>OU824113.1:0-5000000 GCA_917499265.3 Mimumesa dahlbomi | reverse complement strand
AAATCCCGTCGGTCAAGCAGCTCCGACTGGCCGAAATCAAATGGTGAACCGCCGTCGTATCCCATCGAGAATTCAATTTGGCACATCAGCCTAGAGATTGGTTTAAAGTGTTCGTTATCGACTGCTACTAGAACGGGCCTGATTACGGATAAACCATATAGATATATAATTGTAATAACAATGCGGTTTGATAATGCATCACGATTAAACCAGTGGAAATGGCTCTTCATCACGATTTCCTGGTATTCGATATATATACATATATATGAAACGTCAGTCCATTTCGATAATGGGAACCGAAGGAGATTTCCGCTTGTTAAACGAACCATTTTGATTACATTTAATCAAAATTAAAATATATATATGTATACATGTAAATATGTTTATGTATATACCGTAGATAAGGTTAACCTGACTTTACCAAACTTACGACAAAAAGTGTCCCGGGTCGATGAAAAGTTTCTATTAAATCCGAAGTTGTTGCAACAATTTATAAATACTTGGTTCGTTAGCCTGTGAACAGGTTCGTTATAAATCCTCGTTAGAATATTCTTCGTTATGTGCCCTCGTTAGAGAATATATAGAATTAAGCTTGTTGAAAATATGAAAAATAATTTCGTTTACGTAATTGCAGAATATTAAACGGCACGGCACAAGGTATTAAACGGTAAAAACAGAACGGGGGGGAAAATTTCGTGGTAGAGTCGCGCTCGATTTACCGCGTCTAGCAAATCCAATTACCGCCGGCAGAAAAAGGAATAAAATAAGAACAACTTTTGAAGGTAGACCAAAGAAACCGCGGTAGCGTTGTCTCGGGAAAGAAATCTCTTCAAGTTCAATACACCCCGTTCCACGGTTGCATTGGAAATAAGGATGTATTCTCACAGAAATACGATATCCCATTCGAACGGTCGAGAAAGTCCAGACGACTGCAATTAAATGCACGAATAATTGCAACTGCGATCTGAAAACTGGCCGGACAAAAGAAATCCGACTAATTAAACGATGGCGTTAAAAACTGCTAAACGCCTTTCCTCGGATCACCGCCAAAGCCTGCATATTAATTAAATTACTCGCTCCACGGTCTCCTATTATATTATAAATTATAGAATATCAATTTTATTTATTCTACGGAACAGCGTATAACGATCGTTTAAACGAACCGAGCTTTCGTTCCTAGTAAACAGAACGAATCCTTTCAACCCATTTCCACTGCGATGCGAAATTGATTCGTCGAATGAGAAAATGAAAAAAAAAACAAGTTTACCGATCGATAAATAAGCGTAATTAATTCGCAGTCAGATCTTCTTCTCTAGCTACGTTCTACCGAATAATGTGCGGATATTTTGCCAGTCGAACGTACTATACGTACGTACAAATCGTACTTTAATTAGACGGTCCGTCTATAGGGGTACGTCAGTTCGGTGGAGAAATTCGGTTTTTACGAGCTTCGGAAGGCTACTCGCATCTGCCACCTAAGGAACCATACATCAACTAGGCAGACTCATGATTTCACCATTAGAATGCCATTCGTCGTGTCAACAGCGAGTCATGATAGATATTTCATGAAGAAACCGAGTAAGCAGATGCCACACGAATATCAAGGGAAACAGGAATAAGGAGGGGAAACGGACTCTATAGACCCAGACAACGTCTTCTTTTACTCGTTCCACTGGCAAAAACTGCCGTTCCCACCATATATGGAACGAATATAGACCGTAACGGTTGAATTATGTTTCTTAATATATTACACGCGATATGCTGCGTACGAATACCTTGGTATTATACCATCCCGGTGAAATATACCGGGTATATACACGAATACTGATATGAAAAAACATAAATTTCTACTATCAGCACGTACACCGAAATTTCAATGAACCACGATCCTCGTTAATTATAAAAAAAAAAACGACCGAAAGTATTAAGGAAAGAATCTCTTTCCCTGTATATCTCACCCGGTAATAACCGACGATTGTTTTTCTACCTCATCGATCACTTGGCGGAATTTAATCGACGACCACGACGCGGTCGGCATTCATTAAACATCCGCGTACACAGTTGCTGCACTAATAATGATCCTAAAGCCACGAAAAGCTCTGCGAGAGGGCGTAAAGGGGTCTCCACGGTAACCACGAGCAGGCCGACCGGCACAAATTTAATATCTGCTAGTTCATAATGACACCCCTGGAAAATGAGCTCGTACTCGCTCTCCCTGGCTCTCTCATTCTCTCTCTATCTCTCTCTCCCTTACTCTCACTCGCCACCTAACTCACTCCACGCTTTATTTGTATATACATATCACCGTGTGGATGGTGTGACAAGCGTGTACGTGCACCCACACAATAATAGAGCGCGTAAATTCCACACGTAGGGTGGCTTTATTAGGGCCTGCCAAAGCGGGGTTACGCTCGAACGAAACCAAAAGGAGAGAAGGCAGTAGAAGGTACGGTCCTAGTATATGTATATGTATATACATATATATATTGTATATACATCTATATACATTTATATATATATTGCAAAAGAAACTGCCGGGATTTCGAGCAATTAAAAGCCCCCGCCGGAAGAAAGAGAGATATCACCGAGGTCGGAGGTGAAGCAGGCGAGCATCGGCGTCGACCTTTTCGCATCGACACCCTTCTTCTTACGTAAACTAAAGGAGCCGCGCGTTTTGATTTCCCGTGAAATAACAAGCGAGGCCCGCCTCTTTGTTTCAACCCCCTCCGTTCACCGTGGACACGTGTCTTGGAAGGATACGCGTTTACCCCTTGGGGGAACGAAGTCGCGAAGATTCACGGTTTACTGGGAACCGAAATTGGGAGGTACGAGGGGTGGGCACGAAACGAGCGACGTAAAGGTAAGCCGTTTGTTAAAATGACGTAATCCGAGACATCAAAGAGGGTCTGGGTTGTTGTCGGTGTTGGCGCAAAGGCAGGATACTGATTCCGGGCGAATATTCGAAAAGGATTTCCATGTACTCTCTAGCTCTGACTCGTGTTTCTTTGTGCTCTCGGGTTTTAATTTCTCCCGTTTCACGTAGTACTTTGCCCGCAAATGAGTCGGCGAGCGGATTAAACGAGTGATACGAACACGGTTCTGATATTTACGTAAACTTCTGTGAGAATCGAATGAAATATAAAATAATAACGAAGAAAGTAATATATGTATAATACTTAAATAATGCGGAACGGAAAGGTGCATAATTGAATCGTTTTACACGTTTACCATTTTCCTTACGTATGAAATTGAAATTAATTTCAGACTTATCCAAACGAATCGATAGAAAGTTAATATCGACCTGTCAATAACGCGGAAAAAAAGCAAAGAATATCAACGGCAGCGGGAAAGTATAAACGGAGCGGCGTGTTGCGTTATCGCGATCCATAAATACCAAACAGTTCGATCCGATTGAAGAAGAACCCCGGTGCTATTTCACCGAGCGAATATAAACAGGTTGTAGGAAACAGCAACATCGCCGATGGCCGAATACGGAAAAACGAAACGCGGTATGGGGATGAACGGTCACAAAATTCCGACATTTTAATTTCAAGCGGTCGGTCGTCTCGAAAGCAAATACAAACTTCCGGTTATATAGCAGTGGGGGGAGGGGGGGGGGGGGGGGGGGAGACTATTAGCATCGAGTGATTTCAGTGACACTCGATTCCCCGGCGAAAATGTCGGTACTTTGTGCCGGTTCGAAACCTAGCTGAGCCAGGATAACTACTTCAAACCGAAACCGTGCCTCGCGAGCAATCAGCCGGGCGCGATTGTTGGGTAACTCGTAAGCTCCGGGAATTCGAAACGAGCGTAAAGTTTCGCAGTCTGCTTTTCAATTATTAAAACGCGTCGCGACTCCGGATATAGAGAGTCAAAAGTTGAAACCTCGGGCAACGAGAAGAGATAAGGATTTACGCGGCTATTAAATACGACCCATCAAAGTGGAAGCTCAGGTCGTATCAAAATAATGAGCCGTCTACTGTACCCGCTAAACTCTACCTTCTTTCCCTATCGGAACTTTATACAAAACTATAATTTCCACTTATATTATAATATTGATCTCAACGAAAGGAACAACGATTCGTACGAAGAACAGAATGAAATCGATACGTCAAAAACCCATACGCGTTGCAAAGTGGTATTCCAACACCATGGAATCGCAAACATCGAGGGAATTTCCATCGAAACGCATAACGACCAAATTTTTCGAGTCACTCGGACACGTAATCACTAAGCGTTCCTCTCTCCCCCTTGGTAGTTTCGTCCAGCGAGAATTCGCATAGTTGCGCGATACAACGAGGCCCGGTAGCGAGAGAGTGCATCAAGCTGAACATAACGTTCGATTGGATTAGCTTTGTCGACAACGGTATTCGCAGCTCGCATATTAGCGAAGGCACGCAGTCATAGGCAGAGGGTCTATGGGGTTTACCAGGTATTCCTTTCGTCGGTCCAGCAGCAGCCCCAAGCGAGTTAATCAACGAGATGCATTTAGAGGGAGAGATCGCAACTCGGGAGCGTCGCACACGGAAACACAGTATGCCGACAAAAAGGAGAACCGGACCGTGTAGCCACGAAACACAATAGCCGGGCCCCGGATATTCAAGCTGTGAGGTTAACCCGTGGTTGCGTAGATCCAAAGCGTTCGACGGGAAACGATCGAATACCGTTTATCCAATGGTGTTCGCACCAGCCGGAAAAGAAATCGGTAGATTATTCTCACCTTTTTTTTTTAAATACGAACAAATTCTTTACATTCGATATCCATCCACATGGGAGTGAGTATCAAGAAAATTTGTAAAAATATATCTAACGATATTAATCCAGGAATTATACTTAAATAACGCATCACCTTAATTTTCGACCGATATAACCGATATAACCCAGATCTAATTCAAACCTAACCGTAACCTAACCAGTCGTCGTATCCCTTAGTGAAGGCATTTTTGCGGTTCTTTCCCGTTGCGTCGGGAAAAAACGATGGATTTTAATCGAGCGTCGCGCGTATCCTTTGCGAACGGAGTTTCAATCCGAGGGAAGAGATCGCGCTTTCGACGAGTCGCGAATGTTCTCTATGCGGGGTTCCTGGATAGAATAGAAACAAGCCGAGCCGGGCCGAGCGGAATCGAGCCGACGAAAGCCCGATTGAAATGGAGCGGATGTATAGGAACGGTGTGATCATTGACGAACAGCGCTGCACCCTAGCACTTCGTTTTATTTTTGGTCTCCATCGGTGCTGCTCCCGTGTGCCGCATATCGATCCTGCCTTTCTATCTCTCCTTAACGAGAGTGTTTTGTGCGTTTCAATTAATTCCGACGCGAGAAAGACAGACGAAAGATACAGACGCAAGGGTGGTGGAGAAAAGGGGGGAGGTAGGTAGGTGGGATGGGGGTGGGGTGGGAGAGGAAGGTTAGCACCGTTAGCCTCCGGGCAAGACGAGGGTATCATTTTGCGAGGGATTTCCTCGTGTATCGTGGAATTAATTAAAATCGTTAGCAATATACCACCGATTCGATGGCTCCCGTCGTAGTCGTTATTATCACTCGGTCGAGTATATAATACCTACCATAAATGCGCCCCGTGTACGATCAATAACCCTATAACGTCACATCGCGTAATCGTAATTGCTGCGGACCGATGATCGCTGTTTAATTTGACCGATGTGTGTAAATACGCTCGTTGTTTGAATACCGGCATTAACCCTCCGTTCACAATCGAGATATTTTCTTTTCGTATTGCGTCTTTTAGTTGGTATCGTCCCGCAGGACTTAAATAACGAGTTTTTAATTTCTTTCTGGATCGTTATTATTATCGATCGATAGCAATAGCATGTTTTCGTGAATACGGTTTTTACATAAATATCTTACGACTTTAAATCGAACACGCCACGGTATTAATTATCGTAGCAGCCGGGAACGTTTTATCGTACAACATCGGGAAAATGTTGTACGCGTTTTGGGAATGATATTTGAATCGAGCGGCCGGATATTAATTATAACTACATGAAAGCGAGTACGCAAGTGGAGGGACGCGTTTGCTCTCTCAACAAGGATTTCGAATGCAATTCGGTTTATTTTAGCTCGCAACACGAATTACGATAAAATATAAATTCTTTGCGAGAGCTAAATCTCTCTATTATGCGGCATCGGATATTCAGTTTTACCGCGCGCTACTGTTAGAAAGTTCATCCTAGTGGTCATTAAATTTATCCGCGTACCCGGATCATTTATTCCCTTCGTTTCCCGGATAATGCTCGTCGCGAGTGAATTTTCGACAAAGTAAGTAATTCATCCTCCGTAGGCTCGTCGCGTGGATCCGCGAAAAAGTGTTTCAGAAACCGTCTATAAATTTAATAACGAGACTGGAGCCTACTTCACGTGGAGCCTCGGTGTGAAAGCACCTGCATGCCTTTCATGCATAACGAAGAGGACCCACTCACCTCACAGTCGTCAGACAAGATTCGCTAATTGGGATTAATTCGCACTAATTAATTAAATCACGGAATGCTCGTCTGCCATACACACAAGTCGGTGTCGAGATGTAAGTGTATATCGCCATGGCATACGAACACACGTGCACGCGGACACTGGTGTACTCTATATGGGTATGCACGCAACGAACCGAAGCCAGAACTTTGTGACAAGTACCGCGCGACTCTGCTGATAAAATCAGTAACCCAACTGCGCGAACGTGTGCGTGTAAATATGAAACTTCATCGGGAAAGTTGCACGTATGCGAACGTCATCTTTAAAAATGATTCGCAAACGGGATCCATGATCATACGAATTTATCGTTGAATAGAATCTATACATATAGCATTTGTATCGTGTTTGAATCGAAATTTCGGATGATTGAACCAGTATTGACTGTAATTCTACGTATTACAATGTACGAAGTATCAGAGGTTATTATGAGAAAATAAATTACACTCGCGAGCAATTAGGATATATACCTTTACATTGTATTACCTGGTCCCGTTTGATCGTTCTCGTTCGTCAAGGGATATTTGAATTTCTGGCAGGCTTATATTTGCGTTTAGGCAGTCAAAGGACCACTGAACGAACCGCAGTTGGAACCAGTTTACTCGTCCAGGTGGATATCACATTCCAAATCGCTGTGCCGAATATTGCACTGAACTAAAATGGATTCCAATATTGTTGAGATCCTTCACGCTTTTAATCGTCCGCCAGTCCCTCGGTCGAAATGCTTTACTTCGCCAACGTAAATGCGCACTTGCACCGCAAGTTTTCTGCCCGGAATCGCCCGGTCGTAATTTCTTCCACTCTTTAATTAACAAGCGCCGTTTTGTAAACTTGACGCCTCCCGCTCGTCGATTAAAGGTTTTCATCAGATAACGAAATTACATCGTTACACCCCCACATGTGCGAGTATTATTCCACGAACGGAATGATTTCATCTGGTTACGTTCGATAATGCGACATCGTAGAACACAGGATACGAAAAGTATAACTTTGATCGAGATATAAGCGCTCTCGAACAGAGTTGTTCGGTAATTAGGCGGGATTACGTTTGTGCAATGAGTAAGTAAATTCGTTTGCGGAAGATGAATATTCTTGTCTAAGGAACTCGATTAAACTTCCGTCCGCGTAGTAGAAATTACGCAGTTTCCCAAAACCTCGACGATTTTGTGGCTAG
Source organism: Mimumesa dahlbomi (assembly GCA_917499265.3). Taxonomy (NCBI): domain Eukaryota; kingdom Metazoa; phylum Arthropoda; class Insecta; order Hymenoptera; family Crabronidae; genus Mimumesa; species Mimumesa dahlbomi. The sequence goes on along the minus strand of OU824113.1, from coordinate 4,992,346 downwards.
AAAGTGTTCGTTCCCGTGTATGAACTTCGGGTTTAGTGCTTTCTATTAAGGACGCGCATCACGGTCGACATTTATTTCAACAGGACGAGGGTAGGTAAAAATAAAAATAAAAAGGGAAACTATATTACAGAAGTATATTCAATTTTGGAAAACACTATTGAATGAAATTCTATTTGTGAAAAATGATAAGAATTTTACACACATTTAATTTTACAACGATATTAGTGGAAAATTGTTCCCAGGATTTTTTTTTCTTTTTTTTTTTTTTGAAAAAAAGAGGAAAGAATATAAGAGTTCGCTAAATATTGGCTGTTTTTCCGGTTCGCCATGGCAGGAAGAATATTTGCCGTTTGTACGACCGGCTAAAAAAAATTCATTTATCACTCCAGCACGTGAAAAAGTTACAAAATGTCCGAATGTCCCTCAACGGATATGTCGAGTAATCCGATCGATCTGACGTATCAACATCAAATGCAACTACCCTTTTGGCAACCTCATCTTTTTTTATACTAGCAAAAAATCAACTGGCTCGTTGCCGATGAGTGTTAGACACAGAAAATCCAGTAAAATACCGAAGGGACAAAACGTTACCGAAGCTAAGATAATTAAATCCGACTTTAGAGGCACTTTCAAGTGAACAAAATACGAGCAAAAAGGGTTCGCTTGGTACCTTCGACGAAGCTGGATGGAAATAACGGCAGAAAATGACTCGCAGATGTTAACTCGCTGCTCCGAGCAAGAAACGCTTTATTCGCATATTGCACATTAAAAACTGTCACCAGAAATAACAGCGCATCGTATTACTCGTATTAGTACTACTAATGGTGGAAACCTTTGTACTATCTTTTTATGGTGTCGTTAGTTCAACATTCTTCCGGACAACATACAAAAATCTAATAAAATGCTATATGTATGTTTGACTGACAAATTTTCTCTGTGTACATACTCAATAAATAATATTTATTTTCCAGGATAGTAATTTAACCTCGATATTATATATCGTATCTCGGTTAAGCTAAAAATACCGATAAGAGAATTAATCATCTTAAATGTTATTAAGTCACTCGATAAAAAAAAAAAGAGAACGCTGACCTAGATAATACAGATACTGTTCTTCACAGTGCTCCGTAAGGGATAAACTTTATAATTATAAAACTTCAGCCGGTAAAGTATATTAACACCTTCCAATTAACGTGATACTTTAAATTACGCCATAATAAAACTTATCTTAATAACAGTTATACCATACCATTACGAACTACACGATAAGATCACCGATTAAAAACAATTTATAAACTTTTATATCACCATTAAACAATATCCACAATTCCCCGACTGTACACGTACTCTTGAAAATACTCGAGTTAAATTTAATCAAAGTGCAAAACAGAATTTCCGAAAAGAATCATCGACAAACAAAATACAAAACTATCCCAGACAACTTATTCACCCCACGGTCCTTTATGTGCTAAAATATGCGACAATCAGCGAAAGGGAGACGCGTTTTTTGGTCTGGTCATTCCCAACACGATGGCAGCACCGGTCAGAATGAAATGTTCGCTAGACCACCGTGTAGAAGGGAAAACCGCCGTTTTAGAAGCGATCTAAAATTAAGTTTCAGATTTATACGCCCTCACTCGCCGGCCATTGACTTTGCTCGGACTTGCATTCAACCCCGCGCACCCTTTCCCCCTCCCTCGTAGGTTCACCCCCTCCCGCCCTTCCCGGCGCCACCCGACGCGGTAGCTCGCGATTTTTCCCTTTTATTCGCGGGGCTGTTTATTACCGTCACACATTCGCGACGATGCCTTCGTAAATATAGAAGTAGCCTGGCCTTCGGTAAGGACGTCGCGAAAACGACTCGTTAGGGCAGCGACGCCCTTTTTCAACCCTTCCGTCATTACTCGTGGAACGTAAGAAATAGCGAGAAACTTGGAAGGACCGAGGGCCGGCGTGTTCATGGTACACATCGCAATTTGTTCGGGTAGACGACGTGTATTAGGGGTTTAAAAAAAGTTTGTTACACGTCTCCTGGTGTAATTTCGACTTTAGGATCGATACGATCAAATTTTTGTAATGTAAATTAAAAAGATTTGAAAGATAGACACTTCGGTGGATGAAATTCTATTGTAGGAATAGCCTTGACGTTTAGGTCCAAATTGAAGTTCATAGCGATAGTAAAAATGAGTTAATTTGTGATTATACATCTCCAACGGTGTTCTATTTACGATCGTTTTCTAAACCGCGAAATTACGGGGACATCGGAGAAGAACAGGAAATGTAGGAACGTATCGTGGATATATTATTCAGAGAAGTGTCCTCAAACTTTGTTACTGTGGATGTGTGTATATATCGACCGTTCATACCGCCGCTGGCATAAATATTTCCGCGAAGCGAATGCGAGATGTGTTTCCTCTCCGTCTCGTTTCAATGATCAATGCAGTATGTAACCCCTTGGACGTTAGGACTACGGTTATTGAATTTTTAACGGTCGTTTATTTTAGCCTTCAAGGTATAAGCATCGCGGGTATCCGAACTTACTTTAAATATTGTTTCAACACACGATACAGCGATACATAACCCCATATTTTCACCGAACGAGCTAACGATAATAACTCTACGGGGATACGGCTTCATGAAGTACGGTTTCCTTCGAGATTAATGATAAACTACACCACCGACGATATTTTACCGACAATAGTTCGAATTTATTTCACTCCCTAGACTGCAGAACGGTTCTTTGTGCGATTCTTCCTATTGTGCGCGAAGAGCAGAGAGGAACAAAAAAAAATGTTCCAGAGGAATAGAGAGAGAGAGGGTTAAAAACGAACAAGGCAAAACGATGGAAGAACAAAATTTGAAGAGATTTCTACCAGAGGTTTCGCCGAATTCATAGCAAGGTACTATATAATGACCCGAATTGAATTTCTATTCCCAAAAACTTCATTCCGGCGTATATAATTCCATCTGTCGGTCGAGAGTAAGTTTGCACGGTGTCTCTTTCAAGGAATTCATTCTTTCCTCCTTGATCGTTTCAAACATAGGTTACGGTTCTCGTTGAAACCCAGCTATGACGTTCATCAAATTTTAACCGGTCAAATTGCACGAGAACGTTGAAAGGAACGACAGAAAGTAGCCGCAGCGTGTAAATTTTCATAAGATACTTCTACATCAAAAGTCAATCAAACTGACGATCAGAGGTCACGGAAGAACAACTGAAAAAGACACTTTCTATATCACTCGCTTTTCCTTCGTTTTACTTTTTCTTTCTCTCTACCGCGACAAACACCCTCGGACATGAAAAAAAAATCAATCAATTTCCGACACTTACGTAATTTACCGTCACGTGTCACGACGGAGAGAAGTTTTCCTGGAAAAAGTCTATTATTCTGCGAACAACAAGGGGTACAACAGGCTGTTAAATGCGGTTCGTCATTTTCCCACGGTACAAATTCTCGTGAATGTTACAACGGACCGATTATAAAATATCTAACGGCGTCCTCGAAGGGAAGCAATTTCACAGCAATAATCGGCCCGGCGCGGCGACAGGAGATACGATGAAGAAACGCGATACGTATATGCATCGGCTATCGATCCGTGCATCGATAACCCGTATCTGTAAATAATCGAAATACGATCGAACAAGAGTTATCGATCATTACCGCGTCGGCACTCTATCCGTTACGCGTTTAATATGCGATAAAAAGGTTACGGTTAAATTACTCATCCTCGCGCGCCCGAGGAATAAATATGCCAGCATAACCGTGTAACTACCGCCTTACGTCGATACCACGCCTGACGTTTACAGACGTGCTTCCCGAGTATTTACGACTGTAAAAAGTATAAATCCTCGGGCACCGCGTCGTTACATCTTTCTTAAATAACTCGGCTGCTCGCGGGTGCTCGCTGTTGCTCGCGCGGTAAAGTTTCCCCTCGGCCTGTTTTTTTTTTATTTCGCCGACATTTCTGCAAATTTGTTTCCCCCGACGCCGCGAGATACTATAAAATTACAAGTGACTAATAAAACTGGTTTTGCTAGTCACTTCTCGCTTTTTTTCTATATGTATTATAATTACCGTAACCAGTAATGAATAAACTAATCTTGATCAGTTTGTGATTAATTTGTAACACCGGGATTACTTCGCGAACAAACTGTACCGACGAAATTAAAAACCGGCTTTGTAGGTGTAATTAAAAATTTCATTTCGTTCTTCGTATCAACGTCAACGGAGCAATATATTATTTTTTTTTGTTATTTATTCACGTATGTAGAGAGAAAATGAGAGTATCACTGTAGGTGATCCTTTTCGCGTTGGCGAACGGTACGAAGATCGACGTATTTTTCAATATCGAACTTTACATCGTTCCCCTTGGACTCTAAATAACGTTCGACACAGACCAAACATGGGATCCTTCGCGACGAACGATATCTGTTATTTACTGGGCAATAAAATTGCGCTTTTCAAATACAGAGCACATAAATAAACAACCGGGAACAACGGTTTCTTGTCACGAATGTGGCTAACGATCGTGCAATCTAACGCGCGGGAAAGATTGAAACAAATATAACAACCGGAATGCCGGACGTTGAAGAGATCATCCCGTGATAACAATGATGTAATCAAAACGTGGTTTTACGCATCATTTTGCGTATATTTTTAAAGTGCGGGTGATGTGTATTCTTTTTTATGGCCGAATCAACCTGATTATGTGAGGTCGTAAAGTGCTGAAACATTTTCCACCAGAAATTCTTCTATCAATATTTTGTTAACGCGTAATAAAATTGCAAATGTATGAACCGGGTGGAACTTCAATTTCTTCTTCATGAATTCCGCAAGGAATTCCATAACTGTGTATTACGGACAAGTTCAAAAGACCCGGTGAACGAAGAAATAGCTTAATTTTATAAGAACTTCCAAGAATACGGGAAAAAAAAAGATCACGATGAAACATAATAAAGCTTCCTCGTTGTATACTTTATTATTCTCCTTAGAGAATCAACCAACCGTAAATAAAAAGCCTTCATAGTTTATACGAACAATTAAACTAGGCGGCAAAAGAGAAGAGAGGGGGGGGGCGACAAAGGGTGGTAATTAAAAGTGGAGCTATTAATTCGGCTTACCGGGCTTAAAGTGTTTTAAATTGTTTACAAACTAAAGTACACGTCGTTTTAAATACTCGTAATTACCAGCGGATATATTTATATCGAGTTGCCATTTAGATTAAAAAGCAAAAGCGAGAAATAAATTATGAATAAATACATTTCCATTCTTCTATCGATATAAATATACGCGATCAAGCTACATTTTAAATCTCCTCCAATTTATTGTCTTGAAATAACTTATAGCTAAGAATCGTTATGGAACCGCATTCGCACAGAAATAAGACGTCGTAAGAGACTTTAATCAAGACTCGCGTAACGCGGGAAGGGCGCAAGCTATATTTTAAAGTTCTCTTTATTTGACCAGAAAGAGAATACTTATATAGCTGGATCGATTTTAAAAGGAACACTCGGGAAACTGGGAAGTTAGACTTCTACGAGTCAATGGACCCGTTGCCACTTGTTGAATGTTTATAAAGCAGAATCTAAGTCCAAGGTGAATTCTGTTCTGTCACATGTAACGTAGGATCATCGAAGATACGTAGTAAAATAATATTCCACCCCCTTTATCCCGAAAATCGGGATCGGTTTACTTGTTGGCTGGTTTCCCGCATCTTCTGAATTTAAATTAAGAATTAAATATTTCCACGAATTCGAATAACAACGACTGAAACTGCGGCCGGACCGAAAATCGTTGAATCGATTTCTGAAATATGACGAAAATATTCAAATCAAGTTCGCCGCGTATTTTCGCCGTACGTTTATCAGTCTACTGAATTCAGATTTTCGCAAATCGAAAAATAGAATCGGATAATTTGGAATAGAACAATCCGACGTTTCTAATCCGGGTCATTCGTATACAGAATGAGATCCCGTTTCGAAATGGGATTCGAAGGGAAACGACGGCCGGACATGAAATGAACTTTATGTTGACGTTTTCCATTTGGATTTGAGTGCAGATTTTTTTTTGGTTTCCGTCAAACATACGCGAATCCCGGCTCGTTCATATTTTTCGTTATATCCGTCACGTTTTCCTCACTTTTATTCTCATAGCATAGAATCAATATTCGGTTAACAACGCTAAATACATTTTCCTCATTTTCTTTCGATTATAAAATATGAAACTCATATCTCACTTAAAATGTGTTGTTTCGACGTGAGAAAACGACTTTGACATTATCAACCATATTTCATTACGAGTAACGAAAACCCCTAAGAATCTACGTACGTGATAACGTTTGACAATTTAAAAAAAAAGGGACGTCAACGATACGGGAAACAACCCCCGAAAACAATGGAACTCAGGCGCTATTGTGTCATGCCAGTTGCAGCCTCGATACAAATACCGGCTTATATAAATATGTGTTTTGAATTTTCTTCCTCGCTGCGCCCACCGTCGCTCTCTATGTGACATTGCAATGTAAATAGTACCCCACCAGCCACGATTTTCACGATCGTCCACGAAAAGGGATTCCTTTTATTACCGAATAAAGAACGAATTTCAATTTCCTATTAGATATGGATGTCTATGTATATACTTTTCATTTGTCGTAAGATATAACTCGGACCGTAAAAATTAATTCGATTTTTCTATAGAATAGTAAATTTCACGTATAAATCGACTGAATACTTGATCACTTCACACATTTTATATAAAAAGTTTTCTTTGGAAGGCTTTACTAAAAATGAAAATGGCGGACATTGATGGTAGATTACAAATTACTACGCCAATTTCAGAGTATGAACCGTAAACCGGGAAAAAAGACACTCTGACGTGTAATGTTCGAAATAACGTGTGCCTAACTTCAAACTGATATGGCGGTATAGAGGGTTTCACACTTTTTGATACATATTGTGTGATTTGCAGAACACAAATAATATAAAACGATATTTTCCCGCCATCTTAACGATCTCAATAAATGACACGATTGGCAAACAATTATTGCCAGAACTTATCGGAACCATAATGTTTGTGATTTATGTTAGCATACATAGTTCTTTATGGATGACCTCGCAAACAAGCGGAGGCCTTAACAATATAATTTTCATGATTCTGATTTCCCACGGGGATGTTTCGATGGGACGGTTGAACGATCGATAAGAAAATTTGGGTGATCTTACCTTTTAAGACGGCCGCGAAGAGGAGAACGGAGAAGAGCACGCACAATTTGCCGTAGTCTCTGCGTTCCATCGTGTCCTTAAAGAGGAAAACTCCACTGTTCCACACACCGGTGCACAAAGTCAATTGTAGACGCGCGGAAACGTGACGGCGAACGAGAAACTCACCGTGCCAGACATTGCTCGATATTCGAAGGAAGTTCGAAACACACCGTGCGCCACGAAACTTTCCCGTAAAAAACGAACAAGACCGACTAACGTAGTTCCGCACTTATTTTACTCGATTTCCCCCGAGTACACCGTATTTGTTTACGTTTCGAACGTCTGACGAAAAAAGGCGCGCGCACTTACCGCGATTCACGGAAATTCTATCACACTGTTCGCCGATTCGAAGGAACTTTGCAATACGATCGTCCTGCAGCTCCTTTCAGGTGGTACCACAGCGTCACGTGAACAAAAAAAAATGTCCGCTATACAATTCACACTGTACGGATGCTTAGTTCCTTCGACCAGATGCTGAATGATGAATGGCGAGTTCCTTGACAACCATCCACCGTTTAATTAATCGCTACACGCGACACCTTTCGTCACGTTTCAATTAAATAACATTTAAACTCGCGAGAGTTCGGACATTTGTTTCACTTTTTAAACTGATATGCATCAATGTTCACGGTCCACCTACTAAACGTTCCGTTTATCGCATATCTCGTCCTAATCACTGTCACCATAAATTGTTCAAATTCTTAGTGTTCATCCAACGAGACGAATCTCATAGCATTATTCAACTTGTCAACATTGACAGAGGACACCTATCTCTCAGCTTCTTTGAATTCGAAAGTTCGCGTTCGAGTTACGCGTGCACGCGTGACAGTTCTCGCAAGTTTGCACGGACCAACGAAATGATCCACACCCCCTGACGTACCACACGATACTGGCAGCCCCGCGCGGCACAGCCTCAGATGTGTCTGCCGGCAGAGCGCTCTGACGGCAGAACGCAACAAGTTGCAGGAGCGCGTGGCGCGCGTTCGCGGAAAAAGGGCCTGGGAATAGTAAAATTAAGGGTGGGCCCGTGTCAACCCTTTATAAGCGATTTCCCTTTTTATCATGATATTGATCGTGGGTTATACAATATTAAAATTCTGTTAAAATCATTTTAATAGAAAAGGAAACACTCCAGCGGGCGAAACTGGAAAATTTATGAATTTTTGTATCACGACGATACATAGAGATAAACTGATGCGAAACTTAGCAAATATAGATGGATAGATATGTAAGTGCAAAGTTACATGACGTTATTGAGACTGAAATATAATATGATGGGAATGATTCTTTTAGGAATGATTTACTCTTAATTAGTTTAGTGAGAAATAATTGTACCTTTTAAATTTTCATTAAATTGTATAGATTTTATTAAGATATATCTTACGATAAGAGGAGTCTGGTTTGGCGATACATTTTGTATATCATCTTGGTTTCGCGGGACTGTCTGAGTTTGTACTTAACGACACGTCGGAACTGTAGCATACTTTCTGTTGAGTTAAAAAATGCATGACAATCAGTGTTTGTCTATATACACTACCTGTTTGTTCAAGACGTTCATTATGGTGGCTGTTTACCCTGAATGATGTACGAGACCTCGGAAAACCAGACTGAGATGTTGAGACGCATTTGTTATACTTTCTTTGCCTGTTACGGAAAGAAATATACTTGCTTAAAATATGAATGATACGATGTAATTAACTAAAAGTCATAAATATACATCACGCGTCAGTTGTAATTAGAATTATAGTAACATAAACTAGTAGCAATTTATCTAGCTGCTTGTCAATTTATACGTCACTTACTGACAAGTTCTGCTGCTATTACTGACATCGACCGTGTCTTTGCTGGTGTAACTAATGGCAGCTAGGCAACGTTCCTCATCCGCGTAACGATCTTCGCAGTTTCCCGGACATTTTCCAAATTTCATTTTCCACCAGTCTTTAAATTTCTCCAGCAATCCTTTCTTTACGGTTTTCGACGGACATGTGTCCGTCTGACAGTATTCCGTATTTTCATATAAAACCGCAACCCTAGAAAAACCGCATGTACCGTTTCGTATTTCAAAGTATAAAGACAATAGAACAGTTTATTGATAGTTCGAGCAAATTTACGGTGGATTTTCCGACTGGCAGGGACTGCATTCGTCCGAATGCTTCGTGAGGAATCTGTAGCATACCAAACTCAAGCCGACCAACAACCATACCAGTAGCGCGCTGACTACGGCAATCGATATCAATTCCGTTGTTCCAAATGGGACTCCACTGTCCTCATCTAAATTCAGGAAGTACAAGTGGACATGCAAACGTTAAAAACTGTCAGCCCCTGTTCGAAATTAGAAATTCCAAACGTACAGAGAACTAACAGACATCGACTTTCTCCTTTACCTTTATAAAGTGGCGGCACACCTTCATCCGACTCGATAGTATGTTCCACGCCTATTTTGGGCATCATCTGATAGGTGCCACTTTTTCTCAACTCCGTGATACCGGTTCCTGCTCCTGTAACGTAAAAATTACCGTAACGGAAAATCTATTTCAACGAGGGACCACGGATCGGGGAAGAACGTTAATGGATTACCAGATTCTTCTAATGTAGCTATTACTCTCAGCACCCCACCGAATGCTGGATACCATTTTTCATCATCCAAATGTCGATGAATCTAGAATGATGATATGGGAAGGAAAGACATTGATTGCTGGATTATTGATGAAACAAGAAGACATTCAGTTATTATTATAAACATTTGGACAATATGGAATTTTAAATTCTTTCATAATGAATTTATAGATGTCACAGAATGTTAATAATGTGTTGCAAGAATTGCCACTTTCGATCACAGCGACTCACAACGTACGGATTGCTGCAGCCAGTCGAAAAAGTTCGCGTTGAACGTCTCAAGTTCCTTGTTCGTTCTCGATTTTGATACGATGCACTTTACGCTGGCCACGTAATACTTCACAAGAACGAAAGCTGATCTTCGGGTGTACAGTGATTGTAAGTTGTTCCTTTTAAACGGTAGCGCGATACTATATGGAAAAGTGTATTTTTAGAATCTCTGATTGCTTTGGTTGAAAAATTCATATATGTGAATACTATATCTATACCTATTAGGTTCCGCGTCATTGTCCAAAAATGGAAGAGGGATAGTTATTGATTGCTTAGGTCCTTCGACTTCATCGTTGTGCCCTACGATTCGTAACGACGAAGTGTGAGAAAGTAGATGTGAAATTTGTAGAAAAATATTCCGCTACTTTTACTACCTTACCAACATTAGCAAGTCTCGAAGTTCTTTTCTTCGGTACGAGACTCTTTTTTTGTGGAATCGTTGAATGTTGATGATTTCGATTTCCATAATTAATAGAAGCTAGATGAAAATTATTGGTTTGGGAAATCAATCGATTCAAAATTATGAATGGTAAGGATAAGAAAATATCTTTCACGTACACGCAGGGTACGTAATAATCCCGTGACACGCAACTGACGATTTCGGTGGTGTAATTACAATCGGTGGGATGTTCGAGAGTTTCATTTCCTGGTTGGGTTTCAACCAACCAGCTCCATTGGTATGAAGAAAAACCTTCAGATCGTCGTATAGTTCGAAGAGCTTCCGCGCGTTCCGATATTTTATGTTCCCTGCGTAATAGGAGTGCCTCGTAAGGGGAAGGATGTAAACATGTAAGTAGCCACCCATCGTATCTGCCAGGGCTTTCAGCATGAGATGCTTCGTTTTTCCTATCGACAGCTTGCTTACACTCTCGAGACAAATATGAAAGTAATCCATCAAGAGGGCGATGTATCGATCGTTCTCGCAATCTATAACTTTCACCTACCGATTCGCATTAAGAGATGTTTTTGCAAGATCACATTGTGTTTCCCTTTTTCTATGCATTCATATTGTATGCTTATAAAGGAATAGATGATACTGGGAAATATATGAAAGATTACCAGAATGAAGGGGAGTAGGGAAAAAGAATTGTAGTATTTTCAGTAATAATATTTTAATGAATTTGGAATTTAATTATTAATAAGTTATTAATAAGTTTACGAAAGTAGTAAGGCATCGTATTTACTTTAGGTAATAAATCTTGAAACATTCGTCGAGTGGTTAGAATGATAAATTCTTCCGTGGTCCAGCAACGTTTGACAGAATCACTTCTCTCGAATAACACAGTACCAATGTTTTGCTCATGTTTGAAAGTATTGTCACCTATCACCCTATTATTCCCATCATTATGAAAAACCGAAAAAAGAAAAATACATTTTCAGTAAAAAACGATTATTATTACTTTACGTCATAAAATGTATTTTTAGATACATGCAAGTTATTAATACCTTCTAATATCAATGGGTACAGTTATTGTAAATACCACGAGAAACCACAGGGAGCATGATCTCATACTCCAATGGGTGAATCCCAGAAATCGATCAGTATAATTTTTCTTTGCAGAATTTCCGATAATTTATACGGATCATTGGAGCGTTTTCTAATCATTGTCCTGTCACGCCTTTCTGTCATTAGTTACGCGTCTGATTTCACATCAATGAAATGGGAATGCAATGTTTAGCCTGGTATTCATTGGTAGTATAACAAATTACCATTTATTTATAGTAGTTTAAGTAAACTTGATAATAAAAGAAAACGTAAACGATCTCGTTTGATCCATGCCGTTTAATTTCTTAAATTTGATTACATTAAAGAGGGAATACATTTTACAATAACATAGTTGAAACAGTTTATACAAAATAATAAACCTCGTAACACTTTCAGGAACAAAATCAATAGAGCATTGGTGTCATCGTGATCAGGAAGACAGGTATGAATAATTTTTACAATATATGTATTTATTTTACATACTCTTTATACTGTCAGAACATAATAGATGTTATGTAAAAAGATTGCATTAACGATTTTTATCGTCGTCCAATTATCTTTCCTTATAAATCGGCTGGGCAGTATAATTTTCGGCGTTCCTTTGGAGCTAGTAGTCACAGTTTTTGCACTATCGTAAAGATTGTCTTGGAATGAAGAATTACGATGCTTTCATTTTACACAGGAATCGAAGGTGCAACATTTTTACTTCATCCGTATTCAGTTTCACGACACCTTCTTGATTGTCTATCGAAAGTAACGTCCCGACCGCTTCCCGGTCTTCTCCAATAATTACTTTGACACGATCGCCCCGGGATGGTACCACCGGTTCTAATTGTTCGCACACTAAATTTACAACTCTGTCTTCGACCGGCAGGAACACGGCACACATACCACCCTGTTAAGAAACATTTTAATTAAACTCTTCATTGATATAAAAGTAAATGAATATTTCTTTGGAAATGGAACTTACAGAAATTCCACGAATGACACCTTGCTGTCCGGCAAGTGCAGGATCCTGATGGGAGTCACGTATACGCACTTCGATGTCTGTGGTGTGCCATTCTGTACCTCCTATCATCCCAGATCCGACACCGGTATCAAGACCGGCGCCAGGAGTTTGTGGATTATACGGACTGCCTGCGACTCCTATACAAATATTAAAATAAATAGTAACCAAAGTTCAAAGCCATTCTGATGAAGTAGTGAATCGAACTTACCAGGCGTCATAGGGCTGTAGCCCATTGGTGACGGTGTAGCGAATGCTCCATGTGGACTTGTTGTGTAGCCGGTGCCGCTTGGAGACGGGGTAGCAACGTATCCAGCAGGACTAGGACTAGCAGTGGCACTTCCTGCAGGACTAGGACTCGGCTGATACGAGCTAAAGCTCTGCTCCGATCCGTACATCGTACCGGGAGTTTGTGGCGTAAATGGTCCTCCAGTTGGAGGATAACCAGGTGCATAGCCCGGAGATCCACCCTCCTCCATGCTATAACCATCAAAGTCGTTTGTCCTAGCAGGTGTGTTAGTAACTGCCGGATCCCACGCACCCGATTGTCCCGGTGTACGTGAACCATCGTGGGATGGGGTCATTGAGCCATAATGAGGTGTACGTGAACCATCTGTAATATTAACGCGTTAGTAGTTGGTGCACTATACTCAACAATAAACCTGGAGAGTTTACGAGTTTTGATATACGTACTTTCGTACATAGGCGTCTGAGAGCCGTGCATAGGCGTCTTCGATCCATCTCTGGCATACATCGGTGTTTGACCACCAGTAGCGTATGCCGGTGTCCTGTTGTAGCTGCTGAAACCACCATCCTTGGTTGGTACTCCAACATTTGCTATGTGAGATCTGTCGACGGAGATCGTTTGACAAGTTGAATGTAACTCTACACGCGCTGTTGTTTCCGTAGCATCTTTTACTATTCCAACGTTTCCCTTGTAAGGCCCGCCTGTTATTTTTATGGTGGTTCCGATTAATTCTTTGTCGCGCCTTACACCACCACCACGACCTCGACCTCTTCCACCACCTCCTCTTCCAAAACCGCCGCTGTAAGTAAAAATGTGCAGAATGTTTTCCAGAGTATATCAAAGTAATAGAAATTTTAATATGATGCTTTACTAACCCACTAGGATGCATTGGCGATGCTATTCTTGGTGACATAAATCCAGCGGATGGTGACATAGATGTTATACTAGTCTTATTTCCGCCTGACAGTTGCAAGTGTCTCGTCTTACAAACAAATATTCCGCCATTGTCGACAAACATTCTTGAATGTAGGAATGCAAAGCTTCTGTATAGATGCTTAATTTCGCCACCTCTCCCGGCGTGCGGTCCGTCAACGACTTTAACAATGTCTTTTTTCTGTATAGTGTTCTGTTGAGAGTCCAATGCTACAGCGTTTCTATTCTCACGGCGTTTCGTAAGTCCCTGAGGCCTGGCTTCGATCACTTTTCCATGCATGGAAAGCACGTGGAAGTTCTCACGCTCGAGTCGAACGATCACCCCTACAGTCTGTGCGTCAAGTTGTACTAAATCACCCCATTGGAATTGCCCCAAACTATCGACACCAGTAGTCATATCCGAACAGAGTTGTAGATCTCTTGGAAGAACTTCCAATTCATGCATCGACAGATCAGAGAATAAAACAACCCTGTTCTGTTCTACTCGGACGATTAAACCTGTATCACCCTCATATCTTCCGGCTACGACCTACAAGTAAATATCCATAAATATAATTTGTCGTGTAATGTAATGCTACCCGTTCTCCAAATGCAGTTATGTTTACCTTAACGTGATCTCCCATGGTGAAATACTTTTTCAATTCTGAAGCTTGGAACTCCAAGGCTTCTTTGAGCTCTTCGTGTTTTGGCATGACCATAATCATGTTCCCATCTATGGAAACGATTTTTCCTTGCAAGTTTATCAATTCACCCTCGCATACTTCAACATTATCCCCATTACTGAAGGAATGAGTCACTGCTTGGTCTTCTTTGCCACCGGAAACGCCTGTTCCCGGTGTCCCACTTAAATCTATTTCAACACCTTCGGGTGCTTCTTCGAACCTTTCCAATTCAGACAGGGTTGGTTTCACACCTTCCGCAATAATCGCACTTGTCGTAAAATTTTTGTACAAAAATCTACAAAGGAAGAAACATCAATTAGGTAAATACAATTTCGAGTGATCTGTAAATGGAGTATGATAGTACATACCCTTTCCTACTGTATCGGTTTCCCTCAAAAATCAAAAAGTCACCATCGCTGGTAACTTCTCCACCAATGGCACGAATTGCTTCCGGGTCAAATGGTTTTGCCGGTGGTCTTCTCTTCTTTTTGCGTTTTAAAGCTTCGGATTCACTCTGTGCTGTCCTTAAAGCTCCACGTGGTCTGGTATAGTCAATTCTGGGTAGTAATTTCAAGTGAACCTGATTTTGTGCTAAGTCGACGTAATCAACCTGAGCTATATCATCTTTGTAGATGCCCCTCTTTAGCCTGACCCACTGTTTAGCCTTCAAGCCAGTCTGTTCTTTTACCACGCGTAACACATCAGTCATTTCCTTGATCGGTACCATTTGCTGTTTCCAGATACCCATTCTTAGATTTCCTACATTTTCTATAGCAGCTTTTACATGGGGTTGCTTGTAAGCTTCTATGTAAATGTAACCTTTCACACCTTCGGGAGCAACAACCGATTTTATTTGAAGTGGTTCATCTGGGGAAAAGAATCGAAAGATTACAGTGTACTTACTCACATTAACCAATAAAAATGAAAATCAACATTGAACAGTACTCGAAAATTGGTATGTGATGAACTTCCGCATTAGCAAAAGCACAGTAGCTTTCTCTTCTCCTATTCTGCATTTTACCATCCAGAGATTAGGATCTTTCACTCCAGGCAACAAAGTTTGTTGAGTGATTTCATCACTCATTTCTTCCCCACCATCACCAAAATGGCGAGCAGCCACAGATTCATCGGCATATTTCTTTCTTAAGTATTCTTCTATCTCATCTTCCTTTTGTGAACTGGTTAAAATTATTAATACATTAGTTTTCACTGTAGAAAAGAATAGCCCTAAAACAGCCAAGTTAGATACTTACTCCCACAGGTTTGTGCCTCTGCGTCTTCCTTCAATTTCTCGTGCAGTGGGACCCAATTCATCCACTTCATTTCCCACAATACCAATTTCCTGTGCTCCCTCTTCCCATTCGTCGTCATCTTCAACTTCATCATCTACTTCAGCTTCATCAATAATGAATCCACCATATTTGTCTTTTTTCTTCTTTTTACGAGGTCTGTCGTCATCTTCTTCTTCTTCCTCTTCATCATATTCGCTACTGCCATCCAAGTCCTCTCCTACATTGATGCAATTGTGTAATGTGATAAAAGTTTGTATAGAGTGATATTTTTATCTTCTGCTGTGATATTACCTTCTGGCTCTTCTTCAGCTTCCACAAGTTCCTCATCTCCAGACCTAGCTTCTTCCGCTTCATCTGCTTTTATGTCTCCATCATCAGAACTAGAAATGTAATATTTACATATTCTACAAACTACTGAGATAGAATGAGACTTTAGTTTCTATGTTATTACACAATGTGGTGCAACAAAAAAAATAAATCTTGGACAGAGTAAAAACTATAATCCTCATTAACTTAATTCAATTATATCACATGTTCCTCTGTATTCCAGTATATTGCTTCTTAAGCCTTATGGTAGAAATAAACTGACAAAAATTCTTGATAAATGAACAAAACCACAAGGAATCTACGTAAACCACAAAATTGAGTAACCAACCCAACTAACTCCGAACCAAACAAACAATATGCGCTTACAATTCTCTGTATTCCAGCTGTGAAGAGTATCATGTTAATCCAGCAATGCTTTGCCAACATTAATTTTTGAACCCCAAACCCCAACCAGAGGCTCTACTTACCCTGACGCCGACCTGGATCTAGACCTGGACCTGCTGGGGCTCCGTGATCGGGATGGGCTACGAGATACGCTCCTGGCCCCACTAGCTCCGCTGGCCACAGACTTAGAGTCGCTTTCGTTATCTGACAGATTGCTGGCCTCCGAATCCGACATCGTGAAGAATATGGGAGACTATCCGAGATGAGAACGAAGCAGGTTTGGTTATGCACGGTAGAATACAAATATGGGGAGCGAAGCGCCCTCGTGGACGTGGAACGGGGAGTGCGATATGTGTCGGTAAGGATGGACATCTAAATTGACGGTGTTGAGAAAGTAATGTAGAATCACAGATGAGAGATAGGATAGACGAAGTATAAAAGGTGAATCCAGGATGAAAATTGCAAAAAATGCTGATGCCCAGATTCTTGCGAAATATCGAAATTTCGAAAAGTACAATTATTATATGTGGAGTCCTTCAACTTGCGAAATAAACAATGCACTTCAATATCGATTACTCCGAATCTGTCCTGATAAAAATAACAAAGTGATGCACTTTGTAGCGAGGTACATTACCTAGGTGATGAATAAACAAGGATTATTATCGATTAGGTTAACTATTATCGGAATCGGGCGATTGCTTGGAATTCTAACGAAAATATACAGTTCGAAGGTTTTAGACTACTGTTCCAAACAGTTCGACGGAGATTTCTGACCTTTGTAAATATATAAAATTCTACGGAATTCAATGTCCTCCGTTATGTCCGATCTTGCGAAAAATTTATTATTCCGGTATTACGGGCTTGGTGATGAACCCAATGGTAAAAAGTTTCCTCCGCTGCACGAAAGCCTCGAAAATGTGAGAAACGACGAGGAAAAATTAATTACCGAACAATCTTCTTTAACTACTAACGAAGAAAATCCAACCGAGGAAATATCTCAGGTAACTTTAATCGGAAACCTTGCGGTTTTTGCGATACGGTACAATAAAAGTTATACATTTTTTATATCAGAGAATATACGGAATGAAGATATTAATAAATATGTGTTTGACAGAAAGATAACGAAGATTTACATCCATGTAACAGCATGAACGAACTTTATCCACGGTCATCGCGTGTACTGAGTGATACTGATGATGCCGATGAGATAAATGAAGATTCAAATGCGTTTAGCATCGATTTAGGACCGAACGTTATGTGCAATTTGTTCGACGATAAGCAATCGTCGTTGGCAAAGGAACAATTCGTAAATAATGTTAAAACAGCGTTCGATACGTTAGGTAATTCAGAGATCAAAGATCTGGATGGAAGACAGTTATTGCGGTCATATAAATTATACAGCATGTGTTTATGAATGTGATTAACATTATATTTATTAACAAAGGTACAGAAGACACAACGGGAAATGATTTGAGCCTTACGTTTGTCGATGATGTCCTTCCGGATAGCGTCTCGGATGTCTCTACTATCGTCACAATAAAGAAATCGCGGAAATCATTAAAAAGCAGTTCATCTTTACCGCCGATATCGAAAAAAGAACCTGTTTGTAATGAGATTTTTGCAGATTATACAAATACTGAGCTAGATACATTCCCGGATGAAATTTTCGATAAATTTCGCACACTACGGGTATCCTGATCTTTAAAATGTTTAACAAATCTGTATTGTAATGTTATCATTAGTTTGTCATTTACTCGTAGATGCTGTATTTAGAAAATAACAATCTAATAGAGCTTCCCGACAAATTATTCACATCTTTACAACATTTGCAATGGCTGGACGTGCGAAATAATCAACTGACAACGTTACCAACGAATATCAAATCTCATCCATGTTTAGAAACGCTTTTACTTCAAGGGAATAGGATCGAACAATTACCGCTGGAACTTTGTAAGTCAAACGAATTAATCCTTCTGTACGATCGCAAGCGACGTTAAAATTTAGGAAAGTCGTTTCTATACTGTGCAGTCACAAATTAAGCTGTTAAAAATGTATTTTTCTCTTCTGCTCTAACGTGGCGGTAAAAACATGTAAATATATAATCCAACAGGATAATGCCTGGTTTGTAGCCAAAAATGCTTAATCTCGTAATGTTCCAGGTCTGGTGCCAAGACTGAAAACTGTTCACGTAACACACAATCCCCTTATCGTGCCCCCAAAAGATATCGTGGTGCAGGGGTGCTCGGCCATCCTCGAGTTTTTGCGGACGGAATGGAACAAGTTGCATCCAGAGCAGCAGGTGAAGTTCAAGGAAAGTAAGGATTCATCTCTATTTCAATCTGCATGGACTTTCATGTAACATCTTTGACGTTCCTCCGAGCTACGTGAAACAGAAATTGAATTATTCATTTGCCCGTCGCATAAATTGTGAAACACGAATCTGAATTTACTTGATGAAAACATTTTCTGTATCATCCGATCTCCTCGTAATTCTGAACGCGGGCTGGTTAATAATCCAAATTCAAGCCGAGTAACCTTTCTATCGAGTTTTAAGATGAATGAAACATATACGATGATAATATTTTAATTTTTACTCCCAAAGTGTTCTTACGCGAAACGATGCAATGTTTCAGAGAGAATTGAACCGAAACCGTCGACGATTTTATGTTATCAATCGCCACGAGAGAAAAAGAAACGACCGAAGATTCTACGTTCGAAAAGCTTGGCGGATATGTGTGAGAAAAACGTATCTGTTAGGGAGAAAAGTAGATCTTACAAACCTAATAGCAGGTATAGCGACAAAAAAAATATTTTATCATCGAGTGAACGTAAAGACATAAAAGAGAAGTTGTCTAACGATACACCTATGCCTTTCTGCGAATCTTGTATGCAAATATTAGCTGATATAAAAAATTCTGAGAACAATGTCAGCGCTGTCGACAGAAATAATATAAAATGTGAAAATATAGGCCAACATAGTGAGAAAGAAAAGCATTCTACTATAAGAGTCACATATAATTATCAATTTAATAGCGAAAATTATATCTGCAAAGATGTTGGCGGTAGCCTTAATAACAAAATGTTGCGATTATTGGGCCCATCACCGAGATCACTTTATGTCAGAAAAAATATAAAGTGTTTGAAAACGTATGGTAATTCTCACGAAAAAGAATGTCGAATTAGACATTCCCATAATAAATTAAACACTACTATTCCCATGAAGCAGAAGGATAATATCACATCGATAAAAGATAAACAGCAAATTGATGAGCAATCTTTTTATATTATCACGAAAGATCGGAGACGATTTAAAATACATCCAATGCGATTGACAAATTCGGATTGGATGTTGTCTTACTTAGAGAATTATGTCGGAGTAAATAATAATTAGTCGCCCAATAAAATTACAACTATTAATCTATTAGCAAGATTAACTGGGCGTCATATAACAAAAATTATTTCGTTATCGTGATTTATTTAGGTGTGAGAACAAAGGTGGAAATATTGCGAAGCAACAGCATTTAATGTGGATTTCCAAAATGAGAGAGGTATTTAACAAACAAGCGGCCATCCTTCAAAAAAGGAAGTAAGAACAGTTTTACGAAAAAGTTCAACGTCAAGTATGAATAAAAGTTATAATGTGGTAGAGTAATTAACACAATTTACGTAAGTGATACACTATTGCATAGGGACGAATCGGTAATGAAAGAATGGAGACGGGATAAACGAAGTTTCAATAAAGCGATAGAAAAGGCGCTAGCAAGGAATGAAGGTATCGTCCTAATTCTCAATACATTATTTTCATTACTATAATATACCAAACAGCCAAACATTCTTGTTTAATAGGTGACATACCATTTGCTATCGACTTTCAAAATTACTCTTCGATATTGAAACCAAAACATAAATCGGTAAAGTGGTCACCATATACACGTATATGAAATACATTAATACATGACAAATATCAGGAAGAAAATCAGTTACTTTTAATACATACCTTGTGTTATTTATAGGAAAAACGTTCGGAGTTGAGGAAAAAAGAAAAATTAAAATTCATGCCGCCCACGTGAGATACATAATATTGATTTATGGAAATTGCGAGAGACGTATTCTGATAATGGATAATCCTACGCATAATTCGTTTTCAGGAATATTAATAAGAAAATGTGCGAACTAATGGTATCCTTAAATCAACTTCAAGCGACAAAGCCATCAGATAAATCAACACCCAGAACCGAACAGAAGCTGTTGAGTGCCCAGATAGAAAAGGTAATCCATTTAGTTTTCTTTGCAGGGAGCAGATACATGTCGTAAATTGGAAAAATTTCACTTATTTGTTGGAATTCTTTCAGATATTAGAATACCGGGACCAAATTCAAAACTTGCAGAAGTACAACGACGTCCTGGTAGCGCCCATTGAAAATCGAGTGTAGCGTAATAGGAGGTATATCGCTCTTTGGAATTATAAATTATAATGCTGAATGCACAGGGAATATCAGTCTTTACGTGTTTATTTAAATAAATCAGTAGTAATCACATACTTTTATAATGTAAATTACACATACATGATCTATAAACATAGACGAGACAACTGGAAAGATTATTATTGTACATACATGATCTAGCATTCAAACTTAAATAGTAACATCAAAATGAAAGAAAAAGACAAGCAAAATATATAATAATTGACGATTTATAGAAATGGTACTCTAAAAATTGTTTACATTTATTATACTCTCTGTAAAGATGTATCAATACAACCTATATATTGAGAAGGTGTGACTGTATTAATGCTATAAGGAAATTCTTAGTAGTTCTTAAAAAAGGATGATAATAATTAATAAAAATCTAAATTATATTTTCCAGCTTTCCCGTCGGCGCGACTGTGTTTCTCTTTGATTACCGTAAAAACGTGATCGATGTATAAAAAGTTCTAAAAAGTGAAAATTCGAATTAAAATAGATCTAAGTAATATCGAACGTGCCACTTTTACAGTAATCAAAGTTCACCTTTGTACATGACACTACACTAAATCCTTGCATAGTTCTGTCGTGATCGCATCGATATTCGAAAAAACCGTTTTCGGTCTGCAATATAATTACGGTACCGTTACATAGCTACGCCGAAAGTGTACAAGAGGCTAATCATAATAGTAGTACGTACTGATAATAATTATAAGGCAGATACCTATGGTTACCAAATTTATTTGTTGTTGTCCTTACTGCTTATCTTCTACCTTCGTACTCTGTACATTTGTTACACTGACGCATACACTTGATTAAATCGCTATTTTCTTAGTACCTAATCGGGTGGTACAGCGAACTAACATTATGTATTATTAATTTTTTTATTATTAATTTCTTATGGAGTCTGTTCTCCCGAGAACATCACACCTTGGAATCTCAGGTTATTTATGCTCCGATATCGATAATAGAATATCAATATTATATCCTTGATCGCTCGATAACGTGCTACTAATGTTTGTTAAAAAATGACCGATGGAATTCAATAACTCTTGTTTAGTGGAAGATTAAAAATGAGGTATAATGACACTACCTCTTGCTATAATGACGTGCTAATGAAATAATCTTCTAAAAACCTATACATATATCACATTCCGTAGCAATACATATATATATATTCATATATATTGCAATTTATAGAGCCGATTAATAATTACCAATAATAATGATATTTATGCAAGTAAGAACAGTGAATCGTGGAATGACGTACTAAACGTAAGAGGCCATATTGTAGGCGATTAAATATATATATATATACATTTTATAGTGAACATTTTTCTATTGGGAAGTAAATGTATATGGACTGCATGCATTTTTTGAGGAACACGAATTTGAACTTAAAATGAAGATATCGGTAATTGTATATGTATAAAAATTCATACACGACGTTATCTCAATATTAATTAGCAAGTATTTAAAAAAAAATTACATAAACGTGTTCGTAATTGTGTCTAGTCGTTCATACACATGATCCGATAAGAAAATATCTTTCAATGAGTTAAAAAGCTTAGACAAGTCATTAATGAACACACATACTGGCATTTCATTATACATTATTGAACGCGTTACGTACACTTCGTTTACAAACATTTCCATCAACATACAAGAATGTCAGATATTGAAGTTTCGTAACGTGGTAGTTGATAAACACAAATTTTCATAAAATTAATAGGTTTCCCTCTACTTCGACTAATTTTCATCCACTGAAACTTACTATTGCACGTTCTTAACACTTTCTTTGTTTTTTTCCCTACTTAACAATGCGAATATTATTACAACTTAATTTATATCGTATATACACGTACCGTAAAACACATTTAGGTGATTTAAAAGGCAGATCCGAAAATAGTTTCGAAATAATTACGAAAAACGACGAAACAGAAATTCAAGTTATAAAAGATCGTACAACTTGCGCTTCTTTTCTGTACAAGAAAATGTAGTGTTACGAAAAAGTTGTAGATTTATCGACATTAGACGGATAGTCTTTGCCAGTGTAAAAAACATATGGACAGATGCACGAGACTTTTGTAGAAATGATGTTCATTTCGTAGAGAATGCTTCTACACGACAGAAGCTTTTTTCGAAGATGGTCCAAGCAAGTATACCTTGTTCACAAATATCACTGGTGTACTCACTCTTTGTTAGAAACTTCTACACATTGTTTTAATTCCTGGATGCTCCTCGTGCGCTGGATTCAAATCGACAAAACCTAGTTTACCATAGAACTCGTGAGACTCTTTATCTGTAGCCGACATTGTTGTGTGAACACCAAAGGAACCTAAAAAAGAGAAAGTTATCAATTATAATCAAATGTTAAATTAATTGCATCTCTTCCATTAATTTACAAATGAAAATAATTTACCGTTCGCCCTTAAGGCTGCTAGAATGCATGTAATTAATCTTTTCGGTACTGATTGATCCGTAACCGACGGTAAAAACGAGCAGACAATTTCAGATGGATGTTGCCTGCACAATTGCTCTGATACATCTGGGACGAATGTATGAAAATACTGTATCGCATCCTATAAATGTTTTCAGGAAGCTATTAGTTACCTTATATAGCTTAAATAAAACAGTTTAACGGTAATAAGCGTACGTACCTGAGCAATTTGTGGTAATTCATTAACGCTACTATCTATTGGATATTTCATTCGCAGCTCAGGAATCCAAGATAGAGCCAATTTCTGATAATAGGACTTCACGTTTAAGGCAGCCAATGCGTAACCTACTATACCGCACTCATCTTCTACGACCATGCACAACTCTGGGCTCAGTGTTAGATATCCACCAATTAATCTAAATAAGAAACATTCAGAATTTCAATAATTAATTAAAAACTTATATGTCTCACTACCGTGATTTATATAATTCAGTAAGACAACATTTTGAATTCGACAGTAAATATTTGATTGATATTTTGTATCTGCTTACCTGTCTGCTACAGCAGACGTTCCTACACAGCCAGAGATTTTATTGCACACATCATACAGAGCATCCTCATCAGATGCTACGTAAGGCCGAATCGTGTATATTTTACTGCTGGGCACTTCGGGTGCTTTGTAAACAAATAAGTCATTACCACTGTCCACAGGAATCAATCTCTGCAAATAAGTATGTCATATAAGTTTGTGTCCTTCATCGGAAAACAGTATATCTACGGAAAAAGGGCATTGAAAAGTTAACGCACCTGTAGATCAGCTGTAAGTCCTCCACGAAATACCCAAGGTTCCTGGTCGCCACTCATAAAAGTCTCTTTCCAGCCATTTGAGAACCCTATTCCCAAGAAATAGGATTTATTCTTAATAAAAGATGAAATACATGGCTCGTATTCGCGCGTTATGCATACAAAGTTTGTGAAATGGTCCCCACTGCTCTGAGCACCAATTTTGCTTAAATTCTTCACATGCAAAAGGTACAGTTCGATTGATGGTGCTATTTTAAACTTTCCTTGTCTCGTATCCTTCATCGAGTATTTTCTGTTATTCGCGCAAACGAAGCGGTGGTACGAGAAAAAGAAATATCCATCTAATCGAAAAAACTATGATGCATCATTTTTATCGAAAAGTAAAAAACTATTCAAAAAAACTGGTACGTCTTCTATTTGTCAATTATTATAAAGTATATTCGTTTCTTGAAGAAAGAGAATAAAAGTAACTCGTTTGTATACAACTATTTGTTCGAGGAATACAATATTCTGTTTAATAATGCAGTGTTCGCCAATTCCGGAATAAATCTATATGATAATGAGAAGTTAACGAAAACTGATTTTAACAAATGTTGCACCAAAGTTCGCGCAGCGATAAACTCCTGAAATTGTGGACAAGGAAATGGGATTGGTGGGATGGTAATCCAGTTTGCCAAATGCGCCTGAAATAAAACTCCTATTACTCCTGAAAAGAATATAGCTTCTGGAACCAAAATAAATTAGTATAGGCAAGTTGGCAAAAGGAGGATCATTCGCTGATCATTCACAATTCATAACAGTGTTTTTATAAAAATAATAGACACGTAATTTTGCGACAATTGCACAACACTTCGATAAACAGACGCAGGATCGTATACATACTTTTTTAGATTGTGATTGATCAGAGCATTATCGAGGGAAGATTTTCAAGAGTTTACAGTTATGTGTTTTAAATTTTGCCAATTTTAGTAAAATTTACCGATGGGCCTACTTTCTGTGCAAAAATGTTTGTTGCAACATACTTTCTAGTCTGAGAATAAATAAAAATATTATAATTATAAATTACAGAAAATTAATTTTCGTATATGTAGTTATTTCACTATAAAATAAGTATATGTATGAACGTAGGGTATACATAAACAAGTGAAAGAAAGTACAGATACGAGAAACAATAATTTGTAAAAGAATTATATGAGAAAAATCATAATAAATTGTGTGTATATAAACGTTCATAAACATTAAGCGTCAAATAGTGTCTCACGATGTTATAACTTTTGCAACTTAGAAAAGTATGTCCATTCTGTATTAAACTAAAATAATGTAAAAGATATCTGTGTTATGCACAAATTGATTCTTCAAGGCATCTCAACGCTGCTACTCATATATTTCACTTGTGCTAATAACAAATATCTTTTTACAAAGCTTCAAACACACGTTAGCTGTACGCAAGTGTTTTTCTCAGTTTGAAGCTTTGCTGATCGCGCGCATTTTGTTGAATTACTCAAAGAGACTGATGAATCGCATACATGTGTAGCTTCCCTGGGTAAACGTAGTCATCGTCGACGGGAATCTGCCAAACGCTATCAACAAGACAAAAAACACAGAAATGCACGTTAGTTAGTGAGTTGAAGCTGTATTTTTCCTCATACACTTACAATTGCTGGCAAAACGTACTCGTTACCAAAACTACTTTTCACTTTATCATATTCTGTATTGCAATGAGAAAATATGTTAACATAATAACGATTGATATCTTAATTACTAAGATATTCAGTGCAACAAATACATTTCTGCCATACATTATCTGTGAAAGAAAGTCAGTCAATATGTTAATAGCTGGCACATGGTTACTTTAGACATAGTATATTTGTTCAGGTCCACATTGATGCTGTTAAATAATTTCCCAACAAATTTTTGCAATGAAACATGTTTCCGCCGAATACTGCGCTGGAAGCCACATCAAATCTCTTCTTTCTTACAATATTTATAATGTTATCTTTTATTTTCTGTTACACATAAATCATTCTTAGGAGGTATACAGAACCTTAATGAGAATATATGAGAAACGTGTTATTATGGATAATCACAGAAAAATGAGAAATGTTGTGACTTGCCTTTTTAAATCAACATAACAGTAAATAGGAAGCCGTCAGTCTAAAAATAACAAAATCATTTCGCACAAGATTTATATACATTTGAAATCAAAAAAGGTTCACTGATAAGCTTTAAATAGTGAATGAGTTATTATTCCTGAAAAAATAGTACTTTCTACTAAATTATTGCAAATAATATATTTTTCGTTGTGTTGTAAAATAATCTCAAATTGTAGGCACATTAAGCCTGTCAAATGGAACGATTACGTTCAATTTGCATTGTATGTTTTAACTCATTCCAATTTTGACTTACGGCAACCGTCTTTGTTTATAATTGCGCGCCTTGCGGTACATTTGGTTCTAAAGCGCAGAAACAGATGTACAAATACAATACCACAGATTAGCGATCTATGGATCGTTTTAATTCCAATTATTACTGTTGTTCGCTTGCTTGTAAAATGTTGCAATAGTTTACAGGCTATTAGGAATCATGATTTTGAAATAAAAAATGCAGGATGTTTTAACATAAGTATTTTTGTACTTTTTATTGTAAGTATTAAGTGTCCTATAACAATTCTAATTTTCATATTGCATGGTATTTCATATTTATAGTATATCATATGAACGTTTTTATTTTCATAATTGTTTTGTGAAGGACGTTCGATTGAAATTCAAAGTACTTGCAGTAAAATACGAAATCATATTTTTTCGTGAATACATAAATAATTGTTCGTGTTATATCCTGCTTATTTGGAATTGAATTAAAGAACAACAGTAATTATTAGAGTTATTATTTTTAAATTTTTTGCGAGTTTTATGACTTTGCAACATATGTCACTTTACAAGGAAGTGTAGCGTAATAGAATATGTTTTCTGTAATTACTCTAATGTTTTTCAATAACATTCATTTAAATATTTCAATATATATTGCAAACACAATGTTTAGTGTTTGAATAATATAATGTTGTGATTAAATTTTTATTGTCATTAAAATATATATCAATTTCAACCGCAATAATTTTTCTTGAAAAGAAGAAATATGCTTGTTTAATAATAAAACACATCTTTCTTGTAAAAGGACGAACAAAGAGGTAAAAAAAATAATATAACAGTACACTCACCGATACTGGAGACACTTTTGTTCTGAAATATAAGTATAGGTAATAAATTATAATACTTTTGAGAAAAATTAATAACAGCACTCATCTGTAGCACAACAAATACAACTTTGCACTAGTAAAACTAAGAATTAAACGGAAAGTAAAAAATCAATAGTATTTGATGCATTTAAAAATGATATTTTACACACATGAATAATTTCTATATTAAATTCGATGTACCAGCATACTAGCATTTTGAGTAAACTTTCTTCATATAATATATCAGTATCGTAATTTATTTAAATAACTAGTAACTATGCAAATTATGCAACTTAATGATTCTACATCATTGTATATCAATATATAAAAATAGAAGCTATTTCAAAATTATTAGAAATTGATTTAATTCTATTACATTAAAGAATGTAATTCAATATTTTAACTAAATGCTTTATACGTGTAATTACGAAAATATCACACGATACTGCACAATTATATTTAATTTGGAATATATTCATGTTAAATAGAACTTACCCAACCACTTCACATAACTGTTTAAGAGAGATACAACCCCTCTCATGTCCCACACATACGAATACAGATCATACAACAACTCGCGATTGTTGCAATACGTGAGTCGTTGAAACAATCTGTTTACTGCTTTACACATTTCGTTCATCTTAGCTGCACGAGTATGCCATTCCTCAATCTGAAATTTTTCGTTGCAGTTAAGTATTTACATACTATTACATATGTAATTAACAATAAGGTACATTAAAAATATTGCTCCATACATCGGACGCGGATACAGTATCTTCTTCTTTCGCCTTTTTTATGACGGTTTGTGCATTGCTTTTCAGCCAATTGAATTCTTGTAGTAATTGGATTCCTTGGCCGCCATGTTCGAATGGTAGGTAGAATAGATCGCACAATAACGACAAATCCTCCCGTGTCAATCGTTTATCCACATCAATCGTTTCAGAAAGGTCTGCATCCGCATTATCAGTACCATCGTGATTCTCGCTATCGTTCTCCACTATCATTTGATTACCGTTCACCACAGGAGAAGTTCCGTCTACTTCCACCTGCATGCTTCCAGAGGCTTCGCTACATGTCTGGGAAATAAAATTTTAGAAATATATGAGTGACTGAAACTATAAGGTAATTCATTGTACAACTTACAGAAGTATTCTCCACCATGGCATCGTCCTCGGTCGGTATTTTAGCTACATGCGCTGGAGAGTTATTAGGTGTTGTATTACAATCCATTGGTTCGCTTGAAGACAAAGTATTCGAGCTTGTAACACTGCCCATATTGTTGGCAATTGATGGAATAATGGGTTCACTAACGACTTTAGTATTGGATATTAAAGAATTCATAACAGGACCAGAGATAGGTTGTACAAAACTGTCACTGCTTGTCACAGTTGAACAAACTTCAGCCAGTGCTTGGAGATGATTAGAGTTATTTACTAGCGTAGATGTCGCAGGAACAGTAGTTGTAGTTGTGGTTGATGTAAGGCTCATACATGTATTCACAGAGGGTATTATTGGAATTGGTATTGTTGGTGCAACACATGGTTGTGGTTTTACTATAACACCCTGTGCATTTTTTTTCTTATTAAATTCCACTAACCAGTCGTTAATTGCAATTTTTAGTGCATGTCGAGGATGGTATATATTCGGCGACATTGTTGCAGGAACATCTTCACCAAGCACACCATCTTCTGTTTCAGTTTCTAATTTAATATCAAGTGACACAGTATCATCTGCAAAATGAGAAATAATAATCAAATCACCTTTCAAATCATGATCTTTCAATTAAATTACAGAACAAAGAACCTACTTAAACTTAAGTCTCTTTTTCCATCAACATTACATCTACTCCACTGAGCTAGTGTATGAATTGCTATGAAATTAGCTCCATATTCACAATTTGGATTTGTAAGAACACCTCTGAGTTTGGGAATCAGGTCAGGGGATCGACCAGCATAGGGTCCTAGGAATACTCTTTTCTGATCATAATCGTTCGCATGTAGATTATCCCATATGACTGGAGGCCTTCTTAGAACCTCTGTGATCTCTTCTATAGATTCGACAGTTAGAAGTCTAGATATTACTTTTGGACCAGTCCACATAATATCAATTTCTTGAGCCAATTTGCTCCCAAGCGTGTTAAGATATTCTGAGGAAGCAACATTTGGCATTGCACGTGTTGCGCAATACTGTGTAGGGCACAAGAGAAATTTTGGTTGACCCAGATGATGGAAAATATCATTTGTAACAGAAACCTGTTAACAGAAAAGACAGCATTAAGAACAACTGAAATGAAAGTAATATTGAGATATTTAATTATTTTATTAATTACATACTTGTGCATGGGCAAAGGACTGAAATACTTCCTTGTCAGCTTCACTCATTTCAGGCTCTATGTCATCAAATAATAATGCAAATGCAGTGCAACCAAATTGGCTAACTTGTTCCAATTTCCTCTTTAAGACTGTAACTTCCTTCACACTTGAGTAAGTAATATCTAATCCTGGCGACAGTGCATAGTAAAATGTGATACCACATTCTCTTGCAGCTGTGATTAATCCATTTAAATGTTCTGCTTCCTCTACCGTGTACAGGTCTCTCCAGTAAGCACGGTGCTTGTAATCATCTTTTGGTGCGTACAAGTATGAATCCATCCCCCATTTTTTCAATCTGAAAATAATAAACTTTACATATCTTCACCTCATAAAATAGTATTAACATATTGCATATTGTCGTAAAGTAATAGCCAGTGAATGGAACGATAAACCGAAACTCGCTCAAGTTGTGCATCGTTTCGATTTTCGTTTCAAAACTAGTGCAAGATACTTGCTTTTGAAATAGATCCTTTCTTTGCTCGGTAGTCCAGGGTCGCCCATAAAAGCCTAGAATAAAAAATTCCCATTTTTTAGACTAAAACAATAAAAAGCTGTTGCAATAAATAACGCCGCCTTAGTGGTTCCCCCTCCAGTGTCAAATAGTCGTACAAGATGACCAAATACGCGTAGCGTTTCATTGCATATCGTATGACGATGGATTCACATACCTTCTACGACACCGCAGATGAAATTCCCGTTTTTCGTGTTTAAATTCGCGGCCCCGTTTGTCTCCGCCATCGCGGATCACAGGGAGTCACGTTTGTTTAGTGTTGAAGTAGAAAAATGGCTAAAGGAATTCCGACTAAAAAAAAACGATATCCGTTTCTTGAAAGAAAGCGACGGATCACCGGGACGGGAGCGGTCTTGGTCTGTCTTTGTTGCGCAATCGTCTAAATACTATAGTTACGATAACATCACTTGGTCTGAACGGGCGAAAATATTCACTCAAGACGAGTTGCGAGTCCGGAGGAACAAAAACCCCGTATCTGATTGTTTCTGACAAACTCAGACAAACTACAGCACTGTACACCGCCGATGTCCTGATCGATACTAAACGATTTCTCGATTCATCGACTGTACGCAAACGATATGCCACTGGTCCCTTGAATCGTAGCGTCATCTCAAACTGACTGAAAGAACGCGTTTTACAATGTGGATAGCATGGGTAGGTACATGGTTTTGAAATATACATTTTGACGCCACAGACGAGGCCTTATTCCTCGTTTCCCTTCGTTTTGGATCAGAAAGAATTTTCGTTCTACAAAATGTTTGAAATACTGACAATCAGTGTGTTCTATTCAAAACTAAAAATGATTCATAACACGTTTTCCTGGCATTGAAAAAACTAGTTATTAATTAGATATGACAAATTTTTCATGAATCTCTTAGTTTATAAAGTAAATCATTGTTGATATGGTTTTTTATTTGTAACGTTTATAACTCTGTCGGTAACGACGGGTTTGACTCTTGAATTGGTAAAGGGGTTCTAGAACCCCCAATTTCCGGTTCGCCAAGTTACGTTACTTGACCACTCTATTCAATACCTGGTCTGTGCTTTTGTCAGTTTTTTCTTTCTGGACCGATACAATTTTACCTCGATGAAAACGCGAAGAATTGTTTGGATATTTCGTTAAACGAACGTGAACCATCCCAGTAATCATGGTGACCCGATTTCGGAGTCAGTCAAACGTATAATTACGACTGTTGCAGCGTCGAGCGTCAAAATGATTTATACTCAATGTAAGGATGAGTATCGATGTATATCCCCTTATGAAAATTTTATTAACGTGTTGATACGATTCTTACTTTAATATGGTACAAAACACGATATCAAAACAGTATCGCAAATTAATTACAAGCTGTATTAATGACGGCCGTATGTGTCCCTCTGCATCCATTTTTGATTTTGTCATTTGGTGATATGCCGAGACGTAAGTTTTAGAGGGAAACGAAAGGTAGGAGAGAAAGGACAGAGAAAACACAGGCGGACTACATTAATACAGTTTGCTTTATATATGTATTTGATCTGAACTGATTTGATGAATTGTCATTCATAAGTAGAATGGACCGATGGACTACAGGGCTGAAATTTACGAATTTCATCTCATATTTCTCTTTCCATATTCAATGCAAAAATCGAAACATACGCGATGAGCACATCTTTATCGGGGTAGCATTGCAGCAGGAAACTGCATTATCAAGTAATAATATTAGGTTAGGTACTCTAATAATGAAAGTAACAATGCTGACAAATAGAAATGTAAAAACGATTTAAATTTGAATCGATTTAATGGAAGAAGCTTTCAGTGTTCGCAAAAAGATGGCGCAACGAACACAGTAGCTGTGTTGAAATGATGAATGTATTCGAATACTGTTTTAAATGAATTCGTGATCTTCTTGTGTGTCAAAATTATCATTTTTTTCGTGTATCATCAACTTCCCATTCGCTTTTAAGGTATTGTACTTTCATTTTTGACAATATACGAGTTTTTTGTTTATTCTTTTACAAATTCATACAATGCAAAATGGGTGATACATAATGCGGGGTGGGGGTTAGTTTTTCTTTTAATATTTTTTATATTTTAACCATTCTTTCTTACAAACATTTATTTACATTTATATTCTACGGAATAATGCAAACCGATATGTACGGGACTGAGTTATTAAAAAAAGTATAACTTTTATTCACTCTGAAAATTTGAAATACATATAGCTATAAAGACGGCGCTGTTTCATAAATTCACATTAAGTTAAATATATTGTACAGACATTCGGTCTTCAAATATTTAAAAACATTTAACATAAAAAGAACTACGGTGCCCGGTATATCTGAGATTATATGACTCGGAAATTTGATGCGAAAGTCGAACTTTCTTCGACGTTAATTTTATTGGAGCCATTGATTAAACGTAGTCAGCATATACGTGATTTCAGTATCGTATAACCCCGGTGATAGCATGTACTGCAGGAATCGTCATATAAACGTACGGTCCTAGCACTATACCTGTATACCTTGTATACGTATCCACGTTCTGTCTTATACAACTGTCATCATTCGAATGCATTTTTATAGTCGTGCACACAGGGTTCCGACGATTTTCATAAAAATAACAAAGTAACTCGCGCAGTCCCCACCGATTCAGTTAACAAAACAATAAAAGGAAGTAACCGAACGTACTGTCGTCGAGTTTCGTACGGTCGAAACAATGGTATAAAGAAGAAGAAAAATTAAGAGTGTGTGTGCACGTGAGAGAGATAAAGAGAGAGAGAGAGAGAAACAGAAAAAGGCAGAGACAGGGATGATAATAGAGTTTCGCAAGGTCCATCCGAAAAACGTGTTTGTCCGTACGTCAGGCATGCGTGTTACGTCAGAATCGAAATGGGGTGGGGGGTGAGCGAGAGAAGGGGGTTGGTTGTGCACAGACATAAATCGTTTCCAGAAAACGTCGCAGAGCGGCGCCCGAATCGTGGCAGAAGAGGGGTGTGTAGTTTTTTTTTTCGGGGCGGTGTGGTGGGGTTGGAGAATAGGGGCGGGTATAGGCCATGGTTGTCACGGCGGAGCCATATCAGTGTGAGGCCGGCTATCAGCCGCCTAACATCGAGGTCGGGGTTACGCTTGTACACGTAACACGGCTGCTGCAGGCACCCACACACGCACACTCACACCTCCGAACGCCCGTACACGGATTCTCGCGGAATTTTTTTTTTCTTTCTCACATCCAACCGAATACGGTAATCTACGGACTGTAACGGGGGATTATCATTCTCACCGTCGATGGGTGGGCAGCGTTTCTTCATGCAGTATGCGTCGTAATCGATAAGGACGAACGGAGCGTGTGTATGGTACCGTCTTAAAGGAAAACGTCTTCCAGTCCGCGCCCTTTGAGTTCGCTGAAATGAATGAAAATCGCGAGCTAGAGACAAGTCCGGCCGAGGATATTATGAGAGAGAGTAATATGAGTGGACGACTGGGCGAGGCGAACGAGTGAGACAGAACCGAAAAAGAGAGAGATTGAGAGAGAGAGAGAGAGAGAGTGAGAGGGATAGAGGTAGGAAAAAACAGAAACAGAAAGACAGACAAGTAAGAAGTGGCGTATCGAGGATAGAAGGTAGAGAAAGAAAATCACGGGTAGTGAGGGGGTGGGTAAAAGGGAGAAGTATAAAGGAGAAAGAAAAAGAGAGAGAGAGAGAGGGAGAGTAAGAGAGAGAGAGAGAATGCGTGTGTGTATGTCTACGTAGGTGTGCGTGTGTGTGTGTGTGTGTGTCTATAAAAGAGAGAGAGGCTGGTAAAAGGAGAGAAAGGAAGATTGCGAGAGAAAGAGAGTTTGCGCGAGCGGAGGAGCGTGAGGAAGATAAACCGAACCGAATGTGTTCGGAATATGGTATCCACCCGGGGATCGACAACCACCCCAGTCTCCACCCGTGCTCGATTTTTCGACCCATCATCGCCGAACTACGCTCACAAAACCGAGCACGGAAAAACACGGTGGAACGTACGAAACGGTTTTTTAATCTTCAAGTTCTTTTTCGTTACCAGTCACAGGATCAACCGGGGTGTCATCGAGTTACGTCGTGGCCCGTTACATATCTGGCGACGTGCACAGGCCGACAAGCCGATAAACGAAACATCCGATCTAACGAGTGCCGACGATTACCATCTATAACAATTTTGTGCATCGACGGAAAGTTCATTCATCGGGCGTACGTAAGCGGAAGGACGAGGTGATATCTGACTAAGAACTGAAATCGTTTTGTGGAGGTAACGTCACACGAGGCATGTCATCCAACGGATTTGCGTAATGTCCGCCTCGTGTCAAGGGGAACTATGGAGATTCGCGGTGAGTGTGGTATCGAAAGCAATTAAGCAGTCGCGTACGCGGGATTAGTCAGTAATAATACCTCGTCGCGATCGAGTGCGAGTGTGTGCAATCTCCTGTACGTAATTGTATAAAATATATATACACGTCCGGTCAGCGAGTGAAGACAGAAAGAAAGAAAGAAGGAAAGAAAGAAAGAAAGAATTAAAGAAATAGAGAGAAAGAGAAAATCCACACCAAGGTGTATGGTCGGATAAGCCGTGACATCGTAATTGAAGAAAATCAGATGTCGTTAGTACTCGTTGCCGTAATTCGAAACGGATATGTCATTAGAGAGGGAATCGTGATCGAATGAGATCTTTCGAACGAACTGACTGACGGTGTACCGTAGACTCTTTATCGAGGAGAGACGATTGGTCTTTCAAAGGAAGTGATCAAGGAGAAGTGTCGAGTTAAAACGTGTCCGTGCCTCGCCGTTCACCGTAGAGGAATCCGGCCAAGAAAATTTTCAGGAACCATACCGATGATTTTCATTCGATCTATCAAACGACACCGAGACCACGACGTTAACGAATCGCCTTCCTATTATGTGTATAGTTGTGGTGCTGAGTTGCGATGCCGTCGAACTATCGTCGAAGCACTCAATTGGCATCGAATGACGATGACACTTAGCTGAAATTATGACGTTACCAAAATCCGTCTGCGAAAAGTTTCACGGTACACGGTTACCAGTGTCACGTTATTCGGCACCTTCTATATTTTAACCACAGGATTATTATCGCAGTCGTCGAACGTTCCGGGATAATAAATATAAACAGAGGAACAGAGAGAGGACGGAGAGAAATTACACGGTTAGTCGAGACTGACCACCGAGAACGGAACCACAAGAGGATGGCATCGTGTGCTTCACGCTCGTCGAAGATACCTCGATACTCGCGTGTGGCTTACCTAAACGTGGAGAATCGCGTCGTTGCGATAAAACGCAGAAAGCACCGCGGAAACCATACGAAACTGTACGAATCGAGCACGTTCCTTAGTTTTCCGCGACTAGCACGACGCGTGTCCGAGATCTCGAAGGTGACGGAAACGCGACGTTATTGAACCAGCGAACGTACAGGGGGGAAAGAACGCGAGGACGAAAGAACAAATTTCATTCCACGTTTCTTTCGCGCGGCAAAGAAGAAGAAGAGTAAAGGGAAAAATTTCGTTCGGTGAATCGTCTTACCGTGGCACATTGCCTATGGCCGCGCACGTGCGCATTGATCGTTGGCAGTGAAATTTAAGGGAATATAACGCGAAATCATCTACCACGGGGGACTAGTATTTTTTTTTTTTTGTTAATACGATCAAAGATTTACGAACAATATCGACGCCTATGCTAGAGATTTAAAGATAAAACAAAAATAAGGAAAATAAATGGGAAGGGTGCGAGGTCGAGAAGAAGAAGAAGTGGCAATCCGTCCCAGAACAAAATAAAACAGTACACAAAAGGAATCTTTCGTTTGCATTACGGAAATGGAAATCCGAGTGTTACACTATTAACTGATTCCGGAAAGAGAGCGTTTTACGAGCGACACGAAAGAAAATAGCGGTAATTCCTTTTCAAAGAAGCGTGTCAAAAAGGTATGCCTGGTATACGACGACATTTCTGTCAACATTACGAGAAAGCACGCACGAAGATCCGTATCAATTCGCGACTGTGATTTCTAAGCTTAAGATTAAACGTATTAACAAAAAAAAATTAAACAAACAAGTAAAAACAAAAAATCGTCCATTGTGATACTAAGATATATAACGAAGATTATAAGAACACGTGCGCTCAAGGAAATGGGTGTGAATGAAAGGGGAGGGGGGCGCAATGCCGAGTGCAGGGTGAAATTGCGAGTGTAATTAATGGAAATGATTGTCGATCGCGGGGCATACGTCAGATCTACAAACTGTGATACACCAATAACTTGGAGCCTGATATTCGACCACTGACGTCGTCGAATCACCTACCAACTGTTGTTCCGCCGATGCAAAGAGAGAAACGAGATGAAAAAAGGATGAATCGCCGGTCTGGGATTTCGTTTCTGGCAGCCTCGTGATACGTTTGCAGGTATGGATCACGTATGTTCCTTTCCGTGCATGTGTGTGTGTGTGTCGGCCTATTTGAAAACGAATTTCCGAGAAATTTTGTCATTTTCTGTTTTTTACGAAAGACTTATCACGTTTTACCTGAATTCACGCGTACGTCATAATTTGACGGAAAGTCTGCCGTGCTGGTAATTTCGTTTAATTAAATTTTTCATTCTTTTTCCTGTTACGAATAGAAATGCAGTAGACGTATAAACGATAACGTTGCTATGTTTATAAAACAGAGACGCGCGTAAATTGTGTGTGACATGATAATTAAAGATACGGAAAGAACTACCAAGGGAAAGAGAATAAATTTAATGTAAATATTCACAAAATATCATTTCCGATGTTCGTCTAATAATGTTTTCTGTTTACTGCTAAAAGATTTTTAATTATGGAACGTAAAAATAAAATATTATGTTACCTACTTCGATTTATTTGTAAAACATTGATAACAACGATGAGGGTAATTATATCAGCGACGAGCAAAAAAAAAACAATTTAACGATCGGGGTGGTTCTACCGTTATCGTTTTAATAACTGCAATCGTGGTATCCTTAAAACTATCGGGCGGATATCGAAAAATATTCTATGAAATCACTACAATTGAAGATGAGGTCTAAAATATGTCTTACAGTCACAGAGTTCTCATTGAAATTTTCTATGTTTTTTTTCCTAGCGCGTATTTTTTCTGAGGTCGACGATCGTTACATTTCTCCTGTTCAATATTCAAGCTTATATTAATAATAATCAACGTCCTTAACCCTGTTTCTATGTTTTTGTTGCAAATGAGATACGCGCATTGAAAGTGTCTCGCTCACACTTCGTATATGTAAAACGGGAATCAGCATAATACTCGCGTTATACCGCAACGTATCTGATAAATGATAAAAATAATGTTCATGCATTAATTGCAACGTCACACGATATACGAAATGTAACAAAACGCTGTACATCTGACACGCACGAGAAAATTCTCCGAACAATAGAATTTACAATTCCGATGTTTTGCAATTACAAGAAGCTGTGTAAAATTCACGAGATAACGGTAGACAATTGATAATATCGTCCCCGCTCGTAACACGGGCTGAAATTTTGTAACGAGCGTAATGTCCCTTTCATTTCCAAGCGAAATCTGAAGCAGACTGTCGTTCCTAATACAATTTCCACGATGTTAGCTAGAAATGTTGTAAGCCTCGCTTTTCTCAACCTTTAGTGTTCCCTCTTGACTCACAGACGTTCCGTCAAACAATGTACACGACGACACGTGTCCTAAAGAGCGAGAAAAGTAACAGAACAGAGAAAAAGGGGGGGAAAAAACGCGAGAAAAACCCGGGGGAAAAAAAAAGAACGAAACAAAACAAGCACACTACCTATACCGTACATACCTTATATACAACTAACAAAACGAAAAGGCGGCGCGCACGAACAGCCAGCAATTCTCATTCTTCCTTTGCTCCTCGTTTCAGCTGGTCGCGCGATACACAACCATAACACGGTCGACGGGGCAAGAAGAAAGCGATCCAGACGTTACCCGAAAAGAGGAACGGAAAAGAGAAAAAGAAACATTCGCAACAAAGCGTAAACCCTCCCCCCCCCCACCACCACCACCATCCTTCAAAAAGAATCAAGAACAAGAGAAAGAGAAAAAGAAAGAGTGAGAGATACATAACAAAAACAAACCGGGGGGAAAATAATAATAATAAAAAAAGAAAAATACCGAAAAACGTTATATCACGAAGCGGAATCCAAAATCATCCGAACGAAAACGTATCAACGCTAATGAATCCATCCTGGGTCTCGGTCCAGCGTTCCTGAAAATCACCCGGCAACCCTTTCATCCAAGAGGAAAGAATCTTCAATACCGTCTCGGTGTGGGGTCCCCACAGTACCCGGTCCAGGCAGTGCCGCCCCCTACGGGGGGTGGGGCCTTACGACCGTCAGCGTGGGTGCCGGTGCGGCGGGGGCGCGCCTGGCCCGTCGGCTCGCCCGCAGACTAGCCCGCCGACTCACCGCGGGCCCTTTCCGTAGGCCCGGCCTGGCGGCCGCGGGTGCTGTGGCGGCCACGGGGGAGCGAGACGCTCCCCCAGCTCGCCGCTCCGCGAACGGAGGCGCCAGCGGATCCGGGGCCAATCGGGGAAAGGGCAGAGCCATGTCCGTCAGGAGCCTGCATCGACGCGTCTCTCACCCGTGAGTTGTCTTTCTATGTGTTTGTTTTTTATTTTTGGTTTTTTGATTTTTGTTCAATTTTGGGGATGGGTAGTCAAGGAAAGAGATATTTAACCTTTTGAGATGTGACGCTTGTGAATAAGGGTTGGTTAGGTGATGGGGGGTGGGGGTTGACGAGAGTGGAAAAGATTTCGACGTAATGTTTACTATGGATGAATCAAAGTTTGATTAAAATTACTCGGTGATTTCGACGCCTTGGCATTTCCACGCCGGGGAGTGTTTTTTTGTTTTTGTTTTGTAGACACCGTTGCTACCGGATATTTCTGTGTGCTGATATTTATGCCCTTTGAAGTTTGGGAGAGTTTGAATGTATATATAGGTGGAACAGAGGGGAAAGTTTGTGGATTTTAATGGAGAGAGTTTAGAAATCGTTAGGTTTTGAATATGTTTTATGGTTTTTTGATCGATGGATTTATTATACCGATTTGTTTTTACCGCATATTAATATCTTGAGGTTAATGGGTTTTTAATTTTAGAACGGGAAGAAAGTAATTGATGAGGTGGTAGAGGATGATGGGTTATTTTTGGGTTTGATTTGTGTGCTAGAATCCTCGGGGCTTAATGACGCTGTCTGGTTTTTACTACTCGTTTTTTTTCTTGATTAATAAGAGAAAGTCGATACGCGTATAAAGACAAATATGAGTCAGTGCGGCATAGAAAACGATTCTATCAAGAGATCATTGGACAATCGTTTTAAACGATGGTGATTATATGATTAATAATGAGCCATAAACACCTCAAAGGGTTATTATCTCTGTAGTGAAAGAATATCGGAATTAAATCAATTATGGTCAGTTATAATTGATATTTTATAGATCTTTTTCCGGTATTCGACATGCATGAAAGGACATATCGTTTCATTCGATTGACGGACCGCCCGTTATAATTATACAATCACGATTAATTTTTACGAGTTTATCAATATAACTATGAGCTTTCAATTGTTATGGCTATTGATCGCCGACAAAAAGGATGTTCGAAATATCCATTTCACATAGTCACAAGTTCTTGATATCGTCGAATTTGATTATATATGATTTCAACTTTTAATTGTTACCATCAGTTCCGTTAGCCATTGGAAATATCGAATTTGATGGTATTATTTTTAATGTTTCGTACCCACGGAGTATCGTGTACAGTTGAATTAATTTATTTTGCCGATATCAGTGTTTGGTAATAATTTCTATGAAATTCCTCGTTATCGACTTGTTACAATTTTACCTGATTTTAGTGATTCCCATTGATTTTATATAAAAAATCTGTAACCGCGAGTCGATTGTTTATTCTTTATCTACAACCCGTGGGCAATGACCGTTACATTTTCAATCCCGTTTAGTATATGTTCCCTCTCTGGATCCGAGCGTTTTCAGACCACAGGGGAGCAGGTAGTACTTGCACGTTTTCCTCGCAGTTTCCCGAGCCCCTCGGCGTTATAAAAATGTTACTGTAGAATAGTAGGACTATTTATACCCCCCGTGCTTGTGAACGTAGGAAAAAAAAACAAATATACGCACGTCGATACGTTTAATTACGCATCATCGTACCGACGACAGGAAGTGTATAACGCTATTTTCACTTTTCTATATTCCCTCGATTTTAAAAAGGGGTCCGAGGTTACTAGCATAACGTTAACGCAATCGTTAAAGCAAACGTTAAACTTTGCGAAAATCTGTATACCTCGTAAGCTGTGTGTGTGTGTTTTTTTATAATATACGGCAGGTCGAGAGACGTCGAACTAAAAATTTTAGTCGTACATTCGTCATAGTTTTACGTTCGAGATATAAGAACCATAAACGGGTAACCCCGATTTGACGAACGTCGCTGGGTCAATTAGTAGAGTGTTGAAGGAACGTGCGATCGTGTGGTAGTCGGTAATGATAGACTAGTTTTTTTTTTTATCACAGTCAAACGTTTAACGTTAAATACGTTTATTTTCCGCGCCAACAAAAAAGGAGAAAGCATTTTTATACGCACAACATCTGGCATTAAAATATCGTTTGAAATGTTTTTAAATTATAATTTCTGGAGAAAATATCTTTATTTCGGTAAAAGTGACGGATCAATTAAAATTGTCTTCTCTAGAAGAATGGTTTCCCCCAGAATAAAGCGTCTAATCCTTTTCCAGCCGCAGTCATTTTTTTTCCAACGGGATACCTACGGAACGTTTCGATTCACGCGATTTAATAACGCCGCGATTATATAATGTCTATAAAGATAGCGACGCGTTCAATGTTCTGATGAGAACGCAAATGCGCGCCTCTGTTCTCTTTCCGTTTTTCAATCGTCGCTATTTTCTTCGTAGAACAACGCTTTACCGTCACTCGAATAAAATTGTACCCTCAGGGCTGATTCACACTTTGCAGCAGTTGAGGTGTCATCGCGAACGCTTTGTTCACCAGTTGATCTGCTTTATCGAACCCGCTGTGAATATCTTTGCCTAAAGTGATGGCAGAAAATTCACTGTTTCTCTCCATTAATAGAGTTAGATCTATACCCGCTCGGTGTACAGCGGAAAAAAAGTGCTATGTCATATGAAAAAAATGTATTTCTACGTCCTCCGACTACGTGCGTCTAAAAATAGTCGATGTCTCGCCAGGTTTATAAACGAAGCTGTTAAATAAACCGGCGGAGGAGTAAAGAATTGAAATATTCCAGAAATGTCACGTTTTACATATAAACTCAAAGAATTTCACAAATAATGGTTTCACTCGTTAAATTATATTCCATTCGAAACCATGAAACACTGTTTAATGATTGTCTCAATTTTATTGTTCAAATTCTTTGAAACATTCGTTCGTGACATTATAACAAGAGTCCGTTTTTTCCCCCTGCAAGCCGTAGACGTCGATTAATGCGTAATTGTTTGGTAACAAGGTAGGATTATATAGAGGAAGTTCGTTTGAATAAAACAGAAGATAAAATTCTTCTCATCCTTTTCGCGCATGGTACCTCATTAAAATCAAAAGATAGTGAAAATGGGTATATTATCTTATTCTACACATACCTCGGCCATTCTCTTGATTTCACATTTACTATTGGACCGTATTACCGACCGTGTCTGTGAGATTCGTTTCGTTCATCCCTTCGTTCAACACTGTTAATTAGTATGTCTAATCTTCTCGTACCGAATTCCTGCACAATATTCTACGTTTACGTTTCCGCTGATTCAATTACGAAAAAATGTCGCCTCTACCCGCGCGAAATCAGGTATCCCGGTTCATTTACACCACACGTGAAAAGACAGTTTAAACTCACGCATACCTAATTTTCTCTGTATTACTTTCTAATGCAGAAATTCCTCTGCACATAGTTACGCCGTACATAACTATCCAAATAATCACATTCTACGTACATACGTATCCACATGTTAGTATTGATTTGCATAATCTGTTGATAATGTACATAGGGTCGATATATGTATACATCGTCGTTAATATACATACCCGAAAATAAGTAGAACAACCGAACAGTCAGGGAACCACCACATCTATGTAACAATATCTATCGTCGATTGAAACGAGATCGAAAAACGCAACGATTCGTATTGCCATTTTCATTTCGCTCTATCGCGGATATGAAGTATCCCTATGCACGTTTCATTATCCCTAAGATATTTACAATTTCCACGCAAGTCTTACTACCAGTAACGAGTAAACGGCCTGTAATAAGAATCTTGTAGTGTAATTGCGTAGATGGCAGTGGATAATACAGAGTGACAACACGTTAGGTAAATGTTATTGCGGTGTACTCTCTTCTAATAACGTTTGCATGTCAATAAAGCGACTCACGATGTTATAGGGTGGTAAGTGGTGGTTGCGTTTCGGTATCTAAGATAACAAGATAGAAACGGTGGAGGTGTACGGTAGGCGTTACAGAGAGTCGACCAGGGAGCAATCAATAACTGACCCATATTGTAGTCCTCGTTCTCCTCTCTCTTCTATCTTCGCCGTCCTTCCCCTCTTCGTTCCTTCTTTACTCCCTGTTCGCTCTCACCCCGTTCTCTTCGTTCGCTTCCCTTCTCAAAATGTTTGTGACTTTCTTTCACCCGTCGATTCTCTCTTTATTTCGCGCGTACCTCTATTCCCCCCCACCTCCCCCCTTTTTCCTCGAGATTTATCAGTCGTTCGACGAACACTTGTCTCTTTTCTACTTACGAAATCAACGCAGGAAACATCCCTCATTTTAGCGGGCGCTTAATTAAAACTCTAGTGGTCTCTCGTAATAAGTACTTCGAAACTGCATACTCGTTTGATTTTTCGACCGGTACTTTCAGTTTGGAAATATTATTTTCTTTTTCGTTTATACATTCCCAGTTTTTTTTTCCTTTTTTTTCATTTTTATTTCTATCCACGGAGGAAATAGAAAAGGGAAAACAGTTCATTTTTTGCGTATACTCGACGGGAAAACTTGATTACACGAGTCAGAGAGGAGCAAACGGATCGATATCAATATTCCTTCCGATTGGAATGTAACGCAACTTTCTCTATGTATCCGTAATCCGTGTACACCAACGATCCGAATCACCAAATAATCGTTTCCTAATGTGTTTTGTTTCCTCCCCGCGCGTTTCCACGTATTGTTTTGAAGTATTTCTATAGACATCTGCAGTGGATTAATAAAGTTCGTATACGTATACATACCGAAGCAAATCGAGGTAACGTCATCGTACCGTTTGGCATACGTTCAATGTTGA
Source organism: Mimumesa dahlbomi (assembly GCA_917499265.3). Classification (NCBI taxonomy): domain Eukaryota; kingdom Metazoa; phylum Arthropoda; class Insecta; order Hymenoptera; family Crabronidae; genus Mimumesa; species Mimumesa dahlbomi. The sequence goes on along the minus strand of OU824113.1, from coordinate 4,948,694 downwards.
ATTATTTGAGTTGTGAGCTCCGAGATATACGTGGTAGATTCCGGGGACACCGGTGGGCCACCCTGGCAGTCCTACCTACATACGATACATATAGACATTCACACACGTAGCATATACATACGTGCATGTGTGTATACAGAGAAAATCAGGTTTATTAAAATGGGGGAAAGATCGTAACAATTTGGTTAATTGTATGTCCATGCCGACCGAATAGCTCTTTCCGAAGCCGATTAAAATCGCCGACCTAGATCTATCTCTCTCTCTCTCTCTCTCGCTCTCTCCCTCCGCCTTTCTCTATCTTTCTCTCTCGCGTTGGCAATGGGTCGTTCGTGTCTCATAAATAGGCGACTGAAGGCGTTTTTCGAGTAGGCCTAAAAGTGGGTGTCAAGCCAACCCAACCAAAGGTGGGTGGTGAGAGGTACAAGACAGGGTGAGGAAGAGTGGGCGAAGGGTTGCTAAAGGGAGAGGGGGAGGGGGGTGGGAGAGGTTGCGAGAAGAAGTGCTAGAGAATGGCAGCGGTTCATATCTCAGCAATCTCTGTCGAGGTTCGCAGCTCGCTGCCCTCGAGGACTCTACAATCTCTAATATTACGTTTTAACCCACATGTTAAAACCGACTTACAACCGGAACGCGGTCCGTGTATCCCGGGTGCTCGGCGGTTTGGACCATGCCCGATAAAATGCATTCCGCGTACGTACGTCACGGTAAAAAAAAAAACGGCAGAGAATAGTTTTAGAGACGCAAAGCCCGTTCAGAACCGTTCGGTGATCCGTCATATTAATGTTGTTATTAATATGATTTATTCGTACTGCGGCCAAGAAACTGAGGAAAATCACTGATTATTATGTTGTTGTGTTGGTAGGAATTGGAGTATTGTCGGGACTTCCGGGCGATCACCATCGCAGACTATGAGCAATAGGGTACATTGACTCTTATCTTATTTTTTTTCCCTTCACATTTATTCTTTATGCTTGAATCTTACTTCTTACTCTATTATTATATTACTATTGTTAAATACTTATATCACTTCTTGTATGATCTTTTTTAGTCGAATTAATTCCTACATGTTATTTCACCATTAATCATTGCCTTTCTCTCTTTTTTCTCTCCACTCTCTATCTATCTATCTATATATCTCTTTTCCTACCTTTCTTTAACAGTATTATGGGCTCTAAAGTCTCTCCTCGTAACCGTTCTCTAATCTCGCATGCATCAACTTCTTTTCACTTACTTTTACGTCTTTATCGTACTCATCGATTTTTTTCATGTTCACTACCTTGTCTACAAAGTTCACCGTATCATAGTGCATTAAACTACTAGAATTCCATCTCGTAGGAGGCACCACATATTAATACTTCTCTTTCTCTCGTATTGCATGCGCAGCGGAAATAATATCTTCATTCTATGCTATACATTGTGATCATTGTACTTTCTTTTAATTCGATACATTTGTTCACGTACGATTTTGATATTACGAAGGTAAGTCTCACGGTATAAATAGATTTCTATGTGGCCTCTCGCTTGTAAAATATTTCTCTCTCTGCTTATACATATACGATCTGTTTACTTACAATATCCAAATTTTCTCACGCTAATCGTACGAACTCTCGTACGAAAGTGTTGCCGATTTCGTGGAGCTTTTTGTCAGCAGACTTTTCATATATACGTTTCATTCGAAGCGGGGATAATGTGTGTACACGGGAATAAATTTCACCGCGAAACATTCGTGCACCGTATCCATATTTTGCGGCACTTTATTCGGGTAAAAATAAACGTTACACCGAGTAATCGCTTAAACACGAACAGAATGTTAAATGAAACACGTGAAGAAATTAAGACGGGGGAGGGAAACCACGATAGAGACTCGCGGGACGAAGGACAGAATGAACAGCTGTCATTAAATTTTACGATTCCAATTATTGTCGCTTTTAGTTTGTTAATGAGATTTAGTGTTTCTAATTGCGTTGTACGTGGGTTACGCATACGTGGGTGCGAACGGTTACGCGAGTCGTACGTGCCAAGAATCACCCGAAGAAAATTCTGTGAATGATTTCCATCAATGAGTAATTCACCTTCCACTTTATTCCACATGTCGTTTCATTAAACCTGAGTGTGCGCGTCTCTCATTCATCTAGTACTAACATACTATCATTCCCATCAGAAAATCATCGTAAAGATATCCGACAATCATAGCACAAGCGTTTAGTTTCAAAATTATTCTAAAAATGGTACTAATTAGAGAAAAAGAAGTGCATCGCACTACTTTTGATAATAAGCTCAAAGCTCCGTTACTTATTCGTCGGTTTCTCCCATTACACGGATAAGACCCCAACAGTGATCGTGCACAGAGTATGGGCGTTAGTGGTATCCGAAAAAAAAAGAGGCGTCAAACAGTCGAGCATAGACCGAAACAATAGGTTCGTTCGTTTTACAGTTTCAGTGCACTCTAAAGCGCCCGTTGAGCCTTCGTTTATGCGGAAACGTGTACAGAGAATGCGACTTGTCGGTGAACGTTACTTTTTTTTTTTTTTTTTTTTTTTTTTATTCTACACCGAAGAGATTCCGCGACAGCCCGAGGCAATCCTTGTATCTTGTACTTGTCGCGGATGAACGCAAGGCCATCTCGATGCTACTCTTTCTATCGTTCTCTGATGATGATTAACCCCCTTTGTGTCGAATGGTCCAAGCTTCAGAATAAAGTACTTACGTGTACCCATCTACATATGTATGTACGGACGTATGTATGTATTTATGTATGTACGTACATACATACGTAACTAGCGTCCCGTTCGCCCGTAAAGGGTAGAAAATATCCAACGGAATTTCCACACCGATTTCAGACGCGAACGAGGATAACCGGATTCGGGTGTTACGTTTAATCAACGAAATTTCATTAATTTGCGAAGTTTGTCGAAGTACCGGGATTCGGTTAAGACGAACGGCCAATATAAACACACACGGCACCGCGATAGACACGATTTGATTTCATCGGGACGAAATGGTCTCGCGCATATTGATTTTATTAACCGGTCATTTATCGATACGTCCGGGCGAATTATTATTTCGTCGTCGGGCTACTCTCTCGGGTGTAAATAAGTGTTTGGCAGGAAAACACTTGTGAAAAAAAGAATTGGACAAAGCTCGCGAGATTAAGTATGACGCGTAAGCAAACGTCTGTTTGGTTTTAAGCGGATTATGGGTAGTTCACAACAGCGGGCGTTACGTGCGACGGAAAAAATGAAATTAACCGAAATCTCGATTTCGCGCGAATAGCGTTTATTCCGTCGTCGGGATCATTTTGTTTCTTTGTTACGATTTTAGGTTTTGTAACGCGACGGTGCAATTATGAGTTTTCTTTCGTACGTCGTTTCCTTTTCCGCGGACGGTTTTATTTTACATTCTATTGAATTTTAAAACGTGAATACATTTCTGTCGATCCTCGCGTTACGTAGAAAATACGTAACCTGCATGATCTGTGATTCAATTTACGTATGTAGGCTGGAATTCATAAATTTCGACGGAATATTTAATAAAAATATCCAGATCAATTTTGGTGACAATGATCGCGCTGATTGAATTGTCTCCGTGCATTATTCGAGATGCTTAATTATTCGCGTCATTTGCGAGAAAAAGTGACGTTAATTATTCTTTTCATAAATTGAAGGAAAGTTCTTGGCAGCACGGCAAATGTTTCCTGAATGGATTGTGTTAGCTGAACGTTATGAAGCAAGCTTTATACGGAACTGTACAACAAAGTACTGTGTATCGATTGATCATCCATTAACCTTTGGCACTCCGCAATTATTTATACGAGTCATTAGTTTACTCTTGATCTTTTCGTTACGTCGTTCGAGCAAAGTGATTTAAGATCCGTCGCTATGTCCACGATTAAGAAAATTACCGTCAAATATATTTCGATAAAAGAGCGTCTCGGGTTCCATGAAAACTGTATAGCGTTACATTTACGATATTTTCCTATTTTCTGAAAATTTCGTTACCAACGTACAAAGAAATACGAATCTTTCGCACGTACATTCTAATAAAATAGAACATCATTTTTCAATAAAATGAAAACCCTACACGGTTGGAACACCTCTAGCGCGGAAAATATTTAAATCGACTTTCATCTTTATTTCGCAAAAAAATAGAAAGAACACCCTCTATACGTCCGAGTGAAATGTCGCTTTGAAAAGGTATTCGTGCGATTACAGTAATACTATAATACACAACGTATATAACACAAAGGATTTATAATATCAAAAACATTTCAACGGTTTTATATTCCCGGTTCGTAATACCAGCGTTACGTTCTACCCACGTGTGATCGGATTCTCGAAGCAAAAGAAAAACATATTTAACAGAAAAAAAAATATCAAACCTGAGGGGGGAAAAAAGAGAAAACAACCCAGAGAAGAAAATATTTCCACTATCCGTAGATCCGTCGACGCGATTCACCGATCGGGCCGCTGAATCTCCGCAAGGATTGTGAATTCACCTTTAACGTTTAAGCCGGCTGTTGACAGTGGTGGCAGTGAGTGGTGTCGCGACAATGGAAATTGCAGGCATGAAGCGGCGGTACTAAGAGAGTCTTTCGCGCCTTTCGCCTTTAAATTGCTCGCGGTGTGCTCGACCGGCCGTGCGCGGATAGGCGGGATGGTCTTTTCGAGCCGCGTATAAAAGCTCTCAACTCTCGAGTCTACCTTCCAGCTTTCCTCTCTTTCACCCCCTTTCACCCTCTCTCTCTCTCTCTCTCCTCTCTCCCTCCCCTCCCTCTCTCTCTCGTTCTCTCCCTCGTTTTCTCTCTCGTTCCCTCTCACCCACAAGCGCGAGATCCGTACTCGAACAACGTTTCCCACGTACATAAGTATATATTTATGCGCATACACGCGAAACGTCAACGAGGACCGTCGGTGCACACGCATCCACGGGGAACACGTGCACAGCCCCGCCGTGTACCAACGTAAATAGGAAGTGATTTCCGCGGATGCTGGCACCCGGGGAAACACCCCGGGTATGCACGCTTAACGTCGAAAGAATCGCGGTGAAATTGTTGCCCGAGAATAAGATCGGGATGAATAGAAACGGAACGAGGGAAGACGAGACACAAGGTTTTTCCGTGGTTTCGAACGGAATACACCCCCCCCCCCCCTCCCCCTCGTCTCGTTAGCGGGACAAGATGCGCGTTTTTTTTTTCATTCCCTTTGGACGTCCCGCGAACGCGACTTTGTTGCGTCCCGGAAGTGGCATTGTATGGAAATTAAGGAAATTGCTTGACACAATTGTCCTTTCGAAATAAACCTCGTCTGTGGATAATATATATACCTGTTCCGACGGTTGAATACTGTGGAGAGGTAGACACTTTTTTGTTTTCGTACGTTACATAATACGTTTAAATAGTATGTGGATAATAGAGTTTGTTCTTCTAATTTTGTTCCTCAGTCGAGAGGGAAATTTGTTCATTTTTACAGGAGGGCGGGAAATCGATTTTTGGTCTGGATTTTGTCGCTCACTGTAATTTATTATTAACCAACGAGTCCCTTCCTGAAAATTATTAACTATCTACTTTAAAAGTGACATCTTTATTCCTAATAAACTTGCCCTAATATCGTTGTATCTTTAAGTTCATGTATTAACACGATTCACCCGTAGAAAGAGAAGTTCTCTCCGATACGAAGTTTCAGTTATACTTTTGAATTAAGATGATTCAGCGCGTGTGCTTGACGCGGATAGATTGATTTCAATCGAGTCTTTCGTTCTACAGATTTTCCTAACGAAGAGGATCGCCCGGTGATTAGCCACTCGAGGCAGTTATCGGTTCGATTGCTCATTTTGTTTCCCATCCGTTCATTTGTAATAAAAGAAGCGTGTATGCTAATTAGATCGTGTGTAGAGACGGCGCGCACAGATACAGGGATACACGTACACGTGTATGTATGTATGTAACACGTCGATGTGCGGAAAGCGTCGAGTGAACTTATTGCCCACTGAACCATATTTCGCCACGGCACTGGCTGTAACCTGTAACAGACGATACGATGAAACTTCATCGCGCGAACGGAGTCGAGGCGACTCGTAATTCAGCGTGTTTTGCAAAAATATTCTCCATGTTCCTCGAATCAGGAAACATTGAACATTTCCCACGTAATGCCGAGGGATGAATTTTTGAAAAAGCCCAACGTAATAGGGTGGAAAAAAATGTTTCGTAGCGAATACTTCGTTTCCGGAAAGTTCTTCGGGTGTCACGGTACAATATGAAAGAACACATCTGATATTAAATTTAATCCAACCGGTATTAGATATTATAATACACGGTGCTGGTTAGGCATTACCGTCCGGATTCCAAGGGAAATTTATACCGTGTATGTAACGGCATGTAGTATGTAAATAATATTTAGTAAATGTATTTGTCCTCGTAAATAGATACCCGGTTCTTGTGCAGTCTTCCTAAACTGTAACCAGGGGTTGTATCGTATAATCTAATACGTTCGATATTTAAAGGTGTGGTCTCTCTATACGGATCGGAATTAATGTGAATAGATACACGGAATAATAGTTAAATTAATACTCATAAAATTCTCGTAAACATCGGTTTAATAATATCAGAAATCTTGTTTGCAAATAGCTACACTATTATTCACGATACGATTCAGCATCGTGGCGGATATAAAAACTCATACGTTTCGTATCATGTCGCAATATCAGACGGACGGTCTGTATAACATGTTGACGCTGGCGGTGTGTATTAATCGGCAAAGTTATTTCATTGAATTCCTCGAAACTACCGCGGTAACTCAATCGTCCACATATCGTGGCAATCTGTGCAGATGCTGCGATTCCTGGAATAGAAACGGCCGCACAATATCTGTATTCGTATCCTGATAAATATTTTCTATCTGTCTCGTTCGCAGTTACCCAGGCTCTACCGAATATTAGTTTCGCGGAAAATATAATCGCGATGCAATACACACGGGTTAAAGGGTAACCGTATCGATGGAATTCATCTCGTGGATTTATTTTACACGGATTCTCTCTTTTTTATTTAAATAATCTCAAATTATAGTAAATCATTATCATATTCTACCGCGTTCTTTTCATCGCATCGCCCAAAGTTACTCGTATAGAAACAAAATTTTAACGATCGCATCCCCGAGGATATCGAACGTGTTCGCCGGCGGTCAAAAAAAACAAATTTCTTTCCAACAGAAATCGTTCCGCGGCAAATTGTCGGTACCCCCCCCCCCCCCCCCCCGCGACAGGCGAAATATATTATGCGGCATCGAGCAGCCTTCATGATTCAATTGTGCTCTCGTAAAGGGCGAAGCATATTTATATTTAAGAATTTTCATTGTGAATCACTTTCTGGGGCACGAGATACGAACTGCCTATTCAAACCTCCCGCGGATGGCCGTGAGTAGTACTGTCGTTCGATAACGGCATCTTTCCTGAGCTTTCGGTTAAAAGATAAGAATCTCGGATTCGAGGTCAGGCAAGCAGTCCTCGAGGCCTCCTTTGGCCATCGGCAAATTTCGAAAGGGCGCTCGACCTCGTAGGAGCGGTCGAGGTGGCAACCGGAGGGGTAAAAAAGCTGCTACAACTCTTCCTCTACATATCTATGTCTAATACCGTTTCATACGTACATATACGTTATACATACGTCGCGGAGAGGGACGTGTGGAAGGGGGAGGGGGGAGGGTCTGGTTAGACTTTGCACGATCGAGATGAATTGGAGTGACATCCCAGGTCTGACAAAGGACAATATCTAATATATCCGCGGGATGGAACCCGGTTGGTAGAGGGGGATGGAAGGGGGGGATTGTCTGTATTGTAAGTAGGTTTTTAATATGGCCGCGGCAACCCTCTCCTTCACGTATACGATCAACTGAAAGGAAACCAGGGAGTGCTCGATACGTTGCGGAAGGTCAAGCGCCCTCCGCGCCAGACAATGAAGCACTTCGGCCCCCCACCGTGTATATAGATATATATTTCGACGTTACACGTGCTCAGGTGGGATCGTATATGTGTGTGTGTGTTTTCAGGCATATCGTGGTGTATCCTGTAGGTCACACCAGCTTTTGGTATCGACCGCGTGTGTATTACGTATCGCCGTTGCTAACTATGGCCCAAAATGGGTGTTACACCTTGCGGGGTTTTACCGATGGACCATGACGGACTCGGCAAAGTATTTTTATCCTTTTCCAAACTGCGATATCGATAATTCTCACGGGGGGGAAGACCGAAATAGACATTATTGGAAAAATCCGTCCTATATCGGTAACGACGACTAATATCCCGGTGATTTATGGTTAATGAAGCGGCGACTTGCACGTTACTATGTTTACGTGCGTTTGCATTGCTCGCATATTTCCGTTCTCCTACCGATGTTTTCCTCCTTTTTTTTTTCTTTTTTTGCCCCAAGCCCACGGAAAACGGGTTTTTAATCCGATCTTTGATGCGAACTCATTTACAGCCGTGACACGGGTTAATTAGAGGAGATAAATGTTTGGTCGTGAAAGTCAAATCGTTGATTGATACGAACGCTGCGGTTGTTATTATTCCGAATAAATTTTCATCGATTCCGTGCTGAAATTATTTACTCTAATTAACTATGTTATTAACACACCTGTTATTTCGCGATACGTGTACGCGAAATACCTACGGATGCTATTAATTATACACATTACGTGTAAAAAGTCCAACGACATTAGACGTTAAATCCGTGTGACAAAAAGAAAAAACGCGGCAACCAAAATTTCTCCCGGACAGAAATGAATTCTCCTTTTGCAAAAGCGTCAAAATCCTTTTACATTCTGTTACGTAACACCCTCAGACGTTTCGTTTACCAATGCTTTCCGACTTCTATTCGCAGCTATAGAACAATGCAAATGTTTCTTCCACATCTTGAATAGCGTGTAACGCGAAAAAGCATTTCGTTAATGTATCCAATACAGTTTTCACTCTCGCGCGGGATATTTCGCGCGAGCGTTGCAAACCTTATGAAATCACGAGCTGTCGACAATGCGCATAAAATCAGCAAGAAACGATGTCCCGCTAGGGTACGTAAATGCAAATAGAAGCTCCGTCATTTCGTTCTATCGTCAGAAAAACGGTTCCGGCACGGACGAAGTCTGAAACCCACGGCCGACAGCGCCCTCGAAATATATTTCATACGCCTCGTGCGACTTTCTTTCGTGCAGCCAAGTATTTAATTCATTTGCTCGTTCGGCGCCCACTGATCTCTCCGAGTGCTTCTTTACCACAATGCAAATCTGCTCGCCGACTAATGAATTATTTAACCATTGGCGTACCGTTATGGTACCCGGTGTGATGTATGTATGACTTGATACACGTACATAGATATACACGCACATCTAGATCACGAAAATCAGTAATAAATTGTCGACAAGACCGTGGACCGTCGTCGATCGTGCATTGTATGTCTGTATACATTTATCATACATACATACATACATACATATGAATTCGTTGAGAAACAATACGCTTAAATGTTTGTACGATACTTTGCACAGATGATTTTTACCTACGATTTTCCATCGATCTTTTCGATCTTTCACAAAAGAAACCGTTATGATACGATAAGGATAAGATACGTAGGGAAAAGACTTTTCCGACGTATGAAAATTGGAATTGTATTTCTATTCTAGGATGAAAGTAAGGTGATTAACTGTGAACTGTGTGTTTTTTTTTATGCAGTTGCCATGGAATTGAGAATCGACATGCCGCGAAACATGAAAAACGTCCGTCACAGAAGCTCGAAACCTCCTGGCCATTTTCCTTGTAAGTCCACTTTGAAAGTTACTTAATCGCAACGTTCTCTCGTTTTTCTTAAGTCCCGCTAATTGCTCGGCTGTTGTGGGAAGTTACGAAGTAGCACTTTATCAGTGTACCACCGATGGTTCGTGTGCAATTAATGTCATTTTCCGCGCTGCTCTAATGAACGTTTTAAATGCGTTTCAAATGAAGTGACTACTTCGGCAGATGAAATCACCGGTATTATTTCCCCGTATATTCTATTTTATTTATTTACACAGTGGCGTTGTTTGAAGACAACAAGTAATTAAAAGGATGTTCTTTTTTTCCGAGAAAATTCTTTATCATTTCGAACGAAGTTCGACGTAACGAGAAAGACGCGTCATTACCGATTTTTCAATAGAATTCTTGCCTATCTTTAAGCTGACGCCATTTTTACGGTCAATATTCCGTTGATTTTCCTCGCGACTAGATGTCACCCTTTACTCGGGCACCCTCTCTCCTAAAACTTGTGATACCCTCCGTGTGATAGCGCCACTGGCATGTTTCCAATTTTCACAAAAATGGTTCTTTGTTCCCCACGTATCTCTCATTTCCTGCTTTCGTTTCACTTTTGTAATACTTTATTTATCCCATTGTCTCGCTAACCGTATAATTTTCGCAAACAATGCGTCGCGACATTGCGTAAAGATAATATTGTTGGTAAAAAACTGGATGTTCTTTATCCGTCTCGGTTTCCAACGATATAGTTTTGAAACGTCAGTAAATCAAACGTTACGACACGTGTCACGTTTTGATGAATTAATAAATAATGAAACATCGTTTTTGTTTTCCGAGAACACGCTGAATAATTGAATTATTCCGCTCGTACTTGTCACGTTGTATTAATTAACTATTGAAGATCCGAAGCAAACATTTTGCCGCACGCTTTTTAGCAGACGATTTTTTGCCTCGATAATATACATACGTACGAGACGCGCCGCTGTTCTTTTCTACACGGCTATAAAGTAAATCGTGAAATATTTATAAATATGCAGAAAAGGAATTGTTACTCAATACGACCGCGATGATTTGCATCTCGGTATTTCATCGAGGTGTCGTCGCAATGACATACCGGCTATTACATGTACGTACAGTGAACAACCGTGTATGTAGAGTGTTACGCAAAGAAATATATGCCCACTTATGAAATTGATGATGCAATAGAGATAGATGTTTACTATGGATACCGTGCATCTAGAAAATGAAAAATAACGGTTGGTCTACTAGTTCCCACGGTGATTGGTGAAAGAACGGAAAAAATTATTAACTAAATTTTAGCACAATTTAAATGAAATATTATGCATTGTCGGATCGCAATCGCTCGTTGTCGACACGCTTGAAGCACGCTTGAAACTTCCTTCGACGATCCTCTACAATGTTATTTATAAGAAATTGAACGGTATCTTCGAAAAAGCGCAAAACGAATGATTAAAGTCAGTGATAAGATGTGACGCTTTTATATTTATGTTATTACCGTAATAACGTCGAATTCGGTGCCAAGAATACGTCCTTTGCATCGGGGAAAAACAATTCTCCTTGTGTAATAAATATTTCAACCTGCGCCCGACAATTTCCTGCAAATATATTTCGGATTTTAATTGAGAGAACAACCAGTCACGGATTGGTTCGCCGGGTAAAATTTGATAGTACTCGAATTATTGTGGGCGCGCCTGACCTTAACACTGATTGGTCGATACCTTAAAATAAACCTGCCGAGCATCTGATAACGCGGTTTATTTATAAATCTGATTCAAACATTTTCATACGGGCAATCGTTTTGAACGCGCCAACCTATGCAATCGTAAACGTCGAATGCACGATCGCATTAAAGACACGGATTTTGATTTTCTCGCTGAAAAGACACGGATGCCAGCGTCGCGGCGGAATATTCGTGTATATTGATTTATCGATTCATCCAGGAATTTAAGAAAACAACAAAAGTTTGTGTAACGCCCGGCTGATACCAGATAAGAAAGTACGCCCCAATAAAATATCGGGGAGCTTCCATCGACGCTCGCCTTGAATCGGTTTCATCGTTTTTCTTCAAACGTGTGTGTAATCCTCGGGAAATTATTGCTCTGCGACGAATGGCTTGCACGCCAAATGTATATTAGGCGCATGAAGCTATAATTGGAGCGAGAAAGTCGATATTTTACGTTCTTATCCTGCTTGCGTTCCCATTATATAAATATATGTATATATACACATATCTATAAACCCTACAGATATTATATTAGATCAAGAATTTTTCATCACTTTACACCAGCCGTATCGGGTGTATCTTCCGGGAAACGATATATCGTTCGATATTTATATTTTCCACGAAAATATCCAGTTTACTTGAAAATTATCCTGTCAAATACATCTGAACAACAACGACCATCCTTTCGTTCCTAAGAAACGAAATTTGTTTCCGACGAAATGCTTCTTTTGCGGATGGCGGAGGATCGATGTACGTAGCGCCGCGGTGCGGCGGTTTCCCGAACTATTGGCGTCTAGCAACCACCGGCGGAGACAGGCGTCGCGTAAAATGTCAGCTTGCCAAAAAGTCGTGCGATCCTTGATCCAACGGTGCGCTGGAACGCGTAAGTGTGCTCGTTGTCAACGTCGCGACGTAATCCACACGACGGTGGATGGTAGCCGATAGGTCCCATTCAGAAGACGTCGGAAAAACGCGACGCAAACACGCTGGGCCTGCGGAAACGTCGATCGTTTTCCTCGGGAATCCACCCACGAAATAGATATATTCGGTATAACAGCAAAAATCTGTTAGTGACATGTCGACAATGGATCTAGAGTTATGTTAGTCGAGATCTCTATGATCGCGTATTTCGGCGACTGCCATGTTTCCCTTGGTTTAGAACGAACGGAATAATTGCATAAGCATTAGCCGCCAGGAAAAGAGCGTGCAAACAAGAACGGTGAACGAGGAGGGGAGGTTGAAATAGAGTGGGACGACGAAAGGGCGAAATATATATATATATATATATAGAGAAAGAGAGAGAGTGAGAGAGAGAACACGAAGAAAGTCGAGGGTTAAACTGGCATCGACTCTGCGCAGTCGCAGGAACATTCGATATCAGAAGGAGCCGGAGGAGAGTGACAAGTTTTCGGCGCGTTTACCTACATACGTATGTGTATATATCAGAGAAGAACGGTTTGAACATCATCATCCATCGGGTGGCACGTAATTGGTGACACGGTATCTTTTACTGGGAAGTGCTGAGAAGCCAGAGTGCTCGTGTCAACGAGAGATTTTTAACCAGGCTAGATAACTGAACGGGAACGGAATAGTAGTGACTGTTGCGAGGGACAGCGCCACCAAAGTATCCAAAGGAAATCTGTGGTTCGCCGGGAACGATGATCACCTTGACGTGTTATAGATCACTCGGGATTCGTTGGGAAACGTTACGAATATGTCGGGGCGATAGATGAATCGTGAATTATCATCGTTCACGGTGATTTCCGTCGGTTCGGTTCCGTAGCAGCTTCGTGTAAGATGAAATGGACGAGAAGATATTCGAGAACGACTTGTAAGAGTCGCATCGAAGTCGAGCCTTGCCCGGGGTGTTTCCAAGGCGAACCGTTGGATTCCAAGGGAAAATCATTCGACTCGAAGCCAGAGGAATCATTGATCGCGAAAGGGGTGACCGATCGTCGGTACCGACAGACTTGTGTTTTCCGGGGAACACAGCGGAGGCTTCCACACTATTCTGCGCCCGATCGATCCTAGGGAATATGACCTTCGAGTCACGTGTGCTACAAACCGACACGCAAGTCAATGATACGAGTACTTCCTACCTACACCGGGATCTCGACGTCGATGCTCAAGATCCGCGGAGGATTCTTCGAGGAGTCGAACTTTTCAATCTTATTAGCCGAGAATACGGAAGCTTGTTCGAGAAATTTTTGTTTTTTCTAAGTCTCGCGGTGACGGCAACACTGCCAACGAAGTAAATAAACGAACGAAATAGAGAGAGAGAGAGAGAGGAGGGAAAAAAGAAAAAAAAATAAGCAAGAGGATCGATACGAGAAGAAAGAGTTAACGTAAGATCGTAAATATAAAAAAAAGTAAGAGAAAAAAATAGAGAAGCGATAAAAAAGATTTTTAGAACGAGACCACCGTGACTGGTACTGATTTAAATCGGAACCGGGATTCCAATGTCTGTCAATGATGCCAGTGTTCTAATTTCATTGATATATACATCACGGACCAATGGCAATCGCAAGAAAGACTTCTATTTTCCGCTCAATTTGTCGCTCTTCGTCGTGCACATCATCGACGTAGCGGCGCACGAGTTTACGAAGAAACCAGTCAATACGTCCGATACTTAAGTTTCTCTCTCTCTCTATGTTGGGAGAGAAAGCAACTTCGCGATCCAGATAATCTGTCCTCGAAAGAAATTGACGTCCACGTCCTTTTTGCATGTTGATAGTCGAGAATAAATTTAGGGAATATTTTTCTCAGTTAGATTTCGGCATATTTAGATTTTACCTTTTAAAACGAGCTTAGCAAGTCGGACGGACAATAAAAGAACAAAAAAAATAAATAAATAAATAAAACAAAGAGAAAGGGAGTCGTATTACGAGCTTGGTGATACAACGTAGAGCTTATTCGCTGATTATCGCTTAAGTTTTTCTATAAGCAGGGTTTTTGTAATTTAGACCACCAGCAATAGCGTTAAGCGGTTTTCTGATCGAGTGCACTGATTCCACGATTTACTTCGTCGAACAACGGACAAGACACAAGTATTAACGATAGATCACTACTGTTATTATAAACGTTTTGTCCAAGACTGTATAATTTCAATCAGTGGTAAAGCATCAATTGTATAATCAAAACTTGAAAGTCTTAGCGTTATTCATTGTGTTCGGGCTTTGAAATATATCGTAAGTCGAGAAGTATCAGGCAGAGAAGATAGAAGTTTGCGTCGCGTATGATACAAAACGAGAGAGAAATCGATATTCGGTCGTACAGCGGTGGGTGAGAAAGAAAAAAGTACAGGAAACATAATAGAAGAAAAAAAATAGAAAAAGAAAAGAGAAAAAGCAACACCGCAACGAAATTACCAGGGGAAACCGAAATTTGTCTTCCGCGCTGGGAGAAGATCGATATAACAGTGTTCGATCGAAAACGTTACCATACGTACGGGCAACGAAGCTAATCGTTTCGAACTTCGGCTATGCTGATTCCTGATTTCTTAAAGGTTGATGAAGAATGTAAGAGACTCGCTTTCACTGCGCATGTCCAGTGCCTTGACTACCAGGACGCCTATATCTTTGGTCGGCGTCGCAAAGCACTCGGAGAACGAGGGTGAGTGAGAGGGAAAAAAGAGAGACACACATATCAAAGTTTTGTCGTGTGCTCGCAATAAAGTTGCCGCGATAAAAAGGAAGCTCTGTCACTCGCTCGTAGACGGTGAGACTTAAATCACCGATCCCAAGTGCATAAAGGGAATAAGTAGTGGAGGTAAAGGAAAAAAAAGCGTCTGAAGGGTAAAAAAGTTTTCTAGTGAAGTGCTGCCCGGAGAAGAAGAACGGACAACAAAAAAAAGAAAAAGAAGAGAGAGAGAGAAAGAAGTAGAAGAGGCGCGTCTGGTTTCGAGTGCGTTGAAAAACTCTCGTGTGGATGCTTCCGCGTTAAGGTGAAGAGAGGGAAAAATAAGGGGAAACAAAAACAAGATCCGATGGAAGAAGGGTTAACGAGTGGGGGCGAACGAAGACAAAAAAAACACACAAGTATATGCTTCATCGAGTCTTAATTACTAATTGAAATTTGGCTGTGCTGTTGTTTAACCAGAGCTTACCTAGCGATTACCTTAGTATTCGATTTTAAGAATCGTTTGTCCGTTTCAAACTCGACTGAAGAAGACAAAGAGAGAATTAACAAGTCGATATTTTTGCTACGTCCTTTCTAATCTACGAAACTTACAAATGGTTGTCAAGTTCAACGCTACAGTAACAAAATAATAGCAGATGGGACACCGACGTTCCTACGGGACATGTTTTATGTGAAATTCAGTTATAGAGAACATCTCGTCCGACTTTTGTCAACGGCCGGACTTCCTGTCGGCCGCGAAGACTGATGTTAACGTTTCTCAATCCGTGCGATCACACGCTCGCACTTTGAACGATCATCACAACGAAATAGAAAGGCAGACTGTGTTTCTCCCCGGTTCGTTGCTGTAAAACGAACCGGCGTACTGTAAAAAAAAAATTCTGTCCGACGAACTTTCTCGTCCGAATATTAAATACCTTTAGGATATCTCGAAAAAGCCGAAAGATCGACTGTCCGTCGAACGAATACTTCGTCAGCTCCGCAACCACTGTGTGCGTGTGTGTGTTCAGAGAAAATAAATTGTGGATCGCCGTCCTACGTTAAAGAAAGAGAAAAGGAACGAAAATAAAAAAATCGATACCCTCCGATGAACTTGAAAAAAATCACTGAGATCAAACGAGATCACGATGTAAAAGTTAATTTATACGTTCCTCGCGTGGTTTTCAAGAATAAGGCAATTATCAACAATTTGCTCAAGATTCGCGCGTAATAACCGACGAACTATTCTTAACGATAGAAGTATATTTGAATAATGTCATTTCGTAATATACTACGAAAGTGCATCGATAAAACGCGTCAGATAATTGGACACGCTCTGAGGAGATGATTCCTACGGATAATCTATGAGCAGCCGTTTATTATCCCGCGTTTTCACCAGGAGTCCCGTTCAAAGAAATCCCGTGAATGGCACGACGGTTCACCGTGACTATGATGTTGTCGATGGGAATCAAACACGAATCGTCGTCGGACAGCAGGTGATATCGCGGAGACACGCGAAAGGAAGAAGAGGGGGAACAGGGTAAAAAGAGGGATTAACGACAAAGGAATCCGAGTAGCGAAATTTTCTTCCGAGACAATGACAAAATACGGATTGGCAAGGTTGGCGCTTTGGCGTCCTCGACGATCCGTGACCTCACAGCCGCCGAATCATCAGGAAAACAACCCTCTAATGTATGAAATAATCCCAGTACTTTATTGTATGTTGTTTGAAAAATGAAAAGAACCGTCGGTTGTTTGTCGCTGATACACGCTGGCTTCAATGGGAAAATGTTCGCAATCGTTCCATGTGCTTTGAGTGTTCTTGTTGGTGCATTCACGCACGTCATTCAAAGTCTGCCTAGGGCAGCGCCATTCACGAGAATACATGCCGTGTATTCGAAAGATGTCGATGGTTGTTGTACAGTTGTTTTTAATAAAGCTCTCGATGTAACCCCCCGCCACGATTTTTTCTGTTTACTTTACGCTTAATTTCGCTTGCACAAACAATCCGCCTCCGTATTGGTCGTGCTGGGTGCAGGCACGACGTTTGTCTTATTATTTTTCTATTTTTACCTGTTTCTTTTTTTAAATGTATGTACGTACGTACTACATTGTATGTATACATACCTCTGCGCTTTATTTGTCGCTTTATGTGTCCGCAACGTTGAGAACGCTGGGGATGTCGGGGGGGGGGGGGGGGCGAAAAAGGAAACAGCACGCTAATAAACGCATGTAATCACGGACCTCGTATAACGAAAGCTAGATGATAAAAAATTCGTTCCGTCAAAGAAAAGAAAATGCGAATACGAAACGACGCCGTAGAATGTTGTCTGTGTTTTTCTCGACGAAAGAAATCGGACGATTTATAGAGGAATCCCGGGATACTTTACGTTTACCGCGTTAGAGAACGGGAAATTTTATGGAAATAATCTTACCGTCTGTGTCGATCGTAAATTTTTTGTTCCTACGAATCACGAAAAATCCTTTGATAATGTCGCGTAACGTATTGTGGCAGGATTAATGAGAATACTTTATTTAGAGTCTCGGCAAATGAACGAGTGCACATGCGATCCTGATTTGTTAGAAAGTCACATCGATTACGTGGCTGGCGGACATTAATTTTCTTTCCCGATAGATATCGTTTGTTACTGGAAAGTATGATTTGTGATCCGAACGTTCGCATTCGTACAAGGTCCAATGTCGCGTAGTCCGTCCCCGTCAAAGGTTAGAAATAACGAACCGTTCGAATTCTAAGGAACACGCAATAGAACGTGGTTGGTCAATAAAAAAAAAAGCATTTCGTCGCAGCATACGGTATAGAAATCTGAAAAAGATAGACTGCTTAATTCGTTTCATTATCTTACTGCTTATCTGCCAATTGATGTGTCAATAATGCAACCGCAAGTCGGAT
Organism: Mimumesa dahlbomi; assembly: GCA_917499265.3. Lineage (NCBI taxonomy): Eukaryota > Metazoa > Arthropoda > Insecta > Hymenoptera > Crabronidae > Mimumesa > Mimumesa dahlbomi. The sequence continues at coordinate 4,930,656 of OU824113.1, read as the reverse complement.
ACAGGAAAAGGTATCTATATACGAGCTAATTAGATTATAGTTCAAGGTTCGAACCATCTACGCAATTCAACACGTTTCTATTTTACGTCTCATCGTATTCCACGGTCAATTTTCTATCAAATCGCGTACATACTATTTCCTTCTTTGTTTCCATTGACAGCTGTTTTGGATAGTTTAAACATCATTTCGATGTTTTAAATCACAGGTAGATTTCTCTAAGTAAATATACATTCTCGCCGGGGGTTCTGGAAAGTACACCATCAATCATTTGATCCGCATTTACCCGGGTGAAAGAGGTTTTACGTGATGCGCAGAAATAGATCCTAAAATCGACAGTCACGGTCGGGCATTGAGTAGTCCTGTCACCTATCCCCCCCCCCCCCCCCCTCCGCGGACGATCGAACGGATTGCATTACTTACCGTGTTACGTGTTAGGAATCGTGGAAGGAAGTGAAAATCCCGGCAGGATAATTGAATAACGAAAAGGAAGCGAGTTCGGCGAGACGCTCGAAACGGCTGGACAGGGTTGACCAGCTGATGCGAATCGATAAATATTTATATACCGTACAGAATGGCCGGTAGATATAGACATTGGTAGACGGTATTTGCAAAGTTCCCAGGAAAGTGCATGATTAATCGAGTGACCGACCTTTGTGGTTATATTAGTATGGGTTGCACAGCTGCAACGAATCCGCTGGTGTATTCCAGGATCACCACGCGGATCGCTTACATCCGGGAAGGTGCAACGGGCAAGAATAAAAACGTTTAAAACAGACAGATATATATATATATATATATATCCGTGCACGGTTTCAGCTTTTCCGTCTTCTATAAACTTTCATCCCCTTTTGTCTTTCGGCCGTGCCTATCTCAGGGAAAATACCGTAATAATACGTACATACCGTCGATATATGATTTTTTTCCCTGGTAATATGCAACCCTCCACACTGACGTCTTTCAACTTCTTTATTCGCAATCGTAAAACGTAATGTTCCGATCGATATGACGCGAAATAGTCGAGGTCGGTATATTTATTTGTTCGCGTATGTATGTGTGTACATGCATGCACGTACGTAGGTACATGGATAACCGTGTAACGTTATTTCACGGTTCCGCATGGAAGTTTGCGAGCGACGCGTACCGGGTGTACTATTAATTTTCATCTGATATCGTAAAAATCGAGTCGGTGTGTTGCACACCGTATACAATGCGTTCCCGTACCGGATTTACGAGTGTGGAAGAGAACGTTGAATTCTTTTTTTTTCCACCCCCCCTCCCATCCCGAATACGGCAGTGAATAGTGATCCACACTTCTCGACAATTTATCTTTTCATTGCTCGATGCATATTCAGAGTGATATGATGAACATGCATATATTCTCGTGTTGCACAGTGTCTTTCAAATCTATCGCGCCGGGTCAAGGAAAACTTTCTGACGGATTTCTCTTTTTATCCTTTCTCTTTTTAATATTACCAGTTCAATTATAGAGCATATATCACACGCCCCTGTTCAACGGGGACAAATTTTCTACGTCATTTTGAAATTCGAGAACAATGTGTCAACGTCGGAAGCTCGGAAGAAATGTGGAAGCAATAAAGAAATCAAATTTTTTTTTTTTTCATCTTTCCCTCTCGTAACCTGTTCGTTAATAATTGCATTCACTCTAATTGTAGATCTGCGTCGTTTAATGGATTCTCACGAGGTTGAACGTACGGCCATCGTTATATCGGGGATCGGCGACGGTAATCGTTTATTCTTAGGCACGTTGTATCCTGGAAATAGTCTCGTAAACGTTGGAGGAAATAAAAAAAAAAAAACGAATCCGCGCCTCCCGTACGTGGAAAAGCCCGATTTCTGTTTTCCACGTTCCCGATGTCTGTCTGTCGGTTCGTCTACTCGACTTTGCCCTTTTTGCTCGTTTGTGTGTCGCGGGTTCGCGACCGTGCTACGCTTTCGCCCGTATTGATCTGGGTTTACCCCGCATTCCACGACCCCCACGCAACTCTGTGCACCTTCCCACCCCTCTCCACTATCGTTAGATATATGTATGTATATACGTATATAACGTCCAACCCCCCTACCACTCGTGATTTCGTGCACTTCATAGATCTGGGAAAGTGTCGGTTTTGATCGCGAAATAATTCAGTGCCAGGAACAAAATTTCTCGATCTGTCTGTTGGAGGCTTGGTTCTTGACGAATGGAACGTCGCGTTTCATCGACGGAAAGGAGTTCTATTTACTTTCGATCGGGGAAAGCGTATCTATCTTCGTGCAGCGGATCATACGATAGACGTTTCTGCGGTAATTGCCAGCAGTTCGGAATGCTTAATTAAAACTCACCGTCCGACGGGGAATATCACGTTTGATAATAATCGACGATACTGTAAAACGATATCGTAAATTTGTACGCGCGAGGCGAGGCTCCATCGATCACGGAATATTAGCGGAGTTATGAATTATCAGTAGGGCGGTTTTTCTTGTAACCGGGCGAGAGAATTTAGCCGGTGTATTTACAGCTTTTGGTAATCACATTTAGGAACACGGGAAATATCGGTCGATCTTGACATTGGTGAATGGAACGTCTGATAACGCGGGAACGCCGACATATTTCCAAACCGAAGGTTTATTAAGCTCCGCGCTGTCCCATTAACGAACGTTCATTGTGCAAACAGGGATGATAAGGAATGAAAAATAAAACATCCAATGAAATTAGTTATTAACGGTGACTTACGACCGATGTTCGAGTAAACAAACCGCGACCAAGTTAATGTAATATTAATTTTTACGCGAGGTAAACAAGCATCTGTGTATGTGTAAGGGTAACATCTAACACTCTTATGACACATCGCGGTGTCGCAAACAAACGAGGCTTTGTTGAGTGTTAGCAGGGAAGTTTGAACTAATATCAATGTCAGTTCTAAAGTTATAGTAGGCAATGAAACGGAAAGGGTAGTTCCAGGCACTTACAGCCCCTACGGCGCCGTGCTGACGGATTCGGCACCGCAAAACTTTTCGTGTAAAACAATGTGCCACTTGCTGATTCTGTAGCATCACTTATATCCCTCGTTTCAAACGTTCCGGTATACAGGGTGGACGATGAATCGTGATTAGCTTAGATTATGCTATCCCTGATTTGATTGGAAGATTTTTGTACCGAAAATGACATGGTTCAAGGAGAGCTTTACGATGATTGCACAATGTTGTTTGTCAACCCCTTCATAAAAATTGTTCCATTATTAAAAATCTACACTGATCATTCTTCGTGGGTCACCCTGTAGATGTAAGGTAAAGAAGTAATGCAAGCTGCATACCAGTGTCTCTAATTACTTCCTTATTTAACATAAAAATATCGCGATCAAACGAGCCACTGTTGTTCCAAAGAAATTCCATCGTAGCTTTCCGTTACACGCTGGAAAGCAAGTGTCGCATACCCAAATAATGTAAATGTAATTACCGGAATGTCGTATATTAATTAATTCAGCTACCGGCGTGGGGTGACACGCAACAAGTCCACACGCACCCCATACATTTCACCCCTGTCACGTGAATACGTTAAACGTCCCCCGTTTTCATTCGGTCGAACGCACACAGGCTTGATTTCAACCGTGACATTCCGCGGGGACGAAAAGTAAGGCAATCGGAAGGAATCGGGTGTGCGAGTGTAAAAGTACTAACAGCGTAAACGTAAAGCGAAGCCGTATCGTAAATTTCACATTATCGTTCTATCATCAGCAGTCATAACACGAGAGGTGCGTGCACCGCAAACTATACCTACCTGTCACGCCGGTTATGACCGTGAGCTTGGCCACGTGCGATCGTTTCGCACGCAGGTACACATATACATACACATATACACACACATACCTGCGTAATGTGTCGTGCATGGTTTAACATAGAGAAAAAAAAAGAAAGAAATAGATCGCATGTAGACCAACCGTATGTATGTATGTATGTATGTATGTACCACATACGACTATAGAACACGACAGATTATATTGCAGGGAATGTTACGTGTGTATGTATTCATCGCACATGTGTCAGAGTGTGTGTACACGTACTGGCGTGACACACACGTGTTGTGTGCGCACGAAAGTGGTCTCGGGCGTAACTTCCGTCGTATTCAATACATGACCTTACCCCTGAGAATGTGATTAATATCGCGGGTCACGTAAGACTTAAGGCAAGATCACGAAAGGGTGAAAGTTACGAATCACGTCACACTTAAAATACCTTTACATAGAGACGGTGTGGAATTCGGAAAGTTTACGCGTGAAAGATGTTTTTTTTTAATCACTCGATAATAAATCGTAGCGTGATCGATCAAGATGAGAATAATTATTGAAAGAGTAAAGATGTTAAGGAAACAAGAAACATACAAAAAAAAATAATAACAGCGAATCATATTTTTTATAAATTTTGAGATCCTTGTTAACCTTTCGAGTGCTCTCTTTTTTTTTATAATAGGAGCTGGATATCTAATCGACGATATTGCTTTACGATAGCATTTTACACTGTAGTTAAAAATAGATTTAATCGTGATATCGTATCTGTTCGTTTATTTAGTTTTAACTTTTGTAACGTATGGCTAAGCAACAAGTATCGAACGGGTAGAGCGAATGTTTTTTCACCAGGAATTAATTTATCGGATGAACGGTAGGGGCGAAGTTATTAATGAGCATAAAAATAATGAACGGTATTCGTACGTTCCGAATACCGCGATATTACTTTGGCCGCGGGCAAACGTCCGGTTTCTACGTCAGGGGCATCGGAATTTATGTAAGGAATCGATCACGGTGGATAGAAATAGAATTAAAATACATTACATTATAACGTCTGCCAGGGCGCGCCGTTCGAAAAATGGCGAAAAGGTGTATCCGGCGACAAGGAACCGCAAAGAGCCCGGTAATGCCTAATTGAAAAATTGAGTTGCGAAAAAAATGCGGTTACGTGATCCACTGACCTAAATCGTATACCACACCGCGGATATATCCAGGTGAATAGAGCGGGCACATCCAGATTTGCCCTAGGTGGTAGTCCAATCGATAACCTACTAGATTTTATAGACTCGTGTATCGCTGGCTATCGAATGCTATAATCTCCCGCCACAATTCGCCGTGAACTCGTAGACCGCAGGTTTACGCCAAAAAAAATCCGTTTTCCGGGGATCGGTGCGGATATCATAAGCTGGAACTCGCATTAATTTGCCACGGTTTACGGTCGCGTATTAGTCGAACGGAAGCGGAAAGTTTGTAAACTTTTCAAAGGTGTAGGCGTGAGGTCTTTCAAGTCGGTTTCCTTTGATGTTCGCCACCGGCAAGTGGTCGGGGTCCGTAACTAATCAGACACACGAGTCTAACTAACGGAGTGAGATTCTTTGACGAATTACACTGATGTAGCGATGTTTTACGTGTCGTTGATCTAATTTAGTCCTTTATTTATTTTATTTTCTTCGATGTCATGAGGCGACGTTTAGTTTTTGTAACACGATCGAAATAAGTAGATACAGCGACGGTAACGATAATTAGTTTTCAAGTAGAAACAGCCACGTAGCGGAGAGTCGGACGGAAAAGTTTGAAAACCTGTCGATAGATTAGAACTATGATTGATGAACCGGGTACGGGGTTTTCTTAAGTTGAACGTATTGGATTCGAAAGAAATTCCACGGTTAAAGAACCGTGTGCTGAAATAAGACCAAGATAATGGAACGAGTTCGCAATGTTTCTGACAGTATTTTTACCGTGCTTTTCTTCTATCCTTTTTTTATAATTTAGTCACAGCAAAGTTTCGCTTCCAATAACTCCTATTAAAATCTATAATTTAGTATTAAAGTTCTTGAACAGATACAAAAAATTTGATATTAAAAACTTTTTCTTTCAAGGTATTTGCCGAGACGATTCCTAATGTAATTATATTTTATGGTTGTGGATCTTTCGAATATCAATATCATTATTTATCGTTGCACTCGTTTTATTTGTTATACCTTACAGTTATTGCGAAATTTAGATTGTACCAGAAAGTAATTTCGAAATTTCGTTGCTTCGCCTATTTTGACGCACACTACAATCGGAAACGTTTGCCAGTCCGTTGGTAAAGTAGGAAATTTCATCTAACGCCATCTGGAAACAGGCTTCAGCAACGTTTTTTACGTAAGCCACTGTTATTTCGTTTGTTGATACAGTTTTACTGACAGAGACAACAACCAAACCCATTTTATAAACAAAACGTCGCCTCGCATTTTTTTAAACGCATTAATATATTTCCGTCGAATTGTTTACTTTTCAACAATTACCCAGAATAACAAATATTGACGGTTAAATGGATATTGGCGTGAAAATATTATACGACGATACGGGTTGCCGGACAGAATTGAAATTAATCCAATACATATTTCACATTGTTTAAACAATGACAGGATTTTTCATGGCATGACATTCGTCGATAACATTTCTAAATGATATTTATTAATCGTTTCTATTTTCGATGCTGCATCAATATTTTCAACATAACATCCTTTTCATCGGTGTTATATGACGAATGTCTTTTAAAAATTTCAAGACGTAATTAATCGTGCTGCGACAATTACTCGTTTCGCAATAAAATTTCTATCACGCGTTACGTCGTGCATCAATTTTGTTTCCACTCGTTGAAAAAGCAACTTGATGATTTTGAATAATCCAAAAAAATGCACCGTTTGTTTAAATTGATACGATTCGATACGCGTGTCCGGTCGTTCCTTTCACAGGCTCCCATTAATCAATTAGTTTGCTTGCCGGGCGACATATCATGACACGAAATGGTATTTTGCATGAAACATAAGATGCTGGAATTATTTACGAGAGCATTTGATCCTTATTAACCAGTAAATAAGTTGGTCTTTAAGCAAATTGAGCTCCGCTTAGCGTTCCTAAGAATGTCTCTTATGAATTGACTGTTTTAATTGAAGGGAAAAGAGATAAACAAAGCCAGGAAGCGAAATGTCGTTTAGTGACACAGTTTTTATTTTTAGGAAATAGCGAACGAACCGCGGCACGTGGAATTACGGATCGTCGCGTTCGACGGGAAATTCTTTGATGTCGCCGGTAAATTGAACGATGAAAATCCGTTGATAAAACAAACGGCGAAATCCCCGGTGTTTACGCTGTCTTTTCAGCGTATACTTATTTACGTTATTATAATATTTACGTAAAGACATTTCCTTGTCGATTCTATAACGCGACCCCGACTGCGAATTATCCCCCCGATAGTTTCTGTTACCTGCTCCATTCGTTGTCAATGTGATCGGAAATATGTCACATGCATCGCGATGTGTCATCAATTTATTATTTACCAAACGTCGTTGGGTACGCGAGAGGCATATCAATTGCGTTGCAGTACGTCACGAAAATTAATCATTGCCACATACAGAAGTGAATTATTAACTCCGTTACATTATTTCCAATTTGTTCGGCGATGTTCAACAAATTACCGACAAAATGTGTATCAGACGGTGTAACGGATTTTACAACCGTGAAAACGCATACCGGAAATGAAAAGTTTTGACATTTCGGTTAATTGGACGAAATTTTTATCATTCTTCCGGGTGCCATCGTTTGTTTTGCACGACCAAGTTTTATATTGTACGATACGTTTTTTATAATTTATATCGAGGAACAAAGTGATTGTTTTAACGGGTAAAACATCGCGTAATTTTTTTACGGGGAAATTCAACGCTTTTCTTCTTTTATGTGTCGCGGTCGTATGTTATATCCTGACTACTTTGGAAGTTATTATTAAAATTTTATCGTTCTCGGGCGAGAGAAAAAAATTTAGTGACGTTTTAACCTCTTGATATTTACCGTCTCTTTTCGAATTGAATTTTTTGCCCGAGGAATTTTATCGAGAATCATTTTTCCTTTTTCCGTCACTTTCGTTCCATTGATTTTTCCTATCGGGAAATATCAAACTCGCCTTTAAATGTTAATTGATTCGGAAATTCAAATTATGCTTCGCAGTTATGCAGTAACGAATCTTTTCGAAATAATGCGTATTTATAGAAACAACATTGAAACACAGTAATTAGTGTGCAAATGCTCTTGCGTCATTAATCGAAAATGCTCGTTCGACGTTCACCAGGTATAAACTAATTGTATCGGGTATAAGAGTGTGAAAAACCGACAAACTGACGCATTAGAAGTTAATCAGAAATTTAACTATATAGAAATTCGTATGTTTATTAAAGTACCACCTAATACAGTAGACACATATAATACTTAATTAAAGCGGGTATATCGAACGAAAATTCATCGTGACTCGCGCATTCCCGGGATTCGTGAGATCGAACGAAAACGATTAGCGTTAATAAACAATACTGTTGTTCCTTGGTACAAACGAAGCTTGGTGCAAAAGGATTAACTCGTTTCTTCCGATGCACCGAGTGTAACACTTGAATTTATACGTTCGGATTACAGTGTCAAACGGTAGGTCAACAGTTGCATACATAAAGCATTTCAAGAATACTGCACGTGATTCGACTTACTTGCACGGAAATGGAATTTTCTATTTCTTATAATTAACTGCATACGTTTGTTTCAAACAAACGAAAACGGCTAAACAAGAGAAAAATTAAAATACACGAATCAGCCTACTTCCGTTGGAATAAAGCGAGCGCGCGAAAGCGAATTCAACCCGACATTGTTTACCGAAAATAAAAGGATGTCCTCCCCCCCAAAAAAAATTCACCGCCTTTGGAACCACGTTACGCGCATGCAACGAACAAATTCGCGTATAAAATTTTTTCCCCGAAAGAAATTTCAGCCTTAGAACAGAGTAGTAAAAAGAAGAGAACGTCGTACCGGGAAGGATTAACCCTTTCTCAGGCTGGCTCTTTCAGACGGTACATTTTCCAAGAAATCTTTAAATTTCACTTACGTGGATGACCACAATTGCCGTCAAAATTCTCCTTGAAATCCCGCAAAAGTAGATTACAATCTACCTTCCGCCTCACATCTCAGTACGTTAAAACCGGCCGTAAAAAAAATTTACCCCGTATCAGCCAACGAAAAATTTAATTTTCACTTCTTAACCCCTGTAGTATCTTATAACTTTTTGCGGGTACCGTCTAAGAATACCTTGAAAAATATTCAATTCTTGAGATATTTATACATATTACTCTAATCTCTTAAAAGTTAAGACACTTCCATTTCCATATTATTCTAATACTCATGATAATTTTACGTGAAACGAAGTAGAAATTTATTTTCTCTGTAGTATCGTTAGTTCTGTTCGAATTATATTACTTATATGTATAAACAGTAACCAACAAACGCAACTTCTACAAACACTTTCGTTATAAAAAAAGTAACATCCAACGAAACATAAAACGAGACCACAGAAACCAACGTCACAATTTGATTATTACTTCCGGTCGACCGTTCGTCGCCGAAACACCAAAACGACACGGTTCCCTCGGTCACTGGCGGCAGAATTCTAATCACGACTAATTTTCACTCAAAAACCAGGAACGACTTCTCGTCCCCCAGATTAATCCTAGGTTTACCACGGGTAAATTCCATATACCTATTTCTACCGTAGCAACAATTAGATTTGCGACGATAAGCCTCATAAATATAAGTACAAAAATTCATTAAAAAAACCTTCTCATAAAACACACCAAAAAATTTTCTCATAGAAAATTCATCGAAAACTTTTCTCGTGGGTTCGAAACGACCCTTTGGCAAACGGTTTGGTAAACCCTTTGGTTAAGGAAGCACGCAGGGTAGCCCTCCCTACCCTTCCCTGCGCGGACTCCTCACCTCCGGGCAGCAGGCGCAATTCGAGGCATCCTGCGAGGGCCGCGGAGAAACCGTTCGGCCGTGCAGTTAGTCAGGCAGGCAGACAGTCAGTGGCAGGCAGGCAGCCAGTCAGTCAGTTAGTCAGTCAGTCGGGCAGACAGATCAGCTGGTGGTGGTACCGGCCGATCGAGGATCCCAGCTACCGGCACGTGTGCGTATCCATTCGAGCCGCGGTACGCGAGCAGCGACGAGCTCTCGGAACGAAATCTATCGCGGGTGTCCACTGGTTACGGTTCTCCGTTCGGATTTACCATTTTTTTTTTGCTTTCTTTTCGTTCAACGACAAGGTGATAATCGTGATCGGTCGTCGTTTATTAAGGAAACGAAGAGAAAGAGAGAGGAAAAGAGAGAGAAAGAGAAAGAGAGAGATATTGAACGTCGACGATTCGTGACGTACGAAAGAACGTAAACAGAGAAACAGAGTACATATACAATAAGGGAACACTACTGGTTAAAGGAGAGGAGAGTGACTGTAGTATACAGCTGGTGGTGGTCTGGTTCAGTCAACCGGAATGAGTTGTAAACGAAACATCGTTCAGTGCGACAGTTGATCTCGAAGGAGGCGGACGGTGCGACGAAGTTTCGCCACGACGGTGCGGTTTTTTTTTTTAATTTGATTTGTTTCCGTTCGACGACGAACCGGAGGAAAGATTTTCTCAGCGTACGTACGATACGAGTGTTGCGAACAGTGAGGAAAATAAGAAAGAGAGAGAGAAAAATAAATAAATAAATAAAAGAAGAGACTATTTTCACGTACGGAACGAGGAACAAATATGAGAATTTGGTGAATATAACCGGTGGAAAATCGTAGCGTGGAAATTCGTTAATCGAAGCTTTTTGTGCGGGACTTTGAATGGGGCTTGGTGGAAAATTCAATCGGGAAGTGTTGTTCCGTTTCAATACGAATTGGCGCGACTCGTGTTAGAGTCGTCTACGATTAACAGACTAAGTAAGTACCCGACTAGTGTTCTCTCTCCCCGTTTCTTTTCCCTCCCCTATTTTTTTTTCTTTTCTTTTCTCTCAGTTCTTGATTCATCCTCGAGTATGTTTAACTAGCAATCGAGACACGTCTTCTCTATCGACGGTTCTATGAAATCTCTTCTTCCACCCTTCTGCCGGTCGGTCGATTGTCAAATAGAAATAGAATCCGACGAGTTTCGAAACGGAAACACAAAGGGACAGATCCTGCTTTAACCAACACGCGGTTTAACTCTGTTTCGTGAAGTGGCGAACATACAATATCCACAAGTTACACTACTCGTCGCCCGGCGAACACATTCCCGATATGCGTTCTATTGAATTTTCGCCCGGATAAATGACAAAGAAGTGTATCGATTGTCGAATAATACGGGGCAAACATTCTTCTTCTCGCATTGAATGGAGCTTAAAGTGCAATTCGTATACGACACGATAAACACGGGGTCCCGGCTTAAACTTCGGCCTCGTAAATTGGTAATAAATATTTACGCGCTCCGTTCCGTCACACGAATTCGAGACGTACCTTCCGGTGTGTAACGTATTGAAATTTCGATCGATAATCGCCGAGCGTTATGAATTATTTTCATCCTGTAATCAATCTATTCGCTGTTAAACGAACGTGGTCCGTGATAAGCTTCGTCTGGACCTCGCAAACTTGCAACATTTCTTTCTTTCTTTTTTTTTATCGTTCTCATAATCGATAGCAACAATGTCAAATATAATTTCTAAGAATCAAAGACGACACTCGACGACCTAACCCAGTCCCGACATGTACCGATTCGGTGTTCTAATGTGATCGAATAAAATAAATGAATAACAAATATAATTGATTCTCTTATTACGTTTGTTAGAACATTGAGCTGTTTGAATTTAAAAAGTAAACATAGGATTGAACGTTGCATCGTTTGTTGGCAAAGTTTTGTGCGTGGTAAAAATCTCTGTATGGTAGAATGAAAAATAATCACAGTCGTTTCTGTAACACAATTAATGCGGACCATGGTTGCGCAGTTCGTAGCTGGAAATAAATTCGTATCGACGAATGTCATCTCCCCGTTCAATTGACGAGTAAATTGGACCGAACGAGAAGGGTATGAATTATTCCATATCCGAAAAAAGGGGATTAAACGTCGGTTTGCGGAAAAACTGTTTGAACTAGGACGATTGTTTCGTCGGTGTCTATAATCCTCGAAATTGTTGTATTGTTCACATCTACAATAAAATCCAGTGTGACAATTATTTTCATCTTCCTCTCCGTCTCTCTTTCTCGTTCTCATCGCGATCTGACACAGTTCCGTGGTGTGTTCAAGAGTGGATCTGTGTGATTGTAATTTTCGCCGGTGGGTAACACGTTTTAAATCAATAAGATAAACCAAATAACCCCAGAAGGTTAATGTAAATTACAAATATTGGTGATGACAAAGCGGCGGTCTTGCAAACTGCAATGCGAGCGACGCATTAAACTACGAGGCTACGATAAGATAAAAATCGACGTGATTTAAATCGATCATAATGGTGGCTTTTAATTCAGCCGGAGTCCGCTCCTCGCGCGGTTTGAAACAAGCCTCTCGTCCCATCGAGTTCAATCCGGATTTAATTGAAACGCAAGCTGCAATTCGTTCTGCGGCCGTAATCTTACCTTCTCCGCGGAATGCTCATTATTCGTTTCAATTAAAAGTATTTTGACGTAATTGCTCGACCGTCACGGAGGAAGTCGCGCGCGCGCTCGGCACGCGTCGTTCGACTCGTCGAATCCGACGGGAATTTGCGTCGCAAACGAGCGTGTCGATTTGCATTTTGAAAATCGGTCGCGCGTCGCCGTGAAACACATTGAAAAATACCACCGCGGAAACTAGAAATATTATCGACAACGTTCCGCGGGAAATACCGCCACCGATATTGGAATTTTGTTTTCCGGACTGAAAAACGTTACGGTTTATTTCGGTTTTTTTTTTTCATGTACTCGTTTTTCCTTGTTTTATATCTCGCGATGAACGAACGTCCGTTAGTGATCGAATTTTATAGTTTTTCCCCCCGATTACGTTGTATCTTTTTGACAAAAGACTACGGTAAACGAGAAAATTCCGGCTTTTTGAGATTCATTATTTCAAAACGAACTTCTCTTTGACTATTCGCTGCTTGAAAACCATCGACACCTTTGCCTGCAATTTTGTTCAATGTACATATATAATTTTTTTTCCATAGAGCATCATTCGATGCTTTACGCTCGCGTCTCTCGACGACGCGAAATTAAAGTAAAAGTGTCGATGAAATTTTCTCGCTAAACATTCTCGGGAAATATGTCAGCAATTAAACAAAATGACGGTCCACACCTGATGGAAATTTTACTTATCCGGATCGGTTATAATTAAGAGAGACCATCATGAGTGGCAGGGGGGGAGGGGGGGATAGTCATTTATCTAACGACATTAAGGGCAACAATAACGGCAACAAGAGACAGTGACACTGACGCAGTAATAAATGTCCGAAAGAGTGAAAGCAGTGAGTGGTACGAGAAAAGGGGACTTAATAAGGTAGTCTGCTAAGGAGGCGTTCATTTTTAATTGGCGCGCTGACATTGGGACCAACATACATTCTGCACATTCAGGTACCATCAGCACGTGCATACATATCTACGTACGTACGTACGTATATGTATAAACGCGAAAATAGAGACTTCTGTGTCGTCGTTCCGTATGTCCAGGGTCGGTCGGCATAGACAAGAGAAAATTCGAATGAGAAAGAAAAAGAGAGAAGCAGAGAGAGAATTAGTGTATCTGTGTGTACATGTGAAAGAGCAACGAAAAAATAGTATTACGGACGAGGAATTCGTATAGAGGATATAAAAATTGTAGAGTTACACCTAACGTAGATTGAATTTCTCTCCCCGGTAGGACTTATCACGTTCATAAAGATACGGATAAAAGAACACGGCGGGGGGTCGAAACGATAATGCGTTTCTTTTTTTTTTATCGGGTATGAATGAAACGTTCAAAGACTTTCGTTATTTACGTTCGCTTCCTGTATCCGGTGTTTCCTCGATTTCGCGCGTTCTGTTTGGCCGTTTTACGATTCGCTAATACGATGTTCCCGCGGCCGTTAAACGCGGCGATAATTTTCGGGTTTATTATCATCGTTTTCGGTGAGTTCTCGTGTCACGGGGGCCCCTGTTAATGGAATTTCGACCGCCCACGGTAAAGTAAAGATGTAAACAGCGAGGTGAAGATGTAACGGGCATTGAATCATGCGTTCATTTACAGCCGGATCGCACGCAATCTATTCCCGGATTACATAATCGCGGCCAGTAAACGGGTAACGCTTTAAATAACTTAACCCCGTCCACGGTTACCGTTAGGATAAATGACCCTTTCGAAAATGTATGTTCTAAACCTTACGGCCGGTGGCGAGATTTATGAGAGTTCTTTTACTTGTTCGAGCTGGATTTATCTTCGATCGGTTTACCTTTCGCACGAAACCGAACAGTCGGAGGAAAACGGGGGCGGACACGTAGGTATAGACGAAAAGGGAGCTTATGAGAACTACAAACGTGAACGTTCGCCGGTTCTACCGATTTTCTATTAGCGACACTCCGTATGTATCCCGGTCGCTTTTTTTATCGGAGCCTTTATTACGCAACGTTGGGAAATGTGATTCCCGATACGCAGGTATTATACAAATCGAGGAATTGAATCTCTACTCGATGAATATTGGACCGAATTGAGATTGTACTAAAAATGTACTTTACACCGACTTAATTCTCATTAGACTAATAGAATTAATTAATGTTTCCAATATGCCTGGAGCTGAGTAGAAATGCATTGAACGTGTATAGTGAAAACGAGATAAAACGTTGGAGTACGGTGGGATTTTATTGCAAGCAAAATTTGATCGTACGGTACTTGTTTGTAATATTATTAAAACTAAAACTTCTAATTGATCAGAATTATTTAGTGATATTAGCTATATCGACATTACGATTAACAGACTTGATCCTGCGTTAGGATATTTCCCGTGGGAATTTCCGATACCATAGTGGCTTATGTGACGTGTAATTGATTTAAAAAAGAAGACTATTCTTGATCCCGGGTTTTACTGTTCGGAAGATATTCGTATTAATCGAGATGATCCTTTTTATATGACATTACCGTGGAAAAGTTGGATAAAATTATTCCTGAAAATCTCTGTTGACTTTTATTCGATTCATGATTCTATGTATGTAGATGCATACACACACATATACGTATATTGGAAGTTACCGATATGACGTAGTTTACCGATCGTAAGTAGAATAATGTAAAACGATAATTTCTGACTATTTTAACGATCCCTATAAATGAAATAGTTTCCCAGCAAGTTATTACCTGAATTTTATGAAAACGTAACGTTCGCGGAAACAGAATTTAAATCATATCGGTATATCAGTATATCTCGCAAACGGTTAGGATCTCTCTTAAAACATGCAATTTAGAATGTCATATCGAAATATGTTTTATAAAGTGGTATTTAAACTCCGAATCACAAACGTTACATTTTCGCAACATTCAGGTAATAATTTGATCGTAAACTGTTTCATTTATTGTGCTCGTTAGCATAGCCGAAAAACATCGCTTCCAATTGGAAGTTATAATATCGACTATTGACATTTCAAAACTAAATGGAGAACACGCGATTGCCGAACAGGAAATTTGAACGACATTACACTGACGTGGTCGACTTTGACAGCAAAAATTAGTAAGTAATCAAATTCTCCGCGACGAGACGCGAAGAATTCTAAAGAGCGTGATGAATACAATAGCGCTAGAGGCTAGAGTCAGCTAGAAGAGTACTCTTACATCCAAGTGTCGCTTTTTGTAAAGCGAACCTATTTCATCGTTTGACCATTTCGACTTTCCGATATATCTAACCAGCAAACGTCTAATTTTCCTTTGATACCATTTTTCCGACACACGTACTCGCGGAGAACTCGATTCGTTAATTCGTATTAATCCACGTGTAGAAAACCCCTTCGGGATGTTCAAACGTTCGATGATAGTGGACATCGTGTCGATTGGGTATTCGATATACCTAGTCGACGAACTATGCGGCTGTGAGTCACCAGAAATTCGCGCGCAATTCCTTCGACGCGATGACCCGTGTTTTATCCTCGACTTCAATGCCGTGTACTTCGGCGTATGTGTGTATGTGTGTACGTGAAAATTCGCGTTGCGTTGGTGGTTACGCGTATATAGAACCGTTGACCGAAAATCGTCGTCGACGTGATCGCTGCCCCCGACGAGTCTGGTTTCGACGTTGCCTGCGTCCGTCGCGATTTTATCCCGCAGTTTCAGGAAATTCGCTATAATTTGCAGTGTATTGTATGCAATCTGGTTCGAGATCTTCAAATCAATTCTACGGGATTATTTGCATTTTTAATCGATTCTGGAAAAAAAGGTTCCGTGTTTGTCGCGCATGCATGCATCCATGTATCACAGTTGTTACCTCGGGAATTAATGGACCGATTTTTCTGAAATTTTTATTAACAAGTTAAGTGTGGCGATCTCTGTGAAGAGCGCGCACCAGTGTGTGATGTGATAATCAAGCGATGACGGGTATAATCGTCAAACACACTTAACTGGTTAATAGCTGAAAAATTACAGAAATATCGCGCAAATTACAAAAATCGCGAAAAATCGTCAAATTATGACAGTTTTTTGGTCGGCATTCGCTCAATTTTTGAGATAGCGACTTGAGACTGGTACCATTGAATTGTGCGGGAAATTCTACGTCAAATCAATATATAATAGTAGTACTTTTCGAAAATTTAATTTTTCGCCAAAATCTGAAGGGGGTAGGTCAGGATTTTTTGCGATTTTCGTAAATCGTTCGTCATTTCCACAATTTTTGAGCTATTAAAATGATCCAGGGCGTTTTGGACGCGGAATCCGAAGCCGAATAAGCCACTGAAAGAATCATTTTGATATCTTAAAAATTGTGGAAATGGCGAACGATTTACGAAAATCGCAAAAAATCCTGACCTACCCCCTTCAGATTTTTGCGAAAAATTAAATTTTCGAAAAGTACAACTATTATACATTGTTCTGGCGTAGAATTTCCTAACTAAATCAATGGTACCAGTTTCAGATCGCTATCTCAAAAATTGAACGAATGCCGACCAAAAAACTGCTTGAATTTGACGATTTTTCGCGATTTTCGTAATTCGGTGGCCGTTTCCGCAAATTTTTAAATATCGACCTGAATCTTTCACTGTCTTAATCGGTTTCGGATTCCGCGTCCAAAACGTCCTCGATCATTTTTAAGGAATGTTGATGGTCCAGGGATTTTTGGGCATAGGTATTCCTGGTGTGATTGTGTAATGTTAAGGTATACGTTCAGTTTTTGTTGTGTGTCTTTCATTTAACGACGAAGGTTAACTTCGCGTTTTACTGTTATTTTAATGACGCTATAAAAATTATGAAAATATAATCTATGGAAATTGATGTTTATTATAAATTCTGTTTGTATACGTTGGAATTATATAATACTATGTGTACGATAGTTACGTGTCGTGTCAGGCTCAATGATTGGTTTAAAAAATCATGCTTTTCATATGCTCACCTGCGATTCCTTTGATATATTGTTTTTTAATTTGCCGTCATGCGTACAGACATAGGTATGAGAACGTTATTTCCAATGACATAATATTTTTACGAGTTTTTGCCCGCGAAAACGCCGAAAGCGGTTTCGTGCTGTTCGTTTATCCACATACCGTTGTCACGAGGAGAATATTCCGTATTCCAAATTGTCCATTTTGTGTGGAAAAGTGAAACAAAATTGTCTAATGAAATTTGTTTGCATAAGGCACTGTTTTTGAAAAAATCGACTAAAAGAGCGGTTCAAGTCCGTGTGCAAAATCAAAATTATAACTTGCGTCGATAGTAATCATCCAGGCTCATGTTAATTTACATTACGTTACGTAAATAAAACATGTAAATATATCGATAGTCTTACTAAACTAGTTTTCAACTCGATTTCCTCAAACGCAAAACCACATACACAAAATTTCCATTTACTTGTTCATAAAAAATCTACCATTTTCCTGTTCTACCACGAACGATAGAACCACGGTTGTATCGCGATCGAATAAAACCGGCCGTCACCAGGTCGCAGGAGAAGCGTTCACCGACAAAAAAGAAATCGAATCCAACGATAAACGTGGGATACAATTTAATCCTGAAAGTGACGTAACAAGAGGAAGCGACAATCGAATCGACAGTCGATAGGAATTAATTAAAATCCGTTTCTCTCTCGGCGCGAATCATAAGTATCTATCGCAATGCGTTTTTATTCTCCCAGAAGGTGAGGAATAAAAAAAAATGAAAAAAGATCGTATATCCAGGCAACGGATTTCGTAAGCTCCGGCGGGATTTTTGTTCGACGCGTTTTGTGACGTGCGTCTGCCGGTATAATAGATGAAATTCCGGAAAACTCCCAGGCGTTCATTTTCCGCGACCAACCCAATGGAGCACAAGGGAATTCGCAGGATTCCGTTAAACCATCGCTCATTCCCTTCGCACTCGATAAACTCGCTTGCTCGGTAAACAAAGGAAGCTCATGGAATCCCAACAATTGGTCGTCGACGTATTTCCCCCGCTGGAACTTGATCATTTTTTAACAACGATCGACAAACGATTGACCTGAAAATTATTGCACCGTATTTCGCGTACTTTCCGCGAGTGTAGCGGCAATTTTACGTAATATTTGTCCTTCTCACCTTTAACGATATCGCGTAAAGGTAGACGGGTCGGTGGTTTTGGTTTTTCCGATTGAAAAAGATGCATGTTGGTTTCAATGTTTCTCTTGTATTTTTTTTACAAATTTTTATAGTTTCATTATAATGAACTACGATAGGAAACATTTCGTTGCGTGTTATGACATCGCGTTATGGTTTGTTTTATTTTTCAAAATATCTCGTGATTGATTTATAGACGTATAAAAGTTGTAATCGTTTTTTTTCCCCGTGGTTTCGAGTAATATCGTTGTGTCTTATAAATAATGTATTTCGTAAAAACGTTGTCCGCGGCGAGAGGAAGTGTTATACCGCGACCGTTCATCATTCACGTGTTTATTAACGTTTATCCATAGTTGTATGGAACGATGACGAGCGATCGTCGGTTCGTCGGAAACCGAAAGGTTGGCTCGTATTGAAAAATTCAACCGTAAAATTGCCTTCCGCGAACGGTGAAATTATCGTTCCTTTTCATAGAAGGATATCGTACGAACGCCGAAGTTATATACATACCGGCCGTACCGTGACTTTTATTTTTCCGCGGGCGGCACTCGTTTTACCGCAGAAATTGCAATTTCTTTATTGCGCGTGTATTCCGATACAATGGAGAGGCGCGATAAGTCGTGTCAGCGACGACGATGCTAACCCACAGACCGCTAAACGGCGCGGAGAGAGGAAACAAATTATTATTCAGCGGTATTAAAAGAAGGTCGATGGAACTAATATTCGAAAGTGATTTGCGAAGGTCGCGGATTCACACCGGAAACGTTTGCAAACCTTTGAAAAAGCTCGAGATAGAGATAGAGATGTAGATAGATAGAGAAAGAGAGAAAGAGAGAGAAAGAGAGAAAGACCCGCGATGCAGCCAACAATTTCTGCTAACCGAAACGAATCGCTTGCACCGAGCTAACCGGGTCACTAATCCAGACTATCACTTTTTTTTTTCTGCCGATCAAGAGATTAAGGCATCGCGAACGAATAGGAAATCCGGCGAGTACCGACACTCCGATACTTGAAATCCTAGAAGACCGGTATCTTAAATTATTCCCGTCAGCGTAGCCAACGTTCGACTGGGAATATAAATTGCAGAATTTGTCGTTTTTATCCCCGGCGCGTCTCCATCGTGAACGGGACACTTATTAAATGAAAAAACACGAATGACATCAAACGTTAATAAATCCCGTAGTCCTTCGATATCTGGAAATATCTGCTTCGCGGGAGAAACGCGTTTGCCGTTGTCAACGGGATGACGAATCAATGATCGACACACTCGAATTGATTGAAAGCGACTCGTCGACGGGGAGATGGACAATTCCGTGAGAATTCCGGTGGATTTCCTAGACGTTTGATAATTCCACGTTGCGTATACTTACACGCTGGGAAATCTATGCCCACGAGATTCTTTTCCCTTCGCGAAACAGAGATGTTCCGCGTTCGTGTCAAAGGAACATTTTTTCTTTGAAAAAAAAAAGAATCACGATATACATATTCCGCTCTCGTGTCAGTCGCGCGAGCGTCTCTTTATTAATATTCATAATGAGAAAATCGACGTCGTCCGGGGAGAGAAAACGGGAGGACGAGACGGTGAAGAATTAAAAAAAAAAGAGAGAGAGAGAGAAAACAAGGAAAATAGCAAAGAAAATATTACATTACGAAGATTTTATTATTCATAAACGTAAAACCGTTTTAATATGCGGATTCATCGACGACGAGAGAGGCCCCGGAGATCTCGAAGCTGTAGACATAAATTTCCAGTTATAAATTGCCGGGAAACCGCGCAAAGCATATTTGCGGATGATGCAAAAGGCGTTCCGCACATTTCCACTTGCACGGTTGAACTTTAAAGCTCGGCCCGGCACCTTGTGTTGCGGCTGCAGACGGGATAATATATGTATATGTATGTATGCGTGTGTACATTACCGGATGGGTTACGTTGTAAGCATGTAAAGGTTTCTTCGCTACCGCAACCGCTGCGGCGATGGATGATACAATCATTCCATTTAAGTTTTAGTTTTAACATTAATGTGATGAAACGGTTGCTTTCGAGTGGATCCGCGTTCGACTTTACTTCGCCGCGATGAGATACGAAGAAAAATGGTGGTTGACATCGTTTCAGGAAAAATATATACATATATACGTATGTATTCGTTTTCCAGCACAGGTGAAGTGTATTATTTAACACGGAAAATCGATGCCATTTTTAAGTCTTAGAATTTGGATTCGAAAACGAATTTCGTTAAGATTGTTAACGAGAATTATCTGTTATCTAATATACGATATTTACGCTTTAAAGAATTGGTCACATTCTGTGATATTATTTTGCAACATTTGCCCCTTTGATTTCGCACAAAACGAATATGAAATCCGTGGGCGCGCTATAAATTTGTTCTCTATTATGAATACACGTCCGTGTCTCGCTGTTTCAATTATAAAAATTGTGGCGGTTTCTGCATACGTAAGGTAAATCCTGATTTTTCGTTGTACAGAAGTTCCACGCTCGTATCTAGCTTTTCTATGTTCCGTACACATTTTTTCCCTCGAAGAAATGTATAGATAATGATATTTTTTAATTACTTGGATTTACAAGGATGTCCCACACACGCTCGCGCATTCCGAGGATAATTATTTCCGCTGAAATACGTTTGACGAAGTTTTCGAGAAACTGCTTCGACGCACAATTCAGTATGAATGAATGATCAGCCAGAACTGTCGGCTATCGACTGTTTCAATAATAATTAATCGTATCTGGCAAAAAGTTTCGTTAATGAGCGAAATAATAAAGGCAAGCGTGCAAATTATTCCGTCGTTACTTTTCGGCCGGCGAATCCTTTAAAATAAAACGGAACTGCGATCGAAGAAACTTCTCGCGGAAATAGCCGGGAACATTAATTTCACAAACCTCGCAATTATCGCCGCGAGCCAGGCATTAAATGCTCGTCAAACGAATGCAATTCTAATGCGACGACGAAATGCACTTTCTCTGACGACTCGCCGCCGCATCGCGACGAATTAGTAACTTTAGGACTAATTATCCGCGATAAAACGGCAATCATTGTCACCTTCGCTAAAGAGGGACCCGACGAAGTTCGGTGTAATTTAAAGTCAGTATTGTATTAAAGTAATTCCTTTTAATTTGTTGCTGATTCTACTTTATCGTTTTCTATACAATCGGTATTAAATATTAGGCAAAAAAGATCGTCATTTAACGATCAAATTAACTTTTCGCTAATTTTCCAGAGTTGATTCATTCGTTTCCTACTAACTCGTCTTTATATAATACATACCACTCGGTCAAAGTCTTCCCGTTTCAATGATTTTATAATTTTTTCTGTCTTTTTACTAAACAATCATGGTTGCAAGGACCGTAGAGATTTTTAGATACGAACGCGTACGGTAATTTCACTTGTTATTCGCCGTTCTAGAACGTCGATGGAATTTTACTGCTCGACTCGGCGCGGAGCGCAGAATTATTCTCTCGTTACCCAGTTTCGTACGACCGTCGCACATAAACAGTGCCTTAAAAAGCCTGAAACGTATGTGCAAACAAAGCGACCTCAAAGATCCGCGAAACGCGTAGCCGCGAAACAGCGTTATTAAATGACGCATGACTATGCGAACAGAGATCGAGAAATATCGCAATTACGCCGACGTAACTCTGATTTTCCGTTTTCAAATGAAACCGCGATAAAACGGTAGACACGGTGCTATAATATCTCCTCGTCTATCATACAAATGGGATTAGTTTGATCTACGCGTAATTAAGACACGCCATTCCCATTCAAATCGGACGATCGTAAAAATCATTCCGCTCGCAAATCACGTTAACACGATACATACATGCATACATATGTATGTATCTCATGTAACTACTGTCTCGTTTACCCCTTTTTTTCGTTCATTTACCGCAACCAACTAGGATGAGTGAAACAAAGAAAAATCATGTCCGGGCACTTTAAAACAAATAAAACCCCTCTTCACCCACACACACACATACATAACATACAAAACAGAGGAAGAAAACGTATTAGGAGCACGATTAAATACACGTGTCTCGTCGTCCCCGCTAATACGTCGAATAACTTTGTTTCTCGGGCGAAAACAAGCATTGTTCCGTCGGCATTGTCGCCCCTTCAATTAGCGGAGCACAGGTCACGTTAATAACGGGACGTCGTGCATCATTGGCGGGACAGGTATTTCGCCGCGTCATCTCTCCCCGCCCTGGCCTGACGATCCGATCGGAACTTTTTGATACACCCCCGTGTGTTTCCAGAAAGTCATTAAAGATCCCTCGGGTGTTCGCGGGATGCGCGCGGTAGGTATCTGTACATACACGTCGGCCGACGTCCTCTCTCTGTTCTGTTCTGTTCTGTTCTCTTCACTTCGGGCAAATTGGAAACGTAGCAATCGAAAGCGAACCTTGACACCTTTTTCTTCCTACCTTGGTCGTCGTTTTTCGAGAGGCGGGTGCACTCGACTCGGATGCTTTTTGCCTCGGTCGACCGCATCACCCAGCGGGGAAGTTTCTTAAAATAGATTCTAGTACCGGCTAGAGGTTATTCGGTATACGTGTGTATTGGCTATATACGTTGGATATGCATAGGACACGCGGACGATGAATGCACGTATGTATGTATGTATGTATGTACATATACGTCGCGTGGTTACGCGTATAGGTATATTATACGTGTATGTACTTAAATGTACATACAATGGACATCACCCGAGGGGAAGTTTCTAGTCATGACTTGCTTGTATAAATGGTGCGCGCCTACACACTATCAACGGTTTTTCTCCCTCCACTATTTTCTGTCTTTATTCGTCTACGTTGTACAGCGTCTTTTTGCTATCATTTTCTTGCAACTACTTTTCCCCCCTCGTACTCGTTTACCTTCTCTTCCCCTCCTTTCCTCGTCTTTCTCCCCCTGGTCCCTTTCCGTTCCACGTTGTAGCGAAGTACCAGGGACTTACCGGAGATGCCTCCGTTGGTTATTTCTCATGTCCGTTGGTACTTTTTTTTTCCCCCTGGCTCGTGTCTCCACGCGACGTTTTCCTGTAGTTTTTCTTTTCCTCTTCCATTTGCCGTCCCGCTTTTTCCTGTCGCCTTTGTCCTTTCGTTTTGCCAGTCTAAACGAAACCTTGTCTGCGACTCTCGGTCTACGTATGTCTGTCTGTATATGTACATATACATATGTTGTACATACATGTATATCGTGGTCCGCCGCGACACACAAGGTGAGACGTCCACTTTTTACACGCTATTTTCGATGCAACCCTTTCGGAAACCATCCACCCCATCTCCATACCATAACCCCTCTACTAGTTCCATCAACGACGTAGATTCGTCAATGTGTACTGTACGTGTATTCGTCTATACTTACCGGTATCGACTGTGCGTTCGGTTTGTTAATTGGAGGAACGGTAATTAGCGTTCAATTAGTCTGGCTCGGTGGGTTCTCGTCGCGGACTTGAAAACCAATAAGAATAATTACAATAGCGCCAAGGAGAGGGGGGATGAAAACGGGCATTCTTGTTCGCGACGGTGGTAACATACTTCTAATTTGGTTGATTTGTAGTCCGCGGGGATGAAAAGTAGGTCGACAGGGCTCCGGTGGGAAACCTATTTTCGCGGCCGTGGCAATCGTGCGGGAACACTTTTTCTCTCTCCCTCTCTCTCTCTTTCACTCTCACTCTTTCTCACACGTCGACGTGAGTCCGTGTGGGTTAGATTGATGCCGATCGGAAATTATTAACGCGACCAGTCTTCGACGGTCCGCAGGGTGCAGCCTCTCGCGTGGTTCCAAGAATTTTGTTATTCGGTCGTCTTTTTCGCGATACAGAAACGATAGATATTTTCGGATCGATCTCGAAATCCTAGATCTACGGCCGACGGAAAAATAAACTTTCGACCGGCGCACTTGGTCCCGTGTTTACCGAGAACGTCGTGGAACAAATATGTTTATCCGTTGTCGGTTAACAGACAGCCAGATATAACAGAATTTCGGCTTGGGTCCGAATCACCGGGTTCGAATCTTTCCGTTTGTTTTTTATGTTATTCTCTTTCGTCGTTAACTTCCCTATTTTACAACTTCCGCGGGTAATTCTGACACCGGGGTTGCAAGCGATTATTTTTATGTACCCGTCGACGGGTTCAAGGAACCCTGGTGCACAATGTATATGTATATCGTACGTCACTATGAGAAGTCTGGAGGAAATCCGGATCGCGGCACTCGGTAGGAATGTCTCGCTTACGAGAAACAAGTAAATTAACCGTTCGATTGGATGCATTTCGTTCCGTCGTTGGTCGTCCCAGATTTTTGTTGTTCTGCAAATAACCAACCGCTCGTAATTCTCGCCACTTTATGGAAGTTACATCGAAGCGCGCTCTGTGGGAATTAAGATTTTTTTCGTAGATATTCAGCAATGGAGGAATCCGTTCGTGCACGTGGTGAAGTAAATGCGCGAGGCCATATTCATCTCGTGATGTATAAAGTCAATAGAATTAATTTGCGAATTTATCCGCTACGCGAGATTTCCTCGCGTTCAACGAAAGTGAAATTGAGTCCGTTCTGCCAAGTATAATTCGCAAGAAAAAAAGAAGCTGAAACTCAGCGACATAGAGCCGTCCTCGACGAATATTGTTCCGGTTGATTATAAATTATCGCACAAGCGTCACCCAGATCCGACTGTAAGCTTTTTGCAAACTATACAAAATTAATTAACCTGGAAATATTCCCGCGAGAAGTGAAGAATAATTCAAATAGCCGCTTTTAAGAAGTCACTTAGAAAATTATGAAAATTTAAATTAAGTCACTTTGCTACGAATTATGTAAAAAATCACTTATTCGTCGAATCCTATAATCCAACGGGTCGTTCCATTTAGCGGAATTATCGGGAGCAGCAAGTTTCGCGTGAGTGAATGAATATCGAAAGTATCGCGGATAAAAGTCCGATTTTATTGCGATCGTATTGTTCGGCGAAACGCATTCCGACGTGCATTATATTGATAGTCATTTTACGATAGAGAGATGCCTGTCAATTTGTATTCCGAAAGCTGCAGCAAAATCCTTTTGATTTAGTGCTAATAAATATTCATCGACGGTACTTGAGACCGACCTTAGAAAATTGAACGGCGTTGTACGCTGTATTCGCGAGGAATAATAATAAAACCTTTTTTTTTTCTGCATAAACTTGCAACATCTGTCACTACCGTGAAATATGGTACTAATGGGAGGACGCGATTGTCGTACATTAAACTGACATCTATAATCTAATTCAAACGATAGAGCTAGATCGTCGGGTTCGATAACCGGCGGAATAAACTTTTTTTTTTTAATTGACAAACATGGTAAATTTACGTAGTAAACATTGGGATGTATAAAATTTCATAGAAACGAATCAAATAAATAAATTGGTTCCGTGCAAGCACGAGGTACGTCAGTTAACGAATTGGTGAGAAATCGATTAGATATCGCCGGGAAATAAATGTATCAATCAAAAAGTGTATTTTCTATCGTCCGTGTCTCTCGACATGAAGTGGAATGTTCGGGACATTATTTTCTATTAATATTTCTGAAACGTAGCGACGTCGCTAGAAATTCTGCTGCGGCGACAAAGGTTCGCGAGATTTTGCCGTATCGAAGATCGCGGTCTCCGTATCTGGTATTACGATCTGAGGAGTACAATAACGCCAGAAGAGATCTCGCGTTGCCAAACGAGCTGTCGATACCACGACGCCCGGGATTCGCCGTCGCGACGACGACGTTGTACCATCGTCGTTAGATCTCTCTTCGTAATTTTGCTTATCGGATATACGTATCTCCGGGTTGCGTCGATCACCTTCGACAATTCTGTCCGCTGAATTTCAAACGTTTCCGAATCCTTGAACGATTCGGAAGAGGAACTCCGCGATGAAAACACGCTCCAAGCGGATGTAAATTCGATTCTGAAATTCTCCCTCAACGGAATTCTAAACAATCGTTGAAAAACTTCTCGCGGAATACTTCGTACACGTAACAGGAAAGTGATTATTTAATATAATCAGGAAAGTTACCAGGGTTAAATTAAATAGCGAACGGGTAGAGATAAATAAAAAAATAAAGAATGTCTACGTAAAACGTATCTCGTTTAAATAATGTGTCTATACACAATAGAACGATAGAAAACGGTGGAAAAATCATTTGAATTGCAAAGGGTTAAGTGCGATGAATAATCGTTACCGGTTTCGTGCCATAAACATTGTTCCACTTCAAAGCCGTTCTTTCCAGAAACGACCAATGCTGTACGGATACTTAAACGAAGGTGAAAAAAATAACGAAAATTTATGATGGTACTTTCGATGCGGTACGCGTCTCGCATTAGTTTATCCACTGTGCCGAGTTCACGGAGTAACGTTTCGTATTAAAATTAGCAGATAAAACCCGCGGTGATACCAATCTCGATAAGCAGTCATTGTTTCGTCGCGGACTGGATTGTCCAGAATTACAAGGACGATTATTAAAGATGTAAAGATTAAGAAGTGGAACGAGAAACGAGGACAGTTTTGCACACGTGCGCGCGCGCGCGAGATCGCTCTTCTTGCTACTGGTTTATCTGGAATTTCAAGGGCAACTATCAGGACGTCGAAACTATACGCACGGAAAGCGTACAGATGGCAATTTAGATAAACGTGTCATATTCTTTCTCCTATTGGCTATCACGGGACATAAGCAACGATCGTTGCGTAATTGCTTAAATCCGTTTGCGGCACACGTTCCGACGAACGAGGCCTGATCGTCATATTAATTGTATTTCACCTTCACCGTGGACATAGTTCCAGCGAAAGTGAAACCGTTTCCCCTAACAATCTTGCCATGATTATTTAATACCATTGCCACGAACTTTCCATTTCAACCCCAAAGGGTTCGGCGGACGGGTGTAAAGACAAATTCTACGATCCACTGAGGTTACCTAACCTAACCTAACACCTCGGATATATTATATTAAAACTTCAGATTACATGTTAAAAATCCAAGAATCTCCCATAGACTTCCATGCAATTGCACCTTACTCAATTAAAGTCAGGTACACCACCAATACGCAGAATCTTCGTTACTTCATCGTTATTTCCATTTCGTGGATGTTTATCCATCTATCCGTTCGCCAATAGGAAATTGGTAAACATCTTTTGTTTATTTTCTCCGCATACCTTATACTCGCCCAATGTTTTCCTAGTCGCGGTCAGAAAAAAATATTCATTTCCATAAATGTCTAATTAAAACTACCGTAGCCAGGTAGCACGGGGACATATGGACCCCGGTCGTGGTGACACGTTTCCAATGATTTCTAAAACGAATGACAAACCTGTTCCAGGGAGGGCGAGGGTGGCGGCGGTGGCGGGCGTTCCGTGACCAGCGCTGGTGGAGGTGGAGGAGGAGGTGGCGGTCGACGGGCACCAAGTCTACGACTGGTGAACGGAAGAGCCACTACGGGGGTCAGTTTGCACACCAGCAGCACAGAATCCGTACGTTCACCCCATCACCACCTCGGCCAGCAGCAGGGCGGCAATAACAATAATAACAACAACAACAACAACAATAACTGCCACGCCGGTAATAACCCCGCCGCGAACAATCATCCACGGCTTAACAAAGATGACAGCATCAAGATCAGCATCGAGAACACCAACACTTGCACCGACAGCCTCGTCACCGCACTAGACGACGAGACCTTGCTCATCACTGATTTCCTGGGCGATACAGGTGAGCTATTACCGACGCCACTTTGTTTCGCGGATTATTATCTAGGCCCCCCCTGGTTCTAACGAAGGTTACAGTGTTCCTTGGTAATAATTTGGTGGTGTTGTTCTCTGGAAGATTGGTGTTGTTGGATATTTTTTAATTTGGACGCTGAAATGATAATAGACAAGCTGGTGGTCGTGTGTGTGTGTATGTGTGTGTGTCTTGGATTTCTGGGTGATACACCGTATCGGAATGCTTTTTAATTAAAAGTTGAAATAGAATAATTGAGATTAGTAGTGTTCTCGATGGAAGCTGCGGGAAGTCACCAATGTCGTTTGATTGTTCTCTTTTTTCTTTATTCGACGTGGGTGGGATTTGAAGGTTTTCAAGTTTGAAGTGCAGTTGAACGTCGTCCAATGTAAGTTTGGTTACAGGAGACTCTAAGTAATTTGGAATATTAGATACGTGGGATACGTGAATTGTTTTTGTTCCCGCGGTCACGTTCGATCGTAGCGTAATACCTTGGATAACAATGTCTGATTGCGTTTGTTTTTTCGAACAAAACCAACAAGAGTCTTTAACTGAATTAAACGTTACATTGGACGTAAACGCTTCTGAACTGTTTACGAGTAATACCTTTTTGGCTGGGAAACGGTATTTTGATTTGACTTTCGCTATACTTGATGCTTATCTTGTGACGGATAGTGATGGATGGAGATTGCGATGGTTTGGGAACTGCGGTACTTGTGAAACTGCCTGTAACATCTCGTATAGTAGTTACAGAACCGATGATGTGAATTTTACTTGTCGATGCATTTTACGAATCCATCTTTGAGCGTCTCACTTATATTATTTTAATAAACAGTCTTCGGAAACGCGTCCCAAAGTTCTCGGAGCTTGGAAACGCGGTTTTTTATTAGACACGTACACTTTAGTACCTACACGTGGACAAGAAATGAAAAATACGACTACATTTTATCTCTGCGGTTATCTATACATGTATGGAATGTTTTTTTTTCGTCTTTCCGCAGTTACCCGCCTATCGATGGAACTCTTTTTACTGGAGTATATTTATCACTATAATTGCTCCATATTTCACCCATGTCAATACACTAAAAACCGGATGTTTGATAGTTTTAATAGTCAAAGTGGGCGCAGATAAAATTCTATCCGGCAATAACTAATTTCTCATCTCTTTCGTAAATCAACAACTAGCGAACTTTGTTCGATTAAGTTTTACTAATTACTTGTTCTTGTCTCTAAGTCTTATTTCTTTATTAACGAATCTACAGAATGATATCGAGTGAGACGTTCGTAGAGAGATTTACGAAAAAAAAATTGGGAAAAAGTGGAAATCGCAATGCTTGGAAATTATTGATCTCGACGTGTTTAATTACACCGTCATCAAAGTGTTTTTTATTCTCTCGAAAGTAACGTGGACAACTGGCACTAAATTAAACGCCAGCATTCGACAAGAATGGTAATCGGAATTGAACTTGCTACGTTCTTTCACGCGCGCGCATAAATATGAAGTAACGTCGACGTGTATGTGTTTGTGTGTGGAAGAATATTCGTTGAATCACTCGTTTATTCCACTGACAAATGTACGTAACGACCCTATTATCGACTCATACAATATAGAAAAGCAATCAATGTTGTTGCATATTTAGCAGTAATACCATCGGCAATATTTACGAGGACACGTAATAATATTCGCGTAATAATTTAACAAGTAGTGATATAATGGAAAACGAACGTTATCCACCTTTTAACGGTTTCGAAACAGAAATATTCCAAAAATAGTATACCGTCGAATTTATTAAGTTTTTTTTTTTATTTTAGTCGTACATTCTTCAAGGAAACTAAAACAAATATTTTCACCTAGCTGTTCGCGATATCGGGGAATTAAATAATCGAATAAATTACACCGTTAAACAGACATTCTAGATTTGCAGAAAGTAAATAAAAATTGAAATTCGTGAAACTCGTTCTCCGTGGGTACTCGCTTTATAAGAAGATATCCGTTTTATAAGAGATAATTTGCATACCGGTTTTTTACATTTTGCACTTATAATGGTGATCGATGACTATAATCTCTTGATTTACGCAACTATGTGTAATCAGTTTTAGTACACAAAATGCCAGATATCTTCTTCTTTTTTCTATTTCTGTTCCCCTGAACGTTCGCAATAGTCTTCCTTCATTGCGAAACAATTCGGATAGAGTCGCGAGTGTTCGTCGCGACAAGTGCAACGACGTAATTTGAAATTCACGCACATTAATTCGAAAACCGGTACGGAAACACGCGTGACTCACGTTCTCGCGATCTATTTATTCTATATATCGACGAATGTACCGCGTAATAGAAGATTATAGGAACGCTTAGCTACTAAATGTTACGTAGCCAAAGCAGCACTTTACAGCGTAATAAGAACAGCCTCGAATTCTCTTACAGACGAGATAATTTACTTGATTCGAACGCAAAAATCATCTGTCGCATAGAATCGATCGCCCGATCACGCGAGTTATTCGAATGGAAATAAAAAAAATACGAAAATTCCACGTATAATCCATGTATACATATATATTTGTTTTAAAATACTCAATCGTATTTATTCGATCGACAAGTCTTAACGTATCGAGTCTATGTAATATCGTTTTCAATCGTACGTACTCGCGTGTGACAAGATCGCGGGGCATATTACATGACCGTCGGACCGAACTGAAATATCGCGCACAATAAGCCGATAAACGATAATTCCGCCGGTGGGAGGGAAGTCGTGGTTTATAATATTCTACCGTCATCGTACTCAATGTCAAGGGCGACAAGAGATTGCCTGAACGTAGATGAGGATTTGCATGTATCCGACGCTTGAAAGAATTGAATACGGTTGGTTGTTGGTTCCACAATAAAACCGGTCAGTGCTTACGTGCCTCCCTCTTCACGCGCTTCTTCTTCTTCTTCTTTTTCTTCTTCCTTTTTCGTCTTGTCTCCCGTGTATAATATTTTCTTGGTTCTTTTTTTCTTCTTCTTTTTATTTTTGTCGTCTTCTTGTTTCCTTTTTTTTCTCTCCGGCTCCTCGTCAATCCCGTCTCATTCGTTAAGTCAACGTCTGCTTGGTATCTCCGCTTCGCAGTTCCCTGATCACGACCTGAAGGACGAGCTCGTTTTATCATTTCTCTGTTTTCCTTATCTCCTTTCGGACGATGGCCAACGGGACGCCATACGTCGAGAGCGAACGATTAGTTTTAGAGGACCAGAAAACACCGTTGTTGTGCAAAGAGAAATTGTCGGCCGTTAACGCGGGCGACAGTTTCAAGTCGAGGAATATCGAGTCCTGGGAAAAGACGTACGGCAAGTTTATCTCAAGCTGGCCAGAATTATCGTCGGCTCGTAAAGCGCGTAAATTGGGTGAGTGTTTTTCATGTCGTTCGTCGTGCATCCGCTGTCCGTCCTACTACCGACTTTCTTCGCACGGATCGGTGTCAGAGAGAGCAACACATATTTCACTTAACCGTAGATTACCTGGTGAACGAGTAAACGGAGTTTGTAACGACGTGTTATTCTTTAGATCGTGCGACGATTTTTTTTTTTAAGTGAATCTATTTCAGATTGTTGTATTCACGTGTGTTTAATAGTTACTCTATCCTTTTAGCACCTTAGAGTCGACATATTGGCTTTCTACTTTCAAAGTTTTACAAATTTATCGATATATGTATAATGATACTATAGAAAGTGTCTTTTTTTTCTGTGTTTCACAAACAACTACGTTTCAAAAGAATACTATAAGATGCTACAAGGGTTAAGAAATGAAAAACTAGTTAGTACTGTGTCATTCACCTTAGAAGAACCATCGACGAAATCTTTCAGTTTCACTTTACTTCGCGCATCGTGCGATACATAAGTGAGTGTAACGGTCACGGACCCGTTACGTCATTCGTGTCATTCTAAATCGTTAAGTGCCGCATTTCGTGCACGCAAGCCAGTAATTATTCGTTACCGTAATCGTGTACAAAAAGTTTCTAAAATACCACTCCCACGGTGTACACAACGCTCGTCCCGAAAAGAACAGAAATCTGCGGGGTCGTAAAGTCCCGAGGGAAGCAATCTGAAAAATAAAATAAAAAAAAAAAATCGTTCCACCCTATAGACCACTTTACCGTACACACAATGCGCCACTTAAAAGAACACCCCGTACGGGAAAGCGTCGTAAAGACTAAAAGCCGTCTTCTGATAATTCTCTACCTGAAACTGTGCGCTTTCAGGGCGACCCTCTCGCCAGTCATAAACTTAAAGTCAGACTCGTGTTCGTCGCCGAAGCAGATAAATTCGACCTGTAAAACTAACGGACGATCATTTTCCAGGCAACGAGATGAATTACAAGGGCAGCGGGAAAGTCCATTTCGGAGTGGACGATGTGTCCCTCTATGGGACCCCGAAGGAGGAGCCGGGCCCGGGTCTACCGGGCCAGGAAGTCAAGCAGAGTTTCTTGAAGAATCAGCTTCAGGCCCTGTTCCAACCAACGGACAACAAGCTGGCTATGAAGCTGTTTGGCAGCAAGAAGGCGCTTATGAAGGAACGGATCAGGCAAAAGGCCGCAGGTCACTGGGTCATCCATCCTTGCTCCAGTTTTCGGTGAGTCCTTCGTTCACTATCGCAACCCTCGTTTCAACCTTGACAGACGGTATCGACTGTTGTCCACCGTCGCGGAAATTTCTGACAATGATAAATTCCGGACACCGTCGACTTTCCGTCGGTTATTTGCACGGAAATCTTTCACCGATGATACGTTAGCCAAGGTCGCTAACGGATCCGTGTGTACTTGGTCTGTAATTGCGTGTTCGACCGTAGACTTGAAATTTTACTGGCTACATTGTAGTGTAAAATACGGTGGGATATATATGTATATGTATATAAAATCGTGGGTAGGTTTTAACGTTAGAAATCTCTCAAAGATGGGAAACCCTTTCTCCTGAATTTTCTTCTCGATTTAAATAATGATCCACGGGTATAATTGTTCGTTACGATAACTCTCTTGGTGAAGATTTGATATTATTAACACGATGTCAGACGAAAGAATTCTTTCCCCTTCGATCGATACGTATTTCCAGTGAATCCGGTAACGAGGTACAATACAATCCATACTTCCCTGTCGTTTCCCTCGGAAAGTTTCGCGAACGCGCAGCAATAGATTCCCTCGGTTTAATCAGAGGGGGATATTCTTCAATTTGTCGTCGGGATTCACGATCTTTGCCCGACTTATATCGAGTGATATCTTTCTATACGATCGCGGGCGTCTCCTCTGCAAGAATTATAGACACTCGAGAGATTTCTGGTCTGTCTCGAGTCTCGTCGAGACCCCCCCGGAACAGGATAAAGCACTTTTCTTGTATCGAGGTCGATTCGCCCGGAGTTTTGTCGCGTCTCGCGAGTATGCAGACCGACTCTCTGTATCGTGCAGCAGCATATCTGTATCTTCGTGGTGGAGGCCGACAAAGGTTTGCCGGGAAGCAACGGGAATCAGCGGGAAAACGAATCCGCGACCTCTGGGAGTGCTGGGGCACCTCTTTCGTGGCCCGACTCCGATCGATTTAGGTCGACCGGTATATATTCGATGGGATTTCACGTCGCCTCGAAATATTTACATGTTTACAAGAGTCGCAAATTTTCATGACCCGCGATACCCGGCCGAGATACCCGGGATTTCCTGTTTTAACGAATGGCATGCCGCTGCGGGGAAGGTACGATTCGTTTAGACTTTGGACGTCCCGTTTTCTTTTACGCTCGTTCCCGACGTGTCCCTCCGTCTTCCCTTTTTTTTTTCTCTTTCTCTGTTCTTCTCCCTTGATCGATTCACCAATACGTATAATCCAGGGAAGTGTTAATGAAATTCGAGAGTCTGGAAGTGACTTTTACGCGATGCCTCTTGGCACCGTTGCCAAAGTATTCGCTTCCTGTTCTGGCTGGTTAAATTGGATTTTTTTATTGAAATTGATAGCGATGGATACGCGTTACGGTGGAATAAATACCGTTGGCAGCGTCACTTAGCGCGAACACTCTACTGCGGGTTACTCCAATAAAAATAGAAACTACACGTCCGGGTCTTGGGAAACAATTATAAATCATTGATTGATGTTTAATTAGTCGTACGACGATTATATTCTATATACCTCCTGTATCAAATACAGATAACCCTATACTTTTCCAGTTTTCCTTGTATGGGACCGAGTGTTACCCTTAAAAAAAATAGAAGAAAAAAAAGTGTAAAAAATAGCAGGACAAAAATAACGTGAATTAATTGAAAACCAAGGGGAATCCGAGGGGTTGTTTCGAGTGCCGTACTCGTAGCATCAAATGGGCTGAAATTAGCCGGCATAGGACCGCGGGTCGTTCCATAACGCGCGAAACACTATACTCCGCCACGGCGTTTGTCGTTCCAATTGGCTGAAATTGCCCGGCGCTTCCGTTCGGAATCTTGGCTAATTACCGGGAACGCGGAGGACACCGGATCCACCTTTGCAATCGCGACGCTCGGACTCGTATCTCGTGACCATTGAAATTTTCATTCGAAACCGTCCCTAACGACCGTAGTACTTTATTCGACGTCGCCCGCGAAGGGACGCAACCTTATTGCCGTCGTTAGGGTTGCCACGCGAATAACCGCGGAATTATGCAAGTCCTCGTAAGAGCATTCGACCGTCGAAAGATCGACCTTCGCCAACATGGTGGACAAACTTATGCTGTTGGAAATATTTTTGAGAAATACCAGGTGAAACATTGATAATTTCCGATGAATATAGCGTCCCTTGAAAGATTAATTGTTAAATTAGTTCGAAAATGTAATGCGATAAAAGAAATTACGGGTCACTGTGTGTCAACGCGAGATAAACAGAGAGATACACTTTAATCTTTGGGACAATTTTTTATGGTAAATGGATTTATGTTTTTTATTCCATTATAATATGAGATTGTATAAATAAAAATGAAGTTTCCGTTGTCGTATCGTTGGTTCGTTAGGCGTGGAGTTATTATTACGTTCCCGGTACGAATTCAAGGAACAGTTTCGTGGAGTTGCGCAGCTTTCTGGCGATAGGACGGTAATTGCATAGATTCGCGACCTTATCAAACAAGGTTGATCTATTCTTATTCCATCCAGGAAGCAAGATGTATTTATGGGATGCAGTTTGCTAAGTATAAAAGTGACCCCTGATCTCTGACAAACCAGATGTCAGTTGTTTAGAGCTTCGACTAAAAATAGGAAGGTTTCATCGTAACCAACTATCGCACAACCGAACGATATTTATAACGACACTTCCTTCGAAAAAAATATGTAATATTCATAACTGTCGCGTACGAATTCGTCACACGTACATATATTATTTTTAATACGTATAATACCTGAGTAATATTCGTCGATCGTCATGAATGACGTATTCTGCATTAACGAACAATGTTTTCTTCTGCGAACTAAATTAGTTCTTCCCGGGGAATAACATGTCAGTTTCCTCGTTAACACAGAAGCCCGTTCGTGTCTCACCGACGAGCATAATCACGTCGACCCGCGTTATCTCCGGGTTCCCGAAATTCCCCGGTAATCCCGCCGGAGACATTTGTAGTTCGTCTTGGATCGATGATCAATGCGAATTTCATTGTAATTGATGTCCTCGTAAATGCCGCAATCGACGGATTGAAATTCACGCGGTATCAATAACGATGTCGTCGGATTTCACGTGTCGTATGTATGTGTGATATGTATACATATGTATGTGTATACCTCGAATCGGTAGTTCGAACGTAACTCTTTTCCGTATATCGGTATGCAGAGTAATCGTCGATAATTAAAGTTACAGCATTCCGATCGTTTGACAGTGCGTAGCATTTTTTACCATCGTTTAGTGGGAAACGAGCGATGAGAAAGACGTGGAAATCGTCGACGATCCTCCTTTGAATATTGGCCAATCGGACGGGAACGGGTCAATGAGATTGTAGTGGGACAGCTTTGAATGTTTAATTAATGAAATGGTGCGACGTGGACTCGATGCGTCGATCCGGATCTATTCTGTTAATTAATTTTATCACTCTTTCTCTGTTCCTCGGTTAAGCTGATTTTGTCGCCACAGTTGCTGGCCGAAAATCTTGATATCATATAAATCGAACGAATCTGTTACCGGTGAAAAACTAAAGTGTGTCATTACACACGTTTGAGCAACGAATTCTGATTAGTCTATATTCTCACTCGAACCGTTTGCGTATGTTAATTTGTCGAGCGCGTTGATTATCTTAGACGATTAAGAAACACGTTGCTCCTAATTAGATTCGTCGCGACCAGTATCTTCGAATCGTTCTTCGGTTAATTTCTGAAAGATTATGATCGCATCATTTTCATAATTACCAAGTAATTATAACAGACACACGGACGGGGTTTGCGTGTCCGTGAGATACACATGCCGAGACACGCGAGTGTAAATATTTTAAGTAATTACGTGGCAGTTGATAAGCTAATGGAGCAGATAAAATATCGCTAACGTTTCCTCTTAACGGAATCCGATACAAATTTTCTCCACCTGAAACGATGTTGCCGGTACTGGTCGATCAGGGATCGAGTTACGTTAAATGCAAATAAAATTGTCACCCTATACACGAGGTATACGATACTCGTCTATCAAAATCGGAAGACTCATTTAAATCCTGTATAAATTTGATTGACTTCACAGGCGATACAGATTTTCACAATGACGATAAAATATGGATGAAAATCATTGGATACGTTGTTATATAATAACGGGAGTTTAAAATTAATATAATTATAAATAACTGGCGATATTTTAGATAGAATAGAATATCAAGGTTTTCATAAAAAATTGATATCCTTATTTTCGCTGGTTAGCCGTGTAAAAACAAGAAGAAACAGTGAAAAAGAAAAATATTTTTCCGTTGAAGGATCCGTTCTTTTGTCTCGGGAAGGAGGAATTCCAAAGAATTATTCGACACCGAAATTAGAAAGGAGCTCGAGATTTCTAAGAACGTTGCATTCGGTGGATTTTAATCGGAAGTTTATCCCGCTACGCTTGGCGGACCATTAAAAAAATTAAAAATCAGTAAAACCAGGGGATGTATAAAGGAAATTGCAGGATTTCAAGGGAAACTTTCAATTCCACTGTATCTCTCAACTTCTGCCCCGTTCGAAACTTACTTATCTTCGAAAAACAAAAAGAAACTTTCCAGTCCCTCGAAAAATCCTCGAAACTATTAATTCTACAACGCGAGCCAGAACTTCGCTCTCCCGCGTTATACAGGACCTCTCTCTCTCTCTCTCTCCCCTCTCTCCCCTCCTCTCCAAAACTGAAATTCATAATTTATATTAACCTGACAGAAAAACAAACCGAAAAAGACCATCCGACCCAGTGACAAGTAAATAGAAACTTTTCCTCGCGTTATTGACCAATCGGACGGTATTTAGGTCGGATAGAAAATTCTCTTCCAGCCCATGAAAACTCCTAGGAACCGAGTTACCAGTTGATAAAGCCCTTTGGAACGAGAAATAGAAGGGCATACGCGGTGGTTTCCCTCGAGATGACAAAGAAGAAGTAGGAAGAAGTCGAAAACGAATAAGAAGAAGAAGAAAAAGACGAAGAAGCCAAGCAAATTGTACGATGATACTAGTGGTAGTAGTAGTGATAGTAGTAGTAGTGGTGTTCGGTATAATGGCGGTCGGTAGAAGCGTCGCGGCGCATGGCTCCAGCCTGGCATCAGCTGTAAGAATGATCTCAGAATAATCATCCGATTAAGCCAGAGGCTACTGTGTCACTGCGGGCACGTTGTTTCGTTTCATCAGCGTGTGCGCACCGACAATTCCCCCCTGGTGTCTCCGGTCGATCGAACGGCCACGCTTACGATGTCTGCCGCTTTTTTTTTTTCAGCGACTTTACGCGCTCGCCTGTGTGTGTGTGTTTATGTGTGTGGGAAAAATCGTGCGGTGTTTATGGCCGTTCGACGTAATCGGGTGTGCACGATTCGCCACGCTCCGATGGAGAGAATTTTTGGAAACGTAACACACAGAGAGACGACGACGACGAGACGAATAACAAACGTAATTGCTGAATTTTTGAAGGGCACTCTCGGTGGAATTAAGGTCGTCCGGGATGTACTTTCCTGACTTCTCCTCCCCCCTTTTCCTCTTGGAGGATTTTGTTATTTTTCTTCCGTCGGACGAACACAAATTGTCTTCCTCTCCCAGGCGGGATCGATGGATCGCACGTAATTGAAATTTTTCGAACCGATTCGAGGAAACTCATTAGAGACAGAAATTGAATCGTTTGGCAGAACCGCGGTCCATGGGAAGAAAATATGTGTGGAATTGACAGTTGAAAAGGTCGCCGGGATGTCGCGGGTGAACGAAATATGAAACATTATTTGATAATTTGATGAAACACCGGGGAAATTTGGTGGCGTTTTATTAACGGTCGGAGAATCGATGATATCGCCATCGGTGTGTCGTTCTTTTTATTCGAAACTGTAATTTCCACGCGGACTTTTGATGAATATTTCAAACGCACGTGAATTCCACTTTTTTTTTTTTTTTTGTTCACGTTCCAATTAAGTCCTCGTCGGTGTTTATCTTCCGTTTACAAAGCGGACGATTTCAGGTATATCAGAACTGTCAGTCGTTCTAGGCACGCTGATCATTTCCCGGGATTTCACGGATTCATTGCGAATTAATTGCACACCTGAATAAAAAAAAAAAAAAAAACACGTAGGCATTGCACTGTTGACTCTACAGTTTACGGGTAACACGTGTTCGCACGTGTAAGTCCTCCTTTTATCCATCCTTTTTTATCTGATGCCAGATAACATCTTACTTTTGTTCACGTCGTTTTCAAGTTCCGCATTCAATGCACGCGATAATTGCGAAAAGTACAGGGATACAGTTATCGCGTACCTTACAGTGCCGGTTCCGACGGTATTTTAAGTAGCGAATGATAAATATATTGCAAACGAAGCTACGCGATATTGTGATATTTCGCGAAAATGTTAAAACAACGGGATTCGCATGAGTTATCACTCGTTACTGCCGTGTAATGTGTCTTAAAGTGACAACCAACCGTACGATTCTAGGTTGTTTTCATTAATAAACGACCCCGTGGAAATAATATTTTGCTCGATCGAGCGTATTGTTACAATTGTAAGATTTTCATAATCCAACAACCGGGCGGCGCGGTGAAATATTTTTCCAGAAAGAACGGCGATAAAGTCACCCGATTCGAGCTCATTTATCAATCATTCTCGCGCGTTTATTAATATATCGACTCCCGAATTGGTCATAAATTGTGGCGGCTTTGTTCAACGCTCTCTCGACTCGCACAATTAAAATGTGATGCATGAGCCACCTCTGAAAAATATTTTCCCACTGACACTGTACATTTCATATTTTTTTTTCTTCTTTTTTCTTGTACCGTCGCGAACATCGTGATCTATGTATACACGTACATACACATGTTGGAGACAACACATCCATACCGATATCCACTTCATAAAACGCCGTTTAAGCAAACCTGAAAAAAATGTCACCTCGGTAAACATAAACCCTTCTGTCTCTGCAGAATAATATTCTTCTCCAACATTTCCTATTCACGACCACACAAATTTCTAAATTTACATGAAACGACTTCGATTTTCCGTATCGTCGCTGTATTTCTATTTCTTAATATCAAAACGAATCGATATCTCGACGGTCGAAATTCGAAATTCGTCGGTACGTTTCTCAGAAATACTCCGGACAAATTTCTAATGATCCACGCGCCAGCTTTAAGAGCAATTGACTCGACTTAATCCGTATGCGAAGACCGATAACAGCGCGGAGTCAGGCTTCGAGTCCATTTGTGCAGAATGATTAGGCATCCCGACGACCGGCGTCATTAGTCGCATGGCGTTTCACGCGGAGACGGTCGCGCAAGACAATGCATATGTGCCGGCAGCATATCGTATGTACATACGTGCAGTTCATATTCGCGCATTCCCTCGGGTCAATTAAGACATCTCGTGGCTATTCTATCATTCCCGACCCTGGCGCAGCCACGTTGTGCAATTCAACGTTAAGCGCACACCAGCTATCCGTCTAATTCAGTCACTCGAAATAGAAACCACGCGGGACACCGGTCGTCTTTAATTTGTTCAATTTTGTTTTATACCGATCCGAAAAAAATTCATTACAGGTTCAACAATTGATACGATAGCACCGCGTACACCGTACTCATTTCTATTACTTTCCGCTGAAAATATGTATAAATTCTGTGTTATAAGTATAGGTAATCATAGGTGTGTTAAAGAAATATAAAAAATGACTATTATTACGTAGTTTTGGACGTTAAAGACTATTAGAATCTATGATTAGTTCGTTGGAGCTATTTCTGGTAGACCGATTGATCAGTCTTTGAATGAAATTAATGACGTTTAGAATCGAACGTGAATAATAGTAAATAGAGCACGGGAAATGATAATCTAAATGATAGATTTATCATTTACCGAAGTTGGGTAGCCAGCGAAACGGAATCTTTTGAATCTCACACCTGGAAACGCGAGAACAGGATACGTTTGAATAACAATGAAAAATAATAACGTGCTAATAATTGTCTCCTCGACGACAGATCAAACGATGAAATTGATCCTGTAATCTTATAGGAATCATTCTCTAAATGTGCTTCAGGGTTACCAGTGCGATCAGCATTAACGACGAATTAATTTCGTCGTATCAAACGAATCACGGAACCGAATTACATTTTGATTTCGTCGCTGGGTATCATCTGTTTAAGATACCCCTCCGCGAGACGAGCGAGCGGTATTATAAAGTTTCGTCTTAACGGGAATTAGCATATCCTACAATTGAATATTTCAGACGATCCCCCTGCGTCTTGAATGCTAAACAACGACACCTAGATTAGCCTGGTTTTCCCGTACGAAGCTCAGTCGGGTTATTATCAAAGTCTGCGCAACAGGCTCGAAAACTATCTTGTTGTTGCTCGTTGCTAACGTAACACCGTTGTTTCGCTCGCCGGCAGTAAAGTTTTATTCGACAATTAATTGGTAAAGACGTTAAAAAGAGTCGGCCGTTGTTCCGTAACGTTCTCCTATTGGTTACCGAGTTTCACGGCGAAACACTCGACGCTTTGATCGTCGTACTTGTTCGCGTAGTTTCATGGACGGTAATTAACGTGAAATTTTGCAAAATCTCGCCCGGATTTTATTTATCTTTACTCTCTGCAACTACCACGGAGTCTAGCTATAGAAGTGCCTTGGATTAAGATAAACATTTTTTTAGTGGAAAATGAAGATATTTTTACTTCTTTTGGAAAGTCGATATATCGAGTGTAAGGGACTGGAAGGGTTAAACAGATAGACTGGAATTTTCGCGAGTCGCTTTACACGACTGCCTACAAGTTTTAAATGGCGTAACTATATGATAATAGTGACGAAAATTACCGTCGCGTGTTTACTTTTATTCTACTAAAGAGAGCACTTCCTGTCCTCGGTGTCGCAGCCAACTAGATACCGCTAAAGTAACGCGAGATCGAAACACATCTGAATGCCGTTTCGTATCTCCATAGAATTCGTCTACGGTATACGGTATTCAAAACAGACGCCATTCATCGGCACGTTATATGGAAAAGAATACATTAAACTTGACGAATGTATTCGCACGGTTTCTCGTAATATAAAAAAAAAACTGAAGATTCCGGTAAAAAAGTTTCTCTTAAGTAAAAAAAAGGGAAATCCATAAATATACGAAGAATGTAAAATATAACACGCATGTGTGTATACGTATTTGTGTGTGCGCGCGCGCGTTTGTGCGTCAAGATCGCAGAATTCCATTGAAAGTAGAACACCGAGTATATCGAACGTACCTATACACATATGCAATATTTCTCGAATTGAATAGAAATAAAAAAAATGAAGTTTTCATAGAACGATTTTCCACCGGCAATGAAACGCTCGTTATTTTTTTCATCGTTGTAATATCACAATTCAGCATTGAAATACTGGGTCTGTTATATGTGTATACATAGCTACTTGCTGAAAATGACACTCGACCCATTTCAATCTTACACTTAAATTACCATATCGCCAACAATAAGTGTAACAAATTATTCGGTGAAGCTTACAAATACAAGCGAGAATCGTTCCGACGTTGAACACACTCCGGCCAGGGGAAGCCCCACTTCGTAACAATAGATCCATCATTTTTCTCGTTACCAAGCTTGTTAATGACTTTCCCGTGCGGTTCGACGGATGATCCAATTTCCCGGGTGTTGTTGACTCTGTCCACCAGTTCCGCGGTCGGGTTTTTTTTTTCAAAAAACGACCAATACGGTTCGGCGTTCGTTTTCTTTTTCTTGCCGAGGTTCCATGGTCTTCTACGGCTTTCTTGTTCACGAGCTTCGGGTTCAATCAGCGTCATCACGTGATCGGCTATTGCGTAACCGATTGTAACCGGGCTACAGTGGTTCGCGTTAGCGGTAGGAAACCATTGTTTAAATTTGCAAACTACCTAATGATAGGACAGACCCGAACAAGGCCTCTGTAATTTTCAACTGCCAGCTGGTTTCCGATCGTACTCGATCACGTCTGCCCGGTTTAAAGCGGTAGGAAAGAGGTGTCATCGCACCTCGACGATCATCTGTACACTATTTTCATCCGGGATCATCGTGTTTTAGCGCTTGGATTATTAACTATTTTTTCACCAAAGATCTTCCTGACTTTTTGGACAAATAGAAATTGTATTTAAACGCGATATAAAGAGTTGGTTGTATTGAGTTTTACAACGTTGTTTTCTATGACCTTAGGACACTTTCCTAGTAACTTACTAATCGGTAAATTACCGGCATTGTCGCGGAATAAATGAACACAAGAAACGATCGAAATTTGTCGGAAAGAATTCATTCCATCCCCGTTTCAAATCAAATAAATATCGGTACACTTGTACAAATTTGATTTTCTTATTCGCGTGACTTGATTAACTTCGTAGAATAATATTTCGGCGTTTTTATTCTAAAACAACGTTATTCAGACCTCGAGGTGTCCCGCTTTAACCTCATTTGCGCCGACTTTCCGGAGATACATAAACCAAGTTAATTACAAACAGATTAAAGAAACAATACGTCGGGAATTAAAGACTCGTTAACGGAAATCAATGAAAGAGCAATCATTCTTTCCCCGACGTGAAAGTGTTAATTACCGCGCAAGTCGGCGACGTCGTATTCATTTCTCCGTCATCAATCATCGTCGGAGCAATTCGAATACACGCCGGTCTGGTACCGTTGCTCGCGTTCTATGTACGTATACTATGTACGTTTCGTTAAAACGGAATTACATGAAACGGTTCGGCGATCCCTCGGAACTTCGGGTCTATCTGGTTGCCACGAACGAAATCTGCGCTCATTTCAATGAACTTGCTCGACGTAACACCGTTCGACGGTGCGTGTGATACGTCGGACAGTCGACCGACCCGACGTTAACGGATCGCCGGACTCGAAACGACTGCGAGATTGTTTCCTGGTAAAACGATTCACGACCTTGCTCCAAAAAAAAGAGAGAGAGAGAGAGAGAGAGAAAAAAAGATTCGAAGCTTTTGCTGATCTTATTAGGCGAGCCAGTTCTGATAAAAAGAAAAAAAAAAGAAACATCGAATTGCCCTCCGGAATAGTTTTTTACGTTATTTTTTCAACGGGTATGCAAAATATTTTGCCCGACCAACCGAACCTACGAAACCCCCACCAGTTAATCCAGTTACAGGACTCTGCGACGGCGAACTCGAGCGGATGAAATTTTTCGATCGTAACAAAAAAAAAAAAAAAAAAACGAACAAAAACGAATAGAAATTCATTTCTATCGCAACGCTGTCTCTGTATCGATCGCGCGCGTGAATCTCACCGGTGGTTTCGAATTGTTTACAGTGGCCAGGTGGTTCGGTTTGGTTTTGACGAGCGGTGGAACAGCAGAAATTGATGAATTTGTTTCCGTGCGTTTAAACCGTTTTCCATCCTGCGTCCATATAGTTATCGATAACGCGGCTTGTAATCATCGGTCGTGTAAATACGTACATAAGTACATAACATACATGTATCTCGGCGTCCATTATTTGCGCATGTGTTTCTCTCTATCAGCCTTGAGACGAACAATAAACCGTCGTCTCGATTTTAAAAGCCATCGATGTACGCGTAGCTGCACGGTTTTAATTATATTTATATGAATTTCCGGTGAAACTGAACCCAGAGATGCAACTACTTTTTTTCGACAATGCACGTATGTAAATGTGTATGTGAAGAATATCTACGTTACGTAAAACCGTCGAAGTACACCTAAAACTTTGGTCGTCGTGCATCTTATCCCCGAAGTCACGCACACAGGCGCGAACAAACGTTACACGTGTCTCACTTTACACCGAAGCTTGTTAGAATTCAACGACTATAGTAATCCGCGTTCGTCAAGTGCACGGGCTCTCAAGTGTATCCAATTTTACGATGCTATTTCATACGGTTTCAAAACCGCCCGTGCGTCAGGCGCCTTTAAATATACGCGATAAAAAAGTGTGCTCGCATACCGAAGTAGAGATGTATTCGATTTAATTGTTGCAGTCGCGTCGAATGTAATTGTGGGTTCACCACGTTGATGAGTAACTCAACCGGGAAGATTTGGATTCGAGAATGATTTCTCGATA
Source organism: Mimumesa dahlbomi (assembly GCA_917499265.3). Taxonomy (NCBI): domain Eukaryota; kingdom Metazoa; phylum Arthropoda; class Insecta; order Hymenoptera; family Crabronidae; genus Mimumesa; species Mimumesa dahlbomi. Next base: position 4,885,658 of record OU824113.1, on the reverse strand, counting down.
TTTGATTTCTAAACCCTTAGAAACGTCAACAACCAAACAACTCGACTTATTGACGTCGGAATTTTGAGTTTAAGTCTATTTTTTACAAAAATTAATTTATGGGATCTTGTATTTGATATTTTAAAAGAGTCTTTATACTCGTCATTCTCTACCACTTGTCGTTTCTTTCTCTAAGACTTTTAAGACTTGTTTAAAGATTCATATTTAAAGCTTCTGCGAAAACACAAAGTACAAGACGTTTTTAAAATATTTCACCGACGATACCTCGGAGCACGAAATATCCGAAAATAGAAATGTTACCGCGTGAAAATGTTGTTTCGTAGATATCAGGGTGAATGAATGTAACAGCGGCGGAGTATTCGGTCCCCTTCGAAATAGAAGTGTTTCCAGGAAGTAATTTCGGAGCGTCTCACGTCGGTGCAGCTTTGAGACGTGTCAGAATCGCTCGGATCATTCGATTCCACGATACAGCAGTTTTTAGCGTGGAAACAGGTTGCAGTAATCTGCCGACCGTCTTATACACGAAATATCGCTTCGTGGAACTTCTGCCTGTTTCCGACAATGTCAGGGTTTTGCGATGGCGTAAGGTCTCGGGGAACGTGATATATTTGACAGATAGAGGTCCAGAAATTCAGGCGACAGACTTGAAAATTCTTTTACAGCCATCGATGTGAAGAGGATAATAATTCCGCAGATATCACCTGTCGATATTTTCGAACGTTAGCTGGGTGCAAAAAAACTATTTGGAAATTTTCCCTATTATTTTCGAATATTTTTCCGAAAATAATTAAACGAACAAGATTAAAGTGTTCCGATTTTATCGATACTCTTTAGGATAGAAACATTGAAAAATCGTTGTTTACCTACGGGAACGAGATGTTTCGAACGCGATTTCACGGTGTAATAAAAATTTATATTAAAATTCCGTAAGGTCTTTCGATTCGCTGTAATCCCACGATGAAACGCTGCGGTATACCCCGATTGTTCTTTGTACGAAACGTGATATCGAGGAATGAGAATAAAACGTAAAAGACTTTGTGGTTTCACCTTTTCCCCGTTGCCGCCGCGACAGGCATGCGAGAGACGAACGCTGTTTTAAATCTGCAATTGCGACTGTTCACGGCAATTTAGATCTAATTCAGTTTCCAGCGGTGCCCCCAATGGCCGTTTAGGAAATTAGCACATTTGTAAGACGACTTATTATTGCTCTTAATGATCACGGTACGTTGCAAGTTTTTCCGCGGCCAGCCGTTAACGCGTAGCAAAATGACGATTCGATGATCGCACGCATGATCGCGATTTTTCGATTAATCGCCGTCGCCGCGGAATGTGTGCAACGTTACGGAAGCATTGATTAATATGATAATCCGTATGTGTCGCGTCGGAATGATTTACGTGCTGTTAAAACGGGCGAGGTAAAAAAAAATTGAATTAATTACAGACAGTAATTGCGGTCTGGTGTTTCCCTAGAAAACATGAGTCCTAATCGTTCTTCCATTCGTATAAATGTTTGTCGTACATAGCGATATATTTTTTTCTCATTTATTCTACCGCCATCGGAAAAGCATTCGGACTTTGTTGAAACTACAGACGGTCATAGTTAAACAACAATTTAACCCGTTGCGCAAGTAAATCCACAATTCATGATGAATAAATTGCTGCGATTAGATTGTACGGCAATTAATAGACACACGGAACTGAAACAACGTGAGAACTATCGTGCAGTGTCATTAAAATTCTGCAAATTTTCAATTCTGAACCCGTCGAGTGTCTGCGACGTTCACCGATAGAAACTTCCATGTAAAATAAAAAAAAAAGAATTTATACGCGACGACTCGATGATTCGAAAGCGTTTCAACCGCTTCCTCTCTAAATCCATAATTTTTTTCTATACATTCTTCAAGATCGGTTCAACGGTTTCGCTGGAATTTAGGGTACACTGTTTCGCCGCGGTATAATTTCGTAACTCACGTTCAACGGTCGTGCCAAACAAAATACCTGATTATAAAAAACGAGCGGAGTTTCACGTCGACGATTAAATCGACGACACTCATCACGAAACATCACGAAATACACGAAACACTTTTCCCGTTACAAACCGCCCATTAACCCTTTCGCACTGGACAAATTCCGTCCCAGTTTGGAAAATTGTTAAATTTCCAGTGAATCTTGTAAAATCATCGTTGTTAATGATGCATCATTATAGAGTCCTTTATTCATCCTTAAGACCTCCCGCTATTCACTCAGAACATTTATTTCACCCATTATTAAATCCCCTAGTAAAAAAATAATTGTTCCCAGTAACGTGGTGCACTCGAACTAATTTTTTTCGCCCTACAGAAGGGTTGAACCCTACAACCTCGACTATAAATCTAATATGCATGCGAATTTGTAAGATGTTTCAATTCCACGGTATAAATTTCGAATTCGCGACCCGGTAGTCCCGTAACCGGTGACATCCACAAGCGAACTTCATAGATCGTCGGATGGATAGCAAGCAGCTATTTATATACCGTGTTGACACACGGCACTTAATATAGTTCAATCGAGTGAACCCGCGGGACCCGGTTTGATACGATCGATCCTCTCAAGACAGTTTCCCGTTCCTGTTTCCAGGTTTTCGTGCCCGATGCGCACGCACCACCCCTTCCGCGTTATCTGTTCGTCGTTCCGTGTCAGGATTTCACGTGCAAATGACGCTTCGTTAAGCTATCGTCGAGGTATCGTCGTACTTTCATCGATCGACCGTTAATGACGACCGCGACTTTGATGACTGACGACGCAACGGGAATATGTCATTGTTTTTGAACGAAGATACGATTCGCTGGGATAATAATTAACACTATTTCTACCAAGAGGTTGTCGAAAGACACCTTTCAAATTTTAACTTAATATCATTGGTTCAGTTGAATCATTTCTCCACAATTAATCTGATGACTTTTTATACAATAGTTGTTAAATTATCTACATTTAACTGGTAATTTGAAATCCCAACAGTTTTGGCAAATATTTGCATTCAAACGAAAAGGTTTCAAAAAGACACCTTTTGGTCGAAATAGGTATACAGACAATCGTGGCAGAAATAGTGTTAATGAACCGGGTGTTGCAGGAAAAATTTGTATCATTTTTTGACACGTTGACTTTGACGGATTAATTGATGGAAATTTATATGAGTTGATTTGGAGAGAAACAACGACAGGTGTGTCACTATTTGAATATAGTATTTCGTCATCTTCCGTAGGTAGATGAAATAACAAAGTCCGTAAAGTATTCCCACGTGACTCTCATTAACTTTCAACGTTCCAGGACCTTGCACCAAGTGCACGAAACCTCTCGGAGAACTTCATCGCGACGATCGTGACTTTATTATACCGGAATTTCAATACCTAGCTATAGAATCGCCGGCCTACAAAAGACCCGATCACTTTTAATTGTCCCAATATCCCGCGAAGTCGATCGTTACACTAACCGTGGCCTTCATGATTCTTTCACCACGCGAACATGCATATGTATCATACCTTCTTACATACATACATACATACATACATACGTTCCGAAAAGCTACGCCACGAGAGGTGTCTCGAAGGTTTTAAAAAGTTACCCGGCCGTGACTTCCTAACGGCTCAAGGTCAACCATCCTTCGGAATAACATTTCAGCCCTGATTCCGAGTTGCCCGGGTTGGATCGCTTTCCCAGCAGCAGGTAATCTCAGGAGAGATTCGTATGCACTTGCATATGTATTACACGTGTACACGTGACCACGTAACCAACACGTAGGTAGACGAGATTCGGTATACTGGGTGGGGCATTTAAAATTTTCAACATTTCGTTCTATTTCGAGGAAACGTTACCTTTGTTATCGATCTTACAGCAGGGATTTACTTATGGGAATCTATGGAAAGAACGGAATTTCATTTCAGACTTACTTTAATGAGTGAAATTTGATAAAACTATCATCACCACCTGTGATTCGGTGTGTCATTCATTTCTCATGGAAATCAGACACACTTGTCATCAATCTATCGTAGTATTAAGAAAGAACCTTTTCCAATCATTTTGTAATAACTCAAAATAAAAAAAATTATTAGACTTTTTAAGCGATCCAAAAACTCTTTCTCGGGGTTTTAATATTTCTTATTTTGAATTATATATTTTAGCGATCGTTAAAATTACAACTATTATTTTATAATAACATCATTGAAACTACATTTCTTCTTTATCGAAATATCTTCTGATCCCCATTCAAAGGACTATACTTATCCGAATTTTATTCATGACCCTAAAACTACCACTTTCGTGCCGTTTTAACCGCTCCACCGTGTATAAGGGAATATCGTTGCTCCCCGTGGTTGTCCCGGCGGCAGGTAGTTCCATAGGTGTGTTTGTATTGGTACGACCCTCGTACGTCCATGCGCGTTCAATCTTAGTGGGCCATGGCCGCCTACCAACCATAAGGAACAGGAGGCGGTTCAAATATTTTATTAGTCCAAGATTAACAGCCTTCCTCCATCACCCACCGACTGCTCGCAGTTTGCGTCTTGGGAAATGGGCCCACGGCGCTTGGGATCCTGTCTGCGAATTAGCGTATAATGATCCGCCCGCCTGTATTTCACCGTCAGGGTCCTTGACTGGTATGAATAATTTCAGATATCCTTTTTCGGCCACGGTTGAAATTCCACAGGACGAACGGCCGCGGCCTAAATTTCATTATCGTAGGAAAAGGCGGTCCCGAGAACTCGAAAGGGATAATGGTAGCGTTACGTAATCTTGATATTGGATCATTTTACGCGGTGGAAACAGGTATTCCAACCCTTTTAGTATGTCGGAATTTCTTTTGTCTTTGTGAAGTAATTAGGGTGGAAGTTTCATTTCTTTTTATACGAATGGAATATATTGATTCAATTTATTAGTTGTTTGAGCGATGTTACAATATTTTTGTAGAGACTCTTTGAATGCTGATTAAAATTCGGATAGCAGTCAAAGTGAGTGGGAGTTGAATGGTGTTTGTTATTTTTTGGAGTGTCACTAAGTTAATTAAGTCTCTGTAACTTGTAGTCCTAATAACAGACGGATTACAAGAGCAGGCTGGTGTATCTTCACGCAAACGTATGGGTGTGTGGACATTTGTATGTACGTGTGTATGTATACATCCATATGTATGTTCTGCCATTGCTGTTTGGTGCTGATAACTGCGCTCCCATTTCCATACTAATTATTGATTTCATGTTCTTCTAACAACACAACCGCGTGGACACACCGAAAAATGATCGTTCATATCGCGCAATTATTTGAAAACAACGATACGTTTACCTAGCCGACGATGAATTATGTAATTCTTTAAAGGATCTGTGCCAGATTGATTTATTCATAGCACTGGCAAAAGGATTTCATGGACTTCGCTTTGTATCTGTCACCGATCACCGCAAAAATTTCATTCTGCATTTCATTTCCACCTATTTGACGAGGAAAAATTCTTCCATAGAAATTACGTGACAACTTATCAAACAGGAATGTCGTATTTTAAGTGTTTTCACCAATCAAATCATTTTTTTCAATCCAACTTGATGAAATTTAAGCAACATTAATTATCTATAGAAATCAAAATTCACTTGCAGAAATTCCGTTGAGAATTATCAAATCGGAACATGGTACTTACCTACTTGTTTGTTCAATTTAATCTATCGGGCAAATGGTTATCCTGAAAGTGGAGCATTTGTCACATGAAAATGCGTGGACTTTTAGGCCATAGATGTTATCAGGGCACGTTTAATACCGACGAGATTTAATTGGACCGATTCGAATCACTTTCGATGAGCAAGGTTAAACGCGGTTACTTACTGCAGAAATTGTCGGTTCGTTTGTCGCGTAGCGACACACGCAACGCGTGCTGTGACTTTTCTAGTAAAAGTAAATGGTGTGCACGTGTGACATCCCGTTATCGACTTTTAGCCTTGTAACGTTCCGTGTAATAGCAAAGAGAGCACGTAGAGGAAGCCGTTTGTTAGTTTTTTAAGAAAAATTCTGTTCCCGAAGTATTATGTAATTAATATCGAACGATACACTTGAGATTATTATTCGATCAGACGTCGGAATGTTTGCGAAATATGATTCGATTATTCGACATCGGTGAGTATTTGTATTCTAACGAATTTATTCGAGAGAAAAAAAGAATATACTCGTAGGTCTTAATATCTCTATTATCGTTATGCAAATGTATGTTGAGCAAATATCGGTCATTTGAATAGCACATAATTTAATTCTTCCGAACGACGACACCCCGGGGTAACTAGATAAATTGAATATTCCATCAGTTTGCATATAATCCATAAACTGTATCATAAACAGCTGAATTGCACCATTTGGCTAATTAATAGAGAGAAGTATTTTAATGCACGCGAGACGACACTCGAAATCTAGATACACGGCGGAAATCCCCGGATGGAAATTGAATTTAAAATTCAACGCGCAAAGACCGTCAAGGATATTAATAATAAGAAAAAAAAGAGGGAAAAAAAAGAAAAACACGCGCCTTGAAATATCGAAGACAAAAGAAAAAGCAATTCGAAGAAGTGTGTCGTTAATTACTTCCGCAAACGGAGAATTTTCGTTTCCACGACGGGAGGTGGCGCCTTGAAATCGGGAAACACTTTGAACGATATCAATTTCTAAATGGATGCGACAACATTAAACGCAGCGCGAGCCATTACAAAATGGATCATCGTAAAGCGTAAAATATAAACCGTAAACCCGAAGATTTAGTACTCGACTACCCGCGATACACCGCATGGAATATCACTTGACAATGGAGAATGGTATGTGTATCTCGTAAATTCTCGAACATAAAACGTAAGACCGAAATTTTCAACGGTTGCTCGATGCTTTTACAAGCGTAACCGAAGGACACACCGTATACTTCGTAAACTTGAAACGAATGTGTATGTACACGTACAACATATATACGTAAATATCATACATACATCGAATTTACCACGGTATGAGTAAGAAATCCGAATTTATAATTCCTAGTCAATTATACACCTCCAAGTGTATCATTATCCCGAACTAGAACGTCATCGTATTGGAATTCAAACACCTCGACGTGAGTCGATGGCAAAGTGCATTATACTATACTCGTGTCTTTGATATTTTCCTTATTCTGCTTATTCACGGTGTTTAATTAATACCCAAACAAAACGGCGCAAAATTCGAACGCGAGTCTTGTACAATTTATCTTTCAACACCTGTGTCCGCCAGATACATTCGAACGTGGATTATAACATGACATTCCGTCACGACGTTGATAAAAACGAACCTGTCATTCGTAATTAATGATTCCATAACGCTCGGCATTTATAGTAATATCCAGACGCGGTACCGATACCGTTTTTCCTTAATATATGTATCAAACAACTTTTTTACGCTTCGTATAATGTCATTGAAATACCAACTTGACAAGACAATTTAATCAAACGTGATCGGTTAATATATGAATATCAAATTCATCCCGAGGGAGTGAAAAAATATCGAATCAGATAAAACCACGTTCCACGGAAATAAATTGTAACGGCGGGTATTCGTTTAAAAATTCTTTTCCAGTATCGGAAATAAAACTATCCATGTAATAAGCTTGTTAAATCAATTATTAAATAAAAAAGTGAAGAATTCCTATCGAGGTTTACCGGTCCGTTTGTAATAACGCGATTGCAGTATTAATCGTCTCGGTTATTCGTATCTAACCATCTTCATAAATGATATCTACAAATTCAACACCCACGATTAATCAATTGCAACCGAAAACGTTGATTCCAGCGTACTTCATAAACACATATATATTATTCACTGATCATAATCCATTGTGTCAAATTGATTAAAATTAATTCACGTTCCTACGTGTTTCAAACGTCGATACTTTAATCACATTATTACAAACGGCCCAATAAAGCTTAACAAACACCTTCCAGTTTTTTCGTTTAATAAACCCGCTGGACAAATACAATTCTATATTATATTATAAACATCATAGTACTTTTAGTCGACGTGCAAACTTTATTCTCCCGACAAAAAACGTTGCCTTTATTGTCTCCTATTAGACCCACATTATTATTCTCTTGAAACAACCTCGCGAAAGGAACCGCAGATTTCCCGTCGGAGCAATTATCCATTTACAATCCGACGCACATGTCGCGTTAATTGCCCGCCGTAGAATTCGCGCCTAAATTGTCCACAATGCCCGCCCCCTCGATTGTTTCATTCATAACGACGACTAGAGAATAAAAAAAAGAGAAAAAAAAAACAATCGCGTAGATCACCGTTAAAACTCGTCGACCTCCATGTGCGTGGCACGTAAGACACGGCATCGTCTTAGACTCTTTTTTTTTTCTCTCTCTTATCTCGTGTGTGAGTTTCCTTTTTTTTTTATTCAACCGTGGTGGTAATTAATAGACCCACGCACCGACGGACGCACACGGGCGTAAATTTAACTCGCACGCGACACACACTCGCGCGCGTCCCGACGCTCGGCATCCGAGGCGGAGGCAGGACGAGGCGGAATGAATTTAACCGAGGGCGCAATTAAGATGACTTAATTAATTAATTCGTCTCTATTCCTGCGTTAATTCCCGGAGTGTAAAACCACGACGGCCGTGACCTACGCCTACCGTTACCCAGCATTTCGTCTTCCGCGGCGGTCTTTCTTTCGCTTCCCGATCTTTTTTTTTCTCTCTTCATTCCCACTTTTGCTCTTTCCGTCGACAAGTTCAACCAACGTGCTCGATAATCCCTCGTTGGTAGAAACTCTAGGTTGGTTGTCGAATTAATTCCGGGTAAAATCGTCGACGCTTCGAGAGACGACTGTTGTTTCGAGCGACGAGATTTTCCGGATAGGAAAAGTGTCGCGGCGGAAAGACGACTTTTCTCAGGCAAGTGATACTCGTTACCAATGGATAGGATGAGTTTGGATGATCGCGACCAAGGAATGACAGAATCCGAGATGGGATTGACACAGTGTCCGACTAATGACTACGACGTGATACGTTTGATAGTCCGCGCCGCGCTATAACGACTCAATTAATTATTCTCAAGTAGCGTTGATCGGACGGCCCTATGTATTGGAGTAAATGCCGAGGGCAGTGTGTAGCTACTGTACTTCTACCGTCGACACGAGCTACCGGTTTGCCAGCGTTGTGCTGGACATGCCCCTTCTGAATTTCGAAATATCACGTAGAAGTAAGACCTTTTCGAGGAACTTCATTCGTTTTGAAATACTCGTTTGTCCTGTGATAATCTACCGATGGTTTATCGATTTGTATCACACTATAAAAGTAATGAAAAGTGACTAAAAACTACGACGAATATAAACCATATTCTGATTGAGAATCAAAAAGAATTTATTTCTACTTTTGACATTTAAAGGTATAGTTTCTAGACTAAATATGAAATCCCTTTCGCCTACACTTTCAGAAATAGCATAAATATGAATTCTCTACTCGATCTAATTATTTTAGACTCAATGAAAGGTAGTTAATTTATGAATACCAAGTTTCTCTAATAGTCGTGAATATTTCCCACTGAATCCCCGAATATCATTTGATCGTTAAACCGTAGGATTTCTAATCACGTGATTCCCAGCAGCGAAAAGCTAATTCTAAATATAGAAATCGTACGTCGTCGTTATTGAATTCCCGATAAGAAAGCATCTGGACAACCGATGCGGTTAGATCCAAAATTATCCGGCCACGTGATCCGGCTGGCACGTTGTAGCGAGGGGTGGGAAATTGGGTAAAATTTCAAATTTGAAACACGCTATAAAACTGGTTGCGGCACGCACGCGTTGGGTCCATAAAATGGATGGTCGTGCTTCTGGTTATGTCAGCATCCTCTGGCAGACAATGGGCGACCCCGCAGTATTGTTCGGTACGCCTGTATGCACAAGCCGAGTGTATGGGTACTATTTCATGGTGATTCTTACTAATCGATGTAATCACGGTCGTGTATGTAGTCGTGCGCGCGCGTACCTCTAACGACTGTACGTCTACGTATATGTAATACAAGCAGATATACATGTATAGATATACGTACGTGGATGCATATAACGTTCCGTGTATCGAGTACGTGTATATCGCTGCGCATGTGAAATCCGTAGACACTCATTACCTGCACACAGAAGTAGTATTCGGAATGTTGGTCTCCGGTGTAATCTGAAAATTTTATGAGAACCTCGCGGGAAAAGTATTCCGCTTGGAAAAAAGTTACGCACGACCCCTTTTTATCGGCCGGCTATTACACGCAGATGAAAGAACACGTTGCGAGTGATTTTAACACCTTAGGTACGAACGATTCGAGTAAAGCTTTAGGATGAATGAAAGAATGAATTCACTAAGGAGAGAAAATGTAAATGCCTCTAGGAGGATTTTGTTGGATATAAAGAACGACGGAATATAAAAACGTGATACGGTTTTTTGTTTTTATATTTTTGTTGAAGGAAATAGTAAGTTTCACCTGAACGCAATCGAGCGACAATGGGAATCGAGTTCCCGACTTTTGATAAAACTCGTTTGATATTAAAGTAAGAGGGAAGACAAATCCCGTGGAAAGTTAAAGAAAGTCGAGAGTTTCGCTTCTTTGCAAACTGTAACATTAACGTGGTTAATCGATTAAAAAACTTTCCCGCGTGGTAAATTCTTCTATTCATATCGTTTATCATTCTTATAAATTATATTGCGATAATTGCAAAATTCATTTTTAAAACTTTCCTACGACGAGCAACGATTAAAGGAAATATTCCCGCGTCCAACAGAGTGTCTTTAAATATATAATGTAATCTGGTTCGAATGAATTCTAACTCCAGACAACGAGCTTTCGTCGCAAACTAGATTCAACGGAACCCGCTCGCGTTACTCGGAATTGATTATCATTCTTTCCTCGTCGTTCGACTAAAATCTGCCTGGAGATTCTTCCTGGTCGTTGTCGCTAAAATCAATTCCGTTAAGCATCCATCGCCGTACAGGAAAACCTGACGAAGCCTAGGCTAGAGTGCCTTGCCGTGATATATCGACGAACTAGCGTGCTACGTGTGTTAATCCCGCAGACATTGATTAATCTTCCCGGGATCTTCGTATCGGGCGAGCAGAGTTTCCCCTAAAATGAAAATGCACCGACTGAATTGCACGACAGAAAAGAAAAAAAAAAAAGAGGAGAGAAATCACCCCCGGGCAACGTGGCCGATTAAATTTCCCATCGGGAAACCGTTGAACGTATAACTCTTTGAGGCAGAGAAAGACGAAGAGAGAGAGAGGGAGAGAGAGGAAGAGTGAGAGAGAGAGAAAGAGAGACGAATATTAATTCCTCTCGTGAAACTACACTTTGCATTTTAATAAATTGTTACGCCGACCGTAGATAGTCGGCGCAATCTGTCTACACTTCCCCATCGTTCCGTCGGTTAATATGGTAATTCGGATGCTGGAACGAAGAAACGGTCAATTAAACGGTAAGAGGATTCTGTACATACCAATCACTGTCCGCGAGGATTAACACTCGTAACAAACTAGTGCCACTGTGAATACATCTCGGCGTATCGTTTACCGGGTGTACTCTAATGGCTGTACCTACTTCTAAGCTGGTGTAATAGCTCTGTACAGCGAACGGTAGGTACGGTAGTTACGTATGTATGTACACGCGAACCGCTACTTTTCTTCGACGAAACGAATCTAATCGTCCATAGAGCACATCCTCAAAGGCGATCTTTCCCGCTGGAATTCAGCCACGTAATCGTTCGAGATACGCAGTTACAATTAAACTTTGGCGTACCGCGGTGAGGAGAAACGTGATTTCGTACTTTGTGATAGGAATATTTGTGTTAATTATGTAATTTTTATGGAAATGAGGTGCAAATACGTTGGGATATGCGGCGAGTAAGTTTGTTGTGTGTTTTCTCACGATTAGAGACTCTTTTTGGAATGAAGAATCATGGTGTCTGTCTAGTCGTAGATATACACACATACCTATGTATGTATATGTATGTATATAATCATCCGGTAAATTACAGAGGAAATGGCAAATATGGGCGTAGTTATGGTTTCTCTCAAATAAACATTGCTTATTGCGACCGCGGGAAACGGAAAATTGTTCTACCCGGTACCACGGCGAAATGTCAAGGACTGTTTGACTTTTGCGTTAATTTAAAAAACGTAAAAGCCTATAAACTAGTCATATTGCACGGAGTGTGTAGCTAATATTAACATCCGTTGGAAACATGGAAATAGTAATAATTACAGCGCGGTTATACCGGGATGGTTTAAAAAAAGCCCACGCACACACGCACGCACCACCACACTGAGACACATCACGGTCCACACATATTCCAGTGGAAATTAAATTAGGAAAACAAAACGGAAAATATAATGAAAAAATCTTTGAAAGCTTAGCCACACGTTTCAATGAAAATTTCGAAAGAATCCCACGCCTCGACTCGGGAAAACTAAGGTGAAATATTTAATTATATATTTCCCGGTGGAGGGAACGTTAACGATATACCCCGTCACGCTTGAAAATATTCATATTCGCATACTTTCACACGGTTGCAGTCAGAGAGGGAGAAAGAGAGAGAGAGCCGTTCGCATTCGACGTAATTACATCGTTCTATCAACGTACCCGTACGAAATACTATAATATATTCAAGAAAGACGGGATTTCGGCAAAATGAGCCTCGTCGTTCAATTCCGCGTACGCTCTATTATGCATTCCCAATCAGCGAAATGAAACGTTTTACGTTTACATCCCGCCGGAACACGGGTTTCCACCTGCACACAATGGAGGTACGTAACCGTATTGACCATGTTCGCGAGAAAAGCGGGAAAGTTCGCGGGAGCTTCAATTTATCTTTCTGGCAACGGACGAGTTCGCGGAAACACTCCGCGGAACGTGGGATAAGGTTCTCCGAAGACCGCATAAATTCCGCGAGACCGGTGGAAGCATACATCAAAATATATTAATATTTATCACTTTCTTTGTTCGACGTGTCTGAAAATGTTATTTGAAAATTATTAGAACGTCTGCCACGTAAGATATCGTCCCGGCAGGATTCCAACCGCAGAAACTTCCGTACGTATTTCCGGTATTTCAACAACTAGGTGAACGTAATCGAATTTAAATAGTGGTCCAGATGTGTAAAAACAGATTGTGAATCACTGTCGGAGCATCCCTTTGTCAGAAGATACAAGTATTGATCGAAGAAGTATTGTACACTTCAACTGATCGATCTTCTAGGGATATTTATGTGAGAATTGTTATCTTTAAATTCTCTAGGGTTTGCGATTAGATAAAGCACCTGTAAAACCGAAGAAAATAAGTTTATCTTTGGTGCAATAATTTCGTCCCATTAGATCGCGAAAATCTCATCCCGCGGATGGTATCAAAGTTTATTTCGCGAAAGAGATATCAAACTGTGGTCAGCGTGTCGTTTATGGCGCGCGAATTGTTCGGAAGTGTCTTACCTAGCCGGGTTTAGTTGGTACGTTTAATGACGTTCGATTAGAAACGGGGTTTGGTGAAATTGATTCGCTCTCGAATTCAGCTACGATTTATACTTTACTTGCCGTGGCTGAAAATTATTCCACGAGATAGCGTCCGGTTTTACGATCATGGAAAATCGATATTAAATTTTGTAAGTTATACCCCGCGGCCGCAAGAAACTCGATTTTGAATGGCGTTATTAAACACGATAATCCGATAGATCATTACGAAACGGTCGCAGGCGAATTTAAGCGTCTTAAATCATTTCATATTCCAGCATCGTAGAGCACTCGGCGCTATTTTCAGCGTTAGCTATGCGTCAAAATTAGACCGATGTCAGTTATTGCTACTGGAATTAACGGAAATCCTACGGATCCTATTTCAGGCAGGTTTACCAAACGCAAATGATGAATTGTGCATTAAGAACGACATTTCTCCTTGAAGTTTTCGCGTACTACATTCGGCGGTGTAGAAAAAAGAGGTCGAAAAATTGTTGTTTTAAAATTTATCCCACGACATCTTCTAATTTGTACCGTGACACCTAGAATTCAATTCCATGTCACGAGAATTACCGCGAAAAATACGATAAAAAGATGAGCATACAATTTGCACATATTTTACGAAAAGTTTAGAAAAAAATTCTATTCGGCGGTTACAAGAATCAAAATAACAGATGTGGTACGATGGCAAGTATACATATTCGGGATCAAGTAAATGTTAAAGTATCGAGAACCACAGGAATCTTCCAGGAATTCCAATACAAGCGAATCGATCGGACCAGTTAACGGTATATGGAATTTAAAATCTACAGGATATTCGAATTTCCGTTATATCTACGGCCATTTCTTCCGTGTTATTTCATCCGAACGGCCATATTTCCGACAGATTTCTCGCAATCCTCGTCGTAGAAGGATGCACAGTCAACCGGTCACGATACACACAAGAAATCGTGGAATTCGCGGTACAGAGCCTGATGTAATCCTTTTACAGTATTACACTGTCGCACAATTTAAACTTTATATTCGGTAAGAATATACGTCACGATGGGAAATGAGACGCGTGATGTTTTGCGTCACCTGACGGGAAATTCCCTAGGAATTCATGATTCCATGACGAAATGCTAGGTTTTCTCTAAATCGTTACCTTGAATTTTCTTGATCAACGTGATATCTGATACAGCCTGATACATGGCGATACAACTTCTCGACACTTTTACTACCCTGAAATTCTTATCTAGAGTATTTTAGATTTAAAATCATAAAGAAACTCAAAAGAATTTTTAACGTCAATTACATTTCCCAAGATTTTTATGAATCTCGAAATCACAGGGTTTTAATGATATTTACCTACTCTATTTTAGATTCAGAATCGGTAAGATACCGAACCGTATGATTTCCGATTCTATATCACAATTTGGACGTCAATTTCATTTCGATTTAGACTAACTCCGAATCCTTCGGGCTATGACACGCTTCGACTTGCCTGCACCGTGATTGATTCGCCTTGACCTGCCCTCGTCCCACCTGAACCGTCATCGATTTGCCGTAACCCGGCTGCAGCCGCTCCGGTTCGTGTTTTCTTGCCCATTTTGGACCGAGTCCGGAGTCAACGTGACCTTTCTTGTTCATCTCGAACACACTCGGAGTCCTCGCGACGTTTATTGGTCATCTTGAAGTCACTCGAATCCACGACCAACCCTTGTCGATCCTGGAGCAACTCGGATCCTTCGTTACTTCCCTCGGCTGTTTCAGAAGTAATTGGAATGTTCGTGACTTCTCGTGAGCATCTGAGACCCACTTGTGGGTTTAATTATTTTTCACTCGATTCGATGGATCCAATGGATTCTCGTAAGACCGAAACTGTCCGAGGATTCGGGTTTATTCTCGCGAGTAATAAAGAGAGATCAACAGTAAACCTATCCGGCAATTTACATACTCCCATTTGCATCGAACGGGTCTTTAGACAAAGTTGTGTTTATTTTTTTTAGTATTGGATAAGGGTGAATGGTACGTTCATTGCGGGCAGTAGTAAACGATATAAATTTTAGAAAAGGATAATAAACTTGTATTTCGTTCAGTAACTTGACGAATTTAAACATTGAAAATAGTTACATTGTGGAATATTTCGTGAAAAGTTTGAAAACAGGAATTTCACCGGCAACGACAGATTTAATGTTACCGAAAGGTGGAAATTTCGATTGGATTTTTGATACGTGAACTGCGGAAAGAGACACAGGTGCGTACAGGTGCGTTGTAACAGGTGCAACCGAGTCGCAACGAATCCGAACGTGATTCAGACACGTTCCGAGAAACCGTGTTGACTTTACGCGAGTGTGCAACGTTTCAATCGCCAGATAAAATTCAGAGAAGGTGTTACGAATACACACCAGGTTAATTTAGATACTATTGTAAAACCACGGGAAACCACTTTATGACTTTATCAACGCGAAGAAACAAATTTCGTAGATTAAACCGTATTAATCCTCTTTTGATGAATGTAGATTGAAATTTTTTCGAAAGGCCGATACATCGGCCGAGGAATTTCTGGCAGGTTTACAAAAACCGATGTATCGACTCGCGGGAATTAAAAGGGCGAAAGTTCATTCTATTTTAGAATCGGCGCGACCTGAAATTCCGTTGATAATATGAAATACTTGTTTCCTGATTAATGTAATCTCGTTCACGGTGTCCAGCGGGTACCTTTCAACGATGATTCATCGAATCGGCATTTTGAATTTTCATTGAGTTTCTCGCGCGACGTTGACGACGGAAATAATCGTCGCTGTGGCAGAACAATTTACGTGACCGTCGCCGTTTGTTTTCATTTTTCAAATCGTTCCCTATTCACAATCCTGAAAATTCCGTCACGTTTTCAATTACGGACCAGAGAAACACAGTGAGAGAGAGAGAGAGAGAAAGAGAAACATACACACACACAGAGGAAGTGAGAAAAAAAAGAGCAATTTCTCGTCATTAAAACCGTCGGGTCTGCGGCGACGTTTAAACGACCGCGTGTTAACGTCGTGAACGACGATAACGTTATTCCTGACGAGCGCGTAAATGAATCCCGTCGTTTCATCGTCGATCTTTAGAACCCGCTGGCTTATTCGTCGGAGGATAGCGGGCGGCCGCGACGGAGCGAAAGGTCAAGAGTATCTCAGGTAACTGAATGCAGCGGGGAGAAGTTTTGATGTACGACCCCTTTACCTTCTGAATTGTCTGGACCAAATTAAGATGAATGTGCCGGGACTTACGTGGAAAGTCTGAAAGGTTGAAAGAAGAACGTAGGACGATAAAATACTCGCCCTTTTCCTTTTTTTTCCTTTTTTCCCCCCTCCCTCCGTTACGGGACAACACGCGCGGGGAAATAAATTTTATCACGTTATATACGTATGTACGTATGTATGTATGTATATATATATATATCGTGGAATTTCGTCTACGTGGCTGTAATAAATTTCAGAACAGTCTCGGTCTTATTAATTTGTACCCGGTCGCCGAGAGTATCGATAAATACAACGGCGACAGGGTGAAATAAAATAAATAGCCGTCACGTCGATGCGCAACGTCTGATAAAGTCGTTAACTCCGTTGCGAGAGTGAATTTACATTTTTATGAGTCCCGATATTCGACGGATTCTGTTCACGCGATTATACTTGTACGATATTTGCATTCGCACGTGGGAATAGGAAATTGGAGAAAGCGAAATTCCGATTATCCTTTCACGGTTTCCTCTCCGCCCTTGCTCTCTCGGTTAATTCGTGGCTCGTTCGATTACTCGGTCTGGATTTGCGGATCGCGTTTTTTTTTTCGTTCATTAAAAATCACTTTTGATTCCCCGTTTTACGATCGGCGGATTACGACGACGAGTATCGGTCACGTCGAACGATTCCGTCTGTGATCGCGATGCGAGAACCATTCGCCAACACACACAAAAATATCAACCGAGTGGTTATCACGGGTGTTAATTAACTTGTTAAAAGTTCGCACGCAGATTTGGAGAAATGGGGAGGGTGGGGAAAAAAAAACACGCAGCTGCCGGCGACGGTCGAGATTCCCGTAATTACTTCCAGTCCGCGTAAAACGTATCTCGTTGTCCGTTTCCTGGAAATAATTTAAATGCCCGGGGGGAGGGATCGCAATCGTCAGAATTTCTTATCTCATTAAGCTGACACGATAAAAACAAATTATCCGCCGCGGATAGCGGCGCGCGTTCAATCCGGGAAAAAGTTTTCCGGGAAAATGCGCGGATGCGGTAAATTGTCTCAAATTCACGGAGTTCGCCACCCACACTATGCGCTCGTTAAAGCAGATCCGTCTAAAAAGCCGTATAAATCTCGGTAGGGATATGGTTATCGCCTAGGCGTAATCTCTCGACACTTCTAGGTCACTGTCTACCGCTACGTATGTTTTTTCGCGGCAGGGGGGAAAAAAAAGTAGCCACCGGCGAAATAAAAACTTCATGAGGTCCGCCCGATCTGACACCGTGATTTTCTTTCAATCCCCAAAGACGTTCCCCGTTAACGATGAAACTGACGCAAAAATAACAAAAAAAAAGTGAAAACAACGAGTCACCGAAACGCGGGTGGAATTAATTTCAAATAACTTCGATCGTTGTTATTATTATTATTATTATTATTATATCGAGGATATCGACGAGGAAACAAAAAAAAAATACATGGTTCAAACGTTTCCTAGCGGTGGTAACAATATTTCTGTGATCAATTTGAGCCGCGAATATTTCGTCCGAGATGAACCAGCCTGCGTCGAACATTCGTTCGATATGCATAGAAAATATCGTGCGAAAAAAAGAATTACCATTTTCACAAAAGCAATCGCACTTCTATGAATTCTGTTTCACCTGTACGTTCCGACGGATATTTCACGCCGCGACCAGACCAAATCCGCCATGTTTTTTTCGCAAACGGTTCGAATATCGTTTGTACCGCGATTTACCACCGCGGTATTTTAAATACGCGACTCGGCTGAGGGTATATTAATTTCTCTGTCGCTGTGAATTTTCCATTATCGGTCGAGAGAGCGCGAGATTTTTGTTTATACGTCGTTAAAAACGATCTGCCGTTACACACGGCGTAAATGCCCGACGTGTCCGTGGGCGGACGATTTTCCGGTTAAACTATCGAATCATTTTTCCATTATTTATAGTAACGGAACACTCGCGCGCCGACTTTGTATTCCGCGTTGGCAAATATTTGCCCGGCTGTCAAAGCGATTTTCATTCGCCATACTTTTTCTTCCGTGCGCAATTCAACGATTGCTGTTTAAGCGGGGTGTTAAATATCTGTACCGTATGTGTTTACACAGACTTGAATACTCCAAGCATTACATAGGAAGCTTGTAGTAAATTTGTTCAATGTCACCTTCGCATTCTTCGGTGTCCGCGTTTTCCACGGAAAAACGTGTACCTCTGACTATACGCGATATTTCTATAAATCTGAATCCGGGGAATTAATTTCCAATCCCATGATTCATAATATTAGAAAAATATATTTCTCAAACATTGTCCTTCCTCTCGTTCAAGTCTATAAACATTTACATAGTTAGATAATAGAAGACTACAATTTTCCTACGTTTTTCTCAAATTCAGTCGCATATTCAGGGGTTTGAAAAATTCATTCCACATTCATTTATACCAATGAATATTAACGTAAGCTCCTTGTCAATTAATGTTCCGTCTATTAATAAAACATCGCCGACGACGTTCTATATCTGCGAAGCTGATATATCAATTCTTGTTTAATTTTCCGCAGCTTGGAACTGGGGTACTCCAGTTTATTATGGCACAAAGACATCTCGTTTCTCTTGGCCCGGGGGCGAGTGGAACATTTCAACACGCGACCTACCTCTCGCGTGCTCGCCTCGAGTAAACCGCCATCTTTTTCGGGTCTGTCAACCCTCTTGCCAGTTCCGTTGCCAGTCCGCGGGTTTTCAGCCATAACTTTTCGACGGGGTTTGTCGAAACCCGCGACACGTATATATGTATACATATATATATGTACATATGTTTATGTGTGTATGTGTGTGTCGTTCGTCAATATTTGCACTTTTATTCAACGCAGTCCCTTATTTTCCGGTAGTTTTCTCGTTCGCGGCGTCAGACGACGCGAATTTCGATTTTCAAATTCACGCGAATGTATGCACGATCGTATTTTAGACGTTGAAATGTTAGCCCGTCGTGTTAACATGACGAAAGATTTATTTAAATGGTAGAAAGTCGTGTTTTCGATGAATTTCGCCGACACGTAGAACGTTGAAGGATTTTACCAGGTGTGCAACGTTTTACGATCTACATACCTGCGAGTTTACGTTACCTTCGTTGCAGACGATGATGCAATGAATTGCCTTACTTTTTTATGCAATAGTTTCATTAAACCTCTCGTTTTTCCGCCTCCGACGTTTGGAAGATTCAAATATTTGACGACGACCGGCGGCGTACTTCTTCTTCCACTCTTCGAACGAGATTTCAAAAGTGCTCCAAGTCTGTTTCTTTGCTTGAATAGCTACGCGAGCTGGGCGAATCGGTGTGCGAAGGAAACTTTCTCATATTATCCCCGTTGAATTATCCAAAATCTGCTGCAGCGAGGCGCAACGTTTTCGGAATTGATCGTCTCGCGACACGTAAAACGTACGCTGTATTTCAAAGTCCAGTGAAAACAAAAAATATTTCACGTCCCCCTCGTGCTTCTTATTCCTACAGAAATTCATTCAGGCCCCGTTTATCCGAATTCAAAAACATTTTACCTAATTAATTTCACTTTAAAAAATGTATAAATGAATGTCCATCTGCTCAGCACGTCAACGTGCAATTTTAATACCGAAACCCCACTATGTCCTGTTAAAATGACCAGTTTCGACCATGACGTTAAAAATTCTGCATTCTATCTTGCAACTTTCATCGTAATTTTTATTAACACTAGAACTACCAAGGCAGTCAAAATGACTGGTTCCAAATTTCTTCTAAGAATCGCTTAAGTTTACAACACTGCAAATTCCAAAATTCTTCATAACTATGTTTCTCTATGCAAATAATAAAATCGATCAATTTACTATCCTCCTTTATTTCTTTGTTTTAAACATATTTATCCAATGCTTTTAAATATACCGAATTAATCCTCGATAGTTCTAGTGTTAATCAAATTGAGAAAACGAAATATGTTATCATTACTATAAAAATGATTGTCTCTGCTATTGTTCATACTAAATTTACTATTTTCCACATGGGACCACACAAATTCTGCTTTATTTAAAAATCCGTCGTTCGACCAGTTTTTAATAAACCGACGGAAGTCGATTAATTAATATACAATTCGAGGTTCGAAATCCCACGATTGCCAGTCGTTGTCCGCGTCACTGGCTTCCATAAACTCGCATCGATGGCGGATCGAGTGCCGCATCAGTTACCCTTGAGCCGTGCAATGACAGGAAATGGAACGAGCAGTCATCGGATGTGCAGCGGTATTTCTCCGCTATCCGATTCGCTACGCACAAACGCACGTGCGTTCATGCCCGCGAAAATCTGTCGGTTCGAAACTCTATCCGCGGGACGTGAGAGAATGCGGGGAACGTGGGTAAACGTAGTGGTACATACGTGCTACGTGACACGTGGGACGTGCTCGTCGTAGAAAATGTTACGCACAACGGGAATCAACGTCTCCTAACGTGAATTCTAGGGATTAATTGGATAGAATTAGTAGAAAGTGAAGAACTTGTCTGCAAAATATGGGGAATTAGGAGGAATTTGGTGAAAGAGAGTTTTATCTGCATTTTTCCCATTTTACGATCCGATGGGAAACATTGTCTGAAAAAAATGATGATTAGAGTTTGGTTCTGATGGGATCGATTCATAGTTGATTCAGGAGAATTTAGGCAAGAGTTAAAGATGAATTTTGGGAAATGAACCATAGGGTGAATTGTAAACCGTTTTTCTAATCACACGTCACCTGGGGCAAAGATCAACAAGTGCAGAATGTGATGAATTATTTAAGACCCGTGGAGCGTAAGTTATTAGCTATATGTTGTATGAAGAGTTATATTGGCCCTTATATGTATACCAATTTGTCTGTAAGATTTCTTTTGTAAAATTAAGTCTTCAAAGAAATTTTCGTACTGGAAACCCCGTTCCACCTGTTCGTCACTGCAAATTTTCAAAAATTGTTCTACGACGTCATCACGTGTCTCTATTACGTCTCAATTTTGGCAAATCTAGGGAAATCGAGAATCGAGTTAATCCGCGGAATTTCCTGGACGGACGGTGCGAACAATCGGACGGGAAACAGGTGTTTAACGACACCGTTGCGACGTATGACGTTACGCAAATGCAATATGTGAAATCTTACGCGTCATTTGCACAAGTTTTAGGGATATTAAAATGATCGTGGATGTTCTGGATGCGTAATTTTCGTATCGACTCAGGTCGATACGAAAAACATGAGTTTGAGACAGTTTTTTGGTCGGCATTCGCTCAATTTTTGAGATAGCGACCTGAGACTGGTACCATTGAATTGTGCGGGAAATCCTACGCCAGATCAATATATAATAGTAGTACTTTTCGAAAATTTAATTTTTCGCCAAAATCTGAAGGGGGTAGGTCAGGATTTTTTGCGATTTTCGTAAATCGTTCGTCATTTCCACAATTTTTGAGCTATTAAAATGATCCAGGGCGTTTTGGACGCGGAATCCGAAGCCGAATAAGCCACTGAAAGAATCATTTTGATATCTTAAAAATTGCGGAAATGGCGAGCGAATGAAAAAAATCGCAAAAAATCCTGACCTACCCCCTTCAGATTTTGACGAAAAATTAAATTTTCGAAAAGTACAACTATTATATATTGATCTGGCGTAGAATTTCCTAACTAAAACAATGGTACCAGTCTCAGGTCGCTATCTCAAAAATTGAGCGAATGCCGACCAAGCTGTGACGTCATTTCCAGGAATCCTCGAAATCCGTGCCACCTCCTATGACGTCACGTATTCCTGTTACAAAGTGCCGATATCGGCAAATTTCGGACAGTTTCCAAATTTTTTCGAATTTCAGGCTTTTCTCCTAGGTGAACACGATATGGCGTAGGAGGTGGTACGATTTCGCCCGTGACGTCATCATTATCAAGGTATATCAAACAATTAAAAATCTCTCCCACAGCTTTCACCAATTAACAATTAGACGAATGTACACCCTTGTATATCGATACCAATCACAACAACTCCCCCAAAAAACCGTTCGACCTGCCCCGAAACCCTAATTTTCTCGTAACAAGACTTCATTCTTACAAGTTACATCGGATCCGAAAGCCAGATCCACCGGGAGCAGATTTCCAGTGGTGTCACCGCGGCAAATTTATATCGCGCGCACTCGGTTAAAAATACCGCCCAAGGCTAGGTTGACAGTGTATTACTAAATTAAAACGAGGAGTGCACACGGTAGTGGGTGAAATCTTAGGCAGGGGTGAGTAGACCACGGGGATGAAAGCGAAGAACCGCTCAGGATTCCGTGTTGAAGGTGTTACTGCAAGTACTCGCGTGCTAGATCCGAGTGGAGAACGCAAAAGGGGCTCGCATTCATTCGTGCGTGCTTCTGAAGAGCCTCTCTCTCTGTTTCTCTCACACATACATACACTCTCTTTCTCTCTCTCTCTCTCTTTCTCTCGTTCTCTCTCGTGAGTTTGGAGCACCTTCATCTGTACAAGCCGAGAGCGGACCCGGTGAAGAGTGGGTACCAACCTTCACGTGAGCTACAAGCACATTTATTGCCTCGATGTAGCAACGTTATTACTTGGAGAAGTGGGCCAATGTTGCCGGGTCGGCCTGGAATCGAACTGATTAAAGCCGAGCTTTCAGAAATTGAGTTTTAGCAATTCTTTTTTTCTCTCCTTCTATCTAACTATCTCTCTCTCTCTTCCTTTCTCTTGTACCTCCTACGTCTCCGTCGTTACTTTCCCTGCCGTTGTGTGTTACGTACGTGTTATCTGTTGAGGCTGCTGCATTATTCGCGTTTACGTGCACGGATAAAGCCGGTGGGAAAGTTCAGGATGGCAACGCCGGAGGAGGGTGTTTAGATTTTGGATGCAGACAGCCGGGAGAAGCGTACGGAGGGGAAATGCGAAAGTTTCGTAGTCGGAATGATTTGATTATCGCTCCGTACGGATGAAACGTACGGATGCACTTTTGTATCTACCGGGAACAGGGTTTCTTCGGAAGGATATTGTTATTTCATTGGAATTTAGTCTGTAAAGTGTGTGTATGTGTTTATATGTTGGTTTGTTTGCGAACACCCTCGTGGTTCTTTCACCAGGGCGAAAGAAATCGTGTTTTCACGACGATTTCGCGGGTTGTGCCAGTAAAATGAAATTTTCCGTTACATCCTGTTACGTCAACGGGACGATTACGATACGAGGTTTAAAGTAGGTCCTTCGTCGCGATATCACGCAATAACGCGAGCCCGAACTACTGATAACACGTCTGTGTCGGTCATAAGGCTGACGTTAGCGTAATAAAAGTATCTCGAGTGCCCGTCGATATTTTTCAATTGCCCGTAACGCAACTTACGCCGATATGCACAGCGTGGGATCGAACGTAAAGGGAAAAATCGTCGGATATAAATTCTAGGAGTTTCGTATCAATCATTCATTCGACCGTCGGAAAGTCCGAGAGACATCGTGGTGGTTTTTCTCGAATCGAATTCCAAACTTGAAACACGTCAGAGAAACACACGATGACTGATGATTACTCACCCGATTGGACGTTCTTCGTCCGAAGTATTACAGTGGTATTGTTTCGCAGCTGGCACGGAAGAAATACTAGAAAACAAAAGAATTCTTCTACAATGTTCACAATCTTTCACTTTGTTCCCAACGAGATTTCCTGATATTTTACCGCGATATTTTCCATCCTTACCCTCCGAAGATCGTTTTAAGTATAATAAGTAATTTTCTCACTTAAAATATCGCAAAAAATAACCAAAGAGTCCCGTTAAAGTTCACCGAGTAAAATCTGGAAATTTCGAATAAAGGGCGTTAATGATTCCTGCCCTTCGAGGGTCGCTGTTTCTCCACACGTTTCCCGGCACGTTTCTCGAAAACCTCCCGACCTTCTTCCACTTCGCAGTATGAAATCCTTGGAATCTTCTAGAAGGACGACGATGAATTACCCGGTTCCTTATTCATGAGTACCCCCTTGCAACGTAATGATTCCACAGCTGGCCGGCTGAACCGGAAACGAATGGTACAGCGCATCTGGTGCGTGATGCTGTTTTCCGCGCATCGCGGAACGAATTCCGCACGTAACACGAAAAACTTTTTGAGGGTCACCGTGAAAAAAAGCGATTCTGGTTCACACGTTAGATAATATATGTATTTTATACTTTTGCTATTCGATGACGGTCCGATGACTCGAGGCGCTTCCCACGACTGTGAAAACTTTGAAATCGTAGAACTTCTTTTCTTTTTAGAAAAGGGTGAGGGTGCGGATAGTCTAAGGCGTCGATAAAATACTTTTTCCCATTTTTATTTTGTTCACTCTCATTTCTTGAGCGCAAACGGCTGAACGCGATCTCCTTTTTCTCCGGCATTCTCTGTATTTCCTTTGTGCGTAGTCTTGCGGGTAAAAAATAGAACCTAGGGCACGATTGTACGATGAA
Source organism: Mimumesa dahlbomi (assembly GCA_917499265.3). Classification (NCBI taxonomy): domain Eukaryota; kingdom Metazoa; phylum Arthropoda; class Insecta; order Hymenoptera; family Crabronidae; genus Mimumesa; species Mimumesa dahlbomi. Next base: position 4,860,497 of record OU824113.1, on the reverse strand, counting down.
TCACGTGCTCAAATGGATTCGCGCTTCCACGACGTGAATCCTGGAACGTGGAGACGGAGAAAAGGCGGTTCGAGCGGACTTGAAAAGAAGAAAATGGAGAACGCGGCTTTTAATCGACGTCTTTTGACTATTCTACATTGGGAGGGATATATATATTTATATATAGATATATACATAGTTTGATATCCCTTTCGCAGGGAATCGACAATTTTTACATCAACGAAATGACGAGAAAAATTCGTTTCGGAAACGCTCGCCGTTTATTTCGCGAAATCGCTTAAATCGTCGGCTTAGGTCCCCGTAATTGAGTAAAGTCGCCCCGTAAAAACAATCTCGGAGATACCTGGTTTTAGGGAAGAGAGCGGTCTTTGTAATAAGTAGGTTACGCCGCGGAAACTGGAATACGAATTTGAAATTTAGCGAGCTCACGGTTTTAACGCGGTTTAATTCAAACATTAATAATTCTTCTATTAACTCTATCGTGGCTAAAAAATAGAAGAACAATCTTGGGGAAATTTACTCGGATTTGGTGAAAGAATTTCCAAGCAATAATGAAATTAATTATACATTCTTGTCGAATAAAACATTTGTACTGGTAAAGGATCTGGATTTTATTTTAATACATTATTTATTTCTGATTTCAGATTCTACTGGGACCTCTGCATGCTCCTCCTACTGGTAGCTAATCTGATAATTCTGCCAGTCGCCATTAGTTTTTTCAATGACGACCTAAGCACTAGGTGGATAGCCTTTAACTGCCTTTCCGACACGATATTCCTTATAGACATCGTCGTCAACTTCAGGACAGGTCAGTGTCTCTCACGATTCCATTCTCGTTTACAAAATCCGATAATTATAATCGCTAAACGTTAATACGTATAATAACAATCTGCTACATTGATCCTTTAACATCTTTGTCCAAATTTTACAGTGAAATCTTGTCTTTCGAACCGATCGAAAATGAGATACTTACAATCAGATTTTAATTAAATCTGAATTTCTGTTCAATTAATTCCCTCGCGTCTCTCCTTGCAGAAAACGAACAAGTATAAATCTTTCACTTGACTGATCAATTATCACAAACTGTTCCCTAGAACGAAACCTTTTATGCTACATTTTTTTTTATCTTCCAAGTTCCCTCGGAACTTCAAGTATCGTTAAATGATTTCTCCGGCGAATCTATGAGTCGTATGAATTTCATTCGAAGACTCCCGGAATCCCATTTCATCGGGGTATCAGTTTAAAGGGGCGTGAAATCGCGGGGAATCGAGGTCTTTCTTAATCGTCGGCTCATCTCGTCCGGATTCCGTTAGGGCTAATAGTAACATAGTATCCAGTGAAAGGGGATCACGATCATTCGATGGAAAAGTTTGCATTGTCGTGTATAGATAAAAAAAAAGAGAGACGAAGAAGAAGGATATCCAGGAAAGAATGGTCGACCTCGTTCTTCCTCCCTTTTACTTCCTGTGTCCCATTCCCCGTCCCTTCTATTCTTCCTCTCCAGCATCCTCTCTCTCTCTCTCTCTCTCTCTTTCTCTCTTCGGTTCTCATCAGCTCCGACTGAAATCATCAACCCAAATCTCCACTTGAGGCGAAACGACGATTCGTTTAACTATGTTCACATCCGGCTTTTAATAGAGACACATGCGCGACCGTAGCACAAAAACAAAAAAGAATGTATACACGTGTCGAGATGTCGAGTCGCGTGCATTGTTATATTTTCTTGCTCGTGGTCGTCTCTGTGTTTTTTTTCTTCTATTTCTTTCTCTTTTTTTTCTTTCCCACGAAAGCGTTTCGTTCGGGTTGCGTGCGCGAGTCATTTAATTAGCGCGATGGATTTTACACGGAAGTATCGTGATTCCCTTTCCGACGGATGTTCAAGATTAATGCTGATTACATTGCCGAGTACAAGTGTTTGATTCGTGGAAAATAAACGTGTACCGATAAATATTTATGTAGGCTACGATCAATTATTTAAATCGTTCGGAAGTTTCGGTTAAATATCGCTGATTCTTTGAAGAATACTCGGAAAGATCGATGACCGATAAATACACGTTGCGGATGATTATTATATTTCTAGGGAAATTATTGCAAAAACGGAGAGAAAATTTGCTGAAAGGAAGTTATTTTACCTTCGGTGTGTATTTTCCGCTATTTATAGCCATTAACTCTAATTAAATTTCCTTTCGGGGCGTATAATTACCTCGCGCTATGCATTTTCTTCGAAATACCTTTCTTTTTGAAATTCTATGACGAGACTGATAGAATAATTTGAATTCTATAACGAGCCTCGGTTATCTCTGCACCTCATGAAAGTTATTCCGTTTTGTAGAAATTGCGATAACCACGATAAATATCTCGCATCATTCTAACGATACTTTCCCTTTAATGACGATGGTTAGAACTTTCGCTTTCGTGTCATACCTTCGTTTCAAGGTTGTGAAAATGATATCGATTGCAGTAAAATGTAATTAACAAGCGTTGTCGCGGCGTGACGGCTGAAATCGTAGTGAAACTGAAAGTTCCGCTGTTCTTATTTAACTTTCCAATAGACCCATAGAGAAACACCGTTTCGCGGCAATAAAAAAAACATAATACAAACACTCTAATTTAGATTAACAGTCCAACAGAAATCTAAAAGTATCTATTTCTTCAACCAACATTTTTCCTTATTGTTCCAATAAAAATATCGATAGTACCGTTGACAACCGTCGAAAATATAGAGAAACAACTAGAAAACATACGTATTTCCGACTGGGAAATGCAACAAAGAAAATCTGTTTCCGTTTCGCACAAAAGCGGAACGCAACCTGTGCCACGATTATTTTCCCTAAACGCAAAGGAAAATACATTCGAATTGTCGCGTGTGTCGCTGATATTTCTCACAATTTCACCATTCGACTAAAGTAACGCCGTTTGTTTTCCGGCATTATTATTTCGGTGTATTCTTGGTGGTAAAATTTGTCGCTATTTCGTTAGCAGGTAACGGATCGGCGTTCATTCGCTGGGTTTCTTCGGGTGAAAAGTTTCCTTCCGTTTCCATCTACATACATATATACATACATACATACATACATACTTACATACATAGGAGAATCACAAAGCCGCGAAGAATCTTGAGATCTGTCCGGGCGAGCATAATGCGAGATAGCTCATTTGCTCGTCCCTGGTTCTGTCCCAGCGACGGTGTACAATAATAGTATTGTTTGATACGCAGAGAGAGAGAGAGAGAGAGAGAGAGAGAGAGAGAGAGAGAGAACACTCCGAACTCCTTGACATTTCGTTATTACCCGGGGATTAATTTGAAACGCGTTTGAGTTGGCTCCACAAACGTGAAATTAGGTCACGAGCCGCCGCCGCCGATGAAAACCATTGTATGCATTAAACCGTTGTATGTGGCCACGTCGATTCGCGATTGTTACAAAATTCTTGATCCAGATTATCGGCCGGCACACACACACATAATATTACGTTCCGCGGGATGCATCCTAATGACGTGGCTCGTAGTAACCCGGCACCGATTCCGAATGAAATATTCCCCCGCGTTTGTATGACATAAACGGGCCTCGTTTATGCGCAGGGTCGATCGTGATAATTATAGAATGCACATGTCCATGGTGTACACGTATATATCTATTGTACATTTCGAATTGATTCCTATGCACGTCGTGGACTCACGCTGTCGGCGAATCGTGGAAATGTGTAGGTTTGTTTAACGTTAATAACAATCGTGGAAATAAGATCTTTCAGAATTGTCTGAAAAATAAAAGACTTATTTAAAAAGAAAAGGGACAAGTTGATTATTGAAAATATATACTATTTATATATTATATGTGTGTGTATGTACTTATATGTACTATTAATTTATTATATTCAAACTTTGGTGTGTATTCGTAGACGGCACGATACGTCGTGGGACACTTTCATCGAATTACACGCAATCACTATAATATTATACTTTGTGTTTCCGCTTCAGGTATAATGCAGCAAGATAATGCCGAACAAGTGATACTGGATCCGAAGTTAATCGCGAAACACTACGTCAGGACTTGGTTCTTTCTCGACCTCATTTCCTCCATACCACTAGACTACATTTTCCTCATATTTAATCAAGTAAGTGCATATTACTTATTTGCATCCCGGAGTGTATACTTCTTGATTTAATTCGTTAGCCCGAAGGTGTGTTTTTTAGTACCTCCGCCGGTCGCAGAGTCATTAAAAAGTATTAACCTGCTGGTTCTACACACAGGTGTAACACATTAAAAAACACACATATATTTAATCATTTTATAGGTGGAAAGATCGCTTTTTTCTTTTATTCAAGAGATGTTTAATTCGTAGCAAAGTTGATAGGAAAATTTTACACGAAGATTCCAATGATCATATTAATATGAAAACAATTGAAAGATTCGCACAATGAAAAAATGACATTGATTTAGTAAAAACGAAAAACCAGGCAGTCGCGCCAGAGACGACAAATACGACGAACTAACTCTACGCGAAGCTGCGACAAAGTTTCCCCTTTAAATTTCTGTAAGAAGATGGCTCATTGTCGGTTCTACTTTTAATTCCTCAAAAAGCTATGCTTTACTTTGCTGAACCAATAAAGTAAAGATGATAGTTCGTAATGAAAAAACTTTCCACTAGAAATGTTCAATTCCCAAAATGTTCAAGGTGGATCGATCCACCGTCTCTTTCGTCACAATTCGTAAACTTAATTAACAGATTCATCTTGAAATCTTTCAGTTCAACAATTACCTTAACGTGGAACAGGTGAAACGAGATACAAATGATACTTAACATTCCAGGGTTATTTTTCACCCTAATTAATTATACATATCTATACACTCCAATACATAGTTAAAAAAAATATTAATTTTCAAGATTAATGAAATAATAAGATTTTACTGTCCACATAGTAAATATTGTATATTAACTGTTAATACTTAACCGTTCGGATAAAAACGTTTCCCAGGTATTTGGAATAACGGAAAAAAATGAATTTCCAGTTTCAGGACTTTAGCGAGTCCTTCCAGATCCTGCATGCTGGACGTGCTTTGAGGATCCTCAGGCTTGCGAAACTGTTGTCGCTCGTTAGGTTACTACGGTTGTCAAGACTGGTGCGGTATGTCTCGCAATGGGAAGAGGTCTATGTGAGTGTTCCACAATTTATTAATACAGCATTTTTATATATATATATATATATAAAATTTTGTTTTGTTATCATTGGTATATCATTATGATACCCATAGCTCGTGTGATCCTTGTATAAAAAAAAAAAAACGAACAGGAGAAGCGTCTCGTCGTTTTGTTTGTCAGTTTCAAAAATTGACTGATGGTCCATCGTTCGTTCTGGTACAAATGTCACTGTATCTATGCAATCTATATATATATATTTTTTTTTCACATGTGTATGTACGTCTCTCTCTCTTTATATATAGATATATCATACACTTTGTGTTACCGTTTCTTACTCTTTGAACAGGTGTACCGCGACGTACGTATGTACAATCGCCACTGTCTAGTTTTTGCGTGTCGCAACGGAGAAAGAACAAAAAAAAGAACAATAAAAAAAAAGAAAAATACGAAATCTGCACGGTCAGTTTTTGGAACTGCCTGTAACAGAGTATAATATTATAGATATACGATCATTCCCGCGGTTTACACGAGTATATTAATTAATCAAAAAATACAGCAGAATCGTATCTCTACGTCTGTAACCTGGTAAAACGGGAAATGTAAAGTGAAAAAGAAAATGAACCGGAGGTAAATGAGCCAATGAAAGTTCGTAGTTGAAAAAAATGATAAGAAAATGATGAGACTGTACTTTGCAACAAATCTCTAGGTATTATATATTGAACGGCAGGTGAACGATCATGTTACGAGCGAAGCTTTCACGTCAGTGGTGGATCCTTTTCATGAACGATGTACTTTCGGAGTCTAATTGTTTCGTTTAAAATGTGTAACACCTTTCGTTTGATAGAACGAAATCCATGAATACGTTATCGGTCCGTAAAACTTAGCCGGCTTATCCTCTTTTCTTCTTTATCGCTTCAGGTGTTTGGCTCGCGGTGAACGAGCACATCTTTTTACCGCCCTTTTTTTTGTTTTTTTTTTTTATTTGTTCATTGACTCCATAGATATTCGAAACGGATGCGCATTAATGCGAAATCGATATCTCGTTAACCACATTTCCCATTCGTTTATTATCCGTCCGAAAATCTCGCGTTTCCACCACTGCGTGGAATTCCCTCGGAAACTGGCGATCTGAATTTAGTATAGAATTATCTTTTGCATTCCGTCCGCTCGACGTTAAAGAAACAAAAAAAAATCAACGAGAAAAAGAAACGAAAGAAAATGAAAACGTGTCCTTTTACGACTCGTACTCGATATCCCGTGATAACCCGATTCATCCAGCTTTACAAGAAAGTCTCCAAAAACGAAAAGAGAGAAACAAAAGTCAAAGAGAAAAAAAACCCTCCGACTATATATGTTTCCTTCACGCGAAAAAAAAAACCGTAGAACGAAACTCTATGTTTATGTTTCTATGTTTCGATCATTCCTCATCGCACCGACAAGTATCCGAGATCAATGCATTTCTTTTCCATTCTTTTGTTATATACAACGTACACGAATACATACAGTATAATGATCAAATGGAAGAAGAGTCAGCGTGTGACGTTTCAAAGAAAATATATATATAAAAAAAAAAAAGATAAGTCTGCATGCGATCGCGTCGTCCTACGTCGCCGACGGGACGTCGGTACAGACATTCCGTTGCATCGTGTTCTTATATATTGCATTCCCCGTTATCGATTTCGACGATTCCGAATGTTCATCGGCACACACACACATATTCGAATAGGCGTACACCGCGAAGGTTTTCCACCCGTTTTTCCCATTTTTCTCTCTATCTAGATAGGTAAGTAGTTCCGGGTGAGCGTGTTCCTTTCGGCTAGATTTTATTTTTTTTCACCATCCACTCGCGTCTATTTACAACCATTTTTAATTAGGCTCTCAGACGCTGGGGAAAGTCGTCGGTTTATTTCGTAATACGGTTATATCGAGGAAGATCTTTTATAATCGATAGCGAGCTCGCCACCGAGAGATCCACCGGGGAAATTCGTAGATCCAACCGGACTTCGGTTTCTACCTGCGATGGTGTACGAATCGTATTGTTTTATCGCGTCGAGATCGGACGGTTATCGTCACGTTAGAATCTCGAGTGTGAGAATCACGTTCTGTTGAAATTGGAGCTTTGCGATGTCCGCGTGGAAACTTCTGTCCGAGGGTTTCCGCGTCCCCGACCTACGATACGAACACGTCCGCCGTAACGCGATAATTATATGCGAAAAAAAAAAACGGATTAATGATACGGCGAGTCGATGCAAAGAAGAAGAAAAAAAGGAAAAAACGATAATTCTTTCTAAACAGTAATACCACGGTCGAATCACGCGCGGAATACGATTACGAAAAAACGAAAACCGTGTCTAACGAATTCGAGCCGAGTAAAATATGAAACGCTCGTTACGGCAGAACTGATCGTATTAAATCGACCGTGAAAATCGAAAGATGCCGACGTCGAATCGATTACTCGTCGGCGCAAGGTTCGACGGCGTCAAGAAAAAAAAATATATCTCGCGCGCGCGAGCGTCTACGGAATATAAATTGATTTTTTTTACGGAAAGTATGGGAACGCTCCGTCGATACTTGCGCGAAGTGTGACGAGATTTTAGTGTTTGTTCTTCTATGACGTCGCCGTTTTTTTGACGGAAATTTGTTTGCTCGCTCTCATCTTTCGATCGATTCGATTCGCTTGTAAAAACATAAACAAATAATGTGGGTTCTTAACCCTTTTGGTACAGAACGCGAAAAGAGCTATATTTTGTAAAAGAAATATGTTCCTTTGAACAGAAATATTAAAAGTCAAATATTTTTCAAAAATATTCTTAGACGATTCACGGCAATCTGCCTAATCAAAGTTCGATATCGTTGAGGAAAAAAGTCATAGAGGAACCGACACTGTTGAGCAAAGATTAGTTTAGAGGGTGAAAAGTCGGACGATAGTTTATGGTAGTCGTAGTGGAAGGAAATCGAAGGAAGAAAGATCCGGATCGAGATAAATTACTCGATTAACGTCCCTCGTATCGTTCGCCTCGAAATCTCTCGCGAGATCGGGTCGTCATTCTCGTTTATTTTTAGTGGAACTTGGTCACTGCAATGAATTTAACAATCGTGCTAGTGGCAACGGTACCCAGTATAACTTCAATTACCTAATTACATTCTCTGAAAATTCAATACACTGTATCTTGTTGAAATTCTCTTATCTCTTAAAAAAAAATGAAATAAAAGTAAAACAAAATAATCGATGCATCGATCGTTGAATCATTGCACTGATACCCTTAACAGGTAATCATTATTATCCATTCAAAATGACGATGTTCGCCCGTAGATTTGCCGCGATACAAAGCGACCAATCGAAACCAATAAAATGTTCTCTAAATTCCAAGATATCCCTCCTCTACGGGCGATCATGGTGCCCGTGTTTATCCCCGTCGACCAGGTATCATCCCGTCGAAAGGTTGTCACACCTTCCGAGACGTATCGCGTGGGAAAAGCGTTCTCGAGTTTTCCGTGGAAATCCGTTCCGTTCGACGTCGGGTCCGGCACGAGGAACGTTACCGGGAGGGGGGAGGGGGGAGGGGGGGAAGAGAGGTGTGTTCTACCACGAAATCTCGTTTCCCGTGGGGAAGAAGCAGCGTCGTTATTACGTCCCGCCAACGAAATTTCGTTTTCCCGGGAAAGTCATCCGCCGATCAAGTAGAGCTTTTCGTAGTAGTGGTGGCAGTGAAACCGTTTCGCGGAAACATCACGTGGGTGGCGTTTTCCGTGAAATCTTCCACCCGACGATCCACGGGGGTTAGCCAGATAACAACCCCCTACCCTCACCCCCTTCTCGTCGGTCCACAAGTACAAAGACATCTATATATGTATACATATATAACACATATCGGAGCTTACTTATATGTATACAGAGTACAATCGGTGCCACAACACGAATACCACCACCACCACCACCACCACCACCCACCCCCACCCACCCTTTCGATATTCAGCGCGACACCCATCCCCCCAGAAAACACCAGACACAAAGAACAATATGAAAGCAAGTACCAGGTGTATTGCGAGAACACGTTTCCGAATGGGTTTGCAGATCCCCCTTTATCAACAGCCGGAGAGACACTACGAGCGTCGGGCGACACCGCCCCAACCAGACCGAACCAGCAAGGTGTGCCTGCCTAGTAACCCCGAAACCAAGGCCAAATGCCCTTTCTTGATTCAAGCGTTCGTTAATTTAAAACTTAATGTTTCTACGTATAAATATCTATATATATATATACGCTAGATCATTATTATTATTACTATTGTTTCTGGTACTACTATATTGGTTATCGTTATTATTATTACCGTTTACACGATTGGTTATCGTTGTCGTGTTTTTTTGTTTCTTGTTTTTTTTTTTTGTTTGGGTTTTTGGAGTTTTACTCTTCTAAAGAACGTGCATAGTTTCTTTGTCGTGGACGTTTTTACTTTCGTTGTTTTTTTTGGTTTGGTTTCGTGGTTCGTTTTTTGATTTTTGGTTCTCGGTTTTGTTTTATACGGATATTTTCAAGAAACTTTTCTGTTGTTTTCAACTCACCAAAAAAAAAATAATAAAATAAAAAACACACGCCCGAGTTGTGTTAGAGACGGTGTTTATTTTTGGTTTTTGGGATCTTTTTGATTTTCTTTGGGAAAAGCAGAGCCGATCAAGAGCTTAGAGGATGATAGTGTTAGAGAGAGAGAGAAAGAGGTTCGAGTTTCATGTGTCTGTGTTTCGTTTTGGAGTACATTTTCGTTTCTTGTCTATTTTTTTTTTACTATTCTACTTGTTTTAGAGATTAATGTTTACTGCACGATCGGATAGAGGTTTTATGATAGTCAGTTCAATGTGACGAATGGAATGTGAAGAATTAGATAGGTTCTCGGTTTGTTACGTGTGTTTGCATAGAAAGGTGTGTTTCGTATATTTTATAGCAGACTTTTTAACGGTTTACTTTACATGAAATTTCATGGTCAATTTTTGAATACATCGTGACGTAAGTACTGCACAAATTTCGTACATGAAAAAAATCGATTTTATTGATGATTTGCGTAAAAACTTTGCCCTACATCGAATTCTTTGAAAATTCATGATTGTAAGATTATCGTTGTCGAAGAAAATAATGATACTCCTTTATACAAGCTCTTGATCCGGTTTGCCCCTAGCTCTGTAGTCCTGATGATTTAGTGTCACATGGATTGTGAATTAAAGAAAGTAACGAGTCAAAACATGTAATCTAAAATCTGTCACGATTTTTTAATTTTTTTTCAAAGCAAAAAAGTCAACTCCAGTCCGACCGACATTCATCGCGATGATAACCCTGAGATAATTAATCCAGCTGTCTTTACGGTCAGCTTGTATAAAATTCGGAAAAAAATTCTTACCGAGAGATAACGCTGTAGAACAAAAGAAATCCATGTTTCACCGATTTAGCTGATTCGTTGTCAGAGTTCTTGGGAACGATTTTGGTATGACATGCTGTCATGTTTTTTTTTTGTCAGGTCTTGTTGAAAGCTCCGTTCTGTTAGGTACTAACATGCGTTTCGTTAACATAGTGACAGCGACTGATTCGTGTCGAATACTGATTACCACAGCGAAAGAGATGAAAATTAACGCGGCCGTTAAAGGGCCGTTAAAGTAACGAAACGAGAAGAATTATCGAATTTCTTCGTTCTCGATTATCACCGCGTCTCTTGTTCCCCAGCTGCATAACTTTTTACTGGCCTGATACGACACAGGTGCGCATGTATATTTACCGTGTGGATCAATAGCGACTATTAACATTCTTGCGAAAAGGTTTTTTGCATATCATAGACACGTGTGCATGTAATTGTGTTTCTTTTTTAATTTTTTTTTTTTTAAATAGAGTATACGTATCAGGGTACGCGGTGCACCATGCTCTTTCGACCAATGGTGGCCGACGAACGGGAACGAACCGAAACGACGGTGATAATTCAGAGTGAACAAATCGTTTTGGCGAGAAAGTGACACGGGGCAGAAACAAAAAAAATTAAGACTCTCGAACGGACACTTATTCATCGCGGAATATTCGATGGTAACGACAGGGAGGGAGAATAAATTTTCTTCTTTCTCTCCGACAGAAAGAAGGGAAAAAAGATTATAAAAAAAAAACGGGAAACAATAGAACGAAGACAATGGGGAGAGAAAAAAAATAACTCGTCGTAAGGTATTCGACACGAACTGCTCTACATGGCTGCTCTACAGACGAGAAAGTTGATTGGTCTGACCGTAGGTCTGCCTGTGAGTGTTAGGTGTATATTAACCCTATTTGCCCGAAATTTTTGGCGATGTGCCCGTGTTCAGTGTGTGCTCCCATTTTTGTTGACCCTTTCTTCAACCCCCCAAAAACGATCCTCCCCCCCCCCACTGCCAGAAAGATTTTTTTTTTTTACCCGGTTGCGTTTCGTCCCGTTGCTTGCTGTTTCATGTTGTTTAGATATGCCTGATTTCTACAAGGACAAAACGGATTCGTTTCCCATCCCATATAATATTCTCTTATTATTATTCTTCTTCGTTAATTTTTTTTTAAATTTTTTTTTCTTCTCGTCTCACGTTCCCCCGTTCGATCGATTGACTGTGTCAACTTCCGCCAGGACGGAGATGATCGATAATATTATATTATATTAATATTAGATAGACGTTCGTCGACGACGTTTTTGATTTCTGTGTCCCTCCCACGTAGGTATCTAGGTATCAACTTTTCGTTTCGTTCGTTCGTCTGGAAAATTGTTGATCGTTGTTACACACCCGTTGTTATTTATTTTTTTTTTTTTATTTTCCCACGATGTTTCCGTTTTACCGTACGATGATCGTTAGGATTAACCATCACTTTTGCCCGGCTCCTCGACGAGGGAAAGAACGCACAGCATGCGGTTTAACGATCTCTTGATCTCGTGGAGGACGTAACCCCCCACCCCCACTCTCCTAACGTTGTTTTTTTGTGTATAATAATTGCACTACGTGTGGTCTCACGTGTTGTATGTCGTTCCGTTTGTCACGTTTTCTTTTTATCGTTTTTTTGCGTCTGTGTCGAACTCTGTCGGTTCGTTTCTAACAGTGCCGTTAGTTGGAGATGAACACGTTTTGTTTATTTGCTGTCGTTCGGTTGGAATAGATAGGATATATTGTTGTTGTTTCTCCTTCTGTTTTTTCAAACAAATTTTTTTTTGCCTTTTTTTTCGCAATCGCACCGCGATCGCACGCGATTACTTTCCACGTCTCCGCGGCGTGTATTCCGTGCGAGACGTAGAAAACGAATAAAAAAATCTTTGATTTTCTTCATCCCTACACACACGTTGAGATCGACGTATGTACGTCGATCGAAACTGAACGATTATTTATGTATAATATGTTTGTGGAACATAAAAGGAACGCAAGATTTTTTCCTTGCTGTTACAGACAAAACATATCGTATTCGATATACACCGCTCGATACGTAGGTAATCGAACAAATACATTATGTTCATTTACGTTTACTATCGTAAGTATATTTTCTTTCTCTTTTTTTCGTATTTAAAAAACAATTCCCATCGTCGCGATATTATTCGCAAAAAGTCGCTTGATTTCCCTGTTATTTTTACCTGGCGTATTTTTAAACGTTATTACGTGACCACGGTGGTACCCCGTTTATAGAGCAATTAAATCAGATAAGAAACACAAACGCCTTTCGTTACCAAGAACGTCCAGGAGCAATGATAAACGACAAAACGCGTCGTTATGTGTATACACGTTGCTGTTTCGAACGCGCGTTACTTGTTTTCCACGCACACTTAAACAGGCGACGACTCGGAAGGCGTTCGCCGTCCTGCACTTTAGAGAACGATAAATCACGGCTGTCATGCAGAAATGACAAATTATAGGCTGTCGACGAATCTGTGCGAGCCGCCTCTATGATTACGAAAATCATACACGCCACCGGGTGTATGTGTATGAGTAACGTGTTGATCTTCATTCATGAAACACACGCGGAACAACGAATATGATAACGGGTGTTTCAATGACTTTTGACGTCTATTACATGCCACAAGTAATTCTTCTTGTTTTACACCTTGTAAACTATGTGCCAGTCGTTACACGGTACGTGAACATCATACGCGGGCAAAATACTGGTGTTAACATAACGCGTGAATACGATTGGACAACGAAGAATGGGAATTTGAAATCGAAAATGAAACGAACAAGTGTCTTTTTTTATTTAGTTGTTTATTTTGGATACGATAGAACCAGAATTTTGTGCCGTATGAGAAATATTATTAAACACAGAAAGAACAGTCAGTTTGATGGTTTTGTTATCTTCGACCATATAATTCCATTACATTTCATTACCGTTTATTTCTCTTGTTTAATCGTTCTCTCAAAAACGAATGTATTCTCTGTGTTGTATCAACGGAACTCTTTCATTTCAACGGGAATTGGTGCGACAATCTCTCATACGACTCGATTACCATGTTTCATCAAAGGAAACTTCTGTCCCACATTACATAACATACGACCATATAGTCATCAGGAGTTTCGTAGATTTCCAGTTTTTCGATCTACGTTTTATGTTTGTCGGAAGTCATTTCGATTTGTAACGTATTCCTATCGAGAAAATATAATATAAACGGTATACATATAGATATACACATATACGTATATATTGTATATTCATATATCATATATGTATGTATATACATGTATCTATATATCTGCCAAACGATTAGTTTAACGTGCGTCACGGCCCTAAAGGACGGTAGGGGCTCCATCATTTGAGCATCGGGACTTTTTATAATTCTTTATCGACCACGAAGCTATTGATTCGCTGATTAATTCTATCGAGCCTTATCCGAGCTTGACAAGAAATTTGCGGCTTCACGCTTGTGCGCGACTGCTGAAAATGAAAGCTTGATACTAACGAATGGCTTCTTGATTATTACTTATTAACTCACAGATCATCGATTATTCTTATTCTTATTCTTATTATCATTGTTATACTTATTCTTATTCTTGTTCTTGATCTTATTCTTGTTACGTTTACTTTTATTCTCGTTATTATGATTACTGTCATTATGTGCTGTTACGATCAATTTGTGTCACATTTGTTCTCACCACTGAAACCGTTCTTTTACTATTTATCCCCCTCAAACACTTATACCAACCCCTTTCATCGCGTCTCGCAGTCCATAATAATGTTCGATTGGTTTAACGTTACTTGCAAATTCGAATAGCAAATATGGAATAATAATTAACAAAGAAAATACGGAAAAACAAACGAATAATACGAAGTAAAAGTATAGAAACGAAGAAAGCAGACAAAAAATGTGTACTGACACATCAACGAGACAGAACGAAGGTGTATATAATACAACGATGTTATTCTGACTAATTTCTTGTTTTAATTATATGTCTATACATGTCCCAGCTATAGCGTTCGGGAAGAAGATGGAATGTTGTCTCTGTTCCTTGTCTTAATACGTTTCTCACAGTGAAATGGACATAGAAAAGTATACTATGCAACGTTGTCGAACGAGATTACCGCTAAGTATCGATGTGACAAGATATTCTAAGAAAAACACACACGTACAAGAAAGAAACTTTTCAAAAAAAAAAAACAGATACAAAAGGATAAAGAGAAAAGAAAATTCTAATGAAAAGTGTTCATTGGCATCGAACTACTTCATTGCAGTGAAAAAAAATGCGTTTGGTGAAGGGATAATCTTTAGGCAAAGAAAAAAAGACGGAAAAAAAGGAAAGTTATGTTTTTCAGCGTCGTTCTACCGTGGCTATTATATACATATGTGTTTCCTTTTGTATTTAACGCACATGGGAATGTCTCTGCTCCACGAGAGAGAGAGAAATATGGAGAAAAGGAAAAAGGACCTAATTTTTTTTTTCTGTTGTTTCTGTTTAAAATCCTGTCGCCAATACCAAAATTCTGCCTCCTTCTGTTATTTCTTCCTTCTTTGTCATACTTACTGTCTTTCTCTCTCTTGTTATTACACGTTTTCACGACTAATATACCCTGTACTAGCTGATTTTTCTATATCGACGATATATATACATATATATATATATTTCGTTCTTCCTTTCTTTCTTTCTTACGTTCTCTCACTATACTTTATTCTCTTTTTCTATTACGAATCTCTTTATAACCTGCCCTTTTCTTACTACGTCTTGCTATGTCCCGCTTTCTTTTGTTTCTAGATATTGCAGAACCTACAAAAAAAACGCACTGAGCGGAGGGGGCGCCTAAGTTCTGACAATATGAGTAAAAAGAAGTCCGGTTTCAGCAAAAGCGACCTTATTTTTAAGGTAACCCGCCCCAAACGAATGCGCGAGCTCACGTCCAACACGGGATTCGATCATCGAATCCCCCTCGGAAAAAAAAAAAAAAAATCTCCATCCCGTTTTCATGAGACTCGATCGAAGGAAGTCGACTCTTTCAACTGCACTTTCCGTTCGTTCGGGTCCTTTCATCGCCGCGATTCGACATTTAATCGAACCCCGGGAGCGCACCGATCGAGCCTCGACTTCGAAATCGTTGATCGAACTTTGAAACGAAATTTCGAAAAGATCGTCGTACCGTTCCGAACGGTCGAGGTTTTTTGGTATTTTTTCACCAGACACATCTTGTTCCGAGTGTTTCAAAAAAAGGCTGGCGGATCCGAAAGTGAAACGAGCCACGACATTTTTCCGTTTAATTCTCAGCTATTCGATAATCGATATCATCCTTCGGTTGTAAATTCTAATGGCGAGAGAGAAACGCTACGCCGTCGTTCGTAAGAATTGGGAAACGATTATTATTGGTGCTTGCGAATGATATTTTCTCTCGAAAAGATACCTGTTGTTATTGTTAAATGGAATAAGAAAAATGTTGGATCGTCGATTACCCCTCTGTCGGTGTCTCAGAAATCCGGAACGATGGTGACGAGGACACTGGACGTAGGAGCTGTACGCTGATTGGCTCGTTGGTTTATTACAAACATTCGCTTTTACTTTCCGCCGCATTATATATTACATATACCCGCAGCAATAGGCTATGCTTCTATACATTCACCATCGGCACCCGCCTAGCGATGAGAAAGTTATATGTATTATTATGCGTGATACTTTTAGAAGTTCACCAAGAATATGCTCGATCCAACAGGAAACCAAAAAAAAAACAAAAATCACTATTACATAACCAACGCGCCGGGTAAAAACGGCGCGAAAGCGAAAATTCGGAAAATTTTTCGAAATCCATCGCTCTCGATGTTGCTCGTAGAACATTCGCGTGCGATATTCACTAAAGAATATATATTGTGTGTAAATCCCTGAATGAAAACGAACGAACCGCGAATCGGTCGTGAAAGTAAAAAAAAAAATGAGAAAATACCAAGGCGGCAGAATGTTCTCCACGTAGAATAATTATTGTGGTACTCGTAATCCTTCCTATCTCTCTCTTTTCTATCTCTTACTGTCTGTCTGTCTGTCTGTCTGACTGTCTGACTGTCTGACTGTCTGTCTGTCTGTCTATCTCTATATCTTTCTGTCTGTCTTTCTAGCCCCTTACCCCCTCTGTTTCTCTTCTCTCTGTGTTCCTTTGATTTGCGATATTGTATATATATTTTCCAATCCATTTCCGTCTTCCGTTTTTTCGGACGTTTTTTTTTCTTTTCGTTTTTAAAATCACGATACGGGGCCACCGATCGATCTACTCTCTTCCCCCCCCCCCCCAACCCGTTACTCCGTGCCTCTGCTCCGTCCATTATCTCTCGGCCACTCTTCCAATTTCCTCTGAAAAGCGGTTGATCTTACGACCGTAAAGAGAGAGAAAAAAAAATACTAACAGAGTCAAAGAAACCAATAACGAAAAAAAAAAGATACATACTTATATATACATATATATCTACGTTATATACGGAAACCGATAAGAAATAACCGCACTACCAACCTATATATACCTTCCATGCACTGTTGTCTCTTGGAACGCTTTTGATCGCTAGACGGTGTGCACGATCCTTTAAGAAACGAGCGCACGTGATTGGGCGTCCCTTCTCTGTCGCTTTGTTGCAAATCGCACATTGTATTACCATAACCCAGTACGAGGCGCATCGCTGTTTTAGATGAGTACGAACGGAAATGAAACGAACCAGAAAGGAAACGGAATAACAATTAGGGCGCAATGTATGAGAGTAGAGAGCCCGCTACCCCTGACGCTGCTCTGCGAACGACTTTCACCCCCTCGACCCTCGACCCTCGACCCTTTCCTCCACTTCTCTCCGAACCTGACCCTTCTATCTCCTCTTCCTCCTCCTCCTCCTCCTTCCCCTCTCTGTTGCTTCTCGGCCAAGAAAATGCACCCCTTTGTGATACGGCTGGTTATCTGTGTGCCTGCAACCAAAAAAAAAAAAACGAAAAAAAAAATTACATTAAAAATATCTACATTATTTGCGAGAACAGGAAGAGCCTTGCTTCATTGCTTAGAGCCTGGCTTACGCCGCTTGATAATTGTTTGACTTGGCAGCTACCGTTGTTACTGTACTATTTATGTTTTCTTTAATTTTTCATTCGCCTCTCTCGCTGTCTTTCTCTGTTCCGTTTTTGTCGTTGTCGTTCTGTTCCCCGTTTCGTTCGTTGGTTTTCTTTTTAGTTTAGGTTTTTCGTTTCTTTCACTTGACTTTTTTCCTGTTTTTTGTTGTTGTTGTTGTTGTTATTTTGAATTTCCATTGGTTTGTTTTTTTTTCGTTAGTCGCTTGAACGTCGAGGGTAGAGTGATAGAACTTCACCCGTTCGATGAATCGTGTGTTATATAATATATGTATATGATATTAATTATTCATTGCCGGTCGTTCTCGTTGTGTTCCTCAGTTTTCTGTGTACCGATTTGTTTCCGTTGATCGGTTAAATGTTGTTGCCGCTAGTTGATTGTTATGTATATATACATAATGCCATCGTTGTTATACTGAACCATTGATCATTGATTGTTCATTTATTATCGTGGACAGTTTTTTCTAACAAAGCTTTCGTCTTTAACTGGACTTGTGACTGTATCTTGTAGAAGAAAACAAAAAAAAGAAAGAACAAACAAACAAAGGTTGGATGTTGAGTTCTCTATAATATATTAATATATATCGTTCCTTTGTTTGTCTCGTTATGATTTATATTCGTTCTTCTTCCGTTTTCTTGTTTTGTGAGTTTCTGTTCATTGAATGATTCGACAAACCATGCGTATACATATTCATCGAGTGCTCGCGCGCGCGCACACACACGCTAAACGTGCGCGTGTGTGTGTCACCGATGCGTGGGAACCCACATGCATAATATATGCACGACACATGGACGTGTATATATATATATATATACGTGTATGTTAAACGATACCTGTGTGTGGTGTGTGCGCATAATATTATATGTATATGACATGATGTTACACGTTTGTTAGTTTTTAATTGCCAGGTAATGTATTGAACTATAGTTGTGGTTCTAGAAGTAAGTTTTTCATCACCCAGTTTTTTACCCAGTATTTTACCCAGTAGGCGTCATGAAACAGTAACATTGATTATCAGCCATGGATTATCATGATAACACCTTCTATCGAATAACAATTATCAGCAAGTGCGGGTGGCGAAATTTTTTTTTTTTTTTGCAACCACGTGTTCAAACCGCCAGAATCTGGTGCGTTTCGTTCGAAATCAAATGGCGATTCGGTTACCGGTTTTAAACAACATATATATATGTATATACGTATATCAAACCAGAAACAACGACAAAAAATACTTTGACAAATCTGCGATGATCCATCGGCCGATCACTCTTCAGTGTTTTTTGTTGAATTTTTCTCCTCTGTAATCGTGCATGTATATTTCAGTGCGATTCTATGTGCGCACATAACAAATACAAACAAACATGCAAAAGTGTTTCTCATCACCGGTATATCCGACGTTCCATCGCCATTTCATTTCAAAATCAAGTACCTGTATCACGCGTCGTGGTTGTCCGATACTAAATGATTGAGAAACGTCGACGATACCGTCCTAACGGCTAACTTTTCACGTTATCCAACGTTGTCGGGTTTCCTGATTAACACCGTTGGTACCGACCGAACGATCGTCGTTCTAAGATACCGTTAATGAAAATCGTATCTCGCGATTCAGATCGATTAAGATCGCGAGATACATCCGACGGATGCGAGATTATTCCCGTTTTCACGACGACTGGATTCTCTTTTCTTTCTTTCTTTCTATTTTTTTTTATATATGTGTCCGCCAGTCGAGAGACCAGAAACGTGGAACGTCTTAATATCCAGCCGACGGAAATTAGTCTGTTCAAGCGAAGCAGTTAGAAAACGATAATAAGAGCGACGTGTCGAAAAGCCCTGGATAAAATGTCCTCGGGTGCTGTTAAGAGTATCGGGCAACCGCGGTTAAATTGGAAAAGTTGAATTCGTCGCAGATAACGGTCCGGATTCAGAAATCGTTTCCTTTCATTTCTCCCCGTCGCTGTTCGTTGTCGTCGTTGTCGTCGTCGTCATAGTCGTCGTCGTCGAGTTACCTCGACGTCGTCGATTTCGTGAGTTAATTCGCACAAAAGAAGTGAACCGAAAATGAAGAAAATGACCTCGACGAAACTAGAATTTCTTGAATATGGACCGAGATCGCTGGACGCGCGCATTGTTCGCGATGCGCTCGTCACGATTTAATTATGCAAAAAAAAAAGACCCGTACGCATACATAACGACAGAGACGTGGTATGTATGTGATCGTCACACGTGTACATACGTAATGTACATACCCATGATCCGCATTCTCATCGAAACCTTTCTACGATCCTTAGATTATACCCCCTTGATCAATTGGAACGCGCAGAGAGCACTTTTGACAAAGCGTTCGCCGAGACTCCGCGGAGATATTCGAAAATTCAAATAACCCCCGGTGCTGACTTTCCGTTCTCTCGGTCAACGGTTATCGAGTTGCAGCACGTGGAGAAGAAGAAAAAAAAAAGAATTGTTCCAAGGTCATTGTTAACGGAGGAACGAGTAATAACGAAGCGCCGCGGCGAGACGTTAGGAAAATGTTTGAGTACTATCGTTTCGAAAAATCGAACCACGTATTCAACGTTTTTCCAGCGATATATTTCGTCGGGTGAAAGTAGAGTCGATATATTCGAAATTGAAATAGTACGATGAGATGATTTTTAAAATAGAGGACACCGGGTCAATTGTATCCCTGGGATTCTATCTTTTCTACGTTCGCACAATGAAACGTTGTTAACAGCGAGACTTGTCTAATTATTCGTTGAAAATTCACACCGTTGAACGAAGATACAGGAAGAATAATTTACTACTTTTATCATTAGATTAATTGTAATTATACAGAATGTAGTAGAGTGATTTCTTGATCTTAGCGTTAGAAGGCAATTTGAAAATTTGGGGAACAGATGGCGAAAGTTCGCGACGCGATTAAATGTTCGAGGAACTTTTTCCGGCGACGTTACATGTAAAATATACAGATTACACTTTTTTATCGTATGTAAAAGAAAACGGTGGAAAATGTTACAATTGACCCCGGTCTCCGTCGGTTTATATCGATTGTAAAAAAAAAAAAGAAACATGGATATGTAGCAGCCTTCCGAGCAACCGGTTGTGCATCGACTTTCCTCGTGTTTTTGAATTTCAAATTCTGTTCGGCGAAGGCGGCGCAGTCGGATCGCATGAATAATTTGAAAAGTGATATTCTCAAATCGAATTTCCCGCGAGGTATCCCGTGCGTGTCCGAATGCAAAAAGAATGTTTTACACGCGTCTGTCGTGACTCGCATTCTAATATGTTTCGCTACGGCCTTGTTAATGAACTTTTAATCGACCGTGTCACGTATGTTAATCAATTCAAGTTAGTCTCACGTTAACAACGCGAAATATTCCTTTCAACTCGTTATTCTTTTCAATTTTAACAAATTACTTTCGGAAATCAAAATGATCTTCTAATTCTTAAATGAAAGGACAATTTTTTTATCATCTGTAATCACGCTATCTCCCTGTGATGTAATTTTACTATATTCAACGTATACATATAGCACGATTTCGTCGTCGATACGAAAAGAATGGGATAAAATTTTATTTTTAGTCTCGAATTAATCGAGCACTAGTCAGACTGGGTCTAATATTAATGACTTGCAGGTATTTTAAAGCCTCGTTGGACCAAAGAGATACATTCGTGCGTTATTAAAGCGATGTTGTCTCGTTAGTTCAGCTTTATCGGAGTGGTCTCTGCGTTCTCCAGCTTTTTTTTTTAGTACGGACGGATTCCCATATCGTGCTTATGGCGCATAATTAACGCTGAACAATTACGGTAACCCATTAAAATCGATCGGATCGTGCGACCAGCAAAAGGACGCTGGAACATGTTCGGAATGGTTTTTGGCGCATAAGCGGTTTGAGAATCTTGGCCTAACAGTGCAAATGATTGATATTTTTTTGTTAGAGCATTGGTAGAGTAATCATTATTATCAACGTTTTTAGGTTAATTGAATTGTTCTTTTGTGTGCCACGTGATGCGTATTTTCTAATGTAGCATGCCATTTTTTTTAACTGAAAAACGATACCCGGGAGTATGAACAGCGAAGACAACTTAGGAGAGGAAAAACACGTTCACTAAAACCGTTCGTCATAACATCCGAAATGATCGTTCCCCCCTCCAAAATTGTTCCAAAAACGCAACAACTATATTATCACTATTTCTTTGATAGATTCGTTTAATAGTACCTCTCCAATTAATAATACTAGAAAGTTATTTCGACCTATTATCGTCGCTTACAATGCGAAGTGTATTGTTTAAAAAAATAAAAAACCTTGGAACGATTGTCTCGGATCTTGCAAGAACGCCAGGTAGTTAATTTGATCCTTCAGAACTCGTCTAACAATTACTACGATAGTTGGACAATGTATTCAGTGAATTATATTTGACGCGTTTTTGTGCAACACTCGCTTATTTGCTGTACACTACGCAACCGGAGCTTTGGATAACGAGAGAAGTTTTAACAGAGGTGTAAACAATTTCCGGTACCCCCGAACCGGCACGAGAGTAAACCTTTGTCATTGTTGTTGGCAGTTCCTGAATATGGCGTCGGTGTTCATGCGGATTTTTAACCTGATTTGCATGATGCTCCTAATCGGCCACTGGAGTGGCTGCCTGCAATTCCTGGTTCCCATGCTTCAAGGGTTTCCTAGTAACTCATGGGTCGCTATTAATGAGTTACAAGTAAGTACACCGACCCGCGTCTAATTCGACGTGTGTCTACGATACACTTGTTTTCTATCTATGTATGTATGTATCGCATCAAATTTTCACATTTCAAATTCAAGCAGTTGAACTAGTGTCACTTTGCACTTGTGAATTTCTTCATATCGATACGATACGGTGACTGCAAGTTCTTCAAATGAATTAATTAATTCTTAGATTATTGTTACAGAAGCGATTAATTCAATTCAAGAACTTATTGCTAATTGTATACATTATCAAATAAGAAATTCACGAAAATTCTCAGTTTTGACGTTGAGTATTAGACAGCAATCTATCAATTATGAAAATGATTAAAGTATTATATTTAACAAAATTCTAATTTTAACTCGAATTTCTATCAGCTATATGTAGGATTTCTTTAAAAAAAAATAGGATGAATCTAATCACTTTCAGCACGTCTCTCGCTCGCACAAACGTGCAACCATTGCCGCGAATATAAAAGTGTTTCCGCGAACATACGACGTTGACATAAAACGCTGACACTTCGGCACCCTCTTGAATACCTGAAATATCCAAAAAGACGTAAGACGAACGACTCGACGAACAAGGTGACCGGCAACACGTATACAACCAGTTTCTCAACGAACAAGTATACGTGCCACGGGGACAAGAAAAATGTCAGCGAACGCAACGAGTCTCCAGAGTTTCGCTAAAAGAAACCTTTTGTGTCGCAGCAATGGTCGCATCTTGAAACTCGTACGTGTGTGCGAGAATAAAAAACTACGACGTGTTCGAATTCATCTAGAAACAGATATAATAAATTCCATTATATTCGTAATTAGAATAAATAACATTCGTTTGTTCAATTATTCTTGTGAGTTACATCATTCAATCATTAATCATCGATATCTTTGCAATAATTCTTCTGTATCTTATACAGACTCAGGATTGAAAGTTACAGATGATATTATCAACGTCGGCAAGTATGTATGCGAATAGATGGGAAACTTGACAACGATATAACCGAGCACCATTTTTTCCGAAGATGTAACACGTGTGGATATACATGTATCTCTGTGTGGTAATATTGTTGTATCCTTTTCCAGGACTCATTTTGGCTGGAACAATACTCGTGGGCCCTTTTCAAAGCCATGTCACATATGCTGTGCATAGGATACGGAAGGTTTCCACCGCAGTCCTTAACTGACATGTGGCTTACTATGCTCAGCATGATCAGCGGTGCAACCTGTTATGCACTTTTCCTCGGACACGCGACGAATCTAATTCAATCTCTCGATTCCTCGAGAAGACAATACCGCGAGAAGGTAGTTAGAATTAAAGAGGCAGAAAATATCGAGAGAGAACGAATAAAAAGAAACGAATACCTTTCGCTATTATTTTTCTGTCTTTTTTCTTGTATTTCTCAATTTAATCACTTTTTTAAATATTATCCCCGGCACCCATACATATCCGGTAAATTTGTCACTTTTCCTCGATTTTCACGCTGTAACGCGAGATATATATACATATATATCTGAAAGCGATTTAATAGTTTCCGCGACGCTGTCGAATTTCGTTAACCGGATTTCTCTATCGAAACTCTAAGTCAATTCGAACGTTGTTAAACTCGGCAGGTGGTTCAAACGTGTCGTTGCTTTATCAAATTAAAGCCGCAACCGCGCGGCTCACGTGTGTGTATTACAATGTTAATATAATTTTGCCCGGAATAGGTGAAACAAGTAGAGGAATATATGGCCTATCGAAAATTACCGCGGGAAATGAGACAGAGGATCACGGAGTACTTCGAGCATCGATACCAAGGAAAATTCTTCGACGAGGAGCTGATCCTCGGAGAGCTCTCAGAAAAATTAAGAGAGGTACGAGTTTTTACGTGTTGATAGTACTTTTATTTTTAGTGTCATCGTATATCCTTTGTAACGTGACGATATTTTGTTTCAGGACGTGATAAACTACAACTGCAGATCGCTGGTTGCGTCTGTACCCTTCTTTGCCAATGCCGATTCGAACTTTGTCTCGGATGTTGTCACTAAACTGAGATACGAAGTCTTCCAGCCAGGTACCAATCATTGGGCTAGATAAAAGTGGTTTTTACAATCACTATTTATATAATGTGTCATTCCCAAATAGCGTATAGATGCACTATTCGGTACAGTGGTTCTTAATTTATAATCTCATCGATTCACGTCACGTTTCAATCGAACTTCTTGGTAATTTATTAGATTGTTCGAAAAGTTCTTCTACTCGATAAGACCTTTTAACAAAAATGTTCATCAAAGAAACAAGTAATAATAGACCACTAAGAAATAATTCACGAAAGAACTTTTCGAAGAATGACATTTGAAACATTTCATTGAATCATAAATAAGCATAACTAGAATGTTATTATAAAAATCATACGCGGGACATGATTTTCTTTAATCGACACTACGTTGAATGACGCTCGAGTGATTCCATATTTCAGGTGATATCATCATCAAAGAAGGTACCATTGGCTCGAAAATGTACTTCATACAAGAAGGCATAGTTGATATAGTGATGGCGAACGGCGAGGTCGCGACCTCGTTGTCAGACGGCTCTTATTTCGGTGAAATTTGCCTGCTGACGAACGCGCGACGCGTGGCGTCGGTCCGCGCCGAGACGTACTGCAATCTCTTCAGCCTCTCGGTGGATCATTTTAACGCCGTGCTGGACCAGTATCCGTTAATGCGCAGAACGATGGAGAGCGTTGCCGCCGAGAGGTATAAGCTTTGGTTAGGTTTGTTCTATCGAGTTGGTGTGCTAATAGATGTCAATCATCACTCCCACTTCCATGTTGATTTGTTTTTTGAACATTGTGTACTGTCCGAACGAAACAATGTTTCCATACATTCTTCTTCTATTGTCTTGTCGAAAATCATTGTCGCTTTGTAACATATCGGTATTATTTGTATGTGCTGTTTTTCTCGACTTCGATTTGCTTGTTTTACATAACACACATACACACACTATACGTCTGATTAAATAACGATCGATGATACAATGAGACATTCATTTGATACGTGTGTCTAGTATTAACGTAAATTCGAATTCGATGACAATATGACAGTGCAGAAGTTTGGGGAGATAATGACAATTTTACGAATGAAAGCGCACTAACTTCCGATATAAAGAAAAATAACAACAAAGATTCGCACACCACGTTGTGTGCGTTTCGATAATGAGTTGAGAGGGTCTTGTGAAATATATATATATATATTTTTTTTTAACAATACGGTCATTTCTTTTTCGTTTTGTTGCCTCGTACAGAGAGATCGAAATTCAATGGCCTTTTTTTTTCACATGTGCACACGTTGTGCCGGAATTTTTTTCCTATTTTTGTACTTTCGATTACGAAACGATACTCTGTTAAATGTAACGTTATAGAAAATTTCACATAGCGAAAACAAAATATCTTCACACTCTCGACACATTCACTACATAGTAATGTCGTATCGATAATTTCGCATAACATTCTTTACGAATAAGTTTGAATTCTCGGTTTTTGCTACACCTCCGCAGGATCATGTTTTTTCAGTCGTCACATTCACTCGCCGACAGACAAAACAGACAACGATGAATAATATAAGTACTTACCTTGGCGATATATACATAATAATTTTGGTATCATACACGGCGGAAATGTTCATCGCTTTCGCACTATCTTGCCATTTGCTTACAGAACAACGCAACAACGACATAGCTTGAAGAAAAAATTTCTTATTTAAACAAACCGGTTAAAATTTCTTTCCAAAATTAGCATAAACACTTTGCGATGTAATGTGTTTGCTACTTAAGTAAGGTATATGAATTATTAATATTAAAAACATTCGACTGACACGAAGATCTCGACAACGGAAGATTCGATTTGTTTAAAATTCATCTTTTTTTTTCGTACGTATAAAAGAAAAGTCGGCGAGAGCGTTTGTATGCTAATCGGACGTGTGACGGTCATTCTTTGAAATTGAGAAAATGCGATGGAAAAATTTGATACTGTGGAGCGTATTTCAGAGCTATCGACTTTCTTTTACCCAGTTCTTCTATCTCATACGTACAACCTTTAGCGGTGCAAATGGTATTAATGGTAATATGTAACTTAAAAACACGTCTGCTGCAAGAGGTTGCGGAGAATAATAATAACGATTCATTTAGGGAATACCTGTACTGCTAAACGGTTTGTAAGTGGATGTGAAATTAATCGTTGGTTGTGTTCCGTGCAACATTCCCTACGCTTAACTATCCTCTCCTCGTAGGCTAAACAAAATCGGGAAGAACCCTAACTTGGTGGCCCATCGCGAGGAGGATCTTGGCAGCGAGTCAAAAACGATAAACGCCGTAGTAAACGCGCTTGCGGAGCAGGCTGCACACGCTAGCGCCAGCGAGGAATCGGTAAGTATCTAGAAAACAGACTGATAATAACGACAATCATTTATTTTACCAACAAATTATACCGTTCGATATAAAAATAATTCGCAAACCAGCCAGATTTCAAGTGCAAACGAAACGTTAACGAAACACGAGAGGGAACAAGTGTTGTTGTCTCTGAAAAAAAAGAGTGAAAATCAACGGAAGCTTGAACGTAGATTTCATGTAAAGGGAGAAAGGTAAAACGAAGCCGGTTGAAAGATAAAAAAAAACAACAAAAAATGACAAGTTCCAACGTTTCGTTTGCTCACTTTGAAACACGGCGCACTTGTCAACCGTGTCACTGTACTACGACGAGTAAAAACGAATGATTAAATTTTTCAGGTGCACAGCTTGGAGCTGAGAACACTTCCGGCTTGCCTCTTGCCCAGACCAAAGTCCGAAAATAATTTCGCGAGTCAAGAACTGTCGAGAGAGGGACGAAGGATCTTCCACAAGAGCGACACTTTCCACAAGGATTCGTATCAATGACGGCACTCGTTATACTAGCATACAGAGAGATACTAACGGCTCCGTGTGCGACAGTGGGCTTTTATTATCGATAGGATAAAACCACCGGTGTCGTTTCGTGCCTAGAGCCTGGACGTTATTTTAGAAAGCAGTCTATACATAGATAATAATAATTCGCCATGCCAAGTAGTCCTCTAGGAATCGGTTTCTAGCGCCTTCTTATATTAACCTGTTGGCACTTTCGGTCCAGGATCTATGCGTGAAACCATTGATTCATGACACCGTGAAATCCCACGGCTCCAACCGTGATAAATGGGAAAGAAGAAGAAGAAGAAGAAGAAGAAGAAGAAGAAAGAAAAAAAGAAATGACGCCAAATATCAACAAAAGGAACATCGTCCCGCTTCCGTTCTTTCTTTCGAACGAAAACACGATTCACAAACATTGAACAGCAATAAACACCAAAATCGAATGATCATCGCCCACGATCGAAATCGTACGAATCATTCGCGATCGAACGAAACACAGTCGGAAGTATCGAACGCAAAACGCCGGGGGACGTATACCTTGCGAAGATCGGATTTTTCTATGACACGGAGTTTCCGAAGTGGCGAACAATTCTCATTTTTTTTTAATTAGTTTACGTGAACCGATAAAAAAAAGGACAAAAAGAAAACCGATATAAACTCATCGGACACGGATGTCATCGGTTGGAGAACAAGGAGCCGTTTTCCTGCTGCGTGTCTCTTCATCGAACGTGATCGAACAAAAAAAAAGCGTCCGAATAACACGGCATTAAGCGAACTATCAATTAAATAGAAAATAAAACAAACAAACAAAATGAAAGACGCGAAAAACACGGATGAAGATCTCAGTGACGACGAAGAGCAGGCCTAGAAGTTTATAGAGAGTATATAGCCCATTGTGGATTAGATAATAATCCTAACAAAACAGTGTAACGATGCGTAATTCTCTGTGATTTTGCAAGTCGACGTTTCGCACTTTAGGGAAAGAAAACAAAAAAAGAGTATAATCTATTATATGAACAATTAGGGTTCCCCCTTTTTCTTTTCTCTTTTTTTTTTTATTAAGACAACTAACATAGAGGAATATACTCGTCAGATGAGAGTACTCCATATAAGTTTGTTAACGTGTTTTAACTTGTTAGCTTCGTATTGTAATAGTCCCGTGTAAGTGATATATAAACACAAAGAGAGCGAGAGTCAGAGAAAGTGTAAAAAAGAGAGAGAGAGAAAGTGAGAGAAAGTGAGAGTGAATGTGTGAAAGAGAGAAAGAACGAAATACCGTGCAATACTCGAAGAAGGCAATGGGAGAAAAGAATAAAGAAAAAAAATATAGAGAGAAAGAGAATGAAGGTAATGAAGAGGAAAAGTATGGCTTATTTACCACGGGAAACTTTTCCTAATTTTTGAGATTGACGAAGTAAGCCTGCATTCAGAACTCGCTTCTTTAAATAGCTCCTATTTTATTTTACAAAATACTTCTTGAATTCGCTTCGAAGCGCATAGTGGTAACGCTAAGGCCGAGTTGTGAATACGAGTTCTATTAAGTATTGGAATTAAGGAAGACCGTCCTGGGACGTGGATGCGATCGCCGCTAAAGATATATAACACTATACGGAGACGCGTTTTATGTCTACGAAAGGAATTACAGAGTACGGAGATTAAAGAAAAATCTGATGATCCTACGAGATGATTAATTAAAATCGAGTAAAAACGGGGGAAAAAAATGATAAAAAATCTACTCGAGAGCCCAAGGACCGTGTTAACTTGTTGAGAGTTCTTTGGGCTGTTACGGCTAAAATAAAATATATAAAAAAAAAGAAATGAAAATGAAATAAGACGTCAATGAATGAATATTAAGCTGAACGCACGAGAAGTATCTTTTTATGAGGCGATAAACGCGATGTACTATAAGAAAAGCTATAAATACTATGTAATAAATTATTATTATTGTTACGATTATCATTGCAATGATTATTACACCACTACCGCATAACTAGGCAGTTATTAATATTCATTAATAAAACAGATACACATATTATAAATACATAAATATATATATATATATATAAGTATAAATATATGTATATATGTCAATGTATATATAAAGTATTATGCATAGTGGTCAATACCGTGTTGCAAGATATTATGTAATGTTCTAACTGTAATGTGAAAACGGTCAGACATCGGCAACACCGATACTTACGGACAGTTTATACAATTCCCGAAAGCTTCTTCTGATAATTTCTCATTAGCCGATTATTTTCGTCGCAGATATTATATAATATAAATATACATATACGTATTCAAGAACAGTTGAACATTTCCATTGAACGAGTAATAAAAATGTATTTTTTTTCGTAGCTATATCCACGTATAGTATATACATATTTTAGCGACGATTTTCTTTATAAATTATCCAATGACCGATATATATATATATATACATATATATATAGTAAGCGAGAAAGAGAGAAAGAGAGAGGGACAGAGAGAGAGAGAAAAAGAAACATTTACCCCATTTTGGTTTTCCCCGACGGCCGAAAAGAGAATGTATTCTTCACGTTATTCCAACGGAATGTAAATCGTATCAGTTTATAGCGACGTTTCCCCCCCCCTTGTTTCCGAGGCAGCGTTAGAAATATTAATTGTTAAAAAACGTGAACTGCGTAAAACCGTCGTTTTTGCTTGATAATTTGTTGACTTACGGGGACGCACTTCACTGACGACACACCGCCGGGGTGAGAGAAGCGTGCCATTCGTTTTCCTAGTTAAAAATGAACGAAAGAGGGAAGAAAGAAATATGAGAAAAATAAAAACACAACAAAACGTGTACACCTTTCGTGCATATGCGATTATGCATACAACATGTATATATGTCCACATAAGAGACTAGAGTATTACATGCGTTTCATATACATATACATATGTAAACAAACACCTACACACATGCGAGGAAAACAGAAGTACCTATTTTTCATGTAAGAGAGAGATAGTTTTCTGTCATTATTTTACATCCCTTCACGTCATCCTGAATATATATACATATATAAATATATATATATAAATACTGATATATATATATACATATATATATATACATATATATAAATATAAATATAACATTGTAATAGCCACGAAAGGATGGTTGCGTACCGAAGGTCAAAACATCCCGTGGTAGAATACTCGTAGACCGCATAATCGACATTTTTATAGATTAATCTATACATATAATCCGGTCTAGGACTAATCTGCCAGTAAGGTTTTCGGGCCTAATGAGTACGCATAACTAATTATATGTAAAATCCATGATATATATATAAAAAATATATATATATATATATATACATTATATATATAGATATATAATATATATATATTATTGTTACTACTTCGGGACGCGAGTGAAAGAAACAAAAAAAAAGAACGAAGTGATTATTATACAAAAGAAAAATAACAAAAACAGAAGAAGTTGTACTCTTACTATCACTGCTAACTGATAGACAACTATTTAGCCACACTCTACTAATGTTGATGACGATAAAAGTGCGACAAAAGAAGTGCTACGTTAAATTATAACGCATATTAATTATACGTATGTATGTACATACCATATGTGTACATAAAATAGATAAAGAAAATGAGAAAAAAATCCATAGTACCCGAGAGAAAGAGATGACAAAACAACAAACAATATTAGGATTAAAAGAAAGTTTAACTCAAACAGCAACAACAACAAACAAACAAAAAATAATAATTAACAAATCGTGCGGCTATTCGAGGTGTACGATCCATGCACATTATTGCTAAGAGACAAGAGTGAGACACAATTAAACAAGCAAACAAACCGAAAAAAAAAAAATTAAATAAATAAATAAATAAATAAAAGGCGAATAGTTTTTGTATCGAAGTGATAGGTTTCGCAAGTTAGCAGAAACGGAACGGAAAAAACGACGAGGGGTCCGGAAATCGGAAATGGTACAATATAATATATCCGTGGAAAAATCGCGCGATTCATCGGCGAACGCGCGATACACATACATACCAACGGTTCAAGAGGTGTTGTTTGCGTTTATCACGGCAAAGAGTTCACAAAATTTCAGTTACCACTAACGCGAAAAGCAAAAATGAAAAAAAAAAAATTACTTACAGAAATATCTCGTCGAGAGAGAAATGAATTGCGAGACTAAAAAGCGGAGCGATCGATCGTCGATTCGAATGTTTGCGAAATGGTTATACAACATGGAAGTACAATTGCCTGGAAACTTTTCCTACGCCGTATAAAGTATAATAAAGAAACCAAAATAATAAAAAAAAAATGATGAAAAAAAAACCCGAAAAAAAGTAACAAAAAACGAAAGACTGTAGCGCCGTGAATGTGTAATCTCGGATCTTACATATCAGACAATTTCGTTTAAGGGACGAACACACACACACGTTCAGTGAGATTTTACTCGAGGAAGGCACGCAGAAGTCGTTGTGTTTACAATAATTAAAGATTTAACCAAACCAACCTAGAGACAAACACGTCCGATATCCCTTAAATTATTTCCGAGAATAATAAATAATAATCCCTATTCGATCTCGCAATTCACGTTTTGGAAGTTTACAGTGTTCGAAATTCCCTTTCGATTTCATTGGCTCGCGGGTTTAATCCTCCTGAGATCCATAAATTCAAGAAAAAAAATATATGATAGTCGAGTAAACTTAGCGGATACATGTAGACTTACTAACTTCCGTTTCCGGTTTCAAGGATCAAACGCGATATAAAACGATTGATAATGAAACATGCGACTGTCCAATGCCAAGTAGAACGCTAAGCTTCGTTAGACAGTACACCGACACGTGTTTCTCGGTGATTTTTTCACGGTTACACGGAACTGACGAATTCAATTATTAAAAATCTTCAGTTTTTCGTTAGAAAATGTATACCTCTTCCAATATCGCCTTTATTGTAACCAATTCTCCGATTATAATTAAAAACATGTTAATTTCGATCAGAATATTATCCGTTTAAAAATCGTAAGTGATTGAAACAACGAAACGAAAGATATTAATGAACACTGCAACAGAAATTAGGGCGTTAATTGCCGTATAGTGATTTCATAGAACTGTATCGTGATTTTCTAAAAATTATCCACTTGGTAGCTTAAAAGTTGCGCCACAATCTCAGTGTCCTTTAATTTTCTCGATTTTACCCGATTGTTTAACTACGGTACATTTGTTAATTTCCAAGCGAAGGTACAACAGTAACGTGACACCGTGGAAAAATTAACTTCTTCGCACGAGAAACCTGCGTAGTACGCCTTGTAAAAAAAAGAAGAAGATATAACATTACCCTAGCGTCAATTTTCTACGAAAGAGTTTTCTACAAAATTCACACCATAAGCGTGCATCTGTTGCATCGCGCTTATTGTATGAATCTGTATGTATGCTATGCAAGCGCTGGTACGAATCTATTGACGTTTTTCTATTAGACATCGTTCGCTAAGTTTGTTACAATTAAAGGTGAAGAAGAAGAACAAAGAGAAAAAATAAGAAACGTATATGAAATCGGTTTATCGATGTAAACGAGCGCAGCCCCAAGCAAGCATAGTAGCGAAATTAATTAAGCTAGACGCTTGTTCGAGATGCACTTATATTGTAAAGCGAATAATGAATCAGATAAATGAAATTAAGCAATTGCAAGCTCTCATTCAATCGTTGAGTTCCGCGTCGATATTTAACTCTTCGCACTCGGAACGATTATTATTCAGAAACTTCATATTTATTTGTATTCGCGTATTATTGATAAAACCTTTCACAATTTTTTCCTTTAAAACGTTGTAAATTTATTAATATTTAAACACGGTGAATATCATCTGTTCTTATTACACAGAATACATGGATTATAACGTTACGTTGCAATCGAGTGTGCAAAGAATTAAAAATCGATCGAGTATTCCTATCGCTCGAAGAAAAACCGATCTGTCGAGTTGTCATCCAAAAAAAAAAAAACAACTTAAGGGAACATTATTGCGACGTATGGAGATCAAGACACGTTCGTTTCACTGTAAACTCCGTCGTTTGACAGCGATATCAAAGTTCAATGGTGTAGTACGATGGGAAAATGTGAGAACGACACGGTCGCGATCGTTCTAACATCCAACGAATTAGATTTTCCGTTTCGCGACAACGCAACGGTGGAAATGGAATTTCATATTTCCAACATCGATCCGCTGCCACGTGTTTCGAAGCCACCTTTGTACACAACAACTTCTATCCAAGCTCTTTAGTCGCCGCGTAGAAAAATTCTTCCGTGTCCACATG
This sequence comes from Mimumesa dahlbomi, assembly GCA_917499265.3. Lineage (NCBI taxonomy): Eukaryota > Metazoa > Arthropoda > Insecta > Hymenoptera > Crabronidae > Mimumesa > Mimumesa dahlbomi. The sequence continues at coordinate 4,826,895 of OU824113.1, read as the reverse complement.
AAATCTGTGCGGTTCGTTTGTTCTTTCTCGCTGAGAGAAAAAAAAAGGAAAAATGAAAAAAGAGAGAAAAGTTGTCGCAGCGAAATTAATTATTCCTTCGGCGACTAGAGGGTTCCGTTGAATCACCGACACTTCTCACTATTTAAGCTACACCATTGTTCGCAGTATGATTTTAGCGCGTGCTTGGGCGATAGTCGTTGCAAATAAAAAGGAAGAAAAATAAATAAAGTCAAAAAGAAAATTAATGACGCACGTGTCCACTGTACATGTATGTACAATATACCGTGTGGACGTAACATGCGACTTGTGCAGCCCACGAGAATGCACTTCGTTCAGGCCAGCTCGTGATCTCGAGCAAGCAATAATAATAATTCATATAAAAAAAATTGGACCGTCAACATGGTTTCACGAGGGGTTCAAACCGAAACTCGTGCTGCTAAATACATCAACGCGCATCACGAAAGTCTCGAGTCCGTTACATTCGGGGTGTAAAAGCGAAGGAGTAAAAAAATAATATAAACACTCAAGGAGATTACGAGAAAAACCGTTTTCAATTTTTTTCCATTTTTTTTTTAGTCACGATCATCAATTAATCGCAGGAGTCGGTCACGGTGATGAGAGAGAGCGAAGAAAAAAAAAACAGAATCCAGCGAAGGAATACACGTACTTCTCGATAACAAAAAAAAAATATATATACGTATACTTCTTCTTGTTTCCGGTTCTCTAGCATGCGGTTAAATATATTTTATTAAACGATATAACAGAATAACCGAATAATGAAAAAATAACGTAAAGTTGCATGCGTAAAACAAAAAAAAAATATACTAGAGAGTAAACAATTAGTGGCCATGGATTTATAAAGGCGCGTTGAATTTAAATGAAAAAAAAACTGCGGGAATGAAAAATAAAAGGAAGATGCAATTCTTTTTTCTAACGAGCGAATCATGTTTACTCCTTTTTTTTCAAAGTGATTTGACACGTAGCTGGCTAACTAGGAGTTATTATAACTGGCCGATATACTTTTATAAACTGTACGAGACAAAACCACAAAAGGAAAAAAAAACTAAAAAGTATTCACGCGCGTTTAGACATCAGCACTTTTAAAATATACTTGCCATAACGAATGCCTTAGCAAACAAAAAAAAACGTTACTGTACATTGAAGTATGAAGACGATGAAGGATATATAAGTATAATAAGTACATACATGTCATATACAAAAAATAACAAAAAGGGACAAACAAGCCAAAAGCCAATGCACACATCAAAGATAACATTAGTAGAGAGAGCGAGAGCGAGCGAGAGAGAGAGAGAGAGAGAGCGCGTGCGCGAGAGAGAGAGAGAGAGAGAAAGAGAGAGAGTGAAAAAGAAAGGATATACATATATATAAAAAAATCTTATGTTCAACCGTCTATCTGTATAAAATGTACCCGCGAAATTTTCTCCCTGTATATTTTATACATTTAACGTATTGTTTAAAAAAAAATAATCGAGCAGCAAGTGGTTATAACGATTACTAAAAAAAAACAAAACAAAACAGTGTACATGAAAACCTCTCAGAAGCGCACTAAAATAAAAAGTAAGAGATGATGATGCAAAGTGAGAATATATTATTAAATGTATTAGATTAAGAATGAATTATTAGGGAACGAGAGAAACGATCATTATCGTGTACATAAACAACATCGGTGGCAATATTCGACTTCGCCCGTCCATTTAGTTTCTAGACCACACACGTCTCTACGATTGTTCCTTTCGAGCCAGCATCGAATAGGTCCGAGAAATACGATTGAAATAATTTTGCGCCTGTAACTCTTGTTAATCTTATCGTTGACACGACATAATTTAGTCGAAGTGTTTTCTTCTCGAGCTGAGAATAATTATAATATTTTAAAATATATCATTGTTTATGTTTGAGACACACTTCCAACGTACTCCGTATTTCTATTTACTTATTCTACTTCTTCTTCTTCTTCTACTTCTACGTCTATTAGTTCTTTTACAATTTTCCTTCGAATCTTTTAAATTTCATCTTCTTTCTGCCGTAGGAATTACAATTCGATTTGTGGAATCAGTCGGTGTAGCATTGTTTTCTTACGCGTGTGATATCCAAAGAAACTTTAATATCGTTATGATAACGATCGATGTGAACGACGTCGTGGACACTTTTAATTTGATCGTTAGTATTCATTACGTCGTACGATGAACAATTTCGCGTTATCATTGTACGGTTTTTTTTAGTACGGCGTAGAATTGTTCGTTCAAATCGCGGTTCTAGATTAATTAATTTAACGACCAAGGCACGATCGGTCATTATTATTACCATCCAAGCGTTTCACAATGGCACGATTACGATATAAAATGATACCATCCGAAAAGATTAACATTTCCATGAATGTCCCTGTGGTTGTATCGTTATCGCTTTAGCGCATTCATCCGCCCATTGAATTGAATAAATACCATCCTGCTTTGGAAATTAATTATAAAGAAATTTCAACGACCACAGAAAAAAAGACCATCGTCGAATTAGACTGAAAAAAAAAATAATCGAGGATTAAGGATTAACGGAAGAATTAAAAACCACGCTTTTTCAAACAATTAAATACCAAAACGTTCACGTTCAACCGTTTCACGGCTACGGACGGCTTAACCCTGTAAAGTGTGCATTTAGAAACTAAATTCGTTTTCATTTCGAAACTCCGTTAATCGCGAACGCGAACTGCTTCGCTGTTGGTCGCGTTTCGCAAGGTGAATATCAAACGACAACAAAAATTTTGCTGAATACGTAGAAATAACCGTTGCGTGAAAGCCAAACGTTAAAATACACGAAAAACAACTTCTTTCGGATTCGTGAGAAATAATATGCGAGATTCTATCTTGATAGTTCCCCTATTTCTAACGATAACGAAAGGTTTAATAAAAAAAAACGTTTGATCCAACGCGATTAAAGTTACAATTAAGCACACCGCTTCGAAGGGTCGAATACCGAACTTTACATGTATCGAATATAACTAAGATTCTCTTACTTTCCTATAAATACAACAATCTCCTCGATTGACCACGAATTTTAATGTGTTCCACTTAACAAACGAGAAGCAACACGTAAAAAAGCAGTAACGCGCGACTAAACGTCAATCTATTTCACAATTTAAATGGATTATTCTTTCAAAACCATAACGAGCAGAGTTCCACTTCACACGTTTTTCAACATACGAATTTAACCCTCTACTATTAAAATAATGTACTTTCACTCGGAGGAGACAGAATTTCCCTCAATATTTTAATGAATTTCTTGGTACGCTACCGGTCGGCAGAAAGTCACGCAATCACCTGATGTAAAAAAATACCTGGGGAAAAATGCTGTCGTGTGACATATATTTCGCGGCGAAGTCGTGACGAATACAGATTTTGACACGCGATTCACGAGTCGGTGTGTTTCAAGCGAATCGTAAACACGTGATGCATAGGGTGAACCAAACATGTCTGTGGTCGTTTTAGAAGGGAAAAGCTGAGGTAAACCTAATATACTAACACAGATCCACAAACACTTTATCCGTAAAAGGGTTATCGCGATGCACGTTGATCACCCAGTAAATTAAATACTAATTTCGGAAAAGATAAAAAAAAGTACCACTGCTACTATGGAAGTCATACACACAAAATATATCCTATTTCAAAAATTAGACTTGTTACGTTTTACATATACTTCTCACATAAAAACGTTCAACTCTCAATAATTCCTGACGAGTGTGACTCGTTGCCTGTTTAGTATAAAGATCAGGACTAGCTAGACTTGTCATTTCTATAGAAGTTGATCGACCTGTACCTGTAGACATTGCCACGCCCCCAAGCCCAACGAAGTCCTCCTATTGGCTGTCGTTTTTCTTTAATAACTCGGTCACGAATCGACATAGGACACTGATAAATATAACCTTCCTCTTTTCGAGTTACCTCTCCATCACTCTCTACAATGTCCACCGACATTTTTGGAACACCCTGTATATCTCGCGGCACTGTCGTGACGAATATAGATTTTGACACACGTTTCAGAAGTCGCGCGGTTCCGAGCGGATCGTAAACACGTGATACACGGGTAACACGATGTTTACGGGTAGCGTGACGAAAATCTGTCGGCGAGTTCGAAAGTTTCACGGCTCGTAAATAAGACGAGGAATCATTTCTTTGCCGTTCAGTGCCTATACACGTGTAATTTCTGAAAAAAAAAATTGAGACGTTAGAACGCGACGAGCATTCCGTGGGAATGTTCTAAATCGAACGTGACGTAGAATTCGCGCAACCGACGACGATACCTTAATCGACACCTGCCAATTGAATAGAATATCCACGGTGAAGCCAATGTCGAGGTTTATTCAATTTAAAGATATAATGCAACCTATACGTGAGTCTATTCTGAACGTTTCATATATCCATTGTTTTTGTTGCTGAGGAATTCGTGGTAAAATAAATATCACGTGAGATTCTATGTGAAAAGCATTTCTACTCGATTTTCTCTCTTTTTTTGGAAACTGGATTTCATGAGTTTCAAAGTAAAAGGCTGGACAGTTAATCGACATTTGTTCGTTATGGTTTTGGAATCTGCAAATAATCGATGAATTTTATCGAGAATCATTTTCGCGGTATACATCAAGGTTACATTGCGACAGCGTAGGCTTCGATATAAAATTTCAATGTGCACGAATAGAAATGATGATATAAGAAAAGAGTATGGCAGGTAGGAGTATGAATTATGTACGGATGCAAATTTAGCTAAATTGGAACGGTGCAACAGGGAACGATGGGTCGTCCGATAATTAAAGAAAAATAAACTCTTCGAGTGCTCGTTTCTGTACAATTTCATGAAGCTTGGCTTTCCACGCACTTTGACCCACTTCGACCTAAAAGATGGGCGATTTAAAATTTGAATCGTGAAAGATTTGCAAAAATAAACCGAATTTTTTTGGCTCAAGTCGAACTTGTCTGTTATCGAATCGTCCGCGAATCGAATTCGCTAATCATCCGCGTGTCGCTGGAATATTTCCACGTATTGAATAATGAAATTGCAATTGCACCGTGATTAGATGCGGACAACAATGCTCCCCCGTATCGTTTGTACAATTGACAAATAATACCCACGAATAAATTTCGCTCAATTGAACCCTGTACCCGTTGTGTATTAATACCTGTATAAATTGCACATCGCGAATGTTCTCGATATTCCGAATATATAACGTGAATTATATATACAATGAATATTACGCGTGTGTTATAATCGTCCGGCAGAATTTGTTCGTAGGTGTAATTAATATGAAATTATTCGCAAATGTTTTAGCAATGAAAAATAGAATCGTTTAATGAGACACGAATCAAGTTGATCATATATTGATTAACAACATTGTTCGCATTTAATCACGATTAACGAAACGATAAAAATACAGAGAATAAAGAACAAAAAAAAAACGAATGAACGTCGAAGTTTACTATCTTTCTCAACAAAATCTCGACCTCGTTCTGTTGTCTTCGTTATTAGTGATAGTGTACATAACTGTTACCATCGTCACTGTTACCTCTGCGATCGTTATATGTCATTACTACATGCTTAAGTAATATGGACCGTTGACTACTAAAAGAAAAAAAAACGGCTAAGAGCTCAAGTATCGATAAACAAGTCACATATTAAATCTACTAGTTATTAACACGTTACATCAGATACATCCCGCTGTATTACAGTGGATCGTTAGGAGCGAATGACTTATTAATTTAAGATTAAAATCATTACCGGAACCACGTGCAATAAACAGACAGAAACTATTCCACGAACTTCTCTGTTTCGCGAACTTCTTTTGTCGTTTCGTTCGAGTTTGTCTTCTTTCCGACGAATCTCCAAATATTCTTCACTCTCGGCAATTTCAATCGATAACTTCGTCGCATTCTGAATAACGAATATGTAAGTACGTATCTCGTTCGCTCGATCGATTTGAAGTTCATTAAAAAAGGAATACTTGGGATTTTAGGAAGAAAGTCTTACGAACGGTGTTCTTCCATCGCGCGAGAAATTGCAGGGGTGAAAATACACTTGCGAAGAAGTTTAGAGCGGCTGCATTATAATCGATCTCACGGCGCAAGGTTCAATAAACTTTGAACGTAAGAAACCATGTTATAGCTTTCCAGAATTTCAGCTATCGCTAGTTTCGTCAGCGCGGTTCAAACATTATTTTCATTTTACGATGAAAATTTTATGCCCCAATAAAATTTACATTTCGATCTCTCGTATTACTTCGCGTGTCACGACGATCGATATCTGTTAATAAAACACGTTTAATACATTCGATACAAATTATGAGAAGTTGCAAGTGTATTTCCACGCAAACAGAGTATACAAATTGAGAGCCGGAGAGATGGCAGCTGTCAATAATATCTTACCAACCTTTCTAGTCTCGCAAAATCACTGTCGTTTCGTCTCCTAGAAATAAATAATAACGTGAAAAGTAAAAACGACACCGAGGAGAAAAAAAAGTGTGACAACATGCTAAACCAGAACTGACAGCTGTCGTCTTTCCAACTCGCGATTTATCGAGAGCTGGGATGATGGCAACTGTCATTAATGTTTCACCAGTCTTTATAATATCCTGGATCGTCTTCGATATTGTCAACAAGAAGAAACAAAAAAGTAACAACGGAAACTCGGTCGTCTAATATCGAAACTGGAAGTAACTTTGACGAAAGATATAAAAAAAACAAAACCATGATAAAACACTAAGTGATAGTAAAAATATTTCCGATCGTTTATATTATTCACATTATGTTAATTATAAAACACTGATAGAAAATCATTAAACAAATGCCATGTTTCCAGTTCCCAAAAGTGTAACGCGGGCAGATGATACGCGTCAAAGTATGAAAGTGCGAAATCGTGTGGTTGCATTAGAAATTAACAAGGCTTCGCGAGCGAAGTTCATAATTCATGTAAAATACAGCTCATGGGAATTGACGAAGAATTGGAATTGTGTACCATGGGTATATGTATGTACATGCGCGCAGGTATAACGTTATGTATACATTTGTACATACGTACGGGGGTATATATATTGTATATCTGAGTGTGTATAGTCGAAGCCCAAGTAGAATGTAAATAAAATATATGGACAATACGTGCAGTAGATTTTCGTGTACGTATAAGAGACACGGAGAACAGTCTCGTCCGTTGAAGCAGGAAAAACGTTGTATTCTTAGTCTGTACGGTTATTCTTTCGAAAACGAGTGAAATATTTATACGGAAAGTGCATTGACAAAAATAGTCGTTCCACATTTTCGTCCTGCTTCGGTCACTCGCTAGGAGAAAAGACAAAAATGATATTTTTATGACGTAGGAAAGCCGCGACACGTAAGCACAAAGCGAATCGATTTAATTATGCACTAATCTTGTATAACGAACCCCACGTGCATGCAAAAACAACGTGGTGACGGTTTTTTTAGTTTTAATTAGCTTCCCAATAATTTTAATTAACTTTATCGAGACACCGAACAACGTGGTGTTGAATAGTTGCATTTCGAAATATGATTTTTATATTTTAATTGTTACTTAATACTTCCGATTTATTATTCTCGACATTTCTCCGCAAATACCGAACGTGCGCACGTTCTAACGTGAATCCGTTGAAACTCTTCTCCGTGGATGATTATACTTACGTTCTTGCGAATGTCAATCGTTTAAGGGGAATCGGATTTCGGTATGGAAAAATGTTAATAGATTATACAAAGAACACGAGGAACAGATGCCGCGTAGATATAGATTGATTTCTTTCGATGAAACTAACATTCGACGCATGGAATGAGCTGTTCTGTGTTTACGGAAAATCGATGGAGGGTATAGGAAATATTCAATTCTCCGTTCTAGATTCTCATAAATGCATATTTATCAATGAAACGTGTTCTGACAATTGATCACTCCTGGTAATTACTTATTATAAAGGCAGAAATGGTCGATTGGAAAACTATTCCAGACTTTCAGATAATTAACTAACCAATTAATTGATTGATTAAAATATGGCAATGAACGAGCTTGCATAGAAATCAATGCGTCACAATTTCATGTGAAGCGTTGATTGTCCCACGAGTTTCCATAATATTCTCCACAGATTGAAGTACTTATTTTCAATCTTCAAATAATACCTTACCTATTTCTTTAAACGGTAAATATGATTAAGAAAACAATAGTATTCATAAATTTATCGAGATATTGCAGACAAGAAGATAGACTTGAATTCGCGAACGAACGCAAACTCGTGATATTCCATTGAATTTTCCATCAAAATTAGACTATACCCGTTACAATTACGTTTAACATACTTATTCATTTTATCTCCGTTTGAATTCCGACTTGTAACTGATTAAACGAATCATGGAAAAATTGATAGCGCATAGAGTTTAACGTTGTAAAGCACAGAAGACGGATTATGGAGTACAATAAAAAAAAAAATAAAGAGCACTGAAATACGGCAGGTATATGCAGAAGTAGTGTATGTGAAGAAACGACTGTATACATTTGTATCGATCAGAGGACTATAATATGTAATCGACGATGTTAATGCACATTGGTCGTAGCGATGATATTTTTTATCAAAAGTGCTCAGCGAGGTCTGCGCCGACCCATACTGACTCACTAACTAACTCGCTCACTCACTCTGTCACTTGAATCAAATCACTTATCCACTCACCATAGTATATATGTTACGAATATGTGCTTTATATAGTTTAACAAAATAAATTATTTCAAAAATTTGCACAGTCTCCTTCTCCCTGTAACACAGTTCTCTCTTCGTTATTTCGACCGGTTTGCTTTTCTACTGGTGTACAAATTAAAGCCGAAACGATATTCATATTCCATACGAAAGAAACAGTTGATTTTATGATAGTATTACAGCAAAAAAAAAATCATCGACACCAGTGGCTTTTAATTAGAACATTTGTAAGACTTACAGTAAATTTAACCGTATCAAACCCGGTGAATCGCGGAGAATTAAAAAATTCCCAGGTTAATTTGGAAATGGATTAACCGTTTGGATTCCGAAGCTCATTGAAAAAACATCGTTAAAAAATCCCGAACGCGGCAATATCGTTTGTCTTAACCAAGTACGCTAAGAGCGGCGCCAACGTCGGCAAAATCCATGTAACACCTTCAATTATTCACTGCGACAAAGTGTAGTAGTAAGTCTTTTCGACGTGAAATCTGAATACCGCGATCGCACTGCGTGGGATCCAAACGATTAAAGTAAGACGATTACATTAATTTTTCCATGAACGAGGAGCAACTTTTAATTAGATAAGAAAATAACCTGAGGTAATTAACGTCACACGGTATCCGCACCGAAATATTTGACCTGAAATCGTGATGTTGTTGCAATTATAGTAGGCAATAAAATCTATCAATTAATCTCGACGACCAATTCCGCTTTATTGCCAAAAAGATGATGGCGAATTGGTAGGGATGTGGTCGATAACTTTTAATGGACGGCTTTAATCTTCGGAACAGCACCTCGTGTTCACGGAACAAGTAGGTCAGTTTTTATTCTGGCCCTTTGTTTCTCCGCTGCGCTCCCGCCGTGAAGATACAATTCGAGTTCCTGTATGAGTGCCATGGCGGCACCGATGCACTTATTATCTTCTTGAATAGTCAGGTCCGGAAATTGGTCTCGTAGTAGCCGTAGCATTACGTTCATCTGCGTGCTAGATCTACGAATATAAACAATTCATCAATCGTAGAACGATCATGTACGAAAATTGAATAATTAAAAAAAACACACGGTAAATTACTAAATCTAAGTAAAACAGAAGCAAGCAAGTAGAACACATTAAAATAAAAAATAATACCCGAAGGTGTACAAGGATATTAAATAAATTTAATAAATTAAATTAAAAGCTCTGTATGTGCATTACGAAAAGTGTGCAGTAAAAAGAAAAGTAAGCAGAATCCAATAAATGAAATTCAATAAAATGATTATATGCACCACGTACAGTAATCAGCGAGATATTACAAAAAGTTAAAATTCCAAATCGTTGCGGGAAAGAAATCATTTAATATTACATAATCATAAATACACGTGACAATTGCGTACGATCGACATATATATATTCACCTGGCAGAGATTCTAAGCCTCGCCTCTTCCTCGACCATGGGCAATACCTCGACTAAGCAATACTTCAGACTTCCATAAGCCTTCACCACGTAAACGTCTACGCAGATTTCTTTGAACGACTTTTCTTTTAAAAACTCCAACAGAAGCTGTCCCCTTTCAGGGTTCGTTTCCACTTGTATACCGACGGTTTTCTCTATGGACATGCTTTTCAGCGCGAGTATACTGTACAGAGGGTCGACTGAAAATTGTATTCCACAGGAATTATCAATCGTCTCGTCGACCAGCAGGCGAACCGTCGGCACGGGAGTTTGATATTGTTTCCCGTCGACTTCGTACGAGATCGTTCCGTAAGCGTCGCTGAATGATTCTCGATCAAAAGTTGGTACATCTAAAATAACGACGGCAATAACCTCCGTAAGGGGATCGATCACATCGGTTCTGTACCAGAACGTATCCTCCAACAGGTGCCAAATCATCGAGGCCCCATGGATCTCCGTTTCGTCTTTCACATCGATGTAAAATCGTGGTTTGTATAGAATTCTAAAACGGTAAGAACGTGCTCATACTTCCTGCGGTATCTGCTTTTGTGAAAATTTAACGTAATGCTAATTTGGAAGAGGTACTAGAATTCTACGGAAAAATACTATTTAATTAATGTGTGTTATATTTTCCTAACGGAAAACCGGTGTCGATAAAATATAAAGTTTCTCTTATAATATCATAATTATCTAATTACTCTAGTTATTATCGGATGAAAAGTAAAGTAATCATTCTAAAGTGATTATTAACCATTCCCGTCCATCTCTCAAGAGCGACGTTTAAATCATCCTAAAAACTTCGCTTGTCTCTCTAATAAATTGATGAGTACAATTTTCATCCTCCACAACGTCGAGTCGTTGAATATTCAAACAAACCTACCCTTCCCCCCTTGTACGGTATCAAATGTATAATTGAATATACATACTATAATTGGATTTCAATTTTAAGTACACGATCGAGGCATAGTGAATTCATTTTCGAGAATTGCGTCCGATTCGAAGCTTGTTCGCGATTGGCGATCGCCTGCGCATGCGTAGAAATATTCTACCTGTCGACGGAATCGATCGGCGAACGAAAAAAATCCGTCGGCGACGTTGGCAAGTGGAAACGGACGACGACGAGTGCGAAACTACCGGCTGAATGGTCCGTTTCCCCTCGGCGATGCTGTCGTGATCGTACGGCTTCCTGTTTTTCCTTAGGACGGCCGCACGCGTCACGTTGCATCGCAAAGTGGCGATAAAGGTCGCCGGTGTATGCACTCATCGACCTTGATTAACTTACGCCAATGCCGCGCGACGCTGGATCGATTGTCAAATCAAAAGCTCAATGGAAGCGAAGATCTGGGTTAGGTGCGGACCAATCGATTTTATTTGGATCGATTGTGCGATCAAGACGCGGATCTATGGAGAGATCGTTCTGTTACACCAATCTTTCGAACCGTGATTCATTATATTTATGATTAATTAGTATCAGATTTATCGGGTTTATCTGTATCGAGACTTTGAGATACATGTGATTTTCTGGTCGATTTCGTGATAAGGTGTGATAATAGTAATTATTCTCTGTATCTATATATCTAATTCCGAATTTTTGCATTATTTATTTATTCGATTTATTGATACGATCTATTTTACTAGTTTCATTTCTAGTGAGATCCTAAGTAAAGCAAAAATCTGCAACCCTCTCTCGTAATCTCAAATCCATCCCCATTATTCATTTATTTTATAATAATGAGATCTTTTTAACGAGACTACCTATATTCATACTCGCAAACCAAGTTCGACACTCCTCCAACACTACACGCGTGCAACACTCTCGGAAAAGTGTCACACATCCCCATGCGTATCACGCGTAGAAATAGAAGTGAATAATCACAGGGTCACACCTCGAGCGTCCCAACGCCAAAAAAAAAAACCCTCGTATCCTCATCTAGACCCATTTCAACCGATCTTCCAGCGAACGATCTCGCGAACCACGAATCGAACGGCGTCGCGGAAAAAAAAAAGACACCCGCGGGGGGTTGGAAACTGGAAAAAGTGTTGCGCGGGGTCAGGGATAGCCGTCGGGGACGTCGGTACGCAGACGCGGGAAGCGTCCAGCGGCAAATCGACCCGCGAAAAAGTGAGCCAATCGGAGTCCGTAGACGAGGCGGGTGGCGGCGGTCGTCGCGAGTATGGATGCGGGCCGAGGTGCTCCTCAGTAATCTGCACGATGCCGCCGTGATCGTATGGCTTCGTGTTTTTCGTTCGATCCGTCAGTCGTATCACGTGTGCCGTTCGCCATCCGTCGAGTCGTGTGTGCGACGAGTCGTCGAGGTGTTGTTCGATCAGCCGATCGTCTTCGTCGACGTCGACGTTCGCTTCCCCGTGGGTCTCGACGTGGCGACCGGGACGAAACTGAATCTCGTGCACCGGGCGCGATAAATGCGCCAGTGAACTCTGACATCCGGGGCATATATGTCCGTCGAAGGTACGATTTTCTTGGGCAATGTATGTGTGTACGTACGATTTGTTTGTGTGGTAGAGTTGAGGGAATTAAAAGGATGATGATTGTACGAGGGACGCGAGATTAGATTTTCGAGAGAGGGTGTACCGTGACCCGATGACCCAGGAAACGTGTGAAGTAAACCGCGTCTCTCTTGGAAAGGTCTCTTTTCCCCCTCCCCCTACTGCTGTACTTGCATCGAGTCACGATTTTCTTGATCCCGATCGTCCGCGATCCATGTCCCCGGTGAAATTTGTACTGTGTGTGTGTGTGTAGAGTAATCGTAGGTTGGGAACGTAGCATTGAAACTACCGCGGTAGCGATGTAACGGGATGGTTATTGTGTTTTTTTTATGATAATTAATAATTGTGTAGGGTGTAATTTTTATTTGTACGTAAAGTAGTTATTAGCTGGTTAATGGAATCGTGTAGAGAGACTTTTTATAGGGATCTGTTGTTGTTTTAACGAGATGTAAATTATTGCAAGGCGTTTACGTGTTTAGCTTAATTCAATTGAATGTTATTTAATTTCACCTCTTATCGAACCGTAATCCTATTTGGAGTGCAAGTTATTAATTTACGCTGAGAACGCGGTAGTATTATGTAATGTAATCAAACGAGGAAACAATGAATGCGACACTGAATGATAACCAGCTAAAGGACATTTAATCTGTACTCTGTTACATGTATGTAGTTCCTCCGTTACACTGAGTCTCTTTGTAAAAAAAAAAGGAAAAACTGCGGGGCATTTTAAACAACCGCGATATCGGAACTGCGGAGAGAGAAATTACTTTGCACGCTGGCCTAGGCGTTCTCGTTTCATATCCATCCAAAGTTTTCAATGAAATACCATTAATCCTTGAAATTTGTCGCTCCACTTTACAAATATTACTTTAATGGCCTTGCGAGTCGGTTGAATAAGTATCCAGATTACTGGTTATTCGACTAACGCTTAATGACACGGTAGACTTTTCATCCCGAATTATTCCAATTGCCATATTTTTTCAATGAGACTACCGTCATTCTGAAAATCTGCTGGACCGATTTCTACCTATTATCGTAACGACGATAATTGAGAAATTTGTATGCATCATTCTTACGATCGTATCGCTACACCGTAGTCGAATGCAATTTTTCTTAATAACACGTCAGACAAAAAGAATCATCGGTATCGGATGAACGTACATTCTTGATTTTCTTCTAATGAAACACGCGCCGTTTCATTTCCGCGAGAATATCGGATTTAGTAAATTGCATTTCTAATTGAATTAATTTTCCCTCCCCGTATAACGATCCTAACAATAATTATACCGGTTTCTTGAAGCGTGAAAATTTGTGATACGCCACGGAGGGTGACTCTGAAAGCTTAAACCTGAACGAATAATATAAAAGCAGCACGTGCTACGTGGGAAACGTTACAACGAATATGACAATTAATTCCAGCGTTAACGAGAACATACCTATTTTTACCGTAATTAAACGAAACTACGCAAAATATCTTAGTCATTCGTTTTCTACGTTACGTGGCAACAAATCAATTATAATTATTATGAAAATTCTTACATCGTATATTCCGTAAGAAAAAAGTATTATTTCTTTCTATTAATCGTTAGTAACTAATTCATAAAGATTAGGATACGAGAGATAAAAAAGAAAGAGCAAAGAAGAGAGCAACCAAGGCAGACGGTGATTGACATCGAACATGCAAATTTCTCGATCAAATATACGAACAGTTCTCGCTGTGAACGCGAGTTTCCGTAACTTTTCATGCGCATGAAGTATTAACGGATTCAGGTTTCAGCGACATGCACACCAGAAAATGTAAAACCGATTGCATCAAAACCCCTTCTCTCACTATGCTAGCATCTTTCAAATCACCAACGCAAATATTTGCCCTTGACATCATTTTTCGAGAGAATGATTGTCTCCCAAAGGGCAACATCGCAATATTCGTGAAAGAAGACAACTATTGATTAGATATCGGACTATTAAATAATACAAAAAAATGTAGACAAACTGTGGCAACGATGAACGCGGTTAGACATTTGAAAAACTGTTTACTTATCGTAAAATGAATAATGCGAGATAAAAGTTAATTACATTATCAACAAAGGTGTAAAACATAGAGGTAAAGTTGTACTGTCGGCAACTCAACGCCATCAATTATAGTTCGTTTTATCGAAAGAAATTAGCTATACTTAACAAAATTTCTTACTACTCCCAGCAAACATATGATTAAAGTAATAAGTGGTTTTCTGTAAATGATAAATACGTCGTAATTGATTATCACATACGCAACGAGTAATTGTATACAATTATAATTGTAAGGAATACATAGATCCAGAAAGAAACGCAAGACTAACCAAGTAAAATAAATACACTATTAATAAGTTAGTCGAAGCTTACGAAACACCGCGTGAGAATAAGAAGACGTAGGAATGTAATTTCAATGAAACTGAAATTCCGTTTCGATCCTTCCTATCAATCATCGCGCCGATATTTAAACAAACGCTAACATTTTACCAGCCGAGAAACCTTTACATAATTTCAGAGAATCCCCGAGTTTGCATTACACTTACTTAACTTCATTCTGAAAATAATTTGAAGAATAACAGGCGAAAATAAAACAAGTCCGGATTGGCGTGAGAAGTCTGCTCTGTGTTATGACTAAGCAGTAATAAATATTTACAACAATTATCCTACACATGTGTATATTCATTTGCAACTGTTGTTAATTAGATAACTTCCGAATAATTTTCACGGTTAAATATAACGATCGGTCGTAGCAAGGGTTTATCTGATTTCGATATATAAAAGAAATGAAATTAGATTATACGTTTTTAGAAACTCAGCAATTTCTGTGCGCTAATCGCTACTGCAAATAAACGTGACGTTTCTCTCGGGAATTATTGACCCTACCCATGCGTAGCTTCAATTGCAAAAGCCACGAGAGTCGAGAGAAATTACATAATTAACACGTCTTAGAATGAACGGCGACGCTCGACTCAATTCAAATCACAAAATGAATAAATAATAAATGAGATAAATCGATAGATCATTACCGGGTCATTCTACACAATACAATCACCACAAAAATTCTTTCGTATTCATACAAATATTTAAGTACATCATCTCAAAACAACAACGAACAAATCATTATTATTACAAACGCGAATTATTATCAATTCCTCGACTTTAACCCGGATCTTCAAAAGAATATAATAATGATTTCGCAGTAGAGATTCGATCGACGAAAGATTTAAATCCTTGCACCATCCTTCGCACAGATACTTTTCAGTCTTATGTAATCTTCCATCCGTGTGTATGTGTGTTTGTGTTCCAGTCCGATATGAGTTCAGACGGAAACACGTTCTCCGAGAGAAGATGACGCCGCGACGCCACGTTTTCGCGGCGATTCGACGGATCCTCCTTGCCGCCGGCGTCCTGGCGCTCCTCATCTTGGCCCTCTCGAGCCAGGATGCCACCAACAACGCGCAGCCGGGGGTTTTGTTGGAGGTGAGTACCTTCTTCCACCGCGATCTTTTGTTTCCAGAGAAAGCTGTCCGAGAGACGGGGCTCGAGGATTTAGACCGCCGGAAAATTAGACGGATTCTCTTTTCTTCAAATTTCCCCGGGTTTTTCTTCGCACTGTTTCTTCGGACATTCGCGTCCCCGTTCGGATGAGACTTTAGATAGTGAATACGGGAATTGAATGGGGGAAGAAGGAAAAAAAAAATACGCCTGACGAAAGAATGGTCTTTGTGCGAGGCGGTAAGAGAAATTAGTGAAGCTTTTTTAGCTATCTTATCCCCCATCTACGCAGATACGTTTGTCTCCCGTTTTAGATGAAGCTCTAGGCGTGAAATTAGAAAGGCTTGTAAGGAAGGCGATTTTATTTTCGTCCGGCAGGGAATTAAGTACAGGGAGTTAGTTCTCAGTTTTCCCTACTTCTATTTTTTTTCTTTTTTGTTTTTCGTGGTATCGGCTTTTTTGCTAGATGAGACGTAAGAGTTTTTTTACCCCTGACATTTTTAGAGTGCCCGGTGACGGGAAAATCAATGCTCGGTTTACGATTAAATTTCAATCCACCGGATCTCTAAGACAGGAATATTAATTTTTCTAACGAGACTTTTATCGCATCATTCTCTGATAATCATTATGAAACATTTAAACGAACTTCCGATGATAATTTATTACTTTTCGCTCTTACCATTTACACACACCGTTAATTCCCGGGATTTCCACTCGAACGCCTAATTACACGTGTCGAACGAACGTGGTTCTCTCATTGTGATTAAAACCGCGATTTCTTTCGCACGTAACAATGCCGAGCGTCGACGTAGCAATATCATAGAGTATACATATATATTCCACTTTGCTATTCCCGCGACGCTGCGTTTCCTCGTAAAATCTTAATTCGTCGTTGCGGAAAATTCGCGGTATACCGTGCGCATAGGGAGCATTACTCAGCCGTAAGGTGACGCGTTACACGACGAAAACAAAGTTGCCTAGGTGTCAAAGACTGTCGTGCCGGTTCCAATTTTTTTTTTCTTTTTTTTTTCTCTCCTATCTTTGTCTTTCTCTCTCTCTCTCTCTATCTTCGTAGAGAACGAAAACGGTCTCCTTACGTAAAGCAATACGAACGTAGATTGGCAGACTTCCAGGCGCAATGCGGCACATGAATGTGCGGGCTGCCTGATATGGCCCCTTTAAGTATGCAAAAGGTAGTTAAAGTCGGCCCTCAATCCCGACAATTACTTGCTCCGCTATCAGTGCGCCCACTGTAGATCGATCTTTCGAATGATTGCCTTTTTACGAACCCGTAAATCCGCGGGGAAGAATCGAATGTAAATTTCCCGTGAATCGATTGATATTTATGAAAGATGATTCGATCGATATCAGAATAATTTGCCGGTCGAACGAATTCTAACTGTACGGAAGAAGATAGGATCTTGATATAGTTTTATCTGATGCGTGTTTTTTTTTTTTTTACACGCTCGTACTTTACCGCGGGTAAGAAATAGTTGAAGTCGTTTCTTAATTAACAATTAGTGTGTACAGTGTTTCTTGTAATGCATCACAAGGTCGAGGTGTAATTATATTACTTGATTAAGCCACGGGTTAATTGGTATAGAACTATTTCGACGTATACGCAACCAACCAACGGGTGTATCCTTTTGTTCTAATTAAATGTACTAATTACATGTACGTATATCTGTAATAAGCTGCTTACTATACCGTAAAGTATACTAATTGAACGCTAAGTTCGCAGTTCGTCGTCGCAGCGAAAGCCTTCGCGCGGACATTCGGAACGTGAATTTCGAAAGAGCGAAACAAAATGTGACAGTAACGACGCGGGAAATCGCTGTGATCATCGTGTTTCGATAAAGATGCGCATTCAGCGCGATCCTTAAAAGTAGCCGATGATTCTCACGATTATTTATCAGAAACACACCTGCGCAGCTTAGCCAATTATCGCCGGTTTAAAGTCAAAGGTGAGCGGCTAGTGTTGCAAAAAGTTATCGTTGAATGGAATTCCATGACCTTAATAATACTTGGTACACCCATACAGATAAGTACGCAAGTAAAAACCAGTCGCTATAACTTCCATCGTTGTAGGAAGTATTATACACGGCGAGCCACGTGACGTGACTACATCTATTATATTCGTTGCTAGTGAACCGATAAAAATCGTTTTTTTTTTGACATAGATGAATACGATTTCCGAGAACCTTGAAAGTGATGACATTACCATTTATTTTTGTCTATATCTTGTTTGTAATTACGATCTCATCGTCACCTTTTGTTTTCTTATAAAGAAACCTATCATTCTTTTTATACTCATTTTTTCACGTATTATAAGACCAGTTTCGGGAAGCGTCGTAAAATATTTAAATTGACGGTGTTCGGGATCGTCTATAAAGAAAAACTTACGCCGACCGTAAAAACTACGAAAAAGAACAACTCGTAAAAATAACTGATACGATCGTCTTAGGGGTTTCCTCGAACCGTATTATGCGCGGTGAAATAAAATTTTTCATCGATTCGGCAACAACGAAAGTAATCGCGGTGGTCACGTTACGAGGTTCCACCCTGTAATACATGACGGTTTAACAGAGGTTTCACGGGGTGCAAATCACACTGATCCCGACCGATTAAACTTCCATTCGCGCGGCGCGATTTTTCTTCGCTTTTTATTGAATTACACGGAAACCGTAGTAGTACGCGTTACCGTATGATCTCCGAGATTCCATTTCGCGAAATTAAAGTAATAATTTTATAACTATACCCGGAATATTCCATTACGAAAAAGAAATCTGTCTAACTCCGAAATAATTGTATTATTATAAAAAAAATCGTTCAAATTGGACGTCACATCTCCGAACCTAAGAATTACATATTTTTCTCACCAGGAAATAATACTTTTACATTAACGACGAATAACGACCATGATAATTGCACGGTGCAATTAGTCGACGTACAATTAAAAATCACTGTGTAGAACGTGCAAAGTTAAACGTTACAATCCCGACGAATTACACACGCTATTTCCGCCATTACGTCTGTCCAGCGATAAAACGAAAAAATTGCGAGGCGCATAAATTCCTGTGCGCACGTTATAATTAGAAAAATGCTAAACGGATCGCGGAAGGTTTCGATGAAAAATGTTTAACAGTGTATTCTGCTGAGAGCCTCGCAGCCTCGGTGTGTACAGAGTACTTTTCACGAGACGCAAATTTTAATCGATATGTTCGCGCATCACTTTACGTAGGTTTACTTGCATTCTTTCGACACGTGGTTTAAACCTTCGAATTAGTCTGTGGCACGCAACGATCGAATC
The DNA here is from genome assembly GCA_917499265.3 of Mimumesa dahlbomi. NCBI lineage: Eukaryota > Metazoa > Arthropoda > Insecta > Hymenoptera > Crabronidae > Mimumesa > Mimumesa dahlbomi. The sequence continues at coordinate 4,807,400 of OU824113.1, read as the reverse complement.
TATGTCCAAATAGTGTAAATGAGTCTCTAAAAAATTAAACTGTTCACCCCATAAAAAAGGAAAATATTTTAATTAAGTATTTCATTTTTGGAAAACTCTGTAACGATCTCGTTTTCGTGTAAAGAAACTCAGAAACGTTATAAATTTAAATCAATTTCAATTTTGAGTGATTCATAACTAAATTTCACGATGTCCCCTGTTCCCTGAGAACTCATACATCTATTCTTTTCACGACACTAGTTTTTTACCAGTAATTTGTACCGGACGCAACGTGTACATACAATACAACTATCCAGCTTGCCCGTGTAAACTTCGAATATAAATCATTCGGAATACCGTCTCCTCGTAGCGTCTTACAGTTTTACAGAGGGTCCGTTTCGTTTGATTGTAGTGGTGGCGTTCGTTCGTGTACACATGCATCGATGCAACGTGAACTTTCTACAAAATTCCCGCTTCGTCGGGTAAAGTTGGAATGTAAATCATCCGGAATTGTATCGCGGGACGGTTTGCAGTTTTAAAGACACAGACGTGAAACTGTCTCCCGGGAATATATGTATATATATTCCCTGTTCGTTGTGTATCTTCGAGCGTGTACGTTAACTTAATGCCGTGGAAACTTGCGAGAAAATTTCCGTTTTATTGACCGAACTTCCAATGGACATTGTATTCGGAATTGTATCGCCGGACTTTGTTATTATACCAACTGCGAAGCACTCGTTCACGGTACGTGCTGTGTTAAAGACGTAAGCGGTTTTTCAAGTGGAATTTTTCACCGCTAATTATATTCAGAACGTGACTTTAACAACGTGGTGTTAGCCAGTTCCTCGCCGCGGAGATGTTAAAATTACGTCTTGAATTTAATAACGTTAAAAACTCGTGTTAGAAGAGGTCGTTCAGAACACGGTACTTAGACACAGAACTCACTTCCCGGAGATGTATCTTCAGTTTTACAGTTTTTAGATTTACAGACTTACCCTCGTTCGAATGTACTTTTTATCGGTTCTTACACACATACGTACATCATACCTTAAACACACACTCGTGCGACAAAAACTTTCAACACCTCCGTTATTCAATTTTAACAAAACCACGTACAAAAATCCAACTCGTCTCCTTTCACAAACACACGAACCTCCAAACGTTCAAAAATAAAATACATAAAAATCATATAATATTATATACGAAACGTTATCTTTCTACACTCTAGAAAATAATGGTATAAAAAAAAAAAGAACGGGATATTATCCAACCTCCATTCTCTCGCGAACAGAATCGTGACGCGATGCATCGGGGAAACATATTCCCCGGATGGCTCGCAGATTCGAAAGAGAGGGAAAAGGAAATGTCGCGCATCTTCGAGGGATACATTTTGTAAGCTGGTGCACGTGCATGGATGCAGAATGTTCGCGCGCTGCACCGCCCGTTGTGGCCCACATTCAGGGTGACGGGGCGTTCGGGTTCTACACTGAAATCAATAAACGGAAGCCAGTACTTCTCTGCATTCGCTCTTTCCGCCTGGCCACGCTTAGACACTAGATTTTCGCGCATTATATCCTTCTTCCTTCTCCCCCACTCTCATCCACCCAACACGTGTACGAGAACGTTTATGATTATCCGCGAACGGGATATCTTTCGTGCGATGGAAAATCTTTGGTTGTGAATTCCACTTAGCGAAATAGAATCTTCCCACGAAAAAATCGACGATGTCTTTGGAGATCAAAGAGAAGAGAAATGTTCTTCTTTTTTTTTGTGAAAGTTCTAAGAGAGTCGTGGGACGTTATCCGTGTAGTTGAATAAGTGAAATCCTATTTTCTTATTAGTTGATATAATCGTAGGCAATTTTGTTCATTACATCATAATTCAATAGAAACACGACTTGAAAGTAACGGGAGGATTTCAATGCAACGTTGTGTGGACGGTTTTATTGAATAATGTTTCATTCTTCCGGATATATCAAAGAAATGAAATGATCTTTTTTAAGACAATTGCATTTATATTTCTACAACGACAAATCTGTCGTTATAACTGTCTTTATTGGAAATTTGTGAATGAAACGTAAATCCGTTCGAAATCGGACATTCTTAAAATCGCTTCGGCGTTAACTATTCGACCCAATTATCATCGCGATCGTGATTCGCATTAGCGCATACTTGAAGCATATGCAGTGGGCGTACGGTAACCATAGTAGACGCGAGTATTTAGATTAATTGCAGAAATTAGGAAATTGGATTAACCTTGCGTGGCATGCAGAAGGTCGATATACGTAGCGACGAGGTCTTAGTAGCAACCCGGCTTCAAAGCGAGCTTTGAATTTTAAAGCTCGACGATACTACAACTTAATAGGCTTAAAGTAAACGTGATTTGCGAACGAGAGCGAGTCGACTAGCGTGCACGACAATTATATTTTAGTCGTCACGGATACAATCGTGTTCCGCAAAACGATATGCGATAGCACCGCGTGCCAATTTTTTTTTCTCTATCGATACCGCGCGCGTCCTATGCGGTATCGAAAATTCACGGTGAAAAATGTACAACCGATATATAGCGTAAACATCTCGTGAATATCCAATAAGTCATTTTTCCCGCGTGAAATTTAATTTACAAATGATTTTGTTTGCTCGATATCGCCCCGGCGCTTGACATAAATTATCTGTGAAACGAAACGTTCGTAAATCCGAACAAATGTCCCCAACGATGGTCGAATATCTATAACCAGAAATCATAATGTTTCGTGTTTTTCTTTCAATTACGTTCGCAATCTTTCGTTTCTCTTTTACAAGCTCCGAATGTTACCTCAGACGTGGGGAAAAGTAGGTGTTTATACATGAATAACGCTTCATCGTAATATATATCATTACTACACTCGTTATCAGTGAACTTGAATAAGTCTCGTTGATTATTATTGTTGTATAAATAGTAATTATCTGTACGCGAGCGAAATAACATTTCCTTTGAGCGTTATGCTTCAAGGTTTTCCATTGTGTACCACTGATTATTGTTATTAAGTTAACGACATACATTGTGGAAAGCTTAAATAAGTAACATTTACTATGAACATTTGTATTTCAAGGTTTTCGGTCGGGTGTACGGCGAAATTACGATCGATACACGACAATTACGTAGATATTAGAATGATACGATCGTAGAGCGTAAATATCGATTACTACTCGGTTAATTATTATCTTATATATACGATGCGTGTGACACCCTTATGCAATTTGTGGAAAACTGCTACCGCAGAAACGTGACGGATCGTACGCATCTAATGTAAATCGAGCACGGGACTTATATAATTTTATCGAATCACGTTGTACACGTAACCGCAAGTAAAAGCCTCGCGAGTTTGTAATGTTTCGAAGTCCTTGGACCGATTTCGTAATGTTTCGAACGTCAACGATTTAAGCTACGATTATCGTTATCACAATGTATCGGCAAAAAACTTATCGACGGTGGAAGATTTTACGAAGATTTTACGTCACTTTTAATGCAACGCACGAGTCGAAGAAAAGATGCGACCGGAATTGGCAATTTAAAAAATAAAAATGATACGTGTCGTATACCGACAATCTTCGAAATACTCGTCTTATTACAGAACATAGTTCAAGAACACCCGCCCAATTTGTATGCGGAAGATAAGAGTGAACGGTTGAGTCCATTCTTTCGCGAACGAAGCTACATTTCGTGGCACAAAGCCAAAATAAAGTTTACCTATCGATTATAATGCAGCGCATAAATTATATCGTATAAATGACTTTCGTTATACATATATCTCAGCAGCGATCGATCAAGAGAAAGAGAAAATTTGTTATATAAAAAATAGGAAGACTTGTATAAGTTTGTTTGTTAATCTCGAGGAATCAAAATTTATTTGATCAAATTTAAAACGTGATTTAAGATGTATAGAACAAATTCTCAAGAGAAGCATTTCGCTGTTTCAGGAAGACGCTAATTTAACGCCGGAAGAGAAATTAATGGAGCAAGCAACGGCAGCCGAAACGGAGGTCCGATTGAACGAGAGGAAAAAATTTCTGGCCGAGAAATGCGCCGAAGAAGGATTAGATCGTCCTGGAAACGATTCTCTTCACAGGCCTAACGCCTGGGAGTTCCTTGTAAATAGAGAGTATCACCTTATATGGTGTAATGTTTTCAAAGCGGCGTCCACGTCGTGGATGTATAACTTTAATTTACTTGCAGGGTGAGAATCCAAAACATTTGCATAAAACAAACATCGATATACCGTATACATATACACGTAAACTTCAGTATACTACTTTAAGATCTTTTCTTTCTGTTAAATAAGGAAACTTGCTTCATTTTTATAATGTTCGAAACTTGGTACCGTGCCCTTTAACGGTATAATGTAATCAATATTAACCTTCAAGGTTTTCTAATAAGCTCTATCGACCTTTCAGGTATAGCCCGCAGTTCTTGAAAGCCTCAAAAGGCGTACCAGTCTCCCTGGCGAGGCAAAGGTATCCTAGACATACAGCGGAAGAGCTGGCTAAGTTCCTAAACGACAGCATCAGTTTTCTGATCGTGAGGCATCCATTTGAGAGATTGCTCAGCGCCTACAGAGACAAATTGGAGCACAGCTTACCGCACACGTTTCACAGCAACCTCGGGGCGCACATTGTTTGGCACTACAGATCGAGGGTAAGCAATTGTCTCGGATACTGCCATTGAAACTCAATATTTTGTCGGATGCGCTCGATTGGCAGGAAGATATTAATGTTACCAATGCTTCTGTTTTGGAAGATATTTTGAAGATGATATAAAAGAAATATCAAGTGATTTCTGATTCATGTATACGTATATGTATGTATATAGGATTCAAAAACAACCGGAAGACACGGCCCAAGGTATCCGCTATTCGAAGAATTCGTGAGATGGCTTTTATGCCAATGGAGAGCGGGTAATGAGCTGGATATGCATTGGACTCCCGTTGTGAATTTTTGTACACCTTGCCAAGTACGATTCGACGTGATAGCGAAATTTGAAACACTTCACGTAAGTATATCAGTTCTCGTAAGAGATAATTGGAGTGATTACTAAAAATTCGACTGAATTAAATATAGTTTAGGATGTTGTTTAACAAATATATTTTAATTCGTAAAGGAAGATCAGGATTATCTTATAAAGCAAGCACACGTTGGCCACATCATTAAACCGGAATGGAAAAATCCTACGAGGGGTGTTCAAACAAAAGATGTTATAAAAAATTATTTCGCACAACTATCTAAATCACAGATCAAAGATCTCTATGAGATGTTCAGGTGAGTTTCGATAAATTCTCTATTTATCGTAAGACATTATTACCGTATTTACCGATATATATTTATTCTCAGATATGATTTCGTGTTATTTAATTACTCTCCTGATGAATACATTGCACTTGGAAGAGACGAAGACACTCCACTGGTTTGCAAAAAATAAAGTCTGTGTCATAATATACCCTGTATGTTCCATATGTAAAAAGTGCATAAGCAGTAATTTTTTTACCTTAAAGATGCATGTGACATACAACGAAATTGTAGATAGCACTTGAATGGATTTGAAGGGAGATGCATTATGCGAAAACAAGGATTAATTAATAACAATCATGAACATGTTATCTGCGTAATAGCACAAGAGAAAAAATAACACTTAATTGTTTCAATCAGTAATGAAATTGCCTACCCGCTGCTATTGCATTTACAACTTTTGATAAAATAAATGTTAAAGTCTATTGAATTGTTGTGATATACGACAAACTTAATGAAAAAAAGGTTCATTATAAATTGTTACGATTATACTTTTAAATGTCTTATAACTGTACATTATAAAATATTCCACTGCTTATATACTTAAAATAACAATTATGAACTTTTTAATGTTCCATAGTTGTACGAACTGCAATTAGTTTTTGGCTTCATTGATAAAACAGATTTGCAATGATAAATCACATCTTATTCATCTTCCTCATTTATTATAGAATATAAATTAATTATTTACTATTGAATGCATTATCTTGTACCTGTGTAGATTAAATGAAAACTATGTATCTCTAGGTTGGATCAAATAGTCTATAACGAATACAACACATATAGCACATAATACTTTTCATTGCTAATATAATAAATGATTAATTTATTATTGTACACTGATCAATTGAATTATTTTGTGTACAATTTTATTCTATTGTTTCTCATCAATTAAGTGTAGGAAAATGCCTTATAATTGGAATATAACTCCTTTTCATATATCCTAAATTCCAAGTGGAAACAAGGATATAGGTCTCTTTTAAATTTTAAAAGGCATATTTGTGCTTTGAATAAAATATTTAGCAAAGCAGGGTTACACTTCCATAACAAGTAAATAATAGTATAAAAATTATATAGTGTTCAACTTGACAAAGTACTTAAACCTAATGTGGGACATTGATCAGGAAATTGTGAAAAATAAAATAGGGTTGCAGAACATATTAAAAAAAAGATTTCACAATGTTACAATTTTTTATGTAAATAAAATATCTTGTTGAATAAAAATGATTTATATAACACACATATATAATAAACCTCAGTCCTTTATAAGTTTATAATTTATGCAGATACACTGACAATAACTCTTCTTAAAAATGTATGTTAATTTGTTCTTTTAACCGTTTGCACTTGGTTGACCCGTCTGAGGGGATAAAATAAGAGGAAAACAAAAAATTCCAAGTGCAAAAGGGTTAATATTATTATTTATATATGTTATTATTTATTATAATGTTATACTCACTCTGATGAACTATTTTGTAATATTACACCAATAACCCATTTATCATTAACAATACACTTCCAAATATGTTTTAATGTTAGAATTTGGCTACGATGTTTCGTTTTGTACTTTTGCATTTTAATCACTGGCTCCCCCTCTATAGTATACAACTATAAAATGTATATAATTATCTCATTATACCTCAAGACATATTAATTGGTAAAAAACGAATCACTGAGAGTCACTGTATATCAATTCAATTTGAGAGTATCAATAAGTAGTTACTTGATAATTAATTATAGACAAAGCAACATGTATCATCCAACAAGGAAAATTCATTTTATAAAAAGTTAGAACATTTTAATGAAAAAAAGTTATTTTTCTGCCCGACCACGATAAGTTAATCGCTTTCTTCGACAATTGACAAGCAGTTTATTGACTATTCAAGCAAATTCGAATCTACTGTACCATTTTTATGTAATTTTTTATTATTACGTTTTTTATAAAAAGGACTCACGTCACTGTCAGAATCTGAGGTTATGGCCTCCTCATACTGCGCTTGAGCCTGTAAAGATTTTAACACGCGTCTCGTTGTGCCCTGAATTTCCTCGATATCATTGTTTGTTTTCTCAATCCGATTTTGCACGTCGGACAATTTTTTCATCAGATGTTCCTCCACCGGATTACATTTTGGTGGCAGCATCAAAACATCATCGTCGCTGAGCGCGAACATGTCATCTTCAAATGAATCCATAGTATTCACGCAAATAGATACTGAATTCGATATAAACGCGATTAAACGCGATTAAATTAAAAACCGTAACAAACAATCATTCTCCGTGATAAACATTTGCACCAAGTGCTCCAAGAACTACTACAATCCGCACTACAAATACTACGCGCCACTGCACCATAGCGCGCCACTTTTAAGTCGCGACGATTTAAGCGCCGTTTTCACCAATGACGTGAAGCAATTGCATAAGACTTTGATATAATTTCCATTAATTCTCCTGAATTTTTTTTTTTGCATAAAACATTCTATTCGGATCAATATTCGAGTAAACGTAAACTTTTAGTATCTCCGTAGCGACGGATGGTTACAAAAACAACTTAGTTATTTCGTTCGAAAATATTGCATATTTCGTGCAAATGTTCCATATATTTATTACTTTAAAAATTGATTAATAAATTTGGTGTCAGTTATTCGATACACACGACAAAAAAGAAAATAAAGAAGAGCGGAAACACTATCAGAACATTTCCCGTTGAATTTCGTGATGCAACGGCTGCAATGTGCTTCGTGACGTCATTCTCACACCTGCGACAGCAAATTACGGAACACAGCCAACGTACTCAGAAACTAGCACCACTCGCACAGTTCAGAACAGCTAGCTAGCCCGGCCGTGAAGTAGGAGTAGGTCAATGAGGATAACCAAGAATTTCATCGTTTCTTGATTAGTCTGACTAAAGTCGGCAAGAAATATGTGGTTGGAGGAATGCGACAGTTTCGCCGAATTATGTCGGGGATACTTACCGTATTACTTGCTAATAGTTTTACCGATCTTTATTATCATCTCTCCGGTTAATCCAGTCGCCGCATCTCACGAGTTTCCTGTGTATCGGATGCACCAGTATGACTTGCACGGTGTACCCCACGGTAAGAAATTTGTATTTCTAATTACGAACTGTGTTAAACGCAATTAAGGTGTTGCTTGTTCCGAAAACCTTAATTCGTATACAAAAATGTCAACCTTGGAAAGATTAATATTTGTGGACATAAATTTGCAGCTATGATATATTAATAATTGACTAAATTTGATGGAGTTTTGGCTAAAGAGATTCACTAATAATGAAATCCATTTTGGTGTTACATGTAAATCAATTCTAATAATAACCTTTTACTTTCAGGTTGCCGTAACGCTCCAATCTCCTTGGAGGCAAGATCACTTACCGGATGGAGCACTTCCAGACACTGCGTTGTTACGAAAGCCTTAGATATTACTCCAAGTCTTTTTCAGTCCATTAAACACAAAGCAGGTGCTTTAATCATAGTTTTGCCTGAGAAGATTAATGATTTAACACTTGAAGAGAAACAGGTAGACATTTATTAATACATGTTTACATTTAATTATCTTGTACTCAACGCAATATTATTATTTCAGCATATTATGAGCTTAGAAGAATTCATGCTCTATGGTCCAGAAACAATGATTCCAGTATATTTCTCATCATGGCATCCAGATCTTCAAATGATTTTAGATGACCTTTCAAATGGATTCATTACTGATGAAAAAGCTGGATCAGCTGCGGAAGCAATGTTTACTTCAATATCTGCCAGTGGCTATCAAGTGGTTGTTGCAACGGGACAAGCTCTGGCTAAAACAGACGTAAAAGTAGCTACTCTGCATGGAAAGCTAACTGGCACTGGAGCTGAGGAGAAATTACCAACGATAGCACTAGTAACACATTACGATAGTGCAGGTATTGCACCTGTAAGTATATTTTATAATACTAATAAACCTGTCTATGAACAAAAAATATTTAATACATATTGTTTTTAAAAAATAGGAATTATCTTTTGGAGCAGACAGCAATGCATCTGGAGTATCTATGCTATTAGAAATAGCAAGATTGTTCTCTGCTTTATACTCTACTGGTAGATCGAGGCCACAATATAATCTTGTTTTCATAGCTACTGGTGCAGGCAAATTTAATTACCAAGGTAGTAAGAAGTGGTTGGAGGATCAATTGGATGGCCTTGAAGGCTCGATTATACAAGTAATTAATAGAACACATTTTATTACTTAATTCAAGTGGTCAAAGAAAGTCTAATTTATGTCTCATTATATTTAGGATGCTGCCTATGTCATCTGTCTTGATACACTCTCCACCAGTGATAATCTCTATATACATGTTTCAAAACCACCAAAAGAAAATTCTACGGGTGGTCTCTTCTATAAAGAACTGAAAGCTGTATCAGAATTATTGAATACCACTACTGTAGAAGGTGTTCACAAGAAAATAAATTTAGCTGAAGAAACTTTAGCTTGGGAACACGAAAGATACAGTATTAGAAGATTACCGGCAACAACGTTGTCTACATTAAAAAGCCACGAAGATCCAACTAGAGCAACAATTTTAGATGTAACGAGAGGAAACCAAATAGATAGGTTGTATAAGCATACTCAAGTAATAGCGGAAGCATTAGCGAGGCATATATATAACCTCAGCTCTAGTCAAATATTCACAGAACCACTGGTATGTTTCTTCTATTGCTTCAAAACCCATGTTTATACTGGATTATTTTATAAATTGAATAAAAAGTAAACGCAGCGTTACTGTTACAGGATGTTTCGAAGGAATCGTTATCATTATGGTTCAATTACTTAGCATCTCAACCAAGGGCTGCTCCATTATTAGCAGACAAACATAACTTATTGGTTGGGACCCTAAAAGAAGGAATGGCAAGATATCTCGGAGATGTAAAGATTACACTTCATAGTCCTGACAAACAGGATCCTGAGTTTGTATTTTACGATGTCACGAAAGCTACGCTGAACGTATATAGGTAATATTTGTTGAATTTTCCTTCGACGTGAAAAAATTTGGAGAGTCCCTTCTAAAATGCAGTTGATTTAATTTCAGCGTAAAACCGGCGGTCTTCGATCTCTTCCTTACAATAGCCATCATCGTATACTTGGGACTGCTGTACGTAATCGTACATAATTTCCCGCATGCTTATTCGTTGGCAACTCGAATTTCCGTAAAAAGCAAAATATCGTAAATTCTGTCAAGAAGAATACCGTTTTTGCAAAAAAATTGAATCTGTTAAATAACAGACAGTACGAATAGTCTCTTTTTGGAGTCTCCTCATTATAATGTAAACAATTTGTTACATATTTTAAAGGGGTTCCGAGATCTCGTAAGACCGTATGTACCTTCATTTTGCTCACAGTTATTCTGAACGAAAGACTTTCAAACTCTACGTGTACATTTTGTGCAGATTTCAAATAATCATAGATATCTATAAATGTTACATAGTTATAAATCTGAATTAAAGTTTTCGTCCTCTTACTTCCTCTTCCAACAATGATAATGATAATAATAATAATAATAACACCAACAATAATACGCGAATAATGTAAAGCGATGTATGTCATTGCAAATACTGTATTGATTGTTGCTCTATGATAACAAAAGTATCATATAAGAATACGTGATAATTAAGACCAAGCTGCAACAGACCAAATAGTGAGATTTCAGAATGCAATTTACGGAGTAAAAGACTGGAAAATATAAGTATACAGGCGAACAATTATGAAACATCAATGCAATAATGTATTTAATAATAGCATTAAAAATTCGGTGTTGCGCATACTTTCTCTGTATATTATTAGCGCGCTAATCACTTTAGTAATGTAATTGAAATTGGATTGTAAAAGGTAGTGATCGATTTCGCTGTATATGTTACAAAACGATCATTACTGCAATTCCAATTTAACATGCCGTACAGAATTTTAGATTCAAAATTAATCTTTCGCATTCGTTACATTTATATTGTATCACGTATTACATATATGAATCAAAGCAATTCAATAAATCGCATACCATCAATGAACGTGTAATATTACCTAGCGTAATTAGCTGTTCCTTATTGAGCAAATAACTTTTCTAGTTTATAAATTGAATAAGCCTACATTTAAAATTTTCAATTAGGATAATTTCAGTAACAAAAGTATATTACACCTTGTATTATACATCCTAAACCTTGTAATAAATGTTATTTAAGTGTCATTTAAGATGTAAATGCGAGGATTATTATTGACTTAAATAATATTCATAATGCAATGAATATGAATGAAACAAAAATACTTCATCTTAAGACAAATCAAACCTAAGAAACGGACTACTTGGCATATAATTCGGTCCCAATTATTATGGCAGAATCTTTACTCAGACATTAATTCAGAACTTATAATGGAGGAATGTAACTTAAAATAAAGAGTGTCTAAATAAATTATTCGGCTCTCCCAATAATTATACTCCATTCCTGTTTAAACCTCGAATATGATATGGGCATATTACATGTCTAGTAAAATTTAAAAAAAAAATATATATATATACAATTTTTATACATATCATACGCGAAAAATTTTTAAAATCATTTTTAACTATATTGTTTACTGTTAAATGATTTTTTATTGCAAGCAAGATTATGTAATATGCAGAAAATACAAATTCAGTTCGTACTAAAATAAAAATACACAGACTTAGAAAGCTAATATGATGCTCAAACAGGTTTGACTAGTTCACCTTCCTTTCACTTCCTCAGAATCGGACAGGCATCAGTCAGTAATTGCCGGAGTGATAGTGAACATAATTCGTAAAATTAAGAATATGTTTGTTAAAAGTGCTTACTCTTATAATTTCACTTATAATTTCTGCGCTAGTATATATCCGATCTTAACTTTATTTAAAACGTTTATATTCCAACAGACATGAAATTTCAAGGGAAAAAATGGGTTTTACTACGATCTATGAGTTCCTTAGCAGAATGTATAAAACCACAATTACAAGCGATAAAAGAAGCTGGTACATGGAAAAATGAAAGAGTAATCGCATCACCTCAGCGGACACGAATCCGATTAACAAACGGAAAGGAAGTGCTCAATTTCTGTGCAAACAATTATTTAGGCTTAGCGGTAAATTAAATGGAGAATGTGTTGAAAATTCAAATCTTTTATATAAATTCTCTTAGGAAAATGATATAATAATCGAATCATATTCAAATTAGGACAATCAAGAAGTCATATCAGCGGCAAAGACAGCTTTAGATAAATACGGCGCTGGTTTAAGTTCCGTTAGATTTATATGCGGAACTCAAGAAATCCATGTAGAATTGGAACAAAAAATTGCTGCATTTCATGGAAGGGAAGATACTATTCTTTACGCGTCCTGTTTCGACGCGAACGCCGGAATATTTGAAACTCTATTAACACCCGAGGATACAGTAATTAGCGATGAACTCAATCATGCGTCAATCATCGACGGTATTCGACTTTGTAAGGCAAAGAGACACAGGTAAGTGGCATAATTAGTTTCTCAGTTTACTGGATATCGTTTGGTAACTAACTTTTTGTTCTACTAAGGTACAAGCACAGGGACATGACAGACTTAGAGAATATGTTACAAGAGAGCATGTCGTCGCGTTTGCGTTTAATTGCGACCGACGGTGTCTTCTCCATGGATGGTACGGTAGCACCGTTACCAAAAATACTCGAACTCGCGAAGAAATATAATGCCCTCACTTTCGTTGATGACTGTCATGCTACGGGATTTTTCGGACAAAGTGGAAGGTAGCTATACTTATGTTGTTATAGTCTATATTAAGTTTATATTAATACGTAGTCGATAGTTTTATATATATAAATACGAATATCTGATTACCAGCATTTTCCAATCTTTTGAACAGTACGGAATAGCCAAGTTATTTACAATCAATGTACTTATGAATAGTATTGCTCAAAATTATGTAATCATAAAAGCTTCGCAATTTGTGGCATGTAAATATCACCTACCTAGAAAGATTGATTCAAAGAGTCTATTTTTGTATTTTAAAGATCTCTACGAACCACAAGTTGAAAATGCTAATATTGTAATATATGTCATTCAAATTTTAATAGCAGTTAATGATGTTCCGTTTCAGAGGCACGGAGGATTACTTTAACCATTTAAAAAGCGTAGATATTATCAACTCGACATTGGGTAAAGCTCTTGGCGGAGCGGCGGGTGGTTATACGACCAGTACAAAAGAGGTTGTTAATTTATTAAGACAACGCAGCAGGCCATATCTATTTTCTAACTCATTGCCCCCTCCTGTAGTCGCATCAGCCAGTAAGGTATGATAGAATATTGTTTTTCTCATTCCTGTTAAAACAACATGTACAAAGAATGAGTAATAAATAATATCTTTTTCAAAAAATATCTAAAAACATATATTATAAAGAATCGTATGCTGAAACAACTTTATGTTGAATTTTCTTTATACCATACAGGTCATGGATTTAATAACAAATTCTACCGAATTCCTCGATCGATTAAGAAACAATACTGATCAATTCCGGAACGGAATGAAAGATGCCGGTTTTACAATCAGTGGCGATAATCATCCAATTTGCCCTGTTATGATAGGTAATGCGAAATTAGCTACAGAGTTCGCAGATAAAATGATTGGTAGGTACAGCATAATAATAAATATGCAAATTTTTAGTATTTAAAAAATTGAATGACAGATGCTATTAATTTTGGGAACTCTACAAATTATGCATAATTTTTCTTGCAGATAAAGGAATTTACGTAATTGGATTTAGTTATCCTGTAGTACCAAAGGATAAAGCTAGAATTCGTGTTCAGATCAGTGCCGCACATACATCAAAAGATATAGATCATGCGATAAATGCATTTGTACAAATTGGAAAAGAGCTCAAAGTGATTGCATAATATTCCCAATACTTAACATGTACAAGGCAAAATAAGAAAAGTATCAATAAAATATTGTGAACCATTGGAAATATCTAATGGTTAAAAATACCAAATCAAAACTTTTAAATACATGCTGATAAAAATGCTTTTACTAAACACTATAAATAAAATGTTACCTTTTACACAAATTTTGACAACGTAAGGTTTTCAGTTTACAAAACTTTTGATTACGTAAAAAGTTATGTTTCTTATTACATATTAACTGCATAGATGTTAAGGTTTGTATGGCTTAACAAGATGGTCGGAAAATTCCCTGACTTGTTGCACTCCACGAACTTCTTTCGTTAACAATGGAAGTCGCGTGATATGGAAATCTTCATACAGATCCATTATCTGGAAAGAGATTTCACATGAACTATGGGTACTGAAATATCTGATATAAAATTTGACCAATAAGAAAACATTGTTAACTCACCTGTTCCAAGTATTTTTTTTGTATTTTGTGCCTTGCAAAACAAAGATCACAGGGGACATTCTCATCGTCCTTCAAATACAAAAGCTGGTTCACTATGATGTTGTGGGTATCAATACCACACTTTGTCAGCTCTTGTACAAGTCTCTCTGTTTCATATAGCGACAAGAATTCTGCTATACATACACAAACAAAAGTTGTTTGGTCAGGATTTCTAAACTGTTCATTAACCTGCCGAATAACTGCCAGCATTTCTTCTATTTTATTAGAAAATGTATCTACATTGAAATCCGTCATGCCGAGCAAAGAGCTAATCTGTAATTTATAAAATTAGAAAAAGTAATTATGTTTATATCATATATAACGTAATTGTTAATATTTATCAAACCTGTGTAACAAAAGGGCTTATTTTCATTTTCAAGCGCATCAGTTTGCCCAATCCTTTTTCAACAACTTGTGGAAAAGACAGTAGTCTTAAAGTATGTCCAGTAGGTGCAGTATCAAAAACAACAACCGAGAAGTTCATTCCCTTTACAAGTCTAAAAACATGAATATATATAGAGTCAAATATTTTAAGAGTCCGTAGATTTATCCAAAACATCAACATCCTTTATGCAATAAATTTCATACTAACTTCATAACTTCTGCATAGCTCATTGCCTCATCTATACCAGGAAATGCACCAACAATTTCTTGCATGACACTTCTGCTCAACCTCATTGCCTCTCCGCCAGAAACTATTATGTACAACATATTAGGATTCACTGACATAAAAATAATGAAACGTGTATCAAAGCTAAGAATTTTATATCTACCTGAGTCACTCTCAAAATATTCTTCAGGTAATTCGGTGATACCGACATTAGGATCAATCTCCATAGCAAATAGATTATCAAAACCCTTTACTTTCGTCGGAACTTTACTAAACTTCTGATCAAAGGCATCGGAAATATTGTGTGCCGGATCCGTGGAGATAATAAGAACATTTTCACGAACTTTCGATAACTGCACAGCCAAGGAACAACTGGTACAAATGAAGCGACAAATTGAAAAATGTGGTAGTAATCAGTTGATGACAATAACGATATGAGAATTTCTTAAATTGCACTGTCACACGACAATTACAAAGGTTATGTGTACCTGCAGGTTGTTTTACCAACTCCACCTTTACCGCCAACGAAGATCCATCGCAAAGATCGTTGCTCGATTACATTTTTAATGGAAGGTTCATATTCATCAATTGGTTCATGGTAATTTAAACTCATATTTACCACATCATTGAGGCATATGTTTCCAGGAGTAGCCATCTCTTATTTAGACTATTGTCGTATGCGTGTTTGTAAGAGAAGCGACAGAAAGCACAAAAAACTAAAGAAGACAGAAAACTATCGATATTGCTATTGACATATCGAGTACTCCATATACACCATAGAAAATCTACATATACATCATTTATTGTTGATTTATTGAATATTTTTTCATTCTACTAACTTTCATATCAGAATAAAACTTTTAATGTTTTTGAAGAACTATCATAATTTGTCGATAATCAAAAGTAATTAAACACCGTGTAAGTGTAGACTTTAGACTTTAAAGTTCTATAGTTTCGAGTGTAAATTTCAGTGAGTAAGACAATTTAAAAAAGTTATAATATGTTATTTACCTCACAAAGTAGTATCGAGCTAGTGACAATCGTTATAGCAACATCGATAAAGTGCTAATCGATTACTCGATCATGGAATTACATCGATAAGAACAATCGACAAGGAACCTATGCGCGATGGATGTGGTAATTTTTAATAGTGGGCTAATTTGGAAATGTCTGAAGTGTCTGTAAACTGTGGTCTGATACGATAATAACAAAGTGTTTGTTGTTTCCATTGTTCCCGCGAATTGTTTGGATCTGTTGTCAGTGAGAAGCATTGCGCGTAGCATGCCGCAGTTTCACAAAGTGGAAATAAACAGGACGGAATGGGAGGTTCCGGAACGATATCAAATGCTCACTCCGGTGGGATCGGGAGCTTATGGTCAAGTTTGGTAAGACAGAAAAACACCGATCGTCCCGGTAAACTGCTTTACTGATACCGCCGTGTCGTTAGCATGTTTAAACGCCAATTACAATGGAATGCAGATTAATATGCTCTACAGTTTGGTTGAAAAGTTCAAATAGTTTCATGAATTGAGCGCTGCCACTCGTAAATAAACGAGCATTCTACCGCGGCCGTGAACCGCTTGCAACCTTGACATTTCTGTCATTTCTACTGCTGATTTTTCCGATTGTCAGACAAGACAGATTTTCACGAATTGTTTAACCCGATCCATACAGTCTGATGTACGGTTATAAAGGTTCACGCAAGCGTGGACTTGTTTCGTATAGGCGAACTATAATTAGAGCGTTTGACAATGATTTTCCACGAGGAAAACGATGAATCGGAAAATCTATTTCGAGATGCATCTTTTTAGAATACGATTGTTTTAACTTTCAATTGATTCTGTTTAAAATTTCGTTTTGGCGAACCGTCTTTTATTATAACGTAATAGTATTTTACCGTATATTTTACATCTGTCTTTTAAAACAATTAATGTTTTTCTAACATTATACATACTTCTATTTTATGAATATTGTATTTTCATTACATACATAGCATACATGTTTATATACAGAATTACGTTATCAGAATTCTGATGAAATCTAAGATTAAAATGTCAATTCATAGATAGAACAGAGAAATCAATAATGTCACAACTATGTAGAATGACAGAAACTTTAAATAATATTTGTTAATATTTATAACTGACATTTTTATATGAAATTAAATATTATAGAAAGGGTAAATTTGTAATTTTTTAGTTCAGCTGTTGACACGACTAATGGCCAAAAAGTAGCAATAAAAAAATTAGCAAGACCCTTCCAGTCAGCTGTGCATGCGAAGCGTACATACAGAGAGCTTCGTATGTTGAAACACATGAATCATGAAAATGTGAGTGATAAAAGCTACATATGTATGGCATATCCTTGAAGTTGGCGCTGTAGAAATTAGAAGCATTTAGAAACTTTGTCTTGGCACCTACTGTTAATAATAACTATGTTATGCAATATTCAGTTATATTTTTAATCATCACAATAAAACTTAAGAAAGCACAAGTTTCTGTTACTTGAATTTACATTTCGTATCATCTGTTGAGAAAGTTTCTAAAAATGTTTTTCTTCTTTTAACAATTTGTATCTACTTTGAAAATTCATAGTCTTTTAAACTGCTTAAATCCTATTTCTATCATTTGTTATATCATATTTTATTATTATACTATTGTTTCAGGTAATTGGATTATTAGATGTTTTTCATCCATCTTCTTCATTAGAAGATTTTCAACAAGTGTATGTACTTTTTTTTATATAATAAATGATTTCATAATTGTATAAAATATAGTAACACATGTTACCTTTAACAGATATTTAGTCACACATTTAATGGGTGCAGACCTCAATAATATTGTAAGAACCCAAAAACTCTCGGATGATCATGTACAGTTTCTTGTTTACCAAATCCTTCGTGGTCTTAAATACATTCATTCTGCGGGTATAATTCATAGGGTAAGCTATTAAACATTATAATCCAGTTAACACAAACATAATACTTAGTATATGAATTACAATATTTAGGATCTGAAACCATCCAATATTGCTGTGAATGAGGATTGTGAACTAAAAATCTTAGACTTTGGATTGGCCAGACCAACAGAGAATGAAATGACTGGGTACGTTGCAACAAGATGGTACAGAGCTCCCGAAATTATGCTAAACTGGATGCATTATAATCAAACAGGTGTTTATTCACACAGGTTATTCTTTTTCTATTCAAATATAGAATATCTAAATAATACTTTTCCATCATAATTTCTAGTTGATATTTGGTCAGTTGGATGCATAATGGCAGAACTTTTAACTGGACGAACATTATTTCCTGGAATAGATCGTATCCTTTTAATACATACACTTTCCCATTTTCCTTGAATATGGATACTCAATAACTGTAGTCAGTGTTTCTATCCTATTGTTTATTATACAACATGCCACCACCAATTTGTTCTATAAGTGAATAACAAGTGTCACATTCTTTAATAATTATTCTATTCGTCTCTTTAAACTGAAATTCAAATGCTTTTTGCTAAGGCTCTACATGGCTTATCTTCTGCTTCAACATTTAATAGTATCAATATGTTAATGCACTTTATTCTATTTGCCTTCATTGTGCTGATTGCTTTGATGTAATTGTAACGCAACAGCAAGCTTAAAATGGGATATATTTACATTATGTATTCGTATAACTTCTATAACCAAAATGGGAGAAAGATCATTTATATATTAATACATTTTGTCAAGTTGTCTGAAATATAAAAACGGCTGTGTAAAAACAGAAGCTAATTAGTAAAACTGGAGCAGTATGTGATGGAACCTTAGCAAGAGCAGATATACATCAACTGAACTTAATAATGGAGATATTGGGTACTCCACGAGACGAGTTTATGCAAAAAATATCGTCCGAATCGGTAAGTAATTTGATGGTTTTTTTACTGTACTTGATTTAACAGTTTGGTACTGCATGTTGCTCACTTATAATTTCTCACAAGTTAAGTGCCTAGCATGTTGTGCATCTAATGTTTAACACTGATAAACAATATACTCATATTGTTAATTACATAGTACATGTGACAGAAAATAACTGAACTGTTAAAATTATTCCAACATAAAACATTGTATATTAGAAAAAAATTGATAGACATAAAAAAAATATACATATGTAACACATCATTCTTCTTTATGGCTCTTAACAATTGCTCTTGGAATGATACTTATGCTTTGGATAGATATAACTGACTGTGTTTGACATTACTAAAAGTTTAATATATTTGTATATAATTAATTTTGCTTTAAACGTACCTTAACTGTAAGCAGACATTGACCACCTAACACGAGTCTTAGTACTCTGTGGTACACCCACAGAAGAAACTTTAAGCAAAATTACCAGCCAAGAGGTAAATTTTTTTCTACGACAAATATCTTCATATTCAAAATTGTTTTAGTAATTTCAAAAGATCTTTTTTCATGCATAATTACTTTATTTGTGTATCTCCTACTACTCGTTATTGTTACAGCAATATGTACTTTATAAGTAAGTTTAAAGTGATACTTTATTCTTCATGTTAAGTTTTTTTATTAGGATAATTCAAGGTTCTATACATATATACCTACTTATGTATGTATAATTTTGAAAACTACTTATTTAATCATACCCTTTGTCAAAGCAGCTTTTTATACATCATTTAAAAAATATGTATGTACGAGTTTATTGCTAACACATTCTAATTTTGTTACAGGCAAGAAATTATATACAAAGTTTACCCCCATTAAAGAAGAAAAACTTTAAAGAAGTATTTCGTGGAGCCAATCCCTTAGGTGATTATATCATCTATTCAGGAAAATAAACATAGAGAAAATTCGCTCAATATGCTTTTGTATCTCTTTTCAGCTATAGATTTACTTGAGTTAATGTTGGAATTAGACGCGGAAAGGCGGATTACGGCCGAGCAAGCTTTGGCTCATCCATACCTTTCACAGTACGCCGACCCAACTGATGAACCTGTGTCTCTACCATACGATCAGAGCTTCGAGGATATGGATTTACCAGTAGAAAAATGGAAAGGTAAAGTTTTTGATTTGTTATAATCTGTTTCAAAACATTATATAAATATATTAAGAAACTAATTGACATTAGATAGTAACGTGAGTACGCCGAGTAATTTAGGTATTGGTGTTACAGAACTCGTTTACCACGAAGTAGTGAACTTTGTGCCGCAGCAGCTACCCGCGATGTCTTCGACAATTGAGGCGACATCGTAAGAACACGCCAATAGCACAAACAATGTGGACTTAAGCAGAGTAAGATAACATTAACATTAGATAATTTTGAGAGAAGTTATTGTATAATTGTTATATACAAAAATGCCGTTGTATATAATGCATAGGTGACAAGGTACACTGTTGATTATACAAACTTATGCGCGCCAGAGGCAAAATGTATATTTTTGTTAATGTGAAAATCGTGCGACGTAAAAAATCCTGGTATTTTCCAATATGTACGTAGATTCTTTTAAGCATGAGTTTAGAAACATGCATCAATTATGCAAGTTCATGATTATACATGAACACTTTAATGTGTATACATTTTAACATTTTGAAGCACTAAGGGCACTAGGCATAAATGCTACCTCAATATATAATTATATTTTTGAAAGTTTTATTTTTTTATTTGTTTGTTTTTCTTTTTTAATTGAATCATGTTTTCTACAAATTTAATTGTTATATGGAAAAAGACAAAATATATAGTAGTTATTGCAATGATTAAGGGTGCTTCAAAGCGTTGAATTCTGTTTTTTTGTTAATCACCAGTTCTAGTCCACAATGGAGAACTTCATTACATCGAATTAATTTATGTCTATGGAAAATCTAATTATTTAACTTGCAAAATAATTTGGAACATGCTGCATAATATGATCAAAATTTCCAAAAACTTGGAATAATTATTCTGAAATACTATTTGTAATAATACAGTAACTTTATTTGCTACTATCTCTAACACCATTACTAAGCTACTATTATGCCGAATAAATCTTTTGATCTTTGTACATTGTTTTTGTTTATATATATATAATTTTAAATATATACATATATAAGTACTTTCTGAAAATATACAACTATAGAAAAATATTATCGAAAAATCACAAAATGAACGACTGCGAACAATAACCGCAAATCATTGACCACCAATAGTGAAAGAGATTTATTGTGTACTTCATGTATTCTTTCATTTTTTTCTGTGTATATTTTTTAAATTTCTGTGATTTTCTTAGAGTTTCTTAGAGTTTCTTGTATAATGAATATCCCAAATATAATTCATTCGGCACACTCCTTTAAAAAAAAATCTTGCAATAGATTTTAACATGAATTCAGGTAATCTAAATGCAACTCAAATGTTTTAATAAGATGTAAGTAACGACAAGTGTACAGATGGAAGGTTAATTAACCTGACCGAATTAAACAAATCGGAACTATCATGCCAATTGCATGGACTGACTGCGAAACGTTGAAATTGATTAATCTTTACGGTCAGTACGAATGCTTAAGGAATCCGTTCCACTCTGACTTCAAGAACAAGCTATGTCGGTACAAAGCGTACAAGGAGATAGTAGAAGCAATGAACATTACTGGTTTAACAGTGTGCGATTGTATCAAAAGGATTACATACGTGAAAACGCAATACTGTTACGAATTGTCTAAAATTAATGCCGCGATATCTTGTGAGAAATTTTACAGACCGAAGGCCATTTGGTTTGCTGCAATGCATGAATTACTTTTTCCATTCATACGAACGTGTAATTATCCGGATAATTCTTCGAAGGTACACTTTCCAATAATAACCATACAGATTGCACATTAATAACAATAATAACATATCTTTATTGCGTACTGTTTGTCAAAAGGATTCGGTTGATCATTTGGAAAATCTAAAAGAATTTGAATAAAAATTCCATGTGTTTTATCGTAACAAACGATACATGTATAAATAGAATATATAAATATCATAGAATACAATAAATTATATTGATCTATAACACTTATGGCATTATATCTAGATTCGAAGTAGAGAAGAAAATGTGTGTAAATGTTATCGTAGTGATACGAACGATAATGTTAGATATCCACACCCCGTGGAATTAGGAGCATTAAATGCCGTTTGCAATTGTTCGTATACAAATTGCGATTGCAGCGAGATCTCTGAAGACAGAAACGCAGAATCCAAGTAATTTATCTTGCTTACGTAACGAAGCATTGATAAAGATCTGTTTACAGTGAGAATATCTATGTAGGAAATCTGGGATCCAAACTGGAAGTGCAAGAAAGACTTTGCAAACCAAAGTTTGGGATAGTACAGATTATCCGCACATTTCTCTGACGAAGAAAGTTCAGATTGACGTTGGAAGCAATACGAACAATAATAATATTGTACAGCATGGAATACAAACCGATGTTTCGTGCTTTAAAAATGAATACAAAACGTTCGGTATATACTTTGATCAAAAGAGCACCAGTATGTCAGGGATTGTGGGAAAGAATGATCCGGTAAATAACATTCGTTTCAGGTCATAAACATCTGAATCAGATATACTATTATAAAAGTAATTTTTCGATCAAATCCATATATTTTACAGAAGGAAGACGGATGTGTAAATAGTATTTCGCTGGTGGAGGAAAGTAGGAAAAGGAAACCAAGAGATGAGTTCGATATGTTTGGGAAGAGTATTGCGTTTCAACTGCGAAATATAAACTTCGGTAGACATCGAATTACGCTGATGATCGTGAGACAGAAATTATTGTTGTTAATTTAGTATGGTCTTCTTTTAGAAGCTGCGCTTGAGCTGGAGAAACACATACAGGATCTAATTACACAAGAGCGTCTTAATAACATCAAATCTAAATGTGTGCCTCGCAGCATCGGTTCAGACTGTTCTTGTAGTTGTAGTGACTGTAAAGTAATACACAAAGAAGTTACTTGTAGCTGCGGGTTACCGTTGATAATGATAAAAACTGATCGCACTTGTGAATTCGGTTGCAAGTAACGAACAGAAAGCAAATTTCGTTGAATTACGTAAAAATCAAGTCTATTTTAACTCAGTGCTTTCCTTAAACGTAACCGTACACATATTTATCTTAAAGCAAATGTGAATTTCGCGACATTTAAAATTCGGTATTGTTGCTATCGCACGAAGACTGATCAATAAATGTCAACTATGAATAATAAGGTCGAATTTACTTTTTTCACTCGATTATCGAAAAATGTTCGTTGTACATATGAAAAAGTTGAAGTGCAAATTGGAGTTAAATTCAGTTGTATTTAAATAACCAATTATCTATTCACAACCGTATCATGCCAATAAACGTGTAAAAATTGTAAATCTAAAAAAAATATCGTACTCTTAATAATAGTATTATATTTTCGGTGAATGTTTAAATAATAATGTCGTCTAAATGGGACGATAACTCTGTCATTGTTTTTTTAAATGCGTATGAAAAACAACCGTGTCTTTGGAATCGTTATGACAAGGACTATTACAATTGCGCGGCAAAAAATGAAGCACTACGGAAAATTATTAACAACGTCAATCTACCGGCATTCACTGTCGCCGATTATTTACATCAGATCAAGACGATAAGGGAAAAGTAATACGATTTATGTAACTATTGCTTCCACTCGTATGAAAACCGATATGAACACAGAAGAAATAGGAAACCTGTTTCTTCCACATGTAGTAATATATTATGTAAAGATTGTAAAACGCGTAATTAATTACTTATCTAATACAGATATCGAACAGAGCAAATACGAATGATTAAAGAATTACGGTCTCAAAAACAGTATAAATCTCCGTTTCCCTGGTACAACATAGTCGCTGGTATGTTAGCGAAAGTAATTCAAGATGAGGAGAAAACCAACTGCGAAATTTTTTTGAAGCCCACGGGTACCTGTACATCAACAGTTAAATCATTGAGTACTGATGATATGAAGAAAGCAGGAAGGGAAAGGAGTCCATTGGTACGTGGGAAACGATCGATTTCTCCGTGTACTGATAGATCTTGTACCAGTGCCGAAAAAACGAAATCGGTGAAGAAAGTCTACGGCAGTCATGTGAATAATGTTGTAGCAAGAAATAAAAGAAACAATAGGAGATTGAATTTGCAACCGAAATATATTCTTTGTCCATATTTTAAAGGGAAAGAAAATGTTTTAAAAACCGCTGAATTAAAGGAAACCGGTAAATTTTGTAATGATGTATTTTAAGTTCATTTTATTTAATTTCATCCCTTATTTTATTTTATAATTTTTTATAGGAGACCCGACGATTTTTTCACCCAAAAGTTTGATTAGAGAAAATATGAAAATTTACAATGCACCGTTACAATGCCCTTCATGCGGTTGGGAAGAGGTGAAATACGAAAAAAGTAAGATAAATGCAGAAAGAGCTTTCCATGAACAGTCTGTGCTGAGGAAGAACATCCCACATTATGAGCACAGTAGTTCTTCAGAAGAAACATATAATATATGTATACCATATGGGCAAGGTATATAATAAAATGCAGTAAGATTTTATTATACGTGTACATCAAAAGATGTTTATTTCAAATGGATTTATAGTACAACTCGTGTTGTAGATTTTATAAATATGGAAATGAATACGAATGTTGGAGACTTAGGGCTAGAAGATAGGCAGAATAGAGAGCCTGGTTCATGCATGATACAACAATTTCATGGAACGCTAGATAAAGCTGTACGAACAAAATCAAATGTACAAGTCCATATCAAGAGAGGCATTGAGAAGGAAGTGCAATACAATATCGAGTCCAACAATATGCTACAGAAGAAGTCTCAAAATGCACCCATTGGAGAAGAAATTCTTGAATTTAATCCTAAATTGGCAAGTAAATTTGACTATGGCATTATTAAAACATGTAAAAAGCTTGAAATTGTTTTGTCAGATCTAAACAAAAATCTGAAAACAAATGTGCCTGAGTTAGAAAAGTTTTCTCAGGGTATGCAAGTAAAACAATCAACAGAACAGGAACTGAATCCTATATTACCACCGGAGGTATGCACAGATGGAACGCAATGTTCTCTTGAGCAGTTTCCTCCCAAAAGAAAAACAAAGGAAGCTAGTGTTAATGCTATAGATGTTGTTGACCAAGATTTGCAGAGTACAGTATGTATGTCGAAGAAACATGTGGGTGAATCAAAGTTAACATGTTGTGCTTCAATACAAACGTTGGATCAAGTACTTGATAAAGTGGTCAACAAGTGTTGTGCTAAAGTGTCAATTCCTATAATTGAATGCACACAAGTGGCAGTGAATACATTGGAACAAGCGGATAAAGAAGTTCAGAGTTCGATTTGTGTGTCACATGGAACTTTAACCAACTATCCATTTGAAGAAATGAAAGAAGCTGAATCCAACACCATGCCTCCTGTTCGTAGAGATCAAAGTACATTTTGTGTAAGCTCAAACTTAAAAGCGATGGAAGAGAAACAAACAAATTGTGTTCTATTAAATCTGAATGAAAAGTGTGTGCAACAGGATCAACAAAAATTTGGAGAAGAAGTTACACAGTGTATCAAAGCAAACTTGGATCAGTATAATAAAGAAAGTGGTAAGCATTGTTTCCTTTTTTTGTATTTTAAATTAATCATTTGTATACACCCTTATTTTTAATTTATATGGATATGAAAAGTTTGGTTTCAGTAAAATTTAGTGTTACTCAACATGAAACTTGTTACACTATTTAATGTTTCCATTAATAGTACAACAATTTGACAGTCCGTGCACAAGAAAAAGTTGTGTACCCAACATAGTTGAACTAATGAAAGAAGATTCAGTTGTATCACAGATTCTAGAACAGCTTGTTTATAAACTTTTATTGTCAAGAAATGAAGATAAAACACAAAATAGGGATTCAACCTTATCAAAGGATTATAATCGAAATTCTATTAGTAAGTCATTTACAGTACTTGTATTCATAGAAAAATAGATTATTTGAAGCTAAATAGATTTATCTACTTCAGACGAATATAAATGTAACGTGAAAGCAGATTATACAATTGATATAACGCAAATAGTCGACAACCTTAAAGAATGTGCCATTGAAATACTGAATTCAAAGTACACGAATCCCTTGGAAACCCGAACATCAGACAAGTCTGATTTAAATTTTGATATACATTCTAGTCTATCAAAGGAACTCGAATCGAAAATAAATACTGCGAAAATTCAAACTTCAGATGCAAACGTAGATGAGGCAACGATATTCGACGAGAGCGATTTAAAACCAACTTTCGCGTCTACCACCATAGAAGAGAGTGACGAACAATTATTTGGAAATAAAACTGCATTGTTAGAAGGAAAAATCGAAAAATCTGCTCAAGATAAAGGAATTTCTGCGCATCCGAAGTATCGTGATTTCGGGATTAGCGGAACATTATGCAGCCGCGACGCAGGAACTGAAAGTAGTATGAGATTGCTAAATGAGTCTTCCGTTCCTTTAGCTAAAGATGGAAAAGTACAAGAGAAGAATAATATCGGTACGCAGAAACGAGATCCGATTTTAGTTCGCGTTATTAAATGTTACGATAATCGACCAATCGTGAGATCAGATAAAGAGACATTAGTTACTGAAAATGTTTTCGAACGTAAAAAGAATTCTATTCATAAAGGTATAGAAACGTGCGGTAGATCAACCTGTATGCCGTATAATAATTATGAAAGATCGGTAAAAGCTTCAGATCCTTCGACTGAAAAACCGTATAGACAACAAATACAAAACAATTCGAATAAACAATCACTGGCTCGTGTAACTTTTGAATGCGATCCAAACTGCAAGGGAAAACCACTTAATGAAGATTGGACAGATGTTTCGAAGAGCATTAAATTATCAAATACGAACCAAGTAAATAATACAATATACAAGAAATCGTTTATACCTAAACATCTACATATAAATGACAAAAAATAGACAGAAAGTTTTGAAAATTAGTTTGTATGTAAGGCCGCCCAGAAAATAGTGAACCATCTCAGGGGAGTAGTGCGGCGAGGGGATTGAATTTGCCTCGCGCGATTCGTTTGTCGTGACGCGGCGTCGTGGCGCGGCACAAAGGCAAAGTCAATCCCCTCGCCGCACTAATCCCTGAGATGGTTCACTATTTTCTGGGCGGCCCGTACATAAGAGTAGTTGCTACTGTTGATTCCTAATGGTTTTTTTTTTAATTTTGTAATAAAATTAGATGTACAAACCTCTGCAGACTTATCAAATTTAACAAGGTAGCGTTGACTAGTTATTTTTCAAATTCATATCGAATTTCAACAATGTTTAATAAAAAACAAAAGAGAAACAAGATGATGCTTGTAAAATTAAATTTTACATTCAAAATTCTTAAAAAGTTTTATTTTTATTTACAATCACATTCGTAGAGGAGGCGATAAATTAGATGAAGTAAAAGAGCAAACTTCATTTTATTACATGAAAATGTATAACGTCTGTCACATGGAACATGATTAACTGTAATCATAACTTATGTTCATATCGTTGAGAGTCAAAACCAAACACTTGATACACATATGTATCACCTATCAGTATTTAATTGTAATAAAATAGTATAAAAGAGGATTGTTTTCCCTCATTACATATGTATTTTTTATGTCTTGCGTTAGTACGTATATTTTCAAATTTTTTTGCTTTGCCTTCATCATTTTATTATTATAATCTTATCGCACGAATATGCATCAAAGTGGATTAACATTCAAATTGGTTGACCTGAGCATACTTTTCCTCGTAAATACCGTATAAATATTAAAATTGACGATATTAGTACGTCGACATGATGTATCGGAATATTTCATTTTAAAATGGTTGTGGAGTATTAACATGCATTTATGTCGGAAGAAAGATTGCAGTTTACACTACGAAATTGTTCGTGAACAACTTTTAAATTCGGTTGCTAAAATATCACGTGAGGTATATATTATCAAAGTCGACAACAAGGGACACACTTCTAGTGCTTGCGCAATCATTTGCGTATCTTATCGTTCCTATAGATAATCGTTTTTATGAAAGATAATGAATTTGGATAAAACACGTGAGTAACAAACACAATAGAATCGTTGATACTATGTTTGTTACACGTATGATCGGTTTAATTGGGAGCGTGTGATTAACTTATTCTCATTCTTCCTATATATCATACACAAGTTGTTAACAGAAATAATACTGTTGATTTTCTTTTCAGAGATTTAAATCACACTCTCCAACACGTACCACCTCTTTGTTATTAAAATACGTATAATAATAAATTATTGTACTTCTGATATTTGGTGATTTGTCGATAGTCACATTTTACGATGCGAGTGTCGTCTGACTAACTTTGGTTTGTTCCATTGCTTTCTTTTAGCAAGTCATTGCTAACGCCGTAGCCAGTTTCTTCAAGATTTCTATATCTGTTGAAAAGAAATGGTTTGTAATATAAGTTCTATACATTTTGTAGAATATGAATGATACTGGCGTTCACATATAGTACAGTTAGTTTAACATGTATGTACGTATAAGATCTACAGACATTTAATCCTTTTTCTTGGCATCTGTTTTCTCGTCTTTGGCTTGGCCCCGGCCCAGAAATTTCGCCAAAGAATCCCAAATTCCTCCGAGGAACAGCGCACAAAACAGATTTTCGAAAGGTACAAACGGATCGTGAATGCCAAGCAGAATGGACGATAGCTAAAATAAAATGATCATTTCACACATGTCGTTGAAGAGGTCATTGGTAAAATATGTCCTATCAAAGATAAATAATCATAATTATTCTACCTTGAAATATACGAAGAAAATAACAATGCCGAAGTAGACCAACGCGTGAGGTGCAGAAATGAGATCAGTCTTTTTATCTAGGACGAATATGATGGATGCAACCATTGAAGCTTTCGTAGGGCTAGAATAGAAATGAAATAGTTAATTAGCTCTTGTGGCAATTGTGACTATGACCTAAATTAATTGCAATAATTAAATTATATCGAAATATGAAATACATACAAACTGGGTTGCATAAACTCCATAGCAGTTGGTGTCCATACTCCACGTATAAGACGTTCAAACAATTTTGTAAAGCCTGCACCATTTCCTGTGAATATTAATAACCATAAGTAACATAATGCTGTAATTTCTTATTATACTCTTTAGTAATTTTGTTTTAACGTACCTTTAAGTGTTCCAATTAATACCATAATGAGATATGCATTTGGATAAAGTTTTCCTGCATGAGTTACTCCATCGTATACCTTTTTACACCTTAAAAAATATAGAAAAACTTATAGGAATGGTAGATTATATGGATGCTGATCGTACTTTATGAATATCATTTACTTACCTGTATATTTCTTTCATTGCAGAACAAACTATTTTTACTGGTAGAAATTTGGCTACTTTGTATCCAATGTCAAATGGTGTATAAAATATCATATACCTATATAATCAACCAATCAATTTTAAATGTTGCAAACCAATTTTTTTAGATAAAACAGACTGTGAAGAGTGCACATAATACAGAAAGTTCTGTAGAGGTACGAATCTTTT
This sequence comes from Mimumesa dahlbomi, assembly GCA_917499265.3. Taxonomy (NCBI): domain Eukaryota; kingdom Metazoa; phylum Arthropoda; class Insecta; order Hymenoptera; family Crabronidae; genus Mimumesa; species Mimumesa dahlbomi. The sequence goes on along the minus strand of OU824113.1, from coordinate 4,777,485 downwards.
TATTTACATATACTGACCAGACAATGGTCGCAACTATCACTTGTGGTGTATTTTTCAAAGGTGCAAGAATTGGTTCCCCTAAAAGCCCGTTGCACAGCATACCACTTGCAAATACTACCAACATTGTAGAAAGCCAGCATGATAAAGGATGCTTTCGGGAAAATGCTTGAGCACCTATTTCACAAAATGATAAAATATGAAATTTTTTACAATTATGAATTTTCAGACTGCTAAGCATTTTGTATACTTATTTGTTAAAAATGTTACAATTATATAGATGTTTCTAATTATTAATTACCATCATATGCAGCAATTTTCAATAATGTTTCTTAATCACATAATACAACAGAGGAAAGAAACCTTATTAAGTATTATACTAAGTACTAAGCAATCTTGAATTGTGTATAAATAAAAGCGTATCATACTATAAAATACCTAAAGAAGTATATTATTTCAAGTAGGTCGTGTGGAATCCCCACAACCACAGTATGTACTATACAGGATGTCCCAAAAGTGTTTGCGAGCGTTTTATGCGGTGATAACTAAGGTAATTCTAATATTGAACAGTATCTTTTTCAATACACTAGTATTCTAATCGACGTGTTATCAGTGAAGGGTATAATTAAAAATTTTCAAACATTCAAAATTAAAGTACGATCAGTAGCCACGTTGTGATTCCCAAATAATGTTGCAAGGGGCGGGTAATTCAAAATATCGGTTTTTACATCATAAGCAAAATTTCACCCCCCGTTGAATTTATTTATAGTGAGAATAAGATATGTAAATTAAAGTAACGGCAGTATTATCAGGCGTTTCCGTATACTATAATTACTAGTGATAAAGTATTCTCGTGGACGAAGAATGTACCCCTTTCAAAATCAGCAATTATTTCGATGTGTGATTAACGTCTAACATTTCCTACGCAATAGATGAAACGATTATACGAGTGCATACGTTATTTCCAATAATTATGACAACTCAAGACTGGGAATTATCGTGCAGTGGTAGTAGTTTTTAAATGTCAATTCATTGCGCGGTGATGCGCAGACCAACGGTGTGTTGAATGATGTTACTTCAAAAGCTACACACGAAGGACTGTGTCATAAATTAGGTCCTTTTTCGGGTTCACCGATGAGTTCAGTGACCCAGCGATAGATTTCTCGTGGTTGGATGTTGATACCCGTTCATCAACCTTATCGAAAGATCCGTTGACGGGGCGATACAAACAGTATCGCCGTAACAAAGCATTAAATGCCGCGTTACCGGGACTAACGGGGTCCTTTGTTTGACTATCATTTGGCTTTCATAATTCGCCAATCAATCAACACAGTGCATATAAAAAAGTACCGTTTTGTATTGGAAATATCTTAACTATCACCTTAGAATATGCGCATAAACATTTTTTGAGACACCCTGTATATACAAATGGCAGATTACTACGAATATAAAAAAAACAGTGACTTTCTATAAAGGTTTCCAAGCCATATAATATTGTAAGAGACTTGAAAAAAAGACTGTGTCTACTCAATATCGTTATTTTTACACTTCATTGCGTTAGAAAGTTGTGAACGGAAGAATTTGGTGACCGAAGTAATGGTATCTTTGTTACGCGGGTTACCGCGCTGTAAACTTATGCTTACTGCATAAAATCATATATAATACCTAAGACAAGTATTTTCTTTCATTCAAAAGTATATCCTTATACTATATAAAGTAAGGAAGTCATTGTGACATAAGCAGCTAATAAATGTTGCAACTACACACTTCATTGTTCGTTGGTAAAAATAAACTCTCCGAAAATTTATATTATTTATTTACTGAATTGTACAAGTGTCATATATTAAGAAAGTTCATTTGATCGAAAAATTATCAATTAGTTCCGAGACTCTTATGTTTATTCTTTACAAAGTACATTCTCAGAATTATGCTTGTTTAAAATATGATGTAAGAAGCAAATACGCTACATAATATAATACATAATATTTTGAATGCGAACTTATACTAAATTTTTGGATAAATTTGGCGTGACTCTGTAGGAGTATACTGAAATAGATTAGCTGGGTTGTTTGAGTTAATGCCACGGGATAGGATTATTATAATTGTGCCAAAATACGATATGAGAAGAGTTGTCCAATTCTGGATGATTTTTATATCATTTCAATAATATATAAAAACAATTATTTACAAAATAATAGATCAATTGCGATGAAAATATTGTCCTATTTATATCTTTTGTAGAAGCAGCGTAAAAATCTTGATAAATACGAAGTATCCCCGATCCAACATTAAAAAAGAAAAATTGAAGAGAAAAAGACTAATAAGCGGGTGCTGTATATTATATTCATAGCAACGTATTAAAAAATCTATAACCGAAGAACCAAACAAACGTCTCTGTCGGCAGAACAAAAAGTATAGTTTATAACAGAGTACCTCGTCGAGCTCTAACGAAATTTGGACTGAAAAAAAAGATTTTTCAAAGACACGAGAAAACTCTACCAGTTACTTCCTTGTACCATTCTAATTCGTGGAAGATGTAAAGATGTAAAAATTCTAGAAATCTCGGCAACGAGATTGAGGCAGTTAAAATGACGGGAAAAAAAGACGTAAATAGGAGTGGTAACGAGTGGTCGAAAGCGAAATATAATCTTAGAAAAGGTATAAAGCTAGCTCGGGGCCAGAGGCTCGGGGGAGTATTAAATTTAGAATCGGTCGGGTGGGCTTGGGCTTACCGGGTCCTAAATCTTCTCTGACGTGTAGCGCGCAGAGTACGCAGTGTGCGATGTCGAAGTACGGGAACATTTTCAATTTAATGACCTGATTGGCCATGTCCAGGAATGCTTCGGGATCCATGTTGACCTGTTGTTTCTACGGCGATTTCTGTCCAGGAACACTGTTTCGCGTTCGACGCGAGAATATTCCTGGCCCCTTGAAAGTTCAAGTAAGGGGACAATTAAAATGAAGCCACGAACGCCCGCGAACGACGCTAGCTATGCGCCGTCTGCTAGGATCAGTCGTCTGCTAGCGACGGAACCCGGTCACCGGGGTGTATAAACTCAATAGAAATTCGTGAATTCGAAGTATCGAACACACCAGCACGGCGGCAGCACTAATTTTAAACTCTAACAACTGCGACATACTTCACGTCTGTCGATAACTGCATACTTCACTGCAGTCGGTATCTATGCAGCAGCACCAACGAGATAAAAGCACTGGCGACATATAAGAGACCTCTTACGGAGCATCTGTGATCTTATACCTCGTCTGTGCTACCACAGACGAATGATAGCAATACCTCGTCTGTGGTGATACCAACGATATACCGATGATATCAATTTCCTACATATCGGCAGTCGCAACACCGTCGGTAATTCAGTACCCGGGCAAGGGTACATTTATACCTTAAACTTATTCTTGGGTATTTGAGAGACTAAGTATTATTACTATTAAATATTAAACCATATAAATATTCAAATTATGTGATGAATGTATAAACTTAAAATATACTGAAAAAGTAAATTCAAATTTGGCATGTAAAAAGTTTGACACTTAAGAATTTAAGGTTCTATATAAAAAGTTATTGGCGATAGTGAATAACGATAATATCCGTTATATTAGTGTCTTTATTATTTACATAGTTTACCAGAAAGTAGTGTAGAATACTTTTTTAGCAAACAACCACGAGATTCCGCTAGTGCTGCAATTATATTACAATGACATCACGTGATACTAATTGCACAACACTTGCGTTACATCATGTGCAAAAATCAAACAAATTTGCGCCAAATACAGGTCTTAAACTAACCTGTTTGATTCGATACGAAACGATGTCTGCCTAAACACAGAACTTTTTGTTTTAACGTAAAAAAACTGCAAAACAATCTAACATTGAAGAGCAAATGATGTGATGGGCATAACACCGAAATTTGAAATGTCCGTGAAACTGTCATACTTTAAATCACAATCTTGATATCTATTTCGAGTCATACGCAATGTGTTAATCGTTTATTTATATCACTACTGTGCCGCTTTTCCAGCTGACCGGTTGCTGTGCATAAAGTAGCATTATTAAATGTGTACAACTTAAAAATGTTGTGGTAAATTTCGAATTCTCGATTAATATATTAATTAAAATTATGGATGAAATCTGGTTCCATTTATCCAACCAGCTCGAAGCACTGCAGGTAATTGTAAAAATATTAGAATTGTAATTTACTTATCTGGTCATAATTGTTGTGTTTTATGTAATACAATAAGTTGACTACTAATATTGTCAGTATTGACTTTATTAGTATAGTTTTAATGACTGTACATATTACACAAGTTATAACCATTCACAAAATACAAAATTGTGAGGAATCATTGTAAGAATAAATTAACTAAATTTAAAACTTTACATGTCAGCAAATCTTTTGTAGTAAACTAGACAATTATGATTTGATTTCGTTAATGTGATAAACTGATAAATTTTTGGGGAAAGGTTCAGTCATCATTAGTTGCACAGCAAGGACAGCAATGGATTGCCAACTGGATGGCACAGATTCGTCACTTTCTATCAGATTTGTACAACGATCAAAATGTAAATGATGTCATACGAAGTATACACTTTTGTATACAAAAGGCCTGGGATGAAGTTCAGTTTCAGTATTATAGTGCACAGTTTGGTATCACAGAAGTTTATCGACAGATTGGAATGTTATGTACCAATGAAGGTAGGGAACTAATTCAACATAACAAAAAACTTAAAATATTGTTGTATTACTAAAGTTAAAATTACTTTCAGCAGTGTCGAAGAGAGAAGTAGCATTCTGCTTAGCAGGTATAGCTGTAGGCACTTTAATAGGCTATTATGCTGGCATTAATTGGGGATATTATAGCCATCATATGCACCATATGAAAGCTATCATATGTCATCATTACATTGGTATTGAGGTATTACAATAACTATATACAACTTATCTCAAATATATTGGACTCTTATGTTGCTCTCCCGTACAATACAGGGCGTATCAATGATAGATGATGCAGAAATGCCTATGATCCAAAGGTCAAATGAATTATTAATACAAGTGAGAGCAGCCTCTGTAAATGTTGTTGATACAAAAATATGCCATGGCTACTCTAAAATTTATAGAAAACTTCTTAATTCTGGGGTACACAACACTGACTTATTCATTTTACTGTATCTAGTACAATTATTATTAATACTCAATAATCGTTATTCCATATTTAGAGGCACAAAGATCTACCTGTAACATTAGGTAGAGATTGTGCAGGAGTAGTAATAGGTATTGGACAAAGTGTTATTAATTTTGATATCGGAGACGAAGTATTCTTAGCGGTAGCTTCATGGGCACCTGGCACAATGGCAGAATATATTGTTGTGCCTGAAACTCAAGCAGTCAAACGACCAAAACTTTTTACTTATGAAGCGTCTGCCAGTCTTCCCTACAGTGGATGCATAGCTTGGGATGCTCTAATTAATAGGTCACCAATTAAAGAAGGCAATGCCAAAGGAAAACGGTATACATATATATTATAATATTTTGCTTATTATATTTTACACGTAAAAGATTGTCGTGTAATTTAATGCTTTCGTAGAGTACTTATATATGGTGGAAACACCCCTGTTGGTTGTATTTTAACACAACTTGTTAAATTATGGGGTGGATATGTAGTTACAATATGTAGACCGAATGCGATTCCTGTATCAAAAGCGTTGGGAGCTGACGACGTTATAGCGCTAGCGGATTCGGACATTGAGAAAGAATTGCAACTCTATGACAAGTATGTATGCAAACAGAAAATAATGTATGAAACTAACTATATTTCGTGTAATAATGATTTGAAGAATCGAAGTGTGATATCTATTTAATGGTTTTATTAGATACGATGCAATATTTTATACCGGAGGTCAAGCAATTGACGAACGAACATTAAAGCAATATTTGGTACCATATGGTTCTTACGTATCTACAGTTCCTGAGCAATTAACTTCGGACTCGTTAGGTTTCATATTTGGAAGTGTCTTCGCTGGTTGCGTACGAATTAAATTACTAGCACAGGTATGTGAAAGAAAAGGTGAAAGTACAAGACAAAGTTCTATAGGTATAATTAGTCGTAGGCATATTATGGACGATTGGTTTATATTGCAGTACATGTTTGGGTTTAATATGTATCAGTGGAAAGAAGGTTCAAAGATTAACGCGACATACCTGCAAGCTTTGTGCGATCTAGCTGACGCTGACCAGTTGCAGATGGTTGTGGACAGAGTGTATGGACCTCATAATATCGAACAAGCGTTGCATCACGTATTAGATCCTAATGGTATCGGTAGTACTATAATAACATTTCAGTGATAATAAACTGTTACAGTAGAAATGATTTTTTGTAATGTCGGCTGTATGTTATACAGTAGCTTTCCATCCATTACATGCTGTCTGTATGTACATAGTATATCATATTGGCACCTAATCACTGCCAAACACCATCCAATTTTGAAATAATTCCGACTGGATATACAAAATGTAGTTAGTAATACTTGGTGCTGAAATCAAGACTGAGAAAGTATATAATGAACATAACAAATGTATATGAACATAATTGCACAGTTCTCGTAATTTTAACGTGCCATGTGCACATATGTATAAATTAATTGACAGTAAAAATGTAAGTCGTTTATATAAATGAAGTTAAATAGCAAATACTGGGTGGTATATACACAGATAAAGAATGAAAGATGTTATCAAAATGTATATAATCTATTTTATCAAATAAATAGAAAAACGTATAAATGAATTGTTTTACAATTATTCGCAATATTAAGTATTATCGTTTCCGGATTAATATTGTATCGCTTTACTGAAAAAAGCATGTCTATTTGGGCTTTCCTCTGGTCTTGCCACTTCCACCTTTTTTAGGCTTCTTGGACGAGGCTTTACTGTCTTCTACCTGTTGTACAATATAATAATTGTAGAGAAATTACATGATTATGTAATTAACTAGTTTATTACTAATTATATTTACTTTACGCTTCGTAGGATTCGGATTTGGCAAAACTTTAAAGAATGTGTCAAGTCGTCCTTGGGTAGAAGTATTTCTTGCTTTCAATAATTTCTTTGCCCCGCTTCTTACTCTATCTTCATTAAATTGTTTATCACCACACAAAAATTTCACCAAACCATCCTCATCTGGGTCTAACCATTTCAACTGTAAAAAATTAAGATATTTTGTATACATGTACAGAAAAATCCTGAAAGAATTAGGTTTTGTACTAATACTTTATTTCTTACTTCAATTTCATCAGTATTCATAACTTCAGGTTCCTGAAATAATACTCTTGCTTGTTTATAATTCCAATCATCTGGTATAGCAAATTTCTTGGTGTCTAAGGTTTCTACAATTTTCTCAAGTGATCTGTGTGTTTTTATTAATTCTATAGCTCTTTTTGGCCCAACTCCTTTGATACTACTTGTATAATCACAACCCAACATTATACACAGATCAATGAACTGAAATGAAATAAATGTTCCAACAAATGATTGTATAAATATATCACAATACAAATATATATTATTAAATAAAAATAAATAAGGACCTCATCGTGAGATAACTCAAGCTCTTCTAATACTTTATCAAAATGGAACTCTTGCACAGGCATTTTTCTGGCTTCACTAAATGTTAACCGTCGAAGTAAAACATTGCATCCAAAAGTAAGTGCGTCCATATCTTCAGTAGCTGTTGCAAAAACTTTGCCAGCTTTCACCAGTGCTGCACATTGTGCTTCTGCTTCACAGGGTGCCTTTAACACAATCATATGTATATATAAAATGAGGATATCGTGTCCTACCATTTCAATTTACACTTACATCAATATAAGGAATCCCCATCAATTGAAGTAATTGCTTAGCTTCTGTTGCATGTTCTTTTGTAACTTTTACCAATCTTCGATTGAACTTCTCCATATCCTCCACATTTCCTGTAAATACGATAAGCAACTTCAGAAAGAACTAAACCACACATTAGCGAAAACAGCTATTTCTCCTCTGGGTATTTCTGTTAAAGTTTTCTAAACTAGGACAGTATATATCCTGTCCAGTGGAAAAGGGTTAAATCTGAAAAATGTTTCTTATAATTACCAGCCTCCTCTGCAGCTTGCAAGAGCTTCTGTGCTTCGTCTCTTTTCTCAGCCCGCTTAGCTAATTCACCACCTTTCAGATTTGGTGGTTTCCCATCAAATACATATACAGGTTTTATACCTTGTTCTACTAAACGTATTGTTCGATAAAATGTACCCATTAAATGACTGCAATCAAAACAGTTATTCTTAGCTACAAGAAACATTTACAATTCAAATCCGTCAGACAAGTATGCATTAATACAAAGCATTCTAGATGAATGGAAAGATCTGTTATACATTGTACCTCGTTGTTTCTCCATCTGCACTAGTAAGCTGGGCTCCTTCACTTCGTACCGCAATGAGAAATTGATACAAGCACATAGAAGCATCAATGGCTATTTTTCGTCCTAAAATATGAATTAATATGTTTTCATTGTAATAGATTGTTTCAATATTAAACTTTCAAACGTCACAACGTTAAATTCAGTAAAATCTGCTGCTACCAAATTTTAACCGTGGGAACACACAGAATTCTTACGAAATTATTAACGTGAAACATACCAAAATAATGTTTTAATTCTCGTTCCTTGATAGCACCAGGTGCGACATCGGCGATCAACTTTGATAAACCGAGAATACCCATGTTATTTCAATACAAGTTCCCTTGGGTTATAGTTATTTGCTTCTTGATCGCGAATGACCGCGAATGAAGTTATGAAACACATACAACACAACTGGTTTTGAGGGATTTCGCGCCAATTTTACACAGGGATCCTCATTCATTCGTCGTAATGTTTTTAGAATATAAATATTGATTACCAAATATTTATTTAACTAAATAGTACTAATTAGAAAAAAGATAAATTGGTTTACTTTCTCATACTTTTAAAAATCGAAAATTTATTTATTTACTAACTACTAACATTTCTATGAACGAATATTATATCCCAGAATATTTTACTAACTAATATTTCGGTAAACGCAAACGGATTATACCGTTAAATATTGTTTTATGCCAAATTCATCATCTAATTATGGAAAAACTATCCTAAATAATTCTGATGATTAAGTTTGAATTCGGTGTTACTAATTTTGATGGCTGCCGTAAACATGGCGCGTACATGTGCGGCAAATCCACGTGTTTTTTAAGTGTTGTCTGTCGTTAACCTAGAATAAGTGGTTGAAAACATTTTTTACAATAGGATACAATATACCTGTAATGGAAAATGGATAATAAATGCGATTTAATTAAAACTATTAATGACGATGAGGAAGTACCAGATTTCTCCGAAAATTCTGATGAAGAAGACGATGTAAGATATTCCAGTTTTTACTGTAATATATTCCATATTAGCAACTGATATTTTAGTAGTATAGATAGTTTTTATTATAATGCAACGTGTTTTCTTTTACAATAGTTTCAACCTCGTAAACAAAAGAAAAAGGAGAGCAAGGACTTTGATAATGAATTTCAGTTCGTCAATGACGTTTCCGAGTATAATAAAGATACGTGGAACGACCTGAACAAATATATCAAGCGGAAAGCAAAGACAAAGCTTGATGATAAAATAAAGAGAATCCGACGATCTGAGAATGAAGTAAATACATAACTAGATTATGAAGTAGTGCATAGCATGTACTGAAAATATGTATTTGTAGAATAACCAATGTTCTTTTCGATTTTCCTAGAATGGCCAAGATGACGACTCCATTAAATCTGATACTGAAGTTAATCACGATGATGAACTTTCATTATCTGAAGATGAACTCAAAAAAGGTAATACTAATTATATTAATACTACATTAATTACACATTTTCTCTAAGAATATACTTAATATTAATAAGTTACTACCATGTATAATTACAGATGTATTTAAGACTAAAGAAAGGAAAGGTAAAAAGAAAATTGTAAAAGAAAATGATGAAGAAACTATTGACTTTGAGGAATACTCAAACACAGAACCCTATGCAACATTTTATCAAATGAATTTATCTCGTCCCCTATTAAAGGTATCTTGTTGTAAATAATATTGAAAGTGCTTGAGAACAGTGCATTAATTGAAAGTAATTATTTAGAAGAAAAATCTGGTACTCATTGCAGGCTATAACAACAATGAGTTTTGTACATCCAACGCCTATTCAAGCTGCTACCATTCCTGTAGCTCTAATGGGTCGTGACATATGTGGATGCGCTGCAACTGGTACTGGTAAAACTGCAGCTTACATGCTACCGACATTAGAAAGATTATTGTACAGACCGTTAGATGGTCCTGCTATCTCTAGAGTTCTTGTACTGGTACCAACAAGAGAACTTGGTGTACAGGTGTATCAAGTGACCAAACAGTTATCTCAATTTACGACGGTTGAGGTGGGGCTGTCTGTTGGTGGTCTAGATGTGAAAGTTCAGGTTTGTGTATTTGTATAATTTAGTGTATTCCTGGGTTTAAACATTTTGAACAGTGTTAACATGATTTAAATTTTAATTACACTAGGAAAGTGTATTAAGAAAAAACCCGGATATTGTAATAGCTACACCTGGAAGATTAATTGACCATTTAAAAAATACACCTTCGTTTTCATTAGATAGTATTGAAGTACTCATTTTGGATGAAGCAGATAGGTAAGTTATGACTCAAGAAAAAACGTATTTGGAAACAGCTTTTTGATACATTTTTTTTATAAATTTTTTTAAGGATGTTAGATGAATATTTCGCAGAACAGATGAAATACATAGTGAACCAGTGTTCTCGAAGTAGACAAACGATTTTATTCTCAGCTACTATGACAGAAGAAGTTAAAGACTTGGCCGCTGTGTCTCTGGACAAACCTGTCAAAGTATTTGTAGATAGTAATCAGGATGTGGCCTTTAATTTACGCCAGGAATTTATTAGGTATATACTCAAGTAAACCGATGTTTCATCGCGCAGATAGCAAGAATATACATAAAAATTGCATAATTTCAGAATACGAAAAGAAAGAGAAGGAGATCGCGAGGCAATACTAGCTGCGTTAATTTGCAGAACTTTTCATGATCATGCAATGGTTTTTGTACAAACAAAGAGACAAGCACACAGACTTCATATTCTGTTAGGACTCTTAGGCGTCAAAGTGAGAAAATTTTTCGATTGATTCCTTTTTTAATGTGATTGTAATTGCATTTAATCGATTATGTTGTGTATTAGGTTGGGGAACTACATGGTAATCTCACGCAGCCACAGCGATTAGAAAATTTAAGCAAATTTAAGAATGAGCAAATAGACATTTTGCTGGCAACAGACGTTGCTGCAAGAGGTTTAGATATTAGTGGTGTAAAAACTGTAATTAATTTTGTTATGCCACCTACTCTTCAACATTACATTCATAGGTATTACAGGATACACATACACGTCAATGTAGTAAATAAGAAATGCAATGTATTACTTTACTGTTTTCTTCAATCAGGGTTGGAAGAACTGCTAGAGCAGGGCGTGTTGGAGTGTCGGTGTCATTAGCTGGAGAACAAGAACGGTCGCTGGTCAAAGAAATTATCAAAAACGCAAAAAATCCAGTGAAGAATCGAATAATACCGCCTGACATAATTGAAAAGTATAATAAAAAGTTGAAAAATCTACAGCCAGATGTAGAAAAAATATTGGATGAGGAAAGAAATGAAAGGGAATTAGCTAAGGTGGAGAATCAAGCAAATCGTGCTGAAAATTTACTGAAAAATAGCGATAACCAGCAAAACCAAAGGAGTTGGTTCCAAAGTCAAAGAGAAAGAAAGGAAGAAAAAGGTTCAGAACCCAAGACATATTAGTTTGAGCTACATAAACTTCAATCACATAATACTTACATAATTTTTTCTTATAGACAAGCTATCGTTAATTGAGAAGAAACCGAAAGACAAGAAAAAGAAGCAGAATCGGGAGCCATCTAATATAGTCGAAGAGAAGAAAAAGAAGGTGTCTAAAGAACCCAAGAAAGAAACACCAGAGGATAGAGCAAATAAGGAATTAGAAAAGATTGCAGCATACCAAGCACGATTAGCTAAAAAACAAAATAAGCAAAAGAAAATTCGAACAATCGTGGATGATAATATATCTATGTCAAATAGAAAAGGTAGTGGATCCTAAAATTATATTTTTCAAATCCAAATTTTCTATTAGCATGTATGCCTATAACACAGATATATTTCAGGTTCGTTGAAACGGCAGAAGTCGTCATTTGCCGCTGATTTAACAGATACAAGTAAAAAAGCAGTGAAGAGAATGCGTTATGAGTAAGTAGAACTTTCTTTATACTGATAACAAACTTAGAGATAATATTAACAAAAAAACCTAATTAAATACGTATTTTAGTGCAAATACAAAGAAGAATAATCAGAATAGAAAGAAGGGTAACCAGAATCTACGTGCAGGAAACAAGGGTGGTAGAAAAAGTTTTAAGAAACGTTAAAATTTAAATTTTTATAACTGTAACTACATCTTATTAAATACATACCACTTTACTTAATTTGTTTTATTATAGAACCGTTACAATACGTCACTTACGTCTCACAGATTGACAGATGAATAGCACTGATTAATTGTTTTCTTTTAAATCAGAATATGTATACTTCGTAGTCTATAACCTGTTTGAAAAATTGCAGTACTATGCAATTATTATACGCGTGTAGAAACACAGATCCTCGGAGATACTGGCAGGGGAAGTAGTATATTGGAAAATAGTTAAACATATAAGTTACTTGTAAGAATGTAATTATAAGAAATACGAGACTTCGATATAAAACAGTTACAATGCATTGTTTTCATTTATAAAACGATACTTTGTATAAAAGAAACAAAGTATGTTAAGAATAGTTGTTCAGAGTTGATGGAAAATATGTAAAATCAACTTGCATTGTACTGTAATTTCAGTGAAGAGGTAATAGGTATGTGTTAATTCTATAATGTTTATATCATAATTTCAAACATCCATCACCATTCGGAATCCTCACACATAGTTTCCATTCATCTTTAGATTTAATACAGTTTAATGTATAATGCTAATATCTCTAATGTTTCAAAAAGAAAATTTTTATAAAACCTAGGCCCATTTTAAATTATTCAAATTCCATTCAAATTTGTACCCAAATTCTTTCCTGTTTTATGTTCTTTTATCTTTTTTTGCGAATAGTAAAATTTATACTTAATATTTTGTAGTTAAACGTGCAAACTTCAATACAACGTGAGGTATGCAGTAGCTCACCAGGAAAAATTCATTACAAATTTCATATATTTATATACAGATATAAAAAGGCATAATTTTTATGTCCTTAATTACGCACTGTCGACCATTAATATTCAATGAAAATGCTATTTTGAAAATTAATTTCCTATAGTGTCCTTATGTTATAATGAATATGTGAAAGATGATGTTTATAAGTTACAAAAACATAGATATACATAAACTTACTATAATATACATATTTATAAATACAACGTACTCTTGTCAATGAAATGAGTTGTTTATAAACTATGTGATAAAACACTCATCTGTGGGTCGGAAAAGTCGTATTAACTGAAAATAAAATGTATACGAAATTTAAAGAAAAACTGTATTAAGATTACAGAAGAATCTTATTGTTTACTCGTCACAAGTACAGAAAAGTGTTTGGATACAAAGTTGAATCAAAGAAATGCGAAACTAGTTATAATACATATACAATAATGACAGTGATACAGGAATAACTGTCACGCGAGGATGGCAAATTTTCTTTATCGATTACCACAATGATGATGTACTCTCGCGTTCTTCTGTATAACAAAAATTTTGCAATTAAAGATTGATCTGTTTATATTAATGCGCACTATCCGTTGAAAATATATTTATACGTATATATATATTTATATATATGTATATATATATATATATTTATATATAGATACTATTGAAGTATTTATAAGGTCACCTTGTATGAAATAAATTAGCGATTAGCGGCCGTGCGCTGACCAAACCTTGAAAATTAAATTAATTTTTTCAATTAAAGTATGAACAGATAATTTCACGAAATAGTATATATCTGAAAAATAATTATTTAACCATGAGAACTGTAATTTTTTTTTCAATAAAATGATTAATAATAGTAATATTAACTAATAATAATATTAAGCAATAAAATAATAAAGATAATCAAATTAATAGAAACAACTTTGGATCACAAAGCCAATTGACACACACCATTTTATCTAAAAAAACATGTTTACAGAAATCCAACAACGTTATGTTGTTCCCTTCTGCATATACGTTTACGATATATTTAATATATCACAACATAACTTTCCACCTTGATATCTTGTTCTCGCTTATTTTTTGTCTTTCTTTTTTTTTAAATGTACAATTAACGATACATAAGTTTGACGATATTATGTGCCAATGTTTACTATGTGGAAGCTACTGCTTGTTGTGAAGATTTTACACGCGTTTTAGTTATTTATCCTTTAAGGAAAAATGCATATATGTTAGTATAAATTGTTTGTATTCATACGGTGCAAAAGTGAACAATACAACAATTGTCAGATGTTTCACAAGGAAGAAAGACTTTCAATTGGGAAACATGTATAGTGTTCTATAAAAAGATGTACATCGTTCATTTTAGCAATCTTAAAAGTTTTATCGTTATACCAGTGACTGTGTCATGCTCTTGTTAACTTATATAAAAAAATGAAAAATGCACAATTTAGATTTCGTCTGACGAAGAAAAGAAATACATTTGCCAAATATCTATTCGACGAATCAATGAATTTTTTTTTCATTTCTTTATGAATAGGTTTCAGCTCCAGAGACTTCTCTGAGTCGTAAGCCTACACGCATTACTTATTTGACGTTAATGTATTATAATCTTAACATCTTACTGTCTAGATATACGCGAACGACTTAGGTTTATTAATTGTTGTACATAACCAAAATATTCTGTTTTCTAATTTGTAAAGTATTTTAGATTCTTTAATTCTTATGATCATCACGTCCCTTAAGTCTTTCCCCTATTCTTAACATCTCCTTGGATACAGTCCATTCACTTAATTATTTATTTACTTTATCTGATTCTCTTAATGCCCTCTTCGCTGGTGGCTCTTCAATCTGAAATATTATAAGATTGTCACATATAAGAAACACGATTTAGAAATTGATTGACTTACCTCTTCTTCTAAACCAGGTAATTGAATTCTAGTCTCCGACGCTTCTGCGGGCTGTAAAGAAATTTGGCGAATTAATAATGATCTATATACGTAAAACTTCAATATCAGATAGACATTGATCGATCTTTAAACACCATTCTACCGTCTAGAATTCTAAAATATTTTACCTGTGCATCAATACATTCCACTTCTCCAATTTGCAGCTTGAAATCATAATTGTATATACATACAGAATCTTTTAAATCGTACAGTTTGCAATAATGTTTGTAACCACATTGTATGCATGTATTTTACAATTAAATCTTAAGAACTAAATTATAATCATTTAAATCGCCTTACCCTAGCATCAGTTTCATTCGGACCGATGCCAACTTCTTTCTGTGGCTTGGATTTAGCCCTACGCTGCGGCCTCTCACTGACAGAATGCGCATTGTGTAGCGATACTTTTCCTTTGGGACTCGACATGTTTACCTGCATCTCTGCTGGTAAGTAATTTCTCGTGTTAGCCAGTAATTCATCCGCCCGTTTGAAGTACATGGTAGGAATTCGTGTCTCGCTCGGGAACTCTTTCAGGTCGAAGTTGGTCGTTTTAGTGTATATCACATTCATAGCCAAATCACACACGGCCCACAATTTCTATCAAATGATAAAAAGAATACTGTAAATATACTATATTTCAGAGAAAGATAGGAACAACTATAGTTCAAAAAGGTAATTACATAATTCATGTTATTATCTTCGGGTTTCAAAGCATCTTTGTGGCTTTTCATTCGTTCAACGAGATTTTTGTAAAACCCATAGCAGTAGTATTCGTTCTTCGTTATGAGGGGTTCCAGTATAAACCAAAGACATTGTTGAATGACTTTTAACTGATTCACCATTATATGACTCGTGAATTCGGGATCATGTGCAAGAATGGGGACTGCGAATACTAACATGTAATCAGGTAGAATGTGCGGCAGTTGACCTGTAATTACAATTTTTTTGCATTTCACAATTGTACATTTCACAGATGGTAGTCTAATAAGACAGAAATAATAACAATAACAATAATATCAGCAATAACAGCAATAATAATAATAAACAATATTTCGAGAATGCCTTACTATTTAGTTTCTTACCCATGGCCCGTTCGACAGTACCCAACGAGAGTGTTTTCACGTAGTCCCTCCTTTTATTTATATCGGTTTGCATGTAAGTTTTTAAGACACATTTTAATCTTTTATCCTGTTCTTTGCCAGCGAGTGCGTAGTAGCCCATGAAATCCAGCGGCAAGCATTTATTTGGAATCCCTCTTCCAAGTCCTTTATGTAATTTACTACCAAAAGCCTCCCTTACTTGGGGAACTTCATCCTGCGAATCGATATGAATGACTTAGATATTTATAACTAATAATTACAGTCGAACCTACAGCATCGTAAATGTGTCTTTATGATAATCTTATCACAGTCCTGTTAGAAACTTTAAAATAAATGCGGGTGAAATTTCAATATGAAGAATTCATTCGATGAATATTTTGTAACCTACCACCATGAGTTGAGATAAGTTATAAAATTGTTCTGCTGTGAATTGATCACCAACGCCTTTCTGTTCGCAGATCTTTAACATCGAGCAACCAGCCTGTAATCGTAACCAACTCATCTCCGCTTTGCTTAACCGTCCCTGTTGCAAAAGATCTCCCTTGTTCACAACAAAAGCGTTTAGCATTCTGAATGTCTTTTGCGCAGAGAGTACATCAGTCTTCAGTCCCAATAACCAGCGTGCCATGCATTTTAATCCCTCCAGCCTGCAACGCGTTTCTTCGGGTAATTGATCTTCTCTGCACCAATCCCCTTCGATTGTATCAGAAGTTTGTTCACTGCTCTCTTTTACTAACAATTCCTTGACTATCTGCAAGCATGTAACGCTTGGATTAGTTTTCGAGTGCGCATGAAAAATGCTTTAAATGATAATAATATTCTACAGACTTACTTTTCTCGACACCATATTTTTTATTTGTACTTGATACTTTTCTGGTAAATTATAAGCTATATGACCTAACGTGACTATAGATGTTCGATAATATTCTGACGTTGGTGTAAGAGTGTTTTTAATTCTCTCAATAATTTCTGGGAATATCGTGTCGTGTATGTTGGTCATGTTAACGAATAAACATCTGACCGCTTGTTTCGCTTGTTTCGGTGTTCCTGTTTCAGCGAAATTCTTACATATTGGTACCATAAGATTCATAATCTCTGGTGCGACATCGCACAACGGTTTGTATTTTCCTAAAAATGTGAAAATTGAAAGATCCAACGGTGCAACCATTTCATCCTCTAATTCTAAGAGATGAACCAATTGCATCAAAATATCATTATGAAGAAAATGTGGCCCAAATACAAATGACAGCATCTAGAATCGGTAATATATCATGTAGTAAACTATGAGAGTTAATAATGCATATAACTTTATGTAAAAGATAAAATACAAAACGTACCACAAGTAATCTTAAGCCTTTTTCTCCAGCATTATTCGGGTTAAGTCCCACTTCTTCAATTACGTTACCTCCTTTTAAGCAGTCTAACACATATCCGATTAAAACCTACAAAAATTGTATAAATATATTAAAAGTCAAAATAAAAATCAGTGACGTATATTAAAGTTACAATAGTATATACTACTTACTCTAATTGCTTCTTCATCAATCATGACAGAACTGACTCTTTCTAACAGCATTTTTATTGTGTTATAGTACAAGTTCGTCATGACAGGTTGACCCAATTTCTTTAAAACCATACTTATCGTATCCGCGCATTCTTTACAAGAAACATTTGGTTGAACTATTGTTTCCATACCCTGGAGAAGTGTCGAATCTTTTCTCATATGAGCACTAAATTTTTGCAGAAATTCGTGCACTTTCATAGGGTCTGGGAGAAAGCGGGAAATCTGATGGATCTTTGTCATTAATTCATTTGTGGCATCCTGTTTTTTCACAATTTCTAACCACTCGACTACAGCCCTTCGCACCCTATGATTCATTATATTAAATATACACAATTATAACGGTACATTCTATGAAACAGTGCAAAAAGACGGGAGAGTATAAATTTACTTACGCCAATTGATGTTTCTGAAGTTCTACGAAAGCTTTAGATGCGTGATCATCAATGGTACCTAACAAGTGATATAATTTTTTCATTCTTTCACCAGCTGGCAGTTGATACGGTACCAGACATGTGTTCAACAATCTCTCCACCAATAATCTGTCTTCCATGCCTGCCATATAATAACCATGCAATATTTTGTCTTTTATCCAAGTAACTGCCTTTTTCGTAGCTTGTGGTACATCAGCATCATTTAAATGTTTCTTGTATATCATAGCCAATCCTGCCATAGCTTCTTTCCTGATTTTAAACTGAAAGTTATAAATATTAATAAAAGTTTTACATTTACGAAGTCCTTAAAAACTACAAGTTAGAAAATAATAACATACCTTTTTGTCCAAGGTTCTTTCCTTGACAAACTCCAATAAGTCTTCACTGTCTGATACAACTTCAAAGTCTCTTCTGGCAGTGGTTACTATAGCCATAACAACTTCGTAACGGACACTTTCATCGGCATCGTGTTGTCTCAATTTCAAAGTATCGGTAATATCCTTCCTTAACTCAGGATGATTTAATAAGAAATGCATTGAATACTGAACGCATTTTATACGAATTGATACACTGATATCGTTAAATCGTCCTAAAAATGCTCGCCACAGTTGCGTGTGTTGTACAGCAAGCTGAGAACCCTTTTCAGAGAACATTCGCGCTAACAGAGCTACCGCACCCAATCTTTCAGTTTCGGAGGAAGATTTCAATTTACATTCTAGTTGCGGGAGGACGGACAATAAGACGCTCGGGCATATGTGATTTAACTCGTAAATCAAGTCATACACTTTCTTGCAGATTTGTAAACTTTTCTCTTCTTTGCCCAAAATCAAGACATGGTTAAAGAACTACAAATGTAGAAATGAACATATTATTTATTTATGTATATAATATTTTCAGAAGAAAAAAATTATTAATATGTCTTCTACTCACCGCTTGAATATAAGGTTCTAATGTATCGCTACATTTAATTACTAGTTCTTTTGCAAGCAAGTATGCATTCTTTTTCTGGGTTTTGTTTGGTTCTACAATGTTCATAAGTATAATATCTAGAAGTTCATTGCTAACAATGTCTGACTCTGTGATAAGTGGACATAATACATCTAACATAAAGCTTTTTACTTTCCCTGAATGTTCATCACTAAAAATAAATTATGATGATCTTTAGAATGATTCAAAGAATGCTTTATCTAATGAAAAAACTGTTCTCACTCTCGTGAATATACTTACTTCACTATCTTAAACATGAGGGAAAAAAGAGCACAAAATATTTCTTGACAATCTTCCAACTCGAAACACATATTAAATGACTTCACATATGCCAAATTCTCGAGAAGGTAAAAATATCGTTTAAAGGCAGGGTCTTTAGGGTCTTTCAATCCAGCCAATTGTTTAATCAAGAATAAGAAAATTGTTTTGACCTATAATAATACAAATTTAGTAAATCTAATATACAGATTACAGCTTTTAAAATGAAAACTTCCCTATTTCCATAGACAAGATCAAGATTGCTTACTTGTTCAGCATCCTTGTAAGGAGCTTCTGGTGCATATACCCTTAATACATCTGCAATGCAGCATGCAATCAGCAGCTGTACGTCTTTGCTTTGGTGCATTAGAAAATGTTCTTCAGCCAAGTGTAATGCAAGTGGTATATATTGTTGATACATTCCTTCATCCTGACCCATTGCTTGTAATGTGTGAGCTAATGTCTATACAATAAATTTAAATGTAAAACGTTTCCTGTACCACTTGTAATGTGCAGTCTTCATAATTCAAAAAGTTTGTGTTCATAGAATGAAACAATATGTTTTTTCATTGACATGTACCTTAAGTCGTCTAATCAATTCATCTGGGCCCAGATCTTCCGTAACAGATCTGCACCCTTGCGGGTAAACTATTTCTGACATAGTGTCGGCTAAATGATCCAACCAAATGTGAGAAACTTTTTATCCTTAAAGTAATCTAGAACACCGTCCAAATTCTGGAATATTAGAAATTATGTTAATAAGAATCATATTAACATCTTTAGTTCTACACTCATAACATTGACAAAAATGTTCATAGATAACACTGTGTTTCAATAATTTTTAATTTATTCTGTTCAAATCTCCCCATACTTATTGTTGTAGAACGATATACTCAGCGTCAATAAATAATGTTTAAAACAATACTTACTATCATTCAAATGTTTCATTAAATAATATGCAATTTGTAATGGCAAAAGAGGAATAAAGATATTTAAAAGATCTGTATATAATACAATAATGTGCCCATTTACATTAAAATGGCAGTTGTACAACTGTACATCATTACAACTTTAATATCTGGGAAAACAGTGATTACTACTTACAATTTATGTGCAGTAAATACGAATAATACACTATAAATATGACTTAAACAAATTCATAAAAAAATCAAACAAACTACTGATTCGTACTTGCATGTATTAAAACTTGATATTTGTCAGGTAAAACAGATTATCAGGCACTGCATCATTTAGGTTATGTCTGCTATTCATACATATATACAAGAAAGCGACGTAAACAGTATTACTATTTAATACATTTAAAGGGATAATCGAACTGATACTTTACGGTGTCAAAAATGTGGCAAGTATTTTATCTGTTGCCAGAAGTATTACCTCAAGATATGCATAGGCACCACAAGGCCTGTGACACTCAAAATATCAATAAAGCAAATATATGTGATGGATACACGGCACTATCTTAGTTTTTGGAATTCACTCACTATCGCGATATAATTACTACTAAGTGCGAGTATATCGCCTTCGACGTAACTTTCGGAATTTTTTGTAAATATTTCGCATGGTAAAACGATCAAAATGTCAGCAAAAAAGTGGTGAAATCGTTTTCGTAAACGGTTAAGCGTGTCAAAGGACGCGACAGCGCAATTCGATCACTTGAAGTCATCTACGTTTCGCTATATCGAAGTATACTTCAGGTTCAAGTGGTTGAATAACACAAGCGCGAAACTACCGACGGAATGTAACGGTAATTCTATTGGCTAAGATATATGGAAGAACGTAATGCACCAATGATGCAACGATTTTGTTAGCTACACGATGTCAAGCGAATACTGCATAATGGCGAATTTTAATAAATACGACACAGAACGACAACATCACTTTCCGGCCAATAAATATAATTTACACGACACATTCAGTGTTGTTACTTAAAAGTTTGTTAATAAACATAGAACATAATATCAAAGTAGCAGTAGTACATACCAAATTTGTTAAATACCGAAAATTATACATATAAATGCTTTTAACATCAATAAATAACTTTATCTGAATAGTCGTAAACATTCACACGAAAATGGAATTAAGAAGTTTTGTTCTTCTAGAAGTCAATTGATATGGAACATAAATAAGTCGAATATTAATTGATTTTAAATATAATATCTAATGCACACTGCGGAATAAAATATTGAAATGCAAACATTTAAACCGGCATCTTTTCATTCATGTCAAACTTGTTACAATACACTGAGCAACTGCTAACCGGAAATCGTGTCTCTTCCCACCTTTTCTGCTTAGCACATACAACGTGTGCACGAACTGGTTCAGCGCTGGTCAGTTTTGTTGAAAAGAAATTGATTATCTCGACCAGGAAAATATTTCAATAATGGTGAGAGATTATTTTAATTGCAGAAATACCATTTATATACTTTTTCTTATGAAGTTTTAGCAATACTTCATGTTTTTTGTTCGTTGCAAACTGTATTTTAGGTTAGCCGTAACTCAAAAACACGAGGTCCAATAATGTGTCTGTTTTAAACACATACTGACTAGCTTCGCTTGGATAATTTATATTATTTTTCCTATACATCCTGATTACCGCTTAATTGTTATTTTTAATTCAAATGTTACAGGCAAGTACAAAAGTTGACAACCCTGAGAAACCAGGACAGGAGGTAACTCCTATTCACAGAATAAGAATTACTCTGACTTCGCGTATTGTACGCTCCCTGGAGAAAGGTAAATTGTTATTTTAAACAAGTTTTCAGTGTAATTCATTTCAGTATCATAATGGATTTATATATTCTTTCAGTTTGTTCCGAATTGATCAATGGAGCAAACAAGCAGGAACTTAAAGTAAAAGGACCTGTTCGTATGCCCACAAAGATCCTGAGGATAACCACTCGTAAAACACCCTGTGGTGAAGGATCAAAGACATGGGACCGTTTCCAGATGCGTATTCACAAGAGAGTCATTGATCTGTACTCTCCATCAGAAATTGTGAAGCAAATCACAAGCATTTCCATTGAGCCTGGTGTAGAAGTGGAAGTCACTATTGCCAATGAATTTGACTAAATCATTTGAATAAAACTACAAAGTTTTAATAAAAATGTGAAAAAACAAACGAATTTGTATAATTTCTATAATTCATATCCAAATCGATCATACAGAATATCAAGTACGATGTTGATGATAAATTATTAGTACAAGAAAATATTGAATGAAAAAAGAACTATCACTATGAATATTTTAGTTCCTTAAAAATCATGCTACATGCTCAAATAATGAATCTGTTGATAAGAAGAAAAACGTTACCAATTTGTTTATTTTACGAAGTCGATAGAAAATTATTTATAAATTACAGTACATCGAATTTCGTATATTAGTTTTAAATGTTTCATGTAAAGTCCACGAAGGCAGTAGCATACTTATGAGAGTATGGTTGTGTTTCGGAGAAACATGTATAACAACTGTCAGTTAGTCGCATGTGAGATTTATTGATTTATTTCATGTTCATTCTTCGCCTTGAGAGTCATCAGGTTTTTTATCGTCGTCGCCACCTTCTTCGCCATCACTGAAACCGTCCATTCCCTCAACCTCTTCCTCATCGTCATCACCAGCAACTTCAGCATTTTCAAGTTCAGCTCGTTCCATTTGTCTTGCCAATTCTGCTTCATCCGTTGCAGTAACAACTTTTGGCTGTAAATTTAAAACATTTCCGCTTTTGTCACAGGAAATAAAAATGTGTGCATTTTTTATACCAAAAATTTAGTTCAATCCAACTTACAGCCATTTGAACATTGAAAACACCTCCAAGAGATGTTATTTTGTCTTGTATAACATCAATTGCATCATTTAACGCTTTCAGGCCATCTTGTTTCTCTGGTGTGGATGTTGTCATGACTAAAAATGTTATGAATATGTTAAAACATTCCATTAATTGAAGATTCTAATGTTACATTCAATTTTGTATAAATGTGATAGTACCATATAGTGGAGGAGCAATTAAATTGATTTTAATTGGAAGTTCTTCTGTTGAAAGAGCTAATCCAGCTTTTAAAGCTGTTTTCACTGCATCAATTCCCTCATAACCGTAGCAAGCTACTTCTACATCAGCCCTTATTTTAACAGCTTGGGAAGTCAACTTCCGTTTAATATTATTCAGTAACACTTCTTTAGTATGTTCATCCAGACCACACTCTGCTAAAATGGATGGGTCCCTGCATTGATAATATATTAATAATCACCATACAAATTCTGTAACTTCTTTCATACAATTTAAAATTCATACTTACAATACTGATTGCTTAAAAAAGTCATATGCCGAAGCTTTCTGCTTTTTATATTTTTCTTCAAAGTGCCATGCTGTCTTCTGATATAGTTCTTCTAACTGATCATCACTATCATAGTGCAACAATTCTGCGACATGTCTGAGAATTGAATTAACAGCTTTTGCTTTTGCATACCGTTCTGTACATTTCTCTACATCTTCAGCTGATACACGACGTTTGCTAAGATCAATGTAACCTACATTGAATGATGCAATAAGTATTCAATAAGAACCAAAATAAAAAGTTCTATTATATTTAAAACAGTTTCCACAGAAATACTATGAATAACAAATTTTGATACCACTTACCTTTTTCTTTGTCAACTCTTATAACAACAACAGGTTCTGTTTTTCCTACTCTAATAAGTTTGTTAATGGATCTAATACGTCTTCGGGACAATTCAGAAAGAAGGATCATACCCTCTATGTTGTTATATTCCAGTAAATGTACATATGCTCCCATTTCAGCTATACTACGGACATTTACCATCACTACATCCTCCACTTCTGGGTACTTCTCTTTGTAAAATCGACACGACAACACCATTTTGACTGTTAAAAATAAAATTCACTTTATTATGGTGGTTATTGACATAAAAAACAATAAAACATTTTTAAAAATAGAATGCAAATTATTTTTACAATCGCTGGACACAAGTATTAAACAAGTCAATATAACATTTTTTAAATCATTGTATATCTGTCAGGCCTTCTTTTCGACAGACATAAAACAGGTTATCTTATAGGTTAACTCTGTAATATCTTTGAGTAATATGACAATACGGTTTCTATAATTACCAAAATAAGTATGTCCACACAAGAAACGATATACTGTTTATTTACAGTACCAAAATGTATTTAAAACAGGTAAAATTCACTGAAGTATGTTAATAATCCATGTGCAATCTTGACTTAATTCTCGGTTAGGCTATTAAAGAGGGATACACAGCGGTGGCCAACTCGTGTGTTGTGCACCCCGAATTCTTGTCTTTATAAGAATGCGACATCTATCGCAATAAGTTTCGCAAAATAAGTATCATATTTAATAATCAGTATACATGGATTGCAGTCATTTTATCTTAATTAAAAATTTAATTTATTTAGTCGCATTCTAAGGTAACATTTAGCTTTAGTATCAGTATTATTTGTACGCCAACAACGGATTTGAATAAAGTCTAGTTTCACAGTGAGTCAAAGTGAGTCGATCATCAAAGGTTTATAGATCATGCACGCCAACCTATATTGTTTTCTTTACATTGGCTATCCAAGCGTAATAGCCAATTTCTCAATACAACTATCTCGAATGACAATCGTTTTCGTGGGTAATGTTCGATTAACAAAGTAAGACATGTCTCGGTCAGGTTAGAAAATGACTATAACGTCAACATGAGTCGCGTGTGAGCTAAATTCTTAGACGGATGTAAGAAAGTAGAAATATACGCGTGATCACGCGATCTACGATCAATACAAAGCGAACGAACAGTTAGCAGAGAATCCAAATGCCTCTCTTCACAAGGAACTGTCCTCACATCGTCAACCGAGGCGATCTCTCTGTTATCGGGGCCGTTGTTTCCCAAAAAGAGAGATTCGTCAATTGCAGCGAATGCGATACCAACGGGCCCAACCTGTGGCTATGTCTGTACCCTGACTGTCGCTTTGTCGGTTGCGCCGAAACGCATCTGGACCACAGCACCATCCATAATCAAAAGTTTCCTGCCCACTGCGCGCACATGAATCTGTCTACAAATCGTATATGGTGTTATGCTTGCAAAAGAGAAGTGATAACAAGACATGTACCATCTCCACCATTGTCACCTACGCAGGTGAATGTTAAGACGCAGAATAACAAATTCTCGGGTGATGCACCTAATAGTAACGAATGTAAATCTGATGACATAGACAAGTAAGTAAAATTATTCATGATATGCTTAGAGACCGTATACGTTACACAAGTCATATTAATGATTTCTCTTTTCTTTTATGAACAACAGGTTTTATAGCGAGTTTTTTAATAGAGTTAACTATGAAAAAGATGGAATGTTCAATGAAAAGTCTGGTGATTCACCGGATAGTACAGATTCTGATGAAAGCAAAGAATTTTCTGGGAAACCAAGAGGTCTTGTTGGCCTTCAGAACATTGGTAATACGTGTTATATGAATGCTGCATTACAAGCTCTATCAAATGTACCTCCTTTGACGCAATTCTTCTTGGATTGTGGTGATATGGTTAGCTATATGTCCAAAGATAGAAAACCTGGTTTAAGCTTAAGCTATCTAAATCTTATCCGAGACATGTGGAATAGGAAAACAAGAGGATACGTTGTACCGCATGGTATATTATCTGGCATCCGAACAGTGCATCCAATGTTTAGAGGCTACCATCAGCATGACACTCAAGAATTTTTAAGGTGTTTCATGGATCAGTTGCATGAAGAATTAAAGGAGCAGATAGAAGATGATCGTGAGAATGTATTAAGATTAAAGGGACTTGGGGAACAATCATCAGATGAAGATGAAACTGAGATAGATGGAACTGGATCTAGCCAGTCTGATGGAGAATACGAAACCTGTGACTCTGGAGTAAGCGAACAGAGTTCACTTAGTGATGAAGGTGAACGTGGTATAAAAAGAAGATATTCGCAAGTATCTCAATCAGAGAAGTTGAGAAGTAAATTTACAAACAGAAGTTTAAAGAAATCAACGATTGATCAACCTTTTTCTCAAACGCAAAGATCAACACAAAATTCACCAGTTAAATACAAAACTAAAAAGCAAATGAAAACAAGAAGCATCATCAGTGATATATTTGATGGTAAACTCTTAAGTAGTGTACAATGCCTAACTTGTGATAGAGTTTCAACAAGAGTTGAAACTTTCCAAGACTTGTCATTACCCATTCCAAGTAGGGATCACATTGATATGTTACATCAAGGATCTCTTACACCACAAAAGGCAGGCCCATGTTCAGATGTTGTATATGTAACTAATCAATCCGGATGGCTGACCTGGTTTTTACAATGGATGCGTTCTTGGTTTTGGGGACCAGTTGTTAGTCTTCATGACTGTCTCTCTGCATTTTTTAGCGCAGATGAACTCAAAGGAGATAATATGTATAGTTGTGAAAAGTGTAACAAGCTGCGTAATGGTATTAAGTTCTCCAAAGTTTTAGAGCTACCGGAAATACTATGTGTTCATTTAAAAAGATTTCGCCATGAGTTAATGTTTAGTTCAAAAATAGCAAATTATGTCTCATTTCCTTTAGAAGGATTAGACATGAGACCATACCTACACAAAGAATGTGTGTCTAAAGTGACCATGTACGATTTAATATCAGTTATATGTCATCATGGAACTGCTGGTGGTGGTCATTATACGTGTTATGCTTTAAATCCCATTGTGAATAAATGGTTTGAATTTGACGATCAGTGTGTGACAGAAGTTTCGCCAGAGACTGTGAAGCACTGTGAAGCTTACGTACTATTTTATAAGAAATGGTCACCAGAAATGTTGCAATTACGTGATAAAACTCTGGAATTGATGGAAATATCATCTAGAGAAATATCTGATTTAAATTTCTTCGTATCTCGTCAATGGATAAATCGTTTCAACACATTCTCAGAACCAGGACCTATAGATAATTCTGATTTTCTTTGCCCACATGGTGGTGTCAATCCTGCAAGAGCACAATTTGTTGATAAACTTAGTATGCCTATACCACAAGCAGTTTGGGAATATTTGTACAATACGTAAGTTTTAGTAATACTTCATTATTATGAAATAATTTTTTCTGATTTTGTTAAAGTATAAGTACATTATTAACTACAGATTTAATCTTTTAGATTTGGTGGTGGCCCAGCATGTACACATTTGTACGAATGTCCTGTATGCGAAGAGAAGTATGAATCATTACAAAAACGACGACAATATGAAATGGAAGTATTCCAACGATTGAATCACAATACTGATAATCATACTGCTATTTATGGATTGGCTATGGCTTGGTTACGGCAATGGCAAAGTTTCGTACGCGGTAAAGAATCTCAGCTTCCTGGACCGATTGATAATAATTCCATTATTTTAAATAAGAATGGTCAAAATGTTCTCAAAGGAGGTGCGTATTAAATTAAAATTTATTCCTACATTGTAGTCTATAAATGGTTGATGATATGAGTTTACTGCAGGCTGTAATGTGTTTAAGCATGTAATACATGTAACTAATAAATGACTTGTTTACAGGTTCGGATTATGCGCAAATACCAGAGGAGCTGTGGAAATTTTTCTCAGCATCATATGGTGGTGGACCAGAATTAATGTTACACTCGTGTCAACGACCTGTCTCTACTCAGCCTAATATGTCATTACATTCCACTTCGAATCCAAATCTAATAGATCAAAGTTTCAAGTCCAGTCGCTCAGAGGCTAAATCTAATAAATTGTGCATGACAAGGAGTTCTGAAACAATTTCACAGCAAGATAGTGCTATCGATAGTTTACCTTCCGATAGCGATTCGCATCAAACACAAAGGGATGTTAGTGAGTAAATTATTCATTGCCGCAACATCTCGCGACTATCTATAAAAATTAACATTTCCAATGGACATTATAGTTATAATTGATAAATATGTACTAAAAGAATCAACTTCATAAAGTTGAATGTCCTAGCTGTGTTACGGATTATCATTAGATTTGTAAAGAAAATACTACTTGTATCATATATGCGAACATTGCGGGACATTACATCTTGAAGTTTAAAACTATTTTCTCGACAACTTGTGACACGCGCTTGTGTGTTTTTTCTTTTTGTCACTACGTACAATTTAATGTAAATTTGTGGGTATTACGTGTATTTGATGGGCAATGTAGTTAGTACAAAAATTTGGTATCTATGACTGTATTATTTAAAGACGATTATTTAGTTATATTCTTAGCATGAAGCCGGTGACGTACTAGTCCTCCGACTTTCATATAAAATTTAGCATTTTTGATGTTTGTACATTTACTATTATAATATCTATGTGTTATTCCTGCACATAAAAAATGATGTTATTCAACTCTCCGAAATTATACAGTTTTCGGTTAGTATGCATGCAACAACAACAAAAAAATAACAAGAACAACAAAAATTTTGCGGAAGACTGAAAAGTAGATCGACTTAATTTAGCAAAAATTTTTCTTTACGCTGGTAGAATTTACCGAGCGTAACTTTACTACTTTGCAGTAGTACTTTACAGAAAATAGTAGCACATTCAAGCTTTGTATTGTAGAAAACTTCAATGAAAATTGAAATCTTCTACTTTAATCATGTTATTGTAATTAACTTATAAATTCGTTACAATGTACGTCTTTTTGATAGAATTTAGGAAAGCATTTTTCGTTGTGATCTCACGGCCTTGTATTGTTACCAAGATTATAAATTCCAATAGTGAGTGTTAACTTTTTGTATGTCCAATCCAGTAATGATGTATTCTTCATGTTATATTGCACGAGTTCAACGCTCGTTTTGGAAGCTATCATAATTTCAATTACAAACGCAGGGACACAAACGATTGTAAAGTTAATATTAATTACTGATAATCACTGTGAAAAGTTACATACCTAAGATAAATAATAAACAAGTTGATTTCTTTATTTATTGAAACCTATTTTGTTTTTTACTATCTCCTACTTGAAATACGATTACTTCTGTACATTCTAAACAATTAATGTAAAAGCTGATTGAATAATAAATCACACTTTTATTGCATCATCTCATAAAATATTCCAGCAAAATATTCTGTCGATAAATTATTATTCACATAACTTAACATCTATATAAAACGAAATAAAATTCCAAAATCCCTATGTAATTACATAATACTTATCAGTCCTCGTGACTTAAAAATTGTTTTCGAGTATTAAATAATATACATTTTTATAGATGTATGTTAAAAAGAAACTTTGTCCAAATGCTACAAAAATATTTCTCTACATCTAAAAAACGCTCTAACACATTCATCAAAAAAACCCATCGTACCAATCGATCGTATAGCTATCAGATATTAGACTATCTTTATATATTTTTCTCCATTTTCCAATAAGAAATTTCTAGTTTTTTAAATCAATTATCGAATAAATCTACATATTCATTACGCTACATGTAACCCGTCCGACATGTACAACGGGTTGCATTCGCAGCTCGCGATATACGTTTAAATTCAATTTCGCCTGATCGTGGGGAGCTGTGACATTTTTGTACAGTACTGATGTGTCGGCCGAGATGTCTCGTGGACCACATCGATCGAGTCTTGCGCGTTCGGGGGATGCTGGCCATATTCCTCCGATCTCCCGACTACCCTCCCCGTAAACGCCGACCCCTTGGTCTATGTCGCGATTAAGGGCTCGCGATTAGGGACTGGGCAATCGCGGTGGACCATGCGGTGTCGTAGCCCACGTAGTTAGACGGTCGTGTTTTTCGATCCCTCTTGTTTTCCTCGTTGCATAAAATATTAATCAGTTTCCTGTAAAGCACCCGCCGCGATCGTTTCTTTTAGTTTAGTACGCGCCACCCTGCCCCGTTTTCAGGAACGCGGTTACACCACGGCGGAGCTGCCCTTTCGTCGTTCCTGAAACCGGACTTCCCGTTGGAAAAGGGAAGCCGTTCGTCCACCGTCTCGGTAAGTCGATTATCTTTTATTCGTTCGAACTTAACGAGACTTGATTTCAAGATTTCGATGAAGGGATGAAACGTATGAAGCAAAGTCTTGGGGACGGCTTCGAGCGTATCTCGGTCACCTAGAAAAGGGGAACAGTGAATTCGTCGTGTGAATGGCTTTTTTGTTATCTTTTGTATCGGAGTGTTTTGTGCGCCGTTGAAAGAATAACGATTAATAAAAAGATTTTAATTAATCGCTGGAATGTAGGGCAATTTGTCGATAACTATGGAAGATATTCAATTCGCCCATGTAATGTCGATCGTCCGCAACAGTTGACTTTTACCGATAAGAATTCCCTTGGATAAACTGTATGACATTGTGATTTTATAATTTTTTAATCCTACAACGGTAGACCTTAGAATTTGTTAACGATGACACGGGCAATCAAGCAGTAGATAGAAATTAAACTATCTACGAGCATTTTGTCAATATTAATCTAACGATTAGCTAATTACATTTACGAAAATAGTTTGATATTCGATTTTCTCATCACAAACTATGTCCAGAGGCACGAAATATCTACGAAACAAGACTTCCTTAATTTTAGAGAGCAACGAATTAAAAAATGGCTAATTTCCGTGGATTCTACGTACCTTCGTTCGGAGCAACTGTGAGCGTTGCTTGGGAAACGTTAAAGGCCAAATGGCCAGAAAACAGCCCTTGTATGGAAATTCTGCGAGCCGGTGCGATGGGTCCGCAACCGGCCCCAGGACACGATAGTCAAGGCCAATTTAAGTCGTTCGATGAGGGTCGCGATAACACAGAAATGATGACTATGAACGGCGATCAAGCGTATCGGGACCAGAACAATGTAGCTATTGCCGAGGATTCGTTCAGCTATCAAAGAAACGGGTAATTTCACGGCAATCCTTCCAATAAAATCATTCCTTATTTCTTTCATTATCAAATTTGAACACTATAGTCCAATTTAGAATTATCTAGGATCCCCTCGGTTCTCTCTCTCAGATGACATTGATTTTACAGGGACAAAGTTAGAACTGGAAGCCTTAGTAGCGGCGAATTCAGTGAATACGACGAGGGTGGTGGTGAATTTGGACCTGGTGTAAAAATCGACGAATGGCAGGCTGCGTGGAACGTTACGAACGCCATTCAGGTATCATTCGTAGAAAATAAATCATTTTTAAAAATGTCACAACAAACGGTACAACAAAATAGAACATTCGAATTCCGATGTATAAAAATTTGAATTTCTTCCAGGGTATGTTCATCGTGTCCCTTCCATTCGCCGTGTTACGAGGTGGTTATTGGGCGATCGCGGCGATGATTGGCATAGCACATATCTGTTGTTACACCGGAAAAATTCTCGTCGAATGTCTGTATGAGTTAGACACCGTGACTGGCCAGCGTGTAAGGGTGCGAGATTCCTACGTAGCAATCGCGAAGGAATGCTTTGGACCAACGTGGGGTGCAAGGGCTGTAAACATCGCGCAAATCATCGAGCTGTTGATGACCTGTATCTTGTATGTGGTTGTATGCGGTGATCTGATGATAGGTACATTCCCCGAGGGTGCGATCGACACCAGGAGCTGGATGATGCTGATCGGTATATTCCTATTGCCACTCGGCTTCCTGAAGTCCCTGCAACACGTCTCGATGCTGAGCTTCTGGTGCACGATGTCCCACTTGCTGATAAACGCCATCATCGTCGGCTACTGCATCCTGGAGATCGGCGACTGGGGTTGGTCGAAAGTAAAGTGGACGATCGATATGGAGAATTTCCCTATCTCTCTCGGTGTGATTGTCTTCAGCTACACCTCGCAGATATTTCTACCAACCCTCGAGGGTAATCTTATCGATCGTTCAAAGTTCGACTGGATGTTGAATTGGAGTCACATCGTGGCGGCCGCGTTCAAGTCCCTGTTCGGCTGGATCTGTTTCCTCACCTTCCAGAACGATACGCAACAGGTGATCACTAATAATTTACACTCGCAGGGTTTCAAGGGTCTAGTGAATTTCTGTCTCGTTGTAAAAGCCATACTGTCGTACCCGTTGCCGTATTACGCGGCCTGCGAGCTCCTCGAGAGAGCTTTCTTCAGGGGTCGACCGAAAACCATTTTCCCAACGATCTGGACCGTGGATCGCGAATTAAAAGTTTGGGGTCTGGCGTGGCGGGTTGGCGTGATCGCCTTCACTATAATGATGGCGATCTTCATCCCCCATTTCAGCATCCTCATGGGTTTTATCGGCTCGTTCACCGGCACGATGTTGTCGTTCATTTGGCCGTGTTATTTCCATTTGAAACTGAAAAGAAACTCCATGGAATGGAGCGCGGTGGCGTATGATTGTTTCGTAATTTTCCTTGGAGTTCTTTTCGGTGTGATAGGTGTATACGATTCGGGCTCCGCCCTTATCAATGCCTTTGAAATCGGTCTACCTTTCTGAACGATTTTACGTAGTTCAAATTCTTTAGTTCTCATTCCTCTTACGACAGATCGGTATGATAGATACGTGTGCGGGTCAAAGGAACTATTGAATTGCATATCTTACAATATTGTATATCGTACAAAAGACATATCCTGCATCGATGTGTCGGTGTTGAGCTAAAATGATATCTAAGTGGACATGCTTGTAATCGAAACCGTTTCACGTGAAACGAAAGATACATTATTTAATGGAAAACTTCGCATCCGTTCGATGCGACTAAACAAATTTAATGTTTCCTTGTACTCAAACACAAGAATTATAATTGTGCCGCGGCATAAATATTTTTGCTGGTTTTTTGAGAAATCGTTTCTTTTTTCATAGTAACGGTACTAATTGATAAACGTATAGATATCATTACTTCGGTAACGTTCCATGTAACGTGGTCCTATATGCGTTAAGATCGACATTGAAAGCTATTCGGTTTCTGGAAATTACTCGAATATCAAGATATTTTTAAATTGTATTATACATTTGTATTCAACCAGAACTCACACATATCTAACGCATATGCAACAAAAAAAAATCTATCTAAAGCAAAGAGAGCAGTAGACATCAATTTATCGGCGAAGCCCACCGGCTTCGTTTGTTTTCTGTCGTGTTACACTATTTTTTTTCTTTGTTTTTTTTTTTTGAGCAATTCTGACAATGATGTCGATATCAGGGGCTTTTAGACGACAGTTAGACTACATAGCGCGCACTAAACGTGACAATATCTTGCTAGTCATAAGTATCGATGTCTTCCATATAACACGCGTTATGAGAAACACGGTAAATATTGTACAAGTTAACTACTGTTACACAAGTTTCGGGATTTTATAATTACATTACGGATCTTATAATTTCTATCTACACGTTGAACGCACGTCGCGCCGAGGAGGCGTTCAGTGACGTTTCTTCACTAGCGCAATTTTCTTTAACAACGTGTAAAAATATTTTTCGTATAATTACGTCACGCTCCTTTAGACGGCTAACGATACTGTAATCACCGATAGCACATAGAATGACTCGGTATAATATTCGAACTTCATAATACCCGTAAAAGTCAATTTCTTGTGTCCAAATCAACTATTGATTCACTAAAAACAAAGCAATGAATTTGTTCAGCCTATCGTTGATTCGGATAGTAAGAAAGTGATTGGAAAACTATTATCGAGCTCCGATATTTTTGCGAGTCATTGTATTTACGTATACTCATGTGACCTAACGTCTCCTCGTCGTGTAAAAGAATGCAAATATGTAACCAGTTATGTACGAACAAGTACAATTAGTAATATAATCCAACGTCTTCCAGGGTCTCTAAAGACCGAATAGATTACACGTTAGTTTAAGCAATATGAATGTAGACAGTGCAGTAGTTCGCGGAAAGCTGCGGGATGTTCTGTTTATGTTAATACATATATATGTAGATATATGTATATCTGTATATATGTATATCTGTATACGCTAATTTGATAGATATGGATTTTAGATTACGTTCACGTAAACTAGTTGAAATCAATATTAATATGCCGAGTATATGAACGTGAGTGGCATGTTGCTCGCGGAATATTGCGTTTAATATAAATTAATTAACATAGCATATCAGAGTCGGTTTGCGTTAAAAGAATTCCGATGAATATTCAGGAACATCTCGCAGATACAGAAATGTGTTAATTAATTGAGATACGATAATAATTATGAAATGAGTCTTCCAATGATGTCTTCCAGAACGATAATAATAATGTAACACGATCTATTGATCGGGGAAAATCTTTGTCAATGATATTAAACGTTATATTGAGAGTTATAGGAGTTAAGAGTTACTTGTTAAGGCTATGATCAAACTTAATGTATAAGTAAAATCATGCTGATCATCCAATCGATTGTAATTGTTTGTTAAGAAATTAA
Organism: Mimumesa dahlbomi; assembly: GCA_917499265.3. Taxonomy (NCBI): domain Eukaryota; kingdom Metazoa; phylum Arthropoda; class Insecta; order Hymenoptera; family Crabronidae; genus Mimumesa; species Mimumesa dahlbomi. The sequence goes on along the minus strand of OU824113.1, from coordinate 4,742,463 downwards.
TTTCATTACTTTACATCATCCAGATAGATTGTTCATTAAGAAACCATAACATTGTCTTTTCATTAAAAGACAAATGATATTTAAAATACTTAATTTCGCTTTAACACGTCGATCAACATGTAGTGCAGCAAATACGAGGAAATTTAAAAAATAAAGGAAATGGCAATGTCAAACGACAAATATAAGATTTTAACATTTCAAGCGAAATTCACACGATATGTGGTATTCCGATTGCTTTCGGAACTTGTGTTCCATAACGATTTAGCAAAATTAATTGAATTAAGCGAAACGCTTAAGAATAGAAGATATTACCAAATTATTGACCAAAGTTATGTATAAATACTACAAACTGATGCTACGAGATTATGATTCATACTGATTGAGAACTTTATTTAAAGTTGTGTGACAACAATTCCTGGTCGTAACATATCGCATTGTTTTGATGTAGTAATTGAAATTTTTCGAAAACAGAAATGAACAACGTGGCTCGTCATTTTAGAAATTCACGAAATTATAAAAATATTATTATTATTATTATTATTAATTGATATGTTTGTGATCGATAACAATGTATGTATCTCATATTCGGCGGAGAAAAGTTCTCCGAGAACTGACGTTGAAGCGATCCTCCCATTTAGATTTAAAAGTGCTTTCTCGGAAGCGTGTATCTTTCGCGGCGTCTCGAAAAGAACCTCATTAATGTTGTAGCTAAATATACGTATAGACGTTACAAAATGATGTAAAAGGGGCTTCCAAATATATTATGAGAGATGAAAATACATTATGCATATAATTATGAGAAATGAAAATACATTATCAAAATTTTATACACGTGCAATTCATTTACACTTGTTCCCATTGTATGCAACTACATAATTTCGACGATGAAAGTAAAAGTTTGCTATGTATGTATGTACATTACTCGGATAGCATAATATCTCTGTTATATTCTTAAAGATTGCTCGGCATAGACATCGTAGCACTGTTAAGTTAAAACGAAAATTACTTTCACCGTAGGAGAAGGTATCTTAAAACCACAAACTATAGTACAATGGACTCGGTTATGCTCTAAATACCTTTCATCCGTACATAAAGGGATCGATTCATTCAAAAGTATCAATCATTTTATCCACAGCAATCGCGATGAAATTCATGGTAAGTATAAATTGAAGTATACCTATATCGGTTTAATTTTATTTGAAGTAAATAAGTAATAAATTGAAAGACAACTGATTCTGTCCTTTAACTTATAATTAATCAATTTTTCTTAACATCAACTAATTTATTTATATAATATTGTTCTAGGTATTGTTATACACGATTGCCCTCCTTACTTTGACCATTTTTATCAGTGCGGAACGTGATATCGAAAGAAAAGTTATATCTCACGATAATTCAGAATTTGGTAACAATAAACGAAGTTTGTTTTAGTCTACGATATTTGCACGTCAGGTATTTTTTAGTATTGTTAATTGTATGATTTTTTAGTTACAGACGAAGTGCCACGTGTGAAAATAAAAGTATTTAGGGGACCACTTCAAGAACGAGATGGTGAAGAATATTCTACTTGGGGATTTTGGGTTAGACAACCTGCTGGTGTTGATTGAATATGCTGATCTGTAAATTGCTTTCTACACGAAAACAACCTTAGTTTATTGTGCAAATAAATTAGATTATGTCTAAAAAATGAATTAAGTATAATTCATGCATTTACATGATATATTTTCTGAAGTATTTACAACTTAACAAATGCCATGTACACAGATCATGAAATTGAAATCATCTTGCACCTATAGAAAAATTATTATATAATTCCCATGATTTCCATGACTGACAAATCAAAGGACCTAAAAATGGATATATATTCATATATAGTTATGTAAATTATATTTATTTTTAAAGCATGTATAATTTTAATAAATGAAATTGACTTACTTAGAATTAATTTGGTCACCTGGAATGTAAAATGGATTACATACAGCATTGGAGTAAGCTGCATGCAATTTTTTGAAAATCTGTCAAAAAACCACAGATTATTAAAGTAATAAATCACCACCATAATAAACGGATAATACATAACATAACTTATGAAAAGTGTACCATTTTGACTTCATTATCTCGCAGAGACACATTCGAAGACTGGAGTACTATGATAAATTTAATTTTGGTATTTGTGGCATAGCCATATCTGAAATAAACATGACAGTTTGAATATATTCACTGCTGATTAATAAACCTAAAATATTAGTAAGTTTTATGATTTAAAAATGTGTGCAAGCACGTTATATATACATTTTATATTCTTCAGTGGCGTATAATAAACCTAAGTACAGGTCCCTGATGTCAATAGTCGTTTTATTTCCAACATTCAATTTCTCTTCAACAATATCTATTGATGTATGAACTTTTGAATGAAACTGCAAAGCTGACGTTTCATCCGCGCATTTGATATATTTCGGGGAGTTCTGTAAATAGTAGAAAAATACACTGAAAAACTTAACAAAATCCAATTTTCACAAATAACTTAATTGAAACTAGTATAATAGAGTAGAGTTTCTTTTAAGCATACTATTGCTAGTTTAACCCCAAAATATGAAAAAGTTAATACTTACATCTTTTCCGATCACTGCTACGCAGACTGCCATTTTTAACGATATTATACGTATCTACTACCACGATTCATCACAGTAATCAATTAAATAACAGGATGAACCCGAGTTATTTGAAAACTATTGTAAATGTAGGTTATTTCTTAGTTTTCGAATGGACAGGTTAGAATGCCCCCTTCATACACACTGTTCTCAGATGGAGCATCAATACAATCATAAAAATTGATTACGATAATTTTACTATAAAAATATAGTTTTATTTACAGATATACAAATATATAGTGTATAGCATATTATATTATCCTGTGTTGAGCATATAATGAATAATATTCATGAAAAATGTAGCATCATACACTTCAACAGACTGTATGAATAACACTGAATTACATTAAAAATATTGTCAAAGTTTGTAAACTATGAAATAAAGGAGCAATACTATTCTATGTATACAAAGTTAAATTGGTGTAATTCATTCTACTATTATCAGTTGTTTTCGTAGTATCTCTTCTTTAGAGTACGATACTTGCGTAGCATGTAAAGTGCTTCTAATTCTTTTATAACAAAGTTACCACGTGCCAACATTTGTTCAATCTTTTCAGGATCACGCTCTGCTTTATTCTTCTCAAAGGCTTTCTTCAAGTTTGTCCTGAAAAAATCATAGCCTCTTGGATACTCCCGTCCCATAAATAAGAGCTAAAAGTATCAAATGAAACAAACATTAAGCACTAATCAACCATTAAATAGTATATTCTAACTAATCTTTATTATAAAATGACTCTGAAACTTGAAACTTCTAATGATGGATGCTGTGACGAACTTTTAAATTACAGTAATTATAGCGGTTTATTACCGTCTTGTACAATTCAATAACTTTAGAGCGTTGAGACATTGATAACAGAAAATAATCCGACAGTATTATTAGTCAACTTTGTCTTAACCTGACATGAAACGTTACTGTAAATGGTAAAAGTTATTGATAATAATTCGAGTTAATTTTGGCCGAAAAAATGTTTCGTTACCAACATAAACTTATCTTTCTATACATATAACGTAAATTTTATATTTCAATCTGTTCGTATTGACATCATTTATATGTCTGATTAGTGTACCTACACATGTAAATATATTGTTATTTCATGTAAACTCGGATACATACAACTTTAGAATTAAAGAAACTGAGTAGCACGACACTCCTATAGTAGTGGCGCGAAAAATGCAGTAATTTAAATGGGTTAAAAGTATAAAGAATGTGCAAATTCTCCTCTTTATTATATATCCATGATAGCACAAATTGTAACAAAAACTACGATAGTGGATAGAGGTTAACAGAGCTATCTTGAACTATTACTGGTATGCTAACAGCATCGGTAAATAGCACATGATAGCACGGAACAGATAGTGCAAATGAATCCGACATAAGAGCGGTTTATTCTAAAAGTGGTGTAAGTCCACCCTATATTGTTCCTAAATATATTACCGTCAAGTAATAATAGCATTTTGTTTTTTTGTATGAACAGTCTTTCACACAACCATTGTGACACATATGCTATAATTATCAGCGATAATCTGTGGTCATCCATTGTGTTAATACCATAATACGTTTCGTTGACAATGGCTCAATGATAAAATGCGGGTTCTACTTCCGTATCAGCCAGATGATGATATAAAGAACGTTCAGTTTCAAAAATTTCCAAAACATAGCACATTAAATGTATCTCTGTGCAGAACAACATTAATAAAATGATTAAAAACTATTTACATGACGGAAATAGCATTAAACTTTCATGATTAAAGAATGTTTCATTTTATCTTATGTTCCACGAAAACAAAGCATGAGAAAATGCATATAGATAAAACGTTGATCTGTATATATAAAGAGAATAATATTAATATTATTCTCATATTAGAGTAATTTTGTGGAGTGTGTTATAACACAGCAGTTATAACAGGTTTAAAATTATTGTCAATTGCGTAGTTTGTGCCACAATCACAACGGATGATGGCGCGGCACGAGGCGGGGTAATGATTATGATGTCAGTGGCCATTCGTCAACAGAAACAGCGACTCAGCGATTTACCACTTGTAGTGGCTGGCAGTCAGCTGCCACCAACCAGTTGAAGCCTTCTAGATCATTGTTTATATTTACAAGCAATAACTTTGAATTTGTCATAATGGTATAAAAAAACGACCGAGACACTTCCTCGAGGTTACATGTTTATTGTGTTACTTACATTAGGCTTCGAACTGATTTAAATATCGGAAGAATTATCTTATAGTCTAATACGGTAAGTGAAAAGACGTGACTCACTACGTTTTGTTTTTTACCTTTATTTCCATTTTTATAATGCCACTGAAAGGAATATTATTCTTCTTCCCTACATTTGTTACAGAATGATTTATATTTTTTTTCCTGTAAAGATATTTAACTTTTCAAGTTGCATACATCGACCGTCTTTGTTTTGAAATATTTTATTTCGATCGTAATTTTAGAAAGCTTTGTTATTACAATTGGTAAAAAGTAAATATTCATTGGTATAAATCACGTTTTCTAATTTTCATTTCGATTCTCTTAATAATTCGTAGGGTATAATTTACAATAATAAATTGCAATTCCGTCTGATGTAATAATTTGTTTACATCAAATATACTATTAAACCTAACTTATCACATGTGCATTTCCAATAATCCATTAATCAGTAGCTTGATAATTCCACTTAGGTCAGAGTGTTATCAAAAAGAAAAGAGAAATGATAAATGGCTAAGCTAATAGGAATATATTTTGTTTTTTTCTACAGGGGAATCACAATGGATACTTCTATATACAGTTTTCTTTTACTACTCTCTGGTAAGAGAATATTTCTTAATATTTTTGTATTTCCTTCTGCTGTGAGGATTAAAAATACTTTTAATTTCTTTCAGTTGTTTCTTATATTACGGCTGCAAATTTAGCAGCTCCAACATTTAGCAATACTTATACTGTGAAAGGAACACTATATATCCCATATGCTGAAATTCGTGAACCATTTTATGCTTGGTATGATGGCAAAAGTGGATCTAGCCGAATTGATTATTATGGAGGTACTGTAACTTGACTGATATTCTTCATTGCCTTACATATAATGTATATTTGTGAAAGGAACTAAAAATTGACTTACATTTCATTTATGCAGGAATGGTGAAGACATTTCAACTTTCACATAAAGGATCATATGGTGCTAGTATAAAAATTGCTCCTATCACTACAGAAACTACAACTAACGAAGAAACATGTCTTCAAGTAAATGGTACCACTGATATGAAAATACAACCTCAACAAATAATTCCTGATGCCACCGAAATGGAGGTAGTAAAGAAAAACTAATTGTTTCTCATTTACCTTTGGTATACGTAATCTGATTTGTATTCTATAATTTTCATTTAGTGTATTGGTGAAGAAATAATCAATGGATTATCATGTGAAAAGTGGAGACTTGTACAAGAGTTTGGAGAGAAGAAAAACAAGTATACACTCTGGATAAGATACAAGGTATAGATTATTATCTATTATTGGTGTGACTTCAGTATATATATATGTGATGAATAATTAATGTAACGATTATAGAAATCTTCGCGAGTACCTCAATTCAAAGAACCAATTCCTGTCAGATATGAAATGAAAGGATTCAACAGTCTTTTAGGATCTCATTATGACCATTATTATTTGGATTATGATTGGTATACTTCTGACGTACCAAGCTCTGATGTTTTCAAGATTACAGAAAGTATGGATTATCTTTATATTTAATAATAAGTATATATTTGTATATGATTGCGTATTACTTATGGGGTATATATTTTTGTAGATGTAACATGCGTCAGTTTTCCTGGACCTGGAGAAAAACATGTGTACACTTTCAATCCAATGCGTGAATTCATTCACAACTACGATGAGCATGTAAATGAAGCATTTGAACATTTCAAGAAAACCAACAAGAAAGAATACACAAATGACGTGGATCATATGAAACGCAAAGAACTATTTCGACAAAACTTAAGGTACTTGTACCTTACATTGTGGTATAACATAATGACACTAAAATGAGATTAGAACTGATGCAACATAATAACAAAATTTACAGATTTATTCACTCCACAAACCGTGCTAATTTGGGATATCAGTTAGACGTTAATTTCTTGGTGGATCGTACCGATCTAGAGTTGAAAGCTTTAAGAGGTAAACAATACACTAAAGGCTACAACGGCGGACAGTCTTTCCCACACAATGTTGAAGAAGAAGTGGGAAGTGTTCCTGAAAGTCTAGACTGGAGGCTATATGGTGCTGTCGCCCCAGTTAAAGGTGAAAATCCAACAATTTGAAATGTAAACAGGCAAATTAACAAAAGTACTTCCCTTTATTACTTTTACTATTTACTTTAATCAGATCAATCTGTTTGTGGATCCTGCTGGAGTTTCGGTACAACTGGAGCTGTTGAGGGCGCATATTACATGAAATATGGAAAATTAGTACGCTTATCTCAACAGGTAGGAAAACTCGGGAAAAATATGTATTTACTTTTTCAAATGGAAAATTGGTCTTTTCAACCGCATTACTACGATTATGTTCTGAAATGGTATTTTAAAAAATACAGGCTCTAATCGATTGTTCATGGGGTTTTGGAAACAATGGCTGTGATGGTGGAGAAGATTTCCGTTCTTATCAGTGGATGTTGAAACATGGAGGTCTTCCTACCGAAGAAGATTATGGCGGTTATCTGGGACAAGTGAGTGTTTCATGAATCGTTTTGATGTTATGGAATCGCAAGTATAAAATATGAAAGTAACATTGAACATTTATTTTCAGGATGGTTACTGTCATATCAAAAATGTTACTCTAACAGCCAAAATTACAGGCTTTGTTAATGTCTCTCCGGGTGACCCTAACGCTTTGAAAGTAGCCATTGCAAAACATGGTCCAATTTCTGTCGCAATAGATGCATCTCACAAAACATTCTCTTTCTACTCGCATGGTGTGTACTTCGACCCAGCTTGCGGTAAGTACATGTTCTAGACTGCAGTATACGGTATTAATTTGGTATACATCATTATTCTATGTCAATTTTATTCGATTAGGCAATACGGAAGCATCTTTAGATCACGCTGTCCTAGCTGTCGGATACGGCAAATTAAATGGAAAGGATTATTGGCTAGTTAAGAATTCATGGTCTAATTATTGGGGTAATGATGGCTATATACTTATGGCTCAAAAGGATAACAACTGTGGCGTACTTACGGCTCCAACATACGTCACTATGTAAGGAGAATACATTTTTTACACTCCCTCTATTGTTTAGTTTGAACATAAAGCATACAAAAAGAAGTTTCCAGTGTTAAATATTTTTTTCAAGAAAATAGTGTAATATGATGTTAAATATTATATTAGTTGTTTAATCTGTACGGGCAATGTAACCGCGAAGTAAATAAAAATGATTTTATAAAACAGCGTTTCTTTGTGTCTTTGTATCTACGAATAATATCAAACAAATTAAACGAAATCACATTCAGGAAGTACAAAAATCAGCTTTGTATAAACATAAACAAAAATATTTTTATTTAAACTTTACCAGCAGCATATGAGAAGTGTTTTTACGCTGATCAAGACTTTCTACTGGACAAAGAAACGTCATATACTCAATACTAAAAGCATAAACAAGAAAGTAAACTTACATAAACAAACAGATCAAAGTCACGTTTTCATCTCGACAGGCGACCCTGTAACAAGGAAGTCTAATATTGTTTTTAAAGTATTGCTTTTCTTCCTGAAAAATCTGATAGTGGAATTACCGTAACAAGTACTTACAAAAATATATAATTTCAATAGGCACAATAGAATTAATACAATTTCTTGAATTTTTTAAAATTAGATACTAGAATGGTTCCCGCATCACTGTATGTTTAATACAAAATTAAATATACGAATATGGAGATATGTTACATATTTCGAAGCAGAAAGAGTAATAGGAATGAAAAACAAATTGTATTCTATTTTTTTTGTGGATCGAGTGACAATCTTTACAATACCTTCATATTTCTTAAATCTCTCGATCTATTTTAATGTATTTACACGTCACCGTGTTCGTTCATTGTATTATAATACTAATTGTAAGCTAAATTTTACTAATAAGGAAATCATTGCTGAAATGTAAATAATCTGTGAATGAAAGTAAGTATACCTAGCAACTTTTGTAAATGAAGTGACCACTGTAAATACGAATGATGCTACAGTTTTATAAAATCAAGTTATTCTTCGACTATTTTTTAACGTGACCTCTATCTATCACATCACAATTGAAATTTTACCTAATAGAATTTCATACTGACACATATATTAAAGTAGTCATAGTCATTAATTAAGACGTATCTTATTTATAAAATCAGAATCATACAGTACTTTCAATAATAGTTTCATAACTTGTGCAGATTTTTGTGCTTTTGATAAGTATAGTCACGTTATTTGTTAGCATGTCATTGTTTCTTATATGCTCATTAAGATCGAACACAACTTTGCGATGATTATATTAGAAAATATTGACAAACAGCCGAAATGTTTCAGATATCACTTTCAAATTGACAAAAGGTATTTAGTACGATTCCATCTTGTAAGAACAGTATTCAAACTATAAAAGATTCGAAATAAATCGTACTTTGAAACAGAAAGAACTCTCACTAAATGACATCGATGAATTTTGTTATTTTTAAAACTTGCACAAAATGTCCTTGCACGTTACGTTTAAATTATATTTTCGACAATTGCATTCTTAATGAATATATGAAATATTCGGAAATCTTATATAAATTGTTTTTACAGCCATTCAACGATGTTAACTTTAGTTAGTATTTATGCTAATCTTATCGCATCTTCTTCTTTTTCATTAGTTCGTATATTTTCAATTTTTATAACCGCGCCTTGTACAATTCGAAAATATGATTTATACGGTTTAATACATTTATTTATTTATCAATTCTGCATTCAGAATCTATAAGTGCGGTACAATTTCTGCTAATTGTAAATTAACTGGAAATATTTGTAATTTGTAAAAGCTTTCTAACCGCATCTTGATATGGACGATTCAAACATGTAAAATATCTAACGATATATAACAATGTCTAAATATCGTTATCATTATAATACGTGTAAAGAACTAGGTGTTAAAAATGGGTATTATTTCAGTCAAACAATACCGTGATTTATAACTCATAAAAACGTAGATAACTTTCACAGATTACTATCGAAAAGTATATGTCATACGTGCATTCATAATTCATGATACCTTTTACTGGGAACGTACTTCAATTAAATAATAATTAGATTAAACTCTATCACAATACTTGTATAAATGTTTTCTTTTCTCTTTTTAGACTTTAAATACGCCTCGTCGAAAATATTTGACTAACCGAGTTATGCATAGCATCAACCTGCTCGCGAATACTACATTTCAGACTGTACACGAGTTTTCAGTGTATGCTTGCGTTGAACAAGAAATGTAATGCACTTAAGTACACAAAAAGTATTCATGGCTTTCGATGAATACTAATGAAACTTTACGCTACGTATGCCCGAAAGCGTGCAAGAATTATTCGGAATAATTCATAATATATAAATTTATTATTTCTCGAATCTCTCTTACTTGCTTTTTTTTTACTTTCTCTTTATATCACTTGTGGACCCTGCTCCGACCGGCCGCATTCGATAATCGACAAATAGCATTATACATCGATCTCTTGAGGAACAGTCAATCCTCGATTTATATTATTACGTTCGATAAATAATAGGAATGTTAAAATGTTGCTCGATATCAAACATCGTCTAGTTTTTATCATGGGAGATGGAGCAGGCTTACGAATATTTCGTATAACTCTCTCTTTGTGTAACTAAAGTGTTCCCTCGATGGACATATTTTCGAATTGTCCCACGTCTCGTAATATATACTTATTACAGGAATCCCATTTCTAAGGCGTTGTACAGCGACCGCGTGTCCGAATGACTATTTATTCTCCAGAATGGAAAATTGTGTGCACGTGCCGCTGTTTCCTCGTCCGATTCATCGCCTATCACTACGTACGTACATCTTCGACCGAATCGTGCGACCACCCTTCCGAAACAACTTTCTTTCCCTGATAAAAATATCAATTTATATGTTTCACATCCACATAATGTTATACATAATACATTAAAATCATCTCGCATCTGAATGACACTTTAACCAATTGAATTCTAGTGTCAATACTCACCGATTTTAGACGCGGAATAAATATTTTCTATCGGAAATATTCCCCCGATTCCAAATAATAAAACTTTGGACAGTGAAGGTACCAGTTGCGTGGTGGTGACCAAGATATTGACGCAGTGACTTCTTTTGTTAATAAGGCTCAAACATTTCACCGCGGACGTCAACCAATTATCGGTCAACACTTCGATTTCCGAGCGTAGTTGCAGCCATTGTTCTTGTTTCGCCGCGCCCAACAAGCCACCGACGTTGTTTCGATAATTGCTATAGATCTCTTTTATCTTTCGATATCGAAATGCCAATTTCCGCATCCAATCGACACCACCCCTCACACCGGAGGCCAGGCATATACCGTTGTTTGCGGACGCACACTGAAAACCATCGGTGGCGAAATTGTAGGACGACAGGTCTTGCCCGTTATCATCCGACGAGACGTCATCTATGTGCACCTGGTCATAGTCCTGCAACGTTTTTGAAACCTTCTTTTTATGCAAAAATCCTTTACAAACGTTATACGTATTTTGATAATATTGCTAACATCTTTTTCCACTGTCGTAACGTAATATAAATATAAATAGAAATTCTGTAAACTATTCTTATTACCTCAACATCGTTAAAAAAGAAATGAGTATCGGCCAAATTGAATATCATTTCCTCCATCCTATACGCGACTTGGGCCAGGTGAGAAGTATCCTTTCGGTGCTTCGCCGCAAAGTGTCCGTTGAGCAACGAGTGAAACACCACTATGGTTTCGTCAAGGTCCCAGATGAATATCCGGTCAGGACCGGCTTCTGTCGTGTCCGCAGAACCTATACTGTTTCCGCTTCCGCTCTGCCGCCTTCCGCGTCTGCATGGCTTCGCTGTCGCCCCTGAAAATTATATTCCACACGTTGTCAATCTTCCTCTTCATCGACTTCCCCGTATCGCCTTTTTAACCCTTTGCACTTCACTGTCGCTGTTACCCAATACAATATTTCTTTCGTTCTTCCGTAATTAAACAATTCTCGGAGTGCATGGGGTTAATTCAAGCGAGCGTTTTATACAATTCTGAGATATCTAAAACCCATCAGTATGATACTTTATATGAAACGAATAATTTACTTTTCTTTCGATTCGAACATTTTAAACAGCGATTTAGATATCTCAAGGATAACGCATTTCAACGCAACAAAAACGAAGGTATCATAAAATCACACGTACGAATCGTGTTACCTTCGATGTTTGTGGTTTCTCGTGCGGTAAGATCGCTAGCATCGTGAGTTGTCGCGTCCAGTGTGAGCGTAGACTTCGTTGAATCTTCTTGTACAAAGGAAAACATGTTAGCAATATATCAAGTCTCCAAATAAATAACGAGCATGATTATTCAATATTTACAATGACAACATCGTTTATTAAAGAGCGTAACACTTTGAAGTTATTTCACTGTTAGCACCCACTTGCGCGACACATTCTAATCTAACATTAATTAATACCGAGAAATCATGTTCGTTCTCCGAAAGAAGACGGAAAAAACGTGTCGATGGAAATGTTACCAGTAAAGTTGAGGTTTCCGATATTAAATGAGGCGGGTGTTGCATGATAACCGTGCATAGGGTAATATCCGGAATACTGTAATGGTACCCTGTCGTTCCCGTATAAACTGCTACTGTACGGACTATAATCTAGCTTCTGAAAGAAACATCGACACGATATGATAATTATATGAATGACATTAATTTTGATCTATCCGTACTTCTTGTATTAATATAAAATCAAATCACTCATTGCTGAATCGCTGATCGATTTTAAACAAAATATTTTCCACTCCATTTAATTTAGATCGTATCTCACTGGATCTACATTCTCAATTACAAAATTAACTCTGACGGTAAATGTCGTGAGCTTAGAAATATCTACTTGTTGAAAGTAAACTATAAATTCAGCGACGAATAATTTCATTTCGGATGAATGGTAATTACGAAAATAATGCGGACTACGGTGTTATTCTGTAAGAGTACCTGCGAAGGTGACGATATATTTTGTGCCACATTTGGGAAGTTCGCTGTACCGCTGTTGTAAGTGGCGTACGTTGAATACTGCGCCATGGTACTTGGCGTAGTGTAAGAGCTTAAATAAGGACTTTGCAATCCCGTGGTGTTTTTCGTAGCCGTGGCTGATCCATATGATGGTGAGTTATACAAGCTACAATTACCAGAAAACGAAAGTATAAACGAAAACGTTTGCGAACGATGTTACACATTACTTGAAACGGAAATCACGACAATACGCATGCAGATTATAGTAACATTCTCATGCTAATTATCCGCGATACCATAGACAACGTGTAAACTCAGACTATATTTTACGATTAATTAGACTCGCACGATAATCAAATGCACATGAGGCTTTAACAGAATCCACGTTTGATAGATATTTGAATTACCGATCCCATACTGAATTTCAAACGAGACTGATAAAAGTAATATTTATTCGTGAAGCGCTTATAGTGTTTCCTAACGGTTTAAACGACATAGGATTCGTATCGATTAAGTTTCCCGTAAGAGTGGGGAGCGTAGGAAACTTAATTTAGAGTGTCCGTTTTATAATGTGATGAATGTCAGCTAGTTTGAAAGTTTTGTATCGCCTTGAGATTTTTTTTGTAACTCGATACCTATACAATTCTGAAACTGTTGTGACACAAAATGATCATTATCCATATAACTGATAGAAATAAACTTCGAGATAATCAAACTTTACGTTGATTTTCATTTTCAAAAAAGACTATGAGTTTTTTGGAAGAGATCAAGTACCAATTTGTAGTTAGAATTACGTGCCTGTTGTAAAATTGATTGGCTCCGTATAATGAACTATAGTCAGCCTTTTCCATGGAATCTGGATATTCTTGTTCCTTTTCCTCGGCATTCTCATCGATGTATAATTCTCCGCTAGGTACGGTATCGTTCTCGGGACAATCTTGCACCTCGTTTTTAACTTCGGTTTCTGCGATTCAATCAAGTATGTCGCACGTTATACATTTATTACATATTCCAAATATTTGCTTCTTTAAATAATATAATCCTAGTTATTTTGACGGTCTAACCAAAGCCTCGTTACTAACAAAATAATTAAACAAATCGATCAGAGAAGGCAGAATTCGAATGATTTTTAAAACATGATTAAAACGACATTTAAAACATACGCAATGAACGTCGAGAATAAAACTTCCAATTTTATTTCTTCCACTATCATATAACTATATCCAACCGTTTGCAGATAAATATACGAACGTTCTCTCGTTTTATCTAACCGTTTCGCGAAGTGCGTATAAAAAGTGTACGAAGAAGCCTTTAAATCACCGCGGTTTCGCTGTGTTTGTCGTTTTTTCAGTTATTGTTTATAGAGAACCGGCATTTCCCCATAAAAACGAGTTTTCAATTTCCGGTAAGAGATCCCTCCGCGTTGAATACAGTTACGTAACATTGGAAAGAAAAACCGTCGCGATTAGAACTGCAGCGACGAAGATGGGAGTTTTATCTACCATTGTTTGCAGCGCGAGGATGCTGTACCGAGGCTTCTGTCGACGAAGACACGCTGCCAGCATTGTCTAAAACCCCTGCTGGTTTCGTCGGGTCATTGTCTTCGGTTAACATATCACTATGTCTGAAACATGAAAGCGTGAATTCCGCGATTTATCAACGGGCAAGAAACTACCTGCCGTAATTCGTGTACACAATTTAGAATTAAATCTCTATCTACCACAAACTATTTTATATCAATTTTCCAAAGCTAATAGTAACCACCAACGCAACGTTATCGATGGATAATTTCGCGATAGACGGTGTAATAAATTAGCAAACTGTATCTATTCATTTTCAAAGGTATAACATTTCAATCGGGTTGAATTCAATGCCAATACGTATCAGCACTAAATTTCAAAATTATTATTCTATTCTCCTGCAAATCAGACGTATTTAAATGAACTAAGCAAAAGAGTGACGTTAATGTCGCAAGGGAATTTAGAAGTTGTCTTGTTTTAGTAGAACGGCGGCCGGGGCCTGCTTCTTAAACGTTTCACCTGAGCCACCAAGGGCCAGCACTCGTGTGAGCCTCATTATTGTCTGCCAATTGCGTGTCGAAGAGGTGGAGTGACCAGATGGGTAGGCGTACACCACGAACCTTCGAAACCGACCAATGAAATCTCCTTTCACGACGTTTTACATTATGTATTCTTTATGTTGCCAAGTCACTATCTGTCCGTGCTCCGCCCTTATTCGCGTATATACTTGCACGCTGCACTATAGCGATGACTCTTGCATAAGGGCGCTTTCACACAGACGATATTGTAACAATACACCGCCAGATTAGATTCTGATCTATTTATAGGGAATACGAAGTCGAGAGCGATTTTCTTTTTTTATATCTGTTTGTAGTTTATTACAGATTGCATGTGCTAACTTCGATGACTTTATACCAGTGATGTCAAGGTCGTGCACTTTTCGGCCGATTTTCGAGGCGCTCGCCCACTGCCCCACCACTTCCAAGGAAGGGCCACTGAGCGAGCGGCTAGACGTTTCGTGGGGGCTTCGGCTCAGGAGCGTACCGTGAACATAAACGCACGCTCTACCCTACCCAGGTACAACCTTTTTAAAATTTTACGTACCTATTCACGTTACGCTCCTGAGCCGAAGCCCCCACGAAACGTCTAGCCGCTCGCTCAGTGGCCCTTCCTTGGAAGTGGTGGGGCAGTGGGCGAGCGCCTCGAAAATCGGCCGAAAAGTGCACGACCTTGACATCACTGCTTTATACCGATCTTTTCAGGGTATATGTCCACGTACGTGAAACTATACATATAATTGTAATACAACTCGCGCGTAGGTGCAATGAAATATGGAACACTTGTTGCTATATTTTAATACGATGGTTAATGAAATAATATTGTGAAGCTTTTATTTCGACATCTGTACGACGTAGATTATGTTTAGTTTCTAACGATGATTACGTAATTAGTATATCAGTCAAACGACGATCTCGATTAATCACCGTAATGTTCGCGACAGAAAACGCGTCTGGCGAGAGTAAACATTTCCCTTCAAATGTTTGTAGTTTAATAAATCATTGTCGTTCGACGATCACTTCCTGAAAATCCCCTATGGACAATAGTGTTATGTGTACGGTTAAAAACGTATGTATAAAAGCAATTGTTCGCCGTGACACGCGTTGCGTTAGCTGGAAGTCACGTCGTGTACAAAAGTACGACGTTGAATCAATTAGCGCATCAGTGTGTTCGAACAACACACGGGCACTTTACCCCTGATCTTTTTCAAAATGTGTATAACAGAATATAAAGTTTACAAATATTCTGTAATTGCATGAAAGAGAATGACATACGAATAAATAAACAATACTATTATACAATGTTATAATTAAACTAACAAGTTCGTGCGGAAATATTAAAAATGTTTCGATCCTAATAATAAGAATCACGTTGACACAAGTAGAATTATCAACTTTTTAATTACAAATACAATTACCGCTCTGTATATTTTTCAACTTTCTTCGCCGAATTCTCTCTTCCGAGTGTACGTGCCGTTATTGTTATTTGCCGGGGCATTAAAATGATGATTTATTTTCTTTTAAGAACGAGTGGTCCGAGAGAAAAGACGAAAGGTTCTCGGGCTTATCTAAACAAAGCGTGGCCCGAAGTGTTTATCGCAGGCAAGTCGCTTAGCTTGCTGTTCGGCCGTCTGTCAGCCGTCAAAGAAATGCAGTGAAACGAGAGGAATGCGCGGCTAGTTTTTCTCGTGTGCGACACTCGTCCTACGAAGAGGACTGCGGTCAGCTTACATTTGAAAGAGGAACAGAAGAAAAATAAGGAGGGATGGTTACACACGGCCAAGACAAAAGGTTCTTGTCTGGAACGGACCCAGGGCTTTCCTGCTGACCCGGGTCCCGGTCCGACCAATGGAAATTTGCAAGCGTAGCTCGAAAGGCATTATTTATCACGCAAACTCTTCGGGCTTATCTTTAAAAGACCATTTTACCGATCTCTCTTGTCCCCGGGGCGTCTTATTACGCATAGAATCGCTCGGCTTTTCAGAACGTACGGTATTACTTAATACCGCCGTAGCGCTTGACCAATTAAAATACATTACTGGTAACGAGCCGAATGAGATGCATAAGTTACGCATGCTCAATTGATAATGACGTTTACACGTGTGTGTGAACATCCGCGTAATCGCGTATTCGCTCCTGTCCATTTAACAATTTAAGGAACGTGTGTATGAAACGTTGGACGTCGTGTTTCCCACGTGGCAGCTGATCCCGAATATTATATTCTTATTAATATAATATATTCCGACGCAACCTTGCATGGCAACGGTGTATTCATTCCAATAAACAATGGAAAATTATCAGCGTCGAAACAAATTCTCCGTCGTACCATCTTTTAGTTATCTATGTGTTTCTAAGTATGTATATCTTTTTTAGGTGTAGGTACATACATAGCACTAGTTTAATAACTACCGACACCTGTTAATGAGAGCACAATACCTAGTCTGACTTACACTTAAAGATTAATACACCTTTTAATATAACATCATAGAAATGTTGATTTCTAAAATATCATCTTATTCTCTACATGAAAAAAAGACACAACCACCGATTGAAACGTAACCACAAATACCAAATAAACTTCCATTCAAACCTTGTATCCGGTGTTTACGTTGGTTGAAGCGAGGGTGTTCCGATGAATATTCGCGGATCAAGGAAGCTGTAGTTTGTTCCCTCCCGACAGTAGCATCGTCATCCCTCCTCGCGTCCTGTGTACGTGAATGCGTGTCCGCCAACTACTTAACAGGGTTTACGCACTACCTCTCACTTTTCTCGCACTTTCCACAACCACGAGAACATCGTGACACCGACAGAGGCACTATATCACTTGAGAACGCGTCCGATCGAAAATACGCTCGAGAAAAAGTATCTTCGTCGTATCGACGATCGACTTTACGCGAACGAACGGGGAAAAGTGACGGAAGATTGAGAAAAAGGACGTTCAACGATCTCGCGGAAAAGTGTCCTCGTAGGCTTTATCCATATCTCACGGTGAAGGGTGCAGCGGGGCTCGTATAGGGAAAACGGAAGGTGTCTCAAGAAATGATCGTATACATAGAACGAGTGATGTTTTTAGGTTACACGGTTTTTACTGCGGAACGTTCCCTGTCTCTTTGATGGATCCTCTCACGGACGCGGTGTACTATTGTTTCCGTGCGTGAGGTATCGGCTCGGTGTGCGATATGCTGCAGCCTGTGGAGTTCTGAGCATGCGAAATGTCGCCTGCCACCCCCGCCCGATGGTCACGTGGTTGGCCGGCTCGTTTCCCTTCTCTCTCCCTCGTTCGTTCCCTTTCTCTGTCACTCTCGTCCCCTCTTCGTCGTGTTCCTGATTCTCTTCTCGTTTTGTCTCGCTTTGTTCGGTGAACGCGCACAGGTCGCTCGTTAATTAGAGTGAGAGGGGATAACGAAGAGCTGGCTTGGCTGGTCGGTTGTCGGACGAGGACGGCAAAGTGGTAGGAAAAAGATAAATTATTGCGAGAGAAAAGAAGACAGGGGCAGGGGTTACCCCCTCATTCGAATAATTGTCACCTCCTGTCACCGTCCGTTTTTATGAATCGCTCTGAAGCGACACCCCTTTTCAACCGAATGGGCGTTTTTTTTTGTTCTTCTTTCCTTTTACAGCCGATGAGAGCCCCCATGGAATAATAATTAAGGAGGTCTATAGACGATCTTGATAACCTCGAAGGAATGCACTGGTCCGGGGTTAAGGAATTAGCGGTGAAACATGTTATACGATGGTGGTCGGTCGTTCCGCCGTATCGTGATTTTAATCCATATAGAGGTCTCGTGACCCATAGATCGTCGGCGATATATGACAATTAGTCAAACAGTTTTTCTGGATCGTGTTCACCGGCATTGTCGCGCGGTGTTTTTGCGAGGCGCGCGCCTGCTTTTCGATGTATAATGTCCTTTTCTCGTCCTGAGACAGGTTTCCGAATGTGTATGTACAGGCAAACGTGATGCGACAACGATCGTCCATGCTGTCGTTTTGCATCCAGAGATCCAGCTTGGTGCGTTTCTTTATCGGAGATAGAGAATTCTTGACGGGAGGTCCAGTGGCCCTACGTCATACTCACCGACTTCTTGGAAGGCGAATATTCTTGCTTCCTTTTTTGTCGCTTTATCGATTGCGGCGTGATAAAAGTGACGCGAGATGTTTGCCCCTTCTGTCATTGCGCGTTAAAATGACATTCACGCCAAGACAAAAGGTACAACGATCGACAACAATGGGAAAAAACATGCGATTCATATATACTAGTTTCCAAGAACTTTTGTAGAATTTGCAGACCAAAAGTTTGCATTAATTAATTGTATATTCTGCAATTACGCAAAAAAAAAAAGATATAATAGTGTGTTATTTATTGTTCTTATGTGTTTTAATGGTAAAATTAACGTGACCGAGTGTCTACAGGCAAATTTAATAAAATATGTTATTTAAATTAATGTGAAAAGACAGAATTTAAAAATACGAAAATACTATGACGAACGTTGAACGTTATTATGGAATATAAAGTGCAAATAATGAAAATATCATCGGGAGGCTGAATTTTGCAGTTTTCGCATAGTAATAAAGATAAAACGAGACAAGGGTAGTAACTTAATTTTGTACCTTCAGCACTTATATTCCGTTGTGCATTTTATACTAGCTAGATGGGTTCTCAAATTTCGTTAAAAGTTTAGATAAAGTTACCGTGAAAACGTATAAAAAATAGTCCTCTTTGCCATGTTTCGCCATATGATACATAGAATATCATATTTACATTCAAATTTAACGTAAAGTGAGCCATTTTTGGTAATTCGTATATTTTTTGTTTACTTTACGTCCTGTCATACAAATTGTGCTAGTACTGTGTATATTTATACTTATACGTGAACGACCAGAAAAAATGTGTTTAAAATTCATCGTCGCATTAAGGACGAGATTAAGGGAGGTACGTGGCAGAATGCGCGATACAAAAGAATGTGCAGTGGTTGCTTGATAGTGCTACCTTACTATCATACTCTCCCTGGTACCATACCGTTCCGCTCACCATAAACGTGTGTAGTAGCGGCTATAAGTAGGTGAATTTACTTTCCGCCGATCTGCCTTGCCGTTTGTTATCGGTGGATGCGTCGAATGCGCTTTTCGAGCATGTAGTACCTGCAGACGACAAACAGGAATAACTGGAATACAAAGAGATCTTGATCAGGGACTTGTCAGGAACGACAAAGAGGATTAGTATTTTTACATAATGACGCATAAGTGCACGTGGGTTGGGATAAGTATGCCTAATCTGACCGTACTAATTTCACGGTAGGAAAACTACGAGAAATCCCCCAAATTATTGAAAAATTAAAGCTTCGGTTCTTCCAATTACGTTTCAACCTTTCGTAATCCGAAATCTTCCCCCCCCCCAGTAACGTCGTTATACTAATATATGTATTATCTTTAAGGGAAATATAATTGTAGAAAAATCCTAATCCACTCTAAAACTTATAGCATGGGCTTTGAGACGTCTAAACGATAATGATCGAAATACGGTTCTCCTTCAAAGTGGGAATAACTCGTATTCACCATGGCCCATGGGTACAAATGCAATATACCTCGCGGAGGAATGCGTCGAGTGTTACATAGAATGGATGTCGTCGAGTTTCCCAAGAGTCGTTCGACGGAGATCGAAGGTAATAAAGAGAGGCACGTGAAGGAGACATGGCGTCGACATCCTACGGGTTGGTCGAAGTAGTCGTTGGCGGTGGAGAAAGAGGAGGCGGAATGGGGGTTAGTACCTTTATGATATAATGGCATGGAAGCTATATACGCTCGCAACCCATCCCTTGTATACGGACAAATGCGAGCAAGTTCGCCCGAGTCTCCAAGTATGCGGGAAGCTTGTGGCTACCTCTCTAACATAGAAACGGTGGGATGTACGTATGTGGACCACCCAGGTACACATGCGAACGGGCACTCTAGGAAAAGTGCATAAATACAGGGGCCAGTATTTGCTTTCCGGAACCCAGGTACGACTTTTAATGCAAATAGAAACACTGACTCATACAGTCGGTTGGGACGATCCTTTTCTGAAAAAGAATTAGCTTTACCGACGGTAGTAGTCATTTATGTAATGTTTCTTCGAATGTAATCATTATCGATAAATGTAATTTATAAGACGCACTGCGACAGTAAAGTGGTGTCAAATTTTAACATAACCGAGATTAACTTGTTTCGTTGGAGGGAAGTTGAGAGTGTAATTAATTTAGGATATTGCGTTTAATATGTTTCATTGTGAATATGCATTATTATAAATGCTATGCGTTTATACTACTGTACTGCAAAGTTACTGAGCATGAATAAGGCTCCGTGTTTCTTGGAGACCGCTAGTAAAATGTGAAATAGACTTTTTCCATGAAAGTTGGCCTTTTGTTTCCTTCCAAGCTGTACATCTTTAATATAAGATCCTGCTAAAATAAGTGCACACATGTGCAAAGATCCTGCGGGTGAGTTCAGCCTGTGCTAAGTAAGCGAGATATCTCTCTCCCTTTTCTATGTATGTGTGCGTGGGGGTGGGGGACGCGCACATTTACAACGAGGAAATTCGTGTGAGTAGGTATGTACCAATATGACCTAAGTTATACGGGGTGTACCATTCGAAAGTGACATCTCTATTGTAGATATTATTTATGACATCAGAGGGATGCAATTAAAAAGGCAAACTGTTTAGGGGTATATAAATAAGGGAATTTACTACTACAGCAACAATAAAACTATTAACCCTCATTATAAGAATTTGGGAAATTTCGGAAGTATTTGTATATCTTTACGTACTACATCAAACACTCTCGGTTTATGTTAGGAGTAAAAAGTTTGATAAAAATGAAATAAAATATTATCTTACATATACAGAATTAAGATAAATTCACATAATTCTATCGTATAATCTGTCGTAAATATATTCATATTTTTTGGAAATTATTTTCCGACTAAAAGTTCAACATATGTAACAGTTTGTAGTATGGAGACTACTGCCCTTGATTAACTCGTAGAATCATAAATTATGAATGCTATAGCCAGCTAATTTTCGGACACCCTGTGTGCATGTAACGCAGGCGCAGGCAGCTGTCACCTTACACCCATGGAGGAGGCATGGGGCTGCGGCGGCCATTCTCAACTTATCTCTAGGATCTTTGTAAACATGTCGTGAAATCCGAGTATTCAGGCAGTGGCGTAGATCGCGAGGTGGAAGAATTCGTCAGGGCCTTCTCGAAACGGGAATTAAAATCTCCGCGGGTACGTTTCGAGACTGCAACATTGCGTGCAGATGGTTTCCCTGGCAACCAGGTCCATGGTGGCAACGTCACTAAATGGAGCACATCTTTGTTCCGTGCTAATAAAAGGACTTCAAAGAAGGTGCCACCATCTTCTTTACCTTCGTCCTCGTCTCCTAGTCTTCCTGCTTAGGGCGCGTGTTCTTTCGTTACCCTCTATCGTCAGAATTATTCAAATTCTTTTATGGATTAATTTATCTATTTAATTCCATTTTTAAAATTTAAATTAAATACTCAGTTTTTCGAACTATTTTATTTTTAAATAAATTTTAATATTGTTTAACAATTGGTAACGGAAGTTTTCTTATGTAATAATATATTATGTTTTATTCATTAAATAAAAGTTGTACCACATAGAATTGTATGTTTAAACAATTGTAATTGTTAACAAGATTGAAAATAAACAATATTCATTATTGTTTATTAATCAATTTAAATAAATTAAATTGTAGTTGCGAAGAAATATATTCTCAGTGACACTTGCAATTAATTTTATCCAGATAACCGAAATATATTATGTAGTACACGTTTTGAAATCTGTTTTTATGAAAGTTGCATTCAAAACTCGCTCTGTTGCTATACGTATGTATACCGGATTGGTCGTTTTGGGCGATTGATTTATTAAACATAGTACAATGCAATTTGCAAATAAGTCGATAAATTTTCATATATTTATTATTTCATGACGTTTCGTGGTTGTTGAAGACTTCAAGCCCAAGACTCGCCAGACAAGAACCGCAGCAACGTGAAACATAATACAAGTTGCACCAGCCAGTCCTAAGCTCAGCCATGCGAAGCAGCCAGCGGCTAAGGAACGCGACGTACGAATCAGATTACATCTTGCGTTGGCTGCTTATCTTTATTCTTCACTTTACCTCGCTTCAATTCACTTCATTTCGCTTCAGTGACAACCCTTCGATTGGCATCTTATAATAACCGGCCCCCGCGATTCGTCCTTGGAAGGACCTTTTCTCAGAGATTTCAAATAATCTCGAATGTCACACTTTCACGAAATGATTCCTATTTAGGTCGTCTTAATGTCAATGACACTTTTTCAATAGGGATTGTCTGATTTTATTTCATCTTTCGTATATCATTTGTTATAATCGAAGTTGAATAGAAATTATATGTATGTCGTTGGCGCATCGTAGTGAGAAAAGGATGAGAACAATATGGAAGATGTCAGAAGACTTCAACCATAGGAATAATTTAAAAAAATGTTTATTCCTTACCATACAATCTTATATTTATTGTTTCATTCTGGTGTTCTTTTAGGGCTGTGGTATTAAACATAAATTTTACTTAATATTACCAATAAAAATTTATTCATTATCTGTTCCACTGGTTTGTAAGAAAACTGGTGCTTGAGCACTTTGCGCAACTTGTATTAATTGTGGTTGAGCTTGAATGGGAGCAGTCTGGATTATGATTGGTTGATTACTTCCACCTTGTACTTGCATACGAATCATTTGTAGTTGTTGAGGCGTTAATTGTATCTGAGGAGAAAAACAATGTAAAAGTTAACCATATATGAAATATCATTAATGACTGTTTCAAGTAGACATACAGGTATCTGTTGTATTTCTCCATTAGCTGTTACTATCTGTTGTACAATTTGGATTCCTCCTGTCTGAGTAGTAGGTGTCTGTTGAGCTTGTTGTAATTGTATAATTTGTTGACCCGATGACTGCTGCGGGTTTTGAACTGTTACCGTTTGTGTTGTACTTGCACTGGTGCTTTCCTGAAAAACAATATGCATATAAATTATGCTAACATATTAGAGATAAATGGGATGACAACAATACCTGTTCCACTGGACTGCCAATGTTAATGGTTTGAATCTGACCCGTGGAAGGTTGCACAATTTGTATAGGTTGTGTGGCTGTACTACCACTTTGTACATTTTGGTTAGCGGATGCTTGTTGCTGTGCTAATTGGAAGTAATAATGAACCTGATCCGAATTCATAGAAGTACGTACAGTACTTTCAGTCTGTGCTTTACTTTGTTTTAATTCATCCCTAGGCACTATATCAATAAGGAAATCAAACTGATCGTACTTTGTTATCGCCATTGCTATATCATTTCTTTGTAGTGTTCGTCTCTTGTTATCTTCGGTATGAACCCATGCTCTAAGTGTTAGTTCATGAATAAAAATTTCTGCTGCTTTCGAGAATAGCATAGGGGCTTCGGCACTTATCATTTTTACATCACTGTCCAATTTCATTATCTTTTTTATCCTGGCTAATGGTAGAGATTGTGTTTTTAGGTCCATCTGCAAAGTTTTTGACTTTATTTGGAAGAACTACGATGCTCATGAAAATTGGTTATACAATGTCATTATAATACATACCGTAGTAATCTTTTTGATTTCTTCTGTAACTTTTGGCCAGAACTGAGCCAGGGCCTGCTGAGCTTCAGAACTGCCAGGTGAGGCAATTTGTAAGTCTCCATTAGAATCTCCTTCTACTTCACTGTCTTGGTTACTGTATAATAGTAATAACAAATAGTCATAAATTTATCATAGTAAAAAAGAAATGTGGTTCAAAGTTCATATTTTCGCATTAGTTGATTAGTATATCCTCTTTATAATTTACGTCTAATATATAAATATATGTACACAAAATACACATAACCTCTCACCTAACGAATTAGAACTTTTACTTACGCATTTACAAAAAATACAGACATCTTTTACGGCTGGCGTTAACATCGATTAAATCGTAATTCATTAAATTAGGAAACGCATTCTGCCTCTTAAAGCTAACACCGATTAAAATGTAAATATTCTGTTTTGTCAACCGCTTGTTGAAGTCACAACAAAATTATTGTTGTGCCCGTAACTGTGCCGCCATGATTAGGCTCAACTTCTCAGTATTATAAGGTTTGTTATTCTTCCAGGAGATGACGGCAGCATACAGATTTACGTTTTTTAAATCTTATTTTTCAGCGCGTAATCTAAAAGTACAGTTTACGAATAAAAAAGCATTTATCTTCAGAGTTATCTATAAATCTATCGGTGAATTGATATGATTAGGAACACACATGTCGTACAACATATAGTCGGTTAGTATAATTTGTTTATTCACAATTTTTTAATTATGTACAGCATACAAATAAATATAAAAGGATAATATACAATATTTACAACTATATTTTTTAATCATGCATTGCTTTGTAACTGCAAATACTCTGAAAGACAGCATTCAATACTTCTTTGGCTGTATGAGTTTCTGCATTGCTTATTCTTATTATACTACCAAATTCTCTAATATAATGATCCAATTCCATGTCGTTCGATAGATCTTTGGTTGCCATATACTTATTCGTTAATTGTGACAGTTTTAGTAAATCAGAACTAAAAGCTTCATCCAAATCAAATAATTCCAATGCTGGTGGAGGTAATTCTTGAAAACTTGGTGGGAAGACCTTTAAAAAAATTTGTCCATTATGTTTATTGCATTTATTGCATAATAAATATGATGTACTTAGTCGAATGTATAATATGTAAATTATGTTGTAAATAACTTTTACCGAAGCTTGGGTGGGAGGTAATGGTGCCTCAAATTGTGGTGGAATTAAACTAAGTGGTTCATGTTTTACCCCCAGAACTTCATAAGCCTTTATACAAGCTGTCACCATGTTTAAATTTATAGAGTAAAAATGATGTTTAAACAGTTTAGTATATTCACGAGGATTATCCATACTATCAAAATCCTGAGTGCAAACTTTTGGATTGTCAGCTTGCTGTGTTGTATCCGGAACAAAGTTATATTCCCAGAACTAAGTGAATGAAACAATTATGAATAAGGATAACTAAGATTATCTTCAAGACAAAGACTTTACAATATTGTCTATAGATTGAAAGCTTACATCAACGTCATCCATGCGACTGTCCTTACTTGTGATGTCTTTAGATTCAAAAAAGTTGAAAATCATTTCACGTAACAAATCATTTTTTTCTTTCTCTATGTAAGTGTCAGTTAACATTCTTGATGAACCTAAGACTAATAATTTTCCACCATTTGTATCATTACAATGATATGCACATATAGGTCTATTTATTGGAATTGCAATTGATCCACTGGATAATGCAACCACTGATGGTTGTACTACATTTAGAGTTGCACCATAAGGATACAAGAAATTAATATCTCTGAAAGAGCAATAATAAATTTGAATAGTCCTAATTAAGAAATTATAATGCTTTATCCACTTACATATATTCATTGTGATTCTTGACAAATATTGATTTATTTGATAATCCTTGTGAAACTAAACATTCTTTTGGATGCATAGTTTGACTATAACTCATACGTATTACACTATCTGTAAAAATAATTGATTCTCAATGGTATGTACTAATGATAATGTCAGTTTGCATACAAGTAATTTCATACCATTGTTTACCATTATACCAAATTCCTCGAGTAGAAAATTGATATTTGTATTAAATCTATTTTCTCCACCTTCGCCGAGCATAACGAGAACATTTCCACCGGAGTTTAAAAATGTTCGAATAGAATTCATTTCCAACTCGGTAAATTTATTTCGCGGCCCTGGCAATACCAGTACTTTACCCGTTGACAATAATTCCTCCGTTAATACATCGTTATTTCTGAAAGTTAACTCGAAAATGTTATACACGTAAATGTAAGGTAGCGATCGACAAATCATATATGTGAACGCACTCAACGAATTTCCATTTTGGTTTTAACTTTCTTTGTAATACTTTGAACTCTTCATTGAGCTTTCTCTCGTTTTTAGACGTGTCGAAGATAATGACATTTAAATTATTATCACCGCCAGCGAAGATAGAGCTCATAATGACTGTCACTGTTGAGTTATAAATTCAAAGTCGTCTATAACTGCACATCTCTACTTCTGAATCGTAAAACTCTGGAAAATTGCTTCGAAATATTTGTGTGTATTGTATGGTTGCTATTAGCAACTGTTCAGACTACGGTGAACCTTCAGCTATACATACCAAGCGTAAAATTAGCACCCCTAGGCACACGTACGTAAGAAAGAATGTCATTTAATGTATTCTGTGATCATTTAAATTAGTGGTGATTATTAGATTTCATCATAGGAAATAGTTATGAACGCAATTATGTCATTAGAAATCATTGAAATATTCGTGTTTACTTAAAACTTTGAAAAAATTGTTGCTTAGCAAATTTGGCGGGATTTCGGACGTTGAACCTTACTTCATATGTTCCATTATTATTCCTTTCTTTTCATCCTAACAATTATTACATTTAACTAAAGTGTTTAATCACTAACGCGATGATCCCATTCTTAACTATCCAAACATTGGTATTATATTAAGAAATGTAAAAAAATCGTCACTCATAACGATACATCGAAAGTTAAAGTTTCGACTGCAAACCAGCGCCCTAGGTTCGGTGTCCCTTTAAATCTCATTTTCCAAATCACCATTCAGGTGCAGATTGCGCTACATTATCAAATACACAAACAAAGGATGGGATCCCATCTCTCGTCTGTGGTAGAAACACTTTTTTCTACATCGGTCATAAAGTTTCTGATCCCTGAAACATGGGGACAAAGCTTGTTCGTAATAGTAATGCACTTTGACATGTAAAGTAACAAACTGGAAGAAAAGGTAGAAGCGTCATACCGTACTATCTCATTTTAATTAATAATTTCTCTGTGTAAATATTAAAGTGGTCAGCTGATGCAATGTAGATGGCGCTGCAAGTGACAGAGAATCTGCGTGTAGTTTCAAAATGGTCGGTGGTCCATGTGATCGTATGAATTCTGTGATTATTTAACGCCGGGTATAACAATCATGACTGCGATCATGCAAGAGGATAACGAGCTAAAGCGGTTGTTAAACAACCCTGCAAAAAATGCCGGCGATGAAGGATCTATGGCACCACCGCAATCGGTAAATTAATAAATATGTTCGGATCGGTTCATGTGTGCTTCTGGATAAGCAGTCTTATTTTCTATTCTTTTTCAGACCAATGTACCGAGACCGAGCACATCGCAAAATGTTAATCCACAGTCTCTAATAAGTCCAATGATCCCGGCGAATAGTACAAAAGAGGTTATAGAACCTTGTCTACAGTAAGTGTGACATAAAAATGTTCCTGTTTGTCAATACATTTTTTCTGTTTCCATAAGTTTCATTACAGAAATCTACTATTTATGGATAGTGTTAATGATTTGCTCCCTTTTTCAGAAATGTAGTTTCTACGGTTAATTTAGGCACAGAGTTAAAGCTCATGTATATTAATACTAGAACAAGAAATTCAGAATACAATCCAGCAAGATTCACAGGCTTGATTATGAGAATACGAAATCCCAGGGCGACTGCGTTAATCTTTCATTCAGGAAAACTGGTCTGCACAGGGGCTAGATGCGAAGAAGACTCGTATTTAGCAGCTAGGAAATTTGCTAGGATAATTCAGAAGTTAGGATTTGCTGTAAGGAAAACCTTACATGTCTCTTCAATTAAATTCATTCATTGATATGTGTGTGAAAATATTTGGAGTCATATTTTATTTATATTTTGTCATAGGTAAAATTTTATAATTTTAAAATACAAAATATAGTTGCCACGTGTGACTTGAAATTCCCAATCAAACTAGAGAATTTGAATCATATGCATGGTCAGTTCTCCAGCTACGAACCTGAACTGTATCCTGGTCTTATATACAGGATGGTGCAACCAAGAGTAGTATTACTTATATTTGTAAATGGAAAGATTGTATTGACGGGTAAGACATTAATGTAAAACTATATCTGAGTATAGCATTAATATTGCTTCAAAATCTCACAAAATCTTTTTTTAATCAATGTTTCAGGTGCAAAAAATCGGACTGAAATACAAGATGCACTGAATAATATATATCCGATACTGAAGAGTTTTAGGAAACAGTAACAGTATTCTAACATTTTATACAATTGTATACATATATATATATATATATATACATAAATTATGTACTAATAGATAATGATGGGCACACTAATTGACATTGTGTGAACTTTTTAACAATGTCATTCTATAATTTATGAATAATGGCAATATTATTTATTAATAAAAATGCTTTTATATAACAGCGATTGTTTGTTTGTTAAGTTCATGCTAATTAGTTACATAATCCGTATAAATAACATAAAAAACAAAACAGATACTGTAACTTTAGATTTCCTTCGATATTACAGATAGGGAAATAAACTGCGAGATGTTGTTTTAAAATATATATATATATTTTTTTTTAATACAGCAAATGATAGAATTAATTCTCGATGTTGTTTTCCTGTGTTAAATTAAAATGCGATCGGCGAACGTAATAATGCACATTTATAAAAACCACATAACTTCTTATGTTGTAAGTACATGTACAAAGAGAAACAGTTTAAATGGACACGACGACGCAAGTTATATCTTTTGTTAATGTGTATCAATACACGTATAGACACGTTCCCTATAGGCGAATTATTTAACGCTAATTCAATAATAATATCTACTATTTCATAAAATATAAGATAGTGGTAATCCTTGGTTTTCTATAGACAAGTTCAATAATATCTGAGTAACGAATATAGAATGCTTTTGAAAGACGTAACACTTTTGTACGACAATATTTGATATATATATACAAGTGATTTTGAGTTGTTATTAGTATCAGAGATGACAGTTCTGTATTAAAACAATCAAATAATTCATTTTAATTAGCACCTGGTTTTCTGATGATTGTAAAACCTTTAAATCCATTGTATCTTCATTGGATTTTAATAGGAATTAAGAGTATCGGCTGACATACAACATTATATCGAAATATTCTTCTTTTGTTAGATATCTGAAATTTTCCCGGTAAAATATTCCTCCGATGTCTTAGTAAACAACGTTTATACCTTTCTTCGCAGCGATTGGTAATTTTTCTCCACGAAAGAACGGATTTTCATCCTGAAATCAAAGTATATCCGATCTGAAAATCAAACCCCTATGAACGTGTAATAAATATTTATTATGTGGGTCCTTACAGCTTGAAACTGATCGACGATCTGATTAAAATTCGAATTTGTGACACGCATACTGGGCAGATTGTTACTGTTTGCGGGATCGACTGCACAATCTAGCATGTGTTCAGTGTCGCACATACAATCCTGCGCGCTTTGATAATCCCGACTGAATGAAGCTGTGTTTTCGAAATCTTCAATGCAAGCGTTCTCGCCTGTTAACGTACACATTAATAGATCAATCATTCGAATAACAACTATACCGTTTATTAATACATATATTCAGATTATAGACGTTTATTTATGGTGTTTCACACTTACTCGTATATCCAACTGGACACGGATTTGGCGGAGTGCAATAAGCCGGCAAAGTGTTTTCCGCTTTCTCGTCTTTAACGTTTTTCAGACTTTCAGGTTTAATCTTTTGCTTGTTGTTCAGCTTATCGTTATTATTATTCACACGTTGATGACTCCACAGCGTGCTGTGCCGTAAATATTCTTGATCGCGAATACTTGGATTGGGATTCAGTGTATCAATGCCATCGTAATCAGCGGGCAATTCTATTGGAATTTCTTTCGGCTTGTCCTGATATTCTAAATAGGAGTCTGCAGCTTCAGTGAGCTCGTTTCCAATTTGATTGATCAATTCCCTTAGCAGACTGTCAGTCAAGAGTTGCTCCTCCTGCGATCATAGGAAGACAGCTAGAACGAACAGCTACTTTGCAGAGCGTTTAGAAACAATTAGAAATTACAATTCACCTTCATAGGAGGTAGATACACCGTTGCTTGGGCAGCAGCGACGATTGAAAGCAGCACGAAATATGACGTCATAGTTGTAATCACCAAAACTGAAACGTTACAAAAATCTCGTTGATCACTCTACTAATTAAACTATGAATCTTTATGCAAATACATATTATCTATTCTACAAGACATATCGTAGAAATCAGACACCAAGATATGAATATATAAAAATATGTTAGAACGGAAAAATTCGAAAACAAATCTCCGGTATAGATTCTTAAATCATTAGCCTCCCACAGAAAACACACATATTTGCATAAACATTCTTAATCCACTGATAATCAAAATATATTCCATCGTCCCTATGTTCGACACGACCTGTAAAAGTCAAGTTATCCCAATTTCACCACGATATCCTCCAATTCTCTGCATATCTATCAATTACTCCCACATACATCTGACACTAACAATAAGCACACCGTACGATCTGATTATCGAGCACGATACATTTCCAATGTTAATTACCTTTCAACGAGGGCGGTTTACTTACGTTTCTAAAGATCGAAAGACGAGAAGATCCCCAAGAAGATCTCTACGGGTTTTTCCTCGAGCCGCACGCGCTTCGGCAACCGGAAACAGCGCTCTGCGGTCCCGCACCGAATCGAAGTATTGATCGGCGTTTTCCACGCTTTTCCCCTCGTTCGCCCACCACCACCCACGTTTCCACCCGCAACCCACATTCGTGGAACCGTGTTACGAGCAAAGGTCGTTCCGTGGCCGACGTCGTCCCTCGCGCGATTAAGGACGAGGATCGTCGACGGCGACGGACAATTTTCTGACGGAATTAAGCGTCGCACGTTTCGTCGGAAACCGCGAGACAAGAGTCTGGGTTTCGTTGGTCGGGATCGGAGCCAGGAACTGGTCCGCGGAAATTTTTTTCATTCTTTGGCGAAAATCGATTGGCCGCGGGAGAAAGAATTCGATCTAGGGAAAATACATTAGCGGGTTTATTGGATCGCGACCTGGGGCCGGTAAATTCTTGAGGGGTGCATTTTTATTTCTTCTATTAGCATTGAACGGTGGATCAAGTGGGTAGATGTATGAATATTTAAATTTTTGTACCGTTGAAAGTTGCTGGTATGGGGAGATTTTTTTATGTATGAAAGTTTTTCTGTAAAGCGAAGTTGGTTAATTTTTTCTACAAAAAATTGACAAATATTTCAGTAAGAGTCTATCTGTAAAATATAGAACGAACCACGAGACACATCACATTTACCCAATTTTGGCAAATTTACCTAGATATTGAAAGTTTCTGATGGCATATTCAAATCAAGACACAATTACTTTTTAACAAATTTATTGGCTTGGTGGTTTTCGGACACCGGCGCAATGGAACTTATTAAAAACTTCAAAACTTTTCCGGTCAAGTTCATTCCCGAAAACGAACTAACTCCGAAACTACTTTTCTTTATTTCTTCCAATGAAAAACCAGTCAGAGGCGGAACGTGTATAACGTTGGGGGTCGGTGAAAAATTAAAACCATTGTGTTCGATGTTCTAATGGATGTCGAATGAAAAATTCTATCGATACGTTCTGGGGTAAAATATTTTAGGGGGACCTGTTATAGCGTTTGTTTGTCGCGGACCACGCTTTTATCAAGCACCGTCGATAGAAGGACTAAAGCGCGAAATGGAGCCGGTAACTTTCACGAGGGCTGAGAGATCAAAAGACCCTCGTTTCTCATTACGGCCGTATATAAACGTCCATTAGTAATTGTCCCGCGTTGTGTACTTGTAACTCAATTTCCGAAATCGAATTGCTGCTGTGTTGCTGCTCACCGACGAAAATTGGTCTCTTTATTGCATTATGCTCGTGTACGTGGCCTGCTCATTGATTGGAAAATCAAATCGTCCAGACAAAACTACTACTTGGTTCTTAATATAGTTTACAATTACGTTTAGTATATTTTCATATTTTCCAGAACGCTGTAAACAATCCAAGAAGGAATACACTGTTGTTTATCAAATGGTGTGGGTAACGCAAGATTAAATTTGTTATTTTTTCATCACTATGTTTTATAGTGATTTTGTGATTCCTTTGATTAAATATATCAATTGTAAATATATGTAATAAACATTATATTTTCACTATTTGTCTTTAAAGATGTGTATTTTCATTCACTTTGTCAGTATAGGAATACTGTGATCCATGTAAAATCTTGTCGAATAGTTTAACTTTTCGATTACGAGAAATTAGGTAAGTGTGTTATTAATATATTCTTTCTTCGATGTTTCTGCTAATACCTGCGGAGAATCAAGTCTGGCTTCCGGTAATTACGGTAATACTCTGAGAAGCTGCGGCTTCCGGAATGAGTTTCCGATAATAACCAATCTCCTCCATCCTCAATTTTGCAGGTGTGTAAACAGCTTAGTAATCTCGTCAGTTCTTTTTCTCATCCGGGAAACAGTTGTGTTTTCATTTCTGAATCGCGAGAATCTTGGAATGAATTTTTTAATTCACATTTATCATATTTACCAACGGCATATCCTGTTGCGAACATAACGCAATTGCGACGGTTTGAACTAGATACTGCTTTTTTTTATATGGGGCTTAAACGATCTAGTATCCGATTAGCAGATACTCGTCTTATCACAGACCGGACTGTTACTGATCCGCTTAATCCTTCGTAGTCTACTCGCGCAGAGATATCTTGTATATAGTCACGTAACTGTTCATAAAAAATGATGGATAATCTGAGGTTTAGAAATTTCTATACATTGAGATTCGACGCCTAGGAAAATTTGCGCTCGAAAATTTGTATGCCTTGGAATTAAACCATTTCGAAACTTTTGCATGGAAATGTCAAATATGATAGATTTCAGTTATTTAAAAATATCGTTCTCTCGAGTAATCATGATCTAGTAAGCCGTACAAAAAAAGAAACCAATGATCATCGTATCCGATAAACGCTTAAACGATCGACGAGCTAATTTGCGGGATCGCGTGGAGAAACCAGTTTTTTATTTAGCTTCCCTTTAATACGACCAACATCGTTTCCGATATAAATCTACATTCGTGTCGATTTACGTACATATAACGCGTGGGTGCTTCGGTAGCGTTCCTGAAATATATTCGCGAGTGTATTGAATGACTCTGACGCACAATCGGAAAATTGATATTCCCCTTCTCACTTTCGTATCTCCGTAACTCCCATCCTTATCATCTACGCGTGATCTTTAATACCGAGACTCTTTTCACCTCCGACTCCCATAGAAATACCTCCACCGTGATTTCCCAATAAATTAAGAATCCCACCGGAACAATAG
Organism: Mimumesa dahlbomi; assembly: GCA_917499265.3. NCBI lineage: Eukaryota > Metazoa > Arthropoda > Insecta > Hymenoptera > Crabronidae > Mimumesa > Mimumesa dahlbomi. Next base: position 4,708,134 of record OU824113.1, on the reverse strand, counting down.
ATTTCCCCTAATAGATTCGCCTAACCGGAAATCCCAAACGATCGACCCGTTTCTCCCAAGTGTCTCCCATTCCTCCCGTCGTCATCGATTTTCATTTTCCATCGGTAAAATGATCCGAATATCATTACCGTTCCGCATTCACCCACGAAACGGACTAATACCGTGCAATTTATCCGTCCGACGATGCCGTCGCTGATCGTCATCGACGTGAACAATTTTCCCGTTGAAAATCATCGAGGATCGCGGTAATTTCGATCGGTCCCGTGGCGGTCCCGCTGTCTTCCCGAATTTTCCGGTGGTCGCGCGTGTCGTGACATCCCGAGGATCTTTCTTCCTGTGGGAGGGAGGGTGGTGTGGGTGGTGTGGGTGGGCGTAGATGGCGTGGGGTTGTTACGCTCTGTCTCGGCGTCACGAGTATTGATCCCCACGGAACCACCACCGTGACAGGGGTGCACAACACACAGGCCCCGTTCGTCTTTTCGGAACCTGGATCTCCCGCCAATTTCGATTGGTCCTCGACAGGAAGTCCCGCGATCCCGAAGGAACTCGGGATAGTTGAGAAAAATATATGATAGATTTTTTACCACGTTCTGGGACCTTGTAAAATAATTATAGGATAAATTGAGAATTAATTGTGTACTTGAATCATAAGGAAAATTGTATTAAAGAGATTTAAATAAGTTTTATTGTAGTGTGATAAGTGAATTATTCATGTTTTCTGTTATATTTTTGATGATCAAAGGAAAAAGATGGGAAGATATTTAATTTAAAAGAATTAGTCTTTTTATGTCTACATCAAGGTTTATGTGGTAATTATATTTAAGCTTGATAATGTAAAATAGTCCCTAATTCACTGAGTTACAATTATTAGTCCTGTCGCATATTTTACAATAAATTACCCTCGGCGAAATTACAATGGGACTTTGATATTGCGGGCCTTGTTAATTGTAATTTAAACCGAGCGTGGCCCATATTAGTGTTTGAGTTGTGCACCTCTACGCTATGTGAATGGGGTATACCCGTCTCACCCTGAATTCCGGAAATGGGGATATCCGTCTCTCTCTCCCGGATTCCCTGCTTTCACTCCCTTTTCTCAGCTCACCCTTTCTCCATCTCCTCTCTTTCTCTTATTATTTCGCTCCGTCTCTATCTCGTCCCTTTCCCTCGTACCATTCTCGCCCACTCTCGCTCTTTGCGTTTCGCCTCTCTCCTCTCCCCAATCTCCTCCCTTTCTTTTTTTTTGAAGGGGCTTACTCCTGTATTTCGCACGTTGGACCGTCATTAGCTTATGACGCAAGCGTTTCACGTCGACGTGAAACACATTAATTTTAGCGTGTGTTCGAGAGCGAACGGGAACCGGCGACCGGTGTGCTCGAAATTGGTTTTCTTTTCGATTGGAATTCACGGAGTATTCTTTTTTTCTTCTGAGACCGAAGCACTGCAAAAATCGGGACGATGGAAATTATCTCGAATCCAATTTTTTATCCCTGATAACTTTATAAATTTAGGAAATCAATCGAACCCTAAGAATCAGTGAATTAACAAAAAGAGAATGTGCATAATAATTATTTTTAATCATGAAACTTTTATTCCTCGCAGCAAAGAATTTCCACTTAGTCGTGCGATTTATTTAACACAGATTACTCCGGTGTTTCTATGCGAAGTACTTTTTAATGTCTGATCATTTACACAGACAGAGTCCCGCGGTTTTTTTCCTCGTTGTGAGTGTCACCAAACACTCTCGATTTTTCGCTTATTCACGCGACTCTCTTCTTCGCCGGCATTCCTTTCTTTCCCCGACGCTCGTCTCTCGTCTAAAAGGACCCCTCTCCCCCTCTCCCACCCCCCAACGCCCACGTGACACCGCACTTACGGTAAAGCGCATTAGCATATTTGCTGGGCCCTCAATTTTGCTATCCCACCTCCACTCTGAATTAACGAGAGGCAGACATCTCGGGCGAAATCAATTCGCTGCTTTCTTCGAAACCGATTCGCGATTCGATCGAACGTTATTAATCGGATTATTTCTCGCCGGATTAATTAGAACGACCAGCTGTACGGGTAAAGGGCAACGGCAAAATTCCCGCGATTAATTTTCGTTGCAAACTGTGATACATACATAGTCGGGGCACTAAATCGGGAGATAGCGAAAACTTTCCCGAGGAAGTGTTTCTAAAGTAGAATTAATTGCATAACGCGGAATGTCGCGAGAGTTGCCGGAAGCTGTTTCAAGTGTGATTAAGAGAAATCTGAGATCGGCATACGATTATCTGTGTTATAATTTTGACGACAAGTGTTACGGTAACGTGTGTTGCATAATATATTTTCTTCGATTCGGAATTTACGGTAGACTTGAAAATTGGGAATTAAGCTCCCCTAATTCCGATCGAGCGGGTTGTCAATTTCAATTAACATTATTTCTTCGTGCCTCGGAATTACGTAATGCTGTCATCGAACACACATCGTTAGGGTGAAGTTAACTGAATCGAGTTCTGATAATTAAAAAAAAACACCCCCAAAATTAAGTTCTCTTTTTCCCATACGTATAACGAAGCTATAATATTCAAAAACACAATACAATTATGTTAGTGTACCACCGCTAATTGCCCTAGTGCTCTCTAATTAATCCATTAATTAATCGAACGTACGCCGTAACGTGTCGTCCATCCAGCGTTATAAATCAAATATTTCGACCTTTAAACAGCTTCGCGCGACAATTCCACGATCAACTTCCGATCAAACCTCGCAGCCAACCATGTCCGTTAAAACTAAACCGAGTTCGAGACCCTCGAACGTTAGAAACTTCATCAATTAATTCTCTATGCCACTAAGCAAACGATACCCTCGAAGAAGTCTCTTAAAGTCCATTTCAAACCCATCTAAAACCTTCCCGGTAATATGAAAAGACACAAAATACAAATCTAACCTATTAATCAACACCATACCTGTACACACATTATCAACTTAAAAAGCTTCATAAAAAAAAACGCTCACAGCTGCTCATTTTAAACGGACAAAACCGAGGGTTTCGATTTCCACAAACGTGACTCGCAATTAAAAAGAATGAAGACACGTCCCACTCGAGTTTGAACTTTCCCGAACAGATTCCATCCCTCGGGAATATTCTACACCGAATTCCAGATCGACGGTGGAATTTTCACGCTTAAAGTGGTCGTCTCGATGTAGCTGCCCGATGCCGGCGATTTTTCGCATGGATTTCGCGTCAAGTACAAGGACATCGGTATCGGGGAGGAAATGATTAAACATGCGATCGAATGTCTGATCAAAGACGGCCTGGTGACATACTTCGTGAATTCGGTCGTTCTGAATAAGAGACTGAATAGGGTATGCCGTGAACTCGATTCCTTGGGTATCGAGCAGAATTTCTTGCAGCGTATGAATGTCTGGAACTTCATTAACGATAAGGATTACTGGATGCGCGAGGGAGAATCGTAAGTGCATTACAGTGTTCGTTCAAACATTCCGTGGCGAATTCTTCGGGGGACAATGCTCCGTGACTGAGATTCTTTTTCACACTATTTTCCGGGTGACGATTCTAATAGGGTCTTGTAAGATGGAAAAGTGTATTTAAGAATACGTATACATACCGTGGTTTGAAACAATGAGAGAATATTTCATGGCAGCGTTAACGATTAGAGAACTGAATAAATGTAAATTATTCAGAGTTCATAATTATAAAAGTGGTCCAAGTGAGAATTTAAAATAAAAGAAATTAAATGGAATTAATTTAATTTGAAATGTGACGTGAAATAATTGATAAATTAATTATTTTTAAATTTGGAATTAGATCACTTTCATAGTTATGATCATATATATCTTTTCCGGTGTTTCGAACAATACATATAACGAACAATACCTGTTTGACGACTATTAATTAACAAAAATAAAACGCTACGGAATGGAGTGAACCAGCGACACGTGTTTCTCAGTTTCTTCTGTTCCAGACAGATTAATCCGAGCGACTCGCGCCGCGGAACCCGGGAAATAGAGATCGGGGAAATTGCGGCGGAAAATTACAGCAGCGATCTCGATGTGGAGATTGGCTCGGATACCAGGGAACCTTTGATATTTCGCCGAACTTATAAAAGGCCCGTGACTTCGTTCGACTGGAAGATCGATACCCCTGATCGAAATGGATCTTCCAATACTTTTGGATTAAACAACGACGCGAATCATTTAAAAGACAATGCAGAATTTTTCCATCGCGTTAAATTGCACTCGCGGAAAAACAAACGAAGAAATTGGCGAATAGTGACGTATAATATGAAACACCAGAAACGATGTTGCAAGTGTACCACTTTAAAATTGGCAATTTACAAGTCGTCAACGATCGATCGCAGTTCAGCATCGTTGCGACCTTTGAAAATCACCCGACTTCCTCTACCATGCCGACCCGGTCACCTGGTGATCCCGCTTCTCGATGTCGATCCAGGATTGCTCGAATCTTGTCTGATCGTGACGCGAAAAAAATTCGAGAATGATATTCAGAACGCGTGCTGCTGCCTGAACGAGATCCTGGACAGATTGGACGACAGAGTTATCGGAAAGTTGCAGCTGAACTGCGAGATTCGACCTGGTTACATAAGCTTCAAGCTGAAATGTCGAGAGAGAAGGAACAGAAGAGTCTGTTTTTTCACGGCACGTCTGCCAACCTGCCGGAACGTTCACGAACGCTGCGCTCTTCAAGAAAGTAAGAAAAATGTTTCTTTTAATGACTCGCGGAACCAAGTTAATTACGGAGAAAATTATATCTGTCCTGATCACTGTGAGAAATTTGTTCAAAGTGAACGAGAGAAACGAGACGAGCAATGCGATCGGTTTTATTCTCCGTGTTCGAATCGCAGTTCGACGAACGAAAAAAATACGCGGGGGGATGAACAGGTGGAATCGGAGAAAGAAGTGGAGTTTGTGATTTCTAGGGGAATAGAAAAAGAAATCGAATTTATATTCTCAGCCCGTCACACGAGCTTGAAAGATACAGATTCTGTGATTTGTTCGGTGGAGAACGATGCAGGGTTTTGTGAGAATTCTGCGATGGTATTTAATTGCCACGAGGATCACTTGAAAGAGCATTGCGATCTATCGGATCGATTAATCTCGCGATCCGAAGGAAACTCGGAAGATTGTGCGAAAAGCGAGTCGGAGAGATGTGAATTAACTGCGGGACAATCGGAAAGTAAAATACAACCCTGCGACTCGCGTTGTTGCGACTCGCAGAATTATATAGAAAATGATGTTCAAGATGATTATTTAATGTCACGCGATCGTGAGGAAATATCAAAGAACGACGAAGACAGTTTTAATTGCGTTTGCAACGTGGCGACGGACGAACGGTATGCAAACGAAACGAGCGGAACTTTAATAACAAAAACGAACGAGGAGAACTATTTGAACGGGAAGAATTCCCATTCCCCGGAAGAAAGTATTTCTAAATCAAACAAAGAGCCCGAGTCTGACAGTAATTCCGTGTTGAATTCAGAAAACCCGGTGATAGAATGCGATTTAAAATGTTCCTGCTGCGGCGAGGAAATGATAAATTCCCCTCGCGACAGAGAAACAAACACCGAAACTAAAAATTCTCGTTCGTTCGTTATCACCGACAGAGTCCCACGAAAATTGGAGATACAAAAAATATCAAATACAATTTCAATAGAAGGAACGAAACAAATAAACGATAAAACTGTCTCGTCCGTCTCCGTTCAAACTGCGACGATAAAAACCGTATCGAAATCCACTAATATCGACTTTACTCGTACAAAATCCATTGCTTTAGCATCGGGAGATAGAAATTCTTCAAAATTATCGCAATTCCAGGTGTGCGAAAATCCAAAGACAATACCAACAAGTCGCTCAGAATTTCACGACGTTTCGAGCGTCGACGGATCGTCGAGTGGAAATGATTTCGACTTTAAATCATCGATCATCGTGCCCGCGAAAATTTTCAAAAAAACTGACCTCGTGGTTCGGTCAAATTCACGCAGAAATTTCGTTCGCGACGAAGATCATGAAATTCGTGTGACGTCCGGAGTGCGGTTCGACGTCGCGGCGACGGGGAAATCGAAACGGCGACAGTGTCGGGAGCACTCGATACACTTTGCGGCTCGCGTTTCACCGAATCGCATCGAGAGTTTTCCTCGAATCGATTCCACGGGGAACCTGGAGCGTATCCGGGAGCCACGGGGACGAACTTCGGAATTTTCGCGAAACAATAATCGCGGTTGGATGAACTCGATCGTCTCGAGTAAACTCCGCGGCTCGTTTCCCGGGTGGACGGTCGATCGAATAATGTACCTGACACGTAAGAAACTTCGTAAAATGACGTTAGAGAGGACGAACAGGGGAACGAACACGTCGAAGACGTTCCCCGGGAATAATAGACACCCTCGCGGTGTCCTGGGTAATAAAGATGAAAAATTTCCACGAGAGTCGACTTCTACCGGTGTTTCAACGTCCCGTAATTCTTTTACAAAAAGATCGAAAGACACCCTGAGAAACTTAACTCTTGGTTTACAAAACGGAAACCGTGGAAAGAATGAGAAATATATTTGCAACGATGCTAGAAAGTGCGAATTTAGAATGACGGGTGGTACCGATACTTTAGAAAATATTTATATTCTCCAAAAAAAAGAATCACCCTCTTCCCAAGTGGATAATAAGACACACAAATACATAGACCATGAACGTATGGGAAAATATTCGGGAACAATCAGCCTTGACGGTGCTAATTACCGTCGACGAGAGAATCGTCGGAACGTTACGTCAACGGAGATTCTGTTTCTCGCGGAGAACGACGAGAATTTCACGTGCAACACGTACGAGGGATGGTTAGGGGAGGGGAGGGTGGAGACGGACGATATAATTTGTAAACGGGACCGCTATAGAGATCGAGGGAAACGTTTGAGTGGATTTTATCATTCCACGGCGAAGGAACACCTTTCGAGTACATGTTCGTGGGGTGGAAAAAGTGCTTACAAGTGGAACGGTTCGCGAATTCTACTTGCCGCGGGGAAAAACGGTGGGAAAGCGTCTCCCGACGATGGACGGGGATTCCGGAAAATTTCGTCGAACTCGAGGTCGAGGAGAGAAGTGCCAGGGGATGGCAGAGATTTCGCAAGTTTTGCGAGAAATTACGAAAAGTGTATAGACGAACTTGGCGCGGATTTCAGGCTAAAGTTGTCGCAGTACGTTCAGCTGTGTAGAAGCGTTAAGAACATGTTAATAAAGAGACTAAGACCGGATGATATTTATGAAGTCAGCATGACTTCCACGTCCGGCAGTCGTAGAAGCTGATTTGTTCATAGAAATGTACGGTTAAATTAAATTTTTATTAGACCATGGTTTAAATAATAAATATAAAGACATATTGGATTTTCTATCTGTTTTTATTGTAAATGTTCAGATACTTTGTGACATTTCGCTTTCTATGTGGAGTCTTTAGATATTATTAAATTAAAGGTAGAATGACGAAGGGCTAATTACAGATTGTTACCTAGATAAGAAAGCTTTTTCTTTCTAAATATCATACCGTGGGATTTTAAAATATTTAGAAACATCTTTGGTGAGACTATATGTATAATTCAAAGAAGTACTGTAGCACGTGAGAACGGTGAGATTATTGATTTTTCAAAGTAAATCGAATTGTCACGATATCGCGAAACTCTTTCCTACGACTTCTTTGTTTCATTATTCGCCGCACTTTTCGCGTTCTCGAATTTGTATCGGGTATCTTATGGCATCGCGAGAGGATAGCGAGATTCCAGTTATTCGACGAGTACCGATCCCATGAAGGAGATAAAGTATTGTGGGACAACCATTGAAAACAGCAGCATCCATCCCTCCGGCCAGATCGATATTTCCTGGCAACCACCGAAGAGGGTGCCCACCCCGATTACTCTGTGTTTGTAACAATGCAAGTCGACTCCTAACATCTAGCGAAAGACTCGAGCCGTTCGCGGCCCTGATTTTTTCCCCCCGCAACCCTTTTCCCTCGAGTCCCTTCGTAATTTGGGAAAAAGCTGAGTCTCGAAACGGGGTGACTTTCACCCTTGCGATCCATTTCATTTCTTCAAAATAATCAACCGTATGATTTTAAGACAAGAAAATATTAATGAATCAAGACTCTAGATGATCTTGTTCCTGGATAATTTAATTTGTTATTACTCCGATGTGGAGTATCGAAATGAATTTGCAATCGTTGAGTCGGATGGTTAAGTAACACGGTAAGTTATGGATTCTCATTAAATTACATTGATATTATATTAATGCGGTCTAGTTCCGGATTCTACCGTTGTAGAAGTGATACATATATGTAATTATTTAATCGTTGTTTCGGCCTACTGAGCGATCCAAAAATTTTTGGAAGCAATGATTAAACAATTATAAGTTTTAGCGATCGATAAATTTACAATTTTCTATTAAATACACATATATGTATTGAAAATGATAATAGTACCCTACATTCTGCAGAAATCTCTACTGTAACACTTTCTGGTACTTAGATATTAACAAAATTAAATCATGTTCTATCGAACTATTCTATCCCAATTAATAAAAACCATCCCGACCAGAATTCATTGATTTCTCCCGTCAACGACGAACTTAAAAACGCGTGTGAATTAATCGTCAGACTTTTCCCCCGATGCTTTCAAAGGGGGCGCACTAAAATTTCCGTTCTTATCAGCGGCACCGGCCGTCGTCGACGTTGCGCCGATATTAACATTAACGTCGTTACGATTCTTGTTCTGCGTGACGGTTTTGTTGTTGCAAAACTCCTCGTCCCGGGGTACAAAGCCCCGCCTGGGGTCGATCTAAAGGGGATTCGAAGCGACGCCGATTGGACAGTGATATCGATGCGTCGGGACGCCTCGGCCAATGGCGTCGCGACGTCGGGATGCGCTGACGCCGTGACCAGGCGCTGACTTCGCGATACCCCGCCGCCGCCGACGCCGCCGCCGACGACGACGACGACGACGACGTCAGGCGACGTCGACGACGTTCTCCGTCGCGTACCCCGCGCGCTACCGTTACCCACTCCGCTCATAACCATATCTGGACTTAATTATTGGTGAGTCCGATCGTTTTTTCCCATTGTTTGTTAAACTGTTTTTTTTTTAATTTTTTTTGCAAAATGTTTCGCAATTTTACAAGTCCGATTTTTATAACCGATTGACACACTGGTGTTTCGAGGGTGAAACGAGTCTCGTCGCGATTAGAACGATCAGGACGATCGGTTTTACGTTGTGAAGAGTCTAAATGGTTGATTTCGTAATTTCGTTGATTGACATTCGTTCGGAGGAACGATTGGAAACGTTTTACACTGTGATATTATGCCCAGTGGTGAAGTCTGTGCGTTAAGTTTCGATTTAAGGATGTCTTCGACTCGATTTGATGACTTTATCTGATTTTTCGTTTCTTTTCTGTTTCATTTTGATCGTTGAGGTGCAAAGTGAGAATTAGCGAAGTCTCTGGATAATAATCAGTTACCGAACAGTGATCGTGGCCTGGAATCCTGTGATTTCGGCACGTGTGAATGTGAATGACGTGATGATTTGAGAAAATGATTCTTTGCCCCGGTGGACCGTGATTCTACACGTCGGTTAGGGAAGTGGGGGTGGATCGCAGAAATGTCAGAGATCACAAAAATGTCAGCGACTTTCTGGTATTGATCTGCAACCGAAAATTGCATCGAGCTTCACGCCAATATTGCCATTATAAAGATTGTTACAACAATCATCGATAACCTAAGCAATTAATTCGTATTCCCATCACCATTACTTAAAAACGACCCTCTATCATGGTGTTCTTGCTGTAACTCCACCCGAAGACAATTTTAATTACTGTATCAAACAGTTACTTCCAATTCCACTTAGTATTATCAATAATTAATAACGTACTAATCCCGATTAACACGTTGCAACAACTACGAGTCCATTGAAAAAAAATATACTTCGTCCATCAAGTTTAAGCAACTACTACCATAAGACACTTTAACGAATCAGCGATGAATCCTAAAAAAAAATGATCCCAATTTACAAAAACCGTTTTGATATCCCGTCGTTCGAGGATGGACAAAAATTCGAGTTAACCGGAAGCCCCATAACGATGCGCAATTCGTCCATCAAGTGAAATCAGCAGTTCTCATCTTCATCGTTCCACCCCAGTTCGTTAACACACGTGCTGTGCATTTTCTGCCTTTTGTCTGTCACGTGCCGTTTTAATATCCGTCATCTATTGTCCCCATGATGCGCCGCTTTACGATCGGCTCGATAGCGTGGTAACGATTTTTTTTCCAATCGTTGCCATTCCCTCTTTTCGAAAGCGGAAGTCACTTCAATCCTAACTCAAAATATAATTATTCCCTTAACATACAATATACTCATTATCACGCGTTTCTCACCCTAAAACTTTATTCAAACGAATTTATCACGTTTTTCTCCCATTTATTCCGCGTGACACGAAAAAAAAATAACAGAAATCTGTCTGCCTGTTTGTCTGTCAGTGTATCGTAAAATATTCATCGCGGTTGCGTAACGTGCCAGAATGCGAAATTTATGCGGGTGTTATTTCGCCCCAAGATACCTTGCTACGACACCCGAGACTCTCAGTTCGGTTTTTTTTCTCACGTTTCATTGCGACACCCCGGTAATATCGCGGTAATTTCCAACGGTAAGGAAAGCTTAAGTGAAAAATGTCAGTCGGGGATGCACGGGGCAGACATCGTTGGTTCGTTCCTCGCAGTTTTCTAGCCCCTCGAAGACGTTCCCCCGAGAGTACGGGGATTAGGGTTGGAGAGACTGCCACTCCAAATAAACAGCCCTACTCTGGGTCGCCCCTGTATCTCGATGAGGAGAACGAATCTCTGTATATAGATATAGCCGACGTTTACGGGGGTTGGATGCTGTATCCGACGGGGATGTAGACGGTGGAAAGACCGAAATATCTGACCGTCGAAAGTTATTGGAAAGCGGTTTATTACGCTTGCGAAAAACGGGACGAAACGACGGGGTTTAAGAGAAATAGGTGAAATCAATTGCGATGGGGTGAGAATAGGGATTGCACCCGTTGTCGTGGTAATACAGATTTAAAACGGATCAGTATTGTTTTAATTAGCGGGTTAGTTTGTTAGATGTTAGTGTGATTGGTATTAATCATTGAAAAAAACTTCTTTATTTGTAACTTACAGAGTGGAAATACTATTTTTAATCATTGTATATTGTTGACACTGCGAAGTTTATCATGCAGATTGTTAATAGGAAGAACTTTGTCTCGTTAGTGTTCAAGATTCTTAATTACCCTCAGCGGTGATAATTGGATCTCGTTATCATCTTGATTTTATTACGAAATAATATCAGTCGTGTCGATCTAATCGTAAGATGAGAAAATTCCGAAACATTTTAATTCTAATTACACCTTACTATCACCGATCTCAAATCGTTTGCTTTCAACCCCCGAAATTAAGTATACCATATACCAGTTAATTACCAATTAATCAACCATTTCTATTCGATTCGAGTCAACTTTACAGTGAAAACACAATAAAAAAACAATTATAACGTGGGGGTGGATCGACAAATACCTCGGATCTCTTCTTTCCCAGCAAAAAGGAGAAAAAAAAACAGTTGCACAAGTGTACGAGGTTAAAAAATCATTTGAATGAAAAGTGCACGCTGGTTAATCGCGATGCATTCATCAACTGTTGCATAGCATTTGACAGCCCGTGGAATGGTGATGTTTCGTTTGCTTCTAGGGGCTGCCGATTTACCAACACAATAATTTCAAATCCCAAAGCAACCCCAATAATTGGAAAATGTCCGGATTCGCGGCGGCGGGTCTCGTGGCCTTCGACAACATCAAATCCAAAGCATCGCAAAAACTGGCTGGGTAATGTTTACGCATGCTCCTACGGTTGTGTAACAGATGAAAAATCGTTTAAGGCTATATTTAGCCAGCACGATTATGTCCGGACCCATGCGCGTGTAATTAAATACGCACGTTGTACGCGATAATTTCATTCTTGATACTCCGCGTACGATGCATTCGTTAACGACGTGCTCGTTAATTAATAGAAACCGATTACGTCGATAGAAACACGATTATTGGATCATGGACGTATATGCAAGAATATATTTAATTAGAAAGGAATAAAACAGTGTTACAGTGAAAAGACGGATTTTCTAGAAATATGATAAGGAAATTTATTAAAAAAAAATAAAGCAAATAATTGTTCCATACACTATTCCCTATTAGTCTGCTATGAAAAATATATATTAGCATAAACGTCATAGACAATATTCAAGAATTTTAATTAAGATAAAGATTCTAAGTCTTCTAGAATTATACAGAAACTATAATACTAACGCAGTCATTTCTATGTGTATAAAGGGATTATAAAAAAATGATTTAGACACCATACAGACCCAAAAGTGTTTAAGTGAGACACTTTATGTGTACTCCAAGCAATTTCCGCGGGGTTCTGTGTTTCTTACTAGGAAATATGCGATCGTAGATTCAGAAGGGGCAATGCCGGCTACGAGGAATTCGAGATACCCCACGAGGGTACCAAAGACAATCGGGGATTCGAGGACGAGGCAGAGTACACCAGACAAGCCTCTTTCGACTCCCTCCCGGAACCCGAGAGACCACCGTTACGTCACATCGACACTTACTGCATGCCAGAATGTCCCTGTCTATCGAAACGATACACTATCGCAACCTTGGCCTGTGTGGGTGAGCTGCAAAAGAATTTCAATTTACAACACTTCGACTATGAACAAAGATTTTTTTTATGAAACAGCGTGCAGAATAAATTCAGATTTTCTATTAATAGTATCTGGAATTTTATTCACTAATCGAATCGTAGTTTGCTTCTTTTTATGTTTATAATTATTAATAATAGTCTTTGGATGACTTTTTATTAAATCAGAAAAATCTCTGCACACTTTACGATTCTTTATAGTTACCAAGATATTTTCTCACGTCCGTTTAATCGTTCCTGGAATCTCCCTATCTATTTCATCGACTTTGGAATCTTTTTCACGACTATTCAATCGACTTCGGAATCTTTTTCACGATTAGTCAAGCGTCTTTGGAATTCTCTGGAGCGGTTCGCGCGAATAACTCGCTGATGACGTGCATTGCAGGATTTATCATTTCGTTCGGCATGAGGTGTAACATGGGTATGGCGAAGCTCGCGATGAAAAACAGTACAGAGGGTGACAACCACACGTTAATGTTCAATTGGACCGTGGGCACCGAGAGCGCCCTGGACTCGTCGTTCTTCTGGGGCTACCTGGTCACCCAGGTACCTGGTGGATTCCTGGCCTCCCTGTATCCAGCGAACAAAATATTCGGCGCCGCGATCGCGATATCGTCTTTCCTGAATTTACTGGTACCCGGAGCATTGAAAGTTGACCCGATCGTTGATATGTGTGTGCAAGTTTTAAAAGGCTTGGTCGAGGTGAGACTTCGAACGTGAGATCAACCTGGGAGCAATTAGGGATAAATATTTCGGGATGCTGATGGTAAATAAATCATTGGAACGAACATGTTGAGTGTCAACCAAAGTAAAAAACGATAATTAGCAAGCCTCGGTTACTAATCTGTATATGTATTTCCCAATATGTTAATTATATGAACACTTTGTTCATGTTTTATTAATTATAATTTGTCAATTAGAAACATTTAAATAGTTAGAGTAAAAAATTGAGCTGCCTGAAATATGACAGACGTCCCTAATTGCGCCTATGGAAATTAAAATACTTTTCACAAATGACGTTTGTACTAACAAGTTAATTGTATTGTATCTTTAGGGAGTGACGTATCCAGCATGTCACGGTATTTGGAAATATTGGGCCCCGCCGTTGGAGAGATCACGACTGGCGACTTTGGCATTTTGTGGGTCCTACGCTGCAATGGTTATAGGAATGCCACTGTCAGGGTTTTTGAGTCAATGGTTCGGATGGGCCGCTTCCTTTTACTTCTATGGTACGCGTAGTCATCACTTCTGATACAATTAAATGCAATTGAATTGCAATTAAATTCCATCTACAACGAATTCCACTCTTTAGTAGAATTCGCTGTAGATTGAAAGTTCTATCATTATAGAACAAATTTAATTTCTTCGTTAGAATTTAATTTCTTTCTCATTAACTATTAACTAACGATCGTTTTATTTTTCATTAATTACGTATGTAACACTTGTTGGTACTCTTTGAAATTCCAGGCATTTGCGGCTTAATTTGGTACTGTTTCTGGCTGTGGCTGGCCTTCGAGAAGCCTTCGAAGCATCCAAGTATCTCCGCAAGGGAGCTCCGATATATCGAGGATTCCCTTGGCCAAGGACAAGCACAGCAACCTATTCCAACGTTCGCCACGACACCGTGGCGCAAGTTCCTGACTTCCATGCCGGTGCACGCTATTATCGTCGCGAATTTCTGCAGGTCCTGGAATTTCTACTTGCTGGTGCTCTTCCAGGCTCGATTCATGCACGAGTCTTTCGGTATGCCTTTGGTCGAGGTGAGTACTTCCCTAGGAATATCCATATTTCTATTCAAAACACCTTCATCGAGTCGCATTACCAAATCCATCCTAAAGTCAATCTTACAAAATTAAAATCATCGTTAATTATTAATATCTTAATTAGAGTTCAGTAAAATTTCTAATATTCGAAAAGCAGCTGTTTAAGGGAAGAAAAATCATTTTGAGATATATTCAAATGTTTCATCGAGTTCGTTACAGTAATTAGATCATTCTAATTCTCATTTTAATTTGCTAAAAATTATATTTTCATTAGACTGGCGTGATCGGCTCTCTCCCGCACTTGTTAATGACTACCATCGTGCCCTGTGGAGGTTTGCTGGCCGATCATCTTCGCAAACGTGGTATATTATCGACAACAAACGTCAGGAAACTTTTCAACTGTTGCGGCTTCGGCATGGAGGCGATCTTCTTCTTGGTCGTGGCCAATGCTACCACTCATAGAAATGGTACCGCGGCGACAATTGCTCTCGCAATCGGCGTCGCTTGCAGTGGCTTCGCTATTTCCGGTTTCAACGTCAATCACCTGGATATCGCACCTAGATACGCTAGCATTTTGATGGGAATGTCGAATGGAATTGGTACCATAGCTGGCCTGTTGGTTCCTTTCTTCGTGGACAACATAACGGAGAAAAAGGTATAGTTTTCACGATTTTTTTTACCTTTCGATTGAATTTATTATAATTCGGGTGAAAAAAAGGTAACGAAGATGTTTCCCCATGTCTTGTGTTATTTTTCATGAATTTGGTACAACTCCAATGGTTCGAAACTGTTTAATATGGAAAGTTTAAAAATAGTATGACAAATAAAAATTTTCGAATGATTCTCGCAGGACGCTCAAAGTTGGAAGAACGTTTTCATCATAGCCGCTTGCGTGCACTTCTTCGGGGTTGCCTTCTACGCGGTGTTTTGTTCCGGTGAACTGCAACCGTGGGCCGATCCGAGCGTGGAGGAGCAGAAGAGTTGGAACGCCATGGACGAGTTCGGTCAAACTAAACCACCGGTACCACCGCCGCCGAAGACCATGCAGTCCGAATTTATCGTATGTATTTTCCTATTAAAATTTCTTTGCCCTGGAATTAACAAATGATAGCGTGGATCCTAACAGAATTGCTAAAAGGATTTAATAAATCCTTAATTTCCCACGACAGTATATAACTTTGAACTAACACACCCACAATTTACCTGCTTTTTTAAAAGTGATATAATTTCAAATATTCTACGACTGGAATAGTGTTTTTTCATTACAACTGGATTTGCACCAATCTCAGAAAAAAAATTGTACACCATTTGCACACTGTACCATAGTGATATAAAAATTTGCAACACTTATCTATTTCTCAACCAACATTAAATCTTGCAATAATAAAATCCATACAAATTCAAATTTAATTAACTCCTTGCGTCCACGACAGACGTTTTTATAATAAATTCCACTTACTCCACGCTGAATGTTATTTAACCTTCGACCTTCTCATTCCCAGAAACAACCGTCCCTGGGTGGTGGCACGACCGACGACTGGAACAGCTACGAGCAGCAACCGGTGGACAACAATATGTACCCTCAACAAGACAAACCACCCGTGATAAGTTACGGGGCGACGGAAACCAACAGCAACAATCCCTTTCACTCGACGAATCCCTTCGCAAGGGATGTGAACGCCAGCCTGGTCCAACCGCCGGCGACGGACGATTACACGCACGACGTGATGCAGCCTAATCAGCAATGGAACGTCGGTCCATCGAATAATTGAGAAAATGCAGCTGCTTCGGGTACTTTATATCGAGAAACTCGCACAACGTGTCCAGGAGACGTCGCCCTTCGTTAATCATTATTGCGTCGCGACGCTAATTCGTCGCCTAGCCGAGTTATTTTTTTGTCTTTCTTGATTATTATTCTTAAAATACGAGAACTATTTTAGAAGTGGACGATAATCCTGGATAGGTTAGAGTGTCTCGTTGTTCCTCGTCGTATATTTTATTTTCATCGTCTTCTTAACGAAGACGACAGGTTTTTCGATTGTTAGGCGAAAGTTCTAGGTGAAAGTATTAATGCGAGATTATTATAATATGTATTATGTCATCGACGTTTCCGCGGTGCAATAGCTATTTATTACGAATGACGGGGAGTACCTTAGGGCGAATGGATTAAGGGTGCGAAGGGTATTTATCGTAAATACACTCGACGATTCGGCGGTTTTTTAGATTTTAAAGAACGGGACGGGTTAATGTCGCTGCAAGTTCGACCTGGTTTCGTTGAACTTGATTTTTTATTCGAAATTCATCGTCCTGATAGGACAGTGATAGGACAGAATTCTTTTTCTTTTTTTTTTTTAATCGAGATACCTAAGAGTGCAGGGTACAGTGCTGTAGGGTAGTAACGCGAGAGTCGTTGAGATTATGGATATTTTTTTTTATGTTTTTTTTCTGATATACCTAAGTCTATACCCGCACAACTCGACTCAAAACGTGAAAATACTTTAGTCGAGGGGAGGAAAGTTGAGAGGGGAATCAATTTATGAGATCTCAGAGGAATAATTTTTTGAAAAATATATTATATAGAATACTATGGTGAACGAGACGAACCAAAGCCAAAGGTGACGTTCTCCCAAACATTTGCTTACTTGGGAAGACTTTCTACATTAATTATTAATTTTATAGAGGCCTATACTTTCACGTAAGCCAGAAGAGGCACCGGCGAGGACCGGGATATTCTATGAAATTAAATTTGATCGGTTTATCGAAGATTTTATACACCTCTGTTCGAGTGTCCTGTGCGGGAGGCATACAAACGCAATGAAAGTAACCAATCAAAAGAAAGTAATCAATTCTGAAAGTATGATTCCGCGATTGAATGGCAAAACGATGGGTTTTCATTTTCAAAATGCTGCCTTTTGACTTTTTTTAACAGCGATTCTATTTGCATCCGAAATTTGATTTAACTTACGTGAACTCTACATGAGAGAATTAAGAAGAATTATAAATCGGCTCGGTCAAATTGCTTTTGTTTTCAAAAAAATTCTATATTTGAAAGCAAATTTAAAGATTAAATTCAACTCCTTCGGGACAGTTGATATAAAAACGCGACTTACCTCGTTTTGCCTCTCAATCATGGAATCTTTTAATCTATTTCTACAAAAAATCGTGTTAACTCTTACTGAAGTAATAGTATGCTTATAAATAATTTAAGGGGAAACTGAAAGCTGACAATAACAGTCAAACCTTCTCAGACAATAATTCTACGTTGACAATAATACGAGAAAAAAAATGAACCAAGGTTTGAGGAGAGAAAGAGAGACAGAAAAAGGAGAGAGAGAGAGAGAGAACGTATAGCACGATCTCTGAAACTTTTAGGTATATATATATATTTCTCTTTCTTAAACGACAGAAAAAACTAAGCGACGGGGGAACGTTAGAAATATAGCAATAAGAAACTAACACAAATTATAGCCGTTCGTCGAGCATGGGAGACATGGGATGAGTATGTGTGACGTTCTTAAACATACTCCGATATAGTACAATTGGACCTCGATGAAGAATAAATGCTCGTTAGCGATCAGTAGAAACAATTAACTATTGAAAAATGTCAATATTTTACGATGGGACGGGCGTTACGGGATTTCTGATTAATTAATAATATTATCTATCGATCGGAAGAAAAAAAAACCGTGACTCCGTCAACCGTCGACGAAGGGACACAGATGGAAACCCGTGAAAAAAAGGGGAGAAAGAGAGACAAGATAAACGTAACGCGGCATTATTCACGTACAAGTCGTTAACTTAAGTTCTTCGAGTCTAAATATAATCCTCAAGTACATAATCCCGTGGGATTTCGAAACGTATGAAAGTATTCGTAAGAAAGTGATAACAAAATGAAAGTATTAGTATATTGATTAACGTTATACAAAGTATCATAGGACTCTATTTATCGCGATCGAATTGCATTAGAGCGATCCATCATTTTGCCGTCGAACACGACGGTCGTCCGTGGAATCCTGAATTTTTCATTTTCCAACCGGAAAATGAAAAAGATTCGGTCGTTCGACGAACACGAATGTCACGAGTAGAAATGCCTCGATCGATATCATGTCTATCGATCGGAATCGATCGGAATCAACTAGGAAAATCATTTCCAATTAGAAACGAGCATGATCGCTGTTCGGATAAATCAAAGTTCTATCGTACTTGTTTGAAGAAAGTATATGTAACATGAAAGTTCGAGCGTCGATTCGTGGAAATTAATTAATTAGGTACACTACGCGTTATACATATACATTGTCTAGGTGTACTTCGTATGCGTACGTATTATTATAAATATATCCACACACACAGGCATATTCACAGACATACACACACATACATATATTTCATTAAGGATACACCGTGGGCGATGAAAGATAAAACAAAATAGAATTTTCACAGTCCGCTTCGCGAATTAGATCAATTTCCGATGTTGTATATCTTGGATATAATCAGCTTTCAATAATCAATATTCGATCATTGGAATGTTCACAGAGAATGTTGCTTATGGGGACGAGTTTATATCATTGATTCTTTTCGAAATCTTTTTATTCGTGAGACCGGGGTGTGCGAGTACTATTTTTGCCTATTACGAAAATCCTCTCGAACAAGAAATTCAAATCAAATTCGTACAGATGGATAGTGTGTCCGATGTACGACACTTTTCGCGGGCGAAATTGTTACAATATAGATGTACATATACATACGTTCGAAAGGTGTATACATATATGTATCTGTACACGGTGAAACATCGATTGACAGTGGATAATAATTCATGAATTTATTAGTCAACTGGAAGGAATGATTTTTAATCGAAATTTCGCATAAATCGCATAATAATTATGAGAAAGGAATTGAAAGAAAAATATCCGAGGATTAAGGATATTATCCAAGTTAGAAAATATTTGAAATGTTATCTTTTTCGAGTGTTATATCGATATCTATATTTACAGTACGTAAATCCCCTCTAACATTATGTTCCTTGTCCTCATCAAGGAATTCAGCGATCGATTACGGGATCCATCGATCATGATTTCACCGTGTGCATCGAACTGTCGAAACATAAAATTAACGTGGTGCATTGTGTACATTATTCGAGCAGCCTCTCTTTCCGTTGCCCGAAAATCCACAAGATTAGTCAATTTACGCGAGACCTTTTTAAAAGTTCTAGGTACATAACGAGATATATACATACGTAAATTCTACGGGCATAATATACATAATATTATATGTATATATGTATATTATGTGGCCAGTATTCTAACTACGCGTTAAACGACGAATAAGATTAGATGTTATACATTTACTCGGTCGTGTCGCGTACTAATATATACACATACGCATATACATTATACGTATACATTCGCATCGGACAAGAAATATGTATGATATTACATAATTTCTATTAATCTTTTTGCACGGATATTGTACTGCATCGGAATTTAAGAATTTGTTATTGTTCTGATGTATACCATGAATTTAATTCAGTTGAATATAAAATTGCAATTAAATTCTAGACAAATGACATAGAAATAGGGTAAAAAAATAAGTTAGATTAATTTGATTAAATTTAATTTCTTCAGGAAATTTGATATGAATTAAAGGTTTATAAAATTACCTGCAAAAAGATTGATATGCAATATCATACATACTATACAGTCATTCGGTATATATATAATATATTACATTATTATACTATTCCATATATACGCATATATATGTATGTATGTATATATCGTTGAGGGCAACATGTATGACGATCGATTAATCGAGAGTGATCGTGATAGATAAGAAGCTGGCTGAAGCGAATCGTAAAGTTAACACATCGATAGCGAAAATGTGTGAAATATTATTTCAATTCAGGTCTGGAAGACTGAATCTTCGTTTTTGAAAGAATTTTTTCGTTTGAACTTTCAAAGCCAATATTTGAAACATATATATTTACATTTAAAATATTTTCAAACTAAAAATACGTCACTTATGTGATTTTGCCTTGAAAACCGGAGAATGTGGGGGTGAATATTCATGGAAATAAAAATACTCAGGGTATTCCCTCAAATTTGCATATCGCGATGGAATATTATTTCTAGTGTCATGGTTGGATTAACATAATATAGTTAAAAAATAGCTATACAAATAATTTTCAATCGTTACACATGGAATTCGCTGGAATACGTTTTGGATATTTCTTCTCGAAATACTATTTCACAGTTTTCTGGCTACGATGTGTGTAGAATATAAGGACACGCTTCAGAATATTTATTTTTTAGACGATTTGCGGTGTCGACAATAATATCTCGTAATCTCTTGCACGTGTTATGGTAAAGCAACAAAATCCTGTAGTGTTTTTTACATCGATTTATCGTTGGCGCTTGTTCACACGCGAGTTCATTGTAAACGTTAATTAGCACGAGAATTAATTACAACGCAATAATGTTTTTAGATTTATTTACAATCGTCGTAGGTGGCTAAGCGTCATTTCTGCGTAAACATAATTTTACGGAAATCGTTAAGCGACAATAATACTAGTCGTTCGTTGATTAAGCTTCGTTAATTAAACCGGTTACGTTTGTTTCGTTAGATCGTTACGCTATTGTAATAGTTTATGCGGGCACAAAGTTTGCTGACAATACTCGACGGATAATAATAGAGTCACGATTAATTGCTCGACAATAACATTTACTATAATAAACGAAAGAAAAAGGATGCGGTTAATTAAAATCCGTAATAATAACTCACATATTTTGATATGTTACATTTTAGAGGTGTCGTCCTCCACAGCCATGTTACTTCAAACTTACGTTGAAGAGAAACTCGGAAATTCCGACAATATGAAAAACAGAATAAGAAAATTTATAAAATGATTCCGCTTATTTTATGATACTATATTTATACAGCGAGTGAAACCGATTAAAAGCGTGGCATATGATAATTTCGCGCGTCGAAAGTTCGCCAAGTTTTCCTCGAATTTTTCAATTCTCATCCCTAATAACACGGTGATTATTAAAAGACAAAGTTTTTTCTTCGTTTGTCTTACTAATCGTGGCTCGTGTTATATGCAAAATAACGCTGAGTTAAAGGTATATATTCGCCATTGTATTGAAGTAGTGGCCGGCCTAACGTTATTCACGGTTTCATTACCAAACCAGAGTGTGGTTGAACTCGAGATATTAATTGATTATAATTATTACGAAATATCTAGGATAAGTTCTAATGCTGTTCGAACAATAATACTGATATATTTATATAAATATATAGCTCCAAATAATAATTTACGACAATAAATAACGTATATACGGGGTGTGTCGGTGGGCTGCGCGAAACGATTTAATATCACACGTATAATACATTAATATATCGTTAACGATATATTACACACTAACAAGCAATGTACACCGAGGAAGAATAGGAAAAGAAACTAAAGATTTTTCCAAAGTTACGCGAGAACGTTCGGAAACGATGATTATTATTTATTTTTTGCGTCTAATCGCGCCGTCTCGTTATCTGTACACCCTGTATCGCTTTAATAACAATTAGCTTTATACACATATACACGTATATACGTATAACCAGAAAAATTTTCCGACTCGCGTATGTATGTACACCATACGCTATTGTATTAAAACGGCGGGAAATCGAAGCGTTGCGTTTACCTGCAAGGTGTTTATTTATTTTTATTGCTCGTATATACGTATATGTATTGGACAGACAATATGGGAGTTTATATGCGGCGGGTATGTGGTGCAATTAAGAAGCTATAAGAAGGTTCACGGAGATCAAGAGAAAGGAAATGTAGGATTGTTGATGAAATCATTAGAATCACTCGAAGTTACTCGTCCACGTGTGATGTCACGTGGGGTAAAAAAAATGAATGAATTCCACGAGAATTTCGAGATAATTAGAACTAACGAATCCACGAACAATATCTCGTAAGAACTCATTGACCATTCTGATAGGTTCTTCGATGCGAAGCAATTTTTATGCGATTAAAAACGAATGAATTTATGAAAGATATTGAAAATATTTAGCAATGAAGAAAATTATTAACCTAAGCGAAGGCATATCTATTCTCTGTTCAGAATGGAAGGGATAATGGACGAATTCTGTAAGGTAAATCATAGATAAAATATAATGAAAAAAAAGACATTTACAGATGGAACAAAACGTATATCACGCTTCTCGGAGCGAAACTCTGCATACATATGTATATCGCGTTGGTGAATGTTCAATTCCCGGGAAAAGTACCTTATACCTTTTATTCTGATGGAGGCGAAAGAAAGTATTAGCCGTCATTTAAAGTATACTTGTTCACACTATCGAAGAGAATCATTTTCAATGAATCGTAACAGCGAGTAAAAATAGTATTTGCACATCCTATTATATAAATTAATGAATTTTAATAGAAGACTTACTCTATAAATTTGTTATTAATAAGCTGTATACTTTGTTGAAATATTAATCATGATTGTTCGTTATTATCATATGTTTATATTCCGGTTTGACACTGGATCATTATTTATCTGTGAAACAGGTTGTGCCGATACTGTTTTTATTATTCATACAAGCGATCGGGTATGTATATGTCGTGTGTAACGTGTTACATATATACATATACAGTGACTGTGACAAAAATTTCTACGCTATGGTATATTTTTCGAATCATTTGTCTCTGATCAAATCAATTATAAGATGAACGAATTTATTGACTTTTTTCGTGATTTAAGATACTCGTTCTAATTGATAGAAAAGTTTTATTTGATTCGGATAGTGAGAAATGATTTGAAAAATATCTATCGTGTCGGAATAATTACGATAGTCATTGTAGATACACGTGTACCGGTAGTTCGTCGTTACCTGTACATTTTTCGGATATGTAATTAAGAGAATGTCGAGCTGCGTTCATCCCATTGTAATCTTGTTTGCGAAAGTATATCAATTATTACATCGACAATAACCGGGAGAAGCTCGCAACAATGAATGAAAGTAATACGTTGTAAGGACAATAAAGCAAAACTCTCAGAGATTTATTGTATTAAGTCGTCATGAAACTCTCGTGCTCTGGATCATTTACAGGAAAGAATTACGGTGATTAATTTTCCTTGAACTCAGCGAAACGGTGAAGTGTGCTATTATTTTGAGATACGATTTTCTACAGCGATATTTCATCGGTTTGGGGAATCACTCGCTCGATTTTATTGCGACGTTAAATCATTTTTACACAACCGCCTTTTTTTCACAGTATTATATCGCTGTCAACGTTTCACAGATAATATGAAGATTTCCCCAGAACGTTAATAAAATACGAAACACGAGGTGGCAGTTGGCATTTTTTCCGATTATTTTTAACCTGTCGGAAATACGAAAGGTTTTTTTATTTAAACGCTATTTCCACGACGATAGTACAAGCCGACAAATTACTTTGAAAGTTTCTCTGGTGACAATAAATTATGAATGTATATTTGATTTTGAAAATATAGAAATGAATCCTGTACGAGGCCCAACACAATTAAAATGTGTAAAATGACGAGTTATAAAATGAAGAGCACGAATGTTTCATGCGTGATTGTATCACTTAAGTGTTAATTATATTAAGCTTTTTGTGGCTTGTCATTAGACGACGACTATAGGCTTACGGATTTTGTCATTGTTATTGTAATTCTGTTTGGGAAATTACGAAAATTATACATGTATGTGATCGGCCGAGGAGACTGTTTTGTGTCACGCGAAATAATTTACCGAGCTCTACCAACTGTACGGGCTGAAAGTATGTGCATTTTTTTCAATTTCGTAGATAACGTGAAGCGCGCCGCGGGAGGCTACTTTTTTTTTTAATTTATGCAAATGCTTCTCGCGACGAACCGATATAGAATATTTATAGAGACATTTTCACGGTAACCGCTATGGAACTCTTCGATTTGGATCGAATGCTTCTTCCTCGTGTAACTGTATTTTTTACATCGTTCAGGAATTGCCAACTGTCTTACGATTACAGATAAATAACTGAGCCTTAGAATTTTCATTAGAGTGATTATAAATTTATTAGAACATTTAGAAGTCTTTACCAGAAACTTTGTATGATATTTTAAACTTTCGAGGAGAAGGAGAACTTAATATTTCCTTGACTTTTATATTATCTCTATCGTTTGGAATTGCAAACATGATTTTTTTAATTCTCTCATCGATTGCATTAAATGTGAAATATATTTTCGAAGTTTCTGAGCTATCAACCAATACATTCGTAAACTTTTATTCCCGGTGACACTACATTATTGTAGAAAATTCCAAAATCTTTTTTTTTTCTCAGGTAATAATCCAACGAACATTGACTTTATTTTATAGAAAAGTCGTTCGCAATTCCTGAAAATATCAAAACGATCCCCGTTCTTTTATCGATGCCAAACCGAATTGTAATTCTCACGCGCCGCGTTGGTATGCGTGCGCGCGCGCGTGTGTGTGTGTGCGCGCATGTGTGTACATATACATACTTATATATACGTATATCAAAAGTATATTTGATCGATCCTAGTGTATCAAACTGACAATATTAAATGTTGATCGGATTTATTGTTTAACAGACAATAACGTATTCGTTAAGGATATTCAACAACTTAGAATTTACGCGTGAGTCAAAAGAATCTGCTCTTCCGTGCTGTGCATCCAAAAGTACACGATTCTAGTGTTAATCAAACTAATTAAATTCACGCTCGATCATGATCCACGTTTCCGTGTACGGAGTCCCTGTCCCGTGACAACGACAAGAAATGAACAAAAAAAAAATAATAATAATAATATAAAAATGATTAATATAAAAAGAAATCTAGCGAAATACTCCACGTAACATTTCAATGTTTCACGCAGAAAGTAGTTAACTGAAAATTCTCGCGCGTATCGTGTTTATGGTAAAACATGTAATTGAAAGTACTTAACGATAATCCATATGCGATCGATATTTTCCCTTCGGTTTTGTCTGTCTTCGTTCATTTTTTTTCGAAAAAATTTCAAAGAAATTCGATTTCACGCGCGATACTTCCGGCGTCGTCCAAACGTGTTTTCTTTGTATTCGACGTCTAGCTAGAAATACATTCGCGGTGTTTTCTAAACGATCTTTCCGACGGAAATTCTAATATCTATTCCCGAATTTTGCGGTGAACTTAAAGAAATCTATTTTGACTGTTTAAATAGCGAGCCTGTTCTATATACACGTAGCTGCAAGTTTAGAGTGGAAAAAAAAAGAAATCATTGTTACACGCCGGTATGGTCTGGTTTGTTAATAATTATTACAACAATAAATTATGTAAAATATGTATGTATACTGTAATTTTGAGTGTATTATGTAATTAAAACAAGAAATACTGACTATTGACAATAAATTCCATGCCTGTCTTGTTTTTTTTTGCGATACAAATGCGCAACAATTTTTCACCGGTAAAATGGCGAAGACGAATGAAAACTCAGGGTTTCGCCGTGCCATTTTTCACCGCGCAAAAACCGACGTCGACGATTAAACCGACAAATAGGAGAACGATGAAAGGAAAGATGACCGAACACAATAATTACAGTCACGTAATCGAGATCCTCTATCGGTAGCGATAGATTCAAACAGAATTCAAAGTGATTTACAAAATAATATATTCTCTCATAATATCATCGCAATCAATGTTTTATTTCAATCGAACATTTTCTTTCGAATTACGTCATTCAATTAAATTTCAAACATAAATCAATTTCCTAATAAACCATTAGTTCCGATCATAAAATTTCTTTCACTTTCAGTTCCCTTTTTCTAATCATTCTCTAGAAACACACGTATTTACATAAACAGACGCAACAGCTACGACACAAATCACGTTTTACTGTTATAACGCAGGCAATACAATTATAGATTGAATCGTGAATGAATCTGATTACGTCACGATTGGTTGTAGCTCCTATTGATTTTCGATTGGCTATTAGAAATTTACAATCGGATTAACTCCATCGCTCTGTGCTCCAGCCTTGATGTAACTCTTATATATGTGACATTTATATACGGGGGCACATATGTACACGCGTTTAATGTGACAGTAATAATTCGTTGCATACCGTGCCCCGGCATTTATATGACGGATTATGTGCTCGTCGTCCACGAACACGTAACACCGTCGTCCCAACTATGGTTTCCAATGGAAACACATGCATCCCTGTCCGTGTAAAAACTCGATCGCGGCGGCTTAAGGACTTTTATGGTGTTTTTTCTATTTTCCCCGCTAGTTTCGCGCAACGTTTGATACATACTGGTTTCAGGTGTTGTGAAACAGAGCGGCTTTGAATTTCGCGGACTTCTTTATGGAGTTTGGCACGCGGTGTTGGGACATTGTCGTATGGGAAGACATGGGACAGGTAGAGTCGTAGTTACCTGGATGGAGTCGTTGTTTCAATTGTAATTGTGATAATTGATATTTTATGATATTAGTAAGAATTAAATTTTTTCAAGATACTGGAATTTCGGGGTGTAAGAAGTTTCAAAGTGAACAAAATTCTACGCACCAAAAGATTCAAAGGGTAGCAATTTTTGAACTTAAAAATTCAAGGTATAGAAGATTTTGAATTTAAAAAATTCAAGGTGTGAAAGTTTTTGGACGTCAAAAAATTCACGGTGTAGTGATTTCTGCCCGTCAAAGCGTCACAGTACCCAAATATTAAGTCATAAGAATTTCACCTCGAATTTGAATACGGTAAACGTCAGCCTTCAATTGGATCTGCAAGTCGATTATGCATAGACTACGGATGTTTATGCAAATATGTATTCTTATAGAACGAGGGTAAAACAGCAGAGGACAAGGAGAGCGGTGTTTTTCTTTGTTGGAAGTTTTTTAAAACATTTAGAAGGAAGCAATTGAAAATAAAATACTAGATAATCTTTATCATTGTCCTTCGATGGCAAACATATATTTCCATAAAAATTCATAATCTGCTCGTAACTTATGGATGAACGTGTACACGTCCCACACATATTATCAGGGAGAATGATAATCTGTGTACCTGTGTCCCCCAATTTAGAATCCAGTTTTGACGAACCAGTCCAGTATTTGGTAACTTATGATAATAAAGATACATCTTAACCACGGATCTATGCAAATGGATCTAAATCGACCATCGTACTCTCTCACACTAAGGACCAACGTGTCTCTTCTCTTCCTCGAGTATTATTCAATACAAAACTTTCTACCGTAGATTTCCATCGATCAATCTCCACCAAAGAAAAAATCCAAATAAAGACAGGATAACTAACCGCACGCGATACTTTCTCGGAAGCCTTTATATTTCAGGGGGTCTACGTCAAAAACGTACAATTTACACCAACTCGAAACAATAAAAAAACACACACACACACACACACACTTCTTTCAATCAAAAACATTACACAACCAATTCCATCACACTTCCGCGTAACACATCATCCATTGACAATAAATATCCCCCATCCATGTCTCACTCTTTCACGAAAAATAAATCCAAAAAAAAACCGAAAAAAAGGAAAAATAAAAAAAAAATGTTAATGAAAGTGTCACAAATGAAAAAGCTTCCGACGTTTATAATCAGCCGCGTGTATTAATTGCACCCATTAAGAGACCGGTCACGGATCGCTCTCGTGCATCGTGCGTGCATACATACGTGCACGCTATGCGTAAAACCGGAGAAGCGCCATCCGGCTCGTTACTTTCTAAATTCCCCCGCGGGCATCTGTCCCCCGGTAACTTTGCATTTTGCAATCGGCCACGAGGAGCGGCGCGGGAAGCACTTTTACTGATTTTTCACCACCGCGTGTCTGAATGTTATATCACAAGCCACGGGTACGCGGGAGATGGCGGTCAGTGTCGTGAGATACCTCGTTCTCGGCCTTCTCCTCGTCTTGCTGCAGTATCGTAAGTAACTTCTAACCGGCTGCCACGCCGCTTTCTTACGTTTCCCGCACGGTTTTCCGCGCGATTTACCGCCGCGTTCGCACCGGCTTCCCTGAGAAATTCGCGTGAAAAAAGATAAATTTTGTGAATTGGACTTTTTGGAGTCACGAGGAAGTTTTCTTTCAAAAAAAGTGAGTAATTTTGATGGGAGGATCCATATATTTTTTGGTAGATTTTGATATATTTAGTAGGAATGATTTTAAAAATAGTTAGAATATGATTTCGTAAAGATTATTTTTACTTTGCTATGAAAACGAGCTATAATGTAAATCTATGATTTTGTATAAGTCTTATTAAACTTATAACATTCAGAATGGTATCTGTAATTATTTGTATAGGTACATTGAAATTAGAGTAGTTTACGTTGGTTATTGATCTATGTCTGAATGAAAAGTTTGTTTAAATTTTGGGACAAGTGTCATTATGATTTTTGTAATTGTTAAGTAACGAGGGTGGAATTTGTTGTTCTGACGGGTATCATTGTTCTAGTGTGAAAATTCTGAATGGATCGAGGTGTTCGCGAAGTCGGTGAGAATTGCGGTGGATTCGAAGGTTTATTTTGAATGTTTTTCAATGTGACTTTATATCGGACTCTGCGGTATTGTTAGATGGGATTGGAACTTTCATGCCGGTGCTCGAAAGTTTCACACTGACACGTGAGAATGCGGGCTGCTTAAGTCTCGTTTCGTTATGTTCCGTGTGTGTATCGTTTTCTGTCCGGAAATAAAACGTCCAAGCGTGTTAATGACATTTTCTTTTCAACCTACTCTTCATTTTCTCCACCCTTATCCATTATTACCGATCGAGTTTACCTAAAATCGAAATTTGGTGACAAAAAACAGTCACAGAACATTTTTCACATAATTCTGTATATTTTATTGACATCACTTTAAGAAGGAATGGATCATCAAAAAATCAAATTCAATTATCGTTCGTGTCCACTTTAATTCGATTCTAATTTAATTCAAGTTTAATTTCACCTTTGAATAGAGCCTGCACGATTAATTACGTGTTAACGGAATTCCTGTATCCGTCTCGATGTTTATATATCGAGTTATATGATAATAATCGCACACCTTGGACAATGAGTTGTACTTAAAAACGGAAGGTCGATACTACCGGTGATTAGAGTTGTCCCGTTATCGATAGAAGAAAATCCTTGTCCATCGTAGCGAGCAAAAAGTCGCGACGATAACTAATGATACATATGTACGACCTTCACCCGCTTTCCTAGATTCTCACAACGGTCCAATAATTTCTAGTTCGAGATACGCACGTAACGTTGATTATATCGTTTCATGGATGACAGGTGTTTAACTAGGCGCAATGACGACCGATGCACGGTCGTTTACACGGCGAATCGGTTGGAAATGAAAATTGATATCGTCCCGCTTTTCTTCGCAGATAATGTGAACGCGCAGAACAAGACGCTCAAGGACCTTTTTAATAGCACATCCTGCGCGAAACCACCCTTCGAATGTCCTCATCCTCAGATAGAATTTTATTTATACACGAGGTAAGTTCATCTTGTACGGTCGAAGGTATTGGATGTAAAAATTCATCGAGGTTTTCATTTATTTTTTTAGAATAATTACGATTTTCGTGACGGTGCTGGGTATTGGTTTGATATATATTGAATTTCTATGGCTTTTGATTGGTGTAGAACGAAAATACAGCGTTTCGAAGTTTAAATACCGTAACACTTCCGGTATTTTTCCGTCGAATTTAAAACTCCCGAAAATTTAAGTATTGGACATGTCCACGCGAAGAAACTTCCACGTTTTGTTATTTCCACGCTTCGAAACTTCGGGCGATTGAAATTGTCTATGCATCGAAACTTCTAGAAATTTCACGCGTTACAATTCCGTTGCTGGAAATTTCTAATGCTCAAAACTTCGCCCCATTGAATGACATTAAAAGTCAATATTCCCAGTGCCTTTATACAATAAACCTAATTTGAATTCTTTTTTACTTACCCAATATTCTTGTACCATTTTCTCAATTTAAAAAAATCATTGATTCTTTTGATCGTTGAAATCGTAACGTGTCCCGCGGTTAAAGACAATTAACAAAACTTTCCACCGAAATTTTACGACTTCGTATGCGGTGCCCGCTTTTCGTTTAAAGGTTCACCGCGTGTAAAAACCTTCAGGAAGAACCTCAACGTAAGACTCTCGTTTTCAAGATCACGATCATTTCATCTTGTACTGAAAGTGGCCTCGTTTCGTTGGCTCACCTTTCTCCGATATCTATAGTCGCGTCGCTTTGGCACGTCTTGGTTACTTTTACTCACTCACACCGCCAGCGTGCCGGTGTATCCGTGAAACCTGTTAACTACCGCGAAATAGGAAACAAAACGCCGATAATTCCCCTTTAAAATTTCTGACTCCCACTCTGTCTCACGAAAATAGACATTTTTATCGTAAATTTACGCCTCGTTTTTTCGACTGACAATTAAAATGTGTTTTTTAATTGTTTTTTTTGCTTTTTAGAGAAACACAAAAATATCCGTATCGCTTAGACGTTCGAAGGTACGAATCCCTTTACAACTCTAGATTCGACCAGTCGCACCCTACGAAGATAATTATCCACGGTTTCGGTGGCGGAAGGAATTTAGTACCAAGTACAGACCTGCGACAAGGTAATTAAATGACTCGTCACGAAGATATTCGAGCAACCTGCATCATCGACTGTTCGAATGACACTGATCAGAATTCTCTAAGGACATCCGGTATACGAATGGAATTCTTGAATCCAGAAAAATTTGAATGACACGTTGTTCTCAGTTTAATAGAAACTTTACTCCAGAAAACAGTGACGCGATTAAGAATTAAATTTTTAGAATCCTCTTGAATTTATAATTAAAATTCTCACTCTGCTTAACGAGTAATTCATTGACTGTTACGATTCATTCTCAAATAATCGAATTAATTAAAATACAAACAGTAATTGATTGTAATCAATTCAAATAATTCTCTGCAGAAGATTCTCCAGATGTTCACAATCTAATTAAACATTCAGACGTCTCGACGTTTAGAAATACATATACATAGATAAAATCAATAATCACGTTTGTAAGTCATTTACACCAGTTGAATTAATTAAACGTGAAACGGTACTTAATTGATGGGTAAATGAAGTCAGATAATTCGCGGCAATGGTTCGTAACATAATCACCCTGTAATTAAGCATTCTGACGTCTCGACGTATCAAACTTTCGGATTTCAGCGTATTTCACGCGAGGCAATTACAATATTATAATCGTCGATTACGGTGAATTGGTACGCGAGCCCTGTCTATCCCAAATACAATGGGGCCCAGATTTCTGTTCACGATGTATTGCTCAATTGGTAAGGTACTTGAGGGATCATCCTCGGGGAACGAGGGTGGAGAATATACACGTGCTCGGGTACAGCGTGGGTGCGCATATAGCTGGACTAATTGCCAATTATTTGCCCGATGACAAGCTCGGAAGAATCACAGGTAACTTGTAAAATAAGAGATTTCAATTTTGAGAAGTTTGGGAGAAATCAAAGATTTTTTATCAACTTTCAATCGACTTTCCATTAATCACGTTTTCTCTGAACAAAGTGATTTTTTTTAATGAAATTTCATCAAAGTTGGTACAGTGATTCTCTTGTTTATAACTTGTTTTAAAGTCGAAGTAAAATATAGTCGATCGAAGTAATAAAAAATTTTCTATATAAATGTCAAGCAGTACTTAATTAATGTTTATTTTAATTATACAAACTTACCTAATATTTACGTAACATCCTTTTACAAAGTCGGTTGAAAATCGATCCCTTTCTTCCGGACTTACCTGACCGTCACACCTTTCCAGGAGATTTTATGTTACACTTTCCAAAATAAAAATTCGTATTCCTTTCCATTGCATTACACAACTTTACAACGTCCATAATAAACCCAATTAACTTACACAACAACAGATCATTGCAACCAAAAACCCACCCAAAAATCATTTTTTTTTTTTTTATTTTCACCGGTTCCAACCACAGAAATCGCTCTCGTTAATTTTAATTTCCCCGGAAGTAAAAGTTTACCTTTCGAACGCCACGAATTTGAAACCGAACGGTGAAATGAAAGGAATTCCTATGGCGTTTGTCCCCCAGGTCTCGACCCGACCATATTCTTCTACATGAACGGGAACCGGTCGATGGATTTGGACACGACGGACGCCCACTTCGTCGACGTGATCCACACCGGTGCCGGTATTTTGGGCCAGTGGGGCCCAAATGGGCACGCGGATTTCTACGTAAACGGCGGTTCGAGTCAGCCAGGATGCGCGACAACTTCCCTTCTCCGTAAGTACGATCTTCCGGATCGTTTCCCGTCTCCACCGGGTTCTCCGAAAGGAGAAACTTTCGTCGATTCGTTCACGTTCCGCGGACCATCTTATTTGCCGGGGATTATTACACGTTTTGTAAAATGATAGCCTCGAAGGTATCCGATCTAGGAAGAAGATTAAAGGGGGGGCAGCGGATTAATAGTTATGATTTAGCGTTGCAACACTTGTGAAACTACTTTGTTTCACGATGACGAAACGGAGGATCGAGGAAATCTGTAGGAAAGTTCGAAATACGGGTTCCATTTCGCGAATGGATTTTTTGTACTTTGACGGTGTTTGTTAGTGTCTTATTTAAATAGAATATTACGGTAACATATACATATACACTTACCTTAATTTCTTTTATTTTTCACGTACTTTTCATAAGACACTTTCGTTGCATTGTGGTCGTAAAAGTGGACACATAAAATTTTACAAGATATCATATTACACCTTGAATGTGACTTTTAAATGAAATTTTAATTAAATAGTGAAACCAATATACATATATATAATTATAACGTCTACATAACTTGAGGATATTAAATGCAGTTCCACTGGAATTTCTAGAGTATAAAAATAAAATGATTCTATTTCCGGGGGACAATTCCGAATAAAACTTTCGAAAATCGTAAACGGTCCACGTGTGTAGGGAAGCGTCCAATTAGAACGGAAGAAAGTCAGACGTCGTTTTGTCAGACGATGTGAACACAGTCCGGGAATGGCGAACTTACGAATTACCCGTTCGGACGAGATTGTCATTACAGAGGACAGTTCGCGGAACGGTCAGTGGACTCCCGAATGAAATTAGACAATTGTTACTTCCGCAGAGACCCTGTCATGCGATCACACAAAGGTAACGCCGTACTACATAGAGTCAATCACGACGAAGGTAGGATTCTGGGCGGCCCCCTGTGGAAATCTCTTTTCTTACCTGATCGGCTGGTGCAACCCGAAGAAAGAGGAATACATTCTGATGGGGGAAGACGCGCCTCATACGTAAGCGAACTTTTAACTACCATCATTTTAACCGATTGTTTTACCACACCCTCAAAGGGGGATAGTTAATTCGTGGAGAAATTCTGTGAAACGAAATTTTCTGTCCAGATGTGCAATAAAAGTGCAATTTAATAATATGAAATTTGAAATATAACGACGGAGAAGTAAATTGGGCTTGTTAAATTGATAATGTGAATATTAAGAATTTAATTAATTGGGGTTTAATTAAAGTTTGTTAATTATTGGTGGTAGAAGGTGTGAAAAGAGAAATAATTTAATTGGTAGAGAGTAAATTATGTATTTAACGAGGTCTTTTTTTTTTGGCGAATAAATTTTCGTATGTTTTATGCAAATTTTTAGAGCACGAGGCATCTTTTATCTGTCAACAAACGCACACAAACCGTACGCCCGCGGTCTTCCAGGAAAAAGCCAGCGAACGACAAATCGGAAGCGATTGTCCTCCCGCCAGTATTGAGTTTACTAAAGCAGCTAATCAATATAATTATAGAATAGAGAGTGTGTAATTAGTTGTATAGATTTCCACCCTGTGTTATGTTTGCCTCTGTTATTTCGTGTATGTACAATTTATTAATTAGTTTTTACGTAATAAACTATTTTGATACGCAACCTACCGTGAACCCAGCTATTTTGCGTCCTGTTTATCACAAGATGCTTAATTAATGTATTTTTTACATCGTTCGTATTGCACGCATCCTTCGGTATTCAGACACTTTCACTTTTTTTCCCCCTTTTTTATTGACGTTTCGTCACCGCACAGCTAGAGATCATCATTACGACAATTAATGATGAGAATGCTGTTAGAACTCGAACTCGTTCAAGGCTGTTTGAGGAAAATGTTTGTGATAAATAATTTTTCAGTTTTCCCCGAATTTCATGTGAATGAATGAACTTCGTTTGATTATTTTTAAATCACCTAGGGTGGCTGAAGGGTTTGTCAATGAATTATTTTTAAATTTATTTTTAAGTGACCTATTCCATTATAAATGTTCTTGACTATCGAAGGGCACTTCAAACGATAAAAAATCAACTTAATAAAACAAACACGTTGTTGACATTTAAACAACCCTTTACCAAGGGAGACCTTTGCTCCAAATGTTTGTTATTCTATTGCCCTTAAAAAATTGACACCTCTGACTCGCAGCAAAACTATAAAAGTAGAAGAACCCAAAAATGAATGTATATAATTTCATCAATTTTTCATCGTCGATAAAACAATAATTTTCCAAACTTTGAATTGACAATTACGAATGCTGCGCGAGTGAAAGTTTCGAGTAAATACATCACGAAATTATCAGTGAAACCAAGAGACTTTGTGAATCCAAGAAAGAGGTTCTCCGGAAACCTCAATCAACACCAGGTATCCAGGAAGTTAAAGTGCCTCAAGGTGCAAAAAGTTCTGGGTACCGCGACATTTCTGAAAACAAAAACCTTCAGAGTCGAGAAATTTCTGGAATCCACAGATTGTTTACATTTTTGCTTTAAACACTCCATATACAATATGAATAATATATATTAAAGAAGAAAAACGCATTGCACGAGATTTATGTTAACAACAATATTTATTACATAATAATTACGATATAATAATAACTTCTATGGATTTACAGTACACTGTCGCACTAAACCTTAATTATGTATAATATGTAATGGAATGATTACAAGTTGTTAATACATCCACGTTTCAAGCTGGAGGCATTCGGGGCTTCGTATTATTATTATTATTTGTTTTATTAGATGGCTCGAGTGCGAAGTATAGGAGATGCGGTCCTTCGTCACTTCATTGTTTCTCGCGTCTTTTTGCTATTTTTTTTTTTACTTTTTTTTTGTTTAAATATGAAACGATGCTCGAATTCGATCGGTCGACGACGCGATCGATGAAAATCGCGTCGCGACGGATTCTGCGACGAGCATCGCCTCGAAACGTAGGACATTTTTTTTTCGTTCGTCTCGTACCTGATTACATAATTACAAAACAAATCGTCTACGCCTTACGGTAAAGAAGAATCTACCGTAAAAAATGGACAGTTCCGGTATATCGGTGAAAAAACGATAACGCAAATACATAGTTCTTTGCAGAGAGTTATGTCTCTTCGTTTATCAATTTATTCAATTTTTGTTTCTCACCCGCGAGTCAGAACGATGGTCTCGAGTGGAACGAGCGATGTGCGTTCGAAATGTTTTCTATAATTCTCATTTTTATTTTTATCCTCGCGACCACCGTGATTCCCATATCTCCGTCACTCGATCGTTGTTAATTCTCGGAATGTCTATGCGCAATTCCAGCGTTATTATTATTATTAATATATTGTTGTTCTTCTTCTAACCGAAGAGAGTTCTGGGTTTCGTCGACGGGAATGTTGAATCACGGCGAATTGAAATTACAAAAGTCTATTATTATACGAGACACAATTATTATCATTAGTATTATCAGTATTATTCTTATTATTATTATTCTTATTCTTATTATTATTATTCGTTCACGGTCCGTCGCCATCGTTCATCCTCTCACAAAAGAAATTCAGAATAAAAGATAGTCAACGACGTTACTGACGGACTAAACTAAGGCTTTACAAAGATTCATCGTTATCATTAATTGTTGTTCTTGTTGTTCTTGTTGTTGTTCTTGGTATTTTTTTTTTGTTTCTTTCATATTTACATCGTCATTCTTCGTGCGCCACGATTATGATTAATCAGTACTCCGCCATTTCTTCGGCAAATTCAAAAGGATACGAAGGATCAGGTCACTGCTTATGGAAAACGACCATGCTCGAAAGACTGGCGTCGCGAACAAGTCCGACGGACTTGGAAATTCCTCGGTTGTCCGATCGTCACTCTAGTCGACTCTGATTTCCACGAGAATATTATGTTCACGGAAACGGAACGAGGATCGACAGGGTAATCCGTAATTTCTTTTTTAATCCGTCGTTCGTTTGTTAGGTCGACGACCGACAATTGCATTTACCACTAATAGTGTGAAAGAATATGAAAAATATGAATATATGAACAGCGTAAAAATTATGACAATGATGAGTTTGAAAAATGATTGAACGATGAGAAAATTTAAAATTATTACTTCTAGCAGACAATGTTGTTCAAGTTGAATCTTCTAGTAAAAAAAAATTAAAAAATAGAACATCGAGGATCTTAGGCACACGGTGCTCGTCTGTCAGTGTGTGAAACCACTCAAAAACATCGCCAAATACTTTCGAGCGTGCTCCGATCACTAATACACAGTGCCGAATTCGCGGATGATCGTGTCTCTACGGATTAAAAAAAAAAAAATATTAAAAAATTCGTCAAACCAATCAGGTTCGATCGTGACGAATCACACGTGTTTAACGATCGTGATTGCAATGAACCTAAACGAATGGAATAGAGAAATATACATACACATATTGCCCGGAATAATAATTGATAGACACCGTCGTCGAATCGGAAACGAATTTCATATTTATACAACACTCTGTTCAACACCTTCGAATTCTACTTGTTCGACTCGCACACATTCTCACGAGCCCGTTTCGATAGATTACTATAATTGAAGGGTTCCGAGGACGAAGGTTTCTGGTTTGTAATTATGAAGATTAGAGAAAAATTAAGTTATTATTAATTAGGACTAATTGGTAAGTGATGATTTAGGAATTCAGCCTTCGATTGCTGTTTTGTTTTTTTTTTATTGTGATACGACAACGTGAAGTGATGCGTTTTATAAAAGAATATCTGATGGAATTTTTAATTATTACTTATGTTGATTAAATTTTTATACAAATGTTACGCGACACTTTCATACTATGAACCCTTCAATTCCATATCGATTCGCATATTTTGTTTTTTATATATCGGCGCGTACATACGATCTACGACTAAAAATCGCTACACTTTTCGCGTTTTTATTACTCTTTTTTTTTCGTCAATTTTCCTCTCATCTCGTCCGACTACAATCGACTGAGTTTTTTTTCTCTTGTGCCTAAGGATACGTGATTACTGTTAATGGTAATGGTAATAATCGGTAATCGTGTCAATTGATGATTTATCGATACATTAAGTGGTGAGGGAAAAGGGGTTGTGAGGGGAGGGGGCGGCGCACGTTTTACATGTATAGGACACCGCCGTCTAAAAATACGGGTTTTTTTTAAAACACTGATTTTTTAATAATGAAATTGTGATACAATGGTAACGGGAGTAAATCTGCGATTTTCTATCCACGTTATTTTTTTTAAAAAGGTCAATTACATTTGAAGTAAGTATCTACGTTTTACCACGAGATTCAACGTTTGAAATTTTCCGAGACGCAGAATTTCACATGGTAAAATTTCCGTGCGTCGGAAACTTTGTTGCGTAGAAATACAAAGGCATAGAATTTCCTAAGCGTAAAAATGTCAATGCGCTGAATTTCCAGGCG
This sequence comes from Mimumesa dahlbomi, assembly GCA_917499265.3. Lineage (NCBI taxonomy): Eukaryota > Metazoa > Arthropoda > Insecta > Hymenoptera > Crabronidae > Mimumesa > Mimumesa dahlbomi. The sequence goes on along the minus strand of OU824113.1, from coordinate 4,669,847 downwards.
CCAGAAGCTTCGTCGCGTAAACATTCCCCAAGCGTAAAAGTCCCGAAGCGTAGAAATTTCAATGTTTAAATTGTTTACGATAAATGGTAGTTTGATGGAAATTATAGTTATTATAAATATTCCACAAAATTTAACTGACCGTCATTCGAAATTTCTCTTTCCCGTAACTTATAGCCGGACGTGTACCTACATGTGTGTTCCATTAGTGATTAGTGTTTTTTTTTTTTTTTTTATTTATCATTTAGCTAGATCTTTAACCGCGCGTAACGATCGGCGACGTCGATCGATCGTCATTTTCCAACTGGCGCTACGTTACGGAAATCATTTCGAAAGCAATGAAAGGCACTATTTATACGTTGCGTGTACGCAGGCAGCGCCGATAATAACTATGAACAGTTCGGTACTTCCGTCGCTGATATTTACAGTGGAACGTTTGTTTCGTTCGGTCGCGCGTGTTCCGCGGATTACGCAAATCACGTTGTCGTCCACGAAATTCTAATTCGTTGGGCTGTGAGCTCGACTGGAAGCTGTGTTTGAATAACAAATGACGCACGATCGTCGGAAGGAATGTTCTTATTCGTCGACAACGAGGAAATATGTTATGTTTATTCGAATAATTATTTATTCGATATATATTCATCTCGATGGAAATTAATGGGATTTTGAATAACGATTGGGAATCAAAATAATCCCAAAGCGTAGAATTTCTGGGCGTTAGAAATTTCCTAAACTCAGAATTTTACAGCGTGAAATTTCCGCAGGCCAGAAATAATAATCATAATTGATTTATAGAAAAAAAAAAAAAACGAGAAGGTATCAAGGGTGACCGATGCAAGTTACATCGACTTTAATAAGAAATAAAAGAAGAGAAGGTAGCACTTAAGATATATCTGTTAAATAACCAAGTGTTTAATGAATAATTATATATAAAATCGTATACAGATCATATTAATAATAATCCTTCGAATCAGCCCAATGATAATTATTCGAACAAAATTTATTCGTACAATCAAACATTCACAATAATATGTATTCAAGTAACTGACAAACAACAAAAGTACACCACAAAATAACCAGAGTCACAGTGAAATCGAGACGCAACGATTCAAACACCACGAAAATGATGTCTTTGAAAATTTTGCACATTTTACAACAAAAAAAATCACGTAAATCCATTCTCCTACAACTAATAACCGAACTCGGCATTTCGATCGACGCCACCGAATCGCACGCAGCGCTTTTTTAACAGTAAATCCATTATTTTTTTTTTTCATTAAATTCTCATTAAAGTTTTAAGTACAATGCTGCATAATAACATGACTCGAACATGCTACCGATATAATCGTTTACGATAATTGGTCCTGAAAAAATGATAGAACCAAAATCTGGTTAAATATATATAATTATGTATCTTCGTGTTGTTATTTAAGCGCCATCCACGCGCGATAAGAAAGCTGGATCCCGGTCTCGAATCAATATTGTATCTTATTTTTTTTTTGTCTCTTTTGTCACCTCGATAGATCCTCGATCCCGGGATCCAGAGGGGGGATCCGGAACGATTTTACTCTCTAAAAGGATCTGCACCGTCTACGAAGTCTACACTTACACAACCTCTACGCTACACTTTTCTATTTATTTTACTGATTTTATTTATTTATTTTTTTTTTGGTTTCTCCCTACGTTACTGCGGTGATCGGCGGATTATATTAACGACTCCCTTTCGTCCTAGACTGCACTGTGTGTGTGATTAATACGTATGCGTTGTTATTCTCAGGTGATATTTTTTGTTTATTTTCGCTTAACATACACTTTGTTTTAATTATTATTTTTTTTCCTCTTTCATCTTTCCTTCGGACTAGACGCTGATGCCTACTCTATTACGTTTCCTATCCCTTTTCTCTTCTTTTTTTTTTCTCTTTTCTTTTATTATCATCATCGTTCTCTATTTCTCGCAATCAACCGCGAAGCAGCGTTCCCCGATCTCGTCCCATCCGATCCTGCTTCTCGATGATATCAAATTAAAATTAGTCGCGTTCTTATCCCTAGTGTCATTATGATAGCCTTAAATTAAATGTCACACGTCGTGTATCAAATGAGAAAATCAAACGGTCGACGCTTGAAAATGAATTATGCGAATGTCGAGTCTTTCCTCTTCTTCATCCTTTTTCTTCTCTTTCTTTTCCCTCCCCTCCCCCCCCCTTGATTTGCTATTTGTTGTTATTATTCTTCGACGTGAACACGGAACGAAAAGAGAGAAGGGATATAGGCAATTTCTAAGTCGCAGGTTTGGTTTGTTGTTCTTATTTTTTTGTTGTTCTTTTATATAATATCTATATATATACACATCGCTATGGAAATCAGTAGAATTCTATTTTTCTTTCCCGTGGATCTACGCGAACGTCGGCGGAAATGAAACAAATAACAGCGTGTCTCCGTGGAAATCGACGGGTTTCACGTTTGATTATAATACGATATAAGAGACGGAGTGTCGCTCGATATTTTCACGTAGATTAACGAAAACGACTCGGATGGAATCACGATCGCGTGGAAAGTAATCGAGCGACGCGCCGTCGTTTCCCTAAAAGTTAAAAGTCATCAGTAACAATCGATAATTCGTTTAGGTTCTGTTTATCTTCATTTTTTTTTCATTTGTCTTTCGTAATATAATAATAGTTCTCATAATAATATAGCAGATATACAAGGTAGATATATCACTGGATTAACTTCGAACTTGAGAAAGTCGTGAGAAAAAGATTGCCCCCGTTTAAGTAGTTTGTTCTTTTTCTTTTTTTTTTTGTTCTTTTTCAAGGACATCGATCTTCGTCTATTAAATTCACGAGATCTATACCATTGTCTTCCTCTTACGATTTTCCTACCGTTTTTCTTTCGTTACCGTACAATACATGTCAACGTTTAACCATTAGCGCGAGCAGGATCGTTTGATCAGCGATTAATTTCTACGATAAAAAGCTAAAATCATAATAATATATAGGAGGTGTTCATGTAAATCCCCGTAAGTAATATTTGTCGCTCCGCGTTACGCGTTATCATTTAATTTATTTATTTATTTATTTATCGTTAAACGTTAACGACTAGGATCGTTATCAGTAATGATATTAGTACACGATTTATTAAAACTCGTGAATCACGTGTACATCGTCGTCTTTGTCTTTGTCGTCGTCATTGTGAAACACGCAGGGTACACGCACTATTAATGACTAATTAAAAACGAAATCATGAAGATATGACGAAGGAAAACGTGCGGAATAATCATTCGGCGAGTGGATGACGGAAAACAATTCGAGCGGATTCATTGGTAATTGGGAGTTCGAATAAATTGTTCAAGTGTTCTCGGCGCGATATTTACACAGAGTTATCTCGATAATTCGGCGACGAACAATAGGAATGATCCAGGGACGTGGAAAAAGAAGCGTGTTCAGGCCCGTTTAATATATTCATTTCGTTTCATTTTTTTGTTCTTTTTCTTTTCGTGCGTCATGGGATCAGGTGTGATAATATTATAGAATCTATGCTCGTGGAGTTATTATTCTTGTTATTTTTTTCTTTTTTTCTTTCAAGGACTTCTAACAACGTATATGTATTTTCATGCCGTATCACGCGAAAACGCTACGTTTATTGTACCGATCGACCCGTTTTCTTCGCCTATATTTTTTTGTCTTTTTTTTTCAGTCGGATATGAAGCTTCATGGTTTAACGACGCAATAAAATATATGAATTTCAGCAATCGAAACCTCGGAATCAGTGTAATACTGTCATATAAATTCAGTTTGTTTGTGTGTATATACGTATGTGTGTATGTGTGTGTGTTTCTCTCCCTAACAACGTGTTTACTCTTTTCACGAAGTTTATAATTAATGCCTTACACGATCTCGGGATAGGTATTGTTTCATTCTTCTTTTTTTTGTTTCCCTTCGATCAGTTTCAGAAGGAAATATAGTTCTGGCGTAAAACACATCGATATACAGTAGTGCTCGTCGTAAATCGCGCGATTCGCAGGAAATCGAGAATTCGTCGCGGACTCGTCACTTAAATTGTTTCGTTCGATATTAATTAGTCGAGAATAATCAGCGAACGGAACGACAACGCAAGTTATACAATCGATAGGCCCGTTACGTTTTCAAAAACAATAACAGTATCTGCATATATAACACGTGGTATATCGTATATAATATATATATATAGTATATATATATATTTATGTATATATAATATATATGTATATATGAATATGTTTACAGTGTTTGCACGTACACGCGTATGTATATATTGTGCGAGGACGGACAATTTTTCGGAAAAGTCGAAACGATACTTTGACATTTTTTTCTTTTCTACTCTAAATCAATCGTAATTTCCAAACGACGAGATTGATTTTTTTTCCTTCGATCGATTTCCCCGAGAAATTCTTCGTCCTCAAACGTCGAGAATTTATTCGATCGAAACAGACCGTTCTCAAAACTACCCCCTTGTTTTTTTTTCCTTATGCCCCACAGCTTGAATTCCACTCGAGAACAGGTGTCACACGCGGCTCCTGTCGGTTATAATAGTTTCATCGATAAGAACAGGTAAACTATGAAATAATGCTAGTAAAATTATTATAATCGATGGTCGCTCCTACAACAAAAACTTTCGTATCATCTGCTGTCGAGTGAAACAACAACATTTCGGACGTCGATGTATTCGTGATCGCGTTGTTTCGCTAATTTTTTTTCCATTCACAATTTTCTACTCCTCGGGTTTGTTTTTCATATTTTTTCTCTATGTCTTTCTCTCCCTCTCTCTCTCTCTCTCTCCCTCTCTTTACTAAATGCGCCTATTTCGATCGCATGAATTCTCTGTACAGGTAGCGCATAGTCTAAGATCATTTTAAACTGTAGTGTGTACGAAGATATCGCGATCGAAAGCATTGCCTGTTTGCGTGATAGAGTCGTGGATCGATAATAATTAGAATTAATCGAATACGTCATCGAATTCATTCCAGACCGTCGAGCCCAATCGTTTTTCCCGTTAATTAATTATTCCTCAATTATCGTTTCGACACAAACACAATCAACGATGTTCACAAACATGACTACGTTTTTTTTTTATACGCCACTCTTTTTCTTTTTTTCCCCAACGAAACACACGATTACACACCTTCTGGTTTAATATCTCACAACCGTACGAACAACGCAAAAAAAAAGAATCAATCAATCACACATGTTTCTAACGACATCGAGACCGTTTCGCGATACGTTGTATCGTTATTTTTAACTTGTTCTTTTTTTTATTCTTCTTTACGTCACGAAATCGAAGCGTGCGATTAAACGAATACAAAAGTCGGATCGGTGGTACATATACGCGGAAATCGAAATGAAAGAAACGCGACAATTGCAAATGTTCAATGCTTCATCGTGATACCTCGAAGAGGACGCGTTTAGTTGAAGTCATTCAATGTTACATCTACAGAGAGAAGTATAATAGATAATATGTATGTATATACAAGACACTACACTCCATGAGAACATATCGTTAATACTAAAATCCATTCTGGTGGTATTTATTGTTATTTAGTTAATAATAGATTATTAATATCTACTAAGTATTTGTTTCTTCATCTTCTTCTTCCTCATTTTTTTTGTCGATAATTTTATTCTCGCGCTCGTATTCTCTCTCTCTCTTTCTCTCTCTCCCTTTCTCTCTCTCTCTCTCTCTCTCGCTCTACCTTTCACTCCTTCGTATGCTTTCAATCTCACTTTCTCTCGCTCATCTTTCTCTCTCTCTCTCTCTCTCGCTCTCTCTATTTCTCTCCCGTACGATTATCTCCGTAATGGAATGATCGACTACCATCTCAAAGTTTAGCATTTTTTTTCCGTGTTTTCCTCTTTTCCTCGTCCATTGTTTTTGTTCTCTTGTTATCATTATTCTCTCCTTCCTCTCTCGTTCTCTCGTATGTATACACACTATATATATATATATACTCTTGTTGTTGTTTGTTGTTCTCTTTGGTTAATCTCTCCCGCTCGCCGGAAAAAAGCAATTCTGTTCCCTCGCCATCTCTGTTGCACGGTGTATACATACATTTCTTTCTCATTTATTTTTTGTTTGTTTATTTGTTCGTTCGTTCGTTTTGTTTGTTTGTTCTGTGGGGGGGAAAATGGGCGTAGGTAGGGTTGAAGGGGGTGAGGGGGGGAGGGAGGTTACCATCGTTGGAAAATATATCATCGTGTAGATTGTTATTCTGCCGAGTTCTGTCGCAAGCGAACGAAACGTAAAACGGAAAACGAGCTTCTGTACATTTGTCGTGTCTGTTTTTTTTTTTTAGAACCTTTGGTGTGCATTACCTTAACTGGACAAACATCTCGCATTGTTCTTAATCCTTCTTGTCGGCGTCCTCGGGGTCCTTAAGCGTGTGCCATTGGGCAATAGGACGTCTCGGGGATGCCAACATGTCGGACCAGTGTCGCAACTCTGTTCCGCTCGCGTTGTACCCCAAGATGACCTTCCCAATGGGTTCTGAGGTGCCGATACGATCGTAATCGACCACCGTGACAACCAATTGCACTTTCTAGAGGCGAGAACTCGTCGTTAGGATCCGACCACGTTCGTGCCGTTACCGTACTTTCCGGATTCGCTGATATATTTTTTTTTTTACCGCACGTTGTGGTATATTATTGTATTGTTATGCATTAGCGGTTGGAAGTTATACGAGGACTAGCGTGTATAATAATAAAAATTGTGCGATTATAAAATAGACTGGCAGTGATATTGCGGAGGCGGCTTACTTGAAATGCGAACTCCTAGTGGAGAATAGAGAAAAGCTTTGGAGAGGAAACGCACGGTATTTTACGATCCGGAAAATACGGCAGTTTGTTCGTTTTTAAATAGTTATTTAAAGAGAAGTCTTATTGCCTGGTGACCTACTGGTAACATGTAAAAAATATGTTTTTTTACGAGTATTTTCGTGAACATTTTTTCACACTTTCCCGGTAGGATTAAGCAGAGTCAAGCATTAAGAGGCAGATTGCTACGAGGCAGAGAAAATGAAATGATACTGATTGAACTTTCGTTTGAGTCTTTTGAAAATAGCTCTTTGGACGGATTTGGAACGAACGTTACATTTTCTGTGCCTCGTAAAATTCAATTAACACATTACAGACTCGCGTGTCTTTCCAAATTCAATTTCATCAAAAAATATTACAAAAACCGTGATTCATTTCAGGAAGAAAAACATTAATCGTCTATCCGTAATGTGTTAAACAAGACTTCATACACCAAGATTACAAAAAATAAGAAATATCACAGATACCAAGAAGAAAAAAGTTCTAATCTACGTTTCATAGCTAAAGAAAAAAATTAATACGAATTATTATATAATAGTATAAAATGTGCGAACTAGATCAACGTTCGTGATACCGTTACCTGTTAACCGTGTCAAATAAATATAAAAAATAAATACACAGACACGTACACCTAGCGGAGAAATTTCTGTGTTCCATACCTGTATCTGCTCGAAGGGTACCTCAAACGAGAATGATTCGTTGTAATACGGATTGAGGGTGCACTTCTTGATGGACGTTTTCTTCTTTTTCAATCTCTTGCCATTTTGCATGAGCGCAATCTTCACATACGGATCCGAGAGGCCACCGACGTCCATCTTCTTCAGGTTCTTCGCCTCCAGAATGACAACCGTCAGCTTTCCAGCGGTGGGCACGTATCGCAGTGAGAAACAGATATCGCCCAATTTGTTATCCTGAAATTAATCAAACCACTCAACGTTAGATTTCTGCCCATGTCTTCAGATTAAAATTATTTATTTACCAATTGTTGAAATAAATTATACATATATACATATATGTATACATATAAGTATTGAACCATTGGACCTTTATTGAGAAATTTTAATAATATAATATCTTTTGATATAATTTTGATATAACAATAAGGTTCTATAGATCATTTCTCCGGTGCTCGGACCTCTATTTGTTTAATAAGATCATATACAGAGTGTGTTAATATTAATTTTATATTTCAGGGAAATCTTTCTCTGAGGTAAATAATATAATTTAGATAGAAAAGAAATAAATGAGTGATCGTAATTTGGTTGTCATACGTTTGGTGGAAATTGTAATTTTATATTTTGGGTGAAACGAGATGTTTGAAATAATAATGCTGACGGGATATTTATAAATGCGTAATAAATCTTTTTTAGTAGTGACGTCGGATCGCCGGTATGACGTATGGCTACGTCATCGATGTGCTTCTAATTATAAAAGTGGAGAGGTTCGTATCGATACGCCGAACCGGATACGGTGGTGGAAATATCGGGCGAAGTTATAATCGACAATGAGAAATTCATTGAAATAAATACGTGGATATATGAAACGAGGATAATTAGTTAAATTTGAAAATTGCTCCACGGCGAAACGTACGGCGAAATGTCGAAGGTTTTCTGAACTCGATACTCTCGTTGCAAAATTAATCAATTATACGCGGTTAATTAAATGTATTCAATAACGTGCATACATCGAACAGACTTTGTTACTATACCCGGTATTATTGAGAATAATGGACAATACATTTTCACAGAGTTTTACGCTTCAAAGAATCGGAATGTTGGCATTTTTTATTTAAAATCAGCACAAATTATAGAAATGACAAGCAAACAACATCCCGACTGCTGTTTTAATTGATTCTTCGCACAAAGTGTCTATTATGCGACCATCGCGTTTTTATCTCCCATTCTTTTTTTGATCCGTCAACAAATAAATATATATTCATAGAGATCGTAGAAAACATTATAAATTAAATTTCTCACGGCAGTAATCATTTCACATATCTTAAATTAAATTACCCATTCGATTTCTAATTTCGTTTGCCTACAGTTTTAACAAACACAATTGTCTTATTATTCTACTTATGACTTTACAGTATGAGTTTACAGTATAAAAATATATAATTTGTGTTATTATTCCACTTATGAGTTTACAGTATGAGTTTGCAGTACCAATATATAGAAATTGTGTTATTATTCCACTTATGAGTTTACAGTATGAGTTTGCAGCATCAATATATATAATTTGTGTTATTATTCCACTTATAAGTTTACACTATGAGTTTGCAGTATCAATATACAATAAATTGTGTTATAATTCTACTTATGAGTTTACACTATCATTTTTTCCATACCTGGCCACCTTCACCCTCTACGCTCTGCAGGTCCCTCCACTCTTCAATCGTCTGCGCCAAATCGACCTGACAGAGTGGCACCTTGACCTCACCGATCTGGTCGTGTTTCGAGAACCTGTCGAAGTCGAAGATCGCGAAGACAAGCGTCTTGTTCATGGCGTCGGCGTACGGGACGCTCTGCAACATCGGAATTTCACGTTAAACACCTGCGAATCATCGAATCGTCATGCGGGAGAAAACTCGACCGACCTTGAACGTGAAAGTCTCGTTGAACACGGGACTCAGCGTCTTCCTGTGAACTTTCGTCTCGAATTTCTTCTTCTTGTCGGGCAACAGGTAGACCTTGACGTAGGGATCGGACGTGCCACCCATGTCCAGGGCTGGCAGTTCTTCAGCTTGTATCACTGTCACGGCCAGGGCGTTCGTGTTAAAGTCGTACTCCAACTGTAAAGGAATAATCAATTAGATGTGGATTCCTAGACTGTTTGGTTATTTCTATCAATCTGTTTCAAAATTACAAAGTAGTAAATGTTGTTATCTTTCCGTGGAGAATCAGTCGATTTCTAAGTAACTTATTTTAGAAACTAATACCTAAATTACACGTGTATTAAAGTTCTTGCTTACACATCCATAATAGGGAATCAAATTTGATAAATTTCCCTTAATAGTCGTACTATTTTTCGATACAATAACTTATCTATCATCGTGGATGTGTAAGTAAACATTTTAACACAGTTAATTAATTTATATTAGTTTATCAGATCCTTCGTAAAGCTGATAAATCTTAATTTCACATGTACAATATATTAACGAATCGTTAGTAGAACTCTCTCGTAACGTAACTTACTTTGAATTGAAGTTTCCCAAGCTTCACTTCGCTCTGCTTGCTCTCAGCTTCGTCCGGTTCCTCGGCGTTATCAGTCAGTTCCTCCATATCCGGCTGGACCTTAACATATCGAAGTGGATTCCACGAGTGTAGAATGTGTGTCTAACAACTACATGATGACACGGAACACCGAGTACGCACCTTGTCCTTGTACGTGCTTCCCAGAAGCTGCACGGACTTCAGGTCTACCGCGCCCTTCAGCCCTTTCTTGCCGTCCTTCGAGCGTCTTTTGCGACAGCATCTTCGTATGCAGCAGAAGCAGATTCCGAGAACTACTACGCCTACGGCTACTCAAGCGAACAAACAAAATCATAAAGTGGAATTAAAAATACCGATAGATTCTAAAATATCGTCTTCGATCTTGCCAATGCGTGATTTTTCTGTTTGTTTTTGTTTTTTTTTGTTTCCCGTTGTGTAAGAAAACTGTAAATTATTGCTGTCTATTATAGCGTGTCTTTTACTATCTAAAAGCGTATGCGGCGCGAAAGCGTACGAATGTTAAATGTCTGCTAATAGAAAAATGCTATTTCGTTATGAGACAAATATAATATGTATATATAGAATCATATCAGATTTAAAAGTGTCAAGGACACTCGATATCACTGGAACAAAGGAAGTTTCATGGTTAATAATGTAGTTTGCTACGATGTATGTATATAAGTGTTATGGTAAGTTTCGCTTGAAATTCGGACAGTGATTTCTTTCACCTCTGTTTTGTATATCGTTTCGATTAATCATTCTATCCATTGATCGAGCAGATAGTTTCATACGAATTCTTGTCTTTCTGTATGTACCTATTAAAATTGCTACGAGTCCCCACGTTGGGATTCCCATCTCCTCGGCGAGTTCTTTCCCAAGGTTCTCCATCTGGGTCTCGAAATTTTTCCCAGCGGACTCGGTGACAACTTCGCCATCGGTTCCTGAAAGTATCGGGAAAGTTGAGTGTAAAATGACAACGGAGAATCGCGGTTTTCCGTCGACGACGGTCATTTCTCACCTTCTTTCACCTCCACGTCGGTGCTGAGCAGAGTTTTTAGCGTCGACTCGATCTCTTTGGCCGCCTCCTCCGCCGGCTGCACCTCCTCGACCGGCTCCGGAGCCTCTCTCTTGATCACAGGCATTTTCTGAACGGGAAACAGTGAAAACGTAGACTTAGTTCCGCGCTGGAATTCAATTATCCGTGGGTGTCAAAGTTTCAAGTGACCTGTCAAACCATGCCACTGACACTTCTTCGTGAACGTCAACGTCGACGAGTTTCGGAATATTTATAGGAAGAATTTTATTTGTAAGAGAAATTTCATTGGAATGAAATCTTGACGTTCAGAGATGTTCAAAGTATTTTCACTGATTTTTCCACGTATTCAACTATAGCTATCCCAGTATTTTATCCGATTTACACCTTTCTCGATGTAAAAGTCAATGGATAGAAGATTGTAACCCTTTCACCCAGGAAGTTTGAAATTGACGAGGAAACTTCAAACGAGAATTTTAATTTCGAATGAAAATCGACACGGAGGGCGTCGACACCATCGAATTTCATTTTCCATCGCACCTTATCGCTCTAAATCGACGAAAAACAGAAAAAGATAGTCTCTCGTTCAAGTTTCCGGTTCTCGACGGGTGTTGAATTGTCGTTTCGAACAAACGCATCGATCTCCGCAGTGCTCGGCTGCGGAATCGTCTCGCGTTTCCACGGTCGATACGTTTTTTTTTTTTCGTTCGCGACGGATTCACTGGCGTCTCGTGTGCATTCACCGAAATTCACCCTCTCGCAGGTTCATTTTTCTAATCCACCGGGAAATAACCGCGTTCCGTGCCGTCGAGCACAACATCCGAGCGAAGCTCGCGGGTATTTCAATGAGAACTGCGAGATTTCATAATCTACACCACGTTTCCGCGTTCAGAGATTAATTCGGACGCGTATCTTAGAGGTTGCGTACAATGAGTATCGCTAACGAGAGTCCCGACTCAATGAATGTACTCTTATACATATATGTATGTATATATGTGTGTCTGTGTGTGTATGTAGAGATCGCACACAATGAGACGGTGAATGAGTATCCCGCGTGTGCGCGTAGAACTACAATTTAATTACGATAACTCCGGCAGAACCGAGATTACCCTTGAACAAAAATCGATCGCGATCTCGATTAACGAAGAGGTGGGAGTACATGGGAATCGTGTTTCTTTTTTAGGAAGAATCGTGTTAATCGAAAAGTGAAAAAATATCCGGTGAATATAGGACTGAAAGAATTTGATTTCAAATCTGGAAATCGAAATTCGAATCGAGATACTTGTGACTCATAGTTACATACTTCATAGATATGTAAAGAGTTGAGAAATTTGCAAAAATCTAATGGTTTCTCACCGTCATCTAGATAATTTTACAATATTATAAACTTGCAACCAATATCAAACACTTTTCCTGAAATGTCCCACGAAAACCGCACCTTAGATATGTAAAAAGTTGACAAACTTGCAAAAATCTAAGGGTTTATTACCGTCATCTAGATAATTTTATTATAAACTTGCAACCAATATCAAACACACTTTTCCTGAAATGTCCCACACAAACCACACCTTAAATCTTCATTCCTCAACGTAGCACATTGCAAAGTGTCACAGAATGAACTTTACCCCGCCCACGATTCTCCCCCAGACATTTCCCTAAAAACACACCCCCTAGACGCATAAAAATCCGTCGCTGGAATCCATCACACTTTCCATCCTCGTAATCATTGCAGGCTACGTATATCCGTGGGGGGTTCAAAATCTCGGGTCATCGTCGTGAAATAAGCGAGAAGAGAAAGAAAAAGAAACGGGGAAATGACATAGTTCGTGCCCGATGATCCAAGATGAGGGAACCCCACCCTGATATCGTCGTTTCGACGTCCCGGTCGACGTCGAAGGGGGAACCCTGCGATGTATTATCGACGCACTGTGCGTGGGTGTGCGTCTGGGTCGACCGGGGATAAGAAATAAAAAGAAGGCGAGCCGAAGAGTGGAATGGTGAACATCGTGGACAACGAAAGGGGAGAATAGGAAGTGGTGGAAGACGAAGAATGGCAAAAGGTCGTGTAGGGGGAATATAGGAGAATTATTTTGGCCCCAGGCCTGTCGGTGTTGCGATAACCAGACCACTCTACCATCCCCTTTCTCTATCACTTGCTATCATCTTTTTCTCTCTCACCAGCTGTCCCATTCTCCCTCTCTCTCTCTCTCTTTGGTTACCGGACAACTCTCCGATCGCGTTACGTCACCGGATCATCGTTTATTTCGTTTTTATATACGTTCGTAAAAGCCATCGCCACACCTGCCACGGACATCGGTCTGATTAAACGTATCCGTGTGTGTGTATGTGTGTATGTATTATTGTGTGGGAAGGTTTTCATGTTTTTTTCTTATTTCATCCCGGTGTCTAAATGAAATTCCGGGGATTAGAACGACGGGAGACTGTATATCTGTGTTTTGTGCGTAACGCGAAATCGTCGGCCTGGTAAAAAGCGTTGGGTAATTTAAATAATTCCCGCGGTATCGCGGGAAGACATTAATTCGGTCGACCGCGACACAGAAATGTCGTGCCGAAAATCGTGTGGAACAACATTGGTGGCGTGTAGAGCGTTCGTTGCGCAAGATTGCGCGAATAATATCCGATCCGTGAAATGTTTATCGCTCCGTCGACGGAGAGCGTCGTCGACGGGGCGCGAAGTGCGAAATTTCCCGCGGAATGCGAGAGAAACGTTTGTTCCGTAATGAGATGAAATTATTATTAAATTACGGCGTCTATTTCGCCGTAGCAGCTCAGTCATAGAGATACGAAGGAATATTGCGAGCGATACGCGATATGATAACATTGCGAACGAAATTCTTGGACGAAAAACGATGATAAGCTGAGAAAATCGAAGGAAAATGTTCGAAAACGTTGAAAAAAGATGCACAGTGTGGTCTGACGTTGATAAGGTTTTACTACTTCGACGGCTCGCTTTGAAATATTTGCGTCCTTTCCAGCAGTGTTCATTGTCAGTTTTCGAAAAGATGACAATCGCGAGGGACTCCTGACGACATTATTTAATCGTTGGAACGAAAGATACGAAGTTACTTTATCGATCGATTCGGTGGTCGGGTCCTGAAATTGAATATTAATAAGATTATTCATTTCTTTAGGGAAAGGCAAAATTTACCAAGCGAATGATGAATTTGATAAATAAAAAAAATGATTAGTAATCGTTCGGTGAATTATTATTTAATCCTGACGCGTTTCTTTTTATTTAATTCTATCTACTTGTATTATATTCTCGACCGAAGTTGAAATTAACTTTAATTCGCCACGGGAAATGGGGAAGAGAATTTCAAATCGAAGTGTAGGGTCCCTTGCCGAAACACGCCGCAAATTATTTATATCCCCCTTCGTCAGGATCTTCGATTAAATTTATCAATTTCCATTACGCCGGCCGAATACGACGGGAAAGCTGTAAACGGCGCGATTATTTCCATCGTAACTAACGATTCCACGTATCTCTGTCCGGCAACCGCAATCTGACATTGGCACGCGGTAAATTTTGATAGCACCGATAGCGCTGCTGTGTGACTACATATTTACCGGGTGACAAAATAATCGTTATTGCGTCGCGAATGACGGATCGACGTGAAACACGAGTACGTACGACACGTGTTCCGTGCCAGTTTAAAAAACAGAGTATATTTCTCACGTTGAACGAAAAATCAGCTGAATTCCCGTTCGCTATTTTCTCTTCCGGATGATTTTTTAAAATAAATTATAATGCCATCGCGAACAATCGCGGAAAACACGTTGGCCCGTTAAGTTCCCTTGAAAATACAGTTCGCGGTCGGAATATGCGGCGTTCTTTGCTAATTAGCTTAATTATAAAGTTCCCGCAAGGTAAACGCGTCCCGCGGTGGCCATAGAATCGGAAACTTAGAGGAACGAGTTCCATGAAAGTAGGTAACTCTGGGGGAAGCAGAAATCAGTACGTTTACACTAACAGCGTGGCATTTAGTAACTTTAGACGACAAACTGCTATTGACGATACGACAATACACACCCGGACAATGTAATCGATCCCCAGCTGTAGTAATTGTCCGACTTCGTTGATAGGAAGGGAGATAAATGACCATAGCAGTGGACAAAACGCGAGAAGTCGATTTTTGTGTCACCAACTCGCCGAAATATGGTGTTCCACTTTAATAGTAGAAGTGAAAGAAATTAATAAATATTCAGCTGTCGAACTCGACAATCTTGCGTCATTCAACAATGTTGATTTTTATCGTCAGACTCTCGAAAGAGTATTTCACTTTAATTGAAAAGTTCAAAGAAATTATAAACGAATTTAATAATTTTTAGTCATTCAATTAAAATCTCTCGTTGAGTATCACTGTCCCATTGAACCTCCGTGACTATTAAATTTACTCGAAAAAAAATACAGACCATATCCAAAAATCAGATAAAAAAAACACTTTCGGTAATACAGGGTCCCCTGAGTGCTTTTCGGACGTTAAAAATGTCCCCTAAAACCCCAGAAAGTATGACATTACATTTTTCCCTCGGGCTCTCGGAATTCGCTTCTATTCTCAGACACTTTTCGTATATATATTTTTTTTTGTCGTCCCTACCACCGTCAAGGGGGATCATCCGCGAGCTCGTTTAGTGGGGTAACTTCTGCCTGTTAATCAGTGTCCGACCTTAATTCGGTCTTCCCCTCGGCCATTAAAGGATTTCGATCGGTGACGCGAGAAGCCGATACAAGAAAACTAAGTTCAATTGTTTACCCACATGTCCCGGTGAATATTTAAATAATCCCGCGTAACAATGCCCTCGAATGTGCAAAATCAATGGGGAAATTTCCATCGCGGGAAAATTTGCCAAAGCGATGCGTGGGTGTGCGACTTGTCGCGAGTCATCGATGAACTTAAATTACTGGTGATAATGGATTCTTCCGTCTTATCAAAGTTAATCAGTATTCACCGGCG
Organism: Mimumesa dahlbomi; assembly: GCA_917499265.3. Lineage (NCBI taxonomy): Eukaryota > Metazoa > Arthropoda > Insecta > Hymenoptera > Crabronidae > Mimumesa > Mimumesa dahlbomi. Next base: position 4,653,787 of record OU824113.1, on the reverse strand, counting down.
AATTAGAAGTTACCGTAACGTGATAACGAACGTCAATACGCAGTATCTTAGGTCGAGTAACACGGGGAATATGATTAACGTGGGAAGTGCACGTATCGCGGCAAAGGAAAAGGGAATTTTCCGTCGAAAGTACTGGGAAATGTAAAAGTATTTCTCTCTCTCTCTCTTTCTCTCCGATTTTTTACCAAGCGCCGACATGTAAATCTAATTAAAACGGCAGCGTGAAACGGTATTGAAAATGGAGTACCGTCGATATTTCAGAAAGAGGGTTGAAAGTATTTGTAATTAGACCGTCGATCCTAAATAAAGTGTTCCGAGTCAAAGTTATTTAATATTTTTTTAATTCTCCATACGGGGAGCATGGATATTTAATTTTAAAGTCAGTCAAACAAATAGATTTTCATTTCGTATCATTAATATCAGATGTCACCCTTTAATTTTAATTTTATTAATTTTAAATTAGACTCGTCGCGTACGATTCTAATTAGTGGTGAATATAATTCAACGTTGAATTGCAACATTAATCGTATGACATTTTTTCCCTAAAAATATATATTGTAGGTTCACATTTTCTCTTTGAAACATTATTCCGTTCCCAGAAGTATGCCGTGAAATGCTCTTTGATTCTCCGAGTAAATTGAATCGATATAGCGTTTGACATTCCTGATACCCAACCGAATATTGCTATCGCTACCCGCGTCGAGCAAGAATTGAACGAGAGAAATAAAAAAAAAAATAAAAAACGTGACGCTGAAAGATCCGCGAATCCCTCGAATTATTCTTCGAGTCTCGTTCCTTTCTTCCTTCGACAGAAAAAAAAGAGAATGAAAAAAGAAAGAAAAACTTTAATCAATGGGATAGAACGTGCTCCATTCTCATTCGTTGCGTTACATTAGAAAATACCCTCCTAACAATTCCGTCGGACGAAATACAATTCCATCGACGAAAGAACAATCGACACCGCGAACGTGTTTGCAATTCTTAATCGCAAGGGAGCGCACATATTTATCCCGACAGTGGCAGGTTGTTGCGAAAGCGTAGGTGTGAAACGGTATCATATTGCCCGGGCGTTTCATGTGTCCCTTAACACCCTGGGTTCAAGTAAATCACTTAATCGCGATGATACTTTCGTGTCACGATCGTGAAACGTATCTAAAGTTTCCCGGTAAATCTCCATCGATCTCGTAATAACCACTTTTCTAAATGTCACCCGTGCGTCTGGTCGTTAACGAAACCTTTACCTGTTTCATTATCATCCACGAAATTAAAGAAACATGATATCCCATAGAAATGGTCGATAAAAATCATTCTTGATAACACGTCTCCCTAGTTTCGTTATTCTATTCACCTTTGGGTGAATTTTCAGAATTTCCAGATTTCAGACTGTTTCTATAATTCGTATCGTTTTCTCTGTGATATAAATCTTTGAAATATCTGTACCATCCGGGTAGCCAAAAAAAATTATTATTTTCTTTCATCTTATAATCGAAGGCTCTATTATTTTCATTCATCTTAAAATCGAAGGCTCTATTACTTTCTTTCATCTTATAATCGAAGGCTCTATTATTTTCTTTCATCTTACAATCGAAGGCTCTATGATGCAACGCTGAGAAACCGCGATATACGAACAGATGGTAGAATAACTATTAAAAGTTTCTCGCGACGATGTTCGAAGTGTCGCGTACGTGCGTCGAATGTCCAGAAGCCTGAGGTCAGTTTACGTTCGTTTAGGGAATTCTTAATTAACCGAATCGGGGAGGGTGTAAGCCAGTTTGCGATAGTTTTCGCGCTTGCCTCGTGCCAGTGGGGTTCTTTTTGTATATCGGTGAATACGTGGGGCGTCTTACATGCCGGGCAAGTGTGTAAAATCGATACGGATATCTTTCAATAGGATTATTTAGATGCTGCGCTCTGAACTTGTCCATAGTATAGTTTCATAACGGCGAGTTCTTCTCTCTCTATATAAGCTCTCGATCGTTGTCTCGCAGTTAGCGCTAATAACATGAATAAATAACGCGAAATCGCGAAACAACGAGGGGGCGAATCGCGAATCTCATGGAAATTTTATACACGTTCTCCCTGTTCCGTTTCGACGATGGAATTTTAAACGACGAACATCCGGAAAGATGCTGCAGCTTGTAAATGAACTTTTTCAAGAGACGACCGAGGCTCGAAGCTTTGTGAAATTTAATTTAAACATCCTTCCGTTCCCCTCGGAACGGGTTAGAGAGCTCGTTTGAGTTCTCAATAGTTATCCAAGGATTTCTTTCTCTGCAATTGAATCAATCGTAGCTGAAACGAAGGATTGTTTGTCTAATAATTAATTAAAAACGAGGTAACCATTTCCACGGGGAGATTCAAATATAGAATCAAGTTTATCATGCTCTCGAAAAGAAACGATTCTTTATTAACGTAACACAGCAGGTAGAAGTCGTTAAAAATTAATTTTCAAATAAAGAACATCAGTTCCCTTCGTCTAACGTTGAGGTTTATGGAATATAAGCTTTCAAAGTGTCGCGATTTTCTATTCCAGTGATATTAAAGCCGTGAAGCACTAAAAGTAAAACACTTTCCGGAAGAGGTGCTCTCTTTAATCGAGTCAAACCGCGCGGACTTTCTCCTCACCCCCATAAACTGTCCATCCTATCATCAAAAGTAGTTAACGTGGACGACGTTACACCTGCCATTATACGGACTATTACTGCCATAACCGACCAACGGGATCCACTGGATTCCTTCGTGCGTGTGGGTGCGCAACACATTCGTGGAAACGTGCATGTACATACATCGTACACGTATAATCGATAGAACAGCGTACTTATAGATACTGGTCCAATAATATTAACCGCGACTTCTCAGTCTCCTCGTCTATAAATGTCTGTGTATTTCTACCCCGTGTACAGGTAGACTTTTTCCTATTTATTTCCCGACATAGACTATCCGATATACCTGTACCTTAATAACATAGTAAAACCTCGATGGAACGATGAGGTATAATACGCTCGACGTTATTCTTCTGAAATCAACCGATGGTATACGATAGTACGTAGAGTAAAAGTTTGAAAAACATATATATATACACACATATATACACATACGCTCAATTCATTCCATCGTAGTTAGAGTCGAACGCTAATGAATGTAATCCAAAGGGAAAATTAATACTAGCGAACAATAATCGCGATGCTATTAATCACGGTCCGGATCTCTGAAATAAATGCGGAGCACTTCGAAACGACGAGACGATTATAAATCTAGGAATTAGACAGTGTGCTTAATATAGCGGGGTTAATTAGCAAGGATCCAGGGTAACCGGGTTTAAAATCACTGTGTAAGGTACACTCGAACGATTTTACGTATGCATGGCGACATTTCAACCACTCACGCGAAATGATACGCAGCCGTGACTGCGGCTACCCTTAATTGCAGGTCAAATAGCAGTTAATTATCGGGACACGAGACAACCGACCGGTCACGACACGGTAATTATATTTATTGTTACAACGATATAGTGTTTTTTTTTTCTTCTCCCGTATACACTCTGTTTTTATTTTCTTTTTTATTTATTTTTCCCACCGACACCGTAGTCGATTTAACCTCATCTGTCCCTCTTTAAGATAACGGTCATTCGACTATCGACTGGCCTATATCCTTCTCAAGGACGACTTCACCACAATCACCATCGAAGCATCCAACGCCCTTCTGATGAATGAACAACCCAACGACTATTATTCCGTGAAAACGAAACAATAGGCCGGGGAGTAAAAATTCGATTCACAAACCCAGCTTGTTTCTCTGCTCCATCCCAAGGAATATATGTATCTTATTATATTAATTTCTTCTCTTTTTTTTCTCTATTTTTTTTTTATTCGTCGCCACTGTATCGGATCGTGCGAGTAATCAATAATTTTCGTTGCATTCTAACCGGCAAATCGTTGAAAACGAAGCGAGGTTAACGTCGCGAGTTTCTTATTTCTTCTCTGTGGGCGTAAAAAGTTATTTTTAATTCGTCCGCTAAAAACGCACGAGTCCTCGTCGTGCTTCGAGGACTCGATAATAATCTCGGGAACGTTTCGCGCAACGAGTATCATGCCAACAGACCCACTGGCACGATAACAAAGAAGATAGGCTTGTGAAAAGAAAATCCAGCGCGACTCCATCAGAGTCTATTCATCGTCGCACATTGGCTGCCCTGTCTGCCAACTACCTTTCCTGACGGTTTCCTCCACGAGCAGTTGGAAGAAAATTTCCGAAACGTGCCGTGAAAATCTTCGGAAGAAAATTTCCGAAACGTACCGTGAAAATCTTACGAACAATTTCCCCGAATAAATCAGCGAACGTGACACATACACACGTTTTTTCTTTTATTTCCAACGTTTCCATTACCGTCAGCAGGTGAAACGAGGGGTTGCGAGGATAGAAGGGGTGGAAAACAAGCGACGGGAAGAAAAATGTCGAAATCAATCTTCACGCTCGGTGGGCAGCCGTGGGATGAAAGGATGGAATTATTCAAAAGCTGCCCTCGATACAGGAGAAGAAAGGTTGCGAATGCAAGAGGAGAGAAAGAGGAGGAGAACAAGGAGACAAATCCGAGGAATAATCGTTAACCACAAAGAACTCCAGCACCGTGAAACGTGGACTTCGAAGGGGGTGACTTAGGGAACGTCGTGGGTGTCCCTAAATGTCAGTCGAGTTGTGACAAAAGGTCCACGAGAATCCCAACGTGAACTTCCGAGGATTCAATCTCCCCTAAATCACATTTCCACGCGAAATCCGGGAAATACGACGAGAATCGTGGGACAAAGTCAAAGGAAATCTTGGATTACGATGTTAACGCTCGATGGAAAAACGTAAACTCTCGACGTTAACTTCGAAAGATCTCGGAAGGAGAGACGGAAAGAAGGGTGGAAGAATTAAGTGTCTCCTCCAGAGGAAGGGAGCTAAGAAATCTATACTCCACCCCGACGATTTCGAAACGAGACAAAGGAAAATCCGCCATCGATAACGAGACCACCGATATAACGAAAAATTCATTAGAATCACAGATTTCTCTCATTGATCCTTTAAAAAATCATTCTTAAACGATCAAGAAAACACTCTCGTGACGAAACAAACTATTCACCTTGAAAAGATTAGCAATAAAACCCTTGTTCGAGTGTATCCAAAGCGACAAAAATTGACAAAAAAATTCACACCAAGTCTAATAATTCCAACATAACGATATAAAATTGATATAAATCCAAAAAAAAACGGTTAGGTGAAACGATTAGTACGAATTTCCACAAGCAACGAGTGGAAACTATCAGTCCACAGTTGGGGGGTTGGTTTACCGAAAAAATAGCGCTACTCACGGCTGTTCGTCTGGCTGCCTGTTTTCGATCGGGGGTTCGTTTCCTCTCGTGGTTCCCGTTTCCTCGTCGACGGTTCACGGATCACGCGTACACGTACAGGGTAGAGGACGACTCGTGTCTCGTAGGAAAGGTGATAAAACTGGTACTCGCGTATTACAAGCGCATCGTTATACGCCCTGCGACATCGACGACGGTGTAGACGACGGAAAATCTATCCGTGGCACGGTCTCCCGAGGTGGAACACGAGTGCGCGTGACCGCTGGCGAACACGAACATGGCCGACCCGACGAAATCGATAAAACACGTTACGTTTTCCGCCGTTCCGACGGAGCCGACGCTCTGCGTCGCCGTAACGTCCCCCCCTCCCCCGCCGGGACGTGCGGCCGCGAAACCGACGCCGGAGATCACCGTCGACGACGAGGATCGACGTCACGGTCGAGCGCGGACGTTTCGCGTAACTCAAACCTCCTCGGCTAAACGGAATACAAACCCCCCCCGACCGACCGACATCCCGTATATGTACTCTTCAACCTACCCCCTAACCCCCTAGCCCCCGATGTACCCCCTGTCGAGTTGTCCGGATGTCTTTCGAAATCTTGGCAGAAATCACGTGCACGCCCGGCGACGGGAAATATGGTGGTATAGATAAGCTGGATAACCTGGAGGAAGGTAGACTTCGGTATCCGGGGGAGTGATATCGTTGTGTGGGAATTTACATGTGAAGATCGTCGGGGAAGAAGGTGATAAGACATATTTTCGTTGTGTTTTTCTTTTTTTGGATGCAAGGGGAGAAATGATTAAGATGGAACGTATAGTACTATACGTGTGTCTTTTAATTTGATTTGATTTTTTTATTATTATACTTGTTTCTCTTTGTATTTCCCTTGAGAATGTAAAGTTTGCGATCGTTATAGTAGATTCCTTTGATTTGTAATTTTCAAAAGTCTCGTTATACTTCTTTTTCACCTTTCTTCTCCCTCGTGTCCCAGGTTAGCTTTCCATAGGGGTTTTTTTTATATGAAAGAAACTATATCCGAGCAAGCCATCGAGAATTATGAATCAAAAGAGAATATCCGTAGCTACGGATGCTCGAAAAAGTGAAGAGAGACAGCCTATATGTATAAAGAGTCCAAGTTTTTCAAGCTGAAACCGAGGGTCGTTTAAAAATATTTTTCGTTCTCGATGGAAAAAAAGCTGGTTCCACGTTTTGTACGATACGTTCGGACAGAGGAAACTAAACAGAAGCGGAAAGTTGTAGAGTTTGAAAGACCTGTTCGTGATTTCTGCCTCTATCTGTGCCTGCATTATTCTGCGAGACGTTTAAATTGAAATTTTCATATAAATACAAATTACGAGGAGTAATTCTAGTACGAGAAACCTTCAAAAACTAGCATCGTTACGAGTAATTACCATGAATCAATAAAAATCTCTAGTCGATCGATCATTTCACGCGATACGATTAGTTTATCTCGTTTGACTCAATCAGTTTCTTCGATTTAACAATTTAACACCGAGTACAATGACTGACTTCAACGATCGACGTAATTCTGAACCTGCTTCGGCGAAAACGACCTACGAAGAATCATTTCCGATAGCATGGTAGGCGTGTCGAACGTGTTTTCCATGGATGGGCGTACCATGGGCAGAGTATTTTCTAATGAAATCTTGTTAACGAAGTCGCCATAGTTTGTTACTGCGCTAACCGGCAGATTCGCCGGGGCAATTAACTTCGCCTGAATTGACTTCGTTCATCAGCCTTTCTCTTTGTCTCATCCGTCGAATAGATCTATGAACAACGCCCTCGCGGTCGATCGTTTGATGCTATCGATGTCTAAGTAAATAGCTATTAGCGTGTTGCGCGGACGATCGAGATCGCAGATCAACCGAATTGTGTCGTAAATAACGCGAGATTTCGCGCGCAGAAAAAAAACGTGATGGAAAACGTGTCGAATAAATCTTGGGCTTCGTGAAAGACTCGATGGAAAAGCGAATGCAAAATCGATAAACGTCGGTTGTTAACTTTAGATGATCAAAAACACACGTACGTAATCTGCGATCCAAGCGTTAACCCAATTTTCATAATATTACATCGTCGAGTGTGATTCGAACTTTAAGATAAACCACAGCCATTCATATCTTCATATATAAAACGTCACTCGACGTTTCAAGTAATTAGAGGAGACAATAACGAGTATCTAAAACGAGAGGGACACCGTTTAAATATGATTTGAGAGATTCGTATATAAATAAAAAGATAGAAAGAACACGAAGTCTTCCATAAGTGACTCTAACCATTAGATTTTCTACGAACGTTTTTCTCGTCCTATATATAGCATGACGAAGCGAATAAGATACGGGGTGGATTCCTATCGCGCTGGAATATTCCGATTATTTGACAGGTTCGTGGCGGAGGAAAATCGATTCACAATTCCAGCCCATTCATGAGTGCGCACGAGGATTCAGACGCCTAAGTACGCCCTTATAGAAATTTTCTACTGTAAATAGACGCGTGTGCGACGGGGAACGGCTGGCGTGCACGGTGTTCTATATCTGGAACGAATAATTGACGTGTTTTGACGCGAATACAAATGCGCAGCAGTCGTTTTCCAAAGTCCTAGGGGGGACACGTGTACAACCCCGTGATCGCGGTCTCTAGGAGTGTAGGTGTGGACGTTCATGTTGGGCGTACTTAAAACGTTCGTTACGTCTCGATCTTGTCTGAGAAATTTAGCCTGGCGATAAAACGTTGTTGCACTCGTGCAAATAATCTCCCAATATTTTATTTCAAATTTGGGGATGATCCTGAAGCTGTTTGTCTACTTCACTTTTCCAGGGAAATCTAAAATTGAGAGTTTTTAACGTTCATATTCTATTGTCTATAGATACAATGTATATAAGTAAATGAGAATTGATTAAGAATGATAGACTTAATTACTACAGTGGAGATATTGATGAAAGAGAAAATCTTACGTTAGAAAAATAAGGAACAGAGATACAATTGCTCGTTTCGATGACTATTCCATTGAACGACCCTCGATCGCAGTACCCTTTTCATCATTACATGAATTTCAGCCGCGCAATTACATCTCGCAAGGAAGTGGAAAAGTAACAGTATGCCGGTTGCCGGGTTGGTATCGGGCTTATCGACCAAATATCGACTCGTGGTAGGTTCACTTCGCGAACCCTTCACCGAGCGTAATGTTGAAAGGGATCCTTGAATCATTATCTAGAAGCTGGTCCTCGACGTCGAGTAGATTCCCCGCTTTATATCTGAGGAAATAACGCGGCCTAGTTGTAGCTAAAAAAATTCTATTACCGTTAATTGTGCGCCCCGTAATAAAATGCGGAGTTCAGAAATCAGTGATACAAGCGAGGTAAAGTCGGACGTCGGGAACGTCGACGATACGTCGACGATGATTCACGGCAAGTGCCTGGAACCCCCGATACTCGGTAATTTTTATCGGATACCCGATTTCCCGAGAACCTACAGCGAGCCAACGATCCTCGACGCGTCGCTGTCACACGTGAGTACGTTTCCACCCTTAGCTCGTTTGGTTTATGTTTCACCCCTTAACGCGGCTGCGTTTAAAAGCCCCCTTTTCACCCTGCCCGAAATGTTTGCGGTTCGTAAATATCAAACGGTGGCAAATGTCACGTTATTTTTGGAGATATGAAACGGAATTCGTGTACTTCGTACGTACGTCGGGATGACGGAAAGTTAACGAAAGAATTATGTTCGCAGATCCCTGTCTACGCGCACTTGAAGACGTACGATTTGAAATTGGTCCCAAGACCGGAAACACCGCCGCTTTTGTCTGGTCTTCGTGTACAACTTTTGTAAATATCGTTATTCGTAATTAGAATATCGGTTGGAAAGATGTAACAAGAATTTCGAAGTTTCTATAATCATTGTTAGAATGTTCTGTGATAAGTTAGTTGAATAGGTGTTCAATTTAACGTCGTTATTTTAATTGTGTTCTTGAAAAGAGACGCTGAAACAGCGGCAATATTTATATATTAAAGAGAGTGCACTCTGGTAATGTGGCTGTGTAAGGCAATTGTAAAAATTTACAGCAGAGACAACGCGTCCCATAAATCTTCGAAGTTGGCGGTTTCCACTGCGCGAAGCAGCAAGGGAAGGAATTCAGCGACGTTAAAATCCCAGGAGGGCGAAAAAGTAATGAAAAGAGAATAATGAATCAAAGTGAAGCACCGATGATAGTCTCCTTACTGTATAACACACGGAATGAAAGTTCCTGTTACATGGACTTGGTGTGCAACAGGTCGACAAAAGGATCTTACAAATGGGAAAAGAAGAATTAAGTGTGATTGAAGTTATATGTAATTCCACTTCTGTAACGGGAAGACGTTAATATCCGTTTCGTAATTGCGGAAATACGAAAATAAACGATACATACAAACATGAACCTGGCACCGTCGCTATTGTGCATTTTTTTTATCGATCGATTCGCACAGGGAGCCATTTCTCACTTTAATTTTGCCTTTTTTAAAACGCCGCGTTCGTCAATCCTACGATGAAAATTTATGGGACGTGTTTCGTCGATATACTTTCACCACCTTCCTTTTTCCAGCCGTATTTTAAAGGTAGCGGAAATCACTGCGATGAGATTTATTCATTCTCTCAAAAATACGACGCCACCTGAAGTTATACCGATTCTTCTTCCTGCATGTGTGACGAAGTAATAAAAAGAACACGTAAGAGTAGAAATTCGAATACAAGTAAAATTCGTACGATGCTTGTGAAATTCTTGAACGGTACGCGAATTACGAAAATCGCGAAAAATCGTCAGATTATGACAGTTTTTTGGTCGGCATTCGCTCAATTTTTGAGATAGCGATCTGAAACTGGTGCCATTGATTTAGTTAGGAAATTCTACGCCAGATCAATATATAATAGTTGTACTTTTCGACAATTTAATTTTTCGCCAAAATCTGAAGGGGGTAGGTCAGGATTGTTCGCGATTTTCGTAATTCGCTCGTCATTTCTACAATTTTTTAGATATCAAAATAATTCTTTCACTGTCTTATTCGGCTTCGGATTCCGCGTCCAAAACGCCCTGGATCGTATTAATAGCTCAAAAATTACGGAAATGGCGGGCGATTTACGAAAATCGCAAAAAATCCTGACCTACCCCCTTCAGATTTTTGCGAAAAATTAAATTTTCGAAAAGTACAACTATTATATATTGATCTGGCGTAGAATTTCCTAACTAAAACAATGGTACCAGTTTCAGATCGCTATCTCAAAAATTGAGCAAATGCCGAACGAAAAACTGCTCTAATTTGACGATTTTTCGCGATTTTCGTATTTGGTCGGCATTGTTAGCAATCGAAGAATAAGAGTATGTATTTGGAATTCATGCTTGTATATCATTTTTTCTCCCGCCAAAAGGAATAGAATATCATTAGTACTCACAGAATATACATACAACGTGTACGTGCTATTAAATACGGATTCCAGTTAAAAGCCGGGAATGTTGAGCGTGATTCGAAAATGATAAGGGGGTCAGGACCCTTTTTTCGTAACACAAAAATTCGATTAGGATGTCTTGTTTACTCTTGTAATACATCGCCCGTGAGATGACAAATCTCTAAATAGCCCAATCGATCAACTCCACTTTTTGCAAGTTTCACAATTTTAGTCCCTCAGTTTTTACATATATGTCGAAGTACTAAAACTGAAGAATTTGCGAAAACTGGATTTGTTCGATTTGTCCCCTGAGATTTCATCGTGACTGAAATACATTCCAAATAGTACACCCGTCATTCGCTATGTGACGCCACAATCGAGGCGACACAGCTGCAACCTGTCAATGTAGGGGGCGAAACTCGAGGATAATTTTTAACATTGAAGTTTGGACCCCCTGTGACCCCCTGACAAGCGCTTAGAGCGAATGCGTGGAATAGAAGTTTCTTACAAATAGGTTATATTTAAGCAATTAATTTTTCAATTAAAAATGTCGATCCATCACGGTAACTAGTTACGGTGGTACAGTGACAGACGTATCTGCAACATGCGACAATGAAGAGGCTCAACGAATTTTTCACGATTTGCTTCGTGTTACAATATTTGTACGGTGTTTGTACGACTCACTTGCTCATAAATGTCAAGAATCAGGTACGATACCATTTTTTTCTGTTTATCGTTAGCAATAGTTGGTACACAAGAAAAGAAACGAGAAAGAAAACCAAAAGAGATTTGTGAAAAAAATGATGATAGTATAAAACAGTTTATCGGGTTAACCTCTAAAAAAGAGAAGTCGAGCAAAAAAGGAATGACGCACGAAAGATACGGTGTTTAGTAAACACCGGAGATTGATTATATGTATTACATGGTTTTTTGTTCCACAGGGTGGTGATATTTTGTTGGAAACAATATCATCTAATGTTACAGAAGATGTGATAACCTTAGAATTTCAATGTTCCGATGGTACTTTGGTGACACAGCTCATTGACTTCAAAAATGTAATTACTATCAACCGAGCATTCTGCATATATATTTGGCAAACTCTGTAACACTCACTTTTTTTTCAGGAAGTACAAATTATAAAAGCCTTGGTTCTTGGTGAGGAAGAACGAGGTCAGAATCAATACCAAGTTCTGTGCTTTGTGAATCATTTCTTTAAAGTGGACTTCATATCCTCTGATGCAATGTCTAAACTGCGTCAGAAAAATCCTGGCACTGTCCGGGTAGCAGAGGAGGACAAAGGTCATGTAAATTATACAATGGACTTATTCTTGGATGTCTCAGAGTCCAAGGATATTTCTAAACACATTGCTACCCTTTGCGCAGAGGCAGCAGGGTCAGCTTACACCAGAAATGAGGATCTGAAACAGTGGATTCAGAGGCCTGGTAAGTAATACTCATAATCCAGTAGCTTTCTATCTAGCAATATTTTCAAAACTTCTCATATCGATATATTATTATTAAAATTAATCAATAGACTCAGATTTACATAAAAATTGAGCCATGTAAATAAAACATACTCTCTGAATATTATTAGGGTCTTCAGAACTTTCACTTATGGCAGCTGTATACAACTTCAGCACAAATTCCTTAACGCAACAAGGTACAAACGACTCAAGGTCGTTATTTGTGACAAGGTGTGCAGACACATCTAATATGTGGGCACCTTGTACATGTTCACTAGAGTTATGTATCGGGTGGTACCCTTGTGGTTTAAAATTTTGTAAAGGTAAAAGTGATGGTAAAAAGGCAGCTGCTCTTTACAAATGTGGTATTAAGACTTGCAAGAAATGTTTTATATTCTCGTACTATTCTAAAATGAAGCAGAACTGTTTGTGGGATGAATGACATATAAGAACACTGTAGATATAGAGATTCTAGTTGGTACAAATAAGGGTTAAGCTTGGAATATTGGAATGATATTAACTATCTTCTGTATATTATTATGCTGTGTCATATACGTAACACACTTGTATATTACACTGTCAGTAACTGTGTCACAATTTTCTTTCTTGAAGTTGCATTTATTGCAGATCTACTTTCATAATACGTAAAATGCTGAATAATTGTCACAAGAAATATTTATTAATTTATAAATATTCATTGATCTCGCAAAAAACGATTGTAAACATATATACATCTAACCATTATTTTCATAATTATATGCTTCTTGCAGTGCTCACTTTTACAGGGATATTCAGGTTCGTTTATTCCGAAAATATTCTTAGAAATTTCTTTTGATATATCTTATCGGTGATACACTCGATGTCTAATAGAACTGCATATTTTCGATTTATAATTGATACATATATATTTTTTCTCTCAAAGTGTATATTAATGAAAGCAACTTAGGGTAGATCGAACGATCAGAAGTTTATTGTCCCTATACTGTTAGACATATACTCAATTTTATAGTATTCATTGAATGGATATATTTGTAACATACCGCAGAAGTTAACCAGTCTGATAACAAAGTTGCGTATTTTCAAAAAATGTTTACATTCCTAAATATTTGACTTTACCATAGGAAACATTTAATTTTTATTCTATTATTTAACATTCCTAATTAATTCACTTTTGCATTTACTTCAAATAAAACACTATCATTCCTCTTGTATATTGTTTTAGTATAAATAACAAATCTCCCGAATTCTAATGTTATAGGCACACAAATGTATCCTATATGTTACAAATGATCCATTCGAGGCAAAATAAGAAACTATTGTATTTTGTTTGCACACGTGCCATATCACGAGACATTGCACGTGTCTGTAGAAAATTTTATACATGACTTGTAAAGCTGCCATTTACACACTGTACGTGTACAATTTATGTTCCAATTGTATATAGCGAAGAGCGTGCGTATAAATAATGAGCGATACACGTAAATATATTAGGCCTGTATATAAGATTCTTGTTAATAGTCACGAATTGTACAGTTTATAATAAGGTTTGCAATACTATCGTAATTCTACGAACGAAATTATCGATTTATATTATAAAAGTTCGAGTGTCTATGATTTATTTAAAAAAAATGTGAGAAAAATGAAAAACAAAAACTGCTTCGCGTTTGTAAAAAAAAGAGAGTATACGTTTCATAGTAAATCACTATAAACAAGACTGCAAGATCTGTCCAATTAATAATAAACATATATATATTATATATATATCGCTGTTCTCCGCGCTTCCTCACAAACGTAAATTGTATTTACAGTAAACGAATCGTCTAGTGTAAGAGAAAAAAAAACAGTTGCACATACTTACACCTGTAATCTGGATATGGTAAAAATTTCTAACCGTGTAAGCATATAGCGTCATCCGATGTCGTTGACTTGTTGGTATCTGTACCGCTTGCTAGCCGTACTGACAATGAAAATAGCAACATACTGGTTGTAATTGAACTCTGTTAAACGTACCTATAAGTCAATATAACGTAACTTGAGTAAAAGTAATTTCTACGTGGACTGTAACCGATTAAGTTAACGAATATACAATTTGTACATGTGTATGTATATAGTCGTCAAGCAAAGAAAAATCTTAGATGATACGCAGGATGTCACGAGCGTTAATAACAGTATCTTACATACATTTTTTTTGTTGAACTAAAAAAACACTTGATGTGCATGTTTTAACATTAAGATCACACGAGTAACGAGGGTATAACAGATAACTATAAAATGGTCCAAAGTAAGTAAAAATATTTCAAAGCGATTCGTTGTTCCTGTCTCGGAGAGTCTTACTTATTCAATGTTTATCCTCTTGTATGTAACAACGTATATACAGACACACGTTATGTGAAATTTCCTTTTGCAATAAGGAAGCGGAAGAAAGAGAAAAAAGATGAAAGGCGGAAAATTTGGGGATACTCTAGCGTTTAACTGTTTTCTATCGATGCTCCAAATCAGAAATTCAATGTAACGTAATCACTATGTATGATTTCAGCTTTACACATGACAATGTAACTTATACACATATTTTTTATATATATTTAATAAAAAGAATTAATAAATGATATCGTGTATTCAATTACATCGATCCCCGAGTCACTTTTGCTTCTTAAATACTATTCGATAGTATCTAGTTCTATCTGCATTTTTATAAGTACAGATTGTTTGGACTTACGTTTTTTAAACAAATTTTTGATTTTCAACCTTCAAGGGCACACATGAAATATTACACACCTGGACAGCCGCCGCAACACTCAACGTTGTAATTGACGTTGTACAAACTACCTTTGTACTCGATCCTCACAAATTTCATGCTACGGTAATACAACATACTTTAGCATCGATTTAAGTCATTAGTTTCCTAAAAAGGAAAAGGCACAGGGGTATGAATGATTGTTGATAATCGTTTCTATTAAGTAAGATACAATAATGATAATAATTTAGTTAACTCCCCAGCGTTCTTTACACATACCTAAATTCCATCGCTTGATAAACATATTTAAGTCCAATATTGAACAATAAAAGTAATATCTCGTTTATTACCACGCTACGTGTAATTATATGCTACATGTTATAATGAAACTATGAAAGTGGAAGCCTACGATAAAAAATAAAAAGAAGAATTCGTCCGCTATTTATGCTACATTTACAGCGAGTCTTATTCAGTCCTCTGAATAGAAAAACAAGTAAGAGATCGTGCTTATACACATCTAAAGATCAATAAAAAATAAGAAGAACTCTTAACACACTTTTCTTTTCATGTGTGACGACGTTTAATTAAGTATCCTCGGTAGGCATTTCTTTTAATGCACCTGTCAAAGTATAATATACATTTAAATCAATCCGGTTACTCAACAATTTATCGTATAGATTTCACTTCTGAAATAAATATTATAAATTAATTTATGAGACACCGTTGAAACAAGACATTTACGTGTACGATACTTTTACCGTCAGGCGTAAAAATTCTTTAAAATCAATGCCGCAATGGATGGGTTGGTGATATGTATTAAGTAGATTATTTTAATCGAACAAACGATCGATTTCATTTCATCGATTCGCTCACGTATCAACGTGAATCATTGATCTTGACCCTGATATAATCTAAGTACAAACTCAATGGAATGTCGTATCATAAGTGCAATGTATTTTGTTCGAAATGTCATCGAACGGATAAATATAAATCTATGCTATTTTTAAATTTATTTAATTTCGGTTACGTGACCGCCTTTAATAATTCCACGATTAAAATTGATGATAGCTGAACGTGATAAAAAATCATCGAAACAATATCGAAACAATCGCTCAATGATTACAATCAGCAACACGACAACTGAGAAGGTAAACCCCTCGCGTATCCGTTAAATGCACGTTCAATACGACAAACTTCCAAAACGACTACGAAATATTACACTTACAATTAAGTAAACAGCACCGGAAATAGTGGCATAATTGTTTACAGAGAAGGAATGTGTATAAGCACCGGAATCTTTGTAAACAGTTATCGTATACTTAAAAAATTCTTGGTACTACAGCCATAGACATATGAGTCTCCCATAAGAAATAAAAAATAAATGTCTGCGCACTATTAAACGGGAAGACTAGCTACTGTAACAAGTTTTGCGTACGTCGGCAAGTATTACACTGAAATCATCATCCGTTTTCGACGCGTGCTCCATATTCTGATTCTGTTGACCCTGTTGTTGTTGCTGTTGTTGTTGTTGTTGTTGTTGTTGTTGTTGTTGTTGTTGTTGTTGTTGTTGTTGCTGCTGCTGTTGCCCCGAGTGTTCCGAGTATTTACCAACGTCCATACCCTGGTGATATTGTTCCATATGACCGATACCAACGTTAGGACACCTGGAATCTTTCCCCTGATCGTCGACGATGCACTGAGAGTTCGACATGTCCAGCTGCGTCTGCTGCGGAGCGTAATAGCGAAGATCACTGGCGTAATTGTGATTACTGTCGAGGAGATTCTGCGACGGCAAGCTGGAATGGGCCACACTGGTCGGGTGTGAGTACTTGAAATATTTCTCTAACTGCTGCTGCTCGTCCTCCGTGGACATCGGGTCCATGTGGCCGAGGATTGAGTGTTGCTGCCCCGTATTGCTGGTCTCGGTTTGGTATTCCTGGTGATGTGGCATCTGGTACCGGTGGGATACGCCTAAACATAGACGTCACACCCGACAAAGTTACGCGATGGATTTATACGTAGAGAGATAGAAAGAAAGAATTTCTGTGTGCCAAGCAGTGTTGGGTGTGATTCAAATAAATGTTGAAAAAAAGATTGTTATACTAGTAAATTTGAACTAAAAGCGATTCAGCGTGGAAGTGAAGTGTAAATAGAAAGTGTATTTGCTTCAGTGCTCAGCGTTTAGTGAACAAATTTTTCTTCAAATAACCAATAATTTCAATTTATTCGGTAGCTAAAAGAAACTGGGTTATAAGGGGTTAGAATACATCTTGGAACGGTTATAGAAATAAATGGAATTTCCTGTATCTCGAAGGTCACGGTAGCATTTAGCCTTCGTATAGAATCAATGAAAGAGTTGAAAAAACTGGCGCCGTCATAGCTGCATGATTATCACAACTGGATCACTGGAAGTTGTCCAAGTTTCAGAATTCAATATGTACATCGGGTTAAATCTGTATCTCCACACAGTATCCAACGAATATATAAATTTTAAATACGAAACAAATATATGACCTTATTTCAATTATTAGCAATCTTTGATTAATTGTCACGATCGATGTACCTTATTAAAATTCCTTTACATTCAAATTCGTTGGACCAAAAATTTGTTAATCTCCAAAATAGACTGCAAATACTATTTCTACTCACTGTAAGCAGAATTTAACGGATAAGTGAAACATTACCGGAGCAACCTTCGGTGGCACCGCGGATTCCCATTGATTGTTGTCGGTTGGCACACTGGACCGGATTGTAGTTGCTCTCGACCGTAGATTGCATCGAATAGTTGGCAGTCTTCGAAGATTGGGTACTCGTGTAATGCTGCAACGACTGATCGTGCGGGGACGCGACCGGCGGGTAAAAAGTGCCTGTGACAGAGCCGACGTTCTCGAAACCGGAGCGTAATTTGTTGCACGACACCATCATGCCGTTCGCGATACCCACTGCGGCTATGCTCGACGACTGTCTCTCAAAATTTAAATAACTCACCTGAAAATTGAAAACTCCATTCGTGTCTTGCGTAATTACTGCCTAGCGTAACGTCATCAATCTGAATGTCAAACAGTTCATGTTGTACAATGGATTTGGAGATTTATCATTTAAATAAAAATTTCAACGTTCGCTTCTTTCATTTTGGGAAAAAAAGATTTTATAGATTTTATACTTTGTTCGAGATCATCGATTTCAGATTTCTGTTTTTAAGGGGAAGATCGGTTCACGGGTGAATTACTTACGGATTTTTTGTAAGTCAGGGTATCGGTATAGACCCCGGTATTCTGACACGACGATATGGTAGGATTTCCAGGGTGTCCCGAGTGCAATTGATTATCGGAACTCATGAAGGTGTACCGTTTTGTTTGCTCCGTCATTTCGCCGTGTTGTTTCGACGTGCCCTCCATTAGATCCCGTTCGGGATCTAGGTTTTGATTTGATGGCAAATGCGTTCCGTCACCTAATTAAAATCAATTCGATGACGTTTAAAAATTGTAATTCCAATAATTCTTCTCATTGAGTCGAACATTTATTTGCAATTCTTATGAGGAAGTTATAAAAAAGTAACCATTGTTACCACCATAATTTATATTAATTTTTCTCTGATCGTTCTCCTTGTAATTAGGATAGAATGATTTCCAAGTTAAGATATTTATATTTTCCTACGAATTAATTAACGTGAGTCGAAACTCACCATCGGGTTCGGGACTTGCAACTGGAGATATATCTGGTGTATGAATGATAGGTGTGTATGGGCTACCATATAAAGAATTATTCTCCGATTTGTACTCCTGGATACTTTGCTGCTGTTGTTGATGATACAGGGATGAGATCGGGGAATGGCCTCCCCAAGGAATCTGAGGCATTCCCTGATAACTGTCCATCTTGGACCTTAAATGAATATTCAATTCTTTACACTCCCTTCTCATCATTTTCATCAAATTAACAAAAGCATCATTAAACATATACCTTCTAATCTAAACTTTAAAAATTCAACCCACCCATGCTAGGTTTATCATCAAAATTTCTATCAGCATAAAAAATTCGTCTCAATATCGGGTCTAATAGATCGTTGTCGGTGTTCATTCTTTATGGCGGCGATTAATTCGGTCCGCGCAGGCGACTCTGAATAATCGATATGAATCAAGAAGAAGATATCGACTTACATGGAATGATGAATCGTGGTACCGGCAGGGTTGGACCTATTGCCCGTGGTGTTGGTCGCGGACGGCGGAGAGGACGGTGCCCCCGGGGCTCGTTTCGCGTGTTTCCTACGTCGTGGCCTGTACTTGTAGTTCGGATGTTCCTGCATGTGTATGACCCTCAGCCTCTCGGCCTCCTCCACGTACGGCCTCCTGTCCTGCGGGGTTAATCCTCGCCATTTCTTTCCTAAGAGATACACGGTGAACCCCCGTTAATTGTTACGCGTTCCACAGATTCGCTAGGATGGAAAATTACAGCTACCGCGATTACAGAATTTGCAGGAATTGCGATGTATGTGTGTGTCTCTTACCCGGGATTCCTATGTTCAGGATGCTGCGTGAAATATAATTAAGACGTTAGTCGTTAATTAACATTCGTACGAAAGTAATTCGATAATAACTTAGGAAATATTTAACAAAAGTGTCTGGTTAGATTCGACTTTTGTTTTCATTACTATAATACTTTAATACTAAACAATTATAATGTGTGTACTTTTATAAAAAAAAGGGAGTCAATATTGTTTCATACTTCGTGAACTTAATTTTCACTCCAACGGTAACACATGTTCCCCCAGCATCTTTCTACGTGGAAACATTTGTCAATCGAAATGCTGCATCGTCATTCACTCAACGCCCATGATTATCACTTTCGCCGGTTCGTTCCTCGTTTTACATAGAGGTATGTCGATTAAACGTGGAAGAGAATCAATACGCGGCCAGCAGCGTATACGTTATTTAAAAAAAAAAAAAAAACCATCGATAAAACCGACCGTACGGTCTCGTTTGCCGATTAACCGTGGATACTCTTAATTCATCCTACGTAGCTAGCCCCTAATTGCCCGTTGCCTCTCCGGGGGGGGAAGTTGGAAAAATGTTCCGGGGCAGGAGCGTAGATACGAATTACAGGAGGGCTTGGCCGACCCGACGACGACGCTGGAATCTGCCTTAGTTGCGTTCAATATGCCAACGATGGTAGGCCGGAATATCATTAAGCAAGGATAAGGGTTAATACGAACGTAAGATGTTCACGACAAGAACGAAAAAGTTGAGCGAGGCGGATGTATATGGTGTGGCGTACATATGTACACGGGATCGGCGTACATACACGGTCCGTATAGGTACATAGGCGCATGGGGGCGTAGATATGGGTGCGCCCGTGCCTTCAGCCAGCCACAAGGCACGAACCATTATTTCATATTTCATTTTGTATATTTCAACTCCGGAGGAGACGCTAACCCGCAGGACTCCGGTTGAGGGAGGAAACAAATAAAAGGAGAAGAGCAAAAGGGAAGAGGGAACGAACAAAAAAAAAATGAGAATAAAAAAACAACAACAACAAAAAAATATCGGACCTCTATCTCCCATAAAGAGCATTTTTGTCGCCTCGTGCCCGTTGGTTTCATTCTGCGTGTCTTTCAGCTTCTCGTCTACGTTCCATCGTTGTCTTTTATTTGGTCATTTTAAAATTCATCTCTGTGTATCGTTTCGTTAGCGAAACGCAAAAAGGAATAAGGTATATGTATATACATATATGTATGTATAGATAGCGCGATGGAGAATGTTTCTTATGATGAACATAAATTGTTTACTTTATAGAGTTCTTAATGAACGGGAAATAAGGAAAGGAGATACTTTATCTTACTGAAAAATTGTTTCCCCTTACTTTCAGCTACACGTGCGCACGTGTCTCGGTTTCATGACGTATCGTTTACATTTTCACGTATTTCTCGTGTAACAAACGAAATTCCATGGGAACTGCCGAACCAACGATTAATATGCATACTTTTCGCAATCCTGCTTTTCATCCGAACGAAATAACTCGTCAGCTTATCATTCCACCTTTCTCTTATATCTTTAATTCTTATTTACATCGCTCCATTATCTATAACCATCATTTCACGACGTAAGAAAAAAAAAACAATATTTAAATATAAAAAACAGACAGACTTATCTATTTTCCGTTCGCGTTTCCGCGCGCAAAAAAAAAATATGAAACCACAGGACGAACAACAATTTTGACTCACAGCGAAAGAAGGGGCGGCAAGAAAGGAAGGAGAAACGGCGCCTCGAACTTTTCGGCCAACAATAAGTAAACTTAATTTAATATTCTTGGGCGCGCTCCACGGTGAGCTAGCTGGCAGTGATTCATCATCACACCCGCGCACTGCTTCCCACCATGACGTCCTCGTTAAGTATTCTAATGGTTGCCATGTACCTCTAATTTACCCCGCGCTCGGGCCTAGTCGGACGACTTCATTAATTTCGATGTTTCGGGCAAAAGCGGGGCGGCAGTGGATTAGGAATGTAGCCTCCGTGATTCCTATTGTCTCGCTCTCTGAATCGTAATCCGAGGAATTACCATCGTATAATTCGACACAACCTATTCTCGGGCTACGAACGAACAATTTTACTTCTTTTTTTTCTCAAGAGAGAGACAATTTAGGTCGGCGGTAAAAAAATTTAGCGCGATACCTGCCAACACGCACGAGCGATCTTCTTTCCATTGCGAATAAATAATTGATATATTATAATTGAAATCGAAGGATATTGTTAAAAAGTTCATCGTTTGAAAAAGTATTACTACAAACTTCATCCGGTATTCTGGTATCTCCGTTCAGACACGGTTGAGTTACGCTTCGAAATCCATCACATCGAACAATGAGTCGATCTTTCTATTTCTTTTAATACGATATTCGCAGCCTCTTACGTAAGCATCGTAAAAGTAAAAGTACCGAAGGATAGGCTTTCTCTCTAACCCTTTGCAGGCTAAAAATACACGCAAGCTTGCCCGTGAAAAATAAGAAATAGAAACTATCTCGAACCGCAGACCGTACTTACTTTCTCGCGTTTCAGAAAATATGCACGCTCCGACTATTAATATAAATGTAACACTAAGACCGTGTTCGTGGGTTAAACGAAACGCGAGCTAATAACGTGATTTTCAATAAGTCGTCGATCGGCTTCGGCCACGCTCGGAAATCTCATTTCAAGCTGATGCTAATAGCTTCGGCTTATCCGCGCCGCCTAATCTGCCGGTTCGAAAACCGAGTCATGAATTCTCCGAAGCGTATAAATTAACGCGTGAGATTGCGACAAATTGCGAATTGCGATTCGATCGGGACTGCCCGCGCGAGTTCTCTCAGGAAATCGCGAACGAAAGATCGGCACGTGCCGAAATTCTCCTTTTTGCAATCTGTCAGTCGTCGGCACCGCCAACGACGTCGACGACAACGTCGACGGTTCCGTGGTTACGTCGTATCGCGGTCGCTGACATTTTCCAGAAAGCTTGTTCGTTCCAGCCGGTTAATTAACGATTCCGCGGTGATTTACGCACGCGGCCGCGGGTAATTCACTGGACCGATCGTCGATTAAAACCGCTAACGCTCGGCTCCGGCGTATCCTGGCACTCGGGGAATTTCGATGTGCCCGCGCGGGTGTAACGTCAATGGAACGTGACATTTCCAGAATCGAGCGAGAAACTTCTCGGCTCCGTATCGGCATTTAGAATACCGCCGCGTAGAATTAGTTAGCACGTCTCCTCGTCCCGGTGTTCGAAAACGATTTTAATTACGGGAATACCGAATAAATCTTTACGCGGGAAACGAATTGTATTTCTTACGATAAAATTCTCGCGCGAAACACTCTGACGCTCGTGATAGGCTGGTGATGTAGTCGGAGATCGTTCGTGAAATAATTTATTTAACCCTCGGGGCTACTATTGCCACAATGTTTACTCTATATAAAGTTTAGACGTTACTGACTTTCTCACCGTGTTTCTATATATCTAGGATTTTACGATACCGTTTAATGACTGCTAAATTACACCGTACTGTACGTGGTAATAAATATAAATGATATATCGCGTTCCTTTCAGATATCTAATTAAATTTGTCCAACCTGTCCGGTCAGAACGAGAAAACCACTAATCTTGGAATTCTAATATTCTACGATCACTCGTATCTATTTCCTTCTTACCTTTACTTTGACATTTTATTTATCTTATAAACTATGAATCCAAAAATTGATTTATAATTTCCAAACGACTCTGGTATCACCGCTACGAATCGTTTCAACGGGATCACACGTAAGATCGACGTTACGAGGCAGAAAATCCGCTCATTTACCCTCGATCCGCTCTACGTATATGCATAGTATAATAGTTAATATAGGCAGGAGCCACAAAGAGCAGAGGAAGCGTACAAGACGAAGAAGAAGAAGAGGTCCAAAGCGGGGCCCACATCGGTGGGACCGCATCGTGCACCCCGCCCAACCTGGGTCGCCCACTGTCACCATTAATAATACGTCTCCCGTCTCGTGATGTATCTCATCTCCGTTGGCGTCGTGTGTTGTGCCCCGTGTCCTGTCGTGTCGGTGTTTAGCCTTCGTTGTGCGCGCTGTGCAGTCACACACACACGCACACACACACATGAGAACGGATAAACTCTCGCGCGCACACACATACGGTCGTACAAGTATATAGAACCGGAGACGGTTAATATACGCAAGGTAAAAACATACGTACAAACACAATCATAAACGAGAAACGCACATTCGTCTATAGGGATATGGTACGAAGAACTCACACACGTGTATATCTTATTCTCTCTGTCTGTAATTTTCTTTCTCTTTTCCCCGTCTCATCTTTCTCACCGTGCTCTATCCGTTCCTCCGTAACCCCCTGTACTCGTACCTTCTCTCTCTCTCTCTCTCTCTATCTATATATATATATATATATATATATATATATACATATATCTGTCTCTCTCGATGTATACGTATTCAAGTACTTACATACCACACGTACGTACGTACGTATATACGTGCGAACGGTCGATTGCGTGCACGTAGGTGTACGTAGTAACACACACCTATACATCGATAAGAAATTGGGAGGGGTCACCCGCACGTGTCCGCGTTACGACGTCGCGCAATAATACGTATGTACACCGGGTCCCCGGTCGTCGTCGCGTGCAACTACGTCGACGACAAAGACGACAAAGACGACGAACAAAAGACACCACGTGCACCGTTTGGCACACGCGTATCGTCGACTTTTGACAGTTACTTTTCGGGACAAAGACATCAAGGATCGGATGGCTCGGTATCCTGCGAGAATACGAACGCGGAATGGCATGGCAGTGGGTACGTGCTGGGCACGTGGACGTAAGGCCCCTACCCGTTGGGGCCCCACGGACAATCTCTCGTCGAGCGGATTCGTAGCTCCCGGTTTCGCCCGACGGAAAAGTAATCTGTCCCCGGCGATCAGGCGGCCGGGCCTCGTGATCTTAATGGATTATCTGATGCGTTTGACTTCGTTCGGTAGCCGTAATCGAGTTCGTGGTAACTCATGAATGACGACGACCGAACGGAGGAATTCCTTTCAGCGTTGAGGGAACGCCGCGCGACGATTCCGAGCCCGCGGATGGAAATGATGGTAAACTAATTGACAGTAATTGTGGAACTGATGGAGAATGATTGTGATAGAGGTCGATCCCATGCGATTATTAGGATTCTTCGAAGGACCTTTTATTTTATTTTTTTTTTCATTTTTACGGAAGAGGTCGGTAAACTTTTGCGACAGGAGATGTGTCGAAAGAAATTTCTATGGGATCGTTCGTGTTGTTTTTTTTTGAACGATCGTTTGCTTGTCTTCCTGGAATATCATTTATGAGGACGATTGTCGTGTACAACGAGGGGATACATGTTAGCCTGGGCAGTTGAAAGTGAGGATTATGGGCAGAAAATGGCAATTGTCGTGCATTATGTATGTACGTGTGCACGTTCCAACTGTAAGCAGTTAAAGTTACGCCTCGAAAATACCACGGATATGGAAACATTCGTCTTGAACGTTGTTCCCGGGTATACGACCGGTGTGACGGTATGAAAAATCAACACGTTCGTTGATACTTGAACACTTTCGTCTCCCGACGGAAAAACACTACATGAACAACATAACATACTTTTGAAACAATTCTGAATAACTTTGCGATCGGCAGATTTCACATTTGGGAGTACCAGCAGGTCGGAGCAAATATAGCGTTTCGCAGTTACTTTTGCTTACAGTACCTATTTAAAATCAATACCTATATGGATATTAAAACACACAGAATTTGTTAAAACGGATTTTGAACCACGAGGCATAGGAGACGATAGTGTTTTGTCATTTTTGCGATGTTTGACGATTCGACGATTTAAAAGTGTCCCCGCTAAGGGGACGCCGACTTCTACAATGATTTAAAAATGTCCCTGCTACAAGGACACCAACCGCAAAGGGTTAAACGAATGAAACTCGTCAGAATATTAAAATCCATCTAAAAAATTAAATGTATCCCGCAAAACAGATCACAAAGATCCGATAAACCCGCGTATAAGCCGTGTGAAGTTGAAAATTCCACGGATCCCCGTTTTGCAACAAAGAAACCCGACACGATCCGACACTCGGTGCGCGGTATAAGATTCAAAAGACCAAAATCCGTAGAAAAAACGCTCGAACCGGAAACTTTCGTTCGAGCGACCCGATCGCACCCGTCACTTCTGATCGGAGCTGTACAGGCGTGGTGCAATGCAGACCGGCGATCAGGAGGGACAAAAGTCGAAGTCGTCGAGAGGAACGTAGTCG
Source organism: Mimumesa dahlbomi (assembly GCA_917499265.3). NCBI lineage: Eukaryota > Metazoa > Arthropoda > Insecta > Hymenoptera > Crabronidae > Mimumesa > Mimumesa dahlbomi. Next base: position 4,627,996 of record OU824113.1, on the reverse strand, counting down.
GCGCTCGAGGGGTCCCACCTCCGTGTGCAACGCGATCGTACGGCGACCGGGGCCCCATCGCGTGTATTTTCATAAATATAATAATTTATTTCCCTCCCGAGGTAAATCCATACACGCGTTGGATGTTGTAATCTTCCGTGGTTCGTCTCCCCGTTGTGTTCATCTTCATCCTGGTCGTCGACGTACTCGTCGTTCTCGTCGTTGACGTCCTCGTCGTCGTTGTCGTCGTCGTCGTCGTCGTCGTCGAGGATAGGTGGGTCGGACAGAGTATACACCGTCGTCGGAAGGTAAGGTAAGGGTGCGGCCAGACTCCGCTCTCGACTCCACCTCATTACCCGGCATTCTATGCAGAGACTGCGCTTATGGCTTATTATTGCTTTAGCTTAGCCAACCCGTCGGTTCTTTCGTTCCTCGTGTTTGTCTGTATACAAGATTGTATACGTTGGTTATATCACTATGGTCTTATATGTTTAAGTATATGTTTCTATGTATGTAGATATATATACATGTATATACACGTAATAGATTTCATTCGTTCATACTACGTATATACATATACTTAGGTACTACGTCTAGGTACATATTTTGTATATACATACATATTGTGTATATATACGATCGTACGTCCATCGGTTTCTCCGTTCATCGATCCTCGCTTTAAGATTTTTCATTTTATATGTACGCGCAATTATTGGGCCTGATCTTGTCTTACGGTTCGTTATGTTGCTTTACCTAGCAGGTACGCCGGAGTCCTCCTCTACCGAGTTTGTGCGTAATGCCCCCCACCAACCTCTCCTCCTCCTTCCTCTCTTTCCCTGATAGGACTTTGTCGGTATTATCTGTAGTCCCCGGAGTTCTCGGTGGCTCCGTAAAAAACTGGACCGAGAGAGAGATTTAACCCTTCGATAGAACCAAGCTCCGGAATATCGTGTAGGGGACTACTGGCAAAGATTGCTTTAAGTAACGTCGATTTTTTTACGAGTATACCAACATCGCTCGACGCTTAAATACTATAATTTAGCGATACTTTGTATTCCGGTGAAATAAATTAATTATAAACCGTCGATGGTAAAATTGATTCCACCGACGATAGGTGATTCGACGGTTCTAAACGCTGGTGAAATCTTGCATATCGTACGAACGTTCAGGGTTCGATACGTTGTTGTACTTTTTGTCGACTACAATTTCTGTATTGTACACGTTACTCGAAGTGAAAAAACAAAGTGGAAGACTCGGTGGAAGGAAGGGGTTATATTCTTGCTTGAAAGTTACCGCGGGTAGAATGTTGCACGAAACCGGCGCATAGTAGACTTGGTTTCCTTCGGGTTTCATCAAAATTCGAACTCTTCACACTCGGAATTATCAGGTTCGATCAAAATATCGAGTCTTCACACTCGAAGATCCAAACGAGGCGTGAAATCCGTTTACACGGTAGACTCGATCGTCCTGACACTCGGCTGTCAATAATCGTTTCCACGAACGCATAATCGGGAATATTCCGTGAAAAGATCCTAAACGGCGATACACGAAACGAGGTTCAGCAGGTAGATCTAAACGGACGTAAGTAATGCACAAGCGGGAGGGTAGGGAGTGCGCGCAGACGATATAAAGGAACAAATGAGTTTCGTGATCGTACCAGAGTCCGATCTTGTCTTGGGTTAATCGAGCAACGCCGTAGAAAACGAACAGAACGAGATTTGGTAGGGTGAATCAGCCACCGACGATGAGAGAGAAAGGGAGAGTAAGAAATAGAGAGACACAGAGAGAGAGAGAGAGAAAGGAAAGAGAGAATGACGAGGGTGAATAATGTTCCGCGTCCGATTTGAAGAACCGGAGACAAAACTTTTATAATATGCTAACCATGTGAGAGAACGGTGCCCGTCGAACGATTCAGTGCTACGACTCGTTCGACCGATTTCCATCGGTTTCAGAATTAAGTTGTACAAGATGTTTATTCCGTGTCGAAGCATTGTTTACGATAGGAAAAGGCTAACAAATCGTGTCGACGGAGAAGCGAGAATAATATATGTATACCGTAAAGTAAAATGTCGAGTTGAAAATCAGGCATAAAGGCTTTAGCCGGCGATATGAGAGACCGATTCAGACGTAGCTTAGGCGATTCGACAGCGATAATAATTCACATTTACCGATAGAAAACTAGGACGGCGCTGTACATACCTACAGGTGCACAGAAGAAAAGTCTCTCGACGACACCGCAACGGATCTAGATTAATCTAACGATAAATCATTTTCCGTTACGGTGACCACGTTGTCGCGCGTAACGGCGGTACATGCGCGATGAAATAATTAATACCCATTAATTTACAACAGACATAGACTTCTCGATCCCTACGTGTTTGTTATGTTCGTTTCACCGTAGAAACATACATGTATATCGTGCATACAAGTGTATATCGTTGTTTTGAACGAGGCACCGCCTTGTGTAAATAAATTCCCGTTTGACATTCCGCCGTTTTACTCCGTCCTCGTGAAAATACATATTTACGTAGGATTTTTGAATATTATAGAGAGTAAGTGATGCATTATCAGAGACCTATACTTTCGTGTACGTTTACCTCGGCCAGGATGTAGGTTGCCTTTAGATCGGCCCGACCTCTTTTCTCTATGGCCATTTTTACGGAAACGAAATTCACAGAGTGGGCAGAGCCGATTCCAGCCTCAGAAGTTCATCCACCGTGTAGCCGAGGTGCTATTGTTCGAGAGCCAGTCGATGGAGACGAGGAGAGGAAAGAAGAGGCGAACGAGGATGGTATCGTTGAAAAAGAGAGACGTACTACTATACACATTGAAGAAAAGTAGGCCTTTCCCTCGGAGTTCAAACGATTCTTACGCACTCCCAACGCGCGTTATGTTAATTTCAATCGCCGGCAGACTTTTCGTTACACTCTATTTCGCAACTCCCACAAAGGTCGCGTACTCGAACTCTCAGGGCTTTTGATAATTATTACCGTGATCGTTATCGCAACGAACGGCCAACCGGTGTACAACACACGAAAGTACAACGTTCGTTCGCCGATCCCATTATATACATATACTTCCCTATCTTCCCTTCTGTACCGTTACCGGTTACCTATTCCGGCGATTATAATAAATATTTTTTCATCACAATTTCATCGCGGTAACATCGCTATGGCTATCTCGCTTACCGTGCACCAACGTAGAGGTACATACTACATACAATCGATTCCCTCGCTTTCTCCGGACTCTATATCAATTCTCTTTATTTCCCGTCAATTATATTCCACGGGATTATTGCCGTTAATAAATAATTCAATAACAATCATCTCTCCCGATATCCCATTTCTACGATTAAGGAACATCGACGTGACCCGCCCACCACCCGGGTTTCGCCAGGCAAAATCGATCGTTTTCACAGCCGGTAACGAGTAACTCGCCAGAAATGCCTTTTGTCCGGGTGATTTTTCGTCGTTGCGCGGCGAGGCGTGATTCACAGAACGAATCACCCGGCGAACAGTACGTAGTACAGCATCGTGCAATAACGACGCTGAAAAAGAGAGAGAGAGACAGAAAAAGAGAAAGAGAGGTAGAGGTAGAGGTAGAGGTAGAGAGGGACCGCGTGCCGGGCCGCGTAAAAGCATACTACGAGAGATCCAAGGGGCCCAATAATTCTCAATCGTCGAAGCGTCCGGGGTACGGGGGACCCCGCGATCGCCGGCGTCCCTTAAATCTAGCAACAAGGCCGACGTTATCGGTTGCCTTCCACCGTGCGCCATTATTGTGAGATACTGTACGTCCTGATCCGTCGTTTAGGCCCCCTCTATCCGAGCCGCGAATCTCACGCGTTCGGGAGGCAACGAGACGCGGCGTTCCACCGTTTCTCTCGCGAGAGAGTAAGACCGACGTTCCTCTCCCAATGTATGTATATATACACATATACATGTATGTGTGCGTGTGTCTATATAGTATATACATATATATATTCACTCTTCACGTGTACCTTCGAACCGCCTTCGAGGGAGACATCGCGGGGGAGGTGGTGGAGGAGAGCAAGGTAATCAGAGGCACTAAACCACGATACCGTGTTGGCAGTTAGAGCCCTCTATCTCTCCTGTCGTTGGTGGTACAACACGCCCGGTATTATTTGCAGGCTGCCACATTTGTCGTAGGTGGTCTTGCGACAGTGGCGTCGCGCGGCCCCGTATAAACGACGCCGTCTACAACGCCGTGGTTCTCTTTCGCCTTCTACGCGATCGCGGATAACGAACGCCTTCGAGGATCCTTTCCACCCTCCTCCCCCTCTCGAAGGGTATCCCCCCCCAATCACTAATATCCTTTTTCCTTTCCACCCGTTTGGTAAAAAGCACCAGTGACTGATTAACGAGAGAATTAACGAAGATTAACGCTCGTCGCACGCGCTGGAATTTATGGTCGAGCTAAACCGATTCCTGAATTATGGAGTTTACCCCGGGGGATCGATTATCTTCATTGGGATCTACCCGATCTACGGTCCCCCCGGATGCCGGCCGGTGAATATAGTTTCGGATGTACGACGGTTTCTCGGTTTCCTTAGCGGCGATTAAAAAAACACCGTTTCCTATTTTAATTCTCTCTTTCTTTTTCTTTGTCTCCTTTTGTCTGTTCGCGATCCGATCGTTCGATCGACGACGTGCTGCTGGTTTAATTACCAGTATTTATTTCTCGTACTTACTCGGCTCGATTTATAGAACGATCATAAAGCGCGGGTGAAATGACGTGCGCGCGAAACTTGAACGTGACGCAAGGCGAAGTAATTTCGTCAGATACGATGATGAAATTGATGTGCCATCAGGTCGGATGGGAAACGTTCGAAAGGTCTGAGAATCTCTAAGGTATCAACCCTTCGCGCAATCGCGAACAACCCGACCTTCGGTTTCCCTCCCCGTCGCATCGACGTAACAACAAAACAAACAAACAAACACGCTCTATCGAGATTATCCGAATGTAATAAGATCCAGGAACATTGCACCCGGTGTACGCCGACGGAGCGTAATTTCATTCCTATTAAGCCGCGAGGACCGCATTAAAAGAAACCACCGAGATCGTCGGATTAAACTACCGTCCGTTGCAGAGTGTGGAGGTGGCACGAGGTGATTTCGAAGCAACGGAACTCGTACCGCCGCTCTTTAAAATTACACGGAATGTCTCGGGGGTTCTGTCCCGTTCCGACTGGAAATCAAATGAGGGGAACAATAAGAAAAGAAACAACCGAAACGTGATCAAACAAAAAAAGACCGAAAGAAAGAAAGAATAAAAGAAAGAAAAAGGAAACGATCCGGCGAGTGGACACGTCAATTTCCACTGTTGACATACGAGCACCAAAGAGGGGCTAACGGTTGGGGAATGATTAATAAAGATGCGCGGGCACGCGTTTCACCGGATATAAGGCCCACACGGGTCCGTCCCCATCGGCATGTATGTATGTATGTATATACGTACGAACGTACGTACGTACGTACATACGCGTTCCTCTATCGCCTCCTTCTCGCCAACTACAGAAAGAAAACACGGTATAGGGTCGCGCCGCGACGGTGTGCGGCATCGAGACGCGTGCTCGTGTATTCTCTTCGCCGTTCAACGAGCATGTATATCGTATACGATATAACGCAACACACATCTAAGATACCGACGTATGTATTTATGTATATATATGGATGGATAGATGTGTGTATGTATGTATATATGTACGTCCGCGTGCATAACTCGGACATAAAACACGCTCGCGCAAGCTTCGTATGTATATGTATATAAATATACATATGTATAACTTTGTATATATATGTATATATATACACACATATATACGTTGTTGCGTGCTAGTACGGATGGACTAACGGACGGACGGACGGACGGACGGACAGATCGACACACAGCACGCGCATGAATATGTAGGATGTCTGGAAAAAAGACGAGGAAAAGTGGGGGCGGCAAAGACCCGACGCGCATAGTAATCGGAGCCGCGTCATGCCAATAACATCGCGCCGATCGCCTAATGTTCGATCGATAAACCCAACGAGTTTTCCTTACTTCGGCGGCGATAACTGGCACGCAGGGGAGGTCGGTGATTTACGGGTTTGTTCGTGAAATAAGAAAGATGCAGATAGAAACAGACACAGAGAGAGAGAGAGAGAAAGAGAGAGAAAGAGAGAGAGAGAGAGAGAGAGAGAGAGAGAGAGAGAGAGAGAGAGAGAGAGAGAGAGAGAGAGAGGTGGGGAAAAGATAGAGAGTGATAGGGAGAGAATCGGCGAACGATCGACAGGGGAAGAAGGGAGGGAGGGACGCGTGTTGCGCGTACGAATACACGGACATAGAGCGTTACGGACACACGTAAATGGTCGTGCTAAAACAGGCGCGGGTAGGTGGGTACACGAGGAGAGTTTACAATTTTCTGCACGACGGCCACTCGGTCGTTCAAATGCCAGTAACGTTGCGGATGCCAATTGCCGATAATTCAAGGTGTACCTACTCAAGATAACGCACGGGCACGGTGCTGACAGATCGTTAGGTACCGGACGATAGACTTTTCGTATTTACCGTGACCCGGTCTATGTATGTATGTATGTATGTATACAAGGAATCCATAATATTCGACGATTGATTTCACCGTGGTCTATTTAAAGAGATAACACTCGGGTATAGAATCGACAATGTAAACGCGAGAGGGTGTTCGGAAATTCGAGGATACCAGTATTTTGCAGAATCTAATCAAAGATCTAAGATACCCTGGATCCTCGATTACGGATATACAGTGGGGTGATATTTACGCTACACCGGCACCTACGTAAAGAGGTGGGGGCGCTTAGTGTTTCAATATCGAATTTACAACGTATTAAGTTGTGTTGCCCGCGAATTTACACGACTATAACAGTCTGTTTCCTGATATCTTTGTAATTCCCTTGTTATACGTATACATATACATATACCACGTATAGAGTTTGCGTAGTTACACGACGCGACCTGGGGAAATACGTGAAACGACGGAATCGACCGGAGATCGGATTTCTAAAAGATCCAATTAAAGCAGATAGAACGATAACAACATAGAAGCGAGAAAGAAAGCGATTTTCCGCGAGGTGTATCGTGGCCCGAATTCGTCCTCGTTACACCGCGGAATGATAATTAATGAATTAAAATATAATCCACAGATTTCCTAATGGGACAGCACAACGCCATTGCGGTGAGGAAAAATTTCCTCGCGGTAGTCTGATTACGTCCCCTTTCTCTCCGACCGAATAATCATTCACGCTAATCACGTGACGTGTAATTAAACTAATAATAACACCGCGACCACGGTACGAAGAGAGTTTTCCGACTTTCTTGTTCCCACAGTGCCATCCCGCGACCCCTTTCCGTGAAACACTTCAACGGAGAAAAAGGTTTTTCTACCACGCGTCACGTATCCGTGTTTTAATTCCCCCGGTTTCTACTTCCACGGTTAATTAACCCGGCAACCAACAAGTTTCCCTCGTTACCGATTTGATAACGTTTTCACCGAGACACCGTTACGACGAATCTTATCGTCTCGACAGCATCGACACAATATCGAAGTTCAAACGATCGCTCGTCATAATTCGAAGAATATTCGTCGGCAAAACTTACCGAGCATCTTGCTGAGATCGGCGTTGTGGAGGTCGGGATTCTCGTCGGCCAATTTCTTGCGCTCGACCTTTGCCCAGACCATGAACGCGTTCATGGGACGACGTATCCGTTGCTCTTTCAGACTCCTCTGCGCGGTGCTGCCGGGATGGCACATCTTCACTCCCGCGGGAATCGATGATATACCCTGTTGATACTCCAGAGATGGACCGGAAGCCAACCAGGACATATCCTCCAGTCGTTGCTGAGGACCGCTCAACATCCCTGGTATCTGCGAATTGAAAAGCGTAATGTAATTGGTCGATAAATCACGGCCCCCCTTTTGCGAGAACCCTCGATAATTACGTCCTTATTAACCAAAACAGGTGAAAGTCGGTTGGCGATATTTGCGATTCCATTAAATGTAATTACCGGGGAGATATTAATCGGTCGACTAACGAACGCCGCCTGGTCTCGGACGGGGCACAATGCCGAGTAAAAGCTAGTATACTTTAACCGCGGTACTCGTTATAATCTGTATTGTAATATAATAAACCGAGTTAATACACGGCAGACGGTAGAAACGTGAAAATAAATCATACCGTGTCGGGATAATTAAACGGTATCTTAATCAAAACCAATGATGTTTCAACGAACAGCTAGAATTATTGAATTACACTTTCAACCGACCGGGACGTTATCGTTCGTCTTTTTTTATATTTGTTGTTTATTCTGAAACGTACGTACTCTCGACGATTTTCTACGGGGTAAGCGGATAAAATTCAATGGAACGTAGGTGTGCGTGTCACGTTCTACGTGAAACAGCGTTCGGTAAATGAGAAATATGTGCACTCTATTCCGCGAACGATTCCTCGCGCGGTCCAAATGTGGATACGTACTGAAATGATTTGGGTATCGATAGGCATTGAACTGTCATTGCCATCGATATTCGACTCGATGTCGTAGGCCCTCGACGTGGGAGTCGCATAAAGCGAGGAATGAAGTGCCAAGAGTCCCGGGGAACCGCCATAACTGCTCACTGGTGGTGGTGTCACCTCACCCCTGTCATAATTATCCAGCATCCTATAAATTTAAAAATCGATTTATTATCCATTACGCGCATTTACGATCGGTATGCGAGCTTATGCTAGGCGAATGGCGAAATTACCCGGGTGTACTGTTACACTCGATCGGAATGTTTATTTGGTGGTTAGATGATAGGTGAAGCGATTAATTCGATAAATCACAGCGACAAGGAATATATTCCCACGATTTGGAATTTGAATGAAATTGAATAAAAGGAAATTATTCTAAATCACGATAAACCGTCCGTGTATCCTGCAGGGAGGATTACGTCAAATCCGCGATTATCGTCATCGTGGAATACCTTTCTATAATAATGTTTCCATCGGAATGTCTTTATAGCTATCATACAGTATATACGTGGTAATATTGCCAAATGAAACGATGGGTGACTAATCGTCAAATAATGTTAATGTAAATTCTGCTGCTAATTTACTGGCTTTATTTCCAATCGTCAAAGTCTTATGTATAAAAAAACCATAATAATTTCTATAATTAAACGTATATCACAGTAACTTTAATACCACCAATAGTAACAAAACAAATTTTAAAGTTTAATACGATAAGCAACCTTCAAAGTTCTATCGTCGATGAAATTCAAAAAATTCGCAATCCCTAGCGCGTCTTTCGACGGATCGCGGCCACGTGATCCGTTGAAAAGCCCGATTCTTCCCGATCAATCGGTTTCTAATTGAAAACATATCCAGCCGTTCGCTCTTTCCCGTACGCGAATCGTACCATCGCTGTACATCCGGTGGCGAGCGAGACGGGAGACGATTTTCAACGATGCGGATAGAATAACATTAGGCCCGTTCGATACCGGCACACACCGCGAGCGGGCAAGAACAAGAGATCGATTCGTACGGCGGTGTACGCGAGGTAATTGACTTTGGCGTCTCTCTTTCGTCGAAGACGAAGCAGCAAGAGAAACGGGAGGAGAGAAATCCCGTGGGTCGCTCGTGCCCGAGCCGATTGATCTGTCAACCCCGTTAGGAAAAGAGTTGATCGACATGAATGAACCATTCAAGGCCACTTAATGGAATTCCCACGATTGTCCTTAAGGCATAATGCGACCGTGCCAGGTATAATAGTACGAACAGCTGTCCCCGCGTGCATACCTACATTTATATGTATATAACGAAATGTGTATACGTGCCGTCTGTTATTGTACGTGTGTCCGTAGAACCACGCGTGTTACACGCGTATTGTAGCCACACCGAAGGGGATTTCGCGACCGTAATCTTGCGGGGGTAAACTTGTCTATATATGCACATATATATGTATATATACATGTCTCTTTCTTTATATATAGTATATGTATATGTGTATGTATATACATTTAAAGGGACGTATGTAATACACACGTGTTCCTATACATATGTTTATACATGTATATATATGTATATATATGTATAGATACATATATATTTACACACGCGAATGTTCCACATAATGGCCATTGTTTCATTCGGTTTGCGAGATGCTGACGGGGGCAAAAACGTACCGGCATTTTCATTCAATAAAGTTGCTGGCTACTACCAGTCGTTTTTGCTAGTAGTCCCTACTGCCTCGGCCACGCTTCCCTCGCGATATCCTCGAAACCCGCTACTGTTCGCCGGTTGAACTATAGCTTCGATAACCGAGATCGATACGAGGTGTCGTTTTAATATCGCGACTCTGTCACGGTAAATAGCGGTGGGCCGGGTTCTCGCTTTTGATTGGGATAGTTACACGCTACGATATAGTTGAGAACGTGGTGGTAGCGGACCGACCGTCGTAGATATTCGGAAAAGGTGATTTAGTTTTGAAATCGTTTCTTGAGGAGCGAGTAAATTCATTTTCTGGATCGAAGTATTTATTCCGGGTATTATCGGTATATTAATTGGATTCTGTCAGTGATTGCATTTAAATTCTTTCTTATTGACTTGATATAATTATCGGGTAACGTATGAAAATTAACGCTCCGAGAGAAATGCTGTTTTAATCACTCCACATCGAAAGTATTCTTATTCCTATCGACAGAAATATTTGTTAACTTAACGAGCGCTATGAATTGTGTACATCATTTTATTACCACGATGCCCGAATATTTATAGGAGTCACTTTCCATCGACGTAGAATAGAATAGCGTGCAATTGTGGAAATAACTGGAAATCGGGCGCGAAAAACAATCGCGCGGACGTTGCGTGCGCAACGATAGAAACAGTACTTCGAATACAATGGGATGAATCTGATAATTATATTTCGAATGGTCTTAAAAAAAAAAGAAGAGGAGTACACCATTAATTTAAGACCGGCAGACATAATATGTGCATTAGAAATTAAAAACCGTTAAACTCACGGTCAAGATTCCTCAGGTTTTGCCCGCGTCGGTGCAGCTGCACCACCCACACATATGATAGATACGCCACTGCCTTCAGCATTGTTTCTTTAATGATTCATATGGGGTGATTGTACCGAGAGTAGAGGAAGCAGTTTCCAACTGCGAATGCAATGAGCTTGTGTCGTATCGGAAATATTAATCCTCCGGGTGTCGTCGAAAGTCTCGGTGAAACATACGTGAACGGCACATTTTAATATTACAATAAGCAGACACTTTCATCGGTTTGGCACGCGTTTGATTATATTTTGTAAATAGAAACCGACGACGGAGTTATTTCACGTTCGATTAAAAAAAAATACAGCAATCGACAGGAACCCCGGCAGACGTATCTGTTTGATAATAACTTCATTACGATCTATCCGTAGCAGGGAAAAACACAAATAGTTTAAAGGTCCCTGGTGGAAACACGACAAGGGACTACAATGCGCCATGTATTACATCTCAGAATCCCATTGTTACCGGGCATACAAAATGAAACAGGTGTTAATAGCACACAATACGCAATATGTAATCGGTAAATTTGTAACAAATTAATTCAATTGTTCGTAAACCCCGGCGACGCGTATAAATCAAATCGGTCTACTCCCAAAGGGGGGACGACACACCGAGCCGTAATGAAATTTAATTTCCAACGAATAATTCACAAAATGACTCACGGACGGCACTTTCTTCGCATTGACTCACAAACAATTTAATTGAAAGTTCCTACCACACCTAAATCTAATTACGAACGACGCTACGGTCATATTTTCACGGTATACTTCGCGTCTAAATACCATGAACCATTAGACGAGATACACATTTTCAAACCTTTTCATACGCCAAGTATTCACCGATATCATCGTTACGTACTTTCTTTTCCGTCGTATATATCAAAGCACGGTTACGTTCGTACACAAAAAAGGAGGTCCACTTTCGTGATATTGAGCAACACGCTTCACGGCTCGTTAAGCAAAAAATCGGTACGCTGGTTTTTCTATCGGGGCCTAACTACGTAGGGCCCAGATGATACAAATTGTTTGATCTCCAGTCGAATAGAGAGGGATATCCAGTCGGGCATGTATCTATATAAACCATAAACTGTCGGTACACAGAAGGCACGGCAAAAGCACACGTACAGAAGAGAGTCGGTTGCCCGTGGAAACAAAGGACACAGCAACGATCCTCTAAATCGGTATGTCCGTCGAGCCTCATGAATCTCGTGGCTCACACAGTTCGAGTCCCCGAGAAAGAGAGAAAACTCGTGTGCCCTGCACGGTTCGGCACGCAGCAACCGCGAGCAACAAACTTCTCTCTCCCGGGGGCAACCGAGCAACGCCAACCGGCAACGAGACGAGAGGAACGAGGCTCGTTCGCTCCGTCAACGACACACTTGTTCCCCAAGTAAATTATTCCCCCCTTTGGGTCAGCCTTTGAGAGAAGTAGAGAAAGCTTTCGACTCCGCGGAGGCCTGACGGCTGACGTAGTGGCGCATTTTATTCAAATAATCGCAACGATCGAACACACCCTTGCATTGCTCGACGGCGCACCGGTATAAAACCAGCAACGGGTGTATTGGGCACACATACCGGGCCTCTACATTTTATATATACACTTATACATTGGATACCTATGTGTGTATGTACGATATCTTTTGTATATGATTGTATAGATACTAGGTATAATATATTTATATACATTTATATATGTGTATATATGTATCTATGTGTAGTACATAGATATATTACGTATGTTCAAATTTATATTCGTCAGTGACGTCGAATACGTATGTATCACTGGAATGCTTCGCCGTGTACATACATATACTTACATGTATACGTATAAAACGGCTATACCGTACAAAACGAACAGAGACGCAGGAACTGTAATTTTATAGGCCCCTGATTAAACTTTTAAATCGAATGACCAATGCGGTTCAGTTGGTAAGCGGAAGTGACGACCCCAGCCGCTCACCTCTGCACTACTAACGCTCCGGCGCGTTTCAGATTTGAGAACGAAGAAAGCGCATCCCCGAAACCTTTACGGGCTTAAGACTGCGGAACGGACGTCGGCGGTATACCCCATATACCTCCATCTGACCTCAGACCGTAGAGCCATTACATACGACTTCCTGCGACCAGGTAAAGAGGAATCGAAGCCCTCTAGGAGACTTCGTACGGGGCCGCGACGTCGCGTGAAGAAGTACAAAGTAATCGAGTGAAACGTTTTTCCAAAACGATGTGATTTAAATTTTTGTTTATTTTTTTCTTTTTTTTTTTGATTCTCTATTGATTTACGTTGCTTGTAAATTTCATGTGTTTCAGATGCATAGTCTATTTTGTATATTTATCGGTCAAGATTGCTATTAATTAATAGAGTGATTAGAAGGTTGAAATATGTACGATAAGAATAATTTGTTATAGGATAATGAGAATATTCTAAAGTATCGAAGCAATGTGTCTATTTTCTTGATCTATCTTTATGGTTTTGTACGTTCCTTTTGTTAGTTAAGAAACACTCACAACAAGTAATATCCGGTTTCCGTCGGAGACGTTTAAATACCACAATTCGTTAACTCTCACCTCTATTGTTTTCGACAAAAGCAAATTTCCGTGAGTACAAGTGAGTTTCGATTCATTAATAAATTACAGTACGCGTTCATTTACGACACCGTCAGCGTTTTAAAAGGCCCCCGCGTAAACCGCGTCTGTCTATACAATCATATACAAATTAGTTTCTCATCTGTAGCGCGGATTTTAATGCGGTAATTATATTAACGCGTCACTGCGACGATGTAATCGTCGACGCGATAAACAATCCTTTTATTATCCAAGCGGTGTACATTATACACGTAGAAAGATGTGCTCGACGTGTTTCGAAGATGGCGACTCCTATGAAAATATATTTTGAGCATTCGCGTCGATATCATCGCGACTGTTTTCAACGTCTAATTAATACGGAGTCATCATTATAACCGTCAAGTCACCGAACTGACTCATCGCGGTTGTAGAAATTGCGAGAACACAGGTGACGAACGAGGACCGTCACCGACGTCATTCCGTACGTGGGTGGAGAATCCTTTTGTTTTCCACAGAAACGAAACGTAGAAAGTTTGAAAAAGAGCTGCTCAAAATTCGGGGGAAGTCCCGGCGTTTGCGTACCGTGGGTATTATAGACAGAAGTTTCATGAATCCTGACATGGCCGGAGTACCGAGAATAACCGATGCGTATGTCGCCGTGGCGTAGTGTATCGTTCACGGAATTATTGACGTTTCAACGATATAATTGATGTTTGATAATCGAGCTTGTAGCTTCGACAATGGGGGGACGACGATGATCTGCGTTAGTCGCGGATGAAAAATTGCACGTTTTTAATAATCCACTTCGCGTAGAAATTGCCGACTATATTCGGAATCGTGTTGAATCTTTTTAAAATCGAATAACCAACAAGGAATTGTCTATAGTTAAATTATATCTAACGTATCGATTATTTTAATAGGAAATGAACACACAGATTCGTCTGATAGATAGAATATCTAGTAGACTCGTGAGTATTGTTTATAATATGATAGAATTAGGTGCAATTATGAACAACAAGGTGGAATAATGAGCTACAAAAGACGTTTTTAACAACGGCTGGCACGATTACGGTGTAATCAGAAAAACACGTCAAGTGTGAATAATGCGGAGGAAATACATCATTTTTTGACACTCTGAATCTAGGCTACGAGAATTACTCGCCGGGACATGTGTATACAGAATATCGTGACATGGTTTGCGATCCGTGCGACGGCCGCGAGCAACGTATGGAACCGAGCGGAACAATTTTAATGAAGATGATTTTCGTCGCCAGGAACCGCCGCAGTTGCAAAATCACCCTCGCAACGTGTCTCTGCGAAGTGTGTATTTTTGAAAAAACTTGAAAACGATATCACTCGTTCGACGAGTACATAACAATTCGAACGGACTCGTGCAATTTGTTAATTCTGCTGGTTAATCGCGAGTTCGTCGACGAGATTTTCGCGTAATGAAATTTTCATTCATTTTTATTCATTGGACGTGAAATTTTACCGCTGAGAATGTGTGTCACATACAACGACGATTCACCGACTACGATATTATATTGACTTTGGACATCATTTGCATGTAAAAGATGATTAACCGTCGGCGCGAGCGTTTTAAGCTGCGTGACAGTAATGTCATGTTGAAAGCTATTATATAAAGATTGTTCGTTTCTGTTAAAAAGAAATGTTCGGATAAGTGTATACCGCGGGGAATTCTTTCGGTAAAAATTCCTACGCACAGAAGCTTGCCGCTGACTCATGTAACGACATAACAAAGAACTTGTAATTTCACTTCAATGTTAAGAAGTTAAGTGTCTTACAATTATACGACACCTTTCATTAACGTGTCTCCATAAGAATTTTGCAAACTTCTCGTACGGCTCGTCGATAATTAACACGATCCAGACACGATCACGTCATGGGTGAAATGAAATCGAACAAAAGAAGAAGAAGAAGAAAAAGAAGAAAAAAAGAAATATCGAAAGCATCCAACAAACTTCGTGAATCCGCGTGTACCGTTGAAAACCGAAAAGTGTCCGCCCGCTATCATCGTCGTAACAACCTCGGACATTTAAGAACGCGATTTTTCTCCCGTTTGGTTACGCCACTCTAACGTAATAACAGTGAAATATTGAATCCGAGCGTAAACTGAAATTTAATGGACTCACGGCACGAACCTCTCGAGGACATGACGATGAGTGCTCGCGCGCGTTCCACGCGTAAAAAGGGTATTAAACGAGAAAATTCCTGAAGGAAGGGAAACGCCGTGGGGTTCGGAGAAACGCATCCCGACCCTCTTCGCGGACTTGCACGGATCAACGATAGTGATTGGCGATTACGTTAACCAAACACCGCGGTATACGCCCCTGCAATTTGCCTGGGGATCATCTTGCCCTAATCGCCGCACTAATAACAGGATTACCGGGGCCTGACCGCGGAATCGTATACTTATCCCTAATTCACCGTATCGTTATTAATATATATAATACAATTGAGAACAACGTCTTCGTGCTTGCGATAAGATGTACCGAAACGTCGTTGGCCACGTGCGAAACCGCGATAGGCTATGAATTTAAATTCTCTTCTTTTTCATAATGATCATATAAAATTCGAGGAAAGACAATTATGAAACTAATTGAGATTCACTAAAGACTTGTCAGATTTTCATAACGTAGAGTAATACTATTTGTAATAGATATAGTATCGTTAGAATTTCTTCACGTATCATCTTAACGCATTTTAAATCACGGTTAAAGTATGCAAATGGTGTCATCAAGTATCGTATCACGGATAAAACGAGAGTTATCTTGCTCCCAGAGGGGAAAACAGACAGAAACAAGTGTTTGATGAGGATATAAAATACTTACGTGTAGTGGGAATAAGAAGGGCTGGCCTGATCGATGTGCGAAGCTGATGACAAGCCTTGCACAATGGCACCCGAGGAATCCCTAGCTGGAGAAGAATTTTGGGCTGCCGGTACAGCGTGATGGTAGCGCTGGCACATTTCGGCCAAATTCCACCCATGGGCATCCATATATTAACACTGCTTCGCTTTTCTTTGGCGTACCATCCATTTCACACGCGTTGAAACACTCCCTCCGCTTGGTCCTCGGATTTTCGTTTGATTTTTTTGTTCTTTTCTCGATTTCAAATCACTTTCTTCTGTTGTTTACCGGATGAGCCCCAGGAAAGACGAACGGTAATAATAAAAAAAAAACACTCGCGATATTTCCGGCTTCATGGAAGTTCGAAACTTGAAACATCACAAATATTCTTTGCAAGGAGCACAGTCCCCGACGATGGGCCCTCGTTCGTTGAACGCCGTGACTGTAAGCTAATGACAGATAAAACGAACTGTGAATTAGGAGCCATTAAACCTCGACATGCGGTCAGTTTAGATATTACAACCGACGGAATCTGTCGTACCTCGTTAATAATACAACATAAGTCACGCCTTCGGATTTTGCTCGACCGTTATTATTATTATTATTATTATTCTTGTGAAATAAAATTTACAATATTTCTATTTACATCGGATTCCGCGAACTTTCGATTCTTGATTAAACGTGTCGCGATAAGTTACGATTGAAACATGAACCCCGAAGGAAAATGATGCTTTTCAATTATGATTTTTCCTATCTTGATGTTTCAAAGTAATCATTGTTTCAAGCCCTTAGGGGTAACGAAAGTGTTCACTTAGTTTCTATCGCAATGAGTTTGCAATAAGGTTTCACCCTGATCGAAGGGCTCGAAAACCGATACGAGATAATCATCGGTATCTTTAGTTCGATATCGATCGACTTCTATTCATGGGTCAGCGGTTGAGCGTTAATCACTACTGTGCAAGAAATCGACGAAATAACTATAATCACTCACACGTGATGCTTTATCTAATAAAACCAGTTATTAAGTTATAACCTTGTTCGCGTCATGGCACCGCGTGTCTAGTTATCAAAACGGATTAACGTTTTTACTTCGAATTTCTTCTCACGTCGTGGAAAAAATCATGATATTTTTCATTCGAATTGAAAACATATCAATAAATTATATAAATATATCGACAACACTGAATTATATAACATTCATATATTAATCGTTTGCAATCGCAGAGATTCGACAGCCCGTACGAATGCAACGAATGCAATCCCCGTCGTAACATATGTGTTTTTGATATTTAATAATTATTTATTTGGTCATTGTCACACAGTGACAAACGGACCAATTACCGTTAAACTATCCGCTAATAATTTTGAACCGTAAGTAGTACAGGCAACCGAACAGCTTTGAAGTTATAATTTCCGCGGGGAATTAATCGTCGACTACTGGGTTGGGCAGAGAACGCCGTTTATTCGTGGCTTAAGCGATTGGGTGTTAATCACAGCAGTGACCACGATATCGTAAAGCAGCCAATCGGCAATAAATTACTAACAAGTTATCCGTACGTACGGACAGTAAAACGTTGGATTTCTCTTTCTTTAAGATGCAATTAACCGCAGGAACTTGCATACGTTTTAGCACCTAAACCTATGAAACCAGATATCTGTGGACTTACGCTCGCCGGACGATTGCCCACAGACACAAAGCCGCACATCCTTGGCACATTACAAATTTTACAAATGAAACCGGAGACTCTTGTGTCGGAAACATCTTGTTTATTCGACGCCTATGGAGACCTTTTGAGCTCGTTCGATGTTTTACGACACTTTCATCGACATTTTTTTCCAAACCGTGAAATCAAGTAGTCAAATACGCGAAACGATCGCAACGACCGTAACTCCATAATCGAATGATATCCAAATAAATCATGATTTTACCGAAATTTACCTCAAACTTTCACACTATCCGTAGAATTCTTTCTTGACACGTTTGTTTGTTTTTTCACAATAGTAATCAATGTTCTGTCGAGTTTTCCGAAAATGTCGCCAATTACAAAATGGCAAACGGCGAACGAGGTAACATTAGAAAGTACACGTACATACGTAAGGTTTCCACGTTGATTTATAATTTCCCGAGATTTTACAAACCGGCATACATATATATCGAACAATCGTCTGCCGTAATCGTATACTCATTACGGCCGGTTGCATATTATTTACTTTCTTCGCTTCCAATCGCGTCGTCGCCAATGGTAGATTCGTATCAACCGTGAAAATACAAAAACCCCGGCCGGCGTGTATTCGAAAACAAGCCGCCTCGCGTAGAAACTAATAATTTAACCATTTTTTCACGCGACATCGTTACGCGACTCCACGAACATTCCATGCTTTCATGCCTCCATCCTTGTAATGACATACACCGAGCCGATGCAACGAATATCGCGTATCGATCTGGCATTATGATTATTATTGCGTTATGTCTCCTGCCACGATTGAGACCTCCGTTAGCGACACGTATGTATGTATGGTACATACGCGGGCATACACGCGGGAATTCTGACTTCACGGCTTCGTACATAAATATATATATACATATATATAAGTACATACATATATATATATATAAATACGTATGAATTCCACTCTATACATTTACGTGCGTAGTTTAGGTCATTTCAGGCCATTCAGTTTGACCTAACGTTATCAAGGATTTAAGCCTGATTTAGAGTTAACTCAAAGTTTGAACGTAACACGCGAAACAAGTACCGGAACACGGTGATAGAGTAGATTCTTTAGGAGTAATATTTTCGATAGTTTGTTGTCTCGTTAACGTCCTATTGACTGTGATACTAGAACGAACGACGAACGGGGCCTCAATACAGTTAGTTAGAAAATCGTTTGCTTCGGTTGGAATTCATCGGGACTTTTCGGATTACGATATTACAGAGGGTTAGATTATTCTAGCAGTAAATGCATCGCAATGACCCGACCGCGTTACTCGCTCGATTAATATGACGGATGCATATATTTCGATGGCGCAAGTCTGAATTTAGTATGCGGACGCGAAAATTCACGTGAATTATTCGACACGACCGCGTTGTCGACTGCGTTCCGCGTATCGCCTTTGTTATTTAGAGAGAATTTTGTTTGTCACATTTAAGGAAAACTATTGTTCCCCGTGATTTCGTGGAATGCACCGTGTCCGTCGACGATTACGTATAAATTCTATTTCCCACTTCTATCTCTGCGTTCGTTCGCGTAATTATTTAACACGCGTATACCTTTTTTTCGCGATTAGAATGATACCCGATACAAGAAACAATATTCCGCTGTCTGACGGCAAGCGACGTTAACTATAATATTCCGGTTCATCAATGTTCGTTTCTAAATACTTTTCGTCGACTCTGTTATAAAAGAATCTCGCGATAGAAACGTGCTCCCTTGTCTATGAAAAACATATTAAAAGAAAAAACTGTTGTCTTTAATTTCACGTTAATATCACATGCTTTCCGTACAGAGATCCCCACGTTCTATTCAAAGGATTGTTACCATGGCGAAACATAAACCGCTTAAAGATTTAACCATCGTAAAACAGAACCTACGAATACGGCGAAAGAACCACGGGCATGCCTTTCGTAGCATTTCCATGTTGATTTTCGACACATCGCTTGAGTTGGCCGATCGGAATCGCGGTATCTGCTGTGCAATCGATCGTGCAAGAACTCAGTTATCGAACCTCGGATCAACGTTAACGAAGGTTTCACGGTGGATTTTCGAAAAATCGACGCTCAGCGCGCGCGCTGCCTCGTTTCCTCTCTCTCGCTCTCTCTCACACGCCTTTTCTCTCTCTCTCTCTCTCCCTCTCTCATTCTCTCTACAGTACACCCACGCGCTATGCAACGACGAAACCGGCCGGCGGGTAAGAGAGAGTGTATTTCTCGCTTATTATCCTTTCCTTCGATTTCCTACCGTAAGGAAAAAGAATACACCGTTGGAAGGTGGCGTATATATCGCCAGGGTATCGTCGGTATCCGACGCGTGACTCACGCGCACACGCGGCCCCGCTGCGGCGTTAGGTGTATTCGCCTCGAAGATTTACAGCTCATTACCGATTTCATACCCCGGCGTCACGATCGATCCGCCGCGGGTGTAAGCTCGAAATCTAGACGCGGCGTATCGATACGTGACACCGCTCGGCGCGTGTCGATCGAATTTCTCCCGTAGAAAACGTTTCGCGGAACGCGCGCCAATAGAGTGCCACATACTAATACTAGTTACTAGTACTAGTAGTAGTGATATTACTACGACTACTACTACTACTACTGCTACTATGGCACCGATTCTTTTTCTCGTTTACCTTGCCGTCCGCTCGGTAGAACGTGCACCAGAACCAACGATGAATACCCTTGAAACAACTACAGTTACGTTGACGGTTGTACAAAGTTTGACGATCGTTGTTGTTGTTGTTGTTGTTGTTGATTCTTGTTCTTATAGATCTTCCATGGTGGTAACGTTAAAAAAGTTCACTGTTCATACGGTGTATTTTAAACGGTTCACCCAATCGTTGGAACAAAAATGTCACTTTCTCGATTATTACTTTTTAATTACGAATAACGATCACGTTTTCCACGAGATTGTTCCAGCATCTCGTCCGCGATCGGACGAGAGTAGTTTCTCACGTTGTTGGTAGAGTTTGTACTCTCTTTGTACACCGGGTGGTAATCTTCCACGGAACTCGTGCGCCGGTTAGCCGTGTCGGCGGCGGCTAAGTCACCGGACCGGATGAAGGTCTCGTGGGTGCACGTTACCGCGTTTCACCTTCGTCCACGTTGCTTCCCGCCTCGACGGCGACGACGACGACGACGACGAGGGCGACGGGTGACGAGCGGCACAACAACACTGAATCCGCGTGCAGGTTAATTACCGTCACCGGGTTAACCGCTCCACTGTCCGGGAAATGTCAAACTATTCCGACAACAATGTTGTTGTTGGTATTGTTGTTGTTGGCTGGGTGATACGCTGTTGCAGCAGCAGCAGCAACGGCATCGGCCGTCGCTCGCGTGGGAGTGTGACATAATACAACAACCAGCGTTCCTTTATTTCGCGGCGTGCCGTTGATCTCGTTCGATTGTCAGCCGATCTAACGTACTGTACCGTGATACAGATATTAAACTCTCTGTCACCATTCAACACATCTATTCATCAACGAAAGTTTCTTTTCCTTCAATCGAACGAAAGAAAAACAATGCTATTATACTTAAGAAAAATTCAATTTCCACGACCTTCACCGTACCGACCCGTACCCGAAAGTCACCGCTATCTTTTCACGACTGTCATTAAAGTCTCCGGGTTTTCGTCACGGGATACAGGGCATATAACCCATTCGTCCAAAAAACAAGAGGGGAAACGGAGGGGAAAGGGATGTATAGAAATTATTAAGAACGGTGGGTGGGGAACAGTAAACAAAAAAAAAAAAAAACAAAAAAAACCTTTCGACCATTCGAGGGAAACACACCACTTTGAAACAGCGCGTGCACACTCGCAGCCGGCCCGCCTGAATCGCGTGTTACGTGGTGCACGACTTGAGCGCGGACTGAAGTCCTGAGGTGAGCGGAGGTGACTTGCGACTCGATCCGACTCGACTCCCCTCGACTTCGCTCGACTCGGCTCGACTTGACTCGGGCCAGACCGGGCCGTGCCGATCGGCGAACCGCAGGGCGCTTAGGGCAGTGGCGGCGCCGGTGCGCCCTGGCTTTCTACGTTTCTGCCGCGGATTCGCGACCTGCTGCACACCAACGTTACAACGGCGACGCGTGTGGGTGTGCATGAACGTAGTGCTGGGAGAAGGTGCCCCGCGCTCTCTGTCGCCATCCACCGCTCCTTGGTCTTTCATACTTCTCTCTCTCTCTCTCTGTCTCTTTCTCTTTCTCTTTCTCACTGGATATCTCTCTGTCTTTCTTTGTGTGTGTCTGTCTCTCTCTCTCTCTCTCTTTCTCACCAGGTAGCATTTTCCTGTCGTCTCTCGCTTTGTCTCCTCACGTTTCCCTCTCGCCGACTGGTGGATACGCCCGTGTATAGGCGGCATCTCTCTACGCCATCGCGAGAAAACTCGCGGGACAGTTTTTTCGGGAATAGAAGAGTGATATTAGGTGTGATTAGGTTTTTCTATAGGAACGGCGTGATCGCGGCTGGGATCGGTAGGTTTACGGTGCGAATGTTGGTAATGTGGGAGAACGGACGAGGGAAAGGCAGGTCGTTAGAAACTGGCCGCAGGATTTTCGTGTACGAGCGAAACTCGCGCGGATTGAAGTTTAGATGACATTTGTTGTCAACACTTTGTAGGGATGTGTGAGTTTGAAATCGCACAACGAAATATGGATATTTTACTTTGGTCTGGTTTAACGTTGCTGTGACTCCAAAGTTACGCTGCGAGTGTTTTTTTGGAGTAAAATCTTTAAATTTTTAAAATTTGGTGTTAGATTATGGGAAATTACTGTCGATAACCTTTAGGGAGAGTTTTATTGTATCTTATGCTTTACGCATGTGTGAATCATTCAGAACGATTGAGACTATTTCGTGTTTTCTGTTACGTCTATGCATATGTATGAGAATAACTACAAAGGTCTATGTGACAGATACGAATGTCGATATAATGGTAAATCTTAAAATCCGCGATTCGTTGCACAAGCGAGAAAGTCGGTGGTCCGGAATCGTTTAAAATCATAGTTCGCACACGGTGATAAAAAAAAACAGAGCCGTCTTTGTTCGTAATTAACGTTCGTTCGTGACTTTAAAACTTGGCATTCAAATAGGGGACGGCATGCATCGCGTGAAAACATTGAAACAGTAACCTAATATGTAAATGTTCGCGAGAGTCATTGAATAAAAGGAGAACTCCGAACGCTGTACGATTCGCGATTGTCCTTTTTGAATTTCCACGGAGTTCGTAACACCACGTTACATAATTGAAAGCGTAGGACGCGAGATTGATTAGCACACGGAGAGAAAGGTTGTGTCCATATAGATTGGTGGTGGCTTTTATGTGAATCGCATGAAACGGTCTAGGAGAACCACGTGGGTGTCATCGCAAGCGCGTGAAAAAAAAAAGGCGAAGATTATAGACACACTATACGTTGCAACAGTGTATGTACTGTCTGCGCTTGAGAATATACGACGTAACTATCGAATATCGAGGAAAAGATGAATACACTGCATAATAATAGAAATCGCAATTATCCCGCCACGTATAAGTAATTCGATTGATGGATGATCGTGTACATAAAAGAAAGGGGGGGGGGGAAAGACGAAAATTACAAAAGATACATTAAATTACTGTCATACGACCAACTAATTCGTATTCGTTCTATGTATTATTATTATTATTACGTATCTTTTTGTAATTATACGCTTTACATCCCGTCCATTCTTACATTAATATAACACACCTGCTTCGCTTTAACGCTTCGTTAAAGTGTAACGCTTCGTTACGCGAAACTTTATGCCATGAAAGTAAGAACGAAGAAACTGAATACGTTAATTATCGGTAAACACGGAACGTGTCGCAGCGATCCTACGAGACCGTATGCATAAACGTTTTTTTCTCATTTTTTCTTTCCGTACACGTCAACGTATGGAGGCCGGGATGAAACATATTACTACGGTAAACAGATATAGGCTATACGGACGATTTATGGCGGATGAGCGTCTGTCGTCTCTGTCCGCCAACGTATTGAAAGGCATCACGGTTCTATTGTTTTCAGCAAGTTTAATTTCAGTCCGGACGTTCCGTTCGATTTTACGGGTACGTGCAATCGACAACCGGCGGATCGACGCTTTCATCTCGCCGTGTAAAGTAATTCATCGTACGAACGTGCTGCGTAGACCGTAAACGAATTTTCTATCGTACGAACGAGGAAGTAAAGCGAGTAAACAGTATAGAAATGACGAGAATCTTATTGTGACTCGATTGCCGATCCAAAACCGCGTAACTGTTTTCGTTATGCATATGGAATGAATGCACGTGTGCACTCGTCTAGCGTGATACGGGGTAGTGAACGTAAAACCGAGCGTAGAAACTGAATATTTAAAAGATTATACATTAAAAACCGAAAAGGCATACCGTGGAACGAGTGTCCACTTAAGTTCTCTGCGCTTTACTTCCGAATGTACGATTCGATAATAACGGAATGGACGTAACAGTATTTAACATAGACCTCGATCACAATAAGTATGATAAACTCGATGAGTACATACTATGGAAAAAAAAAACGTTTCATCGTGATCGTTCCTCGACGTTACCGTAATAATTGATTCCACAGACACTCGTATCGACTACCGAACGCACGTTTTATCGATTACTGAATCCGACTGAATAACAAGTGCATACGTGCACTCGTGTATCTATGTGTATGTGTGTGTGTGTGTATTTTTTTCCGCAATCGCATCGATATTCCGCATAACGTGGACGTCGAGATGGCCATTTTCCTTCGGGTAATTAAGAAGATATGTGCTAAGCGGGTCAACACATGTAGACGAAACATAACAATAAACGGAAGCAGAACGACATTCAAAGAACCGTAAAGTAAACTGAGAAAACCATCACGCTCGGCCGGCCTTCGCTCACCTGCCTGTACGCACGCGAAACAACGTAAGTGCATTGTGCTCGTTAATGCGTTAGTAAGCGAATAATGCTTGTCTACTAATATAAATATTTA
Organism: Mimumesa dahlbomi; assembly: GCA_917499265.3. Classification (NCBI taxonomy): domain Eukaryota; kingdom Metazoa; phylum Arthropoda; class Insecta; order Hymenoptera; family Crabronidae; genus Mimumesa; species Mimumesa dahlbomi. The sequence goes on along the minus strand of OU824113.1, from coordinate 4,602,804 downwards.
TACACCACAGACGAACCGTGATAAAAATGAAACGACAATAGTCGGTGCTAGTAACACCACGGAGATCCCAGCGGAGAATCACATCTTGGGAAAAACGGATTACTCATTGCGTCTACGTACGTACATACTCGTGTAACCGTGATTTTTACCGGTAACGTTAGCGTATCGCGGGAAATTAAAATTCAATTTCACACCCGGCAACAAACGAACCGTACCGGTGGGAGGACAACCCGACTCGACTTCCTTGAAAAATTAAGATAACGAACGAACGAACGTGAAGAAGAAGAAAAAAAAGAATTATCGTTTAGATGTATTTCTATCGTCCTCTCTCTCTCTCTCTCTCTCTCTCTCTCTCTCTCTCTCTCTCTCTCTCTCTCTCTCTCCCTCTCTCTCTCTCTGCCTGTTTTTTTTTTTTCAACACGGTATTCACGCCGGAATCAAGATAACCCCGCTGACGGTTAACGAAGTCGTCGAGGAAATGATTTCGCGAAATATGTTTGCATAACTCGTACCCTGATTCGCGTACGGTACAACAGTGGATAATAAACAAGTAGATTCTACGATGTACGTATATTCGGTGTACGGTTAAAGAATCGTAACGACACATAGTATTTGTCGTTAACACAAACGGTACAAACTTTTCACCGCGACGCCATTTTCATATACATATATATATATATATATATATATATATATATATATATATATATATATGTATATACATGTTATTCACATACGAATGTCGGGAATGAGACATTTGAAACGCAATCCCCGTGACAGTCATTACGGAGCCGATGATGAATGCCCGATACAAATGTGATCGCGGACACGGCCGTTGTACGGGCATACCGTCGTCGTCGTCGTCGTCGTCGTCTACACAGGTATATCATCATTTTTGTTACATCCACCGTAGTGGGGTGACGGTCGACGTACGTGGATTTAGGAAAGCCAGTAGCGGGTATATGCGCAAACGGCAAGGACAGGAGGAGAGCCAATCCACCGCGGTGGCGCGGCAAAGTGTCCCGGTTGTATGCGTAAGTGTATTTCTTGCGCGGGTGTGTGCCGTCGATCGGTTCGTACCTACGAGTGAAACGGAGAAAACGACGGGCATAAAAGACTGAGAAAGAGAGAAATAGAGAGAAAATACCCTCGATAGAAAGAAAGACAAACATCGATGGGGGGATAAGGTAGTAGTAACCCAACGAGAAAGATAGACTATCACAACCGAGCGAGAAAGAGCTAGACGAACGAACCAACGGGGAGAGAAACAAGGAGAAGGTGAAGCAGATTAAAAGAGGGAGGGTGTGTGTGGGGGGATGGGGTGGGGATGAGGGAGACCTAACAGAACGGTGGACCGAAGTGAAAGAGACAGAAAAAACGGAAAGGAATAGAGAACGTGTTTAAAACAGACAGAGAAGAAAATAAGAGAGGACTTAAAGGAGCTCGCGGTTGGCAAGAGAAGGGAGATACGGGTGTGCAGCGAGTGGCGTGCACTCTCGCACACGCTTTCCCCCTCTACCCCCTCACCCACCTCCACCCACCCCTTACCCCCCTCCTCACTCTTTCTCTATCACTCTTTCTCACTCTCTCACGGTGATCCAGCCGCGTGCACGTGCATTCGAAAGCGTGCACGTGTGCGTGTACAAAGTAGGTCCACGAGAGAGCCGGAGAGACGGCGAATGAATATCGCCGTCCCCTTGGCGGCCGGTGCGACCAATCCGCGCGTAGCGCGAGCTGCGTGAAGGCGGAACGCGGGCTCCTCGCGTATATCTGCGTATTTATTATTCAGTTTGCAAATACATGGCAAAAATGATCTCTCTCCGCGCGGCTGGATCCGCCGTGGCTCCTCTCTCGCGGAACCAGCCCGCAGAGCCGGGAGGTGGAGCCAGAAGGTTGGAGCAGGGCACCGACGAGATATCGCCCGTTAATTTGTTAGAAACGCCACCGGCACGGCCGATTGCACCGCGCGCACTTCTCTATACGTGTATGGGTTCCGACAGCCGACTCAACGTGCTCGCCCCGTTTGTCCCCCCGCGGCTACCGACCGAATAGAGCGGCGATTTTTTTTTTTTTTTATTTATTTATTTCCCCCCCGCGATTTTTTTCTTGGTGTTTTCTTTTTCTCGTTTTACTGGAAACGATCTTTCACGACGGTTCACCCTACGGAACGCCGTGTACACTTCGAAAGCTACTGTACGCGTACCCCGAGAGACGTACGCGGAGAACCTTTTTCAGCTGATATCGACTCACATTTCTCACTGCGGAGTGTCGGTTTGTTTTGCGATAGAACGTTGGAAGGTACGAATTTAGGGAAGGAGTTTTATGATACGATCGATGCTTGGCGTTTTATTGGGATTTGGGAATTTCCGGGGATTGAGTTTGGAACGACAGATGATCGTTTCGATGGATATTTGGAAATTGTGAAATATTAAGTAGTGGGAGTTGATTTTGGTGGAATTGATATTGGTAGTTAGATGGAATGTTGGAGAATGTTTGGTGAAATACGAATAAATTCGATGTAGACGTTGATGTAAATGGATTTGTTTAGAAATATCTCGTTCCTTGTGATTCCTTATATGGATTTTATCCCATACGATCTATTAGGCAGCCATATACACGGGTTTTGCTCACTTTTGGTCCGAGAGGACAAACGTCGATGTAAATTCTTTTGTGAACTTCTTTAAAGATATCTATTCTGACATTATTCGCTATGCTGATATATTTATTACAATTGTACCGTGTATCGGTGTAACGTATGCACGTATCGAATTGAATAAGAACGTTTTATCGAGTCACAAACTAACAAAATATCAACCATTTTCCCTACTGCCACACGAAACGATTGATATTCCAAAGGTATCCAATCACAATTGCGAATTTTTTCTTCGAAACGAACATCCCACCGTCGCCATTGCATTCGACTGACATCAAAACGTAAGAATGTTCTCTAATTCTAAACAAATGAAATGCACGGCATCGTTAAAATTATTCTCTCGCGTGAATTTTTCTTTTAAACGTTCCCCGGGACAACGCGTGTATTCCGACGTTGTCCGTTAACGCGATACGTACGTCTAATACGACGGTATTGTATTCCAACGTAATAGATGCACGCTTGAAAGATAATCAAACGAACTGTAAAAAGAAGGCAATTATATTCCTCGCACGAATTCAATGTTGATAGACCATCAGGTGATTCATTTACCTAATACGTCCATGCGTCGAATGACAATCGGGATTCCCGTTTACGTTGCGTTGCGTTTACCGCCGTAAAATATTCGCCAATTCCGATACACCGATACTGTATTATCGGACGATGGACCAAATAAAACGATTTCCTTCGTGAAATTCGTTGTTCACCCCGCGGAGAAAGTCGGAATATTACGTCAGTAGGCATTCAGCCGTAAAAAGAGGTTCGTCGTCCAGTGCAAAACACCGTATCGGTGGTTTTCTTCGGCCCCTGGTTACATTTGCACCGTGGTCATTTACACCTTCTTCGTGTGTTCCTTGCACGCCATAACATTTACGCGCACCACGATATCATCTCCTTTCTTCTGTACGCTTTGCACGTTCTTTGAAGTTCGCCTGTACTTACTTCCTGATCTTAAATACTTGAGGAAATGGCGATTTGATCGTGCGGCTGGTGCCTTCTTTCTACGAGCTGTCTCGAAACCACAGAGCCTATCAGATAACAACCGTGAACGCGATCTACGCACATGCCGATGATCGTTATCGTAATTGAAATCTTCACCCCCACCCCCCTCCCTATCACTATCAGTTTTTCCGACGACGATTTTCATCGGGTCCGATTTCACGATGGACCGCCGAATATTGTCCGGTGGTCAACGGAATAAGTGATGCGGTCCATCACTGGTCAGACGACCACGAAATTTATGAGATCGCCACGGTCACTTCGGAATCTTTTCGTTATCGAGATGCATAAACGCGGGGTCATTAACGATACCCGTGGTTATGAAATACGAACGGATCGTAAAGATTATCTCGAAGACAATTTTATGCATTTATACAGGGATTCCCCGCGTATTAATTTTCGCCGTCTATGATGATTTTTATTAGTATGATATATATTCTTGGTTCTTGGAAATTGTAGGAGGTGTAATTAATTATAAAAATCGGTTTATCGGATTGCCGTCCGTGTGAAACCGAACTGATTTCTACCCTCGCCATTGTGTCTTGTTTATACGTAGTAATGTTAACGGAACAATTGCGGAATTACGAGCGTGACGAGTTACAAGGCATAATCACCGGTGTATATCGTACGAATCAGACCAATCGATGACGTAATACTTTACATTGCTAAATGACTGTGCCGAAGTGATCGGGAGATCAGTCCGGCAAAGAGGAATACGTGACTTGACGAAATATTCGGGGACCGCTCCGTGAGATACAAATTCGATCATTACCTTCTGTCGTATCCATCGGTATTGCAACGGATGATAAATTATCTCGATTGGTAGCGTACATTCTTGATGACAATTACAAAGGTAACGGTGTATATACCTGTTTAAGTAGATAAAAACGAAGTCGCTTACTGAAACGCAAAACATGGTTTAAACGAACGTTAAAAGAATAAGAATAGAAAAATTATATTATGCGGTATCGCTGAAGTCATCAATTAAGAAATATGACGCGATACAATCATCCGTCGTTCCTTTATCGCGGCATGTTTCTTTTATGTCTACTTAAATTCGTCATTATAATTAATTTCCTTTTGTTGTTCTTCCGTAGTATCGTCATTAATCTGTGTTATTTTATGCGTATGAATTTTACTGTTCTTCTTAATAATACGGTTATTATATTCCACGCTTGCAAACCATTTTTTTTTTTGTTCACTCCGTTCCTCCGTAAAACGTGCGGTTCAAAGTTCGTGGCATTTTACGCCCTACTTCCTTCGACGTTTGTACCTTTAAACCGTAACGCAACCTCTTCCCCGAAGTGAAACGCGGCAAATTAGAATCTGCGTGGATTCTTTAAAGTCACACCCGATATAACAGAGAGCCGACTAAGGTTTGAATTGCCATGGCGATGGTTTTTTTTTCCAGGAATCCCTTTTCCTCGACACGTGAAACGCCTTAGCGGGCCGTCTCTTCCGGTCGCAGAAACGTTAAAAAGATTTTCCACGTGAATTATACGCATTCCTACGTTGTACAGGAACGTTGTGAAAGCATACTTCTGCGTTCGTCGTCTTCGTGTGTCGTCGTCGTCGCCATCTTGGTTACTCTCTTTATTCTTTCATCGTTACCATGATCGCCCGGTTTTATTCGAATTTCCTTATCATATCCCTCATCATTCTCGTAACGTTCTCTGGATTCTCTTGTCATTCTTCTCAAGGCAGTTTATCTTTTATAATTGTCATTCGCAACATTCCGTCATTGTTCGTATTTATCTATCGCCCGTTTCCGCCGTTGATTTCTTCATTTCGCTATCGCAACTTTCATCGCTCGCCGTTTAATCACCATGATCGTTACGTTGATCTACTCCGATACTCCTAGACTTCCGATTTTTTTAATAACTCTCTGATTACCGTTTCTGTATCCTCCTATCTCCTTCTCCGCTCTTTCTTTTCTCATTCCCTCTTTCCTCCGGTATATTTGATCGTTCCTGCAAAATTCCTCTTCCATCATTTCACCATTCTCGACCCCTTCGTTCCCTTATCGCAGCCCTCATCGTTCCCTTTCAGCAGTCGCGGCTACTTTTTTCCTTTAACACCGCCGCGGCTTTCGTTCGTTTATTACTCGTTGTTGTTTTCATTTTTTTTTTCTCTTCCACCGTCATCGTCTTTGTCGCGTCGCGGCGATCGCGTTCATAGCGGCTTGAAACGAGGGCCCCCGCGTCGTTCCACGACGGCCGTGTGCCCTCCTCGCTAGGAAATAAGAAATTTTCTTGAGAGATGCGAGCCTCGGCGAGGGAGGAGGCCTAGCCAAGCGAACATAGTTAATTTAGATTGTATCGCGTGAGAAGCAGGAAATGACGAAATATCCTGAGTGCTGACTTATACACGCCGACCGCGTGTGTGCCTGGTGCTCCTTCTTCCTCGGGCTGCTCCTCGTCGACTCCTCGCGACCTCAGCCCCTCGTACACCACCGACACGCAAGGATGATACTCTTTTTTTTTTTCTCTTCTCTCTCCTATCCTCCCGACCCGCTACCCGCTGCATCTATTTTTATGTTTTCGCGAGGTTACTACACCGGCCGCGGCCGTGAGAATTTTTGACCGAGCCTCGTAAAAGTCGAATAAAGCCGGTGCGTTATCGTATCGGAAGCGACAACAGGTGAATTAAGAAGAGGAAAAGAAACATCAACCGGGCAACCGAATCCTCGAATGATACGAAATGTATTCGGTAAGTCGATGACGAGAGATTGATCGTTCTTTTATGAGTTTGTTGTTTGACCGCCGTCAGACGATAAAAATAGAAGAGAAACACATTTCAAGCCAGAGCTCGCTGAAATCTTGGCGAGGTACGGGCGGATGTGACGCAGGAATAATTTGTCACACGTGATTGGACACAGGGAGTATAATGAAGGCTTGGGTTCCGAGTAGAGCACGGTTGTTTCGTAGTTCGCATGTATATATACGAGTGTCGAGGGACACTTTAAAGTACCAACCCAACGTGTAAATGTGATTCTGTTAATTCAACTGTGTACTTATGTAACCGATGTTTATTTGGAAAACATTTCTGTCTGTGATAAAGAATTTTTTTTTCAATCGCTACACACCTACGTATCGACTAATATCGGTGCATTCGTTACGGTGTAATTTCATTTGCTAATAATTAGATAATAAAAGTCGTGTCTGATAGAATCATAATTGAAACGCGGTGCGTAATTACGCGCACGCATGTTCGCCGGAGGACATGCGTGAAATAATTTGATCTTCACACTCGAATATGCGACGTAATGTCTGCGAGACAAATAGTTACTGGTAAAGACGTAGATGGAGTATCCAATGCGAGGCATGAAACTGGGTTTTCTTCGTTCCACTCCCATGGAGCTTGGTCACCTGAAGAGTTACTATGCCCAATTAACCCTTTGAGAACCGTACGCTTCCCGGGCATTGCCACTTCCGACGTTGCAATAGTTTTCGCCATGTAATTTTTTAGAGTTCGCCAAAAGGCCTTCGTTCAATGTTTTTCATTACGCAAGATCAGATTATCGGCAGAGTCTGGAATACGTACGAGCACAGCCGGCAATTCGCAATGTTCGCAGAGTACCTGATTACGCTAATTTATACATTGCGAATATTATTCATTTCATTTCGAAGATAAATTTATAAAAATAAATAAAAGGCTATGAAAATCTCGATCGAAGTACTTTTCCATACTTGACAGTCGGAGTTTATTTTATACCCGTAAAATTCTGGGAATTAGTGTAAATAACGATATAAAATGCAATGTATACAACAGCCTTGGAAATTTCAAATAATTAAAGAGTCAATCACACCCAATTGCCGGAAACGATTCTACGACATTCGAGAATTTGTACATACCGTACTCGGAATTACCATTCAACCATGATTTGAACGAAAGGGCATTGAACATCCGCCTAGCTATTCCTGCCATTTGTTATCTTTAAAGATCGATTAAGAACTGACTTAACAGTGCACATGTAGGACTTTATTTTCACACGAACTATCATGCGAGAATGTTTGAGGAAAACGCCGTTGGCGGATCCTCGGCAAATATTCAATAAAAAAAAAGAGATCTGTATGTACGTCGAATATGTAACACATAATTACTCACATCGCTGCTACAATATTATTAATTCCGTCCTAATTATTATAATCTCTCGATTGAATCAAATCCTGCATAATTATTTTAATGACACGTCGTACGCAGAACCGCACTTCCACTTGACGCGAAGAAGAGCGGAAAAGTAAAAAGAAAAAGAAATAAAGAAAAGAAAAGAATGAACGAAGTGGAGAAGCGAGTCTCAAATCCTTCACCTGTGACCTGAGCGATTCACGATGTGTGACCGTCAGTGATGAATAAATTGAAATGTCCGTAAGTGTGTGTGTGTGTGTACATGTTTCGGTACATAATACCGTTAACATTTTTGGTCCGTTTTCGCAGGAAATTTCCTACGCGAACAAGATTGTTCCGTCCGCTTGTATCGACATTCATTATTCGTATTATGAAAGTACCCGCTAAAAAAAAACACAGATCCTATTTAAATACCCTTGTACACAGATATTAATTCATGTATATTTCACTGAAATTCGTTTTACATGCGTAATATGTACTATTATACATCGCACGCCTAGATAATCACGCATCTTTCCCTCGGATTCAGTGAACAACGGAAAATTTACAATCTCCACAGTTGAAGAGTAGTTATAAGCAGTGCCGGTGAGCATCGATAATATTCCAGAAGCTCATTAGCGATCCAGGAACGTCTATCCCCTTCCTACGAGTAATTATCTGTTACAACCTAGCCTCGTACGTACGGCGTATAACAGCAGATCAGCGCAACGATTAAGCTCAAAAATAGTTCATGGGAACCCAGGTAAGCTAATCTCCATCGCATTAGTGTTGTTCCATACGTATAAAATGCTTTCCAAGGAGGAAGCACCTGCACGCATCTTTACCGCTCGCGGGGTCATCACTTTCGAAAGCCACTGACTACCTTGCCTCGGTACCAATTGAATCGCGTTATTTCAACTGCTATCTGACCCACAAATCACAAAACTATATCCGTAGCAAAGAAAGTCAATCTCGTCCGATGGTAGAAATCTTCGCGAAAACCCGCGTGGATCGTGCCTTCGTTCAAAATCAAACGCTAAGTACACGTTAATCCGATATACAATGAAACTACGTTCATATATATGTTTAATACCGAATCTATCATAATCTAAAAGAGAAATCGATATCGATACCGTCAATGTTCATCCTTCTGTTTCTCCTACTTCATAACGATTCTCCAACCTCGCCAACATTCAAATCCCCAGACCTTCTGCTACCCTCAAACACATTCGGAGGACACAAAAAAGAAATGGAACCAAATAGAAACACCGGAGACCATTATAAACCATCCATTGCTCCATGTACGCGTGTCATTTCTGGTACGATAAGCAAGGTCGCGTGTACGGAGTCAGGATCGTGAGCTCCGTTTGGTCTTTCTTTAAAATTTACGATCGCCCGCGGTACGACACGTCGGGTCCACCATTGCCGGGGGAAAAAAATGATAGTTCGCCACCGAGCGACCTACCTACCTACCTACCTATCCACCCCGTATACACACGTCGAATGTTACGTGCACATATACATATATGCATACATAGTTTTGTCGTGGGCCGTGTCTCTCGACGGCGTCCTACCACCCGCAACCTAACAGGCCAGGCCAGGGCAGAGTCTTAGGCCAGGCCAGGCCAGCGAAGAGTCGTGTAAGAAGGGGTTAAGAAACTCTCGAACTGAAGTGCCTACACCGGAAGCAGGGGCCTTGCTTTCTGGGCTAATAACCCTACCCACATCGACACGCGGCATCTGCGTGCGCGTGTACAGGACGCTTAGACGAGAGAACAAGAGAGAACGAGGGGGATGGTGAAGGGATTGGGGGGGGAGGGGAGAGGGAGAAGAGGGAGAGGGAGAGGGGGAGAGAGAGAAGGTGCTGGAGAAGGTGAGCAGACGGAGAAAGAGAGAAGGAGAGGTGTAATATACCGCGGGGAAACCTTATGCGTGCACGTATATATACGTGTACACGAGGGCCCCGAACACCGACAGGTACCCCCTTATCAGCATGCAAAGTTAGATTTTATGTGCGATCGACTGCGGCGCTTTGGGATTCATACGCAAATCGCAAATCGAGTTACTTGCACGCGAGCCGGACACAGGGAAAATAATTACCACCGCTGGGACCGCGTGTTAAAATTTACGATACCGATCGAGAGAGTTTGAAATAGAATGATTGGACGTCACACGTTTGGAAATTTCAAACGTGACGGGATTAGTCGGTGATGGTAACGACGGGATCGATCGAAAGATTGATCGTGACGTTTGTTATAGTAAACAGGTACGCGGTTCCGTTGCGATACCTATGGGTGAATTATGTTTTACGAATGTAATTAGTTTGTATATTTTCCATAAATACTATGTAATTATGTTCATTTCCATAGGCGGCACATTTTGTTGTAACACGCATACTTGTTGCCGGTGTGAGGAAGAAAAAATTAATTTTCTCTCTCTCACGATATTCTTTAATAAAAGCACGATACACGCTCGTGTCCTCCAATTAAACGCAAAGTGAACCCGAATACATGCATCGTTTCCATAAACAGCTAGAAACCAGATAAGCAGAGTTCTCTGCGGGTTTCTATCTTTTAATCTCGGTACGTTGAATTTGAAAGTGTTTATATTAATTACTCTACGAGAGATCCTTCCATTCAAACGAAACATAAGAAACATCGTGTAAACTTATAACCTTTAAATCGAACCGAAGTTCCCCGGTATGAAACTAAAAGACCTAACGCAACGTTTAATTACCAGACGCGGAGGAACGAAACCCTTATTCGTTATCACGGAAAACGGTACAGTATCCCGTTTTCTGCTTCCTCCGGTCTCACGTAACGAATTAAAGCACCTGTAGGTAACGTGGGATTAGAAGGTTTCGGCTGACATGCCCATACTTTTATCTTTCTCTCTCATTCAACCTTCTCCTCCCTCTATCTTTTTCCTTTACTCTCCCACTTTATCTCTCTCCCCGATTCCTCTCCTTTTCCCATTCCCTCCGGACTCTTTGTCCTTTTCCCTCTCTCCCTCCCCTCCCCCCCGTGTCTCCTTCTTTCCCGGTCGCTTGACACATTCGCGCGGAGAAAATGCAGCGAGCTCTCCCGTACCACGTATATATAGGAAGGGAACGGATGTCTGGTGTGTAAGGAACCGCTAAAATGGTGTTCGCTCTTATCCGAAGATCTAGAGCGGCGATGCGAAGAGAGGCACGCGGAGGGCTATACGTAAGGTAAAAGGGGGCTCATGACTGGTTGGTCGGTCGGTCGGTTGGTTCGTTCGTTCGTTCGTTCGTTCGTTCGTTCGTTCCTTCGTCGTTGTTGTTGGCTGTCTGGTTGGGTTGGTTAGTGCCGTTACCAGAAAGAGGCCACCTAGGTTCGCAACGAGCCGAGTTAAACCTCGAACTTTCTTCGTAATGAGACACCATGGCACAAAATGACAAACGTAATTAAAGCAGACGAATACCCGGGAGGTCAGGGATCTTTCCCCCCCTCCCCCCCTTTTGAAGAAAAAGGGGGAGACATACCGCCGACTGGCGGATTTTCACAATGGGAAACGGCAAACCCGGGGAGATCTTTTGCACGTCACCGTGAACGCGAATCCCCTCGTGGTGGAATGTTTTCGCGTTGTACGTCCGGATTCAGAAATGACTTCTTCTGCCAGTCATTTCGCGATCGGTTCGCTATCGAACGGTGCATTGTTATTTATCGCGGTGTCCCCGTGATTTTATCGGGTTTGATCATCTTCCTTTTCGTCTCGCCGCCCTGATTTAATTACGAACCCGTCCGTCCCTCCCCTCGTCGATGGACGTATTTTAGCGTGAATTTTTACGACGGTTCTACTTTAGCACGGAATTATTATCAGGAACACTACGATTGATTTTGTAAATCCGACCGTCGGATGTTACGTGGAATGCGGTAATAATTACAGTACTGTATTATAATTATCGCATAAGGATACCATAATGTACAAGAGATAATTAACGTCGATTCGATTCGTTTCATCGTAAACAAGAAATACCGTACTACTGATAGAATGCGTCATATACCTCACCGGAAGGTATCTCTCTTTGTGATAAGTAACGTATTGTAAGATACTTAACGACCGTCGATGTACTTTTGTTAAACTTGGCTTTCGAATGCGTAAAATGGTTATGAGATAAATTTCACGTACAGTCCGCCGATTACTATAATGTAAATGGAAGACAATTCTGTTGTAGCTTAATCTCCCGAGGAATCGTAAAGATATAAGTACGTAGACGTTCGGCAATCGCGAAATATAAACCGTCGGTGAAACATAAATATAGGAAATTCGGGGACTCATTCACCTCATGTGGGATCGGTTCGTTTTTTTTTTTTTTTTCAAACAATCACGAATTCAACCTTGCCCCGTTTTACGCCTCCCCGTAACACAACAATGGAAACGCAATGGTACACCACATTTCACTTTTTCGCAACATGTGTACCGGGGGGCCTAAAAGTATTGCGCGATTTCCTACATCTTACCGCGGGAGAACTCGGCTCGTAGACACAATGTAGATTGGGTTTGGCCATGTACCGTAAAAGCGTAATTATCATCTTTCGAAACTAACCAACGTCGTTCTAGATACATCGGGCTCTTTCCGTATAATACGAAAAAAAGGAGACCGTAACCGGCACTTTAATTCTGTTACCATGTCATTCTTTCGAGCACACGCTGTCGAGAATCTTTATTGATCATTACCGACGCAAAGTCGTACAACAGAAAAAGAAAACTGGATATCTGTCGTATCAATTTTTGTTATTTTTCTGTTGGCTACCTTTATCGTGTACTCGAATAACTTCCCATGATATATAAAGCACATACTTTGCGATTAACGTACGCGAAATGACCAGATAACGTTTTCCAACGTTAACCCTCAATAATAACTTTAAACTCACGTACCCATAGAAGTACATTTCTACCATTGCGATTTTAACACATTACCATCAAAACATTCGTTCATAACAATTATCACAACGCACTTTACACAGAAAAGTATGCGGTGTATCTTAAAATAAAATTCTTCTAAATCAAACATTAAGGCCAATATTCACCTGACGCTCATGTTTCCGAAAAAAAAACCGAAATTAGGTTACAGAGGTTAAGTTTCATCGTCCTACACCTCCTCCATTTTTCCCTGAATCTAAACTGTCAAATAACGTCCAAATACCTTAATTCTGTTCTTTTTCCGTCAGAAGCAGCTCTCGTCCCCCGTAGTGACTCAGTTGTCCGAAGATAAGGTGCATCGATTCGATCGTCTCGATCGGAAGTAGCCCGTCTTCGCCGGCCGGCTCGATAAGACGCGCGAATCGCGCGCGAAATGCCGAACCTTATTTATTGGCAGTCGCGTTCCTGCGTGTGGAACGTCGTGCCGAGCCTTCTTCTTCCACGCGAAGCCAAGGCAGGCAAATACTTTTCTCTGATTCCAGCCATCCCGATGCCTCGGACCGCGTTACATTCCTTCCTCGATCGTCGGCCGATCCCACCGGTCCTTCTTTTCCACGGGGCAGCAGCATATTCACGCGCCGCAGGAGCTCGCATAAAACTGCTCCCTGAGTTTGGTGGGGTCAGAGATCACGTTACCGGTCGATAAAGATCTCACGAGAGTGATTGTCGATGATATTTCACTTAGGGATCGTCAAAGTCCTACCGCTTACCTGTAGTACCCCGATACCGGGAACCACCGACGAGCATCGTCAACCCTTCTTCCGCTACGTTTCATTCCGGACGAATTACTTTCGGATCGATGACAGTTTCGTGGAAATACCGGTGATCACTTTGGTATTTCGGCTGCATTTTTTCGTGTCGTTACACACTACGACGCGTTTCGTGATTCGGTATGTGCGTATGTTTTTTTTTGTCATTATTTGTTGGAATTTTTACACGCATCTTTTGCCCCCTTTCATGGACGTGTACCGGAATCTTTTACATAGTTATACACCGATTCACGAGACTTTTTCCTTGGACGAGATTCGAAATTACGGAAGCGAGATCGAACGGTGGATGAAATCGGCGTACGATAGAATCGATCGTAAAGATTATCGTACATATCGAGCGTATCCGAAGACTGTAGCGTGAAATCGATAATTCGCGATAAAGGAATGAAACGATATGCAGGAACTATACCGTATTCGATTAGAAAAACATTAACCTAGCTTATTTACGTTTCAGTGGCGCCACCTAGTGTAAATTACTACAAAATTCAGGAGCGTATATGTATTCGTCGCGCCATTCGACACGCGACGAAAATATCGCAGTCTTTCTTTCTTATTTTTTTTTTTGCATTATTCTTTCTTATTGAAAATTTCCGTCTCGCTAATATTCACGAGTGAGCATTTCCACGGTGAAGGTGGGGGCATCGGTCAACGTCTTACCGTGCTGTTTAATTAACTAAATGCAGCATAGTCCGATAAACGGCACGTATCAGCCATAAACTTACCGCCGCCTCCAACCGCGCTGATAACACTCTATCGTTGCTGGTTTTCTTACCCACTGTTATGCCAGCAGCCGCGGTTCGAAAGCACCTTCACGCCCACATTCCCCTGTACATACACCGAGAGAAGGACCGTACGTGACTGGTAAATACACATCCGTGCGTGTACGCGTGTGCGTGCGCGCGCGATCGTACAACGCGCGTCAGAGATGGCAACAAACACCCCCCGAGGAGAAGCGTTTTTGAACCGATGACTTTGATGTCTCTTTTACCAACGGTGCACTACGAGCTTTCTTGGATATTCGTATACCACGTAAAGAATACTTGTCGCTCTCCTGGGATACCGTTTAGGGACGTTGGAAACTTTCACGGACACGAAAACTTATAGGGGAATTAAAGTGAAATTGCTATAAAATTCTAATAGTTTTTAGTGTGACATTTGGTATGGTATTTAAAAAGTTTTATCGCATTTCCTAGTAGCGTTTACCGTTAGGAAATGATATTCTTAGGTGATGAGGAGGGATTTCATTTTTTTTTATAGGAATACGTAATAGCTTAAAAGATTCCACGGTCATTATTATAGAATATCGTAGAGTAATTACTCGCGCTTTCGTACTTATATTCATATCCACGAAATAATTGTTAACGATCTACCGTGATACACTTCCCCTCGTTAATTAAGATGAACAAAAAAAAAATGTTAACTATTTCCTTTATCGACGAGCGCCATGCTATCGGTCGTTTCGATCTACGATCTTTCTAACGGTGTCCAATACCGCGCGTGGTCAGGACGAAATATAAAATTTCGCGGGAGACAATTCATGGCACACGATAGCACACATGTACGGCATGAAACGGTACTGAGAGCACTCAGTTTAATTTTTATTTTCTTACGTTCAATTTCGTTCTTACCGCTCCCGGGATAAGATTGCTTTATCGTTTACAGCGATAATAAACGATACGGCAGGTCAGTTATAATATCCTTCGGATGTAGTGTCACGCAATAATTTCGTTTTTAATACTAGTGTACACCGGATCAATACATATACATACGTACTTTACGTTCGATCAGTGGCGGAAGAATAAATATTCTAACGCAATCTCTTGCGATAGCGATATTGCACAACTTAAAACGATTTACGACGAGACTCAACGTTTAGCATCGTTACTTATACCGTATACAAACAGTAATTAAATGAATTCATCCTTGGATAATATGATGTAAAGGAGAATATTTGTCAATTTTTGAAATTGACAAAAATCATATTCAAATATCACGTGAGAAGATAGGGAGAAGCAGGAGTACGGGTTGAGTCAATCTTATATGATGCAATTTCTATCACATCTGGCTAAAAGCGGCAATCTTCACGTTCGTAACACCTACGGCCATTAATAATTCCTGTCTCGAGCCTTTACCACGTGGGTTTTCTCCGTACGACTACAGACGACCATTTCTAGAGGCACGTTAAAATCGCGGCTTCTGTGTGCGTAATGCAGTGGATGCGCCTTGGTCGTTGGTTGTCCGACTCTTGACTCGATTTCGCGACCGCAGCTCAAGAGATATATCTCCCGATTTCTTTCCCTCTCACTCTTTTCCCTGTCCCTTCTTGTTTCCTTTTCTTACTCCCTATATTATCCTCTCTCGTTCGCTCTCGACGGTCTCCACTGTCGTTCCGTCTTTGTTCTCGTATCCCTCTCACCCTTGCCGAGGCTGTGCCGATTCTCCCTTCTCCTCCCATCCCGCCAATGGGACAGGGAGATAGCAGACCCCGTCGAGGAGACAACATAAAGATTTAAGACTCCGAGATGCGCCAATAAACATGCTGCGGCCGTGCAGTCAGCCTGCGCTTCTCTACTGCGTTCGCTTCTGTTCCGTTTCATTCGGTTCCGCTCTACTCCGTTCCGTTCTGTTCTCTTCTGTTCTGCTCTGTTCTGTTCTGTTCTGTTCTGTTCCGTTCTGTTCTGTTCACGGCCAAGCACCACGAATGGAACGTGTGTGTGCACACACCGGGTCCTTCGTTCGCCTCTCTTCTTCGTTGTCGTCGTCGTGCCGCCGTTCTGCGGATACAGGTTGCCTCCGTATGCACGTGGTGCCCACTGCGCCGCGGCTGCGTAATGTGCTTTCGAAAAGTGTCTCGATGCGTATGCAGATATGCGGCTTAGCATGAATAGTATCTAGATCCGTCCGGTAGATAACCGACCGGCAGATACCCAAGATCCGAGTGTGCCGGTGGTTGAGAATTTTGAGAAATACCCGCCACCGGAAGAATCATCTCTTATATCATGAAACGCGCGGGAAAACCCCGTATAATATGGATCTTTGCTTGTATTTTATTCTCTTTTAATCTGATAATAATCGCCATTCATACATACGTTTCAACGCTATTACACGGCTACGCAACCTGACTATGATCTTTCATGTACTTATGTATTTACCTTTTTCTCATCTCTTTTACCCCGATCGTTTTATTTTCTCTCAGTAATACATTCATTAACGTTACAAAGATCGTTAAATGGACGGACCTCTTTCCGTACTCCCACGACAAAATCACTTGTCCTTTAAAATACATTCGAAACATCCTCTAAGTGATCTACGACCTTCTCCTCGAACGCATCGCCATCGTGGAGAGGAAGAGGCCTTCCGGATAACGAGACAGAGGTACACCTGCCGCGTTCGCAGAGAAGGAGGCAGGACACGCTGGAAAGTTTTCAATGCGAGGACGGTCGTACACCGCAAAAGTAGTAGATCGGGACGTTGGTCGACCAAGCGGCAAGAGGACTCTCCTCCGGACGGTGGACCCCGTTGCTGCCGCTTCTGCTGTTGCTACTGCCGGGCTCCTTCTACTTCTGGCCCGTCCTCTCTCTCTCTTCTCCCCGGCTTATTTATTCCTCTCTCTCTGTCGCTACCTCCCTTTCTTCTTCGACTTCTTCTTTATTTCTGTCCTTTTGCCCGTTTTCTGCTTCCGCAAACGACAGCCGCTTATTTATACCCCGTCTTTGCATCGCGCGGGACCGAGCGAGGGCGCTTTTGCGTTTACTCGCTACTGCCGTTCCCTGCCGCTGCTTCTGTTACTCCTCCGATACTCCGATTCTCTTTTGCCTGTCTCCGATGTTTGCTCGCTCTGATTTTCTCTCTCTCTCTCTCTCTCTCTCTCTCTCTCTCTCTCTCTTTCTTTCTCATTCTCTCTCATCTACCTCTCGACCCTCGTTCGGTCTCTCTGTCCCTAACACGGGCACATAGTAGCCAAGAGGCATCAACGGCAAGGCACTTTGCTCACGAACACCGTGAGATGCGCTCGATGCGAGAGGCAATTCCGCGACTGCATCACCTGTCAATGCTGGATCGCCTCTCGGCCAGGTCTATATTACGCACGGCATGCGGCTACCGGTATACGTACCCTTTGTTTGTAATCGCTTACCGGATTCGTCGTCGGCGGCGACGCTAATTCGATGATCGATATGTGATTAAGACGAGTTTTATCGGTAGCTAATAGGAAATATATGTCGGGGCGTATCGTTCGGCATCTGAGATTATACGGGTATGTCCGATTAAATGAAACAGGAGTTAATTAAATCATTCGGATTTGTAACCGCGTACTTTACCGCGTCATTTCTATAAAAGGACACGATTAAGATTGGAATATCCCACTTGAGAGTGGAAAAACGAGAGATATCGAAGAATCGCGCGTGGCACGAATTGCGTCTATATTTAAACGTTTCCTCCGGAAAAAAAACATTAAAAACGCGTAGGTGATAACAATGTGATTGATGATAATATCATAAATTCATCCGAGAGTTTTCATAAGATACGCTATCGGCATCAGAATTTTTGTACATCTAATATATTAGACGGTGGGTTTACCCACACTTCGCTCCTAATACGATCAAAAATCACGAGATAGATCATCAATCTCGGCTGAGACATGACAACTTCCGGATGAATTTCGATAAGGAAACGGAGGGCAAAAACCGTCTCGGTTAGAAGAAGAAAAAGAGGAAGAAGAAGAAGAAGAAGAAGAAGACGAAGAAAGAGAGGAGTAAGAGGGAGAGGGAAAGAAGTCACCTCGCGAAATAGCCGAGCGATCGAGGCGCGGTACGAACTACGGTCCGTGCGCGCCCCTGCAAAAGCCCTGAGGAGCCGAACAAATAAATGCTGAAAAGAGGAACAAAACCGACATTATGTGGCATTAACATACAAAGTATGTCAGACCCGCGGTCCGGAGGCATAACATAGTATCGCGGCGTTCGCATACCCCGCCCGCCTTACAGTGACCAGAAGAAAGACGAAACGATCATTGAAAAGAGACCAATATCGAAGGCGGAGGAGGAGGAGGAGGAGAAAAGAAAAGAGGGACAAAGGGAGAAAGAAGGAAAGATGCCGCGCTGGTTGAGTGTGTTCGGACCGCGGAGGCAAAGTAGAAGAGAGAGGGAAAGAGAGGGTGGAATGATGAACGCAGAAAGGTGTGCGTGCGGCGGAAAAGGAGCAAGGAAGAGGACAAGGTAGTCCGTAGGGTAAAGAACGGGAGGAAGAGCGAGAGAAAGCAACAGAGAGGGAGCAACGGTGGAAGAGGAACGTTTACGCTATCCAGTCCCCCGAGATCCCGTCCCATCGTTTCGTTGTCCCCGTGTGCCACGCGGTGCGGCTTAACGCAAAAGGACCCCGGAGCGGGAGCGGAGTAACAGAACGCGCAGGAAAGGGAAAGATCCGAAGGCAGCAGCAAGGCTGTGGCAAAACGAAAAATCGGGCCGCATATATCGAGGCGGCCTGCGACGACGACGACGACGACGACCGCGGCGACGACGACGACGACGACGACGACGACGACGACGACGACGACGACGACGACGACGGCGACGACGGTGGGACACACACATAAAACGAAGGATTCCCTGTGTCCCCGCTGCCTAGTGGACTCCCGATCGGCTACCGCTAGCGATGGCTGTGAACAGCGAGATCCGATCGCTCGAATGATTTTATCGGATTCCAAAATTAAGAATATTGGGCATTTGATACTGCTATGGGTAGTCTAGGTTCTGTGATTTAAGAAACTAATAACGTTGTTTGTTAGTTGAATGTTTGCGAATTTTACAAACAGGCGTTCTAATTTATGTCTGTTAATCGGACGAGTCATGATTATTCATTACAGGAAGATATAATTAATATGGGATCCATATGATTTGTAGAGGAATCTATAGACCTATAGAAGCAGTCAAGAATTCAGCGCAATGGATGATAAAAATAAACTTACCATTAACTTTGTCGAGATAACATTGTTTTTTTCCTTTTTTATCATTTCATTATTAAATCACGGAAGAATTCGCTAATCGATGCTGCTAAAGCATCAGGCCTATACTTTGATTCCACTTTATACTATACTTCCGTTTCCAAAGTATTTTGTTTATTGATAAAAAAATATCGCGTAAAATGATGGAATCGTTTTATAAATAGAAGGGTTAATAAATATACTGCACAACTACGTAAAAAATATTACTACAGTGGATAGTATGATTCTGCTTCAAGAGCTGCACATACCCAACGCTACCCGATGTCTTCGCGCCGCTTTTGCAGCTTTACGTTTACTTTTGCGCTCACTAGCTACTGGCGAAAATTTATACGTGCGCCAGAGATTCCACGTATTCCGATACGTTTGTAGAATGTATTATTTCATGGTGTCAGGCAGATAATTCTCCGTCGCATATTAGAACTTGAGGGAATTAGATAATAATGAGAAAAATACGTTTTCAAGTTTTCTAACAAAATTATAATATTTCTATAAGTACAATAAGTGTATACAAGGATATATTAAAATTGCTTCATTATTAAAATAAAAGTTAGTAATGCTGTGAGGTTTTTGTTTATATCTCTTTTTCATACAAATAATAATTTTTATATCATTTAGCAATATAATTAGAAAAATAATATTAGTCACTAAACTTTTTTATTAATGTACACTAAATATCCCTTTGATGATAGTATACCACGACACTTCAAATGAATTTGGTACCTTGCAACCCAATATAAATTTACATCTGTATCAAATATTCCATGTAGTTCTTCTTCTGGAAGGATGTCTACAAGTAAAAGTAATATTTAAAATGAAATTTTATTCACACGTCCATTTTTCTGAAAAAAACTTACTGCCTGGATCACTGTGCGTTAACAGTTGCACTTCATTTTCTTTAGTGAATGTCTGTAAAGCAGGTGGGACAACACAGCATGTAGCTATATTGATTTGTACAATATTTGGCTTTATCTGTAACAAAGAAACGTGATTACAATTCAGTATGAAATTATATGTGAGAAATAGAAGGACATAGAGACTCAATTGATAGTTGATCTTACATTTGCCCATTGGTACAAGTCAATAAATACATTTGTACCAACACCACTCAGTCCAACGCTTGACAGTTTACCAACTTTAACATACTCTTCTACCCCAGCCCATAAACATTTTAACGAAGTTAACAAATCCTCTGAGCTGTCCTTGCTTGTGTAAGCAATCACCAAAGACTCAATTGCATTTGTATGCAAAGCATCGCAAACTAAAATGATATACTTAATAAAGAACCAGTATTACACAAGTGACATTATTGTAATAAATTTGTGGTACCTCGATCTACTGCTTCCTTCAATAAATCTACATCAGGTGATGATATAAATACCTTCACGGTAATCTTTGCATTCTCTCTATCAGTAGTTTCTAAAGTGTCTTCATTTCCTTTAATCTGTAAATACGTATAATCTGTTATTTAGTAATTAAGTAATGGATAATGTTAAAATAGTGCGAACAAACACTGATCATACATACAATCACTGGATTTTCACCACTTCCTTTGTGATCACGAAGCACTATCTTCAATGTTTCAATTAACTGTAAAAAATATCTGAGATATTTCAAAACTGAAAGGAAGAATTACATGATTCATAACCTCAAGCAATGCAAGGCATTTACCTATAATATAATGGACTGTTCCATTATGAATTATGATCTATCTTATCAAATAGAATTTAACATTCAAAATAAGTTTTAAAACTGACCTCCTCAGTAGGATTTTGATTCGCTTTCGTCTTCGGCTCTTTCATGGAAAGTATATTTCCGGTATGAATGAGTACGTTTTGAGAAATCATATTAAATTTAAAAAATTATAAAAGTTACAGAATTCTGACGAGCGTCCAATAGATGACTAGATGACTAGTCAGAAGTATGAAGAAAACTGATATCGTTGATTGCGGCTACGCGATTAATTGTGCGCGATAAATTTAACCGCAGGTGACTTGTCTGACGATGCAGTTTTCCACGTAAAGATACCTCATAATACCTTGTTGGACAGAATGGTAGTAAAATTCTTGTCTACACGTGCCACCCTAAATTGTGTGCGATATTTATCGCGTTATTTCATACAACTCGTACGTTGAATAAGTACAAAACGACCATCGATCACTTGCGCGAAAGTATTAGCGATAGTTGCGCAAAATTGCGTCATAAATCTCCTTGAATGACATGCTAAATCCTGTATTTCTTAGACATTTATTGTAACATTGTACAACGATGTTGAACTTATCAATTATGATGAATATATTGTATCAATGGCATCAAGTATCATTGATTCGAATATTATCGATTTCTTTCTATTTTTGATAAAACATTTAAATAAACGAGTGCATTACACGGAAAGAATGTGTAATTATGTCAATGTATAATAATTACATATCATAGTAAAATGTTTTTCTAACATCAACTTTCATTCGCAGCACGGACTTTAAAAAGGACATAAGAACTTTTCGTCAATTTCGCAAAACAATTGAGTACGATAAACACTAATTTCTCGTTCAGAAAATCAATATGAAATTACACGTGTTTGTTTAATAGGATGTGTAATGTTCGGCAGTACGATAATGTAAACAATGTCTGCTGATAATACATAATCATTAAATGTTCTTGCGATAAATCAATGCATCCAAAAAATAATTATTTGGAGCGAAGCAGTATGGTTATGCGATTGGCTAGGTGGAAGCAGGAATTGGCACGTGATGAATTGAATGGACAAATGAACAACGTGGACACTTTACTGACAGAATACAACAGACTGCGCAACAATCGCGGCAGCTTGAAAAGGAGAAAAAAAAACGCTCTATGAATTACACGAAGACGTCGACTGTGATGTGCAAGAAATAAATATATTCTGTTTATCATTCACACATATCATAAGTGCCGACTACGTTTTACGTCGTGCTAATAAAATTCGAAGCAAGACAAAATGCCTTTCGATATACCGTCGTTTTCATACGCCGCTGCGGTAGCAGGTGGTGGAATATTGGGTTACGTAAAATCAAGTGAGTTTTTGAAGTACCGTTTGTTTAACATTACTTTTGTCTTTCACAAATAGAGAATGACTGTTATCTTTGTAGTAACTGTTTAACCGATTTTTGAATGATCGTGATTTCGCTATTTAATGATGGAAAAAGATAATGACTTGATGAATTATTGTAAACAAAGCGTTTAATAAATAGAAACGTACAATTTGTATAGAAAGCTAAGGAAAATATGATATCTTAGAATCGATTCCTTCATTGGGAGCTGGTCTTCTGTTCGGTTCCATTTTGGGTTATGGAGCTTATCAAACTTCGCAAAATCCCACCAATGTAGGGGTCTTCTTAGGAGCAAGTTCATCTCTCGGTGCAATTATGGGTTACCGTTACTATACCACTGGTAAAATAATGCCAGCTGGAGTTATTACACTCTTAAGGTATTAGTTTGTACGGTTGCGATACATTAATATTGAACATTATTAATTCCTTAATACAATTAAACCTGTTTTTAGTGTGGCAATGGTGGTCAGAACCATCACAAGATATTTTACTGCAGCCCCTCCTTTGAAAAACCAATGAATATAAATCTTCACCTATTGTTAGAGATAATAGATTTAACAATTACAACATCTTAGGCAGCACATGTGGTATATGTAAGTCACGGAAAAGGTAACATTTTGTAATTACATACCTAAACTTAAACCTGTAATGCATTTGGTTTTAAAATAAGAATATATGTTATTGTTGTACTGATAATGATAATGATGTAAGTTTTGTTATTGTTCTAAGCATTTAAATTATTAATTTTATACCCAATACAAGTATTCTACCATATAATTTTCCTGAACTGTTGTATCTGTATTGATATTATGGAATAAACAGTGGGATTACAGCCTGGTATTATTTGACTTCATTTTATCTTTCGATAAAGAATCAATTAATAGTTGTAACTAAACAGGTATGAATTCGTGTGAACGTACTATATATGTACTGGGAATACCAGGAGCTACCGTTTAAATTTAAATATTGTTTCCCATATAGTCATGTGCATCATTTACACGTGTTATTTAAACAGTTATCAAGATACAAGATACATCTGTATCAATATTCTCCATTAGCATCATAGGATAAATACTGCATATCATTTTTCAACCAGTTTTATCTGTCTGCACGTGTATCATAAATGTAATCATTACATAGCTAATTTTGATAAGTTCAATTTTTAATTGGTAATTCATTAATCATTTATATTGTATTTTATTGAGTATCTCTAGTTCGTGTACTACGCACGTCATACCTATAATCTTTGTGTGTTATTTACAGACAACGAATGTATAATTTGCTCATACAATATCTTAATGATGTACAGCAAATTTTGCAGATGTTTAAAAGACGGAAAACTTTTAAAAACGTTTGCCATATACATAAATGGATTTTTGTTTTATTTTGACTTTGACATCAGGTCTTTAAAAGTGATGTATTTAACTTATTACTTAGTGTATAAAAAATGGAAACAAATCAAGAAAGATGATTAGCAAATACTGTATTAAACATACCAAAAAATAATTAATGTATCTCAGAAAAACCTTTTTCAATAATGAAACCGTTTCTTTATCTTCTGTATTTCCGCAAGAAATACGTAAATACTGATAAAATTTTATACTTGGTGTACTTAAGATCGGAAAATTCTCAATTCCGACGTATTTCGCGATATTTCCATATTATAATGATACCGAAATTACGAGTTATAAAATAATGACGTGTATTATACACCTATAGTATACACTTCCGTAATATTTTACGTTCAGATATTGCCCAATTTGAAATGATAATCGAAAAAAAAACATACTACAGTTTCATTGATGACCTTCAATTCCTTTACCCGTTATTTGGACATAACTGACATTTAAAATTTGTTATCACGGTATAAGATATCGCAGAATCACGCGCATGCTCGTGCATTACGACCGTTCCGAAGTTTATAAATTTTTACGACGTACAAATAAGGAAAAGTTTTCATTTATCGCGTTCTCCGTAATACGATTTTTCAATTATTTTATGAATTACGTAATACTCCTAATTTGATGAATGTTAACAGATGCTAGATAGAATTGCTGTAAGAAAACATTCAAGATAAAATTCCGCCCTATCTATGTTTAGATATTTCATACATTGCCAGATAATCGATACGGTACATCTTCATTGATCATCATCTAACTTCTATCTGCTTCTATCTGCTTCTATCTAGAATATATCATTAGGTCAAAAGGTCATAGAGAATAATGATAATAATAACATCGTGGTTATTCAAAATTCAGCAAAAATCAACCGTTTAATATTGTCCCATTACAATCGATACAGCAGTTTACAATACTCTGTGAGTGACTTCTCCAAACCTACACGTAAACTCAAATAATTTGACGGACATAAAACGTAATTGAAATTCATATTTTTCACGTGATTAGGAGCTAAAATTTACATGAAACTATCATTCAGGTGAATCAATTAATTCTACTGAATTTGTCCTTAACCTTCGAGTTCATATATGCCGAGTAATCGAGTTGAATGCGATTATCGAAGTTCGATGGTCGAGTCGAACAAAGTCGAATTAATCGAATCTGTCTTATACCGGATGCGTTTGCGGATCTTCTCGAGAGCTCTTGCCAGCTCTTGTGCTCGGTGGTCCGTCGGCAGGAGGAGGTTTCGCAAGTTCAGCCAGATTTTCCGAAATTTCAACGAGGGAAATCATCCGATCATCGACTTGTCCGACGCACATTTCGATGTTCGCTCGTAACTCGTGAAAGGTTACGAACGAACAAACGAATGTTTTATTCCGAAACATTTAACGGAGAACCGTTTGCGAGAGATTCCGATAGGCACTGGTCCCAGCACGAACGAAGCTTGAACCTTCATCGATCGATTTGACTGATTTTTGAGATCCAGTCAACGAAAACTTCCATCATTCCGTCAATAACCGAGTGCCGACCCGCAGGGTGGCGATCTCTTGATAAGGTATGCTCAATTTTAACATACTGATTCATCCCCTAAACTGTACGACATATTAGCTCACACTTCGGTGGCGCACGTCAATCACGTGAAAAATTTTTTATTATCTATGAGTCATAAAGTTATCTGTATTTTCTGTAGATATAGGATTTTCAATTTACGATATATCGGTATACTTTCGTTTTACGTATTAAAATGTCAAAAGTCCTCACGATAAATCGATGGTTATAGTAAGTTCTTTTATTTCGCCGCTTAGCGTAATGTAATCTTGTGAAATGTTTCCTGTTTATCTGAAATCGTACCGTATATTTTTTTTGTAATCTCTAAACTGTCATACTTGTTCTCTGATAACTTGATCAGTTTTCCTTATCACATGAGTGGCACTAATTCAGTTGGATTCAGATCACTTACAGAGTACTCAATACATTTTATTGTAATAGTATAGCTTATTTGCAAACATTGTACCATCTTGGTAACGTTATGTTTGTAGAGCAGTATGTATTTCAAGACAAGTGTTATCTTCGAGTTGGTGGTGCCTAACTTTGTCTGGTATTTCCTGTGCAAACCAGTAAAATCATGAATCATGAGGATTTCATTCTAGTTCTACTCTCCTAATTCCAGAAAACTTCATGATCAGCTCTATGTTATTTAACGATGATGCATATAAATTATCTTGGTCACCAGCAGTTTAGATAATATTGTTAGACTATTATGCGTATTTTCTTGAACAATATTTATTCCAACAATAATCGCATGTAATTTTGCATTTTACTCACAAGACTAGGCAGAAGAGTATTTTTTTGAAAAAAAATGATTCATGTAATTTCTTAAAAGCATTAAATAATATTGTCTTTGAAGAATAATAATATCTTCAATTCTGAGTAATAAAGATAATATTGTGACTGGTATAATTTAATATTCAATGTAATATGTTCTATACCAGTCAAATGGTAATAGTGTAAATTTGAAGTTTAGTTGTAGGTGCTCATTTTCTTTGAGACATTCTATCAGAATAAGAACCAACTGTAGATTATGTAAATGGTCAGTTGTAGACAAATGTTTGATCAGCTTTAACACGAGTTTCCCTTTCCATAGCAGCTAAGAAAAGAACATATGGAAATATATTTATAGAACACTTTTGGCTGTTTTGAATGCCTAAGAGATTTTTCAAGATTTTTTTGCAAAGAATTGAGTATCTTCTCCAACAATAATATGCATTATTTAAAAAATATTATATTGTATTATATTTATAGAGTACATATAATTATAACATTTTTCCTACAGTACTGGAAAAACCAAAACTATATGTATCATATTAAATATTATATAATATAACATATTATCTGCTTGTTCCATTATTCATTAGAATTTATGTTTCTATCTATGAATGATATTTACTTATGTTGTCCATGTAAAAATATATGTTACTTCACTTGATCCAGCACCTTGTTATATTAATGGAATTTGTGTGTTTCTTGTTACTAGTGTTATGATAAAATTATGATAAATATCAATTTAGCATTAATCTGACACTAATAGCACTTACCTGTGACTTCAATCAGTAAAAATATTGCGAAGATATACTCAATGATAGTGGAGTAATTTTAATGGATGATGGTATCAATTATTTGCGCGAGCGTAGTAAAGATTATACACCGTATTTCCATGCCCCCAATGAAGACTGATCCTTGAGTGGCGTGTGCATTACCCCTCCACGTCAAATTGGATCTCTATGAACCATGTACCTCTTGCCTGCCTGATAAGCTTTGTTCCATCAAGTAGACTTGGTACCACGCAAAGACTGCCTGATAGTAGTTATCTTACTCGTATAAATAGTGGGCCAAATAGTTACTTCAGGTTCAGTATTGTTCTGTACTCCCAGCAGTTCATAACTTGTCTGGTCCGCGGTGCATATTGCTTTCTCAGAAACTCAATAAGTTATACATTTTTCTTCTTTCTTCGTAACTGTTCTGACCATCACCATCAAGTCAGTGACTTCAAAGGGATTAAAACTTCCTAAAATCCCACTTTAAGTAGTTTATTGGTTTATGCGTATTATAAAAGCTACGAGAATTACTTTTATTAATCAGGTAAGCGGTGACAGTCACTTTTTCAATATGAACGTTTATTGCAAGTTTCATCTTATTGTGATGTGCGTGAGTTGATTAAGTTACTTTGAAACAATGTGAAACAATGTAAACCAATGTGAACATATTTGGAAAATTTTGGAAGAATTATTTCTATACCTGAGTAAATTACTTTTAAAATTTTTGCCATAATTTCCTTTGTACGAGGTTCAGACTGATAGCTTGAAATCTGGCAGGGAATGTATCATATTTAATTAACACTGATAAAAATGTGATAAGATAAATTATATTTTGGAGGTATAGGGAAATTGCTTGACACGTGCTATTGGTTATATTAACCTTTTCAAAATAAATTAACTTAGTGTTTTATTCATACTTCATTCCTTGTGTTACCTTTCACAAGTGAGGTGATTATTTTTAAGTGCCGAATATAATTTGCATTAATAGTGCTCTAAAGTGAAAATTATAAAACCAAATTAATTTTTACATCTTCTTATACATCTAACATATTCTGCATTATACTATAAAATTATAAGTGGGTAATTATTAAAGTTACTCTTAGTAACATTTGTAACAAAAAAGTTCATTACTAATCAGTCATATAATTTTACTTCATTAGCTTTTCTTCAAGATTGTGATTTGTAATAGACTATTAAGGAATATTAACTGAAGGAATTTCTTATTGCAGGTTTCTATCTGTGATAGACTGGTTGGTCAGTCTATTGGTGGGTGTGTGAATAACTGCGGCAACTGGAAGTTGACCCTGAACGCAGAGCCCCCGTGGCTTTGCTAGCACCCCTAAAGTGATCTTGTCTTAACCCGCCTCCTCACGACCCTCTCAATTCTCATTGACAGCTGCCTCGTATGTATTTCTTTGTTAACCATACTCATCGAATTTTTACCATATCTGTACAGCCTTCTCTATAGCAAAATAATATTTTCCAGTTTGCTGCCTAGTACCTACAGAGTACCTATTAAAATCTCATAAAACTCAATCAACATGAAGGTGAAAAATCTGGACGAACGTATTCACGTGTTGGACAGCGCGTCCACAGTCATGAGCGTCATCAAAGATATTGCTCTGAGCGGTTTGCAAGAAGAAGCATTTTATGTACTTGATATCGGTGACATTGTTCGTAAACACCAAATATGGAAGGAGAAAATGCCACGTGTCAGCCCATATTATGGTACGATAACTACGTGAAGTAATTTCACGTATATGTTGTAAACATTCTACATTAAAAGTAATACTCATTTGTTATTTACAGCCGTGAAGTGTAACGACAACTTAATTGTTGTCGAAGTATTGGCCGCTCTCGGTATTGGTTTCGACTGTGCATCGAAAGTAAGTATAATTTACTGTCGGGTTACCGATATTATGTAATAGATATCGTAATAATCATTAATTCATTAATTGTATACTTATAGACTGAGATTAACAAAGTATTAAGTGTTGGAGTTGACTCCTCAAGGATTATTTTCGCTAATCCAGCTAAACCAGCTTCGCATATTCGTCATGCTGCTGCCATGGGAGTCGATGTAATGACAGTAGACAATGAAAGCGAATTGCATAAGATCAAGAAACTTCATCCTGCTGCTAAGGTAATAATCAATTTTCGTTACCGTATATTTTACGCCTGCACAAGTTTGAAATAACTATACTTCGAGTTTGTGGTCTTCTTGATCATCATTACCGTTCAGACATAGAATGTAAACTTAATTTATATCTCTAGGTTGTGATTAGAATCCGTTGCGATGCCGAAGTTGCTCAATGTCAACTTGGCATGAAATTCGGTTGTGATCCAACATACGAGGCTCCTAACTTGCTGCATCTTTCGCGCATGTTGGGACTCAATGTTGTTGGCGTCAGCTTCCACGTCGGCTCCGGTTGTCAGGATCCACCCGTGTTCCATCGCGCTATTCGTCACGCCAAAATTCTCTTCGATCTAGCAACGGATCTTGGTTTCAAACCGTACTTATTGGATATTGGCGGTGGTTACCCAGGAAACAAAGACACGAACATCGATAAAATTGCCGATGTTGTGAATAAAGCTCTTGACGAGTACTTCAACAGTAAGTAATTCTTGCTTATTCGTATTTGTGATGAGTAAATTATATACTCAGATTTCTTCTAATTCGTGTTCTTCGTTTTCAGCTGACGCGGTTCACGTAATCGCTGAACCAGGACGTTTTTATGTCGCGTCCGCGTTTACTCTTTCAACCAGTATTCATAGCAAACGTTCAGTGCGTGGAAATGAAAATTCTCCAAATTCAGTAACACACAATATGTATTACATCAATGATGGCGTTTACGGCTCGTTCAACTGTTTACTGTACGATCATCAACATGTAACTCCTTTGCCTCTGAAGGTAAATAATATTTCACTAATACAAAGTTTTATTTTCTATTTTTAATAGTAATTATTTTAATAATCATTTTTCTTACCCTAACAGAAAGGTTGTGGAAAAATGACTCCCTCAAGTATTTGGGGACCAACCTGCGACGGTCTGGATCAAGTAGTAGAAAATGTTTTACTACACGAGATGGATCTGGGCGATTGGATAATATTCGAAAACATGGGCGCATATACA
Source organism: Mimumesa dahlbomi (assembly GCA_917499265.3). Lineage (NCBI taxonomy): Eukaryota > Metazoa > Arthropoda > Insecta > Hymenoptera > Crabronidae > Mimumesa > Mimumesa dahlbomi. The sequence continues at coordinate 4,572,619 of OU824113.1, read as the reverse complement.
TTACCAGTTGCTTCTCCATTCAATGGTTTTCCCGTACCCAAAGTTCACGTTGTAGCTGATGAAAACATCTGGTAGGGATATACGCTGTTTCATTTGTTTAAAGAGTGGCAGTTAATGAATGACTTTCAGTAATATATTTTTCACTGTAGATTGATAGCAAACATTTTTTTCATCTCCGTTTAATTATGTTTACAGGATTTTGTTAAAAGACGCTTTACCTTTGACCGAAGACCGCTTTGCCGTTGGTAACACTCCGGCCAACTTGCGTCTTGGTTTGGATAACGAAGGAAGCGATATGGATGCATGGCGTCAACCGGAACTCGAACTTACATCCACTGCTATGTTAAATGACAACTCCAACTCACAGTCTCCCTTTATCTACGATTACGTCGATGTCGATCCCCTGAATTAACCCATAGACACCACGATTACGATAAGCAGACTTAAAAGGATGCTTGGCATTTTGGCGAAACACCGCACCTTTATTTTTAATGCAAGTAATCATGACATATTACAGGTTAGATGTTTTTCTCATAAGAATAGTACTGAATTTATGATTATAGATTTCACGATATCTAATCCTATTGGCTTTCATATAACTGGCACGTAACACGAAGCGTACGTTTTATTTCTGAATTCTCAATTTCGTTTTTGATTCAAGATTCGATAACAAAGTGATTACTATTAACATTTTATACTATTTGGTAGTAGAGTTTAATACGTGTATCTAGCATTCGAAATATTTAGAACGTGCAAAACGGTTACATTTTTTAAACGACTTACGGATATGAATTATAGACGGGTGTATACGTAGTTTGCTTTTTAATCGGGTGAAAGATAAAAATCTATAAACTATTACGATGCGTATTGCATGACGAGCTGAAATACATTTGCTTAGGAGTATATCCATATATCTATAGAATTGTAGCTTCTTACTTCTTACGTATAAGCTTACATAATATTTAGAAAGATGTTTACTTAAACACTTTCATAAATGTCTTTACAATTTGCACGATTAACATAGAGAGCTTTGTGTCATTTTGATGTAGATCAATATATGTGTGAGCTAGTGGAAAATTTAACTATAAAAATAATCGTTGCGGTTACCGTAGATCTTTATATTGCGAGATTTGACGTCCATGCTTATGGTAAAACATTTCATGTGGTTTTCTAACCTTTTTGTTTCTCTTTTTTTCTTCAAACGGGAATAGACAACATATAGAAGGGATAGCATTTTTTTTTCTCGAAATAATTACATATTGAATAATTTATATAATGAACTATTTACGTAATTATTATTATAATCATACATGGTCGAAGAAACGATTGAAAAAAAAAATGAGGGAAATCTAATTGTAAAACTGAAGGTGACGTAGATGTCCAACATATGTATAACGTGAGGCACAACATTTTTACTGAATTTTTTTTGTTCCAAACAACAGATACGAACTCTGTAGGGTTGCTAGGAACTTTAGGGCATTGAGGCAGCTGTCACAGGAAACAAAGATAATTAGTTTCTTATTAATTATTACTCTCATTGTATTATATGTCAACTATTATTATTATTATTATTGTTAATTAATTATTATTAACGCATGAATACATGTAATGAAATACAGAAGGTCAATACAATTATTTCCAAATGTAAGATTTCTTCGTATTTGCTTAATTCACGCTCCATTCCCCGAAGTTAGTTCGCGATGATAACGTAGACAAATATTTGTACTAGCACGTGCGATTGAATAAAGTGGTTATATTTCACAGTTTCGCCTATTTTGGCGAATTCTAATTACGATACACGTCACGCAACTATGTATGTTACACAGTATAATGTAAAGATAACACTACCGTTGAAAAATCGAGTAAAAACCGGATTAGAGGCAGGAAAATTATTGCGTCATACATGTATGTATATGTATATCGGAATTTACAAATTTCAAGTGCTGTTTACAAATACATTATCGTGTAGTAAATCTTAATGACAACGGCGTAGTAAATTCTTTGATATAGCTAGATAAAATGATAGGACTTACTACGATCGTATATTTGTCGGCCACGATACTAGCTAATCGATACCTAGAATATTGCGTGAATCTCTAATTTAATTTTATGTTTCACATAAATTGTACGACACGTCATATCAAATCTACTTTTCAGCTAGGAAGTATATTTTCAATGATTATCTCTTAGACTTTACAATTCCATTGACGGTGTAGGATTAAATTTTAATGATTAAATGAAACTGTGATAATTCCTGCATTTTTTATCCATTTCAAAATCAGGAATTTTTAATAACATCTTTAGTTAAACAATCGCTATCTAATTCTCGGGGCGGCACGTATTTCCCCAATAAAACAAATCTGATAGCGATCGTCACGTTCCCTAGTACCCTGTCTGTTGATAACTATAACACCATAATTTACGTTTATTTGAAATTCACCAGGTTACCGAGAAACCCAATTAACCAGCTGATTGCTAGCGAAAAAATAGATCCTGCAATATATATAATCTGTTGTCCGATTACTATAATGAAAAGTGTTTAATACTGTCGTTAGCTAAAATTAGTCGCGATACACGATCAGCGAGGCAACGCTTGTCCTTCGCCGAGCGATTTGATAATTCGTTACGATTTCAATTTCAGATCGTAACGATCGGACAGATAAATGATGAAGTGATCCGATTATCTCGCGAAGTTTCGTTCCTTTTTTGGCCCGGTTATTTGCGGCAAATAAATTTTTACGAAACTGCCCCGGTATTCAAAAGCCGGATCAAGATTTCCAACCGGAGATTTCAATTGGCCAAGGTTTTTGGACGGCTGGCAAAACAGTCGCACAGTCACGGTCCCCGTTATGCATTGTGAAAGGTGAACTGCAGCTTTATAAGCGCTGCACTAACCGGATGGTTACACAACAATTACCAATTTTTCTATATTTTACATTATCGTTCTCACACGCAGGGAATTGAATTTCCACGATCGTCGTTAACGGTTTAACGGATTGGAGACTGTGATCTATCTTCGATGATCCGCAAGATAAATGCTGGGTGACGTGGATCGATATTATTTAAAAGTTACGTAAATTATACTAGAATTTCAATTGTACGTGGTTCGTTATATTGTAATATTTATTTCTGAATTTATAAAATATTTATGTTTATAACGTTTTACGCAAGAACTTTAATTAAATCAAATCGTACAACTTTTAATTCAATTGAAATAGAATCCGAACTGGAATTTTAATTCTATTCTTTTTAGGAATGAATTAGATAATCACATAACACTTGTCCATTTTTTCCCCTTCTAATTTGAAGAACTTTCTAACAGAACTACTATTCGTCCCGACAAGTTTTCTTTCTTACAGACTTGTACAGTTGAGATTACGTTATTGTATTACATGTCAAGTACACTTGTTTTCCTTTCTTTTCCGACGTTCGTTAATCCCGTTCTTTATTTCAGATCAACCTTATCTGCGGACAAAAGATTTATCACAAGGTGCAATTGACCGAATCAGCGGTTATTTCGGTCCACGTCGCGCGCACGGATTAACTTCGCATTGCATGATCGTTCAAACGATCGGGGGAAAGAAATTGAATGAATCATCGGAACGGATACCGAAAGGTTACACGATTTCTGTTTCTCGCGGTAACCAAAGGAAAGGTGAAATCTTTAATTTCTCCAATCAATCTTGCGAGATCCCCGATAGACGTTTGGATCGAATGGAACAGATATAGCGGTAATACGAAGAAGAGGGGCAACAAAAAAAAACGAAAGAAATACAAACGAGTTACTTCCGAGTTCCACCGTTGAAACTGTAACCGTGAAAATGTCGAAAGAACTTTCATAGTGGACGTACCCTGTTACGATCTATTATAATTCTCGATCCCGATGCGTGGATCGAAGCATAAAATTATATCAAGATCAAATTACGTAAAAAGAACAGAAAGAAGAGTCTCGGAGATTTCTTTTTAATTCATATATATACACATAGACTCTAACACCGAGAATGACCCATACTTTCACTTTCGTAATTAACGTAGATACCCACGCGTTATGTTTACCTGCACGGAGTCTTACAACAACAAAAAAAAAAGAAGAAGAAAAACAATAATAAAAAAAAACGAATGAAAACAATACACGGACTTCCCCATGGAATTAACCGCGTTCACGGACAAGTGATTGCAATCCCTTCTTCTACTTTTTTATTTTTAATTTTACCACTGTCCATCGGAAAGTATAGTCGCCCATAGCCGTGTCGGATGTTAAAACCGCGATATCTACGTGCGTTACGCGTCCCTATGTGTATACAGCTGGTGTAATCGCGGTTTGAAGTCCCCTGAACCCTGGCATAACATATAATAACGGCTATGATACAAGGCGGTGCACAGACGATTTCACTTTTAGCCAGTCGCAAGAAGCTGCATCCTCCTCTCTCCGCCTTTTGACCGCGATCTCCTCGTTTCTCTTTCTTTCTCTCTCTCTCTATCCCTCTCTCACTCTCCTCCCTCCCTTCCGTATCTCTACCGTCTCTTTCTTTCCCTTTTTTTTTTTACTTGCCTTTTGTCATGCGGCCGTATCTCAAGACTCGTTGAAGGCATTACCAGACGATATCAACGATAATAACGGCACGACTCTCTGGACCACCGTGTATACATATAACGTACAACTACGGCTCGTTTGGCCGTATACTACATACGCCGGCGTCGAGTTACACGCTCGGCAGCGATATATAGGTTCACCGAGTTAAAACAGAAATTAGGAGCGAACCGTGTCCCCTTTCTCTTGCCAAGCCAAGCGTGGTATAAAATACTTTCCCTCTCGCGAGACGGGACAGGAGTAAAGTGCTGACTGTGTCTGAAGAAGGAGAAAGAGAGAGAAAGAGAGAGAGAGAGAGAGAGAGTGAGCGAGTGAGAATGAAATGGCAGGAGCAACGGCTATGCCTTGCAAACGGAAAACCGGAAAACGATTGCTTTGCCTCTAAGTCTCTCTCGTTTCCATTCTACTCGGTTATTCTTTCTCACTTCGCCCGACACCCCCGCACAGTGTTCTGTCGCACTTTTGCACCGTACGCCGGTGTACGTTTTCTAGTTCGGACTTGTAAATATAATCGTACCGGTGTCCACGAGTTACGGGACACGTATGAATTCGATGATTATCTGAAAAATGTGTATTTCCCTTCTTTCCCTGCGGAATCGACATTTGTCTCTGTAAAAGTAAAAGTGTGACATTTTATACACGATTTATTAGTACATCGTTCGATGTTCGAAATTTTCAGGTGTACAAACGGTTGCAGGTTTTCAGGCGCCAGAAGTATCAATCTGCCGAAATTTCCACGCGGCAAACATCAGGCGCCACTGAATTTCAACGCGTTTCAATTTTTGAATACCAAAACATCCAATACACAGAATTCGAACGGGTAGAAGCGTTCGGGTAGCAGAAATTTCAAAATCCTTAAATTTGCCAGTGCCGCGAGGTTCCAAGGACCGTCATTTTCCATCGTAAGAGATCCTAATTACCAGCTACGGTAGATTCGCTTCTAACCAGTGTTCTCATGTGTTTTGTGGCTTATAGACGGACATGTTGTATTTACATCGGTCCCGTTGCGACTAAACTTTAGCCTCGGGATCCGATCCGATCCGGCCAAGTCACGCGAAGTGTAGACACGCTTCCGGCCAAGCGGCCCGCAATTTCGTTCCTGCAATCGTTTCCTCCTGGAGAACAAAAACCGCACGATGCACCGTCACACGGTACGACACTCATTGTTGGTTCCTTGAACGCTCGCAGATGCGGAAAGACGTCGTGCGATAAGGTAATTGTACCGCAAGTAGAGTCAAGTTATATAAGTTATTCAAAAGTAAAAGACTCGTCTGAAAATCGACGATTAATTGGACTTAATTATTAATTGACGAAAGGAAATCCGGTGAGATTTAATGTGAAATTCTGTTTTCCCTTTTTGGGATGAAATCACTTTTGTGTTGGATAATTAGGAGGGGAGGTAAGATATAGAGCGAGAGCTTTTTTGTAGAAATTAATTTGGCTATAGAAACGACGGCGAAAAAGAAATATCTTTTTGAAACGCTACTTAAGTACGATCGATCAATTCTCAGAAGAGATTTTATCTGTCTTAAAATTTGCGTAATGTCGAAAGAGAGAGTATTTCTTCATCTTTCCGAGAGTTTATCAATTTCCCTTAACATATGTTAATCATTATTTACGAAACAATAAATTTTTCACACCTGGGGCCCAATCTCACCGAATAAACCCAAAACAATGTATACCATAATATTTTATAAACTTTATCAATTTGATTACACATTCCTTATATCCCGTTGCAAGCGAATACATCATTTACGCAATTACTCATTTCTCCAGTAATCTGCCAAGAAACAATACTAAAAGTCAAATGTTTCTCGCAATCGGAACATTCGTAAAACATGTCAGAAGAAACCAATAAAAAAAAAAAACAAATGTTTCTTCAAATAGTCAATCATCCACGCGAATCAAACATTATCTTAAACCACTAACTACGTAAAAAAACAACAAAATTACCAGGCCTTTCATTCCTCGCAACAAGTTCGCAATGTCGGATGTCCTATATATCACAGGACGCAGAGATTTAGCGTAACCGATCCCGTAGGAAATTCGATCAAGCGCAATCGGCAGAGTCTAGCGTCGATATCGATACTGTAACGGGGTGTCCGGGAAGGGCCTGATGCCCCCTCTCCCCCATCCCTTCCCTCTCGACGGTGACTTTCCCGATTTTGAAATGAGCCGGGCCAGTGGCGTAGCGATCGGTGGCACTTCCACGGGCAACCTTCTACGCGGTAGTAGGGTATACATACAACCGTGTAACAATCACAATCGCCGGTGCCGAGTAGTCCCCAGTCCCTGGGTTGTTCCCCACCTTCTACTTTTGCTACCAACGTCGACGGGTATCGTCGTCCGCAGTTAGACCGAGTCCGCTCGCGCATTCGCATTAATTTTCAATCCGCGGTGTGCCTTCTGCCGCCTCTCGTTTTCCTCTCCCTCCCGTGTTTTTTCTTTTTTTCTTTCTTTCGTCGCGGTATCCTCCCTCGCGCGATATTGGTTTTTCTCCTTTTTTTTTTTCTTCTTTACTATTTTCATTATCACCGTCGACCATCCGTGCGACGTACACACGTCGGCCGATCGGGGTGCGCGTCGCACGTTTCGGTGAAGAATTTTGTTTATTTAATTAAGAAAACAGAACGAGAGTAAAATCGGTTATAAAAGTGTCCGCGAGGCTGACGAGAAGAAATGCCCGAGAATTTGAAAGGAAGTACCGGGGAAATTTGCGAAACGAGAGAAGGAGACGCGTAGGATCGTTATTAGAAAGAAAAATATAAATTGTTTAACAATTTGGCAACGATCTCTGTTTGGTCTGTCGTGTTTCTCTCGTACATCGAGTATTTCGTGTGTTTTCTTTCGACGATACGAAGGGAGAAAGGAGTTAAAAAAAATTGTTTCCTGTTCGAACGGAGGAAGAAATTCGAGGCGCGTGATTGACAGGATTTCAGGATACAATATTTTGCGTAAGGATATACATACGCGTTACGTCGAATAGAGAATTCGTATCGACATCGACAGCGAAAGTGCACGTCTTTCCCGTTGTGTGTATATATGTATATATGTGAGTACGTATATACATATATACGTGTGCGATGCACTTGCTCCCTGAAACGAGATACGCGACTCGTTTACATCGGAAAAGAAACGGAAACCCGGAGAAAAGGACGTCTCTCGCGTTCTCCACGTTTACACCTGTCGCGTCGGTGACGGTTTCGACGTACAGTGGATAAAAATGAAAAATATTCGCACACCCCGGTGAAAAAGTAAACGAGTATCTGCTGCAAACTTCCCGTAATCGTCCTTAACGAATTATTACGAGTACAAATCAGTTCCTGCGGTGAAATCTCAAATGATCCTGTCGTTTCTTGTACATTAACGAACATATTAAAAAGAGAAATGAACTTATTTGTACATCTATTAACAAAGTACATATATATCTTCGAATTCTAATTATTAAACTTCGTCTTATTCACCTGATGGATTTTAATAAAGATTTCTTGATTCCCCCGACATAGTGTGCAAATATTCTTTTTTTTACCAAGAGCGTATCGGTGTCGTTACAAGTTGATTTCTTTTTCAACGGGCATTCAGTGAATACAGCCAACTGGAAAGGCCTTCGTCGATCAATCCGATTCTACGAGCCGATTTTATATATACGTTTCGAGATCGTGCCCGGCACGGATACCGCGTTTTCACCGGCTAATAAGCCGCCTTAAAGGCGAACGTGTCGTGCCATATAGAACCACGGTTATAATGTCGGGAAGCAGGTATTTCGTCGTCGTTGCTAAACATTGTCCGACGTTGCACGGCTTGTCGTTCTCGCACAGATTGTACCTGCGATTGTATTACTTAATCGGTTATGCCGTGCTTAATCGTCCCCGCAATTACCAGCAAAGACGCTCTTTAATCGAATCGTTCGCATCGAACGCGCGAAAGTTTTTGACAATCTCACTATCGAGTGCGTGGAAAATAAAACGTTTTAATAAATCATAATTACTATATTGGTAAAAGTTTAATAAACATTCCAAGTGAAACACAATTTAATATCTGTCATTGTAACTGATTGTTCTGGTATTAAATAATTAACAACCTAGTGGTCCCTTTGTGTCGTTATAGTATAGATACGAGATGAAATAGAAAATCTTGATAGAAAATCTAGAAAATAATGGAAGAAGTCAGCAATACCTGTCGCCAATCTCAGATTTCTCGCGGTTACTCCTTCCGTTTGTTTATTTACCGCTGATCCACCGTGATCGTGTAGATCCGCAATGAATCGTTTCACGGAGTCCGGTGGATCGTGGCACGTTCATTAAACCGTAGGGTAAACCAGGTATGTTTACTTTGGCAAACGAGGATAATAAAGGTGTCCGATCGCGCAGTCGGTCGTCCGCCACCATACGCGACGGACGTGGAGCGCTCTTTTCTCCGGTTTTCGGTGTAAATGGCACGCAACTTTTATTTTTGGCTGTCGTCCGGGTTTGCGTAACTGCGAGGACGAGTTTTTGAATCGGGTTTTACACACCGTATCGCATTCGAAAAGAACGACGCGGGGAATACAAAAACTCGTCTCCGCGGTTTCACTTTGATTCTCCTTTTCCTCTATACATATGTATATATTTCTACATATATATATATGTATATATTAATTATTATATACAAATTTTTCTCGATTATATCACGTCCTTTCGAACGTAATCGTTTCCCCGTTGAATCGCGTACGTAAGAAAGGATTCGTATGGCGACCTTGTAACCGTACGAAGATAAACTCATCAGTGTGTTAATTGTGCAGTGATCACGGAAAAATTGGTGCGCAAGGGAACCAAAAAAAAAAAAACGTCCGGAAGTAAGGTCTTTTTTTCGCGGGGGAAAAACGTAATCTCGGTAAGCTAACGAAGGGAGGAGCAACGATCGCAGCTAGTTTTCCACCCTCGACCGCGTTTTCCACGCGTTCCCGGTGCCTGTGTGTGACAACCTCGACGACCCTTTTTTTTTATCGAGAACGTGATGATACTGAGGATCCAGCCGGCTGCAACGATGGAAACATGAAGACCGTGGAGGATCGTTCATTCGATCGACGCAGCTCCGCTCCTATCAACCATAAATGACGTGAGTTCTTCCGAGGCAGTTTTTGCCCAATTTTTTTTTATTTTTTAGTGATGACAGTGGAAATTTAAGAGAAATCGATTAAACAGTTGTCGTGGATGTTTTGGGAATTTCTTTAGTTATAGTGACAAAGTTGACACGGTGTAATATATTTGAAGATTTTATGGAAGAAAGTTTGACATTTTCATGAAATGTTTAAATGACAGGAGAATCTGTTTTGCTATAATTATATTATAGAGTCTATAACGTTATGAAAGTGTGTAATTATATAACGAGGTTTCTATATCTTTTTAAAACCAACCTCGGTCGTTTACCACACGGTACAATTGTCATTTTTAAATTTATAAATTTTCCAACTTCTCTGCCAGTGTCAGCATCGTTTCAATCACACAAAAATTGGTATGAAATTAATCATTCGGATACGACGAACAATCTGAAAGTGAAACAAGTTCGATTCCACTAGGTCAAAATCGTTTTTTTTTTATGAAACAAGACGCTTAAGCGGCTCGGTAGTTTTATTAAACTTAATTAGAACAATTTATGGATTTGTCATATGCAGGAACGTACATTACCGATATTTTGCGCGATCGCGGTAATAAATCTACATTGTTTATAAGATTTGCCAGACGTTTTGCCCCATACGAGGTCGCGTTGACCTTACCGTACGGTTCCAGGGTCAAAGGTCTGGTAGAAAAGAGGGATTTCTTGAAATTACCAGTTTCCAGATAAGTGTAAGAACACGTACGGTAAATTACAATCGATATGAACTATCTGTAATGATTGACCTGCCGGTAACGAGCGTAACACTTACGGTACACGCGTAACTATTAGTCGCACAAATAGACAATTTACCCTGGGGTACGTGATCGTCATCTTCTGGTAATAAGAAGTTAATTTAACGTCGCTTTTGGTATTTGTTTCGAACGACGATCGTTTTCATTTCTCTGTCGTTTCTTTTTTATTATCATTACTCGAACAATTATTCACGCCGACGCGCGTCCGATTTCTTCGTTGCGCGAAACGAAATGTCTGGCATTACGGAAATTACTTCCGGCAAGTTTTATTAAATCATTCCAGGAAGTAAAGGGAAAACGGTAGTAGCGTAATTACGTAAAGTTTAGCTTACCGTTTCATGATTATTCATTTGTGAAATTTAGAATAAAAGTCTCGCCGGCGATTTGCGCGGTTTCTTGCACGATAATCTTTGCCATCCGGTCTATTCGTTTTCACTTTGCATAGTTTCGACGTTCCGCGCATGATATACGAGCCGATATTTATGTAAATACACGACACATCGACGGGCAACGGCGTCGTTATAACCAATCGATAATTCGCGTAATTTCTCGAAAAATCAATTCGAATCCGGTGTCTCGTAATTTGAAAATTCGAAACGATCGCATCGAATATCCTTTTATAATCGAATATTCTTATAAATCGTGCGTCGTTACGTCAACGTCGTCGACGTATTTATCTGTTCGACGTTTTTCACCCCGATGTCCAAGCATCGTTTCCAAAACACATCGAAGAGACGCGCGCGAAGTATATTTTTCGTAACGAAAACACGCCGCGTGTTTTCCGCGTGCGAACGCGCAAAACGTTTACCAAACAATCGGAATGCGTCGGGTTTCTTGTTTCGAAAATAAGAGGTTACGCATTGCAACGAGTCATATCGCGATGCGCGGCGTTGAAAGTGAGATTCTAATCGGCGTCCAATTTCTTTTCGAACGGCCTCTCGCAACCGCATTATGGAAAACTGGTCGCGCGGTTTACGGGAAATCTCGATGGAAACGATCGAACGGTAAAAATACACGGTGATCGAATGCCGGCGTTTAATTAATTTGCTTAGGGAAAAGGGTATTTACAGACTTGGCGGACGACGACTACATAAGCATTCCGATGTACCGTTTGTTTTAGCCGAATCGGGGCTCAAACGGTACAGGAAAGGGGGAATTAATTAAGCACACGTGATGCGGGTCACCATTTCTCTTTCGGACGAAGAAAAAATAGTCTTTTTGTTTTTAGCCGATCTAAGCAGAAACGTCTAATCAAATCTATGATTGCAATATTAATATTGAACGTAATAAGACCTTGATTAGTTAATGAAATCAAAATTGCCTTTAGTACTGGATAAAAGATAAATATTAAGTGTCTCGCGTCACTTTGAACATATTTCCCTAAATTATTCTAAACTTCTCCATCAAATCCCATTTAAACTCGAAATAAGAAATATCAATAAAAATCACTCATACAGGTTTTCTTTCAGCCAGTCATGAAACATTAGTGCAAAGATTTTTATTCAAACGACTAGATTATTCTGTCAAATGACTAATAATAAATTCCATAAAGTTTCGTTTGCAATTAAATTACACATAGCCGTACGTGTTACAGATACGTAGCCCGATACTGTCGTTCTGTCCGCTGTAAAAGGTTCAGATATAATAATAAGAGTACCGTGTCCATAAAAAAAACGTAAGGGTAATCCGAGTAATTCTCAGGTAACGGGCATGTACGGTTTAATTGCCGCTAAATGTCGACTTCGTGCATAGACACGCGGTCCATTGACAGCGGGGGCACTTTCATTTCTCTATTCTCTGACACAATCTTCGCTGTTACACTTTCCTTCGCGGCGTGTAAACGAGAGAGAGACATAGAGAGAGAGAGAGAGAGAGAGAGAAAGATAGAGATATAGAGATAGAGCGAGAGAGAGAGAGGAGGCCCGTAGGAGAAATACCGTGTACTTACCGTTTCAAACGGATAGATCGAAACTCTCGTTTTCAATATCTCTGAGTGAGTGCCTCGTATGCACATACCGTAACGGGCGAATCGACTTTGATTGTATAACGCGCTGCCACTGTACATATATAGCACGGGCACGTTTGCATCTGTCAACTAAGGAGGCTCGGTAGTTACTTTAATTAACAGTCATATTTGGCATAGGCCGGTATGTTCCGAAGGAACGCACGTAGGAGTTTGTTCATTTCACCTGTAAAAATTCTCGAACGAACAAAAAGCTAGAACTGATAAAACGTGTAATTACAGGTTAGAGAATCCGCTTGTTACGCTTAACACGTAAGTACGTGTGTACCGTGATTTCTTCGGGAGTAATAGTAGTGGGAGGGATGATTACGATGCTTGATGAGTGGTAGTGGTGGTAAATTTTTTCGTGAAATTAGAATATGAAAGTTCGTATATAGCGGCACGTGACGCGCGTACGGATCTATTCAATGGAGATATTCGTCGGTGAATCGAATTACAGTTCTGTCTGTCTGTTATGACGTACGATTAAAAAGAATATTCGTCTAACAAAGGGGTAAACATTGCGACACACACACACATACACACACACACACATTAAGTGGTGTGTTATTATTATTATTAGATATTACGTACCGACAACGATACATATTCCAAAGGCCTCTTTCCGCTTCTTTGCTCTAACGGCTGATTTAATTTGCCGCCGCTTTCACATGTGGGCAAAACTGTTACTAATTGCACGGAAATATTCACACCCGGTTTCCTTCCGTTTTAAACACCAATGTCGTGTTTCCTCGATCGCCGGGGGCCCCGCGGGGGTTTCCAGCGATCCTGAAATGATTTTCGATTCGTCCCCGAACACCCGGGCAGTTCGCGGCGGGCGCTTTCACGCGCGGTGAAAACCAACCTTTCGATAAGTATTCACGATGAATGGCGTTCACGTGCGAAGTAGGCCGCGAAATCGTTTTCTCGGGATTAGACGTGTATATTGTCAAATTGAATTTTCCGCTCGGAACACGTGATTTACGATCTTCGCTCGATTTGCGGGAGGGTTTCGTTTTGAAAGGATTATATGCGTTTTTACGCGAGGATTTGGACGTTGAAAGGTTTTTTTTTAAATATTCGATGTTCTTGTTGGAGGTGATTAGAGGGAGAAATACAAAGTGTAAGAGATATTATATAGTGATATTGTAAAACACTGTGTAGAGTGATATTTTGTTGAAACGATCAAGACTTTCGTAAGTTTGTTAGGAATCTTGATGAGATTTTCATATCTTAATTTTCCAATCTTAATACATACGCGATTCAATTAGATACACGGATATATCTATTAAATAATTTCATTTATATTTCTATGTTAATGTAAAATTTCACCGAAATCTCTTTCACCGATAAGTACGATAATAAATTCCATCGAACTTCCTAAACGTTGATACGAGAACGCCGAGTCACTTTTCATATTCGATTAAATTCCGGGGACTATTACGTCCGTTTCTAAAGCGTCGTCTACACGGTCTGTTTCCTTTTACCAAAAAGGTGAAACGCGAAAGCCACGGAAGCGATTATTACGCGTGGCAAAACGAACTTTGCCTACGGCTAATGGGTTACACCGTACAACGATTACGTTCAATTTCCGGCTGAGAACGGTCTCAGAATGTAACGTACACAGCTTCACCGTCTCGTTACGTTGCCACGACGATCGGTGTGTAAAATCACGTCGAAAACCAGACGGATTAGCGAGGGAGAAATTTACCACTCGAGAATCATCGATTCGTGAAGCCCGAGACCCTGGACACGTCGAGTCATCATGTAAACGGACCGATGTGTAGGTGACACTTAGGTTAGGTTAGGTTGTATCGTACATGTCGTTGGTAGAAAATTACAACCGCGGTTTGTTCGAACGACCGTAGAACACACCATTGGATCAGCTGTGCCGCCGATCGTACGCCGGATGATTGCAAAAGTGAATCGACGATTTCTTGAGCGTCGAAAGTCCTTTCCCGCAAGCCATAATCGCGGACGACTCTCGCCATATTTAATCGACGAACGTGCAACGGCGGGGAGAAAGAACCGTACGGGAACTTGGTATTTGAAAAGTCACGGGCGATGACCCGACGCTAAATTCTATTAATCGGGGAATTCCGATAATAATGATTTCAGCCTGGTTCTTTAACGATGAATTAATAACAAGTCTTAATCGACTAATGATAGTAAATTTACTCGGTTGATTTTAATGGTCTTGCTGGCCGAGATCGATTATTTTAAGAATTGTGGAAATGACATTCGAAAAAGGATATATTGAGACAGTTTTTTGGTCGGCATTTGGACAATTTTTGAGATAGCGATCTGAAACTGGTACCATTGTTTTAGTTAGGAAATTCTACACCAGATCAATATATAATAGTTGTACTTTTCGAAAATTTAATTTTTCGCTAAAATCTGAAGGGGGTAGGTCAGGATTTTTTGCAATTTTCGTAATTCATCCGGCATTTCCACAATTTTTTAGATATCAAAATGATTCTTTCACTGGCTTATTCGGCTTCGGATTCCGCGTCTAAAACGCCCTGGATCATTTTAATAGCTCAAAAATTGTGGAAATGGCAGGCGATTTACGAAAATCGCAAAAAATCCTCACCTACCCCCTTCAGATTTTTGCGAAAAATGAAAATTTCGAAAAGTACAACTATTATACATTGATCTGGCGTAGAATTTCCTAACTAAAACAATGGTACAAATTTCAGGTCGCTATTTCAAAAATTGAGCGAATGCCGAACGAAAAACTGCTTTAACCCTTTGCGGACGAGTGTCGGCATATAGCCGCCCAAGCCTTTTTACCGTTCCGGACGCGTGTCGGCATATAGCCGCCCAACCTGGTTCTTACAAGGGAGCATACCCAACTGTCCGGAGCCGATTTTAATGAAACTTCGTACGTTTATTAAGCACGAGAAAATAATCGATACGTATTTTTTTATACATGCCGAATCGCACGTTTAAGGGGTGAAAACACCCTTCAAAGTTACCCCAGAAATGTGCTAACTCGTAAACTATCGTAGATAGAAAAAAATTTTATAGGGAAAAGTTTCATAGTTTTTGGCATACACAAGGAATATGTTTACAAATTGTTTAAAAAATTATTTGTTTACGAGTTAGCACATTTCTGGGGTAACTTTGAAGGGTGTTTTCACCCCTTAAACGTGGGATTCGGCACGTATAAAAAAATACGTATCGATTATTTTTGCGTGCTCAACAAACGTACGAAGTTTCATTAATTATTTTCTTTACTGCGCACTCCAATACCTCTCGTCCACAGCGACGCTCGCTCGTGGAGCGGCTTCGTCCGCAAAGGGTTAATATGATGATTTTTCGCGATTTTCGTAATTTCTTCGTCATTTCCGTAATTCTTGAGCTATTCAAATGATCCAAGACGTTTTGGACGCGGAATACGAAGCCGAATAAGACAGTGAAAGATTCAGGTCGATATCTGAAAATTTACGGAAATGACGAAAGAATTACGAAAATCGCGAAAAATCGTCAAATTATGACAGTTTTTTGGTCGGCATTCGGTCAATTTTAAAGATAGCGACCTGAGACTGGTACCATTGATTAAGTTAGAAAATTCTACGGCAGATCAATGTATAATAGTTGTACTTTTCGAAAATTTAATTTTTCGCAAAAATCTGAAGGGGGTAGGTCAGGATTTTTTGCGATTTTCGTAAATCGCCTGCCATTTCCACAATTTTTAAGATATCGATCTGATTCTTTCTGCATCTTATTCGGCTTCGGATTCCGCGTCCAAAACGTCCAGGATCACTTAAAAAGCTCAAAAATTGCGGAAATGACGAGCAAATTGCGAAAATCGCAAAAAATCCTGACCCCCTTCAGATTTTTGCGAAAAATTAAATTTTCGAAAAGTACAACTATTATATATTGATCTGACGTAGAATTTCCTAACTAAAACAATGGTACCAGTTTCAGATCGCTATCTCAAAAATTGTCCAAATGCCGACCAAAAAACCGTCTTAATTTCAGGTGTTTCGAATTTTCTCCCATCATTTTCGCAATTTTTTTTATATCAACCAGTTTTAATCCCACGCAACACAATTTAGCTGTTCAAAGTTCATATCAAAAAGACCCACTACATTTATCACTTATAAATAATTAACCCTGTTACTCGGATTTTGCCTACGTCGACCTGCTCTCTTCGTATTCACATTAAACCAAGGGCTATTCCGTTCGTTCAGAATTTATCTCCAACCTTTTTTCAATGACCCCATAGGATACAAACCCTGATATCGTCGAATAAGTAAATGTGTTAGAATTAAACGGTAACACGTTCTCGTTTCGCTCGGCGGTAATCCTATATTAAATTACCTTGGCCGCCATTTTTAAGTAGTTGACGCAAGACGTCGATGAATTTCAGCTATCTCCGTTAATAGCGGAGACGTCGATAAAAGTTGTGGCCGCAAAACTCGTCGTCGGCGAGAAGATACACGCAGAACGTAACGTACGATGTAACGGTTCTCCGTGTGCCGTGATTAAAAATACAGTAAAACCGTCGGTTTACGAGAGTTACAAGTCCCGCCGGTGTGCGATCGATTGAAGGAAACGGAGAAAAAAAACGGGGGGGAAAAAAAAAGATTTACTTTCAATCGAGTAGCATTGAGCTCCGCGGCTCACGTGGAACTCCACGTGAACGTAGGTGGCTAGAGCGGCCGCTCTAAACCAACGATCTTACATACAATTAGGAAATTTACGATAGCAAAATCGAGCGTTCGTTCGAACAATGTGTGTTCCCATGGTAAAAAGAACAAAAAAAAAACATTATAATTTCTCGTGATGACGATCACAAGCTTTTTCGTATTTTATAGACATTTGAAAGGTTGCGAAGAAACTTCGAACAGCAAGATCTAACGGTAGTTCTAGGACTTTTGTGTGTATTGGATAAAAAATGAACTAATCTTTCGCGAAGAACGTTGTCAGGTTCTTTTTCGTATTTTTTTTGTTTTGCCCGAATCGCTTGCGTAACGGTTTAAAGGAACACGTCTCGTTGGTTGCAGAAGTGCTTATTGACGGTGCAAATTTCTTCGGAAATCAATGCCTTGTTCGAGCGAGCACTCGCGAGGTCGTATTTTTTCTTTTTCGTCATTTTTTGTGTTTTTGTACGTAAATGCATTCCTAGGATAGGAATCGTTTATTTTACGACTCGGAGTGTCTGCCTATCGATTAGCATGGCTTGTATCAATGTTTTTCGATGTAGGTTTCTGTCACACGACTCCCTTTTGCGCAATAGCGTCGTTAACAGAGTCTCTCAGAAGAGGAACTAATGAACCTCATAATAAATTGTTTTTTTTTACTTTGTTTTCCGAAAGGTCAGTAATGATGCAAAAACGAGAAGTTTGAGCAAACAAATGCGAAACAATCCGTGGAATCGAAATTGTGAAATTTTGAATACGATGGTTTCCTCGATCCACGTGAAATTGAAAAGTAACGTTTCTTCTCGTCAATTATCTATTCTTCGAGACGCTGAAAATTACCATCTCGCATTCCTCCGTAAACTCGTAACTTCCCGTGCGAATGACACAATAATCACGGTAAATGACGGTAAACGCAAATAGCGAATCTTATCCGAATGATGATGACACTGACGCGACAGACTCGCGAATACCCAACCGACTACGTCAAAATCACCGATTAACAGGGAGTTAGGAAAGATCTCACCTGTCGCCAACCTTTTAACGATGTTTACACATCTTTATCATTCTTTTCCACCTGAATTATCATCTAGAACACGTTATATCGCTCCACTCTTTATTTTCAGCCCTCAACCTACAAAAATCTCCCAAAAAACGTCCTTTCTAAAGCATAATTAACAGGTATCACCTCTCCATCTCTCACATCTTATTTCTTACTTTTGCTACTTTCGTCACTCAAGCTCTTATTTTCCTTTTTATGTTTGTATTTTACTTTTATCATACTTCATTTTGTATTATTTTTGTATTTCATCCGTCGTTCCTAAAGGGGTCATCTCTAGGACCATATAAAGTAATTATCTATCTATCTATCTATCTTCACCACCTCAAATCCCCCCAACAAAAAATCCCCTAAAAAAACCAGGTGGGACTCCCAAACATCAACAATACCTGATAAGAAAAATTCCCAAATTCACGAATTCTACTACGGGGAGGAATAAAACATCTCGCAAACGGGTTAACGTGAGGCCGATGACGACGACGATGACAACGACGTCGAGGACGAAGGGGTCGTGACAACGCAGGTGAGGGGAAGGGGGGAGGGGGTGGAGGGGGGCACGTCGTGCGCGGCGTGTTGCGCTGTATCTAAGTACCTATGTACAGCGTAGCGCTGATACGGTGAAAGCTGATATTTTGTAACACTCCTGCCATTCCGTTCCATTCCATTCCATTCCATTCCACGGTATTGCTCGCCGTTGCTGCAGCCAGCCAGCCATTCGCTCACTCGCTCACTCGCTCGTTCGCTCGTTCGCTCGCTCGTTCGTCTCTCGTAATCGAATGCGAGAACCCAGCGCCGGCAGCACAATGGTAGGCGCACCCAGAACACATTTTTCTCTTTTCGTCTACGTTCCGCGAGATTCTCGTTTCTCGGCAGCAATGCCTCGACTCGCGGGTGCTAGAAAGGGAAATACGTACATACACCGGTAACACCGCGAGTAGGTTTGTAGTTACCCGGGGATCGGTTCACGGAGATTTTTTGAGAATCGCGGAAAAATGGGATTTGTCGGGGAATTGTGTTGTACTGGGTGAAAGAGGGGGAGAAGGTTAATTTGGCTGGTAAACTTCACCGTTTGGTTGGGAGGTTTAGGTATTTGGTAGTAATAACGCTAGGGATCGTAGGTTATTCATTTATTCAAAGGTGTAAGATCGTGTGATTTGAAATAGAACGTTCGCAGATCAGTCTTGTATTTGAAATTAAGAATCAACTAGGATTTCCGTCGGGATTACGTATCGAGTACCTTCATAACTTTTCTTATTACTAATTCCATTTCCGAATACCACTTTATATTTGCCGCTAAAAATCTACAACTCGCGCTATACATATATTACATCTTATTATTTATCTTAATAAAAAAAAACACCTTGCTGGAATCGTATGAAATAAATTTAACCGTAATTTATAATTACTGTAGCTTATCAAAAAGATATTTGTCCTCAGGGTAAAACATTCAAATAAATCGAATCCAATTCGAACGAATCCACAAATTTTTATCTTCTCTCTGCGTGAATATCAGGGTCTACGTTCGGAACAGGCAAATTCGACCCTCCGACGATGCGATCGATCGAACACAATCGCACGGTCGTAGGCCGAATACCAATTAATCAAGCCGGTCGATCGCACGGAACGTTCGGCGTCGAGTGACTGTCGGTCGGGCGACTGTCACACGGTTTAAATATTCAGTGTCGGAAAATGTGCGTGACCTTGACACGCAGCTAACACTGCAATCTCCTCGGCTGGACGTGTTTTGCACGCGGTTCGCGTACATAGGTATATACATACATATATACATATATACAGCAGTCCTTCCCAGACGACGGTATTCTGACGGCCATTTAAAAGTCACCGATAAGAGGAAGAAATCATAGAAAAAGACCAAGAACACCGCGGAGAACCAATTACGATCGACCGTGTGCAGGTGTACTAATTAATGCGATATCGACGCATAATTCTCGTGGAAATAATTCACGCTAATTTAACGTCCTCGTACGAATGCGTGAAACTGGCTGAACTGGTAGTTAATTATCCGTATTTGACGGACGCGTTGCGTAATTAGGAAAAAGTCATCTCTCGCGGAGAAATAGATTTTCCAATTGGAAACTTCTGAAGAGGACGGTTAAAATTAATCAAAGATGTTTAATATCATTTTAAAGGATACTCATAGATTTCTTTCCCCTCGATTCTCCTTTTCGATAGCCACGGAATTGACTTAAGACTTCAATCGTTACGTAATTCGTATCCATTATATCAGATATTTCGATTTCTTTCGTTAATTGCAGTAGAAATCGCGCGATTCCCGGCGAATGGATCGCTTGCGGTCGATATTGTTATGTTACATAAAATATTCCTTCGTTCTCGAGTTCTGCTGACTGTGAAAAATCGCTAGAGCGATTCGGCGGTTGAGTAACCGTTCGTTGCACACAACGACGTATCGTTCGGTTCGACTGTTGAGAATAAAAATAAAAACACATAACAAACCAGAGAAAAACGAAATCCTTCGATGACGATCAACGCGACGATCGTCGTATTCAATGATCGCACGCGATGTATCGATCTATATAACTGCACACCGCGGCAAAGAATAAAAAAAAAAAAACAACGTTACAACGTAACGGCAACAAGTGTCTGAAATACGAGATGAATTCTCGTCGGACACCTGACGGCGAAAACGGATCAACGGGGAAGGGGGGGAGGGGGGGGGGGTTAGGGAGAACTGTTGCGTTCCGTCGACGAGACATTGCCCAACGCTCGTCGGAACCAGGTAACTTCCAGGTGTTCAATTTATTAGCGATCTCACGTAGCACGTTAATTGTAACGCGGGTAATTAATGTAGATCATATACCGAAGAACGATTTCCGCGGTAATAAATACAGCTGTCAGCGTGCGAGGCGTAATGAGTACCCCCATGCCATAGATTCTCAAGGAAATCTCAGTTGTATAATCGATTTCGATGCCCGACATGCATCATAGGAGTTATTATTATGCGCGGTTCGATCTATTGTTTTCCGAGCCGCTCGGCTTTCCACCGACTTCTTTTATTATAATGTTCTTTGGTGCGCCCGTAATTGGATCGGTAATGATGCATTTCAATGGGCCGAGGTCAAAGGGTGCGTTGGGAAAGTTAAGGGAAGTTGGGCGAACTGGAGGGAAAAATAAAGACGGAATTAATGTTCGTTGTTATTATTGTAAATATTGGTGATCACTTTTCTTGTTTTATATTTATTTATGTGGTAATGAGTACATATGTGTATGATTAACGTGGATTTTAAATGTTAAGGTGTCAGGACAAATCAAATTTCTTTGTTCACTCAGATTCATTCGTGGATACTTAAGTGAAAAATTGAAATTAGATAGATTACAGGGTGATTAATTAAGTATTCGTAGGTAGATTTTACATTAAAAATGTAACCTTGGCCGGAGATCTGGTTGGATTGGGAAGACTTTGATTGAAATTCAATATAAATTCAATCCTAAATTATTTAATCTTAAACATAACACTCAGACTCAATGAATATCATTTAATTTATTAATTAACCTACATTTCCCTCTTATTTTGAGGCTCGCCAGGAACAAAATGGGATTATTTCGTTCTCGTATGTAGTTCAAGTATCAAAGTTCATTAGAAACATTGCGTTAAGTTGCCTGTACACACAGACCTTGCCAAGGCACGGAGGCCAATTAGCGGAATGTAAATTAATTCGTCGTAACCGAAAGTATGTACGTAACTCGTCTTTGGTTATTCACAATGCGCCGTTCACGGTGACTACACACACCGTTTTATTGTGGCATATTTTCCTATTTTTTTTCCTTTTTTTTTTTAACGAAATCGTGTGTTACGCACTTTGCGCGAACGCGCTGCCAGTCGTTTGAAATAAAACAACGCGATATTCCATAGTCTTTCGTACGTCGCTGGTTTCCATGTGCAACATGGTCCACCATTAAGGCTAATAGTTGCTGTTATAATGATAGAGAAGTCGCAGCTTGCACCTTCAAGTAGCACTTACCGCCGCTACGTTTATAACAGCTATCCTTGACCAGAAGTTCCACATTTACATTCTACACTCTCGTTTGCCACGTACCACTGCGAATTCGTGTGTTATTTCATCGCCACTTTGAATCCGTTTCGCACTTATTTTCAACGTGTTTCACATTCAACAGCGAAGGAAATGAGATTGTTTGTAGATTAGATGTAAAACAGATCGATGGAATAGATCGATTCGAATAAAAATGACTAATTAGATACATTTCTGATACGATACCACCGGAACAAACTTTCGAAATAAAATCCATCATGTTTCAACGTCAAATTTTCGATAGAACGGAAGACCCAAGTACAGTACATATTTCTCATTAAAAATACAAATTCCTTCGGTAAGCTCATTTCGTTTTCCCTTCGCGACATCGAAGGGCAAGAACCTTCGATGCTATCACGGAAATCCGTCACACGATTTTCGAATTTATCTTCGTTCGTGACGTCTTCGTTCGTGACGACGTTCCCCGCGGTATTTCGATGTATACAACAGAAACACATACATCTATACATACAGGGTGTAACAAAAATACTTGGACACTTTTTCAGTATCGATAGTACGCACCAAAAGATGAAAAAAAAGTGTATAAAGTTTTGTTTAAATATCACCCGCTATCGAGATACAACCCCTTTTGTAATAAATGTTTAAAAAATCATATCTCCCAAATGGAACGTCGTAGAAGACCCGTTTTGATTGCAATATAATCGGAGAAGATCAAAGATAATAGAAAAAAATATAATTGCCGCGATTATTCCTGTTAAATAGCATTTATATCTTGTTTAATCCAAACCACGTCGATTACCTATATCGTAGCAGGTTTGTAACAACTTGGGAAAAATTAAGGACACTCACTAAATCTTCCTTTGCGTAGATAGTAATATTTTTTTTCGTAAACTTTAGTCTTTCCGCTTATATTGCAATCAAAACAGGTCCTCTACGACGTACCATTTCGGAGATATGATTTTTTAAAAATTTTTTACAAAAGGGGTTGTATCTCGATAGGGGGTGGGTTGCACCCACAACTTATAAGACTTTTTTTTCGTATTTTTATGCGTTCTATCCATAAACCTAAAGTGTCCCAGTATTTGTGTTACACCCTGTATATCTATACATGTATGTATGTATGTACCATAGGTATGTCTCGTGCATACATACGTATTCCTGTCGACACTACCGGGCCCGACAGATATCCATCTTGGATCCTCGACACAATTCGGCGGCGGAACACGTCCTTCGTTTCTTTTTCGTTTCACGTCCCGTCCGGCGCTCGTGTCACCGAGGCACGGCCGAGATAAAGTCGTTTCACACTCCTTCGACGCGGTGCTCGTGGATCCTGGGTTTACGCTGGCTGAATACAGGTCAAGGTTGAGAATCGCTGCAGCACATGCTCTACGACCAGTTACGCTTGTTTCGTCCGTGTGATACTCGAAAAAAAAAACGGAATTAAACGCCCGTTGCAACGGATGTGATATTTTTGGATCGTAGGTGGACAGGATTATGGTTGCATAGATGTCGGTGTATGTGTGTGTGTATGTTTAAACGGATTATAGATCAATGACGGAATATTCGATTAGTCGGAAAATATGGATAGATAATAATCTGATAAATTATCACGTCGATATCACATTTAATTTGTTACCTCGAATAATGAAAAATGGCTATTCATTTTTTCTTCTATGACTTGCAAATAATTTTTCAATTTGAAAACCTAAAAAAAGTCTTTCGTAGAACAAAATTTCATCGAAGAATCTCTAAACGAAGCTTTCATATTCAGAACGCGATGAATTTTGACCTAGTTTCACTTCTCCCTGCCTGTAAGTTTAATATATGTATGCATTGTACATACAATACTAATGTCATTCAAGAAATTAACGTACCATCCGTCCCAAAGTTAGTCGAACAATCAATCAATTTGGAAGTATTTCGAGATTCCGAGAATACAAAAAATTCCCAGCGCAATTAGGCGGTTCGTTCTTTGTTCCGGCGAGAAGAATCGACGGATTTCACCCAGGACGCGTCTTTTTGCAAAACCGCACGATTCGCCGCGTCTGTCTCTGTGTGTTTATAACATGCGTCGAATTCGCGGTTTTTGCTCGAACGGAAACAACGTACGAAATTAATGAAGGTCCGTCGGTCCATCTGCGACGTGGCAAAATAAACGGGAACGTTTTTCCCTTTTTTTCGTTCCGCGCGTCTTCAGAACGTCTTCTAGACGGTTATTAATTATCGGGCTTCTGTTATTGTGGAAGCTATATAACGTACCGACAATAGCACTTAGTTTGTAGTCCTATAAAGTCTCCTACGAGTCCGAGATGTTCGTTTAAACGGTTCCCCGGTGTCGTTGGTAAGTGTTTTTTCGCGTGAATCTTAGAAAGCGATCGGTCAGAGGCACTTTATCGCGGATAGATTGAAAATTGGCGAGTCCGAATCGTCTGAAATAGAAAGCGAAATAAAATGCCGGTGAATCGCGGTGGCTAAACGAAATCGAGAATAACGTTAGAAAGTAATTTGTTTCTCCGGGCTACACGCGGAGACTTATTAAGTAATTAAGTAAATCTGGTTTGCTGCCAGCGTGCTGGTTTAAAGTGTATAACATTCCGTACATACGTAAATACATGCACGTATATGTATGTATGTACATGTATGTATGTAGACGCGCGTGATGTTGCGACTGAAGTTAGAATATGTCACTATTACCATTTGTATTCTCTTCCACGTTGAGAATACATATAGAAAGAGTCGTGTCGGAGAAGGAGAAGAATATCGCGCGTTTCACGGACGGATTCTAATTGTAATTTATCGTGGAATCAACGATTACGTTGGTACTTCATTGCCATGTAAATATTTCCCCGCTGACTAACGATAGAAAAATCCTTGATCCGCCATAAATTGCGCGTGAACCACATTTTCCCATGTGATGCATGTTAATTATTTTAGCGAGTACAGGAAAATCGAATGGAAATTCCTGGAAAACGGTATTACATTACACGCGAGACATTGATGTAATTAATATTTCCTTATACCTTCATTTCGAATGACGGTCATGTCCAACGATACTGCGGTGTTTCTAATTTCTTTCATTTTTTCGTTTAAATTAATCCTACGTCTTAGATAAAGAAATATTTAGTTTCCAATTTTTTTTTGGGCAGAATCAACATTTTGAATAGTAATTAATTTTTAATAAATATATAACTCGACCAAACATTTGTGCAAAAATATCACCACACCGATTTCAAGAACAAATTTTTAAAAATATCGAATTTTTCCCATTTTAGATTCTTGTTCTGGATCAGGTGTAGCGTGTAGATCGGTGTCACCCCGATCCACGCGATGATCGATGAAAGAATCACGGTATACATTACGTACGATTGAATTTTATGGGGCCGCGTCGCTTTTCGACTCGAGTCACGGTCGAAGTGAAATTGGTGTTCGGCACAACATTGCGAAATGTGCATACGAACCTACTTAAGAATCGGTCTAGTTCGATACGGGTCAAGGTTGAGGCATCGCAACACTGCCACAAAGAGACATTCGGGGCCTCGTTATTACCGAAGCGAAGCTAATTTCGAGGATTAAAACGAACACAAAAGCGTTTCGGGTCGATCACCGCGATAAATGTCCCCGCCACTTTCATCTACACACCTCGTATCCATAAATTTATATTCGGCGAAAGCGCGACGAGACGTTAGAACGACGATTAACGATTATACACGGGAATCTCGAGGGAACGCCTCGTTTTTTATCGACGAGAATTCACGGAGTCGACGCTACGGTGGGAATTATTATACCGTTTTAGAAACCGTTTATGAGAAGTACTTTCCGGAGAAATTATTGTCAGGTTTGTACATAATAATTAATGCTGGAACTGGACCGAAACCTGTCGACGAGATTGTCATTAGATCGATCGTGTTATCGAAGAGAGTCATTTCCGTCGACTTTTTTTGTGCCTCGTTTACTTAAATAGAACGTTGTGGAAATTGAACATGTTGGGAAGGAATTTATAACATGTTTTGGTTAAGACTATGCGACTATTTTAATGCGTTTCACTTAAAAAGTATTTTCTATCGTTTGTGTTGTATGTAACACGAGTTTCATACTTGGTTGCCAATCACTTGCTACACAATTCTTCTTCTTTTTTTACACGGTACGGCACCCACCGTGTAAAAATATTCCCAAGTGTAACTGTAAACCAAACACACCTGGACTTTGTTTCCTTCGATTCTCATACCTGGCGACAACAGGCCGTCTGTTTTTCCGTGGCACTCTTTAATCGTGGTTATTCGTCGAAGAGAATGACACGTGCGCGCGCGCAAGAAAGAAAGAAAAAAAAAGAAAAAAAAACGTGTAAGTGGAGCATGCTCGTTAAAAAGATAGTATATTAAGCATAATCTCGAATAATCTTAATGGACGGTGAAAGGAAAAGTGCAGCGATGAGAGAATAAATCAGAAATATATACATATACATACATGTATACACTCACGCATACACTTGTATACATCCTCGTATAAAAACAGACAGGCGAACCTGATTCTAATCGTACGAAGCCGCGAAACAATGTGCGATTGCGCGGTCCGACACGATCGGAGGTTATTACACAGCGAATATAAAATAATTATCGGCGTAGACCCGCAGTCCGGCAATAATTGGCCGCACATATCTGTCCTCATTGTCGAGGTCGTTATAACGTTGCACAAACACGCCGATCGCCGGTTTCCAGGAGCTGAAAACCTCGTCTCCGGGTGTGTCCTTGCATAGATAGGTCCCGCATGACTGATTTTTTCCATCGTTACTTACCGTCTTGCATAATCCTGGATTACGGGTGTGTTAGCCCTACGTATCGTGAAAGGTGACGATTCACCGACGACATCCTTTACGCAACGTGAAATTTCTCTCGCCATCCTCCCCTGCCCCCTTGATCATCCTCGTTTCATTCTGCGAAAGGTTACTCTTACTGTGAACCCGTGAACGTACGTTTATCTATGTAGAAGGAACCGCAAAAATGTCTTTGCTACGGGATACGGAGTGTGCATTGGTAGCCAGATCTAGCGTACCTAATCAGACCAGCCTGTTACCTAACCTGACTCTTTTTTTTATTTTAACCGCCCTTCCACCCCTCCCCGGTTTTTAATGGAAAGAGAAGACGTGGAATTACAATTAGGCATTACTTCATGTCTTCCCCTGTCTAACCTAACCCGACCCTAACGCAGACCTAACCCAGACCTAGTCCTGATCTAGCCCGAACCTAACCTTCACCTAACCCAAACCTAACCTAACCAGACCCTAATCAGATTCCATACCCCGCAGTAAAGTCACAACTACTTGCTTCACATTGGTATCTTTTTTTTTCTCGTCTGTTAGGTCTGGGTTAGGTAAGTCTGGCTACCGGTACGCATCCCTAACCTCGTAGTATAGGCATTTTTACTGTTCCTTGTCACATACATGTGTAAAACGATCGGCTATCTATACTCGTTGAACTGGTAATTCATTTCGTCGAAGTTTCCTGAAGTAAGTTTCCTAAAGTTCCAATCTATACTCGTTGCACGGACCATTACGCGACTCGTTGCGACAATCGCGCAAATCAGTTTTCGCATCTTGCGGCTTCGAACCGGTCGACTATCTCGAGGAAGGTATCGTTTCGTGATTTTTTTCTCGGTTTCGCTGGATTACGCGAACATCTCTCGAAACGGTGAATAATTTCATCACGGTGGAGAAGCGTGAAATACATATTTGATGGAAATTCGATGATTTCAGTTTTCGTTACGGTGAAACTTCTTTGACGAGACGCAGAAGTGTCTTTACGGTAACCGGCGAAGCTTGCGAAAGTTCACGTCGAAGTTTTATAACCGTGTTGTAGGAAACACAAGAGTCGACTCTACGTTCCAGATACGCGAGACAACTGTTGCATAAGTTCGTTCGGCGCACGCTTTACCATTGAAAAACGGTGGCAAGAAACCACGGTGGCGATCTCGTTGCCTTCGTGACCGACGATTTCCGTTCTTTGCATAAGTAACGAGTCTCGTTGGAAGTCCGGTGAAAATACGGAAAAGGTGGGAAGGAAGGAATGACGTGGAATTCGTAAGATAAAACAATTCAATCGATTCATTCGTAAAAATAAAGAAAAACAGAACAAACATAATTATATCCAATCTTAATATGTTTCAAATAGAAATGTGAATTAAAACAATTCGCTTGGTTCATCCCCGAATCGATAGATCGATGGAAAAAAAATGGCAGGAATAGGTGAAATTTCCACGGGTAAATTAGCTTTTTATTATTTTGATTTATCACCGCATTATGTTTAATTGCCTTTCGGTGTCCCGGTACACCGCGTACGGTACATGATATTTATTAGACGTGATTCAAGTATAAATTTGCCATTCTAAAATGGACGCCGTACGCTCCGGGAATACAGAAGTCGGTCTACGGGGCAAGACGAAGTTCAACGTAAATATCATGCCCGATAGAATCTTTTACTTAATTAAATCGAATCCGAGATAAGAGGTGCTTAAATAATTTCCTCCTCCTTAGGCCAGGGGGACCAGTTTTTTTCTATCTCCGTTTTTTTTCCCCCCTTCTTCCCGACGATCGATGTAAGAAGACGGAAAGAAGGAGAAAAAAAAACACGTTTGCCTGAATCCACGGAGACGCGCGACGCTAATTAGAATATTATCATTGGTCGTTTCTCGGAACGCGGACGAACAGCTATCGGGACGTTTGCGACTGATTTCTTTGTCATTTACTACGAACGACCGCTAAAATCTCGAAAAACCGCGACGGAAAACACGCGCTCTTTATTCAGGACCCGGGTTTATGGTAATTCGAAATTATGACTTATCGTCGGAATTGTTTTAAAAAACCCAAAGGAAGTGACGTATGAAAAAGAAAGAAAAAACAGGAGGAAAGAAACCTCGTTCAAAGTTCCACGCAGTCCATACTCCCGCGATCGTTTCGATGTTTTCTGTTTTCACGCCGTCAGGTGTAATAAAACGAACGATGGTTCACCGGTAAAAAGTGTATCCTGACGTTTATTAGTCACTCGAATCATCTTTTTCTTCTCTCCCCTCCCCTCTCTGTTTTACACCCTGACGGGCGAAAAACACCGATTCTCGTTATAAATCAAACACGAATTATTCAAATCGACTTTGAGGAACAACTCGATACACCTTGTCGAGCAAACGAACACTTTATTATGGTACACGTGCTCCGAGAGCTCTAATTTATGCAAATTAATATCCCGCGGGACGTCGCCGAGCGGAGGGGATACCCTTGCATTACTTTTTATGAGAAAAAAAAAACAAACACACGATTGAAAAACACGTTGAAAAAATAGACGATAAATAGAAAACTCGTCGCACCGCCCGCGAACACGGAACACCGTGTTAATTCCATTATTTACGACGGACGTTTATCTATACGTATACGTTCCACGGATCGCGTATCAATAATCGTAACCCAGAAATCTACGCGGCCTAATGCGGTTATAAAGTGGCGGGTTTTATTAATTTCACCGCGGCACTGTCACCGATCACCGAGCAACGAGCAGTTCCGAGTCTCCCGACATCGAATTCAAGGCAATCCACTGTATATCCACGAAGGTGATTCGTGATACGGAAAAAAGAAAACGGACGGAGACAGGAATCGAGAGAGAGAGAGAGAAAGAAAAAGAGTTAGAAAGAGAGAGAGACACATGAATTTAAAAAAAAATGAATAAAAAAAATAAAAATATCAAATACCAACGAGATAAAACGTTTCGAAAACGTATCCAATCGGGGTGTCCGGCGATATTGTTCCCTTCGATATACGTGCCACGAGACCCCTCGATCACAGTGATCGATACCGACCGACTTGTGAGATATATATCGAACCGGTGGTAAGAAATGGCACATTTATTAACTCGATACCGAATCACGGAAGTCGTTCAGTCGCCGCAAGAAACCGATCGAAACAACAGTCAGAAATTTACACCGAATTCTACGTGCAAAACGGGTCACTATACGTGTGTCACGATCGTTTCACTTGGATTTCTTTTTTCTCTCTCTCTCTAATATGCGTGAGAACCCGTCGCAAAGTTGTCGATCGAGAAACTCGCGAAAAACCACGTGGATTGCGCGCGAACAAGATTTACGAGGCGAAGGAACGCGGTCGATTATCGAATTTAAAAGAATATCGAGATTGGGGAGAACGAATCGGTGTATTATTCTTATCGGTGTGTGTGTACGTGTAGGTTTCCGTGTGGAACAATGCAGGAAGAATGATTGTGACAACCAGAAACTGGTATTAGATCGTGGCATGCGGAATGGCAAAGTTTTTTTCTCGATATGTTTCCGAGAGAAAAGCGAAATAGCTGCGACGTTAAATTTATCTTACTGTTATTTAAGATCGTTAATTAATCGTGACATTGTTCTTTTTTTTTTTTTAATTCACACCGGGAAAAATTACTGATTGATTTTCAAGATGTTCGTAGCAGTGTGTTAGGTTTCAGTTTCATTTTACTTTCGATGAGCAAAAAACTGGGCCGTAGCCGACTCTATTCGCTTGATTTCTGATTTCTCGGCCCGCGGCGATTCTTTCTGACCGAAAATAGAATTGAAAACGAAAGTGTGATTCTTTTTACGCCGGGATGGACATTAAAAAATCATCAACCGATTTCCCGGTGTCGATCTCGGTGCAAAACTTCCAGCATTGTTTTCAAATATTAACTGAGTAAGACGGACTATTTCGTCATACCAGGAAGATAACTTCAATCAGCATGACGAGGTTTTTCGTCACGGAGATTTAAAAAGTCATCTGGATTGCGCATTATGTTTTACATTGTTGTTACATAGTGACGTTCCACGTTCTGACATGTGTCAAATAATAACATACAATAAAATAGTTTTATATAATTCGTTTCCTTAATTATATATATTCGACAACATTTTAGTAAAGTCTTACTATCGTTTATATAAAAATTTACAGCAGGTCTTACAAAATATTCTCTAAAAATAAGTCACAAAAATTCGTTTAATTTCTAGCACTAATAATATAAAAAAGGCATTAAATTTGTATTGTATTTTTAATTCACTTTCTAACTTTTATTTCGCTCGACAAGTGAAAACTTATTCTCTCTTCCCTCATTGTTTTACACATGATATAATAACTTCTCACCGCGGAAGAAAAACACCGTATTGTATAAAACGAGTTACTTTTATCCGTAACGAAAGTTAATTCCCCGAGGGGGTACGAGGTTAAAATCATACCTGGTGGATGTGAAACGAGTGTCGTAAGAATAACAGAACCTTTTTACGCGTGTCCGTTGGACGGGTCGACTCATCGGTTTACCTCACATCCTGATTCCTTCTATCGCATATATGTATGTTCCTCTTTTTTTTTCCTTCACCTTCTTGTCTGCGTTTTATGTAGATCGTTTTTTCACTCGGATAACTGCATAATGTCACCGTTATTTTAAAGTGGTAACGGCGTAGATCGTCGGGGAACTGGTACTATCGGTAGCCGCGACATTTCACAATACGTATTCTTCCACGAAACTTCCTGAACCGGTCCCCCGGGTGTCCGACGATGACAACAAAAAAAAAATATAGAAAAAAAAAATAACGTCAATTTATCGTGGTAAAGCGAATTCCGTGGACTCTATCCGTAGACAGTCCGGTGCCACGGGTTTCTCTTCGCCGTCGATATTTCTCTTTGTCAGTTCCTGATAATCATAAATCGCGCCTGTCACTGGAGACTTGTAACGTTTCAGTCTGGGTACTCGTCGCCGGAACCCGGTGCATTGTGCGGACGTCAAAATAAATTCGTGAACATTAAAATCTGGAGGAGTTTAACAACCCCGAGGGAACTGTGCTTTCACGGGGATTGGTGTTCTATCGAAATATTTTGCTATCCGGATGTCCGTGGGTGGTTTCAAACGGGCGATATCAGTTAGTTTTGGGAAAATAAGAAGAAATTTTTCGCACTATTATCTTGGGATATATTAGGGGTATGTATTAGAATATTGGAAAAGTTGTAAAATAGATAGGCGAGAAATGAAAATATGGAAAATTGGGCAAATGGAGAAATTATATTTCAAATACCAACATTGGATACTGAAAGAGTGAGAAAAGTATTTGTGCAGTCCATTTTACGAATATACAAATTGTTAACGTAAATATCTCGGACATAACATTTTAACCAGGAACAATTTAACAGAATCTTCATCCTAATTAAATTGACAAATTTATGTCTCTGTTTTCCGCTGAAAATTTGTCTATTCGTTGGAGACGGGGTGGCGAAGAATTTTTACTAAAAACACTAGAAAATATTTATCCATTTTTACATTCGATTCGACCGCTGTGTGGAATTCAACGCAACGAATTCCAGAAAAATATCCAAGAATGTACCGGGTGAACCAATGTCAACCACCTCTTTTTGGAACGAAAGACGACACTTCGCTCGACTGCCATCGCGAACACGTTTAGCTAACAAAATCTTTAAAACTTTTTTTCTCCAAGTATTTGCAAATAGATTCGCGAATCGGAGAGAACGTAGAAACTAAAAATTTCTCATCACGTGGAATATTCGCCCTATCGTCTGACAAATGACAAATTTTTATTTTTCCTTATCCCCTGATGACGTCTCGCGTCATCTGATCATCATCAAAATTGATATTCCGTCATCGAATCACTATCTCCATTCGTTTCCCTCTTTTTTTTTTTAATCGAGGGTGTCGAAAGGGCGAGTATACCTGCGGACCGGTATTTCTATTTTTCTCTTCCATTTTATTTTCCTCCACAAGGAACATGCAAATCTCGACGTCGCGATCTCGCGACGTTCACTGATTCACAAATCTCATAATGGAATTCCCTAGACGGTACCGAAATACCCTCGAAATACACCGGAATTGCCGGCGATATTTCATAATGACACGATTATGGTTTTGTCAACGTCGGGAATTTACGACGATAATGTTCAACTAAATGTAGGTTCGTAAATTAACGAAATAACGGTAGATGTTTACGATCGTTTATTAATGTATTCCGTTGTTAAATTTAGCCGCGAAGAAATTGGCGAAAAAGAAGAGACACGATCGAAGCTCGAAACGTATAATTGCCGATGCAATTAATAAGACCGCGGCGATGATCATTCTCCCGGTTCGTTTTTACGTTCGCGTTAATAACTTAATACCGATTTATATACATAAAATACAATAAATATTATTACGAAATCGAAAACTTCGACGTTCTTTCCGCAAATCCCGCGCCGGATGAGACGTCGGAACTTGTTTCTTTTTTTTTTCTTTCATTTCTTTCCACGAATTAATCGACTAATAGTCGATATAAATAACACGGGGAATTCAGGTTTTGTGCATTTATCATAAAAAAAAGAAACAAATTTATAAGAAAACAAACAAAAAAAAACACACGCGAATCGAAAAAAAACTGTCGTTATGGCGTGGTAATATCGTGAACATAATTGGAAATGTTACAAAAGGTAACTAGCGGGCATACCGGTTCCTCGCGCGACTAAAACGGGGACGATGAAGGATCGTTCCTTTTTTTTTTGTTTTTTACTCGCTCGAAAAATATACATCATCATAGAAGCCGAAGCAGATTTCTGATTCGAGATAAGATCGCCGAAGTGTTCGTCGTCTCTTATTAATGTATTCCGACGTAGAGTAATCACCGGATCTTCCTCGTACGCGTAAAATAATAATAATAATCATCATAATAATCATCACAGATATACCGAGTAATTTGCGAAATCCGTGGAAAAATGTTGGCTATTGCCGAAATATAAATCTAATCGTGTGCTAATCATTCACCGGTATTTCGTAAGAAAAGCAAACACTGTATATTAACTAATTAGCCGCCTGACAGCCGTACAAGATTGATAATTAGCCTTGGATGAGATATTATAGGGAGTTACACAAAAGGTGTTGAATGAATGATTAAAACAGCGATAGGTCTAATAAGAATAATCGTGATAATAATAATATCGATTGTATTACACAATGATTAGTCAATTGACAGTACTACTAACCCGGTTCGTTTAGTTTCATACGAGTTCAGAAGAAATATCAACGCGAGCGACTCGACTGTCTGATTTATTAGTTCCCTTTACAAAACTGCGATCGAAACCTATTAATATTTATTGTTAGAACACAAGAAGACGTGGTGCTTGCGTCAGACGAGCCCGTCGGTTTACGCTTTTCCGCGGCTTAATGACATTTACGATTTCAAAACCCATCGAGCGCTAAATAATCGTGACAGAGTGATTGTGTTTGAAATTCACGCGGATAAGGAAACGTACATATATACCTATTTACAGGCAAGATACATATTTGCCGGAATAATTGTCCGGCAGGAATGTGCTTCTTGTCGTAAAAGATTGTTTTTTAGCGATTTCTCGCTTACAATTAGTTGGTTAGCCTGATGGATAATTCCACGAGTTTCCGGGCGATCGTATTTTGAGTTTCCTCACAGTTTTACGTTGCGGAATTTTGTGTTTCGCAAATGATTTACGTTGTTGCGAGACTGTTGACGATCGATGTGTCAACCGGATTTCGATGAAATCGATCGTGGAGTTTTTGCGGAAGATTATTGATCATTTGTGCCCATAATTATGAAAGTGGTCTAAGTCAATATTTCAAAAAAATTAAAGTCTTGATAATTTGTTAATAAATGTTTCAAAACCTTTAAAAAAGGTAATATCCAAAATTTAAAAAAAAATTGACTTAGACCTCTTTCATAATTATGAGCACATTTGTGACTGAGAACGGAAGGGAAAACGACGTCGCGAGCTTCTTATCCAGGCGTCGCGATCACCGGCGCCGCGACGTCGCGGCCTGCGCCGGCGTCGATGTTCCCGCGACGCTTTGTATGTTAATTCGCAAAAATGTAATGCAGAGAGAATTTCGCGTGGAAATTGTATTCGGTGATTTATGTCGGACGTGTTTAATTATGGAATAAACAAAATGGGATTGAAAGTGATATAATTATTCGATTCAATTTATAATTGGATTTAATTAAAGATAAATTGAAGATAGATTAATGACTGTTCCACCTTGGAATTTGGAAATTGTAGCAGAAAGGGTGGGGTAAATACGAAATCTTTTCCAAATTTTCATTTATTGTAATTATATTATTATCTCTGATATAAAAGATATAGGAATTTTCAGATTTAGTCATTTCCTAAAAATACCAATATTGCCACACGTTTCCAAACAAATACATCTCGTGGTCCATACATCCGTCAAACTTAACGTTTAATCTGAACCACGATGAATATCATTTCTGCGATATCAAGGCAAGCGATTAATCCCATCGAACCGTCTCGTTTCGACGGTTAATATCAACTGTAACGTTTATCCGCCATCTTGACAAGGTTTCACACGCGATATCCTTCCGCTTGTCGGAACGTCGAGGCAATCGACGACTCAAAGATTCCAGAAAAAATGATTTCCGGGCTCTTTGACGGCCGTCGACTAGGTCGCCGGAGAAAAATGCGGCAAGGTGAATGGAATTCCCATGATCGCTAAACTTACGGAACACAGTGACGAGACCCATACACACGTTTTAAATTTCGCTCGCGTCCCTGACGATGAACGTCGAAAAAGCCGCGGAATATCGCATGATTTTTGTTTTTTTTTTCAATTTTTTTTTTGCGCCAGGGAAACGGGACGTCTGTATATACATTTGTTTCTGTCGACGAACGAAGCTACCTGCCAGGTGGAACTGTTCATGTATCCCGACGTGTGTGTTTGTGAATTTCATTACGTTTAGAGCGTCGACGGGACAGCGAGAAATTGAATCGAATTTACACACTTTCGAAAGGAGATTTTTCGAACGGTTTATCCTCACATATCTAAAGATCTCTTTAATTGTTTGTTTTGTAAGAGTCTCCATGGATTATCCGGGGAAACATGTACGGTTACTAATAACTCCGGTAAAATATGACGAGTAGTAAATTAGTTTATTTACGTCTCGTTCGAACGGTTTTTAATCCAAGGTTTATTTTCACGCTTGACACTTAATAATTTCTACGAGACCAGTTCTAGAAATAATCATTTTATTCGGAAGTTTATCGACAGGAAATCGAACTACGTTTTTTTTCCCAATATACGTATATATACGTCTATCTATCTCGGATTTATAGTATCGTACGATAAGTAATCGTCGTTACCGATATAGTTGACAGTGCTAATGAAATCGTTGTCGCGTTAACGGGCCGGAAGTAACGCGACGTGACAAACAACAACCGGGGCGAAAACCGATACGTTCGCGGAGACAAGAATCGTACGTGCGAGTGCAAGTGTCCTCGGTGATGACCATGGATTCTAAATGCTTGTCGTGACGGTGGCGTCGTCTGGTTCTGACATGTGAGAGAAAGTCGGGTACATTAACACCGAATGAACCGTATCACCTTGTTCCCAGTGGTCGCTGCCCATGAAGCCCGCCCGCGAGAAACGCCACCGTAACGTTCGTTTCACACCGACGGCATTCCTTCGCTTTTCAATTTCTGGGTCTCCGATGGTTTCGCCCTAATCATCTCGCTGCGCGTTTAAATTTCCGAAAGATTTTAAATTTTCCACGTGGAATTTGGTAATTGATGGAATTTGTGCGATTTGAAATTCTTGCGAACGCCGAAGATATGTTTGTAAGGGGAATATTCTGTGTAATTGGAAGAAACCAGTTTAGAGTTAACCACCCTATGTATGTATGTAACGTATATAGTTTTGGTGTAATTACATCGTTTATGTTTGTTGGGTGAAATTGAGTCTTTACCGATGGAGAACAAGATAGTGAGTTTTGGAGAAATGAAAGTGTTTTACGAGACTGATGATTCCATGTGGTCGATGGTTTTTGAATTGGAATTTTTGCGCGGTTGTGTTGTAGTGATTTTGATTTTTTTCGGGTTGAAAATTACGCGCTTTCGAAGTTCTATGCGTTCGACAATTTCGAAGCGCTGAAATTTGAAATTGTTGGAATTTCTGCGCGATCGAGTTGCCAAGCGATCGAATTTGAAAACATAGGAATTCCAAAGCGTAGAAATTTGAAAACGCAGGAATTCTAAGGTGAGGAAATTTCAAGGCGCAGGAATTCCAAAGCGTAAAAGTTTAAAAACGCAGGAATTCCAAAGCGTAGAAATTCCAAAGCGCAGAAATTTGAAAACCTAGGAATTTCAAAGCGTAGAAATTTGAAAACGCAGGAATTTTAAGGCGGGGAAATTTGAAAACGTAGGAATTCTAAGGCGAGGAAATTTCAAGGCGCAGGAATTCCAAAGCGTAGAAATTTGAAAGCGCAGGAATTCTAGAGCATAGAAATTTGAAAACATAGGAATTCCAAAGCGTAGAAATTTGAAAACGTAGGAATTCCAAAGCGTAGAAATTTGGAGGCGCGGTTGTGTTGTAGTGATTTTGATTTTTCTTGCGGGTTGAAAATTACGCGTTTTCGAAGTTCTAAGCGTCCGACAATTTCAAAGCCCTGAAATTTCAAATCGTTAGAATTTCTGCGCGATCGAGTTTCCAAGCGACGCGATTTCTACGCTTTCGTGTTTTCGCAGGCATCGAGAGTCGTCCGCTTTCGAATTTCTAAGCGCAGAAATTTCTAAGCGTTCGATCCAATTGGAAACTTGGCGCTTTGATATTAGGTACTGTGTTTTCAAATTTTCGTGTGCCGAAATTTCGGCGTTCTCGAGGTTCTTATCTCTAAAATATCTTCGCTTCGAAAATCCATAGATATTGCAAATTCGGAACACTACAATAGCTGTGCTTTTAAATTCTCGAAATCCTTAAGACTTTTTAAACGCTAGAATATCAAATTTAAATTTCCAAAAATCTAAGTTTCCGAGCACTAAAATGACTGTGCCTTTAATTTCCCAAAATCCTTAGAAATTTCTGCGTAACTTTTTAAATCCTTGAATCTCCCCAATTTGAAATTCTCGCAAACACTGAAAATTTCGTGCCTTGAAAATTTTCACCCGATTTAATTTGACGCGCGTCAATGTAAAATCAGTTCAAAGTTGCCACCCTGCTTACGTACGTGTGTATGCGGTTTTACTGCAATTACCTCGTTTGTGTCTGTTAATGCGAAATTGAGTCTTTACCGGTCGAGAAAAAAACCCCGCGAGTTTCGTGCAAACGAAAGTGTCTTACGAGAACGTTGTCCGGGATCGAGTGGAATGATGATGATAATTACTCGTAAGACGCGTACGGAGCAACACTCCGTACATCTTGTATAACTCGAACGTTTAAATCGAAGTTCGTTTTATAATTGCCAACGTTAGTTTACACACTATGTAACCGGTTCTGTGACATAATGCGCGTAGAAAAATCTATAAAATTCCACTAATAAGTCGGTAGTCGTAAAATTCAATGCAATCAAATTCATAATACGCGAATCGAAACACTTTATAGATGAATTAATAAAAATAATAATAAGACGAATAAATTATAATACAAACACACACGTACATATATACATACAGAGGTAGTTATCAAATAATTCAATTCTAAGTATACAGTCGTTTGTTTTTAATATTATTCAGTTATCCAGAATATTCGTGGAATTTTAATTCTTGTGTTAATTAAATTTCTAGAAAAATATACGAGCACATACGTAACAGTGATTTGTACACCTATTTGCTGTCGAAACCGTGCTGATCGTAGATTAAATTCTTAAACAATATTCACAGCTGTGGCTATTTTAAAGGATAATTGACCATAACGGACTCTCGTCGACAAAACGTGCTTACCGATTCATAAATATTATGTTTTTACGCGTCGGTATCGTAAGATTACGTCCCATTCGGGTTTCGATCTTACGAGATAAGTCGGCTAGCGTCCTTGGATTGTCCACGTTTTCTTTCAGAATCGCTCGATATCCGCCTGTGTACGCCTCGCGTATCGGATCTCTGTTAATGCGGACGCCGCTGCGAAACCGGGGATAATCGATTGAATGTGAAAAAATAACTGTCACTAGCCTTGGGACAAGCTATATACATATACATCTTG
This sequence comes from Mimumesa dahlbomi, assembly GCA_917499265.3. Lineage (NCBI taxonomy): Eukaryota > Metazoa > Arthropoda > Insecta > Hymenoptera > Crabronidae > Mimumesa > Mimumesa dahlbomi. Next base: position 4,533,410 of record OU824113.1, on the reverse strand, counting down.
ATTTGAATTGTTATTCCACGCGCGTCCGAGACGTCGCCATATATCGGCAATTTGCTTTAATTCTGACGTGGCGATCGTTCTCTACCGAAATAAATTCCGTCGACTAAACTTGGACCCGCGTCCTAGTCCGCGAGTAGAAGTTTCAACGGTGTGTGGAAATTTAAAAGCGTAGAAATTCGAGGGTTTGGAGATTACGCTGGGTGGATTTTGGAATGCGTGGAAATTCTAAAGTGTAGAAATTTGAAAACGCAGGGATTCCAAAGCGTAGAAATTTGAAAACGCAGGATTCCCTAAGCGTAAAAATTTGAAAACACAGGAATTCCAAAGCGTAGAAATTTGAAAGCGCAGGAATTCTAGAGCATAGAAATTTGAAAACGTAGGAATTCCAAAGCGTAGAAATATGGAGGCGCAGAAATTCCAGAGCGTAGAAATTTGAAAACGCTGGAATTTTAAAGCGTAGAAATTTGAAAACGCAGGAATTCCAGAGCGTAGAAATTTGAAAACGCAGGAATTCCAGAGCGTAGAAATTTGAAACGGCAGGAATTTCAAAGCGTAGAAATTTGAAAATGCAGGAATTCTAAGTCGAGGAAATTTTAAGGCGCAGGAATCCCAAAGCGTAAAAATTTGAAACCACAGGAATTCCAAAGCGTAGAAATTTGAAAGCGCAGGTATTCTAGAGCATAGAAATTTGAAAACGTAGGAATTCCAAAGCGTAGAAATTTGGAGGCGCAGAAATTCCAAGGCAAAGGAATTCGAACGCGCAGAAATTACGAAGTTTGAAATTTGATGGCGTGGGAATTCTATCGGTGGGAATCTTAAAATCGAAGAAATTCCCAATCCCTAAAAACTTGCATTCTTGTCGGTCCATTTGAACACTTTAATACTATACCACAGCTGTCCGAGGGTTTCAAGTATTTTAATCGCGACTATCTTACAGTGTATTTTACGTACTCTGGTCGTAAAGTTACCAAGCATTTCTTAATTATCGATTTAATGTACAGCATAAAATACAGATGAGCTAGAAATATGTTGCACACAGCCTGTAATTAACGTGCAACGTTTAACTGCCGTGAGCAATAATTTGAATTCTACGCGGATTACATACGTAAGTGTTTCTTTAAAATGTGCGAAATATCACTTGCAATCGAGTGTCTTCGATAAATATACAGGGTGATCAAGATTTTTTGCACAATATTTTATAATTCAGAAGAAATATCGTATCATTCTTATTTAAAAAATTACAACAAAAAAATAGAAAAAAATTCATATCAAACATAAAACATTTTTTAACTAACCTTTTATCAATGACATTTACATTAATTTTGTCTTTTTTACTCATAAAACCCACTACCAAAGTTTCTACGAAAAAACCGCCGGGACACTCTGTATAACAAACAATAAATAAACTTTTAATATCCCTCGCACTCATCAATTAGACAAGCACGATTTACGACGACAAATAAATTACATCGAAAAAAATTACTTCCTTATATGGTAATTAACTTATCGATACAAGGCTCCGGTAAATCATTCCCCCATCGTAATAAAACCCAATCACAGCCAACATTGTCCGTCCATACGTACATACGTATACATACACACATACAACAAACATTCTGAAAGTGCAAGCCGACACTCGGAGCGATTCGTTTATCCTATGCATTATATCGAAGTAAAAGTGGCGTCTTCATCGTAGAAATTTCTCTCGCGACAGCCGGACGGGATTTCGAATCGCGGTAAGAATATCTGTTAGAAAATAGATTAAATAACGTAGGAAACACGGAAGCTACGTCGACGGCACGTAGTACACGTTGCCGCAAGTCACTCGAGTGCCTAGCGGTAGTCGCGCGAGCACAAGAAAGAGATAAAAAAAAAAAAAAGCAAGTTCTACCCGTAAAATAAGTTGCTTAATTACGGTATATGCTGCTACCGTTCGGAAAAATGCCAACGGTGGCCTGCGATCTCTCTCAGCCGGTCGATTCGTTTCGTACCGGTCTTCTAAAACCGGAAGGAACGGCCTCTGCTCGTTAACTTCCTCCTTTAGACACGAGCAATCGAACCAAAAAGAAAGTGATTCGACATGCCGTGCAACAACGACAATCGGCTCTGCTCGGTTGCACTTTGTTTGCTCTCCGTCGATGAATACGCAAATTCGACGGATTTCCTTCGCAACGAGAATGAAATCTGTCGTTTCACGCTCGACGTCTGATGTAAAAAAAAAATAGAGAGAGAAGCTCTCCGTAATACGTGACATTAACGATCGCGAAACTTATTTAGACTTTTTTCCACTTTCGATTTCGAATTTTGAAACGATACCGACTTCTCGTCGAATTTGGTAATAACAATGATAAAGTCACAGGTTTTTGTTTTTTTTTTTCTTTTTTACTAGATTCTGCAATTTAGGAAAGCGAAACGTAGACGCGTTTGGAAAAATGAATTTGCGAGATGTTAGTCGAATTGTTTTTTCGTGAAATTATGAAATGTGTATGTGTGTTGTAATTGCGAATCGTGCGCAACGCGTGTATGGACAGTTTGTGTGGAAACAAGCTTTTTTCTAAAGGATTTCAGTCGTTTTCTACATTCGTGCGTTGCGAGACGAACCACCGATGATTTACCGATTCGTAAACTCACCGGGAAAGTGGTGAGAAGTCATGAAGAACGACAACGAATGTTTCAATGATCAAACGTCACACAACAAATTCTGCACTCGACTTTCAACGTTACTTTCGTTAACTATTTCAAATAAAATACACATTTTCTCTATTACCTCCATAAAATTATCAAAATTCTACCTTCTCTTTTAACACTAGATTTACGGATATTGATTATATACCTACTTTTACTGAAGTGTACTTTACTAATATACTAATATAATTTACTAAGTGTAAATTAACATTTACATATGTTTCATTACTTAACTAAAAACCAACGTATGTATTTCGAAAATAATATTAAAGGTTTATTAAATTTTGAATGAGTCAAATTGGCTCGGTCCGTAAATCTAGTGTTAAAGATCATTCCATAAAAATGAAATTCTCGATAACTTTCCAATTGTTCCAACATTCCGACCTTGTCAAAAAACGAACAATCGAACAAATCTGATTTCTACATCGAATGTATACATCCTATACATACATATACATATGTTACATACATACGTAAATGCGAATTCTCGTAATACCGAACGAGCAGGCTGCTAGCTACGGTTTTAAAGTTTCGCCGCGCAACAACTTTCCCGCCGCTTCCTGCTATTCAGACATGTTTTAAAATGAAAAGAAAGCGAGCAGCCGGCGTTGTACGCGGTAATAACGATCCTCATTCCATTTTGCTTGCTCTCCGATCATGAAGGATCCTCGCGTACCCGCTACGAGGGAGGCATAGAATTACTTTTCGCAATCGTTCTCCTCTCTCTCTCTCTCTCTCTCTTTCTATCTTTCTATCTCTCTTCACAGCTGTACCACGATGAAACCAGTTGCCCTTTACGTCGGTTCATCCTCGGCGTGGATTCCGCTAGCGTAACGACGGCATTTATAGCGTGCAATTACGTGCCGGGATAATTATCGTCAAACGGGGACCGCGAACGTTCGGATCCCTTTCGCTGGCGGGAACGAAAAATCCTGGGGGAGGGGAAGAGAAGAAAAAAAAATGAGAGAAGAGGAACGGAAGAGACACGCGAGCGACATTAAACGGAGAACCGAGACAATGGCCCGAATTCGCGGGACCTTTCGAAGTTCTAGATCGTCGCTCGCGGTGATCTTTAGGAAGACCTTTTACGATCGACGAAAGCGACTCTCCGTTTTCTCTCCGTTCGAACGTGGAGCGGGATGTTTCGTCGATCTGACGGGAGAAAATTATTGCGGGAGAGATAGAATTGATTTATTTTTGGATTTTGGATTTTTTTTTGGTGATAAAGATTGTTGATGATAATAGTTTTGTATGTGTTATGTGTAAATATAGTTATTTCATTGGATAACAGGATCTTAGAACTATTATAGATCATTATCGGTCCCGTTCTGGATCGATACCTATATTTTCCAAGAAAGGCGATATTTTGTCATTGAATTCTAATGTCTGTTTACATATCTAGATCAATATCCAACTATAATTACATCCACCTAGATTGCTAAAGTAACACACTGCAAATTGGCGCGGAAACGTCGGATTTCTAGCGGAGCATTTATTAGAAACCGATTTTATCGAAGATGCTTTTTTTTCCCGTCGATGTGGAAACGATCCATGTTTATTCGTCTTTCCGTTGGCAACGCTCGTAAGTTCATAATCGTGTATGTATTTCGTCATCGTTGCGTTTTCCATCTTCTTTTCTTTTCTTTTCTTAACCAAGAAATCCTTATAAGTACTTTGCACAGTGTGTGCGTCCATTTTTTCGTCTTTTTCTTCTTTTTCTTCTTTTTCTTCCAGATATAACATCGCGTAATCTAATTTTAGTCGAACAAGTCCAGATAATGAGGCAACGGTTAGTTAATATTCCAAATGCGAGGGGACTTGGGTAACGAAAACTAGGATTGCGTTGCTTCTAAATACAGTTATAGCCGTTGCGAAGCGGCGTTCGTTCCGTTAAGCTTCGGTAGCTATAAAAGTAACAATAGAAAGGTGTCCGCATAATATCCAACAGGGGGAGAAACAGAATGTAATAATCCCAGCGTCGACGCCGCCGAGCGAATTACTTTCGATAGCCCTGCGGATCTGGATTCGCAATGGAAACTACTTGTCGTACAATGAACATCCGTGTTGGTCGACGAACACAGTGTCAATTCCGACATCCCAGAAACATCGCGGAAATTGCGTGAAACACGTCATTGTGTTGCGAAGGTCGAATATCTTTACTCTATATACAAAACATTAGTTCCTATACGAACAATGGACACCTTTTGCTTTTGTCATTCCCATGGATTTCTCCGAGTAACAGGATTTTCACCTCTGTAAAAATGTACCGCGTTCGACTCTCGTACATAGAGTTCCTATTTACAGGTATTGGTGATAATTTCGTGCAAATGAATTTTCTAAATAATGCGTTCCGTGGATACGCACGTGGGAAATAAGATAATTCCTGATAGAAACGTTCTTTCTTCGTGGCGAAATGAATCTTTTTCGACAAGCTATTTCATTCGGTCGACCGTACTTTTTCGTTCGAAATTGACAATCCGATTCGATGAAGATGTTTCTTTATTTTTCGTCGACCGTTCGACGGGTTTAAAGAAATTACTGTTATCTCTCGCTGAGTCGGCGAATGAAGATTTATGACACTTTATATTTCCGAATTTACATCGCATAAATTTATCATCGTTCCCAGGTACTTTGCTTGATTTTTCAAATATTCCAATTTCACCTGTCGCACAATATATGTGTACAAGAAATGTGATTGAAATTATCATTTCTTTTGTTTGCACGTGACTCGATTTTCTTGAATCTCCCCCCAAAAAAAACGAAAAGATTTTTAAATCTAGCGAATTTTCGCAGCGTCATTTCGACGTCGAAACTTTTCAATTTCGACGTCAGGCGTCGGCGTCGATTCCACGCGATTTAACTTTCTTTCCGGGATCGTCGGTCGTGTCGAACACATCTTCGTCTGTATCAAAATTTTTCGAGTGTCAGGCACGCGTGAATCCATCCCGTAGGTTAGTTTCGATTTTTCATATTCACACAGCACACCGGGTGTGCCGAGAATTACGTAACGCTGGTTTCTTCATCGAAACGTATCTGCGACACGAGCGGAATAATTCTTTGTTTATCTATGTTTACATGCACAACTGTAAATGTCTGCGAGATGAAAATGTCAAACAGCATCGATAATAATCGGTGTCCGTTAATTTGCTCGCGCTAATGATATCGATTTTACGACTAATAATTACACCTTGTAACCGAGCACATTAGTTACGCTGATTTTTCTGATTGTTTCTCTCCTTTGAACTTTAACGAAACGATATTCTGCGAATTCTTTTATTGTATCGAAATTTATGTGACACGAATATCTTAGAGTATGGAAATAATTTCATGAACTTGGGATGGTTTACAATTATTATTTGCAGGGGGAATGATATGTAGCGGTATATTAAGTGTTCGGGTTAAAATTACAACCCGTTCGAAACGAAAACCTATCCGCCATTAATTCGTGAAACGTCTCGCCGAGTGGATGTTCCACGCTTAGTTCTATGAATATTCGTTCCACGCATTCCACGCATCGCTGTAATTATGCGATCTATAAATATTCATAGGCGTAACGTGTATTATAAATAATATACATCTAGGTGTAATAAATAATTAATCAACCGAACATAGAACGATGTTGGTTATTATTACCATAGGAAAAAGAAAGAATAATGAAGCACAATTATTCATTAGTATCATCGAATAGAAAACCGTAGGTTAGTTATCAATATCAAAATTCAAGTACTTAAAATAATTAAAATTAATAATCATATTCCAGTGTTTTACTTTTCGTTGATAAAAATATCCAAAACGATGATATTTGCCTGTTCGATTAATTAATCAAATCGAAGACTATAAATAAACCGTAGAAAATTAATAATCATATCCGACTCTCTTACTTTCCGATCGTAAAAATAGCCAACATCGTACCGTGTGTATTCGATTAATTATTGAAACTACCAGTAGAAATGAATCATACAGATAAACTTGACGGATGAACGTGTTTTCTGTTTCAGCGACGTGACGCAGCCAAACAGGAATATTTTTAGGCAAAATGATTCGTGCCCTTGTCCTTCTCTGCATGGCCATTCTACCTCTCGTACGATGCCACAAGGTAAAAAAAAAAAATATCACATAAAGTACCATCGGGGAAACATCAAGGATGTCGTTACCACGTGCAATTACTTCTTTGAAACGAAGACTGCGTGCATAGACGTCGTTGTTAGGTCCTTTGGAATTAAGACGACAGGACGGGCCGCGGAATATGACGACACTAATTGTTAATCGCATTTATTACGAAGTAAATTCCACGGCTCGTGAACACCGGGATTTTTCCGTTCACAGCGTTCGCTTACTTTGTTACCGTATAAAAAGTACATACTTATACATATACGTATGTATACATACATACGTACGGTGCTTTTATGAAATGTTACTTGTTAAAAGTGGTTTTTAGAACAATAAAAGCAGGATTACGGGTAGCAATTTGAAAATAATTAACAATTATCACGTTGTTAAAAAGAATTTCTTTGAATCACCGCGGAAAGTTAATTATTATTCGTCGCGAACGACGAGTGGGATGATGACGTTTCTTTGAATTGAAAAAAAAAGAATGTGGTTGAAACGTTCTTTTTTTTATTTATTCGCGAACGTTATACCGGAAGTTGTATTTGTTTCACGGTGAATTGATCTACCGTGGCTTTTATCGCGTGTTTTCGCGTATCTCTCGAGGTATCTCGAATACAGCGAGCGTTACGGATGAAATTTTGTTTAATGACAGCGATGATCGAGCACGAGAAACCTATTAACTATTGGAAATGTAGCGTGGGAAACGGACGGATCGCGATAAATCGATGGTTGAACTTTGTGTTCTGACACGCGATGTCTTAATTTTCACTCAGCCGCGTCGTGATCACTGCAGAGAGAATAATTATCGCGGCGATGGTCAAATAATATTATGTAATAGGCTTGCAGTTAGTTCGTGAATATTCGTGGAAGTAGGTGCTCGAATCTTTTCACACGGTGAAATATATACAAACACACGTGAGTGTTACCTTCGGAATTAATTGAAAGATTACGCGTGTTTCCGTTGAAAATCATTTTACATCCTAGGGGCAAACGGATGCAATGATTGCCACGTTTCAGGGGTGTGTTTAGTTGCTACACCACCGTTCACAAGCTGTGGGATTGTAGGAAGAAGTTTTAAAACCGTAGAAATTTCCGGGCGATGAAATTTTCAAGCACCAGATTTTCAACGCATTTAAATTTCCGGGTGCCGAAATTTTCAAGCACCAGATTTTCAACACATTTAAATTTCCGGGTGCCGAAATTTTCAAGCACTAGATTTTCAACGCATTTAAATTTCCGGGTGCCGAAATTTTCAAGCACCAGATTTTCAACGTATACAAATTTCCGGGCGCCGAAATTTTCAAGCACCACGTTTTCAATGCTTACAAATTTCCAAAAGCCAAGAATTTCGAGGCGTAGAAATACAATACGTGAAAATTTCTGTGCCTATAGTTCCAATGCGTAGAAATTTAACGCGTGACAAATTCTGAACGTTTAATTTTCTATGGCGTTAGAATCGTGATGCGTAAAAATTTCTGGGCGTTAAACTTTCCAATGCGTAGAAATTTAACGCGTGAAAATATCTAAGCGTTAAGCTTTCCATGGCGTTAGAATCGTGACGAATAAAAATTTCTGAACGTTATACTTTCCATGGCGTTAAAATCATGACGTGTAAAAATGTCTACTAAAAATTCCAAACCCTACGATTGTATCGCCTAAAAATTTCTACTGCGTAAACTTTCAAGCCATACAATTTTCCAAGACCCACATATCCAACTGCAACAATTCCAAATCAAAATAAAATCCAATATACCTCACTTTTACTCCAATCATAATTTCCCACTATATTTCCCCCACCCTTAACCTATGTTCGCAAATATCCCATGACTTATGAACGATCCTATACAAATAATACCGTGGGAAAAGATAGTTCAGCTATTAGTAATCCTTTAATCACCATAATCCGACACGCGCGTTTTCCATTGGTCATCGTTCGAGTTCTTCACTCTGCGAGTAATCAACGCTCCGTGGTCAATGGCCAATTGACTTACGTAATCGTTCGCTCGCTGGGAAGTGATACAAATAATTACACCTGACCAGAATCGCCCCGACTTCCGGCAGCCGTTAAATTCGTTTTGCGTGCCGCTCGTTCGGAAATACCTTTTGCAACGGGAGCGAACGAAAGTCGAACGTGAATGCGTTTTATCCGACGATCGGACGTAGTAAACGCGAGTTTTCCATGACTCTGTGTTCTATACTTATTATTCCGTGCAGAGACACACAGCGGCACATGCAAATTACGGCACGTTTAGACGAACAGGACTTCTAATGCCGAGCTCTTAACTCTTTGCCAGCGGATTGTCGGGATTGTTTTATTGGATGATTGAAATACAGTAACGTTGAATAAATCGCCGCGGTTTTAATAATATCACCGAGAGTTTCACTGGATATTTATGTAACTACTTTATCATTCACCGCGGAATAGTTTCTTGTTTTCTATCATTGAAATATTTGCTGAAAAACAAAAGTCTCGTTGGAACTGACGTAAAAAAAGACATTTAAGTATGTATATCCAGATAGAAAACAAATCAAAGTGCAGAAATTTCCGGGTGCAGCAAGTTTCAATCACAGAATGTCAACAAGTAGAAATTTCCAAAAATATTTCCCTAGAGTCTTTATTCGTTTCATTTAAAATCGTAAGAAATCAAATATCGATCTAACAAGTCTCACGAAGTACGTCACAGTGTCAATTTCCTCGACAGCTGATACAATTTTTTTTCCCCACAGAATTTCTCTGTCCACCAAACAGAAAGAATATTCGTTTTTTTTTCCGTGAAATCGGCGAGTAAACGGAACAAGTGGAACACGGCGAAACAGTGCCGGCGCACACGATCGAATTTCCTAATGTAATGAGTGAAAGTGATCGACCTTAGTAGTCCAAAGCACCGGGACAGAGTTAATTGCAACTCGATTTCTGTGACACGCTACGGCGCGGCTAGGTGTTCTTAAATGGTAGAAGCAGACCTTGGACCGCGATTGGAAAACTTTAAATACATATGTATCGATTGCAGAGGCCGCGCGAGCCAAACATGTGACTCGAATCTATCGCATACAGTCTATCCGTAATAGTCGTTGATCAATGTCCTCTCAATGACGATCAATTAAAATTCGTACCGACCAACTTGTCGCTGACATTTATTATTCTACGAGTGTTTTTTTTTTTTATTTTCCTCGTTTTCACGTGACGAGGAAAAACGTCGCGATTACTTGGAAATTAGATTTCGTTAAACGATGAAAATTGATATGTTATTCAATGGTAATCTAACGGTTGATAATTCATATTAGAGGGATTCGAGTCGATTTATAGTCGACACGGAGAAAGTAAGCGGAATGTATCGGAAACAAGGCGGTAAATGTATGATATAAAACTGACATCGTTTTAACGACCGATTCTGAAATGCCGTTCTTTTATTTTGCTTGGCTGCGCTCTCGTTTCTCTTTGTTGTTCCCACGATACGACAGCGATCGACTTTTTTTTTTTCTTACGCGATCTTTCAACACCGAACACTTGACCAGGTATAACGATACACGTCGCGCGGGGGGGGGGGGGGGGGAGAAAAAAAAATGTCGCGAGAAACCGACGACGATGGCGAGATTCGCAGGGACGTCGGAATCATTGACGCGCCGTTAACGGCAGAAATCGCGAAAATTATGTAACGATCGGTAACGAGCGAACGGTCTTTCCAGGAGACAAATCTGCGGTTTGCGAAACCCTCGATTCAGCGAATCCATCGACCGTTTAATAGATGTTAAATAATAACAGAATCCTAGTTGAATTTTATCTGCACAGAAATTTTCCGGCGATAAAAATTCCAAGAGGTAAGGAATTTAATTAAAATTTCAATTTCAAGCCGTAGAAATTCAACGTGTTAAACTTTTTGGCGTAAGAATTTTCAAGGCACAGAAATTTAAAGCGTTAAACTTTTTGGCGTAAGAATTTTCAAGGCGCAGAAATTTAATGCGTTAAACTTTTTGACTTGAGAATTTTCTAGGCGCAGAAATTTAACGCGTTAAACTTTTTAGCGTGAGAATTTTCAAAGCGCAGAAATTTAATGCGTTAAACTTTTTGGCGTAAGAATTTTCAAGGCGCAGAAATTTAACGCGTTAAACTTTTTGTCGTGAGAATTTTCAAGGCGCAGAAATTTAACGTGGGAAAATCATTATCAGTAGATCGATACTATTTTATCCGTATAAGAAAATTTGTATGATACGACAATATTTCATCGATTAATTTCATTTATTCGATATAATAATCCTAATATGTTAGTTATCTACTGAAAATCTACTTGCGGCACTCGTTTGTCCACAGTTTGCAAGCTTACGGTGTACGTTTGACGTTTATGTTTCAGATCCACGAACACATGACAAGGGAGGAGATGTTATCGGTGTTTCACACGGGACACGAGTCCGGTAATCACGTCAGAATTGTTACTTATTCACGGTTGTCGAGCGTCCTAAGTCTTTATTCTTTAACCGCGACGAAATAACCGCGGGAAAAACGACCGGCCGAAGACGGCAGGGTCATCGACTAACGTGATTCAGGGGCAAAAGGATCAAAGAGCGAACGGACAGTCATTTGTCATTGCCCCGCGCGAAGTTATTATACTCGAATTTATCGTTTGTGAATCATTTTCGCTGAATATTCATCGATCGGATCGGGAACACGTATACAGAGGTTTCGATGATCATTGAAAAAGGGTCTCCGTTTGCTTTAGTTGTTGACGATGATGAGATGATTCCGATAGAAATACATCTGCTGGATTGAAAATGGCTTAGTCGTTTATGTGAATGTTTTTATCGTGTTCTTTTAGTAGAAGGTATTTTAGAAAATTGATGTTATTTGATTTTTTCATCGTCCTGGAAATGATTGAGTAAACGGAGATTTTCATTTAATGACAGTACGAGGATCGGTAGAACGTTTTGCAAATTGTTGATGATATTTCGTTAGGACACCTGGTATACAGAAGCTATTTCGAAATCTAATATGCAGGCATGCAAATTAATACCTGGAATCATATAGAAAGTAGTATCGCGAAACACGTTTGTATCATAGATCCGAAGGAACGAAAGGTTTTTTCGAAAATAACGAATCTGATTTATCCAGAATCCGCTTTCTACAAAATCATTAGGATGACCCGAAAGTAGTACTAATGTTTCTTACAAAACTACCTTCGCCTCTCTGCAATGCATTTTGCCGTTTTCCAAAATCCATTTGTCTTTGAATATCGCATTCTCTGTTTCACTTAACAATCCTGACAACACTATATTTCCTATGAACGATAAAGATCAAAACAGTTCTATAAATACTAAACAAAAATAGAAATCTTTTCGAAATGAAATTTTTTCAAAACGAATACACTACTCTTTTAGTTTTTTTTTGGTCCTTACAGATTTTTACTTCTTAAATTTTCGTATCGCATGTCCAATAATTTCCTCGTCATTTTAATTAACAAAACCAACGTGAAACGTTAGAATGTTAATCGCAGAAATTTTAATTAAAACTTTCAAAACGATCATTCGCCCGACCCTGCTAGCATTAAACAGCCAATTTTTTTTTGCATTCCACTCGCGAAATGCGACCGAGTAAGTTCCCCGTTTCACGGTAAAGTTTGTAAAACGTGTTTGACCAAGTACTCGAGATTCGTTGAGAGTGAAGACAGAGTGTGTGACATTCCAGTACCGTCGTACGAGGTCGTGCCGGTGTTGCATACAGTTCAAAAGAGAAGTTCGGAAGCGAAACCAGAGATACACCTGAAGGCCTTTGGGAAGGACATCAGTCTGTCACTGAAGCCAACCGAGGGGTTATTGACAGCGAATCATTTACCAATGTGGACTGTCACCAAGAATGCATCGCAACCTGACGGCCTCCACTACGAAAGGGTGGCGGATGTAAGTATAATTAAAGTTTCTTATACCATATTCGAATATAATTTATTAATACAACAAATTACTCGCTGATGTTTGTGTAAATGTGTATATCCCATGGGAGGTTGATAATAAACAGAAACGGAAATCCTTAATTGATTTTACTTACCACTTTTTACTGGGAAAAGATTCAGGTAAATTATATATTTAAAACAATATTAAATGTAGATTCATATTTTTTTTTATCGTTTGAATCTCCCTGAAAGAATCATATACACAAATATCAGCAATACTTACAAAGTCTTATTAAAATCATCAAAGGTATCTAGAATTCATTTCAATTCGAATATACCGCATTTCTGTGAGACTTCCAAAGCCCACCGCGCTATCTTATCGACATTATCAAAAGATTTCAATCGACCTATATCCACCGCTGACAAATCCACGTTACTGGACAGCCTGTTTAGATGTAACGGGGCAACTTTCCAAGTCGAAACAGTCGTTTAGAGAGACACGCGATTCGATCGCGAACCCAACGGGTTTCCTAATTTCTCATTAATTCCGCAATGATGCTCGTCGAACGTGCTCGCGGGATTGGCAAAAGGAAGGATCTTCGCAGAAATGAATCGTGATCACGTTTACGTTTTTTTCTATTTTTTTTTGTTCGCCCGTTGTTACCAGTGAAGTAACAGCGAAATCGACCACGCTACATATGGTCTTAGCGAAGCCGTTCGTTGTAATTGTTCTTCTTTCAGGAGGCCGGCATAGATATCGGTGACATCTATCAAGACACGACGAACATGGCGTCGGTACTGCTGCACCAGGACGCGAATGGGAAAGTGCTCGTTGTAAGAGGCCATTCTTTCTTAATGTTTCTTTCGCCATCGTTCCATTATTGCGGGTCGTCTTTCGTCAACCGCTCGTCTAGGGTCCTCCGTTATAATTATCGTAGTATCGCAATTCATCTTGTAATGTAATTCTTTGGGTCTGTATTTTTTTGTTGTTGTTGTTGTTGTTCTTTTTCGTTACTTTTCTACGGGGAATCGGGTATCAAGCCGTGAAGGGGAACCGGGTCGAGGGTAATTGACAAATTATTGGTTACTTCGAATATGCACGGCCTTGTTCCGTTCGGTTTAACCGTCTACGACACGGTGTCACTTTGAAATTATACGCCTATGTAGATGTGTGTCATTTTTTTTTACCGAGTCCTGTGTTCGTAGCCGTGTGACATTAGAATTTTTTAAGCAAATGCGTACGCAGTCGAAAAGGATTCAATTTATAATGATTTTTAAGACGTACTTTTCGTTGTAGATTAATTAATCTCTTTTTGGGCAAAACAATTTTATTTCTAGAGTGAAATTCATTTTTTTTTATAAAGGATGAAAATAATATACGTGTACAGTGAGTAACAATAATATTTTCATACATAATTGGATGAAGAAACGAAATTTTAACGTGTCGTGTGTCCATTATTTTTACGTTTATCATTCGACGGAGATGTTATGTCGGACAAATATTGCTTAAGCGTAATTCCGAAAGGGTTAAAGGTCGCCGTGAACGATGAACGACAACTATGTATTTTGTCATTGTTATGCAGCTCCCGTGTGTACACGTGGCGAACGTCTGGCAAGGTGGGAGACCAAAGTAAAACGGAATCAATGAAATAAAACCTTGTCAGGCATGAGTCATCGCGATGTCAACGGAATTTAATATATTTAGATTCGCGGCGATAACAATCAAATTACGTTTTTACGTTAATACCGAAACCGTTCCCCTCAACAAACATTCATCCACAAATAACGCTAAACGTTACTAATCCATCGGACGAATGCAAAAGAAGTAGATTCATCGATGTAACGAATACAAAAAAAAATCGCGAAAAAACATTTATATCACATAATACATGCGAAAACAACGATCCGTTATTAACAGAAACTCACCGCGGCTTTTATTTGTACTTTTTTAGGAGTATCATGTCCACAGGGGAAAAAAATCTCGCAAAAAAATCATTGCTTATCGATCGTCAGTTATAATAATCTCGAGCAAATGATCGACAAAGAACTCTGACCTTTGTATTTTATGATCTTAATTACACCGTCTCTTTGTAGCGTCCAACAAAAAATTCCATTCAACCAGAAGTTTTATGTTCATCATTAAGAAACTACCTGTTGAAAAAAAAAACACACAGAAGAAGAATATGAATTAAAAGAACCAAGTTCGAAGACAGTGTTCGGTCGACACGGTTGTCATTTCGTTTTTAAACGTACAAAGCCAGCTTCCTGAGTTTCATGCAAATTTCCCGTGTTCTCTCGGGCAAAACGTCGGGTACCGTCCTCTTAGTATTCGTCCGTCGTCGAATCGACGGTTACAAACGGAATCCCGAGAGGATCGCGACGAGGCATGACGCGAAATCATTGCGAACGTCATCCCGATCATTTTGACATTTTCACTCTTTCCCTCGCAATCGACGTTACGCGTTGCAAACACGTTGCAAAAAAAATTATCTTGATGGAGTGGGAGGGGAAGGAAGAAAAAAATAATGGCAATAAAATTTACCGAGTAGGTCTCACCTGCTCGACGACCTGCAATTTCGAGAGGAAGGCCGTTGTTCTCGACGATTGCATTTCCAACGGACCGAAACGCAATTTCACTTGGGACGTTCGATGTCTCGTAAAGACATTGAAAAAAGAAACAACACTCTCGTTGTTTGTAATATATGGAACAACAACCGTGACGGTTGATTACGGTGGTAATTATTGGCTCGTTACGGGTAATCGACGGAACGATCGGCGGTTCGATGGAAAATTTGTTTTATCAATCGTATGTTAATTTTATTAATCGTAAACAGCTTTTCTCTCGATGGTTGTGCGTTCGACGTGAATGACTATAATCGTTAATGATCTTCATGGGACGGTTTGGACACTCTTCGCGGGATTTTCTCTCCCTTCGTGAGGTGTAATCATTTCCGCGGTAGTTTCGCGATAAAAATCGTGCGATAGCGTGAATAATTCTTAGTGATAAATCACGGTATTTAGTAAACATGATATTATCAATATCAAATCTACAATACACGTAATTACCCATGAGCTCCAACAAGTGTAAATTGATCACAAATATCTATCGTTAAAAATTCTTCACATTCATCCATTAACGTAGACAAATTATTTTATTTTAACATTCAATTATTCGTTTAATAGAATACCTTAACAATCATCTGTATCACGTGCAAAATAATAGTAACCCAGGAATCAACGAGAAAATATCGATTTGTCACTCTGCCGGGGTTAACGACACGCAAACAAATTTCTATTAACCATAGAATTCCCCATGGGGTAAAAATATAACGTCGATTAAATTCCAACGGGCAACGTGTAACGTTGGTCGCTTACATAATGGCTCGTAAAAGCGTTGTTCCAAAGTGACCCCGCGTGTCCTGACCTTTCGCTTTCACTCCCCCCCCCCATTTCTCGGTCTGACCAATGCACCTCTCGAACTGCGAATCGAATGGCTCGATCGTGCCTGGATCAGATATATCGGTAGATCGAATAATTCACCTCGCTCGAACCGAACGGAAGGTCCGCATTGATACGAAGCCAAACTCGGTCGGGACAGGTCGTTCACATTCTTAACGTTATTCGTTATCTAGGCGGAAGCGTTCCTAGCGGAAAATTGATATTAACAGTACGCACAATTAAGCAATTAAACGATCATTGCTCGCGAGACCCGGAAGCCTGTTGGATCCAGATGCACGAGGAACGCGGCTGGCAATAACCTTTCGTTTGTATGATAATGTACGAACGCGATAAGAAATTAATTTCATTGTCCGCTGAGATCGTGCGGGTGGAATTAATTGGGAAAAATGATTAAACGGTACTTCCTGATTAGTTAGATCGATAAAGACCGGGAAGACATAGAATTGCATGGGGATTTATGGAAAAAATTATGATTTGGTTTGAATATTCAAATACCATTGTTATATTCGTGTCGTTCAGGTGTTCCCAAGTTACTCGTGGGACCTAGAATCATGCGAAAAACTAATAATTCACACTTCCCTTCACTCGTCCATAAATCTCCCATTTAAATCCACAGGTGAATAAATTCAACCTCGAACAATCACAATTATATATTTCCACCTTAGTACAATAAAAACACCCTTCACCACAGAGTGTCTACAGTACATTTAAAATTCTACTCTCAATTATATTAATCATTTATCCACCCATACTCGGTGGCAATCGATTCCATCACAATTACCCGACTAATTAACCGTTTCTCATCAGGATGGAAACATCGGTTCGGAATTAGTGATTCGTCCGTTGCCCGAGCGAGTGTTACACCAATTAGTGAACACTTCGCCGTCGTTTCACCAGGCCCATTTGCTGCCGAACGTCACCAGGAGCAAGGAGAATCTGAAGCCCACCAGCCATCACGTCGTTTATAAGAAAGTGACCCGACCCACCGGCGACGAGTACAGTGATTTCAGTAAGTGTCACGCGTGGTCGTTACGTACACACTAATCTGCGCGCCGGTGAAATCCGTTCGAGAGTGGCTCGCAATTAAAAACTACTTTCAGCGCTGATGGAGCCAGACCACCTGGCCAAAAGATACAGATCGAGACGATCTGTCGCCGGCAGATCGAAAAGAGAAGCGCCATACGTGATCTACCCGGAGATCCTGTGTATCGTGGATTACGACGGATACAGGTGAGAAATGAATTTTCGATAACGCGTTGGAGAAAGAAAAAAAGGAATTCGTCGTTTGGTTTTTTGTTTGATGGATCGCGAACGATTCCTGGTGAATTCTGTTTTCGCAGGTTGCACGGTGGTGACAATGTACAGATCAAAAGGTACTTCGTGTCGTTCTGGAACGGTGTAGATTTAAGGTACAAGCTGCTGAAGGGACCAAAGATACGTATCAGTATCGCAGGAATTATTATCTCACGGGTAAATTGAAATTATTGATACTGTTTGCCTGATCGAGGGATCGATCGTTTATCGACTGCGGGTTTTAGAGTTGATTTAAATATTTGTGTAGTTTTTTTATTACAGGATTCACTTTTATATATATTTTTTAAAAATGTTTTATTAACTTTTATACGGTTCAATTTAAGACAATTTAGTTACAATTATGCGACTGTCTCGTTAGGTTTGAAAAACCAAATGTTATTGATTTTCCTCAACACAGTAGCCTAACAATTTTGAAAATCAACCATTTACATTCTATTGGCATAGAAACCCGCAGTCCGCTCCTGGAATGTTGAAAACCGTTTACCGCTTCCGTATTCTCTTCAATTTTCCAACAGGGAAGGGATGCCACCCCCTATTTGGAAAGAAATCGCGTCGGAAGGGACGCGATCGATTCGGCAGCTGCTCTGACGGACATGGGAAAATATCTTTTCCGCGAGAGAAGGCTTCCCGTCTACGACATAGCGGTCGCCGTCACAAAGTAAGAGTGCCCGATTCAATGTACGCAAACTGGATGATAATTCTAAGAATCTTTCCGAGAGACCTCGCGAATATTTTTTCGAAAAATTTTAACCGTCGAGCCAAAAAATCCCCAATTTCCACTCTAACGTCTTCGAACGTGTTTTGAAAGTAACGACGACTTTTCGCAACTAGGAAACAGACAGAGAATGTCGATTATAATTTCATTCGTCGATATTAAAATCAAATAGATCGATTAGTTTTCTCCCGACCGGAGAGAAAAAAAAAATATATTAACGGTGTACACTCGTTCTATGGCCCCCGACATTATATTATATCGTTCACAGCAGCCTGGTGATTTCATACTGTTGAATTTTTATTTCGCAAAACAGGTATGATATGTGCCGTCGTAGGAAAGGCGGCCGCTGCACTAAGGGAACTGCCGGTATGGTTTATTATATAGTGAATCACGCTTATATATTTATTTTATATACATATATATATATACTTATATATAATTTTTTTTAATTAAACAAACTTCAATGTTCTTAATACTGTACAGTATATAGCTAGCTTGTAAATAGTGTCGGTTGTTAACGGTACAGTAATGGTACATTCGACTGGGTTTGGTAGTATTATATCTATCTTTTTTTTTTTCTTTAGGAACAAACTTTTCAAAAGTAATATTCTTTCTCGTTGCGTAACGTTATTAAAAATGATACGATTGTTGAAGTCGTACGGTACCTACTCTTAATTGTTCGCGGGAATGAAACACATTCCGACGTTTCTCTTGATTTCACTTCAACGAGAAAGTATGTGCACGCTTTTGATACTTTTAGTTCGCTACACTAAACGGTGCCCGATACAAGACATAATATCTACGGTCCTGCACTTCTAATCGAAACAGGTGGCTTTTTTCACGCGATCTCTTGGTAAACGAGAGGTAATGGTACACTAATGTACGAAACAGATAACACGCGTACGGCAGCCTTGATTATCGCACAATAAGCGGCGGAAACTGCGAAAACCAGAAATCACGTGCCCGAAAACTACGCACGAAACTGGTGTCTGTTTTTTTGTTTTGTTTTATCGTGAATGTATATAGCGTATGTATGTGTACATATGTACAGGAGCACGATAAACAACGAGTCCCGTTGTTAACGTTGTATATTAACAAAGACAAAGAAAAAAGTTCTGAAACGACTGGAAATTTTTCCGTTGACGGAAAAAACACTCATATTCACGCTTAGTTTTTTTATTTTGTTATTTTGTTGCTGAACGGACGAACGTTTAAGCGGTGAATCACCGACGTTAAATCAAAAACTTATTAAACGGTACTTATTCCCTTTGGAAAATGACAGGTTTCACCCAAGCAGCCTTTTAAACGCACAACCTCTCGAACCCGTGTGTTTTCTTGCAAATTGCGATTAATTATTATTCATAAGCGGGATGCAACACTCTATCACTAATTGGTGATTATTTACACGCGTGCTGGTAGTAGTGTGTTTTGCTTTACCGTAATTTTCACGCAATTCACTTCCGCAAAGCCGCGTTTTCGAAACTAAACGGATCTCCGGTGCAGATTAAAGGATATCGCTTCACGGTGTTTTGCTTTTTATTTCTTTTTTTCTATTGTTATTATTATTATTATTATGATTGTTACCCTGACGAGCTAACGCAACCTCCGAGGATGGATTTTATTAACGTTTCTAACTTCTCAGAGTCCTGGCTGAATGCGACTGGCTGAAATAGATAAATATTCGTGCAGAGATCTTGGATCCTACGAGACTGTGTGTTTCTTTTATTTTTTTCCCCCCTTGTAAATACATTCTCTATAACTTTCTTTCTTTTTTTTTACGAAATTTCTTTTTTGTATAATACTTACGAAGGATTTAGCGAAAAGACGACGCGTTTTCCATCGTTGTCCCGTGACGGGGTCTGACATTCAGACGTATTGGTGGATTTACTTGATAAAGAGGACTTTTATTGTTGTATTGCAGATTAGATATGTGCAGGAGGCAATACGCGAATGACGTGTGCAATAGAGGAACCGCAGGTACGTTTCTCGGATTAAAAGGAAAAAAAACAAACAAACAAAAAAATATGAAAAAACAAAGTTTAAATCTCACGCGTGTGCACTGCTCTGTCAAGTTTTTCTGTGTTCTTTATAATTGTCAAACATCTTTCGCTGTTAATTATGATATTCTGGATACTTCATCACCGGCGTGTCTCTCCGTCGCTTTGATCTTTTACTTTCTTTTTTTTTTTATATCATTACACCTATCTTCTTTGATAGCTTATGGAATCTTTCGTATCTATCGAGAATCGTGATTGTTTTCAACTCGCCTGGATGAGCTTTTATTTTCCAATCACTTTACGAAACAATTCTATGTTCGCCTTGCCAATATATATTCTACATCATATTTCTCGCATATGTGTGTATCTAAAGCATATCTTCTATCGACGAATCACGAGTTTCATCTGGTTCTTTTCTCCTATCTCTATGCGTGTCTAAAACGACCAAGCGGAAAGCGGTGTATTTTCAAACGATATTCGCGAACATTTCTGGATTAGTGTAAAAAAAAAGAAAACAAGCAACTAAAAACGAAATACACATGTATAAATCTTTTTGGAATGTTCGTTCTCTGCTCGTTCCTTCTGCACAAGTGGCTTCAATCTTCTCTGTGTCTATGTCTATTGCATATGTGCGCGATGTACTCGACCTTGGCATTTATACAATTGGTTATTCACGATCGTTTCTCTGTGTATGTATATTCTATCACGTCGCTCTATCGATATAATTGTCAGATCTGTCTGCGATCTTTCTCTCTATTATTTAAGATCGACATACCACAAAAAAAAACAATCATCCTCTGTCTTGTCTCTTTATCACTTCTACGCACTTTGGTCACCTCTGAATTACTTATACCACTTTATCTCTTTTGGCTGCATTACTGATAAGGACCGTGGTCGGTAAGTCTTTTCTCGTGATGAACGAATCAACTAAAAAAAAAACAAAGAGTAAATATATATATTTCACGTAAAAAAAAAAAATAGTCCGAGAAACAGGTTGATACCGATGACAAACATTCGCGGGAAAACGACAGTTTCCCGCGGTTTGACTTGTCAATTGGGAAAAAATGATAAAGTACTGTTCGGAAAACTGATTTCACGGTATCTGACATTTTTTGTTTTTAACTCTCTTTCCAAAAGATCGATTAATCAAGCAACGGTAAATTAACACCCAGATGCATGCCGTCGATCAAAGGCTATATTCGTCTGGCTTTTTTTTATAACGAAATACTCAAACAAATTAATACTTTCATTAGACTCATACCGCTGTAATTTCATGTCTAATAATAATACTATTCGATTGGTAAAATTAACTGGAAATGTGTCTTTATTTTCCGTGCAGTTGTTCGACGTGTACTACACGCACACAAATTCAATATAAGAGCTATAAATTTTCGATGTATTGTAAGTCCCTTTCAATTTTTATTTCGAATCATTTATATTTCAATAGAAATATTACATGGACTATTTTAATTTCATTTTTTATTTAAATTTAACTTGCACAATATTCGAAATAAAATACTCGAATTTCACATGCGTTGTAGTACATCGTATTTCTTTGTCGACAAAATAAATGACACAATCGCATACCTCGCTGTTCTGACATTAATTCGACTCACCGAGAATGCAGCTTACTAGTATCAACGGAATAACAAACTTAGTAGCAGTATTAACATTTCAATTAATACATACGTAAGAATCTTCGGGACGATGGAAGTATTATGGATTAATTAACCGACACTTATCCAGGTTTCGCATACGTGGGTGGAGCGTGTGTCGTGAACAAACGACTGGAAAAAGTGAATTCCGTCGCCATCATCGAAGACACCGGCGGTTTTAGCGGTATTATCGTTGCCGCACACGAAGTCGGTCATCTGTAAGTTCACGTAACATTAGAAAATAACCTTCCAATAATATTCGACCGAATTGTACGCTCTATTTTTCAAAAAATCTGAAAGACTTGCTGTTTTCATTTACTATTACATATACATACACATGTATCTATATACTGGGTTGATATTCATGTAAAATATATATTAATCTTTGCAGAAAAACCTAAATGGTCCCAGTTTTCATTTTAAATGACTATAAGTTAATTTTTCTTTTGTATTACGATAGAATATTAGTGAGGCTGAATTTAAAAGAATGGATTGATGTAATTAATTACGTTTTTATCGAAACTTTCCTCGTAGACTTGGTGCAGTTCACGACGGTTCGCCACCGCCGAGTTACCTCGGTGGTCCAGGTGCCGAAAAATGTCGCTGGGAGGATGGCTACATAATGAGTGATCTCAGACACACCGAGAAAGGTTTCAAGTGGTCCCACTGCAGCGTGTCCTCGTTTCATCATTTCCTGAAGTACGAAATTAAATGGATTAAGAAACAGGAAATGAAACTTCAGTCAATCGTGACAATCACTCTTAATACACTAATTGATCAGCGATTTTGATATCCCGAGAATATTTAATTGCACGCTGATAGAAAAATACTTAAAAAGATTTCAGTCATACTAATTAGACACGAATACCGTAATTAATATTAACGCTAGAACTATCAAAACAGTCAAAGTGACTGGTTCCTAATTTCTTATAAAAACTATTTAAATTTATAACAATCCACTTTTTAAAGTTCTTCAGAACTTTGGTTTTATATGTAGATAATTCAATCGATCAATTTATTATCGCCCTTCATTCCCATTTCTCAAACATATTTATCTAATATTTTTAATGATAATGAAGTGAAATTTCGAATTATATTTACAGCGGGGATACAGCGACTTGTTTGTACAACGCGCCCCACGAGGATGAGGCGCTTCCTAGAGTTTTACCTGGGAAATTGCTCTCGTTAGACGCGCAATGTCGGAAGGATCGCGGTACCAGCGCGTGTTTCGTAAGTACAGATAACGTTCATTTAAAATCAAATAAGTGCAATTTACATTCTACGTTCGTTATACATTCGGTCGTAACAATAATTGACATTCTAAGAATCGTATGCGTATGCTAAGAGGATCCGTGAGAGAAATACGTTAACAATATTTATATATTCGGACACCGTGTTACTCGCGGAATTATATTTCTGAATCTAAATCAATCGAGAGAAGAACGAACTACTCATGCCAATTATTATAGAACATACAATCTACTCTCCTCGTTCGGTAAAGAATAATTAATTCGTTCACTCGGTAATTGGTTTAGATACATGATAACTATTTAATAAATACCATTGTGTTCGAATCATGCGAGCTAAATGTTAAATATACTTGTCTTCTCGGGAGACGTGAGAGTTAGTTATATATACGGGTTGCAGGAATTTTAATTGAATTCGCTCGTTAATACCATGAAAGCGCAGGTAATGAGTGACATTTCTTTGTCGTTTTAGAAAGACGACAGGGTTTGCGCTCAGCTGTTTTGCTTTGATGCTGGATCAGGATATTGCGTGGCTTATCGTCCTGCAGCCGAAGGTTCTCCTTGCGGAGATGGTCAGGTAAACATCTGAAAAATAAACAACCAAATTAAAGAAATTGAAATTTAAATAACAAATAATTCTTTGTCGAAAAGAAAATGAATTTCGATTATACATGGTTTAAAAGAAACGATGTACAAATTGAAAGTGTAAATCAGGATTTTTCCTCGTTTGTTTTCATATTGATTAATAATTCCAGTATTGCCTGAACGGAAAATGCGTGGCCGAGCATGAGAATATAATACCAGATTATACACAAAATATTCCAACGTACGTACGCCGGGACAGCATTTATAATTCTGCATCGCAAAACCGACCGCAGTTCGCTCAATATAACACCACAGAGTACAGGTAATGTTTTCTTGCAGAGTGTAAACAATTCTATCGTGAAAGCATTGTCGATTTCACAGTAATCTATGTTAATTACTACCCACACTGGTAAAGTGCACTTTAAGTTTTAAAAACCACGTTCATTTAACTGAAAGATATTATTTAAACGAACGGAAGTCATTATATTATCTATTTAACGAACGATAATACTCGTTTCCTTTCGTTTAAATTCGATGATTCTCCTTTCCCTTTCATTTAAATTCAATAACGTTCATCTCCCTTCGTTTCAATGAAATTACTCCCAAATATCAGAAACTGTGAAAGTACCAATCGTTTAAGCGTATATCAGATTTCAATGCAACATAATATGTCACACAGGTATCCATGGGAAACAACGACACACAGTACGCCACAATCGAAAGTAAAATACACGTCGTCGTTGTCGAATCTGTTCCCCTCCGGATTAACAAGTAGCAATCCGTACAAACGCGTCACACCGTACGCGACAACATCTAGATATACACATACGACTGCCAGTTATTTAAACGCCGATAAATATAAGACCAAATCGTACGACAATAGCAATAGTAAGAATAAAAATACCGGGACCGGTAGCACGGCTGCCAGAAAGAGTGCGAATTATTATAATTCTCACTACACCGTCAGTCCTTTCGCAAGAGTCACTAACAGCTCTAACGACGTGAATTATCCGAAAATTAGCCCGTTCAAACATAAAAGTACCGTCAGCATGATGTCACTTACAACAACCACCAAAGGAGTTCAGAATGGCCTTCAGAGTGACGGTCGTGGTAAGAGAAATCTGTATCAACGCAGAGACATCATTATTTTTTTTTTACTTCCTTCTTCGAGCGACGTAGACAACAAATCAAAAAAAAAGAAAAGAAAAGAATACAAAGAAAAATACTTCTTCTTTTTCGCATGATTAATCTGTTATCGGTATCGATTCGTAATGTAAAAATCTATATACTGGTATTATGAAACGTACCGCGCTTATTCTCTTCTCTCTTCAGATAATAATAATACAAATCGCTTCTTTCTAAAAAGCTTCCTCGCTACGGATTCATTCTCTTGGTAGACGTTCTTCTTATCGTTCTCTTCAACATTCATCGATCGACACCAACGAACGGCCTGAACGAAGATGCCACGGTGTACGATATCTATTATTCACCATCGAAATCGCGACAAGGCGAAAAGCGTGTCGCGATTTTCACATCGTTCGTTCATTCACGAACGTTCTTTTTCATCCAATTCACTTGCTGGACAGTGAACGTAGACTCTCTCCTCGCTGTACAATCTCACCATCCCTTTTATTCTCTCCATTCGCAAAACGCTTCGTGGGATATCATCATCGAACATCATCGAACATCATGCGGACACGTGGATTTCGAGCGAATCAACGATCATATTTGGGGACTCTTTTTTTTAGTAATAATAACAATAACACTACGAATTTCTCTGGTGTATTTCTTTCCATCGGATCGATCCAACGAAGTTACAAAAGGATCGTTCTCCGAGTGTTACATCATTTACCGTTGTCATCACACTATTGTACCATTATATATCAGCGGTGTACTGACTCTTAAACTATATTTCCGCGACACTCTCGGTGTCCCGTCATCGATGATCTTTCTTTTTTTTTTATTTACCCTCTCCCTTTGTCACATTACCGTCTCTCTTATCATTGATTTTTTACAGGAACAGAGGCCGATGAATGCATCGACGTGGGGACAGATTGCGCGGAGCTGATTGACAGGCTGAGAACATGGCTGTGCCATTTACAATCGGTGAGAAATCGTTGCTGCGCGTCACTAAAGGCGATCTGCGCCTCCTAATCATTTTTTTACGGAACCGGTCGAGAGACGGCCGCCTAGCCACACCGTCGCCATCGCCGCGGAGCAATTTTTGCCGTGCACGGATTCACTCAATGATTAATAATCAATCAGCAGCACGCTAAGGCACATGTCCAGCCCATCGAGCAGAATTTCTATATTGTATAAAATCTGATGTAAACTGGGGGAAAAAAAATAGAGAGGGAGAGAAAGAGAGAAAGAGAGAGAGAGAGAGAGAGAGAGAGAGAGAGAGAGAGAAAGAGTGTGTGAGAGAGAGAGAAAAAGAGAGAAAAAGAGATAGAGAGAATGGTAAAAGAAGACACGCATAGGCGAACGTCGATTATTCTAATTAAAAAAAAACACCATTTCGCAGAGTTTTCGCGAAGCACTCCGCTGCCTCGGCCAACGTGACAAGTGCAATTCTTCTCAATTTAAGTAGTTACGTATAACTGTGTTACCCAAATATAATTCCAATTCGTTTCTATTTTTTTTTTTTTTTTTTTTATATATATATAACGGTATCATACCGTCGGAGCTTTGTACAGACACGAGAGATATATTCGATTACGTCGACGGCAGACAGAACCGTCGATATTATTCGATGATTCGGCCGAGTATTTATTTGATACACGTGAATCGTGCGAAAGACTTGTTACGAATAGGAGATATTATTATTATTATTATTAATATTATTATTATTATTATTATTATCGATGTACACGCGCGTTTATATGCGCTCGCAGAGAGCTTTTCTAAAAACCATGGAAATTGTAGCGCAACAAAAAAAGAAATAAAGACGAAATAAATGGTAATTGTAAAAACGAACGATGGTGTCTCACGAAATTGAAACAATGTCCTCTGTCCCCCTTTCGGAATTGATTCCGCATCGATTTCGATCGACGACCGGAAGTAATTGTGTAGTTTGTTCGGATGTAACGTCACCTTGAATAAAAAAAAAATGTCGTCGCCCGAGCAAACACATTCCCGTTACTTTCCGAGTGCCAAGAACCAAAACGTCTGTCGATAGGTGTGTCGACTTTCATCGTTGATACGCTGGAAAATTGAAATCGATCAAAATAATCCCGTGGTTCGTGGAAATGATTTCGTATCGGTGGTATCGTTCGATTTCGGAATACGTACGACGTGAAAAAATACCGCGGACAATCATTCATACGGTATAAAGACGCGGTAAAGAATATCTCGTTGATCCTTTCAATCGCTTCAATCAATCACTTTTGGCAATACTGCGACACACCTGATAGAAAACTACGGTGTTCTTTGGTTTAGACTATGCTCGGCCCTTCTAACGATAGATTAGTCGATTAGTCGTGAAACCACTGATGTCCCATGATTAGTCCGATGTATCGTTATCGTTTCTCGATCTTATCGCGCACCTTATTTCGGTAACGTAACAAGTACGGTGGCGTGAATTGTATAATACCTGATAATTAATTATCGGGTTTCGCGGACAGGTATCTTATCGTCCTCGATAGATCATCCCGGGTTAATTGAATGTAATTACAATCGTGATTAAAGGAATGGAAATCTGCACTTTTGGAACCCGAATTTTCCCCGTTTGCACCCGTCTGTTGCTTTGTATTTCGAATTTCAACTTCTTGGGGGAATTTCAACTTCTTAACGAGACAACGACGATTTCTATTCCCGCCTGTTAGACAATTAATCACTCGTTCAATTAGCACGTGAACCGCCGAAATACGTATACGACAAATGATGAATGATTTGTTTGACAGAAGGCAAGTACGTTAATATAGTGCCGCCGTCACGTTGCTATCTCGAAGGCGGCTGTATTAATGGGAATACGACGGCGACCTCCAAAAAAAAAAAATGGAAAAAAAAAATAGAATTATGCATGCGGGTACTTGTTCCGGACAGGCACATGTATCAATTAGACACGGATCGATGATTGGGATGCATCGTTGGTGGCATTTATGGTGTCCCGTTCCAGAGAGGCAAGACTTCGTGGTGAACGAATAGAATACGGTCGATTATTAATTATAGTTGATTACACGTACAATGTATTGTATTTTAATAAGAAATTTAAAAAATGATTAATTGACTCTGTTAAGTTAAATGAAAGTCCTAGATTCTCGAAGGATTGAATATATTTGCTTTGATATTGTATTTATTACTTTAATTGTTTATAAACGTGGCATACAATAATGATTTATTACTTTGCAAGTAATAGTTGAAATTACTGAACGTTTATCGAGTCTATTTTTGTTAAAGGTCAATGAACCATAGGAGGAAACATGTATAGGCTTACAGTAGATTGTACCATGGCGAAAGAATTCCTTCTATGGGTGTTTTCGAAACAACTAATTTGAATTTAGCTGACAGCAAACATCTGTCCGCACATCAAACCACGCGATGGGTTTGTTTTAAAGTCATAAATCTGGATAGTTCTTCCGGTATCTCTTGAAGGAGTAAACTTTCATCACATTGATACACAATTTGTAATAAACAATAAGAAATAAACGATAAAACGTTATGTAACATTTAATTTCATTTCAACATCACCTTCCTTCAGGATAATCAATCAACGTGCGATCGTTTAAAAATTTGTTGCAACAGTTGCCCGGTATTTCATTTACCGTCCCCCAAAATTCACTTGCATATTATCAATGATTTTGCACCAAACGTTACGTAATAAATATACATTACACCCTCCCCGATTTCTGTGTCGTGTTCGACAATTTGTCAATTACACCTGCGGGGTCAATAAATTTTTACATTACGTCGATCGACACGATGATATAACGACTACGATGAAATTCTATTCTTAATTCGAAGCGAAATAAATTAAAGCAAGTGTTATCCAGTGGCGTCGATATATCATCGGATGTGATCATGAAGAATGTTTTTATTCTTCATGAATCAAAATTTGAAACGAAACGCATATATGTTCTCGATGAAATATGAAAGCGAGTATGGAGGAGAACGATATTCGACATGACTTTCGACCAAGTGTTTAGACACCGATTAGTACAACAGGTATTATATCGACCGCCATGTGTCAAGCGATGAAGATTAATCTATATAATTCTTTCTCAATTACCGATCATGGTTTGCCGCAAATTGTATAATATGTGGACAAGTGTTCTGTTGTTTAATTGTTCGCAATTTCGGCTTTTCGCCCACGATTTATATTTCCTCGCGAAATCGTTCTCGGCTATTCTTTCGGAGCTCTTCGTCCGACGACAATTCCCTTCATTTTCGTTCATTAGTTCTAAGTAAAGTCGGTCGAATTTTCTACATAAAAAAAAGCACCGGAAGTTTCTTCGGCGTACGATAGTACACATGAAGTTCGATTCCACGGTGGTACGGATCGGATCATTAATAAACGTACGCAAATTTAAGAAAAATTTCTGAAAAATTTCTTGTAATGTGACAAATTCGACTTTACGTTCTTTTCTATTTTATTTTGCGTTTTAGTAAGTTTCACGGAGTTCCTAGCACCAGAATTAACGTTTACTCCACATCATGAATATTTTAGTCCTCATTTGTGTGGCTATTGTGCCATTCACACAATCGAAGAAGGTAAAGTATACTCCAATTACTACTTGCATTACTATCTATCCCTGTACAACACTAACTTTGAAATTACATACTCATGTATCTCTATTTTCAAAGAAAACTGCTTAATTCCAAATATCCACAAAAATAGCGTCATATTTTCGGATCTATATCCCCAGGAATATTCTAATTAACTAAATTTATACATTAGATCCACGAATACATGACAGCGGACGAGGTGATGGGAATATTCCATACAACGTACAATGCTGGTACGTAAATTCCTCGGAAAGAAAATTAAGAATAATTAATCTCTCAAATCGAAAGGATTCAGTGATAAATCCAAAGTTTCCTTTCAGTACCCGACTACGAAGTCGTCCCAGTATTGCACTCGATAGACAATTCTATCGAAGATGGTATTACACAGGTGAAATTGAAGGCCTTCCAGAAGGATATCAAATTATACATGAATCCTACGGAAGGATATCTTGCCTCTGAAAACACCCCCTTGTGGACTGCTAGATCGGATCCTAGATCACCGGAAGGATTGCGATACAATTTGCTGCCCAATGTAATTCCCTCTGAATTTCACTAAAAATCAAAATTAATTCAATGCAACGGTTTGATAAAAAATTAATATATTTTAATTGCACAGTTAAAGAACGATAAATTGATTTTTACAGGCTTTAAAAACAATCGGGGTACCTCTGCAAGATCCAAAAGCGGGGGCAGCTCTTCTGGTGACACCGCAGGATAATCAGCGAGCTATTTTCGTGAGTATCTATTCCGGTTTCGGCAGAAAATACCAATTACGAGCCGAGGCTAAAATATTGAAAACAATCTGATGGATATTTATGCGGCTTGAATATTGATTTGAATATCGGCCAGGTTCTTTCAGATAGCCTCTCGATAACGCGTTTAATATATTCGGAACGTTATTACTGGAAGATCCACTTAAATTCGATTTAAATGGATTAACGATCCGTTTAATTCATTTAAATTCGAATTAATATTTTGCGGCGAGGTGGACACGTTTTTTGCCGGTATAATTTCGATTGCGTTCCAGGATGGATTTCTTCCCTCGAATATGGTAATTCGCTCGTTACCACAACGCGTGGTTAGAGATGTCATGTACGGAGAAAATGGACTGTACGAGCCACATTTCGCTAGAAATGATACAGAATATGACGATATGGTCTACACGTTTCACCACGTTGTCTATCAAAAAGATCCACCAGCTAGTTACAGCACTTTCCGTAAGTAGAGAAATATCTCAGGGATAAGTTGAATAGGACTGGATGAAATAAATAAAAATATCGTTCATTTTATAGAATTAACGAATCCACCGTTCCAGCGTCAAGCTCCCGACGTAATTTATCCAGAAGTGCTGGTAGTTGTAGATTATAACTTGTATCTGTGAGTATCTTGTAATTAAGAAAAAAAGAATTGTCACTAATCTCCTTAAAAAAATTTCGTTTAATTAAGATATCACGCGTTTTATATTGTCATCTTTTTTTTGACTCCGTATTATTTTATCGTTCTTTTTTTCTATAATGTTTGGCTAGTTTTTTGCAAAAGTCTGCTATTTTTTTTTGCAAAGTTATAAAAAAAAGTGTGTTCTCCTTCCAGAATGCTCGGTAGGAACATCGAGCAAGCTAAGCGATACATAGTGGCTTTCTGGAACGGTGTAGATTTAAGGTATCGCGCGTTGACCAATCCGCGGATTCGACTGAACATCGCTGGAATCATCATAGCCTTGGTGAGTACTTATTCAAATTTGATATCAGTTTTTTTTTCTTCTTTCTCAATTAAGCACACGCGTTTAACACGCCGACCGGCGGCGCGAATTAAACACAACTCGCACTGACGTCAGGAACAAAGATGACGAAAATCCAAGTGACAATGAACGTGTTAAAATGAAATTTGCATGAAACCGCGGACACACCGTTCCCCTTAACAATGATACGTGTGTGCGTGCCGAAACGTATCCGTACAGTTTAGAAAGCCGAAAGCCATATATGCTGCAATAATTCTTTTTCATATAACGTATGCATGATATTAGCATCTTTGTATTATGACCGTTGTCCTTAAGTTCGCACGTAGGAGGAAACGCGTTGGATAAATATCGTCACAATAAGTATTTTACATGAAACTTATCTCTTTACAAGAGATTTATCGAATGGCTGAAAGGCGTATATTGACCAAACTCTATTTTCGCCGCTGAGTAATGTCAGTTACGTTACCGTTCCGCGGAATTATCATATTTGCCGAAGTGCTCCCATGTACTTTCTACGTGGCTGTAAAAGTACAAGGTGTTCCAGGTTTTTCCCGGCAAAACCTTGAGAGAATGGTCTATACAGTTGGAAAGAAGAAAAATATGTTATGTGAATGTTGTTGATCAACGTTCCGCTAAAAAGTTACGAGAAAAGTGTGAAAGGTGAAAAAGAAAAGAAGGATTTCAAGAGATTTCGAGTTTCGGAATGCTGTTCGATCATCCCGATAGATAGATGCTCGTTTCGTGTGAATTTTATCGCTCTACCAAATTTGTATAATTTTTTGTTAAAAAAAACAGACGATTTATCGACAACATTCATATTTCTGAGTTTTCCATTTATAGAATATGTTCTCAAGGTTTTGCGGAAACGATCTGAAACTCTTTAATCGATGGATCAAAGATACTCGATTATTTTGCATTTAGTTATAAACATTCCGTTTTTTGATCGTTTTACAACAGATTCAATAGCTGAACAGTGTAGATGTAAGATATAAATATCATGAAATTTGATTGCAGGACATGGATGCGATTCCATATTTGGAAAAAAATCGTGTGGACGTAGCTATGATCGACGCCGACAAAGCTTTACGCCAAATGGCAGATTATTTCTATCGGGAGACGAGATTCCCGACGAAATTTTACGATATCGTGATGGCCATGACTCAGTGAGTATTTAAAAATATTTCCAGGGAATTTGATTAAAAGTTTTACGAACAAATCATCCTAATTAATTCTGTTTATAATTACAGGCTCGATCTGTGCAATATAGTGTTCGACGATATATGCGATCCGTCGACTTTGGGTAAATTATCATTTACTGTAACATATAGTCCTTAATCAAAAGTTTAAACAGCCAACATTTTTCCGTAAACTTTTTAATCCTGTCAGAAATGCCATAAGCAAATTAAATCGAAAGTTTGCTTGAATTTGTGCGTGAGGTATTTAAATTTCATAATACCGTATAAAGTTCGCGACTAAACAAAATCGATAAAATTAGTCTCAGATCAAGGCTGAACCGAGGAAGAAGAAAAAAAAACGAGTTGATTTATTTATAAGTGTGAAGAATTAAGCGTGTAATTTTATCGGCGACGGGAACCTTGGTGAACGAAAAATATATAAATTATGCATCGATGTCGGCAGGTTATGCATATGTGGCCGGTGCATGCGATAGAAATCAAACGAAACATTCGTCCGAAGCCGTTGGACTTTCGGAAGATAACGGCGGATTCAGTGGTATCATTCCAACAGCTCACGAATTGGGTCATTTGTAAGTTTGCATTGCTCCAGCCGCACTTTTGTTATCTCAACATTGTCAACTATCATCCTCTTGTAAACTTAACAAGAAAGACTGATTGTCATTAGCTGTAGCAGCTAATTTATATGAAAGTATTCCCATTTAGCTACCTAATGGCATAAAAATGAAATAATTAAACAAAATGAACTTGATGAGTTAAAATGTAAGAGAGAGAAACTAATTGTTTTAAATTACCACAGAATCGGCGCACGTCACGACGGAAACCCGAGAGATGGTCAAGATTGCCATCCTTACGATGGATACATTATGACGAGCGGGCTTATGTTAGGAGACAATGGATTCAAGTGGTCTAATTGCAGTGTAAACGCATTCTACAGGTTCCTCAAGTACGTTTCCGGGTTGTTTATCGTGCTAATTCAATGCTTTTGTATCGTCAATGCGATCTATTCGCAAAGAGATTCTATACGACAAGATTTAAACAATTCCATTTTTTCATTCGCAATGTAACAAATGAACTTTACGATCCGTTTCAGCGAGAACAGAGCGAAATGTCTCTACAATAAGCCACCGGTAGCCAAAGGAATAAAACGATTCTTGCCAGGAAAATTAATGTCCTTAGATGACCAATGTAAAAAGATCTATGGAACTGGAGCATGTAACGTAAGTCCTCAGAAAGTCATTGTAATCACAAGTCTGTAAATGAAATAGACTGTGTCGAAGTTTTTACGTTATCCCCTAGAATTAAAAAAAAAAACAGTTTGAGATACAGAGGTAAATTTTAATATTTCTTATGTACAGAAAATCTCACCCACTGTTTGTACACGACTGGAATGTGAACTTCCTCAAAGTGGAGGCCTGTGTAGAGCAATAGCACCAGCTGCTGAAGGTTCTACCTGTGGAACTGATCTTGTAAGTTGACAAATTATAAATGATTACATTAGATACTAGTGGTCATGATACATTTAACTATTTCTCGTATAGATCTGTCTTGATGGAGAGTGTGTACTTGAAGGAGTAGAAACTAAGGACCAAGGAATGAAAACGAGTCAAAGCATGAGTATGAATTTCCAGCCTAAGAAGATCAAACCTTATTTCCTTAGTGAATGATTATTATTACAGTACAGATAAAACTGCATTAATTATATTCCTTTCCTTTGATTTCCATTGGAAAGATAGTACAAACTGTGCATTCTTTTATTTTGATTCTCAATTGTTTATTAACGATGTTCCTAAATCACAGAAAGCCTATAAACCATAAACAAAACGAGTGAATTCAAGAATTTTAAAGAAAAATTGTTTTTCTGAGTATAAAGTTCTTAGCAAACATACTGTACATAAGTATACTAATCAAACTTATACATATATTGTATAGTAATACATTAATATACTCTACTTATTATTATTATATACCATAAGGCACGTCACTACATAAGTATTCCTGTTAAACTATTAATTAATCTTATATACTGTACATAACTGAGTATATTGGTTTAAATTTTGCAATAAATGACTGATAATTAATTACAAACTAAAGTATTAATTATATATCATAAGCTCATTTCAAATGAAACTTATAAGAAGAATTGAAGAAAATGAAATATTGTAAACATGTTAACTAAAGCAACTATGTATAAATATTAGGAAAATATATTAGTATATTTCTATTTAAGAATGTGAATACTATAGTCATTGAACAATTCTGGGCTCTATGCCTATTTCCTCGTATAAACTAGATTTACTACCAGGATAGTTTTCTAAGATACAGTCTAATATTCCAGTACATATACGTTTCCGTTTTGCATATTGGCGTGAGTAGTCAGTCATTGTTTCTTCTATTTTCCTTTTAGACTCAGTTAAATCTTCAGTTCCTGATGACTCCATGAGTTCATCTAGCTTGTGTGTTAAAGCATTGATGCTCTCTTCGAGGGCAACTTTTTCCCTTTCTGCTTCTTCCATTGTAATGCTGGATTTTAAACTGGACATCAAAGCTTCCTGTGCCTTAATCTCCTTTACCAGCTCTTGATACCTGGCTTCAACTTCATTAGCATGAGCCTGCAATTCCTTATCTATCCTTACTAATTCATCGTTCTCATACTTTGATTCCTGAACCACGCAGTAAATCTTCTGTTTCCCATAGACCTGACATAAAACTTTATGAGATACACTCGTGTTACACCAATATTTACTAAAAATCATCTTACTTTCTCAAATATTTTTCCATCGGCCACAAGCTGATCTACAGCCTTCTGAACAGCAGCTTTACCATATTCATTGTGCAAATTAGATACCACATCGTTGACACTGTAAGGCCTATTCTGTACTTTGAAATATTTATATACAGCCTCTGTAGCCATTATTATCCTCGATTTGTTTCAGTGTACGATTTCTGCGAACCATGTAAGTTGACAATTCACTGAAAACTGTGAATAAAATTACACATGTGACTTCGTAAACAGAACTTTGAATGTAGTACGTGACTTTATTAAACGAACTTACCGCATTCTTCAGTTTACTGTTTACTACGCGCGATGTCAGTTTGTAGTTGTACCGATCAATCACATGGTCGATAAAAACGTTTTCATTCACCGAGAAAACAATAGAATTATTGTAGCGCTTCCGAATTCCAACTTACATCGTAAAGTGGCGCCCTCCGAGAAACTTCTTCAGAAACAAAAAATTCACACGAAAGATCTTTTAATCACTTTTAATCACTTTTAATGCTACAGATTAAAACAGTATTCATCGTACGCAACGCGGCTTATAACCGGAATTACAATGATACTTTCATCCTCTAATTGTCATGCATCTTTACATACTTAAATGCCATAATATTTTACGGTAAATTCTAACATCATTCAAATGTCACTCGAACCCTGTATTTAATCCTGAAACGCTGCGTAATTTTGAAAGTTACATCTTTATATACTATTGTTTTACAAGATTAACCTTGTTTCGAATGTTGTTGAAAAAAATGTTTGTTTATAATAGATATTAGTTCCAATTTGTCTCGCCAGGATAAGTATATTTTTGTTACGATAAAAACTTCATAAATCGAAGATTAAGTAATAACTTGCGTCTTGCAGCACTATCCGCGTTCGCTGATCTTCTATTGCGTATCTTTTACATCGAAATAAAAATGAAGTCGCGAAAGGTTAACCTAAACAAAAGAGAACGTCGTAACCGCAATTACTTTTATGTAGCAATAAAGGTACTTCTGATAAACAGTGCATGAATCTGCACGTAAAAGTAGACAGATGAAACTATTCATAGTTGTCTCATCTGAAGAAAATGTTTCTTATTGTGACAACTTTGTTCTTCTCTTTTTTATTCGCCTGATTAGTGTGATGTAATTCCAAATCTGATAGCGGGGTCAGAGTTACAACATATCTCGTTTTTCGGTGGCCAATGCGACATCAGCTGCTCCTGATAGTTTTATTGACTCATAAAATTGAGGCACTTACACGCCCCTACGTTATACATATGTATATCGGCGAACGGATTAAACGAGTATGACATTTGGTGCATTCGTTATTACGTGTCAAAACGGAGAGAAAACGGCCCGGTGGGCTGACTGACATCCATTATCATCAAATTAAATCCGTCGAAGGGGGATAAGCGAACGTATATCTGTGGTTTGAAAACCAAAACGACGTAAGTCACGTGTTACTTATTTTCTTTTCAAAAAATTCGCGATCAATGCTTATTACGCGTGTGGATCAAATTGATCGACTCAAACTGTTCAAAATATAAAAAAGTTGGTTATTGTTCTTAATTTTTGGCATCCAATAATCAAGTTATTGATATTTCAATAAGTACAATAAAATATTTTATTCTCGTGGCCTGAATGAAAATAGAATTCCAACGCATTGTATTCTCATACTTAAAACAAAAAGTAAAGCTATCATTAACAGCATTTACAATGTTCTAAAACGTGAAATCTAGATCACTTAAGCCATGAGAGAAAATTTCTTTCAAAATATCGCTCGTATCATTTCGCCTTGTCAATATACACATAGATACAAGTATGCGCCTATAGTGAAACTGTAATCCGTTGTGTACAACTACTGTACCATGCACGGAGCATCGACGTATGCAGAAGAAGCTGCGTACATATTAAACTCATAACTAACCGGGCTATCTTCGAAGAACGTCAGATCTGAATAGTGGATCATCGGAGGAACTTGCGCCGCATTTAGAATGGGTGAATCAGTTATTTTCCCGGCACGATCAAAACGTTTAGAAGTGTTAGAAATTAACACCCACGGCATGCAAGCAGGTTGTGACGAGAGTGTAAATAAGTTCACGCATTTCCCGGTTAAATGTGCTTTATTAATGTAAAAGGAACTAAATATAATTTTCAATCTGAGTATTCCATCTAATCTTGACCACTGCGAATTTATTTATACTCGTAATAACGGTTCAAAGTTTGACGTTACGTTTTGTTAGTCACACGGAATCACATTCGCTAATTGCTTCACGCACTAATCGCTGCCCGCTTAATTCTAATTGGCGATAAGCTTGTTGCGTAGAAATAAGAACACGAATAGCAGTTGCGAGTGTGTGTTGGAATAATGTTACGCGTTTGGTAATACGGTAGCGAGTAACTAAATTTTGATAACGTTATATTTTAATTCCGTCATTTGTTATCCGTCGATATTAGCGATTCGAGAATTTCACGGGGAAAATATTATCTACCACGAAGAAGTTACGTGAAAATGGAATGGGATTGTTCTTTGAAATCTCATGATACGGCACTGTTAAGCGGATGTAATAAATATAGCATTGAAGTACATATGTATCTATGAAAAATTGAAACGGAAGTGAAGTAGAGAAATAATCAGTCGATATCAGGTGATGTAGTAGAAGCAATAAATTAAAATAGTTACCACTTCGATTATAGCAAACACGCACTTTCATTTATCAAAAATAAGTAATGGCGTTGATATCTGATAATTGCGTTTCTAGGTAGTTTGTCATTGTAAATACCCACTCAAACGGAAACAATTTTAACCAAAAGAATGTTTAAATTTACGTGATCGTGAATTTAATGAAATAAATTCAATTTTTATGTATCCACCGTTTCAATCGCGAATACTCAAGTGTCTAACATCATTTTATCACGCTATCGGTCATGTAATTAACAGTTTGACATTCTCATTTCGGTGTAGTTGCTACTGAAAGATAAAACAGAATCAAGCATTATGTTATAGTAATCACTCGTGTTAACAAGATTTTTGATTCTTTGCATCGCTTATCGAAACACACTTATATCGAATATCGATAACCAATAGAAAATTCGACCGCATCCACTTCCCTATTCATACATATTTTTTTATACATATACGTTTACTTTTCACGTGATACTATCATGCTAAAATTTTTATCAACGACGGTGACACGGTTACCATTTGTTGTTATAATTACCGCGAATTGTAATCAGAAAAACAATTGCGTTTTCGCACGCACCCGACACATGTTGTGTCATCGAGATCTATAAGTATGACATGCGTTATCAAGATATTTATAACAATGATTGGAAATTTATTAATAAAAGCCAAATCTATCACGTGACTACTATCTGAAAACTTTCATACACTCGAGGATCCAGGAATTACGCAAGTCGCGCCACTTAAACTTCATTATCGGTCAATCGGACGTAACACCTATCCGAAGGCTATTAAATGATTCCAGCGTACATTATTTATCGGTCCATCGCTAAGCGACGTTAAGTCTTTCAAAGACTACAACGTAAATTATGTATACACGGTTCTTTTCCTCTTATGCATGTGTTTCTGTATGTATAATATGATATGTATATGTACGATCTTCGAAAATTTCCAAATCGATGCCAAATAAATGTTGTACCGCAACGCACTTGTCTGATATGAAAAATCAACGCGATGATCCGTGATAAGACAATGAAATATCATCGGCACTTTCACAGCCGTCCTATAAAATATCGCCGGGGAAAGTACCGCCGTCTCATTATCGACTTATACTGTCATCATTTTTCAGGTAGCATCACAAAGTGTTGCACCGGTAAGATGGTGTACGTGAACGTCGCCGTTTGTTTGTCGGTTCTGCTGCTGGTGATCGGACTTTCGGTAGGGCTCACCATTAATACCTTTAAGGGTAGCGACGCTCTTGATTCAACGCCACTTATCGACGGGTAAGTACAATACATACAGTGAACGTTGATACAGCGCGATGATAAGGATAAAGGCCGGAAACTGAGCTACATGCAAACAAAGGAAGTTTATATTCAAAAGATAGCACGCGCTGTACCAAGGGAATTACCGATCAACTTTCGATAAGAATTGATATTATTAATTGCTTGGAACACGTTACCCAACGATGGAAATTTATGAAAATCAGCCGGTAATTTATTCCGAGAAAGACACTCCCAACAAAATGGTGTTTCTTCAGATAATTTGAATGATATTTGTGATAAGGTTTGATCTCAACGTTATCTCAATCTGTTGCGATTGAAATTATTTGGGGATGTAGAGTTTGGTACAATTTGAATAGAATTACATATTGGTGAATAAATTAGATATCAAGTTATGTAAAAGAATAGTAAAATAAATCAATGATATTCACCGTTAGTCACCTAACAATATAATTAATTCGTTCTGTTTTCCTATTACAGGCACAATGATTTACCGTACAATCTCTACGTGAAGTTGAACAACAATTTATCCGCATTTCATTTCGAAGAAAATTTAAGAAACGACTCCGTATGGGGAAGACCCGCTTGTGGCTCCTGTTTCACTGATATCCCCCGTTTAAATAAAGGAAAAGTGGGCGGACAAGTGAGTCACAAAGTTGTAATTGCACGGGATTGAATAATCTCGCAAAATCCCGCTCTATCTGCCGTTCTATGAAAAAACAATTAATTTATCTACTAGATCGTTGGTTCTTATCATTTCGAGTGCCGCGTCGATTCTTCTTTTACAGTAATCGCAATATCTATTGAAAACTTTATTTTTTTCGCGTATTTTTTAATATAATTCGCTGATCTGATTTTCGCCGAAGGTCGATACAGATCTCAAACATTTCAGTTCTGGGTGGCGTACACCGCGTGCAAATCGCAATACAAGGATTCCGTGCAGCTGACGTTACGGCAGATCGACGTGATCAAGAGGCTAATTGCTCGATACCCGAATAATTTGCAATTAGTCACCGCGGCCGGCGGTATAGAGACCGCTTGGAGAAATGGGAAAATAGCGTCGATGATCGGCGTCGAGGGTGGTCACTCCCTTGATTCCAGTTTAGCGATTCTCAGGCTTTATTACGAGCTGGGTGTGCGTTACATTACACTAACACACACGTGTAACACACCATGGTACGTTAAATGGACCGCAATGACAGGATCGCGTTGATGAGATTAATCAATCTAACGTTATTGAATTGAATATCTGCATATTTTTTTCCCATAGGGCTGACGCGTCCACCGTCGACAACGGATTTGTTTATAATCTTACGCAATTTGGAGAAGTGCGTTGAAATTTCCATTCGCCCGTCTGCTATTATTGCGATTTTACCGAGTACCGAGTTTATTGTCGGTGATTTAATTTTAGATAAGATACCGATCTTTCCCGTTGATAAAGGCTAATCCTTTTATTTTACGCACAGTCCTGTGACTATCATGTTGATATTATTGTAGTTTATTCAATTAAATTTCGTGAATGATTTTTAATATAGGTGATGGTCCATGAAATGAACCGGCTTGGTATGTTGGTCGATTTATCCCACGTGTCTCATAACGTTATGAGAGACGTACTTGCAGTAACGAAGGCTCCTATTATATTTTCGCATTCGTCAGCCTTCAGCATCTGCAACAACTATCGCAATGTTCCCGACGATGTTCTCCATCTAGTCGTAAGTTATCTCCAAGTTGCATGTCTTTAATAACAAATTACAACATATGATGATGTAATTCGAAACTTTGTTGCTTCAGAAAAAGAACAACGGGATCGTAATGGTGAATTTCTACACGGCGTTTGTAAATTGTAACTCGTCGAGGAACGCGACGATCCAGGACGTTATAGGTACGAGATCGACCTATTCGTTTTTGAAAGTGTTGTAAGCTCGAGTTGGTCTTACGTCACTTTTAAAATAAACAACGAGAAACCGGGAAAAGATCTAGCCGAAAATAAAAGCGACGCGCAGAGTTCGTTGAACGTACGATTTCGCCCGGCGGATTTTACACGTGAATCTTGATTAAGTTTCAACACTTAATCCGCGGGATTCTTCGGCTCCATCACACGTGAAAATGTTTATCTGTAATTACAATTTTATCGCGAAATAATCGAAGTATTTCCCTAATTCTAGATCACATAAATTACATACGTAATCTTATCGGCGTAGAACACGTTGGTATTGGAGCAGATTACGACGGTGTACCTTCGTAAGTTACTTAACATTCGTATGGTTACATTGTAAATTAACGAACAAATTGTAACAATCGAATCTTTCAGCGTTCCCGAAGGTTTGGAGGACGTTTCGAAATATCCGGATCTGTTCGATCGTCTCTACGATGATCAAACGGAGCCGCGATGGACCAAAGACGATCTTGAGAAATTAGCTGGACGGAATTTTATCCGAGTTTTTAAAGACGTAGAAACAGTGAGTACAAGGAATTATCTAGGAGGTTTATGATCGATGATTTAATAAAATTTGATACTACGTTCTCTATCGAAAGGTACGTGACACCTTGGCACACGAACCTCCTCACGAAGATATCATCTCCGGAGTGGATTTATTCATCGCGCAACGCAAGGATGGTTTGAAACCGGGCACGTGTCAGACCGCGAAAGA
The DNA here is from genome assembly GCA_917499265.3 of Mimumesa dahlbomi. Lineage (NCBI taxonomy): Eukaryota > Metazoa > Arthropoda > Insecta > Hymenoptera > Crabronidae > Mimumesa > Mimumesa dahlbomi. The sequence goes on along the minus strand of OU824113.1, from coordinate 4,491,729 downwards.
GTACGTAACTTTAAAATAGAAATGATGTACTTATTTTGAGGAAAATTCTTAATGTGTTCATATAAATTTTGTTTATTTCACACAGATGGGAAAATGTTAACGTTACAACGAATGATGAGGCCGTACAATGATGCATAAGGATATCAAATTTGCGAATATTTAGCTGTTTCAATATGTAACGAATGTAAATATGTCTATAATTATGTAAATACATGAACATTCGATATCGATCATTGAACAATGAAAGATTGAATAACTTGTTGATTTGCACAAACTATGAAGTGTGCGTGTCGTTGTTATCATCGGATATCTTCCTAGATAAATAGCTACAGAAGTGTGTGGTGCTTTATCACTCATAATCAAATTATTACCTATATACATATCGGATCCTCATCTACAAGATTTTCCTTATAATTCATCTGTACGTTCGAAACTACGTAAATGAAAAATTTCACATCCATCGAATCGTGTGCTACAAATATATGTATGTATATCAAAGATCATTCACCTTTCCTGATAAATCTAACAACAAACCCAGCCGTAAACTGAAAAATCACTTCAACGTACAACGATGACAGACCATTCGAACGTGACTCCGCAATTACGTGACGGGAATAAACGCGGTAAAATAATAAATAAGTCTGTGTTATGGGAAAAAATATTTAGATCTGTTCATAGTGCAAAATTGTCAGGGGGGTGGATAGGCGTACATACATTCGCAACAGCTGCGGTGTGTATCTGCGTACATACTACGTACGATCCGACTGATAAGCGATCAATTTAATCACTGCGACATACAGAATTTTCCGACCGTTTTGCAAACACTTAACGACTAACAATAAGTATTATACGTGTTAAATACAACGTGTGTATCTTCATCGGGTTTTGAACGAGAAAACTTTTCGGATTCGATTAAATAATTTTATTGCATCGCAAAATACAATTTAAATAACATTATATACAATATTTATCTTGTCATAGTTCTCCTGTGGCACAAGTAATCACACTTATATCTAACGATAAGAATGAACATTATAAATGAGGTATTACAAATAAAAAGTATATTATATTTACATGATAAAAAATACTGACGAAACAAACAAACCATATAAATATTATTCGATTCTTCCATTAGTATAAATAAATTTAGATTCGTATGATCGATCGCATGAAATAGTATTAGAATAATAAATATTAACGGGGCTCGATGAATTCTGCGCTGTCGCTCCAGTCGATCGACTTCTGCGACTTTTGTATGTAATTGATGTACGTGGTAAGATCTTGCCTGTGAAATGAAATTCGGTTTTATTTACTTTCGAACGCTTAAATTAATACGATTAATGCATCCGTCAACGAAATAATTATCTCTATTGTCTTTATAAACGAATTACACGATAACGTACCATTGACTCTTTCGGATAAACGGATACACTGCCGGTGCTGGAAATCCATTGAACTGACAGCAAAGAGATATAGTATAGGCTCCCATGTCTCTCCAAATCATCCAGTCGCCGATATGTAATTCCGGTAGTAACGTATCCTTAAGTATACAATCGTACGAGTCGCAAGTCGGACCCCAAATGGTCGAAGAGAATGTTTCATCACTCGCCGGCTAAATTTAACAGAATAAAAACAATGCAGAAAATCGTCAATATCTATTAACGTATCGTTCGCTTTCATAATTGTATTATTAAATTGTATGCTTTTAAACCGTTGGTATACAGGTTTTAATGGGATATTATTAATTAAATAAGAAAATCTAATTAAGAACGAGAATATTACCGGGTACAGCGGGATCGGCTGTCTCGCTCTCAGGTCTAATAATTCTTCCACGAATGAGTTGTACACTCCGCAGTTCATGTAATACATTCTGGTCGTTTTCCCTCCCCGGGAGACAATTTTTTTCGTATGCAAATACGACGTCAATGTGAACGCCGACGATACGTAGTACTGTCCCGGTTCACTGATGATTCTGATGCTGGGATCGATGTCTTGTATGGCATTGTTAACGATAGCGGCGATCTAAACATATTGTATTAATTAATATATTAATTACAAATTGTATCGAGCGCGACAATGATAATAAAAACGAATAAATAATAGTGGGATGCCTACCTTGTCAATGCCGGATCCGATGTCACCTGGAAATCCACCGCCGATGTCGATCAATTGAACGTCATTGCAGCCGTAAGATCTGGCGATTGTGATCAGTCTTTTGCAAATTCCAATAGCTGTGCCGTAGGTATTAAAATCGCCGCACGGGCTGCCCACGTGAAAACTAAAACCGTGGAGCGTCAGGCCGAGATCTTTCGTGAATTGTATCAATCTGATTGCTTCCTCGTCCGGATCGCATCCAAATTTCGATCCAAGGCATATCGGTGACCCTTTAGCGTCGCATCGAATACGGATTACTATTCTGTGAATAATTATATCAAGTATTTACGTTAGATTGGAATACGATCACATTTCAGCGGAAATAAATAGCAAGAATGATGGTAAATGTTACTTACTTAGCATCCGGGAATATATCCTTAATTTTTAAGAGTTCTATCTCACTGTCAACTGTCATCTTACGAACGTTCACTTTCTTCGCGAATTTGATGTGAGACGGTGGTTTCGTTGGATTCGCAAAAATAATCCTGTCCGCAGTGACACCGAACTGCATCACTTGTCTGATTTCTTGCTGTTTCAATGAAGAGAGGAAATGAAAATTATAAATTGCGTGTCATGTAAGTATTATGCAAATTGAGAAAATTCAACCTACCTCGGAGGCACAATCGAAACCAGCATCGAGAGCTGCTAAAATTTTGATGACAGTTGGATCCGGATTACATTTTATAGCTGAAATTCAACGTGACCATAATATGTATAAAGAATGAAACATACGAGAAACACGATGTTAGAGAAAATAAATGACATGGAAATTGTGAAATAAAATTTAAAAAATGTACTTACCAAAATGCGGGACAACCCTCGGCATCTTTTTCACCCAATTTTTGTGTTTTTCCACGACATCCGCCATGTCCATGATGTAGAAGGGCTCCTCTTCATTTTCCGTGTTAATGATACTTCGTATGATGTCAATATCATTCACATTGTCTTCGTACAGTTTAACTTCGTCAAAGTCTATCTGAGGCATTTTGGATAGTCAGAACTAGACACAGCGAAGTCTCAGCGCGGTGTGGCGATACAAAAAGGAAAAGGCACTTATAAGTCATCTGAGATACAGTGATAAGACCACCATTACTTTTTAAATACGATCGCAGTCCATTTTACATTTGTTTAATGATAAGATTCTTGGATCTTAATGCATATGGTACACTTCTATTTTTAAGATGATGCAAGATTTAAAGCACAATTAATACACAATGATCCAGCAGATTTGCAGTAATTTATATTGGAAATTAATAAAATCGATTGGATTACTTAGAAGAATTAATTTACTTATTTATGGAAAAATAATAGAATAAATACCCTATGATATTTGTTTATGGCACAAGATTTTGTCTTTTCTCTAAGATCCATCTCTAAAAGGAACGAAGAATCTAATGAGCAATATCCATACACTCGCGGAACTATAACTGTGTAAAACTAACTGATATTCATTATTTCCTTATTCTTTAAAAATTAGTATCTTAACAAGTTCGTTGTAGCTTAAAGGAAAATACGTAATCGATAGTGTTTGCACTTCCTCGTTGACCTTCGGCTTTATGTTTACGTAAATGTTGCTTGATAAAACGTTAAATTAGCAGCATTTTAAACATCCCACGTAAGCGAACGATAGATATCCTTTTTACACTATTTGTAAATGTATATATACCGTACTTTAAAGTTACCATATAAAGAATACAAATACAGTAAAATACGCAAAAAATATTTTCTCATATTCGCGTTCAAATACTACAGAACATAATATTTAAGAACATTTGGGGACCATATACTGTTTAAATAAAAATCATTGAAATGTAATGAATGAAAACGAGATAATTAATGACGTCGAATCATTCATTAATTTCGGTGCTTCGGTGTTTGGAACTTTGGCAATCCTTTCATGATTCTTACGATGCGGTTTGTATTTAGCTGTTGATGAACAAATGTTCATACTTCAAACACTTGCAAACTTATGGACAGAATGACGCTGATCAAGCCCATTATATCGGATTGGACGCAAAATTCTGAAGATTGACACAGCTGTTGTAGCAATTACGAAAATTACGATAATTGAAACGCAAAATAATTCGTTTCGCGCAGTTCATGCGAATAGTTGGGGAACTCGATGAATTTCACCTTCGGCTTCTGAAAACGTATTTTCCTAACTTTTAGACCGGATTATTATCACAAGGTGTAGGATCCTATATCTCGCCCGTGATACTATGCGTTCACGCATATAACGCAGATGTATATCATAGACCGATAAACTCTGCACGTTTGATCGTATCGAATTTTCCATTTTTTTTTGTTTTGCGTCTGTGAAATTAATAGTTTAGAAAAAATAATGAAACAGAATATTTTACTGAAGTTTCAATGTTTGGTTTGTCGACCATTCATACTTTTCATTATACATAAAAACCTCTAAATGTATGCGCTTCGATAACTACGTGTCGAGTAAAAAGAAAATTCCAGGTAGTTTTTGTTACGCCGTTGAATAATAACTTTACATAATTTGGATAACGATTCGTTTTATTTTAAAAATATGCAATAATGTTTGCAAACAATAATACTCGGTTTATCCAGAAAGTATAATAATAAAAGTTTCCTTGTTCTTAAATTGATTGACAATTTCCAAAAACACGAAACTCAAAAACCACTTATAGCCAAAGAGTTGTTTCTCAGCAGATCATGATATTTCTTTTATTTGTTCATAATATGATAAAATTATTAATCATGTCATTCTCACAAGAATATACATAGTGATCCAAATTCATTCGCATTTCGAAATAAATACCAAACCATACATGTCTTGTGTACAAATGAACGTAGAAATAAATAAAACATTGCGAGACGTATCAGCGACTGCAACAACGGGTATTGTTTATAAAAGGAAAAAGAATTTGTTCAACTGCTTGTTCGGCCTGACGCATATCTAAGATTATCAGTGTGACCTGAAAATGAACGGGATTCCCTTTATTTCAACAATCATCCTTAAAGAACATAAGTTTGACGGGTTGCGTTACATGCGTGCAAATCCGCCCTTCTCCCACTTTCAACGACATTAATTTCCTTACCGCATTATCACACGTGCGTCTCAAAACGTGTCTCCATCTAGCGAACATTTTCCCTGCCCCAATTGTCAGTGATTCATCGAGCTTTGTATAAAATTCAGGCACAGACGTGATATCGGATAGATATCTCGCTTAATGTCCAGTATCTAAATTATAGACGCGTTGTGCGTGTCGATATGTGAGGAATTGATATCATCGACACTATGTCGATAAGATAGGTGGTTACATTTCCGTATTTTAAAGTCCTCGTGGATATTATCCATTTATAATTATGTACTATACGATTTAATTGTCTATTTAATTCCCTATTAGATAGCACGAACACATACACATGTACTCCACGTATACAAAACTACACTCGTGCAAGAACCAGGCGTGTTTTGTCATCTGTCTGCTCGGTTAACGTCAGAAAAAGTATATTTTCGAGACGAGTGAACACTGTCGTAATAATTTACATAGAAATTAATTAAGTACTTAGTTAATCGAATCATTTGAATATGATCAATCGCAAATTATAAATTCTATACCTTATTCTTACTATCAATCCGTATTCATTGCGGATTCGAACCGAAAATGATAAGGTTGAGAGTGATACAAAAATGGTAAGGGGGTTCTTGAGTATCCCATCGGAAACGACAAATACGAGTATCCTATCTGGTAAGTGAAAAGGCTGTGGTAATTGCTCAGAGAATGCATGTGCACTGACGTTCACCGATATTCTACTTTTTTGAACATTCGATCGATTGGATTATTGCAAAGTCGTCAAATATATTTTTTAAATAAACGTCATTTGCTACAGCTTGCTGATTAACGAGTTTCTTGCAAAAATGTACCTTTTGTATTAGACTTCTGAACTTTCACATTATACAGCTTGAAATGTGTCATTACTGAGAAAATTCATTGGTGTAACTTGCGTAAGTTTTGAGGAGGAGTAACAAAAACGTTTATATCATTACCGAGACACGTGAACGTGCTAATATTTTCTATTTTATTTGATCAAAAAATGTTAGGTTAATTTGTAGTTCATAGATTAGCTTCTCTCAAGTTGATAGCACATTTTGCAGAATTTTCTATGTTTGTATTTGACAACGTGGTGATGATTCATACATATACGTTGCACTTCTCTTGTATCTAACACGTTCGACAGAAAAATACCAGACCAGTTTTCTTCCTTTCTTCTAAAGCTGAAATTATAATGTTTATCATTAATAAAAAAATATTAATACGAAAATTTTGTTTAGAAAATTGCATTTTTTCAAACAGTTTCTACTGAAAATGGAGTAGGTCACGTATTTTTTTTTTCAAAATATTTTTGAGTAAAATAAATACCGTGTTTTTTCCTATACATATATTGTGCACTTTTTTAAACAATTCATGTATTATAGTTTACATATATAAATTAATATGCATATATATTTATTTAAATTAGTCACTTCATTTTCAAAATTAACGGTTTAAATAACACAATGCAAAATGTAAAATTCAGACTATATAAAAGCAATTCGAGAAATACGTATTCATTGTAATTGAAAACGGTCGCGTGTCTTCATTGTTATTCGTAAAATTCACGAGTACGATAATTATATCACACTTTCCAATATATATTTAGTTATTGGTGAAGCACGTTTGTATATACCGCTAACAGGGTTTCTCGTGAATGACCAGCATCAGATGGCGCGGTAATTTATACGCCGCTTGAATACACGGGAGTTTCCAGGTCCTGTGTAGCTGTGTGATCGGCAGCAAAATGGCAGCGAGCGACTCTACCACGGACGAAAGTCTCTATCCGATTGCGGTTTTGATCGACGAACTAAAAAACGAAGATGTTCAGGTAACGCCAAACGTCCTAAAAACCATCGGGTTATTTTGGCGGAATAATCGGCATGTTCCGCTACCAACAGCCACCAGAAAAAACAAAGTGTCAAGGCGGCTAGCGGTAGCGTACAAGTGAATAAAACATCCTTTTCACCTCCTGTCACGCTACTTTTAACGTTCTATCTCTGATACTAACATATTTGATAACATGGTCTTCCAGTTCCAACAAGTACCCGTTAAAAGTCTTATTTCTATGGGGTCTTAGAATCATAGAATTGATTGCGTTGTTGGAATGGAGTGATGTACTTAAGAGATACTTGTTTGAATCGGTTGGAACAGATTACATTCAGGACTAACACAGTGCTCACTTTTGTTTCAGTTACGGCTGAACTCAATAAAGAAGTTGTCTACAATTGCACTTGCGCTAGGTGTAGAACGAACACGTAGCGAATTGATACCGTTTTTGACAGATTCTATGTACGATGAAGATGAAGTGCTGCTCGCATTGGCTGAACAACTTGGACAGTTCACTCCTCTCGTGGGAGGTCCTGAACATGTCCACTGCTTATTGGTACATATATAATTTTGTTATCATTACAAATTTATCCTGAGATTCAAAAACTATATTATTCATTGTTTAGAAATGTGTAGTATTGTCATTTGTTATGATATTTTAAGGGTACAGTAAATAGATACTATATCTAACTCAACTCAATAAGCAGATGTGCATTTTTCTATCTTGTTTACTATTTTGTATATGTAAGTAATAATATATTGTTTAGTAGATACTCTTGTTTATATTGTTTTTTATGTTGGCGTGAGTCTTCTTAACAGAGGTATGACTAATCGAATGACAAACATATTTCATAGAAAAAAGCATTACTTCCTGATATCACAATTAGTTATTATGTAGTATAACAATGTATAGAAATAATTACAATACATTTACTGTTACTCAAATGTAATTTTTAATTCTGAAAACGATAGTAACAAGTAATTATTTCATTTAAAGTATAGAAGATGAAATGTGTGGTTTTTGTTCTAGATTTAATGAAAGGTTTTTAATACAACTTTTTTTTATTTAGCGACCACTGGAGACTTTGGCAACTGTAGAAGAAACTGTAGTTCGAGATAAAGCAGTGGAATCATTGAGAAATATTGCAGGTCAACATAGTGTTGCAGATTTAGAAGAACAGTTTGTTCCATTGATATATCGTCTAGCTATGGGCGATTGGTTTACATCAAGGACATCAGCGTGTGGCTTGTTCAGTGTATGCTACCCTCGAGTGAATCCATCTATCAGAGGTACAAAATATTTATTACTTAGTTAGGAAAGTTAATTGTGATTACATGAATACAACGTCCTTCCTTTTTCAGCAACTTTACGAAACCACTTTAGAACTTTGTGCCAAGATGACACCCCAATGGCACGTCGATCAGCAGCTTCTAATTTAGGAGAATTTGCAAAAGTTATGGAAATTGAGCACGTTAAATCAGATTTAATACCTATGTTTGTTATACTAGCTCAAGATGAACAAGTAAGCTTCATGAAAATTCAATACCAATAAATTGTTATTATCAGCTGTATAATATTATAACCGAACATCAATTTTTTTAGGATTCAGTACGTCTGCTAGCTGTGGAAGCGTGCGTTAGCATCGCAGCTCTATTACCGCAAGAAGATGTGGAACAGTTAGTGATGCCCACTCTACGGCAATGCGCTAACGATCAGTCATGGCGTGTTCGTTACATGGTGGCAGATAAATTCACCGATGTAAGTATATTTCATAGTTGGTACAGTATTTTTACATGAAGTTGATGTAAATGTAGGTACTAAATGTTGATTATAAATTACCTTTATTCATTTGCAGCTTCAAAAGGCAGTAGGCCCAGAAATTACAAAAACAGATCTTGTAGCAGCATTTCAAATATTATTAAAAGATATAGAGGCTGAAGTTCGAGCCGCTGCAGCTGATAAGGTCCGTGACTTCTGTCAGAATCTTGATCAATTCAATCAGGAGTCTATCATTATGACCAACATTTTACCAATAGTCAAGGAGCTTGTGGCTGATCCAAATCAACATGTAAAATCGGCGCTAGCCAGCGTAATAATGGGCCTTAGTCCTATTCTTGGTAAATATAAGTAAGTGTTAATCAAGTATGGCTTATACAATTTGGTTAGTATGTGTGAAATCCGTAATAACAGCGAGGGATTCTCCATATTTGCAGCACAATCGAACACCTATTACCATTATTTTTGTCACAACTTAGAGACGAATGTTCAGAAGTTCGTCTCAACATTATCAGTAATTTAGAATGCGTCAATGAAGTAATTGGTATACAACAACTTTCGCAATCGCTCTTACCGGCTATCGTTGAATTGGCTGAGGACTCCAAATGGCGAGTGCGATTAGCCATCATAGAGTAAATATACACGCTATTGTTACATACGAAGAAAAATGAAATGTACGAGTATCACACATACATTGTGTATATGTATTTCAGATACATGCCATTGCTAGCTGGTCAACTGGGTGTTGAATTCTTTGATGAGAAATTAAATTCATTGTGTATGACATGGTTAGTAGATCACGTTTATGCCATCAGAGAAGCAGCCACGCTAAATTTGAAAAAACTGGTAGAAAAATTCGGACCAGAATGGGCACAAAACACTGTAATTCCTAAAGTTTTAGCCATGTCGAGGGATCAAAATTACCTTCACAGGATGACATGCCTGTTTTGTATCAATGTAAGTGGTTTTTTGGTGGGTACATGTACTTATCGATAAATCAATACCAATTATCATTGCCCCGTTTTTGTTCTAGGTATTGGCTGAAGTCTGTGGTCCAGAAATAACGACAAAGATAATGCTTCCAACTGTTCTTGGAATGGCCACCGACAATGTTGCTAATGTACGATTTAATGTTGCTAAAACTCTTCAACGAATCGGTCCGTACCTTGAGCCTAGTGCTGTGCAGTCTCAAGTAAAACCTGTGCTGGACAAGCTTAGCACTGACACAGACGTAGATGTGAAATACTTTGCTTCAGAAGCAATTGCAGGCATCGCAGGTAGGACTTTGAACTACTTATCTATGATAGGGAAGTAATTGAAGTAAATCAATTTTTATTAGCATTCTTTTTAAAATTAGTAAATATGTTTACGGACACCTTTCATTCATACTTTACTATGTTTCAGCGTAGGTTGAAAAATATACAGAGTGCATTTAAAACACTTATCCATCAATATTCAACCTCAACTTCAACAAGTAACCTGTCGCGATATTTACACTTACACATGGCAACAGGGAATATTATTGCACAGTCAGAGCAGAACCTAATATCAAGAAATATAAACTTCAAATTAGTAGTTCATGTTAAACGATATTTTAAGTTCTGTTGTATCTGTATATCTATAATTGCATTACTTATTAAATATTCAATTTAATTGGTAACATGTATTTCTTATACGTACCTAAGTAATTGTCTTAAAAAATAATATAATAATAAAAAAATACCTCAGAGTCATTCCTAAAATCAGACACCTCATTATAATCTGCTCTTCCGCAATTCATGATTAGATATGTTCACCTATGTCTTTTAATAATCAGTATTTTAGTTTGCTTAATATATGATGCTGTTAAATATTTTATTTGTAAAAATAATAAAATTAACAACCAGTAATATAATTCCAATTTGGCTTCTTTTATTTAATTGTCAATTTACCTGGGTATCGTACAGTTCGTATTATCACAGCTTATCGCTATTTCCTTCTCTTCTACGCGCACATATTACGTATGGCTGATGTTGACACACTATCTACATTTCACTTTTGATTTACCAACTTATTATTAACAATTTTCGGTTTCTTATTCGCAAAACGAAAAACAATTCTAATGCTCATCAGTAAAAGTTACAGAAAAAAAACTTAAAATATGTATTATATCAATTACATTAACGATATGTCACTATTGGGATATATTATTTTTAGAAACATATAAATCTTTTCTAACAAAACAAAAGTAACACTACAAACCGCAGTATTTCGTATATATAATTGCGACATAATCTTTTCTCCAATTATTGCATATTTTTAACAAGAATTCAGTACATCAACCAAATTACAATCCACAGTAACGCCATAGGTGAAATGAATTACTTTCTTACTGTAAGGCCGAAATCTATGAATATATTTACAACTATTGATTTTATTTTCGTGTTGTAAACGCATTTAATGTTTAATTTCTTTCATATTTCCTGCGGCATTCCTTTAGTTTTATTAGTATCTATTAACGTAACTGTCCCAGTACGCTGATGTACTACTTTTTACCACGTACGTGTAAACTATAAATGTACTCTTGAATAATCGTTAACGGAACCACCACATGAATAAGTATGGTAATAAGTTATTAAAGCTAATATTGTTTCTTTGTACTTCTACAGAAAATGCAGCGCGAAAAAGTTTGTTAATTTTACGATGTTATACAGCTCAAATTTTTTCAAAGGACACTATACAACGCTTTTTAGTTAATTATAACATATATATACAGTTTATAAAGTACGATGCATACGAAATACGAGTATTTTCAGATATAAAAATCATATACCACAGAAATAACGTAATTCTTATTATCTATTTAAAATTATAGTATGTCTATGTATTGTATGCAAATCATGTGCTAATGTTTATAGTATTTCTAAAATACCATAGAACCATGAATGTACTATAAAGTGTTTGCTTGCAACAAGGTCGATCAGGTTTTACCTTATGAAAGATAATGATTCGTTAAAAATTACTTGTTCAACTCCATATGATCTACTGTATACATCATACAGTACTTGCATAATATTATGCTATAAACATGGATCTATACACAATCTATTACTATACTTAGTGCATTTGTATTTCATAAGAATAATAAAAGATAACACTTATATGCGCATACGAATATGGTAGTTTCAAAAACGATGCGAAAACGTATGCACATACTAATTTTACACTGGTAACATATTAATTATTTCAGACTGTACTAATGATTTTTTCATTTTGAAGAGGAAGATTTATGGTAACAAGTTGTAAACTAGTAGAAAAAACATAAGAAAATGTAAAGAATTGGCAATCACTGTTTCCTCCCAAGTAGTAGTGTATTGTACACACAATACATTTTCCAAGATCATCTATTCGTGTTTTCTAAAGTAACTTTTAACGTTTGTTACTCAAGAAAAATTTCTACAAATAATTGTCGAAAACTATCCTGTGTATAACACAGGTAATCTTAGATGTTAAACGCATCTATTTAACAATTCAATACCTTTGTTTTCTCTATGACTTCTATTGATTATCCTCAAGTCATAACGCAAAAAATTTTTACATTACTCGTCGTCCGGGTACGTACCAATTATATTGCAGCCGTTTCAGATTTCGTTAAATCCACGCAAACCGTATGACTGATGGTAGAAACATGCGCAGTTTCGTTATTGGCAGAACTTATTATATTTAACGATGAAATTTTCGCACGCTGATATGCCACAACCGTATTCAAACTCAAAAATCTGAAAATATAGATTAATAACAGGTAAGAATATTTTGCGCACGATGTTGTGTTAATCTGTAATCAATGACCACCTGTAACATACCTTATACAAACATACATCACCAATAATGCAGTGCCGGCCGCTAGCATTCTAATGATGGGACCCTCTACTAATTGAATAAGTGTCCATGCAGCAGCGGATGACCCACACATGATCGTCACAATGGCGATAGTATGTAGACAATGACGGGATGTTATACTATTTTGCCAATCCAATCGAGTTGCGTGTTCAACATTATACTGAGTGCCACACACTTTGCAAGTGAGACTGTCAGCGTTTACTGAACTCTAAAATTCGTACGGTACATGTTTCTAATTAGTTATTGAGATAACAGATCGATAAAATATAGTTAAAATTATACCATAGACCATTACCTCGACTAACCAGCGACGCAAACAATTGTGATGCACTGCGCTTACATCTCCTCTACATTGGCAGGGTTGAATTAATGGGCCAGCATCTTGTCTGTCACTATCATAACATATCCAACAATCTTTGCTGCTGATTGATGTCCCGTCTGAGAAAAGTGCAGCATCTTGTTCCGCGTTCTTTTCTTGCAATTCAATTTCTTTTGTGAATCTCGTTTGTTCGGGATCTGATCGTTTCACGATACGTTTCGGATTTAAGATCCACAATTGTTCCGGACTGAAAAGGAGGAAAAGAATAGCACCAATCGATTGATCGCAAAATACTATAAATCGAGTATAATATAAAGCTTTTTTGCCATAAACAGGATACCTCATGCAATTCCAAAGAACACAAGGGAACCATAATACTACTCCCACTTCAATGACACGAAATACAATATCGTGCCAATTTCTGCTGTATAAAGGTACTCTGTAACCAGAATAATGGATAATATTAGCATTCACAGCACTATCACAGTGCAGACATGTTGTTATGTAATGAACATGATTCATTCACTTACTTAGTCTTCCAAAATTCACTAAGTGTCTCACTGAATAGAAATCCAACAATAGTGAAAAGCATTAAAGCTTGTGACAATAATCCAAGTCGAGATTGATGTAACTGAGAAGTATTTATTTGTTGCTGCAGTAGTAAATTGTTGCAATCCTGTGATGTACTTGGAACAGGTTCAAATAATTTTGCTGTAACTTGGTCTTCACCATGCAGTTTCAAATCATCTGCTGTACGTTTGTGTATAAGTGCAGTGCTCTGATATTCATTCAAGAACCCACCTCGAACCTAGAGAAGTTTAAAAAATAACTTTTTTTCTATACATATTAATTCAGTTAACTGTATAATTTTGTATTTTGAAATAGAAACATACCTTGAAAAAGACTTCTACTCCATAAATGAGGAAAAAGACTACAACAATAAACAAGAGTACAGCATAACATCCATTAAAGACATGTGCATAAAAGCTCTGAAAGTGAAAATTAGTTATTTAATAAAGTAGTTTCTTGAATAAATACAATTTGATATTTAAATAACTTTAATATAAATATTATAATGTACCTGATCTTCCTGTGAGTATATTTGAGCCGTAATAAACTCAGCAAGTAAGAGAGAATACGTTACTACATTAAATATAACAAAAGCCACAAATGACTTTGAAAGAAACTGTTGTCTATCCCAAGACATGTCCCTCAAATGAAATAGTTCAGCCCAGAAGCAGACAAGTAGTGAAGAACCACTTAGCACAAGTGGATAGTATGCAGATAACAAACTTCGCGACCATCCTTCCTTGAATGCAGTCTGTTGATCATTAATAAATAATGTAGCGCGATGAAACTGTAATAAGTACAATTGAAGAAAATATATTCTGTACTTACCGGAGAAGTAAAGTATGCTCCTCTTATTACTGATGCAAGAAAGACAACAAAATATAAAACTTTTTGTGTTGTAACACGACATGCTCTAAGAAATGATGGTGCTTTCATCCTTTGCCATTCTGCAACTATGCAGATTATAAGTTGTATCAGACATATGAATGCCAACATAAAAAATATAGTTGCAAACGCAATATAATACATTAAGTTTGGAACATGGCACTCCTGGCCGTCAAATTGAATCTACAATACATAAATATGTTAGATATACAAACAATAGCAGAAAATTAAATGTAATTAGTGCAATTATTACCTCGCACACACAAGTACCATTATGACATTCTCCATGTCCAGAACAATTTTCATTACCGCAGGAATTGTTCCAAGCCATCATGCCAAACTTTACTAGTAAGCTCAATGGATTCTGTGTACTTAAAGTAATCACTTGTTCCATGATCACTAAGTACAGAGCGGACTGCCCGGGCAGTCCTATTTAAAAATCTGTAAAATATAAAAATACGTATCATCCCATTGTTATCAAAATTCTGATATTTCCTTGATTACACTTTAATCAAGCTTGTATACATTTTTACCTACAACAATGTAAACAGATAATATTCTACATCATAGAAGCAAAACAATTGTACAATAATTCAATTGACACTATTACATCATAACGAGTATATAAAACAAATAAAACGGATGTTTAAGAATATTAACATGTTGTCACATATTCAGATTTGCATTTTCATTAAAAACATCATAAAAATTCAGCTAAAGTAACCGACGTTACTAATGTTTTATTTAGATTGCGTACAAAGAAGTACGATGTGAATGATAACACTCGCGTGTTCTGTTAATCAGATTGAATTTAGTATACAATAAAAGTAGACAGGTAGAAATTATTTATCGAAAAAAGTGAACTATTACGTGTTGTTTAAACTTACTGAATTCGCTGTCTAGCTGATTGTCGATACTTTTACTTTCGGATAAACAAGTATAATGAGACAGTCCAAGTACAGCTGTATCCGCCTACACAATAGCTCCACACATTCGTCAGCTGTCGTTATCGCTGCATGTCGAACGGACGTTGACATTAAATGAAATGCTCAAAACGCGTCACACTAAGGCTTATATACATTCTAGAACGAAATTAACGGAGGGTCAAACACAATTAACGTGACGTCGAATCGCAAATTAATTACTAAAAATGTACTTCGTCCGGACTGCGAATTGACGTTCTCGTTTCTCTGATAGATTAACCATTGATAACGTTCATACAAGATGGACAGATATGAAAATGATCAAGGAAATACGTCGATAAAGTAAGCAACTACTATAGCCGCATCACAATTAGATTATTAATAATCCACTCATGCGTTGGAAAAAGAAATATTACAAATTTTTTGTACTCAATCTGAAAATGTATTAAACTATCGTATTTCATAACGTAACGTATCCGAAACTACTTTGCATTATGGTTCGGGTATTGGTAAAACAGTGCTATTTTCGTATTACATCAAGCTCGTTATTTTTTTACTAAGAAATATATTCAGAATAGAAGGTAGTATACCTTCGCATTTCATAATTTAATATGAAATAATTGCAACGTATAAATATATACAATGGAGCACGTATTAAAATGCTACGTTAATATGAATGCCTTGGTATCAATTAATCGATGCAAATGACGATTCATGACGACTATATAGTGTCATCTGTAATTCTGTTCCCTAATATTAAGAGATGATTCCAATAGGAAGGCATAAAAATATCGGAGATGTCTCCTTGATATTTAGATTTATAAATAACTTCACTGGAAGGTTTCTAATAACTCGGTCGTAGAAGAACCATTAAGAATGGACGTAATCAGAATTTAATGAAACATATTCAGCAGCGTATGCATGTATGTGAGATGAAATATTTTTCTTTCTTCTGGATTCAATTTCATACTGCTGTACGTCATCGTACATACTGATTGAATAAACATACCACTTATTATTACATTACTATTTTACGTAAAATAGTAGTTGAACTCAGAGTCGTTTATACTATGATAAATCGCTTCGTCGATGTTCGTAACGAAAACGACAAGATGACAATGATTTACTAAAATAATAATGTCATCGACGTGGAAAGTTTATCAAAATTAGTAAATATTTTGCACTTACAAAAAGCGGAGATAAGCAGTATGACGAAGTAGATGTTTAAGATAAAATAAAGCTTATAAATACGAAATAATATTAATGTCATGTGTAAGGTTGTATGTACGGCTTACATGATTCCCAGAAGTATCACTACTGTTCCACCAATATTGAGCAAATGTAAACTTTAATGTACAACGTTAAAATGATTTAATTTCTATTAAACTCACTTATTCTAAACCAGTAAACTAACGCTTAAACAATGACTTAGATATTTATTTAGTGATATTTAAAGAACAAATTTGTTTTATCAATGCTCAGACTATTTTAAAGCTGATGATAAACTTTTCTCATGTTATTGCGGTTTGATAATAATACTTATGGTATTTTAGAGAGAATTGTGTTATTTCTAATCATTTTTTCATGAATTAGTGGAACTAGTACTCAGGAACAAAAATTTGTTGCTTTAGGAACACGGATTAGCTCAACGGATTGATTCTGAAACGCAATTTGCTAGTGTTACCTGTAGTTCTCATTCTCTCTTGTTCACAGTTCGCATGGTTTACGAACGATTTTCAGATGGTATACTAGACGACGTCATTTTACAGAGTACTGCCGATCTCCGAGTTACCGAATATACCGTTTAAAGTACTTCAAAGACACGAATTCTAATCCGTCGGACCAATGTATGTACTTGTTAGAGCGTTTTATTTTGTGTTATTTGGTCCAACACTATTTCATTGAGAAAACTTCATAAAATGTTACATAATTTACACTTGAAATACGAACCTTTTTATTTACTCATACTTCATAAAATATCGCTTTTGCCGAAACATTCAGTAAAATGAAATTGTATTTTTTGTACTATTTCTTCCGAATATGAGATATTTCTTACACATAGAAAACTCGAATATTGGAAATACTTTTGCATGTCTTTTATTGATCCTTACCACATATATAGGTTGAAGAATATTTAGTATTAATAATACAAAAGATATTAGTTATTTGTTTCAGGAGTATTGAATAAAACAAACCATATATGTATCTATATATGATAGAAAGGATATATTTTAGAATTACACTAACCTATTTCCTATGTTGTATACAGTACAGAGCACATAATAGTAATAATCAATTGATCATATATAGTTCACGATATTGTAACTTTTGTAATGTATAATTCGATGTTATAGATGCCTGAGGCTACAGGAGCTTTACCAAAACCACGTATGCGTGATCTCCATGTTCAATTCATTAAAAAGGGTGTAGTTGGAATGGTAATATTTACTGCTGCTGTAACTTTAGGATACAAAATGTTATTTGTAGACCCAAGGCGTAGGAAATACGAGAGATACTACAGGTATTTTGATACAGGCATTTATTTAAACTTTATTATTACAGTTTTTTTCTAACCCAAAATTCATTCTTTCTAGAACTTACAACCCGGAGAAAGCATTGGAGGAAATGAATGCAGCAGGTCTGATGCAATCTTGTCCCCAGTAAAAAATTATGAATGTAAATAACTGATTAGAAATAATAAAAGATTTGTCATTTATGAGGTTATAATGCACATACTTAATAAATGAACAAATGTTGATCATTACAATACAGATATTTGTAATGATTTAGAGAAATAAATAAAAATTCTTTGGTGATACATTTTTTTGAACTCTTATCTAATGATACTATGATCCTGTTGAATTTCAGGAACACATACTTTTTTCTTAAAACTTCAAAAATTTTCTCTATTATTTAATAGTGTCTACACAATATAGACTATACAACATCTGAAATCTATTAACAATATTTAAGATTTAATGTAATTGTTGATAAATGTTTCATGTGTAAATAAGTATGGCAAACTGTACTTCATTTTGGTATAATCTATAACTTGTTGAACATTTATCACAGTTTATTGAATTAGATAATTTCTTATTATTTTTTAAATTACATTTAATTCTAACGAAGGAGGCAGTATATTAGTTGGTAACAGCAGAACTGAATACATTTGGTACTCAACTGCATATGAACAGTTGCTGATAAAAAGCGGTCATAAGGAATATGATTATAAAAAAAATATTGTAAGATACACGATGAAGTGTATAATCATTGAATATAGAAATAGACATTAAAAATGAAGTTAAAGGATTTAATTGATGAGAGGTTAGGAAATTTGGATGTTAAAATGATTGGCAAGATGGCGCCCCTCGGATACCCAGCGTGCCCCGCGCGATTGATTTGCGCATGTCAGTTGTTCGCATTGCAAATGGCGGCTCCTTGTTATTGTTCATGGCGTTTTATGACTTGTCCCTTTATATTACCGATTATGTCGAGTTTTTTCGTGATTTCTACCGCGCGCTGTGTGCAGAAAGTGAAGTAAGACTTGCACGGCGTATTTTAGATTAAGATTAGTGCTCCAGTGGTGTGGCTCCGTGCATTTTGGACGCGAGAAATCCCGCACGAAGTTGGAAAGAAATGGGGTAACGTTAAAATTTTCCTGTGTTCATACGGTATCGAAACGTTCAGTGCAAAGACTGAAGTGAGGCCCGTTCGCTATTGTCTTGTTCGTTATCAAACTTTATCAATGTTTCGGTAAGCATATGCGACCGCGAGATACAGAGGATAGCTGGGAAATAAAAATGTTGAGACTTTTGACGGTCTATCTTGAGCATGCTTGAGCCCACTTCACGTACACCTCCCCCGACGGACAAAATGGTGGCCCCCCGATATCTAGTGCTCTGCATGCCTTATTTCGCCGAAAATGATTATGGAACTTGCCGAAATCGGACATTTTCTCGTGAAAACGCTAAATTTCCATTAATGCAGAGATCCGCATTTCGCGCCTAGTTAAAAAACTACCCTATAACCTATTTTCTTCCATATAGAAGTTGTGCCCCCGTCTTATGGCCCAAAGATTTTAATTGCTGTTCGCGAGTGGTAAGACTTACTCCAAAATCATTTGTTTTACATTCGCCCGGCAATTCGACGAATACTGGCGGAATAATTCACCTGATCTTTAGATTTTCTCCGTTAATCGTTATAATTTGGCGAAAATCACGATCAAATTATAACCTAGTAATCCTTGTTGGCCTCACTTTTTGTTTATGCACCGTGTTTTTGTGATTGTATTGTTTCGATAACAATTGTCAAGTTTAAATGAACGTTAAGTATTTCCGATGTTATATACAACTTTTACGATTATCTACGCGTGTGTAGATACAGATATTTTGGTTTATTAATTTTTAGATATATCCTAATCATATATATAATTCTGGAAAATATAATTTCTGCGTTTTCATAGTGTTTTTTGATTTGCAGTATGAATTGCAATATTTGAATGTTTTATTTATTGGACTTCTGTTATATCTTAAAATAATTGTTTAAGCATTTCATAATAAGTCTTTGATGTTTTTTTTTTACTCCAGTTCCACTGTATATTTTTAATAATCATTTTTTTTGTACATAGTTGCTTTAATTTATGTGTTTCATAAATAATACGTTTGAATTATTGTTAATTTTGTAAAGTTGTATTTATTTCTGACAAACATATGATAAAGAAAGTATTGTTATAGATTTATTTATGTTCTATATTAATAATGGTATACTGTTCTTAAAGTTATTCACTATCCTAACAAAATGCCTTTAAAAATTCATACTATGTTTACTAATTGTTGTTATTACAAATATACATTAATGTTTGTGTATTTCTTATTAGTGTGATAAATGATTAATGTTATTATTCAGTCACTTTTTTATTTAAATCTGTAATGTGTAATAAATATTATTTCTATACACACAGGTATGTTTTATAATTTTAATATGTTCAGGGAATAATAAGAACAATTCTAACATTTAATACTCATCAGAAGTTTGTATCTTTTTGGGAGCCACTCATATATTTTATTTAGGTTTTCATAAAATGTGTGTAACACAATATTTTGCCTTGTATCAAAATAAATTTGTATCCATCAGTTGTTTTAAACTCAAAATATTTTAAGTAGAATTGCAGTAAAATGTATTTCATTATTTAATATGAGTTTATAATTTTCTATAGAAACAGTAAACAAGCTTATTAGTGCTGGAGTGGCTTGGAGCTGTCGGTTTACAACCGACGGATAAACATCTCATCCTCACATATTACAGTGATACCCTGAAGAGTTTTTAAGCTCTCTGGGTAGTTATGTGATTTGTGGTTGGTATGTATTAAATGTATTTTATTTCCTTATTATATTATACTCAACTTTAATATAATAGTGTGAATAGTACCATCAACAGCTTATATACAGCTGAAATATATATTTAAAAAAAAATGATACTAGCTGCAAGTCGTGCATGAAATCATAGTTTTAAGGAATATTTTATTTATTTATAGTAGATTCTTTAAAATGAAAAAATTAATTTTGACACATATTATAGTCATGGCGGCAGATAGTGATGGTGATCTGATTGAGACGGTGGTAACGTGTGAGGGTGACCTTGGGGATCCAGAGTTTCCACACAAGTTTAAAATCATTGTTGACCGTCTTAAATCTTTGCTCTGCAAAGGTAAATATGTGTAGAAGAATTGGTCTATACTTAAACAATGTATTTTCTTAGTTTGGTAATGCAATGACGTAGTACTTTCTTGTGGAATTTTATATGTAATAATTGTATGAATGGACAATATCGTTATGCAATTTATAGAAAAGGGGGATGGCCTGAGAGTAAATAAAGTAGAGCCATGGAATTCTGTCAGAGTCACATTTTCAATACCCAGAGAAGCTGCGCTGCGTCTTCGGGAATTGGCAGCTCAGGGTTCTCCAACACTCACGCAGCTTGGCATTCTTTCAGTGCAGGTTGAAGGAGATCAGGTAGATACTTATCAGTAGAATAGCAAATTATTCAAAGTATCCTTTTATTATTTATTTAATATATACATTTAATTGAATCATTAAAAATGTTGTACATATCTTCTACACAATATTACATGAGTTGTATGTATATCAGGTCATATCATTGAGGATAGCGAACCGCTTTAGTGGAGAAGCACAAGAAATAGTGTTGCGTTCAGGACCTTCGCAAGACAGTGGTGCCAAATCTCAAAATGAATCCACTAACAATAATGCTGACAGTGATCCTTCAACAGCTTTACCTGGTCCGAGTAATACATCTAGCATTTCCTCAGCATTACGTAATGTGGCTCAAATAATAGCAGCTGGTATGTTATTATACATATGCACAGTAAATGTGTAATACAAATTTTGTGATCAAACTCACTGTAGATGTTTCACAATGGTATTTTCATAATTTCATTAAAAATTCCTTTTTATTGTTTCAGGTACATCGTCAGAAAAGGCACCACAGTTTCGTTCTCCAAATGTAGTTGCACCTACAGACTGTGATCCTATCCCACCATTTCTTGCAAAATCCGTTCAATCAACATCTGGCAATAACAACGTTGGTGCCTCTGGAAATCAACCAGTAAACAATCCCAGTGCTTCACCCAGGAATAATTATAATGGTCCATTCCCATTTGCCAGTATGACACATGCTGCCCAAGCGATACATAATCGTGAATCACAAGCAACAACAATTAAAAATGCAATGCAATTTAAGCATCATACGCAACCACCCCCACCTTATCCTGCTCAAGAAAGTTTGGCGACAGTAACGACGTTAACAACTGGTCATACCACAACTCAAGCAATTGCATCGGTTGGTCAGTTGACGAGTCAGTATAAATCTTCGATAACTACAGCATCTAGTCTGTCACCAAACAACAACAACAATAATATGGCAGGGAATTCCAATGGTAATGGAAATCAGGTTGCTCTGTCCAGTCCGCTTCTTGTGAATCTGTTGCAAAACGATGCTGGAACGCATCCAAATAATGTGATACCTGGTCAGAAAATGTTACCACCAGCTGTAATTGACAGTTCTGGAATTACTAACCGTATGAGACCTACCAAGAAACCGACGGTTAGAAGGAAAGAATTATCTTCGCCCAGCGAATCGCCACCAAATTTGGATTCGCTTAGAACAGAGGACCTCATCGGAGGAACAGCGGTTATTCCTGACATACCCCAATCTTCTTCATCATCCGCATTTGCAACTGTAAATGCTAATCAGCCTTCAACAATTCCTCAACAACATTCGGTCAATGTAATCGGCGGATCTGGGCAAAGTATAACACAACAAACAACGCATCAGACTCCGCCTAGCGGACAAGCACAGCAACCTGCATCATCGTTGCATGCTCAAGTACAAATACAACAGAAGTTTCCAATTAGACAAGAATTGGCATACAGACCTTCTCAAGTGCAATTGCAGGGTCAACTTCCGACCAGGCACCCAGTTAATGGACAACAAATTAGAACGCCACTGCAGCAACGGCAACTGTTGCTTCAACAGCAACAACAACAACAGCAGCATCAAATTTTAACTCAGCAGCAACAACAACAACTGAATCAACAACAACAGAACGTGAATACCCCTCAACTGCTTACACAACAGGCTTCAACGCCACAACAGTCTTTGGTACAGCAACAAAATGTGAATACCTCGTCGTTACAGTCCAGTTCCCATACAAATCAGCCACTTTTACAGCAACAGCAATTAATGCAGCACCCAACAGTTGGAATGAGTGTTCCACAGCAACGGCTAAGTTACTTAAGTAATCAACGTCAACAAACACCTCCGCCCTATTCGCGACAACCAGTTCCATCACAGCCCCACATAGGACAACAAGGTCAAGTACTGAATGTGCAACAGCAGCTGCATCATAATCAACTTAAAAACATAAACGTCAATACCAGTGCTACCACAGATTTCCGTTATGGGCAGAGCCAAAATATACTAAGCAGAAACTATCAACCTGCTCCGAGCAACGCTAATGGGACCACGTGGAACGCACAAACTAATTCTATTCCACAAGGTGCTCAAGTTAATACCGCACGTCTGCCGACTACGAATCAGGTTTCAGGTGCCTTTTCTCAGTGTGGATCTTATACGAATCACATTTCTAACAGTAACGTTACTTCACCTGCTACCAAGGTCGAAGTTTCCGAATCTCCCAAACCTGAGGAAGAGCCACCTGAGCCAGAGTACACGTCAACCGGAAAGATAAGACAGTTTCTTATTAATCCATTGACCGGACATCTAGAACCTATGCCAAGTGAAAGCTCAGATTCGGAGCCGGAAAGTGCGGTGGACAACCAGGATGATTTCTTTTCCTTTCCATCTCCATCGAACGACCGGTCAAATTCCATATTTTCCGACGATGATGCGGACAGTAATTTCTCAAGAAGGAACGACACAACAACAAATACGGATCAATCGGATTCCGAAACCACCGTGAAATCGACTGCAAGCGAGGGAAGCTTGAAACACAATCGAATAAAATCGAGCAGAGAAACGGCGCAGAGTCCAATGCCCGGAGAGAAAATCAAACTCAGATTAAAGTTAGAAAAATCAGAACCCGTTACGCCAGCATACAAGGTCGATGTCTCGTTTGTGAACACACCACCCATCAGGAAAGCCGACAAATCAGTAAACAAAATGTTTACGGGCGGAATTCCGAATTCTGGGACTGGTGATGAGCCAAGAGTGCCTCCATTACACATTTCTTTAAGAGGTCGGAACGCTTCTGTAGTACAAATCAGAAAGAAAGAGAAGAAATCACTGAAAGACGGCGAGTCTGATCCGTCTAATATAAAACGGCGAGGAAAATTGAAAAAAATGAAGGAGTGTATAGACGGGAACAAGTTGTTGCAGAAAAAGTCATCGTTGAGCATGATCATTGGTACTTCGTCTGCGTCAAAACTACCCTTGTCTAATTCCACGATGATCAATAGCACTAACACCATTAGCAAAATGAATAACATACTTCAAACGGTCGTGACGAAGTCGAATGCCTTAAAACAAGAATTACCTGTGGATGCTATACGTGTACAGAGTGGCATCACAAAACCGAGTTCAAGCAAAAGCAGCGACGTCGACGATATACCGTTAAACAGCAGAATACCATCGCCGTCGAAACATAAATCTTCTATTTTGAATCAGCCGTTGAACACGCAACAGGCGCTAGTAAAAAATCAAGTTGAAGTGGACGTACAAAATCACATGCAGGAACATAAAATAGGAGGAGGTAAGTTGTATCTAATACTTATTATAATTGATATTTTATCTTTATCCGTTACGTCGCCTTATGTATATATTCATTCGAAAAATTTATGAACGTACAATTTTTTTATCACGTTTTCACGTGGCACACTTTTGTACGTTTGAAATAATTCAATTCTTTACAGGTAAAACCAAAAGAAGAGATTCTAAAAAGAAATCGGAATCCGGCGACGGATTGCACCGTGAGCAAAACTTGTTATCAGGCGGTAGAATATTGGATAATCAAGCAAAATGGAGAAAACTGAGTTATAAAGGGGACTCGAGCCAACCGATGAGAAAGACTGATGCACTTTTAACTGGAAATGATTTTAGTACAGCCAAAAAAGTGGGGGAAATTAGAAGAACAAGCGACAGCGATATCAATAGATCAGCAATAGAAAAGAACAGTACTTTGAATGCCGTTGCTTCTAGACTAGCAGAACTAAATGGGGTAAAAAAGGATTTAATCAGCCAAGAAAAGAGAAGGAGATTAAGTTTGATGGATGAAAAAGATCTACATTTGGGAGGTAAATATTAAAATTGTCTTTATGATATGTCATATATGTACACATATATGATTTTTTATTGGTCTTATATTCAAAATTGTATTAATTAAACGAAGTGCTTTATCTATTAAAGAATAATTGTGGTGTTTGAACTTTATAGAATCTCAAGAGGCAGAGGCTACACACTTTAATAGTCAGAAGAGCATTCCTGAATGTTCTTCCGCCAATCCAGTTCCAAATGCAAAACCCAACAGCAGTACACCTTTTGATAATGAAAGTCCAGGGTTGGTTCCGCCAAGTACGCCTGCCCAAAGCGATACAAATCCATCTGCTAATCTAGAGAACAAAGTATCCGCACACGGGGACACTGTGACGAAAAATACACAGTCAAACGTGAGCAAGATCATTTCTGGAAAGACAAAATCAGATGTGGATAATTGCAAAACGAATTCCAATATTTCTACCAAAAATCAAACTATCAGTCAGAAACTGAAAAATCACATGGTTTCGAAAATTGATACGAATGCCAGTCTAAACAGGCATAATAAAGTCGATCATTTCGGTCACAAGAAAATAGTTCAAAATCATATAAAACAGGTCGATAGATCTATGGTGGAGAACAAAATAGATAATACACAGAGAGTCAGTTTACTGAAAACTACTCAGAGTTCAGTAATTAGCAATTCAGTGGACCAAGTTTCCAGATCCCAAATCGTCGATCTGCCCTCGAACAAACCAACTTTACCGATCGGAGAAATAAATGTAACAGAAGCGAAAGTCAAGCAGAAATTGCTAGAAACTACTGTTCCGATAGCGATCGGGGTAGATGCGAATGTAGAGCGAGTCGGTAGCGGTGGAGGTGGCGAAGATTCGGGTATTGAGTCGATGGATGCATTATCCGAAAAGTCACCAAATCAGGGGGAATCTCCTTTGCACAGGCCAGCGACCGAGTCAGTAACACAAAGCAGCGTAAAGACTGCTGTCCAAGGGGAATCTTCCCTGTCAACCACCAATAAGAACGTGCCTTCCTCAACTAGTAGTAGTGATATGTGTTCAAATTCCCATTCGGAACTTCTCAAGTCCAGTGGCCCGCAAAGGTTAAGTCCCGTGTCTGTAGCGAGTTTTCTGGAAAATCACTTGAATCACAATATATCAAAGTCCAGTGAACATGACATAAAGGATGCACCTAGTGAAAAGTCGACGGCGACAGCATCTAGAACTGGTGGTCATAGTGACTTGGTTGCTAGTTTAGAAGTGACTGATAACGATAAAAGTGTGTCCAATCCATTGGTGACTGGATCGGTGACTGTTGTGACAACTTCTGTAGCCAGCACTGTGGATAGTGATAATAACTTATTGCAATGTGCGCAACAACAAACTAACGACTTTTCTGAAAAAGACGGTTGTAGCGTTAAAGTAGAGGAATCTGTTAACCAACACGATCAGGGTAAGGCAAACTCTAAACACGAAGTGTCGCATGCTATCGAATGTGCAACCGAAGACAGTGTTAAAACAGCCATAGACGGTAATAGTGCAATTAGATTAAGCGACGAACCTCATGGACAGAATAATAACAGTGTGCCTGTAATACAAAATCATGTTGCTTATAGTAAGGTAAAGACAGAAAAACTTGATAATACAATTACATACGAGGCTAATGCGATGGCAGATAATTCATGTTCTAATGGTCAGAATTTTAGTTCCGAAATCAAAGTAGAGTCTAAAATTAACGCAAAAGTCGACGATACGAGGCAAGTCGATCGAACCGACGTTCCGAAAAACATTTCTTTAAGCGCAACATCCGTTAAGTTAGAACCGTGTTCCGATCAAAACCAAAAATCTAATGTACAAAGCCATCAACAGATATCAGTTAGAGAGCCTTCCATGAATCTTCAAAAAGTTACAGATGATTTGGTTAAAAAAATTGTCAATGACGCGAGTGATATAAATATAGGTATTCAGTCACCGCTCGGCGAAGATCCTCAGCCGATTAGAATCACCCCGCCCTTGTACACGTACTCTAACCCAGTAGTTTTACAACGGGATGAGACACCAAGCCCAGCAGCCCAAAATCCGGAAGTCGATTCTAGCGATGCGGAGCACGTCAAACGGAAACGTAGAAGGAAACAAGAATTAGAAGGACGTCAAGATGTCATATGTATAGAGGATAATGACGAGACACACTTTGTGGAAAGGTTAAATTCTAACAACACAGACGACTATGTGAAGCGACCTCCAAAATCATTGCTGGAACAACTTTTGATAGAAATTCCAAATGATACCAATGAAAAGAGATCCCTGAGAACTAGATCCCAGAAATTGAACAGTCCTGATATTGTAAAAACTCCAAAAAGTAGCCCTCATGGTCCTAACAAATTAGAAGAGAGACGTAGCATATCACCATACGCAAAAGCAAGTCCTAAGCTAGGAGTGTCTAAATTATCTCCTAATACGACAATAAAAGTTGGAAAAAGGAAACGCCAGGAAAGTGAAAGTTCTGTAGCATCCAGTACTGCTGATGATCCACAACCAAGACCAGGGAAACGGAAATGTTCTGAGAATGCTGCAGAACTTATCAAGGCCTGCATGGGTGTAGATGAAGCTGGTTCTTTAAAGAAACAAGTACCTGTCAAAGAAGAACAGTCGAAGAAAGGATTCAACATATTGGCCAAGGCCAAGAAAGGTGTTTATTCTACATTTTTATTACATTAATATTTTTATTTGGTATATTATCATATGAGTGTTTGTGTATTAGATGTTATTAGATATTAGGTATGTTTGTTTTTCTTATGTTTCCTTACCAAATGACAAGGACTGCCAAAAACAGGATAATCCAAGTGCCAGTTATATGTTGATCTATGATTGTTCTTTATACCACAAATAATGATTATTACCGTCCATCAAGAAAGTATGAATTATTATGCGTTATCACACATACTAGTTGTGGCATTAACTTCATTTACAAAAAGTATTCGAAAAACTAAACAATTACCTCTCAATCTCAGTCATGTTCTTCTCAATTTAAGATAGTTGCTTTCACGTTACTTGTTTACAACATTTTCAATTTGGACCTGAACTCTCTGATATAAGCATTTTTATATTTTTAGGTCCCATTGTGGTAGAAGTAGATTCGTCTGATGATGAACCATTGATTGAATCTGTAGGGAAAGCAAGAATGCGATTATCAGACGAAACATCAGCTGCATCTCCAAAGTCTAAAGATCAAAAGTAAGCAATATCGGTGCATTCTTTTAGCAGCAGTGAATAATTGAATTTGTCAGAGATTTGAGAGCCCCGCTACGTAAATAAATCTTTATTATTCTAGAACAAATACAAGCACAACTGTTTCTGGCAGTCAAATTAATTCCAGTAATATATCAAATTTCAATGCCAGTAATAGAGTGCAAAGAGAGAGCCGTTTATTAACTACCAAGCAACCAAGTACAACTGCGGTAGTTACTGTTGGGAAGGAAAGGCTGCGAGGTACTTCCGTATCCAGCAACGAATCCATAGGAGAAGTAACAACAAGAAGATCTGTTCGACAGAACACAGCTTCACCACTGGCAACACCAGCAAGCAATACAAGGGGTGCATCTAGATCCACAGAAGATATAACTAGACGGAAAACACGAAGTGGTGCTGGTATGTAAAGATATTACAAGATAAACATATAGTAAAGATACAAGATTTAGTTTCGCATATTTTATATCACATTTCATGAAACATCATTTACAAAGAGAAAACAATACATTTCATACATTATTTGAATTAAAATCGACATTTATGTAAACGTCTTTCATTGAACAATTTATAAATCATGTATTTCACATACCGTTTTAATTGAAAACACCTCGTACAGCGGGAACATTGTTTTAGTAACAGCTGAGGCAGCAGAGCAGGCAAAACGGAGGCGAATATCCCGAGAAAACAAATGACCTTCGGGAAGCGACCTTGACAGTGATTAGCTACCGTCGCTCGTCAAGGCCTATCCGTCTGATTGTGTATCTGTTATAAATGGTTATCTGATCGCCGTGTGGCTGGACCCCACCTGGTGAAACTCTATGCGTCAATAGCGCACAACGTTGCTGTGTATGTAGCAGGAGTATCGTGTCAAGAGTGCTGGATGGTACCAATATTCCTTTTTATTACAATATTCGTCCACCTCCATTTAAACTAGACGTTCTAACTTCCTTTTTGAAAATACTATTACAATATCAACAAATAATCTTTCAGACATTTAGTGTACTATTATCGAGCTTTATGTTCATAAGTATATTAACGCTGTACTGATTGAATTCAGTACATTTTAAAAGGGAAAGGATTAATAGATACGATGATATTAATTGTCTTTTTGTTGCCGTCTAGCGTTCTCAATTACACTATACTTCTGAAACAGCAAGTTTAGTTACTCAGATATAATCTGCTCAATGCATTACACTTTGATCTAAGTAACTGAACTGATCTATAACTGCCGAGTCGATGTATAACTTTCTTTTGCCAAGCTTTACGACCTGTATTTTCATTTTAAAGAGAAACGGAATCAACACTTTGACGTGTAATTTTATAAGGTGCAAAGAGAAACAAAAACTGTCGCTTTTACGATGTTTAAGAATCGTTTAACAATAAGTGAAACTCAAACATCTGTTAGATACTAATTATACTAGACACTGACAAAATGATTGAAAATCAAAGAATACTTTTACGGACAAAAATGTAATTTGCATCATTGAAAC
This sequence comes from Mimumesa dahlbomi, assembly GCA_917499265.3. Taxonomy (NCBI): domain Eukaryota; kingdom Metazoa; phylum Arthropoda; class Insecta; order Hymenoptera; family Crabronidae; genus Mimumesa; species Mimumesa dahlbomi. The sequence continues at coordinate 4,461,785 of OU824113.1, read as the reverse complement.
ATTAATTCTTCTTTTCATTGTTCGATATTATTATTAGATATCATTGGCACGGTATAATAATGGTAAAAGAAAGTCTAAATTTTAATCATGCATCAAATATGAAATCTGACTGTACTGCCGTAAATAAATGTACGTTTCTGGAGGACAAATTCCATAAACTGGTGGGGCTTAGGTCGCTACTCTGACGACTTCACTGATAGACTTTGTTTCAAAATGTTTAATATGCACTTGTGTATTTATTTGAAGATTCTATCTATCTATAGCGACACCACTTTCCGGTATCCATAGTTGTGATTTACGAATCGAAAGTACTAACTTTCATAATAATCATGCATACTAATTATTATTGTCCTAAGCAATAAATTCCTTCTAGAGGTACAATTTTGAAGCATCATTTCGGTATTTGTATCCGTAAAGAAGACTTCGAAAATGTTTCTAGGACAATCGTACTTTTCTATAAATTTACACTACGGAATGTACATTTACCCTTAAAAGAATCATTGTTTTTAATCAATTTGTGATTACATGTAGTATCATAGTATTTAATTTTAAGAAATTCGATAGAAATTATCGTATATTTGTACACTACTGCAAGGTCTTCATTTTTAGATCGGTAAACATAGTCTTTCAGGAGAATGTTCGTCTTGAGTTACAATATTTGCAAAGGGCAGAGGTATAGGGTTATTAAAAAGGATTTATTTTATTTATGAAACATAAACGGAACGTTGGGATAAACCATGCATAAATATATGAAAATAATAAGAATAATTATTATAGAAGAACTATTAATACAATGTTAATTTGATAGGTAATATATGAATGAATATATTTTGTAAATAACTTCTTGTAAAGATACATAAGGTGGTCCCTTTCATTGTACATATAGGAACTGTTTAAATTTTTATTAAATTAGTAATAATTAAAAATTGTGCAACATCATTGTCATTACTATTAATTATTATTCGTGATTGTGCACTGAGGACACTAGTAACACTCTTTTGGCAACACTTAAATATTATACGATTCTATATATATATATGTATATATACATACGTATATATAAAGTTATATATGTATGTATGTGATTTATGTCAACTATTGTTTTTGTGAACAGATAATCTAGTTTTATATTGTATAAACGTAAATTATACAGTTGAGAGATTGAAGTTCTAAATGCGCCTGTGATAGCCATCATAGTACAGTATCTCCTCTAGAAAGCTTGCATTTATACTTTGTTAAGATACATTAATTTTTCTATTGATCTACATCTATCCGATGACGTTTAATAAGTAATCACTTAAATAATAAATGTTACACTTTTGAAGCATAAATATGTTTTTTTGTTCTTTTTATGAAGAAATATGTATTCAGTTTCAATGGTAGTCAATCCGAAACTTTGCATTGAAAGCCGTAAGTAAAGTATCTCGTAGTGTTCCGTATGAAAAACATTGATGGCTATCGGGCAACGCATATTTCAAAGAAATACGTCTGTCACGCAAATGTTGAGTATTGAATTTAATAATATTTGAAATAGAAAATTTTGTTAACAAATTTCTACCCACTAGATAAAACAACAACTTCTCTGGGTTAAGGTTTCGTTAAATTTAATTTTCTATTTTCAATGTTAAATTAAATTATTTAGTTAGAATATTGCTTGTTTATCAGAATTTATTTCAATAGACTCTGGATCATATATTGTAAATAGTAGTATGCTTATTTTACACGGATGGGAATTTATGCTGTACATAAAAAAAAAGGATAAAGAAGTGAACACTTGAACGTTTAAATTGATCGAAGGCCCTGTATTATGATTGGATGATGTATAATGTAATGAATAGTAATTTAATGACAGAATGTGAGAATGACGGGACAGAAGAAAATTGTAATTTCGATGTAAAATATTCTCCTTGACGCTAGATAGGTAGACTAGGGATTATTACGTTACAATTTTATCATTGAATATTACATTTATATGATTGTATAGATTATAAACAAACTAAGCTTTGTGTGTAAATATAAATATCTTAAAAATAAGTGGTTTTTTCGCATGCTCACACAATTAAGGAGCTTCTAAAAGTTTATCTGCCGTAATAATTGCATATAGTATGCATATATAGTATAAGAAAAGAATAATATCAATACGCCAAAGATCGCGCGCTAACTGTAATATGTGACAACTGTTGACAAAAAAACAAGAAAAAATGAATATGGTGTATATGTAAAGCTCAATAAATAATTGGTGTTTGTACTGTGGTTCGTAAGTAAATTTAGAACGCTACCGTTTCTGCGGAATTTACAATAATTGTAACGATTCAGATGTTCACTTCTGTGCCCGTTTATCAATAAATATAACGAACACATCACAAGCTCCTTAATTTTGTTTGCGATGCCACAAAATATATACTATATTATGTATATGGATGTGAGTTTTAAGATCACCAACTCCGGGTGAAGTTTGATGACTTTAAAACCTGCTGTATGCAAGACATTTGTATTTTTAGTATTTGGTTAAAATGATATAAATAGCAGTAAACGATTGATAATAATCCAAGTGGATATATAAATATATAAATATATAAATATATAAATATATATATATATAAAAATAAAGAATTAGATACAATATTATATTTGTAGAAAACGATTGAGCACGTGAAAAGAAAAGCACGCGCTATGATTATAAAGAAAATATTACAATTATATTATTACCTATTATTACACAAAGTGAATACACAATATAGTAATTTGCTAATTGTACCTTTTAATAATTACTGCAGACACATTGATGAAAAAGGTTTTTTTCTTGTTATTAATTATCAATTACCATAGACTTAAAAGATAATGAAAAATGTGTTATAAAAAAAATGCAATTGCTTATTTTGTATTATACCCAGTTTCTTGAATTACTTGAATGGCCCATACGCACTCGCATATGTATACGGTAAATCATTGATTCAAAGTAATTTCATCATCTTGTAACACTGAACACACTTCCTTATTAAATCATTTCGTTTTTTATTTAAAAATAATATTTTTCTTATAGCAAAATAGATACTATTTTGCCGATATACATATATATATATACATATATAAATACAGAAGTCATTCAAAATGAAAAGTATTGTATAGTGAATACAAACTTTCGTTAAATCTCGGTGTATTTTTAGTATCACGATCGCATTAATAATCTTTATTTGATAAAGAAAAAAAGTGCAAATAGTAGATTATGCTGTAAGATTCCTGCTACTGCGAATAATTCTCTTTTAAAATATTCTGAGAGATTTTTGGATATAAACATAGAAATCGAAGAATTTGTTTCTTCACGAATATAATGTTGAACATTTAAAAGAATTGTCCGTATGTAACTACCTCTAGTAAGCAAAGTTACTAGTTATACATTTTGTATATACTGACTACAAGAATTTCTAAGCTTCATACACCCTTAAACTTAATTTGTTTGTCAATGGTATGAAATATATTGCCAAGTAAACTTTTATAAACGTGTCTATTGCAATACAAACTGATTACTCTAATTTGATAATTATATGTAGCATACTTCGTAAGATGATACCAAATTCCAAGCATATAAAACCGATAAATAAATAAATTTTTCACCTTTACAATATGAGGAAATAAGCAAATTACTCCGTAATGAGAGATCAATGAATTGAATTCAAAATTTCGTTTTAGACAATGTTTTTACACACATATATACCACTGTAACTTCTATATTCGAAAATTATATTCTTTATATTATGTCTTTTTATGTGAGTAAAGACAAGATAGAATTAAAAGTCGTAAATGAATTGATTCTGTGCTAGTTATTGAGGATTTATATTACTTTATGTAAGGTATTTCAAATTTACGACTATTGTCAGTCATTTTTTATACTTATATCTCTCCTAAACACGGTCTCATAGTGTTTTCAAATGTCCAGTAGCTGCTATAAATCTCTTTATAGTTCTAAGGTTTATTTTAATTTGAACTAAATGCAAATATTTATTCCTTCGTTGCATCAGTAGTAAAGGATCGAAAAGGGATTTCTGCGTATACGCGCAGTGTGTACAATATAATCCGTGTACACACACATTAATAACACATATAGTCGGGAACACATGGCGAGACACATGCCTTTAACAGTATTCGAACAAAATATGTGTATTGTGTTCTAAAAAGAATATTAATCTCTACAAAAATGAGTGTGGAAAAAGAAGATGCGCAAAAGGATGTGGAAATGACAGAGTCTGTAGAACATAAAGTGAAGAAAAAGCGTCGTGCGAGTGAGAATCGCATGGAGGTATGAAGTTAGGTTATGTCAAACCAACCTTGTGATATACATATAACTTGACGGTGAAAAGAGTAACAATCAATTCTCTTCTTCCGTCAGTATACACCCTTTATTTCAATCATCCTTGTCTCTAGGTAGAGGTGATAAATGGTGTAGAAGGAAAAGTGAAATCACATACATCTTCGAAGAGAGCAAAAAATGTACAAGGTGGAGAACAAAGAAAAGTAAGTATTCTAATATGCGAGTACAGTTATTGGACTTGTATGTTATTATTAAACTTGTACTCATTTGTTCCCTAGGTACCTGTGCCTGCACATAGGTATACACCACTGAAAGACAATTGGATGAAAATATTTACTCCAGTTGTGGAACACTTACAGTTACAAATACGTTTTAATTTAAAAACAAGAAACGTAGAATTACGTACAGCTCCAGAAACTCCAGATATTTCAAATTTACAGAAAGGGGCAGATTTTGTAAAAGCTTTTATTTATGGTTTTGAGGTGGAAGATGCCTTGGCTTTATTACGTCTAGATGATCTATTTGTTGAAACCTTTGAAATACAGGATGTAAAGCCTTTAAAGGGTGACCATCTTTCTCGTGCCATAGGGCGGTTAGCAGGCAAAGGTGGAAGAACCAAATTTACAATAGAGAATGTAACGAAAACAAGGATAGTTTTGGCAGACACTAAAGTTCACATACTTGGTTCATTTCAAAATATACAGTTAGCACGAAGAGCAATATGTAATTTAATTTTAGGCAGTCCACCTTCAAAAGTTTATGGTCAGTTGAGAAGTGTAGCTAGTAGAGTATCAGAACGTTTATAAGGTGATGAGCGAGAGCTAATTTTATAAAACATGTTAAGAATAATACCTGACTATTCATATGAGATTTTACAATCGCTTCATTTGTATTATACATAAAAAGATTACTTATTAATAAATACAACTAATTTTGCTGTATATAAAATTGATTTTAATGTATAATTTATATACACACGGCTTTTACTTACAGAAGTATTTTGTACTTATATTTTCTGGGCACTTTATTCAGAACTAGTCTACCATCATAACTTAATGATGCAAACGTCCAGGGATCTGCAGACGACCATTCAACTGCATACACGCTATCCTCATGTTCCTCATACCTGCCAACAACCCCGTCTTCTAGTCTGAAACATCATTTATTTCGCATTTAATCATCTAGACTTGTTAATATATTATTTCTCTAATTTTCGAAGGATCTGTATAGTTTATTATATGAATTTACTTGTCCTTTCTGCATGTATCATCATTTTGGGTACAGTCGTCTTCAGGAGGTACAATATGTCCAAATGGTTCAGAGGAAATAGATGCAATGCTGCATAATATAACTCTCGAATCACTGCTTGACGTTAATACTAATTGATCGTGAAATCTATTGATTCTAATACTCCACACCCAGTGTGAATGTTCCATCCGCGACATTACTGGTTCTGTAGGTGATCTGATATCCCAGAACTTCATATACCCATCGTCTCCACATGTAGACAAAAAGTACTGACGATTTGCATTGAAATCCAAATCTCTGGAAAGAAATTTCACTGCAGATAAACATATACTGTTTTATGCTAGGTCTTGGTAGTCCTGTATTATGTTTTATCACCTAATAATTTGCGAGTGTGCAGACAAAATTGTCCAAGATGCCTCAGAAGGGCTTCTGAGATCCCATCCACGTACATTGTTTTCATTCAATGTGACAAATTGATTGCACCCATTATGTGGATTCCATTTACCATTTGTAAAACGTGGTTGACCCTTACTAGCTAAAGTGCCAGTTGTTGAAGCCTGTATGAATCAAGGGATGAATATTAATATTCTATAAATAAACTGCAGCAATTATAAGGTACCTGTGGTCCATTGTTCATTAAATCCCATAGTATAAATTTGTTGTCTACAACGGAAACCGCTTTTGTGGAGTCTGTGGGATGATACGCAATAGTCTTAAGATCAGTACCATATTGTGTTGTGTCAATGTCTGCTACTTTTTTAAGTTTCTCAATGTCATTTGTATATTCCTTCAATTCTGGCATCTTCCAAATAGCTCCTTTCATTTCACAAGTACCTTCATCTGAGGAAACATTAAATTGTGTTACTTGTGGAAAAGAGAACCTGTTCTCCTTTTAATAATAAAAGATAATTAATGTTATGTGTTACCACTTAAACTGTTATAGCAAGTGATGAATATATCAGGTTCTGTCGGAGATGCTTGTAATGACCATATTTCACCAACAGGATGATGAAATACTTGGGTCTTTAAACCACCTGTTTCTTCATTTAATTCTACCAAGTGGACTTGATTGTTGTTGAATTTTAGTGACTGTGTCCCTACTAAAAACCTGACGATATCTGTTTCTGCAGTTTGTGCTGACAGTGCTCTAGTCTATGATGAAAAACAAACAATATATTTTTGAATAATTCATTAAGAAATGCATCCTGAAAAACATATATTTGCAAACTAGACTTATGTGTATTTGTATTCATAAAAAATTACACAAATTTTATGTGCTCTTACAAGGTTGAAAATTTTAGACAGTGTGTGTAAAATAATGGATATATGTAAAACGTATAATTTACAATAATCTAGTGGCAATATATTACAATAAAGTAAGAAAAATAGAAATACGTAATTAAATCGAACGATCAGTCGCATACTTGAAATTCAAGCCCGTATATTACAGGGCTATCATTTTCCATCTTTTAACACGATACGTGGTTTGGAGTAGGTTGAAAATGTGTTTATTTACAGCTGGATTAAAACATAACCATGCAAACTCCCAACTTCATTTACAGAGCGCCGTATCGACACTGGAACTGTCAAAACATGTAATAACTAGAGGGCGCTGACATTCTTAACCGCCACGTTGTCATTAAAAAAAACACGATTCAAAAATTTACCACTACAACATTTTATTACTCATAACAAAGTATCATATGAATAACAACGACGAAAGTCTATAAAAAACTACATAACATCATTCATACAAAACGTTCTACCGAACAAAGTTAAAAACGCTAAAAAAATTCAAATTTTATCAAACGAACCTAAAAGTTGATTCGATCGTTATACACAATCAGTATCCTTTATCTTGAAACCGAATCTTAAAAAATCCCAACACATTTCTATCTATCACAATCATATCAGGATAAAAAGAGTTTTCACACAATATTAAAAAGTGGTGAAACGGTAACATTTAACTTATGACCCGCGAAAACCGTCGGAGCCAATCAACGGCTCTGTTTTACCATCGAGTCGGTCGACCGCGTGGCTATCTACATATTTTCGTTATCCTTGGCCGTATCCCCACCACGCAGTCAGTAGCTCTCTGCGTTGCTTTGCGTCGGCCGACTGGCAGCCAGTCGTGGGGTCAGCAGATAAATTATGTCAAACGGAGTGGTGTTACGAACGTGAGCGATTATCGGGATTCGCCGTGGTCTCATATGCACCACGAATGTAACGCGAAGTGCGCGTTCGTACGTATCGCGGTGCGGTGTGCCGGTGTATCATCTCACGGTTCTGGCGGTTCCCGTGGACTCTCGTTAAATCAGTGCTAAACTTGAATGATCACGGTACACGAATGTGCGCTCCCGTATCGTCCACCGTGCAAATGCATACACCTGTACGACGTGTTTCGTTAAAAAAATCATGCTGACCCTGCAACATCAATTGTAAGTACAAACCCGCCGACGTGTGCCGTCGTCGAAACGTTTTACATTCGACTGACAGTTTTGCGAATTCTGTCTGGCGATTTCGCTTGTCAAAACTATAGGAGAACGTGATACGTTTCTTAGCGGATGAGATACCTTCGGTTTGTATTGAAATCCGTCGAGAGTGAAAATTGAAATGGGCAATGTTTAGGAAGTGTTGTTATATTGTTCGCGTTGTAGCTTGGTAATACTATCGTCTGCGTGATTATTTCATACTTCGCGATTCAAGGTCTGTTGTTTCGGGAATCGTCCGTCGATTGTCTCGCAGTTGACGAGTGTTTTTTTTTGCTATTTTATTGTAATTCGATTGCGAAGCGATGACATTGAAAATGTTGATATTATTGGCGCAAAAATGATAAAGTGCATGCTTCAACGCAATGTCCTTGAACTGTTACTATAAGGAATTACATCAAGTTCCGAGTATATACATATAACACGTTTTATATGGTATAATACTTTGTTCATTTTTGAAAAATTTTTTCAAACTCTCTGCCCAATGGACATCGAACATTTTCCATATGAAAATCCCGTTGCCACGGTACTTGTAGTGACATTTAATAAAAGAAAAACATTTTCATTGCTTGCCGTTAATTATTAACGGGACTATATGTAATTAATTCATTTGCAAAACACGTTATCCAACGAACCAACGTCCTGTTCCCAAAAATAAACAATATGATCTACCTATTTCGAAATCTAACAAATCTGTTAAATATTCGATATATTTTTCAGTATTATACTAGTTGCTCTCTTTACAACGGTTTCGTTTAGCCACGTTTATAAAACAACCCTAAATAACTGTCAATATACTGTCTGATTAAACATGCATCGATTTTAATTGCTCGCAATTGAACGGGCTACGTTGCTCGTCAATAAAACGATGCTCGTTTTCAATTAACACCAAGTTAAATTCTCCTTCGGTACAATACGTTTCGCGATTCTCGTTCCACGCAGACACGAGAGCCCCACGCGTGTTATATTTACGAATTGTCCGAAAGATAGACGAAAGTGGGGGAAAACTCTCATAGACGAAATTGCGCATAACTGGGAGGAAGAGTAATTTAATTTTTCAGCACGAGAATGTTCTAGCGCGAGTTCTTTAATTCACGTGCCTCGAGCTTGCGGCAACCTTACACAATTTGCATATTTTTTTTTTCATCCACATTCTCGCACCGCAATTTCTAAAGTTGTGGTATTTTCTGGAATAGAGAACGAAAGAGAATGAATGAAACGAAATTCAGCTAAACGAAATCTCGATATTGACCAACGTTGGTATATTTATCACTAGACAGACATTAACTTTGTCAGGAAACGTATGAAAAAACGTTCGCAGTTGAAATGTGTAACACATATTATAATTATCTAGATTGTACATTTCTTTTAACTGGAAAGATACAGTGATTCTATGATAAACATTTCTATAGATCACGAAGAATGTTCTTGCTTTTGTGCGAATTATTTATAATGGAACGATGAAACGGTATTTTTAGCCTTGTGTTTAATTCACGCTGAACAACATATTCCACCGGAGATCGTTCTTCTCGCAATCTAAACATGTTCTCGTACGTTGTAATCTAGCCTAGATTAATCTTGAATGAATTTCATGTAATTTACATACCATTAAACGTAGACTACATTCACAATTTATCCACCCTCTATACTAAATATCTTGATCCCAGAATATAATAGACTTTAATACACAGTATAACATCCACAAGAATAACATATCTATCGATAACTTTCCGCAAGCTTTCCTTTTCACACCCTAAATCGTCACCCCATAGATTATCAATCCATCCACCCGTGTACATATTCCCCCAAAAAAGTGATTCTAATTTATCGTTCGATTACTCTCATCCTGTATCAATTATAATTTCATCGACACACATACACAAATTTATACGTATCCGTGAGGGAGGGACGGTCGTTCGATTGTGTTATATAATAGCCACGTTTTAATATTCATCGTTTATGGGAGGTTTTCTAGCGTCGAAAATCGATCGTTTAATTCTCTGAGAGGAGAGACAAATTCACACACACATACACACAGAGATAGAGAACGGGTGTATAGAAAATATGTAAGCATATTACATAGCGTGCGTTGCGCTCGCTTATTTCGTGCGTTAAAACGAGGAGCCCTCGCAACGGCAAGCAGTGACCCGAGTCGGATTCTCCGCACAGTAGTGGCGGATCGTTTTTCTCGTTTGAATATCCATGCCACTTCAACGGGCTCGGGTTAATTGATCGACCGGGATGTTTTCGTCCTCTCCTGTCGTCCTATGGTCGTTCGCGGCGTCGGTCAGCAGCTCGACGAACGATTCCCGACATGGCTACGTTGTTGGTTCTCTTTCTCTCTCTCTCTCTCTCTCTCTCTCTCTTTCTCTCTCTCTATGTCCACGTGAGATCGATCGCCGCGAAGGAAAGTTTAAAACCGTATCAGTTGTTCAACAGATGACGAGCAGCAAGCCGTTGCGGCCGGGCGAAGGGATCACATCGTGTTTTTCCCCTCCCGTCGTTTCGTTTTTTTGTGTGCGGACGATCAAACGATTCGCCAGCCGCGAGAACGGGACTTGGAATTTCTGCAAACCGTCGCCGACCGACGGTTTTTCGACGGTCGGGAACGAAGAATTCGATAGGGGAATCCGTCGAACGGTCCGATGACGATCATTATTGGGAACGCAGGGAAATTAGAATGATTAGGTAATTACGTTAATGGTACACGCGGTGGTACGTATCTGTTAAATAGTCATCGTGCGAGTGGCACTTGGGGGGAAAAAATTGTAAAAACTCGTTTCGAAGTTGAAAGTCGTACTAATACGCTTGACAAAAGTGAGTGAGCGAGTGAGAATGTATGTACACACTCCCGTGTATGATTTTAGCGAAAGAGATTTTTGTAAAGATGAGTTACGAGCTTTGTATCGTGTATTTTCTTTTTTTTTATCACAGTTTTATTTCTATCTCTTCACTCGCGACGTAGTCTAGTTCTATAGAGTCTCGGTGTGTCTGGGTCGAGTGTGTCGCGGATATTTGTTATATTAATATGTGTATATGTATACATACATATATCTGTTTCGTATGATCGGTTCCAGTTCAAATTTGTACTTCGAATTATGTTTTACCAGAGAAATTTGGTTTGTTTCGATCGTGACACAGGGTTGGTAAATAATAACATGATAATAGGAGTAAACAGGTGAGAAATGTATTAATTTCATACTGGGAGACGATGTGCAGGCATTCGTGTAATGCATTGAACGAGTTTTCTTTTCCATTTCTTCTTCTTTTTTTTTTTTAATGTAAGTGGTGTAACACACTCTAAACCTCGAGTCCCACTTTAATCAATACCGTCGTGTGGTCGCATGCAGAAATTTCTTTCGCTTATCGTAGGCCGTGCAAGCAGTCCGCTCGACGGATTTTGAATCGTATTTAACAACGGTGGAAATTGCATTTTCTTTCGGGTGAAGTATATATATTTCGTCGCCAACACACCCCCTTTTCCCTGGACGATAGTCTAAGACGTAGATAACAATTCTTTCTTTCTCCCCGCCACGTTCTTATCTCACCTTTTTCGTGCAGTTTATCTCCGGAAAACGATAACCGTGGGTTGACCCTGTTTTACAGTAGTGATCCCTTTTTATTATCTTTTGATATTAGCTTAATGAAACGTAAATTCTACAGAATAACAGCAGCCCGTGATTATCTTTTCCCCGTAGTAGTAATTTCATTTCACCTAGAACGCGATAATATCATATTTAATTATATTTTTATACTAAAAACATCAGATATTCTATCGTGTATGTGTGTTCCATGAAAAACATCAACCTGGAACACATATTTGTTCGCAATGAAAATTTACCGAGAAATCAACGAGCAAAGTGCATCGGAATTTCAATGAAAACCGTATGTATAATTTTCCAGCCGGAATATTTCGTTCCCCACAAAAATGAACGTACGACGATAATTCGAGGTGATTCCGCTCTGTGAGCGTGATTTTTCCAATAAATTTCCTCGCGATCGGTTCAACGATTTCACCGGAATTTCGAATATACGTGGTACTCTCTCTCTCTCTCTCTCTCTTTCTCTCTCGACGTTAATTTAACGAACGATCGCGTTCGAACCCCTCGGAAACGATCGAAAACAATGCGTAACGCGAAACAGCGTGTACATTATCTAATATCTGAAATTAACAATGAAGTGTGATTAACGCGAAAAGGTACCAGGAGAAACACGATACATACATACATACATACATACACGTAGAAGTTACACATTGGCTCGCGTCGGTAGAGAAGAGAACTGGTTCTTCGAATAAAGACAGGCACGCGCGTTTTGTTCGCTATTTTACGCGTGCATATCACAGGTCAGGTGATATCGGTGTTACGGCTGAATGAAGTCCCGTGAAAAGAAACCGAAAAAAAAATAAACCGGAGCGTCGCGTCGTAAGTTTCGAAACGTAACGTGGCAGAAAACTTTTTACTCCTGGTGCATGTATTTACGTTATACGTGGACGTCGGTTGTTACGCGAGGCTGGAAGACAAGGCCGTGACATTTTCCGTCCTGGCTTTCCTGACCAGCCTTTTATAAACCACGCGGACGTTTCGAAAAGAGAGGAGATACGGTTAGACAGTCCGATGGTGGATGTATGTATACATATAACAGTTCGAAGGGATATTTTAACACTGGAACTATGAAACCGATGATAATCGACCGTTGTCAGGTGTATTGTTAAAAAAAAAAAAAAACAAAAATTACGGAAATCGTAAAGTGTCTATTGTTGGGATTTATGTTGACTGGTATCGTGATAGAAAGATGATCTATTTCTGAACATTTTGTTTCCCTCCTCGATTTTAACTTCGACGAGCCCTGTTATAGCGTGTCTAAATATATATCAAAAACCCGTTGGTAGTTAGCGCGGAATGTTTGGAAAACCGAACGATTTCACTTTCTTGCCGTTGGAGAGACACCTCTCTCGTGTATCCGTCTTCCTGCCTCGATGTGTACAATGGATTTTAATAACTGATATTATTCCGCACGACGGATTATTCCGCGCGTTGGCTTTGTCTGTTTCGGGATTACGGCTGTAACCGTATAATGCAGGTTTAATTAAATTTCGCTGAACAAAAGGGGTGGTAAACAGAATAAAATCGAGAATGAAAAATATCGAGAGATGAAAATAAAAAAAAAAAAAGAAATGTCGGTGAAGAACTGGAACGAAATGAAGGATGTAACTGCTTATTATCTTTTTGCGGTGTAAGATGGTGCCATATGGTATACCATGTGGTTATAATTAAACTTCGTAGTGTACGTCCAATTATTCTTCACCTACGTGTACGCAATAGGTGAATTTTATTCGATTTCTCATTGTCGTTGTTGCATCGCGCGAGGATTGAAAATATTTCTGTCGTAATGGAACGAATCCGACTGTAATAAATCTCCTATCATAATCCGGGGTAGAAAGCGTGAATTATTTTTATTCACTTGCTAACAAATTGTTGTCCCGTTCCGTCGCATGAATTCCCGTAATTGCACCACGTTTTCCGTAACGGTTATCTATTTTTTTCTTCTTTTTTTTTTTTTACTTTTTCATAATCATCGCCCGAACGACGTGGATTCAATGTCAAAAGCGAAATGCAAATATAGCGATGCCGACAAACAAGTCGGGAAAGTCCTGAGTATCGATCGGCGGTTTACCTGCTACGTGTTTCCGTATAAAGTGAAACAAAGTGCAACCCTTAACCTTCGACATTCTGAATTTCGTTTAACATAAAATATCCTTCGCATTGAGATATTTTCCTACGTGTCGTTTAATTTCGATGATTCTATTAAAAATCCTTTATTCAACGCGAAACAAATTCTTTCCCAACGTCTACTTACGTAAATCCTGAGTTTTATTCGCAAAGTACCTGCGAGTGATAAATTTAGCGCGGTGTAGAAAAGTCGTGCAGCAAAATAGTACCGTCACGACCGGTGGTGGTGCAAGCAAGAACGTATTAACGTGTAATCGCCGTAGAAGGTTTTCGTCCGTGTCACTGAAATCGCTGGGTCGTCAGTGTTAGAGAGTCGTCTTAGAAATTTCCGTTTCCAACACTTTCCAATATGTTGCAACCAACCTGCATTAGATTTTTTTTTCTCCCCACCGAACCGATCGACATTAAGTCTTACACGTATCTTTGTGTTTACCGTTCGAAGACATCGTAAACGGGATTTTTATAGAGATTCATAAAATTATTTACCATGGAATCGTTTTAAATTCCATAAAATTGTAACAGATTTCTCGTCCAACGTATAAAAGTCGACAATAGTGTCTGTAAGTCGTATAGAGGTACATATACTTTTCCAGTGTAACGTGGGGTGGCAGGAAAGATCAGATGGAAAAGGTTGGTCAGTAAATAGATCTAAATACGTGGGACGTGAGAAATAGAGAAGAATGAATATATTGTCTATGAATGAACCATTTCATGTACGTATCGACGGCGTCGCGACGCCTTTCTCTCTCTCTCTCTCTTCTGATATCGGCGTCGCACGAAAACCGGAAATTGGTGACGGCAAAACCGATATGTCGAATGTCATCTGCATCTCCCGCCTTGTGTTTCTACGGCGTCCAAGGTCATTGTTAGTATCGATGAACGGGGCGTCGGGACGCTTTGAAGGATAAATTCAACAGCGCGCAAGCGTTAATAAGGTGAAGGTGAAACGAAGATAATATTAACGTTCATTCTTATGAAAAAGAAAAAAAAGTGATTTACCTGTATAACACCGTTATTGTAAATGAGATTCCCATTCTATGTGTATTAGAAAGTACGTTTGTTAATTATAAAACAAGTGTTTCATATGTATCTATGATAATATAAATATTTCTAATTGTACGCGTGTAATTTTATGGGTCAAAGTTTCAACTCATCTGAAATGTCATTTATTGATATTTCATTTAATTAGCCCTTGACCCGCAGTGGATGACGACTTCGAGTATAAAGTTTCCATTAATACAATTTTCATCCGGTTTTTTTTTCTAATTATTTTTTCAACCGACCTTGCAAGTGTTTCTCATATAAAATTGATGTCTGTCTATTCGCGGACGCTGTTTTCGCGATATTTATCATACAATTAACACATTTTGATTGAGTTTGCTCGTTATTGTCCCGCGAGCACGGATATCGCCTGTTTTCCCTGTCGTTTCTTGGAACAAGATTATAATAGAAAAGTACCTCCACCGATAGGTGATGCGAATGTAAATGGGTCGCCGCGAGTGCATACAATGTGCCTCAGAACTCATAAAAGAAAGTTATTATATCCTAGTAAAAGACTGACGGTGCTGTTAATTAAAAATCTAGCTACCTTATACTCCACTATCTTTAACATACCATCAGCGAATTAAGAAACAAGTTTACAAAATCGCTTAGCAACATCGCGCATTGTTCGGATTTAAATCGTAGCGGAATTTCGCACGTCCCACTTGCTATCTCGCGGATCAATTAGAGCACCAGGTAGATCGAGAATATATCGTCACGCTTATCAATCACAGCATTTTTTTCCCCTCCCGTTAAACACATTTTATCATATTTAACAAATTTTTCACCGTCGGTACAAAAAAAAAATTGATGTTACACATTATACAGTTGTGGAACAGTTGGTTTATTCCTGTTACATCCGGTGATAACTGTAACACGTTCCGTATAATCTGATTTATTCCTTTTACATTTTTCTAACAGTTCTATAACGCGTTTCTGCATGTCGATTTAAATGCCTTCTAGCGGGAAACGTGATTACTGTGATGTCTTGTTAATAACTGTTCATCTACGGTGTTTACATTAGTGACGCATAATCAACGTTATTAATTGCATCTCCGTTTTCCACGAAAGTGACGTTAGCCAAATAACATCTCGGACTTTTGTACGGAAACGACAGTTTACAGAACCATGAATTTCCAGCGTACACGTATCATTGTTTAACAAATCATTAACTTTTTTTTTCGTATCGTGATAACCGTGTTTAGCCGCAGTGTCCTTTACAGAATGGGAGCAAGATTTAATACATACCTCTTGTCTACCACTTTGCGAAATAATACACAAGGCATAACGGTGGATATGGATAGAAAAAGAAACAATGTTATTTCCTCGAAGGTATCACGTTTTACCGAACAACCAATAATTTCCTACTGGAGCACGCCGAAACGACAGTGATTAACGTTTTCTGGTAGCCAGTCGTGTTTGTTAAGCATAAACATTATTTAAACCCATGAAAACTATACGTTACGTCATGTGTATCAGTGTTCTCCTAATACACATCTATGTACGTACGTAAACACATACATACATACATACATACACACATACATACAATACATACACCGTCGGTTCGTGAACAACGGAGAGGATACCAGCTTTTCCACGAACCTTTCTTTTCCATGTGTACGTACATACGCGAAACATCTGTTTCCAGTCCGAAGTTGTTTGTATTATACACGGAGTTAATGGTTTCCCCCGGGTAAGTTTTCGCGAAAAGTGCACAAGCGATTCCGGGGCGAGCACTCACTCTCCCCTTCTGGAAAATCCGGACGGTATTCCAGTTCAAGGATAGAGCTGACGTCTACGCTGCTTTGTCCTGAATTTAGTCGGTTTGAACGTAACGGCGGGGGGTCGTTACAAGCGAACCTGTATAGGTGATTCTGTTCTCTCTCTCCCCCTTCCATTTTCTCTCTCTTTTTTTCTCTCTCTCTCTCCTTCCCATCTCTGGCCATTCACGATGACAATAATTGGCTAATTAAGTCACCCTCACGCTCGTCCGTTGCCCTCGCCCCGGTGTTCCGGTAATTCAGTTCCAGGCATCTCTTCCTGTGACACAACAATGTAGGTCAATTGACGCGTGTGCCATAAACTATTGGCTAGGTGAATTTCATTTCACGCATTTCACGCCCGCACAACGGGCCGGAAGAAGGTTTCTGGGTTTTTTTTTCGTCTTATTTTTATGTCTGGCTGGCCCTTTCCCGATTACATACCTGGCAATTTCGAGTAAAACCGTTTCGTTGGGATTTTAACGTGCGAACGTGTGCGATTTATTGGTGTGTTGTTAACGGTGTGGGTTTTTACGAAAGAAAAAGAGACTTTTGAATCGTTGGAAATACAGATCTGTGGTGTATATTTTTTTTTATAGCTAGAACTATCTTCGGATAAATGCGATTCCAAAGTGCTTCTCTTCTTTGCCCTACTTTCCTACGTATATGAGAGTCACCATGAAAGTTTTAAGGTATACGAGAAATTTGTTCGAGATGCATCGGAAATGTGGCGGCCAACGGTTGTGTTCTATGTCGGTGTGTTTCTCTACGGCCGTGAATAATCAGTGAGAACTGGTATTTCGTTGCGACACGTTTCCTTTAAGAAATCACTTATTTTCCCGTAGATTTTTGCTACCCGGCTGCGACACACCTGCCGCGCGACTGATCCATGTTTAAAGTCACGTACCGACACACCGCCGGCCGTTTTCCATTGCCGTGGACACGTGTTCTTCTATTTGGCGAAATTTAAAAAGCAAATCGCCCGGGCGCCCCGCTGCATCGTACTTATTCCTTTGAGGGTCTCCCAGTTCCTCGGTCTTTGCTTTCGAGAGAATGAAACTTTGTTTACCGGTTGATTGCGTTGGAAACTAGTTTCGTGGCACGATGAAAATTTGATTCGAGTAATTTATAGCGCCACTCGTGGTCGTAACGTCTCACTACGTTCGGCCGACAGATAGAGATGCTGTGAAAAAACCCCTCGTGGATCTTAAAAAAAACGTTTGAGTGTCGGGCAGCCACTTTTTTATCCTATCTTCATCTTGTATCCTGTGTGTCGCGTCCTCGAAATTGCTCATTAACACATGCACGAGGTCGTAGACCCATCTCTCTTGTGATAACAAAGGAACACGTACAGTTTGAACCGAAAGAAAAGTTTGTAACGGTTTATAGTAGTCAGAATTTATCGTATTTTACTGGGTGCCTTAATTAAAAAGGCAAAACTTAATTCTCGGTGCTTTCGGGTTGAGTAGTCGGAGCGGTAGTTCCGTAGTTTTGCATTAAAAATTAAAATAATGAATCCTTAAAGCAGCTTTGTTATCATAACGCAACAGTTTTTAGTCACGACCCCCCCCCCTCCAGCTCGTGACCTGTTAAGAATTGCATTCGTTATACATTTTACACAGTTTTGCAGACGGAAATGGTAATTGTGTTTGCTGAAATAATAGCGATTCATAATTTATGAATAAACGTCAACCTCGAGCGTTCAACGCCGGATGAAATTCAAATTTATAACGAACGTTCGTACTGTCGCTGTTCACGTGGACAAAGATGTTGTTTCGTACCATTTACCAGTGTATTCACTCATAACTGGCATTCTGGGGTCAAACGCGACGCCCACGTATTCGTAACTGTGAAATTAAGTGCCCGTCACGTTTCATAAACTACAGAATTTCAAGGAACGTCCGTTTGTTGTGCCGAAAATCACTCGTTTCCATTACTCCGAATTCTCCACCACCTCGTTAACTATCAAACATTTCGATACTTCTCTGAAAATCACGTATAGAAAAAAAACTTATCACCATTTACGCCCACAGCAATTTCAACGTATCCCAGACTATTCACATATACAGAACTTCTATTAAAAAAAAACTGAGTTGTCCAATATTTTTACCACAGCATCATCACAATCTTCAGATATACTAAAATAGTACATAAATGTTATACCTAACCCAGACCTAACCCACGATCGGCTGCCCTTTCCGCAAGTCAACATAGTACAACTGATCCGTTCAATGTACAAATCGATTAACTCCATAAAATATAAACTTTTCCAAACTGAATAGAAAGCACACATTGCTTTCTAAAATTCTTTTCAAAAAACAAATTTAACCCTAGATTTACGGATGTTGATTATATACCTACTTTTACTGAAGTGTACTTTACTAATATACTAATATAATTTACTATGTGTAAATTAACATTTACATATGTTTCATTACTTAACTAAAAACCAACGTATGTATTTCGAAAATAATATTAAAGTTTTATATAAGTATATATAGCAATCAAATTTTGAATGAGTCAAATTGGCTCGGTCCGTAAATCTAGTGTTAACACTAGAACTACAAAGGGGGTCAAAATGACCGGTTCCGCATTTCTTCTAAGAATCGCTTAAGTTTATAACACAGCAATTTCCAAAATTCTTCATAACCATGTTTCTCTATGCAAATAATTAAATCGATCAATTTACTATCCCCCTTTATTTCTTTGTTTCAAACATATTTATCCAATGTTTCTAAATATACCGAATTAATCCTCGGTAGTTCTAGTGTTAAACAAACAGAAAAAATGGAGTTAGTCGATTTGTGCCCTGCTCAATTATCTTGAACCCGCCGTTGTGAAAGGAGCTTTAGTTATTCGGGACGTGGGGGAATCGACGAGCAGCGATGTCATAGGTCCCCGTTCGGTTTCGGACGTAATCTCAAGGACGACGTGGTGATCGTAACTCCCCGTAGTCAGCGAAACGAGTGCTAGTTGCACTTGACACACGCGGCGGCCGCCCTAGCTGGAATTCGTAGCCAGCTTCCGTCTGCCAGACAGCCGGAGCAGACTATGCAAATAACCGGTGAAGCGGTGTGCACGCCGGTGCATACGTGAAAGCAACGTTACCGTGTCACCGTGGTGGTGCACCACATTCTCACAGCCGCGCACCGTGCACTCACACGCGTACAAGGTGTCCCGAAAGTTTGTCACCCGTCGTACACGTCGATGATGCTATTTGTGAGGTAATGAATGCCTAACATAGTTTAATTATTGACGACTATGAATATCGATAGTATACATTGGGGAATATTAAGAAATTGTTGAAATTTTTGTGGTAGGAAAATGGATCACTTTTATCATTGTGATAGAGGTTCAATTATTTTGTTGATAGAGGAAAATTAGGATTGGATATATATAATTCTTTTTTATTTAACACGTGGACTACCATGGGGGTCACCGATGACCGACGGGGCAATTTCTATTGATCAGTAGAAAATCATAATTATAATAAATGTATTATAATACTTTGATATTTTTCGATACTACCATCGTTACTATACTACTGGGAAGAATATATTGCATTATAAAAGTATCAGAAAATAGTTCTATTTATACATAAAATATATACTCAAAGTATATAGAGTGCGATGTTGCGAATCTATTCTGGCGCCAATCACGGAAAATGCGCCCGGTAGTGATCGTGTTAATATATTAATGTTCATCCAAATTTCTTTTTGACAGTCATATTTTTGGTTTATGACAATGAAATAGTATGTCCACTGTGTGTATAAATAATATTACTATTTATCACGCGATTGTTTTTCTTTTCCTAGGGATAATATCTCGTATTTAGGGAAACCGGTATATCGGTAGTTATCCATATTTTCAAGACACCCCGTGTATCACGGCGGCATGACCGCCGGTGCATATCCTGGTGCATGTGGATGTGTACTTAGGACATCTCGAGCCTGTGTACAGGAGTTTACCCGTACATAAGCCGGGATCCCGTTCGTTGGGTACATTGGGGAAATATACAGACACGTATTCGCCGATATTATCGCCTTCTTAGGCCCCTCTCACGCTACCTCTTTTCCCAAGAGACTCGTGAACGTTGGCTCGATGGAAATTATGGACGTCGAAGTGTATCACTTGAAAAGCATCTTCTGGTGCTCATTTAAAAAACAGCTGACAATCGGGACACCGGAATGAATACGATATTGTTTGATAAGTAATAATCAAGATTAACCGGGTATCAGATGTTTGATGCGAAAGGGGTAGACAAATTTGTTTTATTTTATTTGGTGATATTTTTTGATAAAAATAATCACCCTGTTGTCAGTCTACGACAATCTATGTGTACATTATTTTAGTTCTTCTTTTTCTTTTTCATTTTGAAGCAGATATTTTCGACTAATTTTCATTTTAATTGAGTTATACGAGTAGTCAGATTGAGATAAAGTTTCTCTACGTATATTTATGTCTAGATATTCGTAGTGGTGGAAGAGATTTATTAGATATTTCCGCTCGCTATCGGGTACAAAGAAGATAGTAATTGGGGGAAGAAGTTATTACCGTGGATCCGAGGAAAGTTCGTCGCCCGACGGAGCTTGAAAGTTGAATCGCTCGCAGACGGTGCTTAATGTTGTACTACGATGTCTTTCGAGATATTTCATAGAAGAACCAAAGGGAACCGTACCTTCCGCGGTTTCACAACTTCGAAAACTCTGTCGGCGTGAAAGTTCAAAAAGCCTATCCCCGTAACACCGTGATACATATTACCGTCCGGATGTTTTTCCGTTGAAATATCTCCGTCCCGTTTCTGGAGTTACGTTAAATTATCGTATTAATCAAGAATACCAGGTCTTTCTTTCCTTCGGTAAATATGTATCGATTATTCTTTAGTATGTAAATGGGTCGTATGAAAGAGGCTTTACTTCTCACTTTGCGTCGGTGTGCACGTGCGCACAGACACGCACGTGTCCTATCCCTCAGACATGTGCGTGAATTCGGGATCCAGTATGTATATCCTTTTTTTTTCTTTTTTTTTATAAATTTTTTCTCTTCCACGAGTCAAACGATTTTGTTCCTTTAAAACGTAGGGAAATTTTACCGTTTGATTCACCAAACGGCGGGTTCGAACGGCACTCGATAAACTATTCCAATAGGGCCGGCCCTTTCTCTACCATCGAGATAACAAGGCTGCGGGACGGTCGATACGCCCTTATTTTTCCGAAAGGGACATCTCTCGGTTTCGGGTAACAACGGGCCCCGTTTTCGCTCGCTACGTCGACCAACTTTTCTTCTCGTCCTTTTGTTCCCGTATCAGCAGAAAATTGTCGGAAATCTGCTGGGACAATGGCGAGGGCAAAAATTCCACGCAATCCGATCGTCCGCTCGAGTTTCTAGCTGTTCGTGTCCGTTTCGCGAACTTTCCGCCAATCGCGTGCCGTTTCGTTTTATTTTTCTGCCTTCTTCTACGGATTTCGCTGAAACTGGACAGCGCGACTCGCGTGCACGAGAATCTGAATAGCTGATATCCGTTCCACAGTGGTTTTATGGTGATTCGGTTGTGTTGGTAATAAATGTTTAATGAGACGGAGATGAGGATTGCGATACGGAATATTTCACTTATCAACGGCGAGTTCGTTTAATCGGCGATGAAAACATACGGTTGATATGTGCACGTGTCCGTGTGGAATATGGATTATGTGTAACTTTCGTCTTTTTGTTTAATGGAATTTATGTGTTATTTGCTATACTTATGAATTCTCGTCAGGTGTCCCGACCTTTTTGGTCGGTCAAATCAAACGGCACCATCTTTCAGTGTAAAATCTACAATTTACGAACGGAAACGGTAGTCTCGACCACGTTTCGC
The DNA here is from genome assembly GCA_917499265.3 of Mimumesa dahlbomi. Lineage (NCBI taxonomy): Eukaryota > Metazoa > Arthropoda > Insecta > Hymenoptera > Crabronidae > Mimumesa > Mimumesa dahlbomi. The sequence goes on along the minus strand of OU824113.1, from coordinate 4,439,346 downwards.
GATAATTACACCTGTGACCAGATAACATTGTACCTCCTTACATTCCGGAGAGTACTATTTCACTCGTCTGACTCAGCTAATCCTTAAAACTACGTGATTTTTCGAAATATCTTAATGAGAATTCGATACCTGCAGTTTTACTTGAAATATAATATTTTTTAAAAATGTACTTTATTCCTTGACATTTATTTTTATAAAATTTCATTCGAGCCACTCGTCAATTGACATTTACCTGCTAAATATTGTTTATATAATACAATAAAAGACTTGTTTCATTTGAAAAATAATTTCAATAACATTGTTTTTACACCTTAGAATTTATTTCGATTTATATCTCATTCGAGTATCTTTGATTGATATTTTCGCGTTAAGCGTCGTTTACTAAATGAAAGAGGAGAGACGTATGTACTTTACAATATGTTGGGTAATAGCAATCCCATTTATATTCTCCGGAGCATTTCTCCAAGCAAGATAATATTCGCCGGTTGACGGTATCCCCTTCTTCGTTTGCCGATACGCAATTTTGTAGAGTGACTGACTCCAGTGATTCATCGACGGCTATTTATCTTGGGATGCTTTATCCTAGACTGCATGTCTCTTTTCTACAGTCACTGTCAACGCGAACACTCGTAAAGATAGACGCAAGTACTTTGATGTACACCGCCGTCCATAAGTAGTGGGTCACGCAGAGATTCGATAGTCAGCCGAAAAATGATCTCTTTTATCCGAAAAATGAGATTTGAATAGCATGTAAAAGAAACTGCGATTTCTCATCCGTTCTTTCTTGAATATCGCTCGATATTCGAAATTTTCAAGCATCAGAGATTCGCAAGCATGGAAATTTATGGGTTTCCAAAGATTCGGTGCACAGAATTTCAAAGCTTGGAAATTTCTCGGCGGAAAGTTCTGAGGCGTAGAAATTAATAAGTGTGAAAAGTTGTAATAAATAGAAATTTCCTGGCGTCATAATTTCCAAGGTGTAGAATTTAAACGCGTACAAATTTTCAAGCTACCAAATTTTCGAGATTCAGAAATTTCCAACCCCAAAAATATGGAAACTCTGAAAATGTCTCGAACGAGAATTTTCGAGCCATAGGAATTTAAAATGACAATTACTTGCTAATTTTTGCTCGAGCCTAATACGAATTTGCAAATGTCTCATGACTTCTGGACGAACGTGTATAAACTTATACATATACACTTTGTTTCTCCAATGGATACAGGGAGTCGCGATTCGAATAATACACTTTCCACTTGAGCGTGTGGAATATTTTTCATTTTCGTCATGATAAATATTACTCAACGAAACGACATTCATTGTTCGACCTTATCCAATTCCGCGTACACCATAGATGATTCCCTTCGTCCGTGTGATTTACGAGATCGCGATGTATGTATCTACTAAGAACTACTATTTCCATAACGCTTTCCAAGTAGTCCCACGAGATGATAGTTCATATTCGTATTAGAAATAATGGCACGTTGTGGCTATGTAGTACACATAAACTATCCGGTTATCGTTTCCATTTCACACGAATGTTTAATTTAAGTCTCATCTCGCTTTTAGTATATTAGGATACTTTCACCGCCCGTCACATTTTCTTAGAAGAGTAATATGCTGGTAATCTATTGCGAAGATACGTCAAACTGCTTTCACTGCTTTCCGTAGTAACGTGTTCGACGTCGACCACCAAGTTTCGATAGAAGAACTACTGTTAAGAAACGTATAGGTATGAGATTAAATAAGAGCGACTTATTTCTGTATTTCACCTTTGAATATTCTTACGTAACTTCTGGTGGTTATTTAAGCTTTGTCAACAATGGGTAAGAAAAAACCGGAATATAGTTATCCTTTTTCAATACCGGTAATTTGAGGGGCATTCAAATCATTGTAATCGAAGAATGGGGACTCTAGGAATCGCAAAGAATCCCGCAGCATGTGGTTGAATAATACTCGAAAGAGACGGTGATGGTCCTTTGAATTGTCACAGAAAATTTTTACCTTGGATTTGAATAACAATTTACCGAATATACATACTTAAGTGTCGCTTATCTTACCGTCGGTAATCATTGTGTAAAGGGCGGTGGAATTACGATCCGGTACTTTCACAAAATTTGCAATTTCGCAAAAGACAGGATGAATTTGGTGTTGAAATAAGTATATCGAGGTCCAAAGTCGGTTACTTAAAAACTGGGTAAATGGTGACCAAAAAAAACTGTTTTAAATTCACGTTTTTCGATTGCCATTTGCGCAATTTTTGAGATAGCGATCTGAAATTTGTACCATTGTTTTAGTTAGGAAATTCTACGCCAGATCAATGTATAATAGTTGTACTTTTCGAAATTTTCATTTTTCGCAAAAATCTGAAGGGGGTAGGTCAGGATTTTTTGCGATTTTCGTAAATCATTCGCCATTTCCACAATTTTTGAGATATCAAAATGATTCTTTCACTGTCTTATTCGGCTTCGGATTCCGCGTCCAAAACGCCCTGGATCATTTTAATAGCTCAAAAATTACGGAAATGGCAAGGAATTTACGAAAATTGCAAAAAATCCTGACCTACCCCCTTCAGATTTTCGCGAAAAATTAAATTTTCGAAAAGTACAACTATTATACGTTGATCTGGCGTAGAATTTCCTAACTAAATCAATGGTACCAATTTTAGATCGCTATCTTTAATATTGCGAATGTGACATTCAAAAAACATGAAAATGAAACAGTTTTTTCATCGCCAATTGCTCAATTCTTAAGCAACTTCTGAATCTTCGTCAAGGCTCTGAAAATCTACAAAAATATCCATCCTACCCCTCGTCTGTGGTGAAATTAAAAGTTTCGACAATGTTGTACTCAATTTCTATCTAAAAACGTGTCGACGGAAAAGTTGATGAGAATTAATTCTTGTTTCAGAGAGCAGACGATCGCTCGAAAATGGGGTTGAAACGACGACGTAACAAACCGCAGCATCGATGAGGTAGTTAATTTTCACACGTAAAGGGGCGTAGAAAAAAATGATGACTGCCATGGCCAGGTTGCCTTGCAAGCAAACTTCGCCCTCGCAGCAACCGCGGGTCAACAATTTTGGAAACAGTCGTAACCCTTACTGGGAGCTGCAGACCAGGCATCCAGCACCACCATATGTCAGGAACCATCACAGACACACCGATCACACGGGTGAGTCGTGTATCAAGTTAATTACCACACGTCACGCGAATAGACGAAACTCGTGAGAATATTCATTATTAAACCACTATTTAATTTCTGAAACTCCTTTAAACGCGTTCGTTTTTATATAAATATCAAACGATGAAGTTCATCACGGCTACTTCTTCTTGCGCATGGTTTACCTGGCCCCTAGCAAGGACTCGAAGTATAAAAAAAAAAAATTGCTTTGTACATAGGGTGATATATTTATATCGGTTCTAATCTCGATCGAAGTGCGCACGATTTTGATAAATGTCACGGTATTTTTGAGATTCTACTCGAGAAAGGCTTCCAACGGGGAAAATAAGGATTTTTTTCACGTAGATATTGTTTTTTTTTTTTTACGCCGTTGTGTAGTCGTGCCAGTTGTTGCGATGCCCTTGATTATCATTTTCCATGAACTACGCAACTTTCCCGCGGACAACCCGACATCCCTGAACAAAGTTTCCATCGACCGGACCGTTTTACTCTTCACCCTACCGTTATCGTCATTAATTACTCCTTTTATAGCCGGAGAAGAACATTCTTCAACAGACAGTTCCGTCTAACGATCTTTGATGTTACCGAAGTACTTGCGGACTAATAAGAAAGTTCGTAAAAGAACACGATGCGTATTTAAATTTAGTACAATTATATCGACTCTTTGATATTTGAAATACATTTCCATGAGATGTCATACAGATTGGACTTAAAACGAGTGTAGAATATATATTAAATGTAGAAATAAGTTATATGCCATTCTTACTAGTAAAGCAAACAATTTCTTTTAAAAAGAGATACAAGGAGAACATCATTGAAATATTCGTCATCATTCTCCATGACTTTCACCAGTTTTCCAAGTTATGAATCAGTAAATTATCGGTAAATCGTCCTTCAACAAATGAACACAGCAAATATTTGAAATTCGTGACAAAGAAAATAATTGTTTTCTTACGGGATATTTGTGTATGTATACACATATTTGAAAATCATACCCATGAATCCGGCGAGTGGAAATCCCTTTGGAAATAACAAGTTGGATAGATTTTTCGAAACAGGAGTCGCTTTTATGTCGCGGTTGAATCCGCAGCTCTTTGAATCTCTCGGCCCGTCCTTTTCTTATCTCTGTTCCCCCATTATTATCGCAGTCGGTGGTTGTTTCAAAAGAAAAATATCTCTCTCTCTCTCTCTGTCTCCCTCGGACGTCCCCGAGGGTATGTCAAACATATGTCATCAGCCAGGTACATACCACGCCGTGACGTGTATGGTTTTGCAAAAAAGGAAAACCATAGTCGCGGAATGCGGTACGAAGAAGTTTCAAGAAAAACTACTGACTCCGAAATGGAATAGGAAATTGCAATTGTAACGATTTCGTTGAAAGAACCGGATACTCGATCGCACGGTTGGAAAATCGAACGCAAACGAACGTCATTCCGCATAATATATGTTTATCTATATATATATATATATTTATATTGACATTTTCATTACTCGACTCGTCGAAATCGATTGAATGAAACTTTCCAAATGAAATTCTCATATAATTCCATCATATTTCCACGTCACGCTAAGAAACATCGCGGAACCGTCGTTTATCCGCATTCTCTAGTGATTTTTATTTATCATCGCCACATTGCTAAATAGCGTGAATCTTCGGAACGCGTCACGCATGAAAATCATTTTCACGGAAGAAAGTTTGTCTTCCGCGAACGCGACTGCTGTGAAATTCGAATCTGCACGCACCTTCCCCGGCTCTCTTATCCACCCTTCCGCTTTTTAGCTCCCTTTCCCTCTATTATCGCGGGTAGACGGTTGTTTTCAGAGAGGGATATCTGTCCCCCGGGGCGTGTCAGACACATGTCATCAATCATCAACGTGCGTCCCGCGCGAAAACAGCCGCAGATGTCGGTACACTCGTCATTAACGTTCGGTCTCGCCTTCGCCGTACGCAATGAGACACTTTATGGGGGGACCTGTGCTTCCTACTGCTAAAACGAACGAAAAAAACGCAGACTTCTTTGCCCGTTTTCTCCGAAAGTGTAAAAGATGAGGCGCAGAACTTTTTATCACACGTTAGATTATAAAGGAGAAGATGTTTAGGAAATTATTATATAATTAAATATATATATATGTATATTAATCCCATATAAGGGAACTCTAGGCAAAGACCATTACATGTTTATTGATGGCGAGACTGATACGCACTGCCTAAAGTTTGCCTAGAGTTCCCTTATATGGGATTAAATATTCTTTTCATCCATAACAAGGTATATAATAGTTAATATTTCCCTGAGGAGGGTCACCATATTGACCGAAACGTTGGAAAATATTATAGTAAAATATTGATACCTTGTTATGGATGATAAGTAAGTACTATGTATATATATTAATTATAGAAATTATAAAAGATATGATTTATAATCTTTTTGATTAAATCTTCACTAGTTTGAAGGAAATTGTTTGTGAAAGTATCGTGTTGTAAATGTGTATCCTCTTGTGAAACGAAATAATTCCATTTACCGAGCTTAATCTAGGGTATATTTGGATGGTTTCGAGTACGTTTGGTATCTCTTGGTATATGGATCAAGCTGAACAAAAAAATTCTTGTCGATAGCTCTTATGGTTCCCAGAGATAATGGGTCTTTTGTGTGTCAACGAACGTGTTCGTAAGAGCGACGTCGTTGCGAGGGAAGGGGGGGAAACAAAAATCGGGGACTCTCGGAATGTTTAAAAATTCGTCGAGGGAGAACCGCCGCGCGTAAAATCATCATTGTCGCGTGTTTCGTATTGAAAACTTGCAAGTTCTTGTTTCCGTGGGATATATTTTCTATTTTTTTATTCCACTCGTAGCTGGAGTTTAGCGTTCCGGTAGCGACGAGTATCAAGAGCAGCTGTTTTATCAGTGTGCGTCCGATCCGTTCGTTAATCGAAAATGCGGCAAGTTGCGGTGCTTGGAACACACACACACACACACACACACACAACGTTCACGTACACACACACATACACAGACACACAGGTTGCTTCCAGTTAAAGTTTGTTTAACGAGATGAATCACGCGATCGCGAACGGTAATCAGTACCTTTTAGTTTGTATGTACACTCCGTGGATATTACGTTCGCGCAACTCGATACATTTTCGGAATCGTGTATTTGTGATACGGTCATAAAGCAGCCAATCAGAGTTTATTTCGTTACTGCTATTAGAACGCCCCGCGAATTAATATATATTAATGCAAATAGTTGCCGGTGTTGTATGTACGACCGCTGGGGAAGTAATTTGCGACTGGGGCTTACATTTCTATGCATTAAACATGAAATCAGAGATAGTTACGGGAGCAATTGAAACGCATCAATTTATTTCATTGATAGAGTTATTGTACGTGATAATTGCTTCTGTATACCGCGATGAATTTGACGAAACACCACGACTCGTTGTTTTGACAATGGTAATTAATAGTCAAATATGCGTGGTTAAATATTTACCGTAAGTTGATTGATATCGATACGAGACGATGGAAATTTCACGATTTATATGCCAGCTTGGAAAAAGTATCAAACGGAAGTAGTTATGGAGATTATTAAGAGCCTCGGATTGATTTTTCGCAGTCTGAAGTAGATAGACGGTGCCTATGAATATTCATTCGCTGATTGTCAGAAAGAGCACTAGAAATTTCAAGAACATTTACTGTACTATCATTTATTGGACTATCAAGAGCATTCGACGATATCGATGTATTTACCACTACAAAACTACTTCCTTTTACGGGTTTTAATTTCATTGAAATTTGTCACGTGAATGCAAATTGATAAACTTTCGAGACTTGTAATTCCATCTACAAAATTATTAGTAGTCATCAACATTTCTGTTGCAAATATTATAGAAGAGTTAGAAGAACTAATTAATTATTGTTTTTATGAATTTATTTATAACATGGACGTTGTATGGTTTTTTAATTGATCATATTCCGAAGCACAAGAGAAGTCGTTCTATTGAGAAGGAATATTTTATAATTCTCTTGAAGGCTCCTCAGGCTTTGCTTGGAAATATCCTTAGCACGGTAGAGAAGATTCCTTACGAGTCACTTGTCCTCAGTTTATTTCTGGCCGATAACTAATCTCATTACTTTTGCTCGTCGGCGTGAAAAGATTCTCCTTCGCGAGTCCCCCGTAGCCCTCGTGTAGAAAAATATTGTTAATCAGCATAAAAGGTTCCACGCCTACTCGTTCCACGTTTATTGCTGTTATCGTTTATCAGCGTAGCCGTATCACCGTAAATCATTTTGGATCGCGGGACAAAAATACGTTTTCAATTCATTTCGGTTTCATTTCATTACATTTCCATCGCTTCTGATGGATTTTATCGGTTTCACCGGTGACTGCGTCAACTTGCTGATCGTTCTTGTATCAATTTCAATTTAAACGTGAACGGGATTACTTTAATTGTTCGATTATATCGTAGAATTTTATGGTTTGATAGTGACGTCACGTGTTTCGTTTAGCAATCATTCAAACACCTTTCAGCAACGTATTCCGTAGAAAATCATAAAATATGTGAAATCGTCAAGCACCGAAACTCGCCCGCTGTAAAATGTCAACGAAGCGATACCACCTTGCGCAAAAATTCCGCGAGCGTTGAAATTCCAACGACTAAGAAAATTTTCCATCCTCGCGAGACTCGAAAAGGCGTTAATTTCTACGCGCCGGAAGTTTCAAAGCCGCGTATATTCCGGGCATCGAAACTTTGAAATTTAAATAGCCCACGGTAAACAGCAGTCTCATTAAAATCCTAATTACCCGTTAAATCTCCGCGACCTTTAATCCGGATTTACCATCGTCCACGAGACTTAGGACACGAAAGTGCGCATTCTCGGTCGTTAGAATCGTAGAGGATGTTAATCGAAATAAGAGGTACTCGAAAGACGATGGACACGGGTTCAACCCGGGTCTCTTGATTAAACGTAACGAGCCTCGCGCCTCGTGGCGTCGCACGTGGCCGTCGGTACCAGTATATGTATGTATGTATGTGTATGTGTACGTGTATGTATATATCTGGCACCGGGGTATATCCGTTTACAGGAAGCGGGCTATTTACCGTTTTTACTCGAGTGTCACTTACAGCCGTCTGGTTTCCTCGTCACGTGCCACAGGGAAGCGGAAGAGTGCCGTGGAGCTGCTGCAAGAGACGAAGGCCTTTTACGTGAAGAGCGAGACCGTGCTGGATAGGAAGCAGGAGTTGAAGAACAGCGGTCACCTTCAGGTCTCGCAGCTCACCGCACCCAGCGCGCCCCCCAGGTTGTTGAGAAAATGTGGGAACACCTCGGGCTGCCCTATGCAGCCGACCTCGCCGTCGCAGCTACCACCTGCTCCGGTAACGCCACCCTGTTGCTGGGCAACGTGCCACGAGCAAGACAGGCGTAAGTACTTTGGGAAAACTTTCAAATTCCACTTGCACACCTAGGGGGACGAATCGTCGATTTGGCTCGACCGGGACGTTTAAGAGCCTGGGTACCACTTGGTGGTTTCATCGACGTCTTTTCGCTCGGCAACTTGCCACCGAATGTGTGTGTATGTATTAGGTTGGAGGGAAAGTTCTGTCGTATTTTAAAGAAAATATTTGAATTCATTTATAAAAATATGTGTTTAATATTAATCAATTATATATGCTCCGTTATTTGTTACAACCTGTTGCCAGCTTTCAGGTAACCTGTGAATTCCTGTTTTGTAGAAGTTCTCGTCCTTGGAGTTAAAATAGTCAGCAATTTATTTAAAATACGACAGAACTTTCCCTCAAACCTAATATATGTATACATAGGGGGATTTAAGTGAACGAGGTGAATAGTTACTTTATAATCGAACGGTTTAATTTCAATTATAGAAATAATTGTTTCGTTTGAAGATGGAATGGGAGAATTGCAGGGGATAATTAAGGGTTTCTAACTTTATATTGGATGATTATAGGTTTCATAGGTCTATATTTTCTCGCGGCTTTCCACGGTGAAACTATGCAAAATTTCATTCGTATCCGTCAAAGAGGTTTAGAAGCGAAATTATTCCAAACTGTCGAGGGGATGAAATCAACGAACATAGCCGGAGTGGTTAGGTCTCGCGGTCTATATTTTCCGTAAGGTTTCTAACCATGTACAATTTGATACAGATCGGTCAAAGGATTCTCGAGTGTATACATACATACATACAGGAAATACATAGACAGATATTCTAATCTACACGTTCTAACTACATCAGCGAACAATTTTCCTATATAATCAACGACTGAAAAATAAATTCATTAACACTAGATTTACGGCCCGAGCCAATTTGACTCATTCAAAATTTGATTACTATATATATATAAAACTTTAATATTATTTTCGAAATACATACGTTGGTTTTTAGTTAAGTAATGAAACATATGTAAATGTTCATTTACTAAGTGTAAATTATATTAGTATATTAGCACTTTGCCGTCCGGGCGTCTCGACAAAATTTCTTCACTTGGCGCAGGGAGATTATAAATTGCTGTTTTACTAATTTTATCGTTGGTTCTCATTAGTTTTCAATTTTGTTTCTCTATATTCATGAAATTTGGAAGATATACATATGTAAATAAGTGTTAAATACCCTGCCTTCTTCGTCTGATTCACCAGAATCAGTTGACAACCGTACTGTTGTCACGACACCACTGTGGTGTCGCCGGACGGCAAAGTGTTAGTAAAGTACACTTCAGTAAAAGTAGGTATATAATCAACATCCGTAAATCTAGTGTTAAAAATGTCCATTTCTCTCCATTTCCCGAACTCGTTACAAAACAGTTTTTCCGTTGTTCACAGCAGACGGGATACTGAGTCCTCAACAAACACTGCCACCCGCGCTGCCACCGAAGAGTCCACGTCTGGTTCCCGTTCCGCAGCGACGAACGATTTCAGGGCCGCCGAGCGGCACCGGCGGGGATCAGCTGCAGACGAAACTGCGACGATTGCTGAACACCGACAGCAAGGAGAACGTTTTTTTCCCGGACAGCCCGGCGCAGACGATCCTGCAAACGAACGGCATCCCGCGGGAGGAGAAGTTCCGATACTCACCGGGAAGCCTGTCGCCGAACTTCCGGGAAGAGGATCGCGGCAAGGTGAAACGACAATAAGCCTAACACGGTGTATGGCACAATGACCACGCGTTCCGCTCTTTGGTACTTTTCTGTTTTCGCGGAATGGACTTTCTAACTGGCTGCTTCCGTTTCGCACGGGTTTTTCTACCCCTCGGTTAATTTTTCCCGTTGTCCGGGCGTCCTTTGTTTAGTTAATGAATTTCAGTGGGTTTTTATGAATTTCTACGAGACCACGAGTAAAAAGTATTAAGGACAGAGTAATAAGGTAGAATTTCATTGAGTGATTTACAACAGTTTCTCTTATTGTTCAAACTATAGAGGCTTAAAGTTGTGTTCTCGTTTTTAATTGGTCTCGCGTAGAGATATTCGCGTATCGTGTATCATTTTGCGGAATAATATCTACACGCCTCGTACGTTTGTGGTTTATCTTGATTATTGAAGTGTGATGTGATGGAAGCACGTCTAGGAAGCGGAAGTTGTATGTAGGTGCTACACGTGTTCGCGATTCGAACACAAGAGGCATCTGGGTATCGTATTCACCCCGTTCCTCTATTAGATGCATGTATGTATGGACTGAATAAGCGATGAATACTAAAATGAAACGGCGGATATCGGCACGATAACGATTTCTAAATTCAGGACTCGCGATAATTAGATACATACCGCTGTAGCGTCGTCTACGTAATAATTTATTGCCTTCGTCTCATTGAACTCGCGACATACACGTATCTGGATTATTTTTCTCGGAATAAACAAATAACTTTATAAACGGAGCAGTGAAGTTAGTAAATAGCGTGAATCAATTTAATGAACTTATATATACAGAGTTTTCCATGTTTATCCTATCGAATCTCAAGACCAAATTTTGTAGGTGTCAAAAAGAATAAAATATTACGCGAATATTGTTGATATACGTTTTTTACCAATTTCGTCAACGACTTAATTTCATATTTTGTATATGATTATTTTTTCAGCATTGCCCGCAGCACGATACTCGTTTCAAATTCGGTCGTAGTAACTCGCACTCGCACACGTCCGGCAGATCTGGAAGAAAATCCACCGGTTCGCCGTCAGTGGAGAGCACTGTTTGTCACAAATCTTTGCCTGACCTCCATACGAGTACGCGTCGCCGGGCGTCGTTGTCGCCGCGCGCATCTACGAAGTCATCCAAGCCATCGGGGCATCATCCATCTAGCAATTGTCCGGATTGCGAAACTAGTTCAGATTACTCGGAACATAGTTTCAAGCGAGATGCGATGTGTTATCGCAGGTACGTACCACGCGTTATTTCACTTCGAGTGCCGTGGATCTTCATTCACGCTCTCGTAATCACGATGCGAATTGAAACAATTATGTAAATTTACGTAATTATATGTATCGAGAGATTTAAATAACGGTTGGTTAATCGAATTGTAATAACAGTTTCAGTTCCAGGCACATTAGACGTTCCCTGGGATCCGGCGGCGGAGATGCGAGTAGCGTGTTATCATCGGGAGGTCGCACACAAAAATCATCGGGTTCTAGCAAACTAAGCCACGGGGCAACGGCGAGAGATTCCGGTGGATCGTCCGGGCATTGTACGCATCGAAGCGAGCCACCACCGATAATACAAGTACGAGCGAACGAAACACTGTCCGTAAGGTAGATAGAATTGAAAAAATGTATCGATTCTGATATTTCTGGTTTTTAGGATTGTTGGAGTCACATACGTCGAGACAGCGGTGCATCAACTCAACATTCTACGGAAAAAGATCGTTCAAGGAGAGGCAGTTACGCTAACGGTACCCCGCCTTCCGTTGTAAGACACTATAGTCCTGATTCCGAAAGTACCAACAGTCAGACAGATTACAGTCCGACGTGTAATTCAAGGTATTTTGGTCACTTGGAACGAATCATGTGAAAGAAACAATCGATTATATTAGCGTTTTCATAGTTAAAAGATAGTATGGATAATAATATTCTAATTGTAATTATTAGGTTTTCCGACGGCTGGAAAGAAGGTCGTGGGCGGCCAATTTTACGATCAAAGTCGGATATCAGTGATCGATACTGGCGTCAGGATAACGGTCGATCAAATAAAGTACCTGCTCGACCTCCCCGATCAATTACTCAGCTTGAGAACTTTTTTGATCGATTGGGTCTCGATTCGGACCACTATCAACGGATTACGGAACCAGATTCGAAGACGTCGTCTCCTGTATTTTTCGATAGCGTTAGCTCGGTCGATTCGGCGCTCGGTCTCTATTCCTGGGTTGGCAACAATCAGACAAATCAGGGAAGTCAATGGCAAAACAATAACTGTAGTGTTGGTATGGGTAATGACGATTGCAATCAGAGGGTTAGCGACCCGCCAAGTGTCGTTGAACGTAATGCTCGTATTATTAAATGGCTGTTTCAATGCCGAAAAGTGCAGTTTGAATATAGCTAAACAACGAGTTTAGGAAGTGGACAATCGATTCTAAAGCTTCAGTAATCTGCATTCAAGTCAACGAACGTAGCGTTTTTCATGTTTCATCTTGCCAACGATATGTTCATCGTAAAACTAGTTGTTTACTTTGTATTTCTTAAGTTTCCTAATGATTATAGTATTGGATCGCATTTTCCTGTTTCTTTTTTTTTCTTTCTTTCAGTTATTAGACGCTGCAAGTAGAAGCATTCTAATTTATATTATTTTTCAATTCCAGAGTAATGTGTGCCATCTATGTTTATCTCTTGTTATGGATTTGTATTATTGTGTTTACTGTTAAATTGTCACTGAAAATTGAATATTTTTCTGTGACTTCCTGTTTCTAATAATACGTTTATATCAAAATTTGTACATAGAATTATTAGCGATTAGAATTTGTCTAATATTTTCATAGACACAGTCATGTAGTTCTTCGCTTCTGTATAGTTTTACGTTCGGTAGAGAAATTTGTTATAATGTATTAGGGTTATCGAATTTAGAACGAGTTTATAATACACAGTCCGAATACTCTTCGCGTTCGCAATCTGACGAATATTGAAAAAGTTATGTATAAAAGAATATTTAAGAGGAAAAGATTTGTCACGACATCTGCCGTCACAGATTAGTCGTGATAGAATTCGATCGTTATTACTGGCCGCGCGGAGAAGTATTCGTACAAATGGTATTTACGTTAATTTTATTATAAGAAATCAGATATATACTTTAAAAAAAAATTAAAAACAATTTGCTTTCAATTATAAGTTTCTCGAGCTACACGTATTAGGAACATCGATCAATGTCACATTTGAAAACATTCTGAAACGTTATTGATTAATTTTAAAAATAGTTTGATATTGAATGCTAACTGAATATATGATTCGATTTTTCTATTTCAGTCGGAATTGATTGGATGGCATTAAAGTTGTATTAAAAGTCAGATGTAATACATTTCTAGCCGGTCGACATTGCAGTGTAAGTTGTGCTGTTTGCAACACAGTTCTTATAATAGTCAAATCAATCCGTTTTCATTAATGTTTTCGTGATTCTCGATAGTTCTATTAATCGAGCTATATTCTAGAAATGCAGACACCGTTGGTACAAAACAGAACGAGACGTGACTTATCGAATATTTAAGGATTTCTCTTCATAACAATTTTCGCTAACGGAATTTGTATAAGGAATTTTAATGAAATGATCACGTTGTCGTTTTCACATCGTATATAGATCTTGTTGGTTCGAAACATCATTCGTCTGCCTTGTCGTTGTAAATTTATTTGAATTCAGTCTATCCCCGAATACTTATAACTTTTAGATTTAGTCCGAACTAAATACTTTTTAATTGCTCATATAGTACAATTAGTCTCGATTTAGTGATGTTTAGCGATCATTTCACATATTCAATGAGAAAGATGTAATAACGAGAAGGTCTTTTATGAACTTGAAATTTTATTCGTTGTAAGTATCTACTTTGTGCCTAAAAAAAAAATCGGAAATCTTATTTTAATAATCAATTTATTCTAATTGTTTAATATATCTATACATATGTTCAATATTTTTATTATCGATGAGGTTAATTAAAATCCTCTATATTTTATAAAATATAACACTTCGTAAACGCTATTGTTTAAATACTAAGAGGACACGTGTAACTTAAACCATTATCATATATTTTAGACAATTTAAATTTGATACACTCGCTTCGCTGACAACGGAAGCTTGGTAATTCTCAGAAAAAAAACTCATCATTCGTTCATCGCTGAAAATGTTTCCCGTTGTATTTCACTGTGCAATAATACCGATAATTCGCTTAGGTGGTTCTTACTTTAGTCCATACTACCTGAAATATTTTCTCTACTGTGTGGCAATCAATTACATATATTATTAATTATGACTTTTAATGATTATAACAGTCAAGTTGTTAATTATGTGATTCAAGTATTCTGATGGGGAAAAAAGAATCGGTGTAATATAATATGATATGGAGTTACTCAACTACTCTCATTTCAAGTGATATAGATGTTTTAGCGATACATAGCGAGTTTGCATAGCTGGTAAACGAAATGTGGTAGTTACATTACAATTAAAGTAATAATAATAAAAATAATAATAAACAAATAACGTTGGAACCACTACTTACGTAGTAAAATATTACATTTTTCAAGCATATAAGAGTGTAAAATGATGCTTGCATTGAATACTAGATGTTTTAGTAGTTACATAACCAGTATTTACCGTAACACTTAAAAGTTTTTTGACAAGCATATGTAAAGGGTTTACCGAGATTACGAAGACTGCTTTATAGTGGTCGAGTCGTACAGTGTTACTGCACAAAAAAACTAAGCATAAAACACGTATGCTTACTGAAAGACATTTTGCTTATAACTTTTTGAATTACGTACGTAACACAGTCATGTTTAATACTGTTCAATAATATTCGGTTATGCAAAAGATTACGTTTTAAAAGTTGAAATTTCGTCATGTATGGAAACAAGTTTTCGCGTAATGTTTGATTAGTAATATTTACGGGATCTGTTTGGAATTTATCATACGAATTTAGAGGAGTAAAGTGATATTGTTATTCTACACTTTTGTTCAAAAAAATCTAAAATAATGTGATATCGAGAATACTTAGTATTGATTTCAAGAAGTTTTAAGCAAAGTATAATAACATTACGTATTACTTCTTGAGAGTACAAGCACAAAGTGTGTTCTATTTCTACTCTTGTCAAGATTTAAGACCAACAAACATATTGGTGACATTGTTCATTTTAATGTTCATCTATTTCAACTACATTCGCATCCTCTTTTTAAATCTCGCGAAAGGTGTGTTAAACGTTCTTATAGATATATGCATTCCATTTCTTTACCATTGTATACACGAATCTCAAGAAGTAAAAAGATAGTAGAGATTACTCATACTTTTTTTTTCGTAGGTATATTATTTTACCTTAACGGCATTGATTAAACGACGTAATCGAAGGAATTTGTATAACATTATGATATAATTTGTTTTAGCTGATAGTTTATGTGATTGATGTACTTTGTATAGTAGATTCAATTATGTTGCCTTCACTATTTTGTCAATACGAGGCTTGGGCAATGTTAAAAATAAGCAAATTTGTTGAAGTTCTTTTTATTATTTTAAATTTAGATGTACACTTACACTACAGAACTTACGTATATACATATACATGCATAATTTGTAATCCATAATATTTAACACTGTTAAAATCATACATTTTTAATTGCTTCTTTTATAATCTAGTCACGTAGAACAAAATATGTTAAATTTCAGAATAATATTATTAAATTCCTTCTGTGTATCACTGGGAAATTTCATTTTGTAACCTGATAATTACGTAAATATTTCGGTGGATATTTTACATACCTGGAAACAAAATTAAGATTTACAGTTTTTAATGTATTTCGTATGCGCTTATTAAATTCTCTAAATAGTACTGGACACGGTGAAGTAATTACACGGTGCTCTGCGCAATTCCAATGGTAAAATGTTGCAAATGTGCAGACAGACGCGCGTAAGATCGAAAAAAAGTATTTATCTATTTAAATTCGCGCAAAGCATATATACTGTGCTTGTTCGTTAACACGTCGTTATGCAAAGTATTGAAATGTAAAAGAAAGAACGAAGTACTATTTATTGTAAAATGACCTTCAAGTACTTGCGATGTATCACTTTACAAAAGATATAAAATTGTATAATCTATAGAGTCTTGCATGTAATTCTGCAATTTAAAATAGGCGTTGAAAGTTTAGAATTCAATGATTTTGAATATATTTATCTTTCACTTTCTGAATCACATGGATTTTCTTTCAAAACGTAACCTCAGTCCTTCCTCTAATCTTATCGAAACCGCCGAGTAACCCCATCATATTAATCTACATTACCTTCCGATACAAATGTAAAAACTGAACAAGTAATTCTTCCAATTAACGTTCATCCTTCAATCTGAAATATCCAAATGAATTGCAATGAAAAAAGTTGTCAATGTACGATACTATACCGTTCACAAGTCTCATTTATCAAACATTCCCCAAAAAAAAATATTTCCCCATCGATCGTCTTCCGCACTACACAAATTCTCAACCGCGCAGCCTATCGTACGATTTCGAATCTCGCGCCCCTGGCGGTTCTGCTTTCCACCGTGACGTCACGGCGGGCGCATGCGCAGCAGGGAGGTGCGCCTCTGCGTCGCGGCCCGTGCCCGTCAGTCAGTCACTCACGGACGCGCGATTCACGTCTGACACGCAGTTTCGGCTATGTGCATCGAGTGAAATCGTCGACGGCTACGCTCGTTAACGGTGCGGGATAAACCCGGACGGGAGCAGGCCTGTGTCTCGTATGCCCTCGGTGTACCGTGGTGCGACGCTTTCGCGTAAGCTAACACCGCTATGTCGCAAGTGGCCTGGCCGCGAGAGGCGCAGTGACGACTCGCCCGTGAGCCTGCCGACGTCCCTGACGGAGCCCTGCGATGGAGTCCATCAGAAAATGGTTCTACAGGCCTAAGGTGAGTCCTAGTTTCATTCTCTAAACCTTCTCTCCCTCTCTCTCTCTCTCTCTCTCTTTCTCTGTCTCTCTTTCCCCTGGTGTCTTTTACACTCTTTCGACGTTCGGTGTGTCTCTTTCTCGACCTCCGTACGTTTCGTTTCTCGTCGTGCCGAGCTGATCGAACGCGTGCGCTCGTTCTTTTTTGCCTTCATCCCCTCGTACCCCCCGTCTCCCCGGAATGGACCTGCGCGCTGTTGCCACCTGTTTCGTGAAAATTCGCACGACACACCGAGAGAGGAGGTATACGAGCCTTCGGGCGACGTGTTCCACCTGCGTGCGATAATATACGTGCACGCACGAGCATCTACGTTGACGCGGACACACACGGGCTTTTCTTTCGTTGCTTTGTCGTCTCCTTTGTTTATGATACCAATCCCGTGTCCCCGTTTTCGATGAATGTTATTCGAAACTCATATATGGAAGCGGTTGTCGGTGATTTTCGTCGTGAACGAGGAAAATCCCTGTTCGGCGCGGTAGTACGACGAGAAGTATGCGTTCGTGGAATACGAGCTAATCAGCTGATATGTAACAAAGCCTGACGTTTTAGAAGTTTTATCGTTTGTATCGGTGCGTGTACTACCATGTCGCGTACATACAATGAATTCGTACGAAGTGTTCGTAAGCTCACGATGATTTTTCATTTTTCGGATGTTAATTTTTTTGTTTTTTTTTTTCTTACTATACACTCGGCGAGTGAAACACGTTTCGATCGTTAATTAATGCTTCGCGCGTTCCTGTCCTATGGAATATTCGACGATGTCAGAGATATATTCCTCGCACGTATCAGGAAAGGATTTACTGTCTCTCTTTGTTGAACATTCTTGGCGCACGAAGGTGCGTTTAACTCTCGTGAAAACACGAAAGCGGCATAAGGTATTTCTGCTCTTTCGACGGTGCTTCCTCATTGCTTTGACCACCGTCGTTTTATTTTATATGTCGGATAATGATGTTCTTCCCACCGAAACGATTTCCAGCGATTAGTATCTAATGACACGTCGTCTCCAGGCCGAACACTGTTAACAGATTATACGAACGGACATATATGTATACATACATACATACACACATACATATACACACGTACGTGGGTTACGATCCAACGAGATGCTCACTACATTTACATATGCGTTAAAGTGATGCATTACAAAATGAAATTATAAATTATTCTCGTCTGAAGTTAATTGAAGTGTATACATATATTGGCTTAATTGCACTGGTTTTGTAAACCAGTATATACACACACACACACTTTCTGTGGTAGTTTGGATGATGGTAGACGAATGGTAGCATATAGAGTGTGTCATGGTGGGAAAGTTAAAGATTTCAGTTACTTTACGGTGTCTTGACCATGATTAAGATCAGGTTCAACACGTTTTGAAAAAAATCAGTAGACCAAGGATAAGATTTAATATCTGTGACGTCTATCGCCGTCGATTTTCTACGATCTCACTTTTACGCGTAATCTAACATCCGATACACGTCCCATTAATTTATTCGTCAAGAAAGTATGTATATGTATGTATAATATTAAAAATAACTGTATCTTGATTTATTCCATTCTAGTTGAAAATAGAATATTACAAATTCATTTTAATCAGGAAAAATTTCGTAATTAGGATAGCTGCTATCGTATATTTTCCCGCTATCTCGATTTTCTAGAAATCTGCAATTGAAATAACGCTCTAATATGCCAAGTTTATTTATTTATTAACACCGCGTCGGTTAATAACGCTTTTAACGACACGACGAAGTGTATAGTATTAAAAGCCATCGTATTTGATTTATTAAATTCCCGTAAATAAAAACCTAGCGTTTTACAGATCCACGTTAATCACTGAGAATGAATTCTAACTACATATATACACACATACACACAATACTGCAGAAACTCTTCCAACATCCACCAGTGTCAGTGTATAGATATCAACTTTCTTCCGATAACTAGTTAGTTTTATAGACTGATGTGGTCTGACCGTGTCTCCATGGTCGGCGTATCGAAAAAAAAGGCGGAAAAAAAAGATCAATCAGTTTCACTAAGTAAGTCCTGGCCTTGATCAAGATCCGATTTAATCGACTGGTGATTCCTACGTGAAAATTGGTCGGTCTACCGTGAGTGTTGCAATCTGAAAATTGATCACGCTGAGGCAAACGCTTATTAGAACACGCATGCGGGTCTGTACGAGTGCACTTTCATTTGATTGTAATGTATGCACAGCGGAACAATATCAGTTAACGTTTGTACATACGTACATATCGTAACCGGCCGCGAAAGACATTGGTATAGGTCAGCGTAGATTGTACAGATTAGAGACACTTTCGTTTAATTCCAAGTTGCGCACAAGTGAGACAAGATACCACGGTTGTTGTCCCAATTAAAATGTCGCCGTTGCATTTCGATAGAAAGACAGCGGGGATAATCGGGGTTGTCCATCGGGTTAACTTGGTACCACGAACACGATACGAACGATTGTTATTCCTCTATTTATTATTCCATATATATATATAGTCACCGCGTGTGAAGTTTCTAATCGGATTTTGCGAGTAATCTAGATTCTTTGTTGTAGTAAACAACACGATAAAAATTAAATGTCGTATACACAGTGTCTTTATCGCAAATGAAAGTTCTACTTCGGTATGGATATCATAACGTGCATGCATTGATAATACACACGTATACATACACAGAGAGAGAGAGAGAGAGAGAGAGAGAGAGAGAGAGAGAGAGAGAGAGAGAGAGAGAGAGAGAGAGAGAGAGAGAGAGAGAGAGAGAGAGAGAGAGAGAGAGAGAGAGAGAGAGAGAGCAAGAGAGAGAGAGAGAAACACAATATACATACATACATAGTTTTCGGTGACCGACAATCGAGCGAATATAGGTCACAGTAAATCGCAGAAACGTGATAGTATCGGCGATGTATTAAATGAATCGTTATGATTCCCGAGAATATTTTACGTTACGCGATCGTTGTATTGAAAAAATTCTGTTTACAATACATACGTATACATCGAACACCGCGGTGCGATACGATTGACCACTATATGGTTTGAGGTTTTTATTAAAAAAAAAAAAATAAAATAAAAACGACGGACTAGATAGCAGGAAACTTGTGTACGGGAGACAAGCCTTGCGAGATTAAATCGCACGAGTGAAATGTGTGTATGTATGAACATATGTATATACATATATATATATGTCGATGAGACACACAGTGGACATACGGGGGCGACCGAAAAACTAGGGTGCACACAGGGTGGCCAGTGAAAAGAGGGTCAACGATGTTCGCATGAGTCATCGCGGAGAACGTTTCTTACGATGACACCGTCCGCGCGGAACGGGCGGTAGAAAAACATCCGTTTATGTTAACTCATTGTAACGATTTTGCACGTCAGATTCCTTATTCTTTCCTCCCGGACGTGTACGTACGAATAATATCTCTTTCACACGCGATTTCGGCGGAATATTTAAAAAAAACACACACACACGCGTAGTCCATTGAATGTGAAACGAGACTGATAGAAATTCGATAGCAAAAGAAATATATGTTAATAACGGTAATCACGTGTTCGCAGGGAATTTATACACTGACTTTAGATTAACCCAGAATTGTTAACTATACCGTTGTGATACCGTGGTCCGAATGACGTCAGTATGTGTTGCCTCTTCGCTCGTGAAAGTAAGAGAAGTTGAAGTTTTGGGGAAAAAATAGAAATACTTTTGTTGATGTGGATTGTCAAAGAGAGTATAGAAACGTTTCGTACGGTTAAAATGAATGGAGGAAGTACGTTGTATAGATGCATAGAAATTATTTGGAAAAATTATATAATCCCCAGGAGGATACTATTGTCAAGGGAATCCCGAAATTATTGTCAGACTTTCCTCAGTTTCTTCGGAATTAAATAACATCGTTGATTCACACGTAATTCTTTGAATCGTATCGCGTTATGATAACACAATGATATAATACATTAGAACCTGTTGTTCCGGTAACATCGCGCTGTGACAATATTTCTTACGATATTATGAAATCATAAACATCGCTGTATAATTCTCATTTTCCATAGACGATCATTATATTTTCGAAATAATAATAGAATCGTTCCTTTGGTAGCGGAATGCGTACCAGCGATCGAAATTCACCGAACAATGCCATGATTAAGTCCTCCTCGAATTATGCCAGGAAGCCAATTTGCGGTTAGTCTACCGTAAAGTGCATTGCTGTGATGAGTCTTGAAAGTTTTCAAACGCATTTCATGCGAGCGTCGAATCGTACATAGTAATAATAACAGTACCACACGAATGAAGGCCCTGGTAAATACATGTCGCATGAAATCACGAGCAAGAACGAACGTTCTTAGAGATCTGGTCGGTAAACATTTTTTCCCGCGACATTGTTACGATATATACACTTTTAATCGAATAGAATTCCGCGGAAGGTCCATTCGTAGTTTACAGTTTCAGGAACGCGGTGAAATCACGAGGCTGGTTAATTCGAATCATCTGTACTGTCAGGTGACAGTGGCCTTGTTCCCAATTATAGTTGTAAAATAGAACGCAATTATGTTTTTGTACGGCACACTTCTTGCCCGATAATTTAACTATTATTAATACGGGAATCGCAAACGACTTGTCGAAATTATGATTTTATACTTGTGGTTATACCGCGGGAAATTAAATGCTATGCCATCAAGTTATTCGTTCAACTTTGCGTACGATTTTTCGAGGAATATTTATAAAATCCGTTTACCGGGAGTGTAAACGTTAAACACGAATGTTAAAGTGTTGCTGTGTGTGTGTGTGTGTTTTTAAAGAGGTATGTTTACAGAAATTCTTTTGTGTTAAGTCTCATTTGGCACAGAAAGATAAACGGCAACAAAGAATGCAAATACACACGGTTCTTTTAGTACAAACATGTCATTGTGCAAGATTCTGTGAATCGACGCATCGGTTGCAATGCGGGTTCTATGAATGCAAAAAATAATGGCACAATTCGCACGTACCGTTGCAAAATCGTTGTCTGGCCGCGTGCACTATTTTTGCGCACACCGAAAATGTATTCGCGGGTACCCACCGGATAGTTTCGGGTTTCTTTTTTGAACGATCGAATCACGCGAAGATTACTTCACTAACGTGATAATAATGAA
The DNA here is from genome assembly GCA_917499265.3 of Mimumesa dahlbomi. Classification (NCBI taxonomy): domain Eukaryota; kingdom Metazoa; phylum Arthropoda; class Insecta; order Hymenoptera; family Crabronidae; genus Mimumesa; species Mimumesa dahlbomi. The sequence continues at coordinate 4,416,909 of OU824113.1, read as the reverse complement.
TTCACGATATATTAAGACGTCTCGTCGCGTTCGGAATTTATAGGATGAATATTTCACGAACAATAATTATGCCGGATAACGTGAGCCGAGTGAATAACATCGAGCTGATGAAAACAAAAAGGTTGAACATCTCGAGACCATGGGCATAAAAAATTATACATTTTTCCCGGTAGATACTTTTATATCCGCGAACCATTATCAAAAGGTGAAATTATGTAACTTTAAAAATCGTTATGGTAATCATACCGGCGAGAGGTTAAATGCATCTTTTTATTTTAATTAATTCCACGCTGATCTCGACGGAATACGTACCTCGCGATAATTAGATTTATTTGTGAAAAGTATGTCACGACTCGTCGTCGAAGTAAAACAGGAAAAACGACGAACGGTCCGGAAGTTGGGTTATATTATATCCACTGTTTTCTAGTGTGTGTGTGTATTTCAATAGAATACCATTGAAGATATCATAGCTGGATAGAATTCGTTAGCTATGGAGGAAAGTCGAATAAAATAATCCCAGGGAAACTGGTAAGGGAAAAATTTAATCCATGGATCGCGAGAAATCATTTCCGAGATTGAAACTGAAAATATTTCTAGTTCGATGATCCCTATCCGTTTGCCGAACGAAATTCTCGCGGCAGTACTGTCTGCATACATACAATTCAGCTGAAGCATATTTCGCCGGGGGAATGGTTCGTTAACGACGAAAATGGAAATTCTGTTGTTCACAATAAGCCATGCAATTGAAGGAAAATAGATTTAGAGACGGATAGCATGCCACCGAATCTTTGCCGCGGTTTTCTTGCCCTACGGGGACGAGAAATGTTTTCTTGAATAATTTCACGGTCGCGCGACAAAACTGCGAAGGTGTAATTTATAAAATGGTCGCGTGCTAATTGCATGCATACGTTACCTGTCGCGGAAATAATAAGATCGTACGCATCGTGTTAATTGCGAAATGAACGGCAATGACTGTTAATACCGACTACATGTATGTGTTTCTGTCCGACGATATTTATTTATACTTCTTTGTTGTGACACTAGCGTGATACGTTGCTGCGTATCGACGTTAATTATCGAGGAAAACTAATCTAATCTTTGTAATTAATTTAAATTACCCGGAAAGCGATCTGTGGGAAATATATAAAACAACCGGTGAATATCGATTATCGTGGATGTTGGTTAAAAATATTTGTTACAGAAGATATTAGGGAAACTTAATCAAATTCTGTTTACATTTATCCGATGATCAATGATTACATACTTTTGTCCAAGTTAAACAAAGTGTAATTTACTTGTCAAAAAAGTATTCCAGCGAGATTAAGCTGAGCGAGTAAATCATTGAATTCCGTTGAAAAGACAACGTTTACAATGGTGCTCATCAGATTAGATAGTGTTGCTTGTTTTGAAAATAAACCCCGATCCGCGACCGAGATACAATTTTGCCCGGGCTTTTCTTGCCCCGTGTCGTTATCAGCTACGGCTATCGTTTCTACGAGACGTCGTTTAATTGCACGATAAATTCTCAGTCGGTTGACAGGCTATTTTAAACTACAACGTCGCTTTGATTTCTTTTTTTTTTCGTCCAAAATTTCGATTCTTCCGGTTTATTATTATACACCGTGTTCGCGGACATTCCGTAACGTTGACCGAATAGTAAAAGCGATAACGATCGAAGGATACCGACAGATCTTGCGACAGATACGACCTACATAATTGAAAACCGTGAAACAGGGCTTAAAGTTACGTTTTTAGAAGTTAAATTAAATGGTGAACCGATTCTCCAGGGGTAATTCGTATTGTTGCTATCACTAGAGTGATATTTATGCATACTTCGTGACGCGAATGATTTTTTTTATGGAAAAGATTATCTTAAAAATGCAATTTCGCGTTTGTCACGATAGTTGTAAGGTTGTAGAAGAATAGTGACGCGTCTTGCGAATCGTATTTGCGCGTAGTGTGACAAATGCAGGAAACTACTTTTGATTTTATCTGCAAGACGGATGGCAGGATAATGTCGCGGACTTAACGGAAGCGTATTATTTGTACGGCCCTGTAAAGATAGATCTCAATGTTTAATTCAATCGCGGGCGAATTACCGCGGAGAATTACCAGGTGAAATACGTACGACGGGCTACGGTAATTCAAAATTACAGACTGCATTATGGATGCATTCCTATATTTATACCTGGGACTCGATGTTCCACTTATTCGTGACTCACCACGGGTTATCGGATAATACAATCTTTCTCGCGATCGATTTTTATTAATCTTCCGAAAAAAGTTTCGAGAGGAATGCCCTTTTTTTTATCGTGTGTACAAATAAATATTGAAAATATTGTATTTACTACGGTGATAACAACGATGTAGGGAAGATATTCTATCGACGGTTACATCGAGTAGTTTCGAGTTATATCGAATAAGTTTAAATCATCTCGATTTATAGCGGTGAATTAAATATTTCTCCAGATAGAAACAATTTGATAGATTGATCCTCAATCACCTCCATAAACGTAATGCAATAGGAAGTCAGCGACGAGTGTGTGACGTAGTCGACGATATGAGTTCAGCTTGCAACTTAGATTTACAAGAATGATTACACCACTCCGCTACGGCGGCCTATTAAAGTCTTTGCACACAGTCATCAAATTTATCCAACCTAATGACGTCGTTGTTTTAAAAGTCACGCGATAGTCTTCGCTTGCTTGTAATGGAAATCAATTTTCAAACTCGAAAAACCGAGGAATTTTCGAAATTCCAGAATTTTCTAGAATTTTATTAAATAACCGTGCGACTTTGAACTTCAAACGAGTCAGAATTATGTTGTAAATAATATAATTAGATTGGCTTACCAAATTTTATTCGAAGTAAAGAAATTACAGTGTGTAACACTGATTCTAATGTGTGAGAATGTTACTTTCGAATTAATTTCAAATTTCAACCAATATATCGATATCCTTTTATTATCCTGTGTCTATTATAACACCGTTGTAACTTCAGAGCGACGAAACTCATCGTTCATAGCAAAATCTTTGAAAATTGGCAATTGAACGTTAACCTGCATTTAGACATTGAAATTTATTGGTTTCACTTATTGTACACTTGTTCGTTGTCACAAAAACAATTCGGGTTACACAAGATTGACGTTGAAGAACAAAAAAAACAATGAAATTAAATAAAATCATTATTATTCTAATGCACGATGACTTTTGTGGCCCAGTGAGTAATGCACTTGTCGTGTGACACGCAAACTTTGAAGTTTAATATACGATGCCGCATACGATGTCACACAGTCGTACTTATGTACGTAAATGAATCACTCTCAACGTGATTCAATGACTATCATGTATAGTTTCTGCTGTATCGCGAACGTGATGCATCGGCCGCGGTTTCACGTGCTTCCGACGACGCTCCAATTTGAACTCGAACCTCGATCGCTGATAAATGATAAACAAGTGCGTGTGCAAAAAAAGGACACGTGCCGTTATGTCTCGAAGAAACTCGGTGTTGTAGATGATTTGCTATTTTACTGGAAATAAGTGTCGTATTCTTTCTCAAGATAGAAGTACGAGATTAACGTAATCGTACGATACGATTAAAATACGGACGAATCAACGACAGGCGTCAGGTGTTCGCGTAGATTTAATAATTATTATTTGTATGAGTAATGATATTGTTTCGGGATCTGTATTTTATACAGCTGTAATATTGATAATATTATTGGTAGCCCTATTAATAGATTTGGAAATATTTGGTGATATATATTTTTTAACCATCGTGAAATTGAAAGATTTTACCTTGACGAATGATTTCCAGTGTTTAGGCGGCGATAAATGAAACAAATATTTGATTTCCTTAACACTTGATTCTATATTACAAACTTCGCTCGTATCGCACAAATATTTGAAGAACGTGCATGGGAAATTCTGCAGTGTCTTGTTATTTAATAAATTTCCATTCTTATACGTTATATATACTTTTCATCGCAGATGAGAAAGTTGAATTAAATTCTTTAAAAGACTTATATGTATACGTTGGGTGGTATTATCGTTGGTTCAATATAGAAGTGAAATATATCAACAACGTGCCGAAATACGATTAACAAAAAGTGTTAGATAATACCGCGCAATTAATACGCATAAAAACTGATATGGACATAGGTTTACCGTACGTAATATTATCACGATTGAACGTTGATTAACTGAATTACTCATCGTATACAAGCAACAATTTTGTCAAAGTTCACCGTGAAAAATGCCACGTCCCGTAAAATAGAAATTTCGAGTGTTAGTCCATTTTATTTATCTTTCGTTGTGTTTACGTAACACCGTGTATTCCACTCTACACATTTTAATATCATTTTAACAGGTTTTTCAGGTATTCAGAACGTCCGAGATAATCCGACGTGTATTGTGAAACGGACACTAATGCGTTTTCAAGCATGTATATACATATACATATATGTATCCATACACTTTGCTCTCCCTCCATCACCACATACCTCGACACACGCATATACTATTTGTCACTTCGGGATCGTTATCGGTGTAGGAAATATTTTTGTCACGCACACCGTTGTCCTTCCTCGTTATTACATTTGTTCGATGAACTTCGTTTCCCCGTGACTACATACTCTCGCGCCGCTGGAAAATACACGCAGGGTGGCCCATCGTGGTGTTAACGATAAAGGAAAATTGAATGGAAACGTGTCTGTGTGTAAGTTACACGATTATTGTGCTCCCAAGCATGCCCCAGTTGATGATCTAACGTCGGTTCCGTAATGGGAAGTAATAAACGTGCAATTTACACCAAAGATCGTAACTGTAATATCGCATTACAATCACTTACGCCCGGATCATATTTTACATTGAAAATCAGCGTATGACAACGACGCCTATACATATGCAATATAATCGATGTGTGTCCTCCCGTGGTGTATCGATGGTATAAATCGTTTCCTTATTGGTCGAATGGTTCGTCGTTCCATTGTACGGCGTCGACTTAACGATCGGTCGGTTAAACTTTAGTTTTTTTTTCTTTTTCTTCTTTGTTTGATTGTTTTTTTTTTATGTAGAAGCAGTCTGTTTGATCAGGCAATAAGCATATGCGTGTTTTCACGTGAGGCGATGGGTATCAATTTAAAGTACATTGACATAGCGTTATGCAAGTGCAATTACACGAATATATATATATAGATGTATACGTGTATAGGTATACGTGTACGTGTTCGTATGTATGTATGTATGTACGTACATACATAGAACGTTGCGCATCCTAATTTATGTATCGTTGCGCGGCTTAAAATAGATAAGGGAATGTGCACCGGGTTTCGTTGAATTCCGTATAGTTATTAGGTAAGAGTAGATTACGTTGGGAAAATGTTTCGTAGAATTGTTGTTGTCGTGTTAAACGCGAAAAGAAATAAAAAAAAATAGATACCAAGTGTACGGTTATACAAAGTCTTTTGCTTGTATTCTGTTTCGCGATGGATAATTATCGGTTGGGGATAGATTACAGTGGGAAACGTTGTTCCGTAAAGTTGTAGACGTTTTTTTCTTTTGTTACAGTTATATCGCAACGTGTTTTGAACGGTTACGTAATAATTCATTTTTTATTTTGACACAAAATTAGAGAATTATCACGACCGACGTGAAACACCAGTAACATTTGTATATTTCATTATTCATCGGTGGAGTTTTACGATTTCCTCGAAGGAAAAACGATGCTCTCTACATACATAGAGTGTTCGAAATTCTCTTCATGATTCCGTATCATCAAGCAACGTGCCCCGCACCAAATGGAGAAAACTTCGTTACGCTTTCTAACCGTCGTTTTCGATGTTGGTTTTTATGGACTCGTCTTCTGTGTATTCCGTACGCCGTACCTAACGAGCGATTCAGGTTTTCGCGTTTAATCATTTTTATCGACGGTATTAGAAACTTCGCGGGTCGTTGCCGCGTGGAAACCGAAAGTTCGATTTTTCTCCGGTGAATCGTGGAAATTTCGCGTGATAAAATTGTGTCTGTTGTCGCGGATTCGCGTGCACGTTTTTCCGTCAGAATTAATTGGACAATTTTTTTTTTCGTAACGGTACGTGTCCTCGCGTTATTATTATTTTTTATGCGAACTTGACGGCTACAGGGATTCGGATTACACGTCTGCGAGAGAAATGAATATTTACAGAACAAATTATACATTTAGAACGGCTCTTTTGCATTCGTTCGTGACCCTTAGTCAATGAAAACGACTGGAAACGTTATCTCGGGACGTGATTAATAAAAAAAAACCCGGGGGAGAGGGGGGAAGAAAACTTACCTCGTTAATGATTTGCAGTGACAAAAACATCTGTAAATCTGTCGCGGGTTTGAAAACAGATAAGCGGCGAAGTCGCGGTAAAATGTGCACTCGTTAGTCGCAATCGGAGCAGCAGTTGAAAATAAATGGGAATTTTTTTTTATTTCAATAAACCTTCAACACTTTACGAGTACATTTTTGTTTTGTAATAATTCGATCGCAATAATTAGAGAAAGTACATTTTAATCACGAATGAAACGAACAAATCTAGCGAGAAGTATTTGGTGCAGAAAATTGGCAATAAATGTTTTGAAACTACGTTTTCCTTTGCTCGTCGAGATATCTTGTTTCTAGGTTTCTCAATTTCTATGCCGACTAACACCGTGCAAACTGTTTGTTTTCTCGTGGCAAAGGTGTGAATGAGAGCTGTCGCAGCGTTTCACAATCGAAAAGCTTGTCTCTTCTGTGTGTGCAACCCGCGACCGATAATTGTGCGAATGGTAATTAAAAACAATAAGGCAACATTTCCATAACTCGCAGCTTCGAATCGGTAGAAGCTTCGCAGAAACATCGTTTGTCGCGATGGAATTCTAAAGTTACCTAGTTTATGCGCAATATAAAATATCTGCGGTTTTATCAATTCTCTACGAGGTTTGTTTTCACGGCTGTTTGAGTCGCTCCGCTGTTTTGCCGCGTTATCTAACGTTTCAGCGTGTTAGAAACTGAGCTAGAAATTTTATTTGATCGCCACGATTGTCTCGATAAACGATATTTTCTTTGTTACGGTAGGTATCTACCTATGATTTTCCATGTAAATTTGCAAAATTTCGGGAGAAATTGAAATCGGTACGCGTAATTAAAGAATAATTACAATTACGGTTAGTCTTTTCATTTGATACACACGACGTTGTGACGAGGCGTCTAGAACAAAGGAGGAAGATTTATTACTTGTTATTTACTCGACGAATCGGTAATCAATAGAAGCAATTAACGAAGTAACACCATTCCTCATAAGAAACAAAGCGATTGTTAATTGAGTTGAAAAGAAACTTCTTGCAGATTCCTCGTTGTTCATTAAATCAATAATATTCGATGTAATTGACACCGAATGTAGTATCAATCGTTTCACGATGATTACGGTACGGTTTGTAAGAACTGTTACCCCCTTTTAATTACAACCGTAGGTATAATCGGAGTCATTGTCTCGAGATGTACGAGCTCCTATAGAATTTATAAATATCTCTGGTAAAAGTTTTTCCTTCGTCGACCGTCTTGGTACGGAAAATTACCAATCGTGTTTCGCACAAGAATGAAATATATTATTTAATCGCTGAACGTTTTTTTCACCGTTGTTTATTTATCGATTCGTTACTCCGCCGGTGTCCGTTGTTCCGATGAGTGAAACGGTGTTCATTAATTTTAACGAAGCGTTTGATTGCTCCGCGAAACAATGCGTGCTTAGGTCTTTCGGTATTTCCCAATAAAAATTGTAATCGCGTCGCCAGATGCCGTTTAATTTCAGATAGCTTTCGATATTGGTTAAATAATTGTACTTTATATAAATATATATACGCTAGGCGATGACTATCGCGACGATAAGAGAATACTTTATCAAATATTGTTTGCCGATAACGAATTCGCTAGCTACAACCGGTTCGCGATTTCATAGATATACATTGTGAAAGTTAATTAAACAAAGTGCGAATAACAGGATGTGCAACGAAACAACGAGTAAAACGTGATTAAGTTCTTTTTCACTATCTAATACAGACGGGTTTGATTATTATTGTCCTATGTTTTGTGTTTTTATCATAGAACGATAAGTGTGCTATTGGTAGGCTGTAATTATAGTCTACTTGTAATGTTCTAAAAATACACTCATGAATTGACGTGAATTTATCGTTGCGTGCGTTCACTAATTATTAAACACGTACCGGTGTTTGATCTGTTGACATTTTTTCAATTAAACAATTTCTTGATTGGGAATAATATCCATTTGGTCGAAAGCGTAAGTAGATTGAAAAAAGAAAAGAAAAAGTTGTTCCGATTCTCGGTGAAAAGTATTCTAGAGTGTCCCTTTTGAATTTTCAAAACTTACAAACAGGTTAATTGCCTCGAGATTCAATTGTGAACCTCATTAAGATATTCTGTTTCTTGCTCCGCGAGTTTCAGTTATGGGTGTTCCTTTCATGCCCCTTAAGCACGGTAGTTCTAGTTTCGACCTCGAAAAATAATCTTCTACGTTTTATCGCGAGCAAAACTTCTGTTTATTAGTAGTACTATAGACTTGAAGCGATTTTGTTGTTTAAACGTGCACCACAAGCTGTATTAAAAAGCTGTTTTACACAAAGTTGTACACAGTTTTATAATGACAATAAGTTTAACACGAATGAAAAGTTGCGAACATGGTTTAAAAAACACTGTAATAGGGAAATGGCAAACGTTGATCGTAGGATACAAATCGTTACTTTACTCTCATTATTATAATAATATAATGTTACAAACTTTTTTGGTAACAATATTAGTATTATAATGTGTTCTGATTTTTTACAATGGAAAGACAATTTTTAATTTCTGAAATTTCTGCACGCTGGAGTGTTAACGTTCTCAATTTCCACACCCTCAAATTTCTATATTTCGATTTTCCATGCCCTCAAATCTCTACGCTTCACAAATTCCACGCTTGGAACTCGTGCGCTCAATTTTCTGCGCGTTGGCTCTTCGAAGCTTTCAATTTCCACACCCTCAAATTTCTATACTTCGATTTTCCATGCCCTCAAATTTATACGCTTCACAAATTCAACGCTTGGAACTCGTAGTGCGCTCAATTTTCTGCGCGTTGGAGTTTCAAAGCTTTCAATTTTCACACCTTCAAATTTCGATATTTCCATTTCCCATGCCTTCAAATCTTAAAGCTTGGAACTCCTGTGCGCTCAATTTTCTGCGCGTTGGAGTTTCAAAGCTTTCAATTTTCACACCTTCAAATTTCGATACTTTCATTTCCCATGCCTTCAAATCTTTAAGCTTGGAACTCCTGTGCGCTCAATTTTCTGTGTGTTGGATCTTCAAAGCTTTGAATTTGCACACCTTCAATTTTCTACTTCGATTTTTCATGTCCTCAAATCTTAAAGCTTGGAACTCTTGTGCGCTCAATTTTCTGCGCGTTGGCGCTTCAAAGCTTTCAATTTTCACACCTTCAAATTTCTAGACTTCCATCTACCATGCCTTTAAATCTTAAAGCTTGGAACACCTGTGCGCTCAATTTTCTGCGCGTTGCCGCTTCAAAGCTTTCAATTTTCACACCTTCAAATTTCTATATTTCAATTTTCCATGCCCTCAAATCCCAAAATATCACAAATTCTACTCTTGGAACTCGCGTGCGTTCAAATTTCACCGCACTGTATTTCCCACGTTTTGAATTCCCCATAGAAAACAAACTTACTTACGTACATCTAACTAAAAAATTCCACGTCCTTACGAATGATTAATACCGAATCCTTTTCGCAGAGGGACGACACAAGCCTACTCGCCCAGTTCTTCTACGCGGATGAGTCGTTGAACGCCGTCGCCTGCGAGCTGGATTCCTTCGACGGCCGCCAGGAGCCGGAGCGTTGCACGACCCTCGTCAACCAGCTGCGGCACTGCCAGGACAAGGTGCTGACGATATGCAATCAGATCATGGACGACCTGATCCCCGACAGCAGGGCGAACCGGGACTTCCGGGTAAAGTTTCCCGATGACGTCATGCAGGAGAACCTGGCCGGACAGCTGTGGTTCGGCGCCGAATGTCTGGCTGCGGGGTCGTCGATTATGAACAGGGAAGCGGAAAGCTCGGCCATGAGGCCGCTCGCTAGAGCGCTCACCAAGTCGCTGGAAATCGTTAGAAACGTGCTCAGAGAACACGCGTTGAAGGGTCACATGAACTTGAAGGTACTTTGCGAATTCTGCGTATGGAATGACATAATTGTTTGGGAAAACAGATTCACAACTGTAAAGTGTAGCGTGAGATGTATAGGTGACTGTTAAATAGGCTTTTCATATGAACAGAAGAATGAAAATACTGAAATTTGGTTAGAGATATCATGCCTGTATTTATTAGTGATTTGAAATTGAATTGATAATACCAAATTTCTAAATATGGATTAAGTCGATAGTTCTGTTCTTGTTATATTGTACTATGTCTGTAGTTATTAGTGATTTGGAATTGAATTAATAATACCAAATTTCTAAATATGGATTAAGTCGATAGTTCTGCTCTTGTTATATTAAAAGATAACTATTTGCTATCCTACCGTCAGTGTCTTTTGTATTAATAATTCGAGTATTACGTAACTGTGTAGAAATAACTGTTGGTAAAACCATGACAAGTGTTTGTTGATTAGAGAATAATCGATCCGTGTTAATAGTATTTGTTTCAGACTCAAAATCCCATCGAACCGTCTCTAGAGAAGCTCGTCGAGTCGCTGAAGATCTTTGATCGACTGTTCGCTGACTTCGAGCTGTGCTACGTCGGTGCCATGGTACCGGTGAAATCGACCAAGGAGTACGAACAGCAGGAGCTTGTGTGCGTTTTATTTTCGGAGACATTGCAAAGAGCTCTCGAACGTGGACTGCTGAGCCAAGCAGATGTAGATAATTACGAACCAGCTCTGATGTTTACTATTCCACGTCTGGCTATTGTTTCCGGCCTTCTAGCTCCGCCTGGGGGCCCATTGTGCCTGAATTCTCCGGATACTATAAGCGAAATGTTTAGACCCTTTAGGGTAAGCAAGTGAATTACATTTAATGAAACTATATAAAAATAATTCTATGGATAGAATGAAAATTTTCTATCATTTTTAATGGATTATAAATTTATGAAAGTTTCAGTAAAATTGGGCCAGTTGTTCCTATGATAATTATGGTATACACATGGTCAAGTGTAGAATCTTTCTGTGTTTGTTTAAATCTATTAAAAATGATCTATTACTATGCAACGTTGGGTTGAATTTATTTCTACAATATATACGTTTGTTTCAGACTCTTCTCTTAAAAATAAGAGAACTTCTATGGACGTTGAACAATCGCGAATTATACATGCTGGAGAAGCTGTTATGCTCGAACGAGGAGCCATCGGGTCCGATCACGCAGTCGTCGAAATCCGTATGCCAGGACATACCCGACCTGGAGGAGTTCGTTCACAACTTTTATACAGGTTATCCGAACTGTAAGGACTTCATCGTAGATTTTTACACAGTGACAAAGAACACGGGGAATAATATGGACGAGGTGGCGAACGACGCCGTGCAGGTGTTAGAAGAAGAGACTAAAAATACCGAGAACCCGTGGGAGATTAATGGTAATCAAGAGCAGGAACGACCAGTTAAAAGAAGCAACGCCGAGGCCAATCCTAAAGACTTATCCGCGTTCACGGACGACTACGAGGATAACGTGACGTGCAACAGTAGCTCAAGGACGCCGAGTGAGATAGGAAGTGCTTGTGACGAAGTGCAATATAAAACGAGAAGGTGCGGTTCGAACGGTGGCGAACAGTTGTCGTGCGATCGTAACGCTTGTTCCAGGAACGGTGACGGCAGCGAGAACGGCAACTCCACGTCGTCGGGAACGCAGAGCGTCGCGAGACAGGCCAGTGGGGACAGCAGTATTTCTAGTTCAACGGAAAATAGAAGCGGGACGAATTTGCAGAGGGACGAAGACTTCATGACATCGGATATATCGGAGATACTCGGTAGTTCTGATAATATCGAGATACCACAGACACAGTATTTGCTTAATCAGGTTTCTCATGAAAATAATGTAACCGGGGAAACTGTTCATATACAAAATTCTTTGCCTGATTTAGACGCGAAGAAACTGATCTCCGAGGCGAACAAAACTTTGTCGAATTTATTGTTGGACGGCGATTGTCAGAACGAGATCTCCGAGCAAACGGACTCGGGTATTTGCACGGTGATATCTTCGGAGAATACGAGTCTGTACGACAAGAGTCCGGAGGAAAAGAAAACATTTGCTAATGAGATCCATCCGGACGAACAGGTTTTAGACGATGAGGACACGCAAGAGAATACCAGTTACTCTTGCTCGAATTTGAACTCACCGAAGAGAAAGAATTCTACCATCTCTGAGAATTCATGCGTTTGTAGCATGAGAAGCGTGAAGACTGTCACATCCCTGGACCACTCGATCGAGGTGCCGAATCTGAATTCCGTCGGCACGGAGTCCGGGAAAAACATTCCAAGAATATCATCGAACTTCGACGGGACTAACGAAGAATTCGTTGGCGTCGCGTATGGAAACGGTCATTTGTCCGTATGCGATTCGAATCAGTCCAGTTTCCAAATAAATTACTCCGAGAATTGGGAGAACTTGAATTTGAACATCGACGCGTCCACCTCCAGGAAGGAGTTCTGGAGCGATCTTAAATGCGAGAACTGTCCGTCGACGTCTCAGAATATCAATAAGATCGGTAATAAAATCGAGCAGTACACCCAGGAGAAGATGGCAACGAAAAAAGTCAGAGAGGAGAAACAAAGACGTCGTCATCAACGTAAACATGAAAGAAACAGTCAACGGATTCACCACGAGCTCCAGGAGAATAGGATGCAACATTTCCAGAACGTAAGGTCAACAACGAGCACCGAGAGCTCCAGGTCGAATTCCACCGATCGTTGTCTGAATCCTAGATTAACTAACTACGGAACCAGCTTGCATCCGAGTCAAAACACCAGACAAATGCCAAATTTCGGGGGTCACAGTCCCCACGCGAGTCCACGACTCCAGCATTTCGAATCCCGGGCCGCGTCGGGTCAAAGGACCTGCAGCGTGGCGTCAAAAACCCACAGGAACCTGTCGCCGCAGAATAGAAAACTGTTGGACCACAGGAGGTCCAGGTCCGAGCAGATAACGAAGATGAAACGGAGGGATTTCGAGAGGCGAGACAAATACGAGAGGGCGAGCGCCAGGTCGGAGCAGACGAAGCGAAAATTAGGAAACAGGAGCCCCAATGACCTGATGAATGACGGTTTGGGACCAAGGACGGACAAAAGTGGCTTAGTAACGGAACCCGTTTCCCTGGTGATGCCGCAGAACGTTTGCTACGGCATGCAGAACTCGCGGGACAATAATTCGCAGAAGGGTACGCGAGCGGTGAGGCTGGTGAACACGTCGACGGTTTCCGGCACGCAGAATTTCAACTCTGAGCACACGCTCACGCAGAACCAGGACGTCGGGTCGAGTTCGATTTGTTCCAGTTGTTATGACTCGAGTTCGGAGACCAGTGAGTTTCAGAGCGACTGTCAGGACGACGAGGAAATCGCGTTGGCGATGCAGGCAGCGGAAATCGCGAACAGAAATCAGATTCGCGCGAAATTTCGGTGGGATAATGTTTTTATAAATCGTACATACAGGGTGTCCCAGCTATCGTGCAGGCCCCTGAATCAGGTGATAGCTGAGGTAATTCTAATATAGGGAAGTGATATTTGTAGATTCGTATCTTAATTCGTGGGCGAGTTATTAACGAAAAACGATAGCCAATCAGAGGGCTCCGATGGGCCCAGCGACGCGACAGTAGAAGTTCTGCACCAGTAAGCTACTGTCGCGTCGCTGGGCCCAACGGAGCCCTCTGATTGGCTATCGTTTTTCGTTAATAACTCGGCCACGAATTAAAATACGAAATTACGAATGTCACTTCCCTATATTAGAATTACATCAACTATCACCTGGTTCAGGGACCTGCACGTTAGCTGCAACACCCTGTATATTCTTAAATCAAATTGTATTTTTATGATGTGTTATAATATTATATTTCTTTGTTTTAGATCATCGGAGGACCTTGTTCATCGTTTGTTCGTCTGCATAGCCGGCGTCGCCGATCAATTGCAAACTAATTTCGCGTCCGATTTGCGCAATATTTTGAAATGCGTGTTTCTTATGAACAGTAGTCAAACTGTAGAGGACGTAGAGACGAAAGACGAAAGTTTAACGCCGGCGAATCAGCCGGCGAGTCCTTTAAACGATACGGGTAATAATCACGATCGGCAAGATTCGTTGCAAGAGTACGAGGATGATATAGAAGAAACTACGGCGACAAACGAGCAAAACATGAGTACGCGATGATTTGTTTTTTTTAATGATTCTTTTAATTGCCAAAGAACTTCAAGTATTTTTCCAATGAATTTACATCATTTACCTTGATCACACGTTTACATTTTTATATTACTGTGTTAATATTTCTTTTATACATTTGTGTCCATAATTATGAAAGTGGTCTGTCAATTTTTTAAAAATGTTAGATATTACGTTTTTTAAAGGTTTTGAAACATTTATTAACAAATTATCAAGACTTTCATTGTTTTTTAAATATTGACTTAGACCACTTTCATAATTATGAGCACATTTTATTTCTCTCCCGTCGTTCTTTACTTGATACATTCTTATTTTTTATAGATTCTCCCGTAACCGAACGTGGAGAGGAATGCGTCGAACGAGCACCCGCCTGGGTTCCCGACAACGATGCACCGAGGTGTATGGCTTGTCAGGCAGGATTCACCGTGGTGCGACGGCGACATCACTGCAGGAACTGCGGAAAAGTGTTCTGCGGTCGTTGCAGCAGCAACAACGTTCCTCTGCCGCGATACGGGCACACGAAACCCGTCAGGGTGTGCAACAGGTGTTTCCTCTATCAAGTGACACCCTTCACAGTCTCACAAGTAACGTCCGCAAGCTGAATTCCTCGCGAACGATCAATGAATTCGGGAGAACTGTTTTTTCTTTCCTTCAGTCGTATATCCTTATAAACGTCGTTCGATTACGAAACGTACTGGCGCAGATTAGTCATCCATTTCTTTCTTCTGATAGAGATATATCGATACTTTGGAGTTTGTCTCTTAGGTAACGTACTACACGAGTATAATATAAATATATATGTATAGATATTATATATATTTACACAGAAATATACGTACACACAAGAACACACACAGACACATACAGACACATACAGAATATATTAAAAGATCCAGTAGCGTTGCATTTATTCGATTTTTATTAGATTCAGAAATGTATGCTAAGCGATACTTTAGAAGAAAATTCGTCGAATAGAGGAGATAAAGATCGAAATGGTGTCAACGTTACTGGACCGTTCTCTACGTTATTTGTATACTTACATGCACTTAAAAACTGTAAAATTAGATCTATATACATATACATATATCGAAGCCAATCGCTAATATTTTTACACGTCGTAATTAGACATTTTTAAAGGAGCGTTAATCTAATTTCTGACAGTTGTACCATAATTTAATCTTACTTGCGCGTAGGCGTTTAAGATCGACTTTTAACGGGATCTTAATATTTCCTAATGAAAATGAAAAAAAAGAAGTTCTCGCTTTTACTTAGGATATGCGATTGTACAGAAAACTCCTCGTGTATATCGAACTTATATCTTCGTCTCTTCTGATTCCTTGTAACGACGTCCCGTTCTACCTTTTTCTTCCGTTAGGAGTGTTCATTTTAATCTAAGCTTGTCTAATTATTATTATCGTCATGCTTTCCGCGCACGAAACTTGAATTTTCGATTCTATTACGGTAATTGCAATGTAGATCATGTTCTTGACTGGCGAACAGAGGATAGGTTTTGTAAAGAGAATAATAAAAAGATCCGGGGTGTCGTACGCGTTTAGTTGAAACGACGAAAGAACGGATAAAATCTTTCGGTATTACGTTGTAACATAGGAAGTATTTGTATTTATATATATATATATACACACGTATGTATTTAATTTTCGAGTATACTCTGTTTTAGGTGAACGCAAAAACTTTAAATGAGGGCAAATCTAAACAGTTTCAGTACCGCTATCCTTGATCGACGAACCGAACAACATAGACCGACGATGTCCCTGACGTGTTGTATTCCATTTAAAAAAAAAAAAAAGAAAAGAAAAAGGAACAAGTCGCTACCACAATGTTTCTCAAATTTCTAATGTCAGACTAGCAAAAGAAAGAGACGTATAGCCAGAATGTGATTGTACATTATAATTACTCTTGCGTAACGAGATCATTTTTACGTTGATAGTTGTTGTATATCTTTCGCATTGCACAACGGTCAGATAGAGTGATATCTCTACCCATGTACTAAACAACAATATGCCGATTAACCGTTAGTGGGCTTCTTTTTCCATATAAGAAAACCAGCGAAAAAAAATGAGAAGGATAATAAAACAGAGGAGAAACTACGTACGCCTCTTGAACTGTTTGAAAACGCTGATGTAAATAGAGCGGACACTTATAAATGGATGCTACAAATAACAACCGAACCGAGAGGGAGAGAAGTTTCTCTCCGTAAGTAATATCGGGAGATGGAAAGATGGCACCTGTCAGGGATAATTGGCAGTGTTTAGAATGCCTCGAAGCCTCTTTCACTTTTCCTGCTAGAAATAAACCACAAGCAGTCATCTACAGCGGATAAACATAGTACTCGAACACTCCATAAGACAAATAAACAAATTTTCAGGGTAAACTAGAGATGTAAATCAAGTTTTACCAATATTTCTTCTCAAAGTTGGTTTATATCTAAGAATTCACATGGTATTGCTTTTATGTTTTTATTAAATTCAAAGATTTCTATAAAATCGAGATTCTTCAAAATAAGGAATATTAATTTGGTCTTATAAGCGATCCAAAACTATCGATCTAGAAATGTTTTGTATCGTTTATAAGGCCAAATTAGAATTCCTTATTTTCAAGTTTCTATATTTTAGCGATCGTTAAAATTACAATAATAAATTCGATATTCTACCGTAACATGTCGATATTTAATGAAAATACGAATGAAATAAGATAGTTGCACATCTTTCCATCTCCCGAATGGTTCCGTTGAATGAAACGCGACGATTTTAAGCATCACATTGACTGCCCGCATCGGATGTCCTGCGATTCCGATAGACTTTCGTAGCGTGTACTACTAAATATGTATGTGCAGCGGCACGTTACTAGCTTTCTGTGCCAAAGTTACGTGACAATAAGTTTTTCTCTTCAATTAAAACCGCGGACTCTTGCACGGACTCGATATTTCTGGCCGGAGAAGTCGACGCAGTTCTTTCCTCCGTTGAAGAAAAACGCAGAGGCAAAACGTCCACGTCGACGCGTCGATTATATTCGCGTCGTCGTCGACGGTGTCGTTTATCGCGATGGAAACTGACGGGGGAGGGCCACCCGTCAGCCCCCCCCCCCCCCGGATCCGTTTCGACGAGACATCCGAAACAGTACGTGTGCATTTCGATTTAAAAGACTGCTCGATTGTAGAACGTTCATGTATTTTATGTATAATGGGTTCGATGAATTCGCCGTAGCTGTTTTTGGAAATTTATGCGATAGGCGCGTCTGCCTATCTGTGCAGCAGAGTTGGACAACGATTTCTCTTTTGGAAATAAAAAACGTCGGGGATGGGTTTCCCGATTGTATTTTTTTTTTGTTTTATATGTTGCATAAACATATTAGGAATAGGGAATATTGAAGATGAGTTTATTAAAAGTTTTTTTTTTGTTTTTTTGTGTGTTGTATAAATATATGACAATTTCACCTGGCTGTAAGAACACTTTTATGTAAAAGTGACAATGAAAATTGGGTAAATTTAATGGACGTTTAGTTAAATAAGAAATATGTTTAACTTGAATTGAACCTATGAATTGTAAGTGAAATGGGAAATATTTAGGTTTTTTTTGGATATTTTATTTTAACGAACTGTCGAATGAGATGATAATTTGCAAAGGTAGACACGATGACCAACTCTGTTACGCACGTCATGTTTATTTGCGTTAATATTTTGAAAGCCGTCGCGATTGGACGGCGAGATTTATACGGCTGGAATTTGATTATTTACACAACCAACGTATTGGATACAAATTATTTTAGGTATTAGACAAATTTTCGTTTATATAATATATATTATATATATACATATATATATACATGATTCTCTCGATTACCGTGATTATTGAACAGATAATTTCGTAAGGCTATTGTACAAATTCGTTTGTAAATTTACATGTATTATTGGTATTCGGTGTATCGAGAAAGAGAAAGCGAAAGCATAAGACACTTTTGTAGAAGACGATTCTATGATTCGTGCGAGCCAATGATAAATGAACACCAAGAACGTCGTTTCACTACGCTTGGATTCGTTTTCGAAAATCGTTTGCCGCGAGTTCGAACTAATTGGCCGTATTTCGTTCGTTTCCCTTTTCTTTTCATTTTTTTTTTTCAAACTATTACAGTAACCAAGGCGATTGCCGCTGAGCTTGTTCGATTATGTAGAATTATTTAGGTGAATTAGACTTACAACGCGATGCAACGAAATGTTTCGTGCGTTATCATCTTTGCATCGGGTAATCACTGAATTTGCTAGAATTATTAGCATTACGCGACGTAACTACTGCCAAGATTTCTTAGCGAGTTAATTGAGTATTGTGATCCACGAAAATTTATGAGCCTAATGTTGACTTTTTCACATGCACTTTGATTGATTGAAACTTTGCTTGATAAGTTGAAATGGGTGTTTCCCTTTTCTAATTTGTTTAAAGTTCGCATAATACGCTTATACGACAACTTTTTTTATATATCCTTTTTAAAGACTTCGCTGATTCAATTAGAAGTTTCCGAGAAATCATTTTGAAGCTACATTTTTTCATAGATTCTGAGAATAATTGTGATTGAAATGAAATTTACGTTGCCAAGCAAGTCAATTGTAAAATATCGTAAGACGAATATAATATAGACTGTACCGAGCACTGGAAACACACTATACGAGAATAATCTTTTCGAACAACGATCATACTATTACAGCTAAGAAATTCAGTGATTATTCTTGATTCGCATTAAATGAACAAAGTGGTAATCTTTTTCTACTTTGATGTATGCCGCTCCCCGTACACCTTTATCCGAGCTTTCGACATCGTAGCGAAGAAATCTCGTCTATCGATACTTCCGACATTTCGTCAGATCCCAAACAATGCGTAATCTGTAAAATTACGATTATCGACGAAACAACAGCAGCAACAAAACTCTGTCGCGCGCAAAATTCACGTTATTCCGTGTACAATTGTGCTCTCGGTGTAAATCGGACGCAAGTCATGGGACATCAGATTCCATGATTCTTTGAGAGCAATGATTCTTTCAATGATAAAAATGACCCTCGACATTTTTCAGCGTCAGGTATTTTCTAGACGCTGAATTTGAAAACGTAGTCACAGGCGCCAGAAATTTTAGGGTGCCGGGAATTTCAAATTGCAAAGATTTCAGGGTGTCGGGAATTTCAAAGCACAGAAGTTTCAGAGTGTCAGGAATTTCAATGCAGAGAAATTTCAATGCAGAGAAATTTGAAAGCAGGGAAATTTCAAAGTAGGGAAATTTCAAAGCAGGGAAATTTCAAAGCAGAGAAATTTGAAAGCTGAGAAATTTGAAAGCTGAGAAGTTTCAAAGCAGAGAAATTTCAAAGCAGAGAAATTTTAAAGGAGAGAAATTTCAAAGCAGAGAAATTTTAAAGGAGAGAAATCCCAAAGGCTCCACGATTTTCCTGCACCAGAAGTGTCAATGTATAATAATTGAAAATCGCAATTCCTGGAATTTCGATCACCCTTAATCTGAATTTGCAAGTGTCCCATGACCAATGAACGGACGCGAGTACAAAAAAAAACCTAATGAAGTCCTTGGCGTTGCACGGACACCTAGATATTAAGTACGTAAAAAAACAATTTTCATGTTCTCGAATTCGATTAGGGTTGCAGAGCCGTTCTACCAAAAACGGGATACGCGTAATAAATGTTCTAACGTTGTCTTTATTAACGAAGATCAGACGTTTATCTTATGGTGTATAGATTCCGACATTCCGTTACGATTTCAGCGTCAATGCTAGAGCGTGTAAATATAATGAATATTTCAACTAAAAACAAAAAAAAAGATTAATTAATTAATTAATTAATGTCAACCAATCGAGTGTTGATCACAATGACGAGAAATGCTTTTGAAACCTGTAGAAATGTAAATTTCAAAACAATGGCATGTCTTGAAGAAACCCATCGACTTCGTGGCGTATCATCGAGATAAAAATTATTAGGACGAAAATTATTTTTTACAACGTAATTAAATGCCTTGCTAGAATATCGTGCTTTCGATATCACGAAAATGAGATCGTTTTGACCCTTTACACTCCCCGCGACAAAAGAATCTATCTAATTAACATTCGTTCCCGAAGAAAATAATTTCTCTAATATTTTCAAATTCTATTTATTCTCTGCAAACTGGACGTTATCAAATTGATACGGGCATGTGTCAAATCTCTGATAAGTTGATCTCACAAAGAGACACTCGTTTCCAAATGTTCTCTAGCTTGTAAAATACGTAAAAATATTCCGATTCTTGAAACACGTTCGAAAATATTCCTCTCCGATTCTCGCTTGGTACTCACATTGAAGTTAAATCGTCTAAATTCGAGGTCTAAATGTCAATTGTGAATTGAATCGCCGTGTAATTTAAACGTATAAGTAATTCCATCGTATCGGATCCGATACGGATAATAAGAGTTAGCCTGTTAAACGTATAATTAGTGCGTACCCGTTGTTAGGCAAGTGTCACAGAAAAATGAAGCGAAAGAAGTATGTGAAAACGAAAAGAAACGAGGAAAAAAAAATATGATCGAGTGTGAAGGGTCGACGTTGGCACGTCACGCTGATAGTTTTACATGCCATTTCTCCCTGTTTGCGTATCATTCTGGTAATCAGGAGTTCCCCTGTGCCTAAATATCACAGGCTAGCCTGTGCATAGAAAGAAAGAGAGAGAGAGAGAGAGCGAGAGAGCGAAAGAAAGAAAGAAAGAAAGCGAGCGTGAGAGAGAAACTAAGAATAAAAGAGAGTAAATGAAAACAAAAATACGGGAGTTACAAAATAATAAAAAAAAAAAGAAGTATATAAAAGACCGTGCAAAAAAAAAGACGTGTATAATAATATATAAACAAAAGGAGTCGCGACGAACGTGATCTGCCAATTAGTTAGGATAATTCCGACTACGAGGGAGTGAAGAGTACCTCAGAAACATTATTTTTATATTATTTGCCCAAGTGTATGTGTATACGTATGTATATTCGACGCGGTCGCTCGTTTACTTCCGGTAATTTCGCACAATAAGTCGCTCATTCTCTGTCTCGCGAAACGAAACGAAACGAAACGAAACGAAAATGGAAACGCGATCCCGATGAGTGTGTTTATGTATGTGTGTATATATACATATGTGAACGCGGGATCCCCGGTTGTAAACGTGCGAGCGTGTCGCGTTGGACAGCAGTTAGTATGTATGTATGCGAGGAAAAAAATAAATAAATAAATAAATATAAAAAAAAAGGACAAAAAAATAATAATAATGAATATTCGCAATATTGAACCTGCGAGATAGTTTCGTCTCGCCGATATTCGGATAGGGCGGTTTCGGTTATGGATACATTAAGACGTGGATGTAAATAAAGTTTGTTATTCAAGGTGTTCAAGACGCGTTGTTATTTATTAATGCCGACGTTTTGAACGGAACGATGATGTGTCTCGTTGTTCCGTGCTAAGGTGGGAATGCGTGGATATACATATAGTATTTAGAAAGGAGAATGATAGAGAAAAGTAATATATATAAGAGAATGTTACGATATAAACTGTTATCACACGAATATGGACAATTTTATTAAAAATAATAGTTTCTCTTGTTTTAGTACATCAATTCACCTAGCTGCGTGTCACCTTTCTTCTTTAATTATGATTTCGTCGAGTCTCTTGGTTATTTTAATGAGTTCGGGTCTGATTTGTTAATGTGTTATATTAGTGGATAATTCCAATTCCATTTTTTAAGCTAATTATTCGAAGTTTAGAGAGGTGTAATGGTATAAGTGTGGTAAAAAAAAATTATTTCATCATTGCTTGGTCGATTTCTTTCTCTATACATGTCTTATCGTGTCTCTTAAATCTTAATAATAATTATGATAATCTTGTTAATGGACTGTAAAAAGAACTGGAAGACGAGATTTAATTCTACGCGAATATAAATGAATGTCTGATAAATTATAATATTTAATTATTAACGTTACATTCTATATGTATACCGAGATGGATCGCATCGAAGTCGGAAACGTGTTTCACATTTTTGTTTCGTTTATGTATTTCAATTGATACATGAATTCAATGTACGCGTTCCATTGCTCGAATTGTGTTGCGTGACTGTGATATAATTGAAACAGATGTATTTTGTAATTCCCACAAGATCTCCCCCCTTCCCCTTGAAAATCTGTATATTTCCTTAAAGAGATTATAAAAATGATTAAAAAAGGATCCCATGTGATAAGTAGACAAGTATTTACATGTATTTGTCGTTTAATTTCCGTGTTTCAGAAATTCGTTTTTTTTTAACGTTGCCACCACTTGCGAATTGTTTTCCGTCGCAATTAGAACGGAAAAGATATTTCGTGGCGAGTGATTTTCGACGAAATTTCGGAATATTGATCTCTCGGCACGTGATAAGGCATGCGGTCCCTTGATTGGGTGCCTCCATGGATACTAATCAACAAAACCGCACCGCACAATAGGGCATTCCTTTACTTGCCGTCATTCCGCAACACGTGGCTCAATCTTGGAAAATCCCTAACGAATTTTCCGGTGAAAATTGTTAACCGAACGTGGTGCAACGGATCTTCGTCACGATTTTTCGCGTTTCGATAAGTGAAACAACGAATAGTTAAAAGGAAAATAGATTTTATTTCCGTAGCTCCGAAGACGAACAAGTGTTTCCGTTCGTTCACACGTAAATAGAGATCAATAGAAATTCAACAGACACCGAAAAATATTTAATCGTGAAAGAAAATAAAATAAATCGTTTCAGTAGGAACGATTTTTCATATTCAAGATTTATAGGGAGAATTCGAGAATTTATCTGGTGATCATTAAAAGTCGTCATCATGATGGACATGGAGATGAACGCCGATTTGGGGAGCGTAAGTAAATTTTCATTATTTCTAATAATTTATTAAACGTTCGATAGCATTCCTTTGTGAATCGAGCGAGCGCAGAATTCCATGAAAAAAATGTTCAATTCCGCAGACGGTTTCAGGAAGTCGATACTTCATTTCTTTTTTTTACACGTGTACAATTATTTTTTAACCCACATGTCAGAACTGCATTTAAACCGACGATTCTGATAATTTTCGGATCCTGATGGAAATCATGGATACCGGAAGGGATACCCAGGAGGAAGCGGGAGTGGCCGATGTTGTTATTGAAATTGACATTTTCGAAATATCTGTCACCTAACCGCGCGACTATCAGCGGTAGGCGCAGTGTGCGAAACAAATTTGGTTAGAAGTATGTAAAGAATTCGTAATGTCGTTTTTAGATACTTAATTAAAATTCTGCAGTGACACGATTTATCTTTTTTTATGCATCGATAACCATGTGACTACGTCTGAGATTCTCGCGATGATATTTTAAAAGAAAATTCATTATTTTCATTTTCCTTTAAACGATGAAACTCTACGGCAAGCAGTTTTAGCGCGTGAAAATTACCAAAGTTTCTATCTAAAAAAACTAATTAAGTGACTCCTACTTTTTACTTTCTCTCTTTCTTCGAGTTAATTAAAATCGTCGATTTCAAAATCAGCACTCTTAAAAGTTATTCTCGGCAAAGTCTCCGGTTTCGCTTTTGACGAGTGTGAACAATTATTTTTTAACATTTCTTAACATGTGCAAAATAAATGCTTCACTGTAACGTCGTGTTGGGAAAATCAGCCATAAATTCGGCAAGTTTTATCGAATCTCAGACGCAATTAATATCGCGTCGGCCGCGTTAGTGGCGCGGGAAGGCGATTATCGTGTGTGCGAGACTCGACGTTGGAAAAAAAAATTGTCACCCCGACGAAATGACGGCTTTCAGGATGACGGAAGCGAGTCGAGCCAACCGTCCTCCGAGGGCACCTCGGCCAGCAGCACGTTTTGCGCCCTGGAAAAGGATTACTCGAGGGTGAGGATCTATAAATCCAAAATTATGAAAATTAGTTATATTAATAATACCATTAATTTAATTAATTTAGCTCATTTTTCATATATAAATAGTTTTTTTGAGATTTTTAAAGGGTTCCATTACTTTTTGTAATAATTGCAAAAATCGACGATTAAAATTTCTGCGAGACTTATTTTCAAATACAGGATGTGTCGGGAGGTTTTCGATGATCTTTTACTAACAGATAATAAATCATTTAATTATCTCGATAATTCTATATACTTGTGCGATTTATGATCAGCTCAACAATCTCGAGAACGAAAGAAGATAGAATTCAAATACCTATTAACTTACCTAATTCGTTCGATATTTGAATTCGACTTTTCGTGATCGTTGCGTCAGTGGTAAATTATTAAAATACATTTTTGATTAGAGACCGATTCTAAAGACGATCAAAAATTGATCTCCGTCGAACCGAATCCCGGCGTGCTTCCAGCATTGCGAGGAACCAGCGATATTTCCGAACATATTGTCCCGATGTTTTATTCACGGTGCGCCGTAGCGTTGAATCATTTATGGGGCAAATATCGTGATGTTAGAATGACGGATGTGTTGGGGGATCGATGCGCGAGATGTAAGAAGAATCATTTGATCAGCCGCCTATAAATAGTTGAATGAAATATTTTTGAATTTCTACGCGAATACTTGAACGTGTTTATTCGAATAATACCGTGGAGATTCGCGACAAGATAATTGCATATTAATTCGTGTCCGTTTAAATGTTTATTATTAAATTTGAGAATTTCCGAATAATTTACGTAGATCCTCGTATTAAATATTTTCGATCAGAATGTCGGAGTTATCGATAATTTAGACGATTGATCAACGACCACCGTGATAATTAATATCAAAGAAATTTATATTATAAGTTTTCCCAGTTTCATATGTTAATAATTAATTCTAAAGTAGGATCGATGCGTTATACAGCGGGTATTTATTCGTTGTATCACGATTAATTACTATTTTTCTGAAATCACGCTCCTAATTGGAAGTAAAGGAATCACGTATCTCGTTATTTTTACAGATACTGAAAGAAATGAAAGCTAACGAGGCTCTCTCTTCTTTCGAGGCTGAATACACCAGACTTTTCGAATCGCTGTACAAAGCGCACAGGTCGGAAAAGGAACTATCGGAAAAATATAGTTTATTACAGGTACTCCACCATCATATTTCCCGGGTAAAAGTTTCCTGAATCCTTCAATTTATATTATTATCCTACGTCTTCCTATGAAATCTATCTCCCCTTCAATTTTTCAATTATTCGAAATATTAGTTAAGATGATAATTGACAAAGTTTATTAACATTCATTTCAAAGTTAAATAAAATTCTTCTAAATTCCTATCTGTTCAAAGTTCCCAATTGTTTTAATTTTGCAAATACTGCCTGGACGTATTTTGCGTTAATTAGAAGAATTAATGGTTTAATCAAAGCACCGGCGAACCAGGCGGCAACCACTATTGCCATAATATCGGTCACAAACCCGGAACAATGTTGCCGCAATTTAGGAATGTACATATTTGATAGTATCACACCAATATTGTTTTCCCAATATCGAATCAATATTAATTCAGTATCAAATTGCAGTAGAGGCTTGCCACGGTGTATCCAATATTGTGTCAATATCAACTGAACATATGGGATCTTCTATCGATTATTATTAACGTCATTTCCATCCGGATTCAATGACGTCCTAATTTGCAAATATATTTTAATTTCACGCAATTAGAAAAACTAACACCATATTCCAAATTGTTCAAGACATTTTACGTATAATTATTTAAATGTCAATATCATGTCACAATTTTCTTCGCTCCTTTTATCGCTCCATAATCATGTCAATTACGTCATAGAAATTTGCCAAACAGTTCCATATAAAAATATGAGGTGATTTCATTGACCAACGAGGTGATTTCTAATGGAAAATAATTTTAAAAGGAGGAAGTGATCGACAGCTCGCAGAAGATCCACGAATTAACGAAAACATCTGAGAGTTACGTGGAGGAGATCGATAAGTTGAAGCTGGAAATCGTGAAAGCGAAAAAACTGGCCGATGCTGCACACACTCGCGAGCAAAACGCGCAGGAAGTGATCGAAAACCTGCGGCTGAACGTGTCGAAGCTGAATCACGAGATCGAGCAGAAGAACAGACAGCTAGCCGCCGACGAAGAGTGAGTTCATTAATTTCGCACGTTCGTCAGTGCCTTAATTAAGTCGGCTCGAGATAGTGCGATAAGAATTTCATTTGAATTCGGGAAACTTGGGAAACCCTACGGATTGATTATATTGTTTTACAGGATACATTATTGGAAAATCTTGTGTCTGGGGTTTTTTAATATTTATTTATTATACTTTTATAAGGATTATATTGTACATCTTATTTTTTTTGGAAGGAGGATTCGTTAAGGAAAATTTAAGTTTCGAAAGAGTTAGTGTTATATTTCTTAATTTCATATACCCTAATTTTTAATTACACAATTACAAAATAGAGAGTTAGTGTTATATTTTTTAATTTCATATACTCTAGTTTTTAATTACACAATTGCAAAATAAGAAACACGGTTAAATAAACCGTGTGTTCTAATCGAAATCTAAAGAAATCCTATAGTAATCATTTCTACAATAGATGATTCTCATACAATAACGCGGTATCGATCGTATTTCCCAAGAAGGTTCAAATTTTCCATAAAATACAACACAAACACAAAACGTACGGAAATGTGATTAATGATTACAACAATACGGAGACACGTGATCGATCATTCGAGACAAAAGGCGAGCAACGCGAAGATGTATGCCCCAGTGTACAAGTATTACACACACACATACACACTCGTTACATGTTTAAAAGGCACGAAATAACCTGGTGGGAGAGGTGTAATCCGCGGATGAGGCACGTGTCGACGTGTAAATCCGTGAAAGCCGGCATTTACACGGTAAGAGCATGTTCGTCGCGTTCCCGCGTCGAGTTTTCGCGAAACCCCCCGTCGGGATTTAATTTCCATCAAAGGCGTGTTCGGATTAATTCGATTCGGAGTTATTGACGGATCGGTGTTCGCCGGACGTGAGCGTGCATGTTTGCCGAGCATGCAAATAAAATCCTTCCGACGATCGGTGAGCACATCGCCGAACGAAGATTGGAACAAGAATCCAATTAACGGAGATTGAGCTCTCAACCGACGAAATAATGTCAACCGGGACACCCCGGGCCCGTGTCCTTGAAATTATTTTACCGCACTCCACGGTACGCTGTCCGTTTAATTTCCTTTCACTCGAACGTAATCGAGGTTTTCACCTGCCGTTGGTGTATCGTAATTCTATTGACCGCGTTAGAGAGTGTTAGGTGGTGGGTGAAAAATCATTTATTAACGTTCTTTGGTTGGGGAAAAAAAAAGATTTTCTGTGACATCTTTTAGTGATAATTCGGATGAGGAATTTAACGGTTGACAAATTCTGTGGGGAAGGATATTTTATACTAGGAAAATAAATATAGGTCTATGATTAGTATTGTCCGTATTAACACTAAACCTACCGAGGTGGGTCAAATGACCGTTTTCAAATTTTTTATTGAAGTCACTATATGTAACGTTATACCTACAACGTTAATTTTTTTAATTGATATAAAGAAAATACAGTTCTTTATGCCAAATTAACTGTTACCTGAAATCAATTGCAAAGGTTCTCAGTTTTTCGGATCCGATAAGAATATGTACCTAACTGGTTTAGTGTTAAATTTACTATTACCAGCACTAAATCGTAAATACTATAACATCTATACACATTCCATATCACTGATTCTATAAAAATAAATGTTATTGTATATAAATTGTCTATAGGATTCTCCTTAAATTCTTCAAAAATCCAAGAAATTCAGTCTCAATTCTTTTTTTAATTTCCAATAAAACAAGTACATATTCTAGTCAATAAAAAAATCTTCTACAGTTTCAATGAAACATTCCAATCGCTCCTGCGTTACACATTTAAACCACAGAAAATTGATCAAAGTAATTCCAAAGTACTAGACCACACGTTTCTCCAAGAAAGCTTTTTCTATCTTTCGAATCCTTCGGTTTACACGGCGAAGGTAAACGACACCGAAGTACCAACGTGTGTACACCGTGATCACATTGAAACTACCAGGATGCCGGGGACTAATCCCCGAAGGAGACAAGCGTGTCCGATGGCAGCGTCTTCGTTCAGCAAACACGAGCAAACTCTGTTGCAATTTTGTTCCGACATGATCACACCTTGCCGCATCGTGTCTCATAAAGATATTGTGTGGGTTTTCGGTGGTATCGGTGTAACAAAGGGCTGCGTGTGCCCTTCTAACGTTCCGTCGGCGTGGCAAAGGGTTAAAACACACGATCGATGCGCATCTCGTGAGAGCTTTGTAATTGCGTAATCGAATTGACTCTCCCCCTCTCTCCCTATCTTTCTCTCTCTCTCTCTCTCTCTCTCTCTCTCTCTCTCTCTCTCTCTCTCTCTCTCTGTGTGTGTGAGTGTGTGTATCTCTCTCTGTCTGTTCTCTGACTATAACTGTGCCCATAATTATGAAAGTGGTCTAAGTCAATTTTTTAAAAATTTTGTATATTACGTTTTTTAAAGGTTTTGAAACATTTATTAACAAATTATCAAGACTTTCATTTTGTTTGATATATTGACTTAGACCACTTTCATAATTATGGGCACATCTATGTTTCGTTAGTTTTAAGACTGTTAGTTTAAAATATTTCTAGTTTTAAGTTTTTGTTTTCTACTTTGTATGTATACTTGTTTTATACTTGTTTTATACTTGTTTTTTGTATTTTTATTGTGAATTTTATATAATATTTTATATTTTTCACTGTGTTGCTTATCACTTGTATTTTCGCTTGTCCCGAGAGATGTTGTACATACACATAGCATACAATAAACATGTATCTACCTATCTATTTATCTCTCTTTTTCAATTGAAAACGCTTATTATGCAACCTGTTAGCGTAACGAACGCAGCGAGCGTGGGTGAACAACTGAATCGTTTATAAAAAAAAAAATGAAATAATGCTTTTTACAGACACACAATTGTCTCTTTTATATAATCTGTTTTTCACTTGCTCCGTTTGTTTATCTGAATTATTTCAAAAAGAAAGGAATAATGGGACCAGGGGAAAACTTTCCGTTGAAATTATTTCTAAAATCGTTCACGGGGTGTCCGCGTCTACTTTCCCGGCTGGAAATCGGGACACGGGAGTTACGAGGGAGTCGCCCGGGTTTCCCGGACTTCGGCAGCCGGATATGAAAATGGCTGCTGAAAGGATTACGCGGAAACTTGGTCGTCGCGGACCGCTTGTCGCGGGATTTCCTCGCCGTTGATTTATTTATTTTCGCGGATAACACTGCGCCCCCGGGGGTTTTCTATACATATATCCCACGACGAATATGTCTTCCAGTACCGTGATGACCAAGCAGAAGGAGGGTCTCCTGAAGGAGCGAGAGAAACTGCTCAGCGAAATGGAAACCCAGCGACAACGGATGAAACACATGTCCGCGTACACCGAGGAACTCGAGAGGAAGACTAGTGCGGTGGACCACCAGATCAACGAGATACAGGAGAACCTGGACATGCAGATCGGGGAGAACTCGAAGGAGAGGAGAGCCAAGGAGAGAGCCGAGGCGGAGATAGAACAACTCCAGGAGGAACTCGCCGTGAAGACGGCCGATCTTGAGGTGGAATAGTTGATAAATAAATTAATAGATTTATTAGTCAGGGGAATGGTTGGGATAGGAGGGAATATATGTGTTTAAGGGAAGCGAACACGCGAGGGTAGAGTAAGGTGAAGGGTGAAAGGGTGTTGAAGCTATCTAGGTTTTTCGTGGTTGTGTTTTATTTGACGTTGTTTTATTTTAAAGTAAAATGTAAATTTTGGATTTTTTATGTTATATGCAAGGGAATGTAATATTATTTGACACATTGAATACTTTGGGGGTCACCGGTGACCGGCGCAGAAATTTTTAGTGATCAGTAGAAAATCGCAATTTTAATAAATGTTAATATTCATACTACAATGGTTATTACTACAATGGTGCGAAGATATTAATTGCTATTTAAAATTCCTGAGCTTCGAAATTTTTATACTTCGAAGTGTTTGGGAAAGAAATCTCAAAATTCTAGTATCTCTAGTCTTTGACATGTCATAAAACTTGTCAAAATGGAAGCAGAATGTACATCTACCTTCATCCTTTATTCTCTGTATGTGAGACCAGCTTAATAAGAGGAGTTCAAGAGGAATTTGCGGATTAATGGGCGCATACGTGTCCAGAATTTCGCGAGTTTGAAATCCGCGCTGTATCGCTGCTTTCGGACGACCGATTCAAAGTTTATAAAAAAAAACAAACAAAAAAAAACGTCGCGCGAAGTATTTGGAAATCCGCAGGTTTCGAGGTTCCGGGTGAAAATATAAAGGTTCGAATAAAATGTTGCTCTTTCGAGTTTTCGATATTTCCGACTACAATGAAATATCAGTAAAACAACAGTAAAAGCTTTGCTTTTCACGTTCAAATTCCCCCTACCATCTATTACACCGGAAAAGTTGTGTAAAAAATTTGTCAATTTCTTTCTAGCTAATTAAATGACATGTCAGATCGTTATTTAATAATTATCGAAATAGTTTTTTGAAAAAATCAACTTGCCAAACAAAATCCGGCCGCGAACGTGAAAATAGATACATGTATTTATTATAATAGTTACACTTTGAGACTGGATACAGTAATACCTGGATACAATTTCAAGTTTATCAAATATCTCACGTTTATCGATGATCCGGTGGCTTTGATAAAAGTTCGGCAAATTTGGAACTGGTATAATTCTGCGAAAAGTTCAGGTTTTCTCCGAGGCGTCGTATTTCCGCGATACAAGGGTATCCCATTTTACACAAGTTTCAGGTATTACCGGAAACAAATTACCCGAATTCGTGTCCGCGAGTAATTGTTGTTACCAACACGTATTGTCCCGCTACTTTGTTTTCAAATAGTTGCTTTGTTCCTGCGCCGGACAGTTCGTGGAATTTTCGGAATACAGTAGTTTTCTAATGTACTACGTGCACACTGATACACACACACGCACGCAGGAGATATAAATCACTTTAACGTGAAAATGAATAAAAGCAGAATTAATTTTTTTTTAATAGAATCTCTGTGGAGATATTTGATTTACTTTTGCAGAATTCTTAGATTTTTAGAAGTTTAATTTTCGTTCGAAACGAGGAAAAATAATCAGGTAACGAACACATGTAACATTTATCAGACTCTGTAAATAGAGAACTGTTTCCCCTCTCGTTTGTTAAATACAGCAAGAGCATGAAAACCAAGCGGATCGCGATATAAGCTCTTTCCTCCAGTGTAAACTATTTTTTTTCTCCTTCTGTACAATCATTCCCGCGGTTTTCTCCGTTATGTCAACATTCAACAAGTTTCCCGATCGTTGTAAAACGCAACCCGCGATGCGCTGATATTTCTCATTCTCGTTCGGATCGTTCAAACAACATTTCAAATTCGATTCAATTGAAATGTGAAAACCGAGGTTCAATTTCACCTTGAATACCGATTTTCAATTAAAATACAATTTTCCACGTTCACTTTCCACGTGAAATTTCCATTCTTTTTTACTTTTCGAATAGGAATGTTAATTTCCCGATTAAACCTGCTCTTAAATTCCAAATTTCAATTAAACATCCATTCCCAAATATTAATATCGAACTTGAACCTCAATTTGAAGGATCTAATCACTTTTTTTCACAAGTTCATTTCGGTTTTTCCGTTTTTTTTCTCGTAGAGCGCAAACGCTTCGGTGAAAGCGGCTGCAGCGAACGTGATGAAGCTGGAAAATTTGCTGAAAGAGCGGAAAATGTCCGGCGAGAAAATGGAGAAAGACATTAGCAAGTTGACGTTGAAGACGTTGAATCTTCAGACGGACCTTGACAGTGCGAACGCGCAAATAGAAGAGTTGGAAAAAGAATCGACGGAAAAAGAGAAAGAAATGAGAATCGTCCGGCACGACATGAACAGGTAATCAGCGTAATTTTCAGAAAACAATTAGCTTAAATAGAACGGTCCCATTTCGGGAATAAACGTTTTAACGAATTTCGACGAAACTTGGCGACGAAATCATCTGGAGATTTTGTCAAGTCACCGGGGAAACTTTATTCGTCGGGTTTATGAAAATCTCGCGAACTTGTTTCTCTTCTATTCCCGACTCGCCAGCGTTTCAGTTTCCCGTAAATTTAATGTGTGAAAAGTAGATTAAATTCCGTGCGTCGACACTTTATTCGCCGCGGACTCTCACCGAGTGGATGATAATTAAATCGGATGATTTAATCAACCGTACTTTCGGAACTCTGGCAGTAAGACGAGTTTGTGTGATTTTTACGATTGTTATCGAGATAAATGTTTGTATATAAAGTTACTTATCTTGATATATAATATTTAGATTAGTTGGTTAGATAGGCAGGGAAAAATCGAATGGAATTTTCATTGATTCTATCGCAATGCGAAATGAAGTTTCGTACAGAATGTAAAAACGGAAGTAAGAATATTTATTTTTTTATAATTTTCGATTTATCACTGATAATGCAGAAATATACAAATTAGTAAAGTTTCTTTTTCCCTCCCGTGACAAGGGTCCAATCTTTTTTCTATTATCGATAAAATTGTTTCATCGGAAATGTCACTGCGATCGACGTCGAGGTCCCGCCGAAATATTTATTTTTTGCTGTTCCTGTCATGTTTGTATGCTGCGGCAATGAAAAACGATAGTTTCCGCTGTTGTTTCTCGTAGTCTCGATTTGTAGCAATTACGAGATACAATGATAATGTCAGTCAATGTGAAAATCATGTTTGCAACATTTTTGTTTGCATTGAACATCGTCTGTTGATACCACTCGGATTAAATATACAACGAGATTAGGAAAATCTGTACACGTCAATTTCAAAATACTTCAAAATACAAGACTTTTCGTATATTTTAGCAATTTTTCAAAAACACATTTCTCCCTAGCCAATTGAACAGAATTCTCTAAATATTTAATATTTGCTAAGTTACTAGCACCCAAACTTTTGTATATAAACTAATCTTTGAAAATTTTAAACTTTTCAACCATGAAAGATACAAAAATTCCAAACGAAACAAGTAGATTCAGAAAACCACATATTTTTAAACAAAAATTTTCAATTCAATGCAACACTAACACTATCATCCTCAGTATCCCACATTTATTCACCCCGTTACACCATTTCCATCCAAAATTTCTTTCAGGATGAGGGACGAGACAAAACGCTATAAATTCGAGAAAGACACCATAACAAAGCGTTTGCATCGCGCGGAAGCCGAACGCACCAGGTTGGCCCAGGAACTGCGTGGCTCCCTGGTGAACACGAAGAACATGGAGCACGAGGTGTTCACCCTGAGGAAGCAGCTGGTGGAACGGCAACAACACGAGGAGGTGTTGCTACGGGAGAAAAATATTTTGGCAAGCACTAAGGAGACGTTGCAGGAGCACATCAAAAGATTGAATCACGAGGCCGTTCTGTGCGATCGGAGCCGGAAAAAAATCGAGAGAGAGCTGGACGAGTCGATGCAGGCCGCCATTGACATGAAAAAACAGCTGTCGGCGGTGGAGAAAGAGAGAGACAGGTACAATTCGGAAGCACAGGACCTGGCGCACCAGGTGAGTGAAGGAATCGTGACAGGTTAATGAGGTATTTTTTATTTCATCCCATTTGAAACGGGGAAACACTTTAACCTCTTCACAACCTTGGACAGATGTGGACGTTTAGTTTATTTATTATTATAGTAACTGTCAATAATGAATATCCTAAAATTATCACCACAGATTATTCACTATAGAATTCCTTAATAAGAGAATTAATTTTTTTTTTGTTTGGCTACACTGGTAATGGAATTTTTATTTTATAAGAAATTACTAAACGTCTACATATGTGGCCAAGGGCATGAAGAGGTTAAACGGTTTGGGAAGGGAAATAATTAGTGTCGAATTGTTAATAAGTGAGCTTTGAAAAGGTTTGATGGATGGAATTAGAGTTTTGATTCGATAAGAGGGTGGGTGAATTTTATTTTGGACACTTGTAATTGTTTGGCTGATTAATTGAATTGGGAATACAGAGTGTGTGTATTCCAAAGAGGATTGTTGGGGATCGATTTGTTTATTTACGGCTGCAATTTTTAATATTTTACTTGTCCCCCACCTGGTGTACAATTTATATAATGTAACGTTCCCCGTGTTATTTCGTGACAAAAGAATTGTGAAAGTTTTTCCGGCTTTTTGTTAATATGTTTTGGTGATTAAAATGCCGGTAGTTAATTAGAATTATTCAGTAATTAATCAACAATATTTGTCTTTGCATAACGTGATTTCTTTGCAAGAATTTTCAAATGAATTTCACATAGGCGATCGAGAATATGTTTCTCTAGCCCCGAAAAAAATCGTCGGACCCACCTGATACGTTTAAAAGCAACTGTTTCGTTACGAAGAAGAATGAACGGGGCGTTTAGTTTCAATTAACACGGGTTTTTATTTGAAATTTTTGTGCGGCCGACGTGAATGCAGATGAATAGGTACTCGTGAATCTCGAACCAGTAAAATGTTCGAATATACACGTGGGAGAACGTTTTTTCCTCTTTTTTTTATACATACATAAAGTTATCGATGCTATTTCGATGTAGGAAAGATATCGGATGGTTGATGAAAAATGTAAATTATCATTTTCTAACACAATAGTCACTATGTTTAAATGAAATTCACGCAATCTCGGGAGGCACACAGTCACAAGCTCGTTTAGATGTGTTACAGGAATATTCAATTATGTTTGTTGCTCTTTTATATTTTTTTATACACCCGTGCACGGTGTTTTAGCCACGTTGTTTCATTATCCCACCTCACCTTTTCATTTATTTCAGGGAAATGCGAGCCAATGTGAAAAACTACGTTTTTACGTCGGTCTCTCTCCGTGTGTGTGTTTTTTTTGTACTTTTCTTTTTTTTTTCTTTCTCAACGATACACAGCGACACTAGAGAAACAGTGTTTCGCGAGTGTCAGGCTTGTTTGTCACTGTTTACGATGAAATTTATTTTCCCCGTGAAATGTTTTTAAAGGCCACGCCAAACTTTCCGCGGGAATTTACGAGGCCACTTTGCGAAATTTACATTTAAGTTGGACTATTCGTTCTTATCTAGCTGGATTATTTGTCACTATTTAAATTTCCGCGTGTTCTTAAACGAACCACTCACACATTAAAACAACACGTCGAATGTGTTCATATTTTCCTCAATCTACTTTCGATTCCATAAATTTCTGGAATTTTAATCAAACCTGACTTGAATTCGTGATCAAACTGTAATTTTTTTCTATCGAAACGTGTTACCGCGAACTTATTCGACAGTCGTCAAAGTTTCGTTCGTGACGCGCGGCGATCCTTTTTCGAATTTTTCTTTATTTCGAAATCTTTGGCCCAATTTCACCGCGGTAGTGGGTCATAGTTTATCGGAAAGCGATTTATCCAGAAAGTGGAGATTTCAGCCGTTAGGTGCACTGAAGAGAATTTCATTTCGCCCCGGCTACTGAATTTTATTTACTGCCATAAAGGTAAACAGCTCGCGGCAGAAACTATTAGAAAAATATCACGTCTTACGACTATGAGTATCATGATTAGATCGCGGACGTTTGTGCGAGTATGTGTGTTGTTATGCAATTATAGGAATAAAAATGTATTACCCATCAATTGGTCCATAATTCAATATCTAAGGAGATAACTTTTTCATAAACCTTTCGAATTAAGAAAATAAGCCTGGGATCAATATTTATTAATACATTTCTACTAATAATGGCACATTCCTCTAATCTTCGTCTAAAAATACATATCATTCCCATTAAAAAAACAAATATATAAATTTATAAATTTACATTATTAAATTTACTTATAGATTTGCATAACTTTGATAACAAGTTAGAAACCAGTAATTTTGGCAATTTTTTTGGCAGTTCTATTGTTAATAACATTAAAAAAGGACACATACACACACAGATAATCCAAACCTCTTAATTTAATTAGCCGTAACGATCACTTAGCAATTAACGCTGGCATAATCGCCAGGCCCGGATGACGAGGCGAGGGTAGCGCGTAAAATTAACGCAAATTCCCAGGGTTAGGTGCGGGTTAGGTCCGGAATCTCAGCGCGCTGGCTCTCGTATATCTCAATTAACCCGGACCGTTTCCCGTTAATAGGTTGAAGAGTACATTGGCGAGGTCAAGCTGAAGCAAGTCGAGATCTTCGATTACAAGAAACAGCTGGCGGAGGCTGAGACGCGTTACCGCCAGCAGCAGAATCTGTTCGAGATCGTTCGCGCGGAGAGGAACACCTTCAGCAAGAGCCTGGTCGAGACCCAGGACGAGATACAGGAGCTGAAGAACAAGCTGAAGATCGTTAGTCACCAGGTGGAGCAGCTGAAAGAGGACGTAGCGACGAAGGAGGCGAATCTCATCAAGGAGGAATTCCGTGAGCGATTCGATCTGATAACAATTTCATTCTGGCGATTGTCTTGTTATGGAGACTTATCTTTAAGGGCCTGGATCTTTTTTTTTGAAGGGAAAATAATAGTTTAGATGCTGAGAGACGATTTGATATTCACACTTTGGGAGAACGCATGTTTGAATGATTTTTGGATAATTATATTCGATTATTAACACTTTCACGTGTGGAGAGTTGATACAGATTTTTGGAATATATTTTATTAAGATAAACAATGACCCACGTGCCAATGGCACCACGTTAGAGTCCCAGTACGTGAAAGTTGAATGCCACGCGATTTTTTCATGGATTGTCTATGGTACCATCATTGATTCGTAGAATTGCAGTGTGTATATTCTAGGTGTAAATAGTTCTATTTTTCGATGTTTTATACCGTATTAATTCTTTCCCACTAATGTAGTAACGATGGTGGTATGGAAAAACATAGAGGTATTGACGTTTACTAAAATTCTGATTTTCTACTGATCAGTGGAAATAGGTACACTCGTGACCCCCATGGTATTCAACCCCATATGGTATTCAACGTGTTACCTTTTTAACAGTTTCCAAGATGTGTCACTTCTGCAATTGTTTTTGCATAAGAATTATTACACGATCAAAAGCAGTGTGAAATTCGTTTGAACTTTGACTTAAATATCCGCCGAGAGACAAGAATAATATAAAGGATCAACATTATTTCCGAAAACCCGTTAATATTCAAGCTTTACCCTCGAAATGGGTTTCCCTCTAAATCGGTCTGTTCGCATACTTTTTGCACACACTATATATCCGTTCGCTGCTTAATTCCCAACTTGAATCCACCGACGTCAGACGGAACGGTCGCGGTTCGTTTCTAACGTGTCGTCCGAAATATCGGTTGTTCTCCGCATGTAGCTGTGTAAATCTTGCATGAAAACTACCGCTATCATCAATCATTCCACTATCAAGATTCCGTTGTAATCTCTCGTTGGCTGATTTATGACGACTAATTTATGCCGTGGGAATCTCTATTTGGTTACGGGCAGACGGCAGACGTATTAGCCCGAAAGGATATTTTATCTCGAGACGTTTATTTTCGGCTTCGAAATTCATCGCGATCGCATCAACGGGGTTCTTCGATACTAAAATTTCATTGATCGATCCGCCACGTTACTATAAAAGGTCGAATTCACGTGTAAATTCGAAAATTCACCGAGTTGTGTAAAAACGTTCGAAGAAGTATTAAAAAAAATTCTTCTCGTTTCTGGGATTTTTATCGCTCGATGTTGGCTGGATACAGGGATTTACGCGTGAAATCGAGCATTATGGTAACACACGTAAACGTACACATATTCACACGTATACATATATGTCTTATTTCTTTTATAACGAGTCCTAACGTACTCGCGATCGTTCTCCGGTTGGAAACGATATTTCACCATTTTTTTTTTCGTTTCACCTTTCGAACGTTCCCCATCGACACGATTGATACATTTCAATAACAATATCGGCGACCGCGCAACTATTCACCCGAAATGGCTTAATTATTCTCCCCTTGGAAAATAAAAAAAAGGAGAAAGGAACGACCTCGATCGTCCAAAAGCGCGTCGAATTTCCAATTCCAACGAGCCGCGACTCCCACGTTTCCATCGCAATGATCAGCATTCGCGTTGAAGTATCGCCGGGGTGAATTTATCAAGGATCCAGGTCTGCTGGGGCTCGTTTAAACCTCTCTCTCTCTACCTATCTTTCTCTATCCAGACTGTACAGATCCCTTTTCATCTATTACTTATTTCTATTTTCGATCAACTCTAGCTTTACCCTCAGCCTTAGTCTGACTTATCATCGTTGCTTTTACTTAACTCGTTGGTTTACCTTTAGTTTCTGTTTTAATTTTGATCTCAGTTTTAGTTTTTGTTATAGATGTATTGTACAATACTTTTATATTCCTGTATTGTTACAATTTTGATCTTAGGTCTAGTTTTCACTGTAGTTTTTGTTATAGATGTACTGTATAATACTTTTATATTCCTGTATTGTTACAGTTTTGATCTTAGGTTTAGTTTTCGTTGTAGTTTATGATATAGAAGTACTGTACAGTACTTTTATATTCCTACATTGTTACAATTTTGATCTTAGTTTTAGTTTTCGTTCTAGTTTTTGCAATAGATGTACTATACAATACTTTTATATCCCTGTATTGTTACAGTTTTGATCTTAGTTTTAGTTTTCGTTGTAGTTTTTGTTATACATATGTAGATGTACTGTACTGTACAATTCTTTTATACATATTTCTGTATTGTTATAATTCCTAATGCAGTGTTCTTAAAGAGGCCCTACCCCTAGAACCGTATTAAATTTCTGTTCTCTCTCTCTCTCTCTCTCTTATAGATGTAATTTTACAAATGTAATTCTACAGATGTAATTACACAGATCTCCTTTTACTGTCTCTACATCTTCATCTATCTTATCGTTGTGCTCTTAAAGGGGCCGTACTCCAAAAACCGAAATAAACTTCATTTCCCTTCACTTCTCTTCACATCACTTCACTCCTCCCTCCCCCCCCCCCCTATCTATATGTACATACAAGCGTGTGGGTGCGCTGGTTGTACACATCGTCGCCGTTTTCACGGCGGAACCATTTGTCTTCCAGTGCTCGGCAGGGTGGAGAAAGAAAAGGAGGGTCTGAAGGTCGAGCTGCAATCCGCCCGCAAGGAGGTGTCCGACCTGCGGCGCGAGATAGAGAAGATGAAGCAGGAGGAGAAGAGCCTAAGACACGTGATCCACCAGGCGGAGGTGGACATCGGCCGGCAGAAGAAGGAGATCGACAACGTGATGAACGAACGCGACATCCTGGGCACCCAATTGGTCCGTCGCAACGACGAGCTCAGCCTTCAGTACAGCAGGATTCAAGTTCTGAACGGAACCCTACAAAATGGTGAAGCGCAGTACAATCAAAGGTTGGAGGATATCAGGTTGCTGAAGATGGACGTGAAGAAGCTGAGAACGGAAAAGGCCCTGCTGACGAAGAATATCGAAAATATCAGCGATTTACGACAGGAGATCTTTCATTTGAATCGTGACCTCACGAGGGAGAGGTTGAAGGTCATGGCACTGGAGGAGGAGGTCCAGACACCGTTGAATATTCACAGGTGGAGGAAACTAGAGGTGATGTGATTCAGTTTTCATGGGGTCTGTTTGGAAGGATTGGGTCGATGGGTTTGGGTGGGAGAGGAGTGGTTGATGGAAGTGTCTGAAATGTTTTTATAGAAATGGATGGTAGGGTTGTTTTGTGTGTATTGTTGGGGGTTGAATCATTTTTCTATAGTTTAGGGTTAATTTGGCGGAATTGATGGATTAATTAAGACTTTGACGATGGGACACGTTAATTTGAGATTTTGATAAAATTTAAGTTGATTTAATGAGTAATTAATTATCGGGGCCTTTATAATATTTCCTTAAATTTCCTTATCAATGTCTCTCTTACTTTATTAAGATAAACTAAAGCAATAGAATAGAAATGAAACACGTGTAATTTTCTTGAAATTATGAACAAAACATTAATTAACTACCCCCAGTTTTACCTACATCGAATATATTTCAAATTTAAACTGAACATACGAATAGTGCCCTTACGCCAATCAAGCGTTCGGCATTTAAACAATTACAAGCATCAATTTCACATTTAATTTCCTATTTCCACTCCGGCAATTAACTTTGCGCGAATCAGTTATAATTTCCATTATTCAGACGCCTCGCGGTCGCGTGCTCAGAGCACATCAGACGGGACATGTATTTCACTCCAGTCAAGGAAGGAGGGGGAAGTGGGGGAAGGAGGCACTTCGTATAATAATTAGCGTTTCCTTGAAAACTCGGGAAAAGTTAGATTTCGCGTCGCGAAAAACCCTGACGTGATTTACGGCGAGAAACACACGAGTGACACGCGTATTCTTTCCCAACTCGAGTGCATAATACAGCGCACTGTGTCACGGCGAAACCATGAATTTAATCTCCGAGGATCTCGGATATTTACGTGGAATTTTATTTAATCCCACTCGACGCGGGGAACTTGGAAAAAAATTCGCGGGAGATAAATTTTGCGGCGCTATCATGTGTCGCGATATTAGAAAGTTCCAATTTTCTGTGGAAACTTGCAAGTTCGAATGATAAATATTTAGCAATTTCTTTGTGAATTTTTCAGGGCTCAGATCCCAGTACGTACGAGCTACTAATGAAAGTCCAAATCTTGCAAAAACGCGTGCTGAAGATGGCGGCGGAGATAATCGACAAGGAGAATAAGATCAAAGATACCGAGAAATTGTACATGAATCTCCGTGAAATTTTATCAAAGCACCCTGGGCCCCAGGTAGCGATTTCTTTGAATAAAACTCAGAAGGCGTTGCGTGAGAGAGGACGAAAGATGAAGGTACGATGTAAAATAGTTTCTCTTTTTTCTTTAAATGTGTCTTGCAATCTTATCGATCGCTATTTTTCAACGTCGTACTTTTTACAAGTATCACAGAGATATTTTCCATACTTACAATTGTTAGAAACTCATTCGAAACAATCTTAGTTCGGTGTTTATTTTAATTCTGATAGTGAAATAATTAATTTATTTAATATTTAATCATGTGGTAATATAAATTTCCCTGCAATTAGAGTAAGAAAATTTATCCTCGTTTTTGTAGTCTATTTTCCTATATCTGTTTATGTCGGAACGCCAGAACCATACGCACGTAACACCATTATTTTCTCTTGTTTATTCTCTCTATTGTGCTCTCTATCGGTGTTGAATGAATGAATTTTTCCCGTACAAAGATATTTGCATTTGAATAAATCAATGGCTAACTCGTGCACGAAAGAAACGGCACGGTGTTTCCCACTCTGTTCGGCTCGTGTCTTCGCTGGAAACGAGCCATGAAAATCCCAAAGAAATTCCCTGTGGCAGACACACCTACACACGAGTCTGTTTTTAAGCATTTACGCTGCGAAATTTTCACTCGTCGATTTTTCTATGCCACGAGACTTTTCACAACGTGGTACTCCTATGCTTTGGATTTTCATGTTGTAAAGTTCTTGGGCTATGCAGATTCAGCAGGCTTAAAGTATCGAAGCTGAAGTTTTCAAGCCCGATATTTGTACGTTCTGCAATTTTCACGTCTTGAAACTTCTACGCCCTGAATTTGTACGGCTTTGATATTTTTACGCCTTGATTTATCTACGCTCTGTAATTTTCACGCCTGAATTTTTCTCTGCTATGAAACTTTTACGCCTTGATATTTTCAGTTCTTTTAATTACCATGCGTAGGAATTCTCATGCCTTGATTTTCCACGTTTTCTAATTTTCACGCCTGAATTTCCCGCGTCGTTTAATTTTTGATTCGTTGATATTTTGGCACTTTGTCGTTTTTAGAGTCTGAAAAGTCTACGCTCTGAATTTTGATACGATTTGATATTGTTACGCTATGAAATGTGTACGCGTCGGTATTTCCACGCTCTGCAATTTTCACCATGAACTTTTCTTATCTATGAAATTTTCACGCCTTGATATTTGTTTGCTATGAAACTTTTATGCTTTGATATTTCTATGCTTTGAAATTCCTACGCGCAGAAATTTTTACGCCTTAATTTCTCTACGTTTTCCAATTTTCACGCCTTGATTTCCCTACGTTTTCCAATTTTCACGCCTTGATTTGCCTACATTTTCCAATTTTCACGCCTTAATGTTCCACGTCTTTTAATTTTCAGCCCTTGATATATTGGCACTGTGTCATTTTCATACTCTGAAAAGTCTATGCTCTGAATTTTTACACGTTTTGATATTGTTACGCTATCAAACTTTTACGCTTTGAAATTTCCATCCCTTTTAATTTCCACGCCCTGAAAATTCCATGCCTTTCAATTCCCACACTCAGAGATTCTTACACCTCGACTTCTCTTCGCTGCCAACTTTCCAATACACAAAATAATAAAACTCGATTATTCAACCGTAACCAACAATTTCTCCCCAATTTCGCAGTGTCTCGTCGCCGAGTTGAGCATGTACGAGGTTCGTATCGACGAGTACAAGATCAACATGGACCGCATGACCGACGAGATGTCCGAACTGAAGAAGAAATACTACACGCAGAAGAGAAAGCTTCAGAAATCGCGCGAATCGCCGACGAAATCGTTATCGGAGCCGATTTTGCCGCCCGTCACGCCGACGTCACAAAAACGTTTTTGTGGCGGTGGTTTCAACATGGCCACACCCACACCGAGAATTTGCTTCAACGTCGGCTCCGTCGGCAGATAAGCAGGCGTCGCGACGCATAGATTAATCGCGATCTAGACGGTGAAATCGTGTGTGTAAAAAAAAAACAAAAAAAAACACTGTGTAACGTCGGTGGAAATATAATGGTGTGTTTTGTAAGACTTGTATGTATATGTATTTTTATCGTTCACCGATGGAACACTATTTTTACTGCGACGTTTCCGGCCTTGTTTTAAATACACGTCAATATTTGAATACGTCGTCGACGTTCCTCGTTATGACTCCGTACGATCCGTCGACGATCGTCGATACGATCGTTGATCGGATATGACTGAAATGTCGCGGAGAAAATGAAATCAAAATCAAATCTTTTGATAATATTTCCACGTTGCATCTGTCTCTTCTCTTTGCCTATAAATATTCATAAAAAAGAAATCGAAAATTTATGTGAGAACGTGATTGAGACCCGTTGTATTTTATTTATTTTATTTTTTTTTCTTCTCACGCGTGAAATAATAATTAAGTGTCCGCGAATAAATGTGTTTTAATGGTTCATCGACGTTTAAATCAATATAAAAGTTGTACAAAAAAAAGGATGTCACGTTGCTTATGGAATCTAACACGAACGAGGAGAAAGAAAATGAGAACGTGACTCCGTTGGATTCGCAAGTTTCCAAGGGGCGATTTCGAGTCAAATATCTGCGAGGATCGCGGGTAAAAATCGTAGTTTCCGAGCGTGCGATACGTTTCCG
Source organism: Mimumesa dahlbomi (assembly GCA_917499265.3). Taxonomy (NCBI): domain Eukaryota; kingdom Metazoa; phylum Arthropoda; class Insecta; order Hymenoptera; family Crabronidae; genus Mimumesa; species Mimumesa dahlbomi. The sequence goes on along the minus strand of OU824113.1, from coordinate 4,372,996 downwards.
TATTTGCTCGCGCGTTGTAAACGCGATTGAATAACCGTGCGTTGCTTTTATCAAATAGAAATTCGCCGATAACGCGAGACACGTGATATCGGCCGGATTTTTTCTTTATTTCGGTAAGGCGAATACGTGCCGAGAGATTCAATGGGGAAATCGAGCATAACTCGCCGTTATACGATCGTCAAGTCGAGCAGGAATTATGGCGATCGAATGATTTCCATGGAAAATGCTTTCGAAATGTATTTCGGAAAATCGAGGGAAATCCGCGAAGCAGAAATTTCGCGATTGGCAAAGTGGAGTGGACCGTGAGAAAATGAAATTAAATGTTCCGATGCTTTTTGTTCGTGTAGAGTCGATTATTATAATGTATTATTATTATATTTCCTTAGAGTGATTTGATAGGGGACATATATTATCGTGATTGTCTGTGAATTGATGAAAATGTTTTATCAAGATTTCCAAAATGATATCACAGATTTTTTCTATATCTTTTTCATTTAAAATATGTTTCCAAGTATAACGGGAATTGGAAAGTTATCGGGAGCTTTCGTCACTGTTAGTATGTTGTGGGGGAGGAGGTGGAGGTGCGGAAAGTTACGGAGAGTCTATGGTAACGTTACATCGAGAACTGCTGGAGATTTTTACGTTACAGATATTCCAGATTTATTTAGGAAAAAATATAACACAGTCCATCAGTGGGAGCCTTGTATTTCACAAGAAAAAAAGGTTTGCAATTCTAGTGTCTGGTGGGTCTAAATGTGGGACGAATTATAAATTTTCCACAACCATAACTCTGAACTCGAGTTAGAAATATCATAGCAAAGACTACCATGAGCGAAAACTGTCGATGGGATCTGTTCGCAGGAACATTCTGAAACACGTCGAATACCATGGGGGTCACGGGTGGGCGGCACTCAACTTGTTAGCACCGCGAGAGTTATCAGTGACTGATACACAAATTTCTACTGATCAATAAAAAATCATAGTTCTAATAAATGTCAATGCTTATACATTTTTATATCTTTTATTCTGTATTATAAGATATTTTTTGAATAACAGAGGGTTAAATCGTTTTGGTGGAAAATCAATTTCCTAATCAGCTTCGTAACGTCCTTAAACTATGGACAAACAAGTGCCCGAAGGATTAAGGGATTGGCAGGTAACTTCCAGGCGGAGCACCCAAACACCTAACAAAACCAGTATGCTTTATTCAATCTAATCGTCTTCTACTCGCATTTACATTACGTCGAGAATCAATTAATGCCGCTCGTTAAAATGCAGCAGAGATTAGAATCTCACGAAACTTTTCTAATTTTCATCGTTGTTGAAATGTAGATCCCATGACAAACGAATTCTACGAGAGAGAATTGGTAAGAAACTGAGAAACACGAGGATGGATAACTTCATTCTTACAGCAGCTACTGAAATAACTGGAATTCCTTGACTGACGTTACGTAAAGGGTAGAAAAAGGGATGAAGGGATGAAAAAGATGTATGTTCCAGACAATTATACGCGGAATGTCAAAGATTCACTTGGAAACTTATGGAAACTAAATCAAACACCATTAATAATAATTAATTTGCATTCAGACGGTCGACGTAATATTAAATGTTTAAAGTCTTTAAAATTACATTTAAAACAATGGATACTATTCGATACTGAAAATAATGATACAACAATTTATCCGTGTAACAGATAATTCGTGGTTCTCGCCACTGGTAATCAGAAGCGTTTGTAACAAGAGCACTTCGACGGCCATTAAATGCACATTACGTCATTACGATAATTGTACGGTGAATTACTGCAATTCTCTCGGAGGGAAATAATTTTAATCGAACTGCGTAATCCGTTAAACGTTATCTTAAGTGACTTTCAAGCAAAGACAAAACGAATTGACGCTGTTCAGGAATGATGAAAAAAAATCTGCAATTCCTGTCTGAAATTTTCAAAATTCTTCTAGAAACTTGTTTTTATATCTCCCGATCGAATTCGACACGGTTTCCCGTCTGATTTTCGTTATTCGACGTTCGCGATGCAACCGCTAGCTTTCTACTTCTGATTAATGGTGGCGCGCGTATTTTTTTTTTCAATTAAATCCGAAACACGATCGTACGATTAGCACTCGATCACGTTCCGTTTGCATAGCTCGAGTTGTTCCCCCGCGAACATCATTCCGACGTAGAGGCGCATAAACCGCGTAGCTCGGGCAGAAAACAAAACAATCATCGGAATGGCGAAGTACGTCATTACACCGTTGAACCGTTAATTGATTCATGCATATGGATGCGTGCGTTCGTTTTGCATTTAAGCGCGACATAGTTTACCCATAAATGGATCTACGTGATCTACGCGGTGCGATATATCGATCTCCGTGCGAATTCTCGTGAATTATTTGAAGTAGAAGTGCGAACAGTCAAATTTGTATAAAATATTGGCTGGATTGATATCATTGTACTGTGTTACTTTTCTCTAATTATACATATTTTTTCAGAAACTAATCTTTAAGTACTTTATACCACAAGCTTCCTTTATCACAGAAATAAAATCACAAATTTCCTAAAAACTATTTATAAATTAGTGTTTAAGTACTTAACCACAAATTTCCTACGTTCAAAAATGTCAAAAAGTACAAATTTTCCAGTTTCACGAATACGAATGCACAGAAATGTTTCAGCTTCCCCAGAAAAATATTCTTGCGAATCAATTTTCAACTCTACCGTCACTCATTTTCCTTCGTTTTCCCACTCAACGCTCATTTAAACGCTGATGCCGGAAAACTTCAAAAAATTTCGCACGCAGAAACAAGGTGGCGGTTCGTCGATTTTTCCTAAGCACTCGACTCGCTCGTGCAAGAAAATCCAATATCCGTGGAGCTTGCCTGAAATCCCGGGGATCGATTCAATTATTCCACAGGGATGCGCGACGACCTGGCTGATTTTCGGAAATAACGTCCGAGCCCCGCTCCACGACTTATTACTTATGGATCGGCCCTAAGTCTGGCCGACAATGTAATATCGCCACGTTATGCGCGTCACCGTCGCGATCGACATTCTGCCAGTTTCATTTTTTACGAGACACACGGGCGACCCGTAAGACGTTTCATCGATAGTTCTTTATTAAGCCCACCGGCTTCCGAGCGAAAGATCGTCATTAAAGCTTCAGAACCGGAATTTCATTCCGCCTCGTGGGATGATTTATGCACGCGTTTCCGGTTCGTTCGACGGATCATCCCGGGCCGTTATCACGTTTCCGTGTTATCGAAACGTCCGCGGGAATTCGTGCCATTGGAAAGTTAGACGGGTCGTTAGAATTCGCGGATGGCAAAGAAAATTTTGGGAAATACGAAGAGAACGTTGTGTTAAGCGAATGGATCGTGGGAGTTTCTAAATTTTCTATCTAAGTTTCTTGGGTTTTCCGGAAGCTCTTGGGATAACCGGTAATGATCTGGTGGAATTAAAAATTTGGAAAATCTTAAGGAAAGTGTTTTATACCCTTTTTCTTGTAAATAATTAAATTCGTGATATAATAATACTAGCTTGATATTATCTCGTTAAATTATTTTTAAAATACCAAATGGATAAGGTAAGAATGTGAAAAAATGGAAAATAATGGGACATAATCAATCGTTTATTGATTTGTTTCTTCAATTGTTCAATATTACGAATCTATTTGAATAATTCAAATTATTTCACGATTATTTTTCTCAATAGATTATCGTCCAAATATAGATTCGATTGAAACCGTATTTTTAATAAGTAGCTCGTGTGTGCCGGTTTAATTAATTCCAGCGATTCGTCAGGGCCTAAGGGTAATTACCCCCCCCCCCCTCCCTGCAGTTTTAATTGCCCCTCCGGAATTGTGTCGGTGACCGTTTGTGACTCGTTCTCAATTACATCGGAGACCACGGCTCGCTATGGATATTTCTGTGAAGCGTTTTGCGTTTAATTGATGCGCCCGTTCGGCAATTCGATTAGACGAGTGTCTCCGTTTCCAATTGCCGGCGATATCTGGATTGCGTCATCGAGACGGAAACGGCGAAACGGTATTACGAATCGCGACGGACATTTGAATTTTTACCGATCGCCGTCGATCTTTGAAAAGTTACGGGAAAACTGAATTATTCGTTTGTGGGAATTTAATTTTTTATGGAAATTACAGTTTTCGCGGAGAACATAATTAACAATTATTTTACGGGTATTTTGAATACTGAGATTATTATTATTATTGTGGAACTAATCATTTGGATTTAATTTATCGCACTTTGGAAAAAATGCGGTGGAAAGTGAGATTATCACGTGTTCGATGGTGTTTTCAAACAAGATTGTTTTTTCTTTTCCCTGTCTCTTGTAAGTCTTCGTGGAGTTTTAAAGTAGCAGCGGTGGCAAATGAATTTCGAGGGCAGTTTTGTCATTCGGTTACTTTGTATCTTTCGCGGAATTCTTTCGCAAATTCTTTGTCCACTTCTGCCAAGTTTTCATTCTCTTTTCCAGACAATGCCGTAATTTTCCTTTTTACAATAAAGTCTGGTCCTTCTCAACCGGAATTTTCTTGGTTAATTATAACGGTTTTTAATGGCGACACTGTTTGTTTCTGTTTTCCAAATTGTCGCGCGTTTGCCATAACGAATTATTATTACTACGATTATTAATATATATTCGTGAAAATTCGGAATTACGCGAAACGCGGGTAATAAAACGTATGACAGAATTACAAGGTAAAATTGATTCGGCCGCTTCAAAGGAAACAAGGAAAATTATCGGAATGAATAATGGAAATTGATGCGCAACGAGTTACGAATTTAATCATGGGAATAATCTACCGCTTTTATCACATACAATTATATTTTCAATAATAAACGAACGTACGTAATTGTCTTCGTATTCCGAGTCCCGTTATTTCTTTCTCGTCGGATAGCAAATCCGTTTAATTGATTTACTTCTTACTCGTGAACTGAATATGAACAGTGGCGTAAAGGAGCAATCAATTATGCCGAATGAAATGGAAATATATCCGCGTTTATATTCGTTTGATTGCCAATTTGATTTGTTCAAATTCGTTTCCCAATATTTTCAGAAAATGAGAATGAAAGTAGTTTGTTGCTACAATTTTCTTTTTAATCCATTGATAGAATAACGATTCCACTAAATTGTTAGAAAAAATATGCTAATTCTTACGATTATATAGTTTATTGATAGGTTTAAATATTTCAGTCTAGCGGACGATTCTTTTTCGCCCAATTAAGCTGAATCGCTGTTTTCAGGCTTGCAGCTTGACGACAATTAGCCGTTGTATTTGTTCTAGTATTTACACCTGTTGATGAACCTGTTGACTGCAGGTATAAGTATCCGAAGGTGTTTCAGAGTATTTACGGAGGTGTACCGTTTGCACCAGCACGAAGCGGCGAGGTGTCGGATCAATCGAATCCGCGGGAATTGGTCGCTTTTTAACACGGTTTGCCGTCACTTATATGAAACTCGCGTAAAACTGTACGCGTATATTCGTTCCAAATTCCCTCCAAATACACCTCTGCCTATCTTGTGAAACTTATACAAAAAAAATTAATCTTTCAATAGAACAATAACACAAATATTATCAAGTCGCTATATTTTCTTCATCAATAGTAGTCGTTAAAAATAATTTCCTATTAATAAAAAATTTTGCATAGTTTTTAGCATAAATATAGTTTTAAATATATATAGTATTTTGCATAAATATCCATTAGATAATTAAATACAGTGACACTCCCAAGTATCTTTCACTCCAAAACTCCGGATAGCCAAACTTTCCCAAACAAACGGCAACGCAAAGACGACCGTTTCGAGTCCCTCGGGACGTTTCATCCGGGCGATCGAGCGAATCAATATTCAACCCGGCGGATCGGCGTGCAGTCGCGGAACGTGAATTTGAATTTCAAAACCCGCGTTCCCACGCAACGTACGGCTGTTACTTCGCGAAACACCGGTGGCAAACGACATTCGGACTGACGCCTTTCTCGTTCGCCGCGGCCCGTTTGTTTCGTCATTTGCACCTGTTGATAAACCTGTTGATGACGTGTGGCCGCAACATTAGCGCTGCCGGGACACGGCCGGGATACATTAAACGGAAGAATCCTTTGTGGACGCCGGCAACCCGACGCTTTTCTCCGCGTCGGCTCGCCGAACAAAGGATATCAATTCCGCGCGGTGCCCGCAAAACGACGCCGCGATTCATTGTTGGATTATTCGGCGAATTTGCATGTATTGTTTGCCAATGCGGTACCGAAATCTCGTATGGACCGACCGGATGCTGCTCGCTTGCCACCCGCGGTCCCTATTGTTCACGATTCGGATGGTTATTTCGAGGTTGGTAGTGTTTTCACGCCGGAAACGATACAGCTAACCAAAATGGCTTTTCTTCGACCCTCCACCCCCTTTGGTTTTCTTACTTTTTTTTTGGGGTGAAAGTGATTTCTGTGGTAAGCTGGGGGTTACTAAGAGAAGCGTGAGAATTTTTTTGGGGGATCTTTTTACGTTATTGGAGTGCGAATTGATTAACTTTTGTCAATTTAAAAGTAAAGTATTAATTTTAAATCTTATTTATAATAATTACATTTTCAATTAACTATTATAGATAATATGCACGGGTTTAAGAAACTTATTTTTTGCCACGCTGCTAGAATTGACTTCTATATTTCCTTTTGTTTTTCCAACGTGACGTGTCATAATTGTGACGAGGCAATGAAACATCGGTATATTTTGTGCCGGTTAATAATGCGATTTTCATGTTTGTTGGGGCGTTTCGCGTCGAATGTTAAACTCGATAGGCCTGAAACGGGGGAGATACATTAGTGATCGTTTCTCTTTGGAAGTATCGAACCGCTGAATTGCCCTGGGGGATTACTGAATAAAACATTCCATTCCTGAGGAACAAGGGTTTAAAACAAATATTGAACCGCGATAGGAAACGAATCGTTATTGTGTCGGTTCATTGATACGATCGGTGGGAATGCGTTTCAACTGTTTTAATCAACTTATTTAATGAACCGCGAAAACGTTCGTTTACAATAAATATATATTCTCATACTATGATATTTATTTTTCTCGTTCTCTAACACGAGCTTTACGGTTTCTTTCGTGGGTTGTTTAATTGTCTTTTCCTTTTTTTTTTTCAACACTCAGCTCTATTTTTTTATCATTTTCTCGATACCACGCTGGACTCGTAAATTTTCCACGATTTTTTGCCCACCCAGGAAAACCCGTAAGCGATGCTCCTTAGACGTTTTTTTGTAACCTTTGTTGCCGGCACATTGCGCATATCGCGTAAATGAAAAACTACGAAGCGGAACACGAGAGTACATTTGCCTAGCCGTGCGAAACGAGTTCCCGCATTCTGATAGTTCGTGCGCGTGAGCTTTAACAACCGCTTTGCATTTCGAAACCTCGAACCCTACGGTAAGAACTTTTATCCGAGCTTCTATTGCCGGCGTAGAAGCTCCTCGCCCTTTCCCTACGGAGGGCGAGCAAACCACATAATTGATTTTAATAAAAACAAGAACTTAAGCTGGAAGACTTTTGAATACTTTTCTGAACAATTTCGCCGTGTTTTGAAGCACAGAAAATTTTGCAATTGTTCGAATAATATAACTTAATTTTCCAGAAAACTTTTTGGAAAGAATGAAATTGTATATCACGTTGAATTTGTATAGTTAGTGTCGGGATTTGTTACGTATACTATAGCTATCGAATGTAAAGTTCGGTATCGACTTTGACAAGAGGAGTAATAGGAACAATAATTCAAGAAAGCTGTAATTGTGCGAGCACTTTGCGAAATAGCTCAGCTTGGTGTTTTAAACTTGTCGAAAGGAAATAACTAATTGCAAGACGGTATGGCATGTGCCAAAGTTTTCGTAACCGTCTGAAACGCGATTTGACCCAATCTCGCGACAGTACTTTTAATTGTACTTACAGAAAACTTCGCAATTATTGAACACAGTTTCGAAGTTCACGTTATCTTAGTACTCAACGTCGAACTAAGTAGTATGAATCTCTCTCTCTCTCTCCAGTACTACGTTTTGCCGTACAAGATAATAGTTTAATTAAGAAACTTCCTTTTATTTTCATTGCTTAATCAAATCCCAGCACCCACGGGAGATCGTGAAGCCGCCCCTGTCCGAAATTCATGAATTCTACCGTAATGTTATAAACAATTCAACTATAATATCGAAGATTACAACAGATCTTTTATTACGTTCAATCACAGCCTAATCATTTAATGTTTGAAATTTGATAATGTTCAAGATTCGAACGTGTAGAACGTTTCAGGGCTGTCGAAATTAGTAGGGGCACAGTTCTAGTATTTTATTTGTGTAATAAAATCATAATCTACTTGTTTTGTGAAAATTTCCTCTGCAAAGTATACTGCCGAGGCTCTGGAGAATATTTCAAGAAGAAAATAAATAATAAGAGAGCCTGTTGAAACCAAGTTGGAAATACGTGTTGCAGTGTGATATAAATTTAATTACATGTTGTCGCCGAGTTCGATTCGAGAAAAGTTTCTCGAAAGACCGGCGTAATTGAGGATAATTAAATTTTTTCATTCCATTTGTCTTTCACGTTATCTCTTGTCTCCAACGATTTTTACGTTAACGATTGACTAATCGGTGTTTAATTCGTTTCCAATTATCAGAAGATATTTAAAAGAAACTGGTAAAATTGTATATTTATCAAAATTTAAACATCTATTTTCGCCGATGAATTTATTTAAACAGAAAACACGTTATTAGACCATAACATCGAATTTCGAAAAATGTCTGGAAAATTCATGGTATTTCATATGAGATTAGAGAGATTCCGAATATTAAAATACGTTGGATGGAGGGATATTATTGTCTATAACTTTCGGTTACAATAGACATTCTGCATTTTTAATACGAGTATGAAGCATTATAAGACCGGAGGAATTTTATTTAGATAATATTAAAAAGCATCCGGTACAAATGTCAGTTCCGCTTGTTTCAAAAAGCCCACGGAACGCGGAAATTTAAAACGGGACATCGCCGTACAATAAATGTTATCTATACAAATTCGAAGTTTATTCCTGCAATATTTGCTTTCGTATTTGATGAATATATATTAAGCGCCCCCCACCCCTGTGCGCTCTTTATCGTAAAAACATACTTTAGAAACGTTATTGAATCTGTCGGCAGACGTCAATACTACAATATAAATCGCCTATCGAAGAACGGATTGCTGTCATAAAATATTCCATCGGATTGTTATTATTTCTTTATAAATAAAACTCGGACTGGATTTATAGACTCGTGTATCGTAGAGTTCAAGAATGATTCCCCCGGTTAACCATTAAAATCTCGATAAACTAATCTGAAACGATAGTTTTTTTCACAATTTTCATTTACCCATCGCTTTAGATTTTTCCACCAATTTTTCCACTTCATTTGTATTTGTGCACAGTTTCATACTTTTGAACGAACTGTATAACGTTGTACAGGTGCATTTAGGAACTCGTGGAACACGAAGAATGAAGAACACATAGCCGGTATCGTTTGACTCTTTTTTATCATTCTCAAGGCCGTAACTCTCTCTCTCTCTCTCTTCCTCTAGATTTTATACATTGTGAAACCGTTTCTTACCGCCCCATATCTCGGTAATTACATAATTTAACGCTGGCTTGGTTGCGGAAAAAGCTGCGCGCTATAAGGTCGACCCCGGGTTACCTATGTACATTTAATAGTCACGGTTCTTAGCCAGTTTTCCAGAAAAAGCACGTTTCCTATTACAAGAATTACTTTAATCTCGAGATAGAGATACAAGGTTTTCTTTATGAGACGTTATTAAGGATCTGCTTTCTTCCGTGAGTTCACTTTACAATTGAAACAGTTATAGTTTGTTTTTAGTGGTCAGGAATGAAATTTAAGGGATGATTTGAAAAATTAATCTATTTTTCAGGGTTCAAGATTAATTTCCCTTGTATTGTTAACAATTGCTGGTATTCTTCCGAAGGTACATATATTTGTATTAAAAATGAAATATAATTCTGATGTTTAATTAATCATTTGAAATTTTTACGCAAATTATTTTTAAGACTCCGAATGTTCTGCAGAAAATTATCACTGATATTATTGCTGTTGTTATTAGTGTGAAGTGGTTGTATCGTGTTTAAACGTATTGCTAAATTTCAGAATTCCATAAGGTGGAAACTATGGTTAATTCCCTGTGGGACAGTTTACATTTACAGTAGTAATTAGGAACGCAGGAAGTAATACGTGTTAATTAATTATCGATTAGTTGTCTAATGATTAGTTATTAATTAGCCGTCCTGCATAGAAATTCAGCTAATATCGACGGAAGTCAATATTACTGGCGCTGCCATGCCAGGACTAACTCAGTGTTACGAGTTGCGTCATGGGAACAGTTAATTGAATACTGTTAGACACGAGATTAAATCTTCCAATCGCGATGAAAACCTGCTCGTTACTTGTTGAATTCTCGATAAACGTTAGGTGACAAAATTCGTCGCTTAATTATCGCTTAGGACAATGTTTCGTTAAAAAGTATAATAATTACAATATTTTTATTATTGTCACGATTATTCAAAGTAACTAAATTAAACATCTTAATAATGTTGTTAGAATGAAATTTAAATTGAGATTCTGAATGTATTATAAATTTGAAAGAAATTTTTGTTATAAATACTATGTGATAGCAAAAAGTAATCTTTCAGATATAAATCTTTCAACAATTTTGTAGAGAAAGTAGTAATAATTTTGTAATTTATCAATCATTTCAAAAATCGATCAATTATATTAATAGATTAGATCATATTCTACTGTCTGCTTCCGAATCTTGAGGCTCTGTCTGACCGCGGTCTGTTCGTGACTACTGTCGGACCATATGTGTTCGTCACTACTGTCAGAGTGCGACCACTCGAGCGTCTTCGTTGCGTCGCGACGGACGTCTATGGAAATAAAGTGTAGAATTTATACAGTGATACCGAGAAACCATCGTAAACTATCAACGATATCCTTTCGCTCAATCTCACTTTTATTTATTATAGCTCTATGATTCTGTATTAAATTGAAGAGAATCATAAACGTGAATTATTATCGAATATTTATTAATTTTCAGGGCCTGGAAAATTTGCAAAGTAGAAATGTTGAAATTATAAGTACCATTTATATCGATTATTTGGGTATTAGATCGTTAAGACAGGTAATATGGAAGCAAAGTAAAAACCGGAGGGATTGACATTGTCGTAGGCAAATTAATTATCTGACCGTTCATATTGACTATTTACACGGCGTGTACCGGGGTTGATTAAATACCATTCAAATGGATATTCGTATATTTCAGCAACCGTGAACAAGCTTTTACCGTTAATTTACGAAACTGTTTATTTACCGGTTTGATGACATTTTTAATTGCATTACTTCATAAAGAAGTTCATAATAATCTGCTCGCAACGGTGCGATAAAAAAGAAATTAACCCAACAATTAAGCACATTCTGCCGTTCTACAATGATCGAACAATATTACTTTATATGACTATTAAAAAATTTCCCTTCATTTTGAAAACACGAAAAATCAAATAAAATCCTATCGCGTACGCAGTTAAATATCCGCGTTCTCAATTACATAAAATACTCGATAAAACGCGTGCAGCAGTAGTTCAAGGGTTATAAACAAGGTATTCGCGATGAAGTGCATCACGCGCCAAACTTCATACATTTCAAATACCCAGAACAGTTTGTCATTAATTACTCTCTCGTTTTTACGCTCCTGTATCACGAACCACGTACGTGAATAAACACGATAACCCGAAGAGTAAATTCTAATTCAATTTATAATCAGATATTTAACAATAATTATTTATAAATAAAAATCAGAAAAAGTATTCCTTTCTGCTGAAATTTGTTTATTATGAGAAAGGATATTATTCATAAACAAAACGGATGTTACGTTCCACCGTCGATGTAAACGGACGAAATTACACCGTCGCAGGATATTAATCCGACGGCAGAGATAGCGTTACGAACATGTTATGCATAATATTCCAGTTATCGTAACATTTGTCGGCATTTCTATGTGTACATTATACGCCGCATACAAACGGCCGGCGTTTCTTGGTTTTACGCGCGGTCACGAATTGCGTTAGTGCACGTCGCGTATGCAAATCACGCGGTCGACCCATCGGGATGATATTTTAATTCACCCTGCGACACTTACGCTCGAACGATCACGGCGGTCGATCGACGATTTCGTCTGGTGAAAATCATCTCGGACTCAGAAGACTTTATTTTTATTGGAAAATGGGAAATATTTATGCAATTTGTGGAATGACTTCACGAATGTGTCATTTTTTTTTGGTTTTTTGGGAAAATAAAAAGTATTTTCGATAAAAAAATGTAAAAAGTTAATGATTTAAATATTTAGCATAGTTTTCGGTGATGTTTCGCCACTTTCTGGGAAGTTAATAGTTAAAATACAAAGTTCATCGTATAATTGTTACAATGTTTCGTTACTTAAGTATATATGAAAAACAGAATTATTGTTTCTAACTGTGAATATTTGCCTGACGTATAAAAGACGTGGATAAATTGTTAAACTCTGTTAATAGCGTGGGGGAAATGTTTATCGTTCGGTATTTCCCGGTAGTTTCTTGAATAATCATTACTTTTCGGTGAAACATAATTGCGAATAGCTCTTTTTCCACCCCGGATAAATAGAGTAATTAAAAAACGGACCCGGCAAGTTTGTGGATACATGGTACATAGAAAAAAAAAGTGGTCAGGGTGGTAGTAAACATGAGTTTGCAAACTACCCTTTTACGAGCTACAACCTTTTTTAATTTGAATAAAACCGCCGCGCAGCTTGACAACTCTATTTTGTAACTGCCGCTTGAAAGAAACATGAATCCGAAAACTAATGATTTGGTATTTAATTCTGTTTAATCACCGGCCATGTAAAAATGTTTCTTCGCATTTTTTTTCCCCCTCCGTGAAACGACGTTTAAAGGGGATGTCTCAGGATCGGTTCTTGAAATTGTTTTCCTAGATTCTCGAGATTACCGTTATAATTGTTTTCGTCCGCCGCGTAATTAGAAAGCCGGTATTAAAGATCATTCGTTTGTTTCCGTATCTCCGTGGCATTATAAATCGCTGTTTGCGAGATTCCCTTGAAACTTCCATTCGTTAATTACTATTCCGTCGTGGACAATCTTGCCGAAAGGTAAACTCCGGTGAATCCCGTCGGCCTGATTGTGGTCTGGTTTGAAATCAGGTGATTGAATTAAAGAGTCGAGTAGATTTTTCATGGAAAAAAAACATCGATTCACTAATAGCGTTTCTACGTGTCTAATCAATTTACATTCTAATCAATTAACTAAATTCGAGCATCGAGATTCGAATTTTAACGGTGAAATATTTAAACACAAATAACAGAATAAGAAAGATAAATAATAGAAGTCTGACATATCTCTCGACTGGAATATTTCCCCTAGTTATCATTGCTATGAAAAATTCCACGGGACACTACAAAAAGTACGAGTATCTTTTATCGTTTCCGTTGTCACCACCGCGGCCGTATGAAAATTTAAGATTTCCGATTCATTTCGCGAGCGTCGCGTCGCGAGGATATAGTTCCGCGTATAAATTTCCATTGCTGTCGTTAAATTTACTTCGTCGCCCGTTTAAAATCGCGGAAAGGAAGAGACATTCTTTCCGTTTCCCCCAGAACGACTGGCTACGTCGAACTAGACCGCGGAAGTGTATTTCCGTTTCCCGTGGAAAATCCACGATTTGGGAAAACTGAGTTCTCGCGAGAAAAATAAAATAAAAGAAAAACAGTAGAAAATCCACGGGGTCCCATCGTCGAGCAATTATGGTTTTGCGGTTCCACTTTGCTAATTATATCCATGCGATTCGAGTGTCATGACGGCAGAATAAATTTCAACCGAAGTGAAAGCGCGAACGGTGCCAAGTTTACGGATTAAAGTCGCTGGTCGCTTTTCCTTGGCAAACTGTACGGGAAGACGCGAATTAAGGCAAGCAATCTGGAAAAAGTTTGCTCGATTTAACGAGGTGAAGCGCAATGCACCGATAAACCGGAGTTCTCGGTCGGCGAATCAAACAATCGCAGGAAAACTTCGCCCGGCCGACTTCGTTAACGGACGGGGAATAAAGAATATCTATCGAGAACACCTGCAAACCGGAAATAATATTCCGCCATTTTCATTGTTGACTCGCGACGATTTCCCCGGGAAATTACATCGTTACGCGGAAAAAAAACTGTTGTTTGACGAGTCGGAGACGTTCAAACAATTCCCCGGGAACGTGTTTAACGATATCACGATTCAGTTTCTAGCTCGTTGGGAATCGACATTCCTTCTGGGGAATGCGGGTAATAAAGATGTGATTAATATCTTGTGGCAATTTGTGCCGCGAGTATTCAAATTAATACTATTATTAACACTAGAACTACCGAGGATTAAGTCGGTATATTTAGAAGCATTGGATAAATATGTTTGAAACAAAGAAATAAAGGGGGATAGTAAATTGATCGATTTAATTATTTGTATAGAGAAACATGGTTATGAAGAATTTTGGAAATCGCAGTGTTATAAACGTAAGCGATTCTTCGAAGAAATGCGGAACCGGTCATTTTGACACCCTTGGTAGTTCTAGTGTTAATGTACTTTAATTATATCTATTATTATATAATATCAAAATCGATACATGTAAAGTTGGCGAGAATATCGTGATATTTTTTTGCCGGTTTAATGAAGTGCTTCTACACGATGGAATACGCAAAAAAAAAACACCAGACGTTTTTTCGCCGAATTGTTTGACAAACAGATTCAAACATTCGATTTCGCGCGACATTTTACGCGATCATTCCATCAAATTCGGAAAAATACCCAATTCGTGGATTACACGAGTAATTGGATCGCTCCGACGCAGTACAAAAAAATAGATTTCGGTGGTGGAAAAAAAAAGAGAGAGAAGCGTAACGAAACACCGGAACCGCGTGCGCAGTTATTTTTTTGTTCGCCGCGTATTGTTCGCACGAACCCCGCGCTATCTGTGATTGCGTTAAATCAACGAACGCTCGCGGACCACCATATTGTAAATCCGACGAATTAAACCCGCGATCGAATCGCACAATTACATGTTTATACGGGTTTTTCCGCGAGCTTTCCGCGGGGAAACTCCATTTTGCTAATTGCGCGCGCGATTCGATTATCCGGCCCGAAATATGTATTCAAACAAACCGGAAATGCGTATTAAACCGTCGAAAACGATTTTCCGAACGAACGTCGGGAATTCTTCGTCGCTGCTAATTACGCGGAGGGTAATAAAAACGGGCAAACTCATCATTGAATCATCATTCTAAATCACCCGCGTCATTATTGCCCTAATCGCATTGTATAAAACCCTTATAAACTCATTTCGGGACTTTGAAGTTTCATACAAGGAAATTTGTTAATTAAAAATGTCAGAACGACAACATTTAGTCGCGTAGAAATTTCAGGACTAAATAAATTAGAAGTGAAAATTATATTTGGCACTTAAAACTCCATACCTAGAATGATTAAACACGTCAAATTTTCGGGGCAAAAAAAATTCAATTTCTCATCGCTGTTAATTAAATCACGGCAATAAAAACACCTAGAATCTCGCGATCGAATTATCATTCCACATCACCCTCTCCGTTATTGATCCGATCACCGCGTATAGTGCCCGTTTATAATCCCTCGGAGACTTCTAACTTTCGTTTAACGGACTTGTTAATTACCTCGGAAGTGAATCGGCGTAATCGTACGATTTTCCAGCGTGGTCCGGACCCTCCAGCTCGCTAATTAAGCTCCATTCGATTGTCCCGCCTAGAAATAAATCCATGGAAGCCGGCGAACGGAAACCCCGGGGTATCGAAAGTTCGCGGGCGACTGAGAATCGCCGGGCTTCGATCAAGAAAAATTGCCGCAGACTTAACGAGGGAAAGTGCAACGTACGGATAAATCTTCTAGCCGGCGGTTATTTGCGTTTCTGCACGCCGGGCGTCTACTTTTGCACGTGTTTTCCACCAGTGTATATAACATACATATGTATTCAGGGCCGGGCATCGAGCGTTTGGCACCCGTGGATAAACAGCGGCGTCCAATTTGATGAAAATTGACTCTGCCGCCGGAAGTGACGTTAAGTCTTCGTATATTAAAACGCGAGAACGTCGGCGTCGACGCGTCGAACGGCTGACGTTTTCATCGGAATTTATCGGGAAACTGTGGTATCCTCTTTAAAGGGAAAAGATCCCCGTCGCATTTGTCTTTTGTCTTTTTCGTGTGTATATATGTATGTAAAGAGGGAATTTCTGGAAGAGAATCAAATCAACTTCTTCGCTTTTACCGATTTGGTTCATCGAAGTTTCTTGAATTTCTATTCGAGTGAAGTTTTATATCGATCACTATAAGGTGTGTCATTGGAACTATTTAATTAAAGGTATTCATTAATATAATGGTTATACTGCGTGTTTTTATGAGATCTAGTCAAGATTTTGAGGGACAGTTCATTAATTCCCTCGATTTTCTAGAGTTCTTTTGATTGTCAATTACGGGCATTACAAAAATTAGAATTTTGAAATCCAGAATCAGTCGTAACTGAAAATGAAACGGGAAAAGTATTCCCTTTATTGACCCCGACGACAGTCAAAGGTACGTCGTTCCGACGGACCCGCGATTCTTCCCGCGTTCACCTCGGGAAATCTGAAAACGCTATCGTGGGAAAGGAACGACGCGAATTTCCCTGTAAGACTGAAAATTAGATTCCATTTTACCCGTCGAATATCCGCGCGCCTTATCGTCCGGAATGAAAACTACCCGCACCGCGGAAAAGTATAATTCACAATTTCCCCGGAACGTTCGCGACAGTTCGTTGCGCAAAATTATCGCATCGACGTTCAAAAGAAAATTCCTCTGGCGAATAATTAGCAAAAATGAGAAATCGCAAATCGAATCGACAACTGCCAGAAGGAGAAAAAATTTTACTCTCAATACGAATATCAATCTTCCCTTTTTACAAAAACTATACCATATCCCCCTTTAAAAAAAAAGAAAATCTCTCCAAAAACCATCAAAAGCGAATCGAAATACAAATACATAGCTCAGCGTTTGTTTGTGCGCGTAGATTTCTTAAGTTCATTCTCCGCATCGGTATGCGTGAATTTCCCGCGGAAAATTTCCACGGCCGGCCGCGGCGAACATGAAAGGGCCGTCCCGTGATTTGCCGAAACGAAATTCCGGCCCGGCTCGGACTATCGAAATATTTTGATCGATCCACGGCCGTTGCTCGTTGTCCCGCGGCGCTCGCGCGATAATGGCTTGTCACTCACACTCTGTCAATTTTCGTTACCACGTCGAAACGTGGAAAGTTCGCGTTCCCAGCGGCGCTCCCCGCTGTCGCGAGGATTTTTTACAATCGTGGATCATGCAGAAATAGAGATGGAACTTGTCGTTAGGCGGGAATTGTCGTTTCGTTAGTTAAATTTGGCAGTTGCCACTTGCACGTGACGATTCGCGACAAAGAATCCTTTCGTTTGGAGTGAAAAAGATTTCTTTCGGTGTTTGATAAGAAATTCTAAGAGAGATTTCTGCGATATAATCATCGCTTTGAAGTTCACCGATAGTTCGTAGCCGGAAGTTTCGCGACTTGCTCTCCCGCGAGATAGTTTGACGATTATTAGAACCGAAGAGTATGCTAAATATGACAGGCATACGTGGTTCGTTCCGAAGTAAAGTTATAATTAGATGATTCTTTGATAGTGAGGAGTGCCGATAATAATGACGCGTCAGGGCGACCGCGTGATTATTATTGTTATTTAATTTACCGAACAAGTGAATTATAATCAGTCGTAAGTCGCTTTTTAATATTAATTTTCACTTCGAGTAGGATGTATTAAAAATGAAACTCTTTCTTTTTTGTGAGATGAGTCACTAGAATGCGAAGCAAATGATTACTTTTATATTTCAAGTGCAAAAACAAGTATCGATTTAATTAGTACTAATTATTCGTTTTATTTTAACGACACAAAAATTATTGAAAGTTCTACACAATTATAGATCACGTTTAAAAGAACCAGATGGACGATTTAGTTCGTTTCACCAGTTTCACCAGGTTCTCCTGGTACGTGCAGGTGAAATTATCCGTGAAATAATTAAGCGAGGTACACTAACTCGATAGATCATTCGCGATACGTGCTCAGGCATTCCGCGTAGACTAGAATTAATAAGACGACAGTATTGGCAGGAGAGTTTCATTATTAGACCTACGAATTGATGATATACGACTGACTATTGGAAAGCATATTAACCAGCCGTTTCCTGGGGAAGTACGTCGAGACAGGTAGATGAATAATGAAGAAAGTTCTCTGCCACAATAAGGACGAATTCCAGAGTTATGATTTCGACGCAGACACACTGAGCCGGAGGTTCAAACAAAATGTTAAAAGGAAGTGGTACGCTGACGAAAATTTATTACAGAAACTACGGAAAACTAAAATTTATCGTCGAATATCCGAGCGAAAGTACAATTTCTACTTTTCGATGATTTAACATCAAATCTCACGTATCATCGATTTCGATATTTATTTGATATTTTATTTTTTTTAATTTTATAGTGTTCCGTAATTCTGATTTTATTTTTAATAGTCTTCGAAGTAAAAATCTACGGCTTTGTTTGTTGTCGCAAAGTGTGATCATTTTATCAGAGAATGTACAGTGATTTTTTCTAAGAAGTATAATAGAACGAGCATTGTCGTAACTGTTACACGAGGGAAGTGACATTCGCATTAGAGATAATCATAACGGAGTTTCTCGTCTTCTGAATCTCGCGTAGATTAGGCGGTTGTATTTCGCACGTGTGCACGTGACAGGTACAGCCTTTGGAATTTGCATTCGTGAAACTCTATTCTACCGATGCGACGGCTTAAACAGAATTCCGGAGTTTGATAAGAACATCGAAAATGTATAATCCTGTTTCCCCTGTTTTGTCCTCGAGATCGTCTAAGATTTTCTTCTGTGCCTGTCTAATGCAGTGAACGCTTTATACTTGGCGGAATACATTTTACCGGTTCCACTGGTGTGCGTGATTTCCGACCGCAATTCTCGCATCACCGATTCATTCGCACGATGTGGCGAACATATTTCACGTAACGCCGGGGATAATTCAGCGAATTAGGGTCGAACTTTATAATGCAGAGATATTTTAATAAACTGACAAATTAAAAAGCCAGTATTTAGAAAAATTAGGGCTACATACAATATTTATCAAATATTTTGCGTCTTAAATTAAATGTATCAACCACAATTAAACGATCAATTTCATATTTTTAATTATGAAAATTCTGATTATCATATCGAAATTCTGGATTCGACTTTCTAACTTTGGAGTTGATTTTTTTTATTATTGAATTTTTATTTAAACACCCTGTGTATACTTTGTCGTCGGGTTTAGTATTAAAGATTGCGCGTGTTCTAATTTTCGTTCTTCGGGTATTGCCGTTTGACGATATGCAAAAATGGCTTTACATATTCGGGGACCTAGATATCGTGCAGGCTTTGTTCACGACTGTCCATTTTCCGAATGGACGATACTCAAGGGACGGTCGATGCATCATATGGTCGAAGGGATGATACAAAGAGAATACGGTACGGATTCCTCGAATACATCATTGATACGTGCAACTCGTTCGAGTACTCGAAACGCTGAAAAATCGCCGGTTTCGTAGAACGACGGACATGTAAAACCCAATTACGATTGTGGAAAAAAAACGGTTGCAGTTATTCGGAATGTAATTGAAGAATCCTCGGTGGATATTTAGCTGTTTATTATTTTGCTAAGCTTTTTACACCGACGGAAAATTAATCGTCACGTCTGACGTGTCGATTTACGATTGTTGAATTGGGAAATTGAGAATTAACCTTCGATTTATTAAAATATTACGTTGAAGAATACACTTTTGGGGGAAACGAATATTTTATGATTCTAGTGTAACAGTTAATAATATTTAAAAAATGAGAAATACTTTTTTATTGGTGTTTCAAAGTATTGAACAAGATTGTCGCGAGAACGTGACGATTCAGAAGATTACCGCGTACTTACAGCGAAATTAGAGATTAAAATTATTAATTGTGCAACACTCGAGATATACGTGAATTACATTCTCACCGATTGTTCGGTGCACTTACACGAAAGTAATAAACGGTCCGTGTATTATCTACTTAGGTAAATAATTTTCTGATTGTCGTCGACGAGAATGTAAAACTTCATCGTTAATCCACTGCGAAAATAATAATCCCGCGTTACAATGTAATTAAAACACTCTCATTCCGTAATTTCTACTCACGCGAAAGGAAACACGCGTAAATATATGTTTAAAAGCCTGCAACTTGCTGAATTTTTTCGAAATTCCCGGAGATATATTCACAGTGAATATATTCATCGCGTAACACGGAACGAGCTTCGGTTGAACGAGAAACTGAAAAGTTTCGACTTGTTCGTCATTTCACATTTATAACTTACACATTCTCTGAAATTTCCATCCGATTTGCCGAACACGCGTCACTGAATCGGATAATAAACCAGTCGAAATTATATTAAACATAAACACGTCACGTTCTCCCCCCTCCATCAATCCAATAAACCTTTTTTTATTCTTCAAACTCACAATTTCTTCTTTCCCACAGAAATTATCAAAATTTGCAAGAGAATTATCAAGATTACCCATTTCCTTTCATGGAAAACTTACGTTACGTGGATTCAATGTATCGCAATTGTTAAACCCAACAGAATTGTTCCCCCAAAAGGACGAGGGTTTCGCGAATTGCTAGCCGAACTTCGCCGATAAATCCGACGATGAACTACGTGCGAACTGTACGCTGCGAATCGCGAATTACACGTTACGATACACACACACACACACACACACACACACACCGCCGCGTTGATTTTGCACGGTGACAATTTCGCGATAATCTTGATGGACGTTTGCCGGCGCTCGCGACGAATTGATATCGAAAACCGAGGTGTGTTGGTGTCATCGAAGATGATGAAAGCATGATCCGCGATAAGCCGTCGGAGTTTTTTTTGGCATTCGTCGTCGGTCGTCTCGACGTTTAAAGCTGCAAGATTCGCGCGAAACTGCGGCATAACTTTGATGAAAATTTGGAAAATTAACGAGCAGTTGTTCGAAGTTTTGGTAGGAATAAACGAACCTGAATAGATTCGTTCGGATAATTTTGTCACAGTTTTCGCCAGTGCATAGAACTATATGGCAACTATAACTTTGAAACGTGTATGGTATTATTAAAGCACCTCATTAAATTAGAGTGTCAAAGTTCTTAGCGTAAATTCTGGTGCATTAATGTACGTTTTACTGCGAGCTATAATAGAAATTCAGAGGGAACTTGGTGATATTATGGATGGTACGGTATGTGTTCATTTGTATGTATGTACATAGAGTATACGTACTCCTTTTCCTAGTATTGTAATGAATTTTAATAAACTCGATGTAGCCATAGGATATTTGAAATTCTATTAACCGTAAAGATAAGTTCTTTCCGACTTGAACGAAAAATAGTTATTTTATTTAAATACAGATAGATAAGAATGTAATTATTGAGCTGTTCGTTGTCGTTTATTAATAACGTTTCGCCATTTTTCTAAGTGTATGACTTATTGTCTCTAAACTAACCTACGATAGTTTCGCAATAAATGAACGATAGAAAATAGTGATATAGTATATTATAATTAAAAATTATAATATAATAAAATAGTAAAATGAAACAGCTCTTTATCCAGTTAGGAGAAACTTCTCTGAGACGTGTTCTAATTAATATTAATACACGTCGGGTGTAATTAACACTCTTTCGCGGATCAGGTGGCATTCGCGAAACGATAGAGTTATATTTGCAGAATTTCCTTGAGTCGAATGATGCAGGGAAACTCGGTCCACGTTTAAGTATAGTCTGCGTACCGCTTCCGCGCAGAATTACAGGGGATTACGAAGGAATCTAGTTCACGAACGTGAAATTCACAACTGGTCCAAGTACGCAACTTTATAATTCCATTCCTGCGCTATCGATCACTTGCGGGTTTAACACAGCCGGACACATAACGAGCGACCAATAAAACAGGAACGTGTCGGATAGAGCGAACTGAGAGAATTCCCTCTCACTTCTATTTCTCGTTTCGCTGGGTTCGTTGCGACTCCGAAGCTCGGCTAAACAATAACTCAGCCAGTGATACAAACGAATTTTCGTCGACCAGTTACGTAAATCAGCTACAGGAATTTTCTATCACGCTTGAATTTGATTCTAATACTTTTCATTGACATACTAATAAAAGAACAGGATATTTTTCTATTGTGAATTAGAAATTTTTACCTATAATCGAATTCATCGAGTCTTAGAATACGTTTTTCGTACAATTTTCAAGTCTGTCGACCAAAATAATCGAGTTTTTAATTACCATTGTTTCTTATATAATAGAGAAATGCGAGTAGCGAAACTGAGAAACAGAGAAACGTCATATTTATTCCATTGCATAAATCAAATCGCCGGACGCTTTTACGCGTTCAAATCCGAGCGTTCGCAAAACATTGAAACGTTCGTTTAACGAGAACCAGGAGTGAAAGAGAAATGTTCGCCGGCCGTCGACTACACGCTGTCTTTTTCGGCGTTAATGCGCGGTTTTCCACGATCGCCAGACTGCCTCTTGCCTCGAATTTCCGACGGGACCGTTATTTAACGCCCCGTTCTTGCGCTTGCAAAATTTCGACCTGTCCGCTCGCCGGTTAAGTATCGCCGCCAAACGCAGTGGGAATATTTTAGCATTAATTCCTCGCGAAAACAGTTGCCGAACGACGCTGTATGTATTTCGCGAAACCCGAAGAAATTGTTTCTGTTTCTGTGTGTTTCACTCGGATTTCGAGAAACGTGATTTATGACCCATGTTTTCCGAACAGCGAACCGTTTGTCGGTGTAATAATAGCTTGATACGATTTTAATTCTCCGGGAAAATTTCCGGGAAATTTATTTAGTTGTGAAATATGAAGAGTCGGGCACAATACGCGAGCGGGAAATTTGCCCTGTTCACTGAGTTCATTCGAGAAACCCGACGAAGCATAAACGGAACGATTATATTAGCTTCGTTTGACTTATGCACGGTGAAATTCTTTATTTCCACGGCAGCGACGTATGCTCGTCCGCGAGGATTCAATCGATTTCATCATTAATAATAACAATGCATCGCGTCATCGAACCTGCCTCCTGTCGCATCGATTAATCTTCAACGTGTGAAAAATACATTTCTACCTTTTCCCCCCGTAACGAACGTCACAATTTTACATCCAGACAACTGAAGTATTCTCTATTAAAATCCAATATTACATTATCTATTCGAGTCTTGTTATAAATCTATACATAAAAATCTATCCGTATCCCCGTGTAACAAACATCCCATATAAACCAAGTAACAAATATTGATGATTTTTAGAAAATCTTTCTATTCTTCGCGGAAATATTTCTATCTTAAAAAACGAGTTCGTTACACGATTCCTTTTTCACAGACTCGTCCGAGGCCGCGAACTTTTCGAACTTTAAATCTCGCTTTTACGTGCGGTAAATAACAAAGGTCTGCGCGAGTTCGACGGACCCGTCCGGTCTTAAAATCAGAATTACACCCTCGTATCTCACGTGAACTGTACGTCGACGAGCTTCCCAACGCATCGACGGATTTCACGGAGTGTCCCGTTGCATCTGACATTATTAGCCCTACGTCGGAGTGGACTCTGTCCGTTCGATAAAACATATACATATACGTACATAACATACACGTGCACACGTGAGAGAGGAGAGATTAACCAGCACGTCGCGGCGGAACCCAACGATGGGCTCCGGAATGATAGCCGGATTGAACCAACACAATGAGAGTTCAGAGACGAGAGATCGAATCGCGAATAATAGTCGCGACCCACACGGCAAATCATTCGTCCGTCCAACACTTGTTGCTGAGAATTCCGGCTGAATCATATCTAAAAATCCGCCATTCGTTACGCTCGCGACAGATTAACCCTCCGCGATTCGTTCCCCCGCGGCGGTGGTAAAAAAAACAAACAAATGCAATTTACGTAACGGCGATGTGACGTTGATGGCGGGTCGCGAGTAGTCCGCTTTATTTGAAATTTTGTTAACGTTTCATTGCGACGAGAAACAATCACTTTCGCGTGAGAATGACAACGGTTGGAAACGACATTTTACGGGCAAGATTCGGATGTATTTATTTGTAACTATTTAATTATTATTGATTCATTAAATGGAAGATAAGTTTAATATATGATGCGACTTATTCCGTGGTCTTTAACTATAGAACGACCAAGGCAGTGAAAATGATTGGTTTCGAAATTCTTATAAGAACCGCTTAAATTTAAATAGAATTTACTATCCCTCTTTATTTCTTTGTTTCAAACATATTTATCCAATGTTTTTCAATTTATCCAATTAATCCTCGGTCATTCTAGTGTTAAATACAATCCCAACGAAAGTACCAGAAATTCCTGAAAAATGACAAAATGAATGTTCATTATTCTCACCGTTTCCGTAAATCTACAAGCTTTAAATCGAACGCCGACGATCAACGATTGTAAACCGTGTGATTTCGCGTTACTCACACACGGGCAAGCGAAACTATCGGAAAAGAGGGTGTTCACGGCGGTGTCAATTATCGGTACGCTTGCACGGCTTTTGCGATCCGTCGAATCGCATTGCAGAAGCCCCGGGTAGTCCAGGTTTAAAAAGTTTCGCCGTCTTGCCAGATATATTCGAAAGCTCCGGCCCCGTCGCGGCGTGGAAATGGCGCGAACCCCATCCCCTTTGAAACGCAACACCACCTTGGACCTCCTCTCTCGAATTACATTCACGTTGAAATTACTTCGCCCGCGCCCCCGGCGATTCGTTTAACTGCGGAACGTTTCGGAAAAGGTTGGCCGTCGCGGCGACGAAAGAGCTTCCGACGGTTGCGCGATCCTGTTGACGGTAATTTCGAACGACTAATTCCCGACTGGTTCGCGGATAATGGACGTACAGTGGAACACGGTTCTCCATTGCACGTGTATTCTGGTAATTTTGTGTAATTTTGCAGTGAATTGTAGAACGTTGTCATCGGGATATGTTTTTTAACAACGATACAATTTCGGGGATTAAATAATTTCTTAATTGCAACGAAAGAGCGAAATTTACGAAATTCTAGGAAATTCATATGATATGTAGAATGCGACGAGCATTATAAAATGTATATTTTAGATTCTAGTTTTAAAACGACGGAAAAAATTACAAAATTATTGATTTTCAAGTGACGGAAAATTGACACGAGTCACTGTATTTAGAAACGTAGTCAGGGAAGGGTGATTAATTGCAATTTAAAATTCGTAAACGTCCTTAGATAGAGCGAGGGATATTTGTCCCATGACACGAAAAAAAAAGAAATATCATTGGTTCTTCGAAGAATTACGGATTGAAATTACTCTCTCGATTTGGTCGGCCGATTCGATGAGTTCGAAGAATTCATTCTTGACTCAATCTTCCGTGGAACTTTGCCCCGTGTTAAATTTCCATCTCATTAGCTTCACCTGGCATTCGCGAATCGCTACGCTAATGGTAATTTAAAGTCAGGTGCGTTCGATGCTATCGCGGAAAAAGTTTGATCCTCCCATTAAACCGGGATTCTTGGCGTTCACAAAGAAAAAATCAAATCGATATTCGAGTTCCACGCCGTGCCGCAATTTACGTCGACGAAACGTTACGTTTTTTATACGCAAATATGACGCTTCATCTCCGTCGCGTTCAACATACTCGACAACGGAAGACACAGGAAAAAGATTCAGTGATAAGTCGTAAAGATACACGTACGACCTATCTTCTTTTCCGATTTAATGGAATTTCTTGGAAACCGCAATTCCATCGCGATGTCTCTTTGTACTTTTCGAAACTTCTCGAGCGGAACTTACTATAAAACAATGCTTTATTTTTTTTCTACCTGTAAACTTCAACCCGGAAAGCATTACCGTGTTGGGAGACTCGAGTGTGGAAAAGTGTATGTGTAGATAGATATGATAAGTTTTATTACACGCGGTGTTATGTCGTTCACTTTTATATGGTAATCATTGAAACTATAACGTGAATCATCTTGTTTATTCTTTTTACTCGCGCTTGCATGTTGTTCGTTTAAGCGGGATAATTTTCCGTGAAATTTTATTGAATTTTCACGACACGGGAATTTATTGATGGTTGAAATTTCTCGGGGAATTAGAGTGTACCGAGGTACGCAAGTTAGATTAAGGTGATTTTTCTCCGTGTCAATGTTCTCGATAAGTTCTTTCGTAGAAACCATTTGTCTATCGGGTTGACCGTTGGTCTTCGAAACTCCATTATCTTGCCGAGTTTCCTCGCCGACTTATATTATTATCCCAAAAATTTCCTCTGCAAAAAGGAATCCTTTCCGGGGCGGCATCAACGTCACGGAATCGAGTGATCGATGTAGAGACAGAAGGAAAATAATATCGACGGTCGGCTTTTATCTTTACGCGGAAAAATAACGTGACAACGGAATGATGCTGATTACAGGAAACATTAGCGGGACGACAGAAATGGAAATGAAACCTTGTTGAAGGTTTTTTATTTCTGTCGGACGTCAATGTGAGATATTAATACGGATTCCCGAAGGTATTCATTAGAAACGTCGTTGCAAGATACATAGAAATTGATCCATCGATGAATGAGAATTTTAAGTTATGTTTAATGTGATTCAATATGCTGTGAAAGGTGAGAAAATCTTTTTATCTATTTTTAAAATTATTCAACAAATTTCGACCCACATTGCGTGAGATCTGTTGGATACGTCGCCTGGAAAATCGCTCTCTTTCAAGATACGCCGGAAAATTCCGGTATATCGTTATGTACCGCCTGACTCTATATAAAATATTGTAACGTAAAAATCGACGACACGATCCGCGAGTGTATCGATTTTATCGGTGCACGCAATGTGCATAATAATTTCAAAACTGTTCGCCCTAAGGTTGCCTGTAAAGAAGAAATTTGACTTGCTAGAACGTCACGTGAAATTTCCACGTTTGTGTCAAATGTCAATTAAAAACCGTGAAGCTATTATATTAGAAGTAAGTCGTAAAAGATATTTGAAAGAATAAATTATAGTAAAAATTATTTCATCTTCCTTACGTTATATACTTTGGTAATGTGTATTTTTAATTTTTGAACAATTCTTGCAGAATAGAAGAAACGAATCTGTTCTTGAAATGCGAGACTGTATTATAATACTAAAAGTATCCTACTCCCATGTTTATTTTAACGTAAAAAGTAGTACAGCTGACAAGTAAAGAACGTCAGCGTAAAATGTCTGAGTTTTTTTCGGTCACGTCTACTTGTCACTGAAACAGTCAGAAGACTCGGGTTTACGAAATATGTAGCATAAGGTTCTCAGTTTAAAGGGATAAATGTGAGAACTTTTGAAAATTTCTCTTCAAAGTCTGACTTTTTATGAAGTTACTACTTCCAGACTAAAAAAGAAAATTCTGCTCACGTAGAATTATATTATATTTATAGTTCGTATTAATTCTAGTTTTATAGGTTAACCAAATAATTTCTATCGGAAACATGTTGAAATTGCGGATTTACTTAATTCGTTTGCATTTACAACCTAAATATGGGCTTGTAAATTCTTGTTTTGGAAATTCGCACATCCGGAAAACGTCACGCTTTGAAAATTCAACGTATAGCAAATTTGTTACTTTGATCGTTTGACGTTTCGAATAATCATTGCTCTGAAATTTCTACGTTTCAAAGTTCAATTACCCCGAGATTTTTATCGCATTCGAATTGCGCGCCAATTCTTTTTCTTCGAATTTTGGCGGTTCAAAATGTCGCCACCATGAAATTTCCACAATACTTCCACCTATACCATAAGTACCCCAATTGCGAGTTTCACAGAACTACAATTTAAAAACAATCGTAAAAAAAACACTCCTATCAAGAATAGAAATTACACTCTACTACGTCTGATCGATCGTTTCTAAATTTACCGCCCGAATAATCGGAAGTCACGTTAATCTATTTACTGATACTCCTTATCTTCACAATTATGAAATTCTCCGCGTAATAATCCCAATTCAATCTTTCCCGCGACCTCCACGATAACCCAACAAAATTTATATATAAAAATTCACAATATCCCGCCTCAAAACACACTATTCGCAAACCTCAACTTTTCAAATACCCTGAAAATTATCCGATCGGTAAGAAACTGAACCTGTGACGGACAAACGTCTTCCTAACCAAACATTTGCCAATAAAATCTCGCATAAATACCTCGAATATCCACCGCGTCTCCGGAATATTCTCCTGGTACTGGGTTCCGGTGCGCGTTCTCCGGAAAAACGCGTTTTTCTGGCTACGGCAGTAATTATACATAAAAATTCACAATATCCAGCTTCAAAACACACTACTCGCAAACCTCAACTTTTCAAATTCCCCGAAAATTATCCGATCGGTAAGAAACCTAACCTGCGATACATATCGTTCTTTCTAACCAAACAATTGCCAATAAAATCTTGCATAAATACCTCGTTTTCCCGCCGCGTCTCCGGAAAAATCTCCTGGTACCGGGTTTCCGGCGCGCGTTCTCCGGAAAAACGCGTTTTTCTGGCGAACGCACGCGGTGACGGAGAATACCGACGCAGGGCGTTACGATGCGTTGCGTCATACGAACGGTTTTCCGGATAGGGCAGTAATTTGGCGGCGCGGCGCAAGCGCCGCGAGGCGGGTCCAGGTCAACGGCAAGATCCCAGTCTAGTCGTACGACGAACGTTCAGCTGGCCTGGTGTGCGTCGCGACGCTCCGCCGTCGGTAATTCGCACAGGACACGAAGCAACAGGACGACCAAAACAGACCGCAGGAAAGATGGAAATCTACGCTGGTCGATAATACGACCTGCGACCGCGACAGATTTCTAGGTTAACTGTCAATTTTTACCACCCGATCTACCGCGCTGGTTAACAGAGAAACTTTCATCGGATTGTTTACGCGATCGTTCGAATATTCGAAGGAGTATTGTTGGTGACACTTTACCGAGTTTTTCGTAGGGAAAATAATATAATACTTCACACATCGGACGGGGTTATTCGAATTTAACAACAAGGAATCGAGGTAAATGTCGAGTGTCACCGAAAACTGGAGTAGGAAGAAAATACTACGGGAATCAAAAGTGATCGAGAACGAGTAGAGAGAGAAAGAGAGAGAGACCCTTTTTTCCCATTGTGGAGCGACTGTCGGCCAAAATAACTTGGTCTTTGTCAATCAACGCTGAGTGGTGGAAAGAAGAAAAGGATAAATAAAGAAACGTCCGAAGGCTTCGACCTTCGTCGACGGGGGGATCGTGAAGAGCTTTCAACGGAAGAACACCGTCGTCTACTATTTGCCAGTCTTTATCAACACGCCGTTCGAATATCGTGGAAAGCCGGCAGACACGCGGAATTCGACCACTTTAGTCAGAAGCGCGACGAAGAAGAAAACAGGTGTGCAAAAAGGGTCGACGTACTTGTTTTTGTTTTTATTCCGTCCGGATCGGCCGCTCTTCCCGTCCACTTGAACTTGTACGAGCCCGGATGCTCTCGAAACCGTTTTATAGTAGTGATGTGAAAAAGTTCTGGTGATTCCTGATGGGATTTCTCGAGAGGATGACCTGGACGGATCGCCGATCGACGACGGGAAAGGACGAACCCGGGGATCCTGATTACTTCAGGAAGTCTGTGGCATCGATGGCGACAATTTAAACGAGGTAGGTGAATTTTGTCACTTTTCAGGTAAACGTACTCTTCTGCTTTCTCTGTCTCTCTCTCTCTCTCTCTCTCTCGCTCCGTATCATCCCTTCCTCTTTCTCTCTCACTCTCTTTCCCCTGGGTCTAAAAAAAAAAGTGAATAAAACGTACCGGCTGCAACGGTGAAAAGGAAATTGGATCGTATCGACCTCTTAGTCGACGATGAGTCCGCGCGTATATCGTTGCAAAAGGTCGTTCTACCCGAATGGAAGGTTATACGAGAAGGATAGTTTTTAATCTCGCGGTCCAGGCTGATTTGAAAATTAATATAATAGTAATTGAGAACTCCACTTGGATAGGTTAGGTTAGGTGGTAGCGATTACTCCAAATTAGAATTTCAATCGACTCGCTGGCTAATTCGGTGTAATAGCTATGAACTTCGTTGATTAGAACTTTTCTCATTTACTATTGAAGAAAATCGTATCTTTTTTTTTGTGTTTTAGTTGTATGTATCGATATCGGTACATCGTGAGTCATGTAATACGTCGATAGGGTACAAACGTAAAAGATGTACTATCGACATTGTTTCTATAGTCTGAGACGTTTATGAGACTTTGTAATACTGACCCCTAAGGTCATGGATGTCGAGGTCAGAGGCTCGTTATAAGATCTATCGAACGTAGTAATTATTTATTGAGATATTTACCGTGCGGAAAGGTTACCACGGCATTGTTGCCGCTGAGATTACAAAACTGTTTCGTCATTCGTATCGCCCGGAAATGTTCTACATACGTTATTTTCGCAAAATTACTTATATTCCATGCTGTTTGCATATCGTACATTCGTATCAATGTCGCGATAAACTCGATAAGATTTCATCTCATGGCCCGTTGTTTTAATGATCGCTTTCGGATCGCGGTGGAACTATCGAATAACAAAATCGCGTGATAACAATATCACGCGGTTGCACAAAGCTCGAATATCTTATGAAATATTTGTATTTAGACTACTGATAGAATCACACCAGTAATTATCGTAAATTCTCCGTCGCAGTCTTTTGCAAAATACCAACACGGAAGTAAAAAAAAAAGAAAAAAAAACGAATGGATATGTCATGGTAATTTTTCTTTATCAATCATAGGATCGTTAAGATGCATGCACGACCCGTAGAATTTCCCCAAGGACTTGGAATTGGACGATCGTCACGAATCCATGAATTACGTTTGTGCTTTGCTCGACGGACTTGTAACCGATACGAAAATTCTTCTTTATGCACGTAGGCGAACGTACACCCACACCTAGACGTTCGTTTCCAGGAACTTCATAAAACTTCGCCACTGAATAATTCAGTAGATACGTCGAAAGAAGTAGAGTGACTAAAGTACCGATTAGAAAAAAAGGGGATTTCCTCCTTCCCCCGGTAGGATTAGCGAGATTTTATGAGCGATGAAGGATTACTGCAGCCGGTCATCGCGAAAAGGGATGGAAGGGAATCGATCTGATGTTATATTTTGTTTTACATTTTGCCGCGGCATTTTTTGAAGATTACGCCGATACTGATTACTTTTATTATCCTCGTTTTTTGTTTTCTTTTATTTTTATTATACTCAACCCGTTGGCTAACAAGTTTTCCCGATAATGCTTTCGAACGTAAAATGCGAACTTGCTTCTCGGTGAACTTTTAATTTTCCGTATAAAAGCCGGTGTCCGAGTGAAACAAGGGATAATTAAGAATTTCGAAACTATTTGTAAGAAGATGTAACTAAGAGAATGTTGAAAGTTCGTGCTGGAGAATGTTAGTTTAGCGATTTTGGAGTATTTTATATTTCTTGGAAATAATTCGAAATGAAAATTGTTGAATTTTTTCTGATCGTATAGGGTCGAGTTAACATTGTATGTAATAATGAGAATTTGAGAAGATTACTTGATCGATGATTTAATCAGGAGAATTTATTTGATTAAAACTATAATCTGAAAGTGGGTGCTTTAAATATTTTTTGTTGAAGCGTATATTGAATAGTTTACTGCTAATTATGTTGACAAAGACACGCATTTCCCTGTTAGCTATCCACAAAGAAAATATTTGCGATATCTTTCCAGCGAGATATTTCACTTTCCTGTTTGTTAGCAGATGTTTTCCTCATTAAATATCACTTATCCAGACTCATCTGCCCGAGAAAAATAGCCACTTTCATTTGAATTTTAATAATCCTTCTCGTTCAACTGTTTCATATTTTCGGCCACCTTGTTTGTACGCTCTCGTTAGCATTTTTTACACCGCAGGTGTACTTCTTTAAAAATGAGATTCAAGATTCAAGTAGAACTAACGTGACGTTTAATTTTACAGTTGCCGGAGTTGTTTTAATTAATGTATTAGCTCCACGAGAATTCCCGTGTTTAACAAGTCTAGTTAATTGCCCCTCTGGATCTCTCATTTTTTTTCCATCTTCTCAAAATTGCGCTCTAAATGAATAACCTCGTTACGTCTTAATTGTTCCCTTTGAGCTATTTATATTTAATAACGGTACGTGTGAGTTTATTTCTCAAGTATTCAAAGTCCTTTACATACACACAGTTTAAACCTGTGAATTCAATTGACAAATAAAATTGAATTTATCGGATATCGCGAGGCAGGAAAACGTCGATGTACACTTTCCAAATGAATGGCTCGACTATTGACCTGAAAGTTTGAAGTACGCGCTAAAATCGTTGACATAAATATACATACATACGTGACAACAACTATTTAACATAGCAATGGGCATAGTTCCCTAACACTACACTCACACATCCTCTCTTCTCTCCGTGTAAAAGTTATTGACAGCAGCATATCGTTCGCATTAAAATTCGATTCCGTAAATTCCTGTAAATTTCAATGTTCGCCCCGTTATCTGGTCACCGAGTGTACGATGTAAGTCTCATTGTTCCAACTGGTAAGTTTTCCATCCCATTTCTAAGTTCATATATATCGCGGGTGCCTATACCGCCGCTCCGAACTTTACACTTTGCTTATCGTTACTTCTTTTTTAATCGAAACACACCGCGCTCTACTTTAAACTTCCGTGCAATCGGAGCCACGGTGTTGTTACACCTATCGGCGGAGAGCATTTCTGAAATTGCGAAAACCATTTCCGCGTTCGGGCTCGGTGCAACGTTTCATTCGGGAATTTATGTCCCCCGAACTTTCCGCATCTTCTGATCACTAGAAATACAAAGTCTCGCGCGAGAATCCGATATTTAGAATGCATTCCCTTAATCGTTTCTCCAGATCCGTTCTTTCACGCGGAAAATCACTCGTCCGTGAATATATCATTTTACTTACACGTAATGTGTATCACGGTATGCGGTTTCTAGATGAACGCATTGTAACGACATTATAAATTCTCGCACCGCGTCAGTTCTCGCTGTTACTTCACCGCATTTTTTTTTCTCTCTTTTAGTTTACAGTTATATTCCATTTTAAATTCCGGAGGATACAGTCCTTTTTATTATTATGTCCCTACGAAGCTCACGTATTCCAAGTTTTATCCTTCAGTGGCCACACTGTATATACGCAACATTTTATTTTTATACGAGAGTCCGCCAACCGTGCAATTCTACAATTCTCTGCAGTTGTCTCTTACTTACCGCTACTCGTTGGATTTGTTGTTTCTGTGGTGTCGATTAATAATTGTCGTTATTGGGAATTTTATGAAAATTTGTCTGATCGGTGATGGAAATTGAAACGAGGGAAATATTAGATTGGTTTTTGCAAGTGATACTTTTGAATTGTGAATAGATTACATTTTAGTTGGGAGAGATAGTGATTAATTACATAATTATTATGCGAAAACTAGATGTTTTTTTATTATTATAAGAACATTTGATTTTCGAAGATGTTTAATAGATATTGATCAGAATATTCTGGTGGCTGTATCAGAATGTTGCGCTTAACATTACAGAAATGACAGCGAACAAAAAATATATTTCAATATTTCCTCAATTTCCTCCGGCAGAATATTCCACGTGAAATCTGCGATCAAAACCACGTTCTCAATTTCCGTAAGTTTCCTCTATCTCTCTTTCTCCTTGATTATGTGACTATCGCTGAAAAATGTGTTTAAAGTTTTCCTAAATTCTACCCAAAATGTGTCGCTCAAATAATTCAACAAAAATTTCTATCAATCGTGTTGTGCTATTTTCCTTCTTTTTATTGTCATCCCTACAATTTCTTTCACGCTTTCTACGTCATCGTTAAAACACGTGAGGGCATTTCTTGGGCGTTATGGTGACAGAAAAGTATTTCGTCTTTTCCCTGGGATAGCATTTTCCGCTTTTCTACCTCGCTGATATACATCTCCCTCGATATAACACCGCGTATTTTCAAAGCCCATTCAGCATATTTCCGTGCTTAGTTTACCGCGTTGACACTCGGAATACGTCTATCGTTGTTTCAATTTCCAGTCGGCGAGAATCGCGTATGCTTCGACAGTACTTCGCACTTTTCCTTGCCGTCGGCGGCACGCACGCGACACAGATAGAAAAGATGCACATTATTTATAGCATTCACGTACGGTAAGATGCGTCAATTGTTAACCGTTTGAATCCCAGGAGTTATTGAAAAAATATTGTTGAAAAATCTGGGATAGCGCTGTCACTCTGAGTGAGATTCAAACAGTTAATATCTAAAAGATCGCGGAACTGGCGATTGAATTAGAAAAATGGGGATATTCGCATTCTTTGTCACAATTCTGCATCGGTATAGCCGAAAAAAACGAATAAAAAACAGCCCAGATTGGTTACTGAAAGATTGTAGAAATGACAATTGGAAAACATGAAATTAAAACAGTTTTTTGATCAGCGTTTTCGCAATTTTAAAGATAGCGATCTGAGACTGGTACCATTGAATCGGGCATGAAATTCTCTATAAAATCCATATATAATAGTTGTACTTTTCGAAAATTTAATTTTTCGCAAAAATCTGAAGGGGGTAGGTCAGGATTTTTTGCGATTTTCGTAATTCCCTTGGCATTTCCACAATTTTTTAGATATCGATCTGATTCTTTCACTGACTTATTCGGCTTCGGATTCCGCGTCCAAAACGTCCAGGATCACTTTAATAGCTCAAAAATTGCGGAAATGACGACCAAATTGCGAAAATCGCAAAAAATCCTGACCTACCCCCTTCAGATTTTTGCGAAAAATTAAATTTTCGAAAAGTACAACTATTATATATTGATCTGGCGTAGAATTTCCTAACTAAGACAATGGTACAAGTCTCAGGGCGCTATCTCAAAAATTGATCAAACGCCGATCAAAAAACTGTTATAATTTCATGTTTTTCGAATGTCATTTCTACAATATTTGACTATTCAATCTAGACTCTGCATATTCTCGTATTCTTAAAGGAACGACGTCATCGGCAACACCTAATTAACACTATCAATTGTTCATCCCGATAAAACTTCGTAATTCTTTTCGAGATGAAATCCGAACATCGCGATCGCGGTGCGTGGCATCCAAACGGTTAAACTGTAAACTGTAAACGATTCCTTATTTGTTCGCGAAACGCCCGGTAGATTTAGTATCCCTACAAATGTTTTCCTATCTGTCAAGCTTATTCTCTTTTTTTTGCGGCGCATAAATGCATCGTTGATGCGCTCTTTACAAGTACGTAGTCCGCCCGAGTTCCAGGTTAGTTTCGTACTCGCTTCCGGTCGGACGAGAAATTACAAGTTTTATTGCGCCGCTGCACCATGCACTCGGTGTCTGCTTCTGGCTATTGTTATATTTTGTTGCCCTATCGGAAAACAATTCCGTCACCGTGACGCGCGCCATGTTAAAAGTCACGATGATCACGCGGTTTCACCCGACGAATCGACCGTGTTTTAACGGGGTAATTAAGAGATTAATTTTCGGCGAGTTCTAAGTGAAACACGAAACCGGGGCTTTCCTACGGGATACGGTAAGCTCTCCCTGTTCATCGATTCGAATGGTAGGATTTTCGACGATTCGCGTGGAATTCCGTTGTTCAGAAATTTCAACACTTATTTAGCTACGTGGAGACAGTCGGTTGAATGAATTCGATGTATCCGCTTTAAGAACCTTAAGGTAAAGCAATTCAGCGTATCCTCTTTAAAGAGACAGCTATAGATAACAGAATGTAGATGCAAGTACGAAAATACGAGGTGCAATTGTAACAAGTATCGTTCCCGCGTTTTCTTTATCGACTAATTACTTTCCATCTGTTTCTATCTCTTTGTGTCGTATCGCGCGCTAATGATCATTATGAATTCAGAACGTTCTTGACCGGCGATTATAATTGTTATTATTATAAACGATGTTGATAGATACCGTTGGACGCTCGAATATTTATCGTCTAATCAGCACTTCCCGCTTCTAAAATTGTTCGCTTGCTAATTGGTGTAATTATCAGTACGCTTGATTATCTGGTGGGAAACGATTTAACATCGTATCGTATTATTGTTAACTGTTTCATTAGATTGTCCCGTATTTATTGGCAAGTTATTCGGTTTAATGATTCATCATTTGATTTCATCATCGTCTATTTAATCCTTTCAACGTACGCCAGCAACATATTGCCGCTTGAATAGTGTGCCTAAAGTGCCACGGAAGATATATCGCTGCTTCCGTAACCTGTTAAACAAGTGCTTTGGTAGCTCACTTTAAACTGTGGGTCACAAGACAGCAGGGAACACTTCATTTATCATAAGAAAAATCCGTTTCTTTCGAAATCCCGCCGTCAAACGGTTTTAATCGGTTTTTCGATCAGTTTGATCATTTCGTTTCGTGATTTTGTTCTTCGACGATAGTGGCGAATACGCGTTTGAAGGGTACGAAATGTTACGTAATATAATTTCCGGAAAGTTGTGACACTTTTCGAACTTTTTGGGACACAACAGAAATACTTACATTTTATTGCATGTGGAATGATTTTCAAAAAATTGTTTAATGTATTTAAGACAACTCTCTGTGGTTCTTTGTGATTTTGAAGTTGTACGCTAATATTTCGATTTTTTATCAACCACACCGTCAGTGTTATGAGAGAATCATTGAAAATGAAACTATAATACTAACATTATTTTGTTTCGAGACATTCGTAATAAAAAACGACAGATTCCGTGAAACGGAGCATGAACGTTGGAATGAAATGCATATAATTCTGATCACTCTTCGCCTCAAAAAGCTGCGATCCAGTTTGAATCCTATGCTAACGAAGTCTTTGCGTCGACTGTACTTCCGCAAAAACGTGATGCGCGCCTCATCCATCATTCCATCAGTGCAGTCTATAAACCGAGTATTAATATTAAAGTTTCGTTGGGTGTTCGCGATGTAAAAAGAAAAGAAATGAAAATAAAAAGGAGGCGTTGCACGCCTTCGTTTCGCAGTCAGTTTTCCTGCGACGTAAATCATCAAATTTCGTTTAATGAAACGAGGACTTTCATCGCTAACATTTCACTTGGATATCTCGATATGTTGTTGTAACACGTGATCGAAAGTTTTCCGAATTATGATATACAAGTTTTGATCATACACATAAAAACGATCTACAATTTTCAATACTCGCGAAAAGTCAGCCGTGACTCGGAGCTTTTCAAGTTTCGCTGTTATCAGCGGCTGAATCTTATCGCTTAGCGACAATTTCCACTCTCCGTTTATAGTTCGCGGATATTTTTAGAGACGACGACGACGACGACGACGTAACACGGAAATTAATAATGCAGTAGGATCAACGGGCGATGAATGAAGTAATAAATCAACGATTCACCGTCGGTGAATTTCTGTGCGAAAGGAAAAACGTCTGCGGAATTCGCGATCCGTTTTCAACGTAATTTGTAGGTGGGTAAATTGACGTAAAACTGGGATATAACGACACCACTTGAAGGCTCGAATTACACGAGAATAAGTACACCACCGCCGTCGCGTTTAACGGACGAAGCAAAAATGGGGGAATCGTTATTCGCCACGGAATTGTTGTGCATTTAACTACGATACTGTAATAGACATCGAAGACATTTATCTGTCTTTGTGATAATACCTCCGGACGAGCAAACTATTCTCCGGAGAATAATTAGAAGAAAAAATCGTTCTTACTTTGTGTCCTCCGACATTTCGCGGTTATTCGCACTTTTTTTTTGTTTTTGTGCATATGAATTCTTGCACGTGAATATTGTGGAAATATTTGACGATTAAATGAATCGATTAATTGTTTTTTTTCTATATTTCTTTGAATGAGATGGTAAGGTTGTAGTTCTTTAAATAAATGTAAATGTTCTTTTTAAGAAGACTTCTCGCAGGTGTTAAACACACCAGAATTTGCCGCTTTGCTACTGAACGGGGCCAATAATTCTATTACCGACAGAATCCCTTTCACCGAAATTCCTTTGATCGAGATTCTCCGTTAATTGTCGTATCGTCGAGCGACATTGCCCTCCCGCGAGTTCGAATTCGTAATCGTTCGTTTCCCACGAAACTTACTTTCCCACGTGGTTTCATTTCCCTCGATTTTCTTTTCAGTTTCGTTTAACCGTGTTATTCGCGAACGAAAATTAATCGTTGATGTTACAAGTCCTGTAAGAAAGTGTTTACACTTTTATATGTTTCGTAGTTGAGCCGTTCGTTGAAAGAACTTGAAAAATCTTGAAAAATTAAAGTACATTAAGACCGCTCGAGTAAATATGTAGTCTTTTCTTTTCAAGACCACGTAGAAGAGATCCCTTGAAAAAATTCAAACATAATAAGGACGTAAGAAAATAGAAGTGTTAATCCTTTGCCATTCTCGACTACGTAAATGCGTCGTTCTATGCATTTTTTAGAAGAACTGACGGGGTAGAATATACAAGCGTGTGAACTTTTGAACGCGAAAGAATGCTTATGGCTCGGAAAGGCTACAAAGGCTTTTTTTCCGCGTTCTCTCTTTTCTTTGCGGCGCTGTACAAGGTCTACGGTAACCTGTATAATAGATTATCAAAGTATATTACGAAAGTTCACGAGGAGAATTTTAAATACCTGCTGATTTAGTTTTCGTATGTCTATTATCCTCGCGCGGTGTAAACTAATCAACCGGATCGATGCACCCCGAGAAAGTTTCATTATAAAATTACAAGAATTATTATATATCCAGTGGAAATTTATCAGCGCGAAAGCTTTCCATTATTCCCGAACGTTCGTCGTAACGCGGGAATTTCTCGTGTGAAAATTCGAATGCTTTTTCATTTTTTTTTTCCACCGACGATATGTGAAATCGACGTTTCGAATCTCGCAGGGGTGAAGACAAAAAAAAATCTGTGTGTCCGAAGTTACAAATAAAAGAGTATTTAATTCTATCATAATCCGAGCGAAGCATGTAAGCGCATCAAAGAAGCATTAGGGGAAAGAAAAAAAAAATACAGACTCGGTCGGACACAAACGAATTTCCACCGCTAACGACTTTTCTTTGCCATCTTTAGACGGAATTTAGGTTTTGCAAACCAATTTCCCGCGCTATGCAAACTTACTCGCTTTTACGACGTTCGTTCCTCTTGTTTCTCCCTTTTCTTTTTCTCTCGTTTTTTTTTCAACTGTCTTTCCCGATAGTGCATCTGCGGCACGCAAATGTCTCTTTGGAAAGTTACTCTTCCATCTGCCGGATTCTCTCTCCATTTTTCCGTCCGTCAATTCGAACTCGCTGGTCGGCGTTCGAGATAGTTTTTCTTTAACACTTTGAATTATTCCCATTGTGCGGTTGTTACGTTTTAATGAATTCCGCGTCCCGGGATTTTTTTTTTGTCAACCATGCGCCGCCGGACGCAAAACTCGATGGACTTTTTTTCCCGCGATATTGGGAAACGTTTCTGGAGAGTTCAGTTGCAAATTGCGAACCTGCGCATAGTGGTAAATAATTTATTAGCGTGACGAGAGACACGCTATGAAAATGATAATTGTCCGTAGAATTGTGTTTTGAATAACGAAGAACCGTGGAACGAGTTAATTTGTGGAAACATTTAGTATCCCAATTTCCCGTGAATTTTTTCTTTTTACGAGCGCGATAAAAGATATTTATTTTAATGCGAAATCCCTTGCGCGTACAATTCGCGTTGATAAAGCGAATTGAAAACGCAAATTCGAGGTGGCGGACGTAAAGTTTATCGCCGTGGCTTTTTCCATGGACCACGCTGGATATCTAGCAATGACGAGTAAATAACTTGTATATGTATAACCAGTAAATCAAATATTAAATATTGTATCATTACCGACCGGATATACAGCCAGTTTAGCGGAATAAATAAATTTATTTATCCTTCACTGTAAGTAATTAATATCGACGATGAACCAAACATTTTTTGCAATATTATCCAGCCATGTTCTCTAAGTATCTAATGTAGAGACTATGAATTCTAATTATACATAGTTACATGATAATTAGGTCAAACTTTTCATACAGTCGTACATCGACCGAAGTTCCGAAGTAATCGAGAGAAAAAAACATAGTTATTCTCTGAAATTTACTGCATCTAACCAAGTTCGACTTCTTGCATAGGTAATGATCATATATTAATTATTCCATAAAGTCTGAAATTTTTGTTTATCGCTATCATTTCTATATGGCTGGTCGACATTGTCCCCGATAATATATTCCACCGTTCGATATAATTTCGGCGAGTATTTTGCGGTGGATTATGCGAGACGGGAATTGACGTTAATCCGGATTTTCGTTGTACGGCAACTTCGATTCGGGAGGATGTGGCAGGACCTCTAATCTATTTGCCATGAAATTGACTTATGGCACTTCGTTTGTTTAGACGGCAGGCTTAGAACGTCAGTTACCTTCTGACGTGGAAATTACTTTTTCAGCTGAAACATTAATCCGAGCTGGACACAGACTATTGTCGATTACCATTCTTTTTTCATAGTTGTCGATTCTGAGCTATAGCTGTCTCTAAGAGAATTTCTAATTAGAATCGATCGTAAAGTTAAACAAACAAGATTCACGATTCCATAGTTTCTTTAAATAATCGTCGTGGAACTAAGTTTTTGTATACAC
This sequence comes from Mimumesa dahlbomi, assembly GCA_917499265.3. NCBI lineage: Eukaryota > Metazoa > Arthropoda > Insecta > Hymenoptera > Crabronidae > Mimumesa > Mimumesa dahlbomi. Next base: position 4,332,105 of record OU824113.1, on the reverse strand, counting down.
CTGGGACTCTTTCTCTCACGTTTTCTTTCTGCTCATAGTATTCACTTTTATACGGTTCTTTAACGCTTATTAATAAGTTTTACACTATTACTTTATCACGTTTTGATTTCAGTAACGTGATTTCAAACATTATTTCATTTTCCTAAACGCATTAGTTTTTCTTTCATCGTCGTTCATCGATTAAACTGACGTTCAATATTTCAATATAAAAACACTCCCAGCTGTACTTTTTTATACCTGAGAATACGAAAATATCGAAAGAATTCCACGCGATCTGCGGGTACGTTACAGTCGAGCGGAGTTATATGTAATTGAAGCTTTCACGATTCGCCGGGAAATGAATATGGAAAAATGTGAACGTACACGGGCTCCTTGGATCCTCACGGTAAAGGAAAAAAGGTTCCTTGTACTAAGAGCATTTTAATCGAGAGCACTCGGTGGATTCTCGACGCTAAACCCGCTCGTACCTTACTGATCTTTCGTTCCCTGAATTCCTAATGGCGTTCTCATCCCGAGCCGTGCAATTAATTAGATTAAACGGTTGACCTTTCCAACGTCGCTTGAACATCGGGGAATTAATTAAACTTAAAATCGCGAGTATTGGGTTTACCGGTGGAAATGACACTCGCGCGCGTCGCCCACCGTTTTCAGCGAATCCTCTTTTCACGCTTTTATTTCATACGATGTAAGAGGAACACGAACGTATTCACCGTGAAACCCGTTCGCAGATAATATCCTCGTTGGGATTCCATTCTGTGTAATGTGTGGAGTGTACCACCCGGAGGATTTAGGGTATTTTGGAAATTGCTGGTGCTTTGGATCGAGATTAAAAGATCATTGTTTTCGAAGATGTGTAACAGACTGAAATTCGACGGGAAAATAGATGCTGATCGGAATTGTTAGGTATGGTCTAATAAATTTTGATGATAGTGTCATTGTGAATATATAAAATGTATGTATTTACAGTGACGTAAGCATTTTTTCTTTGTTTAGCTATTTTTAAATAATACATATACTAATATTCTATGGAAACCTATTTTCCCAGTGTACATTAATTATTATTGACGTCATTTAAACTCCGGACGTTTAATTCATCTTCGTATAAACACTCGCGATAAACGTCCTATCACGGTGTTACATCTCACCGATGAAAAACATTTTTTCCTTTTAAATTCATACCCATTAACTGGTAGATAATCCGGGAAGCTTAGCCAACGTCAGAACGCTGATAATTGCGGATTATAAATGACGATGAAATGCCGTGGGGGGAAGGGGGGGGGTGTATACCGCGAGTGGATGGATTTAGACAATTTTCGATTCGTTGTTCCACTCATACCGAAATCAAAAGTTTGTAGAATTCGGCGGGGAATTTGATTAGCCCGCGTGCCGAGGATAAATTTAATTTCCGAAAATGTTCTGGTAATACCGCGATCGAGACTCGTCGTCACGTTCTCACGAATTCTTTCGCGTCTTGCGATATGGCAATTTTTGCTCCGTGCAAATAGCTTCCGGCTGTTTCCGGGGTTCCACTTGTGAAACTGTAAAGTCAGCGTTTACCGTTAGCACGGAAGATCGCAGCTAACATGACAACTTGTCAGGATCGTAACAAAAGAAGCTTGGCAGAGTTGCTTCTAGAGATTACATCGTTGCCTTGATAAGCGATTTTTTGTCGAAATTCTTATTGGTACAATTTCTATTTCATTGGACACTCAAAAGAAGGTGGTCGAAACAAATTAGTATTAATATCTAACACGTTTAATTATCGTTCAACGTAGTTTCTCATTTCCCTAAATTATTATGAATTAATTATACGAACGTTATCTTATTTTTCTTATATATTTTAATATAATAGAACGAACTATCTAATAGAAATTCTCGTATGCACGGGACAAATTGCATAATAGGAATTCGCGTAGGTGGTCCTACGGATCCTTAAATTCGACGAATGCATTCAAAAGGGCGGTATATTGCGGCCCTGTGTACGTTAGGGTCGAGACATTAATTACCGTCGCCCGCGTAACCTTAATCCCGGATTATGTAATCCACGGATTATTCGATACACTCCTATCTCGAGGTCCGAACTACCCTTTCGGCCCTTTCCCTTCTGCTCGTTCAGGCGTTCGAGCACGGGAACGGTGCATTATCTTCGCGGGACTTACGCCCCGTGAAAACCGAATTAAATTAAACGACCGACGAACGACTGTATTATACAGCGTTGGGAATCACAGCTCGTTCGAAAGGGCCGGATTTACAATTCATGCGTAGCGTGAGTGCGTCTCGAAGGGCGTAGGGACCTTTATGGACGGGCGGAAAATTTTACGCGAACGTTAAAAATACGGGAAATTGGAATTCAGTCGAAATGACGGAGAAAAAGAGCCGAAAGTGTGTGGAAAATTTCTTGATAAAATTGTAGAGATGTGTGAAATACGACCCGCGGAATTTAATTGAAGTGACATGGTTTCACACTTGTTGCTGAAAATTTGCACGTGGAATTCAAGTTTCGTTTCACTGCGGGCAAATTGGATCCGTTATTAGTTAATGTATTTGTTTTTCTCTTTATAGACACTTAGGCAAAGTGTCTTTTTAGTTCGTTAAGAGAAATTATCAAAATAGTTCCCTTTTTTTGTTTTTTGAGATTTTTAAACGTAGAGCCCTTCTTATCGTCAATATAAATAACACGTTATTTGTGTTTCTATCGAATTGTTCGTTTACTTTGCTAACGGGAGCAACGTACGTGAGCGAGATTGGTAAACGTATGGAATTATTGTATTGTGTATGATTTCATTTGATTCCAAGCCGAACGATACGGAGGCCAAATACTAAGGAAACGGTATTAGAGTCGAACCAACAGAATGCCATACACTCTAATTCAACTAAAGATTTTCCCCGTCGGTGGGCCTTTGGTGAACTCGGCTGCTTAAATGCATTAAGCCAAATCGGATTTTCCGGAATTCTTATCGCGGAAAATAGAGGGAGAGGATGATCTAGCAGAATCGCTGGATTATGGTTCGCTATCTTGATACGATTTTTATGTATTTCCCCTACCGGTACGTTTCCGATTTCCCGACCCGAATCTACTGTTCGCGGATATCACGTTTCGATCTGATTCAGCGTAGGAAAAAAAATGTTGAAAATGTCCTCCGCACATTGTCAACCCCGGGCGAAAAAGTTCTCTTTGGCACAAACGTGGCAGAAATTCGCGGATAAAATATTACAAAACTTTTCAGATGTACACGTATATACGCGACTTTGTCGATTTTGAAGTATTTATGGCTTTCCGTTCGAAAGTTTTGGTAAACTTGTACGAGCGAGCTTTTTGATTCAAGCGGACAATGTTTTCGTATTATCGATTCACCACAGGGATCGATGATTTTTTACCAGGATTTCCTTGGTAAAGTATGGATTTATCATTTCCTTAAATTATTGCGAATTAATTATTCGAACGAATCGTAATTGTTTGAGGAGAATTATTCACGCGATGTTGTTACAACGTTATTTATTCTGATCAACGGGACTGTGTTATTACTCGTCGGATTTATTATTCACGACATGACAACGCGACACGACAACGCGAAATTATTATGGTGGACCCTCGATCGATCGGTTTCACAGACACCAATTAAGTATATCTTGTTCTTGCTCAGCGTCGTTGATATTTATGCAAACGAGAATGGAAAATGTGCCGCGAATCAAACTTTTAAACTCCCATTATTCCATTAATATCGCACATTATGGAAAAATGAATTCGTAAGATGACAAAATTCTAAAGTATACAATTCACAAATGAATTATAACTCAATATCACCGTGAAACTTTGCGGCGCCAAAGCAAACGTTTGATTTCTCTCAGAAAAGCTATTAAACTTCTTATTTAACTTCCCTGACTAATTATTTAACAGTCACCAAACAATTTAAACTATTTTAACCAAAAACGATAAAAATTCCGCGGACTACAATTCACATAAAAATTATTTCACGGCCAAATTTCAAATGATAACGTCCACAATTAATAACTTTCACATTTCCCACGGAATCATCGCGAACGAACAATTATCGCTCTTAATCAAGTTAATTATAATTCGCTTGTACCATCCAAGGCCATCCTGCTCTCTAAGCACAGATTATCCCGCTCGACGGTGCATAAATGATTGCTGTCGAAACCTCGAACCACCTGAAGCTTCTCGCGCGAAGAATTTCCCCCGAAAATATTCTCCATCCTCGTAATTGATCATCTGGATCAATTTCCTCTCCACTATGAATCGATCCGGCTAACGTTACACTATCAAATATACACCGCTCGAAATGTCAGGAGGATCCATTAACCTGTCGTTACTATTTTCGTCAATTATGCCGCGGCACGGTGTCGTTTCGAATCGCGAAACACATACGTGGCATCGTTATCAACAACGCACTGATAACACACACACACACACACACACACACACACACACACACACACTAGGTGGAGAAGGGTTGATCGGGAAAATCATGCAAACCGACGGCCGTCCCGACGCGGAACGTCGATCAATGCCGGGCACAATTGCGATTCAGGGATTCGACTTTGGCCTGGGGAAATTAAGTTATCGACGAGCCTATTATCGTTCGCTAATACGGGACGGCAACGATAAAAGGAGACTCGATTACATGCGATTCCGTATCGTTGCGATTAATGACCGGAATCGAACCCGGTAAATCGCAGTGTTTCGCTCTTATTTTCGACCGGGCTCAATCGCCGGGAAAATTCCCCGTGGAAATCGATCGAAACGATAATGCTCGATCACAGCCAGTTTACTTTTTCCGTTGGAATAAATTTCACTGCGAACTAATTGCTAATCGTGCGAAAGAATCTCTCTGTATCTCTTCTTCTTGTTTTTATATTCTTCGTAATCGTTCCACCGTAGTGCCCTTTTTAATTAATGACGACACTAATAACAGAGAAACGATGTCGGTAGGTTAAAGTACCCTTCATAGTACAGACTAATCGATCGATAAACTTAGATAAAATAAATTATATTTTCTATTATACGTTAATAGAAACCTATCGTTAAAAACCAAAGGTTCAAGACCTACTGGAAATTGTGCATTCAAATATTTCACCGTCCCTTCCAACCAACGATTATCGATTCAATAGCGACGGAATTAAAAAAATGAAACGAAAAGGGGATACTTTCATCAAGTGCTGTAATTTCTTTAACCATGGCGTGAACCTATTCGGCCAGAAGTTTATTAAATCTCGGCCGCGAAGGCGCGTGAAAAGGGCTCACCGGTTTTTATCTTAGAAAGATTCCGTTATCGATCGGTCGCACTTTCTTTCTGCGGGCGGTATCGCGTGAAAAAAAAAAGATATAATAAAAGGAAGCCGACGACGAAGGTGTGGACACCTTTATAAAAGCCGGGCCCTCCGTTGTATCGCGTTTGCTCACTATTTGCACCATTTAACTGCTTCCACGAAGAGACGTCTGACCGAGTTCGGTCCATTATTAGGATCGATAGTGCATTAGAAACGTTGCTTGCATTTCACTGGTACTTGACAGCAGGTAATAATGCGGGAAGCCGACGTATAGACGTGGAAGCACACTCGCGCGACGAAAAGGAGATCGGGAAAGGCGAAGGAAAAATCGAGTGAAATAGGATTTTTGATATTTCGGGTATAGGGACTCTCCCGGAAATGTTTGGACACTTAAACAGGCTTTTCTAATGTTTCGCGGATAGGGATGAACTGAAACACTTTTATATTTATATGTATTGCATTACTTTTAATTACTTTTTAGTGTCAAAAAATCAATCAAATCCTTAAAATGTAGTATTTTTCAATTCTGCATGTTGCCTTGAAAAAAAAATACACGATTTATGCTTCAGACGTGCAGGAAACGATAGATTTTTCTAGAAATCCGAGTTTTACAGAGCCTGAAATAACGATATTTCTTTGCAAATGGGGCAAATAATTAAAAGATAGAACATCTTACCTGTTCGATCGTATTTTGAGAAAATTGGGATTATTTCGAAGAATCACGTCCGAAACGAAAGTACTTTTTTCCGTGATCTTGAAACGTTTGCGGGAAAGTGCGAAATTTTCCGCCGGCGAATGTACACGGGGAAGGCTTAATAAATTCCTTAAGCCGTTTTCGATGTACTTTGGATTTATTTTCCACTTGTGCGGTCGCGCTGCAGCCGATTGCGTTTGATATATCGCGAAAGCTCGCGTGCGGTGTGAACATTTGCTGATGGAGAAGGAAAACACAGGCGGTCCCGATATACACAGTCGAAATATCGATTCACTGGCACGATATTGAGGCGACAATCTAGATAAATTAGAGTACATCATGGGTGACTAATTATTATGTAGCTGCCTCTAAACCAACGGTATTTTCTTACTATTTTCACTTCGCGTGAGCTCTTGTAAAATTATGTTGGAAAACAATGGGCATCGTTGTGCGTTTGTTTTCATTTTAACGCGCGACTATTTATTTTTTTTATCGCGCGGATAATACTATGGAATTAGAATATAAAATTGTCGTTTAAATTGGAATTCGCAAGGTGAAACTAGACTCGCGGGATGTGTTCGAAGAATAGAAACAGAATTACTGTATGTACTTTGACAATACTCGATTCTATTTTATCTTACAAATGATACAAAACAACATTTCAGATCACCCAACGTCCAAATGATTATAAAATTTAATAAGAAAAACTGAAATCTGTACGTTAATTCAGTTGTCAAATAAACAGATTATCAAAGTAGCGTAACTTAAGTTATAATCGAGAAGCAACGATAAAAAGATAATGAATCACGGCATGCACGTCATTCCCGCTGTAATTTATCATTACATCCACAATGGGCGACCAATATATAACAGCGGAGCGTAATTCTTATCACCGACGGAAGAAGTCGAATAAAAGTTCGTCACTTTGCATCGTCAGTCGTCGCAAGAAAAGTCACTCGAGGACCGTTTCTCCCGTGTTTCCCGATCTCGCCGTCAAAGAGTGTAATATCCACAATGATGTCTCCGAAGATCCGAGTCAACTTCCGTCGGGGAAGCCGAACTTTCCAACTTTTCGTCGACGGCGTCTCCGTCGGGAAAAATGTGTCCCGAACAGCGGCGGGAAAACACGGAGGAGGAAAATCTTTTCCGCCGACTTTGCATCGCGAATAGCAAAACGGAATTGTTTGCGGAACTTTTCGTCCCTGCGAATTTGTCCGGAGGCTTCGAAAACTTTCGTTTTCGCGGATCCGTCGTCGTTTCGCGTGTTTTTCGCTTGCCACGCGATCGTTCGAGCTTCTCGTAACTCGACGTTCACGTTTCTCGCGTGGCGTAAGTACAAAAGGTGTCACGACGAGTACGTTCATTTCCTATTCGCGGAAAAAGATGACGGGGACGATAGAAATACATGAATGACGGGAGGATATGCAGAATGTTTTTTTTTTTTTTTTTCTCCCCCTCGCGTTCGCCGGAAATTGCGATACCGTTTTTAAAAAAGGGAACGCCCGGCTAGAAATCCGCCGGATTCGTTGACTCATGACGTTTAATTTATTTATCGAAATAAGAGTGGAGCGAAAGTTAATTCCCTTAAACCGATAGGCGTTAGACTTTGATGTATTGCGGCGGTGACGTCGTCGCTGATATTTTATGTATGAACCGGCGAAAGTAGATGCGCGCTCGATAATATTTGAATTTCCGACAAACCATTAGGATACGCCTGATATTCGTACAATAATTTTTATGTCCATCTTATATGACGTTATCGCGTTCGCCGATGATTCTGGAGAATAGTTTCGAATATTATTTAGCAAATTTTCGATAATTGCGAAATAAATAATATTATACTTGGAATAATAATTCAAATAAAATTCATAGCTTTCTAATTACAATAATTAATCTAAAATGGAGGATCGTTTTGGTAATCGGACTTTAGTAAAGATTTCACGCGTGTGAAAAAAAATTATTTCGTCATACAGTAATGGAATTCAGCCTTGTTTTTTGTTATATTTCAATAATTTTCATTCGACGCACAATTTCCTAACCGTAATAGGTTCGGTTCGATTACTTTCTACCAACATCTTGGAAAGCCGTAAAGCCGGAGTTTGCGGAGGCAGATATAAAACATTTCGAAGTTTAAACAGCGTACTTCATTTTTATATGTTATTACGGTTTCCCGTGTCACCCGAACTCCCACGATCTTTCCACGTTCTGGATTTCCTTATCTTCCTCGACTGTATTTCGCTTTCCGTAATCTCTTTTATATGTTCAGAATGTTTTGTACGTTATGTTCCGCGTTTGTCATACAAATGCTCGGCGAAATATCAGTAGTAACAGCTTGTATAGATCAGACACGAATTATCTTGATCATTCGGATAGCTTAGTCTAATTGCTCTAGGTTTTTAAACAATAAACTGTAGAGAATTTTAAATAGTTTTTTTTATACAATTTTAGAGACTTTCTCGCATTTTAAAAATGAAGAATTCATTAGTCCGCCTCTTAAATTTCCACTTGGAAAAATTCTACGCCCACTGCGGTCGGTGGTAGGAAAGTTATCGAGAGTCTACGATACCTGAAGGCACTTTCCCGATTTTACGCGACAGGATTTGTTTTAATCGTTATCACGATCTTGTAAAATGTCATAAATGCATAATTGTGCCGTAATTCCGGCGGGAAACGTTCTTAAATGGGAAATTTAATTCGCGAGAACGATTACGCGTCGGCGAAACTGAAATGTATGAAAATTGTGGTCCTTAAACGAAACGACACCGCCCGTGAAGGAGATATAAATTCAATTCTCCGGATGAGAGTGCATAAAATGTGTGTACGTGCATGTGTAATACACAGACATTACCGCGGGCTTTTCTACGTTTCAGAGAGACACCTACAGCCCTGAAGATATTGGTCTTGGAATTTTTCGTCTCTCCGGGAAAAAATTTCGCGTGGAATTTCATTAAAATTAAAATGATTCTTCGACGATTAAAATGCCTCCGATGCAACCGGCACTACAGTTTCATTCGCTTTTATATTGGATTCTTTTTCCTTCTCGTTTATTACAACTGGTTTTACGAATTATTATTACATCATAGATTCTTATCTTCTCGTTATAAATTCTGTATATCATCCTTCCCATCGATATTCATGCAAAAACATTATCGTGAAAAGATCGAGTGATCGACGTGATTAAAAAATTAATAACTTGATATACAAATAAAAATGAATAAATTAAAAACTCGGGTAATTATTCGAAATTTTTGTATTACAATATAAAGGGTAAATATGCAATTTGAAAATGTCGTTTCCTCGCAGGTTCTTTTTTTCGCAACATTTTTACACCGGTTATCGGAAACGCGACCGATAATAAACATGTACAACATCGACGTGTGACAACCGTAGGCAATTTAGAACCGGTCATAATTCATCCGCCGTATAACTGTCAAAGTTTCGAAACATGGATTATAATTACGGTCGGTATAAATATGACGGTTAAATGCTGGGTAAAACTACGAGCGGCCGTTGAGACGCTGAGAAATTCCTGGGGAACCCGGAAAGCCGTGTTGCACTCGGTGTTTTATCGTTCCCGTAAATTCAACGGAGAAATTCGTTTCTCCGCTTCCCGGGGAATACAAATGACGTAGGGTAACATTCGTGGAGTGCTCTCGAACTTATTATTTCTACTTAGCGAATTAACATTGCACGAATCGATATTCCGAGATTGATTAGAATTTGTTAGGGTGATATATTTTTTGAAAACGTAGAAGCGATCGAGTTTTACTTAAAATTATCGAGGATGTTTTGGACGTGGAATCCGAAATCGAATAAGACAGTGAAAAATCGCGAAAAATCGTCAAATTAAAGCAGTTTTTTGTTCGGCACTCGCTCAATTTTAAAGATAGCGACCTGAGGCTGGTACCATTGATTTAGTTAGGAAATTCTACGCCAGATCCATATATAATAGTTGTACTTTTCGAAAATTTAATTTTTCGCAAAAATTTGAAGGGGGTAGGTCAGGATTTTTTGCGATTTTCGTAAATCGCTCGTCATTTCCGCAATTTTTGAGCTATTAAAGTGATCCTGGACGTTTTGGACGCGGAATCCGAAGCCAAATAAGTCAGTGAAAGAATCATTATGATATCTGAAAAATTGTGAAAATGGCGGGCGATTTACGAAAATCACAAAAAATCCTGACCTACCCCCTTCAGATTTTTGCGAAAAATTAAAATTTCGAAAAGTACAACTATTATATATTGATCTGGTGTAGAATTTCCTAACTAAAACAATGGTACCAGTTTCAGATCGCTATCTCAAAAATTGAGCGAATGCCGAACGAAAAACTGCTCTAATTTTAAGATTTTTCGCGATTTTCGTAATTTCCGCGTCATTTCTGTAACTTTTTTAGCTATTAACCAGTTAAGTGTATTAGACGACTATATCCGTCATCGCTTGATGTTCGCAACACACACTGGTGCACGCTCTACACAGAGATTGCCACACTTAACTGGTTAATCGGGAGCAGTTAATTGAACGAGAGATTAAAACGATTTTTTATTAAGTGCGAAAACAAGTTGTTTACGATTTTCTAGTAAACTAAATATTTTATTTGAAGAATGATATGAAAAGGTAATGATTCAAATATTTACAGGTGAATCCTCGATCGCTTCTATTAAATTATTAATCAGTGAATTATCTCACAATGAATCAAAACAGCGATCGATTAACATTCATGGGAAAGGACTTATTTTTTCAGTTGATATTTGAAATTATTAGAAATTTATCGCGGTAACGCTGAAATTACGAGTTTCTGCTGATAGGGTGACAAATTTCATTGATTTTATCACGATTCCCTGCTCGCGGTGTGCCAACGAGATTTTTGTATCGATAAAACAGTGCACATTCCACAACTGCACGATTATTTCTACGTATAAATAGGCGGCTTTTACGCGAACAATTTCACTTGACCATCTCTGAATCATATCGAGCAATAAAAATGTCTGTTTCGACGGGTTGCCAGCGAATCCAATTAGGAATGATTGATACCATCGCGATATTAGTTCATTCCAGATTTTACAAAACGTTTCAGAATAACAAATGAACGTGCACGAAGTGCACCGGTTATTCTACGTCCCCATATACAATTCACTCTATATTTCTAGATATTCTAACCATTCGTAGATACGAAGTCAAATATTCATATCGCGTTTCTCGACAGTTTTGCAATCGAAATCGGTTATTTCTTAATGAAAATTTCAATTTATTGCTTATTGACAAATTTTTCATCGTTTTATCGTCACCATGTTGGCATTTGCGGCGTGCGAACAGCGTAATTATCTTAATCAACCGTGCCCCCATAATTTTCCAATGCCTAAAATGTCATGTATGGCCGAAATCCGATTTAGAATAGCAGAAACTATTTCGCTCGGTTCGCAACGGTGTTTCCAGTTTAGTTACACCGCCGTAATCCTACGTTGCCACGAAGTAAGTTCGAGTATGCGCGGTACATTCCATATTTGGCACAACCTTTAGGCTGAATAATGCGAGCAGAGATAATCGTACATAGTTTCGTACGAAAGATTCCATGAGAAAGTGAATTCTCTCTCGTTAATTAACATTTACATATCATAGATAATTTGGAAATCAATTTAATCCCGGAGAAATTTCTAAATCAGTATAATCACGCGATTCATCATCGAACATCACGATGTTCTAGATGAAACAAACAATCGGAAGTGAAATAGAAATTTTTTGTTCATTAGAATTTATAAACACTTTTTTTTAGAAAATAGTACCTAACTAATCGTAATTTAATTTAAGTCGAACGGAACGTGTCCGTTTCCCTTGAAGTCCAGTTCGCAGAAGGGAAAGTCGTGAAAAAGCAGAAACGATGGACAGAATAAATAAAAAAATAAAGCCAGTCCCCTCAAAGTACGGTGAACAGTCACCGGTAAAATCCGAAAGTTCTTTCTTCCTCCGGCCGAACGGAAAGCAAACAGGGAAGTGCAGTTAATCTGTTTAGGTACTTCGTCTTACGTAATCTCGGATTTAGAAGGACTCAAAGTAAGGTGAAACGGAAATCCGATACGTGGCGCATCGAAATCCACGAAATAGCTGCGACACGTTTAGACTATCGTTTCCATTCTTTTTTCCTTCCTATTTTTTTTTCATCAACAACAGAATTTTCAAAAAGTAAACGATGAAATTACAGCGAAATGAAAGTGGATCGCTCGTTTATCGCAGAGAAGTAAGAAAACGATTTGCATTCCTTTCCAATTCCACTTCGTACCTGCGGCCTCGGTGCGCGAATTAAAAACTGTTAATGAGAAAACTACAAAGAGGGTTTTTTTAAACGGTAGGATTAATTAGTAGGAAATGTACAACCGGACCGGCAAGAAGTCCGATCCACGATTTAATTATTTACCATGTCAAAGAAACCGTCTCTAACGAGAAACTGTTACGCGAAATCCAGCGAAATTTAGCGAAGTTCGTCGACGGTGTTCAAGCGACGTTAAACCCGTGGTTTTTGTGTACTCGATTGATTAGCGGATTTGTGATCGCGGTATCGACGTTGTTAAAGTGACAATTAATGGGAAATAGCCGGAACGATCTACGTACTAACGCGTATTAATGAATTTAATACCGGGACACACACGTGGCGCGCAATTGAAAGTGTTAATCGGTCTATAAACTGTTGACAGGGTAGAACACCGTATTACTTTCGAGTAATTCGTTTAAAAATCATATCTCATTATAAACCTGCACGTTATAGCGACAATTTGCGAGCCATGTAATGGTTGTCGTTTGAAATATTCGTTCAGGCTAAAGGCAAATATTGCCGTTTCGACATTCGCGTTTCCGTAAATTCGAACCCGGCCGCGTTCCAGCTGGTACACAATTTTTCTTTATCTCCTCGACTCCGATAAACGCACCTGAATCTCTCAGTAAGCGGATTTTCAATAATATTATCCGGGAATCGAGAATTATTCGAATCGAAATAATATATATTTGCGGGATAAACTATTGTAGCTAGTTGTCGCGTTACGTCGATGATCAATTGCCGACGAGTGAAAATATTTCACGCGTCGCTAATGGAAGTCTGTGTTAGGAATTAGAGAGACAATTAATAACGTTTTACGTAAGTATAGTTAAATAGAGGAAATCTGATTAAAATGATTCGCTGATTAAAGAATTTCTGTTAGATAAATTTTCATATTTTTATTATCTATCGATTTCATATTTTCCGCTGTGATAAACTGGAAAAACCTTAACCGAGTTTGGGCGAAATGTGGTTAAAAATATTTGTAAAAATTTGCTACGAGGAATATTTTTCGTTTACAGGTAAATAACACCTTTTTATTTGTTTCTCGTTTTACATTCTTTTATCGTTATTTTCTGACGAATTTCCATGAGATTCAAGCTGTTAATTAAAACTGTTTGACTAACGTTGTAAATTACTCGTTAACAAACAAATTCAACGTAACAAACAAAGGTGGGGGCGTGTAAAGTCGCAGGTATCAGAAGTCGCAAAAGGAAATTGCTTTCACTCGAAACGTTACATCCTTTTAGTGAACTTGTCAGACATTCTCGCTCCACTAGAATGGCCATTTTGTAATATTATATTCAAGGGTGCCTCGCTGAAACTCGTTTAAACTTGTTTCACAGCTTGTTTAAACTATCCGACTGAAGTTCGCATCGTTTCCCGCGCGCCCCGGTGTTTCGTATGTCGAGAGAAATTTGATTCCATTCTACAAACTCGGATCATTTATAATATGTCGGGTTATTGACAAAAAAAAATAGAAACAGTGTTCTGCAATTTATCACTACGAGCGTCGAGAATATTGCCTGACCATATACATATAGTTCCACGGGAAACAAAAAATATTCGCAAAGTTTTCATTTGCTCTCCCTTTTCAAACGTCTGTGTGCAATAACAGTTCAGAACTCGAATTAATAATTCGTCTCTTAAAATATTTACGTAAAGCTACATTTTTAAAAAACGTGATATTCGGGGGAAAAAATCTGAACAGCCCTCAGTGTTCTCGTAGTGAAAATAACACGATAAATTTTATTTAACGAGGCGTTATTCACCGACTGATTATTAACTCAGTGGGTGCGAAGAAGTGTTGCAATATTCACGCGATACCGTCATTGTTCTTGATTCTCGATGTCTGGGTGAAATAACGACACTGACGAGGCGATTTTTCTTCACGCGGCTCGAAATCGCAACGCGCGCGTTTAAAGATTCAACGTAATAAGCCTTAACGCCGGTGTTTCCTCTTTTATGAAGAAAGTTGATACCGCGCGGTACACCGGCGAAGTTACCTTTCCAATACTGTTACCCTCGCGTCAAAGGATCGCCGCAACTTCCGCTTTGAAAGCAGGTTACAGTTATTAATCCGCGATATTGGCAGAACCGTTCCACGTGAACGGGAAAACGTTGGAAATTATTCGCGTAGTGTAGCTATTTTTTGCATTCCGCTGGAGAAACTTGGGAAAGTTACCGAAACACTTTGGAAAGTCACCGGTTAGCAGGTAATTTCGTTGATTTGAGCATCGAGTTCGGGGGTCTGGTGATTTTAAAATTCTACCTGCCCGTGTAAACTATTTTCGAACTTTTCCACGCGACTGTGGAAAATTGATGAACTTTATTGTGAGTCACTGAAAAGCGAAAATGATCAGATTCACTGGTGAAATGTTTTTTGAGAACTTTTTTGGAAGATAAATAATTTAATTTTGGTTTTATTGGTGGGTTTAATTAGTACGTTTTGTTTGAAGGATTATTTATAAAAGGGGATACGTATTTTCTGTTGGCGGGTGTATCTGTATTTGTGAAAAAAAAATCACGAGTTGATTAGTTGTTGGCTTTGTGGCGACGGAATCGAATCAGAATTAGAGGCAAGCGTCGGAACGGCCACCCTATTTTCACCGAAGCGTTCTCTATTATTGGATTCCGATTGATCGTATAATCATTGATTTACCTTTAATCATTCCGATTTATAAGCTAAATTGCTGTCTCTTAGTCAGATGGACAGAATGGAGAGCGTGTGAAACGTTAACCTATTGCATGTTTCTCGTGTCAAAACACCTGGTCTCAAATTAATAGTGTTTTGTTTCCGTAATTAATGATAAAGTTCCAAGAAACGTGAATTTCCGAATTTGGATATCGCGGGACAAAGAGTTGTGATTTCGCAGAGGGGAAATAGTCCGGCGTTGAAATTTTCTCGCGCAGAAATTTTCACGCAGACACTTTTTGGCGTCTGAATATTCTATCGCGGGAATTTTAACGCGTGGTGAATTTGCGGTACAGAAATTTCAATGCGTTAAAATTTCCTAAAATCGGGAATGTTGATGCGTTGAAATTTCCAAGCGTGAAAGTTTCAACGCGTGAAAATTTCCAAGCGTTCAAATTTCAACGCGTAAGAATTTCTAAGCGTGCAAGTTTCAACGCGTAAAAATTTCAACGCGTAAGAATTTCTAAGCGTGAAAGTTTCAACGCGTAAAAATTTCAACGCGTAAGAATTTCTAAGCGTGAAAGTTTCAACGTGTAAGAATTTCCAAGCGTGATAGTTTCCAAGCGTAAAATCTTCAACGCATAAGAATTTCCAAGCGTGAAGGTTTCAACGCGTGAAAATTTCCAAGCGTACAAATTTCAACGCGTCAGAATTTCCAAGCGTGAAAGTTTCAACGCGTGAAAATTTCCAAGCATACAAATTTCAACGCGTCAGAATTTCCAAGCGCAGAAACTTCTTCGTGCGTTGAATTTCCAGCGCGACAAATTCAAAATGCATTAACTTTCGAAACATAGAAATTCCCACAAACTAAAATAACTTAACCACCGTAAGTAATCGATATCATGAAAAAGAAAACAATAAAACAGATATAGAAATTAGTAATTCCAGAACGGAGAGTGGCAATAATAAAAGACCGATCCACGGAGAAATTCTAATTATCCCGCTAATTACAGGATGTCGAAAGAAAAAGTGACGAAAGAGAAAATCGGTAAAACGTTCACCAACTTCCGGAAACGCAATTACTGGACGATATCCGTGAGTTTCAAGTCCCGTCGCGCCAAATATTGAAAAGAGTGTTCGTCGAACACGCGAACTTGATAGTCGATATCGAAGGCAAACGATTGTTAATACAACACAATTGCCGGCTCGTACATTTCAACGAGCACACACGCGGCTTTATATTTTTAACTTATTGTTCGCTCGTCCTTATTGTCTTCGTGGACAATGTTTGGATTAGTATATGCATTCTGCTACAGGCTTTTTGCCGAGTATTAGGTATCACTGCCGAGTAAAATGGCATTCCATTATTTTCTTCGCCGCGTTGTCGACACTGCTTCGAAAACTTTTATTTCTCGTTGGATCGAACGTTTTTATCATGTCGAACAGATGACTCTTCTATTGTCTCCCGTACAACGAAGTTTCATTTTGCATCGTTTCACACCGCGGACATTAAATTACACGGTCGATTAATTGCACGAAAATACATGTTCACAGAATTCTTGAGGGAATTTTTGAATAATGATGATTTTTTTTTGCGCTCGCGAATAGTTTTTAATTTTACGTCACGAATACTACCTACGTGTTGTTTCCGCACGGATATTTCAAGGGGAATTTCAAGAGCAGACGTTGCGAAAGCATTTCCAGAAACTCCGCTGAATATGTAACTCGTTTTCAGAAAAATTTTCATAGTTAACGAGTTGTTCCGCGGTGACGACGGTTTGTGATGTAAATGAAGTACTTACTTGTGTCGCGGCGAGTTCTTTCAAGGGTGAATTCTATAGGTTTCGAGGGTTTTCGAGTGTAGGGCCTTATCACTGTTCGTTGTCAACGATAATTTCATAATACAAGCTCCAAATATTTTTTCACGAATTTTTACGATAGCTGACGCTACAGAAATTTATTTCATTGATTAATTGATTATATCAATCATTTTCAACTATAACGAAACACGTCTAAGCTTCTCCGTTTTTCTAATATCCCCGGCTGGAACATAAAAGTGTTTCATTTGATTACCTCGCGCCGAGCGGAAACTCCGTGTTACAGGATTAAGCTGAAAGCTTTATCGAATATTCATTAATATTCATAAATGAGAAGAAGCGCGGCGGAAAACCTCCGGCTGCGTTTTTAAAACGACGCGTAACGAATTTTCCACGGGAATTAATTAGATACCCGTGAAAAAACAAATGACTCGCGAAACATGTTCTATAAAATAAACCGACGGGCGTTCGAAATCCGTGTAACGGATACAACATAACGGCACAAAGGAAACGTGGCTCGCGATAATAATCATATTCGACGTAATAAATTGTATTGTTCACGGGCGAGTATTACGTTTCCACGCGGATTTCTGTGTTCGCCGCGCGAACAAAATACCCGACGGCAAAATACCGATTTTCTATTATCGACGTGTCAGCGGGCAATAATTTCCACGTGTCAATCGTACCTGTGACACTCGACAATTTCTGCGGCTTTGTCACACCGACACACTTTCGCGATGTCTTTCGCCGAATGGAAATAGAAATCCCGCGGTGCTCGTAAGTCCGTGTATTTTTCCGAAGCCGTAAAAATGTTACGTGAAATATTTCACCGTTGCGAAAAGAGACGCGAGATCTGTGATGGTGAAATTAAGCGACTGCCATGCACGAAGTAATTATCAATCGTTTTAATCGCAGGGTAAACGCGCGACTTTTACACCGTTTATTTTATAATTTGTGGCAGATCGTAATATTTTAAATGACCTTTGAGAATTTTCAACAAAAGTCACCCCAGCCAGCGTGGAAACCCTTTGAGCAGATTTAATCAACGTGATTGCCGACACGCATGAAGTCCGCCGTAAAATTCTGAGAATTTTGTTGTCCATGTAAGGGAGGCCCTAAAGTCCCGCGGCTAATTCGTATTCAATTACACGATCAATGGCACGGTTAATTAGTTACGTTGCGCGGCATACAATCTGACGTTTGTGAACTGTCTGCTTCCCCTAATAGATGATTGATAGATAAACTCGGGATTATAGCTGGCGATACCGAATGATTATTCCATCCGGAATGCCGTGAATTGGTCGATGATTAGGAGACTGACCTAAGTCATGGATTATTGGTTGTAGAGAGACAGGAGTAATCATTTTAATATAGTTATGTAACACAAAATAAGGGATACATGTATTGAAACTTGTACACAAGTTTCGCAGAATTGTTAGATAAGCTTTACATTAATTAATTAATGTAGAGTTGGATGTATTACAAATTATTGTAATGTTTAATGAGACTTCGGGTTGAAGTTGAATAAATTATTAATCATGAAAGAATAGTTTAACGTTAGAAGTTTGTAATTAATCTACGATAGAAATCTGATGGAAAAGTAATTATTGTACCGATTCGATTTGAATTCGAAAGTTAATAATCTTTCGCATAAGTAATTAGAGTGATAATTAAGTAGTTTATAGCTCCGACAGAGCTATGTATATTTAAAACTTCATCAGTTTTTGGAGTATTACTCGAAGTAATATGTTGTTCTTGCATATATGTATATGGAGAACGAAGGGTCGTATGTATGTATAAGGGTGGAGTGGTTTAATTTTACGGCGACAGATCGGGCCATCGACTTAATTAAAATCATTGCACCATTGCCAACTACCACATTATATCTGAAACGCGATGCAATTCGAGGGAACGTTTGATTTCTCGCTGTGAATGGGAAACAAACCAGGACGTTAAAACGGTATCCTCGTCGACTCTATAAACTGTCATTGGGGTGAATCGTTTAAACGAGAAACTTTTATGCTCGCAGATTTCGTAACGTTGAAATTCTACTGCAAAGAAATTACGAATCTCCAGAAAATTTTGAAATGCAACTATTTTCTGTTTAACAAAAACATCTGTAGTCTATTTACGACTCAAGGCAGTATGAAAATTTTAAATATCCATGAATTATTCAGATTGAGAATTTTACACTTTCGAGAATTAAAAACTAAAAAAATACCGTCACTTTCAGCGAGAGACTTCAACATTTATTACCATTGTAGGTCACTCGAAATGTCTGAAGTCGCACACGCAGTAAAGATTCCAATCTGAGAATCCATAAACCATGCTTAACTGCCAATAAAAACAAAACGCGTCTAACCCACGCATTTTTATCGTTTGACAAAACTGTAAACACCGCGGTTCAGCGGTTACCTTCTCACCGTCGTATTTTCCGAAAATGCGAATTCTACGAGGCGTCGCGGGAATTGTGACAAATTGCGCGCGTCTACCGGTGAATTTCTAGCCATAATCACCGCCGCGACGCTACATTACACACACACACACACATATACGTGTGCACACAGCTAGCTGAGAACACGTAGGCACTTTGCGAGTCGTTTTCACTCGGATTTCTTACCCGTTGCGTCGAATACCTTGAATACACGACGCCGAGTAGCGTACTCGAGTAAGTACCGGTAGTTAAGAGCACCCTCGAAAAGCGTCGCGACGGAAAATCTAACGTGCGACCAATGAACGTGCGGCACGTGCGAGTGAAAAAGAAATGAATACGAAACACACACGTTTCGAAATTTAATTCCTGCTGTGTCTGTGTTACGTTCATTCGCGGGATTATATGTATGTATGTATGTGTGTGTATATTCACCGTTACAACGTCCCTTGAGACACACTCGTAACTCAGGTGTATATGTGTATTTGTTTTTACGTGTGTAAAATGATTTAATAATTTTTTTGCGACACGTTTTAACACGAAAGTATTCCATTTCAACGGGTATCAGGGGAGATTGCGAATTGTTTATCACCGCGGCATTCGTTCGTGTCAAAGTGAAATTCAAACTCGTTAAGTCATTAGCGGAGGTGTGAAAATAAATGTTTAAAATAGACACGTGGGCGTGATGTAACGTTAACCGCGGTGGTGAAGTATTTTGATTTTCCACGTGATTTTCTGTCTGTTTCGCGAGAGTACGAAATTTTCACGACGACGATCGGTAGTTGTCTGTGTTAAATTTTATGTCCGCGTGTAATTACGAGCCCGCTGGAAACTGATAACCCCGTAACCGTTGTCTAAGTGCATTAGGAAACGTCTATGAGTGTAAGTATAGCACGGCTAATACGGGGATAATAGTGATCCACTTAACTCCAGACGTAGTCAATGAAACGACGGCTGACGTTTCTGTGGTTCTGAGTTCCCCTTAATTGCGACGTCTCCCCACCTGTAACTTCCGACATTTTTTGTCGGTCGATATATATTTAGAATTAAGTACATTTCGTTGGAATACATAATAGATCTTGATAATCTCATTTATTTCATATTCTCGCGGTATTTAATGACCGGTATGGAAATAATTAAATATATTAAAAGTAGGCATGCTGATTAATATGTTATTGCTATTAATTTTAATGACGGGAGAGGGATACGTATAAACAAAGAAATTTAAAGGTTTTAATTCGAAGATTTATGGTTGTTAATGAATTATTCGCGTACACGGGGGATGATCTTTGCTGATTTGATAATTATTCGACGATTACGTGTAATAGGAGATTGTGCTTTATAACGGCTCACTGGTTTTCTTTGATGATTATCTATTTTCAATTAGAATTCCACCTTGGTTGTATTTTTGTTTTATTTCATGTACCATGCTAGTGGATTCGATTGATTCACGTTTAAAAATTCTGTGAGATTCGACAAGTGAGACAGATTGAAGATCCGATAAAATCCTGCGGATCGGATAGAACTAATTGAAAAAACGAATTGCTTTCTTGTCCTCCGGGAATGCCGGCAATTTCTCTCTTCCGTATGTACGTATACATCGAATTGTCACGGTATAATTGGCCGGCGAACCGATTTTAATTGCTCCCCCGAGTGTTTCATATTTTAAAGTATCTTTATCATTTCCATCGAAGCAACAGCTATCATAAATTCAAACATTCAGATTAATTTATACGAAAATACCGAGAAACACGAAAATCGAAATTTATCTTAACATTTCTATCTTAATTTTAAGATCCAACGCAATCGCAACGAAACGATTGAAATTTCCAATCAGATCAAATTAATCACCCTTGCAAATAACAAATCGTAGTGTCAGCACAACGTTTAATTAGCGTTTCTCGACATTTTCGGGAGCAAAAATTCAAAATCCATCGAACGGAATATCGAATTCGGAATTACCTCATCTTCTCGCGCGACACGATTTCCCTGTTAAACCATCGTTTTCGATGATTCTGCCGGTGGTAATCAGTTCTCGGGCCGGTCTTCGGGTATTCATCCGTACGTATTATCGACATAGCGAGGCATGGTTTTGTTATTATACATGAATGGGGGAACGCAATCATGGCGTGGAGGCGCATATACACATCGGACGGCATTATGATCAATTCACGTGATGCACGTAATATGATCGTAGGTTCTAATTCGAAGGTAGATAGGTTGGATGGTATGACGTGCCAAACTCGGCCTCGTGTATGGCCACCGTGATATCGGAACGTGCGTCCTATTCTATGTTGAAATTAGTCTGATAACGTTGTCGTTATTGCGCAGCATCCGTATATTAATCGTCATTAAGAACGTAACGTAGTGTTCTCTAATCAACGTTTCGCCCCGACATTTGTATGGCACATAGTTGACATAGTTGCCAGTTGGATATAATTCGCCCCAGAGTAATGATAGCGACGCTGGTTGATGGTTAATTTATGGATACTTGTGATTGTGTAATGTGCCATTTGCATTTGTTGCTTTGTTCCAGTGTGTTTCGATAGCGATAAGATTATTCATTCGAATTTTACGTTCGGAAGTATATGAATGTGTTGGTGATTGATGGAATATTAGTGGTAAATGTTCCGATAGTGATATTTCGATATCCAAGGAAATTTAGGGGCTGAAATTTTCTGGCTTTGTATTTTTAAGGTTTAAGGAAATCGAGAAATTTCTTTATGCAAAAATTCCAATCCCTGGAAATTTTGGGATACAACAATTCTTCACCGAAACAACCCAGATTTCCATCGGCATTTGCTTTCGTCTTGACACCGGATGGAAATGATTTATCTTTTCCTTACACGATAGCTGCCTGCGTTTTTTTTTATTCGGGACGTAGATTTATTTTTGTATTATACTCTTCGTAAATTTCGCGGGACATTTTTGCGGATCGATTTCGTATATTAAACGAAGATATAATTCTGGAAAATATAATATTAAAAAGTTTGAAAATATTATCGACCCCCTTCTCTGGCAATTATTATTACCAATAATCATAAATATTCGATTAAATATGTAAACGTTCGTCTGTGTATGGAAAATAATTAAATGAAACACTTTCACAGGGAAACTTGTTAATCGCTTTCGCCCGTCACGACTTTTTGGCAATAAAACCGCGACGTTATTAACGCACACGTAAGCGTGTCAATACCGGACACCGTTACAGCTGGCGAAGTATCAAATTAAATCGGGGTCAATTTTTTGTGTTTTTTTTTCACCACCCCGTCACATCCCGGTACGTGAATAAAACTAAAATTCGTTTCGAAAACGAAGCCGTTGTGTGTGTGTGTATGTGTGTGTGTGTGTGGCAACAGAGATTTATCGAAAATACCATATATTGCTGAAAGTTGGGCAGCAACGCAAAGAAATCCTTTGAGAATAAAGTAACAGTGGATACCTACACACGTGTGTACGTGGTTTTTATCGGAATGTCTTCCTTAAAATACCATCGGAATCTTTTTACGTCGAGAAACACAGGGTTTCGAATCCGATCAAATAAAATGTAGGTCGAACTTGATCCCCGCTAGTAAAAAGCCCGGTTTTCGATGTAAATATAAAACGTACAAGCATTTCGGAACGAGTGCCATTTAACTGCGGCACGTACAACCATCGAAGCGAAAGGTGATACCAATTTCTCTTTGAAAAAATAGAAATAAAACCTTACGGTTAGATTTTCTAATTTTCCTAATTCTATCGCGATTACTATCAATTATAAACCATGAATTCTACGTGAATTTATCAAGATAACTTTCGCTAACTTTCGGAGAAGAATCCGAAGAATAGATGGAGAATTCCTGAAAATGGAAAGTTATCGAGTATTCTCATCATTGAAGTTCTATTATCAAATATAGTATTTTCAGAAGTGAAAACTTAATGAGGGCCATCGTCAATGGTTCATAGGTGGGCCATAGAATTTTTGGAAGTGGAAAGTTATCGGGAGTGTGTAGTTGATAAGCCGAATAATATCGTTCGTCACGCACACATTCTATTTCGGCAAATTAGTAAATTGTTACGTTAAATACAAGTATCGGAATTAATTTAACCAAATATAATTACAGGTATACCTGGGCTCTGTTTTAATACAGTGCAATTTACTGTACAATGGTATAAAGCAATAAGCTAGGTATTACGAATTTAACGCATACGTGGTTATATATTACCATTGCCGCTGCCTTGTTATTACTAAACTATGCCATAAATGTGATTAAACGTAATTGCACATGGTTCCGGGAAACTTACAGTTTTCCGTGACATTTATGGGAATTTTGGTTGGAAATTGGATGAACTGTGCGGATGTTCATCATTATTCCGTCGTTCCACCGTAGTGCATTGATCCTATGAATGAAAGAGTCTATTAATTAATTGTAAAGAATTACTTTTGAAGTATCATAGAACAGATATTACCATTTCAATGTGTTTTATAGTTCAGAAAATTCTGGGCGTGGAAATTTTCTGGCGTAGAATTTTCAACGTACGGAAATTTCGGAACGCAGAAATTTCTTGGCATTAGAATTCTAAAGCCAGGAAATTTCTAACGTCTGGAAATTTCTTTGCGCTCAATTTCCAACGCCTGGAAATTTCTTTGCGTTCAATTTCCAACGCCCGGAAATTTCTCAGCGTTCAAATTCCAACGCCTGGAAATTTCAGAACTTAAGAAATTCCAAGCGTATTTATTTCAAAACTGGAAATCGAAATAACACTGTGACTCTTAATAATCAACGCTCGTTTCATCAAATTTCATCCAAGCATCATTCAAATGTCGATCCCCGCGAGAATCTTGTTAAAATTCAGTCTACAAAGTATTAAACAATATAGATACATGGCTAATTATCACGCGTAAGTACTTAAGCCCTCGTTATCATAATGAATGCAACCTCACGTGCAGCAAATTTCTCCGTGAATTTTAATGACGCTCCGGGGATGACCCCTTTGAGGTAGACCGTCCACTTTGTACGCTCTTAGGCGGATACGTACTTGTATCTCCTGGCGTAAGTGCCACACTGCTCTATCAAAGGACACGGATTTGCGTAAAGTTGAAGTTACACACTCCGGGAACCGCGGTAAAAATTAATTAATACAACATCATAGTCATCGAGTATCCATTAGATCTATGCAGAAATAATTGCGGTTTTTATCAATTCAAATTTCGCGCCACACTTACTAATTACCTTTCTCTTTCATTATAGTCATGTAACATATCATTGTAAATAGTAAAATTGATATAACTATTTGAATCAATCATAGTACGAATTTAATATAAAAAATGCAATCTTGCGTTTCGGGAAAAATAATTAGCAATAGTACAAGATATGTAATTATTATAATTAATAGAAATCTTGCCTGATATACGTTTCTTTAATCCGGATACATGAAAAACCGGAAGTATGTCTCTAGCAACCTAATATTTCCAGCAATGTTCGAGCACTCGATTCAACGACGATCGTTTCAGTCGATGAAATTGAACTTCTCGCTTGGGGAGAGCCGAAGTCTCGGAAGAAATTTCCCATCGCTCGCCGAGAATGATTCCGATGATAAAGACGGAGCCCGGTTTCTCTCCGAAGAAATGGAATTTCAAGCGTGACCGCTTCCGACGTGATATCTGTTCCTGATATTTCTACAGATGCGTGCGTTCCTCTGAATAATAACGCCGAAATAAAACGTGCGGCTTTAATTAATTCCACCGACGGCCGCGAGAGTGTTCCGCGATACCGACGAAACTTTTAATTAACGTATAATGCACAATTAACGAGCGAACGTTCATTTAATCACGAAGAATCCTCGTCCGACGGGTGTTACTCGTTTATAATTACTTAGCGGATGCTTTATAACGATGACAAAAGGTGCTCGCGTTATGCTATTATTCACAAGCGAAAGAAACTTGCCTATAATTAAGTCGGCGGTGCCAATTGAAAGTTTTTAATCGTTCGTTCGACACGCCCACTAATTATCCAAATATTATCACGTCGTTTCGACGATCAACCCGACGGAATTAGCATAGGCGTGGCAGCGTTAATGTTGGGTGTTTTAAATGAGAAAGCTCGGCTTCAACTTGCCCCGTGGAGATACGTCCCGTTGAAACGCTGACTGGAAAGTGTTAAGTTAATTACGAGGATTTATCGTCGCGCTGAAAATCCATTTTCACGTCACCCGCAGCCTGGTCGTCGAAAGAACGTTATTCCGGGGGAACCGTAGCCCGACGGAAAAATTATATCGCAGTTTCCAAGGCGGGAATTTCGCTATCAGCCTTTCAGACGTTTAGCGAGCATTTTCGCATCTTCGGGGAGAAAAAAAAAATAGGAATAAAAATGGAGAAAGAAGACACGGAGGAACACCTCGCGTGAACGGTTTACCCTTAGAAACGCGACGGGGTGATAAAACCCTGTCTGCCAGGACTAAGCAAGCGCAAAATGGTCGCTTTAAAAAAATCATGGAACAATACCGTTGCAACGTAAACACCTTTCACCGAGCCACAAATTTAATATTCCACGTTTTAAAACCTTTCGTAAGAAAAAAAATAAAGCAGGGAAATGTGCGAATAAAAAAATTAACGTTAAATAACAATTCGACAGCAACAAATTATCAGTCGATCGTCCCAATTTTGACATAAAACTAAAAAGTCTATTCTTTTCGCTATAATTCACCAGAATATCCTTGACAATTCCAACATCCAATGCAGAAAATTCATTCTAACGTTCTAAAATGATCATTCGACCAGTCACGAACAAGATCGATAATAATCATCAAAAATTTCCCTCGACCTAACGATTTCACAGGTGTGAAAATTTCCCCGTCAGCCGCAGGTGAGGGAACACGAAGAAATTTACCCTGTTGAAAAATTAATCGGGGTTCTCGCATTACCGTCGATCAAACAGGCATAAAACGTTGAGTGGATCAGGGGAGGGGGAGGGGGTGGGGAGGGGGGAGGGAGAGACGCGTTAAGAAGACGAAGAGCGTCGTATGTCACAACAATGGCTTCGAACATTGTATGCCGACGGTTTCTGTACGTAAGAGCAGTTTCTAGTCGAGGGACGTGGCCGAAAACGAAAAAGAAGGACAACTGGTCACGGGGGGTGCGCGATGATCCGGGTTGATCGAGGAGGCCTGGAAATAGTCTTACCCGGGACGTGATCTCTTTTCGAAAACAATACGTTACCGGCGTGGATAGAAATCCGTTATACATGTTGTTAGCCGTGCTACTTTTCCACCTAGACGGTGCAATTGAAGATTGAAGTCCTTTGGGAGATAGATTGTATGAGTTAGATGATAACTGGTACAGAAGTAGACGTTTGTTGAGATGTGTATCGTTGGGAGTTGGTAGCCTTGGTTGAATTTCTTTGAGGACTGATTTTAAATTGTACTTTGTAAATTGTGAAAGAATTTTGTAAATTAAATTGAGCTAGGTGAGAGATCATTAACGGAGTAGTGTTTTAAAATTTTTGAAAATGTTCCATTTTATTTATTTTATTAGAAGTTAGGAATTATAGACACGTAGGTGTGGTATGTTTCAAGTAGTCTTAGCTTTACGAAAAGATTTTCGACAATGGTAGTGTAAGCTTTCATAACTCCAAAGAAAATAATTTCAATCAAGAAATTAGCTGGCAGTTTTAATTAAATATTGTCCACCCTCTGCTAAATAATCATTTTACCAACTTTTCCTAGTATTCGATGCTTCTTTGCCGGACGAGAAAGATATCACGATGTTCCTTTTAATGAACCAAAGCTTTCCCAGGGATAATTAAGTCCAAGTTTCAAGCTACGAAAGAGATAGTGGTAATCTTCTGTCAGACGAAAACGAACACCGGAGTGAAAGAGATCTGGCTCCGCCATTATTGCGTGACGAATTAATCCCGGTATCTGCTGATTGAATTTACCACTCTGACGCTAACATTAAATGTATATCAACGGCTTGACCACCCGCGAATCGGGGGATGGACCACGTCTCGGGAGATCCATCATCGGTAATGATAGGGCTATACCGAGCGGACCAACCCCCGAGATCTTTTTCGTCAAATTACACGGACTCTTCATCATCTCTTGCCACCCTCCTCTGTCAATCTTCTTGGCTCAAGATACGACGGGAAGGAAAATCGTAAACCGTGTCCGTCGGACTCGCACGCGGCGTTATTTCAAAAATATATAAAATGTTTTTCGTTGGCAATGTGGGGACGAAGAAATTTTGAAAATCTCTGGCCTCGTGAATTATGGTTTTTAAACTTGCTCTGGAGATATCTTTGACAATTAACGTGCAGCGTTATTTCAAAAATATATGTATAAAATGTCTTCTGCTTGAAAAGTGGAATCGAAGAAATTTTGAAAATTTCAAACATCGTGGCGTGTGTTTTTTGGATTTGTGTTGAAGATATCTTTGTTAGTTGAAAGATAACTTAGGTAGAAAATAACTTATCTAGAGGATAGTTTAGTCGAAAAATGTTTTCCATGAAGGGTTTATATTAAAACTGTTTTTTCCAAATTTATTTGCGACATTCGTAGAATTGTTGAAGATGTCTTTCACATATCTTAACCTCTGTAACGTTAGTTACATCGATTACATAATTCTGATCACCGGAAACACGCCGTACATTAGTTCCGCACCGCGCGAGTTGCAACAGAATATCATTGGTAATGGAATTTCAATTACGCCCTCGACGCTTTGTCTCATTTTACCGCGTGCAATTACATCACTGGAAACGGTATGGCCATAATAATTCCGTGAATAATGTATCGTCACGTAGTGTCGGGCACTCGATCGCGTTTAATTCGTCTAATTAATAGCTCGCGGTTTGTTACGCGAGGGAAACGCGGATTAAAAATGTCTGACCTGCGCGACGCGATTCATTACAACGGCAATTAAAGACAAAGAAAAATGAAACGTACCATTTTTTTTATCATATCGCTCGTATCTACATACAAAGAGAACCGTATAACAATTTTTTATAAAACATTCATTTCTATCGATAAAAATCAAAATCGTAGTGAATATCAATTAAAAACCAAAGTAATATCGCGTGTCGTTCGCAGATAGCAAAATTCATTTCGCAAGTACGCTAATTTACACGGACGATATTATATGTATTTGCGAAGAAACGTCATCGTTGCAGAATGAAAAATTGATCGGATGTAAAGGGAATTATTGTTACGCGCGATTAATCGCGCGAAATTCGACGTTCGACGATACGCGAACGACAGGGACACACACGTGTATGTGTGTGTGTGTGTGTGTAAATTTTCGGTTGTTTACGTCACGGTACACGCGGCCTCTTTACGCTCGGCGAAGTAAACAAGGAAATGCCTAAGCAAGCGTGTCAATTGGATCCGTTCGGAACATCGACAGAGGCATTCGTGCAGATCGTCGGTGAAAATCAGTAATACGTGTCGCTCGAATTTTCGGGGAACCATTAGTTTTTCTACGCTTCAAACATCTGTTTCCCTCTATACTTGCGCGATTAATCGAATCTGTTATAAATAACATAAATATATAAATAATATTACTAATAAAATAATTCGAAAGATATTTAAAATTTTCTGAAATAATAAAAATGTGGAAAATATACATTGAATATTAAAGTTAGATTTATATTTTATAGTCTCCGGGTAATTTGATGAGATTGATTTATTTAAAAAAACTCTCTTGTTTAAGATTTTAAGAAACCCTACCCACACACACTAATTTTCCACTCTGTATCCGATTTTCGGTATACGTTTCGACTCGGAAGTGCGCTCGGAGCCGGCGGATTTTCTAAAACAATATTTTCCTTCGCACTTTCAGGCACGCCCGATGCATTACCGTCGCTTTATCGTGGCCGGAGGAGGAATCTGATGCAGCGGGGAAATATTTACTCGAATTAAGTGACGTCGCGGCGCGGACGCTTTTAATACGTTGCAAATGCATAAGCCGTGGGAACGACGCCCGGTAGGAGACTCTCAAAGGGAAACGACGAACGAAATAAGATTCAAATTTCCCGCGGATATCACTCGCACATGTTCGTACGTGTACACGCGTGTACATGCATGTATTCATGCGGATCGCTGAGGAAAAGAGAAAGAAAAAATGTCATTTGTACCGCGGGTATAACCGTGGATCATCGAAATCCTGGCGTTTGAATGACGATCGATTTGCAACGATTTCTTTCGCCTGTTTATTCAACGGAGAACGGGAGGAAATTTCCGCGGAAGGTCTGGGTCGCTTTGAATCGCAATGGAAATGGAAATCGGGGAATGAAAGAAGCACTCGGAACCGTCGGTATCTTTGAAGTTTCGGACGAGTCAGAAGAGTTCACATCGACCGACATGAATTATGGGTGAGTCTCAGCCTCGCGATGTTTCTCATTTTCTTTTCAATCGATGGGAAAACGAGGTGTCACTGTTTCCCTGTAATTTTCTCGGTGGAATTTTCAAACTGTTTTTTTTCTATATCATCATCACCTGTGTCCGTAGGAAATAGAAATTAAATTCAGAAATTCACAAAATAGAAAAAGAAAATGGAAGATATGTTAAATGGAATAAGTTAATTTCCACGGACAATTTCGCGCGAAAGAAAGGGAAATCGTTTGCGAAGTTTTTCCAGGGAAACCGAGCGAAGTTCCCGTTACCGCGATCGATCGGGAAACTTCCCTTTGTCCGCTAGAAAATTAAATCTGTCGGACGAGTTGCCCTCGATCGCGCGAACTTCGAAGTTAGCCTGGTAATTCCGTGAAATATGTTAACCCGAACGTAATAAGTCACTGGGACGCGATAATTTCCGATGCTCTCAGTTTCTCGAACGCGAGAATCAGATAAAATGCGAATTATCAAATTAGCCTCGAGGGGGTTAATGAAAATTTTGTCCGGTCGAAAGGGACGGCGTCGTTACGCTACCACGAATTTACCGTCCGCCAGATCGAAGTTTATTTTCGGCACGATACGACTCGTATCGCGGCAACGACAAAGAAAATGACAAAAGTCGCCGGTTGTGTGTGTGATTCGTGGTCACGATCGAGCCTCACGTGACTCCGGCACGTTAATTAGCGCGTTACTGCCATTAAGCTGCGAGCTTCGTTGGTTCACCCGCTACAGGCTCGTTCACGCGAGGATTCATACGACATCCCCTCGACAAATCTGTGAAAATAGTGTGAATCCTAACGTCTTTATTCGAGAAATCATCCGGCGAAATTATATCAGTTTTCAAGAAAGATCTTCTCCGTCCTTGGTTTTCCACGAACGGGAAAACTAACATCGATAAGACGTGATAAGGTGTTTTAATAACTCGTTTTATTTCGCCGAGATTTTTACGGGGTGAAATAAAAATTTTTATTCGCCCAAGAAAACTCACGGTCACTCCCCGGTTTTATTGGACGTTCTCGCATAGAAGACTGATAATAACCTTGCCTGCACTTAGACACGATTATCATTTAATTACACTTCCCCCCCCTCTCCTCCTTTTTATACGTTTCCCTCGTGAAATCGATTTTCCATGGTAATAACACTCTGAATAATTATTCCCGCGGCAAATTCAATTAAACCGCCGATGATAATATCCAATGTAAACGAAGTCGTGAAATTTTCATCAGGCGAATTCCGTTCCCGCCTATACGAATATTAATCGCGTGTATTAATATTAAGGGGACTCTAAAGGAGGATAGTTCAGGAGAATATTTCCTTAAAAATTTCTAATAGTTGGAATCGGTTTTGCTAAACTGGCACTCTTGCCAACCGTGGATACACGTTCTCTGTTAAGTGCTTTCTCCTCGGATCACTTTCTGGCGCGCACGTGATACGCTACTGCGAAGAAAATGCTTTTAAAAATTACACTCCCCCCCCCCCCCCCGCCCACCTTGCCGTTAGATTTCACGGAGTCCCACGGGAAAAAGCGTTGAAACAGTCGCACCCTCCGCCACGGGATTCCGTTTTCGACGCTCATAAAGTATTCTCTATGGTCGACATGACCTACCTTAAAAGTCCCAGGTTCTCGGTTTTATCATCGGTGGAGGGTGCCACTCGACGTCGGGAACTTGAATCGACTCGTAAACACTCTCCGAGTGACGCGACACCGCGCTACTTATTTAATCCGAGTGGCGAATTCACTTTTGCGACGGACAATTATTGAGATGAAATATTTCCCGAATGAAATACAATTTTCATTTTAGTCGGGGCACAATTTGTCAGTTGTGGAAATAGTAAATATTTGGACGCGTCGCGAGGTGGTATTTTAGTATTCCCTTTTTTTTTATTCTTTGCGTGGAATTATTTTTGTTAGGATTCGAGAGATTTTGATCATACAAAATGGATTTCTGAGTTCGATGACTCGAACAGAGTTGTCGAACTGTATCGGACAATTTTGTAAACTGTCCCGTTCGTTTCGATGAATAATTTTGATTTCCATCATGTCATTAATGATCATACGTAATTTATACACGTATATGTCTATTTTCAATATACTCGCGTTTACAGTCGTTTGGATAATTTAACAATCGCAAGCCCATTGTGAACGCATGATTAATTAAATGTCGTTACATGTAAATTATTACATTCTAAAAGACATATTTTAATATTCCCCCGTTTGAATTTTATCTAATGACTTACCAAAATCATCTATTTTCACAACATTCTTCCACGTAAATAATATTCAAAAAGACATATTATAATTTCCCCCGTTTTAATTTCAATTTCGTCTAATGACTTACCAAAATCATCTGCTTTCACGGAATTCTTCGGTGTCACGTGAACACGTGTAATTTATCGGAATCCGATTCTAGTTTAATTGCGTCGTAATTCGCATCGCCGGTTACGTCGCGTATCGCGCGTACGGACGTGTTTTTCGTGAAATTAGAAAATGCGGTGGGTTCACTCGAAACGCTTAACACACGACGAGCGTTACAGTTACATCGTGCGCGAAAAATGAATAAGCGGGACAAGCCCATTATTCATTCCACCTGCGGTCACTGTAGAGCAATATTTTACGGGACTACGCTCTGATGAAAATGTATAGGACTTGCATTACAAAAAAAAAATACAGAAAAAAAAGGATACACAAAATAATTAATCTCCGCGCGGTTAAAGTCGACTGTAAAATGAGGTTCGTGACACTCTCCCCTCGGCTTTTAGCGCAACATTTTACATCCATTAAATCCATAATGAAAGGATTACACATTCTACCGCGGTGAGATTACGAATGAAATTGTAAAACGTACGAAATTAAATACAACTTGGCAATTTTGCCGGATTTTATCCCCGGTCTCGGTGTCGCGTCGAACTTCACCGATGACCTCGAATCGATCCGAAGTACCACGTCGAATCCCCGGTAATAATCGTGTTAATCACCGGCGACAATTTCTTGATGGTAGTTATTATCACGCTAATAAAACCTTCGCAAGTTAGCAACGTCGAACCCGTCGTCGTCGCGCGGAACGCGTTTAATAACTGTCGAAGTTTCGCGATGTACACACATACACATACATATATACACGTGTACATCTCCGATTACATGCCACAGATGTGTAACTAGCTCCACAGATAATTAACCGGTGTTATCTCGTTACGTTTCCGTGTATGCGTTTCCAGTTTAGTCCTTTTAAAAGTAAGTTATAAACACCCGATCTCGCGATCTAATCCGGAACTTCCATCTGGAGACTTGGGCCGTTGGTACACGGGGTTTTGCCAGAAGTTTCCACGGCTAAGTTTCCAGACGTGCACACACGCCGAAAGCTTTAACGTTAGTTATAACTGCTTAGCATGTCACCGTAACATGAGTTCCTTGTATTTAATGGCACCCGTGTAATGCACGTATTGCGTGTATTTTCGTCGATCGCTCGATAATCGCGAAATAATCGGCGAACTATTGATCGGTTCGACCCCTCCCCCTTTCTTTCTATGAGTTTTTATATATATATTTTTCTTACTTTATTACTATGTTGCACTCTTGGATAGTCTGCACCGTTGCTTCGTTATCTACTCTACGTCACATACGTTTTTCAAAAATGAACTTCTATCACAGACCACCCATAAGAGTAGACCGGACGTGATGGGAAAATTTTTGTGTCACGAAAAGGGGGTCGTGGGACCCATTTACCATTTTCGTGTCACGCTCAACGTTACCGGCTTTTGACTGGAACCCGTACGCCGAGTAAAATACGATAATCGCGAAAATTTATCAATTTATAGCAGTTTTTCGTTCGGCATTCGCTCAATTTTTGAGATAGGGATCTGGGACTGGTACCATTGATTTAGTTAGGAAATTCTACGTCAGATCAATATATAATAGTTGTACTTTTCGAAAATTTAATTTTTCGCAAAAACCTGAAGGGGGTAGGTCAGGATTTTTTGCGATTTTCGTAATTCACTCGCCATTTCTACAATTTTTAAGATATCATAATGATTCTTTCACTGACATATTCGGCTTCGGATTCCGCGTCCAAAACGTCCAGAATCACTTTAATAGCTCAAAAATTGCGGAAATGACGAGCAAATTGCGAAAATCGCAAAAAATCTGACCTACCCCCTTCAGATTTTTGCGAAAAATTAAATTTTCGAAAAGTACAACTATTATATATTGATCTGGTGTAGAATTTCCTAACTAAAACAATGGTGCCAGTTTCAGATCGCTATGTCAAAAATTGAGCGAATGCCGAACGAAAAACTGCTTTAAATTGATGAATTTTCGCAATTCTCGTAATTCGCTCGCCGTTTCCGCAAATCTTTAGATATCGACCTGAATCTTTCACTGTCTTATTTGGCTTCGAATTCCGCGTCCAAAACGTCTTGGATCATTTGAATAGCTCAAAAATTACGGAAATGACGAAGAAATCACGAGAATTGCGAAAATTCATCAATTTAAAGCAGTTTTTCGTTCGGCATTCGCTCAATTTTTGAGATAGGGATCTGGGACTGGTACCATTGATTTAGTTAGGAAATTCTACGCCAGATCAATATATAATAGTTGCACTTTTCGAAAATTTAATTTTTCGCAAAAACCTGAAGGGGGTAGGTCAGGTTTTTTTGCGTTTTTCGCAATTCACCCGCCATTTCTACAATTTTTAAGATATCATAATGATTCTTTCACTGACATATTCGGCTTCGGATTCCGCGTCCAAAACGTCCAGAATCACTTTAATAGCTCAAAAATTGCGGAAATGACGAGCAAATTGCGAAAATCGCAAAAATTCCTGACCTACCCCCTTCAGATTTTTGCGAAAAATTAAATTTTCGAAAAGTACAACTATTATATATTGATCTGGTGTAGAATTTCCTAACTAAAACAATGGTGCCAGTTTCAGATCGCTATCTCAAAAATTGAGTGAATGCCGAACGATAAACTGCTTTAAATTGATGAATTTTCGCGATTTTCGTAATTCGCTCGCCGTTTCCGCAAATTTTTAGATATCGACCTGAATCTTTCACCACCTTGTTCCGCTTGAAGTTACGCATCCAAAACGCCCCGGATCATTTGAATATCTCAAAAATTGCAAAAATGGCTGTGAGGGTATCACAGTAACCCTCAATTTCGGCCTCAGATACCTGACACACGAAACCCCATTGGATGTCTGTATTCTCTTTACATCACTATGAGACTTGTAAAATCTCTCTTTTACTTTCTCCTTCTCTATATCTCTCTCTCTATCCTAATTCTTCCTTGACTTCGACGTCTACCGACGTCAGCCAACCGTCAATGAAATAAACTATACGTCGGCCCGAAATATCGGCCATCGAATTCGCATTTCGATCGCGGCGAACCATCCCCCTCGCTTTTGCAGCATGCATTAACCCCCACCCCCTCCCCCTCCCCATTCCCCTCCCGAAATATCGCCCATCGGATTCTCGTTTCTATCGTTTCCACCGCGAAGCACCGTGTGAGTTATAGCGAGAGACACGACCAGATAGCAAACGGATGATCTTCCCCCGTTGGTGAATAATAAGGAACGGTAACGGCATCCACGAAATGCACGGAAATTTCTTTGATATACTGCCATCGAAATTGTACGCGGACGCGAACGGTAATATCGGGTTCACACGCGAACACCCACACCTCCTGGTGATATCGTCCGAGGATTTCGGGTTGAGGATATTTTTGCGTCCCGGGTGGACGTAGTTGCGAGAATGGTGATCCAGGGTTGTAGATGAAAAAATTGGAATTTTTCGTCTTTCTCTTGAATGACATCTTCAGGTTTCACGTCACAATTTATACATAACGAGTTCAGTTTCACGTCATACTTATGTTTGTTAGAGTTATTTAGTTCGTATAGGCATGTTTAATACGTTGAGTGACATGGCAGTCACCGGTGACCGGCACTGAACTGCACAGTAGCGCTGCGGGGGTCACCGGTGACCGACGCGGCAATTTCTAGTGATCAGTAGAAAATCAGAATTAAAATAAATATCAATTCTTATGCATTTTTCGATACCATCATCGGTATTACATTGGAGTAA
Source organism: Mimumesa dahlbomi (assembly GCA_917499265.3). Lineage (NCBI taxonomy): Eukaryota > Metazoa > Arthropoda > Insecta > Hymenoptera > Crabronidae > Mimumesa > Mimumesa dahlbomi. The sequence continues at coordinate 4,296,492 of OU824113.1, read as the reverse complement.
AGATATTACAGGCGTTATAAATCATGTAAAAATAGTTCTATTTATACATAAAATATGTACATTGGTGTATGGTGTTGCGAGTTACAGTGGTGCTATGGACAGGCCATGGAAAAATCACGTGGCTTTCAACGTGTTAAAAAAAAACAATTTTCCTGTGTCGAATATTCGTTTCACGCGGAACAACCGACTTCGGACGGTGAATTTGAAATTACTGTTTCCCAAACAGACGGAAGCTCAGGTAGGAAATTGATTTGTAATCGTAGACATGGAATCGCGGGTTGTTTTTTGTTCAACGAGGAACGACAGATTGATTTTTCATCGTGAGTATCAAGTTTCGTTTTTGTTTCCCGCCGAACGTCGGAAAAGAACGAACGGAGTAAAAGATTGCATTTGTATCGGTACAATGGATATCGAATCACGTTTTTCTCGCGAAAGTAGAAGATATGAAAGCGTATTAATAAAAAAAAAAGGAATTTCCGTCAGAAAAATTATTCTCGCGACCGATTTAAAAAAAAAATCATTACCGGAATGTCGTGCGGTAAGTAACGATCACTAAATGACAAGAAAAGTCATTTATTTGCATTATGAATCAACGAGATTACAAATTTTGAATCGCATTTTGAAATAAGCGTAATCGCGGCCGGGTTTGTTTGATAACCGAAGAATGGCTTGGATTTTAAATTCGTTATTCATCACGAAACGCGGTCATGTTTCGAGTGGCTCTTGTATCATGCAATCAATTAGCGTCGTCGCTCTGGAGATTTCGCGTTCCATGCGTGATTTATTGTACAATTTGGAACGCAGCATCGTCGTGTCAACCGCCCGCCATTGTTTAAACACCTAATTACAATGTTAACGGGACCACGGAATTCCTATCAATTAAGAACCACCTACGAAAATCCATTTCAAACGAATTATTACAATCCCCGACACTACTACGCTAGTCTCTCGATAACTTTCCGTACCGACACACACTCCTGATAAGTTTCTATTTTAAGAAACTTTCGTCTATTATTTTCCCAACACCAATAATTCATTTTTAACGTTATCTAAATCATTACGATCAATTTCGATTCATTTACAATTTCATTCTTGCCGGTGTTAATTACAAGATAAGTGTCCTATTGTTTAATTAATTTATTAAATCTATTAATGTCTTATAACGAGATAAACAGGCCGGCGAGATAACAGAATGGACGGGTGATAGAAGCGAAACTAGTTAAACGGAATCAATAATTAGATCAGTTTCTATTCAACGGAAACACATGGATCCATTCATCAATTCACACCGAGCATACTAGACTCATTAAAATAGATATTACCTGCCAATATGGTCGGGTATGATAATATTGGAATAATAGTACTCCCTTGACAAAGGGTTCTCAATTCTCCCTACCATCCCTTATTTTTTTTAATCTCGTCTGAAGGAAAGTTCATCAGAATTTCATAAATCCCACGGATAAATAATTAAATTCTCTTTCGTTGCTCGAGACAAACATCCATTTTTGCTTTAACGACGCTATAAACATCCGGCCTGTTAAAATCGGTCTCTTAAACGCCGGCTGATAAAATAACGTCGCGATAACAGGAAGCGTCACGGCGCTTAGCGACGTAATTTTACGTCGGGGCCCGAATTTTCGGTGAATCGCGCGACCCGATAATTAATTAGGTCAGCTTCCATTCGACGGAACGAACGTCTCTGATTCGAATCACTGGCGCGAGGTTTGTGCGGAATTTCACGCCGTCGACCGTGTCTGGGAACTTTCGAAACGCTTGCCATTAAATAGTCGATTCTAATCAATGGCCGCGGGGGAAAAGGCACCCGCGACACGTCTCCCGTTTCCACGATACGCGAGTTCGCCGGAATATGTTCGTGTAGAGGCCTGGAACAGCCATTATGGCGGCCACGGATCCACGAGTGACCATGGAAATTCGATCTCTGATTTTTCTGGAATTTTATACTGGAAAACGTATCATGAAATTGTGAGTTTCGAACGATTTAGAAATACTTTAAGCACTTTTAATTTAGGCTCAATAATTATATGAAATAACAGGTATTAAAAAAAAGGAGTGACTCATATTTATTTGTTGTGAAAATTCTACAATAATTTATGGTGGTCGAATATTTTCATGGGCGGTTCACAAGAAAGGAAAATCGATTTTCGAAAAATTGTTTTTGAAGTGTGTAGATTTTTTTATCCCTCGTCCTTGTCGTGGCTACTGTTTTTCATATTCGACGAAAAAAAAAGAATTATCCCGCAGATTTTCGCATACGGTAACTAGCGTAAAGTCGAGTTCGACACCTCGCTCGACGAAGGAATCTTCCGAGTGTTGGCAATCGTGTAGATAATAGTTAATCGTTCCGAAGCCATCGAACAGCGCAATTCCAACGACAAGCATGATCGTGAATGAAGATTGACGTAGCATGCAAATTTCCTCAGGAATGATTCACCTGAATGCAATGGCACACAAATTACCCATTTGTGGATTACCTATTTGTGAATTCATATGAAATTATTATTCATAACTGGTTACAGAATGAAAGTTTTTAATTACATATCGAAATACTTTAAAGACACTCATTTAAATGCGAACGATGTTTTTTTTGACCGAATAATTGTTGTTCCTCTTTTGATTATAAGACTACCAGATATTTCTTTCCGGGATAATGAAATATTTCGTTAAGGTGTTTTTTTTTCTATTATCGAAGAGGCACGTTTCATCGTGAAATTTCCGGAATTCGAATAATCCGAACGGTGAAACGAGATCGTCGGATGTAATACGATCTATGATTTATTACTTTCGCATTTCCCTTTAATTCGGATTCTAATTTGTATAGCAATTACGTCCGGGATTCCGATGCGGAAGCATTTCAATACCGCGATGATAATGTGAACCGTTTCCCGCGATATTAATCTTACAATTAATGGATTTCAAAAATACAATAAGATAAACTTTCTTTTTTTTTAATGAAAAGTATCGTGGTTTCTGGCACCTACTTATTTTTCTCGCGGATGACGAGGACATTTTTTTAACTATGGAATGTGTTACTAAAATTCTCAAGTGTCTTTGTACAACTTTTGTTTCATTCTTTAAGATATGAAGTTACTCGCTGTGGATTGATTAATGTTCGAAAAGTTCGGGGGTTGACATTGACATCATCCCTAAAACATTAATCTCTCGACGGGGGAAAAAAGGGCTCGTACATAATATTTCCTGACGCTTTTGTTAATTCGCAAAGTTCGCGGGAAATCTAATATTCCATAGTTTAAAGACGCCTCCACCGTTGACATGTTTTTTTCAAACTTTCCACCCCCGTCTACTTTCGGAAACATTTACATAACGTTATTAACAAATCAGATTTATTCCGCGCGAACAACTTTTTCGCACGCAAAATGTCACCGTTGGTCGCGCAATTTTTCCGTTACACTTCCATTACACGAAAATCATAAAAAATCTTCGCACAATGTTATTATCATTATTAAAACAAAGAAAATAAGTGTCTTTCATTACTATGGAATAGTTATCTTGCATTTAATATTCCCGCCTATTACTGAAAAACGTTTTACACATTCTTTTTTAAATTTTTAAAAAAGTTACTAACTTTAGAAAGTTTATTTCCCACCTTTGAGTTACATTAACGCAAATATTCAACGCTTTCTATTTAAAACACACATATTTCCCATTTCCCTAAATACACTATCTCTCCCTTCATATCATTATTAAATAAATCATTGCAATCCAAATCATTTCACATTTAAAATCCATCTTTCCATTGTTTCACCCAAATCATCAACCTTCTCACAAATCAATTATTACATTTCTCCATACTTCCCCGTTCCCTATCACCCTCCTAAAATCCATGAATTCCAATTTCCCCATAAATGCTACAAATCGTTCAAAAACCACCGAATAAAAAATATTCTCCGCCCCCTCCCCCACCCCTCACGTCACATTTCCTTAGACACGTGAAACCCATCCTTCAATGGATCCCAGCCTCCGTCGTGATAGTCATTAATCAGGACCATGATTTCAGGCTGATCTCAGGCCTCAGGATCGAAGAACCAGATTTCAACTATGACACGATGGAGCCCCATGACGAGGAAACGGGGAGCATGACGTAGTCATCGAGGGGCGGGGGGGCGCTTGGGATGCTTCGGACTTCCGATTAGGGTCGTATGGAGGGGAAGGACGTAATCACCACGGAAGGCAGCCTGCTTCTAAACCTAACGACTATCGCCACACAAGACGCCGACGATTTCATTCGGGCATTCCCCGGCAAAAACTCACCCTACACGGCCATCCAGGTAAGATTGATGGTTTCGATACCGCAGCCTGCTTCTTCCAGGATTTCACCCCCCGGTGAAACCGGCTGACCCAGTTTCGATTTAAAGGCGGACCGCCGCCGGGAAATCGAAGCTTTATCGGAATCGAGTGCACTGATTTTTTTTCTCTATGTCTTTTTTTTGGTTTTTTTGCTTTCTTTGTGTTTTTCGTTTTGCCACGAAGGCAGGCTGGTTTTTGAAACTGAAGGTGAGATTCTATTCGGTATATGTGTTGTTAATTGTGATATATATGTACTCTAAGCTTTATCGGACGCTAGATTACATAATACATGATTCTCAGTAACTTTGTCGTTGGTTTTGGTAAATATGCGAAAGATGTTTTTTATTTATTTCTTTAGGGCTTGAGATATTAACCCTCTCACGATAGTTTCCACTCATTTACAGTTGTTACTTTTTAGTTTACAGAGGTTAGCACCGCCTATACTGTCATTAATTGGTTCAATATCCAATTATTATATTTCAATAGCGATAAAGCGTTTCCACTCATTTACAGTTGTTACTTTTTAGTTTACAGAGGTTAGCACCGCCTATACTGTCATTAATTGGTTCAATATCCAATTATTTTATTTCAATAGCGATAAAGCTAGGGACATTAGGCAACACAGAAAACGTGATACACAATTTAGCGAACACTGCGTACAATGGTACATTGCATAAATTCATCTCTAACGAAATATGGTACAGGTGTATCGTCGCGAAAGGGTTAAAACATTGACGATAAAAGGTATTGATAGATCTATGGAGATGTTAATCGCTCCGTGGTTGATGCTTAACTGACAACGCAATCGTGTACACATTTCACCGACAGCCAATTTCAACAGGATCTGTCTTGTCACCACCCACGTGACATACAACCACACTGACAAAATACCGTTGTCACGTGAGAGATGACTTACGACAGTCGAAAGTCAATTTCTTTCGAGAAATTTCATTTCTCGATCATTTTTATTTGCTCGTTACTCCGCGGATCGAACGGGGATCGATGACTAGAGATTCTTCGGAAGATTCTGAATAATTATCCCGCCTATGACAGCGGTATAGTGACGTCGTATGGCGAAGTTCTTGCGGTTGGAAGTTTGAGACCTGTTTAGTTAACGATAAGTACATAATTAGTTTAGCCCACATAGTCCCTACGGGGAAACAAACCGGTGCTACATAGGGAAACTTATTGAATTATTTTTGGCTTACGATGAACTCTAACGGATCGGTTTTAGCGAATACAAAAACGCGGAGTGATCTTGTAAAAAATTAATACGGTTCCATAGTTCCTATTTTTTTATCACAAGAAATATACAACCAGCTTTTCGTTGAATTTCCAAACGATTGAACTTTACTTACGAAAGTTCAATCAGTGTTATATTTTTTTCTCAATGACATGCAAGTATCTCTATGTACACCGATAAAACTATCCCACGATATTATTCATGGTCGAGATTAAACTGTTGTATCACCGTAAAGTTGTGTGTACGTTGTACGGCCGGTTGTTACGTTGTTGCAGCAAGTGAAATGAAAATTCTCGTGAAAGATGTCGAGTACTTTTTCCTCTACCTTTTCATGGTGTTTTCATTATGCACGTGGACTCGGAGAGGGAAGTTTCCTTTAATTCAGCCGTATTTCTTATTCTTTTTTTTTCGCGCAAGTACCGGCAATCTGAAAATCTAGATTTATTGTCGCCGGGGAAGTTTTCCCTACGATGTCTTTGTTTATACGACTCGCGAGAAGATGGTCGTTCCGTCGAGTTTCACCTGGCATTTTTTATTCCCCGCCCCCCCACCATTGCCTCGTTAGAAATCACTTTTGCGAAATATCGCCGGCGTGCCGTTTAAAGCGACGCCGGCGTCCATTGTGCACCGCCGGCCGAGTTTGCATCCTTAATGTAGTTCAAAATTCCATTAGAGAGCGGATGAGAAATCCGTGATACACAATGAAACTGCCGCGATACGCATTATTGCCGCGTGAAGTTTGTAATTAGTGTTTTTACCTTCCTTCTCTTTTTTTATTTCTTGCGTGTGTTTTTTGTTTCTGTCCTCGCGACGAGTTTAATTAATGCCGCGGTTAAAAATTAAAACCTGACGAACCTTGTTGCCCGGCATTACCGGAGGAACGATTTTTCGTGGTAAAATACACGGAACGTAACGTGATTCGTACAGAGTCGTCGGGAACGAACGTTCGAACGTTTCGGTGCGAGTGGAAAATTCAAATTCCGGGTATTTTTAAACAAAGCACGCCGATGCAAATGATTTCCGCGGACGAAACGAGCCCCCAATTAATATGCCGGAGTTAATTTTTCACGAACCGGTGCACTACAACGTTCGTTAAATTATTAACAACGGCGCGTTTAATGTTTTACCGCCGCGCGAACAATCGTACGGAATATTTTATTAACATTCCGCTGCGTTAATGAATTAATAAAACAAAAATACATATATATATAGAGAGAGAGGGAGTGGGAGGGAAAGAGAGAGAGAGAGAATTGATCTTTGTAAATTACGAACGAAATTAGCGGCCACTCGACGAGTATCGCGTGCACGAATTCCCATCGATTTTTATATGTATTAATACTGTTTGCTTTGAAAAAAATAGCGGGCGTGAGAGCATCAAAAAATTTAATATAGACCGATGGAATCTGTTTGCTGGTTAACAATCCACTTTGCAAAAAAACCGAGCATCCCCTATGGAATTTTCAACTGGAGATATTTATTTACATTGTTTGCTTACGTGCTCGTGCAGAGTTGCAGATTCGTTTTTTTTTTGTTCGATAAAATATTTCATAAAACAGTTATACACAGGGTTTATCGGAACATATCGAGAATTTACACTTGCAGAAACCGATTCGCAAACACTCGTCTACTTTGCTCGGAATATTTCTATAGACTTTCTACGAATTAGATACTAGAAGAATATTAATTAGTAACTTTCACTAATTCGACCGTCTCAAAACAGAAATCAGCACAGAAGAAATTCGAATAATTTCTAATCAGCGAATTTGATTAATTATAAGATGGTGAAATGAAATACTAATTTCTTATAATTTAAACCATTTTCACCTTTCTTGCGAATCTCAGTTTTTCCAGTTGCGGACTCAAGTATGAAAAATAAAAAATAAAAAGGAATGTGCGACTACTATGTATACTGTTATTGTAGCTAATATCCAACGCGCGTATACCTGAGTCACGTTCGTCTGAAGTAGGTTATTGGCGCATCGGGGCTGCACGTTCAATATTTATGCATCGACAATAAATAACCGGTCCTCGCGTCTTTTTATGCGGCATTTCTGTTTGAATACACGAACTCCGATCTAATGATATTCTCCGCGCAATACGGCGTATCGTTTCGCATCGCCTCGTGGAAAATGTCGATCGAATGTGCAACGATCGAGATTAGATTACAACTCGATCCTTGGCTGATCAAATTAACGGAGTGACCGGAAAATTTATAGTCTCGCAATCGAAATGATTAAAATCGAAACCTACGCGTGATACGAAATTAATTTTTTTAAAGAATTTAAATTTATATGCAAGTTTTACCGGAATATAAAATATATAAACATGTTCAATTATTACAATTTATAAAAATGTAATTAATTCGCATCGTTTAGTATAATGTATTACAGATAATATTCTAAACCGGATATTTTTCCGCCGGATACGAATATAATACAATTTCGAACACACGCGCATAGATATATCACCCTAGTTGAATATGAAACGTTTGACGGTATAATGAAATTCGAATATTTCGTACGAATCCACTGTCGACTCGTACGGAATATCTCTGTACAAATACACACACACACACACAAACACGCGTATGGCAGAGCAAACAGGTACCTAGGTCGCAAACAATTTTCGTTTTAATCAAATTATGACGTATCGAGGGAACAGGATTAATCGTTTTTACCAAGGGAGAGCGGTGTCCCCGGTTTTTTGTTGTTTTTTTTCAATTTTTCGTCCGTTTCATTTATTTCCCGACTTCGCTGGTTTTTCCCGACGAACGCGAACTTCATGATTATTCCGCGCAGCGACGGTGATACACCATGGAAATACGATTCATCGCTACCGAGGTGCAATAAACGTCCTACTCGGATTGACAGAAAAAAAAAACGCGCGGTGTATCGTAATCATTTTTTTTTTCTTTATTGCCGGGAAATGCGTCGCGATACCGCGTCTATGTCGAACTTCGTACGTAATTACGAGCACCGATGTCCCGTGGAAATGTAAATCGGAACACGGAAGGTCGGTTGTAATTATTAATTCCGACGTTTCCGTAATTGCGAACAATTATTCATTGTCCCGATTTCCAGCGGCGTTTAATTGTCAATTTTTCGTCCACCCCTTGTATACGGGGGGGGGGGGATACATTTCAACGGGAACGCGTGAATATATTTTCGTTACACGTGGATACGTGGGAAAATTGGGGAAAACTTACGGGATTTAATAGGAGAGATAGAATAACGGTTTTAAGGTCGTCGGTACTTTTTATAGGAAATTATACGAGTCGTTGTGAAGGAATGAAGCAGACAATAAATAAATAATTTGAAATTCGGAATTATCTGGCGAAAAATTGGAGTGCAAAGTATTGTTAATTAGTAAAACACGAATGAACTTTCCTGTTTTTTTTCTATTTGTCTTGATTATCTTTATTTTTCGCTAATATTTACGTATTCCAATTTAAACGCCTCTCACTTTTTTCCTAAAAAAACACACACACACACAGGTAGTTATTCCACACTGCCACGATTCCTCGTTTGCGTTATTGTTTCCCCGTTTTAAAATTTCCCAGTTTTTTCCCTGGACACACGAATTTCTCCTCTCATTTCCGACGAAGCGTCGAACGCGGCGATTCGCGATAAGGCAAAGTGGCCCGGTGTGTGTGTGTGTGTGTCCCGATGTATACGAGTACATATATACGTATACGTAAACGGTGATCCACTCACCCACTTGCAAACGTTCCACGGAATGACATTCCGTCGGGGCTCGCGGTAGCTGCTAATGCATTTCCATGTAGGCCAGTTTAAAGTGTCGAATGCGTTCGTCGCGCTGATTCGTCTGAATTACATCACGGATCGTCTACATCTACTGGCCACGTTATTAGTTTCTAAGTGGAACGTGGCCGCACACTGATACAACGAAAGCTCTTGACACTAAACCAGCTGACAATTTATCAGCCGTTTGCTTTGAAAGCGGTATAAGCTCAATTGTGAAAAAGAAGGATGAGGTAATGCTAATTTAATTAGGAGCAGGTGGTTTTGTTTTTGAATTAGCCTTGAATTAGTTTGTTTGCATATTGAACGTATACCAATTTCAAAAATATTAGCAAATATGTGTATTTCTCTACATATGTATCTTTAACTAAAAATTGTATTCTATAAAATTAAATTCAAGTAATAATTAATTTAGTAGGGACAATACTAAAAGAAATTAATTATTAGACATTAAGAAAACAATGCATTTTTAATTCCAATTCATAAAAGCCTATAATATTACACAACCGATTCCAAAAACCATGTAACTGTGTTATCACCTAGACAAAAAAACACAAAAACAAAAAATTCATCCTTTATTCTCCCCAAAAGATCGAATTGCATAGTTAACCAAATTCCTACGTCAAATCCATCCACACGGTGGTAATTTCCCGTAGACGGTAGCCATGCGAACGGAATTCATACCATACGCTTAATACAATGATCCCCCCCGGAAATTGTTCTCCCCAGGCAATACTTATCGCCCTGGTGCTTGGTAGCATTATCGTCGGGACCGTCATCGGCAACATTCTGGTCTGCGTCGCCGTGTTCCTCGTTAAGAAACTACGCCAGCCTTGTAACTATCTTCTGGTTAGCCTGGCAGTCAGCGATCTCTGCGTGGCACTCCTGGTGATGCCAATGGCGTTGCTCTACGAGATCTCGGGGAATTGGTCATTCGGTAAAATAATGTGCGAGCTCTGGGTCAGCTTCGACGTGCTCAGCTGCACCGCCAGCATCCTGAATCTCTGCATGATCTCCGTCGACCGGTGAGTAAACGTTTCTCATGTACTTGCCATTGGATTAGATTGATTAGCAATGAAAAAATTATTTAATTTTATATTAAACAAAATTTGGAGGGGTTAATACAAGATTTTTTTGTGATTTTCGTTTTTTACTCACCATTTTCTCAATGTTATATATCTCGATTTGAATGTTCTGTCATCTCATTCCGCTACAAATTACGTATCGAAAAGGTTTTCGATTATTTTAAAATTTCAAAAAATGATGCAAAATTGGCGAGCGATTTACGAAAATCACGAAATCTCTTTGTAAGTTCGAACACAGCACGTCGACATTAACAAAATAATCCGAGTAACATCATCAAAATACAAGTCATATCGTAAATTGTTCATCGTGATAAAATGTTGCGAGCTTTTTCGACATGAAATCTGCACAGAGAGATAGCGCTGCGTGGCATCCAATCGGTTAATGCTTACGGAAACGTGAACAGAAGTGGAATTACAAAACGATTCGTTACACCGGCAACCCTTACGAGTTTTTCCAATTTTGCTTTGCCAGTGGAAGTTTCCTCGTTTCGTTAACTCCGCGGCTGGATTAGCTTCTCGCTAGGAGCGGAATCATTGCACGTACGCCGTTAGAAAATTATCGATACTCAGAAACAAGACTCTTTCCCCCCACTTTTCTCATTTTCCACCCTTATCTGTTCACCCAGCGAAAATTCCCCTATCATCTGTTTCCAACGTTAAGAACTAATCATTAATTACCAACGGGTAAGAGAAATGAAAAAGATAAAAGAAATAAAATCGCGTTAAAATTCAAGAAAATTATTCAAACGATCCGAGAATAAGTATTACATAATTTCTCTTCAAGGACGGTTGAAATTAATTACAAATCTGGAAAACACGACTACCTGAGTTTCTTTGTAAACGAACCTTTAGAATGAAATTGTAAAAGCGAAGTCCTTTCGTCCGACCTCTGTCCCTAACAGCACTGAACTTCCCTCCACAAAGATTTCCACCGTAGAATCACTGAGGCTACTTTTGAAAAATGAACGGACACGCCCACCCTTAAAGTATAATTTTCACCCAGACCGTAATAACCATGGACCCACCGTGGTCATCGTATCCAACCTATAAAAAATTCAACAAACACTTTGAAATTAATTTCCTCTCCGAAAAAGATCAATCCCTCCCCCCTCCACCTTTCCCCCACCCCTTTCGCACTTCCCCAGGTATTCCCAAGTCACTTTACGGGACCTTTTCATCGTCCTCCTCGAACTTTCCCATTTCCGTAATTGCTGCCGGTGTATCGACACGAAAGTTCGGCGAAATAACGTGGCGACGAATGGAAGGAAAACAACACGTACACATCTACATACATAAATATATACACACACACACACACACACAGGGTTTATTTCATTAACGCGTATCCGCAGCACGTGGTTACACTTACTTAACCCGTCCGAATTCCCTGTTTTCTTAGCCGACCGTGTGTAAACTGACGTTTCTCTCTCTCTCTCTCTCTCTCTCCCTCTCTCTGTCTCTTTGTTGCCGTTCCACGTGGAAAGATACTGGGCCATAACGAAGCCGTTGATCTACGGGGTCCGGAGGACACCACGTCTGATGATCATCTGCGTCAGCCTTGTTTGGTTAGGAGCAGCCTGCATTAGTCTGCCGCCGTTGATAATAATGGGAAACGACCACAAACTCACGGATACCGGGGCGATAACGTGCGCCGTTTGCCAGAACTTCTTCTACCAGATCTACGCCACGCTGGGGAGCTTCTATATCCCGTTGATCGTCATGATACAGGTAGGCCGTGATAATGATTTTTAATCAGTTAAGTGTGTTTGTCGACTATATCCGTCATACGAAAATTGTGTTAATCCTTCATAATTATGTCGTAATATTGCTGAAAACCAAGATATATTCGCAAGCTTTAATATGTTTAGAATGTTTAGAGGTCAATGTATATAATTTAAGATAAGATTCATTTATCCATAATTTCCTAACGTTACCATTTGATTCTCGCGACACACAACTGAACGTTCTGCAAAAATGTCGCCACACTTAACTGGTTAATGATTCTCAATGGTGAACTTCGTTGGACAGGGTAACGCGAGTCGATTGGCTGGGAATCGGGGTGAAACGAAAAGTGAAACGCTTGGAAAGAGTCTTTTTTTATTGTTCGTAGAACTTTGAGTGCGGAGTTAATCATTAAAATTGTCCTCATTGTATTCTAAGAGCTTTTTTAATTTTGTTTGATAAGTTGGAAATGAATCAATATTGACATTTTTTGGGGAAAAATGATTTCTACGCATAATGAGTGTGTTAGGATTTGTATGAAATTTGATTGGATAATTACACGGTTTTGAGATGGGTGAAATTAGTCGACTCTTTGTTAAGAGATTACGTTTGTTTGCTGTAATTGTTTCGACAACGTTGTTGAAGGCTTACGGCCGAATAAATCTACTGTTATACTACTGAAAACGAGATGCATTTATGGGTTAAGTAACTGCTCTCGAGAATCGCGGCGGTTCTCTCTCTCTCTCACACACACAGACACACACAGACATACACTCTCTCTCCCTCGGTAGCTTATGACGTTATTAAGTGTTATCGAGTTAATAGGTACCCCGGAATTAGATTCGTAAAGTTATTAGGGATCCATCGAAATTTGATAATATACCCGGCAGACAGGGAACTTGTTATCTATATATAACGAAATCTGATTAACGTTTACTGCACATGTATTTACATTATCAAACTAGATCGTTAAACGTCAATCACGAAAATATCCAACAAAATTCATTGTTTCACTGTTGTAAAAATATAAAAAAATTCAACTCCGACATTTCATTATCACAATTCTACGAAAATTATTATCATCAACCACGTGTACATCCTTTGGCTCGTTATTTCTAAGAATATCCCCATAAAATAGATAAAAATGTCAGCTAACAATCGGTCCCCGATATCCCAAGGTTACACACGCGGGCAATTTGTTAAATTACTCGGACTCTTTGTCGCGCAATGTTAACTCGCGTTAGAACCAATAGAACCGCGGCCAGTAGCGCAACGTCTCGTTTGTTTGCGGAGCATCAAATTCGCGATTAACCGACGGTAACATCGTTGTTCTCCAGCTTCTCATTAATTCATAGGTACTCTGTCCTACCACCCCTCCCCTCTCTCCCTGAATCCCCTGTTTATCGCGTTTCGCGAGCACACACACACACACACACACACGTGCACGTAAACCAGTCGCACGAAACGCTACATCGATTTCGCGATTATTCGACGAGAGAAATTTATAGCCAGCGTAACATTTTCGCTAGCGTCAACATTCCGCGGGTTCGTTTCCCGTTCGTTAATCGTCGCCGTGACCTTCCGTCGGATTAATTAAAGTTTCTACCACTGAAACGATCGGGGATCGAGTGATCATTCACGCTCACGCGGTACGATTCGAGTGTTTTGTTCAATTAGAGTGATTGGTATAGTCTTTTATGTAGTATTTGATGTCAGGTTGTGAATAATATGGTGTCAGATAATAAATATGGGAATAAGAGCGGGATATTTTTCCGTTTATGAAAGAATACGGGGTCGATGGAAATTTTATGGAAATCTTAGTAGCTGTAGTAGCTGTCGAGTGTTTTTATAATGGGAAAGAAAGCTTGTGTAAATTGGCAGTCGGATTGCTTTGCAAACGGCGGCAAAAGGGAATCGACAAAGGTTTTGTTTCGTTTTTTTTCTTATTTCGTTCCAGCGTGAAAGAGTAGAATAATATGTCGAAAAGTAAAAAGAGATTTGAAATTAAAATAGTGTTTACGCTATCGCGTAACGTTTCGAACGATGAAAGAGTATTATCTGAATATTATTACACGATATTACGAACGAGGGGAATTTACACCGATACCACAACTATGTAGAAATATGAGCTTCGTAGTGTGCAAAATATTCCCGATAAATTCTGCGAGAACTTACGGACGTTCTCTGTTGGTCGTGTGTGTTACGAACGGTGTATTTTAATCGAATTAATGAAAGCACTGCTCGACGATAAAAGTGTCCCGCGATCACTGCCTGCGAAGGTTTTCTGCTTTTGCTTAATTATTTAATCGTTATTCCGTCGATTCGCGTTAACGTTCGCGTAACCGTGTCCGTTTATTTTCTGGATATATTACATTCAACCGGCGCCAATTATTTCCACGGGGTTGTTTCAAAGGACGCGGAAGGTGCAATCAAATCAAAGGGACAGAATTAAAAATCGTTTCGGAAATCGTTGCTTCGAAACTGTCGATGATTATTCGTTCAATTTTGTGACTCACATGAGGTAAATTTAATAAGGTTATACGGGAAATAATGATTGTTAGAAAGAGACAAAATCAGAGTCTCTCTATAATATCAATTTTCTGATATTTAATTGCATCCAATTTATAACTAGTTACAATATTTTCGTGGATTGAAAATCGCGGACAGATAAACAAGTTTATAATTTGATGGAACATAATAATCGTGATAATTTCATAATTTTTAGAAATTTTATTAAAAATAAATACTTTGTGTGTTGGGTCAGATATTGATCCGAAATTTAAAAGACGTAAATATTTTAGTTCAATGACCCACGTGGTAAATAAAATATGTACATCTTCCAGGTGTATTACAAGATATTTTGCGCGGCACGCAAAATTGTTTTGGAGGAGAGGATAGCGCAGAGACATTTGCAAGCTCATTGTTACTTCGGCATCGATCCTTCAACGTCGCACCAGCTGCCTGCCGTGAACCGTCAATTAAATTCCGACAAAGAAACAACCCAGGGAAGTCCTCCCGTGAAACAACATAGAAGTTCGAGCGCCTCCACAACGGTGAGTAAATCTCTGTGTAGTGTGTGTGTTGTTACGTACATATGTGTTGTACAGTGGGACACAAAAGTTGTGATATAATCGAAGAAAATTTTTCAGTAATTTAATAGCAGTACTAAAATCTAATTACAAATTATTTATGTGTCAGGATTTAACAAAAAAAAACTCGAATATGTCAACGTTAAAAATTCTCTATTTAGAAATTTCCGCCTGTCGAATATTCGTAGGCTTTGAAATTTCCAAATTTCTAGGCAAACTTTGAAACACTTCGGAAAACAATACAAAACAATACTTCGTATTTAAATTCACGTGGCGCAATGCTGTCCTTTAATAACAACACTAGGACAACGACACGACTGAGTTAAATAAATTCCACGGTAGTACACAAAGACTTTTGTGACCTACTTGTACGTATGGGACTCCCATATAAAGACAAGGGATCGGCTCATTCTGTTTGCACACTGTGCCTCGCTTTTACGGGAAATTCACTCCCCGGCTACCAATGACGAATTATAATAGAAAATATCAACATGTTACATTTACCAACGATTCATACATAATCACGGTGAATCGAATGATATTTTTACGTCGACAAAACAACCAAATTTATTTTACAACTGTCCCACGGATCGGTCCATCAACAAATTTTTTACTGCTGCATTTTAATTTACTTTCTCATTGTTTATTAACCGCCAACGAGAATTCTTTTGATATCAAATTAAAGATTACAAACACACCTATGTTTGCATATGAGAAACCGAAAATTTACTTGAAAATATTACAAGATTTATTTTATCTTTTACGATTGGCCCGCGAATTTCCCGCGGTATTTACCCGTATTTTTCGTTGATTGGAAAAGCATCTCCATCATAATGAAAACGCCGGGTTTACTTTCGCGTCCCCTCGGTTTTTCACTAAGTACGACCACTTCGGCGAAACGAACGGAGTAATTTTACTCCCTTCTTATTTCTATATGCACAAACATTCTTCTTAATCATGAAAAAGCCGTCGTTCTTACGACGAGAGCCCGACGCTTGTTTACGTAACATCTACGTAGCGTATCTTTATCGTACTCGCGTTTAACGTGATCAACGTTGTGGTTCGAACGATTAATTAAAAATGAGAAATTATCGGGTAACGCAACGTTTTTTTCGTCCGACGTTGTATCATTGTCACAGCAATTTCGTGACGTAGGGTGTGGGGGGAAAAAGAATGTGTCACCGTCGGAATTGTTTGTCACATTCGTCGCCACGTGTGTATGTCACAGTTGACAGGTAATATTGCAAAAAGTCACCCTTTAATCTGTAGGTTTACGTGTGTGGTGTTTGTTAAACTGTGCGAAATATAACGAGATTTTCGACGTTTCATTACGCGACGTGCCTATTCTCCAATTATCGTAATTGAGAGGTCTATTTTTACTCGTTTCGCCTAGCTAACGAATATACTATTTACATATTCGTGGAATATTAATTTTTTCGCTATAATTATATTCTGAAAGGAATGCAAAAAATTGCATTTTTTATAATACTTTCATGGTATATCGATAGCGACGTTTTATATCCGTTTTTTTTTCTTGCAACTTCACATTTCAATTCTCCCGACGGTCGCCTAATTTGCATACTAGATTCCCCCGATGCCCGGCATATTTTTTCCTCGTTTTTAACGAGCGTAATTAATATTCACTAAACTTTACTTGACCTTCTCCGAGCCGATCTACTTTTTTCCAAAGTAATTCTTCATTCTTATACCGACGAAAAATGAAAAAAAAAACACTACAGATTTAGAACGTATTACAATTTTAAAGGAACGCCAGCGTCAGACAGATTGCGTTACTCGAAAGTTGAATAATTCGAAAGCATCTCCCTTTTTCAATTTAATATATAAATAGAACTATTTTACAATATTTTCACACCTAATTAATTTCTGCAAACCATAGCAGTAACATTAGTGATATCGAAAAATGTATAAATATTCACATTTATTATAATTCAAATTTTCCAATTATCCCAAAAAATTGGCCCGTCGGTCACCGTTGACCGACACGGCGCTATCACCAAGGGACTGTAGGTCATCGGTGACCCCCATGGCATTGAACGTGTTAATATTTCACGAGTTCTTTATACACACCCCTTCCGACGATTCGAACCCAGCCCGCACAAAAAACTACCCTTGTTAGAGCAACCACACCGCGGAGACGACAGCAACGAAATTGTTTCTTGTGTCAGCTCGGGGTATTGCCGCGTAAACATGCGCGGCATTAGCTTTTGTAATAAGGTTCGTTGTTGGGGAAGCGAGTTATAAACACGACGGGACGACTCTGCTAATTAACTCCGCGGTGGTCCTTTGTGTGCACACCGTTGCCCGCGATTCTGAAGAACTCGGCGATCAAATGATGCGAAAATTACTGGAGAAGTTTTTCAAAGAGCTCGCGATTATTAACGTGAAGTTTATTCGTACGTTTTATCGACCCTTACACGGCTTTTGTTAGCGTAATTATTACGTGATATTGTTTTTTTAAAATAACACTTGTAGCAGAGTAATTATTTAATATGTGACAAATAGTGGTGATAATTAATTATGATTATAGACTACAGTATTTTTTATTGTATATTATAATCGATAAAATGATATATCGTGAGTATTGATAGATAAAATGTTCGAATCGTTACGATGAAATTTATCGAAAAATTGGAAAATAGTGCACAGTTGAAAAAGAGTATCAGAAATAAAAGTGTACGCGACCTTGAGCGATTTCATGAGAACAAAGTTTCCGGTCGAAGTATTCGTATGTCTCTATTTACGTCCACGTTAAACAGTGTTTCTACCGGGACACGGGAAAGTGGAAAGAATGTTTTATTACAACATTGATTCTGGAGAGAGTACTTGTTTTTATTTCGACATATATTTTTCTTTTATGGATCTCACACGCGACAGAAAAGAATAAACTGGTTTCGACAGACTTTGTAAGATTCCGTCGGAATTCACGCGAACGAATTTCGGAATCGGATGAAAGTTGGAAATTAGCGGCGGACAAATTAAAAAGTCAAACGGCGAAGCGAAGTTTCGTCTGGGGAACTTCTCGTCGGGCCTCGTTACACAGGGAATTCTTTGCTCACCGATGGAATATGCCATAAATTTACTTTTTCCACTTTCGAGAAAAATGCGGAAAATTCTCGAGGAAACGTCGGAGCAGCTGTGACAGTATCGTGCACTTTTACGAGGGAACTGTGGAACCTCTGCGGCCGCGGATCAAAAAATTCTCGTTTCATCTTGCCCCGTAAACTTTACGTCCGGAATGGCTTCGATTTTTTTTCCACCTTTTTCTTTTATTATTCACTTCATGCATTTTTATCCGGCACCGATGTACATACACGTCCGCGCGATCACACGTTTCGATCGATGACACCGAGTGTCGCGGATAAATAAATATTTGCGAGGAAAATCGCTCGATTTACCACGCAACTTCAGGAATCTTTTCTAAACGGTTCAATTTAACAGTTTCGACAAATAAATATGGCGAAATATCCTGCAAATACGATTCCTACGAACTGCGAAAAATTACACAGTTTCCAACGATGTTCTCTGGGTAGTTTTTGATAAAATTTGATAAAAAATTGGCGGACAAATGGGAATCGCGACATTTCCCGATAAACTTGTAATTCGTTTTTGCGTTCAATTCGCGAAATCGAGGTGAGAAATCTCGAACGTCTTAACGACGAACGGGGAAGGAGGAAAAGTTGTAGAAAAAAAAGTGGACCTCCGGGAACTTGAAAACCGCAGTGTAGTCGATAAAATCTGTGTGTGGTATTTATACGCCCTCTGCGGAAGATTGCGGCTTATGTGCCGGCTTGATGAGATTTCCGGAAATCAAAGAAAAACTCCGACAGGAGAATCTTCTCTCTGTTCTCCGTCCGGTATGTCTGACTTGATACGCACCACTTCCACTAACCACTTTCGCGAGGCTGTCGTTTCGCGAATTTCACCCATCGAAATAAAAGAAACTCTTGCAATTTGATTATCTAATTCCTTGGGATAAAAATGAAAATTTCTGTGAACTATGAAATAAATAAATAATTGTATTTTTAAAGGTCGCTAAAATACATATATAATTGAAACGATCCACAAACTCTGAAATAATTATAAAAACCACAATAATGTCGCAATTACCGTGAGAAAAAATTGTTTCACTCAGATTTCATCGTTAACATTATCACCGAAAAATACTATAAAAATTAATGTGTGTTTCTTTTCTCAAATCGTTGAAAATTGTAAAATTATCTCCCAATGCATAAAATGTGACTTCACCTTGCATATTTAATCCGAAAAACGGAAAAACCCAACGTCGAGACCCACTCGCGAAATCTGTTTTCCGGAATAACCGAGTCCGTGGAAAAATGTAATTTCCAATGAAATATCTCTTGCGGAGTGGTCGAACAATGTTTGAACACCGGCGACGGTGTCCGTTTGAGAGATGGGAGCCGCTTTTGTCCCGCAAAAAAAGCACCGCGGAGATAAATGTCGACGTTGTCGCGATTCGACCGGCCAATGAGCTGCCGCGAAAACGGGGGTTGAATTTAACCCCCAGGAGTCTTGGCTCCGGAGTAGCTGGGTCCTCTGAATTTCAAAGCCTGGTAACCTACTTCCCCGTGTAATTCACGGGGTGTGCGAGTAACCTTGATTAACTTTGTACTCGTTAAATAAACAATAATCTTGTCGTCGACGGTGACGTGTGAGAGATTCGAAGAAAGTTTCATCTGTGAAAAGGGTCGTGGAAATTATCCACGCCCTTAAGGGTCAATATTTTCATTAGGATTAAATTTCAGATTTTTCATAAAGCTTTTGAATGAATAAATTTAATTTCGAAAGAGAAACACCTGTTTAAACAACCGAGAAATTTTGCCGTGAATAAAATAAAGGGTTATGTTTGTCCACGTGATTAATTTTGTGATTTTTCATCGTACGGAGTAATATTTTTATGGATGTATGTGGGACATAGTTTTGTGATATATCGTCGGTGCTATGTATGTATTGTGGTCTCGTACGTCGAAGGACTTTGCGAATAGAAATCCTTGGATTTCCGCCAGCATGTCTCAACAGATGCGTGAGAAAAGCATCGTGCATCTTTCATTGGCGAGCGAAAGAATTTGACTGGTGGTCTTTAAGATTCTTGTTGAAAATATGGAATTCTCACGGCCAGTAATTTCGCGAATTCTTGGTGAAATATGCACGCGAATTGTTGGCTTCCTGCCAGTTCGTAATGACTCACTGTCTCTGCTTTATCAAAAATCGTTATCTATAGCTACAGTTACCCTTGAGAACGCTAGCTCTAACATCCTCAACATTATTATAATTTAATTAAACAATCATTTTTTTTAATCAAACGAGTATACAATTATGATAATTAAATTTGTAATTCATTTGGTAACTATCAACCATAATCAAGGATCCAGAGTTTATAAATTATTGAAAATTCAAAAAACAGCTTTAAATCAATCGTCTGGATGGACGAGCATAAAAGAAAAGAAATAGAAAAAAAAGCGATATAATCTTGACATTGCAACTCCGACGTTAATTCGACACGATACGAGAGTATAAACCGTGAATCGTATGGGGGGAAATGCGCAGTATCAGCAATGCCGAACATATTAAGCCGTAAAGA
This sequence comes from Mimumesa dahlbomi, assembly GCA_917499265.3. Taxonomy (NCBI): domain Eukaryota; kingdom Metazoa; phylum Arthropoda; class Insecta; order Hymenoptera; family Crabronidae; genus Mimumesa; species Mimumesa dahlbomi. Next base: position 4,275,646 of record OU824113.1, on the reverse strand, counting down.
ACGCGATTTAAAACACCAGATCGAGTGCACGTACCTTTCGCGTAAAATACGAGGCTGTCGCGTCGTAATATAAAGAAAAATACGTTTTACGACGCCGCATTATACCGGGAATTTTTCTCGAGCACTCGGTATTATAAAACAAATTTCTCTCCGTAACGTACTTCGAGACCCGGCCATATTTCATGTTCCTCGGGAAAACGCATCGAGCTGTTCGGATGCGTATCGCACTCGATTCTTATTCGATAAAAACGCAACGGGAATAAATCATCGGGATCATTGATCCCGAGATCGGCATCGTCGATTATCAAACGAGTGAAGAAACAAGCAGTGATCGTAATTCACTTTCGAGTTTTTCGCAGGTTTTTCACAGGTTTTCCCAGGTTTTCCACGATATTCGGAAAATACGAAAATGGGATGTGCAGCGAGGTAGATAATTTATGCGCGCGTTTGATTAAGAAAAATCGCACGTGGCCAGCTCGCGCGGGTAACCGACAAGATCAATATTTCACGTGTTAATATTTGTAGACGTACACCGGGAAATTGAAGGAACTTCCAGCGCGGGAAACGTGCGCGGAATATCGGTTGCCGCGCGATGCACGGGAAATACTTTATTAACACTTTAAACGACCCGCGGAATGTGAAAGTAAAGGATCCAAAGTGTTACAAGCTGATTCTTTCGATACCGCTGGAAATATCTGTGTGAAATTTTTTACGTTAAACTAAACGACTGGACCAATTCTAATTGTGCAAGAAAAAAAAAAGAAAATCCGGGTAGCAATCAATTTTGTAATTTTATGAATATCAAATTCACTTTTTGGAATGTTATTTTTTTAAACGATTCATTTTTATCACTACATCTATATGAATGTTTGTGTAATTGTCGTGGAATTGTGAAAGATTAAATATGATTACATGGCAAATATTTGGCAAACGAATGAATGTGATTAGAGTAATTAAAAATTCTGTAATAATCTAATCGAATTACCTTTACAAAAAAGTACGTACTTCACATAACTGTTCAACGACTGATATCTCGCGCTCGATATCGCTTTCACGGCGAACAATAAAGCGCGACCCGGTTTCTCCGCGGGATAACAAACGGAGTGAAAGAAGACGTCATAAAAATTAACGCACGATTGTCCGACGGAAAATAAAACACCGGCGACGGAAGTTCGACGTCGAAGGATCTCGCGTAAAACGGATTCAACGAGCATTGGAAACCAGATATCCGATCGTTCTTTTCATTTTTTTTTTCTTTCTTTTTATTTTCGTTCTCTCGTTCGAGAATATAAACCGCTCGATTCGCTCCTCCTTCTCGGTCAATTTTTTTGTCGCCCTCCTCCCGACGAGGATCGTTTTACTTTCAATTTCCCGCGTCGCGACGCCCCGTTTCTAAATCATCGCCGGCCGACAGAAGTCTCAATATTCGCGTATCTCGAGCTTCTGACCGCAGAACGATAAATTTCGCGACACACACACACGCACACACGTACACAGATACATGTTCACGGACACGTCGACGTTTCCGTCGTTGCTGACGGGCAAAATTCACATCTGCGGTTTATATGAATATATACATACCTGGTACGCACGCCGTTACGAGATACGGCTATTAAATCCTGAAACTGTTTATTAATTTCAACTACTTCGAACGCTGGAATTCCGTCGATGGGATTAGAGAGGCACGGTATTAGATTTTCCGTTGGATGTTTTTGATAAATTAATCATTTCATAGCGGGCGCGTTTCATGGGAGCGTGGTACGTTCGGGTAATTTCGATAGTTCAGGTTGAAAGGTTTGTTGAACACGGTGAATGCCACGGGGGTCACCGGTGACCGACGTGGAAATTTCTGGTGATCAGTAGAAAATTAGAATTATAATAAATGTCAATAATTATACATTGTATGATATCATCGTTTTTACTATAATGTGATGACAAAATTAATGTGTTATAAAAACAGCTAAAAATAGTTCTATTTATACATAATACCTACATACACACACTCAAAGTATACACATTGCGATGTTGCGAATTATAGTATCGGTATAGCCGATTCGTGGAAATTTCCCGTGGTATTTAACGTGTTAATAGAAATCCGTTTTGCAAACGTTTACGTAGATAAAAGTATCCTGATACAGGGAAATATTATTTTCCGCGGAATTATTCATGATTTTCCGAAACGCCGATGTATCGGGTCGACGTAATTTTCCGGCCGGTTTTGCGGAGCCGATATATCGGCGGTGAGAATTGCAAATCTCGCGGAATAACAAATTGGCCCGCGTGGATATTAGTTTCCGTGAAAGAAGCGTTTTTTCCCCCCTCTGCCCCGAGTATCGTTTTTGCAGATTAGTCGAATAACTTGTATTCGTATAAGCTGGCTTCCGTGGCAGAAATTTCGCGTTAACCAATTTGTTTCGGTGATCAACGAGAAAGGTCAGAAGCTGCCGAGCATAGTTTCGTTATTTAATAACACCAGCTCGTAACAGCTCACACACACACAGATACACGCACACGAACGACCGACGTCTCATCTAGCGGAAGATATTCGGATACCGAAGGCAAGGTGCTTACTCGTGGTTAACTTCCGGTTGATGAGTTACGCGTAAATTAATATCGTGTAATTGAACTTTCTTCCGAATTAACGTGCTACAACGTTGAGTTAACAATTTGGAGAACTGTTCTTGATTATGAAATTCGCCGCCGGTTTCTGTTTGCACAGAAGGTAACTTCATTATTTCAAAAATTGTTTTTTTTAAACAAAATTTCGCACACTTTACGAACATAATTGCGTTATGTTTCGATTTTCCAGAGTTTCCTCTATCGTTGATTTATTAATTTTTCTAAAAGTGAATGGGAAATTCAGAGATGATATTATTTTGATTAACAAATTATACTTGGATATTCTGAGTCCGTTTGAAATTCGGTGGAAGTTAATCAGAGCAGAGGTAAGAAACGTCGACGTGGCGGAATTCGCTGTAAAAAAAGTGCATTCGATGGTGGAGGGTGCGATCGTATAAAAGTAGTTAAAAGTATTGCACGTAAAACGCCCGCGAACAGTGGTTACGGATATATAGTCATGTCATTGCCTACAATCATCATGCCAGACTCATTTTTTTTTTATTTTACGAATCGCTATACGAAAAGATAGCTAGACGTTAACCTTTTTTTGCCACGAGCGAATAAAATTGACGAGTGTACGGAAAAAGTGTGTACGTGCAGATAACAAGTAATAAGGGCGGCGTAATAAATACATATAGTGTGTATATATATTATACCGTACACATATACACGCCGCAATAAAACTGTTATTACGTAACAACCCGTGTATACAGTGTATGTATGTAGTTCGTGAGATACATCGCACGTTTCACTTCGAGTAATCGGACTCCTCGCACGCTAAACTCTGGACTTTTATTCAATTTTAGCGTGCCTTGCGATTTAACGAGAAAAGGAAAGGGTTTGAGGAATTTTCAAAAAAATGTCAACATCTTTTTAGCGGTCGCCAATTCAGAGTTTGTTAAAATAAGGAAAACTAAAAAATGAAATTTCATTGAATATAATTTTATCAAATTTACATCTGTATATGTATCGTTAATTCGTTCCGTGAAATTTTTCGAAAAGTGTGAAAAAATGTGAGATTCATTTTTTTTGTAAATTTATAATTTTATGAGAGGAGAGAACAGTAACGGTCGAGTGGAATTAGTGTTGGTAATAATGTCGGGGATTTATTTAATACAAGTTAATCGAGGAAATAGGTGTAATTGCGTAAATGATGTATTAAATACAGCGCCGTTAATTGGAATTATTATCGTCGATTTTAAACAACCGTCGCAACTGTTCGCGATAATTATCTGCCTCTTACAAACCCGTCCCGACGTTGTAATTTTAATTGCTTTGGAATGGTAACAGCTATCCACGGTTGCGCGAGCAATTTTATAGCAACTAGGAAAAAGGTCGCGGTACGTTGCAATTGAAATTTCGCCTCATTAATTCACAATACAATCAAACGGCTAACATTTACCCCAGTGCACCGTGTGAATATTTAATGTTAAATATCGCGTTCGCCGCGGATGTTTCTAATTGTCGCGATTACGCGGACGTTTCATTTGCAATTTTTTATCCATATTGTAATGCAACCCACGTGAGAGTTTACTTTCGAAAGAAAATTCTCGACGCACAGAATTTTCTTTGTAAATGTCATCAATTAAAAACAACAGTTCCTCGAATAGTTAGAGATTTTTATATATGATACAAATCGAATTAAAAACAAATACTGTATTAAATAATTCAAACTGATTGTAGCGTAAAATACGTGACAGACATTTCTCTGGAAATTTTCCATCGAACACAAAGACCCGAAAGGAAGAACGAGAGTCGAACGAATAAATTAAAAAGTTTCGATAAAATTTCGAACAATATTTCTCTCGTAGCTTTGATGTCACTTTAAATGAACTTGGAGATAAAGGGCTCTCGAATTTCACGGTAAAATTCGTCTAAGCTTCACTGCGTAATGCAATACTTTCGTATTACACTTTTTTACCTGATACTTTTATATGTCATCCCCTCTCGTTATTACTTCTGCTGCGACGTCTTCCTGTATCGTCATAAAAGTCCCATTCGCTCTTTATAACGCAAGCACGGAAGATATTCCAGCTACCACGATTGCCACCTACGAGTGAAATGAATTCGCATTACGTTCGAAGTCTGTCAGAAAAAAAGAGTTGGAAATTAAATTCCTTAATCATACAATGTTACTGTGGTATACCTTTCGTTAGAATATAATTTGAATTTAAATCGGATCCCGCAGCTACGTGCGACCGATCGCGAACCATTTTTTGCGGTTTATGGTTTTCTTTTTTTGCTTTTCGAAAGATTTTGTCGTTATCCGGTAATACGAGGGTCTGTGACAGCGATTGTGAACACTACATATGAAAAGGGTACATAATAGCATTGAGACTCATTTTTTTACGTAATAATTTACCATAATAATTTCTCATTCAAAATTATTTAATAGAATTTATAATGACAATTTATTTTTTTGAATTTCTTTTATTAGGACGGAGAAAATTCTATGAATTCGGTAGGTTATTATTTTTCGATTTATGTGTAATTAAGCGATTATTATTTATTTGAATATCAACGATATTTTCGCGAGAATTCTTCAGTCTTCGGTTTTCGTCTTTGGGCTTTTCTGCGAAGTATATTTCCGCGCGGGACGAGAAGTAATTAAGTAAAATAATAGCAGCGGGAATAACTATGCAAAATCTCAGTGAGTCTCGGCGAATATCATTTCTAATCCTTTCTTCTCGTATCAAGTTTCCTCGGTGTTTGTAAAGAAAACAGGAGTCCCGGTCCTCCGTTTCCCGGTTTTAATCCTGGAACAAATGTTGTTCGTACGAATTAAATGTTGTTGGTTTTAAGATTGAAAACAATTTCGCACGGTAAACAAAAGAATCGATGTAATTTAGTCATAGGGAAACTGTACCCAACGTACATATTTCCATTCATTAATCAACTCGACCCGAATTCTATGTAACAAAAAATGCAGTGTTTTTGCAGTATTTAAATTCCATAGAAAGTGATGAATAATTTATAACTGTAGTTAATAATTAAATTATCGCTGAAAGCTTATAAATAAATTTGTGGAAAATCAATCTGACGGACATGAAAAATTTGAATAATTGCAATTTTTTATGAAAAATGCCAGATTTCTGAAATTTCTGGAAAATTCTTTTTCTCTAGTATGCGATGCATTTTTCTCGTTAGAAATTTCGTGTGCCGGCATCCATCTTCGTATATCATTCGCGGAAAATATCTTTCTTGTCCCGTTGGACGGTTTGACCTCTGTATCGCCGACCTGTTTGCGTTGGTTTCGTTGCTTCCGCCGCATGAAACAGCTTCATTCCGAGTTCGTATATCAAACGGCAAACGGGCGCGATAAATTATTCGCGACAAGGATGCGCCGCGTATTTTCGCGAAATTAAGCGGCCCGATTTTTCGCGAAATTAAACGCGGTGAACGTGAAACACTAACGATCTCTCCGAAGTTAGCAGTTATTCGAAACCGATAATTGGAAAATCTTGAAGAATTTCTGGTTGTAAAAAATTCAAGGTGCGGAAATTTCCCAGCTTGGAAATTTCACAGCTTGGAAATATTACAGCTTGGAAATTTCCCAGCTTGGAAATTTCACAGCTTAATAATTTTACAGCTTGGAAATTTCCCAGCTTAGAAATTTCACAGCTTGAAAATTTTACAGCTTGGAAATTTCACAGCTTGCAAATTTTACAGCTTGGAAATTTCACAGCTTGGAAATCTCACAGCTTTGAAATTTTAGAGCGCAGATATTTTAAACAATTCGACATTTTCAAGCGTGGAAATTTCGGAACGTAGAAATATTCTTCGTAGAAATTTTCGAACGCGGAAATATTCAATGTGGAAAATTTCCAAGCACCGCAACATTAGGCGCATAGAAATCGGCGCGAAAAAATTTACAGCGCAGAAATATTAAACGCGTGAAAATTTCAAAGTGTGAAGATATTCGGACGTAGACACGTTTCAAAACACAGCAAAACCTCCGTAAATGGAGCTCTCTGGTTTTTGCATCGACGTCTTCATATTTACATACGCGTATCACCGATGCTCTCTGTGATAATCCGACCGAGGGGAGCTGTTATCATTTATCCTCTCGGCGGAAATCGGTAAACGATAATATTTGCCCTGCCAGAGTGCTGGATTGAAAATAATATTAGCAGTCCATTTCGTGGTTTGAAATAGATAATAAAAAACATTTTTCCCAGAGAAGATAATTACTGATTCAATAGCCAAAACAAGAAAATTCGTAAATAACAACTGTTCTCCCAAAAAAATTCGTACTTTAATAAATCAACTATGCACTCACACACAATATTAATCACAACACACTCTTACAATTAATATAGATTAAACAATAACGATCTTTTTACTCTACAAACACTTAATTCAATACTTACAGGACAATGAACACACTCAACGCAAACATTTGCAAATATTTTCTCATCCCTTTAAAATCAACTCAATCGTCAAGACTTCCGCCCCTATTTCACTAAACTTCCAAATTACATTTCACCCCGAAATCACGCAGTCTAAATTTCTAACAATTTCAAACTCAAAGCTCTTCGCGTAACTCCAAGGAATTCATTTTATCTATCTTCGATCGATCTCCCGTTTCAACCACTCCGTTAATCGATTATCGCGAAATCGAGCGCAATTGATGCGCTCGCGAATAATGTACGCGCGTGCGAATCACGATTTATGGTCGCGAACTTCGCGAAGTCGACGCTGGTAACATACAGCGGTAATGTCGATCGAGGAATTAATTTCCCATGCGAAACTGCCGCGTCGGTCATCCCAGTAGTCATCCCGAAGTCGCTAATGGCGGAGCCATAATTTCTCGATATCTGGGTAAATCATCGAGCTAATCAAAGCTAAATCATGGCGAGATTTCGCCGTATTTTCTCCACTTTTTCTTTGCGGTTTCCTTTTTTCTTTCCGTGAGAAAATTGTGTGCTATTTTTAAAAAGAATTCCGAATTTTTGAGAATTAGAAAATACCGCGGATTTCTGGAATCTCGATAACTTTCCACAGCAGGAAGTTACTGGCTCTTGTGGTCCCTCGGAGGGAAAGTTATAGAGTCGATCGGTAGAATAGACAGGAATTTAATTACCCTTAATTGTGAATGTTTATATGGACCATTTTCGAAAGTTTCTGCAGAGTTTAACCCTTTCCATTCTACAAAAAAATCAATTTGAATGCGCTCCATTACTGGGAACAGGTAATTAACTAATCAATGAAAATGATAACTTTTCTATCTGAAAAACCGAAAGGTCTTAGAAACACATAAATATAAATGATCTCAAAACGTGACATCATCAGAAACAATGATTTTTCCAAGCTTCGCCATGATTTCGACGTTTTTCCACCCTCTTGCAGCAATTTGTCCCGTCCGATGCGAAAGGGTTAAGTAAATAAGTGAAAATCAGCCCCAAGTCGTCCATTACTCCATGTTCCGTAGATTATCCGAATCAAAGTCAATAGCAGAGATGAAAATTCCCTGTCTGGGCCCGGGTACCGGTTGTATTCGATCGTAAAGTTGATAATTGATGGCTGTGATAATGAGAGAGCCAGAATGCTGTTGCTTGTTAGCGTCAGATTTGGCTTCGATTTCCGGTGTGATTTATTAACGGCGTCGAATGACCGTCATGCTCTTTCTGCTGGGCGGTGTTTCGCCGGGTCGAGGTTAATTAGCTTGAAATAAAATCACCAGGGTGAAACGTGGCTAAAAATTTTGGCGAGTTGCGCGAACATTCGGAAAATCGTGAATCGTCGATTCGGAAATTAAACAGACATATTCTTTATCTTTGTTGAAAAAGATTCTTCTTCTGTTTTTCTACCCTTTTTTCGGCGAACACTGTGTCTAATAATTCTGACATAATTTGTGAGGACAGATTTCAGAATATTGTTAGAAAAGTTTACTTGAAAATCACAATACCAAAGTCTTATAAAAAAAATCATAATACCATAAAATACCATAATACCATAAATCGTAATACCAAAGTCTTAGAAAGAAAAACTTTCGTGTGGTTCTTTAAGAAATATGTATGATTATTTAATAAGACATTTGAGGGAGTAATTAATATGACGAGAATGAATTTTATTCGAATTTCCAAGACTCTCACACAAGCAGGTAAAGATAATGTTCATAATTTAGATTGATACAACTTGCACGAAGTGATATAGTTTAAAAACTGAGAAAATCGACGTACGTTTTTCTTCTTCGTTCTTTACGTGTCATATCAAATTCATGGATTAAGAATGATTGGCATGTGGATCGTGCTTTTTCCAGGTTTCCTCCCAGAACCGACACGAATCGCATGAATTTTCTACGAAGCAGCACATTTCTTAATATCGTTCCTTAATTTTTCATCCTCCATTACGTACATTTATATTACCATTTTTTTTCTCCACGTCAATCATTACCGGCAACTCGAGTTTGTTCGAGCTTTAACTATTTTGTTTGCACAATCCGCTTTAAGAGTTACGAACCCTCATTACGGGAAAACCGTGAACCGTATCCCATCGGATAAATAAACGAGTAAAATCCATCTGTAATGCGTAAACGATGTTTTCAAGCTTCGATGAAACGGAACGAACTCTACAAAAAAAAGACTCTTTATCTCCCACTACTTTTTTCATATAAAAGTTCTTGGAATTTCTACTTTAAAAATTGATACTTTCCGTGGTGCAAATTGATTTCTCTGTAATTACACGGGGTTCATTTGATTGAGTATCTTATATAGTATTTTAATTAGACCCGATTTTCAGACTTTGCGAATGGTTTCCATTGAATCACACGGATTACGTAACATTATTAAATTCTTGTGGGTGGAAGATCGATGTGGTTGGTTGAATGGGAAAATGTGTGATTTATATCAAGTATTAAATCAATAGCAACGGTGGGGGGGGGGGCGGGGTCAATTGATTCGGCATCTTGCGAACCGCGCCAAAAACACGTGCAATATCTCACCGTGCTAATTACCTACGGTTTTGTAGCATGGATTTACAATAACGACGTGTATTTAACCGGGCGAACAAGTAACGATGCGTTCCGTTGGAATGCGCATCCGCTGCAAAAACTGAATATATCATTACCGTTTTACTGTGCTGCGGTCTTGCTCTTTTTATTGTTATTTATGGGCGAGAAACAAACGTGCCTCCGAAACGCCGGATATCGCGATCCCGGCACACAAAAGGGTTTGTTTAATGCTCGTGGCGTACACGGACGTGTTTGTGTTATTACGTTTGTACAGTGAACGACAAAAATGTAAGTGGCGTGGAAAAATTTCTGTGCGCGAAAATTTCCATGGTTTGAAATTCCCATGCTTTGAAATTTGCACGCTTTAAAATTTCCATGCTTTGAAATTTGCACGCTTTAAAATTTCCATGCTTTGAAATTTCCACGCTTTGAAATTTCCACGCTTTGAAATTTCCACGTTTTGAAATTTCCATGCTTTGAAACTTGATGCTTTGAAATTTCCATGCTTTAAGACTTGATGCTTTGAAATTTCCACGCTTTAAGACTTGATGCTTTGAAATTTCCATGCTTTGAAACTTGATGCTTTCAAATTTCCACGCTTTGAAATTTCCATGCTTTGAAATTTCTATGCTTTCAAATTTCTATGCTTTGAAATTCCCACTCTTTGAAATTTCCATGCTTTCAAATTTCCATGCTTTATAATTTGCACGCTTTAAAATTTTCATGCTTTGAAATTTCTACGCTTTGAAATTTCCACGCTATGAAATTTCTACGCTTTGAAATTTCCACGCTTTGAAATTTCCACGCTTTGAAATTTCCATGCTTTGAAATTTCCATGCTTTGAAATTTCTATGCTTTGAGATTTCCACGTTTTGAAATTTCCATGCTTTGAAATTTCCATGCTTTTAAATTCCCACGCTTTGAAATTTCCACGCTTTGAAACTTCTATGCGCAGAAAGTGTGCACGCGTTGATATTTCTGCGCGCCGTAAATTTCCAAATTCTAAAATATCTACGCCGCGACAATTTCTGCGGTCTGACATTTCCGTGGAAATTTTGCAACCGAAAAATATTCGTGACATGGAAACCTTTACCATTTACAATGATACGATATTTCGTTTCCGACCATTCCTGCCAATTGCGGCAAAACTACTCATTCCACGTTTTTAGGTACCTTTTTTTTTCGAAAAGTCCACCGATACCGCGGCGTGTGTACCGCCGATAGAAAAAACAATCGTTCAAACTTTTCGACGGTAACCGCAATTGAAACCCGCAAGTTAATCGATGGATACCAATGGATTCCACTGAAACTTCCCGATATATTTAATCCAAACAGTAGCCGGGTTTCCGGAACAGAGATGGATTGTAGTTAACCTAAGTGCAGAAAATACACACATAAACCTCAGGCATTCTCGTTTCGGAATTTCCAGCAGAGAAATTAGAAACAAAAACCTTCTCCCCGACCAGAAATATAAATCCACGGTGATATTATATTCCTCCGTTAAAAATGAAAATAATATTTTTCTTATTTATTTTAATTAGAACTATTTTCCACGATGATATAAGAATTCATTATAATTTCTATAAAAAAAAAACAACTAAATGAGATCAATTTATTCCTGAAGATATAAATTTAAATTACACGTCATCCCGATGAAATAATTTATCCTCCACGAATTATCGCTGGCAAACAGTGAAATTTCTTTCCAGACCTCGCGGGACCGTATTCCATACGTCGACGATCTATAAATTTGATTAAAAACGGCAGGAACGTCAGACGAAGTGAAATACGTCCGTCACGGGTGGACACAGTCGCTTTCACGGTGGTTCGATTGATCAAAACCGAAAAATAGATGAAAAATAAAAGAGATCGTCAAAGCTGCGCATGAAATCGGTCGGTGAACAAAAGTTATATTAATAGAGATTGATATATTTCTTTTTGCAAAGTGGAAAACTACGCCATTGCGAATTTGTAAATTCTTTCGCCAATTCTTTTCGTTCAGTTCTCTATGGCGATCGATGAAATTCTCGGAGATTTAAAAAAAAAACCATTTGTTTTCTGTTTCAATGGACGAAGGTCGACGACGTGCTGATGCGTCGCGACGTTTTAATTAAAAAAAGCATCCGGAGATGCGAACGATACCGCGGTCTTTCAGGAGACGAGGACGTCTACCTGCGATTTCTTTTCTCTGCATTTTTCGCTCCGACGACTCCGAGTGCCGTTTCACCGGACGCATTCGTCGATTCGACGGACAGCGACGGGCACACGGATGATTTTTGTACTGCAAAGGGTTTCATGCTTTCGTGCCATTGAAATTTGCACGTGCTGTTATTCGCGCTGTGAAATCCCTACGCGCGGTGGAAATGTGGGATTTGAAATTTCTACGCGTAGAAAATGTGGGATTTGAAATTTCTACGCGTAGAAAATTTGTAAATTCTGAAATTTCTACGGGTCATAAGTTTCCACGCCTGGAAATTTCTGCGCGGCGAAAGTTTTTCTAAGCCTTGATATTTCTGCGCCGAGAATTTGTAAGCCTTGAAATTCCTGCGCATAGAAAATTTGTAAATTCTGAAATTCCTACGCGTTGTAAGTTTCCACGCCTGGAAATTTCTGCGCACAGCAAGTTTTGACGTTGAAATTTCTGCGCAGCAAATATTTCTGAGCTTTGATAATTCTGTGCCGAGAATTTGTAAGCACTGAAATTCCTGCGCATAGAAAATTTGTAAATTATGAATTTCCTACGCGTCGTAAGTTTCCACGCCTGGAAATTTCTGCGCACAGCAAATTTTGACGTTGAAATTTCTGCGCAGCAAATATTTCTGAGCTTTGATAATTCTGTGCCGAGAATTTGTAAGCACTGAAATTCCTGCGCATAGAAAATTTGTAAATTCTGAAATTCCAACGCGTCGTAAGTTTCCACGCCTGGACATTTCTGCGCACAGCAAGTTTTGACGTTGAAATTTCTGCGCAGCAAATATTTCTGAGCTTTGATATTTCTGCGCCGAGAATTTGAAAGCCCTGAAGTTTCTGCGCACCAAAAGTTTGTAACTTCTGAAATTCCTACGCGTCGTAAGCTTCCACGTCTGGAAATTTCTGCGCACAGCAAATTTTTACGTTGAGATTTCTGCGCGACGAATTTTTCTAAACCTTGATATTTCTGCGCAGAGAATGTTTCTAAACGTTGATATTTCTGCGCGGAGAATTTGCAAGCCCTGAAATTCCTGCGCGCAGGAAATTGATCGGATAAACTAATAGTTGGAAATTCATGAGAATCCTGAAGTAAGAAACTTAAAGCTGACGCCATTGAAAGATTATACTTCGTCGCCCAATAAAAATTTCCCATCTGTTAATCAATCTTACCCGCCGACAAGAAGATCCTGTTTCAATTAATTAGGCGGCCGGCCGATTACTTTAATCCACGCGTCATAAATCAATCCGAACTTCATCACTGATCTATTCATCACGGTCATCTTCGTTAATGAAAAATTTGTCCCCACTTTTGAAAATCATGTCCGACACAGCCATTACTGTCACGTGCGTTCTCGAGAAGAAAATCGAAATGAAAACCGAAGAAAAAAAATTCACGAGAGATGAAGAACCCGAAGAACAATGAATATCGGAACAACCGGCAGCGAGAATAATTCCCATTCAAACACACTTGACGTGTGTGTGTGTGTGTGTGTACAAGCATTTAAAAAAAAAATCACTGACATGACTGACAAAAGATTGACATAAACATCGAATAAAATGGATTTCCTTTAAACAAAAGCAAAATTCTTATATTAAATTATATTAAATAAATAATTCCACTAATTCTTTTTAATCATACACTTAAATCATCACATTTATCATGGTTCGTAAATATCTACAAAATCCTCCCAGCTTCAATAACCAAGAAAATCTATAAGTCAAAACTTTCCGGACGAAAACATCGTAAAATTTCTCTGCATCTCTGTCACGCATGTTTCTGTTTATTGCACCGTGAATTCTTGGCAGTGCGAAGAGTGTCCAAGGTTTCTCGGTGTCCTTCGACAGGATTCCGAATTCATGTCGGAGCCAATATCACGACTCAATGGTTACGTAACACGTCCTCGCCGCCATAGTGATTGATATTTCCCCGCAGTTTGTCCGATTTCTGCGGCCACCGGGCGATACTACTTCATCACGGTGTACCAACGGTTTCCATTCCCTTCTTAGCCCATGATTCTATTATACTTATCGCCGATAAGTCCACTATTCGAATTCCTGTGGTGTGAATTATTACTGGAACTTTTGTAGGAATGAATCTCTGGATATTTGACTTATTTTTCTTGGAATTGAATACAGGAAGTAATCGCGGAAATTATTTCTTTTGGACAGGTGAAAAGTTCTAAAGTAGAGTAAGTAGATCGAGTATCAAGAATCAGACGCGAAGGGTCTGAAATATTATTGACTTTTCCACTTGAATCGCGTTACACAGAAATTTATCTTTAAAATCAGTTAATTTTAATTAAAATATACATAAGTATACTCTAAAAATATCTTTCTGACACAATACTATTCTAAATAAGCCTCGTATTAATATACACATATCTTCAATACAAAACCAAAAAAGAACCCTTATAATAATGATTATACTAAATTAAATACAAGTTTCACATTTTTCCCATAACTCTCCAAATGTAATGGAAAAATACTAAATTCCATTCTCAAGCAATCAAGCATAGACTCCATATATACACACACATAGAAAAGTGACATAATTCCCATTTTTCTCAGTGTCACGCCCTTCAACACCGACCTCCTACGGTGCACGTAATTGGCGACAGATCTTTTAACACAGCGGCTAAAGTTTCACAGAAATGGGGTCCGGTCCTCCGGCAGCCGGAACATCCTTTGACACGAGAAAACCTCCAAGTATCACGTGTACGGAGTTCGATTAGTTCAGACGGAACCGTAGATGTTTGCATCCAGTTTCCCACAGTTTCCGGGATTAGAAGGCCGTGCCTTTGTCACGGGACACCGACGCCTTTCTATTCTCTTCCTTCTGTTCTGTCGGCGGAACAACCCTCGCCGCATCCGTCGCCGACTATACTACTTGGCCACTGTTCCGAATGCCTGTTCGTGTTTGTTCCGCGACACCCCCGCCGCAAGGGACAACTTTCCCCCCGTGGTATCGGTGTCTACCAATTTCCCCAACCGTACACGCCGACGGGAAAGTTATGTTTGCGAATCTGCGACCGCGGTCAATCGCGAATCTGCCACGGGGAAAGCGGAAAATGATTTTAGAACCCCGGGGGAAGGAGTGGGAACGCGATAGAATTGATGGAAAGAGTTTAAAAAGGATTGTTTTTACTTTTTGCAATCGATGGAAAGGAGTGGGGGAAATGTGAATCGTAATTTTCAATTTTGCAACTCCTACTGCTACATATTATAAAGTATAAGTATTTAATATACAGGGTGTCCCATTTTAATCTTTCCACTTGATTATCTCGAAAAATATTCATTATTCGAAAAAAATTTTTATACGAAAGATACCCTATTTGAAGGGGGACATTCAATGGTGGACACTGTTTTTTCTTAGGTGGAGGCGCCTCCGAGATATGAAGGTGACCTTTGTTTTTTTAAATGGAACTATAGTATTTTTTTACGCTAGACACATAGCCTGACTCAAGACAAATCCATTGACCTATAATATGTTGACCTTGAAACGTCATTGAAGGTCATTTTCAGTCACTTGAAATTTTTGGACATTACACTTCCAGATGATGTTTCTCATCTTCTAAATTCAAAAGGACGACCTTGGACGTTAAGGCACTTGTTGATTCTGTCCCTAAATGACCTTGCCGAGCCCGAATCTCACAATTTCTGATCACTGTGCTACTTGGGTGCCGCCGATTCGGAAATCTTTCCCGATACATTCGGGCAGCTGCCCTATAATTTCGTTGACATTCTCCCAAAATTAAAATCATGTCAACAATTTCATTAGGCGTGTAATCAGTCATCGTAAAATTGATCACTATCAAAATTCAGAATGCTTGTAATATCTACCTACTCACAGCTTCGAAGCAACTACAGTTTAATGCCCTAGAAGGTTCTGCTAACAGATATTCCGTGTTTATAAACATGAATGTTAATAGTAGTAGTACTCTACATCGTTCTGCTGATAGTTATTCTGTGTTTGCAAACATTAATAGCAATTGCATTAATGTCCAAGGACGTCCTCTTGAATTTAAAAAATGAGAAATATCTTGTGGGCGTGTAATGTTCAAAAATTTCAAGTGACTGAAAATGACCTTCAATGACGTTTCAAGGTCAACATATTATAGGTCAATGGATTTGTCTTGAGTCAGGCTATGTGTCTAGCGTAAAAAAATACTATAGTTCCATTTAAAAAAACAAAGGTCACCTTCATATCTCGGAGGCGCCTCCACCTAAGAAAAAACAGTGTCCACCATTGAATGTCCCCCTTCAAATAGAGTATCTTTCGTATAAAAATTTTTTTCGAATAATGAATATTTTTCGAGATAATCAAGTGGAAAGATTAAAATGGGACACCCTGTATAAAGTATGTATACGTGTACGATGTGTGTAATGATATGTGATACTGATTATTGGAATTGTGTAATTAGTATTTGTAGAGATTTGATAGCTTTCGATTGCGATTGTGGAAAACTTGCGAAAAGAAATCTTTAATTTTTAACTTTCTGAGTTTCGGATTTTTCAAATGTAATTTTCGGGAGTTTTTCCGTCACCGGAATTAAACGATAAGAAATTTCTACACAGATCGTCCATGTGTGCGTGGATTAAAAGTTACGTGGAATTGCGGGGAGTTGAATATGTTTTTTCGAGAGTTTGAAATTGAACGCGATTTTGTGATAATTAATGCCGTCGATTAATTTAGACTCGTCCTACGGTTACAACTCTGTAAGTTTTCCATGTGCGAACGTGGAAAATGTGATAAGTAACTTTCGCGAAGGGAAACGGGAGACTATAGAATTCTCGAGCGGAAAAGTAAAAAGTGAACGTCAGGCGAACTCTACGATATTCCCAGTGAATTAAATAACACATCGTGTAACATATATCTAAACGTCGGCGACGATTTTTAAAAATTCACGTATCGTGTCGGCAAAGTTGAAAGAAAGTCTTGTAAAAATGATTTCATAAACCATCGCCTTCCCAGGATATACTTCTCTTTACCTTGGACGACAGCTGCCTACTGAAAATTACATAACAATATTTATAAAAGACGCTTTCAACGAAAAGACCACGAAATTAAAGAGAAATACTAATCAATTGTAAAGAAAACATACGCTTTCCGAGATTCTATTTCATCTTCTCCCATGCGTGAATCTTAAATTTTTCTTCGAATGATTAAAACCATCTCTGAGATCTATCGATCACCTATCAGTACGATCTTTCATGAAAAATCGTTCCAAAAAAAGTTTCAAATAGAATTCCTATAGGAAATAGATATATAATATTAACTTTTTCCACAGAAAAGATTATATTTATCCATTACTTATATTTTCTCTCCAGAAAATACTATATTAACAATTACTTCGTAATCGTTTTCAAATAAATAAATATTAATACAACTTACCTGCATACGTACAGCTGTTTTTCACGCGAGAAAAAGGAAAACACGCGACCGGTGGAGTCGCACTTTATTCCGGCGGAAATTGATTGGCGTCGGGGCGATCATTGAAATTTTATAAACGGAACGAACCGACCTGGAGGGGTTACGAACTACTTTTCCGTCTGCTACGCGAGTCCGAGCACGTGCTCGGCCACTCCGACCGAGGAGTGTATCTCATTCAAGATTTAAGGAAGCCCTTCCCCGGATGCGGCTGCAACATTCAAGTACCGCCAGACACATCCTTATTCCGCGAATATTCCGGAAATAAGTCACTATAAAACCATCCACGAGAGGATGCCGTGATGTGTGGCACGAGCTTACCAGACGGGGAAATGGGTCACTTTGTATGGAGTGTCTGGAAAATGGGAAAATTCCGCGGTGTGTTTTACTCGTTGAAATTATGGACGCGATATTTAACAGTTGAGCTACAGAGAATTAATTAGGTATATCTAAAGATAGGTATGTTTTGAAAAAAGAGAGGGAAAGAGATAGTAAATTTAGTGATTTTTTTATTGTTTATATATAGGGACATTGTGGTGAGGAATTTTGAGAAAATACAGTGTTATCTATTTAGACGATTTTTATTATAAAAAATTGACAAGCATTTTGTACAGATTGATTCATCTTGACTTGTACTCGTGTGTACAAGGAGTATTTAGGACACGATGAAGTACAAAAATGGTGAGAAAAATTGAGGAGCTCTCGTGTGAAACTAATTTAACTACGATTTCACTTCCGCCGTTGATTTATTGAGATATTCATACCTCCGATTCGAACGAGTAGAAAAACTTTCGAGAGCCACGAGTCGCCACTTCGTTTAAACCTCGAAAACATCGTTTCCACTAGAACCACCACCACCACCACCACGAAAAAAAAAGTCACAAGAAAAACGATAGAAAAAGGTACTAATGAAGGTTTTCCCGGACGAATTGTTGAACTAAAAGCAGCGAACAATGACCGTCATTACGTTGTCCTACATAAGACGTTTCCTCAGTAAAAACCTTGTGGGAACTACAATGGCCGCGCCACTACGCAGTATTTTTCTTTCATACTACCACACGGACGTGCAAACAATTCCTTTTATTAAAACAAATAGACATCATGTTTCCAATCGGCTTTAAGACAATTCTCGTTCGAAACTTTCCCGACGAGAAATTGAAAAAAATATCATTTTCCACCGCCCGCGTAAAAGTAAACCAGACTTTCACTTATTTTTTTTTCCATCATATGTAGAGTTACAAAGATAATAATTTCATGGAGCCTAATCAGACATTCGCCGCAAGCTACGATTTATTATTCACTTGCCTAATTCCACGTTCAACGTCGCTCGACTGAAGGGGGGTGGGGGTTTATAAGTCCCCTTCACTCTAATTCCATTATCCCCCGGCAAAAACGTGGTTGTATCATTAACACCATGAGACGTCTAGTACTTAACGTTGCCCGCGATTAATTCGTTTTCCCAGGGACGGACAAAACACGGGCATTTAACGCGGCAGTCGTCAGCGGGTTCGTTTCTTCCGACGGAGACGGCAACGGGGTAAGAAATTAAGCACATTTGCGGTGCGTCGCGACGTCTCCCTATGCGTCGTTTTCCAACTGTTTTCTGTTGGTACTTGTGGTCGCCTGTGAAGTTAGAATTAGTTAAAAACGATTTAAAAATGGTTTTGTTGTATCCTTTTTCCGTTTGAAGGGACATTTTTTAGTATGTTTGGAGGAATGTTTAACACTATTTCTACCAAGAGGTGTCGAAAGACAACTTTCAAATTTTAACCCCTTGGGTACGGATTTATTTGAGAAAATATTTGCATGTGGAACGGATATAATTTTTGGTTGCTTGTAGTAGTATGTAAAAGCAGTACATTTTACGTAAGAATTTATTTATTTCCAAAATATTGGTGACATATGTAGTATTAAGATGTCTTCAAGTAATTAGAATTGCAACGTTTTAGACACGTCATCTGCTCCTAGGGAAGACAAGTGAATAACGTGTCTCAGACGTCAAATGTACCCAAGGGGTTAACTTAAAATCATTCGTTAAGTTAAATCATTTCTCCACAATTAATTTGTTGACTTTTTATACAATGGTTGTAAAATTACCTACATTTAACTGGTAATTTGAAATCCCAACAGTTTTGGCAAATATTTTCATTCAAACGAAAAGGTTTCAAAAGACACCTTTTGGTCGAAATAGGTATACTTACAATCGTGGTAGAAATAGTGTTAAAGATGAAGCTTCAAAAATGACACTTTGGACGTTTAGTAGTCGATTATAGTGTCCTTAAGATGGCGTCAGAAACGAACGTCGTCAAGTAGACCCTTTGCAGACGTTAAACCGTCTTCGTAAACACATTGGGGCGCGTTACCTGGAGCAACGATCAACAAGTACAGTGATTCTAACTTAGATGATGAATTATTTTAGACTGTTAGTGTGTAAGTTATCGAGCATATGTTTTAACAGATGTTATTTCGCAGGATCTGTTAGTCTTAGTTGATAGTTGTATTATTGTAAAATTTATTCCCTGCGGAACGTGTATTTATTTAATTATGATAAGAACTCAGTGTGTATCAAAACGGAAATGTTTATTAACTTTACAGTATGCAAAATGTATATGTGTACTTGTATTCGAAAGAGAAATATTAAGACACATTTTAAAGTTGACAAGCAGATACTTGTTAGTCAGTTTTTACACGTTCACGATTTTTAAATAAGACACAATATATTTCACGAAAAATCTTTCGTTTAATCTCGGATTCTCAACCACGCTAATCAAACAACAAGAATGAAAATCACGTGGTTCAAGCTCGGTGTCGTTTTAATGCTTTCCATCGCACGTTACATCGTTATTCGATTCGTTGATTCAACACCGGTCGAAATTGATTTCATTTTGACCCGATTTCACCGTGCCGGCATTCGTTCCAAATATATACGTGTATATGTATACATATATACGTTCGTGCTACGTGCCGGATAAATTATCTTTCCGTGCTAACAATTGTAAGTGAACGTGAAACGAGTGTCGCGAAAAGCTCGTCGAATTGATAACTGGGAGGAGTTCAATTAAGGATCAAAGTAATGGCACGTCGACCGGCGACAAGATTTCGCACGATGAAAGAACACTCGCGAAGACACCGGATTCGGATAAACGAGTGAAAACAATGTTCCTCGTCTGACACGAAAATTGAGAATGTCTGACGACGCAATCGATTCGAGAAAATCGCGGGAAAAGAACGTCTCTGCTCTTGAAAATAGAATGATTGTTTTTAGAATAGTTGCGAGTGACGAATCTTGTTTGTCTTTTGCAGGAAAATGTCTTGAAAATTGAAAATGATTGTTATGGAATAATGTTATGGAAATTATTTGGTCTCGTTTGATGAATCTAGTGTAAATTACCAATTTTTCTAGGCCATGGATTATTTTTTCTGTTTTGATACGTGACATGGTAAAATAAGTACGTCTGACACGAAAATTGAGAATGTCTAACGACGTAATCGATTTAAGAAAATCACGGGAAAAGAACGTCTCTGCTCTGGGAAATAGAAAGATTTTTTTTCAGAATATTTGCGAAAGGTGACGAATCTTGTTTGTCGAACGTCGGGAAAGTTTACTCGAATGAATTACGATGAAGAATCATCACAGTTTTAAGTGGATCGATCAATCCCGCAAAGATTGAAAGAATAATTTTATAGATTTTGTTAATACGTAATATTTATCCGACAAAATAACAAATGTCGTTTCGCGCAAGTGGACGAGTATAAAAACGGCAGGAGCGGAAAATGGAAAATCAATGGTAATTCGAATGAACATGGATCGCGTATTAATTTACAGACGAAACGAATATAACGTTAAGAGTGCACTCAATGCAGTGAATAATTCTACCCTCGGCAAGAGTGCAATTACACGTTCGACTGAGCAAAAATAACTAACGGAGTGTAACTACCTTCAGATTTTCCCTCGAATGGTAATATTATACAACCCTTAGGAAAATAAAACGCGAAACGTAGACATTTTCAATACAAATTGAAACTCGTTAAATAATATCTCGTTCCCAATGAAAATCGAACCCCCGTCTGATTCTCTCAACGAAAAAGCTACAATTATAAATCTCATCGACGAAATCAATACACTTTCCGTTCGATTAGTCATCATTCACTCAAATGACAAGTCAACCGTGACTTTGAAATCACTGGAAGCCCAAGGAAAAGTGAAAAACAAACTTTCAACGATTTCCTCCCTTGCCGATAAACTTCCCCCATTCGAATCAACAAATTGCAAATAAATATCCATTCTAAACTTACAAACTCACCCCTTATAGGGAGAAGGGGGAGGGGGAGAAACAAGAAAATTCCACGTACTAAAAAAATCTTGTCCCAATGAAACAACAAACTGCAAATAAATATCTATTCTAAACTTACAAAATCACGCCTTACAGGGAGAGGGGGAGGAGAATCTATCAGGACAAGAAAATTCCACGTGCTAAAAAAAATCTTGTCCCAATGAAACAACAATTATAACGAAAAGGCGGTGGTGTCGGTTCTCCGCGAGAATTGTGCGCGAACGTAATATAATTGGCCCACAAAGGGTTGGGGTGGGGGTGGTGGTTTGAGATTGCGAGTCGACGGGGCGGATAGGGGTGGAAGTAAGGTAGATAAAAGGGGTCGAAACAGAGGCGAATCGAGTGTCGGGTCGGTGGTGCGAGGGTGCGGTATCCGGCATGAAAGAATGAGGGAAATGAAAGAAAAAAAAGGTCTCGGGGTAGAAATGAAGTGGAGGGAGGAGAGGGAGGAAGGGGTGGGGAGACGTAACCACCCTTATGCTCTTTCTTGTGACCTAACCTAAGGCAACGTCTGGCTCCTTTTACCTGACTTTAACCTACGATCGTTATCGTGCCTCGTAAAAACACAAAGCCGTGGATCGGCGAAATCTCTGCACTTGAAATCCCGTTCTCTCTTAACGAAACCTGGAAACAATTTATTTTTTTTTCTCTCCCCACCACGCGAAGCTGTCGCGACGGGTATTTATGCGACTCCGGGAACGGGGGAACGACGAAAGGTCGGGAAGGTGTAAGGTCGGAGAGAGATGGAACCGTATTTTTTTTATTTGATGGGCCGCGTCGTTGGTCGTGACCTTTTTACTTTGTTTTTCGATATATCGGGGGGATGATTGAATCAAAGGATCACTGGGACGTGGTAAATGGTTTTGGAATACGAATTGTCTATTTTGGTTTTATTGTTCCAGTTGTTATTTACGAAAGACGTACGTATAAGTTTGGTTTCTGAAAAGATGTGCTATAGTATGTCATTCGATAGCAAAGTATTAATTGATGATTAAGAATTAATCGTTTGCGGTAGAGAGGCGACTCTCAGTCGCCGAAATAAAAGGAAAATGAAAACCCTCGAGTGCAAAGGCTTAAGACTCTTGTCATATATTTTAGAGAACTATATGTATACATATGTATATATGTATATAACACCCAGATTACTTTTGTTACCATTATCCTTTTAAAACGAACGCGACACAGGTATTATTTCACATTTTTTCCACCAACTTTTTCGTACAATGCGAATCTTGTTAGAATAATTCTTGTCGGCCGTGTTAAGCTGTTATCGTTATGATCTCTCGTGAAACACACAAAGCCGTGGATCAGCGAGATCTGCGCCCTGGAAATCTCTTTCACACAACGAGACCCAGAAATATAATAATTTATATTTTTCCACGAGTTTTCGCGACGTTTTTATCGCGTCTCATTCGGCGAGGAAAAAAAAATAGAAACATTATAATACAATGGGTTTCGCGTTTTTCGAGGCATTGCCGTAAAGTTGATCTTTTGTCCGATGACGTAACGCATATAATAACTGGGAAAACATACAATACAATTTCTGTGGTGTAATTAAACTTCTATGCGAGTACTAATAAACAATGCGAAACGGATCCGATATTTGCCACGCAACGATATATTGTTCGATCGACGAAAATGAATGCAAAATCATGACATTTACAAATAGATGTTTCATTTATCCAGTTTTTAATTGATCCCCTTCTTTTAATGACGTAACAAAAACGTTATCTCGCTGTGTTCATTAAATCTTGATCAATACATGTCAATTTTCTAAAACACAACGATAGAAACCACGCGCCCTTAAAAATAATTAAATTTTATTCAAAAAATTCACAAATGACTCATTTTTTTAAACGTAATTCGTACCAATATATTTTAAATACCCCTGATCCTATAAGAAGTAGACAAACAATTTTTTGAGTATCGGAACGTACAAAAAAGCATTCGATTATTTACTTAAAAATATAATCTCGTCATCGTCTTAATCTGTACTTGTCAATGATAACATATCACATACAAAAGTGTTTCTATTCGGGCAACAATCGATTGGGAAATGGCGGTAAAGAGACCCAATGGAGAACTTTTATCTAGCAATAAAAAAAGAAACCGTGCGAGAAGGGTGACAGATTTTCGGGTGATATCTGATAGGTCATACGACCCTATCGGACAGTCAAAAATTCAGTCTCGTTCCTCCGACCTTCTAGAATATATCCTTCGAGGCTTTCTTCAGCCATAAAAAGCAGTAAATTCTTTTTATTAGCCGGTCAACCTGCGCAAAATCGATGATAAAATGTCTCACGCGAGCAAAGTCTCCCAACACTGGCTTTTCGACGTATTTTATAAATTCCTTAGAAAGCTCTCCCTTAACTCTGATATACGTTACCGTGTCTTTTTGCTGTGTATTCTTGCATAGCTCATCATGGAATTGAAAGAATCGTAATGAAAGATTAATTGCAAATATTAACCGTAAAAATAGTAAATTATCACCCTCGATAACTCTCTCGATAACTTACCGGAGACAAAGATGTGATAGAATATGCAAGAAAGGTCTATCTAAAACAAATAAACTTAATAATATAACAAATTTGAAAAAAAAAAAACGTGGAGCTTCTGCTCCGCACAAATCGAAAGACACTTTCCAATTCCGCGTCAAAAATCAATTTTTCCGGAAAATCGGCTTATCCCGCTTTTCCTGACGCGTCGCGGAAAAAAGACTAATTCCAACCGCAGCAATATCGCACACTTTCCAAAATTCTATAATCTGTACTGCAGATTTTCATCCGATCACTATTGAAATCTAATAAATAAACGCACAAATGCAACATCTCCCTATTTTCCGATTACGTAACACTCTCCAATACACTTAATTCGCTGGTATCAGCAAAAAAAAAACTGATTTCCATCTCCTATTAATAATTACTCTCTCCATGCTCATTTAAAAACTTCCAAATTTCCAAAAACAAACAACGCACCAATCCTCGACAATCTCCACACAAAAAAAGTATATCTACCACTCTAAAAATGCCTCAAAAAACGTTTCTTTTTCCACATTACCCGCAACGTATGAAAATTGTATCAGGCTCCCCGACACATCCGCGGAAACCTTCGTCAACCCCACGTGGCTTCCACCTTATCTCGTGTTATCACTCGTCGTTACATATCTCCCGACGGCAGATACTCCTCTCTCCGGTGAATCGGGAACGCGATAAGTCCCGGTTGGCAAAGTTAAAGTATCCCTGTGTGTTCACAGGACTCCGCGATAAAGAGGAGAAGAAAAGGGAGAAAAAAAATAACTCGCATTAAGGTTGCCCCCTGGATTATACGGGACGATACTCTGTATCGATGTACTCGCACGGGAAACCGGGAATAAAAGGGTGGGGGGGAGGGAAGAGCATCCATCAGGAACAGCTTTCCGGGAACGTAAAGGAAAACTCGCGTTACGCCCACTTGCGTCGCGACGCCCATTGTTGTCCCGAAATGTGGGATGTGTTTAGTGTTTGGGAAAATTTGTGCGTATGTATCGTGTTCCCGGTGATATACACAACGCGGGTGGAAGCGACGGGTTACCAACACGTTTCCATAATACCGGGCTCGATGATTCATTAGCCAGCGTTTTAATTACGTATTCACGGTTAAGGTTTCGCTGGACCGACGCGGATGCTGCGACGGATTCGCGTTACACTTTGACAGGCGTTTCGATAATCAGCTGATCGATCGTTGTTCTCGACGATGTGTGAAACAGCCTGTATAATGTGGGAGAAGGTGTTATCCGTGATTGGAAGGTTTGAGAGTGTTGCACCACGTGGTGTGTGTGTTTTTTTGAAAATTTCAGTGGCTTTGAAATATAATCGTTTTGATCTTATTCTATTTGATAAGATAATTATTCTAATCGATTGTTTGTAGAAGTTGAAGAAATTTCCACTAACAAAGTAAGTAATTACCACTTATCCCAAGAAAAATCAAACTTCTCACCAAAGTAGTTTATTAATAATTAAAATAATCTTATCCTTGATCCTTTAGCATTAAATTCCATCGCATAAAATTTATGGGTCATCGAAAATATTGATCAACCACTATACATTAGAATGATATATCAAAATAACATTAATATTTGCAATTCCAAGTACCATTAGAATTGTAAGCAACACGTCGACGATTTAAACAACACAACCAACTCTATTTGCGTTGAACAGCCGGCATTTCGGACAATTACCAGGACATTCGCGTGGAATATTTCGTCTATTAAATGTTCCATAACCGTCTATGGATCTTTTTCGAATAATTTACATATTCCCGTGCACCGTGGGGCCGTGCTTACGTGCTCCAGCAACTTTGCGAGATATATGCATGTATATTTCAGCCTCTCCCCCCGGAGGTCTCCGTGTCTCTTTAATTTTCCAGCGACTTAATCCCCGTGCGTATAATAACGCCCCGTGTACGTACGACTCTCTTCCCATTCATATGTATAGGATCATTCTGCCACCGACGAACCACGAAGCGGACGTTCACGGGGAAGCCGGAAACTTACCGTGACATTTTTAACATTTCAACAGTAGCGACCGGTTTGATTTGCGGAAATAATCGCGCGAAAAAACGGCGAAGTGAACGGGGAATTCGAAATTAGTTTGAATAATTCGAGGGATTTTCGGCGTGGAGAATAAAGTCATTGCGGATTTGATTAATTCAATGAATATTAATTGTTAATTAAATAATTAATTGTAATTTTAATTTGAGTCGATAGAATTCGCGGAAGATGTGGATAGAATTGTTTTTATTAGAAAGTAAAGTAGGATTTATTGCAAAAAATATGTATATGTATACATATGTATTGAAAGGTAAACATTGAAATGTTTGCCGTCATTCTTTAAGTATGTTTCCTACTTTTTCTGTTAATTTTAAATCAGTAACCGTGAAATTCTTCGACAAGAGTGTATTTCTACGTCGAATATTTAATCAACAAACTCCACGTTAAACAAAATACAAAATTTTGTACTCGCCACAAATTAGAAAAGTATCATTAAAAACAAAGATAACCGTGCGATCGAATAAATATTAAACGAGCAAATATTTCCTGGCAAAAGTACACTTCAGACATTTTCCCGGGCGTTTCGTGTACTTCGAATCGAGTTAAACGAACGCCCTATCGATTCCGCTTTGGCAAAACTCATTGAAGAGCGCAAATATTATAGAACACGTTGAAACGATGAAAACCTTTATCTCGTCCCGCGGCGGAAACGTATCCCCCGGCGATCAGCCGCTGATATTTCTGCTTCGTTTTCGCAATCCGCGAATGCGAACCCCGTGGATACGTCAGAGAAGCGGAATGCAAAACGATCGCCCGGGAAGATACGAATGTAAATAGACGATTTCGCCTTGAAATTCACCGGCGAGTTATCTCTTGATTATTATAGATCCCTATGGATAAAATCCGTGGAAAATGTTTCCGTTGATAATCGTTGAAAATCATTTGAAAAGATTCTTAATTATGATAATATTTGACAAACGATTAAATCGAGAGATGGAAAAATCACGGGAAAGTGGATGAGAACAATTTTTCTAGTAATTAACCGAGAAGTAATTAACGATAGGAATCCGTCTCGTGTATTGGATGGCAATCATCTTACTTACTTTTAAGCCATAAAATTGTCGGTTAAGAGGATACCGCGGTGAAGAGTCAGACAAGCGAATAAAAGGTCAGACGGAAACGTAAGGATTCGTTTATCCTCCCTGTAAGCTTCTATCATGAAACCAGTCCTTTCGATATTACTTTTGGTATCTCACGGTAATGGAAGTAATCAACGGAGAAAACACACAAATGTTCGAATTAAGTTTCACCTTTTCAGTTTTATATTTTAACATCGTCATCCTTTTATTTCATGAAAATCATTTTTATTCCAATCTTTTGACGATATTATTAAAAAATCTAATCCACTGTAACTTAAACTTATATTTTAAATTTCAAAAATTCAAGTGTTAGTTACACTAAAATATATAAATAAGCTAATTTAAGCTATTAGATTCTTGATATGTCAATCTTTTAAATAATTCTCAACTTTTCCAATTTTTCGCGCCTAATTATCCGCGTTTTTTAAATAATACAAGTTATCTAATTCCACAGTTCTTGCGTTCCCGATGGACCTAAATTAATTCCCACCAAAAATATGTATCTCTAAATCCTTCCATGTCGAGTGATAACCCTGCGAAAATTGCTTTTCGCGGGCGTGAAATTTTCACTCGTGTCAATAATTAACGACCACGTAACACTCGGGTTGCGATATATGGAGTGCGGGGCTGTCAGAAAGACACGTCGGGGATGTCGGGAAAAGGGTTCCATAGGATTTCGAGGAATGAGAACGACTATGAGACTAGACAAGCAATATAACTGGCGGGCAACAAGGCAGACGTGAAGAAGAACGCAATTTGGCGAGACGAGCTCGAGATATACTCAGTCGGTGGATCTTGCTGACAGGAAATATCTCAGGGAAGCACGTATTTTTGCAGTCAATTGCATTGAAATTTCCCCGATGTTTCGGTATCCTCTGAACACGTCCGCATCCCGATATTCGCGCTTCCCGAACGTGTTTTATTATCTCGAACAAGTAAGAAACTGTCGAACTTATCACTCTGAAGTCGCGTCGGTTCTTTTGGACAAATTCACGTTAAATTATTCGAAAGAATTCTGTGTCTCATGTGTTAACTGGGATTCACGGGATAACTTGAGAGTTTGGTAGAGAATTTTAATCGATACGTATCGCACAGGAAATTTGTATTGGTTACATATTACGAATGTTTTAATGTTATTCATGATAATCATTGACATTCGGTGTTTATAATTTTGTTAGGATCTATGGAATTGAATTAATTATGTATTTTATACGTTTTGTGGAATAGTCTGTGTGTATTTTATTTAAAAGAAATGTCACGTTTTAGAATCGTAATAATAGGGAGTTTTCATTGATTTATTTAACTGTGGGAGGGAAGAAAATTCGTATTTTCCGCCAGTGAAACAAGAGCGCGATTAATCAACCACTGGTAGAAAAAAAGAAGATCTATAATTGCTATGCGGAGTCGGAAGATTGACGTTCCAGAAACACCCCTGGAACGGTAAATTTTCCACGAGGACTCCCCCGGGAACGTACCTTTCCCGGATTCCATAACCAGCTAAACAAGAACCCCATATGTGCCGCAATAACTATCGCTTCGAAGGCAATTAACGTTGACGTTTCATCGGAATCATATATTTTCACTGGCAAACATGGAAACGAATGATTCATCGTTTCGATCGATCCGCGTAGCCTGATCAAATAATACGTGCATTTTCATAATGAAAAATAAACGCCATAAAAATGGACGAACACCAACAGAAAACAATTAACAACGTTATACACATATCCCGGTTCAATTAAAATAATTAAAAGTACCTCCGACTATTTACAAAATCCCAAATAAAATTATTCTTTAAAAAAAAAAAAGTGATAATTTTCAACGAATTCGATTTTCCGTGCCCTCGGTGGTATATGAAAATTCATAAAAAGAAACTGTTCTTTAAAAAAAAAAAACGATTATTATCAACGAATTCGATTTTCCGTGCCCTCGGTGGCGCATGAAAATTGATAAAAAAAGAAACGAATCGATCGCGAAACTGTAAGAATCCCGCAGGTAACTGTAACACCGGAGAGCATTTTCCGGCGGCGAGCGAATTTCATTTATCAGCGTCGCGACGCGGAAAATCGATGGAAATGTCCCCCCGTAAATCCACGGGAAGTGAGAATTCTGAGACGGCCGGGAAGCTATCCTCGAAAGGATTCCGGGGATCTTTTCCCGATGTATCGAGTCGCCGTAGTCGACTTTCCCGGAAAAAGGAAAAACCCCGTTCTAAATGGAAATCGAATATTCTCGTACGCGCGTTCCGCGATTCATAACGCGTGTCATAACCTCCCACCCACGTGGGTGGAATGTGTGTGAATACTGAGAAATGTGAACGGGAATGTGGGAAAAGAAGGCGGGTTCGACGGAAACATATTCCCGCTTTTCCGACGTTGAATACGCGTTGCTATTAATTTCCACAGACAGAGATCGTACGATGGAAAATTTTATTTCGCACGTGGAATTTTCATTTGTGAGGGAAACGGATAGGTGAAGATTATGATAATTGGTGTTGCTTTCTTTATTTGTTTGTTGAAATACGACTTTTATGATCATTGTACTTTATGCGAAGAACAGGTGGATGGAAATTGATTTTTTGTATTTATGAGAACGCAAGATTGAGTTGGGCTTTGATTCAGAACTCATGTGTTATTTAATGGGAGTTTTTGAAAATGTTAATATTTTCTACACCTGTGCAACAGATTTTGATGTACTATTTTTTCGGATCTGGTTTGGATAGTTATTACATATTCCGTTGATTCGGAGTATAAAAAAGTGTTGTTCCGAGACATCAGAGGTTTATGCTGGCCTTTTTTACGATCTAAAACTTTTAACAAAATTGAAGCTACATATGTTTAACTCTATATATATATACTCAATTTCATATATATATATATATATATATATATGAAAATGAATGTATGTCTGTTTGTCTGTCCATAAAAACTCCAAATTTAACCATGATCGCACCGAGCTACAAGGCTGAAATTCTGTAGGTTTCTTAGTTTATTGGAGAGTAACTCCCTGACAAAATTTCAACTTCCTAACTCTTTTAGTTGTTGAGTTACAATTTACATGTAAGTCTATGGGAAACAGCTAAAAATTTCTTCAAAACGACTTAACCTTCCAACGACTACAGGTCAACGTGGTCAACGCCACGGGTCGCTCCGCTAGTTATATATAAAATGAAAAACTCACCCATCCACAGTGGGGAACAATTTTCACAAACATTCAATTTTTAAGATTATATTTCAATTACACTATGGTTCCGACACAATAATTTATTTTATGTTTTTTAAATAAGGGAACATAGTTTTTGAAATGTGTCCCTGAGGAGGGTCCTAAACAGGACCGAAACATCGGAAGGAATTTTTCGATTAAAATAAAATTGTTCCCCACTGTGGATGGGTGAGTTTTTCATTTTATATATAATTTAAACATATGTAGCTTCAATTTTGTTAAAAGTTTTAGATCGTAAAAAAGGCCAGCATAAATTTATTAATAATTATATGAATAGAACGATCGGTAAAATTAAACAGTTTAACATCACAGGTTTCGCGTTAACATTTTTTCGAGAATCCCCGTTTTACGGTCGTTGTAAAACGGAGTATTTTCCGCTGGCAAAGTGTCGGAATTTTTGGTCGAATTGAAAACAGTGATTTTTTTTTATAGAGAAAGTAACCTGTTTTCAGCGAGGATCCGAGATTTGTGGCCGAGGAATAAATCACGATTAACCAAAAAAAAAAGAGTAAAAAAAACCGATCCTGTCGTCGACGCTGCTGGAAAAAGTGAAAAATGTGACTTACGACAGTTTACGTCTGCGGTACAGATATATCGTATTGCTTCCGCTAAACGGATTCGTGTCGCTTTTAAAGCGACACAATTCCTCCCTCCTTTTTCCCACGAGAATTACAGCTTACCGACGACGACGTCGAGGAAGAATAAAAAAAAAAAACAGACTTCCACAAAAGGAACCTCCTTTACGTATTCCGAAAATCGCGCCGGATTTGCGGAGAAATTGAAGTTTCCGAATAAAGGGTCCCCGGTCAGATTCCGGAGATTTTTCGAAATGTAGATTCCGTAAATGGAGACGGCAACCGAGCGTACTTAAGGGGAGAAGAAAAACGAAATGGCCTCTCTCGTTATTATATTTCAGAGCAAACAGAACAGCCTTTTACCGTCGATCTCCACTGTAAACCCTCGCTGTGCAAATTTAAACGCCGAACTTTCTGCGAGCGTCTCGAAAAATGTTTATTCGAAACACACGATCCCAAGGAATCGAAATTTAACACGTCGCGTCGGATCGACGGTGTTCCGACGTGGTACATAAACGTTTTATCATATAAAAAAAATAATAGTCTCTCTGTGGTGTGTGAAACGCGAAAAATAACGAAATCACGTTGCGAGGCAAAAATAGATTATTAATCGATATTTAAATACCTAGTCGCATCAACACACATATTTCTAGGATATTATTTCACCCTTTAATTTCGATAAAATGAAGAAAATTTCCTTCTATTCGGATATCAAATTTATTATCGATAAAATAGACGTAATTATTATCTTTCAAATTCTCAATTCCATTTTCGTTCACAGAAAACCAAAGAGAAATCGTTTCAGATTTCAACGATTTCCCGTTAGAACGTCCCTGGAAAACACGGGACTTCCGATATCACGTTGAAAAAAAGAACTTCCATTTAAACCGTTCGACGGAAACCGGAAAGGGTTAATCGAGACATACTTTGCGTCACATTCCTATTCCCTACATACATCAGCCTCGAATTACGTCACTTTTTGTTCGGGAAAACTTCATTCATTAACGGGACACCGTAAGTCCCAAGATGGATGCCGCAGGGGCGTCGGGACGCCGGAATTTCGGGGGTGAAACTTCGTTTCCCATTTACGAGGGTGAATTCGTAAAAATCCCGTTTGCAGGTCAATTTCAACCCCGTAGGCTTTCGAACATATTTTCTGTTATCCGTTTCGTCTCTATTTTTCTTTTTTTTTACGTCTCATTCCGGTTGTAAATGCGCCGGAAAGAAAGGGAAAGATTTTTCGGCCGTCCGGGGACGGGAAATGGGCGGGAAAATCCTGGAAAATCCAGGATGAGACAGCGTGAGAACGAAACCGGAAATCGATATACATATTATCCGACTCGCGACAAAAACGAACGAACGAACGAGTCGCGAATCCAACGGAATCGACACCACGGATCAAACGATCTATGAATAGGTTCTCGTGTTATCGTGTTTGGATAATATTTCTTCCGACGGGGAATTTGATTATGTAGATTTTAATGAGATAATCAGGAATGGAGTGGTCGATTTAAATTCATGGGAATCCGGTCGCAGGGAATTCCGAATATTTACGATGCCGCGTGTCCAACATTTACCGACGGAGTTTCTGAATAATTGAAAATCTGTCGCGTAGTTTCACCCAGTGAAAAAAAAAAATAATCTCACATAATTTAGATCACCGTATTAAATATCTTTGTGGTTAGTAATTTTGTAAAATAAGTTTCAATGGGAAATGTCACCCGTCGACCGTTTATGGTAAAAAAAAAACTCCCAATCGTTTCATCCGAGAATAATATTTCCACTTCGACGATCGTGTTCCCGTCTTCTCCGTCGGCCGACGATCCGTTTCCCACTTTTGATCGTCGACGTTCCCGTCGACGATATCTCGCGATTTCCGGTCGCGTTTCCGCGGTTATAGAAAATTATATAGTCTGTAAATAATTCGCAGCCCCGAATCCGACGACGAACTTTTCACGGGGTGCAACCCCCACCGGGATATTCACAAGTGTGTACACACACACACACACATACACACGGGTTCCTAAAAGCTACGAAACGAAGTCTGGCGAGAGATTGAAAATCGATATCCAATTTGCGGACTGCGAGATGAGGAAGCGGGATAGGGATTCGCGGAAACGTGTATAACCTTTTTAAAACGCCCGTTAGAAGTTAGAACATGGATAAATCGCGATAATACATGATTCAAATGAATCCTCCCCCTCCCCCCCCCCCTCTTTCCTCTTCACTGGGTCTTGCGCGGTGTTTTACAATCGGATCGCGTGTTTTTTTTAATCGAACGATTATCTCCGATATTTTACGTCGTTCCCCGGTAATCCGAGGATTCCGTTCGAAACGTATGTATGTATGTATGTGTGTGTGTGTGTGTGTGTGTGTGGATATGTACGTAACGATTTAACGTTGTGACGGACAAACGCGAATTCGTTTAACGAACAATCTTCACGGGAAATTAAATCACTCGGTTTTTTAATATTTCATTAAACGCACCCGGCGAGTTGGTTGTCTCGCGGCTAGCGTTTGTTATGGATTCGTTCGATCGTTCTGGGAAAATCAGTTTCGGAAATTGAATATGGAACTTTACGCTAGGTTCGTAGAAATTGCGTCTTTTTAACGCAGTTCCAATTTTATAACGAGATAGATAAAGGAGTAAATGCTGAATAACGTAAATCTTGTATAAAGATATATTCCACAACTTTATTTATAAGTTAGTAGGAAAATTCTATTTTTAGAACATGACTCTAATAGCTTAAACTTAGCTTATTTATATTTTAGTGGGTTTAATAAACCCTAATATATAATTATGTTGTTATTAATATTGTTTAAAAAAAATGTATGATTTCGTTCATGTTTGAAATTGACGCGAAGAAATTCCTGTAAACCTAGCGTTAAAGAATGTTTTCATGTGAAAAAATTAAGAATGAAATTGTTTGACGGAATCTTCGATTTTTTTGCGCCGAGAATTTCGGTTCTCGAGACTCTTTCGAACCGCACAGTGGAATCTTTGTTTCTTCGTCGTTTCGAGCTTCAAGTTTTCAATGAGATTGTCGGATACGGTGTCAGAAGTGGCGGTGGAAACTCGCGAGGAGATTGGAAGTGGAGATCTCGTTTTGTGAAGAGAAATAATGGGGAAAATATACGAGTCTCGCGGGAAACGCGGTAACGGCATGCATATCAACGTTAATCCTATAATGTGTGCCCGCATAAATTCTTACCCGACAGAATAAAACGTCACGTTTTGATGACGCGAACGGAAAAAAACTCAATTTCAGGAGTCGCACGTGAGGCGTTCATTTTGGAAGTGTAAGTGAACTTTCTTTTTCATTCTGAAATGTTTTCCGCAAACAGAAACACGCTGATATTTTTTATTAGTGAATAATTATAACTCGATTTTCTCTTATCTTGAATTTATAATAATTTTTTATTTCTATTCAACTATTAGATAGTTGTTTAATCAAAGGATCAAATTGTCGATGATTAATGAAAGGAAAGAGAATTTAAAGATACGATACTAATCTTTTCACGTTGAAATTTAAGTGAACGACTCGTAATAAAATGGAGTACTTTTTTTACGCTGTGAAAATGTTAGAAAAGTGTAAGTTCAAGTCTGATACACTATCTTCAACTCGAGAACTCTTTTCCCCAGCGTCGCTCAGTTCACAAGGTAGCCCGTAGACAAT
Source organism: Mimumesa dahlbomi (assembly GCA_917499265.3). Lineage (NCBI taxonomy): Eukaryota > Metazoa > Arthropoda > Insecta > Hymenoptera > Crabronidae > Mimumesa > Mimumesa dahlbomi. The sequence goes on along the minus strand of OU824113.1, from coordinate 4,240,982 downwards.
TCCAGAAAACGTAGCGAGGTATTATTAAATTCGAAATGATATTGTTTCAATAACCTACATCGCCGTTTCCAAGTGCGTTATAAATCTTCTTCCAATTTTACCGTGAAATCTTTCGTATAATTCCTACGCGAATGCGAGCGAACCAATTTCACCATTTTCCTCAAAACTCTTCCAAAAAAAATCTTCATTAATTCACTTTAAAAATCCATATTTAAAAAATACAATCATAATCCCTTTTGATAACTCGAAATACCATATTTTAATCGATCCGTCCATTAATTCCGATTATTCCTCGAAATTCTCGTCGACGCGGCGAAACTTCCCAGTTTCCCAGTTTTCCCGTTCCAAAATACAACCGCGGAAACTTAGCGCGCGGATTCATGATCGCGGTCAAAGGTTCCGTTTTAAAATCCCATTGTTCGGAATTCACGTGCACGCGACGATACGACTAATAACTCGGCGCCGCGACGTCGAACTTGGAAAACTTGGGGCTCCGTCAGGAAACACCCGGGAACTTGGTACTCTCGTCGGATTAACGGAGTCAAAGAGCACCGTCGTTCAGTTACTTGGGAACTACCTACGCGGAGGCTTTTATTTTCCACGTTGGACGCTCGACACGGAGCTCGGGGTTCGCCTTTTTAAAGGTCCGCGAACTTTAACTTTCCGCTCGGACACTTTTCCACCTGGAAATCGCTGCGTCAAACTCCCGTCGGGATGCTTTCGGCGAGTTTACGTGGTTTTTGAAGTGGAGAATCTGTGCATAGAAGTTTTCATTTTGTGGGATTCTTGATTAAGAGCGATATACCAAATTTATAGTGACGTCATAGGTAGTGCGGCATTCAAGGTATCAAAATTGCAAAATTCAGGCCATGAAAATTATCAGCTTGCCGTTTTCGCAAATGTTTAGATATCGGCGTGAATCTTTTACTGCCTCATTCAGCTTCGGATTCCGCGTCCAAAACGTCCTCAACCATTGTAATAGCTAAAAAATTACGGAAATTAGGAGCAATTTACGAAAATCGCGAAAAATCGTCAAATTATGACAGTTTTTTGGTCGGCATTCGCTCAATTTTTGAGGTAGCGATCTGAAACTGGTACCATTGTTTTAGTTAGGAAATTCTACGCCAGATCAATGTATAATAGTCGTACTTTTCGAAAATTTGATTTTTCGCAAAAATCTGAAGGGGGTAGGTCAGGATTTTTGGCGATTTTCGTAATACGCCTGCCATTTCCACAATTTTTGAGATATTAAAATGATCCAGGGCGTTTTGGACGCGGAATCCGAAGCCGAATAAGACAGTGAAAGAATCAGATCGATATCTGAAAAATTGTGGAAATGATGAGCGATTTACAAAAATCGCAAAAAATCCTGACCTACCCCCTTCAGATTTTTGCAAAAAATTAAATTTTCGAAAAGTACAACTATTATATATTGATCCGGCGTAGAATTTCCTAACTAAAACAATGGTACCAGTTTCAGATCGCTATCTCAAAAATTGAGCGAATGCTGAACGAAAAGCTGTTTAAATTTGACGATTTTTCGCGATTTTCGTAATTCCTTTGTCATTTCTGCACTTTCCGGATTCTCGATGCAAAAGTTCGCGAAACATTCTTCCGAACGTGACATTTTCAAGCGCGTGTTTTTCCCCCGAACGTTCATTAATTCTGAAACTGAAGTCGCGAGCGATTTTCCAGGGTTCAAATGGCGTTCCCGCACTTCATGGAAAAACTGACAACGCGGATAGTATTTTCGTTGGCGAAGAATAATGTCTTCTTTCGCGATAGCCGGCGACGTTTCAAGGACCAAGAAATAAAACGGAAATGATCCTTGCAAATTTCACGTACGTTTGCGAGAAACGACGATGAATCACGTTGTAAAATGGCGAATTAATCGTCGAAAATTTATATTTTGTTTTTCGTTCCTCTCCGATAGATTTTCAACTACATATTTTCTTTCGACCCACTTGAATTTTATTCATTTTCAAGAAAATACCAGCAAAAGCAACACCGCGAAACAAAATGAATATTCTTTGAATTGAAATTTTCTACCGAGACGGTCAAAGAAAAATTCATTTATGTATTTTCAAGATTAATGTTCGCGACTTCCCCTTTCGACTATTCCACGATTTAATTTTCCATCCGAATTATTTCTCGAGCGATATCATTTCCGTGCTGCAGCTTATTTACTTAGCGACCGGTATTATTTACCTGGAATTCATTTAATATTTAGGAATATTGTGCACCTTTGATTACCCCACCGCGAATAAAATATCGCACACGATTTAACAATGAAATAAATACACGGCGCGCTGTGCAATCAACTAATTAACAATTAGCACCTCATTACAGATTTACTAACACTTTGACTGTCTCACCGTGGTAGTTCGTATTTTATTAATTACATTCGATTCTATCCCCCCTCCCCTCTTCTGCGTTTCAATCGTTAGCATTATTTCCTGTATTTTGGTAATTAACGACTAACTTAACGATCTCGAAAGTAATTAAATTCAACATGACCTTACATTATTCAGAAATTATAATATTTGTCAACTAGAAACTTCCTCCGACGTTTTGGTTCCTAAATTTGGACTTTGGAAACGCCTGCTTTCCAAATAGAATATTTAAAAAACATATTTAGTTCAAACAATACATATATTACAGAATTATTTATATAATACAAAATAAATTACAAAAAGGGGAAGAAAACAATCATTGTGGACCCCGAATCGATAATTACATAACATACACATACGTAACGCGTTAAAATAAAAATTAGTTTATCACCCTAAACGTTATTTCAACGAAATCAAACAAAAATCTCTGCCATAAATCTGTTTGTTTTCCCGCCGTTGAATTGAAATACAAGAAGGGCACGGTGCCAGGAGCCTCGAAGGGTTCGAATGGAAATATGCTCCACTTCGAGCGAAGATTTTCTCAATCCCCCAAAGGTTGTCTGTTCCGTGTCATATATCGGAGTGCAGTCGACGAGAACTTAAGAGGCGTGGGCAGGCGGCGGAGAAAGGGTTTCCCGTAGAATTCGCATCAGCAATAGCTAGCAGACATCTCGTAAAAAAAAGAGAAAAAAAAAATCAATATCCGGTTTCGAGATGCTGAAGCAAAAGTACCGGTCCAGGTAAAGAATTTCTGTCGCGGACAACCGTCGTCTGCACGTGAAACTCTGCGGCAGGCAACGATTTAGAAACCGCTGGAAATAATGCAACTCGAAATTCTGATAAATGAAATTACAAACACTTAAACACACCCGTGAATCTAACCATGAAAAAAAAAATTATTCACTCCGAATTAATAAAATTACACTTTTTCACCAGAGAAACGAAGTCAATTAGAAATTCAAATATTTATAAATTGTTAATAATATATAATTTTTAACGATCATGATTGTTACAGCCAGATAAATTCTCTGATTATACGAATTCATGAATTGTTTCGCATTTCTTACCGGAAATTCAAAAAAACTCGTCGACAGGAAGTTGTTTATTAGGTGACACTATAATCCGGTGATTTTAATTCGACGAGATTTCTCACGGATTGCCTTCGTCGGGATTCAACGACGCGGAAGAAGTGGATGCTGTTAACACAGAGATGCTGGTCCCTTTTCTCTCGCCGTCATCTCGACGACAGGGACAAATCTGACCTCCCTATACCCGATTCGGGACAACTGTTCCCGTATCCCTGATCGACCCGACTGACACACGTTAAAAAGCACTCGCGTGATTTTCCTCGAGACACAGGGATTCCGAGGATTATTCCTGTTATCGTGTCCCGACGTTCTAATCAAAGTTTTGGGAAAGTGGTGAACGTCGAATACGGTTTCTTTTGTCGGTGAGATACAAGTGAAAGGAATGATATTGAAATATCGAAATATTTCGCGGAGTTTCTCGATAATGTGGGACGAAGATAATTAATTTCTGAGTCTAATTAGACACGCATTAACACTACGCTAAAATTAAACTTTCTAGTAGAAACGATAATTACTGTTTTCATTAAAACAAGGTGTTTTTTAACTGGATGCTTGGAAATTGTGAAATGAAAAGAAAGTATGACACACACAGAGAAATACAAATTATTTTCCATATTAACGTTCACCGATAGTAAATTTTCATTTTCCAATCAATTTATCGTAGAAATTGAAAATGTCAAATTACAAACGTAAATTGCAAATGACAAATGTGTCTAAATGAAAAACACAGAAATTTTCGAATAATTATTATCATTATCCAGAACAGAAGTCAACTCTCGAGGTTATCAATAAATCAAATATTCCCCGCGTCTAATTAAATAAATTAAACTCTAATTACACATATACAATCCTTGTTACGACATTCTCTCTTCTACAAGAACAGTAAAACGAACATTACGTAATCACATTAATCAACAACAAGCCAAGGCACTTTTTCACCGGTCCGCGATTTATTTCCGGCCAAAAAAAAACAGAAAAAAATAGAAAGAACGAAAGGAAACCCGACGGTTTTTGCATCGTCGACGAATAAAGCCGCGGTATTTATTCGTATCATAAAGCGGAGTGCACTTGTGGCACAAAATCGATGAACATCATTACTTAATCGACGCCGCCCGAAATAGACGAACGTACACAGATCGAAGGATGCATCCCGCGATGCCGAACAGAACTCCATTGTTAGGCGATGATAAATATATTCCCGCATGTACAAAAGCGGCCACTGGGAGTTCGTCGTAAGCTGGACGCCATTTTTCGTCCAATTTGTTTACTCGATTCCGTCGAAATTTCAATCCGCCCTTTATCGCCCGGCATGCTGCCAATATCCGTATCCGTTTCGCTGCGCAGAAAATACCGAGTCTTTCCGCGTTTCCGGAATAACTATGCGAATTGCAATTAAAACGGGAACCGTCTAACGGCGGAATGATTTTCTACCTGGGAAACAGAGATGGTATGTGGGTGTGTGTGTGTAGGTGCATACATTGTGAATCGGTTGAATGATAATCGATAGGGAAATTTTGAAGGGATTAAATTGATAGTAATGGATAGAGATAGGTGAGGTTGGAATTTGAGAAGGTTACAATGATGATAGAAATATATATTTAGTGTGTGTAATGATGGATTGGTTAATGATTTTGAGGGTATTAAATTATTGTCTGGTTTGTCTTTGTTTTGTGCTTGATAAGGTTCCGTGGGTTCTAATTTGTATTCTGGAAAACTTCCGTGCTTTGAAATTTGTGTCTTTTATAAGTTCCAGGCTTTGAAATTTGTGTGCTTTAAGATGTACACGCCTGGAAGTTTCTTCGGTTTAAAATTGCCAAGTTCTGAAATTTCGTACTCTAAAATTTCCATTCCCTGAAATTTAGCGCTCTAAAATTTCTATTCCTTGCATTTTCTTACTTTAGAATTACCAAGCCTTGAAATTTCTTGCTTTAAAATTTCCATTCCCTAAAATTTCGGGCTCTAAAATTTCCATTCCCTAAAATTTAGCGCTCTAAAATTTCTATTCCTTGCATTTTCTTACTCTAGAATTACCAAGCCTTGAAATTTCTTGCTTTAAAATTTCCATTCCCCGAAATTTCGGGCTCTAAAATTTCCATTCCCTGAAATTTAGCGCTCTAAAATTTCTATTCCTTGCATTTTCTTACTCTAGAATTACCAAGCCTTGAAATTTCTTGCTTTAAAATTTCCATTCCCTGAAATTTCGGGCTCTAAAATTTCCATTCCCTGAAATTTAGCGCTCTAAAATTTCTATTCCTTGCATTTTCTTACTCTAGAATTACCAAGCCTTGAAATTTCTTGCTTTAAAATTTCCATTCCCTGAAATTTCGAGCTCTAAAATTTCCATTCCCTGAAATTTTGTTCCTCTAAAATTTCTTTTCCCTGAAATTTCTATTCCCCACACTCTTTCAATCCCACCATCCAACTATTAATTTTTCCAAAGACGCTTCCTAACAATAGAGAAACCAAACGGTAACTATACCCCAGGAAATACATTCTCAAATGGCAATAACGTATCAACTAATAATTTCCATCATAATATCGCGAAATAATTTGCATTAGTAGATTACGTTTACCTTGCATGTTCACCGAGTATCCAATCCGTGTACTCTGTGCCCATGAGCGTGTCCCTGTGTATGCGTATATGTGTGTACCACGGAAAGATTACTTAGCCAACTAAAACCGGACGGTCACACAGTAACACAGCCACACTCGACAACAAAGTGCATCGTGTCAAAAAGTGTGGTAGTACGTTGCAACGTCGACAGAGAGAACCAGACGATCTCAAGCGCACCCGCAAATTGCGAACCGGTCGATAGAACTACCACGAAACTCTCGAAATGCTCTTCGCAGTATTTTCCATGTAAACGAAGGGCCAACGTCCGGACAACGACAACAAAAAAAAAGACTTTCCCACTGAAAATAGCCCAAACGAAACCGTACCCTTCTCGTCGAACAATTCGGTATTCTAAATTTCGATCTTTTTCGATGAAATAAAACCCGGGGGACTGTTATCGAAATTCCCACCAGACATTTTCAAATAAATCCGTAGTATCTCAAAATTTTGGAAATCACGGGACACCCTGTATAATTTTAACACTTAAACTTTATAATAATATTAATTAATCAAGTTGATAAACATCCGCTAACATGGAAAGAATCATATTTGTTTTTTTATTAACAAGAATAAGTGCAACTTAACGGTACTAATCGCAGCAGTTATATTTTTTTATTAAACTTTGATCTTTTCCGGTTATACTGCAATTAAAATCGGTTTTCCACGACTTATCGTTTCTGAGATATAATTTTCTTAACTTTTTTACAAAAAAGGTTGTATCTCCATATGGGGTGGGCTTTGGACAAAATTTTTCAGACTTTTTTTTCTCATTTTTATACGTTCTATCTATCTAAAGTTTCCCCCGATTTCTGTTACACCCTGTATATCCGGGAATAGACGTTTCGAAGCCGCGGAGAATGCGGAATGCAACGAAAAGTGATTAGTTGTAAGTACGTTGTATTTCACGGGCGTTCAATTAACGGTATGTTTGAAGCGAAGTTATATAATTACAGGAATTGTGCATTAATCAGAGGGTACTAATGAAAACGCTGGACCCGGTCGCGATGGTACTCCAGGATATTTCGCTGATTATTTCCGTACGAATTTTCTAACCGGAGAAACACGGGACACGGCTGTTAAATAATTACGTTGCAGTTTTACAAGGGCGGCGAATAATCGCGAGTATTCCCTTCCTCTTGCCGATATCATTAACGAGCATTAAATTCCCATCGAATTATTTACCGGCGGCCGTGGAAATATTTTCGCGGATTATTTTCTGTAAATTAATATTATTTACCGGGGCGAAACGTGAATTCGTTGAGGGGTTTGTGTTATATTTTCTTTTCACCGTATTTATTAACGCTTTATCAAAGGGCCTAATGGGAGATTTATTACGGGGGAAATTTCGTAGCTTCCGCGCGCCAGCTTATAACAGCCCTTCGAGACAAAGGACTTGATTCACCTAAGTGGAGGGTTCAAAAGTCCGCCGTAAACGTGGATATAAGTTTAATCAAGAACCCCCGGGGTAATCCGGCTGGAGTCAATCTTTCGAAACTGCTTCGAAACTCTGGCCGTTTAATCCTGTGTCAATACCCGGCTTTCTGTTCTCGCGCGATCTCGCTGAGTTTTTTCGTTTCCGCGGGAAAAAAAAATAATTAAAGTCGCGCTGGGAAAGTCGACGCCGGCGCCGCGACGCTCGGAGTTCGCGTTGTAATTCGAGAAACCCGCGGAAAAGCTCGGATATCGTCCGCTGAACGTCCGGAGATTCCTGGAGGGTCGTTGAAATTCGCAAAATTCTGCGATGTGTTTTATAAAATCGTTTTATTGCTAATAGAAATCTTGATTTAGGGAAAAAATGTGAGAATTTGTCGTGAAACCTGGGCAGTCTAAGCGAAAGAAAATTCAGTGAACGAATTCGCGGACAAAACGTGATTTAATAGACGATTTTAATCGTTTCATCGATAAAAATATTAAATGTCAATTAAACCTGGAAAGAAATACTGTAAAATTAACGCGAAAATTTTGAGTTCATCATTTTTCTGTCAATTTATAGGAACAATATTGAGAACTCTTATTACTTATAAATCTTTTAAAAGTCTCTAAATTCCGTATAATTTTGTGAATATATATTTTTTTTACATCCCCATCGATTACCCGTAGCATTCGTTTAAAACGCAAAGAATTAGAGTGTCGCGAAGTGTAATACCGTTTAATACCATTACCCGGTATCAAGGTAACCGACCGTTTCAATACCCCATTCATAGGAGTTACTTTGACAGAGGCCGTAAAAGCGACAAATTCTTCTCTCTATTACACCATGGATTTTAAGCGATTCAAATAATATTTTCACAGAGGAACCGCCGTTTCCGCTCTTCTTTTTTCCACCGCCACGCTCGCCAAAGCGCGCAAATAATAAAAGAGAATTTAAAGTGGTTTCGAGTGCGTTCGCGAACAGGTGCGCGTGCGTGGGCGTTTTTTTTTGGTCTTTTTTCTTTTTTTTCTTTTTTGTCACTCGTTACTTGCAGCCTTTTAACACGGTCGCGTGAGAAGTATCATTAAAGTGCATCGATGTAATCTATTACATTATCTGGCCGCTAATTAAGAGACGGGATGAAATAATTAATGAAGTATCAAATTCTCTTAGCGTGCGATTAATCAATTTTGTCGAAATTGTGACATTTTTATTTTTTTAATTGGTGGGACGGATCGATGTATCCACGGGATTGATATTTTTATTGTCTGTTTTAACGCGTGCAATGTGTAACTGTTAATAATTTTTGTATTTCTTTTTTATTCCCGTGGCGCGACGAATCTGATTAATTACATACCGATTTAATTATCTCGTCGCCCTTTATAACGCGAGATTTTGTAAATGACACGATGGAAATTGTATTTTTAATGGATATCCCGTGGTTCTTTCTTTCGGGTAATGATTATTACGGATGGAAATTATGAAACGTGTGAAATAATTAAACAAAATCACGCGCGATAATTGATTACGATACGTGCGATTTCGCGTTTCCAGCGTTTTATTGCGAAGCTAATAAAATATCTATAAAGGGCTGCGTGATGGGTGAAAATTTTATCAATTCAAACCCGCCTGTGGTTTATTCACAGATTTTTAGTACCCGACACGCAAACTTCCATTAGATTTTATCAGCGTGTAATCCCAGATAGCTATTACAACTCCGGTGTAATTAAAATTAACAAGGGAACTCTGTGCGTGGTTATAATTTGAATTAAAAATTACATCGTCTAGATGCACCTTTTTGAAAGTTGTAAATAATCTTCGCCGGGAACGTTCGTTCTTGCGAAAACACGTGGAAAGTGTAATCTTTCAGTGGAAACTTACACGTTGTAATTAATACCATATTCTACGTACACAATATACGATAACGAGTACTCTCTAAAAGTAGATTAAGACAAAACTGGAGTAATTTCCGCGCGTCGAAGGTTTGTCGGCTTTCAGATCCAACGCTCCATAATTTCCATGCTTTGGTATTTCTGCGCCCTAATATTTTTAAGCGTTGGAGTTACTGGGCTCTGAAATTCCATGCTTTATAATTTCTGCGCTCTGAAATTCCATGCTTTATAATTTCTGCGCTCTGAGAATTCCATGCCTTGATATATCTGCGCTCTGAAATTCCATGCCTTGAAATTTCTACGCTCTGAAATTTCCAAGCGTTGCAATTGCTACGCTCTAAAATTCCATGCCTTAAAATCTCTGCGCTTTGAAATTCCATGCCTTGATATATCTGCGCTCTGAAATTCCATGCCTTGAAATTTCTACGCTCTGAAATTTCCAAGCGTTGCAATTGCTACGCTCTAAAATTCCATGCCTTCAATTTTCTGTGCTTTGAAATTTCTGCGCTTTGAAATTCCATGCCTTGAAATTTCTGCGCTTTGAAATTCAATGCTTTGAAATTCAATGCCTTGAAATTTCTGCGCTTTGAAATTCAATGCTTTGAAATTTCTGCGCTTTGAAATTCCATGCCTTGAAATTTTTGCGCTTTAAAATTCCATGCCTTGAAATTTCTGCGCTTTGAAATTCAATGCCTTAAAATTTCTGCACTCTGAAATTCTATGCCTTGAAATTCCTGCGCTCTGAAATTCCATTTCTTGAAATTTCTGTTTCAATTCCCACTAACAAATTCCCTCGTATATTATTCGAACAACAAACAACACGTCGAACTATTCCCTCACCTAAAAACCAACACCCACTACCCTGTAATTCTTCCTTGCTCGATCGCGTCCCCTACAACGAGAGAAAGAGAGAGAACAAAAAAAATAGAAGAAGAATTCGTAGCAAAACCGTAAGATAGAGTCGATGCTCTCGACGGAGACGCACGAACGCAAAGGGTTTAATTATATCCACCGGCTAAAGTGCACATTGTGCATGGGGCGGGTTTCTAGATAAAGTGAGCCGCATGAATAAAATTTCAGGAGTATAATCCGGTTCTAGAACGATAACGAGCTTACAGTCGGAGAATCGCATGCAGCTAAAGAGGCTGAAATGTTATAATTTCGACGTTGAACGGATCGATCCGAAACGCCGCCGTGCCAGTCGCAAATCGTGCTGATCCAATTTTCCAGCGATTTTAACGTTTTCTGAGCCTGAAGAGCGCAATTTTTCTGCGGCCCGAACACCCAACGTTTTTTACATTCAGACGAGCAGCACGCTGGACGGGAGACAAAAAGACAGAAAAAATAAAAAGAAAACGAAGGCACGATGTCGTTTCAGATTATCCTGTTTCCTTTTCCGGCCGACGCTCGTCCAGTGAATACAGTGTCTTTCATTTCTCGTGGTTACACAATTTGTTTGTTCGAATTTTTCTATTGGTAATTAAGCAAATTGAATTCTATAATTGTTTGAATAATATTAGGAAAAATTTAACGAGATGAAATGAAACAATAATTAAAAATGTAACGTGGGGAGAAAGTTAAGAAAATTTCAACGAAAGTTGAAGTTTCTTTTGAAATATGTACCATGGTACGATCACGTATCCTTACGATTGTACACGTATGTATGTATTTATGTATGGGTATATTGTATTTAGAATAAAACGTTACGTATTTCGTGATTTATATTGCATGGAAAATTCTACTTACGTGCATTTTTCAATGTAGCGGGTCTAAGGGGAATGGTGCGCGACGTGCGGAAAATTTACAGGAACGTGAGCCGAAAGTGAAATTCTTATATTGAAATTGCACGTAGTTGCGGCCAAGATGTAGGAACATACTACGTACATACATATTTACAGTTATATATTTTCTTCGGCTGATCGTTTGCCCCTTTCTAAAAATTAATTGGAATTTCATCGCACAGTTGGATGCGGATTTTTGAAGACACTGTACATTGTGTAATCTAATCACTGGGGTAATTGTAGACAGACACGGAAAAGTTCAACGCAGGAATGAAAATTTAAACGATAATTGAAAATTAATAGTAATTTCCACGCCTTGAAATTTCTAAGCGCTGCAATTGCTACCATAAAATTTCTATACGGTGTAATTTCCACGCTTGAAATTTCTAAGCGTTGTAATTGTCACCATAAAATTTCTATACGTAGAAAATTTCACGCTTGAAATTTCTAAGCGTTGTAATTATCACCATAAAATTTCTATACGGTGAAATTTCCAAGTCTTGAAATTTCTATCTACTTACTAAAATTTCTATACGTTGCAATTTCCACGCCTTGAAATTTCTATATGCTGAAATTGTCACCATAAAATTTCTATACGTAGAAAATTTCGCGCTTGAAATTTCTAAGCGTTGTAATTATCACCACTAAATTTCTATACGGTGTAATTCCCACGCTTGAAATTTCTAAGCGTTGTAATTGTCACCATAAAATTTCTATACGTTGCAATTTCCACGCCTTGAAATTTCTACGTACTAAAATTAACACGCCTTAAAATTTCTATACGGTGAAATTTCCAAGTCTTGAAATTTCTATCTACTAAAATTGACACACTTTAAAATTTCTAAGCGCAGAAAATTTCACTCTAGAAACTTCTACGCGACGAATATTATTTTCCACTCTACAAATATATTCCACTATCATACACCCACGTAGCGTCGTCCTCGTTCCCCAAAAATTCCCACGTCTTGAGATATCCGCGGTTCGTCGGTTCCTTTATCGAAGTTCCGCAGGCCAGAGGCTCTGCCAAACTGCTCAAATTCAAATCCAACAAAGATCCGATTAACTTGAATAAATTTGATCGTACTCGGGCCACTGTATTTCTAGCCGGGAAAAATGGGCACCCGGAAATGTCAACGCGATACCACCCGATTACGCCCCTGAGTCTCTCGGCACCGAAAATCTATTATAGCTTGAAAATCATGTGCCCCGGATACGCACGGATACGTTATGCACCCGAGATACTTTCCGAATGGGATTCGAAATCAGAATTTTGACATCGGATTCATTCCGGCTATTCGAAGGATATCGAGCACCGATCAAATATTATATGGTGCATCGAATCTTCCGTACGTCTGATCGGGTGGAGAACTTTTTTCATGCATGAAAATCGCGAAAAATGTTGAGGTAACCCGCCCAAGCGAAAGGAAAATAGAAAATTTCGATTCCGGGATAGAAACTTTACGAAATCATACATTTCGAGTCAATTAAGTAATTATACATTTAATTTTAATATTTGAGAATCTGGAACTTTTTGTACAAAAAGGTCTCAAAATGTTTGTTAAAGTTAAATAGATTAACACTTTTCCTATTAGTAGATAAAGTGTTTAATTCAATGGAAATCATAAAAACTAACAAACTCGTTTCTCTATTCAATATATTAAATATATTTTACTTTACAGATCACCCGCAGTTTCAGATTTCAATTTTTAAAATACAAAGAGATATACCTAGTTTTAAAATCATTTAAAAAGACTTGTTGTAATTATTATTTCCACCGCGAGGGAAACTTTCCCTCCGTTTTTCTACCTTTTCCCCAACATTTCTCGCGAAAAACACTTGATACCATCTTACAATGAAACATCCGTTTCGTTCTGCCCTTTACCAACACCAAAGACAATCTGTTACTCCGATCGTACGCGATACAGTCTCGCACAGATATTCCGGAAGTTAATCGAGGGGTGCGGCCGCCAACCGAGGGGGTGGGGTGGAATAAAAGGTCATTAAGGGTGAAACAGCCGAGCCGGAAAAACGAACGCGATGGTTTTCCTTTTTATTATCTCTCATCGCGGTATCATGCCCCCGTAAGAATACAGCAGTTACACTACGTTATGGTGTTTTTAATGCAACTCCCCCTCGCGACCCTTAATATTTCAAACACCACGGACGCTCATTTTCTTCGAGTTAAAACAAACATCGCAATCTCGCGCTCGACCAGCTTTAATACTCGAATGAAAAGACCTCCGAAACACTCGTGACGTAATTAATCGTTTCGGTAGCCACGTTCAATTCTAAATACACTAATTATTTTATAATAAAAATAAACGAAATTAATTCAATTGCCTCTGTTTCTTACTAAATTAAACTTCAAAATCATGACTACTTCAATTACACTGTGCCATGGATTTCCAATAGAAACTACTATTTTTTCTTTTAATATTTCAAAATGAATCGTGATAAGTTCAATAGTGGCGAATTAAAAACACGGTTCTATTTGCCGTGGAAATGTTTTCTCCTTCAACCGCCAAGAAATATCGCGTCTGGAAATATTTCGAAATATTCTTCGATACCCTTTCAACCCTCTGGATTTTCTTTTTTATTATATATATATATATATATATATATATATCTATATATGGTTGAAAGCGTCCATTAGTTGTCAATGGGGTGTTCATAAATCAACGGGACAGCTATAGCTACATCGATAATAGGTGCATAGGCAGGTATAATCGATGTTTCATTTCTACGTGGCGTCGGCGCCGGGACCTTTGTGCGGCTTCGCGTGAAAGCAAAATTAAACGTTCGTGATTAATGTGATTGACAGATTTAATACCGCCGCGGACCCGCGACTATTACGCGCGATATCCATTATAATTACTTTTTTTCCAAGGTCCGCGGGAGCTTTCACTAAAGTGGCTTAGTCGTTTTTCCGTCGGATTTGAAAATCATTTTCTCGACGCAACGTTTGAAATCAAGAAGAAGTTGAAATTATGGACCGCCTGCGTACTGTTGATATTGTTAAAATATAATAAAGTGAAATTTTAAGCACGAACTGTGTGCCGTTTAATTTAGCGTTTAATTAAAAAATTATGAATGTGGATACCGGAGCTAATTTTTATTTTGTTGTATAGTGAAAGTGGAGATGGTATTGTACTTGGTAATTAAATTTTTTGGAATGTGTTCAACGTTTTCCTAATTTCAGTGATGAAGAAATTTTGTTGTTATTTCTTTTTAGTTTTCTCTTTCTCACGTTCGTCAAATTTTTGTGCATTGTATTTAAATTCCTTGAAATTTCTGCACTTTAAAATGTCCACTTGCTGAAATTTCTACGCTTTTAACCTTCCACGCTCTCTAAGATTTTTACATTTTTTAAAGGAATAAGTTTGGCAGTACGAAATCTCTGGCAGGTGGTGTCGTAAAAAAAAACAATAAAAAATACCCTCGAGCGATTCCACATCGATTAGCGTATCCGATAGCATAGTAATTCCCTATTGAACGGATCCAGTCGCGTGAAACAACTTTTCCATCTATTTAAGCGAATCAAAGTGTGGCTAACAACGTTGGAATCGTTTCCGCAACTCCGCCGCGAATACTGAAACGAAAGTTTCCGGAACGGATGCGACGGCCGGCCAATCACCGCAGTTTCACGGGGGCTGCGAAAACTTAATCCGATTTTTCACGGGCTGCCGTCAGGAACTTCTTACCGCCGGATCGTTTGCTAAATCATTTTCACCGTAGAGCTAAACTTTGCTTATACATTCGTCCCACCGACTTCTCTCGGCAACCCTCGAATTGCACTTCCACGTTAACACATTTTCTTATCCGTGTCGTTTATCATATAATTTCATAGAATTTCCGTGCTTTGGTATTTCTGCGCTCTGAAATTTCCACGCGTTGCAATCGTTGTGCTCTGAAATTCCATGCCTTGCGATTTCTGCGCCCTAAAATTCCCATGCGTTGGAATTGCTGTGCCCTGAAATTTCCAAGCGTTGCAATCGCTGCGCCCTAAAATTCCCAAGCGTTGGAATTGCTGCGATTTGAAATTCCATGCCTTGAAATTTCTACGCTCTGCAATTTCCAAGCGTTGCAATCGCTGCGCCCTAAAATTCCCAAGCGTTGGAATTGCTGCGATTTGAAATTCCATGCCTTGAAATTTCTACGCTCTGCAATTTCCATGCGCTGGAATAGCTGCGCTCTGAAATTCCATGCCTTGAAATTTCTGCGCTCTAAAATTTCCAAGCGTTGGACTTGCTGCGGTCTGAAATTCCATGCCTTGAAATTTCTGCGGTCTAAAATTTCCAAGCGTCGGAAATCCTGCGCCCTAAAATTCCCAAGCGCTGGAATAGCTGCGCTCTGAAATTCCATGCCTCGAAATTTCTGCGCCCTAAAATTCCCAAGCATTGGAATTGCTGTGCTCTGAAATTCCATGCCTTGAGATTTCTCCTAAAATCTATCCGTGTCATTTATCCCCCGTATGATCCGCAATCGTGAAATATTTAATATAAATGTGTAATCTGATGACTTTCAATATAATCCACCGATAAAACTGTTCTCTTTTACTATCGCGAGGAAATCTTAGTAAGATTCCGATTTTAATTAAACACGACTCGACTGTTGTACGATGGAATATTAAACGGTACAATAAATATTAAAAAAGACAACCGCGAAATTGCTTATTTATTATTGATGAGGCAGAAATCATTGGTACGTTTAACCTGAAATTTGTTAGTGAAATGAAATTCCACGTTATTGCGGTCCGTTCGCTTTTGTTCGTCATTTGCGATGCGCATTGCAAAGCAAGTTATAGTTTTGACGAACCTTCGGAACTTTGCCGAATAATTCCGATATCCTTTTCGACCGCCGCGTTTTCCGAACGAGTTTCCCGAATAATTGGGGAAAACCCGGCCGAAGCTGGCGAAGTTTCAACAGTTTTCCATTAAAGTATTCACCAGTCTAAAATACATTCGTACCTCGGACACACACACACACACACTCGTAAAAACCGAGTATGTAAACAACGTGTGCGGTTCGTAAATCGTCGGGTATAATAAACGCGGTGATTTCGCGACAAGAGATCATTTTCACCGGCGAGACGCATTATCCGCGCGATCGCAATATTTTTCGCAACAGCATTTTTTTTTATGCACACCACCGGATTCGCGAACCGACGAAATACGTCGTAAAACTTTTACCGACGATTTAAAGTCGCGCGAAGACATTTCAGACGACGTGGAACGTAAATTCCCAAGAACAACCAATGAGACGGTTGAACATCATTTGGAAAAAAAAACAGTAATGAAGTCCTCGTGGAATTTAGAACCCGATAAACTATCCTGGAAATTATTATCCCTCGAACGACAAACGATTTCATTTTGAAGGAATGATTTTGTGACTAATGAAATCTTTCAGCTTCTGAATGCTGTAGAGTTTCGTTTAAGTACACTTTTGATTCGCAGTTACGAATTATGTACATAACTGAGATAATTAATACAGTAATGCACGTAAAAAAGAATTAATACAGAATTAAAGGTGTCACTTGACGGACGATATTTTTCGTAGGTAATTCATAAATTATTAAAATAAATCGGATTCTACCAGATTTATTTCAATGTAACAAAATTTGATTTAATTTGCAAGTCTACCCAGTTATTATTATATGATAAACATCAAATCCTGTAATTAATTATTGAATCTTAACACCTTGCCTTTGTCAATTTTTCCCCATCCGGAACCCAACGTTAAGAAATTAGTTGAGAAACGCGTTATCTGTCAATGATTCCCGGGAATCGCGAGTTCCACGTTGGTAATTGCATTTTCATACACGTCGTACTAACCCCTTGGATAATATGGCGTCTAATCCTCCCTGAACATCGCGATTTCATGTATCCGTAATGAGCTTGCATTAAGACGTACGTTGCACACGTTGCGAACGCTCTTTGTCGACCGCAGGCATCCGACGATGATATCAGGGAATTGCGAGCAGCTGCTAATACACATACAGGCTGATCCATTTTAATCGGCCCACTGAAATATTTACATCGAAGGATTATCGGCCGGAAGGGTGATAGTTAATTATAAACTTACAATCGAATTTTAATCGTTGATAAATCATAAAGTTACAAATGAATCGATGTCTCTCCCTTAGTTATTATTTATTAATCTATATATGTATTATGATCTATATTATGTATTATGTATTATGCATTATGTATTTATATATTATGTATTATGTAATCAATTCGAATTTAGAAAGAGAATTTATTGCATCGATATTGAAAATATCGTTAATTACGAAATGGACACATAGTATGTTTTAAATATCTAGAATTTCGGGCAGAAAATGTTTTTATACAATTAATAGATTCAGTGGAGCGATTAAAATCGATCGCCCTGTAGATACCAAAAAGAATAGCGAATTAATGTGAGTATCTCACACGTGAAAATAAGTTGAGATTTCATGGTAGGGAAAATATGAATAATTTATATCTCGTTCGAATATGGGCGCCGTGTCTGACCGGCTTATAAATAAGTTTCCCTTGAGTGGATCACCCTGTACGTATACATATATGCATGTATATATGTATATCCAGTGTTTCAATACGATGGGTGGTATCGGTTAGCTCTAGACCACTAGATATCGAAAAGTAATTTAGATAAAGCATGCACGCCGGAATCGCTCTAATGATACGACGCTATAATTAGTAGAATTAATCACCCCTATTACTCCAGACCCGTTTAATTACCCCAAAGTGAATCTTTTCCTCTAACAAAACGAGACATTCAGAAATAATTCGAACTCCACGATCAATGCCCCTCGTTTCACTAATTACCCATTTTTTTTTCTCAGTAACAAAATTTACGTCCCAAAAGAGGTGGAAAATAAAAATGACATTTCTGCGAACAATCGTGATGTTTCTGAATCAAAAAAAAAAAAAATGATAAAGAAAAATGCTTGGTTCAAAGTGCATTTGCAACGAGTCACCCCCGGGGGCGGAAACACGCGAAACGCGGGATAAACAAACGGATAATTGTTTTACAAATAAATATCCCGGGCATTGTTCCTAGCGAGCGACGTCGAAATGTCCGAGTTGTCAGGCTGAATTATGTGAAATTACGATGGTCGCGTACGAACAATGATAATCATATCGCCGGGGCCCATCGTGAAAATAAACTGCGCGACCGCCGCGGCTGCAACTGCACGCCGGAGATTAATAAAGATTAGCACAATGAATGCCCGGGGTTTACAGGAGCTTTACCAACTATTTGTTATATTTAACGGTGAAATACACTGTTTTAATACCCAGAGCATTACAACCCGACGAACTACGGGCCGGTCGTTTCACGGTCGCGGCACCGCAATTGATTACAGTTTCCGGGAAAACCGGCGGAGGGTTTTCGGTGTTAACGCGGAATCGATGTAATCAGTTTTCACTTATTTAATGCCGATGGAAATGGAGAGGAATAGAGAAACGGAGTAAACTCGATGCGTGCGATCCAAAGTTCTTTGAATGGTTAGAGTGTATGATTTGTGTTATGTTCTAATGTGATTGAAATAGTTTCGGGAATAGGATGATTTCATTTGTTTTTATTGATAACATTTCGGAAATTGATCTTGTACTTTTCGAAAGTTTTAATTTTTCGAAAGAACGTGAAGGGGATAGGTCAGGATTTTTTGCGATTTTTGTTATTCCATTGTCAATTCCATAATTTTCTAGATATGGATCTGATTCTTTCACTGTCTTATTCGGCTCCGAATTCCGCGTCCAAAATGCCCTGGATCATTTTGATATCTCAAAAATTGTGGAAATGGCGAGCGAATTACGAAAAACGCGAAAATCGTCAAGTTATGACAGTTTTTTGGTCGGCATTCGCTCAATTTTTGAGATAGCGATCTGAAACGGGTATCATTGTTTTAGTTAGGAAATTCTACGCCAGATCAATATATAATAGTTGTATTTTTCGAAAATTTAATTTTTTGCAAAAATCTGAAGGGGGTAGGTCAGGATTTTTTGCGTTTTTCGTAAATCGCTCGCCATTTTTACAATTTTTTAGATATCATAATGATTCTTTCACTGGCTTATTCGGCTTCGGATTCCGCGTCCAAAACGCCCTGGATCATCTAAATATCTCAAAAATTGTGGAAATGACAGCCGAATTACGAAAATCGCAAAAAATCCTGACCTACCCCCTTCAGATTTTTGCGAAAAATCAAATTTTCGAAAAGTACAACGATTATACATTGATCTGGCGTAGAATTTCCTAACTAAATCAATGGTACAAGTTTTAGATCGCTATCTCAAAAATTGAGCAAATACCAATAAAAAAACTATTTTAATTTGACGATTTTTCGCGGTTTATGTAATTCGCTCGCCGTTTCCGCAAATTGTTAGCATACAATTTTAGCACATACAATTTTTCGATGAAGCCGCCGTATCTTAATTTTCAAAATTCCACGCGCCGTTCTACTCGTGTGCCGAAATGCCCGGGATTTACAGCCACTAAAAAAGAAATCCTAAAATCCTCGGAATGTTATCGACAGTTCCGCGCTCAACGATGCGACGAACGTCGAGGATGAGTTATTGTTCCGTTAAAAATTTTTAAAGATACAAACAGACACTATTTATCCCCACGAACAAATTACGGGAAACTTCATTTTTTACGGGAAAAAAATCTGATGCCATGTCAACTGCAAGGTTTCACCTATCCGTAATTACCGTGTTCATATATTCAAGTTAGTTAATTAATTAGCTTCTTGTATGAATTTCATGGGCCACTCGCAACTGAACGCTAATTAAATCAGCTTGTTTACGAAAACATTGGAAAACATTTACAAGTGTTTTGTACACTCTCGATTTGAGGAAGGAATTATTCTGCTACATGATACCATTATTTTTATGAAAACTTTTAAACAAATATCTAATAAAATTGTACCTAATATTTTGATGTTCAATACTTAGGCTATTTTCTTTTTAAATATGTATCGTAATATATATCCTATACTATAAGGTAAACAGTAATCGAGGGGACGTTTAGTGTATTTCAATGGACGAAGGATTTTTTGTTTACATCAACGATGTATTTGGTTGACAATGCAAACAACCGATCATGCGAGACCTGCACAGTATAGATCGTTGCATAATTCATGTTATGCATGGATAAACGGCCGGCGATCAAGTATATGTATAACGACCAACAAAAAAAAATTGCACTTTTTCCAATTCATCTCGCGATCGTAAAAACACCGGTCGGAAAATTTGAAATTTCGTCTACAATGTAATATTCGCACACTAACGAGGCTAACGAGCCGGGAATTACTTTCGCGTGTGAAATAAACGCGAATTTGCGTCGAAACGATATTCGATCAGGATTTCCAGTGAAACTACTTTGAAGAAAGCCTTGTTATTATCGTACAAAGGTGATTTGAATAAAAGGAACGCGTAACACCGTCGATATCCACGTGTCTTTAGAGAATTTTCCAATTGATAGCCAACTTCCGAAATTGTTCCTTAAACGATTGAAACGACCCGTTCCATTTCTGTTCGCGAATCCAATGAGGATAACGCAGATCCCTGCATTGCCGGCCGTGGGAATCTCGAAGATTGAAAATACACGATCTAGCATTTTTGCGAATGGAAAAAAGTGTGTGTGTTTTTTTTCACGCGAAAATATCAGGGTCTCCGTTTTCACCTCGCCGGCCTTTGTTCGAATTTAATTGAAACAATTTTATTCGCCACGGTGTGAACGGTGGCAATCTTCGCGATTGAATGGAATACACACGGACGGTGTTCGACGGATTCAAAAGTTTCACACGCCGTGCCTTGAGATATCGAATCAGAATCAGGATTTAATCAACGGCAAGGTTCGGACTTCAATTTGCGCGGATAGTCGGTGAAACTGCTGGTAATAGTTGCGCTCCTCCGGAATGATCGGGAACAGAGAATGTGTCGTCCGAGGAAGGTAAACTAATTCTGGGAAATCGATATTGGAATTATTATACAATCAAGACACGAATCGGATTCGCGGATCGTAATTACAATTAGCATACCGAACGCTGTCTTTGACGTCGATCAAAAATGTATTTATCACCTCGTGACTCTTGTATTTAAAAAAGAAAAATAATACTGTGAAAATATCTGTCGAGTGTGAAAAATTGGAAAGGAAAGTCGGAAAGTTTTCATACTTGAAAAATCGATGAAACGACTATTAAAAAATTGTACCGTGGAAATTGTCGATCTCCGTTGGAACTCGAATCGTTCGAATTTCATTTTGAATTCTTGTTATATTGAAACGGAATTTGCATGTTTGGAATTTATTCATGATCGAATACTTCGGCGAATGCTACGCGGAAAAATTCTGTCCCTTTGGGTTTTCCATACGTGGGCAATTTTATTTCTTTTTTCTTTCTTTTTTTTATTATAGAATAATTGACATTTTTAAACAGTACGATAGTGATAGTCCTCGAAATTAAAAATGGTCTCGTATAAAAGCGTCGTAAATCCTTTATTAAATTCTTCGAAACTACCGCGCGACCTTTCGCGACTTGGTTACGTATGAAATTTAAATTTCCGCTCAAAAGATTCCGACGTTACATATACATTACGTAACCATTCCATACGGGCATTCTGAACGGAACGTAATTGCACCCGTGCTTTTAATTACCGGGTTTCGAGTGAGCGAAGTTACGTAACTCATTGTCCAAGGGAAAACATCGTTTTCCGGTCGTTAGAATTCCAATTTTTTTTTACGAGCCTCAAAACAACTAAAAAAAGAACTCTATAGCATTTTTCAAATTACAGTAAAATTTAATTTTCTTTATTACACATTCATTCTACCGATTATTCCCGAAATATAAATTCACATTTATTAATAAAAAAACAACACTCGCTTTAGTGTGAAAATTGAGAATATTTTCAGATTAAAAAAGATCATATAAATAGAAATAATCTAACAAGAATCTCATTTCCCTATTAAACAATACTGATCGAACAAAAACCGAAATAATAATTCACCCGACAACAAATTAACAACTGAAACTGCTATTTCTACAATAGTGACAGCTAACAAACCGCAACGAAATTCCACCGAGCCTTCGGCGACGTGTTAAAAACAGCTGCGCATTTAATCCCAGTATTAATGACGAGGTATCGATGAAAATACGATGGTAAATACCCCGAATCGATAGATACCAGGAAAATACCTATGCAAAGTAGCCAGGTGATCATTCAACGTCCGATTTATTCGGCCAAAGGGAAAGAAGATTTCCTTCCAGCTTCGTGAGATTAATTTTAACCCGCAGCCGGTTCGTGTCGGGACGGCAATTTTTTTTTTGTTTCTTTTTTTTCACCCCCGTCACGTTTTGCCCTCGCGACGCTCTTAATACCCGCAAAAGGATGTTTTATCAAGGGTTCGCCAGGGTTCGAAAATACTATTTTATCACGCTGATCGAAAATACATAGGCCATCCGTGGTTGTCCACGTGTTATTGTGAACCACATTGAAATATATATGTATGTATTACGTTTCTTTATCTTTCGGGCAGTAGTCTAACCGCGAGATTAATCGGACGAGCGGAGAAGATATCAATCTCCGGGTTTTCGTCACGACCGGAAGAGGGTGAAGAAACGACGCCTAATATTCGTACGACACGCAGCTAACGTGGAAACGACGGATAATGAAAGTAATTGGGATGATAACGAAAGGAATAATGGGCAGGGTTGCGTAGAGATCCTTTGAGATTTTTGAGGATGAGAAACAGAGGAGCAAGGATTGAGAGGAACTTAAAGTTGTTGTCCAACTGACGATTGAAGAGTAAGATGCAATGTGGAGAAAGTTGCGATGGAAAGATTGGAGGTGGGAATGTTTTGAGTAATCATTTTTCGGTGCAGATATGGTGATAAAGTAGTGTGAGGTTTTAGGGATTTTATGAAGTAGAAATTTGAATGCTTTGGAAATTCATGGCGTGGAAATTTCAATGCTTAGGAATTTTGTGACGCAGAAATTTCAATGCAGAAATTTGAAAGAATGGAAATTTTAAAGCTTAGGGAATTCATTGCGCAGAAATTTGAAAGAATGGAAATTTTAAAGATTAGGAAATTCATTGCGCAGAAATTTGAAAGAATGGAAATTTTAAAGCTTAGGGAATTCATTGCGCAGAAATTTGAAAGCGTGGAAATTTTAAAGCCTACGGAATTCATTGCGCAGAAATTTGAAAGAATCGAAATTTTAAAGCTTAGGGAATTCATTGCGCAGAAATTTTAAAGCGTGGAAATTTTAAAGCCTAGGGAATTCATTGCGCAGAAATTTGAAACAATGTAAATTTTAAAGCTTAGGGAATTCATTGCGCAGAAATTTGAAACTATGGAAATTTTAAAGCCTAGGGAATTCGTAGCGCAGAAATGTGAAACTGTGGAAATTTTAAAGCTTAGGAAATTCATGGCGCAGAAATTTGAAAACGTATGAATTTTAAAGCTCAGGAAATTCATAGCGCAGAAATTTGAAAACGTATGAATTCTAAAGCTTAGGAAATTCATGGCGCAGCAATTTGAATGCTTGAAAAATTTAAAGCCTAGAGAATTCATTGCGCAGAAATTTGAAAGCATGGAAATTTTAAGACACAGAGACTTCATGGCGCGGCAATTTAAAATCGTGAATACTACGACCATTAAGAATGAATTTCAAAGCCCTGGAAATTTGAAAGCGCGTGGCTATCATTCTTCAGAAAGCATAGCGCCAGTTTAAATCTGCGTTTTCATTCACATTTCCCTGCTCATTATCCTCGCTAACCTTTGATCAATCCCGTCAAGCTTTCTTTACATATCAGTGCTTTTACCTCCAAACATCTCGTGTGCCTGATTACATCGGACATACCCAACAAAGGAAACTTCCCAAGTGAATTTTGCCAAGTTTCGTAACCTATTACAAGCGCACGGGACCCACTAACACATACAAAGCGAATCACCTTACGCGTTTCTTGTGTTAAATACATTATAAAATCAACGTTTCATTACATTGATGAACCATTAAATTCCCTTCTCACCAAAAACCAATCAAAACCATCTCAAACCATCAACAAAAAACTTCTTCAATCTCAACGAATCACATATCCCACGATATCTCTTATCAATCTAAAAAAAGAAAAAAAAACTCGCGTGAAAGATGTGCATCGAATTCGCGATGCTCCGTTCTAAAAAATGTATCCCTGACGAGAATAAGTTCCTCTTCTTCCGTGACCCCTGACCCGTCACGCAAAGATGAGAAGGAAGTGGTGGCGAGAATAACTTCGCGTCGTGACCTTGGAACGACGGAACGTTAAAAGCAACGTCGAGAGAACGATCCGCGTCGAAAAGCTAGGAGAAACGTCGATTCGCATGAAAGCTTGAAAGGATTATTAATAAAAAGCGGAACTAGTTCTTCGTCGCAACGGAATAATGATAGAAAAAAATAAAATAGAAAAAAAACAGAAAAAACGAGAGAAAAGAGAGAGAGAGAGGGAGAGGGAGAAACGAATAGCTAATGGAGAGACTTCAGTGCGGCATCGGGTTAATAGGAAATGCGGTGGGTTGGACCGGTGGGTGGAAACTGAAATATTAAATTAAACGAGCTCGCTACCTTATATTTCGCAGCCGCCCGATTCGTCGTCGACGACGACGATACGCTTCGTGTATTAACGCTGCAACGAAATGGAAATTCTACGAGATTTCATCCCCCTTTTTTTCCTCTTTAACCCTGTAATATCGAGATTAATCATTCCCCTCCTGTAATCGCACACACTTTTCGATACTGTGCATAGAACACGTTGTAATTGTGATTTGTAAATTGTGAAAATAACGTCTTAACGCTATAACGATCAAGGCAGTCAAAATTACTGGTTTCGAAATTCTTCTAAGAACCGCTTAAATTTAAAACATTGCGATTTCCAAAATGGTTCATAACCATATTTCGATATATCAATAATTAAATTGATCAATTTACTATCCCTCTTTATTTCTTTGTTTCAAACATATACATGTGTTTATTCAATGTTTTTTAATTTATCCAATTAATCCTCGGACGTTCTAGTGTTAATTACCTATAAGTTTTATTTTTTTTCAGACGGTAAAGTAAGTGTGATTATTTTTTTTGTTGAATAAATGAAAAAAAGAAGTCACCGGTGAACCGATCGAAATATCGAAATATCGAAATATCGAAACGAAACAACGGTGGCGTGATTCATCGGTCTAAACTGATTTTCACTCGGTGCTACGGGGAAAATATCTGATTTAGACGCTACCAGCTATACTAGATAAACTACATTTAATGCGGGCAGTCTTTTGTAAACCTAACACGCCACTTCCTCGTCTGATTAACACTCGCGGAAATAAATTTCCACGCCGCCTTGTACACGTGTACCCTCTATCAACGGCTATGATCGTTCATCGTTAATTAGCAGCCGGCTATCATGGATCTTAATTTGTCTCCGGCTTAATGAAACGCTCAAGACTGTTTCTAACAAGGTTTTGTTTCAACGGTAGAACGTGAACGTTGATAGACGTTGCCCGACTTATAATTGACGTATACCACTTGCAGCTCTGAATTCTTTTTTTTTAAATCGGTCGTTTGTTTGGAGAGCGGCGAAAGGGACCTTTGACTGTTTTAAGCGATTTCAAGGATAACTGAACGATAGATGACACTTGGAAATTTCATCGAAGTTTTACAATAATTCATTTTTTAATTAATTATCATTTTAATAATAAACGAGGAAAGATAGAGATTATAGAGATATAAGATTGTATAAAATCACCTTTCGGAGATAAATAATATATTGTGATTCTAAATAGATATTAAAAATTAAATTGTGATATAGAACAATCAGGATTAAAATTTTGATTTACAACATCTCGACTACGGTCTGTGGATGTTAATATTACGAAATCGTATGTGTCACCACAAAACGACACGTTTATAGATTTAGAGACTACTTCGAGAGAAACGGTCCAAGGAAGTGTCATGGTGTTTTTCGCAAAATATCGCCACGTTCAGTGGCGACTTTCGTGGGCGAAAAAAAAAATGTTCGTTGTTGGAGAGAAACAGTCTATCGACGGTCGCTGGAGGAACGTGATAAATCGACGGATTTGGGGAAATATACGTTCGTAGTCGTCCACGTCCCACCGATGGTTCTTTCTATGTTATATCGCTGGTTTAAGGTTGTCGTCTACCCACTTGAAGCAAGTATCGAGCCTTAGTATCCGTTTGCCTCTATGTATAGAGAGTTGCCTCAAAGAAAACACATTGTGTGGAAGAGATGCTTTCAGCTTTCAAACTTTTGACGCCTGGGAATTTCTACGCCCGGGAACATTTGGCTTTCGAGTGTTCGACGCTTGGAAATTTCTATGTAAGATTTCTACATCTTGAAAGTTTTAGCTTTCAAATTTCTGCGCTTAAATACTTGTAAAGTTTTTGTTTGTGACGCTGAGGAGTCTTTTCGCTTTGAAATTCCCGGCGCACAAATTTCTGCGCTGTGGAAGTTTCGGTGCAGAGAAAAGTCTCCCCTTGGAAACTTTCAGCGCAAGAAATTCTGCGCCATGGAAATTTTGGCGCCTGGAAATCTCAGTGCTTTGAAACTCTCGGCGTATGAATTTCTGCGCCATAGAACTTTTGGCGCTTGGAAATTTCGGCGCTTTGAAACTCCTGGCACACGAATTTCTGCGCCATGGAAATTTTGGCGCCTGGAAATCTCAGTACTTCGAAACTTTCAGCGTACGAAATTCTGCGCCATTGAACTTTTGGCACTGGGAAATCTCGGTGCTTGGACACTCCCTGCGTATGAATTTCTGCGCCATGGAAATTTTGGCGCCTGGAAATCTCAGTGCCTCGAAACTTTCAGCGTACGAAATTCTGCGCCATTAAACTTTAGGCACTTGGAAATCTCGGTGCTTGGAAACTCCCTACGTATAAATTTCTGCGCGATGTAAATTTTGACGCTTGGAAATCTCGGTGCTTTAAAACTCCTGGCGTATGAATTTCTGCGCCACGGAATTTTCGGTGCTTTGAAACTTTCAGCGCATGATATTCTGCGCCATGGAATTTTTCATGGACAGAAAAGTCTCCGCTTTGAAACTCCTGGCGCACGAATTTTTACGCCACGGAATTTTCGGTGCTTTGAAACTTTCAGCGCCCTAAATTCTACGCCATATAACTTTCGGCACCCAGAAATTTCTTCACTTTGAAACTTTCAGTACTCAAAATTCTAAGCCATAGAATTTCTACGCCGTGAAACTTCTAACCCACCGATGGTTCTCTCCATATATTCCATCGCTGGTTTAAAGATGTTGTCCACCCACTCGGAGCAAGCATCGAGCCTTAGTACCTATTCACCTCTGTAAAGCGTTGCCCCAAAGAAACCACATTGTACAGGGGGGAGATACATTCGGCCATTTCCCGCGAATGGCTCCACTATATTTCCGTATATTTCATCGCTACGTGATCGTTATCCCGGAAATTTCCTACCTGGCCGAGAAAATTTCGCCCCTGGATTGCTCTACGTTATTTGATTGCCGCTCGTTTGTAGAACAGGATTTTTCCTTTTAAAACTTTCGCCCGGTTTATCCCCCCACATGGATGTTGATACGAATGATAAACCGCGGGAATAAAGTATGAGTAGTTCCTTAGAAGATCGATGGAGAAAGTAATTTGATGTATCATTATAGAACATTGTGAACGGGACTTTAATGGTAAAGAAGTCGCGATACGTTCGAAAGTTTGTAGTGTTTGAAATATTGAAAAGGTCCCTCATTGAAATTGATAAGGGTAGTGAATTTGCAGAGGGAAACACTTTCAGGGAAGTTGAAAACCTAATTTTCAACTGAGTGATCGATAACACCCTTATAGTTCACAGCCTTTCAATTATCGTAAACGAATGGGTGACAAACATCGGTGGACAGTGAAATCTTGATGGCACGTTTCGGAGATTCAATTTCTTTTTTTAATGTGTCAAACCGTAAAAATGTATTGTTTAAACGTGACGAACGTATGTTGTTAAAACTTTTGTAACTTTTTTTTTAACATTCAATCGTAGGTTTTAATTGATTAATAAAACCTCGTTACGTTTTTATACATTTATAAAGAGATATTTCATAGATTAACGCAGTTTATTTAGAATACGACATTAATAGGTGGGAAATTGAAAATTCATTTTTTCTGACAGATTGATGTTTATCACATGGAAAGCGTTGTAGGAGAATATGTTTCTACGCGTTACAGCCTAAAAAGTATCACGTTTCCAATATCGAAGAGATTTCCATCGTATACAGAGTTTCACGTGACATGTATAATCCATTAGTGTCCTTTTTGGCTGTATTAATAATTCATCCAACTCGGAAAATTCTCGCGTTCGCGGAGATAGGGAAAATTCGGACGGTTCGTTTGGAAATTGAATTGAAAATAATAAAACGTTCGCCGATCGTGCGATGCCATAAATAATAACGAACAAAGACTCGCTTACGACTCGTACAGTAAAACGATATAAATGAAATAAAAATTGTTATTGGGAAAATCTGCGTTCATCCGCCAGAGAAAGTGATGGCGAAATTTCTGGCAATTGAACGTTTTAGCTTTAAAACTTCAAGTGCCCAGAAATTTCTGAGCCTTGAAATTTCTGGCGCCTGGAAATTTTAAGCTTTGAAACTTCAGACGCTCAAAAGTTTTTGCGCGTTAATACTTTTCATGCCTGGAAATTTCTGCGCTTGAAATTTCCAACACCTGGAAATTTCAGTGCCTTAAATCTTCTGATGACTGGAAATTTCTGAGCCTTGGAATTTCTGGCGCCTGGAAATTTTAAGCTTTGAAACTTCAGCCCCTCAAAAATTCCTGCGCTTTAATACTTTTCATGCCTGGAAATTTCTGCGCTTGAAATTTCCAACACCTGGAAATTTCAGTGCCTTAAATCTTCTGATGACTGGAAATTTCTGAGCCTTGGAATTTCTGGCGCCTGGAAATTTTAAGCTTTGAAACTTCAGCCCTTCAAAAATTCCCGCGCGTTAATACTTTTCATACCTGGAAATTTCTGCGCTTGGAATTTCCAACACCTGTAAATTTCTGCTCCTAAAAATTCCAACACCTGGAAATTTCTTCGCCCCAGAATTTTCGGTTTCCAAAAATTCCTGCATCCTCAAATTTCTATCACCCAATAATCTCTACGATATCAAACAATTCTTTTAGAACCTCGAGAGAAAAAAAAATACTTTTACTACCATAATTTAGAACTGCGGTTCCCATACGTTCTAATACGTCATCCCAGAACGACGTAACAT
This sequence comes from Mimumesa dahlbomi, assembly GCA_917499265.3. Taxonomy (NCBI): domain Eukaryota; kingdom Metazoa; phylum Arthropoda; class Insecta; order Hymenoptera; family Crabronidae; genus Mimumesa; species Mimumesa dahlbomi. The sequence goes on along the minus strand of OU824113.1, from coordinate 4,211,520 downwards.
TACATTTTCTTAAACGCGATCTCATCGGTATTAACACGCGGTATAATTCATTCGTTGTAATTACATTTCACGTATAAAATAAAGTATGCAAAAAAATGGGGCAAATACGAGAATCCTCTTAACTAGATTTTCCGGTCCTCGCGCACACTAAATCACGAGTACCACATAAATCTTTCCCGAAAGTCAAGTCGCCCGGACGATCCTGATTACCACGCTGTCTGCCATCCGTTTTATCATTATCATAGATAAAGTCCGACACGACCAATCAACAACCAGCAAATATCCTATTCCAACGATTACCAAAAATACCATCCAAACTCTGGAACAATTAATTCTGACAAACTGTGAATAATAAAATTCCCACACATTCACTGTAACAATATTTTTCAAACTATCTCAGTAACCTAATCGAACATTTTATATATATATAAAAGAACTAGTGTGATGATACTATTAAAAATAGATAAAAACTGATTGTATATTGTAAATTAGAATTGTTTTTACGTTGTTAATTTTTAATGGGGAAACTTTTTTTTTGAGAAACGTAAACAGAAATAGTTTTCCTTACATTAACAATTTGTTTCCACCGCAACGAATCGTTAAGCAGAATCAGATTTTAAAGCTGTACAAAATTGAGAGAGAGAGACTTTCGTGAAAGACCTTCCAATTTACCAAAGGATTTACGGTTGAAAGGCGATAAAGTTTTACGGATTTCCTTCAGAATGTCGTCTTTGAGCTACGATTATTCGCGCCATTGATTCCACCGGCTACAATATGCCTTTGCAAATATCAGAAATGTTTTCGTCGAGTGTTCGACGATCACTTGAAGAACCATTCGATAACTTACCTTTCACCCTCGAACTTTTTTTTTATTCTTTCTATTTCCATCGAACAAACGTATTATCCGTTTAATTTCATTGTGAAATTGTCATTTAAGGATCACGATTGAAAATCATTATTTGCGAAATGGATATTATCTTTTGTTTTTTGTTTTCACGACGAACGAGATATTGGAATACAATATTTTCCGAGCGAATTCCGGTCTGTCTTGTATAGAGCCGGCCTGTCAATCAAATGACACTATGCGTAGACAGAAACGGCGAACGAGAGGCGAGGAAGGTTGCTCTCGGTGAAGGCAATCGCTATTTATTGATCGATCCTTGCATTCGCCGAGTGTAGGAAATCCATTAGGAGGTCACGCGTGTATATAAACGGAGGTATGTATATGTGTGTCCATAAGTCATGAGGCTTTAAGGTAATACAGATTAAGGATGACTCGATGTCAGGACGTCATTAGGATTTCGATCAAAGGGCTGATCACTGTGGAATTTGCATTTGGTATTTCTATGGTGTGCAGATTTTGATGGCCGGTGACTTTTGGCTTGAATGTTTAGTTTGGAAATTTATGGCATCCGGAAATAATTAGAGATTCCTGTGCTGGGAAGTTTCTAACTTTCAAATTTCTGTGCTTGGAAATTTCTACGCCTCGGATCTTCACCGCCTGGAAATTTCTACGCTTTGGATCTTCTGTGCCTGGAAATTTCTACGCTTTGGATCTTGTGTGCTTGGAAATTTCTACGCTTGGAAATTTCTACGCTTTGGATCTTGTGTGCTTGGAAATTTCTACGCTTGGAAATTTCTACGTCTCGGATCTTCTGCGCCTAGGATCCTTTGACGCTTGGAAATTTCTACGCCTCGGATCTTCAGCGCCTGGAAATTTCTACGCTTGGAAATTTCTACGCTTTGGATCTTCTGCGCTTGGAAATTTCTACACCTCGGATCTTCTGCGCTTGCAAATTTCTGTGCTTAGGATCCTTTGACGCTTGGAAATTTCTACGCCTCGGATCTTCAGCGCCTGGAAATTTCTATGCTTGGAAATTTCTACGCTTTGGATCTTCTGCGCTTGGAAATTTCTACGCCTCGGATCTTCTGCGCTTGGAAATTTCTGTGCCTAGGATCCTTTGACGCTTGGAAATTTCTACGCCTCGGATCTTCAGCGCCTGGAAATTTCTACGCTTGGAAATTTCTACGCTTTGGATCTTCTGCGCTTGGAAATTTCTACGCCTCGGATCTTCTGCGCTTGGAAATTTCTGTGCCTAGGATCCTTTGACGCTTGGAAATTTCTACGCCTCGGATCTTCAGCGCCTGGAAATTTCTACGCTTGGAAATTTCTACGCTTTGGATCTTCTGCGCTTGGAAATTTCTACGCCTCGGATCTTCTGCGCTTGGAAATTTCTGTGCCTAGGATCCTTTGACGCTTGGAAATTTCTACGCCTCGGATCTTCAGCGCTTGGAAATTTCTACGCTTGGAAATTTCTACGCTTTGGATCTTCTGCGCTTGGAAATTTCTACGCCTCAGATCTTCTGCGCCTGGAAATTTCTACGTGCAAAAATTTGAATATTATATCTTCCGACATTCTAAACTTCATCCCTATTAAACTTCTTCGCCTTGGAATTTTTAACATCCAGAAATTTCACCGTCTTGAAATTTCACGCGCGAAGATTATTATATTTTCCATTTTAATATCCTCACACATCGAACACTCTCGCTTTATTAAACGACTACGAACGAATATATTCAAATATAACTGTCCGTATCCCAGGTTTCACGAATCGCCGCCTTTTCCCTTTGCCACGCGGACAACGTTTCGCGTTCGGACGACAAATTACGTTTATTAGCCGCGGGCCCGGTCGAGCCAACCCCATAACCACGGGGCCTCTATTAATTACACACTTAATGATCGTGAGTCAGGATTAAACGCTATAACCCCGTGGCCGAATAATTGCTCCTCCTACAGTTTGCCAGTGACACGTACGTTACGTTTCAAGAAATTCAATTCATTTCACGATAATACAAAAAACACTCTCTCAAACGGACTCAAGAAATTTAATTAACTCAAATGGAGAATCTCTGGGTCTACGCGGTGAATAAATTGAAAAACAGTATGAACATATTGAAAAGCAACGTGGATTCGAGTAATCCCCGTAAAATTCCATCAGATTTCCATTTGTTAGCCCATTTGTATCATACGGAAAAGTGGAAAATTGATTCCTAATGCCAAAGATTTTATTTAATAATAAAAATGATTCAAAATGTATAACAAAATTATAAACAATATATTCTATTTCCCATCAGCACTTCACCAACTGCATGATCAAACTTAACTAACTATAATGATTCAGAAATTACACACATATATGCGTTAATTATGCAAATGGATTAAGGTAGCCGCTAAATGTTTCATTACAATTACAATAGATAAATCATGGATACGCAATGTGTGAGAGGTAGCGAAAACAAGAAATACAGACTTACCGAAGAAGTCTGGAAGGGAAAATATTTGTCGTGAACCCTCGTAGATGTGGACCTGAAGGGCCGCTAAACGAGATATCCTACAAATATGGGGTCCCGTACTCCCAGCAATGTCAACATTCCTTTTTTTTATACTCACTTCGACATAGACTTCAACCTCGTCTTAACAGTCTCTGCTATAGATGCACACACACTTTTGTACAAGAGGATAAAATATTTCTACAGTTTACAGGCTGTAGACAATTAGCATCAACATTTAATTAATAATGGAAAATTGACTGTAAATGAAAAACACAGGAAATTCACTGATTCGTAATTTACCAGAGTATTTATACACTTTTTCTATCTTCTGTTAATTAAAATTAAATCTAACTTTCTTTACATCTAATTTAGTTTACTCTAATTTAGTTTTTTCTTCATTTATATCTAATTTAACATTAACGATCCCTAAATACAACGATTAAAATTTGACAATGACCAACAAATCGTGAAATAGTTCACTCCACGCCTAATAATTCACCACGGTAGGTCGTTAAATTAGGATACCCGCTAATTAATGCATTTTCAAGGAATATTTTACAGCCACCAGGTAAACCGACGCATTACTTTGCCCCGCCGTTCCCCGGGACACTTATTCTTCCTCTCCGTTCCACCGATTTGCCACAATAAAAACAAAAAAGAAGCAGGCGTGTCCCGAGCGTATGCAAATTAGTCCGAGTGAAAGATCCACCCGCAAATGAAGACAGAAGAGCTGCTGAAACTGATACAGTGTATCGTTTTCTCGCACATCCATCGATTTACATCAGTTTCTCGCTAAACACTATCGCCATTCTTCTTCCAGCCGTGACGTTCTAAGAGAACAATTACCATACATGTACAAAACATGACCTTGACCTTGACCTTAAACAAGAAGAACAAAAGTTCATCCCGCTGACCTAACGTTATTTTCAACGTCGCAAATGATCCGAACGAAGAGAAATTCACGTTGCAAATTTTTGGAAAATGTTCGCAGGGATCCGAAAGACAATTTACGAGAATTTTTTTATAAAGAAACAAAAGAGAAAAAATAATATTCATCACCGTGTAATTTTCGCGATTGTAGCTACGTCATCGAACAATAGTACGATGTTGGTGGTGTAATTAACGTTGGCTCGTAATTGCACTAATGGCGATGGAAAGGTGAAGAATGAAATGGTGTGAAAAATGAAATTTTCGAAATCATTTCGACACACTGATGGACCTGGGAGTTTCATATCCGGAACATTGTTTAGATTTCCACGGAACCACGGGGAATTTCGTGGGTTTCTTTTATCACGAGTTCGATAATTTTAAACACACCGACGCGGGAACATAGCCAGGAAAGAAGAATCGAGTGGTCCGCTCGCAAATGGATTGAATTTCCGAAAGTTGAGAAAATGTCACGGATATACAATACACGGACCAACGATAATCGCCGGATGCGGTATACAAGAGAAATGACGAACCGTGAACAAGAATTCCCCGCGGACTTTACGAATTGCTATTTTCAATTATGGATAGTACGTGAAGCATAAAACTTACGAACAAACATAGAGTGACCGTAAAAACACTGTGAATACGAGAAAGGAGGGAAAATATCTTTATTTACTGGCTGTAGAAATGATCAAAGTTTATAGAAAATATTATTTAAGTCTACTATGTCTGTATAATAAAATAAATAAATCACAATTCATGTGGGTGTCTTTACAATGACGTTGCAAATTAAAATTACGTCGAGGGGAATGGAAAATATAAAATACAATATTTGGAACGTTACTTTGTTAATAAGAATGATATTTAAAATGTGCTCGTTAAAAAAAGATTCAGATAAACAGTACGTTATTTATTATATATATATAAAAAGTCACTGAAGATTTAGGATCACTGTATATGCTAATAGCACAGTTTCCCCATTATCCCTAATTGCCCAGAAAAGAAAATCTTCATCTCGGTCGAATTCTTCTAACGACACAGCCAGCCTCGACCCCGTCCTCGCAATTTCGATTTTAATTTTCGGGGAAGCCCAGTGTCGAAAAATTTACGTCCCGTTTATTTCTCCCAGTAGCGTCGTTTCCCGTGGCTTTTCCAGGAAAATTCTTTGCCCCGCTAACACCTATATTCGAACACCCTTAAAGCGTTCCGCTGAAAGAAACAATCCGCTATCCTACGACTGTAAATCTTTTTCCCAGGAAATAAATAAGAAAACAAAGAAAAAAAAGGAAAAAAAAAGACAAGGAGAGAAAAAGAAAGGACAACCACGTGACAATTAATCAAACGACAAGAACCTCGACGGACACGTTTACGAACGAATTCCCAGGTCCGAGGAAAAGCGGAAACAGTTTCCTATTTCGCGTTGGGTTTCGAAATTTAATTTACGCAAGCTTTCCGGATTAACGTCGGGGAAATTAGTAGCTTACACATCAATCATGCCACCCTTGCAGAGCATGCTTGTTCCCTGATCTCGTGGATGTGTCCGCGGATAACCCTTCTCCAAGTTGTCTCTCTCTCTCTATCTCTCTTTCTCTCTCATTTTCATTCACTCACTCTTTCCCCCCCCCCCCCTGTTTATTCTCTTGCTGTGCAAAATGACATCTTGTAGCGGGAACTGTTGCAATGCCAAAAGTCTGAATGTGTTCGTAAAACGTTTGTTGTAGATACGATCGAATCCTCGTGGCGATACGCAGGAAAATATGACAGCGGTAAGGTACCCAACAAATATCAATCTAAAGCTAATTAATTTTTTTAAGAGATTGTTAGATGACCGCGGGTGCGAGTTATTCTGTATTCGTTTTGCTCGCTGACGCACATCGATGATTTCACGGATAGTTTTCCCATGGTTTTTTTCCTGGTGAGAGACGTTACCGCGACGAGTATTCGGAAATTACGAGAATTGCATGTTTTAACGCTTCGTTCGCATTTGCTTGTCTTTTCTTTATACAGGGTGTCCCAGGTTTTGTTGTAGAAAGTTTGATTGTGATGTTCTGCGAGCGGAAATTCGAAGGAAAGTGTTACACGAATGTTGGCGAGGAACAATTTGTTTAAAAGTGTGATAAAGATGAATGAAAATCGATTTGTGAAGCAATCAATTTAATTGGAGAATGAATAATATTTTGAAATGTAAAATCGATTAGAATTATGATCTCTCTTTTTATACCTTTGTTAGAATTTGTTGAGAAAACATTGAGCAACAGAATTTAGTTTCTTGTTTCCGCTAGTGGAACGTAACAATCAATTTTCTATCGAGAAATCTGGGACACCCTGTATATTATACATCTGAGACCAGTTGGTCCAGGCTAAGTGTTGTTTAATTAGAGACGCATATAGTCGCTTAGAATATTAATCTTTCGCCACACGTTAGATTACACGCTGCGCTTATTAAATTAATTAACCGAATGTATTATATTTAACAAAATTGATATGCTAATGAGTCTGCCCGATTAAAACACCGTTTAAATTAACTGGTTTCCAGTAGCCAGGTTCACGTGGAAACCCTCACCTGCAGGATACCACTATCTCTGTTAATTTACACTGAAATATCATTATTTATATCACAGATAGTTGCGTGCCAATAATTATCAAACCTCATAGTAATTAAAAATATATAAAATTCATTTGATTGTTCAACAAAGTGTCACGACTTTTGAAAAATCGATGGAGGTTTATGGTCATTTGTACAATTTCTGAATCAAAATTGTTACTAATTCTAGAAATTCGAAAAAACCTAATTATAAAAACCTTTCTCAAACTTCGACACAATGTAAGTAACAGGAAATTAAATGTAATTCTTAGAAAGTAGTTACGGCTTCCGGTTTATCGCTGCCTTAGAGTCTCCCAATTTTCTTACCAAGAAAATTATGCAATTTCGCAAAGCCCACGCGGTATGCAAATGAAGCAGCATGCATCTGTTTCTCTGCTGTTATTTCGGCCACATCGCTCTACTTAATATCTGCTTTTTACAAAATAACAAAAAAATGATCCCTGCCCTATCGTCAGGTTGACTGCCGGTCACCGGTGACCACGTGACATTCAACGTGTTAATTTCCCAAGTATTTTAAATACTCCCCACTTCATTAGTGTTGAAAAAAGAAAAAGACAGGCGAATGATGCGACCGAAGTATTGCACACAATTAAAAATACTCGTTGTATGAAGGAGTGAGGAGGGGGGTAGCCCAGATTTAACCATCTATTAGAGTATAATCTCCCATAGAATTAGACGGTAGAAAAGGGTCGGGAGGACGATAAAAATAATCAGGAAAGCAGAAGGTAAATCCCGACGGGGTGAGAGCTAAGCTCGTGAAACTAGTGGATTTCTCCTCTGCCTTGCTATTTCTCATGGTCTGTCTTAAACCACCGTGGACATTTTCACTCCACTCAATTATCTTCGCTGCCATCTGCATTCCCACGATCGTAGGCCCTCATCTGCATTTCCGTAGCGGACCGAATATAAATGTGAGGAATATTTATTTTTTTTTATTTAGTCTTCATGAATGTTTGTCTGACTAACGTGATCTGGAAAATATGGTCTTTTGTGTGAGATTCTTTTTTAATTTTATTGGAAGTGAAATTCTGGTACAAGAAATACTTTTCTCGCGATCCGATTTGAAAGTTTGTTTTGTTAAATATATGTATATATTTTAATATATCAATCGCATAGGTATACAATGGCATTACGATGGTTACGTATTTACAGTTTTTTCTAGTTGACATTATATCATTGAATTTGTGCATCTTAGATTTCTTCAATTAATTTAATACCCGCGAGGAGTTCTCGCGTATTTTTTAATGCGCTTTTAAGATCAGTCTTTTGTTGCATGGATTTTTGTCCTAATCACAAAACTCGATCTTCCGGGATGTAATTTACTCCACAAAAACCACTACAAGAATGTAAAAGTATCTCAGTCAGAAATACCGGTTGATTTACATTTTTCATCCTTTTCTTTCTTTGTTACGTGAAATCGATCTCGAACTTGTATCGGAAGCTTTAAGTACACCCTGTATAGTCATTTCTCTACCCCTAAGCGTGATTCCTCTCCATCGGAAACCACAGTCTGAATTTTTATCGATGTTTATGTTTTCACCGAACGCGATTCCCCACACGTACACAAATATATACAAATATATGCATACCACAAGGGAACGGAATAATTTCCAAAGGGGTGGAAAAAACAGAGTTACATTTTCCATGTTTCGCAACAAAAATCATCTTGGACACTGTGCGGTACGGTGAATACATCACCAGCACCCGGTTACATCATCCGCGAGAGTAAATCGGTAGGCAAAGATACGAGGGATGTAATTTCTGTTATAAACGAGACAGCGGAACGTGTGCGAAATTATTTGCCGGTATCTCGCGCGTCATTTGTCGCGTGTGTACGTGACCGTACATTATACTCCGTTGTCACTTACACGAGTAAAATGTGGCCGCTTCTGTCGCGCCCGTTATGCCGCGGAAGAATATCGTTAACGTGATTTCGCCCATGAGAAATGTGCCCATAATTATGAAAGTGGTCTAAGTCAATTTTTAAAAAATTTTGGAAAGTACGTTTTTTAAAGGTTTTGAAATATTTATTAACAAATTATCAAAACTTTCATTTTTTTTCTTAAATATTGACTTAGACCACTTTTATAATTATGGGCATAAATAAATAGCTGAGTTAACTAACATTCGCGAAAGAAGTTTCGACAGCGATGTAAATTGAGGGAATTTTAACATTAGAACTAACAAAGCAATAAAAATGACTGAATCCTAATTTCTTATAAAAATCGCTTAAATTTAGAAAGGTGTGTTTTCTAAAATTCTTTATAACTATGTTTCTATATTTAAATCAGTAAATCGATCCATTTACTATCTTCCTTCGTTTCTCTATTTCAGACGTATTTATTTAATATTTTTAGATATACCGAATTAATCCTCGGTAGTTCTCGTGTTAATTGCAGAAAGTAGGGACATGTTTGTGAATTTGATTTTTTGTGATGGAAGCAGAGTCAGTGAAATTCGTAGCCTCGGAAATAATTCGCGAAAGAAATTTTGATGGATAGAAATTTTTAATTGCCGAAGGTGAGAATATGTGGGTGAATTTTATTTTTTGCGGCGGGATCAAAGTAAAAGGAATTTTTATAGATAGAGATGTTTAATTACCGAAGGTGAGAATGTGCGGATGAATTTTATTTTTTGTGACGGGATCAAAGTCAAAGGAATTCGTGGCCTCGGAAATAATTCGCTAAAGAAATGTTGACAGATAGAGATTTTTAATTACAGAGGATAAGAACGTGTGGGTGAATTTGACTTTTTGTGACGCTGTCGACATAAAAGAAATTCTCACGGCCCGCGCGAGAATTTGCGCAAGAAATTTCGACGACAAGGTGCACGACGGGAATTTTAATTATCAAACGTACGGACGTGTGGATAAACTTGAATTTTTACGGCATACTTAATATAAGAGAAATTCAATTAAGCCGAAAGGATTAATTTGGTTAATTCCGGGCTCGTACGTAACTACGATTTAAATCTCACAGATTAAACTGAATTAAGTAATTTGAACGTAATATACATACTATACGTTGCGCTGAGAGAAGATCTTAACACTTCCGCAACCGAAATTTGTAGAGGGCAACGAAAAGCTTGTCATTAAAAGTAAATGGAAAATGTTGAAATTTATTTTACTTGTCAATTAACATTCCTAGAAACTTATACATTATATATATATAAACCCAAAATATCACCAAATTGAACAAAACGAACATCAAAAATTCTTCCAATAAAATAAACCAACTCATCTTATTCACCATCTAACTTTACATAACTCAAAAATAATTAAAAATTCTGGAAAATCATACGAAGAAACATTTTCATTTGGTAAATATTTCGTTTCTCTTGTCACTTCATTCACTCGACAATTGGCAAGAAATGAAAATAGGGCGTAGCAATAACATTTTTCTAACTAACCAGTGTAATCAACTTGGTCGGAGCGTTAATGGACGGATCTGTTTATCTTCATCAAGGCGCCATGAAGCTGCGGCAATTCGGACGAGTCGCGACTCGGCCGGTTAGGTTTTTGGGTCAATGCAAGGATCCGTAAGCAAACGAACGAAGAAAAAAAAAATCGGACCGCTCTCATCATGCCGCTCCGAAATACTACGCGCAGCATCTTCTAGTACTCCGATCGGAATTCAGATAACATCCAGAGTGTTCACCGTCATCCTGACGAGTCTGACCGGTCCGTCGACGAAATGTTGTTTGTCGGCAAAGCTACGTCAAACGTTACCGCAATCCAAAGCTCGTCAATTGCTGTCCGTAACTCGCTACGTAAACGTCCGACGTTATTTTTACCCTTTTCGCGACTAATCTCGATTAGAAGTGTCCACTGAGGCACATGGAAAAGTAAACGAAATAATCATCTAGCACGTAGAGAGACTACCATCACTTTTATACCACACAATCAAGGAACATTTCTAAAATTCTCAATATTATGATTATTATTTTATTTAATCGACGAGTTCCGTGTTAAATAATTTAATAAACAAACAATTAATCACTTTCAATATCTCATATAAAATAAACACAGGCAACATATAACTTCTATATATAAAAAATTATATTTTAATTCAATTGTCTTTCAGCGTCTACGTAATACATAATTAATTACTATTGTAACTCGTTTGGGCGAGAAATAGAACGGTTTACGTACAGCCGAATGATAACGCCGGTTTAGGAAGCCGCGCGGTTCCGTATTTAGTGTGATAACTGTTTATCAGTAGTCAGCTGTATGCCGTACACACGGGATTTGTTGATCCTGGGTCGATTCAGAGCCGGTTACGTAATTGCTCATGGTGCGGCATCGCGTACGTGAATTTACACGGTTCGTTTGTGACTGTGTTGCGAAAACACACGCTGATTCGGCGGGCTTCTGGGCGCGGCTTTTATTCCGCGAAAGGGGATTTCAACGACGACGTATGATATCGACGCTTGCCGTGATTCAGCCTTTGTTTCTTCCGTGAATGAAACCCGGCCGGTCACGTGACTGTTTCGGCGAATTTCCCTCGACGTTTTCTTCGTTCTATCGTACAACGCGAAATAAAGGTGGTTTTGGGTTCATTAACTGAAAGGGTTGACACTTGCGCTTAAAGTTGACGATATCTGGAGTATCGAACGTGAAATTTTGAATAAAGAGTTAACACGTTGAATGGCACGTGATTTTTGTATAAAATACATATAATTTGGGTGTGGATTTTATGTATGAAGAGAATTATTTTTAGGTGATAACGATAGATAAAGCATTAATTTATTTACACTATTGTAGTAACGATGGTGGTATCGAAAAATGTATAAGTATTGACAGTTATTATAATTCTGATTTTCTACTGATCACTATTGAGATTGGTGCGCTGGTCACCGGTGACTTTATCACGAGTCCTACCCGTGATTTGCATTCCACACCCAGTGATTTGCATTTTTGGCCCGACTTTCTTACCACGAGTCTTACCCGTGATTTTCACTTTTGACCCGACTTTCTTACCACGAGTCTCATCCGTGATTTTCATTTTTAACTTGACTTTCTTACCACGAGTCCCACCCGTGATTTTCATTCTAGACCCGATGACCTTGTCATGAGTCTCACCTGTGATTTTCATTTTTGGCCTGATTTCCTTATCACGAGTCCCACCCGTGATTTTCATTTTTGGCCCAGCGACCTTTTCACGAGTCCCACCCGTGATTTTCATTCTCAACCCAATTTTCTTACCACGAGTCTCACCCGTGATTTCCATTCTACACCCGATGACCTTGTCATGAGCCTCACCTGTGATTTTCATTTTTAGCCTGATTTTCTTATCACGAGTCCCACCCGTGCTTTTCATTCTCAACCCAATTTTCTCCCCGCGACTCTCGCACGATACCCCAGACCAGCGGGTTAATCCCGGCCGGGGATTATCAGCAGCTGCATTTAATGCCCGCCCGCCGGTCGAAGTTCGCCGCGCGCTTATGAATCCCGACGGCGACCGCGGCCGAAGTGCCGGAAACTTTCCGTGTCGGTCGTCCCGCCACCGTTCGAAAGCAATCAGAAACTTGAACGTCGTTCCCCGTCCGCTTTCTGTTACAGTGCAGCAGCAACGCGGTCCGATGTTTCGCCGGTGGGCCGCGTAACAGCAACGAGTCCCAGTGCCCGATGCTGCAGAAACTCGAGAAACCGATCCTGACGACCGCTGCGGCGACGACGATCACGTCGACAACAACAACAGCCGTCCCACCGACGGCCTTGACGTCAGCACGTTCAACAATTGTCCGGAAACACCTGAACAGCACCTGCAGCGTGGCAAATTTCCCCCAGCAAAAAAAACTAAAATTCAACCTTGCAAAAGAAAGAAAAGCTAGTACCACATTGGGAATCATAATGAGCGCTTTCATAGTCTGCTGGCTACCATTCTTCGTCTTAGCCCTTGTCAGGCCCTTTCTCAGCGATTCCGAGACAATTCCAGCATCCCTGTCCAGTTTGTTCCTATGGCTGGGTTACTGTAACAGTTTGCTAAATCCCATTATCTACGCGACCTTGAACAGAGACTTCCGCAAGCCGTTCCGCGAGATCCTCTACTTCCGGTGCAGCAACCTGAATCATATGATGCGCGAGGAGTTCTATCAGAGTCAGTACGGCGAGCCGGTGAACAACTACGAGATCCAGGCGGCCGAGGTCGACGTCCAGGAACACATCGAGGCGATCCTGTGATCCTACGATGAACACGAGGAACAGCGGGATGGTAACGAGGATAACGAGAACGTCGTTCCTGGGACAACGAGCCCGAGAAACTCGCATTCCGATCGACCGTAGATGATCGATAGATCGTTGATAAACGTCACGACGGCGGTGCGTTACGACGGAAACGTCGGCATAACGGAAATTGACGAACCGTCGCGGAAGGATATTCCAACCATCTTCCTTTCGTCCTTTTCTCCTTGTCTTTCTCCTTATTCTCCTTATCCTTCTCCTACCCCCACCCCCTTCTCTTCGACGGAGAAACAAATCCGGGAGAGTTATTATGTTAATGAATCGCGTGGTTGGATTATTAACGGTGTGCACTCTAAGAGCTTCCTTTAATTGGAATATGGAATACGTTCGAGGGACACGCTATAGGGTGGACATTTATTAACGGAAGAATATATATAGAAAGAGTGAGAAAGAGTGAGAGAGAGTATGATTGAAAATTGTTTCATGTGATAGATATGAAAAAAAAGTTTCTTTAGATCAGGAAGAAAAAGAAAGATTATCGTGTGTGTTATTATTATTATTATTGCAGGGTGTTAGGTATTGGGTAGGATAGATCCTCTCGAATCTTTTCTGATCTACGACAAGCGGAGAAATGGTTCTACGGTGGCTTATCACGGTGGAAGTAACCGTGTTATCTGTATCGCGAGAGCGTCCGGATAAAAGGAAAGAAAAATTCGCATTCCTTGAATAGGAAGTACTTCGTTTACGCTCCGATTGCGTCGACCGTTGCAATACGGAGGAAGAATTATCGCCGTTGTGCGGTTATCAGGGCAATTATTCAGCAGAGCTATCGGTGCTTTTTACCATACGAATAGAGACGCTGTACGAGAACGTCGAAAAAAAATTTTAACGCTTTCATGCTAATTAACATGTCTTCGCTGTCTACGCTGTAAAGGGGGCGGGGAAAAAACTGTGAAATGAAATCTAAGGATCTCTACGGTGGTTAAAAGAAGAAAATGAAAATGAAAAATGTATTCGAACACTCTGCGAACGGACAAACCTTTTTTTTTTTTTTTTTGACGATAACTTCGGATATAAACGAAGTTTAATGATATATATATTGTTTATTATTATTTCAAATGAGAATCTAAACCGATCGACGTCCGCACGGTCTACTTAACATTTGTTCACTCGTGTTATACTGTACAGAAGATTCTTGTTGTTAACAAAAAAAATAGATATAAAAATACGTCTGTGTAGTGTCGTTCGAAAATCCTGCGAACTCCGCGCGTGTGTAAATGTAGCGAACGTGAGATGTCGTGGAAATAGGAACTCTTTCGATCTACGTAAATGTGAAAAGTGTCCGTGTCTACCAGTGTCCGACGTTCGTGATTCACAGGACGAAATTAATAAACGTATCCAAGTACTCGTTGAATGATAATGCGTAATGACGTCAAAGTTACACGGTGTAAATAAATAATCTGTTAAAAATCAGGCGAATGGAATTCAATGACACACGAGAATTCGTTTTCGCGAGTAAAATTAATTGATTTTACGAAATTACAGACCCGGTTTGATCTTCTATCGCGTCCGTTTCGTCGAACCGACGATAACGTTGAAAAATTCAATTTCTACAACTTGGAAGTCGGAATTTGTCCAGTAATCTCGAAACGGGGATAGTCCTGGTAATAAAAAAAAATATATACTACGCTCGCTCCACGGGGAAGAAAGTCAAACCAATAACGAACACCACTGGGAAATGTCAATTGGAAAATCGAATTGCACGTCGGAAAATTACCAGCGATACACGAGAGAAAAAGAGAGAGAAAGAGGTAAAACCATCGAGTGTCGCAACTCTGCATCTCCCACGTTACAATTACACCGTGACACGCAATTCCCGTCTGAAATGATCGTTGAAAAATTCGCCAGCAACCAAACTCTCTCTCAGTGTAACAAAAAAAATGATTATTAATTTCAATCGCCTTCCTTTATCGACAAAAAGATCGTGAAAAATGTAAATAAATTGAACAACTCTGCCCATGAAACAGAATTCTCACTTTTTCGCGAAAAGACGAATGAAAATGATGAAAAAGTGGCGAAAGACAATATCGAGATCCTCGAGATGACGAAACGAGATGAAAGAAGATAAAAAAAAAGAAAACGTGGACACGCGAGGGGGAAACGAGTACGACAATTCCGAGCGAAAACAGGGGAAATATTTCGAATGGCTCGCAGAGATAGAATTTTTCCCGAAGAAAATGGTATTTAGGATAGGAGGTGAACGTAGGTGACGATACGTCGTGGAATTCCAGGAGATGTATCCCCGGCCCGGAGGCCGCAATCGATCGGAAGCGCATGGAATTGAATTTTCAACATTGCTGTCGGGCTACGCGGATGTACTGGCTCAACTTCGAATTTTCGTGGCATCGGAGATGAAAAATTTATATCCCCCGTACAGCGCAACCGGTGAATATTTACTTTTCGTACAAAGCCCGGCGAATACAAAAAACAACGGAAAATAATGGGGACTAAAACACGCGGCTGAATTCGATGAAACAAATATGTTACGAGAAAACGAACAGATGGGGGAGGGGGTAAACTCGTGTAAATTAATTATGACACGTACATAGAACTAATACGAAAGACGCTTAGGAACTTAATTCATTATTAATTAAAACGTCCTCCGTCTTCCTTTGAAATTCCATTTTACAACTTTATCGTCAACTTCGCGGCACTCCCGAAGTCTACTACTCTAATCCCTCGTTTCAAAATTCTCTCGTCCTAAAATTCATCCGTTAAATTCGATTCTTAATTCTCGATGATTCCACCGTCCGATTAAATTCGACTTTCCCTTAACACTAGAACTACCGAGGATTAATTCGGTATATCTAAAAACATTAAATACATATATTTGCAACAAGGGAAATAAAGGAGGATAGTAAATTGATCGACTTAATGATTTACATATAAAATCATAGTTATAAAGAACTTTAGAAAACGCAACCTTTCTAAATTTAAATGATTTTTATACAAAATTAAGAATCAATCTTTGTGACTACCTTGATGGTTCTAGTGTTAAATCGAATCCAACCATTTCCGCAAAATTTCACATTTTTCCATCGTTTCTCAAGGATAAAATTCAAGGTAAAAATCATGATTTCCTATTTCTCCGACTAAACGCGACGAGAACAGACGATGGGAACACAGTGTCAACGTTTCCATGTTACCTGATCGATCCAAGATGCATCGCAGCACTAGGCAGAGGAGAGAGGAGAGAGAGAGAGAGCCTCTCCCCGGCTCTCCCGACGCATTATGCCGATTACGAGGCAAACCGTCGACGGCGTTCTACGATCCGGCCGTCGGCCGTACCGTCGACGGCACTCGAAGTATTGCGTGCCGGGAAGGCAGCAATGAAATTTGCAAGACATTAGGAGCAGTTAGAGCCAGTTTAATTCTGACCGGGGCGCCGAACCGCCTAGTGGTGGAAATCCACGGCGAAATCTCAAATAGAGGCCGACCCGATGATATTCGGCGCTGACGGTGCCGACGCACGCGAGAAACACTTGTGATAACCGTTTTACCAGATCGTCGGATAACGACGGGCACTGATAACAACGCCCAGATGGACGGATAACGAGTCCAGTCCGGATTAAAATGGAATTTGTCCGACACGGATTGTCTCGAGGATTATTTGTTTTCTTTTTGTTTTTCTTTTATTTGGAATTTCATCGGGAGACGAAGGGAAAGTCGAATTACTTCTGGGAAGAACGGAAGTGGATGAGTGAATTAACGAAGTGAATTTAATTATCGGATTGTAAGACGTTCCGAGGGAATCTTCGGTGGTAAGTTTTAATGATGGTCATCCCAGTTTGTAAATGACGTGGCGTCGGGAGAAGTCTCAATCCGATTCGGTTTAATTTGCGGTAGATTCGAGGAGATAGAAGATTTATAATGATATCTCCCGGTGGCTTTTTGATGCTTGAAATTTAAGGAGAGGTCGCTGATTAATTAAACACGGTACGTATTCGGTGGATTTTTTTTTTAATTACTTTTTGATCGAGTTCGTGGAATTGTCACGTAATTATTAATTTCGAGGGAAATTGTAATCAGAATGTGTGATTAACGATTGTTAATCTTCGATCTTGTGGAATTGATCGTGAAGTAATCCGAGCGGAATGTGATTTATCCGACGCGAACATTATCGACGGTCAAAATAATATGAAATTGTATTATTTATATATTTTATTCGACGTTCGCTCGTGGATGTACCTGAAGAATTGTATAAATTAGCGGTAAATAGTTATGTGATAAATGGGGGCGGGGTTATTCGTATTATTACATAAGAAATTGAATTTTAATGAATACGTTTTATTATCATCATGTTTCGTGATTCTACGGGTTGAAAATAGAATTTGTTAAAATCAACGCTAAATCATTCAGCATTTCGCCGGCTTTGAAACACCGTATTACTATAGAACGTATAACGATGTTGCAAGCTTTTTCAAGCCCGCGGAATTATTTCATTTGATTTATTACGTTGTAAGTAAATTAGAATCTGTTCTATATACCTATACAATACATATACATGTATATCAATTCCAATTTATAGCGTTGCGATAAATCACTTTACGCTTCGTGTGGCATAACCGCATTGATCGTTGTAACATTATTTCATTGAGGCAAATCGAATCTCGTTTCAGACGCTATTAAACAAAACAAAATAATAATAAAAAATTTACATAAACCGTTCGGAATCGTGGTTTCGTCTTTTATATATATATATATATACGCGACAAATCCTGTGAACATAACTTTAAGATACATTTAGCCAGATAAAAATAACTATACGTGGGATGACCACTCATTCAGCCAATCAACGGCCCTTGATCTTTACTAACACAGTGTTGGACAAACACCTACGCGGAAATCCCTGTAATCTTTATTCTCGTAAATTAAGCGTACTTTATACATAATTCTCCCTCGATTACCATAATTTTCCCGAGCGAGAATCTAACGTATTCCTAATACCCCCAGATACCTAAACAACATCTAACAAACTACTAAATTAATCCGATAATTCTAATTACATATTAAAATCTCCATTAATCCCCTATTCCCCTTATTTCTGTAAACCCAATATCATTTCTAATTCCACATATAATTTCTTATTATTAAATTCAACGTTATCTTCCCCTCTTACGGTCCATCACTGCACATTTTTTCTAATACAACGTTTCTTTATTGAGATCCCAGTGATAATTTGTACACCACGGTCAATCGTGGGTGAGAACAGAATCGGATTAAACGCGGGTTAAATTACAATCGGCGATAAAGTACTTGTCTCTCCGTGCCCGTGTTTGACATCGACGAGATGTGTAATTCGAACGTCGGACGCGAAAACTCGTTGTGAAAAGCGGAAACGGGGCGGCGTGGGTGTCCTGACCCGAATCTTTTGCCGCCAAAGAAAGGGAAGCTCGCCGGCGGACAAGTAATAAAGTCGGGTCACCGAAACGCCCTAAAACTGGGCTAATGGAAGTTCTTCGCCACCGGGACAAAGCCATCGGTGATTGATTCGTCAAACCGGACGATGGAACAAGTGTCCGCGATTCGATGAAGGGAACACTTCACCGCGGTTTCGTTCCTTATTTAATTTATTCCGTCAAACTGTCACCGCAATTGCTTTCCCCGATGTATTTTGTTTTATTACGAGTGAACTTGACGCAGGATTATTTTAACAACAGAATTCGAAGTCGATTATTAGTCGAATTTTTAACTAAATATGTAGATATACATATGTGCCTATAATTATGAAAGTGGGCTAAGTCAATTTTTAAAAAATTTTGGATATTACGTTTTTTAAAGGTTTTGAAACATTTATTAACAAATTATCAAGACTTTCATTTTTGTTTGAAATATTGATTTAGACCACTTTTATAATTAGCACATATATGTATAGATCAAGAAATGATTTTTATTTATCATTTTAATACTCGATTGTCCGAGCCTTGGTATTTGATGAAAAATTCAAATTTCGTTAATTAATTATGAGTTTAGGTGGGTAGAATTACATCTTAATTTTCGGGGAGAAGTAACTGTCCGAGGACCATTGTGTACTTTCTCTGTATTGTAAATAGGAAAATGAGATCGACGGAGTCTGCGACCTGGAAAAGTCAACGCAGCGTTCACTGGATCTCGTTCTCGATGTGTATAGTCATGGTTGTATAGTGTATTTAAACGAGGATCATCAATTTCGATTGTAATGAAATTTCATTCTATCTCTCGTCCCGGGAGTTACTTCTTTCCGGAGAATCTAATTCCGATCCGCGCCGTCGTAAGATTTTCATCGAACATTCCGCGCCACCGTAGTTCTGGAAAAAAAAAATAAATTTTCAATTTTCACGCGGTACATATATCCGTTTCTATTTTCCATTTCCGGACGCGATTGAAAGTCTATTCGACCTTGTTTCATTCCCTCGTTTCGCATTTTCTCCTAACGCGACTTTACCACTGGTAGACTAGTACTGTTAACAATATAGCGAACTTAACGTAAATAAGTATAATCGTGTACGGTGCTAAAACAGAATCATTCCAATTGAGACCGCGACGGGTAATTTGCAGCTAGATATAGGGAAAAGAATGCTGGAAACGCGATCAGGATTGAAATTTCACAGAAATGGCATAGTGTGTCCAATGACAATAGGCGAAATAAAAATTAAATCAACAAAGGTATATCATGTACTTCATATACTAATTTATTATTCACATAATTCATTAAGAACCACCAAGAATTCTTAATTAAATATATATGTATATCAAATCATAAGCAATTTTCGTGATACGATAAATCTCTACTTCAACGTACTTAAAATTCTCTTGTCGCATAGATGAAGAGAATTTCAGCCATTTATCGTCATTGTTCACAATGAACATTTCTGAAAAGTTTCAATCTAATGAACATTTACCCGGTGATCGTGCGAAATTATGGAAACGGTAATTCCGATGCGAATGTTACAGGGAAAAAGTTTCCCGTTAATTGTTGAAACTCGGCGGTGGTCGTATTAATGATAATCGTTCGGATTGTACGTAATAGCGAAAGGTAAATAGTAATTAAGTCGATTTTCGCAGCGGGTCGACGTGGTTTCGAAGCAGGGAAGGAAAACGTATCATTAGCTAAATAGACAATCCTACATGTTTCTTATGCGAGCTGTTTGTATGTGACGTAAATCAAAAGTACCATAGAAAGATGTTTTATCGGGAAAAATGATGGATTCTAGAAATAAGCCGAGCACGTTGTATGCGTTTTTTTTGTAGACGGGAAACGCCATAAACTCGTACGAGAAATGTTATCGTTTATTCTGTACGTTATTGTAAACTTTAAGGAAACAAAATTTTGTTAACCGTATCTATAATGTTAAATGTCTGAAATTGTTCAAATATTAGTTTCTTATCGTAAAAAAGCAGAAAGAATAAAAGTAAAATTTTTTGAGGGAGAACAATTTTAGGTTTGTATGTTATTATTACTTCGGTTACGTTGACGAAAATCATAGTACTACGTTTTCCGCAGATAACGTGCTAATAAAAATCGTTTCCCATCGCAGAGATTTCCAAAAAAAAAACATTTAGAAAGTGATGAGAGTTGTACGTCAATATTGTCAGAATTTGGAGATCGCTGTGTTGAGTATAGTCGAGTATAAGCGAATTCTACGAATATGTTATATTATCGTTAACACGTCTAAGGCCTGAATTGTAAATGTTTTTCCGTTATTACAGAGATATATATACATACATATATATATATATACTATTTTCGTTGAACGTTGAGAATATCGTTTTTGTTTCTGTTAACGAAATAAAAGACACGCTAGTCTAGTTATGAATATCTTATTAGGAAATATCGCTGTTCCTCGAGCACTATTTAAAAATAAAAGCGACGAAACGAAATTCTCTCGGTGTAAATACAATATATAGGTACATACATATATGGCGCTGTAACATTGTCGACCTCGAATAAAATATCATTTCAGAAACATCGGATATCCTGAACCGATGACGATGATCGTTGAACGGAAAGAAGGAATGATACATTCTAATACATTCTAACAGGTGCTTTCTTTCTCCCGGAAATCATTGCCGCTTCTAGCGATCGCTAAACAGAATCATCATACCAGTGTAAATGTGTGCGATAATGTCGTCGACGTGTCGTTTATAGTGAATGTTTTAGAATTACATAGAGAATAAAACGCGTTAAGGTTTTAGACACCGTGTCCGGTAGAATCTCGGCGAAATCTGAAATTAAATCTCTGTTCCCGTGCAAAAATTTCCGCAAGGTTTAAGTAGTCGATTAATGATCGAGGATAAAATCGATATTCAACGTATGATCATTATTTCACGAACGTTCACGTTATACATGTACGTTTACGTTGCTGTATCGTTCGAGAAAATTCGGACAAAAATTCACGGACACTCTTTCTTTGGTGAAAGAGAAAAATACGTGTTAATCGATCAATGATACGCCTATAAAAATCGAAGTATAATTAATTTGTTAATTCTGTGACATTTAATTTATTAACACTCGATTAAACGGGTAATTTCTCTGAAGAAATATTCGGTTTTTTTAAATAATTCTAACTTTCGCTGTTCGATTAGACACTCGATATTTTCGTTTAAGGGTTGACTCGTGATTACCTGCAAGACAATCGAAATATAAAAAATACAAACCAACCCCCACACCCTCCTCAACACTTCCTGATATTTTTTATCTGCCACGAGGAGTCCGGAAATTTTGTCTGAAATTTCGAACGACATTCCCGTTGAGCAGCGCAATAGGAAGCACAAAGGTATAATTTTGTCAACTGTATTTTTGATACGAGAATAACTTCGTTCCATTGACTTCGAGGCGTTGAAACGGAATGATACGTCGACGTGTCGTTTAGTTTCGAGGGTTCATCGAGCGGGAAATAGAAAAAAAAAGATGAAAAAGGAAAAACAGCACGAAGAGACATCGGAAACAATATCATCAAACGGATACCACGCGCGAAACAGTTAAATCGTTATTTTGCCTAGCGACGTTCACGGCGTTCGTAAACTAAATGTTCAAGAAATAAAAGAAGAAAAAAAAAACAGAAACTACTGAAACGCAACATGATTGTCCTCTGTACATAATAGAGCACAAAACTTTTTATGTATGACTTCGAACTCAAGTCGCACTAGATTATAGAATGGGTCGAAGCAAGGGACTACGAATATTCTAAAATAAATATCATGATGACTGAACGAGTGGTTTTTATTCAGAAACACTTTGCCCATTTCCCACGTGATGTCTTTAATTATATAATTAGTTCGTCGCAGATTCGCAAACTGTGCATGCGAATTCGTTGTCACATTATTCTCCACTATTTCTTTCGATAATCTACCTGGAATTTATTTTCGATTATAGTACCATACATTTATTAAAATAATAAACAATACTTGTTATTTTTTGAATTATTGAATGTACGATTTTTCCGATTCATTTTTATAAAAAATCGACGTAAACTTGAAACTTCAATGTTACGAATCAAATCAAATTTTTTCTACATCATAGACATTGATGTAAAAAGAAAAATATTGCTAGTCGTACAAATACACAGAACATTCTGTATTAAAAAAATGGTATGATTCTCACTGCAGTTTTCTCGATTCTGCGAGCGACTGTAGTTTTTCAAAAAAAATCTCTCCCCTTTGTCATTCTCTACCGTGAAACGATATTTATGAAGCTTTCTTGAAAACGGCAGAGTTCAACGCGGCTCTCACGTAAAGTTACGTCATTTACATCCCGTTACAGGCTCGCGCTTACGTGTGTATCCGTGTGTGTAACATTAGAATCTTGCTCTTCTTGGATTAGAAACGTGCTGCTACACGCGGAATATCCTGACGCGTGTATTGTGTATCGACCGTGCACGCATAAGCGACGAATCCTTTAATGCGCATTCCGTGTGTGTATCAAACGCCGTGCAACTGAGACTCAAAGTGAAACACCTACGTGGAAGTAAACGTTTCCTTTCACGTTTGCGTATTCATGTTCATTCGTGTGCCTGCATTTATATCCGCGACACGACAAACGGGGATCGAGGGAAAAAAGAATGTTTGCTGAGAAACAATGTAGATCAAAAATTAAAGAAAGAGACAAATAAAGATAAAATTGATATATGTATATATAAAAGTTATAAATTGAATAAGATTTCACTGCTGCATGTAATGAGAATTTTGTTAATTTTTTTGATAGATTTTTTAAAGAGGTTGGAAAATAGGTGATAAGAGAAATAAATGAAACACTGTGTTGGTAATGTGAGGGTTGAAGTTTAAAATTGTTCCCCAGTGAAAAAATCGTGAAATATGATTTATCTCACGATCCTCATGCACAATAATGCCTAAAATTGGAAACACAACTTTGACAACAGTTTCCGGGCACTTGGTTGTACAAACTATTTCAATCTCGCGCGAACGTGACGACAGTTACCGGCGATTTCAATCCTGCAAATGGAAAATTCCAGCGCGAAAGTGTGAAAAGTATCCGAGATTTATACAAAAAAATACCATCCGAGCGTGGTGGTATTGAAACGATTCGAAAGAAGAGAAAAAGGGAGAAAAATTCTTTAGCGGCGCGAGGTTTGAAAGAAAACGCACGTTTTAATAAGAGCGAAATGAAAACCCGTAGCTTTGTTAAGTAACGGTAAATAAATTTCCTTCCGTAGAACCGGCGGACTGTTTAAATACACTGCCGGATGACTGGCAATCTATTTACATTCCCGCGGAATTTCAATATAAAACTTTCATGCGGGTCTCGCGCGACCGGTTGCAAGTTTTTCACCAACACTTTGCCCCCGCGAAACCTCATTACAAACAAGAATACCAGTCCTTTTCGCGTTCAATGAATCGCCGGGAATTTCCTTCACAAAAGTTCGCCGTGCACGTCGAGTCCGGAAAGAGCTTACTAAAGAATTAATAAGAAAAGAGAACATTCAACAGAGGCAGTCTCTCAACATTGATGAATGCGACTATCAGTCGCTCTTTTCGCCACCGTGTTAAAATTCGCATTTTACGAGCGTTACGGCGAAAGAGAAACGATGCAAAAAAGGGCAAACTTTCTCAAAGTGAACCGTGCAACTCGCGAACGTACCGTAATTTTCCAAAACCCTTGGTATCTTTGCGGGGAAAATGATATAATTTCGTGTAAAACGTGCCCTTTTACCCGGAACCAACGAAAGCTGTTCAAACTTCGATATTTCAAGAAATATTTCACAAAAAATGGAACTCTACCGAAGAAATTATCATCTAAGAAACGTGTATATGTAGAAACTTTCGAGAAGTTACGGGTTATAAATTTGCCAAATATTACTACCATTTTTCCTTCGCAACGTGTGAAACTTAAAGCGTCGTACATACGTCAAAAATTATTCTACATCTACCGGGTGTCCCTATATAAATATTCATTATTCACAATTCACATTTTATAATTCTGTCATACATTTTTCGCAAATCGTTCATCGATAACGATTATTAAATTTTGTTCTTGATTCTATGTATGGAATTCGCTACTCATATTTGACGAAAAAAATCTGGATCACGTTGTATATCCATATTCTCGCAGTTTCTTCCGTGGATGCGTAATTCTCAGCGTGCCGGACAGCTTAATAAATTTTCTTTCAGCCTCGACTTAATGTACTGTGAAGATTGAGAACCTACGAGATCACGATCTCAGGCAAACCTGAACATATTACGACATTGTGCCTGACATTTTATCGATAAAATGAACAATGGCCACTTCAGGCAAGTTGGTGTGTACTCGGAGGGCTTGAAAGTAATTAGTGACGATACATTTAACTTTCAAGTTCCATCAGAGTGTCCCTTTTTTTATTTTTTCTCACGAATTCAGCCTGTACCTCCTCATATTCTTCTCGTCACCCTTATTGAATTAACCAGGGGTATTTCTACAGAATCGGCCCCGACTTTATAGTCGCACGATCGACCGTTAAAATCATTTAAGAATAATGAATAGAGAAACCGACGGAAATAAAACGCTTGAATAATTAACAGCGAAAGTTAAATGGCCTAAATTATTTGCAGATTCTACAACGAGAATTCAAGAGACAACGACATAGATGGGTTTCGATGTAATTTACGAATTTCGGTGATTAGGTGATTAAATTGTTGATTAATTATTATATTCCTTTCAACGAACTGTCGGAAACACGTCGATCAGAGTGACACATATCAAAATGAAAGATTGTTATGGCATACTGTGCGAACGCTTCGCAAGATAACACGTGTGCGAATCTGGCATTGTGGTAAACTGAAAACGACAAATTGCGGCTACGATTTAAACGATCCGTTCGACTGTTCGCATTCAACTGTTGTAATGATTGTCTCGTATCTCGGTTTCATCGTGTCATTACTGTCGGCTGTATAATTACGTGGCCGCGATTGCGGTGTTCAAAACTGCTAATCGAATGTCCTCGCGAAAGAATAGTAATTTCTGTTTATCAATTAGACGGCAAATGTATAAAAACTTCTGTACATCATCGGTTCTACTTAACAGATAAGAAGTGAGAGAATAAAACAAAGCCTGCAGTTGTGAAAAAAAGAAA
Source organism: Mimumesa dahlbomi (assembly GCA_917499265.3). Classification (NCBI taxonomy): domain Eukaryota; kingdom Metazoa; phylum Arthropoda; class Insecta; order Hymenoptera; family Crabronidae; genus Mimumesa; species Mimumesa dahlbomi. The sequence continues at coordinate 4,185,865 of OU824113.1, read as the reverse complement.
TTCTGTGCAGGGATAACATTTTCAGCTTCTTTTTAGCCGTGGATTTCTATTGTGTCTCGTAGGAGACAGCTTGCATATAACACGCGTCTCCAGCGTACATAAATTCGTAAGAAGTTTGCCCCATGAATCTTCATGCACACAGGAATATGTAAATATAGGACCAAGTCTGATACTTAACGTTAAGTTATGCGGGGAAAGACGGTCTTGAATGTATCCGGATTTTATCAAGTGTCGTAAATCCGAAAAAATTATGAACGAAGAAAATTTCGCGCGGCGAACGTTATTTAAAAATGACAATGTTATCATCGACTGCGGTATATCGGGATTGTTTAGGTCGGGTTATCAGGGAGATTTTCACAACAATACAAGTTAGAGAGGGAAGTTACAAAAATTAGTTGGAAAAAACGTGTCGTTTCGTTGCCGGAAAGATTAGGAGGCGTCGAAAAAAGTAATTGAATAAGCCAAATGAATAAATTAGCAACGAAACTTCGGCGACACCCTCAGTTTTTTTCGGCCTTATCAGCCGCGACACTTTTTTTTTACGGGCAAGAAAGGCGAGTAAGTATGCGAGAGAGAGAGAAAAAAAGTCTCCCTTTGCAAAAATGTGAGGTAAGCCAAGGAAAAACGACGAAAGTTTTTCTTTCGCTGGTTAGAAGCTTTGTGATAAGTTTTACAAAGTACGCTCGTTAACGAGACGTGGACAAACGTACGTGCATTAACGGCGTCCTACAACTTCAAACAATGTTTTCATTAACGGAAAAATTACAGTTACTCGAAAAGTAGACGGATAAGTCGACGGTGAAGGTAAATATTGGCGAAGACGGTAGGAAAGATCGTAAGAAAGATGAAAATAAATTCTAATAAAACCTGTAACGTACTTACACCATGTTTCTCTTCAATTCGCGGTAATAAAATTGAAATAAAATCTCAACCGACGGAAATTATCAAAATAGACAGTGCGTTCTTGTAATAATAAAGTTTGATAAAACACAGAATATAACGTACTTCCGCCAAGGACGAAACATAAAGTTTTTTTTTAAATTACAGAAACAATACGTAACTCTTGAACTAAGAAAGAGTTATTTAAAGAGTTATATTTCTGTTAAGAGCTCTATACGTGTAAACCATTCCAGAATATCCGTTTATGTACGATGCAACCTTAATGCAGCAACTGTAAAGTCATCAACTACAACATAAAGCGGGTCATAAAGCGGAAAGTTTCAAGTTATTTATGGATATCGTTCAAAGTCGATTAATATACCTACGCCCGCCGCCTAAATAGGTTCAAGTGGATAAAGGCATCAATTCGTTACACCAATTACTATTCGGTTATCTAGCAATTGTTATCGCGCAACTTGACCGTCACATCGTCACGTGGCGTAATTTGAAGACCGCGCAATGAAACACCTGTTTCAACGCAATCTCTTTTACACGTTAAAAATTTGTAGGTGAAACTTTGGTAGAGGATAAACAATAAGGGAAACATTTCATTTCGGAGAATGTTTCCTGTGTTTGTAATTCGCTATAGGATTTGCCAGAAGTTCGTTTAACGCTGGTCTCGAGCATACTTGAGTGAAGTGTATACTTGTTTCGCGTGGCGCCAATGAGGAATATAGTCGCGTCCCTTCCAACAACTCCGCTAAATCTGAATGTTGAAATATATATATAATCGTTACATAATCGTTACAACTGCCCGCGTAAACCTCAGCAGCTTGAATGCAGCAGACAATGCGCGCTTAAAGAACGAAAGAAATGTGACTGATGTTTTGCAAAACATTATTGCATAAGTGTTTAGTATATGAAGATAAAGATAATTAAAGTGTTGATAATAATATGAAAATATGTATAATTGTTGATGAATGGCGATTATAAATCGTACTTGGAAAATGCTAAGGTAAAAATAGATGGATATACTATACACATAGCACTTACTAGTATATTTCCATGTTACACTGTTATTACAGATCTATTCTACGATTGAAAATATAAATATTGACAGATTGCGGTTATAATGCATCGGAAAACATGAAGTTTTGTTTAAGTAGAAGACCGCACTTCCAGCAAATGAATTTATTCCATAGATTACATTACAAAATATTACACCCCATTCCTCGTCGCTGGAAAGCTATTGCGATAAACTACATTTTATTTCGTAGCCGTTTGTTAGGTTTATCAATTAAAATAGAAGTGTGTCGGTATTTCACGTATTTTTTGTTATTTCTATAATCTATATAAATTTTCTTCCCTCGAATACAGTCATTACAGGTAGGTAAAATGTTGCTGCTGTTAGTGTTTTGTCGTGAATTTCATTTTATTTCTCTAATCGACATTTCTATAAATCCTTTTTTTCTTTTTTTAGTTAATTATCGTCAAGTAAGAACACACGTGAACACAACGTGACAGTAATAGGAAAAAAATGTAATATGAATAAGATCGTAATAAAAACTGTACTTTGATATCGCTCTGCATATGAATAAATGATGGAATTGAATACCTAAAAGTTAAACACAAGATATCTCATACACGATTAATGCCACGCAACGTTAATTCAAGGAAGAGTAAGATCGTTTTAGCTGTTTTAAAGCAAATTCTATGTTTAGCAAATGCAATAAAGTAAAAAACTTTGTCCTTAGAAATCTTTGATTTCTGTAACAGCTTTTTTTTATTTCACGTCCACTGTTACGCATATAGCAGTATCATAGGGTATGTCAAGTATTTATAACGTACGTATAGTTATACTTCGTTTACACATTGCTTTTGCAACTTGTATTTCTCGACTTGTCAGTTACAACTGTTAGTTGTATGAAATAGCTGTAAAAGAAAAGAAAATAAGGAAAAAATTGGTTTATTTTGTTCCTTTTTAATGACAAAATTTTAATACAAACAAACGCGCACTGTAAATTTACCTTGATACTGAACTCTTTAAGCTTCGGGCGTAGCTAAGGGGGCTTCTTTCTTTTCGTCAATCGTAACAGCTTCTTTTTTGTCACCGGCTGCTTTATCGCTTTCATCTGCTTCCTTTTTTGGGGCAACCTTAAATTTATGCGTTACTTATACATTCAGCAGCAGGACAAAGTGACTTCAGGCACATAATAATTTTCACTTTTGCTAAAATGGTCTCACAATATAAATTAACAGAGACTCTATGGTATTACAAATAATATGGAAACCATAGTACTCTACAAAACGTATAAACTAAACTTCTTGAAATAGAAAATTTATACACCTTACAAGCATTTCCTTAAAAGGGCATAACATGCTAAAAATAGTTTTCAATCACACAATGTATCTAAATTTGTATTTATATAACTTTTAAATCTACAATAAATATTTATAAAGCATCCTGATAGGACATTTCCCACAGTTGGTCTGACTAATAGTAATATTCTTTATGAATAATAAACAGTATGTAATAATGCAAGTGAAAATTGTTATTTAGACAATTTTATTACCTCCTCTTTACTAGCTTCATCGAAATTCTCCACTAAATCAGGCACCTCATCGTCTTCCTCCAACGTCGCTTTACCAACCGCACTGCCAGCAACCGTACTTGCTAATCGTTTCAGCTGTGAAACTCCTTCGGGTCCCAGTTGGCTGATGATGCCCGGTAACATGTCAGTGATCTGTTTGTTCTCACCATGACCGGTAATGGCGAATGTGTTAGCGGACAGGCTAGCCTGAGCTTTTGGATTGTTAAAATGAATGACTGTACCATCATCCTTAATCATGTTAACTTCCTCAATACCAGGAATTGTGTTTACAGACAATTTTTTCAAACAGCTCTGTAACTTCTTATCGTCTGTTGCAGCAGTTGCATGGACAACCTGAAAAATAACTTGAATTAATTCAACGAAAAGCTATACTCGTTTAAAAAATAAGATAACTTTCACGAGGTGCACAAGCCTTTGTCTTTGAATAAAAATTCCGAATTATACTCATAATACTTACAATTTTTCAACAAAATTTAGTGTATTGAATGTATTTCTGATTGTAAACAACACAATGTAAATATAGTTCCAAGTAAAACACATTAACAAGGACAAAATCGAAAGTAATGATTTCGCACACAAAGCAATAAACGCGACTATCCGTTCGTCCCGCAAAAAACAGAGAAAAGTGATTACAAAAATACCAATCCCAATACGAAGCACGTGCAAATGACACAATGAAACAACGAACGAATGTCTTATCAACTATAATTGAAAATTTCGATGTCACGTAAGAGTGCTGAATAATAGTGGCAAAGTACAGAAATATTTTTCGAAAATGCTGGAATCGGAGACACTCGGAGCAGCGTCCAAAATATCATCTCCCAATGATCTGATTTATCCGCGTTCCATCGCTTATCGCGATAATTACGTAAATTCGTGTTAACTTTCGGAAATAAACCCACGTACCTTCTTCTTGCGTCGGGGTGTTCCCTTACCGCCGATTCGCACTTGAGCCTGAAGCTTCTTCAGCTTTTCGGGATTCATGTTAACACGCCTGTACGATGATCAGGAGCTCTCGATTGTCAGCCACCACACTCGGACAGACAGCCAAGTCTGACAAGCAGAGTTTTACACGATAAAATAAGCTTAACGCGACCGGCGAGCAAACACGTGCTCTCTGTTCGCCGAGAGGATCGAGAAAATGGAAGTGTACGCTTCTCTAGCTCTCTACGTCAGAGGTAGCTTCCGGCAGGGATACGCTTCCGTTCGAAACTCTACTCAAAATGCACACATACAACGTTCGCGAAGTACACTGTCCTCCTGTGAAATCGATTACAGTCTACGTGATAAATCAAAATATTCCGGAAGGTGTTTTTACCGGTCGACGAAATATTTTTAATTTTCGGACACCGTTACGTATAAAACTCCATCTGAGCATGGAGGTTATGGGAATGATCATGTCACGACATACGACTGAGAAAGGAAAAAGTCTCGAAGGCCGTAATAAACCTATTCGAAATCGCTGTTTCACTATATTTCTAGGATACATGGGAAAATCATATACAATCGGACATCCGGTGGATTCAAATACTGGAAAATTGTAAGTTATGTTGGAATTAGTGAATTATTTTATGAAAACAAGACGGCGCGAACGCGAAGTTCGAATTTTCGAGTCTCGTGGTTAAAATGATAGCAGGACACTCTTCCGAGTTTGTTAACATCTTCTTTTTCAATATAAAATTAATATTTCTGCGGATTTGATGTTGAGATATAAATGTTCCTTTTGTTAGCGTTAATACATTTGCAAACACATTTGTCACAATTCTATGAAAGTTTATACATCTATTTTTTTAAAGAAAGTTATTTCCTAACATATCATTGTGAATTGCAATATGTTAAAAGTTATAAATAGAACTTTACATATGTAGTATATAAAACATAAGTATATTTTTTGCAAACATTAAAGCTATTTGTTATAAATTAAATAAATTATAACACTTATATATATGTATTAGTTACATGGGCCAATAATTATTTTACACAATTATGTCACATCCACAAATGTGATGTCGATCATCAGTAAGAAATAATGCTATTTTCAGGTATTTCAGATATATAATTTATTTTAAAGTTCATAGAACAAATTGGACTTTGTTAAATAATGTCAATATGTTTTCCTTTACATAACAGCATCCAATCTAACATATATATTTACAATATATCACATTCTTATCTATTTATAATATAATTTAGCACATTTTTCACAATAATATTAACACAAATCTTATTAGATTCCAAATAAATTAATCTAAAAAAATTTTACTCCACTTGTATAAAGATTTCAGTAAATGAAAAAATTGATTTGAGTGCAGGGCATAACATGATCATTAATATTATACAATAAAAATATGAATTGTCCACATTAAGAAAAGCTACCATTCCTCAATTTATATTAAAAAAAATAGAATACCATAAAATTAGGTCAGTCTTTAGGTTCAATTGTATACAATTCAATTGAAAATATTTTTCAACAAAAAAGATTTGCTATTTATAATTCATCTAACTGTTTGTCTTACCTTTTTGTTCAAAGTGTTTTGAAGTGTAAGGCATTGTACTAATTGCTTTTAAAACACACGTTGTATACTGATTTGTTCAGTAATTCAATATGCATGCATATCGAAACAATTGGGAAACTACATTTCGTTATTTATCTTCCACTTTTACATACATCTATCGATAAACGTTTCTCAAAACAGTCTGTATCCTATTTAGCCGCTGACGATAAAAAAGTGAAAATTTCGTAATACAAAGACAAATATTGTAAAATTGTTAATTCAATAGTTTTTTAGTAAGGCTATTTTCCTCCATCTGTGACTTGTTTCGTTCTTTACATGCCCAAATTCGAACCTAATTCTAAGCTCACCAATTTTTGATATCGGTAAGATATCCGGTATCCATTCTATCAAAAATGGTGTTGGTTCTACTTGGTTTGGAGAAGTATTTCCTAAGAAACAAAGAAATATATTCATATAAATATATTCATTTCATTAGAGAATGTATACTTTATCATTATTTAATAGTGTCTTATTCTTACCAACTTTTAAATACGTTTTTAATTCTAACGGCTTAATCAACGCATTATTATTCGTTTTCTTATAGCGATCTATATCAGTTTCTTCCCGTTTGTACAACTCGTATGTACCATCTGCGTTTTGAACGAAACTTCTTGTAATCTCCAATGGTATTAGTGGTGTTTCAAAAATACTTTTAACGTGTAGGATATTTGTGATCTGCCACGTATACTTGGTGAATGTACCCAATGGTACACCATCCTTTCGAACGAAAGCTGTCGTCGAATTGGGCAACCGCTTCTTTTTACCGCCACAGGATATACGTTCCCGTAAACAATCGAAAAATATTTGCGGTACATGGAACACCAAGGGATCGGGTTTACCGTCAAACTGGAAATGCATGGTTTGATTTATTCTTTCAGTTATGGATGCCAGCCACTTTATGAAAGGAAGATTTATGTTAGCTTCATCCAAGTCTTCGCAAGGATTCTGATATTTCTTTATAATTTGTAATTTTGTTTTAGCCTTCCTCGGCTCAATTGAATTTAGATTATTTAAACTCGTAGAGTTAACACTTGTCGGCTTGTCATCCCTTTTCCGTTTTGTCGAGATTGGTGCATGTGTACTACTGCTTTCCATACTTGTTACATTCCCAGTGTCGTACTGCATCAATACATTTTTGTCAACTATCTTAATGCCACTTGTATTTGATACTGAAGTATCAATAAGTTTCATATTATTTACATCCAAGATAGCATTTGCATCGAGGACCTTTAGTGTGCCTGTGTTTAATATCTTTATATTATTATCATTTAAAATATATTGACTATTATTAAGCACATTATATTTAGAATCTATGGTTGTCTGATCATCCAATATTTTCACGGCATTTTCCCCAAGTTGCATGCCATTTTGATTAATTACTTCTAAATTGTGAACCTGTATATTGATGCAAAATTTAATGAGTGATTTAATTTTGAAATGTTTACATAAAGTTTTGAAAAATCATAGTACCTGTGATATCATATTATCTTCTAATAAAGTACGATCACATTCTACTTCGATATTTTCGACAATACTATGCGGTAGAATTGTAGAATCCAGATTCATTGAATCCAGGTCCAATCTATTCCCATCTAAACTCTGTACTGTCAGAGTATCATCTCGGAAAATTAAAAGATGCGTATCAGTTTCGTCCGTAGTTAAACCATCAAAATCTGAAATTTATTTTAATATAAAATTATGTCATAATAACTTAACTATTGTTTTAAAAACAATCTCGTACCAATGCCTACGATTTTATCTTGCTCATTATTCTGAAACATTGTTGTTAGTGGTTTTGGTATACTTAAATCTGTTTGATCTAAGTTAATATAATAACTGAACTCTTCTGATAACTTTGCATCACTGGCAAATGCACAAATGCAAGCATAAAAATGTACACAACGTTTACTTTGCGAAGATTGTGCAGTATCTGTTTTGTCTCCTGAAGCTTTTACTGTACCCTACAAATTTTAATTTCACATGTAATTACATAGTTGTTTAAAAAAGTTTAATGAAACTAAACCTGTTTTCTGTACTTGCCTTGAACGCTGTACAGGAGCAAAAATACCGATGTTCAATCCTATCCTTCAATTTTGTAACAAATAGAGAAAAATGAAGATATCCTAATGGATGCTTCGGGGAAGCTTTGCATTTTACTGCCATTATATTTTTAGATACACGTTGTACTAAGGGGCCTGAAGTTTCCGTAGCTAATAACCAAATTTCTTGTTTCATCTCATTATTTACATTTAAGGAGGATAAGATTGAATTTCTTAATGTTAATGGTTGTGCTTCTGCATAACATCTTAACGCTGCCTGTATGTGTTGACACGTTGAAACAGGCGCATCAGATGAATTTTTCTCCTACAAAAAAATGAACATTTTTTAATCAAAATATGACCTTAAATATCATACCTAATTTACTTGAATCAACAGTGTTCTGTACTATTTTATTAATAAAACTTACGTGGCATTTGAGAACACTTGTATCGAAACTTCTTTCGCAACTGTCCACGAAACATAATGCTGTAGTTTGTGAAATAAGTGTTGTAATTTCATTGGATATTGTTGCATTTATTAGTGGTAGTTGTACAAATCCACGATAGTCCGGACCTTTATCCCGAACTCTGACAGAAAAAACCTGTGCGGTTGTACCTGTGATGAGTTTACATGCCTCTGTTGATAGTTTCCTCTTTTCACCAGGTTCTTTAAACACTGCATCACAGTGCTTATTTTTACAACACAATCCACGAGATCCATTATAAGTCCCACATTTTGGACACTTGCGTACTCCACGTAATGTAGCTTTTCCTAGATCCGACAGCAACTTCCTCAAACGCTCTTCATTGGACATAGCTGTTAGACAATTCAATTATATTATTTACAGCATTAGACATTTCTTAAACATCAGAATCGTGCATTCATAACATAGCATACGCGATTATGCCAACTGTACAGTATTAGATTTGATTATCACAAAGCACTTATAAACCTAGAGAACACAATTTTAGAAATATCAAATAAACTTTCATGTCAAAACAAACACGTTACATATATCTTGCATACATCCAATCGCCACTTTTTTTGTATCAGTAACATTAACCTTTTTGCACACCGACTCGGACAGAATTTCTTCCGAGACAAATACTACAAAGATTACAATCAAGTTAATTATACTTCACGTAATCATAACGAACACATTAGGATAAGTATATTTCAACCACTAAGCGTTATTTCCAATTCCGTTTCGTGTAATACGATTTACAAAATGTTATCGATACTGCGATAAATAATTTACGTCATTTTTATTTAGAGTACGACTGAAACGGAAATTGTAATTGTAATAGTGGAAAGATACGTGCCTTTCACTAATAATTATATTCCAGGAAAGTTTACTTCCGATAGTAAATAAATAAAGCGCATCTCAACGCTGAATCGCCGATGTTCACTGGTGTTCAAGATAGAGGGCATTTTACTCGCGGAAACATTAAACTGTGTTCTTAGAATTGCAATCGAATTTCATGCGTCAATGCGAAAATAATCGAGTTGCCAATAGAAAGTAAACCCGTGAGATTAAAGAAGTAAACTTTCTATCGTTTTACTTACTCCAAGTGAATTGTAGTTTGTGAAACACAGCAAGTTTTCAGTTGGTGGGTGTACCGGACACCTGCGGAAACTGTGTGTGCGCATAAAAAAAGATTTGTCTTCGCATATAAGTTGGCTCCTGTTACGGATCACGTTTGCTCACTTCACGCGGTTGACAACGTGATACGTTCAACCACCTTCGACATGAAATTTCGTAATTGAGAAATATAATAGATGGCTTGTTAATGACAATTGTTCATTGAGAGCGCTAAACCAATTTTGTCTTCCATAATATCTATAAATGTGCTACACTAATTGTCGCACAATTAATTCTACTGACATACTTGCACGCTATAGTTAACATATTAAAATTACTGTAGGTAAGTAAATCAGTATTTTTCGTGTTTAGAGGCACATTAGAAAATTGCTTTGTTCTATATTATTTCGTATGACGTTCGTCTAATATCTTAAAAAAAAAATTTGTGCATTGTCACTTTATTATAAGTTCTATTAAGTGAGATGGATTTCTTGTTTTTTTTTAATGATTATTAAGCAATAGTGTTTCTACTTTAAATTAAGTAGTATAATATCTTCTAAAGTATTGTAAATGGATAGATAATAATAAGTAAATAAATCTAAATATAATTAATAAAAGTGGAATATTTTATTTCATTATTAAGGTTTTTATGCTTAGACAAAAAGTATTCAATAATATGTGTTTTATGCGGCAATGTATTTTTCTCTTAAAATTTGTTAGCATTCATTAAATCAAAACTTTTAACATTTACTTTAATTTCAGACATGTCAGAACATGTTGAGCTACAACACTTAGTCGATGGTGATGTGGAAAGTAATACCAGAATGAGACAAAAGCGATTTTCCGTTCCAGTGTGCAAATCATGTCCTTATCTTGGTTTAGTATTGGCAACGTTATCATCTTTATTCTTCTCTTTATGCAGTGTTATTGTGAAAGGATTGGTGGAGGTAAACCCAATGGAGTTGGCAGCATTTCGATTTGTCGGTGTTCTGTTACCTGCGATACCAATTGTGATATATAAGGGTGAACATCCCTTTCCAAAGGGACGTAGAGTGATGTTAATCTTAAGAAGCTTCGTAGGTACCACTGGCCTCATGCTAAGTTTCTATGCATTCAGGCATATGCCGTTAGCAGATGCATCCGTGGTAGTATTCTCTGTTCCTGTTTTTGTAGCTATATTTGCAAGAATATTCTTAAAAGAACCATGCGGACTATTTAATGTTATTACAGTTTGTTTAACATTAATCGGTGTGATACTAATAACACGACCACCACTTATTTTTGGTCACACGGTAGAGTCTCTCTCCGATGGACATGTGAAAACAGAGCATGCAGATTTATGGGGTGCTGTAGCTGCTTTCTCAGCAACTCTTTTTGGTGCAAATGCATATGTTTTATTGAGAGCTCTGAAAGGTCTTCATTTTTCTGTGATTATGACCAATTTCGGGTCATTTGCCTTGATTCAAACGATAGTCATATCTTGGGCTATAGGTGCACTTTGTTTACCACGATGTGGAACTGACAGACTTCTAGTCGTCGCGCTTGCCCTCTTCAGTTTCGGCGGTCAAATATTACTTACGTTGGCACTGCAAATGGAACAGGCGGGCCCAGTTGCAATAGCGAGAACAACTGATATAGTTTTCGCCTTTTTCTGGCAAGTTTTATTTTTTAACGAAATACCAAATCGATACTCGGTAGGAGGGGCTGTTTTAGTCACTAGTTCAGTTTTATTAACAGGATTAAGAAAGTGGGCTTTTTCATTGCCAGAAACATCTAGTGTGAAAAAATCTTTAGGCATTTTAGTAATGTAGATCTTGAGTCATTAAAGATGTACAATGTGAGGAAAGTACTACTTAATGAATTTAGAAAATTTCAGTTTTTATGAGACTTATTTTGCTATAAATGAACTTTCTCTGGATGAACATAAGTTCAGCCTATTCTTATAAAAGATTAAATCACGAGTCTATGAATAAAGTTCCTTTATTGATTAATCAGTTAACGAATATTCTACATAATATAATACAAGTTAAATTATATTAATTCAACTATCTGAAATTAACATAATCCAGATCATGGATACAAGCAAATAAAATTAATAGAATTACATTTCTGAAATATAATGTGATCGGAAAGAATGTTTTACAAAGATTAGAATGCTTTAATTCAATGGTCATAGAAAAACCATTATAAACATACTTAACTTTTATGTGATAAATAATAGCAACTTGTAGGAATACATAAAAAGAAACAAATAGGTACACTTGTTCCAATTTTTACCAATACCATTGTCTGTAGTCAGTTACCTCTACCAAATATAAGGATCTATTTGAAAATAAAATTAAAAATTGTATAATATCACTGGTTATGGAACAAATGCTCTTCATAGACCAGAAGCTCAGACATTATAATAATATTGTTCATCTTATTGAATCATATATCTTATTATTCTGAGAACAGAACTTGTGATTCATACTTTCTAAAACTATTAGAGCACTAAACTGGAGTGCAAGTACTAACGTGCAATACCTCCTTATGTTAATTTTCAAAGACATACGACTATTTTTACTGTAATATAATAATAGTATCCTTGTATTGTTCTGTGTTATACAAAACACATTTACAAGAAGATATCCCAAAGTATTTGTTTAACTAATTTTCCATTTTTTAATGGTGCAATTATTTATAATTGTGAAGAACTTGTAGTTACGTAAAATAATACTGAAAATTAGGGCAGCCTATTTATTTATAGTAATGCAGTCTAGTCTAAACAACGGTATTAGAAGTACTCATTGTAGTCATTTTGATGTGGACTAAAATATTCAAAGAGATAGTATTTTACGAGCAATTTCTGAACAAATTAGTTGAAATTTATTTAAGATTAATTTAGATTTGTATATAATTTTGTTGGACTATATATTTTACAGAGTGCACAAAATAACGAAGCACTTCTATATATATCTATAAAGAAACTGTCAATTCTTACATAAGCTCCCGCGAATGATATCATTTATGCTAAAAATGCACAAATGCTCATAACTTTCGGGCGTTGAATGTAAATGAGTGCTGTTCATACATGTTTTCTTGTTTGCCAATAATCATTACATTTGCGTGAAATTTAATATTTAAAATATGGTACAATTTATGAGGACATTATATCTTTCGAAATCATTAGTTTTCGATTCTAAGATTGTAATGTAAGATTTGAATTTTCACGTCACTAAATGTGCTATGCACTCAACACACTTAGGCCTATTACGCAATTCATATGGTTCTAAAAATTACATTGCGTTTTACGCGTACGAGAATATATTCTACGATAAATGTAAAATTGCGACAAATGTGTTTTGGAGAGCACCGAGTGTGATAGTGTTTCATTGTTTTATGTGAGCTGTTGTTGAACTTCGCAGAATAAGTATCGAGGTGGTGTTACTTAAACTGAAATTTTAAAAAATCTTGCGGAAGAATATGGTAAAATATTCACAAGCAATAATCCAACGTAATGACATGGATTAAGATCGATAGACATGCATTAAAAAGAAATTAAGTTATTTATCAGAAAATGGTAATAAACAGTTTAAGGACAGTATCTCGAATTATTGTAAACGAGTTTTCGTAAACATTGTTTCCGCATTTTAAACGTTTGTGGTATGTGTAAACGCGACTGGTCAGTTATTATATTTACTGTTGTTATTACAATGATATTTGCGTGGTCTTTAATGAAATCATTTACGTGTACTTTCGATACAGTTGAAATTCTCATGTGTAATTGCGCGATGTGTTGTATTCGTTTTTGGGAAGTTTGAAAAATTTCAATGTCTTTACAATGCCGACTAATCACCAAGATAAATTTAACGAATAAGAATCTATATAATATTAGAGAAACGAAAATGTATTTTTTACACAATAGTATGCTACAAAAAAAAGACATATAATTAGTGGATCGAATAGAGCAATGCACGTAATCTAATTATAATAGGAACAAATCATTTTGTACCAACTACCGACATTGATTAGAAATTAAATACCCCGCCAGATACTCATTTCAGTCATACTTCCAACTTATGGTATTGTTAATTAAGTTAGTTCGCGTCGAAACGATACATTGTAATCTTCGAAAAAAAATATCCAAGCAACGATTAACCCATTTATAATAAACACAATTTTTAATTAGTCAAACAGCAAACGAAATTATTTCCTCCACTTCTATATTGGTTTCATTTTTTAGATCCTCAATATAACACCACCAACAGTTGTCTAACATCTTTAAATGTCTGTTTATTTTTCAAAAATTCGTATATAATATTAAATATTTCTCTATAACAACTAGCGGATTTGTAAAGTTTTATATTTGAAAACATATCTTCAAAATTAAAACGCTTGGCCGAATTTCCTGTAGATGACGACATGAGCAGACACCGTCTCAAATCAGTTGATACGATGAGAGAGAAAAATGTCAAATTAGCAAGTTCAAAAATTCGCATGACTCACGCGCAAAGATAGTTCGACTGAATTTTAACTTGAAGTAAGGATGTGAGAAAGCAAAAGCAAGTCATGATTTTACACGAAATCGTTTAACATAAATATTGGCCCGCTTGACATCGTGTGGAAATTGTATAAACACATAGTAGTTATTCGGGCGTAAGTAAATATTTGTCTCAGACTGTTTTAATTTAATTAGACGTTCATAATGATTTAATTGTGTTACTTCAGAACTCGGTATTCAATGCAGTGCAGTCATTTCTGTATCATCGAAGTACCAACTATCTCAAGCCGTTTTTTGCGGTCTTTTTTAAGTTCAAAATTGAATCGTTATAACAAAATGTACGATATCAAAATGACCAGGTATTTTTACTACGTAAATATGTGCGTTAGAATGTGAAAGTACGGAATCGATTTAAGTCTCGAAAATTGAAAAGAGATTGGATTAAGAGCGTTTTAAGATGATGATGGAATTATGAAAGAAAAGTTGTACTTTGTGTTATGCGATTTTTACTGTGAGATTATTTAATTGTAAACAATAGATTGATACGACTCTTTTTATAAATTGTTTATCAACAATGTGACCTGTACACAATTATCTTATATAAGTTAATCGTACGTCTTTTCAGTGATGAACGAGACTATTGTTATCTTAATTTATGATAACAGAGTACACAATACCTTATCAGTAAAACATTGAAAAACTGCTTCGAGATAAATGTACTGTTCTGTATAAAAAGATGTCACATTGAAATGGCTCGTTCATGAATGTGTATAATTCGTTTCCATTATGTGCATCTTATTTATTTATCGTAATCCAAAAGCAGACTCTAACACGTACAGATTAATATTGGCTTCAAATCGTGATGAAGACATTAATCGTCCTACAAAGGCAGCCCACTATTGGAAAAACCATTCGGGATGTTTGGGAGGTATGTCACCAATATAGAAAGATCTAGTACATTAAGACACTATATGAAGGTCTGCTGATATGTTGTGTATTATGCCTGTCAATTAAACAATTCTATTTTTATAGTATTATATAATTTATTAATAAGATATACAGTATAAATATAACAGAAAATTTATCAGGTATGGATATGGAGCCTGGTAAAGAAGGTGGAACTTGGTTAGCGCTATCGACAACAGGAAAGGCTGGTGTTATTTTAAATTTAGTTAATGAAAATGAAACTTATATACAAAAGAAAGGCAGAGGTTCACTGGTAACTAATTTCGTGATCTCTAAAGACTCTGCAGATTCATACTTGAATAAGTTGCATAAAGAAAATCAGGATGGTCAACCATATAATTCTCACAATTTGGTCTTCATAAACTTACAGTATGTATACAAACATTTCCACTTTCAATTGAAATATAAATAAGTTCTACCATAAGTAATACAATATCCGAATCGATAAAACATCGTATCTTTTAATTCTACGTGAAATTAAATAAAACTACGGATATTATTTTTATTTTAAATTCTTTAGCAATGCAAATGTACATTTCCTGAGCAGTTCTCCGAAATCCACAGGACCTGCCTTATGTCATGATACTATATTAGGTTTCGGAAATAGCGACCTAGAAACTCCTTATAGAAAAGTCGAAGGCGGGAAAGAAAAGTTTAAAAGAATTGTGCAAACTGCTAATATCTCAAAACAAGACCTTATTATCGAAGAACTTTGTACACTATTGAAGTCTAAAGAGAGGTATGCATCATTTAAATGGAAAATATTAGTATGCTTTCTCCGTTTTATTAATTACGTTATGGATTTAAAAAAATATTTCATATTTACAGATACTTGCCGGATCCGGAATTGAAAAGGCGAGTTCCTACTAGATACGAATCACTTAGTTCAATTTTCGTAACTAGTCCTGGATATTCTACACGTACACACTCCATACTCTTGGTTAATGGTGCCAATGAAATAACGTTCGTTGAGGAAACGCTTATGCCAGATTCAACGTGGAAACGTCAAGTATTTAATAACAATTTAACATGTCAATGTGAATACTCTTCCGATTGATTTTAACGTTTTTATATTAACTTATATTTTTGAAAGTAAATTCTAAGAAAATATATGAACTTAAAGAAAGAATTTGAAAAATTGAAGGTTTTCATTTTAGTTCGTTTCAATCATCATTTTCTTCGATTGGATCATCATTCGAATCACTATCTAGCAAATCCAATGATCCGTCATGAGTTAAATCGTCTGTAACATCTTCGGTTCTCAGTACACTTCCTTCTTCAGATGATAAATTCTAGACACATAATTGTAAATATTAAATCAATATTAGCAGTTTTGTCTTAAATATTTTAGGAAGTTAATTGTGAACGAACCTGTGAAAGTATCACATCACCATCGAGATTCTTGTTAACTAAATTACCCATCCAGAAAGCGGCAGGGCTGTTATTAAGAACTAGCATCCCTTTTACACTGTAAATTAATCTTTCTAAAACCGATTTCGCTGCAGGAACATGCTTTGTTAACGTAATATCCTTTTTCTCGGCACTTTCGCAACATATCGTATGTAAAAAGCGCGTTCCACCTTGAAAGTATAAAAGAAATTTATTTAACAGGAGTCACGGAATTTTTTGAACATTTTACTTCTGTAACTTAAGCAAGTTCATACCTTGCAGCAGTTTCAATATTCTAGTTACATCTTCCGTTTGGTATTTCAAATTATGTTCAAGAATCGGCATTCCGGTACTTAAAAAGTGTCTCAGTAATATAGGCATGTATCTCAAAAAAATGGATATATTGTATTTTGTTCTTAACGTTTTGCATATCTGAACTAATTTTTGGACGTCTACTGCAACTTCTTGCCAAACATCTATCCTTTTAGGATCTCTGAAATGGATATTTTATAAGTACACAGAATTAACACTAAACTGTAAAAAGTGATATTTACCTGTCCACTAATGATAATGCTATTTTTACACCTTTAATTAGACCATCAAATATTTTCTTAAACAAAGCGTGAAAGTTATTTCTTCTCACTGAAGGTATTCGGCCCAAACAATCTTGGGGTGTTTCTAGCTTCGCAGCTTCATCCGGCAACCATTCTAAGACGGACGTCACTGTTTTTAAAGGCAGTGGTTCATTATCAATCCAATTATTTAATAATCCAATCACTGCCGCCTTATACTGAGCAGTAAAATGTTTATCTTCAGGCCACTCAAGGCATAAAAATGAGAATGCGATTTTCGCTAAAATATTGTTATAGAGTTAGTATATATCTATTGCTGAATTCAATAGTGGAGAAACAATAAGTAGTATATAATGTATTACCATGTTTTTCCTTATACTCTTTTGTATATGATTCAGAATGTTTCATTAATGACTGGCACATATTAATCAGCGCGATAGCCAATGGTATTTGTGTAGCTATATCCGAGAGAGATTCAAAATATTTGTATGATTCTGCAACAAGTTCTTTGCAAGATCGTAGCATTCCATTGCATTCATTAATTTGGCCTGCCAATGTCCGTAAACCCTCTGAAAATATTCATAACATTTTAAACGTAATATATTTACATCCGTGATTGTAATACTTTAGTGTAAAGCTATACCGCGTAATAACGCATTGTAAGTAACGCTTTCGAATCCCTTCCAATTGAAGATTTTTGTTAAAAGACACAATAGTAGTCTCGCAGCTTCTCTATTTTCATTGTCACCGTCCTCTCGTAACGCCTCAACTATGTCTTGCAATTTTGAACATATTTTTGGCAATAACTGGATCAAGTCCCTGATAAATGTTTCATTAGATTCGTGTTCAAAGAGTCCCAAAAGTTCTTTAGCAACGAAACACACTTGTTTTAATGATATATTGTATGATGCAGGTTGTGATGCATGTAGCTCCATTCTTATGTCCAACAGGTGTGCTATCTACAAATATTTGTTATGCTTACAATAAAGAATGATAAATCAAGTGAGTTTTTCCTAAGCATGAAATATAACATAGTAACATAAATATTCATCGTCGTACCGATGCATCTAATTTTCGGAAATATGTTGGATTTTTCGAACAAATCGCACAACCTAATTCCCAGGATTCCGTTTCAGTAATGTTCATCGACTTTTCCGGAGAAGTCTTTTTCTTTTTTCTTCCTTTCTTCCCCACTTTTTTCTCACTTCGTATAAAAGGAGGTATCGGGAAGTGATGAAAATAACATGGGGGTGGTTGATATTTTGTGTCACACAAAGCCATCAATTTGCTTAGTTCGCCTTGCAAATATATTAGATTATCCAGTCGTTGTAGCACTTGTTTTCTTAATAACGGATCTGTTTGCATGACAAACCCACTGATCACTTCTCTAAACCTATAATACATGTATTGGTATGAACAATTTCGTAGCATATATCAATTATAACAAGTTGTCTTAAACTTATGATATAATGCTTCAGCACATTTACCTTTGATTTTTTTACTTACCAATTAATGCAGCATATTACTAAATCCACTACTGAGTGGTCCGCTATGTCGAAATGTTCTGGCATTAATACTGCACATCCTAAAAGGGAATCTATAGCATCCAAATCTCCGTCCTCGCTCAGTTTTATACAACAAGTTCTGAGAAGTTTGAATGAAATTGGTACAATTGCTCCATATTTTTTGTTTTCAAAATTTAGCACACAGTTCTGCGGTTCGTCTTCCGCATCATTCAAGCCAAATTTAGGAACGAGCTCTCCTCTGAGTAGAAATATGGAAAAGTGCGTTATGAACAAATAAGAAACATTTAAAGAAAAAGCAAATTGTTACATACTTATAATTTGGCTTTTCAATCATATGTGTATTTACAAATTCTTCTTCTATATAATTTGTAAGTTTCTGCATAAATTCTGCATCGATGTCATTCGTCTGAGCAATGATACGTGACAATTGATCATAAAATAAAGCCTGAGACCTTTGACAATTCTTTACGTTCGTTAGCACGGATTCTATAAAAGATTAATGAATCGATAAATGTCATACTTAAAGTTATCATCTGATTAGAAAGACTGACAAAGAACATACTAAATAGATTGTAAGCTGAAGCCGAGGTCTCCGTCTTTTTCATTAAATGCTTTATTGCCATGACTGCACCCAGAACACCTTTACATTTCGTTCTAAAATATAAAACAGGAAATCAATATCTGAAAATGAATTTGTTTAGTTCTAAATTATATTTGTTACACTTAGTGTGAACGTACAGAGGTTTAAAGTTGGATAACTGTTTCTGGAGAAGAATGAATAAATCATCCCGTAAAGATCCCGATATGGAACTTGAATTCATACATAAATTATGCAATAGATCATTTAATGTGCCGACTTCTTCTAAGCCTAAATTATCCATTTTTTCCAACAAAATACGAAGATGGTTACAATGTGATGCCAAACATTGTCTCTCTTCTCCTTCTGTTACCATTTTGCAAAGAAATGAAAGAGCATTTTTTGCTACATGGTCATTATCGCCCATGAGAAGTATAATTCTTTCCAGAATTTCTCGTTGTTTAAACACGCTATCTTTGTGGCATAAAAACTGTAAGCGAAACCAATCGATACCGAAATCAACAAAAACGCGTTCATCAGTTTTTAGTAAAATGCTTGACAATTGTGAGGCTGCCGGTTGTAATTCTTGGACTACCTAAACAGAAAAATAAAAAGTTCCTTCACCTATATACATACAGTCTAATAATTAATTTTGGTATATATATATTATACCAACCTGTTTATAATCATTGTATAACAAAGACATTAAACTTGGCCTATAAAAACCGCATCGAATATGTTGTTTGAATATGGATTCAATATTCTTCCGTTTTTTCTCTGTAGTTGAGAATATGAGAAGTAACAAAATGATGTCTAATGGTTTTGGATCTTTATTGATATCTTTTATAACACCTATTGTGGCATTCACTGTATCCTTTGAAAGAAGCATGTTCATTTTTAAAGTATTGATTACATCTAATTGATTCTTGTAACAATCTACAAGGTTTTCTCCAACAAGTGGTTGTAT
The DNA here is from genome assembly GCA_917499265.3 of Mimumesa dahlbomi. NCBI lineage: Eukaryota > Metazoa > Arthropoda > Insecta > Hymenoptera > Crabronidae > Mimumesa > Mimumesa dahlbomi. The sequence continues at coordinate 4,165,717 of OU824113.1, read as the reverse complement.
GTCAATGCTGCGCAGTACTGTTAATGTTTTTTTAAAAATATCAATGTTTGTACAATCTTCTAAAACAAATCTGTAAAACATACTATCATTAGTATCGTTGCAAAATATTGAACTAAAGTACTTACAAGATTTAAGTAGCTATACATACTTAATAATGGCTGGTATTGCTTCCATTTTTAAATTTGTTTTCAATAAATTTATTACTTTCTCTCTATATTCATCCAGATATTCTTTTCCAAGATTAAGATTACTCATGCAGTTTAACACTATGTGTGTCAAGTCAGAGTTCTCCTCCAATAATTTGTTTAGAATTTCAGCAATGGTCTGATGCTGTTTATCAGTTACAATATCAGGTAAAAAGAGAATCAATTCATGTTGAAACCATGGTGGACATGATTCTAGAAGTTCTTCTAGATTATTAGTTAATATATCAGAAGTAGTTAGTACATCCAAGAAACGAAACTGTTGCAGCAATGAAGGAGCCCAAGGTACTGTTTCAATAGAATCACTGCAAAAAAACATTCTAACATAATTTAGACTGTACAAAGTTAATTTAAAGTATGATGAATTTTTTAACAACTTACGCAATGAGTACTGATTCATTGAGTTTACTCAAAAGAGTGCTATAAATTTCTGGATGTAATTCTGGAACTTGTAACAATATTTTTACAAGGGATGAACTGTATAATACATGTGAGACTTCACTATTTACAGATATTTCAATATCATTCAATGCATTTTCAAGATTTTGATCATTTTCAATATACTTCTCCAACGCACTGATTATTTCTGCCTTCTGGTATTGACCATTGTCTAATAGTTCTTTCATTTTCCTCTGAACTATTATTAGATCTTTATCTACAAGAATATGGAAAATATAATAACATTGGTTTAAAATTTTCATTTTGTATTACCTACGTTCAACTAAATATACTTACTAAGCAAATGTGGACCATCTGTATTTAATGTGATCCCTGATTCAAATAAAAAGTCAACAAATTTACATTTTGGATTATTATTCCTTACAGATTTTGCGTTAACATTCTTTTGCGAAATTATCGATTTATTGATAGAAGTGATCTTTTGGCTCGATTGTGGTAATGTTCCTCCTGCGATCGTTGATTCATCCTGTTTTTTATTGACGACCGTAGATTCAGCCAAAGGAAGACCAAAGTCGGAATCACTCTCATCTCTTGACGAAGGAAAATTCAACGATTTACGTTTTCGCGACGATGCTTCCTCGACCGAAGACTTTCGTTTTCGGGAAAGCGTTTCATTAATTGAAGACTTGGTTTTCTTTGTCGATAATTCGCCTCCAGATTTGCGAGACCGTAACAAAGTTTCATCATGCGGTGGACTCTTTGAAGGTGACGTTTCTTCGATCCCAGATCTACGTTTTCCCGATAACGTTTCATCTTTGGAAGATTTATTTTTCTCCGTAGGCACTTCCTCGCTCTCAGATCTACGTTTTCGCGACGAAGTTCCCTTAGCTTTGCTTTTCTGAGTGGACAGTTCCTCGTTTACAGATTTTCCTTTACGAGATAACGTATCATCTTTTGACGGATGGCTTTTCTGTGTCGTTGTTCTTTCCAACAACAATTTACTTTTACGAGTTACATTCTCTTTGTTCGGTGAATCGTGCCTGCCCAACTTATCATCTTTTGACGATTTGTTTTTCTCCGCTAACGTTTCTTTGGTCGGCGATTTCGTTTTGTGTAATAATAATAACTTTGCACTGTTTGACAGTGGTCCATCGTTCGACGGTCTGCTACTACGCAATAGTATGTCTTGTTCCGCATTGCTTTTATGAGATAGTACCTCTTCGCTTACCGATCTTACATCAAGGGATGACCCGCTTAATCCACTTCCCGATGACAACTGACTGCCAATTAAATTTTTGTGCAGACCACCCCTGAATTTTAATTTCCTTCTATCCATAGTAAAGGACTGTAGACGATTCGTGCGATCTGGCTATTGCACATGACATTCGTGAAACCGTTCTTTCGCGCGCGAATGAACCATGGATAACATGCCACAAACGTAAAAGTGTCATCAACATTTAAAATGAATAGGATCTGATAGGATCCTTTGTCAGCTAGTTACAAACTCGTGTTCCGAGCCATTGGAGTCAAATCCGCAAATAAAAATAACTGTCTTTTAGTTCTTTTAAGGATGAAGATGCAAGAGCGATGGCTGATATCAGTTACTATTAGGTTACGGTGTGTCTAATTGGCGCGAAAATACATATTCGCGGGAACATTTCAACATTTGTAATTTTGAAAACTAAACTATTACGGGAATTATTAGGATTATAATGTATTCGAGCAATTGATTATTTCTATAGTCAATATAACTTTGAACAGAAACAATAAAAATTGTACCGCAATCTTTAGTGCGACTTATCGTATCGTAGTTTATTTATTTTCTTTATTTTCCAATTTGCAAGTATAATATGTCAGCAAGATTTGCATATGAAACAAGTAACAGAAACTTTGTCTTCGGATGTATTCATGTAATTTTTATTATATGATGATTTTATTTGCAAATAAGAAAACGTAACATATAAACTAAATTAAAGTTAGAGGAGATACGTCGATTACAAATTAGTAACAAACTTTCGAGATCGCAAACACCTGCATAAGCATGACAGAGCACGTGTGTGTATGTACGTAATGCAGTCCGGAATCCGCACATTCAAAATATATTCCTGATAAACAATTTCTATAAATAAACGGAAAGTTATCACAGTGCAATAATGCGTACGTATCGCAGAAACTTGGTGCTAATGATTTCACGGCATACCGTTGATATACAAATAATGACAGATACGCTGCCTTTTTTTAATGTTTACAAATATCATGACTATTATTTTATCGACGTTCTGTGGTGCAACGTATCTTTAAAACAATGTTTATTTAATTCACGACGCGCTTTCCGCGCCTCGAATGTTGCTCAAACTTTAGAGAACTTTAGCTATTTAAAGTATCTAGTAGAGAAAAGTGACAGTAGTTTATTTAAACAATATATCAATAAGTAGTAATAATAATTTATAACTTCTATTAGGAAAAAGTGTATGAGGTTTAATTAAGGTTAAGTTGTTCCATCGGACTTATTTAAGGTTATGTTGTGTTCATCATTCTGCAAATATACTCGGACAGTAAAATAAATAGGTGACAATATGACCTTTGGACAACTGCACGCATAAACAGGAATTATAGTTGTTTATAGTGCAACACTGCACTTCGTCTTTTTAAAATGTTGGATTTTCGACGGTGCGTTATGACGACGTGTGGAAGAGCTGGGTTTTTTGATTAATGTTTATTAATATGTAAATAGAATAAACGAATTCATCATGGCTAGCATAAAGTCCGAGGTAATTATGTTACTTTTATCGTAAACGTTGGTAAACGATTGTTCTATACCATTATCACCTATATAACCTCACCACTCTAACAATGATACTCGCCTTCATTTTTACACTGATTAATTTCTTTACAGGATACAGTGGTTTTAGAAGCCGACACTGTTTTCTTGTTAATGAAGAAAGGCTTTCCTATATCGCGTAACGTAAGAGCTCTTTGGATGCTTGAGCATTTAGATACTGTAGTTAGCATTCAACATCCAAGTGCAAAGAGTAAAGAAACCCCAGAATTGGAAACTGTATCTGTATTACCAAAGAAGAAGCCTGAATCATGGTCTGTTGATACAAGTCATCAATTTCTTTACAAAGTCACCTCCTCGACTTCTATAATATTCCTTGCGCACAAATATAGGATGGTTTTTAACTTAGATCTAAGTCCATCTCTTGCTGCCATAGTGAGTATCATAACTGCATATAACATTCTTGTGTCATGTAAAATATCTCTTGATGTCAATTTTGTACTACAGGACATACAACATGGTGAGATCGTGATAGATGAAGTGTGTATGGCAACAAAACGTTTTCTGGAAGGCATCACTAGACCTGTGAGTACCGTTTACAATCATTTACATACTGTTTTAAAAGAAAGATTTTATGTGATACTAGAAATTTTTAATTTTATAACAGTTCTTTATACATTGATTGCCAATAAGAATAGTTTGAAAGTTGATGAAAAATTGATTGTTTATTTTATGTATTCCAGTTTACAATACCAGGAAGTAAACGTGTGATGCAACCAGAAATTTATGTAACTATAATCGCTCATACGCCGTTTTTCGCGAGTCCTGCCCAACAAGTTTTAGTACAAGGTTGGCTGGTGACAATGGATAACGTTAATCAGCTTACTAATTTCATAGAGAAGCAACTTAATATATTAGAGGAAAAAGTGGCGTTTGTCACTGCCATAGCTAATCAACAATTAGAAAATTTGAGAGCCGAGAGCGAAAGATTGGTTGGAGGACTGTTCGAAGAGAGCGGCACTTACTTAAATAAAAGTAGTAGTAATTGCATCGCTAACACCACGATGGTCTCTCCTGAATCAAATTTCGTTAATATGTTAAGGTATGGGATGTTAGCGCTTACGCTTCTCCCGGAATACAGTTGCGCACGTAAGTTTAATAATTAACACTTTCGTAATCGGCAGTTCTACTGTATAAACTGTAAATGACGAAAAACGTAAGCATACCAGTTGTAATGTTAACTTAAATACTGAAAATTTAATTTTCAGATATGATAGTCGTGTCGGATGGTATTGTAGGGACTCCTGATGTCCATGTATTAGATTCTGTTGTACAGCAACTACGAGCAACAACAGTTGCATGCAGTTTTCTGCACGTGGGCAGTACATACCATCCCCATTGCGCCGACGGTTTAGTTCCATACCAAGACTTACTGCACTTTCTTGCAGCAGCTACGCTGGGTAGTTACATGTCTTTCATTCCGCATCCTGTACGTAATTGTATCTTAAACGTGTTGTAAAACATTTTACTTTATTGTGTTATTAATGCCGTTTCGACAAGTTTCCATCAATGAATTGCTCATTATCACTTATTACTTTGTGTGAACGCAATGTGAACTTTGCACATTGTAATTAATGAATGACAATGGAGTGTTGTCTTTTAGCCTAATATAGTATATGAATTCGATTTACATATTAACATTGATAGTGAATGTTTTATGAACAACAGTCGCAAATCATTCTGCTTTGGATAACTTATAGCAATTGATTTATGCGTTCACAGGTACCTTCAAATGGGACAGAGATGAACGTGTATCATAAAAACTATTTGTCCTGGCAATTGTACCGTGATACACCCTGCAATTTTGTACCTGATCATGCGAACTGGCATTCAAAGAACTCGTTATTTCACGAACAAAAGTCCCCTCATCTTTTGAGGAAGAAACAAATCGATGAAAAAGTTACGTGTACGTTAAGCAGTCTACTATGCTGCCGTCTTCGAGAAGGATACTCGATAAAACGGGCCACCGTGAGGGATGATATGCTCGAAATCTGTTTCATACTCCTGTGGAAATCTAACGTTTTTTTGGAATATTTAGTCATGTGTCCTTGGGCATCGAAATCGTTTTCCATATCAAACGTTATACAGTACACTATCGTTATAGAAGGTAAATTGCAATTTCAGATCACCAAAACCATTTGTAAAATAATGTTTTTGGATAAACGGTGCACATTAAAAATGGAAAATGTTCTGTTACAGCGCCGTATGAGTTCCTCCACGATATTACGTGTCTCTCAAAAAAGCCCCTGAAATCCCAATACCGACAAGGTGTGGTCGCCCGTTTTTGGGCTGCCTTAACATCATTGACGGAAAGTGATAATATGTTGGCGCATTTCAGCTGGTTTCCAGAATCCGGATGGACTTGGTATAGTGTGCCGGATACCATTAGAAGTGGGATGCCTGTTTTCTATTTATCCGCTTATCCTTCACCTAGTACCGTGCAGCTTAGGTACTTATATTTCTTACTAACGCCAATATATTCCTACATACGACAATCTGTATATACAAATATGTATTATATGCAGCGATGCAGCTTATCTACAATTCGGGCAGATCTGGCAGCCGGTAGTTTCTCTGGATCCATTACAATGGGCTCGTTGGATGCACACCCAGCGAGTAACCCTGATTCTATCCCATGACCGACCGCTACCGAGGCACTTGCACCAGGCAAATCAGAGCGGTCGCTTTCAATGCGTGCAAAGTCGCCAGGCGGCTGCCGTTCTTTACGCGATGCTGAAGAACTGGGCCACCTTTGTCCTGGTAGAGAACCACACATACGTGCAATTCATCTACAGAGAGGCGGAGAAGCCGCCGGTATCATTCTCTCTGATTCGTATAAACTGCAAGGCCCTATGCGTAGTCCTAAACATAGCGTTCGCGGGTGGAACAGAAGGAGTCGTGCGTCATAACGTGGTCGTCGATCTTCTGGATAGACTATCGAAACTTACGTTACCGAATAGGCCTACGGAGCAAAGGGAAACACCCTCCTGCACAATTATACACAAGTCGTTGGAGAGGATTTTGATTAGGTACGAGCGAATGCCATCCGATCTGAGCATGCTCGTGTTCCCGGATGGGACTCAGGCAAACTCTATGAAAGCCACGCCGATATTAGGCGGAACACTAACGACAACGTTGTCGAGGTACTTGTATCACAACCGATGGCTCTGGCATGTGAAAAGACCGCTCGTGCAAACTATTCCTGGGATTACGTTACCTAGACTGAATATAACCGCGATCGCAAGGATCCTTTCTACGATCACAAAGTATGTATGTTCTTCTGGTATTATCTAAGTTCAAAGTTGTGTGACATATGAAGAGGATTATTCGTTCTTATTGTTAACTATTCAACAAAGTGTTAATCTATGTTTATCAGAATGCGGTTGGCGGAAGGATTTTGCTTTGCTTATTCGGCTGCTGGTATAATAAACATGGTACTAGAGGTACAAATGCAAGGAGTGGGCAATAATGACGCGACGTATCCATGTATTATTCAGTACAACCTGTTTCCGCCACATGTTATATCGAATACAGTACCTGAACGCGATAGTACGTCGGAGGAAGATACCGACGAAGGTAAAATTCTTTCTTAAATACATATTTTAAACTTAATCGTTTATATATGTGTATATAGAAGTATGATACTCAAATTTCAGGCACAGCTGATGGAGAGGTGAGCACGGAAGACTGCGAGGGCTCTGGTGATTTTCAAATTGTAACAGAAATTTGGATCGAACCACAATGCGGTTTCGTACAACTACCTCCGCAACCCACTGCCGCTTTTATGCATCCTCTTCAATATCACTCGCTGTCAGAAGCGGTGAGTACGTTATACTCTTACAGACCCTTTTATGGTATTTGTTTTGATTCGTGTTTGTCCGCCTATGTTAATGCATTCTTATTCCCATCTTTTGGTGAAAGATTGAAGAATGTATGAGTAAGAATATTTTCAACAATTTTAATTAGTTTTTCGGTATAAAATATAGCTGCACAAGATCCTAAGCTTACTTAAATCGATAAGACAAAGTCGATTCCTTGAATTATTCTGAAGAATGATAAGATATCTACGTTCAATACTTCTGTTACGTACATGGCTCCGGTTGATTCACGACACAGGTAGTTATGTGGATTTTCCGCGAATGTAAATTTTGGTCCTTCTGCAAACAGTTCCCTGTTTTCCAATTACTTATTTAACAGAGCAATAAAATTCGAAAACCTTTCACAAGTACTTTAAATGGATCTATTTAGATATGCAAACGAATTTATTTCATATATCAAATTAACAAATACAAACAAATATTTACTAAAGTAGTATAATTGTATTACAATTATTCATAATTCTGGAATAATGTATTCTAAAAGAAAATGTTTATTTCACATTTTCTATCCATAATATACTTCTAAGAACATTCAGAATAATTTATTACGAAATTCACTGACATAACAGTGCAGAGGAAGGGGAATCAATCATAAGTCCGCCTAAGTCACTTAAAGTAATGATTCGTCACTTTTAAATCTCATCCAATACTACAAAGTAGCCGTAAAAACGACGCTTCTTTTCTCTCCATTATCGTGAGATAACTGACGGTGTAAGAAAAAATTATTCCGGTTTTCTAAAGTGGCTTATTTTGCTAGGTACTGTATCTATCTGTCGGTAAACATTAGTCAGCGATACCGGAGTATTTAACCTGCTCCGTCTTCGATTTTGACGCTACGAATCGTAGCTCAGACGATAAAAATGCCGAAGACCGTAGGAAGAAAACTTGAATCTGAAAACAGCGGCTTATTTAGAATGAAATATAAAATGCAAATTTGCAACAATGTCTATGTGAAATTACAATTAATCAAATGAATAATTTAATATCTACATAGACATTCGTATTTTACATTTCTTTATAAATAAACCGGCACTCTTCATTGTTCTACTATTTCGCACACTCTATTTGAAGTATAGCGTGTCTGTATTCATTGCCAGATTCATTTCTCCACTGTGTTACTGTTTAAAATTGAGTATTACGAAAGCACAGAGTATCCTCTGCAGGAAATTTGAAATTCGTGCGTTCACATGATACTATTTTATCCTTCGTTACACTTTACATTGTTATTTGCTTAGCGATATGTCTAGCATGTCAAATAATAATCGTCTCATTTCGTAATGTCGCCCTGAGATAGAGTCGTTGGCCTCTCAATTCCGACGTCATGAAAACAGTGAGATTTTCTTTTCAATTTTTACTTTCCAATAGTGTTACCGGTACAACAGTTTGCACTATGTTATATTCAAAATTATTCTGTATAATACTTGATTGATGATATGTGAAATGAACATCTACTTCCTGAGATATTTGACACGTTTATTGATTCAAGAACATGAAAATGTGAAACTCGACGTGGTCATTAATGCGTCGCGAATTAATCGAAATCGGCAATAATTATCAGTACAATTTGTCAGTATAATTTAGCAAGCGTGCTTGTAAATATGAAACTTTTGTCGTGGAAAGCGAATAGCACTGCTTTATCTTCAATCTTATCTGTTCCTTCGTTCTGATATGAATACTTGTAGAGATACGTAAGACTGTTGAAAAACGTCTAGGATAAGAATACTTGTACTTTCTACCAACCGTTGCAATATTATTTAATCAGCCTCGTTTCCTCTCGGCTATACTAGTTTCAGATAATTGTGGCAACTTCCGATTAAATAATACAATTACTCAATCATCAAGACAGCCGAAAAATGAGATTTCAAGTTATGCTTTTTAACAAATTTCGCTTATTTTTTGAAAACGTTTTAATTTCTTGATGTTAAAGATTCAATGGTTGTATTATTTGTCAATTATTTCGAATTTAAAAAATGTAACACAGAAGTATAGGAATGTATAAGTAATTGAAACCATATCTTTTGTTTGATAACATGTTTCTGATTTATTAACCGGTAAATCGGATTTATCTTGATTTCCTGAAATCCACATGTCATGTAAAATTCTGAGATTTTTGTTTTGTCCGATGAAACGAACTGAAAAGATTTATTGATGAAAACATCGTTATTTAGATACAGTCGTACAACTTCATAACTCGATTTAGCAACGTCTTCAGCGATATTAGAAAGTCGTCGGACATTTCTTACCTTTTAGAAATGTATTTCTAAGCACAAGATAAATTTACCTTAGTGAGATAACGGCTATCTGATTTTTCGTTACCTGGATAGCGTTTCTAATCTGGAGACCAAACTTCAAGGTGCATCCCCTGATACGTCTGAAATCGTTTCTTACGTTACAACAAGTAATTTCTTCAAAAAATTTCTTTTCTACTCTCAACATCTCTAATCTTCGATCCAGGAAATTTCAACCATGAAATTTTCCGCAATCATGCAATTTCAAAGCCGACAAATATCTCACTACAAAAGTCGAAGCGCGGAATTATTCGCAAAATCATTTAATCGCAGAAACATCGTTGAAATAGCTTGTCAAAAAATCTCCATCGCGTTAACGGAAACCGTTCGAGTTGTTTCGTGATAGTACAATCAGGTTGTTGATGCAAAATGGGTTAATCCCCCCGGGGCACGGAGATCAGTCGATGCCAAATACGACTGTGTTTCCCGCGAAAAGAGGTGAGAAGAGTAAGGACATAAAGTTGTCTATCACTACATGTCGTTATCGTTATCGGGGTGGGGCTTCGATATCGATGAGGGTCCCCAGAACCAGGTTTTCCTATCAGTCGCCTCAGGTATATATAGGGCCCACCGCATGCCCTCCGTTTGTTAGTACTCCGATTACCTTTTTTTACGCAACTGATTTTCAAAACCTCGCCGTGCTCCGTCCGGGCAGAAGCTCCTCGGCGTCCCGACACTTCTTCGACTAAAACGTTCGTTCGCGCGCGGAACGAACGGTCCGACAGTGATGATAAAGCCGGTTATACCATGTCTCGAGAAAAACAATCGTCGATTGGCTCCACGATAAGAGTGCCAAGTGCCGGTGAAAATTAGTCAGTGATAATACGCCGACGATCTTCGCGCGCGCTCCATTGCTACATATTTTTTTTTCCTCCCGAAATTTCGACGCGTTAATTTAACGTCATTGGATAGAGACGTCGAGGAAGTTTACCTGATATCGCAGAAACATTGGTTACATTACGGGAATAGGTAGATCGTGCAGAATTGTGAATATATTTTCTCTATATAAAATAAAAATTTGATAATTATTATAAACGTTTGATTTCACACGTTGCAATGTTGTACATTCGCGAACTATGTAAGTACAAGGATTTACGTAATTTTAAATTGCCACGTTCGTCAACGACGTATCAATATTTTCCAAAACAAGGAAAACTGTTCTTCGTTTCATAAGAAGATTCTTTTCGGTTCTAATTCGTCCAGTAAACTCTAACCAATAGTGTAACCAATTATGCGATATCAATCCGTGGACAAGTTCCGTCGTCCCGAAGATTCTTTTCTACAATGGAGTTTCGCGATACGGGACGAATTTTTCGTCGAATTGGTGACTGCATGGGCGTTACACCTCGATCTGCATGACTTGCAGTTGGAAGTGAGGATCTAGGCAGTGGGCACCAGCGCCCTGATAACATGCCAGATCTAACTCTTCCAGCTCAAAGTCCTGCTGATTATCGTCGTTGACAGGAGCCAAGGATCCTCCCCTCCCCCCCCTGACCTTCGATGTCGAAGTTAAAGAAAAACCAAAAACAGAAAAAAAAAACAAAAATGAAAATGAATTATACCGAGGGATCACGGTTCAAGTGGAGAAGTGGTCTCTACGCTTTGTATGAAAGTGAGATTCAACTCCTCCAACTTATTCCTGATCCCCGACTCTCTTCGTGGTTATTCCTGTATCATTATCAGGAAGGATATCTTCTTGGCTGCGGACGTGTCGATCGGGTGATAACTGGACACTAGTTCGTGGACACTTTTTATTGGCGGTTCTTGATACCCGCGGAGGATTGACATGTTGCGAGTGTGATAAGGAGAAGTCGGGATGATTATCGTTCATCAGATTGTACTTATAAGGGTGATCGAGAACTCGCCTGATCGTATTATTTCCACCGATGTTCCGGATATGAGACAGATAGAAATATTATACATTTCACACTCGAAGCTTTTGTGATCACGAAACAAAATTTTGCTTTTTTTTTTATTTTGAATATGAATTGTTTGTATGTTTATATATGTTAATTTATTTAGATAGGTCTCCCGGACTTTTGTTGATGTCTTGTGTTTTTATATTATGTACGTTTCGAGAGTGTATTTGAATTATTTGGAATGTTTTTTAAGTCGTTAGAATCACCTATCGGTGGTAAAGTATTTAATAAATGTTATTTCGATGGATTGCCATTATTGATTGGAATGTTTTTCCGTGTTTATGTATATTATTTACTTTTTTGTTATGTACTCTTATGCTGGTGTTGTATATCATTCGTGTAATTAAATATAACACCTTACCTGCTTATTTAGAAATCTGTGTCCGTAATAAATTACCAATTTATATTCTACACGCACGACAAATTAATTCGAATGTCATATCCTTTAAAACATGCCATTAAAAATCTAAATACAGACTTATTTCTTTTACCAAATACACAAAAATTTACTCATTTCAAAATCATTCCCAAACTTGTCTAAATCCCTTGATTACTTAAAATAAAACTAAAAATATAAATCACTATAAACATAAATCAACTAATATTATATTTCCTTCTACATTCTTCAAGCAACTTACACGGAATCTCTAATTTCGAATTTCAATAAAATATTTAACATTCCTTGTTGACTACCTGTTGTTTACATTAAAAAATCGATGAATCCAAAATAATTGTCGAACTGAATAATTACGTCTCCCTGAAACTTCATCCCTGCTCGTCACTTTCTGTTGATAGATCGCGCGAGTAGACGAGGAATGCATTAACGCATTGCTGACCTTAGAACACCTGACTCTATTAAGTCAAGTAGTACCATCCGAGAAAAGTACCGACATTGTTTACGGACAAGCGCACCAGGACGTAAAACTACCAGAAGGGAATAGCGGCAATCTGAGATGCGATGGCCAGGCGAACGCGGAAGAATTATTCGAAGGTCCACCGATCGTCGACGAAAGGATACACATGATGCATTTCTCTTTCGATACTTTAAGCATATTGCCGAAATGTCAGCAAGCCGAGCTTTTGTTTTCTATGTTCGCCGATGGTGAGTATTCGCGGCGTTCGAAATTACATAATACACTGTTCCCTCTCGAATCAATTATTTTATCGAAAATGAAAATAATCTCGGGTAAATTGCATTATTTGTCAAGTTACGGAAATTTCTGCGTGACGAGAAATGTTAATTGCTGGTGATCAAAAGGATTATTATGCTTTCAAAATCATACGTTTTGGAGGTTTTTGTGTTCGGGCATTTTTTTTAGGCATATGAATCTATGTCGCGTGAAAATGTGAAAAATATGGAATGGTTAAGGAAAATATGTAAATGTGTGTAAGGTTCATCGTACGAGAACGAAGGGAGAGGCAGCGCGAATAGGATCCTAATGGACAGTTTTCTCGAACATATGAAGCATTTACATAATAAGGAACTTCTGCTGACGTCAGCCGAGTCTCAAAGATTCACAGAGATGCTTCTGAACAGACCGCGAGATGAGGGTCCGCATTTTCCATTTTTTTCGCAGGGAGGTGAGATACTTCACCCTTTACATTTTGTTATCACTTGCTCAATCATGCGACAGTTTGTTGTACAAGTATTATATATCTAAACACCAAATATATGAACTTTGCAGACAGGCATGATTACACCAACGAACAAAATTGCTATCCCCGCTGGAAATGTTTTATAAAAGGAATCAGTACAACGCACGTGATAATCACGATTTTACCAGCATCTGAAAAAGACGTGCGACTATTCATGTATCCCACGAACGTGGACGAGGAAAGCTGTTCGAGGAATTCAGAAAAGAACTACGAGTCCGGTGTGTTCAATCTAGACATGAACGAGAAGAGTTCATCCCCAATTTTATACGCGAAAGATATGAACGCGACCGAGTGTCTGCTGATGGGGAATAACGAGGCGAAATTGTGTAATCAATCTACGGATGATAGTACCCCGAAGACAGACGGACAGGGAAACTTTAACGCCGATCCTGAGGGCTGTCTCGTTATTCCTGTTTACGTGTACGACTGCTCGTTGGCGTTATTAATCGACGCGATGATCGACAAATTAAAAACGCCCCGTAATAAAGATATTTATCAGGATCACACGTTCAGAATCGGTCAGCAGGAGTGCGAGGATTTCGTTGAGCTTAAATCGGGCTGCAATACGAAACCTTCATCACCTGAGCCGAAAAGCGAGGATTCTGATAATATCTCGAGTGGTGAGTGAGAATCTTAGTTACAAGATTACTGATAGCATGATATAAGTATATATTATGTATTATATTGTAATTGAGAGAATTTGATATGATTCTTTTCAATAGATCAACGAAGTCTCATGCAGCACTGCAAATTGTTGAGTTTGGCACACTGTCATTGCTACGTTGTCGCGGTTTATAAGTCACTGATGTTGGAACAACCTTTAAGTTACGACGATATGGAGGCAGCAGTCGAGCAATGCGAGGAAACATTGATGGAAATCAATATAACGAACTATTTACGATCCGTGTGCAGACATTTGAGTAAAGCACCGGATGAAAATTTATTGGAACAATTGGACGCGCCTAACTGTGATGATCTGAAGCCATTGCACGATTTGATCAAAATGAAATTCGAAAGGATAATCACTGTCGCGTTTAGACCGGTACCAGCTCATCCTGAATTTTATTACTGTTCACCATCTTGGATCACGGCTAAAATGGTGCGTGGAAATAGTTCAATTAATTGGAAAATTATCAAGTTCTATGTCGCTTAGAGAATATTTTTGATTGTATTTCTGTTTTCCATAGGATCTCTCAGGATCTCAAAAATCTGACAGCGATGACGATGACTTGGCAGACTTTACCTTTCATTCTGAAATTATCGATTGCAAATCCGACGATCCTCGGGAAAAAGGTAATGAACGTGGATCTATTATACACATATGAATTATTAAACTATATTATAGTCATCTGCATTCGTATTTACTTCACCCATAACATATCAAGAGTATAATTTCTTATTGTCTAACCAGGAAACATAACATGGCCAGCGACGAATCTCCAAAACGTTCCGAAGATCTCCAGCCACGATTCAACGGAGTCTCTAATCAGCGATTTACAGGAAGAAAATATTTGCGGCAAAGAGCAACCACTGTTTCTCCAACTAAGCTGCTCTGTTCATTTTCGATCCGGTCTCAGTAGCATTCCCGTTAAATCTCTACCAACCTGTTTCACCGAAATCATCGAGAGAATGGACGATTACAAAGAGATCAGCGCGGTCGATTTAAATCCAGCCGATCTAAAAATCACGCTCGACATTATTTGTTTGAACCTTCCGAAAGAGGTTCTAGAGATAAGTCTGGAACGTTGTGCCGGTCTCAGGGCGACGTCTTTCTGTAGCGCTTCACCATTTGGCAGCCTGAAAACGGAGAGTGGAAGCAGCCCGGGAAACAACGCGAGAAACGAACCCCTTCAAGAACGAATGTCGCATCTACCTCTGAGTCAGCATAACGCCATCAGCAATTTAACGAATGAAATCCAGTGGTTGTTGCAGGATGAAACGGCGACAGCCTTGCTGGATCGGTCGGCGACGAACGAGGAGATGCTGAAGTTCGTTGCTAATCACGTCTCTGAGTCTACGGAACGATTTAGTTGTAAAATGGACAAGGTCCCGCTGCATTTTGTTTTCTCGTCCGAGGATAGTAAACCGAAGTTCCTGAACGAGTTGAAGCAGCTTGAGATCGATAGATATTGTATACAGCGGGAGGGAAGTTTGTTCTACTTTGTGAAGAAGGTGGAGGAAATTCCTGTCGACCTTGTGCAAGAGGAGTTTGTATGCTATAGAGAAGATATTGAGATCAGAGAAGGTATATTCTTTTGACTGTAATCGGTATGATTCGATTGTCGAGTATCTTTGGTGGAATGAAGTTTTGTAGTTTTAAATGTTATTGACTTTGTTATGTATTTTAGACGATCCTGGGGAAAACGTAGAACAAGAAGATAGGTTGTCGAATACGGATCGTACGAATCAACACGATTCTGGAGAGGCTCCAGGATGTTACTCGGAAATTTCTAGCATAGCTGAAGGAAAACCAGGAACGGATGATGGATACGATGGTGACGGTAGCAATTGTGAGGATGACTACCAGTGGCTGATAGATCTGGACAACCGAAGAAGTTCGTTGCCGAATTTCTGGTTAATTTTGAGCGTCGAAACTGATCACGTTAATGTCTACTTTCATTGCAGGTAAAGTACAGTTAAGTAATTAATCGAGTAATTAAACACATTGGTAGTCATTCACGTATTAATATAAGTTGGAATTCAAATAATCTCAAATATTTCATCCGTTCTCGCTCGTTCATTCGACAGGTTCCTAGAAATCACATCACCGGAAGTCGACCGTTACTGGCAGACCCAGAAAATGTTGATCTCCCAAATAAAGAGTATCTGTCTTCGCGTGAATCAATATTTGCTTCTCCAAGATCTCAACGATACACGCAAATGTTCCGAACTCTTAGAAACCGAGGCGAACGAGGACTGCACGTGGAAAACAGATTCTACCAACGAATTCGGTAGCACCTTACAGAATGAGAATCAAATACAGAACCTAACACTTGGAATGTTCAGGTGTCCCGTAATCTGGGAGCATCCGTTTGATTTGCATCCACGATTGAAAACTGGTCCCGGAAGATCCGGTTTATCCAGAGGTATCAAAGCCCTTCACGGTGTGCTAAACAGATTCTCCGTCAACAATCGCAGCAATATGTTCGTCTACCGTGAGAACAACAAGAACGTGTTCTACTTAAGGCTTCATGAACAGACAAACGACGGGAAGTCATTACAGAATAAACTATCGGAGAGCGATGAGAAACTCGTCGTTTCCCGAAGCAACAGCGTAGTTTCGTTGTCCCAGTCGAAGATAAATGATAACGCTCTGTCGAACGATACTCGACCGAGGGTCCGATCTTTCGGCGAAAAGGAATCCGATATCTTGAACAAATCCGGTGACACGATCGTTCTAATGGTACACGGTATTTCGGAGGCGGGGCCGGAAGTTAAAAGGGACTTGGTACAGGTTCTCCAAAATCGACTGGATGACGCGGTTCTTGAAGTATTATCCGTTATGTTGGCGAGAAATCCAATGTGTAAATTAACACCGGCGGATGTTCATTTTATTCAGAAACCATTCAAACCTCCAGAAAGAATCGTACAGCTGTGCGTCGAGAAATATTGCTTGTCTTATGTGAATGCCCTGGGATTTTATTTGCGGCAAAATATTCTGCAGTTTTTGTATATACCAAAGTATACCGATAACAGAACCAACTTCCATTTTCAAGATTATTCGCAGAATGAGGAATCAGCGCAAAGTATCTCCGAGTCAGACATCTTTCTGTATAATCAAAGTCACTCGAGCGGAAGCAAGGGAATAGCTTGCATCGCTCTGGCAATTACCAATGATAAAAATGAGACTGTGACACCTTCTTCCGACGAGATATCCAATTCCAATTTGATCGAAATGATTAATACGAAAAATTTCGAAGACATCGTGGCCATGTCGGTTTTCGATAAAAGTTCCGCCAAATCGTCGCCTCTGATCGAATTCCGAATCTGGACCCAGGGTCGAGTGAATCTCGTTTCGCTATTGCAAAAACTTTGTTCTGCAGTTAAACACGCGATTTGGGATCTTGTCACAGAGTACAAATTCCTGTCGACACCCCTTACGGAACCGTTGTCGAAAAAGATGGATATTCTGGTGGAGAACAAAGAAACTGAAACACCGTTGAAAGTTCCGAATACGCAGAAAACGAGCGATGATCCGATCGATAGATCCGAAACGGATGAGGAGGTAAAATTGCGTGAAACTTATCGCGTCACTTTGGCACAATGGTTTTGTTTCGCACTGGAGATCGGAGTTCCAGCGGCGAAGAAGCACGAAGTAGTTATCAGTCATAGACACGCGATTCCCGTTATTGTCAGGGAATTGCAGACCCTGATTCAAGGACAGGCGCCGGATATTTCGAGTAAAGTCTTTGTATTGAAAAATAAGCAGCCTTTCGTCGAGAAATATGTTTATGGTGAACCTACCACCGAGAATAAAGAAGATGCGAATGTTCCTGTTTATATACCGTGGGATATCAATAAGGATGAACAAGGAACGTATACGAAGTGTATTTTAATCGCGAAAAACTTTTATCAATGCAAGGCATCTCTTAGTAAGAAGATAGAGCCGGAGTTACTTGTACCTAAAGGTATCTACACTTTGCTACTATATCATACTATCCAGTTTCAGGAATAAACAAATTTTGTGTACTTTATTTCAGATCAGAAAGTATTACAGAAATTCAATCCGTTAATATCGGAGTCCAATTTCGTACCTAGACAGCGAATCTTACTTGCAGAAATTCACAGCGACAATGTAAGTAACACTTTAAAATCTGAATATTTGTCTTTTCACTTTGTTTTAACTTCAAGTCGTTGTTTCAGATAACACTTTACATGTATAACTGGTCCAAAGAGAAATCAGAAAAATTAATAAAGCAAACCACGGGTCTGGGCACGTGGCTCTCTTCACGATCAAGTCTCTTCTCGAACATAATAATGCAGAAATTAGGAATATTTTATCACCGTCCGAATCACCCAAGGGAACAAGCAAGTTCGCAATATTTCCAAATTACGGATATGGAGAGTCTCGCGAAATTCCCAGCGACGCACGTCGACGGAAAAGAGTGGACAAGGTCCGGCAACAGCAGAGTGCAAAATCTGAAAAATAATCAGTTCTCCTGGAATCAGTTGGTCGGTCAAGTGATGCGCGATTCGAAACCAAATAATTATCATTTTCATAATACAGTTGACCCTGTCGTAAAAGCGGCTTACGATCTCCAAGACCTTAGACATCGTGAGAAAAAGATTAAAGGTAAAGTACTTAGCCTAATAGCTTTACATAATTTCGTTGTAAATTCTAAGATTGTTCTTGATGTTATCAATCTATTTTCAGAGGATTTAAACAAATTGTACGCGATGTGGCAAAGTCGTAGCGCCGCTCCCAATATTCCAATATCAATGACGGCCCTGAATACTTTCAAACAACACTCTCGATTGATTCATTTCTGTCATACACCGTTATTGTTTTTGACTTCATGGCGAGTACAATCCGCCGCGACGCGAGATCATTCGCTGGCAGCGCAATCCACTTTGAATTTGAGCAGTAGCGTGCACCAACAACTACCGCAACAAGCGCAGCCGAAGCAGGATGGCCAGAGAGACATAGTAAAGTGGCACAGAGAATTGTGTGACTCCATGTTATCCGAATACAAACAGTATCTTCAGATTCTGGGTTTTAATCCAGTTCAGATAGAATTACCGAGTAAAGGGTGAGATTGCGTTTTAATCTAAAGAATCAATTTGAAAATTGATGGGTATATATTACATTTTTTGGAAAGATTATGCGTATTTTAGAACATTTATTATTAATATTTCTACAGAGACGAGGAGCAGACACAGCAGCAATCATATTATCTGAAGAAGTCGATGCTAGGAGGAGTGCTCTTATTTGAAATTCATTTATCTCAGCCGTTCTTTATTGTTAAACTGCGTATAATCGAATGCAGTCGCCTTCAAACAAAAACCAGTAGTGCTTTGATCAATCAGGTTTGTCTTTTTTATGTCAGCACAATTATATCTTTCTCGTAACATCGTGTTCCCGTTACAGTATCGAACATGTATAATTGATTATAAAAATTAATTACAGTTCATGCTGAGTTTTGTGGATGCGTGCGATAAAATCAAGATCAACATGCATTTACATTCCTTTACCTACGATTTTCATTTGCGCTGCATCCATTCCTACATCGCTGGAACTGGACCATGGTCACTGCAGCAGGGTTATCATCTGACTCACTTTCTCGATGATTTTAATAAATACTATAGCAAAGCTCCAAATTACGCAAGGAATCTTATATACAGTGGTAAGTTGAACAATTGTTTCGTGAGAATCGTAACATTTATTTTTATACAGAGCTTGTAAAAGACTTTAAACGTTCCAGATGTAATAACGATACGAAACTTAGCGACTCCAGCCCGCACTTTGTACTCGTATCTACTCTCCCACGAGAAAACCTACGGAATGCGGGTGTTCATAATGAAGAGCGATCACCCGGAATCCCTGGAAGTCGAATACGTTCTAGTGAACTTGAAAAGTACACCATTAATCAGCTACTGTGACGCGCATGATACTCGTTATACAGACGACTTTGACGTTGCCTTAATCGTGTCTCGTCTGGAGCAACCTTTACACGTAGAAAAGTCAGAAATCACATTGAAATACTACCTAATGTTGACTAGCAAACGGGAATTGTATCCTAAACGAGAAGTGGAGAATAACAAGCTCGGAAAGTTCCGTACCGTGTACAGTATCGAAAAATCAGCAACGAATACCTACACAGACTCATCCGAGTCCATTTGCGACGTTTCCCGTAAAAGTATTTCAAAAGAGTCTTCTTCGGACTCGCAGGAGAGTAGCCAGGACTCGACCGGTTCCAAAGAAAGCGAATTGAAGATGAGCACTAGTTTTAATAATAATTGTACAAATGCGAGCGCACCGACGCCACCACCGGTACCGAATTCCCCGCTGACGCAGAACGCCAATCCTCCGAGCGTGTCCATGAATTCACCGCATTTAATTCAGATACGACAGGAGTCGATCAATTACCTGGGATACTATTCGTCGCATGAGCAACTGATGCAACAAATGATAATGTCACAGGCGGACGCTGCACGCGTGCATATATTGAACATGATAGATCGTGGCGCATTGCAATGCCGAACGCATCTGCTTTGGAATAAATTACTAGAGAACAAACCGGCGATGAGTTACCCAGAGTTTTTGGAACTTTGTTCACTCGCCCACGTTGAACCGCTGTCAAATTTAGATCCGAGACTGAATCCGTTTTTTAATCAACCGATCTCGTGGTATCAGACTTTATCGAAGGTTTTACAAAGCAAATACCAAGAGCATCATAAACAGTTTAATACGCCAGACGGGAATGTTACTCATCATCTTATACTGCATCCCAGTTTTTTGCAGGCCTTTATGATGCTTACAATTGATCTCCATACTTCGAGAGGGGTACGTAGTATTTTCGTTTCTTCATAATTCTTACTTTTACTTGGATATTCAGAAAATTCAAAATGCAATTTTTATATTTTCAGGATCTGTGTGCAGTATATCGCAAATCTGAAGATGTTATTAATACTCCGTTCACCATGGAAGATATTTATACTTTAATCGAAGGATTTGTAAATGTTTGTTGCTTCCATTTGTGGATGAGCCTATGTAGTCCATAACTGAACATTCCAAAGAAATTTCTAATTACGAAGCATGAATGTACTTATACCATACGTGCTAATTAACATTCGGACATAGAAGTGTCATATTTAAGCTATCCTGTCATTATACAAACCGATATCATCACCGCCATTGTCGTCATTATAAGTATATCACGGTTATATGTAATTTGTAAATACGAAATATATATTTTCTTGTTACGCAGGCATGCATTCTTTTCTACTGATTCTCATTGCGATTCTCAATAGAATATTAATTACGTTGAAATTCATTGACCCCGAAAACCTATATTTCCGAACAAAGCGCGTCAACAATTTTTTCGAAAATTGGTAATCAAATATTTTAATAAGGATGTAGTGCAACTAAATGCTTTAGTTTCTGCAGACATATATTTTTTAATAAAATGTTTAGTGTTCAAAGCACCTGAATTCATCTAATCCAGGGCTTAGATATCATGGGAAGAAAAAATACGGTATAAGTAGAAGTTTTGAACAATATTTGCGCGCACACGTGAATTCATTACGTAATACATTTTAAATCCTAGGATATGATTAATTCTTTTTAACATTAAATATTATAAATTCTACCGACTAACGGAACATATTAAAAGATCCTAACTTATATTTTTGTCTAACATCAAATTTGTCTCACGAATGAATTTAAGCAAATATTAGACTTCGTAGTAGAACAAGTCATGTGTTCTGCAAACTGGATAATCAGCGGCTGAATAACTGATAATAGATTAATTTCGTTTGTGTTCTTGCAAAATTGTTATAATAAACTGTAGATAAACATATAAGTTTTGCCTAGAACAAATTGCTTTTCACTGTCAACAGAAAATTGCCTTCGAATTAAGTTTCGAAGTTTGTGATGTAAGAGTGTAACATAACCTAAAACAAATTTCGCCGTACTTTATTGGAAATCGTGTACAGAAGCCGCTTGGCAAAACTAATTTGTTGTTCCTACGCCAATTTATCAATTTATTCAAAGTTATAGATACGGAAATAACGTTCGTTGATTCAACTATGACGATCGCGAGTTCGGTACCTCCAGATGAAGCTGATCTAAAGAAAAATGGGAATTGCACTTACAAGGATAATAGTGATCTGTATCCAGATAGAAGAAGGTCTAGTAAAAAACGTTCTGGTTGGGATTTGTTCACCGATTTAGCCCAACGTAAACAAATCGGAATAAACAAATGCGAAGAGAATGTCTTTAAAGTCGCTCAAGAAAGTTAGTTCATTTGCATGTATTTATTTGATCAAATCGTTTGTTTTCTGAATTCTGAATTCTGTTCAAATACTTCATATCTAATTATATTTTATTTTATTCACTCTTTAGGTAGTTTAATTAAACTTCTACTGGCAGCATTAAAAAGTTCAGGATGGTATGTATTCAATCGAACCGTTAGAAAAGTTGATACTTTATTCTAATCTACTTATTTTGCCATAGTTGAGTGCTTGTAATAGTCCGTTTTTGGATGTATAATAGTTTACATATAGATCTGTTTTTAGTGAAATTGATCTAAGGCGACATATTGTTTGTGAAACATGTGATACTCAAGTAACAGGTGGATATGATTCAGATCTAAATCAGGTAATAATTATGCGCATGATACGTATCTATTAAGGTAATGATTACATTTGTATAATTTAATATTTCAGGTAGTGATTTGTCAGAATACAGCTACATCAGAAGGAATGGTCCAAGGTGCATTGTCTCACGAATTGATTCATATGTTTGATCACTGTCGTAACAAAGTAGATTTTCAAAATATAGACCATATAGCTTGTACAGAAATAAGAGCAGCAAACATAGGGCATTGCAGTTTTCTTGGTTCATGGATTGGAGGTCTTGCTTCACCTTTTAATGTAAAACAAGCACACCAGGTAAAGTGTGTTTACAGAATACAAATACAGTTCCACGGAAAGACATTTCTTTTTCATCATTCGCGTTGGTTTCTTTAATACAAATCACACTTGTATTTGTTGTAGGACTGTGTTAAGGATAGAGCTATGCGATCAATTATGGCAGTTCGAAATGTTACCGAAGATGAGGCAACAGCCGCTGTGTTGCGAGTGTTCGACAGATGTTACAACGATTTAGAGCCGGTCGGCAGACGACTTCGTAGAAATTCTGATGATATGCGCAAGGCATATTTAGAAGGACCATATTACGGTTACGCGGAGTAATTATGAAAACTTTGTAAATTGTTTCGTTACAGCATTAATAAGATCATTTTAAGCCAAATGTATTATTTACTGTTATTGTTTCTCTCAGCCAAGTTACCCATAGATAAATTGAAGTGAACGTAAGGTACTCTTAATGTAACGTAACGTGATCATTGAAAACTTCGATGTACTTCATATGCAATATAATACACTTTACTTTATTTATTCTTTTCAGTCATCAAACCGGCTATTATATGTCAATGGCGAGGGGAAATGTAAACACTTGCAACAATTAATAACTGTTATTTTGCTACCACACTGTTCGTTCCCTTATCTCCAGTACATGACTTCCCGCGCACATACAACTATGCAAACCCTTTGAACTTCGACTTATCGCTATTTAAACGTACTACTAATTTCCCAAGTCTTGACAAAGTATATGAATAAAATATGTACTCGTCCCACGGGTGTACAACTCACTCATTTTAATGGACATGTTTACTACGAGGAACAACTATATCTAAACTTGTGTTAGACTTATACAGCGTAATGCGTACAAACGTAAAAGTAGGACGTGTACAGATGAACTTCGCCGAACACGCGAGATCTTTTATCAGTCTTTAATAGGGGACGTGTGAAGTTCATTAGAACCATTATTGGTCGAAGCTTAGTCTTGTTTCATACTTGTGGATGTTGTGCAAGTAAAAATACTCCAAAGAATGTGTCGTTTCTTCTCCATCGCAATTTCACGTGTTTTAAGGATATTTATGATTCTTCCACCTTGTATAAAATCAACAGAAATTTATTCTTTTGTACCAATAATTTTGTAACAGTGACTAAAAGTATTTTATACCAAACTTACTGTATAACATACAAACTTGTGGAAGTAACAAATACAAAACCATGTGGGTTCCGAAAACCCTTCAAGGAGCCTACACACCTATTTTAGTGTTACGGTGTTTGTTTGGTATGCACGTGCTTGAGATTCGCGGTCGAGAACGACTTATCTACACTATCCTCTACAACGTGGTATGCCTTGGTACGTACGTTTTAGTCATCGCTTTGCGACACGATGTTACGAATTGGCATTGGGTAGCGTACCAAAAGCTTTCCATTACGTTTACCTTGTGGGTGAACGTTATAGTTGCTGCTATATCGGTTGTTTACGCCTGGATGTATTCGAAAGTACGTATGTATATAGTATGTACGTACAATTGGAAATTGTTCATGTTTACGGGTTAATCTAACAATTAAATCTTTATTTCTTTATTGAAGCGACTCAAGCAAATAGTGAGAAGATGCGCAGAAGTGGACACGACATTAGAATCATTTGGTATAGAGAAAGAGTATGGGAAATTTTTCTTCGATATACTAAGAGGCGTAGTTTTGTGGTTCATTTTTGCGGCTAGTCTTCACATAGCAGATGTATTATGGATGATGGACGAGTTTGATGATGACCAAGCGTATTTTCTGTCGATGATATTACATATGCCAATATTATTTAATTCCCTGATTGATTATAATTTCATGTCGTTGATCAGGTAATTTTGTCACACTTACTCTACAGATGCGACTTTCGCGTAGTTACGAAAAGAATGCGAAATAAGTTTTTTTTTATTGTTTCCCCTGTTAAGATTCATCGATACTAGATTGAGTAAAATAAACCGCTACATGACCGAGGTGTTGGAAATTGCAAATGTAGACATATTGGATCTCACAAAACGCGAAAGATCTCCTAAAATTCGGGAAAAGATCATTATTCCATTGGCATACGAAGCAAGAAAACGTTTCATTCGACATCTCTTACAGACGATGAAGTACGTAAGAAATTTGTCAAAATTCACTAAATGCTCTAAAAAATTACTATTGTCCTATTTGACAAGTATCTCTCCTTCGATGAAAATTGAATTTTAACTTCTGTTTTACAGACAGGTACATCTTGAAATGGTCCGAATTTCACGCGAAATTCATCACGTGTTTAACGTACTAATTCTCCTCGAACTGGGAGTTGGATTCACTATTATAGCCGGGTCTGTTTATAATATATATTTCGTAATGATAACTGTAAACGCGGGAGGGCCACGGAAAGACAAGCTTATCGTAGCTATGGCTCTGTGGGCTCTCTCACACAGTGGTAAAATTCTCGGTGTGTGTATGTCCTGTGATATACTGCTTTATAAGGTAACGTGTCTATTTATTATTTCTTTCATACGCGGTATTATACTTCTATAAATAATTGATCGAGTAGCGCGTGACATTGAAGTGAAATTCTCGAGAGATACGGCGGGCTCGTGTATGATGCTGATAGAGGGGTTTTTTTTTTTACAGGTAAGAACTATGGCGCAAATTGTTCGAGGATTCGAAGGTATATTTACGGACCAAGAAATAAGGGATGAGGTAAACTTTTAGCTAAGTAAACGTACTTCGATATTTCAGATATTTTTGTAACCATTAAATCCTTTACAGACGCAACAGTTTTCCTTGCAGTTGGTACTTTACCCTTTGACTTTTTCCCCTTGCGGCTTCATGAATTTGTCTAATAAATTCGCAACCTCGGTACTGTAAATGACTGCTCGAATTAAATATGCTTTAATATTTTTCGTTGTGCAATGATCAAATATATTTTTTTTGTAGATTTTCGGTACGATTGTGACTTATCTTGTGTTATTTGTGCAAATGAGTACGACACCGAAAGCGTTGAAGTCTTTGGTAAAAATAGTGAACGAGTAGGAAGGGAAGTTTCTCGTTAATGATCGTACAATGGAAATTATTTTTGGTATTATACAAATGGAATAGAGCAATGTATGATTCCTTGTATATGTAATAAACTGTCTATCAGAAGAATGACCAATGAGTTAATCTACATTAATAAAACATTACCAGTTTCATTATCAACTAATTACTACTTACAATACTCGTATATGCGACGAATACAACGATAGTGTCACCACGTATTGGTCTCTCAAACACTAAATATTTATATAACAATTTACTATGCATAATTGCAAACCAACAACAAAATCAATGGTATCACAATTAACATTTAACTAACTGTTAGCCGTCCCATCATCATCGCAAGATCTCCCGCGTCAAACTGGATCCTTTCAACCTCGCTCTATCGCGATTTCAACACACTATTAATTTTCCAAGTGTTAGCCTTTGCTCACCAGTAGTGGAATGAAAAATTGACAAGACCGCGGGGAGTTGCATTCACTCAAATTAATTAGAATTATATCTCCACAGTGCAACTATGTCTGAACTTGTATTTAAATTGTACATGATCCGCACTAACAGGAAAGTAGGACGTGTTGCGGCTGAACTTCGCGAACACGCGAGATCTTTTATCAGTCTTCTTAATAGGCATCGCATGAAGTTCATTAGGACCATTATCAGTCGAACCTCTTACAGTGTCGAAGCTTGTTGCTGTTTCCCACTTACTGGTCCTGTACAAGTTCAAATTTTCTTACGTCTCGTAAACAATCAAAAAAAATTCATTATTTGCTTCCGATATTTATTTTCCACAGTAATTCAAAGTGTTTTATACAATAATCATACTCAATCTAGAAGACAAGCGAGTGGTAATTAAAAACGAAAAAAATGTGGAATCCGAAAACACTTCAGCAAGCGTACGCACCAATCACGGTGTTGCGCTCGATATTTGGTTTGTACGTATATGATATTTGCGGACGAGAGCTGCTCGTCCTCACTATCATCTACGATGTAGTATGCGTCGGTTTGTATATGTGGTTTCGAGAAACGCAAAGGGATGCTGTGAATCGGTATTGGCACTCGTATCAAAAGATTTCTTGCATGTTCATCTTATGGGTGAACACAATCTCAGCTATTTTGTGTTTCATTACTGCTTGGTGGCAATCAAAGGTATGATAAAAAAGTTTAATATTACTTGTTCATCTAACAATTGAACGTTCATATTTTTTTTTTCATTTAAGCGAATAAAGCGAATCATGACAAGATGTACGGAAGTGGATACGACATTAGAATCATTCGGTATTGAGAAACAGTATAAGAAATTGTTCCATGATATACTGCTGGCAGTAATTATGTGGTTGTTTGGTGCGATTAGCCTGCAAGCTGTGCAGGTTGCATGGATGATGGAGAAATTTGGTGTTAACGAAGGGGTTTTTCTATGCATTCTATTTGAATTACCGGTACTGCTTAATTCTGTTGTTTGGATTAATATCACCTCGTTTATTAGGTAATTTTGTCACTTTTCCTACAAAACGAAAAGTTTCTAGTGATCTGAAAAAAATGTGATGCTTTCTTAATAATAATATCGATAAATTAATCTTTTAATTGTTTGATATTTTGCATGCTCAGGTTCGTCAATTGTAGATTAGGCAGAATAAACGACTACTTGGACGAGGTGTTGGCAAATGTGAATGTAAATGTCCTGGAACAAGGACAACGCGAAGGATCTCATAAGACACGAAAAAAAGCCATCGTTCCAATCACGTACGAAGCGAGAAAACGTTTTGTTCTGCATCTCCTGCAGACGATGAAGTGAGTTACAATTTTCACTTCGCTCGAGTCAACGAATCGACGAACGTCAGGAATTGAAAGAATCCATCCTCACGTTTGTACTTTGCTCCATTGTAATTGAGTTTCTTTATTCTGCTTTTACAGACAGGTTCACCTGGAAATAGTGCGAATTTCCTTCGAGATCAATCGGACTTTTCATTTGCAAATTTTGCTCGGATTGGTAGTAGACTATAGCGTCATTGTTGGATGTTTTTATAATATATATTTCGAATGGGCACTCGTGGATCCGAAAGAGCCACGTCACTATAAACGTACGATAAATATGATTTTGTGGTGCATCGTGTTTTCGACTAAAATTATCAGTTTATGTAAGTCTTGCGATGAGATGATGAGCAAGGTAATGTATACGTTTATTAAAAAAAATTATCATTTCTTTTATATGTACTTAAAAATTCGTTAAATGACATTCGTTTCACAGGTGCAAACGATGGGACAAATTGTTCGGGAATTCGAAAGATTGTTTACCGATAAAGAAATAAGGAACGAGGTAAATTTTTAGCTAAATAAATTCCTTACGGCTTTGTTTATAACAATGAAATTGTTTATAGATACAACAGTTTTCCATGCAACTGATACTTTACCCGTTGACTTTTTCTCCCTGCGGATTCGTGAATCTCGGCAATAAATTCGCAACAGCGGTACTTTGATTGATTGTTGTTAATTAGCTGGGGTTGTGTAATGATTCGATATCTTTCTTTCAGATGTTCGGTACCATTGTGACTGATCTTGTAATAATCGTGCAAATGAGTACGACACCGGGTGCGATGAAGGTGTTAGCGGACATAACGAGCATTTAGGAAGGAAACTTTATATTCAATGTTCATAATATCGAAGTTATGTCGTCTTGCTTGTCAGCCTAATCGTGGGTTATACTACTGTGCTCGTAGATGAGAAATGTAAAATTCCGCAGAATTTTAATATATTTTGGCTACTGTTTAAAATATTTTAAATATATCGATGTGTGACTTTTAGAATTGTGTTCTCAGTGAAATTTCCCACAGAAATCGTGTCTTCGATTTCATACTTTTTTTTTATTCATTCATTTCTCGAGGATATTCGTCGTTATCGCGAAAGGTGAAGTTTCTTTGCCCCTTCTCTTTCTTAAATTTCTCCAAAAACGAACAGTGTCCCCTAGTAATGATACGAGAGCTGCTGATAAACCGACGAAGTGTCCAATAAGTCGTGAGAATGTGCCACATGTTGCCGTAAAAGTACCGCGATTCACATAGGCAATGTTTACACGGTTACAATATCAGTTGCTACTATATCGTTCGAGAATTATTATTACGGTTTGATACTAAATATAACTCGCGGAATTATCTATTTCGATTTCAGTCGTCGTAAATGAAAATTGCAACTGACAGATTTCCTTGCTAACGAAGCTCGTTAAGGTTATCATAAGGAAAGGAAATCAATGTGCACAAGTTTTTCTTTGACATCGATTGAATGTCATCATTAACATATTGTCACCGGTTCAATGGTCATTCAAATCTTTTATATCTTTTTACACGCTGTTCTTGAGATGTATCCACAACGAAACAGATTTTTTTTTATTAATAATGTAGATTCATATAAATATATAACACGATTATCAGCGCCCATAATTTCAACGTCTTTTGAATACGTTTTTAAGGGATTTCTTTAAATAAATAAAAAACATAATACGAGCGAAAAGGTACACGTTGGTAACGTTACATCATATATGAAGCGTTACACACAATACTCTGTATTTATAAAGTCTGTGGGATCTCGTGACACGGTGAGACATATTGTCTTGTCCGGCCACCATAGAATTTTCTCTGTCATCCTGCGAAGCCTCCTAATTCACGTTCCCCTTTGACGCCATTGTCGAGTTCGTTTATATTAGAGAATGAAATTCGCGTTAATCAATTCTTTTAATCCTCATTGTTGTGCACAGTTTTTCGAATAACTCGGATACGATTTGAGTATCCACAAGAAAAGATATGATGTTCCAGATTTTTCGTTAAACTTCGTCGAACATCGTTAAAAGAGATCGCATGACGTCATTGCCAAATTTAAGTAATTAATAAACAGCACCCGATAAGCTGTAGATAAGATATCACTTTTACTATTAAATTCTATTGCAAAATTGTTAATCGACTTTACCGAGTTCAAGTAAACTTTTTCTGTACTCCTAATTAATTTTAATATCATTTATTCTTCTCATCGATGTTTTTCGATTCGTACATCACGAATAATATGTTTCCCAGAATTCTACGTTTTATCCTAATAATTCCCACGTACGTTTATGATAAACTAAAACGCGATATAATTAAATTCTGTAGTAGCCGATTCACGTACACCTGTGCCGTGGAAAATATAATGACGGGTCATTTGTCAGTGCTGACAATGGGATGTACACATCTCGTGGAATTCGAAGAGCACCATCAAACTGCGGACGTTCATGGTCTGCAAAACGTTTGGCGAGAACGAGGAAAAGCATTTTCCGCGAACTAAGTCGCGGTACAGTTCAAAGATGTCTCGCATAGAATGACTGTTTGTCAAAGTAAATAAAATAATAGAGAACATACCGTAGAGTGGTTCACTTATTTGAGATTTTCCAGGGGACGACTAATTTAAGAAATCTGTGGTTCGTTTTCAATACGGATATCGAATACAGAAGCGATTGTTTCTTCGGTGGTTATTTGACGTCTCGATCCGACGGAGTCTCTTAACGAGAAAGTTCGTCACGGTGAAACGAGAAACAAAATTCTATTGAAACTTGGCTGAATATTATCGCATGGTTACTCAAGTTTCGCCAGCTTGACACTTTGCTAACCGCTCGCACACATCGACGTCGTTGCTATTTTCGCAGTTATTACCAGATTTTTGCCGAAATTATGTTAATTAAGGCGAAGATTCATATTTTAGTTGGTTCACGATTGTAACAAGATCAATCCGTGAAGTGTTAACAATTATTCTTATCGGTATGTAAACTCTAAATCTTCAACACATAAAAACGTTATTCACATTAACGTAACTTCGCGATGATTTCGATTTCGATATTCTCTCCGAAAGTGCAGCACGATTTCTATATTTTCAAATTATTAAATTAATCACAATGGACCACCATCTTTATAATTAAATTTAATTTTCACGATATATCATCAAATTGCCTAAAATTCTATCGTCCAAAACCATTGTTTATCACCGTTAACTTTTAAAACACTTAACTCTGCTCTTTTAATACGTGGAGTGTATAATTTAAATTAATAAAACGTACTTACGGTGAATGTTCCCACCGTAACAGTTCCGTCAATTTCATTCCCCTCGTACCTTGCGCAAAGTTACGCTCTTCTTGTAATAGTCTTTTGTAAAATAGATATATTTTAAACGCGGTATCTTCCCGCGATGTGCCCGCACGAATGAGACAGTATAAATTTTTTCTACAAGGAAAAACCGGGTGAAAAACCAAACAGGAATTACATTTCAGCACGCGTGTACCGTGTATCTGGTAAAAGCGGGCGGCACATATTCTTTGCTGGTTTAGCGCGGTTCGCATGTTACGGAAATTCAAATAAAAATACGTATCCTTTGTAACGTTCAAAAAGTTGTTCACGGTATTTTTTGAAAACGTTCTCGTTTGTTCCCGATGCCTTTTTCTGAGTTTATGCAAGTCCGTTTATTCCCCGCCGAAGGAAATCCTGTTTCCCGGTGGTGTCGCAGGGAGTATCGAAATATAGAAGACATTTTTCAGAATGTTTCGCCTCGGAAGAAGGTAAAATATCGTGTAAACATGATCCGCTAAAGTATCCCCTTTTAGTGGAAATAAGAGTATCGTTTTAAACAATTACGTCGTCGAAACGGTAATCGCGGAGTCTACCTTTCATTTTTAATGTCGACCGGGAAAAGCTGCAGATGAAAAAAAAAGAATTTCTTTCACTTTTTCTTTTGTTTTCGTGTGCGCAATCGATATCGAAGAAACATAGATGCCGGTTCATAAGTAATGAGACAATATGGATTAAGATTAGAGTGTAAAATTTAATTTTGAAAATCCTGTCACCCGAAGTGGTGACCACCGGGAAATTTCTGCGAGTGGAAATTTTCGACGAGCAGAAATTTCTGTAATTTCGAATTTGCGGTTGTGAAAAGATCTGAAGGATTTTGAAAGCCAGTTTTCCCATTCAAAAAAACTTTTTTTTTCTTGTAACGCGCGGATTCTGCAGCTCGAAATTTGCTATGTGAAAGTCAATCTTATGGAAAGTAGTTTGCGTCAGTGTGGGGTCAGACGGAGTTATTGATACATACTACTTGCGCGATACTAACATTGCCGACGGGTGAAAAAATATTAGAAAATCATTGTTTCCACGTGAAAATGATAATTCTGGGTTTTACGGCGTTCGTTTATCATTTGTTCGTGGCTTCGGATTTTTTTTTTTCAAAGTGTCTTGCTTTAGAGCTGAACGTACGTAATGTGGACACTTGGATTAGCGATCAACGGTGCACTTTACGTTTTTCTTCCCGCCGATTGTCAACAGTATTAACAGTTTTATCGCGATAGCGGATCGAATAGAAAAATTGTCGTCAGGAATTATCGCAAAAGTACTGAATTTTGTATTCACTGAGGAAAGCACTGAATTTGTCGCGTTAAATGCAAAAACGTGTTTCAGTTATTAATTCAATTTACTTGCTATTTATTATATTTAAATGTCTACCATCTCTGAAAAAACATTGTTCCAGCTTAAAGAGACGAGGGGAATTGCTATCTAGATCATTTTTAATATTTAAAATCTCGCATTCGTTAGACACATTTTTATTTAATCCCTTATTTACGAACTTGATAATGAGGCTGTGTTTTATATATAGAAATATATACAATTGTATAAATAATTCAAAATATTTTATTATTTTGTCTTTTTTCTCTACGCGTACAGAATTATCGAGATGGTATATTAATATGTTGTTGCAACAGTAACGACTTTTTCATTTTTTATATGACATTAAAAACATGAGGTGGAGGGAACGTTATCTTTTGTATCATAATTTTATTGCAACTACATCTACTTACTCCGTTACCTAACAATTTTCAATCTATTGTTCTTTTTTCCGCAATAACTGTCAATTTATATTTTTCTATCAAACATCTTTGAAATTCCTGTTATATCGCTCGCAGTTATAATCGAAACGTGTCATTGTTTAACTAAATAAAAAACATGTTAAACACAGAAAAAAGCAATTTCGTACTTGAAACAGCTCGCGAGTACTATTTTCGTAGGCGAAACTAAATCGGAAAGCGAATCATCGAATACAATAGAACTTCGATTATTCGAGCTAATTAGAAGATACTCACAGTACAGACAACGCGATTTTATTTACTCTTAAATCCAACCGGCCGTTATTATAACGGTTAATTGTGATAAATGTCTCCTTTTCTCTGCACTCTAAATAAAACCTCATTACGCGTCCTCGCGGATCTATTAATTTTTCTCTACTGATTGCGACATTGTTATCATTGTTATTTAGATCACGCCGCTCTCATTCGCCCTCACCTTCGATTCAATTTATAAAGTATTAAACCCCTAACGAGCAACGGTGGATACCTCTAACTAGATATTACAGTATCGCGAAGGAAAAAGCAGAAAACGAAAAGATAGCCGCGTAATTGAAGATAATAAAAACTATTATCCGATTACGCGTTTCCGTTTCCTTCGTGATAATCATCGGCATAGTTAACGGCATCTTTTTGTTTTTTTTTTTCTTTTGAAACATACATACATACGTACGCTGGTAATAATTCAGTAGCGTACTCAGCATGCTCCGCGGCAACACTCCAGTTTTATTCTTGTACTTTCTTAACACAGTACCGGGATTACGTTTTTTTTTCGTTCTCCCTTTTTTTTTTATTGGCTACCGGCAAACTGGAAGTCACGTAGCGGTACGTGTCGCAAAAGAATAGTTCTCCGCGCGATCGTGTTTCTCCCCGTGGAAAAGCGAGACATTTAAATCTGAACCTCGAACCGCAACACACGCGGAAAGCGAAATCGTTTCAATGACTTTACGAAACATTTGCAGGGAGTCGAAAATCAATTACGTGTAACTTAAATGGGCGGAAATGACACTTGCGTCAGGTGGAAACTTGTAGAGCTTGATGACGGATTATTTATAAGTTTCCGGATTTTCGAATCAGTGTCCATTTTTTTAGAGTTTAAGGAATGATTATGGAAATTTGTTGATTTTCTCTTTGAACCGCATTAACTGTGATATTTGACCTCAAAGTGGAAACCGTGGAAATGTTGCAGGACGAGGCAACGAAAATACTCGTTATTTAAACAGCAACTTTAACAAACGAAGAATAATACACGGCGAAAAAAATATGATAACTCATAATTTTTTGTTTCTCACAGCAGAATAATTATGAAGCTCGCTATGTTCTCAGCCCACATTACTAAAACTAGACTTTCACATGGAAACTGCCCCATACAAATTCCAAGGAGATACATTATCATCAGTCATTTCTCTTTCAGATATTGCTTATCGTCATCAAATTTCAAAGAACCAATTCAAAAATATTTGAAAATTTCACTAAATCCATACAAATTTCAAGGAGACACAATATCATCAGTCATTTCACTTCCAAATGCAGGTAATCGTCATCAAATTTCAAAGAACCAATTCAAAAATCTTTGAAAATTTCACTAAATCCATACAAACTTTAAGGAGATACATCAACCAAAAAGAAAACCGTTCAAAATTTCACTAAATCCCTGGAAATTCCAAGGAAATACATTATCATTAGTCATTTCACTTCCAGATACTGGTGATCGTCATGAAATTTCAAAAAACTGAAAACCAATTCAAAAATCTTTCAAAATTTCACTAAACGTTAACGACCCCTTCCTGTGGAAACTTGAAAAATTCAAAATAGGGCCCGCAACGAAGTCCACAATTTTTTTCATCGTGTCCGTCAGGTTTGACAGTAAAAGTCATTCGAATTTCACGTCGTCATGCACTATGGTAACCGTTATCAATGTTCGCCACCATACGCGAAACGCCACCCACGGTGGCTGCTCGGTCCGACTGCGCCACTCCGGTTTCCGCTCCGTAAAAGAACGAACGCGCGCCGTCCAGGTCGTTCATTCACAACCTGCTCGTCGAGGTAGCATCGTCCTGGTTCAGGAGACATCGAGCAGAAAGGGGAGAGAGTTCACCAGAGCAAGAAGAATGAGGACCAACGCCACTTCCGGTCTTTTCTGCGTTCTCTGCGCGCTGATCCTGCTCTCCGTGGGGAACAGGGCGCACGCTAAACGTGAGTACAATTTTTCGCCGTTTAATGGTGTTTTTTGGGGAGAAGTGTGTGTGTGTTTTTTATGGAAATTTCATTTTTTTAAATGTTGTCGAAGACTATGGTATAAATTCTGTATTCTATGGTGATTTTGTTAATTTGGAGGAATGAATGGATTGGTAGTAAATCTGATTGAAATTAGTTTATTATTTTGTTGTAGATGTAGGATTTTTGGGGAGAAGTGTATGTGTTTTTTTATGGAAATTTGATTGTGTTAAAAGTTTTCGAAGATTACGATGTGAATTTTGTATTTCATGGTGTTTTTCTTAATTGATAGTAAAAGCATAGTCTTTGTTTATTTATTACACAAAGATTAAATTTCGCACTAGACAAATCGACTGACTTTTTATACATTTTATTATACTGTTTAATAAACCATCACCGAAATTTGATTAACGGAAATAAATCGTATAATTAAATAAATTTTCTATCTGAATAAAAGTAGACTTAATTCCTGCAAAACTACTTCACGATTCTATTAATTGTAAAATAAGAAATCTGCAATTCGTTAATTTCTCCATTTGAATTTCACTCATCCCTTAATCATTTCTCTATATTTTCTCTTCGATTCATATTCCCGGTTAACATTTTTGCACGCCAACTCCACAGCTGTATCTCTCGGCGTTCATATTCCGAAACTCAGGTGTTTCAGCAGATTATTTCAATCGGCCAGTGTATTTTAGGAGTTAGAGTGTTTAATAGCGGCTTAGTACCGCGAGGGTGGAAAGTGTTTTGGTTTGTTAAGGATTCCGATGGGTTTAAATGGACTTCGGAATTTCGATTACCACTGTGCGTGGTAAGTTCCGCTCAGGTGAAACTTTCCCCGGAATTATTATAATTTTAAATCGTCTGGAACTGTGGGGCTCAAAAAAAAATCCCGTCGACAGGGAAGTGCGAATCCGTGTAGGACGAATATGCAAATTATGTAAGAACAATCGAACCGCTAATTTTCTGCACACTCAAGTTAAATTAAAGTTTCGATGCCACTGTAAACGAAGATTAGACCGGGCAGTTATCGATGTCCGACTCGTCACGAAGAATATCAGAAATTTTAATTGAATCGAAAGGTGTTCGATCGATCGATCTTTTCCGTTTAATTTTCGTAGGATCAATTAAAGATTTCTATCAAAACCACTTCTTCTCTTCTTCCCACCATTTTTAACATTTGTAAAATATCACGTCAACGGTGAAAAGAATGTAAATGTTAAACGTCGTACACAGCTTTACAGTACTTACGTGTATTAATTTTGTTACGTTACCACTGATTGGCGTCATTATTATTTACGAACGTTATTTACGTCGTTCATTATCCACGGATTTTCTTCATTGACTCTTCGTTACGCGACTTTTACACAGTGGTAAAATCAAGCGTTACAAATGATAATCCATAGAAAAAGATTATGTATTTACATTTTCTATTTAATTCTACCAATAAGTTATCGATGACTCATGATTATCTAAAATTCATCAATTTCTATTACATCTCAATAAGAATCATTTAAAGACAATCAGGGAATAGTGGGAAATTTTTTTCGAAATAAAAATTAACAAGATTCTGGGTTTCACAGCTGGTAATTTGAATATTATGAAAATGTCGATGGGACTTTTTATTACAACGTTGCACTTCGCTACACTTTGCACGGTGGAAAACGACGCTCGATGATTATTATCCAATGACGTTAGATAATTCATGAATGTTCTCTATGAATCGCCGTGTGTGAGACTCGTGACGAATCGGATGATCGATTCTCCATTATTATGGGGAATCGTTCAACTCGCACGAAAGGGAATTTATAACGTCATTGAGTATTCGTTTGTGTTTCCGTAATACGAATACTGAATCCCACGTGAGGATTCACGTTAACACTAAACGTACCAAGGTGGTCCAAATCACTCCTTTTCAGAATTGACTACTTTTTTGAAGGAAAAACCAATCATACGTAAAAACTAATTATTTGATTATTTTACTTATGAATGTAAAGATATACGTTTAATTATTTTATTAGAAAATAGAAGCTGTGTTGCGAATTAGATTCTTTAATAAATTAAGAAATTTTAGATATTTTTTCCCTAAAAATCAACGTTGATTTCATAAAGGGTCAAATGATCCCTTATGGCACGAATAGGTAATTATATTTATATTTATATTATAATAGGTAAATATTTTTACGAATAGGTAATTATATTTATATTATATTATAACAGGTAAATATATGTAAACTACCGTTATGTTTAGTGTGAAATGGACACGTGGTGAATGAAAAGAAAACGACGCCAGGATATCTGATTGACGTTTTGACGTTCGGATACTTAAGGAATATTTTCGACGTCGGTGAATTGAGATCTTAAGGGCTTAACGACGGTCGACGGGGAATCGCGGCATCCTGATTTCGTTGCAACGGGGAAAACGGCCCGATTGAATTTGCGCGTCACTTGGAAGTCCGCGGACATAACTTCGCGACTTCCGGTATTATTCGCGAGTTATAGACTGTTGCACAGAATTTTTCATATTTCTTAGAAAATTTAAAAGTACTTTCTGTAAGTACAGGTAAGATTAAAGTGTCACGTAAACATTGGTAAACATTTTGTAAAACGAAATCTAAGAAAAATGTCTAATGTCAAGATTAAAATTGTGAAATTCGAAATAACAATCAAAACGAATAGTTTCTCTAATTTCATCATTAGTCTATAGAAGTTAAAAAATGTTCCAAATTATTTCATTCTAAACCAATAACGCATGTTTATCGTCATTGTCCAGCAATCCCAGCAACAATTTCATTTCCGTATTCGTGAAACTATACTCCTCATCGGTTACTAATTCACGATTGTTGCATTTTGCCGGCGATTTCAGGGAAATTGTTCGATAAAGTCTGAATATCAAGCCGTTGTGGATCGAGTGTGGAATAATTTCGCCGGGGAAACAGAAATTAGAAACCCACCAACGTTCGTTTGCGAACCATTTCTGGCAGCGATCTCGCGCGATGAACAACACGTTTAATATTTCCATTGTGTCTGGTTTAATGTTCGGTAATCTTCGTTGCAAAACGTAACGTTCGTGTTTTCTACTTTGTTCGTAATGCGAGTTGCGAAACTAATTTTAAGTTACACGTAACACCGCAATGATAAATTCGGTCGTACTTCGTACAACGTGTGTAGATACAACATATATACATTTTATAATACAAAATGCAAGGTAATCTTCGCACGTGTACCGGTTTTCTTTAATCCCGTTGTTTCAGATTTATCGATTTTTCCCGTCGAGCATTAGAGATTAGCTTTTTTTTTTTATTATCCGCCGCGAAGTTAAGTAACATCGGTCCGGCTATTAGCAGCTTCGAATTCTCTTTTATGGCCATGTGAGGATCTTATTCGTCGACGTGATACGATCCGATTTGGATTCTGGTATTTACTATAATTCGATATGGGAAATGTGACGGCTGGCTTTCGCTTGCCAAGGCTTTAAAAGTGTCTTTTATGGGATCCGTCACGTGATCTGCGTCTTGCAATGCGGGAGAAAGATTTTTTTTTCTCGATCGAACGTGATCTGGTTCGATTAATAATAATCAACGAATCATCGAAGAATTTCAATGTTGAAAAATTTCTTACAGCCTCAGAAGTTCACTTAAACTCATTTAATCGGTGATTTGTGAATCGTGAAGATTTTCGGGTGTAAAAAACATTCCAGTTCTAAAATTTAATAAGACACTTGCGAAGATTATATCGACGTAATTACATTGATCACTCCTGCAACTTCATTAACCTTTTCATCCAGCAGAATGTCAAATCTATGGAAAAAAAAATCTGTCTACGTTCAATAGAAATATTTAATTAGTGTATTAATTATAGAATATTCATCGACCGAAACGTATCTCTTTAGACGTATATTTCTTCTAAAAATAACTTCCTCGAAACAACGATGATTCTCTTTGTCACAGCGTTCGGTTTGTAATTCCTGCGGAACTTCAGCAACGAGAACATTACCTAACATCTTCGTTATTTCTTTATGAAAATTTTAAACGAGACTTCTATGCGGTGAGCTTACATTTCCCTAATAGCCGCGTCGGGAAGCGTGCGTCCATGTAACAACACAATTGCACGATGTAATTCCTGTGTGTCAGTTTAATGCTTTCCAATATCAAGTCTAACGCTTGTTTTAATAAGCATAGTTTACGCGAGGAAATTCCCCCGTCGCTTTTCTAAATTTAATTAATTACACCCGGTATGTAACGATCAACGAACATTTTCACGGAGTTCCAGGAGGGTGGGAGAGGGGGGAGTGAAAAAAAAAAATTATACAGATTACTACGGAGATTGTTCGGAGTTCGAGAGAAAGAATCGAGCCGTAATTACTTGTAACGCGCATAGAAAATTTAATGACATAATTTCATTAAATGTTCGAGCTTAGCCGACTTTTTATTTTCAGTTCTTCATTCTTCAGTTTTAAAAACGTGATTAAGTATTACGGCAGTTCTTTGAAGATTCTTCGAAAGCATAGTGAGCTTCCTCTTGTTGTTTTTTTTTGGTCGTTTTGCCAGCCGGTCCCGGCGAAACTTCGTTTTCAATTTAATAGAGGCAGTCATTTACATTAAATTTACCGTTACCGTTACAACTTCCTGGAAGTTTCTTTATTTTTTTATCGCCAGCTCCGTGGACGCCCTCGTTCCCATAAATAAGTAATCTCTTACTTACATGCCATTATTAATTACAGAATTAAACTATAGGTCATACGAATGACCTTATGTATTATTAGCGAACGCATTAAAGTGTGTTAAATATAATTTTCGTGGAATTCACGAATTCTTCGATATGATTAATTTATTTTTTAACACTTAGAGAAAGGATTTTTATGAGGTTCACAGACTTGGAAGGAAAAGGGTGTAGGTGGGACTTTTTGAAATTCAAAGAAATTATTTGCATCCCTTTTGTGCGAATTTCTTTTCGTTGAAAGAGTCAGGGTTTTAGTGATGACAGTCATTAAATGATATTCGATATGGGATTGATTATCAGTTGTTCGTTGGAGCTTGTTACTTTCCAAACAACTGGTCCGCTCGTTAGTCACGGTTATCATTACAGATTCTCAGGAAACTAATGTCACGCCGGTTAGGCGAAACTTTGATCAAATGTCGATGTACTTTTCACCTTGAATTAGATTACGTCTTTGATCATAATGATTCAAGGTATCGAACAATTAATTGGATCAGTTTCGCGTGTCGAATATTTCGCGAATTAATTCGAACCTTTGTTATAAAAACGCGAAAATGGACAATTGCCGCGTCTTAGAATTATTCGGACCGACAACATTTTACGCTTAGAAAATAATTAAAAAAATGTCTTTTCTCGACGAAGAAATAAAAATTATGAATTTAAAGTAGTGAAATCCGTCAATTATCGTCCACACCTCGATAAGTAGCCAGTTTATGTGCGAGTTCGTTACGATCGTTATTTGTCAACGTGGAGTTACTTCGTTCATTACACGCTGGATTGATTTGAGCGTCGGATTAATAATAATGCGATGTATTATGATTGCGTAATGCACGTGTTTCGATACATGACTGTCCTCCTCCCTCTCTTCTCGTTTCCTTTCCGTCGTGTTTCTCTAAATCGATTGGTTTTCCACGTAAACTGACACGCACATGTCACCAAGGTAATCGTATTTTTAGAGAAACATGAGAATTGCAGTGTGATATTAAAATATTGACGTGTTAATAATCTATTTATAAATCATACGCTACTACGGATCAATTAATGACACACGCTCGCTGTATCGTTTACAATCTACCGAAAAATTGACGTCAAAGTAAATTACTTCAATTAGATACCAGGACAATTACTATATGATTATTGACTTATCGTAATTTCTGACACATTGAAATTTACACACTTTCAAATTCTACACTCTGAAATTTCTCATATTTAAAACTTTGTACTTTTCCAAATTCTACACTGCAAATGTCTAGCCTCACAAAATTTCTATATTTTCAAATTCTCCCTCTAAGATATCTCCAAACAATTTCCAAGCGTGGAAATTTAGCGATTTGGAATTTCAATCCTTTAAAAATATCTACATTTTTAAATTCAATGCTCCAAAAATTTTCAATTTCCATCCATTTCTACCTCTTTCGATTCTTTTATCACTTATCAACCACGACGTTCTTCGTAAATTCGCGCTTTAAATACAAGCAGCTATCCTTCGACGTTTTGTACCGCGACGAACCACTTTTATTGAATCACCTGTTTCCAGTGGTAACGACGTTTCTATCCGCGGTTAGGTCAGCGAGAAGACGCCTCCTTTACCTCTGACTTTAAACAGCGTCGTTTTAATTCGCCGCGAAACCACCGGTTTCCCATCCGTTCGCCGTTCGAAAATCGAACTAGCGTTACGCGGCCATTTTTTCTTCTAATTTCATTAAACTCATTAGCGCACTCTCAGGGGGCGCGAAACCATAAGGTCGTTTCGTTAAGTAAATGATTCCGCCGACGGAGAGACTCGCAATTACAATCGCGAGTGCATTTTGTATTCCCTGGTAATTTCGATAACAATATGAGAAACATAATTACGCTACCCGTGATATCGTTCCGCCCCGAGATATTTACGGACGACGTAATTGCGTCTACGTTTCATCAGGTACGAACGTAATATCTGCGTATAATAAGTAAAGATTCTCGTAACACGAATGTATTATAGGTACTGGTGATTTTATTATAAATTTTAAACGTCTGGAGAATTTTAAGGTGTGATAATTTTGGGGTGGAGAAATAAATGGTGTGGAAATCTTTGGGATTAGAAATATATTTTTGTGCAGAAAAATTTCGAGCAGAGAAATTTTTAGACTGAAGAAATATTGGCGTAAAGAAATTTCAAGGATTGGATATGATTTATTGAAAAATATTTGGCGCAGAAAATTTGGGATCTATGAAAATTAGGCGTAGGAATTTTGGGATCTATGAAAATTCGGCATAGGAATTTTGAGATCCATGAAAATTTGGCGTAGAAATTTTGGGATCCATGAAAATTCGGCGTAGGAATTTTGGGATCCATGAAAATTCGGCGTAGGAATTTTGGGATCCCTGAAAACTCGGCGTAGGAATTTTGGGATCCATAAAAATTTGGCGTAGAAATTTTGGGATCAATGAAAATTCGGCGTATGAATTTTGGGATCCCTGAAAATTCGGCGTAGAAATTTTGGGATCCATGAAAATTCGGCGTAGGAATTTTGGGATCCATGAAAATTCGGCATAGGAACTTTGGGTAAGAAAATATTTGGCGGGAAAAAATATCAAAGCGCGTCAATTTTGGGACGTAAGACAAATCTCCGCGTGGAAACTCAAAATTGACAGGTATTTCCAAATACAAAAAACATCCACCCAATTGCGTTCCACCCGAAGGAAATACCGCGCGACACAATCGCGTCTCGTTTCATCAGTCGCGATCGTAATATCCGCGTAATAAGTAAAGATTGTCATAACACAGAGTTTACAATTTCGCATTACGACCCGTAGCCGTTGGCACGAACGGTGGTTCGCTGAAAGTAATAAAGTAATTTCACTGAAACGTACTTATTCATTCTCTGGATCATTTCCATAAAAGATAAAAAAAAGAAAAACACATCTAAGAAAATTATTCGTTACATCGATTGCGAACGGGCGATAACAACAGTTTTGTCGTTTAATTGCGTGAAAATTAATTTCACCATAACCAAAATGAAAAACAGAAAAATACAACAACAATAACAACAAATATTACCGACGAGCGCAACCAGTGTATGCAAATGCACCGTGGCGCGGTCCATTTTGCAAACGTTTACAATGTAAACCCTGGTATTACGCGACACGTCATTCAACTCAGCCAGGACAGCGTTGAAATCGAGAACGACGATCGTGGAACGGTCCACTTACGACTGCATTTTCGCCGGCAATCGCGAATCGAACTGCACGATACACAAAGTGCAACCGAACGTTGTTTGTTCGTCGCGAATGTGTCATTCGCAAAAATATATTTCTATTTCACCGGACGTTGCCGTGGGTTTCAGTGACGTGGGACAGGGGGAGGGGGGTTTGTAAAAAATAAAACGATTTGCACATTGAGAGAGAAAGAGAGATAGAGAGAGAGAGAGAGAGAGTGGTAACGACAAAAGCCAACGTCATTGTTACCACGTCCGATTTCGAAAGGGAGAAATTACATCGCTCGAAGGTAAAACCAGTTTGCGTAGAACTTGACCGTCCTGTTCTCCTAATGTTTTTTTGATTTTCGCTCCGCGCGTTCATTTTCGTTTTTTTTTTTTTTTGCCGTCTCTCTGGCCGCGAATCGCCCGCGCGATTTCATTACCCGCCAGGATTAACATTGACAGAGCGATAAAATAGTCGGTTTACCCTGACAAAATAACGCACGCGGAGCGTATAATTAATTAATTAGAGCGGTCAGTTTTTCTTTTTCAATGGGTCTCCCCTTGAGATTTCGCCGGGGGAAATTATAGGAAAAAAATTTGAGACGTTGGAAATTAATAACGAACTTGAGAACTAATTACGTTTTCTAATTTGATTCTATTTTTTCTTTTTTTTTCTTTGGTTTGACGTCCGGGGGAATTTGAATCGAAAGATTTTGGTTATTAGAAGATACGAGAGATATGACGTCTGTGTGTGTGCGTTATCTATTGCTTATCAAACAAATTTTCATATTCTTCGGGCGATAGGATTTTAATGAATCTAAGCGCGGTTGATTTAAGATAATTCACCCTTGACACGATACACGCTGTGTTCATATTAATATAGATCCCTTCTCGTATCGGGGGGATATAATATTTGATATTACATATTACTCTTGAAATTGCTGATTCATACAATGATTATTAACTGACCCTCACTTTTAATCGAATTAAATTAAACCTTTATTCTTCGACGCTAAAATCTTCTTCAAGATCGAGCAGTCAGTCGAATAAATCGAAATTTGATTTCTTCCTTATATTAATAACAATCAAAAAATATCATTTTTCCATGTTAACTAATACGGTAATTACCGACCATTCCCGTAGTCATAATTTTTCCGTTGTACTACGTTCTTTCTTTCTGCCTTCGACTG
Organism: Mimumesa dahlbomi; assembly: GCA_917499265.3. Taxonomy (NCBI): domain Eukaryota; kingdom Metazoa; phylum Arthropoda; class Insecta; order Hymenoptera; family Crabronidae; genus Mimumesa; species Mimumesa dahlbomi. Next base: position 4,121,702 of record OU824113.1, on the reverse strand, counting down.
CGTTCCTTTGATCGTATCTTCCCATCGTCGCTTTTTCCATTCGGTTTTAATTGTTTCGCGTGCGTTTCCGTTAAAATACCGCGAGCGCTCGCTCCTCCGAGCGATTCTATTTACATATTTGCAGCGTTTGCGCGAATTCGAACAGTGAATCTCTTTAACGCTTTTAATCGCGCAAAGGAACGCGTTCGAGCGTTTGGAGAATGACGACTGAAACAGATGATCGATTAAAAGTAGCTTCGTTCGAGATAATAATAATTCAGCGAATAACTTGTGATTTGTTTCTTAATTTATTTCTTACGAATTCTATTTACGAAATTTATAATCTAACATTTCGTTCTAGAGTCAGACAGACAAAAGTGTTTTTTCTATGAAAAAAATCCGGTGTTATGGATAATTTAATAATTGACATTTAAGTGACCGAACGACCGCGGCACAAGAGTGTTAATTATTTATGGTGAAATGATACGATAATGGGAGTACTATTATAATATCGATTTCATCATCAACCATTGATTAATTATTTCTATTTTTTCCTATAGAAAATGCGATATTATAATTAGTATAATTTTGTTTCTATGAAAAATCTAAGTTTCTTATTTTAAGATTCCATTCGAGGTACTAATAAATTTTTGAAATTTTTTCTCGTGTTTGTATGATGTGTTAAGCGGTCACTTATCCTTCATTGATCGAATTACAATATTTTTGTTGGTTTTTCAGGCGGTTGCTCGGCATACGGTCATTCCTGTTTCGGTGGCCACGGGAAACGATCCGATCCACACGTGCCGTTCAACACGATGCAGAGCAACGTGGCGGGAAACGAGAAATCCGAGGAATACGAGGCGTCGCGTTTGGGCGACGAGTTTCTGCTTACCGGCGCCGATCAAAAGTTTCGGGGACCGGAAGAGATAACATTTCATCCCGTTCGCCGTCAGGGTTCGGAGAGATTCGATCCCTACACGTTATCACTTCTAGTTGGACAATGGGTATGGCAATTTATTAATTAGGTACTGATTAAATAATAAATGAAAGAAAATTTACGAATTTGTCTCAAGATTAATTTTCTAAAAACGTGAATTAATTTTTGGCAAAGGGATTATGTAATCTCATTTGAAATCATCTTAGAATTCTTAGAAATTAATTAGAAATTAATGTTAAATTGATTAATTAATTAATTAACAGAAATATGTATAATATTGGAAGAGAGTGTTTTTGGGGAATGAGTGGTAACGTTATTTCAGTTGAGGGTTCAGAAATGACTTTTAAGAAGGCAAATTGTTTGATTGCTATGTTGATTTTAAATAATTCAACTGTTAATTGCAGATAGCGTCGCATCGTCGTCTCAATCACCCGGATCTCGAGCTCAATAAGAAATAAACGGATAGACGTGTCTCTTCTACTTTAAGATCGAAGTTAGACAGTCAGATATGTGAAATTGATAAATCGTATTACTGTAACGGAACCTTTTAGCTGTTTCTGTATTCGCGGGACCTTCGATTCATTTTTTTCCTAATCCGATTCGTCATTCCGAAACGTTTGACTCGTTTCTATGTGTGTAATACGAACGGTATCTTCCTGTTTGTGGCAATTTAAGATAAGTCGAGTGTATTATTGTTGTTAACAGAATTTTTCTCCAATGTATTTTCATTCATTATGTCACAGACCACGTAATATGATTGTAAACATTTTAATATTAATTGCGTGTCACGATGTACTAGATCTAATACAGGTGCATTCTTTAAACGATCCTATCCCAAAATTGCTAGTCAATGTGTGGAATTATTTCATTGTATCCATCAACATTCAATGGATTTTCTTTGCGAACGATGTTATAAATAGAAACGTGTTAAATAAAGATTAAATATTTTCTGCATGATGTAATCGATTACATTTGTAAACTTTGAATTGTATCAGTTGAAAGTATTGTTAAATAAATGAGTTTAAAGTACTGTTAATGAAATTGTTATTATATCAGTTATCTTCATTCACAGATCATTTGCTAATGTCAATCATGCACCAGAGTGTAGCTCTATCATTCACTTCTTTATTTCCTAATCGAAACAGAAAGATAAGAGTCTATGTAAACTGCAATTCAGAGAAAATTGATTTAAATGGAATCCGTATCCGGTATCTGAATTATCGACTCCTGGTATTAGTCGAGAAGTGAGGAATCAATATCTTCGGCACAGACGAGGTATTGGATAGACCTATCACCTTACGGGGTTCGATGTTCACGAAACTGAATTACCGACGCGATCAAATTTCAGAGGATTTGCAGCGCCTCCTTGACGAAGGAGCAGAATTATTTGAACTAAAAGAGTATCGTTGGTTCCGAAACGGGCCCCGCACCCCAACCGCTTTTGTGAGGTTGTTACAAGCCCACATGTTGCGGACCAACTTCTAGAATCCGTACTCGGGGTCGAAAATGAATTTCGAGTATCGTGCGATGGACGGGAGCACATTAGTGGTACCTGTCGATTCGTTAGTGATGAGAAAGGTATTACGAAAATCGCGAAAAATCGTAAATCGCCTGCCATTTCCGTAATTTTTGAGCTATTAAAACGATCCGGGGCGTTTTGGACGTGGAATCCGAATCTGAATAAGACAGTGAAAGAATTATTTTGATATCTAAAAAATTGTGGAAATGACGGAAGAATTACGAAAATTGCGAAAAATCGTCAAATTTAAGCAGTTTTTCGTTCAGCATTCGCTCAATTTTTGAGATAGCGACCCGAAACTTGTACCATTGTTTTAGTTAGGAAATTCTACGTCAGATCAACCTATAATAGTTGTACTTTTCGAAAATTTAATTTTTCGCAAAAATCTGAAGGGGGTAGGTCAGGATTTTTTGCGATTTTCGTAAATCTCTCGCCATTTCCACAATTTTTTAGATATCAAAATGATTCTTTCACTGGCTTATTCGGCTTCGGATTCCGCGTCCAAAACGTCCTGGATCATTTTAATATCTCAAGAATTACGGAAATGGCGAGAGATTTACGAAAATCGCAAAAAATCCTGACCTACCCCCTTCAGATTTTTGCGAAAAATGAAATTTTCGAAAAGTACAACTATTATAGGTTGATCTGCCGTAGAATTTCCTAACTAAATCAATGGTACCAGTCTCAGGTCGCTATCTTGAAAATTGTGGAAATGGCAAGCGAAAAACTGGTTGAAATTGACGAATTTTCGCGATTTTCGTAATTCCTTCGTCATTTCCGTAATTTTTGAGCTATTAACATGGTCCAGGGCGTTTTGGACTCGGAATCCGAAACCGAATAAGTCAGTGAAAGAATTATTTTGATATCTAAAAAATTGTGGAAATGACGGAAGAATTACGAAAATCGCGAAAAATCGTCAAATTTAAGCAGTTTTTCGTTCAGCATTCGCTCAATTTTTGAGATAGCGACCTGAATCTTGTACCATTGTTTTAGTTAGAAAAATCTACGCCAGATCAACCTATAATAGTTGTACTTTTCAAAAATTTCATTTTTCGCAAAAATCTGAAGGGGGTAGGTCAGGATTTTTTGCGATTTTCGTAAATCGCTCGCCATTTCCGTAATTCTTGAGATATTAAAATGATCCAGGACGTTTTGTACGCGGAATCCGAAGCAGAATAAGCCAGTGAAAGAATTATTTTGATATCTAAAAAATTGTGGAAATGGCGAGAGATTTACGAAAATCGCAAAAAATCCTGACCTACCCCCTTCAGATTTTTGCGAAAAATGAAATTTTCGAAAAGTGCAACTATTATATGTTGATCTGGCGTAGAATTTCCTAACTAAATCAACGGTACAAGTTTCAGATCGCTATCTCAAAAATTGAGGAAATGGCAATCAAAAAACTGGTTGAATTTAGGTTTTTTCTGACTGTAGTAAAAGCAAACACGAGATATACATACATATACTACTCGTAGCCAATTTGCTCGATACCATTTGCATCGAAGCGATACATTTCAATATAAACGACTATGGGTCATCGGACTTACAAAAAAATATTGATAAATTTCATTATCGATCGATGCAAATAATATCGATCCAGGTCTCACCACGTGGAGGTTGCTACTAATGGAGACCCACCCTATCCACGGCTCCCATCCTCCCTCCTTTAAACGATAACGAACATAATCTTTACTTTCAGAAGGAAAGTAAAGATATCACGCGACCGCGATCGCGAAGCTAATAACCACGATCTCAAAGATACGTCTATCAATGCGATCGTGACCGAAATATTGAAACCAGTTTCAATATAACAAACACAAACCCATCACCATCAAACGCCAATTTCCCGCGAGACGCGAATATAACAAATAACATAGACGAGAATGAAAATGTCGACCAAACCAGAAAAGCAACCTCATGGTAAGACTAACGCGGGTGACTCTAGACGTTAACCATAACTCGACGGAAAAACAATTTACACACTTACACGGTGGCTCGTACCACGGTCCTGAGAAGTACCCACGAACCGGGACTCCCGCCAAACCATGGTTAACCGATACGATGGGATAAACGTAAGGTCGATTTACAGGAAAGGGCCTCACGAAAGATCCGAACCAGGGACAAATCGAAGATGATATATATCCGAAGATATAGATCATCAAGTCGAACTATACACGGGTTAAGCCATATCAGGCTAATCGGTCCGGCCGCCACCGATAAGCCTGATACGTCCCATACCCCGCCAAATAGCAGTCCACCCGTGTACAGGTCCCCAGAACGAACTCGGGCTCACCTTTCCAGACAACCTTAGGCCACCCAAAGATACCGGCGGAACCATGATCCGACGAAAGCCACGCTCCATGAATATATCGCAGGACCGCGATTTAACCAGATAGCCGTGAGGCTATGTGGCCGACTACACCGTTTCTCGTGTTGTTTTAATGTAGGGGTATGACAAACGCCGCAAATTACGAGCAAGTGACTCTACTATTAAAATGAGTTTAAAAAACTGAAGCTAAAAATTGAAAGCTGAAGCTAAGTATTGAAAGTAAAAGTTGAAGCTACGAGTTGAAAGTAAAAGTTGAAGTTAAAAGTTAAAAGTTAAAAACTGAAACTATGTAATTGAAGGTAAAAATGTTTAATTGATAAGAAGCTAATAACTCGGAACGAGCAAAGAAGTCGCGTTTTCTAGTCGATCGACGACAAACGAAGTGAAATTGACGTATGATATCCCCTTAAACTAACGTTTTGACACTATAGTGACCAAAACGTCCCTTTTAGTCGCCTTTTACGACAGGCAGGGAATACCGTGGGTCTATTCTTTCCCCGACCCACAGGGGATCATGTTTTACATTTTTGTAATTAATTGGAATACTATAAGCTAGAAGTTACTTTGCGAGTTTACATAGAATCGAGAAAAATGCGAGCGCGGCGCAAAAAAGATTTCTCGCCATTTAACAAACCATTCAAGGTGAGTAAATGGCGATTTCTCTAAGTTAACGCGACTCTAAAAGCAAAGCTGGAAGAAGAGTGATTAGCTCATTTTACTAATTGTAATTTTACCGTATCGCAATCTTGAGTCTATAATTAATAAAGGGAGAAAAGACTACTTGTCACGCGCGGTCAACATTGGTCGGTATGGAAAGAAACGACCGAATTTACATAATTTTCGCAACACTAAATTTATTTACAATTTCCGTGGGTTTCGTCATAGAGAATAAGTGATCGCATGACTCTAAAATTCATTGAAAGAAAATACGCGATGCGCGCGCGAATATATTTTTCTTGGTCCACGTTCGTGAGTATTTCCGCAAAACTAATACACTAAATTACGAAAATTCCTCGCGAAAAACCGACGCGCAAAAATAATGTTTCGTAGTTCCACGACCGCTTTGACTGATAATACGCGAAAATAAAAATTAATTGCAAACGCGAAATGATCTTAAATAGATCCAATTTAGTTACGGCTGAAAAGAATTTCAAGATAAGACATCCTAATATAAAATGCAATTTATGCATAAAATTATGGCAATATTCCTTCTAACAAATGCTTGGTTCAATGATTGTTTTTAAATAGATTCGTACAAAGACGGCGATGTACGACGCGATTCGCGAGTCACTTAGCTGCTTTAACTTTTTGATTTTATATTAGATAATAAAATTCCTATACGGCATTAGAAAACGTGTCTCCGAGACACACAAAGATAATGAATTTTAGATTATTAATAAATTCGCGGAACTAGAAATGCAGCCAGTGGTGACAAATATTACGACCGGCGCGGATGGCAGTGTGCAAACTTTGCACACTGAATCATACTCTACCCCTCTGCTTTTATCAAAAATTCAATTTCTCAAATTTGTAATAATCAAAAACTCGACTCTAGTAATGACAAAAATATCTATTCTTAAAAATGAACTCTCAGAAAATATCTCAATAAGTAAAATCTTTAGGTTTCTTTAACAATAATGAATAAAAATGACTTAGATTGAAAATTTGTGAAAATAATTGAATAAGAAGAATGACTCGAAAGCTTTAATGCAAAATTCTTTGAATAAAACTTGTGAAAATATTTTAATAAGAAAAATGACTCGAAACTTTAATGCAGACCGGGGCAGAGTCTTCACGGGGAGCTCTCCTCGACCCGCGGAACTAACTACTTCTAACTACTTCATTCTATCACACTCTACCCCTCTGCTTTTTTCAAAAATTTAATTTTTCAAATTTATAATAATAAAAAACTGGACTCTAACTCTTTAACAATAATGAACAAAAATAATAACTGAGTTTGAAAGGAATTTAATATCAAGTTGTAATGAAAATTCTATTATCAAAACTTGTGAAAATAATTCAGTAAGAAAAATGACTCGAAAACTTTAATGCAAAACTCTATTACTTGACACTTATGAAAATAATTTAATAAGAAAAATGACTCGAAAACTTTAATGCAGATCGGGGCAGAGTCTTCACGGGGAGCTCACCTCGACCCGTGGTACTAACTACTTCAAATTATTACAACTATAATTACTCTACAACTACTACGAGCATAGTGACTTAGTAGTAACGGAATGACCATCCATTCTGGAATTGAACACTCCAAAATGGATAGCCATTAGTTGCTGCCCTCTTCTAGACAGTTTGTCGGGCCTCTTCGGCATATAGCCTCTTCGGCGTAAAGCCTCTTCTTGTTTCAGGCCGGAGCCCAACCTGTATTCTGCAAGAACATTCGGAACCATAATATGGTATAACCCTAACACGCGCCTAACCAGACAAGAGAATGCGGCTAACACGTGTGGACAAGTTAACAGCTTATTCTCAGAAGAATGACAACTGCAGTCCGTGCAAACGGTTAGCCGCTAAAGACGAATGTTCAAGCAGAATTTACTTATTATTAAAAAAGAAAAGATTATTAGCCTGATTTTCCAGGAGCAGGATATCACTGGTTGCCTACAGTCGAAACAGTGATACCTGCCCTGCCCTTCCTACTTAAAATTAAAGCACACACATTCCAGAGAATAAATTACCTGCCTACCTATTACCTATATTTAAAAAATGGCAAAAATCTCTCGCACACCAACACACTCTCTCCACGATTCTCAATCAAAGTCGGTGTTTCCCCCTACGGGAGACGTCCCGGGACGTCTCCAACACCGACTCAAACCCCACACATACATTCAGGTACGTACCTTTTTGCTGAAATCGACTCACAAGGTCAGCGATTATTGCGATTTATTTAGACTTTATTGAAAGGAATTTAATGAAAACTTGTAGACGTAAAATATAGAAATGAAAGACTTGTAATTAAATCGTAGTTGAAATAATTACTACGTTCAAAAATAATGCTTCTGCATTTTGACTCTAATTGAAAAGTAATTGAATATAATAATCTGAGGTTCGAAATACAATCGAACTTAAATTGAATAATGTAAAATCGTAAAAATATGCAAGTTGAATTTAATCGCGATTTTGCAATAAAAACGATTGTTCAAAACCGACGCACAATCCACGAAATATTCAATAAATTTATCTCACACACACACTCACACGTGTGGATCGTACGTCGTGCACAATCGCTAACGCTTGTGAGCCGCCACATAATTATAATTCTTAAAACTATAAGCCACGTTCACCGCCATCACCCATTCGTGTAGCACCTGGGCACACGAATGAGTTCAAGCCAAATAGGGACATGAACGTGGCAACTACATACTAGGCTTGATGTGTGCTGAAAATCCTGAGCTAGAAAATGATTATTCCAATAGATCTTCTAACGAGCTAGTAATCGTTACTTTGACTTTATAGAATTTACTTGAAAATATACTTTATAAAATGACTCGAATGTAATATTGAATAATAATTGAAAAAGTCAAAAAATTGCATCTCGTGCAAGAAAACTTTGAAAACTTTAAAAATATATATATTGAAAACTTTAAAATATTGAAATTTATTTGAAAAAAAATATATATGAAACTTGAATTTATTATTGAAAACCTTGGTTGATTCCTTATTCAAAGTTATATTCTAAACAATGCAAATATGTTCAAAATTAGCCTTTGAAACCAGAATCAAACCATCGCGAATTGGTCTTCTTGGGCATTTTAAATACAAGCATTAAAATAACTTTATAAGTTATAGAAAAGGCTACTATGAAAAATAAGCAAACTCTAACTGTATTTAATTCTTATGACTTTCATAAACTCAAACTAAAACTCGAATACTTTAAACGTTCTACTTTTCTTCTCTCGTATTTTCGTTCTTATCTTATTCTCTCGTCTTTTCACAAAAATGTAAGTACTCTAGTTATACGTAAGGTACGCGAACGCGAATGCAATTAAATGAAGCTCGAGGAAATCGAACCTCCAAACTAATTACGAAAAAATCGCCCGTGAAGCTAAGCCACAAGAAGACCCCTGCCTGAGCTAATTAAATATTCACAACAATGGGGTGTTACTACCCACGAATGTTAAGTATAAAATACTTTACACTCGCGGTCACTATGCTCGCAAACTCAAATAAAATACAACCAATACACTCGTGCCGCTTCGGACCTTTACGTCCTACGACATGATTGAGTGATCGGAGGAACCATAAGTTTTTTCACTCACCGGTCGTAGATTTCTTCTGCACCTTTGATTGTAGAGATGATACTACGACCGGCTCTGCAGTTGCGAAGTCATCTGTAACAGAAAAATAGCAAAGCCTTTATAGTTTAACCGTCTATCATTCCTCAAATCGTTCGTATTTAGTTCTGACTCGAGTTCGATATTTCAAAATGTAATTTCACTGTGGATTAGAAGTAAAAGTAGAACATTTTGACGATATTTACCTGCTGCATGATGCGACGGCGCCCGATGGAAATCCTTTCCGCAGCTGCTGCGTACCTCTACTTCATCACGACGAATAATTCAAAGAAAAAAAAAGAAAAATAAACAGACTACACTCCCGACCGAAATTATTTCCGGCGAACAAACTGACTCTACTCTCGCGATTCAAAGTATACAGGAATTTCGCGACCGAATATGTTACGTTGTAGCAGTCCATTTCAATTCTTTCGGCGGGTTTAAGCACGCGTATATCGAACAAACATAATTTCTAATAGCGCAACAACACTGATTCTATTTCGCGATATACTTTTTCGGATCAAGTGAATCTAAGACCGCATTGCACTCGGCCAGCTAAATCGTTGCGATGTCTTCTGTAACAGAAAAAGAGAAAAGTTTTTATAGTTTAACCGTCTATCATTCCTCACATCGTTCGTCTTTAATTCTCACTCGAATTCGATATTCCAAAATGTAATTTCATTGTTAATTAGAAGAATTAAAAGTAGATTTTGCTGATATTTACCTGCTGCCTGATGCGACGACGCCCGATGGAAATCCTTTCCACAGCTGCTGCGTACCGCTACTTCATCGCGGCGAGTAATTCAAAGAAAAAAAAATAAAAAAAAGGGACTATATTCGCGACCGAAATAATGTCCGGCGAACAAACTGACTCTACTCTCGCGATTGGAAAAATTAAGAGAATTTCGCGACCGAATTTCATTTCTTTCGGCGGTTTTAATCACGCGAGTATCGAGCAATAATAATGTATTAATATCGCAACAACACTGACTCTATTTCGCGAAATACTTGTTTCGCAGAAAATGATTCTAAGACCGCATTGCGCGCGGTCACAAAAGCTGAAAATAAAATACATCGCGAACGCGTATACCGCGGAAAATGTCGTAGATATTCGGTTAAAGTATTTTTCAATTTAATTACCAAGCATTGTTATTAGGAATATTGCCATTGTTCTACTTTGGTGTAAAATGAAATTGTGAACGCAATAGTCGACGCGAAAAGATGTTTACTTTAATAAACCGGCGCGAAGTTTCGTAGAAATATTCTCAAACGTTTCGCAAGAAAAATATTTCTTATATCCGGTTCACGAAAAATAAACGGCACGATGACTCGATTCAATCTAACGTAACTCACGGAAAATATAAATTCCCGTTGTAGATGTACCGCGAACAATGTTAGATACGACCAATGTCAAGGGCGTTAACAAGTAGGCTTTGACCGCTGCGATGTTCATTGTGTTCTTGTTTACGTCTCAAGTAACCGGGCTTCTTTGTATAGTGGGTACCTGGAATTAGAAACCAAAACACGATAAGAATTAACAGTCACAAATTTATCCAAATTCTAAGTACAAACAGCGAAATTCATAAGCAAAACTAATGAAATTGTGATAATATAGTAAGCAAGAATTAATAGAAATACAGAAGGTATTTTCCAAAAAGTTGAACAATTATTTGTTTAAATCATACTGAGAAAAGTGAACTCGATTCATGATTTTAAATGTAATGTATTGAATGTGTATGGTATACACGTATATATTATGATAGGATATAGAATATAAATGAATTGAACAAAGATAAATGTTCTAAAACGATGTCACATACATTGGAAACCACCCAGGAGCTCCTATGAGTATGTACGTCTTCACCCCCCGGCCGCCGAACAGAGACTGATGCGTGCCCGTGTCAAAGTCACGCCAGGTAAACTCGGGAGTCGGCCGGTCACGATCGGTTGCACTCGTACGTAGGTACCCGCCGGCGAATTTCTTCGATCTATTACGACATAATAAAATCTATGTTAACCTCGAGCGGACCGTTATTAAACCGTAGCATTTTCAGGATTTATTGCTAACAATTAAACAATTATATATTTTGCACAAATAAAGAAAACTTTTGACTATAACATCGTACAAATTCGAACTATATTTTATAAGCTTGATATTAAATATTAAGTTGCAAATCGCGATTGCAAATTAATAACAATAAATATAATTATTTCTAAAATTTGAATATTTAATATATTTCTACTGCCTCTATTAGTCAATCTCTATTAATTAACGCAATTGCAATCAATCGGTGTGTTACTCAGTACTAATAATGTATGAGTAATAAATGAATTTTACTTCGGGAGGTTGACCGGAGCGTGTCATGAAGAGGTATTGACTCCAGGACGTTTTATCACAGACTAAAGGTTAATGGCGTACTTGGCAATGTCAGGTCGACTGTATTTTGAAGTTTGGTTGTACTTGATCCGTGAAGCCTCATCAATAAAGATGGAAATAACAGGTTCAGTCTAATGCACCTATGAAAATATTACATTTCTGTGTTTTTATTCACGAAAGTTTTATTAACATATTCGTGACGTTCCTCTGGTTAAAATGATACCAAACACTATAACATTTATATAACATAACCCGTCATTTTACATACTTTTATGAATTATAAATAATGCAAATTTTGTTACATTGATATCATATTAATAAGAAACAGCTCAGTAACATGTTAACTGTTGACGTAGACTGTATTATGTTTCACATTATCGGAAAAGATTTGAATTATTGGTACCAAATAGAATGATAATGGTTTTAAGAAAGTACAATTGTTTATAAGAAATAAAGAAAAATAGTGGAAAATGTCAATATTCATAACTTTTGTATGTATTCCGAAAAACTGAATATTCTTCTCTATAAAACAACTTACTTTTGCTGTGACTTACAGTTGTATACCTGTGAATTCACTATCCTTCCTTCGCAGTACAATGGTCAATTATTAATACGCATAAACTATAACTTCTATATCGTATTCTTACTAATAATCGACGGACATCCTAGATTCGAACCGAAAATGGTAACGTAGCGAGTGACACTAAAATGGTAAGAGGGCTCTAGAGCCCTCCAAACCAGTGACATCGAAAAGCATGGGGATGGTCGGTCTATCCAATACCTCGTCTGTGTCTTCGGTATTTTGTCGATAAGAGAGGTAACTGTGTTGATATCTCGCCCACCCGCGACCATTTTTATCAATTTATTTTGTACACAAACAAGGGATAAGGTATACGTATCTCTCCCATGCTTTAATGTGTCGGTGGATTTTAGTTCTTACCATTTTAGTGTCACTCCCAACGTTACCATTTTGGATTTAAATCTGGGATGAGCATCGGATAGTACGAAGGAGTTATATTACTTATATTTCTTACAGAAATCTTATAATGTTCTCTCGGCTAAGACAAAGAATACAGAGAAATACGGTAGAAATACAGGACAGTAAACTTAGAATTACAAAACTGTATGTTACAATAGAATAGTGTCCATTTAATATCGTAAGAAAGGCGCTTCATATTTTCGGCGATCGCTGTAATACTTCATCCGTGGCGACAGTATAATTAAAAGGTATTAATCGTAATCGTTTCTGATTTGCTGCCTGTATTGTTTCTATTACACCATTTGGATTAAATTTTTATTGGTTCCCTAAATTATTACAGAATGGAAATCTAACTTTTTAACAAAAACTTATATTTAGATTGTGGAACATATGCGAATGAAAGTCTACAAACTTATGACTTACTGTTGAATAAATGACAGTATTGTACTCTAGTAGTGGAGTTTTCCCTTATTCTCAAAGAAACACAATTGCCTTAGGATCATCCGTCGTAAAGAAGATGATGTTGAAGAGAACGGAATAAAATATTAATAGGACAGTAATTTCAGTTTTATTGAATAGAACGTACTAGTAAAATAAACCAAAGAAAATTGTTATTACTTCAATAGTGATAGGTGTATGGTATTTTCTATTTTACATATCTTCTTATTAGAATATGCCACTTTATTCAAGATTCTCATTCATGTTACTCTGAAAAAGAAAAGAAAGTGTTAGTCTATATTATTCTATAAAATATCATAAGATTTCTTTTAACGTCGAACGATTAACTTACCAAAAATTTAAATAGCTCTACGTTCTGTGGTTTACTGTCATGTTCATTCTTCTCGTTATTGGATATCAGCAATATTTCTGGTACATCCTTGCGATCGTCCTCCATACCTCGCATCATATCCTGTAGGTCGATATTTTTCCTGTTTCCATCGTCCCCGTTGTTGTTATTATTTTGATCTCTGCGAGTAAAAAGTATAATTTAATCAAAAACATTTAGAGTAAGAAAATTTCACATTATGACACTCTGGAACTTCTGACATCCGACAAGTTCTATACTTTAAAAATCTGCGCAATTTAACTTCTGACGCCTGACAATTCCTATGCTTCGAAAATCTACGCAAATTAACTTTGGACGCCCGACAGTTTCTACGGTTTGAAAATCTGCGCAATTTAAATTTTAACGCCTGACAATTTCTACGCTTTGAAAATCTGTGCAATTTAACTGTTGATGCCCTGAAATTTCTACGCTTTGAAAATCTGTGCAATTTAACTTTTGATGCCCGACAATTTCTACGCTTTGAAAATCTGTGCAATTTAACTTTTGACGCCCTACAATTTCTACGCATACGAATCTCTGACATTATTAAGCAAAAGTCACTCTGTTCAGACGACCATAGATTTTTTTAACAGACTAGGACCAACCTAACAGACTCGTCGCTGATTACGTTAGATTCGTCGGCGTCCCAGTTCTGGGGAAGCACTGTTTTCATTTTCGAAAGAGTATTCCATCTCGTACGGTATTTGTCTGGTAATGGTATCAAGGGTCGGCCGGCAAACAGTCGAGACAATATCCATTGGTCCCTCGCATAAGTCAGATCCTGTTGCATGTCGGATGTCATAGTCTTCGGCGGGACAAGGTAGTTGCCGTTTCCATGTCCGCTGCGTTTTCCATGCGCTGCGATTTTATAATAAAATGAATCGCACATAAATACGTTAAATTCTATCAAATTTATTCGATTTAATTCGATTGTCGTTCTAAGAATCCTCGATGAAAATTACATGTATGTAAAATAAAATTACAAAGTTGTAGTTCAATTAATTATTCAGCGTTGCGCACTTTACAAAATATAAAGACACAGAATAATATTATTTTATAGAACTGCATACATACCTCCCCAGCAAGAGTGTCCATAGCTCAGACAAGAACCTGAAATTAAACATGTTTTAATTAAATATTCAACGGCCAATCGATTATTTAATAACAAATATTGACACATCATAGTATTTTTTAAATAATCTATCTCCATCTAAATTCCAACAAGAATAATTCTAAATAAACTACAGTATTTCAATATTTATAAATCTCACTAGAATTACAGCAGAAATGCTGAAAATGAAATAATGATTCCCATCGACGTGGTACAATTCATCATTAACTGATGTTAGGACTTTGATACACTGAATCCTGCTCGTCAAGGCATAATCAGGATTACGTTAGAAATTTTTAAATTAGATCTCTAAAAAATACGAGTATATATTGACTAGCACGTGCACCATCTTTATGCTTAACTGGGTTAATTAAGAATCCTGTGGCGTGCGTAAGTACTCCGTGTATTAAAGTCAAAAGCACCGTGGCTCACATTCAACCCTGAAGAAGACACATTGTGGAGGAATTGTGTTATTTTTGGCTACCTCGGATTTTATGAATTAAGCATACCGGACTGTGTAACTTTTCGTGTGTATATATTTTATTCCTGCGATGACGCATCGTGTTTTATTTAAAGAAAAAAACACGTTTTCATTCAGGCCTGGCGTATACGTGTGTGTGTGTAAGGGTGAATGAATGGGGAATATATTTAATTTATTCGCACTATGAAATATTAATTTGGTTAGTTTGAATTAAAAGCAATTTTTTGCTTTTGAATATTAGCGTGATAATAACAGTATCGAGATTGATTTCTCTCAGTTATTTTAATAATTGCAATTGCGTTAGTTTTATGTCGACCGTAAATTATATTAGATGAATGTTCCCTTGGGAATAAATAATGTTAATGAAATATTACGTTTGCGTGAAATAATACATCTGTTAGAATAAATAATGTTAAACTTCCTGTAATATTCCTGTGACTTTACATTGCAACCCGTTTCAAATAAATCGAAATTAATTCCAACATCTCATAAAATATTGCTGCTACTCGCTGAATATGGGATAATAATAATTAATATGATTATGTCGGAATTATCATAATTCGAAATCAACGTTGTGACACATTATGCAGAAAACTGTGCATTTAATGTTTGTTATTTACGAATATTTCTATACTTCCCACTTGAGGATATTACTAAGAATTTATCATACTCGTTTATTAAGTCGCTGATAATTTAAATGAATTATTAAAAACAAGTAATTCCAATACTAATTGATCAACTTATATTAAAGTTTCAAACCATTCCGATTTCCCCGAATTTCCACAAAATTTCCAATACGTCAAAGACACTTCAAAAATCATAATCTATACTTCCAATTCCCCTCAAAAAGTAAAAAAAACTTTCTATTCTTTTGTGTATCTCAACAAAAATTCCACACCAAGAATCATAAAAGTATAATTTTCACCCGAAAAACTCCCAAAGTACTTGTCTCCGCAGGATAAACGAAAAAAAACAGCAATTGCGTGAGATCGACATGGCGAAAGGCAGTCGATTAAAATGTGACATTTGCCCGAGATTGCGAGACGAGCTCGATCAGCGCGGAAAAGCAAGCGTGACGAATCGAAGTTAAATATCAGTATAAAACTAATGGAATACACGGACGAGAAAGGGCATGCAAATCAAATATTATACGAACGCGACCGTCCGACGTATCGGAGCCGAATTATGAAAAAAACAACAACAACAACAAAGACAAAAAAGAAAAGAAACGTGCGAACAGATGAGATTTCATATTTCGTTGCGATCGACTGGACGTTCAAAGGCGGCGATTGCTTTTTCGCTGTATACGTCGTGGATGCTTTTACATTCTTATTCCCTTTTCTTACTTTGTTTCACAATTCTCGTCGCAGACGACTGTGCGGGCGTGAAGGGAAAAGTGTCGTCTCCTTTCTGCCGTTGACGTCGAACGTAACCCATCACCGATATCCTTGACTAGTATTTATGGTAGAAAAATGTATGTATGTATGTATATACGTACTGGAGAGTGTAGAGGAAAATTTTGTTCAAATTCTACACAGTGTATCATCTAACTTCGTCATGGGGAATATTGCATGGGAAATCGTATGAAAATATCGTCCACAAAAGACGCGGTGTTTCAGGGTGTACATACATACGTTGTATAACAATAGTTTTCTTTTCTTATTATTTTCATTAATATTGACATTGGCATGCAATTTTGATCGCACACTCTATATTTTATGGGGTGAATAATTCTTTTGTTCGATTGAATTCTATGCGTGGCTGGCATTTAAAAATTTCCGTGCACCGAAGTCACGTAGACATTTCGACAGTGGTTCTTGTTGAATGGGCAGAAATGTTGAAAATGTTAACATTTCAAATTGACCGCGGGTAACAATGAACCGATGTTTTTCCGTGAAGTGAAATTCGGCGGAAACGGGCGGCACGCAATTTCTATTTCAGCTGTGGTAGAGAAATATTAAAATACGCGTTGCGATTTATCATACAGAATGTAAAGGATGGCCTAGAAAATCGAGAGGATTACGTTTTGGAAGTATGCTCAATGAAATACTGGATGAGATACATAATCGTGTTTTTCTTTTAACACATATTCTATTATATTATATTTCATTTTATAGTAAAATGGGGGAAAATTGGAGCTTTTTAATTAAGACATATTAATTGAACCACATTTTTTAATCATCATTTTTTCTATATCCACAAAGAGTCAATCCTCGAATTTTCACGTGCCAACTGTGACCGTAACATTTTTCAACTGATTTCAATCAAAATTAATAAAAAAAGTCTTTATCAAAGTATAACGTTTAATTTCGAAAAAATGGAGAATGTTCGTACGGAAACAGCAGCGAACGTGTAAAAAAAGCTATTGGCATGAAAAGAACTATTTCGTTTTTTCCCTCATTGTATCCGATGTTTAGCGTCCTCGAAATATTTCAATAATTTTCATACACGCGAACGTTGACGAACTAAAATTTTCCGCGACGATACCTTTCGTGGTGAAATAATAAATCACGGTAATTAAACGGTGTCGTTAATTACGATCGATTTACCTGAGTGTCCTCAGTGTTCAATCTTACGCGGTGTGAACGGGTATAAGGTTATTTACAATTAAAATTTCGCGTGTACCAGGAAAATGGAAATCGCTATACCGGCGATGATCCCATTAACAAAGTTCATAGAACTTTGTTGTTATTGTTCCTGTTAGTCCACCTTGATCCCTCTTTTCCATTACGTGCACTTTGCATTTACTAACAGCGGCAGAATAGTCGATGGACGATCGAACCGTTGACAAAATTTCACGCCTCGTAAAAACACTTGCTGTTGTCCTGATAATTATTGTCAGAGATTCACGTAATCGACTATCAAAGTCTTGAGGTGAAAAATAAATGTTTCTACAAAAGGAGAAACTAAATTGTGTGTATTGAAAATTTTGTTAAATACCTGGAAATTTGTTAAGTATCGAATTACTTAAAATTTAATTCCACCTATGAGAGCGTTTTATAAAGACGTGAATTTTTTATATGTCGCCTGTGTAGTGGATGAAAATTTTTAATATCTCAGTATAATTATTTTTTATCCAAAATTACTTCTCCTTGTTGCGAATAGCTACAAAGCAAACGAAGTCAGGAATACGAGCTTGAATCGACAAGCAAACAGCTAGAAGACTCGGACTGTTTTTAATTAATACTTCTTTACATTCATTAAACAATACTTTGTATGAATATTTCTCCATCGTTGGCCGAACTTTTAATAAATCTTGCGTAAAAGGGCACCATGTTCCCGGTATAAAAAGGGAAGTTTCGTTCTATTAACTCGTAACGTAGTTAACAAAAGTCCGCCTCCAAACAATGTATTTTACAAACTTGATTTCAATCGGATAGAGAAAAAAATGTAATTTAATTACACAGCGCGAGAATAACGAAAATTTGTTAACCTAGCAAAACGCTGAAAACGACTATCGATAATCTGATTATCCCCGAACACAAAAGGATTTTCAATTTATTCGCCATATACGTATAAAATAACATAATTAACACCACGACTGGAAAAAAATGTGTCAAACATGATGAAAATTAGGAAGTTTCCGTAACGAAGTAATTAAAGTTCCAATGAAATTTATACGGGCATTGAAACACCCGTGAAATCCGTTGACTTTCGAAGTTTAAAATCTCGCGACATTATATTTCACCTGCCAACGGCTTCATATCTGATTATTAAGTTTCTAGGAGACAGCAAAGCGCGATGTTATGCTGTTTTTTTAGTTGCTAATTATCTTTAGCGGGGGAAAGATTAATTTTTACGAACTTCTTCCTGTTTATATACAGTCGGTGGAAAATATTCTTTCGTACGTTGTTTGTATAAGAAAAAGAATAAGAAAGAAATCTATTATCTAAGAATAGATTTTAAATCAATTAAAATGAATATTTTAATTCACAAAAAGACAAAATACACTTGACAACCGAATTGTTGATAAATATTCGAATCTTTCGTAATAAATATGCAATCTATTATTTACATCGAGAAAAGTGTTTGATTTTCTATAAATTTGATAAAAAAACTAGAAATAAGGGTGTCGTTCGCCATTTCGCAGGGAGAGTTTGTAAAACATGAGGAAAATTCAGGGACACGCAGGTGTGAATGTTAATTTCCACGATAAGTAGACAAAAAAAATACATACCTGCCGCGCAGCCAGCGAAGCAAAAAATTAGCATGAAAGTCCAAGCTCGTACAACGATTGTCAGTGAGGTTTCCGAAGTGCTCGCCATGTGATCAATGGTGTTCTGCATCAGTAATGAAGAAACATTTTGAAAAATTAATTTACATACAAAGTACTCAAAAACTTTTTACAAAAAAACCAATCGAAGCTGTTTCCCATAGAAACTATTCCTAATTTACAATTAACATTCCCCATAAATCTATTCAACGTAATTAACACTAGAACGACCAAGGCAGTCAAAATGACTGGTTCCGAAATTCTTATAAGAACCACTTAAATTTAAAGCATTGCGATTTCATAAATTCTTCATAACGATATTTCTGTATATAAATAATTAAACTGATCAATTTACTATCCCTCTTTATTTCTTTGTTTCAAACATATTTATCCAATGTTTTTCAATTTATCCAATTAATCCTCGGTCGTTCTAGTATTAACAATACAATAAATCATTACATCTTACAAAAAATGAATTCTTAATCTCCAACCTGCACTCAATTCCTCATTTCATTCAATCCCAACCTTTTCCTCGCTACTCAATCCCATCTCACAACGAATATTACCATTCCCAATGATCCATCTTCCCAATCTCCCTTTACCTTCACGAATCAGTAAAAGTAGTTCTAAAATCCTAACTCCCGTATCCCCATGGAAAATGAAAGACCCATAACGAAACCCCACAACAACAAAAAATAAATAAATTTAAAAAAAAAACGTAATAATCGCGCACTCTCTTCCGAAAAAAAACCCCATATCCTCTCACTGATGCTTATAATCGTTCACCTTTGTATGTGTGCGTTTCTTTGGTAATAAGAACAGATCGTCGGGTCTCGTCGGGCACAGGCTACGTGTTTCGCAGTATCACCGTGGATCACCGATCCCTCGATCCCTCGGCGAGTGAACTCGAAGCCGGCGGGAACCGCGATCAGGGCTTTTATAGGGTTCGCGGCATGGTGGTGCATGGTGGGGTCCTGGCGTCCGCGCACCTGCGTTGGCGGATGTTCCGGAGCGGGATGATCCACGCATGTATCTCCGGATTTATTTCTCCTAATTGCCCACCACCTTACGTGGGCACGAGCTGTTTGAGAAATGTGTGTGTGTTTTCGACGGGTCGAAGGAATTGGCGGTTCCCCGTAAGTGTCATGGGGTTCGCAGCTGTTCCAACGGGGTATTCTGTGGGGTTCTGCGACCTGGAATCTGTGAACTCTCGTTTATCGAAAGGTAAAACACTATGGTAGTTGGGAACGTTGAATATAGCAAGGATGGATAAAAGAGTGTTTTTATACTTTTTTGTTTAAGTGTCTGCGCGTGACGTTAGTGATTGCAATGTTGATTTTATGTATTAGTGTAGAAAGAATATATTTGTTTATCTAATACCTAACCTGAATTCCATTGTAAAAGTTATCGTAACTATAAATTGTCGATAGGTTTAGTGTTAAATACATGTAGCGGTCGACGTGTTACTGCTTTTCTGTAAAAAAACAAGAGAACACTTGTTAAACATTTAGATGAAACACTTATTTAATAGTGATCATTTCATATTGTAACAATTCTAAATTTACGGGTTGGGTTTTCTTTAAAATTGTAAACTTTCCTTATTCTGTATTCTGTATTATAGGTGCACGTTTCACCGATAACAATACTCGACAAGTGAAACTGTCATTTCCCAGTGATTTAAATTTCAAACTAATTCAACGTCTTTGATTCCACACACACGATAGAAAAGATTGCTCACTTTCTCGCTACGAAGTATACTTTCGCCTTACGATTGGAATACCGTTCATCCAAGCTTCCCGAATTCTCATAACATACTATTGTTCCATCCCCGGTAAGATTCCCTCGGAAATCTCATAGTTGAACGTTTCCAGCGAATAACACACATTCTACCACGAGTGTTTTTAAAATCACGGAAAATCTCGCTACGAAGTGTACAGGACATTACGGTGTTCCCCGAATTTCCCATGGGTGTAACGATTAAATATACATAACTTCCTGTAACTTATACATCTGATTTCAGGGAACGCGAATGGATTCCCGAGAACCGTTGTTAATCGTCGCGCAATATTCACTTCGCGAAAAGTCACGTTGTCGTGATAAAAAAAAAATGTATAAAATTTTGTTTACACGAAAAACGCCCGAGGTTTTCATTCGCCAATTAGTCGTACGATTTTTTTTGTTATTCTCCTTTTAAGTGATACGTTACGCGACACATCGTCACGATAAATATTTTCCAACGGTGTCGCGATAAAAGTAGACATCGAAGAATCGGTATGAATTTAATATTTCAGATTAATATACCGCGGCGCGTAAATCTGAAATACGAGCGTGGCGATTAAATTCAATTAACCAGATAGAGTAGGCCTATCGACGCTCTTTAACTGCGTGTAATAAAGGAAGATATCCATGACGCATGTCAGGCTTGATGAAACTATGAAACACGAACCCCAGTAATAACGAATAGATTAACCTGTTGTGCGTGTCATCGGGGACTGATATTATAATATACGAAGTTCGAAATTTTCGAAAGTCGCTCTGTTGCCGCGTAATTAAAACACACCTTGGCAGTGTAAATAACGCAAATAATATTCTTCGCGATCGATATACATATAAAAAACCGCAAAAATTACTTTACTGCGGGGTACGGGGTCTAGTTAGGTGCGGGTTAGGTTCAGGTTAGATTCGGATTAGATTCGGGTTAGGTGCAGGTTAGATGCGGGTTAGGTTCGGATTAGGGCCGAATTAGAGTTGAGTTAGGGTCTGGTTAGATAGGTTTGGTTAGGTACATTAGATCTGGCTACCTATTCATACTTCAGTCCTAATATCAAGTCAACAATCACCTAACCAGACCTAACCAGACCCCGTACCCCGTACTAAAGGCATTTTTGCGATACCTTATATGTCCCCGTTTGTTCGTAGCGTCGTAAACTCGATTCGCGGGGACAGAAATTCGTCTTCGAACGTAACACAACGACGATTTCGCTGACGCAGGTACAAGTTTAACGTGACGCAGCCACTTCGGCGAAATTATCCTTTCGCGCCAGCGATTCGTGTTTCATGGAGCCGTAAGTGGTAGAAGCATCGCCATAGTCGGCCATGTGGTCCTAAGGAGTTACGGCGAGTCGGAGTCAGACCACATCGTCGTAGAACGGCACACCTGGGTCCGTGTGTTAAACCAATACCATTATAAGTACATGGATTGTAAATAGTGTTAATATGCGGGTATCGTTATATCAATTAAAATCCAATGCAATTTTCAGAGATATCAGTGTTTTTGTGGTTGGTAGTTGGTAATTAAAAACGATATAAAGATTTACCTTGTTAGAGACATCTTTAGATAACTGTAAGAGATGAAAGTTAAAAATTGAAGATATTAGTTAGTTAGTGAAATTAGATACATTGTCGAGGAAGAATCAAAATTTGTAATAGATACTTTGTACTTTTTTGCGATATAAATACTCAGTTTATAAGTATTCATAAATATTAGAATAGTGCAGAATATTTGTGTAACACTTAGAGTCTTTTTTAAGTTAGATCTTAATGTTTGGTTATTTCATGAGATTAATTAGTAACAATGATATTTTATCTATTAACTGCAGTTATTTATAGACAGCTTTCTAGTTTCGACGATACTTTATACATACAGAACATTTCCTATAGTTAGTATACTAATTGTAAAAGTGTAACGATAATATTCGATCGAGAATCTCACGATATAAAAGTTAAGGAAGCGATTAGCCGGTAAGTCGATTTATTAACGTCGACAACCTTTTGTCAATATTGATAAAACAACCCGTGGTACACGACGGAACTTTCTTTTAAACTTTCATTTCGCCTGAATTTACAATCCAGCTTCTCGTGGGGCGGAATCCAAGTTCTAGCAACAAGTTGCCGCCTTCTATAGTACAACAACATCGGGAATCCAATAAGGGGTTGTCAATGCTCCATCGGTTAAAGGGGGAAAAGTGCAATTAGCGATTAATAAATGATTACCGAAAACCGGCGAGACGATCAAAATTTTATTACAACATCGTCCGTTTCACCGAGAGAATATTATTCAACCTCGAATTGGGAAATTAAACGGAAACGTACTTACGTCACAACAACTTACTCGAAAGTGTAATTTTATAAACAACTTCAGCAACATAATTTGCACACAAATTGACGGGATAAAGACAACGAAGATGTAACACTTCGAGTTCTCAACTTTATCCGTCGCATGTTAAAACTGTGAAAGAAATAACAGTCAGAAACTCACAACGATGACTCGAAGTATAAATTTCTGTTGCGCAGAAATCGACGAGTAGAATTTTCCTAAGTGAAAACATACAAGAGTAAACATTTCCAGTGGAGAAAAATCGACGCTTACAAAAATTCTATAGTCATTTTTTCATCGTATCATAAAAAAATGAATAGTAACTTACTTAAATCAGAATAAAATATCTACAAGAGACTTGTAAATGAGATTAACAAAATCTTGTAAACTTATAAGCACATAGAGCCTCGACAAACTCTCATCACGTGTCACGTGGCAAAAACTGTCAACAGTGTTCCCACGTTTAACAACGTGTCCTCGTGGAAGTGAGTGAGATTCATGACGGTCGTAAAAACCTAAGTCATCAGAAGGAGGAAGAGCCGGCAGCCTTGCCTTTGTTCTCAATTAATTTATCGTGCCACGACAACGTAATAACGAGAACGTCTCTGGTACAATTTCGTTTGACCTTTCGCCGAGGAAAACATGCCATTAAAAAATCGATTTTCCCCGTGGTGATCCCGAACCAGGACCGCCCCACTTGAGAAACGAAACTCGATCATCGTTTCCAAGCGAATATTTTTTCATCGGACTATTCAAAACGTCGTTGTTCCTATCGAAAAAAACAAAAAAAAAATAGTTTCACTTTTATCTTAAAAAGAATGACCTTGTTTTCTTGCCCCGGGATAAAAATAACGTAAAACCATCGGGCCGGCTGTTGTTTACAGTTGAAAAAGAAATGTTCGGTTGTTTTTACGCGAGACCATCACGGTGTGACGGTTGTTTAAACTCGTCCCGTTGCAAATAGAGAGTCGAAACACCGTGTTGTAGAACGTTGGCGGCAATTTCGTGGCGTGACCTGCTAAGAAATTTTCGATATTCGATAACAGCCGACGGCTCGCAGTAGAATCGGGGGCAATGTGTAAGTCATTTTACAGCCAGGAAGTGTATCAATTCAGGGACACGATCTTTCGCCCCCGTGCCAATGTCTGGATCAACGTTTTACTTTACGTTTTACCAATGCCATTCGTTTCGCCCGGAGATTGCAAAGTAATAATCAAAGATTCAATTTGAATACGCGGAATGAGGTATAACATACATGTACCGTGCGCCCGTGGTGAACGCCCAGGTGAGAACACAATGGAAGAATCGGTGATAGATCATCGTCGAAAGTTCGTAGGGCATTTATCGTTCATCCCTTATCTTGCAATCGAATGATTTTTATAAGAAATTTATATTTTTTTCAACTACCGAAGGGCACATCGAACAAATTCATGATTATACCTGTAATTACTAACCGTGTAACATATCTACCAATACTTTATTAACTTTCAAATCACACTAAAAAATTCTAGTGTCTTTTCCTAAATAAAATATTGATACCGCAATAAAACCTAGAAACTTATTAAGATAAGTTTACGTCTACTAATATAAATAAAGTTCAAGATAAAAGGATTGAAAGTTAAAAGGTAAATTTTAAGAAACAGTTATAGTACAGTATTTCCAACAAGTTCAAATGAAAAAAAACAATGATTTACCAGCGTAACACATATGATCGATATTTACACGAGTCTCTAATAATATTATCTATCCTTTCCATCGTATACTTCTCGATAGAAACATTCATTTCGACATGCTCGCGTCGAGGGTGTATTTCCGGAGGGGAAAAATCTGAGCCAGCAATGATCACGGTGTCCCCGGCTGGCCACCTCTGTTATAGACGTATTACAAGCCATTTCACTGTAACGTTCGATATGCGTTTGCAATAAAAAAGGGGGACAAACGAGCCGCGTAAAATGTCGTAGCGCGTCAATTCCACCACGGGCACATGCCGTGGGTGGTGTTTCGCACCGTTAGCGTTTTATTTTTACAGATGTACGGATTTAAATGGGCCTCCTTCCGGCTCTATGGTATCGCGCGTATCTGACTTCATGATGTAACGCGTTTAGAGTGCTCGTCCCCGTGGAAATGTGCCGTTCAAACAGCGCTGGAAAGCTATCGACTTCGAGTACATTATTTGTATGAATATTCAAGTCGTCATACGCCATTTAACGCGACAGCTTCGACGCTTTATGGAGAGAAATCTGTATCTTTTTTATTATTATTATTATTATTAATGTTGTCCGTTGAACGCTTCTTACGACGAATTTAGATTGTTGGTTATAATTACCCCTGTTGTTCTTAGGTATGTTTTTTGGAAATATAGGGACAATTGTGGAGGAAGTAGGGTTGATTTGTGTGATAATTGAAAGGATGGAAGATATGTGACGGTGTTTTCATTGGGAGTTATGAATTAATGGGAATTTAACGATGATACGATTTTCAGTGAATTTCCGGTTTCAGAATGGTTAATTATATATCGATGGATATTCGTGGAATTAACAGCGGTTTAATGATAGATACTTATTAGACTTCGCGGATTAATGTGACGTCGGAAGGAATTATATACTTAATAATTATCCTGGATCACACGTACACGAATATATAGGTAATTAAATAATTAAATAATTAAGTTGGTATACTATTTGTATCGGAAACCCATTTGTTGGGAAACAGATTAGTATTGAATGGAATACATTTGAGATACACAGTGTCCAGAAAGAAATGTATCCCGTTCGTGCGAAAAAAATGATGAAATTTTAAAAAGGAATTCTTTCGCAAACACGTCTCCGTTTCTAAATGATTCCCATTCCAAAATTGTATGACTAATTAATGATAACGTTATCAACCTCGATGTCCAGTCTACCCACAATAATATTAACATAAATATAAATAGATACAATCTGATTGCGGAAATGAATTTCTAATGATTAACTTGTATTTAATCGAGAGATCTAAATTACATAAGATATCGCAGTATTTTTTCAAACATCCCCGTAGATCACCCATACAACAAACTTTCGCGTTAACGGTGATCGATCATCAATCAATTCGATCGATCATTATTGTTCCATATATTAATCTCAATAAAACCACCTTCCACGTTGAATTACAATTCCCTGCGAACGAATGTAAATCAATTACATTATTTTAACAAATACGTCCTGTAAATCTACAAATTAATTTATCCGATATTCGCGGTGCTTCGATAATATCGGCAGCGAGGAAAATTCGAAGACAATGAAATCACGACATTAGTCTCTCGCCTTATTCAAATTTCCACGTGTGCGTGTGACGAGTGAATGTGAGATCAGCCAGAGTGAAGAACGATGTCAAAGGCCGCCGTCATTGTTGTGCTTTTCGCGGATCTGTTTCGAATTGCCATATACATTTCGAATGCCAATTCAGCGGGCAAACCTGAGACTCTCAAGGACGCGAGAAAATATATAATTTCAATTTAAAAAAACACTCCAATTGTCAGTCCACATTTCCTAATGTTCGCCAGGTTCGTTCAAATTCCCGCGAAAATTTACGAATTTGAATACAAAATGATTTTTTCCCGTCGCATTTTCCCGCTTTTCTTTTTCGCTAAGAAAACAGAGTCGAGGAAAATGCAACACGTAGTCGCAGGTTGACAATGAAATTTCCCTCTAATCGACGAGCTTTCCTTCGCAGTTTCGTTTCGCGCGAATATTACATCCCATACCACTTTATCCCACGTGGAAGTTTAAAATAGTTAGCGATACGTTAGCGAGCACCGTAACGAAGTTAAATATTGAAAGTAGAGGAAGCGAGGATAAGGAATAAAAGGGGATCGCGGGGGTGGCGATAAGCAAACATAAACTTTAATTATTTGAGCAAGTTACGCTGCTAGTTTAATAATCATCGCGCTGAAACCGCGGATGATTACGCTTCTTTTTTTTTTACTCCCGTTCATTTTTTATTATATCAAATGTATGTAGGTGTTTACATTACGTACATTTGTTACGAAACGTTATCATCAACATGACTTTAAGACAAGCATGCAACAATTTGTTTTTTTTTTTCTTCCGGAGGAACATTAATTAGTAACTCTCGTTAATTATGTGGCCGCTTGCTCGAAGTTTGATACGAAACAAATGGCGCGATGCGAAATGTAAATCCGGGTGACGTAACAAATAAATTATGTACCACGTCGGTGACGCATTTAATTTTCTCCATTAATATTCGAGAATGTGTGCGTGTGTGATTTATAGATAGGAACTTTAGCGTGGTTTGTATTGGTTCTTCACACGTGGGTGAAAAGAGATCCGTAACGATATTCTTTGCATCGTCTTTGAAATACCGACGGCAAATTTTCACCCGAAAAATACCCTTTTCGTGGAATATACATATGGTAATTTGTTTTTCTTCGAAATATCTCTATTATGTACAACGAAGACGTAGGGAGAAAACAGAAAACCAACGTGGAAAAATAAGAAAATTTGATTCGACCACCAAAAATTAGAAATTTACATATTCATTGTATTTATGTGTCGAGATGATAGAAAGCTTTTTTGCAACAATTTCGGTAATCTTCAATTGCGTAAATGATGATAAACTATTTTAATCGTCCCACGGTGAAACACGTAGACAAAAGTTTAACCGTCGCTCGTCGACGGAACGCCACAAACACGGTTTTCGTTTGCGGTTTGTACAGTCGACAGACCGTTTTGGCGCACGGATCAAATTGTTGGTTACAGTTACGGAAAATCTGCGAAGCTGTACCAGCGTTGTCTCCGAACAACGCTTTGTGCTGTGCAAATTACTAGGCGAACGGGAGAGGAACTTCCACCGTGCAATTTCAAGATGTACAATAGTAATTCAAGAAATTTTTTTTTCGAGTTTCCCCCCACGCAGAATTTTCAAAATGTAACAATTTCTGTGCGTAAATCTTTCTGGGGCTCGGAAATTTCAGAAATAATTATCTTTATATTTGGAATAGATTCACTAACAATAGTTGTAACGAGTTGTAAGGCACTTACATTTCCCTCGACTTTCCGTTCCGTCGTGTAATTGCTTTTGTAATAGATTGGCATCTTTTATTACATCTTCCGCCCGCGAGCGAGAAATCTTTTTCTTTGTTATTCAACCGTGCCGTACTTCGATGTAATTTAATAAAGCTTCTGCTTGTTCCGCGTCGATACCTTGCAATACAAAATTGTCAAAATTTATAGGTGTCTTTTTTACAAAGAATGTCTTCTTGTGCGACGAATATTACGTAACAATACCATCGATACATACGTGACTCTATCAGAAAGAGATATCGAAAGTTACCAATGTAACACTTAAACATCGATTAACGGAGAACTATATTATCATGTTCTTTTTAATAAACTTATCGCACGGGCATAAAAAATATCGCCCTTTTTTACTACCCTGTTTCACACGACCCAAGTTTCTGGTTAATTGGTTGAATTAAGCTTACGTGGAAACCGACCTTAAAACGAGATAAAAAAGGCGCTGACTTCCGGTCGTTACTGTTACTCAAATTTTCGTCGTTCGTCTTGCAACGACGAACTTTTCGTTCTCTTTCTTTTTCCCCTGGCGATTTTGCCTTTCTCCCCTGATGCAACGCGATAAGCTTGAAAAGTGGCGCGCACCGTCTACGTACTTCGTGGTTCATCACCGCGGGTCATACAGTGAAATGAAAATGGAGATGAATGTCGTTGCTCGGTTCGTTGATGTTTTCCGCGCGACGAATGATGATTTAACGAGGAAGAGAGATTTACGAACTGCCGGCAGAATTGCCCACGTAAAACAGAAAGTATTTCGGCTGACGCAACTTCCACCTATACTACTGACCCCTGGCAAACTGGTAATAATTCAATTATCATTTCTACAGCGTGGACAAAAAAATTTATTTGTACCAGCATTCTTAGAAAGTAGCAAAATTTTTACTGTGGATTTTGGAATCGAGCAGATTTTATTTATTAATATTCTGTAAAATATAAACACATAGAGATTGTTTAATGAAATAAATGTGTATCTGTGTTTTACACGTTACAATGTGTGGGTTTATGCGATGGGCTGTGGAAATACTGATTTTACCCGCTGTATATTTCACGTCACTATATATATATATGGAATAAAATACACTATGTATTACGCGGAAAACCGTAAATTTTTAGTAAATTATGAATAAAATTCTGTAAAGTGAAATTCTAAATTCCCATAGATTTCTGTAAAATTTTAATATATTCATGTTTGTTTATACGGAGATTAATCAAATAAATTGGGATTTTTAGTTTATACATATACGGTTCTCCTTTTGGATGGCAGCTATTTTAACATGGAGAGATAGTTTTTAGTACCGACACAACCCGAGTAGCACAGACACGAACCTTTTTAGTACGGACTGTAACTGTCTGTCTTATCAGACTGTTTCTACGGCAAATTCGCAGACGATATCGCGTCTATGGTAAACGTGTCTGTGGTAAATGATTCATGGATCACGTTACCCACTGAGAATGTTCGTGTCCAAGCTAAATATACCCGTGTCCGTGCTAAATATTGACAAGTAGCTATACCTCGTAACAAAACGGAATTTCCATAGAAGAGTATTTGCATTTTAATTAACAACGCGCGTTTAGCGCGACGCTGTTCCCTCGATATGACGATAAATTCATCTGAAAACCGTGATTTCTCGGAATTTAAACTCTCGTCCGGCGAGATGGTTAAAATCGGAATATCCGTGAAATCAAACAGACTCGCGCGAGTAATTCAATTAACTTTATCGCACGGCCAGCGTTGTTTGTGTTTATTTCGTATAAATAATGTCGGTGGACGATATGAATAAAAATCACGTACTCGCGTGACGAAAATAATTTCGTCAAAACGAGGACTTCGCGATGAGAAAATGATACACCTCGGTGGCTGAAATTTCGCGAAAACTCGTAGCAATATGCCGATATGAGATGCTTATCCGCGTTAAGTTCATCGCATTCTCAATTAATTTCCAGCCAGACTTGCAATTTTCTCCAGGCAAAACATTGCACACACTCACACACATACATACACTTATGGATTCCCGTTTTTATCTAGGACACTCTTATCAAACAACGATTAAGTCGCAGTAAAATCCATGGTAACACGGTTAACTAAAAAATCCCGCCCAACAAAATTTCAAAAACTCAACTTAACCCACACGCACAAAAACAACCCTCGAACTACTAAAAATTAGTTTCTATTTCCTGCTGTATCCACCCCCCACCCATAACTTGCTTGATTCACCATCAAAATAAAAAACTATCAAAATGATTCCGAACACCACGTGTAATTATCATTAGAGACGACAGGGAAAGCACACAAAAAAATCTGAAATCACGTTCCACACCCTATTTAAAAACACTCTCACACACACGTATGTACATACACCCATCCACACACACGTTCGCATGCACATATGCACACGGGGAAAAAAAATACACCGTGTAAGCATGGCTCGTGTATCGAAGTATGAAATATCGATATAAAAAGTAATGAAGTCCATTATATCCGCGGGCGACTATATAAGAGGGTGACATTATGAGGGAAAGTTGTGAGCCAAGCAATTTTGTTCTTAGGAGGCCGTATTACAGCACCGGATAAATCTTGAGGTAGCTACCCGCAGCTACTTCACTCTCTGTGAACCTGCTTAAAGATTATTATCGCTTACGATACGTGACAAAGTGCAAACTATATTCGCCCCCTTCTCGCCGGATTTTTTTTCCCTCCCCCCCCCTTTCGTGATAAGGGCTTGATAAAATGTTCACTACTTCCTTTGTATCTTTTTTGTACTTTTTTACGATTGATTGTATCGCACCGTCAACGGTGGGGGAGGGGGTGTGTGGAGGGGGGGGAAGTTCGATTGTTTCGACGTTCATTCGCGAATGGCCGACGTCATTTTAACGGGTTGAGTGTCAAGGCGACGTGCGAAGCTTTTGTTAAAGTGATCGGCATTCGGTTGCGCGTGTATTTTGATATTATACGAAATCGAGGCGGCTGCTTGGGAATTAGATTAAAGAGCACGACGACGGAGATTAATTAATTAAACTGCAGCGTCATTAAGAAATATGAAATAATGTTGTCGTTGGAATTGCTACGAATTGCGTCGGGATTCAGGACGTTAATGACTTTAATTAAGTAGAGAGTAAAATGGACACTTGGGATTCGTGAAATTTTGCTTGAACAATGTATTTTAATTAATCAATGAAAACAGAAATTTCGGACGTCGAGAGAACGGAACGAACGGAATATCGGGACGCTACCATATGTCGAACGAATTTTTCCTCCCGGAAAACTTTCGCGAGAGTCAAAATAAATAAAGTGTGTGTTCCAGGGGACTTGAAGTAGACTTCAGAATTGACTTTCAATTGAATCGAAATCAGCGGTGAAACTCGCGTTGAAATACGGTTGAAACCTACATACATTCCAGCGTGTAAATAACAGAGATAACAATCTAATAGAAATTTTACTAAAAATCAAAAATATGTTATGAATCATGTAAAAATCTATCTCCAATCCATTATCCCAAAAATCATAAAAAATGATATATCTATCATTTCCCAAGTAGTTCGTTCCTGAACACCGAGCATCTTAAATCCCCAATTAAATAACAAAAATTAAATATTACAATTAACCCAAAATCCCCAATTTCACTTCTAACAAACGAATTCTACTTTCCCCGTATTCACCGTGAATAAAAAAAAACATTTAAAAAAGTTCTCCGTTCTCCAATTCAACATCAGGATCGATGAACAATTTCACAGAAGCCTGGTAAATAAAATGATCGATCCGGCTGCGAAAGATCGACGTATCGGGACGGCACGCGGACCGAAAATGCTTGTGCGAGAAGATCCGAGAATTTGCTTACGTTCTTGAAGGTGAAGGGTCGAAATTTAACTCGGTCGCGATACGATCAGCTGCTCGGCGGCCGTGCGAAAATTCCCCCCCCCCCCCGACTTTCGATGAAAGTCGTCGTGCTGCTGAGTCAAACGCAAAGAAATCTCAGGAGTACG
The DNA here is from genome assembly GCA_917499265.3 of Mimumesa dahlbomi. Classification (NCBI taxonomy): domain Eukaryota; kingdom Metazoa; phylum Arthropoda; class Insecta; order Hymenoptera; family Crabronidae; genus Mimumesa; species Mimumesa dahlbomi. The sequence continues at coordinate 4,089,513 of OU824113.1, read as the reverse complement.
AAGTAGGCCCTCGATCGGATCCACGATTTGTCACCATTCGTTCCGCTCTTTCTCTGTCTGCTGATCTGTCAAACCCTTCACCGACCCGCCTTTGGCACGTTGTACCGTCTCGGGGGTTGCGGAATTTTTCAACGACTATTCGCCAGAAGCGTGTCAGACGGATGGGATTATAGTATAGAATACATGTATAAGGTGTTTCATAATACGCGGGAGCCGTTTCAGAGGTGTATAGTTGGCAATGTTTAACGAATATGCTTGTGTTTAGTTTAAACGATTCTGAAAAATGTGTCAACTGGTTAAATTTTTGGAGATTGTTACGTTTTGTTATTTGATGACGTAAAAATGGGTGAAACGTAGAGTTGTTGGGCGGTGAAAGATTGAAAGGTGGAAATTTCAAGGCAGTTGAGTTTCAAAGCATAGAATTATTGGTGCGCTGAAATTTATATGCGTTGAAATTTTGGCGTATTGGAATTTCTAAGCGAAGGAGAATTGGGGCGCTGAAATTTCAACGCAGTTGAGTTCCAAAGCATAGAATTATTGGTGCGCTGAAATTAATTTGCGTTGAAATTTTGGCGTATTGGAATTTCAAAGCGCAGGAGAATCGGGGCGCTGAAATTTCCATGCGTGGAAATTTCTACGCATTGAATGTCCAAGCGTAGAAATTTTCAAGCGCAGAAATTTGAACGCAGAACAGTTGAGAGCGTTAACTTTACAAAGCATTGAAATTTTCGCGCATTGGAATTCCAAAGCGCAGGAGAATAAGGGCACTGAAATTTCCAAGCGCAGGGGAATCGGGGCGCTGAAATTTCCAAGCATGGGAATTTTTACGCATTGAATGTCCAAGCGTAGAAATTTTCAAGCGCAGAAATTTGAACGCAGAACAGTTGAGAGCGTTAACTTTACAAAGCATTGAAATTTTCGCGCATTGGAATTCCAAAGCGCAGGAGAATAAGGGCACTGAAATTTCCAAGCGTGAAAATTTCAACGCATCGAATATCCAAGCTCTAAGAAAGTTGAAGCACTGTGCTTTCCAAGCTCAGAAATTTGAACGCAGACCAGTTGAGAGCGTTCTAATTTCCAAGCGCAGAAATTTGAACGCATTGAAAGTCAAAGTGTAGAAAAGTTAATACATATAAATTTCACACGCGGAAATTTCACACCACAGAAGATCTGACGACTTGAAATTTAAAAAACGTTGTCTTCCACCGAAAATGATTAAATTTATTAGTTTATCTCACGGATGAGTTTAATGACCACAATCTTCTGTCCATTAAGAATTACGTTAAGCGACGCTCGCGAATCGTATGAAACCCAAGAAATCCGCATCGAAGGTAGATAAGTTGTGGTTTGATTGACGGAAGCCAGCAAATGAAAGCTTCGCTTTTCGAGGATGTCACACAGAGGTCTCGAAACCTATTCCGGGAAGCTTTGTCGCCAAATGGTTTCCATAAAAGACAATCAAAAGAAAAATCAAACGAAAAAAAACTGTCGACTTAGGTCACTTTTACAATTATCCGGTAAAAATGATGAATTCGGACAGATCCTAAAGGTCGATTTTCACCGGACGATTTAAGACAGTTGTGCATAAAAAAAAAATATGTTACTCGCAGCAAAAAGACGTCCACTATTCAGGTCGATCGTTATGATTCCAATTAGTTCGTCTAATTGACGTTTCATGATACGTTTGTCGACGTATCAATCGCGACAGAGACTGATTGATTCTCCATCTGCCTCCATTTGTTACACGGTTACATTATAAATGACGAATTCACTTGAACTCGCAAGACGTATTATGCGCGACGAAACGACCGGGTTGTAGAAAATTTCTGTTGCAATTAGCGGAACGTTTCTCGCACGCGAACCGTTTCGACTGATTTTTGTCGACGTTCTATAAAGTTAATTAGTAGCAGGTAAAAGCGATGAATGATGAACGTTCATATTTATAATTCGGTTTCGAATTTGCAGCTGTTACCACGATGTCTCGCATCGAGGTATGCAAATTGTTAGATGACTAATTAATATAAACTCATTATTCCCAAAGTTTTTGTCCACTGATTATTTAAACGTATATTTACGTTTCGAATGGGTATTTCTCCCACTCTCCTCTAGTTGTCGGGTGAAAACAAATAATTTTCGACCGAATTCCAAGCACTTAGGGACGAAAGTTTCAATTAATTTACAGAACAATTCTAATCACTATTAATCATCATTTAAGTCTTATTGTACGTCTTTGTTTCGTTCGTCAGACTTTTCCATTCGTCTTAAAACAGTTTAACGACCGATCTCTTGTTACAAAATTCCCCTGAATTGTTTATTCAAATGCTCTTTAAACTCGCTGCTGAATTATAATTAATTTCAAAATGAAAGTGCACGCTGTTGAATAAATTTCGCGATTTCGATTTCACATTTTGCCGTTGCTCATTTCGACCCATAAAATACAACGCTTCAAACGACGTTGTTCCCGTAACATATTATCTTAATTTCTGCCGCGCCACTTACACGTTAGGGTGAATGTAATTTTTAATCTGCGACAAGTAGAACCCGAGTTACGTGCAATTCCCTCTCACGTGAATACCACATGCGAGTATCGCGTGTGAGGAACTATTTTGTCGTCCACGCACAAGGAAACGCTGGCGAAAGATCTAGATTTCGATCGGTCGAATAACGAGCGAAGGTGTGTGTGTTCTTTTAGCATAAAATTGACACTCGAAGTGAATTTTAATCAAATTTTTCCCAAGAAATTTATGGAATTTCAACAAAGTTCCAATTTTCATGAAATTGCAGGAACAATTTCCAATTTCTTTGGAAAAGTTGCTTCAGAATAATTGTAGAATATTAATTGTAATAATAGAATTACTTTCGTTGTCAGGATCGATTGAAAATATTTAAAAAAATCGCTTTTATTTTATTTAGTGAGATCAATTCATTGTTACGGATTTCCATCTTTCATTAGCGAGATACGATCCCGTCGTTTTCAAGAATTCGTGATAGCCACACGTTATTACGCGCAGTGCACCGATTGCGCATTACATGGCATAATTATGTCAGACTCACATATGCGGTTCCGATAAACGTAGAATTCGAGTTACGTTACGTATTTTGGGAACGTAACGCCCATCTAATTAGCAGATTCCCCGTCGTTTCGATGGATTATTTTACTATTGTTATTACAGCTACGAAAACAATGAATTATTACAAGACGAAAACACGTGGATTCATTAAAGCCAAAAGATTTTCACGTTCGATATTACGGAGAAATTTCTCTACTTTCGCAGACTCCGTAAATCTCTAATTATTTTACTCGTGGTCGGAACTCATCATTAATACGGAAATTTCAGTGGAAATTAAATCTCTCTCGCATATATTAATCCAGGAAGAATACACTCAATTTCCAATGTAATCCCACGAATGTGTCAAAAATTCAATAAATTTTTTTGTATCAAAAAATCCAGATATTATCCCAACATATCTTTGTTAACGTTGCATAAAATACTATTTCTCGTAATAAGTGTTAATTAATTTTTGTAATATTTTGTTTTCTTCGTCGGAGTGAAATATTTAACGAAATATTTTGCTACGACCTGATTGTTTGGAGATAGCTGGAGATTGCAAAAGACCGAATGTAAAGACGGAATTTTAAGTATTTTACTTTATTCCCGCGAAACCTTATCTTGCAACCACGTTCGACTAAATCACTGTGCATTCAATTTTCGGGGGGTGGAGGCGAGGGAAGTTCGTTCGGCATTAAAAATTTCCGCGGACTCGCGGGGATGAAATATACGAGAAAACAAGGGTGCACCACCCTCGAGCGACAGCGAAACCAAAGAAACCGACGGAACGTTCGATATTTGTCGAATTGTCGATTCACGCGGCGTATGGAAAAGCATAATGCAGGGCCGTAGCACGTAAGATTGTGTAAACACGATATTCCGAATCAAATACATCTGGGTACAGTGTTTAAGTACATAGAAAAAAAGACATTCGATTCGATTGAATTAATTATACGTCTTATAACCACAAACACACCAAAGAAAACTGTGTAAAATTATTTTATCGGTCAGGACATTAACAATTTTAAACATTTCCAACAATACTTTCCCATCGGTCTGCAAACCAACGTTAAATTTATAAAAAAGATATATAATTTCGATAGGTAAATCGTTCGACACGAAGTTGTTCATATTATATTCCACGCCGCAATTAGCTTCACCAGCCAACTTACTTAATTATTTCCAACGTTCCCAAACTCTTTCGTTTATCACAACGATAATTGTCAGCGTCTTAAAAAAAGTGCGAAAAGAGCCCACCAGTCGTACGGTAGCCCCATAATAATTTAGCACGATGATCTATTAACAAACACACGTTTAATTACGCGAACTATCGTCAAACGTCTCGGTGCATCATCCGACGGTGCAATTACCATAAAATTCCGCCGACCTGCAGTTCTCAGACCGGATTACCTTGGCTATCGTGCGACACGAAACCGTGACAATTTCCGGCGAGCGAAGCTTCTCCCATAAAACCGCGACGTTTCGACTCGTCCCCGTTAGAATTCCGCGATGGTCATCGTCGGGACGCAGATGTCCCGTTGGTATCGAACGGTCTATTAACACGTTGACTGCCACGTTGATGGTCACCGGTGGCCGACGGTACCGACTTGTTTTAAGTTTATGGGATTTGCCTTATTTAAGGCAATTTTGAACATTTTTAACGACGCAAAGTAAGTGGGGAGCATAGTGCGATAGAGAGTGGAGTGTTTAACACGTAAAAGTTATTTATTGTAATGGAATGTTTGAAATGGAATTATTATGTGTTGAATATAATGGAAATTGTAGGGTGACTGTCAAAGTGTTAACGTGTTACTCTTTTTGCTACCACAGTGGTACTAACGCTAGTTTTACCATTTGAACGATATAATAATAATTAATGAATATTTTATAACAACAAATGTATCGATGCACTATCATAAAGTATAAACCTCACTTTGAAAGCTCTTAAAATAATATTTCCCAAGCACAGTGTTTCAGGTATTAGCATAACACTGTAGTAGTCTAACTCCTTACACGAAGACCTATAGACTGTCTAAATTATACAAAATTACTATTCAAACATATTACCATTCTCCCTCAATCATTTCTAAAATTTCTTTAGAAACCTAAACTCCATCCAAGGGACCCAGTCTACAAAAAATCAACTGCACAATCAACATTGTACCTTTATTTCAATATAATATGGACCTTTCATTTTGAAAGTAGTATGAATCCAATTTTTTAAAAAACTGAGATATCACGTTATTTCTACTAAATTTAGTGTTAACTTTTTATTTATAAACAGAACAAAAAAAAAACAAAAAAAAAATGGACTTGCACTACTTTCACAAAATAAAAGGTCCATATATCACAGTTCCTTACCATTACCAAAGATTTCTCCACAAAATTTCTATTCCCAACCCCCAGAGGCGCACCTTTAAAAATCCCCAAGCGAGCGAAAGACTTGACAAAAGAAACCAAAAAAAAAGTGTTCCGAAAATTCCAAAGTGTCGCGTGTCGTCGCCCGTAAATCCCACATAATCGCAGCTTCCGTCGACGGGTTCCGTCAGGTCGGGCCAGCCCGCGGAACGAAATTCCGGTGGATCGTCAGCGGGGATAAAAAAGCGTGAATGTGATGCGTGATTGGAGCACGTGGAGGTCCCCCCCCTCCCCCCCGGAGCGAAGTGGACGAAAGTAAGCGAGTGGACGAAGCTTAAGAGGCCGATCTGCGCAAGCACAGGTGCAAGTTCGAGGGTATAAAGAGGAGAAGCTCGAGCTCGCTGTGCGCACTTTGTGCTTCATCTGTCCGTCACTCACGTCGCACGCTCGCTACGCGCCGATTCTGCTGTTTTTTTTCCCTCCCCGCTACGAGAAAACCACCCCGTACCGCAGACGAAAAAACAACACCCCTGTTCTCTGATCGGACGACACGCGAAAACCGTCGCACAAAACCACCACCGCGCGATTCCGCAACCGTTTTCAACGGTGAACAGAGAACTCAACGGACGTCGTTAAGTCACAGGTAAGTTTTCATAATTAATAGATTATTTTTTTTGTGATTTTTATTATTATTATTATTATTATTTTTTTAATGATGATATTTAAAGGGATTTTTAGTTGAGATTTTTAATGTTTAATGTTGTATGTTAAAGGACAGTTTCTGGGGGAAGTGTTTTTTTTTATGGTGTGTGTATCTGTGTGTGTGTGTGAGAAAGGGAACGGTGACGTTTAGATAGATATTGTTTTGTGTTTCTATGGTTCTTCGGTGGCCGGGTATAATTTGTCCATTTTTTTTGTCGTTTTTTTCGTTTTATTTATTTTCGATTCCCTGAGAGACCGGGGGACGTTCGATGGGTAACCATACTTTATGGGGGAAAAGTGGAAAGTATGACGGAACGGCACTTACGGCGTTTGTTATTTCGCCGGGTTCAATTGTACGGCGAGAACGCTCGAGTGTCGAAGGAGTTGTCTTATGGGTAGCTGCGCAGTGCCTTTGTACGGGAGGGGTTTTTCGAAAGTCCACGGTGGTAACGCTCGGATAACCAGGAATTCGCGGAGAGAAAAGAAAATACGAGTGGGAAAAGGTGAGACGGCGGATATCTGGCCGTCTCGTTCCTTCGGATATCGCGAAATTAAAAATGGTGAAAGAGACGAGCTGTAATCTTCGGATTGAAAAATTGGAGTTTAAAGTTGTCCCACTTTCTCTGTTTTTTTTTCTTTCATTTCCATTTTTTTCCCCACGTTCGACTTTTTCATTACTTAACACACGACGAGTGTTTCTGTTCTCGCACGGTCTCGGATTAATTTCGGATTAATTTTGCCACGCATCGCTATGATTCATAGGAATTTCCGAAATTTCGCGTAACGGTGTTAATTAACTGTTCGTTTTTTTTTTGTCACCCGTTGAACACGTCTCACGACGAACGTGAAATTTCATACGTCTTTGCAGCGCACTGGAAAGTGGCGGTAATTGTGATATCTGATACAGTGATCTTGATAATGATAATGTCATTAACGTAGCTGTCCGACACGGAAGAAGCGCAGATTTAAGTGAAAGATTAACACGCTCAAAGAAATCCGTCGTCGTGTTGCTTGATAAAATCAGTTGTGTTTAAATAATTCGTTTGATCGCGCACCGTGACAAATTCGTTTCATATTAATTCAGGAAACAGTGTTTTATTCGTGATAACGATGAAATTAATTGTATTACATCTATCTGCCATCACGATATATCATAAATTATGATTATTTATAAATATTACGAGTGTCGCGAACTCTATTCTCAAAGTTACAACATTCCATTTACATCATTGAGACATTTTGTAGAACAAAAATAAGAAACACGAGAAAATTGACAAAACAATCATGACATTTTTGTGTGAATAATGATACAAGTAATTCCAGCGAGGCTCTTATAAATACCACAATCGATCATTTAACGTCCAGCTAGGTATTCTGCTCGAAGCGTTGAAGACTGTCATCGCTCGTCGCGACGTCTTCTGAACCGCTTTGAACATTTATAAAGTGAGATTGCAATTTGTAAATTCAACGTCGCATTTTTTTTTCCCACCGTCTTTCCGTAGTCGAAGGAGAATCAATCGATCCGTTTCGTGCAAATAATTCGTTAATAGTCGCGAGCGTGTATTTGCAACGTTAAGTCGTTTCATTTATCAATGATCTAGGAAGAAACGAATTTTACAAAATCGATGGAGAAATTGATATCGTACAAAGTGTATCAGGAACCGAAAGAGTTCGTTCGGTTTTTCATTATGACGTTATAAGTTCGGTAAACTGCGGCCGGTATCGTTCATTACGAGCTTCTACTCAATTTTCTTTCTTTTAAAAGGTATTTTACGCGGTAATGAAACCATCACAAGGGGGAACCATGCTAAAGAAACAATTTGCCTCGATTAATCGCTGGCGATAGGATAATATTAATGATCTCGATTCGAAGAATTTCATCGCGATTTCGTTATCAGAATTTTGCATCGCAAATTGAATCGTTAGGAATGTCAAAACACTAATTCGGAAATTTTTTGATCTACAATTACTCTTACTCTGCCCTTGAAAGTCAACATTTTATGGTAACACGATTTTTGTCACATAAAAATAACATTTTAACGATCTTTTGAATATTCCTGTATCATGTCACTCAATGCATCCAGTTTCTTAAAAAAATCTCTAGATTTTCTAGTCACCATTATCTCCTTGTATTCCACTGATAGTTAAGTATTGCACAGCTATTAAAAAAACCCATTTGTGTTACAAAATTGCAAACCTGCATGAATATCTGGGTCGACATCGTAAATATTTCAGATTTTTCCTAGAATCCCTAGTACGTGTCCTAAGTTGCGTGCAAGTTTCATAGTGTACCTCCCCGTTTTCCAGATATGAAATTTTCATTCTCACCATCCCTGTCTAAAATTTCCAAAAATAATTCCTAAACGCAAAAACTTCTTCACCCTAAAACTCGTCATTCGATAAATTCCTTGCTCTGATATTCTTACGCTTTCAAAACCCATCCCCGGGAAAAAACAACGAAAATTTCCACGCACAATTTTTTCAGCCGCAAAACTATTTTTTTCACAACGTTTAGGGAAAAAGCGAATTTCCCTGGAAAATTCTCACCGTTGTTCTCTTCGCGGCGACGTTCAAGTAAATTCCTAAAAGTCGCTGTAACACAAGTTTAATCTACGCCCTCCTCTTTTTGCGTGTGTGTCTGTGTCTGTGTGTTTCTCGCCCCGAGAGTGATCGTAACTAGAGTTCTCGCACATGAGACCGTGCACAATAGCTTTGATAGCTTTCCGGGAAAGGAGAGCAGCATCTTCTTTTTCCATCTTGTGCTCTCCTCTGTGTCTGCCGCAGCACCGCTGGGATAACTGCGTCATTGCGAGAGACGGATTTTCGTCGAGCAACTTTCCTCTCAAGGAATTACTCGCGTTCGATGATTGTCATTAAAATCGGGCAGTTGGAACGAATTTCGACGGGGGGGGGGGGGATGGAAGCGAGTTGCCCGTCACCGTGTTTCAACCTTCGCGAGTGAAATTCATTGTAAAAATTACGGTGATTAAATTTTAATGGTCTAATTACGCGCGAATCGATAGCCTTCTCGTTGTTGCAAAAGTCGGCTAAGTAAATGTCCGTAAGTTTATTTTTATCTAGGATTATATATATTCAATGGGGGGAAAAACATATCTCCCTTCCCCCCACCCCTTTCATTTTCCCGCCTTACGGTGAAAAGTTTTCAATCGCGGCGTTTCTACGCGAAATAGTCTTTGTAATTAAAATTAATGTATCGAAACAATTAGAACGATTATTTTATCGGATTCTCTTCGCTTTGATGTGACGTAACGTAACGTAGTCACTTAATGTTTCCGGGAATGCTTCGGCGAGTTACGAAATTACATTGCGAACGAGTGCCGTGTAATTTAATAACAATTGTTCGACAACGTTATTACGAATTGATAAGGAGATATTCGCTTTAACGTCAGGAAAATAGAGAAGTTAACGCGGCGCATCGTTTATCCATCCATTTCTGTGAAAGTCGATTTTACAACATTGCCAGCGAGAAAAATCTGTGTTCCCTTATCGACGAGGATCCACGTTGAAAAATTGCGAAGAAAATTTGAATTTTCAAAGATACCGTTCGTTTAATTCGACATCGAGAAGATCGACTTTGTTAAGCAGAAAATCTACCGATAAGCTTACAGAAGGTAATCCAGGATTTCACGTGGTTTTTGAAAATGTTATTTTATCGTCGTACTCTCTCTCTTAACGGTAAAAAGAAAACCAATATCAATGTTGAAATGTCTAATGAAGTATATCCTCTTGCACCGACTATTTATAGGCTGCTAATACTCTTTGAACTTCAAGCTAACGTAAATTGTTTACGTTGCAAACGTTTCACGTACACAATGGAATTTATTTTTCCAAGATCCTCCCTTCGCCGGAATAAATGTACTTCGATTCCCTTCCGAGACCGTTCATAAAACGTTTTCTCATCTTTTACGGGATGTATACGGTATACTATACTATATGTCGGACCTATCGCCGTGAGAATAACACGAATACAACGAAACGACAATGATTCAAGAGTCGGATGAAATACGCGAACCGTAAGACACAATTGCCTTAGCGTAATGTTGTCATTAAATAGGAAACTGTCGGCCGAGGATTGCTTCTGGGAATCTTTCCGCATTCGTAGCCCGTGAAAATAACGACGGTCCCCGAGGCGATAATTAGATTTTGTCTCGATTCGCCGAACGTGATTTTTACGCATGAGAAAGAAAGTCCGTGGAGTAACATCGAAGTTTAATAATTAATAGGGACGAGGAAAAGCTTTGAAATTTTATCACAAAGAACGAGGGAAAAGGTTTCATCCTTCAAAACATGTGAAATCTGATAATTCTATACCTTGAAATTTTTCGAATTAGAAATTTCTTCGATCTTGAAATAATTGTTTAAAAATTTGTACATTTAGAAATGTTTTCACCTTGGAAATTTTATAAAAAAGATTTTTCTACGTCTTAAAATATTTGGTAGATGAAATTAAGAGTTACGAAGACAATTGTCGAACTGAATTTCGTGAATTTGTGTCCTTGCAGGAGATTCGAAGGAAAAAGATGTTCGGGGTTTTCGTCACGGGACAGAGTAATTTCGTTTCGAGATAAACGTCATGGGAATAATTTCATCGAAGGCTTACGGCTCGCAGTAAATTTGATGGTTCCTACCAGAGGATCAGATTTTACCCTCGAAGGGTGAGAGTAAACGGGGGGAAAGTTTTTCCTTCAATTTGCCGAATGGGCGATTACTGGCTGTTAGAGTGCCGTTTAGTTACTCCGATCACTTGCTGTGTCGCGTTGAACTACACTGATTACAGTTCATGAGCGTCGTCGCGAAACATACGAATGATCAAACGTTCATTTACAAGGTCGACGCTGCTAGGAAAGTTCAAGTGAATATTTCGTTAATTGATCATTGGCCTGTGTGAAACTCAAGCTAGTTTCGCTGTGCAAGTTTCTAGGACTGGAAATTTCTGCGCCGGGAAATATTTCTCGCGACAGTAGTTCCGTGCAGGGAAAGTTAACGCGTGGATATTTCTGCGTAGGGAAATTTTTCTACCGACGTTGGTTCTATGCAGGGAAAGTTAACGCGTGGATATTTCTGCGCTGGGAAATTTTTCTCGCGACGGTAGTTCTATGCAGGGAAAGTTAACGCGTGGATATTTCTGCGCTGGGAAATTTTTCTCGCGACGGTGGTTCTATGCAGGGAAAGTTAACGCGCGGATATTTCTGCGCAGGGAAATTTTTCTCGCGACGGCAATTCCATGTAGGGAAAGTTAACGCGCGGATATTTGTGCGCCGGTGAATTTTGTGCTTATGAAATTTTCACGCACTGAAATTAAGTTGTTTACAAATTTCGACGCACCGAAATTAAGTCATTTACAAATTTTGACGCATCAAAATTTTGCGCTTACAATGGACGGGAATGTGTTAATATCATATTGAATACAACATACATTATTCTCTTCTAGTGAATAAATATAAAATACCAGCGTAAAAAAAATCCGTCGTTCCGGTAGTCGAGCATTAGGTTAATGGAGCGTTCATATAATCGAAGGTTTGGATAATGGATGTTCGGATTATCGAGTGGTATATAATATCCAAATAATTAGTTCCGCGAGTAACCTAAGAGGAAACTGTCTTCCTCGGTTAATAATACATTTCCCAAATTGATTATCTATTTGATACATTAACGAATCATAACGATAATTATATTTAATTGCACTGAATAATTTCACCTCAAATTTTCACGACCGCAGACATTATGGTTTATAAAGCCATTTGATGTTGTACACCGGCATGTTTCCATAAATAAATAAAACTCGTTTTCTATCAAGGCTAATGTTGTTTCACAGAGCTAATGTTCAAAGCTTTTCGCTTTACTGGCAATATGCTGAAGTATTTATAATAAGACGAAAAGCTTTGCATAATAACTCAATGCAATAACAACAGCCTTGTGGCAAAACCGATTTTATTTATTTATAATTCAATGTGAATATATTTACATATACGTCTACGTACTCTGTATCGATACAATATTTTTGTTTTTAAATACGAAATAGTGTCTTCTGAAATATATTTCTTTATATTGTTTATATACTGGAATATTTGTCTATAGGAAAAGGTCTACTTTTTATTTTATGTAACCGATTGAAATTCTGTAGGGAATTAATCCGAAAAATGTTTCCTATGTGATAGGGTATGGACACTGATAACAGTACTATAATCCCCATTACAGTCCCATGATAAATCTCGTAATAAATCCTCGTCTAAAGCGACCCCAAATTTCTCCCCCGATTCTTACCGTGATTACATTGATCTTTTGATGCCCCCGGAATTATTTTTTCTAAACGATGAGACAAACTACGCGCAATCATTTTTATGACAAATACCCATCTCCACCCGATGATAAATATTTCGTGCTAACGTATTGTGTATTTGTAATAAAATAAATTTCATTTTTCTGCCCGCTGACAAAAATGATCCGTTAACAATATTGTTTGGATTTTTGCGTGAAATAAAACATTGACGGACGTACAATAAATGTAATATGATTAACGGATGACACATCATTTGTTCGACGGTGAAAATAAAAAAATATTACATCCCTGTCGAGCTGTATAATCCGAAAGTCGATTCAATTTTCGTGTGTATGTTATTTCGCGATTTCGCGATCGTAATGAAATTTCGTTTTTCACGATTTTTCACAATTTTTCACCGACGTGTTGCGAAATTATTATAAACGTTACAGGAGTTGCTATTGTACGAATGATTTCGAACGTTATCAGATCGGGCATTCGGTAGCTGAATTATTATGCACGACTGATCCCGTAACCGGGCGTTTCATCTCTGCAAAAGTATTTTCTTTTTTTTTTGTAAGAAATCACAAAGTTTCATAAATCTCGGCGCGGAACTTGCTACAGTTTGACCTCGAAATCTGGAGCAAACAATTCTGGAACGAAGAATTCTGCCGCGGAGTCCTGTGTTCCTTGAAAAATACTTCACATTTTTATCACCAATTATCTTCTTTGATAAGTGTACATCCATTAGAAAAGAACCACATGGAATTCAAAGGCGATCTTGCCAAGGGACAAACGTTTGTTGGTTAAAATTGTTCCTCTCGAAATTTCGAGGATTGAAAATTGCTTGAAAATAATTACTAAGCACAAAAATCTCCGAAAGTTTCATACAATCAAATTATTCCCACGTTTAAGGTTCCACCCTTAAAATTTTCAACACAAGTAAATTTCACACCATAGCAAAACACGTTTTATGAAAATAAGAAATCCTCGCGAAACTTTCTTAAAACTTCAACAAAAGTAGAATTTAAATTTTTAATATTAAATCAAACCAACGCATATTTTCCACGTTCAACATATCTATCGGTATTCAAATCACGTACACACATATATACATACACTTAGTCACGAGCGAAGTATGATTCGTGATCGTTACACGTCGAACATCTGAAAACGGACGAATAGCATGCATTGCTCGTAGACCAATAACTAACGGATCGACGTCGTCGAGAAAAAAAAAAAAAAATCTGTCACACTTGACACCGCTTATATTTTCCTTTCGTCTGTTCCCACGTGATATATTGCGCCGGCTAGGGAGAGATCGAACCTTCTATATCCTCCATAAATTATCCGCGGTTTTGCTCCCGTGGCTCCCTGCGAGATGCGAGCCACTTTAGAAATTTTCGGGCAAACGGCAGCTGGCACTGTGTATGTACGTACAGTACGTGTATACGTAAACGAAGTACAAAGTGCATTCAGTCACGCCCTGGAGCATCGTTAAAGTGCGGCTTCACTTATAAACAGCAAACGTCGGTTGCAGAAAAACACCCGGTTGACCCGCGATTACCGAAACGGATGCGATTTCTGTGTCACGGAAAAAAAGTGTAATTTGCATATAATTCGCCGTGTGTTTTGCGTGAAATGGACCGTGTGTTTTGTTTTTAAATGTGTGATGAATTTATTGGGGGTTTATGTTTTTATGGGTGTGTAATTTTATGACGTTGGTATTTCGACGAGGGAAACTTATAAAGAGCGAATGTTTTTAGGCATAGAAATTTAAGAGGGGAATTTTAAAGCGAAGAAATTTCTAAATATTTGAGTATCATTGCGCAGAATTTTATGAGCGTAGAAATTTTAAAAGCATCAAAATTTCAAATCGTATAAATTACCTAGCGTGGAAGATTCTGAGCCTGGAAATTTTAAATCGCAGATATTACCAGGAATCAAAATTTCAAAGCATAGAAATTACCTAGCGTAGAAGATTCCAAGCCTGGAAATTTCAAAACGCAGAAATTACCAGGAATCAAAATTTCAAAGCATAGAAATTACCTAGCGTAGAAGATTCCAAGCCTGGAAATTTCAAAACGCAGAAATTACCAGGAATCAAAATTTCAAAGCATAGAAATTACCTAGCGTAGAAATTTCAGATTGCAGAAATTACCAGGAATGAAAATTTCAAAGCGTAAAAACTTCCAAGCACGTGAGTTTCTCCGTGCATACTTAGCAAAAATGATAAAAACCGTGAAAAAATCTCTGCTATCGGCAGCTTCTTTTCCCCAGCGTGAAAACACCAACGTTACACGCGCCCAGATATAATTGATTAGCAACACTGATTTAACTTGCCCGTTTCAGCACAATACAGAACCAGATACCATTTAGTATAACAGAAACATAGAGATGAAGTTCACTTTCCGTCTGTACGCGCATTTCTCTGTTTTACACTCTTCCGTTCCATTTCGTAACTAAATCAATTTAGAACAAAGTTGGAAATGTTACAGAAAGTTCTTATGTAATGGATACAGCGGAAAAATTCTACGATAAAAATATATCCCTATCAAACACAACCATATCCCAAACACCACTACGCACATTCACCTACATAATAACATTCTTCCAAATATTAAATAAAACACCTAATAATAACAACACGAATAAACCATTAATTTCTCCATTCCCGAATACCCCCATTATTCACATTATTCCAATTTCCCATTTCCCCGTAGACATACGTCCACATCCCACCATATTTTTCCCATAAATCAAGTCCTTCCATGAATCAACACGGTTTCCCCTGTGGAGAATGTGTGCGGGACCGATAATGTGTATCGTTTTGTACATGCACAAACTATGTCGGATAACATTCGTACAAGTTTCGAGATCTTCCCGCGCCGGGACACGTTGAACGGTAACTTTCCCTGTGTGTGTGTGTGTGTGTGCACGTGCGGCACACATGTGTGCGAACGTCGCACGGTGGATTCAGTTCCGACGCGAAACTGTTTCTTAAGTAGACACTGAAATGCCGGTTATATGAAAATCCCCGGCACCGGCTTATCTGGAATTACAGGAAACGGCGTCTGGGATTTTCCCACCTTTCGTTTACCGAGAGTTATCTGTGATTGGTCCAGTAAGCACTCGCGATAATTCCCTATATAGCTGGCGTGATGATTTATTTTCTTCTTTGTTGGCTTCTGAATCATTCATAATTGTCGCGTTAATCGCGCGTCACTGAATTCCATCCTTGCACTCGATTCCCCAAGGATTGTGGATCGAGATTAATTTGTTTGAAAAAATCTAACTGTGTAAATATCTATGGAAATATTTATCGTCGATTAATTATCAATTTGCCGCGTAAAACTCGCTGTGGAATGAATGTATTTTCTCGAAATGAAAATAGAGTTAGAGACGATTCGGGGAGAATGTTCTCGGAACGGTAATTTGGCACATGCGCTCCCTATAAGTTTCCGGATCTTAAAAAGCGTGGTACGACAGGGATTTTAGAGTCCGCATTCTAATAGTTGACGTAAAAACTTTGTATCCTATCGTGGAAAGTTTTTACGAATCATTTTTTTTCCTTCGCGACATTCATACTTATACCGAGTTAATTAAAATCTTTTGTGACTTCGTGGCCGTTCGTAGAATCGAAAAGCGATCGATGCTAAGCCGTTAATAAAGCAATATGAAAAAGCTAAATTGAAATATCTCCGACTCGTATGCGATTTATACGAAACTGTAGAGAAAAGCGTGTCAAGCGAGATTGCAGGTTCAATTCTGATTTCTGGTAACTACGTTGTCGAAGGAACAAAAGTTTGTTCTTATATTTCAATTGTTTCCATACATACGGAGCTTAGGAATTTTTTTCTAAGAAAATATCCAGAGAATTCGGTTCTGTCGCTAAAATTAATTATATTCAGCGCTCGGCTTCAGAAGTTGTCTTCGCAATTAATTTAGCGGTCATTAATTAATACTAATTGACCTCTGAAATATCCGAACGGTCTGATTGTACTTGGTTTAGCTTGATAAGACGAATTTAGCAATGGGCGACACGTGTTCTATTGTATTCCTTTATCAACGGGATGAACACGAGCCACATACTGGACAAACGTCGTTAGCCACTTGCAGCGAATGTAATTTAGAGAATGAGACACCAATGATTAATTCACGAGCAGCGGAATTTTCTTAGAATCGAACGTCCGCTGAATTTCGCAGATTGAACATTGATTATGAATCGAATGTTAAAATAGATCGAATATACGTATATTATCGACTGTGTTGTTGCTAAAAGATGTTTGCAGTATTGTTTGTTTTTCTTGTTTATAGCATGAAATGTATCTATTAACAAGTTTAATATTTCGCGAATATCGAACATTGATTTTCACGTTGCGCGTATTCTAATATCGAATATCAATCTCGATACGTTCGAAACAAGCATTCATTTTTCGAGTAATTCAATTGGCCAATTAATATATACATTTCATCTTGTACCGCACTTTTGATCGAAAAGTGTTGCCCTCCCTCGTTTCGACTAAAATAAAAATACTGTTTTAAAGAAATACAAACTTTTTACCAAACTCATCCGCGTAGATCGTTTATAAATAACATTGCATTTTTCAAACAACCCGGCAGAAAAAAAATTGTTGTTAATCACACGTGGCTGGTCCATTAATAAAACAAAAAAAGAGTTGCGAATCAACGATACTTTTTGCAATGGGGAAAAAGAGTGGCTCGACGCTCGCATCGTAGTTAAAAATAAATAATTGAATGCGTGCGATCGATGATGAAAGTTAATTTAGAACAAATACGGGGACGAGTGTTAAAATTCCTGGTGAATGGCGAGCAGCCCGGATCTATTTAAACAGGATGCAACATCGGGGATTTAGCCTTTTCACGGGTATCCGATATATCGGGTTGGCTTAATTTGACTAATTAGGGACATCCAACTCGATTAATTTCCTACCAATATCCGCTATAACGCCTAATGCGTCTCATTCTGAAATCAACTAGGTACCATTCGAACATCCAACAGAACTGCTGCAAAACTATTCGAAATAATTTGTGAAAGTGTGAAGCGAATATTTTTTTACTAAGAAATACCGACAAACAGGATACAAAATAGAAACCATATACACATTAATGATAATATCGAACAGTCAATTAACTTACGTCTCACTCTTTTTAATATGAACTTTCACATACAAAAAAAAAACAGAGAATATTAATTATTCAATTAATCGTACACATAATTTTCTCAAGGAAAAATTTTCGACAAGAAAGTAAACGAATTCACTGAAATTTACTTGATTGTTATATAAATTTGTAATAATACATCAAGCTTAGCTTGTCATTTCTACGAATTAATTACAGATTCCTTACTGATTGGCTCGTAGTCCCTTTAACGACCGGGCTATTAGTGCTACTGACCGGATGTGTGTGTCTGTGTAAGTAGTCGCGGACGGTGAGAGTCGGACACGTGTCCCAAAGTCCATGTTGTTCATTTTTCCACAATATCATCCGGTGGAATTGAATGTGTGTCGTGGTGGGTCGTTAAAAAGTAATAATTGAAGAACTAATTCGTATGTAATTATATCAGTGGCGACATTTTTTCACGCACTTACACTATAACAACAGACAACGTTCCATCGAATATAATTACACTTGCCACGTTATCCACGTGCCCATGGAAATTGTAATGACGGCTGAAAATTTCACCGGTGATAATGGAATTCGTTTTATCGTATCAACAGGTCGCCGCTTCGTACTGGAATTCCCGTAGTTTCTTTTATTTTTTTTCTACCACCCTTTTCACCAAACGGTAATTGTTATTAATCTTCGCGTAATCGGCGTATAATCCGCGAATCATAGTTTGTAATTTTAATTATCCCCCCGAATTCGATTGCACCTTTTCTCTTCCACCACGTAGCGATCGACGTTAGAATTGTTTTCAATCGCGCGAGGAAACTTTTCAACCGCGTTACACCGAGTTAGAGGGAATGGAAATTTTCCCGGGAAAATTTGACACGTTCACCGAC
The DNA here is from genome assembly GCA_917499265.3 of Mimumesa dahlbomi. Classification (NCBI taxonomy): domain Eukaryota; kingdom Metazoa; phylum Arthropoda; class Insecta; order Hymenoptera; family Crabronidae; genus Mimumesa; species Mimumesa dahlbomi. Next base: position 4,071,097 of record OU824113.1, on the reverse strand, counting down.
GCCGCGAGATGTAACGAGGCATTTTATTAAATATCATTTAGCCGGGTTACATTGAATCGGAAACTATCATAATTGCCGGGGTTTTAAAAATTTCGCGACAATTTTTTCGTTCCTATACATTTTCTAATTTCGTTTTCAGTTTTACGCTGTTCCGTGTCGAGTTTCGGGCGAACTTTTCAACTCCGTCGTCGATAAAACGACGAGTGTAGCGTGAAAGTTACGTACTAGATAAATAAATCGAACGTAACAACAAATAATTAATTTATTTACGGTACTCATATTTTTCGAAGAAAATTCTCATGTCAACCATGTTTTCTTGGAGACTTTCACCAGTTTTCTCGACCTGAATAGAATTTTCTAGACCCACAACAAAAACAAGCGTATCTCTCTTCGTAGGCAATTAACCGAGGAAAGTTTGCCTATTGTATTGAATTTTACAGAAAATAATTAACGAAGCGGAACAGAAGCCACGAGTTCCTCAGATACCAAAGTACTTCGAATTTCTCGAATGTTTTAGCTTTCTGTGAAACTTTCGGCGTACAAATAATTCTGAAGTTTAAATTCTGCCGAAAAACCGGGCGAAATTTTTGCATTCCCGGGCCGCTCGGATAATTCGGTCCGGCAGAATTTTCCCGGAGAATTCTGCATTCTTTTCCCACTAATTCTGTGCCCGGTGTTTCAATGAAAATGATTATTCGATGGCGGAGCAAAGCTTTGAGATACGAGATTAACTCGGTGAACGTTATATGACACACAAACATAATCCAATCTATCTAAGCCCTGTGTCAAACGATCACGAACATTGAATTGATAATAAGCCTTTCTTGTGGCTAAGTCTAATATTAGATTAAAACCAATCGAGGGATGGCGTAATGCGCTTCAAGAATCTTTATTACACTTTATGTATCCAATGAAAAACGTATTAAGGGCAATTACTGATATTTAAAACAGATATTAATCGATCGTTCTAATTATAAAATCTCTGGTGTTTAGCAGTTCTTTCCAATATTTAATTTTACATGGATTTGATATAACGTTCATTTCATTGGAATAATGAGAAAAAGGTATTCTAAAAATTCCGAGTCATTTAACGTGGTTAATCTCGTGTCATTAGCAACGATCTACAAACATTCCCGTAAAAAAATAAACATGAATATGTCATGTATGTCATACAAATATGTCATACAAGGAACATAAAGTTATTCGACTATATTTCAGGGCTACAATATACCTACGAGCAAATGTAAATCACAAAAATTTTATTTCCAGCCTGTAACTATTATTTTCCAAAACACTTTCATTTAATCATTTCAATCCAACATACCACACGTTATTCAAATTTCATATCCAAAAGCCCCATTACATTTTATCACGATGAATAATTGCCAATATTACTCAGATTTTACTATTACACTACTATTACACTCTTCACGAGTTTTCGGCAATGTTTTTTCAATGACCGCTCGCGGATCCAAACGGTTAAACTATTGCCCTACTTTCGTCGTATCGCAAAATATAAAGAAGAAAAAAAAAAAGGAGAAATCAGCACCGCGACACGGCACAAAGAAAAATTCTGCTTTCCCGGGGCCTTCGTTATTCTCATTTTTTTTTTCAAGGTTCGACGTGCCTTAGAAAATGTCAGCCAAGCATTGCGAGGACGAGCGGGGTGGGTCAATGAGGGCACAAAGGACAGGCCGGTTAGTCTTTGAAGGCTGCCGACTAATTTAACGGTCGAACCTCGGCTCGAGATGGCTCGATCGATCATTAGGGCCAGAGACCTCGGCTTGTTGCGAGTGTCGCGGTTCGTTTGTACAACAATGTGTGTATACGAGCGTCGGTGCTCATCAACACCGGAGTTTCAATTGCTTGTTAGAAATCCTCGCCGGGATTTCAATGCGTCTCGGATGCTTAGTTGTTTTCATCGGGGTCGAACGGTCGAGATATGGATCAATAATAATAAATTATTAATCACGAAACTCGCGGGCGAATGTTTCGTTGTGTACGGCGAAACGATTAGCGGGACACGGGCGGATGAAATTTAGCTTAGTTTCGATCGGAGATTTGTGTTAGATGCGGTTTGGGATTCAGATTTCTGGAATTTGAAATTTCTCGGTGACGATGTTTTTACGTGCGTGGGATGTTCGAGGTTTTGAAAATTTTCAGCGCTGGATTTTGTACGTTTAAAAAATGTTGAGCGTTGAAATTTATTCGCCCTGGATTTTTTAGGCATTGAAAATTTCAGGCTTTGAAATTTCGCACGGTATGAAATTTCCACGCGTAAATATTAAGACACTTAGAAATTCCCATATGTTAAATTTCTACGCTGAAATTTTTGCGAATTTTTATCCAAGATCTCGTTCCACAATTATTTGTGTGCAAGATGACTAAAAGTAAGTCCATAGATAACAGATTACAGGTCACAAAGAACAATTTTCCGACAATACGCTGATTTCTTTCTACCCATTTATTCTCGATAAAACAACTAGCCAATTTTCCCTGTATCGGGACGCAGCCCGCGAATAATGACGCTAATTGCTTTATCTCCGCAACCGCGATTACTGTAATTATCAACGCGATGGAATATTAATGGGCCGTATTTCGGTGTAAATCTCATCGGTGAAGTAAATCGGTTAACCATTTACCACGGTCGCCTTATCTCCTTATTCCACCGATGCTTGACGGAACTGTTTACCACGTTCTCCTTATTAGCCGGGAATATGTAATTAGCTTCATGGTATTGTGTTCAATGTGTATCGAATACAGGCATTAAACGCTTAGATGTATGTACGTTACATCCATGTAACCCATATTGGTTCGCATGATGTTAATTTATGTTCGAATACCGTCGAATAAAATGCATTTAATTACTGGCACCAGAGCGCGAATTAAATTAATTTCTTCTGATAATTAGAACGTATTACAAGGGTATTATAAATCACTCTTTGAATAAATGGAAATTCTGTAAAAACTCCACATTCACATTGAGACGAGAAATTTATTATTTAGTTTAAAAATGTCTCTATATGATCAAAGATTTCTTTTCGTTCAATGTATATATACATGAGTCTGACCTAACACTTGTTCGTTTCTTGAAAGTAAACACGTCACCCAGCAATTTGTTTATGGGACTCCATGTAAACGTTTGTCGGACAAATTTCTCGCGCCACGTAACCTCGGGCGGTCTGCTCTTTTTAACTTGACTACCGACCGGCCCGTGTATTTTTTCTACGTCAAAACAGACGGTCTTCTGGAATTTGAATTTCGATGATGAATGAAAAATATTTTCGAGACTCTGTCCGTCGTCGCGTCGTTTCCAACCGCGAGCCGGCGGACGTAACGTTGTTTTACAAACGTGGCGTTGAATAAATTACAGGGGAATTGATAGTAACGAGAGAAACGCACGGATTATGTTCGGTCGTGGGGTTCTTACGTCTCCGGGAGCACTTTATCCGGCTGAATTTTTTATCAAATCCCAACCGCGTGCTCTCGGAACGCGCTAAATTTGAAATTTAAATTCTCGCCGGTCAACGCGGGCGAAATTACTGATTTTTCTGATAAACCAACCGTGTACAGGCTGGTTCAAATCAAGCGTAAGAAAGTTACCCCGAAATCAATGGAGATCATTTTTTTTTCACAAATTGAACGAGGGAGACCGAGTACTTGGGGATGGAGAAAAAATACCTCTGAGAGTCTCTTAGAGACTGCCTCATTTTATTTAGATGAATTCGCTTTCATCGTGAGCTAAAAAAAACAATTTGTTTGCCCCACGGTACCCACAGCCGAACATAATAATATAATTATTATACTCGATATTATATTAATAAATGATGCGCACAGAAAGTTATTAAAGTGATCCGTTTATCTTTGTCGATTAAATCAAATGTTCATTACCACGAGCAGAGTATTACGTTACACGATTAATTTCTAAAGCCTCCGTTACACACCCCACGTTCAATATACCATTATTGCACAACAGGATCGCCATAGAATTTCTTCGTTAATTGTTACACAGATTGATGAAACTCTAGCGCCAGTTTGACAAGATGCCAATACCTACGCGTTTCTTACACGATATCTCGTTCGCAACACATAGAGGGTAGACTGCGAATGATAAGATTGACGGGGAAATAACGTCCCATACACAGGCAATCTATTATTAACAATCTTGATAAAATTACTATTTAGAATAATAAACGTATATATAAACGTAATATAAACGTGTATAACGACGATGGTTCTGTAATATTTAAACGTAACCTCGACAACTAATTAAAATCAATATCATTGTGGTCGCGAGAACCAATGTTTTAAATATATACAATTTCATATTAACAAAATTTGATTGAAAACGATGAAATTCATTCGATCGAAAAATAAGGAGCATCGTCTATTGTTTATCCGATTTCAAGCTCGGTATTGGAAGCGAGCCAATTTATCTTGGCGTATACGTATTAATTAACCTACCTTCCCGCTGATTCTGTAAGTTCCCGAAAAGTTAGATTACGTACGTTAAATTGAAAGTGTATCGGCAAGCGAAGACGGAAGGCAATCGAGTGAGATAATTAAATAAGGAGCCGTTCGTACTTCATGCGCGGAACGAGAGTCCGTCCGAGCAGTTAATTTCTCCCACGATGACAACGAGCGAAATTATAACTTCACCCTCTCTTTAATTATCCGTTCATTTCCCAGCTCGCTATGTTCCCTTCGGATTTTCTTCATTCTTGTTTCTCACCGTGCGAATTAAAAAATCCGTCGATTAATTAATAAAACCTATTTAAACTGTTCTCAATTTCATCGTACGTCGTTCTTATCGAATTCTCCTTTGATCGACGATCAAATAATCTACGGATTAAAGGTGAGGACGTTATCAACAGGTAACAGCGATAATCCCAAGTATGCATATGAATTAAATCCCTCACTTTTTTCCACGGAATAAATTCAATTGGATTTTCTCGATTTCTCCCGATTCGCAGGTAATATAATTGAAATTATTTCCCATACACATTTATGCGAAATACTTATTCGTGTGAATTTTAACGTCGTGTTCGTGATCGTCGGGATGAGAAAAAAATTCCATAACGATCGTATCTTTCCCGTTTTTCACGATATATCGTGCGTCGCGACGAACGACGTCGCCGGGTTCGGATAAATGGCACGAATCATGACCCATAATTTAGTAAGCTTCTTAGTGCACGTGCGCTTTATTCAACGCTTCGCCGGGCTCGGCTGGTGACCGATAAATGGCGGCACGATTCAAATGAAACTTCCGGCTTCGTTTGTGCTGCCCGACGACGATTCGGCTCGTGCTCCATTTAAGGCCAATCGGTATTCCTATGACACTTTAATACCTTCAACTAGATCTAATGCCTTTCGTTGAAACGGACAGCGATTCTCAGGAAAAGTTGGTGTTCTGTTCGAGATATACAGGGTGTATCGTAAATGGTGGGACTCTTTTTTTCAGGAGCGATAGTACGCACTCGAAAATGACTTACCATTTGGGAGATATAATTTTATAAAATTGTTTTGCAAAAGGGGTTGTATTTATAGGTGATGGTTATCGGACTATATTTTGTTGGTTTTTTTGTTCATTTTTTAGTGAAGATTATCAATTCTAGAAATGGGACGAACTATTTATGATACACCCTGTATATCGACCATCCAGAAACGCTGCGATTTGAGCTCGATGGTTTTTTGCTTGATCTATATCGTATGCTTCGAACATTTCCGTTATTTTTATTATGCAATCATTTCGAACGACTTAACGACGAGGTGTGAATGTTATAGGTGTCAGAGGTGACTGAAGTAATTACCGTGGAACGAGAGAAATTTGATAAGCTTTTTTGTAAATCTTCGAACGTGCTCGGTGTTAATTAACCCTCCATAACATCGCCCTACTTTCAAATATTAATTCTTAATATACGAATATATTCAATAAATCAGCTTAATACTTTCATTCATACACACTAGTTCAATCGAATGAAAATATTATTTTATTGCACATTAAACTTAAGAATCACGGTTCGATGTCTCGTTAATTGGTCTCAATTACATCCCATCTTTTTGCATTTAATTGACTTTGTACTTAGACACTGATAGAAGTCTCGGTTGGGTTTCGGAAAGAATTTCAATTAAATTTCCCGGCTGCGAGAGTAAGATCGCTGGAGATCAGCAAAAAAAAACCTGGCTCGAATTGGCGCAGTTCTACGCGGAGATCCGCTGGAAACATGAGATTCCTCGTTCATGATACCCATGTGGCTCATTCTCCTCACCGCGACACACGCGGGATTCGTGGAAGAATGTTAACGGAGTTTGAAAGCAATTTAAGTTGGATTAAGTCCGGTCGTGATCATTATTATTGAGAAAAGTGGAAGAAATTGACACGCGCCGTTGTTGCTGACACCGTTGCAACGGTGTTACGAACGAAATATTATATTTTCTTTCACGCGAGAGCAATTTTCCTAACATTTTTCCTCGTTCACGAGTTTTCCCAAACGTTGACGTTAAAGTTCACAGATTTTCGCCAGCAATTTTTCTTTCAATTTCTTTTTCACCGTGCGAGTTCACTGTTCACTTCTTATTGTTATACAGTTAGTAAAGCGGAGAGTGGGAAAACATAAAATATGATACTATAAGAATTACAGAAACTTTCCGATACGCCGAATCTTTTACGAAAGTTCTTTACGTGGCTTTACGAAAACTTCCAACACAGGGCGACTTATCGTATCGTTAACAGTTGTCCACATTTCGCGGAAGTTACAAGTGTGAAGTTTCGCGATTCTTCCGTTTCGTAAGCGACAGCGTCGTAAATGTTGCTGCCAATATCAGAGCAATTTCCTATCGATACATTTGCCAAAGCTTTCTCAGCAAATGTAAACCCTTAGTTGACCTCCCCCCCCTAAATTGTATTTAGAAATAAAAAATATTGCATGACATTCTCGGGAAAACAATTTAATATACGAAATATATATTTTTTGGTAATTGTTCGCCCTACACACACACACCTCACATAATGTATGATTCTCAAGAATAAATAATGGCACGCAAATAAATTTTTGATAATATTTCAAGGAGTTTCTTTTCAATATATTAATTTGATGTTCCCGGTGTTTCAAGATCGACAGAAAATATGCTTGTAATCCATAATGTACTTTGTACAACGTGTTCTCTGTCCATTAAAACATAAAAAAAAAATATCTGACACATTTACTCCGGTTTCTCGCGAGCGACGAGCACACGGCGCGTATATTGTTTTCGAAATCTCGTGGGATTTTCCCTGAGATATCATCTTTATGAAGAACCGAGAAGGTTGTTTGAGAAGAGCCATTTTTCTATATGAGGCGAAAATGAAGTTTTAGGATTCACCTCAAGCGTCTGGCGGAAATTCCAGCCTCCTCGGTGTCGTAGATCCTTCTCATAATAAAGGAAGTCTATTATCAATCTTTCTGCATCATGTTTCTCTTCAAATTAATACGATAAGAAGTCTCTACACAGAATTGCGATCAAAGAGTGAATTACGAAAACCATAATACTATTTGTAGATCGATATAAATGGAATTAAAGTATAAAAATACGCTCGAAAACGTTTTGTGTCGTAACAAAATTAATTGAGGTCTCCTCGGTAATTGTTCCCGGGCTGATAGAAATGATTTATAAAAGGATCAAGCGGAAATACAGCAATAAAAAATGATTAGATTTCTACTAAGACAGTCGGAGTGTAGATCGATCGTGGAACTAATGTCCCCAATTTTCTTTTCCCTCTAAGAACCAGAATTACCAGACTTTTATTAATTTTAAAACATCGTCTCACGCTTGCACGTGTTTATTTTCCCCTATTCGCGATCTCGCATATTTTAAATTCATATTATGCAGATTATTTCGCCCCGTACTCCATTATTCCAACGGGTTTAAACGATTAACACCGCGGCACCGTAATAGTAATCAGTAAAATTAGTATCACACATTTTTTGTTCGCCCGCTCTTATTACGACACTGACAAATCCGCGAACCAACAAAAAAACTTTTTAATATCCAAGCGTGGAAATTCGCGCGGATATCCGAACGATTTCAGGAAAAGTGTTTTCGTACGACGGTGTTAAAATTGCGTTACCCTCGGTCGCCGCGTTTCCCTTCGTCCGATTTTCGTAATATCAATAAACAAAGATTGATGAAATGTCGCGAGTTACTCGCATTCTTATGAAACGTTCGCGGTGCTCGCAGTTTCCGCAGAGACGTTCGAACGGAACGCGGCGAAGACGGGAGAAACGGAATTACGAACTTTCCGTCGTATTTTTCTCGTCACCCTTTGAACTATTTTATTAATGTTTCCGCTACCTGGAAGAGTAATGCCGTGTACACGGGAAGCATCGGAATAATCCGAAGGTATGAAGAGGATCTTACCTCGCGAAGGTTTATGTATTTTATATTGTCTGGAAGGAACGCAATTTAATTTGCACTTTCATTTCTTTGTGACTCTGCATAAAAATAAGGGGCTCTTCGCCCCGCTGATGTTTCACCCCGGCTCTTCGACGGATGAAACAGACACAATTATTGCTTGTCCGTTCGTGTAGAACCGTCCGAAACTAATAGAAACGATTTCCAGTCTTTTACTGCATCGCACCCGGTATATCCGCATTTTCGGAAAGTCGAAACTATTGAGTGAACGATAATACTGTTGGATTCATTGACGGAAGATCTGTACAGGGTGTTACAGAACATCGTGGACCATTTTCAGGACCGATAGAATTGATCAAGTGATACAAAAGACAGTAAACTTGGATCCGCAAAGTACTCACCGTCGACATTTAGGAATTTTCGAAAATAATTAATAATATTTCGTTTCGAGGAAAACACTTAATTTTTATGAAGTTGGTAAACATCTGCTGTGATAAATAGTTTTGTCTACGAGATACAATTGGAAAAAAGTCATTATGAATGGTGATAGTGTGTTTTAAATATAATTCTTTTCAATCTCTCGCAACTTGATGATCAACCTTCTATAACTTCACGTCAATTTCCAGTTTCCGTCTGTCGAACGTGTACAAGGATAGATTTCATTAGAAAAATGTATCAGTTCGTTGGGAAATAAAAAAAAATGTCCACATTGTGCTCGGCTTATGAATGCAGAAAATCGCTTTGTAAAACGTTACACGTGATTGAAATTTCTGTTTCCGTTCCCATTTCGAGATTCAGTTATTCGCTTTAACGTCTGTGTAATTGCGAGATTTTTGGTTTTTCGCGAGGTGTGCTAATAAAAAATGGCGAAAGAAACGAACACGATCTTACGTGTGAAAACGCCGTTCTTCGAGACAATTTCGCGCGGCACTTTCTGTAATTTCAGAACGTCAAACGTTGTTGAAGGATTACGTTTCTTGTTGAAAAATCCGCGGCGTTGCGATTTCACTCGTACCATTTTTCTAATAACGTTAAAAGAATCCGCACGCATTGCTCGCTCTAATTCTGAAATAAAACGGCAGACCATCCGGCGGTTTATTTAACCGAAAAAGACTTTGTGAATACCGAATGAAAACCGCGTTCGATATAATCTGATTTCCCGCAGAGAACATTTCTAACGATAAATGAAACCGCTGTCTCTTTAATTCGCGGAATAAATTCGAAATACTGGAACTGTCCTGTATATGTATATGTATATGTATATGTATATGTATATGTATATGTATATGTATATTGAAAAGAATGAATATCTGTTCTGAAATGTTCTCTGCGCTTATTTCAAAGTTTTAATTGTTTTCTTAATTGTATATCAAAAATATTCCGAATGGAATGCCAACAAACTGACGATTCAATAACACGGGAATCGAAACGATATCGGTGTTTTTTACGTTCATAATTAATCACGGATTTCACGTTATCGGTGCTCGTATTTTCAAACCGGCGTGGTATAAACTCGCCTAAACGCTTTTTTACGCGCATTTACGTGATCAAAGGATGGCTCGTAAAACGGTTTTACGGATTTTTATTTTTTATACTCCACTACGCACGTAGAAAGTTGTTGCCGCCATTACCGCCAGCCGAATCCTGGAGTAAACTTTTCTCATTAAATCATATTTATCGATATACAAGCCTCGCAAAGCGCGCGGCAGAAGAATATTAAACCCGTTATTTTAATTTCACTATACATTTCCCGATTTATCCAAATTTCTCAACCACCGAAATTACAAAACGTTAATTATCCCTCGTGATATTTATTTACCAGGTTATCGTTAAAAACACTTTCGATCTGATCAACAATATTTTACCAAAAAATTCTAATACACTCTCGATAACCTTCCTCTTCCGAAAGATCCTTAGTGACTACCTGCTATGTTATCGAGAGTCCACTCTACGTACAATATGATAACAAATGAATTTTCCCACACTTTTTCCCGTGTTCCGGAAACAGTGGTAGTTTTATTCGCACGTTTGTCGCGTCTAAAAATAATTCCCTTTGAATCAAAAGCGACAAAGACGTAAACGTTTGGAGGATTCGATATATTCGCGCGAAAAATTCCGCGGCGTGAAGTATAATAAAGAGACGAAGGAAACGAAAACAAGCTCACTCGTCAGTTTCCTATCTTATGTTAGCATAACGCTATGCTTTAACGGCTTCTTTTGCCGCGTTCTCCACGCAACGTAACCGACGTGCCGACAATAATAATATGATCATTCTGATAATAGGCAACGATACTTGTCACAGTAGCACGTTGAGCGTGATTTTAATTAAACATTAAAACGCTCGCGCTGAAATAAGTAGGGCACGCGTTATGGGTGTCTGTGACACGTAACTCGGTTTCCACATTTCAATGGGAAGTCATCAGGAGTCGGCTCATCTATTTTAGAGATATTTCTGCCCCATCGCGACTTTCCCACGGTGTATTTATGACCCCAGAAGTATTTCGGTTGACTATTTGAAAATTCTCTAAAAATTTCTATTTATGTAATCGACTGTAAGAGAGTGTTATTTCGTTAAATCGTTTATTGAAACTTTCAAAGTATAATTTAACGGTTTGATGTGGGTTGAAGTAGTGGGAAGCTGTTTCAAAAGCAATCATGATAGCGTTTGACGTTATAATACGATTTTTTAAACCAAAGTTTCTTTTAGATGTTTCAATTATAAACACTTGTTTTTCTCCCATGATAATTAAAGAAAATAACGTTGAAACTTGTTACACTGAATACAGAAATATCTAGACTAAATATCGAAAACAGTTATTCATCCAACCATGGTAGATTTAGTGTTAAGTTAAACCCTGCCGCGAGCAAAGTGTTAATATCAAAAAATAATATCAACAGTGTACCAAGAAAATTGCTATTTGCGTTAATTAAGTTCAACAACGATCCACGTTTCATCACATTCACCATAAAATTTCCCAAAATACGCTCGCAGTGCCGGCACAACGAGCGCGAAACTATTTCCGGGGGGGTCGAATTGTAACGTCCACGCGAAAGTAACAGCTACATGACACAGCGGCAGAAGAAATCTCCCCGTTGCAACGTTAGTTTTCATTCTCGCACCGCCGTACAATATAATTATCTAGGTGTTAACCTTGACTGACGTTAACAAGGCAGTTGCATTAGTGTTTTCTCTAAGCCCGGGTCACTTACTGGATGATCCACAATTTTCCACCGTGGTCGTCCTTGTTTTACCCTGTGCCACACATATACGTAACGATACATACGTATGTATAATATATATATGCAGTTTATTGGTGCGATGTCTGTGTGTACGTCGGTGTACACCTAGCAAACGGAATATCGCCCGTATGCTTTCTTATCGCGGAGATTTTATTTGCCCAAGGTACGCGACTACCTGAGAAATTGTGTTTACGAATATTTCTCCGGGTTTCGCCTGGCGTACACGTTTCTCCCCCCGCTATGCAGTGAATTCAGAAATCCGATATACATGTATTCGTTGATAAAATCGGCCTGGTTTCGCGGCCCGGCTGGCAACGAGTACATCCTTGATAACGGGAATTTTTACAAATTTACGATGCAATTCGTTTTAACAGTATTCGCGTGCGCATTTTAGTGCCAGCCACTTCGAGCGAAGTGGCGGTGGCGTCCCTTTGTCAAGTAACGGCGGATGTTTGAAATTTTCAGGCGGTTCGTGCTTTTCATGTTTACGAATTAATATGAACACGAGCCCCGTGTGGAATAACGAGAACGGACTGAGTATGGTGAAATATAGTTTATTCACCTATAGGTACGTTTGTTTAAAAATATTTCTTTCGATTGCGGAAAATTAACGAATAAACAGAGAAATGTTGAATGGTAGAAAAACAAACGTAATATGGAGAATGGATAATTTGTTCTGTCGATTCAATTTTCCGGTGGACGTTTCCGAATGACTTTTTAACGTGAATTAACATTCCGTTAAACAGTTTCTTAACGACATTGGCGCAGAGAGGTTTCTTGTAGTTGGAACAACGTCTAATAGTTACTTCTAGCTAACTAAGTACACAACGGAGAAACCTATCTAACTAGCAGGATGCTGTCAAAGTTTGTTTACGTTTGGAGACCCTACTTTTCCACGAGTTACGTTCAAGAATTATATAGTACACTGCTACTGTGTAATTCGTTCGTTTTATTAACGTTAGAGCTGGGCACTTGGAACAACTACCAGATTCGATGTAATCGAAGAAACTTCCGTTTAGAAATTAATGGGGAAATATCTACCCTTGATATTTAAAAGGTGACGAAAAGAAGTGGATTTTTTTAAAATTTCGCACAATTTAATTAGAACTCCGTTAGCGAGATCCACGCGAACTTTTCGCGATACGTGTGGTAATTCCACGGAGCGTTATTATGTGTTAGGCAAACGTTATGAAAAATATCGATTCCACGAAGGTTTTCACACGCGCGACGCAATATTTTCCTAGCAGCGTTTAAAGATGTAGATGGTATTGTTTCGTCACAATGGGAGGCCGTAAAAACGGGTATTAACGCTTTGTCCGGTGTTATAATTAAAGGCGACCTGGGAGAAGAGACTCCATTTGCGAAAACTGTGACACTTTAGTTAGGACACTTTTTTTTTTCAATCGTATCTACCCGCCAAATAGCTGCCGTTTCTCGTAATTATTTAATCAACGATTCTAAAAGATTCTTGGGGAAAACTTCTGGAAGTACACAATCGATATTCGCAATTAATTTCAGTAAACATCGCATTTGATTCAAGGAAATGAATAAATTACCGGCCCAGCGCGATGTTAAGCCTGAAATATGAGAAGGAAGCCGAAGAAATTGCTTAAAGATGATGAAGATCTGAATCCCGCAATTAATTAAGGTTAAGTCTCGTAATGGATATATCCTGTTACTTTTAAACGCAAAAGATTTGAAAAAACGTCTGCGTGTAATTTCTACGGGGAACCAGACATTTTTCACGAGTTTTTACACTCGGTAATACAAGCTATTTAGGGGAAATAAAATGCGAACGATTTCACGGAATCATATTTTAAGTCCGGAGGAAATTTATCGTGTAAATCTTTTTGAAGTTTCAAGTGGATTAGCGTATCCTCGCAGGTATACGCGAATGTTACCTGGAATTGATACTCATCGCGGAGAACTTCCTGGACGGTACGACTCGTAACGTTTCGAACTACTTCTTTTACACTGCCAATATTCCTCTTATACTCGTTCCGTAGTGCCTTCCGCTGAAGTAGCATCAGCCCGGTGTAATATCATTTCTTACTTTTATCTCCGTCAAGCTCTATATCCACCGCAAATAAATTTAGACCGCGTGTTATAGAACATTTTCACCGGTTCCCTTCGGAATGAGAAAAATGCCGGGCGATATTACCGCGACTGAAACGAGTTCTGATTGAAAATTTCTATTTGCATGGTGAAATTGATAATTAACAGCAACTTTAAATACTTTATATTACTATTCGATAGCTGCAAGTCGTTTTACAGGGTAAATAATTTTAATTTCACCACGATTTGCGAAATAATCATTAATTTAATAATCAACTTTTTTATTCTATCAACTTTAACATTTCTACTCGAAAAGATAAACCTATCGCATTCTCATTGAAATTATTATCAGATTTCACAGCCGTTACTGCTAGTTTTTTTCAATAATTAATCGTGAAAACAAAGGTGTTCAACGAACGTTAGAAAATGTTACAGACACCATCGGCACGATATTGATTTACCGCCAATTTGTAGCTCCTGTTCAAAATCCTTGCGATATGACACTTATTTAAAGTATTGGCACATCGATATATCGGCGGCAGAAGATAACAAGACTGCGATATAGACGCCAGTGTCTCCCGTGTATTTCACGTGCCGGCTGAATCGAGGTCGTTCATAGTGTTAGCAGAAACAATGGACTTAAAGCTTACGTTAGATCTTTGTGCTGCCTCTCTACATTGTCTGGCCGCGTTATCACTCAGAACACCGCCGAATTTCGAGCACCGCAATTCACCATTCCATTTTTCGTCACTCCAATTTCGTCTACATTCGCGCGTTAAACGGCCGTATTAACTCGTAATGACGGTCGAGAATGTTGAATAGGAAAATTTAAGGCCACCACGTTGCAACATAATTTTCCCACCCCCCATCCACTTCTTTTTTTCTAAATATTAGAGCGTATATTTTATTTGAGTGAAATGATTGTCGTGTACGGTTCGAATCGTCGATATGCAAGGAAGAGCAATTTGTATGGAAACTTTCGCGGTTTTCTGTGAGTAACGGTAACTACACGGAAATATATTTTTGTATTTCTCTATAGAGATTAATTATTAACCTTGAGCTATGTACATGTAAATTTGTAAGGACAAAAGCGTTACATTAAATAGAGATTGTTTAAGCTGAAAAGCACGATTTCAGTGAATTATGTAAACCCCAGTGTAGAAAATAGAGAGCTTTTAAGCTGTGAATTATTTATCGGCCATTTTTCTGTATTTTATCATACCCGGAGGAGAATACCTTGGATTTAACAGTATTTTTTTGTCGGTCAGGTGAGTGCGCCGATCACCTTAAATTTAAAACATCAATAACTTCTTTGCTTTGCTCCATTTTCTCACACGTTTACGAAGTAGAATCGTCCGTGTAGTAGTATAGGTAGAAATACGTCAGACCGGGCGCGTGATAGTCGAAACAAAGAGAATAATGAATATTTCAGCGATTATCAGTCGCATCATAGAACGGAGATAATAATTCTGCGGGAAAGAATTCTATGAGAATCTAATTCTCGAAGGAGCACGGTCCAAAGTGTAGAATATTGTTTGCGAACGTCGCCGCTTATCGAGCAACGATGCGATACATCAAATAAAATAATAATCAACCAACAGTTCCCGTAATCGTATTTTCATCTGCGAATCAAAATACATGCTTAACCTTTCACCGGTCGCCTCGTTCTAAATCATAACAAATCGAAATCTCGATATATCAATTTGGAAAATAATAATCTAATTTCCTTCGCTGTCCGCTCTGAATCTCGTGACACCGGAGGACATAAAAAAACAACGTGGTTCTTCTTCTTTCTTTCTTTTTTTTTGTAAATAAAAAACGAGCTCGTCGAAGGCTTAAAGCGAGCACTTTATTAATTTATTTATCAACGTTTACTAAATAATAAGGGTCAAGGTATCACGATGCTCTAACGCTGTATATAAAAGTCCCTGTAACCTTGTTACCTACATGAAAGCCTTGCGTAAAAACTATAACGGTCTCCGCTTGTGTTTTCCTGTTTTAACCGATACACGGTTATAATGACATTTTAACGGAAACATGTCGATCGGAATAACGACAAAGAGACTCAAGAAACTATAGGAATCTTTTTATGAAATTCTGCTAGCAGTCGTTCGAGATGGAACTGATCCGATGTCCAATATATTGGAAGTTCTACGTTGGAACTTAACAAGTCTACTTAAGGGAAACTTTTCAGTGATATACTGTAACACCCGGCCAACATTTCTGATAATTGTTATACAGGGGAAATTCGACCAAAGTTTTAATTGTATTAAAGTTAAAGCGAATCACTGTATTGGAACGTTTGCCGTTCGTTAGATTTCAATGATTGAGTCACGTGACGTTCACTAATTACGGATCAGGTGAAAGAATGATTTCTTGTTATTTTTTTGTGTTTAATGGTAAAAGGTGACCCTTGACTTTCGCGCGAGTAGAATTACGAGTTTCTATTGATTTTCGAAAATTTCCAACCGTCGCTAGTCCGAAAACGTAGAAATTGTTGGACGACAGAAATTCCGACGCGTACAAATTTCCCACCGGCAGAAGTTTCAAAGCGCGGAAATTTCCGGGCGGCGCCACGACCCTCAAAGCTCGCTAATTTCCGGACACCGCAACTTTCGAAGCTCATTATTTTCTGCACACCAGAGGTTCCGAAACCGTAGGAATTTTTAGTGTGAATCGAACAACAGCAAACACCAATATTATTCAAATCATAATTAGTTTCGAATTTACAATCAATTTTCACTATTACACACCTACGCTCCAATTACTTCCCAGTTAAATTGCGAAGAAATTCAATTATTGGGTGTCGAAATCAATTCTTTCGAATAACTTTCAATCCTTTCTGTTAGATAATCTACCTGCTGATCAACTGATTCGTAACTTCCCAGAGAACTGACAAAAAGTCATAGAAATCTACGGTGGACACTTCAATTCCAATCTTTCCATATCTCTTTTACAACGAAATTTAAATTTTTCCATAAAAATCAAAAATTACTTATTTCCATCCCTATTTTCCCCCGTAAAAAATCATTCTCGTCATTTATTCATCTCTCCACACTCCGTCAAGTGTCATCGTCCATGTGTCACGTAACGATTCGTCCGTCGACGTAGCAACGTCTGTAACGCTCACCCGGGGAAACCGAGGCACTCGAACGTCCAGATAAACGTTCGCCGCTGCCGTTCAGTCTGCCAGACCTCGCGCGATTGACTTACGCATTATCAAATCGCACGCGATAACGTAAAGTACGCGCATCGCTCGGCCAAAAGCCGCGCGCTAGATCCTATCGCTTTGACATTCTTGATCGTGCGATAAAAAAGGGGGAAAAAAAATGCGGGAGAAGGAGAGCAGATAATGCCACGGTATTCCGGAATTATATTGACCGTCGCGTATAAAAGTCAGCACGTTAATACCGGTTGACCGGTCCCGGCGAAGAATTGAAAAGATTACTATACGACGTTAATCTCCGCGATGATTGACGTCATCGTTCACCTTGGCGCATCGCGATACCGCGAGATAATTGCAACCGCGAGATGCTGGCAATAAGTTTCGCACGAGCTTCCGTTCATTTCCGACATGTCGCGAGCAATTTCGCGATTATCCATCGTAGTTATTTCGCACACCCGTTAGAGAGGTGCCTTACGGGTAGGAGAGTATTAATTATTTTGCGGAATGTACGGGTGGAAGTGTGTTTTGAGTAATACGGTTTTATTGCCGGCTAAGTTGCACCCATGAATTCGTTGGTATTGAATAATTTCGTTATCAGACTGACATTAAAATAGCCAGCTTGGAGAACGGCGAGGTCTTAATAGAATGACCAGAGCCATTACGCTGCTCCAGGGCTAAAATATTGGAAATTACGTTTTATAGTTTCTTGCACGAATGTATTTTTAACCCTTTATAGGGCAATTCTTTTTTATTTCTTCTTCCTCCTTTTTTTTTTCTTTTTTACTTTCGCGGTACCGTCACGGCAACGAAGTCTGATTGAAAAATCGATTATGTTTGCTCTTATGTCTATGGTATTTAAATCGTGGCAGAGTGTTTAACCGGGCTCCGATTACCTTGACTTCTATGCACAACACGGAGTCGCATTACGTTTACCGTAATTATAACCTTTAATGATCTGATAAAAATGCAGGGCTTTTTTTATTTTTTTTTAATAGACGACACACCGCTGAAGGGTTAAAAAACAAGCATGTGACGCAAATCCTACAGGGAACGCTGTCGCTCTTTATTACATCGCGGGAATATGAATCGCGAGTCAAACGACGAATTAAAATCAAATGAATTTGTTATTTGGTCGTCGATTAAATGTTTAATCTTCGTAAAATTCAACGAAACGGCTATTGTACTCACACAATTAATTTGTATTATTGTCTAATAATTGACGCAGGCGTAATTCCACGAAATTACGCGTCACGTGGCTGGGATTTTGCGAGATTTTAGATATCGCGAATAAAACAGGTAAAATACCGCGAGAAACCTGCCGATTGTTTCCAGAGAATGAAACTTCTCTTAAATCGTAATTAGTAGTTTAACGTCATATTCCAGGCAAAAATTGTATTTACGAAGCTTGTAGATACCTGAAATTGCAAGAACAACGCTACAATGTATTCCAGCGAAGCGTGCGTCATTAAGCAGTCAAATACACGTCTTATCTTCATTGTAGAAACGCTCCGGGACCTTATTATATAAAGGGTTGGAACTGTCAGAAGACGTCTCAGTCGTTTCAATTAGAAGGAAAAGAAAGGTTCTCGAACAAAAGTTAATTACACGGCATTTCGCCTCCGAAAGAAAATAATTGTAAGAATAATAAGATACCCTCTTCTCGTAGAATCATTTTTAAAGAAATATAACGAAACAAATTAGACGTCGCTGATTGAAAATATCTGGAATTTATGTATCAATTAACAGACTTCGTTTTAGGAAATATTCAACGTAGGCTCGCGCGGAAATATTTTCTACGTTTACTCTGCTGTGGCTGAATTAATTCGACTTTGTATCTTTATGGTGGCCTTGTAAATATCGAGGCGATGTACAAAGCAGCTCGATAAAAGCAAGCCGCGATTACTTTTTACTCACGTGGTGAAATAAGGGTCGCTCGTTCGAGACAATCGACCCTGATCGTCATTCGATCGAGAACGAATATTAACACGTGACATGGGATTCACGCACACACCTAACGGACTCACCCTTATTTCTTTATCCGCAGATTGGAAAGATGCCACTGTCAGAGTTCCGCAAGAAGAAATTACTCTTCGTTTTCAACGCATTTTTCGGTGAGTAAATCTACATTCGCCACTATCTTCCAATCACTTTCATCATCTACTAATTACACAAAGTTTCCTCGTGAAATTCAAACGTTAAACCAATGGAAAATTTATATGATATCTATTTTTATTCCAAATTATGAAAATCATTTGACCGATCGTTGTAAGTTTGATGTTAACACTAACACAGATCTCAACTCTTCCAATAGTGTCTCCCATTTCTCTAAAACCCCATTAATCCACGGTGTATCCGACATTTCTCCGAGATACCATGATTCAGGTAATTAGCAATCAACCCGTAGTGTTAACAGCTCGTAATTGTCTCGAGAAAATTATACGACCAGTTCATCCTTACGAAACTTTCCTACCCGGCCATTATCCGAGGGTGATGTACCCACTAAACTTTCATTTCCTACTGTCCCGTATCTTCCTTCTAACGGCAGGGTTAATCGTGTCAGTAGCGAAATAGCAAAACGAGAGCTGTCCTTTACCCCGAGCATTTCCTCAACATCCCTTCTTATATTTTCTTCGATCCCAATGGATCCTCCCGGGTTCTCCTCTAACAATCCTTATTTCTCCTGGCCTCCCTTTTCAAGGTATCGCCGGGGAATCTGGTGCGAGTCATACTGCGCTGCTTCGAGTGGAATGAAATACGGTCCACGCTCAAGGGTGGTTTTTCAGCCTCCCGAGGGTATTTTTGGGGGCTGGAAAAGGGAATCAAGGCTGTACAGGGGCGTTTTGTTCGGTCTCTCTATGGCACCTATGTGTCGCCCGCTCGGGCAAAAGTGAGGCAGGGCGGACACCTATTTATGGTATGAACAGGAGGAGATAAACAATGGACGCTGTGGCTCCGGTTAAGGGGTTGGTTGCCTTGCCTCACCGTTGAAATTACACGCTCGCCCTGTGTGCGTGTCCATTTCGCACACTCTTCTATGTGGCACATCATCGTAGTGTACATATACATATTAATATAATCGCGCACACTAGTTTACGACGTTCAACGTGTGTATAGGGGATGTTTCAAAACGGGTGGTCCAGAACTTCGGGGATGGACTTGTAAGGTAAGGATAAGAGTACGATCAGCGAATTTTAGGTGAAATTGGTCTGAATTGATAGTATAAAGACAGTGGGAAATATTAATTGTATATTGACAACTATTTTTATAAAAACAAAATTTGCTACTTAATTATAGGTGCTTTGGTTTTCAAGTAATTATCACTTTAACGATTCTCATCTCATTTTACGATCTTCAATCAATCCTTTGAAAAGTTACTATATAAATCATATAACAACCAGTATAATACAAAGCACAGCTGTAATTCAGAAACAAGGACCAACTACGGTAATATTCTTCCTTCTTCTAGTCTACCTAATCCACCCCTGAAGGTATGCAGCCAGTTTTGAAGCATCCCGTAGAACGTACACGCGCGAGCGTGACCGTGTCCCTGTCCGTGTGGATCTTCACGAACGTACACATAAATAATACGATGTATAAATACTGCGTGTAAGTAGCAGGTGAAACTTGCGCGTGAAGTTCTGCGCGGGCACCTGTACACTTTTGCGCGCACGCGAGTAAATTATTCGCTCGCACACGTGTGTTATTATGTGTATGAGTGTGTGTGTGTGTGTGTCGTTAAATCACGTGGCCGTTCGTGTGGAGGTCACAGGCGTGTACACGCTTCGCGGAGCTCATTAGCCCCTCACTTTCTTCCCTTCTTTGACCGTCGATCGGCTGCTAAACATATCCAACGGGGTTCTTCTTCGCTGTCGATACGTTAATTCACCGTGACCCAGGGAGAAACCCGCGGGACTCGTGCGATAAATCGCGAGTCGTTTCGCGTGTCGCATACGATTTTTCCGTGGATCGCGAAATTTTTTAATCCCGTGAAATTCGCATCACGTTTCGTCGCCCGGCGGATGTCTGGGTTACGTTGTTTTTTTTGCGTTCTTTATAAATAGCCGGTGATTCGAAAACGTAGTCGGTAAAGATAGCGGAATTCAGTTTACAGAATATTTAATGATTGAATATCGAATAAAACGGCGACGTTTCCCGTTACTTTTTTTGCAAACAGATTTTCATAATAGATTACGAATATCGACGTGAATACGTATACAATACATATACATATATTATACATATACATATAGTGTACGTATAGATAGAACGAAAGAAGGTGGGTAAACAAGTCAAAGTATTGTGCCACGTAAAATCAGGAAATATTCGCGTTACACGCAGAATGTAAACAGCGAGGATACGTGTTCGCATAACATTCCCAATGGCACGTGTTATTTAATCGATTCGTGATCGTATTCCGCATGTTTTACCGAGCATGACACCAACAGACACCCGGCACCACGTTCCCGAATCGTTCGGCCGGATAAATTATTTCACCGTGACCTCGAGCGGTGGGAATCGCCTCGACGGTGGAATTGTAAATTTTACGTCGTTGAATTGTAATCACCACTTAACACGGCACGACGGATAGCGGGGCCGAGAAATAGAAAGCGGGACACCCTAGTGGGATGGTGTTGGTAGAAGTGAGAGGAGGGAGAAGAGGAGAGGGAGAATGGGGGGTGGTGGAAAGGGGTTGATGCGAGAAAGATTCTTTTCGCACGAATGAGAATTAATAAACGAGAAGACCCTTCTGGACGCCCGAGCGATACTACGACCAAAGGAACGAAGGAAAGTCAAGCAACGAAAACGAAATTGGGTCGACCTGAGAAAACTAATGACGTCCGATTCAAACAGGGACGACCTTACGGTTACCGTTGAATAGCCCGATCGACGTGAACCTATCTTTCCACGGATCTACACCGTGAAATCTTGCACATTCCCGATTCACCCTGGGCACTGGCCAAAAATCCCGGAAAACCCAAAACCGTGGTTTACCATTCCACCGTAATCCATCCTCCCCCTCCCCTTCACCCCCTCTCTCTTTCTCTCTCTCAAGACGTTCGTTCATATTTCATTAAATCGATTCTACTCCGTGTTTTGGGTGCGCGATAGGGCATTCCCTTTTCTTCGGGAAAATCTTTTCGGTCTCTGAAAAGCGGAAAGTTCCGTGAAAAGCGTTTTGTTTCTATCCCTTGGACTTTTCCACACGGCGTTGGTTCGGATGGTTGCAACGTCAGGAGGCTATTATCAAATGAAAGGAAGCCGACGAAACTAATGGTTCTGCCGACGACAAACCGCGCTCGCGTCAACGTAAACGCTTGTCCGTGTGGTTTGATATAGGTGTCTTCGACACCGGCTTGATCCCGGGTTACGACATTTTACACTTTATCTGGTGGCGACGTGCCAAACTTCAGCCGCTTCCTTTCACGGTCCTCTTGTGTCTTTTCAATTCCCCGGAGACTGGGGGGTACTTGGGTCGAAACCGTATCTTTTACTACATCGATTGCGAGATTGATAAGAACGATGCTGTTTCGGCACCCGATCTTGTCTGATTTAGATACCGTTCGTTTTATGACGACGTTGGTATTTATGCTGTGAACGTCTCGAGATCATTTCATTTGAAGAGTTTGCTAATTAGGGGAACAGTAAATTAGGGAGGGGGGGGGGGGTGAAATAGGTGATTGTAAGATACTGGAGTAGTTATTTCAAAAAACTATTTTTACAGGATTTATACCTTGTTTAAATCTATTACTAATATTTTCGAGAAGTGAAATTTGATTACAAATATCACTGTTAATTCTGTTCTAATGTTTTTTGAATGTTGATCTTGATGGGAATAAGGAAGATTCCTGCTAATAGAATGATAACATTGTGTCCTCTGTCTCAGATAAACATCGATGAGAAATCGAGGGAATGTTTATACTCATTGGATACTTTTTACACATTTTCAGATGTCAATCAAAGCGGTGCGATCGATAAGAAGGACTTCGACCTCGCTGTGCAAGTAAGCTCTTAAATATTTTCATTTGCACTACGTCGAAACGATGACAATTAGTTGCGCGATAATGCTCAATTAAAAGCATTGCACCGTTCCGCGATGATAAAATTAAAGATTTGTATTTAAACGCTAGTAATTATTATACAACAGCTCGCGAGTGTTACTTGTTGCTGCGTTGAAATTGTTCGTTTTATCATTTTCATTTTAAATTTCAGCGAATCTGCGACTCTAGAGGCTGGTCCGCCGATAATGCCAAAGTGAAGAAAACGAAAGATACTTTGCTGAAAGTATGGGACGGTTTGAGACAACGGGCCGACCAAGATCAAGATGGCCAGGTACAAAATATATACATAATTTACATTAAAAAGAATAAAACTTTAACACGTCTCTCGCGCCCTCATTACAAATTACGAATACGTCACTGTAACGTGAAGCCGGGCTTACCACGGTTATAAATATTAATAAGTTGAAATGAATTAAAAAACGTGATCAACGTTCCAATGTAATATAGACACTTTCCGAATCTAATTTCACTCAAGCGAATACGTTACTCGGCACGAATGTAAAGTTAACAGAAGATTCATATTCCACCGTCTCAGGAGAGTCCGAGAAAATATCTCGTTTTCGTCATGGCAGAATTAGAAATTACACGCCCGACAAAAAGGAATTGTAATAGAACAATCTTTCAATTTATTACACCGGAAAGGATGTACTTCACGTAGACGATATTACTTCTTGGTGCTCGTTACGTTTTCTTGTGACATGCACGAGGGTGTAATTTGTTATATCGAATGAAAAAAAAAGGGTGACTACTGACGATTGATACGTTTTCTAGATCAGTCGAGAAGAGTGGTACTCGATGTGGGAAGAGTACGCGAAAGACCCGGCGAACGCGTTTGAATGGCAACAAACTTATATGACTTTTATGTTCGAACTTCAGGATTCCTCTGGTGAGTTTATTGTTCCTTCCGATTGTCTTCTCTTTTTTTTCGCGAGAACGAGGAAAATTTTTATTGTATTCTTCCCGGAATATCCGGAAACTTCTCGAGATTTGCATGAAATGTTCGCGCAAGATTTTGAATACCAGCATGAATATTCATTAAAAACGCGGTGACGCTGTTGGTTTTTGCGAAAATTTAAGAAGAAAGGGAACAAAAGGGCCCGTTTTTTACCGACAATCGTGACAGTTACGCTAGAACATTAGATGACCGGCGAAAAAAAAGGAGATTCGGGAAAATTGAAGACGTGCTTTCGCAAGATTTCCCACTTTTATCACATTAATGAACGAAAAAAAAATAATTATTTCTTTCAATGCGTAACAGGTGACGGATCAATCGATGAAACCGAGTTCAGTAATGTTTGCAGCTGTCACGGAGTCCAGGAGGCCGAGGCTAGGGATGCCTTTAAAAAATTAGGAGTCGTAAGTACAGATTACGTAACCCCCCCTTTCAAAAGGCTTCACCGAGCTAACCGAGTAACTTCTGTAAAACTGTTGTTCTTTTTTTTTCTTTCGTAGGGCGACGAAGTAAATTGGGTGAAATTTACGGACCTCTGGAAGCAATATTTCTCTTCGGACGACCCGAGCGCACCGGGAAACTTTATATTTGGAAAAACTTCCTTTTAACTCACTTTCCCCGCGGAACTGAGAGACATATATTTTTCTTTCTTGCTACACATGATATTATCCATTCTTATACTTTCTCACGGTTAATTTTCCTATCATGACTCGCTAGTCGGAAATCTTGCTTTAATTCACTTCTCCTCTTATCTTTGTTCCTATGTAAAATCGGAGCTGGACGTTAATTGCCGAGAAGTATGTGTAAGTATTGTTTATTCTATCATTCGTTTCGAATACTTTATTCGGACCCTAATTTGAACTTTCGTCGAATACGGTTTTGTTTTTAGTATGTAAATAATCGTCCCCGTGAATTCTGACGCAGGTGTTTACGACCGGCGATACGAACAGAGAAAACAAAAACAAAAATTTTGACAAATAAATATTGTACGTGGTGTCTCCGTACACGGGGTGAAAATTTTATTCAGTCGCCGAGGAACCGGCAGCCATTAAACTATAATATCTCACTGTATATTTGTATCTGTAGCGTATTTAAATGTAAAAAGTGAACTATCTGATCGTGATCTGTAAAAGTCTTCTTCGTCCAGTGGTTAATTCGTTGTTATACGCTCTAACACGTGGGTCTCGGCACTTATGAGAAAGGTGTATCAAACGATAACAAGCGCCAAATCTGATTGGCACATGCCTCGTGCAATGTTTTCCTACGGCCTGCAGCCATGCAGGGGATATTTCGAGAATTCCAAATAAACATCGCGTGCTCCTACAGATATCTTTATGGCTTCGGTATATTTTTTTTTGTTCGCAATATCAGAGAGAAAATAAGAATTGTCTCGAGAGACCGTTAGGTAAATTTACCTGGGTTGGTATGGAAATTTACGCGTACGATGGACAGTTACTCGTTATATTACATTATATTATATGTGAGCGATTAAAATACTCCCCGAACATTGACTTAATTATTATCTGAAACAATATCACTGACAAACTTATCTTATATCTGCAATGAGTTTTAGCAATTTTACTAAATACGCTATACACAGACGTTGCACGGTGTGTTTGTTTTAAACGGTACGTTTCCTATTCAAAGTTTAAACGTGGGATAATGTAATTTCGCAACAATATATTTATTTCTTACGATATATCCTGGCACCAATATGATAAAGTATTAAACAAAGGTCAAATGGAAATTTTCTGTTGTCGAAAGTAATTTACTTCGATTGCGAACGATTCAAGAACCGACGGTTATATCGAAATCAATTTAAATGTGTATAGTACGCCGTTAAAAAAAATACACCGCGTACATGTCGTTATATTAAAAAGCAATTAAGAAATTGCAGCTACGAACGCATTCGCGGCAGTGTTTTAGCGTAAATTCAATGGAAATTAAACGGAGCCAGTTTTCAGTAACTAAATTCGAACGTTGACACGTTTCCATGGATTTAATGAATGTAAACACAGAGAAACATATACATACATACATACATATATACATATTCGTACGGTATATCAGCAGACAACAAAAGAGTATTATATCCAGCAACGAATATTTAAGAAACAAGAATAATCTTAATCGTCCGTGAATGACAGCAGAGCAACGTTAATGAGCAAGGAACGGCAAACATTCAATTTGTTCGTTAGAAATCAATTCTCAGATACAACGGAGGCGCACGGTTTTTCACCGTCAACTTCAAAGAAGGCGACGCGGTTTATAAGAAACAAAAATAAATAAAAAAATTCGTTTCCTTTCTGGTGTTCGCTATCATCATCAATCACTGCCCGCGAAGATACATATTATAGAATACACATGGGTCGGAGCAGTAGTTGTGTTTAACACGGACAAACGGTACGGTGCATAAAAACGTGTAAATAACGTCAAGTATAGCCGTGGTATCTGCTAGAAGTGGATTGTATGTACAGTGTACGATGATAATTTCTGACCCGTCGTTTATTACAGTGATTGTTCCAATAAAAGAATAAAGCACCACGGTTCTCTTATATATGCATATATGCAATGAGATTACGGGAAATAAATCCGGTACATATTTAAAAAAATGGAAAGAAAGGAATTAATACGTCTCGAGATTGTCAATTTCATTAGATTTCACGGCTCGAACGGAAAAGATAATGTGCTTGCTTGTTGTTATAGGAATGCACATACACATGATATTATTGTTCTCGAATTAAAAATAGATATTATAGTATGTCCTCTATTTGTGAAATCGGCGTGCCGATAATGATACACGTGAAGTTATTGTAAAAATCAAATGCACGTCGCTCTTTAAATAAAGGTGTCTGGAATAAGTGTTTTCGTCTATGAATATTGCTGATTTAATAAATTATCGACGTATTATCTATACTCCTCTAGGTTAGACACTGTCCTTTAGATATACTTTTCGCATTCTTTTTTTAGTCCGTAGAAAATTCAGAGTTATAGATAAAAACAGTTCAAGTAGGACAACCGTCTACATATCTGACAGTCTAACAGTCACGTACACGCGTAAATATTTAGTTCGGTATTGTTCTAACATAAGTATGTAAAGAAATATAGATAAACAAATCATATTTATGGTTTTACGGGTCACTAAAAGAATCGTTTCTTCCGTAACGAACGAACTTTGCGTGGAATACGATTAATCGTAGTCTCTTATTTTCTATTCATTTTATGAATCTTACCTTGGTTTTTCACCGGCCGGACTTTGACATCTCGGGTTTTAATCTCCACGATGCGGAAAATCGGCGGCGGGAATACATATAATCAAGGCGAGCCGGCTGAAATGGAGAACAGAAAGGAAAGTAATGAAATGAACGCGTAACTCGATTATTCCATGTCCATGACAGTAATGATTCGGGACATTCAAACTGGCAGCACCATCTCACACTGGCGACACGAAATACTGGTCCTCTGGTTATCCGGTTCGGTGGGAAGATTTGAAAACAAGATAATGCAGGAAAATTCGGTGAGTACGCGTCGCCGCTTTAATTAATCATCTCTTTTCTACATCGGCGAGCGATATTGATGTACCGCTTTGTCCTCCTGTCGCATTATCTAACAGTCCAACATTATATAACCTCGAAATTCTAACCTCAAATTATGCCGCTTTTACGCGCGTTATACGCGATACGCGACACTGTTTTTTTACGATTGATTCGTTACGGCCGTATCTTATCGGCGACGAACGTTAGATAAATTGATAAAACCTCACCTGTTGTCCGTCCGAATTGTGCCTCAGTGTTAATTATATCACAGTCAGAGTCACTATGAGTGACCCAATCACTATATGCAATATTGCATATTACTCTGAAGCCGTACACATTCTTCTATTTACGCAATATTATCTGTCAATGCAAGCAGCAGCCTTAGTCGATGTTAGGGTGAATGATATTGATAAATGTAGTGAGTGAAAAGTGTGTTGTATGACTCCAAAGTATTAATCGTCCGTTTAAAGTTACTGCCCTGTAAGGTGATACGAGTTGAGGCATAATGTAAGTATTATAAGTAAATGTTTCTTTTTCATTGATATCGATAAAGTTTTTAAATACCACCATATAATGTTTTTGTTACGTGAAATATTTGTGATTATTAAATTGAAGCATTCATGAAATTGTTTACGTACTAAGAGATCAGAGAATTATTTTGAATGTGACCTTTATTGCATCTCAGAATATGGTATCTAAACAATTTAGTTAACATCATTGTTTTCATATGAAGAAGTGTACGATCATTAACGAAGTGTACAACTAATGATTTGAGCTATTACTAATAATATTAATTGATTTTGACTAACAATGGGTGAAACTTTCTCTCCAATAAGTTGTTAATTGTAATGCATTATCCATTCCTTTTAATGTTCCTTTGTAAGTGTAATACGTAGATTTACAAACTATTCATTGTTATATATAAAGGTATTGTCCTAATTTAGATTATATTCTACTTTACTAATAACAAATTATTTATGTAATAAATTGTATCTGTCTATACAAAGAACAATTAGTATTGTAGTTGTTGAGTTCTAAGTACAGAGTACGAATTACTACATTAAATGAAGTAACCATTTTACAGGTTGGATTACAGTGATGAGTTAGAATTACAAAAAGAAGCAGAAGAGGTTGAACAATTTGCCATGACTTCCTTAGGAAAGCTCATATTTGTAGACATACATTGTAGGCACCCAAAGTCTTTATCTACAGATAAACCGTCTATAGATTATGTTGATTCTTTATCACTAGCTTTCGAGAATCTTTTCTATATGCCATTTGACATTATTGAAAACTATGGTAATACTGTGCATACACTGGATATAAGTCACAATAAGTTTAGTAGGTATGTATATGTTAGATAAGACTCATGTAATGTTTCATGGAAATTATTCAAGAAAAATGACAACTGTAAGTCTGAAATAACGTATTTCTCCTTGCTCCATTGCCTTTCAGAAACCTTCAGTTTCTTGCAGAGTATGAAAACTTGACATCTCTCAACTTAGATCATAATAACATAGATGACCACACTGTATTCCCACATATGCCGAAACTTCAACTTCTGTGGTTAAATCATAATAATATAGAAGATTTGTATCCATTTATTAAGAATCTCTATGAGAGTGTACCTAATCTGAGATATTTATGTCTTATGGGTAACAAGGCAGCACCAAGTTATCTGAATGGTGGGACATTTTATGATTACCTTCAATACAGGTACGAAATAGAACAAACATGATGCTAAGCTTTTACACAAACAAATTGTAAAAGCTTTAATGTGCATAATACACACGTTGGTGTTATCATTTCTCTGAGTTGAATACTTTTTGAAAAAGGTTATTCGTCATATCTTGGTTTCCACATTTGGTACATCTGGATGACAGAACAGTAACAGCAGAACAACGTCAAGAGGCAAAGAGGCTATACAAGCGGCCATTCTTAGAGAATCTTTCTGAGAATGCCCCGCTGCCAGAATGCATCAAACATCTGCACAATAAAATCACAACCATATTTTCCAAACCAACACTGCCTGACAAAATGAAAACAGCAAAGGGATCAAACTTTATTATTTAGAACAGTATTAAGTTGTAACCTAAATAGAACTGGACAGAAGCTGCCTATTTCCATAAAGACAGAACAAAAACATTACCAAACAATATAGATTATTATTAGAGATTTTTATTTTACGGAAGACAGTAGTACGCAGAAGTGACCATATGGGGCAGTAATGAAACAAAATATCTTATTGTATAAGACAGTACATATACTGAAGTATATGATTATACATTATCATATTTGCACTTCAGCCTTAGCAATACTATCCACTAACTCAGATAATATAGAAGTTAACTATATTACATAACTTAAATAGACTCAATGCAAATATACCTGACTGTATGACATTTTGTAATAGTTAATACGTTGTAATTCAATTGACATACTTAACACGGTTTTTTTTTTTACAAACACTGTACACCATTCACTTGTTGTATAATGCATACTTATCTGTACGACTGCTCAGAAATATTTTATACTAATGATGATAATAAATGACAAATAAAAACCGACATTTAAAATGTATTTTTAATGTTCGTTTATAATTATCCCCGCCAAAAAACTCTTCCATTAATCGACGACATGATATTCATGCACATGTGTCGAGGGAAACAAAAAATGTGAAGTTTTAATTGTGGATTTGATATAATGGCAATAATACGAGGGTTAAATTGTTTGCTATTCGAAAACGATAAGCTCTATTTACCTGGATTTTTTTTATCACTGACAGACAGCGAACAGTGGTATAAATATTTAATGTGTTAATTAGTTAATTAACAGCAAAGCCACACGAAATACGAAGATACGAATCCTCCACATGGAAAGAAATCTTTATGGCATGCATACTTAAGTACTTGCTAATACTAAAAGAAAGAATGAATTTGAGATAACCGGACGTCTAAGATTTTTAATCGTCTTCAAACTCACGATATGAATTTTTTCTCAGACGTAACGGCGTCAAGCCTCACTGATAAACGTACGTTTAGGTGTATAAAGCCTTATTTATCTCGTTGATTATTTTGATTAAACCGATTAATGTTTTCGCATTATTATTACCCACCTAATTGCGACACCGTGGCAAGGCTACAATTATACCCTTTTCCGAAACGATAATCAGAATTTTCTACGCGTCCGGGATGATACGGCTCGATAAGAATTTTATTCTGGCATTCGATGATTTCTATCGCGTTTATGATTTCCTCGATACTCGTTCCATGAAAGGAAACGGTGTCTCAGACCGTTGTAAACATCTATTAGATAAGAAAGTTTATTGAACGAATCCCGGATAAGTCACGCAAATTTGGTTTTATGTCGAAATAATCTTCGAGAAAATAGCTTCGAAACCCAGAAAAGATCAATTATTGAATGATCATTCATTAAGTATTTCTTGCATCTCTTCAACTTACGAATAATTCCCGCGAGGCATATTCAAGACTTTCGCGGATGCTCGAAGAAGCAGTAAATTTTTAAAAGATGCGCGATATTTGCACGGACACTACTTCAATGTGACTTCCGATCAGTTCACGTGAACGATATGTCATGAACTTTTAGATGAACTGTAAACAAGTGTCATTTGTAGCAAATGATGCGTCAATTTGTTATGCGCGATAATACACGGAAGATACGTCCGTCATTTCAAAGAGGGTTTACAGGGGACAACACTTCTGACACGATTACGTTTCCTAATTAGCAACGTGTTTTCCAATCTGTCGATTCAAGGGCTAAGGATTATAGTGTCACGAATTACGCGTGGATGTCTGATTAGTTTGCGGGAGAATTACCGAATAAGTTTACCCGAGAGGATAAATGTTAACTTTGTAATAATTTCGTGCAACAGGAAGATCTGGACTAATTGGGAGAACTGGGGAAAATAGAACAATACAGTGTTTTACTTATAGGATAAAGTATTGTTTATACATTTATAAATTCTAAGTTTATTTCATTATCTAACAAAACAATAGAAATCTACATTTATTAAAATTCGAAGGAATGCACTTTGCAAATATAAAAACCATCGTACACAATAAATCGATAATAAACAAGTTTATATAAAAACAATAACACGTCGAGTCAAAACTGGGTAGGTTTTAAGCGACGACAAATGATCGTTTCGTCGAAATTCGACGTAGAATTGTTAATAATGGTGAGTTATCATGTAATGCCATCAACTGTAAGTTGTACGATACACTTGCACCGTTTTTCGAATACTCCTCGCGCGTATAAAAATTTTACTAAACGTAGAAATTTTGGTAATATGACACCGAATCTAGGGGAATGATTAGATCATTTATTTCTTCCGGAAGTGTGGAGAAAATATGTGTCCATTGTTCGCAATTTCCGGTGCGTAATCCTTCCACAGTGAAAGATCTACCGATGGAATTTGATCGCAGCTGACAATGGCGTTGCTGAAATTTAAAATACAGTAATTTAATAATTCACCTTGAAAATTCCCAGATATATCATAGAATAAGAGGAACCCTTACTCTTCAGAGACTTGTTGGAATCCTTTTGGTTGCATGGTTTTAATATTGTCACCATTATCACAGAATAATCTCGATATGCTGGCTTTTCGTATTTCGGCCAGTTGTTCTGAAACAATCGCGCAATTATCTTTAGGTCAGAAATGATTTTCGGAGGAGATCAGAAAAGTTATCAGTGACTAGAAATAAATGATAGATAATACAATTAGTTAGACATTCAAATTCATGGTTTTCACAACAAGTTGAAGGTGTTAATGAAAAAATTGATTACCTAAAGTGAATGCCAGCTGATTATCACCTCGTTCGTACCAGTACCTATCACCTACACGAGTAACATAGAACTGTCTAATAAAAATACATAAGAACGTTGGACCAGTAAGTGTTCCTGGCACGTGTTGTTCTAACGAGCCTCCAACTGTCAGTTCCACGTCGTCGGGACTTGCGTACAGTTGCATCAACATTTGTATATTCTATAACAAGAAATTGAAAACAATCCTCTTACCACATTTAACAGAAATCGCAAATATTGATTGGGTTAAAAGTCAACAAATATACATTAGTCATTTCTGTTTCTAAAAAAAGATTCCTTTCATTCACAACATCTGAACAACATAATTAATCAGTTTATGAAACGATCGACAAATGTAAATCCCTATAATTGTGTCCCCTCTTCTTTAATTAACGCAAACTTAATTTTCACATACCTCCGTGGAGATATAGTCCTGGAAATCGGCGAAGTCTTGTGCTTTAGGCAAACCGCAGTATTCGCGGAAGCTGTTGTAGGATGCGAGACCGTGGTCACGGTTTCTCTGAATGTCAGTTGCTCGGAGATCTGATCCCAGTGGCCTGCCACGTCTGAATAAGTATTGCGTGATCTGAAAGGCAACAGAAATTCCATAATTTTCTCGTCGGTACAATTGTTTTTAATTTTACACACACTTACTTCTCTGTCGAAGTATCGATCGCTGGCTTTTTCTGGTTGATAAGACATGCCCCTCGTCAGATCATCCATGTTGTTACCCTCCTCGATGACACCTGGTCTGTTGAAATGATCGCTCAGACGCAGGGAATTGTAGGGTGTGTAGTATCGATGTGAATCCACCAAGCTGGAATAGTTTACAAACCACGAAATTTTGGTAAATTATACAATTTGATTGATTTATTAATTAGTAGAGTTAATGGATCTTACTTAAGGAAACCAGCGATCAAGGAATGGAAGTATCTGAAGGCCGCGGACGAATGTTCGTTTATAACGCTTGGGTTCACCTCTGGATTGTAATCATTCACGTATCCTTGAGTGTCGTATAGGATTTTATTACCATACGTGGCCTGTGTACCTAAAAATTTAGATTTTCAACGTGAAACGTGAATAATAATTGTGTAATAATTTAACGAGAAGTACCTACCTAAGAATATTGGCAGCCACTCGTAGTAAGAAATCTGTTGATGTTCCGCGATTGTGATTCGCCGAGTCTCTTGGAAGATCGTCTCGTCGGTCCAGTGTGGGTTCAAATTAGCTAAATAATCAGCGATACGATTATGCTCTCTCAGTAGCAATATCTGTAGAATGGTCAGCTGAGGATTCTGATTAGCACGAGTGTCACCTAAAACAATGATATAATTACATTCCATCACATACAAAATAGAAACATTTCCAAAATATTTTTCGAATTATTATAAATCCTTGATGTTTTCAAAGTTTTATTATACAGGTTCAAAGGTCAACGTATCACTGATTGGGTAACGTGTCACGTAAGTTGTGACCCTCAGAATAATAAACAAATCTCCGGTGGGGTAATATTAATGTTTTTATAGTATATTATAAAATTATTCAAATCATGTTGCAAAGTAAACGTTCCCCATCCAGTGTGTCCTGTGATCTACGGGATCGCACATTGTCCCTTGTAACGTTATCGATCCCTGCATCGATGATTTCATTAAGACTCACCGGTTTGGTAACAAACTTCGTTAGGTTGCGTGGTATCGCAAATGCCGGTTTTGTTGGCTGCTGCGGGCGGCCATTCTCTGTTATCTCGAACATCGACATTCATGCGGCCGCCTACACCGGCGCGCAAACTAGCCGCCGTTTCATCGCTGGATCCGTAAACAAGGGATAGATCCAGGAAATGGGTGACAACGGTTAACTGAGGAATTAATTTCACGAAACTGATTAAATCCACTCGAGTAACGAGTTCGCGTGAAATTCTTACTTTATCTTCCCGAATCATATCGTAAGAAACATTTATCATCATAAAGTTCGAGATCGATATAAGATAATAATTCTATGATAAATGTAAATAGAACGTTAGAATGACAGGTCCATTGTTTTACCAAAGATTTGTATAATAATCCCTATCAAAATGAAATCCAAGATCCGTATCGATCAATAACTTTGTTCCATTTTCACGTTACGTAGAATGAGTCAACGAAATGTCTGTCGACGAAGAATTAATTAATCATCGTTTGACATATCGTGCTCGATTGAATTACGTTTATAAATTGGTGTACGTGGATAATAATAGTTTTATTATATGTTCCTGAGGATTCGCTTCGGGTAATAACTACCTATGCTCTAATAGCCTTAATAGTTAGTGTCTGATTCTGGTTTTCCGATTGAACTCCCGACGTACGATGGATGAGGTAACAAAGTGAATGAGTCGTGTTAGCCAACGGGGTAAAGAGTAGCAAACCTGTTCTGCTGGTTTGTACGCGGAGGTACAGCCGCGGTCAAGGTCAGTCGTACTACGAACGAAGTTGAGACATCTTATGTTAGACTTGCTGTAGACGGGGTCGTTATAGGGTATCACTATGGGGTAACACAAGTCATGGAGAGCCGACGAATCCAGTAGTTGTCCATCATCCGTACAACACCGTGTTGCATGACGTTCTGTTTGGAGAATGATGATCAATTCATTTCTTAATTAATTGAATTCGGTTAAATATCTGCTCCAATGAATCATATAGGAAGTGTGAACTAATTATTTTCCAGATTTGACGTGAAATTTGATTTGATTTGATTTTGATTTGATGTGGAATTGATAAATTGTCAATGTGGTTTCAATTACTATGTTTCAAAATTAATTAGACACAGGTAGATTAAGAGAGGATGTAATTTCCGGATTTGTAGAGAAATTGAAAGTTGTTGGAATTATTTGTTTAAGTGGAAAATGAACGATGAAGTTGTGTTAGTGGATCGGGATAT
This sequence comes from Mimumesa dahlbomi, assembly GCA_917499265.3. NCBI lineage: Eukaryota > Metazoa > Arthropoda > Insecta > Hymenoptera > Crabronidae > Mimumesa > Mimumesa dahlbomi. The sequence continues at coordinate 4,035,961 of OU824113.1, read as the reverse complement.
TAGCGTAGAGAAAGAGAAATTTACTGGATTGAGTTGACCCGTCAATCATCGCCATGTCGTGAGTCATTATCTGACCCCACTGCATCGCTGCCAGCGTCCATATTGGATCATCGACGTCTACATTCGGAAACAGCGTATAGCTGACCATTCTCGCGGGTGGCAAATCTGTCCCCGTCACCGACATCGTGGGCGACCGAATTCCTGTTCAAGAAACACAACTTAATTTCCTAGTACAGAATTATCGATTTCTTCATACCGCTCCGCCGCACAGAGTGACAGTTCATTAATTTGGGTGGACATAATTATTTCACTTGCTTTTCTATCTTTCAGATAAAACTATGTCGCAAACTCTGGTAGACACTAATCTTGATAGAAAGAAATTTCAGAAAAAATTATATCATACGTCACGCCACTGTATTTCCGGCAACGAAATCGCTGATTAATTAATTAATTCGTAAGATTTATCAATGACGTTTCGTAATTAGGATGTTAATTAACACTGTTTCTTAGTATCCAGCGAAAGTGAATGACGAAAAGCGTTCGAGTACAATACGGTAATTAAAAATCTAGAGTGTCGGTGAATATTTCTGCGAGATTTATGAGAATGTCCGGGGACGGCTGCGCAAAAACGCAAGAATGCCGCGAGGTGGTCTCACGTGCTCGCAAATATTAACAGGCTGTCGTGAACTTTATAAAACGGGCGACAAACTAGTTTCTGGCGAAACATTTAGATCACGTTCGAATGCATTTACCCCGCGGGAAACAAGTTTTTTGTGAAAGTGGATGCTCGCGTTTATCCCGTAAACGGTAAACTTTTTCGTGATGAGCTGTCGAAAAAGAACAAAAAGAAAAATGGATTTCAGAAAAGAATTTCACAAAGTCCCCATTGCAATACTATCCGCGAAGTGTAATAGTTTCGGTTTACTTTCGCGCAGGATTATCGAATCAATTCTACGCGTGTAGTTCGTCGTTTTCTAAAGTGCGGCAACAATTTACTATTAGTTCAGCGTTCTTGGAATCGTAGAAACTTTTTTAATCCTTTTATTACAATCATTATATCCGAGAAAGAGAGAAAAAAAAGCCAGCGATAGACTTGGTAGATTTTGTAACGCGAAGAGACGGTCGATTGCGCGACTTTTTTTTTAATATTTAAAATTTTACGCAACCACGTCCTTGCGTGCGAAAAAGGAAGATAAAATGGCGGTCTAAATTTTCTTGCAATTAATGTAGCACGCGTAGTCAGAAAGTGCACGCGATTTTCTCCTGATTTTCGAACGACATGCAGTCAAGACACGCAACTTATTAGCGAAATGAAAGAAACACTGTATATATCGTATTGTGCCACGTGTATTTGATTTTCCTAATTGTTTCACGTTACGATGTCTTGCTGCAAAAAGGAAAACCGTATGATTCACGGGAAGATGGAAGCTTAGATGGGCTTTTTTTTGTCTCCGTGCTCGGTTCGCGTGGCATTACCGGTAATTAGCGAATCACGAGAAACGTTCTATCGCAAACTCGTAAACGCAGGTGCGCGATAGAGAAATAATCGAAATATCTGACACAATAACGCCCGTTTCCGGCTGCCGTTTAATTTATGAATGAAATGGATCGTTAACGAAAAATAATATGGTCCATTTTAGAAACTTTTTCATCCTTGGGCATTATTTATTGCCGGAACATTAAGAGGCAACGAGCAAATTATCAAATCCCATAAACATAGTGTAATTAGGATCAGAAAGAGAATCAAATTTATTCCAATAAATAATTTTATATACCCCAGCGGATAAAGAGCAGTTAAAAGATTATTGTTAAATTCTTTAGTATTTACGTTAGGCGGTATGGTATAAAAGAATACATATTTCTAACGATGCTTTTTGTCCATATTATTTTCTTAAACTGTTTAAGTAATTTCGTTCGAAGGCTAGGTTGTTGCACGAAATGAAATTATGCCGTAATACATTCGTTGCCGTGGGTAACCAGAGGTTTTACGTCACGATCCTTTTAATATGCCTTCGATGCAGAACGATTCAGGAAAATCACTGAACCATTCTTACGCGCGTTTTGCTCGCCAATAGTTTACGTCCACTTACGTACGAAACGCAGCGGAGCGTAACGATCGAAAGACGTATCTGTCCGTACCAGTTCTGTAGATCATTATGGGCTATAACGAATTCGCTGGATTTTTGCGAACTATTTAAAAGTGTCGACGGATTTAGAAACACGAATTGCGTGCTGGTTAATAGAAACCGTCGCAACTTGTGGGAGTTCATAATTTTGAAATTAATACGCACGGCTTGAATTTCTGGGCCTTTAAGTTTGTTATCTTGAAAATTCTGGGCTTTGAAATTGCAACGCAAGAGTGATTCAAAGCCCTGGAATTTTTTAATTTTTGTATTCGTACACGAAGAATATTTCAGGGTACCGAAATTTCTACTCATCGATATTTCCAGATTTGGAAATTTATACGTGTAACATTTCAACGCGGTGAATATTTCTGTACGTTGTTGTTATCAACGCTCTGAAATGTATTGCTATGAAAGTTTTTCTCACCGTCTCCGTAGTTTGCGGGTAAAAGTCGTGAGTATCTCGTGTTTGCCAGACCCCACGTCGGATTTCGAAGATTGTTACAGGACCCGTCAAACGTTCTGTACCGAGAGTTTTGGCACTGTCGTTGATACGTGTCACCACACGTAATTTCCTCGTGAATATTGCTGGCATTTTTTCCGGGTGCAAACGTGAAGCTGCGATAACATTAAAAAAAATTAATTGAAAATGCGATTCAATTTTATTTTATGACCGATAAAATGATCGAGGACGTTTTGGACGCGGAATCCGAAACCGAATAAGACAGTGAAAGATTCAAGTCGATATCTAAAAGTTTACGGAAATGACGAAGGAATTACGAAAATCGCGAAAAATGGTCATATTCAACCAGTTTTTTGGTCGGCATTCACGCAATTTTTGAGATAGCGATCTGAGACTGGTACCATAGTTTTAGTTAGGAAATTCTACGTCAGAACAATGTATAATAGTTGTACTTTTCGAAAATTTAATTTTTCGCAAAAATCTGAAGGGGGTAGGTCAGGATTTTTTGCGATTTTCGTAAATCGCTCGCTATTTTTACAATTTTTTAGATATCAGAATGATTCTTTCACTGGCTTATTCGGCTTCGGATTCCGCGTCCAAAACGCCCCGGATCATTTTAATATCTCAAAAATTGTGGAAATGGCGGCCGAATTACGAAAATCGCAAAAAATCCTGACCTACCCCCTTCAGATTTTTGCGAAAAATGAAATTTTCGAAAAGTACAACTATTATAGGTTGATCTGGCGTAGAATTTTCTAACTAAAACAATGGTACAAGATTCAGGTCGCTATCTCAAAAATTGAGCGAATGCTGAACGAAAAACTGCTTAAATTTGACGATTTTTCGCGATTTTCGTAATTCTTCCGTCATTTCCACAATTTTTTAGATATCAAAATAATTCTTTTACTGACTTATTCGGTTTCGGATTCCGAGTCCAAAACGCCCTGGACCATGTTAATAGCTCAAAAATTACGGAAATGACGAAGGAATTACGAAAATCGCGAAAATTCGTCAATTTCAACCAGTTTTTCGCTTGCCATTTCCACAATTTTCAAGATAGCGACCTGAGACTGGTACCATTGATTTAGTTAGGAAATTCTACGGCAGATCAACCTATAATAGTTGTACTTTTCGAAAATTTAATTTTTCGCAAAAATCTGAAGGGGGTAGGTCAGGATTTTTTGCGATTTTCGTAAATCGCTCGCCATTTTCGTAATTTTTTAGATATCAAAATGATTCTTTCACTGGCTTATTCGGCTTCGGATTCCGCGTCCAAAACGTCCTGGATCATTTTAATATCTCAAGAATTACGGAAATGGCGAGCGATTTACGAAAATCGCAAAAAATCCTGACCTACCCCCTTCAGATTTTCGCGAAAAATGAAATTTTCGAAAAGTACAACTATTATACATTGATCTGGCGTAGAATTTCCTAACTAAAACAATGGTACCAGTTTCAAATCGCTATCTCAAAAATTGAGCGATTGCCGAACGAAAAACTGTCATAAATTGATAATTTTTCGCGATTTTTTATACATATGTTGTTCTCTACAAGCCTTAACATTTAATAATTGTCAAAAACAATTTTCATTTTCAATATTACTCGAATAATACTCCCTCGAAAAATGTTCCGTTAAACATTCTTTTCCCAAAGAAAAAATTTATTCGAAAAGTTGTCCGTTCTCTTATCACATATTTAAAAACCCGCGAAACTTTCGCGTCGGAAGTATTTTTTGACAGACACCTTTATCGTCTTCCGGAACAGAAACTAGGGGTGTTTTCACCCCCCCCCCCCCATGAAGTGCGACGTCCCACAGGACACGGGAACTCGCGTAAAATTGACGCGGAGAGTTTCGAAACGTCGCTTATCAGCAGCAATTTCGTAACTACAAACACACTCTTAATTTTCACACTCACCTCGAGAAAGTTGGTGAATATGTCACAGCAGGACGAATCGTCTGAACAAAGGGATGATACTCGTTACCAAAAGAGCTCGGTGTCGCGTAATGATGGAAATACGAAGTTTCCGAGCCGTCCAAATCCAAATCGCCTTCATTTTTATCTGAAAAAAGCACATTAACATCAAATCGAATCAATTTCCTTAATTTGAAAGATATTTCAGTATAATCCCATCAATTATTTACTCCATAAAGTAGCATTTAATTATCTAATAAACCTTTTCAGCGAAATTATCATTTCACAGTTGATTGAATCGGAATAGTAATTTCAATGACGGTGCGATATAAAATCATGAAAATTCACTTATAAAGTACACGTATGTCTAATTCCCAGTGAATTCATTCAACCCTATCGAACATAGTTCCGGTTTCCATCTCTCACAAGTTTACCTCGCACTCGAGTCCAGTAGCCGGTGCGTAATTGAGATCACCGTGATCATGATCGAGCGTAAAAAATCGCGCAATTGTTTAGCCGCGGTGAAAGGTTGCCGTTTACGAGTTTCCCACGTAACCGGGGATATATATCTTATGCAGAATCGTTCGTCGATGTATCGCTATGAATTTTCCTACGTTTATCGCGTGTACCATCGGATCCGGCACGTTCACCATGGCCTCTGGATCAGTGATTTTCAACCGGTAGAGATCATTAATTAAATCACCGTCGAAAAACTTTCAACTCGCGCTAACGATATATATCAAAATTGAAATAACTTTTAATGGATTCTCTTTTCTTTTATCATCGCAATTTAAGCGTGTCACGAAAGTTCAAATATAAGTTGGAGCGTGACGCGGGCGAAAAAAGGTTGAAAAACACTGCTAGATCGTCGGGATCCAATGTCGTTCGTAAATGGATCGTGAAACGTGCACGTTCCACGATCCCTTTCACTGCTTTCGGTTTAACGATAAATGTTATACCCACGACAGATCTTATCGTACCTACCCGGGACACCATAAGTATTACACATATACCCATATAACTTGCCTCCTAGCGTGTACCGATATATGTACATAGTGTAGATATATACATATATAGATTTGCATTTAACCGTGGCCGATTAAAAATCGCACCGCAAGAAACCGATTGGCCAATCGACGATTTCGCGTGTTGCGATTTTACGGGGAAAATCTCGATCCGTTTCGAAAGTGTTTAATGAGAATTGAAAGTGACAGTCGCGAGACTGGCGGAGGATTTTATTATTAGTTTCAATTCCGTTTCTACGCGGAGTCTGTTGATGATTGTCGTATATTGTTTGATCAAGTGCGTACAGCGGTCTCGTTTTGTTCGTCGGTCACGGTGCAATTTGTTCTGCGGCACATTAGTGCGAGGCAATGTATGCCACTGATTTACTGCGGAATCGTATTGACAAATAGGAGTCGAGAAAACACATGAAATGGTTCTGCGCGACATTCACCCCGGGCGTCAGTGTTTCTCACGCTAATTTCTGTCGGAACCGCGACAAGGTGTTTACAGGTGGATATGAGTCTGTTTTTTGTTACTTTCAGACTTCCACACGAAGTGTATTTTGTCAGCTTTTTATCTTGTTCGATTCTTTGTAGAATTTTATTAAAAGAATCGTGTTGGAAAAGTACAGGGTGTTTCTCGCAAGTTTAGTTTCACATTTGTTGCGAAGAAAACAAAAGCTTTGGTTTGTGGAATTAAGGATTTGTAAATTGGACCCTCCATCTTCGCCATTTACACTAAACCTACCACCGTCGGCCAATTAACTGTTCTCAAACTTTGGACAACAGTTCTGTATTGAACGTTACAATATTCTACATTATTTTCAACAGTATTTTATGAAAAACTACATTTTTTCTAAATTTACCACTATTCAATTGTAAAAATTCCAACTTTTATTTTAGGACCAAACAATTTAAAAGAAAGATTGATTGAAATTCATCCTTTAACTACTGTGTATCTTTATGCTTCATAAATCTATACTAAATGTACTATCACCAGTGTTCAATTGTACCACTCCTAAGTTTTCGTTTTTGAAATCTGAACGTATCCTTTGTCGGCAGGTTTAGTGTTAAGGGATGAACGGAGCACCGTCACTACTAACGCGGCTTAACACGTCTCCGCGGCGAAGTTGTCGAAAGTCCCGGGCAAAATGTAACTTGCATTCCGCCGCGTTTACACGTGCAGACGTTTTCTATCTCACCGGCGGCGGCGGCGGTGGTTTCTTGCCATTAACTCCCACCTGTTGCACAAGGAACGTGCAAACGGTATGTACATACACACGCCGCCACTATTTCTTCTGCCCACTGTCTCTCGGTTATCAACGCTTTAATTATCATCATAGAAAGCAGGAAAAATGGTGCTTCGAAACACCCGGTTTTTTTTTCGCCCCGTTTCAGGAAACTCCGGATGGTATTTTTACCAGATCTTGTTATATAAACATATACCGGGATTTCTTGTTCAAATCCATACTTGGCTACGGTATACTCGGAAATCGCTTGTAATTTTTAAAGAACCGTTTTTAACGTAATCTCCGCGCTGCATTTGGCACGGTAAATCAGGATTTTCATGTTTCCATTAATATAGAGAAAATATTATCTATGTTGTTCTATAATTATTCGGTGGTGACGCAATGTAATATAATAATTCTGATTTCTTGATGTTTTGAAATTTTCAATAAATACTATCCACGTATTTATTTTAATTTACAATGAATTTCGTAGACGTTTTCCTTAAGAAAACTTCCAATTTTTTGTTTCGTCTAACTTCAGTTTTTTCTATAATCCCATCAGTGTCCGGGTAATTGCCGGCATTAAATATTAATAGGTTGTCTACGTGACTGGAAGTTAATTGAGGCGAAGTGTACGGCAATTAGCGAAGTTGAAGTTTCCTTCGGCGCGGTGCGATCGGTTTTTTTTCCGTGCGGAAATTTCCACGTAGAAATTTCGTTTTTCCACCATTGATCGATTCTCTATACCTTCTTTCCGCCATATGTGGCAAAGATTCTGTGCTCGTAAATGGTGAAGCCACCTGCGATGGGGGTAACAGTGGATACCACTATAATTGCATTCATTGGAAATAACTTACATCAGAGAAAAAGTCAATTAAAGTGCCATGGGGATAGTGGCAATCAGGAACAACTTACTGGACGCCGGTTTTTACGCTCCCGTCGAGTTTTCTTGCCCGATCTGTGGAAATCTATGCGATTTCAGGTTCACGCAGCGTGAATAGACAGGGTGGCGGAAAAAAAAAGACATTTGAAAGCGACATTAAAATGCCCACCGACCAATAACAAGTTCGCGACGATAACGTTAGTACGTAGCGGGGAATTACGTTTGGATTTGTCACGGCATGGAATGCCGGTTTCTAAATTACAGTTGTACGATTCGATCGTAAAAAAACAACGCAAATCGTCACCTTCTTCGGCAACCCTAACTGTCGTGCGGTTGATAAATGTGTGTTTATTTCATAAACACGAAGCGAGAGACATGGGATTGTTAGAAGAATTTAATAACAAGTGAACATTTTTTGCTCATTTTTGTTGGTAACCTACAACGAGTTTTTGTTTATAAGAAAATTAAGTGCTGGTGGAATTGTATTATTTTTGTTGAACAGATTTTCCAATTCTGGCGTCACAGAGATTAGCAACGTGGTATTTATATGTACAGTAATCTACACGGTGTCGCATAATTATCACGGCATTTGCAATTCCTAACAACCCGAACGTCCCGCATACTTGATTAACCCGTTCTCGGTTCGCCACTATATTCGTTTCTGCACGAAAATTGAATAATTTCCACTCACCCCCGCAATCCTCGGACTTTTTGTCCTGTGACGTAATATCCTCGCCAATCGCCACGTGTTCCAGTAGACACACGACGAAAAGGGTGGCGATCCACCAACCGTTCCGCCTCTTCATTTTCCTGTCAATGAGAAAATATTAATTATTATATCACCAAGGTTTTTGCCAGTCTTAATTATAATCGGCAAACCAGAGAATCAGTTCATATGCAAATATTCCCTATCAGAGCGGGTATCCGTCAGGAATTGGAAAACTGGATTCTAATAAAACACGTTTCACAGAAATCCATGGGGGAGATTCGAAAGAAATAACGAAACTTTCCATACCGCGAGTTAACGCAATTATGGATACGGTTAAATGATAAATAATAGATAATTCTCATGTTAATGTCAACTGCGAGACATACCTAGTGGACGGCGATTTCAATTAGAATTCGAATGTCCGTATTATAAAGCGATCGCTTTCCCAGCCGTTTTCACATTAATTTCCCGCGATACACATAGAAAGACGGTGATTTTCAATTAGAATTCTTTTCTTTTTTTTTCACCGCAACCGAGATCGCGATTTTCACTGCGTCGACCGCGCGTATTTAAATTCCGCGGCTTCTCGTAATTTGACCCTGAATTTCCGTACGACGCTAATCAACCTGAAACTCGTTCGAGCGATTTCGAAAAAGCACGCGGGGGAAACTCTTTCGCCGACACTTTCCCTGCGGAAATCTACTTACGGTCAGACGCCGATAGAGCGTCCGTGATAATAAAATATTCGCTCGGGATCGACACGGGAAGATGAACAGAATGTTTTTTGCCCCGAATTTTTTCAACTCTCTCAAAGTGATTCACGAATTTCACCGGTTAATCAGATTTCCCTGTTTTCCTTCTGGATTTGTCGATTTTAATCGCGCGCGTACCGCGATTCACTTCTCCGATGAAACCGCGGACTTTCCTTTGTGTCAATTGGATTCGACTGTTAAATAAATCTCACTAATTTGAACGTCGACGCTAGCTTATTTTTTTTCCACGTTTCACGGAATAATATGCGTTACTGTCACGTACGAAAAAGTTTATTTTTCAGGTCAGGTGCGGATAAGGTAATCATTTTATTTTCTCGGCTGTTTTGTTTATACATCGCTGTTATTGATGACGTCATTCTATTCTTTAAATGCAACAAGAAAGATTTCTTTTATATTTCTTGATTTTCCATGAGATTGAAAAAATTTGTCCTGTATTAAGAAAAAATTTATTCGAATGAAATTAACGACTACGGTAGTCACGTGACTTTAGAACGATTTAGTAATTACACCTATTTCTCTTCGTTCGGAAATATTGGAACACCATTTGACATAAGTATTCGGAGCGCCGATTGCCACGTGGTTGTAATTAGTTTAATCGTAACTCGAAATCACGTCACATCCAATTAACCAGGTATTTTTTTTTCCTGGAATCGGGGAACACATGTTCTACGAGCGACGTCGTTTATTTTCGTTTGAGTTCTTAATTCATTTCGTACGGCGGAATAATAATTCATGTGTACGGAGTTATACCACCACTTATCACGATCATCGCAATTTACACCGTTGAAAGAGAAAGGATGCATTCTAAATCGTTCGTATATTAATTAAAACAAGCACCAGCCACTCACGCAACGGTTAATAAATTTCACCTTGATGTTACGTGCGCGTAATTTACAAAGTGCGTGAAATCTATTATGCTTATCGAGTTGAACGCAAGTTGGCATCACCGGATTGGTTTAAAACCGACTTAGCGTGTTATTTTTTATACGTCTACCTAGACCTCGCGTCCCAGGACTGTATAAATATGTTAAGAAAATGTTAAAATTTAAAATATCCAGGCTTGCTTCTTATCTTATCACTTTAAACATAACAAATTGACAATCGATGGACAATCTGTGTCATCTTTATGCAATTAGCTTTTCTATTACGAGTTTTTTTTAACCTGTCACATGAAAATTATTGTCGTTCTTTACCTGTGCTACCGACATTGATCATATTTACACGTAGCGCGGGAATAAAATAAACTTTTGAATTTGATGAATGGCGAATTTGCTTTGGAAGTGTGTATTTTTTTATTCGAATTTGAATAAAAGGGAACGAATTTAAATGATTAACTACTTACATATCTAACGATTAGTCCGGTTGGGGTAATTGACGATGCGATTACATTAGCTGCGTAACTGAGACTGAATTATTATGTTAAAAGACGAGAACACATTCACTGAGATACCAATATTTAAGTATTTGTCCAGTTGCCGTGTGCCTTGCAACAATATTTCCCGTATCAGTTTGATATAACAATAAATGAATCTGCAAACAACAGATGGTTCCATTCTCTGAAGTAAACTTCACGAAAACAATTATTTCAGTTACTAAATATAACTAATTCAAAGGACATAACAAAATTTCGTTATCTATTTGTCATATTTTAATCATCCGTGTGATGTGCGAATGAGAAAATCATAATTCTTTCTCGCCTGACATCGTAATAATAATAAAATCCGTAAAATTTGCAATCCTCCAATCTTTAATCCGCGGTAATTCATTTTCGTAAAAATTAGACGTTAATTCACTCTTCCACCCTCCATGGTGAGTAACGTGTTAAACGACTAGATAAATTGAAGCACAGATTTCCGTCCACAAGACAACGGTTGGCATTTCGTCGTAATAAAAGTTACGTAGCGACTCGATTTTCTGCTAACGGCGTACGTACACGAGAAACTCTCGGCAAACGGTAACCGGTGTGCAACGGCACACGATTTTGCCTTCCGGTTTCACGGTTAGGACTCCCCGGTATAACCCCATGGAAAAATGTGTGCGCTGCGCTTTCTTCCTCCCACACTCTCTAGCTGGATCGTGCCGCCGAAATGTGTACACGGTTTCAACCAGGTCGGTTTGCGAATACAGGACGAATCACGCAACGAGTTCTACATTAGAAGTACGATTAGATTTTACGAGCTATTGGCTGCCTTTGGGAACACGGTTTGATAGATCGGAGAAAGTTTGTGGCCGGGTTATGAATTAAACAGTGGCTGAGAAAATGGTAACGTGGCTGCGTAAAAATTTATGGGGACTTTATTAAACTCGGGGGTTTCGAACGATTTTCCCGGGCAGACGCTGCGAAACGGAGTTTTACGGGGTAGGGAAACTTTATCGCGTTGGTGTGAAGAAAATTTGGGGCGAGGGAATTTCTGGGGTTGCAAATATTTGCGAGGGTGTGAATAGTTTTGGTTGTAGAAGTTGCAACGCTTGGAAAACGTTGGATGCGTAGAAATTTCAAGGTGTGAGAATTTTTTAAATCTGGGAATTTGAAAGGTTGTACATTTTATGGCGTAGGAATTTCGATGCGTAGAAATTTGGGGACCTTGAGATTCTGAGGCGCCAAATTCTCAATGCGTAAGAATTTCTGAATTAGTCAATTTCTGCGGCACCAAATTCTCAGTGTGTAGGAATTTCAACTCCAGCCAATTCCGAGACGCAGAAATATTGATCGATAGACGAATAAATGTTAGTTGATCGAAATGAAATGAATTTAATTTGCGTTGTGAAAAGACATTTCCAAATCGATCCATTACAGTCCGCACTAGTATAACATAAACTACTTGCTGATTATTAAAACATGGTTCGTTACGTTTCATGTACACCGTTTCGTCAGACTGAAACTATTTTTTTTTCAATCAGAAAATCAAGTATCAGTCGACCAGGCAGCCGAAGGTCTCACACTGCGATAGAAACACGAAAGATAAATTTTCAGTAGGCAACCGAGTTCATTCAGACATAAACTATAATAAGACCCGACTTCAAATCACAGGTGATCAAAACCCAGCCCGCGGGAAAATGTGTTTTCTAAATCAGATTCATTTATTTCAGAATACCGAAACAGCACGTGTACCGCGAAATTCGAACACATCGTCAGATAGGAATTGGCAAGCAATATTTTGTTACGCAGAATAAAATAATATTTCATATCAAATACCGGTAGAGTTCCGGCACCACTAAAAATAACTCGACAAACTTGAACGTACCGTCAAAATATAAATTTTAACGTTCTAAAAAAAACATATTTTTTACGCATGATAAACTTCATGCACGGCGTTGAATAATTAAATTCCAAATGCAAAGGTGTCGTGTCGAACGATTAAATAATACTGACAGATTGTTTTTCGGGTAAAAAGTTGCACAATTTCAACGAGGAAAGTAGCTGTTGTCTAGTCAATGACGTGACGAGTTACGGTAAACGTAATTTTCACTGTAACATCGAGCCACTTTTACGAACACTTTCTTAAATAGTCATTTCGAAAGGAAGCTCGACAACGAGTTCCAACTTGCTAGTTATCATGTAATCTTTTACAACCGCGTTCCGTGTAACGAGATTCTTGCACAATTTGGGGTAAAGTTTACTTCGATTCCGTGCGAATTCTGTAGGCGATCGTGATATCGGCGTGCTTTCGATAACAACAATAGCGACTGAGTAGAAACTGCGCGATGACGTAATGATATAATGAAATGTATCAAGGTTCATTAAGCCATTTCAATTTCATCGGAAACTGACGAAATTATGTAAATCAGCTATTACTTAGTTAGCTAATCCAGAAAATAAAATCGAAACTACAGAATCATTAGGTATTGTAAATCTGACTCAGGTGTTCTTAATTAAATCGCACTTTTTTTCACCAGCGCTTTTTCCGTGTAAAGAAAACCGTCGTAAAGTGGAATTTTCTCATTGAAAATTTTATTAAAAAACTTCCAAGAGAATAGAGAACTCGCTTTTTTACAGAATAAAGAAAGGTCACGACGAAGTGGAAACTTTTAATTCGTTTTTAATAGCCCAAGTTTCGATAGAAATAATCATCGTTCATTTTCTTATCCTTGTCTCATTATCTCTGAATTTCCCAAATAATGGTTTAATTTCTGCAAAAAGTACAACTTCGTCCGGAACTTGAATCATTCGATAAAGAGATACCTATTAAAATGAATTTTTACAAAAAGTCACTTATCGTCAATGCAAGAATTCCATTCAAACCGATATAAAAAAAAAATAATTCACAAGATAGCGATTCAATCGAACGCCCGATTTCACGCGATCGATTCGCCGAACGTAATTCCGATATTTCCAAAGAATTTCTGTAATAACCCGCCAGTTGGAATTCTCGCATAACAATTCCCGGGCGTTTGCTTTCCAGCAAGGCTACCGGAAATGTATTATTAATGAGCAAGAAATGATGTCGTTCTTAACAAAATGGACAGCGTGTTTCGTGGCTCGTTAACCTGTCTCATGTTGCTTGCAGTATGTACTCTCGCTTTCGAAGATGTAGTACGCGATACGTCTGTACGGCGTATAAATTCGCATTAGAGTTATCCAACCATGTCAACGCACCGGTGTGTACCGATAGATTTATTAGGTCTTTACCGTGAAAGAATTCGACATTTGACAGTTCCACGCTCTGTCGTTGTCGTTCGAGAAATTCCGCCTCGGAATACATAGAATGACATTACAATGTATCGCAACGAAATAACGAGTATCGTGTCTGAAGTCCTGGTGATCGGAAACATGGTGATTTTTGGAGTAATTGCCACGGGTAATTTTTTTGTACGTGTACTTGTTTTCTGGTAGAATGAGCGAGACTTTAAGAGAGTAGGAATTTTTTGCTTGAAGTGAGATAGACGTTTAAGGTAGAGACACTTGGGGCGAGAGAAAATTGTATTGTGTTATACTGTATTGAAAGTTTGGAGTGTGGAAATTCTAACGGGCAGGAGTTTCGATGTGTGAAAATCTGAGCGTAGAACGTGCAACGCGTGGAATTTCGGAGCGTACAAATTTCTTGGTTTGCAATTCCCAGCATAGAATATTCAAAACGTAGAAATTTCAAGGCTTGAAATTCCCACCATAGAATTTTCAAAGTGTAGAAATTTCAAGGCTTGAAATTCCCAGCGCAGAGTGTTCAAAACGTAGAAATTTCAAGGCTTGGAATTCCCAGCACAGAATGTTCAAAACGTAGAAATTTCAAGGCTTGAAATTCCCAGCGCAGAGTGTTCAAAACGTAGAAATTTCAAGGCTTGGAATTCCCAGCGCAGAATGTTCAAAACGTAGAAATTTCAAGGCTTGAAATTCCCAGCATAGAATATTCAAAGCTTGAATTTTCAAAGCTTGAAATTTCAAGACTTGCAATTCCCAGCACAGAATGTTCAAAGCCTACAAATTTCAAGGCTTGAAATTCCCATTATAGGATATTCAAAGCGTAGAAATTTCAAGGCTTGAAATTCCCAGCATAGAATAATCAAAGCACGAAATTTCGTGAGTAGCATATTCAAAGCGTAGAAATTTCGAGATTTGAAATTCCCAGCATAGAATATTCAACGCGTAGAAATATCCAGGCTTGAAATTCCCAGCATAGAATGTTCAAAGGCTAGAAATCCACGATTGTATTACGATTACCCGATCTAATACTAATTAAGCCATCGCCCAGAAATTATTCGATAAATTGTAATAATGCTTTCAATTAATATATTTATATTTATATTTACCATTGCGATGGAGTCATTTAAAACGATAGAACAGTTCGACACCTCGACTGCCATGATTAATGACCATTGTAGAGTAGTTGCCATTCAGCCAATCAAAGTGGCTATAATCGCGAGATAAAAGCGATAAAAGGGGCACGCTTCTATACTACGGTGAACTTACTTTAGTCACGTCTGCGACAACCTTAGGCGAGTCTAACCTCGACGACGGAATCCGCACCAAGAATCGACAAGACAAACCTCACCAACGGTTCTCCAAAGGTCGTAGGAAAATCATTTCCCAATTCGACGTTGCACGTAGCGGGAAACTAATAATTCTCAGAATCGATACGATTCCGGTAAATAATTAACGTTTCGTAATGCGAACAACTTTTTTCCCATGGAACAACGAGATGTAACGCGTTATGCGCTACGTTCGAGAAACGTTTTCTCCGCGTGGCTTTTTTTTAAGCGGATACAACGATTCGAGTCGGTCGTTACAACCGCGTTACATCAACAATAAGGGGACCTGTTACGCATCGTAGTCCCACAATGTCGAAAGATTTTATTAACCGCGAATCTCCGAAATATCGTCGAATATCTTGATTTTCATCAAGTACCGGATTCATTAAAATAATACATTACATCCTGTTTTTAGTGGAACAATGAATTTTCTTAATGATTTCACGCCACACTCGAGAATAAGGTAAAACATGTAAATAAAAAAGTCGACGTGATTACATAAAAACAAAAAGAATGTAGGAATGAAATTTTGCAGAAAATTATAATTAATTTTCTTGGAACTCGTAGACCGCCAATTTTACGGTAATTAATATACCGATTGAGTTTCTTTGATTTAGACCGACAAAGACTATATTACATATATATTCCCTCAACCGCAATATCACCCGAAAAGAAATAACACCAGTGGAGGAAAAGAAATCTATAAATCCACGAAAGAGTGTGAAAACCCGTGAATCCTACCGCAAAACAAAAACAATAGCAACAAAGATAGCATTGTGACATTGCATTTATGCGATTTGATCAAGGACACGCGTGGTTGGTCGTTGAATTTTCTGGACGACTGTTCTACAAGAAGGAAATGCAAATTCGCAAAGTCCACCTGGAAGAGAAAGTCCATTTGAATTTACTTAGGATATTGCCAAATAAATCACGATTTAATTAATACAATCGAATCTGTTGCATAACGATCAATAATCACGATGACTTGTCAACCTCGGAATTAATTCTAAATTCATTCATTCATCCTATAGCTTTTACTATACGAATATCGACATACTAAGATTTCGATATCAAACGCGTTGAAATCGGGGGCTTAATTAACGAATAGAGGAAAAAAATTTTTGATAACGCAATTGAAACGGAAGCGCAAAGACAGATCTCATGCGTATCTTCGCGCAACGTGAACGAAGAGATTTCGTGCGAGATATGAAGTGTTAATGAGAGAGTTAATTACGTGCTGGCCCCTCGGATAGATATGTGTCTCTGTTTAGAACGATCGCTAACCGTCTATTTAGGAGAAAAGTAGTAGAAAGTGAACCTCCAAAAAAACAAAGTAATTACGCATGTAATTATTCTCGGTGTAATTATTTTTATTGCCATTTTCCTGGATCGTAGTGAATTCCCCGTCTGATTTCTCAAGCTGTGACTTACCGACACCTCGTTACCTTGTTTCTCTGTGTTTTTTTTTCTTTAAACGAACATAGATAAGCGTCGGAGTAACGGGTGAAATTTGAATTCGTGGGAAAAAATTGATCGATACGTCGAGCGGAATGCCACTTGTTAAATGCAACCGAGGCATTGTTTAACCTTTAACTACCGGGATATTCACACGGTTGGTTGCTTAAATGGCAAGTCCAAGGTATGTCCCCCCTTTGGAAAGGACAATTTTTTTTTCTACAGTTTTGTCACGAATCTCCAGCGAGGATTCGAAACGTCCTCGGATTCTCACGGATAGACGTTGAATCGGCGTTTCGCAACGGCGAAGTGTGACAAATGTAACGATTTCCACGGAAAATGGAATCGATTCCGAAATGTATGTACATACATACGTGTAACAGTTGCGCCAGTGTTATTTGCGGGAGAGAAAAAAAAAAGACGCGTGTTTACGAGTCAGTAAATCAGCCGGTTCACAGGTTTCCACAAGCGTTTTTATCTTTTTTTTTCTACATAATTACAACGGGTACAGTAACCAGTCGAGTTCGTGTAATTGATCGCGTTCGTAGTATCGCATTTTCGCGTTACACATTGTTGATTCAAATTAGAATTCGATAGGAAACGAAGAATTTGAATGTGTCGCTTTTTCGAGCGTTTATCGACGAGTTTGGTGGAAATTTAAATTAAACGTAATAATGAGAGAGAAAGAAACATTCTACACGTAATCAAGGAAACTGACTAGCTAAACACACATCGTGTAGTTTTACAGGTTTTCTGTCCTAACACAACGGGATATGTATTAAGTTCCTCAACACCATAAGTGTCCCATGTAAAATTGTCTTATGTATTCCAGTTTGTCCACAAGCCTCGTGACACCGTTAATTATACACTTACTTAACCATAATTACCGCGAAAAGTCGATCAATTTCTACCAACAGTTTGATTTCTCATTAAAAATTCTCCATAGAGTCATTCAGAAATTACAAACAAATCTAAATTACCCATATCACGAATTACCAGAAATTCCTTCTAACATTAATCCCCTAAAATCACTCGTTACATAAAAAAAATCTCCCCAAAATCTGCCACAAATTTCATTGCAAATAATTCCCCTAATATTCCATCAGGCACAACAAAAGTGTTAACAAAAATTATTATTGTCACTTATCCAACGGATCCGTACTTCGTCCAAACACCGTCGAACTTCATTTGCATCCCAGAGTTGCCCACTGAACAATTAATTCTCGAATAATGACGACGATTAACCAAAAACTTGTGACACGCGAATCCAGCGATATTTTCACGTGATCGACGGTGGTTTATCGATGGTGGTTATCTTGGGTAATATTCTAGCACGTGTTAGCAGGGCGACTGAACGGGCACGAGATACGGGCCGAACTTTATAAATGGCGGGAGAAAGTACAGGGGCATTAGTTGATCGGACACCCCACACCGCTGCAAGCTCCACACGACACCCGTTCATGACTAATAAGTTGCATTGGAAAGGATTACGCGGGCCTGCGGTTTTCTTTCGCCGGAAAATACCATTTTCTACCCGGTCCGAAACGTGACAGGCTGTTGCGCAAATTAACTCATTTACCACTTTCCTCATTCGGGGAAAGCGGTTCAATAGATTCTTTTTTTTTGTCATTGTGGTCCATGGTAATTCCGGTAGACACGTGAGTTTTTACGCGAGAGAACTTTGATAGAGAATCGCACGCGTAATATTCATATTAATTGTGTTCGATATTGCAGTCGCGTTGTTAAAAGAAAATGTCAGAATGTGAAGGTGTGTATGTTTCTGCAGGTTGAAATTTCAGAACGCAGAAATTTTGGACGTGTTGAACTTTTAAAGGGTAGAATTTTCAACGTGTTGAAGTTTTAAAGGGTGGAATTTTCAACGCATTGAAATTTTAAAGGGTAGAACTTTGGACGTATTGAAGTTTTAAAGGATAAAATTTTCAACGTGTTGAAGTTTTAAAGTGTAGAACTTTGAATGCGTTGAAATTTTAAAGGGTAGAATTTTCAACGTGTTGAAATGTTAAAAGGTGGAATTTTCAACGCATTGAAATTTGAAAGGGTAGAATTTTGGACGTGTTGAAGTTTTAATGGATAAAATTTTCAACATGTTGAAGTTTTAAAGGATTGAATTTTCAACACGTTAAAGTTTTAAAGGGTAGAATTTTCAACGCGTTGAAATTTTGAAGGGTAGAATTTTCAATGCGTTGAAATTTTAGACGATAGAATTTTGAAAGTGTGATAGATATAGGGTAGAATTAGGTTTTGAATTTTCAACGAAAATCTCCGCGGTGATTGAGGGATCATGGTAGAATATTCTATCGAAATCACTTCGATCGAGAAGTGAAATGTCGACCGCGTGATTAATTTTAAACGAAGCCCCGGTGTCAGTAGGTATTCTATCGTTGATAAATTAAAACATTGTGGAAAGTGTCGCTGTTAGATGTTGTCGTTAAGGTATGTTCTCTTGAGAGAGTTGCACTAATTAATTTGTCGTTGCGTTCTTTCAACAGAAGTTAAGAAACATTTTTAAAAGTTGTACATACATGTATTTTTAATTGGTCGGTATTTTATGTAATTATCTTTTGTGTATCTACATATATAGCGATTAACGTTCGATTATTTCCTTAACGGAAACACCTGTTCGTTTCCTCCTTCCTTCATGGATTTATAACAGATTCTTTGCCACGCGACATAATAGTTTCTAATTTCTTTCAGTGAGCATAATTATTTAAAATAATTCGCAAATTCTTTCAAAAAAACTTCGCTCCTATTCTTGACAGATTTTACTTTCAAAATATCAAATTTACAGTACTTTATAATAGTACGTTATTTCTCATTTCACTCGTAAAATTGACTTTACCTAATTATCTCACACATAAAATAATTATTAGAAACTTTTAACGTGTTTTTCATCGATATAACTGAATTTCAACGTCGTTGCCGTGAATGTTCGATCATGCGGTATTCATTTCCTAGTGTCTTGCTGTACGAATAGCGTTATGTAATGGGGTATTGTATATTCTCGCCATAAATGCACTCGTTCTTTTGACGGGAGCCGTCGGACTTCCAAGAAAATTACGGTGCGACGTCGATTCGTTTCGTTCGATCGCATTGCGATGACAAAAGTGAACCAAGCGTGGACTACACGGTTCATACATTCCACTCGTGCAATCTAAATCAGCTCGACGTCGACGTAGAACTAACGGTGGAAGTATACAGTAGCCCTCAAAAGTCTTTGTTACGCAACCACGGTGTTAAATTCAATTACAATAAATATCTGTGAAAGATTCGATCGTATCACACGACTATGTACAAAAAAAACTATGGTAGAAAAGGGTGAAAATTTAAATTATTCCCTATTTAACAAATTCACAGCTTGGAAATTGTGCGACGTGTGAAATTTTTTTAAATCGCGGAATTTCAAAGGGGTGAAAATTCCACGATACCGAATTTCTTCGAATTTCCTCGAATCGTGGAAAGAGACTTTTGTGGCCCACTGTATGCAGCTTGCTAGTTAATTAGAAAATAATGAAAAAGAGGACGAATTCCGACGGAGGTCAGTAATTCTTAAAAATTTCACAGCTTGAAAATTGTGCGACGTGTGAAATTTTTTTAAATCGCGGAATTTCAAAGGGGTGAAAATTCCACGACACTGATTTTCTTCCAATCGTGGAAGGAGACTTTTGTGGCCCACTGTATGCAGCTCGCTAGTTAATTAGAAAATAATGAAAATGAGGACGAATTCCGACGGAGGTCAGTAAAACGATAATATGTATATACACACGAGAGCGCGAACAAAGAAAGTAATTACTCCGGGCGGTGAATAAGCGAACATCGGAAAACACAAATCGATGGCCGTAAAACGAACGTAATCCTGGTAACTACAAAGGGAGAGCGCACACATTGAAACGGAGTTGCATGGTACAAAAAAAGGAAAGAAAGAAAGAATCCGACAGAGTAAGAGGGCTCGTGTACACACATACACACATACACGTACGTGCGATTGCCAATTCAATATTTACCGTTAAATGTCAAACAGTTGTTCGGGAACTCGTAAGTTGCAAATGTGCAACGACGTTGACCTAGATTAGTGCTTGAAATCGTAGCAGATATAATGACTTCCATTACTATTGCAATGTCGACGCTGTACTTAATTTCATTTTGCTAATTTCGTGTCTTCCTTTTTTACATACTCGTGGGGTGTATCAATGGGATTAAAAAGAATTAATTGTGTTCTGATTTGAGACACTTGGAATTTGTTTACGAGCTGTATTTTGTTTGGGCCAAGGTTCAAAATGCATGAAGTGTCATCAAGGCCTACTAGTTTTCCTCTTCCGTTTCCGCGTCTTTTTTCCGGAAACTCGAATTCCACTTTTAAGAGTTTCCGATTTCCCATTGGAACACCCTAAACCGATTATCTAGGCAGCCTCAATAATACCGGATTTAAGACAGGTTTTCCACTTTGTGCAGATAATATCTAACATTGTAGGTATTCTTACGCAGTCGGGCTGTCGATAATGCATATCCAGTTTGTACACCGCTGGTAATTGTGCTATGGTCGAGTTCTGGAAATTAAAAAAATTCTGCTTGTCAGATTCTGCGTAGATTTATATTCCATAATTAAAATGTGAAGTTTCGGTGGTTTTTAAAAATATTAGTGCGATAAAACTTTATCGCATTTGATATCTTGACATTCCGGTGTGTAGAATTAGATCGCGTTGAAAAGTCTGCGCAGTGAATTTCCTGTATTTAGAAACTTGAACACATGGAAATTTCTACGCCTTAAAAGTTTAAACATTGAAATTACCAAGCGTCAAAATGTCTACGCATTGAAATTGTTGCGTTTACAAATCTTTTCATTTGTAAACTTTCATCGCGTTACAATTTTGGAATACGGAATTATCAAACAAATTTTAAGATATAGAAGTTTCTGTGTGCTAAATTTTCAACGTGTTGAAATTCCAGAGCACAGAATTCTCATGGCGTAGAGATTTGTAAACGCAACAATTTCAACGCGTAGACATTTTGACGCTTGGTGATTTCAATGTTTAAACTTTCAAAGCGTAGAAATTTCCCGGCGTTCATGTTTCAAGACACAGGAAATTCACTGCGCAGACTTTTCAACGCGATCTAATTCTACACACCGGAATGTCAAGATATCAAATTAAAATTTAATAGATACAACACCGTGGACGATGAAGTGGTCATTTTACAGATGTAACCTAAATCTCCCGCGGATTTAACGTAACAGAACTCTGTCAATGCGAACAATACCTTTCGTCCTTTCTAAAACGAGCCAGCGAAAATGTTTTCGAAACGCTGCATTAAATACATGTCATCATAAAAGAATGTAAGCGGCGGAACTATTACAAGTCGCTCTTTTTTTTTTTCTTTCTTCTCGAGCGTACAATCCAACAGGTGCGAGGTAAACGGAATAAGGGTCAAGAACGCTTAACTCGATCGTGAAATTCTTCTAATTACCGTCGAGTTTCATTAAAACCCAACCGTTCGACCGCAGAAATTGTTTAATTCACACTTACCACATCCTTTTTAAATTCCTCGTCTTCGTAAGAACTGCCAATGAACAGGCGTGAGAAAAACCGCGGCTTTCTCTGAAAGACATTTCTGAAACCGTTTGCTTCTTTCGTAGTGGTTGAGATGAAAAATCCTTTTTCCATAGCGTGAAATACTTGACATTCTAAGAATTTAATTAAAAGAAAACTTGAGCGAATGAAAGTTCTCGTAGCGGGGAAAACGTCCCGTGGAAACTTACCGGGAGTCCACTAGTAGAATTTTCATTCTCGAAAATTTCCGCGTTTCGATCGGAAATAGTCTGATTCTCGTATATGTATACATATAATAAATCAATCATATGTCATTGTTGTCGTTAATAATAGAAAGCAGTGTGTTATACGTACTCGGCAATCGATTTCTTACAATTATTATTGAAACTGGTCCTTGGTTGGGCTTGCAAAAAGTTGCTTAGCAGGGTTCTATAAAATCGAGGAAATCCATAAGAACGTCGCGGACAACGCATTCCGGAAGTGGAATGAAATTTATCGAAAACCCGGGCGGAAATTCGTGAAAATTATCGGAAAATTTATGGAATCCCGATAGGCTTGTGGGAATACGTTTCCGCGAGGAGAAAGTCGGGAAAAGCTGTAACAATTATGTCAACAATAACATTACGTAATAGCGTGACTAATAACAGACCGGCGAATTAACGTCTGTCACGTTGATATTAGAAATTAATGCGACGACCGTTCACGACTCCGTGACTTCTGTAACAGTGACACAATATTTTGACGTGAAGAATTTGCCTGATTATGGCGTACAAATTTAAAATTCCAATATTTTTTTAGAATCACATGTAAATCGATTATTTGAATTACTGATAGAAAATTATATTTTTATAAAAATTCATGTTTAACACCGTTCAAGTCCACATTTTTGGGACCAATTGGATAGCAAGATTTACCCGATTAATTGAACACAATAGAAAACTATTGATAAAAATGTGTGAATGATAAATAAGAGATTTAATGAATTCACGTGGCATATATGTATATACGAAAATAAATAATGCAAGCAGTTACCTTTCTCAAACAGATCAGAGTCTAGGGGGATTCACATTATGATGAAAATATTCTGCTGTTTTTCATCGCGACGGACCATAGTGAAAGGGACGGGAAATAATTTAAAGATATTGTACGACACCGCCGGCAATAAAGGTGGTTTTTATGACGCGCGAATCCGCGGGACGAAGTCGCAAAATACGCAAATGTCATGGATATTGCTTCGGTCTGTCCGCGGCAGAGACGAATGTGAAACTACCACGGACGTATTCATGCAAATGAGATATTTAAGCGTGTTCCGTGCATTTGAATAAAATAATGGCTTTTCGACATTCCCGACGAATTCACGTTTGCGAAATCCTAGCGGGTCGTTTGATAAATAAATATTCGTGTAATTTTTTGTTTTGTTCATCTAAGTCACTTGAAGGGTCGGTTGAATTCTCCGCGGGAAAATTTCTGTTTTTGGTGGAATTTTTAGTGGTGCAGTGGTGAAATTTTCTTAAAACTTGTATTGGTACTAGTCATTAAAATCAAAAAAAATTGTTCGTCAAAAGAAATTCATATTTTTGGTTTATACTTAAATTTGTTTGCCCGTCCGATGAATCATCGAACACCGTAATCTGTGAAAATGATTAGAAAAGACAATGGAATGGTGGAAGGATTTAAAGTAATAAATATATGCTGCCATGTCTCCTTTATTCTCTAAACTCTTAACACGATTGAGCCTGTTCAATCAGATTCGATAAAATTAGATCGCATCGAACGCCGTAAGTACAATTACAGAAACACGTACAAAACGTTCAATGATATTCATTTTTCCCTTAATATTAATCAGTCATACTTTGAGTCCTACGTTTAATTAGAGCATCGTAGAAATGATTTCACACACTCAGAAACCTGATCGATTAAAAAAATAGATTCGACAAAATTTAGTTCCACCTTTCACGCTCATTTCAAACAATTGCTTTATTTTTTTAATTTAAAATTTCAATAGTAACTACGTTTGAGAAATCAATTTAACGAATATTGCTCATCTTTGTAATATATCTCGACGTTCCAATCGATTCGCTTATTTACAACACGTTACCACAGTTAAAATAGTAATGTCCTTCGTTATACGCAGAATCACAAAAAAGAAGATCCGCTAAAATTATTGCTGTTCGCCTCGATTCTGAATTACAACCCCACTTTCAAACTTCCGTTTGGAAATACGATGACTCTCGCTGACGTACGCACACTGACCTAGCATTCATGTTACATCACGCGGCTCCAATCACAAACGCAAAAACATCTCTCGTAACGCGAAAGAAGAACACACACTAACTCACTCAACCCGGTGCAAAGTGAAAAAGAACAAAAAAAAAACAAACAAAACTGTGTCAAGGAACAAATCACCAAATCAGTACATCAATTTCGAGCTGCATGATCTCACGATCATTCTAATAGAACATAACATAAGCGTATAATATTTTTAGATTAGCGTTAACAACAACGTCGCATATTCTTCGCACACAAACACGTCTGTCCGGAAACTGAGGTTCCTAGATTATGTAACATACTCTCCGTGAAAAAAAAAGAGGATTAAGAAATAAAAAACAAAAGTTCCAAAAGGCAATGATCATGACTCCCTCAGTGTCATTTAGGCCCTGTTCTTCAAGTTCTTCGTACACTCGACCCTGTTCACCCCGTTTTAATCGACTAGTCACGTGGTTTCATCTTTTTGATTTCGCTCGTGGTTTCTTCGTGCCCGTCTCGTCTACGAGAACCGTCTTTCTTCTCCTCGATAATGTATTCGTGTATCGAGTCGACGAACTTATCACATATTTTCTTACTCGTCGTCGACGCGGCTCATTTACGTCGCCCGCGATCAGGGCAAACCGTTGCGGCATGTGTGACCAGCCAATTTAAAGGGAAGCTCAACGATAGGCTTTTGCCCTCTCCGCCCATGCGAACAGGTCTACGCTGGGAATCGCCTCGAAATCGGTGCAGGATACCAGCTCGTTTCTGAAACGTGGGATAGAGAGTTGAGAGTTGAGTTGCGAGTAGGTTTAGTGAGGTGCTTTTAAAATTAATTGGGGTTTTGAGAGTAGGAATTTTGCGGCGCTGAAGTATTGTAGTAGGGACACTGTGGGGCCTGCAATTTTACAGCGCCGAAACTTTAGGGCCCTGAAATTTTGCGGCAGTGACATTTTGGGGCCCGAAATTTGCGGCGCTGAAAATTTAGGGCCTAGAATTTTATAGCAGTGACATTTTGGGGCCTTAAATTTGCGGCGCTGAAACTTTAGGGCCTAGAATTTGTTGGCAAAGACATTTTGGGGCTTTAAATTTGCGGCGCTGAACGTTTAGGGCCTTAAATTTGCGGCGCTGAAGCTTTAGGGCCTAGAATTTTTTAGCAGTGACATTTTGGGACCTTAAATTTGCGGCGCTGAAATTTTAGGGCCTAGAATTTTTTAGCAGTTATATTTGGGGGCCCGAAATTTGCGGCGCTGAAAGTTTAGGGCCTAGAATTTTTTAGCAATGACATTTTGAGACCTGAAATCTTGCAGCGCCGGAACTTTAAGGTCCAGAATTTTGTAGCAGTGATATTTTTAGGCCTGAAAATTTGCGACAGTGACATTTTCAGTGCTGGAAATTTCTTAGCAGCGGAAATTGTGAGATTTAGAAGCTTTTTAACGATATAACTATCAACTTTGCTCCAAAAACTATATTTACTCACCCTGCTTGGGGCTTGATAAACACATTAGGTTGCATGAACGAAATATCGTTGCCGTTATCACAGAATATTCTGGCCAGCGATGCGTTACGTATTTCCGCCAATTGCTCTGCAACGAGAACCCAAAGACATTCATAAATATAAATACAAGAAGTCATACAAAGTTTTCTCACTTAAAAATCATTCACTTACGAAGTGTGAAAGGATGCGGTTGCGACATGGAATCGTAGAAAAATCTGTCAGTCCGTAGAGTTCTGGAAAACTGTTCAGAAATCAAACAACGGAACGTTGGTCCCAACAATCCATCATCAGCCGTTCTTTCCGCCATTCCGCCCACCAGGAGGTCAACGTCGTTGACGTGTGCGTAGGTCGATTGCAGTTTTTTCACGATCTATTATGGAATCGATTTCGTTAGAATTAATTCTACAAACTTTACGTGGAAATTCAATACTTTTCTCTTATTCGAGACTCACCGGGAGCGGAATGTAATCCAAGAAATCGTCGAAGTTTTTTGCAGCCGGAAGTCCGCAGTACTTGCGATAGAAATTGTAACCAGGTAGACCATGATCTCTGCCACGTTGGATGTCCAAACTGACTGCATCCAAACCTAAGCTATTCTGATTGCTTGCGAATAACCTGCTTGTCATCTGTAACGTCAAACAAAATTCTATAAATTTCACAATAAACATTTTGACAATAAAAATTAGGAAATTTGAAACACTTCGGTAATTGCTAAATTAATCTTCAACACAATATTAATGTTATAGAAATATATTTTCTCATAGATGGCAAACGATAAATAGAAACTTCCCATTGATTAACATAAAATTCTCTAACTAAATCGCACACTTACATCAGGGATCACGTTGGAATCCATTTCCCTCGCGGCTTGAGTAGCCAATCCACGAATTAATCCATCGAAAACTTCGTCCGACTCGATAACAGTCGGTTTGAAGAAATACTCGACCAACGATAGTGATCTGTTTACTCGTCGCGTGCTGTCAATAATACTGTGACAAATATTTGTCAAACAATTAGAACCCTTCACTCCAAAGACTCAACATAAAAAAGAAACCATCATTTATTTCGTTTACCTTAATGTTCTTTCCATCAAAGAATTCATAAATCGCAGAGCAGCCGTAGCTACCTCGTTACTGACTGCCGGGTCATCCAATGAGTTATAGTTATCAGCGTAGCTATTTCCCACGGTGACACCAAGGGCGCGAGTGTTCCTTTTGCCCAGCAAGATGGGCAGCCACTCTTTATAAGTGATATGCTGAAGCTCAGCAACTACGATACGCCTGGCTTCCTGATAAAGGATCTCGTCGGTCCAATCAGGATTCAGGGCGTAGAGCGCGGTGGCCACTCTGTTGTGTTCACGATGCCACAAGGTGTGCATCACGGCCATTTGTGGGCGAAGATTCACGCGGTCGTCGCCTGTGGGACATAGCGACGATGGGTTTGTGATTATGGAATTATGTTACCGAAGAGAAATTTATTCGCGGACCTAGAATTTTAATTAGACAGATTTTTCAATCGATTATCTCGTAATCGTAATCGAGGAAAAATTCATTCTTGATTTGGTTTGCAAATTAATTTTCAAAAAGAATTATATAGAATTATAATATAATTATAGAATTATAATATAATGTGAATGACGATCGTTATTGAACAATTTTTAATCAGACTTACCAGCCTTGTAACAACCATCGGTGCATTCTACCATAAATTCTGATTCCCCGGTCGGCAAATATTCGTGGTCATTATTCATGCGAATATTTAGAAGACCTCTGCTAAACTTGCGGAGTACTCGAGACTTCTTCAAAGTGGACCCGTAGATCACTGAACCATCCAAGAAATGACTCACTTGGTTCATCTGTGAGCGAAATACCTCGGTTACTATTGCGATTCATTTTTATCATGATATTCATTGACAAGTGGTATCTTAATTAGGTAATTAACATATAGATCTAAATATACATTTAAGTATTTAACATTACAGATGGTAATTATATCGAATCGTTATAAATTCCATATCATGAACTTCAAAGTCACTAACAATAAGTAGAATTTAATTTAAAAGTAAGAAAAAAAATATCTAACCTGCTCCACTGGTCCAAAAGTGCAGTCGGATCTCAGAACAGGCAGCGATCGAACGTAATTCATACAACGCACGTAATGTTTGCCATAAACGGGGTCCTGATCTGGGACCGTAATGGCTGAACAGTCCGGATGTATGTGTCGGGGGGACAGTTTGTTTCCGTCTGGGTGACAGCAACTGATTGGCTTTCCCGACGATACTGGAAATGTAACGATTTCATTAAAACTTATGTAAAACAATATTATCCTCGTTATTTTAATTACTTGTTTCACTAGCTAGAACTTTCTTTGCAACAAATTAATCACACAATTTCCTGCGATCTATGTATCACAAAATATATCATCGAAAACTAAAATTGAACTTACAAAAAAAGACAATTTCAATCATTTAATAATCCGACTATTGTTTTGTTCAATTATATGACTGAAAAATACGAATGCAATTGAATTCTGCGAAATATCACAAATTGCTATCGAATTCTAAAAAATGTCTTACTCATTTTGCGAACGGGCGTATGGGAAATATCGTGAGCGACGAACTGGGCCCACTGCATAACCGCCAGGGTCCTTTTATCGTCCAATACGTCACTGGGGGACGAAAGAGTCACACTTACGTCCCTGGCACCCGGCAGCGGTTTCTTCGTGTATCCAATGTTCCTCGGCTCTTGAATCCCTGGTTCGCAAAAAAATGCATTAAAAAAACCAAATCGCAAACAGTGTCATTTCGTTAAATCGGAGTAAATCTCTACTACTTTATGCGAAATTATTCAAATAAGTTGCTTCAAATCTATCTAGAATTTCACGAATAAAAACACCAACGAAATACTAATTGTTTGATGGAATTATTTTTTAGAGAAACGAAATTATTTCGCAGAATGTTGATAGAACAAAGGGGGAAATTTGAAAAGATAACTTTATCGTTGTTACTCCGATTTAAACGAGCTCCTGTCGCGCGAGCTTTTCGAACACGTTTATGCAGCGCGAGAGGCGAATAATAATAATTAATGATTAAAATGATTCTTATCGTAAATATGGTTCGGCCGAAGTAGAATCCCTAGTTGGACTAATTGTCGAGCCTAACTCCGCCTACACCTGCCTTTCATCGCGATGGCATATCAGAGCGCAATCAGGTGAAAACGTAATGCAAGAGATAATAGATGAATAAAATAATTTAACAGGTAATTAGATAATTTTTAGCGATACCCCGATATTCGTTTCAACACTGTGATTGCACTCTGAGCGACTGAAAAAATGACTCTCGCGCTGCAGAAGGTTGAATTATTGAAAATAGTTCGTCTACTTTGTCATGAAATGACGCGTTATCGGCAAAACGGACTGAGGATAAAGTACAAAGTATTTACAACAGTCTCTACGTGGTGATAATTTAATAAATACATGAGTTAGACTTCAGTCGATTATGTCGAGAACGCTCACATAAGGAATCGATTCTTATCTAGATGGCTGATGAAGATGGCTTAATGAGAGAATCAAGCTGGGAGATGATTTTATTATGATATATTATGTGAATATTTGTCCCCTTTTCCCTTAATTTACAAAGTACACTTGTTTTCATATTCAATTATGACTTGCGTTTTGCCCTTCGGAATTGCGATACGTTCAGATTTCGACTTTCCGGAATTTCTATGAAACACCCTGTATATTTTACCTCTAAAACAGAATCACCACGATCGGATATTTAATCCAAAGACTCCCAAATTCTATTCGCTCATCCAGCCACCTTTAACGAGACCCGTATACCGCAATCAACAGAAAACATTTCAACTAGTGTTACAATAATAAATATGAATACATTATTAGGTATATCCGAATTAGTTTACATACACATTCTACTGCTGGATAGAATCTCCCGACCGGGGCACTCTATTGTAGACAGTTATTATTCACTGCTACACTCAGGCATATTATGCTCTATGTGCCTTATCGCACAACAACTGTAATGCAAATCACAGAATATATTTTGTTAAGCCAATCGACGAACGTTTATTCATTAGCGCCCATAGGGATGAGTGTGTGTTATCGTATTCGATTCTACTTTTTTTTTGTTCCTCCTGTATGTACGTACATGTGTGTGTACCACAAACGTGTCTGTGTGTATGCTTACGAGGTGTTTAGAGGTGAAGCAGGTGGGTTAGTAGGTCGAGGTTGATAACACATGTAAAACCCACTAAGTGTCAGTGTTTCCAGCTAATAAAAAGCAAATGGAATGTCTAATCGGCGAACTTATAAGTCTTTTGAGTCATTTTTCATATTTTTCTAATTTGTGTACTCTATCAAGTCTAATAAAGACAGTGATAATTGTGGTATTAGGGGGGAAATTAATTCCCAGAAATATTTTTAATTACGATCCTACGGGAATATTCAGAAACAGGTGTTTCCGACAGAAATACGCAGTTGTCAGTGCGATTCGCACTTGACAGAAGTTTGCACGAGAGCAGAATACGTGAGAAGTTACGTCACGGTCTGCGTGTGTGATAAACACGTCGAGACAAATAGTACGGTAATAGATAAAATCCAGAGAGAATCCAAAACACGTCGCGTGCAAGCGTTTGCCGCGTTATCTGACAAGGGAATCTTAATTAATCCTCCCAGGGATTGCAGATAAACGAACTAAATTTAATCGTTACCCACACACACACGGATATCATCTGAAATTATAAACCCAAGCCAATCATAATTCATAAATCGAAAAAACTAGTAAAACAATCGATTCGCAAAATGTCGAATTTGCGTTAAACTAAAGCAAACAATAAAAAAATACATTTGAATATCGAACCACATTCGAAAACATTTCAATCAATGACAGATATGAAGGAAAAAATAATTCTACAAGTAGAATCAACCAAATATATTTATCAAATAAAACGTGTTAAAATTTCGCATAAATGTATCCAAAAAAAGTTAAACAAACCGTGTAAAAGTTAATGTCACTATTCTTAAAAAAAGTACCGTTGCAAAAAAAGTCCCAAACTCTCCCAAAAATCATGAAAAACTAATCAAACAATAATCAACGTAAACTCCTCGAAATCTACTGTGAACATGTATCAGGAATTCGGATGGAAAGTGGAAGAAAGGAAGCGCCAAGCGTTCAGAGGCTGTAAATAATTGTACGATTATTAATTCCACACAAATAACGTCAGGATAATCGACCCGATTTGATCTCGAATCTATCGCTTTTACGTCGACTTTCCGAAAATCCCGGAGACACAAACGGGGAGAGAATCATGGGCGAAATTTTCCCGCGATTTTCGCAAATTTTGAATCTCGCGCCTAAATCAAAACGGCCGGACACTTTGATGAAACCGATGATAACGGGTTTCGCGGTGTGCGTCGTCGATTTAAATGGGATTCGAAATGGGGTTCCTTGGTGCCGATAACGTAGAGGTTCGTTCTTACCGTCTAAATACTGCGGGAAGAGTACCCTGGTGTACGCGGTCATCGCACTACCCCAGGCCGGGTTCTCCAGGTTATTGCAACTGCCGTCTATGCTTCGGTATTTGCTTCTCTCGTTGCACCCCGACGCCTGCGACGCCCTGCAAGCGAAACTCAGTGGCGTCCCTTCCAACGACTGGGTGGAAATGTAACGGGCGCAGTCCTGTTTACTCAAACCGAATCTGAGAAGAATTAGGGCGAAAAAAAAATTCATTAAATTCCATTCCGGAAGATGTGAAATACTGTTGAACGAAACGGTGAATTATTATTATTGAAAATGGGAGACGCGAAATTAATTGCGTCAGGGTGACGTTGGGAGGATAGTTCTCATTTTATTATATAAGTTTCATTTTTAGAAAATTTTTTTCTTTTTTAATTAAGTAATACGTACTCGAGCGATTTATTTTAAGATACTTGAAGAGAGTTGAAGTTAATTGAAGATAGAAACTGATGGGATATTTGCGTTAGCGTGAAATACTTGGGAACAAAAAATAAAGTGGCTTGCAAAGTTTCTAAAGTAAGTGGTATAAGTGTCTTTGTGATAAATTTAGTTAGTTATTTATAGGCAGGATGTCAATTTTTTTGGTGTATGATTGAGTACGGTGGAATTTGAAAAGATAGGTTTGGTTCGTTTTTAAAAGAAGAAGTCGTCCTTGAGATCGCTCGAAATCGTAGACAAGAAAGATTGATTGTATGCAAAGTAACTTTCATCCGACGAACTTTTTTCTATGAGATTCGCGGAATAAATTATCTCGACTAGCAATATTTCATCGGTTTCCAATTTATATTCGCGAACACTAACTTTCTTATCGACAACGTTACATATGCATAACCCGCTGTATTTGCGAACACAGAATTCTAAATGGGTAAAAGATAAAAAAAGAACTACGCGCAAAATTGAATGCGAGTGACTAACATACGGGTAAACACATTTTTTTGTATCTTTAAACTAGTCGCTTTTTTTACTCGGGGCGCCATGCATAATTGTATGAGGTAAGGGGACTCGAGACAATGTTTCGAGATTCTGGACTCTCGAATTGCGTAAATTTGAAAGGTTTGCACGCGGGAGTTAACGGAACTTGGTATTTTTATACGAAGGAACTTATCTACTGTAATGTTTGTAAATTGAAAAACTTCTGTGGTGTCCATTCTTTGTAGTTTCTGTGCGTCGAAATTTTCACGCGTTGAAATTTTTACGCATTATAGTATCCATACGTTTCAGTTTCTATGCACAGAAATTATTACGCATTAAAATTTGTTTACGTTTCAGTATCTGTGCACGGAAATTATTACGCATTAAAGTTTGTTTATGTTTCAGTTTCTATGCACAGAAATCATTACGCATTAAAATTTGTTTACGTTTCAGTTTCTATGCGCGGAAATTATTACGCATTAAAGTTTGTTTACGTTTCAGTTTCTATGCACAGAAATTATTACGCTATAAATTTCCGTATGTTTCACTTTCTATGCACAGAAATTTCCATGCTCTGTAGTAGAGTTTATGCCACTTTCACGCGTTGAAATATGCCACGCATTAAAATTTTAAGTCGCAGAGATTTGTACGCATCGACATTTCCAGGCTTTCAAATTTCTGCGCCTGAACGTTCAATGCGCTTCAAATTTTCATTGTCCACCATTTCTCCCGTTAAAAATACCCAAGTTCCAACTACCAACGTCCAAATTTTCTCTTCGTTGTTCCATTATTATAGATTATCACCATTTATTATAATTATAATCGTACCTTTGGCAACTCTGATGAATCAGATAGGACGATGCCTTCATCACCACGAGGGCTTGTATACTTTTCTCGAAGGCATCCTGCGAAGGAAGCGACTCCAGGAATTGTTTCTGAGCCGGTGTATGGTCTTCCAATTGCACACCCGCGTTTGCGATATTTCTTTCAAGTGTCTCCATACGATCCAACAGACTCTGAGCGAATTTAATAGATTTGTTCAGTGTCTCCTCGTCGATCGGAGGGAATCGGCGGTTTGAAAAAGTTCCAACCTCCCCTAGCCCCTCGTGAGAGTAGGTCGTTATCGGTAGTCCGGAAAGAAGGCCTGTAGAACAAGGAAAATAATCTGATAAAATCCCATGGAAGAATAAAATTCTACCAGTATTTGAACAGAGAACATTTGAAAAATACTTTGCACTTGTCCACGTTGACATTTTCCCACAATGATATTTCAAGGCAGTGAAATGTTAAGGAATTGCAATTTTCACGGGTGGAAATTTTGACACATTAAAATTTGTTAATTGGAAATATCTGCGGTCTAAAATTTTAATAACAAATTACAAGAAATGATATACCTGCTATCAGTTTCTTATTCCCATTCCAACAACTATTTTAGCATCCGCAATTGCAGGTAGTTTCACCATGAATCTTTCCAAATAATACTTTTAACT
Source organism: Mimumesa dahlbomi (assembly GCA_917499265.3). Classification (NCBI taxonomy): domain Eukaryota; kingdom Metazoa; phylum Arthropoda; class Insecta; order Hymenoptera; family Crabronidae; genus Mimumesa; species Mimumesa dahlbomi. Next base: position 4,002,204 of record OU824113.1, on the reverse strand, counting down.
TCCCATAGAAATTTATGAATCTTTCCTTTTAACTTTCCCCATAATTTACCGATCGTTCCTAGCAAAAAGAAATCAACACTCACCTGTATAACTAGCCAGGTAATTCTGCAGGGTGACCGGTAGTTTGTACGCCCCTATGGTGTGCGAGGTTCCAAGGAACCCCATAGTCTGCAGGGACAACCATAGCACCGCCAAAGTAGCCACGGAGCCCGCCATGAGACCGCCGGCTGCAGAAAATCAAATGACGCTTCTACATATTCGTGCGCGACGCTTTTGTAGCCATTGCTGACTCAATATGCATAACCATAAACGATCGTGTTTACAAAATCGACGGGCGTGTTCGTTTATCTGATTTAAAGCAGAGATTTTTCTGTGGTTTTGTTCGAAAAACCCGCGCAAAAATCGTAGGGCCGGTTCTCGACAAATTGTTTTTTTTCCTATTCGCGAATATTGTTGATTTATTTCTTTTTTTTTTAAACACATACTGGTCCATTGTTGATTGAAAACGTTTGGAAACGAACATAGTTACCGACTTGATCATCGATTTCGATGATTTAAACGACGTTCACGGGCCGAGTAATTTACACCGTCAGATATCACGTTTATGTGTTTTTTTCTTTAAGTTTCATTTATGTTATCTAACGTTTTTATTTTGCCTGGGTAATTTTCGTGTAAATCAATCCGCTCGTTTTGTCCGTTACATTTATTTATATTCATGTTACTTTTATTGGAATGTATTTGCTTCGTAGTTATTCTTATACACGTTTATCGCACGGAAGCTATAGTGGAATAATATTTTTCCGGATTTCATTACGGAATCAATCATCGACACTGTCATCTCGATGACATTTATATCTTCTCCGATAGTCTACGCAGATCCTTTAGTTTTCCTCGTATGTACGTATGAATTGGAAAAATGAATTCTTATTTCAGCGTTTCGCAATTTTTACACCTTGACACACCTGTGTTTTCACATTTTCCCGGAAGTATCCAGGGTTTGAATATTATACCCGCCCAAAATTCCTTTTTCGAAAGTTTTTAAATTTTCAAATTCTTATGCCGAAGTTTCTTGGATAAAAAATTTGTCTGTTTTTTGTATCAGCACAGAAATATCCACGGTTTATTGCGTGTTTTACGGTGTCGCAGCTTTTCCGTGACGCTCTGCATACATACTCGCATCTTTTAACACAATTGTGTGAGAACGTTCCCTGTGAATCAACGAAGATGCCTTCGCCAGTCACGAGATAAGATAGTGTGCGCAGTTAGGTTCGTTATGCAAGTTAAACAGTCGGACGTGCCGGATAATAACGAACAGTTTTCTCGATAAATGAATAAAGAACTAATGGGATCGCAAGTCCAAACCTTTTTTTTTCATTCGAATGTCAATACTCTTTCTTAATCGTGTCGATAAAATTATTAAAGATTCTCTAGTGAAGAATCTGTAAGAATTAAATTTATCATCTATACATAATTTAATAGAACCAATGTTTTCCTTACAAAAATATATGACCCGTTCAATTTTCATAATCACCGAAGAAATCTAAAACTGTCGCAATGCTTCACCGCGAAAATATGCGAAAATGGAAATCGCGGAAATGCGTATGGACGTTTATTCAAACTCGTTTTACACGATACATCATTTGCACATAATGTCCGCGTCACGTGACCGATTTCTGTCTTCTTTCAAAAAACAACCGCGCGTATCCCCGGCGGCTTTTGTTATTTATATAAACGACCGGCGATTTTTCTCGTTCCGCAGTCAGATTTTGACTTCGAAACGGTCGCATTGCTGTGGAGGAAATTTTCCAAATATATATTTCAATAATATCTGAAATAAGTTAAACAAATTTTGGAATTTCAAAGATTTTTCAGTCACCGGCGAAAATCGTGCCGTTTTGCAATTAAACAAATCGCGTATGAAACATCGGATTTCTCGAATTCGACGAATTAAAAATATATCAGCAAATAATCCACGGATTATCACACGCATGTGACTCGAGATAACAGAAGGACGTTGGAAATGCACAAATTTATCGAAACACCGGCTCATTTGACAACACATTCACACGGATCATACGTACTATCAACCGATATCGCTTATCAGTTATCACCGAAATTCGGCGGTGTATTTCCATCGCGCTGTACTAAACGCACTCAGAACACACCGAAACGTCAGATTCTTTCATAACTCCAAAAAAAAGTCTCAAAAATTTTACAGATTCAAAACATTCGTCGATGATCTTTCAAAACGACCATCCCAAAAGATCATCGACAATGTCAACGATCAATTCTTTGATTCAAATCAACTGAATGATTTTTTTTTATTATTACCGGACACGTGATCCATGGATTTTTCCAATCCGTGCATGGTGTAGACCCAACGATTATTGTCCACCTGTGTGACAAGGAACATTCTCCACCCTCCGGAGCACAGTGTCATCAAACAATAACACACTGGTACAAATTGTGATATAAATTTTTTTCTTCTGTTTTTACTCGAATTCCGAAATCCCGTACACGGAAACAAACGAGCAAACGAAATTTTAACAAGAGAGGAATAAAAATTGTTGTTCGCGCGGAATTGTTACGCGAAATAGGTGCGACAGGATTTTCGCGAATAGATGAGGAAAAAAAATAGTGGAAAGTACACTGCAATCGGTGCCTGCAAAGAGACGAGAACGTCCACGATAGCAATGCAGAGACTTGCAGATGACTGAACGCGAGTACCGTGTTACGGACTGCTGAACTTCTCTCTATCTTTCTCTCTCTCTCCCTTGCTCTCGCGAAGTGTCTCTCTCCCTCTTTCTCTCTCGTTCGTACGAGTAACACGTACTCGTACAGTTTCATTCTCCCGTTCACTCTTTCTCCCGCGAAGTCGAACAATGTTTCTCTCTCTTCTCGTTCAATTATGGGAACACGTATACTTGTTTGTCTCTCTGTCTCTCGTGAAGTTTCTCTCTCTATCCACAGTGTTTCTCCCCACTCGTGTTACCAATATACTCAAACGCACTCACACATTTGTGCGAACACCTGTTCGGTCTCTCTCGCTCCAGTGGAAAGAGGTGTAACTTTCTCTTTTCGATTTTACCCATTTTCAAGAGGTCTTTTCGCGCGATTTTCGCGGTGTTTTGAATAGTTTGTGTAATCGATGGATGATGGTTTGAGTGTGTTAGGGTGGTTGCGTGTATTGCGGGTGGTGCGTCTGGGAAATTTAATGGGAAAATTGATGCAATTCCGCGGATTTCGCGCGGTCGTTTCGCGAATCTCGCTCCCCCCACTATCGCGGACGAGTCACCTTACACGCTGGTAGGGAAAAAAAAAAGTTCTATCACTCGGCGAGCACGTGCTTGCTCACCGTCCCACCCCTCCCACTTACTTTCCGGTACGATGTAGGGGTTAGGGTGGTCTCACACCGGGAACGGCCGGTGAAGCTGAATCGGGAAAGTGAAGAATTTGAAATTGTCGCATTTTTTAAATTTTTTGAATATTTCTGCGCGAGACGAAGGTATAATTTTTGAGAATTGTTAGAGATGAAATTTCAATGCTTCGGAGATTTTTCGCGTTGATGTTTGTCACGCGGCGAGGATTTTTATATAATTTCTGCGCGGTCAATGGTTTTTAATTGTGCTAGGTGTCGACGTGTTCAAATTTTTACGCATCGAAATTCCTGCGCTTTGAAAATGTCATCGGTCGATATATGGACGCGCTGAAAATCCTATGCTTTGAAATTCTAATCGTCCAAGATTTCGAAAAGTTTAAATTTCTACGCATCGAAATTCCTGCGCTTTGAAAATGTCAACGGTCGAGATATCGACGCGTTGAAATTTCTACGCGTTGTAAATCTTGCGCTTTGAAATTCTAATCGTCCAAGATTTCGAAAAGTTTTAGTTTCTACGTATCGAAATTCCTGCGCTTTAAAAATCTTATCGTCGAGATGTCGATGCGTCGAAATTTCTCCGTTTTGGAAATCCCGCGCCTTGAAATTCTTTGATCGCCCAAAATTTCGAAAAGTTTAAATTTCTCACGCTTTGAAATTCCTGCGCTTTTGAAATACATGCCATTTATCAGTCGCGGTGTAAAAATTCTGTGCTCCAAAGTTACCACGGTGTGAAGACACCTTTATCGCCAGCCGAATTCAACTCCGTCGTACGATTTTCTGTGTTTACTACCAGAAGGCCCCGACACACAGAGAAACGTACTCCACACGATAAGAATTCACGATATTCTCGAATCTTATTCGATTAGTCATACAAATACAGAATCAAACCATACCTCTGTATTCTTTCGAAAGAAAAAATTCACAAACTAACAAAATAATATCTCAACAAATGAATAAGCAATTTTTTAGTTCACTTACAAGTCAGTAAACTTCAATTCCCCATCATTGTTAACAATCCTATTCATAAAAACAGAATTTCAGAACAAACAACTAAATTCACAGAAATTTTCCAAATACAATTTATCATAAATCTCGAGTAAACTGAACGGAACATCAAACCGGATACCTGCGTTGAACAAAAGGCTTCAGTACCTACGGATTTACTTTATGAAAACCTTTTCTAGTATAGAACCTCTATAGAACCTTTCGGAACCCTCCGAGGAGAAGCCGGTATTTTTCCACTGCTTTCACTGCGATATTTCTGTCCTGCGCACTACCGATCTACGTATCTGAATAAAGCCCACGGAATACAATCAACCCACGAAATTGCGGTCAAGTCTGATCGTATATGTAATGATTCACAATATTTCGTTGCATAAATAAGGCAAACATGTTAGTCTCCATTCGTGATAAAAAATGGGGAACGATGAACGATTCATACTAAATATTGTTATGCATTAGAAATGTTATTGCTATCAGATATCTTATTTAATCTCATTAACGTACTTTTGTCATTGACGAAGAATTATCGTTAATGATTGTTATTATCCGTACACTTTTTATTATCATTTACCATATTTCCGGAAACGATTTTCAAACACGGTTGATAAAAACAACGCCGGTAATAACGAAGGTGTAAATAACAAATGTCGAAAAACATTGAATTCTCGATTACACGATGTTACATCGACGAAATGTAAATTTCTGTTAGGAAAAATACGGGACTTACGACTCTCTGACAATTAACGGCAAGAATATACCTGCAGCGACCGCCTACTTTGCATATCGTTACCTAACCTCCCTCCCCCCTCCTCCTCCCAACTATCTACCCTTTGGTTTATTTTATTGATTCATTGCATCCGGAGTTCAAACGGTTTTTCGCGAACTTGGATATGAATTTTTGAATAATGACAATTAACATTCGTTCGTCTGGGAACGTTGATGTTTTTGTTTTGCCCGGTATTCATGGAGATTACGCGATGCATGTAACAAGTTCGTTTATAAATGAAACGAAGTTATGTCAATTGAAGGTTGACTCGAAGAATGAATAAATTGATGAACGGTGATCAGCCCGTGCGTGTCGTATCGATGATTCAATTTGCGCGGGTATGTGTGCGAGGCCATTCGAAATATTACGAATCGCTTGACGAGTTTGTCCACTTTCAATTTTTCTGCAATTGCAGTGCATCGTTTGTATACGCATTATTCAATTATTATATTTATTAACTAGTATCAACAACTATTGATTGGACCTAAGAATACGAACCACAGAAATTTACTAATTTTAAAAACGTTGAAATTTCGAGCCACGTCGATGAGATAATTTAAATAATGATGTATTGAAAATAAGATTTTTAATTAATCAAGAATATTATAATTTAATTACACGAAATTATCGATGAAAAATTCGTCAGAAATACGCACCGATTATTATTTTAGAAGATTCGCAGATAAACGCGTCGATTGTTTCGAAAGATTCTCAGGTGAATCCACTTCGCGGGTGGTTCAAAATTTTCGCAAACATTCGCGAGCTGGTTGACGCTTTCCCTCGTTTGATGACTCGTTTGAATGACGATAGTTATGTGCACACTGTTTCCAGAGGAACAGAGGTTATCGCGATCTAATTTCTTATCGCATGGGCGATCCTGATCGCGTTTTTGCACAGTGTAAATTCACCGACGTTTCAAAACAGGAACTCTGTATGCGACGAATCAGCCGTCGAACTAACGGCGACGTAATTTACCGTCACGTGTGCCGGCTATTGCGAATCCGTCGACGTCGGGACGAAAAACCACGTTTCGCACTCTCCAACTTTCTCCTAAAGGCACTTGAATGATATTCACTAATATTTCTATTATCAGTTTTCCCCCATGGAGATAATTATCAATAATATTTCTGTCACGAACCATCGATGGGAACGTTGATCCGATCACAAAGTAAAATCTGACGACGTTAACGTAAATTACGTTTCATTCTCCGAAATCACTCGAATAAAATTAACGAACATTTCCTTTATTATCCTTTTTCTCCCGTTGATACGATTATCAATAATATTTCCAGTCACGAACCATCAATGAGAACGCGATCCAATTACAAAGTCAATTGTTGTGACGACGTTAACGTGAACCCTGTTTTAATCGCACTTGTATCGTTAAAAAAAAAAAAAAAAAAAAACATACACCGTCACGATCTTTCATCCACCATAATCCTTCACCCAATTATTAATTCGATATTTGACAAGGTCACACAACGCGGAAAAATCCCATGAAATAAAATTCTCACTACGTCAAACAGGATCCGAAAATCCATTTAAATTCCCTATAATAAACAAACAAAGTGTGAAAACACAGAAGCCACGTAACATTATCGTCGCAAAATAAAAATCACACGGTGTGTCGTAAAAAAACGAATCCCATGTTTACAAACAACCATGGAGTTCACCCGGTGGACGAATCCCGGCGACGCCTGGCGGAACTCGATTTCCCTTGGCGTCGCGCGACCCGACGCCGATGCCCACGGTGTCCCTTACCTAGATACGACGTCTTCAATCGTTTCACCGTCAAGTTGTCGGACAGGAACGCAAACACATCGACGCCCATTTTTTTTCTCCGCTCTCCTCTTCGAATTTAAATCGACGGGTCTCTGGAACCCGAGTTCCCGGGGACTTGGGATCGAAGAGGGAAAGAAAAATATATATATATATATATATGGTGTTCTTATGGTGTCTGCCTGCGAGTGGATCGATAAAGAGCTCACAGTGAGATTTTATCACGAGTTTCACCGATATTCGCGCACAAATCGCCCGTAAAACGTTTTCACGAGATTTTCCGCGCGCGATGATAACGAAAAGCCGTCAGGTTTCGTCGAACGAAAGGTTTCCGTTTGCCTTTGGATTAACACGCAACTTGGAAACGCTTCCTACAACGTCGACCACCCGAATTCGACTCTCCCGGTGACAGCAATATCCCCGCCGCACCCTTCTGGAAACTTCTCCCATGGATGCGCAGGCGCGTTTCTCCCATGGGATCGTCCGGGTGACCATGCGTACCAATGATCCCTGGGGCAACCATGGATTAACGACCCATTTCCCATGTGTTCGTGGAATTTGTTAGGTTTTTGAATTCGTCGAATATGTATTGCGTGTAGATCTGTTTTTTATGGGATTTGTGAAATGACGGATAATATTGTGGATGATACTAGATAAATGGAAATCGATTTTCTTGACGTAGGGAATTTTTGTGTTTAAATAGTGGTATATTGAATTTGAATTCTATTGCGTGTCAAATAGAATAATGTATTTGTTTTTGTTGTTGTTTCTTTGTTATATGTAGAGTGAATGGTTTTTGGGAAATTTAATGTAGAATTGTTTCATGGGGATTGGGAAATTTTTGGGAAATGCTTTTTTGATACGTTTAGATAATTGTGGGTGTTGTGTTTATAATAGATATGATTTGAAATGAATTGAATGAAGTCTTTTGTAATTCAGGGGAAATTGTGATAACAGTTCGGCATGGCAATGATCTGACATAAGGTTTATCGTTATCCCATACAGTCACGAAGGCTACGAATGGTGGCAAGAAGCGGTAGACGCAGGCCGGTTAAACGAGCACGTGATACACGCGTGACGGATAACTATTCCGTACGATGTTCCTACGGGTGTGTTCACATCGGGAGCGACGACTCATGGGGCGAAGAGTCGCGCGCCGAAAAGAACGAAAAATTTGTTTTTCTGCTGAAATTTTGATGCTTAACAATTTTTGGACGCAGAAATTTTAAGGTGTAGAAATTTGGAAATGTATAAATTTGGAGGCGTAAAAATTTGGACATGTAGAAATTTTGAGGTGTAGAAATTTGGAGGCGTAGAAATTTTTAAAGCAGGAACATCGGGGCGTAGAAATTTTTGGGGCAGAGACTCCGAGGCGTAGACATTTGGAAATGTAGAAATTTGGAGGTGTAGAAATTTTTAAAGCAGAAACTTCGAGGTGTAGAAATTTTTGGGGCGGAAACTCCGAGGCGTAGACATTTAGAAATGTAGAAATTTGGAGGCGTAGAAATTTTTGGAGCAGAGACTTCGAGGCGTAGAAATTTTTGAAACAGGGACTTCGAAGCATAGAATTTTATAGAGCATACAATTTAAATCTTAAAAATTTTCGGAGCACACACTAGTTCACTAGACATATCACGTGTGAAACAATCTTTAAGATCTACTTCGTCCCTTACTCCTTCCCTATAAAAAGGATCGGCCTACTATTCGGTTATTGCTGTCTTTCTTGAAACAGAGACAGACAGGGAAAACAAGAAAAAAAAACCGTTTATTTATTTCTGTCACATTACTTTCTTGTGTTTGTCCTTATATACATATTCCGCGCGTAACTTTACGTGTCAAGCCACTTACAAATAAGACTATATTCAAAAATAGTTGTCAAGACTTATTAAACGTTTCAATGTATTCCTCCCATTAATGTATATCACAATTTGAAACATTAAAATTTATTAACAATTCTATTATTTACAGGATAACAAGTTTCAACGAATTTCTTAATTGACAGTCACATTTATACCTCGCGTAGCTATTAATACCGTTATGGTCTTCGACGAAGATCATCAGAAGTAATAAACAAAAGTTTAATAACAATGTCAAGGTTTCATACGTAACTATACACACAGACACACGTCAACTTGTTTCTTATCATTTGGTAGCAGACGTGTAAATAGATGTCTGTGTATAGAATCATCGACTATCCGGCTTTATTTTCAACTACGTTATTTTTGGCAACGATCCAGATTAAACGCATCTGTTTAGTCGATTATCAGTGATTCCCACGGTAATGTTACACAGATTCTCCAAAAATAACGTATTAGTCAAACAAGTTGTATTTCCGTTCCTTCCGGGAGGTTTAAATATTTATGACATTGTCACATAAAATTGCTAAACGATTATTGACCATTCAATGACTATTTCTTAAATAGTTCTTAAATAGTCATTGTTGTACACTAACGTGCATATGTCCCTGTAATTTGCATCGCAGTACTAACAGATTTAATTAATTTTATTTCTGTAAATACTCAGTTTTCTATTGTAGACAGTTTTCATGTTATTTGTTCAAAATCAATGTAATTATTATTGTCATTAATCTTTATAAAATCAATTTTCTATTATAAATTAAGAACTTACTTCATTTCTGTAAATTAAGATTAAAGCAAGAAAAAGAAATGAAAAGTTTAGTTATTTAGAATTTATTTTATAGTTTCATTTGAATTTTCGCGAACGATATGCAGTTGCATAACGTGTCGCTGGAATGCAACGTTCAGAAAAGCGGAAATATCGCGAGGAACGTCACCTATCAGGTAGACGATAAAGCTTCCCAAGTTTTTCTTGCTCGTTCGATAATAATTTATTATTAGCAGGATTATGCGATTCGCGTGTCTAAATACAGATACGCGGATCACGGTGTAAATACGAAAATCGCAGTTTTCGATACGATAAAAATTACGAAAACAAATCGTACGTTCGATAAATGAATAATTAAAGCCGTTGATTTAATTCTCATTAATGAAATCATTCATAACGCGGCGGTAAATTATTATTATTCGATTGTTTTCGCCACTTTTTCTAACTTTCTCGTCACATTTCACATTTCCATCACGTTTTCAATTCATTTTGACACTTCGATTAAATAATTGTCGACGATATGAAAAGACTTTAATTGCAAAAAAGTCATAGATCCTCCACGTATTTTCCCGCTAGTCGAATACTCCCTGTATCAACGGCCAAGGAAATCGATTCGCGTCGAAACTTTTCATTCATAAACAAATAACAATCCTTATCAAAGTTTACCTTCGCAGCCATTCGAAAATAACCATCGAATGTAGGTCATCCCGCGACAAGTACGCGGTTCACATACCATTGTTATTTTATCACGTTATACAATGTTCACCGCGAATACATCGAACTCGATCGCATCTATCGATCGTCATCGAAAAACAAAAACAAACAAGCAGACACGTCCCGATACTTCCGCGGAAAAGAGAACGAAAAAAAAAAATTCGCACAAAAAATCGCGTTCCTAAATCATCGCGTTTTATCAATCGACTTTTTTTCTCTTCCCTAAGTCACGTTGGGTATCATTACGCAAAGTGTCTAATTAAATCGCGTGATTACCGTGATTATCCAGGTCGCGAGCAAAAAGAAATTAAAAAAAAAAAAATAAACAGAAAATTTAAATATGAATCCTGAGTACTCACGTGATCACGGGATAGTGGTTTAATGACGCACAGGTGTGATGATCTTCGGATTGCCGTCAGACGGATTCGTGACGAGTTTTCTATTCGACTAGCTCGCGTCGTTCCACTTCGGCTGCGCTTCTGACCGATCCTCGTTTTTCAGCTGCAAGTACATGCGAAGACGAGCTCTATCGGTCGTCCGGCGATTCTAGATAGCGAGGGCCACTCTGACACTCTCATTGGTCACGAGATCGGGTATTCTTCTCTCTTACACGATGCCCGGGGTCGTTACGGGTCGCTCTTTACCCCAGATGAAAAGTTCATCGGCGGAATCGTATTATTATTGTGCACGAATGTCGCCCACGAATTTGTCACACGACGGTGTCGTGACGATGGGATGCTGGGATGTATTTTTACAATGAATTTGTACAATGAACCTGGTTACCACGTGTGCGATTATTAATTCAGCACGGTTTCTAGCGAAAGGAATTGTTACAGTTGCCAATGTGCCGTGGGATGGAATGTTGTTGGAAGAGTGATTGATTCGATGAATTTGAGAGAGGAATTTCTTGCCGCGGGAAATTGAACGCGTAGGATTTGTCGAGCGTGGGGATTTCTGGGCGTAGTATTTTTACGCGAGGGAATTTCGAAACGTAGTATTTTTGACGCGTAGAATTTTCGAAGCGCAGGAAATTCTAGGCGTAGAGTTTTCACGCGAAGATACTTCAAAGCGTAGAATTTCCCAAGCACAGGAAATTCTAGGCGTAGAATTTTCACGCGCAGAAATTTCTAAGCGTAGAATTTTCCAAGCGCAGAGTTTTCACGCGAAGAAATTTAAAACCGTAGAATTTTCCAAGCGCAGGAAATTCTAGGCGTAGAATTTTCACGCGATGAAATTTCGACGCGTAGAATTTTCCAAGCGCAGAGTTTTCACGCGAAGAAATTTCAAACCGTAGAATTTTCCAAGCGCAGGAAATTCTAGGCGTAGAATTTTCACGCGCAGAAATTTCAAAGCGTAGAATTTTCCAAGCGCAGAGTTTTCACGCGATGAAATTTCGAAGCGTAGAATTTTCCAAGCGTAGGAAATTCTAGGCGTAGAATTTCCACGCGAAGAATTTTATAGGCGTAGAATTTCCACGCGAAGAAATTTCTAGGCGTAGAATTTTCCACGCGCAGATACTTTGACGAGCATAGCTTTCCATGCGCCGAAATTTGTGGGCGTAGGAATTTTCCACACACAGATGTTTCTAGGGATAGGAACATCCACGGACAAAATTTTCCGAGTGCAGAAGTCTCTAATCGCACAATTTTCAATGCGCAGAAATTTTGAGAGACGGAAATTTAATTGCAAACAATCTTCAATCTAAAATTAACTTAAATCTTACTGCAGACACGATGAATTTCACACGGAGTTACTGGAGAACTGTTTGATTTTTCATTGACTTCATCACTGTAAATGAATCTGAAGTCAAACATTCACACACAATCATACTAATTTTCCTTCGACTTTACGTCATAAGATATTTGATTAATTAACCGATGCACCTTACGTTTCTCAAAATCCGTGCAACTTACGCTAATATTATCTTAATATCTCGTAACACATTTTTTATTCAAGTCTCTCCATAAAATATTTCTTATCCATAAAACATTCCAATTTTCTGTCTTGCATCCTTATTACGTGGTAATTTCAACAATTTAAGTGTCAATTATCCCAATTGTTTCCTCTAGTGACTAGTTTCTTTATCTGTAATAGTAAAATTACACGAACAACAAGACTAAACATTGTCGCGTGGTCTAATTAGATCTCACCGTAATTCGTAACCTTCGACATTGCACAATTGCGGTATAAGAACACTTTTTTCACGTTGCATGTGTGTGTGTGTTGGAAAGCGTTCAAATCGCGTGGCGACTTATTTGCACGTCCGTTCTATATGTATAGCGTGCAATACTTTTCATCCGTCTGGCATTGTAAACAGAAAAGATGGCTGGGATCTAATTAGTTATTAAACGATACGTGATTAATCGGGATACGTTTCGCGATGGACGTGTCGCGAGGTCGTGATGGAGCATGTTTTCTGACATTCAGAGAAACTTATTTTGTCCGTCGGTATCTGACTATTACGCGGAAAAGCACGTCACTTGTTTTTAGAAAGTGCCAGATATCGATAATTATTTTCTACGACAGTCGCGTCGCTATCGGAAATAATGCGTTTCTTTCATTTTCTCGCGCCACGTTAAACGAACGATTTGCATAACCTTTGAGACTCGTAGCGTTCAGGAAATTTCACGTTCAGAAACTTCTCAACCTCGGAAAAGTCTGCACTTTGAAAACTCTGCGCCGAAAAACGTGTAGCGCTCGGAAAATTCTTTAATTTGCAAATTCTGGTACTCTGAAAATTCGTACGCAGGAAAATCTATTTGTTCTCAAGTTTCCGGTGGTCGACAATTTTTTCTACGTGGAAATTCTGTGTCTTACTACTGATATTCGGAAATTTTCTAAGTTTGGAAGTTTTTGATACACGGGAATTGTTTGGCATTGCAAAAATGGCGAACTTTTAGGGATTAAGGAATAAATCAACAAGAATGATTGCGTATAAAATTGAATACCATGGGAAATACATCTAATTTAGGCTATGATGCATAGTCCCAATTTAATTCAGATTTATCTCGTGTAACCTAGTAATATTGACGCAATGTGGAGAAGTGCAAGTTGAAATCGATCGACTCTGAACCCCGAGATGTGTCTCGTGTCACATTGGCTTGTTATGATATTGCGCATTAGCAGTAAAAACATCGTTCAAGCAGATCTAGCGCGTTCAGATAAAGCAAATTATCCTATAAAGAATGAGTTTAGTAGGATCGATTCAAAGGATTTTACGATCGGATCGATACGTTCTAATAAATTGTCGCGAATTAATGATAATTGCGATTGTTAAATATCGCTTCATCAAATTTTATGTATTTTGCGATTGAATGAAATTAATTTAACATCAATGATTCTAATGTTCAATCATCAACCGTATTAGAATCTAATATCGGTTTGAGTGAGTTTCATATTCAACGAAAACAATATCACTTTCTTTCAATAATGTTTACATAAATTGTTGAAGTATTTTGAAAATTAAATTGCCGAGCATTTCACTTTTTCCCGCTTTTCATCCACGGGTCAAAGTCTGATCGCGCTGAACTGGGAAATCACACGGTCTTTCGTAATCAGAGATAAGAATCGATGAAGGAAATAAATGTCAGCTTTATAAAACGGAAGTTACTAGGTCTCATAACATTTTCGACACTTTTCTCAAATTAAATTTAGGTAAAAATAATAAGTTGATTATTATCTCTCAATTTTCAAATATTTCCAAGCATAACAATTACAATTATCCCATCTACATTGCTGTACATAGAATCTTCAACTTTCATAAATGAAATAGCTATTATCACCCCTCGTTTTCGATTTCCTTTCTCAAATTCGATCTTTTCTAAATAACTGTTATTTTCGTAGAAAATCGTGTCCCGATTCCACTAGGTGTTCAATTATCCTAATTACAGCGGGGCGCCTGGAAGCGCGAGTTTTCAGGGTACCCTAATTAACAAGGCATAAATTACACCAGCAAAAAGTGACAATCGCCAGCCTCGCACCGCCGCTTTTCCCGCGTAATTGACCGTTGTTCCCCGCAATTAAGTCGCCGGTACGAAATTATCGAGTACGAGTTTCGCGTGACGTCCGTCGCGCTACGAGAAAATGCACTTTCATCGAATTTCCAATTGCACGAGTCCGATTTATCGCTGTATTCTACGCGGGACGCTGCTCGTGACCACCACAACAAGATAAAACGGTCTATTGATACGTGTTAACAAACAGCCATGCAAATAGGATCGAGCGAGGAGATAATTTCAGAAATAGATCTCGCGTTATCGTTTTTTTTTCTTTTTTAAACAATAATTACGATTTAAAACGCTCCGGGGTAATTATGTCCTTTTTTCGTACGGTTTTATTGCACCCGTGCAATTAGCAAGTGTTTATTTCATTAAGCAGAGATTCGTTGTACGTTCGATTGAAAAATGTCAGTTTTACGGATTGTTTTGGTTGAAAATTTAATGATTACTCGCATTGAATGACATATTTGTAGTGAAATTAGTGTTCGTTTTAGGGAAAACGCGAATTTTGTGGCTTATTTTTCCTGATTTTGATAAGTTAAATAGGAACGGGAAAAGGGGGAAGATTTTGAAATTGATTTTGAGATCGTGTTTACTTTGATCGCGTTATTTTCACTTATACGGTAAGTATCTCTTCGTAGAAATCATGTTCTCATTTTTCAGATAGTCAATCAGACGAAAGACTAAATGAATTAATCATGACTAATTATACATATATGTATATGTTCGAGCTCCGTTTTGAATATATAATCGTGTTTCATTGATATACTGGTTTTCCCGGGAGAATAACACTATAATCATGTAACCGTCATTAACCAACCGCATAAAGTCGCTAATGACCGAAGATATCGATTCGAATAATTAGTAACAGAAACATAGTCCGAAATTTACGAAAAACATAACTAATAATAAACATTAAGAATAATTCATCAAAAATTCTTCTAAATCAAATTGTGAAAAAATGGTAAAACAATATTTAACAAAAACTTATGCGAATAACATCAAAATGTAACTGTAAAACGGAGAACTTCGATAAATCTGATAAATTTCAAAAATACAAATTCTACATCCTCCACATTTTTCACGTAAATAATTTTCCGGTGAAACTTTCACCCTTTTCTAAAATTTTATCTTTTTCTTAACATTTTTCTCCCAGTTATTCCCACCTATCTTAACATTCGTTGACATTACTTCCACGTTATTTCCAATGAGACTTGTCCTTACTCTAGTTTTACTGCCAGACGTTGTCGCCTTAGAAATAACGCGTACTTGTTGTTGCCATTTGAATGCAACGCGGAGGGTTGACGACCTACCATTGGGTTATGCGTGTCCTGTCATTCCAGTTATTTTTCCTTTCGATCTGGACGTCCTTGATCGTTCGCCGATCTGTCCGATTTTTCCTTCCTCCTGGAGAAGGTCTTTCGTCGCGAAAACGGGTGGGGGAGGGGTAGTCATTGCGGTATGTGGTATTTGCGAAATGGACATACGCCCCTGTCGAACTATGGATATCCACCGATATCTCGCTGGGTGTCCATTTTTTTTCACGAAAAATGTTCCTTTAAAAAAAAAATGATACGAGAGAACGTCGAATACTTGTCGCGCTGTTGTATTGTTAATTAACCTTTCATTTTTGTTATAAAAAGTTTCTCGTAAACAGCGGTGGAAATAGATTTGATCTTAACTTGAAATTGAAATTAAATTTCATAGTGGTTGGGCGCAATAGTTATTTTTACACGATTTTATCGGTGGTACTTGAATTTGGTGAATAATTAATCGATTCTTGGGGTGGTGAAGTGATAATTATAGTCAGTGCGTCAGAATTAGTGTGGGATATGAGAAATAGTGTGGAAAATGATTTTCAGGGTATCAGAAAATTCTGATGAAAATTATTATACCTTTTTGTGTAGTTTATACGTAATTGTTGTGGACGGTGAGTATTATAGGGGCGTATGATACCGCACGGGGTTTAGATTGGCGACGTGAAACCATTCATTTGCGAATTGTCGCTACCTACCGATTCCCATCGTTGAATTTTTCCATGACGATTTAACGTTCTTATCAGTGTTTTAGTATTTATGCAGAGAAATACGTGCCAGACGGCTGTAGTTTAATAAGTATTTAAAAGACTTCCGAAGTGTAACGAACATTTTTAATTACTCCGTGTCGATGCCATTTATTTATTTCCGTGAACGATTAATATTGAATTTTATCGGAATATGCGAGGGGGCATATGTGTTTAACGAAAATGTATCAACACAGATAAAAACAAGGCTTATCTAAACAAATACATTTAATTTATTTACCGGGCTAATTAATGCAATACCCTTAATTGCTGTGACGAATTGTTTTATTTAAAGTTTATATTTTATCAAGTTCCACAAAAACTTTATCACAAAATATCGAAAAAAACGGTGACCTGAAAATTATAATTAATACATATATTGGTAGTTCAAATAAACATATACGTGTGTTCATACCATTTGTTTTTTTCTCGCCAATTGAAGTGTTCGTGTTGACTTATATGTGTGAAACCGGTTGCATACATTCAATTAGCAATTAATTATAACAAGAAACTAAAAAAGATTACAAAAATTATTTGAATCGATTAACCTTCGGTCAATAGATACATATAATGCACTATTTTCGTGTTGTCTCAGAACTTTTCATGGTTTTATTATATAAACACATCCATTTTATAACAATAATGAATAATAGTTACCTGTTCATTTGATCTGAAATAGAAATATTTAAAAAAATAACTAAATAATACGCTGAAATTTAATACATCTTACTACCATTTTCGTTATTTCTCAAAATTGCACAATTTTTTATTCACTTTAAAAATTATCAATCGCCGATACGGTACTTCCATTCGTCGAGGCAAACACTGATAATACGATATGGTTTTAACAATAAATTTTACGATGTTTCCAATGTTGCTTCGGAAACCGTTATTGTTAAACTTTTTATTCGTTCAGTTCGCATTGGAATTCCACTGATTTTCATTTTAAATAACATTGATATTTCAAATATCATCGAAATATCATTTGAAATGTTGCTGTTGGAATTCGATCGACGGTTGAAAGTTTCATTACGAATCGACCGTAAAATTCCGTACATGAGTGATACCGCCATTTCGGAAAAAAATAGTGTCACGTAATTATCCGATTCCCATTACAATTTCCTTTCACGCGAGGCCCCGCATTGCACACTGTTTATCCGGCAGATGTAATATTGTTTCGCATAGGAAATCCCGCGAGTTTTCATCAAATCCAAAGTTTTATACAAATAACACGGAAACATCGCGATTGAAATTCCCACGCAACGAACGTAGAACAAAAGGTATAATAATTATATATACAAGTACCATACATAGAATTAATAACATGAATTATTCACGTTCTCGCAAATTATATTACGATTATTCAAATACTTAATTAATTTCGTCGTTCAAATTAACGAAATAGAATGTTCTGCAATAATTTCCCGTTGTTCCGACGTTTTTTCGAAATATTTCCGTAAAACGTTCAAACGATTCGTGGAGACGGTGTTTTTCCAAAGTGTTCTCAGCGAGATATTTTTATGACTTTGAAATGGAACAGGCGTAAAATCAGTCGTCTTAAAGCTTCCTTTCGAGACATTGACAACAAACCTGCGGAAAATCTCGTCTCGTCGCGCGTTTTGATTAAGGTGAACGCTGCCGCGGAAATTCACCGGTATTTGGTGTATCGCGGCAGATTTGCTTCCGTTGGCAGATAAAAAAAATTAGCCTGCCAAGCGGAAATCGCCGTTGTTTATCACGCGACAGGTGGAGCTCCCTTGTTTCGGTAGAAAAGTGCGAAACGTCGGGACGCGACGGTTTTTTCGTGTCGACGACTCGAGACGGAAACAAGGGACCTTTTTCACGTGGGTCTCGATTTTTTTATTTTGCACTTTTTACTTTCATGGTGCTACCGATGGGTCGTATGGTAGCGGTTCACATGGGGCGTAAACGTATGTATGGTGACTTGTGTTGTTTTTTTCGTTTAATTAATTAGCGACAACTATTCGAGGAGATTTGTTTCGTCGATGTGAGAAATTCAGAATTTAGTACTTTTTTTTTGTATTGAATCGAGATCGGATATTTCTTTGTTTTCAGGGAAATTGAACATTTTTTTTATATAGAATGAATTTGTATTAATTTTTCTTTGGGGTAAATGGGCAAAAGTTTTTGCGATGAGTGTTTCAGAAACGAAGTAACGTTACGTAGAAACTTTGAATATAACAAGATTTCAATTTTCTATCTCTATTTCGTACGTAAAAGTTCTCGCGCGGAGACTATACGAAGTACAATTCCTGCGACATGATTCAATTTCATCGCATGGAATAATCATTACGATTTTATCTCGTATTCTTTTTTGTTTTGTCATTCTGTCATTTTTTCCTACCCAAGAAATGGAAATGAAAACTACCTGGCGATCTCTCGTAAGAAGCGCGAAACATTACATCATTTTATTAGATCTGAATCTGAGGTTATTATCGATACTAATCGGAAACTTGGATCAATACCAGTGATAATTAACGATTGTCAATTAGCAGGAAGTTCTCAGCGATGACATTTCCTGAATCCTAATCGATAGTTGTTAATTACATTTGCAAATGCCCCGTTACAAATAATTTTCCTTGGGTTTTACAGTTCTCTTGGGTAATTCGTAATATTTTCATAATGACACTGTTAATTCTTTGAAAAGTTTTCTGATTGATTAACTCTCACTTTCATTTTCAGTTCTCCGTTCGCGATTCACTTAATTCTCGTTTTCTCGACTTTCAAATCTCGCGCTCATGATTTTTACCAAATACAACCCTTGAAAGTGACGCACAACCTCGGAGTCCTATTTCTTCCGTCCTTGAACGAACATTTTATACGTTTCCCAGTCGTTTCCGCGTCTCGCTGTCGCTGCTAACCCCATTCAGAAGAATTGCGGAATAATCAGAAATGAAAATAAAACCAGACGTAAAAGTGGTTTAAAACCGAGGACAACATAAACCAGCTAATCGCATATTCATCAAACGTACTGATATGTGGGGTCGTTTAAAATCATTCAAGAAACCGTATTAAATCACTTTACCGATGCGACGTTGTTCATAAAAAAGAAGAAGACAAATTGAAATCCTTCGAGAATACCGTAGCACGCAGAGGACCGTGAAAAAAAAATCATATTTCATTCCCGTGAAATCCTCAATTTCTCGCTTCAAAGTCCCTACTCCATTTTTTTATAAAAACTACGAGACAGGTAGCACTGGTCCCACGATGTCAAACTTCCAGCACAAACTACCCC
The DNA here is from genome assembly GCA_917499265.3 of Mimumesa dahlbomi. Classification (NCBI taxonomy): domain Eukaryota; kingdom Metazoa; phylum Arthropoda; class Insecta; order Hymenoptera; family Crabronidae; genus Mimumesa; species Mimumesa dahlbomi. The sequence continues at coordinate 3,982,623 of OU824113.1, read as the reverse complement.
CCCCCCTCCAGTTTCAATGCCACGCGATTTTTCCATGAACTGTCTATACCGTCACTATAGTTTCACAATAATCGTAATGTGCATATTTTACGTATAAATAGGACTATTTTTATCTATTTTCCACTAACATTTATTACAATTATACTTTTCTACCGACCAATAGAAATTGATGCTCGGATCACCCTTGACCTCCATTACATTCAACAAATTAAATTCACCAATTTATTCGTCTTCAACATAACTCCTCCCCCACCCACCCCCTCAAAAAGTGCAAAAAATTCAGATAATTCCTATCTATCGTCCCATTCAAGTTCTCCCACGAATCAGCGACACCTTTCCGTCGTCCCGACGAAATCGTTAACCAGATGCGAAACAATTATCGCCGGCCCCGTTTCGCACAACGCGGGTGCGCCGATTTTTCACCTATCGCCGGCACGGGCCCAACCTGTTCCGCCCCACCGCCAAAGCGACTAGGATTTACATAGACGCGGACACCCACACGCTCGCCGGCACACCGGCGCGGCTTTTGCATTCGCCAGGTTTTCACGCGAATTGCACAGTTTCGCGGCTGGCATGTGCGGTGCATGCAGCTGAAACGCCGTCCGTTTGTCGTTTGGTGTTAACGTTAACAGTGACTTTTCCACGCTTCACCCTCCGCGATTGTTCCCGCTGGTTTTATTCGCAAATTTTAACGACGACTTTATACACTGTGTCGGAGGATCAAAGACGCCGCGTACCTGCACGGGATATTTGATGAATTCGTCGGTGAAAACTAAAGGCAAGTTTTCATCCTCCACCGAGTCCCGTTGTTTCGGTTGTTTTCACTTTCATGGCGGATTTTTGTGATTTATTGTAATTACAGAATTTTCAGAGGATGTTTTCTAAGGATTATTTTGATTTTAATGGATTTATATTTGTGTTATTTTGGAAATGTTGATTGGAGGAGGTTTCAGGGGTTTTGAGGAATACTTTGGTTATTGGTCAATTGGGATATAACACTTTTGTTAAAAAACATATGGGATATTTGTTCGAAGATTATGGAATTTTTGTTGTCTTCTTTGAGATGAGATTTTTTTTAGACAGATTTGATGTCAAGAATTGATGCTCCCGTGGGGGAATTGAAACTGATTTCGGTAAAATATTGAACGACTGGAAAGCGATCGGATTATGAAATAGTCGAGAATGGAAACCGTTTTGAACATGAATATAACGGAATGTACATTGTGTTATCTGAACGCACGTGGACACATAAAATTTATTGAACTCGAGAATATTGTATAATTGAAGTTAATGGGTAGAATGACGCTGGAAGCCGAGAGTACTGCGTTAACTGTTAAATTACAAATGTTTTACTTCCGTCGAACTCATTATCGAGTCTCTTTTTTTTTTTTGTAATTTTTACATCAGTTTGCGACATAACAATTTTCACGTTGTCGATCGAAAAAAAAGGTTGCTTGACCATTTTAAAAGTTAAATAAAATTTTGGATCATAAACACTTGTCTTTTTACTATTGAATATTTTGTAGCAAATCTACATTCATATCATAAAACGTTTATCTTTTTGTAAAACATTGTACCTCGGACCACGTGATCCTTTCAATTCATCGGTTCATAATTCACGAAGTTTTTTCTTTAATCTCAATCGATTGTCATAGTAGAAATTAGTAGCATCTTTGATTATTATAACATGCCTATGAATTCCTCATATGGAATTCTTGAAATCAAAATTATACGTCCGCGATAATTACTGGCAATTTTCTACTAACAAATAGAATGCGGAAATCGCAGATTTTTGTAACAGCGATAATTGTTGAAACAGGATACAATGCGATCAATTAGTTTTGCATATTGGAAATTATAAAAATTAGAATTTCTATTCTAAGCTACGTATTCGATCTTTGTTTTTCCTTAGAACTTCAAAATTATCCACTCAATTACATTTATTTATATTAATTCTTTCGATCTATCGAGAGTTGAAATAATTCAAAAGTATAGAACTTCTAAAAATTTTCGAAATTCTTTGCTATCGCATCATCTCATTGGAATTTAATGTTCTTCTAATGACAATTACATAAATCATCTTCGGTATCTTAATTATATAGATTTTATGTCAAAATAATTGCTCTGCCCTTCAATCCGTCCGTGTCGGAGTAATATTTTTATTTTTTTTCTATTTTTACATGACACTTATCTTTATTTCCTTTTAAAGTGTATATTCTGCGATTATATACGTTCACAGTAATGTTCCTATATTTTCCGAGCGGAGAACTTTATTTGCATCATTTTTCATCCGTGTTCTATTTCGCCCTATTTTGTCCAATTGATTTCTATTTTACATTCTCATTAGAAAATGACATTTCCTTATTGCGCCGCCCATTTGATTAAAACTTCCTTTAATGACGTCGTTAACAGTTCACTTCTCACGATTAATGATCGATCATTTTTTGCCATTTCGAATGAACTTTTTTGTAACGTTCCTTGAATGACACGTGGGACGATCGGACTTAATTATCATAATTAAGACGTTTATGCGTACTTGAATGATTCGTTCGAAAAATTTGCGAGACATTGTAAGTAATAGATAACGTTGTCAATGTCTTTCTATTTTTCAACACAACATCCGCTTGAAATTATTACAACAAATGAGTGTTATGGTTTGCTATTCATTTTTTTCCGCGCCTGTCGACGAGACTCTATTGCGATGCAATTGCGACACCTGTTGATAATACGTTTGATTAATCAACAATAATCCTTATAATATGATAATCCGAGATCCCCTGTGGCGAAATGATAGCGGGTTTATTAATATTTATTCCTTGGTATGTAAAGCGAGTTTTTCACCTGTATCGATTGATCTCAAGAGTTTCTACGATATATACCGCTTGAAAAAGAAATTATTTGGGACCGTGGGACCGTTAAAGTACACTTTGTTATCTGGGAAATTTACAAATTAGTAAATATTTCCCTTAAAAGTTTTATTTTATATAAATAATCACACTTTAAAAACATATTTCACAGGTAAAGGATAGTACTATATATGAACTTTATTATCCTGATTAATTACTATTTACCTTTAACCGTTTTAATTAAAATTAAAATTATAATTATAAGTGTGTTTTCTATAAGGTGATATTTGCAATTATTTGTTAAACTAAACCGTATTTAAACCTCCAATCAGATTTAAATACAAACATCACAGATCTAGTTAGACATCCTAAATTCTACAAGTCATTTCGTGTTTACAAATGCCCTGCGATGTAATTCCCGACCGATGTAAACAGCGTTACCATATTCACCCGCGGTCCTTATCGAACACTTGTTGTTTCACTCGCGTTCGGTTCGTTCCTCTCTCAATATCTTAATTATACTTAATAATCCATCGTTAATTCCCATTAGTTCAATGTAACTCGTGCAACCGGTGTTAATGATTCGAATAGAAAAATACGCGTAACAACGATAAATCCGATTGATACGGAAAACCTTTATTTCCGATATCAATTCGTTCGAAAATCGAGCAAAAAAAAACTACTGACGTTATTCGAATTCCAGTGAACTCCAGAAACAAGTGAAAATTTTCTTCGAAGTGTCGCGAACAATATTTAACAACTCCACGTGTAACAATTTTCACTATTTCCTCACGGTTTAATTGAGCAACGCGGCGCGCGCATTAAAACAGTTTAATTGAAACGTCAATTGTAAACGGTCACCGGCGCTTGTAAAACCGCCGTTCTATCGTAAATTAAAACGTCCACCGATCTCGCGTAACTCGAATATCACGACGATTGAGAGGCCCGAACCCGGTGGTGTTCTATTAAAGACAAAAAGAATAAATAAAATGGTGAAAAATAGTCGTCCGGAGAACAGGTTCTATTAAATAACCAACGGAGCCTTCGAATTCTGATGTAACACGCGACGATAATTGTTTCGCAAACTCGCCCATTCGTTACGAGGATTTTAAAGCGAATACAATTACTTTCTTAATTACAAATTTTTCGATTGTAACTGGAGAACGCGAACACGTGGACGGAGAGAGAGAGAGAGAGGAAGAGAAAAAAATAATTATATATTAACCATTAAGTCGTACAATTTACGATTGGCGGTACGCAGATTTCTACGTGAGAAAATTCCTAATACTCGGTACTTAGTTCTCTATAAACATACGGTTTTACTATCGATGCCGTATAAAATTTCCCCGTTGGAACGAGTGATATAAATCTAACAGTAATTAACAGCAGCTTAAATAATGGTCTTCAAAAGAATCAGCGATATATTCTCGATGCTTAAGTACCGACGAATGCGACGTACGTTATTACGATTTTTGTTGTTGTTCGTAACTTAGTTTTGAGAATTCAAATATGCCCGTGTTTGTCGGAACGTACTACCACACAGTTAAACGTGTTTTGAATTAAAGGTGAGGACGTAAAGTCTGAGGATCCTGGTCCAGCAGATTTCGAACGGGCAATAATAAAGTCAGGTAAGTACCTGTGGTGTATAAAAATTATTTATAATTATGTATGAATCGTGGAATAATTAAAGAATCTCCTGCATTGTTTCACATTTGTATGTGTGATTCTATTATTCACGGAATTGTTGATATAACTTGTTAACAATTGACGATACTTGACGTCGATAGAAGTTTCTTTTAATTTCCATTATAGTTTATAATCATTATTTAATTCAATACATTTTCCATATTTCAACCCCAACCGTTTAATCATTACCCATGGATTCTAATTAAACTCGACTCTCATCTCTCCTATAATTTCCAAGCCAATCATTTTAATTCCCTTCACCAATGTAATCCTCCATCAAACGTTACAATTGCTCGTTCCCACGATCGCTGCGAGAGAAACTTAAAATTCCACGATTTCTTTCTTATCTTTTTTTCAATTCCCAACATTAATGAAACACTACCAAACCAAATGTCTCCCTGACAAAATTAAAATTTCTTTTTTCACCATTTGACGAACTCGTCGCGATTTTCACGTTCAATGGCGATATAGATTTTCAAAAGTGAAATTTGACCGCAGGTTATGGGAAATTTAACTATCTGCTGCTGTTGGCCGTGTTGCCGGCCAGTTTCTCGAGCATTTTCTCCTCGTCGACCATGTCGTACGTGCTACCATCCGCCGAGTGCGATCTGAATCTCACCATGTTCGACAAGGGTCTACTCAACTCAATGGCATTTGCAGGTGGTATTAATTTATTTGCAATTACGTAACCGCGACTGTATTACAGGTTGAGCTTAGAGAGAATTAGAGAGAGAGAGAGAGAGAGAGTGTCAAAGCGCATTTGGTACGCTTCGAGTTTGGTTATATCACGGTGTACACTATGGGGTCATTAGGGAAAGTATTTGTAGGAGTACAAACACGGTAAATAACGTATCCTGTACACTATTTGCCGATCTTGACTTTGGCCACGTGACATTGACGAAAATTCATTGTTGATTCGATTACGCTTTAATTTTTGTTCCACTCGGTAACGTTTCAATTTGTTCGATCAATTATTTTTCTTGGTAGACGTCAGTCTATTGGTTAATTAGTGGTTCTGAAAGATAATTGTAGCTTGTTGAAAGTTATCCGGTAAATGAGTACGTAACTCGTTTGAGTGAGATGTTTAATTACTTTCGATGATTAATCCGTTTCCGTTGTGAGTATAAATCACCTCGTGATTTTGGTATCGATCGTTTCGTAGATGTTTTATTCTGTTGTTTTGGAGCTCACCTGTCGCACACCGCGTGTTTGTTAATAATTCGTTTGATTTTCCGTCACGCTGATAAATGGACTGCTAACACAACGAAATGTATAACCGACGTACGTAAAGGCTCGTTTTCTGCAATATGTTTAAAAACGTTTAACGCAACGAACGCAAGAACAAACACACTGCCACGTTCTGCACAGTATTCGTGGCACGTCGTTTGACTGTGCTTGTGTGTGTGTTTTTATTTTATTCTTCGTTGACTGTTGACAGAAATGCCCGATTTACAGTCTATTCTCCTACGTACCTCGTGTGAAAATATTTTTTTTACAACTCAAAGACTCTTGTCAATGAACAATCAGTTTCAACTTTTAAATAATGTTGACATTTGTTTCTTTAACAAACCGTATAACAAATACAACTCTTTATCTCTATACCTTTTACCATAGAATTTACATATTTAAATATATGGATTCGAAACCATATTGTTTATCATCGAAAATAACAATTATTACAAGTGAGTTATAATGAAACTTATTTCACATTGTCTTAAAAACATTCTAAAAATCCCTGCCCAGAATGTTCAAAAATACCTGACCAAATCTCATCAAAAAGAGATACACGAGAACAGCCTAATTACCACAGGTAATTAACGAGGCCCGCTTAAAAAATCCTCGCCGGAATACTGTACATTTACGAGTCAGTGTGCGTGTTACCACCGTTATTCGTGTCAATAATACACCGTTTTTTTATTCTCTTTTCCCTCCAAAAATGATAAAAAAACATACATATATAGCCTACAGATTTTACTGAACGTTCGATTCGTTTCAGGTATGATCAGCACGTCGTTTTTCTGGGGATTCATGACCGACACGTTTGGTCGTAAGAAGATAATGTTTTACGGTTACATGTTCACCGGGATCTTGAGTTTGGCGACATGTTTCTCACATACCTCGTGGCTTTTAATTCTGTTCAAATTTCTGGACGGCGTGATGTAAGTTAATAACGACGACGAGCCACCTATCCACGGCGACACATATTCGGGAATTATCGGGGATCACTCTCCTCGGAGGAATGACCGATCAATTAGCCGAACCGAACGGTCATCGAATATTCACAGGCATACCAGTTATCGCACCCAGGATAATGTTATCACCCCAGTGAAACTGATTTTTTCAACCAGTGGTTCTTAACCTTGATTTAACACGCGAATTTGATTAATTAAACAATTCTGAGATTTGCCCTGGTTGCTTTGGAAAATTGAAAATATTTAATGAAAGAATTATTTCATTATTGATTTGTATTTTTATTGAGAAAAAATTATTGGATTGGAGAATTTCTGGTTTTGATTTGTCTATTGAAATGGTTACGAATCACTGGATCGAAGACATGTTTCTCTGTAAACTTTGATGTCGTTTAATTAATGTGCATAGATAAATTTTCACAAAGCTCAGGGTTTCACCGCTGGTTATCTAATTATGTGAGATAAGTCATCGCGGATATAAGACGAGCTTACGGAGCAAGTTCTGTTTTTCTTTATACTCGTTGTTTTTTTCTTCTTCTTTCACATTATAGCCGGTGTTGAACTCGTGTATACGTACACACATGTATGGATAGACGAGGTACTTTCGACATATCGTTGAACCGCGGTGTCTTACGTAATTACACGTAGCTTTAATGAATGCATAATCAATGGTAACTTGACTACTGTATTACCATGGAATTTCCTTGTGTTATTGACGAAAATAAACTATGGAATTTAGTGCCGCGATACACTCACTCGCCGGTTATCTGATTTAATCACGGATAGATTCTCGATAACTTTCCGCCCTGCTCCTTTTTTCCAATTGATAATTTACCACGTGTAATTAATTGTTTCATTTCTGTAAAAATAACTGTCCTTCTTTAAAAAAATTTTTATCCCCGCAGACCTGTGGGCGAAAAGTTATCGGTGAGGCTCGTAAAAAGTGTTTACCTGAAAAGCGAAGATGCAAATTGCTTCCCACGCGATTCGATCGAATAAGTTTCTTCGCACGTTTGAACGAATTAAAAAGAAAAAGAAAACGTCAGTTATACATTCGCAAGAGAACGATCGTTAGAATGTGTATACATTAAGAGTGTTACATTTACCTGGTTAAATGTTACATATATGTATATATGAATGTTGTAAGAGAAACAGGAAGTATGTACTAACGAGACGTTTTTCAAATTAATGTGCAAATAAACCTTTCTTTTTCTGCCTGTTGGGTTTTCCTTTGTCTCATTTATATTATTTCGAGGTGTCATCAACTTTCCAGAGAAATCATTTATTCGCCAGGACATTATTTTCATGCATTTTTTTCACTGAAACTTTCACAGGATTTTCTCGACAGATTTTAATATGACTTTTTCAAATTTTACAGCATATCTGGCCCGTACGCTGCGTTAATGTCTTATTTGGCGGAAGTACACAATGAGACACATCGATCACGATCATACATGTGGCTGGGTGTGTTCTTCTCCCTCGGGAATATTTCTCTACCCTGTAAGTGACGCATCACTATCTTTACATTACACATTTAACCGTTTTAATTACCCGGCTGAAATTACTGGACCCGGAAAGATGCGGAGTAATTATCAAAAAATCGTAGACTAATTGGGAATCTCATATAATGTGTCTTTTTTATATTTTTCTTAATGCAGATAAATCAATTTGATCGATAACGTTACAGTGATTTCCTTCCCACGAATTTCAATTAACAAAATACTATTTCGTATATAATTCGTGACTTTCCGAATGATTTCCAAAGTAATTTTCGCAAACATTTTTAAAGTAACTAACGAAAACATTCTTAAAATATTTTTCGAAAGACTTGTTAATGCAAATTTGAAAATGTTTCCTAATAGTTATCTGGAATTTTCAGAATGATCTTATTCCCAGAAATTAGCCTCGATTTTTCAATTTGATAATAACAGTCACGCATAACGTGAAATTTGTACCACACGGAACGCTTCGCAGGTATCGCATGGTTAATTATACCGCAAAAGTGGAACATCAATCTCGTGAGCGGCACGATAGAAATTAGCTCCTGGAGAGTGTTTTTGGCTATTTGCTCGTTGCCGGAGTTTCTCGCTTGCATAGCATTGTTCGCTTTCCCCGAGAGCCCGCGTTTCCTTCTTTTGAAAGGCCGACGAGAGGAGGCACTCGAGGTTTTCAAGAAAATATACGCCGTGAACACCGGCAAAGATCCAGACACTTATCCGGTAAGATTACGATATCACCATTGATTACAGTTTTATCGTGAAAACGATTCAATTATTTTCTCATTTTATTTAAACCTCGTTTAGATTTAATTCGATCTTGTGATTTTTATCTTTTTTTTTCTCTCTCTGTGAAATTCCGTTGTATTTTTACTGATAACGTTAGTGATATTTGATAGTGTTACTTTTTCAGCGGTTTTTAACGTATTCCGTGTTACGTGTTTATCGAGCGTTTATGGTAATTTGTGTAAAATAGATGCGGAACTGATTGTACTCTATTATTAAACGGTTCTATTAATGATACGGTGGAACGTTATGGGTTAATCGCAGATTTTAATCCGCAGATTAAGGATCTCGAGGATGAATATTCCGTGCAGGCTGCGGGCGACGGATTGACGGACAAGATTTCGAATTCTTGGAATCAGATTAAGCCTCTTTTTCTCCCGCCTAATATCTTCAAACTCATTGGCATTTCGCTGATCCAACTTGGTGCAACCATAGGGTTAGATCCACGTGTTTTTTATTTTTTTAATATGAATTTATGTCGGCGTTGACCCTCGAAATACATGTATAATCACGATTAGTAGAATAGACTCTCGATAAGTGTCCGACCGCGAAATTTTCGTGTGATATGCAGTGTTATGCACAAATAGAAATTTTGACGAATTGTACCTACAGTGGTGGTAGGAAAGATATCGAGAGTCGAATGTATTTCAAGAGGCAACGTTTGAAAATGATTTTACCGTTAAATGGAAAAATTAAGAAGCAAGTGTGAATGATAAATTTCAACAAAATTTCTAGATCAAACTCACTTAGACTATGGATGCCACAGTTATTTACAATGTTGGAAAATTACAAGAGCAATCATTCGAAAACCGAATTGTTAAGTACGCAACCAAGCTTCTGTTACATGTTAGGCCAGCAACAATCGAATCACAGTACTACCAGTTTCGTAAACGAAACATTAAGCGTTGCTCATACGTGTATACCGGTATTTACAATTTACCGTTAATTGAAATTTCACATCTAGTTTAGTCATCATTTCGTTTAAATCATATTTATCTATGTCATAATTGTTTTGTATTACATACGTGTTTTACGTTCGAAACACTGTGTGTTTTTTTTCTTCCGACACAATTGTCGGACATTCAGGCCGTTTAAAACGTTTATATGCTCCATTTCAGGCGGAATTAAATTCCAGAGTCTTTATCAATTCTATCGTGATCGCAGTTACCGGAGTTGTAGGATACACTCTGGCCGGCACGTTAATCACTGTGATAGGAAAAAAGAAATTGATGGGTAAGATTTTCACAATTACAAGCGTAACTGTTACCGGTTCGTATAGTTTGATTACGTTAGTGTGTTCGTAGAAGTGAGTATAAATAATGTAACAAATTTCGAATGGAATAGAGATTTACTCTGAGTGAACATTTAAACTCTAAGATGTGCAAATCGATCGTCAGCCAAATAAATTAATGTTCATATGTTTTGTGTGGTAATTGAACTTTATATGTATTTTCAGCGACCTGCTTTTTAGTAGCAGCCGCCTGTTGTGGCTCGCTTTATTGGGCGGAAAGTACAAATAGTATTCTAGGTTTATCCTCTGTCTTCGTGGCTATGTCGAGTATAGGCGGTGCCACGGTTGTTAATGTTATAGTTGACAATTTCCCCACGTGCCTTAGGTATAACGATTCATTTATCATTTAAACGACATACTTTAATTGAACTTTAATTTCATTTGAATTTCTTCACTGTTATCATTGTGTTAAGTGATTTCTGCGTTTTCTAAAAAGTACACTTTTTCAGAACCATGGCTGTCAGCCTGACTATGATGATTGGAAGAGTCGGAGCAGTGACAGGCAATTTACTATTCCCAATTTTATTTAATTTGTCCTGCCTAGGTCCTTTTATCATGATCGGCTCAGCTTCTCTAGGTAAAATAAACAACGATTCTATGCAAATTATTGGATTATTAACAAAAGGCGAATAACTTAATTCAGCTGCATTCAATTGAGTTGAATTTTCTTTTCATTTTTAATGTTAAAGACAGTAAAATAATTTGTATTGTGAAATTGATTAATGCGGAACATTTACTTTACAGTGTCGGCATTGTTGGTAGCTGTTTTACCACGAAAGTATTCGCAATCAGCGAAACCGAAGGATCTCGCTTGATTTTATTACCTTCAAATGGATTATCCAATCAGCTAATCGTAGCTGGACGATTCACGTGTAAATATTAATGTCCGCGTTCTTTGTAGTTTCGGTGCATGATCTTCCATGATGTAAATATGTACATACATAATGTATTACACTCATGTAGCTGTGTGCGATCATCGTGTTCTTTTTCTACATGCGCATCGAATGAACGAGTTGTAAAGACGTACACGTATCATTAAAAATAAAGAAAGAAAGAAACAAAGGAAGAAAGCAGATAAGAAAGAAAAAATGAGATTTTTAGTAAATCTCGCGACTGCATAATACGAGATGCGTTTAGAACAACCATTTCTTATTTTTAATTACTCCATTAGTCAAATGAATCGCGATTATTGTAACTATTAAGTAATATACTAATAGTAATATATAAGGCAATGTAATAAAACAAAAAATATTGTACAACAAATATATTTTATTATTGTTTTAAAGTATATGCATTCTTTTCGCTACAAAGTCGTCATCATTTAAACATTTACCATCACAATTCTCGTCCCTGAATTATCGCTCGTTTTTAGGAATTTCTTTTACCATTTTAGTGTCACTCCCAACTTTACCATTTTGGGTTTGAATCTGGAATGAACCTGAATTAATAACAGCACAGACGAGATATAGAACCTATCCCTCGTCTGTGGTAGTTCTCTAGTTCTCTCAGTCTACCATTAAGCGGCGCCACAATCGGCGCGACACTACTGCACCCTGTGAATGTAGGGGGTGAAACTCGAGGATAATTTTTAACATTGGAGCTAGTCTGTCAGTAATGGAGAAAGTGGACGTGATGTGATAGCCTTCGGGATTTCTTTGACGCTTTCGTAGATCCGTAGGCTGGCAAGAAATCATGGAAGAGGTATTTCAAAACGGGAACTACCAACGGGAGGCGAACGCCAACATGAACAGCACGGAAACGCAGAAAGAGGCAAGAAGCGTAATTTTTTTTCTACCCGACCGTTTCAATTCGTCCGCCAAATCGATACGTTCGCACAACTTCTCTACCCCTCCGGTTTTCCTTTTAAACGCAGCCGTCGCTTGATTAAACCGTATCGCCGATTTTACTGGTGTTTGCCCGCGCAAACTACTTGCCGGGGTGTAATTCAGAGGAACGATAAGCAACAGCCTGAAAACATATGTATGTCATAAAGGAATCGAAACGAATCCCAGCGGTTCTCGAGCTTTGTTGTGATCGAATTCGACTCACCGATTTGCGGAGTTTCACCCGCCAAAATGTTAGACGTTTCTATTTCTTTTGTTTATCGTGAAATTCTTTGGTTTCCGCCGGTATTGGGTTCGCATTTGAACGAACTGTTGCTGTCAACGTCTGAAATTACTTTCGCTACTTCGTAGTTTTTTCTATGGATTGCAAAACCACCCTTGTATAGTGCGCAAGTGGCACTTTTGTTAAAACAAGTGTGCACGCGACAAAGGAAAAATATCGTGTTGTTTTCTGAAGGGCACTCTTGTCAAAGGGCTCAAGAATGAAAACGTTGACTTTTCGCTTAGAAATAAGTTGAAGTAGGTCATGGTTTCTGCGTTTGAGAACCGCTGCTCAAGTGTTGGCGGTACTTACAGTACGTACAATTGTTATGAGGGGTATTTAAGCCTAAATGCGATATTTTAAGTGAACACGTAGGAAGCATGAAATTACGAACTATCAGGAGAACGAACAAATTTTCCTGCTTTACGTGTTCGCGGAAAAATTGGCGGATAAATCTCGAATACAAATCTTAGTATGTGTAGATAAGGCATATATATATATATATATATATTTAAATATCAATAATTCGTTGTGCAAATAATTCGTGTTTATTAGTAATACATTTTGAGGGCAAAGATGAAATATTTTTGTAGCTTGTCTCAAATACATTCTCCCTAGTTGTCAATTATTGATTAATTATTATTATATATATATTATAATAAAATAATTTTAACATATTTTACTAGCAACCGTTTGTTTTTAGGATTCATTACTAGATCATATGGAGATCTCCATAGTTGAGGCTGAGAAGCGAGCAAATAGAGCGTTGAATTTAAGAGAATTTTATACAGTCTACCTCATTGAGACTAAGTGAGTATGGTTACATTAAATACACTTATTTTTGAAATGATATACTTTACAAGCTTATACGATCATTCCACAGAGTGTTTGAACTGTAAAGTTGTTCATGAGTGATGTATAATTGCAGAGTCACTGATCCAGATTTCAAAGGTGCACGTACCAGAGATAGTTCTTTATGGCGAAGATATACAGAATTTGAATTGCTTCGAGCTTATTTAGAGATTTCTTACCCGTACATTGTACTGCCACCATTACCAGAGAAGAAAGTTCTGTATGCGTGGCAAAAAGTTACCACAGATACATTTGATCCAGACTTTGTGGATCGTCGAAGAGCTGGTTTAGAGGTACATTCTTGTACTGTAAAATGCATTCCCTAAATACTTCAATATTGGCTCAAGTATCAATCACAATTTGCTTTCAGAATTTTCTTTTGAGGGTAGCATCACATCCTGTACTTTCACGTGACGAGCATTTTATGGGATTCCTTCAGCAAATAGATGGTTGGAGAGAAAGCATTAAAGAGACTGGTAAGCTACCTTAGTTTTGAGTTCTTCACATAGGGGATTATATTAATATTTTGCATTTAAATAGGATACTTACAATTAGCGGAATCAAAGCTAAAGGCATTGAGTGTAGCTGTACGACTAAGGAAACCAGACAAGCGATTTGAAACTATAAAGAATTATGGGATTGAACTACAAGTATAGAATTCATTTATTATATCAGCTAATTATCATGCTCCTGTTGAAAACACATCAAGAAATGAACCATCTGTCACATAATTACAATTACTTATTTGCAGAATAATCTGTGCAATCTTCTGCGAGTACGTGCGCGTCTCGTCGAGAAACAATACAGTTTATACAAGCTGCACGCAAACTATGGCAGAGTGTTTAGCGAATGGAGTGGCATAGAAAGGGAAATGGGTGATGGATTACAGGTATTTGCAACCGAACATTAGCAGACGGAACTTTATGTAACTTTCAATGCTAAATTAGTAAACCGCGAGAGAATCACGGCAAACCAATTATAAAGTTATAGAGTTAAGTATCCTTACTGCAAAACGCACTGCATTACAGCCTGTTTTCTCAGAAATCCGGACACTATTTGGACTCGTTAGCAGCGACGATAGATACAACCCTGGAGGAAGAAGAATTAATAGCTGATCAATTGAAAGAGTGGCTTTTCGGTGCATCCGCGTTACAAGCAGTCGTCAGACGAAGAGAGGCTCTACAATTGGCCAAAGATGAGGCTCACGATGCTCTCACCACTTCGTTCGAACAAAAGGACAAAGTTATGCAAGGTGCGAATGTCTTATGGAAATGATAGCGACCTCGAAATTTTTATTCCGTCTTGACTTGTTAATTTGAAATTCACTAAACTAATTTGACTAATTTAAATAGGTAAATCCGGTTTGATGTCTCGACTGTTTGGTTCCGTGGACACGGAAGAGGTTCGGGAATTGAAAATTGTACAGCTGGAACAAAGAATCGCGCAGCACGACGAAACCGTGAAGCGCGTTGACGAGGATTTAAAGTAAATTTATTTACCAGTGCGCTAGTCCTCTGTATAGAAAAGAAAGCAAATTCAATCTGTAAATGTTTTTGTAGGTCTTTCTCTATTAAGGCAATGATGGATATAGAACGATTTCAGCACCAAAAAGTTGTAGACTTAAAGGAAGTTCTGGCAGCTTACTGTATTTTACAATTCAAACTCGCAAGAAAGGTAAGTAGTATCTTGCATCCTTTTCTAACTCTCTATTACCGAATTTACTGAGATAAATATCGTTAATTAAATATCAATTTATTACCAAAATTACATCACGGTGTGGAGAGTGAATTTTGCACGTTTAATAACGAAAAAGAGAAAATAGACTGACGTTATCATGAATAATTACAGGGACTGCAAGCCTGGCAGCATATTAAAGGTTGTCTCGAAAGTATGCCATAGGAAAATTGTCTTATTTCAATTGACACAGAACAATAATTGTTCCCACACCACTCGTGCGATATACATTCCTGCATTTGTAAGCTCACTCATACCGTACGCTTATTATTATCGATGTACAAGATTGTTTCTATTATTTAATGTTAGACTAGGAGATATTATATATACATATATATATATACATAGATATATATATATATAATATTTAAAATACGCAATTCATGTTGAATATATAAATATGTGAAACATTATTTAATATTTATATGTACTTAGTATGTTATACACGTAAGATATGAATAATTAGTTAAATGGAAATTACCAAGCAGTACTTAAAAGTCGCTGTCAGTAAAACCGACAAATGGTTTGTATGTGATATGAACCACATTTACGCAAAATTTTTGCTATCTCTCGATGATGAAAGTTCGAAAATATCGTTGCTATAACTTTTTATACACCGTCTTCTATCCGCTCAATAGATTTCTCGATTTCACGATCGCCGATAAAGACTATTTATTCTACACTTTATTTATGGATACAAATGTTGCATTTATTTTCTCGTAGAATAGAAAATTTCGGTAAGGTTTAAGATTTTTAAGTACTATTTTCTATATGTGATAAAGAATCGGTTTTCGTTCTTCCCCTTTATTTTTGTATTATCATAATCACATGTCCTCTATATTTCCATATAATGCAGCTTAATCTATTGTATTCATTTCTCCCCATGTTTTTGGATCTGATTTTTTTTAAGTTTATACATTTTGCAATTTGTACTGCGCCTGACTAAAATCAATGGATGTCTACTATAAGAATGTTAAATTCCTATTATAATTCCTGTATAATAATAATGATTCGAATTATTATAAATGGTTCGTTTATTTACGTGATATTCCCGATGCAATAATTAATAGTAAGCACCTAAAAAACTAAACTTGAAACTACAGATTTTCTCTACTAGAAAAAGAAAACATAAAGGAATTGTGTGACACAGAAATTAAGCTACAGAAGATCAAATAATTTCGCGAAAATAAGATATGTAATATGGAAAAAAACCACCGTTTTAGAAGAAAGGGACATCGATGCGAATAAATTTACGAGACATTTTTGTTCGACAGTTTATTACGTGTGCCGGTATAGAAATATACAAATCCGAAGACGGTCGAATAGATTACGAAACGTTAAATCTACGTGTTTCTTTTAACATATACATACAAGAGAGCGGTGTATAACGATTCTATACAAACACCCAAAAGTACTAAACGAATTATTTACTAAACGAATCACTAATTAGCGCTAACGAAGGAGTATTTATTTACAGTTTAGTGCGTGTCCATTTTCATTAAGCTCCGCACACTTTGGTATTAATCGAATGTATCTGTGTTAGAACTTACAACGTAATCAAGATAATGCAATAGTTAATGTAATTTTTTTTTTATTGTTTATACGTGATTTCGCTATTTCGTATCGATATATTAGTGTACTTGCGCCTGAGTATATCCATGGATCTGTGAACGTCGCCCGAATTTACAGTGATACAGATATTTACAGGGTACAACATTTGTAAGAGCTCGTCGCTAATTTTCCTGTTCTTATCATTTTTCCCCTTTAAAATATTTACAACGGCAAAGATCGACGATTTTGCAATTATCTTCTCTTTCTCGGGAGTAAATTGTTGTCTTTGGTCACGCGGACGCGAGAAATGAACTTATTGTAAGACGGATGGTCGACGAGAAACACGTCATCAAAGTCATCATTAATTATTCATTTTCAAACGAAAGCAAAATACAAGTTATTCAACAATTAACGTTAATTGCCTGGGAGGTTTTCGTGCGATTTATAATTAATTTACTTCGATCGAATGCGATGCAGAAAACCTTAGGTAAAATTGGGTTTTATCATTGTTTCGTAATCAACGGAATTCCGTATGGTTTGTTTTGCAGAATTAGACTTTTTTCTTTTATTTAATAATGCGCATTGCTTTATTTTTACACGATTCGCTGGTTTTTTTCCTGGATATTCATATTTTACCGGAGGTTTTTTGCTCGTTTCTAACGTAAACATTGAATCACGAAACACCGAGTACAATTTTTTGTTCCGGCAAACAATATAAATATGAAACAATCGTTGGTCTTCGCGTTCTCCTGCGCGATGTAATTTTTCGAATTTACAGATTTTCCGTCGATTGAACTTTCAGTTTTTCGTTTCACGTGAAAATCGTGACTTGTTGACTCGCTACAGAAAGTCTTTGTTACTTTTGCATTTTATACTTTGAATCCTAGCTTTCCATTCTCCCCGCGGTTCTTTGAATCGACGTAAACGATCATCTTTAACCCCCTGCAACACGAATCCCTCGTCACTGGTGAACAGAAAGCGACAAATTGACAATAAATAATTCGTTAGACGAATTTATTAACGAATCTGTTACGGAAAAAATTGTCCGCGTTCTGTCAACCGTGTTAAGGAAAAATTCCACGTATCAAATTTAACAAGTAATTATAATGCGAATAAAATTACAGTTTTTCTCAATGGACTTCACCGCTTGAAAATTTCCAATGTACATACATCAATTGTTAAAAAACGAACATATATTGGAGATCGCAGTTTTATTAACATAACAATCGAGTGTTACTTTCACCATAAAAAAAAAAGAGTCCCTATTTTCCGTTATCCATCGAACTCGTCCATGTCGCATGACATGTGAATTACCCGATCACAATTTTAATTTGATGTAGAATTAAAAAGAACAGAATTCGAGTGAAAATCCGCATAAAAAAATCTCTCACGGACATAAACGTATGACAAGTTGCGCGAAAATCACGCTGGATTATAGAGGGTTAAAAGATTCATGAGTTTTAAACACATTGTAGTCGGATAACGTATATTTACGTATTTTCTCACTCAGGATTAAAGCATTGTTCACATGACACTGTGATTTCACCAGTTTTATTCATATCCTATTATCTCCGTTAATCTCTCATTCTCCGTCAAACGCCTTTTTTTTAATTTTTATACTCCATATAATTTACTAACCGTTTTACCCATCACTAAACAAACCTCGAACTTAACGTCAACAATTCTTTCGACTATGAGAGAAAAATAACTAAACACAGTACAAGTTCACAAGAATTCATCTACGATTACAATTATCAGTCTGCGAATTTTGTGCAAATGTATTTTCCACAGGTCACTGACAAATTGCTTTCTCAATTTATCTTTTCTAATACATTTTGAGAAATGTCTGTGCTTTGCAACTTGTGTGTTCGAAAATTTGTCTTTGACGGTTGTGGATCTTTAAAATTCGTCGTATCGTGAAATTACTGTGCTTTGAAATTTCTCGCACGTGAAATTTCCGCGCTTTACAATTCATGACTCCTGAAATTCCTACGCTTTAGAATTCGCCGCACTGGAAATTTCCGCGCTTTACATTTCATCACACCTGAAATTTCCGCGCTTTATATTTCATCACACCTGAAATTTCCACGCTTTAAAATTCGCCGCACCGGAAGTTTCCACGCTTTAAAATTCGTCGCATAGGAAATTTCCTCGCTGTACAATTTATCGCACCTGAGGTTTCCACGCTTTAAAATTCGTCGCATAGGAAATTTCCTCGCTTTAAAATTCGTCGCATAGAAAATTTCCTCGCTTTAAAATTCGTCGCATAGGTAATTTCCTCGCTGTACAATTCATCGCTCCTGAAATTTCCACGTTTTAAAATTCGTCGCATAGAAAATTTCCTCGCTTTAAAATTCGTCGCATAGGAAATTTCCTCGCTTTAAAATTCGTCGCACCTGAAATTTCCTCGCTTTAAAATCTCCTACACCCAAAATTCATTTCCCTCGAAATTAGTCGCATCCACAAATGTTTATGCGTTAAAATTTCCGCGCTTCGGAACCTCTGGAAAACCATTTGCCGAACGTTCGCAGTCCAATAATTCCCCCTAACACCGTTCCCCATGAATAACGACGAGTTCAAGTCCGAAAAACCATACGCAAATCGACCACCGTCCGCTCTCCCGTGTATCCCTTAACGTTTATTTTTCCGTTCATTGTTGCGAACACTATTACTATCCTCAGGATCCTGATAAGTGTGGGCCACGAGTACAGTTTTCGTTCTAATCACACGGTACGACACTATGGACTTCCCGTGTCGTGGTGAAGGGAATCACTGTCACTTTCCAGGTAGGTCACGTAGCTATCGGTGCTGTCAGGGTGCTGGCCCATATCGGGCCCACCACCGCCAGGGTGATGAGGCCCCGGTGGAGGCAACGGTCCACCACCACTACCGTCGTTCATGGGACCGCCTAGCATCCCGGGCGGCTGCAATTGCGGCGGTGGACCACCGTGAAGATCGTAACCGTGCATCTGAAACGTTTGAAAGTTAGAAAATTTCGGAAATTGTGATCACTTTCCTACAAAAATTGGAAAAGAAACTTAATAGGTTTAGAGAACTAACACTGGACTACCGGAGGTTGGATGAAATCAGTCAATTTGATTCAAAAACAGTAGAAATTTGTTTTAAAGAAACATTATTCCAAATAATATTTACAGAAATATTATGTTTTTAAAATAAATTTTTGTATTATATTGTAAATGAGTTAAATTGACTCCCACCGGAAATCTAGTGTTAAAGAGGATCTGTACCAGGCGTGATAGGTCGTACAAATTCTACATAAGTTATTAAATAATTGTGTATTCAATCACGAATTGAAATTCGAGTAGTAATGTGGAATTAAATGGAAAATAATTTTGTATATGATCACCTATGTTTCTACGGTATTAATGTAATTACCTGAGATACTAAATGATGAAACGATGGTGCATTTGGATCTAGCCTGTCGAGATCGGTGTGAAGGGCAAAGTCCGACAGGGCTTTCCATGGGGGTTGATAAGCTTGCACTTCCAGTGGTGTCATTCCTATGGTGCTCTCGTGCCTCACGGGACTACTGGCCACCATAGGAATACCATGCATACCACCGAAACCCAATTTACGCCCGTCCTGCAATGAAAAGTACTTCGGTCCATTAAATCATTGTTCGATGTTGACACTATTGTTACATAAGTTTTGTTTACTCTACTTTAAATTCTACTGAGATACGCTATTCTGTTACAAAAAGATTTTAAAAGTAACTTTTCTGGTATTTATGGTGTTCAGAAATTTGTTGCATTCGGAAATTTACAACACCAGAAAGATCGTACGCGTTGCATTTTCGCGATTTGTAATTTCTGACGCATAGAAAATTTGTACGCGCAGAAATTCTACGCATATGAAATCCCTATGTTATGGAAATTCCTACGCATCGATATTTCTTTGCTTTGAAATTTCTACGCATCGACATTTCTGTACTTTGAAATTCCCACGCATCGACATTTCTGTGCTTTGAAATTTCTACGCATCAATATTTCTTTGCTTTGAAATTCCTACGCATCGACATTTCTGTGCTTTGAAATTTCTACGCATCAATATTTATTTGTTTTGAAATTCCTACGTATCGACATTTCTGTGCTTTAAAATTTCTACGCATTGGCCTTTCCCGGCTTTGAAATTTCTACGCATCGACATTTCTGTGCTTTGAGATTCCTACGCATTGATATTTCTTTGCTTTGAAATTCCTACGCATCGACATTTTTGTGCTTTGAAATTCCTACGCATCGACATTTCTGTGCTTTGAGATTCCTACGCATCGACATGTCTGTGCTTTAAAATTTCTACGCATCGACATGTCTGTGCTTTGAAATTCCTACGCCTCGACATTTCTGTACTTTGAACATTTCAAGTCCCAAAAAAAGTGTACTAATTCAAACGCGAAAAATCATTGGCACAGTGGTAGAATTTTTCTCAAAACTCAAAAACCGAATTAGCATTAAAAAACAATCTTCGACTTACTTTCTCCTGCATCTGTTGCTTCATGGCGATAGTCTTTTTCTTGTCCTTGCACCTCTTGTTCTGGAACCAGACGCGAATCACACGGGGACTAAGTCCCGTCATTTCGACGAGTTGTTCCTTCATCAAGGCGTCGGGACGTGGATTCGCCGCGTAGCAGGTCCGCAGGGTGTGCAATTGTTTCTCATTTAAAACGGTGCGCACCCTGGTGGGTTTCCCATCGGACCCACCACCTTTGTGGGCCCCGGAACCCCGAACCCCGACCCCAGCCTTGTGCGACCCACTCTCCGACCCAGAATCTATAAAAAAATGAAATTTAATATAAGAAAAATCGTTCATTGCAAAAAAGTCAATCCATAATAATTAAAAAAAAAACAATCACTACAATAGATAATTCATAAATAGAATTGAAACCCTTATTGCATTACATAAATCAACATACTTTGTCCCTTCAATTAATATAACAATTAATTCTAAATATTATTTATATTGAATTACATACTATTTATATGGTATATGTATAAATTATTATAATTTCTAATTAAAACATTTGATATCACAAGTAACACATAAGGTGGCTGGAATTCGTTATTTTGACGGATTCGGTAGTCCGAACTTTATGAAAATAAATAAAAAAAATATCTAAATCCGGTCTCATGGCGAGTCGTGTCCATCGGGTCGGTCGGTTCGGGCGTCTCGACGCTTACCCGGCCGAAAGTCGATTTCTCGAGGAAGAGCAACGTGACTATATCAGGAGAATGCGGAGTAGAATTTCTGCCTCTGACTATCGGCTCTAACCGGTCCTGCAAAACGTTCGAGTCGGCTAATGGGAGATCCGGATAGTGGTTCAGCATGGCGGATGGAAAACGCAAAGACACCGCTCTGAGTATGTACCTCCCGTCTGCTAGATATTCAAGAGTCAAAAGACAATATTGTCGACGAACAAACTGGGATTCACGAATCCGTGATTGGCGTTCAGGGTTAACGCGACCTTGAAACGTGATGAAATCTCGACGTTCGACGCGGAGTGTCCCGACGATCGCGAGAAAGAGTTCCGAGACCACTTTTTGGAAATTGAAAGGTTTATCTAATTTGCGAAATGTGACAGATGTAGAAATTGGAAGGGTCTAAGATTTGTGGAACTCGGAATTTTCTACGCATTGAATTTCCTGGCGCTGCGATTTTAGTACATTGGAGTGTCTTGGTGGTTCAGTTTTAGAGGTAGAACAATTTTAGGCTTTTAAATATTAGTAGTCAACTATTTCATGGCTTTAAAATTGCAGAAATTAGAGATTTCTTGGCTCTAAAATTGTAACACGTAGAAAATTCTTAGTTTTGAAATTGCAGTACCCAGAAATTTCCTAGTTTTGAAGTTGCAGTACCTTGAAATTTCCTAGTTCTGAAGTTGTAGTACCTAGAAATTTCCTAGTTTTGAAGGTGCAGTACCTTGAAATTTCCTAATTCTAAAGTTGCAGTACTCAGAAATTTCCTAGTTTTGAAGTTGCAGTACCTTGAAATTTCCTAATTTTAAAGTTGCAGTGCCCAGAAATTTCATAGTTCTAAAGTTGCAGTACCCAGAAATTTCCTAGCACTAAAATTGCAGTACCTTGAAAGTTCCTAATTCTGAAATTGCAGTACCCAGAAATTTCATAGCTCTGAAGTTGTAGTACCTAGAAATTTCCTAGCTCTGAAGTTGTAGTACCCAGAAATTTCCTAGCTCTGAAGTTGTGGTACCTAGAAATTTCCTAGCTCTGAAGTTCTAGTACCTTGAAATTTCCTAATTCTGAAGTTACAGTACCCAGAAATTTCCTAGTTCTAATATTGCAGTACCCAGAAATTTCCTAATTCTGAAGTTGTAGTACGTAGAAAGTTCCTAGCACTAAAATTGCAGCACCCAGAAATTTCACAGCTCTAAAATTGCAGTACCTAGAAATTTCCTAATTTTGAATTTGCAGAACCTAGAAATTTCCTGACCCTAAAATTACAGCCGAAACCCATTCTCCCAGCAACCACCACCTTATTCCTCAGACGTTATACCCACACCATCGACGCAACTACAATCATAAACTAACCCATACTTAATCGATTCCCGTCGACGAGTTATCTCGACTCGATTATTCCCGTTTTCCTTTTCGTATCCAAATTAAAACGACTTCACCTCCCGGGGACACGTAAACACTCCCCGCGGTTTTAACCAACGAGTCTTGTTATTCCGTCGCGTACTAATTAACGACTAATAAGCAACTCGTGCGGGAGTGGTTCGCGATAAGGATCCAGTTATCTCGGCGATGTCCTTGAAAAGGACAAGCGGTCGCACAGAGAGTCCGGTTGTTTGCCGACGGTAAGAACAGAAACGGCAAGCGAGAGCAAAGGTATCGGGGAAAGTAAACGAAATCCTCTGCCTATTTTCGCATCCTAACCAAATAGCGATCTTACGTGCCATCCGTGGTCGAAAACTCGAATCGACTATAGCGAAGAATAGTGGACGAACACTCGTCGAAATCACACGGACTGATTAACCCGCGTGGAATACAAGTTTGCACGTTGGTTCGTTGACGTTCGTTCATTTTCCGGGATCCA
This sequence comes from Mimumesa dahlbomi, assembly GCA_917499265.3. Lineage (NCBI taxonomy): Eukaryota > Metazoa > Arthropoda > Insecta > Hymenoptera > Crabronidae > Mimumesa > Mimumesa dahlbomi. The sequence goes on along the minus strand of OU824113.1, from coordinate 3,959,018 downwards.
ATGGACAAACACACCTGTTATGCCGTTGGCGTATGGTTTATTTTACAGATATTTGAATTTTCATTTCCCCTGGATCAACAGTGTGTTTATAATAATTATATGAAAAATTATTGACAACGTTTCGATTGCTATTTTGAGTTGCAGTACCTGTTTAGTTGTATTACGTGATTTGTGTGTGTATGAATGGTTAAATGATGGAAGTGTAAAGGTAAAATAGTATTTTGACCATGGGTGGTTATATAGTGTAATTATAGATCTATATTTGTGCCCATAATTATGAAAGTGGTCTAAGTCAATATTTCGAAAAATATTAAAGTCTTAATAATTTGTTAATAAATGTTTCAAAACCTTTAAAAACGTAATATCAAAAATTTTTTAAAAATTCACTTAGGTCACTTTCATTATTATGGGTACATTTTACGTTTTCCTATTTCAAAGTTTGGAAAATTGTCGCATTTTGAAATTTCTCTACTATTGAGGAACCTATGCATTAAAACCATTGCGCTTTAATATTCCTTCGCATTAAAATATCTATCCTTAAAAAAAAATCGTTTCCCCATCGAATCCCCACCCACACAAAACTGCCCGTCGTCAATTCCCACAAACCTACCGCCAACAGAGATTACCAATCGCGAATTAATCCCTGCGACGAGACAAAAGACTCACCACCACCCGAATACCTTCGATTCGTCTCATCCGTATAAAAAATATTCCCATACGTAAGAACGATCATTTCAACGTCATTCTTTATATCTCAAAGGAATGCCAACGGAATGGTTGTCCGTGTTAAAAGAACCAAAACAACAACAACAAAAAAACAACAAAAACTAAAAAAGGATCTCCGACCACGTGACTGATCGTGGTCACTTTCCTCACAGGGAAAGAAAAAAAAACAAAGAAAAAGAATAACTCTACTAGAAAAAAAAAATAAAAAAGAGAGAAATAAAAAACCAAAGATGAATACGATTTCCTAAAACGACCAGTGGCGACAGGGACGAAAACGGGGGGGTTAGGGGAGGGAGATCGTGCGTAGTTATGTGCCACGGTAGTTGGCAGAGAGGTGTTACATTTGACACCTCCGGACCTTCTGTAAAGAGTTGTCAAACCACTGGCCGTCGGCGCGAGGTGGTCCTCCTGTGGTTCTCCGCGTGCATCGGAAACGACAATTTAGGCGTAACGATTTCCATAAGGAATCAAACCGACAAACACGGAGACGACGCGGGAATAACAGACGTCGCGCGTACAGACGGAAATATTTGCACGGGGAATTAGTGAACAGGTTCTACCTAGCCGGCGGTCACGTGGTGCAACATTATTAATTATCGCCGATTAACCGAGCTTGTCCGTCGCGGTGTGTCCACGGAATTTCACGTGTCCGTGTCGACAACGAGTTGTATATGTATATATGTATGTATGTATGTATGTGTGAGTGTGTGTATGTGTGTATGTATTGAACGGCGAATCGACTTTCGACGTTAATCGATCGATTAGGGAAATTATTTGATTAATCGTGGAGCAACGACAACGTTCATCGGTGATATCGGTAACTTGTACGACGTGAATTTTCATGTTATATCGAGATAGTATTGGTGTCTCACGGTTGAGTAATTGGAAAGTGGACGTGGAAGGTTGTAAATCCCGTTCTCGTAGATTTGATTGATTTTTAGTTACATATCTTTATAGGGGGGCGGAGTGTAAATATTTTGACCGATCTTGTGAAAACAGTTCAATAGAAGTGTCAAGTGTTTTTAATTGTCTATAGTATTATTTAACTTGAAACTTCAATTTTATCAATTTTTTTTCTGATGTCACGAAACTCTGATTTGATTTTCATCAATTTTTTTAGAAGTTACGAGACTCTCAATGTACTTTTCCAAGAGGTAGACAATATTTGTGTGTGTTGTTAATGAAATTACGGCACGTTCAAACAGTGCTGGGTATTTAATCCAGTCGATCCAGTCAATATGTGTACACATATTAGAACGGTCAGCTCGGAGCATACTAATCCTGTGTAATCCTGACGCGTAGGAGGGAAGTGGTCAGGCCTTTTAGGTCTTAACGGCTTCAATTATCAACACCTAATTATGACCTGTGATCCTAACATAACATCGCTATGTCAGGAGAGAGCGAGAGAGAAGGAGAGGCCGAGTCCTTTGAGCTACCCCTCGAGGCGCAAACCCTTTTGCAAATTTTGCCTTTGTGCCGAAATAGTCCGTGTCCCGACGGTGTAATCCGCAAATATGTTACACACACACATATACACACGTACACGCGTTAATGTAATGGACATTGTAATACCTCGAGCAATTATTAATTTCACGGCGGTGAATTTTTTGCAGGGAAGTTTTGGAGGTGAAGTTGTTAGCAAGATGGGAAAGTTGAAATTTGGTTGGGTAAGGTTTTTATTGGATTTTTTGGGGGTTTTTTAAAGAACAGATTGTAGCAGAGTTGTAACAATCATAGGATTACTTGGATTTTCTACGCGCTTCAGCTCTCGCGATTGGAAATTTGGAAAGTTTTTATGAGAAACTTTCTGCGCTTCGAAGTTTCCCGTGATTTAAAATTTCTACATGCTGGAATTTCTATACTTTGAAATCTATGCGTGTGGAAAGTTCTCGCGTTACGAAGTTTCTAACTCTTGGGATGTTTGTGCTCCAAAATGTCCGTACTTGGAAATTTCCATAGTCCAAAAGTCCCATCCTGGAAATTTCCTGCCCCCAAAACTCCAATCCTGAAAATTTCCTGCCTCCCAAAATTCCCATCTTGGAAATTTACTGCCTCCAAAACTCCCGTATCACGTATTCCCAGCGTTTGAAATTTCCCTAAACTACTGAAATTTCCAGCTCCAAAACTCTCTCGTCCAAAATTTCCGTCGCCTAAAATTCTCATCCTGGATATTTCCTGCCCCAAAAATTCCCATGCTGGATATTTCCTGCCCCCCAAAAATTCCCATCTTGGAAATTTACAGCCTCCGAAATTCTCATATCACGTATTCCCAGTGTTTGAAATTTCCCTAAACTACTAAAATTTCCAGCTCCAAAACTCTTTCGTCCAAAATTTCCATCGCCTAAAATTCTCATCCCAGAAACGTCCAGTGTCTAAAATTTCTACAGCACATATTCCCAACGTTTGAAATTTCCATACCGAAACATCACCTCGTCCAAACCCCCAAATCTGAAATTTCCAGCTCCAAAACTCTCTCGTCAAAAATTTCCACCGTTTAAAATTCTCACCCCAGAAATTTCCCACCCAAAAGACAATTTTCACCCTATCGCAAGCCTTTGACAGACCCCAAAGCATCTTCCAACCCTTTCTCACCTGACATGGACCCGTCGTTAGGGTGAAGATGATGATTATTATTCGTCAGGGCGGCGTTGTTGTTGTTTTCGCTTCCGGGGACGCTCGCGGCACCCGAGCAAAGTTTTCCACCCTCCAGGACGTCGTTGTCGTAGCTGCAGAACAGCCCGTCCTTCCTCAGGGCGAAATGATCACCTGGTTCGAGCCGCCGCATGCACGCCGAACACCGGAAGCACTCGCGGTGATAGATCTTCGTTTTCGCCCGCATCACGAAGTCGTTTCTACTGAAACACTGGCTGCACTTGTCGCACTTCGCGCCGAAAAGCCTGGAAAAAAAATCGTGTCAATTAGTATCACCCTATCAATATCATTTTTTAATCGTAAATCTCAAAAAAGAAAATATGTACATTTAATAAATCGTTAGAATTCTGGGGTGATTCAAGGGGATGGTGAAATTTATTGTGTTTTGAGAAAATGTGGATTCATGGGGTAAGATAAATTTATTAAAATATAATTGGATTAGTAATTTTTTAAGAATATAGGATTTTAACGGGATCGAGGGAATCTTCTTTGAATGGAAAGATAAATTGTTGCGGTTGTATTTGTTGAATTTACAATTCACGTAATTTTTCCATACTAATTCCACGTGTCACTAATACTTTCGTCAAATTCCACGGTAGGTACAGATTGCTCTCTGTCAGCTCGATTAGCGTGTTTCCTTCCCGAATCGCTAATAAACTTGTTACGCACCTGCGAAGTATACGTTCGCTCGTCGAGGCAGTGCTAATTATCGGTTTTTAAACTAATTACCTTCACTTACGGCGCCATATTCCGAAAAGCGAGATTGCATTAATTAGCGGTGGCTCCTGCATTACCTAATTTTATTAACACACGAAAAGAAAAAAAAAAAACACCCACAAAAAGCGAGAGTCTCATGGGCCGCCAGCGGTCGACGTGTAATTTACCTCGACCTCTTTAACATCGGCTCGGTTAATTATTATCAATTATTAACGTAATTACACGCTACCCAATTTCTACGGGACCGACACGGAAATAGAAATAACTACGATCGCTTATCGATTTAATTATCCTGTTAACAACGCGACCGTTCGAATCAATGATTTTTCCTTTTATCCGCCGTCTCCTCATCTTCTTCTTCTTCTTCTTCTCTCATCACCGATTGAAATTGCCATTTTTTTTTCTTACGATTGAATTTATCCGCGAGACGCGTCGAGACGTCCGCCGACGCCTAAAAATGATTAACGACGCCGGGTACGCGATAATTGACAGGCACGTTGGCGTCGCTCGTTTCTATTGTTGTCGTGTAATTTTTCCACGACGAAAACGATAAACTTTCACCACCTTAGCCGAACAGGGCGCCGCGTACGGAATAACGTTACACGTGTTCACGTCGGCAAAGGTTACGCGTAAATCCGGTTTAATGTTCCCGCTAATTACCATCTGTTAAATATTAAATGAAAGGAAGCCGTGTAGCTTCCAGAAATCGTCGGACTTTTAAACCGGCGGCCGCTCGGCAAACTCCGCGGTTTCGACGAGCGAGACGACGACGGTTTTTTTGCTCGATACTTTATTTGTTTATTTATTTAAATTTCTGTGTTACTTTTTTTTTCTTTTTTTTTCTTGCAAGTTGTTACCTGTAAATTCCCGCGCGACGGACGCGTCGACGGCGCGGGACTAGCCTCGTTACTTTCGCTTTTAAAGTCCCGCCGAAAGTGTTTACGACGGAGAGCAGAAAATTATTCGACGCCCGCGGTATTATTTCTCGCGAAGGCAATCGAGGTTTAACGAGCGTCCTTTTAAAGTCGAGAATAATCAGTTCCCTTGATGTCGAGATGCTGAGATTTGGCGGACGGTAACGGAGCGATCGAATTATTCGGGCGACAGGGTAATTTTCGATTAATTTTTGGCGATTTATATTTGATTTACTTTAATTCGTAAGTGGTGAAAATGATTTATTTTATTTTGTAACTAGCGAATAGGGTTCATTTTATTGTATAACTGATGAATAGGATTCATTTTACTCTGTACCTAGCAAAAAACGATATATACTTCACTCTGTAACTACCAACAATTCACATTAAACCTTTAATTCTAACTCCAACACTTCTCACAAACTCCAAACACAATAATTTCCGGATCACAAATTCCCACGTTATTAAAAAATCATTATCTCACAACCGTACTCGGTTCGCTCCATAAAATTCTTCATCAACGACAAACTTTTATTATAGAAAAACAAATCATTATCTACATCCAAACGTTTGAAATCAATTTCAACCCGAGGCTCTTGCCATCTCCACGTTTTCGACTTCCAGCATCAAATTCTCAATTGTTCGTCGAGTAAATCGAATCAGTCAGCTGGTTTTTTTTCGAGGAACACCCAGGAGACGGCGTTTCGGGCCGGTTTCGTCCCGACGTTTTGAGACCCGACGACAGTGACAACAAACAATGCGTCATTGGTGTCGTCCACGTCGGCCGGATACGCCAGTCTTCGTCGCCCGGGTGCCATTCCGACGTTCGATGGACCAGTGCAAATAAACCGGCTGTCCCGCGGAGAGAAAAATATTTGCGGCAGGTTGCCGAGCCCGATGCTTCCGAGAGGAGAGGAGAGGGGGAGAGGGAGAGGGTGGAAAAAAAAAGGGAAATGTTTTCTTCCGTTTTCAACGCAACGTTTCGAGTTACGTGGCAGAGGGGGTGGGTGCAGGGGGTGAAATTTATTCTCGATTCATTGTTTTCCGAAGGTTCTTAAATAACTCCCTCTAATTGCTACGGATTACCCAACGGGAACCAGTATTTTCGCGTGGGAGATCGTACAATTTTCAAAATCTTTCGCGGTGAATTTCCGTCTTGGAAATTTTGGAAAGTTGTGAGGAAATTTTGATATATGATGTTGGTCGATGTTTTCTAATTTTTTGGGGGTGAATTTTCGATCTGGAAATTTCTGAAAGTTTCTCGACGCATTTAAATGTCCCCGCGGTAAATTTTAGCAAACAGGAAAGTATATTTATTAATTTTCCAAATTCTCGAGTGACTCGATGACGAATATTTAGGATCACCAATGTCATAAATATTTCTCAATACAAAAAATCCAAGACTCCGATTACAGACAGTAATTGAAATACATTTCCAAAAAACTCCACCGGGCGTCCCATCTGGCTTTCAAAAATCCGCAAAAAAAATCCATTCAACCACGAATCACGTGCACACCATCCACGCGTCTTACGTAATTTCATCTCGCGCCTTCCCGGTCGGGAGTTACGAAACGTCACGGCGATCGATCGCGCGTTCGAAACGCCGCGACGCCGGCCGTCGCTGCAGGGAAGTGCATTTTTTTTTTCTTTTTTTTTTGTTTCTTCCGCCAGCATTTCTCGCACACAAACGAGCGGACCCTGTGTCGTTGCTCCGTATATCTTTCGGTAAAAATACCTCGGTGAAACGTTTCGTTGCGATTCTCTCTCTTTTTCTCTCTCTCTTTTTTTCTCTCTCTTCTCCCGGCAATTACATACACACACACACCACGGGTACCACATGTAGTACGTACACGTACATACACGTTCGTTGCGGCTTTATTTTATTTCCTCTCCCTCCCCTCACCCGTCCTTTGGTTCTCCTCGTGTCTCTTTTTTCCTCCACTTTTTATTTCGTCCGTTTTTCTTAGTTTTTTCTTTTTTCTTTTTTTTATTTTTATTCCTCTCGAATCTGACCGTTTGCAAATGCGTATCGGAAAGAGCGTATCGCGTGTCGTCGGAGAATGTTGCGGCACACTGACAAGAGGGACAGTTTTGCATTAATTACCATATTGCGCTCGGTTATATACATATACCGCCTTCTTCTACCATTCCGAGGGATTTCGCAGACACGCCATGCTCGATGACATCTCGTTCTTTTTTTCTCTCTCTCTTTTTCCCCTCTCTTTTCTTTTCTCTTTCGTTTTCAGCGTAAATTACGGGGAAATGCAAGGTCGCGTTATTCCGGGTAATTGTACGGCCTCCCGGCGTTATCGTGTTCTGTTATTACGGCGTTCTGTTATCTTTATCGTTACTTTCCCTCTGCCTCGATCGACCGATCACTCGAATTCTTGGCCAAGACGATCTTTATCCAGGGTGACGTTCATATACATATACATACATACATACATACGTGCGATACGATTACCGTGATTGCAACGATTTTTCTTTTTTTTTATTTTTCATACTTCTGAACATCGGCGTTTTTCTTCTCTCGCGGAAATGATTTCCAATCATTTGGGATGAATTATTTGTTGGCGAATCGAGAGATTACTGGAACTGCTTCGGGATCTATGATTCAATGTGTTTCGATGCGTTCGCGAGATTATGCGTGTAAGTTATGCACGATACGCGATGGATCAAGTTTCCGATTGTGTCGAATGGTTCTGACGATTAGATGGAAAATTTCGTTCGAATTGTCATTGGAAAGATTTTTAAATTAAATCACAGATCATCGAGATAGGGTTTATATTATATCCATACACTTTTTTTTAATAGAATATAAAATTTTATATTGTCAGAAAACTTAGTTGTGGTTACAATTATTGCTAAATAGAGATTTATGGAGGAAAAAGTAGAAAATTCAGAATGTTTTGAATGAATTTCATAAGGAAATTACGATTTTCATTTGTTTTTCTGTCTGTTCTCGTTGTTGAGGGTAAAAAATAAAATAACTCACCTAACGTAGTCTCGCTTACAGTAGGTTTTCCCATCCCGTACGAAACAGGTGCAACTTTCGTCGAGAAATTGCTGGCACTCGGCGCACTTTAAACACGCGGCATGCCACTCTAGATTAGGTGCCACTCGCAGGATCCACTGGTCGCGGATCCTACCACCGCATCCCACACAGTGGGAGCTGGTACTCTCTGGAAAAAAAATGTCTTAATTAGCGAGAAAGAAGTGGAGAAAATTTTGAGAGTGCGTCTAGATTTTTCTGCGCAAGAAATGATACTGAGAAAGTTCCAAACGCAGCAATTCCGATGGGTGAATTTTAATTTTAATTTGTGGAATTTTAAAGCATGGAAATATCAGAGAGTGGAATTTCAAAGCATGGAAATATCAAAGCGTGGAATTTCAAAGCATGGAAATATCAAAGCGTGGAATTTCAAAGCATGGAAATATCAGTGAGTGGAATTTCAAAGCATGGAAATATCAGTGAGTGGAATTTCAAAGCATGGAAATATCAGTGAGTGGAATTTCAAAGCATGGAAATATCAGTGAGTGGAATTTCAAAGCATGGAAATATCAGTGAGTGGAATTTCAAAGCATGGAAATATCAGTGAGTGGAATTTCAAAGCATGGAAATATCAGTGAGTGGAATTTCAAAGCATGGAAATATCAAAGCGTGGAATTTCAAAGCATGGAAATATCAGAGAGTGGAATTTCAAAGCATGGAAATATCAGAGCGTGGAATTTCAAAGCATGGAAATATCAGAGCGTGGAATTTCAAAGCATGGAAATATCAGCGCGTGGAAATTTCACACAATAGAATTTCAGTGCGTGGAAATTTCATACGATAGAATTTCAAAGCATGGAAATATCTGTGCGTGGAAATTTCACGCGATGGAATTTCAAAGCATGGAAATATCTGTGCGTGGAAATTTCACGCCATGGAAATTCAACGTATGGAAATATCAGCGCGTGGAAATTTCACACGGTAGAATTTCAAAGCATGGAAATATCAGTGCGTAGAAATTTCACGCGATGGAATTTCAAAGCCTAGAAATGTTGGTACGTGGAAATTTTAATTCGTAGAATTTCAAAGCGCAGAAATATCTGTGGTTGGAAATTTCAACACGAAGAATATCAAAGCGCACAATTTTCAATCGGTACAATTTCAAAGCGCAGAAATATCGACACCTGAGAAGTGTGAAAGAAAGGAATGATAGAAGTATCGCTATATCTGAATTAAAATGAAAAAGAAACACCGCTTTCCGGGATACAAATTTCAGTTTGAATAAGAATACCATTTAATGTAGAAAGTAATATCCGCGCAATTAAAGTGAGAATTTAAAAGAAAATATTTAATGTAGCTTCCTCTCCATATCTTTCTTTCGTTTTCCTTCTACACTGTTTATTCTCATATTGCAAGGATTTTCTTTGCGTAAAAACAAAATTCAACAAATACTTGGGCCCTGGAACTTCATTCAAGATTTTTTTTTCAATCTCGAAACATGTTCTTAAAACAGTGACATAAATTAATCTAACAAATAACCGTCAAATTTATTCACGTGTCACGTCAAACAGTTTCTTAATTAAAATTTAAAAAAAAATAATTAAAAATACTTTTAAACTTGACTATCACCGTTTTTCTACCGAAACCGAAACATATTTGCTAAATCAAGACACTGTCGGCTCGTAATACAGAAACCAATTAGAATCCTGTGTGTCGAGCGAATAATTCATCACGTTAATCCGTCTTTCATTATTTCACTGTATCGATTATAACGGAGTGCTCATTAATATCGCGTTAGTGGCGTGATAACTGTTAATAACGACACTAATATCGGCCGATAAATTATTGAAGAGCATAGGTTTGTCAGTCGCGTGATAATCAAGTTGCAGCGCCGATTAAGTTCAACCTGCCTTTCTTCGTCGCTGTCATGATTCATTATCCAGATTTTGCCGATAAAATGTTTGTAACGAAACTCGTAGATATGATAAGGAGCTGCACGGTGAAATGGCATACGTGAGAACGTGATGATAATAATATATCGTTTTGTCAATATCGCTATTAATCAGAATTCCATTTTTTTCATGGATATCCGACGCGAATGTGACTCGTTTTAAATATTTCTATGCATTTTTTGGGATTTTGCACTTCCGGGGGAAATTAAAGGAAGTCAAATTAGATATATTAATTTCAGGTATTAAAAATTCCGCGAGACAGAAATGTGGACGTTTCAAATTTCCGTATTATAGAAGTTTCAGGGGTTGAAAATTCGAAAGCGCAGAAATTTCCGGCGTTGAAAATTGCAAAGCGCAGAAATTTCAGGCATTGAATATTCAAAAGCGCAGAAATTTCAGGCATTGAAAATTCAAAAGTGTAGAAATTTCAGGCGTAGAATATTCGAAGGCGCAGAAATTTCAGGCGTTGGAAATTCGAAGGCGCAGAAATTTTAGGTCTTGAAAATTCGATAATGCAGAAATTTCAGGCGTTGAAAATTCAAAAACGTAGAAATTTCTGAACGCACAACAGTCCCAATCAACGCAGACATCAAACCTCAAAATTCTAAACATCGTCGCACAGAATTTTCCAAACGCACGAAATTCCGTCGCATTGAAATTTCCAACCTCGGAAACATCAACGCCCACAATTCTAAAAAATCTCCAAAAAATCAACACCAAACAAAGATTCTCAACCACAAAACTTCACACTCCCTCTACATCCTCAATATTCACCCTTAAAAACTATTCAACCCCTCAAACCAAAAAATCATAAAAATAAAAACAGAAGAAGAGGTGGATGGAAATAAAAATTTCCAAAAAAAAAATTTTAAAACCCACAAACTCTCCGTACGACACCCAATCGTCTCTCAAAATCCCACCAAAATAAAAACAACAAAAAACTCCTTCCTTCTACAACAACCTCCCCTAATCAATTTACTACCCAGATGTTTCTCCCGTCAAAAAAATAAAATAAAAAAAAAAGAAAGACAATTGGATCGCGCAGAAGCTTGATAACTGGATGTTGTACCATGCATCCAAAGATCTTTATCCCGTGATCCGAGGCGTTTGTCGGTGGTGGTGCGTCCGGCACTGGCGTCGTTCTGAAATTAGTCGGCGTCGCGACGCGATTGCGCGAAAACCAAGGGAGGGGTGGGATGGCCGTCGGCAGAGGGGGCGGGGAGGGAGGGAGGTAGGGAGGGAAGGAGAGGGAGAGAGAGAGAGAGAGAGAGGAGGAGAGGGGTTCAGAAATGGGGGACACGGAAAAGAGCAGGGACGAAGTTGGGCGTTTCTGGGCAGAGAAACCCCGCCCAGATTTCCGCGGCAGAAACCATCGAGTCGGCGCCTTCTTTTGCGAATCCGCGAAACGTGTCGGCAGCTTTAACGCGAATCCCCGTGGAAACCGAGTGAAGGTCGAATCGCGCCCTTCCGAGGCGGCGTCGCGACGCTGCTGATAACGAGAACGTATCTGGGATCGAAAAAGACGTGGAAACTGATAAAACGAACGGCGGGTTGTGTCCCAAGCTGGTTTTACGGGGTTCGCGAATATGGGAGGATCATTTTTTTTTAGGGATAATAGTATTTAATTTTGGCGTTTGTATGTTGGCAGGTTGCACGTGGGAAATGTACTTTTGCGGTTTTTTTGCGTAATTTTGCGTGAAAGTTTCGTAAAAAACGAAGTACTTAGTTATCGAATTATTGCGATTTTACAGAATGACTAAAGTCCCTCGAAACTCATACTTAATAGTTACCTATATTTTAATGATCTTTTTAGAAATTGAAATCAACTCGTTTGGTTCAATTGATCACCACCGAAATACGTTGATTCGAAGTCATTAAGTAAGCATCGTTCTTAATTAAGATCCTCGCCACGTAGAATGTTTCACGTTAAATAATTTCATTTATAATATTTTCGGTTAATTACCGTCATATCCCCAGCGTACATTAAAATATCGTTAATTCCCTCAATTCTTTAAACGTCTTACGTCCACCACCACCTTACATTATTACCATTTTTTCTCCGATATCCCTGCGATCAATCGCCGTTTCCAAAAACACGTGACGGCTCTTTAAATACCGCGTTACGTCACGCAAACTATACAACTAACGCGCGCACCACGCGGATTACGCAATCGGCCGATAAAGTAGACCGAGTGACGGGAAAAAGTGCGAAATTGTCGCGGCGATCCCTGCCAAGCTTGTATATTCTGCAAGGCGGCAATTTATTCGCGGCTCGTATATTAAAATCCGTCAAAGATCAACTGGAAACCGCGAAATAAATGCCAGCGGCCAACAGCGCGTGGCGGACGGGATTATTTAAATGTTTACGCACGCGGATAATGCCCGCTATAATTTCACACGATTCTAGGGCCGCGATGTTTAAGAGCGACACTAACAGCCATAGAAATTTAGAAGCCACGACGATCGCCGGGACACGCGAACCGGGAATTTAAGGGACACCCTGTAGTGGAAATTGACGGGGAAATTGGGGAAAAGTTTGTTTTCCAATTGGAAAATTATTTAGAATAAATTAGCGATTCTAAATATTGTACGGTGATTTTGTTTTATTGGAAAAAAGTGGTTAAATATTGTTTGACATCCTGTAGCTAAGAAAATATTGCGGAAATTGAGTAAAATTTGGGATTTTAGAAATTGTGACGTAATTTGATTTTAGGGAAAAAAGAGGTGACAGATTAAATAGTGGAGGAACTGATCGTGAAATTGAAGGAAAATCATGTTTCCAATTGGAAAATGTGTCTAGGAAAAGTCTGTGAGTTTCAAAATTAAAGAAATTAAGCCACAACGTTCTTACTTCGTGGATTAAAAAACATAAATGGAAATGGGTAACGAATTCTAAACAATTTCCAGTGGATTTAATGCCAATTTAATATCAAACGGTTCATCGATAAAACAAGAATTCAAAATATAATCGCGTTGATTTGAAACCCGCTTAAATATTCTCCGTGCGAGCAGTTTTGTTTATTGAAACCGTTTGAACAATAGTCACGCCACTGTCTAGATAAAACGCTAATTTCTCAGTCGTCGTTACCCAGTCAATATTGAAAACAATGAGACTTATCATCGGGTTTTCAAGTGTATATATCAGCCGTCCGCCTTGAAAAAAAGAAATTCGCGAAACCTTCGGTCGTCGGATATCGTAAACGAAAAATTATGGGCGAAAGTACGCCCCGTCAGCCTTCGATGACTAAACGACGAGCATCGATCATCGATCATTCTCTTTCACCGATAAAACACGCCGAGTTTTCATTGCGATTTAATAACCCGCCAATAAGAAACCATTTTTACATTGTTCGAAAGTGCCGCGAAGAATCGCGCATAAACTTTATCAGAAAGTCATTACGTTCTCCGACGAAAAGAAAAAAGCACACAAAAAAATACTTTTTACACCGTTGAAAAGGACACGCCATGTTTATTACGCCCGTAAAATTCGGGTCGCGAATTTTATCGCAATTTATCGCGAAAGAATAATTTTCCCGTGACTCGATATCAAAACAATATATGTAGAAAAAAGATCGTCATTTTCTCAACTCGATTTTTCGAAAGCACTTTTGGCGACTTTGCGAGTCGATCTTCTCGTTTTTCGTAATTTTAGTTCACACGTACACGCGCACATGTAAACAACGGTTCGTTTTATCGTTCGATAAGTAAAATGCTGTGTTAAATGTCATACGCGTGAACGGACGATAAAAACCTGTGTAGTCTTTACTTACGGCCTTCCACCTGTGCGTTAACGTGGTAATTACAAGCCTGTAACGCGGGAAATGATAGTATTTTGCCGTGAAAATTTTACATGTTTTCCTCGCTACTCCCTTGCCCGTGGAAATTATGATAAATTGGGATACTCGCGTGTATTTCGCGGTAAAAATGAAGAGAAAGGGTGGGCATTTTTTTTGGGACCTGGGAGAAATGTTTTTGGGACTTTCCATGGACGTTAGGGTGGTAATGATTGGTAAGGTGGAAGGGGGAAAAGACCTTGAAGAATTGAACAACGTCAACGATGGCAATTATGAGAAAAAGTTTGCACTTCAATATGACATTAATGGAAAGAAGACTTCTTGTTACGTTTCTTTGAAACTGCGTCCATTACGGGCAACCTTGTGCATGAGAATTCAGATTGAAGTAGTAAGTGAGTTTTTAAATGACGGTCAATTGAGTTATTGAAATATAAATGATGTGTATTTGAAATAATTGCTCGGTACTGGGGTGAGAAGTTTCCAGACGTTGATTTTCCGGAGTGGGGACATTTTTGAGCCCGGAAATTTCACAATGCTGGAATCTTCATGCGCAGAAATTTTGACGTTTGCAAATTCCGACACGTCCAGGTTTACAGGTGGTGAAATATCCATGCGCAGAGTTTCCACGCGTTGGAATATCCATGCGCAGAGTTTCCATGCACTGAAATACCAATGCGTAGAGTTTCCACGCGTTGAAATATCCATGCGCAGAGTTTCCACGCGCTGAAATATCCATACGCAGAGTTTCCACGCGTAGAAATACCAATGCATAGAGTTTCCACGCGTTGAAATATCGATGCGCAGAGTTTCCACGCGTTGAAATATCCGTACGCTGGAATACTAGTGCGCAGAGTTTCCATGCGCTGTAATATCAGTGCGCAGAGTTTCTATGCGCAGAAATACCAATGCATAGAGTTTTCACGCGTTGAAATATCCATGCGCAGAGTTTCCACGCGCTGAAATATCCATGCGCAGAGTTTCCACGCGCTGAAATACCAGTGCATAGGGTTTCCACGCGTAGAAATACCAATGCATAGAGTTTCCACGCGTTGAAATACAAATGCCCAAAGTTTCCACGCGCTGAAATACCAACGTACAGAGTTTCCACGCGTAAAATTATTTCTGCGCATTGAAATACCAATACGCAAAGTTTCCGCGTATCAAAATATTTCCATACTACGAATCCAGGAAGTTACGCGCACAATTTTCCAATTTTCCATGCGCACTACCACCAAAAACCGCATACATCATCTCACAAAAATATCAAGTAACATCACCGATCACCGAAATACATAATTTTAATTGCACTGAAATATTCACCTCAGCTTCCGATTTCTCGAAAATTTCCATCCCATTAAAAAAAAAAGAAGAAAACGGGGAGAAAAAAAAAATATGAGCACGGAGCCTTTGAATGTTTTCCAACCGGTCGGATAATAAGAAGAATATCTACAACGTACACGATGGCACAGATAAGCATACAGATGAACTTTCGTTCCTTTTATTTTGTCCCCGCGACCGGCCAGATGTAAATGCGCATGGAAAAGGGTTGAGATTTACGGCCACCCTGAAAGGTCTCAACCGTGTGTGGATAAGATTTAAGAAGAGAGACGGGCAGCAAGAGAACATACGTGTAAAGACCGGAGAGAATTTGGCCTGGATTAAAATAGCGTGAATAAGGGCCGAATGAAAGAAAAAGTGTGGAACCGTGTGATTCTTGTTAACTTCGAATCGTTTCGAGCTATGTACGATGCTCTCGAAACAATTGAAGATTTTTTTGTCTTTTTTTTAAGAAACAGTACGGAAGAAAGTGAATTGATACTTTTCATTTTTTTTCTGTTATTCGGGATAGTCAATGTGAAATATATTTAATAGAGGAAAAGTGTTTTAATATTATATTTATACAATTCTCGATGTCATTCCTCGGTGAGAATTTTTAAGCACGACTTGTTTCTACGTTGGTTATAGCGAAAGGTATTTAAATAATAATGCATCTGGTAAAATGCTTTTAATTGCGTCGCTGATTACTATTGACATTCTCGTTAATTAGTGCTGGCGTGTAAATTCCACGGTTCTTTGTTCCTTTAAATTGGTGGTATTTATTTATAGGTATTCAGGTGCGACGAATTATTGATTACAATTTAAACAGGTTACCACGACGCGACACGAATTTCGATTACCAGAAGATTATCCTCTTTGTTCCGATAGTTTGTCGTTTCTCCATCGGATTTCGAGTTACCGTGAAATATGAAGTGTACCGCGTTGTTCAAAAGTTCATCGATCAAGCCCGATCACGTGTTTTCAGATACATTCCTGTTAATAAAACGATGATAGTAGCTACCTGATAACCACGTGTAATTTGCAAACGTGAATGCGAAACATTTTGCGGAGAATTTGTCGCGGAAATATTCCGAGTATTCCGAGGCGAAATTTCCGACCATTTTCATTTCGCCGTGCAATTAATATCGGCTTCTTAATATGATAAGTACTCGCTACTCAAGTTCCAGTGACGCGCTGGTACTTAAGGTGTGTGTGTGTGTGTGTGTATTTGTGTATATATATAATTCTTATACATCGTTAGCGAACAGGTATGTAGTGAAAACCGTGTGGATAGTATATGAATAAACGTGATGCTTTAAAAAATAAATAAAAAAAAAAACAGATACGTACGTGGCACTTTAAGGTACTTAATATTAAATTGAAGAAATAGCAATAGCTATTTAATTGGCGTCGACAGAAACAACGCGAAGATTAATTTATTCGAAATGAACGCATACTTCTGTATATGCATACCACTGAAAAGTGATACTGACATCTTAATTAACGACAACGTTTTTTATTCACGGTGGAAGCGGTGAACGCTTTTTTTTCGTTAATATTTCGGTACGAAATCTTTGTATCTTGTCAGTGTCAATTTCTTGTTGTCGGGTCGACGCGGAATCGAAGATAAATTATTAAAGGTCTTTTTTTTTTGGTAGGTAATGGAATTTCATCGCATCGACGTGATGCTGAAATGTGACTTGTTAGACGCGCATAGTCATTTCGAATGTCGAAGATTTTTAACGCGCTCGTTAAACGGCAGGATTGCGAATGTCTTATTAAATCGAAGTCTTTAGAAGCGATCGTCATTGCAGCCATTGCGTAGACAGTTTCGCTTCTATTTATCTCGTTTCTGGAATTCAAATGACAAAGAACAATGAAAATTGTGAAAATCTTCGACCGCCACGCTTTTCAATTTCCCAGAAATATCTGCCTTGATTTCCAAATAGAGCAGATTACAAATAAATAAATAACACTGTCTCAATGTAGTCACATTCACTTCTTTTAACTATTGAAACCTTTTTGAGAATTTTGGACCAAACTTAAACTCAATCAATTAATTTGATAACTTAATTAATCTTAAATCAATTTTAAAAGTTTCCACCTTAAAAAAACGTTTAAAATCTACACAAACACAGACACTACACACATATGAATATATCTGCCTCACTTCCATTATTTTCCCCATAATTCGCGTGTCTTTCGAATTTCAGCGTAGCGAAAGGGTTAAAAATCATTTTTCCCTTCGAAACACCCTAGGTCCCAGGATTTCCATTTCCGCGACACCTTCGGTGAGGCCCGCGACCACCATGAAGATGCTCGGAGGCTGCGTATGGATAAGGTCAGGACGGGGCCGGGAGGAGGAAGCACGTTCGGCCAGGATCAAAGGGATTCGGGAGAGGGGGGAGGGGGTGTCGGCGGCGTCCCATTAGCTCCCAGAGACAACCACCTCGTATCTCCGAGGGCCGTGCTACACCGTGCGCCGTGGCCGCATAAATGAATCAGTCATTTCGAAAAAGGTTATGGTACGGCGAGAAACTCGATTCCGAGCGGGGAATTTCGAACGTTGTAGTCGGGGAAAAAAAAATATATAAATTCGACTGTCAAGAGCGGTCGAAGCGGACCGTGGTAAAGTTGAAGCTGACTTTTCACTTGGGGAAATAGAAAGGAAATTGTTAACTGAGGATAATTTATAGGATTATCTTTTTTTATCAACGGTGATAACGAGTTTTATCGTAGAATTTTGGAATAATACAAAAGGAGCAGGTTTTCATTGACATTCACAATGATGAAATTTCTAAAATATAGATTTTATAGTATACATATCAATTGATCTGAAAATATTAAATTTAGGAAAAATGTTACCAATACATTTTTCTATTTTGCCCGTCGATTAATTAAAAAAACACATATTTTTCGAAATTGTCCTCTATATTTGTTGTCGATACACTCACACAGACTCGTCCCAATGGCTGTACATGCCGGCAACACATTCACAAGTATGGGAAACCTGCTCCGAGTACGGAACTGCGGCCCGATAACGTGTGCAACACAAACAAGCCATTCTGTGGGTCGTAACACGAGGAAAGGGATCAGTTTTGTGCTATTTGAATGAAACACACGTCGCGTTTACAGCGGTGCAAGCCCGGCCTTAACTTCGTGTTCTGTGCGAGTTAGTCGTACTTTACACTCGGTTTCGGCAACGTCGTTAAAGTTAGCGAAACCGCGAGCGAATCGCTTACCGTGATCGCTGTTTTATCGCGCAGCTTGTTGCTGGACGAGCAAATCGCTCGACACGTTTGTCTGTATGTATTTGTATATATGTGTGTATGTGTATGTATGTATGTATGTAACATTGCATCTCGCTGGCCGCAATCCAGTTACAAATATTCCGATAAAATACTGGCGCCACTTTTTTTTTTTTTAAAGTCATCGACTACGCTTGTGAAACTTTCGATCTCGAAAAGTGGAATTTTAAACGCGAGGTTGCCCTGATTTATTCAGCGATTACCTAATTTTTATTTTTATGAAACTACTGGAAATACTGTGGATAAGTGTCTTTTTACTTAGGATTATAAAAAACTTGATTTGATAAAGAATTCTTTTAGACTTTCTTAGCTAGAGCGAGTGAAACTCAAGTTTGTAATAGTATAAGTAGAAATTTGCGAAAGAATACACAAATAAACTTAATTAAAGTCCTATAAAATTATTAATCCCTCCGAAACTTCTCCCATGTTTTTCGTGAAGATTTTCCAGATAATTTTCAAACGACGCCGATCATCGAGTAAATCGTCGAGAGTAACGCGATTAGGTTCACCTTCGCGGGGAACAAATACGCGGCATAAATTCGCAGAATATATATATACTTCTATCTGCGAATTTATCTGCGACCAGTGACGTCCATTCGCGGCGGCTAAGAAAGAGCGAAGGGCGCGGAGTTTGCGCGCTAACCAGGATTGATCGGTGGCAAACTGGATCCTGGGACGTGCAAAAGGATAATAATGCCGAGCAGCGACGTGCCCACGAGCCCAAAAAAAGAAGCGTAAGGAGACAGAGAGAAAAAAAAACACACAGGGATTTTAGAGTAGCCCGCTACCGGTGGAACGTGGGTGGCGAATCGCCCCACCTCGGATTACGCATACATCATGTATTTCGATACAGAAAAATATTCCAAGGGCCTCCGAGAAACCCTTCGGGGAAAATGATATTAAAAAAGTTTAACCGCTTTCGTGAAATTGGAAAAATAAACCTGTAAGAAAGGAATGACACTTTCGAACTAAATCGGACGACTTTGGATTTTAAATTTAAATTGGAGTGAAAAAACGAATTATTAGTAATGATTTTTAATTCTATCATTTCACCCCCTCCCTTTTCTATTAAGTTCAATTTATTTATAAAAAGGTAATTTCGATTAGCGAAATACAGCGATAGAATTGTTTTTAATAATTTCGTTTCTAATATCGAGAATATTCTCCCCAGCATCCCAAAGCATCCACGATGTATGAATTTCGTATTTTTTGTCTCGCGAATCGAAAAGTTCGCGGTAACGACGAGGAGATGAAGCTTCCATTTATATTCCGAACTTCCGAGAAGCTCGCGCGCGTCCTGCGAAACGATGGATAACCTCGACGGGAGGACGATGGGAGCCACATAAAAAATCCTGAATTTAGAACAGGTAGATAAGACGCGGTGGAGGAGTACAAAAATAAGAGGAGACATAAATAGAGTAAGAGGACGAGACAAGAGAGGAAGCCGGGACAGATAGCGAGAGAAAGAAGAAGACAGCTTAGGTTAGCGTGTCGTTGGAGAGAGAAAAAAAATCGGGGGAGGAGACGAAAGAAGGGAAGCTTAAAAAAATGTTTGATTAGCAGGTCGAAATCTGAATATCGAGTATCATAATTTACATACACGACGACCGTTGGCGTTCGAGCGCCCTTTTATAAGTCGCCCTTCGCGGTGTTACGACGGATAACTTCGAAATTATATCGAGAAATTTTTTTTTTAGAATCTCATCATAATTCCAATGTATAATTTTCTGTTGCTTTTTTCAAAATGATATTTCAATCGATATTTCCTTGCGTTACAATTTCAATTTTCAGAGAAACTATAGTATAATAATTTTCCATACGACAGTAGACACGATTCTCAGCTTTTCCGGAATATTTCCCCAAAATCCCAAACTCTCTTTTCCAATAATTCCAAACACTTTCTCGATCCAGGTCCGTGACGCGCGTGCAAAGCGCCCGTTCCTCGTTCCATGTAAAAAGCATTGGATCGTCCAAAAAATAAAAAAAAAAAACAAGAAAACAGAAAACGGACAAAACAAAACAAAAAATACTCCACAACAAAAATAAAAAAAAAACACACACACACACACAGCAGATATCCACGCCGCCGAGGGGTTCAAAGTGTCGGATAAGAAAGCGAAAGCGTGGGTAAGACGGAAACGCGGAGGAAAGGGAGGGTAAAAGGGAACAAGAAGGTATCTTAGAGTAGCATGCTGGCATGGAAGGACGAGGAAAAGAAAACGGCGCCGTCGACTGTGTCCAGGATGTCTGGTTGGCAGTTCAGAGGCGCCGACCCGGTGTCCCACGGCGTTCGTTTGGTATTTCATTAACACCTCCGCTAATTATTTCCCTTTTTTTGCCCGTCCTCCCGGCCGGTTTTGTAGCAGGATCGGGAATGCACCTTACAAGTCGCGGACTCTGCCTTCGAAAAACCCGCTGCGGTTTCTCTCTCTCTGTGTATGTATCGCGTGTAAAAATCCACAATGTCCGCGTGGACACCTGTGTGTGTGTGTATGTGTGTGTGTGTGCGTGAACGCGGCTTCGGAGGATATCATTTTATTTGTGTGCGTATCGCTTTTGCGGCTCGACGGAACAACGTGGACGATTCGTTCGTCGGTGACGAATTATTTTTTTTTAATTGTCTAATTATGCGGGGAAAAACGTTTTCATCAGAGGTAGATTCGATAGGAATTGTTTTTTATCGCGGAAAATGTGTCGATTAAGTAGACGCGTATTCTATTACAGTGAAATTATGATAATATTATATGAATCGTTTCAAAAGGTGATTTTATTTGAATTTTAGTCGATTATTTTTAGTCGTTTGATCGAAGAATGAAGTTTTTCGTTAGGTGTGTCTTTTATTCGGTGATTAATGAGAGTGAATCACTGTTTGGTTGTATGATTCTTGTTTCCGGTTGGGCGTCGGTGTGCGTGAGACCCAACATTATCCGGGGACTGTTTTTTCAGAGCCAATTATATCGTCGGTGCTATTCTGTTCGATTCGTAAGATCGCTGGGAGTTTCATTGACGTTTGTCGTGACGAAAGTGAGCACGTTTCGATTCAGTCGTCGCGAGCTACATGTACAGGTGTCTGTAAATTATTCAATTCCGACATAGACTACGTTCTGTGACCGATTCTTTAACACATTTTTCGACGAATCGAATCCACGTGTTTCTATTCCTCGTCGCGAATTCGACTTGCGACTTCGTTTCGTTGAAAATCCATTTTCTAATTATTCGGCGAGCTGTCTTAATCGTTGCGTAGCCGTCGTAATGACGATTGAAATTAATAACGCAGGGAAATATTGAAGTTGAGTTACGTCACGGAAAAATTTTCCATTCCGCGAGACAAGAAACTTCGATCAATTTTTTTTCGACGTTTGAATTTCGCTATCAAAGGAAAGCCGCTGAAACTGTGTTTTCCAAATCACCGCAAACCATTGTTTTATTTACCCGTATGTACTTTGGAGAACGAAAATACTCTTGGAGAAATACGAAAGACACTTTCACATTGCATTAGGAGTATAAATGAAGTTCATTTGTCGCGAGAGTAACTTACTGGTGGAGTGAGTAAAATTCATAGAGATCATTAGCGACTATTTCAAAGATTAACTTTTCCCATCCGTTCTTAAATCACACCAATATTTCTCAAAACAAATTCCTGACAACCAATTCTTATTTCACATTTTCCAATTTCAGTACCAAATCTCATCTCTCAAAAACGAAAGAAAAAACACTAAGGTGGAGTGGGGTAAGTGCATCCACGGGGTAAGTGCATAAACGGGCTCTTATTAAACTAATATGAGAGAAATTGCGATATCTAATATATAGTAATCTACTCAAAGTTGATATTAGAAATCAAAGATTATATCAGATATGGCAAATTTCTCTCATATTAGTTTAATAAGAGCCCGTTTATGCACTTACCCCACTCCACCTTATTCCCAAATCCCACGGACATCACTTCAAAAATCAAATAATAACACTAATTAAAACACCCTATTAAAAATCACCCTATCAAAATCAATATAAAAAAATAGGTATACGTCCTTCCCCAGAACCACGCAACTTTTCACTGAAAACAGTGTCGCGATTTCGCGAGAAATTAATCCAAAAAAAAAAAAAATAAACCCAACGTCGTAGTTCCGGCGTCGCGGCGCTCGCCGAGGCAGGCGCCTCCGGTATCCGTGGCCCGATACACCGTCGTCGTGGTACTAAATTTAGGATGTATGCTTAAATGAACGAAAGGCCGTCCTTAGATATCCTCGGGTCGAAATTTATGTAGGTGTTGTCCGTGGCTTTTATCAGTCCGGCTGGCATTCCTTTGCGTCCACCCGGCGCCCTGGCGTCGCCCGAGAGCAGGTTCTAATTCGTGGTGTGCGACTCGCCGTAGTCGTCCGTTCCCCGAAATCCGGGCTGTTCGTTCCACCCTGACCGGCTCGCGCAAAAGGTCGCAGAAGGAAACGGTATTTATACATCGACGGGGCGAACGGGAAATTATTCGCCCTTATCTCGGCCCGTGGCTGTACCCCGATTTGTTCGCGAATCCGCGTGATAATGTTGGCGAACGTGCAACGAGCACCGCGTGGAATTTATGCCAGGATTTTCGGCTACGTTTCGATCCTGATTTTTTCACTCGTTTATGTGTATTTTGTTCCTTTTCTTCATTTTTGTTCTTTTTATCTGTGCGTATGTGTGTGTATGTGTGGGGATGTGGATATATGTGGATGTGGGTGGATGTGTGTGCACGCTTTTTTGTTGTTGTTGTTGATTTTGTTTTTTATTGGGATCCATGCAACCGATTTCAGGGAATCGGAATGTCACGTGGAATTGGGTGGAGGTTGTTTTCAAAGATTCGATGGTAATTGGATTTTGATGGGAAAGTGGTTTGTTTAATTTCCTTTAATTAGGTAACTCATTAGTTTTTATGGGGACCGAGGACACTTGTCTAGAGGATTAAACGTTATCGGATTATTCTATTGTTGGGAACGTTATCTTATTTATGGTTGTATCTGATTATTTTTTTTTGCGAAACTTTTCGGAAGCGACGTTTGAAAGTTCTGCAGAAATTGGGTTTGAATTTTATATGGGGCTTTCAGGTCAAGTTATCCGGTCGCCTGCAGGTAAAATCAGGTTCCTTTTTCGGTGGAGATCGAGAATCCTGTTGTTTATACCGAAACAGAAGCATCTTTCGCCTGGAATTTTCACAATCTCGACGGGTTTTTTAATTGTTTTCCGTTCAAAAATCGTTACTCCGAAACCATTGAAGATAACGGAGTGAAAGAAACGTCATTTTATAGGGGGGAACGACTGTAGTGTCGTTAAAAAAATACTGCTGGTAGCCAGGAATGTTGAAACTTGTCAAAAAAGAATCATTCCTTTCACGAATCTCACTGTACACAAAAACCTTCGAAATTCCATCAAACCTTATTTTTATCTTCACACAAAAAACACCATAGAAATTAAATTCTACAGATATTTCAAGAAATTCATCACAAAATAGAAAACAATAACATTATCTATGCTCCTAAATATAATTTAATAACAAAATCATACGAAATATACGAAAAATCAGCTTTAACTTCAACAGCTTCCACTATCCACGACACAAATATTTTCCATCGAGTTAAAAAAAAACACCGATAAATTCTTCGGCAATTAAATGTTACCACAATGATATCTTCGCCAATTTACCGGTAATTCAGCCATACAAATTTTCTTGTCGACATTTAGAAGCGTGGGTGGCTCCGGGGCGATCCTAATCGCGGCGTGTCGCAGATTCACCCCCCTCCCCTGAATTTCTTTTTTTCACGTAGGCGTGAGACCGCGTAATGGTGCACCTGACCTGTCAGGAGGACATGAACACGCTAATATATCGCGGTTTAATTCTGTCCGGCCAATTAGCCGTGATTCACTGTCCGATGCCAAGTTACAATTTTGGTCCGGCTTGGCGCTGCCGCGTTATTGTACGCCCCTGAAGGGCCCCCGTTGAAGAATATGTTAATCCCCCGCCGAAACCTAACGGGAAGTTGGCTGTCAGCGTTTCGAATATGACGTCGAAACGAATGGAAATTCAATTCCGACAGGGAAACATCGTGGCCGACGTTCGAGGTGTGAATGGAAAAATTGAATTTCTTATTCCATGGAGGAAAAGAATTTTTATTTTCTTTAAATTTGTACCCCGATCGAGCCGTTTCGATAAAAATATTAATTTGTAGTAACTCTGTCGTTCATAAGTGAGAATAATAATAGGTTTATTAAAGAAAAATCAATCACAGGTATTATTCTAAAATGTAACACAGTATTTAAATGAAATAAATTCACTTTTATAAGGTAATTATACTCTATTATTCATGTTTTGCCGTAAAGTGTGCAGAAATAACGCAATTTGTCGCCGAACTCTTCGGAAATTCGACTAATTAACGCAATAGACATATTTAAACACGGCAACATTTATTTATCACCGGTGAAACCAAACGTGAAACTGATATTTTCTCGACGATATCAGCTTTTTAGTCGGCGATTGTCCGGCTGAATGATGTTTGGCTAAAATTAACGACGCGTGAACGGAGGCGTCGCGACGGCGGCGGCGTTGGCGTTCGAATACCGACGGTTACAGCGGCGATTCGTAATTGTATCATTCGTAAATCGCTAATCCGGGACCGGTAAGCGCGTTCGTTCGTCGCGGAAACGAGTTTCGATCCGGCTGACTAATTGGCGTGTGTCGGTGAACGTGAAAAGCGGGGGAAAAAAAGGGTCGGAAAAAATGATAAATCACGGCGGGCATTATCGACACGTTAGTAAATGAGGAAATTCCGAAAGGAATGCACGGTCGATTGAATCGAAGGTGTGGAAATCGTGTGCGGAGGGAAAAGGTAAAAGAGGGAAAAGAAAATTCGCAGTGATTCGAAAAGAAACGCACCGCCAGTGGGGAAAAAACGCGCGCGAAAATTAATCGTCGTTACGTAAACGGTAATTGTCACCAGCCAAATAGATACTTATTATCGTCGCGGTGCAATAATTAGCATCGCTGATACCGTTCTTATCGTCTTGTTACCTTTTACCGTTCTGTCTCTAATGCGCGCGGTTTTCGCAAACAAAATACTCAGTTTTCCGGACCATCGTTTTCATTATAATATTCGAACACGTTTCCGCGTTTTGTCACTGCATTTTATTCATGTTCCCACTTTTTATGTTTCACGAACAACACCCTTGGATTGAGATTCTGTTGCGAGACTTTCACATTATTCTTTCGTCGATCACACTATCTTTGGTACGGAATAAAATTGCTATTGATAATTGATAATTGATTTTTCCGAGTGGAAGAACTACTTTCGAATATTCCTCAAATTTGTCATATAATCAAAAGTGTTTTCCGAATTTAGAACATTAAGAACCACCGAATTACACAGTATATTGCCGTGGAAACCGTTGAAGATAACGGAGTGGAAGAAACGTCATTTTATACGTGAACGACTATAGTGTCCCTAAAAAAATCTCTCCAAGAATGTGAAAACTATCAAAAGAAAGACTCCTTTCCACTCTAAATCCCTCGTCACACAAAAACTCTATAAATCTACAAATTTCTCATCTAATCAAAAGTCTTCCCTTCCTTCTAACCTATTAACAACCCCTGAATTACACAGTGTTACCATGGCAACCATTGAAGATAACAAACTAAAAGAACAACAACAGTATCCCTATAAAATCTCTCCAAAAACACCAAAACTGTCAAAAAATACTCTTTTCCACCCCAAATCCCTCGTCACACAAAATCCCTATAAAATCCACAAATTTCTCCTCCAATCAAAAGTATTTTCCCTGACTTCAAAAACATCAAGAACCACCGTACCATTGCACAAGCACCACCGGCTTCCCGGTTCACGCAGAAAATTAGCAACGGTGACAAGAAGCAGGCCCCGTTCGTCGGGGACGTATTCCGACACGGTTTTACGGCCTACGGTCGTCGAGGGGGCCATTTGGCCGCCCTCGGGGCGAAACGATGTCCAGAAGGCCCCGCGACCTTCTTCGCCTACGATTGTAAACCGAGCTTTCCGGGGCCCGTGACGCCGGCGCCAGCCTTTTCGGTTTACGACACGGAATCGATATAGGCCCATCATTAGTTCGGTTTAACGAGCGCGGACCACTGTCCTTCCGTTTCGTTTCGTTTCCTTTCGTTGTTACCTCGTATCTTATCCGGGCCCCCGGGCCCCCGGGCCCCGACATTCGAAAATCCTAACTCGAAACGCAATCCCGGGGCCCGGGGGCTTTTGCGGCCGGATTATGAATTTCGACCGGGCCCCGAGTCTCATTGTTGCCTCGTGGGCGCGGGCATTGTGTGCCCGGCAATTTTTGTGGGTCAGTGAACACGAAGGGGTAAGACAGAGGGGGGACCGATGATTTTTCGGTGAAAAGTGAACGTTGGACATTTTTGAGAGAAAGAGAGAAGTGATTGGAAATTTTGAAGGGATATGTTGATTTAGAAATTGGTAGAAAAGTGCGAGGAGGCTGTGGACGAAATTTGAGGGTGTTTTGGAATGATTAGGATTTTTTGTATCATTTTTGGAGGACGGGAGTGTGATATATGTTGGTAGAGAGAAATGTAAAGTAGTCAAAGAGTTGGGAGATCTTTTAAAGACACTGGGAAACACTCTGAGTTACCGCAAATGGAATGAATCATGCAATGAATTATTAATTTACTAATGTGTGTCTATAATAAGTCTACCATTGAGGAAAAAGTGTCGATTTAAAAACATTCTCTGTGGAAAAATTGATTTTTCCCGTTTTACTACACTTTCTCACTTTTATCCTCATTTTCACTTCGACTCTCACGAAAATAAATATGTCTCTTGGAAAAGTAACCCATTTTCAATATCTTTCACCATTTTCCAAAAAGCTGATGTAACACCTTCATTTCTAATCAATTTCATAAACGATCTGTCTCTTTGTCAATTACTGTCGCTAATTATTATAACAACCTTAATTTTTAGATATCGAAAACTGTTTTTTTGTTCTTTTACCAACGAATGTCACGTTAACGCGGAAAATGACATTAGAATCATGGGGTTAAGGGAAACCTTCCCGAATTTTTCTGGAAATTCGAGGGTTGGGCGCCCTCGGATCTGATTTGTTTGAATTTAACCGGAAACTTAACTTCGCCGGTTTAACGCGGCGTTAACTCGTGCGTCGTGTTTGAAGTGTATTTAATTCGGAATCGGCGGGAATTCGGATGTTCGCCGGGATTTACTTGGAATTTAAGTTCGTACTTGGTAGCAAGTGTACTCCGAGCGTAACGCGAAACTTTACTCGGTTGTAATTCACAACCCGTGGCGTTTATATCAGTGGGTTTGATAAAAAAATAATGTGTCTATGTCCTATAACAAGATAATGGTGTATTGCGTAAATTTCCAGTGACTCTCCGTGTTCTATTTTTCTACGTAATTTTTCTTACGCTACTTCTCAAACATTAAAGCGAAGATAAATAACAATCTTGAATAATAACATAACGGTAATTTACCGACACGTAACTTATCGCGAAAGTGGCGAAAAGTCGTAGAGAAGGACGTCGAGAATTTCAATGATTATCATTTCTCTAAAATAAGTCCCATGAAAATTCCATTAATTACACGGAAATAAATTAAAGTTCCCGTTGACGTGTGAAATAATTTATTGGAAAATCTAGTCACGATAAAGTGGCAAATTCGACATTCCGGGGAAAGTACGAGGAATAATCATCCAAATGACTGAACGTGAAAAATCATCATCGTCTAGTTCCGTCGAGTCTGATACGAAAAAAACGAACCTTTCTTGTAGAACCTAATCACTCGGTACACAAACTAATCGCAGATCGACGACATCCCTCGCGTGTTGCTTGGCCGAAAAAAAAATCAGTGCTTTCGATAGATCAAAGGCGTACCGCACCGAGGAAAGAAAAAAAAACTGTCGACGGTATCGAAGAATCGATAATATCGCGCTTATCGAGCCGAATTGACTAACTGGCTGATAAGCGACAAGGATCTCGACATTGACTCCGATTCAAGTTGCTCGGCTTTTAGAAAAGTATATTTCATATTTACATGAGCATTTAATCGAGTAGTGTGTCGGTAATCCGAATTCTTTTTGGAAACGTGCCACGTTATCTTTGCATAAAACGACTCGGATTTCGAATATTAAAAGATAGTTATCGCATGTAATAATATCCTTCCACTGTCAAAATATATGGATCTTTCATTTAAAATTCAAATACAATTTTCTTCGAAATGGAATATCGTAGGAAGTAATTTCTTCTATCAGCAAATATTTCGATTTTCAATTCAAATATTCGCATTGAATTCGATTTACATTTCTATGAAACAATTTCCGTTGCCAAGTCTTACGATATTTCATTTCAAATTCAGATCAAATTTGTCAGAATCTAAAAAAATTATAATTCAATTTTATTTCAACACGTCGGAACCGTGTTAGGGATGTCTGTGTGAGTGTTAACGGTGTGTCGGTGTGAGTGTGGAACGATCATTAGATCGGAAGTAGCTTGATTAATGTGACGCGGGCAAGTTTACAGGTTTTTGCGGCGATATGTCTGTTTCCACGGAATCTGATATCAGAGGCGAATTGCCGGGTGGAGAGAGAAAAAAAAACTAGTCTTACGAGTTTCCACGAGTGATCGATCACACGTGTCAATGGTGGACTCGTTTGCGTGTAACGCTAATTTCGCCGGATAATTGCGCGCGGAAAATTCAGTTCTCACGATTACATCGCAATCGTACGACGATGACGAATTATCTGCTCGTTTATCGAGTCTGATTCCCGATTGATTAATTCGGCACCACGGTACCCCGGTGAATCCCGTGAAATTTGATTATCCGATAGAACAAATCATTTTTTTCTGTCGGAAAAGCAATTTTTTATTTGGAAAAATAATTTCAGTCTTCAAGAAATTATACGTGAATTTTTTTACAATTCTTTTAAAATCTAAGAAACGGTCGGATTATATTGTTTAAAAAATATTAATAAAAGGAATTCTTAAATATTTTTTAAAATTATTTTACAGAAATATTATTAGATTGCAGTCACTTCGGTGGTAGCAGTTTCCTGTGTGTAAATGTGTTCAACAGAACACAACGACAGATTTTTCTTCAACTTAACAAATCTCTACTTGTATCTACTACAGCTCTAGTACAATTACTTAGTACCTTTCACTTTACTTGTTGCGATCAATTCTCCCGATGGCGGCAATGTGCCAAAACACACTTCGAACTTGTTCTAATAAATCACGTCGAGATTGCAGTTACCACCATAGCTGTCTCGTTTCTCATTTTTTCTCTTTGTATTTTTTCTACGATCTCTATGAAAGACGCGATCTACACTCGCGTGGTTTCTTTGTGTCTCGAGCCCAATGTACAACTAATTACCCCGCAAACTTCATTTTCTTTTCATTAAGAAAATACGAATTATCTCCTGAATTTTTCACAAAGAAATCCTCGACATTTTCTAGTTTTTTTTTTGCTCCAAAATTAACAAACCAATAAATTTACAAATTATGAAACACCAATTTAACATGAAATTAATCAATTCATAAATTTTCTAGTGATCCTCCTCCACGTTTGTCTCCCAACTTTTCCAAATCATTCTCACGTCACATAAATATCAATTTTTCCTTATCATCACCCGTACGTTGATACGAAGAGACTCGTACAGTCCCGTAGATTCGTCAGCGATTTTTCCACGCTCGATACCAACAGACTCCGCAACGCTCTATGGGATTTCACGTAACAATCTATGGTGTAAGGTGACGGTGAAACGATACGAAGGCATTGATTAACGTTAAAAGGAAAAACTTTTACCGCGAGACACTGATAGATGTCTACGTGCGCGGATAGAAGAAGAAAAAAAAAGGTCCCGGGTCTAATTCAATTGCAGGCCGCCGTTCCGCAAACACTCATGATAATTCAATCAAGCTCACCCCATCGAGTTATACCCATTCCGCCCTTCCGACCGGCCCTATTCGACGACGAACCCCGTAGAAGCCCTGCGGAGGGTGGAAACGGCTTATAATCTCCGTACGAGAACATCTGCACTCTAATCGGCTGATGATTTCCACCGAAACCGTCCTCAGCCTCCTTTCCGTCCACCCTATGTGTCCCTTGGACATGTATATGGCCCTTCGCCCGCTAAATCACTCGGCTGTCTATGAAAATCTCGATGGGCCGTTCGTCCTTTCGATGCGGTGTCGATAAACACCTATGGTTCGTCATGAAAGTCTATGGTGTTATCAATTTTATGGAAAACGAACGTGGTCGATCAACGAAATTTGAAAGACTTTGGGAATTAAAGGGATTTTTTCAAATTTTATAGAATTTTCTGTTATTTATGGTGCTTTTGTGGAGTTTTATGGAATTTTTAGAAAGATTTTGAAACTATTTGGTATTTTATGGAAAGTCTGGGAATTCCATGAAATATTTGGAGTCATGAAAAATGAATTTGAGGAGTACTTAGAGTAACGCGGGAAATTCGAGAAGTGAAACATTTAGAACGTAGAATCTTCAGGGCGTGAAAATTTAAATGGTAGAACTTCTAAGTCGCTAAACGTTCAGTCCCGGCACGAAGGGATTAC
Source organism: Mimumesa dahlbomi (assembly GCA_917499265.3). Taxonomy (NCBI): domain Eukaryota; kingdom Metazoa; phylum Arthropoda; class Insecta; order Hymenoptera; family Crabronidae; genus Mimumesa; species Mimumesa dahlbomi. The sequence continues at coordinate 3,928,054 of OU824113.1, read as the reverse complement.
CTCGTGGAAAACTGGCAATTTCCACAGATTTCCCAGCACGAAAATATCATCTCATCCAAACTTCAAAACCATAGAATGTTTAATACACTCCAATTGCCAGACTTCATAAACCCAAGTTGTCAACATTACCAACATTTCCACAAGATCCTAATTACCCCACGATTTTCCATTTTCCTCGGAATTTTTCCTTCGTCACTTACCGAGAGTCCCAAACGTAACTTACATTTAATCTGATTTTTAACCAGTGATACACTTGTACCTCTCTCGTATCGATCCTTTATCGCTGTATAAAAGAATTCTATCTACACGCAAACAAAACTAACAAAACAAGCTTTCGTAACGGAGTTTTTTTTTATTGTACTTGTATGTACAAAGAATCGTATCTGTACCAGCGTGTGCACATCGCACTTTTGCATCACCGATCTGTTATTGTATCGCTCGAAGGAATTACAACGATATATACATATATACATACATATAACGATACACCTGACCACCTAACGCAATACTAATATCTATTTCATTTACCTACCTGCCGTATCTGGCCACGATTATCTTTCTATTTTTACCGCGGCGAACTATAATAAGCATTATTGCGTTATTATCCCGACTGTACTATTTTTAATGCAACCCGGTATATAAATACCCCGCAATCACTCGCGCAAATAACACCCTGCTTACGTTTCATTACTCCGCGTTCGCCGTCAACGCAAATTACACGTACGTACATACATACATACACATACGTATGCACAGAGAAATTTATTATACCGTTTCCAAAACGATTCCCCAGTGCGATTACAATCGGTCCGTCGAATTAACGAATCTCTCGTGGAATTATCGTTAGTCTATTAAAAATGATTAAATAAAATCAACGAGATATTCGTGGTAACCTCTAAACAGCGTGAAAAATCAATGATAAACGATTAATCGTCGTATGATTCTTTTCCGTTTGATATTTCCCCGATTAATCATCGTACCATGAAACGTGGTAACGGTTATTATAGGTGTCAATTTGATCGGTTTAATCGTACGGGAATAATAACGTTTCGTTACACTCTCGATTTCGATATTCCGCAATCGAAAGCACGTGACATCTTTTCCTCGTACGGTTAGGTTGTTTTTTTTTTCACTCACGTGAAAATCGTTCGTACCTTCGCACGTAGGAAATTGATTTTTTTTTAAACTTTTTCTTTTTTTTTTAACAGAGCTCGCGCTCTACTCAGCACACGTCCAGCGTGGCGAGGGGTTTCCGCGGGGGCGACGGCGGATATTTAAATATTTAAAGCCGACGTCAGGCAGAGTTATACGCGTCGGTGAGCGGCAGAGAGAAGAATCCCACCATTAATGTCGTGGTCGTTTTCGATGCACGGAATGCTGATACCGCGTAACTCTCTTTCAGGGTCTAATCATGCAAATGTATGAGCCGTTAATTAAAACCGACGCAAGCTGCATTTTGCCCGGTGGCTATCGGTGAAAAAAAAAATATATATATATATATGTGTGTGTACATAAGATATACATATATATGTATGTATATAAAACATGAATCCTTCGTTTATCGACGGGGCCCGCGGAACCGACCTCGGAAACTTGCGGAGAGTTTCTCGAATTTCAAGGGAACACTCGCGTGACGATTCACGGAAGCCATTAAAAAAATACTTGATCGATTTCTCGAATGTCTGACGGCCGGAATCGAGAGATTCGAACGTGACGTACGTTTGTTTCAATTTTAACCCTATCGGTATGGTGAAAAAATCCGTTAGTGTGTTAGTTATTTCTCCTCCTGGTGAGTTAATGGGTGAAATAACTTTTCTGTCTGAAAGTCTGAAGGTCTCGGAAACCCATATATGATGCATAATGAAATAAATGATTTTATAAAGGTTAAATAGTGTGCGGAAGTGAATCTGTGTGGTCCGAGATAATTCTTTTTCGTGATAACGAGGAAAATGATCGTTTGAATGTAGAGAACACTTGATTACTTGTTTTAGAAGATTTTACGAGGTGTCTCCTATTGCAGTATCTGTAAACGACGTTATTAGAAGGTTGTCACGTTTACGAGGATATGTATTTCAACGATGTTTAAACGTTCCTGTAATTATAAATTCCTGAGTAAAGACATCTTATTTCCTTCACTCATAGTTTTCCATTATTTCATCGTAACCTCAAGATGATTCTCTATCCTTGGTTTTCAAAAGTATCCACAAAATCTTCTATTTATCACAGAATCTCCCTAAAATCGTTAAAAATTAAACCATCGAAATTTGAAATATTTCAAAGCAACGTTACACCATGAAATTTCATATGATAAATAATTTCAACCCCATCTGCCAAAATGGTGTGAAAATAAAAATCGTTCAAATCATTCCCGAATGGAAACAGACGTACTTATTTTCTCTCACACACATTTTCCGAAAATTCGCGGAAATCTCGTTGCTGGTGCCGGTCTCCATTAACCCTGTCCCCCCATGGGAGACACTCGACATTCCCCGTTGGAGCACAGAGAATCCGTCTCAGCTTGCCGGTCTAATTTAAGTCGTTTCGTTTCCACCATTTCGAAAATCGTCGCTATTAAAACCGGACGACTAGGTGGCGGACCGAATTCGCTTGAGTTTATTTCTGATTGCAACCGTGGACCGATTCGGCGCCAACGGTATTCGGTAGTTAAGTAGAAACAAATGAAGCGAATTCGAGGAATTCGAACTGTGAGACCGCGGTGTGCCGCGGTGCGCTCTAAATAGTTGCTCCGTACGAAAATCGAACCCGCGACGGGACGCTTAGGCGAGAAGAATCGTTTTCTCGTTGTTCGATCGTCGATTTGTTTTTTTTTTCTCATTATTTTTCTTTTTTTCTTCCCATTCGCTGTTCGTTTTTCTCCTTTGGCACGGGGACATTCAGTCAGGAACGACTATCGAAACGATTCGAGACGTCGCGATAATCGTCGCGGAACGAATTCGTCGTTTCGACGTCGCGGAAAACGGTTTTTTTTTTCTTTTTTTTTTCCGCGACGTATTCGCGTAAAACGATGTAACACGACGTTAATAATTACGGATAGATAAAAAAAAAAGAACACCGCGGGATATACCAGCGATCGCCTCGTCACGCCGGCGTAATTCCGACATGAAAATGTTACGTTGATCGTTACAACGTGTAACCGTGTAACGTTGAACGGTACAAAGTTATCGTCGTATCGCTCGACGCTACTGAATATTCCCGTGGATCTATCTGATCGCGCCGGTGAACGATCTGATTCGAGAAATCATTTCTATCGATGGATCGTTTTTTTTTCTCTCTCTCTCTCTCTTGCTTTCTTTTCGTTTCGTTCGAGGGCTCGTGAAACGTAAGTGCGAAATTACGCGTGTGATTATTATCGTCGATCGTGTGCGGAACGAGTGAAATTGATCGTCGATTAAAGATTTTTAATAAAGTGTCTCAATTTATTTTGAATTTTTTTCTATTATAGCTTGATCGGTTAACTCGTGTGATTCTGTTGGTGCGGTTTGAGAAAAATTAAAGTTTCTTCGTTCGTAATTAAAAATTCATTTTAATTATAGTTAGTTTTGTTAATTGGGACTGCCGATGTAAAGAAAATTTGGATTTTAATGAGAAAATTATGCGTGAAATGGAATCACGGTTTTTCGAGGAAAACTACGTTGATATTTTGGTAATAATTCCCCGCGTTGATTTACAATTCGTATTAAACGATAGAAAGAGAAACATTGTACACGATAGTGTTTGTATAGCTTTGCAAAAACCGACACCGAACGGGAATGATAAAAAGCAGTTGATCGAGTAATTTCAAACTATTTCTTTGCATATCGTTATCGTAAATTACCGAGAACATTTTTGTACAGCGATAACGGTAGAATTATAGCTACTTTTTCCTTCCACGGGTAAAAAAACACATTTGTTATTGAGGAAATGGAAAATGAATTATTGCTCTAACTGTAACACAACAAACCGGTTTATTCAAAGAGAAATCCCATGAATTCTGTCACCGTAATTTTCAAATCAATTATTCACTCCACCGTATTCTTTTTCTCTGCAATGTTTCTTATCCTTTTTCCTTGAAAACAAGAATCAAAAGTCCTCGGACTTTCTAGTATCACATTTTCCACGTGTTTTCCAAAATCCAGCGATAAATTGCAATTCTTCGGGAATCGACCACGAGTGAAATAAACGAGAAACTCGATGGCGGCGCGAAATAATTGAAATTGACGACGAAACAAATTTCCGCCTACATATTTGACGAGCCTCGATTATGAAAATATTATAATCGGATTGGACGATATACGTTTCGCTCGGAAATCCACGGGAAACATTGTAATCGACGGATTCGCCCACGAGAAAATACCGGTGGGATATAAAGCAACGATACAATAAAACGAGTAATTTCTAAATAACAATTTGTTCTAGTGGAACACACGCCTCGTCGCGTTAAAAACGTAACGGCGGTTTTAATCGCGCGAAATCGCTTTTTCATCGTCTTCGTAAATCCGCGATGAAGTATTATTAAAATATTCCTCCAAATATCGAATAAAGCGAAGTCGAAAACGCGGGCCGACGCGAACGCATTATAAAAGCATTCGAACGACGGGATGAAATAATGTGAAATAAAAAACAATTACCGCGCAATGAATATGAAAGGATGTTTATCGTGGCGGGATCGCAAAAATTTTATCCGACGGCCGGTTGATGTTTTTCAGCCGTCCGAGGTGCATTTCATTCGCTATTAACGAGAACGCGACAAACGCGGCGAATAATTAACGTGGATGTCAAGAGAATCAAATATTCAATCGCAACGTTGCTTTTTTTTCGAACGGTTATGATTCGATTAATATTTCGAACGAGAAAGAAAGTCAGTTTCAATAAATTTTTCCAGGTGTTTGTTTTAAATACGCGTCAGATTATCGTTAATGAAAATTTTATTGCTAAGTCTTTCAGTTTTGCAAATCGCGTTGATACGTCATCATCTGATATTTATGAGGGATGAACTTTCACGTGAAAATATAAAAAAATGTGTTTAATTTTCATTTTATTATTCGGAACCGGAGCGATGCGTTGATCAACCGTCGAAATGCAAAATTCCTAATTGAACAAAGGTGAAGATGTAACGTTAAAGTATTCCGCGAAATTGTTGAGAATTGCACGGAATTGAAATTCAAAGTAATTCGAGTTTAACGCGGCGTTGAAGAACAATTTATACGCCCAAACTTTTTATATCAGAATCCACAGATACACTCGGATAATTTCATGATAGTAAATGAAAAGTATATTTCTGCGTTTTCTGCTCTAATTTTCACTCGAATCATAAAATATTGTCAAATAGAATTTCGCGGATCTTCAAACCTATCGTGTTCACCAGTTTATTTCGGCAGCCGCAAAGTACTTTCTTTTGTTAGCTCATCAAATCCGTCCAAAAACAGAAACTCCGCAAAAAAATAAACACATCTTCCACGCCCTTCGACACCGTAAAAATTACCCAAGATTCTTCCGCACGATATTTCACACAATTCTAACAACAGCGTAGCAACGAAAGATTTTCAAATTTTCCACTTTTTCAATAACGTAAATTCTACACTCACATCCCCTCGTTTAAACATCAAAATCCAATTTAACACTTCACTCAATTACTCCACATCAAGATTACCAATAATCAAATAAAATTGTCACTTTGAAAACTCCCCATAGATTCCATCCCGATACACCATCCATCGAATATAAATCCGCAATATATATGCTCATTTTCTTTTTTGAAAACCAAAATAATACACCCATTAAAAACAATCCCACCACACTTACAGAAATCCTCAGTGTTCCCACACACCGTCCCATCGATCCCGAATGTCTCCAAATGGACGTAAAAAAAGAGAACAAAAAAAACGAAGACACCCCATAAAAAACTTTGTCCCCATAGAAAAAAAATCACAACGAACATGGTATACGTACTCTGGGAAGTGAGGTCGCCGGACTCGTCCTGGATGTTCACGGGTGAGATTTTCAGTGACCTTGGAGGGCCCTGAAGGCCGAGGGGCCCGGGCCCTCCGGCGTTGCCCGCCCTCTGCATCGTCGCACCCCCGATTTCCACTGCTCTTCCGGCCCTTCGCACCTCCCTCGACGGTTTTCGAGCAATTTTGAGGCCTTCGCTCAAGTACGACCGCCGGCCGTACTTTTCTTCCGGAAATTCGACGACACCGCGAATACGAGTCACCTCGAACCCTTCGAAATCTATGATTGCGTTCGGGATAGTCACGGTAAATACACGAAAAAAAAAACCAACAACCAACAACAACAATAACTCGTTAACGTGAATCCACTGTCGAGTTTTCACCGGGGACAAAGAACTCCGACGCCAATGGGACCACTTTTCGTTTCGACGATTCTTCTCGATCCCTCATGGATCGATCGCTCGATCTCTCATCCGGTAATATATGCTTATTGGAAATCTTTTCTCTGGCACGGCGTCACGATATCTCACTTTCGTTTTCCGTGCTCGCGTTTCCCACACGGACATTCACTTTCATGATTGACGGAGCGTTCCACGTGTACACGGACCCTTGTTTTTTTTTACGGGAATTGTCACGGTTCTTTGATTTAGTGATTTTTGTTGTACATTCCCTGGATCTTCGTAGGATCTCTCAGGATCGTTGACGTTCGAACGATCGTTCCGATATCTTGCACTCAGTTCGACCGATGAATTTCTTTCGACTCAATTTCATCGCTTATTCCGCGGATATTGTGTATCTTTTTTTTGTTTAAAGAATCTCGTAAATCTTGATCATGAGTCACACTTTCTTTTTGTGATGAATTCTCTGGTTTTAAGAGAGAATCTCGCGTTCGCGATGAAAACTCGTTGGAACCATCGCCATTTCGCGACACCTGAGATGATCGTCGTCAGGGTTCGTTAATTTCACCGTCAGACCCAGGTCGTCAAGGATTCCCCAGATCTTTGATCCGTCAAACGTGATCAAACTCTTTTTCGGATTTTATTTGTGAAATTATTTTCATTGAATTTTCTTAATGCTCGTCAGAAATTTTTTAAGTTTCCACGTCAACACTGTGCTTCCCGGTCGCCCTTTCCGTCAGCGACGTCGGGGACCCAGGTCCCAAGATTCGAAAACACTATATCCAGTGCGAATCCTCGGAGAGAGTCTCTCCGTTATCCTTGCGCACCGTCAGGATCGATCCTCGGCATCCCGTGTTCCTGCGCAGATCGACGTGCAGATCCTCGGGGTTCAGTTCGTCGGCGTACGATCAACCGATCACTCCGTTTTCTCTCATCGATCCTCGATCATCGACCGAAGAAAGGAAATCCGACCGGACCGGTGAGAATCATCAAAAAACCTTTCGCTTACGTTGACGGAGGGATCTCTACAAGATCCGTCGATCCGACGTAGTGGCAACGAAACAAAAAGGAAACGTAACCGTGACCCTGGTGTGTCCCCTAGATCGTTTTCGCACGCACAGTCACCAAAAACCAGCCGGCGAGAGACCAAGGTGGAAAGTGAGTCCCGTGATTAAAAAAAAAAACAAAAAACAAAACGGCCACGCACGCACATACACACGTACCACACTCCTCTACCTCATAAGCTCGCTCGTGTATATGTATACGCGATTATCTTCTTATCACTCGCGAGATCCGCGGATCGGGCGGAAGAAGACAACGCACACGCGAAAATAACAAAAAATATACATATATACGTATATATATATATATAAACCAAGAAAACCGGGGGGGTTTCCGTCAAAGGGGTTGAAGAAGGGGAGAGGGCCGTGGAATTACAGAAAGAGAGAAAAAGTAGAGGAGGTAAAAAAGAGAGAGATAGAGAGAGAGAAAGAGAGAGAAAAAGAGACGGTTGACACGACACAACACCAACGAGACTGACGGCGCGGGGCCCTGGGAGGCACTGACTGCCGGTTAGTTTCCTATAGAACCTAACCTAACCACCACCCAACATATACCCCCACCAGTTCTACCTTCGAGGTCGACCTTTCGACCCCACTCCGAGGTCGTATCCACCACCTACATGCCCGACGTCGTCCTATCCGGTGGCGAGGTACCGTAGCCAGGCTGTACGCCGACGTCGAACGATTCGCCGTGACGATCGAGTCGACGCCGTCGCTTCCACGCCTCCTCACGGAGCCCCGGCGAGACCGAGCCGTGAACAAAATGGCCGACGCAACCTAATCGATTCGTACCTACCCTCTCCTCGCGTTTTATTTCGCCTCTTTCTCGCGAGCCGCTCTCTCCTCCTCGTCGTTTCTACGGCAAGCCTCCTCAGGCCGGAGGCAAGACTCGATATATATACACGGCGACGTCGTCAACCGGTAAACGGTACGCCACGGCCTGGCCCCCGAAGAGTATAGCGCGATAGATACCGCGTAGGTTTTTACGTTTTTTTTTTTTGGTTTTTTTATTGTTTTATGTTGCGAGAATTTTTTGGGATGAGTATAAGTTTTGAGTACAGCGTTGGGAAAGTCTGATTTTTTACACGGGTGGGAATTTTGTTATGGAGGATGTTAGGTGTGAAACGTTGTTGAAACGCGAAGGTATAAAAAATCTAGATGGGACTGTATAGACAGCGACGGGAGAGAATGAAGGAGGCGTGGATAAAACTCGCGAAGCAATTGTACGTAGATGATAAAGAAAGGTTTTGGGAATATAGGAAACCTAATCGAAGATTTTTTCGTACGAGGATTTTGTAGATTGAACTAGGTACTGCTTGAAAGTTTATAGGCTTCCATAGTTTTTCAGGTGTAGAAATTTCAAGGTTCGAGATGGTGTCACCTGGAAATTTACGCGAGCAGAAATGTTGTTCGTCAGATATTTGGAGAATTTAACAGTGTCCGAATTGTTCCACATTTTTAATATCTCACCCATTTTTCTTCAGTTTTCCTCGCATTTTCATGTGCTTAAGCTTGCGTCAAATCGCGTTTTGGAGATGTGGCATTATCCTCTTCGCACGATTCTCCAGAAGCCAGTGTTCCTAATCTCAATGCTTTTTAACTTGTCCCAAATACGTTCGCGAAGACTCTAGGTTTCCCGATGAATTTCTTTTCTTTCCGACGTTATTAGATGTTTCCACGTGTCTCACTTTAATTGCGGCTCGTCGTCCCCTTGTTCCTTTTCTTTTCCCTTTGTGCGCAGAAGCACTTTACATTTACACTTTTTTTTTAGATCCCGGAAGCGAAAAAATTCTATGCTTTTCCCGCGGTTGAGTCTCTAGGAAAATTTAATATTAAACTTTCCTCGCTGGTTGAGTGTATTCTTCTTCTTCTTTTTTTTTTTTTAGTCCGCGAATTCCTCAGTTTTCGAATAATTAGTGGTGGAAAAGTCGTCGACCAAGCGACGATGAATGTTAAGGTTTCCAAACGTTAATGTTGTTTGCCACTCAATTATTTACTCGCGATTTAAATCGTTAAAGGGGATACGTTAAAGGCGATAACGTTACGTGACGGATTCTGACGGAAATCCTCGCGCAACGTCGTTCGACAGTGTCGTCAAAATGAACCAAAAAAAAAATACATTTCTTCCTCGGAATTTCGCCGAATTACATTTCAATCTGAAATTCAATATTCTTCTCCGTCTAATAATCAATTTTATACGTTTTCAATTGAAACGTGATTGCTTAATAGACCTTAATAAACCCATCACACTATAATAATACCTTAAAACACATCTAAATCTCACATACACAAACCTTCTAAACCCCGCATACCGTAAATTCCATCAGACAACGCAATTACACGGAATTTCTCGCGGCAATTCGTCGTTAACTCGATCGCGATTACGTAAAACGGCTCAAAATAAGCAACGAGTACCTGAAAAAAAAGTCGTGAAGCTCCGCGTCGAAAATAGTCCGACGAAAAAAAAAACGCGGCGGAATAAATGATCGTCCGTCGCTAAAATGGGTAGACAACGGGTGTTGTTCGCAGGGAGGGCGGCGGCAAATGAAGCATAAGCACTGATCGTTAAAAAAAAAAAAAAAAAAAACGTATTTTCCCCCGTCGATGTAAATCCGCAACAAACATTCCGGTCGGCGAACGGCGAATGGCTGCAGACGTAATCTCATGAAACATTGAATTCGCAGCGCGAAACCAGACGATCTGACTTCCCACACCGTGAAAGGAGAGAAATCAAACCGTCGTTGTGCCAAATCGAGGAATTGAACGTTGGGGGAGAGAAAAAAAACGAAACGCGCACGAGAGAGAAAATGAGACAGAGATAGAATGAGAGAGAGAGAGAATCGCGCGAAAATGAATCAAATTATCGCGCCAATGACGGAGATGGGGTGGGGGTGGGGGGTGGGGGTGGATTGCTTCGATAATCCGCGTCTCGGTAAAGTGCATTCTAATACACTTTACCCTTTACGTCCACATCCACTTTACGTACCGCGACCGGCAGAATATCGGGGTGGGAAGGAACAAAAAAAGATCTAGCGTGCTGAAATGCACTCGACTGCAATGAAACCCCGTACTTACAATAGTTAGAACAATATCAACGTGCGGTTGTTCGACGAAATGTTTTTCATCGCCGCAAAGTTTTGTTTGGCTTTTGTTAATCAAATTTTTGGAATCGAATTACACCGATGTGTTATATATATATAATTTATTTATGTATTGGGTTCATCGTTCGTTTAAAGTATGTTAGAATTCGTTTGTTGCGTTCGTCTCGACTAATGTTCACGCGTTTTTCATGTTTTTCATTATTTTCACGCGAGTTTTAAAACTCGGCGAATCCTTTGTCTCTTTTTGTTCCAATTTCTCAGAGACTCCGATGAAAATGCTCGCAGATTTCGAGGAGAGAAGGGAGAGAGAGAGAGAGAGGGGGAGAGGGAGAGAAGGGGCGAAGGTTTTTATTTTCCACGCGTCTACTTTTGTGCGTCGGGAAGTCTTTGAAATTCTTTAAGCGAGTTTCGCCGGGAAAAAGAGCAGCGAAGTGGTCGAGCGTGATTCGTTCGCGAAAAAAAAAGAGGCAAATCCTTCGCGGTTCACCGGTCATGCGTTCACCTAATCCATGGTGTCCCGTACGTCCAACCATGAGTCCATTCATCGCCGGGAATCTCTCAACTTTCCTTTGGTTCGTCTCGTTCGACCGCGTGGCGTGAAAATTGTGTCGCGCGGACGACTTTCGTTTCGCCGGAAAATGGAAAACTGTGCGAGGCGGAATGTCAACGAAAGCTGGGATTTTCACGAAGGAACGTTGTTAATGTTTTATGGGGGCGTCGCGTGGCTCGGGAAAATTCATTTTGCGGTCGAATTGCAGCGATGAATTAGGGGAACTAGGGCAAAAGGGATGTAAAGTGTTTTTAATAACGAAAAAAAATTTGGATGGGTGTAGAAGACGTTGACATATTTTTGCAAGAATTTTACAGAATTTTTTGCACGCCGTTACTTCGGAAATCAAGTGGCGGATAAACATTTCCGACAGGACACGTTGAAAACAGAAATTTTACATGTTGGAGTGCTTTGGTATCACGGGAATTCCCGGAATTTCAACATGTCTGTGTTTGCATTGGTAACTCTGCCAAGATTTTCATATACATATCTATAAATATTTACAGGCCGTTCGTACCTGAAGAAATTAAGTCGTCCGCGTGAATTAATATGTTTTATTTGCACAATGTATTAAAACTGATTTTCGTCACATGTGTTTTTATTGCGAATTTTTCGTTGAAGTATCGCACAGTTGATTTCCAATCATTTTCTATTCTCCCTAAACAAAAAACGATTTTCCAAAAGACTTGCTAAAAATTCAGCGATGATGCAAAATAAATTTACCTAATCTTCCCGAAAGCAGGCAAAATAATACAATTATAAAACTAACAACTACAATTTAAAAGTTCTTTACAAATAATCATAGATATACCATCAACAATCTCAGTGGCAATCATTGCACCAAATATCTTCCCAAAATTCCACGATGCTCTCTAAAACATTTCGAAAAATCTTCTCAGCCACGGGTCTCCCATCCGGACACCAGATTTATTTCCCCTAATAAATCGCTGTCCAATTACGTAACCGGGGAGACTCGAAATTTCGCCGAAGCAATTCGCGCGCGACTCACGGGCGACAGATCGCGTGCACTTATGAGTGTACCCACGCTTCGCCCATATACAATGCTCCTTTGTAAAGTGTTGCCGGAGGAGAAGAAGGAAGAGGACGACGAAGAGGAGGCCTCTTAAGCGGCTCAGCGCGTAGGAGCGTGTACCAGCGAGAAGCCGACAAAGCTATCAGCGTCGAATGCATCCCGGGCAGATGCTCCCTTTGCCGTCCACTTCTCTTCCTCTCCTCTCTCTCCCTCTCTCTCTCTCTCTGTCTCTCTGGATCGCTCTATCTATCCTCTTTCGCACACGAACACCTCTATGTTTCTCAGTCGCGCGCGCGCACAGCTACCAACATACACGTCCGTCCATAAGACAAGAGACGTTAGCAAATTTGAATGTGTGAGGGAAATTTTGGAAATTAACACGTTGAATAATGTGGGGGTCATGGGTGACCGATGGTTGAATTGGGGGTTGTGGTGTGAGGGACACATGGTGACCGGCACGGTTTTTATCGTTGAGGGTTAAATACTTAGTAATATATTCATTTTTGTTAATAATTTATTTATATCATTGAGTTAAATTGTGTTTTGATATGTTGAGGGCTATGGGGGTCATCGGTGACCGGCGCACAAACTTGGTGGTAGTGCAGCAAAGACCACCGGTGACCTGGAGGCTAATTTCTAACGATCAATAGAAAATTATAATTATATTAAATGTGAATATTTCTACGTTTGTCGATACCACGTGTAGCGAATCTATGGTGACATTATAGGAAATCCATGGGAAATTCGCGTGGCGTTGAACGTTTTAAAAATTTCATTGCAACGCTGTCGGCGTAGATTTGAAATTCCTGTAGATTGAAGGTTTCGATAGAAGGACTTTTCCACGCTCCGGAAATTTTGATCGAAAGTTTCGGTTTTAGACACTTCGGTAAAGAGAATTATAATGAAGAAAATTCTCCGGGTTTTGAAAGGTTTTTCATTTTCAAGTTTCCGGCACCCCGAAAATTTTCCGGCTTTGAAACTACACAGTCCTGAGAATCCCCGTGTTTTTGACATTCCAGTGCTCGATTTTTTAAACTTAACACTTCTCGTACCCACAAATCTCTGGACTTTCGAACATGCCGCCCAAAAATGTCGGAACTTTGAAACTTCCTAGGTGAAAAAGTATACAAAAATTCTGGTGTCCATAAATTCCAACGTGTTGAATTTCTGTACCTCGGAATTCTCTTCTCCTTTAATTTCCCACCGTTTCGAATCTCAGCCCTCAGAAAACGTCACCCATTAGACGATATTCAACAAAACAATGATAAAATTTCAATTCTCATTAAATATCCCTCTATCGTCAACTTTTACCATAAATAAACTCATTTCCGCTCACTATCTGAATTTCCATGTGTCCCGTGACTTGTGGACGGCGGTGTACTTGAACTTTGTCTCTCTCTCTTTTTTCTATCTCTCTTCCCGCCCATATAGATTCCCTCTCTCTCTCTCTCTCTCTCTGTTTTCTGCTATCCGTTTCTTTCCCTCTTCCGTTTCTGTCGAGTGCCGAAGCCATGTGAGGCCTGCGTAATAATTCACCGGTCCCCCGTAACACGTAAACTCCGAAACGCTAGAACGTATTGAAGTGCCGCTACGAAAGGAGGGTATTTTAGTATGGTACTCGTCCGTAGCGGCATTGTTCCATCGGGCAATTTTCGCGCCGATGTTGCGACGGTTTCGAACGACACCCTCGGAACCCGAGACAACCGCGAGGGATATATTCCGCGGATGGGATAATCGATGAGAGAAATTTTAGGGTTGAAAGGGGTGAGATCATTGAGTCGATGAGAGAATTAACGGGGGATTTTTCTTGATTTTTAAATCGCAAAAGGATCGTACCTAGGAAACTATTTATCGATTAAAAAAGTCAGCTGAGAAATTCGTGAATTTCTGATAATGCTAAAGAATTTTTTTTGATATAATGAATTTGTAAGTAAATTAATCACCTAATTTAATTTTCGCTCTTAATCATGATTTATATAAGTATGTATAATCAAAGGTTAATATAATTAAATATCATTATTTCTATTCTAAAATATCTTTTTGAAAGTTGAAGTAAATCGATAGAAAATCCAATCGTCATGATTCTCAAGTCACTTCAAACATTCCGACATTATTGTCGGCTTTTTTTGCTGCGCAATGTTTCGAACCGCTTGCCGGACGTTGCGCAGAAATCGACCTGATCGATACGTCGACTGTGTAATATGGGTACGACGTTAGGTGCAAACCGTTCGTAGGCCCGCGAAGGTTAACCATAAAAAAAATCTCGATGGGACCGCATAGTAAGCGACGGCAGAGAATAAACGAGGCAAGGGGGGAAAAAAGTCACGAAGCAATTTGTACGCAGAAGATAAAGAAAGGCTCCGTTAATTTCGAGCAGCCGAAGGAAAAGGAATAAATAAATAAAAATTCACGCCGAAATCTCCCGACGATTATCCGGAGATATATGTACGCACGTGCGTTTTTTTTTCTTCACTTTTTCTTTTTCACTCGGCGAGTGCGCGTCCCCGAGGAGTCATCTGAAGAATGCTTTTTAAAATGCGGGAGAACTGATTAGTAAGTTGACCAGTCATCCATAAGTTATCTGGGACTCAAGAGAGGCTTATGAAACTCCGATTTCCATGGACGGGCTTCGGACATGGTATTTCAAATATTTCGTCAAATTTCGTGCGAAAGTCTCCATAGTTCCTGAGAAATAAATTCTACTGTTGGTAAACCTGATTATTTGACAGATTTTTGCAGATTGTTACTCAATTCTGTAGGTCGACTTATTTTGATATAAGATTTTTATAAGGAAATGTTTATTTTAACTATGGAGAAATCCAATACAAAAGATATATCAATATTTGTCTTCATTTTTTAGAAATGCTACCGGTGACATTGTTTATATCATTGTGTATGATAAATCTAGTATGACTAATAAGTTTTCCACAGAATTAACGTAATACACAAACATCGTAGATCACCGAGCATCAGATCAGAAACTTCTCATTTTCCATACACGTAGACCGTACCCTACGGGACACCCCCCACGTAATCCGGTATGTTTAATCACCCTGTCTATCCCGCGATCCAACCACCATAGTAGTTTCCCAATATTTGCTTAACCAATGAAATTCTTTCCCCGAAATCAACAGGATTAGAAAAAGCAATCTTTATCCACATAATCCTGAACTGTTCCAACTATCCCACTCCTTTCCACAAACTTCTCGAAATTTATCACAATAAATCATCCTAAAATACATTTTCTATCCAAAAATCATCACACCCTTACATCACCGTCACTTATCATACAAAATCAGCCCTTCATCTCCTCTATCTAAACCACAAAGTACTTCAAAAAATCATATTTTCCAATGGCCAAAATTCTTGCGCACTACCACAATTCCAAAAATAAAAAAAAAATAAAAAACGAATGAGTAAAGAGTTCTACGACAGTGGGCGCGAGGAATCGGGGGTAAAAAAAAAAAACAGGTACCGGGTGGCGCCTTGCGTTCGCGTAAAACAGACATTCGTCGCTCCAGGAAACGAAATCCTACCTACTTAAGCGGCTCAGAACGGCTCCCGATTCTGGCAGTCGGGAATATGGAGGTCAATCGGTTGCCCGGGGCGCCTCGGTGCGGAAGAGGGCCTTAATCCATCCTAGGTTCTGTGCCTCCTTTCCCACCTCCCCTCCCACCCCTCGCTCCTCCCACACTTTCTTCTTGTTTCTCACTTCTTCTTTCTTTCTTTCTTTCTTCCTTTTTTTTTTCTTTTTCTTCTTCTTTGTCTCACCCTCGAACTTTGCCGCACCGCGTTCCTTGTTCGTTTCCCGCGGGACTTTATACGGGGAATCGGGACAAGTCTGTTAATTCTTTTACGGTGAACCTCTCCCTCCCCCTCTCCACCCCTCGGGAGGGACCACCGTCTCGACACCTCCTACCACCCATATTTCTCAGGGGTGAAAGGTACTGAGATTTTACGTTTTCGGGGTGGAAGCGAAATATGGTTACGAGAAACTGTTTTCGGATTTCAATTGTTTGACGATCTGTGACTTTTTGCGATGAAAAGTTTGAGTTTCTAGGCGGGGAAATTGAATAGCAAAAGTGGTATTGATGACAGTTTACGGAAATGCGTTGGTAAACGGGAAACACAATATTTAGGAAATAGTGGATTTAGGGATCTTTAAAATTCGTGGGAAATCGGAATATCCCCACATATCTGAAATTTTGAGAACAGAAAAAATGCTCAATCAATAATGTGAAATATTATTTCACCTGACATTTACCACAAATGATCACATAACGAAATTATGTGTAATATAACACATATAATATAACACAATGTTATATTTGTGTAATATAATATTAATATATGTGTTATATAACATAATCGACGAAATTTTTCCAACAATCCTGACTGAAATTCACCCGGACTAGCGTGCTTCGGTACTACATTTTCAAAATTCCGTACGAAGGTCCCCGTCAATGGGAAGTCACGTGCGACCTGGGGGTCTGCGGTACCGGAAACGGTCGCACGTTTCCGACATGAAAGAGCACGAAGTGTCCACGAGCGGACGGACGTCGTTCCATGGAAAAATCATCGATGAATCCGTACTAATGAGGGTAACCATGGGAGGGATGAGGTCAGGTAGCCCCGTAAATTCCAAGACGCCTTAAAGCGTACCCGCAATGTTTTGATCTTGAAGATCTACCGTACCCAAATAATCGTCACACGAATCTACGGGGTGCAGAGAAACGGTATGACGGTTATGAGCGCAATTTTCCACGTGTTTTTATGTCGTTTTCAATACTCCTAGTATTGATGCTATTTTAATATTTCGTAATTGATTAGATCCTTTGACAAAATTTCAGGAAAAGTTTTTTAATTTGAATCAATCGATCCTAGATGATACAGGTAGCCTTTTTATGTTTTAATGTTTTGTAATAGATTAGATCCTTTGACAAAATTTAAGGGAAAGTTTTTTAATTTGAATCAATCGATCCTAGATGATCTAGGTATACTTTTAATGTTTTATGTTTTATAATAGATTAGATCCTTTGACAAAATGTAAGGGAAAGTGTTTTAATTTGAATCAATCGATCCTAGGTGATCTAGGTATACTTTTTATGTTTTAATGTTTTGTAATAGATTAGATCCTTTGACAAAACGTAAGGGAAAGTTTTTTAATTTGAATCATTCGATCCTAGATGATCTAGGTAGACTTTGTTCTATTTCACGTCGTCCCATGGTACACAAATATCTAATTACAAAGTGCTTGAAACAGTCTCGATGGATTTTAATCAGAATGAAAACTTCCTCCGAAAAGAATCTGCAAATTCGTTTAATTCACAAACGCTTGTAACGTATTCCCAACGTTCAAATAGGAAAATCTTATACGAATAGACAAAGAGGACCCAGCGAAATGAGATTTTCACGGTGAAATACACATGCAAACTATCGAGGCGTCGAAAGGCGAATGTTAAATAGCGTTCGAAGTTCATCTTGTTAGAGAATTCAAACACTAATTGTCAGCGTGAAATTTACGACGATACGGGAAGTCGAGGCTTGGGACAATAAGTATAAAAAAGATATCGATTCACCGTAAAGATCGTTTTGGGGTTCGTTGCTCAATATCGCAACGGAATTATGGAGGGTCCTGGCAAAAGGGCCGGGGCCCTTGGCAATAAGTGCCGGAGCCTGCTACCGCCTATGCACACTAAACGTTAAGTGCGTATCGTTGCGCCTGGCGCCATGCTTTATGACGCGTATCTTGTTCGTCTTTAACCCCTCAGGTAGCCGGGGATCCTTCCGGTGGAGGTCGGAACTTTAACCACGTTGATTCCGATCGTAAACAAGGTCATGAACTACGAGAAAATGCCGCCGCGTAGAAATTTCTAGCTGCTAGTTTTTGGACGGTGGAATTATTAGGAAAAAACTTCGGGAAAGATTTGAAGAAATTATTGGTGAATTAAAAGATCCATGCGTGGCAATTTTTTTGGGACTGGAAATGTTAGTGCATGGAAATTTGTGCGATTGAAAAATATAAGGACATTGAAATTTCCAGGCGTGGAAATTTGTGGAATAAGAAATACTTGGCGAGAAGCAATTTCAAAATGCAAATGTTCAAATTATAGAAGATGTACGGTGCCCTGATAAAACTTGACAAATTTCCAAACCGAGATTCTAACGTGTCCAAATTTCAAGCACAAAATTTAAATGTATTTTATAGTCTGTTTAAAAAACGCTACATAGCGGCAATAATTGATAAATCTTGAAACACGTGAAGCAGAACGACATATTGAAATTACTTCGCGCTCGAATTCACTTCTACAACTGTGATTTCCAATCTCTCCGTACATAGCTCCGGGTTGCCATTCAAGAGGCACAAATTCGCAGCTATACAAACCAACGAAATGAAGCCAAGCGCAAGACAGTTCCAGGAATGTAATTAGGGCAGAACGATTAGTCTCGAGTAGCTTAGGATTACCACGAACGGAGTTCTATAAACTGTCGTAACGACAGTCGTGAAAAGAATAAGATAGATTTGCGAAATATTTTCGTTCGAAATCCCCGTGCACCTGCTATTCAAACCTTAATTGCACCGAATTACGTATTAAAGGGAGAAAGATAAACAAATGAATATAAATAAATATTTCGCGTCAGAATTTCGAGAAAATTTAATAAAAATCGATTCCCAATTACGAAACACTTGTTACGACGATCCAAGGATGCGATCAAAAAGCTATGAATGGATCGAAATTATTTAATTACAAGTCACGTAACAGCACCACCAGGGTGGTGTAGCATTGACAAAATTACAGCAGGCGTCGTTGCAGTGAACTACAGCCGAAGTGGAGCAATATACGGTGCGTATGTGTATGTGCGGCACACGGATTGACACGCAGATGTGTGGGACAGGGGTGCACAACACACGGCCCGTTCTCGATTTATCTACGACTTATTTTCGAACTCATCCGACGACCGCGAATCTATTAAAAACCGAACTTGCTTTTGTTTCCATTTTGGTCTCCGACCGACGCTTTGTCGGTCTTTTGTTCTATCTTCTTGAAGAGAATCATCAATTTGTTACTAAATATTTTCATTCAATCTAGATTGTATTTTCATTAGTCATAGTTTATAAATAAATAGAAATTAAAAAGTTTGGAAAGATCAGTGATAACAATAGACTCTAAAAAACAAATAGCGGTGGTTAAATATTCCTTCACTGATTAATATAATTTTCAAATTTCCCATTAACTATCGTCACTGTCAAAATTAAAATCTACCCTTATTACAAATACCCAAATGTTCTTTCCACCCTACGAAAAAAATTCAAATCACCTCCACCCATCCTTTCCTAACCTTAATTTTTCCAAAAATTTCATTCTAAACAAAATTCACCGACACGCTCGGAAATGTTCACACGCGCTGCACCGTGCGCCACTTTCCGATTTCCGTGACATGTCGATAACGTCGATTAATTCTCATCGGAAACGGCGAAGTGTGGCCCACAATTAATATCCGAGTTGCGCACCTCTGGCGCAGGACGAGTGCTGGACTAGCGGCGCACTCTGCACTTCGGCGCGCCGTTATCTCGGCACCATCTAGCCCGGCTAAAAGCTTCTCCCCATCAACTCCCTCCTTCTGTTCCCGCCTCCCCCCTCCCTCCCTCCGGAGTGTCCCAATTTTTTTTTCGAACTCCACCGAACCCGCCGAAACGCCGTGACGCTGCTCAACATCTTGTTACCCGTGTCCTCTCCACCATTTTCCACGGATCCCGACCACCTCACCTAACCCTCCTTCTCCCAGTCAACCCCCCTCCCCTCCCCTTCCCCCTCAAATAACCCCCTCTTCGATTAATCGGACGCCTTTGTTCTCTGACCGATGATAATTTTGCTGTTTCGACGGGTCAGAGTTGTCAGAGGAATTTGAGAACATTTTTTGGTGGTTTGCGAGAGTTTGATTTGGATGTTGGTGGGGGTGGGTATATGTGGATGGGGTGGGTACATGGGGTTCGATGGAATTAAGGGGAGATTTGTTGATAAAGTTGAAGTTTTAAGGTAGGTGTTGCGGGATTCGACGGGGGTTCGAAACGGGGGTGTAAGTGACTTTTTCTGTATTCGGGGAGAAACGGGGATGAAGGGGATGAAGGGTGGGGATATGCTAAACGATGTTGGGATTCGAATATGAGAGACTTTGCAATGTGATTGTTAACGCGAGGGTGTCGTTTTTGTGTTTAAGAAACTAGAATGATGGTTGTTTAGTCATTAGAAGATCTCTAAATCAATCAACAATACTTAATACTTAACCCTCAAATAATATATGTTATTACAAAATTAATACATGTCATCTATAACCTACAACACGTCAACAGCATCAATGCATTTCTACAAAAAACAGAGTGTTAAAAAATACATCCATTCCCAAATTACAACACAATACATTTAACCCTTAACACGAGAACTACCGAGGATTAATTCGGTATATCTAAAAATATTAAATAGATACCTTTGAAACCAGGGAAATGAAAGAAGACAGTAAATCAAACGATTTAATGATTTAAATATAGAAATATAGTTATGAAGAATTTTATAAAACGCACCTTTCTAAATTTAAGTGATTTTTATAAGAAATTAGGAACCAGTCATTTTGACTGCCTTGATAGTTCTAGTGTTAACTACCACCTCCCATTATTCCTCCACAAATGACACTTTACTCCCCAAAAACTGTCTTAACACTAGAACTACCAAGGGGATCAAAATGACCGGTTCCCCATTTCTTCTAAAAATCGCTTAAGTTTATAACACTGCGATTTCCAAAATTCTTCATAACCATGTTTCTCTATGCAAATAATTAAATCGATCAATTTACTATCCCCCTTTATTTCTATGTTTCACACATATTTATCCAATGCTTTGAAATATACCGAATTAATCCTCGGTAGTTCTAGTGTTAAAATTCATCCCTTAACCAGTCTCTAAAATCATTTCCCCAAAACGAAACATCTTCGAAAGTTGACTTCAACGCGGAAACCAACCCCCGGGGCTCTCGGGCCGAGCTACCCTTCGCTGGTACGAAACCACCCTAATTCCGGAAGGCGGTTCGCGATCGGCACCCCCGGCGGGATCGAACCGTGTGGGACGGGCCTTGCGGGTGGTGGGCACCCCGCAGGTGTAGGGGTGCACGCGTGCACACGCGTACTCCTATGCGTTTACCGCGAGCGAGACCTGCGCGGACGTGGCCTATCGATTCGGCCTGCCCGAGGATAATTCATGGCTCCAATGGCGAGGCGAGGAATTCCGATGGAAGCGTGCGACGTTTCATGGAGTACCGTACGATCGGAATTAGAAAGGAACGGGGAACGACCCGGGATTAGAAAATACATGGAGATCTTTGGGACTCCGGGTCTTTGGGTGCGAGCAATCGGGGTGGCGAGTCTCAGATTTAATTTTTTAATGTAATAGATGGGAATGGATTGGTAAATGGTTTTTGTTAGGAAGAACTGGGAGATGGTATAGAGAGAATTTAATTAATATTTGTTAGTAGATGTTTGGTTTTTGGGGAAATGATTTTAGAGAGTCGTAAGGGATGAATTTTAAAACAGTTTTTGGGGAGTAAAGTGTCATTTATTGGAGGAATAATGGGTGGTGGTAATTAAGGGTTAAATGTATTGTGTTGTAATTTGGGAATGGATGTATTTTTTGACACTGTATTTATTGTAGGGATTTTGTAATAAAATATATTATTTAAGGGTTAAGAATTGTTATGGTGATGATGAGTTTAGTTTTTGTAGATCTTATTTTGTATATTGGATTTTAATGTGGGAAGAGAATGTGAAATAAAAGAGAGTTGAGAAATGTCAAGATATAGTTTGTATGGTAAAGTTATAGGATAATTGTTTGATCTTGTCACATCGAAGGAAACTGTTCCGCAAGCCTAATTTCGATTCCCCGTAGATAGAGAGAACAATGTGAATTATATCGTGCGATTTAACGGCAATTTTCGCCACGATCTATTTTCACCATGAAATAACGACCGACGAGGAATAGCAATTTATCGGATTTATGAAGCAATCAGCTGCTGATTAGCCACGGATTAGGGCTCGTCACGATCTCTCGATCCGATCGTCTGCAATCTTTCCAAGTAACGTCTGCGACAGACAAATCCGCCATATTTCAATGCGACACAGTTACGTGTAATAAAATTAGAATCGCATCATCGCGGCCACTATTTCTCTATTTTTTTTTGTCCCTCACTTCCATCGGCAATATTTCAATTACCAAGAAGTGTATTTACATTATTACCATCCCCGGCACGGTAGCTTCGATCACGATTTATATAAAATCTGTATGCATGAGACGGTACGGATTAAATTATAATTCCGTATTTTTATTCATATCTTGTCACGGAATATTCCAATCATTCGCGTTCGCTGCTTTTCATTTAAATCCATCTCCGAGGCTGATCAAATTCCCCATAAAATTAAGTAGCCTGTCCTTTTAACCAATTTCTTTTTCAATCCGAAATCTTTAGTCCTTGAATTTTCTCTAAATGGAAAGTTCCCCCGCGTGGAATGTCTGTCCTTTGAAATTTCAACGCGTTAAGATTTCTACACCCTGAAATGTTTGCCCGTTAAAACACTTGCGGATTGAAAGTTTTGTTACCGGAAATTTCAACGTTTAAAAATCTGTTAACCATTACACATCCGAAACACCATAGACTTTTCCCAAGTGTTCCACTCAATTCTACAAACCGAATGAAACATATCTAATTACATATTTTCTAAAATACATTTCTTTCCACGTAAATTATTTTTCTTTATTTTCTCCATAATTAATTTCCGTGTTCCCCAAATTGTTCATCTAATCAAATACGTTCCCCGAATTGAAACATATTAAGAACCACTGCCATACACCCATGAGTATCCAGATTAAAAATAAAAAAAAAAAGAACTAAAAGTTTCACGCCGGTACGGTGGGTTAAACACCGCGCAGAGTCATCCGTATCAATTCCGCGGCGTGCAAAATCTGATCTCGTCCGCGATAGACGCTGTTTCCCCGTGAGAGGAACAGGCAACCGGGAGTAAATAATGGGAAGAAACAAAGGAGCTGACTCCTAAAAGCACGGGGTGTCACCCGGTATATAACGGCACACTCGAGGAGGCTGGTTGCCAGCCAGATGAATGGGACAGCGGCACGGATCTTTGATCTAGGGTAGGATGCCACTCTTCCAGAGGATCTCTAGATCCTGTCTCTCTCTCTCTCTTTCACTCTCTGTCGAGCAACACCTGCATTCTGCGGAAATAATAGCTTGACACCGCGTAGATCCAACGGGCGTTTTCTATTTTCGATCGTAAATGCAATCGCGCCTCTTAAATCTACGGCTGATCTTCGTCACGGCTTGTTTGACAGCCACGGCGACTGTATTGACATGCGCGGAGGGAATTAAGATCGATACTGATTAATAAACTGTGGGTGTGCGAGCGGGGAATTTTGCTCGCCGACGATACTTCGCGCCGATTGTTTTCCGCGCGAAGGATTCTTTCCGTCGCGAAATTTGTCACGGTTAAATAAATAAATACTGGAATTTTGTTTTGGTGTATATAATATGTTTTTGTTTCACTTGAAATTGAAAGTTGAAGCGGGAGAAATATTTGTTAATACGATCGTCGATTGGGATTTAGAAATGATTTTTTAGATATCTACGTGTGGAAATTTGAAAGACACTATAACTGTAACGCGTGGAAATTTTTCTGAAGGGTCTTGGGAAATTTCGAGACAAGGAAACTCGAAAATTCTTATGAATTCCCGGTAGTCTCTGTACTTATTTAATGGAAAAAGTTAGTACAATAATTGTTCAAAATAATTAAAAGATATAAGTAAAAAAGAAATAGAACAAAATTTTAATGGGACTTCCTTCAAAAATGTATTTCGCTACCCACAAGTTTTATTTACTTCGCTCTTCAACTGTGTAGGTAAATGTTAGCAGAGGTTGCGATTTAAAAGCCACAATTTTTCCATCGTTTCCAGGAAAGTTTCCAAATAAACTGTGGAAAAAAAATCAGCGAAAATCCTGGACTTCAAATATTTCTTTTTCCAACGTGTCCGCGCATTGTTTGCGTCACAAACGACACAAACTTTTCCTCGATCGCAAGCGATTCGATAACAACTATATGCAACGCTTTTAATTAGCATTTTTTTTATCATTGATACCATAAAAGGTTATCGGTCCCCCGTTGTGTATCTGTTACACGTTTCGCCCGAAAATATTAACCCCTTCTTGGTTGTAAAACAACCCCCGGGGTAGAAATCCCTCTTTCACCCCGTACCGAACGCGGATATTCAAGGTCTCGTTTTCCACGCGGAAAACTCACCGCGTTGGAAACAAAATCTCTTAATGCACGCACACCATTAGCGGGATCAAATATTCGTCATTCGATATTCCCGTTAACTCTGTCTCTCTTCCTGTTTCCCAACTAAAAATCTCATTTTACCACCTGCTCTATTGTCTTTATATTAACTACTGGCGATAGACGAAAAAAGTCCAGTGAAACTACCTGAGATAAAAAAAAAAGAAAGAATCCTGTACTCTCTCGACACTTCGTGGAAACTTCAGAGTGTCGAAGTTTTAATGCGTAGAAATTTCTAAGCACAGGAACTTTAACTCGTTGAAATTCCCAAATAAGGAAATGCCAAAGCTTGGAAATATAAAATCGTGGAAATTTCAAAGAATAGAAATTCTAATGCGTAGAAATTTCAAAGGATTTAACTTCTAATGCGTAGAAATTTCTAAGCACAGAAACTTTAACGCGTTGAAATTCCCAAATAAAGAAATGTCAAAGCTTGGAAATATAAAATCGTGGAAATTTCAAAGAAACGAAATTCTAATGCGTAGAAATTTCAAAGAATCGCAGTTCTAATGCGTAGAAATTTCTGAGCACAGAAACTTTAACGCGTTGAAATTTCCAAATAAAGAAATGTCAAAGCTTGGAAATATAAAATCGTGGAAATTCCAAAGAAACGAAATTCTAATGCGTAGAAATTTCAAAGAATCGAAGTTCTAAGCACAGAAACTTTAACGCGTTGAAACTACCTGAGAAAAAACAAAAGAAAGAATCCCGTACTCCCTCGACACTTGTGGATTCGATTATAAATCCGGGACGCGAGAATCGTTTTAAATAGAAAGTTACAGCATTCGTGTGTCCGTCGAAAAATCCCGCGTTAGAAACGTCGAGTCGACGTATCTGGATCGCGTATCGACGTTTTAATAAAGATCGATCGAAAGGAGGAGTGAATTCGACGTCGACGAACAACGGATTTATAGGTTGATAAGCTTAATCTAGCGAGCAGAGGAAGAGGAGGAAGGGGTTTCTATGTGATGTAAAACTCCATGGGGGTTAATACATGTTTGGACGCGTGACCCCGTATGTAATGGATCCCTAATGCGAGCAGGCGATTATTTTCTACTCTCTCTCTCTCTCTCTCTCTCTCTCCCCTCCCTCTCTTCCCCTCTCTCACCGCCATTATCGGTCGGTGACAAATTTACCAGCGATTCGAAAGCTTTTAGCGGTGAAACTTTCACGTTGATCGAGCTTATTTCGTTATCGATCTATTACGTAAAAATGAACGTTTTACCGAAATATAATAGGTTTCATACTCGCCACGGCGAAACACCGACGCAACACGCCCACGCGGTTTCATTTTTTTTTTAATCAACCGCACGGCGAAACGTTAATTCGAAACGAACGAAACCGTAAGATAACGCGTCTAGCGAGAGATTCCGCGCGGCCAATGAAATCGCATTAAAATTCTTTGTCGCCAAATTTCGAAACGGAAGTGTTTTAAAATGAAAATCACGTCAGACGATGTCACACTTTGTAAATCCAACTGTGTTAAATATTATTCAATATTTCCTTGCAAATGATAAGTGTCCCGATAATATTCGTCTCGTTAGTTAAATACCAAGTTCAATTCCATCGTTTTAATCCACTTTATACGACGATTGAGAATGTCTTATTAAACGATAAGAGAGAAACGTGCCGACGAGATTTCTTAACAAGCCCGAGGAGTCAACGTATTTCCCAGAAAGCGGATAAAAATACGCGTTGCTTCCTAAATACAGGATCCACGTTGGACACGCCGATGGCTGACAGGGACTCTCCGACAATATTGACTCTTGACCGTGAGTATTTATCCTTTTTTATAGTTACATATTTATCCGTGGCTGCCCTTTTGTCGGCCGGATACAGAAAGCCAGCCCTCCGGGTCTCCGAACACGACATATAGACATAACTGCTTTGCCTATAGAGATGTACCCATCCTACCAGCTGCATCTGCAGCCGCATCTGCAAAGTGAACCAGTAAAACTGGCTCCTCTTGTCTCGACGTAGTGATCGTGACTGGCCGACGAGGAACGCTCGTCGAGTCCCGAAATTTTACCTGATTCTTTCTGTTTTCTTTTTACGGGGAAATAAGTCACTTTCTCTGGTGGAAGTTGGGGAAATATTGTGAAGGTAGATGGAGAAATTTTTTGGGGGAGTGGAGGTTGATTTAGGTCGATGGAATTGGAGGTGTTGTCGCGGAGGTTTTTTGCGGTTTTTGTTTTAAGATTTTTGTGATTTTTTAAAATTTTGCTGATAAGAAGAGGTCAGGATAAATCGGGGTGAGAAATGGTAGAGGGTGATATGTGTAAAGATCCTGCAATATATTACAAGTGTCTACCGATTAATTTTTATAATAAATGGATTTAAAGTTGTGAGGGGATTTCTGCGGAGTGAAACACAAATGGTTTGAAATTTGAATGGTTTCAAAATTTCACACATAGAAGGTTGTGCGCTTTGGAACTTGTACGGGTGGAAGTGTCCAAGCTTGAAAAGTTTAGGCAGTGAAAGTTTGACGCCTTGCAATTTCTGTTGCTTGAAATTTCCAGGAATTAACAATTTCACGCGTTGAATGTTCATCACTTCGAAATTTCAAATTTGAAAACTTCTACGCTTGAAAATTTCTATACATAGAAAATATATTTAATACATTACTGCGATTTAAATGTTTTACACTTTAAAATTTCACCTATACAAAGTATCTTCCCAAAAATCAACATAATTACCATGAAAAATCAAAATTCCAATTTCCAATAAAATCAAACAAACCAAATCCACCCGCACACCCGGCAATCTAAATTTTCCATTAATCTCTCTATTGTCACCTGTACAATCCGTTCGCTTAACCACCGTACAATTCAACCGACCATCCTGTGTTATTCATCCCTAATAATCGTGTACATCGTATCTCGATTTAAAGACGATCGATGACTCCGCCGTGAATCGAATGCGTGCATCGCGTGCGTAAAACTAACTAACTGACTAACTGACTGACCACAGGGTGGCGGAGGGGTTGAACAAACGGTTAAGGGATGCCCGGATAGTTAGGTGCGCCAGGACGTAACGGGGACGAGCACGTAACACGCAAACACGGGCTGTGTAATCGTTACACGCTTACCCACATATGTTCCACCGTGTGTGTATACGTGTGTGTACGTGTGTGGTACGCCCGTTTGCGTCCACGATTCAAGGTGATTTTCTTTTAATTACGCCGGACGTGTGTGGCACGATTGTAGATGCGCGACTGATAATGACCGGTCGTTAATTACATTTTTTTTCCATCGTAGCGAGCGCAATTCGTGAAATAATCATGTAATGGCTGGATCATCCGGAACGTTGTATATGTATTTCAGTCGCGAACTTTGAAACCTATGAATTCATTCGAGAAATCCTGTTTAATAGATCAACAATGAGGTGGATGGAATTAAACGATGGGATAATTTATTGGAAATATTTTAGACAGTAGGAATAGGAATTTTAAAAATTATAGGAAAGGAGGGGGGGATAGTCTTAGTTTTGCATGTGGAAATAGACACTATAGGATATTCTAGGTAGAGAACAAGATTAATAGTAGAATTTTCGCGTGACACGTAACCGTATAATTGACTACGTAAATTCCTATCGAGGCATCAGATTATAATCGACGGAATTAGAAATAGTAGCGTGGTGATATAAGTTGTCCGTGTAAATAAATCATGAAAACTTTCAACGCTTGGTTCGATGACAGGGCGATAAAAACGAAACATTTGTCTATCGGTTAGATTTTCCACGGAATGATTCCTCGTGCAAAAAAGTCTAATTAAAAACTCTCAGCTTTTTACCAACACACTAATCGTTAATTCCGTGGTTCCACCATGTTGTCGATACTCTTAATAAGTTTCTTTTTCCCCACGTGAATTCGGTGACAAAAATTCGCGATATGTCGGCCCGCGGTGTACGAAACCCCATAAAAACACCGCGAAACGGTTTTCGAGTCACCTGTTTGTAAAGCTCCGCTACCGCACTGCGAATGGATTTGTTTGCTAACATAAAAGCGAACCGGAGGATTATCTGTGCAAACAGGCCACCCGTTACATTTTATCATGCTCGTCCCATTATTTTTCACGCGCACGCGATCATCCGTTATCGTCTTTATCGACTTCCCCGCAACTGTTAATATTTTCGTAAGCTTTTCAACCGCTTCTATCTTATTTGCCGTTCTCCCGCGGAACCGACCCGGCGTTCCTGTGAAACAACTTTCCAACGCAACCGTGAACTTTAATCCCGTCGGCGGTTCACACCGTTTTCAGCCGACCACGTGGTTTTCGACGCGGTCACATTTCCAAAAAATGGCAAATTAATTAAAAGTTAAGAGCAAAGATTGTATTTATCAATTAAAATAACGAAACTTCGCAAATCACCGAATACTACTACCAATCGTTGTTTTTGATAAACAAATGATTTGCAAGCAAAGAAATTCATTCACCTAGTCTTTTTTTATACTGTTCTCCATTTCCCATGGTGTCGCCCCATGTGTCTCGTGACACGGTGTTTCACCACGAAGGATAGAGAGAAAAAAAAAAACAGAAACGAATGTATTCCTTCGAATTTGATATTCTCTACCCCGATAGAACGGTCATGGTGTTTCTTTTCGAAAACCGGGAATCGTTGCGTCATCCTCCCACGCGGAATAAATTGTGCCATCTGCAAATCAAGTAGAAACGGCGAGCATGAGCTGGCTCGTAGTAGAAACACCATGATGAGCACACGATCCGATCAGCAGCTGCCCTTTTCGACCATATGGCATGCAACCGTGCCGCTACTCGTGTTCTTCTCTCCTCTCGCCTCTCCTCTCCTCTCCTCTCTCGATGGCAACCCACCCTCGCGCGTGTACATCTGATAAGAGATTGCGTCGGTGATAACGGGGCCGCGTCGCTTATTCCCAATAAATCCACCCGGACACAGGATGCACGTGAAAAAGTGTGTTTGATTTTACGGGGAAATTGGCGATATTGTTTTTACACCGGTCGACGATGGGAATTATAATTATAGGAGGTTGATGAATATTTTATCGCAGGCCCGAGGGTTGTTTCGATGTGTCCAGATTATTTTGATTGGAGGATTTTTTTTTAATTATTGGGGGAGAGGGTGGAGGATTTCGGTGATAAGACATTTGGAGGGGTGGAAATTGTGGGATTTGGACAGTTTTATGCGGAGAAATTTCTAAGCACGGAAACTTTAGCGTGTAGAAATTCCCAAATAAAGAAATGTCAAAGCTTAGAGATATAAAATCGTGGAAATTGCAAAGAACCGAAATTCCAACGCATAGAAATTTCTAAGCACGGAAACTTTAACGCGTTAAAATTCCCAAATAAAGAAAGGTTAAAGCTTGGAAATTTCAAAGAAATGAGATTCCAACGCGTAGAAATTTCTAAGCACTGAAACTTTAACGCGTTGAAATTCCTAAATAAAGAAATGTCAAAGCTTGGAAATTTCAAAGAACCAAAATTCAAACGCGTAGAAGTTTCTAAGCACAGAAACTTTAACGCGTTGAAATTCCCAAATAAAGAAAGGTCAAAGCTTGGAAATTTCAAAGAACCAAAATTCAAACGCGTAGAAATTTCTAAGCACAGAAACTTTAACGCGTAGAAATTCCCAAGTAAAGAAATGTCAAAGTTTGGAATTTCCAAGCCATACAAATAGCATATCACAGAAATTTCAAATCTCAGAAATTCCAAGGCGTAGAAATATCCAACCACAAAAATATAAAAGCTTCGAAATTCCAACGCGTTGATATTTCAAAACGCAGAGAACTCATCGCATAGAAAATTCCAGACGCAAAATCAAAAGAAATCAGAAAAATCTTTCTTTCAAACCACCGTATTCCCATCGTTCCATAACCATACGCTTTCCACACTATAATAACGGATGACAGTGACAATACACGTCGGAAATTAATGGGTGTGGGATGGACCGGAAGCTAAAGGATTTCAAGAAATCTAGTGCCTTTCGAACCCTCCGATCGTGAACGTTATCGGACACAATAAATATTTTCCAGGACAATGACCGACGTTAAAGCTTTATTCTCCTTTCTTGCGGCTTTCGATCGGAACCACGAAAAGCACCAAGGGAAACGAACAGTCACTGGAACCGGAAGTTAGGGACGAATCGGCGGTACGTCCGGCCACGCGTCGCCATAAGCCAATTAATTCATTACCACCCTCTACTTTTACAATGAATTCTTCAAGTTCATAAATGCCCCGTTATAAGCAACAAAATATCCTTAAAAACAACCATAAAGATTTCTATTTATCAAAGTTTTCTACACCAATTTAATCATTAAACAAAATGATTCTCCATCAACTTCGTTATCACGCTTAAAATTATCTTTCAATAAATTTAAAATAAATAATCTAATCTTTCAAACATACATCGAGACAACAATTTCTAAAAATGTCACATAAAATCCAGTGTTTAATTTAAACCAATTGCAAAGCTGTTAACTAATTTCCCCGTGAAATATCCGTTTAAATAACAGAATGAGAAATACATATAGTTAGTTCATCGCGTGAATTTCGCTATCTTGGTTTCATCGCGGAAACAAAGTCCTCCGAAAAGGCGTGCCGAGTGACGTTGCACCGATCGGGAGGGGGATGAGTTTTAGGGTTCAGTTTTAGGGGTGACAGGAGGACCCTGACTTTTGGCTACATCGTCCACGGAAACGCGACGGGACACGTGACCCCAACATTCGAATTCATTGCCACCGACACGTGACTTCCAATCAGCCGCCATTGTGCGAAAACTTGCACCCGATATTGCTCTCTACTATACTATAGAGCCTATACCGACCTGACGGAACGTCTAGAGATGAAGGATTCCATGTCGTGGGACTTGTAAGGTCCACGTCGCAGGAAATATCCATTTTTTTTTAACACAGAAATAATACAATACTTGTTATAATAGGACGTTCCTATGGAAATTGCGAAGATTCTATATGTATTTGTGTTTGGAGACTAATTATAGTTGTGTTAAAATATTTTTGATTATTGAAATTATTATACTTAGAGAATTACCTTAAAATTATTTGAAAAGTGAATGTTTAACCCTTTTAGCACCGAGCGAAAAGAGCGTACCTAAGCGAAGAATACCGGACCGAATCGGCGAATTTGCAGAGGTTTGCAAAAATGCTCGTAAAAACGAAAGTAGGAGTGATATTAACAAAATTTGAGAAGCAGCATATTGCGAAATAAACGGAGAATAAAGCGACGCTAATTGTGTTTCGATATTTATTGAAAATCATAAGAATAACATAAATATAAGACATCATGAAAATCGTACAAAGTGGTTTCTCTTTTTCAAACCGTAATTGCACATAAAAAATCATCTGTTTGGTCATAGCTTTATATATATCAGGTAGTATGATGTACTATAGGCATTACTATCATAAACATCTTAAAGATTGCGATCACGGTCCACAGAAACAATCCCGTGCCGACGGATATCCGAGGGATATCCGGTGTCGCGCTTCTACCTTATCGCTGTAACATATACAGACCCTCGGCACTAATCAGCATAAGAGATAACAAAATGACCATTTTTTTATTTGCGTTGCATCGAATATGAACCACTTTAATATTTTATGAAGTTATTTTAAAACACAGACCTCTTGTGATGAATAAAATAAGACTCCAACAGATGCGCAACGATATATCGTCGTTGGTATTTCTGGCCAGTGCACCGAACGACGATATATCGTCGTTCGGTGCTAAGAGGGTTAAGATATAAAATACTAGAAATTAGCAGAAATTTTATGTTTGTTATTAGGATTTCAGAATGGATGATTATAGGAAATTGAAATATTGAATGTCTATTGAGAATGGGTGTTAATTAAAAATTTCCCAAAGTTCAAAAGCGGAGGGTGAGCGCAGGGAACCGTGATACGGTGGTCCCATTGGTATTAGTGTGGCTGGCAAGCGAGCAGAGCGGCACGTGACGTCACGGTAGCGTCAATTAGGCGTCACGTGGCCGAACGACGCCACGCGTCATTTGTCAGCGTCCCCGCGAGCACGCAACGCGGAATCCGCCTCTTCCTCACTGGGAAACGGGGAAACGGGGAAACGGTTCCGGGCCACTTTCTGCCCACGATTTCCTCCGATCCGATGGTAAAAGATTACCCCACTCACTTTTACGGTGTTTCCCACTTCCGAGAGTTTGTCTTTCAACTCTCAATCGAACGTAATTGTTTAACAAGAATGTAGATTGTTGTGTAATGAACAATAAGTGGATATTCGTCGATGGAAGGTTAAGAGTCTGAAAGTTAGGAGTATAGAAATTTTTGGGGGCTAGAAGCTCCGAATGCAGAAATTTCTAGGTGACAGAAGTGTTGGAGTGTAGAAATTTCTGGACGGTGGAAATTTTAAAGCATAGAAATGTCTAGGCGCTGGAAATTCTAAAACGAAGAAATGTCTGGACGATGGAAATTTCAAAGCACAGAAATTTGCAGGCGCCAGAAATTCCAAAGCGAAGGAATGTCTGGGCGCTGGAAATCTCAAAGCAAAGGAATGTCTGGGCGCTGGAAATCTCAAAGCAAACGAATGTCTAGGCGCTGGATATTTCAAAGCACAGAAATTTGCAGGCGCCAGAAATTCCAAAGCGAAGGAATGTCTGGGCGCTGGAAATCTCAAAGCAAAGGAATGTCTAGGCGCTGGATATTCCAAAGCGCAGAAATTTGCAGGCGCCAAAAATTCCAAAGCGCAGAAATTTTCAGGCGCCAGAAATTTCAAAGCGCAGAAATTTGCAGGCGCCAGAAATTCCAAAGCGAAGAAATATGTAGGCGCCGGAAATTTGAAAGCGCAGAAATATCTAGGCGCTGCAAATTTCAAAGCGCAGAAATTTGGAGGCGCCAGAAATCCCAAAGCAAAGAAATATCTAGGCGCTGGAAATTTCAAAGCGCAGAAATTTGCAGGCGCCAGAAATCCCAAAGCAAAGAAATATCTAGGCGCTGGACATTTCAAAGCGCAGAAATTCGCAAGCGCCAAATTTCAGACTCGCAAATTCCTATGGGCCAAAATTTCCAAGCGCACAATTATTAATCTAAAAAATCGTAGAAACTTCCAAGTGTCAACCGTATTAATATCACCCACTAAATCGACCACAAACAATTTATCCATATACCATACATCCCCCGATTCCAACCAAAATTCACTCTCCACCCAAAAAAACAATTCACACTCCCGGGCATTGTTTACCCAACTCTTTTCACCCAACCGTACATTTCCGTGTCCGCGTGAAAAACACAGAATCAGGTTTCGGGAAGCACCCCTTCATCGTTTCCACGCACACAGTCCCTTATCCGTCCCATCTAAGCACGCAAAAGGGACACCGCGGAACGAGCACGTGGACATCCGAATATCCGGCGTCGGTCGCGTGGTCGTTGAATAATTAGTCGATTGTCCCGTCGGTGGCCGGAACCGAACCATCAATATTTTCATTGCTACCCACCCCTCCGTGGAGAGAAAAAGAGAGGCTACGAATGACCCCTGCGGTTCCCTTTTCCTTTTTCCCTTTTTTTTTTTATATATATACACACATACATACATTTATACTTGCCAGGGTGAGCGCGCGCGCGTGTTAGGGCGAGGGTGTGCGCCTAAGTGATATCCTTTTGCCCCGTTACGTAAGGGCAACATCACGCTCCTACGGGATCCCGTCCGCGAAGAATGGATCTCGGCGAGTAGCGAAAGGGAAATAAAAAAAAAAATGCTGGAGAGGCAGATTAATGGACTCGCGAGTCGAGGACACTCGGTCCAAATGGAGCGAAAAGGGAACCGTACTGATCCCGGCGTCCCGATATGCCGACTTGTTACCAACCTTCCGACCAATCGGATTCGCGGACTTCTTGATCCGTCCAGACGCGATTGGAACGAGGCTTGAGTTTCTTTTTGCAGGTTGGCCGCTCGTGATGGATCGCGACAGGAAGACGGGAGGGACGATCGGGATGAGAGGTCGCGGGAATCGGGAATTTTATTTGTCACGGGACACCATGAAAGTCCTCGAAGCAGAATTTCTATCATTTTTAGAGAAATGAATTTTGTTATAATTAACAGACTAGGTACATGGTTTTTTAACGGAAGAAATTAAAGAGGATAATATATTTCATTAAAAGGTATTAAAATATTCGAGAGATATCCGAAGTTGGTACTTATTAATCGAAAGCAATTACATTAATAATTTATTCCCGTTTTTTTTGGAGTTTAGAAACAATCCAATTTTCCTTAATTTTACAACCACAGTTAATTCTCGATGTTGAATTTATTAGATCTTTCGAGGACAGAAAGTTGCGTGGCGGTATTTTAATTAAAACAATTGAGAATTTCATTGGTAAAATGAAATTCGCACGGTGTCTTGTTGATTCTCGAGTGTCCTACAGGATTATGCAACGCGTCTGGGAGAATTTATAATTGAGACGGATTTCCTAAGCCAGCGTTCTCTTTCCTTTCGCAGGATTTTCCCGGCGAGGAATAGATCCTGCCGGAAGGAGGAGTACGGCAGGGGGGAAAGACAGATTAATGGAAACTGCGACGGCAACACTCATCATTCAGGAGGAGGTGAAAAATCGTGCAACCTTTGTTCAACAACCACTTAACCATCCCGCGGTGAGTCCGCGTATCGTCTTTCATTCGACGAGATTTCACGATAAATTATTACGCTGTCATTAACGTTACGAAGAATAAACAACAGGCCCTTGATTCTAAAATAATTACTAAAGTATACCTAAAAGTATTGAACTTCAAATCGTTTCATGGTTTTAAATTTTAAGATCTGTAAGATCTTCTCCAAAAAAAATAATCGATCTATAATTACAATAAAAATAGTTTTAAGACTCTTGGCAATATAAAGATTAAAAGTTTTTCAAAATTGCGAGTTTGAAAAATCGAAAATTTTCGAGGTGTCCCGTCGAAAGTTTCTTTCAACGATGGATTTTCACGTTTTAATAAAACCAGTGATACGTAATTTAACACGGTCGCAGAGTGTAATTCGATTAATGCCCAGGTGAGAACAATTTAATGCGATGAGTACGAATTTTTCGTAGGAAAGTAATATCGTAAATACGTCGAGAGTCTCACGGTTTCGTCCTCGTCCTAAATAGGTGACGATGCGTGGAATATGATCCACGTTATACAGCATAATGTCGTGTTATTACTGCACCCTTTGTGCATACTCCCCCGCGTGCTATATAGCAATCACTCGGCCTTACTTTCCCACCGTATCACCCTACTTGAAATCGAAACCATGGAGAATGAACGGCTATGGCCATTTCGGTGTGCCGGAATACGAAAGAATTCGACAGTCTGATTCGTTAGAAAAAGAATCTCATTGAGAAGATCAATAATTTATCGATTTCATTAATCATTACACCTGTGTTCCTCCGAAAGGACATCTATTCGAACGAGTGAAAAAGTCACAGGGGATTGTTGGCAAATATCGATTATTTGCTACATTTTTCAATGTACTTACTTAGTAGTTCATCTCTCATTGCTCGAAGTCTAAACAGAATATTCATTTCTCTGTGACACGTTGTTTCACGGGTATCATTTAAATCACCGGGAATGTGACCAATATCCCAACGTTGTTTTGACAGTTCCAAACGATTTTCAATAGAATTAGTGTCACTCTTCTATACTTTAGGTGATTTCATACTTTACATAGAACAAATTACAAAAACTTCGATCGATGCAACAACCAAAATTCCTATTTATCACAATTCCTCTCCAAATAAACCCTACCAAAAACTTTTTCAATCCCATATACAGGGTGTAACAAAAATACTGGGACACTTTTTTAGTATCGATAGTACGCACCAAAAGATGAAAAAAAGTGTATAAAGTTTTGTCTAAATACCACCACCTACCGAGATACAACCCCTTTTGTAAAATGTTTTAAAAAAATTATATCTCCGAAATGGTACGTCGTAGAAGACCCGTTTTGATTGCAATGTAACCGGAGAAGATCAAAGATATTAGAAAAAATATAACTGCTGCGATTATTGCTGTTAAATAGTATTTATTCTTGTTTAATCCAAACAACGTCGATTACCTATATCGTAGCAGGTTTGCAACAACTTGGGAAACATTAAGGGCATTCACTAAATCTTCCTTTGCGTAGATAGTGATATTTTCTTTCGTAAACTTTGGTCTCTTCCGGTTATATTGCAATCAAAATCGGTCCTCTACGACTTATCATTACGGAGATATGATTTTTTAAAACTTTTCTACAAAAAGGATTGTATCTCGATAGAGGGTGGGTTGCGCCCACAACTTAAAAGACTTTTTTTTCTTATTTTTATGTGTTCTATGCACAAACCTAAAGTGTCCCAGAATTTTGGTTACACCCTGTATAACAAACCAGACTCCCAATCTCACCACAACAATTCCTCACTTGCAAAATATTCACCGAACATCATCGTATTCCCGGCCCTAAAGTCCACGGACCTGTTCTCTTCCCAACTAAAAACATCAAAAAGAAACAAAAATACCAAAACTGGTAAAAAAAAAAAAAAAAAACGCGAGACGGTAACCGGCGAATGAATTTTCATGGGGCCCCGTCTTGAAACATTCATGCCCAGGTACGGGTTAAGAGCAGGTGATGATGCACGGGGATCAATGCCGCGAATGACTCGACAGCTTCCGGCCTCCGGACCGTAATGGAGCAGATGATGCACCGTGCACGAGGTGGAAGACTACCGGCCGTGTTTGTTAAGAGATTCGCCGCGGTGCGGTTCCCGTGGCGAAACGCTAAGTGCATCCCTCTATTATGCAAGATGCATCTTCCTCTCGAAACTTGTGTCATGGGAGCGTATGATCGTGGCCCGCTAATGAAAACATGATGCGCGCCAGCCAATGAAATTGATTTATGTCTCTCCACTCCCTCCCCCCTCCCTCCCTCACTGTCTCTTCACCCTCGGTACATCCACCCTCTTTTCCACGTGCATGAATAAATATACCGGGCGAATACTTTTAAGTGTATTACGTAAAGTTCCGCGGATACGAGCCGCTCTTTATTCTGCCGCCTTTTACCGCGTCTCCTTTTATGCCTGTTTTATTTATTATTTACAGGAAACATAATCGTGGGGTGGGTTGGAAGATACGTGTGGATTCGAAGGTTTTTTGGTGGTTTTTTTTTGGTGATCGATTGTGACTATGCGTGGAGTATATGGGTTTTGTAGTTTAGAAATGTTTCTGGGTGGAATTTGTAGGAATTATAAGGTTTGTGGATAAGGATAAAGTCACTCATTTGTAGATAGTTATGTCTTTAGATAAGAACGATATTTGTTACAATGGAAGTCAGGTGATAGTGAATTTAATACAGGCACACATACAATGAACGTTGAAAGCTACGAATCAATATCTTCGAATTTTTCATAATCGAAAGTTAAATTAACAGTCTTGTTAAATTAACACTCTATGTCACAAGTTAATTCGTGTTTTCATACTTAACATAACACTCTATTTCAACTAATGAAACCCAGGACAATATAAAATATCGCAAAAATCTATCCATATCATTCCAATCACGAAACAACATCCAACATACCTAAACATCTTCCACCTAAAATTCCATCTCAACAATATTTTAACCAACAAATACCTAACCATTCCCAACAACCTAGACACGTCCACACGACGAACTCTAAAATCACTCGATTAAAAATGCGCCGTTAATATTCTATTTGATAAACAACCCTTTCACGGGTTCCACGTTGATTCTGTTCCCTTCGCCTCGGCCCCCGTTGAAACGTTACATCGTGACATCATTGACATCCCGAATAGACAGGCCCTTAGTGGTGATTCCGAGAAGACGTTGGCAGAAGAGGGTAATCCCGTATCGTGGACTTGCATCTGCCACGTCACTGACCCGGCCACTTCTTTTTCCCGGCGCATTCATTCCGCCGCGGTCGGCTTCTTACGGGGGATCCTAATCTACCTGGCCATCTACATCCGCGTTATCTTGCATCGCGGCCCGACGGCTACTAATTCGAGGATTTAGTGAAAGTAAGATCTTAAACGCACACCACGCTGCGCCGAACGCCGATCGGAATTCCCGCTGGATGAAACACCTCTGCGACGGTCCACAATTTCACTGGGAATTCGTATATTGCTGGGTGATAACAGGTTCTTTTTTTTTTTCTTTACGGGTGTTTAATTTATACCTGGTGCAATGGAACTTCTTTTTGTTCGCACGTCGATTGGATACGAATAATTGTGTCTATTTGGATTTAGGGAGGTTTTGTTGGAGTGAAGAGAATTGGGACAATTGGGAAATTGATGAAATTTAGAATGGGAGTGTAGGTAAATGTCAGTAATTAAGATTCTTTAGATTCCGTATTGCGAAGATTTTATCGTGGTAATTAAATTAGGAGAATTCAATAATGGCTGAGTTTTAAAGATAAATTGTTGCACAGTATTAAAAGATAAAGTCAAACCTAAATAACATATATATTAAATTTACAAATGTTTATTAAATAAAGTTCAATTTCAAGCGGTCACCAATTTTAATAACCGGTATAATTAATAATATTGAATTTCCAATATGTACCATTAATCTCAATATACAAAAGTGATGTTACACCTTTTATTTTTTACATTTTCCAACATTTACTTTGTTCATCCTTGGAACTAGTTTCCCCGTCAGATTTCGCAACCCGGGGCTCGTCGATTCGTCAGAGACGTCGGCGTCGTCGACGTGACGATTTTACGTCGAGGCTCGTTGCGCTTTTGCGAGACACCGAAATCGAATTTATTATCCGGTACGAGGGGTGTGCACCAGGACCGTGTTTGTAGGGTCTTAATCGAATCCAGCTGGACGATAATCGAACTGGACCAGTTACTTTTACGGAGACATTGTGCGGGACGTGCCGGAGGTATGAAAATGCGTCATCGAAGAAGAAATACGAACCAGGTGTCCGGGAAAATATATTTTTTATGGCCTAACACGAGATTTTTTTGGAAAACTTATCAGGAACACTCGCGACATCTTACGGGTTAGATCTGCGAATATTTTAAATAATTATTATTGAATTTATTACTGGATATGGAGATTTGAAATGATCTATGGTTGATTTATAATGGAAATAACAATGACAGAAATCTCATTCTTATTAATGTAATGTCAACGAACTTCATTAGCTACTCCCGTGCGAAAATGTCTGTACAAAAGGAACTCGATTATTATAGTATCGTCCTATTTGAATTTAGAAACAGAATACCCAGGAAATGGGATAATTGAACAAGATTCTTCAATTTTACTTATCTTCGAATCGCAAGCTACGAAATCGAATATCCCGCTGATGATATATTCTTAAACGTTCCTTCCCGTTAGGTATTTTCAATTTTGAAAACGGAAATGACTGCCATATTTCCCAAAAATTACCCGTTAATTATTAATAATCCATTGAAAACTTCTCGCGTTTAATGTTTCCCATCTTTTTTCAATTAATCTTTTAACAACGTCTTTGTGTAAAAAGATGAAAATTCTCGGGACCTGTTCCCCGTTGAATAATTAATGTATGCTGATTTCATGTGTTACACGATAGGTCGGCAAACTCGTAACTACGTCAGCGTCCCTTTTGATTATTATTCTTGGGCCTACATACGTAATGCAATAATCGGCGTGTATACCAGCCATATGGGCCACGAGCGATGCAATCCCCCCCCCTCCCCCTTGCACACACGCGCATCTCGTAAACTGCCGCGTTAATGTATTTGCAAGGATTCTCTGACGCGGGGTAAAACAGTATTTCCGGAAGTAAACAACAAATATTTCGACGTGCGCAGTCCGCAGCGCGTGCACGTGTTGCTGTTACATGCTATTCGAGTATTTGTTAGACTACTTGTTTCGGGATGGACCATTATTTTTTTGCGAACGTTAAAATTTGGTTGGAATTTATCTCCTCTATGAAGAATAATAGACTAATTAACCATTTGACAAATTGGGAAAACGGAAACAACAGTATTGTTACAACTTTCACTTTTTTATATAAACATTCTTAGACCCATACTAATTATTAAAAATCAATGCAACAATTTCAATTTACCGAATTACATTCGAGAACGTAAAGCGATAAAATAAATTTTTCTAATTACGTTTCTTTATCATTCCCAAAAACAATTCCGTGGTAATCAAAAGAAAACGATCTTCAATTTCCATAATTAGAAGCTAAAAGCAGAAGCTTTCGAGACACTACGAAACAGCCTGATTGCTCCACGGGACAAAGGTCGGTTCGCGCGGTACGCAGTTGCAAAAGAGAAAAAAAAAAGGAGACGAAAATAAAAGGGAACACTTTACAAGTAGCTTCGACGTTCCGAATCGGAGCGAAGTCGGTTCGGAAGCTGGGTCTGATTAAATCAGCATTAGAGCCGTTGCACCCTCGTGTCGTCCGACGACAATGACACCAAATGTCGAATCGGATGCTGGACCCCACGGTGCTTGGGGTGAGAGGGAGGGTTTAATCACGATCCTCCAGGAGCACCGTACAGTGTGTCGCAGGTGCCCCACCAGTGCAACCCTCAGTCTCGATTTCCATCGAGAACATGTTGCACTTTGCGCTCGATTGCAGAGCGATCGAACCCCTCTGGACCGACGCGATCGAAAAATCGCGGAAATGGAAAACCCGTGCGGAATGCGAAGCGAAAGTGAAGGCCAGGATATTATTTTCTTTTCGAATGATTTATCATTTTTTTTTAAATATTTATCTGTCATTTTTACTTGTGTATCGGTCTCTCAAAAATAGAAATTTTAATAAAAATCTGTCGCACTGTTAAAAAATGCGATCGATTCATTTTGAAGGTAAGGGGTGAGAATATAAAGAACGTCGCGTGAAAAAAAAAAGTAGAAAAATATGAGAAACAAGGAGACAATTTTTCAGAAAAGAAAACCACCGAAGTTCTAATACACTTAAGTACCAAACACCGTCATCCATCAACGAGATGCTCGTATCCCCGCATCAATAACCAACGTTGTGAAAATACTAACCGGGGAAAAAAAAGACAGAGAAAGAGAGTAAAAGTAAAAGTAAAAAAAAAAGAAAGAGAGTACTGTACAAAGCGTTGATAGCGAGGCCGAGGAAACGATAACCTTCTTTCGAGATCAGCGGGAGACGAGTAGTTTTTCAGGTGTCCCCGTACCCACCGCGTAGACACCCCCTATATGGTTGTAACACGCTGCTTTCCCTTCCCCCTCGCGTTGTCGGGTGTACGCGTGTGCGTGTGCGTGTACACACACACACACCGGGACACCGTAAAGACGCGGAAACGCACCGTTCCACCCCCGGCTCGCGCTAAAAGCATATCTGTGTCTTCTTGCGAATACATAGCCGCGAAGGGGAGGGGAGGGGGGTTAGAAGGGTGACACAGGCTATATGTATATATACATATATAAAGCATTTACTATTTTAACAACAAAAGGATATCGAAAGCGAGCGTAACCCAGATTCTTTCCATTTTCACTGGTGAAAAATGAGAGCTACGGAGAAGTGTGAATTTGGGACGGGAAAGAAGATTGCGATTGAAAAAATGGATTTTTCTATGTTAACACTATTTCTACCAAGGGGTGCCAAAGGACACCATTCAAATTTTAACTTGAAATCATTTGGTAAGTTGAATCATTTCTCCACAATTAATTTGTTGACTTTTTATACAATAGTTGTTAAATTATCTATATTTAACTGGTAATTTGAAATCCTAACAGTTTTAGTAAATATTTGCATTCAAACGAAAAGGTTTCAAAAGACACCTGTAGAAATAGTGTTAAACGAGGTGTGTTTATCAAACGAACCGCCTCTGGAAACTCTAATTACGAGACGCTTCTTTTTTGACAAATTTTTCGTATCAACATACAACGATGGGAAAAACTATTAAAAATTTAGAATTAAAAATTGAAATTAGTTGAAAGTCACGATTAGATTCATCGACACAGAAAATTACACTTTTCCATCCTGGAGAACAATGATTCCCGGGAACCAGATGTCTAAACTAAAAATTTTTGAATTCAATGGGGTTCGGTATCCCATAGGTATTTCACGAGGACGGGTATTCCTTTTTCAACCGGAACTCATCGGTAAATACTGCCACGTGACTCGACGAGTCCGATCGACCGGGACCGAGTGTTCGTACGCGAGAGCAAAGCAAATCCGCGATCCGCCACTTATGGGGCACGAAGTCTCCGACGATGGGGTGTACTCGGTCCACGTAACCTATCATAAATATTAACCGCGGTTCCCGTATCCTCGGAGGCATACGGGACACGCTGGTTGGACGGAATCCACCCTTCGATCCGGTTCATAAATATTGATCGGGAATATTTTGCGTGGCGGCCATGAAAGGAACGGGAGTCAACGATACCGGCGAAATATATTCGGAGAGAGAATGGTGATAAAACGAAATTTTTCAAAATGATTTTAGTTCGTGGAAATTTGTTAGATTTGAAACGGTGAGACTATTGCGTAGATTTTACGGTTGTGTGTAGAGATTACGGAACGTAATTACACCTGAGCCATGTAGCCATGATGTTACGTTGTGTGTATGTGTGTGTGTGCGTGTGCGTGTGTGTATGGTTGAAATCCATGGACCCCTGAAATCAAACACTCGCCAATGATGACTCGCCCTTTCGCTCGGGAGACGAGCAAACAGATTCTATATTTGCGATAAATGGTAATGGTACAATTATGTAACTTATTTTCATCGAGCACCGTGTGCAGTGGAATTAAAATTCTGCGGACAGTGGTTAAATCGGGTTACAAGACACCTGCTGGAAAATCCGGGGAGAATTAATTGCATTATAATTATCGATCCATAAAAGAAACCGTACAAACATGTCCGATTTACAACGGAAATAAAACGAATTTATCGTCAGATATATTAACGAATATATGAATAATAATTATTGTTACATTATTTAAAATATACAAAAGAATCTCTATAAAACTGTTGCAATTTTCACATAAGTCAACGAATCTAATGATTATTATTACATTCTTTAATCCAAAGACAATTGATTAAAA
Organism: Mimumesa dahlbomi; assembly: GCA_917499265.3. Classification (NCBI taxonomy): domain Eukaryota; kingdom Metazoa; phylum Arthropoda; class Insecta; order Hymenoptera; family Crabronidae; genus Mimumesa; species Mimumesa dahlbomi. The sequence continues at coordinate 3,884,569 of OU824113.1, read as the reverse complement.
GTGATCGACGTCCAACAGAAATGAAACGAAATTATCATCAGATAAATTAATGAATCCTTTGATAGTTATTATTATACCAACCGCTGATGCAAGTCAAAACGCCCGCCGCAAGATCACCATATTCCGACCCCCATAGACAATGATTACGACCTTACGTTCCGTATAATTCAAATGCTCGCATCCTTGAAGGCAAACACTCGGCCCAGGGATCCACCCTTGGATTTCGGTCATAAATATTGATCAGGAATAGTATGTACTCCTTACAGAGTATGTGTGAGTGTGTGTGTATGTGTGTATGTGTCTGTGGGGGTGGCTTCGCGTATCCAACCGCCTCGGTCAATGATGTCCCGCGGGACCGCGAGCGTTGTGTGTTTGCCGTCAATGATTGCGGTTAATTACAACACTGCCCGTCTGTTTGTATGTCAACTCTATATAATACATGGGATGTAACGATGCCCCGTGGGAGCGTCGGGTTCGCGGGAAGACGCTTCTTCACGCAGCGCTGACTCGAAATAATTACTCGTTACCGTAAATGATAGATTCCGGCGGGCCGAATGACTCCTCGAGGCCTCGAAATGACTCTAATCGGGGAATGATTGTCCCTCTATTGAATAGAGTCCTTGTATTTTGGGACTGCGATCGAGAAACAGTACAATTTGTGATCCTAGTAAGTAAGTTTTGATATAATGAAAAATTGTAGACTTTTTCCGTTTCTAATACTGAGTACCGGCAAAAATAATGAAATTCTGAAGTTGGTTGCGGCAAACTTGTATCGTTAACCCATTCGCTGCCAAGGCTAAATTATATGAAGTCATTCCCATTGCCATTTATAATTTGAGTGGTATTGTTTACCAAAGTTAACAAATAAGTTTTATTTGTAGTATTTTTTCAAGATTTCTACATTTGTATAATTATGTTTGTGGTCACAAAAAATGTGCTAATTCAATACTCCATATGTCATAACATATTGAAAGTAGGACGAGTATATTCGTCTTGGCAGCGAATGAGTTAAAGTAAGGATAAAAATGACAAAATTTGTTTTAACATATCAATGTTTCAATTATATGTCGTTTAAAATAAAAAGATTTTTATGATTTGTATACTTGCTTTATAGACCACTTTTCTATTATCAAAATGACGTAAATTCACGTCAGCGGTCTCGAATGTGTTAATTACACTAACATTTACCTATATTTCACTATATTTGTGATCACGAACGTACATCGTACTGTTCGAAATTACCTACGTCAGAATTAAAGTTCACAATGACGAAAAATTAATTGCAATCCAACGTCCGGCTGATATCCTTTCCCAAAATTCTACAGCGAATATTAAAATTCCTCACATATTTCACTCCGCTCGGCGGACAATTGAATTCACGATAGTCCCATCGGAAACTACTTAGTCCCAGAAAGAGGAACATCGAGAAGAAAAAAAAAACAGTGAAACAGACAGCGTAGCCAGGAACGAATCAATCGTCGACGAGGCGGGTCCGTCGAGAATCGCAGATGCGTCGATCCATTCATGGCTACGTGTTATTTTATTTCATAGGCTCGCGCCCCTTATGGTGTCTATGACGTCTATTCGTCGACCTGGTGCACTGCACCCGTTAGAAAGAGACACTGGTAGTCCCCGTGGAAAGTTGGAAAAGGACTTCACGCCCATTATTGCGCGACGGATGAAGAGAGACAACGTGCGCAGCGCAGGAAGCGCAATGTGGACACAGTCAAGGTCCACTGACCAGCTGATTGATTGTCTCTACGGGGGTTGCTATTTAGGGGTATCATCGTGAGTAGGATGACAGACGCTCCGCTGGAGACGCCACCAGGAGTGCCTCGATTCGTCGCGGGATTGCCTCGATGACGATGTGAATCGGATGACGGGTTTAACCCGTTTGCGTTGCCCGGTTTCACTAATCTCTACCCCTTTCTGATTGGTCGTTAGAGTGATCGGGTGAAAGAATGATTCTTATTAGGCTATTTCGATATCGCTTTGAAATATCATTGATTTAGGGAGATCTATGTTATTAACAGGAGAACTTTGAAGGCAGTGAAATTGAGTGGTACTGAATTTTTTCTAAAAGTCTCCTAGATTTATAACAGTACATTTTAGGAAATTTATTATAACTATGATTCTATCTAATGTTTTGTAGTCCTAGTGTTAATTGATACGTAATACTGGAAGCGAGCAGAAAAGGTACACTTACATAGGTGTATATTTACATTTCCGTCTTTAGGAATAATTTTAGAAAAAAGGGAAAAGCTTCTCGAGAGTGGAACAACAAAAGAAATACGACGGTCGTCCAAATTGACTACAAGATTATCCAGAAATAATTCAGGCTCCGAAAAAAATGATCCCAAAATTCCATCCCACCGTAAAAACTAAAATCGCTCGAAACAGCGAGCCTTCCATCGATATTCCTGCCGGTGTTAACGAGCGTGTCAAAAAAAAAGAGAATCCCACCAACGAAGAGTTATCACCCCCGGAACCTTAGTCATCGTCGAAACGATCGTTCGAGAAAGAGAATCGAGAAAACCCGGGGTTTAAATCGGGTCACCGGATATGTACTCGAAGAACACTCTAATGGAGATGGAACACGAAGGAAAGAAGAGACCCGGAGAGTGATTCGAGGGGTGGACGAGGGTGAAAGGAGAAGGCGAACACTCCGTCAGAAATTAACGCAGGGGTGACACGGGGGTGGCGATGCCATTGTCCTTGGACTCCACGGTACCCCCTTCGAATGGGACGTCTGGTGAAAAAATTCAGATGTGAAATTTTCATTTCCGTCCCGGATCACCGGCTCGGAAGAAATACTTCCTGGACGGGGTGAGGTCCTGCACCCGAGACGTTCTTTTGTCCCCCCCCCCTCCCCCTCCCCCCGAACCTCGTCATACATATTGTGATACGCACCTGACTGTTCGACTGTCGACGTTCGATTAGAATAAGAAAAGATGAGATTTTGTACTTTAACTGGTATTTTACGCGGATTTATTGCGTAATTAGTGACTAAATTATTAATATCACTCGTTCATCTTATTTGAGTATTTCATAAGTTTAAATTAAACACGAAATGAGGTTGATGAGATTATATATCTGTGACATTTGATTTGAGGAACTGAAAATCAATGTTATTTTATTCGATACCCATTTCGACAGGGACAAGTTGAATTCTAACTCGTTCAATAGATAACATTTATTGTACTTTGCCCGAATGTAGAGAAAGGTCCGCCTGAAATCCCATGGAATACCATCAAATTGTCTTATCGTCGTTCCGACTGACCGATTTCGAGAACGCCGTCGTTTTGCGTCGAGCGTTCTAAAACCGGCCTCGCAATTACGTCAATTCGTAATAAAGCTGACCAATGAGCCGGAAGAATAGCCCTTATCAAGCAGAAATACTGTATTGCTCGAATTCGCAGCGATGCTTCGTAGATCGTTGAATACAATGAGAACGGTGGAGAGCGAAAAAATTCAGATGTGACCTGTTCAGTGTCGTCGTGGTCCACTGACTCGGAAGAAATACTTCCTGGACAGGGTGAGGACGACAAGAAGGGTCGCGGACCGCCCCCTTGTTTTCCTTCCTCTTTTTTTTTTTAGCTCCCACGACAGCCTCATAATAGAAACATTGCACACGCGGATCGTTCACCGCTGATTAGAAATTTTTCAATCCGACTCCGTGCCCCCCAAACATTTCCACGTACGTAAAAAAATAATTATACGCATTCATATTCGCAATCCTGGGGTACTCGAAGTTCGAATTTTTGTATTGGGAACTCGTATTTTTTTAGGGGGAATTGTCGTATTTTCGAGACGAGTGCTTTCAATTATATATAAAGGAAAAAAGACTATTTTAATAGTATCGTTTTTGGAATTAGAAATATTGATATATGTTATTTTTAGAAAATTCGATATACCCAGGGAAATATTGAAATTCGTGGGTTAATAACAATCTATATAGAAAAGTAACTATAAAGGTTCATTGTACGATCTCATATAAAGAGTGAAAAATGTGACTTACGATAGTCTGTGTCTATAACTACTAATTCATTATGACAAAGTGCATGGAATTGGCAAAAAATTTCCCGAAACGTTATCAATTTATAGACACACAATTACTCGACGATCAAATGCAGGGTGTACGATAAAATTCTGTTTTACGATACCACTACGATCACCGATACCCCGAATATTCCCGAATGTGAGTACATACATCCGTATATTATTGATCGTATATTACATTCCGTTCTACGGGGCAATATTTATGCAACATTGCATCAACATTTATCCATCTGTATCGTTGTGTCGCCGCTCTGGTCTGCCCTCATTTCGTCCACATAGAACACCGTGCATTAATCCAAATTTATTTCTTCGCGCGACACGGCGATTATGCTTAGCCCACATCGGCGCGATTCCATTTTCAAATTGCACGTGTGCACGGTAATCTTGATCCACGGTTAACGACCAGACGTAGATTTGTTTAGATTACAAGTATAATGGTATTACTGACGATTCGCGTTACGGCGAAATTGGTTCCCGTGCCAATTCCTGTATGGTAATTGTCCTCGTATCGTCGTGTATGTGCTAGAATGACTATAATAGACGACTGTTTCGTAAAAACACATCGATTTTTACGAGCCACGCGCGAAAATATCGTTTACCCACATTTTTACGCGTGATTAGATCACAGATAGATGGATCTAATGACTTCCGGTGGTGTATTCCATATGATCAAACAAATAACGAGAAATTTGAAAGAAGTATCTATATACCGTATTCACAATTTATCATCATTATAAACACTATTTATCGAGGACCTAATAATTATAAAAACAATTATAAACATGCAAGATTCCCTTTATATCTGTATTTTTTTAATTAATCTAGCGTCCATAATTTCCAAATGTAAAACCACCAATTATTTTCTCGCCAACCTAACGATATAAAATTCGAATTCCGAACGAACATTTTCGAATGACTTCGTATTCGAATTACCACTACCAACACCGGTAATAAAATCCACCACCATCTAGAATCCCACGGTGGAACATTTCTCTCGGCCGCCGTTACGTCTGCCGCATTTGCCGACTGGAAAACAGCAGTTCCGTTGGAAATCGGATCGGTTTTCCTAACTGCGGGGACACCCTTTCCTCGTCAGGACGAAGACACAGGATCCGGCGTTGTAGAAGGCCCGTCGGAGGAGGAGGACGAGGTCGAAGAGGAAACCCAATCGGTGTTTACCCAGTGCGTCGTTCCCTGCGTAAGCAAAGCATCCATCCATCCATCCATCCATCCATCGGGCCGGGCAAACACGACCCCCGTTACGACAGTGCCGTAAAATCCCCGTTTAGCACCCGACACACTCCTCCGACATTTCTCTCGGATCCACAATACTCTTTGCGCCGGATTTAAATAGGGTAGTTACCCTCCCTGGTTTAAAGAGACTGAGAGTCTCTCTGTCTGTGTTTTGGTTTTGAGTTGAATTCTAATGGAGAACAGTTTCCGAGTATTTCTGGTGGTATTTTTAGATATTTTGTTGGTTTCTTTGGAGTTGGATGTATTTGTTGATAGATATGGAAGCGTTGGGTGAGTATAGAGTGTAGGATTTTATTAGAGTTTTTGGAATCTATAATCGATTAAGGATTTATGACCGCTGTAGTTTAATTTCGTTGTAGTAATCCATGTTGTGATTGTGAGTGTGGAAATGATAGTCGAAAAACATGATTTTAGGACAGTTTTTTGATTGCCATTTGCTTAATTTTTGAGATAGCGATCTGAAACTGGTACCATTGAATCGGGCATGAAATTCTCTATAAAATCCATGTATAATAGTTGTACTTTTCGAAATTTCGATTTTTCGCAAAAATCTGAAGGGGGTAGGTCAGGATTTTTTGCGATTTTTTTCATTTGCTCGCCATTTCCACAATTTTTGAGATATCGATCTGAATCTTTCACTGTCTTATTCGGCTTCGAATTCCGCGTACAAAACGCCCAAGATCATTCTAATACCTCAAAAATTGTGGAAATGGCGGGCAAATTACGAAAATTGCAAAAAATCCTGACCTACCCCCTTCAGATTTTTGCGAAAAATGAAATTTTCGAAAAGTACAACTATTATAGGTTGATCTGGCGTAGAATTTTCTAACTAAAACAATGGTACCAGTTTCAGCGCGCTATCTCAAAAATTGAGCGAATGCCGAATGAAAAACTACTCAAATACAACGATTTTTCGCGATTTTCGCAATTTATTCGTCATTTCCGCAAGTTTTTAGATATGGACCTGAATCTTTCACTGTCTTATTCGGTTTCCGCTCGCGTGTCCAAAACGTCCAGGATCATGTTAATAGCTCAAAAATTGCGGAAATGACGAGAGAATTACGAAAATCGCGAAAAATCGTCAAATTTGAGCAGTTTTTCGTTTGCCATTCACTCAATTTTTGAGATAGCGTGCTGAAACCGATACCATTGTTTTAGTTAGGAAATTCTACGCCAGATCAATATATAATAGTTGTACTTTTCGAAAATTTAATTTTTCGCAAAAATTTGAAGGGGGTAGGTCAGGATTTTTGGCGATTTTTGTAAATCCTTCGCCATTTCCGTAATTTTTGAGCTATTTAAATGATCCGGGACGTTTTGGACGCGGAATCCGAAGCCGAATAAGACAGTGAAAGAATCAGATTGATATCTAAAAAATTGTGGAAATGACGACCGATTTACGAAAATCGCAAAAAATCCTGACCTACCCCCTTCAGATTTTGTCGAAAAATTAAATTTTCGAAAACTACAACTATTATACATTGTTCTGTCGTAGAATTTCCTAACTAAAACAATGGTACCAGTTTCAGATCGCTATCTTTAAAATTGAGCAAACGCCGACCAAAAAACTGTTCTAATTTCATGATTTTCGAATCATTTCCGCATTCGGCTGAACATGATTCTACTTTATATATTTTATCCACACTGTTCCCCGTTCGTTTGGATCGCGGTGACGAGTGACGACATTCTGGATTAATATAAAATAATAGCAATGCCAATTCCCGACTACCTCTTAACGACCTCGATAAGTGAAACGAATTGTCGATCAATTATTACCGTGTTCAGCGGAAACCTTAATGGTTCTGATTTAGAATTTGAATCTCGATTCCGTTCTTTGAAACCTTTTCAACGAAACATTCGAAAACCTATCTAAAACAAACGAGAGACAATTTACAAATTATTCATTAATTCGAACGTGACAAAAGAACCCAAAGTCTCACCGTTACGTCATTTAGAATGACACGCTTTCAACATTGAAACTATTTCCACCGACAAGCTGATACACCCGAACATTCGACTCGTGGATCAATCACGACCCATTTTTTTACCCGACCAACGGTTCCATTTCGAAACGTTTGCACTTAGAGTTCCTTTCAACCGCACATTTATTCTATTAACCCGATATTCCGATTCCCATTACACGATCCATAGCCGGAAAGAACGATGAATGATTACCTAGGAGAAAAACCGCAGATACAACCCAGTCATGAATACACAATCCCCGTCGACGATACGAACTCCACGGAAACGAGCAAAACACTCGAGAAACACAAAGAAACATCCTTAATTCCCCCGGTTTCTTCCCGGAGTTCCTTGCGAGAACCGACGGATATCCCTCTGTCTCCTCAATTTCAAATATTCCTGATCATCATCCATCGAGCATCCCGTATTTTCCCGTTTGCAATCTCTTATCCCGGTATTGACTCGTGAAATCACCGACTCCCGCTGCGAGATAGAAAGTCCGACAGAGATACCGAATCGTTCTTATCTGCCCCCTCGTCGTCTGTCCCATTGAGCAACGTGTTCCATAGGTTCGGGATATAGAAAAGAGTAGAAGAAAAAAAAAATAAACAGAGAAAAATACCGTGGAAAGAGGGCAAAAGAAATAAATAAGAGAGAAAAAGAGAGAAAGAGAAAAAAAAAAACAGTGAAAGAAAGAGAGAGAGAGAGAGAGAGAGAGATCCCGCTGACAGGGGCGCGATTCCTGATTGCTGTCGCATTGTGCATCGCCTCGTCCCACAATGTGGACCAAGCATTGTCGCATGCAGAACGTTGAATACAAGTCGGCGAAGTCGACTCCCTATGACGTGGGAGGAACCGTCCCGCAGGAGATGTATGCCCGCAAAGAGCGTGGAAGGAGGAGTACCCCCGGGGGGCAAAAATTAAACCTCAGAGACAATAGGTCAAGCGTCCATAGAAACGGAAACACCAAACACGCCCCCGTCTATTATCCGTCGCTACGCCAGATTTCGAATCGATCGCACTGTTGCACAACGCGACGCCGACGAACGGTTGCAAACCGACGACGAGGTTTCACCGGGTAGACACATCCCGGGCCCCTGGGACCCCGTTGTCGCCGGTGCCCCGGAGTTCGGAGACTCGATTTCGCTTCGAGGGTGAATTTTGCGATCGTTTGGTTCGCTGGAGTTTGATTTGGAAGAGACTCTTTTTATGTGGGGTGTGTTGTGTGTGTGTGTGTGTTTTAAATAATTATATTAACACTAAACCTAGCGACAGTTTAGGTACATATTCTTATTGGATCCGAAAAAATGATAATTTTTGCGATTGATTTCAGGTAACAGTTAATTTGACATAAAGAACTGTATTTTCTTTATAGTGATTAAAGAAATTAACGTTGAAAGCTATAACGTTGCATGTAGGCACTTTAATACAAAATTTGAAAACGGTCGTTTGACCTACCTCGGTAGGTTTAGTGTTAAATTTGAAAGGGATTATTTATTACATGGATAGTGTGTTGAGAATTAATTGTCTTGAGATTGGTTTTACTCTGTGAATATTCAAAGTGAATCGTCCTAAAAGAAATCATTCTAAAAAATTATTGACTAATTTTAATAACTTTGGATTTATAAGAGACCTATTCAATTTATTATTGGGTACACGTGACAGAGCCTGAAAAGATTGTTATTCTGAATTGGTGAAATATTTTAGAGAAAAAGTCGATGAAAATGGTACCAATTTCGTCCAGCTATTTCCTATCGGTGTTTCAATTATTTTCACACACGCAATACCGTGAAGCATCGAAACGTCCCACGACGAATGTTCAAATAGGCGTGTCTCAATTATTTAGCCATTTTTCAGAAGCCTCGGTCATTTGTGGAACACCCCGTATACCCCCTGCGCTCTACTACCGCGTTGATAATTAATCACCATATATGACAGTCCGCGGTAGAAATAAAGATATCAGAAACGCTGACCGCATTCGTCAAGCACGCTAATAACGCGTGGCGACGTCCGAAGTCATCGAAGAAACCGCTAATGACTTTATCGTTGATGCGCAGCTAAGTACGCGGTAGAAAAACACGAATCGCCATCAACTATAATATTTCAGTCATTATATTCCGTCTTTTAAACAATAAAATTTATCGGTGAAAAAATAAAACTGAAAAAATTTTTATTTTCATTGGAGGAACTCGTAACAGGTAGACTGATAACCATGTGAAACACCTTTAAGGAAAATACCACGGTCGTCTTCGAGGCAATCGAATCACCGGTAGGGTCAGCCGATCCCGGAGACGGTCGTGGTAAACTTGTAAAACAATAAAAGCTTCCGGTGATCCAGCGGAGCGGTACATCGAGTTACCCAACTTGAACTTTTCACCGGAAACCACCGCAAACGAGGACGTGTACCGTCCAGGATGACCAATCGTGGAATCGCTAAGAGTGTCTGTCGCCAGGATGCCACGCTTATTTGCATACACATTTTCTTCTAACGGTTTCGGTGTTGTACGTGGCAATAGTTGCGGTGATTTGCGTGAAAAAATGTTGTTAATTGTATGTAACATTTCCGTGGGTTCGGAAAAGAAAGGAAATGAGACAAATTTCAATCTGTGGATAGTTCTACCCTTCTTAGAGGGGAAATTTAAGTTTTTTTATGTAAAAGTGACACGATTCACAATGTGGTTTTTCTCTTTGATAATGAAAAGGTCTAAACTTTATACTCTAAAGATATAAAACGGACTAATAAAATATGAAGCAGTTATTACACGAACAAATATAGAAAGTTCCAATATTGAGGAAACTAATTAAGCGAAACGTGATCAATCGAGATAACTTTTCAAATATCATGATAACCTTCTCCAAAATTTCCAATTCCACCTAATCAAATCGTTCCAAAAGTATCCTTACATTTCGATCCAAAAACAAAATCACTCGCAACCTCATCGAAAATCCCCAATACCGTTCGTTTCCCCTAAACCGCAGACTCGCCGAAAAATTTTCCCCAACGCGTACCTTTGTACAGACACCTACGTTCGAAAACTCTGTTTTCCACGCGGGGATCGAAGCCAGGGGCGAATCGATGGCGGGGGCCGAAAGAAAAAGAGCCTGGAAACAGAATTCTCGAGAATGGGGGCAATTTGGTTACCTGGCGGCCGGACTGTTCCAGGTCGGGTGTCGATCGATGTTCATCCACGTAAAAGGGTGGGTGGTGATACGAGGGAGCGGATGGTTAAAGGATAGTGCCGGCGGTCGGGGGTTGTAATAAGCGTAATGGATATAGCGGGCCTGCACGCATGCTCTCGCGGCGTGTTCACGCAGCAAAGGGTTGCTTCGTATAATCGTGAGAACGATGGCCTTACCCCCCTTTGCCCATCCCACCCCCGCGTAGGTTTCTTTCACTGTCCGTGGACGTTATTTTCATTATGCCTCCCGTTTGTCCCGATCCGCCGACGGGGAAACGCCCGGGGATATCGCGTCTTCGGTTTTAGATTTATCGTTTTCCTGAAGTTTACGCTCGCGGTGCTGTAGAACTCTGGCTGATAGAGAGTCACGGTGTTCGGATGCAATTTATGGAGGAAAAATTAACACTTCATTAATGAATTTTTGAATTTAGAGACGTTGAGTTGCAACGAATTTTGCGGGTGACTTATCTTTAGACGTAAATATTACTCGTATTTAATGTATATGTATATACAATATATTATTGTAAAAAACTTAATTTATCCTTAAATCTTATTTAATATAAATGGATCATTTGAAAACCGATAAATTAAGCCATTCGCTGCCAAGACGAGTATACTCGTCCCACTTTCAATATGTTATGACATTTAGAGTATTGAATTAGCAATTTTTTTGTGACCACAAACATAATTATACAAATGTAGAAAACTTGACAAAAAATACTAAAAATAAAATTTACTTGTTAACTTTGGTAAACAATACCACTCAAATTATAAATGCCAATGAAAATAACTTCATATAATTTAAGCTATTACAGTGAATGTGTTAAGGTTTATCATTCGTAATTTCGATACGATAATTCCGAACATTGATTTATTATTGTAAAAAACAGGCACAAAAGTGTCTTTTAAATATCCACGAGAATAAATCTAAGCAACCTCAACGTAACCCTTGTCACTTTACCCTGGGATTCCTAATACAACCTTCTCGACGGTACCAATCGCAGAGTCTACCGTGCGAAAAATCGAAACAATCGTGCGGGAAAGAGCAAAGCGACGTCCGTCGGGACGCTACGCCGTAAACACAGACACAAAAACGGGACAACGCGGGAAAAAAAATGTAGAATATCCGATTTCCATGGGCGAAGAGATTTCGCACGCGGAAGAGTCTCATTCTCGCACCTGGACCGCGGGGACAAGGTGTTAAGGGTTAAGTGGACCACCCCGTACTCATCGCGACGCTTCCTCGATAACCGTGAAAAATAACAACAATAGTTTCCACGGTGTTCGGCGGTGCAAGTTTCATTTGTATGCACGTGGGTTTTGCGCGCGCGCGCACGCGGCTCCACAATTTACAGGGTAAAAGCAAGCACGCGTGATATATTATACAGTTCCACTAAGTGGAAGCCGGAGACTGAGTCGTGAAAAAGAGCGGCCAGAGGAGAGGGTGGAAAGAGACGCGAGAAGACTTGGTACACCATGGAAAGAAGAGATGGTGGGTGGGAGAGAGAGAGAGAGAGAGAGAGAGAGAGGGAGAGAGGTTACTCGGACGAGCAGCTGTATTAAGTGCGCCTATAGATTACGGCGGAGGAAAAAGTAGAGGCCCCGCCGCGCTAAAACGCTTTGGAAAAAAGATTACCCTATGCACCCCATACGTCATCCGTGCCGGGCACTTCGATGTACGTACACGTGGAAAGTGTGTACATACATGGTGTGTCCGAAAAAAATCTGTCGTTTCTGACACGAGGGAAGTAAATAGTTGTGTTGTTTTAAATTAATAAACGTAAATTCGTCGAAGATTTCTAAGGAGGATATTAGATAACATTTGTAGGGTAGGTATTTTAGGTGATATTAAATAGTTTTAAAAAATTTTTTAGATAGATTTGAGTAGCTATAATACTTTCAAATGACATATTGAAATTTCTGCCTATGGAAATTGGTTCGCGTTGAAATTCCCACGTTTCGAAATTTTGAAATGATAGAATCTAAAATTTTTCAAAATGATCACAAAGGAACGTTGGAAGAAATACGGTGCGTTACTTCTGGATCACTGTGTACGTGCGCGAGAGGAGTCGGTGCATCGATATACATTCGACCGCGACGCCGTCCTCCGAGGGGAACCGACGCCTTCGATCCACGGAGACGCCCGGCGTCGTCCTTCCGTTCTCTTTATCTCTCGCTGCGACGGAGTCGGTAGTGCATTCATTTCAATTCCGGAAAATGGAAAAAGGTTGGAGGACGAAACACTGCTCGTCGTATTACATGTATTCGCGGTTACCGGTGTATCGAGCCGTCGCTTTACGTAAAATAGATTTTTTTTGCTTGATTTTCTTCAAACCCGCTTCACGGAATAGAATTACAAAGCGGTGATAACGCTAGAGATCGCTCGGCGAATCGCGACAAACCGAGCGCAGTGGAATTTATAAGATATTACCACTCACGGTTTCATGCTTAACATGAAATTTAGATAGGACGAATGTTACGATAAATTCTCGTACGTTTTAGGAATTATTACGTATTCCAAATTACACGTGTTCCTCAGCCAACGGTGTAATACAACGTCGTTTCGGCCATTCATGGCGTGTAATAATCCGAAGATCGCTACAATGAAATTTATGACGGAGGCATAAACGTCCGTGTGGGAAAAAAAAGTTTATGTGCGAGAATCGAAAATTGATATCACTCTGCGAGATAGTAAAAAGTCATTTCTAGAAACGATAGGGTTTTAGGTGTCCCATTATGAAGAGGGATCGTAGAAATTTTTATATTCGCCATAGGGGCTGGTATTTCCCACGACTGCATCAACTTTCTACATTTTTTAGAACGTTCCAACGTGGTACAAAAGCTTTCCGCGGAAACTTTACAGATATTTCCGTGAAAAAGTCTACCCGTTTCGCGAATTAACTCTCGCGATCACGTTCACTCGCAATGTACCACAATCAAAGAGAATCAAGCTTACTTGACTACTCCCTAAAACATTGCTCTTAAATTTTCACAAAGCTTCATAAAGACGGATTATAATATTCACAGTTCCAAATTGCTGTTTACCGAAAAACGTGGATTTACTTCTACAATGGTTCACATGCCACGCGAATTTTCCGTGAATCGCCAATGGCGTCACTGTAGATTCGCTACATCGCAATGTGTATACTTTGAGTACATTGAATAAACAAAAATAATGTCTCCCAGCTTTTTAAAACAATCCAGTAAATCGTTCTAAAAAGACAACAAGCCCTACTTTTCTTCATTCAACACATTTACGATTGTCAAAATAAAACCCTCCTTATATTACTTTGATCATACATTTTATCTATAAATAGAACTATTCTTCCATATTTTCCATCACTCTAATTTCTTCACACCATTCTATCAACAATAGTAATTTTCTACTAATTACCAGAAATCATCTCGATCACCAATACCCTCCAGCGATACCACTATCAAATTGATTGCCGGTCACCGGTGACCGACACGTCAATTTCTACTTCTTACTAGAAGTTCATAATTGTAATAAATCTCAATACTTATACATAAATTGATGCCATCGACGTTACTACAATGACGTGAAGAAATTAATGCGTTGTAAAAACACCTAAAACCATTTCTATTTATAAATGAAATATCCACTCAAAGTACACACATTGTAATGTTCGAAATCTGTCATGGCGCTGTAGGCGATCCATGGAAAACCCGCGTGGCATTCAACGTGTGAAAAAACAAACAATTCCAAGACAAAAACGGCGTTAAAACTTAACACCCAACCTACCGACAGTTTAGGTACATATTCTTATCGGATCCGAAAAAATGATAACCTTTGCAATTGATTACAAGTAACAGTTAATTTTGCATAAAGAACTGTATTTTCTTTATTTTGATTAAAGAAATTAACGTTGAAAGCTATAACATTGCGTATAGGCACAGTAATACAAAATTTGAAAACGATCATTTGATCTACCTCGGTAGGTTTAGTGTTAATATCGCCGGTCGGAAGGCGGATCGCGGGCTGCGTAAAAATCCTCGCCGCGGAATTTGCATTTCAAATAAACTTTTCGCCCGCCTACGAGCGCGTTTCGATCGACTGGCTGGCAAAACCGCATCCATCTTACGGTTTCGTCTTATCTCGGTGTCGGGGGCTCGGTTTCGCTGCGCTTAATGGCAAAACAAGACGACTTCCGTGGACTTTCCTGCGGCCGTTAGAGTCGGCCGGCATTCCGGGCCGACTGACAGCGCGGCATTACGGTTTGACAGCTCGATTGAAACCGAGTGATACGTCGTGTCGGGAAACGTGCATTTTAATGCACGGCACGTGCGTGTGGCGACCGACTTTTACGCCACGTGGAAAAGAACGGATCGGTGACACGTATTTACACGAAAAACAGTGCCGATAGTAGAGTAGACGAGGCGAAAATATTCGCGACTCGTGACTCACGGACCGCTCGACGACTTCTGTGGAAGAGAAAATGTTAGTGAATAGGTGTATGGGATGGTAGAACGTGAGGGAAGAGTTAATAGAATTGTTATAATTTTATAAAGAATGATAGGAAAGAAGGTTCTCACTTACGGAAGTTGTAAAACTGGGCTGAAAGAAGAGACGAATGAATTATTATATGTATGTCATTGAAATTTATTTATTAGTCTTATATTCGTTTGTTACTACGTCTATTGAAATATACAAAGCGTATGATCAGTTTAATTACCTGAATTAGACGGCAGATTATTAATCGAGTTCGTCGAAAGGCCGAGCGCTCGGCTACGATCGATTCGCGAAACGGAAAATCGTTACGGAAAACTTTCGTTCGATTACTTTCCAGCGTTTGAGTATACGTAGTAATTATGTTCTATTATGCAGGTGTCCGTACGTGTGTGTACAACATGTGTGTGTGGATGTTTTTTTTTCTTTGCTGCTTAAATTCTAGACGGTTCTCACGGTTAGGATGAAAAAGATGGAGAAAGTGGCGACGATAGGTGCGAAGTAATCGGGCGAATTAATCTAAAATTGATGGATTACGATTGATTAATTATCCTAGGTCATTATCGATAGTATACGATGGTAGTGGTTCCCATAGTAAGAACGTTTCGCGCTCAAGCGATTATGTGTTTTATTTATTTATCAGCTACCATAGAAAAATAATATTTTTTTTTTTATTAGCGCAAACTATACCTGCGACATCGACCCAGCTGGCTAACCATAGCGTTTGCGATAGAAAATAGTAAGCTGCACGTATGTATAATCTCGCATCACAATCGAAATCTTCGCGAAATGTCGTCTATTTCGAAAGTTAAAAAAAAAGAACAGAAAAATATCAACAAAAAGATGCTAAAAATCATTAAAAACGGTGTGCGAATCCAATTTCAAAAATATAATCGCCACATCCGAAATATAATTGAAATAAATCATCATACGACACAATTCTTTACTTTAATTAACAAGATTTCGACTTCGTTGCGGAAAATATTTAAAGTTTCGGCGATAGACTTCGCCGAATATTTCACCGATCGGACTAGACGCGTCGTAAAATCGAATATATTTCTCATTTTCCACCGCAAACAGTATCTTATCCAGATCTGAACATCGTCGACCAAAAAGTGGTCCTACCGCTAGCTTATCAAGCTTCACAATTTATTGCAGTGATTATTCAAAATTATCCCTATCGACGTAAAATTTCTGTCGTTTGCTACGCAGACAGAGTCGCTCGCACAAATTCACCTGGAAATCCCCCCAAAAAGCGAAATATCACACCCTGGTTTCAGAAATTCGATCGAACAATCTGAGATCGAAATCAAAGCGACGAAAGTGACAAAATTCGAACATTTTTCACTCCATTGCGAGCGAACGACAGAATTTTCACAGCAAATTACACCGACGCTTTGTTATCTGACGGATTCGCGTGCTAATTTAGCGACACAAGCGGTCCTCCGTGGAAAATTTTCAAACCCTACTGCAATCCGAGTGCGATCTCAAGTTTTCATGGTGAAAAAGACAAGTTTGTTTTCATTTTCACAGCAAAATTGTCTTTTTCACTCGGGCTTGGTTCGGAGGTTCATTTTACTCGGCTGCGACGCGTGAAAATTAATCTACGCGATTCTCCGTCCGACTTGTTTCCTTAATATATCGTTAAATATTCGCTAAATATATATATATATATATATGTATATTTATATATTTATATAATACTTGAATATTAATTGCATTGGCAGGACATTGCACGAGTGCGTTTGCTGCAGCCACGAAAATCTGTACCACGTAAGTACTCGGTTTTATCCTTCTCTTTGAATAAATAATAATATATTATATCATAATAAATGTGACATTTCCTCGCAATAAATAGCATCTGTGTTTTTTTATTCTCCTCTATTTTTAAATAATATCTTCCGCTCATCGTTCACAGAAATTCATAGTTAACAGCGAACAACGACACGAACAATCGGGAGAAACGATTAAGTGAAAAGTTCCCTCGTGTCGTATAAATAAATAAACTTTATATCAGATTCTGTTTCCCTCAAAATATTTCCTTTTTTTTTAAATATATACATAATACATACATATAACCTTGAGTAGGACGTTCCTTAATTAATACGCTATTGTTAATCTGTGAACGTGATATTCGCACGTTTGGCAACCGTGGAACGAACGAAGCCGATCTCGAAAGGAAACGAAAAATGAAAAAGGAAATCATTGCCAACGCGATAAACAGGGGAAGAAGGATACGCGTTCTCGCGATTTATAAATTCGCACTCGGGCCGTTACGCGTCGGCACAGTTTACGTGGTTAACATACGCACGGAAATATCTCTCTAATTCTAAGGAGTCGTAACGATCATTGCACGACGACTAAAAACATTTAAAGGCCCGTTCAAAAGACACGTTCTTTGCACGAATTATTGGCACGCGTGGAAACGGAGAAGTACGGGTGATGGGAAAATGTACACTATAAGAACAGTAGAAACGTAATAACGATCGTAAATTAGAAAGCCGACGGACTAGATACAAAAATATACAGGTCCGTTTTAAAAGAGCGCGAAAGTCGCTCCGTCAAATTCTTAACGAGACGTTTTGGAAACGATTTACTGCTAATGAAATCCATGGTGACATTATAGAAAGAACACGGACAACTGCAGATACATATTTTTATAGAAAACGTATAAAAAGGGGACTGGAAAGACTATTTTTTTATGGTGAAATGTTTGAAAATGTATTAGGAGAGAGTAATTTGGAAACAAATGATTTACGTGGATGTTTATCACTATTTTTTTTTATGGACAATGTATATTTGTATATATATCCGCAGTTTTCGCGATGTTACGTAACTGTTGAAAACGGACCCGTTGAATTTTGTATCTTCGGCGCTATTGACAACATTTACACATGGAAAAGAGATTCGGAAGGAATTCTTTTGCCTCGGATAGTTTTCACTTGAGTAACGTAATAGACGTTACCTGAATATCACCAGGTATTCGTTTTTCGATCACGTTTACCAGGTATGCGGTAAATTCAGTGATAACTCGTTAATCACGCGTGAACCTTTGTATCTTACGTGCGCCCATCGGATCAGTCTGGATGGCAAAGAATCGAAGAGTTTTTTCTTTGGAGAATAGAAAGAGAAAGAGTGACTACTTGATCACCGTGAGATTCTATTTTTTTTCTCCCTAGCAGAGTTTACAGTGAAACTTTTTACATATATACACAAATATCATTCTACTTTAAAGAAATATATTACACATATATTACTAATTTCATGTTTAACAGAGCATGAAACGAGAAGCAAATATTTCTACAAAAAAATAAAGACACATTCATCGAGCACACGGTACGATCAACCAAAAATTTAAATATTTCTAATCATCGACAGACGAAACGCTAACTTTCTACGAGCGTTACATATATTTCATCTATTCGAATATTAAATAACGAATCGAACAAAAAATACGATCAATGAAAATACTAAAGATCTTTTACACTCGGGATATAACTTTTCCTCTCACAGAAGAAAACCTTTCGATCGATCGACATCGGAAGACACGCGAATCACCGAAGTGTCTCGCGAATTGCGGTTCAACTCGTACGTAGAATTCTCAATTAAAGAAAAACAAAACAAAACAAAAAAAACAAGATTCGTTCTCGAAAGCCATGGCAATCGTTCCCGAGGTACCAGCCCCGAGATAATCAGCGGGTTTCCAATTAACGATGGACGCACCTAACAGTTAACTTTTCATCCCTAAGTCGTCGGTCCTACGAACGGAACAAGTACATTTAAATAATGATGGTGCGGTTAACGACGTCCACGAAAACTCATGGCGCGCTATTAAGAGATTCTAAGAAACGCAAATGGACTAATTCGAACCCATTGCTGGAACGTACAGCACGGCAAGGACTAGGGCGCATCCTTCAGTAGGCGAACCAAAGGATTTAACTTACCGTCATCGGAATTTCTGTACTCCTCCAGCAGCTGCGAAACAGAACGTTCGTTAAATGAAACACGGCATTCTCATTGACAGAGGTAATCGTATTAATGAAACAATGATAATTAGAAGTAGAGATCGATGAAATAATTACCGTTTATAGAAGAACTCGAACGAAAGATTGATAATATAATTATCACTTACCGGAGGTAACGAAAAATATGATAACAAAAATCCATAATTGAATTTAAACATTTTTCATACTTCATGATGTAAAAAATGTCTTCGTATAGGTGTGAAATGGACGATCACGTGTGTTTCTCGATTAAACAAACAAAAAAATCATCGTGGAAATCAATTTTCACTTTAGAACCATCAGGGTTCGTAATTCCGTTTCAGTTTAGAAATACAATCGATGTTTTTGAAAAACAGTTCTCTAAGATCGTGTGTCGAAACTAAATGGAAATCCGCGGAGTGCGAAGTCCCTTCGGCGGGTGCTTCGGAAATGTATTTACGAACAAGTGTGCGGCATACCTGATAAGACAGCTCGCAAGACAGCACCGCCGTCGCTTCCGGATTTCGATGCGTCGCTGCCAAAAGCGTCGGCAACGTGTACGAAGTGAGTCGCGGATCCCCGTAAAACGGAAACGGCAGGGTGCACAGTTGCTGAAGAACGCTGGGACCTGCGCCGGCGGACTGGAGAACAAGCTGGAACAAATTAAAAAAAAAAATATTGTTATATAACACCCTGACCGAAGTATTTTCAAAAGAAAACAAGATACATCGAAGAAAAATTGAATTATAAAATATAATCAAGATCATAATGAATATAATATTAATTACCAACAGTTGTTTCATTTTAATCAATGATTATTTCTCTAGTTAATAATCGAAAATTGTGTGTATATGAAATATTTTCACGGACAGTGATTCACTTAGGATGAACCACAGGTATCGATGAATTTTAATGTATTCTTACCTATGCCGTAATATAAATAGGACATTTGTTTACTTGTCGCCTAAATAACGCCGCCAAGGGAAACGTTAACTAGCAAATTAATAGACAACGATGTTTCACTGAACGGAGTATAAAACGTTGAGAACTGGTTATCCAGTGAACAACGTTTAACCGTAAAAGATTTGCTTGTAATTGCAAAGCACCCACATCGATCGGTTGACAGGCCCGACGAAGTCAGGCTAATTAAGACAGTCAAAGAGCCGCATCGGTGTTGTTAATTTTCTTAAACGCCATGGGAAAGTACGTCTAGCCCCCAGGTGTCACGGAAACAAGCGAGTTTAAAGGACAAGAAACCCCATAAGACCTCTTCGGACATCTGCGGTTTGTGTGTTTCTTCTGTGCACCTGTAGAGAACTATTGCAGGAAGTACCCACATTAAACCTTCTTATTTATTATTTTTCTTTTCTCTCATTCAACCCCTATCGCGTGATACACTTTCCGTGGAAACGATGGAAACGACGGAGAGACACGTGCGTGCACGCGTGTGAGTGTTATTCTAAAACCGTTTTTACGTCGTATTAAACTGACTGTTAGGATTTACGACGATCGGGAATCGAAGATATTTTTACCGTATTTAAAAAGCTTTTCGGTCGAATAAATCACCCGGCGCGGAATCGACGTAAGAAATAAGCTCTCTGTCGGTAAATTTGTTTATTTCTGGTGACTCGACGGTCGATTAAAATCGAACATTTTTTTCTATTGTTTAGAAAAGAAACGGACAAATAAAAATCTGAGAAACATAATAGTATACAGATTTAAATTTCATTTCTTTCAAAGTATATAAATAATCAACCTCCTATTACTCTCATCTACAATATTCATATTCACAATAAAATGATAATTCACTCTTTCACATATCCATCGAAAAGTATTTCCCATAAGCTTCATTTCCCCGTAAAGTAATGAATAAACGATTAAAAACTTTCACTATAACCCTTCTTAGACTTTTCCTAGCCGCTAAAGTTTCTTCTTCTCAGCTTCCTAGAGCTAAACCTAATCCGTCGAATAGCCCGGGCCGGTTCCCGCGGGAAACGCAATAATATTTCCGTGAATAGCGTTCCCCGCCGAATAAAAGGTTAAAAGCGTTTTCCCGCCCTCGATGGCGGTTTCCCATATCGGATGCACTCCGGCGGAGGGTGGCTCCTTAAAAAACCGTCGAAAGACGAATGCGCGACGTCGGCGGTGCACTCAACGCTACATATTCCCGATGCACGCGCCGGGATTGATGCACTCGAGGAAGGGTGCAACACGTGTGCGTGTATTTACGTGTACGTGTGTATGTGTGTGCGTGTGCGTGCACGCAGGGCTGACGTATGGAATGGAACGGAGTAAATATATCTTAACTGCATTCGGCCGTATATTGATGGGAGGTCCGCTGAGTGTGTTGTGTCTAACAGCTTCTTCCTCCTTCTCTCCGGCACCGTGTTGCACACCGTGCAACGCGTTTCACGGGAATATACCGGGTGACTCGATAGAACGATCGCTTTTTGGTTCGATAAATTTATCGTTGGAAATTAGAAATTATTTGATGGATGCAAAATCTTTTTCTAAGACAATGTGTCGTTGGTGGATATTCAATCGCGATTTTGATGTTTTGAAATTTTGAGATGTCATGTATAACACGATTGAAAAGTGATTTTTTAAAGGGATTTTTGAACGAAGTTTAGTAAATGTTACGATAGACGAAAGATAGAGGATCAAGTTTTGGAGAAAGTAACTAGTTGAAAGGGTACACTTTGTTTCTAGATGTTTATGTGGTATAGAGTACACGGGATATGTGGGGTGTCGTTGAATCGTAAATTCATATCCATTTATAAGCTCGTGAAAATGAATTAAAAGCGTAATTTCGCGCAAGGAGCGGAGAAACCGAAGCGGGATCCTCGAAATGCTTCTTTTCCAAGTATGACAACCGCGAAGGGACGATTTCCCGAGGCAATTTGGTCGCAGCCCGCGCGCTAATCGTTTTCTCACGGAATTCCGAAACAAAAATTCCCGCGGACGCAGCAATTTATTTCTCCCATTTTAGTCGCTTCGGTCGCTTTATTACCGAGTCTGCAGACGTATGACAAACACTCGCGTGTAACTGTTCCGAGTAGTCAACACTCCACGGTTTTGCTCGTATCTTATTCCGTATAAATTTAGTTGCCGGCAAATTGACAGAATTTTAAGTAACCTCTAATCAAATCCTATCCCGCGAATCGGACGAGTAAATTTATTCAAACTCGATGCAACGGGATCTGAAATAATTTTCACAATGTTAGGTGTGTCGGTGTACTTGGAAAATCACGCGATATTACGAAAATTTTCCGATATATTTATAACAATTTTATTATTGACTGGGCTATCACGTTTGATTAGTAATTAATCGATTCCCGACGAGATACGTCCAGACTTCGCGACGCTGCTCTGTCTTTAAAACGAGAATTGTTTTTTTTAATTGTATATACCGGATCCCCATCATCGACTACGAACTTTGCATATAGATGAGGTTTTTCACGAGGACAAACACCGGTCACGTGCGCAGTTCGCATTCGGCGTTTAATCCGCCGGCCCTGAAGAGCGGATCCTTTTCGTCTCGTCGAAAAAAACTAGATTCCATATACCCCCCCTCCCCCTCCTCAAAAAAAGAACTCTACGCAAAAGTAAACATTTAACACCAAATAAAACCTGTGTCATTATATTCGAAATATTTAATTACTCGCCATGTCAACAAACCATAAATCAACAAAAAAAATCCTTCGATCACCCTAAATTTTTATAAATCCAATCCATCCAACAAAAAGTCCCCAAAATATCTGAAAATTCAATGTTTTCCCCAGAAGCAACATAGTGCCACTTTCCACCGACGTTAAAATAAACAAACGAAAAAAATGAACGATCCACATCGAAAGTGGACTGACGATCGAGACGATCGAACACGTTTTTCCCGCGCGTTTACCAAAGATATTTCCAGCAACGGTAGACAGACGTGCGTGAAAATATCCGACGGTCTGGCGCCTCCGGGACGTCGCGACGTCCTTTTCTTTCTGCGCGGCTATCGAGGGTCATTTTTCGAGATATCGGAGTCCCGGAGAAATCAGCCGCGGTATTCGATCTATGCTGAAGGATATCGAAGGAATGGCCGTCCAAGATTAGACGAGGTATAGAACAACTTCTCCGGTCGTCGTTCTGCCTACCGCGGGCCTAATTGTTCGGCTTATGGCCTTTTCTCTACTTTCGTCCCCTTTCCGTGATACCAGGTAGAAACGTGTCCACGTCGTTGACGCGAGTGTTTTGTGCGCTTGTCACCCGCGGTTGAAATATGAGGCGCGATAACGCGCGCCCACCGATAATTCGGTGAAGACTAATTCGACATCGAGTTATCCGAACGTTACAACAGTACTATGTGTTTTTTCTTCGGTTGGTTGATCGGTTAATTGTTGTATGTGATGAATTTCGTTGGGGAAAAGTTAACCCACCGCGACTTGACTTCTTTCGTTGGTTCATATGGTATTACGTAATGGATTGATAACAGATTTCAATGTGAACAAATTTTATAGGAAATGTTATGAACTAATTTTGTGATTGTATTATTATTGCCTTGAAGTCATAATGGTATAATTTAAATTAATTTAAAATTATATGACGTTGCTGAGGGTTAACAGTCGCTGGACGTTCAGGTTGCATTGAGGAATATGTAGTCAGGGTTTTTTTTTTGTGAGAGATAATGGATTTTGCGATTAATCTGCTTACCTGGTTCTCCGGATTATTGACCGCGAAGTATCCCAGGACTTGGAACAGCTCGGACAAGATGTAAGTACCATTAATATTCTCCGCAGATCCAATCTCCGTCTTGTCCGATATTGGATCGCGTGATAATCGTGTTATCACGTGACTAGCTATTATTCTCCATTGCAAACTGATACCCTCTGCCCCTAAGAGATTCTGAAATCAGAAAGGAACGGACAATTACTTTTCTAATATCCTCTATCCTTGATTACGAATTCCACGCGGTCTGAAATTACGATTACCATTAATTATTCGATGCGCGGAAGAGAAATTTCTAAACATAGAAATTTTGGCGCTCAAAATTTCAATGCGTTGGTATTCCTGAGCTCTACAAATTCTTCGCAAAGAAATTCTCGGCGTTCCAAATTTCAAAGCGCAAGAATACCAATGCTTTGAAATTACCAGCTTTGTACATTTTCGCGTATTGGTATTCGAAAAAATAGAAATTTTTACGCATTGAAATCTTGCACGCCGAAAATATACAAAGCTCGAAATTTCAACGCGTTACTATTGCAACGCAACAAAATATCAACGCGTTGAAATTCATAGCTTTGTACATTTTCCCGTACTGGTATTCCTAAACATAGAAATTTCTACGCATTGAAATCTTGCACGCCGAAAATATACAAAGCTCGAAATTTCAACGCGTTACTATTGCAACGCAACAAAATATCAACGCGATGAAATTCATAGCTTTGTACATTTTCGCGTACTGGTATTTATAAACATAGAAATTTCTACGCATTGAAATGAAATCTTGCACGCCGAAAATATACAAAGCTCGAAATTTCAACGCGTTACTATTGCAACGCAACAAAATATCAACGCGTTGAAATTCATAGCTTTGTACATTTTCGCGTACTGGTATTCCCAACCATAGAAATTTCTACGCATTGAAATCTCGCACGCCGAAAATATACAAAGCTCAAAATTTCAACGCGTTGAAATTCATAGCTTTGTACATTTTCGCGTACTGGTATTCCCAACCATAGAAATTTCTACGCATTGAAATCCTGCCCGCCGAAAATATACAAAGCTCGAAATTTCAACGCGTTACCATTGCAACGCAGGGAAAATCTTCCGTCCAGAAATTTCAACTCTCGATAATTTCAACTCCCTCAAAATACCAGCGCGTGGCAACCTCACGGCTCACGAACACCAAGTACATACAGAACTCTAATCAAACTTCATAGTTCCATGAACCGCTAGAAGAGACACATCGCCAGCCATAATCGAAGGCCCTCGAAGCATCGTTGCGAAACCGCATCGCTAGGAAGTCAAAGGGAATAGATAATAAACGTTGGTTTCTCGACAAATGCCGGCTGCGCAACGGGGATAATCGAGGCTGCGTCCCACGGGAACGGCACTCCTGCGGGACACGGGATAGCCCTTATGGTTTTTATGGACGGGGGCGCGAGCTTTCGATTCAATTCGTGGTCTGATCGTTGCGGACTTCACGGGAGGGCTTTCTGTCTTGACAGCCGAACCCCGGGATACATGATATCTCCATTGCACTTTCTTCCACGAGTTTTTCTTTTAATAACCATCTGCGGTTAGGGCAAGAACTGATCGAATTAAGGTTCATTTTTATCAGGGTGTATCATTTTTTTAATAATTTCAAGGATTTTTGTTATTCTTGTGAAAAGTTTCATTACTGAATGGCTAAAAATGTGGATAATCTTTCAGTTCAGGTAATTATTAATTGTCTAGGAAATTCGATGAGAATTTAGCTGATTGGACAAGGTACTTCTCGCCTAAATAAAATATTGTTATTGGAAGTAACGAACGATACGGCGAAATGAAAAAGAATTTGTCGAAATGAAGACAAAGTAAGCGTATGAAAATGAAACTGTGTTAAAACGAGAAAGAAATCGTCGAATTGGAATTGTTATTTCTATGTAGAGGATAAAATTGAATAAGCTTTTAATACAATTCTAAAATGTCATTCAATTTCATTTTCCGTACAAATATTACGTTTTCATTAGAGAAAATGTCATGGTGTGTAATGTCCAAAGTACTGTGCAACGTGTACAGCTCCGCACTACACACAAATCTGCTGAATTTTAATCTGCCTAAGTGCGAATAAACACATTCGAGCGGACGGTCGTGAATTATTACGACGCACAATGGAGATTTTCCGCGTCCTAAATTTTTTAGGATTTTCTCTACCGGTTTATGCAATTTTTAAAACACATATTGAATTTTCTTAAATTAACTTTTCATGTACACACGTTACATCCATTACGCTCGTCCGATCCTCCGATTCCCGTTCTGTACATACACGAAATCTGGCCGGTTCGGGTAAAAGAAATATTCCAAATAATCCTCGCGCACGTTCACGGGATGCGTTACTATCGGGTGTAAAGATGACTCTTTCCGATATTTGGATTTTATTTAACAAAGAATATCAAAAGTTAATCATCGAAATATTCGCCATCCTTTTCTGGTAAGTTACGATTTAATAAGTCATCGCTAAATTATCTTTCAACAAATGAACCCAGAAAACAATTGAAATTCATCATCAGGAATTAATTGGTACACTTAATAACGTTCTCCAAACATTTGACGATCTTACGTAATGCAAATCTCTCATTAAAATCAAACAAAATTTGTGTAAATGACGAAGGAATTACGAAAATCGCGAAAAATCGTCAAATTATGATAGTTTTTTGGACGGCATTTGCTCAATTTTTGAGATAGCGATTTTAAACTTATACCGTTGATTTAGTTAGAAAATTCTACGGTAGATCAATGTATAATAGTTGTACTTTTCGAATATTTAATTTTTCGCCAAAATCTGAAGGGGGTAGGTCAGGATTTTTTGCAATTTTTTTCATTCGCTCGCCATTTCCACAATTTTTGAGATATCGATCTGAATCTTTCACTGTCTTATTCCGCTTCGTATTCCGCGTCCAAAACGTCCTGGATCATTTAAATAACTCAAAAATTACGGAAATGGCGAACGATTTACGAAAATCGCAAAAAATCCTGACCTACCCCCTTCAGATTTTTGCGAAAAATTAAATTTTCGAAAAGTACAACTATTATACATTGTTCTGGCGTAGAATTTCCTAACTAAATCAATGGTACCAGTTTCAGATCGCTATCTCAAAAATTGATCGAATGCCGACCAAAAAACTGCTTGAATTTGACGATTTTTCGTAATTTTCGTAATTTGCACGCCACTTCCGTAGCTTTCGACCTATTAACAAGACCTACCTGTAGTTTCTGAAGATCCAGTTCCGCGATGGATCTCAGCAACCTGAGGCCCCGGACCATCAGGATCCTCGTCGACGGCGTCGCCGTTTGATTCGGCGTCGGCGACGAGCCCCTTTGATTTTGCGTCAACGCGACGGCGGCGTAAAGGGTGCCGATGGCCCCGGCAGCCTCCGTCGAGCACAAGGTCGAGAGGAGTTCTAAATTGTTGTTGTTCTCGTGGACGTCCTGCTCGACGGCCTTCCGCAGGTGACACGTCATCCGGTACAGAAGGTCGAACGCGGAGGTCAGAAGCGGGAACTCGTGATCCTGGACCACCAGGATGTAGGTTTCGATCAGGGCACGACTGTGACGGGACACGCGGTCCACCAAACCACCCGTCACCAAGTATCTGAAAAGTAAAGAATTTTTTGTGGTTAAGAAAAGTCCATTTGCTCCAAATGAATTCGGGTGTTTATTATTCGGTGAATTAATTACAGATGTGTTTATTATAGTATTTGATAATATATATTGTAAAAATGAAGTATTTGCACGCCGGGTTCTACGAACGGGAAAATGTCGAGTGAATAATTGGACTTAACCCTTATCGAACGTTAGGTTTTAATACTTGATTCTCTCTAGGTTGCAGTTGGTTTCGATTTCGAGAGGATTCGTCACCTCTCACGTGACATATGACCGCAGCAACAAAGTACTATTGTCACGTGAGGGGTGACTTACGATCGTTAAGGGTTAAATAATACACAAATTCTCCTTAATAACTTATTTCAATAACTGAACAAAACCCTGTTATAAACAACGTTGTTCTTCTACCACTTAGAACCAAACTACAATCAAACGATTCTTACAAATGACCACCGAATGACCCGTTTTTCTCAGAAACAGGTTCTCCATGATCCAGGAATGACCGTTCACCGTCATTCTCATCCCTTCGTCGTGCGATTCAACAAACAATACACCGACTTCTCCGCTCGGACACAATGATCGGTCCACGAGGAACTCGCGGACACGGCAGCGAAGTGTGCATATGGGGTGGGGTTGGTTACAACACCGATAGATCGGGCGTCATAAAGCGGGCAGGGTGATGTAAGGGTGGGCAAAAGAGAAAAAAAAAACAATGTATTGCTTACAGGACAGCATGTGCGACGGCGTAACACGAGAGGATTATAACATCAGTGGGTAATTCTGCGCATAGAGAGGGAATACAGGAACAAGCGTCGGCGCATGCGATGCTCATTCTATCGGGTTGTTGTATATGTTTTTCTTTTCTCGTAGCAGCCACCCTTCGAAAACCTCTCCCCCTCTCTTCTTTTCACTCGTGACCCCCAACGGAGTGGCCTGTCGAGGGTGCGCGGCTGTCAGTGCGTATTATCGCCGCCCCCGACCCCCCTTTTTTTCCACAGAAACACGAACACACCCGGTATAATTCTCTCTCTCTCCATCTCTCTCTCTATCTCTCTTTCTCTCTTGTCGAAGTCGACGAGTATTGGAATACAGAGTGTGTGTATGTATGTGTACGTGAAGGGCCAACTGTCTCCTCTAATCATAACTAGCTGGAAGCTAATCCACCGGCACCGAACTGCGACGTTCACGGACGAGTGTGAGCGTGTGTTCGACGAAAAGGGACAACGACGAAGGGCAACCCTTCACGGGCTGATAATGGGAAAGTCCCACCGCGTGACCCCGATTGATACGAGAACCGACTTGTTCGAACGACCTATTAATTACGAGCGATTGAAGGTGCGTACGCGTTCGGTTACCACACGCGGCGCGGGGTTGTTAAACGGATTCTTCTTGACACTTCCGGTCGACGGGGAACGAAGGTTAATGGGAAAATTAAGGGATTTCAACTAATACCTGGTATGCGAGGTGACTGGAATTTTTCACTGATTGATCTAAGAGAGTATCAATTAACCAAAATACAAATTTTATTTGTATTAAAAATGTAAAAGTAATCGTTGAAATATTCATCGTCGTTTTCTATGCGTTTTCCCCACTGATCTCATAAATTACTTGTAAGTCTTTCTAACTTATAGATATAATTCAATGTAACGTGTAATATTTAATACGATAAACTAATCCAGAGTAGGTAAATTTCCTACGCATTGTAACGCGGATCAACGCTGGGTTTTCGTCGAACAATAAAGAAACACGAATTACGCCACTGTTGCATAATTCGTCGATACACGTAAGGGTGATTCTAAGGCCCACTTGCCGAAAGCAATGAATACAATGGACGCGCACGAACCAACGATAATACCGATACTTTCGCCAGTATTCCGAGGGATCGTACAAATGCTCTAATAAAATGCAGCGGGATGCTCGTGCGGATTAGAATCACACGAATTGTACCTACAGCCCTTAATCTATAATAACATGAATAATAGCCGATGAAAAGGGGATGCTATCCTACGGTGCAATAATTCTACTTGGACAAGCGGGATCCGCCTACGATTCGATCTACCCGGGATTCCGCAAAGTCAACAGAGAGTCGGTGTATAAGTTAATCTTTTAATCCAGTCATTCTAACGACCAACTTTTTATCACATTTTAATAATGACACTTGTCTAACGGAATACATAAAAACATTTTTTCTTCGTTTAACGATTGTCATTAATTTTACTAACTTACAAATTTACTTTCGAAAAGCAAGAATCCAGTGTCTCGTAATTAATTAAAATATTCAATATAAATCAATGATGTCCCAAATAATCAAAATAGGGGGATAATATTCATCGATACCGCGAAATCTATTTCCACCCCAGAAACGAGATTCGCCATCTGCGTGGCAAATTCGCGCACCAGCACAGCGATTCCTGAAGAACCGGGAAGAAGATCCCGATCTTCACGCACGTCTGGCTACAGTGTACGGATCGATGACCCATGCATCATCGCCCCGAGATTGCGATCTATCATTGAATGTTTGCGGGGGTCGGTCCGGGCAAATACATTGAATTTATTTATTACTGCCCCTCTGCGCAGCGGGGCGAGCAATCACTACCCCTAGGACTGCCATTAGCTAACCATATGATTATTTCATAGCGAGGCTGCAAGGGGTGCATATCGTTACACTGTCCCCGGGTTGTAACTTAGGCGATTCCGCGGAGCGACGCCGCGTACGGGCGCGGAAAAAGGTAATCGGGCAAATTAATTTACATATTCATGGACAAACGTGTGCACGCAATTTCTTTAATAACCGCGAGGACCGACGTTAACGGAAACCGACATTCGCTGCCGGGAGAATATCACAATGGGATTAAGTACGGTGCGATGTGATCGAATTTTGACCACGCGTATGGCGTTGCTTATGCTTGTGTTATTGTTAGGATACGTTTGAATCTTATTAACGCGTTGAATGTCATGCAAATTTTTGCATGGATTGCCTATGGTGTCACTGTTGATTCGTAACATTGCAATGTGTATACTTTGAGGCTGTATTTAACGTATAATTTATTATAAATAGGATTTTAAACGTGATAAGTTTTTTTTCGTATCGATTATTTAAAGTAGCATATTACTAATGTCGATTTTATTTATGTATAATTACTTTCTAATAAGAATATGATTGTTGCGAAGAATACGTGGAAGAACATTGTGTTTTTTGATGATGAAATCTTGATTAAACAAGAGAACACTCTCGATCGAGTTCCTTTTTCTACAAACAGCGTATGCGCCTGGCGGAGAAGTATCGCTCACCGACGTTCACAATAGACAATGTTTGCGCAGCGAAATGGCGGAAGTGTGAAAATGACAGCGGGGTGTCGGTTAAGTTACGACAGATGGAGGTGTCCTTTGAAGTAGTCACTTATCTGCCTGTTCTTCAGTGACTTTAATATTAATAATAATTTGTTAACAATATTTCGTATAAACTTCATGATTTTCTTTATCTCGTCCCTTTTATGTAGAAATTGTCATTTATCGAAAAAAGAACTTACGTTACCAGAGAAAGAAATAGATTTTGATGGAAGAAAATGTTGATATTTTTTGTTAACAATAAATAACAGAACTTTTGCAAAAGGGCGATCGATTAACCAAGCACGCCACTGTCACGCGTGGCAACGGAAGCACACTTGTTACAATATTTACAAAGTCGTCTCTAGATCCACCCCTGGAAACCGACCCCCTGCCTGTCATTGACAAGTGTCTCCTGTTCCCGAATTTCAGCATCCCCTTTTCGCCCTTACCTTTTATTCTTTAGTACGGATGATCCGACCCGAAATACATATAATACATACAAAGTAACATCGCACGAGTGTTGCGTAAAAATGCAAAGAAAATATTATCTCCTTATCCATATCTCATTCCCCGAACAATTTCACATTTCTCACTATATCCGTCAACCTTCCAAAAACAGACAATTTATATATATTAACCTTATCAAATTAATTCTAATACCTCAAGAATCGCAAATATTTATTAAAATACTTCTCACAAGTCCCTCCAATACTTGCAAACTACTATAATCATTACCATCCTTCGTAAATTGAAACTATATTTCCACTCATTCTACATCTTTTTCAAAAAAAAGAAAAACAAGAAATGTCAGAAAAACGATGAAACGACGTCAACAAAATTGTTCCTTTACTCATCGCGACCGTATGAATAATTCACGCGAGGCCGACACATTTTTTTCCCCGGATCGCAAAAGTATAGTGTACCTGGATCGTTGCAGGTGTGTTCAGGGAACCGCATTCGATATGCATACGGGCATGCATCGCGGGACAATAAAACGTTAAAATCCAATGAACGACGCGGGGCACGCGAAGTTAAGTCTGAAACAAGGTCAAATGGCCGAGGCCTTCGTCGAATTGGTAATGTATTATAATCCCCGTGCTCTAACATCCAGCAACTCAGGATATTGCTACTCGGAGTTCGTTGACGCGTAATGCATTCACGCCGGGATTTTGGTAGCGCAGGGGATGAGGCGAATCCTGCTGCTCTATACAGTGGGTCCTGGCATGGGAGCCAGAAGGATGCGCTTATACAGGGTGTCCCGAAGCTACGATACGGAACTCGTTAACGAAATCCATTGATCGGATTAAATAATTCGTTTTTTTTTATTAGAAAGAAATACGATTGATTTTTTGACGTTTAGATTGTGATTATTAAAAAGAGAAATATTCTGTTTTTCAAATAGGAATCTTAAGGTTTTTTCGTTAAAAAAATGTAGAATTATATTAAAATTGATTCGGATAAACTAATGTTTTTCGATGAAAATATACTGCAACGAACCATCGTACCTAATGGAGTTTGTTGAATAAAAAATCGTTTTCTCATATAACACGCATTACCAGAAATTGAATATTTTTGGTAAAATACATTATTCGAAGGACGGGAAAGTATTAATGGTAAACTGTCCAAAGTGTATTTACATTAAAACGCGAAGTCGTACCGACACGGTGATATCAAAAAATATATTCCACGCGGTACGCGGTGTACGTATCTCGTTTTTTTTTCTCGCATCGTTTAAACCTGGCTCTGTCAACAAGAAGCATTATTGCAGGATAACAGACAGCACTGAAATTTGGCACTTAGCGGAATGGGAACAGGAGCAGCCGCGCTGCCTATTTCTACTCACGACCCTATCCAGCCTGATCAAATACAGCTCCAATCCCGCAGTTCCCATTACTGTTGTCATTACTGTCGTTCACTGTTATTGCTACATCTCCATTTTACTTGAGATTTTCCATCGCGACACGTTCGATTATCGATTTTGCCCGATCGAAATCACGCTCGAAACGCGTCGCCACGGAAATAATCGACCGCGGAAATTTCCAGGCGCGGGAATATTCCGTGTGGAAGTTTCAAGGTTCGGAAATATTCAGATTGGAAAGTTTTGTGGTGTGGAAATTTCAAACGTGGAGATTTCGACAACCAATATTCGTCACGAAGAAATTTCAAGACACTTAAAATTTCCAAATTCCAAGATCTAATAATATGTGATTATTAAATTTGATGTAATACGTTTTGTTAGGGATTGCAAAACAATTAGAATGTGAAATTATCGTGGTTTTGTGGTAATGGCTGTTTATTTCAAATTATTCATGACATTTGAAACCGTGACGTTTGTTTTGTTTGAAGGCTATTGAATCTTTGAAGACAGTTACAAGACAGTTGGTAACTTAAGGTGAATCACTAACACCGGGCTCGGTTCAGCCAGCTGATACTTTAAGTACATCTGCTACCTAATTTCTAACCGGACTGACAGTACGTTCATCACTGAAGCACTCACTGCCACGATGAACGATGCGTAGTCATATGAATTGCTTAAAGGAATATACTTTTTACATTAAAGTTTACTCTTCCGATTCTAAATCACAGCGAACTGATTTAATTTTAAATCTATTAACGAGTTTTCCGTTTAAATATTTAAACCGTAGTACGATTCTATTAAAATATACATATATAATGAATATATGATATACTTATTTAATTATTCAAATAATCACACTCGATAGCACGGAATAAAGATTTCAAGTATTTCATTCTCCGTATATATTATTTATGTGACGTGCATCTGATGCCGCGCATATATTTCTTTTCCAGTGTTGGCAACCGTACGGCAACGCTTTTAACCGAAAAGCATATTTTGCCAAAAAATAGCAAATTCACGAGTGGATCGACCAGGCCAAACGTTAAGAAGGAACTTCCGCTTTTACTTTGAACATCGATTAAAATACATTTACGAAAAAGGAAGCTCAGAGTAATATCCTATTACACGTAAAAAGAAAACTCGAAGAGTCGAACGTAGAAGTCCATTAATTTCTATATTCCATTCGAAATAATATCTGCGACGCGCGCGCGCGCAATCTCGAAATCGAAAAAAAAAGTCCTCGAATATCGATCGATCAATTTAAAAATCCGTCTCGCATAATATTCAGAAAAACCAAAAAAAAAGAAAAAACTTCACGCGACACCGAATAAATCCGAGACTTTCATAGCCGAGTGGTCCAATTTCTACGAAAAATATTTCCGTACTTTTTCCAACAGACGCACCCCCGCGTGTGTTCCACCCTGTCCTCGCGTCGTACACACTACTTTCTGTTTCAAATGCTATCCTTTTGTAGTTCTCGTGAGGGAGCAACACGTAAGGAAGAGAAGAGAAAAAAAAAAAAAATACGTCGAATCGGAGGATGAGTCGAGTCTAGGAGGGTCGAAGGAGGGTTGAGGCAGGGGCGAACCGAGTGAGGGTGAATTTGGACGACGAAACAGACAGAGAGAGAGAGAGAGAAAGGGAGAGAGAGTCCATTAGCAGATTACGTACCCAACCCGCCTCGCTCATTCACCCCCCGCGATATTTTTTCTCTCCCCTCCCCCCAACCCCCTCGACCCCCTCCTCCTTCGACCGCTAACGATTTCTCTCTCTCTATTTCACCCCCGTGTCTCGCTTTTAGACCCGCCCCGCACTAAACTTCTAAGCTTCTCGTGTGTGGCAGGTGTGTCGCACTGCCTTCTGGACATTGTCCAGAAAGATCAGTCGATTTCATTGTCTCGATGGGGCGGAACGGAATGATTGTCACGGGGTACGATGATCCCGCGAATATATGTATGTATGTATGAATGTGTATGTATATCCCGAAGGGACAAAGGGACGGTGGAATCTCGGGCCGTAGGGAAGAGTCGTGTCACATGGGTTGTAGTATTAAAAACTTGCGAATGATTTTCTAAATGACCCATGATTTTCGAATTTTGAGATTAATGAAAGAAGCTTTTTACAGACGATTTAAAAAAAGAGTGACGTCGACGAGCCGCGTTTTTTAAAATTGAAATCATTGCCGCGAATTCATCGATGTTTCTCCGATTGCGCCGCGCGACAAGGAGGACAGAGAAAAAGTTATCCTTTGATCGCAAACTAGTAACGCCGGAGCCATTATAGATGTATTTTCATTAAATCAATAACCGGGAAAGAAACGCGGAGCGAAAGTAGTGCTTTGAAAATGCCCACGGGAAAATGGCCCGCAGAAGGCCCTTTGCCGTGGCAAGTACAGGAAAGGGAGACAGAGAGAGAGAGAGAAAGAGAGAAATAGAGAGAGAGAGAGGAGGAAAAAAAAGAGCGGGGACGCTCTTCAGGATGGCCAAATGAAATTATCAGATCAAACAGCAGCGCCGTTATATTAATAAAATAGATTTTCCTGCTCCTCTTGCGACGTGGGAGGAGAAAAGCCCGTCTCCTGTCTAACCTTGTTTCGCGCAACTCCCGGTTTAATCAGGTTGCACTAAAACGCAGCCTTTTCATTCGCGTAATAAACCCGAGCCACGTGGAGAGAAAGAGACCGTCAGGGAAGCAGACGAACGGTAACTTTGTCCTGGCCACGCTACGATGGAATACTTTCAATTACCGCTTTGTTGTAACCGACTTGCCATTCGGCACTTTAGAAATTCTAATTAATACTTTGGAACACCGTGAGTTCTGTGATTTTCGTCGGACCGTGCGATGGTAATTAACGAACATTGCGGGGGTGGAGATGAAAGTTAATCGGAAAATATCCGCGAAGAAATAAAATGTCAGAAAATATTGAGAAATGTTATATTTATTGCAGATTTATTGAGTGAACGATGTTTATTGTCTATGAAAAGAATGTAATTAATGAATGAGGATTAATAATGTATCTCGTGGGCACGAATTCGTGTGCGTGTCGCAACGCTGATCGGGGAGCTCATTTAATTCTACTTTAAAGAGAAACAAAGTCGAGGGCACACCGTGTTCCTTCCGCGAGGCTGTTTCAATTAACTAGAGCAAACTGTGATTTAAGAGACGGGTAAGAAATCGATTAGTACAACGGGAATACAGTTTTCGCAAATTGGCACGCTTCCTTCGCTTTTGTTCCGGTCGTTCCCACTTTCGCTATCGAAATTACGAAATCCGAGGGAAATTGGGTCTCGCCCCCGCGCGGATTAAACCAAGACGAATGTAATTAAAAAACAAATGCAATTTACTAAACACGGATAGCTTTGTATTCAGTGTAATTTTTTTTTAAATGTTCCTATTTGACCGACGTAATTTTTCAATTAACTTTCAAACACCCCGGCTCCACTGTTCGCTACTTTACGTTTGTTTTATCGCGCCGCGGATACATAGTCGCGGTAATTAAATTCTTCCCTGCATATTTCTCATATCTCCGCGACATGTGTCTTCTGCAAATATTATACGGCAACGTTTCCACGCGTGCGGCTGCTCTGACAAAATATGCACGTCAACGACGGTGTGTCGTCGTGGGCAACGCGTGAAACGGGAAGCCCAAGAAATAACGGGATTAAATGAAATATTTACTTTTCTTACGTTCATTTCGTGTCTTATTAATTGAGAGGGGAGAATCACGGAAGCAGGCGAACGAAAACGCTCGCACGCGTCTCATAAGCAAATTACCAATTGTTCGGTTGATCCTACTTCGATTAACGCTGTATCAACATCTCGGAAAGGGAAAGGGAAAGGGAATCACCGGTTCGCGGAACCGTTCCTTCGATCAAACCCGCGGGATTAATAGTAAAAGTGTTTGTCGAATGATTTTTGTACGGATGGTCTAACAATTACTTCAGTGATCGCCACTTGAGCCCCGATTATCGTCGGCACCAAGAATTCTCGATTACGGAACGAGAACTTTCGACGATCTCTTTTTTTTTTCACATCCCCTATTTTCGTCCGTCATTTTTCAGCATTCCGTTTCTGTCACTT
This sequence comes from Mimumesa dahlbomi, assembly GCA_917499265.3. Classification (NCBI taxonomy): domain Eukaryota; kingdom Metazoa; phylum Arthropoda; class Insecta; order Hymenoptera; family Crabronidae; genus Mimumesa; species Mimumesa dahlbomi. The sequence continues at coordinate 3,848,047 of OU824113.1, read as the reverse complement.
TTGATACCGCGTGCAACTCGCGAGACCCCTGATTTCAAATTCTTTTGAACCCGGGAGTGACACATTTTTTATGTCGAAGAATCAAGCGTCGTCGGAGTCTACTTTTTATTATAATACATAGTTCCATTTCCGGAATGCATAATTCGCTTGACGATCGAACCGGAAAACAGATTAAAGAACGAAAGAACTAATTATCGACATTATAAAATCTCCGTTTGCGCTGATCAAATAAATTATTAGTCACGTGGACATCAGCTTTCGATGAGAACATAGCAAATTTTTTGAAGAGACCGCATTCTTTGTTTTCCGCAATAACAAATCATTTAAAATTCGTGCCATTTGGAGTGCATTGTCGTGCACGCGTATATGCAGACGTAAAAGGAACAACAAAAGGGAATGATAGTGCACGTTGTACGAAGCTCCTTGCTTTGTGCCACGAGTTTACGACAAAAGGGCCATTTACCGTTTCGCGGTAAAAAGAAGGAAAATAATTCCTCAGAGAGGTGGCACTACGTGCAACTCTTTAATCATAGATTGCGGGATTGCAGAGTACTGGATAAGCGTTGATACGTACGTACAAGGAACCGCGAAAATCCCTTCTCTGCGGGGTACGGGGTGTACTTGGGTAGCAAGATCTAACGTACCTAACCCGTACCTAACCGGAACCTAACCAGACCCCGTACGCCACTGTGAGGCCATTTTTGCGGTTCTTTATAGATGCCCGCACAAAGTTTGCTATTATCTGTTTATCTCTATACGACACATCTGTCGCTCTTCGAGGTTCTTGATTATTCTACGAGTAACTGGATTCGCGAAATTTCCATAGTATTGAAGTCTAAAGTGTGTCCGAAAGTAACGTGGTTTGTTAAAAACGTGATAAAGTGATAAATAGGGAATGTTATAATTTTACTTCTAATATAATTCTGATAAAATACACACACAATACTAGATACTCGCGGAAAATTGATCGGTGAAGGGTGGAAAAGTTGGAAACCAGTTGAGAGAAATCGAGGAACGAGGAGAATCTGAAGTTCGAGTTTAGCTTGAATTTTCCTGGCAAACCGAAGACATGGAGAAACTGCGGTGAAATAAATCTAAGGGAAACTGAAGAAGCTCTGAAAAGTAGTCGGGAAAATGGCGTGCCGCGTGTGGAATATTTTTCGAAAATTATTGTTGATGTCCTCACACGTGTGAACTATTGCCAAGTGTTTTTCGTACGATTTACATTTACTCTTAAAACGATATGTTTGAAACGTAACCGTTACAATTTCCACGTGTCACAAATCCGAACAAAAAAAAATCCACGCAACGTGGCGTACGAAAAGTTCACACATATATTTTTTTTTCACGGAGGAGTGATGGCGAATGCAGCACTTAACGATCGTCAAATAAGTATTACGAGGTACAAAATGATCGATCGCCCTTAGACATCTGCGCACTTTAAAGGTACGAGCGAAAAGCAATCTTGACGCTGAGTAAAAATCGTGACTAGGCCTTTCTCGAATCGGCAGGAAATTAATCATAATAATTCTACTACCGGTGCTGGGTCAACGATAATTCTGATCGCACCTACGTCATTCATTATATACAGTTAGACGCTACAATCGGAACCCCGAAAATTTGCAGATTCACGAACTTTTAAAACGCGAACAACACTGAAACTTCTTATCCTCGCCCGGAAACTTTACAGACAATACTCCGTGTTCTATATTTCCATAAAACTTGATTCACAAACCGTTATAATATTCCTCAAACTAATAAAAAACTCATTGATTTTACGTTAAATACCCTATTATCGAGCAGACAATTTCATAAAATTTCCACAAAGAAAATTTGACTACTTTCCCTCAGAAGTCATGCAAACGATCGTTAATACAGGCTAATCGATAAGTTACACGAAAGAGAGTGACAACGGGAATAATGAAAACCGGACGATTTAAAACGGAAAGGATTAACGTACATTTTGGGAGGTCTGGAAGAAGGAAGTTGACACAGGTGTAACTCGTCTTCCCGGCAAAGATCGGATCCCCGAGGATGCAACGAAAACAGCTTGCACTTTGTCACTTTCCTATGTGACTCGCGTATTAAGTTCTATCGGTACGACCGGGTCCTCGTGTTTTTACACGGGGTGGTCTCTCCGCGTGCGTCAAAGAGTTAAATGTTTTTTGCCGGCGTCGCGACGTCTTCAAAGGCGTCGAACCCGTTGTTGTTACGGGCATCGAGTAGATGTGAAAGAGAATGGATAAATAAAGACCTGTCACTCTATTACCATATAATATTAAATTTTCGTCGACGCCATTCGAAATCGTACCAAGATACACGGATAAGTATAATCAAGAATTAAAACGCGGTACGCGTAACTTTCGGATTATCATTCGAAACGAGACCCATCTCTTTGTGGAAGATCACTATGTCATCGCGCATAATTCCCAGCAATTACGTAAAACGCGACGACTGTAATGACGTAAGCGCGGATAATTTCGTTGGAATCGGTGCAATCGTTGAAATCATACCGCGATTAATGTAATGGCTCATTTGTTCCTAATAACTGAAATATACGGAAACTCTACGCGACGCCTGGTTACTATAGTACACGGTGTTTCGAATATGTATATTATTATTACGTTGCACTCGTCTCCGTTTGATATTCCCATTTTTACGCGAGACTTTGACTACTTTTACTTTATACCGGGCAACATCTTTTCGATATCCACGCAAAGTACACTCGTACCTCGAGACACGAGTATGAAATTTTTACGACGCAAAGATAATGACGTATTTGTAAAACTCACCCGGCGATATCTTGAAGCCGCATCTGCAACGCCGATTTCTCGAACGGCTCCTCGGGAATCAGGCTGCAAAGCAACTCCATTACGCTGCTGATCACCATGCCGTTTCCGGTCGCATTTCCAACCGCTTCCTGGGCCTGAGTTTGATCATCGAGACTCGTCAGGTTCTACGGAAAGGAGAAGAAGAAACCTTTAACCTTATCCGTAGCTGAAAATTATTTTCCTCGGGGTCTCGTCGAAATCTCGAAGTTGCTAAACGAGTTTCCAGAAATCTGAAATTACTCCCTTTAAAACACACACTAACGCACGCATACGTACAAGAAAGGATTTACTAGCGTGTTATAACTTTCTAAAAGTTGTAATGTTTGACTCTTTTCGGACTACTAGTCGGGTGGTCGCGTGTTACTATGCCTAAGGATCACCCGGATGCTGGGGAAGGCGAATTCCTGGCACGTTGAGTCATTGGTACCAGCTCTCGCTGGACTGGACGATTAACGACACATACATATAGACGCATTTAAAATGCTAAATTAGAGGTAACGAGTCGGAAGGTCTCGATAAGAATCCTGGAGAATATGGCCTCTAAACGGTTCAGTCCTCAACTTCGATAAGACCTTCGGGGAACACTTAACAGCTTACGTTTCCCGGTATTCGTTTAGGTTTTGGGGACAAAAATTGCCGTGCAGCACAATGACTTAAACCCGTTAATGGTCCCGGCAAGAGTAAGTTATCATCGAAATTTATCCAAAAAGAAACTCTCTATTTTTAAACCACGAGAGATTTATATGTATATATATTTTAAATAGTAATGATTCAGTAATTATAATTGTTTCCTTGAGTTACTCGTATATTTTTCTGAGAATTTGAAAAACAATACAAGTGTTCTCAATAGGAAAGAGTGAAATTCAAAGTGGATGTTGAACAAAAAAAAAAGATTTAAAAAAATTGATTAATTCCTCGTGTGAAAAATAGAATAAAATATAATAGTGAAACCTAACCGAATTCGGCTTCTGAATTCGTTGTTGTAAGTCCGTCAAAAAGTGAGGAAATTCGATACTGAAACGAAATCCGCTTTACTCGTTCGTGGCCCTTTGGAGTTTAAGTCGGATAGATTAGCAGGGAGAATTTTTCCCTTTTTCTTTTTACGAGCGATCAGGCCAGTCCGGAATCATCACATTTGTCTATACCTTCTGAGAAAAGACATAAATACACTAACGAAAAACGGAATAAAAGGGACAGAAGGGTATAGGGTGGAACCACGCGATCTCAAACGATTTACGGGAAATTGTAAATTTGTTTGGCCAACGGACGAGATTGGAAAGCATTCCGCGGACCCTACAGGACAATTCGTCTCTTTGCGTAATGGTCCAGACTGTGATTTTTCCCAGTCTACTTAATAATGGGATGGCTTCGTCTATTTTCCTGAAAAATTTCTTATTGAACCCTGAAGACAACGATTTAATGCGAACGAGGCGGAAGAACAAATAAATCAGGGCCACGATCAACCATTGCGTGGAGTATTGATAAAAATGTTAGACTAAACATATATCTGTGCAGTTATCAAACACGTAATTCAAAAGTGAAACGCGAAAAGTAATAATACAAATTATTTAAATATTCCTGACTCCTTTAAAAAAAACGCGACTTACGCACAAGATTCTTTATTTACATTATTATCAAACTGATCATTTTTACCATCCATTAATGTGACTAAAATCAATGTGACTAAAATCATCCCGAAAATATCACGAAGATCAACGGATTGCTTGCCGCATAAAACCGAAACCGTACAAAAAAAAAACAAAAAGAAGTGCCGAGGAAATCGAGGGACGGGTGTAAAACAAATTTCAGCGGCCGAAAACAGCGACGTTTGTCGTGTAGCGACGAAATACAGGCGAATCGTAGAACGCGCGAAGGAGTTGTTGAAAAAGCGCCGGTATGGGAGGACGAGACAAAAGATTAGGCCGGGTCCTCGAAACGGAGCTTGATGGAAGCGGCGGCGGTGGCGGCGGCAACGGCGGCAGAAGTACCCACGCACATTTTCCACACGGAACACACGGCTCCTTTCACCGTATAACCCGATTCCCCGGGTGTGTGCGTGCATGTGCGTGGGTGACGTCACTAAAAGCTCTCTCGCCGCTAATGCATTTGCGGAGGGGGATTCCCGGGGGAGGGAGAGCGGGAGAAGAGGAAGGCGCCAGTGCTGTATCTATGAAGCGTGAAAAATCGATCCTGAAATCACGCCGACCTCGCCGGGATTCGCCGGACCGATTACGGACGGATCATCGAGCGAAACGATTGACTCCGTGAGCGTATTGCTAATCGTTCATGCAGATACGCGTTATCGGGAACAGGAACCACTTCGTAGATTGTCGGGTAGAAAATGTTAGAACGAGCCGCGATGCGTATTTTAATAGGGAAACGGGAGCGTTTGAAAGATTTTAAAGTACCGTTCCTGATCCGTCGTAATAGTTATGTTAAATCATCGTACCTCTGTTCTCTTGTGTATATGTACGAATAAGTATCGAAAGATTTCTCGATGAGAAACAACATTCCTGGCCGACGGAGTGTTTTTAATGGATTTTAATCGCGCGTCGGAAATAACGTTTCCGTATATATACAGGATTTCGATGTTGACACTCGAAGTGTATCGCTCTAATAATGGGCTACGAGAGTGTGTATGGTAAACGATTAAAAAGTAGAAAAATAGCTGGATGTTCCATAGTCCGCTTACACGGGTTCTACATTAAATCATGGAATATAATAAAAACGATATTAATTTGCAGTCATATTTTTAGAATGTAGACAGTAATTTTTGATAGACAAATTATTATGGAAGATGGACTAAGCGACTCGTCGATTTCAACAGTAGAAAGCTGTAAAATTGCGGCGTGTTATTCTAGACAGAATTATTCGATAATATATGGATTAGAAACTTAGAATTCGTCGATACGTCAGTGAGAGCACGTGCGTTTTAACCTGGTTCTCCCCACTTGCACTTCACTTATCCATTAGAGCTATACTACTATAGTATTTTCCCTATCGTCTTGGAGAATCAATAACCCCTAAAAGTTACGGAATTGTGGTCTACAATGAATTTACATTCCAATAAAAGCAACGAGAAGAAACGTGTAATTTGATATTAATAATATTATTTCCATCGAAAATTCTTCAATGGATTTCAGAGTCCCGCTTGCCGAGTCACAAATGCAAAAGGTGAAATATTCGAACAGAAACCGGGTTCCGAGGCGGACACGAGGCAAAGTCGGCCCTAAGACTCTTAATCCTTATTTTGACAAGTCGGACAGGACAGGCATGATGGTCTTTGCCTTCGTTTATTTACCAACCTCGAAATGAGCTCGAAAAACGACCACCACGACGGAGAATCCACTCGCGTATCGTTGCCACGTTAATTCCCGGTTTATTGGACGATACTCGCGCGAGGTCAATGATCATTATACCTTCTTACTGCTTTCAGGTAAGATATGAACACACAAAAGCAAGTGCGTGTACGACTTGGCAGACGGATGACAGTAACAAAAAAAAATACAAAATCTTCGGTTAATTTTTTTCAAAAGATAATTACGAAAAATATAATAAATGATGGGAACGAGAATCGTTATGTACGGTAACAATATTTTTGTTTAACATTGTATAACACTGTGAACTTCAAAATATTTGTCAAAAAAAAATAATCGTGTGGTATGTATAAAGTATTATTTGCGATTAGATGTTTATCTGCTAACAGGTTCTATTTTCATTTTTTTAATACCCGGTGCTTAAAAAGTCAACGGAAATTTCGTTTCAACGAGGAAACGGTGGCGTGATACACGAATAGCCCACTTTCCGGGACGAAATAAGTGGCGGCGTAAAAAAGTAGCATATGAACAGATGGAAAGAGGCGCCGACACCTCTTAAAACGTTTCAGCTATTAACTAGTCGGAAGCTTAATATTTATAACTGCGTAGGGACGATTTGAAAAATATACGTATCGCCTAAAGTTGCTTTATATGAGTAAACAAGCACGCGCGTGCTTGCGTGTTCTCGGGATTCTACGAAACAATAAAACCTTCTAGGACACGATGAATAATAAGTAGAAAAAATCAAACGTACAACACGGCAATCGTAAAATTTCTTGAAATAAAGTGTAACTCACCTCTAAGCGTTGCAGAAGGAGATCTAGGATGACCAGAATTTTGTTACTCGATAGAACTGCTTCGATGTTGGCCTCATTATCACTGATACTCGACTTGTACACCCTGCATACTGAGAGAACGCTCCTGCAACGCAAACAAACACGCCCGATTGACGTCTCGCGTGGAAATGTAAAAACTATGTATAATGATGTCCTATCGTATAATTCGCGACATTCCACGACGTCAACAGTCTCAAGGCTAAACAAAACCACCGAACTCCGAGATAGAGAATGGGAAGGTTAAAGTAATATAACGACACTAAAGTCACTGTCGGAAGTGATACAAAAACGAAACTATTTAACTTAATGAGGGTCTAAAGTTATAAGGAAATAGTTATAGCATACTTACTTGTTTGGTAAACTGTGCGATGCATTTTGCGTCTGCAGACCAAGACTAAGCAGATTCGTCAAAATATCGAATCCGTTCAGAGCTCGGAACGTGTTTTGATCGGACGGACACTGAAACGTTATGATAAAATAGCCAAGAATTAGAATGTTGTACAAAAATATTACAAAAAAGTAATATATGAAATGATAGATAGAATGTTTAAAGTATATCTCACCGATTTCGTAAACGCTCTTGCAATTTCGCCTAGGCAACGCTGCAAAGCGGCAATTCCAGCACTTGACCATGCGGCTTTCGAATGATTATTATATAACCGATCTAACTCTTTCAAATTCCGTCGGAATTTTGACTTGTTGCTAGAATCGACCGACTGATTCGCATCATTCTTATGATTCTCCTCCCACTCTTCGCCGCGTAACGCCATACGTTGCTTCATCTTCCTACAACGACGTTTCAGAGCCTTCTGCTTCTCTTTAGCTGCTTTTGTTTCGTTCGAGTCATTGTTGTCAATAATTGGAATCGGTACGTCACGAATTTGCGATATATTGAATCGTTGCAACTCATCGCGAGATGGTTCCCGACCGTCGTGCGTATTCCGCACCGCCTCGAGGTGTGTTTTTCCTTTCAAGTGGCTCAACAAGTACACTTCGTTGGGTATCTGGAAAATAGAGGTCGTCCAAGATAAACATTTGAAATTACCAGAGGGCGATATGAATTTAAACTTGATAAGAAATTGCTTACAATTGTGCCACATAAGGAACACTGCTTTTGAGCTGGGTACGATTTTAGAGTAGGTGGAACTTCTTCGGATCTCAAAATCGAAAATTCGACAGCTCTCTGACGAATGTGTTCAATATTTTCAACGTGACGTCTGGCACACTCTTGTAGCTTTTGTGCTATTTTCTTCTGCAACTCTTCTTGATTTGCTAATTGAGCTGCGTGGAGCGCCGACAAACGTTCTTCCCGATCCCTTGCCTTTTCCCTAGCAAGTTCCTATCGAAGTAGAATTTATTAATACATTGACAGATTTAATAATTTGACATCTGTAGCATTTTACTCATACTTTTGATTCAATTTGATTACCTGGCGCTCTTTCTCCCTTTCCAGCTGCATCTTGCCAACCCGTTCTTCACGCTCACGACGAGCCTGTTTCATTTTCTGAATACGCAACTGTCTTTCCGCTTCTAAAGCTCTTCTTCGTTCTTCAGCGGCAGCTTCCTTGGCAGCTTTTTCTTCCTGTCGCCGTTGGCGTTCTTCATGAATCCCCTTAGAAGAAAGACCGCTTAGTCGTGAACTATGACGGGAATATCAAGTTCTAAATTATAAAGTATTAGATTACACGACATACTTGTAACCGTTCTTCCTGCTCCTGACATAACGCCATAAAGTCGTGTCTCTTATTCTGCGCTTCGAGTTCATTGATGAAAGCAATCTCTTTCAATTTCGAGTCTTCATCGTGAGCTTTTCTCACAATTTCTAACAGATGCTGCGTTCTATTCTCTTCTGCTCGTTTCAGTTTCATTTCCATTCTGATCCTTTTGTTTTCGATCAGTAGATTCTTGGCGCTCTTTACATCGTCCACCTTGTTCAACAGTTCTCGCAATCTTTGCGATTTTTCCATCAATAGCTTCTGACGTTTGTACTGCGCGCAAGCCTGTTTCGCCTGGTATCTCCGCAGTGTCTCGGGTAGCGATCTCTTCCGTGACGGGGATGAAAGTTTCTGGTGCAATTCTAACGCTCTACCTGGATGTCTGGCAACTAAAGCGCGTAGCTGAGCGAGCGTGTCCACTCGTTCCGCCCAAGACATTCCTTCCAACATATTTTCATATCTATAAAAGTAATTGTAATTGAAAATTACATAAATATTTATTCGATCATTAATGGAAATACAATACGAACCTGTCTTCTAAACTGATATCATCGGGCACCGTATCAAGAACCGCTACTTGCTCATCTTCCATCTCGGGAACCATTTCTCCATCTGTTTCATCTGTTTCTGTATCTATATCGATTTCAGTACACTCCAATTCTAAGATTTGTCGGTGCAACGATGCTTCTTCATCTGACAGTTGCTGTGATCGTTGGGAATCCGCTTCCTCCGTTTTCCTTTCTTCTTCTAGAATTATTCGTTCTCTCTCGGCCTGGGCGGCCATAAATTGTTGTATTCGTTTTTCAAGTAGTTCGGCGTCACTTTTAAAAATAGCTGCTATCATCGATGTGGAATTTGTTTCGCTTAAACTCAATGTATTTTTCTTGAAAGCATCCTCCAAACTGTTTTTCACCGCAACGTTTGTAACAGGATCTCCTTTAACTTTTTCAACCTCATTAGTCATATTTTTTCCCTCTTTACCCACGACACATTTCTTTTTTTGCTTGCAATTTCCATCTGGTGTTAAACAATTCTTTTTACTTTTTTCCGATGAACTTTGAATAGATAAAGCTGGTAAGGATGTGGCGGTACTTGGTTTATGAAACCTGGTAGACATGTTCAGATTATGAGTACTCCCCCTTCTGCAACGGCTACGCACCGTTTGCCAACCATCACTTTCGTCTTTCGTCTTTACAACTGTTTGTTTTGTTAGAACTTCCACCGAGCCGTTTATATCACGATTCTGATCTTTCTTTAACGAATTCTGTTCCGACACCTAATACAAATAAGTTCAGAATTAAAGTAAGTATTGTATGGCAAGGAAATATGAATAGAAAAATAAAGATACCTTATTGTCAAGTGGCTCAAAACGTTGACGAACAATTACTGATGTTCCAGGTCTCCTCTTATTTGTAGTTGATATATTTCTATCACCTAATGTAGTTTTACTCCTAGTAAATTTTGGAGTTTCAGTAAGACTTGGAGATTTTATTCTAGAAAGCTTCATTTGTGACACAGTTGAATATGCTGGTCGATTTGTATTAACTAATCCTTTACTTGATACACTCGATGGTGTATTTGATACAGATTTTGTTATAGTTTTGCTATTTGTATTATCAGTCAGACTTGGCTGTCGTTTTATTTTCTGATTAACTTTATTTGAAACTTTTGTAGTACTTGGCATATTTTTATTCACAGAGATGAGGCTGGCAGTATCTTTTGTAGGTACATTGTTGGACTCTATTAATTTATTTTCTGCTGACCCACTGTCTACACTAATGGACTTTGTGCTTGTTCCTGTGCTTTGTCTTTTAACTTTAACATTGATTTCATTCTTCCCTGATCCTAAATCAATTTTACCAGATAATGATTTTACCTGAACATTATTCTGGGCGTTTATTTTATTTTCTCCACTGGAAGATTTAGTAAGTTCCTTTTCTGTTGCATCTTTATCATTGTACACTGTCTGCTCATTTCTCTCTGCAGTTACATTAGAATCTGCTGTTTTAATAGAATTAGTGTGTAATCCGTTTTTAATTGGCTTTGAAATACTTTTGGCATCCAACTTACTTTTCAAAATGTCATTTGCCTTCTGTTCTGCTAGTGGACTGGCATTTGTTTTTGCAGATACTGTATGTTTGACAAGAGTTTTATTTATTACTTTTGTCGAAGCCTTATTTGACAACTGATTTGTTCCTCTGTCCACAGTATTTTTACTCTTTTCTCTTGTACATGTAGAACTATTTTTAGAGACATTATTCTTATTGTCTTTTATCAGTTTGTGTACAGATTCTTCCTTTATGTGATTTATTTTATTATCTATAACTATAGGCTTGTGTTCCGAAATAATTTGTTCAACAGGACTCCTACAAATGGATTCTGTTGGACTCATTCTTTGCAACGGACTAGTAGATTTTGGAACCATTGATGAATTCCAAACACGACACGGAGAAGTCTTTCTAACTTCCCAAGCTAATGGAGTCCGCCTTAATGGTGGTGGTGAATTCTCATAAGCCCATTTCACTTTAAACCATTCAATCAAATTATGAAAGTCTCGAGTATAGTTTTCTAACACTAATATCACTTCTTTGCATTCTGAAATATTTTCATCTTCCTCACAAGTTTGATAGATACCGTCAACTGCCCTTTGCAAGTTTCCAAAAAGGAAAGCCCAATATCTTGCTTGTAATTCTAATGAAAGAAAAAAGTACATGTTACACAATTAATTTGAGATCATTATAAAGTAAATGGACTGCAAAGATAAAAGTGTTATAGATTCCTTGCCTTTGTAATAGTATATATCAATGGAATAAATTAAAATTAGCTTACCAGATTTTTTGTCTCGACCAGTAGAAGCTGATCGTACTCTGGTTGCTGGTTTCATTGATCTCTTGGTTAAACCCGATTGTGCTATTCTTGGCACACTGGGTGGCTTTTTAGTAAGTTTTTCGGTATTATTTGTACCTACTGGTACATTGAAAGCTATCAAATTTCTAGCTGCTCGGCCTTCTTCTTGTATGAGTAATCTCACATCAGCCATTTTTAACAAATCTCTGTGAAAAGATATTTCATTGACACTTGTTGCATTCTGGTATTAAAGTATAATATACTGTACTAATATAACTGTACTATAAAGTAACAGAAAAATTGTGAACTTTAACGTAATCCTTTGTTTCATTAGTACAATATAGTTTTAATGTATCATCAACATATATATGTCTTCTGCAATATGAACAGCAGTATTAATACTATTTTCGATAAAATAAGCAACATACTTCATGTTAGCAATTTAAATTCATTACAGCATATTAGGAACCTAATGTTTATATTGCCAGAGTGAGGTTATAATACAGTAATTAATAGTTGCAAAAGTATCTATATAGAGAACAATAATTACTCGGTCAAACAGTTTAAACGATTATAGAATGGCGATGTTATTGGTATTAATATTTTGCGGTACAATTAGTAAATAAGCTTGTGTTTATATGCAACTTCTATTTACGTCATGTTTGAGTAATTTGTATATCTCGATATTTATATATAGAATATGCGACCCACCTATATCGTAAGATTAATTACAAAATATCGAAGAACGATTGACTACAAATCGTTTTTAAATATCGAGAACTTCTAAGTGACATTTCATGAACGATAAAAGACATTTTACGACAAAATAATATCTTCTAAGTTTCGTGGTCGATTGTTGGATGCACTGGACATGCTGCATTAAAAACTGCAACGGCGGTATAGAATGATTTTAACTGTTTTAAATAAGTTAAAATTATTTTAAACAAAAACTTGACCAGTCTTCGATATTTACAAAATTTGTATTGTTTGACAGTCTTAAATAGGAATACGTTAACTTTTATCAAAGATCGTAGACATTATTTCTATACGCATACAAAATTTGGTGCATCGACAAATAAATACAAAGAAAATGTTTTCTTGCACCATTGCTTATTATCACAAAATATTGCGCATACTCATGTCGTTATGTAGAATTTATAAAAAAACATCTGCTCGTCATTCATATTAATCCGGCATGAGTTCAGAGAACACGAAATATACGCATAATATTATGTAACAACATAATTTACAAGGGAGATAAGTGAACATTAAAAAGTCAATAAGCTTTTAATTGACGTTTCAAGAATAATACCTAACAATAGCATACAAAGACATTCATCTTCAAAGTTTCGCGACATCCCGTTGGTTCCACTGACAATGCAGCAGTGAAAACTGCAGTCTCGACAAAATTCTTCTGCATTTATATAAGAACAGTTTGCAACCCCAGGTGCGTCTGATCTAATTAAATTTAAAAGACAAGTTCCCTTCCTGTGTAAACGATATCACCGGCAGGAAAGGCGGACGTGTTCCTTCGAGAAATTATTGTTAAATTGGTTTACGCAGTGGCTTCGCGTGCAGCGCCATCAACGCGTGATAAGATGAATCGCGAGAAGCGGTTGCGAGGGCTGTAACACACATTTACGTGTGGAAATTTAATTAGCGCTTCGTTAAAGTATCTTTCGGGGTTGCACCATAGATCCCAGGCCGATTTTCGAAGTCGGCTACGTGGCCGATTATTTAGAAAACACCGACGTGCCGTGGAATTAGGATAAAAAATCAATCCCGAGGTTTCTAGAAGAAAAGGCCACCGGAGAGGCGGACGAAATCCTGCCAGACTTTGCGGGGTGACGCGGGGATATTTTCAGATAATCGTACGTATTTTACGGTTCAACACAGACTGATCATATTCTCAACATTCTCACACCCTCATTATGCTCCACGTAGTTCGATTTTACGCGTAATGCGGCTTCGTGCTCTGTTTTCTTTGTTTACGTGAATAGAGAAGTTCTGTAACAGCTTTGGAGGTTGGCAGAGACATTCGTGAAGGAATATTGAAATATTACGGTGTCACTTGGTTTCTAGGCCATTTCATTCATTTCGTTTTCGAAAATAATGATTCGCAGGATTCGCGTTTGATATATCATTTGTTCACACATGGTAGTGGTGAGGCAATTGTTTCGGTAGATTTTGTATGTAGCGTGACAAACTGTCAATTAGCGGCGTATCGAAATTAATTACCACTCTGTGGCACAGACTGTAAGTTCGTGGATTGAAAAAAATTTGCGGTGTATACTGTATTTGTACAAATAAAGCGTAACACACTTTGATAACCTATACTTTCTAACGTTGCATTGCCTACATTATTTATGAACTTTCTTTGTATGCATGTTCATATAAGTTTTTCACTTCGTGATACATTAATTAAACAGGTTTATGTTTATTGTTTCACTTTCATATGTCTTTATATTATAGTATCTCTACATGTATGTACGTTGAAGGTTTGATGTATATTGAAGATTTTGATATACAGTTGTTTCTCCGTACTTCCACGTTTAGAGATTACCTCTTAATATATATATTTATTTCAGTACTATATTATTAGTCACTAGCATATTATATTGTTTATTTGTTATTGTACGTTAATAAGATATTTTGTTTTATATTTATTCGTCTTCATTAATTTCTGAACCATGTTAGGAGCATATACAGACTTTACTTTTCCAAGCATGATCATGTAGCAAAGATATTTAATGAGAATAAATATAATTTACACTTTTAAACATATTTTATATTTTTTCTTTTACTTTTGTATGTCGTGACGCTCAACAGTTAAAAACAATTGGAAGAAGCGTAGAAAATTTCTTTTAGGGGAATTTGGTCAAACATGGCTGATCTACCACGAAGAATTATTAAAGAAACACAGAGATTAATGCAAGAGCCAGTACCTGGTATCAGTGCTGTGCCGGATGATGCAAACGCTAGGTATTTTCATGTAATTGTAACTGGACCTGAAGACTCGCCATTCGAAGGTGGACTATTTAAACTTGAGTTGTTCCTACCTGAAGACTATCCAATGTCTGCTCCTAAAGTTAGATTCATTACAAAAATTTATCATCCAAATATAGACAGGTAATTATTTCTGTTTGTTTTTATAGAATATTATCTTTACTGTATTTGGAAATATTGTGTTATATCGTAAATTGTTTACAAATTTTTTTCATACAAATTTCAATGTGCATTTATATTGATGTGAATATTTAAATTTTTATTCAAAAAGCATAATATATATATGACATTATTTATATGTACCTAATAGATTGGGCAGGATTTGTTTGGACATTCTGAAAGATAAATGGAGTCCTGCTCTTCAAATCAGAACAGTTTTGCTATCTATACAAGCACTTTTAAGTGCGCCTAATCCAGATGATCCTTTGGCAAACGACGTAGCTGAACTTTGGAAAGTAAACGAAAGCGAAGCAATACGTAATGCCAAAGAATGGACACGGAGATACGCAATGGACAACTGATCTCAGATCATCTACGACGCAAAGTGACATTACCCCTATCTTTCGGAGTTTACTGATCACTTTACCCGCACCAGCTGCGTACCCTGCACCTGTGTCCACAATTTTGCTATAAAAATAATAAAAGTTTTGTAAGAGTAAACAGAATGAAACTGTATTTTCTATATTGCGGGGAATACAAAGACGTCGCGTTTAGATTTCTGCAACGGTTCATCGAGCAAACTTGTAAAGAATCTTCTAAAGGTAAATCGTATTAATCGTAAGAAGATATCCGTTTCAGCAGGAAGGTATAATTTTAATGGAATTACTAGTTTTTACTTAAAAACATACCTTTATAGTAAAAGTAAGCGAATGTAGTATGTTGCGTAAAAGTTTTTTTGATATATGATTACAGAATGGCTTGTGCAATCAATAATTTATAGCCTTTATTTTGGTACCTTTAATGTATCCCTGAGAAAAGTAACAAAACAGTACTCAGTCGTTCATTATACTACACTAACATTAAATTTTCTGTATTTCGTAATGTGTACTAACTGGTTGTCTGATAGTTTTTACATGTATTTATCATTTTCGCGATTATGCACCGTGGCCTGAAAATAATACAAGAAAATATATATATTGATCTCTTTCGGAAAAATAATGGCATTTGATTATAATTGATTATCATACATAATGTACGTACAAAATAATACGGAAAATTTTGCCGAATATGCGTGATTAAACTCTTAAAGATGTATAGCTATTATATTAACATTTATACGTTACGGACGAACGTTTTATTTATTCATATGCCATAAGAAAGAGATCTTTCTTATTCTTCGACAGATAAATTTTGATTAACTCCATTATAAGAAGAAACGTATCTTCCATTCTTGTGTTAATCGACATTTTTACTGTGTAAATATAATAATTAAGTAAACAGAAAAAGTTGCAGTCTATTGTTTTCTTTTTTTATTTGCTTCGATCAAAATTTCTTATACCATAAAGTTACAGAGTTATGAAATCGTACCGAAAGAAATTTTACTAGGTGTTTGCTATTTTGCACTATTACATCGTCAAGTAATCGTTGTTCCTCGCAAATGTAAATAATTTAGTGTGTAAGATGTACTTATATGCATCTGCAACATTTGAAATTTTCCTTTTGAATGAGCGATGCGTCGAAGCGCGCAAGATAGTGGAGAATATATTTTGAAAAATCATATTTTATTTACGCATAGTTTACGATAAGTTAGAAAACATTTGATGTTCGCAAATTTCCGTGAAAAAAATTATGGCTCGTGTAAAGAATAAGGTATCAATACGACCGTATTATTGTGATTGATCGAAATGAAATAGACAATACATCCAAGACTTATTCGTATCAGGAAAAGAAATAGTGGCGTGAATAAAAAAGAAATTAGCGGTTCAAAATTACGGCGAGACATCATGTAATTTTATCAAGCTTGATAATTAAATATATTTATACAGCTTACGTATTTTGCTGGGAAATATTACGATAGGCGATTAGCAAATGGGATACGAATAAAATGTATTTTTCTTTCATCGAAGAAAAGAAAAGTGAAAAGTATGGCAACGGATATAGAAAAATAGTATATTCGCGTTTAAAATGCAATAGAGAGGCAAATACACCGAAAAGATTCAGGAACCGAGCTGTGCATAAAATGTGCATGTGAATAATTGGTAATAAAGAGATTGATGTGAAAAAAAGGACATTTTTTATCGTTATTTCCGTATGTACGAAGACTATTACAAAATTGTTATGAAGTTTCAGCAGAATCTTACAGTAATAAAGAAAAAGAACATTGTGTTTTTGCATATTTATCACGTATACTTGGTATCTAATATTTGTTATTTGATTTTTCCTGTAAATCGATAATGAAAATACTTATTTTATCTATAATATGGATATTCTCTGAAGTATAAAGGAATTCGAACAACCAGTTGGTATACTAATAAATAAAGAATGCAAAACAGAATTGAAGTGTAACGTCTTATTCGAGTTTGTAATGTTACAAAAGAAGAAGATCGTGACTGGTTACGTGAGAGAAGAAAGAATCTGTAAATAATTTGCAACAATAAAGATATTATTATCGACTTGTTATCAAGCAATAATTAAGTAGTTTTTCATCGGATGACGAGGAAATAAACGATACACAATTGTTTCGTATGTATTTCAAGATGAACAACCTGATATAGTCATTTTTGAAAGAAATAATAAATAATGGAAATGGGTCTTCCGTTTTCGTACCTATCCCAAACATATTGCCAACCCTCATTTTTCGGGAAGATCAAGTATTCAGGTAACATGTTAATTCTTAGCTTTTGTTCGATTAACATCAATAAAAACAATAACATACCGTGGATCGCCGTGAAGCAAGTACAGAGAAATTAAGTCGTGGTAAAAATTCAAGTTTAAATCACTTTGAATTAATAACGT
This sequence comes from Mimumesa dahlbomi, assembly GCA_917499265.3. NCBI lineage: Eukaryota > Metazoa > Arthropoda > Insecta > Hymenoptera > Crabronidae > Mimumesa > Mimumesa dahlbomi. Next base: position 3,830,540 of record OU824113.1, on the reverse strand, counting down.
TTCGAACCGTAATTTCATGGACACGAAAAGCAATGAGGGAACAGTTATCCAAGATTTAAGAAACCTGAAATATTTAATATAATTACATTACCTACCGATTCCTTCTTTACCTTCATTACAATAAAACCACGGACATAGACGAAAGATGGTATAGACACAGACGAGGTATCGCCTGCCATTTCCACAATTTTTAAGATATCGATCTGATTCTTTCTGCATCTTATTCGGCTTCAGATTCCGCGTCTAAAACGTCCAGGATCATTTTAATAGCTCAAAAATTACAGAAATGGCAAGGGATTTACGAAAATCGCAAAATATCCTGACCTACCCCCTTCAGATTTTTGCGAAAAATTAAATTTTCGAAAAGTACAACTATTATATATTGATATGGCGTAGAATTTCCTAACTAAATCAATGGTACCAGTCTCAGGTCGCTGTCTCAAAAATTCAGCGAATGCCGAACGAAAAACTGCTTTAATTTGACGATTTTTCACGATTTCACTCGTTATTGTTAGCAATCGAAGAATAAGAGTATATCGAATTCATGCTTGTATATCATTTCTTCTCCCGCCAAAAGGAATAAAATATAATTAGTACTTATATATATATATACCGTGTACGTGCTATTAAATACGGATTGCAGTGAAAAGCCGGTAACGTTGGGGGTGACACTAAAATTGTAAGGGGGCTCTAGAGCCCCCAAACCCGGCGACACCGAAAAGCATGGGGCTGCATGGTCTATTCAATATCTCGTCTGTGATAGACGTATCACCACAGATAATTATAGGACATTCTTATGGGTTTTAAGTGTTCGTATTTCTTATCGTATTTTCTTGGGTTTGAATCTAGAATGGACATAGATTAATAGCAGGAAGGAGTTATAGATTTCAATCAGCGCGAAATTCACGGGAAATCCGATTTTTCGTCCAAATCTGAAGAGAGTAGGTCTGGATTTTTTGCATTATCTTATATTTTGTCTGTGAAAGTACAAAGTAGACTAAACATCTTACGGCACTTCACGTGATGATAGAACTGTATTACCGACGTAGCCGTAGCACAGTGATGGGAAGGACCTCTGCGTGTTACCAGTAGGCTCAGTTTAAAATTAAATATATGGACTGAGAATATAAATGATTCTCCACGAAATAGCGAAAACTATAGTATCGTATAACTCGTTGGCCCTGGCTGACAGATCTTCGGTCGAATACCACTGTGTCATTCGTGTTATAAAATATAAATGAATTTGGAGGTTACTTTTGGCGGGTAAAAATTGGATCTCGAAGAGGCCTTCGAGCTCGACTAACATGGATTTTCATCGCTTATTTGAAGTCAATCCGGATATTCAAACTGTAACCTTGACTACAACGAAGTATCCAGTGCACGCCGATATTTCTATCCAGAACTACAGTGATTCCTGAGCAGGGAAAAACATTCTGACACGTACGTTCGTCTAACAAACACATTCTATTTTTTCCAATAACAAACGGTCAATTGTAAAACTTCCAAAGATCACGTGAGTATGAATAGCACGGAACTTTGAAACTTTCTCGAAATTCATCGACTCCGACACGAGATTAAAATGATACTTCAATATTAACTTTCGCAAATTCCATCGCACGGAACATGCCAATCAATATTACGAAGTTATCCCGATTGAATCAGATCGCAGAGAGCGAAATTGCAATTCACGGCAACGGATGCCGTACCGAAAAAGTTCGTATTTATTCCTTTTTTTAATTTCTGGAACGTCAGCTCCACAGGATATGGACATACGTTATCAGGATAAAGGATGACATCGATCCCCCCCCCAGCTTCCCCTCTCCCCTTTTGCCAACGCCGGAAGATTTTTTGAGAGAGTTCGATGAAATCCATTTATTTGTTCGCAGCATAGCGCGGCATACATGGTTTTAGTTCGAGGAAACAGCTCAAAGGGGATAACGCCTATCGTATCTGACGACCATACAGCCGGTATAAACTTTTTAGTGGATGTCCTTATTGTCCGGGCGAATTCAGAGCTTTGCCGTTGCTTTTCACGTTTTATCATTCCGGCGTGGATTTTTGTTTTGCGACGACAAATTTGTCATGGGATTTAACAAGGAAATGTCGACGGGAATTAACTAAATACTGTCGTTATGGTAATTCATTCTATGAAAACATATATTTATAGAATTATCTTTTGATTGTTTAAGATGGAATGGTCTACATTGAATGATTTACAGATGTCGATGTATTGGAGTAAAGTTTGTACGCGTTGGTCATTATGAGAGCGAACTAATTGTAAGTAAAAGAATTCCGTTTTCAAAATTTTGCTAGTTTACACCTTATGTCCAACAATTTGCAGGAGTAGAACGCAGTTTTTTCAACAATGACGAAGAGATGAGAGGGTTTCATTTCTGAAAGATGGCAGCTATAAATTCGGGTCGCAGAAGCCTCGTCAGCCAAGGGTAGACGCTCCTACGTCGAAATTTGAAATCTCCCTATACTCGCCAGAGCATCCCTGGGGCATTCGGAATAACGCATACCATAACTAACATTCGCCACATCTACGTGCATGTGTACGTATATGGCAATATAGCACGTATATAGTAATAGCATTTGCCCGCACATTTGCCTTCAGTGTTAACCTTTGAATAGCGCTACAATAATTTCTGTTAGTCAGTCATTTTCAGCCTCTGGTACTCGAAGTACGTATATGTTATACATGTGTATATGTCACACCTTTATTTACAATTGAAAAATGAAATTAGATCGATTATCATATTTTAAAAGTGAAATTTAATTATTTTACTTATAAAGGTCAAGTGCATCTGAAACGGTGGGCTCAAATCTAAATTACAGTTGTTTCAGTGAAGTACTTATCATAACTTCATATCGTTTTGCAGACACATTAGAATGATTCTTAATTATTTAATATCTTTATACTTGATATGTAAGTTGATTACAGGAAAACAGACTTTTTCTAGTGTGCGTTATTGTCTTTTAGCAAAACTTCGCAGACTGATGGAGTGCCGTAAAAAAGAAAAAAACGTATCATACACATTTACCTGCGAAGATTGAAAGTTTCTGTGTGGTATTACAGCCAACACGAAGTTTTTCGACTGTAATGGATGTCAGGCAAGTATAACTTCGTATCTTTAAGAATAAAACAAAAACGAATTGAACAAAAGTCACCTTGTTCGTGGATTTCGCCGGATGGTGTTCGCACTGTCGTAAAGTAGAAACTCAAACATCTTCTCAGTACTCTTCAAAAACTAGTTTAATAATACATAAACATCTTATTCTACCGTATCCTTTTTTCTTTAATTTTATTATGGAAAAACGTTACGACGGTGTCATCCATAAAACCGTAATTCTCGTCCATGAAAAATGTACATACATAATAACTCTCTCATATTCCGTTAACCCATTAGGCGTTAAATTTACATGAGACGCTTCTCTGTAAACTTTTAACTCGTTTCGTGAGCGGTTCCGTATTTCAGTTCTCCGCAATTCCTACGGTAAAATGATAAACAGACTTTTAGAATATTCTGCGCTCTGGAAACGTTGTGTAACAGGACTACGGTGGAATGTTGTATAGGGAAATTGTCCGTTTTTTCTTTTAAAGTGATAAAAGACATATGTATGTCTCTACGAAGTTTTTCTCGCAAGACGCGTATGGTGCAGGCAAAACTTTTCCACGTATTACTCGTGGCTTTGTTATGGCACTTATATCGAGCTACAGGACAAACTTGGGCATCGGACGATCAGGGGGAGGGAGTGGAGGTGTAAAATGAACTTTATCCATTCCTGGAGACAAAACTTTGGCGAGAATTATTTTCTCTGAAACGAGAATTTTCTAACGATCGTAACCGTTCGAAATGATAGCGTGAAGTATGTGTTTTCCTGCATGCCATACATAGCGTACATACAAGTTTCCAACGCGTGAAAAAAACCCGTGGAACTTTTAATGAATATTTTTCAGGAGTAATTTAACGTTAATGTTTCAAATTGATCTATTTTCCGGGCGGTACACGCGGTGAGATTATTTGTTGACGTTGAAATTTCATTTTTAGTCAATTTAGTGATACCGGGCGTGATAGGAGGATTTATGGGAAATATTTTTACCATCCGTGTGATATAAAGTGATAGCTAGTGAAAACGAAAATGAAAGGAAACTGTTAACTATTGACCGCGTTCGTTTCACGAACAGTTATAAATTGTGTTTTATTGTCTTGATACTTATCGACTTTTTCTGTAATTAAACCGTGTAATTCCAAGACCGTCGGAAATGTCAAAAAAAAAAAAAGAAAAAAACGTGACAAAACGTAAGAGTCGTGCAAGACTACAGTTTTTATGCGACCATCGTCAGCGTAACATTTTTTTGCGAGCCACGCGAATGTTACGGTAATTGAAACCTGTAATTCATTCGTCAGTAGTGTTCGCAATTCCGGAGGTGAAAATAAAAAGCCCGCGGCACGAATCTTACGTAATTTTTCATTTTTACGCGACGCTACCGTTTGGAGCGTTTCGCAAACTCGACGGAACCTACATATTTGTAGATTTTACAGTTAGTAACGTAACACTCTCGTACTCGTTATCTGTAATCACCCTTCGTTCATTAGCGAAACGACCGACGCTTTGTACTTTCACGTGGGTCGACGGTGTTTAAACGAAAACTTTTGACTGAATGTCCTGTGTTTGATTAATTAAATATCGTTACCGTAACAAGACGATATATTACAGAATCGGACCGTACAAATCACATCGTGGAATTCCAGTTTTCATCGAATAAAATGACTTATATACATTTTCAAAGGGAAATTTCTGCTGAATTCGTAATAGTCTATCCCGCGTTTAATTGCTCTGAACAACTAGTGCTCTAAATACATACGTATCTCCACAAACATTACCTATGTGTGGAATAAGTTAAATTCATTCCTGTATAATTTTCAAAGAACACAAAGGATCGGTGTGACTTGTTTTACAAAAAAAAATTGCATTTCCCCGGTTTCCAACTACCAAAAATTACAACAATTAAACTTCTCGTTTAAACACCTGTGCTTTTGCTTCAACGTTTCCCTCCAGGGCTCCGGTCACAAAAACGAGAACCCCATAGAATTCCTTGGATTCGGGCTGGCGACCACGGGGTAGATTCCTTCGGGTGAGGTTCCACGGTATCCTGGCGCAGCCATCCGACCTGGATCGTTGCGGGCATAGCAAGAGCACAGGGGTAGCGGGTTTAGGAGGGTCAGGTTGGCAGGAGGGTGGCTCGCAGGGCTGTACGACAATTTTCATGGACCCCGTTAAGAGAAAAATGAAAAAAATACGTTTAGATAAAAAACAGATAGAAATGTTTATGCATTTCACAGACCACCAAATTCCAATTTTATAACAAATGATTTTGTTTGAAATTTGAGAAGTTTTTACAGAAATTTTATGATATAAAAGTACAAAGAAACGTTTAACACGTTTGTTTAATCAATACCACTTTTACTATTTACTTATCCTGCGAATAATTCCAGGGATGACTATAGAGAAGAATTAAACATACTTTCGCGCGGTATAATCCATTATTTAGGAATAGTTTAGAGTACCTGGAAGACGGTTGACTAACGTGAAAAGTTCTATACGTAATCCTTGATTAAAAATGCCATACTCCGGGCGACCTGAATCTTTTCTCGAATCGAGATATTAGTTTTTATCAGAGATCAGATAGAATTTTTAATATATTTTGCAAAACCAGCCGTAAACTCGGATTCACAACAAAATGTACGTAAAATCAATGTCTGAAATTGGACTAATCACGCGAGTTATTTTCAATGTTTATTCGCTGTTTCATGTTTTCTGCGCGCATGGCATACTTTCGACGAGAAGTCTGTTTGTCACGTTGATTGACAAAATAATTACGATAAATGAATGATAAATTCTTGCCTTCTCCGCGATCTTTGATTAATTGTAGCGTTATTTTTCCTGTTTCATATCAGTTACCGTGAAACACCGCATACGCATTGCAGTACGGAAAATTAATATCCCATCCACGGGGACACGTAGTTCTACGTTTCTTGTCGACCGGCAATAAACTGTGGATCTGATAGTACGTGTTTTTCTTCGCGAACTTGCGATGAAGTGCGCATCATCGTAGCACTGCGGCGTATTTAATCAGTTTAATTGAAAGAGCTTGTTTAATTATTGCTATACGTACATGAATATGTCCATAGATGGCGATTAAAATAAAAAATGACTAGTCTCTAGATATATAATATTTAAAATCTGATCGAATTACCGGGTACCCGATAATGGAAGAATATTGAAATATTAAATATCGTCCGAAGTCTCATTAAATGTTGTATCTTAGTATTAATCAATTTACTTTCGTTTACAAAAGGTTCTTAAAAGTTGTATTTTCAGCTCGGTGTTGGTCGCCAGAAATAATTTGACAAAAAATGATCCTATCATTTTGTCGACTATTAATTAGAATATGCGGGTCAGTTATTTATAACGAATATTTTGTGGTGCAATTAATATAGGAAATGACCTACTTCATACGTTCTATACAATATTCATATTTTTCATAACAGAGAGGCAGGATTAATTAATGATGAGATTGATTTCGAAATTGTTGAATTGAAGTTTATAATTTCATTGTTGTAGCTTTATCCATGCTGCATTCGATGAGATTTTTTGTAACCAAATGATATACTATATAAATTTATGGGAATAATATCCGAGTCTGTTCGCAACGAAATGAAAAAATATTAAGCAACATCACCGTAGCGAACTTGTTTTGAAAGCATTTTCTTATCATGAATTTATTTCAACTATTTTCCTCGGCATTAGCCGTTATCGCGTGTTATTTTCTTGAGTCGAGAAATATGATCTGCATAAATCCTCTCGTGTTTGGATGCAAAAGCGAATCCGGAAGCACTCGACTACTTGAAATCGATTGAATTTCTCCTGTTCAAAGAAAGTTTGGATTGGGCAGACTAAACGATAAATATTGAATACGATATCCGGTGAAATAGAGTCTGTAAAACATGCACTTGACAATCCTTTTCAATTTTATTGAAATATTCATAGAAAAGTATTGCTAATTCAAATCGATGAATATCTAGAAATTCTTTAAAAATAACATCGTTTAACATATATTCAGAAATTGTTTACAACGAAAGTGACACCTTAAGTTCGTAATAATCTGAAATTTAATTCTTTTTAATATCATATAATTTAAATCAATTATAAACTATTACATTTCTCCACTTCCACGCGAACATTCTAGTGTCTAAAAATTCCTAATTTCAAATCATCCATTCATTAACTTCCCCTATCTCTTTCAAACTCCGCACAACTAATTACCACTCCCGTTCTCCGTAATCTCCGATCTAACATTACTCCCGACACGTTCCGCATGGTCCCCCCCGCGAAACAAGTTCCTTACCTAATATCGAAAAATTTCACCGTCGATTACCGCACTTTCGAATCCGCCTGTTCATTTGTCGTGGTGTAACGCTCTGTATAGATCCAGGTGGGGCGGATGTGTACGGCCACCACCTGGGGTGGTGTTCGTGCGTCTGCGCAGCGACAGGTAGCACGGCGCAGCTTCCGGGGGTTGGAAAGCAGAAGGCAGCCCCGTGAACCCGTGTGGCGACGCGTCCCGACGCAGGCACGTCGCGACCCCCGACGCCGTAGCATCCCCCAGCCATGAGACCGTCGGGTGCCGGTAACGGGCCACCATTCGTCTCACCCATGCGGACCGCGGTCACCGGTGACCTCGACTAACACTCTGCTGTGAACGCTGCTGGCTGCCGAACCCCGCGGACTCCACGCCACGAAGAGGACACACTTGGCGAGGTGGGGGGCGGGAACCTGGAACACGAACAGGTGGTGTATCTGCGAACGAGGACGAGGATATATCGAGGTGAAGTAACAGGTACCGTGGTAGAAAGTTTTTGGATTTCACGTAGCCGGTGTTAGCGTTGCGGCGGGATGACTACGGTTTGATTCCACTGGGTTTGGAGACGGTAGGGTGAACGGGATTTCGAGGGTGTTTGATTATTTTAGGGGTGTCCGGTTACAGTGTGGAGAAATTACTTGCACACCCTGTTTAGCGAGTAAAGAAATACTTTGCTCGGTTTGCGATGATGTTGGGTTAAATTTTGTACTCTTTTGATGAACGTTTGCACTTTTCTACTAATTGGGCGTGGAAATAGCATTTTTAATCGGTGTACATATCTTTCGTGGTGATTTTTTGTGTTTTTTTTTCGGGAACGTTACAGTTTTTACCGGAATATAAACACTGCGATTTAGGGTAAGTTTTATATACTTTAGTTTATAAGGGAAAGAAATCTATTCGATGTGACGTTTCGTCACGTAAATTGGGAAAAAGAACTTTGAAATTTTCAAGTATAAAATTTGAAATTTTTGAAGTACTTGTGGAATTTGAGCGGTGATTTCTAATACCGCGCTATAATGTTTCACGGCGTCTCTGTAGATTATAACAAAACGATACTGAGATACGGAAAGCGATTATGGGGACATGTATAGCGATCGAGACAGTTTCCGCGTCACAGTGTGTTAGTATCAATCGAAACTCTATTAATTCGGAAGTAGAAGCTCCTCGGCCGTTCGAAATGGGTCATGTAGCAAGTTTATGGTGTTGAACATGTTCGAGAGCGACACACGAGCTTCATTGAAAACGATACATGCAGTCTCAGTGCTTAATTTCTGATAAAGCACAACTTTTTCAATTATACCTAACAATATGACACTTTGATCCAGTGTTGACAATAATTCAATTATTTTCCCACGATAGACAAATAAATTTTTGTTCCATTCCACTGGCATCGGTATTCAATGAATTCTTTTATATCTTTTAATTCCATAACGTTTTCACATTGACTCGTTCGAAGTACGAGAAGTAAATATATTCTATCTCTCACGATTCAATCATCGCCGGAATACGTATTCAAATATTTTAATGACCTTAATTACTAAAAAAAAAAGAAATGAGGGTGAACTGTTTCAATGATCCCGTTACAGTTTCGTATCGCGATGTTCCTTTCGAACTTTAATCAAAAGAGAACCAACCCCGCGTCGACGGTCCATAGAAATTCAGTAAAAAAAAAAAGAAAAAAAGGAGAAAAAGCCGCGGACTCTGGCAAACAACAGAAATTCCCATCTCTAATTACCATTCCATCAACGGTATCACGGAAACGTAATATTCATGTGTATTTCACCCTGATACTCTCCCATACGCCATTTTCCATTTAATCCCGATTCATTTGCTCTAATGTACGGTGAAAACATGTGTACGTACTTTTCGACTTTATCAACGATAAGTGTAATGGACGCCATTACCGTTCCGCCGTTAATTCGTTTCCCATTTTTTTTGTTGCCGTCCCCCCTCCCCTCTTCATCCCACCCTCTTCCGTCGCGATAGATTGTCACAATGTTTTTATTGTAACGCAAATTTTCTTTGTTATCATTCGATTTTGTCTCATCGCTTCGGGGCGGTTCTTTCTCGTGCTCCGACCGGGCGATTTGTCGTTTCGCCGTCATGGGGGTCGTTGCGGGGTTAAATTATGCGGGCGCACGGTTTATGTTTCCCTTCGATGGCCTTGAGATTACTTTTGTCGTACGGTCACGTTCGTTGTGTCACTCCGCGAGAATTTTCCCGCGCTTTATTTACGAGAGGACGGGAAGAAAACCGTATAACGTCACTCGACGATGATTTTTTTTTTTTACCCCGTAATCGTTGAGTGTTTAATGATTCAAGCGTAAGTCGAACTTGGTGTGCGTTATTCTAATTATAAATCGACCTGGTGAATTTTTAGTTGATATATATATATATTTTACAGAATTTTTTTTGTTCGTGGTTGTAAAGAAACACGATGTGGGTTTAATTTGAAATCGTAGGGGCAGGGATCGATCGTTAATTTCATAGGGGTTGCTTCGTGTTCTCTCCGTGCGAGTGTTGAATGTTCGATAAATGAAAATCGTCATCTTTTACCGTCGGAAATTGACTCGCCATTGTCCAGCTTCGCTGCGGCGAGGTGAAAGGTATTTCCGGTGATCAGATTCCCATTGTTCCATGGCGTCCTTCATGGTTTATTCTTACCGGGTCAGTCGCGGGGGATGATAACTTTCATTAACGGTCTACTTTTGTCGTGTCCCACGTTCAAAAAGTACCTTCGAATTTTCCCCAGTTAAATAAACCCGTAGTGTTGGCCACTTGGTACTTGTTATACCTGATAAATTGAAATGAAAACGATACGCGAATAATGCAATTTTCCCCCGATATCAGATCGAGGGGAATGGGAATCGACGTGAAAATGAATTTTTCGATAAATAAAAATGCATTAATTTCGCGTGCTCGATTAAAATATATGGGAACGGGGCGTATTTCCCCCCGTCGTTTTAAACGTCAAATAATCTCTGCGAGCGAAGTTGCGAAAGCGATTGAAAAGATTTAATTGGATTTCGTAAACAGCGAGTCGCGGGGCTTAAAAATAAATATTCCCCCTTATTTGAATGATTTATACCATTGCGCGGTGTTGTACGGTGTGATTTAAATTGAAAAACTCACGCTTCTCGCTGCCCGGTCGTTCTGATTCGAACGTCAGCGTTTCTGTTATCCATCTGCAGCTGTAATTGTATCACATGGAGAACGTACGGTACATAATTCTTCGGATTTTCAAACGGAATACATTTCTTTTTATTTTCTTTCTTACGGAAATCACTTTTTATTAACGTTCCGTGGAAACCGTACATCGAATTGATCATTTTAATAATTACAATAACGGTTCACGAGTTTAATTCAAATTGAAAATCAAACATGAAAGTGGACCATCTTTGTCGATGCTTTGATTTCAATTTAAATCGAATTCTACGGAAATTATAAATATTTGTTAATTTTCTTCGAATATACGGATCCTCGTAAAAGATCTTTATTCGGTATTGGAATTATTCGAGTTCTCGTAACTTAGGAACAGTTTTCATTTTTCACGATTTCTTTCCCCGTTTTTTTTTTCAGATCCGTCAAAGGACCTCTGGCGAGGACAGTTCTAATTCGGTGTTCCTAAATTCACGTTACCACGGTTAATTCGTGCGTAACGCATTTACGACGGTAGGGTGTTATTTTCTACGCTATCACATCCCATACAAGGTATTCCGGACAATCAATATTTATTGCGGGGCTCGTTGGGAGAAAACTACTACTGACGAGGAGATCTGATCATGCTTAGCCCAAAGATGCAAAGAACGGGTGAGTTTCAACTAATTTTACCACTTTACGACGAAAATATATCGTCATTTTTTTCACACAATTCATGAAAATATAAATACTGAGAAAATTAAAAGTAAATAATAGTTTCCCATATTTTGGACTGAAACATCATTTTATTTTACATATCCGGTTACTTTAGAATTCTGTTCAAACAATGACGGAGTTTATTGTGTTCTTATTTTAACATTTCTTTTTAATAGAAGCTTATTAAAGTTCACTTTTTACACGGCGATTATCGATTAGAATTTAATGAATAATGTTAGTGATTTTTAAGGGAAACTGAGGGCTATAATTGTGCGTGTAAATGTATCTTTCAACGAATACATAACGGCGAATGTAGTGGCGCGTATCAATACGTCATTTGCGCCATTTGATAGTGAATTATGGCTTGATTGGATTATAATGTATGCACGTGTTATTTCGCTCCGAAAATTCGCCTATAGTCCTCGCGCGTAACACGTGTAATACTTATTAAGACGAAGCGAACACGCAGCTGCGAATCGCGTTTTGCGATACATTTACAATAACAATTTGATTTCTCACTCGGAAGTACTCGAAACCTTTTCGAATCAAAAACAAAATAAGTTACGTTAAAGCACACGGTTAAACAGATAAAGAATAGCTTCGAAAATCCGTTTTCCTTTGTTCCGACGAAATAAAGAAAAAAAGAAAATGTGAATTGTTGCGCATTACCGTGTGGAAAAATTCAGCGGAAGAATAATTCAAAGGTACGGAAAAGTTTGTCGTCCGTTGCACAAAGCAGCCGTAAGACGTTTGTGTGTCTCGGGGAACTCGTGCCGTTGAAACGTTTTGTTAGAAAGGAGTTCAAAATTTTCTCGTTCCACTTCCGCTCCGTTATTTCGAAGTTCCGTCGGGGAACATTTTACTTCCGACGAAATAAATAGAAAACGAGGCAAAAAACTATCGATACGAATTACCGAAGCTTTTTCCGGACGAAACAAGTAGTCGGGAGTATTTGTTAGTACAACATGAAAGCAGACTCGGATGGTAAGGCTTTTGCCCAAATGGAAAAGGTTATTTTTTTTTTAAATATTACAAAAGTTCGGTATGTGCAAATTCATTTTTCCCTGTTTCAAACTTTTCTTTATACATATTTTCCTGTAACAGAAATACCAATATTCAATTTACTATCGAAACTTCATCATTTCCGGCGACCCCGAGATTTCGTTGTTATTAATTGCATAAATTCCAGCGTGTGTCACGCGATTAATAAAACGACAGGGATTCCTCAACAATTAATTTTACATCCCAGCGGGAATATTTCCTGATAAATGGAACCCTAATATTTCAGCGAATCCATGGACGTACATTTCAGCAACTTTTCATCTATAATCATCATAGTTTATTAATAAACCTGGTGGTAAATTACTACGATTAAAAATCCATTAAAACAAAGAACCTCGTTGAAAAATTCACCTTCCGCGAGCGAAGCACTGCATTGAATTTTAACGTTCCGTAAATAATTCAATTTCAGATACCTGTTCGCGAATTATAGGGCTATTTTCATAAGTTTCCCTGTAAAGGGTCGTATGTCGCGCATTTTCCCGGGGAAATAGCTTTGATACGGGAAAGTTTTACACGTCATAGAATCGTGTGTACGCGAACGAAGTTGGACGGGCAATTTCATGAATTCGATGCAACGGGATTCCCCATACGAGTCGAAAGTTTCCTAACCGTGCAAATATTGACTCTTTGAGCTGTGTCTGTTTCCAAATGACTCGCTTCCCGATTTCTTCGCGAACGAGACGCGACTTTCCCGAAACATTTTGCTCGCTGTATTTAAAGCACAGCGGATTCGCGTATAAGTAATGAGAGAGCCGTGAGGGAAATGTTTGAACTATAAACTTAGAAATTATGAGCCAAGTTTGTTTTTTACAGAGGATGATTTAACAATTACTCACAGCGTTCCCGTCGTGTTATTAATTCGACTGATTATTGTGTAATTCATTAATAAATGGTCGGGAATCACGGTGTTTTTACCATTTGCCATCGTTAGTTTGTAAACTTCCTTAATGGAACAAATGTTTCAAAAAAATCGGACGCGAAATTGTGCGGCGAGATGTTTTAAGTGTAATATATGCGGGAAAGCTTTTACGAGGATGGAATTTTGAATCAGCAACGGCAGATGTTCGCAGCTAATGGTAGAAAATTTAATATAATGGGTTCCGTAACGAATAATTTTTCTACCCTGATCATTTGACGATCGAGAATCAATTAGGATCAGCGTGAATTTTTATTTAATAACCAACATACCGTAATTGTCATAGATTTTCTGTTTACACCGTTATCTAAAAGCGAAAGAAATATGTCACCTTGGTTTTACAATTTCTATCGTGGAACACTTCTTGTACACGTTGAGGTCAATTATTATATGCCGTACAATACATACACTTTACACGGTACGTAACATTGATCGGTATTTAATTCGAACGAAATTGTTCGACCGGCTGATTAAATATTTCGCCGATGGAAACACGAATTGAAATATAATTCATCGAAAGTATACATACACGGGCCACCGTGGAAAAAAAGAGTGGCGCATAAACATTTATGGTGTTGACAATTAGATAATCAAGAATTCATAAACCTGATCCTCATCAAACCGAGTATTAAAACCGACCGTAATTTATACAACGTGCGGTATTGTTAATGCAAGCATTAAAATATACATGTGCGTATAATTCGCGGCTTGATGAAGTCGTGAATTTTATCAAAACGTTCGTAATCCGGTATTCGACGTTAATGTATGCGGAACTATCGCAATATCGAATACACACCGCGTGGTAATTTAACGGAAGAATATTCATAAGCGTGTACGCGTATGGTCGACATACGTCACAGAGTAATTGCAAATTCTGTAATAGAAATTTTCCGAGTTGCCCGGTGAGTAATTAGTTTTTTGGTGGTCCGTGAAAGAGAAGGGTGATTTTTTTAATCGTGAAACTTCTCGGGGCACTGTGGTGCGCGTGGATTAATTACGAATCGGAGTGAAACAAAAAGTGAAACGCCCTGGAGGTTCACACTTTCGGTTACACTATTTCGTTTCACCGTTGTACTCACTTTAATTGTGAGTGATCGTAGGGAAAAGGGTGGTTCCCGGGTTACTTGAAGTCAGTATAAACATATAGTGAGTTTGGTTTCATAATTCTGTTTCATATTGCATTTACCCATGAGTTTGAGTTCGAAGGGAAGGGGGAAAAGTAGTCCCAGTTCGCCCCACCATTTAGTGACCTCTGTAAACCGAGGGAAGGGTGTTTACTTCACAGTTTGTCTCTGGTGTTTCAAGGTGATAGTTTGTACTGTGACTTACACGCGTTTCATATATTCGTTTCTTTCCTGTCTACTCTGCATAGTGGGGCGTTGTACGTTTTATTTCTATCTTGATTGTTGCTGTGTCATTTCGTGGTTAATGTGATGTTAATTTCAAGTGATATCAGTTATCGGAATTCAGAATGTCCAGAAAAAGAAAGTAGACTCAAATTGATTTCACAAATTTCATTTTCAACATGAGTATCGACCTGGCATACACTTTTTTAGGAAAAGACCGTGAGTGCCATTTTTGTCGACTTTTTTCTATTTCATTTATTTCTATGACGTGCAGTGCAAATGTTAAATGTTTTGAAAAAAAGTGTGAAGAACCACTCGAAAGAAGTGTCAAGCACGTAAAAAAGGGTCTTTTCGGAATTTTGAACAAAGGTCTAATCTCGGTAGCTCGATTTTTACTTTTTGGCTCTTACGACTGCGCTTTATGATTTATGTTTCGCAAATACCGTTCGTACATCTTGTACATGTATGAAAGTCATTCTTTAGAGAACGGGATGAATGTCGCTCGTTTGTTTACCATTTGAAATAAATAAATTGCCGAGATATCAATATTCAGCGGGGATTTGCAATTTCTAAAATTGATATCTCTCGTTGAACGTCGCAATACGGCCGACGTTGTAAGGATATTATTCCGCGAAACGAATAAAAGTTTATTTACAGTTTCGGACACGACGTACAAGCACAATTACGCGAATCATTTACAACAATAATGCCGTTTAACGCGATAATTTTGGTATAATACGTTCGGCGTGTTTCGATATTATTACTTGTTCGTAAATACACTGGTGTACACAGGTTCATTTATATTCGTTTATTATGCAATGAAATTATTTCTATAATAATACGATTGTTCCATCGGACGTCATTAACCTTTAATTTTGATTATTGATTCGTTACGTGAATTTTGTTAATTAGTTCGCTGCGGAGTTCTGTTTGCAGTGTGTAAATTACATTTGATTCCCTCGAAGTCCATGAGAAAATAATTTCTTTGTGTCAGTAGGTATATGTATGCAATAATCATTTGCGAGGGAACGAATCGAATTATTTTTATATTATTTGTAAAATTATACTTATAGAAAATTTGGAATATTGTCAAAGGTGTCGAATATTTTTTAACGTCATCAGAATATAGATTTTCATATTGCACGTGACGTGTAAAAACTGGGACAAAGTTTTTGCTTCTTCTTTCTGTTCGCATTAGAGTAAGTTAACTTACACAATGCTTCACGGAAGTAATCATGATTTACTCAACGAAGTGGGATATTTCATTTAAAGTTGAATTCTACTGTTACCATAATGTTACTTTTTAAAGGCAGACGGGACCTTTAATTCAAAGTACCTCGGAGCTGTCAGACCTTTATGCTAGACTCATTCTACATTAAACGAATCATAAAACCTTTCGAAGAATATTCGACATATATTTTTTACGCCATATTCAACTTTGACACGTTACAAATTTCTAATCTTAGAGACTTAAATAAGTACAAATTTTAAAGTTTAGAAACTTTAGTGCAAAACATACCAAAGGCCTCGAATTCCAAAATTCAAATATCCATAGATCCTCAAGTTTTTGCCTTGCAATAACAAAAAAAATCGAATTGTTACAAATTATTCAAATATCCATAGATCCTCAAGTTTTTGCCTTGCAATAACAAAAATAAATCGAATTGTTACAAATTAACCGAATTTTCGTTTATAGTTCACGTTCGTAGTAATCTACGATCTAATGCACACATGTTTGTTACATGTTGCAGTGAGGGTGAATGACTCTCAGCTTGTCATGATCTCGCAAAAAGCCCGTGACGATCATTCGCTGACTGGATATTTGCAGAAGCGGACCGCTGACTGTGCTAAGTGGCAATTACGATGGTTCGTTTTATATCAGGTGGGTATCTCTCGATTCTTCTTCACCTTAACTCCGTGCAAACGAACTTTCGTTATCGTAAAACAAACTCGGCGAAACGAACTTACGCAGAGTTTTTTTTACACGATTTTACTAACGAATTTTTTAGAAGCACGAAGAAAATCGGCGCCAGACGTAATTAGCTTTGGGAAAGTACTTTGTTAAGTTGGTAATGACACTTAGAGTTACTTGAACAAAGATTTCGTTCTCACGTTGTCGACCTCATCGACTCGCCAATAAATTCTGCAGAATTGATGATGATTATCATCGTTACTTTTGACGAGGTGATTTTATTACTGATTTTTAAAGTTACTTTGTACAATTATAAAAATTGCGTTGATTTTTAATTATTAATATATATACTACTTTTTAGTGAAATAATGTAACTCTGTTCCTTTGTATCGCTTTTCTCGCGGAGGAATTTTCACGCGAAATTAATGTTCCGCGAAACATCCAAAGTGTCCGAATAATTCTGTGGCACACAAAATACTCGTTACTTCGCTTGCAATCTCCTATAAAGAAAATCACATGAATAATTTATTTCACCTACACAAGGAAACAGATTTTCACGTTATCCGTGGTTCGAGAGTTTTCATAATTTTTACAAAATTAAAACTTCTCTCAGCACGATGTTCGCGAAGTTTCCTGAAAGCCGGCGCTTCGGCCAACTCCGCGGCTCTTTTTTCGCGAGCTCTTTAACCAAGTGAAAAGAACTTTCACTGTAGTTCCGGAAACGTGTTTCGTCGTTTCCCAAACAATTTCCGTCTCCTTTCTACGTAACTTCTTATCTCAGTTTTGCTCGGGGCGTCGCTGTCTCCTTAATTTCGCGATAATTCGCCACGAATAAATTTCTTGCGGGATGAAACTTCTCCCATTACCGATTATCCTGTGTTCTATAGTTATTTAAAAGAGATTTTCTAATTTACTAAAATAAAATTATGAATATCTATATTCTATAGCTAGGTATTTATAGAATATTTTCTAATTTACTACAAAACAGTTATGATTATTTTTCCGTGGTTCATGTATCGCATATTAATTACCAAAGGTGAAGTTAGGAATACCAAATATACCTGCTGAATATTCATAATATTTTGATAAAAGTAATTTTCTGTGAAAATATTTGCGAATCGTTTATCACAGTGTAAATACGTAGACGCGTAAAACATTACAAACATCCCAACGTGGTGTAATTGGTGGTGTCTAATTACGATGCCGTTGTCTGTTCCAGAACCTGCTATTCTACTATGAAAACGACAACTGTTCGAAGCCCAGCGGGGTCATACTATTAGAGGGTTGTTACTGCGATCGCCTCATCATCGCCAATAGCAAAGAGTCGGACAAACAGGTACGCTGATCAACGTCTATATTCCGCCTTCGGTTTCCCTTTGTAACAATTCTGCAGGCCGCGTACATTTCCGCCGTGACAGCTAAAAATTCCACGGTCGGAAATCGATACCGGAAAATGTGGAAGTGCTTGAAATTACTGGGTGGGACGAGTCGGTTTTTCCTTTATTTTTAATCGGCAGAGAGCGCGTAATTAAAAGGTTGACTGGGAGTCGAATGTTTCGGTAAATGAACTGGTAGGAAAAAAGTAAATTATTATAAATATCTTAACGGGGAATTGTGGGAAATGAATACCGTGTTAGACGTTTCCATGTAACTTTGTATGGGAATTATTGTTAAAGTAGAGAGTCACACTTTTTTTTATTGTCAAAGATATCTTTTTGAGTAATTAATTATGGTAATGGGAACATTTCATTTTTGCAAATTCTCTCTGAAGATTAGCTGTGTCGTTCGATCTATTTTGTTTTCTCATTTTGATAATTGTATTTTATTAAAACACAATAACTTTTCCCTGTGATAAATTACATTTGTTACATAGAAAGCATTGTATGATTTACCGTGTGAATTATAGTGCAAACCGACGTGTTAGATGAATATTCTCCCTATTTATCGGGACTTTGCATCGCGCACGGAAAATGTTTCCCCGCGGCTAGACCGACACGTAACGATTTGCAAATCGCGAAATCGAATTCTTATCCGGGGAATTAGAATAGTGCCACGTCGTTACCATTTAAATGACCTATTTTGAGGGCGACATGCGAAACGAGCCACGTGCAGGCCGAGTACTCTTTCGCAAAAACTTGCGAACACGAGCCAGGCAGCGAACAATTTTCAACGGCCTCTTGTTTCCGTGTTAATGGGACGTGTGCGTAAGTATGTAACCGCGTGGGCGTTGAGTTTACGTGGTAAATTACGAGTTTACGTGGTAAACATCTTTAGAAATTCGCGTTTGCGTGAAATGGGCGCGGAAAGTTTAAATCCTTTTGGATTTAGTGCGTTGAAATTTGACGCTCAAAGATTTCAAGGTAAAGAATTTCCAACGCCTGGAAATTTTGGAAACCTTCAAATCTTTGGGGTGGAAAGTTTTCAACGCGTAGAAATGTTGTATCGTTGAAATTTCAAAGCACAGAGATCAGTATTCGAATAATTTCCTATCAGGGAAATTGATTCGCGCTACCTACGCCAATGGCGAACGCGAACAAGTGAATCGTACAAAGAGCAAATTGCGTTTACGCGAACAAATAGCGGCGCAGGCATTCGATAGCACTCACGCTTTTACGCCACTTTAAGTAGAGTGTTTCTGCTACACCGATTAGCTACGAAGTGCACGACAAATACACGCAGAAATCAAACTGGTCAGTTAGCAGACGGTCGAACAGATTTTTTTTTCCCGTAAAATGTTTACGTGTATAAAATATATTGAATTTGTTTAATACAAGGTCTGAAAAACTCTTGATAAAACCATTTAAACATACAAACTGTATGTCGATAATATTGCACCTATATTACAAAACTTTAATATTGCAACATTTTTATGACTTTTTTATTAAATCAATATCTGAAACATTTGTAGAATACTGAAACGAAAATTGAGATACGTTAATTTGTCACTGAAGCAGCGATTATATAAGTCAATTTACCATGATTCTCTATGAAAATTATTTTGTTCGATCGTAATGGCAGCAGATAGTCTCAAAGAATGTGGGTTGAATTCTAAAATGATTACTGGTGGGGCATTAACGCGTGAAATATTATGGATAAAAGCTGTATCGATTTTTCCAAAGGTCACGTGACAGGTTAACCCTTTTTTTATTTTTTTTAAACGGAGCACTCCTTATGGATTTCTTTTCTCCACCATTTTTGTTTTTTATCGCCCTTAAATATATGAGTGCACCTATCGTTTGCGTTTATATTTCCCGGTTCGTGAAAGGGTTGTTAAATATTACTAATATATGCATGCGTGCATAATTTCTCATCCAAAAGAATCAATGTGGAGAAACCTTCCAGCGCCAGAACGAAATCAATTGAAAAAAGCACTCTTACATAATCGCAGATAAAAATCCCTCGCGGGTCTAATAATATTACTAAACCTTTAACATATTAAAATCCGTCACTTCGCTTCACCCTACCTGTATAACCAGCAAGTGTGTAATACGCTACCGGCGTAGGGTTAATTTACAAGTGACCGACCATGTTTGCGTGTAGATTCTATTAGAACAGTTGTCGGCCTGTACCATTATCATGATTGAATGATGAAGTTCTCCCGGCGTCCATTCGCCGGGCCCAATAATGATTTAACTTTCGCCCCGTGTATAACGGAGCGTAGAAAACAAGATGGAGAGACGGCATCTGGGCCACTCGAAGTTTACTTGTCCTAAGATCGGTGTATCGACTGCGACAGACCTGCGTCACCGGTGATACTCTGTGATCATTTACCGGGTCAAATATTTGTTCTGGAAATTAATCATCCGTAACCGTAGCCATCGGTTACCCGTGCACCAATATGCGCATGGATTTCGCAACGGAAACTGTGAAACACGTCCCGTGGATTCTCGATGGATGTGTTTCAAGCGTGAAATTTAAACGGTGGATGATTTTACAGGTGAAATTTTGAACTTGAAATGATTTTTAGCGTCCGTGGAATTTGAGGTGTGTTAGTATCGTGTAACTTGGTCCCGTGGAAAATTGGCGAATTATTTAAACTTTATCAGTCGAAGTTGAACGGTTAACCGTAGACGGAAATATAATTGATATTACATCCTGGGCTAATTACGCGGTTAATTACAGGGCTTTAGAAACGGGAAGATATTAAATATTGTTGTGAAACTCATTAACTAATTTAAATTTTTGACTAATGGCGGTCGGTATTTATATGTTCGTAGTTAGCGAGAATAGTTTAAATAATTCTGTGCTAAGGTGGAAATTAATTTTCTTTTGAAGAGAAAGTATGTTACTATGTCTATTATTAGATATTACATGGCGATCAATGTTTATACCAAATCTAATTATCGTGGTAATTGAATTTCTAATAACTGGAAAATCAACTGATAATTATTGTACATACATAGGGCTCATTCCATACGAAATCGATCACTTTTCGGAGCGACATCTCAGAACATTTTCAAAATCACTGATGTTATAGCCCTTGGCGTGCCAAATACGGACCTGTCTTTGTTTTTTCGAAATTTTGAAAATTGACGAAGTTACAGCTGTTCAAAGTTTGGCATTTCTTGAAAAATCGAGAAAACTCTACTTTTTCAAAAATTTATATCTCGGCAACGGTAAAGCGTAGCAACAAAATTTTTTTTTCATTTTCACCGGAAAGGACCAAATTTTTCAATAAAAAATACAATTTGCATGACTATCGATGTTAACTAATATTTCCAATCAGTTCTTTTAAACAATTGTGCATAACTTCTGGCGTTCGCGTTTTAAAAATCTGAAAAAATTCAGGCGTATACCTTGAACCTTCCTCTTCAAGTAACCGCAAGCAAAATGACGGACGTTGGAATAACGACTCTGTAAACAATCGCGAAAGTTGAAAATGTAGCCGTTTGACGCGTTCCGCCGTGCAGTTGCCGACACGCCATACCCCCACTCCTACCGCACTGCTGCTACGTACTTACTGAGCGCCGCTCAGCGACACAATCAACACAAAGAAAAGTTGTGTGCCGATTAGTTAAAAAATCTGAAAAAAATTAAATAAGCAGCTTAGACTGTCCCCTTTCAGAATGTGCTACGAAAAAGAGGGACAGTCTAATAGTTGACGAATAATAATTAGTCAAAGTGGACCGTAGTAGTTTACTATGGTACCTCTCGTTTAAAAATCTTAAAAAAATTAAATAAGCAGCTTGGACTGTCCCCTTTCAGAATGTGCTACGAAAAAAAGGGACAGTCTAATAGTTGACGAATAATAATTAGTCAAAGTGAACCGTAGTAGGCGGCACACGGTACATCGCTTACCAGTGCTACCTTTATTATCGGTCTTAGTTTATCGATGGTACCTCTCGTTTAAAAATCTGGAAAAAATTAAATAAGCAGCTTAGACTGTCTCCTTTCAGAATGTGCTACGAAAAAGACGGACAGTCTAATAGTTGACGAATAATAATTAATCAAAGTGATCCGTAGTAGGCGGCACACGGTTTAACTAATTATTATTCGTCAACTATTAGACTGTCCCTCTTTTTCGTAGCATATTCTGAAAGGGGTCAGTCTAAGCTGCTTATTTATTTTTTTTCAGATTTTTTAACTAACCGGCACACAACTTTTCTTGGTGGTGATTGTGTTGCTGAGCGGCGCTCAGTAAGTACGTAGCAGCAGTGCGGTAGGAGTGGGGGTATGGCGTGCCGGCAACTGCACGGCGGAACGCGTCAAACGGCTACATTTTCAACTTTCGCGATTGTTTACAGAGTCGTTATTCCAACGTCCGTCATTTTGCTTGCGGTTACTTGAAGAGGAAGGTTCAAGGTATACGCCTGAATTTTTTCAGATTTTTAAAACGCGAACGCCAGAAGTTATGCACAATTGTTTAAAAGAACTGATTGGAAATATTAGTTAACATCGATAGTCATGCAAATTGTATTTTTTATTGAAAAATTTGGTCCTTTCCGGTGAAAATGAAAAAAAAATTTTGTTGCTACGCTTTACCGTTGCCGAGATATAAATTTTTGAAAAAGTAGAGTTTTCTCGATTTTTCAAGAAATGCCAAACTTTGAACAGCTGTAACTTCGTCAATTTTCAAAATTTCGAAAAAACAAAGACAGGTCCGTATTTGGCACGCCAAGGGCTATAACATCAGTGATTTTGAAAATGTTCTGAGATGTCGCTCCGAAAAGTGATCGATTTCGTATGGAATGAGCCATAGGTATCCGTGCTCGGCGATTACTATTATTGCATGAAATGGACTTCATTCAGTATGCCCTAATTTCCCATGTAATATTAACGGTATCAATTACATTCTCGTTAAAAATATGACTGAAATATTAAACACCATTACAGGAAGTCTATCCTTATTAATAAAACAAAAATGGGACAGTCTTTTAGCGCAGAAATACAAGCTGAGAATAGCGCGTTATGGGAATTCGATTTTTATACTTTATTCCGGGATCAGCCAGATTTGAAATTGTCTTTTGTGGATAGCGGAAAACGTGATTGGAATTTTAAACAGAAATTTTCTTCGACTCGCAACGAGGAGAATTTTAAATTTTGGCAGTTTCGGCGATCCGAGGGTCGAAATTACTAGAAAGTGGCGGATTAAATAAAACTCGAGAGACGTTTCGATGAATCGTTTGTGCGAATTAGCTGGCAAATGGCTGGGCAGAATCACCGTTACTTTTTTTAACGAATAAAGACGGATCACCAAACTGGATTCGATGATTCGTTTGTTCGGACAAAAGGGACGGTAATTTCATTGGTATTAAAGAATTCGTTTCCCCGTGAAGTATCCGGGTTGTTCACTCTACTAAAAGCAATCATTTTATTTGCCTGTTTCATTTTAAATTCCCGTCAAAGGGACGACTTGTCAAAAGGAACATTTTTTATGCCACGGAATTATAATTACATCGGTAGAAATTTTGCCTGCACGGAGCCGCCGTGCATTTAAAATCGTTTCAAAGAAAATATACAAGCACCGAAGACGAAAGTCGTTAAGCTTCATTTATCATTTAAATCCAATCGCCGGAATTAGCTATGGAATTTTACAGCAAGTCTCCGCGGTATTCGGGGGGTAACTTTTTATGGAAATCCATGTAAAGAAAAATCGCTGAATTAGTAATTTCCTTTCAATCGGTCCCGGTAGCTTTAATTCTGACCTTTTTACCCGAGAAATTGTGTCAACTGCCCTAATTTCTGGCCAACTTCGCGAAATTGATTTTTAATAATTAATCCGGCGAAAGTTTCACCTGCTATAGTTTCGCGTCATCGAACACTGTGTATATTCTACGAACAATCTCGTAATGTAGATGTTTTAGCCGCGAGAAAAAAAGCTTTCGAAAGAAAAGTCGGAGGAAATTTGTTAGTTTTCTTTCTTCTCTCCTGTTAATTCATTTTAAATTACTTGGTAGAATGGGATTAGGACACTTTCTACTCCAGATTCCTATTTCTCTCATTTTCCATGTATATTTTCTACTCTCATAAACATCGCAAATATAATTTTCCATAGAAAATGTATTAGTAGGTGATGTACCCGCGAATGTCAAAATTGAGCAAATAATTGTTACCATCACCTACAGATTTCTCCGTACAGATCTTTCAAAGTGTAGAATTTTCAAGATTAACAAATTTCTACGCTCCTTTCTAACTGACACAATGGAGAACCGCTGTTTTCCACGTAAAAGAAAAGCATCCAAAGATTTCCAGTACTTCCGCAGCTATGCGGTAAAAATATTCGCCGTCGCATACCGACGGCTGCGATTTCACGTAAAACCGACGTAAGACGCGAGTATCGTCTCATTAAAACAGCGATAACGAAAGGCTGACTCGATGATCGAGCGGTGGAAATTATTTTCCTTACACGAGGAGCCGTTGCTGAATTTACAGCGTGGCAATTTACTTTAACTTCGGTATCCAATTTCAGATCCGTGCTTATTCGTCTGATAGACCGGCGGGAAAGTTATTCTATTATAATTCAATTAAGCGGAATAATATATACATTTCGCGAAATTACGTGGAATTTCGCATTGGTATCCGCGACACGGCGAATTAATATCGCGACAATTTTCATTTCACGCAGCTGTTTGTATTTAGTTGGTCCTGAAAATTATTACGCAAATATCAGACGTTGATTCTCTAATTAAAAACATTTCGAACAAATCTTTCGTTCGGTGAATTCAGACCGAGAGAAGAAACAAAAATGGAAACGGAAATGATGTACTACTGCAGTCGGTTAATTTTTCCCGCGTAGATTCTGCGATTGCTTCGTAACTTGTTTGTTAGAGAAACTTTAATCTTTGAAGTCACGTAAAATTTCAGAATTACTCGAGTTAATTCGTCCCGGTGCAATTTTACGAGATGAAATCTTTTAGCATTAACGCGGCACCTTTGATGAAACTTTATATTCCCGATGGCAATATCGGTGACTTTCGATATAGGATGGAAGTTAGCCGGACACGAGTTGTAAAATGAAATTTAATTATCACGGTTTACAATATCTCGTAATATTACGCAACACCCAGTAGATTTTCTACAACATTCTCGGCAGGATATTCAGTAACGTTTAAGAAACAGACAATTTCCTTCGGAACGAGATTGCGCAACTCGCAGGAAATTATTCGATCCACAATTACATAATTGCGTGGCATAATACTCCGCCGTAAAGGAATCACATCTTTCATTGGAGAAATCAATGACGCTGACTTGATTCGGATCTTAATCCAATTTAACTTATCAAAATCGACTCGTTTGACGTTGTAACTTCCGAGGAGGAAAGTTACGGGGCTCCATTCATCATTTAAACCTAATCGAGGGAATTGATTTGCACCGGTCAATTAGCCCGGGATCCCATAGTGCCGTCATTATGTAACTTTTCCAAGGAAATCCTGATATCTGACGATAATTCCACCATGTATTATTTTCCTAGTTAATTGAAAGTCACACAAATACTGTTTTTTATATTTATTTGCAAAATTTATATATTTAATATCATTTTACTTATGTTTTAAATTCTTAAAATGTATGTCAATGCTTTTTCTAATGCTCAAATTTTCTTGAAAAATCGAAGAGAAGTGTATTGACATTAATTTAATGCTAACCTAAAATATCATATTCTTTTTATTGAAATCTAATCGTGAAATTAGTCTCTATAAACGTTCAACTCCTCCATATAGGACTTTTCAAATAAATTCTTTTACAGACGTTTCAAGTATTATGATTCAATAAAATTTGAAAAGTACGCCATTTATTTCTACCTCGTTTTACTGCGTAACTTCATTTATTAGCGCAGTTCTCTTAAAGAAAAGTCATATTCTCGAATGACAAATCAATCATGCCGGCTCGGGGAAGTTGTTAATCAAATTCCGCCGTTCAGAGTAAATCCATGGGGAATCCATCATTTTATGGTGTACAATTCCGGGCCTCGAAATAAGACGTACGAGCTTTCGGTGTCAAATAAATCTAGCGAGATAAATCTGCGAAGATGCTTCGCAACTATGCTCGAGGAAGTCGAAATACCGATAAATTTATTTGCAAAATTTCACCGCGCTAATTGTTCCTTTGCTCGTTCTTTTGTTGGTTAAAAAAAAGCTTTGCACCGGGACTGAATGAATTTGATCCAATCATATTTCGTTTCAGGAGACCATTAATAAAATTGCGAGCAAACGGAACATTGTCACTATTGTTCAGTTGAAATTTTCTCGTTTATTTGTTTGCGACACACAAGTTCACCAATAAAACGTACTCGCTCCCGCGATTCATCTGCCGATGAAAAACAAGTGAAACTGTATAAATACCATTACAAAGCCTCGCATATAGTGTAACCTATTTCCCCGGTATATACAATATGAAAAGCAAGAAAACAAAGGAAGTCAAAGACAATACCACCGAATTCTAAACCGAACAAATTTATTTCAAATCATACCTTGAAAAACCATGTACAAATTTCAAACTAACATGGTCGAAATTTTATCGTACCGTTCAAAGGTTAATTATATTCAACTTACTTTAATTATTCTACGACTAGCAACATAATTAACCCTAGGCAGGTGAAAACTGACCCCACGGACGTTACCTGGCGTACAATTAGGTCACGTATTTAATTTTAAATAAATCTACAATATTTCACATCTACTAACATACACTTTTCCGACGTTCAAATACATCTACCGACAAAAATCCGTCATCGTCGCATTTTCCGTGGTGTCGAGTGTTTAAACGGTTAAAGAAACCGAGACGTGGCAAGCGAGTGCCCGGTTAGTCTTTAAATCCCGAGGGAGGGAATTCTCCCGGGTGTATGCTTGACTTTCTAGAAAAGGGAACCACGTTGTCCCCGGGTGACAAATCAATGGCACCCGTCAGCCTTGACGGCGCTTATTCCCGGCACTCGTGAAACAATGACCAGGTTCTTACGTCGAACCACCACTCGTCCCGTGTTACGACGGCATTGTCTGACGGCTGGCATTGTCCCCGTTTTTCCTTGCCCTGGAAAACCGGCCCGCGAAACGCATCCTTCGGGCTCATCCACGGGAACCGCCGGGAAAACCGAGTTTTCCCGGGCGAGAAGAAAATTCGACTGATGGACTCATTTATTTAATTTTATGGGAATACTGTACTGTGATCGATGATGTTGGGATTGGTAGATTTGAGAAGCAATTAATTATGCGTATTGTATTTAAACGGGATTGTTGGGCGACGCGTTTGATCGGGAGGACGCGAATTAATGACAGATTTAATGAATTGTTTGGAGGGATAATTTGAAATAATTGTTACCTTTGAATTTATTCGACGTTTTTCTTTTGATGGGTTATAGAACGGGGAGATAAAATTACTGTGGGAACGATATGTTAAATAGTAATTAATTCAGTTTGGATTGAAGTTACTTTGGACAGACGGGATGTGAATGTTTGTATAATCATTTTGGAATAAATCATTTGGTGCGGAAGAGTTCAATATTTAGTAGTGTCCCCGTTTGAGAATAGATACATATATTTGTTATAATAAAATAATGGAGGTTGGTTTATTGATAGTGGAATGAAAAATTGCAGTTTGAATGTAAATTACTTTGTTTGTTCGGAAAATATAATAATAGACATATAATATGATAAATAATTGTTTACCCATTGACTGCCATTTTTCATCGATCGACTATTCAAGTTATTTATATTACATTTTTCATTTTTTTCCCAACCATTTCCAAATTTGTTGTTCAATTATCGTCGGCGCTTGGCAATCGCCTTGTTTTTCCCGGGACCCGATAAAATTCGATTATAAATTCTCTTTAACTCGGAAAACGTACGATGGAAATAGTGTAACGCGGGTAAAGAAATTTTCTTCCGATGGAAATTCGCGATATTGCTTTTCCGTATTCCGTTCGTCATTTCCAAAGCGGATGTTCCCTCTTCGCGTTTGTATCCCGACAGGATATTTCACGGGCGAAAAAGATAAAAGTGTTTCATTGATTTACATGACGTAATTTTCCCGTCGTTGTGTAACGTCATATTTATTTTAACGATCGGATTCAATAACGTCCGATCGAACGGAAAATGTTGCAACGTGGAACAAAATCTGCTGCGGATAAAAAATTGCATTCAACACGAACACATTCAGCCCTCGTATACTTTCACACGCACGTTTTAAAGCACGTCGGGATATGCCGCAATTTTTTTCATAATAAGAGACTGCAATTAATCCGCGAGATTCATCGACCGTACAAAAGTTTTGATAAAACAACGCCCGGATTAATGCCAGTATAAATACGCAGTTATTCAACGCGATAGAAAGTGAATTTTAGAAAAACAATTTATTTTCCACGACTTCCCGCGGGCCCTGTGTTTTATCCGATTGTTATTTTTCACGATTATACTCGCATTAATGCAAATTGAAATTAAACCTGGAATCACGAAACCGTGAGAATCACATTTCTCTCTGTTGTCACGTGATTCTAACGATTTCTAATCTGTTTTCCCGGAAGTCAATAACAATTGGTTGGATATTCGATTTCACGATTGACGAAACATCGAAAAACAATACTCGTTTTATTAATTCGGGAAAATTATGTATGAGAAATATTTGATTCGGTGATCGTGTTGACGAAGTTCCGGAGAATAGAAAGAGAAAAATGACGGAAACTCAATTTCCGTTTAAAATAAATTGATAATAAATATAAAATAAATTTCTATTTATTAGCGTCGACGGACAAAGTCGGGATTATAATTGAAAACTAATTTGAGCGGGGCGTGATTCGTTTAATCCCAGCTTAACAAGACACTTATAAGTGGCTCACCGTGTGGTGCTCGAAAATATCAGTGATGGATTAAACGGATAATAAAATCAGTGCTGCCACTTATCAGCATCAAACATAATTCGTTGTGGGAGTAGAAAGGCAGCCATATAACTAATTAATTCGAAGTGATTAATCAATTTTCAACGTAGGATCTTGATAGTATTGTAATTACAATATCGTTGCAGAATCCCGGCTGACCAAGCGTCGACTTTCTCTACTTATTCCACTATATTTCACTAAATTCAACGTTAACACGGATTTCACACTATTTTTTTTCCATCTTTTTTTCACGTCTAACGCGAGACGGTCCTTTATCATCATTTTTCCCAATTTTTCACTTCCTCAATTTTCATCGAAACCTTAAATATCTCGGTTGGGAGAAAAATGAACTCGCGTCATTCGGAAAAGAAACTGTCGAACAAGCTGATCGATGTTCGCCGGTGGCTCCGACAATTTTCCGAATTTTCACGCGAACGGAAACACCGCATCCATTTTCCTCAAACAGCGAAGAAAAAAAGTCTCGCGTCAGAGCTTCGCGAAAATGCCACTCGAAATGTCGTTTATCTTCCGCGACGTTTCGTGAATAATAAAATCCGCGATCGGAGGATTCGTTTGATATCTCATCGGAGAAAATTTCCAGCGTGAAAGCGCCGACCGTTTTCCGTGGAAATGAGAAAATGGCGGAAAGTTTCGAGTGCGTAACTCGAGTAGATCGCTCTTGCGATAGAGAACGGTTTTCGAGGAGCTACTGCCGCGTTCTTTTTGCCCCGCCGTGTATTTTTTCCCTCCCTTTCCTTCTGTTTTCGTTTTCCCTTTGTTTTTTCCATTTCGCCGGATATAATGAAGCTTCCGTTGCCCGTCCGCCTGACCGTTTCGATCCGGCGGCATCGCCACAAAGAGCCCCGGTGCAATTCGAGTGAACGTCGAGTCGCCGAGTTCGACGTTCCGTTCGGAAATTTTCGCGACGGAAACACGTCCGGGCGATTCAATTTTCTTGCAACGTTTCGGCGGAAGCGAACGAATCACACGGGATCCTTTTTTTCAAAGGTTTATCCGCGGCTGGGTATACCGTGTCCGTGTTTTTTACGTCTGGCTATATCAGAATTAGCCGAGGAATTTCATTCCGAACAACACGAGACCCATCGGATAAACCAAAACGTGCTGAAGAAAAAAATAGGAATATTCAATTTCGAAAAAATATCACACTCACAAAATGTTTTAGGAAATGAACCGGAAGTCCCCATGGGGTATTTTTAGTATCAAAATAAAATAACTAGAATGAAGTTTCCTATGTATCGAGTAATATACACCAACGTATAACCAGAACTTTTCTTTCGCCATAGAGATATCGATGGGAAAGCTGTAACACGCGTAACAAATGATCCTGAAAACGAATTAACGCCATAACAACGACAAACTCATCGATCTCTAACGTGGCGATAATTCCGTGCAGTTTCTTCCGGTGGGAAAATAACCGTGTAGATTTTCGTTTTCCCCCGCCCTATGAGTTTTCTTCTCCATCGATATTCCGATACGTTTGAAATAATGTTCGAAACGACCGAACTTCTTAATCGATGGATCTGTCTGTCGCGTACGGGGTTGCATTTATTGAGGGTACATAGTCGCTTTAAATATCGGCAACACGATCGACCAATGCGGCGACCTCGATACGTGCGATTTTTATAAAACACCCTGGAACACGTCCTATAGGCACAACGTCGATGCCGCAACAATATTACCTTTCACACTGAGTCTCCGTAAAGGACCATAACAGTCGAAGTAATATTGCTGTGGCTACGTGACGTGATTTTATGGTTGCCGTAGCTAGTTGTTTTTTTTTTTTTTTTTATTAAAATGCGACGGGGTTGCATTCGCGATGGAAGGTAACTGAGAAAGGGAAACGCTTACGTTGTTTATCGAGTCTCTACGGATTTAATGATTGCTTAATAACGTTCTTAATTGACGCCGAGGGATTGTTAGCCGAATGTGATGAAAATATTTTCGGATTTCATTCTGTAATAACGCGTGGGTGAAGTGTAATTACTTTGGGAGATGAAGTAATTGTTTACAGAGGGCCGCGGAAACGTGAATTTGTTAACGGTTTTGTTGGTATGAAATTGAGTCAGGATGGTTTTAATATGTAGATATTTTTTTGTTTTATTTTTAGATAAAAGAGATCAGTATGTGTGTGTGTTTTTTTAATATCTTGGTGCATGGAAGACCCGCGATCTGTGTTGGCATCGATTGTTTCGCAAATATTCTCAGCTTTTTTGCTTTGGCAATTAAAATAAATGGTTTTTGCAATCATTTTTTGCATAGTTCGGGATACATTCAATTTTCTCGGAAATTCGATCGGGTTCCGCGATACTCAAGCATTTTCCGACTTATTTTTTATAAAGTCCGACACCGCGTTACAAGGAATTTATAAGCCGTTCTACTATGTCAGCGTGTGTGTATGTGTGTGTGCTAATAAGTGATGTTGTCGGTGCCCGATGTGTGACGCAGAACGGTGTCTATTTTTATTAACTTTCTGAGGCCGAGGATACAGCGGAGCCCTGATTAATTCCGACAAGGAAAAATGAAAAATGTGATATCAAAATTGTGAGAAATCCGTGCTTTTGTGGCGCCTATACATTTTTCACGGGAAATATACACACAATTATACGCCGTTCACACTGTGAA
Organism: Mimumesa dahlbomi; assembly: GCA_917499265.3. Classification (NCBI taxonomy): domain Eukaryota; kingdom Metazoa; phylum Arthropoda; class Insecta; order Hymenoptera; family Crabronidae; genus Mimumesa; species Mimumesa dahlbomi. Next base: position 3,799,070 of record OU824113.1, on the reverse strand, counting down.
CTCAATTGAGAATGGAAATTCCGAGGTTAATTAAAAATAAAATGGTAGATTGAGTTAAATATTCGGAAAACTCAATGTTATTTTCAATTATAATTCAGAATACAATTCAAGTCAGCCAGAAGTAATTTATTCCACGTAATTTAGTATTATCGATTTAATAATTAAAATAAAGGCATTGTAGAAATCTTCGGTTACACAGAATTTTTCTGCGGAAACTGTTTTCGCGAGATGAGATCTGCATTTTTCTGCAGGTTTCGCTTTAAAAACTTCCGAGGGCAAGTTTATATCATTATTTCCCATAGTTTCGAACGGAAAACTGCTCGTGACAGCCTCGGATAAGTATCCCACATACCGCGGTTGTTATCGATGATGGATGCGGACACGTTTATCGATGATTTCGCTGTCAACCTTTGACCTTATGCTCGAATGATCGGCTGCGGAAATGGCAAATAAGCAAGAATAATATCGAATACAGTTTGCTCCTCTTTGTACACCCATGTCTGCATGTTTCTAATTCCTTTTTTTTGTACTCGCGATATCTATATCGAATTCTCAACTTGTATTTAATTATAACGTGTCTTGTACATAGAAGTTTGTGCGGAAGGGAAACGTTTGTTTTTGTTTAAAGGATATTAGCCGGATTTGCGATTATTTTTCCAAACACCCCTTGCTCTATTGAAAAAGTTATTAATTAACTTAATTTTCGTTACGGACACGCAGCAAAGTTTGAGACACGCTTTTAATAGCTCTGAGAGTAGCGAAACAAAATTTTGCGATTAATTAGAAAAATTTGTTTACCAACACCTGCATTGCTATGAAGTTCCGTTCCTTTGAGAGGAAGTTTGATTCTCATTGTCAAAAGAATTTTTTTCGGAAGATTTCCGTGATGGAAAACATTCGACAAATTATCAGCGATCGTTTCTCAGCAGTTGGTAGAACGAATGATAATTTCTTGAAATGAGCAACACTTCACTATTTATCCGCCGTTAGTATTCCGTGATCAATCTGCGATTTCATGGTAATTATCTGCGTTTAATCTTGATTTATGCTCCATCGATTATTTACGGTTGCGTAACATTCCACGGTGAAGTTCGTTAATTAATACCGTGCCATTATTAGTGCAGCGGATAATGTCGTTAGTGGTGGTAAATATGACGTAAAACACCGTGATCGATAACACCATAAAATCAAGTCAGGCAACTGCTGGAGCCGCGTATAAACGAAATTTCTATTTTAGCCTGATAATAATTGGAATTGATTTTTTATATAAATATGCAGGTTAAATTTTGATACCCTTTTTGTTTTCGCGATGATACATTTTTCTCTGTGGGCGATGTAATTCGTTTCGGTTGTTTTCGCAATTAGTTTACGTTTCGCGAGTTACCTGTATCACGAACAGATTTATACGATGATCGATAGAAACGGACTTGTATTACAGACATTTCAGATATACCCTCTAATATGATTTCAAAGCGAATGTTATTCTCCAACTGTACTTGTTAGTTCAGTTTACGGTCCCCAGACTGAAGTTCGCTTCGGGGAAGAAAATCCCAATTACGATAACCATAATTGGAGCGAAATATCGTCGGAAAATTCAGAATTCCACATTGTACCGCAGGAATGTCCACATTTCGAAAATTGGCTGATATGTATAATAGATCTTTGGAAAAAGCAGCCAATCGTGCGGCGACTTTGATCACCCGAAAACAATTGAACTGCGACTGAAATGAATCTGTATCGTAGTTACAACTTTAACACGCGATGTCTCGCGAAAGTTAACACGTTAAAATTTGTGGAAATTGTAATCTGGTTTCCCGATGGAAAATCTCGTATGAAGAAAGTTTTTTTCACCGGTGAAAATGACAAATTCTTTTTATTACACATATAACACAGTCGCGCGCAGCGTATACGAGATTAGCGGTCGTTTTAATTTTCATTTAATAACTCTCTGTTCCTTTCGGCATCTCGTCGGGCGTAATGAAAAAAGGAAATGCGATCGCGGCCGGTTTTTCACCGGTTTTCAAGATTTCCACGAGTTGCACGCCGCTTTGAGAGAAGGTTAAATAGACTGAAAAACGTTGAACAGACAAAAACCACGGTCGTCGCGAGAAATATTAGTAAAAATCGCCGCGTGCACGTGGTCCGCCGTGTTTTTCGTGGAAAAATATCGTTTTCCCGACGTCGGGAAACGCGAGCGTTCCGCGCGCGCCGTGGAAAAAATACGGATTTCCGCACTTTGACTCTGTTGTTTATGAAAAATGTTATAATCCGGCTTCATATTGGAGAGTAAGAGTATAAAGCTTTCATCGCGGGGGGGTTTTTCATAACGCATGATACCCGGCTGGAAAATTCTGGATCAAAGAACGGAATTCAGATTGCGGGGTGATTTCGCTCGCGGGAAAATGTGTTCTGAATATCAGCGTTTATAACACTTTCTATCTCAGAATCTACCTATCTACACTCTATTTCGAAAGGGGGCCAAGTTTACAGCGGAACATCAAACATTTATCTGTAAAAAATTTGAATTTCCCTCGAGAATAAAATTTACATCAAATTGTACTTTTTCCAAAAGTATAGGAATCTTTTTTAACATTGTTTTTCTATATAAATTCGTGGAAATGATTCCTAGATACGTTTTCCATTCAACGCGATATTACGACAAAGCCGGAAGTTCCAACAAAATAGCCCGTTAAATCACACGTCAGGTTAATTCCAATAATTCCCGCGAATGGTAACGCGACGTTAATATTACCGCGGTATTTTTCCGTCGGCAAACGATCACGTGATATCGCGTGTCAAAGGGGCTTTCATAATGCAACGGCCGAAATTTAACGTCACGGTACTTTGAAATGAGATCGACTCTTCCGCAATATGACGTCACGTACAGGGGACACACTCAAAGCCATTTATTCGGGAAAATTCAAAGCGGTTTAATGATAGCACTCTCGTAGTGTCCTTGATACGCGGGGGCTTCCGACTGGCAAACTTTTCGAGAATTTAATCATCGCGTGCATATCTCACTTGAAACGGAACTCTCAATTATTCATTTCTCTATTAAGCTTCGTTTTCTTCGAAATGAAAACCCTCTTAACGGAAACATTATCAACGGAAAATAACAAAGATTCGCCGTGGTAACGCGGGAAACTTCTGTTAAAGTGTTTCTTTCCCCGCGGGGGAACGAGTCCTCGATAAATTAATGTTCTTAATTAACGTAGATATACATACACAAACGAATCGTGTCGAAGACAGAAATTTTCAAAAACTCGCTCCAATTTTATCTCGAAGTCTGTGTATCTTGGAAATGGGTGATTCGCTGACCCACGTTAATGAGACTCGATTAAAATGATCAACGTAAGTTGAACGAAAGAAATTGTTTCCAACAAACTATGAATCAGTGCTATCTAATTAGAGGAGTGATGCAACTTCCGCGTCGTCGAGGATTAAATCCCGAGAGGTACAATATGTTCGCAACGGAATTAACTAACTAATAATAAATTTCCATAACGTCTTGTTACCGTTCGCTGTACCTTCGAGAAGTAAAGTATCCAGGACGACGCGTTTCAGGAATTCTCCGTCGCTCGTTTCTCCGTCACAAATACGAAACGAACGTTTGTATTCCCATTCTTTTCTTATCTCTCTCAAACACTACTATTCGTCCTCGTCTTACCCGTTATTATATTATCATCTAATTAATTCTAAATCCGGAACAAACGAGACAGAGAGAGCGGATACATTCTTTTCCCGTTTAACGCGATTAATTTTCCAAGCCGATAGAAGAATGTTTTTTTTTCTCCCCCGACGGCGACACACATTATAACGCAACGACGTATTTACGTTGCCACGGTGTTTGTCTTATTAATAATCGTCACGTCTATTCTCATCATTTATTTTGTTCGCGAAAAGGACGAGAAAAATTAATAACAAAAAAAAAAGGGTCCAAGCAGGCCGGACGGTGCGAAAATGATCCATGGAACGGGATTTCTGGGGGAATAATTGAATCGCGTGATCGAGCACGACGTAATCGTCGTTACCACGGTTCGACGTGAATATTATTTCTATATAAAGCGCGCGATGGATATCGGGTCGAATTAAACTGCGATGGATTGAAACGTATTTCGCCAGCCTGTTGCACAATGCCGGCCACATTTTCGAAATTAACCGCCAATGGGACAAACACGCGGCCGTGCGGTATAACGAACGTGACACAATGGTCGATTTCAATTATATCGATATACCGTAGAAAAGGTTTTTTTCGGGTGAGATACATATAAAGGACCCGGCTGCTGTGTCAGGGATTGACGATTACGAGGTCGGTTTAAAGAAGATAGACTCCTCTAGTATAGGCGGCCTATGGTACCAGAGGAAAGTCTATTATTCCCGTACAGCCCGCGTGTATTATATAGAAATGTCGATTAAAATGACCGTGGACGATAAGCCGATTAAATCGGGAGACGCGTACTTACCGAAACGGACGAACGTTTTGGAAATTTCGAAATCCCGCATTGCGAATTTCAAGGATCGCCGGATCATCCGGCAGTTTGGTTTTGCGTCACTGGTGGTTAATGTGATCGAACACACCGGGATTTCTGTCCGACGGAGTTGCGGATCGTCCACCGGGGATTTTGATGATTTTTCATTCGGGTTATCGAGACATTTTTAAGGATCACCGTTCGGCGAAACGTGGTGTAGACATTTGTAAGCGTGGATATTTTGAAATTCAGGGATACTCACGCGTAGAAGTTTTGAAAGTTACAAATTTTTATCGCGTGGAAATTTAAAAACGATTAATTTTACTATTCATTACACGACAAAAATAAAAGACAAAATTATTTCCGTCTTCAAGTGTTCCAGCGTATCGGTGTGAATTTTTTGTAACAAATAAATACGTGTAACGTCGATCGTAATACGATACGCTACAGGAAAAGTATCTATAATAAATACGTCACGCGAACACGCACGGATAATATACGTCAATTCGAGCTTTACCAAATCCTCGTATATATCCCTTGCGGTGAAAAGATCTTCTCGGGCGAAAGATGAATTATTATTACATACATTATTACATCGTCTCGTACATACGTGGGAACCACGAAATTGAAATCCGAGTTTCCGAAACACAATGGAACCCAATCTGTTTCCCACGCTATATTCGCTATAATTCTGGTAAGGTTTCGCCCTTCGATGCCGCGGACTTCATTTTCCCTTTTATTTTCTATCACTTTCTTATCCTAAGAACCATTTAACAATCCCTTAATAACCATTCATTAAACGAATTAAATAATATTTCTATAATTTATAAATTCTACTTTTCCCTCTAATTTATTTCTACATAATATTCACATATAAAGAAACATCGAAATCAATGAAATCAGGTTATTTAATATTTTGATCTTCCTTTGGAAAATACGACTGAATAACAATCATGGAAATACAATTCGAAAATACATATTGAAATATATGCAATTCTATACATGCAAGAGACATTCGGATCGAATTTTCCCTGTGAATTTTGATCCACCAAATATTAATCGGGTCTGTACATATATGTGTCGAGTATTTCGGAAAAGAGGGTCAGGGCCATTATCGGGATATTATGGGATACCTGTTATAGCTTCCATCAGCCTGTTGCTATTCCGACATGTGTAATCTCACGAAATGATTGTTGCACGCTGGAATACATTCGTAATCCCCTGTCGGATTTTGTAAATGATGTTTATTATGCCACATTAACGCTGCCGCGATATCAACGCTTGTTTCCGACGACACGTATTTGGATTTGTTATTAAAGTAGAATTTTCCGAATCCCGAGTATTATCATTAATATTTCATCTACGGGGAAATCTACCATAATACGGTGGTCTGATACAAACGATAAATATTAATAAAAATGAAAATGAAGTGGTAATGGGAATAATTACAGAAAAATCTTTAACATTTATTAACTAAGAATATTATTCGATAGAGTGTATTATCTTTTTTTTTTCTTGACCAATACAATCTTAGACTACGTGTTTCGCTTTAATGGAAAATTGTCCGAGAGTTCTATGGCGTTTATTCTCAAAAGTAAATGTTCCATGCAAAGTGTCCAACGGTGGCGAGAGATTTCGAATAAAATACCGTGGAAACCGTGGGAAAAGATTTACCGTATCAGTTCACACTACGAGAATATTGTACGAATGTGGTTGAACGTCGGCTACGTTTCACCGATCCGTTTCTCGGCCCTTTCAAACATTAACTCGACAGTTCAAGTACGTATCGACAGCACGGAACTTCTGTGGTTTAGTAATTCAGCGGGAAATAATCGATGCCGTTAAATTACCCGCCCCTGAGTTATTGCGGACGAATTGAACATTGGTCAAAGTATTTTTTTCACTGATTCTCGGATTCGAGGTGCTAGGGCCCTTGAAAGTTGTTGCACGGTACTGAAAGATTTGAGGGATTTTCAGACGTGAAAATTTTAGAATCCAGAAATATTCTGCTTGCCGGAATTTTAACTAGAAATTTTGAAGTATCGAAATTTGGAAATCTAGAAATTTCGGAGTGTTGAAATTTGGAAATTCAGGAAATATAAGGCGTCGAAATTGGGAAACTTGGTTAAAAGTGGGTAAAAGTCAAAGATGTTTTTGAAAACACCGTTTTCCTTCTTTGTTTGCTTGCATAAAAAGAAACTCAACGTTTGTAATGCGCCGCTTGGGAAATCGTTCGCGGTACGAGAATTCCGAGACGGAAATAGCTGGAATTAAAGGGAAGTTCCTTAGTTTTGTTTTATATTTCGAAAAAAGGAATAAAGATTATTGAGAGGTGTCGAGCATGATTGGTCAATTAGAATGCACGGGGTGGAGGATAAACAAATTCTCACGCTTCTGTTAGATACTCCGATGAAAACGTGTGGAGAAAATAAAAAGTGTGTTTTTCCAAGTATTGGGGATTTTTTTTTTGTTTCAAAATGTTTGGTCGGTCGAGAAAGAGAGAAAATCTGGGCTACGCTATACACGATATATATTTGATTCTCCCGGCGATTTCCGCTGAATAGTTTCCAGCGTCATCGATAACCATAACCAATGGTCTTTCAATATCCAATTAAAGGCAGCCTGTATTTGCGATCTTTTTTTATCCGCGACTAATGAAATTGCAGAGAGTGTACGAAAAATTACCTTTCTTGACACATCAATTGTCTGCTAATTCCCAGAAATAAAACAGCGTTTTTAAAAGCTTTAAAAAAAAGCATACGTTACAATTTTCCAAATTCACAAACAAATTCCCCAATTCTAACTGTAAAATTTTAACATAACGATTCGAAATGAACGTTTAAAAATCCATTCGAATGAAATTTAATTCCGACTATAATCAACGTTTGTAATTAATTTCAATGGAGAAGAATTCGACCAGAAATCCCGTGGTTTCCACCCGCGTAATTCCACGCTATTTCAAATTTCCAGTTTTCCCCTTGTATTCCAAATTCCGAAAATTTCCGCGTAAAAGAACCCCCCCGTGGGTTCTTGTTCCCGATTCTCCCGTACTCTCCCGCGGTCTCCGTTGTGAGTGTGGCCTTAAACTCCTGGAGAAACCGAAACCGCGAAATAATTCAGGAAGCTGCGCGCAGCCGATCTCTCTCTCCAAGATTCACCCGCGGTCACGTGCATAATAAAATCGCGTCGGTGTGTGCGGCCTGGTTACGGGCCGAGGCGAAACGAAACGAATGAAACCAGGTTCCGTCATAACCCATTTAGAACGTACTAGAGAGATGCGCTAGCCGTGGAACTAAATTTTGCATCGCATTGGATACCTGTATGTGTGTGTGTGTATGTGCGAAACCGATGCGTGTGGTGGGACGGATGTTGCGGAAAAGATTCCGCGTTGGTATTGGTGAGGTTGTGATATACGAGGCGTCGGGTGTCTTTGTGTGTGTCATCTGCCTGTTGCTGTAGCAAGCCGCGCTATCTCTTTTCCACCCACTCATACAAACGTAGCTAGTAGTATAAGCCGTTATACACGCTCCGTCTGCCTTTCGCTACTGCTGTACCACTGTATTTCGATTCTAACTCACAGTATTTCCCCCCTTTCTCTTATTTTTTTTTCCTTTTCTTTCACGTTCTCATTCCACGCAGCCACCGTCGGTGTGTGTTTTCCGCGTATCGTTCCCTTCATTCCGATAGAGGCACGTTTGCTCGTTACTCTTTCTCCAGTTTCAAGTGAATTCCGTCTGTTTCTTTTTTCTCCCCCTTTGATTCTTCATTCGATACTCTTTTCTTCCGGCCCGGTGTTGCACCTTTAGTTTCTCTACTTTATCCTCTCTCTTTTTTTTTCAAGATCTTTCGTTCTTTTCTCGATTCTCATTGCCCGATTCTGCATCCTTATCCTCTGTGTGATATATTTCCCTTTTTTTTTTCTCTCGGATTCTCGTTGTCTCTTTATAACCTTATCTATAACTTCTTTTTAGTCGCTCCCCTATATGTTTTTCCTCGGTCTCAATTTTTTTTCCCTCCCTTTTCCTACGCACCCTCCCCCTTTGCGCTTTGTACTCCCTCTGACGTCTTTCCCTCCGCGGTCTCTATTCCTCTTCGTTTCCCCTTCTCCCACCCCTTCACCCCACCCCCTTCCCTAACCTTCCGCGGCACCCTTTGCCCCTCGCACCCCCTGCATCGACGACTTTGGAGTCCGCGGCGGCACAGCAGCAACCAGCATAGCATCAGAAGGGATGAATCGATTCTGTTTCGAGCTAAAAATAAGCTTCTCATGGGAGCTTACCCCGCGAAAGCGGCGCGCAGCTTCCTCCCTTATCTTTGCTGCACGTGTGTGCGCGGGACCGATTCCCACCGACACGAAGAGAATCCCTCTGTCTGTCCACGAAACGGACCGCGATGGGATAGCCATGGCACGGTCGATCGATTTCTATGGGGTGGTCGCCGCGGTAATGACGGATTAACCCATTAATGGGGAGAGAAAAATGTTCTTTTTCTTTTTTTTCGTTTTTTTTTTTGTTCCACCGGGTTGCGGGGCGATTAAGGTGGATCGCGGGTGCCGCAGGGGTTGGTATTTGGGCTTGGGAACAAAAATATACTCCGTCAACCCTCCGTGGTACGAATTCTGTTTCGCGCCTGGGCAAAGTAGGTTACGGGGTTGTTTTAAATATTTTGTTGAGAGATGAGAGTTATTGGTGATTGTTAGGGTTTATGGTGTGTGTGGAAATTTAGGTAGTTTAGCTGAGGAACGATTATGGTTTAATGTGTGTGTGTATATGTTATTTATATTCGAATTTGTAGAGATTTTGTTATTCTAAAATGAGAAATGGGAATGGTATTCAATTTGGAACTAATGTTTATTAATACATTCTGTTTTCACCGTATTTATTGATACCCCAGTACGATATTCACTTTATCATTTTCATAAAACAACAGGATCTTCCTCTGTAATACTTAGAAACACTGTTCCACTGTATCGGGGTCTTATTGCGATCGATTAATTTTAATTGCCGATAGCTAATTAACAGATTAATTGAAACTATATTTACCCGTGGTTGCCGGAATTATATTTTTCGATAATTGTTCACTTAAAGGGATCTTTTCAGGCTAACATGGATCAATGATATGCAAATTAGGTTAATTTTAGTCAGCTAATTTATTTATAATGACTAATAATTTGTTAACAGTCTTTTGTGCCAGATGTTTTTCCTCGAAGTGACGCATTCGAGTGATACGTATGTGTCTGTGTAATTCAGGGGATTCCGAGCGGAAAACTGTATTGTTTACCGATTACCGGGAAAATTACCCGTGTAATGTACAGCATGGAATATCGTATCGGGGGAATTATGTTACCTTGCTTTTGGTCGGCATTGTTTCACTGCGACGAAAATCCCGGGAAACAACGTCAGACTTTCCATTAATTCCCTTACACGGAATTGCAGGATTATTAACAAAGGCGTAATGGTTCGTTTACAAAATTTCCCTGTGTTATCCGTATCGTTTACGTTTTAAAAAATCTCCGGGAAATTTTCCTCGTTCACTTGGCTCAAAGATACAGTTATAAACGCGGCGTCGAACTTATTAAAATTGTAATGTGTCGCATAACGAAGTCTTTCACAAAAGTTAAACAATTCTAACTCTCTCCACCCCTCTACCACCCCGCGGAGATTTCAAAGGAACACAAAAAGGAAGCCGTGGAAATTTTTACTCGGCGCGTTCGCGTTAGCAAGTAAAATACACCGAAATTTATCCTGGACGATGAAAAATAATATATTTTAAACGGTATTTCTCCCGTGAAATATCACGAGTTAATTTTTTTTTTCGCGGAAACTCAATGTTTCACGGTAGCGTGCTAATTGAATTATTAAAAATCTATAATAAAAAAATTACTTTAGGTATTCGCGTTCGATCCAGGAAATTCCCGAGAATCTCTATACTTCGAAAAGTTTATTAATCGAGCTTAATTAACACGAACCATCGGATGTTTGTTTCTCTATCAGCAATTCCTCGAGCACAAGTCGCAAATGGCGTCCGATTGATGTGCTTATCGTTAATCTGCATCGTTCCAATTCCCTTTGCTTGGTGTGTAATTTACGCCACACAGATCGCCACCGCACACCGTTGATCCCGAACTCCACCCCGATAATGACAGATCGCAATGGCAATCAGCATCGAGTCGATCGTCTAAGAGCAGACGTCGCGGTGCGCGATAATACCAATTAACTGTCTCCATATCCCTTTCATAATCAACCGCCCGCCAGTAATATCGGACGCGGGCAATGAAAATTCATAATTTCAATTTAGCATCGTTTTTACAACGCCATTAATAAAACGCACTGTAGCATCGCCGACAGGTGTTCCTATTCGAACTTTCGCAGTTAAATTGTAAAAGTTGTTGACGCGCATTTTATACGTTTCAGCAGAAAAACCACGTAGAATTTAACAATTTGTTACGGGAAGTCATAGAGAAAGGGAGAGACAGAGAGAGAGACTTTAATTGACCGTAGAGAAATATGGCACAATAAAATGGTAATTAAATGTCTTAAAATTAATGAAAATTCACTGGATCATTAATTGGGGAATTAAAAAAATTCCGAGGAAATTAGGTCATCGCACAAAACGACGAAATAGAATATTGTATTCCGTCGGGAATTCCTGAAACAAGGAATTCCTCGTGTTTCCGTTTGGAATGCAAATTCGGATTACACATCGACGAGCAGGCATGTACAGGTTGTATCGATGGATTCCCATAAAATCGACAACGATCCACGGTATCCAGAAATCGAAGGCCGCCGCGGCACACATTCCGAAAACGTCGTCATTTAGATGACTGCCGGTAAACACGGACGTTTGACATCCGGATGTCGTAATACGGGAAAGCCAATATCATCGAATGTCAGACACGAGTCCCCATTGCCGCACACCATGAGACAGTATCCCGTCGTAAATTTTACAGCATTTTTTGTTCTTCTTTCTCTCCGGCTGTTCCCCTGAAACTCGCTTTCCGAACGTAATTTTCACGGGTCTCTGGTGAATAATAAATAAGGAGCGTTATTTATGGATTACATAATTTATGACGATTACATAGTTTTCACGCCGAAGGACGTTCGCGTTTCGGGGGAATTAATAATATAGCGAGGGCAAATGAAATTGTTACGAACGATGATTGTAATTGCGTAATTGGTCGTCGGTTGACAGTTTTCATTATTGGAAACGGTATGGTTAATATTCCCTTTATGTACAATTCACTCTCTACACGGTTACAATGAAATTCATTAAATAATGATGTTTAGTGATTAAAGCGTTCATAATTACTGTGATTAATGTAACGACGGTAAACGCGTTTGCGTCTCGACGTCACGTGGCTTTGAAGTTCGTTATTATATTTTTTTCGTAGAATTCACCTACTCGACGTAACCTAATTGCGAAATGTAATTAAAACGTTCGAAATTTATTTCTCGCTGGGAGCACTTCAATTTAACAATGAGTTTCAAGGAGCACCGTGTTATTCTTAAAAAGAATTCTATTAAAATTCTACCGCAGACTATCATTCTTTACTGAACATTCCGCCATTGCGTTCATTTATTTTTCACGACAATGGGATAAGCAAAGTCGACGGGAGACTTTCCATGCCGACGGCCAGCGAATTATTTTTTTTCCTGCTGTTCGTCAAATATTTACCACCGGCATCCATCCCAATTTCCTAGCCGACTACGGGGTGTCGGAGGTATCGTGGTATATGTGGTTTTCCATGGTATTTGTTCGCCGGGATTCGAGGGCTGGAAAACTGTGATTAGGCTTTCCGACTGGGGACTCATTGTTGTATATGTCCGTTTCCTGTTTTCTATATCTTTTTCCATGGTTTTCCGGTCCGACGTGCGGGGGGCCCCTGATAGTTGTTGGACGGCACTGAAAGATTCGACGGAATTTCGAAGTCCAAGGATTTTAAGGCGTGGAAATTTTGAAATCCAGAAATATTGTAGGCGTGGAAATTTTTGCGTGGGGAATCTTTGGAGCTTAAATACTTCAAAGCGTGGAAACTTCGACGCTTAGAAATTTCAAAGCGTGGAAACTTTGGTGCCCAGGAATTTTAAAGCGTGGAAACTTGGGAGCCTCGGAATTTCAAAGGGTGGCAATTTTAAAACTACGATATTAGACCGTAGAAATTGTTTAATTTATAAATTTTTGAAAATTGGGGCGTGGAAATTTCAGGAGCACAAATTAGAGGGTACATAGAGATTTCGTTAGTATCATTCTGATAAATATCCGTAGCTCTAGTAACAGTTTTAATAGGACATAGCGTTGAAATGGTATTAAAGTGTTATTCCATAACAGAAGAATATAATCCTAATTCCCATCAACGCTTTATGTTACTGATTTCCCAGTGGGTAAATACCGCGTGAACAAAATTCGGCAGGAGAAACTTTCTTTAAAAAAAAAGGAGAGAATTTTTACTTACGGGACGTCTAATAGTAAAACTTTGGTCGTTAGTGCAAGACCAAACTTGTCTGTGACTTTTATACGTGCTTTCAACTCGTAATATATGTTAAATATTAATTCTCAACTAACAAGTAAGAGAACTTGTCGGATCGAAAACTCTTAACATGTTCCTGGAATATTAATTACACGGAAAGCAAATATTTACACTAAACCGTCGTAAGTTGCGACACTTCCATTTACTTCGAACCTAAAGTTTACCAAAAATATAACCGTGCGTCTTCAAATTATTACAAATTTAAGATAAAATCATTTTTAGAAGAATTTAATTTGAATTTCCCGAAGTTAAGGAAAACTTTTTCGAAAACAGTCGAAGAACAAATTTATTACACCCGCAATAATCATTTTATCGAATTACTATCACTATGGTTATCACGTCCGGATTATCTTATTACAACACTGGGAATTGCAGGGTTCAAAGTTTTCGTGACTCTTATCCGTTTTCGTATCGAACCACAAATGACGGTTTCCCATTAGAATTATCGAGCTGCGACAAATTCCGAATGTAACACTTTAATAAATACTTATCATCATTACGCCATCATCGATTTCCCTCGAATTTAGTTTCCCCATGTGATATTTCAGTAGTATTCACTCGTACAAGTCAGACCTTACAATATTCCACAAACTTTCTCCAAACTAATTCGAAGTATCGATATTAATCTATCTTCTTCAACTTAAAAATAAACAACAATTATTTGAAAAAATCTATAAAACTTATTTTGTTTACAATTTAAAAAATGAGGGGCCTCTAAAAGCTTTCTCGTAAATTTCTTTTACCCCAAATAATCCGCCTCCAAGTGTCATTCACTGTGAAAAAGGAAAAAAAAAAGTATTCGACTCGACATTTCCAGCGGTTTCCAAGAGAACTGGCTTGTCATGCTTTGTTTGTTCCGTCCCGTACACAGTGGTTTTAATTTCCCGTAGTTTAGCGTGGGAATTTTAAGGCATAATGGAAGACCGTGTATCGTAGGAAACGTAAAATAGATTGCCATTCAATCGGCGTTCTCGGTTTCCATCGAATCGGCGACGTGACGGAAATCAAGCGAGCGAGCGACCGAGTTTTCGCAATCCAATTTTCGATAAAATTGCGAATTTCTCTACACGCCCGTCGGGGTGCCGATTGCATAATGGCCCCGTAAACGTGACAGGATCTTCTTCTGTTCGTTAAAATCTCGAGAAGAGGTTCTGCAAGCGGGATGTTAAAGTGACCACTTACAAAACTCAATGAACGTCCTCAATTTCGGCTTTTACTTTGCTTAAAGTACTCCGAGTACTGATTTTCTTTTTTGCTCGACCTCTATCTACCTCGGAATCCCGATATTTTACCGTGGAAATAATTATTTCAAATATCTATTTTTACGGCTTTTAGTGAAATTGTTTTATTGATTACCTAACGGTATATGTGTTGAATAATAATTATTTGGAATACTTAGACTTTGTTATGTAATTATTGGAAAATTAATGGATTCGATAAAATTACGGGTAGGTAATGTTTGTAGCATTCTTTGGAGAACATGATTTTAAAAAATTACAATTGACACAATTGACTGATGGCTTCAACTTTCAATTTTTTGCAAGTTGTTAATGTAAATTACATTATTAACCGATACCGTAATAGAGAAACTTGAAATAAATTCAGGAAATAAGTGAACTTATGATTTTCAAAAAGTATCGTTATCAAATTATTTTCAATGTTGTCGAATTTTAATATTATTAATATTCATTATGTTTTGTGTACTTTCGATTACTCGGGATAACAAATGTTGAAGATACTATTTTATTCTATCACATTAACCTCGCTGGTATGGATTAATAGTCTAATTCCATTAAATTGGCTTCCAGCTCATTTTTAATTTATCATTATTCTCCCTTATTTCAATCGCTTAACCTAAATAGGAAGATATACGGTTCACGGTCGATAGTCTGTTATCCTCGATTGCACTGGGACGAATACTAAACCACTCTCATCCTTAGGAGGCAATCACTTTAATTGTGCGAATTCAATCACACGCTTTAACACCCACCCTTTTAACCCTTTAAATAAGGGTTTCATTGCCAGTTTAAACGTAAAATTAAACTTATAGCAGCCGTAGAAAAGATGAATTGATAATTTTCTTAATTATATTCATTTCGTGTATAATTTCAATATTTACCCGAATATCCTTAGTTTTGCGAAATATTACGCAGTTGAAATTTCTACGCTTCGTATTTCCGCGCCTTCAATCGTCCAACCATTCAAATTTCCACGCATCGAAACTTACGATTTTGAAATCTCTGTCCCTCGAAAACTTCGAGCCTCACGAAACTTTCCCTAGAATACCGTCCACCTCTCCGACCAATAAGAAGAAAAAAAAGAAAAAAAAAAGAAAATCTCAGATCGAATTCCCATCGTCAGAAACTTCGTCGCCCTTCGTTTCCTCTCATAACGGAATCACATTAACAAGATTGAGAACATCGAAGTAAAATCAGCATGGCCTTGCCCGAGTAACCGTTCGCCTTCGACTCAAAGGCGTCTCGTAAGCTCCCTTTAAACCACGAGCGAGCATTAAATTCTCAGACGCGATTGCTATTAATAGCCACGCTTTCACCAGAATCAGGAAGCCACTTGTACCTTTCGGCCTAACTATTATACCTATGGTCGTCGAGATTCCGCCAGAAAATCATTCGCGAACGATCCGAATGGAAATGTACCGTTTCGTCTACTTATCGGTGGACTCCCGAGGCCTCGAGATTTACCTTCTTGCGTGCTAATTAGCTCCGTGTTGTACTGGCAAGACTGAAAATTAACTCGTTTGCCGTAGTGTATACCTGGGCGACAGCTCCTCCCCCGGCAAATGCCGCGGGAAACGTGTTTATGCACTCCGCGTTATTATGACGAAGGGTTAATTAGGTGAATTAAATTTCATGATAACGTTAGCTTTGGAGCGTTTCGCTGGCTAAGCCGCGGTGTGTCTGATTTTTAATTAGAATTTGTTCGAGCAGAGCGCTGTGCCGACTGGAATCTGCTTGATTATTCGGCAATGGGTTTTCGAGTGTGTTTGTTAATTTTATTGTACAGCGAATCGCGTTGATTATGGTAGATTGAATTTTGTAGATGAAATTAAATCCCATGGATACAGAAAACTTGGCAAATTTCGGAACATACGTAAAATCTGTGAATTTGAATATTTTTTTTTAAGTTATTCAAGAAGTTACTCAATAAGATTAAGATTTCTAATCGCCATGAATAAACAGATTTTAACAAATTTTAATAATCATATTCAACAAGTTTTACTCCCATTTTTCTAATTGTTTTATCACGCGGCGCTAATCGTAGTGCGTAGAATATAATTATCACATCTCGTTGCTTGTCGGAGGAATTTAGATTTTTTTCTACGGTGGGAAAAAAAGGGGTGGCGTCAAGATGTGGCGGCGATGGAATGTGTAGGATAATTAAAGAGTTCGCATTGAAGCTCTCTCGGTTTCCCTCTCGGCATTCCGACAGCTGGGGAACTCGACGTGGAATTAAGTGTACTTGTACCCAAGCTCTTTCCCATCGTGCTAATGTTTTGTGTTTCTCGTTTTTTAATCTGTTCCGCGGCCCGTAAATACTTTCGAGGACGAAAACCGTCGAACTCGCGGCAAACGATAGAGCGTTTCGGCGGAATCTGTGGAAAAAAAAACATCATGATTGCGCGCAGGAGAATAGCCATTTTTGCAAAAATCCAGTTTGCACGGGGCGCAGTTTAGCTGGCCAAAAAACGGACGAAATATTGGAAATGCCGCAGATATTGTTTGCGAAAATGCCAATTTACCAGCGGAAGAGATTTTTAAAACTTTTCGGCTGCGAAATATCAAAATAAAATACGGTGATTGTTTCGGAGATTTTAGAAATATTCTTCGTCGACTCGAACTTACTTTTTTTTGAAGAAAATTTACTGAATAATTTAGATGTTGAATGGAGACCATAGAATATTTACGGATGCACGCGGAATAAAGTATTTCACTATAGTAATTATGAGTAACGAAGCGCAGGATCGTTAACAAAATTTCTGAAAGTGTTTCCGGCTTTGAAGCGACTGTCACGGCGCTCGGAAATTCTGTGTTTGACCTTTTTAAAATTGTAACTCGAGTTTTTACGGTGCGCGGAAGTGTCATCGCGTGAATTAATCCCATTAAAACAGAATTTCACGCCGTTCTTGAACCACCGAACACACCGTCCACCTCGAGCACTGGCTGGGTGAAAAATATTCTCCACGCTGTTCTGGCGGCAAAAAAAAAGAATAAATTCGCGAATTCACTGTCGAACACTATTAAAACAAGATCGAAGGGCAAATATTGATAGAACGTGAAATAACGCGCAAGGGAGCGTGGAAAAAACATTTCCCGGTACGTCAACGTTCGTCAACCATTAAAAATATCTGTGATCAATCGAAGGAACGAAAAAACTCTCTTTAATTAACTAACATCTCGTAAAATGTTCTCCCGGAACTTCGTAAAAAATGAAAATCTCACATTCTTCCATCCCGAGTGATGAAAAACATTTCATTTACACATTTTCTCTATATAAAAATTTAATATTTCAGATATTTATTAAAAATAAACAAGCGTTATCACAACAAATTTTTCCTAATTTTTTACAAATTAACCGACATACGAACGCTGTTGAAATTCCACGGAAATATCGTTAATTCCCAACGACTCGAATGTTTTAATTAAGCAGAGAAAACTGCCAGGACGAAGAATAAGGTAATTTACCGAGTTGCCGGCAAGGTTAACGGCAACTTGTCCGTAAGTAACAAAGTAGAGAGAAGCGTCGGGCACTTCGGGCTGGCAAGCAGGTGATGGATTGCAGCTTAGCGTTGACTGCGTGTAACCGAGCTGATAATACGAGCTTCTCTGTGCGATACTTTCGACTGTGTTGGCTACACAGACGTCTCCGCCAGATCCCACGGAGATTTATTAAATGTTTCGTTCCCGCTTGTCTTGTTTCCCGCGCCGGAAAATGGCCGCCAGGAACCGGCGGCTACCCGTTTAATCGCGAAAAACTGCGAAAACGTAGCGAAATTAAAGCGTAAAAATTGGGAAAATGGCGAAATAAAAGAATTTACAGAAAATTTGTCGATGTCCACTGGACACGTTGTTAATTAAAGATTGAAAATTTCCTTTTTTATCACGCCGAAAAAGATTTTTAAGATTTTATGAGATTTTTGAGGGAATAATTTTAAATTTCTTTCTTTTCTCTCGTTAATACGAGAAATCATTTATTATATGTGTTTCTTTTTGAATAGATTACAAGTATGATGAGAAATTCGAGTGAAAATTCAGTTTCAAGGCTTTTCTTTCGTTTTATAGAAATCTGTTCACGAGTATCCGCGGGTTCCACGTTTTCGGAAAATTTCTGACGCACTTTCAGTCTGCGTTCGATGGTCCATGCATATTTTTCCTGCCGTGGGATTATTCTGATTGCAGTATTTCGCGATTTAAAGGCAGATTTACGTCGACTGGAGGTCGTTAATACTCTTTAGAAGCTAGTAAAAGGAACTCCGTGGAGAGTCACATTCATCGATTACCTTGAGCTTTTCATAAGATACTCATGAAAGAGGAAGTGTATTACTTTGGGCCCTCCATTTCCGTTAGCCGTGACTAGGTACATTTACTTGTAACGTTTCAATCGAGAAGCTAGACCTGAAACCTGCTGCGGAAATTCTTCGAATTAATTAATTAATTAATTCGAACGAATTTTTATGTGACCCTTGATACATTTCCACGTCCCAAAATTTCTGCGCTTGAAAATTTCCACTCAACTCAATCTCCATGGTAAAATTCTCTGTCCCACTGTGTCTCGTAGCCCGTGAAATAGTAATTTCAGAAATTTTCCCCCGAAATTCTTATCCCGTCATACTGTCACATTTATTATCCAAGTATCAACCCATCCCCTTTAATACCTCGTTAATCATTCTCGGCATGGAAGGTATATATACTTGTATACAACACCGTTGGAAGAAATACTCAATTCTCCCGTGAATCTGTCAAAATAAATCTTGATTCTACTTTTTCAAAAAAAAAAAAAATTTGTCGATATTCCAGATTTTACTCATCGAACGGTAACACACTTTGTGATATAGTGTTGTATGGTTAATTCAGGTGCAACAGATTAAGCTAATTATATTGGCCGGACTCGAACTACCATAGTTTGCCCATCTTTGCTGCAAGTGTCCTCGTAATTCCATTTCATCTACTTGCCCGTTATGTGTGTATATGTGTACGTAGTACATTTACCGACACAAGCGGCGACCATTCCGCGAAGCAGTCATTGTTCCGACGGTGATTTCATTTACAATTGGCGGTATACTAGTTAGTAGTCTTGCGTGGCTTTCACGCTCGACGTCGTTTCACTATTCTCACCGTGACATCAGCTATAATGGGACGTGTTACGATCAATGCGGCAGAACAAGCGTAATTTTCACGGGGAATGTCGTAAGGCTTCTGCGATCGATGTCGAATAAACTGTTTGCATTATATTGTCGTTTGGAGCATCAATTTCTACGGCGTTGTTTTTCTTTATTATTTTTTTAAGCAAACTTTCACGGGAAAAGGGAAAAAGTTTTCGAGATCAATTTAAAGTAAATTGTCGCTTAGCGCATCGATTCTATGGTGTTTTTGAGATTGATTTATTATTAACCCTCCGAATACCGGCGACATAGTTTTCGTCGGTGAAATTATTGGAAATGGATATCAGTGGAAATGATTGAAAATTGTTATTCGTGGAATTGTCGCCCGGAAGATAACCACGAAAGATTGAAATATTAAAATTGAACAGAGAGTTCGGTGGAACAATATTTGAATTATTATAAATGTTATTTCGCGCTCTCTTGGAAAGTGTATCTCTGATAAGAGGTATTTGAATATCGAAATAGAAATATGCTTTTGCTTCGTTCTACTTGCTACGGCTGCGTAGAACGCAGAGAGGGGGGAATTAAGAGAAACGGAACGCGAAGTTTTGTCAGCGATGTTTCATATTTTTGAAGCATTGTTTTTTTCTGCTTTCTGTTTGAACTACTTCGCGTGCAACGAGACATCCAAGAAACGTGGAAACGTTGGAAAATATGCAAGTACTCTTTCCAGTGAACGAGAAGTAGATTTTTTGTTTGTTTGGAAGGTGCTTACCCAGAATAGAAGATCGTGTACATTAAAAAAAAAAGAGAAGAAACATTTCCGATGAAATTATACATTAACGGATATACTTACGTGCGAAATTACGGAAAATACGGAGGAAACGGTGACATTCGAATCGGAATATATTAATATAAATTTGTTCGCATACATTTCAATGCCTTAGCAGCGAACTCATTCCCTTTGTAGCTCAAATTAATTTCAATTTCCCGGAGAAACGGCATTTTTCATTTTCCGACGGTTCCTTTGTCGGCGCTGCATTGTTTGTAATCCATATTTCTGAAAATGTTCCACATCGTCGTCGCTCGAAACGTGTCGAACTTCTACCGAACTTTCGCGTTAATTAAATTAATCATCAAGTTCTACTCCGATCCTCGTTACCATTCAACGGGATATTTTTTTATATGAGAAAAACAACGTCCGATACAAGTAACAATAACATTTTCATAAGAGTACGATTGTATATCGAAGCGTCTGAGTTTAATTAATTAACCGACTTACGCAAATTTTATTAATCCATTTCTCCAGCCGTTCGACCTTCCGGTTTCCATGAAAATTTCGCGCCCCATTATACATTCCATACCGCGTGCTTTATCAGCGAAAACTGTGCACACAAACACATACACACACACACATGTACCTCGATTTTTCGCATCCAACCGAGCTGTGCTTTTTCGACGTTTTTTTTACGTGGCTTTCCCAACGAACAATTCCCTTTCCCATATCACGCACTGTGTTTAAAAAAAAACACATTAGAACGTCGGAACTAAAATGAAAAATACCATATCACTTGCCACTCGCTTTTCATCTACCGAAAAACAACGAATAGTCGAACTTTCGCAGCCATAAAGTCTAATGGACTTCGGTATGAATGTTGCGCACAGCTTGGTTGACCGTAAAGTTTCTCACCTTATTTTCAAAAGTCGGATTCTACCTGTTCCATTTGCTCTATCACTCTTTGTTATTAAATACAAAGTTAATTAACCGAGTAGGTGTCTATGGAGTTAGGATTAAATCTATACCTTTCTGGCAGTCCTCAATTCCTGATTCGAGAGGAAAGTTATCGAGAGTATCGTAGATTAATCTCTCCATTAATTCAGCATTAATATATTCATATTTGCAATTATTTTATTTGTTCATTAATGCTCCAGAAATCAAAGTGATTCTTCTCCTGTCATCGAGTCGATTAAATTCAGTTTAAAATTTAATTTTTATAAGAAGGTGAGATTCTAATGAATCTTAGAAGGAAACGTGAAAAACGGGACCACGAGGGATACGAAACGGGGCGTTTTTTTTTCTTCTTCTGGCTGTAACGTTTATTACAAAGTTAATTCCCATATAGAGTGCGCATGCAGAGACGGAAATGATCCTTTTACGGGGATTACACGTTAGTTTGGATTACACATGCGAGATCACACAGGAAAGGGAAGTTCTTCGTTTGTATGTGTACACAGACGGAACTTGTGTGTTTTACTTGAAATCTGCCCAAGGTAAATTAATGGGAGCACCTTTCATGCGCAGCTTGTTCAAATTCTCCTGAATATATCTGTACGGGAATTACAGTACCGGGACCATAAAATCGTATTGGGAAAATGGAGCTTTACGTGATCTATGATTCATGTCTACGAATACATAGTAAACTCACTAGGAAATTTAACATCAGTGAACGGGGCAGAAATATTTAACGATTGATTTATAGATAATATGAAATTCAACCGAGCTGAATGTTACGAAGCGACGATAATTAAATTCTTACGCTTTATTAATTGCTAGGTATTAAAAACGTATATCTGGGAAATTTGAGGTTTCGTCGAAAATATTATGCGTCGATATTTCTGGACATTTGTAAGGAAATTTGAAATTTATTCAACACCGAAAAACTTCCACGCACGAAAATTTACGCGAGCATAAATGTCCAAACTGCGGAAACTTTCCGCCTCCATGCCCCAGTGGTTTGTCGCGGGCAGGAAAAGGTATTTCTCGGCGAGTTAAATTCGTTGAACAAAAATCCTGAGGAAGAAAGTCCACGGAAGAAAGAGAATCCCGTATAATACTCATCACAGATTGCGGAAGCAATGTTCGTCGGAGAGAGACGGTTAAAATTGTTACAAGAGCTGTTGTAAAGAAAAAGCTGTCAGCCTCTATGGAGTCGTGTAGCTTTAAAAGCTTTCTTTCTGATCTTCCACGGTGAAGTATCGTCTTTCAGCACTGTTTCAGATTTCATTCTTCTTGGAAAAAAAAAAATGAAGAAAGCTTGTTTCCCTCTTGAAACTCCGTACCATGTCATCCGAAGAACTTGACGTTCGCGGAAACAACAGAATTTCATAAATCATCCAATCGAAACTGCGATAAAATTATACCTGTTCTTCACTATCACCTTTTATCTCCGATACTTTACATTAATCGCAACAAAACGTGTCAATCATTTAACAATACTCAGTAAAATCAAACGATCAGTTTTACACTAATTTAAATTAATACGAATCGTAATTTTTTAATTCTATGTCTGTAGGTTTAAATATTCCCAGTAATTTTTTTAAATGACACGTTACTTAGGTGTATACGTCGAAAGGACGATACAAGGCGACCCTTCAATTTTCGAGCAGTCCACCGAATAATACCAAAAAAAAAAGGTCCTGTTAGGCGAGGCGTGACCTCCCACGCCTGGACTAAAAAAAAATCTTTTTGACCATGTGCCAGAGACGTGTTCTATTTGCTACCGAAGGCCACCGGCTGTAATGAACGCCGGTGCTTACGTCACGAAAATCTCGGGGGTCGGCAATGTTGCCGCCGGATTGTGTACAGTACTCCAAAACACCGTAACTCGTGTAATATGCAGTCCGGTTTGTTGGTTTCGGACACCATATAGTACACCATGAATAGTTACGTTGCACCGGTACGTTTTAACCCTCCATCGCCCCGTGTAACTTTGAACTTACATATTGGACACCTATTTTTTTTTGCTTACTTTTGACCTCCTTTTTAAACGTCGCGATTTTAACCAGTTAAGTGTGGCGATCTCTCAATCAAGCGATGACGGGTATAGTCGTCAAACACAGAATAAGTGTCGCTAGTGAAATATTTGGGTAAAAAAACACGACTTTGTTCTATAAAATGAACAATTTTATTTCTAATCGGAATAATCAAAGATACAGTGTTACTGCACTGCTCATGAGTTAGCTCACAACGCACTTAACTGGTTAATAGCTCAAAAATTACAGAAATGGTGAGCAAATTACGAAAATCCCGAAAAATCGCCAAATTATGACAGTTTTTTGGTCGGCATTCGTTCAATATTTAGGATAGCGGTCTGAAACTGGTACCATTGATTTAGTTAGAAAATTCTACGGCAGATCAATGTATAATAGATGTACTTTTCGAAAATTTAATTTTTCGCAAAAATCTGAGGGGGGTAGGTCAAATTGTGACAGTTTTTTGGTTCTCAATAGCTCAATTTTTGAGATAGCAGTCTGAAACTTGTACCATTGTTTTAGTTAGGAAATTCTACGGCAGATCAATGTATAATAGTTGTACTTTTCGAAAATTTAATTTTTCGCAAAAATCTGAAGGGGGTAGGTCAAATTGTGACAGTTTTTTGGTTCTCAATAGCTCAATTTTTGAGATAGCGGTCTGAAACTTGTACCATTGTTTTAGTTAGAAAATTCTACGGCAGATCAATGTATAATAGTTGTACTTTTCGAAAATTTAATTTTCCGCAAAAATCTGAAGGGGGTAGGTCAGGATTTTTTGCGATTTTCGTAATTCGGCCGTCATTTCCATAATTTTTGAGATATCAATTTGATTCTTTCACTGGCTTATTCGGCTTCGGATTCCGCGTCCAAAACGCCCTGGATCATTTTAATAGCTCAAAAATTACGGAAATGGCAGGCGAATTACGAAAATCGCAAAAAATCCTGACCTACCCCCTTCAGATTTTTGCGAAAAATTAAATTTTCGAAAAGTACAACTATTATACATTGATCTGCCGTAGAATTTTCTAACTAAAACAATGGTACAAGTTTCAGACCGCTATCTCAAAAATTGAGCGAATGCCGACCAAAAAACTGTCATAATTTGGCGATGCTTCGCAATTTTCGTAATTCCCTAGTCATTTCGCTGCGTAGATTTCAAAGCGTGGACATTTTTGGCGTTACATTCTCATACTTTCTGTCTGCGTACCCAAATTTGTCGTTTTGGCTAACGTTTGTTGGTCTAATCTACTGGATAAATGACTACGTTTTTCTTGAACCCATGTTTCCCCGAAAATGTCGAAAATGAACGTTGTAAAATTTAACAAGCACACTCAACATCTCTCCGGAATCGTACATTTGAACGCGACAAGTCGCGGTGTAATTTAAATTACAACCCAAGACGTCAGTCATTTGACATATTAATGCATTCCATGTTGCGCGAGGGTCTCAGATGTTCCCCTGTAGGGACATTTCGAATTCCGAACAAGATTCAACGATTCATGGCAACATCGTGAACGTGTTACCGTCGCCTCCCTAGATTTGATATATTAGATCGCTACGCTGACCTATTTGAGCGGTGAAATTCAACGCGATTCCAATATGGTGGTTATTTTTAACCAGCTGCAATTTCGCGGCCAAGGAAATCCGAAGAAACGCCTTGGGAATCCGAGCTGCGACTCTTTAAACGGCTAAGTAGGTTAACAAGCGTGAGTTTATGGATAACAATGGCCTATCATCCACGTATTTCTATAGCCACGTAGAACGCCTTAACAGGCAACAAAACGCCGTGATTAAATGCCACGACGGAGAATTGACGAACCACCGCGGTCTACGGTTGTTAAAAGGATCCCGACGAGAATCAATAGGACGCTAGATCCTCGAGGACCTCGGGCGTCGTTTTAATAAATTGCAATCGTTCGAGAATGGCGTCGCGACGGAAAATCCGACGCGTGGTTTTGAATGCCGACGATCGAGGGTGCCGGTTAATTTATTTACCGGCTACGGGGTGGGTGGCTGTTCGGGTGAATTTCAAGCGGATGTTCTTGCGGGAATTTTGAATAACGAGTGTCCCGGGTCGCGGGGACTGCGAATACGGGAATTTGATTGAGAAATTGTGTCCCAGATATTGAAATCCGCGCGGGGAAATTGGGAAAGCGCAGAAATGTTGCGCGTAGAAATTCTGAGGAACTGGGAACATTCGATCAGTGGATTTTGGAAACGTTGGAAATTTCAGAACGCAGAAATTTCCTGGTGTTGGTTTTTAGGCGTTGAAATTTCCAGACGCAGTCAAATTGTCTGTTATCGCAAATTTCTGTGACTCGAAATTTCTGGGTGTTCGATTCTCCTTGATGAAATGGCAAATCGTATATATTTCTGGATCGCAAGATTCTTACTGAAACTGTTTGCTGCTCGTTGAATTTTAAACGCGACAAAGAGTAAAATAATCGCGAGGTCAGAATTCGCGATAAGACATACAGAAACCCTGTGCCGAACTCTTAAAATTTTTAAAGATCCGCAACGATTTCTGTTTTCCAGGTCAGCCGTGTCATTTCCCTCGTATATCGCAACATTTCCCTGTACTTTCCATTTATAATTAAAAACACATTTAAAAAAAAGAATTATTACCATCACCGTGTTACAACGTTCATATATTCAAAACCATCACTACCATATCCACCGAATACTACTATTCTACATTTATTGTACAGACGTATATCCACAGGGGAAACACAATTGTCATTTAATTTTCCGCATTTTAATTACGGAAATTTAATTAAAAATCCACCCATCTGACTACCACGTAATATAGTTGATCTAACGATGTATTTAATTGAATTAAATGAAACCACGTCTACTCACGTGGAAACAACGTCAAGGAAATATAATAATATAATAATAATTATTATTATTATTATGTAACATCGCGAACGCGCGTATCTTTCCTCCGCGAATCGATGCAAATCAAATTTAAAAAAAAAACAGACGACAGAATGATCTCCGATAAAAACGTGTTATTATTTTCCTCTGTTTCAGTACTCGTTCGCAATATCATACAGGAAAGAGAATCAGCGGCAATACGAGCTCAGGGCGGCCACGCAATCGGATTGCGACATGTGGATCGACGCGATACAAGAAGCCAGGTAACGTACGACACCTGGTATAATTTAGAATTCGAAATCAGAATAATCATAGCACGCGGAGCGACGGAAATGAATTACGGAGGTGTCGGGCAACGAGATGAACAGGATGAAACGCGTTTGGATGCGACTCATTTGCATGAGGAGTCTAAGGATGCGCATGTGAAATGTCTGGTTGGAAGGTGCGAGCGAAATTTTGTTCTCACCGAGGTATCATCGTTATAAGATTTCTCACTGCTGTGAAGAATCTTTGTTTCGTATGAATTCCATGCTTTTTATTTTGTTTTTAATTTTTCCGTGGCGTATGGATTTATAAAATTTGAATTTTCTAGGCGTGGAAATTTTTGGGCGTGGCAGTTTCTGTGGATTGAAATTTCTATGCGTGGAAATTTGTTACGCTTGGAAGTTTCTGCGCTGTGAAATTTGAGCGCGTGGAAATTTCTGCGCTTGGAATTTTGTATGCTTGGAAATTTCTGCGCTTGGAATTTTGTATACTTGGAAATTTCTGCGCTTGGAATTTTGTATGATTGGAAATTTCTGCGCTTGGAATTTTGTATACTTGGAAATTTCTGCGCTTGGAATTTTGTATGCTTGGAAATTTCTGCGCTTGGAATTTTGTATGGTTGGAAATTTCTGCGCTTGGAATTTTGTATACTTGGAAATTTCTGCGCTTGGAATTTTGTATACTTGGAAATTTCTGCGCTTGGAATTTTGTATGCTTGGAAATTTCTGCGCTTGGAATTTTGTATGCTTGGAAATTTCTGCGCTTGGAATTTTGTATGCTTGGAAATTTCTACGCTTGGAATTTTGTATGCTTGGAAATTTCAGCGCTTGGAATTTTGTATACTTGGAATTTCTGCGTTTGGAATTTTGTATACTTGGAAATTTCTGCGCTTGGAATTTTGTATACTTGAAAATTTCTGCGCTTGGAATTTTGTATGCTTGGAAATTTCTGCGCTTGGAACTTTATATGATTGATAACTACCCCTTACATATTTCTATATTATACTCAGTGATCCAAAAAATACTACCTGCGAAATGAGTTTGATGTTCCTAGACCCACGATAATTAATCGGATATCACCCTCGACTGACAAAAAAACAAAATTTCCTTTGAAATCATGTTAACGAAATTGTTTCACCCTGCGCCGGTAACATCCACAAATCCCATTGACTTCCTTTTACAATTTTAATTTGCATTACTATATTTAATTAACAAAGACGTCGGGCGTTTTTTATCCAGAACCTTCTTTGCTCTAATACATAAAAGATTCGCGTAACGTAATACATTTCCGGGAATCTCAAAGGAGAAAATGAGAATTCTTTATGTACATTCTTTACGTAGATATGAAATTAAGTTGAACGAAACTTTTCAAAGAGCATTCGAGTTTATTAATTCACTACAATTACAACTATTCCCGCAACTCTCATAATATTCATTATACACAATTCTATAGGTACATAACTACTCGAGAGTTTCAATACAAACATTATTTTCATCTTCAAAACGAATGAAAATCTCATTTGAAACGTTCAGTGAATGAAATTTGTGCAGTCATTACGTAACGCGATTAAAATCATCGAATTATTTTTCCAAATATAAAAATTCATCCTCTACGAGAAATGGAAAATTTCCACGAAACAACAAGGGAAAATGGGTGGGCATATTATTAACGTACAAGTTCTCGTTACAAAACGGTATAAGTCATGTTACGTGATACGCGTACGTGATAATGTTGTGCCAGCCTCGCCGAAACACATTCAGCATGTAACGTGTGTAACACGCGTTTACGAAACGTTGAAACGAATAATTATGTATTTGTCCAGGTCCCGGGGAAACGTGATTATCCTCTTACAAGTGCAACCGTGTGAAACTGGTAGCTATTAGCTTGTACCTTAACAACCAAGTTTCGCAAACTCTGCTATTCCCCTGTTATACAGGGCGTTTCATTATATGTGAATGCGTGGATATTTAAAGGCGTAAAAATGATAAAGACACGGAAATTCCAAAGGGGTGACATTTTAGCGCGCAGAAAATTGAACGCAATAAAGATTCCCTATAATACAAATTTAGAGACGTAAAGGTTTTAGCGCGTGGAAATTTTAATGCGTAGAAATTTCAAAGCGCAAGGAAATTTTAACCCAAATCTTAACGCGTATGCGTTACTTTTGTAGAATTTTCCACGTGTTAAAATTTCAATGCGCCGAAATTCCAAAACGCAGAAATTACAATGCGTTAAAATTTCTGCGCTTGGAAATTCCAGAGCAGGAAATTTTAACGCAAATCTTAACACGTATGCGTTAGTTTTGTATAATTTTCCACGTGTTAAAATTCTACTGCGTCGGAATTCCAAAACGCAGAAATTACAATGCGTTAAAATTTCTGCGCTTGGAAATTCCAGAGCGCAAGGAAATTTTAACGCAAATCTTAACGCGTATGCATTACTTTTGTAGAATTTTCCACGCGTTAAAATTCCAATGCGCCGAAATTCCAAAACGCAGAAATTACAATGCGTTTAAATTTCTGCGCTTGGAACGTTGATTCGCTTTAAAATTCTTACTGCCATAAATATGTACAATTCGAAAGTTTCACGTATTCAAAATTCTGCACCCAAAACTTTCAACAACAGGAACAACACTAAATAGGATATACATTTGTATAAACTGTTCTACATATTTCCTTGTTCGGAGCGCATCCTAGAATTCTAGGCCCATTTATTATGAAACACCCGGTATGCCTGTAAGTCATTCCCGGACAGAAATGTCTCTGCACCGAGATATGTATCGACAAATGCACATGTTCCCAGGGATTCTTGAACCAGGTTTTTATATCCCGCTAAAATGTTATCGCCTGACATAACGTTTCCCGGAATTCTGCAACTTGTTTTATGGGACGTTCAAATTTTATCGGGAGCCTTTATTGGCCTAATTTCAACCTCACCCATACACGCCCAAACACACGTACCATACCAGCACCAGAGTGCAAACTGCCACTAGGGGGAAAAAAAAAGAATAAATATTCAAATTTTCTTCGGATTCAATTTTACTTTAGAAAACGCTTCGCGTGAAAAGAATTAGAAAACTAAGGCACTCGGGTATCCAGACGGATACTTCACTCATGGAGATAAAAAGCGGTATATTTCTTTGTGACAAAAACCGGTGTGCAGTGTAGAGAAAAAAAAAAGGCAGAAACCTGGTGGAAAATATGACTTTTTGTGCTCGCGCTGCGAGTCGAGGATAAATTTCTAGATTACGGTTGTCTTTTCTTCCTTTTCACGTTACCCCCTTAATGGCTTTGCCTCACTGACGAACGTGATCGTCGTTGTAATACCACCAGGTGTGTCAAACGAGCATCACACGTGTGTTTGTGTGTGTGACGATGTGGTCCTCCTTCTTTCTGAGGTAGTTAGAAGATTAATTGTTATCACTTTATTTTCAGTATTGTTATTATAAATATTTCCGGGGTTTCTATTTATGAGAATCATTAGCGAAACGTTAGATCGATGTTTTGATCGATCAACTTTTTTTTTTGACTTTACGTTTTTGCGCGCAAATTTTCCGGTAACTTCATGAGACACTTTCTCCTCGATGAAATTGAATATGCAATTTTCCCGCCGCGAATTTGCCAAGTATTTTACACGTCGGATCAAATTTCATTTCGCCCCATACATTTTTATTAAGAAGAATCTGCGTTTTCCACGGAGTTTCCCGCGTTCTCGGGTTACCGGCGTCTTAAGTCACTTGGCTAACGATGTTCCCGGACTTTGGAAATATTACGCCAGTTTTTTTTTTCTCCTAACGATCGCGGGAGATGGTGTCCCATAACGGAGTTGACGATCGGTGGGAAAATTATGGATCTCTCTCCTTCGAGAATCCTGAAATCAGAGTGTTTTAGATTCTCATCTTGAGTTACGTACTTTCTCGGAAAATTTCCGGAATTTCCAGAATTTCGAAACTTTCGACTGAAGTTTACAGAAATCTGTGTTCCAACCAGCGAATAAATGATAACGAAGCGATATTGAAAAACACTACAAAAAAAGAATAATTCACGTCGGCATTCGTACCAGAAACGTAATGGAAATTTCTCCTTCTTATCGCGAGTTACAAATATAAAAGGAAATTTCACAGTGAAAGATTCTTTCATTCCGGAGTGCATTGATGCCGGAAATAGAAAAAATCTTGCGAATTTTCGTCCGTTCGTTCGTTTTTTTTCCCCTGGTGAGGATATATTTGTTGCAGGAATTAATGGATTTACATGTTCCTTAAAAAAACATTGAAACACGTATACAATTACACCGCGGCCATGGATGCGAGATTTACATCGTCGTTAAAAATACGCGCTCAACTGACGCGAAATGTGTTTTTTTCAGTGCTCTATGCCACGGCGTAGAAAAAAAAATAAAAAGAAATATCGTAAACGTGCGTTGGCAAACGGGGCCAAATGTTTATTTTCACTCTAATTCGACGGAGTACTCGAAAGGCGTGACTTTTTTTCCCTTCCTCTTTCACTTGTCACATTGTCGCTGCGTCGACGAGGAATTTCACTGTTGGAACGCTGGGAAAATGTTTTCACATTTTCCACGGGCGATCGAGACACCAATTCATCGAGCGATATTCGCTTTATTGCGTCTTATACACGGTGGTCGATAGTCTCGGAACTTCGGGACGCCGAGAAATGTTCGCGGTGGTAATTTCAAAACAAACTTGCGGGAAACTCGTCCTTTGAAACAGCCTGTAAGTGTCTTCATACTTGACGTCACTCGACGAAGAATTCCGTGGACATTCACGAACGTAAACTACAAACTTAAGTTTACCGCGAAACTTTCGAATTATCGATATGAAATTATTCCGAACGGTTTTCTGTTTTTTATCTCACCGAACATACATATATTATTCTCACCGATTAATCTCTTTAATTAGAGAATCCCGAATCCGATGACGGTTATTGTTGTCGCGAGGTGGTGATAGATTTGTTTTCCCGACATTTCGAGCATCGTTTTTGTATTAGCTACATCGTCGAATCGATTGAATCCGCTCTCCATTGTGTCCGCGGGAAACCCGTGAAATATGTGGAAATCGTTTTTTCCATTCGCGAGCACGTATAATAGCCGCTGATTCGACAGGTCGAATAAAACGGGCCGCTGTGTGACATGTGTTCACAAAAATGCCACTCGATATGCGTGTATTGTTTCCCGGTTTGACGTGTGCTCCTCACGGGGATCCATCATGGGATTTATCAATGGGGAAATCTCGTACCAGAGTTTCGTGTCGTTGAAAGCCTCGACGTTACGACATTTTTGTACGTTCGTCCGAATGATTTTTAAAATATTTGTTATTATCCATCGAAAAGGAAACAATAATGTACAGGATGATTCATTGGAACGTTTGGTGACAATTTTTTAATCGAACTTTCATTTTCTTTTTGTAATTTATTATATGATATAGAAACAAACTGATTCTATATGAGAAAAGTAATTTAAAAATATTCTCAAAAGTTTACAAATTCTCGTGTGAAACATTTTCCCACGTTCATTATTCCAACGAATCATCGCCGAATCGATAAATATCTGACACCCGTTACATCGAAACGTGACGTTCGCACGAGCGACACGTTGTTTTTTAAAAATCATTTCCACGGAAACTCAAATGTTCCCGTTAATTCGAGCAAGTGTACTCGAACTCGTCGAAAACTAATAAATTCATTTACCCAGCAATTAGCAGAAACACACATACATATATAGCGGCACGTAAAGACATTACCCTCTACACACAGAGTGGAAATGGTTTCGGAAATGCCGTCGATGTGTATCGCAATATCATTGACGAAAATTACAACGCCGCGCGATACGGAACAATTTAATTATCCCGTAAACAAGCGGCGCGACTAATTCGCGTCCCGACTTGGTCATTGATTACAGTTTCAACAAATTGCTCCAGCAAAAGGAGGAACTCGAGCAAAAACACCTGCACCTGTTGCAGATCGTTGAAAGCGAGAAGACAGCGAAGTGGCAGTACAGACAGCAATGCGAGGATCTCGCTGCGCAAATAAAAAAGCTCAGGACAGAGGTAAGTCATGGTTGGAAGTTATGGTTCATTCACAAAATGATTTTTCGACTGTTCCATAAGCGATCGAATTTTATTTTATTTATTCGATCGGAAGAAATTCATCAAATGGAAATAGAACACATTGAGAATAAAATAAAATATTTTCATAGGGGTTAATGATACTTTTGTAAAATGTATTTTTGTTTAATATTTTTGTTTCTAGAGTTTCAAGGTTATGGTTAATAATTTTTATATACGACGGTTTAAACGATTATGGGAAATGTTTGGAGATAGTTGCTTTTTTTGTTGGATTCAAAGCGATCCCCGTGATATTTGCACGATGCACACTTTGCACAGGATTGGCGAATGTATCAAAGTGATTTGCTTGGTATTATATTTAATCTCCTTTGATAAGGGTAGCCCAGTTGCGGTGGCAAGTGTATCTCAAAGGCTCTCCAAATTGCAATTTAAATGGGTCGGTGCGTATAAAGAGGGAATTGCAGTGATTGTTCACATTTACACCGACCGCTTCCTACGACCGGTGTAATTCTGTTATCATCACTTTATTCCAGTCGTTTCAACATGGATACTTTCTACTTTCCCGCGATAAATATCACCAATTTTTCTAGGGGAAATGATAATAATAATTGGATGCACACTGAAGAAAATCTACTTACGATACGTTTCAATCAAATGTTCCTTCATTGCAATTTACATTTCTATCTTCTCAAATATATTTCTATTTTTCTTCATTTTCTTTCATCCTTTAATAAAAGAATCCAAAAATTCCATCGCGTTTAAAACAAAATTCAAATAAGAGTCACCCGTTTTCTCTATTTCAAACATTTATTTCAAACAATTCACTAAAAATCCCAAAAGCGATAAGCCGTATCTCTATCCATCTCCGACACCCTTATTTCCCTTCGCTGCCCTATTTCCGACATCCCGTTATTCTCTCCCTTCGTCCATGCGAATAATTTTCACGTGATTTTCACCCGATTCGCAGTTATGCGAGCTGAGGAAAGAGCTGAGGCCCTCTGCGACGCCCTTTTCGGCCAGGCCAGGGGTGCAGAGGACGATGTCGCAGGGCACCGGGCACAGTTTCTACTGCACTGGCTCGACGCAAAGCGGGGTGCCGGAGGTGCATGTGTTCGGAGGGCTGCAGGGCATCACCGAGGGCTCCAGCGAGATGCAGAAGATCAAAAAGGTTCAGAGCTTGTTCAGGGGCTGGCTCTGTCGAAGACGTTGGAAGCAGATCGTCGAACAATACATCAAAAGTCCGCACGCTGAGAGTATGAGGAGAAGGAACAGGTGGGCGTACCAACGACAAAATTTACTGGAAATGATTATTTTAAAAAGAAAATGATTGGAAAAGTTGATTCATCGTTGTAATTCATTTTTCAAATAATTTGGCATTAAGGCTTTTCTATTAAACTGGATATGGTCATAAATAATTTTTATCCCCTTGCACTACTTTGACGAGTCTGACTCGTGATGAAAATTTGGTGGCAAAATTGAATATCACGAGTCAGGCTCGTGATCGAAATATCGAAGTAAACAAGAATTGAAAGAATTAATTTAATGATTTTTTCCTATACAGTCCATGTGTCATAAGGAAAATATCACAGGGTTAGAGATAACGGCTACAATATAAACTAACGTAAATACTAAATATATAGAGATATCTGTACCGCTTCAGTTCCTTTTCTCACCGTTCCGGCGGACAAGTTTGGCACAACTTTTTCAGAGTTTCGCGATAGTGCAAAGGGTTAGAATGAACAAGGAATATATATATTGATGATACATATAAATAGAATGATAGCCACTGAACTTGAAAATCTTATTCCAAGTTTATTCGATGATTAATTACGCTAGGGATTTGGTTGCTTTGAAAATCATTCCTTTTCCCTTCGAGTGTCGCGAAATCATCGAAAGTTCCAGGTAAATCATTCTATCGATAGTTACGGGTTAATGTGACATCTCTAATCGCTAAATCGACGGTAGTAATTAACCCGCGGAGGGTTAATTCGTGGCACAACGGGTCAACGGAGCAGCTTTAATCAGTCCGTGGAAAAGCCCGCGGAAAACCGTTTTTTTTTTGTTTACAAAATTGCGCGGCGTGGGTGCGCGAAAGTTTCGCGATTTCGACGTCGAATCGTTTCGGACCGCAAAGTTCGCGTCATTTACCTCCAGACGGATCGGACAGCGATGACTCGTCCACGCGGAAACTCATTAACTTCAGCCGGTAGACCGATTTGCTAATTATACCGCGCTCCCGTGGTATGGAAATGCGCTAATTGTCCCGGCGAGCAATTAGAACCGCGACGAAATTAATTCTACCGGCACGCGGTGTATTAATTGCCGTAACGAACACGAGTGCGAAAACTTCCCGGGTGTTTTTTCCTTCGATTTCACTCGCACGTTTTCCCGACGGAACTTGGCCGTCGGAAACGCTGCGTCGCGACGGATTTTTCCGAGGAATATTATTAAGGTGTTTTATCTGTCGAATTTTAAATTTCCCGCTTCGCGAGGAAACACTGACAGGTCATTTCAATGATTTTATTGTTCGAGTTATACCTGTTGATGAGCAAATTTTTTTATCTTATAGTCAGCAATTGACCGAGTAATCAAAACACTTCAAAAATTGTACGTTTCATATTTGGTGTACCGAATGCAACATATTTTTTAGGAAAACTTCTTGTTATTCCTATAAACAAATTTTAATGATTTTCTTGGTACAAGTTCTAAATGGTGATAGAGTCGGTACGACAATTAAGGTTTTCAATTGTGCGGCACCTGCTGAATTGAAATTGACAATTAACCATTGCATAAACACGTTTTGCATTTCAGTCGAGTGTTCCGTATGCTGGAAGACGAGCAGAATTACACGAGAAACCTGGAAGTGTTGGTGACCTGTTTTTTGAAGGCTTTCAAGATGGCTGCCAGTTCAAAGAAACCACCCTGTAGCCACGAGGATGTGAATAGCATATTTTTGAACGTCGAAACAGTTTATTTTCTCCATGAAATTTTTCTTAAAGGCCTTACTTCGCGCATGGAGAGCTGGCCCACTTTAGTTTTAGGTACGTATCGCCCTTACACTATCTCATAATCAACGCGAAGAAAATTTTCCCACGTAAAAATGTTGATCCGCTCGAATTTAGAGTCTGTGATATTCCAGTAGAAGAAATTTTACGGTTAAAAAGTGTTATCCTGGCAAATTTTACCGCTTATACATATCTTCGAGGTGTGAAAATTTGATTCGCTGAAATTTCCGGCAGTAAAATTTCATTGGTCGTTTTCGCATTATTAAAAAATGTTAGATTTTCAAAATTTCGCATTCCCGGACATCTCAGGTACAGCAATTTCAACGAATAGAGACGTTTCGTTCTCAGAACTTTCACAGCGATAAAATGTCATCCGTTAAATTTCACGGTCCGTTTGCCGGGTGATAGAAACACTTTGCGATAGCGTGTCACTTCGACTACACTGTCTTCTGCGTTTGAAGTATCAATATCATCTATTCTTTCACCATTTCTATACAATACCTATTGTATTTCCCGCGACCTTTGATTTCTCACGAAAATAATTTGGAACACTACCACAGACTCGATGAATAAAAAACGATATATCTGTCTATGGATCATTAATTGGCACACGAGGATAAAAAAAAATATGAAAATCAAGAAGACAGATTTCCGTTAACGAAGTCTGCGCCGACGTAAAAAACCAATTACGTCCGTCGAGTACAATCGTTCCCTTTGTTTCTATCGTTACAGGAGATATCTTCGACATGTTTTTACCCATGTTGTCTATTTACCAAGAATATGTCAGGAATCATCATTACAGCATCCAAGTGCTGACGGAATGCAAGCACTCGCCGGCATTCGCGGGATTACTCAGTAGATTGGAGAATAAGACTGCATGCGGAGGTCACTCCCTGGAGACATATTTAACGTGTCCCATGCGCCAGGTATTTTTTTTTCTCGAAATTTCTATTTTCCCAAAAATTCCCTAAAATCCTTTTCATCGATCCGTGTTAATCCACAATTAACGCGAAAATATGTCGCGGATTTACTGTCAGTTGACAATACATGGAAATTATTTTAAAAAACAACTCATAGATATACATACATTATGGTAATTATTTAAAAAAAAACTCATAGATATACATACATTATGGAAATTATTTAAAAAAAACTCATAGATGTACATACGCAATCTTATTGAGGGTGTTCGAAATAAAGTATCTCAATCACTTTTCTCTTAACGCTTTCTATTTGATCAGCAAATTAATTGCTTCTAATTTTTTGAGAAAATCTTTTTAACTGAAACGTATCCCTTTTAATTCGTTAAGTGTTCCCGTCGATGCAGTTTCGTTTTTCCAATGAAATCCCTCCGCCCCCTCCCCCTTTCAATCGGTGATTGAAACAATTTCGATTCTTCCTGCGAGTTGATCAGCAACGATCCCGTTGACGCCGGACGAAAAGGTGAGAAGCCGGGGGTGAAAAGTTCACGCCAGCGATCCAGAATAATCTTTTTAATCCCCCGCCTTTGATTAGACGCTGTATAAGCGAAATCTATGTATATCCCTTCGCGACCCGGAGCTTTCGCCGGGGACGAGGGAAAAGAGGAACCTGTTCCCTGTCTACGTTCAAAAAATATTGAACAAGAGGGGAGCAGGGGGGGGGAGGATTAGACGTTAATACAAATAAGTCTTCCGGGACGATCGGTCTGATTGAGCAGTTTCGAAGCTTCATGAATAATGCAGAACGTGCGAGAATCTTTTTTGAAACGATAAGCAAGTGCAGGGAAATTGGTTGGTAGTCACGAATCGATTGCTAGATTCGCATAATTGCAGTGAATATGATAATTGACAGGTTTTTTTCGATGTAATTATGTGATTATGTCTACTCGCGTTTTTAATTTGATTTGGACAGGTATTTCTGGAAAGGTATTTATAAGGGATTCGATTAATGATTTCGTTAGACGAGATGTTGCGGAATGTTATAAATAATGATACTTAATATTTGAAATGTAAAACGTTGCTTCGCGACGCGCCGCCGTGGGTATAATTAGTTTAGCGGAATTAGCGCGCGGGAAATAGAGGGGATTAAGGTCGTCTCACGGTAATCCAAGAATACTTGGAGTATAAATTGATTATTTAAAGGGTCGTCCGATTTGAATTCCCGCGACGATTCCCGCGGATTCAGATCGAATTTCGACGAACGAGATTCGTACCGTCGTTAATGAATGGTTAGTTAGCCAAATTGTTAGCTCTTCCAACGAATTAGAAATCTAAAGGAATACATCTATGATGCGACGTTCGAATTTTGTATTCAAATATTGAAAAATTTAATTAAATTTAAATTAAAATTTATTTACTTTCCAGATTCCGCAGTACATAATTATGTTGCACGAGCTGCTGGCACACACCCCGCACGATCACGTGGAGCGAAAAAGTTTGGAGAACGCAAAACAACAGCTGGAACTTCTGTCGCGACAGATACACGATCAGGTACCACAAGATTTTTTTTATAAAAACGGAATTGATTCGCGAAAAGCAAATTGAAGGGACAGGAAAATTAACCAAATTCGACGTTGGGATTTTAGGTGAGCGACACAGAAAATTTGCGGAAGAATTTAGCCATCGAAAGGATGATCGTCGAACGTTGCGACATTTTGTTGGATGTGAAACAAGTGTTCGTCAGACAGGGTAAGAATTTATGTATCATTTTTCATATTTGTCTAAATGAATGAATAAAATTACTTGGCCTACATTCTGAAACATATCGCAGACACGATATCACAATAAACAATGAAATACAAAAAAATATATTATATAGTTTTACAGAATTACAGAGAACTACAAATTTGTATTCGTTTTTACTGTAAAAACAACCTTTCACCAAGCCAATTAATTGTATTCCTTCATTACTACACAAAAATTTTAATATTTACACAAAACACTTGTAGATATTCATTTTCATTCATAAAAAGAAATTGCTAGCATTTGGATATCTAACCAGATCTTACACATTTTTCTTCCATTTCAATTTCTTATCAACCAAAAAATCGAAACGCAGTTCTTATCATTCCATTCGTTTCTCCCGCGGCTATCGGTAACAAAACCCCGTTGATTTTCCACCCCCTAGCGGTTACCGTTCGCCGGGCTCGAGGAAATCAATTTCCCAAATCTACTTGCAGTCGGTAAACAGCCGCGAAGACGAGGACTTTCGGTCGCGACAGTTAGAGGGAAAGCCATGAAAATGATCCAGGGGGTGGCAGGCAAACAGGGGCGCAAGCGCGGCCCCGACGATTTTCAGAATCGATGGGGTTGCATATTTCGCGTTCACGTAATCGACGCCGAATCCTTAACCACGTCCGATCATGCGCAACAACTACATGTCAGGGGTGTCGTCATAAAAGCGTCCCCGAGGACGAAACCCACCGTGAATAAATAAATCATTACCATAATCAATTTCACCGATCAAACTAAAATTATCCCTTGAAACTGTAATTAACAAATATCTCCATCTCATAGGAAATTCTAAACACTGTTATACATATCGCTTCAATTAGAATATCTTGAAGAAATCTATTAAATAATTCTATGAAAAATATCCAGAAAATTTGACAATTTTTTCATAAACTTTCCTCTGGTGAAATTTAATCTTATTATTGCTGTAATCAAATGTTTTTGTCAACATATATAGACCATGGTGAATCGTCTCTCGCTACGTTCCTGCTCCCCTCGTGTTTGATATCGTATCACATGGTTACCACGCAAACGTTCTTTCATCTTTGCAGTGTATGGGAAAAGCCCCGCCCGGGAAAGCACGACATTCCGTCGATTAGAAAACTCAGCGACGATCACGTACTTCTATATTTCCATTTCCATAAAGTCTGACAGTCCGTGGAATTTTTGTTCCTTTAATTTTCACTTTCCCACCGTTGCTCGCGTACAGTCCACCCCTATGTTATGGGGGTGAGGGGGTCGACCAGTGAATAAAAACAAGCTAGTTCGATCACCATTTTGTTCTTCGATCCGCCGCGTAATTAGGCGACTTTCTCCAAAAGGAAAACAAAGGGACGATTATGTAGCTCGTCGTGCGACAGGTGTGATTTCCTTTAGTTTTTTTCATTTGGTAAAATCGATGGGTGAAAAGTGGGGACCGAGAACGTGGACAATTACAGCCCTGTCGGGGATCGACGGATAATCTGACACTCTGTCAGGCTTGAAGCAGTTTTCGTCGGGTTGTCTGTTTGTAAACATCTCGCGAAAACCATGGAGAAATCTCGTAAATAAGGTACAATTTTGTAGGATCATTGTCATTAATAATTTCGAGCGTTTCAGACAACTTCGATATAATATCGCGAGTTCGGAGTGCGAGTCGATTATTCGAGTGACGTGAGGGAAGGTTAGAAATCATTGTTATTTAGAAATGATACTGTTCAAATCATTGTTTACCTTCTGTTTGGTGGTGAAATTCTAAGTGGATTTTTTTAAGGTGTTTTAATTTAATTTTTTATCAAACCTTTCCACGGAAGAATACAAATGGAACACCTGTCACTCACCTAACATATTTTATGGATTTCCATAGATTCTCGAAGTTTCTATGTGTTTCTTTCTCGATTGATCAATCAAGATTAATATACTTATCAGATATCATGTGATCATTAGTAAACAAATTATACGAGGATCGTTCGAAATGTTTATTTTCAATTCGCCGGTTCGTTTCGCCGATGTTTGTTGATTATAGATATATTTTTTTTTGATAATTCTACAGTAATTCTCTTTGTTTCAGGTACGCTTATCCAGATACTAGATAAACCGAGAAGAGTTCGCAGTAAATTGAGCGTGACATTCGGTGGGAAGAACAGCGAGGACAAAGAAGCCGTCCGACAGTGTTTCCTCTTCTCGAATTATTTGTTATTAACAACGCGACAATCGGACGACGACGGTCGTTTGAATTTGATCCCGCACGTTGGAACGATTTCGTTGTCCGATGCCATATTGATAGAGGACCCGAGTGACCAGGGTACCACGGATGATGACGGTATTACGAAATTATATTGTCGTTGACGCTGTTTGTCGCTAATTGGCACGCTAATGACTTGGCACGCTTCGCGCGACTGTTTTATGATATACTAGCTTATTTTTTTCGTTTTTCCTTTAGTAGCCCCGAGAAGTATTCTGGGATCCTTAGGTAAATCCAACTAGTCTCATTTTATAATGTTTTATTAGCGTTAAGTAATGATTTAATTGTTGTTTATAATTACGCAGAATAAGAACGTTAGTTTTTGTTGTAGTTGTTGAACTTAGTTTTTTTAATTGTTTTCGTTATTACGAGTCATTGGAGAATTATTTTATAGATTGAAAGGTTACTGCGTGACATTTGTTTTTAAATATCATAGTGTTTGTGTGTAAGTGTGAATGATGGTTATTAATAACGAAGATTTGTTTTTTGATGTAAAACTTTCAATTTGTTATGTTAATTAAGTTTACTTTTTATCGTATGGATTAGTAGATGTGAATCTTTGATCGAGTAGTATTAATTGTATCGTTAGATAATGTAATGCTTCTTTTTTCCTTAGTACGATAGTTTTATAATGCTTCAAGCTTTAGGAATGCGCCGGCTTTCAACGTAGCTGATCCGTCGTGACAGAAATGTGTTGAATATTTACATATAATTAATGTAGTATTGCCATGACTGCCAACTGATTTTAGAACTGTCAGTATGTTCGATGTCCAGCGGTATCAACGAGAGCAGCGGAAGTAGAACCGGAAGTATCAGCGGTCAATACCAGAATTGCGACTTCCAGATCAAATTCGACGTAAAGTCCGGGGGTGGGCCTCAGTATACGGTTCACCTTGTCGCACCTACTATGCAGGTATAGCATTTAGGCTTTTCGGATGAAGAATTTGAAAAGTTAATCGAGAATTTGGAAATGCAGAATTTCTGAAGTTTTAGGCATCTAGATGATATGGTGATATCGATTTCACGAATCTCAATGCGCACAAATTTCGGTTCGTATAAATGCCACGTGCCGAAATTTCGACGCGAAAATTCCATCCGTAGAAATTTCAAAACGTACAAATTTCATCCGTGGAAATTTCAAAGTGTTCAAAGTTTCATCTATAGAAATTTCAAAGCGTAAAAGATTCATCCTTAGAAATTTCAAAGCGTAAAAGTTGCATCCGTGGAAACTTCAAAGCGTAAAAATTTGATCCATAGAAATTTCAAAGCGTAAAAATTTCATCCGTGGAAATTTCAAAGCGTTAAAATTTCATCTATAGGAATTTTAAAGCGTAGATACTTCATTCGTAGATGTTTCAAAGCGTAAACATTTCATCCGTGGAAATTTCAAAGCGTTAAAATTTCATCTATAGAGATTTTAAAGCGTAGAGACTTCATCCGTAGAAATTTCCAAGCGTACAAATTTCATCCGTAGAAGTTTCAAAGCGTACAAATTTCATCGCTCGAAATTACCAAGCATACAAATTTCATCCGTAGAAGTTTCAAAGCGTACAAATTTCATCGCTCGAAATTACCAAGCATACAAATTTCATCCGTAGAAGTTTCAAAGCGTACAAACTTCATCGCTCGAAATTTCAAAGCGTACAAATTTCATCTGTAGAAGCTTCAATGCTCAAAAATTTCATCCGTAGAAGCTTCAAAGCTCAAAAATTTCATCTGTAGAACTTTCAAAGCATAACAATTTATTCTGTAGAAACTTCTCCACATCAAAATTTCCACTTCCGACACTATCACTAATATAATTCCGTAGGAGAAAGCTGCCTGGATCATTGATATAAGCCAATGCATGGACAACATTCACGTCACCGATTTATTCAACGGATCGTTGTCGGACACCAGTTCCGTCACGATGCCGCAATCGATCCGAAACGATCCCAAGCTGTTCAACGACGACATAGACATCCGGTTTAACCGAAAAACACTAAATTCCTGTAAACTCCCACAAATACGTTCCGCAACCCCAGAACGTCTTCTTCAACGGCTAACGGATCTACGTTTCCTCAGTATCGATTTCCTCAACACATTTCTATTAACATACCGGGTGTTCACTGATGGTGTAACAGTTCTTGAGGCATTGAAAAAGGTCTTCTACGAGGCGGAGCCACCAGATTCTCAAATTCCATGTGGTTCCCTTGTGTAAGTACCATAAAAAATCATTTCACTTGTTGAAGACAAGATATTCTTTCTTGAAGACGTATTTTATAAGTGAAAATTTCTCTCTTCAGTTCCTTGGATGTGTTGGGTGGACACAGTGGGGACACACAGACACACACGGAAGACAGAAGGAGAAGTAGCGTGTCCCCGAGAAGAATTAGTGGTGCCAGTTCCGTATCTGGTATGTGAAATTTTGATTTACATTTTCTAATACTTGATACTTAATCATATTAATTTATCTGTCGTTATATTTTCATCAAACTCTTGTCTTTCTTTATATTTTGATATGGGCTGTGAATATCTAATTATAAATTTGCATACACAGGTTATGACTCCGAAGTGAGTGACAGTCGCGAGGCGAGGAGTCATCACGATTCCTATGATTACACCGGAAGTGGAAATACCCTAAATTCGAAGGGTTGTTGGCGACCGAAGAAGGGTGAGTCGCACCTTGTCCACATATTATTGAGTAAGGTGAAAGTGAGAATGATTATCTTTGGTTAAAATTTTGTTTTATGGTCGATTGTGAAAATGATCAAAAGAATGTTGTATAAATTTTTCACTATGTTATCAATGATAGATAATTTCGAGTTTCAATTTTAGTGGAGGAAGAACAGCAGCTACGTTTGATCTCCGAGACCCCTTCGATCATAAAACGAAGTCCTACAATACAATCATCGACGCAGTCCACGGGATCCCAATCCCCGCAAAAGAAAATCAGTATTCTCGTGGACAAGAAAGCGGAGGATGACGGATGTCATTTGACGATACCAAAAGTCATCGCTGGTTCTTCGAGTTCCGAGACTCTCACTGGTAAAACGGAAGACAGAGTTTTTAAAATAATATTCTTCGAAATTTACATTGCCAAATACCGTCGCGCAGAAATTTCTCTGTGGAAAAAACATTGTTCAGCGCAAAGAGTTATAATTTATCATAAATAACCAAAAGTTATTTTCTTATTATTATTTTCATATTATATTAATATTGTTGCTGTGTTTTAGATAATACGGTGGTAAGTGCGCCATCATCGCCAAGCAATTTAAGTTCCGTTACGTTGGTTGGATCCACGGGATCGGGATCAGGATCAGATCGTAGTCCTCAGGATGGTGGAACATATTCCCGTGGTACCTCGGAAGAGACAGCCGATACACCAATTGCAACTGAAGCTGCGAAAGATGGTTAGACCACGAGAATGTTTCTATTCTACTCCATCGTCATTATAATTATTATATCAACAAACATTTTACGCACTTTTTCTCGCGTGTCAATAAATGATTTTCATTTATTAACTACCGATCGATACTGATGCGAAATACTTTTTTTTTTAGACGTACAATTTAATTACGAGGAACCAGAGCCGGAAACACCGAAATCCTCGAAACCAAACACACCGACGAGAACCCCACCAACACCACGTGAGAAGCCTACGGAAGTACAAAGTGAAAAGCGAACATCGACCGACAATGAATCCCCGTCACCGTCTGTACAGCCTAATCAGCCCGCACCGCAGGAACATAAACAACAACCGCCCAACTATGCGGAGCACAGAGCATCGATTGTTTCAGCTCCTCCGAGTACAGCGAGGAGCAGCTCGATTTCCGCTATAACTGGAGTACGTTAACGAAATTCGCGATGGTTTGATGTTAACACTTTACCTACTGATAGACTGTTAATAGGAAATTTTTGTATGTATTTTGGTAGTAAGCGGTAGGTAAAGTGTTAAGAGTGGAATTTCAGGATGCGGAAACATTGGGGTGTGGAGATTTCAAGAGTAGGGGGATTTTTTATGCAGAAAGTTTGTTGGCTGGAAATTTTACGGTAGAGAGTAATTTCTGGGCATTGAAATTTATGCGCTTTGAAATTTCTATATTTCGAAATTTGTTCGCTTTAAAATTTCTGCGCTTTGAAATTTGTGCGCTTTGAAATTTCTACGCTTTGAAATTTGTAGGCATTGAAATTTGTGCGCTTTGAAATTTCTACGCTTTAAAATTCGTGCGCTTTGAAATTTCTAGGCATTGAAATTTGTGCGCTTTGAAATTTCTAGGAATTGAAGTTTGTGTGCTTTGAAATTTCTAGGCATTGAAATTTGTGCGCTTTGAAACTTCTGCGCATTGAAATTTCTGTGCATTGAAATTTCTAGGCATTGAAATTTCTGCGCTTTGAAATTTCTACGCTTTGAAATTTCTGCGCTTTGAAATTTCTAGGCATTGAAATTTCTGCGCTTTGAAATTTCTGGGCTTCGAAATTTCTAAGCACAGCAATCTTCGCGCTTAGTAAATTTCATACCGTAAACACTCCAGGGTAGAAAACTTTCAACGCGTAAGAACTTTCCGCAGAAATATGTACCTAGAATCTTCAAATCATCATATTTGCCACGACTAAATTTCTACTTGACGCTCATGAAAGTCTCTATCAAATCTGCGAGAAATCTCCTTAAACTTGTTATACATTCCACAAAGTTTCCCTAAAGACAGACAAATTTTCAGGTACAACCGATCTGACACAAATAAGCAACGAGAAC
The DNA here is from genome assembly GCA_917499265.3 of Mimumesa dahlbomi. Taxonomy (NCBI): domain Eukaryota; kingdom Metazoa; phylum Arthropoda; class Insecta; order Hymenoptera; family Crabronidae; genus Mimumesa; species Mimumesa dahlbomi. The sequence goes on along the minus strand of OU824113.1, from coordinate 3,754,086 downwards.
TTCCTGAATATTAATAATAATAATTAAAAAATAATTCCGGTTTGTTCTCACAGAATTACTGGACAAGTAGAAGGTCGATTCAAGAATCAGAAATGTGCTCGACATCTCAGCAAGGCAGTTTCCATCACGACCAAGCCTGCAGCAAAGGTGGTGGAGTAATTACCAGTTCCCGGCAAAGTCAACGAAGGTTCGTTCCAGTATACCTGACGTGTTTAAGTGTTTAACATCCATACGTTTTACTGTATATATATATATCACAGAAAGTGCGCATGTCGATCGACCCGAGATATTTTTCTTTCCTTGTATAAATCTATAATTATAATATGATCTTTCAACGTTATGTTATCGTAAAAACAAAGAAAAATGACATATATATATTTGACAAAAAGACTATATATACGTATATAAAAAGAAGAAGAATCGGTAAAGATTGGATGATGTGGAAATGTTGTTTAATTAGTAGATAAAGAATTAATACTACGAATTAGAGAATAATCGTTTTATGGGGAGACAAAAGGAAGTAACACGGATATAATATGTGTGTATTTAAGGTGCCGATCTTTTGTCAGGCGTTTTATATTATCTATATAGATAACAAATTATCTCTATTTCGTTTCTCGGTATTACCGCTATTTTGAATGCTAATTGTAATAAAGATATTTTTCACTTTCTTACGCATGAGTGCTTTGTCTCGGTATCTTACGTGTTTTTTCTTCCGCCTATGGTTAATCTGTTTTTCCGTAGAGATGGTATACATATATTTTTGTTATCTGTTCGATTTGTAACGTTTTTCTCACACGTGGCAATACGAAATGTGTGTATTTTGATCAACGTTCGTCTCTTTTTTCGATATAATCGTTACTTTTTCCGAAATTTTCATACGATTTTTATATCCGCTATTTTTGTATTGTTCTACTAATCGATTTCGAACCTGGTCGACGTTGTTCTTTTTTTCTTTTCACACGCATCTCTGTCGCGTTCATTATCCACGAACTGTTGTTACTATCAATAGATACGATTCTCTTTTGTTTTAAAAAGTTTTCTTTTCGTAAAGATTACATACTATCCCGTAATCACGATGTGCTTCGATACTAGTTTTCTCTCTTACACGACGAACTCTTTTATACTAATTAAAACCGTACGATGTAACGAGAAAACTATTGAAACGTGCTAGTAATTGTAACGGTACAGCTGTTACGTTGTAAACCGAAGAGAGTTCACGTGGTATTGACCGGACGCGGTCGAGAGTAGAAGAATCGAAGTCGACAATCGACAAAGGAGATTTAAACAGTAAACGAAAGAGAAAATAAAGAGAAAAAAAGAGGAAGTTACATGCTTTAACCAGGAGAAAGTATTTTTGTTGTTCTTTAATGCAATTGTAATTTCATGTGTCGTTTCGTGTCACTCATAGCGTCGGACCCGAATCTGTCTGGTAAGTGCCATCATTTCTCTATCGATGATGATCTCTATCTATACGTGGTTGCATGACGGATCCTTGTCTGTCTGCGAATTAATTATTATTCTCCGCCGTTTCGTTTCTTTTGCTGCTTGCGCTCTGGCGAACGTGCACCGCACAAACTCTATGGGTGTTTTTGCTCTACTACGAACTAATTACTTTCCTACTTGATTCGTGTCTATGAACAATTAGCTCACGGGGTTGCACATTTTTCACCTACCATATTTAACGAAACGCAATAAAATTCTGTAAAATTTTGCAGTAGAATCGACGAGTTGTTAAAAAATGGATATTCGATTATGCGAAGCGTACGAATTGAAATCGAAAGATGTTTTTAATTATACTTTTGAAGATATCGGTTTTATACGGTCATTTTTCAAATTGGATGTTAATGAAAAAAATGTAGAAAGAGAAATATGTGCAACAGTCCGAATTGAGTGTCGTGCAAAAGCTACTTTCTTTCCCTGTAAAGTGCACTATACGTGTGAACGAGCTAAACGAAATAGAAATAGTTTCTACCCAATAGACGCCATTGTGTCACCTGACGTGCGTGCTTATAGTTCCAAATATTAGTCACTTCTAGTTAGTAGTGACACTATACATATAGTAGGACACACAAACACCAGCGATTTCGTGAACTTTCTCGCGGGCGAATGAATTTCGGAAATACTACTGAGAAACCATTAACAAGGATTCGTTAAACAAAATAAATACTGTGCAGAACATTTTATAATTAAAATTCTGAGTAAAATATTTCGAAAATTTTATATTAATCATTGTCACCTGCCAGAAAGTTAATTAATCACATGGTTCGTTATATATCACTATCAATCACGATTATATAATACAATCTCTAGAAATCTACAATAACGTTACGATCGAAGACTGACACTATACACGAAATTTCGAGTATAAATATTAAAAAATCAAATTAATTCTGCATGGAAACTATTATCGTTAAAAACTCTATTACTTTCCTCTAACTAGATTTTATCCGCGCGACAAGCTACGTACCTCGAAAACAAATCTATAAACAAACTCCGCCGCGCCAGGAATTATTTGTTTATCGAATAGAATTTTCTAATTCGTTTTCAGAAAAATGAATCGTCGACGTGGCCGTGCCACGTTGCACGGCACGTAAAGTGGATGCAATTTAAAGAACAAAATCCAGGCTCGTGCCATTTGCGAGATTAAACGATATTTGCATATTCCTCGTCAGCGTTCGGTGTTTTCGCCGCGGAACGCGAAAGTAGAAACGTCGACGGTGTCGCGGGACGAAAATACTCGGAAATATTGCACGTATACGTTACAAAGGACTTCCGGAGTAATAACACGGGACGGTTAACAAGTTAATCCGGGGCGTCGATATTCTCGATTGAATTGAAACAAGCCCCGAAGTTGCTGTTCAAAATATCCTTGGAACAGGCGATATAGCGGAAACCAATTTCACGAACGGCTTCACCTAAATTAACCCCGTCTGTCTCTGACATAATGTTATGTAACTGGTTGTACTTCGTACACTTACATCGATAGTCGAAGGGAAACCTTTGTATTTGTGCCGGAAATAATGGGAATAGTATACGTGAAAAATAAGGAAAAATTTGAATTAAGTTATTTCATTAATTTTATCAATCACTTTTGTAATTACCGACACAGTTGTTGTCAGGTGTTCGAGTACACTGCTGAATATTGGAATATTAATTTAGTGATATTTAAATCTTTGAAAGATGCGACGAAATCGCGTGGAGAGATTTTTTATTGTTTAGATGTCAGAGTTGATGTCTGAATGAGGAGAACGGTTTTATATTTCTTTCTAGACTTTTGTTTTAATTATTTTTTTCATTATTTTATGATCAAAGGACGGTTGTACCAGTTGTGATATTTGTTTTGGTCCTTTCAATTGAGAGTTGAGTGGCTTACTCGATTCTTGAAGAACACGACGATGAATGTAAATTGTCTAAAATTCTTCCTGGCAGAATACGGTCGCTTGAAACTGGGTCCCACGATTGGGAAATCAATCGACGCGTGGAAATTTCAAATCACACCGTCTCCAAGTTGCCAACATTTCCACGCGTGTAAATTCCGAACGCGCAGAAATTTCCACGCATGTAAATTCCGAATGCGTTTGAAATTACCACGCGTCCAAATTTCAAAACACAGATTTCTCAACGCCTTAAAATGTACAATTCGTTCAAATTTCAAATCGTTGACTTCTCTACATATAAAAATCGCCAACACGTAAAAAATTCATTTCGACAAATTTTCCCGCGCATAGTTTCCCATCCCATTATCATTTGCCATCCCTTATCTCCACAAATTCTCGAATTCTCGGAGGTAATTACCTTCAAGGGACCGTAATTCATCAGGAGAAACTTTCTCGTCATTCAATTAACATTTTTCATCCCTAAAATCACGATCTGCTTAATCCAGGAGTAGCACAGCGATGGCAGCGACCGCGTTCGCGATCGCGACTTCGGCTTCCAGCAATCCTCCCGATAAGTATCCGACCGACGACAGCAACAGGAGCGGCTCCTGTCGCGATAAAAACCGACGGAAAGAGTCCGTCATGTCGACGGCGGCGACGATGCGTGTCCTTAACGTTCTTCGTCATTGGGTGTCGAAACACGCGCAGGACTTCGAATTGGATCCACATTTGAAGAATCTGACGATCGAATTCCTCGAGGACATTATGAAGTGTCCTAATCTGCTGCCGGCTGAACACAAGGCGGCTAATCAGCTGCTCAGATTGATCACCAAAGAGGAGCCCGAGGGCGCCAAGATCAACCTTGAAGAGCTCCTGAGGCCACCGAGTGTGAGTCGATGATTGCATTCCGGGGAATCGAAGGATTCAAATTGAATCATTGGGAATTCTAGGGATATACTGGGAAAATGGGGGGTGGTACCGTTACAGTTTGGAAATTTTAATAAAAATGAGAAATCTTGGTGTAGTAGACTTTTAATTCTAAATTAGTATTTGTTTTTTTAGATTAATACTGAATTGTTAAAAAGTAATTTAAATATTTCTTTTATATTTTAAAGTAATTTAAATATTTCTTTTATATTTTAAAGTAATTTATATATTTCTTGTATTTTAAATATTTCTTCGCATTCTGTCGTTGTAATGTTATTAAAAGTATATTTTAAATTAGGAATGAAGCTGTGAATTCAGGTTTAATAGTTTCCGAAGAAAAGTGTCTCTGTAAATTGAAGATCATTGATTCAAATTGCAGATACTCGATGATAAGTTTCGTTTAATTTTAACGTAACTTGATTGATCTGTTTTCAGGTGCCGAGTAAAGAGAACATCGAAACACTATCAGCGCTTGAGATCGCCGAGCAGATGACGTATCTCGATCACAAGATTTTCGTGTCCATCCACAGCGAGTACGTAAATTAATTATCTTTCCATAAATGAGAAATTAATGATCTAACACAGAGTGTCTCGTTATTACGTAATTAGTGTTTTGCTACCTCGAATTCGATACGCGTCCGTCATTTTCGAGATTTTCAAATGATTCTGTGAAAATGTTGGATGGTGGCGGACAATTACGCAATTTTTTAATTAATCCCTCTGCAGAGAATTTCTAGGACAGGCATGGATGAAGGACGACAAGTCGACCCGCGCGCCTCACATACTTCTAATGACAAAACGTTTCAATGAAGTCTCGCAATTAGTCGTTTCCGAGATCATCAGGAGGACCAGCATGTCCGCACGTGTTTCCGTCATCGAGAAATGGGCCGCTGTCGCGGATATCAGCAGGGTATTGCATAACTTTAATGGCGTGTTACAAATTTGCGCGGCGTTCACGAACAGCAGTGTGTACAGATTGAAGAAAACTTGGGAGAAGGTTTCCAAGACGGTGAGTTAATTAGGTTTAGAGTGGTTTAATGCGGCAATTGTTGAGTCGAGATTAGTTTGAATTGAGTTTAGAGAAATATACGTTTGGTAGTTTTTGTAGAAATAATTTACAGAGTTTCAAGGCATGGATTTTTTAAAATATGGATTTCAAAGCGTAGAAATTTCAAAGCGCAGGAATTTTAAAGGGTAGAAATTTGAAAGCTTAGGAATTTCAAAGCATAGAAATTTCAAAGCGCTGGAATTTCAAGGCGTAGAAATTTCAAAGCGCAGGAATTTCAAGGCATAGAAATTTCAAAGCGCAGGAATTTCAAGGCATAGAAATTTCAAGGCGTAGAATTTCAAAGCGCAGGAATTTCAAGGCATAGAATTTCAGAGCGCAGGAATTTCAAGGCGTAGAAATTTGAAAGCATAGGAATTTCCAGGCATAGAAATTTCAAAGCGCAGGAATGTCAAGGCACAGGAATTTCAAAGCGCAGGAATTTCAAGGCACAGAAACTTCAAAGCGCAGGAATTTCAAGGCGTAACAATTTCAAAGCGCAGGAGTTTCAAGGCGTAGAAATTCCAAAGCACAGAAACTTCAAACGCTGAAAAACACAACGCATAAAATTTTTTCATAAAAATTCCAATCATATAGAATCTAAGGCGTGATAATTTGATATCGCAGAAAAAAATACATTATCGATACAACATATATGTTAACCATAAATAAAAAATCCTGTTCCAGACGAAGCAAACAATCGAGAGACTTCAAAACATCGTCTCCGCTGACGGCCGTTCTAAAAACTTAAGGGATGCGCTACATCGATGTGATCCACCCTGCATCCCTTATTTAGGAATCTATCTGACTGATATCTCTTTCATAGAAGAGGGAACCCCTAACTTTACAGAGGATGGTCTTCTGAATTTTTCCAAAATGCGGATAGTGTGTAATTACTAGGGCCCGGATACCCACACCTTTTCCTCCGTTAACGAAACTTACGACGAGTAGACTGTAGTTCACCGTAATGTATACCGATTAAAATCGGTACTCCCAATCCCCATTAATTTTTTAATAAGGGTTGGTGCAAAGATAATCGCGGTTTTTATCATTATAAACATGGCATAGATTTTTCATCAATCATATGATTTATCAATGTAAACAGTACACTTTACACTACTCACTTTTATGTGTATTTATTGCTTTTGGTTTGTTATTTCTATAAAAAAGTAGTGCCATTCATTCAAGTAATCAGCCATTGACAATAATGATTTAAGGATTACTTTAACCAACCCACGTAACAAAATTTAAAAAATAGCAGGATCAAGACCAACGGTTTTTATTTTGACTATTAAATATCATTTTTATCCCATACCCGTGTCTTTAAACTCAGCACGTAAAAACCGCAATTATTCTCGCACAAACTTAATAATTGCCAATTTGTTTACCCAACGCGGTCAATTACGGTCCACCCGTCGTAAGTTTCGTCAACGGTGCGAAAAGTGTTGGTATCCGGGCCCTAGTAATTACCATTACTTCCAACACTCTCACTTAATTAACCCTTTCCCTTAAGCAACACCCTATAGTGTGACGAATAGAAATCATGCGATTCACTGACTTCGGTTCCCCCGGTTTTCTCTCTTTCAGATCGCCCACGTGATCCGTGAGATACGTCACTTCCAGCAGACGCCGTACAAAATCGAGTTGATCACCAAGGTGACGAACTACCTTCTGGATCCGTCGTTGGTCCTGAAGGAGAAGGATCTCTACCGGATGTCGCTGGAGATCGAGCCGAGACCGTCGAGGCTAAGTAGTTCAACTTTAACTAATCTGCCACCCTCCGCGAGCCACACGCCCACGAAGTGAATTTTCCAAGGTCATCGTTGTCGTTTCAAAATAGTTGTCAAATACGTAATTTTCGTCATTCTCAAGCTGTTGCTTAGATATTAAGACACTCTCGCGGGGTGGATAGCAGGATGAGCGAGACGCTGAGAATTTCAGGAAGTCAACAAAAAAAAGAATGAAAGAAAAGAAAAGAAAAAACTATATCTCACGGGCTTGAATTACTCGTCGTAAGAATAAAATGATACAAAAAAGAAATAGAAGAGGGATAGGAGAGAGGAAAACACACGCACACGAATGATTTATCCACACTCGTCACACCGTGTCGGGAATCCGGTCTCTTTTTACATAGTACATCGAGACCGGGGCATTTACACGAACACACAGACACGTACACGAAACACACATAGATGGTTAGGTTACAGCGGGAGAAGATTCCAAACTTCGAAACGCTAGTGTTAATTCTATGAATTTTAACGAACGAGACGACGGTTAAATATATTACGCTAGAATTGTAATCCAGAGCCTAACCTGTGACACAAGTATTAACCCGGTTTTCTCGAATTCTTTCCATATATAGATTTTTTTTTGTTGGTTCTTTTCCTCGACGTGTAGGTGTTCGACCGAGCTGGACCCTATGGAAACCAAATTTTTGCTCAAATAATTATGCAAATGAGATTCTTGCTCGTTTCGACACCCTAGCTCGCGTTATTGTCGCCGATAGATATATATATATATATAGAATCTTTGTCATTTTATCCGGAATTAATTAATCTTATTCACTCTATTTTATTTGTACATCAACGAAATCATTAGACAATTGCAATTTTCTTATTTGTCAATGTTGATACGAAACACACGTTATTTCGCGAGTAATCCACGCGAAAATAATTCATCCATCGATTGATAATTTCGTTAATTTATTTCCACGGTTCGTTCGGCGTGAATTCGTTCGACAGTTCTCGTTCGACTAATTATTATTCGTCGTTCTCATCTTTCCTATTCGGTTGTCGCGATCGAAGAGCGCCCAGCCCCGGTATTTAAAATGTCTCGCGAAATAGGGCAAGATTTTTGTTGCCGAACACGAATGTGTGTTTTCAACCCCGTCCATTTCTGTCCACTTCCAACTCGTCGTGACAGTTACGTCCGTTTTATTCCGTGCTCCGGAAATTCGATGAATTTTTCGGTACTTTTGCGTTTGATCTCGAAACATTGAAAAAAAATGGAAACAAGTCGGGATGATCCTATTAAATATACATATATGGAACGGAGGAAACGATTATCGATTTTATTTTCCGCGTCGGACGAGGAAATCATTGGCAACCGTACGGTTGACACCTGTTGCAATTAGATGTAATAATTAAATTTATCCATTTAAGAGAATCCCTTTTTCGTTTTTTTTTCCTCGCGAGAACAAGATTATTCTGAATAAACTTGCACAAACACGACGGAGAATGGATTTTTATCGTACGCGAGAGTATCTAGAAACGCGACAGACTCCCTTTAACTTTCCAACCCTGAAAAACGAGATTGCAATGGAAAGTTATCGAGAAACCAATGCCTAGTATTGCGGAATATTTTTTGTTTCGAATGGAAAGGTGAGATCAGTTGGTAGTGGGAGTAAGTCGACGTGGAAAGTTAACGAGAGTCTAATAGTACGTTCGGCTACGATGTATTTGTCGCTTAATTTTCTTAGACTCGTTGCTGTTGTCGTGTAAATTTCGTCGCTGGGAGGTCGACGTTAAAACGGTAGACATTTTCTAATCGTTTTTTCCCTATTACGGTGAGATCCAACGGGATTTCGATATTTTTTTATTTAGCGTCGCTCAATCGAGCAGTATTAACTCTTTCGAGATACAAGTTCAAATGAATAGAAGAAACAAAATCCACGGATACTTTTAAAAAAAGACTAAAATAATATGAGAGGAACGCTGGAGGCACGATTGAAGATTGTGTTTGACAATCAGTAGCATAATGATATCGATGTTTTCGACATGGAAATTGAACCGAATGATTTTTCTCGATTAATCACTTCACGCTGACATTTCTCATCGTTTGCTTACAATTTCAGGCGAGAAATGTTATTAGCGGACTTACATTCATTTTGAAATAATTACTTGGCGAACATTTCCTATTTGTAATTAGGAACTCTCCGAGAATTATCATTTCGAAAAATTCGGCAATTTTCCCTGCAGTTTCCCAGCGCGTTTTCGCGATTCTCATGGAATCCTTGCGAATCGGGCAAAATATTCGCGAAATCGAAAAGCAGAACGAAGGAAGACGGAATTCTCTCTGAGAAGTGTAAATCGAATTCTCGGAATAATATTTCTGTTACAACTGTCAGCTTCCATAAAAAACAACAGGAATACCGTTCTTTTAAAATGCAAAAAATATATTTACTACGACGTTAAAACAAAAGTTATCGAAAATTTACACGGGAAATTATTCCGCGGTTCGGACTTCTTCGCGAGATTACATCTTCCTCGGTCGCACATCGATTCTAATCCCACTTGAGCATGTGTGGGTATCAGGAACATGGAATGCGGACCACGTGACCCAAAAAAAAAAAAAATCTCCCGCAATTCTCCGATAAATTATTTAACGCTGTTGTCGGACTAATTCACCTCTGCGAGCCACTTTTCCGAAGATAAAAAAAAAACCGAGTTACCTCGGATTGCCGTAACATTTCCCCGAATCGAGTAATTTCCCCAACCCATATATGTGTCTGTGATGACGATGACGATTTCTTGTAAATAATAAAATATTTAAAGCGCTACATCGAGTCGTAGGGATTCCGAACGGTCGAACGTGTTAATCTACGTGATCCGCACACCATGAATTTCATTTTTTTTTTCTCCTCGACAATGAATAAAATTATTCAGGAGAATATTACTTGGGAATTAGATGGTGTACACGAGTGAGGATTGCGAATAAATTTATCCATTGTTGAACCATCGAAATTGTTCTAGAACGCGGTAGAATTACCATGATACCTTGTTCCGGGAAAAGTTCCACTCGAAATGTACATTTTGATACTTGAAACGTTGGAATAACGATTCGAACCTGCGTACTTTAATCAACATTTGCGTTCCGCTGACCGAAGAATAATTGATTTCCAATCGTTAACCCGGTAATATTACCCCCGGTGTTTTTCCGTGGTTCCGGTTAAGGTATCAGCGTTTTTGTTTTTCGTCGAAATTGAGAACGTTCACATATCGGCATGTTTTCTTCAGCCAGACTGCGATTCCAAACGTTCAGATTCCATCGGGAGACTATTTTCTAACGGTAGTTCGCTAATTTCGCGTGTAAACTACTAGAAGCTGGAGTAGAGTACCTGAAGACGAAGCCCCGATTTGATTGCTAATCAAATTCGTCGATGCACTATAAAGCCATCGAAAAAGAAAAGAAAAGAGAGAATTAACGAGTGTACAAAATGCTTTGAGAAATGGAAACAAGAGCATGAAGATTATTTCATTCCGTAATCTTGTGTTCACGAGCAGATTTCTTCCCCCATGTATCGGGTGATCCAAAAGATTCGCAGCCATTTATTTAAAAAAAAAGAACAAATCTCAAAATTTGTATTCTATTGTTCCAAACTTTGCTTCAATGAATTAAGGACACTAATGACCTTCAAGTTTGATATTACATGCATGTCATGTAAAATGTAATTAACAAAAAGTGATCCAAGGGCTAAGAATTTACCCGATGACCCGATACATGGAGACTTTTCCATTAAAATGTAAAAAATAATATAGCGAGGGGGAAATGGATGACGATTTATCTAATTCGTTGGAGCCAGTACTGTGAATAATTTTGACAAATTAGACGAAGCATATCATTGTCACAATCAATAGTTTAATACAAAGAAGCAAAAAAAAATAACGTTGAAATGAAATGGAAATGCTCTATCAACCAAGTATTCTAGATTTAAAAGAAAAAAAATGAAAAGATTATATACATTTCGAGGATGTTCCTCGTGGTTACATTTAACAAAGTCGGTATAGTTCTATGTGTAATTAACGTAACTTCCCGTAAAGTATCCTGAATTGTCGGATAATTAACGATTAATGCTTCCGTAACGATTCGATTTCGTTCGTCGACACTTTCTCTTCGCGTTCGAAGGAAATAGAATCTCCGGTTTTCCGTTTCCCCGGTTTTCGTCATCCGTTCTGGATATTATTATGTAGTCGTTAAAATCATGTGCCAATTTATTTTTCCGAGGTATTGGAACCGCGTAACAAAAGGAAATAAAATGAAAACGCAATCGATAGAGAGACACTTATGTTTTCCCCATAATCCGAGATGTATCAAGTTGTTGTAAGGCTCTTGTAACTTGGCATAGAAGAATATTTTCTACTAGAGTGTATAGAAACTAGACTCACGAAGCATCTTATTACGTTGTTAGCAATTTGTTTCGAGTGTCTATCGATTTTTTTTTTGAGTTTTCTTTGTTACGGATGGAACAGGACAACGATATCCTTCGTTTATGTAATACTCGATGATTACGCAACATGTAATTACGTCTCGCGTAATTTCTCTTCGGATTTCAATAATTCAAAGCGTCGCTTTTTTTTCTGTGCGCAGAAATTTCAATGGTTTAGTACCTTTCCTTGCGTGGAAATTTTAAGGCGTTGGAATTTCCACGCGCAGAAATTTTAAAGCGTTAGGATTTTCCTGCGTAGAAATTTCAAACCTTGGAATTTTCGTATGCAAAAATTTTGAGACTAGTGTTTTTTCACCCACAGAAATTTCAAAATTTAAAAACTATTTTCAAATTGTTACGATTAATTTGGCATTTTTTTCATTCGTATTTAGACATTCCGCATGATTCGCGCTTGCAGAATATCGCTAAATTCACGTCGGTATAAGCGTGTACACGTTTCACTTGTATTTTTCTGTACAGATATAATACACATAAAAAAAAATATATATATATATACAGATATGATAAATATAAATCGTATTAGATAATTATTATTGTTGTTAATAGATCTCGATACGCGGGAGGTGACGATTATTCGTGAATACAATTTGTCGGTAATGTTTATGCACCCGAGTGTAAGATTTTATCGTGTTAATTAGAAACAGTGGAGTCGTGAAACTTTATTCCTTGAAATTTCTATAGGCGAACGATGCTACGAGGCTCGTTCCACGTGATTTTGTATCACTATTGATCGCATAAATGAATTAGAAAGAAAAAATGTTCTTGTTAGCGACGAAACATTTTTCCCAGATATTCGTAAGTTGGTAGCGTTGTAGTTGATAATTCGGATAATCGCTTATCGAAGGATCTAAACTCTTTACTATCTGCATTTGCAAATTTGACGTCCGGTCGAATTAATCAGTCGATGAATATTTCCGGATGGGCTCTCGATGTTGTTCCAATTATTGTTTATATTTTATTGGATCCTTGGTTTATTGAATAAAAATCGCGAATATTTCAAAGCACAGAGATTTCTGTCCGCAGAAGTTTCAAAAGTATAGAATATCTAAGCTTACAAATTTCAAAACGTAGATCTTTCTACGTGATGTACTTCTAGGCGTAGAAATTTTAATGCGATTGCATTTCTATGCGCTGAAATTTCAAAAACATAGAATTTCTAAGCTTACAAATTTCAAAACGTAGATCTTTCTACGTGATGTACTTCTAGGCGTAGAAACTTTAATGCGATTGGATTTCTATGCGCTGAAACTTCAAAAGCATAGAATTTCTAAGCGTACAAATTTCAAAACTTTGATCTTTCTAGACGATGAACTTCTTGGCGTAGAAATTTTAAAGCGATTGAATTTCCATGTGCAGAAATTTCACCGCGCAGGAATTTCAAGGCGTAGAAATTTCAAAGCGCAGGAATTTCAAGGCGTAGAAATTTCAAAGCGCAGGAATTTCAATCCGTAGAAATGTCAAAGCGCAGGAATTTCAAGGCGTAGAAATTTCAAAGCGCAGGAATTTCAATCCGTAGAAATGTCAAAGCGCAGGAATTTCAAGGCGTAGAAATTTCAAAGCGCAGGAATTTCAATCCGTAGAAGTTTCAAAGCGCAGGAATTTCAAGGCGTAGAAATTTCAAAGCGCAGGAATTTCAAGGCGTAGAAATTTCACCGCGCAGGGGATCTTTAATCCCTAAAATTCCAAAACGCAGTTGTTTCACTTAAAAAAAAAAAGAAAGAAACAATAATACTGAAACAATATAAGCTGAAATTTCTTTCAAATTCGTGGAATTCCCTCTGTGACAAACTCCCAGATAAAATACTTGCGCCCTACTTATCCCTTCAAGCTTTCTCGTCGCGAGCGAAACAAAATTGGCAGCCATTCGGAATCGTCTTCGGGGGGCGCAAAAAAAAAATATGTCAAAATCGGCCGACGCGGGAGCCCAGGCCGGAACAGAAAATGTTATCGAATAGTTTTATTACCGAGAACTTGCGAGAATTATATTATTCGACCCGACGAAATTCCAGCAGCTTGCTGCCGCACGTACAAAAGTTTCCGAGGCAATCAAAACTTGCAGGAATACGTATCCTGAACTGTAACGAAAAATCCAGTGGTATAGGCCGTACATGTACAGACACACCTTGTGTGTACACACACACATACACACGTCCGTAAATCTGCATACGTAAAATAGGTCGGGTTCAAAGAAAACACAGCCAATTATCAATCGGAATGAAATTATCGATTAAACTGTTACATCATTGCCGAGCGAGCGAATGTCCGCGAGACATTTCCAATTTCCCTGGAAACAGAGAAAAATACAATAATATATTAGATTTTTCGAGTAAATTTAAATTGCTTGGCACACGTACAATTGTTTTGTTTTGTTCTGTGTTTTTTTTTTCTCTCTATTTGCCCTGGTAATCCAACGTGCGCCCCGAATATGGTACAAGAAATAAAAATTACTATAATAAAACGTATGACGTGACGTTACGGGCAAAACGATCCGCTTTATCGTCTTCCCCTGTTACGTGTGTGTGTGTGTGTGTTGTTTTTTCAAATTCTACTTTAAATAACGGGTTCATTTTTAATTTCGACGAGCTGAATCTACCTACATCTGTCATTATCGTGACGAAAAATCAGGACGGATTTAACCATGTGTATTTCGGTTGATATTACGATGGGAAAGGGGAACTATGAAAGTCCACGTCGATATAAAACTTTAATAAATAACGATATAAGCTTTTAATGCGTCAGGTACGTTTAAAAAATCTAATAGTCGAAAATTCGCGGTGATTAGTTTCACAGGAATCTCGCGTGTGACCAGGTGACAGATGAATCATCATCGCGAACTAACTGTCCCTTTTTTACATTATCGTTCGCTAAATCAAAATTCTCCTTTTTTTCTCTACATCATACGAAAAACATTTATTAACGTTAGCCGCGCTAAATAATAATTGATACTCAGTTTTCTCTGAAAAATAAAGAATACTCGCGACGTAATATTACGTTTTCAACCTTGTAAATCTAACTAAAATCATTTTCGTTATCATTTCCAAAAATCTCCCTAACGAATCCAAAATCGGTTGTTTGTTCGACTCGCGATATTAATTCCGCGAAAATAGTCTTTTCTTTCGATCGTCCAAATTATCCATCCTTTGATTTCGATTAGAAAATAATATTGTACTTTGTGTGTATCGTCTCGTTCAATGACGGGAAAAAGAATTGAAATTGATATAATGATTCGCCGGATCCGAAACAGCTTACAATTAGCCGCGCGGTTCGGCTGTCACTCTTACGGTTCAATTTGGCTCGTCGGATTTGTAGCGATTTACCACTGGCCGAGCGGCTTTTATGGAAGTTAAAAATCGAGTTCCATTTGGAAAAGTGATGTTCGGCTTAATGTCTCATGAAAAAAGCATGTCCACGGAGAGCCTATCCCATGCGTCACGTGTCCACATTAAAATCGCGCGGTACGCGAAACATATATATATATTTTTCTCTCTCTCTGTCTCTCTCTCCCCTTCCATCGTCTCCTCTTTTTTTATTTTTAAATTTTTATTTTCCGTACGATGAATAATAAGCGAGGTATTTCCAGCGATGGATATGAAAACGATTCCCATTGGTTTCGCGTACACGCGAAAACGAACCAGTTTTTTAAATCTGCAGAAACTTTTCGAAATTTTGTCTCGCGTTAATGTACGTATTCGCGATTTGAATTTTTGATCATTATAGAAATGGGCAATAATGGTTCTATAGTTCGTTGTTGAAAGGATAGGGAAGATTCTGCGATTTGGGTCGCGACCCGAATGTTTTTTTTCTTACTCCAATTGCATTCGCTGCGCGGCGAACTTGATTTATTTATTTGTGTTTCTAACGAATTCTGTTTTTTTTCTTACTCCAATTGCATTCGCTGCGCGGCGAACTTGATTTATTTATTTGTGTTTCTAACGAATTCTGTTTTTTTCTTGGCCGAGATTTCAAAGTTTCATACGAGCGGAGGTTGAGGAATCGGATGCAGAAGGGAGAATTTTGGAAATTTGCGTTCAGAAATTGAAACATTTTTTTTACAATCTTTCTATCATTTAATATATGAGAATCTAATCTAATATTTCCGTGTCCCCTATTATAAATTTCACTTTCAAAAAGTGTCTTCTTACGCAAACAAAAAGACACACTTCGAGAGTTTCGAAATCTGGCACGAAATTCGGTTAGGTAATCAATGTCCCCTAATTACCCATGCAAATTCTAATCACCCGCCGTCGGAATTACCAAAAAGTATTTCAACCCCCGATCGACACGGTGCGATCGAAACGATTTCGTCAGCTGAATATCGATCGCAGTTTCGAAAGCTTGTTAAATCCACCTGCCCGGGAAGTTCGGCTATTCAATAAATTAATAACGAATGAAGTTATAATGAAGTATTAAGAGTGCCGGCTACAACTTAATTCTTGTTTCTTGCCGGTGCTCGACTCGTCGAGTGATCTCGTTCGCCATTCCGACGGTCGAACCGGAAGTCGTACAATATATCGACGCGATTTCCGCCGGCACGGAAAGAAATCCGCTCGAGGTTTCTGAATAGCAAAGGTAATCTCGCTTTCGGCCACTCCCCTTAATTGCTTCTTATTTTCGATCTCGCCGTGGAAATGAAATACCCTCTTCGAACGAGCCACCGTTAGCACGAAACGACATCGTAACTCTAATTAACAATTAGAACAACGTTCTCCGTTTGATTCCCGTAGATATTTACATACCGCGAGTTTCTTCTGGCGAAATCGTTACGTTGAAACGCGAATAATTCAATCACCTCGTGAATCGCTTATTTTTCGATCCGCAATAAAATTTATAAACGCAATATTCGATATCGTCGAATCTGTGTTAGAGTTAGAGATTTCCGACTCATTGTCTGATAATATTTAGATATTATAACTGTTGGGAATAGAGATCCGAAGATCTAGAAATGTAAGTCGATCGCGTAATGCGTGTGATTAATTATTCGACAGTGTTTAGAATCTTTTTTTTTCGGTATTTTCTTGGAATCTGTTCCTTTCCGTATCACGCGATCCGGATAGTCTATGTCCGCCATGATACCATATTATCCTGGGGGAATGAAAATGTTAAAAATATATCTCGCTAATATCTGTGTACAATCTAAAATAGAATCGGTATCTTTATCTTCGGGACAATTACTAGCGTTCCCATTGGCTGTTTGAAAACACCGCTGGAGCACAGCCAGTGGGGGAAAACATTCCTAATCGAATGTACAGGGTGATACATTTGTATAGGGGCGGCCATATATGAAATAATTAATCAATTACTTTCTTAATTAAATTTCTTATAAATCACATTTTTTAGTCTTTCTGGAATATTAACAAATAAATTCGATACCTAAAATATTATTAATTTTGATTACGGAATTACAGAATAGTGGAAGAAATGATTCCATTGGCGTCGACAGGACAAGAATTTCCAGATTTTTTCTTTTCACGATTAATATGCAAATTGGCGAATTTATTTCTGTTCCCCTGAAAATGAGTCACCCAGTATATATCGTGATGTTCGGATATTCGATTACCCGTGTCTTTGACCGCCGATTATCGAGTAAAAGAGCGATGATTAACAAAACTAATAATAGAAATTAGGGGAAACGTAAAACGCGAGAAGAATGTCGCGTGCGACGAAAACGCTCGTTATTCGCGAATGTTTCTCGCTTCTATTTGCCGAGCACCGTTCAAGAAAGTGCACTAGAAATCTGACAAGTATTGTTCATTCGACAAGGGGAGCACGGTGAAACTTATGGTACTTTAGGCGCGCGCACGTGAATCTCACTTCAACTGTGTACTGTTCCAAAAATACTCGCGGCACGTTAGTTTTCGAAAGTGACTTTACATTTCGTTATCATCTGTCCTTTTTGTTTTTTTTTTATCATCTGGATAGGGTGATAATTTGTCGTGACTAGTTTACTTTATTTTTTTTTTAATTACCGAATTTAATTAAGCACCGTCCTCGATGTTTAAATAATTATTTAGTTTATTCAATGAACTTCAGGTAAATTTTAGAATAAAAGTATGACGGTTGTTAGATCAACGATATAGATAGTGAGGAATAACATTTTGATTAGTCGACAGGTAAATTAATTCGAGTGACTTATGATTTGTTACAGTGATAACGAACGTGTTTAGCGCGGTTGATTCAACGGGAAACGTTAGCGCGTCCCATAGAGCAGAATGTAGAGATACTGAAAATATTTTTTTACCCCGACCTCGTCACGTATTAATCGCGTACGCGACGGAAACTTCGGTGGCACGAAATAGTATAACGTCGCAGTACAATATAGAATGGATCGTCAATAGTATAGAGATACTATAATTAAAATTGTTAATATTTTTTTTGCCAGTCCTGGATCAAATTCGTCGAGAATTCGACGGAATTTCATTCCGCTGGAGATAAATTTCATTTTATCCAATAAAAGTAAAAAATAATTTTCCGTCAGGAACCATTAATCCAAAATACACTCTTTTTTTTCTATTATTTCCAGCGTGATATTATTACGCGATAGAATATATATTCGTGAGATTCTTCAAGTTGTACCTATCGTCGATAGAAATTCGTTACGATGTAATAATCACTCTGTAAATGAAACCAGGCGTGTATGTGTGTATGTGTGTGTGTGTGTGTGGTGGCACGCGCGCGCCTGTATGTGTGTGCGAAACTGCAATTATGTATCGATGTACGTTTATTGTGTGCAGTGGACGTTCCTTTGACATAGTTAACTTAAGCGGAATAATATCGATCACAAATCATCAGCTGGTTGTGAGTAAATGTTAATTAAGTATCTACCATTAACGCGGAGACACAGACGTGCGATGGCGACTGTTACACGGAACTATGAACTGCCGAAACGACTTGCCGAAATTATTACACGCGATTTCACCAAAATTCTGGATCTTCTGGAACAAAGGAAATTAAAATGAAATACATTGACGTTTAATTGTAGTAGATGTTAACGAGGTTTCTTTTTTAATATTAATGTTTATCGGTGAAACAATTACTTTTCTAGTTACATATGATTTCGTCAGATCCCGGATCTATAAGATCAAAAGGAAATCAAAATGAAATATTTAATATTCACTGTAATAAACATTAACGATGTTACTTTTTCGATTATTTATATTTATCAACGAAACAATGAATAATTACCCTCGATTACGGAAAAATCGCCCAGGTAGTTCGCAACAGGTAAATGAAATCGATGAAAAATTTGAAATAAATTGAATATTTGTTTCATTAAAAAACATTTATTGCAGAAATATTTCAATTTATGTACATTAATAAATACAAATTGTTCGCTATCTCTCCGGCGATGAATTAAAATTATAATTCGCCAAAAACGAAAGATAATTAATTAATCGAACGATTCGCACCTGCAAAACGTCTCGGCAGACGATTCCGCGCGGCAGTCACGTGAGTCACGATGTCTCCGCATCTTTAAACACTCAATGTAAGTAATAAATACTATCGCGATTGTGAAAAGTGGCTCGCGAGATTGAATCAAAGAGGAATTAAAAAGAAAAAGGGCAAAAAAAAAAAGACAAACAATGACCGATAGTTTCTCGATTAGCGTACACCTTTAAAACTTACCTGTTATACTACTATGTATGTTATCTTTGATTCAATCAGGAACTTCAATGTTGCATATATTTATAAGCTGCTAATTAACGAATAGTCGGGGACCTGGGGAGGGGGAGGGGGGAACGGGTTGGGGGGGTAAGGGTGCAAGCGCAGAATTTGTTTCTCGTTCAAGAAAGAGTGACAGAGGAAGGCCAACATCTATATTTGAATATTATACATTAATCGTTAATGCTGTCTATTGTCTATCAAACATTTTATATCTTCGATCTGTATACATTAAATAGAAAATATTCTTCTGTAACCTTGTCTCTCGTATCTTCCATCCTAACTATCCCACGTTTTTATTTTATCTTACTATCCGAATTCAACCATTACGTAACGTGGAAACTTTCGTGTGAAAAAAAAACTAAGAAACGATAGAAAAGAAATCTAATTTGTTCTTCAAGAACATTACTGTATTTTTACTAATTAATTTCAGTCCGGGTTAGAGTGTTCTTTATGGAAATTAGACGTTTTCACAGACGTTTGCAGTCGGTGGAATTAGATCGCGCTTGATGTTTCGTTCAAATTTCGCTTAATCGTGTGTTTTATTGTCGCAATTAAGCGGGTAAGAGCCGCGACGCTTAATTATCAGAAGTGAACAGGCGGCACGGTAGCGGCACGAGTATGACACACGCTTTAACATATGGGAAGCCGGAATTTTCTCCAATTTAGGAAGACGAATGGAGAGTCCCGAGACGCTGAACAATGCCGTGGAACACGGGGTGAGTGATACAGACGAACATCTGATTCCCTTTTGAACGATGGGGACACGGAAACTGTTCTGTAAAGTCGAGTTTGAAACTGCAAGGGAATTTCGGGGATTTCGAGGAACTTATCAATGATATCGGAAACTCTTGAACAAATTACTTATATTTCTCGGTAGTTCTCGAAGGTATTCGTCTCAGTCTCAGGAATTGCGTGGAATGTGTGCGTTTCATTTCGGGGTGTTCAAAACGTAGTGATTTCAACGTGTAGAAATTTTATCAAACGCTGAAATTGCAAAGTATTGGGACTTCGGTGCGTTGGAATGTCGAAACGTGGGAATTGCAAAGCATAGGAATTTTAGCGCTTACAGATTTCGAAACGCAGGAATTTCAAAGCGCAGAAATTTGAACGCTCAGAGTTTTCAAAACGCAGGAATTGCAAAGCGCAGAGATTTCAACGCTCAGAAATTTCTAATTGCAGAAGTTGCAAAGCACAGAAACTTTAACGCTCAGAAATTTCTAATCGCAGAAATTGCAAAGCACAGAAATTTCAGCGCGCAGAAATTTCTAATTGCAGGTATTGCAAAGCACAGACACTTTAACGCTCAGAAATTTCTAATCGCAGGAGTTGCAAAGCACAGAAACTTTAACGCTCATAAATTTCTAATCGCAGGAATTGCAAAGCACAGAAATTTCAGCGCGCAGAAATTTCTAATTGCAGGTATTGCAAAGCACAGACACTTTAACGCTCAGAAATTTCTAATCGCAGGAGTTGCAAAGCACAGATACTTTGATGCTAAGAAATTTCTAATCGCAGGAATTGCAAAGCACAGAAATTTCAGCGCGTAGAAATTTGTAATTGCAGGAATTGCAAAGCACAGAAACTTTAAAGCTCAGAAATTTCTAATCGTAGGAATTGCAAAGCACAGATACTGTAACGCTCAGAAATTTCTAAACGCAGGAATTGCAAAGCACAGAAATTTCAGCGCGCAGCAATTTCTAATCGTAGGAATTGCAAAGCACAGAAATTTCAACGCTCAGAAATTTCGAAACTCCACAATATTACCCCTCGGTGATATCAAGTCACACAAATATTCAATTCCTAGGATTTCTACGCATAGAAATTTTAAAGCACATAGAAATTCCATAATCCAAAATACCTTTAAAACCAACATCAAACTCCCAATTCAAATCCACGTGTTTCAACCTTCCTCGCCCCAAAAACTGCATACACCTGTCGTTCACAATTACAACGAACACCGCCAAACGCAATTATTTCACAAGCTATGCATGATTCTCCGCCGTTCCATGGCGCATCAGGAAAATTACGGGTCCGTCGGCCTTAACAATTCCAGCTAACACATCTGTCGAAAAAGCTTCAAAAATTAAGAGAATGCCTTCCAAGCGTGTGCTTAAAACGAGACCCATAACAATGGCCCCAGATGCTGCTGTTTCTTTGACGGGAATCATATTGTACGCTCGTTTTTTCGCCTCGCTATTTTCCATTCGCTCGCGCGAACCGCTCTTTTTTTTTAGCTGTTTCCTTCTTCTCCTTCTTGTTTTTTTTTTAACACGGTGGCGCTGCGGCGTTGCTTTCAAAGTTATTACAACAATCCATTTACACCGCGACGTAGCTTGTGCGGTATTTCCACGGTCTTATGGTCCCTGCAGTCAGAATGGATTTTCCCTACCTGGCATTTCCTTCGTATCCCCCATTCTTCTGGTTTCGCGGTTTCACTCGGCCGTCCCGCTTGATCGCAGTGACATCTCGCCGCCGAATGGCCGCGATGGTATTTTGCAGTTTTTTTTTTGTTTTTTTTGTTCTTGTTCGTTTCGGATCGGTCGTGTCAAAGCGATTCTTCCAGGCCTCAGGTTTTGTTTCTGTGACTTTCCACCTGTGTCTCGGCGCTGTGACCTCGGAACTGTGTCGCTGGAATACCGATGGAGGTAAGAGACTTGTGTATCATTGTTTATTAAGATTTTTTTGTCTTTTTTTGGGAGACTGTATTAATTGAAAGATTCTTACAAGATGAGATTTTTGTGGAATGGTTTTTGAACATGAAAGTTTGACTTTTGGATAAATTTGGGGAAAGTGTCATTTTGAGAATGGTTTTTCTATGCAAAAGATATAAATTCGAAGATTTTCTAGAGACGGAATTGTTTTTATAGTTGATAGTCTGTCTTTTTGGATTGCTCTGACGTTGCGAATGATTTAAGAAGTTCTAAAGTCTTGAAGTTATCGGGGAACTGGATCGTCGAATTGTAAACTGAACTGTGGATAAACGAAACTGAAACGTAGTTTCTGTGTTTTATAGTTACAGGACGATACGTATCGAGTGCAATGAAACCTTCGCTTTTAGGCTAATGAGTTTCCTGATTTTTATGATACAGGAAGTGTACGTTTCGGATTTAATAGGATACTTAAACCGCACTATTGTGTTTAAAGGGACGCGATTCGCCGGGGACACACATCGTCGTGTTAAGGTACATGCAAATTACGCTTACAACGTTGGAAATTTTGGCGAAGACTCGCTGAAGATTCTGATTTTGATTGCGATAAAGCAAGACTGTAACTTGAAGAGTTTTTTTTTAAATTTTAAATGCAACACAGTAGCTTGGGAACAGTAAGCATCGAAGTTCCTGCGCTTTGAAATTCGACACTAGAACATTTCTAAGCGTTGGAATTGCAGTGCGTTGAAATTTCTAAGCGTGGGAATTTCTAAATATGGAAATTGCTGCGCAGTGAAATTTGTGTGCTTTAAAATATCTGCCCGTTGAAATCCTTGCACTTTGAACTGTCTACGCTTGGAAATTTCTAAGCGTGGGAATTTCTACGCTTGAAAGTTTCTAAGCGTGGGAATTTCTACGCTTGAAAATTTCTAAGCGTGGGAATTTCTACACTTGAAAATTTCTAAGCGTGGGAATTTCTATGTTTCGAAATTTCTAAGCGTGGAAATTTCTACGCTTGAAAATTTCTAAGCGTGGGAATTTCTACGCTTGAAAGTTTCTAAGCGTGGGAATTTCTATGTTTCGAAATTTCTAAGCGTGGGAATTGTTAAACATTGGAATTGCGACGCAGTAAAATTTCTGTGCTTTGAAATATCTGCGCGTTGAAATCCTTGCTCTTTGAACTGTCTACGCTTGGAAATTTCTAAGCGTCGGAATTTTCTCCGCGTACAAATTTCTAAGCGTCGCAATTTCTGTGCTTTGAAATTTCTAAGCGTGGGAATTGTTAAACATTGGAATTGCAGCGCAGTGAAATTTCTGTGCTTTGAAATCCTTGCACTTTGAACTGTCTACGCTTGGAAATTTCTAAGCGTTGCAATTTCTGCGCTTTGAAATTACTAAGCGTGGGAATTTCTGCGCTTTGAAATTACTAAGCGTGTGAATTTCTGCGCTTTGAAATTTCGGCATACCTGAATTTTCTACGCGTCCGAATCATCGCGCATTGAACTTCCGATATCAAAACTTTCGCAATATAAAAATTCCTCCAAAAAATCACGATTTAATTACATTAACTATAATAATTATCGGATTAAAATAATCACAGATTTCTTCGTGCATCGTTAAATTACATTATCTCCGACAATTCTATCTTTTCTCTCGAGCCGGGTTATTTATAAAATATGATTTTCACAGCACTTGGAATGCCGGGGCTAAACTACGCGAAACAAATGCGTTTGTAACCAGTGCGTTAATGAGGGCGGGGGTGTAGGAGACGTGAATTATACCTATTGCTGCATTAACTCGAGGGCTTAATACGAACGAATAACGGCCGCCGGAATTATAATTTCTGCGGTGTTTCATCACGCCCGCGGAAAAAACAACGCGGCGACGGAAACACGTGGCGAGAATAATTAAACTAACAGAGAACGTAAGACGGAAAATTTTCATGAAACTCGATAATGTGCTCCACGAATTACGTCATAATCAGTGTTCCCACTAACAATCGTTATTAAACGAGAAAAATTACACATTTTTCTAAAAAATATCTATACCAACAATATTTTCTCACACGACCAAAAAGAGAAACAAATACATAATGTTTTTATCACCCTCTAAAAAATTTCCAGTAACGAACACTTGATAATTCCCTCCACACGCGTGTGTGTGTGTGTGTTTGTTTTGAATGAACACAAATAAAAAAAGCCACGGCAAATGCTAAATAGCCGTATAATTCGAACTCGCGAAATGATTCGCGTTTCCGCGAATAAACATCGACGCCGATAGATATACCGATTCTATTCGGATAAAACAAAACAATGAATCAGTAAATAGGATTGTGATTGCACGCGATCGTTGGTTTAAATGATTGCAGGGTTTTGTAATAGGTGTCACGTATTCGGAACGGAGCGTAATCGGCGCGGAATAAACGTTATCCGTTTGAAGTATTTAATTAGTCGTACTTGTAAATCTAGATCACGCCGCGGAAAATATGCTTGTTCCCGTAAATATGGAAATACATATTACGTAACATGCTACCGGTTGCACGAGTCACGTATACGCCGTGATATTCACGTTCGAATCACGACGTACATTTTTTTCACCGGTTGCAGTATCTAACGTAAAAACACATGCACATGGACTTATTTTCCGATCGCAAAATGTCAATCCATGGAAGCAAAATCGTATTCTTGGATCGAGGAAACAGCGTCGGGACGCTCTGACCTATTTTCCCATAAAACATATTATTATAATATTTCCCATTTTTTCTATAAGCTCAACATCGAAATTTTGCTGTCATATTTTCAAAATTTGTAGCTACGGTACAATCTGTGATATCCATTCATTAGAAACATAATAATTAACTAATTAAATAAAGTAGATCTCATTCGGAAGATTATATTTTCCAATATTACACATTCTTTTCCAAATATAATCTAAATATTGAACGAACACCGATAAATAATGTTAATAAAACAAACTGAATTTCCACGTACCTAAGTATTTGAATTTCCCATTTTAATTATTTACATCAAACCACACATTCGAGCCCATAATTAAGGGTCGGATTATTAATTATCCCGTTAAATCATGGAGTATCGGCATCCGGGAGCCAGGTAACAAATCAAAACTCTCCTAGTGGGCGACGTTTAGAGCTTTCAACGTTTCGATATAGCAATTTCATCCGCTCTAGAATTTTCTGTGTTAGACCGGTCCCCACGGCGCCGAGGCAATAGTTGTCCATTGTATCATCCCTGGTGCCAGGGTCTTCCCCGTCCTGATGCCTACGGTCCCCAATCCAATATCCGTCGTCCTATCCCTGCCCGTTGGCAACCCTGCAGACCTGGGGAATCGTCTTCTGGGACCCAGATGAGCACTCGCATCCACGTCAATGAGTCGAGTCCATAAATGCATCGTGATAAAGTCTGGATTAAGATGACGTAACACTGGAACCCTGTGACAAGGGTCGAGGGTCTGGATGGCAGTGGTTAGGTATGGTTAGGTATGGTTATGTTGTAGAGTTGCATTATAGTTCCATTATGGTGTTTGTAGACAGTGGAGCTAGTTGCGTTCACCAGCATTAAATCGTGGATTCGTTGCGTTTTCTATAGGAAGAAGGTTCATCGTGGGAATTTTAATTAATAGGAATCTGACACTACCGAGAATTATTTAGAATGATAGCGTAACTTTTGGGAATGAAATTCTTATTTGTTAAATATACGAATAGCTCGTAAAATGCTTTATAACTAGTTACTTAATTTTATGAAATTAGTTAAGACATACATGTAGTTAAGATTGTAACATTATTTAAACATTACATGTATAACAAAATTAATTAACGTTCTGTTTTTGGTAAAACACGAGTTTTCATTTATAACAATTATTCCTACCCTTCCTGTTTATGCGTTCAATTAATCTACGAGTGACGAGTTCGAGGCAAGCAGAGAAAATTTCGCGTGGAAATTATTTCTAGGTTTCGTAAATCGGGTGACCTTGAAAATCGATGACGTCACAGTAGAAATCATGCCACCTCCTGTGTCATCATGTTCTCCTGGTAGAAATGTTTGAAATCCCGAGAAATACAACAAAAATTTGCATTACGAATTAAGGAAACGGGTTTTAATTTATGAAACTCATAATATGCAATAAATATAATTTATTTAAAGACTTCATTTTACAATATTGGAATTTACAAGCTAAATGCTATGTATATGCAATCAACAACAGAAGCCTTAACTAATTAACTAATCGTACGATATAACAATTGGTAGAACACGTACATAATAATTTATACAATAAGTGTCTTAAATAATACATCAAATGCACTAGAATCACTGCACTTGTTGATCATTGGTCCAGATAGTTTCCACAGGGTTGCTTCTATCTGTAAACACCCAAACAAATGGATTAATTAACTAATCAACTAATTTCTATGTAAATTATTCCAACAGAACGCAGCTCGACTATGTTCGCAAGCTCTATAAAAAACATATTCCTTTAAACAAACCATAAAATTTAATACAATTAGTATTAGAACAATAATTACATTATTGTTAACCCGCCAGTGACGTAAGAAAAATATGAAAAGTATTTTGTTAATCCAGTTAACACCGAGGAAACGTGTGGAAAAAGCACGTACGTATTTCCGTGGATGGAAAGTTAATGCGACATCCGGTGGAATCAGGTCGGCAAGATATTGCTGTTTACAAAGGAAACTACCTGTATCTGAAACGTATCGGAGAAATGTGAAAAGTTACGATGCGTATGTAACGTGTCATGAAATCGCTGGGGAAAAAAAAGCCGCTTTACAGTGAAACGTGTAACGTGAAATGAACGACACAATAATAACGCGGCAAATGTGAGAAATGATTTATCGCGGCTGCCGTAGATGCAGAATGTTAACCGACATTATTGTTATTTTGTTGGACGATAAAATTGCGACCGAAAGACAAAACGGGGATTTCTCGAAAATTACTGGTTAAATGTTTCACGTCGATTTGCAGGACGGGAATTTTGAAAAATTTATAACGATCAAATTTGCCATACAGAGCTACTCTTTGTGAAATGATTTTTTAATTCGAGTGTTTGTTAATTAACGTTCAACGTGAATATGAAAATCACGTTTCCAAAGATTAGTTTCCAGAAAAAGATGGATTGAAAGAATGAAGAATCAAAAAAAGAGCGGGGCAACGATTGTTTTCTTTATTTCGAAGATATTTGGGTTGACATCTGGTTTTTTGTCTTCTGGCAGGATATAAAAAAAATCAGGCGCCACGTAACTCAACAATAGGAACATTTTTAAGGTCCCGGACAGCAGGCGGAAATATCTTACCGTCGTTAATCCAAAAGTTGGACTTCTTCTTATTTTCTTTCATTCCGAACGAACGACAAGACGACTGAAAATTACATTTTTTAATATTTCCATCCATTTCTTTAATTTTCACTTCATAAAAAATCAATTTCCATTCAAAAAATCATTCAATATTCCCCTCTAATTTATTACTCACCGAACGTGTCCAATAAAAAATTAAAAATCAATGAAATCCGATCCCAATGACAGTCTATCCATAAGACAAATGCAAAATTCCATCAATAAAAGAAAAATCAATAAAATTTGCGGTCGATCACGTGCACATATGTGCCCATAATTATGAAAGTGGTCTAAGTCAATATTTCAACAAGAATTAAAGTCTTGATAATTTGTTAATAAATATTCCAAAACCTTTAAAAAACGTAATATCCAATATTTACTTAAAAATTGACTTAGACCACTGTTATTGTTAGACCACTTTCATAATTATGGGCACATATACTACGACAAATTCTTGCACGCACGTGAAAACTTTTCTTCACCGTCACATACAAACATCTCTCGCGATATCTATCCGGCGGGTATCCGACGCTCGCATCTTATGACGGGATTCGATGCGGTAATGCGACGTTTTTACGACGAAACCGTAAGCCGGCTTGGTTATGCGGAGTTCACGACGGTCATTTCCTTAAGCTCGCTCGCATAAATCTTCGTTAAATGTACTTCTTGCACGTGCATGTTTCGAGAGAAGGAATTTTAATGGTCCGCGGGGTTAGTTTCCACGTTTATGCGTGTATAACTTGTGTACACACGTTCGTCACAGCGGCATAAATTTCGCGGGCTGATCGGAACCCCGACAACAAACACCGTCGCAATGACGAATGATCGATTAATCATGATCCCGCGGACTTGGAAACGGGAACAAGGCGCACGGACACCCTGCGATTCTCACGCGAGTCACTCGATGATGAATTGATAGGTTAATTAAAAATTAGATAGAGATTCTGTTTAACTTACGAATTGTGATCTGGATCTAAATTACAATAAATGATTTAATTAACGCTACATTCTTAAGATGTATATACAAACAAAAAAGTAGTCTGAATTTTTTATTAACACGTTCCCGCCGGCATGTACCACTGGTGGTACATACAACATTGTCACATCGGGTGGCATGTACCTCTGGTGGTACATACACAATTGTCCCATCGGGCGGCATGTACATCTGGTGGTACATACACAATTGTCCCATTGGACGGCATGTACCACTAGTGGTACAAATGAAGCATTCAATTTTATGTGTCTTTTTTCCGCGCCGCCTGATGGGACAAACTATGAATTAGAGAGCCGTCCGATGCCGAAAACTACAAATAAGACCGCCGGCGGGAACGTGTTAAACGTTGAAATTCGTTTGGAAATTTTCCATTCGTAAATTTAAGGAATGATGTTTATAAAAGAAAACCATATTTTATCTTTCGAACGTATATTCTATTTTTTTTCAAGGTGTCTATACGAGTGATTAAAGAAACACGTCGCGAGGAATAGTTGTTTTTTCTAATTGTAATTAACGTTCGACAGGTGGAAACACGAGGATGTTCGTTAACGACCGTTAATACGTTAATAACGTCCCTTTACTGCCTTTGTGTGCCGAATCTGACGATAACCACTATTTTGTATCACGATGACAAGTGATTATAATGGACAGGAATTCCTTGATATACACACAATGTTCATCTGGGATATGAGATTCCACTATTACGATGGTTTTCACATCAAAGAGAGCATTCGGCATTATGCGCACGGAAATCAGTGTAATACCGTTATCTACTGTAATATACAGTTTCCTATTATTATTCGTATTTACGGTGGTTCTATGCAGTCGCTATTAAATTACGCAACGTTTGACGTATGTAAATAACCGCGGAAAAGTGGTATCGTGATAAATATCAGTAATTATAATTACGTAACCGTGGGATCGATTTGATTGCCGGCGCTCGGGGAAAAAAAAATACGATATTTCAATTCCGGCAACGTTTAGCCATCGACGTTTAAGGTGTTTTTTAATGAATATTTGACTTCTTTTTATTATTTTGATAATTAACGGGCATCTTAATTAACGGAACCAATTCGTTCGGTAATGGGAGATTGATTAAAGTCTGTGCGTGGGTGTTTTTCTGCGAAAATTTAGAAGAAATTATAATTTTGGAGAAACGTAAAAAAGGAGAGCAGATTGAAATGGATATTTGAATAATTGAAAACTGTTTTTCGATTGAAATTACAATTATTAGATTAAATTTGGAACAACAGGGTATAGGGTGCACGTTACTTCTGTTAATTAATTAATTGTCACTTCTTAATACCCTGTCGAATATTAATTTGACAATGGTTTCGTGTGACACGTGTGTTTATGAAAAAAAACAACGTGTAACATCAAACGCGGTAGAAAATGATGTAACAGCGTTCGAAATAATAACGGTACATATTATGGCCTTTGATAATACATTTCGTTGACAAACATTTACATAATTCATCACGAATAATTCGTTACAGAATAATTTACGACAGTTTGGAAATCGCCACGCGTTCGCGTAACGACGACACAGGGAAAATTATCGCTAAACACCGCATTTCAATGATTATTTCTACTCTGTTAAATACGAAAACAATTTGCAATTCGCGCGTTTGCGATTTATTCGTGAATTTCGGTATTTTTCACCCGCGAAAACAAACCCCCCCGACGAACAATAACATTCACCCCCCAAAATAATTATTATCATAAAATACAGTGTTCCGCAGAGTGTTTCAACGTCCACCTGTCAAGATTTCACCTGCCCCCACATATATTTTCGAAATCAACTAGCGAAAGAAATTATTACCATTTCCATTAACAATTAGAAACCCACCTCCGTTTAAAACTGAAAAACTCCCGTGAAAATTTTAATTACCAAACACTCATTACTTACCGACACCTGTATCCACCGTGTACTCTAAAAAAAAATTCATCCCTGGAATGAGACAGGGGAACAATTTTTTTTTCACCCAAGATATTAAAAATTTCCCCCCAAAAAAATATGCACACATCGCTGGGCGCATAAATCCCCAACTATTCACGGGAAACTATAATATTCAACTGTCACCGTGTTTTCCACGGACGAGGAGGAAAATTCCAGGGTACAAAAAAATTAAAAAATAACAAAAAAAAAAGCGAAAAAATAGTGTCGGCCAGTAGGCTGGTATTGGATAGAAATTCTATTTGCACACATTCGGCACGCTGAAGAAGCAGACTCGGCAAAATGTCCCTGGACCCGTTGCGTAGCGTGGTAACGAGAACAAATTGGACCGTTATTAATTGTAGACGCGGCGGTGCACGCTTTTAATTAATGCTCTTTTAATTAAGGCCATAATTATGACTCCCGTAGCACGGAGGCTGTGTGTCCTGTGTTTCCGAGGCTACGTACAAGGATCTCCACGTCCGTCTGTATCCTGCTTTCTCTCCGGCTCTCTTTTTTCGCGCTGCATAATCGCCTTGAGGTATGCTGATGTTTAAAAAGTACTTTTTTACCGGGAGTACACACGGGAAACTCGAAGTGATACCTCGCGGCAATTATCACTCGCGGAGTTGAGCCGTCGCTGTTTCTCCCTCGTTTCCCTATTTTTTTTTTTCACCCACACCCTCTAACCTCCCCCTCCCCCTCCACCCCCCTTCCACGATTTTCTTGTTTTTCGTCGCTTCGCGGAACGGACGACTTTAACACATTGTATGCCGGTGGCTTCTGAGACATTTAACGTCTGAGCGCCGGCACCGTTTCGACCGTCTAAAGCATGGGTGCCGAAATGATTCGCTTGTTGACGACCAATGAATAGGTGAAAAAAAGAAAAAATGCAACAATATTGCAAGAATAGAATATTGTATTATCGTAGAGCCAGCGCTGAAACGACAGACCTCGAAACCCGCGTTTTCGTGGGGTCGGTGCTCAAGCGATATACTTCGAAACCCGCGTTTTCGCGGGGCCGGCGTACAAGCGATAGACTTCGAAACCCGCGTTTTCGCGGGGCCGGCATACAATGTGTTAATGTCCTTGGAAAACGAACCGTGAAGTCGCCGGAAGTCGGGCGTCGCGACGCCTTCGATTAGAGATACTCGTTTGTTGCCGACGGGCGAAAGAAAGAGAGAGAGAGAGAGAGAGAGAGAAGGGAAAAAATAGAAGGATTTTTGTATGAAAATTTAACTCGTTTTCTCTTGAATGATTGCTGAAAACACGAGGATTGTTTAATTTCGTTGATCAAGTACGCGAAGATCGACACAGGAACTGGCTTATTATAGATTAATCTTTCACCGGGTTCAATCGAACGATGGAAGATACAAAATATTTTCCCCTCTTTTATTTTCCACGAACTTTTCGAACGCCACTCGTCACTGCGATGCGGATTGTTTATTTAATTAAAACGTCAGAAATGCCGATGATTCATTCCCGCCGAATAATTCGCGATCGTTTGTATTTCTATTTCTTTTTTTTAGTATTTAAAGGATGCTTCCGGCGGATCATAAGGATCCCATAAAAACATTGAATGGAACGCGGGGTTCAAAGTCGTCGAGATTTACCATTACCGGAGGTTAAGTACGCTTAACGAGTAATGCCCACTTGACACACGTCAATAATATTTCTTACTCGGCAGGTTTTTCCTCCCCCCGGAGGAATTCTCAATTTCCATTCGACGAAAAATTCTATGCACACAACTTCACATTGCGCGGCACGATTTTTATTATTGGTTTCCCGGTATCGAGTCGCGGATTTGAATTTCATCCCCCGGAAAGATTGATACGAATGTTACGAGGATGTTAACGGTCGATTATTAAATTGTTTCGTGTTTCGTGTTTCATTCGTCTTTTTTTGTTATCACAATCAATAGATTTGCATGTAGTCCTCTATAATTTGGACCGCTTGTTTTGAAAGTAGTGTAAGTCTATTTTTGTTTTGTTTTTTTTGTCTTTATAAATAAAAAGTTAACACTAACATTTAGTAGAAATAACGTGATATCTCATTTTTTTTTTAAATTAGACACACTATTATCAAAATAAACGGTCCAATTATCGGTACAATTAATGATAAATATACAAATATTCAAGTTTTAGAAATTCAGTGACATTTTTAAATGTTATTTGTTAATTCGTTAAGTATGTTACCCTACACGTTTCTCAGTCAATCTCAATCTCCGCGTTTAACTTGCCGGTAATCGTATCGGCAGTGACGTCGTCGTAGAAGTAATGAAATTATTTGAAATAACGCGAGGTCACAATTAACAGACGGAATACAATCTCTTCGGGTTGATATGAACGGTGCAATTCCACGGCGAATGCGACGCGAAGACTTTAAGAGAATTTCGGCCCGTCGACGAGTCACCTGTGTAATTTTAATCAGACTCCCGACAGAGTTATCGGACAAATATATTGATAACTCCTCGCGAATCATTGGACTTGAAATCTCGTTGATGGACCAAAACCGTGAAATAAAACAATGTGGCTGGCGAAAATCAACTTTAAATCGTCCATAATCATGTAAAACAATTATTCAAATTCAAACGTGAATTGTTCATGAAAAATATAAAAACAAAAATCAGACAGAAAGTATACTATCCCCTAATTTCCATAATTATATATTATATTAATATTTGATTAACACTAGAACTACCGAGGATTAATTAAGTATATCTAAAAACATTAAATACATATGTTTGAAACAAGGGAAATAAGGGAGGATAGTGAATTGATCGATTTAATATAAATGATTTACATATAAAATCATAGTTATGAAGATCTTTAGAAAGCGTACATTTCTAAATTTAAATGATTTTTATAAAAAAATTAGGAACCAGTCTTTTTGACTGCCTTGGTAGTTCTAGTGTTAATCGACTCGTTAAACAAAAGAAACTATGTTAGCTATAGATTTCGTTTTCATTCTATAACATTGTAAGTCGAACGTTCGACGATATACCCGGTGGTTATAAATTATGGAACGATTTTAATTTCACGCAAACTCGTCGATCCCTTAAGGATATTCGGCTCACTTCTATCGGCTCCGGAGCGAATGATGCTTTTATAAAATATGCGACAGCATTCATCGATAAAACACAAAGAGTCTGAAAGAGCGTCGGCTGAGCCCTTATCGTTCCGCTGATAAAATATTCTTTGAACACCTACGGCCGGGCTCAATCATTAATATTACCAAAGAATTTCGAAGTACAGTAGGGCTTGGAAATTGAACGAATGTCGGGGGATTATTGTACTCGATTCGACGTGCGATCGCATTCCCGGAATCGTTTCGAAATTAGAATATTCGTTATTTGTGTAATGCGGGTGACGTCACGCGGCTGAAAATTTCAATATTTTTCAAATTCGAACACCAACGCGACGGCGAGGAAATCAATGAAAATTAGCGGGATTTTTTATTGTGGTGTCATTTCTGAATAAAATAATAATATTTAAATCGTTTTAATTGTGTTTATTGTAAATAATTAAAGACCAGGTGTCTTCCGTGTTGTTGTGTATGTTCGTGGAAATCCATCGCCTATCGAACACGTACACCGATTTGGAAACTGAAGCAAATAACGTGGAAGTTTTGTAAAAAAGGGACAATATTTTGTCGAAACGCCGATTGCTATGAAAATACCAGCGCGGGGACCCTCGAAAATATGTTTTACTTTTAATTCCACTAAAATGCTATTCGCCGAATGAAAATAACCTCGTGAAATTAAAGTAGAATCGGAACGACGAATGAAAGTGGAATAGGATGACGTAACTAAAAATGTTTCGTACATTCGATAGTAGATTTTCTCATTTCTTTAAAAAGCTCTACAAATATTAAACGGAAAATATTACGGGAACTTGTAACAAAAAAAAAATCAACAAAAAAAAGAGGAAACATATTTGTGTTCTCCCAGCGCGGTTCGCGTAAATTTAACACAAACAAACAACCGCCCGCTGATTCCGGCATACACAAATAAAGAACCCGTGTCAATTTCCCTCGATTCGCGCGCGCGCACCATCCGACATACACGTTCCACAATTTTCATAGTTTTCATCGATCCTCTTATCGATCATTGAATTCCAATCGTGATAAACCGATCATCCTTGAAAGCCAGCAATTATCTGTTATCGCACAACAGACTTTTTCCTCCGTAAACAAAAGAAACTTCCACCTACACACATACACATACGTACATAAAATACACATATACAGTGTAACAAAATAAACACCCCAGTAACAATTCCCCCCTCCACCTACGAAATATTTATTACCAACGCAAAGTCCGAATTACAAATGGGCTTCGTTACGATTATGACGTAATCGAAGAGAAATAAGGGGAAGAGGGGGGGTGGGAGGAGGGGTGAAGATAATTAGAAAATCGAATCGATATCGCACAGATTCCGAGTCGGTGTTTTTCGCCCGGCGGTTGTTGATTAAGAAACAACAAATCGGCGAATTGGCTTTGTTTAATCGGCCGCCGTGACAGATTCGCAATTTAAACCGTTCGGAACCCGGCCGGCATTCATATTCCCGTGGGTTTCCCCGCGGGAATACCTCCGTTATCGCTGAGTCGCCGGTGAAATTACTTCCCCGTAATTTACAGCCATGGGGAAAATCCGGTTTCGGGTGGTCCGCGCGTTTCGCCGCGGAAAGCGGGGGAAAGTTAACGGGTCGGAATTTCATTTTCTTCGGATCCAGAGAACACGATACGATTCCGATCGATTCCGTTTGGAAATCGATATGATAAAGGCCGCCGGGAAAAAAAAGTATAACGAAGCGTAATCCGCTCAAGGAATCCACTTGCGTGTTCCCCGGGAAAATTTGTCGAGCATTTGATATCCGATTTATGGGCATTTAGGGTGGAAATTCCTTGTTCCCGTGGAATTACGAGTTTGATTATTTTGCGGTACGACGGTGGTGGATCGTTTATTTTAATTCGGTTGGTAATTTTCAAACGTACGGGGAGATTTTTTTAATTGTAAGTATCGCGATGGGAATCGAAGTTGACGGGAATACGTGAAAAAAAAAAATGGGAACCTCAGAGTTTCGCGATAATTCTCAGCCGTTCAATTAGCGCGGTTCGTAGGAATTGTTAATCCGAAAATGAAGATTACCATTTTCCGTGCCCGTGAGTTTCGAACCGTTCCTCGATCCCTTTCCCTCGATCGAGAAATTCCATTCACGGTTCGCAGATTGTTTAATTTTTTTCTACCTCGCCCCGGAAAAAGAAATGAACTTCCCTTTTTTCCGGTAGAATTTTATTCGAATGATTATTTGTAAACTCTGTAAATATCCCGATATTCGAGGGTCTCTCTAAAAGAATCTGTGTTTTTATCATTTTTCATTCCCTCGATCGTTCGTTTACGAATGTCGATCACGATTCCCGTAAAACCTTGGAAAATAAACATAGATTTCGAGTGACAGGAGAATTTTGATAACGACACGGAAATATTAGCGGAAAACAAGGTTATCAATCCGTTCGAAGGATCTCTCTCTCTCTCTCTCTCTCTCTCTCTCTCTCTCTCTCTCTCTCGCGTCTTCCATTCCGCTTTCTGTCACTCATTTCTCGTAGAATTGACTCGCCGGCCGCGTGTATGTATAGTCCTTCAGGTCCCATGTAGATGAGACGAAGATCAATATGAAATCAGAAAGCCGATCAAACCGTAACGTACGAGACCGAGTTTCCGTTCGCCTACGCGTGGGAAAATTCATGGGGATCCATTTTTCAACTTTTCAAAGCGAGGGAAAAACCGTCCCGCGCAGTTATGCACGGCGAACTTTTTCGAGAAGTGCATGACTTCCGGGAAGTTAAAAGCGAGGAACCGAAACGCGGGTGCCGAAGGGGGAGGGGAGAGGAGGGGAGAGGGGGGTGGGGAATAAATTATTGCGCTCCTTTAGGGACCGTTTCCAATGGCGACATCCGTATGCTAATTCCGCGGATATTTATATCGCCGCGTCAAGCGAACGTGGGAAATTGATTTTCTATTTGACAGGTGAAATGATATTCGTTCAAAAAAAGAAAAAAAGAAGAAATACTGTGAGTGAAACTTGGCAGGTACAAAGTGTCTCATCGTGGTGGAAGAAAGAATTTTAATTCAATTCGTTGAACTTTTTAATGCCAGGGAATAACTTTGAAAAATTTGTTACATTTGCATTATGTTAAGGATGTATTTTTTTTCCACGAAGTTTCGGTAGGTGTGTGTTGGCGCCTTGAATCGAGATGCTGTTTTGAAGATTCCATTTGTAATATTTTTCAAGAGGGCGATTTTTGGGAGGAAATATTGAATAATAGAGAAGATCGTGATTAAATAGAAGTTCTTGAACGAATTGAAAATAGATCGAGGGAAAATAGACGCTGCCTCTACCTTATATGTCAAGGGTCGGTATTAGAAATACAGATTAGCACATTAAGTAAACATAACGCTGATTTTAACTAAAGTAGTTCACATCCCGAATCGAGGACGCATTAATATTAATCAGTGTATCACGAGATCACTTCTAATATCGCGGGACCTACGATCGACGTATTCCAAAATCATTTTATCCCTCGAGGACGCTGTACGTTCAAAAAAATAATATTTAAAATACAACCGACTTAAAATCCATCTTTCAACTTTCGTAAACGCATCCCCAGGAAAGTTACCATCGAAAAAAGTATCGTGATTAAAAGAAAGAGTCTCTTAATTCCTAAAAATGGTTAACGAATTTCCCCCCACCCCCCAGAAAAACAGAATTTTTCATAATGCTTAAATCTTAATCCATTTTCCGAACAACCCACGTTCCCACGTTCCGTTCAAAAAAACCCGCAGACTTTCCCGAAACGTTTCCTCTCCCTAACGTTCCACCTTCCAGCGAATTTCATTTCTCGCCATTAATTTCGGAAAACTCTGCCTAAAAGATGGAAACCAATTCCGCGCGAGCGACTCGATGAATTTCACATCGACACGCGGAACCGCGGCTACGTTTTCCCGACATTCGTTCCACCCGCGTCCGGGAGGAATCGCGGTGATCAAACACTCGCGCGCGATCCTCGAAGAAGCCCCTCTGGATCCTCGCGAAGCGGATACATATCGAGCGTGGATCGCCACTCCACGTCCCGTGGTGGGAAACAAACCACTCGCGGGAGTCTTCTTTTCCGCGCACTCTGAAAATCCTGATTCTCGATGATCCGCTTTAACGTCATGAGACAGACGGAAAGATAGAGAGAGAGAGAGAGAAAAAGAGAGAGAGGGAGAGAGAGGGAGAGAGAGGGAGACAGTCATCCGGAAAGAGAGAAGGTGGCGATTTTTTTTTCTTTTCCTCCCAGCGATTTCATTTTTTGCAAACCCGTCTAAATGCTAATTGGTTTTTCCCGTTTCTATCCGACTCGCGTCTGGGTACAGACTTTCATCCTCTCCTCTCTTCTCCTCTCCTCTCCTCTCTCTCTTCATAGTTCTATTAGTTCCTAAGTCCGTGTTTTTCGGTTGTATCTTTCTTTCTTGCGTCACCTGGATTATACGTGTAATTATTTATCTTGATTTGAACTTTAGACTCACCTAACCCAGTCCTAACCCGAACCTAACCAAACTCCGTACCCCGCAATGGAGCCATTTTTGCAGTTCCATGTACCATATATATGTATACATCTCCCTTTGATTCACCCCCGGTTTCCTTTTCCCCGTCGAATTTTATTTCGTGTAGCAATTACTACATTAACCCGTCCGATCTTCGTTTTTTTTTTTCATCCCGACCTCGTTCCGCGTTCGCGCGCTACATCGCGGCTCCCGATTTCAGCGGGGGAGGAACAGAAACACACACACACACACACACAGAGCAAGAGAGAGAGAGAGAGAGAGAGAAAGAGAGACAAGGATGCAACGGTCGAAATTATGCCGCGCGATACGGGGTCGGCCGTTATTACGAACGCGCCATAAATTGGCGAGTCGCCAAATAAAATGTGCCCGGCACCGGAGTGAATCGGTTCGCGGCACCGAAATCTATGGCGGTTAATTTGCAAAGTCAGCCATGGCGAAAGAAGAGACCCCCCCCGTTACCACCATGTAATTTGTTTCTCGGTCAGCGTTACGCGAGCGCGGTGTTCTTGGTTAGGCGGAGAGTCAAAAATGATTTCCACCATACGCCGCGGGAAACAGGGAAACGTTCTCAATTACCGCGGAAAAGTCTATTAATATTCTAGTATTATCGGCCTCCCTAATGGATATTGGATCATGTTCGTTCCGATAATACCGATTTACGAGAAAACATTCCTCGAATGCGACTGCACTCCGAGAGAGACAGGGAAATGTCGTTTATGTGTGTGCATGGGGGTTTCCGATGGTGTTCGGGGAAACAAGGGTGACCCACTTGCGGAAAACTTTAGGGAAATTGTATATTTTGTATTGGATAATAATGGAGTTTAATAATAATCTGTGTATCAAATGGGAAATGGTGATTGTTATTGAGAAATAATATGGGAAGATGAGTATTTTCTATGGGATGAGTTCGGAATTGAACAAAAAAATCATTCTTTCTATTTTTGGTAAAAAGTTAACTCCAAAGGAATGTTTTTTTTAATAAAAGTATCGCTATTGACGGTATTTAATAATGTTAATTATAAGATGACACTTTTAGGGGTCAAATTCTATATGTATTTGAATAGGGTAATTAACATTTAATTTCCGGACAGATCGTGAAGAATTAAAATTAATTCAGGGCATGCATTTTTCGATGCCGAGTGTTTTATAATGTATGTATCTATGTAGTCTCATAGGAGAACTGCGGTACGCAATTTACTGAAAAATTGATACGCATTTAGAGTCCGTACTTTTCTGGGCGCGATGAAACTTTAATTATCGGTAATGGAAAAATTTAATAATTATTCAGGCATATTTTCGGTATGGCGAACAATGCGTTAATTAAACAGTCACAAAATAAAATACGAGATTAACCGTCAATGGTTAAATATCTTCGAAAGTAATGTGTTTCAACGAATATATTACATGATTATTACATTGGATTTTAATCGGAGCTCGTAAATGTAACAACAAAGAAACCGAAGGAATATCGACATTTCGGAATAGCTTTTACGTTAATGATTTTATTCGTGGTCCCGGAGTTTATTAATCGTCGGCAAAAGTTTGTTATTTTTTTTCTCCAAACGAACGAACATTATTTATTTACCGTTTGGTCGAATTTCAAGTTTGATCGAATAAATAAACATTGTCTTCATTGATATTCCATACTAGCTGCGAGTAAATTCGACGGGAAACGTGCCAGTTAAATTTTATTTGCCCGCGGAAAAAGTTGACACGAAAATGAGGATTACCGACAAAGCATGATTTTTTTATATTTTCACGTCAACGTTCCTCCAGCCTAGATTTTAATTAGATTAACAATTAGAAACCACAGATGTTACGGTTCCCCGGTCGTGTAATTACTCGTACTGATAACGACAAGTATATAATTCATGCGTTTATGGTTGTCTGAAAATATTTACATTTACGAGAGACGCGATTCGGCACGTTTGTCAACCTTTTGCCGATAAAACTCGTATTTTCGTTTCCACTGAAATTTATCAAAATTCATATTAAACTCTTCGCAACGTACCAAAACACAAAATTATAAAAACTGTGTTTTTTTTTCACAATCCGCCGGAAAAAAAAACGGAAATTAAAAACGCTCGAATCTACGTTTCCCCTAAATCACAAAGCTGTGCGAAAAATGAAGAAAAGATGAAATCTCCGAGAGAAATTCCTCTCCCGGTATTAACGACCCGCGAAACTCAAGAGCGCCGACAGCAAAATAATT
Organism: Mimumesa dahlbomi; assembly: GCA_917499265.3. Classification (NCBI taxonomy): domain Eukaryota; kingdom Metazoa; phylum Arthropoda; class Insecta; order Hymenoptera; family Crabronidae; genus Mimumesa; species Mimumesa dahlbomi. Next base: position 3,714,081 of record OU824113.1, on the reverse strand, counting down.
GGGTTATCAATAATTCCGTGATAATCGTGAGACGACGACAGGACATGCAGTTTGATGCAGCTGCGCCATGAAATTTCACAATGTATGTACATATATACATACATACATACATACATACATACATACATACATACGTACATAGGGGGAGAGAGAGAGACTGGCCATTAGTGCATTGAAGCATGCTTACTCCTGATGACACGTCTTTTGATGTCTCTGAAACCAGTTTACTCTTGATGACTCGTCTTTTGATACGCAGACTCGCGCGTATCCATCGTCTTTTGACGCACCGCCGCCGCTGCTTGACTTGATAAAACGTCTTTCCACAATTCACGGAATAGCATTGTTCGGGACAGTAATTACGGCGAACTTGTCCTTTAAAAATGGGACACTTTTCAGCCGGTGAATTTGGAGGAAAGTTTTCCTGTTCGACGAAGATCACTGTAAAAAATGTCGAGAGGAATCATAATAAATTTATTATCATACGTAAACATATTTATAACTTCATTTAAAAATGAGATACTTTTCAGTTAGTGATTTTTGTTAAGCATTTTTGGTTGATAAAGATTATTGTAAAATTATCGAATGGAATTATAATGAAATTATTTGGAAAGAATAAATACTTTGATGTGACATTGAATTTCTGCGGGTGGAAATATCTACAGAAACATTTGAGTGATGAAAAAGAATTATTAAGTCTTTTCTTTCTTTTTACGTACGTTTCTCTCTTTTTTTTTAATCGATTTGTTACGCCGAAGAGAATGGAAGAAAATAGACCGTGAGAATTCAATAATCGAACATCTGTCAAGAAGAACGAACCGTTTTTCATAATTCATTGAAAGTTATTGAATTACTCTCATTATTAAATTGTTTAATATCGATGGAAAAACATTTGACCCATTAAACGCAGAAACGTTTCACTTGATTTCAATATATTCCGGAAATACAGCTCCCACAATAAATTGCCGCAATATTTCGTCCATTAACATTCATTCCCATGTATTTTTAGATACGAATAAAATTTCAATACATATATTTTACATTTGATGCGTTACAATGATTGATCCATATAACATTTTCATAGATAATGTATTTATAAGCGTAATGGAATAATATAAACTTCATTCTATACTATAATCAGTACAAAAAATACGTCTAATTATCATTAATATAATTTTAATGAAAATCACATTTGCCTTGAATACGGTTAAAATAACACAAAAATTGCATAATATAGAAATTTCAAAGCGGAGAAATTTTGATTCGTAAAAGTCTCAAAGCGTAAGAATTTTAAAACATAACAATCCCATCGCGTAGAAATTCCTTTCTAATTTCATTTAAACAAATTATTCAAACATTTCAAACTAATTTCGCAGGATTATAGATTCTTTGTTAATCCCAATTCAACAAAAAAAAACACCCGTATCATAAATCAAACTTCCAAACGGGCCACCGTAGCAAATCAATTGATCGCTACAAGAAACGTAAATTTATACGCCGCAGAGAATAGAACGCCAGTGATTGTGTTTCGTGCAAGCTGATTACGATATTTCTCAGGAGAGTATTAAATTTATAGTTCTCACCGTAGAAAATCGCTGCGATTTCGAAACACGTTACGACGATTTACTATGATCCTCTGAAGTTTCTCGGCATCCCACGTGCAAAACCCTGAAAAAAATAATAATCCCTTCACCATGGACACTCTAATTAGAGAATCATTATTCATTATCATAATCATTATATGATTCAGATTGCTGTGACGTCACGTGGTATCGCGAAACAAAAACGAAGCCGTCGCGCGACGCCGAAGGGTGACATTTAAATACCTGACGTTACTTAAAAATTCATTCAGCGAACTGCGCACGTTTTAATTGAAAAACACTGTTTAACCGGTAACCTCCGTTCGATTGCCGTCGTAATTCTTCCGCTCGTTCCATGTGCTGATTGTCCCATAGCCGGTTTCAATACGATATAGAGAAACACCCGTACGTTTTTTCCGTTAAAATAAATCTCGCTGTTTTTTTTTTTAGAATTTTACATAACACAAATTTCATTCCACCGATTGCTGCTGTCCATTTCTCAACGAACAGGGGAATTATCCTCGTCGTTTAAACAGCGAATTATAATCCACGATTTATCAAACAAATGAAAATAGTAGCAATTTCTCAAAATTTCAAAAAGCACTCGGCAAATTCGCCCGAATTTCATTCAAACGAATATGTTTTTTTTTATTTTTGCATCCAACACTTCGTAGCTTTCAACGACAAGAGAGAGGAAACTCACCCTTAAACTACCCGACCTGACGGACACCCCCGTGTGCAGCAAAAGCGAACCGTCCAACCAGTTAGTATTAATCCACTTTTTTCGACATGTTTTTTTTTTTACTTTTTTTTCTCTCAGTCACGTAAACGTACCGGTAAATTCAGCGGGGGTCGACGGTGGCTCAATGAATACATTAATTGAATAATCCTAAGGTTCGAGCTACTCAAAGACAGCCACTTATCCCCTCCACCTCCCCCACCCCCCTGAAACCTACCCCCCCGACCCCAACTAGGTCCCCGTTCGTGTTATATATGCAAATTCCAGGGCGAATTCAGTGTAATGGCCTCTCTACCCCTCCCCTCTCTCTCTCTCTCGTTCGCTCTCTCACACTCTCTCGTTCTCTCCCGCGGTGTTCCCCCCTTTTACCGTTGTTCTCGTTGGCTCTCGCGGGAGCAACGGGCTAATGCGAGCGCAGTTAGGCGGCGCCGACCCCAATTCACCGTGCACCCCTCCACCCCCACTCCGCAAATTCATTAAGCAATTGTGATTTCATCCGCCGCCACTTTTACGGCTGGTCCACTTTTACGTTCTCTCGTAAAGCGCCTTCCCGATGGCTGTATAAGTACTGCTTTTATCAGCGATACCGCTGCTTGGGGTGCCACCCCCCACCCCCAAGTGAGAAAGTATTTCTTTTTTTTTCTTGTTTTTTGGTCGGGGGTGGTTGTTGCATCGTACCTGGTGTCGACGAGTTTGTTGTGACTTTGGTTAAGTATGGGATATGGGTTTCTTTCGGATTTTTTTTAGGTGTTTTTTGGGATATTGGGGTGGAATTAAGGGGTGGGTTGCGTGTGATGTGGTTAATGTGGTGGGAGAGAGGTTTGAATTTTGGCGGGAAGGTGTTTTTTGTATTGGGTGTCGAGGAGAGACACTTTGAAGCGCTATTGTGAGAAATTTTATAGTACAGCTGAATCTGGGCACAGAAATATTTATACTGCGGAAATTCCATTAGTGCAGGAATTTCAAACTGCAGAAACTCCATCGTAGAGGAATTTCAAAGTGCAGAAATTCCATCGCGCTGAAATTTCAAAGTATAGACACTCCATCGCACAGAAATTTTAAAGTTCAGAAACTCCATCGCATAAAAATTCCATCGCGCAGAAATTTCAAAATGCAGAAACTCCATCGCATAAAAATTCCATCGCGCAGAAATTTCAAAATGCAGGAACTCCATCGCACAGAAATTTCAAAGTACAAACACTCCATTATACTGAAATTTCAAAGTGTAGAAAACTCTATCGCACAGAAATTTCAAAGTACAAACACTCCATTATACTGAAATTTCAAAGTGTAGAAAACTCTATCGCACAGAAATTTCAAAGTACAAACACTCCATTACACTGAAATTTCAAAGTGTAGAAAACTCCATCGCACAGAAATTTCAAAGTGTAGAAAGTTCCATTGCGCAGAAATTTCAAATTCCAGAAACTTCATCGCACAAAAATTTCAAAGTGTAGAAATTTCACCACCATGAAATTTCAACACCGTAATATTTCTCAGCGGTAGGGTTCCAAGGGCCAGCGACCCACAAATCACAACATTACGCATCCACGCCTAAAAACCTTCCGGAAATGAAAATCCCCGAGCTTCCCCCATCCATCCAAACATTCTTTCCCCCCCAGCACTATCCTCGAAAATCATGAATTCTAATCTAGAAAGTATCTCATTTAAACTTTCTAGCCGCCCACATCAAATTACGATAAAAAAAAAATCCACTGTTCCACTGTTCCCTTTTCCATCGCTTAATTTATAATTCACAACGTGTCCTATCGAATCATAATAAAAATCTTTCATTTCACAACGCACATTACTCAATCCGCATACTATACATATATATATATCCCACTAGTTGACACAATTTATTAAATTCCACGCACACTAACACACAAACCTTAGAAACCGTATAATTATGGAGATACGGTATTTACATATTTACGGTAATTCATGCGAATTCATTCCGCCCACCCCGCAGAAGAGTAATTAATTTCCAAGAATCTACTATCCCCGACTCCATTTTCTGTGTGTGTGCATCTTTTTTTTGCCGCCACCTGCCGACAGATTAACCTGAAATGGACACACGGTAAACATGCTCATTATGGGCTCACAAACTCGTGTTCGTGATAATCTCGGCTAATATGGGGGCATCTCCAGAACATAACCAGGGTACGCACAGTACATGCTTCCAGGATATTCCAGACATTCCTCGGATTATTCCGCTCCGGCATGAATACATATTTGCAAGGAGTTAGAAATTATTCCACCCAACATTTCTGTTTCTTTTTCCCAGCGAGAATCGGAACATTCGTAAAATCCGAGATACGCGAACTATTCGCGGGATCGAGATTCATAAAAACCTGAAAATAACGGGAAAACAATGATTTTCAACTTTTCCGTATCAGGGGAGTCGGTTAACAAACGAAATTGTTAATAAAACAAACAAATTTCTCATATATTTATTTAACAACATTCATAGAAATATAATATGAAATTAATGTGATATTCTTCCGGGGGTTGTGATGCACTGATAAGTAATCTAATAAAAGGAACAGAAATTAAGGTAATTAGTTTATCGACTTGATTGCGAGAACGTAGTGGAATGTTGAAAATATCAAAGCAATCCTGGAGGAGGTGGAGGAGTCCCGTGGAGGATTTATCATTGTAGAAATTAATGCACTTGCGTCTAACGGCGACGTCGGTCGGGTCAAAAGGGCGATTATCATCGCGTGAAGAATTGGGTTATCAAAATGAAGCTCGGTAATTAATTAGCTACTCCGACCGGCTAAAATACACGCGAATTCATTTAAATCCGTTACATAACAATTCCGCGATCTCCATAATAAAATCATGAAATTGATACGAATTAATTATCCCCGGAGAAATACGAAATTTCGTCCACTCTCAAATACATGAATTACTCGGGGAATGATTCCGTCGCGACGGCAACGTACGCTCTGATTATCATCGATAATTAAAATATCAAGTCGTTCCATCGATCGTGTAATTATCCGTCGCGTAAAAAGCCTGGAAGAAATCGTGGGTGTCACTTAAGTTGATGGAAACCGTGAGAAATTAGCCATTAGACAAATGGAGTATTCTCATTCATGAATTATTTCATTTATTTATTTATTTTTTTTTTTAATTTGATAACTCCTGTTGCGTTTATCACGGGGGATTAATTTCCAACGATCGAAGAAATTGTCGCGGCCGCGGATCACGATGATGCGCCTGGGCTAATTACCAGGTGTATTAGTATTTACGACGCATAAATGAGAACGTTAGAACGGAATTACATTTTAACGATAATGGAAAGCTCGCAGCGTAATACATAAGCAACAACGGTAAACTGTGTCGTAAAGCCTCGCGCGCATAGTCTATAACGGGTAATGGTATGTTTAAATATTTACAAGTCTAACGAATGCAATGCCGACTCGTTTAACGGATGACGTTAATCACCCGTGTCGTAACGTCGCTATTTAGAAAATCATTTCTTCCCGGTTGCGCATACGCCGACACGTTTTTTCTTTTTTTATCGTTGCCGCCGTTCGTCTCGTCGACGATGACGTCGACGGACATGAACAAAAAAAAAAAACGTGACGGGAAAGGAAATTTAGAGAGAAATTCTACGGGGTTGGGGGGAAAATTTTGGGAAATATATTTGCGGGAGAGTTTAATCGATCGCAACGATTTCGTTAATTAAATTCGACGTCGCTTACTTAACGCGAAACTATTTCGGTATTGTTATTATTCGTTGCCATCGACTGGGTGTTAATTGTTCGGCGAAAGTAATTGCAATTTGAATGGAGTGTTTTGTTAATTTTATGTTATGGGATGAGAAAAGTCATATTGTGAAGTTTGGTTGATTAGATTCTGTGTGAATAGATATTTCACTGGTACGAAGTGTCGAAAAGATGATGCGAAAAATGGTAAAAACGGACGGCGAAAACTGATGGAAAGCCGCCCATTAATTCGCGAAATCTTTCGAGTTTACGTTGCGTTTACCGCGAAACTGCAGAAATCCGTGCAATTTGCCGGAAATGCACGCGAATGATGAGATCAGCGGAAATTGCAAAAAATTGTTCAAGTAGATAGCGCCAAAATAACGAGAAATCTGCAATTAATTCGCATATGTTACAGTCATTTTTAAAAGCGGCGAATTTTCCAAAAACACGGACCAAAACAGATAATAACTCAAAGGAAAAGGAAGAGGCGAAAAGTTGCAAATATTTCCGTGAAATATAACGAAACTTCGCGAAACACCTAAAATATTCGATCAAATTTCTATGTCGTTTGCGTGGTTTTTCTAATAAACATTCGGAAAACACGCGAATTCCCTTCGTTCCCCAATGTATTTCGCAAATATTCTCTGATTCCGTAAACTTTTCGAGTTTCAAACGTCCCAGGAAAAAAAAGTTGGCAAAAAATTTCTCGCGATAACGACATAAATATTAAACTAACATTTGCCCGGGTTTTCAAACCGCGCGCGATATATGACGCGATTTAAATTGCAAATTATCGGTTGTTAGTGCCATTAATTAATATTATTCCATTGATTAACGAACGCTTTGTTGAATATGTAAAAGAAGCTGTTCGGTTCTTTTCGGAAGGTTTTCAATTTGAAATTTAAATGTCGATGAAATTTGAAAATAGCTGTCGCGATCGTTTCGTATATACTATTCGCGTATATTCGAATAAGCGGTACATGAAAATTAGAGATATCACCTATAAAAAATAAAAAAAATAAAACGGAAACTGAAAGGTATTCGAACGTCACGAATATTTCACGAGTCGATTGAAGTCTGTTTCACACACACGGAAATGAATAGCTCGCGCCGTTAAAGGCTTTATCTGTGTATCAACTACCGATGAATATACGAATCGGAAATGAATTTCGCTTTTAAAGCGGTAGTAGTTTTGGATTCAATCGAATAGCCATACAAGTATTGTGGTAGATTCATACGTTCACGGACGGGGTGTGCGACGACATTTATTCGACTGTTGGAATTTTACTGTTTATTCACAGCTACCGCAAGTTAACTCAACACGATCGAACGCCTAACTGCAATTTACATAAAAAATCTACATAGTTTTTCTTACGCCTGTTGAATTTATAAAGATCTATAAAAATCTGTAAAAAAATTATGTGAATCTTTGTAAATTAAAATATTACCCTGCGAAAATTAATATTTAGCAACGAAAATAATTGAAAAAAAACAACTCACCAAATTGATTCCAACTACTTTCTCGTTCGTAATTTTTCCACGAAATACAGGTGCAAATTTTCCCGAAGTGTCCGCCGAAATATTCGGAACGGTAAAAAATGCGAGCCAGAAGAAAAAGCGATTACAGATCACGCGGTGTAAAATGTTCCGAGAAAATTGTCGTTTCCCGCGAAAAAAAAAAACTCGACTAATAACGACGCGTGTGACGTCGGCGGATTTTCCTTTTTTTTTTTTCCCCGCGGCGTTGATTTCCCGATCCTCGAGACCGCCGCTTTCGCGGATTAACATTCCGCGATCTGTGTCAAGTGTTCAATTTGACTTTTTCCACCCGCTATCTGTTCAACGGCAGACAGATTTCCTTTTGCAAATTTATCGACCGCGTTTCCGGCGAACGGGAGACCGGGATTTTTGTTTAAAATTCTCCGCGTAATTCGTGACCGACTTTATCTTTCCGTTCTTTTCAATCCGGGGGTCCTGCGACCGTCGTTTCGTACCGTCACTTTTCTCCTATTTTTTTTTCCATCCCATTTAGAACCTGAACGAATATTAATCACGCGGAAAATAGGAGACTATTTTACCACTGTTTATATTCACACCGCCGCCATTCTTACTTCTGAAATATACCCGCAATAAAATCCTCGCGTTTCTTTCGCGTTGTGGGAAGAAAAAAAAATGCCCATGGAATTCCGCGACACACACAGACGAACCTGTGTACACGCACCGTAGATTTATTAATACGCGCACAATATCCATTTAATGCATAATGGAAAGTATTATCCGTGTTATGTATATCACACTGAACTCTCGATAACTCTCCATTCCGAGGCAGGGAACTTCTGGAAGGCGGAAAGTAATCGAGGGTATTCGATGATATCTTTGTAAAATTGGATATTCTGCTAGAAAAAAAAATCTCGTCGAATGAAACTGCGAAAATGATTTTCGAAAGTGGAATATAAAATTTTCAAACTGTCGCAGTAAACGTGTGATCTCTCTCTCTCTCTCTCTCTCTCTCTCTCTCTCTCTCTCTCTCTCTCTCTCTCTCTCTCTCTCTCTCTTTGGCTGTCTCTCTCGGCAAATGTCAAGGTATCAATTGGAAAAAAAACGAGCGTCAATACGACGGAGTGGCTCGATTTTCCCACGGAAAATCCCGGGTCGTCGTTGAGTATCCATTTTTTCTTTCACCGCTGAAATCCGCTGGTTGCGCGGCACGTTAAGAAGAAAAAAATCGGGGTCGGTAAAATATCGCGCGAAGGATCTCGCGATTTCGCGGGGAACTTTTAACGCGACCGCGTTAATTATCCGTGAAACGTATCGCGTCGATGTATTCGTCCTGGGAATAATTTCAGATTTCTCCTGATCTTCTTTTTCCCTTTTCCCCCTCTACACTATTTTTTTTTATTCCTTTACCGCGGGGCTTGTTTACGACGCTTAGAGTAATTTTAATTGAACGCCGTCACCGACGTCGCGAAAACGACGTATTCACGTCGCGACGTCATAGACGAGCGGGGAATTTTTTTTTCTCTTTCTTCGCTCTTTCGGTCATTAAAACCGAAATCTCTGATGGCTTCGTTTCGAAAACTGCTGATATCCTTGAAAATCGTAAACGAGAAAAAGAGAAAAATAGAGGGGAGAGAAAATGGCCTTCGGGAAAAAAAGTTCTCTTTTCCACTGTCATATTTGTCTCGTTAAAGCGAGCAACGCCGGGTACAAACATTTCTCTGTAGCGGCAGCAAGGCCAAAAGGTTATTCTGCAGCCGTGTGTTAAATGTCTCCCTTTATAGACCGTGTATCGGAGGTTTTTCGTCGGCGGTGCGAACGTCGGACGGTCTGGATTAAATTTCGAATTGAAAACGGTGAAACGGAACGGTCGGAATGCGAAAATCCCGCGGCGTTTCAATTACGTCGATCGGTTATGTTGTTTCCAGGTAATTCGAAATTCCCGCGGTAATTACGAAAAAATTCATTCGGTCTTTCGCGAATTAAATTACAACGTTTGCACGTCGATTGAAAGCAAACTTGGAAATCTGAGTATCGTTCACTATAAACTATTCTATATGTATAATCATAAAGAACACTTTCGAATTCTAAGTATAGTTCTTTAATTCATAATTAAATTTAATTCCAGAAACGATGACCTACTTGAACAAGTTTTGGAAAATCTCGGATATAGACGATGTCTTTGTTTGAAAATTTTCAAAAATCTCGTGAACGACGTATGTTACATAATACACCATTTAATTAGTATTCATAATCAGAAAAGGCATTCCATAATTCCATATATAATCCCTTGATTCATAATTAAATACGATTCCCATTTAATTTTTAAAAAACTGACCTACTCGTTACACGGAATTTTCAGAAAAATTCGTCGAAAAACGGTGTCGGTGTTATTCCAAAGGTCTCTGTGAATTTCACGTTCCACCGAATTCCGGCGTTTGGCAGACTGATTTGCCTTCTTCCGCTAAGTTGCAAAATTAAGGAATTTCGAAATAACATCGGTATAACCCCGTGAGAAGCTGCTCGACGCTTACACTGACCCTAATACCAGCTTGTTAAGCTGAAGCTTACACTAGAAATGTCTTCACCGGGAACTCGGGTTAGGTCGGAGTTAGGTCAGGCTTTATGTACTCGTTAATCAAAACAAACACTGACATAAGAAACAGAATCGTAGATTAAAATTACGGGAAAAGAGAGGGGAGGAGGTGGGAGGGGGGAGAAGGAACGTTTAGATAATTTTTGTGAAAGAACAAATTTGAACGAACTGCAAGAGACACTATAATTATGTATTAATTAGCAACACTCGAAGGAAACCTTTCGGGGCAGTCGACGGAAACTAATAAAATTAGTAACTGTGGCGGCAACCGGATATAATATTTGCATGCTAAACGCTATTCAGTCCTCGAGCTTAATTACGGTTTAGATCATGGCGGAGCGTAGATATTAAGGACGAACCTCCCGTTAAGATAAAATGTGGTTTAATTTCAGATTCAATTAAAAGAACATCGGAATTGAGTCTTGATTAAAGCTCAATTAAGGTGAAATTAACTTTGGAATTTACATTCGTAAGCTTGGGCGTTGGGTTAAATACGGTGATTCATGTTTTCACGGATAACGTTCCACGGGAATATTAGAAGACACGATTGTAAGTGTTAATACGTTAATACAGTAACGATCTTTCGTGTTAAAATTCAAAGGGATTAACAAAGATTATACATACGTTCATCATTTTTCAAGGTGTACAAACTTTCTGCGACTCGTCAAATATTTGCACAATGAACCATCATTGTCCCGTGGTATTATTAAAAAAAAAATATTTACCGTCTACGAATGTATGTGAACAAACGTTTAATACCAGCTCCCGTAAAGCTTTATAGCAAGAAAACCAGTGGCGAAACGGTCTTTGTAAATATCTCGAGCAAGACACATCAGCAAAAGAACTCATTACAAAACACCGTCAACAAATGTACAGAGCGGTACGAACACACAATTGGAAAGATCCAAATATCGTTGCCCCCTGCGAACGGCGGTCGGTTAAATAACGAGACGTTGGCAAACATTTACACGGTGCACGGTCGACGTACACCGTCGTCGACGGGTCGTGCACCACGTACGAAGGATTCGACGGTCTCGTGGAAAAAAGTGATTTCTTTCACGGTGAAACTGACGCTCGAGTGGTGCATAAATGAAATGGCGATTTTTATCTCAGGATTTTTTTCAATTGTTCAGTATTTTATGTGTCGGGACTCTTGAAGATCGAGTACGTAAATCTTTTTCACATGGAATTCTTTGAAAGCGCACGAAATTTAACGCGTAGAAATTTTCGTGCGCCAGAAATTTCAGGCGCAGGAAATTTCAACGCGTGCAAATTTTCAAGTGTGGGGAATTTCAACGCGTGCAAATTTTCAGGCGCAGGGAGTTTTAACGCGTACAAATTTTCATGCGCCACAAATTTCAAAGCGTGCAAATTTTCAGGCGCAGGAAATTTTAACGCGTCGAAATTTTCGTACGCCAGAAATTGCAGGGCGCAGAAATTTCCAAGCGTGCAAATTTTCAGGCGCAGGAAATTTCAACGCGTGGAAATTTTCATTCGCCAGAAATTTCAGGGCGCAGAAATTTCCAAGCGTGCAAATTTTCAAGCGCAGGAAATTTCAACGCGTCGAAATTTTCGAGCGCCAGAAATTTCATAGCGTAGAATTTCAAAGCGTGCAAATTTTCAGGCGCAGGAAATATCAACGCGTCGAAATTATCGTGCGCCAGAAATTTTAGGGCGCAGAAATTTTCAAGTATAGGAAGTTTCCACGCGTGGAAAATTTCGCGCGCTACAAATTTCATAGCACAGAATTTCAACGCGTGCAAATTCTCAAGCGCAGGGAATTTCAACGCGTACAAATTTTCATGCGCCAGAAATTTCAGGGCACAGAATTTCACTCTTTCAAATATTCCAGCAGTAAAAATCACACATCTAACCTAATCACTACCACCATTTCCCCCATATCACAAATCACCCGTTAAATTCCCTTCATCCATTAAACTTTCACCTGTCCCTTAATCCATGAACGAACCTGTAAAACACGGGACAAGTGCTTTTGTCTATGAATGCATTCTCGTTGTGATATAGGCGAGACATTTGCATCTCTGTTGGTCCCCGGAGTCACGATCCAGGCTCACGTCGGTGTCGATAAACAGTACCCTGGTTACCTGTATAAGCACGTCCCGGTACACAACCGTATCGGTGTATCGCCCATTCACCTATACCGTCGATGAATACACGGGCCATTCCTCATACCTTACGCCACTACTTAGTGGCACTTAAGCAGATACCGGTTCTTGTCCCGTGCCGCTAAACGGCCTCGTACCATCAAGCGAGAACAATTTTGACGTAAGCCACCGGCTTAACACGCCGGCATTAGGATCGGTTTAACCCTTTCGAGACGTTCCTCGAAGTTCATGAACGTCGACGTTACACCGTTGGCCATATGTCACGTGACACTTGGAGATTTGGATAGACACTTTTTTGTGTAACACTCTTTTTGGGTTTATGGATAAATTGTAGGTGATTGGGAAATGGAAAATATAGAAATATGTTGGAGGATGGAGGGTATGGAGGTCACCGGTGACCGGCGCGGTAATTTGTAGTGATCAGTAGATAATTGTTGGTATAATAGATGTTATGACTTACACATTTTTTGATATTACTGTGGTTATTATAATGGTGTGAAAAGTTGATGAGTTATGAAGATTAATGTATATTCAAAATATGAAAAATAAGTATATTTTGGAATAGAAATGGTTCGAAAGGAGGAAAAAGGATACAAGAGTGAGACACATAGGGTTTTAATAAATAATAGTGTAAAGGGATAGATAAATATAATCACTATTTTAAAAATATGGGTAAATGATGAAAATCTTAAAGTTACGCTGTGCCTTGGAATTTCTGGCAATCAGAAATTTCGCAAATATATTAAAAAAACAAAATTCGCGCCCGTGAAAAATCAATCGAGCGAAAATGCCCCGTGAATTTGAACACACCCTGTATATTTAGTGATCCGATAACACGGTCACCCGAATTTATGGAACGCAGTGGGGATCGATATAGCAACGTGAATAATTTAAACGAACCCGTACGACGGGGCAAAACAGAAAATTCTACGTTAATTAAATATAGAAATCAAAATCCCGGATCAAGTTGAAAACCGATGCGAGAAACGCGAGCGACTTTGCACGCCGCGACAATTCCGCGACGATAATTCCATTGAACATTTGCGAAACGAAGTGGGTGGAAGCGAAACAAAAAAAAAGCACAATGCACGAAACAAAGAACAGGAATACACCATGGCGGAGAATGGAGCTGCCTTGTGTTGCGATACAACGGCAAAATTAGTCGCGAAAGTGGATGCGAGAAGTTCTTGAGAGTCGAAAAAAAAAATAACAAAAAAATAAAGAGAAACCGTCTAACCAACCATTAACTGTAATGAAAAGTCAGGAATTCTTAATTTAAAATATGCACGCAACGACGTGCACGAAGACCTTTTTATTTCGTTTTCTTTCGTGTCCAACACTTTAAATTATCCTTAGAACGATTTCGAAAGAAACGGAATACAGTACTTGAACTCTCGCGCACCGCGGAATTTAATTTTCGGCTGCATTGTGCAAATAAATCTTCGTCTCCCGTCGTGGAAAGTAAGAGAGGGGGGGGGGGAGAGCGAACCGGAAAATACTCGCGGAAAGATATGAAACGGATCATTCTTCGTTTTAAAGAATAAGTCAAACCGAGGAAGTTACTTAAGCTCTAATTCCTTGAAGAACTCACTTTTCGCAGGAATCGATAGAATTAGTTGAAAAAAATTATCAGCGGAAATTCTTTCCTCACGAATGCAAAATTAATCTTACTTGTTTCGTACAAAAAAAGTAATTAGAAAATAAATTTTCAATGGACTTACGATACTCATCGCAGCACTCCAGAGAATCGAATTATCTTTTCAAAATTCATACTGAAAAAAACCGAACGAAAGTATGAAAATTAATTCCGAATAGGAACAAAATTAACATTCTGTTTGCAAATGAATTTCTTGAACATTCGGTATAAAAACACAATTAATTTTTCCCCCGTAAAACGAAAAATCAATACGGAAAACTGTCTTCCGGGAAAAGTGTAGAAAAACAAAAATTCACTCGAATCGCTGGATGATTCGAAATAACGGTACAACGGGTCCCACAAATAATCGTTATTTTTTTAATTGGCTTACGAATTCTGGTACAATTGGATTCAACATAAACGATAAGTCGGTATTGTTTGTTATATGTATATACATTAATTAGTACTTCGTAATGTAACATCCTCGATTAGTGTTACTAAATATACGTACGTTTATCGCCCGCTAACAATAATTGATCTCGTTACAATTTTTATTTTTTTTTTTGTTTTCGGTTAACTTACACGCTACCAGTCATTCGTTCAACTCGTGTCCGCCATTGAAAAATTCACGACAGGGCCGTACGATATCGAATAGACCTCGTCGGGACACGAACCGAGATTAATCGTTTCGAAATATACAGAGAAGCTTTTAGGTGGCGCGGAAGCCATTTCACAAGTTCTAACAGGGACTGACTCTTATGATTATTTCCTTTTTTTTTTATATATTTATTTATCATTTTTTTATTCTTTGTCGCTCTTCTGTTTCGGCGTATAAAAAAGCATAGACGAGTTTTCTTTTTACGAAAAATTTCTCCGCTGTTAATTACGAGCCATGCGTTTCATCGCGGTGCTTGCAATCAAAGATCTGTGTGTGTGTGTGTATACCTGGATACGCATGTGTGTATGTATGTGTGTGTGTATGCCTCGAGTGGCAGGATAATTGTCCCCTCTCTGTCTCTCCTTCTTTTTTTTTTAATCGCATAGAAAATAAGGAGCTCTTCTGGTGCGTTCTGAAAGATTATCGGCTTTTCGGATTGGCAATCGTGGCGAAACAATGCGATGGAAAGCAATCGGAATTTTTTTTTCTTTCCCTCGTCAATTTTTCATTCTCTCGGCATTACCTCAGCGTCGAACCGCGATTTTATGGATATTTAATTTATGCACACGCGGGACGAGTTCGGTAGACGGAAATCCGGCCGGCGCAGAAAATCGTGGGAAAATATGACGGAAGTACAGGGTGGTGCAAAAGTTAATCACCCTATCGTCGAAACATCGAATCGTTCTTCAACTTTAAATAAAATTTCATTCCCTCGACATTCACTGGACAAACCTAATTACAAAACTGATTCCCATCGTAATTCCGCCGTCTCTTCGATCATCGTGGATCTCTAACTTTCGCGCCACCCGGTAGATTTTAAAATGTATCGTAGGTAGTACACCGACAACAAGCGTGTAAGAACGTGGGAGAAAATGAAACGTCCGAAGCGGTGAATTCCGAAAGCTGTGTGTCCCAGCATTTTCCAACCGGGGAATTTCGCGGTCGAGAAATCACTCGCCGTTGTCGCGAAAATATTTCGAAAATGTCAAGTTAACCCGCCACTCCTAATTCGATTCTGTTGATCAATTACACGTTCTTCAATTATTATACACTTTTCCACCAGGTTTTTCTTTTTTCTTTTCATTCAACGCACAGTAGTTTTACGTTATAGCGCAAAGTACTTGTACATAGAAACAGTTACGCAATGTTATTTAATACCTTAAACGTTTCAGCGAGCTTAAGGTTTCCGGTAAAGTCTGTTACCTGAATCAAATCCTCTCCTCCTCCCCCCCCCCCCCTCTCCTACCGTTCATAAAGTACGCGGTGAATGGAGAACGAGCGGTTAATTGCTCACCTTTGACTCGAAAATCGTCGGGAAGCTGTTTCCGATTTATTTCACTCCATTTTCAACGTTTCCCGGAGCGTTCGCGTCGCGGTTTTCAATTTTTGCGTTGCACCGTTCCGTGGAAAGAACCGCGCAGCGATTTCCCGCCTGTTTGGCCGCCGCGTTTTCCGCGAGTTTCCCGGCAGAGAGTTTCCGGTGGTAACTTTCACTTTTTTTTCCTGGAAAACAAAAACACCGCTGAACAAAAAAAACGACGCGACAACGGCGATTGAAGGTCTGATCGGTAATCCGGTTTGTTCTTGTATATACGTGTACAGTAGACTCTCGATAACTTTCCGTGGGGCTTGTATCATCGTGCTACCACACAGGTTTTATCTCACATACGTCACACACACGCATACATGAGAAAAATGGTGTAGAATTAATAGGAAAGAGAATTTTACCGAAAGGCTCTCGATAAATTTCCGTTTCCAGGTGTCGTTCGTTTATACAGACCCTGGACAGGAAAGTTATCGGGCGTCTACTGTGTTACTTAGTTGTTTCTATGGTTTTTACCCTCGTCCGTGAGATTTGTGTGGGTATTTCCGGTGAGTTGTGAAGCTACGGGTGAGAATTAGCAAAACTTACATCGTTGAAATCTCCTCGTTTCATCCATGCCGTAGAATAGTAATGTTTCTTTATTTTTTTTGCACGTTTTTTTCCTTTTATTTACGTTCAAGTAAATATTTACAGTACGGCTATGTAATATGAGTCGGTCGCACGGGATGATGAATTTTCTTGCGCACTTTCTCTCCGCGAAATGTTACAATTAAACGCTTAGCATTATATTACACGCTTTATGTATATGTATATATGTATATTTTTTTTTCCTGTATCATGGAAAAGTATAACCGAATATCGTTAGAGCGATGCCATTGTTTCTGTTGTAATCGACTGGGCAAATTATTCTGCGTGCATACAGACTGAAAACGTGTGGGTTTTTTTGTGAAAATCTGAAACTGTGAGATAAAATCGTAGATAACCAATCTAATTTTTCGAATCGTCGAGGGAGATCAAGGTTCTGTAGAAAAAATGTAAAACTTTGGTCTATAAAATGCCTACAAACTAACGTCGGTTTAAACACGATAGCAAAAATCATGTTAATAAATCTATTACAAAAAATTGCTCCGTTTGATGATTGACATTTTGAATTTTTTCTAAACACTGATCTTCCTCGACGATATCAACGAAAGATCTTCAACATTCTTCTACTAAGAAAAAATATATATTATACAAGTATTGTTACATTTTCAGTAACAAGCGCGGATTTTGAATATAACAGAAAAAAAAACAAACTCCCACACGTTTAGAAACACCCTGTACACACGTCGTCCCGGTAATTGACGTTCAAGGAGAATAATAACCGGCAACGAATCTAAACGAACTAATTACAGAATCGATAGACGCGTAACAATCACACGGACTCGCCTCGAATGACAGACTTTTCTCTCCGGAAATCATTAAAGCGAATTGCGGGGTGTTAACGTGTCGTCGTAACATCGCCGTTACGATTCTACATTGTTCACACGTAACAATGTTACGTCGATGTTCATCCGACCGTAACGAAAAATCAACGAGCACATACCCACACACATTCACATAACCTCTCTCACACATACACACACACCGACGAAACGTAATTATAATCGTGAGAGATCTAAAACGGTTCGCACAAAGTAACGTCGTCTCTTACGCTAAAAAGTCATGGTGAAAGTTATCTCAATGAAATTCACGATTCATCTTCTCATCCGTCGCGATCGGCTCATTATCTCGGAGATCTATGGAAACGTATACACGGATAGATCAGTAGTGATACGGTTTGTTTAGTCGTTTAGAGCTTAACGTTATCTTAATAACACGATTCGCGGATGCGAATTCGTTTCTCACACTCACTCTTTCTCACTCTCTCTCTCTCTTTTTTCTATTTCTCTTTCTCTCTGTCTTGAAAATTGTCCAACGAACATGACGGGCACAGTGGATACTTCAACCCCATACGGGCAGATTGTTCTCTTTTTTTATCCCCTTCTGTCAGAACCTCGATCGATCCACGAATGCGACGCTTACGATCCATAAAGTTCTTTTTCATGCGCTTCGGTAGAGTTTTGCCGTTAAAAGTTGAAATATATATATATTATATTATATATATATATATATATTTTTTTACAGAGTCGTTCGACCACGTTTTATTGACGTTCTTCCACCTTTACCGTATCGACGTGCAGTTAATTTTATATGTTTATACTGGTTCCTTTTTCATTTACTTCACTTCACCCCCACCCCTCTCTCTCTTTCTCTCTCTCTCTCTCTCTCTCTCTCTCTCTCGTTCTCACGTTCTCTCTCGACCGTGACAACGAAATTGCGGTGGTGTTGACAGAATTGCTAGACTTTTCATTAAAACTTTTGTCGAAACCGTTTCCGGAAAATTGTTACGTCGCCGCGGAGTTGCGAAAGTGTGTGTGCGTTTTTTTTCCAAGCTTTAGGTTTTCCTTTAATCCCAGAATCGCCCATCGTTTTTTCCTTTTCTTCGTTTCGCGTGACCAATCACGGTGCGTAGGAATCCTCTCCCCTTAAACCATAAATGATAACAGTAATTATAAACATTCACCTGGAACGTTCGTTCTTGATCTCAACAGATTTTCCAACAAATTTTCCAACAAATTTTCCAACAGAACGTATTATCGTAACTCTACAACGTCGTTACATTAATTACATAACATCTACAGTACGCCGATAGGAGTAAACAATAATTTCCAACGATCGACTCGCAGTGTTATTGCCTTAATTTTGTGCATTTTTTTTCCACCGAATTCAATTAACACCATCGAATTACAGATATGTAGATTAACGTACCGACAACGGTACACAACGGGGAAACTCGCTTTTCTTTCACGTGTTCACGCTCGTCCCGTATCGCAGAGGATTTTCTTAAAGCTAATCAGAGACGATACCACGTGTTCACGTTCGCTGATATTTCGATTCCAATACTTAGCGTTACGCACGCTGACCGTGCCAATTAACAACTAGATAATGATCTTTTGCCCGGGTAAAGTATCCCGAATCGACGGGAAAGCTCGCGGGAAACGAGCGCGAGAATGGAAACGTTAGACCCCGGCGAGGAATTACACGGGAAAATAGATAACGATGTGAAACCAAAGTGTCTCTTATTGTTACAACGACGCGAATAACGTGATACATGTATGTAACTAGGATATTATTTGATAACATTCGATTAAACGGCGGAAAATAAAAGCTTCGTAGAAAAACACATCCGGGCGACACGACAATGTTAAATAAAAAAATCTGTAAAATAACAAATATGATCAATCGAACTGACAAAAGTATATAATTATGAATATAATAATGAAATATCTATAATATTCACAAATTCCACGTTTCCCTTCTTTTTTCGCCAGAAATTTAATTATATAATTTAATATCAATGTACAAATTGATAAAATATCGTAATATTCATTTCCTTGAAGTTTCACATCCAAAGTGAAACAACGTTACAGGGCGAATGATTTGGCAAATCTCGGTGACCGCCGAACGGTTTGCGTTGTCTTCGGAAATCCGAAATCAATTAGTCGGAACTTTCGGACCATGTCAATGATCGTTCGTGGAACTCCCAGTATAAACACATCGAGGGAACGTCGATGCAACGGCAACATGTTGAAGTAGAATATCACCCGAAACCCGACAGCCGGGGACAGTTTACCAATGGTCACATCCAGCCGCGTTTCCACGGCGCACTTTGGATTTATTACGTTTTCGCCCGGGTCACGCCGTAAAATTAATATGCGTGCCGAATTAATCGCGTCCGCATGCGACGTGACCGTGCTTTTCCCCGGAATATTTCGACGAAAATTTAGATATTATTGTATATTTTTTTTTCTGAGGAGGAAAAGTTCTTTTTCGGGTTAATCCTTCTTCTTTATTTTTCGTTCGTTGAATATATTGTAGTTACGGGAAAGATGTTTGATTATGTGTGTTTTTTTTCGGTGATTTTTCGTGTGGTATTATTTTATTTATTCGAGGGCCGTGAGTAATAGTTGTAGAGCTTATTGAGTCTATTATACAAGTACACGGATATGTGATG
The DNA here is from genome assembly GCA_917499265.3 of Mimumesa dahlbomi. Classification (NCBI taxonomy): domain Eukaryota; kingdom Metazoa; phylum Arthropoda; class Insecta; order Hymenoptera; family Crabronidae; genus Mimumesa; species Mimumesa dahlbomi. The sequence goes on along the minus strand of OU824113.1, from coordinate 3,694,113 downwards.
GCCTCGGGCGTTAATTGGCGAATCAACGATCTGAGCGACTCGTTTGTATCGTGGTAACGTCTCGTAGTTGTTTGACGGAGACTCGTCATGTTTCTTTTTTTTTTTATGTTTTCGTAGGTGGTGTTTACGTCGAGGTTTTAACGACGTTTGTTAAAACACGGATGGAATTGGGTAGTTTTTGGTTGTGATAGTTAGAAAAAGTCTGGAAGTGTTTGACGCTTTCCGCGTGGAAAATCTTAGTATTTGAAAATTTGTACGATGTCCTGAAATTTCTTGACATCGACATTTTTCTGGGTTTAAATTTCCACTCTCTGAAAATACACTCCCAGTGTTTCTCGGAAATATTTATACACGAGTGGATTACTTCAAAATATTGTGAAAACACTGGCTGCGATAAAACTGAATAAATTCGCGTGTCTATTCGCAAAAAGTCGTCGCAGTGATTGTAAATTACCTGGAGCTTGGATTACGAGAAACGGTGACACTGTAACAGTTGCACTAATTTTTACAGGATTACTGCTGTATCCATTATTTTACATTTTACTACTGATGGAGCGAGGGAAATTTACACGAATTTATCCCACACGTGCGATGCTAGGTAATTCTTACAATTTTTACACAATATTTTCTTTAAAAAAAGGGCATTTTCTTAATGAATAATTACCATGCAACAACTATGGTGAAAAATGAATTTTGCAGAGATATAATTAATTTCCAGAACCATGACTTCTAGTGAAACGAACATGAAAATTGTGAACTGTGGAGTATTGAAAAAAATTCTACTTAGATTATTGAAATTCGGTATTAGATTGGTGAGTTTAAAGTTTCAATTGTTTCCTATTACTTATATAAACTAATTTCAAATAACAGAAGGTTTTTTAATTGCTCGCTTATCTGAGATCATTTTGAAACGCGTTATCACTCCCATGATTACAACTGCCGAAATATTTATTAGCTAATCTAACCAAAGGAATCTCTGTCAATCTACTAAAATTGGTCGTTTCAGTAAACAGTGTCGTAAAAATCATTTGGCGAAATAGAAAAGTGTCCTCCCTTATTAATATTCATATTATTTTCTTCCGTCTATCACCGTGGAGAGAACAATCTATCGCTTGAATTCATCCGGCAGATCTATAATTACCGTGTGACTCTTCGATGTATCCGTGGTGAAGTCAGCCAGGGATTTTAGAACTTCGTTGCGGAAAATTCACGGCCGATTTAATTTTTTTTCCCCCTCAAGTGTCACAATTTTCCGCGAGATTTTTTTCATAATCACCTTTTATATTTTCCGTTTAAACGGTAAAACGGGAATACTTTTCAGCGGCGCGGCCGACATTTAACGGGTTTCAGAGTCGTGAAAGCATTCCCCGCGATTAAAAAAGTGCAAAAATAAAAAGAAGAAGGAAATGGAGAAAAAAATGTAACTATCATAAAGACCCGACCACTAATTTTTCACATGCCTCGGATGTTGTGCGGCGCCGTAATACGAATCTGCTGAAACAAACGCGAATGTTTCCGAGCTTTGGCTAAAAATCTACGCAAATTCGACTTCGATTCTCAATATTTATTTTCGCGTAATCGCGTACACGTCCAGCGTGGGTTCGCAACGAAACGAAAAAAAACGCCGACACATTGACGCGAGAAATCGCGGTAATTCGAACTTTTCCCACGTTTTATGGAAAACCATAGCTTCAATTTTCATGGTATTTACGTTACACGAACGGCGAACAAAATTACAGAGATTTCCGCGTAGCTCGCGGGGCGCGCGCGCGCGAGCGCATTTTTCGCGATACGAAGCTTTAGAAAATACGTTTCCAATTAAACTTGTAAAATCGGGAAAATCAAAAAATGCTTCGATATCGTTTCCAATCGATTCCCCAAATTTTTAATTTGTCATTCCGCGATACGTTCAAGCTTGAAACATACGATATCCAAATAGCTGTACCGAATCACTAAATAATTATGCATAAAAATAAAAATCACTCCCTAAGACTGGAAAAAACCTTAAAAAAATTCATTTCATCGCAACCACGAATCACCAAAACATCAGATTTTCCTCGAAACAAATTATCCTTCCGACGAATAAACGGTTTCCTCAGCCATCGTTTGCTTTTGATAACGAAACAATAATTATTTACTTTTTGTATCTTTTTTTAAGCTTTCCCAACGGGTAAACGACGCGTAAACGACGCCGACGTAGAAAACAAAACGATACCCGACGGCATTATGTCAATCCGGGACGGATCCGCTTTGAAAGTCCGCGGAAGGAAACACAAATTCGATGGAATCCCAAATATTTGTTCGGCGGGAATACACGCGAGCGTGCCGCGCCAAAGAAAGACAGAACGGTTACGACGCTTCCGGCGTTCAAGAATCAAGCGGAATTCCGGGTCGAGGTTTTGTCGTAATATTCGGGTCACGGCGGATCATTCCGTGGCTGGGGAAAAATACGCTGGTTCTTATCCAAGAATCCGCGAGGGCCGCGGTGTTATTCTCGACTTCCTGGCGCATAAACGTTTCCGGTTATTCGCGGCCGGTGTTTATAGCCGATAGAAGAACACGGAAGAAAGAAGAGAAGGAAAAGGAAGAAGAAGAAGAACAGGGGATAACCATGATAATATCTTTTTGCCTCGATAATACCCGCGAACAAAGTAGATTCGCATTGTCCTGCGGGAAATGACGTCCCGTCTACGTGCCCGGCCAAAAATGTCGTTCCCGCTGTTTCCGTATTCCTGCGGCGCACGCGTTTGTTCTACGATTTTGCTGGGAGATAAAAATAATAGGTACTTCCGTACTTATGTTTTAGGATTATTTAAATTGGGGCTCCGCTAATGCGCGCGGTTAAATAAATTGAAATAACGTCCGGGAACTTGGTGGATCATGGAATTCGTTCTGTAATATGAAAATGAACCGATTTTTCCCGTTTGTTTCGAAGTACAATGATCAAAAGACCGAGGCCCTTTTTCCCTATTTGTAACAACGATATTACTGTCTCTGTTGACCGTTAAAATTAATTGAAATCAAAAAGCAGATCGGCGGAAACGTTTTATCAATTATTATATTTACCGTTCAGCGACTAGACTTTTGTCAATAAAAAACAAAGTGAACAAAGATATACTAACGGTCGTAAGAGCGAGCAAGAACCTGATACATACTCAGTTCAAAGCTAATTTGTCATCATCCATTACGAAAGTTGGTCTTTGTCACTGTTTGTCAACTTTAGGCAAAAATGTTATCGCGGCGCATTGTGCCGTATCACCGGCTCCCGGACAAAAGAAAAATTGATTAATTTCCTTGCTGCAACGATACGCGGCCGCCGGGGCATTGTACGTGTGTCTTAAACCGCAGAAATTGATTCGTCCAAAAACCACATTGTCTCAGACACAAAGGTTTGAGTAGTCGCGCGGTTACCGCGGAGAGAATGGGGGGAGGGGGAGGGGGTCTCAAAACCAGCCTCTATTAATTCCTCTCGTCCCTTCCGTAGGGCGGTCGTTTGTCATTGTCAGACGATACTATTAACCCGGTGCCGCTGCGTGCCGTTTGATCGTGAAAATTATTGCGGCTGCATGTGGAATTGTCACGGAACAAGTAGGCGCTCGTGAAAGACCGCCTTTTATCGCGATAACACCCGCGTAACGTGTGAGCAAAACCTCAAAGCCTCTGATTCTCCGAGATCCTGACGAGAGATTACTTTCTTTCCCTATTCTCTTCTTCTTTTTTTTTCTTCTTTTATATCTATATATATTTTTTTACTCTCATTTACAAGGTAAATGGGAACGTCTAAATTGAAACAAGTTTCCGTTCGCGGTACCGTTGGATCACGGGAACAAAAGGTGAAATTTCCAAGGTGTCTTTAAAAGAACAAAAAAAAAGAGGAACGTGTGTTCCATCCACCTACGTAGAAACTACTCGTTAATCGTTGATTCATAATTAGTCCACACAGAAGGATACATCGAAGCTCTCCGTACGGTGTTCACGATTAAAAAGTAATTCGGTTCGAACGGTACGACGAGAAAGGGTTTTTTCTTTTTTTTTTGCGAAGCGAATAAATTGGTCGTTACGGCAGCCGAAGACCGATCTTCCAGGTCCTTTGGGTATCATTTGGGGGCGGGGGGGGGACAAAGGCCCGTGGCATCTGTGGCTCCCCTTCTATTTGGTCCGATTCGGCCGATAAGAATTGACAGCCTTCGTCGCGTCTCTCGCAGAGAGATAGAACAATTCGGATCCATCCGGATAAGGTTGAAACACGGACCGTGAAAAAAAAAAACAACGTCCTCGTACGTTTCTCGCGAGGGAACGGACAACGAAAAAGTAAAAAAAAAAAAGGGGGGAAAGAAATAGCGATAAAAATAAAATATATAAAAGAAAAAAAAGACACACATACACACGCATACTCACACATACAGAGAACGACAGCTAGGAAACGTTACCCTCGAAAAACGTGGCGTACGTCCAACTTGGCAGACGTCGTTGCGCGGCCGTTAATTACAAAACGAGCCGCACGGATCCTTGATTATCGTGGACGTTAAACGGTCCCCGTTCCAACGGATCGCACCGAGTCCAACTGCGTCATACTAAAACACCCATTTACAATTTTCTCTCGAGTCTGTCCGGTGGCTCGAGTTTTACATTCGCTTGACTACGTATCGTTTAGTATATATATATATATATATTTTTCCATCGTTTTCTTATTACCTCATCTCGTTTGCACAGAACGAAGAAGAAAAAGATAATTGAACAACGAGAAAAATTGTTTAACAAAACGGAGAAGAATCACACTCGAGTCTCGATCGAATCGTCGAGTTCTTCACTCTATTTTTCTCACTCTCTCTCTCTCACTCTCACTCTCTCTCTTTCTCTCGCTATCTCTGTGAGTTATTACTTTATTACACTTCGCCGGTGAGATCGATCGAAGAAATTTACGCGAACAGATGATAGAAAAAGCCACACCACCCGGCAAAACGAAACCCGATCCTGCCCGGACACTATTCTTAAAACGCACTCGCAAGCCTGGGCATGTAGATTTCATTTATATATTATATATTTCTTATTATTTTTTTTTCCAATTTTTTTTCCCTTCCCCCTTTCCCTATCACGTGACGCAACCCCGAAAAGGATCCAGCCAACCGGCCGTGCCTCCACAGTGTTCACAGTCCACCAATCGCGAGAGAGCAGGAACAGAAATCGTTGAAATCCGGCGGATCACTAGCCACGGAATATTCCGAGTTTCCTATCGACAGAAAAGTCCCTTTGACGGCCCGTTCTTTCATCCCCAGATTTCCCTGCCCTCTTTGTCGATCGGTTAGGAAGATCGTTGGTGATATACGGGATCCAGGTCGCAAGGTGGTCACCGGTGAAAACGGTCCTCCGGCCGTTTGTCCTTTTCCCTCTCCCTTCTCCTCCTCTTTCTCCACTTCCTCTGTCCGGTTTCTTCTTCTTCTTCCTCCTCTTCTACTTCTTCTCTGCCTTTGTCCGATTACGTGAAGGGAAAACGGCCTTTGGCTGTGCTCTTATTGTAGGGCGTCATGATCGACCAGTCACCTCGCGAACGAACCGGCGTGCAGAAGCAACAGGAGCAACGCCAACGTTCGTGTTGCTGCCCCGCTGTTGCTGGAGTTGCCGTGCTGCATCGCCGCCGGATGCTCGCCTGGAACACACAAAACACACACACACACACGCGTTAGTAGATAGATAGATAGATATGTAATATATTTGCGTCCTAGGGATAGACCCTTTAAGGACAACAACAGAACAAAAAGTAATACAAAAATCTTACGACTAAAAATGAACTTAAAATTAACTTAAAATTAACTTAAAATTAAGATTACAGTATAAATAAAAACAAAATAAAATTTAAAATGAAGCAGACATTAAAGCCTCAGAGAAAAAGAAAAGAAAGATGAAGATAAAGCATGACGAAGAGGATGCGCAGGTGACAATTGAAAGACCAGATATTCCGTACAGATATTCCGTCGGATCGAACGTGGATTTCGCGGCGGTTCTTACCCAAAGGGGGGTGGGTGGGGGAAAGTCCGATACGGGATTTAAGGGTGGAAATAAAATGATCGTAAAGAGGATTTAAGATTAATTGAAGATTGATATGGACCACTGGTTTCGCGGAGTTGCTGCTGGACTGGGTTTGTAACGGTGTTAACCGCAATGTACTTGGAAATTTGTTATTGTGTTGGTGGAGAATTTGTAGGATAATGTTGGGAATTGTAATCGCTGTCTATGTGGATACGAATTGATTAGTTTTTAATAGTTTTTTTGTAGGAAATGCACTTTGCACTTGGAACTCTCTACACTCGCAACTCTATGTGTTAATTGTGAGTTTGAAATCATGTGTTTAAATTTCAAAGTCAGAGGTCGTTAATGACGCCTGAAGGTGTGGGATTCATGAGTTTCATGTATGAATCATGGAATTCGAAGTTGTGGGCAGAAAGTAAGAAGAGCTCTGAAATTTGAGGGTCTTTGTTGAAGGAATAGAGAGTTTTTGTTAATTACTGTAGAAAATGTAAGGCTTAATGATGAGAGAAGGTGATTATACTGGGTGAAATCCCTATGACAGATTTAATGTGATATCCACTGATGAAATCGGTGGTCCGGTGAATATACTGGTAGATTAAAATTCATTTTTATCTATTACCGTTAATCGTCTTAATGACTTCGTTAATGCCGATATGAAAGAATTAAAAGTCCTATTTAGCTTCATCGTACTCTTCGCGCATGATAGAAAAAGTTCTTTTTGAACTGCTGCGAGGAACTTTTAAAAAGTAATTTTACCGAACAATCAAACGCTTTCACCATGGTTCAACGTACTACGATTGAATTTCCAAATAATAGGGCAATTAGACTTTTTCATGTTAAATACGTGTCATTAGGAACAATTGATGCAAACCCCGCAGAATGATTTCGATCTCATTTTGTTTTCTATTCGAGTCTAACAATTTTTATACTTTTCCAGCATAATTTCACGATTGCCTGGCCAATACTCGGTTTATACTACTTAAATTTAACTAGACGCAGTATTTTCTGTCTACCGGTTCGAAAAAAAGGTAAAAATTAACGGAAAATTAATATACCCGAAAATGATGGATTGTTTAGCTGATTTGTGAATTTCATTAACCGTCCAAATGTAAACGTAACAATATCAGTCACGCGATGCAGAAACAATACTTGGCAAGCAACGTGTGAATAATGCATAAGACTTAAATATATGTAGGAAGGCGATGTGAGCCGTCGACCGACAGCATGAAGAGCATCTTCAGGATTTGCAAACAGTATGAATAAATAGCGACGGAAACCATGTCGCCGGGAAAAGGTCACTTGCGATCTTGTCGCGATTTCGTTGCCACGGAAAAAGGGACGTCTAATATTCATCTAAGACACTTTGAATCTTTCGCTGCTCTCCTAGACCTGTGCATTTTAATTCTAATATTACTCTCATCATTTTGATCATAATTTCCCTACCATCTTTGAACACAATACAAGAATTTTCAGGTACTACTAATACAATTGAATAGACAACGAATTAATTTAATTCATTTTTTCATATTTTATTAACACTAGATTTACGGATGTTGATTATATACCTACTTTTACTGACGTGTACTTTACTAATATACTAATATAATTTACTAAGTGTAAATTAACATTTACATATGTTGCATTACTTAACTAAAAACCAACGTATGGATTTCGAAAATAATATTAAACTTTGAGTAATCAAATTTTGAATGAGTCAAATTGGCTCGGTCCGTAAATCTAGTGTTAAAGACTCAGCTTCTTCGTAAGATTTTAAGAAAAATTACAAAAAAATTACACAAACTCTCCCAATCTCCCAAAAATAAAAGATTCCCATAAAACATACTTTTCCATCAGGTTGTACCAAATTCCCCAAAAAGAGCCACGCGACCTCCGTGTAGGAATTCCTTCGATAAGCGGACACCGATTAAATATACATATATATCCGGAATCTGACGAGCCCTTCGTTTCAAGTTCTCCGAACGAGTTGAGCCAGTCGCGAAATGGCCCGTAAGAGATACTAAATTATTTCAACGCGAGAAACGAGCGTCGCGGATGAATTCGAATGGAAAATTTAGATCGTCGTCCTGTTACTCCCGAACACCACCACCACCACCACCACCACTACCACCATCACCAGTAGCGTCCCGACGCCCGACGTCACCCGGTTTCTATGTGTGTCTCCGGGTTTCAGCTACGGGAGCGAACGCCTCGGGCGTCGCTGCGGCATTTCCGTCACGCGTGCATTCTTGCCCGTTAAATGCGCCGGGATGCTGCAGAATGCCGGGGAAATCGGGCACCGGAGGATAAGCCGGCCGAATTGTTCCGGGCGCATGATAAATTTAGAAGCACGTACGACGAACAAGCCGCGCGGCATCGTGTACACGCGTGTTATCAATTCGAACCCGGGGAACCCGGGGAACCCCGTCGGCCCTGTTCAAACTGCGCCGACGATTCCGCCTTCCGTCGGGCGTCGTTTTCGACGATTAGGGTCTCTACGGGGCGAGAAGAGCGACGGTGGCTTTGTATGTGTCGGTGTGATACGAGTTATTTGGTTTTGATGGATGAATCATGGAATTTGAAGTTGTGGGAGGGAAATAAGAATTTAGATTTCTAAATGTTGAGTGGGGCGATGAGCCGTGGTGGGGGAATAGAGAATTTTTGATTTTTGTTAATTAATTCAGAAAATGTAAGGTGTAATGATGAAAGAACGTGGCGTTGTATATGTACTGTCGGTGTGATACGAGTCATTTGGTTTTGATGGATGAATCATGGAATTTGAAGTTGTGGGAGGGAAATAAGAATTTAGATTTCTAAATGTTGAGTGGGGCGTTGGGCCGTGGTGGGGGAATAGAGAATTTTTGTTAATTAATTCAGAAAATGTAAGGCGTAATAATGAAAGACGGTGGCGTTGTATGTGTATGTACTGTCGGTGTAACACGAGTCATTCGGTATTCATTTATCAATATTCGAATGATATAGAATTATACTTTTCGTTTGCGATTAAAAGGCGATGGAATTAATTGATAATTTTTGATGGATGTTTCCAGGTGTGACGTGACACTTTTAACGAATGATTCTTGCGGGGCTTCGAAATTCATCGAGTGAAATCGGAAGAAATTATATGAAACGAATTTAATGCATTAATAATTACGCTGCCCGAAGTATTTATTCTGTAATTACCAGCTTCGTCGTTAGCATGTTCGATTATGCATTCCATCATGTTTATTGACAGTTGGCGTGTCATTCGGTGGGATGCTCATTACACGCAATTGATTTTAATCGCGTCGTTAACGACATCGTAAATCAGAAAGTATAATGTAATTAGTTCATACCATCGAACGGTGGTTGCGTAATCGAAGAAATTTCATTTAAATACCCCCACCGAATACATATAAAAAATACTACACTCTTAACCTACGAAAATTATATTACCCTTTGATATTTATATCGTAATATTGGTGAAAACCAAGATATATTCGCAAATTTTAATATGTTCAGAATGTTTAGAGACCAATGTAACTAATTTAAGATGACATTCATGTGTGCCCATAATTATAAAAGTGGTCTAAGTCAATATTAAAAAAGAATTAAAGTCTTGATAATTAGTTATTAAATGTTTCAAAACCTTTAAAAAACGTAATATCCAAAGTTTAAAAAAAAATTGACTTTGTTAGACTACTTTCATAATTATGGGCACATGTGTCCATAATTTCCAATCGTTATTATTTGATTTTCGCGCGACACGGCTGCACGTTCTGCAAAAAGGTCGCCACACTTAACTGGTTAACGCTCGTTCGAATCCACTTCAATTTTTTTTTCCTTATCACCACGAGAGAATGATTTCTGTCCGCGAATACTTCCACGGGTGTATTTTCTCGGCTTGAACATACTTTTTCCAAAGATCCGACGGTGGCCCCCCGGCCTAATTTACGACGTGCAATTCGACGAACGACCTTGCGGTGCAAGAAGCACTCATTTTTCAGTGAGAACGACCATCAGCATTCCCGGAGAAAAAGTAGCCAGCCGCAGCTGTGGAAACGACGCCCGACGTCGTTGGGTTACCGCCGCCGGAAAACACATCGGCAACGGGAACAGAGAGATTTCGCCTCCCTGTTAATTCCGCGTCCATTTTTAAACAGTTTTCGAGCGTGTTGCGAGCGCGCGAAACTTCCGCCGGTAAATTGCCGCTCTTTATCACCCGCGTTAGAATTATCCTCGACTCGTAAAGAATTACGGGTCGTACGCGGGTGAATAATGAAATCCGCGGGCTCCGTGTTCGAATTGAAAATCCGTCGATGGAACTCGTCGTTTCGACGGAAAATTACCCGGGCAAAGTGATATCCGTAATCTCGGATCGGAACGAGCGTCGGAGTCACTTTGTGGCGGGGATGAAAACAAAAAAAAAAAACAAAAAAAAATAGAAAGTCTGAAGTAGTAACAGGAAACGTGACGAAGTGAAAAAGCTCGAGGAAAACACAGCGTGAATTTAGAAGAAACTGTGAATTTTGTTCCAACTTTCAGCAAGTACAACGTCAAAGAATAGGTGCTTGAACGAATTGCGAGGCTTTCTTTGTCAATTTGTGCTGCGATCTCGACAATTGTTAACGAGTAAGAAGTTTAGAGAGTTTTTTTTTACACCCTTGTCGGAAAAAAGAATACGTCGTTTTTATCATTCAAACGGGACCGGGTCGCTGATAGGGTCAGTTTTTAATGGAATAACATTTGTTCGTTATTTTCAGTATTATTATGCGACACACTAATTAACCGAATTTCGATTCCTTTTTATTTTTAGTTTTTCAATAAGTAACTTGGATTTCCGCGTGTGCGGTATGAGATAATGTAAAGTGGTGAGAGTACACAGTGGGATTAAAGAAGGAATTGTAATTAATCGTCGATCTTGAAATTCACGTCGGGATTACGAAATCTAGATTCGCCCAAATTCAATTTCATACTCGCAGCTGTAATTGTACGGTAAAGATAAACTAATACTGTACTAATTCTAATCTGCTTCCAAAAGTCATATCGTTATCAAAGAAAAAATACTTTGCACTACAATTACGACGACAGTCAAAAGGACCAATTCCAAATTCCTTAGAAAAATTGCTCAAAATAGTAACAATACATTTTCTAAAATTCTGCCTAACTATATTTCTAATTATTTCCATTTAAAGCCAAATTAAATTGATCTTATAACTTTGTTTCTATATATATATCCTTAAATCGATCAATTTACTATCCCCCACATATTCCCTTCTCCCAAACACATATATCTACCATTTTTGTTTAAACATCCCAAATTAATCCTCTACAGTTCAACTCTTATAATCGCGTCGCGATGCTTCTACGTCCAAAACTCAAAGTATTGTACTGCGACAATAAAAGTAAAAGTGATCGAGGGCACCGAAATACAGTCGTCGTCGAAATTCCACCTGCAAACAGCGAAATACGGTGGCCGGTAATTTCTCCGGCGACTTTCTAAGAACGGGGGGGGGGGCCGGCGCTGTAAACTTCGAAAAAGTTTACCGGTGATGGAGTAAACACGGGGGTATAACCTGCAACTTCGCAAGCATTACTCAGACTGGAAGTCGCGGGAGAGTGCTTACGATTTCCGGGTTGTGTGAGTGGGAGGGGGGGGGGATATGCAGGTGAAGTAACAGCGGTGGCCGGGTAGCTTACGTAACGCGATTCTACAGGGTGTGTCTGAATGTGTGGCACACTTTCGGCGGACCGATTTCTCGCGTGGAAATACCACGCGGATTTAATTAGGAAAAGGGTGTCGTAAAGATGTCGTTTCTTTGTTTTTACGTGGAAACCGGGCAGGGTTTAGGAAAAGTGGAGGTCGTGAATTAGAACCTCATTTGGTTTTCTAATTAAACGACCCCGAGACGGTGATTTTTCGTCTCTGGTAATTCGAAGTATTCCACTTTGTTTCGACTTTGGTGTTTTATTAGAAAGATAGGATTTATTTTTGTCATTTTTCATTCGTTGTGTGTGTTATGTGGAATTTGTTGAGAAATGATTGATAGATTTATTTTTCTTTTTGTTCGACACGTGGAATCTTGAGATTTTGTAATTTGTTGTTTGATAGACGTTTATTAATTGACACCCTGTAGATCGGTGGGTACGCCATATGCGCGGCTCACGGTTTATGCCTCGTTTTAATGCAGCTGCACCCGATGTACGTAATCTCGGTTTCCTTTTGGTGCCAAGTTCGCGTTGCTATGAGCATACATATGTTGAGGTTGACGTGTATCGCGTGTCGCCGGTGTTACGCCACTGCGTACACGTCGTAGACAGCATGCGAAATTTCTTATTGTTACGTAGGGTTCACGGGGAGAAGGTCAAGTCAAACCCAGTGGAATGTGGTTACGACAGTCGTTGAATATTTTTCACGAATTTTGATATACATATAAAAGAAGAAATTCCGACGCGCGGAGATTCGGAAGCGTTGAAGTTTCTATGCAGTGGAATTTCAGTATGTAGAAGTCTTGTTGAGCAGAAATTTCGAAGCGGAAAAGTTTTTATGTGTAGGAATTTTAAACTGAAAAGGATTCAATGCGTAGAAATTTCGGTGCGCGGAAAATTGAATGCATAGAAATTTCAAAGCGTAGAATTTGCAACGCGTAGAAATTTCAAAGCGTGGAAATTTCAAAGCTTGGAAATTTCAAAGCGTGGGAATTTCAAAGCGTGAAAATTTCAAGCGTGGAAATTTCAAGCGTGGAAATTTTAAAGCGTGGGAATTTCAAAGCGTGGAAATTTCAGGCGTGGAAATTTCAAGCGTGCGAATTTCAAAGCGTAGAAATTTCAAAGCGTGGAAATTTCAAAGCTTGGAAATTTTAAAGCGTAGGAATTTCAAAGCGTGGAAATTTCAAGCGTGGAAGTTTCAATGCGTTAAAATTTCAAAGCGTGGAAATTTCAAGCGTACGAATTTCAAAGCTTGGAAATTTCAAAGCGTGGAAATTTCAAGCGTGGAATCTCAAAGCGTGGGAATTTCAAGCGTTGAAATTTCAAAACATGGATATTTCAAGCGTGGAAATTTCAAGCGTGGAAATGTCAAGCCTGGAAATTTCAAGCGTGGAAATTTCAAGCGTGGGAATCTCAAAGCGTGGGAATTTCAAGCGTTGAAATTTCAAAACATGGAAATTTCAAGTCTGGAAATTTCAAGCCTGGAAATTTCAAGCGAAATATCTGTGCGCAAAAGCTTTCGGTCGTAGGAATATTACCGAGCAAACATTTCTTCGTCTAAAAATTTCAATACTCTACAATATATGATTATATGGAGCTCTTTATTAAACCCGATAATTAAACAAACATTCAACAGCCATTCGCCCTCAAGTCATAAAACAATGCAAGGTCTAAATACGTATTAAAATTAATTTCAAAAGAAATAGCAAAACGTTCGAAATCTAATCACGTTCGCAAGCTTGGCGTTAATTCTGAGTCGAATCACACGTAAGTTTGTACAATATTGTGTACCGCGGCAGTTTGTCGATTGAACCAGGCACGCTGGATATTAGGCTACAAGGGGTTAATTTAACTCGGTAAACTTAACGATACGTGCACCTGTTCTCGCAATCTTACACGCAGTATAGTTGTACCAACGTGAAACAATTCAACGATGCAAAATCGCGTACTCAAAACTGAGAAAATAATATTCGCACAACCTGCTACCAATAACTCACGTCAACGTTTCTACGTATTAACTAATTTCTGTCTCGATAACGTCTAAATATGACACCAGATATTTAATATATCGTCGTCGAACAGAAATAAAATCAAAATCAAATACTATTAGTGAAAAAAAAAAGTCCAGCATACTATTTCAAACCTGATGTCACACATCAGCAAAAAAACGAATCTAGTGAAACATTTCCTCGGTTTTAAATAGAATCGAAAGGCAACATTAAATCGGAAAATTATTTCCGAACATCTATTTTCCGTCACCTAGAAAATCAAATGTCACGATTTTTTTCCAGTACGTTTCGCTTCGTCTCTAATCCGGCGACATTAAAACAACATTTGTTCTCCAAGCATTTTCTATAACCGTTCCACGTGTATAACACCGTTTTCGAAAATATGATTTTTCAAAAAGTCGCTTTTGACTTCAGTAAAAATACACACACACACACACAGATATGAGTCGATTCTCGCGAACACGGATTGCCAGATCCATTCGCGTTATTCTATTCATTTGAAAATAATCGTGTAACACGGGATCTCGGGATAAATCCCGTTATCAAAACAAACGTTTTCCCAGGGGAATTTTTAATATGTATATCCGTGAATTAAAGCTATGGTTTATCTCCGCGCGGAGCCGGCGAAAAACAAGGAACGATTACATTTCTGGAATGAATGGATGCGGTGTACCGTGAATTAATATTATCTTCTCGCTGCGATATTAATATTGCGCTTATCATTCATAACCCGGCAACTCGTTTACGTCACGGCGTGCACGGTACGTGGACACATGAGGGTGCTCGTGACGATTGTTAAATTTATCGATTAAAATTATATTTAGCCCATCGGACGCCCATGGAATTTATGTATCGCATGTAAAACCGTGTTTCCCGACATTCGAACGCCATTACCGACTACCGGCGTCTAATTTTTTCAATAATTATTAAAATAAATATCGGAGATATATATAATTTTGAGGGTCTCGAATTTTATAAAATTGTTTAATAACAAGTACGTTAGAAAACGATGAAATACGTCAGTTTTCAATTGGAACTTCACTGTAGCGTTGACAATTACGATAGACTCTCGATAACTATCCCTGCGGGAGACGGTAGGGGCGGAGGTTCCCTGAAAATGGAAAGTTATCCGAACCGCATAGTGGGATAATGAAATTAGTGTTAGCGAAAGTACCTCTGACGGGGGATACCATCGAGGCGGAATGTTATCGAGAGTACTATCGTGCGCACGAGACCACCGTGGCGTAGTCGAGACATATTTGCGATCGACAGAGAGTCTTTTCAGAAGTATATTATGTTTTTATTGAGCTAAAAAAACAACGGGATAATAAGCGCGGAAAGGCTTTGAAGTAAGTCGCGGCTTTTCAATCGTAAAGGGTTCCCAATGGTAAAGTCATTTTTCTAATTAGCGAGTTCCGTAATTGGCAGAGGCAAGGCAGGAAAAACGACCCTCGATGGAGCACGTAATATCGAAAATCCAGCGAGTTTCGATGTTGTAGAAGTAATAATAATTAATGAGCTTAAAATATGATGGAAAATGAATGAAAAACGAAAAAAAAGAGAATCGCCTCGAAAGATCGTCGATCAGCGGCAGACTATTCCGGATGAAGTGTGTCATTGCATATCAAAAGTTCTCGCGTGCCACGCGAATAACACTTTGGAACACCGAAACACTCGACTATCCCACATTTCTCAAACATTTTCCCTCGATTTTCCCCGACGAGCGAAAGACGCAATTACATTTTCATCGAAATTAACATCCAACTCGGTCATTCAACGTATTCGACGTAGGAAAAAAGTTCTCCCTGATTTTGTGGCGAAATAAAACTATTTAAAAAAAGAAGATAAAAGTTAATCATCGTAATATTCGCCATCGATTTCGACGACTTTGCACCACTTTTCCGGGAAAGTCATTGCTTCGCGAAAAATGAACGTTGCAAACGAATAAAAAGTCCGTCGGAAAGAACTTACGCCGTCACCTAATTTAAAGTTAATCAAACAATTAGCGAAACGCGTAAACAATTTCTTTCCAGCGTGTTTTACAAAAACTTCTTTCTCTCTCTCCCGTCTGGCGGAAAACAATCGCATAATCTTGCCACGATAAATGCGGAAACGTCAACCACGAAAATATATCCTCGCGTTAGTTTATTATTATTAAAGCCACGTAGCAAAGAAATACGCCACAGGGTACCGTATATGTATGTACGTACACAGAAATGTATAGAATAGCGAACCAGTTCCGCATTAACTGGATAGAACGAGTGTCGAGAGTGAAACAACGGGTAACAAAGCTAAATAAAGAATTAAATAAAATTTACAGCGCCAAAGTTTTCGTCGAGCGACTTAAATGAATAAAGAGCACAGCGTAAGTATAATGACGTTATATAGCATATAACGGGGTTGGCGTTTTTGCGAAAGGTATTTATTCCGACGCTGTGTTGCGGTTAAACCTGTTACATGGTACATTTCCCTAAGTATCGGAGGAAAGCTGTCTGACCTTAAAATACTTTCATTGCTTATTTCAGCGGAGTAATTATTCTCGAGTCGTGTGGCTTTCGTTACGTAACATTACCCTGGCTCTTAAATCTCTTTCACTAACAACGGCTAACGCAGCCGACAATGACAAATTAACTCTAGTCAGTGTAATTCAGAAGCTGGAAAACAGCCTCGTAAAAGAAGCATAATTGCGTATAACTTTAATTTAAACCGCGTTACCTTTGATCTTCAACCGACACTAATTTCTCATGTGTAGTAAAACCGGCAAAAGGAAAGAGTGAAGACACCGCGAGAGTGTTCATTTCTATTTTCTTTTCGTGGAAACATCGTTTCACCAGTCGTACGTCATTATTTCGTATAGCTCCGTCAGCGTTCACCATTCAAAATGTGTCCGTCAGTTCGAATTTTTCACCATCTCGCGAGAAGATGATGAAAAAGTTCGTAATTATTTCTTCGTTTTTTTTTACTTATAATTAAATTTATACGAACACTGTCCGTGGTGAATCTCTAATAGAGTGACACTCGCAACGACTCTAAATTCTCTACCGAAAGAAAAATTCTGCCCCGCGATCTCTCCGTTAGATTTGCGAAGAACGAGATTGCGGGCGTGTCTAATTATTAAAGTAAAAAAAAAAGTAAGAGAGAGAAAGGAAGAAAAAAAAACATCTGAGAGTAAACTTCACAATTCCGCCGTTCCCAGGCCGTTTACACTCGAACGTATCGGTTCGCATTGGGTGAGGTTATTTTAATTCCACTAATGTACCCTTAAGCAGAAAATCAATTCCAATTGCGCGCTATTAAGCCGCGAGAGCCTCGGATTGGCGTGCGATTAAAAGGATATGATGTGGATACCTTTCCGCCTTTATGTCGTTCGCCGACGTTAATCCATCAGTTTCAGTGCCGGAAATGCAAAACGGTGTCGAAGTTCTATGCGGTTTACGCATGGAGGTCTTTAGCCGCGCCAAGTTCCTAATAATAATCGATCGAAAAGAGAATCTGCGGTTCTAATCAAGTTTCCCGTAAGATTCAATCGTATTTGATTAATCGCGGGATTGCCAATTTATCTGGGCTATTCGTGGCCGCATTAGTGGTTCTATATGACTGTGTACCCCGGCTTTCCGAAAGCCACCCTCAGATGTATGGAAGCAATTAGCAAATCAGCTGTCGCCAATGTTTGTTCGTGACTGATGAAGGCAACGATATTTTGACGATTACGTAAATAAATCTCTGCGCAATTCAAACGGTCCTCTATCGAAACCCGGTACCTCTTAACCGTTTCAGTGGGAAACAGTGATTTTGAACTTCTTTTGTTTCGCTCGAAAAATATTAATACACATTATCAGCAAAATCGACAATAGTATCAAACTTAGTTTCTATTGATTTAAATATACTGATGCGTAAAAGAATGTTGATCTGATTTTAAAGAATTACACATTATCACATAAGAGTAGAAAACTGTGCAAAAGCACATTTTCTAATTTACTATTTAATTTACAACAATGCATTCTGCAATAAATCACGTTCACACGTGTCACACTTCATTTTCCCAAAACTTCCAAATTTCTTCTCCACGTATTCCATCACAGCGATACATTACACTTCTAGTGAAACAAATCAGCGATCAGAATATCATCGTACCGTCAATCTCACCACTGAATCCTCCAGCGGTCCACATTATCGCAAACAATTCAACTGTACGAAATATCGATCTAATCGAGACATACAATAAACCCGTTACCAAGATCTCTAAATAACCAAGCGCCCATAAACGCGTAGCCGGCTCCCTTAGCGTCGGTTTCACGAGAATCCTGATCGCACCGACCGCGACGTCGCCGTCGTCCGTTCCTCGGCGTTTCGCGTAACGACGTCGCATAATCCCATTAAAGCGGTCTGATTTGCAGCGAGTCGTAGCGGAACGGATGAGAAGAGGGCGTGCACCGGCAGCCACCGAGAATTATTGCGGGTTCTTTCTCCCCTTTTATTTTCCTTTCTTTCGTTTTTTCTTTTTTTTTTCTTCTTTTTTACGAGACATTAGTAGGCGGGTATCCGGGTCGCCCCGAATAGGCGGCTGCTAATACAATGTACCCAGAGGTACGTCGTGAATGAGCAAAGCCAGCCCCGGCGCCGTGTATTCATCTCAATTCATCCCGAAAAGAGGAAGCATGGGAGCCCGCAGGAAGAAGAAGGGAAAACCCGGCTAAGTTCATTCACGGAATGCAACGCGTATGGCGTTATATCACGGCTCGCTGTGTTCCCCGGGCGAATTTTCAAATATTTTCGAGACGGCCCTGGCAACGGCGAAACACGCGCCCCCGAGAGTGTCCTCGGACAGTGTGGTTTAATTTATTCGACTTTATTGTACGGTGTAGCGCGACCCGCTTTTGTTAGGCTGAAAGGCGTAGGAATTATTTGGCCGCTGAGACATTTGAACGGTGGAAATGAATGGTGGAGGTATGGGTGGTTTCCAGGTGTGGAAAGTTCTGGAAGTCGGAGAGGTTCGACGTGAAAGTGTTTTGGGTGGAAGGGATCAAGGGGGAGGGATTTTGGGGAGAAGTTTGAAAGATTGGACAGTTTTGAGCGGTGACGATGTTAAATTTGAAAATTTAGAAAAGTAGATACGGAATGGTGTACTATATTCGGAAATTTATCGCATCAAAGTTCTTATTTCAACTTTATTTAAAGGTAATGTACCATGGAAGAATGGATGTAAAAGGAATCGTAAAGTGTAATAGTATTATTGTTATTGTTATTCAATAATCTATTTCAATGAAAGTCGTGTAAAGGTAGAATACAATAATTAAATCTCCCGCAGACTTTCAACCCGTCGCGACTCTTTAAATTCGTATTAAGCATTCAGAGATGAAAAGAAACGTATGAAAAAAATGGAACATGTGCTACAGAATCTTTTCATAACTTCGCGTTTTACACGTTCCGAATTTAGCCGGCCCGTTTCTTTTCCAAAAAATTAACTACGCGCGTTCCTTTCCACCTAAACTTTTGGAAACACGGGTAGATTTTTTTCAGAATTCCCCCGCTCCCCGTAGAAAGAAAGCCGGCGATGAATATAGGTCAAGAACCACCGTCACAATGATGCAATTAAACGTGAATACGTATACGTACACGTATTTTCGCGAAATATGTGTCGTCTATTTCAACTCCGACGCGGCGGGGGAAAAAAACAGCGGCCGTTATGGAATTTCGAAAGGATTCAGGGAAAGAAAAGTGTGCGCGGGGCCTTCGAGGGTTTTAATTCAGCCCTGCATATAGTTTCCGGGGTTCTTCAAAATCCCGACGCAGTTTCTGTGCATGCATTCCGTGGTTGGACTTAGTTCTCGTACGTTCTCCCTCTCCCACGTTCTCTCTTTTTCAAATGAATAATCTGCCGGCTTGCTTTGTCTCGTTTAATTTCCGTGTTATTAAATGTGGACGCGGATTCGTTCTTTGCTTTCCGCGTGTATTAAGTTCGGGTAGTAAAAGAGAAATTTCGGGTTACGTGTTTCCGCCGTTTTTTAAATTCTCTGCTGCGATATTGCTACGCGTCGGGATTTTCACACGATAGTATTTGTACGCGGTGATATTTCTGCGCGCCGATATTTCCACGCAGTGAATATTCCGCGTGCCAATATTTCTAGGCGTTGAATTTTCTACGCGCTAATATTTCTACGCGTTGAATTTTCGGCGCACCCATATTTCTACGCGGTGAATTTTCCATGCGCAAAAACTTCTACGCGTTGAAATTTCCACGCACTCAAATTTCTACGCAGTGAATTTCCTACGCATCAATATCTCTAGGCGTTGAATTTTCTACGCGCCCATATTTCTACGCAGTGAATTTTCCACGCACCAATATCTCTAGGCGTTGAATTTGCCACGCGCCAATATCTCTACGCAGTGAATTTCCCGCGCGCCAATATCTCTACGCGTTGAATTTTCCGCGCACCCGTATTTCTACGCGGTGAATATTCCGCGCGTCGCGAGTTCCGCGCTTTAGAAATCCGAACGCATTGAAAACAGTCCGCATTAATATTCCCACGCCTCGACATTACTCGCTCAGTCATCAAGTGATTTTAATCACACTATAAGAATATCAACGTGCTACCGGAAGATGAAAAGATCGGACAATAGATTTCTGTCACGCACGATCCGTATGCATACCGTTACGCACACACCGATTGTATACCCACGTGTTCGCCTACATACACACATACATACATACATATAGCATGCATAACCGATGCGCCGTGTTTGCGCTTGAATCCACGGGAGAATAACGATCCGCGGTAACTGTTGCGAGAAGAATAAAGCACCAGAGACCCCGCAGTAATTTTCTGCGTCTGACGTAGAACCTTGTAAGAGATCGTGGAAGCGTCAATCATGGTAGAACGAGTCGGTTTTTCCACATAGATAATGCAGAAACTTTTCAACCCGACGCGACGTCGCGAGCGATGCTGTAAACTCTCGAAATTCCTTTTATTCCTGCGAAAGTATGCTTCCACCGTTTGAATTGTCACTTTATTACATTTCTATGTTCCGCGCTGCACTATCGCGTTAAAAATCAAAGTGATTCGAAAACGCAGCTACCCACGGAACATTTTCATTCGTACCTATTACTTTAAGATTCGTTACAATTTTAATAATCATTCTCGAAATGAGAAACGATCAATTGTGAGAAATAAATTAATTAATTACTATGTATGTATATTACTATACAGGCGAGCAACATAGGGAAATCGCAAAAAATCGTCAAATGATGACAGTTTTTTGGTCGGCATTCGCTCAATTTTTGAGATAGCGACCTGAAACTTGTACCATTGTTTTAGTTAGGAAATTCTACGACAGATCAATCTATAATAGTTGTACTTTTCGAAAATTTAATTTTTCGCAAAAATCTGAAGGGGGTAGGTCAGGATTTTTTGCGATTTTCGTAAATCGCTCGCCATTTCCACAATTTTTAAGATATCGATCTGAATCTTTCACTGTCTCATTCGGCTTCGGATTCCGCGTCCAAAACGTCCAGGATCACTTTAATAGCTCAAAAATTACGGAAATGGCGAGCAATTTACGAAAATCGCAAAAAATCCTGACCTACCCCCTTTAGATTTTTGCGAAAAATTAAATTTTCGAAAAGTACAACTATTATATATTGATCTGGCGTAGAATTTCCTAACTAAAACAATGGTACAAGTTTCAGACCGCTATCTCAAAAATTGAGCGAATGCCAACCAAAAAACTGTTATAATTTGACGATTTTTCGCGATTTTCGTGAATCTCTCGCCATTTCCGCAAATTTTTAGATATCGACCTGAATCTTTCACTGTCTTATTCGGCTTCGGATTCTGTGTCCATAACGTCCTCAACCATTCTAATAGCTGAAAAATTATAGAAATGGCGAGAGATTCACAAAAATCGCGAAAAATCGTCAAATTATACCAGTTTTTTGGTCCACAATCACTCAATTTTTAAGATACCAATCTGAAACTGATACCATTGATTTAGTTAGGAAATTCTACGCCAGATCAATGTATAATAGTTGTACTTTTCGTAAATTTCATTTTTCGCAAAAATCTGAAGGGAGTAATTCCATATGAAGGCATGAAACAATGAATTCGAAGATAACGAAGTGACATTCGCGGAATTTGATGGGGCTCAATTTCGGTCACAGATACCTGACACACGAAACCCCATTGGATGTCTACTCCACGTCATTTGTGATAGTATGTACATACATATGGTAAATGTTAGTACGTTCCAATAAGGGAAATTACACGCCGGGTAAAAACCTGCGAATAATTCTGTGTACATTTCAGCTAATTCCCGGCAAAGTAATTGAATCTAAAATGTATAACGTGTGCGTACCACACCAATACCCACGGGTGTGTCCACGTACAGCAGCTCCAGGGAGTACCGAGACCGAGTTACATTTTCGAGAGTCTGTGTTCCCATACTAATTCCTTTTTCCCGAAGATCTTACGACTGCCGAGAAAATAGATATCTCCGAATCGAAGGTAAATTGAAACTCCGTCACGTCGCCGAAAGAAATGTGAGGGAAAATAACAGACAGGAATGTTATTTCACTTTATGTGAAATATTCAAACGCCCTAAAACACTTGTGCGATTGATTCGATGATTAATTTCTACCTCAAACCTCTATAAGTAACTTCTTGGATATCAATTTCTCAAAAATTCACTATAAAAAATAACACTCACTCTGTCGCGTGACATAGAAAGCTTAGAACTTGTTTAAATTATACATTCAATATGGTACGAAACGATATAAAAGTGATATCAGCCCAAAGGAATATGTATAGGTACATCGATACGTAACTTAAAAAGTTACATGGCGTTATAGAGAATTAACAAAAAGAACTTCTAAAAAAAAAGGAAAAATTCAATAACAGAAGCTCGCCGGAAACAATTACAGGATAAAAACAACGTTCAATAAAACGAGAACAATGGGAGAGGGAATCGCTTGCACGTTCTGAAATTACTTTATTAGCGTGTATTATTGTAACGATCATCGTTAACCGGGAATTTGTTGGCCATCCTAAATATTCAAATAACGATATCGATATATTCACCGAGTAACAATTAACTGGAAGGAAAATTGCTTTCGCCGAAGCGTTAGAGGCAAGCGGTTCAACGGTTCTCATAATTACAACACATTTGTAGCAGTTATTACTCCGCCGTAACTTCCGTGCTAGGTATATCTAGCCGAGTAAAGCGCAATCGCTACGTGTATTCTCAGGTGAATCGCGTATGTGCTATTAGGAATGCCAGACACGTGTGTGTATATCCGCGCAGCGAGAAAACAGGATCAGTAGTTCGATTAGAAAAGCCGATAAACCAGCAGGTACACGTATAGAGCGATTCAAAAGTAATTTAGCATGTTAGTGTCGCATTGCTGTGCCAGTGAGTCACGTTATTGAAAGCAGACTTAACTTGAGATTAACTATTTTTCAAAATGATAAACTATAGTAACTATAGTAACGTTTGTATTATGCCCATTATAATTATGTTATTACAGTAATGTCTTTGTTCATAATTTCTTATTACTGTAACAGTTAACTTCTGTGCCAGTGGTTTTAGAAATACTGCTATTAGAGTTTGGTAAGTTTCTAATTGAAAATAATTTCTATGGGAGATAGACGTGTGTGCGTAAGAAATTTCCTGTGTGAGAAATATGTAAATGCTGTGACATTTCTGTGCAGTTTCTATAAAATGAAATTTCTATATAACGCGAATTTAAGGTTTGATTTCACAGCATGTGATGATTTCCTTAAAAAATGGAGTTTCATGGTTCCAAAATTTCTGCGTTCACCCTGACGTTGAGAAACAAAAGTAGAGTGGTCGTAAAAATGACTTCTGAATCACCCTGTACACCCGACTTTCCCTATCGTGCCAGGGCACCTTACTTTCTTGATTATCGTTACCCGATCCGCGGTTACACCAAAGAATTCTTGGAAGTACGAGAACAATTAGGTTCACTGTTACACGTAAAATATCGTGTTTCCCTTCGCGCCATAACTCATTCGGCCACTCAACTAACTCATTTAGATGGCTATTTAAAAATTTCCTTATTCATGAACTGATATCGGAGCCGGGAACGAGTGTGAAAGTTAACCTGGCAACATGCGGTACTAATTTTCGATACCACATGATTTCACAATTGACTAATTACACCGGCCAGGTGAAATTTTAATGGTTTTATGAATTGCGTATAGCGCATCGTTCAGATTTCATTGAGATCGTCGGTAATTCAGAACACTTGTTGTTTCCACGACGGTTTCGAACGGGAAACTATTAGTAATATTTCAACAACCACGATCCACCGATTGTGTGACTTTAAACATTCGACCGATTGTTTGATAATCTAGCTTTTTCAAGGGGAATCGAAATCCGAGTTTTTTTTCGAAATCTTACGCGGGGGAATTTTCACGGGTTCACGAACCTTGAATGGCGAGTTCATCGAACAATTGTAAATATGATCGATTGGTACTTTCGAAATTTATAAATGAATACATGCGGTGCACTCGCCGCGTTATGATGAATTAGAATTCAGCGGTGGAGCCATTACTGCTCATTGAACGTACCGATAAATGAAATTGTACGGGTGATCAGATAATTGACAACGCGACCGATAAATATTTCTTTAACACTCGCCTCGTTGCGGAAGTTTTAGAAAAATATTTCCACGAACGCGGGAAATTCTTGGGGATTTATTTTTACATACCCTCGTCTCACCCTGTTCCTAAATAAACGTATTTTGCGTGAAAATTTTCCACGTCGGGGACATAATTATCCAACGCGAAAAAAAAGCTCTTTGATACGATGTACGGTAAAAAATTTGCTCTAATTATCTTTGAACTGGATAATTAAAATTTTCGACGTTTCTCTTTCGCGCGTGCCACGTCAATAGAAAGACCAAATATCTCGCAGATTCGAACGAAGTACGTTCGTTAAATGGAATACGCTTTTTTTTAGGCCGAACGAGCTATAATCGCAGGTGCAATTAAATTTGCGTTCGAGTCAATTAGTGACAAGGGACCGTTCGACGTTCTTTGAAAATTGTTTTATCGTTCGGTTTCATTACAAAGGAAGTTCCGTGGAACAGGGATAATGAAGTTCGGAAAGATGTTAATTTATTATCCGCGAACCAGACCGTGGACTGTATTAAACAAATAATGAATAATTGATTACGAAATTATTAATTGTATTTTATCCGCGTTACCGGTGTGTACATACTCGCGTCTGAATTTTGCATTGTCTGTAATACCGTTCGAGTTATAAGTTGTAATATTCTAAAGTACACTATAAATAATTGATAATAATTTCCTGGCCGGGAGATGGTACATAAATATTTATTAAACCCGAAAGAACTATAGATTGAAACGGATATTATCGTACCCGTTATGCATTTCATGATGAATACATCTAATTTTTATGACCGTCTAGAAAATACAACGTTATTTTCCTTTCCCACAAATCATCCAAAGAAAAACCTGATGAAAATTTTATTTAATTCTATCCACTTTGTTTCCGGTGTACTTAAATTTCTATCACCGTCTCATCCTACCTATTTCTTTCCGTTCGTTTGCCAGCATCGATTAAAAGATAACAAATTTGTATGGCTAGTAATTTGTCCGGGCAAACAAGGTGTACGATGCATTTCTAGTAATTGCAATTGCAGCGGATACGTTGAATTCAATTGACTACATTGATTGTCGGCACGACGAGAGCGCGGTGTCCCAAACTTTCCGCCGGTAATATTGCCGAACTAGAGAATTTCCATAGGAGAGCTCTATCACGAACACAATCGGATAAATCCGTCATTGATTGTACTATCAATACGGTGTATTGATATTTCGCGCACTGTGTAATTAGTCCCGCCATGATATAAACGCGGCAAAACATCGTGTTTGTCGTTGCATAATTTCACGCGCGTTGAGCTCGCAGACGAAAATCGCTAGGAAAAAAAGTTAACGCATCTCGTTATCTCTTTTCCCGCGGAAACATTTTTCCCCGGTGCGTTCGATTAATAACGACTGAGAAACCATAAACTGTTTCGTCCCCGCGAATTCCCATGGAAATTTCAAGATTTCTTATAGCGAAAGAAACATTTAGAGAAATATTCATTAGAAAACATAAATTTCTATCGGCAGTCCACGATATAACTATAATTAAAATCTCAAATAACGACACAACCAACTTCACTCTACTCGCAATAAATCACCACTCCCATTATCGTCGCGTTTCCTTCGCTTCTTTTAATATTATATATGCTTCAATTATTATTGCCCCAATTTAATCGAACCCCGTCGGAACACCATAACTCATAGAAACTTAACTACCGAGCCCCTGAAGTTCCTCGATTCCCGTACTATTCTTCCTTGCTTTTCATTCCGTCGAACGGAAACGAATAAAAGAAAGAAAGAAAGAAAAAGGAGACAAATAAAGGAAAACACAAGCTGACTCGTTGTCCCATATCTAATTTCCGTCGGTGCGCAAATTAATTACAGTCGGCGGCGTCGAGACCGCCGGCCAGTGGCTTCGGTTTCATATCGTCCCGTAGAAAAAAAAAACTGGAGAAAAAAATACACCCACGCACACACAAAATAAAAGGATATTTTTACCGGCGACAAGTACGAATCAGCGGAAATAGGAGATACCCGGCTATAAAGGGGGACGAAAATCGGGGTGGAAGAGGGAGACAAAGAGAATAGAAAACGGGGGATGGGACGATCAAGCCGGGAGTTCCTTTCGACAAAAGCGCACAATATATCGCGTATATATTCGAAAGAATAATTTCCATGCGAGGAATCTGCCGCACGGAACACCATGGACGGACGGATTAAAACTTTCTCATCGGCACCGGGGATAATTGGTTTAGTTATTGGATCCTCCAGCTGAATTGCGAACTCGGCGACGCGGTATTCCCGTTGTTTTCCTCGCTTTTCGTCCGCGGAGTTTCCACTCCGTGTCTGACTCGACTTTCTCTACTTGGGCGTCGCGACGCCCGCGGATTTCTGACGCCCGGATTATTATGCGTCGCTACCAAGGAGGCTGGATATGACAGTATTTAATGCTGAGTTTTTGACAGTGATAGAATGTCAATTAAATTCTTAATTTTTAGAAGAGAATTTCTTTGGAGATTAGGATTGATGAATGTTACGTAATAGTGCAAGATGGGGACAGAGGGAGGTTTGACGGAGAAATAAAAATAATTTTTAACGGGGAAGGAAACTACCCTCCCGATACTACGTCGGAAACTATTCGTCATAAAAATGTTCTGCTACAAGACTTTTATGGCTTTAAGTGAACGGTAGAAGTATGTTTCAAAATTCTGAGAGAAAAAAAGTGTTTCTCTTCTTGTAAAAAGAAGAAAACGTATTGCCTGTAAGTCGAGTGCAACGCCGAAGGGTGGAACCCTAAGGAACGTACGACGGAATTATTTTTATTTCTCCGGCAAACTTGTGAAGTTTCATTAAAAATCCTGTGGGGTTTCGGAACATTTCGTATTTCTACGGGAAATCCTTTGTGCCCGTAGTTCGCACTGACTTTAATGACTTCCGGATTTGTAAAACGCCAGAACTCGAAGTGAAATTATTTCGCGTGACGTGTTCTGGAAATTTCAAAATAAGCTTGGCTTTTATACATGGAAACGGAAGCTGTCGGATTGCCGGAGAATTTGGGAAATAATAAACGAAGCATATTTTGGTCGATTCTAACGAAATGTTAAACAACGATGCTTGTCGTGAATAGTTACAACTGTAATTGCGAATCGTATTTGAAAACACTGAAAACACGCGGTAGCCAATGAATACAGCATAATAAGAATAAATAAAAAAGGGGAAATTTCAAAGTTAAAATAAAAGTAGTGGGTCAACCTATAAGTATAGCGAGAATGTTATATTTCAAAAATAATTAGGCCAGGCTGTAATTATTATATTTAAATTAACGTCACACCGTCGCAGAATTCTAAAAATTTGCAATATCGCGCATAACAAATTTCATTGCAAAAACGTATATTTTCAGCGCAGCCAATTTCTGCTTTATAATGCTAATTGCGCCGTGTATAAATAGTACCACGATAATATATCGGCAAAGTTTCTTTCTTAACATAAATCATCGTTATCACGAGTGTAACCATTGCGTGTAGCTGTAACTGTAATTGTTCCATTCACGTATTCGGAATTATTACGATCTAAATTGCGGCCATTTTTATATTTAACACGTGACAGTAATTAATACTTCCGGCGGGCGACGTAAAAGTGTTTACATTATATCGCATCATAACCAGCGACTGATATTCATATTTCCATTCAACCAAAATATTTCATCGGCATGGAATGTTTAAATATTCCGTTTCATCGGATCAGTGTGTTCATTATTTGCGAAACTAATTGATGTGAAATAATTCACTACACTGTAACGGCGGTT
Source organism: Mimumesa dahlbomi (assembly GCA_917499265.3). Classification (NCBI taxonomy): domain Eukaryota; kingdom Metazoa; phylum Arthropoda; class Insecta; order Hymenoptera; family Crabronidae; genus Mimumesa; species Mimumesa dahlbomi. The sequence continues at coordinate 3,665,959 of OU824113.1, read as the reverse complement.
TCCAGTCAACCCGGAAACTGCGGGATGATCGCAAAATAATAATGTTACAAAAATTAATTAAATACACATATTTACATTGACGTTATCCAAACCAACAATATATGTATATTCCATAATTACTTCCAAGTCCCGTCTATTAAAAACAATAGAAATATCAATCCTATCAATTTCTCAATTTATCCAACAAAGTCCCATAAACTAAAACACCGATATTTAATAAAAAATGAAAAGTCTTTTCCATAACGAACCTTACGATCCCGTTACATCATGTCGGCGTGTAATCGCACGATTATTCCCCTCTAATTCATTAATGGGCGACGGCATAAAACTAATGGAAATTAACCTAACGCATTAATTCGCCGCGCGCGGAATAGTAACGTCAAACCAAGCGGAACGTCAATGGAAGAGAATACCGCAAATTCGAAATATAGACGGCCTACCGGCGTTATTGGTGTCACCACAGAATGTAACGTTGGACTGCAACAATTCCTAATGGTCACCGGCCGCAGTCCGGCATACGTGTTCCATGCATCGGAAATATCCGGCGGTCCGCGCGATTCAACTTTCCTTTATCCCTTTTAATTTCATTGCTGGCGTGTCGAGCAGATCGTACGAAACTGATCTACCCGGGCGGTATTAAAGGATCAACCTGCGAACGGATTCCAACCACGTGGCGTTTTCGAATATCCCGTGCACCGATTCCATTCGAGGTGGCAAGTGATTCGCTGGTAAAAAAAAAATCATTGCGGGCTAATGATTTGCGGGGAAATCGCGAAATCGATTGATGTTCCAAAGATGGCGACTGTGGATTTATAAAAGATTTGTCATCGTTCACGAAATTTCTTGATTTTATCCGTGTGGAATTTAATTCGTTCTTTCGTGTGCGAAATTTTGTGGTAATTAAGAAAATGATGATCTTGTGTTTGTCGACGCTATGTATTTTACGGATCACGTAGAAGTAACTGGAGGATAACGCGATGGAATTAATAAGTGTACATAGTGAGACAGATTTCTTTTTCGTTTGATATTTCAATAACGTGGCGAAATATTCCGGCGAAAATGTTCGTTGAAATAGCGAATAAATGGAAGTGAATTTCGTGTCGTTGGGCCCGTTCCGTTAAACCACGAGTTTAGATAATTTAATTCTTTTTCGGTCTTCTCCTCCGCGCGAGGTGAAACTAGTTAAGTTTAGTGTCATTTTAAACTAGTTAAATTCTGTGTAATTTCGCCATAGCACACCCAGTTCTCGCGATGATGTTAGTTTCATTCTGTAATGGTTAAATGCTTAGTAGGAATATCAGCGTACGTTATATAACCGTTACGGAATACACACACACACACACACAAGAGCGGACGACATTAGAATATGAAACGCAGAACGGAAAATGTATACATATATTCCTGAAAATCCCAAGAAACATTTAATTCCCGCAACCGAACACCAATCCCACGAAAACTATTCTTTGCGGTTTGCGAATCAAACACAAAAAACCAGTTGTATATTAAAAATCAATCATCAAACCCCACTGTAACACTTTTTCCTCGATTGTCATCCTTCCGAGCCCAAAATCGATTAATTCGATCCGCAACGAGACAAATTTAATCGCAAAATACTTTGTACGAACGGATCAAAACTAAATTCCCCGTTTTCGTTTGCGTCCATACGTGTCTGTGTGTGTGTGTGTCTCTGTTTAAACCTCCCAATGCAATACGAGGATTCCGTGTTAACACGATCCGTGTCAGTGGCGGCGGCATGTGTATCAGATACAAGGAGACCGGCCGTTTTCTTTTCGCCCGTCGACAGCGGCCATTTCTCGCGGGCGAAATACGAGCGGCGATTTCGTATTATCGCGGCGTGTCGGCGTCATTTCGCGGCCTTAATTATGCGGCTGGCGTATCTGCCGGCGGTCGCGGAAGTTTGCCATTTATTGCTTTCGCCGCATTAGAGCTGTCTCACATACGGCACCCCCGCAACCACCCCCTCCCCCGCCCCCTGTCCCCCCGCGCGCTCTCTACGGCCCTGCCGCAAACACTTTAAATAGATAAGCGGCCGGTTTTTTTCTGCCCGGCAGAAGGGACTTAACTGTTAATCTCGTAAACCGACCGCTAGAAATTTCCAAGGGTTATCTCCCTGTATAATACGTTCCACGCTTTTGCCAACGTTTAACTCACTACTTGTTACTCTTTTTTTTTTATTTTTTTTTTTTTACTCCCCCTTGCAGTCGCGAGTCGTTACGCACTGATTTGTGCACGGTTTATCGGTTTGGGAAAGTGTTTAGAATCTGCGAAACTGTTGAAACAGGCGACCGCGGGATGTTTCATTAACATTAAACCGATAATTTGTGTTACCTGTTTGGACGGAATTGGCTTTTGAATAAAAGTCTTGTATTTTTACAAGGATTTACACTTTAATTGTTGCAGGATGATAATTCTTTAGATTTAATTCGTATTGCTAAAATATGCGGTTTATTTTATTTTTGCTAGGAATAATAGCGGGAACGTTTTAAATTGTCTTTTTTAACGAAATTCACGGTGAAAAGTAACGGTGAACGAAGAATTTTTTAACCGAGAGTTTGAAAACGGTAATTTAACCGTCGTTGTAGGTTTACCGTTAAATAGGTTTTATTTGAATCTTCCAATTCTATTTGATTATCATTATTATCATTATATTATAGATAAGTACTTATTTCCGAGCCTTCCGGTAATTGATAATGGCTGGATAAAAGTATTCCAGGACTAATTAATGAAGGTTTTTAGTACTTAGTACATATTAGGTCAACGTGTTTTCTTTTCCGGCGCCTTAAGAGTCCCATTTAAAATTCTTTTTACCAGCTCTCCTAGAATCTCGGAGAGAGAGAGAGAGAGAGAGAGAGTAGTAATTATCCATAACGAGCGAGTGAAATCCGTACGTTTGAAATAAAATCAGATAACACGGTCGCTTGAAACCCATGGTTTACTACTAACGTCGAGAGAAAAAAATCCGTTACCATAGAAATATGAAATTCATCCGTACGTATCAATGAGAAATTGTATAATTATACGAAATATCCAACGTTTTCGAAATTTCAGAAAGAGCAATTAAGCTCCGAGTTGTTTCGAATATACTGATCATTATACTCGCATTCTTTAGCACGACATCCATCCACTACGGTTAAAGGGCCCACTGTCAACAGTGTCCCCATCTCGCAGACCGGCAGAGTCCACACACATTTTCTAGGGAGCTCGTAACTACTCACATTTTTCCATAGTCTCCTGAGGCTGTGGACTCAGTACGACCGGAGGTTCCTTGAAGAACGAGCATACCTGAAGGCCATGTGCCGACTGGTCCTCTTAAGAGTCTCTCAGACGCCACCGACGCTTTTTCACTTCACGATGAACCCCTTCGTCTGGTAGGGCTCAGCCTCATGCAACCCCGACGACCCTAAGCATCGAGTCCCCAAGGGTTTCCATGCAGTGTTATGTGGGACTAAGGCTTACTTCACATCCGTCGCGAATTTTTTACGCGTCAAGGATTCTGGGTGTTTAACGGTTTCGCGTGGTTTGAATATCGTAGGGAATTTTCTGGGTGTTGAAATTTTTGTACGTGGAATTTCTGGGTATCGAAATTTCTGTACGTTGAAATTTCTGGGTGTTGAAATTTCTGGACGTCCACTGTCTGTGCTTTGATATTTCTGAGCGTCGAAAATTCTGTGCATTGAAATTTCTTTGCGTTGAAATTTCTGGATATCGAAATTTCTTTGCGTTGAAATTTCTGGATATCCAAATTTATTTGCGTTGAAATTTCTGGATATCGCAATTTCTGGACGTTCAACTTTCTGGGCTTTGACATTTCTGGGTTTTGAAATTTCTGGACGTCCACTGTCTATGCTCTGATATTTCTGAGCGTTGAAATTTATGTGCGTTTAAATTTATGGATATCGAAATTTCTGGACGTTGAAATTCCTAGGCGTTGACATTCCCGAATGTTGAAATTTCTGGATATTAACATTTCTGGGTGTTCAAAATTTCTGAACGTTGAACTTTCTGAGCTTTCACATTTCTGCGCATGAAATATTTAGGCGCTGAAACTTTGCGCGTCGGAATCTCTAGGGCTGAAATATTTCAGCACAAGAATTCTTAGATGCTGAAATTAGTTGTGCAGTATTTTTCGGGCAGAAATTTAAATTCGCGCGGGAAGTTGATTTGCCGCTGTCGCTGTGAATCCAGCTTAACGCTGCGTCCGCACGTAGCGTATCGTTACGTGAACGTTGAGAAAATACGGATTTTTTGCAAAGTGAAGTGTGAGTCCTCTGAGACGTTAGATCGGATGTGCGATTTTTCAATTACATTGAGTGCTTTATCCAATATTTTCATCCGCCATTGTCTCACGTGACGTAACAACGCTGTCACGTGCAATTTCATTCGAAATTGGAGAACAATCGTTTCAAAATTCATTCGCTATCCGAACGTTCTTTCAGAGAAAACAATTTTGCAATAAAAAGGATTTGACGTAGTCCGCTTGGCATTTTGTACAAGTCAAAAGATTCGGGGACACAGAAATTTTCTTGCGAAATAATGTAAATAGCAATTTTAACCAACGGGTAACGCGTGCGAGCAAGTAATCGTTTCGTATTGTCGATTAATCGCAACGGTCCGTTGATCCTTTAACCGCATTGAGTTTTAATAGATCCATTATCCGAGACTGTTAACAGTTTTAGTCGATTAAATATTTCGATTCATAACCACCGTTTCTCTGTGTTAACTATGAATTAACGGGCTAACGGAATCGTCGAAATCAGTTATCAGTTTCGATTAATCACTCCACGCATAGGTACTTGTTTTACCATTCCCGACCAAGCCGATGAATTTACACTAATTAACTATACTATCAATAAAAAACAAAACTGATTCCACGAATTCAAACATAATTAACGTCAACGTCACGATTTATACATAGAATTTCCGCACGACGACCGACGATCAACGAATTCGTTCCTTGGAATTCGGGAAAGAAATTACTGAAAGTAATTAGCATAAATTGATTATTACTCATCGCGGGATGAGTTCCCCAGAAACATTTCGTCCGATTAATTGCCTAATTATCAATCAGCGAATCGACTCGTCGCACTGTACGGCCAGCCAATAACGAACCGGTATTCAGAGTTTCTTATTTAAACGAATCGAAAGGGGATCGCCTAAGACAAACGTAACGGTCCCGATGACGTAATCAACGATTTTCTGATTACGTTTAACAAGACGCAATTGCAATCGTCGACGACGCAATTTGCCAGACTGCCGCGATACGGACGGTACCTTTCTCCAAGAAATTACCCGTCGGCCTTTGAAGATATCTCGAAGATGGCTCGATAAGTAAGTTAAAACAGTTAAACTTTTCCAACTACGTTCGCGATCATTTGGACTCGCGAACAGGGTAACTTTAATCGGACCATGTAAATACGTTCCCGGCAACCGTAGTCGAAAGGGGCCGGGTAATCGTTTCGCTTAATTAGATCTTATTTAGGCGTTACCGATCGAAACTGTTACGACTTTAAACAAAAGACGCTTAAATCTTGGAGATCCCTCCAATCTGTATGTGCCCTGTGTTACAGCGATTAAAGAACGTGAAATCTCGAAGGGGAAAACTGAGTCGTTGAAAACATTTTGCACGCATCGATACTTTATACACTTTTCTTCAAATTCAATTACTTACCGCGAGAAATATAATTTTCACACAATTACCATCGATTTTCCTATTGACCTATATTTAAACAATTATCATTATCACTAAATATCTGACCGATTCACGGACACATAAGGAATTCGTCCGCTACGTAATTCCCATTATTTGAAGAAGCTATTACCATGCCCAACTTCGACAAATCACCGTCAGCCCCCATTACCAAGATTTATGTGGAAATACGAATTCTTAATGCCGCGCTTTCTCGATTTATCTTTCGAATCTGCCAAATTATCTGTTCGACGTTACACGCCGAAACGAATGTCCTCGCAATTTTTCGGTTCGCTCGGCCCTGATTACTTTCGTATGCCTATCATTTGCCTTGTTTCGGCGCTGGGGCTATCTGTCACGCGAATCGAGCGTCAACTCGGCCCCGATTTTCTTGCACAGTCTTTTCGTGTCTGGAAATGCGTGGTCGAGCAATTGCGAAGGTCTCGCAGAGATAATACGACAGAAACGTGTCGAGAGTCGTGTCGATTGGTTAGAAACGCGGCGTAAGCGAAGTAGATTTTATTGATTTCTCATAGAACCGAGACGTAAAATGGAAAATTCCGCGGAATACTTAGTCGCCGCGGTGAATCACTTCTTTTTCTTTCTTTCTTTTTTTCCTTTTTTTTCAATTGCGGACGAATAATAACGTCACTTCAACGTCTCGCCACGGAGAATTCTCACGGGATTGTCGAGTCAAAATAAAAAGATTTTTGCGATTGTCTAATGTATTCGACTTTGCAATTAAACGACTCGTTAAGTAGTTCGACATTAATAGTTCGTCGGGAATAATCGAAAGAGATCAGACGCGAGGAATCGACGGTGGCAAGTGAACCGGTTTGGAATCGAGCAGTTTATACAATGGAAATAATATGATTTGTACCTCATTGTTTCATTCGCAGTCGAAGCACGTGTGTTATTTAGAGATTGAAACAATATTGAAACTCTGATAGAATTTTGTTCTTGTTTTGAGATATCGCTTATCTATGTTGGTATTACTCCCATGCAAATAGATTAGTGAGCAAGTATAGAATGTTTAGTTTGAACGTGAGTTAGAGGAAGACAACTATTATACCGCGATGTTATTTCATTTTTGTAATTATCGCCGGTCAAAGTTGAACGAGCGCGGAAAAATTCGCACACTTTTTTCTCATTGCTACGGTCTGCATGACGGGAAACCGTTACTTACACGTTTTTCAGCGAATTCTACGATAACGTTTTATATCGTCACGTAACAAGTTAGCACGGTGTGTTGTAATTTAAACTAACTTTTACGAAACTGCCGGGAAATATCATTCACGATCGAAATACCTGACACATTCTCATATTTTTGCATTTCTAATGGCCACTGAATTTTTGTTATCGCGTTCCCTTAAATTTACGAAATAGAGTTTTTCATTTTATAGCGTGTTTCTAGCAGAAACAATCTTTTCATGGAATCTCCGCTTTACGGGACTTCATTTCTCATCCAATATAAATAAAAGGAAATTAAATGAAACTCGTAACGACGCTAAATAATTTAAATATTATTATTAGTCGCATACCAGCTGAAATAACAATTAGCTAAATTCCACATGCATGTATTATTGCATTTTTGTACCGTATCATAAATGTGTAATGCGAAAAACAATCCAAACAAATATTGTGACCCATGTTTCATGTATATTATTCCTTCTCCGATGACTTCTCATAAAAATGCATGTATAAAAATATCTACTCGACGTACGTAAGTATCAAAAATATTCCCCCCTAAATCAGCGAATTAACAGGAATATTGAGAAATCTGTCGATGCGGTAACGCGGAAAATGAGAGGGAGGTAAACGACACGGAAAATTGTCGCGATCCTAATATTCTAATACATCTGCATACTTGGAAGTTCAAATATTGCTATCGCGGGATATTAGTAATACCATAAATCGATTAATGAGACAGAGTAGATGGTGAAATTATCCAGGCCATTTGAGTAGCTCGTATTATTTGCACGGTACTCTAATTCGCTCTAGTATATCTCTAATACAGCCTTGTTATTTCGATTATCTTCGTTAATTGCGTTTATCTGCAGTTTGATACTCGCTACCGATATCACGATTATGGAATAAATATAACAATGTCTTAATTTCCTATTGATAAGTAATTAGATTAATTGTACAATTATGTAATTAATGAGAGAGTGTCAGATTAGAGCGAATTAAATTTTCCTTAGAAAATATACCAATTTGGAACAATTCAACCGTTTAACGACCACATATATTTATATGTTTCATTCCCGTAGCAGAAGAATAATACCAAACATTCAAATTCCAGCGAAACATTGATTCTCTCCGCACATCTAACCTAGGATATCCACCGGATTTACCTATCAAACACCCTAAACATAATACGATCGGCAAACTCGGCTCGAACCCGTCGAAAACAGGTTTGGAAACGTCAATAACGCGTGCGGTTAATCCGGAAGTTCACGCGGAACCGATTCAAGATAAAGAACGTTAAACAGCGTTCCCCCACTCCCCGGTACGGTTTGTAATTAAGCACAAATCACCGTGGAGATTGCGTTCGTTAGGCGGAAAACGGGAAATGCGTCGCCTTTTCTTCGCGGAGGAAGAAGAAGAGGACGATGAAGCTACAGTGAAAAGCTGGAAAAGTTTCGTTTCAGGGAAGATAAATAGAAACGAAGAACCGGCACAAGGCTACAACCCTTCTGTGAACATCCTTGCAGCTAACAGGCTGAGTAAAGGGGACTCGAATGACGCTTTTCCACCCTCTTTCTCATCCCCCTCCCCCTCCCCCCTAACCCCACCCACCCACCCACCCACCTTGTCGCAACATCTTCGTTCGTTCGACAGAAAATGGAGGACAATAAATCCGGGTGTGTAGTTACCACACGGAAACCGTTAACTTCTGATAATGGCTTTGTATTAGTTTCGTCCCGGTTGATCGAGAAACTTTTCTTACTGGCGTGTATTAAGGGGTCACGTTCGCCGATACGCCCCTGAAACTTACCATTCCCCCGGTATTATCGCGACGCTACTGAAAATCCATGGAACACAATCGTTCCCGGATATTTATGGGATTAAAGTTCGCGCCGCTGACGTTGTAAATGAATACCCTCGTTACGTCAGCTTTCATTATATTTTCCCGACGATTATCCGGCGGCGTTTTATGGGAATGATTATATTATACGAACTACCTACCAAGTGTTTTATAAGTTTCATATACGTATATTTATAGAAGAATACGAAGATCGACGGGCAGCATGTGTAGAGTTTTTCGGAACAAGAATACCACCGCGATCAATTACCAAGTATTTTTTTTATCGGGAAACTGTCGGGGCAGTCGGTTTAAGGGATATTTAATGGATGTCTGAATTTATCATAGGTTCTACATGCTGTAATTCTAGGAATAATTACAGATCCGTGTGTACACGATTTAATTATGGGCTATCGATTATTGTGCCACGTGGGATTATTTATTACAATGAAAACACCGATCGCGGAATTGGAACGAACGCAGGCTGGCGTTGTGTTAAGCGTGTCTTTCTGCTGCCAAGAATTCACTGATCGGATAATGTTATTCCTTTCGGCACGATACGATTTATTTCGAACGTGCGCCAACTTCTGTTCGAATAAACTTATTAACCAGGTCAATATACATTTTTTCGTTTGTTTAAGTAAATTTACCACAATTTCAAGCTGTCCTTCACACCGTAACGAGTGTCTTTTTATTATAAACTATATACAAATTTATATTGCGTAATATTTTACTAAAAATTGGGTCGGAGAGGGGTTAAACGATCGTCGGATATTTCACTGATCACGTGCCCCACGGTAATATATCTCCATACGTACACTTAGCGCACGGTACGATGAGAAATGTGTTCGCAGAAACTGTTTCTCAACTTGTAACGTCGCCGTGGTAAAAAAGATGTTCGGCTTGTTAAGGACTCCCGTAAGTTTTGCATAGTTAAGAAACTCCATGATCCGGCGGTGTGTTTTACCGAAAGTCGGTTATGTCTCGACCTATGTTATCTATCATTTCCCGGTCGTTATAGACTTTATGAACACCCTCTATTCGGCTAAACTGTTATTTCCTAACGTTTTTACGCACCCCCGGTACACTCACGGGGGAAGTTATGAAATGAGACTACGCGAATCTAATAGCCTGCCCTCCCCACATAGTTTCCGGGAATTTGGTGACGGAAACGCGACCCCGTAGCTTCACCATGAACGCGTAAAAATCGTCGCTTTTTGGGGTCGTTGACAAATTAATTTTGACACCCGGCAACGGCGAAATCCGACCTTTTCAACGCTTTGGGGAAAGATATCGAGATGACGTACGAGATGGGAATTTCTGGTGGAAATGTGAACCCTGCTCGACTTGAAGACTTCAGGAATTAAAAAGACATTTTTCCTTTTTGTAATTTTCATTTTGAAAGAATTATGAGTGGCATTGATTTTTAATTATCTTAATAGTTACGCTGGAATTTAACAAGTTTTTCGACCAAGGTTCGTTCGTTTCACTCGCGTAAACATTACACTCGGTTCGCTGTCTTCTTTTTCAATTTGCAAATTCGGCCCGGAAATTCCCGTGCGGGAATTTTCATCAAGCCGAAGTAGGAAAATAATGTATTTCTCTGTACAAACAGTGACGGTAAATTCCGGAGGACGAAATAAAATTTCGCAAGATTCGGGGTGTCACAATAAAATATGGGAATACTTTTTCACCAACGAATATCTCTAATATACATGAATCGGGCAGAATTTTAATAAAAATTTCATCTCGGCTGATGCACCGCATATTTTCCAGTCACTCCCGTAGAATTTGTATCCAATTCTATCGAGGGACCACTCAAAATTTTTGGACTGTGAGATTTTCTCCGATATGAAAATGTTATAGAATTCTATGACGCAGCAACATTTCCACAATACAGCGAAAAATGTCCTGTCACCAACTATATCTCCGTACGTGTAATTTCTACATCACAAGTGAAGCACGACTTCTATGCACAAACTCTTGACAATTGACAATCAAAATTTCACCTCACGTTCTCAGAAAAATATCTACTATATCTACACATCTTATTTATATTACTATTTCAGAACCGTGCGAGTCGAAGTTAAAAATTTTCCCGAAATTAACAATACCCGAACATTTCCCGCAACTTTGTACGATGATGATACACCTAAGTTTTAAGACACTTGATACACTATACACACACAGTTTCTCATAGATACGTGTAACTTTCTAGTAACGTACACCCTGTATTACAGTAACTACGACACGAATTCTGCGACAAGACTCCAGGAACTTTCAATAAATTGCGACGAAAAAAGATCATCGTTGAGGTAAGCCGCAACTTTTCCCGAAAAAATAGCGTTTCCCACAGAAATTATTGCGTAAGCATCAGAAAACGCGGTGTCGTACAACGCTGTTCGTACGGTTAGCATTTTTAACGTGTTCCCGGGCCATAACTGATAATTGATATCCACGTGAAACGGTAGACACGGGTAAATTTATGGCGATACGCCTCCCGGAGCCTGGAAAAATTTGGCGCCGTTTCAAATCGTTGTAAAGTTGACCGACCCCTCCCCCCACCCACCCCTTCATCCCCCGCAGCAAAATGTATCGACGTTCGGTTCGCTGCAATTCTATTGATAAATCGCGCGTTATTATTCCCATGTCGGTGTATATGTTTATAGAGTAATAAACGCGGGGAGGGGGGAGGGAGAAAAAAAAAATAATCAACCCGTACGGGTCGCTACGAATTCAAGACGCAACGAAATCGGACGTTATCGATAATTGTCTATGTCGAACCGGTGTACGGTAACGAATAATTATTCTATATGATAATGAATCATATTTTAATAATTAACGGTAAACCAAATTATACGTAGCTCGAAGCTACATATATCAGGTTTTGGTAATGCAATTTGAGAAAATACAGTTCATAATTAATTAGGCCGCGTTATATATCAGTTAATGATTTCTAATGTAGCGCTGGTTTCACGATTAATTATCTCCGGTGTTCGCAGATATCACGGATATTATAATCGTGGGATATGTTTTGGAAAATGATGAAAAGTATTTGCACGTAAATCCGGCAAGAAGCGAGCATCGAATTTACGTGTAACTAGATAACGATAATTTGTTTGGAGTATAAATTACATCTTCAGTATTACGCACCGTTATCATTATTACAATGATTAGAAATGTAACCTCCTTGTGTGCCGGGGAAGGGATTGTTTTCTCAACGTAGAAACGAGTGACCCGAAATCGTTTTGTATTTCAAAGTTGAGAACAATTCGAAAATTTATGGAAAACCCGACGAAAAAAAGGGGGGAAAATCCAACGAAAAAACGTGCACAGATTATTTCTGAACTCCGTGCACATTAAGTTCGAAAATACGCGGATATATACTACTATTGTCTGCCTGTTCGCATTTGGTACGCTCGATACACGCGGCACTGAAATCCGATGTTTCTATCTGCGAATAAATCGTTGATGTAACAGTAACATTTACTGCGTTGCGAAACAATAAATAATTTCCCATCGTGAGAACCGTATAAATATACGGGGGATAAGCGAAACGTGCTGGGAAACCTTTAAATCTGCATTGTTTCAGCGAATTGAATTAATTATGACGTAAATACAACGTTAACAGGGATTTAATATAACTTGAAAAAATTTTAAAAGTTACTTTTTAAACCTTTAATAAGTTACTCGAAACATTAGTCTCTTAAATTACAGGATACGTAATGCCACAGTATAAATATTTTCGAGCGTAATCATTTGCATAATTTCCAACGTAAATAGAAAATGATCGCATGAATTGTTTATGCGGGAAAATTTCAGTTTCAGGAACAACGATTTGGAAGTAAGTAACGATAAATACTTTTGCAGCGCGGCAATTCAACGAGTGTATCACTTTCGCACGTTTTCACGATTCTTTCGAAGTGGCTCGTTCGTAACTAGGAAACGTTTGCGAAACAACAATGGAAATTGGAAAAAATAAGGCGAGTGGAATAAATGTTACCACTTGATATATTTATTCTTGGTTATAATACCAGAACGGGTATCACGATGTTTAATGCTGCCGAGAAGTGAAATGGGATGATTTCCGTAAGTGACACGTGATTATGGAAATTTCTCTCTCGATTATATTGCACGGCAGAAACAGTGCAGTACTTGCAGCGTATCTCATTTAACTTGACCACTCACATATCCCTGTTGAATCCTGATAATGCGTAAACAACTTCCAAACATGAATTTGTTCGCTTTAGAGCAGGAAACGAAATGACGGGACAGTGACTTTTTTACGGGCTAGTTAATCAAAATGTTGGAATCGCTATTTCTATTAGGGATGATTAAATTTCTCACAATTATGAACCTTCGTATCTTTCAGCATTATCCGGAATTAATTACTAATTAAAAGAGAGTAAGTTCATACAAAATATAAAAGGATTGATAAAATTGTTTCAATTACGAAAAATAAAACGGGCAGAATTACAAATATATACCTTTTACACGAATAAATAATGAAAAAATATCTCCTCAAATACAAGTATACATATACATATATCCTACCCCACGTACGCAACCAATAACGGTAACCCAATTACACGACAGATTCTCTGAAAAATAATAAATAGCTCGGCTCGTTACGCAATATCAAACAGAACGTTTACACAATTCCACTAATTCCCTCGGCGGAATAGGTATTTAATGAGTTTTAGCGTAACAGCGACGGAATTCTATATATGCTTTCGTAAGTCTATCGCAACTAGTTACACGTAAGCAACGTACCGGTTGGATTATTAAATGCCGCGAAACTCGTAACTCGAATTCCAGGTTGCGAGTTACAGCCAGTGCGCGCCGGTCTGCCGACTATCGCTCGTTTTAATCTCTAACATTATCTCCGCCGCTGTTCCAACGAACGGGGAGGGTGGGGGAGGGAGGGAAGTCTTCACGGCGAAAGTCGAAGTTGAAATGCAAAGAGAGATATTACGCCCTTACACGTGCCCCCATTATGTAACACGCCCCCGACTTCATCGGGACCGGTGATACATATTCTACGTGCATTCTGGATTTCCTGTAACTCGCACGATTCACCTGGCAGATACTACGGTATATCACGCAGCGACGAGCCCTTTTGATAAGTTTACGGTCACATAATATTTACGCGTTTCCCGCGTGACGTCATGACCCCCCACCCCCATGGGATTCGGTTGCAGCGTACTTTATTTTTCTTGCATCAGCGAGCGTATCGAAATACGTTTTTACGTTTCTCATGCAACGATTCTGAATGGATGCTCTCGCGTCGTAGTCGAGGTATAATATTTAAAGTTAGCGCGAAAGAGACGAAACATTTTTTTTATATGGAATTATTTTTATTTAAGAAATATAGTGATTGACCGAATTACTCTGGCAATTTGTATTTATAACGTGGTGTTTCGAACGTACGATTTTTTTTACGGTTAACACGGTTCCGAGGGATAAAAATGATTTTGTTTAGACAGTTTAAAAATTGTTTTTGTTGCCGTTGCGACATGTTTATGACGTACGCGTGGTTTGTTACCGCGTCAACATCGATATGGGATTCAATTATTCACGGTGTTCGACAGCGAACCCGATAAAAACAGGGCGATTCTAATTTGAGGGACGCGAGACAAATGAACGTTATCGCGATAATGCGAGCTGAAATTATCGGCCGGCTAATCGCACCGACCGATTCCTTTGTACTTTTTAAATATCAGACAACATTGCCGCCGCGTATGGAGATTGTGCATGCAACAGTTTTCAAATTATCGTACGATAATTTAGTCGTACGAGCGGCACGTATGCGCTCAATCATTTAAAGCCATTGACTTTTTAATGTACCGCGATAAATTTACCGCTCGGCGGAAAAAGAAATGTGAAAACAACGCTCACGTGTTTTCGCACTTGTGCACAGGGTTCGCTGAAATAATTATTTCGATGGTCTGAAAATTATTAGACTTAATTGGAAATTCATTGAACAACTTTAGACGGATTCCTATTTAAAATTCAATTTCATTCGAATGACGAGTATTTATTATTCTAAAATTGGTAAATCGGTCAACGAATTATTTCCACCGGACGACATTTTCATCGCGGTATGAAATTCTCATGGAATATCGTTGCATAGATAATGTGTATATATTTAAAATGCTATTGAAACAGAATTTTCAATTTTTCTATCAGAGACTGCCACAAAGCTGTCACTAATTTATAGTAAAAACGACAACTGATTTATCCGAACGATATTTTCCGTGAAAATGTATAATTACTTCAATAAAAATTCCATTCGCTCGCTGACAAAAAACTACGTTTAAATAACTGATCTTCATTTCACATTCAAACCAAGTTTCCCGACATTGCGGCCGTAATTCTTTGACAAGCGTTGCGTAACGTCGATGATAAAACGTCAATTAATTACGCAAGAAAACCAATCGGAACCGTTCTACGTGACGTGAAATTTACTATATCATGTGCGCTCTATCGAGCCAACAAAATTTTTCGGATAACCCAGACGAACGTCCAGGCAAAATGCGCCTTCAGCTAAATTTGATTATTCTCTCAACCATTTTAAAAATTTGTTAACTTTCCGTCAAAATCTGAAGGGAGTATGTAAAGATTTGGTGCGATTTTCGTTTGCCATTTTCGAAATTTCTTACATATCGATCTGAATTGTGCATTGAATATGTTTTCGATTACTGAAACATCTAAAAAAATCATCGATCCCTATACATCTCTTTATCACCTCCCGATGAATTTAGTCATCGTTACACTGAACCATCACTACCCCATAATTTCCCACTATGTAAATAAATCTATTCCTAAATGAACAAGTAGTACAAGCAAACACTCTTCGCAACCACATTCCACACACACAATTTCACCGTTCGTATCCGTGGCGAGTGCACGTTATTTAACGAAATTAATCGTTTCGGGACAAAAGCCACGGTTGAAAACCATGGAAAGATATTGCCTCCTTACACGATCCCCCGTAATCTTCTACGAGTGGAAACCGTTGAGGTGCATATCTCATACGCTCGCGTGCCTCTCTCTTTCTCTCTCTCTTTCTCTCCCTCTGCCTGTCCAGGATTGCATACAGAAATAGGATGCGCCGGCACACACGCACACACAGGAAACCGGGCCTTCCCTGGAAGCACCTGGAAGGGATTTGCATGGGACAATATCTCGACTGATGTATTCAGCAGATAGAACCAGACTCCTGCGAGAACGAACAAGGAGGAGGGATTTATTTATTCGAAAGATTTATTTCCCCCGCCGTCTTCCGTGCTCGTTTCTTATCCGCTCTGTCCGATTGTTTACTTTTTACCGTCGGTATTGTATCATAGCCCGGGTATTAGTATTCTATTACGGGGAACGCTTCCGGTAAACAAACTAAGAAAGCTACGCTTGATATTTTTATTTGGAAACATTTCGTTGCGTTTTACAAGAATTTATAAATTGGGGAATTGGTGGAAGTTCGATAAAAAAAAATATGGAAAAATATGATACGGAATATATAGTGGCAGAGCGATGTTAATCATTTGAAGTGAAAACGGTGGTATATGGTATATTGAAAGAATGTTCGAAAATACATCGGTAATTTCCTATGAAGGCAAATATGTATTTTAATCGGCGCGGTGTTTGATATTTTAAAACCCACTGTCGATATTTGTCCATCGAAATGGAACGACCGATAGCACGTTGCCTGATAAGTCCTCCGTAAATACAATTAAGCAGAACGGTAATCTTATCGAAATTACGAGCCTGCACGTAGACTAGAAAAAGTCCGTCCTCAAAAAAAAACAAAAAAAAAGAAAATAAAAAAAAAGCTCTCACAACTCAGGCTACATATTGCAGCGAGAAAATCTACCATCCGTCACTGTCGCGAATTATATTACACCGACCCACATACACTTCCGCCGAAACGCAGACGAATCTCGCGTCTACAACGACGAAACACATAAAGACTGGAAAAGTATTCGCGACAAAACCCGTAGAAAAAGGTGAAAAAAGGATACACCCGACGACAAATTCAAATACTACAGACACTCACAGACAATTTCACGAATCTCCACACAGAGACACACTAAAAGAGAAAAATAAAATAAAAAAAAAATACAACCGTTATGATCGATACAGCGATTATTACAAGAATATAATAATAATAATAATCCCTGACTCCGGCATCCGAGCGTTTTTCAATCGGCGAAAAATTTGGGTTGGGAAACAATGACTGCCACCAACCCAAGGGGATGAAAAGAACGTCGGTGAGAGGGTGCATTAAACCACCCTCGGGACGTTGTGAGATCCTCCTTACATCAGCCGACATATGGCACTGGTATCGGGTTTATTGCTGTCTGTATGCATCGGGACGACGACACCGCGACGCCGTTTATGACTTTCACCGTTTAGTTTATCTACAATCCCCGTTCCCGACGGGTGTTCACCTTCCCGGGGATTTACGGGGTTCGTAAAGCTCCTCCTCCACCGTTTCGTACTTTCTTTTCCCGGAGTACATGGCGCACAGCTACATTTCCGCCATTTCACGCGTCCGTTGATGAGATTACCGTGATTCGGATTGATTATTATCAGGGCGCCGAAGTGCCGCGGAGATGGATCGGCGGAATGGAATTTACGAATGATAGAATAGATCGGGGACACAGAATTTCTAACGTGGAGTCGAGAATTCAAGGGAAATATTAACGTGGTAGAAATATATCTTGGAAAATTGGGAATAATTGTATGTATGAAATATAATGTTTATACAGTTTTATCTGTTATAATTTTCAAGCGACTGTGACTTTCAATTTTAAAGCGTCTTTAAGACGTAAACGACCGAATTTAGAAATGTTTGCTATAGGGATACATGCAATAGAGTTAAATATCGCGAACTGGAGTGAGCTAGTTATTAAGTCGTCTTTATTTTTTCAGAAAGCAAAGCATCCACGTCTACTTATTTCTTTCCCCGGAAATTCCCAAGGGCTCGTAAAGTCACTGCATTAGATTTAGTGCATCACCGAGATCTGCCTACTATCGGCTATTAAACTTTCCGAGTACGTACTGCAATAAAATCGGGTAAAATAATAAACGAATCTAAATGTCGTCAGCCAGGCGCCAGCGAGACACTTCATTATCGTATTTACCATCGCCACGCTCTGATTAAAGTTACTCGGCAAATGGAAGGGAAGTTTTCGTCGATCAGAAATTTTTAAGGGCGGAACCTTTAAGAAATGGAAATATGTACACAAATTTCCAAGCGTGGAAATTTCGGTGCGTAGAAAATTCCAGGCGTGGAAATATCAACGCAAAGATTTCCCCGTAAAAACTGATCTCGTAAATTAGAGGTGCAATATTAAAGTGACTAATACTTGGCATAATTTCATTCTGAAAATTATCATCGATGAATCACTCGAAATATTATGTTAGACATCGAAAGATTTTCACGAAATTTTGAGATGTTGTCTAATCTACTTCTTTTTTTTTAACGCTGGAAGGAGCTTAATTCGTTATATTGAATTCCTGGGGATTCTTTTTCCCTCCGAGTCGTAAACTCGAGATGTCAGAGAAGAACTAATCGTTAAAACAGAGTGGCTGCACAAATGGAAGTCTTGAGTTCATGAGAGAAGATAGGCACTTTAAACTAAAAGGAAGAGTAGTTCTCGAGCTGATAGTATCCTGCAATTTACACGTGCGTAAGATTCAAGTTGCATTAAATCTGTATTAAGAGGATCAATTGCGAAGTTTCGGTTGTGTCAGTGTCGCACGTTCGTTTTGCTGCGAATAATATCTCTTTATTATTAAACTAATGAAATTCTGTAATATTAGTTTCATGGCCGTGATACCGGAATAGTTGCGTTTATTATACAAAAGAGTAATTATATTCTGCCAAATTAGCATTATTAGTAGATGATATATTATGCACGACACACCGTAATATTGATTCAATTAATTACTTTGGAAAACTTGACGTATCCGGGTTATTAATACAACAACTTCTCCGTGGAATTTTCTTTGAATAATTGTAGCACAACTACCTGTCCTTGGAAATTTCTCGAAAGAAGTAACGAAGTTTCAAATGAAATTTCCAATACATTTCTATAGTTTTGATTAACACCCAATATTAGATTTCATCATAACGATACATTAGGAACAAAATGATATTAAGCAGAATCGTTGAAAATGCAGTGTCATGTTAAAAAATAACGAAAATGTCTACCTTCCGAAAACTGCGTCATTTCCCGCACTGGCTGACATTCCATTCTTCCGCAAATAATTGACGATCTCCTGCTTGGCCATTGTTACACTTCATTGTAGACTTTCCTCGCGCACATGTTGATACCGTTTCACATTTCCGAGAATCCCGTATTTTATTAAGAAACGCGAAAAAGGTTTACTGAGCATAACTAAGCTTCGACTCGTTAAAATCGAGGCCTAACGTTTAATACTACCGAAGTCAGTTGCATCTTTATGCACGCTGGCGGCGCCATCTGCCAGAGTCAAATTAACAACAATTTTTCAACTTGATGCGATTCTTTTTCGTTGCGTCGTTCTTTCGCCAGTCCATTGTATGAAAGTGATAGAACTAAAGAATTAACTGAGAGAGTAGTGCGTTATTCCCGGTGGAAGTGTAACAACTTTTTTATCGGTAAGTTTTTTTATTTGCTTTAATCAATTCCTGGCATACTACGATATTGTCTACGGTGTCCTTTTTAAGAACGAGGGTTGTCCGAGGTTAGGTTAGAAAATCAGAGACACGCCGGTAAAGATCTTCGATCGATATTTTCAATAATGCGTAATTCGCGATCGTGGATCACACAATTTTAAATATATCTCTCTAGAGCTTTAGTCGATATAGTATTTTACGTGAAATTTTCTATCGGAAAACGTTGGTGAATTTCGTTGCAGAGAGAAGCACGTTCTTTCTTTTTCTCGAACTTTCCCGAAAACGAACAGCATCCCCTAGTTAGATACACGGTTTGCCCTTTTTCGTCAAGATTTCAGCAAGGCTGGATAAACCTTGAATGTGTGCGCGGAATTGTAAGAAATCTAAGAGGGTTGCGATAATGTTCATGATAAAGGATATACGAGGTGGATACTGGATTGGATCCCTCGAGGGGAAATGGTCAGTTAGACTTAGAATGCGGTGATTTTTCTCTCCTGTTTCTCGAAATTTATCTTTAACAGTACTCTTCGCAATTCTCCAGCAGTTTCAGGAATGGAACAATGAAATAATTTATCCGCGTATACATACATACATACAACGGTCTTTACGTTAATAATCTTTGTACTTATTACGCACATAGAACATCCAAATGACGAAGGAATTACAAAAACCGCGAAAAATCGTCAAATTAAAGCAGTTTTTCGTTCGGCATTAGCTCAATTTTTGAGATAGCGCGCTGAAACTAGTACCATTGTTTTAGTTAGGAAATTCTACGCCAAATCAATATATAATAGTTGTACTTTTCGAAAATTTAATTTTTCGCAAAAATCTGAAGGGGGTAGGTCAGGATTTTTTGCGATTTTCGTAAATCGGTCGCCATTTCCGTAATTTTAGAGCTATTAAAATGATCCAGGACGTTTTGGACGCGGAATCCGAAGCCGAATGAGACTGTGAAAGAATCAGATTGATATCTAAAAAATTGTGGAAATGCCGAAGGAATAACGAAAATCGCAAAAAATCCTGACCTACCCCCTTTAGATTTTTGCGAAAAATTAAATTTTCGAAAAGTACAACTATTATATATTGATCTGGCGTAGAATTTCCTAACTAAATCAATGGGACCAGTTTCAGATCGCTATCTGAAAAATTGAGCGAATGCCGAACGAAAAACTGCGTTATTTTTAAGGTTTTTCGCGATTTTCGTAATTTGCGCGCCATTTCTGTAATTTTTGTAATAAATACACAAACTATTATTGGTAAACTTGGCGTTAGATTTGCTTGGCCTCTCTATTCATGAGAGAAATCCACAGTACTCGAGAAAAAAATATGGCCTGTATATTTAAAGACACAGATATCTCACGTAATAAAATATGCATATAAAGCATACGTCGAGTAATGGGATATGAGAAACAGTCCTAGAGAATTATTTGATAAACGGTTATATTCCCCGTAAAAGAATACTATATTGGGGAGAGTGTTTAGAGTATCGAGTTTCGAGTTTAGGCGTTTATCGATATCGATGTCGATGCGCAGTTTTTTCGTGGGGAAGGCCGACTTGAGAACAATGAACGTTTGTGTAGACGTGATTGGCTAATGCAACATCGCGTTCAAGCGTACGAATCGGTGTGAGGTCCACGAACGAAACAAGTGTCAGTTGTGTGCGTTCGGTTTAAGGGCTCGCGGTTCCTTCGCCTACGGAGTTACGTCACAGTTCAGAGTTGGCTACAGAATAGTAAAGAGAGTTGCGGTGTTGCCTTTAGAGTCGTGAGTGCATAGAGTTGCGTAGAGTCGTTAGAACAGTGTGTTGTGTACCACAGTGGCGGTGTGTATTCTTATTATATTATTATACTAAATTGAAATTATAGTTAAGGGGCCCCACCGCTAGAAGCATTGCACGGCTTTATATCATACATCGTACCGTTCGCATTTCTCATCCGATTTTAATAAACTTGGGACCGTTTTAAAGATAATGAATAAATGCACGAGATGACAGAATAGCTTTTCGAAATCGACTACACGGATACACATAACTTTGTCTAGATTCGGCGTGGCGACTGTCTTCCCCTATGGCGTTTAGTTCATATTTTTTCCGTTTCTGTCGCTAAAGTCGCACACGACTTGCGCTCGAGGTGGTGAGGCCCCTTAATTCATGGCACTTGCCTCTATTCGGACTTGCGCATGCGCAAAAGTTTATTATTTACTATTCTCAGTTGGTAAAATATCTGAATCGAAAGAACCGATGTGCCGTGGTATTTCATTTTACGTTACATTACGTATGTACGAGACTAAAGCTCTCCCTCAGCTTTATTTCCCAATAATAGAAAACCCGGCGAAACTTTATTACGAATCTTTTCAACCGCAACACGGGGAAACTGTAATTTCAGGTTGCCGGACTCGGATGTTCATCGCGGCGAAAGGGTTTGAAAATTGAGAAACGACACGATTTTCCTGCGGAACGATTTCCCCGTAGATTTTCGCTACTTCTCGACTCACCCACCATTGAGTACGTGGACTAGGACACTGGCTGACTCGGCCGTGGATGGGGCACACGTGTAATTCCCAGAATCAGCAGGTAACGCTCTGGAGATCAAGAGACGTGACGTTCGCGTTTGCTTTTCGGTGACGACGCTGATCCCCCCTCTCTGGCTGTAATTTATCACGTGGTCACCCTTGTACCTGGAAAAACAAATTTACGGAATTCGGTGAGTGTTATTAAAGCTTACGTTTGTACGACTTTAACTTTACCGGGCTTTTTGACGATATTTTTCAAGCACGCCGTACAAATTATGTAATAGCAAAATTGCTATGATTTCGTGGCTGTGCTAAAAATGTTTTGCTTTGAAGTTTTTGCGTATCGTATATTTTTGGTTTATGAAATTTCTAAGCGCCGTATATCTCTGGATTCTGACATTCTTTCGCCCGGTTTTTACGTATGCCGTTTCGAGTACTAAAAGTTGTTGCAAATGAGACCCTTCGGCTATGTATGTTTGTGGCTCTTCAACGCGATCCAGTTTTTAAATAATATTTTCGACTGTTACCGCTGAAAATCATTTTTGGTATGTTTTTCAGTTTTTTCTATGTAGTTTTTTCTAAGTAGTTTTGACTATGCAGCATTTATGAGAGTGCGTTCGCGAAATGATTTACATGACTATAAAAGTATTGAAATTAAACAATAATAAACAATATTTTGATTCGATGACGTATAGATTTTCACGTCAATATTTTTTTCATAATAATACAACCGTACTGTCGAATAACAGTAAAAGCTGTTATTATATTTAGTAACAGAACAGCCTGTAATACATATATTCCAAACTTTTATATTCTTCGTGCTGAATTTAATTTCCGTTCTCCAGAGTGGGCGTCCCCTGTTTTTTTTGTGACACGTAATTTCCTTTAAACAGCATTCCTTTTACACCACTTATTATTCCCTTTCTCTTGATGCGGTGCTTCGCGCAATTAAAAATGTTCAGTTGTGAAATTTTATAGTTCCGATCAACCAAGCGAATTAATTCTTATGCAATCAGTTTTTCCATTACGTCTTTGTTAGTTCCACTCGTATGATTTAATAATCACATTCTATCCCGGAAAAATGAAATGTAATTAACAACCATTGCAATGTACGGTATCAAATTTTCAAACTTATACATTTTCCTGTATTTTTTTTGTATGTCCTCGTCGACGAACGTTCTTCGGCAGTTACTCTTAATTAATCCCGAATGAATCAGTTGGCCCCAAAAAATTCCGGTAATTAACGCCGTTCCCGTGTGCACTCAACAACGTGACCGCCGACCGAGAATTTTTCCCTTCGTCCATCGAGTGCCGGATCGAGTTTGCGAAATACCGAAACTAAAGCATTAAATCCGCGTAGTCGGCGGTTCCTCATTCATAACGTATTAGCATCCTGTTTCCTGGCCGATTTAGGTTAATAATCGACGCGTCCCCGATAGATTATAGAGAACTTTATAAACGAAGTTCGTTCGCGTCACGCGCGTACATCGGGATCCGCGGCGTTTATGTTTGGACGGTGTAAATTGAATTCGGTAAAATCCAATTAAACTCACCAGTAAATGAAGGACGGCGGCTCAGGTGTCTGCAGTACGATGCAGGTCAGATTGATGTCGCTCCCACTTTTGATATAAAGCTCCGAATTGCCGTTGATCTTCGCTTTCGACACTGCGAACACCCAAAAGGGGGGACATTAATGCGCCTCTATCGTGCCGGGATTATTTTTTTTTCTTATCGTCTAAATCTGCCGGGCCCTTATTAACCCATTTACGGGCGACTTGCGTAAACACAACATTTTATGCCTGGATTTTTTTTTTCTTCGCGACCACTTTGTGGACTTCACAAATGTAACCGTGACATGCACACGTTATTATCTTTACACGGAATTTAGCCCAGGGTCACCGTGTGCGTGTCACGGTTACATTTTACGGGCGGGAACGAAATTTATTTCCAACGAGTTAATTCCGAGTGATTATTAATTGATTTACGATATTCCGTACGGGTTACGCGATCAAGAAATTATAATCCGTTACTTGTGTTTCGCGGCGAACGAGCGCGAGGTTTCGAAATTGAACCGCGGAACGTAAAATTAGCTCGGAACACGCTTCGTTGAAACCGTATACCATTGCAATTTTTTCTATCTTTTTTCCTTCCCTCGCGATTCAGATATTACGTGCATATTTCTTCCAGCGTTCCGATATTCGCTGAAGTTATTCTTATTTTAAAAGAATCCCGGCTAGTCTATGTATTGCAAGTTTCTTCTGATTTACGATATTTAAATATTCCATTCTTTGGCAGCGAATTTAACGTTAATTTAATCAATATTACGCTGCACGTAAAAACAGTATAATATTGTGTACTCGACGAGAGCAGTATTTCTTCTCTAACCATATTTACGTTGACGAGGTTGTTATTCATCAGTTTAATAGAGTTGCGTATTGATTAATTCAACCACGTTTGATAATGAATACATCAACATCTACAGACCTACGACGCTGAGGTTAAAAGCCTGGCTGATTTTCGGTTCGGTTGACACTTGACACTCGTATATGCCGCTATCCCGGACCTGAGGCGAACTAATCTTCAGGGTCCATTCATCACTTCCGTCACTGTGTAGCGATTGGAAACGCTGGTCGTTCGTGTAGGTTAAGATCCCTACGGTTAGTATGTGCAAATCCCGCTGCCTGATCCACGAGACCTGAAAACGGACAAATGTTATCATGTATCCGAGAAGCTGTGGAAATTTCTACGCATCGATATTATCCACGTACAGAATTTTCATGCGCCGAATGTTTTTCACTTACATTTTCATTCACAGCATTTTCTGTACATTGTAATATGAAATTTTAACGAATAGAATATGTGTACACCGAATATTTCACCATTCGGAACTTTTACGGTCTAAAATTTCCAATTGGCGGATATTTCTGGATTTTATAAATGTTATTCAGGGAAATTTCTGCGCATTCTAATATCAGTAGACTCAAATCGTTGCACGGATTTAAAGTTTGTGCGATTTGAAATATTTTAGAACTCGTGAAATAAGAATTGCTAGACTGCTCGATAATTTATCGGCGTTCGATTGACGCATTAGTGTTTGCTCGAACTGCCTTCTATTCTTTATTTCCTTGACCTATTGTTTCCACGGTACAATTTGGAATCGTTTCTGTTATTGAACAAAGAGCGTGAGGGTAATAGAAACAGATGTGAGGGATAGGGGAGAAAAAGGAGGCCAGTCACATTTGACAAATTTTACAGAGAAGTCCTTTTAAGATTGCATTGTCCATTTGTTCCTCCCTGTATTTGTGCGATATTTTATTTTTTATAACACAGTCTATTTCTCTTCTTTCTGATTACACAATTCCGTGTAAATCATCCGAGAGGGATACCTTTAAAACGAACGAACGTGTTTACGTCTAGCTGTTCTATCCGTATCGTTCTAAATATACGAAAATATCATCTTTTAGACAGACTCTGAACCAGAAGAATTACAACGCTCGATAATACAATCCTCGAGATAATTAATTATTTTTACATTTGCGATCTTCATCCAAGTTATAATCCAAGTCTCGCCGGAAGAACATTTCCAACGTGGTAATTAATGAACGTAACAAGTTTTTCATTATAAGTACATCCGTTTCTGCTTATTCTTCTCTCGCCGGTTTCAGTGGGGATATCTAATACATACACAAACGTGTGTTTCCCTCGCGTTAACTCAATTCCGTGGATCTTCGCGATTCCAAAGTCACCGTATTTCCCGTGGCGTTTACGGCGAGTGAGAAAGACATTTAAACGAATTCCGCGATATCTACTGTATGCACGAGGTCAACAATTATATCCACCGGAGCCGTTTATCTAACACGGCGGAATTTTCTCGCGACAAAAAGGTCGGATTCAACTCTCAACGGAAAATAATTACGGACGACGGCGCGGCGAAATCCATAGAAAAATGAAAGCAGCGCTATCGACGAGGCGCCTGTTCCGGGACGAACGCAGGGACGTCGATGACGTTATTATCTCCCGAAATATTTTCCGTCTCCCCTCGGAAAGTATGTTATATAATTGTTTTTTTTCCCATCTGGAACCGGGCATCGACCGGTTACGAAACGATGAACGATGAAAAACTATCCGTCGTGTCGACAATTCGTTGTGTGTTGGTGTCATTGACGTTATGCCGCAGGTACAAGGTGCGTCGAAAATTCGAAAACCGTGTGATTTTTCACGATTAAATGAAGCGAAAACGCACGGTATAAATTTCACCCGTACGGGACTCTGTGTTTCGCGAAAAACGACTTGGCACTTAACGTAGCGAGCCGGGAATACAAAAATATTTTACTAGTGTTATACAGTATGTATATACACGTGGAATGTATACATACGGCTATTCGTTCTTGTCGTAAACACATTCACAGTTTTTATATTACACGTAACCTTTAGCGGACACCGTTATTGAATGTTTGTGGCAGGGTGGATTTGAACGTTAAAAATTGCAAGAATTGCAGGTGAAAATTTCGGGATTCGGATTTATTCCGGGACGTAGAATTTTCACATTCAACGAAACTTTATCTCTTTCAAATATCACCGTCTTATTTAAAAATACTTCAATCCCGAAATTTACCGAAACAAATTGTATTTCACTGTTATGAATTGTATGTTTCTATTTGATTCACATTGATCATTGATTCTATCGCGAAGAATCACACCGTTCCTTGCTGTTCCGTGATTTTCTAGTCGTCTTTTATAAACGAATGGATCCGAGTACATAGAATCCCTGCTCGTGGAACAGGTTCTCGGTGGGGGCGAGAGAAATTTGATTTATCGTCGATTACGATCGGTGATTGGAGTCTGACGGGTTCCTGTGCGTCATGCGGTGATGCATGAGGAAGCCAGATAACAGCTAATGTCACTGTTCAACGCTGACCTATGCACTTATCCGTAAAATTCCTTGTTGTTAAGATCTGCTGATATCTCGTTAAACGATCGATGAAAAAAGATTGATAATTAATCGACAAATTTTCGAACGAGTTATTTTCTCTCTATTATTCGCTGAATAACTAAAATTTAATCGATTCGAGAGTGACATTCTATTTGTGAGAATATTCTCTGACGTGTACTTTTTATTCGAATGTGAAATTTCTAATTGAATCATCGATGGGAAATGATATTTGCGAAAGTGATAGCCAATGCGTGTTGTACAATAGATTAAACAATTTAGTTAAGTTAATAGTTTGAAAGCCAGTACCATAAAATATAATAGGTTTTGATAAAAGGTCAAAATAGAACTTGAGGTAACAAAGTTAATGGAAAGGCAATATTGATGTTTCTCGGATAACAGAGTTTCGTTCGAATCAATTTGAATTTGATTGAAGTCATGAAAGATACCGTGAACACAGTCTGAGGCAGAACGGTGCATGTTTACTATATGTATAGGGTACATACATGCACTGCGATACATACCAATTTCGACAAAAATGGCTTCTCAAAACGTGTGTTTCAATATCGGAACGGTATCCGAGAATATTTTCATTTTCACTCAATTTTCCCGCGGTATTAGACACGAAAGGGTGGAATTCTGGTTTTACGAGAACACTGCAAAACGTATTTATAGAAAAATAATGTTTTTTTTATCGATTTAATCGACGAGAAAGACATAGAATGCACACACGTATCGATGATTTTATTGTTATTGAATATCCGTGTCGATCAGCGATTCCCTCGACGAGAAAATGAGTTGTAAAACCATTTTGAGGTGTTTTTGAATTTTTCGTCTACAGAATAACCCTCCTGTCGTAAAGTGATGAAGTGCTTATTGTTATTACGGATTACACTGGTTATCGTGATTGTTATTTTATTGATTATTCATTTACCTCCAGGCTCGTCAATCTACCTTGGTTATTTTAGTATTTTTCTCCAATTACAGCACAAATACTCCCCTTTTTTTAACGAAAACAAAGGCTGAGGAGGATGCAAAAATTCGTTCGTATAAAAGAATCCCTGGAAAAAGTTCGCGCACGGCTAAAAAGAGTGCTTCACGTATAGAATTTTTACGCCGTAAGGAGGAAATCACAGAAGCACCCTTCGTTGCCCGAACTTCGACTTTTTCATGGGTAAAAATACCTAATTACACAGAATAACATACATAACCGAACAAAAGTACAATGATATCATCCCTAAATATTATATTACGTCCAATAATAAACACACATTAAAATCTCCACACAAAACCACCTCAAATGCGTCAACTTACCAACCAACGCACGCATCAATATCACAGAAACAACCCTAAAAGCACCCTAACCCGCTACGTAGTCCACCCTCGTCCGACCGATCGCTATAATCAGTCAGTAAAAACTGTTCCAAAAAAACTAACGCGGTCCCGGGGCAAATTCAAATCATTCGATTGCCCGTGACCGGGTCCCCTCCCCCCCAAAGGACGTGAAAACCGTCGAATTTTCCCGTCCAGATTCCCGTCCGGCAATCTCGTTCCGTCGGACGAGCTCTGCCGGTTGTTCGCCGGGACACCCGTCGGTGTGTTATTACTACGTGGCGTGCGAGTGTGTGTGCTCGGGGCAATAAGGGAACTGGGGAACTTACAGCACGATCGCCAAGATTGCGCACCCTGCAGTGCAGGTAAGCGGATTGTCCGACGGTGGTCGTGGTCTCCCTCTTCGTCGTGTTGTCGAAGTAAGGCTGGCTAAAGGGCTGCTCCCAGTAAGAAGACGGATGGTGTTCCACAACCGATCCGCCGCCGCTCTTCGCCGCGCACTCTGCCAAGGACAATAAGCACAATTAAGAGGATTCCGTTTTCGTTTGCGTCGCTGTCATGGTATTTTAATGCTATAATTCTGTCGTCGACGAGGGAACCGGGGGGACGACGGTGGTAAGGTTTTTGGGCGAAGGGGGGGGGGATCGGATAAAATGTGCCGGAGACCGTTGAATGGAATTAAACGAAAACACCAAGGAACCCACGGCCGACGCTTTGTGCTTTTCGGTGACGGTTTATATGAAACCGGCGCGGAAAAGTCGACGGGAGAAAGAGAGAGGAGGACCTGGGGGAGGAGACGTATAATCCGGTTCGCGTGGAATTCGTCTTGGAGGTATGGGGAAATAAAACTCCGTGCGCGTGAACACGATGGGACGAGCTGTACATTCAATTCTGTGTTTGGTTGAAGTAGCTCTGATATTGTGGACTTGGTGTGGTTCTTTACTTTTTGGAAATTGAGGAAGACTTTTGATTGTGGGACATATTTATGGAAAATAGGAATTGATTATCTTAAAAAGAAACAGAAATATATTTTGTAAGATGTGTTATTTAATGTATTTAATTCGGCTTTGATAATTTCGCGGAACACCGGTTAAGAACCAGGGCTCTAAGAACCAGGTGTCTTCGCGATCACTCACGTAGGATGTTGGGATATGGAAATTTCCCTGTTTTCACGGGGAAGCGTTTGATAGTTGGGAAGTTTGGTATCGGTACCGCGAGTGCTGTGATTTATTACGCAGTTTTCCCCCGGATCGAAGAAATTTTATTAAAAGAATCTATTACGCCGTGAGTTACTCTAACGCTGGTTAGAAATTATGAAAAGTCGGGGAAAAGCTGGTCGCAGAAAATTAGTTGCTATAAAAACTTAACTTTCGAACCGACTGTTCTCAGACTCTCGATAACTTTCCCCCTATAATCTACCTCTACCAGCAACCCCATAGACAGAAAATAAATCCACAGTCTCCCTTGGTACAAAATATTCACTCAGACCTGCGAAATAATCGATACAGAATATACCCAGCGGTTCGCGTGATCGCTGTAATTGAAATCAATCGCAAAGACCAATTACCGCCACAAATCCACCGACATCTCCCCGGTAGCCTACGCGGTCCCGACTTCGATTCATCCCCCGGTGCACTTAACTAACAACATTCTACAAGACCCGGCTCGTTAAGTGTATTAAGTGTACTCCAAAGAGTTTTAACTCCCTCTGGAAAACGGATAAGTCGGCACTCTCGCTCGAGTATCTTACTTATGCCCGGTTTCCGGTCCGCTTATAACCCTCTGATTTGATTCCGGTACGATATTGGACGGTGGGATCGTCGTTCTTACTGAACGAGCACGAGGAGAACGTTTTCTGGATGGCCGGGACCCCGGGATATATACCAAGGGCGGCGTTTATACGAAATCGTATAGCGTGCGATACGAGCAGGTCAGAGACGTAGACGTAGACGACGACGACGACGACGGGGGGTTTCGGTAAAAGATCCGATCGGTGCCTGCGAATTGCACGATTGGCGAAGGGAAAACGGGATTACCGTTCGTTCGTTAAGAAACTTCCTCACGTGTTGTACGCGCGGCCATCTCGGAAAATAAACTTTTTACGTGCGGACGTAGCGAGCGTAGCGCGATGAGGAAGTTTTATACAATCCCGATAATTCGTAGGAATCAGTCGGGAACGAATCAATTCGATGCCGTCGGGCTCTCTCTCTCCCTCTCCCTCTCCGTCTCTTTCTGTTGGAATTTTATGAATTTCAATTCCCTGCCCGCGTCTACAACGGTTCCGGTTTACTTGTTTTCACACTTCGTCGCGATGTGTTACTCGTGAGAATGCTTTTTTTTTGTTTTTTTTGCAAACTCGTTTCCTGCACGGTAATTGGTGGCAACGGGTTTTTCTTTCTTTTTGTTTTCATCGAGACGTAACTTTTCCGCGCGGATTTTCTCGCAAACGGACGAATGTTTGACGGTTATAGTTTTTGGACAAATTTATTCTCTTTTTTTTAAATATTATTTTACAAAACCGGCAGTCTCGTGATTGTTATCATCGCGAAATGATAAAACGGAGTAAACAATGGTCGAGGGTATCAAACGAAAAGAACTCGACTTCACGCAGCAGTTCGTACATCCCCATCGATTTTACTTTCCACTTACATATCCTCCTACGACAGAATAATTCGCCGGCAAACTTTATCGCCAGCCATTTACCCCGCATTCGTACCAACCGCCTCATTTTCCACGGTTGAATTCTGTCGAGTGTCCTGCAACGAGAGGATACTTCCTTGGGTTTGGTGAAAAAAAAAATGTACTCCGCGAATAAGGGCGTCGTTTCCCTTCTTTTCGCGATCGGATCGCCCATTGCGATTGAAATCGATAACAATAACATTGACGCCGGCGCTTTTGAAAACGCCGGCCGGCTTATACGAGATCCGGAAGATATCCGGGGACGGTTTTGCCACTCTGTTGGCAGAATTTCGAGTGTCTGCCGAACGACCGAGCTACCCTTTTACCGCCCGACGGCCATTGTTAGGGGTCAAACGTCTCGAAAGTCAGCGATAACAAGATTTCTTCCTCCTTATTTCGCGCCAGGCACGTCGGGTGCGGTTAAAAATGCGTGAAAATTCATCCCGTTTTTCTCTCCCCCACGATATTCGATGCTCCGCGATTAGATTCTATTGAATTGAAAGTTATATTTATGTTACACGAATAAGTTTGTTTGTATACATATATATGTTTTATGAGAATTTTAATAAGCGAACGTTCCGTAATTGAATACATATAAGTTGTTTAATTTGGAATGGGCGTGGTAGAAAAATTTCGGTGAAACAACCAGTCTTTTCTTCGTATTTTTATTTCGTCCCGGTAATTAACCGGCATAAAAGGTTTCGAGGGACAGAAGAATGTTACGGTAAAATGGTAGTGAAATTTGATAACAATTTACAAAGGGCCTCCGTTTGAAAACGTTTATTGTTCAATGTTGATCAAACACAGTGGTTCGATGAAAGATAAACTTGAGTTTCAATTTCCGTCGTCGTAAATTTACAATTTTGTTGCCATTACCCTACATTGTTCCCCTATTTTCTATCGTAGATAAATATTGAACGTATTACCCACTCTGGAAACCGCGAACTCCGAAACTCGCGAATTCTGCAATTTCTCGCGAACTCCGACATTTAAATTTTAGAAAATATTTCGCGATTCATCGCGAGTGCACGACTATTTAAAATATACGTGCAGTCGGATGGGGGGGGGGGGTGAAAGATTTCTATCGATAATTCATCGCGTGCCCGCTTTCGCGACAGAATCGCGCGTTCTTTTCGAAGGGTGCTTTAATCGTTAGCCTTTTTACTCGACGTTTATTTTGTTGCCGGCACTATCCCCCATAGCCGTCGACTTTTTGCAGCGGCTTCAGCTGTTCTAAAGCACTACGTTACAGGAAGTGTCGAGTCATACGGTATTCAAGCGGGGACCGATCGATAGATTCGTGTAAAAAAAAAAAAACGAATCACGATCGGCGCTGCGTTGTGTGGACACAAACGGGCACTCGAAGGTATACTTCACCGTTGATTAACCCTAGAACTATGTACCGAGGATTAATTCGGTATATCTAAAAATATTAGGTATATATGTTTGAAATTGATTTAATTATTTACATATAGAAACGTAGTTATAAAGAATTGCAGAAGACACGCTTTCATAAATTTGAGTGATTTTTATAAGAAATTAGCAACTGTATTCTAGGGATATTTTCATTCCAATTCGAACGTTGTAAACCCTGACAAATTTTCTGAGTTTAAAAATAAATTGTCGCGAATGAACAGGTGATATCAAGTCCATATTCGTAACCGTCTACTGTGAGGTAGTCTGATTTTAAAGGGTCGACGCGTAAATCGGACGAATCATTTTGTTTCTCATTTTTTAATCGCGTTTTTAATTCCGTTTAATTTGTAATTTTTATAATCATTTAATACGCAATACGTTGCGTATGGCGCGTTGTGGCTTCACCGCAATAATTGTTTGGCCGTACCGCGCGCCGCTTATGGCGTTAACGATTTCGGTTTGGTAATTTTATCCGTTTCACGGGAATTACATGTACTAATTGTTGGTAATTGCGGAATGTATTTATTGAATTTTGTTTCGTTCCATCGACGCCCGACAATACGCCGAATTCCGTTTGAATTCTGCGGACATTGTGATCCAATTAAGGGAACTATGTCGAGTTTGACACTGTTCGGCACTGTCAGTTTGATAAGCTATCAGAAACGCGAATGCTTAAATGTAACTGAAAGTCTTCGTCCACTTCGGAGAAAGTATTTCGAAATCGGTCATACAGATTCAAACTGAAAGTATACAATTATATGTATTTTCATTGTATATTTTCACAAGAATCCCCGTAAAATTGGACGAACTGTAGGTACACGTAATATCACGTAAAAATATATACATAATCCGCACTTACAATGCTCGTCAGACATCTCAGCTTGTCTCGGGAGTAATAACTTTATTTCAGGATAACGGTGTTTTCATTGGGGCGTCGGGACGGTCGTGATATTCCTGAGAAATTCTAATATGCATTATCCGCCGGTATTACGTAACCGTAACTCGTTTCACACAACACGTGTTCCTATCTATTTTGTATCTTATCACAACTAAGGTTATTCCCGAGTTATATTCCCCGGGCTTGAAAGAAAAGCGGCACGATAGACTCGAGGGCCCGTCGATCTGGAAAAAGTATTTTCTATTTACAGAAACAATATTTTCACCGGGAACGTGAATTTCAGTGAAAACACCTTAAACATTCGCTCGCGTCAGACCGGCGACCAGCTTCGAATCTGTTATTTCAAGTGTCTTCCGTCACCTAATGACATTAGCGGAATATCAATAGGCGTCGGGATGCGATGAACAAAAAAAGACAGAAAAGAAAAGAAAAAAAGCCAGCCAGGACGACGAGTTTGTTAACCCCGTCTGCTTTTTTTTTCTCGGAGTACGGAAACTTTCGGCGAGGGAAACGTCCAGTGGAAAAAAAAAGAGAAGAAGTTCAGGTGTTTACTAATGGCCCGGGGCCCTGAAAACGACCGATAGATGCTTCAAGCACTGTTTGTTGAAACGGAGCCGTACTTTTTCGCCAACTTTTCCCCAACACCTAACTTCCGTTTCCACGCGGACGGTTAGCTTTGAAGAAAAACCATCGACCGGGCCGGCCTCTATTGTTTGCCCTCGATACTTTTGTATCGTAACGGATGTTTCTCGGCCGTTTTAACGCTTCCGGAACGGCTAACGAGGAAACTCGCGTCCCGCTTTAGTTTCTCTGTTTAAGCGAATGGGATTGTCGAAGATGTGTAGGGAGAATATGACACCTGAAGTGAAGGGGGTGAATGAGGGACTTTTTTGAGGATGTTTTATTTCAGTTTTTGAGACTTGTCAATGATAATATTATATTATTTTAATTACATATAATATACATTAATATACGAGGAACCGCAATATCCTGTTGGTGATGATTAAATTATGTCAACGTGGATTCAGAAATTCATTTATGAGTCGTTAATCGACAATATTTTATTAATATGGTTTTAATCGATTTATGATAATGGGAAGGTGATCCAATGAAAATGTCCTCGAAACCACGATCCCCGAAAAACACTCGTTATTGGATGAAATATAAGCAGACTTTGAAAAATTATTTCTTTGTAAATTTTTCCCAAAGTGTGAGAAAAAAAAAGTGAATCGCTCTGACTGTCAGTGTACAAACAACGTGATACGCAGAACGTGCCCAGAATGAAATTCCCGCTATTTATCATTAACTTATCGCGTCTCCTCAAACATAGAAGTCCTATTATCTTTAATCCTCACTTTCAACGTAAGCGTACCGCGTTTTCTTCGCGACGTTGCGTAGCTTGATCTACTAAAACGTCGTTTTCCCTCCGCGCGTATCAGAAATCACCTAACGTTATTTTCCCAGGAGTCAACGAATTTTTCTATCGGAATCCTTTTGCTTTCTCGTCCGTCGGCAGTACCCAGGGTCGTTTATAAAACGACTACGGCGAAAAAGAGATCCGAAAACACCGTCCAAGTATCTCGTTGCACTCTTCGTAAGTGAGAACGAAACGTGAAACCTCTCGCTGAAATCCAAGTGGCTTATGTCCTCGACATCACGGCTTGTTTGCTTTGAAAGTTAGCATATACATATACATACAGAGAGACATACATATACCGAAAAGTAGTACACTCTTCCGGGTGCTCCTCCTCTTCTCCCGTCCGTTTCTTTTCATTCCGCGTACCTTTGCCAGCTGGAAAAATATATGTTACTCCTGTGCTCGCTCGCCCTTTAACGTTACTTATCGAAATTGACTATCGCCTCTTTTAGCCGCGATGAAAAACCGCATTATTCTTCCGCCTCTCGCCGACGGAAAACCGGCTACTATTTCAAAGCTAAAATATATTACTCTCTCGCGTCACGGATCCCGCACGGCGTCAGATTTTCGTCGGCGATCAAATTTCCCGGAACCGGGTCAAGTCTCGTTCTTCATCTTCTTCTTCTTCGTCTTCTTCTTCTTCTATTCGCTCTTCTTCGTCTTCTCCGTCAATCGGTGTTAAATACATAAAAGTAAAATCGTATTTCAACCGGTACACCGATAAATACTTCGTGCAGCGAGTAGCAGCGCGCAATTGCAGACACTGCAATAAGATTAAGCGCGGAAACTTCATTTAACTCCGCTAAATTAGTAGCAAACACGTCCGTCGACGGATTCATTATTTCGAATAGTATTTCACCTAGTTCCGGTCGAAAGAACAAACATCAAGGGAAAGAGGGAGAGAGAAAGAGCGAGAGAGAGAGAGAGGAGAGAGTGTATGAAGAAGTCGTAGTGAAACGCGGAAACGAGCGTAGCAGTTAACGACTCTATCGCGCTATAAAGAGTTACACCAGCGAAACTTGGAAAAAGTAACATATTTCGTCGCTTTGTACAGTTCTATCATAGCCAAGGTCTTTCCGAAAATTTCCCTCGTTAAGGGAAACGCGTTTGCTTTGAAACGATTAAGTTTATTATATACTCTGCATCAGCGCACTTGTTGCAGCGGTTATACAATTTTTGAAAAACACGTCGGTAAATCCGTTTTTGGAGATAAACTTTGGAAACTTTGCTGGAAATCTGTTGAATGTTCTTCGTTTCAATTTTAGAGAATGAGAATAGTCGAACGATGATAAATTCTGCGGTTACGACGGTATAAAAAAGTTTAATTATTCGATGATAAACGCGTTCGTTTTAACGGGACTGGGCATTATTCAAGGGGACGACTGTATACCTATACGTTAACGTAGAAATATCGACGAAGAAACAGCGACACTAATAAGATATCCTACGTAAAGGAAAATGAGCATCGGATTATGCCAAATTGGAGGAGGAAAAATGATGTTCCATTTTGAAAGGGATCCATTAAAATTAACTAGAAGAAAGGAACGGAAATACCCCGGGAGACATTACGCGTGATGTTTCCTTTGAAAATGTAACAGGATATCCGAGTGAAATTGAAGCTCCTTGTGTTTTCGATATCTTGGTTACATTTACCTGCGCTGTTCCCGCATTAATTAACGTAGAATGATATCTTCGAACTAAAGGAATTTTAATTGACATCCCTCGTAAAAAGTGTCTTCGTTTTCATTCATTAAAATGCACGTGTTTGTCAATATTTCACACGTGTATTTACACGTGAGATTTCTCGTCAAGAATTTGTTAAATTTCGAGTTTTACTTCTACTATTACCACGAATATGGTGGTTTCGCCATAGCACCTAACTTGCATCGTTAAATCGACTAGTCACTTCCGTTTTTCTTCATTTCCGATAGCAATATTATTCGCCAGATCCACACGTGAACCATTTCAATCGCTTCGACCCAGCGTTTCCAATTTTCGTATTTTTTTTCACGCTTGTTTGCTCGGTGTTAGTCGCACAGTGTTTCGACTACCTGTGAATCAATCGGGACAGCCCTCGTTCAACGTAAGTAAGCCGGACTTACAAGATCTGGCAGTGTTGTAACGTATTACATCGTACGTCTGTTTCGCACCGCGCCACGTTGTGTTTTATTCGCTTCTTTTCACTTCTTTCGTTGTGTATGTATGTGTTGGTGCTCGCGTGTTTCGCTGGAGAAACGTTGCGGTAGACGCGGTGACGCGTTTGTATTTTTAACACCGCCCCCCCCCCATTTTTTTATACTGGCATAAGTTATTTTCAATACGGTCGTTTCATTTTTTAATCCGATTAAATATGATTTTGAAAAATTGGAACATAATTCCGCGCAGGGAAGTCTGTATATCAATATTACACGTTTGCCGGCATGATTTTCTGTTGATAATAGAAGAGACAGAAATGTGCGATATATGATTAAATGGATGACGATCGTTTTTCGTACTAAATATTTAATAACTTCGACGAATGGAATTAAAGCTACTGTTGTTATACGGTTTACTTAGCGTTTCATTGAAAATACGGGTAAATTAAATTTCCGAATCTTTCGGGAAGTATTCGAACGATTTTCAATGATGATTACGCGGGCTTCGGTATCAGTGAATTCATTAAATTCGGACTTTCTGTCAGTCGATATTTCCAAGAGCTGTATTTATGAAAATTAGGTAGTGATTTAATTAAAACGATTTTAATGTTTCTCTGACGTTGCATATTCTCGATGTTTCAAGAACTCGAAGTTATTTCGTGGAAAAAAAACAGTTTTATAACTAGGGAACTGATATTAACAGGAAGCTGTTGCGATAATTATTTAATACAAAGGTAAACTATGATACATCGATCTTAATACCTCGACGAACGTGACTGGAAACTAATTCGATAATTATTATCATATCTTGTAAGGTAATACGTCTGATACGTATCTCGCACTTACACCTTCATAATGGAACGCAGCGTCTGAAAGCAATTCGCGATAATTATATTTCATAGCGACCACCGTGGAACTTCGATAGAATAATTTTTTTTCCCGAAGTACCGTTGCTAATTAAATTACATCCAGCTATATGTATATATTAAATTCTTTTTTTTCTACCCTCGGTAGTGTACGGTTTGTCGATCAAGATATTAATGAGTTACATCATTTGCGCCAAAGAAATTTCTTCTCTTTTTGGAATCGGACAGAAAATTTCTATTAAAATATTTCACTTCCAAAACTAATGAGTTACATCATTTGCGAAAGGGAAGTGCGTTTTCGCGATAAAGATGAAACACTTTTATTAAAATATTTCAGGCAACATTTCAAATCGTAATTAATTACACGACTGACTTGAAACGATGTAATTTATTCGATCGCCTCGTTAATTGTTTAAAAATGTTGAAAATTCGGTGATCCGGTTGCGAGGGTTGTTCGCGTTCTACAGATGTATCCGCAAGTAATTTGCATAAAAGCGAATATAGATTTACAGTGCACGAGGATACTCTTCCGTTTTCAAAAGAAATTTACATACATTTGCATTGATCTTTTTCTAAGCCGTAACGATATTACTTTAGTAAAGTTACTGCCGGCCGCATTATTATACACCGTTGAAAAGTTATAACATTATTCCGAGCAAAGTGTACGCTTCTAATGAAATTTTTTCATTATTTCCGACCTGACTCGATATACTTGAAATACTTGCGGGATGACGTAACGCCGAAATGTAAACCAACAGGAAGTGTAATATAATAGAATTGTTTACATGTAGGTAAATATCTTTTTGTAGTAAGATTCGGAAGAATTTTTAATCATTTCGAACTATTCGTTTCAAAACTATCGTTTCACGTCGCGAACACGTTTATACGTTTAAAATATTCGAGATTATATTATCCGTCTCCGAAGAACCATAAAGAACTACAGAATACATTTCCTCGGGAGAGAAACTTG
Source organism: Mimumesa dahlbomi (assembly GCA_917499265.3). Lineage (NCBI taxonomy): Eukaryota > Metazoa > Arthropoda > Insecta > Hymenoptera > Crabronidae > Mimumesa > Mimumesa dahlbomi. The sequence continues at coordinate 3,627,407 of OU824113.1, read as the reverse complement.
TCACTGTGAGCACACATGTAGGAGAAATGCGTCTCGTTTCAACTGGACACTCGTTTTTCACGGGGAGTCTTATTCTGTGAAGCAATATAAACCTTTGATCGCTAACATATGGATGCACGTCCGTAACAATGCCGTGAGATATTGAATTTCTCCCGATGAAATACTACATTAAGTTCTATCAATGTCCTCCGACGTCTATATTTCCGAAAATCTTAAAAATCATCGCTCGTTTTTTTGTACTTTTCAAGAATACCAAGAAAAATGGATGTTCTCATATTTTCATCGTCTTTTTTCCCCATTTTTGAAGATACCACCAAACCACGGTAGTTAAGTGTCATTTTACAAAAATTCTGTAGATACCACGTCAACGATGTTTCTTTTTTTAAAAAATGAAGAAATTCCGTATATTTTTCATTTCAAAACACCGTAAAAGTAAATCCTCGTAATTTCTTTACTTTACCAAACGGCCGACGATATCCCGAAATCACGGCGGATACGTTTCCATTTTGCAAATGAAATTCCGCGCGGATATGAGTGCTACCAGAGGGGTCTTATCTCCAAAAATGTTGTTAAACGTCTCTTTGATAAATCGAAGTAGGTTACGCTCCTGATATCAGATATGTCTGGCACATGTTGCCTACAAAGGAAGGATAAATTGAACTTTCAGTTCGAAAGGGTATGAGGATACACCCGTGATTCTCTTTCCCCCCCCGATCATTCCTATTATTCTTCCAACGGATACCGTGTAAGCACTTAGGTGTACACTTTTAAAACCTACCGCCTACAAATGTGTCTATGTGTGTGTGTGTGTGTGTGTGTAACCCCCGTATTTACCGTGTGCCGATGTTGACTTTCTAAGCATAACCCGATAGCGATCGTGGGATCTTAATGCCGGGAATAGATCGTTGACCGTATTAAAACGATCGAATATCTGGGAAAGCAGCTAAGTGCTCGATTCAATTTTTCCGCAATTTCTAACGGAAGTACTAACGTTTCACGATTAACAAGTCCGTTTGCCTCGACGGATCCGCACGGAGCGGTATTAATCGGTGAAATGGATGACGATTGACGTTTGAACTTATAGAAAGTTTGTTTCTATATTTCATTGTTATATTTTACGGTATTTAGAAAGTTTCAGGTTAAGTTAGAGACTTGTATTTTAATTTGGGAATTCTACTTTGTAACGGAAGTGCCAATTTATGTCGTTTATTATAAGAATTGTGATTATTATTGAAACAGTTAATATTTCTGTATTTTTTTCCGGCAGTTTGAATGTGATTTTCTTACCTCTATTAGCGAATGGGAATCTTGGCTGTAACTTCCGAGAAGTATCCAGAGTTTTCGCATGTATTACATGTTCTTACGGGATCCAAGTGGATTACGTTTCTGGTATCTGGGTACGTTATCTTGCGGAGATCACGTACAAAGGAAATATGAAATGGATTTTGGCTTTTGAGGGAATATCACAGGTGCCCATTCTCCCCATCGATTCTTCCTTTGATTTTCATTTCGTAGCAAAGGTCACCGTAAAAGGCTGTGTCTATTCCGGGAATCGTTTTTCCCGCCCGAGACTTTCAATCCCTTTTCCAGAATTTTTCCGAAAAATTACACCTGTCTTATATTACGTTGTAATGGTATTCCATTTTGAATGTGTCTTCTATTAATCGGATATCGAACATCTCGATGGAAAACTTCTCGCGGAAACTGAACGGAAACAATTAATTTCCTTAAACTTTCCCCCGCGGGTTTCCTCGATTTCCATGGAACGAAAGTTCCAGGAGTTACGTCGTTTTTCGAATCACCTGCTCGAGTACTACTGCTTTCCGAGCATTTCGAGGACATTAGGGAACTTTTATGGCAGATCGATTCAACTTTCTCCATCATAAAATCACTCCCGACGGCGTAACAGCAATGGTATGATTTAAGAAGCCATTATCATTGCTACAACGTCCCATAAAAATCACGTCAAATTATTACGTGAAATCGCTGGTCGGAAGTACTGTTTCAAACTGCGTAAATTTCAAGGGTTATTATTAACAAAACTCGTGAAAATCTGTACTTTCATAATTTGAACATTAATCCTAGCAAACAGATCCTCCAATAAGATTTGTCAATAATAAGCTATACTCACCAATAAAATCTAACTATTCAAATACAATTTTAAACACATTTTTTTCGCGGGATAGAATCCTATTTAAAAAATATATACAATATCTCCCAAATATGTTACCTAATAAAATGTTAAAAAATCCTTCAGCTACGGAACAAATTCGCAAACACCCTCCATCATTCAGCGACAGCATTAGACGTAGAAATTCAGTTTCGGGGTGTCATTTTTTTTTGGTGAAATAGCCAGCTTCCCGTGAGAAATACGGATTCGGATGTTTCGGGGTGTCGTTAAAGTAGTGCCCCGGTATCGGAATCGGTCGCGGTACTCAGAGTGAGTGCTTCTCGTAATGCGAAAACTTTTTCTGAAATCCAAGTAGCTTATGTTCTCGACGTCTCCACTTGTCTCCTGTTTCCTCTTGGAACTCACGTACAGAAGCATGGGAAATACAGCCCCGGGTATGAGAGTACTAACGTATCACTAGCCTTTCTCTCGTACTTGTATTTGCTTCCTTCTTCTTCTTCGTTTTTTTTTTCACTTCTTCCTTTTCCCGTTTATTTTTATGTTCCAACCTTACGCGTTCACTTTCCGCCAATAGCGAACCGACTCCGACGGAATTCCTTGAGAGTCATTGAACGAATCAGACACTCTTCCCGATGGAAAGATACGACCGCGTACTTTTTATCCGTGTTTTTTGCCCTTTACCTCGGAACTTTCTTTCCAGGGGAAACATCGAAAATTTCGGGGATACATTCGTCGTAAAGCACTCTCGCGGAAAAATGACGTTATTTAGGGTGGAATGATCGAGAAACTGCAGAGATCATTCGTGAGACTGATGTCAAACTCTCGGGAGAATATTTGATATTGGAACGAATGATGTCAACGTGAAATTGTCGATGAAATTCTGTCGCAGGTCAAGCAACGAAATTATTAGGAGTAGAAATACCATTTTTTCGACGAATTTCAGTTGTTGATTATGTTTATCCGTTGCGAGACAGTTTAACGATAATTTAACGATAATTAAATTTACCCGAAACGTTGCGAAAAGTCATGGAAAACGACGATGAAAATTTGAATGATCAACGTTTCGTATAGTTTTCTAAATAGAATCTTTATTTTCGCAAACAATCGAGACAGCTTATATCGACACTTAATATTTTCCCCTAGTTCATGAATGACTGACAGTTTCACGATTACTCGGATCGATCGTACTTGTTTTTTATCATGTTTGATTCGCGCGATGGAAGACAAAAAAAAATCGGACGCAGACGCGATTCAATTTATCCGGGGAGAAAATAAATGTTTAATAGTTGGATGCATATTTATCTTGTCGGTTGAAGCAGTTTCGCACGTTATCCGATTAACTGAACATCTGCTTCGTAACGACTGCTTTGAACGCGGGAAAAAACAGTACCATTTTTTTTTTCATCGAACGTATAAACTAACACTTCAAGTGGTACGTTTAATGGAGAATTACAGACGTTCGTTTCTCCGTGAATTTTTCCCAATTCAACGCGACTTCCTCGTATTTCGTTCTACGTTTCCGTCGATATCGAATCCCCACCCCACCGGAATATTAATCGTATCGTTATTAAAGCCATTTTCAAGACTTATCGCTCACTTGATACGAAACTTGTGTCACGACGGCGGAATTATTCTTTCGTTTCTTTCTCTCGGCGGAATGGAAAGTCGTTCGCGTTGATTGCGTCACGCTTAAGAGCGCTATTTTGTGATTAACGGAAGACAATTTTCTTTTAATTACTAATTACTGGGGAACGTGTATACAATGCCCTCTAATTGCCACTGTATCATTGTGCGGCCCGTCTGCGAGGCAATGAAATGAATTTTCAGTTCGTTAAAATCTTCCTTTCAACGGCGCCGAAGCGACGTGCCTCAAAGGAGCCGCGGTGAAATATCGAAACTGCCGCAAACAGACTTTCTGATTTGATAACTTGCGCCGAAGTTTTGTGTTTCATAGCGTTCCAATTATTTTCATCCACTCCGGCGTGTTCGCTCTTCGAATTTAAACACCTGTTAAAAATACACTACGAAATCATATTCCCAGGAGGGCGGGGCGAGCGAAAAATGTTCCTCCCGTATTTCGTGTTCACCTTTTCAAACTCTAAGAGAGTCCGAAACAAAAATTGTACCACAGTTCTAACAAACTGTCAACGGTGCGCGGAAAATCACCGGGCGAAAAAAAAAAAATCCGGCAAAATTTTCGCGTAATACGGGACACCGAGGTAGAGTTTTAACCCTACCTGGATATTATGGGGTCATGCGAGAACATATACATATTTTTTTTTTGTTACCGTTTTACGTATGTTAAACTCGACGTCTGACTAAATACAACGTTTTTCATTTCTCTCCCCTATATTCTTGTTGTTATTATTATTTTTTTAATTTTTCACAAAAAATCCAGTCGTGCGTTCGTTGTTCCACGGTTTATTCGTCGGTGAAATATAATTGCTGGTTTCCAGAAATGATTCACCGTTTTCCGTTTCGCGGATTCTAATCCCTTTAACCACCTGTTTTCATTATGTGCCGCAGTTTTCGTTGTACATACCTTGTTGCTTCGTTCGGTAAGAAACAAATAGAAATCGATATTCGGCCACTTCGCCGTGCGGTACAAGTTCGCGTGAACCGTGGCCCCGTGGCCTTTAAAGCTGATATCCGCGGATAAGGGAGTTCCGCCGGAAAACAAAAGGATCCTCCTTCGGTAGTCGGAAGTGCCGAGAAGAGCGCTCGATCGCCGTTTACTCTTATCTGTCACGGAAAAAAGCCCGCGGGGGACCTTTCAGTATCCCTTTCTGTGTTTCCGCTTGATTACGAGAAAATAAAAACAACGAGGCCCGTACGATATTTTTCGTTGAAACCCCGCGAAAATGCGGCTCCCCGATCCTTTTGTTGCTGCGGACTCCTACGAGGGGGAAAAAAAACAAAGGGAAAAAAATGGAAATTCGCACACTTGACCTCGGCGTAATAAAAGTTTAAACATCGCGAGCCGATTTATCGGTTTCCGCGAACTCGCCGGAAATAGGTTGTGCGGATATTTTGGATCTTTTTTTTTAGGAATCGTGGATAATTATGTGAAAAAATGATACGTTTTATAATTGAGACTCATCGAAGTCTATAGAAATGTCTGCTTTGTTTGTGACAAAGCGTTTTGTAGACGCTGGGATTTCTGTTTAATTTTTAATTTCATTATTTACGAGCACTTTTTATCAGCAGAACGTTTCCATTCATTTGAAAAATAAAACAATATGTATATTGTATAAACTCTCGAATGGGAAAAATCCGTTTGCGAAACATCTCGACCGCATCGAGTTCGCCGAAAATTAAAAAAAGGACCTCGATAAATCTCGAATGCTTTGATAGTAACAACATGGTTTTCCTATTGCTCCACGAGGTATTTGAATTACCCGGGTGTTTCTGTCTATTATCGATTCTATCGGACCATCGGACGGGTCAATTATTGCGGGTTAATTATTGGTAATATTCAATCGCGTGACAAACAGAAAGGTGAGATTCCCAAGTATGAAAATCGACACGAATCTCCCTCCCTAGAAGTTCTCTTTAATTTTAACGCGGTTTCGAAAGATCTGAATCCACGAGTCACGATTAAAAGTAAAGAAGATAAGTTATCCGTCGAGTTCCGCAAACGAAATCTTCATTTCGCAACTTCCTTTTGCGCCGGCGAGTTAAGAGCATTAATCAATATCCCTAATGAAAAATGCTCCGTGGAAACTTTTCTTCTCGAAAGGATAAATGAAAGAAAGCTCGGTTTACATAACGTCTCTCAGCTGGGAGGAAGTCTATCTCTCTCTCTTTCTTTCTCTCTCTCTTTCTCTTAGATAAATAACGACTTCTTTGAGGCAACGAGTAAGCACGTATTTCAGTCGCATTTAAAAATTTAACCCCCGTCCGTCCGATTCGTTCGTATTTCAAACGGCTTATAAGTAACCACGAAATGCACTTACGTACACGTACAGGGTATTGCGTATACATATATGTATGTATGTATGAATGTAGTGCACGGTTACTTCTGGGCCATCGTGATCGATGTTTGTCATAAATTCCGTGGCGTTACTTGTCTCCACCTGCTCTCCCATATCCGTCGCCACGTCCGCGCATTTATCAGCGATTTAAGAGCGATTTCTGGTCCGTTGCTGGTCAGAGCATCGCTGGATATACCTGGCTTCGTGTGGAATGTGTGTGTGTGTGTGTGTGTGTGTGTGTGTTCGTGAAACTGGAATTACTCGCGGCGATCCGAAGGACCGATCGTTTCGGAAAAAATGGGGTCAATTTGATTTTTCTTTGTTCCCGGCGAGATTTGTTTTTCACGGAATTAATTGAAGTTGGTTAATTATGGAGAGCCGTGGTCCGTGGAGTTTGAAATTGTGGCCTGTCGGAGAGGTCCTGGGTTTCCGTATTTTTTAACCGTGAATGTCTGCGTTTCGACATTTTTACGCATTGAAACTTTTGGCGCGACGGTTGTTCGAGATTATACCGTATGGAGATTTTTTTTCAAGCTTTGAATCTGTCCGTTTTGATCTTTGAAGTTTCTACTGTTTGATGTTCTTCAGGATTCTTCAACTTTAAATTCAGAATTTCTTACGGTAGTATACAGAAGTGGGTCCTTCGAGATGTCGTTGAAATAACGATACAATTAAGTGAAATAAATTTCGCGAGAATTGCAAATCGGGTTTGTTCTCAGTCCGTTTTTCGAAACCGAGTCATTTGATCGAAAGAAATCATGTTTTTATGGAATTTGCCAGGAATCGTTGGAAATGTATAGTAATATTTACATTGTAAATAACTACAAACCTAATATCATCGCGGTGTTATGTAGAAAAAAAACAGCATTTCCTATTCCTCCGGAACCGTGATAATTACAAGCAGCGATTTTATTTCCAAAGTTATATCGTTTCACCGTAAAGCAGAAGTAACTGAATTTCGTTGCGCGAATTTGGAAAGCAAATTCGCAACGTATCCCGGAATCTTTTTCGCGCCGTAAGATTTTAAATTGAGAGAAGTTGCGCCCTCGGAATAGAGATTCGAGTAACGTTGAAAAATCGTCGGTTTTATCACGGAATTCCTGAAAAAAAAGATACATAAGAAATAAGAAGTGTTATAGCGCGAGAACTTCGATCGTATATTTTACGATACAGTGCTTCATAGAACAGTGAAACTCATTTCAGTTGATTTTAATTTTCAAAGAGGATAGGGAATATAAAATACATTGTGTTTCACAGGCAAGCCGTTAAAGTGCCGTTTATAAAACACAATATTATCAATATTTCTGATAGAATCCGCGATAATTCTATTCGAGAGTGATTGTATATGCGCATATCTAAAGAATGTTATCCGCCCGTTAAGTTTCATCATATTTCTTGTTTCTTTGCGTTGCTCCGGCTCTTCCAGTTCCTTTATTTCCTTATTCTCTCGTGTACACGCACATCCAAACGTTACTTACATACGTAAACTTTCGCAACTGCAGTTCACAGTTCTCGAGACTTTTCAAAGATGTACTCAAGCATTGCTATAAAGTGCTAAACCGGAGTGGAGAGAAAAAAAAACGCAAGAGGGGAAGAAGAAAAAGAATGGAAAATGCTCTTCTTTCATACAAAATAAACCAGCTGACCTACATGCAAACCATTAACAAAAAAAGTAAAGATTCCTCCAGGGTTATTTTTTTTCGGTCCAGATCAAAACCAGTCAAATATTAAACTGTGATATTCATCAAACGATTCCGATATCGCAAAACCTCGAGAATACTTTATTTCGTACGATTACGTTTTTGTTTCACATTCTTCTCTCAGTCTGATGGATCGAAACGAATTTATCGATATCGACTTATCGTTTGTATTTCTTTTAATCGTGACGCTGCCGAATGTTTCGAAAAGTACGTGAAAAATAGTTCGAGTTGGATTATGGTTTCTTGATGACGCGTTAGCGGGCAGGAAATGCGGCAATCTTTTGAAACGTCGACGGACACGTTTACGTTTGTAACATCAAACACGTACAACCCAATTTTCACCCGCTTCCTTCGAGTCTTCTTCGAAACTTATAATCTTTCCCAACTTCCTCGTTTCTTTCCCCCCCCCCCCCCCCCCCACACTCCACCCGCCCTCTTGGAACTTTCCGAAACAAAAACAATTACACACTACCGGTGGTTTAACTTTAACGAATACTTAGTATGTACCTTGAGGAAGTTAAGGCAAAGCAGTTATGTATACGCGTCTGAAGAAGTTTTTGAAGAGTGTTGGTATGCATTTAAAGGCACTGATACATTATACTTCAGCCAGTCGTCAAAGCCTGTGCTGTCTGATGCTCGTTAAGTATTCAAAATACTATAACATTTGAGAGTCTAGTTAAATATCGCTATGAACATGTTCCGCTAAATTTGCACAGGTATGTGTTTACTGAAATTTGTCTACTTTGATATCTGTTCTGCGCTTTGATATTCTATGCGTGGAATTTCTGCGCTTTGGAAATTTATGCATTAAAGTTCTGTGTTTTGAAATGTTACGCATGGTATTTGAGCGCTTTGTAATTCTATTTATCAAATTTCTACGCTTTGGAAATTTCTGCATTGAATTTCTGCGCTTTGATATTCTATGCGTGGAATTTCTGCGCTTTGAATTTCTGCGCTTTGAACTTCTGCGCTTTGAATTTCAGCGCTTTGAATTTCAGCGCTTTGAATTTCTGCGCTTTGAATTTCTGCGCTTTGAATTTCTGCGCTTTGAATTCCTGCGCTTTGAATTTCTGCGTTTTGAATTTCTGCGCTTTGATATTCTACGCGTGGAATTTCTGCGCTTTGGAAATGTATGCATTGAATTCTTGCGCTTTGACATGTTACGCGTGGTACTTGAGCGCTTTGAAATTCCATGCTTAACATTTCTACGCATTGAAATCGTATGCATTGCATTTCTGCGCTTTGTAATGTTAAGCAGAAAATTTCAAAGCGCAGAAATTCTATGCTTAAAATTTCTGTGCATTGGAATTGTACGCATTGAATTCCTACGCTTTGAAATTAGGCGACTAGAATTTCTACGCCTTTAAATCTTACGCGTGGTATTTAGCGTTTAAAAATTCTCCTATTTCCAACTGCAACCTCGTGGAATGTGAAAACGAACCATCCCCGTCTCACGTCGTGGAATTTGTTTTCCATCGTATCTCTTTTAAATCGAATCGTAATTTCCTCGGCGAATCGTAATTTCCTCCGCCACGTTTCCTTCCGTTTCTTTATCCTGCGGGATAAGTAGACCGAGTCTGAACAAGCTTTACTCCTCGGGAGCTTGTTACAATGGGGGGTGGACTCCCACGGAAGTATGTTAAATACGTTATACGCACGCTCGAGGAAATCGAAAATAAATGAACATTTACCGGAATTAACACAAGAAAACGGAGGAAAAAAGAAATCGACAAAATAAAAAGAATCTCAATTACAAACCGTACAATTTCTGACGAGTCGGCGATAAAAACGCGAACGAATGCAATTCCCGCGGACTTCTGGCGTCGATCGAAACCGGTGTTTCCACGTGAACGGGACGATCAGACTTGCAAGACTCAATTTACGTTAAACTTTCCTCATTGGACCGTCGAACGTCGGATATAACCGAGTATTGGTTGCAAATAAAAAAGACTGTTTTTAAGTAATCGACGTCGCCTGACGGAAACCGTTCGACGCCCGGGCGAACGTGAACCCCATCGTCGAATGGAAACCTCCGTCAAACTTTTTCAATTTCTTACGGCAAAGGGAATACCCGATAAATACGACCGTTTTACCGTAATTAAAAGTACGCGGAGACCCGCTGCAAATCGAAGAGTTTAAAGAAACGCGCTAAGCCACGAGAGCCCTTGAAGAATTTAATTACACGATCAAACGGGGGAAACCCATGGTATTTACAATACTTGATGATGATAATAATAATAATAATAATAATAATAAAATGAAATATGAAGGATATCTTATACATATGGATGGATTTACGATCACAATAGATTTATTCACCGGGACGATGAATTTTTAAAGAATTCCGAATTACGAGATATCTCTCGTCATTTTTCCCACTTTTTTCCCCACCGTATTTTATTCTTTGTCCGTGAGAATATTATAGGAAATCCATAGATGCCGGGGTTGTATATTGAAAATCATTTTTATTGACGGTTCACTTTTATTCACAATCGAACCGTCTGCACGTCATTTCACAATTCATACGATATTATTTTCATGATTTCAAACTGCCGGACAAAAGCGACAGAGAAGTTAATATCGTATAAATTGTTCATTTTTTATCGTTATGGTAGCCGGCCGGGATTGTTATCTAATTATAACGTGCTCTTATCGGAACAAACGTTCCGTGGTCACGTGAAAAACCCACTTGAAATCGGCGGACGTTATAATTACTTTTCAATTTCGCGGAATGTCATTGATCGACGTCATCGGTTACGCGATCGGGGAAAATTTTCTGTCAATTAGAGATCGAACGACTGCGGACGTTTCCGATGGACTCCCGAGGAAAAAATCTACGCGACGAATAAATTCCGCCGGAAATTTCGTTTAGATGATACAGTGCGAGATAATACATTTTCACGATCGATTATCTGCGTCGACAAGACAAACGGCCGCGGTCCAATTTCACCTTTTTTTCCGGACGTCATATCTTCAATGCCCCGGGCGACGTGAAACTGTTCCGAATACAAGTTTCGTTGATAAATGAATCGATCAGTTTGTAGAATCGAATATATAATTAGTTAACCGCGAACATTTAATTTTGGAACAAACACGATTCGGCGTTCGGCATTCGCTCAATTTTTGAGACAGCGCGCTGAAACTGGTACCATTGTTTTAGTTAGGAAATTTTACGCCAGATCAATATATAATAGTTGTACTTTTCGAAAATTTAATTTTTCGCAAAAATCTGAAGGGGGTAGGTCAAATTGTGACAGTTTTTTGGTTCTCAATAGCTCAATTTTTGCGATAGCGATCTGAAACTTGTACCATTGTTTTAGTTAGGAAATTCTACGCTAGATTAATGTATAATAGTTGCACTTTTCGAAAATTTAATTTTTCGCCAAAATCTGAAGGGGGTAGGTCAGGATTTTTTGCGATTTTCGTTATTCCTTCGGCATTTCCACAATTTTTTAGATATCAATCTGATTCTTTCACTGGCTTATTCGGCTTCGGATTCCGCGTCCGAAACGCCCTGGATCATTTTAATAGCTCAAAAATTACGGAAATGGCGAGCGATTTACGAAAATCGCAAAAAATCCTGACCTACCCCCTTCAGATTTTTGCGAAAAATTAAATTTTCGAAAAGTGCAACTATTATACATTGATCTGGCGTAGAATTTCCTAACTAAAACAATGGTACAAGTTTCAGATCGCTATCGCAAAAATTGAGCTATTGAGAACCATAAAACTGTCACAATTTTACCTACCCCCTTCAGATTTTTGCGAAAAATTAAATTTTCGAAAAGTGCAACTATTATACATTGATCTGGCGTAGAATTTCCTAACTAAATCAATGGTACCAGTCTCAGATCGCTATCTCAAAAATTGATCGAATGCCGACCAAAAAACTGCTTGAATTTCATGTTTTTTCTACGCTGGCCTAATTTTGCTCCAAACAAATTCAAATTTACGGGTATCGTTGTATCGGAAACAAGCGACAAAGGTAGCATAAAATTAATGTTCTCCCGCCTCCGAAACAAACTTCGCGAAGTAATTTGAATGCCGACGGATAAAAAGACGGCAACGGTGAATTTATCTACGATCAAATTCATTTACCGGTTTACTCGTTACTGACGTAACAAACTCGAAGTGCCTTGTAAGTTTATCTTCGGAGATAATCTCCGGTCGACATCATCTGAGAAACGAATTTCCGATAATCCGTTCGGGACGGAACGAACAAAACTTATCGAGTTACGTTAATCCGTTCGAGTCTGATCAGACAATACGTATGTCATAATGAAAATTTCGATCCGTTCGAATACGCGAAATTCATTCCAACTGAACCCTACTCAATAGTAAAATACAACTCACCATTAACTCATTTACTCTTCCCGGAATAAATTAATCCATAACAATTTCTTCAAATCTATCGTAAATCTGCATCAGTGAAAACAAACCTAGATTAGATAAATATGTATACACATATGTATATAAAACTAATATAAAAAAAGTATCTAAAGCAAAGATTAAGTCTCTATCTCCAACCTTTTCATCAGGACATCCATACGTGATCTGTACGCGTATGATAATAATAATAATAATAATAATAATAATAATAATAATAATAACAATAGTCGGAAAATTTGTTGGATTTTCCAACAGATCAACAATGCCGGCCAGTATAACGGCCCCGTTTCTGCACCGGCGTGTTTGAATGAGAGCCCCACGTGCACAACACACACGTGGGGAAACATACCCTCGCCTCTCTCGGACCACGTCGACAATGGAGGACGTCAAAAATATTGCCTTCAATAATGCCGAGGGCCCCTTCGATCGAAAGGAATTTTAATAAACGAGCTTTACGCCCGGCAACGTCTCCACGTGACCGGCACACGTATACACGTGAAACACACAAGTTTACGTTGAGTGTACGTGTACGGGGGCCCGGCTTCTCTTTTGCCTTGCAAATTTCCTAAATTCGTCGGGATTCACGTCACTAGCGACTCGTATTTACGTCAACGAGTTTGTATTGACGTAGACGTACCACATCCAGCGGAACGATATCGACTTATCCAACCACGGCGGTCAGATGAAAGTAGTTAACGCGTGGAATTAACGCGGGAGATTTGAAAAATTGTATTTCATTCGCTGGGAAATGAGTGGATCGCCACTTCGGATGAGATTTATCAAGATTTTTTTTTATAATTGTCATTCCTCTTGGTGTGCGAATAAGAGGTACTAGTCTACGTGGGATATTGAAATTTCATTTACGCTCGTTACAGGGTGTTCCTAAAGTTGTGGGAACTACCTGTTTCCCCTCGTCGGGGAAAGTATCATTATTTTTTTGTTGTTGTTGTTTATCAGACACTTCCGTTTGGAAAATTTGCCGCTCACTGTGTGCCATCGCCGTGGGAACGCGGAATCTGCGAGCATCGCGACGTGCACCTTTTGTGCGGACGCATTCGAAATAGGTCACGCGACAAATTTCAAGAGCCTTTTGTTCACGGAAACTTTGCGAGATACGCTATTATGATTCTTTCGATAGGCACGAAATCGCACGGCAGAATGTCAGCGGGGGAATTGTACACGTTTCCCGGCGGGAAAAGTTCCCGCTGCGTGGTCGATCCATTTAATTTTTACCATAAACCGTTTAAAGAGTCGCGACGTCAGGATTTCACCGGTGAAATTTCGTAATTTTCGAATACGAAATTTTGCAAATGACATTTTCCAACGTTGTCGATGCGAAAACGTCGCGGATACTAGGGGGTCACCGGTGACCGGCACGGCAATTTCTACTGATCAATAGAAAATCGTAATTATAATAAACGTTAATACTTGTACATATTTCGATAACACTATCGTTACTACGATTCAATAGTTGTGAAGGTATCAAAGCGTTAGAAAAATATCTAAGAATAATCCTATTTCTACAATTAGACTATACAATTATTACTGAATGTGACACGACATTCTTTCAAGGGAGCGTTGAAAATCCTCAAACCTCTCGTTGCCATTTCCATTTATGCGAAGTACTAATACTTTCTTCTTTTTCAGGTCGCTCGACGTTATCCAATTCGTCGGGAATCGCAGGGAACTGCGTCTGGTAAAGTTCAGCAGCCGGACGATTCTCCACGAAACAACCATTGACACAGCGTCGGTGACGATCTCGCGACATTTAACCGTAGCGGGGAACATAATTCGGGAACTACGTGCATCCGCGACGCATCCGTTTACACAGCCGGCTGTTCAGTGAAGCGGCCGGAATAGTGGGACCACACAATCACGAGTGGCTTCATCCGGAGATATAACTTTCCCAAGGATCCACCGTTGCGACCTACGACGTGATATCCTGCGCATCGTTAGTCAAGGTTTGACATCTTCTCGTAAAGGACATATCACACGAGTCATGGAACTCTTTCCGTTAGCCATTCTTTCATTTGCCTTTTTTTTCTAGGTGTCTATACATCGGTTTAAATGGATAAGAAATTGACGAATCTGGATGATCAGCGTAATAACGCTGTGAACCAGTTGACCGAAATTTATAACACCTTGACGAAAATGAAATCCGTTGATTATGACAAGAACGTGGCGTCGACGTACACGAAAGAGTTGTTGCCCATCCACGGCTCGTTCTGGACCATTCAGGGAAAAATAAGACAGATTGAAGCGCTAATCGAGGAGCAGTTTATCGCGGACTGGAATGAATGCCTTGATATCTGTACGAAGATGGTAGAACAGCCAAATGAGACACCTAAGGCTGCGAATGCTGAGACTAAGTTGCCCCCGAGTGTTGCTGCCACACAAAAGGTTTCCATCAAACCATTCGACGGTAATTACGAAGAATGGCAAACGTTCCATGATGCGTTCACGGCCAATGTCGTCAATATGACCACGTTAGAAAAATTTGCTTATCTAAAATCTGTCCTGTCTGGTCAAGCAGCCAGGTCAATAATGCATTTAAAATCTGACGCAAACGATTATGCGGTTGCCTGGAAACTTCTGCGAGCCCATTACTGCAAGCCCCGATTAGTGATTCAGCAGCGCATCGTGCCCTTATTGAATTTGACGAAGATTAGTGATACATTGGGCGCGTTACCCGCCTTCGCGACGATGGTGGAGGAAAAGCTCGATCGTCTAAAAGATGTGAAGGAGTCGGTCCTGTGGCAAGAGCTGCTACTCTATGTCGTGACAAGAGCATTGCCCGACAATACTGTCCGCGACTGGGAGGACTACGCATGTGATTACGATCAGCCTACCATCGCTAACCTTCTGACATATCTAAAATCATGTGTTCAGGGATGCGTGTCATACTTTTAGGCATCAGAATTGCAAAGGCAAGAAACGTTCAAACATGCAGAAAAATTGTGAAAGAATGATGCCACGTCCAAGCGATTGTTACAATGATCCAACCTGTCCCACTTGTGGGGGAGAATAATTTACTCGTGCTGCCAGGTTTCTTGAGGCTGTTGTAATGCGCGATGACTATATGCAGCAAAAAGCAAACACCTCTGTACCAACTGTCTGCGAATAGGTCATACTGCGCAGGTTTGTCGCTCGAGCGTTTGCAGGAAATGCCTAATACTAACTACACTTTTAACCATCGTTCACTATCGACGTTGCTGTTCAGGTTATTACCAATGCCCATTGTAATTGTAAGATCGATCATCGAACCGCGTGATATTAAAACAGAATGATAGAAACGTTGGTGAGAAAGTTTGGTAGTATTATAAATTAGCGTTCAGTGACGGGAGACAAACACTTTGCGGATTTATTATAGATCAGTCTGTGTTCAAGGGCTCCCCTATGGTTCGCTCGACCAAACACTGTGTTCGCCGCAGCTACATTTATTACCCATAGACGTCCCAAAACGACCGGCCCCATGGTTTCTTTGAATGGTGGTGCGGTGGTAGGTTATTCAGACACGTTGTTAACTTCATGTACGAAATTTCTAGCCACGCGACGAGTGATTGCGTTTTGTTTACGTCACATGTAAAATACATAGGGCAGGTGGAACGTGGAGCACGGTTGTTTGTCGAAGAAGACAAAGTTTTCCAGGTACGAAGCGGCTAAATGTGTCGCGGTATTTTTGTTCGTTTGTTTTATCACGACGCGGAATCGGTGGGAACTCGTTAGCGACTTATCCATAGAAACCATACCGGCGGGTTTTGGTAAAATTCCTTCCCGGGCGAGAACAAGCAAGGAATATTTACACTGGAACGCAATAAATCTTTTCGACCGGGGAAAAAAAATCAAGCATTAGAATTGCAGATCTTGTTGAATTCGAAACAGGTGTCAATACGTTCCATTTGATTGCTCGTCGCTGTCCGAGGATCCCATAAGATTCCGAAATTTAACTTTTATTTTCTACTCCGTGCGTTCCATGGACAATTAAACCGAGATTGTCATTCTTTTATCAATAAGCATGTACCAACAAATATTATGCTATTCAAACTACTTTATTTTCTTTTAATTTTTTTTTGTATTCCTATTTCATGTAAGCGCAATATAACTGATCGATGTAAAGTTATTAACGATAGTTTAGAAAGTTATTGTAAAGCAGTTTAAAGTAAATACACTGTAGTTCAGTGATTCCGTTTGAATTGTTCTGTGCGTGTGGAAAAATTGTTCTCCATCCGATTCCAAATCATTCGCTCACCTTTCACCAATGGCGACTGATAGACGTTAAGCTGGCACACCATGTACAATCCGGCGTGTTAAATCCGACAAAGCGTTCAACGTTCCGCGTCATTAGTCGCGACAGCTACGAAAGATTCTTCGTTATCTGTATCCGAATCGATAAACTCCGATTTTTGAATATGCGAAATTATCGCCGAGGAAGGTCGTCGATTATTTCATACTTTTCCATCGAATGCGTTCAACGGTGAACGAATGAATGTTTCGTGTCGTTCGTTTGACATTCTGCATTTGAAATTAACGATTTCTATGCCACGTTAGTGGGAGTCGTATCAATTTTTCCCGAGAATCTATAAAAGGTTTCGAATAGAATTCAAAGTAATTCAATTAATTCGTTTTAGTTACAAATTTAAATTTATTTTTCAAACATCGTCATCGTTTCCCCTAAAAGTATAATCTAAATAGATGTATTTAATATGTCGTCTAATTAATCGTCTCATATTAGCGTTCAAACAACACGAGATCCTATGTAGATTTCATTTCAATTCCATCGAAGGTACTCCGGTTTATCCGTGTTTTTGTTTGCCGCTCGTTGCCTATAGTCTCTCAACGATACTAGTTCCGGCTCCATCTGATCCGCGTAAACGCAACAGTATTTGTAGAATACCCATAAAATCGTGTGTCCAATACGGTAAGATAGCGATCCAATTCGAATGAAACACGACGTTCGGATGAGCTAGACATTGGACCGTAACGGATTAAAGTCAGTCGATAAACGCGATATGGATTAATAGTGATGGAGTTGGAATCGATACATTTTCTTCCTTTCTTTCTTTCTTTCTCTTTTTTCCCCCCTTTCTTTCCTCAAATCTTTTTTTCTCCAATTTCCCATCGAACCGAATAAATAGTATCATTTCTATATCCGTACGGTTCGCGTTCTCTCGCGGCCTGTCGGTCGTGTTCCGACGTGTACTTGAGGAGATTGAATTCGAAACTTTGAGACTCCGACCGTTTACAGTGTGTGTCTGCGCGTCGACGCGCCGGAAGAATGGAATTGGAATACAAAACCGTAGTTTGACAAGCGTTATTCCGCGCGGTGATGGATTATTTTTTCGTCGATTGATTCCGCCCCCCTCCTCTCTCCCCTCTTCACCCGTAGTCTGTCAATTCGAGAAACTGTAACCGCGATATTGCCCTAACATTACCGACGCACGCGTCACACGTTAACAGGTGAAATCTTTCTGTCACTTTGCATCGTTTGGCCGCTTCATTTCGATTAGAACGAACAAAGACGAAGCGTGTACTGCTCGACACGTGGAAACTGATCGATTCCACCTGTTTCACTTTATTTAACGATTCTCCATTTTTCGTAACCGACCACGTAATTAGTGTACTGTACGCCATCCAACTTGCTACCGCTGTATGTATGTATGTATGTATCGAGTACAGCATGAAACAACTTCTCGTACGAGGTCGTCAAACTCGAAGGGAATGAACAATCGGAACGAATCAGCCGCGGGAACCAGGTGGACGATGATAATATAATCGAAAGCAAATTTCGACGGGCATCCGCGGGAAGACGACAAAAATAGAAAGCTACAGTTTGAAATACAGACACGGGAAACAGAAGCTGTCACGTGCACAGGATTCGGTCAATTATAAGTTCCTGCGGGACGTGCCTCGCTTATGAAGAGCTCGCGTAGTCGTAGCCTTAAAGCCTCGGATAACCGAGGTACGGGGGCAGGAAAACGCAAAAGTGGAGCGTACGGTTCGGTAACTACGATTGTAATACATATATATACATATACATAAACCTATACCTATTGTATATACATACATATACATTTATATATAGGAAGAACGAGATAGAGAAGGGAACAAGGAAGGAAGAAAGGAAGGAAGGAAGGAAGGAATCGTTTCAGACAGGAGCCAACAGCCGGCACAGCCACCACCTTTCCCTTGTTCCTTGAGAATCTGCGAGTAAATAACGCAGGCATAGAGAGCAGCCTGCGCGCCCGGTGGAAGTCGTTTCCCTGAAACTTCTCTTTTCCAAGAGGGCGGTTAACGTAAACGCGATCTTATCTAGGTTCGGTCGAAACGATACTGAGAGAAACGGACCTATCCTCTGGCAGAGGCAGAGACCTATTCACTAAACTCTGGGCCATCGGAAGACTTCGAGGCGCAATCGATTCCACAGCCGGTACTTCTTTTTCCACCTCCTCTCCAATTCTCCCACCTTCTTCTTCTTCTCCACCTCCACTACCATCTTCCATCGTCCTCTTCCTACTTCGTAAGTTTTCTTTCTTCCTCTAGCCCAATCTTAATCCGAGTCTTTCTTTATTTGTGATTCAGTCGCTGCCAAACGGGGATAGTTTGAGAAATACACCGAGGCTATAGATTCGTATCATCCCGTTCCAATGGTCGCTCTTTGACCGTCTCGAGTGTCATCGAACGATAGTCCCGAAGTACCGCGTTCGTTATTTCGATCGGAATGGTTGAACCAATGGTACGATGAAGGAGGAGGAGGAGGAGGAGGAAGGGAGTGGGAGAGAGAGAGAGAGAGGAGAGTACCTGATGGATTGCTTCTCTTCAATCTATGGCCCCGATTCCGGAGAAACTGACCGTTCACGGATGATTAATTTTTCCGCGATCGCACTCGGCGTGTCACGTCCACCAGGGATTTCTGTTTTACCGGACAAGGAACCCTTTGACGAGACCCTATTCAGATGCAGGGGTCTCAAAAGGATTTTCCGGAATGATTCTTTGGTGAAAGACACTCGGGGATAATTGGAAGATTTAGTTAATGATTGTTCTAGGAAGGTGTTCGAGTGGATTTGATTTTCACGCTTGCAACGCGATTCTCTGGAGTGATGTTTGTTGTTAACGCGATGGAAATGAAGTTTCAGGCTTGTTATCGTTCGATTGGGTTTGATATCAAACGAAAGAACGCGGAGGGGAACGAATAAGTACTCGCGAAATATTGTTATTTTCAAGTTTCCAAGGTATTTGTTCCCATGAAGCTTCGGAGCTACTTTGATAGCCGATTCATTTATGCTAATGATGATGACAAGCAATTAATTACTCGCCTAAGTTAAGTAGAGTTTGTAACCCGACTCGTTCGAACTTTGCGAATATTCAGGAAGCGCAGTCTTCCCTGTCGTCGACTATTACTACTACTACTACTAGTTACAGTATACAATTATTTTTAAAGGGCGAAAAATATTCATCGTATCATTATCATCACCGCAAAATGACTTCTCGTTACACGAATCTCATCGTATTTCTCTACCCTTTCGTATTTTCTTTATCGTTATTGATATTTCCAACGAATCAATACTTTAACGGAATTCAATCTGAAACGCAATCACGCACTCCCGAAGATCCTGCAATTAATTACCCGAAATTCTAATTTAATATCACTTCATTGAAACGCCCGTTACGCATAAAGTTGCGATGTAATCATCCGAGGAATGTGCTGAAACGTCATACGTTAAATTGAAACACAATATCCCAGTGAAACGTATCGCACACATCGATTCCGTAATACCGCGGAAATCAGTGGTAGTGCGCCCGATCTGTTTCGCGCTCTCGATATGCAAATCACCGTCCATACATCGCGCTTTCGCCACTCTAATTAAGTCGGGTATCAGACAATAAATATTTAAAGAAACATTACCGTAGATCGCAATCTTATCGCGGGAAAGCCCGACCGACGTTTCAATTTACACGAACTATTTTCGGATTACGCCGCTGAAAGTTAATCATGTGGCGTCGCACAAAAAAAAACAGACCCCACCCTGTATCACTCGTTAAACAGTCAGACAGGTTTATAGACTCGTTTGGGAATAATTATATCGCACTATTTTCTCCCGTTGTCCAACCCATTCTATTGTGGATAACAGGGGTTGTGTTCTTTATAGGGAAATTGACATTATCAGATTCTGTTTTTTTTGTTCACATCCAACCTTTGAATGGAACGGTAAAAAATAGGAACAGCCGTAAATATGCGTTTAATTAGAATTTTAGTGTCCTAATTTCTCGGTTGTTCCGTTCACGGGTAATACAGCGTAATGGAGGGATAAGCGTGAAAAAGGGTAATTAAAAAATGTAACACAATTTGTGTGAAATAACTCCAACCGTGTACCTACCGTCTAAGAGTTAAATACTTTCTGAAAATTTGATGAGATAATAATTGAACGGCTGGATGCGAGGGAGCATTATTTATTCACGGTTTATAATTTATGAGGTGAAATTCGATGCATCGTAAAATAGTCTGTAGCTTCGTCCAATAGAAATGGAGGAGTAAGTAGTACAGGTCGATGACTGTGACTTTTTGACGTCAATGATAGAGTTTCATTGATTGGAATAAATAAGGGCCAGTATTTTTCATTCGTCTCGTTCAGATATTTTTATTCATTAATATTACAACGAGAAAAATTAGGTAAAACTACCCGAATTAGATAAAATTGATAATTTTCAAATTTGCGAAAATTACTAATTAACCGATTAATAATTATTCGAGCGCTGAAATTACTCGCGATGAAAATTATGGGTACACGCAACAATCCGTGCATTTTTCGCACAATTACGCGCATGTGTCGCGTGACGGAAAGCAGTTGCCGCGAAATTTTTTCCCATAATAACAAGGCGTCACATAATAAGTAGCCACGACTCCAGAGAAACTTATGAATCAACACAACAAATGAGATACCTCGTGGCAACTAATCGCTCTTACACTTTACAAAAAGCTAACACACCATCTGACCCTATAAAAACTACCAAACACCCTATAATTACCTACTAATTAATTCGTCCGTATTCTCAAGAAACAAAAATACCCACACATTTGATCGATATTCGAAAGTGTCGTAAAATAATATTAATAATTAAATAATATTAATTACTATAATCGTAATTGAAATGGAAAACGAAACGAGACGTGTTTCCCAGTAAATACATTACGTCGAATTACAATCTCGGAGTTCGCGGAACAATATTTTCGGCTCGAGGAACGTTTCGATTAAAAAAAACACACACTCTTCCCGCGGGATATCGTTCCCGATGGGAACTGCGATGTTTTTCCGCGTTGTATTATGTTCCGCGGGATTTTCCAGTGGCGCTGCGACTTCGGTTTGTCCGATCACTTGAACCCCTGTTATATGTTACATTTCAAGTGCAATCGGGAACGCGATCGGGTCGAGGGCTCGACGTGAAACAGCGATGAATTTCCTTCGAGTGACCTTTTTTTTTGTGAAATCCGAACGAGGGTTGTTTCGGAGTTCCGCAGCGGGAGTGCTGTCTCTCGGACAACTTCGCGGAATGTGTTGAATTTTTACGCTACTGATTTCTATGCCATTGAACATCGAGTTGCGTTTGTTTAAGTGGTCCGAAGTCATTAAACGAATGAAACGTTATTTACATAGCGTTCGATGAGCAGATTTGTACGTTCGATCGTTACGTAACGTTTGTTAGACACTTTTAACAAAATATGGAGGGTGTGATATATTTAATTATACAATTATTATACGTACTATCTATATAACGACGTTATAGTATACGTTAATTATAATACGAATCGAAAGAGACGTTATTATTCGAAATTTCTAACACGTTGACGCGCGTTGAACGAGAAAAACGTGTTAAATTACAAATTGTCCTCGCATCGACGGTTACACGATATTTAATTGACACGAATGTTCGAATATCAAGTATCGACGGCATAAATGAACACTGAAAATTCCCAGATAACACGAGCTTGCGAATCGTGCTAATCAATCGAACACAACCAGGAAGCGGCGAACGATTTCCTTCAGACCGAAGTAATATATCCAGGAACCGCACACCATCTCTCACATACTCGCGTGCCATGTATTCACCCCCCCCCCTCTCCCCCCCGAAAACCGAAACTAATTAAGAGGGAAATCTATTACCGTGTAGTTCGCTCTTCCGAACTTCGCGGGACAACCGTGGAATCGGCGAACACCGCGTGAAATCTGAATAATGCTGCTCGCGGGGAAACCATCGATACGGGCGTCGTCGGTGGTAAATCAAAGAAAAGTGTATTTCCTTGCCGGGGTTTTCAACGGGGAGAAAGAGACAGATGCGCGCATCAACGGCGGTCCATCATTCGAAGATGGAAGGGCTGGATGTTTCACAACGGGAAACATTTCTGACGGTTTGCTCTTCACCGTCGTTTCCCGAGTAATTGATGATGCAGACGGTACGTTGTTGACTGTATCTTTTCACTGTGAAGATTTTTTGAGATTTTTAGAGATTTTAGGAGTACTTAGAAATGAGGTTTAAGGGTTTATGTTGTGTTTTGTTGATTTTTATCTTTTTTTTTTAATATTACAGGAAATAGGTTGGTTCTTTATGAATTGCGAGAATGTTTATTTTCTTTGTATTTAAAAAATACTTAGCTATGAAATATGAGGGCAAGTGGTCAATATACGGGTCACGAATGGACGTAAACAATGTGAACCATGGCCCCACCCGAATCGCCCGATATTCCTTGAATATCTCTGTCACACCCAATAAAATCGAATTTAAGAAATATTTAGCAGCCTTTCGCGCTTTAAACAAATTACTAAATTATTGAATAGCTCTTTCTATAGTCAGATAAATTTAATATTATGTGAATAATAGATTTCACATACGTGTTTCATATACGTAAATATATTTCACTATCACTTATTGAGTAGCTTTCGGAAATTTAAAAAAGTACTCGAAACATCTATTTATATCTTGTCTGAAAATTACCCTAATCATCCTCGAGCTCGAGTCCTTCACCCATATCGTCAGTAACTCGACCACCATTAGCATCCATAAAATAACAACACAAACACAATGGTATCCACTGTAAGACTCTTTTCTTTCTCCATCTTTTTGTCATTCAGGCAATAATAAAATTTAAAACATTAAAATCGAATTCAAAAACTATTCAGCAGCTCTCAAAACTTTAGAAAAATCACTCTAATCCTCCCCGAGCTCGATTCCTCCACCCATATCGTCACTAACTCGACCACCATCAGCACCCATAAAACAACAACGCAAACACAATGGTATACACTCTAAGACTCCTTTCTCTCTCCATCTTTTTGTCATTCAGGGAATAATAAAATTTAAAACATTAAAATCGAATTCAAAAGCTATTCAGCAACTCTCGAAACTTAAAAAAATCACTCTAATCATCCCCGAGCTCGATTCCTCCACCCATATCGTCACTAACTCGACCACCATCAGCACCCATAAAACAACAACGCAAACACAATGGTATCCACTCGAAGACTCCTTTCTCTCCATCTTTTTGTTATTCAGGCAATAATAAAATTTAAAACATTAAAATCAAATTCAAAAACTATCCAGCAACTCTCGAAACTTAAAAAAATCACTCTAATCATCCCCGAGCTCGATTCCTCCACCCATATCGTCACTAACTCGACCACCATCAGCACCCATAAAACAACAACGCAAACACAATGGTATCCACTCGAAGACTCCTTTCTTCCCCCCCCTGGTGTTTTCGCCATTCAGGGGAGCGGCCGCAGTAGTATCAGCCCGTCGTACGGCCGGCAAGCACGTAACGAACGGGGGCCGATCGTGCGTTTTCATTACGGCGTAACGGGCTGTTTCGTTATTTGTTGTTAGCACGATCGGATAATAATCGCGGCGTACACGCGATGCCCTCGGCCTACGCCACCGCTAAATCGCAGCCCCGGCTCTAATATCGTCGTTGCGACGGTATTCGCCGATAATTCAGCGATTCGAATCCGACGTTCCGCCGGTAGTATACGATATTCGTTGCTGGCAAATGTCCAGATAGCCTCCACGAAGGTAAGTTCACGTGCCATTCTGAACAGATATCAGAGTGTACGTTGTCATGGCCGGAATATACGGTATGTCCTAAGGAATTCGGACACGTCGAACGGTGGTGGAAGGGGGTGGCGGACGAAGGGGGAAGAGGGGAGGTAACGTCCATTTTCTCCGGTCCCGTGGAAATCGTAATTTACGGCGGGGATTCGCGGTTTAACGAAAATACGCTTCGTAGCTACATTATACTTCTCGCGATGTAATCCTGGCGACCTCGTTACGAGGAAGAACCTGTAGAAGGAAATCACGGTGTACGTGTTTAATGTGTTCTTTGTATTCGTTGGGGGTGGGGGGGGGGGGATGGTTCGTAAGGGTGGAGGGATTCCGTCATTGGCGGATGGTGATGATGGTACGAGGCTCGAGAGGAATTAATGGGTTTGTTCGTTATGGCGATTCGATGGGTGTGTTGGTTTTTGGGGGGAGGGAATGGGGAATGTGTTGGACGTTTGTAGGTGTGGCGTGTTTGAGGTGTAATTGGGTGTTTTTAGGGAGATTTGAGATTTTTTTTTTATTAATGAAATGGTTGAAGTTAGAATTGCAAAAGTTGATCAGTGTAATTGTAGTTACTTCGTTATGTATGTAGGTGGCTGGGTGGTTTTGTTTAAAAAAATTAACTTAGTATTCTCCGGCGTCGTGAAAATGGCAGGTTTATTTGCCCTGGAATAACGTTATTAGGAAAATCGAATCTCCGGGAAAGATGCTTTTAAAAAATTATTTCGGTCCGCGGAACTAATACCGGCGCGGAAATTGATTTGCGTAACCTTGGAAAGATCTTCTCGAGATATGAATCGGAGCTTAACATTGATTCTCATTCAATTAGTAGATTCCCTGTCATTAATTAACTTCTTACTCTCAGTCAGAGTGGCTACGAACGATAAAGACATAGAATTACCCTTCCAGAAAGACTACTTGTTACATTCCATACCAATTTCTTGCCAATATATTCAAACTCGTAGACCCTCGATAACTTTCCGCTTCACCCTTCTCCCCCAATTTCTTCTACATTTCCAATCACATGATCTATAAATAATTCTCTAAATAAATTTTCCACCCGATAT
This sequence comes from Mimumesa dahlbomi, assembly GCA_917499265.3. Taxonomy (NCBI): domain Eukaryota; kingdom Metazoa; phylum Arthropoda; class Insecta; order Hymenoptera; family Crabronidae; genus Mimumesa; species Mimumesa dahlbomi. The sequence continues at coordinate 3,602,059 of OU824113.1, read as the reverse complement.
GTTAATTTTTCAATTAAAATCGAATACTTGCTTGAAATCTCGATAAGTTTCCATTTCTAGGAATCTCCCGGCCAGACAACGTTCGGACAGTTGTCAACAATGATTCGCACCCCACTTTTGAACCATCCGGTATTCATTGGCCGTGCGAAACGCCATTTGAAAGTGTAATGCGCGCTGATTCGCGGATATGGTCGCAAATATTGCCGCAAACACGCGTTGGAAAGTTTATCTGGCCGTGTTATTTCTACGGGATGTATTACGTATTATCCCGTCGGCTGCGGTGACCAATTACCAAATGGACGGCATTACGATTTCATTACGTTAATTGGCGTAATTACGTTTACAGTTAAGTGTATCTCAGTCGGCGCCGGTATCAAACGTAGGACTTGCGGATTACAAACGACACGCTGCGGGGATTTAATAACGTGCGTTGAACCGTTCGTGCCGTTCGCCGGTTGAAACGGAATCGTTTGTTAACCGTGGAATTATAACTGTGTCGCGTAATTACACGTTTTAATTCGAGCGACATATTTCGCTGCGGGATATTTTCTAAAAATTTCCCCCCCTTCCCCTTTCCATCACACCGAATTTTTGAAACACTCGTGGAGCTTCGTTTGGAAGTGTGACAGTATTTCTCATTAAAAAATCCACCGTTCGACTAATTTCGAAACTCGGATTGATTTTAATTTCAATCTACAGGTTTTGTTTTGAAATACAGCGATCGTCGTTGTAATTATCATAACATTTCACACATTTACCTGTCGTAACGTTTCACTCGTTGATTTCAATATTTCACACTTTTGCCAACGTGACATATCCCAGTTTTCCATTAGACACTTTCAATCTTTCGATCAAACAGTTCGTATCTTTCCACGGTAATCGTAGCACATTGACGAAAATAACTGTTCGCCAATAGAATTTTGCGAAATTTCTAAATAACACAAGCCCCGGCTCCAGTCCTCCGGCGGTGATCGAAACGCTATTTTCGATCGTGTAACGGTCAAGTTTGTCGGCACGTGTTTATCGAGGGACGGGAGGAAGCTCTTACTTTCGCAAATTTCACACACGGTGTGTAACCACCGTCACAGTTCTCTGTGATCGTAACAAGATATGCATGCGCACATTAGTCCGCCTGTAAGCACAAACGGGTTAGGGTGGTACACAGAAGGTAACACAATATAGATATTCGTTACACCCGATAGATATAAATAACTTTGCGGAGCGGAGGCTTGAATCGTGTGGCGTCATTTAATACGTTCACTGTCGACCCATATTTTAACACGTTAAGCGTCAAGGGACCGTCGCTTAACAAGGGACTTTATGGGACACGTGAGCAGAGACCACTGCTCCATTTAACACGTTCCGTTTACTCGCTCGGTCTAATTCCTTTTTGTTTTTTTTTTTTTTTTTTTTTTTATTCTCATCCGTAACGACATCTTCAATTCACCCGGTATATGTCCTTCAAGGTTCCGCTCGTTAGAAATTTGTTAGAGGATAGGACGACTCGATGGTATAATTCAATTGAACTCGGTGTGTTTGAATAAAAAGACTTTTCTTTTTGTTTCGAATCTTCGTGCGTCATGGCGACGAGTTTCAGTGAGATAAAGGAAATTAATTGTTGCGGGACGGATGAGGGGATAGGATATAATATTTGTCTACAAGGAGTAAAAAGCACCTTTTTTAATGTAATATTTTTGTATTCGTTGATTAGAAGCGAAGATCCATGGATATGGAGTGGAATAAACAATAATTATGTAATTTTATCGGAGAATTCTTTTTTAATGGGTTAGTTCGTTTAGAATACAATAAATCAGGGGAAATGATAAATATCAAGCGATGGATTTAGAATGAAAAAATAACGGCGGCAAATTCGTTTGTTGTTTCGACAAATAATTCTGACAATTGTCCGCGGAACGAGATATTCCGCGGTAAGTACGAATCACCGGAATTTCCCAGGGAAATAGAATTGCCCGGATTGCAACAACATTTAACCAAAGCGTTGGTTAGTTAAAATCCTGACAATCTATGTTGATCTGTACTTTAAATTCGACTACACTCGGTCAATCTCATTTGCAAAAATTTCCATGTTTTTCGTGCTGATCAAACAGAGTCAATGATTTTAAAGCCGCGCGGGTCGGCTGCAATTTTGCCGGCCGCTATTATCGGCGTTTGTTGAAACACTCGGGAAAAATCTGACGAAACAGCGATTTTTTTTCAAAATTTTTTCCCATGACGAGAATTATCGCGGAAATAATACAAACAGATTTCTGAGTATTCGGAAAAGGAATTGACGTAAGTCTTCGAAACATGATTTCGTAGAGGAGAGACGTATCTAATTAATGAACGTAATTAATAATTCATCTATTTCGCGTATAAATTATTACGATCCCGTGGAATGTCTGGAAAATCTCGCATCAGGAACAGGTATAATCCTGGCAGCGACCAATTAAAAATGAAAATTCATGTAAAGCGCCCGACGGGGTAATAATGCGCATAAAACATTACAATTTCCGGTCGTTGTATTTAATTTCTCGGCGATGCACTGAATATTGAAAACTCTCTGCGAAATGAATTCGAAATCGTGGAATTATTATACGTTGCATATCCAGGGGTACCGACAGAAAAAAATAGAAGGGGAAGTAAATTTAATTTCCCTCCGTGGATTGTTGGTACTTTGTATTTGGCTAACCTCGTTTAAAATAAATAAATAGTTATAACGATAAAAAATATATATATATATCTATATACAGACAGAGAGAGAGAGAGAGGGGTGGGTGGAGGGGGAGGGAGAGTCGGACTAAAGTTTTTCAGTTAAAACTCAAGTGGTGTAAGTAAAAGTTTGGTGTTTCCCAATAAAAAGATAGCAGCTAAAATGAAACTCTCGCCACTTCAGCTTTTACTGGCTCGGATATTTCGCGTTCTAACTGAAATTCCATAGAATTCGACATAAAAATGAAGGGACGCGTGTTATATGTTTCAAACTTCTTTCCAGGTCGGGTTTATCATTATTAAATCTTACCGGAATCCTTGCGGAGTGCAGAAAGATACTTGATACCTATATATACGCGTTGTACGGTTAGGCTCTTTTTGCCAAGAAATAAATTCACAAGCACACTTATCGGAATGACAAAAAAAAAATTGATTAATTCGTCAATTAGATTTTTCCCGAAGAAAAACTTCGCTAGCGAGCCGGTGTGGCAGTTTCTCGTGTTATTTACGACTCGAAGAGAAAGGATATGCTTCGCTCGTTGCGGCAATTTAGCAAATCGTCCGAGCGTTAACGAGCAACTCCGACGAAATCAAATTAGAGATGAAATATCATATTTCGTCGCTAATTGACCAAGTTTATGCCGGCGACTGTGCTCCCTGAAAAGTTCGACATATAATTTAGACGACAAGTGCCCGGGCATCGAATGACAAACTTCTAATAATCTACGAAAAGTCGACTTTACCGCTCGACGTAGTTATTTTTCAGTTATTGTAAGTTTCCATGAAACTTCACGTAAATCGAACGCGAACAATTTTTCTACGACCGCCTTCCCGTGAAATGTGTCAGTGAAAACTTTGCGAACTGTGTCGACAAGTTTCGTCGCTGATTTCGCGAAATAAGTCTCAGCCATTTATTACACAATATTATATCAAAATTATCAGAAAACTTAAAGAATTAATCCTTACAAAATTAACGTTACATTTTTCACCAATTAACATCTCCAAAAAACTTATTTGGTAAACAACACTTCAACAAAGATACATCCACACACACACACACATCTATTCAACATCCCCAGCACGGAAAATCAAATTATCCTCCGTCCCTAAGCGCAACCCCCTAACTCTTTCCAATTACCATTAAGTCTCCCGAATCAAACAAAATCTACAAAACTTTGTAGAATAAAATTCCGCACCAACACCGCGTTCGATCCCTTCCTGTCCACTTTCCCACCCATCCATACACTCACCCACACACACATATACACACGACCAACTCTTTTTTCACCCCGAATACTCTAAACAGCAGTTACCCAACTAGCGCGGACGTGCAATTACGAGAGAGTGCCGCGGCAAGGAAAAACTTTTTCCACGGGGCACCACGTGCGACGACGAGGAGGACGTAATGCATCTTCGGGCGTCGCGACGTTAAGCAAATAAAATGTCGCGCGGAAAAGGGGCGCCGGTGCACGCTATTCCCGGGAAAAGTAGGGAAAGGTAGAAGGAGGGAGAGGGGGAGGGGGGGGGGAGAGCAGAGGTATTGCATGTAATATACAGCGTGCGCGTACACATTTCTCGCGAGGTGCACCGATAGGTGTTAAAGCCGGCTCGAATACCGGCTTATCGCGATCGGAACACGAAGAGGCACCGCTTATCAGCGGCGCTGAAAAAGAAGCGAGGATTTTTCGTGCTTTTAACCTCGTTTCGCTGGCCGCGTTACGTCCCGTTTTTATTTTTATGATTGAACGAACTGACCCTACTCCCCCCACCCCTCCCCCCGGACTGTATTATGGGATTTCATGTAACCGATTGTTTTTTCCGGTGAACCCAGGCTGTCGCCAAAGGTTTTTATTTCCGACGAAACGTTTGATGTGTAACGTAATAAAAAATAACAGGAATTGAAAATGTTGATACTCGGTAGGTAAGTAGGGGATAAATAATCGGGGGAGATTTTTAATAATTTTTGTTGTATTTTTCAAGTGTCTGTTGTCTAATTAGTTTTTCGTTGACGATATCCACGATCGTTCTCGTGAATTCATCATTGTGGAAATGAAAAGTTTCCCGGGAGATCCCGGCATTAATTAACATGTCATCTATATCTATGTGTACGTGTGTTTTTTTTTATATACATAGATTAGATTACGCCTGATTTAAAATCCGCGAATGTAACGGTGAAAAAACGATGAAAAAAACGATGAAACGTTGTGTGTCTTTTTCCCCATTGTTTTTCCGCGAGCGTTTACGTAATCGTGGAAAAATCCGGGAAAAAAAATGTTCGCACGCGACGGTTACCGCGGTAAATTTTCGCGCGCGCGCGGCGAAATATTCGCCGGCCGAACCGAAAGCGAACATCGTCCACGTAATCTATTGCAAAAGTTCCCGGCGCGAAAATAAAGTATAAGTTTTTTGCAAGACGCCGTGACACGTAAGCGGCACGTTGCCAGCTTTTTGAACAAACATCGCACCCTTTATCATACGTTAGCTTCGCCGCCTACTTCGCAATTCTAAGTGCAATTTGTCCGTTCCTGCAGTCTAGCAATTTTAGCCCGACAAATTTGATAAACGTCTCATCAACGAACGTATCCTGGCGAAAGAAATTCCCGTAAATGAGGTGACGGAACGGTTTTGCCTCGTCTTCTTATATTTACTCAATGCACGTATCTGTGTGTCGCCCGGTATGTGTGTGTGTGTGTGTATGTGTGCGTCTGTGTAGAGCCAAATATACCCGGGGAAAACGACAAAAGTGCGCGCGCCGGAAATTGAAAGTAAATATTCGCCGAGTCGCGTTTGCATCGATGTCGAATATCATGTTAATCGTTGATATTTCGTTTTTTTTTCCTTTTTTATAGAAAAAAAATCAATCTCCAGATAACATCATCCATTTCCATTTTCGTCGAATTTCTTTTTTTATTTTAACGTGGCGATTATTTCTCATCGGCTTCTTTGATGTTTGCCGAAAATTTTAAAAATCCGCGGCACTCAAAGCGCGATCGCGGGTCACGTGACCCGCGGGTAAGTCGTTGCCGAATGCACGCGTGCCCGGAATCCAGACGGTACTTCCGATTATACAGATCATACGGATGATCAAGCAGGATTTAGGCGCGCGTTACTCAGACGGCCTAGGGATTATTCGATTTCGACGTGTCGGATTTGCGCGGGCCGCGTAATCCAGGTAATTCCGCAAACGTGAAAGTCGGCAGTCGAGTGGACATGTGTAAACCGGGCAAGTTAACCGGTTGCCGGTAGATTTCGATTTCGGGCCCGTAAGCTAATGGATCGATATTAGACGTGTTCGATACGGAATTTTTAAATGAACAGTATAGGATATGGGATGAGAGGTGAGAGTGTCGTCGTGTGGAAATTTTAAAGCGACAAAATTTCGTCGCGTGGAAATTTCAAGGTACCAAAATTTCTTCGCGTGGAAATTTCAGAGCATGGAAATACCAGTGCGTGGAAATGTCAAAGCATAGAAATATCAGTGCGTGGAAATTTCAAAGCATCGAAATAGAGTCGCGTGGAAATTTCAAAGCATGGAAATACCAGTGCGTGGAAATTTCAGAGCAGCGAAATAGAGTTGCGTGGAAATTTTAGAGCATCGAAATAGAGTCGCGTGGAAATTTCAAAGCATCGAAATACCAGTACGTGGAAATTTCAAAGCATAGAAATACCAGTGCGTAAAAATTCAAAGCATAGAAATACCAGTGCGTGGAAATTTCAAAGCATAGAAATACCAGTGCGTGGAAATTTCAAAGCATAGAAATACCAGTGCGTGGAAATTTCAAAGCATAGAAATAGCAGTGCGTGGAAATTTCAAAGCATAGAAATACCAGTGCGTGGAAATTTCAGGATATCAAAATATCGTCGCTTACAAATTTCAAGGCGCCAAATATCGTCGCGTGGAAATTCCATGCCCTGCGCTATTTGTAATCTAATTAACGGTGAAAATGACAATTTCCGGAATTCCAGACGAATCGATTAAAATAGCGAATAATTACAAGCAGATGTGAGATTTTTTTTATCAATACAACAAGCGATTCCCGTAAATGCGTTAATTACGTTCATGTATTTTTCATAGCCGATTTTCGCAATCTTGTTCACCGTTTTTACAGACATTTATCCGGGTGTATAATAGATTCCGGGGCTTCTCAATGCTTTGTTATGGAAATTGGATTTCCCTATAGCGATATTACGCGGGTTTGTCCGTCGTCTACCGTTTTCAATATTTCTTTCATGTTACAATAACCGAGCAAGTAAGTAGAGCCTGGAAAATACAACCCCTTTCAGGATTGACGTCTATTTGAAAATAAAATGCGTACTATACTACTAAAAACATTTTCAGTGTAACGCACCCTTATAGTTAATACATATAAAACATTTTCCCAACTTTCCCCTAAAAATTTCACTAAAAATTACCCCCAAAAAATTCCCTAATTATTTAAACCATTCAACCATCAACAAATTGCTCACAAATATACAATTCTTTCCCCTAACTCCACAGTGTTAATTCCACCATAGAAATCGTCGGTCCACCATCAAACAAGAAACTCCCAGTTCCCCATACATCTACACACGTACGTATGTATACGTATAGTCCGCAATCAACCGACTACCTCCGTGAGATCCAATTAGTCAGTACCTACACCTAAGTCCAAATACTCGTTATCCGTCAGATTTGATTGCGAGGTAAAAATCACTTTGGTCTATAGAATTATCCGTTCGGTCTGGATACGATACAATCTAACCCCGGAGTTACACGCCGTATACGGAAAGCCGGATTCGTGCGATACAAGTAATCCTGGTAATTCTACAAACGGCAAAGTTTTCGATCAATACGGCGTACCCTCAAACGGCAAGACAATGAGAGGTTGCGATTCCTGGACCTCTGTATGGTCTATTGACCCAGTGCCGGAGTCACTACGGCAATTGGTCAATACCCATGGCTCCCCCCCCCCTCCTTCCCCCTGGTACTCGTTGTCTCGGAGATTAGATCTCAAAGTAAATTTCCCGACCGGGGATTTCCTCTTGCGAATTTTCCACCGGGCGCTACACCTTCGGATTCACTTAATCCGTTTATTGCGTGAGAATCGGACGTTTTACTGGCGGAAAGAAGAAAAATAGGGATTATTGTACGATACTGTAGGGTGAGATGGAGAATTTGCTTTATTTTTTTATTTTATTTAAATGTAGGCATTGTGCAATAGGTCCTAGTGTCATTATTTTATACTATGATAAAGTCTCTTCTTTTTTGTATCGGTAAAATATGGTCATTATATTTAATAGAATACTGTAAGGGGGGACTGAGAATTTTTTATTCTATTTTTTGTAGTCTCAGTCATATTATCTTATACAATGACAAAGTGTATCCACGTTTTTCTACAGGGAAGATGTAGTAAGTACATTTAAGCGAAAAGAAGTTTTCCGAAACATTTCCTGGAATATTTCATGCACAGTGTTTTCGTTTCACGTAAGCTTCTCTTGTAATTATATCGCTATCATTTCCAACAAAAATAGAGATTATTATAGTATAAGCCAGGACCGGGAATATTTTGTTATTTACATGGAGTTGTGGATATTTGATTTTTGTTGGAAATCATATTGTTATGAGAGGATTGTATGTACAATACAAATTTCGTGGATAAAGAATTCCGGGAATTGTTTACCGGGAAACTTCTTGTTATTTAAATGTAGTTTTTGCATTTTACTGGTATAAACATAGAGAGTCTTTGTTATAATATTCGATAACGCGATTGAGAATCTACTTTTATTAAAATGTTGATATTGCAGGTATTATTCTATGACTGTTGGAAACGATGGCGGTATAGTTACACGGGGATTTCATGTAAAATGAAATGTTTGAAAATAAAGTATTCCGGGAAATGTTGTTTACCGAGAAACGAATTGAAGCAAGTATTATATTTTCCCGTGGAAAAAGCCAGTGTTTACTGGAGTAAAACAAGTTTAAAGTATTACAGTAATTGCTTTACTGTTGATCTCGTTATTACTTCGAGTTGAACTTAGTTGGAGTATCTTATTATTATCTTCAATAGAACTCTGTACTTTCGTAAGTGTACGTAATTTCGTACAACGTTCGCTACGAAATGTAGTAAATCAATTACAGGAAAGGGAGTGGGGAGCCAATGATCAACAGAGGGGAACGAGGATGACATTTTCCCTGAATTACATATTCTCTCTTTTTTTCACTTTAATGTCGATAGTGATTCGTTGGAACATAAAAGTTGTTTTTCCTCGTGATAAATTAATGGCTATATTCTCCTCATAATCGGATTTATTTTGCGTAGAATTTTTATGCGTCAAAATTTCGAGGCGTTCAGATTTTAATTGGTTCACATTTCTGCGCCCTGAAAAGTTTGAGAAAGATCTACAATTTCCACGTGTCATAAATTCAGAGCTGTGAAAAATTTCCTCATGTTTAAATTTTTATCGTACGAGAAGTTCGAAGGTTTTAGAATCTCCGGGTGATGAAATTTCAAGATTGCGGAAAAGAACATTGTTCGATACGTGTTTTCTCGCAGCGATAAATTAATTCCAGTTTACTCGCTATCGAATTTTATTCCGAGATTTCAGTTAACGGGTGAATTCCTATAAAAAAAAACTGAATCGCACGGTTAACTAAGGAAACTCGTAGCTCGTTGTTAAGTCTCTACAGCCCCGCGGCTGTTATTTCAACGTAGTTTCTATCGAGCATCTATGTATATTCATCGTTGTTTCGCTTCTCCTGGATTGCGCTATTATTAGAAAGATACTATAAGCGGTATATTTCTGTTTACACGCGAAGAAATAGAAGGTACACAACAATGTATCGTCGTTTTATTTCACAATGCAAACGCTGTCCTATTCTTTTTAATTATCCCAAATGTGCAATCGCAACGGCACAATGCAGAGTGCAATTTTTATGTTTTTAAATCAAGAATACTACTCCCACTATAGGCGAAGTTATTTCGCAGTGAATAACAAATTTCTGCTTTGAAAATTCAGGCTGAAACGTTTCCAAGCTTTCGAATTTAGGATTCACAAAGTGGGTGAAATTTCCACGCTCTGAAATTTCTGTGCCTGATATTTCCACGCCTTGAAATTTCTATGGTTGAAACTTCCACGCGTTGGAATTGTAATGATTGAAATTTCCATGCTCTGAATATTCTATTTCTGAAATTTCCAAGCCTTGAAATTTCCACGTCTTGAAATTTCTATGGCTGAAACTTCCACGCGTTGGAATTGTAATGATTGAAATTTCCATGCTTTGAATTTTCTATGTCTGAAATTTCCATGCCTTGAAATTTCCGTGTCTTGAAATTTCTACGCCTTGAAATTTCTATGGCTGAAATTTCCACGCCTTGAAATTTCTATGGCTGAAATGTCCACGCCTTGAAATTTCTATGGCTGAAACTTCCACGTGCTGGAATTCCAATGATTGAAATTTCCATGCCTTGAAATTTTCGCGCCTTAAAATTTCCACGCCTTGAAATTTCCATGCCTTGAATTTTCTATACCTGAAATTTCCACGCCTTGAAATGTTCACGCCTAGAAATTTCTAAAAAGTTCCTATCTCGTAAATTTCCGACACCGTGCAACGTTTACTACCTAAATATTCATCAAATATTCATTTCTATCAAACATTTCCCACTCGACAATCCCATCGAAATATCATATATCCGTAAACATAATAATTCTAACAACAATACAATACGGTTGTAGGACATTCATTCGTTGACGGCAGCGTCTTTCGCAATCTTTCGACGTTCTAGATGTTCTTGCGAAAAAAAATAAGACATTATTATGGGTGGGAAGAATTCGTAGCGCTATTTCGCTTTGCTTGATCGCAGCCTGGCCCGCGAAATATAGGTCTGGAATTCTGCCAGGATAAGATCTTCCACGAAGCCAGCAAAATTTAACGAGCGGACTAGCAAGACTATGCGGGCACACGAGTCAGGATTTACCATCCTCGCAGCTCTTCCATGGGATTAACCATTAACCGTTCTACAAAACTGGAGAACGATCTATTTCGAGAAATCGTATTGGCGTGACGTCATCGATATTGCCGTTGGTTCGGTAATTTTTAATTGAATTCCCTAATTACAGATCCTCTTCTGTCTCTGATTCAACGTAATTGCGTTTTAAACGATTTGATACCGTCTAATGGATTCTATTTTTGTTTTTGTATCGTTGGTTGTTCCATCGTTATTATTGTACCGTTCTATAAATAATTATTTTATTTATTTATTAACAAGATGAATTCGAGATAAGTTTCTACGTGTACAGTTAACTGGGGGGTGATGCTCTATACGTTGACTTATACTACTTAGATTTCTCGTAACAACTAATTTCCATAACGTTCGAGTGATGAACTTGTTGTCTGACGAAGTTCTCGTGAAAAACGTATAAAACTGATATTTGGTTATTTACCACGGTCATTGGGCGTCTGGTAACGAAAGTGCAATGGTGTCCATAAACCGGAATCATGTCGCTATTAAACGAGACATATTTTGAAACGGTTAAAGTTTCCCTGGCTTCATTAGGATAATTAATTTTCTCACGAAGGCGTTGCATTTTAATTATTTCTACTTAAACAGAAATTAATTACCGCTATAGCCAGACAAGTAACATTCATCGAAGACGTCAAAAACTTTCGACGCGAAATTACGCGGTTTTTTTTTCGTTGATTCGACCAAATGTCTTTATCCCCCCTCCCCCACTACTTTGCGATGGTGTAATAATTTCAATTACACAGAAATTCATATCGCTCCGCACGCGAACAAATTTATGCACGTGACCGCCATTTTAATTCCGCGAATGTTACGAGCAGCGATTTATTCAACGTTCCGCCATACACGCATGTGTTTACATAATTATACAACCGGTGTATTTACCGATGTAACAAGCGACAGGGGAAGGGGATTTTCATACGTTTCTAATTACCGCTCTCACGACGGAAATAATCGTTTTTATCGCACCTTTCGCTGTCAATCTAAACGAAATGATTTATGGCACGAATCAAATTCAGACCGTCCGCACATCGCGATCGATTCGGCAACGGTCACGGACGATACGAATTTTATTCACTCTTTTTTTTTTGTTTTAATCACTATCGACAGCTCGATACAATCGACGACCGGCGTTCCCCCGGTAATTGAACTATGCACCGTCCGCAATTATATAATTCATTAACAAAAATAACGAATAACTCGTTTGATAAAAGTGTACAAAATTCTACCAGAAGACTGATTTCTAAACAGAATCATAATTAAAAAAAAAAAAAAACAGCATTTCACGATCACAGAGTGACATTCGTGGACCAAAAGAATTAAAAAAAGAATAAAAAAAGTATGAAGAACCATCGCAACGGTGGGTTAGAGTAGACTCGAGCCGCGCGAAGTCAGACAAAAAGATTTATACGATCGATAAACGGAACCGCTGGATCTAACGTTCTATCTGCTGGAAGTCTTCTGACGCTCCTCCGCCGTTTCCACGGAATTAAATCACCGGTTTATCTTAACACTCGATAAATTACGCAATTAATTAGCCGAGCAATTAACCCAAATCAGATGGTGTACGAATTTAGGAGGGTGTAATTCTTAGCGGGCCGTGCGTGAGTGGGAACCATAAGGCAGTGAGGTGAAAAAAAAAAGCAATTACCTTTCCAGGAACGACCGGGGAAGGTTTGCGCTTCGTGCAAGAACGTTTTATGATCAAGAGGTGCTTTATGACCGCGCTGAGACCACCACCACCACCCCCTTCATCCCCCCAAAACCTCCCCCCTCCCTCCCACCACATCTTTACCGAACATATATATATATATATATATATATATATACGTGCCGACGTAAGATTCGAGTACATCGACGAAGATTAACGATCAGGACCCGTTATTACACCGATTAGAGTTAATGATCTTAACGTTAGACGGCAAGTTTCGATTGTTGCCGCTTTATTAAGATCGAAGTGGGACTCTGGCGAACGAGGAAGGGTTTTTGATAGAGCCGCGCGATTATGAGACAGTGACGGGGCAACAATTCGGTGATAAAAGTGACGAGAAACGGGCCAGCGAGATCGTTAGAGTCGGGAGTAATAAATTATTGGTAGGAATGATGATAATTAATTGCGTCGCTGAGATTCGTTGGGGTGGAAAATAATGATCGTGTGCTTCCTAACTTTGTGGGGTTGTGTGTCTGTGTGTGTGTTTTTTAATGAATTATGGTGAATTTATAATCATCGTTATTGATAATCGAATTTGTGTGAATTTTTAATATTTGTTTATGTATTGTGTCACGGGATTTGTTTTATATTTTTATACGTGGAAACTGTTGAATGTATTGTGATTATTGGGTTTTTCAGTGTTGGTGTAAATGGTGATTAAGCGTTGTCAATTATCGTTGGTTATACGATATTCCGTGGGATTTCGGGATATGTATTTCAATATGCAAAAGATGAAGGTATTACTTTCGTTCTGAAAGCATGTCGACCCGGTGACATTTTATGCTTTCGCCGAGGCACTATGAAACGAAAATCCAAGAACATTATGGTTTTCGATCGGTGATCTTATATGGTAAAGATACCATTCGTATGCGGGAACGGAAGTGAGAAATCGGACAGCCTTATTCGTGGAATAAGTTCCGCTCGATATTCCAAAATAGATAATATTCTTTTTAGAACGAACGAAAACAGGTGTTAGAAAGCCGTAGATTCGCGTGTAGAAAAAGTCTTGCGGAAAATTATGAGCGTGTCTTATATATATATATATATATATACGGTGTGAGAGTTACAGGGGGTTTATGTGAGAAATATTCTGTAGATATTTATAGCTGGTGGAGGCTGGCATACGAATTAATGGAATTGTTTACACCGGGGTGAAATTTTTGCGACAAGAAAATGTGAAAGCTTTAAATTTCCACCCTTTAAGTATTCCGTGCTTCAAAATGTCCACGATGGAAATATGTTGGGCTCTGAAAATGTTTTAAGGATTCACAATTTCTGTGCTTTATACATTTGTAACCTCGCGAAGTTTCGTGCTCGAAAATTTCCACGCTTTGAAATTTGGTGCTCAAACATTACCAGGGTTTCAAATTTGGTGTTCGAAAATTTCCACGCTTTGAAATTTATTGCTCAAACATTTCCACGCTTTGATATTTGGTGCTCAAACATTACCAAGGTTTCAAATTTGGTGCTCGAAAATTTCCACGTTTTGAAATTTGCTGCTCAAACATTTCCACGCTTTGAAATTTGGTGCTCAAACATTTCCACACTTTGAAATTTGGTGCTCAAACATTTCCACGCTTTGAAATTTGGTGCTCAAACATTACCAAGGTTTCAAATTTGGTGCTCGAAAATTTCCACGCTTTGAAATTTGGTGCTCAAACATTACCAAGGTTTCAAATTTGGTGCTCGAAAATTTCTGCGCTTTGAAATTTAGGGCTAAACGTTTTCCACGCTTTAAAATTCCTGCGCTCGAAAAATTTGAAACCCCCGGAAAATCCATGCCCGAATAATTCCAGACTTCCCCCACCCTAAGACACGCTATATGTATATCTATACATATATGTATATATATTTCTATAAAAATGCACAGGGCATGTTTACGCGAGAAAAATTCAATAGCCATCGATAGCAGATATAGATTCGCATACAAATTATTAAATCGTTCCGCGCCGGCAGTGTTAAATTCTCGCGCTTCGTACGCCACCTAAGTTCAGAATTTATAGGTTTATTGTACATATTACGTTGACGTTGCGTTACATTATTTATACCGTGTACATTACGCTGAAATATTCACTGGCGCATCGTGAACATGATTTACGTCCACCGCTCTACATTCAGAAGCGTAGATTGCAGATAGAAATTGGTCGCGTCGAACCTGCGTCTGTTACACACGGAAAAGTCTCTCTGTATACATATATACCTATATGTATAATACGTATGTATGAGTAAATAAGTTCGCCCTATACATTACATCGCGGTGTTAAAGTAAAACCCGTCGTCGCGGAAATTTTAATAATGTTTACCGTAGTCGCGAAACACGTCAATGAAATTGAAAAATGATGGCCTCTCGGCAACCAAAAATAATTTTAAAAAATCCACCCGCGGCAAACAAGGGAAGACAGAATCGCATAGAATCTTCTCGGGAAAAAAGAAACGAAAAAAAAAAACGAAAACATGTCTACGCACTATAAAATATCCGCAGACAATGATTTGTTGCATCGCGACGTTGTATATGTTATTATTTTATTTCACCGTCGCGTATAAACATTTCCGCGGGTTCACCGTGAAAGGGGAATACATTGTAGACATTTTTGTAAATGACATTCCATGTTCTACCGTTAATGGCTCGCCGTGTGTTCGTCGTTTTTTCTTCTTTTTTTTCAAATCCCGGTATATTCGCAACGAGGAATTAAATCAGGGGACCGTGGGAAAAAAACTGACAAGGAAACACGTGATTTCGTGTAGTCGCTATGACGAATGGTCGCGAATAAGGCAATGGACCGGTGTTGGTTTTTTGGCGAAATATTTCCAAGATCGCGTGATTATCGTTAATTAATTCCCGCGAAAGTATTGGACACCGAATTTGCGGATTATGAGATAGTTGAAAAAAGAATGATTCGAAAGTACGTCGAGAACGAGAATTGTATTCTATTTTTTACAACATTTCGAAAACAGTTTCGTACGTAGGAGCGTTGAAAACGCACGGCCGACATATGCATTTCAAATAGCTAAAAAGTCGGCAGTGAGAGCAACAACGCGATTGTTAAAAAAAAAGAAAAACGTTACAAATGAACGGTAGTGAATTTCTACTCGTCGAATTCACGCGGATAATTTTTATGAAAAACTCCGGTTCCTTTCGGTGGAAGCAGAAAAAATAGTTGTTTTTCAATACAATTATTTGCAGTTTACATTTTCCATACGATAAACTTTTTACATTGTATACGACTGAACAGCTGTAGAAAAATGTCGGAGTAAAAAATTCGCCTACGTCGGACATCAAAATTGCAGATGTTATCTCGTAAAAAAAAGAATGATCAATTTCACGTTGCATCACGTCCGCGTAAATACAGGTAGAAATTTGCAAAACAATTCCCAAACGAGCTCGTTGAATTTTTTAAATGAAACAAATCTCCGTCTACGAACTATCATCGAGTAATTTAACACAATTTTCTAACCAAAAAATCTGCATCAATCCGTATACCAATCCGCAAATTTCAATGTGAAATATTATAACATAATCAATAAAACATTTACACAAAACACCCCAGAAATTCTTGACACTCAACAAATTAAAAAAATTCAAATATCTGGAGCTACAGAAACTTTAGCAATGCAAACTTCAAAATTTTCTAATTAAAATCCAATTCCGCCGAGGGCAACCAATACGATGCGGATGTTCGACGAGAAATATCAACAAATAGGGAAACAATTGGGCCGGGCGTTGTTTGGAAAGTTGACTAATCGAACAAAGGTAAAACCGCAGCTACACTTAGCACCCGGCGCAAATAGAGAAACAGTTTTCCGGTTAAATTCCTTCGTATCGGCGTGACCAGCGACCATAAAATCGCATTACGCGTTGGTATTCGTTGTCAGGTATCCCCTGATAATGCAATAACCGGTACGAGTCTATTCCGCACAAAGCTCGAGCAATAATTCCGACCGTACAATAGAGGGAACGAAATTGATCTTGCGAAAGGAATTTCGATGCCTGGCAGTTTGGCAGCCCTGGCGCATTTACATTCGGAACGACTTGTTGGTGTCCCGAATCGGCACTGAACACCTCGGATTAAGGATCCAGAGGGGGGGGGGGGGGAGGGGGAATTCGGTGATCGAGAACGAAATCCACCCGAGCCGGATGGAATTGATTTCGGCAATTTTATAGCACGCCCTCGAACTACCGTGGATTTTCGGAAAATTTTGGAAATTCTGTTCGCGGACCATTTCCGGCGTCTTGAAGTTTTCGAGTGGAAATTTCGGCGAAGTTGGAATTTTTTAAATTTAATATTTATGGGAGTTTCAAATTTTTACAGCTTTTGAAATTTCACGGTTAAGTTTCCATCCTGAAAAATTTCCATGTTTTAAATGTACAACAAGAAAGTTTTCCTTGTTATAGAAAATGAATAGCAGGAACAGTACGGTCCGTTTTACGAATACACAAGTTTCCACGGTAACGTCTGCGTACAACACACATTTCGGAAACGAATATCGATCGTTGATATTTAAACAATAGGATGCAGTTAATTAAAACGAACTTATATCTCCGCTATACGGACACAATTTGTTTAATTGATCAGATAATTATTTTCTCTCACAATATACCACACCAAGTTCACCCTTTCATTCGACACTCCCAAATTATATCGATCACCCTCCAAAAAAAAAAAATCAAAATAATCGAAACAAGTCCAATACTTTTCCATCTAAAAGAAATACTAATAAAATACACGATCTTACTAGCTAAACAGTCACCAAATCCAATAAACAACCCACGTCCCCTTTTTACTTCGAACGCGACTTATCGACCACTCGAATCTCGCCGAATTCGAAGATTAAGAAGTTTATCGAGTCGAATCCAACACCATCGAAACCACGTTTGGGGTAATTGATTTTCCGCCGCACTCCGTTCGTGTGCCAACGGGCCGTGTTTATGGGCCAAGCGGCCAGCCAATACGAACAACGGAGCCACTTTTGTTTCTAAGATAAATCGGGCATCGAATCCCCGGGCGTTTCGTCGATTTCGAAATTGATACAAATCACCGGCACCGCCGTGCCCGGGAATCACCATAATCCGCTATTTAAATGAGGGGTATATTTTAATACCGTAGTCCCCGACAAATGTATTCCGCTGTTCGAGATACACCGCAGATTGACGGTTCCAGGAGCATGTATATTTAATGTTCATTAATTTCCTATCAGTTCTGGGTGGAGCGTAAAAATTTGTTATTTTAATGAACCGAAATTTATGAGAACGTATCTACTTCCTCCGGATCAATTTAACGTTACAACGGTTTAATAAATAACTCCTCCGTGTAAGTTGTGTAAATTCCAAACTTTGACTGATAAATTACAATATGCCATCTGGAGATAAAAGAAATTTTAAATAAATCGTGTAGTTATTAGAATGAATCTAGCCGTTCGGCGACTGAGAGTCACCTTTCTTGCACAAATCTTTAAAATAACTAAAGATAATTTTTTAATAATGTTTAACACTAAACCTACCAAGGTGAGTCAAAATGACCGTTTTCAATTTTTTTATTAAGTGTCTGTATGCAACGTTATAGCTTTCAACGTTAATTTCTTTAATCAACACAAAGAAAATACGGTTCTTTATGCCAAATTAACTATTACCTGAAATCAATTGTGAAGGTTCTCATTTCGGATCCGATAAGAATATGAACCTAAACTATCGGTAGGTTTTGTGTTAAACAGTAGTGAGAGTACGTAGACATTGCGAATTCGTTTTTGCAATGGGGGAAATTTCACGGACACGAAAATTCGCTGATCGAACGAGACAAAAGTGTAACGCTGCGCGTTTCCACGGCGAAACGCCGACGGATTTCGCCGGCCGAGATGAATGGAAGGTGAAACCGTTTCGCCATGTTGCACCCACCGGGGATTGATTTCCGCGTGTATGGCGAACCGAGATATACTCCATTCGCGGGAGGCCTCGATACACCGGATGCGCTTCCGTAATAGTCGCGTTCGATGCCGCAGAAAATCGCGAATTTCCTTTCAGCGACGTCTTGAAAGCGTCGCTGGCTGCGAACAGCCGCGCCAACGGCTTTTAACGCGAGATCCAACAACCGCGACAACGCGTGTTGTTGTAATTTTACAACGTCCAATGATAAAGAAGAATTATCCGGCGATGGAGTCGATCGTGGAAGGAAAACAATTGTGTAAATATAATTTGATATTATTTCCCAATTTCCAGGCTCGTTTTACAATGTTATTTCGAGTTATAGATAAAAAGGATTTTGTTATGTAATAGTAGTTAATTTTTAAAGTATCTTAAAATTGGATGATTGATTAAAATTAGAGAAATGATTACTTAGAATTAAGAAAAATAGAAAATTAGTGACAGAGAGATTTTTAATATTTTCAACGATCATTCAAACGTTTTAATGTGTAATGTAATACAAATAGATAAGTAAAAAATATTCCACTAGAATAGCAAAATATTTGCTGGTTCGTTTCGCTCCGCGGAATCCATTCCATTTATCGGGAAAACGCTATCAATCTTCATTTTTGAAATACCTTCGAACATCGTGCTTACCAACGTCGTTCCGCGTTCTTGAAACTATTGTCGAAAGACCATCATCCGTTATTTAAATCACGTGTCCGTGTTACTTCTCCAATGATACAGGGATCATACACACGTTGCATCTGGCCCATTTCTCATGCGTCAAAACTATTTATGGTCGACGTATGCACCTCCTGTCGACAGTTTTCCAATGGATCCATGATGGATGCATGTTTCGATATATTCTTTTTTTTCCTTCTCTCTCACTCTCTCTCTCTCTCTCTCGTTCTCTCTCCTCTTTTTGCTCAGGGATCGTCGAGTAAATTGAACAATGATCGATTACACAGCGTGAAAAATGAAGGATCGCACCGGCTAATTGTCCATACGTAGAAACGAACTTCCCGGACTGTTGTTACATTACGTTTAAGCAACGTTCACACGGTATCGACAGACGACGAGACGAACAAAAATATGGGAATGTAATTGTTTCGCATCGGAATGAAGTTTTGAATCGGGATAAAAAACGTAGGGAAATTGTTTTCCACGATTAAGGAGGAAAAGGATTTGTTTGCAATTATTGTAACAATATGTAACTCATTTTTTAAACATTTTTTTTTGTCTATGAAATTTACTTTTCTACGAAATTCTTAGCTGCTTTTCAAGGAACCATAACAAAGGTCGAAAAATGAAATTAATTAATAATTTCACGGTTATAATCTGTTGGGAGAATATTAACAGTCATTACAGAGTTACCAAAAATGTCTGTAACAAAGTGTTAAATTACCTAAACGGCCGATTGTCAAATTGGCTGGCGCGAATCGACGAATGCACAATAAATGCCGATAATCCAACATTTTGTAATTGGAAACTCCCGATAATTGGCGCGCAACGGAACGGAAAATTTGCTCCAACTAATTTCCCTTTGGTCCGCAATTTTCCGTGACCTTGGGAACTACCTTTAACGCATCTGCTATTACGCCGGCTCCTCTGTCTAATCACGAACGGTGCAATCAACTTTGCGCGCCATAATTCGAATTTCGCTTAATCATTTCTTCCATCATCGTTCGCGTTATCAACAGAAATGAATTGCAATTAGTAGAAGAACTTTTTAACAATTTATATCCATGATTCGTTAAGACTCGCTCGATTCTAATTAATATCGCTCACGGTAAATTAAAAAATAAGTAAAAGGAATATTATATAGTCTTTGGAAATTTAAAAAAAAAATACCAGGCATATTTTCCAATGCGAACATATGTTTCTCGCACGGGAAATAAGAACGCGACGTTTCCGTGGAAAATTCGGAATTTTCCGTGGGCGAAAATCTTGAGGCAGCAATTAGATGTGTTCGATAATTAAACTCGACCCTCCTCTGGCCGGTATTTTCATCCGGAGCTATTATTATACTTACGAGAGTCTACCTCTCCAGAATGCGAATGCGCTTTTATAAGAGTAATTAAGCAATCATTCATTTTCGCGATCTAACGGGCCCCTCCCCCCTCCCAGTAATTAAACGTAGCCACCGAACATTCATTAAACGTGTTCGCGAGCCTCGAACACGCTGACTCGGAAATTTGTCGAGTAATTACTTGGGAATGAACATTTTCGAAATTCCGGCGAGGCCGAAAAAAAAATCTGCGATTTTAATTTTCGTCGAATTTCTGCCCGCCTCGCGGAAAATGACGAATCCTTTTGTATTCGCACTATTTAATTCGTACGATGTATATATGTACGTGTATTATACATATCTTATTGAAAATAAACGGGAGTGAATTTATTTCGAAGAAAAATCAATATTCAAATATTCCGCGGCGTGATGAGCCACTTTGAATAATTTCGACGATACCCTCACGCTAGGAATATGTTAAATATCACGAGTTAAAGATAGATAGGTATAATTCTTTATTTTTCGACCGACAGATCGGGCGGGAAAATTCTCCGGCGAGTTTCCCACGGTTTTCGGTAATCCGGAATTAGGAAATTGAAGAATAATAAAAGTGGGCAATTTCGGACGTTCCCCGGGAATTCTATTTATTTTACAATGAATTGCTTTTAACGAGCTGTAGTTACTGCATAGATTAGTTAGCAGTAAAGTAAATGCAGCCGGCTACTTTTACACGGTTCAACAGGTATACTATTTATTCCGCCGTGGCCCGAATTTATCGATTCTGCATCGAGGCAATACTTCATGAATAATTAAAGAAAGAAAAAAAAAATATATACGAAGATCCACTTGCAAAGTCCATCCCCGCGGTCATTTGATATTCCAGTTAAATAAACCTGACCTTTCGCTGGAATATTAATAAAAATCATGGAAAAAATGTCCCTTTGAAAGCTCGAAAGTTCATTAAAATCATCCGCGTTCTTTTCACCGAGTTATTTTTTAATAATCAATAAAAAATCCTTCACAATTTCAAACGTCCTTAGGTACGTTCCCCTGGACACTCGCTAACTTTCCCCAGGACACAAGTATAAAAAACAAGAATTCCCATAATAAAATATATGTCATTCCATTTAAAAAATAAGACAGAAAAAAATGGAATATACGCCACGATTTTCTTCCTTGACCCAATTAACGAAATATCTGCCCGCGCTTTCTTTACATCCTTAACTAACTAATTACGCCGGGCCAGAAACCGGATGACTTTCCATTTCGTTTCATTCGCGGAGATAAATTCATCCCGAAACACACAAAGCTTCCTGAAAGACAAAGGATCACGCGAATCCGGCCGCAAGAGCTGCACAAAGGCTGGTTCTGTATGAAGCAAATGTCACTAAGCAACCCCAAAAGTTCCTCTTCCACCCTCTCTCTCTCTCTCTCTCTCACCCCTACCACCCTCTCTCTTTACACGATACCGTCCAATCACGAGTCGATAATTGTAATTGCATCCGAACGTTTGTACCGTAACGCATCCGAGCTGGACTCGGGTCAGGATGGATTTTCTGCACGATAATCCGCGAGCTATCAAAGCGACTTGATAGATAAATAGATTTCTGCGAGGGTTCAAAGAAAATGCAATTATGCTCGGGAGGGGAGGGGGGGGGCCCTTTGACCGAGGGCGATCGATGTTACGATTCAGATTTTTGTAGGAATGATTTCTTCGTCGTCGATTCGAGATTAAACGCTCCTTTCGCGCCGAGTGCACCGTGAACGTGATAAATTGTGTTTTAGATGAGAGATATCGGAATGGATTTATTACGGGCGATGGGTCGAGAGATAAATGGCGGGTCAGTTTCGAAGCTGGAGTTTCCGGCCCGGTGGAATTGCAACGCGCGAATTTCTGCGCGGCGAGAGTCACGTGACGGTGGAGATTTTTGCGCGGGAATTTCGGAGTGCCTGGGCGTAGAAAGGGATGAAATTTCGACGCGGGAATTTCTAAGCGTAGAAATTTCCATTCGCTAAGAGTCCCGATGCGTAGAAAATTGTCACTGCGTGAATTTCCAAGCGCAGAAATTTCCAATCGCCAAAAGTCTCAGCGCGTAGAAAATGTCACCGTGGGAATTTCAAAACGTAGAAATTTCGAATCGTCCAAAATTTCAATGCGTAGAAAATTGCCACTGCGCGAATTTCCAAGCGCATAAATTTCCAAACGCAGAAATTTCCAATCGCTAAAAGTCTCGATACGTAGACATGTCACCGCGCGAAGTTCCAAGCGCAGAAATTACCAATTGCCACAACTCTCGACGCTTAGAATTATCTTCGCGAGAATTTCCAAGCGCAGAAATTTCCAATCGCCAAAAGTTTCACCGCGTAAATTTCCAAGCGCAGAAATTTCCAATCGCCTAAAGTCTCAACACATACAAAACGTCACCGCGTGAATTTCCAGGCGCAGAAATTTCCAATCGCCAAACCTCCCAAAACATGGAAACGTCAACATGTAAATTTCCAAGCGACCACCTTCAATTTAGTCAACACTACAAATTAATACCTATGTCAAATAAAAACTAACTATAGGAAACAAAATTGGAAAACCGCGCTGCAACTCCGAGACTCGCATTTTTCAATCAAAAGTACCTCTGATAAAATTCCAGAAGAACTAGGTATCACTTAATGAACTCGAAATGCTAATTCATTCAACGACTGCGGAAAACTTTCAAAAGAATGAACCTTCAATTATATCCCCATCTTTATTCAACCAGAGTTCAAAGGCCGGTTCTCCAAGTACAATTTTCATTCATAATAATTCAACTTTCTCCCGGAAGAAATGCTAAGGTATTCAAATTATCCTTTAATTCATTAGAACCGATTAAAAAATCCGCAACAATCGTCGACGGTTCGAATTACAGATCGCAACCCTATTCCCTTTCGATCGAATCGACGAGACGACCAGACCCTTTCTTTATTTCCTTCATTTTTTTGTTATTTTTATTTTCACGAACTTTATTTGTCAAGCAATTCTCTTTGTCAGCATCCAGAGTCTCCGCCGTAAGTTTTCGAGGGTGTCTTAATGTAATTACCATTACCGTTCGCGTCGCGACACTCGAGACACAAAGAACGATCCATTTATTTCTCTCGTAGACGTTTCGCGCGCAGTTTAAATACCTGCGTCGAAGATATCCGTGTAATTATAGTTTCACACCAGTCGGCTAATTGCGTAGCGAAGACATCGCGGTAAATCCGGAAACTCCGTTGGAAGGGCGGCTGGTGTTAATTACGAATTGATTAGCGAATTCGAGATCTTAATTCGTCGGATCGTCGACGTTGCAAATTAGTGTTTTGTTTATTTTCTTTTTTTTTGTTTTTTTAGTGGCTGGTGTTGTTTTTGTTTATCCGAGAACGCGAAGGGTTTTCCACTTGGCACCGTAAGGGCTTACGTAACGTTACTCTCGCGCCGCGTATTACAACGTTATCTGGGAAATTTTTATGAAGCAGTTCCCCGGGACGTTTCTTTTAGCGGGACTTAGAAATTTAATCCGAGATAAGAGCTGCCCTGTTTAGTTTATGTGCGTGTTTATGTAACGGCGCGGGCGTCGCGACGTAATTACCATTATCATCATCGGGACACCGGGAAACGTACGGGGAAAAACGGTTTATACTTTGTCCAACGTTTCCTGCCGACGGAGAAATTTTTAGTTTACGTTTCGCGGATAACATGGTGGTACGTTGTTTAATCAACGAAGAGCAATTTGTTATAGAATTTTATTGTGATGCGTAACAAATTTTCCGTGGAAAAAGAAATTCTTTTCGATTAGTTTCAGACAATTTTATTAATATGCAGCATTCGTCAATCGATCAGTTAATTGTGTTGGGCGATGATGAGCGACTATTTTTAACAAAATTAGCAGATTTTCCAACAACCAAGTATAAACTAACATTCAGGAAGTAGTCGTTACAGCGAGTACAACGAAACTGTCGCGTTTTCTCCGCGTTCCCTAATAGCCCTTCTGGTACTTAAACATTTGCAGTGCACAACTACATCCATACTTTACCTAACACTGGCTTTACAAAGCGTGTCACTTTAACATATTACGAATTTTACGAGAGAAATGAATAAAAGAATAAAAAAGTTGATTAATATAAAATAATGTTAAATGAATATACTGTTTATATCTCACAGTTTCTTTTATAAGTTAATAGCGAGTAATTACGTTGCCTTGTCAGCTGTTTTTAAACAAAGTGTATTTCATTGTTGTGCATAAAAAAAATCTCCGTAAAACCCAGGGCTAAAGACACGGAATTCGGGGAGCAGGCTACACTTTATCACGGAATCGGCCGAGCTCATAAGGAATTCAATTCTGAAGCGTCTATCACGCGGTAATCTCGCCATCAAGGTTTAAGGATTACATTAGCCCCAGGTTTCCGAGAGAGCCGTATGAAAGTTCATTAATGAAATGCCTCCACACCTTGGGTCTTCGGGCAAGTGGATGCTCCGTTCCGACGAATATATACAGGGAAAAATAAAGTTTGATTTTTCCGGATCGTAAAATACACTTTACAGGATTTTATTAAACTGTATCTCGATCGATCGAATACAAAAAAATATGCATTCGTTTTCGGATAGGAGAGAGAAACGGGATTGAATAGATATTTAATTCCAAGGTGAAAATATTAATTACTCGAAAAACGATTTTGTTAGCTACAGCCCTTTCTAATGCCATTTCCCGACTTTCCCGGGGAATCTACTTTACGGTCCTGGATTTTAATAAATTTCTACGGAGGAACGATGTAACTTTTGAGCGTCGTCAAAATTGCCGCTCGCCTGAACTTTAATCGATTGTTAAGACTTCGCGTAACACTGATAGAATTCGAAGTACGGTTGACTTTTCGGGGCATCGGTGCCGTCGCATTATAATATTCGCGTAAATTTCGGAAGCTCGATCGATCGATGGCTCACTTGGCGCATTTTTCTGCGCAGAGAGAGAGAGAGAAAGAGAGAGAGAGAGAGAGAGTAAGTTCATGACAATAAATATCTCAATTCGATAAATGGACTTATCGTGTACCGTATCCGAGGTATTCCCGCGAAACTTGTTCCCACGCTTCTTATAACCTTATTTTGACGACTGCTTAGCGCGGCACGTTTCCCAAGAAACTTATAAATTATATTCGTACAATTCCACCGACTTTCTTGCGGGCGACTTTACCAAAGCGGTCGAGGCACAACAGAACGATGGAAATCTGATTACGAGGCTAATCCGATTTGCATAAATAAAAACGATGGATTTCAACGCGGTGAATTTATTGAGGTGTTCTTTTTTTATATTGCAGTGAGACACTTTGTTTTTTAACGTTATTATACATATAATACACTTAGGCCCGTGCAATCATGGCCGACAGGGTTGTAATGAATTTTTCAGTAGCCGGTGCTCGTTTTTTCTACGGTAAATCGAGGACGTGACTAGGCTGTTGGAAAGTGTGTTAGGAACATGCAAATACTCTCGTGCTTTTTCTTCTTCCGGGAGTGTTATAAATCTTTGCGCGATTTCCAGGGGATTTGCACAGAACGTATTATGTTTCAATGAGTAGAGATTTCGATGCATAGAAATTTGACGCGTCGAATGGTCAAAGCTTTCAAATTTCTCACGTAGAAATTTCAAAGCGTTCAAATTTGTCACGTGGACTTTTCAAAGCTTAGAAATTTCTCGCGTGGAATTTTCAAAGCTTAGAAATTTCAGGTGTGGAAATTTCAAAGCTTACAAATTTCAGGCGTGGATTTTTCAAAGCTTACAAATTTAACGCGTGGAATTTTCAAAGTTTAGAAATTTCAGGTGTGGAATTTTCAAAGCTTAGAAATTTCAGGCGTGGAATTTTCAAAGCTTACAAATTTCACGCGTGGAAATTTCAAGGCATACGAATCTCGCGCGTGGAATTTTCACGCGTGAACTTTTCAAAGTTTACAAATTTCACGCGTGGAATTTTCAAAGCTTAGAAATTTCACGCGTGGACTTTTCAAAGTTTACAAATTTCACGCGTGGACTTGTCAAAGTTTACAAATTTCTCGCGTGGAATTTTCAAAGCTTTCAAATTATTCGCGTGGAAATTTCAAAGCTTTCAAATTTCACGCGTGGAATTTATCAAGATTTTTAAAAAAGATAAACCTACGTCAGTACATACTTCCTACCGATAAATACATCATGAGCTACGAATCTTTAATTCCCGTCACCCGGGAAGGGGGGAGAGGGTGGGCGATTTGTGTCGTCACAGGACGCAGAATAGCGTGACAAAAGCACGACGGTAATGGGATTTAGATGTGTCTACGTGCTATCTATTAAAGTTGAGTGCACGGCTTATAGAGAAACAGATACGGCACGGGTCTTTTGCGAAAGGAAAACTTGTTTCTTTAAAAAAGTGAATACCAGTGTCTCGCGAGAAATAATCTTTCAAGCGTTCCCTATTTGACAACGGCAGCGGTATAAGAGTTTTACGCTTACTTGCGCCATTCTGCTCCGCGAATGCATCCCATTGTCATGGACTTCTTCTTTTTTTTTTATCTTGCCTTCGTGAATTACTGGAAGCTCATCGGACATACTACTTCGTGCGCGATAAAAACGTACGTCCTCATTTCGACTTTTCAATTTCTTCTCTCTTTTTTCCCTTCTTTTTCTCATCCTCCCCCTTCCCCCACCACCACCATCGTGTCGTTAATGACCAGACAATCTTCCTTATTTATCGTATGAGAATTTCGAATGTGTCGACCCTGAATAAGATCGCAAAGGTAAACAAAAGAAATTAGGTTTTTTTGGTGAAAATAATTGTCGAATAATAATTATGTTAATAATATCCTTCGAAAGTGTCCAAATTTCGCGGGTATTTCCTCGATGAATCTCAGCTCGGTATTACGTGGATTAATTTATAAAAAGTTGCTCGGCAATTTATCAAAGAAACTTAGATAATTCATCGTTGTCTGTCGGAACAAAGAATCCATGATTAAAGTGATTCCGCTTCTCTTCCCGGGAACATAAAGACCGCCTTAATTATCCGATAATTCGGGAATCCTTTAGTATATAGTTAACGGTATATACATACATATATATATATCTATACATATATACATATAGAGAATTATTGATAATTATATAGCACCATTCCATTTAATTCTGCGCAGATTACTGGCCAGTCGTCTGGTTAATGGAATATCGGGTAATATAACAATTAAGTGGAAGTCGGTCAGCCGTCCGAATAAATCGTCCGGGTTATTCGAACAAGTGATTCTTCCACTATTTGAGTAATCATTAATCCGCTAAAAGAACGTGTATTTGAAATGCAATTATTAACGGTTTAATTTACCCCGATTTCATGCAGGTAAACGTGCCCGTTCCCGAGGAACGGTAACGTAAATAAATGTATTATCCTGCTTGATCGGTTTTAAATAAATCAGATATATTTTTCCGTCGAATTCCGCGGAACACACCGGGCGCGCAAACTTGTTCCGAATAAAATTAATAACAGGCTAATAAAATTAATCGACATTGTCAATGCTTGTACTACTACTACCTACCGTTGGTTTTCATATCATAATAATTGATTGTATAATACGTAAAATAATACCATAAAATTTGCTCGATGCTACGTAAATACCGGACGTTTAAAAAGAAAGTTGAATATTAATCCGTAAAATTTTCATAATAACCAAGACTCTACGCTGAAAAATATATGGTGCAAAAAAAGCCGGCTGGCTGGTGTTAAAAACTTCATGACTTCGAATTTAATTAGTGATTAACAACTTCTCGTTGGAAGACGCGGCTATAACAGTAAATTCAACGGCTGCATAAAAATCCTCGTATTTCCTGTCGCCGAATGAAATTTCCGTGCATCTCCCTCCCCTCTCCCCCCTCCACTTCTCCACCCCTATCTCTCTCCTCTCCCTCGGAGAAGTGTCTCGTCGCAGCGACGTGGCCGGAAGCTGCAGGAAAACCGAAAAACGTTTCGCGACAATGCACGGGAATCAAGTGCACCGAAGCCCTGGGCGAAGCTCGTTCATAAATCAATTCAGCCAGGCCGGTCCGCGGAGTAGATTAAAAGCGAAAGAAGCGTGGAAACAAAGGAAAACAAAGGGGGAAACAAAGGGGGAAACGAAGTAGATCGATCTATTTTCCATAGCGTGCAATTCAAATCTGGTTAGGAACGGATCCACCATTCCTCCCCCCCCCCTCCCCCCTCGTTCTTCGGTCGTCCATGCGACGACACGTTTATCCGACGAGTTTCCGTATCTCGTTCGACGAAACTACATTAGTCGTCGACGACGTCGACGTCGTTAACGAGCATCGACGGCATCTTCCCACGCGAATCTCGGATACATCGTTCGAATTCGCCTGAGTTTCAGACAACGGAAAAGTGAATGTGACGACGTCCGTCGTGAATTCCGTTAAATCGACGGATTGGGGAGAATCTGACGAATGGAAAGTTTGTACGGATGTAGCGAGAAGACGTTGGTCGTGGTTCGTTAAAAATCGTGATACCGCGGTTCGTTCCGCGTGGAACAAAGTCGCCATGTAAATTCCGTCGACGGGTCCGTCGGACGTCCGTCGGTTGAATACATATAAAGAACAGACGCGTCGAGTGCCGGAAGTAATTTCCATGAAACATTCTCGAAGGACGAGGGTGGGGGAAGGTCTTCGAGTACCTGGCTCGCACCTATACTCGACATTTATATTTTTCTTTCTCTTTCACTGTGATTCGATTCTTCGTCTAGTTTATCCCCTTCTTTTACCTATTTTACTTCTCCCCACCCTTTCGTTTCACTTGGAACACCTATCTGAAACTGTTCCGATCCCTTTTCACATCTCTCGTCGCGTGTTTCCTTTCTTATCGATCGGTTCGCCTCTGCGAGTGCACTCGCAATTTTTCTTTTCTTTTTCTTTTTTTTTCCAGGCCAGTTCTCGCACTTGCAGTTGTGTTCCGACGCTTTCTCGAACGCCGCCACGGGCTTCCGGGACTCGGGAATGTCGGAAGCGATGACGTGGAGAACTTACTAATTTCTCGCGTGGAAATTTCAGGGCGCACAAATTTCTCGCGTGGAAATTTCAAAGCTTTCGAATTTCTCGCCTGGAATTTTCAAAGCTTTCAAGTTTCTCGTGTGGAATTTTCAAAGCTTTCAAATTTCTCGCGTGGAATTTTCAAAACTTCCAAATTTTTCGCCTGGAATTTTCAAAGCTTTCAAGTTTCTCGTGTGGAATTTTCAAAGCTTTCAAATTTCTCGCATGGAATTTTCAAAGCTTTCAAATTTCTCGTGTGGAATTTTCAAAACTTTCAAATTTCTCGCGTGTAATTTTCAAAGCTTTCAAGTTTCTCGTGTGGAATTTTCAAAGCTTTCAAATTTCTCGCGTGGAATTTTCAAAGCTTTCAAATTTCTCGCGTGGAATTTTCAAAGCTTTCAAATTTCTCGCGTTGAATTTTCAAAACTTTCAAATTTTTCGCGTGGAATTTACAAAGCTTTCAAATTTCTCGCGTGGAACTTTCAAAGCTTTCAAATTTTTCGCGTGGAATATTAAAAGCTTTCAAATTTCTCGTGTGGAATTTTCAAAGCTTTCAAATTTCTTACGTGGAATTTTCAAAGTTTTGTAATTTCTCGCGTGGAATTTTCAAAGCTTTCAAATTTCCTGCATGGAATTTTCAAAGCTTTCAAATTTCTCGTGTGGAATTTTCAAAGCTTTAAAATTTCCTACGTGGAATTTGCAAAGCTTTCAAATTTCTTACGTAGAATTTTCAAAGCTTTCAAATTTCTCGCGTGGAAATTTCAAAGCTTTTTTCCTTTTTCTTTTCTCTTTTCCAGGCCAGTTCGCACTCGCAGTTGTGTTCCGATGCTTTCACAACCACCGCTACGAGCTTCCGGGACTCTGGAAACTCCACGTGATAACGTGGGGAACTCCGACAGGCAAGTAACACACTAAAAACAGGAATACGAGGCTAGTTTCGTAGAGAAACGGTGGACGCGGGTTTTCGAATCTGGTATTTCGTATTCTGGCGGGAATTTTTGGTTTACCTTAGCTGACGGACTGCTTGTAGGGAATCTTGATGGAATGGGTGCTGCTGGTTCTTAGGGTGGAGGGGTTTTCATTTCGAATCCTGGATTCGATTTGCGAAATGTTCGGGAGAGAGAGGTATTTTGAAGGGAATTGTATATTGAAATGTTTTACATTTTCTAAATATTCTCTTATTTTTTTATATATTCAATTTCTTTAACAGATATAGGTAGGGTAGATTAAAGATACATTGTTTAATTAGATCAAGTGATCTTTCAACTCAAATAAAAGAAAATTAACAACTACTAATCTTCTTTTTCTATATTTGATGTATTTATCTAATTAATATCGTAATTATTTAACTCACATTAATTTCGAAGTGTACAGAATTAACACAAAGTACTTTCAAGAGAAATCCAGTATTTTCTCGCTGGGGACAAACGAACTCGTTAAGGAATCATGAGAAATCCGCGAAATCTGGTAATTCGACTTGAACGAGCGTGCATAAAGCTACATCATCCCTTCTAACTTTTTTCTGTGTCATCCCACTCGTGCGGCGGTGACGGATGACACGAGCACATTTCCCGTTCTCCGCGGGTTCCGCCACGCGGAACGTAAAAATCTGTATTTGACAGGGCGACAACTTCATACATTACGGCACGGGGGTATTAATTCTTTTTTTTATTTGTTTCGTTTCGTTTCGTTTGTTACGAAACCGTGTTCGCAACACCGTGTGAAAATCGAAGCTTTAAAGAACCTAGCCGGGGAAAAAAATCTGTGCGCACCAGCGTCCGGGAAATATCGCTTTCCCGGGGCAAAAACTACTCCCGCGGCGTGTTTTATCTCGACCACGCACTCCACGCAACATTCGCGATATAAATATCTACGACCACGGCATCTGTTACACGTTTGACCCGATTGCAGTTATAGTTGTTATACTTTCTCCGATACGACTCGCGGAAACCTTGAAAAACGTCGGTGAAAATTGCCGTGAAAAGTCGGGCGCCATTCCGATAAGGCTAGTCGCGGGAAGTATTTTTAATTAAAAAATTCGAACGAGTATTTTTCACGATTGTCTTGTGCCGCCGCCACGTTGAACGTGGGATGCGAATTGTTACTTGGGTTTCAATTTAGCATCGATTTGTTATATAAAGGAGCCAGGCTGGCTTTGAACGGAAGGATTCAGAAATTGTTTAATTCTGAAATCACGCTGGTAATCGAACGAGGTTTGAGTTAAAAAATAGAGATATGTGATCAAATATAATTGAAAAATTACATAGCGTTATAAATTGTTAAAGTTGATGTTTTATTGTTATCACACAGTGTTCATTTTGTTACTGATTTTCTTCTACCAAATTTTCAGAGAACAGAAATTGTTTCGCAACGAATTTACAAAACATAGGAGTTTCAATGCACAGAAATTGTTTCGCAACGAATTTTCAAAGCATAGAAATTTCAATGCACAGAAATTGTTTCGCAACGAATTTTCAAAGCATAGAAATTTCAATGCACAGAAATTGTTTCGCAACGAATTTTCAAGGCATAGAAATTTCAATGCACAGAAATTGTTTCGCACAGAATTTTCCAGACGTCGAAATTTCCACGGTTCAAAAATTCGTACTTTTCCTATCACTATTCCAATAATTTATCTCTACAATCACAGTTCTAATTATTCCCAAATTCTAAAGTCGATACATACAAAAAAGATTCTAATTTCCCTGCAGTGAGACGATAAATATCCACAGAGATATGAAATCAGGCTAATATGAAATGTCGGAACGAAAATATGTATAAACGGTTCTCAACGTTTTCATTACTATGCTCATTTTAAGTTGCGTAGCCAAGTAGCCGGAAACTACTTGCACCAGCGATGAGGTCCTTAAAAGGCCCGTAATGGTCTAGTAATAATGGGAGCATCGCTTGTTTAAGTTGTTTGGAAACTTGTTAGTGTTCACAATTCCAGATTCATGGCTGATCCTTATAGACGAGTTCCCCCTAAAAGTGTGTTAAGCTAAAAGTTACCGTAACTGTGTCGCCATTCTCTAGAGACTTTTTTAAATATCTTTTTTACCAATTTTTTCCTCCCCTTCATCATTATCCCCAATACAGTGTCACTCGTTTAAACAAAATTAACAAAATTTTCTTTTTCGACAGAAACATATACCATAACACTTTTAAACCTACCACCCAAAATAAATTATAACCATTATCATTATAAAGTATCCTACGAATAAACGCAGAAAAAAATACACAAATTTCCAGCACGCCAATTCTATCGGAAATATCGTTAATAAATAACTTTTCAATTTATCTATCCTCGTACGAGCAAATGTCACGTACACTTTCTCACCGTTTCCAGTCATTCGTCATCGAACCGGCTAATTAACGAGAATACATTCGAAACATCGCCGGAAATGTCTGCGAAATTAAATACAATTAAGCCGCGGGAATAATATCGAAACAATAAGTTCGCTGTTATCGATTCCGCTTCGGTTAGGGTTCCGGTTAGGGTTCGAATCGCGGCGGAAATGAATTTAGCGCAATCGTGCACATCAGCCAGACGCGGAACGTTTGCCCGTTAACGAATTCGAAGTTCTCCGCGGTTTGAAGTCGGGCCCGAATGAAATCGCATCCCGGAATAATCTATCTACCGCAGCAATCCGAAACTTAGATGTCCCGGGATCTTAAGTTCCCCGTGGGCGAACTTGAGATTACACTTCCACCGGAAGTGTAATCGACTTGAATTTCAGCCTCCGGTTCCGTGGGACTCGAAAGCGTCTGGATTGGCTTTCTTGTCGCTACGAAGGATCGTTTGTTCTTTAAGACCCAGACAGTCGACGGTTCCATTTATGCCGGAAGTGGACGGCGAACGTTTTAATTCCACGCAGGGCCCCGCGTTTAATTGCCCGTGGTTATTGGTCACCGTTCGACACGTGACGAGTGTGTTAATTAACCCCCCGTATACAGGCGGAATCGATTAACCCCACTTTTTGAATCCAGGGAAATTTCTGTGTCGGGGTAATTGATTGAGTCGGACAATTTTATAGTGGAAATTTATTTCTTTGAAAGTTGGATTTAATAGCATGTTAAATGTCAGAAATTTCTGCGCTATGAAAATTGTGTCGCCTAAAAATTTCTGCGCTTTGAAAATTGTGACGCCTAGAAATTTCTGCGCTATGGAAATTGTAACGCCTAGAAAATTCTGCGCTTTGAAATTCATTGCGGCTAAATTTCTGCACTTTGAAATTTCTGTGCTCTGAAATTTCTGCGCTTTGAAATTTCTGCGCTTTGAAATGTCTGCGCTTTGAAATTTCTCTGCTCTGAAATTTCTGCGCTCTGAAATTTCTGCGCTTTGAAATTTCTGCGCTTTGAAATTTCTGCGCTTTGAAATTTCTGCGCTCTGAAATTTCTGCGCTTTGAAATTTCTGCGCTCTGAAATTCTGCGCTTTGAAATTTCTACATTTTGAAATTTCTGCGCTTAGAAATTTCTACGTTTTGAAATTTCTGCGCTTTGAAATTTCTACGCTTTGAAATTTGAACGCCCAAATCTTTACGCTTTGAACCTTTGGCGCCAGATAGTTGCAACGCATTGGAATTCTTTGCTTTACAATTTCTCACGCCAGACAAATTTAAAATCGAATCCCTTTGTCTGAAATTCGCAGACCACACGGTACATGTCGCGCCACATACGGACCTATACTACTGGCACAACACCAAGCCGACACTCAATTCGTCCAATCGGGTAGTGAATACAGAGCAATTACACAAGCGAATTAGTATGAGGTATCACCACTTCATGGGATAAGTACTCAAGGTGCAAGCTGAGGTAAGACGAAGTACTCTCATGGTGTCGCGTTCCTTCGTTCACTCAAGCACGCTTCAACACTGAGTTCCCGGAAGTGATGTTCACATTTTCACGTGACCAGAATCCGCTACCGTTAATCAACACGAAATTTTATAGTAAAACTAGTATCTTCTACATTTCACCCAAAGCACATCAACGCAATTACATTTTTCTACTCGTTTCTCATTAATAATATCAATGTTTAAATTTTTAATAAAATGATATTTGAAATTTGAATTAAAATATTTCACACGGACATTCTTTGTTAGAGACGTTCACGTAGAAATTTGAATGTCACGGTAATGAGTTGATTAAGACCAGCTGCAATTACCTCGAGAATTGATAACGTAAGAAACAAGTGTAGCAAGTATATTACAGAATGTCGTATATTACGCGGGCGTCGTTCTTTTAATTATCTTTTCTTCGCTCTGAGTGCTCTTAATTTCCCACGAAACGTAATCATACGCGACTATACACTATCTAAGGGTCCTTTTGTTCTTCCGGTGGTAGAAATTAACGGCGTTTCTCCACGGAAATGATTTTCCAAGGACCTTGATTTCAGAATGATTACTTTCACCTTAAAAAACTGTATTTTTTTCACAATTTCATGCTCTTACTTGATTTTTCATTTCAGAAATTCTTAAATAAATTCAAATTAATTCTCCATAAGTTCCAATCCCAAAAATATTTAAAAATACTCAATTCGAGACGAATATTGTCATTTTATTAATTCTTTTCCGTGGGAAAATTATGTTCGGTCAATTTCCCGCAGGCCATTGCGTAACCACTCGGAGATTCCGACGTGGTCGCGCGCACAATTACATACACTTTCGTTGCGACTATGTGATTTCGATGTGCTCCAAGTGGAAATTTGTGTAAGCCGGATTATTACACAATAAGCAGCTTTTACTATGCAATCCACTTCGTTGTGTTCCTGCGTTATCAGCGCAGGGCTCTAATAGTTTCTACGCGCGGGTTGTTGAATATTAATAATCTTAATAATCGCGTCTGAATTGAAACTCGAAACTTCGAAGAGTAATATATATACCAGGGGGTACGTTTGTATTGTACTCTATGCTCGCACAGATACTGCGACTGTGTGCGAAAAAAAAGGTTTCGTGTAGAGTCGACGAGATTGTTTGCAATAATTAAATGAAATTTTATGAGTTTCTTGTAGCGTAATTTAAATTAATACCGGTGCTGGAAAATTGTTTTCCCGTGAATTCTAGGAACCATTCACAGACACA
This sequence comes from Mimumesa dahlbomi, assembly GCA_917499265.3. Lineage (NCBI taxonomy): Eukaryota > Metazoa > Arthropoda > Insecta > Hymenoptera > Crabronidae > Mimumesa > Mimumesa dahlbomi. The sequence continues at coordinate 3,566,628 of OU824113.1, read as the reverse complement.
TTTGAATGTGTACGATTGTAGTATTATGTTATTGTTTTACAATATCGTTCTTCTCAATTTTCGCGCGCCCGCAAATTAGTGTTTGCACGCTATTACGCTTCAGTTCACTGTAATTAGTAGTCGCGGTTAATTGTGCTTCAATTTAATCTCCGGCTACGTTTTAGTCAATTCGAAGTAATCGTGGTACACTTGATTGCACAGTGTTTAATTAAAATTTGTTTTTAATTTCACGAGTCTTCGGGACTTTTTTGTTCGCGGAAAGTTCACGATAATTTGTCAAAATAAGAAATTTCGGTGAATCGACGTTTTTGTTTTTGGGAGGTATAGATTAATTGTTTTTGTGGTGTATAGACGGTGTGTAAAACATGGAGGTGAGGAAGTGATCTTAACAGGATGTGTTGAAGAGGTATTAATTCTGCTACGTTGGTAATATCGGTACGTGACAAATTGGATTGAATGCTAAAAGCCATTTATTATAATCGCCATGCGTCGTGTTATCAACGGTAAAGTGGATTTGCTACCGCAAGATCGTATTAGTACGGCATACATGTATGTACATTCTATTTATAATGGTATTAGCGTAGTGCATAACGTCGACACGAGTCGTGAGACGCGTAGAGAATCGATGGTCGCCTTGAAACAGTAATTTTCATTTAATTAATAAATTCAATGCGTGGAAAATTAGGCGACACAAATTTCTCGTGGCAACGAATCATAAAGCGCAGAAATTTCTAAGCGTAACGAATTTCAAAGCGCAGAAATTTCTAAGCGTAACGAATTTTAAAGCGCAGAAATTTCTAGGCGCAACGAATTTCAAAGTGCAGAAGTTTCTAAGCGTAACGAATTTCAAAGTGCAGAAATTTAGCCGCAATGAATTTCAAAGCGCAGCATTTTCTAGGCGTTCCAATTTCCATAGCGCAGAAATTTCTAGGCGTCAATTTTCAAAGCGCAGAAATTTCTAGGCGACACAATTTTCATAGCGCAGAAATTTCTGGACGCAACGAATTTCGAAGCGTAGAAATTTATAGGCGCAGTGAATTGCAAAGCGCAGAAATGTCTATGCGTCACATTATTTAAAGCGCAGAAATTTCTAGGCGTCACAATTTTCAAAACGCAGAAATTTCTAGGCGTCACAATTTTCAAAGCGCAGAAATGTCTATGCGTCACAATTTTCATAGCGCAGAAATTTCTAGATGCAACGAAATTCGAAGCGTAGAAATTTATAGGCGCAGTGAATTGCAAAACACAGAAGTTTCTAGGCGTCACAATTTTTAAGACACAGAAATTTCTAGACGCAACGAATCTGCACACATAAACATTTCCAGACGCGACAAATTTCCAACTTACCAAATTTCGAAGCACGAGAAGTTTCGACGCGTAGAAATGTCTACTCGCCGGAAGTTTCAAAGCAGAACTTCTACGCATTAACCGACTGCGCCACACTTCAGGAATCTCGTTTACTCGACAGGAAAACGTTCCACCTCTTCGCGGCAATCGGAATTCATTCGCTTTTTCCACGAAGAACCAATGTATTTTCTGTTTAACCGAACGACATTTGTGCCACGGCGTAGCTCGCAGTCTCGTTCGATGTTTCAGCTTGGCTATGCAAGATTCGTATGCTCAACAGCTTTTATTGGAAACCTATTACCCACACACACAGTTATCGACCCTGTTTTAACAGCCCCGTCGAGCGTGACGTGTTTAATGCACGTCAGTCGAATGAAAGATCGACGTAATTACCCAGTCACATTTACTCCGGATAATTAAATAACGAAATTCTGCGAAATTATTGTATATTTGATTGGACCCCCCCCCCCCCCGTGGATGGAAAACGTACAGGAATTTTATATTCAATTCTCGTGTCGCAACAATGGCAATCCCAATTTCGCAGATTTTTGCTTTCGCAATACTATATTCGCATTAAAATACAACAACACCCTTTTCGTTGATATTCAAATGAACTTCGCGCCCGTTACAACCCGCTGGAAATAAGCGCCCTTCGTTTATAAAATTCCCTTCATTTTTTTTCCACATCGAAGATACTGTTAAATTCACTAATAATAATCGCTAACCGTGGTATATCATTTATTATTCGCAAACTACGTCGGATTTCTACGTAACGCGAATACAACTTCATTATTTTTTTAAATAATTCGGAATGAAATTTATAGAGAAAACCTCGATTGTACGCGGCAGCGATATTTGACCGGAAGCTGTTTATTCTAGGTCCACAGTAGGAGGAACTGTTTAGTCCTCTTGCATGACTTCACCATAATTAATTGCCTATAATTCGCGAGAATTCATAGATACACCCTACCACCACCGACGTATTAATAATTATAAACTCTATCGTAGACACGTTTGCGTTCCCCTCGGATCGCCAATGATAAATTTCATATTTGAAATAATAAAAGCACCACGCCGCTGGAAAATGGGACAATTACTCGGAACAACAAGTGAAAAATTAAAACCTGTTCGCTTTCCACCTGAAATTCCACAATTAATCCAATATCCCCCCCCCTCCCTCCACATTCTGTACACCAACGAATATTTCTCAATTACCTATTTCCGACGTACGATGGAAAGAAACAATAAGCTCGCCGTGGAATGCGGAATGAATTTTTCTTTCCCGTAGACTCGCCTCGACATTTTCCATTTCGCTTGTTAGTTTCCGGCGAATTCCACGCCGAGAGTATTTGATTATCGGCCACCGAAAATCTCGTTTCTTCCGTACAAGGAGAAACTCTCGCCGGTTCCAACTTTGGTTTACGCGAAACCGACGGAAATGGGTCACGATCGGCTACATTATTATTTACTACAATAGCGTGCTCATTACGGGGAAGGTTCTCCTCCGGCTGAGCCCTTTAGAGGGCTCCCTTTTTACTTTATCTCCAGTCCCTTCGGAATAGCTCTCGCTTAGTACTTTACGGCGGAACAGGCGGCGGGATTTGCTGCCGCTGCATCTTCTCCCGAGAATTTACTTACTGCGCGATCCAAAGACGCACACACACACACGCACGCACGCACACATACGCGTGATTGCGAGATCCGCAGGTTTCATTGCATGCATGATGGCAGATTGGAAATATTATTGCGTCGATTGTAACGCGACGCGTGGAATTAAGTGGGTTAATTGGGGAGAGTTATCGTTTTTTTTCGTAGTCTGGGAAATTGTGGGAAAAAAACTAATTATTATGGCCATAAAAGTTGATCGACGTAAAGTGTTGCTTATGCAATCATTTTTAAAAGATTGTAAATTAAATATATTTCGTGCCACTGGTATCACCGGTAGGACACATTGACGTATTAATTTAGCGATATAAACATACGTTTTATAATAATTGAAAACTGATTGCAGTGTATCAGGAATGGTACTAGTGTACCACATACTTGTGATAACTATTATATGTATGCAAGATCATTATTTATACATTGACGACTTGATGAAATATTGTGTGACAATTTATCAGTCTATAATAGCAATATCAATTGACCCGAATGAAAAAAAAGTAGAATAAAAACGGCGGTGCAACGGACCACGTTAATCGTACCTTTCCGATAACGAGTTAATTAGCGTGATTTTTGATAAGATTCGCGGAAAACACTTCCGCGGAACGGCGTTGTTTCCCGATAACAGTATTCTTTCGTTGTTTTTCACCGAGTCGATCGAATCCCGATCGAGGTTTGCCGCGCACCCGCGCTACCTGATTTATGAAGAAAATTGCTTTCCCGGCGAAAAAGAGCTACGCTCGGGGGAAAGCGGAGTTCGTGCTGTGTTTAAAATGCTATCGCAAAAGGGATAGCGACGCGTCGTTTCGGCAGAAGGAAAAGCTCGTTTCGATGGCTTCAGCCGGAACGAAATGTTTCTTAACGGGCGAACGATTCCGTCGAACGATAACGACGCCGAACTTTTGCGGATATTCTGCGACACGACGTTAAAAAAAAACAAAAAACAAAGAAAAAAAAAAGAAGCACACACGCCGGTGGTTCCCGTTCGATTACTTTCCGGGACGACGGCGAACTCCGTAATCGACGCATTTACGACACGCACGCCGACTTTCGATTCCACGATCATGTAAACGTGATGTCGCCGACCTGGTCACCGAGACAAACGACAACCAGTTTTCCGGAAGTTGCGTCGTAAACGGGACGTCCGATCGGTCTCGCGATAAATCCGGGAGAATCTGAAATCCACAGTTTTGGGATAAACAGATTTTTTTCCTGGGATAGTTGTCAGTTGATGGTAATTGACGGAAAATTTGAATCACAATTGTTGCGACTTTCTGCCCTGTAATCTGTTTCTTTGGAAATTCCGGGCTTTCGAATTAAGAAAAATAATTGAAAGTTTAAGATTTGAATACCGAAAAGACTTGGTGTTAATGCAAAATCAATATAATGAATTTAGCTATTTTTTTCAATGGCATCATTTTAATATTCCGCACTGGTATTTGAGCGTAAAAATTAATTTCGTCTCCCAATTGCAATTTTTCCTCTTAAATAATTGCATCTATATATAACACTATCTATAACCCTTGTTCCTTATCATCAAAAAAATCGTTATAAAATCGTCAAAATGAACTTTATCTTTCCCCCGATAATATCGTCCCGCCAGATTACCGAAACGTCACCCAGGCACGCCGTTAATCGTCGGAAACCAATTCGTTCCGCATTCCGCAACGCGATACGAGTGCCCGCGGTACAATCAACATTTTCTCGCTATTATCATAAAATCCGCGGACTCTATTAAACCGGGCATGGAACGCCGGAACGACGCGAAATTCCACCGTTGAAATTTCACGCCCCCCGAAACGACTGTATCAGGCCTCCGTTATCGTCGACGGAGATCGTTTCCCCGTTAACCGACGTCCCGACGTCGCTGACGTAATTCAGGACCCCCCCCCCCTCTCCCCAACGTCTTTTCGACTCTTCTCGAAGACGACGATGCGTCGACGTTTTCCTGGACGTGGTGCAGGATTTTCTTTTTTTCACGACCCCGGAAACTTTTATTGGGAAACTATTAACCCTCGGCGAGGATGGAAAGTTTACGTTGCCTGGTATCGGTTTACGGGAATATTGCAAACGTGAGACGCCCGGCGTCCTCGTATTAAGCGTCGCTGCCCGCAGGATCATTTATGGAAACTTGTGTGTCTCCTTCGTGAGCGAAACTTTCGTCATTCTCGAATAACCGTGAGTCCCTTGCCGACCGAGTTTCACGGTTATTAAAAATTTATGGCTGTTCTTTTGTGAACGATCTCATGTGTGGGTGTATGTCTGTGTGTATGTATGTAAGTGTACTGTAATCTAGCTTTTGGATAATTGATCGGACTTCGGGTTTCACCGCGGACTTCGTCGGACAACGTTTGTCATTTGCGAAATGTTCGACGGTATCGGGGACGTGATCAAAGTGTCATTGCCGCGAAAAATTGCGGACGAAGTAGGTCACCGGGGTATGAGACAGATAAACTGTATTCGATTATGGTTTATTTCGATTCAAAGTACACTTACGAAAGTCTTACTTTGTCACAAGAGTTTAGTTTGTATCTAACGAGTGAAATTTGCGAAAAAAGTATATCGATCTCACTCGTTAAACATTTCGTAATAGATTCTTCACATTTTACGAATTAATAAAATTTATGTTCCACCTGTTTATAAATATCCATTCAACAATCTGTTGCAAAATAAAAATTTCTTTAAACTCAGTCGACATAAATCACCGCGGGATTGCAGAAACAAGTGGATTTCCATTAGCGAAAAAACTCATTGTCTCCAAAAAAAAAAAAAAAACTCCCGTCAAACGGAGTCACGTGTTTCGCGCGAGGAAAAGCCGGGAAATTAATGCGTCCGTGGAAAAGTTCGATCCGTCGTTGACGGTCGTAAACATACGCCGACGGAAATATCGTCGCCCCGAAACCGTGTGTCGCTTTTCCGCCATTTTCCCGGGGTCTCTTCTCGTCAAACGGGATGCTGTTCTCAGCAGGCCACGTCTCTGACGTTACTCCGACGTTACTACGACGTTATCGAGAAACTATTAATCCGGGAGAACGACCCGACGGAACGGCGAGACCGTTTCCCTGCGGGACATTTTTAAAATGACAAATCCTCGGGGCACGAAGGGCCCTGCCGAGATGGGACTTCGTTAACGGAATGAACGGACCGTCGATAAAACGTTCTCGTAAAGTACGCCGTGGTAAGTGGCTGCGATTTTCCCCGACAGTTTCCCGCGGTAGGCGAACAATTTGAGTTACGTAATGATTTAGTACTCGGGAATTTGCGAGATCGATTTGTATCGGAATTTTGTGGGATGAATAGATGAATATAGATCTTAGCGTGATCTTAGGGTAACCCTTTCTTTTATTATTAATCTAAATTTTATGGATTTTATATGATTTTTTTTACTTATGTTCTTGTGACAGCCACAGTGAGAATTTTCTGCACGTTTCTATTTCATCCGTGAAAATTTTCTACGCTGGAAAATTGATACGTTTTTAACACTAGATTTACGGACCGAGCCAATTTGACTCATTCAAAATTTGATTACTACATATATATAAAAGTTTAATATTATTTTCGAAATACGTACGTTGGTTTTTAGTTAAGTAATGAAACATATGTAAATGTTAATTTACACTTAGTAAATTATATTAGTATATTAATAAAGTACACTTCAGTAAAAGTAGGTATATAATCAACATCCGTAAATCTAGTGTTAAATTTCTACGCACACAGTATTTCTGCGCGACTGAGAGAATATATGACGAGATGAAAATAAATTTCCGGTGATCGTTGATACGAACGGGTAATTAGATCGACGTTTTCTCCGCGGGGATCAAGTGACCACGTGTGACTTTGTTAGCGAAACGAAGAACGATCGCCGATAAAACGCGGACGAAAAGCTTTCCGTGATCCCGGCGAAAGTTGATAGAAACACGCCCGGATCATTCGCAAGTAGCTGCACTTTTTCTCGTATTTTTGCCGGCCGAGATAAAGCACAGGGATTCACCCCATTCCCGTAATGAAGCAACTTCGAGATGCTGGCGTATCTTAAACTTATTCCGACTCGGTTTTTCCCTCGGTTCTCGCCGTGGAAAAATTTATTTGGCTTTCTGCGAGCCATCGAACTTCTTATCGCGCTGAAAGTGCCGCGGAGAGTTGACGTTCCAATGCCCTCGTTAAAATTTATCGAAACACGTTCGTCAAAGGGATCGATGATCTTCCTTTCCATTCATTTCGAACGATCTAAGGTGGCGAATATAATACGTAGTTATTTTCGAAGTAGAAATTGAAAATAGATGATAACTTTAATGTGTAATTAAAACGCGTGAGGTGTAATATATGATCAATCGAGGATTATTGATTAGATGTATGTCAATATTTGATCGATTTAATGATATCTTTTTAAGAAGATGATATCTTTTTCAGTATAACGTATGAATTCTGATTAATTAATCCAATGTTAATTGCTAAAACGCTAATATCGCTCTATGATAAATAAACGGATGATTGATAGTAAATAGCATTTAATTTTAATACTAATTGGGTAATTCATTTCTAATGTACACACGTACTATTTAAACGTTAATTCTATGGGGAAATACATCGATTACCTTCAACGGTATATCTTAACTCAATATTTTAGTATTAGTTTATTATACAAGAAAAAATTCATATTTAACTTCACGTTAAAAAAAGACAAATGAATTTCTTTTACCCTCCAAATTTGAATTTTTCGAAAGCTCTCTTATCGTTATCGATGAAATCAGGACGAGGTCAAAGTTCACAGACATCCCTCGACAAATTTTCCATGAAAATCAACGGACTTCAGTTCCACGGATTAGCCGGTCTTTCGGTTATTTTTACCAATAGCGTGCAGGTGATAGACAGCTATAAGAATCTTTCGGATGACAAATAATAGATGAAACCTATAACGACATCCAGATCGAGGGCGAAACGTACGTAGATAAGAGAAACCACGAAGTTCCACGGAATTCACGGTAACGTGGACACACACGGTCACGAGAGTTCATCACGTGACTTGTCACGTACACGTGAAATTAAATTTAATGGTTTACAGGCATGCTGGTATCGATATATCGCTGGCGTTCTTATTACCAGAGATCCCCGTGATAAGAATGAAAAATAGAATTCGTATAAATCTTGAATATTTTATCAAAATGACACGCGACAATCCGGCCGAGCGAACAGTGATAATTAATAACATAAATAAATTATGCAAAATTCCTATGGAAACCCTAGTACAGTGCTCGTATCTCGAAATACGTAGCCCTTCGAATTTTATATGAATCATCTTATTTTTTGTTTTTATTTTATACATTATTATTACTTGCCGTAAGAAACAGTAGTAGTGCTTTAATTACCCGTGCCTCGTTAATTAATATCGGAGCCCTTTTTACCTGCCGGCTTCAGCTACTTGCTCGGACAAAATCTTTCTTCCGGGAAGCCGGCGGTGGTTTAATGAAATTCCACGTGTAATTGAGTGTCTCAGTAGTCGAAGCCTGAAATTGGTCCGGCGAGGGTCGACGGAAATCGCGGCGAACGTCGCGGAAACTTAGCGCGTGACGTCGAAACAACGTGGGGAGATGAAAATACATCGTCTGCGACGACTGCACGTCTCCACTCGCGTGGGTAAAGAGACACCTGAAAATCCGGGGGTGAACAAAGACGGGGGGGTTGGCTGAGAGGTTGGGACACGTTGCGCCCTTAAACGCACGTACACACGGTTCAACACGTTCCGCGGGATCGCGTGTGGAGTGGAAATCCGAAGATGTGTGTCGAGACATTTAGGGAAACGTGAAGAGATCGGTGCGGGGTTCATTGTTTTTTTTTAAACGTGATTCAGGAATGATTGAATTTTGAAACGATCTCGTGATAGTGAAAAGATCATTTCTGGTTTTTCAATGTGAACGAAATATGCACAGAGAATAGTATTTTGAATTTGTTAATAAAGTTATTGTGTTGCGACTTGAATTGAATTTAAAAAAAGACACGTGTTTTTAATTGCAATTGAAGTGGAGGGGAATTGAAAACCGTGAACCCTAAATTCCGGAGTCTTATCTCCAAGATGAGATAAGTTCACGAGGATCTCCATAATATTACGTAACTCACAGCGAATAAAGAACCATCAAAATTCGTTTCCCCGACGATTTCACCCCGAAACGAGCCTCGAGTTCCGAACAAACTAATTACAAACAATGAATTACATTCGACACGTCGTGCGTTGTCTCGATCTCTCTCGACGCAGGGTTTCATCGAAACAGTTTCCAAAACGAACAATAAAAAAAAACGAAAAAAAAGAAGAAACACGCATTAACATTTCGCATTCGTCGCGACGCGCGTCTCCGTGCCGGATGGCAATCGAATTCTTTTAATTTATTACAGGTAGTTGTGATCGAAGGGCTCTGTACCCTCCTTCTTCACCCTTTCCCCCCTTCACCTTCCCTCCTAAATTGCCATTGTCTAAAGCAGACAGCGGCATTAAAGAGGAATTTTCATTCGGCTACGAACGAAGGCACAAAAGAAAGAGGAAAAAAAAAAAGGGACGGGAGGAAAACCCAGTTCTCTCTCTACAAGCACTCGGCTTCCATTACTAACGCGTCACGAACGTTAAACACAGGACTGAAAATCGTCCGCCGACCCTTCCCACTCGTCCATTCGATTCTACTACAATCGTTATCCCGTTAACGCTAATTCCGGTCGGAACGAGCCACGGCTCACGGCGCAGACACAATTACGCTACATCGACGTACCTTGATTCGCCGGAACCGGCACCCGAGCCGCGTTATCTTACGTATTTTCCCGGGGTAACCACCCCCTCCCCCCCTTTCTATCCGCCCACCTTCATAGTACCGTCCCTTTCACCGCCAGCGTCCCGACGACGTAATAAAACGCCGCGACGAATTGAATGGAAGTATTATTTCGGCCGGTGAATACAGTTTTCGGATAATGGGGGTGGGTAATTAAAATCTCGTCCACCCCGCGACACGGTCAAGGGAGATTTCGATTAATAAGGCGAGATTCGCGGGGGAGTCCTATTTGAAATTTTGGTAATTGGACGCAACGTCTCGGATAAGTGGTAAGATCGACGATAAGAATTAATTGAACGGGAATTACTGTATATAGTCACTGATATGTATAATAAATACTCTTTATTCGAATCCCGATTTATTTTGTAGTACTTGTGAAAAAAAAAATCCTAAAAATCGCTATTTTTACGGTCTCTAGAGTGGCCTAACACCTTAAGTATATCGTCGAAGAAGATTTTTTTGTATGGTTCACTTTCGACTAGGTTTCTTGAATTATTTTTAATTGTGGGTGAAGTGGTATTTTTTTTTAGAAATTTGGAAGAAGTTTTATTATTTGAAAATTATAATGTTTGTTTGCTGATTAATTTGATACAGACATATATTGTTCGTTGATTGATGAAATCAAACTTGCCGAGGACTTTTTTGCCGCCTGTGTCAGCTCGCTTACACGCTCTTTATTACGTAATAGCCGGCCATTTGCGGACGCATGAATAAAACACCGTGAAAGAACATTATGCATAGTCGTCGGTCGACCGTGGCGATTTCCCCGTATTTTGTATGCTCGCACATTATCCGCGGGATTCGTAAATTCGCGCGGGAATCGCTGATAACGGTCGCGAAATTGTTTCTTTAAAGAAACAACAATATTTCACGCGTAAAAAAGAAATGCAATTATATTCCTTAATGTGAAATTTTCTTTCCATTTAATCAGTAATTTAATAAATTAACAAATGACAAACACAACTTTCGAGAAATTCCATGACACTTTTCCATATGAAAGTGAAATTGAAAAATTGCTCGTTTTATAAGGTTACATGAGATTCTTTCATAAAAAAGGAAACAATTGCAATGAAGAAATGAAAGTTCAAATTCTGCACGAACAAAGATATACATACATATGTATATCATTCATATTCGAGTGAATAGAGATTATTCGTGTCAGCCAATGAAGACGTTCGATCGACGGTTATGGTCGAGTCGTGGGCATCGATTAGATTACATTTTTTTTTCTCCGATTACGCGTGCGCCGTTACAATAGAACGACGGCAACGCCGTGCATCTAATTGGGTTATCCGAGTGTCGGCTGATTAATATTCGAAATAGCTGAATGGCACGGATACCGGTATTACCTAGATAATACGATAGTACGATTAATTCGATTAATTATAGGCATTAGAGATGTCCGCGCAATTGAAGCTTTGTACGGAAGCTCCGCGGTGATTCAGTGCAAAGTAAGCCGCGATTTCTCGTCACCAATCAATATTACAGAATGCACGCACTCGGAACGCCGTGGAATTATAAATAAACGCCGGGGGGATGAAACGGTATTACGCGGCTCGTGATTTCATCCCTCGCGGAACGACGTATCACCGGTTTTTTCTTAGATTCGAAAGGGAGCGTGAAAATCAAATAAATCTCCCTCTATCGAGTCTATCGAATTTTATTTTAAACAATCCTTGAAAAAGTTTCTTAACCTCTTCATACCCTTGGCCACTTGGTGACATATGTTATGTGAAGGATTAGTAATTTCTTATAAAATAAAAATCCCATTACCATTGCAGCGAAACCGAAAAAAAAAAATACTTCTCTTATCGAGGGATTCTATAGTGAATAATCTGTAGTGATAATTTTAGTCTATTTATTATTGACAGTAACTATAATAATGAATTATGAACCTTAACTGGCTATACAACGATCCATATAACTATAATCCAGTAACTATAATAATAAAGAAAACTAAACATCCACATCTCGTGTCGTCACAACGCATCTAGAATCTGAAAGAAACTTATCAAAATCTCATGCGATTTCCTAAAGTCATCTAAAATACAAATAAACCGTTATCACGTTGAATTTTCTTGCCCAGTTTCGACGAAAAAAAATCGACAGAAAAAAATCCGCCCCTGGAAGTTGCGAAAATTCCGGCGGGAGTGTGCACCCAATTAAATCGTCCTTGGTGGCGGGTCAGGTTATCGGATTTCATGCACGTGTTCCCGCATCTGTTTAAAGCACGCGCGAAAGTATACACGGTGTACCTACATACGTAGGTACATACATACATATATCTATATGTATAGGTGTGCTCGTATAAGTAGTATTCGCCCGTCGCAATCACGGATCGGACATAAGTAGACTCGCGGAGCCGTTCTCACACAATGTCCATCGTCAGAAATCTCTTGTGGGTCAAGGAACGCGCGCATAGAACAAGCGACGGCGCACACAGACGTACACCCACCCCCCATTCACCCCCCTTCATCCCCCTCCCACCATCTCCTGTGTGACACACTTTTACGGCAAAGCCGCCGAAGTATGAATAACAAATGGCATTTCATGGAAATCCGGCGCCACCCTAGTTCCTCACAATTGAAGGAAGGGTGGGAATTGAAAATACGAGAGGGAGAGAAGAACCGTAGGTTTTCAGGGCGCGTAACAAAAGGTGGTTAATGTATGAGGAGAAAAGAGGAAACGGATAAACTTCGCGGGGGGGAGGAGGAGGGGAGAGTTTAGCGTGCTGCACTACTTTCGGCGAAAGAAGGGAAAGATAAAGGGATTCGACTGGTGCGCCAGACAGAAGTAATTACGTGAACTTAGTTTTAAACGACCGCGTTATTTCCTCGACACTCGCGTTTGATATCGCGCGGATGGAGGAGAGAGAGAAGAGAGAGAGAGAGAGAGAGTGAGGGAGAAGGGAGTGGGAGAGATGTGTATGGGTCCGTTTGTTAATTTATAAAAAGTTAATTGCACTTTGTGCTACTTGCCCGCGGAAATGGAATAATTTGTTATTTCTTCCGGAAAGACCCTTGGGATGTAAATTAATTGCATATTCCGGCAACGCGGTTTACGGGGATCCCCGTTAACCGAGAACTTCGGATAAAATTAACAAAGAAACCGGGATTTGATATTTGAAATTCAGATTCGATGTCGTTGACAGATCCTGCGGTTTTTTTCCCGAATATCGTCGATATTTCCCGGAATTCTTCGAATCCTCTTTTTTCCCTAGAAACTTTCGTCTACTCCCAAACATTCCCACAGCTTTTACCATAATAATTGACAAAATAAATCATATTTAAAAAAAAACATTTCTTACTTAATTCCAATAGAATTAATTTCGTTAACCATCGTTCATCGCAGCAGTCAGGTGAACAATTGTACTTCGCGTACAAAAGTGTGAGTGTACACACTTTATTTTTTTTGGTTTCTCCGTAATTGTCAAGTTTCACGATGGTCCAACAAGTGTCGTCGCGGACATAGACACGAAGTCAATTCCGAGAGTGTGTGTGTGTGTGTTCGGTGGTCCGTCGCGGGAAAATACGATGTCGGTTAATTGGTAATAGCGCGGGGCAAATATTACTTCAATCACGGTTCCCTCAATAACGTCGTTAATTCCGGTGACTATTGATTCCGTGTCGGCCACGTGCGCGGTGTATGACGAACGAATTAAATCGACAGAGATAACAGGACGGAAAGATTATACACGTTCGATGTGTGTCTACAAAGTGTGGCCACTTTTCTCGTTACGACAATGGCTTTTCCAACGGACCAGTCATTGTATTTAATTTTCCTCGTTCACTTTGTTCGCTCGTCGAACGTTGAATAAAACGAGTACGTATATGTATGTATGTATATGTGTGTGTATACCGCGGGTATATTCATTGCCGAATAATCTATTATCTTGAAGTCAATAAGACGGAACGTAATGACCGATCGCTCGATGGAATGTCGATAATTCGCGTGATACGTTCGTGTATAGCACTCGAGACAGACTTTATAGAACCGCGACGCGCGGTAAAATTGGCGTGCAATCGAGATTTTATGCAACACTCGATTTCCATCGCTTATCGTCGATTCAAACGCGTATAAAATTGATGAAAAGCAGTTGTAACGCGGCGAGGGAGTTATATCGTCGATAATATGATATATCAAGGTTCATTGATCGCGATGCACCGATTTATTTACCCCCTTCTCATTCTCTCTCTCTCTTCCTCTCTTTTTCTCTCAAACCGGTTTCACACTCCTCCCTCTCTTCTCTGCGGAACCCATCGATGAAAAAAAAAAAACTCGATCATGAAATTGAACCGGAATCGAATTTTACCGCGCGATACTCAGCTTATATTATTATTAACTAAGCGACTTTTAGAGCGACGCGAGAAGTAAAGGTTAACGGTGCACAATGGACCCGTAACCCGATTTTATTAAACTATAAACCATGAAAAAATGTCCTCGTCGCCGCTGCGAAATCTCGTCTATTAAATTGAACCGCCTCCAGTTTCGTATTGTTTATACTCACCGAGTCTCGTTCGTTCCTCTCCAATTTTCATTTTTTTTTTCCTCTCCCCAGTGCCTTTTTCTCATCCCCCGAACCTCTCTCTCTCTCTCTTTCTCTCACTGGCTTTTCGTCCCGCGTCGAAAAAGCGACCGTAACGGAACGCGAATGGCCGATAATGTCGCGTATAACCTTTATCACCGGCAACGGTACACCGATGACATTACACGTTATATTGCGCGGCAACTATTATCGAGAGGGAATAACAGAATTCAGCCGGAACAATCGCAGCCGTCGGACAATAGCATGAATCGCCGGCTTTTCGATTAAAATCCAAATTGCTCGTGCTGTGTCTCGGCGAAAAAAAAGGCAAAAACGGTAAACAAACAAACGAAAAAAGGAAAACAGAAACCCTGCGAATGTCGTACCAAACAATTGTACGAATTTAAGTTTCATTTTTTACTTTCCCTTAAATCCCTCTGTCCCTTTCTCTTTCTCACTTATAATTTTATTTTATATACATATACAGGGTGTCCCAGCTAACGTGCAGATCCCTTAACCAGGTGATAGCTGAGGTAATTCTAATATAGGGAAGTAACATTCGTAATGCCGTATCTTAATTTATGGCCGAGTTATTAACGAAAAACGATAGCCAATCATAGGGCTCCGTTGGGCCCAGCGGCGCGACATTTCCTATTGGCACAATACCCTACTGGTGCAGACCTTCTACTGTCACGCCGCCGGACTCAACGAAGCCCTCTGATTGGATATCATTTTTCGTTAATAACTCGGTCACGAATTAAGATACGAAATTACAAACGTCACTTCCCTATATTAGAATTACCTTAACTATCACCTGGTTCAGGGACCTGCACGTTAGCTGGAACACCCTGTACTTTATACTATACTTATGTGTTCGTGTTCTTAGAGGGGTAGTGTACCCCTAAACATAGAATAAATCATTCATTCTCCTTTTCACGTCGTTTCTCTGCGGATGTGTCCTACCCACGTGATATCTCTCTTTCTCTCTTTCTCTCTCTCTCTCTATCTATCTTTCTCACTCTTTCCATCTATCGCGATCTTCTGCCGTGGTTGTTTGTACTACAGGGCGGCGAACGGGGATGGGAAACAGTGTATATGTATACGTGTATGTGTACGGGATGCGGCGAGCGTTTTGCGCAGAGCCGGTACAAACGGGTTTGCACAATACCGACGAAAAGAAATAGATTTTCCACCTAACGAGACGGAAACCAACAAATACCAATGTGAGGTCGTGCGTGCCGGTGGCGCGCTGCCAACAACACATGATAAAACACAACCGGCGGGTACGTTTTTATAACGTAGAATGCACGGGGAAACGAAATGTTTTTCGTCTGCTTTTTCGTCATTTCCACTACGTACGTGCACGTTCAACCGCGAGAAAGCAATTGCGGATTTCGCGGGGTGAAAATAAAAAAAAAACATTCCGAAGAATTTTGTTCACCGTCTCTTTCTATTTTTTTTTCTGTTTTTTTGGGGAGGTCTCGTGGTTTTCTTTCCCGCGGGAGAGGCGCCGATCGACGTCGAATTAAGTTGCGAGAAATTTCCATCGCTCTGCGGAAAATCTGGAAAATTTGCGATTTTCCTTGGGAAATTAAAATTTTTCACGGGAATTGAAGAGTCTGGGCAAAAGAGACTAGATCGATGTTAAGTTTATGAATGATGTATATTGATAATGATAAATATGAGAGGAAAATGTTGGGGGAGGATGGAAAATAGTGAGGTTGTTTTTTTTTAATAGGTTGGAACAAAGCAGGTGGAAATTACGACGAGACTGACAGATGAAATTTGCGTCGGTTCCCACTTGTTTAGAATAATGACTTACAATTAGTCTGCCGGCTTTGCCGGTTGAATATAGAGACTTACGTCTTTTGTTCCCGCGCTCTACCTTCCGTGGTGTTAGTATTTCAAGCGACACCTGCGCGAACACGGTATTGACACGTGGCGTTTTCAAAACACGATTCGCGTCGTTTGAAAAATTGTATTACGAACGTATAATTCAATCTTTGCAACGAACACTTGATTATAAAGAAAATATAAATAACGATAATTTTGAAATTAAAAAAATTATTCTTGTATTACATAAGGTAAGGAATAAATTACTTTTTTAAATGATCGAATTGATAAGAGAAGAATAAACAATACATGAATGGGAAATTAAGAAAATATATTGAAAAGAGACGTATTGGAAAGGCAGTGAATAAATTATTCTCTTAAATAAACAGTGTACAGTAGGAAATTAATAAAATTAATTACCTGTCACCCGGAGCATTATAAAAAGAAAACCGGGCAAAACGAGTGATCGTTGTTTCTAATTATCGTACCCATTACTTCACACCGAACGCCAATTGCCGTTTCTCGTGCTCACTGTAAATTTAATTAGACCGTCAATTAGCGTGTCCCGTCGTTAAAGTGATAACATACAAATACCGCGAGTACTTATATAAAACCAGATCGTCAACCCCGGAAAAGTTCTTCAAAAACTTCCAAAAAACATTCATCACCCTAATTAATAAATCCCCGACCCCTCTAACATTCGCAGACAATCACCTAATCAACAATTAATCATCACTAGGATCGTTTCCGAGTTGCCCGGGGAGAATTTCGCATAAAAATTTCACGCGGCGCGACAAACTTTCCGCTTCCGGATTTCCATAAATATTTTCGCGAACGCCGTTCGCCGAAACGTGGCAGGCGTCGCGACGGCGAAACTTCGCAATAATATCAAAACTTATTTTACCGGCGTACAATCGAATGAAATTCCAGCGGGCCAGCCATCTGTCGGTCGTTGCATTGTCTGCATGCGAAACGGTCCGTTCCGTTATCTCTCCGTAACTTTCCGGAACAGATAGACCTCGCGGATGTACGTATGTATGTATACATACGTACGTGTGTGCGTCGCGACGCCGGCGTCGGGCGTAAGTGTCAACAAGTTGTTTGAAAAATGCGGCATAGGTGATCCGGTAAGAACATATTGAGTCGCCGCGGCGAGAGTTCAAGGGACCCCGGCGAACTTTATCCCGCGGAATTTCCCTCGAAAGTTATTCGCGTTTCCGCGGAAACTGCTTTCGCGAACTCCGCGGATACGACGACGCTCGTATATTCGCGGGGAAATATGGCCGAGGAGTATCGACGGAGCGATATTTTTTTTTTAGAAGGTGTAAACCTTTGGGCTCGGGGAGATAAACTTACATTTTTTGACGTAAAAACTTTTAAATGATTTTTGTGTACGGTGGATAGCAATTAAGAAATGATTCCGTAAGGTAATGAAGTGAGAAATAATTGATTGGGGTGTTCCGTGATTGGTCGGCATGGAGGAAATGATATTAAAAATACTTTTGTAATTATTTACGGTAAAATGAAATTGTTTCGTCGAGCCTCAGTTTCCAGGAATATCATTCGATCGAGAGTTATATTTAAATCGATCATTGACGTGGATTATCCTCGTCTGAACTGTGAATATAAATCGAAGCCAAAGCCGTTCACATTTATTTACATAAATGCTATGTATACATAATTAACAAAATAGTGCCAGTGATTCCTATCTTCGGACATTTATAAATAAATTACCATTTCCCCTTTTGTTCCAACAATAATGTCACATAAAATACCACACACTTCCCATCGATACAAATGTTTAAAAATATTATACCAAACCCAAGGAAAATTGCCCACCGTCATTAAACAAAATCCAAAAGCAGTTTCATCATTCGAAACTCTAATTCCCATAACGAGACAACGACCGCGACGTAATAAAGTTTATTAAATAAACCCGGAGTCGAACCGCCCTCAAGTGTATTATCAGACATATTACTGCCGTAAGCTTCTTATCTTTCCCGTGTGATACCGCCGATTCGAATAGTCCGCGAAACGCCTCTCACACCGACACGCGACTCCCCACGTGTAAATGTGACCGTTCGAGTATGTGTTCCCCTATCCCGTAAATGCACGTCGTTATTTACGCTCGATCCAGTATAATCCTTTCCTTTCACGGCACCGTAGGAATCGTCTCCGGGTACGCCCACGTTGCCGGTATAAAAATCGATTTACCAGGCGTTGATCTGCTCGAATAATCGGGTAAGAAATCGAGTCGCACAATGGGGATGTTTATTGTATAGGTGTGCGGGCCGGAAAGTTACCGGAAAACGGGAAAGGAGGAACGGTAATTTTCCATCGTCGCGGTGTATCGAGTTACAGGAAAATAAGAGGGGTTTCCTGATTTTATAAGGATAGGCTGGTTTTATGTTATAATGGGATTTAAGAATGATAGACTGGAATTATATATTAAAGATTGTTAATGAATGAGATGGAAAAAGATTTATTATTGACTTTGCCTTTCGAAAAGATCAATAAGTTATTAAGTTAAAATTTAAATTAATTGGGAATCGTTGGAGTATTTTTGTTACAATTGGATTGATTCTTCATTTTTGGATGTGTGATTAATTTTTATGTTAAGTCAATAATTTATTGATGGATTTAAAGCTGGAAAAATAATATATCGCTTTCTATTTATGTATGATGACAAATATGTCCCACGAAATCAGCTGGAAGGGAGGTCAACGGATTTCCGGTTACCGTTCGCTGGTTTAAACGTCTCACACATTCTTTTTGACGGATTTATTTGTGTCAGAAACTTCGGTACCCTCTTTATTATATATATAATATCGAATAGTAAAAAATAGCGTCTGCACATCTATACACACGAGTTGAAAATCAAGACAGAGGACCCTACATAGGGCTATTAATTAAAAAAAGAAAAGATACTCAAAAAGACTGTATCGCATTGAACAACAGAAGATAAATAAAAAAAAATGTCCTAAAAAAGACAAATGGAGTAACAATGATTATTTCGCAGAAGTGGAATTCACCGCGAGAAAGTGCCAAAAACGTAATTAATTTCTTGTTTCCCACACAAACGCGAATCTTCCAACGATGTACAGGGTGGTCCTGGATAATGGGATTTATGTACGCGATGCCTGCGAATTATTTCCCGCGAGAACCGCCGTATTAGGGTCACGAAACGGGTCAACGGATTTTCATGGGCCTTCGTTGATTTCGACCGTTTCGCCCGCGCTACATGGGAAACGAACTATTACGGAATGTGACGGGAGCACCGGAAGTGCGGTGCTGTTTGCGAAACGTGCGAAACGCGTCGCAATGTGATTCCCGGAAACACCGGTTTTTAGATTCTAGATGTTGCCGTCGAAGCATTTAATCGACAATGGTGGATGTCACTGTCTATCGAGTGATTACGTAATTTGAGAAGAGTGGGAATTATTCGGAAAATGGGAGAAACGAATGATTATGGTTGTTTTTAATTACAGCAGATATGAAATTATGAGAGGTGTATTAGGAGAGGTTGATTATTATTTTCGGAAATGGGCAGAGTCATTTTGATGATTACACGTCACAATGTGAGGATTTTATATGAAAAAACCGGTTCATCAATCAGAACTTGTCAGTTATATCATGAAATATTAGAGAGTTATTAATTATGCAGAATATTTTACTGATTTTTCACAGGATTTTGTAAGTTGATAGGTATTAATAGTAGTAGACAAAATTTTTTAGACGGAATAGTATCTTGGATAAAATTTAAAATGTTTTTTATCAATGCTTTCATAACTTGTTCGATAATGAATTAATTAAAAACTGCGAGGCCGTGTTATTCACGCTGATTTTAATCGATAACATAGTACGATATGCTCGGAATACAGCGTATTTCTGATTCAAATATATATTGTTATCTCGGGGAACTTTTTTTCTCTATCTAACCGCGTCGATCGGTTCTTTCGCAGCAATCTTTTGAGAAAACGATCGAAGAAACTTCCGCCGCTACTTTCTCACGCTGCGCGAAACAGTTGAGTTACCGGGAAACTACTTTTAACAAGAAACGTGGTGGAAATGTATAGACACCCTCGGAAATACACTGCGGAATTATTTTCCAGCGAGCCGACGCCACGCGAAGGAAAATAATCGCGATATTAAAATTATTCTCGATGATATATTATAGAAAACCCCGCCTTGAAACTTCTATGGGTGAAATTTCCACGCTTTGAAATTTCCATGCCTTGATATTTCTACGCCTTGAAAATTCTACGCCTTGAAATTTCCATGCCTTAAAATTTCTATGCATGAAATTTTCACGCCTTGAAACTTCTATGGATGAAATTTCCACGCTTTGAAACACTTATGCCTGAAATTTCTACGCCTTGAAATTTCTACGTCTGGAAATTTTCACGCCTTGAAATTCCTATGGTTGAAAATTCCACGCCTTGAAACTCCTACGGATGAAATTTCCACGCCTTGAAACTCCTATGGCTGAAATTTCTATGCCTTGAAATTTCTACGCCTGGAAATTTTCACGCCTTGAAACTCCTATGGCTGAAAATTCCACGCCTTGAAATTACTAAATTCTTTGCATCGAAATTTGTGTTTCAAGTGAGTCGTATTCTGCTATAAAAAATACCCTCATCCAAAAGAAACTTTCTCCGCCTACCATAAAAATACCAAAAACAGTGTCAAACATTTTAGCATAACAGAAACAAAAATCCATGCCACCCTGAGTACGACGCGTGACACTTTCTTTCTTAAAACCAGACTCGAATTTTATTGTAACCCTTTCCCGGAGGGAAACAAGGTAAGAACACTCATTACATACATCCTGGAATCGACACCGATGATCCCCGTGGGGTGGATACGTGGATAACACTAGCCAAACTTTCCTCGACCATGGGATCAAAGGGAGGGGGGTGGGTGGAAAAGGGGGGAAGCAATTTTCCGTTATATCGAATTACCGGAAAATGTGAAGACGCGCACCAGTGGAAAGTTGCCACGGTGTACGCGGAAATACACACTTCGCGTACGGTGAGTAAAAGGTACAGAAGATAGTGTGTGAGAAAGAGAGAGAGAGAGAGAGAGAGAGAAAAAAGAGAAAGAAAAGAGAGAGAGAGAGAGGTGATTCAGAGAGATGAAGGAGAAAGAGTAGAGTCCTCTTGAAAGAGGTCAGAGAATCCACGGATGTTTCGGGATTGCAGCTATTCTTCAGCCACAATAAGAGACACGACCATTGCAAGGGATTCACGATGCGGATGCACTATTGATCCCGAAAGTGGTGAAAATGTAGTTTCATCTGCGAATGGTATCCGCGATATGCTGTTCGCGGTATATCTGCGGGGTCGCAAAGAGAAGGGAAAAAGAATTTATGTGTTACCCACGTGTGCGTGTGTATGTGTCTGTGTGTGTATGTGTGGGTGTGTCTGGGTGTATAGATATATACCGGATATATTGTTCCTTATGGATTTATGTACCGTGATTCTTCATCGGGTTCCAGAGGGCTGGAAGTTTTATAACAATTTAGATTTCACGGGAAACCGATGATCCGCAAGCCACCGTGTAAACATCTGTATTCTCGGTTTCTATATTTTTTCTCTCTCCCTCTCTCTCTCTCTCTCTCATACACTCTTTCTCTCTGTATCTCGGACCTGTATAAATAACGAGGAAATCTTGGCGAAAGAAACTTTCGGATTTACGATGTACGATATAGCATATTGTTTTCTATGAATCTTTTCACGTGCAACCCGAATGTTTCGTATAAACAATTTGCACGGGATTTTTCCAGTGAAACCAGATACAAGTATTTTATTTATTTTTTAATTGGAATACAGTATTAGATACTTTTTTTACACCGCAAAGTGTGACGGGTTATCGTAAGTGTTTTTTCTTTCGCCAGGGGGATGGGATTTTAATACATTTAGCGCGAAATCCCGATGAGCCGTCTGTTTCGCGGGCCGTCTACTTTATGAGTTTTAATTTGGCCACGGTGTAACGCGTGTAACTGCGAAACATTCATTCACCGTTTGCCGGCGATGCTCGCGCAGCCTCCGTATTGGAAAACACGGACCCAGAAAACAGGAGCCGCGCGGAGGGTGTTTTTCTTTTTTTTCTCTTTTTCTCCGCCCGATGGGAAAACCGGCAACATTTTCCGGCGGATTCCCGTTGTGGGAAATGAAAAGCGGGGACCGTATGTTGCAGCAATTAATTAACGAAGAAACGATACTCGTCGAACAGCATCCGAAACGAATATCACGCTCGACGGGAAAAAAGATTTCTCTATATTGTATATATGTATGTATATGTATATGTATATATGTATTTCACGTAATCACATTGAACGACGCGCGAACAGAGGGAAGAAAATTGAAAACGTAACGAACGACGAACCCGAAGTGGCAATGATCATTTCACGGTAAAAGACAACTCGCTTTGGAAAAGTGTCAAGAATATAATTAATTTCTTGCTCCCTATACACAGCGGCGCGAGGAATATCTTCGGTTAAAAGAAGATAAATGAAGTTTTCGCGCGGCGATGAAAAACGTGTACCGTCGGAAAGTTCTAAATAACGATAAGAAATATGCAGTTTCATTCCGCGAAGGTTATTCTCGCGAAAGAGGAATGCGAGTCTTCTAATTATTATTCGCCGACAGTCGCTATCATAGTAATCCAATGTTACGGAATGTCTTGTTACAATTTCGCGGAAAAATTCCGCCGGTGGAAACGTCGTTTTGATAATTACGTTATCTCGCACCTTCGGAACCAAAAAAAAAAAGAAAAAAAAAAGAGCCCGCTCCCGTTGTTCCGCGTGCCCTGGAAAACCCATTTTCCGGGTCCGTTCTGCGGCGCCCGGTCGCAACGGAACCAGGTCAGAGAAATCCGCGAGAATGTTTTATGAATCGTAGCTATTTTTCAATTGTGATATGAAATACCGTCGCGCGAACCGATTCGACGGGAATGTACTTTCGAACGAGTTTCATCCACGCTGACCGACGCTGGTATTTCGATAAAAGAAATATAAATATCATTCTACACCCTCGAAAACTTCGTCGAATTCATCTTTAGTATGTGCGTCTGTGTGTGTGTGATACGAACAAGAATACAAATAAAAAAAAAAGGTAAATAGGAGAAAGCGTTTTAGTATAAACTCGCACAATTATACACGAAACGTTTCGTAGCCCATCGACCATCTCTAAAAGCTTCTCGCCGTTTATAAAAATAAAGTATATACGATCCACTTTATTTCCTTGCATTACGTTATCCCCCGATACTTCTTTACTGCTTCCGTTCTATTCGACGGGGCTCTCCGGTTCTCGATATTTCCATAAACGGTAGTCACTATGTTCGTCCATGCGTTATATGTATGTATGTATGTACGTATATATATACATACGTATGTATGTATGTATACATATACTGCAAGCCCACGGTATCGCGTAGAAAGAAACCCAACCCTGAATCCCGGAAGTGGATGTTCGGGAATTACGATCGTTTCTCAGCGGTCGATTCGACGAGAAAGTTAGATTTCGCCGAAAAATCGCTGGCCCTTCGAGTTAACGTAGCTGGACTTAGAAGGTGGGGTTTTTTTTTTCGATCGTGTTAAGGTAACCCTGATATTTATATGTATGTATGTATGTATACACACACGGTAGGTAGATTACGTCGAATACGGACGTAAAGAGGGGATTTAATACGTGTCGAGGGCCCCGTGTCACGACAACCTCGTGTAATTAAGGTCCTGTGAAGAATCTGATTAGGAAAGTTCAGTACTCGCAGTGCCCTTTATCCGAAAACTTAAACGCTGTCGTCCGTAGGCTAATATTTAAGGGCTGCGACGTCCCGGGGGTTGGTACGCGTTCGGTCTGCATGCAAAGTAATTGCGAGCTGTTTGCACTTGCGATGGTACGTTTAATATCGGTGGAAAGGGAGAAGTCTCTTTTCGACGGGAAATTTATTGGTTCGGGGTGAAGTGTGATTTTGGAGATATGTGTTTTAATTGTGGTGTCCACGTGTGGGACAGTGCGATTAGAAATTTTTCGAGTACACAGTTTTGTGTGCGTGAAGTGGTATTTATGGGTGAAATTTCCAGGCGTTGATATTGTAATGGATGAAATTTTCAGGCCTTGAAATTTCTATGAATGAAATTATTACGATTTGAAAGTACTATGGGTGAAATTTCCACGCTTTGAAATTTCAATGCTTGAAACTTCCACGCCTTGAAATTTCTATGGTTGAAATTTCCACGCTTTGAAATATCTATGCTTGAAATTTCAGCGCCTTGAAATTTCCACGCCTTGAAATTTCTATGATTGAAATTTCCACGCTTTGGAATATCTATGCTTGAAATTTCAGCGCCTTGAAATTTCCACGCCTTGAAATTTCTATGATTGAAATTTCCACGCTTTGGAATATCTATGCTTGAAATTTCAGCGCCTTGAAATTTCCACGCCTTGAAATTTCTATGCTTGAAACTTCCACGCTTTGAAATTTCTATGGGTAAAATTTCCACGCTTTGAAATTTCTATGCTTGAAATTTCAGCGCCTTGAGATTTCCACGCCTTGAAATTTCCACGCTTTGAAATTTCAATGCTTGAAACTTCCACGCTTTGAAATTTCTATGGGTAAAACTTCTACGCTTTGAAATTTCTATGCTTGAAATTTCAGCGCCTTGAGATTTCCACGCTTTGAAATTTCTATGCTTGAAACTTCCATGCGCTAAAATTCTTAGTTGAAATTTTCGTGCCTTGAAATTTTCGGGTGCGCAGTTTTCTGTGCGTGGAAATTTCTGCGCTGTGAAATTTTCGATGCAAAGAAATTTCTGTGCCACGCAACTCATGACAAGTACGAATATCAACCAATTCGAATCTTTCTCGTTTCCAAATTTCAAATATAGAACGACGCTCGCTCGCTGTACGTGCGATACTCGTTCACGTTGACGAATATGTGCCGTGAAAGCAGAATAAAACGACAGCCACATTGGTATTTAGGTATGACACTTAGGATTCGTATTGACGCATATCCTATCGTTAGCCTTCTCTTCTTTCCGTTTATATTTTTCCGACGGCGGAACATTCTCGCGTACGTACTCCCCGTGTATTTCTAAAACGGCAATATTTTCAGTGACATCTCTACGTATTATTGACGTGTCCATTCGAACGTGACCAGAAGCAGAAATAAAAGTTCTTTTTCTACCTGCACATGCAAATTGCGCGACCGTCTAGGACTCTTGACTCTAACCGTACGACCTGTTTTCTTCGTACTAGAGCTATCAAATAGAGCGTGTCAAGACAATAATCGAAATATTGACGAAAAAGTTACTGTAAAACCGGTAAATTTCCATCGACCTACCAAGTGAGTTCCAATATTATGCATTTTCTCGCATTCTAACGTCTGCGCCTCGAATTTCCAATGCATTCCAAATTTTTACGCATGGAATTACTGCGCATGGAATTTCTGTGCTTGGAATTTCTACGCATGGATTTCTACACATAGAATTTCTTCGCTTGGAATTTCTGCGCATGGAATATCTGTGTATGGAATTTGTGGGCATGGAATTTCTGTGCTTGGAATTTCTACGCATGAAATTTCTACGCATGGAATTTCTGCGCTTGGAATTTCTGCGCATGGAATTTCTGCCCATTGAAATTCCATCCTTTGAAGTTTCTCTAAAATAGAATTTCCACAATAGAAATTTTACTGGGCGAATATTCTCGCGAGCGAAGACAATAAACAGAATATAACGAACAGAGTTGTAAAACTGAAAGTAAATTCATATCGACGTCATCGATCGAGTACCATATTATATGTATGATATTATCTATAAAATTCAGATTGATTATCCTCCGATATTCATAGATAATTAAACATTTCCATAGGAACGTCTCTGAATCGCAGATAAATCAGTGTTCACGTTTTACGGAAAATGATATTTAGGTGACAATTTAGTACAGTTGTTGAAACTGTGTCAATAGAAGTTCATACACATATCAAGCCACGTTCATCATGTTGTTTTCAAGTTAATAAAATCGATGAAACACGCTGTAGGGGGACGCGTGGTGAATGCCTGATAAACAATACGATACACAGACCGTGCGTGACTCGCGGCTTTTATCGAGTAGCCTATCTAAAAGGAAATCCGTAAGTCAGAAAGACGGAACACTTTTATCACGTATCCTACATTGTCCGTATATTTCATACGTCACAAACAGAAGCCATAAAGTATCAAATAATACCGCGCAGATTGTACGAATAAACGAAATGTAAATGTAACGATAATTTAACGATCTTAATTAACTTCCATGGGATAACCGAATGATAAAAGATAGATCAAATGAGTAATTGATATTCATGCATAATATAAAATATATTTATAAGAAACGATACAAAATTAATCATAGAATATATGCCCCTATTTTTTCCTGAGATTCATTAGAAAGAAATAATTTCAATATATTTACAATTCTCATTCCTTGAATACCATCAATAAACTGATTACTTCTTAATTAATCATTCACTTACATCGTCCCCGTTTCCACGTCATAATAAAAATGACTCCCTCTGCAGCATTACGAATGAAAAAAAAAACACCCTAAGAATAATTGCATCTCCAACGATAAATTCTATCTAAACAAAGTTTCCTTTCCTCCTTCGTAATTTTCTATTCCCTTATCGAGTGCCTGATTCCACCGTGGGCGAGACAAACACTTCACCGTTTCATACACAAAGCAAACCTTAATAAATGAGGGACGAATTCCTGATGTACATCGTGTATACATATATATATATACAATATACACACAGCTTCCAGATAATTTCGATAGCTTTCGATAGCCCGGGGGAGCGGTCGCCCGTTCCCGCTGGAGAAACAACGTTCACGATAGCCCTACAAGTTTATTGGGCACATTGTCAACAGTCGTAGAAATGGAAGTGCCATTACGTAACTTTGGCTTCCGGATTCCTCGTGACTTTCACCGGAGTCAAGTGGAAAGGTGTCATTGATAGCGGAATATACGCCCCCGGGGGACGATTGTGTTTCTCTAAGTTTGATAGAAAATAAACAGCATCTGGTTTCCGCTGGAAAAGCAAATAACGCGATCTAATTCAAGGCTTGGTCGGGATAATAAATTTACCGCGAACCATTTGCCATCTGTTTTCGTCGGGGATCGCGATCTATCCGTCGTGGTTGTTCGTTTAGTTTTCGTGGATCACGTTTCAATTCTGTCGGAATTTATTTCCGATACCCCTAGTTCGTTGCGATCGGGTTATTTTTACGTGACACATATAATAGTTGGGTTGTTAAAAATCTTGGAATTAAAGAGAATCGAGGAATTGTACCGTAGTTTTTCTTTCTGTGTGTGGGTGTGTGTGTGTGTGTGTAGTACAATAGAGAAGTAGGATGATATTGATGCTAGGATGAAGAACTACAGGAACATCGAGAGTCGTTGGGAAGTATAGATACCTTGAAGAGGTATATTTAAGAGCTTTTGAAAAGTTTAACTTTCTCATATATCTTTCATTACCGATGGAAAGTTTTGTCGGTGGTGGGCAGAAAATAGAAAGTAAATTTTAGTTTGATAGCTGAGACTAGGAAATATATCGATGCCGTCGCATACGGAAAATGTCAAATTTATTTTGAGATTATTTTAATGACGTGATTTAAACGAGACTGGCGTTTCCTGTGAAATACGGACAAGTACGCGCATTAGTTGAACTTTTACCGAGAAGTAATGATTAACGGAGAGAAACGTTTTCCTTCGATCCGTATCCCAAGGAAGCTATTAAACTCTAAACGAAAGAAACTGGCCGGATCCAATGAAACGCAGTTTAAGAGGGAATTCTAAAACGATTACTTACTTTCGGTAGCTTAATTGACAACAATTTATAGACTTCCGCATCAAGATGTCGAGGCGATCAAACTGATAATTTTAGATTAGGAAGGATTCTGGTATTTCTGAGTTTAAGTTTCCGGGTTTTGGAGTAACTACGTTTGATATTCTCTATGTTTGGATATTTCTAATCGTGGTAATGTCTATGTGCCGAAATTTTTATGATTGAGATTTCCATGCATTGACATATTTATGGCTGAAACTTTCACGCACTGAAATTGTAATTGTTGAAATTTCCACGGCTTGAAACTTCTATCGGTGAAATTTCCAAGCTTTGAAACTTCTATGGGTGAAATTTCCACGCCTTGAATTTTCTATGTCTGAAATCTCCATGGCTTGAAACTTCTATGGGTGAAATTTCCACGCTTTGAAACTTCTATGCGTGAAATTTCCACGCCTTGAAATTTCTATGCCTGAAATTTCCATGGCTTGAAACTTCTATGGGTGAAATTTCCACGCTTTGAAACTTCTATGCGTGAAATTTCCACGCCTTGAAATTTCTGTGCATGAAATTTCTATGGCTGAAATTTCCACGCTTTGAAATTTCTATGCGTGAAATTTCCACGCCTTGAAACTTCTATGCGTGAAATTTCCATGCCTTGAAACTTCTATGCATGAAATTTCCACGCCTTGAGACTTCTATGCGTGAAATTTCCACGCCTTGAAACTTCTCTGCATGAAATTTCCACGCCTTGAAACTTCTATGGGTGAAATTTCCATGCTTTAAAACTTCTATGCGTGAAATTTCCACGCCTTGAAATTTCTAAGCATGAAATTTCTATGACTGAAACTTTCACGCGTGGAAATTGTAATGGTTGAAATTTCCATGCTTTCAAAATTTATACGGCTGAAATTTCCACGCCTTGAATTTTCTATGCTTGAAATTTCCACGCTTTGAAATATCTACGTCTAGAATTCACACTCATATCCAGATATTATATTCGTCCCAACTAATTCCAAGTACATATAACACCCTACAATTGCCAAGTATATAAAAATAATCGAAACGCACCTGACCACGTGTGTCCTCAGGTATGACGAAGGATCTACTTAATAATTTCTATCGTGCCGCGGAAATCGTTAAACCGATTTTAGGGCCATTGCTCTTTTGGATGACCGTGTAATTCCTTTTCTGCAATGGAAGTGATTTAGGTGCGTGGTCGTTACAGGAGCTGTCTACGAGTATAAATTTGCCGGACACATTCTCGACAGCCATTGGAGGGATCGCTTCCTGTTTCCTGTGCACTTTGGGCCAAGTGGAACGAAGACATTGATAGGTCGGTAAGAGGCGAGAAAGGACGACGCTAGGGCCAGGTCGTCCCTTGCTGCTACCGGTAAAATTCATTATCCGTTGCAATGTAACAATAAACTATTAATCTTGTTCCTCCCCCCCCCCACCCCATCTTTCTTACTTCTACCATTTTCATTCTTTCCATCTGGCCGATTCAATTCTCTCGAGTCGACGACTCGCACCTGTCCGTGTGAAAACTGAAGTACACTACATGCTGTCTCGTGTTTTATAAAAAAAAAATCGATACATGGACTCGTATATTCCGATACCATATAATTTCTTTTTTCGTAGATTTTTTATGGCTTTTTTTTATCGAATATATTCTATTTCGAAAAAATTGATTATAATTTTGTAACGATTTAGTTTGATAAATTAATTTCTTTTATTGATGAAAATTAATATAACCATCGATCGGGATATTGGTTTGGCAAGTTGACGGGAAAGCAGTAGGTGATAATTATGATAAATACTTGACAGTAAATACGGTTTGACGCAATCACAGAGGGATGTGTTATCGGTGTCCTTTGGAGCTGATACCGACGGATAGCCGACGCAAAAGCGTTCTGTCACGTTTAATGGAAAGTTTAGTTACGCTCTTGTCTGGTGATGCCCGAAGGGTACGATAATTTTACGCTTCATTTGCATAATGCCGTCGACCAGTCACGTGAATCACTTTGATAAGCCCAATAGCAATAGTTTACGGTCTATCCGTTCGTCTGTTTGACTCCCCGCGTCTATCTATGGCGGGCCTTCCATTTGCTGGTCGATTTCTACAGAGTGCCTCGAACGGATGTACTTTTCGGTGCTTTAGGAACACCGGTAATTTAATGGACGTTGAGCGAAAGCACTCCGAGTGATCCCGTTAATGATGTCTTAATTTCGTTAAATGTAACCCATTCCGGTGTATGGAATCTTTGCTCGATTTTGAAATTCAAACGCTGAAATTTCTAAGCTGTGACATTTCAGTACCGTCAAATTATCTGCGTTCTGAAATGTTGGCGCTTTGGAATTTTTGTACTATGGAATTTCCATGCGGTGAAATTTCTGTTCTTTGGGATTCCTGCGCCTTGGAATTTTCATGCGGCGAAATTTCTGCGCCTTGGAATTTCCATGCAGCGAGGTTTCTACGCTTTGGAATTCCTGCGCCTTGAAATTTCAATGCGGCGAAATTTCTACGTGTTGGAATTTCTACGCTTTGGAATTCCTGCGACTTGGAATTTTCATGCGGCGAAATTTCTGCGCCTTGGAATTTCCATGCAGCGAGATTTCTACACTTTGGAATTCCTGCGCCTTGAAATTTCTGCGCTTTGGAATTTCCATGCGGCAAAATATCGGCGCTTTGGAATTCCTGCGCTTTGAAATTTCAATGCGGCGAAATTTCTACGCGTTGGAATTTCTACGCTTTGGCATTCCTGCGCCTTGAAATTTCTGCGCTTTGGAATTTCCACGCGGCAAAATATCGGCGCTTTGGAATTCCTGCGCCTTGAAATTTCTGCGCTTTGGAATTTCTACGCCATGAAATTTCCACGCGGCGAAATTTCAGCGCCATGAAATATCCACGCGGCGAAATTTCTGCGCTTTTAAACTCCCAAGTCCAAAAATATCCACGCAATGAAATTTCAGCGCTTTGAAATCTGTTGGCGTCGAATTCACCACGCTTTAAATTTCCAGCCTGTTATTTGTGCAATTACACTACACAAACAACAGTAACTTAATAAATAAACCCCGACAGTATAATCCCGCTATCGGTGTCTTAATTTCATTAAAACTCCCTCATCTGTGTACACAGAATCTTTTAATCAATTCCTCCTAGCATCTTCCCCAATCAACCCCCCTTCAGTAACCTCTCAAAAATTTCAATTCCCCTTCGATCTCATCACGTGTTCCGATCCCAACGATACGCGGAATCAGATTTCTCATAGTTTCCAACGAATAAAGACTGGGAAATACCTACAAGACGCAACGGAGTTGCTTAATAAGCACTTGTTGCCGTAATCGGATGGAAACAAAGTGACTCGAATACTCCGGAACGGCAGTATATAGAGTTTAATAACGTACGAATGGTTGCAGGTTTAATTTTGACATTCTCCGAAGGAGTTGAAGCGAGGTACGCTCTAAATCCACAATATCCGTCCCCGTAGCTACCCCAACGCGGCATAATAACATCAGCTGGTACAACTTCAATAGAACACCGCAACGTCCTTGCGGTGCATACCCCCTCTCCCCACCCCCACCCCCATCTACCACCCCTACCTAACGACGAACTTGAGTTTGGCAAATTGGGTTCTCGACTTACAATCAACCGCATTCCGCAAACGTGTTACATGTCTGCCTGTACATACAATTCCTGAACATGACGCAGCTTCCGTCGAGATATTGGAATATCGGTATTAGGACAGTGACACAGACACTGTTAAACCGTCCCGATGTGTTAACAGGATAGCTACAAGTGTATGCGAGCTGTTAAGCCGAAGGTTTCCATTGGAGTGAGGATCCTCGATGAATTTTACGCGGCGAGATATTTACGAGCGTGGGAACTTCTGGAATTTTGTGGTTCGAGAAGTTTCTGGATAGGGAAATCTTTGCGCGGTGGAAATTTATTGGTGGGATGATTTTTGACGTGGAAATTTATGGACAGTCGAATTTTTGTGTTTGAAATTTGGATGAATTAAAAATTGTGGGTGTAGAATCTTGAGGTATTTTACTTTGAGAATTTTGGTAGATTTGAAAAATTTTTATTATTCTTTGTTTAATTGTATGATTCTAGTAGTACTTTGATAGTTTTGTAGATATGTACAATTTTCGGATAAGATATTGTGAGAGTTATTATTGCAAAATATTGTAAGAATTAATTAATAAGTTTATCGATATTTTGAAACTGTCTACTAATATAATTCTCCAACATATGGTTCAGATCTTGCCAAATTATGGGAAAATCATTATTGTGGCGCTGCCGAAACTATTAAACGATGTTAATATATTAATAATCCTTTCGTGCGTGTACCAGGGATGAAAATTAAATTTCTATTATAGACACGGTTCAGGAATAAACTGAACCGTGAAGCACATGCAGAATTCAATAACTTTGATGTTCACGAATAACGTGAAATTCCAATTTTCTTAGGATAAATAATAAGCTCTCTGTAATAGATACATTAATAAGAACGCGTTATTAACAGATAAAGAAGTACTTAGCAATGTGCATATTGCAAATTTCTAAACCTTCAAAGATCTCCTCTTTGTAATTCACACCCTTTGAAGGTTCAACGCATAGAAATTGCAATCTTTGGATGTTTCTGTGCTTTGTAATTTTAAACCCCTCGAATTTTCCCTTGGAAATTTGTTTCGTTTTGGAAATTCTGCTGGTTGATATTCTTACGCATGGAAATACTCGCATTCAGATATTTTTACGTCAGAAATTGCCAATTTTTGAAAATTCTATGCTTGGAATTCCCACGCTTTGAAAATTATACGCTTGGAATTTCCAAGTTTTGAAAATCCTACGCTTGGAATTTCTATGTATGCAAATTACAAAGTTTTGAAAATTCTACGCTTGGAATTTCTATGCATGGAAATTTCTAAGTTTTGTAAATTCTTCGCTTGCAATTTCTAAG
Organism: Mimumesa dahlbomi; assembly: GCA_917499265.3. Classification (NCBI taxonomy): domain Eukaryota; kingdom Metazoa; phylum Arthropoda; class Insecta; order Hymenoptera; family Crabronidae; genus Mimumesa; species Mimumesa dahlbomi. The sequence continues at coordinate 3,533,662 of OU824113.1, read as the reverse complement.
CATGGAAATTTCTGCGCGAAAACTTTCTACGCTTGGAAAGTCCTTGGTAAAAACTGCTAGGCTATAAAATTTCTACGCAGGAAATTTTTCCCACGCCTAATATTATATGCATATTCAAACTGGAAAGTTTCTCCGCAAATTATCTACTCAAACAAACACCTGTCGAGTAATATCCGGCGAAATGGAAACAAGGTTTTTTCCTCAAGTTTCTTCGGTTTACAAGTAACGATATTCCGCAAACAAGTAAACCACTACTCGGGAATTCCCTGTACAATACGGAGCAGATATATAGAGGTATTGAAATATCGACATGCGGACAGCCAGTTTAACATACCACCGTACGGTATCTGTGTATTAACAGTTTTGACACATATTATGAGGGACCACCAAGTACATCAACGTTTTAGAACAAAACAAAATACAAACATTTAACAAACAAACAACCCTTGAAAATACAATACCCCGGACACACGTCAAAAATGATCCCTCCTTAATTACCAATTTCGAACTTAAAATATCAAAATATTTTCCACCCCGTCACTCTATCTCACTGTCAAAATTTAATTAAAACCTATCAACGTTATTACACACACACACACCCCAAAAAAAAGAAATTCAAAACTGAACTAAAACAAAACAAAAAAAAACATACACACACACACCCTCACAGCGTACACGAACACCAACAAGAAATAAAACAGACACATCGATTCAACAGTGAACCCAACAGCAAGTTAGTTACCGGGAAATAACCTGTCGCTAAAAAATGCAATTTTCAGCGACGTTTGTAAGAAAGTTTCACCTCCGATGGAATTTCCAGACACCTCGTTTCTCGATCCTTGGAAAAGATATCCCAGGATGAAAGCCTCGACCTGAAGGGTGAACCATGGGGGAGACGAGGAAAATTTGTTCTGCTAATTCGGGTGATGTTTATTCTCCCTAAGCTAACAGCTCGACGGGAAAGCAGGATAACGTGTTAATTAGAGAGCACGGATAATTGAGTTTCGAGGTTTTATTTTTTATTTATTTTTTTTTTTTATTCTTTCCCTTTCAACCGGAGAGGGACACGATTTTCTCCTATCGCGATATTACGGATATAATCACGTTGTTTTCCGATTACGGCCGATCCAGATCAATACGAGATAAATCGAGACCCATCGCGCACCTGTTACCTTTTTAATCTCGTTGTACAAACTGAACGTTTTCGATCAGGGAAATGGGGGCGACGGTGAACGGCGTTAAACGGTCCATTGCAAATATTAATATATCTGAATGAGACATTCCACGGGAATATTCCTTTTTTTTTTTTTCGTCGACGGGAATTCTGTCAAATCGCTGTCGCCGACAGCGCTTGTATTAATATAAATATTTTACAGATTCTATGGAACATTGATTCTGTACTGTTATTCAGCACGCTTGTACTATTTCTTTTATCGTTGTATATTGATAGATATCAGAGTTACAAAGAGTGTCGATGTAATTAACAATGAAATGAATTTATAATAGAAATTTAAAACTATTAAAATTCTATATTTAGCATTTTTTATCTATCTCTTCTCTATCGTGTAATTTAAAAAATTCAGATTGTTTACACAAAATATGACACATAAAATTTTAATTTATCTTTCCCCCAAAAAACTTTAATTCGCACATACGAAAATACTATTCGAACTACCATTCGATCTATAACCCACGTTACATTCTCCTTACACGTGTGTACATTCCCTTCAAACAAATATCTCGCGCGAAGTCGATAGCTAATGATTTTCAGTCGGTTATTTACCGCGAGATGTTTCATGTCGCTACTTCCGTCGCTTTGTGCGTCCCCGGGACACATCCGGAATTATAATTTCTTATAAATGTCAATAACGGTCTCCCCTTGTCGCTACTATTGGCAGGTTGCCTTCCGTGGGAATCTCAAACGATCCCGCCAAAGTCCCTTTCCGCCCTCCCCCCCCCCCCCCCCCCCCACCACCCTTTACACCCGGTTCCCGCTGGTTTTATTCATGAATCCATTCATCCCATGGAAATCAAGTAGAACGCGATAGCACTGGCCAGGGATATTTAAGAATACCCGAGTGAAACAGCTCTCTGTCTCTCCCGTAATTGCGAAAGCATTCGGGGAGGGCTCTCTTATCTGTCGGAATGTTCCGACCGGATGACTTTTTACGCGGCGACCGGTTGTTCCCGCGATCCGCGAATTCCGCGGATAACTGCGATCTCAATTCCAGGTGTATAAAACCCCGACGTTCGCGTGTTACAGGTTTCCAACGCGAAATTTCCGCACGCTGGGTCTTTAGCTCAAGTGCAACGGGAATTAGACTTTGCATAATCCGATTGCTTTCTTATCTGCGTTACATGTATGTATACGTGGATATGTATGTGTGTATGTACACAGGTGAACACGTGTTTTGTTATCCTTTTTTTGTTGTCCGTGGTTCATTTCCCCGTTGGCGAACGATTGGGAGGTTTTTAACGAAGTTGTCTATTTTTTTTGGTTAGGTTAGGTCTGGGGAGTGGATAAATTTTTTGTGGCTCGTGATGATAAATCGATAATATGGTTGATTCGATAATAATAAGGGTCATTTGTAATCAGATTTTTTTGCCATGGGATTTTCAATGCTTGGAAAATTGTAAGTGTCCAAGTTTTGAAATTTCCTTGTTTTCTCTCGCGGTTAATTGTTTGGTAGAAAAGTGCCTTTGTTATTTCATTTCGAAAAATGAGGTAGGTGAATTATTTATCGGGGGGTTTACAATGGGGAAGTGAAACAAAATATAATACGGTGAGATATGCGAGTGCAAAACGTTGCACAAAGTGCATTGAACATGATTATTTCAGCGTTGCGCTTTCGAAGTCCGTTCACGGTGAGATTTCCTTTATGAACTTTCGGCATGGGAATAGTTGAAATTAATTAAAAATACCGATGTTGTTGCCCGTTCGATTCCGCGGCGGATTTCAATTTCTGCGAATTTATTAAATTTCCTATGAAACTAAAATAACGCGCTCGATACATCGATATCTATCGACTTCCGGGAATTTTTGTTTCACGTTCGAATGTTTAAAAGCACTCACGGCCTATTATGTTCGCGTTATCGCGTTTATGTAAATTCGATAAATGTTCTTATCACACGTGCGCGATCGAATTACGGAATCGTTGTATCTAAAACCCCGGGCCTCTAATTACTATTAAATTTATGGAGGATTCCGACGTTGACATATGTAAATACGATCGCGAAATGCATGTCATTTTGTATCGACGCGCGATATTGCGATTTTACATTTACAATTCATTGCGAAAACCCACCGGGGAAATGCTTTTAGTCGCGCTCCGCATCAAACCGGCTGCATTTATTTATTAAGAGTGTGGTCCCGCGTTTAATGTACACAGCAAAAAAAAAATTATGCAATCTACGGGAGAACCGCCGCGAACCCGGAAATTCTCGTCAAATTACTTTCCAGCATAATTTAAATCCCAACGGGATAAACGTTTGTCGAAGAGTGTAACAAGTACAACTAAAAAAAAAAGAGAAAAAGAAAAGAATTCTCGTCCTGATATTTTATCGAACACTTTTCCAGAGTTTCAAATTTTTTTAAATTGTTGTTCACAGTATTTCCCGGAAAAACCCAGGAAGTAAATATATCTGTCTAAGGTTTTTCCGGAAAACACAAGGGCAGATATTTCCTTCCAAAGCTTTCTCGGAAAACTCAAATAGCAGTATATCGGTTCAAGGTTTTCCTGGAACCCCCGCAATAGATATATGTATAGATCCATAGTTTTCCCGGAAAACCCACAAAGCAGATACACATATACATATAGCCAAAGCTTCCCCGGAAAACACAAAAGGAGATATTATATCGATCCAAGATTTTCCCAGAAAACCCCCAAACCAGTACTTATATCGATCCAAAATTTTCCCAGAAATCCCACAAACAAATATACAAATCCAAACTTTTCCTAAAAAAAAAGCCCTGAGCACATAATATATCAGTCCAAGGTTTTTCCGGAAAACACAAAAGCAGATACACATATCAGTCGAAAGTTTCCGCGGAAAATCCACAGGCACGTATATGTATATACAGGTCCACGGCTTTTCCCGTAAAACCCACCAAAGCCTCGGCTCTAACGTGCTTTACTAAAAGGTTCAGTTTAAGGACTACCGCATCACCCCGTTCGAATCCCCGGGTCGGGAAAAGCAGGGTCACCGGGATGTCTCTAAAAAAAAAACTTACCGGTCTGATGCGATAGAAACGTGATCAACGGCAAAACAGCGTACAGCCATCTTCCACGACGGTCCTTCATGCTGTCGTTGTTCCTGGCGATGCTAATATTCCCAGACTACTCGGGACCGTTAGCCAGAAAACCCCTGGCCACCTAGGCTCCTCTTCCTCCTGGGTCTTATTGTCAGTCACTCACGGCGATACCGAGATACGGTGAAATCGGGATTTAGATACACCCACATCACTGTCATGCTTTTCTATCCACGTTTATCTATGTCTCGTATGAACCCCGTGATACCACAGTCATAACGGGACTCTAGCTTAAATCTAGCACACGTAATTTTCCTTGACCCTACTGTACGTAGCTAGTTATCTATCTATCTATCTATATCTATCCTGGTAGTCACACACTTGTATCGTTCACTGTCACACACACAGAACAGTTCGTTGAGAAACAGAAAAACAAGGAACTCTCTTTCTCTCTCTCTCTATCTATCTTTCTCTCTGGAGTTGATCGTCGAGTTCCTAATGGATCGACTCTAACACAGATACGTCGTCGTTGACTCTTCCGACACTGCCTGGGGAAACAACTCCGTCGCTCGCGGAACTCTCCCCGGGTCTGTTGAAGAAACGACGATCCCGGGGACCGGTTGTATTATTCATCAGACACACGGCACGGATTTACAATCGGGTATTATCGATTCGAATCCGTTTACGCGGCTCCCGAAAGAGGTTCTCGCTGCTCCCGGGGTTGCTTTTTTTAATATCCGAGGGTGAAAGTGTGCTGCTCAGTGGGAATCCAAAAATGTGTCCCTTTTTTTTTTGGTATGTGTTCGATGATCCACTCACACCGTCACATCCCCTGGTTACGAGGATAGCTCATTGCGGGTAGTTGATTTTATCAAGAATTTTTTTTCTTCGGTAGATTTTTCGATTCAGGATCGATTGCGATGAGAATCTGATCCGGTGGTGGTTGTCGTTCGATTCCAGGTGGCAAAAAAAAAAATAATCATATGGTATTCCACTGGTGTCGATGTATCCACCCACGCGAGCCCGGGACCATTAAACAGGGACCACGGGTGTGCGATAATCGATGGCTAATATACACGCTCCTTCATGCGAGTGTTTTCAACGTGCGTGCACTGTGTCTCAGTCGGCTTCATTATATCCCGGGAGGTTAATTTACCATTTTCCCATGGTGTTTATCCTCTGCCCTGCAACAAAAATAGAGCACGTCAAACGGTAGCCGGCCGCACGACCACATGCATTGGGATGTAAAAATAAAAATTGATGACACCCTAACAATAGCTACTCGTCGAAAGGCTCCACCGTCGTTACATCCATTCTCTTTTGCTTTTTTTTCCACCTGCGGAGCGCGCAAAAGCGTTTTTAAAACTTGATCGAAAGTAGACTATTCATTTCGTTAGATTTAAATGCGAAAATCTTTCGAATGGTATTATCTAAATTTGTTGTGATATTTGTATATAATTTAGAAACCATCGTGAACGCTTGTCACGAATTATATAATGTGAATCTTTGGATTTTCTATTTGTCGAAACGAATTTTATAGGCGAACCTATAAGCAGCACCTTTCTCACATTTAAATGTTGAAACCTTTCAAATGGAATTCCCTAAATTTCTTCTAATATTCGCAAATAATTTAGAAACCATCTCTTACTCTAGTCACGAATTAAATAATATGAGTCATCAAAATTTCTAATAATTGCCAAATATCAAATATCAGACGCAACGGCGGTACTTCGTGGATACTCTTTGGATTTTCTATTTGTCGAAACAAATTTTATAGGCGAACCTATAAACAACACACTATTCAGATTTAAATGTTAAAATCTTTCAAATAGAATTCCCTAAATTTGTTCTAAATTTCACAAATAATTTATACACCATCCCGTACTCTAGTCACGAATAACATAATATGAATCATCAAAATTTCTAATTATCCCAAATATCAAATATCAGACGCAACGACGGTACTTCGTGGATACTCGTCGAATTTCCATTCGCCGGAACGAATTTCATAGGCGAACCTATAAACAGGACGAGAATGCCAGTGATTGGTACAGGCTGGCGCGGTAATTAAACGAATCTCGACAGTTAGAACGTGGGGTACAAATCCCCGGGTAGTTAAGGCGTCTTAAGCGTCTTGTATGTATTCGTCCAATTCTGCAGGAACGAGATGTAATTGGGTCTTCCTATCCCTACGGCCACGCAATCCCCGGGTTCGAAGTCCTAGTGGTACAGCATCCTCCTCGTCCGGCAGGTGCACTCTCAACTCCTCGGGATTAAAGTGCCCGGGAGTCACGCGTAGAACTTTGGAGTTTAAGATTGACCGCGCTATGAGGCGATTACAACCTGTCCCAAAGGACGGATACGCGACGGATTTAGAGAACCTGCGATACCCGGATTCCTGGCAATATTCCTGGAGAGACGGGAATAACGAATTGTTCCGCTCGAGGACGTTATTTGGGAAGCGAACGCTAAGGGCTGATGATTTCATGGGGTTTCGAGGGAGTATATTTAAGGGAAGCTTTTTTTTAACGCGCTATAATGTATTTTAGATATAATAAGTGATAACTGTGAGAGGTTTAATGATGGACTTTATTAATTTTTACTAATTGTGTTTTATAGAGTTAGGTTGGCAAGTGAGTGGTTCTGTTGTGATTGTAAGTGTGGAAGTAAAAATTTTACATTGACTGCCTATGGTGCCATCATAGATTTGTAACACCGTAATGTGTGTATTTTAGGTGTAAATAGAATTAGTGTTAGATGACTTATCAAATCTTAGATTCCAATATCGTATGTGTGCGTATATTCTTCTTTAATATCCAAATACTTGGACACTTTGGATCGTCTATCAATTACCAACGAAGTTTCCCCCTAATTTCTGCGAACCCTTCACTGTCTCCGTTCCACCCTGAATAATACACCACATTGTCCCCGCGTAACGTATTCAAATTTCCGTTCTCTCGCGGAGGAAAAAAAAACCGCAGCGCAAGCAAACCCGACGAGAGAAAAAGACGAGCCTCCGAGAGGAGAAAGAAATCCACTCGGAAAATCAATTGTCTCGCATCGAACATCAAACGTATTTAGAAAAACCGATGGGAGCTCGTCGAATAAAAAAAAAGGAATCTCTTCACGAAGAAACAATTAAAACGGAGGGTTGGAATGCGAGCCACTTGATTATTGCGAGAATTTCCGTAGCTGGGAGAGACGAAGGAATAGAACGTTTTGATTCGACAGCCAGAGGGGAAACTGGCTGCTTTGATTATCTGAGAAATAGACTTTCGTCGGCGCACTAATTCCTTGATTAGTTACTAACGTTCTAATCAATGATCGTAACCCCGATAACAGAGCCCCTTGTGATTCCCATATTTCTTCGTAGGCCGAGAACAAAGTGGTGAAACGAGAAATTAAAGAACATTCGCGTCACCCGTTAGAAAAACGACAGGAAAGTTCTACTGTTAAATGGAAACGTAAATTAATATTTATATTAATAACGAATAAGGAGACATTAATTGGAATTTAGATAAAAGAACGATTGACTCTGCGGGAATTGAGTGACTATTTAATAAAGTAAAATATGTGTAATTGTAATTGTAATTGTATTTGATATTATGAAAAGGGCCCAAGTTAAAAGTATCGGGAAATTGAACAAATTTAAATTGTCCCAGATTGATTTATTTTGATGTCAAAGACATATGGTTAGACACTTTTCTAATTTCCGATTAGGCTTAATTCGCGCGATATTTAAATTGATCCCTACAACAGCGAGACCCTTGAATTTCGCTCTCCCTCGTTCTAATTCCCGTGCAATTAACCACTTTTATTTTACGCTCTTTTACACTTCACTCGGGCCGCGGTTGTTGTGTTCCATAAAACTTCCCCGTAGAACGGTTAAGATCCCGCAAAACGCCGGGAACTAAAATCCTCGTCGACCTACCTCCCGTTTACTTTCCCCTCTCGCGCCGTGTAAATTGCCGAATTTAAACAACCGGCCCGCGTTAACCGACGTGCAACGTCGTCGCTGATTCGCTCGTCGAATCGACGAGTTTGCCCGTATGGAAAATGATTTCTGTCAAAGCGATCGAAACTCCCGTCCACCGCACACTTTGCATCCGCACACAGACATCGAAAAACACACACACACGAACGTTCACTGGCCCAAAATCGAAGGGGGTCGTCGCGGTAAAAAATCGTCGAATAAAATTCACGCGAAAGTTGAATTAGTGTTATTGGACTCCTACGATAGGGTCAATGGGAAAGTTATGTAAGAATGGATCTTTAGAATTCGCCAGGAAAGCCAACGGAGATAAAAAAAAAGAAAAGAACGTCAAGCTATAAAAATGTTACGCGGTTCATCACGGGATGAAGTTTTCATTGAAGTCGCGATTATCATTTTATTAAACGCCATCGGAATATCGTACGAAAACGTTTCCGAAGTGGTTCGTCGAGGAAACGATACGCTTATGCAACGCGATCATCAAAAATGCATAAACTTCGTAACTGCCGTTTGATACGATGTATGGGGAAATAACATATACGCGCTAACCACGGGACACAGGGAGAACGTGGACTTTTGACTTTTAATCCCAATGAGAAAGTAATAAACTTCGAGAGAAAATACATAGATCCTATCACGTACTTATTTATGATTTTCAAACATTTCTACGTGATCTATCGTCCAATCGTGTGATCACTGACGAGAGCGGGAAACCATCGATAAGAAAATATCACCGTAATCACAGCCACGAACACTATGAACCCAACTATGGTTGACAAACCAATTAAGAACTCCGATCGTGAGTGCCCTGATTGCGTTCCAGCGATACCAACGTACGGACTTCATATCCAAGCATTTGCTCAACGTTCTTCTCCTTCCTCTAACACATATCATTCCGATCTAAGTCTCATTTCGATGGATCGAATCGCAATTAAGAGATCTCCCGAGGAACACGACGTGATCATCAAAATCCCACGAGTTCAGCGATTTAAACCGGAAATCGAGGGTGGATGAAAATTGAGAAAAAAAAATCTTGAAAAAAGTCGTATTTTGACGATAAGGTGACGAGGTCGATTGAACGTTCGTCGGTGACGAATCTATTACACCCGCGCCACCGGTGGTATTCGTCTTCGCTAATCGCGTTTCGTCAACCCGCCGCAAACAAACGTTTCCGACTCTAGTTCCAAACTTCCTTCCTTCCGTCGACGACGACGAACACCCGTCGACGAACTAAGCACGAGCTTCTCATTAGTCGGAATTCGTAACCGTGGCTGCGACCGGGTTATCCCGATTTCCCAGCGACCTAGGAACCCTCGACACCCCCTAATTGCTCGCCCCCGAAAAGTTACGCACTGTTCACCGTCGTCGCACGCGTCATTCCGACGTTTTTGGATCCGTCTCCGTCAGCTCACTGTACTCGTGACACGTTTTTACGACGGTTACACGAAATTAAATGTTCGTTATAATTCTGCATTAATATTCTTTTCTTTTAACGATGAAACTTTTCACTATCTCGCGCGATTAAGAAAAGGATTGAGAGAAATGGAAAGAAAACAAAAAGATACTGGTGATTATTATCAATGTAGATTTTCTTCTCACCGGGGTGAATTTTTTTTTTTCTTTTTCGCTTACAAGTGGTCCGACGATCGGATACACCATTCAAGCTAATTTCTTCTCCCGCGTTTATTCCGCGCGATGTTATCCCCGCGTGGCGGCTTGTCCGCAACTGAGAGAGCTTTCGGACCAACCCCGTCCGTGTTTCCAAAGTTGGCCGCCATAGCGCTGCCACCCTCAGTAGAATCCACCTCCATTCGCACCACCACCACCACCACCACCACCACTACCTACCACTATCACCCCCCTCGACATCGTACTCCCCCACCTTCAACCCTCCTGTTACCTTCTCTCCGAGGTTTTCCCTATCCACGTACAACCCCTTTTCTATCTTCGTACTCCTCTCTTCGTACTAGTTCCGGCAGTTCGTTGCTTTACGACAAAAACAATGCTGTCTTTCCCTCTCTCTCTCTCTCTATTAATGTGCACCATAATAACTGAAGGATGACCCCATGTGAGAAAAAGGGTAGGTTTTTTCTTAGGGGGTGTTTATTTCTTAATATGTTCTCGTATCTTGTTCGTCGATCGTGATGAAAACAATCTGGTATTTTCTTTTTCTTTGTCTACGTTCTTTGTTTTCCTTTTTTTTCTACTGGCCTCGTTTTTCTGTACGTTGTTTTCTGTGTCGTTCTACTATCGTTTCCTTCTCTTTTTTTTTTCGCCGTCTCCTCTTGTTTCGTTCTCTTCTCTGGTTTTGTGTTTGTTTGATCGCACGGTACGACGGGTTTAAATATTGTTGAGAGAGAGAGAGGTTTTTATTGGAGTGCTTAAATTCGAGAGGTTAAGTCACTGTGATATCATTGCGGGGATGTACGATGATGTTTCGTTTATGGTCTTTGTGGAAGATTGCGGAGCGTGGAAAGCTTCGGAGCGCGGATAATTGGGGCGTAGAAATTCGGGGTGTGCAATTCTAAACGCGCAGAATTTTCGAGGCGTGGAATTTACAGAGCGCAGACATTTTAGGCGTAAAATTTCTGGGCGTGGAATTTGCGACGCGTTGAAATGTTGAGGCATGGAATTTCCAGAACACAGACTTTTGAGGCGTAGAAATTTCGGAGCGTGGAATTTGAAACGTGCAGAATTTTTAAGGCGTGGAATTTTTAGAGCACAGGTATTTGGGGCGTAGAATTTTCGAGGCGTGGAATTTTCAGAGCGCAGGTATTTGAGGCGTAGAAATTTCGGGGCGTGGAATTTGAAACGCGCGGAATTTTCGAGGCGTGAAATTTCCAGAGCGCAGGTATTTGAGGCGTAGAAACTTCGAAACGTGGAATTTGAAACGCTCAGAATTTTTAAGGTGTGGAATTTTTAGAGCACAGGAATTTGGGGAATAGAAATTTGGAGCGTAGAAATTTTGAGGCATGGAATTTCCATAGCGTAGACATTTAGAGCGTAGAAATTCGGAGCGTAGAATCTTCAAAGCACAGAAACGCGAAGGCGTAGAAATTTAAAGCGTAAAAATTCAAAACGCAGAAATTTGACAACTTCGCACTGCAAAGGGCAGAAATTTGGAATCGTGGAAATTCAGAGCGTAGAAATTCCACGCGTAAACTTGATCGTCGTGAAAATTTCAAACACACAAATTTCATTTATAAAAAATTTTCTTTCGTTTCCGAACAAAATTCTGCTAAACAGTATAAAGAACAGAACGATCTGTGTGTTCTATGGAGAGTCACATCATACTCCGCGAAGTTATAGTATGGCGTAAAATTTAATCTCTCGGTTTCGCAGCGTTCCCCGTACACGATCTTCAACGCGCCAATATAAATTCTTATGCCGGTCCGTATCGCTTTCAAATTCCATATCCATTGATATAGAGTTGATCAATAGATTCCAATCGTTCGGATCGAAACTATATGAAAGGATTTTCAGGTTGCAGGTCGTAGGACGGCACTTTTAAATCGTTCTCAACTGCGTCGCATTTCTGTTTCAATGCTTGTTCGATTTCACTTACGACGCATTGTCGGGATTTATCGTGCGAGTGTACGAGTGATAACTACGTTCAACGCTATAAATTTAATCGGTAAAATAATTCTTTGAAAAATCTCTGATTTCTCTTTTCAAATAGAAAATAAGTCGAATGTTTAATATCCTTTCTCCTTTTGGTCGTTCTTTAAATCGTGATGGAAAGAAGCTTTCGAAAATAGCCGGCGAAACTGTTCGTCTTTCGAAGAATTTGAGAAACGAAAATGCTAGGAAAACCTTCGTTTTTTAGTCAACGACGTATTTCCTAAATCTTATTCCACGAGAGTCTGCAAATATCTAACGTATAATCAAAAAGTCATACGGAATACCGTGAATTAAATATATATACTAATAAACCGCGAGGTAAAAGATGGAAAATGAAATTGCTTAATGTATAATCATAATAACAATACGAATAGAAAATCTGTTATTTTATCGAGGTCAACTATCGCGGTTCGTTGAAATATAAACAGCGACAGCGTGTAGCCGCGAGGCCAGTCACACGGCGGCAACACAAAGAAACGAAAAGAGAAAATGAAATTTTCGCCTAGGTGGAAATAAATGGCGGGAAATCGCGAAGAGTTCGCAGAATGTTTCATTAAATAAACAATGCGCCGCAATACTGTAGCTATTTTGCGAATTCATTGTCCGCGGTCGTTCTGTTGTTGTAACCTCGGTCTCGAAGCTTAAATTCCGATTTTCTTTTGTGCCGCGCGAGTTTCCGCCGCGCGGCCGCCACGTAGTTATTCTGACAATTAATTTTATTATCCACATTTTTATTATTATTTTTTGTTTCTTTTTATTACGCCGCGATCCGACTAAATAAAAGTTCCGCGGGAAAGGAGCCACTTACGCGTAACAGGTTTTTATAAAATTACATCGTTGTTTATCGCGCGGAGAGGATCTCTCGACGGTAGACGATGCTTTCCGACAACGAAATTTTTTTTTTGTTTCCGCATATTTTTATCACTCTTCGCGAACCGCACCGCGGAGAAACAGATTGGAATTTCACCGTTAACCCGAACCATAACCCAGTTGTAATTAAAGTATAAATTTTATGGTACGTTGCATTAAAGTATCTAACCACCATTTAACTGTGGTAAATTGTATTGGAAGTAGTATTGAAAATTTAAAGAACTCTTCCGGGGAAGTGAATCGAGTTTATTCCCCCCCCCCCCCCTCGTCGAGTGTTCACTCTCCCCCGCCTCTTATTCTATAGAATGGATATCTGCATTCTCCCGTGTATTAGGTAGTAAAGCGATTCAGAACCACCGGTTTGAGGAAATCCGGAAGTCTTGTCGTATTTAAATTAGCATCTACCTGAACGCTCGATACAAACGGGATATCTGTTTTTTGTATTGGTTCTATATTCGATCAGGTTTCACGAGACTCGATATCGAAGTGTTTTGGATTAAGGAAAAGAAGAATGAGAATGCGTAGAAATTTCAAGGCGTAGAGATTTTGGTGCGTGGAATATTCGGAGTGCAAAAGTTTGAAACCATAGAGATATGGAGGAAAAGTAAAAAATATCAAGCATTGGAATTGTAAAGCTTGGAAAGTGCTTAAGATGTAGAATTTAAAAAAGGCGAGAATTTCAAAGCGTAGGGATTTGGTGCGTAGAAAATTCGAGAGGTGAAAATTTCAGAGCGCAGAACTTGAAAAGCTTGGAAGATCCCGGATTTCTAAATTTCAACGCGTGGCAATTCCAAATTTCTAAATTTCAACGCGTGGAAATTCCAAATTTCTAAATTTCAACGCGTGGAAATTCCAAATTTCTAAATTTCAACGCGTGGCAATTCCAAATTTCTAAATTTCAACGCGTGACAATTCCAGATTTCTATATTTCAACGCATGGCAATCCCAGATTTCTAAATTTCAACACGTGGCAATTCCAAATTTCTAAATTGCAATGCGTGGAAATCCCAGATTTCTAAATTTCAACGCGTAGTAAGATTTCTAAATTTCAACACGTGGCAATTCCAAATTTCTAAATTGCAATGCGTGGAAATCCCAGATTTCTAAATTTCAACGCGTAGTAAGATTTCTAAATTTCAACACGTGGCAATTCCAAATTTCTAAATTTCAACGCGTAGAAATCCCAGATTTCTAAATTTCAACGCCTGGCAATTCCAGATTTCTAAATTTCAACGCGTGGCAATTCCATGTTCTAAAAATTACAAAACGTAGAAATCTCAAGTCGTCAAATTTCCAAGCTAAAATTCCAGAGCCTAATTTTCAAAATCTCTAATCATTTCACGCGTAGAATTTTTCATTTCCCCTTCCATTCTCCTCTACCACAGAACTTCCAACGCAGAAAAACATCCAAACGAAAAACTTCCGTAGAAACGTTTCATTAATATTGCATGGTCTTTGTACGAACAAAAAAAAAGAAAGGAGTCTAATTTGAAAATGTAACACCGCTCCGTAGAATCCACTTCTTATTCTACTGGCAATTGACCGTTCGAACGGCCGGGCATATCAATAACAACTGCCGGCCATGAAATATTTTTCGACTAATGCATTATGCATTCAGTTTCCGATTCAATTCCGCAAAAAAATATATTCTGCAAAGGAACACTTCGTCTTCGGGAAGATTGTTCGCGTATGCCATGCTATATCTTCCTGGAAGCGATATCGCGCATAGTAAATTCGACATTCCTATTCTATATTAAAATTTTCCTTCTCAACCCTTGAATATCATTCGTCGGTATTGATATTACTATCAAATATCGATAAGTAATAGCTACACCCAGCGCTGTGCGCGGTGCTTCTAATCTCGGCATTAGTTCCCGAATCACGATTACGCGGTTGGAATTTGCCGCTACGCGAAATGGAAAATCATTACTTCCGGATTGTGTTTGCCTTCTCCTGAAATTCCGAAGAAATTCGTGTGTAAACGTTATCGAACGGTGTTAACCAGTGAAAAGTATTTTCTTTTCAACGTGTAAATAGAAGTTACGTGTCCGATTCAACGATTATTAAATGGTGTTGAGATGTCGATAAAATTAACTCGTGTAAATATTAGTGATTTGTCAATGGAATTTTTAATTGTGTCTTATCGATTAAAACGTTCGAAAATCGGGGAAAATTGATTAACCAGCTACACGATAGATCCAACGAAGTACCGTATCGTCAACACGGTCTCATTATTTCATCAAACACACCGATAATGTTGCGTGTCACCGGCAGTTTTTCCGTTGTTGACGCAACAATTCCTGCCGGGAAATTGTAACGATCGGCAATATCGCGAGTAAAGAAAGATTCTCGATCGTATCTCATACACTTCAGCCACTCTCTTCTGTACGTGTGACACGGTTACTCTTGAGAATGTAATAAATTAAAAATTTAGATTGCTGGGAATATATAATTAATTGGAAAAATCTTTAATTCACGTTTAAATAGTACGTTTAATATTCTTTGATACTTTAAATACTAATATTCTAATTGAATTGTATTGTTAAAAAGAATCTTAAGTTATTTCGAAGATTTTTAAAATTATTAGAAATATCGGAAAATGAAATTTAGCCGTCAGTCGTGAGAACGGTATTATCCAGATCGATTACCGAAATGAAAAATCGTCTTTTTTTCTGTCCATTGATGTCTCTGCCGCAATATCGCCGGGCATAGAGCAGGTATTTCTGGCAGAAAAGTCAGACTCGTTTTACGCGTGCTCTAAAGTATACTCTTTAGCGTGAGCGTATCAGGAAGTGAGCTGCCGTCTTTTCACAGGTATTGACTTTCTAACAAAAGCGCTTCCGATAAAGCGTCAACTACACACCAACTTCTCTCTCTTCCTTTCGCGGTAACCCTTCACCTTTCGGTCTTTATCTTTTTCAAACCTCCGCCATCCCCCATCATCTGTTCATCGTTTCTAGTTTCTGAATACGCTTTCAAGTGTGACCACACGTATCAGAATATCTTGATGGGTTTTGGTTAAATGTTGGAAATAGGGCGCGGTGATTGGTATACTGTTTTTTTTTGTGTGCGTGTGCGGAAATTTGATTTATTTGGAAATTAATTGGAGCTGGATTTTCAATGCGTGTGGAAATGGTAAGGGTGGAAATTTCCAAGCGTGCGAATTTCAAAGCGTGGAAATTTCCAGGGGTAGGAATTTCAAAGCGCTGAAATTTCCAGGGGTGAGAATTTCAAAGCTTGGAAATTTCCAAACGTAGAAATTTCAAAGCGTGGAAATTTCGATGCGCAGAAATTTCAAAGCGTGGAAAATTCCAGGTGTAGGATTGTTAAAGCTTAGCAATATCCAAAGGTAGGAATTTCAGGGCGTAGAAATTTCCAGGGATAGGAATTTGTAAGCGCTGAAATTTTCAAGGGTAGGCATTTCAAAACGTGGAAATTTCTAGGGATACGAATTTCAGAGCCTGGAAATTTCTAGGCGTAGGAATTTCAAAGCGTGGAAATTTCCAGGAGTAGGAATTACGGGACGCAGAATTGTCAACGCGTGGAAATTTCCATGCGCATAGTTTTAAAAGCAGATCTGTCAAAGCGTGAATATTTCCATTGGAAGAAACTTCAAAGCTTGGAAATTCCACCTAAAAGAAACTTCCAAATATGGAAATTTAGATCCGAAAAAAATTAAACTCAATACGTAAGAAATTTATACATGTACCACTATACAATAACTACACTACTATTCATATATCAAATAAACATTTAACTTTCGAATGAAACTCCCCAATATATTCATCAATTCTTTTCTCCACTATTTCCAAAGTGACTCTCTTAATGTAAATCAGTCTCTCTCTTTCCATCTCTGTTCTCTCCACGGTGAATTTCTATTCCCGTCCCGTCTTCCGGCAGATCGTTCGATACACTCTTCGTCGCCAGTGGCGGCGAGATAATTAATTTCCACCATGGAATAAACAGTTAATGTGGTCTCACGGCCGCAACTATCGGGACGTATATTAGGTACTCGATTTTCCCCCGCGGAACGGGCACCAATTTCCTTTCGACGGATACGATAACGAGAAAATACCATTTAAGGTCTAATTGCGCCGATTTCGTGCCGGGATTACCCCGAAGTGCTCGGCTCTTCGGCAGCTGTTAGCCGAAAACGGCGTAATTAGTTGCGTCAAAGACGGCGCGCTGAGTTTTCGACGAATGGAATTTTCACCGTCGAAATCGGTTTTCCACAAAATATTCCCGAGCTCGGAAAATCTTCGTCGAAACGGGGAAACTCGAGGGGCCAGGTGAACTCTCGATAACTTACACGTTAAAATGTCAATGTGAAAGAAATATAATAGAAAGATCAATAATATAATTTCTTTGTTTAAATAAATATGTAGAAAAAAGATAGAAATTTAATTGACAATAGTATAAGTTTCCCGTCACTTGTGGGAATAATCGCCCTAAGTGGAATAAGACGAACAGAGTCAGACACGCCTGGAAAGGGATATAATGCCCGAGTTAATTTCACGAATTCTATTTGATATATGTCTGAATTCCAGCAAATATCGTTCATTGATCATTCGTCACGATTAATTATTTCGTTAATATCGTTTCCATTCGAGTGTTCGTAATTTTGTGAAAAAAATTTTTGAACCGGTACGAATTGTTTCGTCGCGAAATGACATTTTTGGAATATAACGGTAAAAAATAAAGCATCGATTGTTAATGTGTGTTCAGCGGTAGTTTTTTTCCCTGCAAACATTTACAAACATCTCTGTTCACATAGAGATGACACTTTACACTTTCCTCCAATAACGTGACGTATTTTACGGCAGCAAAATACGATCGCGTTACAGATACTTTATTTAACGTAAAAGCTTTCGGTACATTTAGTAAAACGTAATCAAAGGACACTTTATTTCAGTCGTGTTCGTACAACTTGTCGATGTAGCCGGGTAACGATATTGACGTGAAACGCGAAACTCGGTGTCGAATTTTTTTTATCTTAAAACTAGATATCGGTCCCCGAAGAATACCTGGGAAAGATGAAACACTTGAAATCGCAGACATTTCGAAGCGCAGGTGTATCGGTGCGCAGACATTTCCAAGCGTAGAAATTTCCAGGGATAGAAATTTCAAAGCATGGAAATGTCCAGGGTAGGAATTTCAAAGTGTGGAAATTTACAGGGGTAGGAATTTTAAAGCGTGCAAAGTTCCAAGGGTAGGAATTTCAAAGTGTGGAAATTTCCTGGCGTAGGAATTTCACAGCGTGGAAATTTCCAGGGGTAGGAATTTCAAAGCGTGGAAATTTCCAAGGGTAGGAATTTCAAAGCGTGGAAATTTCCAGGGGTAGGAATTTCAAAGCGTGGCAATTTTCAGGGGTAGAAATTTCAAAGCGTGGAAATTTTCAGGGGTAGGAGTTTCAAAGCGTGGAAATTTCCAAGGGTAGGAATTGCAAAGCGTGGAAATTTCCAAGGGTAGGAATTTCAAAGCGTGGAAATTTCTAAGGGTAGAAATTTCAAAGCGTGGCAATTTTCAGGGGTAGGAGTTTCAAAGCGTGGAAATTTCCAAGGGTAGGAATTGCAAAGCGTGGAAATTTCCAAGGGTAGGAATTTCAAAGCGTGAAAATTTCTAAGGGTAGAAATTTCAAAGCGTGGCAATTTTCAGGGGTAGGAGTTTCAAAGCATGGAAATTTCCAGGGGTAGGAATTTCGCAGCGTGGAAATTACACCAATTCCGCCAATCAAACTAAACTTTTATTGCAGCATCGAAAAGATTACCCTCCCGAAGACCGATTCCCAATCGATAATATAAATGATTGACACATCAATCCCGAAGATAAATGAAAATTAAACAAATCCTTCAAACTTCGAGATAAAACGGGAGCCTCGAAATAACCGACGATGATACTTGAAATCTGAATAAAAATTTATTCTCGCTTCGATGGGGCTTCCGTTTAATGTTACCGCCGGTATCAGGCAATTTCTGTTTCGATATTTTACACTTTATCTGGTAATTACGTCTCACGCGTCGGTCTTTACTGTAACTTAGTCCCGTAATCTAAACTCTCTTTTCCCGTCTTCTCTCTCTCTTTTCATATCGTTCCGCTTCTCTTCGCACTGCATAATAACACCGTGGGACATTATCTTAATGGCGTCGCAACTTTCCTCGAACATCATGTTATCGGACCTTCAACACAACGTTAACTACCGTACTACTACCGGCAACACGAAGGGCAAACGCAAAAACGAACGCGTCGAGTGCTCGGACGAGTTAGGTGATCTTACACCATCGTGGAAATCAGCTGATTGTACACCTGTTAACGTGACAGGTGTTCGCATAGCGCCACGTTGTGACAGGATTTGAAATCTTATTTTTTTTCTAATATAAAAGAAATGAATTCCAGGGAAATGTTAGAAAAATAAATTTTTATTTTATAAATTTATTTGTAAAATGATACCCCGTGAAAGTGAGTTTTTTATAAATTCAATTAGAATTTCGAATTAGAACATGGAGGGAAGATTCAATTTTGACGTAACAATTGAAATTTTCGATAGGAAATGTTCGCACGGTGGTACAAAGTGATTCGATCGAAATTTGCAAATCCATCCGGCGTTAATCATTAATTACACGTTGATGATTAATCGATCGCCAAATACGAGGGCTGTCAGGATCGTCGAATGATCAAAATGAAATTAGTGAATTTATTAATTAACCGTCTGGAGATCCCACAAATTTACATGCTCCGGTTTGCATGGCGTATCGTTGCCAATTAATATTTAACGTCGCATATATTGATAACAATGCGTTCTAATTACTATGTCTAATAATTCATTAATTCGTACGAGTGCTTCAATCCGGCGATTAAATATCGGGGCTCTTCAGAACCGACGTTTTGCATACGTGGGCACGGCTTTCTATTTTATTCTTTCATTCGCGTGCACGCCCGTATCGTTGTAGCAATTATTCAGTATTAAACTAATTATACTGCGGAATTTCCACTTTAAGTAGTTCAAACTGTAAGTGGCCAATTACCGGCTATATTTATTATTTTAATAATGAAGTAATATATTAATTCAACGGCGTACAAAATTCACAGCGAAAAATAAAAACGAGGAAGTTATTTTTAACCCGATCCCGTAATTCAATGTGTTCGAAATTTATAACAATTATTGCACCATTATAACTACGTGTATACGACGAAGTGTCACTCGTGCAGAAATTTTGATTGTACAATACATAATATGTATATATACATATATACATATACATGTTAATCGATTTTCCTCGTGTTTGTATAGTATTAGGAGAATGCTTTTCGTTATTGGATAGGGGGAAGTCTTTGTTGTGATACTGTTTAACGTATCAGTTGGTGTTTACAACTTTATAGTCGCGATACATTCACGAGTAAGCAGCCTATCACGGAACTAGTTCCCGGGAAAATAACGACTGACACGTAATTCTGTGCATGACGTGAGTATACTGGATGAGTAGTAATAAATGCGTCGTATATCGCACGTAACAGAGCCCCGTGTCGTTGAGTCAAAGTTGTTTGTATAGAACTTGTTACAATGAATGTTACATTTCTCTAATTATGTGTTTTTATACCGCGAAAGTTTCCTACTTTGATTTTCTACGCTTGAATATTTATGTCCCGAGAATTCTGTAACATGGTATTTCTACGTCGTAAGAATTCCATGCTTTGAAATTTCTGCGCCATAGAAGTCTTTTGATTTGGAATTCCAGCGCTTTGAAAACTTTATGCGTTCGAATTCCTGCGCCTGGAAAATTCAATGGTTTGGCATTTCTGCGCTGTGAAATTTCTGTGCTTTGAAATGTTAGCACTTAGAAAATTTCGATTATTGGAATTTCTGCGCCTTGAAATCTTTATACGTTGGAATTCCTGCGCGTTGAGATCTCTATGCGTTGGAATTTCTACGCCTTGAAATCTCTATGTGGTGGAATTCCTACGCCTTGAAATCTCTATGCGGTGGAATTCCTACGCCTTGAAATCTCTATGCGGTGGAATTCCTACGCCTTGAAATCTCTATGTGGTGAAATTCATACGCCGTGAAATCTCTATGTGGTGAAATTCCTACGTCTTGAAATCTCTATGCGGTGGAATTCCTACGCCTTGAAATCTCTATGTGGTGAAATTCCTACGCCTTGAAATCTCTATGCGGTGGAATTCCTACGCCTAGAAATCTCTATGCGGTGGAATTCCTACGCCTTGAAATCTCTAAGTGGTGAAATTCCTACGCCTTGAAATCTCTATGCTTTGGAATTCCTGCGCCTTGAAATTTCTATGCGTTGAAATTCCTACGCCTTGAAATCTCTATGCGGTGGAATTCCTACGCCTTGAAATCTCTATGCTTTGGAATTCCTGCGCCTTGAAATTTCTATGCGTTGAAATTCCTGCGCCTGGAAAATTCCATGCTTTTTAATTTGTACACCTGGAAAATCCCATGGTTTGAAATTTCTGTGCCTGGAAATTTCCCTGCTTTAGAATTCCCATGCCCAGTGAATTCCTGCGCTTTGAAAATTCCAGCGCCCCAAAGATTCCATGCTCCACCATTTCTACGCTCATCCAAAGAACAACACCACGCATCAACACCCTAACCATGCTGCACCCAGAATCTTTGATAATTAAAATCCCAGCGTGCGATGGCCCTCAAGATACAAAATACTCGCGGTGGGTAGCTTGTCACGCGATATTCTAATTACGGTTGAGCAACGTCGGCTGCTGGAACGAGTGATGTACCGCCAGAAAACGATAACCTTCGGGACCCCGTGAGCCGGCGTAACGTAAGCACGCTTTCGTCTTTGTCGTCTTCTTCCGCGGAACTGGGCCCCTAAATCATAAGTACGTAGAACACGCGCAAGAAATGAAGACAAATGCACGAAGCGAGCGTTATGAACGGGAAACGCGATAGCTGCTGCCTTCCCGTTGCGTGCACCATGACCAGACAGTGGGACCAACTTCCCAGAAACTTCTACCCTAGTTTCTTTCCTCGCTGTTGATCCATTAGACATTTTGTCGAGTCGTTCGTGACGCTCGCGAAACTTTCGCCGCGTCGATGAGAGGATTTCGACCACCGAAACGTGTCCCTCATTATTTTTTCACACCCCCGATTTCCGTGGAGAACACAAAAAAAAAATACTTGGAAGAATGGTTCTAAAAATGTGTACACGGAAAAAAGAACTATTACATTGTTTACCGCGAAATATACAATGGGGAAGAAAAACAGTTTTGGAAACGAATTGTTCAAAAATGATTTGATAGAAAAAGACAGCTATTTTCTACCGCGAAACGTTTGCACTTCAGTTTCGAAACGTCGTTAAAATAACCGGCTATCGGATTCACAATGAAATGAACACGTATCACAGTGATCCTTAGAGGTGTTAATTTATCGAACGTCTTTAATTAACCCGTGTCGACAATGGATTATCGAGTGAGAAAGAGGGAGAAAAGGCGGGCGTCGTTAATGAATTACAAGAATGCGCGAGAAAGCCGGAAAGAAAGAAAAATGACAAAAAAAACTATAATTGATACTTAAATCTAATAATATAGACACATCACATTCAAAATCGTTTCATCGTTGTTATTAAACGTGAAATACAACACACACACGATTATTTCACCATTCGTACATCAAAACGTGTGAAAGAAAAAGAACAATGTCTCCGCATGAATAATGTTTCAATTCTCGTTTTTTTCTCCTTAATCCATAAATCTCTATGCGTTGGAATTCCTGCGCCTTGAAATCTCTATGCGTTGGAATTCCTGCGCCTTGAAATTTCTATGCGTTGAAATTCCTGCGCCTTGAAATTTCTATGCGTTGAAATTCCTACGCCTTGAAATCTCTATGCGGTGGAATTCCTACGCCTAGAAATCTCTATGCTTTGGAATTCCTGCGCCTTGAAATTTCTACGCGTTGAAATTCCTGCGCCTGGAAAATTCCATGCTTTGGAATTTGTACACCTGGAAAATCCGATTCTTGGAATTTCTGCGCCTGGAAAATCCCATGTTTTGGAATTTCTGCGCCTGGAAAATCCCATGTTTTGGAATTTCTGCGCCTGGAAAATCCCATGTTTTGGAATTTCTGCGCCTGGAAGATCCCATTTTTGGAATTTCTGCGCCTGGAAATTCCCATTTTTGGAATTTCTGCGCCTGGAAAATTCCATGTTTATAATTCCCTTATTTTCACAATTCGCCCATCAAAACGTGCGAAAGAAAAAGAACAATGTCTCCGCGTGAATAATGTTTCAATTCTCCTTTTTTTTCTCCTTATCCACCACTCGGCCGGATCTTTTATACGCGACCACCCTGTACATACATACATACATATACATCTACGTCGGGATCCCGGGATACAAAAGTTCCCGTATATATTCGAAGATAGCACGAGACACATCCTTGATCCTTTCGTATCGGCGGCGAAGTAAATGCATTAATATCAGCGAGACTTTTCTTTCGTCGCCCGTGAAAACCGGTCCCTGTTGGAAAATTCTCGAGGTCAGCGTGGAAAATTTTCCACGTGAATTCGTCGAGGTTTTTCCTCGTGAAAACTCGTTTGATCAGCTCGCGGTGGCCTCGTCGGACGGAAATAATGTCGAAAGTGTAAATATTTTCACTGGAGGCTGCAAAAGTGGAAGGGCGGAGGGTGTTCCGCGCAAAAGGTAATTGATTCTCCGCGCGAGACAATGGAAGCTTGTATGTCAGACGCTGGGAAGCGTTTTCCACCGAATGTCGTAGTATTTAGCGCGCTAATGACCATATAATTACTGAAAACGCGGTAAAATAGCCGACTTTACGCTCGCCAAGCGATTCTCGTTCTACGCTACCAAGGTACTTTTAAACGCGCGGTGAAAAGGGATGGTATTCGAATAATTGCCGGCCGCGCGTTTATGTCAAATATTACGTAACACATTTACGTTCGCATTCTCGCGTAATTTTGCCGGACGAAGGGAAAAGGAGACGGTGGTTTATTATTAAACGTCGCTCGACGATTCGTGAAGATGAAAACACAGCAAGTTCTATCGTTGTGGAAATATATATGTATTAGTGATATTCCGTTTGGAAAGTTCAGCGGAAAAAAAAATGTAATTTACCGGCTGTCCGTTGACTTTTACGTTTCGTCGTTGAAGATCCCACTTTTCTTCAATTTCACCCTTCTGGTTTATGTTATATAATACCATTGTTCGAATTTAATTTTGTGTGAATGATAACATTGATTTCTAGGAGTGTTTAGAATATGAATTTGAAGAACGCACGTGAGAGAAGTTGTTCTGTAAGGGCATGATAACGTATGGATGAGAATGTAAAAGGGCGACAGGGCAAAGTCGCGGGAGTTGAGTTGTAAAATTCAAAGAGTTGAGTCGTAAGACTAAGGGAGTTGAGTTATAAGAGCCATAAAGTTGAGTTGTAAAACAGTCACGAAGAGTAAAATAATAAAAGAGCGAATATTTCAACATTAGTTATTAGAGTTATGTTACAGGAGTATTCATTTAATAAACCGTTGCAAATTTCACAATACTACCAAGCGAATTAATTTCAATCAGTTATCTTGAAACACCATTAATCACAAGACAAATATCATACCAAGCAAATCATCTTCTATAATATATATCGTTAGTAAATGATAACTAAGTAGTCAAAGTATGTTATTTCACCGACACCAGAAGTCTCTGAAAAACACTTAAAAATCGTCATATTTTTCCATCCGTTCCCATAAAGTTCCCCCTTTGATTTCCACACGTTGCGAAAGTGTGCGCCGTTCCCGCTAATAGAATTATTAATCCGACATGCGGCAAAGAATGCGTCCTCGCGTGCCAATAACTCTCGAGATTGCTGCCGGGGAATCACGTTTATCAGATTAACGCCGGCCAACATTATGAATTGTAATGTATTGCAGAAACGGTCCGGCGGTAGCGCGTGGCTCCGTATAAAGTGAAAGCAAATAAACGTAAATCGCCCGTGTTCGGGCTTGATGTATGGGCTAACGTTGTGACACGCGGCTCTGTGTACAGAATCTTCCGCGGAATTACGGATTTAACGTTCTGCCTCCTCGTTAACATGCCGAGTGGGTAATCCGCTTGGTATCACGGCCGTCCGACGTAATGACGAATCGAACTGTTTAATTTTCAGATATTTAAGTAAGGCGTCCGCCGACCTGTCGCTTCTGATGAATTTCATGCCACCCCCACCCTGACAAACGTTCGCGAATCGAGATAATTAATTGTTCTCTAATTACCACGACGGATACCGGTTTCAGTCGTTTTTGGGTCGCTAAATTAATTAGGAAACAAGGATCCTAGCGGGGAATTAAGGATTCGCAGAATTGTCTGGAAAGAGGTTAATGATTGCAGATCCGTGTAATTCTAGCTCTGAGTGTGTAGATATTTGGTATTTCCCCCCGTATAGCGAGCTGTTTAATTAGTTAAGCGAACGAATGATGCAGGAATTCGAAAAGAATAGACTTTTTTAGTATTCTTCAGATGTATTCCGAATTAGAATGTTAATTGCTCGCCGCTTTGACAGCTCGCGACAGATGGATCAACGTGGCAAGTGTTTTTTCCACCGACAAGTAGTACGAGTCAACGTCTGGCGCTGTAAGTAGTACGGGTCGAGACAGTCATCGGACGAAATTCGTTGTAATTTTTAATCTTAACAGAAACATCTCTATTTGCGTAACCGTACGATTCTAAAGTTCGACAATTTCATTCTAAATTACTCTAAATTCCACTTGTAACCACTCTGTTGGTTCTCTGTGCTCTCGATAAAACCAAAATAACAAATTGCATGCGGCGGGGTTACACAAAAATATGCCCGTTCCCTATGCAGCCTATTTTTGTCCCCTCCGTGAAATAGTTAACCTAGAGGTATGACTCTTCCGAATAGATATTCCAACATTTCAAGCTTACCTGGTGCTATTTATATCCCCGTATTCCCGGCGCATGTATTTTTCACTCGCACACACGTAACCGTGGAAACGAGCGTTTGAATTTTCCACTTCTAAGGACTTGTTATTTTTGTTTTGTTTTTTTTTCCCCCTTCAAAATAGCTTCGCCGCCATTACCAACACGCTGAAACGTTTATCGAACGAACTAGAAAGATTTCCCGATCGTCCGCGGCGGAGGCGGCGCCGTTGTTTTTTCTTGTTCGCTCGGTTGATGTGTCATTTTCGATGCACGCGAAATGAGACTTTTTTACCGCGAACGATCTCACGTGACAGTTTAATAAATTTCTCGTTAAGGTAAATGGACGCAGGTGCGCGGAGCCCGACGCGGACGAACATCGGAGGAAGGGGGAGGGGGGAAATTAGGCCTCGTCACCATCAAGCTGAATTGAAGTCATTCTGATTAATGATTCCCCCAAGAAACTTCACACATGTTCCCGGATTATGGATTTTTGAATTATCTCCCAGTAATTCGGATAAATTGCTCGCCCTCTCATCTTTCCTTCTTAGCCGTGCTGACAGTTTCGCGTGTAATTTCGCTTCGTCAATATTCTCCGTCGGAGAGAAAAAAAAAAGAAAAAAAAACACACACACACACACACACACTTTTCAACCGTCGTCGTATCGTTTCGCAATTCAATTTTCCGAATACTCGCCCGGCGAAACAAGAATTTTCAATTTCGCGCGTACGCTTTTTGTAATTTCATTTCGCGGCTATTTTTCGCGGTGAAAACAAATGCCGTTTGGCGTGCGTAATATTTTCGAAAGCTGCTTCGAAAGGTACGCGGGAATTTGTTTCGCGACCGGATCACCAAAAAAAAAAAAAAAGATACTCGTCGATCGACGGTCGCCCTCGAATTTGAGTTCGGTTTCATTACTCGGAGAGCTCTGCGCGAACTTTCGGGAAACTCGCGTGCGAATCGCTCGTTCGCGATTGGTGTGCGTGCGTGTCCGTGTGTCGGCGTCCCGTTCGTATTTAACGCGGCAACTAAACCATTCACGGCTAGGGCACACACTAGGTGGAAGGTTATTGCTCTTTCGAAGCTCTAAAAGCTCGCGATATTATGTTAAGTGACGTTCGCAATCTTCTCACGTATGATGCATAAAAATTACTACCCGTTTCGTACGTGTTCGCGCGCGACATGTTTGCCAAACGAACGCAAAAACAAACACGCGACGTGTAAACAATGTGTATGGTGTATCGACACGTCGACGCCAAGTCTCTAATTCGCTGTCTGTAAATAAACATTAGTTTTCGAGGATATTTGTTAAATGTCGTTTGAATTTTTTTATATTAACACGTTGAACGCCGTGTCACCCCAATCTGGGTGACTATCTTCGTTAAGTCAATTAAATCGGATTTTGCAAATTATTTATAATACCGAGTATTTAAGTTAAAAATTTTAACATTTATAAAAGTATTTAAGTAATGGTATTGCGACTTGTAAATATAAAATATACAAAGTAATAACATAATAGCAAAGTTAAGTGTCACCTATCGCACACATACACATGTATTCAAAGTCATAATAATGTCTCCCCTATTTTCCGAAGTAATACAAATACTTACTTAAAATCTACCAAATTGAAATATTCATTATCATTGTCTCTTCCTTGCCGCAAACTGTCCAGAAAGAAAAGAAATGAAAATTAAGACGCTAGAGAGACACTAAAATTAACAGAAACGTCCAACTGTTCATTCCTTTTGCGCGAAGACACTTCCAACGAAACCGCCGGGTCACCGTCGGAATAAACGTTCCGACAGAAAAGCGTTCTTGTCCGTCGGAAAGATGAATTTCCTCGACCAAACCGAGCGGACCCCGCAATCACAATAAAACTACTCCCGCATTCGTTTCGATTGTTTCAATTCATGTTCACCAATCAGCCGAACCCATTTTCCGATCTTGTCCGAATTCGCTGCGGATTCTATACACTTCGCCGCACCCGGGTGCCCCGAAAAAAAAGAAAGAAAAAAAAGAAGAAAAAAATGAGAAAAAAGACTGCCCCGTTCGGACCCCCGTGGACTTCACCGCATCCGTTTAGATGCCCCGACGTTTATTCCGATTCTTTTCGTGGCAGCGACTCGTCGACGGATCTCTCCGAATCGATCGGCGACTTTTATGGACGGCACTTGCCACATCTGTTGAAAGACCGACTAACTTTTATCCGTCCGGACTTTGTGCTTGATTTAATCCGCCGCCGTCCCGTTTCAATGATCCGAATGGTTTCTGTGTTAACCCTTTTGTGCGGCGAATTCTTTCCGGGGAATCTGGCAAGCGACAACGTGAATTTCCAGTTTTCTTTTTTCTTTTTTCCTTTTTTTTGTCATTCTGCCACCGGACGAGGGTCCAGTGGATTTCAGGATGATGATTCCGGAAATTAGTAAGGACCGGGAATTCCCGTGGAATTATGTCACAAGGATTTCCGGTCATCTTTGTGAACAGGGGAATTATCGATACAGGATGATTAGTGATTATCATTTTTTCTATAATTCATTGATCAAAGTGAGAAATAGTTCTTCAAGTCCAATAACGGAGGATTTGTAAGGAAATAAACACGTTTTGTTCTATAAAAAGTTTTTTCATCAGATTATCATCTTCAAGGTAGATTATTAAAGCTGATCTTCTAAAGTAAAATTGATTATATTTCTTATTAAATGTCACCTTCAATGGGACAAGGAAATCAAGTAGAAACACCGGGATAGTTATAGCGGTGATTAAAAATGAATTCCTACAATGACGAATGATTGTGAAATGTAGATTTATGTTTGTACGTGGGTTTCTTAGCTGTGACGTCCGCGTGTTAGTATTCGTGGAGGAGTGTCTGTCCGTGAGTGACAGTTCGGTCGCTGGCCCAAAGGCGAGAGATTATATTCATAAGTCCCCTTCGTTGGCGATGTGACGTACAAAACAGGAAGACTTTGTTCTTGACAACCGCAGCATCATGTAGAAAACCACATCAGAAGGTCGTCTGAATCCTGGCATGCCTAAAGACAAGATCCTGTTAAGCTCCCGGCTGTCCTTTCGGTTACGTAAGCGAGAGAAGCTTACAGCGAGTTAACTCTTCAGTATCACTATGCAAATTGTCACGCTTGATCTCCGGGGAAGTCGCCAACAAAGTAGGTGTACCGTTATTCAATTAGAAGCCTCCCACACCCAATTACTTTCCGCAACAAAGCTCGTGTCATTTGTTAAATCGGGTAACGATAGGTGATACGTTTCAAGTGCTGTCGCCCGGAAGCTGATCGTTCCTTGCCCTAAATTCTGAAGGGTGATTACTGAAACTTAAGTTTAAAGTAATTACTTACTGAATCTTCAGGATGGGTGTGATGTGGAACTGGTGAGGGTTTTGAATTATTTTCGATTCTATGTGTAGAAATTCTGAATGCTTGGGAAATTCGAGGCAGGGAAAATTGAATGAGAGGATAATTCAAAGCATGGGAAAGTCAACGTACAGAAAAGTTGGCGCATGGAAAATTCAATGCATGGAAAAGTCAACGTACAGAAAAGTTGGCGCGTGGAAAATTCAATGCATGGAAAAGTCAACGCACAGAAAAGTTGGCGCGTGGTAAATTCTACGCACAGAATAGTTGGCGCGTGGAAAATTCAACGCGCAGAAAAGTTGACGCGTGGAAAATACAACGCAGGGAAAGTCAACGCGCAGAAAAGTTGGCGCATGGCAAATTCAACGCAGGGAAAAGTCAACGCGCAGAAAAGTTGGCGCGTGGAAAATTCAGCGCAGGGAAAAGTCAACGCGCAGAAAAGTTGGTGCGTGGAAAATTCAACGCATGGAAAAGTTGGCGCGTGGAAAATTCAACGCGCAGAAAAGTTGGCGCGTGGAAAATTCAACGCGCAGAAAAGTTGACGCGTGGAAAATACAATGCAGGAAAAAGTCAACGCGCAGAAAAGTTGGCGCGTGGAAAATTCAGCGCAGGGAAAAGTCAACGTACAGAAAAGTTGGCGCGTGGAAAATTCAACGCATGGAAAACTGAACGCGCAGAGAAGTTGGTGCCTAGAAAATTCCACGCGTGAACAATCTAGACAATCGGACACATCAAACTTTGCTCACTGCAACCCCTGACAAATTTACAGCAAAGAAAAATCCTCCGTGAAAAATTAAACACCCTCACGTGAACGTCTAATTACTCAATTCCATAGAAATCATATCCCATGGAAACCATAGAATCCTACAGTGTCTTTATTCACTCCAATTCGCAACTAGTCAAAACTATCGTTTTCAATTTTCCTGCGGCAGAGAGTTTTCATTATTCCTGTCTGTGTTTTCCCTGTTTCGCGCGACATAAGCCTGACGACGGAAAACGTGTTACGTAGACGGGATCCATGGAGTTATGGCCGCCATGAACTTCAAAGGATGGCGGGGCCGGGGTCAGCAGTTAAGAAGTTGCAGTCGGTTGTAGGAATTAATTCAACGTGCATTTGAGTTGCAACTACGATGCTGGTTAAATTTTCTCTTGACTGAGCATCGCCTTCGACCCAGCCAAACGTACGGCTTTTCGCACACATACGCGTATCCGTGATGAACACTCCGGATACATCAGCAAAGTTAGATCGTTTCCGTTATCATAGATACAGATTATCCTGTTTATTAAAATATTTCCATTTCTCCCAACGGCGATGTGTTAAATAATATCCGCAGCACGGAGAATTCGGAATATTTCTATAGAAACTTACCAATTTATCACGTTTCTTATCGACCGATAAATACTTCTAAATCTCCAATTCTCTAGTTCGCAAATTTTTAAAAAAACTGTTCATCATATTCGAAACTGAGCCGAGACACTTTTGTTTGATCAAAACTTTGCATGATCTGTTAATTTGCTGATCTGCTGAGCTTGAACGCTGCGTAATATTTTATAAACGATCTTAATAACTTAACGAAATATGATATTATGAAGTTCGATCAAATTTCCCCAATGTCACTTTGAAAATTTACCCCTAAAAATTACCCTATATTTAAATCTATTCAAATAAAATCGATTATCTCAATTTACAAAATAAAAAACGCTTCATCCGCTTGATTTTCACAACCATAATAGTGCACAGGAAAGACCGATTATCAGGTTGTTAATCGCTTCAAGGCTCCCGGGCGCACCTGTTCGACGATCATTTCATTTCACCTGATTCATCCGGCAGACGAGTTTCGCGAAGCTTTCAGCGGTCTCGTTTCCCTGTGATCTCCGGGAGGAATCGCGCCATATGCTTTGAAGACGCCGCTCGTGCACGTTCACTGGAATTGCGGGGAAAACCACGGTAGGGGGAGAGGGGGGGGGAGGGGGAGGGAGGTGGGACGGAAAGTTAACGTTGACGTTCCGCTTTACGTACAGCGCGGAATACTTTGCATGAAACACGAGGCTGTATCGGCGGGCTCGCGGAAAACCCGCGGCGAAACTTTTTAAGCTGCGTGAGATTTCAAGTAGATTACGTTCGTGCGGAAGCTGCGGAAGTTACCCCTATCTGGAATCAATTACGTTCTCACCCCCTGCGAGGGTGCAGTTTGCAGGCGTCGCAGCTTGTCGTCTACTTATTAATAGCACGGTTAGAGGGGCACGCGAAAGTTATAACGGCATTATCAGTTTTACTACTTTGTCCTCTCTCTCTCTATCTATCTCTGTCTATTTTTTTTTAATACTGAAACACACACTTCTCCCTGAAATTCCGTCGAGCCAACGTATTGTCGTGGGATTGTCACCTGTTAATTTTTTAAACGGGCTAAATATATATATATTAATACATATATTATATAATAATTAATATATATATAATACACGAAAATTCGATGAAACACCCTCCCGCCGCCCAACCGATTCTTCTTCAATCAATATATACAATATATATGTATATAATAAGCATTATCAATATACGTATATATAATCGATTTTGGGAGGCGAGAGGGTGTTTCCTTGAAGTTTAATTAATCCCCGCTACCTTTGCTTCTATACATACAAGAAAGAAAAAGGATATCAATTTTCGATCAGGTGACAAGTTTACCGTTCAAGTTTCCCATCCGCGGTCAGTTTCCTCGGTAGCAAAGAAAAGTCAGGTGGACGTCGAACGTGACAACAGGTATCTCGCTAATTAACGAGCGACCGTCGACGATTTCACGGCGTGTCAAAGCACACCGTCTTCCCGCGGCCTTTGAAAATTGCCGCCGCGAACAAGTGCCCGGTGACCGCGCCACCGTGGCTGCGGAATATTTCCAAAGTTTCCTGACCGAGTAAACGACCGGGAAGTTATTAATCTCGGGGGGTAGGAAGGCGCGGAAGTAATGTCTCTTACTTTGCGCCGCGTTAATGTGCCCGCGGGAAAGGAAATGAAAAAAAAAGGATAGAGAGAGAGAGAGAGAGAGGGGGGAAGAAAAAGAAGGACGAAGAAAGTACGAAACGAAAGAAATAAAAATGGAAACGAGAAATCAGCGGGAACCGAGGCTCGCATGGAAAATTCATACATTTCGTGCTTGTGTACCCGACCACTTTTCCGCTCTCTCTCTCACTCTCTCTCTCTCTCCTTCTCTCACTGTATTCTCGTCCTCTTTTTCATCTTCCTCGCTCCTCTCGATCAATAAGGGCCTCAGTTTACGGAGACACTTTTATCCGGCAGCTGCATGCACGACATAAAGTCGTAAATAATAGCCCCACGGTAAAAAAAAAAAAAGAAAAAAGGAGAAAAAAAGAGATAAAATAAAAAAGGAAGAGATTACCTCGATACACCCCGCGGGGTCGAGGGAGGGGTTGATAATTAAAACGAGCGACACCTCTATCACTAGTTACCGTTAACGGCGCTAAGAGGATACCGCGAGGACGATATTTAGAGTCAACCCGATGATATCGCGGGTAACTTGGTACCCGATCGGACCGTGGAAATTATTATCAAGGTTTCTGGGTATCGGTTGGGTCCGGGGAAATTTCTGCGTATCGTTGCGAATGATAATTGACGATCCCGTGTGCGTTCGATTAACCCTTATTCTAATCCGGGACGCAGAAATTGCGGGCGAGGGAAATAGGGGAAACTGGAGAAAACGGGGAAAGCGATGCGTGGGAAATTCGTGGGGTGGAAAATTATGCGTTGAGATTTTAAGCGACGGGAAAATGCGACAAGTGGAAATATCAGAGTGTGGAAACTAAGACCGTGGTAAATTAAATGCGTAGAAATTTTAAGCGACGGGAAAATGTGACAAGTGGAAATTTTAAAGTGTAGAAATCGAAGACCTGGGAAAATTAAACGCGTAGATATTTCACAAGTTATAAAGTGAAACCCATGGAAAATTCAGTGCGTCAAGAATCGAAGCGCGGGAAACTGAACACCATGGACAAGTAAATCCGTGGGAAATTTTCCAACGGGAAATGCAACGCGGGAAACTATAAAATAACCCACGGAAATAGACTTTTTAAATGCCGTTTATATCAAAGTCCACCGAATTTGAAGTTTTGAAGAACTAAATTCCGCGAATACATTAAACGCCCGAAGGTACAACAATTTATCGTTACATTACTTCGACGTTGAAAACAGTCTAGGAAATTTCTTCTTTTTCTTTTTTTCTTAATTCCCTTTCGAACATTGAAAGGGCGAAGGCTGCCGTAACATCGATACCGTGGCGTCTGCGAAATATTAATGTTTACTTTTTTGTGTACAGAAAGAAAGTAATTTACTACCGGGGCGAAGGCGAAAAACTTGAACTGCTTCGAGCGATTTCGCCTCCGTTTCATTAATACTTCGGCATAGAAGTTTGTTAATTGGTTTTAAAGTTTCCCTTATATTCGTTGGAAAGAAACGTTGTACCCCCGGCACCGTAGTCAGATTTTAAAGGATCAGAGGAATTCCGTGCCGCGCCAGGTGTGCATTACAGTTCATTTTCTATGCTTCTTTCGAATTATGCAAAATAATCCTATTAAAGATAACAGATGCGATAGTTCGCATTAAATATTAGTGACGACCCGTTAACGCTGTGAACTTACACATTCAACGGAATACTCATACCATTACTATCATATCACCTTTATACATATTATCATAAAACGTCGCGGGTTACACACGTTCCACCGTAGATATTAAATATTCCACTCTAATTATCCAAATTACACCCGTTTTCCCTTAACATGAATCCTGGAGATATTTTCTTTTTTCTTCCTGTTTTTTCGATTTCACGAGCAATTCAACGCCGACCATACGAAACGTTTCGATGATAACTTATCAAAACTTTTTGCCGTATAATAATTCTTCTATTATCTGCTCGGTACATCGCCGACGAATATTAACTCACCGACTGCCGCGTGCGTCTTAACAAAAGGAGAATTACGTAACGTGCCCAGGTGTCCGGAATTTCCAACGGAGGCGTTTCAACCCCGTGGAAAGTCAAACTGCCGCGAAGATAATCCGTCGACCACTCTCCCCTCCCCCCCCTCGGTTTTCTTCCCGGTATCTTGATATTGTCTCGCTATCCGACCGACGAATCGAGATATAAGACGGCCGGTATTTGCACATTGTTAACCCACTTGCATCTGCAATTCATAAGTAGCCCGGGATCCTCGCAAGTTTCCCGCTTAAAATTCATACAAACTGTATTACGACTTTCGTTACACGAAAATAATTAAAACACAGTGTATCTTGCGTTTCAACGTCTTAATCTTCGAGTTCCCGGCGTCGTCGTCGGGATTTCCGCGAATTCGTGGAAATTTTCGCGATCGATTTTCCACCGGGCACTGGAAAATCTCCCCGGGGAATTCGCGGTGAATTCGGGAAAAATTTTTTGGAGATACTTGAGATATTTCTGCGAGATGTTTCCATGTAACGAAAGAAGAAAGTATGTGTGTGTGTGTGTGTGTGTGTTTTAATGGCTGTGGTTGAAGAGGGGAAATTAGGAATGAAAAGTTGACAATTTGATTGGGTAAAAAGTTACGTAAGAATCTAAGCGATTTTTAATTTAACGTAATTTCCACGGTGGCGTCCGCTCGCCGTAAAGAGTTTCACGCGATTATTTTCTCAGCAACTAATTACGCGGTGTAATTAAATCAGCTGACGGTAACTCATAATTACTGATTTTCAACGCGCTGTGTTCGAGAGTGTTGAATATTTCCATAGCGAGCATGATATACACGGTGTTTTATTTATCACTATTACTTCTGATTCATATCAATAACACGAGCACTTCGCATTATTGTATCGATTACATAACCGGCATTGATTTCGTAATTAATTAGCGTGTACACTTCGCAGGTCCATTTCGCGCTGACTAATCGTGCAATTGATTCATTTAATCACGCTGCAATAACAATTTTCCCGGAGTTCCAGGCGCACCATGCTCGAAATTAGTAAAATTCATTTTAACACGTCCGAAAGTAACAATTCAACCTGTAATTTCGATCGATTAGAAAGCATAAAATTATGAAATTCCCGAACGTAGAAAACAACTTCGCCGGAATTGCAAAGTGCAAATCACTCAATCGTAAAACACCATTTGCCTTATTCTCACGCTATACAGTGATACATTTTTGCATAACACATGTTTTACAACGTAAACATTTTATTCTCAAACTGGAAATCCGGCGTTGAGTTGTCAAGCAAAATAAATAAGTTTAAACAAATTTTTAAATTACATTTCTCGTATTCCTAACATTAAAAATTACGCACTGTAGGGTCAAAGTGATAATATTATTGAAATAAAGCGATTTCTCGGTGGCAAAATTTCAAAAAAAGAAGAGATAGAAATCGATTTATCAGTTACGTTTGATTTCGTTACCGATATACGCTTTCCAAGATGGAGAACCGTGGAAACTATTAAACGTAAATTAAGAGTCTTCCCGCGCGCGCAGAACGTCGCCCGGATAAAAAAAAATCAAACAAAAAAAATATGACAAAAACGCAGTCTTCCGCGGGACGGCAAGTTGGCGCCGGCTTTAACTATTAAGTCATTTCCAGTACCGCGGAAGAATACTTTCGCGTACCTGTGACCCACTCTATAAAGAGTTGTCTGGAAACTTTCAACATTTTCCCCCGGTCTAATATACAGCGACGGCCAAACGGAAGTTTAAACGTGTGGAAACCGTGCGGTTGTATTGGTTTCCGATGGACGTTATTATATTTCACCGGTGGGTTTTACATTTGTCCAAGGGGATCGTTTAAAAGTGGTGAGTAAGGGGGGAGGGGGGATGTTGCCGGCACTCTTTGAAGTGTGTGGCTCTCGAGATTTTATTCTGAAGAAATCGCGGTGAAATTTCAACCCTTTAAAATTTGCGTTTTTTTGTTAATTTTACAATATTGGAATTTTAAGAATAAAGAAATTTGTGGACACACGAATTTCTGCGCAGTGAAATTTTCGTCCAAACGAAATTCTTTGCTAAAATTTCGACGGCGTCGTAATATCAAAGCTCTCAAATGGCCGCGGTTTTACGTTTTCGAGCTTTGAAATTTTACAGCGTGAGAATTTGTATCTTCCCCAAGGTTTGCGCGATGAAATTTCAGAGCCCCGAAATTCCCGCGCGTTGAAGCCTTCGCACCTCGACGTTTCTACGTATCGGGACTCCTAATCCACTCGAAATTTCTAATCCCTTAAGACCCCGTGCTTTGAAATTCCTCTGAATTCCCATTCCATTGAAGTCCCCGCGATTCGGAACTTCCGTTCCTCCGAATTTCGACTGCCCAGAACTTCGTGCGCTTTACAAATTTCTATGCTTGTATACCCGACCTAGAAGTAAAAAAAAAAATAAAAAAAAATCTCTTCCACCATAGCGAAAAACCAGTCCAACAAAACCTACTCGAAGCTGTTTTTCCTCCCATAGAAATTTCAACCGCGATGATCCTTCTGCCACCGCCGCAAGTTTTTCCCCCATTTTCACGCAACCGTTTTGTCCGCACACACATACACACGTAATAAACTGTAAAATGAAAAACTACACGGTTCGACTGCGGCTACTTGAAATTTAATACACAACGCGTGCCTATCGAAGCTTGAAACGAGGATTTCATCCTGTCACCGTTACTTAACCTACATGGCCACCTTTCGTTCTAGAATCCAAAAGAATTTCGCCGTGTGCGATCGCCGGAAGAATCTCCACGAAGAAATACCACATTCAAGTACATATATATAACATATATATATATATATAACACTTTCCTATATCTCCCGCGAAGTGTGCTGGAAAATTGGCGACGCCAGGAGCAAGGAAAAAACTTACTTTTCCCGGAATTTACTCGTCTCGTTCCGAAAACTAGATGTTGTATGTGTCTGTGTGTGTGTGTGTGTGTGTGTCTGTGTAGATGTGTCACACAGTCCAGCGAAACTATCACACCCACGCGAAGTCTCTGTGTGTAGAGGTAAAAGTTATAATTACGGTGAAATATGTGACACCTGTTTCATCTGGCGCTCGATTTTTAAGCGTCCCCCTTTTTTTCTCCGGTTCCAGCTCTTTTAATTAAAAGGGGAACAAACTATCGCTACAAATCAGACGCAATCTGTCTGACCGCGCCGCGGGAACGCTTATCAGTTGAATCTTGTCGGGGCGAAAGGGTTGGCGGTCCTGTTACACATTCAAGGAAATTAGACGTAATTGATGTGACGTGAAATTTAGATAAAAAGAGAAAAAAAAGCTGGCTTACACTCCGGATTGAGCTTTTTTTTTTTACTTTCGCGGGAGGAGCTCCGATAGTTTCGATATCGATAATGATTTTATCCCGTGACGATAACGAGGGATATTAATTACCGTCTTTGTATCGATATCGCGGGGCAAAACGTATTTTTTTATTTCGTCGCTTTTATTCTCCGCGGCAAACGCGATCTATTGTGTGTTCGAATGCTCCGCATTTAATCCATAAATCGGCGAATTTTTATGCAATGCCTGTTAGCGGAGAGTAATTAAAAAAAATATTACACAACCGGTATTGTCTTGGGAAATACCCTGTTACGGGGGAAAACGAACACACCGGTATTACCAAAATATATCACGATGCCCCAGTTAATTTGTTCGGTTCAAAACGAACATATGATTTATTCAAAAAAAAATTCCGACGGACACCTGGACGGACATAAATCCGCCGATAAAGAATCCATAATACGTTCGGAAATAATTGTGAAAATTCGTAGTCGGGTTTCCCTGGGAATTTTCAAACATGTTTTCCCCCAATCGGTACTTAATTTATTCAATAATATTTCTTCGGAATATCAGAAATTCACGTTCTAATTTACTTTTTTAAAAATCAACTCTATTCTCCTATCAAAATACAGTGTGAAAAATAAAATTTAACCGCTTTACCGTTGGTAAAAAAACACACACTTTTCCGATAACCAGACAAAAAACGAAACTTTTGAAAACATATCAATAACAATTGAACCCCGAGTCAAACTCGTGCCTACTCCTTCCGACATAAATTTCCTACCACGAGTCTCACTCGTTGCAAACCAAAGTGTTAAAAAACCATTGGCGTAGACGCTACACACTCCCCACAGGTACATCTTAACAAGTCTTAACACACTGTCTCACATCTATCCGTCGTCTCGATAAAGAAAAAGTAAAAAAAAAAGAAAAAAAATACGAAAAGAAGGAAATACCCGGCTCGTGAAAACGAGACCAAATGTATTCCCCATCCCCCCTTTGGGGTGGAACTGTCAGATTCTGGAGAAACGATTCCGGGGTATCGTGGAAAAGTGTGTACCTGCCCGGCAGGCTTCGCCTCTGTATACCTGTATATAGTCGACAGGTTCCGATAGAAACGGAAGCGCAGATAGCCCGGCTCTTTACGGAAATGAAGCAATCGCCGAGAGCCGACGGTCTTATTGCTCCCGTAGACTGTCGTAACGCCGGAGTGCCATTGACGCCTTCTCCATCACGCGAAAATAAGCTTGAACTTCCACCTGGAAATAGAAATTTATGCGCCGTGATGGAGCGTCCCGGTGTTCGGGGGACTTCCGGATCGGCCCGGAAAAACTGCGCTTCCGATTTTACAACGTAATCACCGGCACCTGCGCGGACCGAACCTTTTGTTTGCCGCGGGGAAACAGGAACGTCGGAGTGGTTTTTAATAAATTCATAACGGGAACGGTAGTCGCATTGATAATTCAACGTACGTGGCACGTCGTAACGACGGTGGTAGTCCGAAATCGTTGATAACGTACTTTGGTGACGAAAGAAATGGTGTTTTTTTTGAAAATTATATGGATTTTCGGGGGATTGGTTGGGTGAAAGGGATTGTTAGTAATAAATGTTAATAGTGACAACTTGAGCGGAACACGCTACTCGTTGAAGTAACGGTTACACTTAACGTTTATTAACGTTTATTCGTGCTACGGGACGTGCAAATATTATTTTTACCGAAATATGATTTGTACGTAATAAATTTACAAGAGCGACGAAAGGATTAAATAATAATATCAAGCGCACGATTTCCACGCGAGAGTAGCGAATACTTTGGAATCTTCCCTTGCACCGAATAATTCTGATATTTTTAATACGTGTTTAAACACGGTTCTCGTATAAATATTTCATTTATTCATCGCGAGTATTTATTCGACGATAACAAATAATGTTCGACTATAAAAACGATTTGGGATATGATATAATTTATTTTTAAACAATAAGTGTGTTCCTTAATTATAGAAATTCCGCGTCTCATTGTTAACATTCCGTTAACTCGCGGCCAATGGTACACTCAAAGAAACCCCGACATTTTCCTGTCCACCAACCCACACTAACGTTCTCGCTAATAAAAATGTTCACCTCGGACAGGTGCTCGCTTTGCGCATAATAATCCACGGCGATCAAAACAGTGAGAAATGACCCGTCTGTCAAGATCGTCATAGATGCTATCACTCGGACTGTGTTTATTTCATTTCTCTCATCCATCACCGTTCCCGGTTGAAACGAAGGGCGATAGAAAAAAAAACAGGATAAAAAAAAACACTAAAAACCCTAGGATCGGTGTTAAATAAAAGCCCACGTTTCTTATCGTTTCGCGGAACCTTGAATTCTTATCCGTCGCATTAAACAGCCGGAGGTTCGTTCGAAAATCCGCGAACAAATTTCCACCGTTCGCGATCCCTTAACGATTCACCCCTTGCAAATAGTAATGAGAGTCCCCGGGATAGAGCCATCGAAGGTTTGCCCTTTATCCGCTGACTCATCGGGATTGCGATAAGCAGGCAACTCGGGCGTCGGAGAATTAATGAATCAAAGAATGGATTTAAAGATCCCGGCGAGGGCAAGTCACGTAGCGGGGATAAAGTTTTCATTCGGCTGATCCACGGATGCCCGGAGGGGGAGGGGGGGGGGGTGGATCTTGTGTTTCTCCGCGGGTAATTCCACGTGCTCCTCTGCATGGACCGTCCTGGACAAGTCTGTGTATAACGTTCCTCGGGGTTTAAAAGCATTTTCATTAAATTCTTTTAGTGGCGAAGTGTGATAGATAGATCGTCGAGTGTCGGTGGAAGTTCGTGGGATAGAACGATGGAAGAGAAAAGGAGGGGGGGGGGGGAGGAGGAGGAAGAGGAGGAGGTAGAGGGGGAGGAGATGGAAAGAAAGAGCGAATGGAAGAACTTTTCAAGTACTTGAAGCACTTGCCGCTTTGGGATCCGTCGATCTCCTCCTGGACTAGGTAAATCTGTCGGCCAAAGAATCTTTCATCCTCCTCGCTCTTTTTCCGTGTTCCGAGTTTAATCAAGATTTAACCGTGGTAACGAAAGACCCTGCGGATCGTTCGGAAGAAAAGCTCAACCCCCATTTAACGGTGTTGAGATCCTGTCTCCCTTACCCCCCCCCCCTCCCCCAACCATCTCTTTCCTGGATCCTCTTCCCAGTCCGTTTGATTCCAAGACGCTCGCTATCATTATTACCGATGGTGTAGACAATGCCGAAGTTCGGTTGGCAACCTTTAAACGACGTTCCATGAGTGCCCGACCGGTAACCGGGACTACTCGATAAACTGATTAAAACTTTTCCCCTCGATATTTGTGAACAATTATTATTCCAATGGGGGGATTCGATCATTTTTCGCTGGGCCCGCTCGAGATTCCGTTTCTAAAGTTACACCGACAACTTTCCGGGATGGTCGATCGTTAGTGTAGTTTCATTTTTATGGAAAATGTGTGGGAAATATTTCCGTAACTTTCTAGATTCGTTCGAAAGGTAACTATTGTTTAAAAAATAACTTTTCGGTACAGAAGAACGAAGTTTGTGTGTGTGTTTTTTGTTCGATTATGAAATTATGAATTTTTTTCACGCCTCTCAAAGTTCTACACTCGTTCGGAAACGTAAACGAACGTGGCGAACGTGTTTCTGACGTTCCACGGAGATTAATGCCAGGTGTTTCACCGTGTGCATGTACTTCGCGACGTGTATTAATCGGATTACAAAATTATCCGACGTGCACGCGTTGAAATTACCTGCAATCCCATTGTTCTGGATTGTTGTTGCTCCCGGGACCGTGGGATCGTTTTAGGAAAAATTCCGTCGGACCGACGTCCATCCGCGACGACGTCGACGTAACGGCTCGCGCGTCGTTGCGCATTTAATCGATCGTTACATCGACGGGGGGGGGGGGACGCTTGGTATATATACGGCACTGGTCGAACGTCTCCGGGATATCCTGCATGCATATGGATGCACGTAAGTGATCAGTCAATGCCTAATGAATGTCAACACCTCGTCGAGCCACACAGTCATCCAGTCTTTTGTTATTCAATGATTTTCAACGGTGATTACTTGACATGATTTCAAGTGAAAGTCTATGGCTCACCACATTCTGGCAATGTAATATACTATACAGGGTGTCCCAGCTAACGTGTAGGTTCCTGAACCAGGTGATACGTGAGGTAATTCTAATATAGGGAAGTGACATTCGTAATACCGTATTTTAATTTATGGCCGAGTTATTAACG
Organism: Mimumesa dahlbomi; assembly: GCA_917499265.3. NCBI lineage: Eukaryota > Metazoa > Arthropoda > Insecta > Hymenoptera > Crabronidae > Mimumesa > Mimumesa dahlbomi. The sequence goes on along the minus strand of OU824113.1, from coordinate 3,492,106 downwards.
AAAAACGATAGCCAATCATAGGGCTCCGCTGGGCCCAGCGGCGCGACAGTTCCTATTGGCACAATACCCTACTGGTGCAGACCTTCTACTGTCGAGCCGCCGGACCCAACGAAGCCCTCTGATTGGCTATTGTTTTTCGTTAATGACTCCGTCACGAATTAAGATACGACATTACGAATGTCACTTCCCTATATTAGAATTACCTCAGCTATCATCTGGTTCAAGGACCTGCACGTTAGCTGGACACCCTGTATGTATATGTATGTACCTTTGTTTCCCGATTTTCAGTATGCTGTTAACGGAAATAGAAATAGTCAAAAATATCGTTGGATGATGGGGATTAAAAGCTATAAGAATCAGTAATTAAAAAAACCTTAAAAATACTTTTCGCAAAAGTGTCAGAAGTAAGGTCCACTTAGGAAATTGTACTTATATTTCTCTGAACAAAGTTCAAATTATATTGTCTAGTGTAAAAGTGAAGATGTGAGGGATGACACTTTGTGTGTGTGTGTTTTTTATTGAGTCGAGGGAAACAAGTGCAGTGTATTCGAATATGTTCGTCATATACATATGTATATGTATATATCTAGCGCCATTTGTCACGTTTATTAGAGTCCATGTTGTGTAGTATCTTGTCGCGTGCAGGCGGGAAAAAAATGTCCACTTTTCTATCGGATTGTATTATCAAAGAAATACAATGGGCGGTATTACAGATTTCTGCACGCTAAAGGAGTATCACCGGCAGAGATTCGCGAAAGAATGTCGCCGCGACACGAACACGGCTGTTTTAATCGGCTGATTGTTCGGGAACGAGTAAATTAGCAGGGAAATTGAGAAATAAATATGGATAATTTTTTAACGCGCACGAAACAAGATTTTTTGTTTGCTCGTTGAAACGACCAGAACGGAGCGATTAGATTGAAATTAACAATGTGGAAACAAACAGGTTGAATCGTCCGAATGATTTTTTTTTCGTTTTCCAGACACTTTTCACACTTTTATTGGCTATTTGCAATAAAAACACCATACGTCATGAATATCATATTGAATGTGAAATTGTGTCGGCGCACATTGTGTTGTACTTGGATTTTCGTTTATTTTCTATAAATCTTTCCGAAACGGAAAGATATTAAATTTTACGCGATGACACGGACACCAATCTGCGCTTTATAGTATATGAAATTTCAGCGCTCATAAACCGTGTGTAATATATCGTCGTTCTCTCTCTCTCTCTCTTTTTTTTTGCTCCTCCCCCGTTTTTCCGACCCTGCCTTTAAAACCGCGCCGACAGGTTCTTCCCTTTCTGGAAACAAGTCGTGGAACGTCGAGTTTATTTGCATATCAATACAAATCGTTTGATACGAGCCGCGGCAACAAAAAGTTCAAATTTGCTCGTATACATACATACATATATACATACATACATACGCATACCGGCAGCATTGTAAACGCGACTTTACAATGGTCGGAATTCAATGCAGCCTTTCGGACCAATTTTACACGCATCCCAGGTACCGTCGAATTCTTCACACACACCACGATATCTTTCTTTTTCATCCCCTAGCCAACGTCGGAATGTGTTTAAATACTTTCACCTAAAACCAATCAACGAGAATCCAACACAGTTACACCTGAGCCTCGACCTATCCGACCGCTTATTCCTCATATTCAAAACACATAAAAAAATCCTGATAAAATCTGTCTTCAATAAAAAAAAATAGACAAAAAGCTTTCACCACTCTCAAAACCACCACCCTGAATTTTCAAATACTCACCAAAAGTTGTTCCGTCGACCAACGCAACGAGCCTCCCAGGCGATAATCTGTTCATTAGCCAAATATTCGTAGAAACGATAGAATACAATGATGAATAGTGAAGCTATTAGACGGGGATGCAGGTAGATGTTGCATAGGTGGGGTGGGGGGATGGGGTGGGATGGTGCGAGGGGGTATTGCAGTTGCGAACGCGACGGGGTGCGAAGGGTTTGCAGAGGCCGTACTGGTGGAATGGTAGGAAGCAATTAATAACTTTGTTGTGGCAGGCAGGCAGACCTGTAGGCAGCCAGGCAGCCAGGCAGGCATGCTACCTAGAGCTACGTTGCAATAATTACGACGTCACGCCTCCTGCCCAACCTAATTAACTAATGCTAGTCTCTCTCTCTCTCTCTCTCCCTCTCCCTTGCTACATCTCCTCGTCTTTCTCTTCCTACAATGTCTTTCTCTCTTTCCGTTTCACCTCTTCGTAGTCAGTCAGAGGCTTTCTCTTTCTTTCATTTCTCTCCTCCACCGTTGTCACCCTTTCGCAAAAGGGTTTCGTCCCTCTGTCTCGCTCCGTCCGTCCTCTTTCCCTATTCCCTTTTGGCCCAGCCCGTTGCGGAGCTGCTTTATTTTTGCCAATTCGCAAGTTTCTTACGCGGTAATAAACGTACACGGGGGAACGGCGGGCTGCAAACGGGTCCTCCCGTTAACAACGGGAAACGGGACGATACTTTCGTGCTCCGTGGAACGCTGCCGGAAATGCAGCCACTGAAACATTAAATCTGGGGAAAAAGCGGCGGAGCACTACCCCGGATGGAAAAGCATACCGAAACATGCAATTATGAGAATAGGATTCTTGATGAGACGGGGATTGCGAGTCCTTCGTGTGTTTGTGTGACGAGTCACCCAGAAGGGAATTGGGGGTGATGGTTACTTTATCTGGTCGATTATCAGGTTGCAGCAGGGATGGTCGAAGGTTTTTCTGGATACTTCTGAAATCGAAGACTAGGCCCCAAACTTCTTTTGGATAATATCACCTAGCATTAGTTTCCAAAGTCTCTTTGGCTAACTTCATCATAGACCAGGTCCTAAAGTTACTTTGCCTAACATCATTACAAACTAGGCCCAACAATTCTAGGGCTAGTATCATCATAGATCAGGCCCCAAAGCTTCTTTGTCTAACATCATCATAGACTAGCAGCAATGTATCGTCCAAAAACAAGAACGAAGAAGATTCCAACATTCGTCGTGAATGATAAAATAGTCCCGCAGAATCTAGGGTATATAAAGTAACTTTCGAGGCTATAAATTTAATCGTTCCCTCCCTGTTCGTCACCTCGACGATTTTTCTTTGGGAGATCCCTGTCAGTGGCAAAGACGCGGGGGTGGTCGGTAAACGTGGCATACGTTAAAATGAAAATGTCTGCAGTAACTCGGGGGGTAAGTCTGTCAAGCACATCACGGATATGAACACGGTTTTCAAGCGTCAACTGCCAGGCGAGCCAACGGTATCGCCATTAAAGAGTAATTTTCAGTAGGTGGCTAAAAAAAAGATAGGTAGGTTTTTGTGACGTTGCCGTCAGGTGCTCGGCCAGGTAAGTGGATAAGGATAGAAGCATGACGGTGAGGCAGCAGGATATCCCCGGGAACCTGGCTAGATATTGCAACCCCCTTTTTTTTCCACCTAGACCCGACCTTTTTTTTTTATTTCACGAAGCCTCTGTCTACATGGTAATTTTACCCCACGGTCCGTGTATACACGTATATACGAGGAAAACCCATGGCTCTGTATGCGTCTTGTAATATTAACGCTCGGCTTAATATTACCGCTCCGTCATGCAAGCCCGGCACATTTATTCCGGGTGCCCCGGAAAAATCAGACCGGGCCGAACAAAGAATCCTGGAACTTGCCAGATCGTCTCGGTTCGCTGTGAACCTCTTAAAAATTACATTCACGTCCACGCGGAGTCGTGTATAGAAAGTGAAAAGAACCCAAGTGTCCGACGGGGGTGGGATATTCTTTCTCTTTCTTTCTGTTTTATTTTTTTCTCTCTTTCCGATCGTGCCGATGTGAACGGGTGAAGTTTAATCGGTCTATTAAAATACAGGGGATGCAATGCGGAAGTTCGTGAGCAAAAGGGAAACAGTAGAAATCGGACGGTCAGGAAATAAGTTTACTGGAAGTGGATTTTATTTGAACGTCTTTTTCGTGCTTGCTTTTAGGGTCGTTAGTAGAACCGTTACCGAATACACCTTGGTGTGTGTAACAACAGGTAATCCCAGACGTAACATCGTTTTCAACGGATGTTTTATTTACGAAGGGACCGCACGCATATTTGTCGACCCTTTCGGAAGCAGTTTTCAATTTTCCCCGTTATTTCGTATATCGCAGTTTAATCAGGCGGCATGATCAAAACAAAACGAACGGATTTAACGCATTCACGAATAATATCATCGACTGTAATCAGCCAGACGAATCGAACGTTCGGAAGATAACGTTACAAGGGACGCAATTTCTCCGAGTGTTTTAATTATCCGTAATGAATGTAGATGAATTCAATGCGTCTCGTTTGATAAAGTATTTAACAGTCCGACAGAAACGGAATTCGATTAACAATCCCCGTATGACGATTCGCAAGATATTCGGGAAAGTACTCAAAACGGGGAAATGGATTCCGCGTGAATTGTCGGTGTCGAATTCCATTCAACCTATCGCAATCTCTATCCCATTGCCGGACGATCAAGATTGCAACCTTATTTCTAACAGCAACGGTCAACTTTCCCACGATTCTAATAAACCACCCGAAACTTGTTCCTTTTAACAATTTTTCCCCAAACCAATTCCATCCTGACATTGCACACGTGCGATAATCAAGAATATACGTAACAACAACAACAACAACAAAAAAACGAAGTAAATAAACAAACATAGTCCTACGAAACCGCCGGTGTACAAGTTTTAATTAAACCACTTCCCACGTCGAATTATAGAGTTCCCATGCGAAAAATACTTTGACCCAAACAAGTTCTCACCTACTTCCTACTTCACCTCCGTGTGTATGTAAAACGCAACGGGGATAAAACGTTCAGCAGCCTGTTCTCTCTCTTTTTCTTTCCTTCTTTCCTTTTTTTGTCTTTTTTCTTTTTTTTTTTTTTATATTCCACCGTCATAATATCGAGCTCTGCAATCTGCCGCGAAGAGTGGCAGCGAAACGTTCCAATCAACAAAACGACAGTTCCGATTCATTTTTTTTTTCATTCTATCCTGACTTTGCTGTTTCCATCCACCCGGACGTTTCCCCGTGTGCCATCGTCGAACAGGTAGACGCGGGAAACACGTTGCGATCGTACGTGACGTTGGCGCGATTGGCACTTACGAGTACTCCGATTGGGTATCATCGTTTGCTCTTGCCGTAGCGCGATTGCCGAACAGAAACGACTCGTCAGGCGTATAACGACGTAGCGAAATCCAATATTCGCACAGCGCACGTGCCGTCCCTTCTATGCGTCATGAATCCAATTTCACACATTTCCGCGAGAGATCAAAAAGCTTAATCCGTGTACGTTCGATTTCACGTGACCGAGTTGCGTTCCGCGGGCTAATTCGGACACAAATTAATCCAACGTTGCACCACCGCGAAATGTCGCGGAAATGACATGGTGTATAGAAAGAAAAATTTCTTATTTCGTTAACTATCACCTATGACACATTCAACGTATAACGATAGTCCGGAACGTTTCATGACTTTTTAGACATTTCGTGAGCTAATTTTCCAGCCTATCAAAAACTTTCGTTATTTCAAACATTTCGATAACAGATCAAAATGGTGCGATCGATTTCACGTGACAGAATTGCTAAGTTACTAATTTTGCATACAAATTAATTCAACGATCTTTCACCGTGGAATGTTTGTGGAAATGAGTTGGTGTTGAATGATAAAAATTTCGTATTTCGTCGTACTAAGAACAATTTCGTTTTCGACTACCTACGGGAAATTCAACGTATGACGACACTCGAGAACGTTCCGTGTCCTCGCGACATTCCGTGATCTAATTTTCCAGCGTATCAACGACGTTCGTTATGACGGTAGCCGGTCACAAACGTTCATTTCGAATCGGTTGGGTTTTCAAGTGACTCGTGATATTTAGATTGAATACCCCCGGCTCCCGTTTTGCCCCGGGTGCCGCGAGATAATACGATACACGCATACCTGGCTTCTTGAAGAGACGCGGAATTTCAATTTCGCTGGATTATCGTGCTTCTTTAAAGTCTGGCTGGCAATTCTCCGTCTCTCTCTCCCTCGCTTACTAGTCTCTCTCTCTCTCTCTTTCGTTCTCTCTTACGGTGTCGAGTGAATTTTGTCGGTGATTTTCCAATCGCGTTATCTGTGACTTATTCAAGGATGAATGTCAAATAAAACTAGTAACTGTTTTCTTTAAATAATAATATTAAACAGATTTGTTTTTTCTGTGTAGAAAAAAAAGTGATCGGGGTTTATTCGTTAATAGAATTTATCTTGATCACGTTGCCAGGTAATTCCCCTGTGATTTCAATGTAAATCGGAATCCAGGTAATCCATATACGTTGCAGGGACAGTGTTAAATTCCACTACGAATATCATCCCCCTCACCCTTCTACTTCGGTAATGAGATACATTTTCGAAATTAGTAGATTTTAATCCGAACGGTTTATGCTTCGCGATAATAAATATTAATCGCATAATCCTCGCTCGACGATCTCTGTTGACGTTACAAACGAATCCCGTGGGCACAACGACACCCTTAGAGTTCACCGACGAGACACTCGAGACGACCCCCGTGACTCTAAGTATAAAAGCAACCCCCATAGCGTCACCTTGGAGTCCCAAAACCGGGTTCCCCGAAAACAATTCGAAAATCCTCAGAACCCTAAAATAGAATCCCGTTTCAAGCTCACTCGTGTTCCAGGGCAACCCTAACACCCTAACCCAGTGGTTCTTAATCTTTTCAAATCAGGGGACACTTTTGATTATACGTAAATCTTGCGGAACACCGAGATTAATGATCGAAAAACCAAAACAAAAATATTTAAAGTTATTATAAATAGGTACTTTTCAGAAAATATATTATATATTGTTAAACACATTAAACTCAGGTATCATAATTCCACGAAACACTTGGAAAAATACCCTCGGAACACCGGTTAAGAACCAGTGGCCTAACCCCATACACAGCTTCACACCATGGACACCATACACACGGGCAATCCTATTACCCGGCTGAATAGCATTTCATCTACTCGCTCGCGATAAATCTTCCGCGTGTTGCGCTGGGCGTAAAAATTGCAACGTTTTAACGACCGAAAAAAGAGAGAGAGAGAGAGAGAGAGATCGAGGGAGGGAGGAAAAAAAAATCACAAAAACAAAAAATCGAGGGAAAAAAAAATGAAAGGAAAAACAGAGAGACGGACTCGCAGCCAGGGCCGTAGCGAAAATGACTTATCGGGTGGCGAGAGAAAACGCGACGCCCCGCGGGCACGTTTACATTGCGTCGCGTCCTATTTTCCGTTCGACGCTCCCGTCATCGCAAACCGGTCTCTTCGTATTATTGCGTGAAACGTGAGTCGGTGGTTCAACGATGCCGGTGAATCGCGAAAAGGGGGTTGTCCGGGGTGGCAGACAGGGGTAGTGGAAGGTGGAGGGGGTGGGTTTCGGTAGAACCGAAACGTGATTTACGGCGGGAGGATACAAGCGCAGCCAAATATCAATGTAAACGGCACTGATGCGACGGAAAACTAGATTTACGCTCTCTACGGAAGCTGTAAATAAATATAGCGTATAATACAGGGACGGCTGTGTGCGTGTGAGTGTACACGCGGCTGGCTACGTACGTACGTGCCCGACGTGAAGTAATTATACGCCCGTGTGTGGGCGAGTGATTTAAAGCGCTGGTGTTCGCACCGAATGTTTTGTAAGGTATCTAACAAGCGGAATATATGTATATTTACATATATATGGTGTACGATATTCGAGATAGGAATAAACTCCGATAAGTACGCGATGAATTATTAATAAATGTGTATATACATAGTTTTTTTTGGTACTTGTCGGACTAAAACTATCGTTTAACATTGTGTGCGTAGGGATGTGTGTTTATATTGGGATCAGAGACAGAGATGGTGAATGTTTAAATAAAGAAAAACGTGGGGAAAAATTCAGGAGAAATGTGGTTGAAACGAGAGTGGAATTGTTAATTAACATTCGCCGAAGAATGTCGGGATGATAATTTTGTTCGCTGTGTATTACATCATATTATTATCGATGATTAACGTTAGTCGGACAGCAAATGACAGTGGGGTGAATATTTATCGATAGACCGCATTGTGCATTTCGTACAAAGGTTGAAAACGCAGCCAATTTTCATTGTAATCCAGCAACGAGGTGGTTCGACTATAAATTGAATGAGAAATATTTAATATATCGATTGACGGCCTATTAGTTTAATGACGGCATTCGACGATTCCATCAAACTTTTGTAACAAGCTGTTAATGGTGCGAGCTATCTTACACGGTAATTCGGTTAATTTTATAGCGCGTTTATCTCTGATCATTATGTTTGAAACCGATAGAAACTTGACACAACAGATTTGCTAATTACAGAGACACTTTTCTGTTTTTTATTTAAATAGAACTTTCCAAACATATAGAAACGTTTAAAATAAAATTATACAATATTGAGACTTTCGCTAATTGAAAAAAACATTCTCTACAATGTTTACATTTTAACATTAACAAATATTTCGTTTACGTCTCAGCAAATCTCAAAAGATCTTTCGTTATAAAGAAATATGTTGATGATTTGCAATGATCATCAGTCATCCCTCTGATGTATGAGTTCCCCTATAAATTTTTCTATTTTGATAGTAATTTTCTCAGTCACGACCAGCTCTTGTAATTATAGCATCAAAAAGTGATAGAATAAGAAAAATCTACAGACTGGAAAGAAAAATCGTAGCATAAAATAGAGTGGAACGACGGCACACGAAATCTCCGGTCGCCTATATCCACGTCCCAAATTATATTTATATGATGCCAGACACGTACGGCTCGTCTTTTAAGGACTCTTCAGTCCCCCGTGTATCCCGACGTCCTTCTATCCCCCAAAATGTCTGAGGTCGTCGAAAAAATCTCCAACCGTGGCTTACTGTAATTCAATATTGCAAATCCGACTGTATATAATTCAAAGAATCCCGACATATCATTTCCCAAGATCATATTCATAATTTACTTATTTACTTTCCAACCATTGTCGAATGAAATCCTGAAACATATCGTGCATTAATTGATTCTATCAAATTAAACATCATTCTTTCACGCTGTTTTCTTTAATTTTTACATTTAACACGTTGCGATTTTTTCCGTGAACTGTCTATGGTGCCGTCATAGATTCGTAACATTGCAATGTGTATATTTTATGTGCAAATAAAACTATTTTTCAATGTTTTATAACGTATTAATTTCTTTATACTATTACAATAACTATGGTGGTATCATGAAATGTATAACTATTAACACTTACTATTATTACAATTTCCAACTGATCATGATATTCAATATCACCCCCATGCCATTCAACGTGTCAAAATATCCCTAGGATTCGAACCCAAAGCCAAAGTCCCCATAAAATGAAAACCACCAGCGTACAAAAATCATCCGACAGCAGTCCTCTCGTTAAGTCACCGTCTAAGGTACACACGTACGATTCCCGTGCATAACAGGTGGCCGATAAATCAGCCGAAATAATTCTCGTCGGCGACGATCGGCGGGCGTCGATCGAACACTTTTCCCCCTAGCGCGCGCAGTCCATCCTCTAAGTGGTTCCCCGCAGGAGAGATTATTCCATCATGCTATGAATCTTTTACGACTTGCATAAAGGTCGCGATTCCGGTAAAAGCCGACGGAGACTGTCGTGCGAGCGACCCAAGAAATTTCGATACCGGTAATGGACGTCAACCAGGCGGCTAGCGTGTTACGTGAACGAAGTCGATGGCCCAGCAACAGCTGCTAGCAATCGTCCACGGGAATTGGGGTGAGGAGGTCTGTCTCTGTGTACGTGTGTGTGTGTGTGTGTGTAGCCATACCACTCCCAGAGGAGTCCCGCAAGAGGTTCAACCGATATGAAATTTGATAACCTCGATCTCCGTCAAGTCACTCCCCGTATCGTGTCTCACTTTCCCATCCGACTGCTAGTAGTTTCTCCCGACCCTAGTCTCTTTTTTTTTTCTTCTCTTCTTATTCTTTTCTTTCTATCTTTCTTTCTGATCGTTCATCCCCCGCTATCCCGAACGACACACCGTGTTTTCTAGCGTTCCCCTTATTCCCGGTGATTCTACGGGGTAGATCTTTCTTTCTTTCTTTCTTTCTTTCGTTCTTCTATTTTTCCTATCGTACAGGTCCTGCCGGACGAGACGTTAGCCCCGTGCCAAAATCAATTTCGATAAGTAGACGGTCAATTCTTTGGAGACGCGCTGACCAAGGTATATAGAGAGCCGATTGGCGCTCTCCATTAGCCCCGGAGTTGAAGTGACTCCGCAATTTAACGGCACGTTCCACGCCACCGGGAAGAAGACTTCCCGGGCTAAATGACGAGTCGGTTTCGTCTCGGAAGGTGATGCTGATAGCGATTAATGCGAGTATAGCGTGTCACGGTTACCCTAGCGCCGGCGAATGCTGATTCAGGTGACACTGTAACGTGTCTTGGCACGTGGCGTCGTTCGTTGCCGGTACGGGATTCGTTTTCGTTCTCGACTAACAAGTTTACCTCGCCCGAAAGGATGCGGTTTTAAAGGAACTATATTTTCAAATGATCGAGGACGTTTTAGACGCGGAATCGGAAATTGAAGAAGACAGTGAAAGATTCAGGTCCATATCTAAAATTTTTTGGAAACGGTGAGCGAATTACGAAAATTGCGAAAAATTGGAAAGTTATAACAGTTTTTTGATCGGCGTTTGATCAATTTTTGAGATAGCGATCTGAGACTTGTACCATTGATTTAGTTAGGAAATTCTACGACAGAACAATGTATAATAGTTGTACTTTTCGAAAATTTCAATTTTCGCAAAAATCTGAAGGGGGTAGGTCAGGATTTTTTGTGATTTTCGTAAATCGCTCGTCAATTCCACAATTTTTTAGATATCGAAATGATTCTTTCCCTGTCTTATTCGGCTTCGGATTCCGCGTTCAAAACGCCCTGGATCATTTTAATATCTCAAAAATTGTGGAAATGACGGCCGAATTACGAAAATCGCAAAAAATCCTGACCTACCCCCTTCAGATTTTGGCGAAAAATTAAATTTTTGAAAAGTACAACTATTATACATTGTTCTGGCGTAGAATTTCCTAACTAAAACAATGGTACTAGTTTCAGATCGCTATCTCAAAAATTGAGCGAATGCCGAACGAAAAACTGCTTTAAATTGATGAATTTTCGCGATTTTCGTAATTCCTTCGTCATTTTCGCAATTTTTGAGATATCAAAATGATCTGGGACGTTTTGGACGCGCAATCGGAAGCCGAATAAGACAGTGAAAGATTCAGGTCGATATCTAAACATTTGCGGAAATGACGAAGAAATTACGAAAATCGCGAAAAATCGTCAAATTATGACAGTTTTTTGGTCGGCATTCGAACAATTTTTGAGATAGCGATCTGAAACTGGTACCATTGTTTTAGTTAGGAAATTCTACGCTAGATCAATATATAATAGTTGTACTTTTCGAAAATTTAATTTTTCGCAAAAATCTGAAGGGGGTAGGTCAGGATTTTTCGCGATTTTCGTAAATCGCCTGCCATTTCCGTAATTTTTGAGCTATTAAAACGATCCGGGGCGTTTTGGACGCGGAATCCGAAGCCGAATAAGACAGTGAAAGAATTATTTTGATATCTAAAAAATTGTAGAAATGGCGAGCGATTTACGAAAATCGCAAAAAATCCTGACCTACCCCCTTCAGATTTTGGCGAAAAATTAAATTTTTGAAAAGTACAACTATTATACATTGTTCTAGCGTAGAATTTCCTAACTAAATCAATGGTACCAGTTTCAGGTCGCTATCTCAAAAATTGAGCGAATGCCGAACGAAAAACTGCTTTAAATTGATGAATTTTCGCGATTTTCATAATTTGCGTGACATTTTTGTAATTTTTTAATTATTAACCAGTTAAGTGTGTTATGAGCTAACTCACGAGCAGTGCAGTAACACTAAATCTTTGATTATTCCGATTAGAAATAAAATTGTTCATTTCATAAAATAAATTATAAAACTACTCTGGCGGATTTGTTAATAAGTTGTATTAAATTAAAAATAAATAATTATATATTAGGTTGTTGGTCGATAATTGACAAACTATATATGAGAAGCACTCGCACACACACTCGAACACACGCATCCACTTCACATTTCACACAACTTTTTATGGGACACGAATCCGGATACTGTTTGATAGGTCTGCGTTTTTTTCTATTGGAAGACACTACAGTCGGATTCTAGCTATTTTTTTTTGGCCTGCAGTGTGTCGCGCTATGTTCTGGACGGTGGAGTGTGTCGAGTGGTCTGCCAAGTTTTTAATGTTGTTGTGTTCAGACACTTCAATTAATCCGTCCAATTGTTTCGATAAATCTATATTTATTAAAATATACTTTAAGACACTAATAGGAATTGATGATTTTTAATCCAAACAATTATTTACCAAACTATTAAATACTTGGCATGGTTCGAGAAACGCAGAATTTGTATATGGGTTGAAAAATTAAAATTTCAAGGTTGTGCGATTCGAAGGAGGCGAACAGGACACTTCTTCGAGTGCGTTGCTATCAGTTGCGTAATGAAAAAATCAGAATTAATTTGGAAGGAAAATGAGGTAACTAAGAGCAACGTTCCGGGAATAAGCTTTATTCCGGTTGCTGTGTAAAAGTGCTTCAGCGCGGGTGTAAAGTTTTTCCCTGGAATAAGGGACCGTAAAAAATTTCATGGGTCTCGGCGGCTCGGAGCTCTACGAGTTTTAAGCTGCGCTCTAAAATTCACTCGCTGCGTTACTTGTTTCTTTTCATTCGCGTAGCAAAGATGCGATATCGCCGTATAAGTGAACAGACTGGATTAAAAGTCCGGTGAAAAAGTCCCGGAGTCGATATCTTTCGCGTTTCCGCCGACCGTACGCGATTAATTTTCACGTAATTTACGAAAATTACAAGCTTTATCATTTATTTATATTTTCTCAGAAAAAAAGAACGGCCCGAATAATAAATAAAACGTTGACATTGTAAATCTTGAACGACATCTCTGTTCGATATACAATTTAAATTACGGTGATATCGATCGAAAAAAATTAAGTGTTGGAGGTTAATTGAGTTTTAATAAGTCGCTAATGAACGTGTAGAATTAACAAATAGAAAATATCAAATCACTTCAATTGAATACAAACTGTGAAATGATCGCGATGTTACATTGTACAACAACCGGTTGCGTAATTATCGCGCGTTACAAGTACGCCGGCAATTCCCGGCGAAACCCGAATTATTAATCGCCCCGTAAAAGGAAACGGCTGAAAAAATAATTCACAGAAACAGCGGCGGGAAGGCAAAATACAAAAAATGAAAACGAAAAGAGGAAGCACGCGGGTGGTTCTATCAAAATAAAAACATGGCGAAACCGTGGCCCCTAAGCGAACGTAGTTACCTGCACTTTAGAATAAAAACACACAGTCATTTAAAGTTGTTCCGGGTCGGGTCGCTACTGCCCGAGGGTTAATAAAGATAAAAGCATGTAACTTTTCCACTAAATTGTACCATCTGTACACAGAATTCATCAAAACTTTAAACGCTCGATCCACAATACCATCATATTTTCTATTTATATATACCTATACCTATGTATATACATGTATATCCCGGTGTAATCAACATCCGGTGGATCGCCGTACATTTCAGTCGGTCCAGTCTAAATTAACCCAATAAACGTCGACCATTCACCTGTCCGCCAATCCGGCAACGGTAACGTAAATGTGTATATTTGTTCTATACATGAGTGAGGGGAAAAAAAAATTGATCGACCGTCCCTTCGAATCGAATAATAAGGCGAAAAGAAATTTCGCACACGGTTTCCTAATGTCTCCCGACGGTCCTACTTCCGGAAAGGTAAACGATTCCCGAATATCCGGTTTATCCTCAGACATCCTGCGGGGTTCCTCCCCCCTCCCCCACCTTCCACCCCCGCGAGGAAGAATGCATAAAATATAAAGCGTTGCAAGTTTCATTCGGAGGCTGTCGAGCCGACCATCGACGTGTATTTGGTTGGCGAATGAAAAGCGTAAGTACCGTGGAATTTTTCTGAAAACCGATTCCCGCAGCAGCGATGAAAGTCGTATCGAGTTCTCGATGGAATATTTTATCGTCATCGTCGTGAACGTCGCGAATACGTTAGCAATTTACAATCTTTATTTTTTTTGCGCGCGCGCGAGCAATTGAGATTTAAAGGGCGCGCTACGATCAACGAGAAGTGTTTAAATTATAATCGAAGAACGAGTGTCAATGGAGAAGAGTAATTTTGTTAGGATTTTGATGGGGAATTATTTTTTTTGAGTATTCGAGGGTATTTATGTGCGATTTTCTGGAAAAAGTTTTGAATCATTTTCTTGATGGTTTATTAATTCGTGTAATGTTTCCATTTTCATTTGTTTCATTTTATATTGTCACTTTTTTGTATCTAATTTTGTCAGACAGTTGTCTGACACTTCGGACACGTTTCTTTCACCTTTCGTCTGTGTTTTGCGGGAGCATCTCCTCGTGAATATATGATACACCCCATGGACCACTATGGGAACTTAGAAAAGGAAACTTCTCCTCCGTCTGACGTCTGTTTCAAATATTTAGCGCGTCCCTGCTCAACTATCTTTCAGGTAATTAGTTTCGATGTAACAATACTCGAGAAGAGCTACTTGATGTTTGAGTCGTTGACAAACCAAATCGATTATCTCCACTTTTTGAATTACTTTAAATTCAAGTGTCCAAGCACTTGAGTGAGTCACAACTTTTTATATTCAAAATTAATCTCTTTAATAATTAATCTGATCGGCAGCAAATGACAGAAATTTGTATGGCTACTGAATTTTCTTCAGAAACTCACGAGATTAATTCGAATATACATTATCTTTATGCAACAATGTACAATATATAATATAATTGATAACACCGAAAGGTTTCACACATATCAATTTTTATCATTTTGTATATTATGAAGTTAATCGGTTTTCCAAGTTCTCATTTACAGCCTACCACAACTACACTGTCCTTAAGTGTGTCTTCCACCTTCGTCGATTTGTCTCTCGCCGATAATCCGAAAAACAAGAGTCCGAGGACACGGGAGAAGGATAACAAAAAAAATATGTCCAGCCTCTCGCATTTGTCGAATCCGAAACATTTTTCATTACATCCCTCTCTCTCTCTCTCTCTCTCTCTCTATTTCTCTCTCATATCTCATATCTCTCCGGAGGAAAAAAAAAGTGGCCAGGGTGATTCCACCAAGACATAACGGGTCCCGGTTATAGCGACTCCTGTATCGGGATAAAGTCTCATCCGCAACCCCTATCCCGCGCTGATCCCATGTTTTCCCCCTGTTGGTACATCATCCCTCCTTAACGGGCTGATGTTCCCTCGGTTAAATCGGTCCGGCACAGTTGTCCCGCTCGTTTTCGACGTTTATTAAATCAGCGGACCGTCAAAATGTGCGTCCGAACGATCTCGCGATCAGACGGTCCAATTTCAGCGAAATTCTCGCCGGTGAAACGCCCGGTGCGTGAATCCGACGAGTCGCTGGATTTCGATGCCACTGCGCGTTCCCATTTTCGTTTTCTGGATGAGCGATATATTGGCCGAATGCGTTTTTCATAAAAAAAAATAACGTTCTAACGGCGATTAGATCGACCGGAGGAAGAATAACGAGTTGGACAACTTTAGACTGAGAAATTTTGAGATCTATCGCGAATAGATCGTTTAATAAGTGATCTTGTATTGTTGACGGAAGATTCACGATTATCGAATATGAATGATAACGAGTCAACGGATCAAAGTGTTCGTTTTTTGCATTTTGCGCGAGGTGGCGGGGTGACGGGGAAAAATAGTGAACGGGGAATAAAAAAAAATAACGAAAAAGGGTGAAACGCGACAAATCTATTGTTATAATCTCGCTTTAATTACATTTTCTACCTCAATGAATAGCCCGGACGCTGCTTTGTTCTCATTCCGCGGTATTACGCGGCAACGTGTACATACATTCGCGACAACGTCGTTAACGCCGCCTGTTTTCCCGCGAAACACAGTATTTTTTCGGCGACCGTTCGGTCTGGCTTATCATAATTCATCCGATTCTCGTGTATTATTCGGGAATCGACCGGAAAAATATTTGGATCGATCGATTTTGTGTATAACAATAATAATATTCGATCATTGGAAAAGTTTTTGGTGTGCTTACAAGTCTATATCCTAAATTAGAAATAACAGATATAAATTCATCTGATTTTGGACTGCAGATGTTTTTTGAATCTTTGTATCGCAACAGAATTTATTTTTCATTTTATTATGATACTCCAAAAATCTGTTTTGATATTTTTAGTGACAGCAGAAATTTTCTGCAAGGGAAAATGGTAATTTTTTCTTAATAATTCGTGGAATTATGATTCCACAGGTTCGGTTGCGGGGAAAATGTCTGTTTGAAATTCAATGGAGGATCCATTACGATGTCTCGATTGTCATGTATTTCAAATATTGCCCTCACCCGCGATTCCCGATATTCATAAACCGGAATTTCGGGAATGATTGGATTATATTGTTTTTCCGGCGCATTTCCTATTGTGTTTTCCAAACGATCTTCATTTAATTAAAACCGTGATTGCTCGCGGAAAATATTGTCACCGAGAGAAACGTAGTTTTCGACGGGACATTTGTATGCAATGATCGTCGACTTGAAACACACTCCGACGATGACTTAATAAACAACAACAACGAAAAAAAACAATCGAGTCACGAACACGTTTTCCATTTGAATTAAAAATCCCAATCAATGTTACTAATACACATATTTTCACCCACGCGGACATTCCTTCATAAAAAAAATTCATTATCAAACAATTTACATTATCCCCGGCAACGAGGAAAGAACAAACCCGAACGAGTGAAATTTTCATTTCACATGCGGAACAATATAACCGTCAACATTTCCACGAAGAAAACAAGAACTTAATTAAAAACTACGCGAAAAAGGTACGCTAAAACTTCGACAACTTTCCGACCGCGACACTGTACGTGCTGAAAATTCCCAAAAAAAAAGAAAAAAAAATAGAATCTAATCGACTTGACAAAAATACCTTGTCACGGATACTTATCGAGCGGTACAGAAACAAATGCAAAACCATTTCCAAAGCATTCGGACATTTCGAAAGGGTTGCTTCACCCTCGTTCCCTCCCCTCGTTAATTAAACGTTAATAACGATCGGGTCGGAGTTTTAAGCCACTGTTGCGCACGTTGAATACGTGACTTTGTCTTCGTCTTCGGTCTTTTCGACGATGTTGAATGGTAGAAAGGAAGTAAGCGGACGATCGGCGGTCGTTTGTCATGAAATGGCCGACGGTGACTAAGAATGGCTAAGAGAGCGGGAAGGTTAAAGGAAGGCGGAGAACGAAATGGCATACATAATACAGCTGGAAACAATCGTTATTCGTGATACATCGCTTCCTATTCGAACGAAGGAAATGCTGTCCCTGTAGCCCAGCCCGAGTGACGTCATGCGATTGTCCGTGATGGAAACTAGCGTGTAAGTGACTTAGAAACCAATCGTGGAGTTATCAACGTGGAGATACGGAAACTATCGTTCCGTCCATCGGACTCGGACAGTGGTATCGTTTTTTCCCCCAATTTCCCAGCTGCCGGATTTATTTGACTATTAATCAGGTGAATAGATCAATTCTTTTGCAAATTCTATCTGATTCTTAAGCGATTAATTGAAGAATGATCACTTTGTAACTAGGACAATGGTAAATTTTTAGCGAATATTAGAAATATTTTGAAACTTGCGAAAATAGAATTGTAAACATGGTTCGTGGATAATTGGTAAATTATTATGCAACAAATGAACGTGGCAAATGACTGAAATTCTTCGAAAAGACCCTAATAATTTGACTAATTGGAAAAGTTGATATGATATCGAAAGGTTCGTGGGAAATCAATTAAAATGAGGAATCAAATATCTGTGTTATTATCCAACGAATGGATTTCAGTTTTCGTCAAATATGTGCCAAGACTTTCGAAGTAGACATTCGGAAAATGGATCCGACGGGAACTAGATGGAAATACATTCGGACCTTCCTGAGGGAACGACGGGGTCAACGAAAACGGGCGAAAGCGACGCCCGGTTCCATTGAAGCCACGTGAAGGAAGTATTATAAAATATGGAGTTCGGTAGATTAATTTCTCGTGGATTCGCCAAGTCGTAACGTGCAGTCGACCCAGTTTGCGAAACATTAGTTTAATGGTTTCTGTTAATAAGCCGCTCGCGAAAAACGATATCGGACACCGGCGAAACTGCGTTCGCCTGGGTTTCCCGGATGTGTGTTGATAATCACGTGTAAAAAACACACACACACACAGACACATGCACAAGCTCGTCAGTCGCGGTTAATCTTCGTCGCGAAAGTGTTCCACGAAAGTAACAGAGATAATTTCCGGGGCAACGGAGAGAGAAGAGGGGGGAGAGCGAGATTTGCAAAAATTATACTGCGAGAGAATTATGTTAAAACGAAGGATTTAGCACGAAGTGAAATCTTTTTATACGATGCAGTGTTCTACGGCGATAGGACCTCCCTCTTCGCGAGTGTACATTTTTTTAAATCTAGGGAATTTTCGTAATCGTGAAGTAGTCTTCGCGTTTGTGATCCTAGGGAATTATTGAAGAAAAATGAAGAAATTTAAATTTTCCACCGTGACGTCGAGTAGCTCGAACAACTCATGGAAATTCTACACTTTCGATCGCAAAGGGAGAAGGAAATTCCGACGATACGAAATGTTCCCGCGATTCCGTCAAAATGACGACGGTAGAAGTACAAATAGATTTTCAGACTTTATCGTTTTTTCTAGGGATCTTTGAAACATTCGAGTTTTCATTACAATGATCTTCTTTTTTGTGCAAAATAAGTCTCTTTATTTTCTAAAGTTCCGTGCTTCAAAGGGTCAACGCCTTCCCTTTCCATCGTACTAATTATAACTACTACTAATCCGTGCTAATCATTTTTAAATTTCATTTAATAACTAATTCCGACGTTCCTCACAACGAGTCTTTTTCGCAATACACACAATAAACGCACGAAAGATCTAGACGAACACGGGATCCAGATATCGAATATAAATATCCGGTCGTCGAATTTTCGGGGAATGTTCTCGAAGCAGGTAAAATAGTCTATTGTACAACGTTTCTTCTCTACGGAAGGAAGTTGTATCCCTTGGTGCATGACGTCATGAAGCAAGCCAGATAGAGACACGCCTTAAGGATTACGCAAATCCTAGTTTATTGTAACTGGTAAGAAACTTCGAGTGCTTCGGCACGATCTTCCGTATCGTTTCGAGGGATTCCATTTCCGACGGTGGTATCCCCGGCTTGTGCTAAATAAGGCGATAGGGTGAGATCGCCCGTGGATAGGCAGTCGGTTACGAGGGAAAAATTGCGTTCCCAGGATCAAACGAGCGACCGCGAATAAAATACTGTTGGGAACGAGTCGTCGCTCGATCGAATTACACGCGGTATAATTATTATGGTAATCAGTCCGCATGGATTTTCGAGATTTTAAGGATACAGGGTATTAAGGGATTTTTGAAGTGATTGGAAAAACAGTTTGTTAGTAGATACAATAGGAATTCTGTGTTGATGTTGTTGGTTCAACTCTTTTATCCCTGAATGTGAATTTTTCTTCAAAATTCAAGGCAATTCAGAGGATCTTTGAAAGTTACATTAATGATTTTTATGGAAATAAATGAAATTAATTATTAGTGGTGCCCAATTAACGATACTACATTAATTGACTTTCAACGAATCGAACCTCGGCGTCGATACGATTGAACGCGAATCGTCGCAACGTACATTTATTTTTCCCCGGGAAATTCCACCGTTATCTTCTCTTCCCGTATACGGAATGAAAAACTGTTCCGCAAGTTCGAAAAGCGTCGAGGAAAACTGAGTTCAAAGACTTTTCCCGCGAAGTTCGTTTCTCGCGTGTCTCCGTATTACGTTACACAAGAAAAGACATCATTCGGGGCGAGCAGCTAAAAAAAAAGAAAGAAAAACCGAGAAAACTGTTGGCAGGGTCGGTGAAAAGTGTCGGCGAAACTATTTTTTCTTCCGATTCTTCCGAGTGTCGTTTTATCATCTTTTTATCAAGTTCCCCTGTCTCCTTGTATTCATCGGACCCAGTCGACACTTGGAATCCGATATCGAACGTTGTAAAAGCGCGATACAATTAAATCGACGCGCCGTGATTTATCGCGAAACGACCGACGAACGAGTCGAAAACAAAGCGAGTTTTCCGCGAAGTCCGCGACCGTCGTTCCGTGCGAAACGTGATTTACCCCGTGTATTTTACGCGGAGACAGGCGTGTAATTATACACGCGCGATTCCGCATATCAATTCGACGAATGCTATTCAATTTAATAACATATTATTCACAATTCTGCGAAACAACGATACCGGGGAGCGGGCAGGGGCGCAGATATCCGCGTGCAAATGCACGTGTAATTTATACGAATAATTATTTGAAAATATTAAAATCCCCCGCGACAAAGTAACGCGAATAATTTTCCAAAGAGCCACCGCCGAGCGTGAGATCGTTCACCATCGTGTGCGAAAGTATGAATCATGATTTATTGCAAAACAGTATCATCCTACATTCAATTTTGCATCAAACTTGTCTTAAGTCTTCTTTAACTCTACGATAATGTTCTTAATAATTTAAGTCAGCCTTTTTAACTTCAGTTTCTCTGAAATTACCTTTCGAACACGACAAACTATAACACTTGAAAATTCAAAATCAATATTACCTCAACAATTCTATACCTATTTCCTCTAAAAAAACGTAATTAAATCCCAGCATTTCTATCAATGATGCCCAAAAAAATCATGCCAAAAATATTTTCTCGACAACAGACTATCATAATACAAATTCCCACGTGCGATCAGCGCAGTGTCGCGAATTTACGCAGCGATTATCGGCGACACTATGGTGCATAATCGGCCGTCGAGTGGAAGTTGTTCCCCCGTCGGCTGGGGAAAGGTGTTCCACGGTGTAACAGACGTGTTCGTCGAGGTACACCGGCACGTAAGACAACCACTGATAGTGTATTTAGCACGTAGCTAACGCCGCAGGCATTAGGCATCGAGGTACGCCCCTGAAAGGGGGGGGAGGGGGGAGGGGGCGGTAACACGTCCCGAAAACAAAGTTAATCGAGTTCACGACGTGCATGATCACGTGTTGGAAGGAATTTCCGAGGGAAAACTGGGAATTGGGTCGCGAGATACGCCGGGATCCATCTATTTTAAGAATTCTTTATCAACATGCTAATTGAATAACCTGGGAATTTCTTTCTAAACGATAGAGTAGAATTTCTACGGGAGTTCTTTCACTCGGAGGATATTCTTTTTATTTTTTCCTGCCGCTGAAGTTTCTACGCTTTGACGGTTTATACGGTTGGAAATTCTCGTAGAAGCGTTCGAACGACGCTGAATAAGCCGGATTGCTTTTCAGGTAGAATTTTCAATGCGAATGTGACGGGGGAACGATTTCTAACCCTCGGTCGCGAAGTGTTTTTTAATGTTTAACGTTGAAAATATCGTTAGGATATCTTTTTCCAATTAAAATTTTGCGTGGACGAACAACAGAATGTAACGTTCCGGGGCATACAAAAAGACAGATATATCTTCTGCAAAAGTATGGTGTCCCACTTTTACCTGTTGTGCAAATCGTTTCGTCACATCCATAGGTTTGTACTGGTGTTATAGTTATCATATTGTTGAAAAACGTGTAGTCTAGCCGGAACTTTTTTTTCATCGATAATCAATTTCAACAGGAAAAACGCTTTACCCGAATTTCATTGCAAAATAAAATAACAATATCAATCTATCCACGTACATTTCTCTACATTCACTATTATTTCACATTATTTCACTGATAAACCAACAAACAAAAATCACAAAACTCTCAAAGCACATCTCAATTAAAAACTCACAAATCCAAAAATCCCCACTATTAAAATCATTTCCAATATCCAACAAATTAAATCATACCGATCGCTTTAATTATAACTAATAACCTATTTTCTTCGACGGAAGATTTAAAGATCTTTAAAGATCTTTACAGATCGCATCAGCGGCCGAAGAAAATAGCTTATTAATTTCCAATATCCCTTCGCACTAAACCGTCGAACGTTCCGTCAACGAAGTTTTCCTCCCGACGTCACGAGGGGACAAAGCAAAGTCCGTCAGGCAGAAATCACCCAACGGAATGTCGTTACGGGGGTCGTATGGGGTGTTGATATCAGTCATTCGGGACGGCTACGTATGAATGTTTAACCGGGCAAAAGCGGCGGGCTTATTACACACGTGCATCGTAACACGTTGGAAATAAGGACGCGGGGCCGGCACTTCCTTACCGTCATGGGTCATGACGGAATCGTATAAAGTACGGTGGCAATGTGCCAGTATGACGGAACTAGACTGTCACGTTCTAACCATGACTGCGGCGGTTCGCTTTCTGCCGGAACTCCCCGGCGTAATCCCGTTGGGAAGTCTGTTTCGGAATGGAGTCGTAACGCCGGGGGAAAAAGAAACTGGCGAACGCGCCTCGGCTTTATGCTAACGATATGCGAGCCCTTGTCGAATTAACCCTTAGCACTGGCCTCCCGGACAGTCTTTTTTTCTTTCTCTGCGACTATTTCCATGGACGCCCGTGGAATTGAGGTGAAGGAAGATTGGTGCTTTATTTTTTTTTGGTTTTGAAAAGATTTATTCTGTTTACGAACATACGAAATTGTAGTTTACTTACTGATGGATTTTGTTGCGTAGAATGTATGTAGAATTTTAGAATTAGAAATAGTGGAGGGAATTAATTTTGATGTAAAGAGTTATAAAGTGTGTTAAGTAAAAATGTATAAATAATAAAACTGAAGTTTTTAGTCGATTAAACTACACTTTTACCTATTTCCAGTAAGTGTCTATTTATTTTTGTCTCCGATTGTATAGTAGTATTAGTCTATTAAGGAAAATTAGAGAAAATTGATAGACAATCATAAGAATAGTTTTTGCAATTTTGCTCGTGCAACCCGTCAAACTGACGGGTCAGATGAATCTAACATAAATTGGCATGGGGCAGAAAAAAACGAAATTTCATTAATTACACCTAATATGAGAAGTTTGAAGTTTTGAGGTCAATTACGAACACACGGTTTTGTCGCAGCGTTTAAGGGTTGACCCGTAAACAACGCTGTTACATATGTAGGTGAAAAAAAAAATGGAGATAGATCGGTTGGGTGAGTTATCATTTAAACGATTTCTTGCTCGTGGAATCTGATAAGAAGCGAAGTCGGGGACAGCAAAGAGGAACAAGTTTAACCCCTTAACGGGCAACCGGGGTGGGATTTACGAGGGGCTAGTTTGTCCTCATAACGGTAAGCCCATAAATTGTACCGCAAATATTAACTCCTGCTAATTAAACACGTGTAAAGCACGGGCACGTACACACTCGGCAAACGAGAGTAAGCGTAAAATTCTACGCACAAGTTTTCACGATTGCCGCTTCAAATCTGGCGAGAACACGCGGATGTTAAAAAAAAATTGGGAAAACTTCGAAACAAGATTACGTCATCGATTTAGGATCTTTAATAACATTCCCCGAGTTCTCCGTCGACAATTGTCAAGGTTCGAGGTGAATATTTCGAGTGGCCAACCAAATAAAAAAAAACACCCCTCCCCCCCTCACCCTCCGGGTTTTGCTATCGAGCGAAAGAAAAATACCGGCGATATTGATAACAAATATCGCGTTCATATACAACAAAAAAAACCGCGATATTGATAACAAATACCGCGTTCGTATACAAAAACAGGCGAGTCGAAGGTGTGAAATGTACGCACCCACGGATTTCGCGAAAGTATAATAAAACACGGCCAATCCATCTGCCGCGATGGTACAAAAACCGGAATATAAAACAAATAATACAGTATAATTTATTTTTCTAACAATTATTGTTCCATGATCGTTTCAATACCCGAATAAATTCCTCGTTCTTTGATTCAATAAAACAAATAATACAGAACATAACAAAGACTAAAAAAAGACATTTATAAATCGTATAAATAAGATCATTTTCCATCGTTTACTTACGTCTCCCCTGAACCGTAAATTATGGGTCACACAATCCTTATCCAACGAATATTACACCAACCAAATATTGTTTTCTTTTTACGAAGAACACACGCCAGGAATAATATTTCGAAACTGAGGAAAGCTTCAGGACACTTTTTCCGCATTGGATAAATATTTCTGGTAAATTAAAAATCAAATTTTATCCCAAAAACATTCCGAGACAATTAAACAGGTCCGTGAAAACGCGATGATTCCTCGATCCTGTGTTTCGCCCACATTGATTCCGCGATCATTAATCATCCTGTGCCCATTGAACGCGAACCGTCCGCGGATTTACTGATTCGCGATGACATTCCCTGGGAATCAGCGTTGACAGTGTTTTTCCGCTTCTTTCGCCCGCCGCGGTAAAACCAGCGCGTCGATCAATTAAAACCGCCGAAGGGTGAAGTAATTTACTGGTTTATTGTTTCTACGCACGGTCGTTTAAGGTGCCCGCGTGTATAGGTGCGTCCGATGCTTTTATTTCCCGATCCGAACCAGCTCGTGATTAGGTGCCGTGTTTGTTTTCAATTTCACCGGCAAATGGAAATTGTATTTCCCGCGTTTCGCCGATATGTATTCCGATCGACTTCGAAAGATCGACTGCGGTCCGGGGTGAGGACATCTCGAGGAGATTTTGAGAAACGTGGAGAAATTACTGTTTTTTTCTTTTGTTTTATTTACTTCACTTCTGATTAGGGTGAAAGTAAATTGATTCTTGGATATTTCGTGTAGGATTTAGGGAAATTTGTATACCTGGTGAATAAACGTAATCTTGTCATGGGAAATGAATTCTAATTCATTAAGAGTCTCCTAAATGGAAACAATGTTTTTTTTTAAAATAAAAAGTTATTATTTATTTCCATCGTGTATCACGAATCTTTATATTTCTATCAAAAATCGCGTAACAAATCATCGAAGCAAGTACACTTGGTACGAAGAGTCGCGTGTAACGATCGGGATACATATATAGTTGTAACAATATTTTCCCATGGATGCTAACTATCTAGCTTCGACCGAATAATGATGTATAGCTTCGGCTTCCATAAAGCAGGGTGCACGATGAGAGTAAAAACGAATGTCCCCATAAATCTCTCGAATATAGAATTCGCAGTATGCGAGAACGATCCGGGAGTGCATATATTTACATGGAAGAAAAATCTACGGAACATCTTTAAAAAAAAAGAACACCTCTCAAGAAAACAAAAACAAAAAAAAACTCAAATAAACCCTTAAATTACGTTCTCGAAGGCGAGGCATTTAATCAAACGATCCGCCATGCATCTCGCGATATAATTAAATTAAAATTAAAATTTAATTAAACCTCCCAAAGCGGGTTACTTTTTATTACACAACATCTAGTCGTAAATCGTTACTATTATAAATTTCCACGAGAATCGTGAAAAATATCGTTAAACAAAAAACAAACAAACAAAATCTGACGAATCCCGTAAGTCGGTTAAGCTCGAGAGTATCGTCGGTTAATATCGAATCGTCGCGTGAATTTCACCGTCGCGACGTCGCCGAACGGATAAACCTCGGTCGTATAATTAATGCCGGCCGATCTATGCAAGAATGAAAGAGACCGACGGAGAGAAAAAAACGAATATAAAGGACGTTCTCGAGTAGACACCGCGTCGGTTTTGTAAAGAAGATGCTGAACCGGGACAAGATAGGTTGGATAATTCTGTCGTCCTTGAGGCAGGTAAAG
This sequence comes from Mimumesa dahlbomi, assembly GCA_917499265.3. Taxonomy (NCBI): domain Eukaryota; kingdom Metazoa; phylum Arthropoda; class Insecta; order Hymenoptera; family Crabronidae; genus Mimumesa; species Mimumesa dahlbomi. Next base: position 3,466,172 of record OU824113.1, on the reverse strand, counting down.
AAGCAGGGAAAAGGGAATTCGTCTCGACACCAAAGGAATTTCCCGTTTTTTTTTCTTTCCTCTTTTATTTCTTTTTTATTTTTTTTAAACCGTAGCTCGAAGCTCGTTGCCGCCGCAATCTCCCGAGTACCGCGAGATATATTGCATCGTTTATACCGCAAAGAGACATCCAATCATATCACATTCTTTGCTCGTACTTACGGCAGGGCGGCGAGAAACACGCGGTACGCCCGCGGTTACCTTGCGGAAATGTTTGCACAGCCGAGAATTAATAACACCGATGGAATAACTCGGTAAAGCCGGCCGCGTCTCGCTGGGAAGACTTCCTCCTCCTCGTAGACGCCGTTGAAATTTATTTCCCGCGAAAGTTATGTTGTTTCGTACGGCGGCCGGGAAAAAAATTACGTCATTACCTGTAACCGGTGTTTTTTTTCGCTCTCGCTTGTTTCTGTAATTTCTCGTAAGCAACGTTGCGAGACGAATGTCTGGTGTTTCGTGGGATTTGCGGATTTTAATCGCTCGTTGGTATGTTGAAAAGATTTGAATAAATATCTTGTGGTTTGTAGGTATTCGCTTTGATTTTGCTCATTTGAGAGATTAATTACAAGTGTAGTATTCGCGTATTTAATTGTATTTTTGAGATAATAAAAAATGAAGTTTAAATGACTCTATGAAGAATGTAGAAAGGGGAAACGATTCTGTAAGTATCGCATAGAAAATCAGTCATGATAGTGTTTCTATTGTCCTAATATTTACAGGTGTCACTGTAGCCATTAATACTTTGCTATGCATTATGGATATCTATTTATGAAGCCCAGAACACCACAGAATTTTCCAAAAGTTACATATTATTTCAATTACAAAATAATAGCCAGTGACACGACATAACTTCAACATAAAATTGCCCGTAACAAAAGCGTAAAGATGGACATAAGCTCTCGATCCCCGATAACATACGTCTATCACACATAACACCGTCCTATAGTATCCATTACAAATTCACAAAAATCTCAGTGAAAAATTCCTCCGTCGACTACCAAAGTCAGACAAGAGCCATCAAAATCTTCGGTAACAATCGCTCCGGCTAAACTAAACAATACATCAAGAACCTGTCCCGATAACAATATCACTCCGCGAACTCTATATTCCCGACGCACACCATCTCCGTTATACAAAGCCCTGTCACGTATATGTGTACACACACATACACACGTGCCAGGAGCACATAATTCAGCGGCCTATACAAAATATCGCCGGCGAGCGTACAGGTGAGTCGGCGTACGTTAATATTATGGGAAAGGGCACTTCGGAGGCTCTGCGAGAGATAGAAAATGGGCTCTGGCAGCCGGCCGGTGTAATCAGCGACGTTTTATCTACGTGTAAATACGCGTGGCAGGACGAATCCCCGGTTCGTATGAATTAGAAATCTACGCTCGCAATCTCGCCGCGACGGCACAGGTCGTCGCAGGTATGTTCCACGTGTCTATGTATGTATGTATGTATGTATGTATGTATGTATGTACAAAGCGACGGATGATTGGCGCGAGCGCGAGAGAACAAGCCTATGAACGAGGGAGAGCTAAAGAGAGAGAGAGAGAGAGAGAGAGGGGGAAAGAGAGAAAGAGAGAAATCAGTTGATCGAGAACGGATGCAGAAACGTGCGTGTCATTCGTCAAAGTCTAGCCGGGCTATCGGGTCGTAACGGATGCAAGCGTGGAAAAAGGGTAGGCTGATAAAAGACGAAAAAAAAGAGAGAAAGAAAGAGAGAGAGAGTGAAATAGAGAAAGAAAGGTGTGTAACACCGGAAGCTACACGTGCAACGCTACGGATACAGAAATAGAATGCTTTTAAGGTCTAGAAGAACCGTAAGAAAAGAACCATGTGGGCGGTTGAAGAAAGATGGTGAAATAAATAAAAAGAAAAAGGAACAGCGAAAGAAACGAAGAGAGAGAGAAAGGGAAAAATGAAGAAAGCAAGCAAGAAAGTAAAAAGAGTAATAGTAGTAGTAGTAGTAGTAGTAGTAGTAGTAGTAGTAGTACATAGTAGTAGGAGAGGCAGCAACACGGAGGCGAAATTTTGCGTCGCGGAATACTCAGGAGTATTCAAATGCTCTCATTTGACGTGCAGCATCCTCAAAGGCTTGCATTATGAGTACCACGATCTTTTCACGGGCACAGTAGGAGATATCTCATAGAAATGCTCGCGTCTATTTACCGCGGATAGAGGGACCCGTGAAGGAGAGAGCGAGAAGAACGGAATGAGGTGGAGCGGTCTTGAAAGAGACCAAGAGGAACTAGCCTCTGCAAACGTCGAGTGGATAACCCGGGGGAAACTCGAGGGGTTCGGTCGTCTTTTCCGTAGCGCGTGCCTTCTTGAGACCCGTTAATAGTACTCTCGGTAAAATCTTCCATCTGCTACTCGATCTTCGCTAGATGAAAGATGTCCACACTCCGGAAACACTTTCCTGCTTTGCCTCGCTCAAGTAGGTCGTGTGCTACCTGGTCAGACCGAACGTTTTTATGCGTCGCCGTGAGCCGAAATCGTTGTGGTGGTGGGAACGGCTTGTGAATGCGCGAAATAATGACGATGGTCGGGAAAGTTTGCGGGGTTTAGAAGGGAAATTGGTGTCGAGTTGACGACGGTAGGTTAAGTTTTCAGATAATAAGTCTATTGATAACTTATGCACAGGTGTTTGTCACTGCTAAGTATAGGAATGGTAAAGAGAGTGATTTTTAAATTGTAATAAAATCAAATCATTAACAAAGATAACGAACAAAATAAAAAACATTGAACGTAGAACTTTACTAAAGTTGAAAAACGATGATTTGACCAGTCGTGGTACGTTTAGTGTTAAGATGTCAACTATCAAGTGAGTTAATACGAATTTCTATGGGAATTGTAAGATTTCAACGCGTTCGTCTGATAACACCAAGCTATCTGCGCAGAAATGCATATTTCTAAGAGCATTCTACGCCAGACGTTCGAACGTTCGCGATGAAAAAGCGACGGGGCGAAATGTACGTCGGATCGGGTGAAGTCGCGGCGGGGGAAAAAAAAGGAGAGAGTCCGGGAAAATTGATTTTTCACGGTGAATGCCGTGAAATACGTATCCCTGGGAAAAAAAAGAAACGTTCCGGGCATTACTATACACCGCGTATGTACGTATGCGATGTGATGCCTTACGAAGAATCGTTGATCAAAATATACAGATAGCCGATGGATCAAGATACGTGCCGCGCAATCGAAGCAGCGAAATCCAGCAGGGAAATTCACCTGTCCGTTTTACGAGACCAAAGGGTTAACAATCCCTTGGAACACAAAAGTGCGAACGATACCTTCGAATCTATGTGAAAATATTGTCGAAAGGTACACAGTGACGTACGTGTCCGATTTTCGAAAACGAAATGTTAAAAAAAGATGAATATCTAGAGCTAGGATTCAGAATACTTATAAAAAAAATATACGAAAGCACCTTTGACCTCGCGTCAAAGGTTCCAACAAGCTGGCAATTAACATCTCACGCGAAGACTAGAAACTAAAACCCTTGATCCTTTCAAACGAAATAATAACACACCGTTCGAGTGAAATTCAGACCGCGTGCTTACGGGCGGAGCTTCGAACACCGTCGAGTATCGTCGAGGTAAAAAAAAGAAGAAAAGAAACAAAGACAGAAATAAAAATAAAAGGGAGCGAGAAAAAAAAACGAAAGAAAAGAGAGACACTCGCATCGACGTTACCACGAACCGGTACAGCTGAATAATAAAGCGAGCCATATTTTCGCGAAATGTCGTTTCGCCGGTGCTTTCCGTCAATTACCCAGCCGTTTCACGAAATTCCTTCTACACGGCGATGCAAGCCGCATAGCGGAAACGTTAACGATACAAATTCCAATCGTATTTCATCGATAATCGCGTGAGTCGCTTGCACTTTATACACATACATACATATATACATATACATATACGTATACACGTGCAATCGATGGCGTGTACTAAGCAATATCCCAAGCGCCCTTTATATCGTTCTCCCATCGAAAACGTGCCATCACTTATGACGGCGTAATAAATATATATGTATATATATATATATGTATTTTTTTTTCACCCCACCCGTTATATCGATCCATTCGTTACCCTTTATTTCCCGGGCGTCGTCGTTCCAACGCCGGCAAACGATCGCCCGGTTTTCCACGGGGCCCGGCACGGATTTTCCTGCTTTTGTGTCCTTTCTACGGCTGATAATAGAAGGTAACCCGATTGTACACTCTTCTCAAAGCTGAGTGGTCGGTTGACCGTGGAAAACGGATTCCGCGAGTGGGATATCCACGGCCATGTAGGAAACGAGAGCTTTCTTAATAAGGCAACCACCGGGATTTAACGGGGGATTTTTCCGAAAGATTTACCTCCGGTTTTTGATAGAATAAAAGGAACTATTTGAATGACAATCCCATTCTTTCACGTGACTCGCGTGGAACCCACCCGGAGGAGGGGGAAGGGGGAGAAACCAATTCGACAAGATCTACGACGATTATACGAATCGCGGTGATATGAATTGAAACTCGTGTGAATTCATCGTAAAACTGTCTACCGAAAGCCTCATAGACTTATCAATATGTTGTCATGATGCTGGTAGAAAAGAAAAATAAATCAAATATGTTATACTTATCCCATCAAATATCTTTAAAAAGAATCCATCTTGATCGTTGCATTCTATAGAAACATAACTTAATTTCAAGTGGACGAATATTTATGGGACACCGTGATATGTCAAAAAAATCCAACGTTTCCCTAATGTTACCCTATTTCATTCGTTTCCCCTTCAAAAGTTTCCCTTTTCATTTCCACACGCACACAACTAAATCCTTCGTTCGATTTCTAACCTTCACAATCGAACGATCAAAATTTCTTCTCACCCCATAAAATCACCCCATGTTCACAGCACAGTGCCGTACTCGTTATGGGAAACAGGGGCGCGTGTTCTCGGCGTTGTAATTCGCCAGACCCGCGAATTCTTCGTATAAATATCGCGCGACTGGCGCGCAAAGGGTTTCCTGCTGCAACTTCAATAAGCCGGCGATACTTCAAACGTAACTGCGCCTGTATGCATACATTACACCGGCATAAATATTATATCGCTTGAGCGATTTTACCCCGGGGGATATCCTTCCTTGTTTGTAGCTGGAGGTTTTCTCGAAACACTGTGTGGTATCCGCAGTGCGGGGGTGTAGTATGTACATGGAGTGTATGTAGCACTGTAGCTATCGGATGCTGCAGATAAAAGCTCGCTCACTCGAAGGTGATATATACGAAAATATTAGTGATATCAGAAAACGTTGCGCTTGGCGTCCTCGATTTTTTTTTTTACCACAACCTCCTCCTACTGTCCGTTCTCCTGTTTTTTTTTAACGGTAGCATTGCTAGGCAACGATTTATCATTTTCTAACTTTGCGTCTTTCGGTGTGTGTGTGTCTTTGGTGTTAGAGCAGTTTCGATAAATTATTTTAAATATTGATATTGTTTTGTTTTTTTTATATAAAATTATTGTAAATTCTAATCTACCTATAATTCACGGTGTACGATCAAAGTCTGTATTTTCTTCGTTAGAAATATTTTTTTTAAATTAAATAGTTGTGTTATAGATACATTGAAATACTCGATCGCATAATAGCGCGACGTAGGACATGATTAAAAATCATTACAACTCCGTCGGATAGAAAACCGAACAAAAGGTCTCGATTCAAAGAAGACGATTCCATTGTCACGTTATTGACGGTGTCATCTATTCCGAATATCTCTTCCGTTAGTTCTGTTTGCCGGTACCCTCCGCGACACACATTCACCAGCACACATACGCAGACACACATACATGTATACATTCGGTGCATTCCGTCCAGCAGTTTCTCCAGAATTAATGGGTCCCATTCATTTCTGAAATTTCAGGTAATGAGAGGCACTTCTCTCTCTTTCTCCACTCGTATCTTTTTTCCAGCCCGTTCTTTTCTCTGTTTTTATCACCCCCACCCCCATCCACTGTTCCCGCCCTTCGTCGTATCTACTCGACCACCCCTTTGCGGAAATGACACGATATTAGGAGGGCTGCGCGAAGTGACCGTTATTACACGCCGATAACATTGTAGTCGAATTCCTCTGTCAGATTACGTTTTTAGATAAATGACACGTGGGAGGGGTGGGGTAGAGAAAAAAAAAACAGACGTGTTGGTTTCCAGTCAGCTGGATACGTCTTTTTTTCAGCTTGACACGAGTGATAACGGGCAATCATCGGTCGGACAGCGAGATTACCGGCCGGAGAAATTCTATGACGTTACCGTGCGTGAGAATTTAGATTAAAAATCTGCCGTATCGAACGACCGGGGACACGTTTTCCACGGCTTAATTCGTTGCAACGTTAATTAGTACCGTGACGGCAATTTTCCGTGCCGGATGAAAAAAAAAAACTTGCGTGGGAAAGCATGGATTTTTGATTTCTATTCGATAAATGAACATCTATATATACATATATATATGTATATATGTATTGTATGTATATCGTCGAATGGAAACGGTATCATGATATCAGTGAGTTTTTTTGAAAGTTGATCACGTTTTAAACATATCCCGCGGAAAATTCGTTTGTAATCCCGCGACTCGGATTTATTTCGCGAAAATGTAGAAATACAAATCCTGGATTATGCGGGCTAAAAGCGGCGGCGATCTGTCTCAAAGAAAATTATTATAGCCGTCGAGTTTTCGGTGGTGGAGAAGGGTAAAAGAAAAAAAAGAAAAGATACAAAGCTAATATTTCATTACGCCTGACGTTTTATGCGATCACCGCGGTAAGGGAACCGCGACTCGGAAATTCGCAAAAAAATATTTGGAAACAGGAGAAACGTGGGTTGCGCGAGCGCGCACGGTCGTTAGCTGGTGTTCGCTGTTGCGTAATAATTTCGCAGGGTAATTTTCAACTCGTTTGTAAGTGTTAATTATTAATTAATTCGCAACCGGCCAGACGAACTTATATAAACGTGGAGGGAGTCTCGTTTCTCAGTTTTAATGGGAAACAGGTTTTTTCGTTCGTTAATTTTACGGGACATCGGTTACTAGAGCAAGAAATATTCGCGTAAAAATATCACGTACACACGGACGCTTGTGCGTGAGTGTGTATGTTTATGTGTGTGTACATACGTGAGGCAAATTACTAAAATGTTTGTGAGTGGCAACGGAATACCCAATATTTGCCGATGATGAATGAATCGCAACGAAATGTAGCGTAGAATGCTTTCGAAAAATATCATCGACAGATACTTTTATTTCTATACACTTCTACAAAAACATAACACATAAAACGCTCGCGATATTCGTTAAGCAATAAATACTGATATCCTCCAGATATACATTCTAAAGATTTATATCATTCACCACGTACAAAAGATCCTTTTCATATATATTCGCGAAACCTTTATAGTGGGAACACCGCATTTTCGGAATACCGAATCAAAACCGTGAAGAACGAACAAAAATAAAAATTATGGAATTTGTGTCGAGAAGTTTTTTTCTCACTCGCAAAGCGTAAAACGTGAAATACTGGAAATCCTTTTTCTCCTGCCTCTCTCTCTCCCCCCCCCCCTCTCTCTCTCTCTCTCGTCCTCTCCCTTAACCGCGTCACGAATGTTTTTCAGTTTCGCAGATTTTTAAGCAAGTCATTTGAGATCCCGTTTTCCCTATCCCGCGCGGTTCGCCCGCGAGAACGAAAATTTCGGCATCGCCGCTTATAAATATTAAATTCCCCGGGCGAATTCGCGCCGATGTTTTAATATCACGCATACACACATACGTGGCAGGGTGGGTCGGGGGGTGTGTGTTTCGCAACACGCTCGCCGAAAATGGGAGCTCGATAAATATGTGTAATCCGGGTGGAGAAGTTAGAAGACAGATTTTCACGTTGAAGTAACTGGAGGGCAATATGAAAAACCGTGCTACGCGACTGTATTGTGTATGTGTATGTGTGTGTGTGTGTTTGTGCGTGTGTACCGGTACGAGGCGGTATTACACCGCGACCCCGTTTCATTTATTTGCTCTCTGAATAGTGAATAGCTATGCGCGTATGTACAAATACACGGATATATCTACGTGCACGCGCTATTCTAATACGCATTGTCTTTCGCCGGGATAATCATTGAACCGGTTGAAATACGTCTGTAAATATTACGACGTTTCTTCGTGCGCGACTTTATTCGCGCGGATTCGCGAACAGGGCGAGACATCATGGGAAAATAATTCCGCGTCCCGTTGGAAAAACTGCGTGCATGAGAAATAGAAATTGCGTCCGTTTGTGCGGATTGTATTGGAAAACGTTACGACGTTCAGCTTCGAGATTCCAAGGCGACGGGGAAAGTTTAATTTATTCATTTACCGCCGGATTATAGAATCAGTGGAACATCCCGAAAATGTGTAACCGGTGAACGAAGGAGTACAATGAAAACTATAAGGGAAATTTAGGGCTTCCGGAGAGGAAGCTGTATGATTATTTTTTAATAATTGTTTTTTATAATGTGTTAGTGTCGTTCTCTGTGTCGAACTAAATGATGGGAGTTGGAAATTATGATTTTACACATGTGAAAATGAGAGAAATAACAATTCACAACATTTCCCACCTTATTCTGTCTGGAATTTTCTAAATATTTGAAATGAAGGCTAACTTCTGATTAGTACTGTAATCTAATTACCAGATCCAAAGATAACACCGTTTACCCAAACCGACCAACGAATAATAAATCTATTCCGATGAAAGTTCATTAACATTCGATCATCAGCTGATTCTGCGACGTTCCGTAATAAGAATTCCATTGAAAACATCCTACAAATATACCCGATTGCCCTCTCGTGTGCGATAGAACGTATAAAACCCGTCTCGCATTTCGATCAGAACGTAATAAACCATTCATAATCGGATCCGTTTAATTAAGGTCGCGAAGCAATTTCCGTGGATATTTATAAAATTAACCTCAATGAATATTTTCGACCTTGTAGTATACACATACACATACACGTACATATATCCCATAGGTGATAACACGTGTTCCCTGAAAAACACGAAGACAGAATCGATTAACTCTTTCAACCACCGGAAGTCTACCAGGCAACCGAGTTTTTCCGCAAAAGAGTTTTCACTTTACGCGTCATATTTATCATCGTTAAGTTCCGCGGCACAGTTCGGTTTAATTATCTCTTAATTTAATTCAATACTAACCTGCCATTACGGTGGTGATAAAGAGCGTCGACCGTTGAAGGGTCCGCGTCTTTTCACGCATACGAATAAGAGAAGAGAGTCCGCTATTTTTTTTTGTGCGCTCCGTAAATGAAATTAACGTTACATTTTCTTTATTGTCGGAGCCGCGCGATGTTCCAGCGATGTCGTTCCGCCCAGAAAGTCCATTCCGCTTTAAGACGAGCATGCAGAAACATTCGCGACGAAGAAAAAAACAAAAAAAAAAAAAAATGGGCGTAATGCAGAGATAAAAACGTTCATTCCCCCCCCCCCCCCCCACTCCCCTGCCGGCATTTCAACTCATTCCTGTTTACTTTACGTATAACGCTTTTAAATCTCATCCTATTGATGTGCTACACGATAATCGCGTTTCCGCTTCGAAACGCTCGTTTAGAAACGTTTTATTGTCACGTTCGACGATCGGATGTTTTTCTTTTCTTTTTTTATTCGTCTTGTTTCTTCCCCGTTTGCCTCAAGGAGCGCAAAGTTTATTCGGCTCTGACGGTAAATTCGTTTCGCGAGATTTCTCATTGGAAATTGAATAAGTAAAGTCAGAAAGTGTACGAATGTTTTATTATATTATCACTGAGAGATAGAGATATTTTTATTTTTAATAGGAATCTATCAATGTGTCAGTGATATAAGTCTGTTATTATGCAGACAGGAATGATTGACTCTTACTACTTTGAAATGGTATTTCGGTTGATTAATTTGATTAGATTCTTTAATAAAATAACAAAATTAAATAAATCAGTGGTGCACTGTATTTACAATAGAATTATTCGAATATCGTGTAAAAAATTCGCCGATAAATCTGGGCGGAAAGTTTTACAAGTCCGCTATCACTCACGTTCTTATCAAAGGAGCCGCCCGCAGACCCTTTTATCGAGAAACGATCCCGAAAGATTCGTGATCGTCAAGGAGACGTATTACCAGCCAGTCTGCCGGTTGAAATTTGTATCCAAGACGGTTAGTCTCGGTGTAAAATTTTCACTTATCCCGGCTGTCTGTGCGGCACCTCTTATCCCAAAGGACAAATTGGATAGTCTGACGAAAGGCTACGAAAGGGGAGAACTCCATCCAATTTGCAATGCACAGAAGCTGCTATAGTTACCGTACCCCCCGACCATAACTTTCGCATTACGTGTAAGTGTTAAGGTTGTTTCGGAAAGATTATACGTATTTCCGTGTTTTCTTTGAAACACAGCCGCCGGCGACTGGCACAGTTTTAATTTAATTGTAAGCATTTCTAATTGTAATTGTTGGATATTCGAAGTGAGAACGCGTTGATTCTACGCTTTGGACTTGATATTCGAAATGGAGTTGTTCGTTTGCTTTCGCCTTTTTACGCGAGAAATTTCATCTACAAATTTTTAGGCGAGAGAGAAATTCCAAAGATACTAATTTCTGGTAGTTTAAAAATTTCAACGATGGGAATTTCAAAGCATAAAGAATTCCAGGCTTTGAAATTTCAACGCGTGGGAAGTTCAAAGCGTAAAGAATTCCACGCTTTGAAATTTCAACGCATGGGAATTTCAAAGCATAACGAATTCCAGGCTTTGAAATTTCAACGCGTGGGAAGTTCAAAGCGTAAAGAATTCCACGCTTTGAAATTTCAACGCATGGGAATTTCAAAGCATAAAGAATTCCAGGCTTTGAAATTTCAACGCGTGGGAAATACAAAGCGTAAAGAATTCCACGCGCTGAAATTTCCATGCGTAGGAATTTCAAAGCATAAAGAATTCCAGGCTTTGAAGTTTCAACGCGTGGGAATTTCAAAGCGTAAAGAATTCCACGCTTTGAAATTTCAAAGCATAAAGAATTCCACGCTTTGAAATTTCAACGCATGGGAATTTCAAAGCGTAAAAAATTCCACGCTTTGATATTTCAACGCTTCGAAGTTCCTGCGCTTTGAAAATCTCAAAGCGTAGAAATTTCAAGTCAAAAAGACGTCAATATTAAAATCTCAATTACCTATCAAAGTTACACATTCTCAATTAAAAAATACTCCCCCACAACTTTGATACATTTTAAAAACACACCCTTCCAAAAAAAAATCACATTCCACAAAAGCAACGAGATGTCCGTGTCAAAATCAAATTTCCGGTCGCTCTACTTTTTTTTCGAAAAACATCTGAACGACCCGCACTGCCACGCACACGGACACACAACGCACACCAACCCACGGACACGGAATATAGACGAACATGGTGTACACGTTTAAATAGAAATACGAGCCATCCACATATGCAAGAAATTGCGTCTACGAGTAGTCCTATCCTCTCTATGTATACTCGTATTCGTGGAAAGGCCGGGCAAGTGACCTGAATATGTACGAAATGATGCATTACTGCCCGAGTACGGGCGTATTATGAATTTTCAGCTTTTATTACAATGTGTGTATCTCCCGGACAAGCAGCTGCTACGAAACAATAGCTACGCCGTTGGATCTGTTTAACGTTAAATTTATCCGCGTAACTTCTTCGGAAAATTGAGGAAAAAAAACACTGACGAACTCACGGTAGAAAAATTACGAGTAAAAAAGAAAAAAAGAAAAAAAAATTAGAGTGTAATCTTTTTTTCTTTCGTTTACTTTGTTTCATACATTTCTGTTATCCCGTTAATTTCGTAGTGTCGTTGAACCTCAACGGTCGACATAGGTGTTAATTCGAATTTCGAGTATTGTAAAGACACTGTAGGTGAATAAATCGTAATTGCGTACCGTTTTAATGACATGTTTTAGCGAGAACGAACACCGCCCGGAATGTCGATTACGTTCGGCAGCAATTTAGTAATTACAAACTACAAGCATAAAGTAATGTCCGCTAATTTTCGAAGTCAATACTGCGAATTTCGACGGCCCATCTCTCTCTGCCCGTCATGATCCTATTAGTACTCACTTACTAATTAGCGATCGCAGTTAAACGCGACTTGTTATCGGGCTCATTACGCGGCGTATAACGGAAATGATTATTTTCTTAAAAATCACTGAAACATCATACATTTTCTCGTATTATTTCACATTCGCACATTACACGTGCCCTAGAAAAAATATTTAAACAAAATGATGAGCTCCTACTGGTGTTTATAGAGAGATTATAAAATATTCTTTCATTTAATTACGATTTTAAAATCAACCATGAAAATTTCACTATCACTAAAGCTTGTTCGAGCGGCAACAACCCCGATTACGAAATTGTAATTATAAAACTACGCGGTAAGTAGCGAGTCTACTTAGCTTGTTCCTCTCTCCAGCTCTAGCGTTATGTTTGCTCTAGAAATAGAGAGGTAAACAAGACGTTCATAACGGATACGTAAAAGGCGACGTGTTTCGCGGAAAGTTTCTGGTGTCAACTCGTCGAAATACGAAGAAATAGTAAGATTCTCCTTGATAACAATTAAATATGCACTCTTACCGATTGTCTGCCACGTGACGTTCTCACCAAGTGTCTGAAACACAAATGCGAGAAATATGTGTTATTTAAATTCATTCTTACTATAGAGCGAGCACACATACACGTACACACAGTGGATGATAATGGTTTCCGGAAAAAATACACTTTCCGTCGAGTGCTCTATCTTTGCTAATATTCTATCAGCTTCTATAGCAAGACCGACGCTATTGCTTTCCCCGGTAGAGCGTGTTAACTTCGTCGGATGTAATCTCGAACGGATAAAAGCTTCGTGGCGATGCGACGTGACGTAACGCGATAGATTTCGAGTGTACGTGCCGGTTTTAAAGACTCCCGTGTCGCATTGTTTGCGATAACTTCCGGTACATTTTAACGACACGCCGGGGAATACGTTTGAATCCAAAGATTAATGGAACTTATTACAACAAGCGTGTTAAGTACCGTTGGATAATATCGGGGACGATAAATTATCGCGAAAAGTGCGTGATTTATGCAAAACAGAGTTGTATGTTGTAATCTGTGACTTTTGAACGAAATATTTTATGAACTTTTTATAAATGGATTTTTTAATTTCACAGATGTTAAAGATGTCGATTAAGTGTTGGATGTAAAAAAAAACAGATGAGAATACGATTACTCCCAATTAGAGTACTCCGGTTCGCTGGTAAATCGGCACAATATTATCTGCCAATTAAAAGTGAAGAACGGGAAACCATTCATTTTCCGCATCCTCGGACATTACATCAACAAACGACCCCGCGTGACCTTTTCGACGATTAAACAAATTTCATTTACCACAGTCGGTCGACTGCCCATTTCATTTTACCCGACCGTCCCATCGGATTGGTAATTTTCACCTAATTACCGTGCCACTAAGAAAATATTTTCCTTCGAATCGATATTTCTTTCTCTTCAAGAAAATTCAAGAAAAAAAAACACGAATCAGTAAAATTCTTCCATTCATCATCAACCATCGATTTACTAAAATCATTTTGGAATGACGATCGATGAATCGATTAATCCCAACACACGAATAGGTCAGAGTAAACGAAAATATCAAGGGTAACGGGATCGAGGAATCATTCACCTTCGACTATCCGTGTCATTGGAAATTAACCGATCACGTTTGTTAACCGGCTTGATACCTCCTCGGTTTCATTAACGTCCAATCGGAGCGAGCGAACAATGCTTATTAGGTACTTGACGTAGCCCGGAGTGCTTCATAATTATCTGCCGACGAAGTCTGCAGGTATTCTTTGCCAGGAATCAATTCCTCACTCCCCTCTCTCCTTCCCCTCCCCCACCTTTTCCCCGTCCTCTTACCTCTCCATCGGATTGTCCATGTGTTATCAGGTCACTCGATAAGATGGCGTCGGGTGTTATAATAGACGGCTGTTTTATTTATGTGACGGGCACCCGCTTCAAACTCGTGCTCCAATTCTTTGTGTTTTTACAGCGAAAGTGTTTTAAAGCGAAGTCATTTTAACGCACAGGGGGGGGGGGCGGTGCAATTAATGGGATTTCCAATTCAAATGGAACTGGGTTTAATCGGCACATGTATATAGGGTGGGTTGGATAAAGTCTAACGAGATGATTTCTCTGAAATTTTGGAAAAACTTGGCGTGTGGTAGTAAGGATTTAGGAGATATGGAGGAATACAAAAATGTGTATATAGTTCCACTGAAAGAAGGAGCAAATTTTCTAACACACTGAATTTGATGCACACTGTATATTGGAAACTAAATTCTGATGAATATTAATCGTTTTAAAAATGATACACATTTAAATTTCTGGTGATCGAAATAATAACCGTGTAACCTATTGATTTTCCATTTCTTGGAAAAATAATGAAATTGAATAAGATAGTGAAAGATTCAGGACTATTTCTAAAAGATTGCAAAAATGACGAAGAGAAACCAAAAATCGCAAAAAATACTGACCTATCTCCTTCAAATTCTTGCGAATGTTCGAAATATCAAAAAGTGTAATTATTACATATGTTCGCCATTTTTGCGATAGTAAAATCGAATTTTAATCAGCAGGTAATAAACCGGAGGAGGCGTCTATGGGGAAAAGTGACATTCGATAGAATGATCGTGATCGGTGTCACAGGGTGAATTTTTTATGAGACCGTGTAAATAATGAAAATGACAATACTCCGACGTAATCCGCTAAATGTTTTGTGACGCGTGTACAGCGAGTAATATTTACCAAGAGAAATACTGGGATATGTGTAGGACTATATGCATATCAGAGCATCCAATTAGTCTCGTTTTCGTTAATGACGCTCGCCGGACGAACGGGACAGAGAATTTTAATCAACCGCAGACTTCGTTGTCGACTTGTTATTAGGAACATCAGTGGCGTACGAAAAAAAAAGCTGAGAGAAACGGATTAAATAGAGAAGTTTTACAGTTTGATTTAAACCCGGTGTAATTACCAGATATGTATTAACGTTACTTATTTAATTTTCACCGATGAAATAATTAATCTGTGTAATATTCAATAAAAATTACCCACCCATTACCCAGTTACCAAATATTATACTCCAATTATTTGTTAATATAATATGCACGATTTTGAAGAACAAAGATATTTATGGAAAATCGAGAAGTTCAATCTATTATCGAGATTTTCGGCCTATTGTTCCTGGAAGTGTTGAAAATATTTGGATTTTCTTAGATCATTTTGATTAACGGTCAATTACAATGTGACATTAGAATGTAGATGCTGGTAACACGAATACCAACACATGTCTCTCTCTTTCTTTCTCTCTCTCTCTCTCACACTCTAATCACGAGCACGGCATAACTGATACGGAAATTCAAACACGTTACTGCAACTCCTTTACACGTAAACCGCGAACGTACTCTCATTTGCTACGCTCTAAAAACACTATATTAAATGAGAAATTAGTAAGCGCGGTGCTTCACGTGCCAGAATACAGATTCCCGTATTAAATAAACTTCAAAACTGCTAATGGATAATAAAAGGTCAACCTCGAGCGGATAGGATATCATCTAATCTAATTTTCTATAATTAAACGCTGCCAGACGAGCACCCTGAAGATACAACATTTTGAACTATAATCAACTCGGTATGAAAACGCATCCTTTTCGCAAATCGAAGACAATTCCTTGCACAATACAAACACACGAGGCAAAATTTCGAATTTTTCATATTTCATAATTTTCAAACCTTGAATCTCCATGTAGGTTGCATCGGTCGTTGAAAAATACAATCGAATCGGAAAATGAATGCAAATCAAAACCCATCAGAATTAATAAATCGACATCAAAATAACCAAATGTCATTATCGTTAAAAGAAAAACCATATAAAAATGAATTAAAAAATCAAACAAAACAAAATGTAACTCTTAAATAAATAAAATGAGAAATATAAATTATCCAAAATCCCACTTACGTTTTTCATCATTCGAAGGATATTACGCATGACGATTCTAAGCTGTGTAAGTCCATCAACAGTTTCGCCACAGTCATCAACACCGATGCGGGGAATACACACGATATCACCGCACTTAACAACGTCTTTGTCTAACCCCCGAGTGGCAAAGGGAATTCCCGCACGACAGAACCGCACTCTCCGCGTTCCACGTCTGTCCCGCACCGTATCTTAAGCGCAACCGATTGTTTTGTTTGTCCGACCGACTCGTAATTGAAGGTCTCGGTATTTTTCACTCGAACCGCCGGAGTTACTCGAGTGCATGACCCCCCGATAACCTTGGAACGCGAAAATATAGGTGACGTGATAATTCGGAGAATTAAGAAGAAAAGGATTCCAGCGTGTTTTGGCAAACGTTAGGAAAGCTGGTTCACCGTGGTCCAGGATACGAATTTTGTTTTTTTAAGGATTTAAAATGTTTTAGGTGTTAGAAGGTTGAATGAACAAATCTCTTCGAGGACGGAAATGAAGATTGTTTGATAGAAGATGGGATAAAGTCCGGTGAAACGATAAAATAAAGATAATTTTCCTGGAAAAGTTCAGTATTCATAAAACGTCGATACAAGTGCAATAACTAACTTAAACGAAAGGTATTGATCTTAATCGACTACAGGTCAAATACAGTAGGTAAATCGCGATCTGTTAAAAATAAAATCGGTATATTTTCCTACACCCTAAATTTGTCACATCAAGTATGACACTTATATGGAAGAAACGAAATTTTGCTAAATATCACTTGGTACAGGTGAAACTAGTTTCGTTTCTATTTACGATAATCCGAAGAAGCTTGTAAAATAAGTAAATCGTTATCGTCGGTGAAAGCGAGCGATGTTTGCTTGACAAACATAATGCGCCGTTTGACGGCCTCGCGTGGTGAAGACAGACGTTTCGCCAGGCGCAAAAGCAACGTCGACGAGATCATCTCTTGGCCATTCATTGCTACGTAAACGTGTCGTATCGCTCCTAATAATCTTAGCACGTGAGTTGGATTCTACTCGACGGCTGGGAAACGCTCAAGGCCACACGGGTCGGGGATACGAACACCGGCTAACGTTGAACAAAGGAACGTTATTAGGCTGGGTTCACACCGAGGGTGTCCGGTTTGGGTCAGTACCCATTGTGAATTTCAACATTTCAACAGGAATCTCAAAGCGCAGACGGTGTAACGTCGCTACGTGCCCGAGGAAGGGAAATTTTAAAGCTGCAGACAATTCCGTGTGAAATTTCAAAGCTACGGAATTTCATAGTGGTGAAATTTTCAGGAGGAAGGAATATCTACTTGGTGAACATTCCACGGGAAGAAAATGTCGGATTGGAGATATTTGTGATGTTGTAATGTCAAATCGATCTAACAAGTGAAACTATAATTAACACTCACGTCGCAATCGAAATGGATTAATCATCACCATGAGATCTCAATTTTTAGCAAACTAAACATTCAGGCAAATTATAAAGAAACTTCGAAGCGTGTCGAACACTTCACAGGTGTACATAACGGACACCTAGGGAAAGCTATTTTAAATTTCCCTATCTCATCCATCTGCCGTTTCATCTCGGACACTTTCATGTGGCATCCGCAAACCTTATCGCATTTACGAATACACAAGCGTGCAAATGAAAATCAAAGTGGTGTTCATCTACGCGGCATTCCATCGACGGCCAAAGGCGGTTACAAGTTTGGCCGAGGTATTCACAGGACACTTTAATCCGGGTTCCTTTCAGGACCGGAAATCCGTGTCTGATGCCTCGATGGATCGTAGGAAAGTTCCCTAATGGAAGTTCGAATACTGGAAAGTCCTTGGTGCATCACTTTCCTCTGATGTTCCAGCCAGAGTGAAGTCACATTACAGCTTATGACTTTTCCTCGTGGCAGAAATATCTATAGCTTTCCACCTTTGCTTCCGCCATTCAGAGCTTCTACCAAAACGTGATCGCACCCCCGCTCCCCCCTCCCTCCCCACGTCTTTATCAGACTTTACCGCGTCCCTTTGCCGCGATGCTCGATCGAATACTTCTAACGTCCGATCAAGTTTACCGGGGACTACGTCATCACTCTGTTACATCGTTTGGTGTCCATCTTTCTGCCCGTCTGTCCGGTCCACGAAGTCGATCGAGTGATCAGATCGATGTCTGAGTTTGTCTAACCCGTGTCAGCCATCGACTGAGATTGCTAAACTCAGAGGAATTAGAATTGCAAATCACCCGAACGCCAGACACTACGAGACAGAGTGTGATCACTTACTTAGTAGACACCAAGGTGATAGAAAATTGTGATCATTAAGACTGACCAATGTTATTCAATTCCTCAACATCACGTCGATGTAACGTATCACGTTGTTTTGCGGGAGACACTTAAACACGTCAACGATATCTTCACCTTTGTTCCAAAATGTAAATTGTAACACATGACAGTGTTTACATTACAATAAGACATTTCTTTATTACTGATAAATTGATTCTGTATGGACAGAGCAATGGCAAACTATTTTAGTCCGTTGTCGTCTTTGCTTTGACGTCACCAATCGTCCCGCAGTCAACGCGATACGTTAACACAAATTAAGTATACTTGGCCTTTTTAAGCGATCAAAAACCTCAAAAACTAAAATGTAATTAAACTAAATTTTAAAATTACTCACCATCCACGAGGAGGAAAACAGTAATAAATCGAAAAATTAATAGTCTTACGTTTCGGTCCTAATTTTGGACCCACTTCAGAGACACTTCTCAAACCATGTTCCTCATCGTGAATGTTTTATTAAAGATTGGAACCAGATACCATGGGTTCGCGATACGTTCCCCGTCGTTCGTTCGCGCGACGTTCTTCCAGGAATCTTCGCAAGCGGAACCGAAGGTAGAGGCATTAGACACACCCCGTATGCGAGAAACGACCATGTACACACACGTACACATCTAAAACTCACTTCCCACGTGTCTGGGTCTACACACGTAAACAACTACACGCGTACGAAAGGATGCTGAGCCGCTCGATTCTCCTTCTTGCAGCCCAACAACCACCACCACCACCACCACTATCACCACCACCCATCCCCCTCTCTCTTTCCCCGTTTCGGAAGGCGTCGGTAAAAGGGTGGAGGCTGAGGACTACTCTGTTTGCTAATTACTCGGCGTCGGCACATTTGCATCCACGTTCGCGCCAGCCTCCGACTGGTGGCGTTAACCTTCTCATTAAACGTAATTGTTTGCAATAATTTGATGCCACCTGTCTCCCTCCGACCGTTACGAGCAGAGCAACTTCTCCACTCCACTACTAAGTCTCTCGACTCTACTACCCTCGTGACTGTTGCAACCTCACCCCACCAACCCCCCTTTAACCCCACGTTATCCTTCCCCTTTTCTCTCACCCAACCCCCATTCACCTCGGACACCCCGTGTCTTCTTGTCGTGTGTACACGATGCCGTGCGTACGAGTCTACGTCAGTGTGTGTCTATACATATGTGTGTGTGTGTGTGTGTGTGTGTGTGTGCGCACGTGTTCACGTGGAACGGCCGTGCTTGAACCGTGAATACGGGGGTACAGAGGGATTCTGATTGCAGTCACTTCTGGAACAGAACGGAGTCGTTGTCTACCCCACCGGGTGGAGCCGGGGCTTTTGTCCCCAGTCTGACGTCCGGGACATGCACGCCCTGTACATGTAATAATAGCGACTTCTCAGACGGCGGCGCCGCGACGTCGTCCTTGGACGTGACAATTACAGATGGCCCGATTAATCGCTACGGAACCAGTTACCACCGCTACCATCGTCATCGGGGGATCACGGAATAATGGCTACCGAATCGACGAACAATCGAACGACCAATTTCCGAGCACGTGATTTTCCGTTTTATGTGGAATTTATTCATCAGCTGAACACCACCCCCGCGACGTAGTTTCGAGTTTCGATGATGTACGAGAGGGTCTCTGGAGTCTGTTTGATTCTGTGTCATGAGGAATTAGGGTATGTTGATGTTTGGGATGATCATGGGATTTTCGTTATGGTAAAAAAAGAGATAGGTATCTCGTTTGATGGATTATTAGTGGTGAATGAGACTAGTTTTTCTTCAAAGTCTAAAAATTAACAATTACACTTCAAGATTCGATAAATCAAAATTTGATATTGCAACATAATCTATCTGCCAGTTTTCTGAAAAATAATTTTCCCCCGACAAAGAATCACCCTATTCCGATCCAACGAGCACGAGAAACCTCCGTTAATACAAGTTCCCATCGTCGCCTCGTATTTGAAATTTATTTATTCACGCGACGGTGTGTGTAGACGCTATTATCAGTCGCGCCAGGGCACGTTCCGCTGCATTCAGCGTAACTTCTTTTACACCGCGAAACATCTGCGCTATTTACCGTGCAAAGTGAGTACAGGCTGTATCATTTCTGCGCCAATATTCCGGTGATAAATCTCCACGGTGATAGTCTCCCTTCCGTTTCAATGGCTCCGGACGAACTTCAGCCTCGTAACAAGACGCGCGGGGTCCCCCGGAACTTTCCGAAGGTCTCGCCAAGCCAGCCAGCCAAGCCTTTCGAGAAATCGATTCGAATCGTGCGTTCGAGCTTTACATTTTCCCGTGCATTCATCACGGGCCGGTTTATAGTTCGCTGGGAGTTTCAAAAGGGGTGGGCATATAACAGTCATAAATATCTGGGAAAAAAAAAAATCCTCTGACGTTTATGGATATCATTCGCCCGGCGTTTCTGTAATTGACTTTTTAAAGCTGGCTTTCGAAGTGAAACACTACCGAAGTGGATCAGTGTTTCTTCAGGGGGGGGGGGAGGTGAGAAGGGAGAATCATCCCCCGCGTACCCCCTTTCATTTTACGGGGATCTACGACTAATGCTACTACCGGTCGCGTGCTGGTTAACCATAACTATTACCATCGTAGGTTTCGTATAGGTTTACCTCGGCTATTGGTGCTATTAGTTTCGTACGGAGCGATCATAATTACTACCTTAGTTAGCCGCGTACAAACATATGATGACTGCTTTATAATTAGCGCAACAACCATAACGTGTCTGATTGCACGGCTGAAATAATGTGACCGTAACGGTGCCCTGTGTTTTCAGCGAATCAAGATTGTTGCCGATGTACTATATGTGTGTATTCTATTTGCATCATGATATGCAGTGGAATTATTATTGTCTAACATTATTGAATTGTTTACAGGATTTTTCGTAATTCATGGTTTATGTAGAAACTTGTAATTTTGTACAAGAAAAATTAAGACAAATTTAGTTGATTAGTAATAGAGTGAATATGGAACAAAATGTGAGAATTGTAGTGATCATAGTATTTCTAAGAATTGAGAGAAAAGTTTGTAGAAAATATAATTTTGAAGTTCTTTTGAACCGTGTTTACTTTTAACATCCTTTTACTCCTCGCGGATCCTGATACCGAAAGTTTATTTTTATTTGCATCGCGAACGGAAAATATGTGGAAAACTCTTGATTTTTGAGAAGAAATCTTTCAGGTTGAAGTCTCGCGAAGTTTCCTCTCATCATCGGACATTTATCCAAGCATGTTCAACACTCTTCATAGGAATGAGAATAAAAAATCTTACTTGTTAGTTTATTACGCTGCCGAGCCAAAGAAACTTTACAGATGTGGAAATTACTCGCGTATTAGTTTTGCAAGATCATTAATGGTTTCTTTTTCATTGAAATTCATGGTACAGACATTTTTACTCTGTGGATATTTCAAGAATACGATCTTTAATACAAAATTAATACAAAAAAATTATGAAAAATTTCCGAGTAAACAATATCACGTTGTTGAAATTTCTACGCGTCGAAATGTAAAAGTGTCACAATTTCAGAGACAGGAATGTGAAGGCGTAGGAATATCAAAGCGTGGCCATTTCAGGCGTAAGAATTTCAACGCGTAGAAATATCAAAGCGGGACAATTTTAGACGCAACAATTTAAATGAGTAGAAATATCAAAGTGTGGAAATTTCGGGCGTAAGAATCTCAACGCGTAGAAATATCAAAGCGTGGCAATTTCAGGCGTAAGAATCTCAACGCGTACAAATATCAAAGCGTGGCAATTTCAGGCGTAAGAATTACGACGCGTAGAAATATGAAAGCGTGGCAATTTTGGGCGTAACAATTTTAACACGTACAAGTATCAAAGCGTGGCAATTTCGGGCGTAAGAATCTCAACGCGTAGAAATATTAAAGCGTGGCATTTTCGGACGTAACAATTTCAACGCGTACAAATATCAAAGCGTGGCAATTTCAGACCTAACAATTTCAACGCGTGGAAATATCAAAGCGTAAAATCTCAGCCACAATAATTTCAAAACATAGAAACACGGAAACCGTGAAAATATCAAGGACACAAATTCCATCTCGTCCAAATTTCCACCCGAGCCATTGGCCCCCATACCACCATCCAGACGTCCAAATTTCTACCCTCTGCTCTACAAAACTTCAAGATCCAAACCAAATGTCCCAATCCCAACGCATAAAAAAAAAGAAAGAAAAAGATAGACACGACTCCTTTTGCTCTCCAACTGCTGACCTGATCCGGAGCCCAAAAAGATACAGAACTAACCGTCGGATTCTCTCTTCCTGGTAGAAAACAGTGGTTCAGGCGTGGTGGTAATACCGACGGGGAAGACGTAGCCCAGGGTGTCTGGTAAGGAGGCCGCCGGAAGCGGGGATAAAGGGTGGGTTATGCGGTAGAAAACGACACGCTATCAAGCGGGAACACTCCGTCTAGCTGACGCGGGGGGGTTGAAACGGCAGCGGAAAATACAGTGCATCATCAACAGATAAGCTGCTTAGCTGCTGGTCTTATACGAGTGTTGCTGAGATCCCCCAACTTCTCTTCTGCCATTCTTCTTCTCTCTCTTTTTCTTCTTTCTTTCTTTCTTTCTTTTTTCCCCTTACCGAGCTCTCACCCTTTATTTTCGCCTTCCTTCCTATTCTTTCCCCCCCGTTTTTATCTCACGGGACTGGTCCATCGTCGTGGAATATTGCTGCCGACAAAATATTGCGTTGAATAACCATCGCGATGGGACGAACGATTTCATCAAATCGGGATGAAATAACGCCGCGGGGAACGAGGATCTTAATGTCTGCATTAAGGCTCGCTCGGATTAACGTCGATTCGTTTTCACGGTGTTGAACAGATCGTTTGGTTTCCGGGTGTATTACCAGCAATAGTCCGCCCGGATCGTTTCGCACACTTCCGGTGAACGTTTCCAACGTTCCGGAATAGATTTACTTAATTTCTTTCTGTTCTCCGTTCGTTCGAATTTCAATTATATGTATTTTTTGGTACGTTCAGATGATGCAGCGATGATCAACGAGATTCAAGGTGAGATCGATAGATCTTCTAAGAATGGATCACGATTTATCTATGGTGGTTTTGTAATTTTCGGAAGGGGCCAAGGAAAATACTTGAACGGAAACTCTGCTTGTCCTGTGTGCATAAGTACTTCACCTAAAACTCTGTCGACTTCTTTGTAAGTGTGTTCTGGTGTACGTGTACGTTCAGTTGTTCGAGTGTGTGCGAAGTGTACGCGAAGTAAGGAGTAATAAAGTGACGTTAAGCCACGGAATAATTAACACTTTAAGGCACGACGAGAGCGAGGGAGTTATATTGTAATTCTCTTTCTGTTTTTCATTTCATGGTACGGCCCTGCTTCTGCGCGCTGGACCCGAAGTCACCGAGAATCGTAATTAGCTTTACGGCCGCTTACACCGAACGGAATTACGTAGTGAATTATGAAATACCGCCGCGACACGAAAGTGACCGTGGAAGAAAAAAAAAATAGAAATTACGAAGTTTTCCGCGATTCCCACGGTAATTCGGTAGAATAATTGCGATTATTCCGTGTGTACGAAACCCACGGCGTTCACAGAATATTCATGTTAATCGACAAATAAAAGGAGCTCGATGTTGCCCGGTGAACGTTGGTTTCACTGCATCAATAACGTAATTATCATTAAACGTGTGTCTAATGTGGGAAAATTAATTCGACGATTAACCGGGAATCGTTTCTAAATATTTCTGTTCCGGTCAATCAGATCGTATCCCACGTATTTTTATTGTTCGAAACGAATGTAAATAAAATGATTTTGGAAACATCACAAAACTCTCAAGTAACCTAAACAAAAGTTCCTGATGAAAAAAATAAATTTCAAGAAACAGCGTAGGAACTTTGCAAAGTCCACCGCGATAATACGAATTTTTCACGCAATAATTGTCGCTCGGAAATTACCGCTACAAATTTGCAACGCGTATCAGTTTCGTTCCTCGGGGAACATTAATCCACGCCGGTCAATCAGATAATGATTCGCCGCTCGTTACATTAAGAGAAATTAATGCGGCACGGGGCCCTGAATATTCATCGTACGAAAGTTCCCATGCCAAATTCGCATCAACCGATCCATCCGGCGATTAAGGTGGTTCAACTTCATTTTGCGGAATATTTTTTTCAATTACGACAACCGGTAAATGGCCGGTATTTAAATAAAATGTGTATTTTTAAAAATTGTAAGCAGGTAACTAAGTGTATTGAAAATTAATCAGCATAAAGTTTCAATTTATATTAATTCTCTTTTAAAAAACAACGTCACCTAATTTCCTGTGACAAATCAACAAAGTCTCAATGAAAAATTACGCACACCGGTGAATGAGCGTAACTTCCAACGTACACGATGTAACACAGGATTAATCAAGACACTTTCAGTTGCGGCGGCCGCGCGGGTAACGAGCGTAGACAAATTAATTAGTGTCACATATCGAAACCCGAGCTTCCCCCGCCGTCGGACCGGGTGTCGCGAAAAAGAAGCTTCTCCATCCGGGGTGATCGATCACCAGGCTACGGGGAACTGGATTCCGAACGACAAACCCAAGACATCTAGTTCACACATCGACCTGAATTTTATTCTTTCACCGGTCGTCGTGACAGACGCTGACGGAACAACAGCGGAGGGTGAAAAAAGAAGAAAAAGGAGACCAAAAAAAAGAAAAAAAAAGTTTCGCTCACCTTTCCGATAGATTCGAGAAGACTACAAGTCGCGACGACCCTTAGACGGCCCCGTTAACGTTATTCCATCGACGAACATTCCCGCGGTATTATTTCCGCGTGCGGAATGCGCGAGAACAGTCGCGGAATCGGAGATCGACGACTCGCGTCTCGATGCCCGCGATTCTGCCGGGCAATTCGGTTTAACGTTTCCGAGAGTGTACGTCGACGGCGACGTCGTTTCGACGAGAAATTACGCGATCGAGCCCTTTCGCGCTCCGCTGGGCAACGTAACGGCGAGTTAACGTCCCCTTGGAAGTTTCTGACGGTAACGGAAGTGCCGCGGAAATGCCGCGGATTTTTTAGCGGCCCGTTAAAACGACGGTGTGCACGTTTTACCGGTTATGTAAGGCGAATTACGGGGAAGTGTCGTAGATTAGAACATTCGACTATTTTAGTTTCTTTTTCGGGTATGATCGTCTCTTTTTTTAGAACGTTTATTACTCGGAATATCACTTTTGAATACCATGGGAATTTCCCATGTTTCGCCTATGTCGTCAGTATAGATTTGCAATTTAGATATATTTTTTACGTATAAATAAAACTATTTCTCTATAGGGATTAACTTTTTCGCACCATTACAGTAACAATGATATCGAAGACATTTGATAATTGACATTTATTATAATTATAAATTACTACTAAATGCTTCAAATTGGCACGCCGGTCACCGGTGACATCCATAGAATTCACCAAGTTAAAATATCACAAAAAATTATTATTCGCTTTCTCACCCTTAGAATTGTCCTCGACCACCCTGTTCCTCAATTGTATTCAAAACAAAGATCCCACGTGTCGCGACAGATCGTTAATTTTCCGCTCGTCGTTTCCCCCTGCTAATTTACGACGTCGCGACCGAATCCGACGGTTAACATTAGCCGACGGATCTCCGCAACGTAATGAAGCTGTTTCGCACATGCCGAACCGCCGTTAGACAAGATTACGTCTCTAAAACGTATAAGCTCCTCGTCGTTGTAAGCTCCTCGGGCGTTTCAACGCGTTCCGACGGAGCCGACGATCGTACGTACATACGTCTATACGTCAATCAGACGGTATCGTCGACGTGACGAACGTTACGCAACCATAACTTCTATCCAACGCATCTTGGTGAGCGAACACCGTTAGAAAAAACGGTGAAAAGACTTTTCCCGATCTTTGGAGGAAAATCGACACTTTTCTTTTTCCCGGGAAAACGAATCACGGTGTTTTCCATGGAAAACTTGCGAGAGAAACGAGAGCAGAAGATGACGGAACAGAGGGGAGGGGGGGGGGGAGAAACTTATTCTCGCGCGACAGTTCGCCGCGGAGTTTAAAACTGGTTTTAAGACAATCAATCGAGCCCCGATGACTTTCCCCCGGTTTTCTTCGATTTTCTTTGCGACCGATTTCCCTGTTCCGGATTTCCCGTGGATTTGTCGAAAGTCGGAAGGTTCGGCAGGTTCCGCGTAAACGTTACGTAAACTACGAGCGCATTCGATAGGTATGATTCGGTCTGTACGCCACGGTTAATTAACTAAGTTAATTAAGGCACGTATTCGTTGCGCGATTCAATTAATTTTGTGAACTGCAAGCTTCACGCGGTCTGTCACGTGCTTAGACGTCGACTGGATGATAAGGAAGGTGCGGTAATTAGAAGATTTCGATTCGGGAGTTGGAAGCTGAAAGTTACGAAGGATTACTGTTTTTTTTTTGTTTATGTTACGGTGGTACGGAGAAAAATTCGAATAAATTGAACGCGAGGGATTGTGTGTCGAATTTGTGGAAAGATAAAAAAATGTTTTCATAGTTCATATCCACGTCGAGTAAATTAAGTATCGTTAATTTAATTGGGTGTATTAAAATGAACGCGTTGTACCGTAATTATGATGGCATTTAATATCGAAGTGGTATGATAAACAGGCAAAAGGAGGGATGTATAATTCAGGTGTTAAATCCACGTTATTTATATTTTCGAACTTATATCAGAAAGTCCCATTATTCTATCTGTTATTACTCCACCTCGAATTATTGTGTGTTATGTTGTCAGAAATAGAAAAAAAAACAGACCAATTACGTGCTAAGCAGTGGAAATCTCGTCATATCAACTACTAGAGTTAATCACTCTTAAATTTTCATTAGCAAGTCTATAAATCCAATTCTCTCTTCATTCAAAACTTTGAAACACAAAGTAAGATTGTTATGGAGAAATTTAAGTCACCAATTATGTAATAAATAAAGTGTTGTTGTTTCAAATATGTATCGTTAATTGTTGGTATCGTGACCCTTTTATTCGATGATTTTTTCCAAGATCGAAACTGAATAGATTTTTCATAGAAACGTCTGGAATTTTAGTTAAAAAAGATTCTGTTGATCCCGTGAATTTTTCGAGTGACCTGATATCGAAAAAACAATGTATTTCATTAATTTAGTCGGTACATAGAAGCCGGGCGGTAATTAATGATATCGATGTTAATCACACAAGCACGGATGTGTTGCATGAAAAAAAAATGAAATTGAATACACGTTTTGGGTAACCCGTTTTAAACAACGTACTTTGCTCTCGCTTAAAAAGCGCAAACAGTTAACAAATATTGCTTTCTATAAATATCATATTTATATATCCCGTGCAAATTGTTAATAATCTATGATATCAGTACGTATAACATTCAAATTCATCCGGATTGCAAATTGTTTAAAACGCAGCACTCACGCGTCCCGAAAGAATGCTCCAATTATCCGTTATCGTTAATATTTTATTGTCTGCATTTAGCGGGAATTAATATGCCTATAATAAACAGTCGGTAATTTGGCGCTTAAACAAATACGCGATGTCTGTTCGGAATATTTAACCGACGAACCGTTGGCACGTGGAGGTAGAAAGGTTTTTTTTTTTTTAAAGAAACTCTGTCAAAAATAGACCGCGCAATCGTTTTAATTACATCGCATTAATAATTTCCAATTAGTAAAACATGATTATGAAACGCCGGATGTTTAAACGAAAACACTCGCACTTCACGCCGAGTTTTCCAGATTTTCGTCGGCTCTTTTTAGCCAACCGTGAAACGTACCGTCAAATTAGTAACAAATGAGGGCGTGGAAAATTAGAAAAAAATTAAACTTGCCAAATTAGTCCTTGTTTAACATCGTTCCGCGTTTACACTGATACGTGCACGAGAGTCATTCCGGTGAGAATGTGTGAGTTATTGTATTTTTACAACGCTGTCGCGAGCACCGAGCCGGGAAGATATACGGTGTTGCAGAGAGTAGAAAGAACATTTTTGAGAGAGAGAGAGAGAGAAAGGAGGGGGGGGGAGGGAGAAAAAGCGTGTAACCCCGCGGACTCGCAAGTGAGGTTATTGCTGCTAGTTGTACCGGTTTTTATTGCTGGCTTCCATTACTCGAAGCATTCAAAAAGTATTTTCTTATCTCTCGTTATTCACCGCGAACTCAACTCGTTTTTCGACAAATCTGAAAATTCCCGCGATCCGAACTCCCAGGGCCGTGACATTCTCGCGACAGAATTCCGTGGTTTTGAAAATTTCAAAATTTTCTGCTTCTGGAAATTCTTAAGTCTTTAAAATTTTTTAACTTCATATTTCCGTGAACCAAAATATATATTTAACATTTAAACTTGTTAACAAATTGCAAACGTAGTCGAACGAAGTCTCGTTTAAAAGTCCCTAACAATAATGTGTCAAGGGTGAATTAAACTAAATTCTCTTTTTAATGGTGAATCGTTTTTTATATCAAATCTAGAGAACGAACTTTTTGTTAATATACATATAAAATAAACGAAAATATTCATTCCGTGCGATGAATTGTCGATATGATTGAGAATATTTCCGTATTTATTTACGAGAAACTTGTTCTCGACCGGTTCGCACAGTGGAAAAGTCAATTTTTTTTTCGGAAACAAGAGAAATTCTCCCTGGAATTTATAGTTGTAACTAGTGTGTGCGTGTAAATAAATCGGTGCATGTAATCCGTTACTTTTAACAGGATTTGTCGACCGTGCAGTTTTCTCTATTAAGGGCGTCCCGCATCTCTACCATGACACTTTAGATACACTCTTATGCACACTTCATAATTTCTGCAATAAACAACGCTTGAAAAACTTTTTTAACGATCGCAGAACTCTCGCAGTGTGTGTGTGTGTGTGTGTGTGTGCGTTACGTGGATGTATTTAACAAGGTAACCCAGAACGTCGCCGAAGCTTTTACAGCTTGCTGTCTTACGATAAATTTTCATGAACTATAATAATTCGAATTATTAGAATAATTCAAAATTTAATACTCTTTTTTTTATGGCATTATGAATAACGTTTCTCTGGTACGTTAGGTGTGGTTTTTCAACCTCCGTCGCGTTGTTGCGTGACGTTGTGGTTTCTGTATGTGTCTGTGTGTGTGTGCGTGTGTTTTTTAACAGGCTGCGGCAGTACGGTTTATGTGGCTTTATGGCTTTTCTAAAAGAAAATCCGCAAGGGACAAACTTTACAGTTTCCGTGACTTTCCCGTATGTGTGACGACCCTTATTTTTGATTATATCCTTTTTTCGTTGGACACTCGTTCTATAATGTAATTTTCCGAGTATTTTTAAGAGACCCGAATTTCCTTGACCAACAAATTTCTTGAACTTAAAATCTTGACGCCAGGAATTTCATAGTCCTTGAAATTGGAATTTATATGCCAGGAATTTTATACCAATTCGAAATTTCCAATTTTTTATTCCAAAACCTAGGAATTGCGGTGGAATTTCTTTGACCAAAACTTTCACGACCCGTAAAAGACAGCCTCAACAATTTCCACCTACTTACAGTCAGCCATTATCGAACGGAGTGTCTTTAAAAAATTCAACAAAGAATATTGAGACACGTTACCCTTGTACTCCTCTCCGTCACGACCATACAAATAGATGGGTTAAGTGCGAATCAACCTGAATTCTCTTTTTTAACAGAGAATCTCGGCAGCATTCCGGATTCGACGTATTTCCTCGTTTTCTTCGGTAAAAAGCCTCGATTGCAATTATCTCGTCTATAGATAGTTCATGCCCCGAGCTGACTTTGCTCTTCGTTTTCGCCCCCCCTTTTTTTTTACATCCACTCGCCCCCGCCCCTGTTAGCCCCTCTTTTTGTTCGTTGCCAACACGTTGTCGGTTGCATGTCGTTTTGCAGCGCAACGAGTCCCATCCGATGCAGCCGGCGCAACTTGCCATTCTTTATTCGTTAACACGCTGTGTTACGTGCCTATCTGTGTGTGCATATCGGTGTCCGTGCCCCACGTTTGTATGCACGTGTGTACATGTGTGTACGCGTCAGTGTCGCGTCATTTTCCCGTGTTACCGTTGCGATCAACGTTTGCCAGCTCGCAGAAATTTATTCGATTTTATTCGGAGACATCGATCTTTCGTTAATGACGCGATTCACGGTACGATTCTCGCAATTCGTTATTCGCTTAACGGAGTTAAATTAATTTCTTCTTTTGTTCCGCTTGTCTGTCGGCGAGATCAATCGCCGGTAATAAATGTTATATCCGTGCGCGCGCGCGCGCGTTGATATTTCCGAGGTTTTTAAAAGCCGGACGGTGACATTTCGACGAATGGAAATATACCGTGGACTCGTGTTCCCGTGGAAATTTCGACGAATGGAAATATACAGCTGGGGTCGTTTTCCAGTGGAAATTTTCGGCGAATGAAAACGTAGCTGCGTTCGGACGGTGATTTTCATTCTCGCGTAGCTTTCGAAATTGAAATATTTCGAGTAGAAACAATTCCGTGGGAATTACGATCGCGTTAAGAATATTCGACAAACATAAACATTATGTCGCTCCCTTGACTTATTAACAATTGGCATTATTTCACCGCATACAAATAGCTTCATTACACTTTCATTCCGGATACGTAAATTCCACCGGTCGTTTCAAATTCCAACAGATGTCGTTAAAAAAAAAAAAAAAAAAAAAATATACACTCAGTCACGCCAATCACTCGCGACAAATTAGCATCGCGACACTCGACTCCCATAAATTATGTAATTTAACACAGTGACACTCTAGTAACGAGGCCACGAGACTCGCTACGCGAAATTGAACAGAATTGAAAATCTAAGCCATGATTTTAATTACAAATACGCTCAAATTACCCCTATCGAATTATCCGTACTCCGTCGCTAATTAATCGGAACAAACGATAATAAGATCCATTTTCATTTTTATTTTCATTTCCAAAATCCTCCATTTCTCGAGTGTCCCCGATGATTAATGTCGTTCGCATTTTTGTTCTTTTTCGTTCCACCTCGGATAAAGTGTTTCCCGCGGAACGGCTACGTTCTCGGGATAATAATATTTAGAGCGACGGTTTTCCGAACGCAATCCCGTTCTCAAATTGCGAGCGGTGGCGCGTCGACCACCGCTTCATCTAGGGCAAAACGCGAAAGAAAGAAAAGACCGCTGACACAGGCACGCGTGCGTTATACGTGCACCTACGTACATATACATATACACGTATACATTCATACATACATACGTGTGCATATATATGTTGTGAATATATAACCGGCGGAGCAATTATGGACTGCTCGCTTTGGAGGCCGAAAAAGGAGGGAAAAAGAAGAGGCAAAGCGCAGTAGAAATCCCCCGGTAAAAATGGACGCGGAAACGGCATCGTAGCGTGTACTAAATCCTCTTAGCAAACAATGTACGTGTACGTAAATCTGCTCGGCGGGCAAATAAAGAAAAAAAAAAAAAGAAAAAACGTCGGATATTTCTGTAAGTGGTGCGCAATCAACAGGTACACGATTGCTCGTTATCTCTGAATTTCTTTGAAAGCCCAGACTCGGGATTTATGATGCGTTATCCGAGCCGAGTTTGATTCGATCGCGGTCGGTAGCGCGGGATTTAATATAAAAATGATTATTTATTTATTGATATCCACGTAGAAATGTGATATTAGATCGTGCGAGTCAGTTACCCGTGTGTACGGAATCGATGAATCGCGAGGAAACTGATAACAGTTGGGGGCTACTGTTACCAAACAATATAACGATTATTATTGTTTAATTTCTACATATATTATATTATATATATTAATATATACAAATATATATAATATGTCATATGTGACCCATTAACTTCTCTAGGTGAAAATAGTGTGTTTAATCAAACCGTAAAATATAATATACATCCAGATCAACTAATTGTTAATTAAAAAAACGATGATCCTTCGTAACAAGATTAAACGTGATAATTCTCAACGAATCGCCCCAAGTTAATTCGCAACGGTACATTGTTTTTAAACACGCTACGATTGATAATTGTATCCGTATTATAAATGTTCGAAAGCGAGGTGCACACCCGGGCGGTTAAAATCTGGTCAAAGAAACTCTTGAGTCGAGTTTAATGAGTCGTTGCCGCGATGGCGGTCGTTACACGGTGTTTCCCCGCCACTTCCACTTATAGGATAATCGAGTTCACCGTGCATGTCAGCGACGCCAGGGAAGAAACACGTAACATTTCCGGCAGCGGGAGATTCGGCCGTTTATCCGGGTCATTTATCGTCGAGTTTGCCCGGTTACATTCCAACAGGACCCGTAATTTCTACGAGCGAGCGAAACGCCGAACGGGCACACGACCCCCCGCTGCCGGAGCTGTTGCTAACAAATTCAGCGAGTGGACGATGATAATAAACACGCGTGCGTGTGTATGGAATTAAAAATAGCGGGACGCGCGACAAAACACGGGGAAGTTGGGAAATTTGTTTTTATACGAGGGGGAATTAGTGCGATGCCTGAAATCGGGGAGGGGGTAATTAATTTTGAGGTAAATGGTTGATCGTTGAAAGTAGTTGGGGAGAAAGATTTGTTTTTGAAAGTTCTGTGCTTTGGAAGTGATAAAATTTAAAATTGCTGCGCTTCGCAAGTAGTAAAATTCTAAGATTCTACGCCTCGAAATTAGTAAAATTCTAAATTTCTGCGCTTCGAAAGTAGTATGATCCTAATTTCTGCGCCTCGGAAGTAGTACGATTCTAAATCTCTGCGCCTCAGAAGTAGTATGATTCTAAATTTCCGCGCCTCGGAAGTAGTATGATCCTAATTTTTGCGCCTCGGCAGTAGTACGATTCTAAATTTCTGCGCCTCGGAAGTAGTATGATTCTAAATTTCTGCGCTTCGGAAGTAGTATGATCCTAATTTCTGCGCCTCGGAAGTAGTATGATTCTAAATTTCTGCGCCTCGGAAGTAGTATGATTCTAAATTTCTGCGCCTCGAAAGTAGTATGATCCTAATTTTTGCGCCTCGGCAGTAGTACGATTCCAAATTTCTGCGCCTCGGAAGTAGTATGATTCTAAATTTCTGCGCCTCGGAACTAGTATGATCCTAATTTCTGCGCCTCGGAAGTAGTATGATTCTAAATTTTTGCGCCTCGGAAGTAGTATGATTCTAAATTTCTGCGCCTCGGAAGTAGTATGATTCTAAATTTCTGCGCCTCGAAGGTACTAAACTTTCATATATCTGCACATTTAAATTACTAAGATTTGCAGTGTCTATACTATGAAATGTTTATACCTTGAATTTCATGGATTTTCAAATTTCTGTACGTTGAAGTTTCTAAAGTTTTCAATTTTTCCGATCAGATATTTTAGCGCGCCTAATGTTCCAGGCCTTGAAATCTCCACGTGGTGGAGTTGCAAAACCTTGAAACTCCCTAGGCCTTTAAATCTCGACACAGTGAAGTTCACGAGCCGTACACAAACTCCAATCGTCACTTTGGTGACAAACTAAACATCCATCAAAGCTGGAACCATTGTTTATGTTACCTCGGGCGCCGAATCATCTCAGTTCGGCCCTGCCACGCGGCAACATCAAAAGCACACGTCGAAATTGTCCGCAATCGACGCAAAAAAAAAGCTTTCGGCACGCGCTATAGTTACGAAACGATCGATGCAACCCAGCGACACCCGAAAGTCAAAAAAAAACGCACTGCAATCGAGACGCAAAGGGTAGCTGACTCTGCAACGGTCAAATCGGGTCACCCGGTATATCACACGAGTCGCGATCGTGTTAAGCGTGTCCCTCTATTACTATCTTCTTTTTTTTTCTCTCTCCCTTTACTTCTATACATTGCGGTCGGTCAGCGAGTGTGTAGATTTTGATTGAAAAGTAAATTTTTATGTTTTTTCTTGCGCTACTTCGATTAATTGATACGTGTTACTATCGAAAATTAAAAAGGAAAAAAAACAAATACACTTTTCCCTCTGCACAAGTATTACGTTCTAATGAAACGTCAACGATTCTATGTTTGGCAAATAACAAAAAAAACACACACACAAAAATAACACACATACAGTAAACGTTTCGGAAGACCTGTCACCGAACGCGACATATTATATTTCGTATTATTTTTACCAAAACAATTCTTTTGTTACCGCGATCGTGCAATCAAACCTACGGTTTACCGTGTTTCGCCGGTTGGCAAAAACCGATGGAATGAAAATTCAATGTAAAACAACAAAAAACGAAAAGAAAAACCCACGGCAGTCCAAAACTCAAAGGTTGGAAATTTAACGAAAAAAAAAAATGAATAACCATGTCCAATCGGTTTTAAATCCGGGTTTATCATTTTCGGCAATCGACGAATCCATTAAGAACATCCTACACCGTGTCCGGATGTATAATCCAATCAATATGAAAAAAAATTGCTAGGGACCACCATGGACTCCGATGGTCCCTATCATCTGTAGTCGGTCGCGCAGGTCAACAGCACAGGAGAGATCGATTTGCAATTGTAATTTCGACACGCTGCGTAGATTCCGCGCGACCAACGGATGTTGGCACACGCGAAATTTCGCTCTCGTTTGCCTCGCTAAATTAAGTCGTTCCATCCCTGTTACACGGACACCATCTTGTTTCGAAGCATCCGAAAATCACTGGTTTCGCGTCATTTAATTTACATATTATTGCTTACGTTGGTCCGAGCCGGACTCTTCGAAATTTTTACAATTTGGACACAACGTTTAGAATCAGCGAAATGTTGGAAATATCTAGAATTTGAGATTTTTACACCCCGAAATTCAGAATTTTATACTTTTCACATGTTGAACTTCTTGCGTTTGAATTTTCTACGCCTTAAATTCCTGGACCGGAGTGTCTACGCCTCGAATTTCCTGCGCCGGAGTTCCTGCACTGGAATTTCTACGCCTCGAAATCCCTGCGCCAGAGTTTCTACGCCCTGAAATTCCTGCGCCGGAGTTTCTACGCCTCTAAATTCCTGCGCTGGAATTTCTACGCCTCGAAATCCCTGCGCCAGAGTTTCTACGCCCCGAAGTTCCTGCGCCGGAGTTTCTACGCTCCTCAATTCCTGCCCCGGAGTATCTATGCCTCGAAATTCCTGCGCTGGAATTTCTACGCCTCGAAATCCCTGCGCCAGAGTTTCTACGCCTCGAAGTTCCTGCGCCGGGGTTTCTACGCCCCTAAATTCCTGCGCTGGAGTTTCTACGCTCCGAAATTTTTGCGTCAGAGTTTCTGCGTCCCCAACTTTCTGCTCTTCAAAAATTTTAATCGTTTAAGTATTTACACCCAAAGTTCGCAGTATTAAAATATATTAACCATAACATATTTTCTAAAAAACAAATATATGATTACAAAATATGGCAATAAAATTCCACGGCTCTCCATAATTTCTCATCCCATATCCCCCTACCCTAATCATCCCCAATTAATATCCAGTCTTATTTCTCCAACCAAAATTCCATTCTTTTCCCAACAATGAGCCAACGGCTCGCAATTTCTATTTGCGAACAAGCCTGATTAATCGGAACAACGGTAAACAAGGCACGATTGCCATTAACACGCGTATACGTTTGATCTGTTCACGGGTCTCTCACCTCCAGGCACTGGCTTTGGTGGGTAAACACATTTACACGGCGCGTTACAGAGGGGTTAATGATAATGTAAGTTCGCGTCTGACAACCGCAAAGCCAGCCTGCACGCGCTGAGAAGTGCCGGACAGGGAATCGGGCGCCGGTGTTCGTATTTCTACAAATGCGAGCAAACAGAAGCCGTAATTCACGAGAAATTCTACGACCCCCGTCAGTTACGCCCGCGCGCACGGCCCTTTAATCGTAAAACCGGAAAACCCTGCAGAGATCTTTAAACGAGGTATTAATATATTAACTGTTGGAAAGAACTTCGTTCCGACGAATTTCAGTTCTGCGATAAATTTACGGAAATTCGCTTACCGGGAAACTTGGGGAAATGTCATGAAAACTGTGACGAATATTTTAACTATTCATTGTTTATATATTATTTTGTAATATAGTGTTCGATTTGTTAAAAATTTGAAATTAGAAATTTGAAAATTTAGAATATAATAGAAATCAATTATATTTGTCGGTTTTGATAGTTCTAAGGTATAATTGTTCGTCAATTAGGTGATTAGGAATTATAGTTAGTTAATCAAAGTGTCTCGAAATGAACGAAAATATAAAATATCGCGTAGATTTGTAACCGTTTGAGGACGATGAACGACACAGTAGATAAACCTACGTGTAGTCAGACATTCGTTTGAATTTTTCATGACATTGGATATTCATAATAAATTTTACAGGCAAGAGTTATGTTCCTACGCGCAGACAGGCCGTGTATTGTCAGAGGACGTAATAAAGTTTTCATAGACTGCCTATACGTTTTGTTTTTACTGGCAGCGATTGTTATAGCCCTTCGTGATATTTGATTGGATCGAAATTTAGAGCCCGCCGACGCCACTTTTGCCGCGGATAATAACAATTATTTTCAACGTGCGCGTGACAACTCATTGCCCGGAGTGTATGGAAAAGTTAAAGAGAATGTTACACGTGCCGATTAATCGATCTGATCCGCGCTTATTTTTTTTTCAATCGCAAAGAAAACACACGTCGATCATTCCGGATCATTGAACATACATATATACATTACTTGCATGTAAATAAATTTTCGAAACGTTGTCGAAATGAATATAAAAGAGAAATCCCGTTGTTCCGTGCGAGAGCAATCCATTTAATGAAAATTAAAATGTTCATCCCGTCGGAAGAATGAAATTACAGAAATAATTAAACTTTCGTAACTATTTTTAATTATGTTACTACGAATATCGCGTGCCGGATAACTTCGGTTGTCAGGGGCGAGCGGGAAATTTCATTTGTATTTACTTGTTCGGAAAAACTTCGTATTTCTTCCCAATAAAACAAAAAAACCTCCTCTGTTCGTAGAACCCGGTATACAGGACGTTTCATAACACGATTTCCCTCCAAGACACAAAAGTAGAAAATTCCATCAAGTGAAACATCCTGAATAACAAAACACAAAAATGAATTTATCCAAGCAACCAAGTCCAACAGCCCCAGAGTAACGTTTTCTGAAACACGCTGTACACATCGCCGGTTCATGCAAAAGATAATATTTCCCCGTCAGCAGCGCAACGTATCCGAACAAACGAAATTAATCGTTAAGAATATACGATCCTGCCGGTGAAATTATACCTCTTCATGGACCGTTATGTCGTTTTATAGAACAATGGGCCGCACTTTAATGCAAATATATACGGCACGTAATTTTAGGAGAGGAAATATTTAGATATTAAGTACGCCGCTCTGAACACAGAAAGATTTCATGCTTTCCGACGTGCCTCGGGCAGCGAATACGCATATGAATAATATATAGATAATGCGCACGCCCTAAGGATTTGGCCGGGCAATAATGGAGGATATTAAGTCCGGCAATATCTCAGGATATTAATCTGAGACGAGCGTTGCATATCGTCCGCACCGTTACCACGTTCATTTCCCATTCAATTACGATCGCTGGCTTCGGGAAATGTTTCCGCGTCGCGATGCCCGGCGTCGTTTTGTACCGCGGCCGTCTTTACGGCGTTCCGAACGGCGTCGGTCGAAGGGTATATCAATTTTTGTTTTGTTTAATTTCGATGATTTTTGTTATAGGAAATTTCTAATGAAATTGAGATTTTTAATTCTCATTTAATTAGATATAAGTAAATGATACTTTGGTGATAATGTGATTCTCGTTAAAAAGAAAGAAGAGATTGTTTCGATAGATTTATATATTTTCTATGACTACGAAATATTTCGTATTATCATAAAGAAAATGGACGTTAAGTCCATTGAAACGCGGAACGATACGATGACTTACGGAATAGAATTAACATCGGTAATTAGCCACGTTCCGCAAAGTACATTCGGATCCGTTAATGACACCGGCTATTGTATGATTTCTGGTAGCGATGACAAATACCGACAATACCGAATCGATATTGTTTCAGCAAATTACACCCTGTTAATAGCGTACCCGCGGTAATTACCTGGGAGAGGAGGGGGAGTGGGGGAAAATGGTTTATTCAGCAATTTGACAGGTCTTGGAATTAAAACGTTCGACTCGAGATGAAATTACGCGCATTTCACTGCCGTCCAATAACTTTCTTAACGAGAAAGTAAGAGGTCGGTTGTATTTCTGGTGAAAAGAGGAACCGTCGAGTGCACTGCAGTTTTCTCTCCGCGACGATTAATTTCCGGTAGCTTGGACACTGGCACTTTATTACTCCTCCCCGGCCGTGGAACAGGAGTGAAGTAACTACACGAAAAGCTCTATAGGATTTCTTCACCTTCCCTTTACACGTTACTTTCCGCGGAGTACATTTATTGTTGAACACGACGATACGCTGGACATGTCGCTGTTCGGAAAAAGGGGGAATGTCTATTCTTTCATTTTTATTCGCTGCCTTTCATGAAACTGTTTCGACGACGGTGTCGCAGAATGTCGCCCTTACGGTCATTAACTGTATTATTGAAAGGAATTCAATGGCGGAGAGAAACGGGAGACACTGGTTGGCGTATATCTGGAATGATAGTTTTGTTTCTGTTATAGAAAATTTGAAATCCATGGGAAACTACTTCTTTGTGAGATGGACTGTTAATAGTAATGTGACAATTTTGGGGCGCAACAGTTTTAGAGGGTGGAATTTCACGCCTCGGAAATATCAGAGCCTCAAATTTCGAGGCTCAACTATTTCAACGCGTGAAATTTGTTGGCGTTAAAATATCAAAGCTTAAAATTTCGAAGCTCAACAATTTCAACGCATGGAATTTCTGCGCGTCGAAATATCAAAGCCTGGAATTCGGGGCGTAACAATTTCAATGAGTGGAATTTTCGCGCATCGAAATATCAAAGCTTAAAATTTCAAGGCTTAACAATTTTAACGCGTGGAATTTTTCGGCGTTGAAATATCAAAACCTGGAATTCCAGGCGTAACAATTTCAACGCGTGGAAATTTTTGGCGTTGAAATATCAAATCCTGATATTCAAGGCACATGGAATTTTAATGCGCAGAAAATTCAAGGCCTAAAATTTCAAAGCGCAAAAATCATAACGCGTGGAATTTCGAAATCTGGAATTCGAGACCGCAGAATTGTGTGGGCGATTATTCGGACGGTGAAAATATGTAGGAAAGTTTATTCGCCGAATAGCCATAAGTTTGGCCGGTTTTATCGAACTTTTTGGAAGTTCGACTATATATCGCGGGATAAGTCAGACACATCAATAGTTGTAGCGGCCGTATTGGTAATGGAGTTACCGGATGATCCGCGACTATATTGAAAGCTTCGCATTAAAGGATAAGTGTACCATATTTCCATAGACGTCCTATTCTTTCCCACGTGATTTAGAAAAGTACCAAGTATATTACCTGTTCGTTCAACTCCGTTACCGATATGATCCGTAAATTATTTATCAGCGGATTAATAAATACTATATTTGAATATTTCACTGTGAATTTCTTAAAGATTTAATAATTAGCAGATTTGTCCTTTTTTTAATAAATTAATAGCATTCATTTTTATTCGGAATTTTCAGCAGACAATAAAATAAAGCTCATATATTCAGTTACTTACGTAACCCTCCCGAACACGAACAATCAAACCTCGTTTCACATTTATTTCCCTGTCTCGTTTCTCTTCGCATTTTTTCCCCCTCACTATGGGAATCGTGCGTGAAACCGCTTTGTGTTGCGGCTCGTGTAACCTTCTGCTTTTACACAGGGACGGTTCTATTGGCCAAAGGTACAGGCGACAATTTCGAATTCCTTGCGCGTTAAGTTT
The DNA here is from genome assembly GCA_917499265.3 of Mimumesa dahlbomi. Lineage (NCBI taxonomy): Eukaryota > Metazoa > Arthropoda > Insecta > Hymenoptera > Crabronidae > Mimumesa > Mimumesa dahlbomi. The sequence goes on along the minus strand of OU824113.1, from coordinate 3,425,875 downwards.
CCGCGCTGTGTAGCATCTGAATTACGAGATTTCTACGCCTCGAAATTTTTTCGTTTAAAACTTCGGAATTTCAAATTTCCCGCTCTCCAAAATGTCAAACTTTTCAAAATTCAACACGGAGAACATTTCGTAGGTTTATTCCTCCGTGCCCCGGGAATTCTATCGTTTCGAAACTTCTCCCTGAAATCCCTGTGCTTTAGACTCTCTAAATCCTGAAATTTCAACGCTTCAAAATTTCTCCCGCTCTAAAACCCCAGCTCAAACTGTCCACCCGCTCGATTCGTTAAAACTTCAAATTCCCCAGGTTCTAAAATTCCCTCTCAAACTCCGCGGGGCCCCGAGCTTCCAGGATTCCAAAATTTCTCCACGGCCTGAAATTCCAGCGTTTAAAAATTCCGCCACCTCGAACATCCTCGTCTTTGATCCTCGGTAGCCCGACGAAGCTTCCAGCTGTCACTTTCATCCGAAAACTAAATTCCCATGGAAACACCATCTTGTTTACCTTACCCGAGGCGTCAAAATATCTCTTCTCGGCCCTGTCCTCGACGTTTTCCAGCCTCCGCCAACTGGTTCTCGAGATCCTTTATCCCCTCGACCCCACCCGCACCAAGGACACGCTCCCCACGTTCCCGGGGTTGTAATTTGTGCTTCCATTTCGCGCGGTCGGATGTCTCGTTCTCATAAGTCTACGTGCAGACGCGGAAGACTGCGGACGAGTACCCGGCGAACACTGCTATAGGCGAGGAGTAATTTCGATGGAGCACTTCGTCGGGGAATATAGAAAATTATGGCGCATAATTTACCGTGCGCGCGAAAGTGAACGCCCGGGGTCGTGAGATTAAACCGATATACACGGCCCTGGAATATTTCAGTTTCGCGTTACGATTCCGTTTTATCGCGGCACTACACACATTACCGAAGAGGTGGGGAGAGGGGTGGGGGGTGGGGGGGGGGGGGGTGGAGAGGGATTTCTTCTTGAAGTGTGTCGATCCTCGAGATTGTACACTTCGCTATACCGGGGTATCGTTGCCGTTTAAAGTTCGTTAAACGCGACGCTATCGAATTACGACGCTCCGTCGCCAAGTAGTTCGCCAGGTAACGATAACTTGGCTAGTAGTCACGACCAGTGATACGTCAGACTTGCGGATTATTCTACTTGAGGTGAGAATTGATTTCTGTGTGAGTGTTGGAACTGGCTGTGGAATGTCTTTCATTTTTAATCGATATTATTTAACAAGGTAGATCGTGGAGTTTGAGTACCTTCGAGGTGAGAATTGATAAGTAAATTTAGCGGAACGTTCTGAAAATAATTTTCCACGATGTACCGGGTGTTCCGTAATGCCGTTGAAAGTGGCATTTCGTGTGATAACCGTAGAATATTCTAAAGTCTATTCGTGTAACGGGAAAATCACGTACGTCTCACTTACGTTGCGATAAAAAAAAAGATGAAAAAAAACACACAGTCGTGATGAGGGAGATGGGCAGAGTTTCCCAAAGGATCTTGTTAGTCGTAACAAAGCTGGATGGCCATTCTTTCGAGCGACAAATCTCAAGTCTAGCATGACGAATACCAATAAACCGTGCCATTCGTTTAAGGGCCAACCGAGACAATAGAGAATGGAAAAAAAATAAAGGCATTGTATAGTACGTCGGATTCTTTAGACTCTCGAAACGATCGCGTTTATTTTAACAACTACGCCCCGCTGTACTTTCATATTCGTGCAAATATTTCATGTCCGTCGTGACTGCGATTCTATTTACGAACATTTATGCGAGATACTTTTTTTTTGTTTTTTTATTTCCAAGTCAAGTTCCCCTCGCGTTCGTTATCCCCGTCATTTTAATTACATCGATTAGATCAATAATATCTTGTAACGACCGTGATCGCGATTACGTTCACGATTATTTTTCTCTCCCCGTCACGGTTTTAATTGTTATTATTTATCATTCGCTATTTCGATAATATGTATGTACTCGTGCGACAGGGTGAATTACATAGGACAGTATTTAGCAGTCGATTTTACGCGGGTGAAAATCGCGGCTGAATATTCCCCCGTCGAAATGGAGTGCAACGGTCCGCGTTTATTTAAAACGAGGAACATTCATTAGCGCATGATAATTAAATAATGCGCGACTGTTTAATAAATGAAAATGTTACGCGACGCGCGCTATGGCAAAAACAACAGCGGCGCATCACGGTGTTTCCGTTTCGCTGTGCGAACTGGATGTTTTCCGCGTGGCTCGCGAGCCCTCCTCGCTGCGATGATTTCCAAAGAAAATTACGGAAAAGAAACAGGAAAACGGCGGAACAAAGGTGTAACGATAATCAGAGGGTCGTAGATGACGTTCCGTGCTATCGCATGTGAGTGTACTTTAAACCGTGGAACAAAAGATTATTGAGTGCAGAACGATACGATTCGAACGAGTACCTTTCTTTTTGCGAAAAAAAGGTACCTCTACGTTTCCGTTGTCAATACCTGAGGGCCGTAGAGAAATTCCTGGAAAAAAGTGCCCTTTGAGACCCACGAACTCGACTTGTTTAATTGAAAAGAAAAAATTTGAGATACAAATTTTTTAAATAATATAGAAATTTGTAAATGTAGTGTAGTTTTGAAAATATGAATTTTCCTTGTAAATTTTGGATACAAGGGAAGAATGATGATTCCTGGATCATAATTGCAGAAAAATTAATATCACACGGACGAATGATCGACACAAAGTATTTTTCGTTCACACGGATTTCGTTTCGCGAATAAATTACATTCCCGGGGAATCAAGTCCGGCATTTCTTTTCGTAAAATATAAACATTCAGCGAAAAGACTCGACGTCGCTGGCGACCGTTCCAATTTACTTAACGTTCGGGTAATATGTTTCGCGAAATTAAACTTTCCCTCTAACGCAAGATCCATAATATTATATATTCTTTTACAGCTCAAAAGCTACTGAAACGCTCTAAGGGATGCGTAGAGCATATTTTCTTCCATCCTTCGTCTCTCTGATTCAATACAGAGAATTTATCTCAAAATTAAAGTCCCAAAATATCCACCGAACAAAATTTTACCCTTCAAAGAAATTAAACATACAAATTTCCGCCCAAGAATTTGTTAAACCTTAAAGTTTCCCGACACCAAAATTACCATTGAAGAAATTTCTACGTCCCAAAACATTCTCAACCCGAAATCTTCAAGTTTTCAAATTTGAGGGCCCTGATATCACTATCGAAAAAAATGTCCACGTTTCAACATTTTGATGCCACCTAAATTCCACGCAAAATTTTCCGAATCTGAAAAACCTTTCCGCTGATCTCTCCAATTTACTTAACGTCCGGGTAAAATGTTTTGCGAAATTAAACTTTCACCCTAATGGAAGGAACATAATATTATATATTCTTTTGCAGGTGAACAGCAACGGAAGCGCGCTCCAAAGGATGTGTAGCGCACACTTTTCCCCCACCCTTTTTCCTCTCGCATTCAATACATCGACGGCTATCGAGTTTCGTTCCGTTTGATCTAGTCCGGCGCATCGCGAAATTCCAGGATTTTATGTAGCCGTGTAAGTGGTAGCGTCCCGACGCAGGCCAGACCAATCACGACAGGCGTTTCTGTCTGAAAGCGTAATATCGAACCTTCTTATATTAAAGCCCGGCATCTTCGACGGATATTGAACGATCGTGTTTACCATTCGAAGGTGTTCACTCGCGGATATTTCAAAGGCAACGTCAACGTCGCACTGACTACGCGAGGAAACGTGCAGTCAAAGTAAAAGTGTACGTCGTTAACTTATTTCTAGTTTTTGCAAAATATGCGCTCAGTTTTCTTTTTTTTTCTAGGAAATCCCGAAACGAAGATTCAAGAGGAATTAATCTTAATTTTGGGTATAATTTTGAGAATTATTGTCGTGACGGGTCAAATAAACACAGCTTTAGTCTTTTTATATGTGATTTTTATGAAAATTCATAAAAGATTCTTGACAAATTTCTTTTGCCATTTATTATATGCTATATTTCTAAAAATTAGGGGAAACGTACCAGTGAACCTAACTAGTTTAATCTCGTATTTGGTACACCCGATGTCGTTCTTAAATACTACACACGACGGATTAATTCACATAGTGTATCCCTGTGTATCACGGTAACTAACACATAGTGCGTACAGCTCTTAGCCTCGTCATCATCTATGCGCTCTTCCGTTCCAAGTTTTCCCGAAGTTTCCAAGTTTCGAGGCACTCGATGCTTCCGCGACGTCTTTGAAAATTCTCCTCGATAATCCCGTTCACCCCGGGGAATAATTAAAATATGAAAATTAGTCGTGAAATTAAATTAACGAATATACCCGTCAATCGAATTCGATCGTAAAAAAATCCTCAACGAAATCGTTCGGTGAATTTCTCTGACAATTTCTCGACGGACACCGTAACTATGGGCGTCGCGACGCCAACGTTTCGGTACGTAGGGTGTCGGGACGGGTTTCTTTACGTCCGAAGTAGCGGGTTTTTCTCTCGAACAACGATTCGTGCTACGACCGTTCTGATAAATGCGGCCGTCGAGCAAACTGGCAATCGATTAGGGCAAAAAACAGTCGCCCGTAACATTTTTCCGCCTCTCAAAGTTTTCGCATTACCGGGAAATAAGTTTACTTTTGTCCCGCCCGTTCCCCATTGATCCCCGAAACGTGGATCTTCTATTACCGACGTCCCCGCACCCCCGAACACCCCCACTGTCTGGTTCAGACACCAAATACAATTAAATCTTCTTCCCATGAATACATTCATGACGCTCCGTGACTTACATACGATTACGCACGTGTCGCGGCGAAGCGAAACGCAGGTGTCAAAATTAATTTCCAGCGAAAGATCGGCCGGTAAACGGTCGGAAACGCTCGAGAATCGTGGAAACTTCAATTTAGCTCGCGGCGAAATTGCAGCTGTGCAAAATAAAACAAAAAAAAAAAACAAACATAATCAAACTACGGAGAAAATAAATCTGGTACCGGGACGGTAATTATGAAAGTTGGTTTTCACGCGACGAAGAAAACTCGTTCGGTTTACTCGGATGTTTTCCACTGCGACGAGGATCTTTATTTTTTTTCGGGAAAACACTGGTCAATCGTTTAAACGAGTGAATTACAAATTGTAAAATAAATTTCACGATAGTGTTATGTAACGATGAAGATAATTCGTGTAGATTCTCTTGCGATAGGATATTCGACACGCGGGTAAAAGTAATCGAAACATAATATTACGTCTGCAGGTGTGCGGGAGTCGCTTTAGCATAACGTTAACATAACTTTCGTAAAAATGTAATATCTTACGTCCGCAACAAACATCGGAATCTTATTCAAAAAGTTCCCAGGGAAATGCTGCGCGAGACTTTAAATTGAATGGAAACGCCGCGGATGTTAGTTGCCCGGCTTTATCATCTCCGGGAGAAAGTTGTAACTCGATGTAAAATAGACACTGAAAGGCGGTGGGAAAAATGGAAAAGAATTCCGTTCCTCTCAAACACGAATACATGGAAAACCAATAATACGACATTCTTCAACCACTCGCGTATCAAACTCACCGACGACGACTTTCGCGTAATCTTAAATCAATTCGGGCAACATTCCGGCAAAATAAAGTACTTAAATTTAATATAGAAAAACTGAATAATCAAAACTACTGAAATCCGGAACAACTCACCTTGTCAAACATTACCCAATATCTCTACGTTTTTTTTCATAGTTCTACCCACTCTATTTATACCACTACGTTCACTTCTTTTATTACCATTATTTTACTTTTCCTTCAAATCTAATTTCAAGTTTCACATTCGTTGATAATACCACGAACATAATGTCTATCCACTTTTATTCTGTATTCTATTCCAAGTTTGGACACTAATAAAATAATTTCTATCCACATTTATGATATTCCACTCCTAATTCAGACACTAAATACAATAATATGTTATCACTCGACACGTTAATAATAATTCAACGATGACACTACGTTCTCAGATCAATTCGATTCACCGTAATCACCGAGTGGACTTCTAAAACGACTGTTGTCCACGTGAAACAAGATTCGCCCGCGAGGTAAGACACTCACGATCGCGGCGGGGGGGGGGGGGGGGGGGGGTAACGAGCACATTTATGCATTCGGGCTTAATTCAAATTTAAGCCGATAGCAGCAGGAACACAGAACAGCCCTGGTAGTACAGGCCATATAATAGGTAGTTTCCAGCTCGGCAGAAGCCGGGCGCAGGCTGCGCAACTGAGTAAAATCGGGCTCGGATTGTTATTGGATACACAAGTGTTCTACATGGCCCCGGTATTGCCATCCGCGTATTTCTATTCGTGCACTTCTGCTCCGTCCACAGGCATTATAGAAATTCGTATCGCGCGGCGCGCCGGTTATCTTTCATCCGACCGCGTTACTTTCCCCGACGACAGGTACATCCTCTAATTGTGAGAACGGAAACGACGTTACGTAAGATTTATTATATTATTCATTGTTATTATTTTAATAGGCAATGTAAATTTAACTATTTTAGATGTACTTAAGTAGTATAACACATTGGTGTCCTATACATATCTATATTTTTAATTTTGTTCAAAAGGTTAACTCTTAAATATTTTTAATTAAGTATAAATGGACTTAGGTCACTTTCAATGTAAATGGCTCATATACGTGTAGATATATGTATGGATTTATATAAGTAACATGTAAACGTTCAGGAGAGCTTAATGAATCGTCGGATTCGGCATTGTAGTCGTTGCGTGAATGGATTTTATCCGTTTGAAATCCGGCAGAGGGGGGGAATTGGGCGAAACTATTGTTAGTCTAATTGGATATTCATTTTCTTGTTTCTGCGTAACAGCGAGAGAAAGGGAGGAAGAGATCCTCCCCGTGTTTCTAGGGGATGATTCATCCCAGTAAGTTGCCACTTGCACCGTTCTTGTATCGCAAATCGGTATTTCAAACAATTAGAGAGTTACAATGGCGTTATTTATGCGTGGGACTTTATATATTATTGTGCGGTAAGACGGTGGTTCGTTTGAGAAATTATATTTGAGAATTACCGTCGTTTCCGATGCGGATATTTAAGTTTCAAGTTATTCCACTCGATCTCTGTTTTATACGTGGACTCTTTCTTTGTATTTTAACCGTCTATTTCACGGTGTATAATCGCGACGAGAACGAGGAAAAGAATATAACGAAAGGTTCTTCCCCTAAACGGTTTTAATTCGTCTATTCTCCCGCGGTTTTTTTTGCCATGGTGTTTGCACTGGCCGTTCATTCAAGCCGAAAGTACTCATATTCAGCAATTTTTTGTTGTTGCGGTAACGAGGTATAACGGCGTGCTGCGTTTTCGAACACAAAAGAGTTCTTGAAGCTCGCGGGGATATAATACCGAGTAAAACGAACGTCCTGCCGGGGGAGAAAAAAAAAATAAAGGAAGCGGATTACCGAATCGAAATTATGCACACAACAAACTGGTTTATCTCGGAGTGTATTACGTTCGCTGGTGTTCGGCCATTTAAGCGCGACTTGCGAGGAAACGTTTGCCGAAAATTGGAAGTTGTCTTATCTCGAACTGTTTTCAATTTCCCGTTCCGCCGCGGTCGATGGAAAAATTCAAACGCTGCCGAGTTAATTCCCGCCCCGGCGAGCATTGGGAATCTAACCGAGACAATTCCGCCATTCGGAATTTCTACCGTTCCGATTTTCGGGCCGGAAAGTTTCGGAACCGCGAAACTTCTGCCGCGGAAATTTCCTGCTCCGGTGTCTGCGACTCCGGAAATCTTTGGACAACAAAAGTTTCACACGAAGAAATTTTCAAACCCCAAAACCTTCAAATGTCTAAATTCTCAATCCCAGGAATGTAACTAAGAAATTCCTAGATCTAAATACAAATTTTTAAACCACGAAATGTCAACCGAGAAATTGTCAAACCTCAACAATTTTCGAACAACAAAAATTCTACACAAAAAAAATAAGATTTCCTCTCCCAAAATTTGGAAAACAACATATTTCTCTCGGACTTTCCCCGGGATTTCGTTCTCGCCACCCCGGAAGCTTTCACACAAAAAAAAAGATCATGACCACGGCAAAAATACACCATACACCACGATGCTTACACAGCCGATCTTTGAGGGATATAAATCCGCGGTTGGCAGTCACGTGACAAACGCCCCGGATTGCCATTGTCTGCCCGCCATCTTTCAAAACGGGCATTAGATTTAATACGAACGACCGCGTATGACAGTTTTATAATATCGCACGGATTCCACTCGATCCGCGGTCACAATTCATGCGCAACGTTTCTTTATTCAGTGTCTTTATCCGTCGTTGAATCGCCACGGGGATGGATGATGGAAAGAAACGCGAGGGCAAAACTTCCGCACGAAATACGACGACGAAGCGAGAGGGTGAGGAAGGACGAGAAGAAGAGATGGGGAAGGGGGGGGGAAGGGGGAGAGGAAAAGTGTCTACGGTGTATTCGGAGATAAGTCGCGGCACTTTCTTTACTTTTCAAACTTTTAAGTAGATACTGCCAGTCTGTTTATCAATGGCATCTGTATTCACTTTCCCCTTTTTTCAGGTCATCGTACGGCGCCAACGCGACGAACTTTTAATAAACCCATCGATTCTTCAATTAACAGAATCCTCGAGCTCCAGCCTAGGGTATTTTTCCACGTTTTTCTCTGCCGGACAATTGTCTGATTTGAAAATGTAAATACAATAGAAATTTATAGTAACCGTAATAATTTCTAACGATCTTTAATACCGTAATTAACATTGGTTACTTTCTTTCGGATATGAAAACGATCGAATAAAATGTAAACTATAATAGAAAGTAAGAAATTATATATTGATAAATATAATTATAATTATAATTTCTTAGTTATACTGATCGGTTAAAGCCAGATAAAGATTATTAATTTCTTACATTATAATACGATCGATAAAATTTTAGTTATTCATTAATATAATAGAAAGTATTTATAATAAACAACAATTATACATATACCTCGGGTAAAGAATCCACGATATTTCTACTGTTTTTCGAGACACATTTCGTTCGCAGATGTTTCAAAAACAAACACAAAATCAACAATATAATAGATCGCTCATCCCTCAAGGTGAATCATTCCGTTATCATAGCTTTACGATTTACCGTGCGTCGACGAAATAATCGTTGCCCGGTGTCGGTCCGTCGTTGCGACGAGTCCGGGCGAATGAATATTACCGGGCGATTAGAGAAAGCCATTTTTAAATGGCGCAATTCCCAGTTGCCGGCGAAATTACAGTGCCGCAGACGGTTTCGCGCGCGAAGAAACTACGGGCGGAATTGTCGACCCCATTAGCCGGAATTGCATTCGATCAAGAGTACGACAGCGGTACTAACGAGCCCGAATTGCGGAGTTACTTTCTCGGGCGTTAACGTAACACCGCTCGCCATTAAAAGTAGCGGGGAAAAATGTACAGGTCGTACAGAGCGAAAGGTGAGATACGATCGGCAAACATGGGATTCCCGGGCTTCGAGATTACTCCAAAGGGTTTCATTTAGGCCCATAAGTACACGCTGGAAGAATGTTGGAAACTTGCAACGAAATTAAGCCTTCCTGTTAGCACTCCGAGCCCGCCCATAATTTACATTAAGGGCTGATTGTTCGCCGTCCGAACTGTGGCGGCCATGTTAGTTCGCTGATAGTAATGCAACGTTTTCTTGGAAAGTGTAAAAAGCAAGCAATTTTACTTCCGTGAGTGCATCACTTGCCGTTGCGTGATGAAATTGGATTAATTTCGTGTAGACTGTATCGCGGGAAAGTATGCTTTTGAATTTTTTTCTTTTGGTTGTGTTGTAGAGGGTGATTTCATTTATTTTAGAATGTTTAGGGCGAGTTGTAATAATTAGAGTGATATATAATATCAAATGAGTTTCATTATTTATGAAAAGATAATTAATGAAGAGTTAATGAATTAATTAATTACTAGTGATATGGTATGGAATGATTGTGGATGAAAACTGACGTAATTTTCACAGCGCGCAGATCGATTTCCAGCCATTCTTAATTGATGGAGACGCATAAAGACTTTTGGATTAACCGCGCCGAGGATTGCCAGAATTCGCGAAGCAATTAATTGTGGATTATTTTGAATTAATGACCGTACACAATGACTATCAATCTCAACCGGACGTTCGACACGGACGGTTGTTTCCGGTGGGTCGGGTTTTTCGAAGAAATTTCGCGACCCATCGAATACACCGAATAAAAATTAACCCCACTTTATAATGCGACGTTAAATTAATTCAAATTATTATCATTAATTAACGTATCGCAGTACCGGCGGTGATTTTGATACCGCTAAACATTATTACCAGGGAATAACCACACCTCCAATTTATAATTATCGATTTAAATACCGTGTTATTGCCACAGAATCGCTACGATTCGTGTATCTATTACCAATTAGAATCTCGCTAATTGATCACGTACAACCAAATTTTAATTATTCCAGCGAGCACGATTTAAAACTTCTCGTCGGCCGATTCAATTGAATTTCTCACATATGGATAGAGCACAATTCATTTCACCAATTAACCGCTTTCGTTAACAATATTCTCGCCGTTGTTTCGTAAAAGAACCCCCTCAAAAAAAACTATGTCTTACTAACTGAAAATAAACGAACCCCTTTTTATTACCAACTACGATTCCTCTAATTCCTCTAATTCCCGGTGGAAAATTCCTTCGTTTTAGTGCCAACGAGCAATTATCGTTCAAGCTTCTCGGTGTTGGTCTTACAATTAAAGCCGGACGTCACGACGGGCAATAAAGTGAAACGGACACGTATATTTCGATGTGCGGAAGTTAACAAAGTTCGCCGATAAATTGACCCGGAATCGTACGAACACAACTAGCTTTTAGTTTAAGTGCATTCCCCGCTATTTGGATAAATTAGGGAACCCAGCCGGTGTAACTCAGCGTAATTGAATGCACGCCGGCCTAAAATGAAATTTCTCCTCCGGCTGCGGGGGGGGGGGGGGGTGGTATGTCAATCTCACTTGGAAACTATCGGCGACGAAACTATCGGAATTAAAGCATTAACCGTCGCACGTGCCTACTTGCGACACGTTGCGTTCGAATTCCGCGGGCGGTTCCGGACGGGAATGACGCGGAATTTTCGTGCTGGTTATAATTGTCCGTTGTTTGTCGGCGAATGTAAATTGACTTTGGCAAATTAATACCTCGGCTACGATTCTGCATAATTGAAATGCGGCGAACTCCGGTCAGACGTTGCGTAACGCCCATGGAAAATGTCGCGAAACGTACGGCAAATTTCGCGGGTAAAATTACGCAAGAGATTTGTTGAAAAGTATGAATATTTATTTAGGGATGAGTAAATTATGAGATCTAGGATTTGATCATGTGTATCATATCCTATGGACACTATATAAATACAATATTATCACTATTATTTTACTTTTATTGTACCCTGCGTGGGTTATAAATAAATAAATAAGGCGTCGACACTTTTTTTATAACTAGAGACTTAAATTCGTTCTTCACTTCACTAGTCGAAGGGTGAGAATCGAGTGAAAAAGGGACTAAAGAATTCCAAGTGTCCCCTCCCCTTAAATCAATCACGTCTATGTGAAATCGTAGCGAAACGAAAGAAAAAAAAATAGGATACTCGCTGAATGTCAATGAACGTCCGATAAAAATCCAAGTGATCCCGGTAAAAGCGGTGAAATCATCGACGACATCCGCGAAAGCCTCGGCGCAGAAGGACAAATTCAATCGACGAATTCGCAAAAAAATGCCGCGGTGCTCGCAATTTATATTTGCGTATCCGCGAAACCAAATTTCGCGACGTGACTCCGCGCACGGGGATTCGTAACAGTGTTTCAGGTGCGCCGGGCACTTTCTGACAATTTCTTTTTTCCTTTCCATCTTGGTCGAGTCACCTGATCGTACACTTATGGTCGCGAAATAAATGAATTTAACACAATTTTTATGACGATTTTGTGTTTACCTGTTTCGATTAAAACTCCTTTGACACCTCTGCGTAAGAAAAAAGAATAAAAATAGAATAGTAATTGGAAGTATTGCAAATAGTTTTATTACTTTGATACCTGCGATGCTAATTTCATATGTGTGTAATTTGAAATTTGAATATGGTATTAGAATTGATGAGCAAAACGAGTTATTAAACTTTCCATTGATCTACATTAAAATGCAACACGGCGGAAAATAATGGAATACCAAAGCTATACCACAACCCCTGTATTATCTGTTACAATTAAAATTGAGCTTCCCTAACCTGATTACAATTCATACTATACCGTAAAATGGTATTGTTATTTATATATAAAACGATTTAAAATTAGACACCCTTATGAAATCCTTATACATAGTATTAAAGGACACCTCATGGTAGAAATAGGTACACCATATACACATTTTTAGATTCGGGATTACCTTTAGAATACAGATATCGCTGAAAATGAATATCACCCCTATTCTACGAAGATTTAAAAAATCATTGAAGAACTATTTAACCAAACTTGGAGAATAATTTTAACTTCCCATCCGAAAGGTGTCACCCCTTCCAAAAAATAGTGTTAACAACTCCGTTAGAGGCAATAGTGCGAAATCTACTTGCCCCCTCCCCCACAATCGCGGTCTTGAAAGTCGACTGGCCGTTTGCCGTGGCAATCACGTGGTCCTTTCATTCGATCGTACGGCCGTTTACGGCCGGTCGCTCATCGAAAAGGCTAACGAAGTATTTTATGTTCACCGTTGACGTTCACCGGCTCCACCGAACCTGCGTTCGGTTTATGGAAAACAAGGGAAAGGTTCGCGGCCGTTGAAATTGAAACGTCGCAGCACGCCAGTCATCGATTCCTGCTGATTGCACGGCTGAAAGCGACCGCTGTTTTATGGAAATTTCAAAGGTTTACGCGGACGGGAACCGACGTTATTGAAACACACCACCAACTGTTGGTTCAGGGTGAACGTCGTTTACTTAATCGGAAATGCTAACGGTTTTGCGGGAAACTTCTTTTGACCGAATCTAACGGACGGTATTGTCCGTGGCGTGCATCTTTGATCGACGGAACTTTCGAATTTCGAACTAGGTGTTGAAATCGAATTCCTGGGCTTTTGGAAAGGGCGGCCGACGCTTTGGCAAACGAAATTGTGTTCTGTGACACGTGATCATTGTTTCATGGTTGCACAAAGAACAACCATGTCATGACGATTTACTTACGTGGAAATTAATTGATTTGTTATTTAATAGAAATTATTAGTGTATGTATTTGCAAATGAAAGTACACTGCGAAGAACAGTAAGTGGAATGATTCTAAAATGCGTGATGATTTATTAATTAAGACACTTAGTATATCAGTCAATAAGTATACGTTATGCCAATGGTTAATTATTAGTATATTCACAGTGCTTAGTCTGCAAATTCTACTATCACATTTACTTTCCAAATATTTTTGCAATATAAATAAAAGTAAAAAAAAGTTATATCCTGTTCACCAGATACCAGCTTGACCACGATTCCCATTGTTTTGCTTTCGGAGGTGTGAGTACGAACAATTGATACGTGTAATATCTTTTTTCACTAGTTTCATCGAACCCACGAAAGCGAAAGATAATTAGCTCGTTGTGTACGCGATTTTCTGGCCAGCAATTCGTAATTAGCGTTCTCCATTCGCGTTGGGAACCTTTGGCGGCATCCGAAATGTCTCCAGGGTTGAATAAATCACGACATCACACTTTCATGCACTCCATCATCGCGTCGCCGTTGGAAACTGTTGCCGCCCACAAAGCGTCGCGACGCAGGACATCGATAATATATCCACCGGGGACCGTTATAATCATAATCATCTCCGATTCCCCTGTGTTTTTTTTCTTCTCGTTTTTATTCATGTAGATATACACGCGACTTCCTTTGCTAATAAACTGTCACTACTAATCGACAGTCAACACACACACACATACACATGTTTGTGAGCGCTAAATTACACGTTTCGCGGAGTGTCGAGTTCCGCGGAAAATTTGGTCAACGTCCCGGAAAAACAGAAGTTTCGAATTTCAAACGATAAAACATTTCGAACGCACCGCAGACAAGCGAAAAAACGTAACGCGGGTTAAGTAACCGTGGACACTATTTGGAAAACTAACACACAGTAGATATACTCACGATAACATTCCCCCAGCGGGACGGTAGAACAGAGAATTCGTTGGAAAGTTATCGAGAATCTACAGTGTATTAAAAATCGTTCAAACACGATCCACATACTTTCATACAGCAAAGTATGAATCTCTTCGATGAACATGTACGAATAATTAAATGATCAAAGCTCCCCTATAGCTTTTTAAATATTTTTTTTATCGTTAAATAAGTCTCAAGTATAATAAATCCAGGTACGTTTTATCAGTAATAAACGGGACCGATTGAAGTAGCCGCAGATGCCACGGGATTTAATGAGGCTGGAAATTGTCTCGTTTCGACAACGTAGAAATCTTTCGCCGTCGAGCACACCGACGATCGATCGATCATCGTACAACTTTCCTTCGTGCCTCGCTCCGCCCGCCGTGAAACTTTATTACATCGTTTTCGCGTAATGAAACACGACGGATATCTGTAAAGCGGCGAGTAAGTTTCTATAACACGCCACACATCATTCACGAAACCTCTCTTTTTCGCGTTTCCCGGGAAATCTTGTAGCAAAGAGAGGTGTCGGCTTGCTTCCTGATTAATGTCAGCCACGAGGCATTTATCGGACACACGAGTGTAATAGACAACGGCTGCGGAATTTTCGTTTACTGGTCTTTTTAATTGTTTCTCTGTGTTTTTTCATTCGAATCGCGTTTCGGTTTTTTTTTCCTTTTAGTATTATTACACTGCCGTGGAAATTGCTTTTATGAAATTGTTATAGAACTCGATTTCTCTTTGACTCTCCGGTTTGTACAACATGCAAATATTCCCCGTAGGGGATGCGAGCACTTCGTGGTGTGGAATTATTGCGGACTCGAAGACCCATCGAATGTTTCTTTACGGTTGAAAAATATTTTTATGTTTTAGTGCGGAAGCTTTTTACGCGAAGCTCTCGTTGTTAATGAGAATGATTAACGTGGATGCCAGGGGTAATTGAGAAAACAGTGTCGAACGATCTTGAACAGTATGAAATCTGAACAACTTGATCGAGTTGAATGTGATCCAAACGGTTGATATCTAAAAAAAAAGGCGAAAATGGGGAGCAAATTATGAAAATCGCGAAAAATCGTCAAATTCAGACAGTTTTTTGTTTGGCATTCGCTCATTTTTTGAGATAGCGATCTGAAACTTGTACCATTGTTTTAGTTAGGAAATTCTACGCCAGATCAATATATAATACTTGTACTTTTCGAAATTTCGATTTTTCGCCAAAATCTGAAGGGGGTAGGTCAGGATTTTTTGCAATTTTCGTTTTTTGATTGCCATTTCCACAATTTTTTAGATATCAAAATGATTCTTTCACTGGCTTATTCGGCTTCGGATTCCGCGTCCAAAACGCCCTGGATCATTTTAATAGCTCAAAAATTGTGGAAGTGGCAGGCGATTTACGAAAATCGCAAAAAATCCTGACCTACCCCCTTCAGATTTTTGCGAAAAATTAAATTTTCGAAAACTACAACTATTATATATTGATCTGCCGTAGAATTTCCTAACTAAAACAATGGTACTAGTTTCAGATCGCTATCTCAAAAATTGAGCGAATGCCGAACGAAAAACTGCTTTAATTTGACGATTTTTCGCGATTTTCGTAATTCTTTCGTCATTTTTGTAATTTTCGAGCTATTAAAATGGTCCAAGACATTTTGAAAACGGAATCCGAAGCCGAATAAGACAGTGAAGGATTCAGGTCGACATCTGAAAATTAACGGAAATGACGAAGGAATTACGAAAATCGTGAAAAATCGTCAAATTATGACAGTTTTTTGGTCGGCATTCGATCAATTTTAAAGATAGCGACCTGAGACTGGTACCATTGACTTAGTTAGAAAATTCTACGGCAGATCAATATATAATAGTTGTACATTTCGAAAATTTAATTTTTCGCAAAAATCTAAAGGGGGTAGGTCAGGATTTTGTGCGATTTTCGTAAAACGCTTGCCATTTCCGTAATTTTTGAGCTATTAAAATGATCCTGGACGTTTTACACGCGGAATCTGAAGCCGAATAAGACAGTGAAAGATTCAGATCAATATCTAGAAAATTGTGGAAATGGCGAGCGATTTACGAAAATCGCAAAAAATCCTGACCCTACCCCTTCAGATTTTGGCGAAAAATTAAATTTTCGAAAAGTACAACTATTATACATTGATCTGGCGTAGAATTTCCTAACTAAAACAATGGTACAAGTTTCAGAGCGCTATCTCAAAAATTGAGCGAATGCCGAACGAAAAACTGGTTTAATTTCATGTTTTTCGAATGTCATTTCTCCAATCCTCATACAATCATAAATTCGACAATTATATGAACATCCAATTTTCTAATTCACCACCAATGACACCACGTCGTTCTCCCCCAATTACCAGAATGTTGCGTGCAAAAGAAGTCTCGGAAATCTTCATCCCAGCCTTTGACCCATCGTTAAAGTCAGACATAATTCTTGTTTTCACAAAAACCCACGCGTATCTTAATATCCGCGATCCATGAAGCGAACGCCTTGAAACGTCGTATCGTTTGAGCGTGCTTTGTGTTGGTAGAGGATAATAGTTCAGTCTTGCCAACCGATGGCAGGCCGGTCTTTGACAAGCGAATTTATGAACCGCCGCGAGGAACTTCCGGAAGTTGTTCCACTTACATAAGTACAGCCGTACGTTTTTCTGACGGACGGTGAAACATAAACATCCCACACTTTTCTTCAGAGACGTAAAGACGCGATCGCTCGCTTACACTTGTTAGTTTAAACAGCTTCGGCTAATTACTTTTGCGCCAATATCGGTCGGACAAGATCGAATCGCTTATCCGACGGTCTATGTTCATCCTATCATGTTGCTCCTATAAACTCTGTTCTCATTTGGAAAGCTGCTCGAGAGATTGTGTGTTACCGGCGTCGAAAGGAATCGAGATAGATTCGTGTAATCTCGGTGGATTAATTTTCGATTTGCATTGTTATTGCTTGGCATACCGTCGATGGCTCAATTCTGTGCTTACTGGACGGTGGGCCAAGTGTCTGTTACTTTGAGTTATTGTAACATGGTTGGGTGACTAGTTCTTGGCGCTAGAACTACCGAGGTAGAATGACTGATTCTTAATTTTTTATAAAAATTGTTCAAATTTGAAACAGTGCATTTTCTAAGGGGGTGTGATTGAATGCATTTGAAATTTCTACGTCTCCAAATTAGAGAGTAGGGAAATTCCAGCGATCAGATTCCTACGCCTAACAAGTTTGTTAGCGTCGAAATTTCCAAGATTTGATATTTCCACGCCTTGAATTTTCTATGTTTCTCTATTCCTAGCGATCGAATTCCGACGCGCTAAATTTCGGCGCGATGAAACTTCTACGCTTCGGTATTTCCATGCATAGAAACTAACATGTACCAATTTTCCAAGCCTTGAAATTTCTGCGTTTCTCTATTCCTAACAATCGAATTCCTACGCTCTAAATTTCGGCGCGATGAAAATTCTACGCTTCGCTATTTCCACGCATGGAACCTAGCATCAAGAAATTTTCCACGCCTTGAAATTTCAGCGCTTCTCTATTCCTAGCGATTAAATTTCTACGCTCTGAATTTCGGCGCGATGAAACTTCTACGCTCTAAATTTCGACGCGATGAAACTTCAACGCTTCACTATTTCCACGCATAGAAACTAACATCTACAAATTTTCCAAGCATTTAAATCTCAACGCAATAAAATATCCACCGATCCAACACTCTCAACCCCACTAAACATTAAGGATCACCCTAAACAAATAAACAGCGGCACCCTATTTCCATTTAAAAAAACCCCCTTCATCCAAATCCAAACCATCTCCCGGACTTTCCCAAGATTCCATCGTCCACCCTACAAACCAGTTACACACATTCCGTAATAAATTACATCACACATATCCCGTGGTACACGGTGGAAACGAAACTGTCGAGGAGTCGGTGCACGAGTCAAGCTCGGTGTTACCCCACGGTTACGTTCCGTCCACGTGTTAATGAAATTCGGCCTGTCAAAGCCACGATCTCCGGATGATCCCGGGTCCGGAATAAACTGTAACCGGGTCCGTGTCCGGGATCCCGGCTGGCCTGTGTGCGTGTCAACGTGCGTGGCTATGATTGATAGATAATCCCTCTCGCTTCTGGCTCGGCTACCGGGGAGTGCATCCAGCGAGACCCCGTGCTAACACACATGCATCACGCGCGACATCGGGTAAACGTCGATGCCGCGGCCGATTGTTATTTACGATCATAATCAACGCCGTGCACGACCTCGCGGCTCGTATCGCATTTTCGGGATAACGTTTCCGTCCTGCCGGGACCGGTCTGGCCTGTTGTTTCGACGAAAACAACAAGGGCGGGGGGGGGGGGGGGGCAGCGATACCGTGGACCGCGGGCGCCTACGTATCCGATTCATCAAATTAAACAACCGATCGCGACGCAATTAGTTATATTTGATAACGCGGTTCAATGCCGCTACTGTGCTCGGTTGTTCGTGGGGTCACGTGGTGAACGTGTCTGATTTAGAGAGGGTCTGGTATGTCTGGGAATGTTAAGAAAGAGTGGGGAAATAGTTAGTGTTCTGTTTTGATTAGCTTAGAATTTTGGAAAATCGAAGTTACTTTCGAGAAAGTTGATAGTTGAAAGGGATTTATGATTCGAATATTCTCTGACGGTAGTATGTAATTTATAATTAATAAATCTATAATCCCTATTGTAATCTGATTAAAGAAATTTATATTTACGGGAACGACTACGCACGTTTCGCAATTAATTTTGAATCAATCGAAGCTCCGCTGTTATTCGAATGTAGGAAATATAAGTTACGGCTTCCAGCGACGCACTATCACACGTGTATGATTTATTCACCGCGGGTTCATATATTTCCCGCGATGTAATATATCGCCGCGGTGTCGTCTTCGGCGTAACGCGTGACCCCGCGGCGGAATTGCGAATTAATGCGAAACACCGCGGCGCTCGAGTAGAAAAAGATAAGAAGTCCGGAAGCCCCGAATCTTTCCCGCGTTAGCGAGCACCGTCCCCGCTAACGAGTGTACTTAATTTCGCGTTGCCCGGACCGCCGCTGACGCGAGATTAAAAACGTTTATGGGAATGTAAACCGCGGCATAATTTTCGAGCGGGCGCGATACCGCGGTTACATGTGTTGCGTAACCGCGTCTCCGTCGACCGACGAGCGACAATTGAAATCTAATGGCGCGAAAATTAGAGCGGGATTTTAAGTTTTGGTGATTGGAGGTATTTGCGAAGGATTTTATTGCGATGGAATTTCTGCGCAATGAATTTTATAGCGATTGAAGATATTTGTATCTGCAAATTTCGACGCACTGAAATTTTTGGTGATTGGAGATCCCTGCGATATATTTTTTATGATGGAATTTCTGCGCTTGGAACTTTTTGGGGACTGGAAAATTCCACGTTTGCAAATTTCAGCGCACTAAAATTTCCATGCTTTCGAATTTCAGCGCACTGAAATTTCAACGTTTGCGAATTTCAGCGCACTGAAATATCCATGTTTTCGAATTTCAGCGCACTGAAATTTCCACGCTTGCGAATTTCAGCGCACTGAAATTTCCACGTTTGCGAATTTCAGCGCACTGAAATTTCCACGTTTGCGAATTTTAGCGCACTGAAATTTCCATGTTTGCGAATTTCAGGCGATCGAAGATTTCCGCGCTACATTTCTTTGCGATCGAATTCCTGCGCCTGGAACTTTTTGGCGACTGGAAATTTCCACGTTTGCGAATTTCAGCGAGCTGAAATTTCATCCGCTTCGAATTCCAGGCGATCGGAGATTTCTGCGCTGCATTTCTTTGCGATCGAATCCCTGCGCCTGGAACTTTTTGGCGACTGGAAATTTCCACGTTTTTGAATTTCAGCGTACTGAAATTTCCTCCGCTTCGAATGTCAGGCGATTGGAAATCCATATAACTTTATATTTGGCTAGGATGAAATTTCGGCGTTTTGATATTCCTGGCGTACCTAACCCAATCCCGAGTCAGACTAATGAACAAATTTATCTCGCGGCATAATTTATCAGAAGGACTGTTTTGTTTAACATTTTCGTCGGAACACTTTCCAGCGAGACGCTGCTTCTTTTCGGATAATAAAATTCTTGATGCATTGAAAATAAGCCGCGAAGTAGCGACGGGGATATTGTACCTCGTGAAATTCGCGAAAGCGGAGAAATGATTTCGCCCTGAAATACTCAGGCTCTCACCTGCCAGCGAGAGTAACCGTAGCTTCAAGATAGTGTTAGAGGGTCACCATAAAAACCTACATTTATAGTATAAATAATCTCTACCGCCTGCGCTTTTATAATCTCCAACGTAAACAATTTTAAACTACATTCCGTGTTTAAAGTATCCAACAAAAATTGACCATCTACCTCGACTTATAAAAACCAAACAACAACAACAACAACAACAAAAAGACCCCGTTTATATTTCCGCGATTGAAATAAAAATTTCATTACCGTTTCGATTAAATATCGAAGCCGTAAAGACTTTCTTTGCACTCTACAAGCTCGTAAATTCCCACGGAATAACTTTCCGAACGTCGTCGTCGTCGTTTCTGCAAAAGTTTCGCGACAGAAGGCGAATCAATCGAGTCGCTAATGGCTGGCTGAAGCTGTTTGAACAATTCGCGGCGCGTATCTCCTTATTTGCATCGGCAATGGTGTGTGGAGCAAAGAGGGGTGGGGCCAGTACAAACACCCGTTTAACGTCATTCTACCGTGGCAACCCCTGTAATCAGCGCTTAATGCAATTTGCAGCCTTAAACTCTCATATTTCCGCAATTTCAATGAATTTGCTTAAGCGCCCGGCAATGGCCGCGCCCTCCGCCCGTTACGAGACCCGGCAAATTATTTTATTGCGCTTATCTATGCGGCTAATTTTTAATGGGACCGTTTAATGAACTGTACATGCGACGCACGTTGGTTGGTTTATCGATATGTACGGGAAAATATGTTGCTTATGGGGGTGTCGGACGAATTTACGGTGAAACTACTGCGAATAAGTGTTATTGTTGTTGTTGTTGTTTTTTTTTTTTTGGGGGGGGGGGAAGTATATAAATTTGTAAAATGACGTCGATAGATTTTTTCATCGATTTAATACGACTCTCTCAGCGTCACGTGAACGAGGCTCATTAATTCTCTAACACGATGGTGTGACAATAATATAATTGAAATTATGGATATCGAGTGTTTATGATTTTCAATAATTCCGTCTGATTGAGAAATGGAACCGCGTCAAGGAATTTCTGCGGGAACTCCGCCGGCGAAAATGTGAAATTGAATACGTGAGGACAATTCGAGTCTACTTAACGCAAATTAGACCTCTTTACATTGACGTCACGAGTAGTTTTTAACCTCACGCCCCACTCACACTGTTATTCCAACGTTTTAATGAAGACCCAGTAATTTCAGTTTTACTGGCGCGTAAATTCTCAGACTCTTCACCATGAATTCTCCTCGCGAACAGTATTTTTCAATTAATAACGAGTGGATATGAAATTACTAATTTCGGGCATGCTACAGCCCGTCACTCGTATTAAAAGGATAATTGAACGACACACGAACCATATACCCTAGCCGTCAGCGATGTATTTAAAATACACCATGGATTTTCGGGAGAATTACAAATTTTTTTTCACTTACCGATACAGCGATTGTATTTCCTCGGTCGTAATGATTCAATCAACGTCGACGGGGGGGAAGAAAAACACAAACGATTCCACCCACATCGACGTCTTTTCACCGGCTCGCAGAAATTCCAATTATTTGCGTCCGACCTGTAAATACACAATTCAATTGAAATTTATTTGTGCCCGCATGAATACAAAGCCATTAAACCGGCGGTTCAGCGCGCAAGTAACGGCCGCGGAATAACGTACGATTCGTTATGACGTGATTGTGAATTTGCGACGTGCACGCCCGCTATATTTACTTTGCATTACACGGCCGATGTTGTTTCAATGACACGTACGTACATGTGCCGGTCGTTTCGACGAATCCCCGAAAATTCACGTCCACGTGCGCATAACAACGAGCATGGACACGTGAACGAGAGAGAAAGAAAAAAAGAAATAACAAAATCGCGTGCCGCGAGGCGAATTAATCGCCGCTAAGATTAATCGAGGGAAACTCCGATCGGTCATTTATCGTGTCGAGAAAGTGGGGGAAAGTGTGACGTTCGAGTTGGTTCGGTGAATTTCTTTGAAAATTCCCTACGATGGGTTGTCGTTCGGTGTCGTTATCTCTCCCGGTTGCTAATTACGATTTTTTAATTGGACCTTTCGTCGGAAGATGATAACCTATGAATTTATGAAGAACCACAGTAGGTAAGTGGATTAATTATTATGTTCTGAGTGAGTTCTTTATTAATTAGTTTCGATTAATTGTACAGTGATTCATGCGATAGAAAACTTGTTTTTAGTAGTTACAGTGCGATAAGGTTTAATAAAAAGAAATTTTTTTGGTTTAGTTTTTCTTGGTACTATATTCCTGATATAATAGTTTATTTTATTTGTTACTAAAGGAACATAGTTTATGAAATTTGTCCCTGATGAGGGTGTCAAAAAAAGA
The DNA here is from genome assembly GCA_917499265.3 of Mimumesa dahlbomi. NCBI lineage: Eukaryota > Metazoa > Arthropoda > Insecta > Hymenoptera > Crabronidae > Mimumesa > Mimumesa dahlbomi. The sequence goes on along the minus strand of OU824113.1, from coordinate 3,403,074 downwards.
CCGAAACGTAGGACAAGTATTTCAAATTCAGTAAGTGTGTTCCTCACTGTGGATAGGTAAGTCGATTAAATTACATTATTTTCCGTTATAAGTAATTTCATATTTTTAGGTTTTTCTTTTTTTTGATCGCAATATTGGCCGAAGTAAGAAATTTAACAATTTATGAAGAACCGTTCTAATTGACGTGTGTAATTAGCGGATGCTGCGCAAAGAGCGTGACTCTTTATCGATTCAAAGTATCCGAACCTTACCGACACAGTGATAAAGAGGAACCTAGTGTCAGTGGTACGAGTCAATGAATGACGTTCGGCGAGTGAAAAGTAAAATATTTCGAGTGCATCAACTCGCGTCGAGCAATCCGCAGTCGTTCATTTTACATCGCACGTTCATCTTGTATTACACATTAAAAGTTTCACATACACGTGAACCTCGGTTACATGTATATATATATGCGTGTGTGTGTGTGTGTGCATGAATTACTACGGCATTGCGGCAAGGCCGATTTTTTGAAAGTACATGAAACAGAATACGCAGGTTTGAATATTAATACCACGTCCGTCGGTGCAAAATTAAACAATTTCCCGTGCCTTTTCTTTTTTCATTTTCAAAAAGAACATAAAAAAAAATATATATATATACAGGGAAACTAAAATTTCGTTACGAGATGACGGAAACCATAACGAACGAGAGGTCGTAGGACCGAAAGTTCGTATTAACAGATAGAGTAGTAGTCGGTAACCGTACATTTTATTGCTCGATTATTCTATAAATGTTTAAATCCCGCTCGTATAATATTCCGTAATAAAAGGCTCTCATCGAACTCGTTTTTCCATTTCACGTGGAAATTTTTTCACGAGTCCTCTGCAAACTCTGTTATTCTCGAAATTAAATACGGCGGATCGTGCGTCTCTAGCCCGGCGTGTTCGGTTTCATGGACAAAAATCAAAGGGAGCCGACGACAAAAAAAAAAAAACGGAATTATTCGTTAAATGCCTCGCCGACTGGAATCACGATCCCATATGTGTACGGGTGTTACGCAAATCCGTATTACGACTCTATTTGTAACGAGAGTTACGGATGTCACGGCCGACGACGCCGGCAACACACGAAACAATATATTCCGGTGACGTTATTTTTTTTTTTTTGCTCTCTCTCCTTTCTTCCATCCCCCGGAACTCGCATTCCTGCCACGTTCCCGTACTGGGAAGGAAATATCGGAATTGAACCGCTGACGAAGTGTCAGGTTCAAAGTTCGTCACGTCTAGTTTCCGAGGGACGTGCGGAATGTATTTTCATGTTTTCAAACAGAAATATTACATTCGCGTCGTAACGACGTCGATTCCGCGCGACGATCTTTCCGAATGATATTTCACGATAGCATTGACAATTTAAAAACAGTCGCTAATTTATTATCACGGTTTGTAGGTAATGGATTGATATATATATTTTTTTTTTCAAAATGTTATATTTGAAAGTTACTGTAAATTACGCGCGTGTTATATTCTCGCTGCTTTGATTTCTGGGATTTAACGAAACAATGATTTTATAACGTGTCGATGGGATTTTCACCATTACCGTATCGCGTAGCAGCTGATTACAGTTTCAAAATAATTTATGGATATCTATAATACTTTGTTATTTAGTATCAGACGAGTGTAATACACTTTATAAGAATAAATGTCCATTACGATGAGTCTCGTCGAACCCAGCTACCTTCATTACGCCACGTTATCCTACGATCAACGTGAAATATATCGTTATAATGCGGCATACTACGTCGAGGTATATATTACGCGGCTTTTAATTAGCGCATTTTAGCCGTAAAACAGCTTGCAACTTGCCGCTAACAGAGCGAAACTTTTCCCTGAATTTCATTCATCGAAATATCAAGCTGCAGACCCTATCGTCTAAAACATGAACTAAGTTTATTTCAATTTTAGAAACGTCGAATTATTTGTAGAAAATAGAAATATAAAATTTTGAAGCAGACGCAAAAATTCGAAAGAGTAAAGAGAAAAATCTGCGGGAAAATATCGTTATGCATTCACAGCTACGTTTTACTTAAATTTCAATCCCTTCGAACATCACTTTTCCACGAACACACTCACCTCTAGTTAGCAGAGTTACAGGTGTCACGCGAGAGACCGAAACATGTCCCATTGATTTTTCACGGAACACGGAATCCCGCCATATTTTCGCGTGCGGAACCAGACAGGACGTGACAAACTATCAGGTGAAAATTCGCCATCCAGTTCAGCCACGTAGACATTGATGGCATTCCGATATCTTCGCGAAGTGATCTCAAAGACCCCCGATTTAACGACAAAAAAAAGAAAACTGCCAATTGTTCCTCAAAAAGTGTCAACTGGATTTGACTTTTAGAAATTTTCGGATAAACCCTAAATTGTATAAATATAAAACAATGATCAATCAGAAAATATCAATGAGACTATGCGATATGATATGTAGATAATTATAGGACTCTGTAATTAATTAAGGTATAGTTCAATTATCAAACGGACGTCGAGCAAAAGATTTGAGAATGCGTCAAAAGATTAATCTACCCCGAAAATTGCAATTTATTTCCGTAAACAAAGCACATTACTACACATGCGTTTCTTCGCGACTTCGCATTAACCGCCGGAATTCCTGGGAACGCAAAATTCCGTCCGAATTGCGCACGAATATTCAACCAAACTAATTCCAAGTTCCTCTGGTGGACGACGTGCCGAATGAAAGACGAGCTCGAAAAGTACAGCGTAAAACACTGCTTCTTAACTGATGTTACGTAAGCTTTTTGTAAATGTTCCGTGAATTTTTGTTTTAAATGATTTTTATAATACAGACATAGATATATGTATTATAAAACGGACGTTCTAGCCGTATTCCTCAAATTGTTCATATAAACAAAAGTGTTCCCTAACTTCCAAAAATTTAATTAACCACTGGCGTAAATCCTCCTACTTTCAATATGTTATGACATATAGGGTATTGAATTAGCAAATTTTTGTTGACCACAAACATAATTATACAAATGTCGAAAACTTGAAAAAATACTACAAATAAAATTTATTTGTTAACTTTGGTAAACGATACCACTCAAATTAGAAATGGCAATGGTAAAATAACTTCATATAATTTAACGTTGGCAGTGAATGTGTTAAACAAGCTTAAGAACCCCTAACTTCAGAAAAACGGTGAAGAACCACTGGCGCAAAACCTACGTAACGTCCCTCCTCGTCGACGGTTGACAATCCCAGCGGTTCGCTAATGACAATCTAACAATCGGTCGCCGTGTCAACTGAACGCTATTGGAAAAAGCACGCGGGGGTCTAAGCAGCCCGCAGCCAAGTGCCGAAGGCGAAAGCTATTCTCGGCTGCGCAGATTGCTTTTGCCCTCAGCGCCGCCAAGTTTTGTGCCAGGGCACTTCAGCGAATTCTCGACATTTTCCATTTCCGCTGAAAGGCTCGTAAACACGCCGGGACCGGCATGAGCCCCGCGGCTAAAGCGGTTGCTGAAGTGTGAAATAATGTATAAAGCGGCGGATGAATAATGACTCGGTCGCAATCTACCGCTGGCCGACCGCTTCCTTAAGACCTGTCCGGTTTCGGGCCTAGGAATGCTTCATCCGGTCGACTATGGTATTCGATATCGATCGGTAGAACGCTTAAGTGTTTCGTACCGCCGGATATGAAGCGACGGATAAGAGATTTCACGGGCGAAACTCGACCGCTCGATCGAGAGAACCCGCTTCGCAGAACTTTTGCAGTTCGGTCGGATACTTCGGTAGTTCTAGGGGTGAAACGGGGAACAATTGCGGCCGATTTGTTACCGATATTGTTATCGGACGATTCATGGATCGCCGAGAAGAATTTGGGAAATGTTTCATTTGTCTTGGGAAGTGATTCGAATCGGAGACACAAGAAACCCAATATTTTTGAATTAATTCATTTTTCACGGAATCAATCGGATGAGATGTCAAACATGTAATACTTTAGACTTTATTTACTTGCAAGTGAAAAAGAATTCCAGTCGAAAGTTCCTCGCGTGCCAACGACCTAGATACCCCGAAAGGGTTGTAAATGTAGCCAACACGTGGAAATCACCCTCGCGAGTCATTTTTCCTTCCCAATCTCTTCCGAACCCAGCAATATTCCACGTATGAGTGACTCGTCTTCCCGGAAAGCCTTACGTTCAATTTCACGTAACAACGTCGATACACGGAAACAAGGGAGGACATACAACGCGTTAATTAGCAGCACTTCTGGGTTACGGTTCGTAACAGGCCGTATTGCAGATCTGTCATGTCCAGCTATGTTAATGAGTCGTTAACCCAACGACGACCCACTTCACCGGCATGGGTCGCCGAACGATCGTTACAAGTAAACTTCGGTCGTCTGTGTATGACGACCCGGGCGTCCCTACGTCCCGGTTAACACGTGTCGCGTTCGTCATCGAATCGATAACGATGTCTGTAGCGGAACGATCCATGATTCGCGGGGATCTCCCTAACGTTTCGTTGTAAATTTTCCAGAACTCTCGAACGACAGGAACAACCCGGGGAAAGCGACGACGTGGTGCTCGTCGTCGAGGTGAGGTGAGAATATATTCCGCGGGCAACTAGAAGCGACGGGATGTGAAAACTTCTTCGAGTAGGGGATACGAATAAGCCGGGGGAAATGCTAATGCGAAATTGCCGAATGATATTAACCGGATGGCTGTGTGTCCGCGCCGAGAGGAACGACGACGGTTCACCCTTGGTATATCAGCTTTAAACGAACGTTTCATTCATGCGTTTCTCCTGCCCGCCACAATACTCGAGCGCCGAAATAGGTCGAAAGCTTCAAGCACCGAGGTGGCTTGCAATTTCGGCCCGCGGAAACGGAAAAAACAATGTTTCTCTTCAGACGGGGCGGAGTAATTGAAAGGTTAACCAGACAAATTAGCCGACCGTCCGAATGTTTCGATTATTCTTTCGCGGTCGAAGAAATTTTTCGTGGAAAAAAGACTACTATGGTTGGCTGCGACTTCAATGGGAATCGATTATTCACGGTTTTTGTTGTAGAGAACTAATTTTACGTTGATTCATGATTTATAGGAACGACAGGAATTTGGATTGGATTAATTAATCTCATTGTTGTCAATTCGTGCGATTATTGGAGGGTTGTTTTTGTTTACGTCATAATTGAAAGGATAATACTCGTCTGTCGGACGAATGTCTGACTCGTATCACTTGAACGTTAAGTCGAGCTGTCATTCTTACACACGCGAGAGTTCCGAGAATGAATTCATGAGTTTCGTTGCTGCGTAATCAAGACCAGACGAGGAAAACGTATTTTCAGGGAAATTCAAGACACTCGTACGTTTTGTCATTGTAATTAAACAAGAATTATTGGATTCGCTGAAACTGCCGCTGTTTGTCCGGCATTAAACCGGGAATTATTTCTGCAAATTCGGATAATAAATTAAATTAGATCGTTTCTCGATACGTCCCGTTTAAATTCCGGATTCGCGTTTGTACGTCCCGACAACTCGAACAACTGTCACGTTTAATTCCCGTAGAAAGGTTGGGAAGACGCCACATTTTAGCAATTCCGATCAATGTGTTCGCCAACGAATGACAATTATGCGCCTTCGTGAACGCTAATACGTGCAAATTCTTTCGTCGGAATCCGTCGGCGAATACGAACAACGACGACGGTTCGTTTCGCGTTTCTACGTTCACCCCGTCGCGTAAATAAAAACGCGACAAATTCTTTCTGATTCTTCGTTACCGGTTCTCGTCTCCTTTTTTTTTATTTGTACTTCAACACGCGTGTGATTGAAGAGAGGAGACGTCCTTTTTTTAGATCAATATTTAAAACGGAAAACGACGTGGAACGCGAGGCAAAAGTTTGCGCGCTAATATGCAACGATGAAAGAGAATTTCCCAGCCGTTTGAAACGGTTGCTAGTTTTTTGAAATCCAATGAAGTAACGAAACGTCGGGTCCGCCGATACATTTCCACCGGGGACGCTTTTCCTCGTCCGAATGATTTTTATTAGCGGACTGAATATGGATTATGTAAATGCCCCCGGACACGCGAGATCTTAACGAGTCTGTGATATTTGCATCAACAAATTGCGCCGGATGTATTTTATACCTCGAGGTGAAATGACGGACTTTTTCGCGATTGTTGCGGGAAAAAGAAAATACGTTTTTTTTTCCCCGAGTGCCGCTCGACGTGAAAGAAAAGTCCGGTCTTTCGGGGATGGAGAAATATTTACAACGCAATGAAAAACGTGTAAACAGGTAGAGTTCGTACAACTATGCGAAACTTATTATATAGATTCGTTTGTTACATGGTAAATTTTCAAAGTGCAATAATATTCCTGAAATTAACAAATAAACTCGACCGAAAGTTCTCCTGAAACAGAACACAACCAAATTTCTAATCGAACTTCTATTAAAAAGGAAATAACTTCAGTGTTAAATACACTATTAAATACCAACAACAAATAACAAACCCTGTTCTTCATAATAATTACAAAAAATCAACCATTCAATGTTAAATACCACCAACAAAATACTTCTTCATAATAATTAACAAAAATAAAGTTGACTACAGAATTCCCAGTCTCAACTTTAAAAACGATCGCTTTAAGTTTAGCGTTAAATAACACGATCTTTCCGGCAAGTCGAACAGCAACGATCTTTTTTTACTCGAGGAGAAACAGAGAGAGAGAGAGAAAGAGAGATCGAGAGAGAAAGCTAAAACTGGCAAAAGTCGAGGTAATAAAGATGCCTTGATTAATACCTCATCCTACAAAATCCCTTCGATCCACCCTGAAGAAGGTTCTCAGGATCACTTGACGAGATTGTTTCGGAGCGTCTCGAGGCAAGTCTCGACCGGGGTGGTTAAGGAACTGAAAGAGGGATCATAACCAGGGTACTCTTAGGGGTCGATCGATGTGTTGTAATGGCCACATTGAAATCCCGACGTGCCGTTCGAGCACGCAATAATGTCCAATAGCGGGGCGTGCTGGAGATTTTGCATTATGTATGTGTCTATGTACGTACGCGATTATGGGCTAAATGACATGCTCTTTAGCCGGGGGAAAATTCTATTACTTCCGCTCGCACGCGGTACCTCCTATTATCTGCATCTGGACGCAGTTTCTGCTATACTTTCAGGTGCGTTTCTAATTAACGACCCCTCGTTACCGCGGCGGCAGCGAAATTTCATTGTGTATAAAATTGTCTTCGGTCGTTAACGGTTCTGCATTGCGTACACGCGAGATGGGAAATGATACTCGATTAACCCCCCCCCCCCCCCCCTCACTGCCTCTTCTCGTTGTCGGATGGATCGATGAGAAAGAAGAAATTATGGTGGTAAATTGGAAAATTTGGTAAGTTTATAGGGTAAGATATTTTTATAAAAAAAAAAGGGAAAAAAAGAATATGTGAGTATCTAGTTCTTTGGTGCTTAAAGTTCATTACGTGGTTTAATCCTTTCAGGGGGGGAAACGTTCGTTTCGATACTTCGCAGTTATTGAAAATGGTGTTCTCTAATTAATGCAAACGACAGACCCTCGATTTTGCATGAATCTTTTCGAAGAAGGTCGTTAGAAAACGTTACAAGGAGCTTAAAGGGCCATCGTTTCAAAGGACTCTTTTGAATCGATTGACGTCAGCTAATGGCTGTATTGTTGCAAAGCATACAAGCTTCTTGTCCTCTAAGAATCGAGACTTCGCAGAATGTATCCGACGTATTACGGGTATTTGTACTCGACGGAAGTTATTTTCGTGGAAACTTTCCACGTCTACGTACGGTTTTACTTGATATTTCATAAACTTCTTAAAGTGATACCAAAGATCCTTGTATTCGGAATATCTCGTGTTGTTAAAAAATATTCGAATGTTACTTTACATATTAATATCGTTGATATTAATACGTTGTATCACAGCAACGATAAATTTCCAAAGAAAATTGACTCTCGGCTAAAGAAGCAAGATAAACAAGTTATCCGAGTTCTTTTACAGAACGATCGAAGCTGGAGAGGTACACATTTCTTCCACAACACTGGGTGATATTGTCTCACGGAATAGCACAGGGTCTTTTTCGTCTTTGACGCTATTTCTCCAACCCCCGGTGAGAAATCGGCGAGAGAATAGTTGTGTGCTTGTCTACAAGCTCCCTCAATCTTATTTTCAGCCTGTTATTCGATGTATATTTACGCGCAAAAATAGAGAACCGCCGGGCTTCCGTTCGATAAAAAACAATGAAAAATAAACAAGCGCCGTCGAATTTACGTTCAAATAGGTAATTTCTTCGGCTCGACTGTTCAGTTTCTATCGGGCGATTGATTTCGGGATATTTGTGGTAGAACTTGCCGAATATGTATCGAAATGTTCAAACGGCTGAACTTTCCGACGCGATAATACGAATATACGTCGGTTAAATGGAATACCCGCGAATTTTCCAACTATACTCTAACAGCATAATCTCCGATGGTTGAAAACGGAGTGTACAGTGTAAAGTTTCGAAATGCAGATGCAATCGCGTAAATGTCGGAGTTTCAACGCGTGAATTAAATATCTTGTTTTTTCGTCAGATTCGAAGTTCGCGACGTGAAAGTTTCGTCGGCGTAGGAATCTCAGTGCTCAGGAATTTCCACTGTGCGTAGAAATTTCGACGCTTGGAAAACACCGGCGGCAACTTCAAGAGACAAAAGTTTCTACCCTCGAACTGTAAGGGTTCTCCTTAACCCTGGGACACTAAAACTTTTTATAATCACTTTTCCTAATCCTCTTACAAAAAAATTCACTCAGCGACCTGTTACACGTTTTCTAAATTCCCTCGGCCACCAACATTCACTCTCGCGAATGCATACCACGACTGTCTGGCAAGACACATTAAAATCTACAAACGAAACTGGAAAACCACTTCAACGTTCTTCACTCAGAATTACCTGCTTGGTTAATTAATTAAAGAATATACATCGGTCACGGCTAAAGAAATTAGATATTTCAAACTTTCAACTTTCCCAGTACCCATTTTAAAAGATCATATGATTTATCGTTACATCCATGATGCGTGTGTTCGTGTGAGTGAGCAAGTGTTTGTCGTATATATTATACTTTCCGACCTCAGCCTATCGATCGATAACTCCAGAAACATAAACATACTATTATTCATTATTAAATTACTAAACCTTATCACCAAACCTGCGAGAGTCGATTCACAACTCACTATCAAAATTATTAAAAGCAATAAGCCTTTTATCCTTTTCGCACAATTCAAAAATGAATTAATATCAATTAAAATCCACTATCCTTAAAACCAGACCCTTAAATCCAAAAGTACCTCGTCCACTTTACGAAAACGAATCCCACGTTACACCGATTCTATTTACATAGCAACACCAACGCCGCAGTCCACTTGGTGTCGCCCTTTTCCCCGTCCCTCGGCGACCAGCCCAAGGTATTACTAGCCCAAAGCAACAGAGAAACACCTGCCCCCTTTGCAACGTCTACCGTCCGAGTGTCACGTTTAGGAGGCCAAAGGGAGTCCGTAACGAGACGATATCTCCGGGGTCTCGTAGCTGGATCGATGCCATCGACCACGTACCCAGGGCACGTAGCAATAATGGCAAGGTGTCCGGACCGGACTCGTCTCGTCTCCTCCGTCGGCGTTTCGCAGGAGCCGCACGAGTTGGCGGCGGAGGTTAGAACGACAAGCAATAGATCAGGGGCCCCGTACCTACACGGTTCGCTTCCGGGCGGTACCTTCGGAAAGTAGCCCTTCACCCGTGGCCCTTCCGGACGCCCATTATTGGCCCTCGCGACCACCCGCGATTTATCGCCACCTGTGTTTTATTGGACTCCACTTCCAATGCCGCCGACCTATCTGATAGTCGCTTACGGAGTTATGTTAGGGGGTGCGGTCGCATTTTTCCTCAACACCAAGGGCCGACGGTTTTAGGGTGTCGGTTTTAGTGATCGCGAGGGTTGGAGAGTCACGGCGGAAAAGCGTGGGGGGGAAAGAAGTTCTCGGGATAATAGTTCGTTGAACGTTGGGTTTGAATAGATCCAGTGACTTGTCTGGCGGTGTGTTTGGGAATGGTGGAGTCAAGTGTTTTATTGGCAACTGGAGACTTGTTTCTAGGGTGTCTTTTTTGTTGGTTCTTTATGTTTGGTTAGTGAGATATTATCGTGGGAAGTAGATACTTGGTAACTTAGGGATTTTTGTTGATTTCAATTAACTTTAGACTGATTCTCGTAGGAATTATAAGAGAAATAGGATTTAAAGTGAACGTCTATGGGGTGAGTATCTTTTAAAACGTGCCTTAGGAAAAATGTCAGGTGAGATTCTAGGAAATTCACCATAACGACTACTTCGGAGGGGATTCTCTGTGTCTGAAGTATTTAAGCGAAACCGCGCACCACCTTGGAAGCTTTTGCCCGCCGACCATAAAGTCGTGCCTCACGGAGATTAAGTTAATTAGAATTTATTTCACGGCATAGAAAGTTGAGGGTCCCCGTTGCAGATCGTATCGACGAGATACGTGATCCGCGCGATGTTCGTTCAATTTACATCAATTATTCTCCGTCAAACGATAGGAAACACCGCGGAAATACGAACCGCGTATCGTTGAGCCGTTGACAAATAATTTCCATCGCAATGTCGGCTGCAACGCGCAAAAGGTAGTTAAAATTCTGGCTGTTAAACAAAAATATTTAATCTCATCACGTTCGCATTACACGCGATAAAGTTGCATCGCGAATATTCGTGACGACAATTTTTTTGTGTGTTTTTTTTAACCGTTCTGTCTTATCGTATCTGCCCACGGAATCTCATTAACCGATACTTTCGCGAATGTTCGTAAATTTTCGAAACGATTTTGTTCCACCCGCATACACGTGTATGTATTTATGTATATGTATAACGTATCAACGATGTGGGATACAAAGTCGATAACAATTTCCGATGTTTCCCGACGACAGATAACAAAGCATTTTGTCAAATTTATTTATACAATATGTACATTACCCGCCGCAACGAAATTCACAGGGAACAACGGAGTTTTATCTTTCGTACATTATTGTCGGGATAATTATGATGTACCGTACACGTGTTAGTGTGTCGAAGGTTACAGCATACCAAGCAGCAAATTACGCGTCAGCGGTCGATAAACTCCCGATACTGGTAATTATCGACTAACCGACTGTCCTATTTATCGAAAACGAGATCAATATTTGCTAATATCGTATAAATCGGTAACGGACAGAAACGTTTCCTAGCGTTGCCGTGAAAGAAACAATTAAACGCCGAACCGGGGCAAGTTATTATTTTTAATTACCTGAAAGTACTAATTGCCTGTGACGTAACGTCGCAACCTTTGCCACCGACGTCACGAATCACGTGCATAGCGAAAATCGCGATCGTCGAAAATCGAAAACGATAGATCGTAACGTCAAAATTATCATTCTACCCAGACACTTGTGCAAAAATACAAACTCCACATTTCATTCCTGAATATCGATCGATTAATGGCGATAGTAAACGTTGCGCGAAAGGTCTGGATATTAACTAAAACGAGGGTGTGATCATATTATCCGATAATAGGTATTTCACCGCCAGATTACATGGGGCTGCAGCCATCGATAGACCCAATCAGGTTTACATCGTATTGACAAGACCCTATTTCAGATATTCAGAGGATTAGCTAACAATTTTAACGATAATCGCAGTTCAAACAGCTTCCGGATTGGCAAACAACAGCTTTGGAAACCGCGATCGACAGACTTTTTCTCGATTTTCCACGTTACAGATCTACGTCGACGAAAACTAGACCATGAAATAGATATACAAATCACCGGTGACTTGTCCGTACATCATTCAAGTCAGCCAGTGGCGACCATTCACTGCGATCAAGATCATCCGACGAAAATGCATCGGTGATTAATGCTCCGCCGAGTGTCGGATATTTGACAATTACTCGCAGCTCTGACAAATATTCCCCGTGGTACACACATCGATATCCCGAACGATTCATCATAATGCGTTAACCATAACCGACCTTGGAGTGTTTCCTTAGCGTCGATATCACTACTCGTTTCAACGACCCGTCGGGATATCATGATCGATAAATAATAATCGAACTACGAGCTGACCCGATGATCTAGATCAGGATCAGTCTGGGAGACGATGATTAAACATGGCGGATGGGGAATAATTTTGTCCACTTTCCATGGGAAAAGAAACCCGGTGTCATGGACTTTCTGACGGGGAATACAAATGGAACGAACGTGCCGTAGTTTTAAGAAGCACTCCGTCGGAAGATTCACCTCTAATCCACGGAAAAATATATTCCTGGGTTGGCTGGCAGGTACATTGAAATGCTGCCGCAAATGTTGGGAAATATAATTCGAGATCATTCTGCGTGCGTGTTATTTTTTTTTAGTTTTCTTTTCTCTATGAAATCGAGCCGAAATTCGTGGGGAAATATTCTACTGATGTGGTGTAAATATGTGGGAAGTGTGTTACGAGTTCCTGTTGGATGAAATTTCTTTCGGAAATCGCTTTCATATTCCTGATGGCTAGTTTCTTGAAATCTGTTTTTGTTTCACTCGGAACATCCTCGAGTTGCTCCGAATCTCCGACTCGTCTTTCGGAAACAGGCCAAGCAAATATCTTTTATAACGCTGATGAGTAGAAAAACAACTTGCCTCCTCTCCTTTTTCGTTAATTTCGAGCTCACGGGGAATTTTTAATGGAATAAAGTTTCGCTCTTGCTGAAAGTTACTTCTGTTTGATATCACTAACTATGCCAGTCTTATATTTCTCCTTTACGGACTCATAAATGAATCCCATTAATATCTGATATATCTTCTTTTTCTTATTAATATATATTCTACTTTTTCGAGTACTCGATAGAACTTCATTTTTTCTAATTTTTCATTTTTCCAAACATTCAACGAATCCAGTGAATTTTTGCGCGAAGTGTACGCGCCCGTATCGACGGCCAACATTTTTCGGTGTGGTGGAACACACGTGTTATCGGATTACATAGTGCATTCTATTTGACTTAATTTCATCAACACCAACGAAATATCGTGTTTTCCACACGGAGAGCCGGTCTGCTGAATATGCTGTATTCCCGCTGCCAAAACGAGAAATCCACCGTTGAATTTCCAGGCTACTTCGAATGCATCCAGGTATATACACAGTTATGCTTATGTATATGTTTAGCTGTTTGCGGATCTTGTTCTCTGATTAGATTTGGACAAGTTGCCGCAGTTTGTAATTTGAAGCAATATCATTTACCCGCGTCTCGCAACGCCCGGCTGGGTTCACTTTTTTTTTCTTTCTATTTAAATGCCATACTTCTTCTTACGTAATTTCATTAAAAAAAAAACAAACGACGGAATATTCCACCCCGTTCCCTCGATTCCGCGCCGCGTCCGAATGCGGGAAGTTCGTTTACTAAAAACAAAATAATATTACACAAATGAAGATACGTGTTGCCGAGTGAAAATAATATTTGCAATGTGTACGTTGCATTTCCATACACACGTATTGTCAGTGAAATATTTCCAACTCTAAGATTGACGATATTATTATTAAATGATTATCAACGATAATATTAATTACTCATATTACGGTTCTATATATTCTAAATATTTTATAAACAGACGTTTACTGTAATTATTGAGAAACCATTTGTCGGATCGTTTTTCGTAGTGGATTCGTTCTGTCTTTGTCTTAATTATACAGGGTGAGATTTATTATTCGGTGGAGACCGGACGTGCTACGTGTAGATGGTGGGAAAGATAGGCATCGAAAACCCCGAGTGGTTCGCTGATAACCGGAGCTTGGCCGGAAAACGAAATCTTGGGTCACAGTTCCCTTCTTTTTCGAACGACCCGCGCGATACATCACTTTACACCGCAGAAAGGTTTATTTCGTCATTCTCACGATATCGCGTTTCACGCTCGAGGGGAGGGAAAAAAAACGGCGGCACTCTTTGGCAATGGAGAAAAAAATCAATGCGAAGTGTCACGCAGATTTGGATTTCATATCTCACGGGCTAAATAGAAACGACGTGAAGTTATCGATTCGCCTCGAAATTCTGAAATTGAATTGTTCTAACAATTTGCGAAAGATATTCTTCTTGATTTTCTTTTAATCATCGACCCTCGAAAGACTACGTCGTTACGTAACTGACCGGGATATCACGTATAAACGAAAATATATAAAACCCTCGACGTTTACGTCGCAGTTATGCCAACATAAAATCTCTCGTTCCGCCATGAACTATAACGCGTCTTTTACTTATCTATAAAGTATACACTAAAATCCATTTTTTTATTCCCCGGTAACTAAATTCCCCTTGGTATATCACAGCCAATTATAATCTCTCGCTTAATAAATACGCGTACGAATCATATTCTTTTTTTCCCGTAATAACGAATCGACACAAAGTAACACGCGTACACTCTATTATCCGAGATCTTTTATTCCACCTTCACAATTACAGAGACAAGTGTCTACCCCGTGGATCTCGACTTTCATCCCTCTACACGCAATGAATATCCGTTCCAACCCCCGTGGAAGCTTGTTTTGAACCCCTCCGACAAGCCCATAAAAGTGCTCAAATATTCCCATACGTCACGTGGACCTGAAGGGTTAATCCGCAGGCTTCGGGGTGCTTAAGAGCACCTCGGATTCGTGTGGCGTCAATGTAAACGCACAATGCAACAGAGGAGAAGCCCGGGGTAAGGTCCCCGAATGCCATATGACCCATTAGGCAATGAATGTGGGCGGCACGCCGCTATATGTCGTATTACCGCACGTATATCGACCCTGCCAATAACAGCCGTTTATGGCGTCCTATCCTTTCGTAACATGCTCCCGCTATAATTAGGGGTGAGGGGATCTATAGTAGTTTTTTTTTTACTGGTTCCCTGTAACGGGCTAATAATACCTTCGTCATTGTTTTCTTGGATTCGTGGATGGAATTTAACGTAGAATTGATTACGTGATGGGTAAATAGATGAATAGATGGATAGATAAATAAAATGAATATTGTTTAGGAGGTGGAGGAGAATTTTTGAAGAACAGTTGTAAGAATAGAAATAAAGTTAACCCTATATGGTAAGAGAAGAGGAGTATTAGAAATTTAGAATGTGAAGGGTTGAACTTAAAATTCATTTAATTATCTGCAAAGAAAACAGTGGTACAATATACAGGGCAATTGAGAAGTAATAGTAATAAAGAAACAAAATATAGGGTGAAAATACGCACCCAAATTGTAAGAAAAAAGGGAGAATCGAACGCGTGGGCAAATAACAAGTCTGCTGTTGATACGGGGAAATAGAATTCTAAATTTATAGCGTCGAACAACCCTCGTAAATATCTTTTGATAGTGAATATACGTGATTTAGTAGAAACAGGGATTTCTGAAATCTATTCGATGATGTGTCTACGTGTGAGAAGGTTAATTTCACTGTCAATGATACGACAAAGAAAAACATTCTAATATACGTACACGTACGTACATACGTGCAATCTACATGTTCAATTTACCCCAGGCTGTCTTAATTCAATTTGATATGGTATAACACATAACTCCACTTTGGTTCAAAAGCAAATTTTCGGCTATCGTTTACCAGCCATTTCGCGTACCTACGTACACACAGAAATTACGCCAGAGAATGCGATAAGGTAGGCTGTTGATTAACACACAGACGAATCGGCTGTGTCGATGCCTTTCGCGGGAAATTTCATTATCCGCCGAACCTTGCACAAAGTTCACCGCAGCGAAGTATTAATTTCTAGAAGACACACCGCTACCTAACCACTAATGAAACGGTGATCGCCATCACGTTGATAATTATCAATGAACAAATCCTGTCCGAATAACACGTTGAATGTCACAAAAATATTTCCATGGACTGACCATGACGTCACCATAAATTCGCAACATCGCAATGTGTATATTATACGTATAAATAGAGCTACATTTATATGTATTATAATGCATTAACTTCTTTGCACCATTGTATCAAACGATTTATAAATATTAACATTTATTATAATCACAAATTTCTACTCACCCCACGTCGCTATCCTCAAACTAACTGCCGGTCATCGGTGCCCCCATGCCCTTTAACGTATTAAATAAACCCACCAAAACACAAAGACACCCAGAATCCCGATTCAATTCTCGCGATAAACACATCCATCAATTCCGTCCCACCGCGACGTACATACGTTCGCCCGGGCGTTCATTAACCGGGACAGGCGAAATAGTCGCGCGGAACGTATCCCCGGGTGGTCCGAAAAGTTCAAGGGGAATCAATTCGTCGACGCCGACCGCCGTGATGTTCCCCGAGCGTTCGTCGTTCGCGTGAAATTAACGCCGAAACAACGTGGGCAGGGTTCGATTCTCGATTACATTCTGTATCGGGCGCGTTTCAAACGAGGTGGTCCGCGTTCCGCACAGTCAGCGTTCACAGGAAAGTTTGCTCGTCGGAAGGAGACAAAAGCACATAAGCCTTAATTGGCCGGGCCGTGTGTGTACGACTGGCAAATAGTATCACCCCTCCCTCCCCCCCCCCCCTCCCTCCCCCCCCCTCCCTGGAACGGGTGCGGTGTGCGTCAATGATAGCCATGTAATCATCCCTACGTTCACCGTATCTCCAGGACTCGCGTTACCGATCCCTTATTCCCCATAAACCGTCGACGATGAGAGGAACCGAACGACCGGGGCGGCAGAGGACCACCGCAATACCCTTTACTTAGCGCAGCATCACCCTGAAATTACATGGGGAAGCCCTACACACGACATAGATTACCCATCCGGTTGCCACGCCTGCCACGTCGAATATTATGCGAATACCGCTGCGGAACTTCTGTCCACCTGCGCACGTATTCGGGGGATGCAACTGTTCCCGATCGGTTTGCCCAAGTGTTATCAAAGGATTCAAGGATTCCGTAAGGATGGGCGGAAGGGTTTCGTTCGGTACTGTCCACATGTGTCGCGATGGATAAATTAGATGGAAAGATTTTTTTAAACTTTCGATCGCCAGGTTTTTGATCCTATGATTAACTTTGTGTTATTATTAAAAACAGTTTTTTAAATGGGATATACTGAAATGAAATATCACTTTTTTGTTTGAACTGATACGTTTTTAAGTGAAGGATTATGATTTTTTTGGGTGTAAGTTGATGCAATAAATAGAGCGATTGATACTCATCGTTGGAGTGCAAAGGATTAAAAGTTTGGGATAATTTTTCATTGTTTTCGGAGAATATAATCTTGCGGAGAATCTGCGATTAATAATAGCCCGGAATTTAAATTAATTTTGATATTCGTGGTATGCGTGAATTACACTGAATATTAAAATATTCCATATGGTTTCCGTGTGAATTATTCCCGGAGAATTCAGTGGACGGTATTTCCATGTTTACGTAGCGAAAAACACTTTTCCGGGATGTATAAAAATTAAATAAAATACCCTCCCGTTGCCGGGTGGTCGAAGAGCATTCTTTGGAAGCTCCGATATAAACTTCAATTAGAACGAAAGCTTTGCTACGGTTTTTGTGACGTGCCAATGGAACACGTTGCTATCAGTAGTGGAGCTCAATGGTACGTGAGGTGACAATGTACACCATAGATAAAACAACACGCCACGTATTTAGGGGATATCGTTTTCTACGCCCTAGAAGAGTTTTTCAAAATAATTTCCCACAGGAAAACTCTGTTATCGCGCCTTGAAAAAAATCATACGATTTCGGAAATCTCACATTGATATATTATTTACACGGTCTGACGTTATAGATTGTAAATTTAAACAAAAAAACAAACACTCAAAGTGATAGACATAGTAATACGTTTTTCTCAAATAAGTACTAGAATAGTTAATAATAATATTCGTGGTTCCTATGTGCAAAACTTGCCAAATAAAATTGAAGTAGCACTTTCCAAATATTTTCCGAATACCTGAAGCTGTATATTTACTATTTCCACTTGCCCCAGCAAAGTGTTAATACATGTCCATCCAAAGTTATTTCGTTCCGCCTATTCAGCACGATCTGCTCATTCGCCAACCCCATGAAACCTAGGGGGTTAATATACCAATCGATAAGACGCTCCTGAACCAGTTCAAGCACTGTCTTGGACGCTCCTGGAGCTTGTGATCAGATTTCATCAAATTGCGTCAAGGAGATTCGATGATTAATCCCCTCTCGATAGGATCATCGGAGTGTCCTTGCTGAAATGCGTAGTTGATGATCCTGAATCGCCGGTGCTTAAGTCGGATAATGGAAATGTGATACGGCACAGTGAAATTGTATAACGGGAATGTCACGTCTTATGGGACACTCGAACGCTTGGGAAAATATTGTCACCTTTCAACTATTTTAATTAGGCGTAGAAATAATTTCATTATGTGTTCATTTACTGCGAGATAATTCACTGATTGATAACTTAACAGAAAGGTGGCGAAAACTGATTGAAAACGATGACGAATATTGGCATAATTAATCGTGTACATCCTCTTTAATAACAAAGTGTTGGCATCTAATTCAATTGCAGCTATTGTTGTGGAATATTTGATATACGTAACATACGTGATAATTGATAGCAAGTAAAAATGTTCATTTCTAATATTCTAACGTTTACGCGATTATTACTCCCATTGATTTTTTAATTCTACGTACTTTCCGTTTGAATTGTTACGGTGTTCTTTGTTCGAGTATCAAGTGTTTCCTCTTAAACAAAGTAGGCACGAGTGGTAGGGCGTAGCACCTTGACTTTTACAGGGAACTCTACTCCCATGACAGCCATTCCCCTTGCTGAGCTATACACATTCTAGAGTTTAGTAGTCTCATCGGGCCGCATGATTAAAAATTTAACATTTGCTGCTGCCATTCGGACTTAATAAAAGCTCCGGTTGCCGCGGATATGAGTGTAATATACATACATACGTTTCATGCGAATTGCGTTATCCACGCACATTGGCTGGTTAAGTTAGCCTTGAAAAGGTGTGAAATTCATTTACACGCTTTAGACCGTGACAAAAATTCTCTAATCATTGTGTAATCCACTCTAATATTACACATTAATTTTTAATATCTGATATTGGAAGGATTCTACCTGGAAAATATATTAATCTTTCCCTATTCGTTTTAATAGTTCATTGGTAACTCAATGTCAATCAAGAGTGTACTTAAATAGAGTATTAGATAGAGAAAACTGATTTTCTTTAGTATAACCACGGAATTAGATTCATATGTGTATATTTATTCGCTAGTTAAAAAGGCTATTACCGACACACAATCGTGCTTTGTATCACTGTCAGGTGACGATGACAGGAATTTATTAGAATATCAGGTCAGACAATAGAATCTCATAAGCGATACCGACAATGACAATGATGCCGCGGCGACATCAAGTTCCAAAGCTTCTGTATATTGATTCATAACCGGGCTATAAATGAACGTCGATAAATAATAATGGGTATTCTCGCGGTGACCATAAATTCTATCTCCTTGAATTACGTGTACCGACACATCGCAACGTTCTCACAGTCCACTTTCATCGAAACTTCCCGACGCCCCGTGCAATTAACAATTATTATGTAACTTTGGCGCGGGTCAGCCTTCGAGGGGACTGAAGTTTTAATGAATTCTTGAGGGGGACTTCCCATAACGTTTCGGAAAACAACACTTCTCTCGCACATTGTTAATTTTGAATATCCGCTCGTTGTGGCGCGAGATATGAAACACGAGAACAAAGTGACGTCATCTCCGAAGAATATTCGTAGTTTGCTCTTTTGTTATTGCTGTCAGTTGTCTCGCGTGTCGTTTGAATTTTACACAAATTTTATTGCACTTTGGTATCTTGACGCGTGAAAATTGTTGAACGAGTAACAAGTTTTAGAATTTTTTTTTTTCGAAGAAGAAGCTTTCAACTGTTAACAAGAATGAACTTGGAGTATTTTGTTCCCGAAGAGGGATAAAAAGAATGTACGGCTCGTTGCCATGTGAATTCATGCATTCATAAGTATCGCCGTGTGAAGGGCGGCGTTTAAAAGAATTTTTAAATAAGCATCCATCAATCATAATCATTGAAACGACGTCGATAGTCGACACTGCGAATTTTCAAGTTGACATCAGACTTTCGCTACGTCGGATGAGTAATCGTTCGTTAATGGTGGCAAGAATTGCACGTTAGCGAAACTCGACAGCCACCGTACCACCTGGAAATTAACAATCTATCCATATTTTCCTTCGAATAAAAAAAAGCCGATATTTCACACACACGAACTTTACATTTTTTACATATACATAATATGTATTTCAACCTGAATAGCACACAAAATTCTATTTATGGAATCAGTTAATACATTAGATATCAATAAAATGTTATAAAATTATCCAAAAAAATTAATTCCTCTAACTCAACGCGTTTATCATAAAAATACTACAAGGAAAAATATTTCACTCCGTTTTCACGAACGATCGGTTGTGAACTGCTATCAAAAATAATGAAAAGGTTCGTAACAAGTTACCGAACTGTGAACTTTCCAGTTTTCAACGATCCGGCTAGTCGCTTCAGACAAAAGAAAGATCGGTATCGTACGGTTGCTTAGTATGCAGAACAAAGGCATGGTCGTTGATAGCCGAAAGCTCATTTGCCCGGTGGCATTTTCAGCCATTCTTTTTTGCCAGTGATTTTTCTTTGAAAATCCTTGGTTCGCGTGTGTGGGTCCACTTCTGCATATTGCCGGTATTAGTCGAAACGTCATTCAACGAACAGTATCGTGCCGTGGAATCTATGTCTATTAACGTTTTCTTAACAACAGCTATTTAAAACTAACTTGTCGATGCCAGGTACGTTCGCGTGCTCCGCTGCACCCCCCGAAGTGTAGATTTTTTTCACCCGCGCCAGGGAAATCGATCTTAACGAAGTTCTAAGTACATTTCGTTCGAGGTATTAAGAATTGAACAGTTGGAAAGTTTGTGGACGGGGAAAAGTTTAAACATGGGGAAATGGTAAGTAAGGTTGTATTGGTTCCTAGTGGATGTTGTCACAGTGATATTGTGGGTTGATCGTAGGGTTAATAGGATGAAATTCTTTCCTGCGTGGAAATTTTTAGATATTAGGAGATCCTCGCCTGGAAGTTTCCAGGTTTAGAAATTTCCGGGTATTGAAAGTTTACTGCGTGGAAATTTCCGGGCGAAGAAATGTCTGAGCCCGAGCTGTCATCGTTTCGAAGTTTTCACGCTGTGGAAATTTACAGGGTACACATTTCAGGTCGTGAGAATTACCACGCCTTGGAAGAGTGATACCGTGAAATTTCCACGCTATGAAAATTTCACTCGCGAAAGTATCTGCCTTTGAAATTCCAACGTTCCGAAATCCATGCCAGTTCGAAAGCTCCCGGCGCTGGAACTTCGGGACGTATAAATTTCTAAACCCCGTGGTTTCCGCACTTTGAAAATTCTGCGTTTCGAAATCTCCATGCTTCGCAGCTGCTAAAGGATTCTATTGTAACGGGACACCGTGTTTTTCTTCTCGATTAAAATTTCACCCCGAACTTTCTTCCGGGTACCGGCGAGTATCTAAAAGTACGTTTCACTATTTAGTTACGAGAAGTAAAAAAAGAGAAAAATGAAAAGAAAAGAACGTGAAAGAGCGAAACTGAAAATTCAGTATAAAAGGAAATGAAGATAGGGGTAAACTGTAAAATGAAATTACAGGAAAAAGACCGGTTCCCTCTCGTTTTCGACAGAAAATTCGCGACACGTTCGAAGAATCAAGTTCTTTACATATTGGGTCAGCCGGGCTCGTAGTCTTGTTTGTGTTAGTCGTACCTGTAACGCTCAGACGCAATTCAACTAGCAAATTGACGTGTATTACCTTTACCGCGGCGTGATCGGGCTGAGCATGAGCAGCCGATAGGCATTACACTTGCGTGTCGTAGGTTTCGAATCACGTACACCTTGTACCGGGAAACAATGTCTAAATTAGGAGCAAAGGCAGCTTAAAGTAGACATTCTCTAATCGAGTAACTACACCTCTCTGCGTGCGTTCAGAAAGCACCAGTACATAAAATGTCAGAAAACATGGAAAAAAGTGAAATTAACCCGACATTCAAAGGAATATGATAATCCGAATTTCTATACGAGAGATAACGATGATTTTAATACGACCTGTAGAGTATGTTTTGTAAAAAACAGGACTGAGAGAAACTAGAGGCAAAATCAAAGGTTACTTTACAAGGCGAGATTTGCTTTAAACTTCTATTTATTAAAATCTATAACAAATACGATATAATTTTGTATACAACCCTCTCGCTAGATTTTATAAAAAAAAAGCTTGTGTGCTCCAACAAAAATTATTAACACTTTACCAAATTTCTGTGTAAATAGTTTTAAAATACCAAACAAAAATTAACCGAAACACCCAGCCCCGTGGCTTTTATAGATCCCGGACGAACAGAAAAGAACACGAAAAACCACGTAATTAACATAGTTAAAAGCTAGCCGAACCAGTTTAACGAACCGATCGTTCCCCGCGGAATAATTCCGGAATAATTTCCGCGGGAAAAATGGTAAGCAACGTGGACAGGCTATGAATTGCGCAGCATGTTACCACTCCGCCGGTAGATAGTCGGGTAATTGAACGATTAAGGATCCATCCTCGAGAAGAAGCCGGAGATTTTGCCCTGTTACAGCAACAATATTGTTCGTCGTCATAGAACGTACATCTTGAAAGCTCGCTGGAAGTATCGTTTAAGTTTCCACCGCCACAGTCGCTGTATCGTTTACAAAATCTACACCCCGAAGAGCCAATCTCGGAGAATAACAGAAGCCATTCCTTTGAACTCATTTTCTTTCACGGCGTAATTGCGCGGGCGTACCTTCTGCCTCGTATATGCAAGAAGATAGAATAAAGGAAGAAAAAGAAAAGGATAGAAATATAAACGACCTAATGAGAATGCGAAACTTTCCCGCGTCTTTATGAAACAAACCGAGTTTCCCCGGGCTTGCGGAACAAGCCGTGAGTGTAATTTTTTTTAATTCACCGCCAAATACACTTTTACTTAACGCGATCACGTGCCGCTTCTTTCTTGTCCCCCTCGAACAACTATGCCGACGGCATTTTAATACAGTGTTAATAATTTCGGGACATGTAAGTAACTTGTAAACTGAAAACAGAGATGGAAATCAAGTCGACGGATCTGAAAGTAATTTCTGTTTTCCATGGAGGATAGTTACTTGGTTTTTCTATGGGATTCTTTATAAAAAAAGTGTAACAAGCTTTTCAATTAATTATACGATTATGGGTATCATTGAATACCATGTTAGATTAAAAATATACGGTCTAAAGGAATTTACATTGCACGTTAGAGATGATAAAATAAAAAAGAGATCTTAAATCAATAGGACAAGTCTACTTTTATTTAGGAAAAAATGACGACGTAACGTACGAACCGTGTACACGAAAATATCGTTTACATTTCCCCTCTCTCGTCCGTTTCCCCGCGGTTCTTTTTTGTATTTGCTTATCCGGCACATGCTTACTTCTTTCGCGTGGAGCTGTCTTTGCCTCTCAAAGGAGCTCGCGTCTCTCGGCAAAGACTGCGCTTTCATTTTCTTTTTTTTTTCTCCGAGCAGATTTTTTTTTTTTTAATAAAGCCAGTTTCCTCGAGAGAAGACCCCGCCTGATTATCATCCCCCACCGAATTTCAGCGTTCCGGACGCACGGGGGAACGGAATCTGATTAAATCCACGGGGAATTATGATTATCAATAATATCGACGCGGATAATTGGAAAATAAAAGTCCGGCTGATCGAACGAAATCTCACGGTTAATTAACGCCACCGACCTATATACTCGACCGAGCAAAACGTAGAATTTTCCAACTTAGAACTGGCAGTTACATAGTTCTCAAGAATACCGCGGGATGCGAGTGCAAAGTAAAGTCTCCGCTCAATGGAGAACTTGTGTGCGACGTGGCGATGCGTCGCCGTGTCTTTGCACGCAGACCATTGAAAACTCTGTGCATTTCGATAAGTTTCTCCGTCGTTCTAATTCCACCGCGTGGTATCGGTGAGAATCTCAAATTATCGGTAGACTTTCAAAATTCACCGTGAGAAACCATTCGTCCGGCGTATTTTTTTATCCTGTGTTTTCAAAATACCGAAACTAAATATTCGCGAAAGAATTCGCGAAATATCTGCCAGCAAGTTTGTACGAGAAATGTTCTATGTTTAATTCGGATGGTTTTCAAAAACAGATTTCGTATGAAATTGCAACGGGGGAACGAAAGCCGGGCGCCGAAATAAACGAAACAATTTTTCGGTCGGGAGATGAAATTCCGTTGAGAAACTAATGGCGAATTATACGAGAGCGCGCTTCGAGCAGCTGTATAATGGCTCGCATGTGTATCGCGGGATGAAAAAGAAGTATAACGAGACGGTACGTCAGAATGATGCATTGTCCCAGTTATTGTACTTCGTTCTAAGTTCCTCCTCTTCTCTCGGTCCGGCGAGTTTCACTTCGAAACCCGTGAATAGGGCGGCGCACTCTATTATGAGACGAAGGAATTGTCGTCTTGTAAATAATTTCCTAACGTACCAAGAAAACAGTTCTGTTCAAGGAACGGGGGAACCAACAATTCCCGCCACATAAATTCGCGATATCGGAAAGAACAATCCTCTTACAACTCGACCGGCAAATTCGAAACTCGAAATTCTCACGTACACGTGGAGAGATATCAACCATAGAACGGATAATGATAAACAGATAATGATAGAATTGATAAACATCGTATATCCACGTGATTAGAACTCAAGTAGCTTAACCCATTCGCTGCCAAGACGAGTATACTCGTCCTACTTTCAATATATTATGACATATGGGGTATTCAATTAGCAAATTCTTTGTGACCACAAACATAATTATACGAATGTAGAAAACTTGAAAAAATACTACAAATAAAATTTATTTGTTAACTTTGGTAAACAATATCACTCAAATTATAAATGGCAATGGGAATGACTTCATATAATTTAGTTTAATAGTTCTAAACAGTCAAAGAAATTTCATTTAATTTCTAAATTTAAGAACTTATCAAAAATTATAGTACAAAATATTTGTCGTAAAATATGTAATTCCAAAAAAAGGTGACACAATCAGAGCGGAATTGAACGAGGTGGTATAAAGTCTGTCAAAATAAAGAAACCGGAGTTCCTGTAGCTTCTTGCAATTTCTTAGGTATTCAAATACATACATAGGTGCATCGAAACCGGTCGCCTTCCACCGCAACGAATCACATCGTGGTCCGCATTCATCAGCCCTGAACTCATGAATGCACATGCAAGCTGCATCCGTAGCTGGTGTAAAAGCCCTACCGGTATAATGCTGCCGCGAGTTTGTCTTCCGGAGGTAATCCTCGCCGTGTCACGGGAGAATGCCCCATAAAGTGCAACTTAGGATGCACTCCGTCAATTGGCGAAGCTTGGAAAGACGAGGATCGAAATTCCACGAGCAAGTTATCCGGGAAACTTCGACGTGTTACGCCGAATCGATGACGAACGTATATCTGCGAGTATATAAGCGAAGAATGTATACCATACTGGTTCTTAACCGATGTTCCGCGAGTTTCCAGTGAAATTATGAAAGTCGATTTCATTTTTTAAATGATATTTATAATAAAGATTTAGATTATATTTTTTGGGAGGGCTACACTTTCTATACTAATACTTTGTTATTATTGAGTAGTGTCTTTTTAGTGTGTAAGGTATGTAGATTTGCATAATTCATTAACTTTTATTTGAGAGGATTTGTCTCAAAATTAATGATCTTTTACCACTAAGAAAAATGTGTTATTGGGAAAATTGTACAGTTATTTTAATGTACTTCACGGTTCTTTGCCATTACAAAGTTTTTAATATGAAATTCGTTTTCTGGCCCACTGGTGCAAGTTCAAAAATTCCTGTGGCAGCGAAAGGGTTAAGAACCACTGGTATAACAGGACTGACTTTATGAGGGGTGTATTCGAATGTCGGCAACGGTTTTACAGGCTCCTGAGCAGGCAAAAGAGGAGACGGTTCTGTAAACTACGAGAGATACACGGCGTTTTCACATTTTTCATTTTCGGAAGTCCTTTCTTGGACTCGCTTGCGTCAACAATGTAAACGCGGGCTTTGAAATTGCAGGTGGCAACGGTATGAATTTTGTGTGGAGAGAAATGTTCAAAGCGTACATTTCTCAGTCCACTGACGTTCCTGAAATTATTTATAATGCGTCCGCGTTTCTACGCGCAGAAATGTTGGTACGTTGAAATTTTCGACGCACCTACATTCTTTTACACCAAAAAATTGTTGGACCTCCAATTTTCTGCGCTCGAATTTTCACGCGTCCAAAATTTGTATTTTTTAATTTTTACGCCTAAAATTCCACATACAACTATATTGTCCACGCGTGTAACAAATTTCGCTGTCGAAATATTAAACGAAGAACACACCAACACACAGTTCATCTACGAATCTATGAATGAGCTTCGTCCTATACAACCGAAATGTACATTATTTATCGGGTCGTATCTTCCCACAGCAAGAGGACGGCACAGACACGATTTATTTTATCGCGTTTGACAATATCGTTTCTTGCGATACGTGTATGTACACCGAACGTAAGGGTGTGTGGGGGTGCGAATACGACGTCGGGACTCAAAATTCTTCGAACTGGGAAGAGACCACCGCCACCTCGACTTTTCCTTCAAAGTACTTCCGGCGCTCCGTATACTTCCGAGAAGTTCCACGATAACTTTAAATATTTGAGGATACGCGAACCACGTATAGTTGGGTATCTACCGATACACGAATGTTTGACGTCAAAGACGGTTCGTCTCGTCTGCAGGAAATAAGCGTCCGCGGTTCTTCGCTAGCACGTCTTATGAAAGTTTTAACCGCCTCGGATCGGAAATTTAGCGAATCGCACATAACCACGAGGATATTATTTTACACGTGATATTTATTTCGAACGCGAAATTTGATTTTTGTTAAAATATTGAATCTTTACCATTTCCTGAAGTACAGTTTGTAATAATATGATTCAACGTTGAATTTCATTTTCTAAATTACAACGAATTTGGCCAGTGACGTAATACTGTGTTAATCTTGTTCTTTTTTCTCACCGTTCGCGTGTATGTATGTGTATACATATATTTTTATATTTGAGCTTCTTCGCTTTAAGGGCAAATATAGTTTCGCCGCCCGTGTTTCTTTACGCGCCGTTCCAATTGTCATGGTTTTAATTGCTTATGTGACTACGTTCTCATTTACTCTCTTTTAAGACTGACTTTCCGCTTCCGAGGCTGTGCATTGTTCATCTAACGTTTCCAGTGCTTGCAGCGTAACTCCTCTCTCTCTCTCTCTCTCTCTCTCTCTCTCTCTCTCTGAAAGTGATTTTAGTTTTGCTTTTCCAAGAGCGAATGAAACCCCTCTCGCCTCTCAGTTTCTTTAGTTGATTTTCATGATTCAGGTTAAAACTCTTGACCGCGGTTAGAAACGGTACCTAAACGAGGAAATTTTGTTTTACATATGTATACGTATGTATATGTATACGTATATCGGGCAACGGTTTTGTAAGGAACTGGTCTTTATGAAAAATTGTGGCATAATTCGCCCCCGTGTCTTTTGAAAGCGTTCTACCCACAAGCTATAGTTTTACGCGAACGAATTATATTGCGTGCCGTCGAAATTAAAGCTGGCGGAAAAAGGATCGCGGATTTGACCTGAATTTCTTCCCGTTGGTAAAACTATGAAACTAATTATATCG
This sequence comes from Mimumesa dahlbomi, assembly GCA_917499265.3. NCBI lineage: Eukaryota > Metazoa > Arthropoda > Insecta > Hymenoptera > Crabronidae > Mimumesa > Mimumesa dahlbomi. The sequence goes on along the minus strand of OU824113.1, from coordinate 3,375,228 downwards.
CGTCGTATGGCACGTTTTGTATTTAAAAATATGAGATTATGAAAAGAACAGTCTTGCGCTGGTTTCCTCTTACGGCAGTCACGTATTTCATAATATAAGTAAATTAGTACCTAAGCAGCTAAAGTTAATTTCTTAATTCCTCTTTCATACGGAACCCTATTAGGACGGTAATTTAAGTAGAATTAGAATATATTAGTATTAAATTCACTATGCGCTAGAACCGTGACACTGAAATGCTTTAAAAATTATCCAAAAATTGTCGCAGAATTAATAACAATCTTTTGGAAATTTCACTCCAAGACACGAACGTTTAAAACCTCTGTACATTTCCTCCATTTCTACCAACGTAAACAACGGAAAACACATTATCAACGTACACACTCGATGTCGATATAAACAGCTAATAAACCGCGTCCAGTAATAGAGAAACAGCCGGGTCTCCGATAACAATTCAACACGCAGCCTCTCCGAACGTCGTTTAACCGTTGCACAATAAAACCAGGGGGGGGGGAGAAAAAAAAATTAATAGAACAAAGCGCGGCAAATGAAGCAAGGGAAAATTTCTCGCCTCCGACGAAGCGGATAATCTCCGATCTAGCTTCCTTGAATTACGTTATTCGATAAACGGACATGGAAACAGAAAGCAACGGGCGAAAAAAGGGGAGGACACGGAAGAAAGCACGTGAAAGATAAAGAGAACACGACTACCGTACACGCGAGAAAGAGAGAGACAGACAAATAGAATACAGAGAGAAATAGAGAAGAGAAGAGAACCGAGAAACTTACGGGCAAAGTCGATGGAGGAAAACGCGCAAGCAGGATACGTCCGTGCAAAGTAAATTCAATACTCACCGGTACAAGGAACCGAGTAATTTAGCGACAGAAAACGGGAGTCGGGCGGAGGGAAAAAAAAATAAAAAAGAACGAGACGAAATTCAATTACGCAAATTCAACAGGCCGAACCAGTCTGCCGGGGGGACGGAGCACGACGGCAGAAAATAAATATTCGAGCTCCGGCCGTCGGACGCGAACGAACCTTGGTATGTGTCGTCATGAAATCTAGCCACGCCTTAATGATTCAAGTGCCGACACGTGCTGATGACTCGATGAACCTCCCGAGTCATTCCATGTCTGCACCGCATATTTTAATTCCGTTACTTTGGAACATTGGGTAATTAAAGTGATTCGAATAGATATCATCATCATCATCATCATCATCATCTCAAGTGGTTGAAATGATTTTTACTGATTGATAGTTTCAAGTTTTTCTGTCGGACAAAAGTGACGATTAATTTAAAATTCTCCCGTATTGTTTCACCAGTCGAAAGTAGATCGTTCGTCGATTCAATTGTGTCGGAGCTACTAATTAATTCTAACGAACTTGGGGCGATTCGGGACGAAGACACGCGAAATAGTTTCGAAAATTCCGAAAAGTACGGATTTGACACGCGTACGAAATCCGACGGACGGGCAGAAACCGATTCGAGCGGTGCATTACCCGGAAGAATTACAGGAAATTATAGATCGCTGACCGTTGCTCGTTAGAATTCCGCGATTCAGCATCGACTAAGTGAACAATCTTCCCATCGCGGGATTTGCCTTTTATTCGATCTGACCCCGTTTCGCAAAAGCTGCCTTGAAAACGACCGTCGTTTGTACCAGCGGAGACCGTCATTTAAATAATTCGAACCAATTGACTGTTCTTCTACTTTCTTTTTCTCTTTTCTCTCTCTCCCTTTCCATTTTTTTTCTTCTTTTTTCCATCGCTGCGAAACCGCGATTAAGTCCTCGGTGTTATGAGCAATTGTGACATGAAATTTATTACCGACGTTCGCCTCTTTGTCCGATTTGTTTCTCGACTTATTTGTCCGGGCAAATTCGATCCCGCTTGTAATGAGAAAAAATGAGGATGCTACTGTTCTCGTTTAATAGCGGGGATTACGAGAATACACAATTGATCGCGGGAGCATGGAAAAGCACGCGGCGTCTTTTTCATTACGTTTCACAGTGGTAAGATTTTTTTCAATAACGGAATGTCGTTAACCCTTTTCAATGCGGCTTGTATTTCCCTTATGTTAATAACAACGATCGTAGAATTCTAAGGGAAGGACGTAATTACAGCTATCTGAGACAATACGAGGACATTCACTCGACTACGATTGTAATATTATTACACTTTACAGCGGCAATAATTCCTGTTGTTGAACGAATGTATTATATTTACAACGGAAATTGAGAGAAACAAATGAAATATCGAAATATCAAAATCTAGGGAAGATAGAATTGTTTACGGAACAAATGGTATTTACGTTTTGTGTAAATAACAAATTGTCCATATTTTCGATCTTATTTTTCCGTTACAATCCAACCGTGTACATAGATAACATACAAATTACTGTAATTCGCAGCGGACGCGGAGTGGAATGAAATTTCGTACGGTTATTATATGTAACGCTAAAATCGAATACACAAATAAAAAAAGAAATTCAGGTAGATGTTTCAAGCAATCCACTTAATACTTCCGCGGCATTAACGTCCGATTCGTAACCGATATCGTATCGAACCAAGCCCGTCGCTGACCCGTTACGATTTAATCTTTCATCAAAATATCGTCATTGTGAAATGAAGCGAAAACTATTCGTCCCACTTTCACAATTTTCCGATACCCGGGCCGTGATCCTGATGTTACATTTTCTTTTTCGAACCTCTTCGCGGTAGATTATATCGCGGTTGAGCAAATTTACTACGGATATTACATTTTCATATGCAAACACGGCCTGTCGCGTCGCGTTCACCTTTTATACGTTTGTCACCTTTTATCCCGCGGAAAATTTCCCGTTTATTAGCTCCACGGCTTCCAAAACAAAAATAAAAACACACTGCGAATTCACTTTCTCTATAACAAATCTACCCATATTTCTCACAGCGTTTCTTTCCAAATTTCTCCGAGATCTTAACACAAAATCCACGAAATGACAGTATCGATCTCAACATAGTCCCTGTTTCCCACCCCCATGGTCCACGGGATAAAGAAAAAGTCGGCGGACGGGACGTTTTCCACCAATTTAAATCACGGCGTGCGAGTCCCGTAATTCAGCGTTCTAAATGCTTCCACGAGGAAAAATCAAAAGTAATCACTGCGAAGTCCCGAGGGAGTGGCCGGCAGAACTCTTTCCACGGCTATTGTTTCACGGACGAGAAAGAGAAAGGCCGACCGGGGGGGGGGGGGGGAGGGGGAAAGAGAAACGGAAGGAGAGACGGTTTCTCTCGGTGTGCAACTCTAGGGATGCTGGTTAACTATCATAGCTCAGGTGCTTGTTCGAAACGAAAGCCGTGGGGGAGGGGGAGAGCTGGATAACAGCAGGGCCGTGGCCATTAGAACTAAGCTCTGCGAGTGGCATAGGGCGTATCAAGGTGTATTCGGAACCACGCCGGAAAATGTAGTCGCCATTAACACTGATACTTTCGCGAAGACGCTGGGCGTTCCGGACATTTGCCGGATCGCAGAGTGCGGGGGAACTAGAAATAGATTCACCGTCCCTGGATGTTGCTCGCTGGGAAAGCAAGTCGGAAATTACTTTCGTTTTTTGGAATTTTATTTGTCTTTTTTTTTGTTGGACTCCTTAGGACGGTAGTTCAGTTCGCGAGGGACCGTAGATCATATGGCTTATTACGCTCCAAATTTTCGAAATTCGCAAATTCCTGCGGGAACTAGTGGATTACGTTATTTTGTAATGTAACATATTATGTAATATAATGGAAAATATTTGATAACAAAAAAAAACGTAATATAATATAATGGACATAACGACCTTTTGTACTATCGCGAAATTTCGAGCCAATTTGGCAATGACACTTTAAAATGATCGACGACGTTTTGGTTGCGGAATCCGAAACCGAATAAGACAGTGAAAGATTCAGGTTGCTATCTAAAAATTTGCGAAAATGGCCAGCGAATTACGAAAATCGCGAAAAATCGTAAAATTATGACAGTTTTTTGGTTGGCATTCGCTCAATTTTTGAGATAGCGATCTGAAACTGGTACCATTGTTTTAGTTAGGAAATTCTACGCCAGATCATTATATAATACTTGTACTTTTCGAAATTTCGATTTTTCGCCAAAATCTGAAGGGGGTAGGTCAGGATTTTTTGCAATTTTCGTTTTTTGATTGCCATTTCCACAATTTTTTAGATATCAAAATGATTCTTTCACTGGCTTATTCGGCTTCGGATTCCGCGTCCAAAGTGCCCTGGATCATTTTAATATCTCAAAAATTACGGAAATAGCAAAGGATTTACGAAAATCGCAAAAAATCCTGACCTACCCCCTTCAGATTTTGGCGAAAAATTAAATTTTCGAAAAGTACAACTATTATATATTGATCTGGCGTAGAATTTCCTAACTAAAACAATGGTACCAGTTTCAGATCGCTATCTCAAAAATTGAGCGAATGCCGACCAAAAAACTGTCATAATTTGACGATTTTTCGCGATTTACAGTGATGTTAAACAAAATCCAATACAATTACACCAGTGTCTTCTATACCACATTAAATTTCATATCCCACCTTAATTTTTCGTTGTCTCACCGAAAACACCATAACGCGCAAACGAGTCGAGCAGAAATACCGGAATCCCTTCTTCCCACATGTGACACGTATCCCCGCGACGGGAACAAATTCCCTATACAGAGTCCCGGCTCCAATTTACCCTTATGCAGCATAACATGCCGACTATATAGAACACCGTGGACACCGGTGGGAAGTCGTGGGCATTCCCCATCGTTCTGCCACGCATGGAGTTATGAAAACATAGTACCGTCATAAAGAACCAAGGTAGTCAGCAGTGGATAAGTGGAGAAAGACATTTAACCGAAAAGGTATTCCGTTCGGACGTGGAGTGAGAAGGGAAAGGGAAGGAGAAAGAGCGAAGGAGGGGATAGGAGGGGGAAGGGGTGGTAGAAGCGAGACTCGAAAGATTCGAGAATTCCATTGGCTTCTCTGTCACGAATGGGTCTGCGAGGTACGTTTCATCGCTTCTCATCCGCGCTGACCAGCACGAGGTAAAGGGAACGGGACGATATGAAGGTACAGGCGATTCGAATCGAAGCGAGAACTGCTTCTCGTGAGAGGAAAAAGAACTCCGGCGAACATCAAAGCCACGTGCGGAGTCGTGTAATCCGTCGGTTACTGTTACTACCCTGGCGTCCTCGAAGGGACGAGGACAGAGGGACGAAGGATCGAAAGGATAGATAGATAGATAGTTTGTTAGCTGCTGGATAGAAAGGAACTTCGAGGGGGATGTGGATATATAAAAGGAGAAATAAAATGTGGAAGGGGGTTGGATGTACGGGAGACACAATAGACGGGGTGGGGAGAATGAAAATGAACAAGCGAGGGAACAAAAGGTAATCAAATATAGATTAGAGGCAGGTTCGTGTCGGCTGTTAAATAGTTTTGCCGGAGAGAAGACTTTTCTCGGTTGCTGGCGATGATTTCGTTTGATCTGCATACTGTTCGCGAAACGTAAAATTTCGTGGATTACGATACCAGTGGATCGGTAAAAAAATAGTTTGAATATGGGTGTCGGTGAGCACGTAAGTGTCGAGTGAAAGTTTAGCGGCTTATCGCGGTAATTCATGTTTTTAACGGTCATATAAAAATGAGGGCCGTAATTTTATGCGAGCACGTAATCGCTGGACGGGAACAGTTATTATTCGTACGTCTGTACAGAAATGACGGGGTAATAAATATTTCATTGTCCACGAAGACACAGGTAACTACGGAATGAATGAACAATTACCCCACGTCTGTGATGACATTTGAAAATTTGCAAAATTTTACTATTTCCGTCAGAACGAGTAACAAGTAATATACATATAATATAAAAAAAGTAGAATCACGAAATCACAAATCCCTCGGTTTTTCCTGAACCTCAAATCACAGAATATTTTCCATACCCCACAAACCGATCGTAAACTCAGTCGGTTTATTTAGTAGAACGAACGATTCCTAATCAATTTAGAAAACACGAGTGCAGCACAGAGAACCGTAAAACGGGAGGTAATAAACGGAAGAGCAAAAAGAAGGAGGGGCATTAGAAATCCGTCGGTAGATCTTTCATCAGAGTTTTTTTTAGGTGTCATTAATCGTTAGAGCCACGAAGAAGCGAGAAGTGCAACGCCCAATGGGAAAACGAATTTTATAGTGTTCTAAAGCGTCGCCCAGATCCAAGAGAAGTTTACAGTCAGTCGAGTTGAACTGCAACGGCCAATTTACTCTTCCCTTTGCTTGTCTATAGCGTTATGGCTTCATATCGAGCGATCCTCCGAAAACATGGTTCGCATTTCACATAAATCGCAATGCCAGAAATTAACGTTTTTACACCGAACACACCTGCGATTCCGCAGCGACAGAAAAGGGCCGAATACTGTGCGAATTCTTTTTTTACCGTGAAAGTGAGAGATTTTGTTGTGAACGAAGCCTAACATATTTCGGGATTATTTAAAACCATAATCGATTTCTTTGGACGGAGAGAAATTTTTTTAATGAAACACCGAGCAGAAATTGTGGCAGTTCCATGAGACGGCCGCGGAGTTAATTGAAAAAATTCCTCTAAATTTCCGTTGATGTTCATCTCGCATCCGAAAGCTATCAAGATTAAATCGGTATAATTCCAACAAATCCAAATGAAATAACATTCGTTCATGCATATCACATTTTTCTTCAATTCGTTAATGAAGAATTTGGAATATGATTATCGGAGAACTCTCTGCTCTCTCATCGAATATTTCTATTCTTTCCGGAATGCAGAACCACGACGGACACTTTCGACTACGTCCGCGACATTAAAATGCAAATACAAAAATTAAATGACGGTTATAATCCCGCATATTAAAGGTTAAATTTAATCCCAGGACAGATATATCCCGCAATGGAATTGTTAAAAATGCAACGCCCCCCTGACGATTTTTTTCTCACGGAGCGACGCGACGCCGGGAATGGCTGAAAATATACTAATTTTAATCTCGCAATATCAATACTGATTCTTATATTTAAATAGACGTTCATGCGTACGATGAAAATTTAATACAACGACGGTAAATAAAACGTCGCGTTCTATCCGTCTCGTGATTAACTATAATATTAAAAATTTACTCGATCCCTTAATAATATTAATTCGATTGCGTTAACAATTAAATACATATAATACGGGTATATCGAATGAGATACGAATATTATTGTTAACATTCTCATGTAGACTAATTTCCGATAACTTTCCTATAGCTGTTGCTGTGTTCACCGTGTATCGAATTTCGTTAAATCGTACAAAGCGTAATATCGAAACCGACAACTGATTACCATTGCTTCCTTAACTTTCCGCATCGCCCCATCGAGTCAAACATTCCCGGTGAAAATAACTTCAATCATCTCAGATATCTCCGACTGTTTCAATTTTTCCTCGAGAACACGCTTTATATATTTCCTGCGAAATGAACGCTACAAGAACGCGTCGTGACCATTTATAAGGCCGCCCGCGAAACGGAATTTCTCGTCGAGTACATAACGCGTTATCGTTACCTTTTTCGTACAATAAGCAATTTCAACGTTTCGCTACGTGATACACAGTAGTACATACACACACCCGACTCGTTTGATACGAAACACAGGAAAAATCAAGTAACAGATACATGCAAACACAGAGACATTATAATTAAAAATATCTCCCCGTCTAAAGTATCGATCCGTGGGAAGAATAAAAGAAAAATAATAACATTTCCAAATTAACCGGGGGAGTAATCGTTTTTTTTTTCTCCATCTGTCTACGGATATCTACGGTTCAGAAAGTCAAATAGAATTTCTCGTTATTTTACTTTGACCCGCACGAGGCGATCGGTGCGTTTCGGTGATTCGATGAAAACTGGTTAACAATTTCCTCCCCCTCTGTGCCTGACGAGACTGCCTAATGACGAAACGCACAAGCTTGTTTGATGTATTCATTAGCCGTCGGTGCGTCGCGGAGCCGACGCTAAACTTTCCGTAAAGATACCCACTCCGCGTGCCGTGTGTGTGCAATTACGTACAATTCCTGCCTACATTCCTATGCTGAATAATTAAACGCAGTCATAAGAGCCTACGGGACGCGGTCTCGAGCTTCGAGGTCATTACAGACTGGCAGAACGTTACGGTTGAGGTACTTCACGGCGACTGTCATTACAGAAATTTATATAACTTTCATCCTAATGGGACAAAGGAATTTCGGATGTTGCCCGCCGGACCAGCGGGACACGATCTAAACTACTTACACGTATAAAGCGACAGCGTACTAATTTGTACATCGCGAACGGCGACGTTCGGTTGAAATTCTGTTGTCTACGTAGCGATGTAAAACACGGTAAACAACGCGATCAATACGCTGGAACTGGGTGAAATATTTCTGGGGAAGTGGGTAAAAATAGTATTTCGAACGACCGGGAGATAAGTGATTCTTTCTATGGCGGGGGGGAAGGAAATAAAGGAACTGCTTTTATATTTCATTTTATACTATCAAATAGTCTGCTGGAAACGGGAATCATTTTGTGGAATATATGTATAAGAAGAGTTTTCCACCGTATTTCGAATAGAATGTCCGTTTTTCTCTGAAATTGTTTGTGTTTAAGGATCGCGTTAATAATTGGAATATTTGGCGATGACTAGGGGCGAACGGTCTTAGGTGTGAATTTAAAGCGAGGCAAATTGGAAATTTCATTTGTAATTCCGCCGACGATATATGTACGTATATTGGAAAGAGGCAATTCAGGCCGCAGACATTTGGAAGCGTGCCTACACGCGAAGTTCATTAATTTCCAATTGGTGGAAGTTTATATGTCATTATTATTTTATTATGTGTACCCGTGTGCTTGAATGGCGAAATACGCGAGGCAATTTGGCGTCATTCGTCAATACTCTCATAATACTACGTGTCCCCCCCGTAAACACGTACTAACACACACGAACGGGGCAGAAATCATATTACCAACGGTAATATGTACATTTCGGAGTATTGATAAAAATGATGAAAACTTTTTTATACGCCGGAAAAAGTCTATAAATGCGGAATTTGATGTTTCCAACGTGAAAACAGTCGGGAAACACAATTATTTTCGAGCCGCACGATTAAATGTTTCAGCGATACATACGTGAAAGCCAACAACAATTTCCCGACGATTTATGTGGAGGAACAAAATGATCCGTAAAACAATAAATACAAGATTCGTCTACCATTAATTATACGCGGGAATATCTGCGCGAAAATTTCGTTCGCAGTTATCGAACGCGTTCTCACAACTAATCCAACAACGATAGGCTTGAGAATTCCCCGAATTTCCGTTCCAGATTTCGCATAAATTTCCCCAACCGATTCGAACTACGCGCCCGGAAATTTATGAAAAGGAAAACTTTCCCGTGCGCGATGAATAAAGTATTGTTCAATCGTAATTTTAAATTCCGCCCGAACCGGGCAGAACTTTCGAATTACAAATTTATTACAACATTACGAAAATTTATTTGCCGGTAAGTGAGCATTGCGTGTACGTGACGCGACACTCCGGAACTCGTATCAACTTGCAGCGATGGCTGCTACGGAATTTACCGTGTCAGAAATTGGGAACACATAGTTTTCCCTGTAACGCGCGTTCGTACCATTTATCGCGTAGAAATTTCAACGCGTACGAATTTCTACACCTTGAAACTTCCGCGCGATAGAATGTCAGTATTCCGAAATATCTGTTGGTCTCAATCTCCGGAAAATCGAACGATTCCGAATCGTTGAAATCTGATGTTTTCAAATCTCCGCGCGTTAAAATTCAAAATCAAACCCCTCGAAAAGTTGTTCTTCTCCCTCGACTCTATAAAGCATTGTTTTCAGGGTTTAAATTCACATTGTCACGATAAAATTTTCATTTTCGTTTTTGACCGGCGGTCCCAGTCATTGGCGCGCAGTTAACCTGTCAAGTAGCGGCGAAATAATTCCGTATTTTCGCGTGGAGAATCCCGAAGCTCTGTTTGAAGCCGTTCACGTACGACTACGGTGACGTGGGCAACAATGAGCGATGCACGCAGAAATGCACGCGAACGTAATGCGAATACCACAATTTAACAATTGCGGTTACCGCGTTGGCAGAAATACGGCGTAAGAGCGCTCTCAAAAGGAGCGTCTCAAATAAATTACGAGTCACCGTAGTTGTACAGCTACCGCAGAAACAAACGAACAGTGAAATAAAGTGTAAAGATTCGCCGACCTCTATGAAACTATAGAATTTCGGTGGAATACCTATTTAGCATATTACGTGGCCTGAAAACAGTATTGTTTTCTTTAGGGAAACGTTTCGTTCGTTTGTTCTTATACTTATACTGTTCAAAGTTACTTAATTATTAATTAATTATTTTTATCGATCAAGAAACAGTCTACCGTGAAACGTTGAATTTCTCCAGTACGTTAAATACGTTTGAATAAATTTCTGAATACAGTTTTGCGTTGATCAATTCGGCAAATATTTGACTTGTAACGAACAACACGCGGTGTAATTATTTCAATATTTATCAGCCAATCAATCGTGTAATATGCAAATATTACGCGGGAACCGTATACAAATTATTATCGTACGAGACACCGCATGTATATAAACGAACAGACAACAACAGGGACACGGGCCAGGAGAATTCATCCAATACAGAAATGAAATCTTCTTCTACGTTCGCGAGACTTCGAGAACTGCCGATGGAATGGCGACGTGGAAAAAAAAGGCGCATGTAAATTCCTTTTAAACGTACAGTCCGAATCTCCGTTGGTTCTTACCGCACCCCCGAATTTACATAGAAACTCAACGTTAAGTCAATTCCCGAGTGCACGATTCGTAGACCGAACGAAAAGATCCTTTGGTGATCCTGCCTCGGTGAATTGTCTCGGTCTACGTATGCAAAAAAAAAGAAACAAAAGTCCCAACGAAACAGCGAACCGTCTAATTACAATTCCATTCTTTTGCAAGTCGTTGCCATTATTTCCTTGCCCCTACCTATGAATATAACGCGCGAAGAATACAAGTGGAATGAAAAATAGATATTGAAAAAGTCAATGTAATTATTCCAGAGATTCCACGAAAATTTGATAACGTTCATTTTCAATGTTGAATATAATATTGTCACTCTTCTTTTTCTGCTAGCAACTACGAGTTATAATTACTACGAAAAGTATGTTTCGGATGTAATGACTTTTACACAGCTTTTGTCTAAAGTTCCTCCACCTATATCCCGAGGTTTCTATTCACCAAGGACCTTCGAAGACATCCGACATCCAACGACCCTTTACAGGACTACCACAACTCCCATAGGACCTCAAGAGTGAGGGAATAACCACAGAACTTTGGAGAGGTAGCTTCATCATGGCGCTTCGCCATTATCTACAATTTTTCTTACGTGGTTCACGCAACTAATTCATCTTCTTCGAGTACCCACCCGTACCATTTGCATTAGTTAAATCATCAATAATACGTATTGCACGAAGTACGATCAATTCCCAATGCGTTTACAGCGACTAACGAACAGCTGAATAGACTCGTAGTATTTCGAAAGCGTGGGAATTTATTTAAATACCTAAATTTTACATTGTAAAATACCGAGATAAAAGCGTTTGAAACTCCGCGTCATTGATTATCAATGAAGACGGAAGGAGAATAATGAAAATACGTACAGAGTGGTCCATGCGATACATTAGAAGCTCGCATTTATCGTTACATTAAATTGGACAAAGAGCTGACGATTTCATGAGAAAATAAAAAGTTGGATCCTAAATTTTTTAAATGGAACGAGATATAAATTTCTCTGACACATTTTCCACTATTACACGTAATTTAAATGTGATAACAAAAGGAATTTCTAACTCCCCCTCACTGTTCCCAGTCTTATTTAAATATTGTTCACGTGTCTATCAGCATTCAGCATATTTCAGTACGTATAGTCCTTTTAAAAAAAAACGGTAAAATTAGTTCCATAATTTTACGGATTTCAGTCGAGTTATTATGAATACGGCGAAAGGATCACAACCCTTTAAATGGTATTTACGAACGTTATCAGCGCCCACTATCTCTCTCCCTCCCTCTCTCTCTATCCTGTTCATTTTCCCTTTGAATTTCAAACAGGCGACACAGCCGATGGATGAATACAGCTACGATCGGTTATACGACTTGCATCGCGCCTGAGTACCAGTATTCACCGATTGCATAGCCCCCAAAATACCGGTCGGGTATATGCATAGCCACAAGTATTTTACGCCGAAAGAGCTTTTCGCTCAACTGATCCCTGCTCTCCCGGCTTCTTTTCATCTCTTTGCCCCAGCATCCGCGATGATGAAATCTTCGGCGCCGGCGGAGCCCGTAAAAGTGAAATGAAACTGCCGAATTTTTTTTTCCCCGCCCGCCCCCCTCCCCCATCGAAATGTACTTTCGAAAAGATGCACCTGCTTTTCCGGGAATTCGATCCCGCGCGCGACGATGTCACCGCGGTTTTTACTTGTCGCCGTGGGGAATGATATACGCGTACACGACGGAAATCACTGTCAAACGCGAAATAGCAAATGTTACGTGTGTATATGTGTATATTTAGAGTATTTAGAGTGACTTCGTTTGCGGATAAACCGTGTGCATATTTCAAAGGGAAAGATTTTTAAGACCGTCCGAGAAATTTTCAATTCACCGAGTGCGTTCTATGGGAATTTGAAGATTCTCGCCTTTGAGATTATTAGAATACAGGTTTTTCTGATGGGTGAGTCGATACCAGAGTTTTTAAAACTTTCAATGGGTTTGATTATTTTATAAAAGAGAATGCCAGAGGACATGAAAAACATTACAGTACCACGGGTTGTAGAACTACCCTTCCCCCTCCCCCCCCTCGTGGTTCCTTTTCAAAGTTGGCTTTACAGTCAATCTAGAGAGACATTGGATTCACATTTGAATTTTAAACGGCTCTCAGAAGAATCGGCAGTTCGGTCTTCGATGACCTCATTCGCATTAGAGTGAAAAGTTCTGAGACCGTCTTCCAATCATCTCTTCGAACTATTTGGAGGGATAATTCGCAATCTTCCTGCTTCCACGTTAAACTCGACTTCTTGTGGGTAGTTGAATTTTAGTAGAATTAAAGAAAAACATTAGAATTCAGCTGTAAGTGATAGGAAATCAGTAGAAATGACAAATATATAGTCAGACAAAGATGCAGGAAAAATTGCACACGTTCGTTCATTCTTTTACATTTGAATATTCAACATAATTTACAAATGAACCTGATGTTCATTATTGTATCGAGAATTGAAGTATCTTCTGACTCCAGAAGTGAGTGAATTTCAAACTCTTCGGGAATTAGAAATTGTGAATTAATTACCAAACTAGTAATAAATAGATCGTATTATAGCAACGGTATCTCTACTTTAATACCATTGTAATTGTCTATTTAACATCATTTTAATAATCCGAGTACTTCGACCAAGTGTTTCCCGCGCTAATTGCCTACCTATCTCTGCTCCCTACGTAATTACGAACATTCTCGAAAAATCCGGAATAATTTATGTAAGACAAAAACAACCGCGGCGTGTTTATCCATGCATGAACATTTTTTATGTTCGCTGAGCAAATGGAACAATCGATACGTCAAAGCCACGTTCACGGACCGTTAACAGGCCTTTTCGCAATTTTGACAGTAGTCGAGCTCACCGAAATATCGAATATCGAAATGTGTCAAAAGACGAACGAACTGTGTAATAATTACGTAGAAACACTATACTTGGACGTTTAGATTCCAGATACTAAAACAGACGCGAGATATTTCGGCCGACTGTATTGATTTCCTACTTGTTTCCTTTACCATGTCGGATAAGATCAGGTAATAATGTAACATGTTATGAAAATCTTGGTAAAATCAGTTGAAATCAAACATTGAACATTTTTATTTCGAGCAGATATATTCTGTGTTTGAATTAATAATATTTTCTCATCTCAGAGATTGTCAGTTTCTACGAATATTTTAGCGAGGACTCTTTTCGTCAGGTGTGAAATTTATTACGAAATCCAGTTTCGCAATTGCATAGAAAACGACGGGAAAGTGAAGCGGCAAATATTGCTGCATGTAGTATACACTACATAACATACAATATATCGCAGGCAGATTAGATCGACATAAATCGATACAGAAGTTTTCAACTTTTCAATTTTTTTTTCCCAGTTACTCCCCGTAGGGCGCCTCGTAGTTACGGGAACTGGGTCGAATTTTAAAAAATATATCCACGTACACATAAATATCATCCCTGTGAAGTTGGCAACCCCGCGATTGTTGCGAGAACGAGTTCTAGAGTTCCTGATGATTTTCACAAATAGTCGATACCTTTTCAGAATCTCATCCCAATTCGATAGAAATTTTCATCCCTTGACGGAATTTGTCAATTCTTACGATGTAACTCTATACATCGATCCTTTTCACATCTCCATTCGACGTTTAAATACCAACGCGTGTATAAACACGAATGAATTCCCCATACTTCCATAAAACCATCTTACCACCTTTTGTAACCGGTGTAACAGATGTTCCGGGGAACATCGTGTTTTTCACGGGGGCGCAATTGATCATTTATTACATCACTGTTAGCCAGCTGAAATGGCAGTTCTACAATCCGTAATACGACGAGGTGTTCGGTAACAAAGGCAAACGAAGGGATCTTCCTCCTTATTAATAGTCGACCATTCTGTAGCTACTAGAGCGGTGAGCAGAATGCTTAAAACCACCCTCTTCTCGATTCCGACAAACGCAGATCGGGAATAATGCATAGATACGTTCTCTCGCCTCGTTAAATTCCAGCCTGCCCGGATCCTTGGATTTACAGAATGAAAGCACATTAATTAATACAGAATTACAACCTCGTTTGCTCTTAATCTTAAGATAATCTTCTAATTAATTATGGGCTAAGCCGACGCAATAAACGTATTATTGGTTGATCGATAAATGCTTTCCGCTAGGCCATTGATACGTATAGAAATTCACGTTGCTGTCCTTTAAAAAGGGAAACAATTTCGCTTGTCGATATCAATTAAGTAGAAAATTAATAATTTCCATGGAACATACTGAGGAATCATTTTCTAATCGATAACGTCCCTGGTAATTGCCGTTTAAGGTATCGTAGACACGTATCCACCTGATTGATTAGCAAATTATTTTCTATACGCCAGCGAGCTTCATTTCTTCTGGTAAATCCTTCGCGTACATTGGTTTCCCGCAGAAGGGACAAAGAATTTTTAGCTCTCGCGTACTGACAGAGTATGATCGATTGTGATAGATCGTCTTCGTCTGTCGGAAGAAAGAGAGAGCACATATTGACTTTCTTCCTGAACTGTTTCCAATCGATTTCCAACATTGTACCAAGCTACGTACTTTATCCTCTCCTCTTCCCTTTCTGCCTAACGTTGGAAAAGAATACAACGACCCATCGATAATTCGATTCTCTTCATTTTTAAATTTGTTTACTCGATTACCGTTCGATTCAAGATTATGTTCGGTGAAAAGAAATTTATCAATATGTACAATTTTGAGAAAATCTTGTTCCGACGATATACAATCTAATTTCTTGAAAATTTAACCGATGTACAGATATTTGAAACGATAGTGAAACCAGAGGCTCTTTTATCGATTTATTTAATAGGTTTATTATAAAAGATAGATGCGGCGGACGCACTTCAATTTTCATTCAAGTCAATGTCGCACCCTTACGTGATTCAACGTACTAATAATCGAACGCGAACTCCGCAGCATAATCCAATTGTACGATTGATCGAACAGTGTACGCTAAATCCCATAGGGGGTTGAATACGCTTGTCACTTTATGCGTCAGTGACTACCCTCTATATCAAGCGATTTTCTAAAACGTTAATTGCGGCCGAACTGTAACTGTACTGTCGAATACATAACATCACGCGAATCTGTACAGACTATTCAACATTCGTTCTGCGTGGCAAAAATAGTAGCTTTTTAGTCGCTTTAAATTTTACGTTTTTATCGTGTCATGCGAACCACCTTTTCTAAATGAAAGTAAAATTACGGAATATAAGAAACAATTTTAATTTAAGTTTTCACATATTGTAGAGTTTATTTTTAAATTGGAGCAACTCCAATATAGAAACAAAAATTACTTAATATCCTCGTTGGTGTTTTAGAAACGAAAAATATGACACTAGGTTTTCAAACTTTAGACGTAGAAATAATACACAGACACGTAACCTACTGCTCTTCAAATTTCCAAGACTTTCGAAATCCCGCGCTTTTAACCGTTACTTCTTTAGATCCTGCTGAACAAAAACTGCATCGCAATCGTTTTCATCCAGTTTCCAGTTGAATCGTTTCAAAACGAAAATTCCGACGTTTACGATATTACACGACACAACGGATTAGATTTTTAGAAAAACAAACATTCGGAGTTTTCGAAAAATACACAGTTACGCGAATTCGGTTTGAATATCTCTGACATAACCTATGAATCGAACGGAGCGCAAAAACCGGCCACTGGAAAATCTGCTCGCCCGTATATCGTACCAAAGCAACGTAAATACGTCGCGCTAAAAGGGAAAAAAAGACAGTCGCCACTTACCTTGCTCGATGTTTCAGCACAGAAGAACGGTCGAGAAACGTCAACGTTCGAATAACGTTGCAAACACAAACCGGGAACAGAATCGCAGTTCACTGATCACTGGTCAAAAAAAAATCACGTGACCCGTTAACTAAGCTTCACAACACAAAAATCGCGATCGATATCTCGCAAGTACCACCATCGAACCAATACGTCTCTGTTCTTAGGTTAGGTCATACCCGCGGTTGTAAAATAAAAACAATAAATAACCAAAATCAAATATCCCACCCACGATACGTCTATTCCAACGTACACCTGTCGTTCGAGTCGGTGAAACAATCCCAAAACAGAGACGTCAAAAAAAAACAAAACAACAACGACTATTAATACGTACCGAATTGCCAGCGGTAAAAAGCACACGTTTTAACCGTCGATTAAAAACCGCGGGAGCGTGAGAAAAAAATCACTCGTTCCACGTGAATCGTACGGCACTGGATCCCGTTTCTCGTGCGATCGATAAATCTGTTCAGACGCGAACACACATCGACCGCCCTACGCTATCGGAACGCCGGCCCTCCGAACAATTCCAACGAACAACACACGCTGTCTACCTCTTTCTCTCTTTCTCTCTCTCTCTCTCTCTCTTTCGCTCTCGATTCTCTCGACGTTTATCCGGGCAATGAGTAACACCGTGAGAGGTTTGAAAAGGGCGATTTAGGGGCGCACGATAAAGGCGCGCGCGGTACAGCCGCGGAACGTGAGTGCCGCTTCCAATGCCGACTGATGCGACGGCACGCCGCAAGCGGAACGCGCAGGCCCTACAAGACCTAACCCGCGTACCCTGCACACAGACACGGACACACTACTGCCGACTTCCCTACCCACGTACACATATATACAATGTCGAAGGTCCCGCTTTGCGGACTGTGTGTATGTTTTTCGGGAAACCGCGGAAACTAACCTCGAAAGTTTATGCCACTGGTTCTTGACCGGTGTTCCGCGAGTTTATTGTAACTGTCCCGCGGAATTATGAAAATGGAATTTTCGATTTGAATGGTATATGGAATGTAGATGTACGTTGTAAAATGGAGAGTGTGGTTGGGGATTTTGAGTGAAGGAATTAGTTTTGTGGTTTTGGAAGTGTTTTATTTAGGCAGAAATGGTCCCTACGTTCGGAAAGGGTAGGAATTACTGTTTTAAAGTTTGTAGTCTAAAGCTGTGTATTTTATGAATTTGTTTTTTGTCTTACAGTGCACTTGAAGTTATATATGAAAACTTGTTCGGCACATTAGATTATGATGGCGGAAAGAAGAGGACGAAAAAGGTAAGGTTATTGTTGTGGTACCGAATATAATTATTTGGGACTGCTTGTTAACTGTTGTACATGAGATGGCTATGATTATTTATATTCGCCACCGCAAGCTATGACGACCAAAACGCATTTCTTGCAGTGAACTTATTCCGAAATCCTTTCCTTAGTAGTAGTTATAAATTAGAATCCGCAGAAGTCAATTTGCATTAATCTACATTACTTTCCATATCATAAAAATAGATGGAACAAAATAATTGCCTCGAGTAATGTACAGAATATAAATATCAAAAAGTGCAAACTTTGTTATACCCTGTAATATGGGTATAATAATGTTAATGTATAACTGAATCAATTTTAATAACGACATCGATAGGAGAGATAATATGTATTAGGAGTCTTGATAAGGAACGAAGCATAAGTTGAATAATTAACGACAAATATAAACCTAGATTATCTTTCTTAAATAGATTACAGCAATTTATTTATTATTATGAAAAAGGGATGGCCGACAAAAGCTTTATTCGGCGGAATGTAGAAATTCTGAATCATATATTACACTGGACCTAATTTTTAGCAAATCTTGCCGGCGGATTAAGAGCCATAGAAACGAATTAATAACTGCGAATCAGTTTATTCGGGTTTACCTCGGCAAAACTCGAGAAACTTATTATTGGCTAATGCTACATCGTCCCTTATTTATGGCCGGACAACGCCGGTCAGGTGTAATACCTGCCGCATGCGAATATCGAATTTCTGTGTACAATTCACCATGCATAATATTAGCACGATATTGTAATTCCATCGTTGGATTATGGAAGAGGCGATAGGAATATCTAGTAGGGGGTTTTATGGATGTCTATAAAACTCGCGATTAGCTTTCGAACAAAATGTAACCTAGGACACCGTATGGTCTTTCGTTGAATACGTGATTGTTTAACCGGGTTTTTTTTTATGCCGATACAATTTTATCGGGGAAAACGATATTTGCTCGTAACGTGATATTATTTATAATGAAATATTGAATGCGTTTTTTGGAAAAACACTGCGCTACTTTTATGGACTCGATTGTTCTGGCGTTACTTATCGGGATGCAAATATTGGAATTCAATGTGTAGTTGCAAAAAATTTCTCCCCATTTCACGAATCACTGACGAAATCGCTTGTAACTTCGTCTTAACAAGCACGAGCGATGAATGCTGAGCTAATGCGCGACCCAATTACAGACGTTCGTGAAAAATTGTTTGAAATACTCCGCTGAGTTGTCGGAGAGTGGTTTTCTTTGCCGGGTAAAGCACGGTAATTTACGTGCGAACGATTCGACTGAAATTTTTAAGTATTTCCCAACCACATTGATATCCTACATATGACGATTACTTTGATTTTTGTACACCCACTTAAAAGACACGAAATTTCGATCTGACAATACGATGGAAGTGAAGTAAACTGATATTTTTGAGGATTTTAATGTATCTTTTCGTAATTAACACGCGGTTCTAAAAAGAGAAGTTAATTTGGCTGATGATCGATTAAATGCAGATTAATATTCTATGGTATGATTCATATTGCACATTTATATGTTTTAATAACGATAAAACATGTAGGTATTCAACACTTTTGTCATAAGAAAATCAATTTTCTAACGTTCCATTGTTCCCAACGAAGAGTCGACGGTTGATAAATAAAACCAGAAGTGGTAAATTAACATTTAATCTTGCGAGAACATAGAAAATAACGAAATGAATGGGGCCTTTCATCGCCCCAAGTTGCATAACAATGATATTTCCAGGAGACGTTGCTAGAATAGGTACACAATTCTAATTTATTCTGATTATTGTCCAAGAGAAAGATTTATTCGGTAGATTCCAGGACACGAGTTTGCAAGTTTCACGCCCTTCTACACCGGGCAGAATGGGACTCCGTAGAATTTCGAAAGGGCTGGCAACAAGTAGAGTGTTTCTCTCAAAAATACGAACTCTTGATAAGTAGTTACAACATACTATAATTTCAAATCTATTTCCCTACAACCAACTCTCTCCCAACTCAGCACGGATAACTTACAATATTAATAACATAGAATACAAAGCACATGAGATCACAACGAATCGTCCGAAGAATTTCAAAACACAGAATTTCGAATGCGTGAGAATCCCAAACCCTTCGGTATTTCAACACGTGGAAAATTGTCACGCGGTTGAAATATCAGTCGACCAAAAATTGCCGTCGTTCTGATATTTCAGAGACACAAAACTCACCCACAAATGTCGACGAACAAAGCCCTGGGGGGCGCCCAAATTTCGTTGACCTAAAAACTTTGAAATCCTGGAAGCAGGCGTGACTGAATGGAACATAACTGGCCGCTTCTCGTGTGAAACTAGCCTAAGGGTTAAAGGACATTACGCGAAGCTGACCGGTTTTATAAGCCTCACAACAAACCCGCAAACCAGAGACGTAGTAACTCCTAAACCCGGGAGTATTGAGGTTGGCCGCTTCAGCTAGGCCTGGAAAGCCATGTGGATACACGTGTACGTATGTACGTATGCATGTATGTATGTATGTACACGTATATTAGCACTTACCACGCCCGGTTGTGTGCCGAGTTAGGAAGGTGCCGAATAATTAAGCACACCGGGGTTACTTAAAGCGCATTCAACCCGGAAACGCGGAAAAGTTCGAGCAATTAATATTTCCCGGGCAGGCAGAGTTCGCTTGTGCGAGAGATCGATCGTGCGAACGGGTCGATTTGCTTCGCTGCACTGTCGAAATAAACTTTGGATCGCGGCGGTGTTTACGTTATGAAATACCTCCGGGCTGAAAGCAATCCGTTTGCTTTCTGTGTGTGTGTGTTTTTTCGCGCAGTCGCGCAATTAACATGATTCGAAATATCGCACAAAGCACGTGGACTTTAAAGTTCGTTAAGCTACATTTCGTTTACGAAACGAAGGATATCGAAATTCGTGGATTAATAGAACTCGTATAGGGGTTTCATAACATTTTTCCGAATAATTTCGCATCGTTGGGGGAACGAAGGTTTTTTTTTGCAGAGAAAAGTATTCTTTATTTTATTAACTAAATGAAAAGAGCGAAAAGGATGTTGGTTATGAAAACATGATAAAAATCAAATTTGCAAATTCTGGGTGTGGAATATGGAAATTTCCTCCATCTATACTCTAAATGCATTAATACTTGGCGAGATCTAAATTCATGAGATTAATTTTAGTGAAATTATGTGTTTAGCCAGAAAAAAAATTACACTTCCGCGGGCCCCGTATGACGTCTTCATAAAGCAATGATTTATTCATTACCGGAGTAATTAGGGCTGCGGGAAGATTGTGGGAAGTATACTGGACAGCGGTCTATATTAATGATGGTTTCTCATAAAGAACTAATATCTCCATTATAGCGTACAACCCGCCGTAGCGAACGTGTTAATAAAATTTGTTAATTGATTAGATTCACAGGTAGCCACGGTTCTTATTACCGATTTCGTTGCCTTGATATTAACCGAAATTGGTCATTTCCGGTTGCCCGATTAGCCGGTAAATTACACACAACAAATAGCAGTTTAAATTAAGCTGCCCATATAACCCGACACTTTCAGGAGCAATTACTTTCTTAAATCTGAAATAAATTTATCTGGCTAACTTTTACGGCCGGTGTTACTACTAAAGTCTATTATCAGCTTAACTTGTTCCAAAGCCCGAGTTTTTAAGTGTTTACGTAAAATTTCCGGGGTAATTTTAATTTCTTTCAAACAGAACTTTATTAAAATACATTTCGAATGTAAATTAATCACGCCGCGGCGAACGCTGAAAATTCTCTAATCTTTTTAACCGACCCGCAACATTTTCCTATCTCGAATCGACTCTCTCTCTCTTTTCTGTTTTCCGGCTGAAATTCGAGCGACGTCACAGAGTTAATGTAATTTAGTAAGTATCTTCCGTGTAATAGAATGAAAGGGGCGCCAGCCTACTTGAGAGTTCGCGACACCGAGTAGAATAGACCTCTCCGGTACGTTTTATTTCACTCTTTTTCTTTTCTTTTTTTTTATCTTCGCGAGAAATAAAGAAGCTCCGCGGAAGGCGGCGGAGGTGTGTTCGTTAGACCGTGAAATACGAGCGGCGGAAAGTTCGTTCGTCTTAAACGTTATGTTGTAAAGTATGGTCCATGTGAAAATCTCAATAATACCCGCTCGCCGTCTCACGCGGTAATTGGGCAACCAAGTATTCTGCCTCCGGAAATTGCCTAGAAATTGCCGGAAATATGGAGTGATCTTACGGTTCGACGAATACGCTTACGGCGTACCGTTTTCCGTACCTTATTATGGAAGCCTCGTCGAACGCGGATTCTGCATTACCGGCGTTGTACTCGAAGGCAAAAATCTTCGCCTAATGATACTTCGGTTTGCGTTGGGAAATCACCGGCCGATGAGAATCGGCGGTTCCGGTTCCGCGTCTCTGCTCAGCCGATTTCACCGCCGCCCGGTTCCTGTAACCTTAATTGAGGGAATGAATCCAGGGAAGAGAGTATCTGTCTGTATGTTATACGAACGTGAAAAGTTTACTTGTCTCACATGAGAGGAAATATGCGGAGAAATATGTGGACGCATAGGAATATGATGAGAGGAAATTGAAGTGTACGAGTAGTTTGAGAAGTTGTTAATATAACGTGTTATTAAAGTATAATTAGGTGATATTCTTCAGCTTTTGAAAAAGGTTATACAATGCTTGGGAAATTTTATGCAGAATATTCTGATGGAATATAGAATTGAAATGTTATTAATTATAAATGGCAATTGGAAAACTATAATACTGTAATACTTTTTGACCGTCAGTTTAATAAGTTTAAAGACGTGAATCTGTGACGTTTTTCATTCAATTCTGGGTTGAAATTTGCACGAAAAAATATGCCTTGTATTTCCTTAATGATATTATGAAATAACGACATCATTTCTCCTATAAATTTTGTCCTAATTGGTTTCCCTTTTCGCCATGGTAACTCACTCAGTGGCGACTAGCGGCTGTTCCTAAAAGTATAGTATTTAATTATTCAATTAAAATCACTGGCATTATACGAAGCTTTGTAAAGCCGTAATACTCCAACGTAATCTGAACATTAAATTTTCACAAATTTTCTCGCAAATACACTTTGCTTAACAACCGCACAGATTACTTCCGTGTTCCACATACTTCCTCGTAACGATCATTTTACCGTCGTCGTACTTCATCTTAATTAACGTCACTCGATGACGGCGACGGTGGTCAGACCAGACTGAGACAGTAACACATCCAGCGTGAAGGAATACGGGAGCTTTATAAAATTAAAATCCCCAGGGTAAATGGAAACGATCTTTATCAAACTTCCACGTGCACGACACCACCACTACCACTGCCCTAATGATTCTCATACCGTCGGGACACGAATGTTTCTTTGCCGCGTAATTAAAAGGTTTTTTTTTTAACGATCTTTTGATGCAAAGATTTCCACGAATACCATATCACGCGCATGTGTGTTCTCCTCGATGGTATCTTCAACGGTTTTCTCATTCCCCTTTCGAGGATCGCATAATTCTTCGGAAACAAGCCGAACAGGTACATAAATTATAATTATGATAAGTTCGAGGATGAAAGATACGTTATGGAACTTAACGCGACCATTCATCATCGTGTAATTAAATTTAATTCCCCGACCTGTGAGATATATAAGTGTATATCAGTACGCGATCGTGTAACATAGTTAAAAAGCCTCATTTACATATCGAGATACGTGTAATGACGATGAATGTGGATGTCCGCGTTTGAAATTAATCGGGGATTAAAAAGCGGATTTATGCCTGTGATCCAACTGTTTTATTGTCTGCACGTATAAATACTGAATGTTCTTGGAAATGTAGTGTAAGTAATAAAAGAAAAATCACGGGAAAACGTTGCACAAAAGCAAATCCAGTTTTTGAGAGAATGGGTTAATGTTGCTATTCAACGGATTTCCTAATTAATAAATTACAGTTTGTTACTCACAATGTTTTATTATAACATTCGCTCGAAAGATTAAAAAATTTCATCGAATTTTATATGAACATAGCTGGTCTTAAAATCCACCTTCGCCATAAAATTGCCGTAAAATTCACATGTTGAACGTGCGAATTACTATGTAAATCGGAAACAGCGGGCAAATAAATCATATTTCAGATAACGGAACATTTAGAATCGCGTCCAAAGCGGTGGTAGCAACAATTTCGTTCGTGTTGCGAGGCGGCCAGGGCAAAATCCGCGCGAACGTACGAGGATTTCGCCGGTGCATTTCCTGTACTTCGTTTAACTTATTTGCCCGTGTTACTTATAATTGACCGAACGAATCCTAGGATCCCTGTCGCCCGGCGGAAAACGGTATTTCCACAAATAAATTGACAGTCCCCGCGAGCAAAGTGAAATCCTGCCGACCCGTCGTTACCAAAATTCAAATCTCGTGGAAATGAGTTAAACGGTTCACCGGCCCTCTGAACCGCTTTTCACGGTACGCTCGCGTCTCATTTGCCGCGCAAATTCCGTACAAAGTACGTGCAAAAATACTTTCCGACAAATCTGCCCGGCAATTCGCGGGGAAACGTTCTCCACCTAAACGATTTCACGTTTGAATTTTCAATCATAATCCCTCGATTCCAAAACGATACACCGGTCCCCCTTTCCCTCGATAACGATCCTCGAGTGTAAATATTATCTTCGCGAATAAACATATCGATATGTCAACGCTTCTCTCGCGTATTCCAAACGATAGGTTCGATTTTAAAAGATCATTTTAAAGAAATCCAACGCGATCGAATCGAGTCCAAAATCAATTTCACTCAGTACGAACAACTTCCGCGGCCGACCCTTAGGTGGTATTCCCTTGCCCTGTCCCATTACATTCCACGGGACATTCGCTCGCACGCCACCGCTAATTGTTACCGAATCCACGTTCCCCGTACCGATACGTTTGCAAATGGGTCAGTGACAATTCGTCATGGTCCGGCGCGGAATTGCCGTCGGAACTCGGCAAGTGGGCCGCCAGATTAAACGGTCCAAGGCCGTATCGACCTGTCCCAAGGTTCGAGCCGGACACGTTCAACGCTGACGTACGATTCCGACCCGGGTGGGACACGCGTACCCACGCACACCCATCGACGAATTACGGCTGCGGTGGCGAACACACGACCGGCCGTTTGCCGAACTTTCGACACGAGCTGCTGAACTCGCTTCCGTCGCCCTATGTCGACGGCCCTGACCATTGGGAAGTACACCGGGTGCGGTGAAATATGGATCGGTGGTGGGTACTTTTGATTATGGGTGCCCATGGTTCGATTGTCATTAGGGTGACGGTCACTCTTGAGTTTTAATACGTGATTGTTGCATGGACACTACAATCTGTAGATTTTAGGTATAAATAGAAATATTTGTAGATAGTTTATAATGTATTAGTTTGTTTATAGTATTGTTGTAACGATGGTGGTGTTGTAAAAGGTTTCAGTATTGACATTGATTTGTGAGTAGTAGGAATTGAGGTGGCGGTCACCGGTGACCCCTGCATCGTTAGTACCGATTTAAGTGCCGGTCATCGGTGATACCCATTCCGTCTGATCATGGTAAACATATTCTACTCGAACACTAGTGACTCGTAATTACAGTTAGAATTGCCAAACAAACCTAATACACACTGGTAATCTGTGGTGTAAAGTAGTACTTTAAGTTACTGTGTCATTGTTAAGATCGCTTCTGTCGGGAAACTTGAAATGTGTGTGAACACAAATCGAGGGAATGTCCCGATGTTCACGAGGCTTTAGTCATGAAGAAAAGAATCGATTACGCGCGGGTTACTGGACCGCGACTTGAACATTTCGTTCGGAACCTTTCGTTTATCGGATGACTGGTTTACCATTAAAGTTGACCGGGTCATGAGGAATTCTTAACTTTAAATTCCATTGGTGAAATTCATTTCTAAGCTGTCGATCAAACTTAGAATCGAGAGACACAATGAAACATATCGTTAATTATGAATAATGAACCATAAATTATTCCAATGAGTTCCTGTCGGGTGGTGAAATATTTTGACAAGTGACAGAATAGATTAAAGAAAACTATTAAATTTGATTTGATCCATATTTGACACGCTTCATGGTTCAGAAATAACAAGATCGTTAGTTTATCTCTGCTCAAAATGCGTGGGATCCTCGCAGTGACTGCAAACATATTCCCGGATTGAAATGATGATACCCTGCGACGTTATCACAAGATTTACCATTGACGATAACACGATTCTTGTCATGTCACAAACTCAGATGGTTTATGTTCCTCGCCCGTAGGAAGTTTATCAGGTATCTTGTTAGTTGGGTGTAAGCCTGGGATGAGAAACACTTTAGGGGTAAGTCAAACGTGATTGTAATTAGCTCGAAAACATTGTACACATTTCTACTGAATTTCATGTAGAATACAAGTATACATTTAATATCGTAACACCTGTGTGTCACGCTACAATGATTTTTATCGCTTTTCATGTTTCACTTGCCAATTTAGAGATATAACGTTGTCGAACGTGAGACATGAAATATGATCGTTAATAATTATTGATGACAGTACCATTTTATTTGAATATGGAAAAAAATCATTCTGGTTGCTTATTTCTATCTGCATGTGTCGCGTAATAGTTATCTCAAAATTTCAATGATTTACCTCGCACTAAAGCGCGCTAATTGCGTGTATGTGGCTATGTAAAATACGTTACATCGACGGGCTTTAATGGAGTATGATTAAAATCGAAACTGCTCTACGCGTACAGACATACATACATACATACATACACAAGACCGATTATCAATGAATTTTCCGTTTCCTATATTATGAATGTACTGTAATTATTTCGAAAACGTCACCACGCGAAATTTATGAATATTCACAATCTTCCGCTTTGTTACGCTACAACGTCAACATAACATTGCTTTGACAATTTCCCGTTTAATATCGTAGAAAACATCGATCCGGTTTCCATAAATATTCATTCTTTAAAATAACGCAAATCTTTTCACCGCAGAATTTAACACTTCAGTTGTAATCCCATTTTTACACAATTCTTTCTCCACGGAAGTGCGACCGGTTCTCGATTTTCACGTTCTTTATTATAACACCGTAATGTATGTACCTCCCACTGTGGTTTACACAGAGGATACCCATATATTCAGTAATGCATACATACGTTCGTCACAGGGAAAAGCCGCGACCCCATTTTCCTGATGTAACAGATCAGATATTTGAATTTGGTTCGTTAAAACACTGTATAATATTACACACGTGTACGGACAGATTTTTGGCAAAAAATTAACTTACAATAGAAAGAAAGATTTTCTAAGAAACTCTCGAAGAACAATCCATTTCAGTTATATTTATCCGATTTTTAATTCGATTAGAAATGAAAGAGTTTCGACGTATTTATTTCACAGTAGTTGTACATATGAAAGATACGTCAAATTTAACTAAATCATCGGGGTTCCGACCAAACATTGAATTCGCGTTTCGTGGATTTAGATTACTATATCATACGTATGTATTCCTACGATTCCATCCAATACTCAAACGATTTCATTCTCGCATATTTACGGTTCGACGCGATATTGCATCGAGTTTTGGAAGTCGATTTATTATCCCTTTATTATTTACAGATTTCAGAAACGTTTCGGTATATTTACCCGGAATAACATTATAAACGAGAGTCCACGTCACCGATGATACATGAGTCTTTCTAAGTATATTTTCGGTCACCCGATTTGAATAACTATAATTGAAAATACCTCCAGACAAGATAACTATACCACATGTACCATTCTATTTCAAAACAATGTCTATCCAATCAACCCAATAACCACTAAATTGACTTTTTCCCACTACCAAAGATCAAACAAAAATTTCCCAAGTCCACAAACGTCGTAAGTCAACCGTTCGTCACCGACGGAAACACGATCGAG
The DNA here is from genome assembly GCA_917499265.3 of Mimumesa dahlbomi. NCBI lineage: Eukaryota > Metazoa > Arthropoda > Insecta > Hymenoptera > Crabronidae > Mimumesa > Mimumesa dahlbomi. The sequence goes on along the minus strand of OU824113.1, from coordinate 3,347,296 downwards.
ACACACACATATACGCGCCACTCGTAAACGAGACTGATAAGCACCACCCCCAGAAGCCTATTCGTAAAAAAAAAACTCGCCCGTCCCGATGGTATTCACAAATGAATATATTTCTCGCGCCCAGCCAACCGTGCCTAACGCGACATCCAAAAATTGCCGCGTCGAGGAACCGAAAGAAAAGTGAAACATCGACGCGGCAACCGTAGGACTCGGTAGGACGTGGAGAAGGAGTCTGTGTGTACTCGAGTGTGCCGTGTTTATGTGCGCGACTGTGCCGGGAGTCCCACTTAAGCTGTCGGCAAAATACTGAAGGAAGGAAAACGCAAAGCCGCGGAACGTCGAATGCGTTGCACACTCTTCAGACCGGTCTGCGTCTCTCTTTTTCTCCGTCGAAAATTTTCTCCGTCTGTCAAACCCCCTCCCCATCCCTCCCTTCCATCCGTCCCCCCTCACCCCTCCTGTCGCACCATCTCTCCAACGTTCCTGTTCCCAGGTTTTAGACGATCCCGAGGAGAAGAGAATTCCGGGTACTCCCGCGGGAGTACCGGGACTCACGACATCACGGTTCGACAACCGAGTACGTAGTCGCTCTTTCCGCATCCTTGAGCCACGCGACTCACTCTCCCGTCGATTTCGTTCGCAGAGTGGTCGCCCCCCGGGGGTGTGTAGGTGACGCGGGTACACACGTACACGTGGCGCGCACACACGGACGGATTCACGGCGGGCTCGGCACGTGAACGCATTTTCCAGAGATTTCACTGAACAAGACTCGAGCGCCGCAAGAACCGTTTCGTCGCACACGGTTATAGAAATTCGGCGGGGTTGGCGTTTTTAATCGACCTTTTCTCTGTTTGTTAATGGTGTTGTTGTTTTTGGTATTATTTAATATCGTAGGTAGAGGTGTTTTGGAATTTGGACGGTTATTTATGGGCCGCGTGGATGTTGCTCTGTGTGATAAGTATTTAGAAGTGTTCTTAATTGTATGTGTGTTTGTAGTTGTGGGAAACGGGGGGAAAATGCAAACGCGGGGGAAATTCTGGGTGATGTTAACAACGTTGACGAAACTACGTGTCGAACGGTTAGACGAACCCGATTCGCATGATGGTCGGTGGTAATGACTTGTAGCATTTCATGGTTACGACTTCCTAGCTTCCCGGAGGACTCAACGGTACCATTCGCTGATTCATAGGATCACTGGAACCGTAAGAAAGTGTCCTGGAAAAAAGGTGATAAATAGTACCGGCGGACTATATAAAAGTATTTTCAAAATGGGTTCGGGTGACACGAAGAACTCGTTCATTTCTCAACACTTCAACACCCCGTTCGTTGATGTCTTGAAGAACCCAACAAATTACTCAATTTGTAAATACTCTACTAATTTCAATAATACTAAAAATATCTTTTCACGTATATTACAAATTCCCCCCGAGTCCATCGGTTCAACTAATATTTCCCTTGTCGTAATGGGAGGTCATTGATACCTGTTCAATTTCCCAAAATACGTGAGGCCACTTTGGGTCTCTAAGAAATTCGCTTAGCCCGGGGTTGCGAGGGGTTCAGTTTATCGTTGAAGGCGTGCAATTACCCTGGCGACGACGTCGACACCGACGCCAGACTCGCAGCGTCTATCTCAGCAACGTCGGAGCTCTTCCTACGGCAGTTAGGAAAGAGTATCCTTCCTACGAGATTGATTCGGAGAGAAACTACCTCCAGGCTCGTGTTATTCGGGTTCCTTTCGTTCCCCGAGATTCGGTCGGTCGGTCGAAGGTGGGTCAGGGGAATCGATTCGTTCGATCGGGCAACGATTTGTCAGAATCAACGGACCTATCTCACCGTGGCCCGTTTGCCATCGGTATTACATGGTGTTTCGTGGTACCGGAAGTATCGCTATTTATTCCTGGCCGTTGAACGTTCCTCGAATCGCGCAGCTAGTAATAACGTATGAGTAAGGAGCTATGTATATGTACAATATAGATTCATACGTACAAATAGCGTGGTATTTCTACCTTGGATTTAATGATAATCGATTCACATGTGCGAACGATTAATTCGTTGGATCGATCTTTATCTAACTGACGGTGAAAAGTTTAATTTACTTTAGGAATCACTTGATACGAGAAACAGATCAGCTTGTCGTGTGATTTGGACTTTCGGTAAGTACTTCTGTCGCGGGAAAAGGGGGAAGAAAAAACAAACTGGGGATGCGAAATTAAAGCGGGACTTAACGGAATTACACCGAGGTACATGTGTGCTGTATTAAAGTGCACCGGAATTTTGCTGTAACGTTCAAATGGCACCGCCATGAAGCCGAGGTTAGCGTGGAACTAATCTGACGCTGTGGACCCCTTTGGTTTCACGCCCTGTGAATCTTAATTTTATGTACGAACTTGTTCGGGGGAACTTGTTCGGGGAGTCAGGAATTAGGTAGCTTCTTAAACGGGTATTTAAGTAACCCTGATGTATGCGCGTTACGGGCCGACGGAAGTAAAATGACCTCACGGGGCCGCAGACTCGACAGGTAAATCGCAATTCTTGAAACAACTTGTAGACCTTCGCTCCAAAACCCATTAGAGAGCTGGTTTATCCATAGTCACGAATTTCAGTTGCATTTCCAGTCCGGTCCTCGTCCATGGAACTTCATCGTGTTCATTACGAAAATCGTGTTAATTATCTATGTAAAAAGTGTGAACGAATCAACTTCACTTTTCCTGTTTCTCAATAACGTAAAGACTTATCAAATTCCACGGTAATAACAATTTCGTGATTCCATTACCTTTGAATTATCAACAATTGAAAAATATCACACGCGGCGATACTCTGTTTAATCCGCAAACACATGTAGCGATAAGCAAAGTAATTCTACCAACGTCCACCATTTCCCGGTGAGAATTTCATTGTCAAAACCCCTCTTATTTTTTATGCAAACAACGGGCCCCAGATTCGATTCGACAGCCCGTTCATTTCGATCGCGATTTCCCGTAAAGAAAAATAAAAGACGCCTGTTTCGCGATTCTATCGGCAGCGTACGGGGGTTTTCAATTTGCGGGTGCAAAAAGGAAAACAAAAAAAAAAAAGAATAAAAACAAGAAAAACCCAATCCACGGCTAACTCGACGGGCTCTTCGGGCCCCACTCTTTTCACGTGTTTCACGCGCGCTCATCCCCGCGGAGACCTACATACACTTCCGGAAGGATAAACGCGCAACGGGGACAAAAGGAACGACGCTTCGCGTCGGCAACGATAGTTTGTTTAAAGCGCGGAACAATCGCCGGTTCAACGTACCGACGTCGCACCCTCCCTCCCCACCTCCTCCCCTTTTCCCCGGCCGTATCGGCGTCCAAAATACTGCTGATTCAATGGAATGAAAATACACTGCCCTCCCGGGGACGTACCCTTTACGGGATATTGATCTGACGTAGAGTACGGGCCTCCTGTACTGCGGCATTAAACGCTGTACGAGCGATGACACGCCGTACGCGGGAACCGTGTGTATTACGGGGAATTTACTTGAAAATCAACGAGCCGTATCAACCGTTCCGCGTATCAGGTCTTTTTTTTTACCGGCCCGGGGGAGAGGAGAGGAGAAAGCGTAATTTTTGTTCACCCGGCCGGGGGACGTTTAATTTAGCGAAATTGAATAAATAGCACGGTGAAATTGTACGAACCGGGGGGTATTCGGCTGGGCGAATTCGAGTTGTGATTCTTAAAAAACGGGTGGACTTGGATACGTGTGTATACGTGGTGTATGTATTTATTTACTTAATTAAATATCGGACGAGAAACGCGAATCTGACGGGGAGAAATGTGCGTTGAGAGATGCTTCGGTGGTACGGTGTATTAAAAATGAATAGAATGTTTAATTAGCAAACGGACCGAGGATGAGTCGGTGTCACGGTGAACTGGGATATTTATGCCCTGTTTTCTTTTGTCGGTGAATTTATTATTCATGCGAATGTATGTATGTATAAATACATTTATTTTGTTATTCGACGTGATCTTCGTGTTTATCCGTACTTTGTACCTGGTGTCATTCTTCCAGGTGCGAAAACATTAATCATATCGGTCAGATGAAATTTTTGATAAACGGGTATTAGAAAAATATTCTATAAAAAATCTTACAAAGTGTCTCAAAGACCAAAGACAAAGTTCATTTTTTGTTTCTCTTGGAAATACACGCAATTATCTTCACTTTACCCTACTCAACGATGACACTAATTATTCATACAAATTACACCCAACAACCTCGCACGGTGTTTACCGTAATCATTAATTTCCATATTCACTGATTTGAAAACGAATCAACGGGGCGCGACCTTACCTCCGCCAGACACCAAATTGCCTCTTTCCGTCTGCAACATCGCGCCGTCAGTCACGAACAAAAGGTTTCGTAAGAGGTGCAAGGAACCCTCGGGTTCCCTCTTCCAGAAAAGCGTCGACCTTCCAGGAATGCTTCCGACAGGGCGATTCCTCCAGCAGCCACGCAAAACAGGAATGTCAGCGACCCCTTATGCGTTAGTCGAACTGAATTCCCCCCCGGGACTCTTTATTAATTTGTGCTCGGTGAACTTGTTCGCTAATTACACGAAAGAAGTGGAAATTTCTGCAATTTTCTTTCGAAATGTTTCAAGCCCCATCAAAGTCAGTATTTTATAGTTTAGCACAGATTTTTTTCGTAGATTATCTGTTGTAGCAGGATAGTAGGAAATAAATGTGTGACGTTATTAATTTGTGGTAGGTGAAATTGTACGCCAATTACAGAATAGGAGGGGGAATTTCTCTAATTTTTTGGGAATATTTCAAGCCCCATCGATTTCGGTATTTCACTTTAGTAGTTTGGAAATATTTTTTTAATATACTACGAACCGCCGGAAGAAAGCAATTCGCAAATAAATGTTTGATTTATTTCATTGAATTGAATCAAATCCGGTTTCATATAAATTACGAGGAATTCTATATTTGACCGCAGCAACCGGCAGGCCCGTAATCATTGCTTCGGGGCCCCTCACCAAGTACCAGACAAACAAATTCCTCTGATTCTTTGAAATATTTCTACATCGTTTGTGCGTGTGTGTCAGTTGGATCATGGATCCAGACGACCGCAATTTTTGCGAGTCTCATTACAGTCACTTACGTAGCTGATCAGAGGCTGGCCGAGTTACTTGCGTCCACGATTTATATTCATTAAGCGCCATAGTATATATACATAGTATAAAGAAGTTGCGCAAGTCCGGAAAGTTCGGAAGGCGGGTGCTTCATAAATCGCTTCCCCCGGCTTTTTTTTCTCTCCGACACTCTTCTTCCGAAAAGCAATTTGGTCGAGAATGCATCATGGATGGACGGTGCTTCCTAAAAAAAAAGAAAGCTCTCGACTTACGGAGTCTACGGCAATGATAAAATATTCTGTTTTCCTCTATTTTGCCGACTTTATTAAACACATTGAAAAGAGAATCGAATCCTTTGTTACCTTTGTATCTCTATCGTTAAATTGATCGAGCAAAAATCAGAATACATCGATCCCCTTTCGTTTCGTAATGCCGGATAATTCTAAGTAATACGGAGAATCCTTGAAATGTTCAAAGTGAACGTTGAATTTTTCAAACAATGCCGCGCGAGTTTTGTCGCCGCGTCGCAGGATCCCATATCGCAGATTGCGATGTTAATATTGATCAATGCGAACGTAATAAAGTATGGTGGACGTGTAATAAAGGAGAAATGGAATACGTATACGTACTTTTAAAGTGGAAGATCGATGTACCTATCAAAAACAGGACACGTGGCCCGCGATGCTTTCCGTGTACAGGGAAAAATACTTACATACATATACATATACATATACATACGTCGGTTACGGCGAACCAGAGACACGTTCCCAACGCGGAACAAACAATCGTACGTGTCTCAAATACAGATCAGATAAACAAATGCAGAATTGTTTCCCCTTTAAGCGCTCGACATTTCCCCCGTTTCGTACTTATGAAAATGATATCTCCCCGTGCGCGAGTCGAAACATTCAATTTTATCCGACGAAATAACGCCTCGTTCGCAGCGACGATTTTTCGTTAAATAAAATAATTCTCTACACACTGGAAAAGCGAATAAAAAAAACTTTATATCCCGCACATTCGTTGCTGAAACGTAAATTCAAAATGAAAACAGCGGAATAACACGAGATACTTTCCATTATGTGAATTTTCCTTGCGAATTAATTTACTCGCACTTTTCTCCATACGGTAAATACCATTTTACTCGATGTTTCTACGTAATTATTTTCTAATTATCGACCTCGAGTAAACAAACCAGCCCGGACAAATCAGTGAAATTTCCTAATCGAACGCAGGGCTCCCGTTTGCTCGAACGTGTCGCTGCGACGTACAAGGAAAAGGGCTGGAAAATAACACAAAAAAAAGTAAAAAAAAAAAAACGAAAAGAAAAAAAAACACGAATCATGTATTTGCGTTCCCTCTTGCGAGAGATACGAAGCGACACATGTATCTCGAACAGCACTCGGATAGGAGGTATTTGAACACTTCGCAGCAACCGAGTGTCCTCGGTTCACGATTGTGTAAATAACCCATGCCGATCGCGCGAGTAATATTCACTGAACCAATATTACAACGTTGTAAAGCTCGAAGTTACACACACGACACTGCTATTTCTCGGGCAGCCGGGCCGCCGACCTTTTGCGATTTTCTCTCCTCGCCCGGTTTTATTTCGTCGACGAGACCGTTTCCCTGCATCCTTTGCTGCGCTATCGGCATGATATACGACTCGGCTATCGTTCTGGCTTCGAGCTTTTTCGAGCTGCACGAAATTTCATCGGTCGTTGAACGAAACCCGACCGACACCCCCAGTGGTTCCTTAGTCGTTTCGTTACGGTGGATTTTTAAACGGGGACACTTTTTTTCGGCTGGTTATTCAGTGGGATTTCACCGAAATTTTGATTGTAGATGATGGAACGATCGGGTGGATTTTTATCGGGAAATAAAATACTTTATTGTGTGATTGGGTTTTTTTTTATATCGTAATATTTTCGAAGCAAAGATCTCGTTGGTGGAGAAATTTCCACGCTCGGATATCTTTACACCTTGAAAATCCAATGCGGGGAAGTTTCAACACCCTGAGATTTCGAAACGTAGAAATTTGTTCACTATAATACGTTCTTGTATTCGATTCTTTGAACTTCAAAGCGCGGGAATTGTTCGAGCTTCGAAAACTTCGCGTCTTCATGTTTCCGGGTGGTAAAGTTTCTAGACCTGTGGTTTTCAAAATGTGAACCATCATCTACGGTGTATCTTGATACCTTGGGGAAATAAAAATCTTCGTGTGTCTTTAAATACTTTCTTTTTTTTTTGAAGTTCTACCATTATAAGATGAACAAACTTGCTCGAACGAAATTAATACGCACTATAAACACTTTTCGGTCGGGATCGTATCATGTAATATACGTTGCATGTTTCTTTACATACTTTGTATGCGTAAAAGCGTACTACCAGGAGAATTCCGGGCTCGGGGCCCCGCATTTCAAAACTCCGAAATTGATTTCTTTGAGGAAGATATATGAAGACATATAATGACATAGAGAGATGCACGTTTCTCCTCTGGCGTGTCACGATATATGTATCGGACAAAAGTTATACGAACGCGAAAATGCAAAAACTTTCGCGAGAAATAAATGAAACCTTTCATCCCACTTTCTTACACAAGCTAAACGCGATATTGAAAATATTCCTTGAACGAATATCAATATCATATTTACAAAACTTCTTTGGTGAACTAAATTACCGTAAAGCAACTTGCTTTAACTTCTGACACATACTTTTTATTAATATTCAGAAATATCACTCTTACACTATATGTATATTTACTAAAATCTATATTCATCTATCACAGAACTATTTATACATATAAAAAATTCTATCATATAAATGATCGATAAAATAATATTTCGGCAACCATTTGCACTAATTAATCTGTCCATCAAGTGTCTAAAAAAATCTTTCTTGTCCACTTGCGGTGAATTCCAGTGGCGAACGTCCCGCGATAGTCATCCGAAAACTAAGTAGTATAAGCGGTCATCGGTCAGCCGTAATAGCAACCTTCCCAGTCGGAGTTCCAAACTAATAGCCGCGATTAATAGCAGTCAGTTTTATCCGATGGCGTAGAGTTTCATAGAATTTCAATAAACCGTGGCCCGAGAATAGGTATTTCATTCACGTGATTCTCACGTAGTTAAAACCATAGACGCCCGAATCCCATTTGTTTTTCCTTATCTGCAACGGACGTGCGCGAAATAGCTGGCAACCCCGCCGCGAGATAATTAAAATCACGCTTATCTATCGAATAACGGTTCGGTATCAGCAATAACGTGCATCGGAGGCGAACGGAATTGTCTTTAATCGCCGTTTACGTACTTCGCATTATTTTTCTCACATTTTTCCTCCTTTTCCCGTTCGCACGCGATCTTTCACGTTGTCACGTTTCTTTTCCCGGGTAATTTTAATCGATTTCTACATGGTCCAGTGTTTCACTGACTTCCTGATATGCATTTTTTAAAATTGAAATTAAATATTGATTAACCGTCCATTCGTAGCGAATTCATTTTCGACGTAAAGAAACGGAAATATATTCACGCATAGTGTTCACGTTGCGATTGGCGAACGGAGGAAAAATGTTTGGATTGAACTTGCAATTTTTATAATTCTACGCGTTGTTGTTGTTATTCTATTAAAAATCGCGATTACACGAAAGTGAAACAAACAGATTTAGCGGACGAACGAGGTGAGTTTCTATACATTTTGTAATTAACGAGCTGACCGTATCGATTTTCCGCCTTGAGACGGAACGATTTCCACCGCTTAATGGAAACAGAACCGAGCCTTGAGCCCGTCAAGACATCGTCAGGGAGTCAGGGCATATGCAAACCGCAGAACGGTTGCCAGAACCAATGGGATGCCTGGAATATTCAACAAATTAGAGCCGGCTGTCACCAAGGTAATGACAAACAGATGAATCGACTGTCCGTGATATAACACTGTATTATAAATGACGACTCATAAATAGACATGGTATGGAGATGAATAAAAAAATACCGTGTCAAATCAATTGTCAGATTAACAATACGATTAATTAATTAAATATCGAATTCCGGATTTCTCGAAGCGACTTTTAGCACCGCGTCGAACGGTTTGAGAAAGCATGTATGATTCTACGGTCTTCGTGAATTATTCAACGTTTCCGCGATGCACGCGGCTAATTGACGGTGTCTGGTCAATCAATGAAATCAGGTGTTACCTGTTAATAAGATATACCCTGGAAATTGCGAGCGGCAACAGGGCGTAACGTGCGTACTAAACGAATACAATCTGCATATCGTTAATAAAATAAATTGCGGCACGACGGTTTTGAATGAAATAACGCGAAAAATAACATCAACAACAACAAAAATAAAACGTGGAAGGAAGTCCATAAATACGTACTCGTTGAAACAAACAATTGTAAATCCGGGAAATCGTAAATATTCGCCGGATCGTCGAAATGATATTTGGACGGTGTTCAATCAAATTTTACGCGTAAATAGCCGGCGTGTTTTAACGTGCAACGCGTCTGTGTGTTTTTATGGGTCTGTCGATATATAATTTGCTTGCCAAAAAGAATGAAAATGTCGGTAAAAAAAAAGGAAAACACACTTGAAACACTTTAGAAACTGGGTCGCGTGGGATAACCCGGAAAGTAGATCCGCGGAATCAAAAATTCCTTATGATTTACAAACATATTCTAACCGACAATCAAACGGTAACTCTATTAAAGTCGAGTCTGAAAATAGAACCGTTTAAACCCGGTTGACATAATTTCCCGACAATTAAAGACGTCACGACACGCGAAATACTTAACACAGTTATATGAAAATCGTATGAAACACCCTCCTCGTTCAGTGGATACCATCGAAAATCCTTGACCGTTCCATTTCAAAGAATCGCCCGTCTAAAGACTATGTAAAGTCTCTGTAAACACTGAATACACACACACACATACATACATACATCTAAACGTAAGTTCGCGTAAGAGATTCACGAGGAAAAAATCTGCGAGAAAAAGACGTCGCGGGCCGGGCAACAAATACCGAATGGAAATGAGAAATAAACTGAGAGACAGCGTATGAAACAAATAAAAAAAAAAAAAAGAAGAAGCTTCATGCCTGGATATCGCAATTTGTATGGCTCGAATGAGAAACGGATCGTCGTAAATCATAGCCGGATACAATAACGCTCGGTGAAATACGAATACGTCTTCCTTTTCTCCTGTTTCACTCTTCCTTCTTCTCTCGTTTCGATGCCGTGGAATCCTGTTCCCGTCCACCCGGTGACACCCACGCCCCTTTTGGCACTCGTTTCGCAGGTCGACGGTGGCGTGTCTATGTCTGTGTAGAAAACGCGAGAGGCACTCGCACGAACGACGAAACAATGTTAACGACGAACACACACAGAGAGACACGTGCGCGATAGTTTCGAGTCACCGTGTATAATCGTCCCGGGCACCGGGGTTGACCTCTTTTTAATTGGATTACCCTTTGTTACCACACGCGCGTATTTATTATTCGTGTAAATTCATTTCTTCTTCTTCTTCATCTTCTTCATCTTCTTCTTCTTCGACTTCTTTTCTTTTTTCGTATCACCCTTATTTCATTTTCTCGTTCACCGCGATCCCTTGCCATTAACGACGGCCGGTAATTGCGAGGCGATTGTGCGGCCCGGTGTTCGCCGGCGAAAATTTTTCCAACGCGACGACGGCCAGCGTCGTGTTTTTTTTTTTTTCTTTTTTTTTTGAAATCGCTGGTAAAGACCGGCGTCGTGAATTCTTTCTTCCCGTTCCGCAGTCGACGGACAGAGGGACGGCTCCCCTTTTCACGGAGGATTGTCATTGGTGAAAGTGTGTGTGTGTGTGTGTGTGTGCGAGCACTAGTGCCAATGAGAAATTTTGACCCAGTTGACGATCAACGATGAGCGCGAAATTGTGCCGCGCGACGTACGAAAGGCGAATGAACGTCGACGGTAACGCGCCGGAGAATTTGTTTAAAAATGAAAGTGTCCGGAGTGGGGATGCGGTATTTTAATCGCGACGCGTGATAAACCGCGAGTTTCATCGATCGAAATGAATCGTACGTACGGTAAATCAATTTTCAATTAATTTCTACGAATTTTACAGAAATAATCCGACAGATAAAAAAATATTAAATGCCGGTCGACGTTTCCCCGCGAATTTCCCTAACCAGATATTGTGGAGGGCGATGAAAATTCTTTTCATAAATTTTCGTACGTACACACGCTAACGCGAAATCACATTTTTTCGTTAATAGTGTCCGCCCGGTGGCTTCGTATCCACTGAAACAATACAGGTCGCCGGGAACGGATTACGCTGGTTAAAAATAGACGACGTAACGCCGTGAATAAAATATTTTATGAAACATGGAAACTGCGCGGCAAAGTTCCGCAAAGTTCTTCGCCAAGTCTGTAGATCCTCGCTGATTTTCTGCGCGGCAACGAACGTTGCTATATGCCAACTTTCCACCCCCTCGCCGCTTCCACCCCCAACCCTAGAGTGCCGTTAGAGAAAGCATGAAGTAACGCAGGACATAGAGTAAATATTAAGCTGGTATTTTCTTTTCTTACGAAATCTCTAAAAGGAAAAACTGGTACGTTTATATGACCGTGGAATACGCGATCCAGTGCGACTACGTATTACCAACGTTCGAACGATAAAATCCATGGAGAACTTCGAAACCCTCCCCCACCCCCCTTCCGACGCGTGTAATTTACGATTACACGAAATCGTTGTGGATAAAATAAAATTACTAACTATAGGTCGCACGAGTGGCGTCGTAAATCTTGGTATAGGTCGGTGTTTTTTCCCGCGGAAAAGAATCTCCAAGTTGACCGGGTATTCCCGCAACGACGAGATAAATAAAATAAGTTTAAATAAAAAAAAAAAAAACGGGCTCGCGTTCTACGTTCCCATTTGCATGAGACCTGCAGCGGTTTATGCAAATGTTCAAAGAGATTTGCAAAAATGATAGGGGACACTTGTTCCCTGTTTCACGTCTACCTGACGATTACGTAATATTATAATGTGAATCAATGTGAATGATGAGAAAAATAATGTAATTCTGTATAATTGCGATGCACAATTTAATTGCGTACGAATTAATAGGGGGGAAGAGAGGGTGGACGTTTATAGAAAATGAAACTGGGCGAAATGACACATTTCCAAGTGATCCAGCTATGTGTGTGTGTCTGTGTGTAAATCATCATCCATATCCTGAGTGGAATTAGCATGGATGACCTAAATCCTGGAACAGCTCGTTAGTAGTTAGAAACGGAAACAATGAAGTCAAGTAGAATAACTGGAAGGTGGTTAAGGAACAGACAGTTATCACAAAGGAAAAAGTCCTTTTTCTTTTTTTTTACCCTACGCCACGTATGCGGGGAATGAAATTAATGGAAAAATTATCGGGTATAAATAATGACGGTCTTCCGTTGCCGATGAAACATCGACACAATTTTTCAATGGCACTCGGAATAATATAATTTCGCAAATAATCATTATTCAGTGCTCGTCGTTAAATCCGGCGAAATATCACGATTTATCGATGATTGCAGCAATAACATTCGTTTCGAAATGATAAGATTGAAGTGCCAGTCGAAAAATTCTCAACGTTTTTACATTCACCGTGGCAAAGTGCTCTATGCGGAAAAAATATTTCCACGGCGTAGTGCTTTCACCGGAACGCGCGGTATATTTTCGGAAAAATTACATCGTCGAAATACAATCCCGAAAAAAAACAAATAGAACAACGAATGAGATTTGTAGATACTCATTTCACCGCGGGATAGCTACTCGAAAAAACACACACACTCACACACATACACAAAAAAAAAAGAGAAAGAAAGGTGAAGAAAGTTTCGTACATCCGGTCGCGGAACGCGGTAATCCCGAAAAATGCGCGAAATGGAAATTAAAAAATTTCAACGCCGCTGTAACTTAAGTAGCTTAGAAAGTATTACGGTGGACGTCGCGACGCCGCCGCGAGGAAATTCACAGGTGAAAACTGGCCCGGTATAATTTCATTCCCTGTCCGGCTAACAAGATACACGATTCACACGGAATCCCCGGCCGCGTTACACGAATTTCTTTTTTTTTCTTCTTTCCACTCGGAATTCAGAGACAGTCCGTCGGGAATAAACCGACGAAACTCCGTCCCGTCGACGGACTCGTCGCGACGCATCCTCGAGCGTCGTCAATTCATTCCCACTTTCCCGTATATGTATATCGCGGAATTTCCCATGGACGAAGTTAAATTACGAACACCGGTCGCACGGTCCACCCCTGATTTAACCGTTGATTCACGTGATGATTTTCAACTTAGTTGAAATTGCATGCTACAGCACCGACGTCGATAATAACAAGCCAAAGTATAAAGGGTCATTGGGAAGTTCCGGGGGAATTCTGCTGCATTTGTGATCATTGTTTGAATCTGGAACTTTGCTCGCGGATAATGTAACAGAAAGATAACGAAGTTTCGCTAAATGACAATCATCGGCTTTAGAAACAAGTTCGCGTCGGACTTTTCGGCGAAATTCGAGTTTTTATTTGAAACAAAAACGTGTAGCAATGAAGATAATCTCGCGGAAATATTCCACGTTGTTCTGTACTCTGCTTTTCACATAATTATATTATTATTGTATATTTTTATAGAAATTTGTTTTTGAATATAATGTGTCGAGTGTCATCGAACAATCGGGGACCTAGATTTTCTTTTTTTTTATTTAAAACGATAATACGAAAGAGTGAAATTTTCGTGTCGCTCCCTCGACATTCGCAGAATTTTAGAATAATTTGTTGAATACCTTCTGCAGTGGGAATTATTAAGATATAATGTGTTCGCGTGGTAAACAGTAATGTAACGGCGGCACGTTTGACCTCCTATCACGCGTACATACATAAAAAGCAAGTGGCGTAAGCATAGCTTAAAAAAGAAATTGAAACGGTTGTCGGGGTTACTTGTTATCGGGAATACGGTCGCTTTTAGGATTCGTTTCCGCTCCGGTGACATTGGAAACGCGGCTGAACGTGAAATATTTGACGTAATTAAAACACAAATAATTACGAGTCAATGATTTCTGAAGCAACGAACCGAGCTACTCGACCTTATTAAGTGGGTTCTTGGAATCTGATGATTGTTTGGAATACAGAAAAAAAAGGTCGCTGGGAAGGAAAACTCTTTTTCAAGTTCTTTCATTTGACAAGAGAAATATCTAACAATAAAAAAAATACGAGATCCCCTTTTAACAACACCGACAATGAAATTCTTTTGTTTTTTATATGATTGCGAATTTGCATTTCCACGCGTATGTGTGTACGTTACAATGGCCGGTCGTTTTAGGAAATAAAACATAAAAAAAAATAAAATATTGCGAACGGAATAAGCGTGTAAATGATGTACATTTCGATTTAATACGAATCTTTATTTTTTATATACGGCGGACAAGTTCGAAGATCGGAATCGTTGCTGCAGGTGAACGTTTAATTGCAATTTACGGAAAAACGGGCAAAACATATTTCCATTTATCGTGATTACCGTACTCTCTTCTCGATCTTCAATATTCTGTACGTTTCAAAATTTTCACGCGCTAATTGGCTATTTTAACGATGCCGTTAATAAAAACTTTCGGATTGAAATGCAGCCATCGCACGGACGATGCATTATTGATGAGGCACGAGATACTAACAAATAACGAAAAATTTTGTCCGCGAATCGCCAAATGCGTAAAAGATTTATATATTACCGTTTTGCGAAAACAAAAAAAAAAATATAAAAAGAACCCGAAGTTTCGCCAGCCCGGATAAATAATAAAATGTGTACGCGGTGGATTCGGACGGTTTTCCGAAAAATTTTCACAAATCGTGTAATATAAAACCGTTGACAGCAACGATGGTATAATAAATTCCTGAATGTCGAATGCAATAAAATGTGATCGTCCATGTTTACAGGAATATACGTAAACAACTTTACATATTTATACGGCTAATTACCAAGCATCGCAATAATTAACTTTTAAATCACATGCAAATCGAACGTTCCCAGCAAGTTTCTCATAAAAATCAAAAATTTTATTTCATATATGTAGGGAAAATTAAAATAATAATTTCTCCTACGTATGTGGTGGAACAGGATAGGTGATATAGTTTATGGTAGAACAATTTAAATAACACAAAACACACAATATATTTAATACTTAACACCGCCTAAACTATACTCTTACACTTTTCACATTCACAACTTTACAACTTTAGCAACTTTACAACTTTTAACACATCTTTACGTCTTTACGTCTTTAACCTTTAACTGCCGCTTTCGTTCTGTTCTCCTGCAGTCGCTCTTCGCTTAAGGAAAACTCTCTTTCACACACTTTCATCCCTTCATTTATTCTCACACATATACACACACTCATGCCACGTGCCGACTTTTCGATCACGGGTCACCATGCATTCTTTTTCTACGCATGCATTCCTAGAAACCATTCTCTCTTATCGTTCACGGAACTCACTCGCATGCAACTGTCACTCGGTCCAAACACTTGTCATTCACACCTTACGCGGTCACTCGATCTAAACATCCTTTCATAAACTTTACTCTGTCACACGGTCCAAACACTCGTCTCTCGCACCTTACTTTGTCACTCGATACAATTATTCTTTATTCAAACTTTCAATCACGTATTCTCAGAAATTCACACCCTACATATAATATCTTGATTAATACGAAATATTAATTTATGTACACACTGTCTTAAATAAACATTCCCGTGATAAAAAAAAAAAACAAATTCATCCCCAGGCAAGATAAATTTTTTTTATTTATTAAATTGAATCCAGACCCTTTGGCACTGCGCTTTCTTCCGAAATCGTTCGCTATCGCGTACACCGTAACGTCTTTCCCGTAGGAAAGGTAGGAATGGTAACGTCGCGTAAAACCCCGTTTATATTTTACGCGAAGAAATACTCGTATCGCCCGTGGAACTTATCTAAGCATTCTTACTGCCAATAGGGAGCGTCGTTCCACCTTAGTAGCCATCGAACTCGCCAGATAACGATTACAATGCCCGATAATTTCGCTACTGCCGGTGTAAACTTATGGCGACCCATAGTCCAAAAGATACTAACGAAAAACCATAAAACGCCACTCGGGAAACTGTTTCACTCGCGTGGATCATAATTCCATCCGACCAACGTGATATTTTATCTAGGTTTACATAATTGCTGTTGGAGCAGTTTACATGGAAAACATTCACATTACAAATCAATATCAGATTAACAATTGACTACCAATAGTATCCAAAAATATTCGAGTGGAAACATTGTTTCTTTGAATATTCAAGGTACGTTTTTTTTTTAAAGTTTCTCCTTTGCAGCAATTACATAATTGTATATACCATAAATATAAAGTATCACCGACTATTATTTCATCATCATTATTATCATCAGAAAACCACGCGAGACCGTGGAAATGAAGAAATTTTTTCCAGACAATAATTTCATCGCGTTGAATTGATAAAATATCACGCTGTACTTCATAAGTATTCCACTCTTCATTACCTGCCAGTAATTGCCCGTCGCCAGGACTTCATTAATTATCCCGCTCGCCAAGTCGGCGGGATTGTCGCCTGGAAGAAAGAGACGAACGGCGAAGAATGCCAAGAAAGCAAACGGTCGGAAAAGGTGGAGTCCAAGATGGTGTCAGAAGGCAAAGAAAGTCGCGTGTAACTTTCTTCGAAAATAAGAGGGAAAAATCAGGGAAATAGAGCGTGTCGCAAATAGAAGAAAACCGGGATAAGGGTGGCGGCGAGGGGGTGATAAAGGGGGTGAAAAAGGGGCGGAGTAAGGCATTAAGGGAACGGGAGCTGCATGATTTCATGGTGGAACACGTTGCTTGATGTACGTCCGAAGTTCAGCGAGCGGACTCTCATTGCAGGAATCGGTAACACATTGGACTCTTGTCTGGCGAGTTAAGTGAAATTCTTGAGAAGTTTAATTTAATTATACCTGAGCCAGCCGAGGCGATTAATCGTGACATACCAATAACCTGTGCCCGTTCGTTCTTGTCTGGCGTCATTGTCTGGCTCCGTCTTTCGTTAGATCACTTCTTCCCGCGGGGAAACTTGTGCAGGACCCTGCAGAGAACCGTAATAATGGTTCGAGTAATCACGAGAATTATAATGAGCCCTGGTGATCGGTGGAATCGTGAATCATTCGGTGAATGTTGGTGATATCGAATAAATTGATTGGAATCATTAAAGTCGATGGTAAATAGTCGTTACTGATATAATCAATATCTTTTGCGGCTACATCAAAGGTTTTTTATAAAAGTTAATCATACGAGGACAGTTCTGATTCTTGAAACGTTATTATTATTGTCATATGATTCGTATGGAAGGAATGAGAAGTTTAATGCCATCGAAAAGCCCATTTCTCATATTTTTATTCGACACCGCAAAGACACCGGGGGATCTAATTGCGAAATGCGGCACGTTTGTTGTCACCCGGCTGAATACATTTCTATTTTCTCGTTACACGCGCACACTTGTTTGCCTCCGTGCTCGCCGGCAAAGTAAAAGGTAACTTTCGGAAGCCGAGGCTGGAATATAAATGCTAATGTCACGCGGTTTTATCTCGGTGAAATACGCGGAGAAATTAAGTAAGAAACTTTACCACCGTTCATTTTCTGTTTAATTATCTTTTTCCCACTTCTTACCGGGGCGTTTCTTTTCTTATTTACGTCGACCCGTTTAGCTTCGCGTTCTAAACATTCCGAATTATTCTACACCACGAGCAACCGCACCCCCATGAATACACATTTCTATCATACACAACTATCTATAAATTCAAAATCTTCAATAAATATGTTATCACCACATTTTCAAACAATATCTCGAAGTCATATCGAAGTCGCACGTCAGATATTTAAAAATCGATTAAACTCCATGTCGAGTGATTATAAAACAGAGAAAATTAAATGGCGGAATGGTTAACCCGGTGATTTAGAGAGAGAGAGAGAGAAGAAAGGATTTGGAAAACCGAGTATGCAGCTGGAACCCGTCCATACCGTTCCATACTCACCATACGACACTGCAAACTGTGTTCAGGCTTACAGAACACACACATATACATATACATACACACACACACACATACAAGTGTACGCACGTACACGTATCTTCTCCCGGTGGACTTTGCAGGTCCGACCGTCAGTCTAGCAGTAAGCGATGTTAAATGAGTTAAGCTCGTTCATCAGGGAAAGCATGGCCTCGCATTTGGCGCCCTTATGCTCGGCAGTATTACCCACAAATAGCCGTCTGAGAATTCCACCATGTGATTCATTTTCATGGTGATCTGCGATTATCGTACTTTACCGCTTGCGATGATATCTACTGGCTTATGTTTAAATTTGTTACCCCGGCGCAAACAGACCCGGTCCATGAAGTTTCGCGGGACACGTGGTTTAACTCCGGCGGATTGCTCTTTTGTAATTAGTTTTTGATATTTGTGGAAATTGGACGGATTTTTAGTTTTCCGGGGAAAGTATGTCGCGAAGAATTCAAAGAAATAGGAATTCTTTCGTTGATTCTTGTTTAGGGATTTTTTGATCGGGGATGGATGAATTAAATGATCGAGTTTTCGTAAGTGTGAGGGTGTGTGTGTGTTTTGGAGGCACGTGTCAATTTATTAGGGTGTATTTACAGGCTGGAGTTACCGGTGCATGGGTGTTAATGGCAGGTCTGCAGCCGGTTTGTATGCAATAAGTTGCATGTCTTGGTAACAAGTGTGCAGATGCGCCACATACAACCGCAACAAACACCAGTGTTACCTATACTTCGCCTACACGTGTCTGCGAAAAGTGTTGAGAATGTGTGCAGTTTGCAAAAGTTACTTGGAAAGAATCTATTAATTCTGGAATAGTGAATATTTGTTATCACTCGAATATGTGATTAAATTCTGCAACATTTCCATCAGAAAAATACTTGTTTCACATCGACCGGTCGATTTTCAATATTTTCCTCAACGTTCCCCAGATTTTATTTATTAAAATCTCATTCGTGGATGTGCTGAAAAACTACAAAAACAAATGAACGTAATTTTTGGAAACGCGAGATCCATCGTTAACGGTGTTACCGATTGCCGTAATTAAATCTGTCGTCATTTCGAACGTCGTACTATACACTTCGTTTCACATCTGGCGCTCAATTTCCATCGCGATTCGCCTTTTCCGTTCTTCTCAATCGCGTTCCTCGAAGTCTCTTTCATTGTGGCAGCGACAGACAAACGGATGAATCTAATTTCGTAAACGTGAAATTGATCCGAGTCGCGATCCCCCGGAACAATTAATAATCCCGCCAGCAGAGCCAGAATTCGCCGGTTGAATTATAATACACACTTAAATCACGAAGAATTATCAAGAGCGGCTTACCAGGTCAATTTATCATCTTTAATTCCCCCGCCCGCCTGAATCATGAATTACAAATACCGGCGTACAACCCCCCTAAGTGAAACGTCTGCGCCGAAATAAACCATGTTATTATGTAACCTATAAATTCACCCTGGTTTCGCTCCGTTGACGAGACTCCCACGTCTGACGGTCGTGAAATATTTTCTCCCACTGTTCGTCGTCGTCTGACGGATGTTTTGCGCGAGCCCCGCGAAACATCAACGTTTGTTTAACGAGACTCTTTCGCGACGGTATGAAATTTCACCCCTCCCCTACCCCCCCATCCTGATGTTTCTTCCCCGCGCTAGCAATCCAGCAAGGTTGTATAATACAACATAATCGGGCCGTGAAAGGTTATTAGCGAAATTACGCGAAATAAACCGGTAGACGGTTGCATTTAATGACTCGAGATATATATCGGCCGCCCGTAGGTTTCTCGATTTAACTCCATTATCTTCCCGGCCGGCAAGCTGGTCTTGTTCGTTGCAAGTTAATTAACGAACTGTCAACCAGCCATTGTGACATTTAATCTTGTTCCATATCTTTCGGCCGACGTGCCGCCGAAGCACGGAAATAAAATGTGTCGTATTTAATCGTATTGCGCTCGACGATCGATTAAACATATCGTGTATGTGATGGTGGTAGTAGTGGTGGTGGGTGGATGGGTGGGTAGTGAACAATTGTTAAATCAAGTTCGCGCGAGTCTATAACGTGCTTTAAATACCGCCGTGTTTACCGTTTTACGGATACCTGGACGAGGAGGCGTTATTACAGAGAATTTATCGTTGTGATAAGTTGAAAGTTGGATGCATTATAGATTGTTTATCATCGGGGACACGAGAGCTGGATAAAATGGAACACGGGTGAGCACCGGTTCGGTTTTATCGATAGAAATTTAAGATTATACGTTATCTTGTTATCCGCCGTTTCAATTCGCCATTATTTCCGATCGAATGCAAAATGTCGTATATCACGCGGTAAAAGCCGGGAAGGAAGAATTGTGCGATAGTTTAATCATATTTTAAAGGTGAGATAGTGGGACGAGTTTAGGTGAATTTGAATATCGTTGCGCATTATTTCCACCATGCTAAGGGAAACTCTGATTTTGCATAACGTATCAAAAGTAACAATTGGGAAACGCACACGGTGTTCTAATGTAACGCGGAATGTATTTATATGTTACACTTGAAGCTGTGAGTGACGTCGTCGCAAAAATAACGTGACTTCCGAGCCGTTTCATGCTGACCAAAATTGGATTTAAAACGGCTCGATTCACAACGACGAGACACGGACATACATACATACATACATACAGTGGCTCACAAAAGTCGTCGGATTTACTCAATTTAATATCTCTCTGGGATCTTCTACCGCGAACTTCAAAGTGCACCTATTTCATGGCATGGAAATGTCTCGCGAAATCATTCGACAGATAGAACATATAAAAGTGTAAAAAACTAGCAACAGAAACAATATTTCCATGTTAATCAAATAGGTTGGCGTACAAAAGTCTCTCTGGTTCCTAATCACAGAAATAGATCAAATTCAATAGTTTCTTTAAAAATCGAACAGTTTGAAATCTACAGAAGCACCAGAAACTGAATTCAACTACCCCTGTACAAAAAATTCTTCGATTTCTAAGTACAAAAATCCACCATATCCAATAATTCCTTCAACAAGCATCAAATGTAAAATCCACTAAAATGTGAAAACCTAAATTCAGCCAAAATACATATCACATTTACGAAAACTATTGCCACCCCCTGTATAAAATATTCCCCTTTTCCTAATTACCAGAATCCATCAATTCCAATAATTCTTTTACCAACCATCAAATATAAAATCCACAAAAATTTGGGAAACTAAATTCAACCAAAATACATGTCACCCTAACAAAGACTTTTGCCTTCCACTGTTCAAAATACTCTCCAATTCCTAATTACCAGAACCTATCAGTTCCATTAACTACTTCCTTTAACCAGTTAAGTGTGTTTAACGACTATATCCGTCATACGAAAATTATGTTACCCTTTGATATTTATATTGTAATATCGGTGAAAACCAAGATATATTCGCAAATTTTAATATATTTAGAATATTCAGAGGTCAATGTAAATAATTTACGATGCGATTCATGTAACATTAATTTTCTAACGTTATCATTTGATTCTCGCGACATACAGCTGCATGTTCTGCAAAAAGGTCGCCACATTTAATTGGTTAACAACCATCCAATTAAAAATCCACAAAAATTTGGGAAACTAAATTCAGCCAAAACACATGTCACCATAACAAAGATTTTTGCCGCCCACTGTACTATTGCACATACGAGCACCGTTCCTCGACGAGCATGACAGAGTCCTTCTGCACTAGCTATAATCTGGCATCGACGCAAAGCGTGAAACAATGGTGGCGGTTCCCGGACCACTCGCGTGCCACGGTGCATCGTGTGTGAACCCGACCGGTGGGCCGGGGAACGTTTTTACCGAGCATTTTCACCGAGATTTATCATCGTCCCGTGCCACGGAACACGATATAATTATACGCCTCTTTTCATGCCTTTTTTTTTTTTGTCGACCCCTCTCCCCCACCCTTGCTCGAGCTACCCCCTCCACTTTTTATCCGATCCTCGTTCCGCAGTTCGTTGACTCGCGTATCAACGGAACGTGTCAACAGGATAATACGTTTACGACAATGCGACGGATTTTGTAGCGCGATAACGTACCCACGGGGAATTTCCGAAACGTTTATGGCCACCGTGAAATCGTACGAAGTTTCCCGAAGACGTTGGGTGTGGTTTTGGGTGACGTTGAGGCACTCGCGGTTGTTTCGAAGTTCTATGTTGTTCGCGAAATGGGTTATTTAGTGGGAAAAACGAGTTTTGTTGCTTTCGGATTTCCGCGGGTTAGGGTTGTTGGGAAATTAGGCGTGAGGACTTAGTATACTAGTTTTGAATCACGTAGCGGGTTGTAGATTATGTTAATGGTATTATGATACTATTTTTGGATCAATATTAAAGTAGCATGAAATTATTTTAGTATTTTTATATGTTTATTTATTTGAAAGTTAACTGATAAAGTCTTTATTGACACCGTGTATTAATTTACAGTTCAAATTTTGATTTTCGTGAATGTTGTTAAATATGAAGGTATGATTTTTGAAAATGTTACTTGGATAACGGGCAATTTTCTGTAGTTTCTACTGAATATCTGAGGTTAAGCACAAGGAATGTATCGTTAGCTTTGTACCCTTGAAAGAAAATTCACGGGATGGTGTTCACATATCGCACATACGTGTAACGTTGTACTTGTAGCGCAAGGAAACCTGTTGCAAGCGGTGGAGAAAGTCGAAAGAAAATTCCAGGAATTTATTCTGCTAACGGTAAATAAAATGAAAGAAAAGTTAGATAAACACTGAAAGGCAACTTGCATCCTGACGGAATTAAAATGACTAACTTGTTCCAGCCCACTTTCTGTCATACAAAATTATTAAATTCTCCAATTTTATGGCCAGGATAAAAATTGGCATATGCAGCGGCGATATCATCGATTTCACATGAAAATAAATTGCCCCCGAATGAAACATCAGTTTAATATTCCGGACTCAAATAAAAATAAAGAACCTCCGTATCTTCTCCAGTCTCCTTTCACCGTATCTTCTCAACTACCATAATCGTGTTTAATCCTAAATCCCAGTTCAACTTCCGTTACAGCTTCTTCCATCTTCGTTTCATATCCACGATACACAACTTTAAACTGAATCAAAACAAAAAAACATCTATCACAAACTTCACGTAAAAATCACAAAAGAAATCTTCACCCTGTCTTAACATATAATACTAACAAACCTTCAAGCGAACAATATCAAGACCCTACACAGACCTCTTAACCATAGAACTAAACTAACAATATCAACAACTCGCCAAATCATTGAAATCAATTAATAATACACGTAATATTAAAAAAAAACACATCTCCGATTAGAACCGTCTAAACGGGGCGTAAATACGAGAGAAACGCGACGCCAGTTTACCACTTGTAGTAAGACGTGTGTGTTGGGTATTAAACGGCTAAGCCGGACACACAGGAATGGAGATCGTGACGAAGTTTATTTATAAAGCGGAAGTTCGGGACAACGGCGGCCACGCTAAGCTCTTTGGCCGGATAAACTTTCCAGACTCCTGCATCGCCATCGATTGTGGCTTAGAGCCAAGGCCTCCTTATCCTACATAATATTTTACGACCGCGGACCCTGTTTTGCACCGACGAAGACACAAGGAGAGGAGAATAACAGACAAAGTCAGACTCCATGAAAAGTTTCGCCCCGCCGTTGGATAACGAAATGATTCGACCCGGCTAGGATGACAAACTGTCTGTACGTTAGCGTTCTATCAACCGTGATGACATTGTCCCAATAAATCCCCCAGGTATTGAATCACCTGAATCGAACAGCAACGGACTCCGAGTGGAATGCCTTTTAGTTTCAATTTCAAACTGGAGAAACGGGAGGATATACCAGTGGGTCAAGGACATTCCTTGTAGCTACTGATTAAACGGAATCGATACGTACTGTGATCGAGCAAGACCGATGACAATTAATTACCAATGAATTAATTCGGAATCAATAATCAACGGGAAGGAATTCTGTGGATTAAAATTAATTCTTTGAACTAGAATAGTTATACCAGTTACAATTTAGCTTAGGTATGTTTTTATGATTTATTAGTTCGAACAAGTAAAAATCCTATTATTTATCGTGAATTATATTTCACAGTGTTCGATATACATGTTGAACCTGTGTCAAAGACCTTTCACGCGAGATTATTACGGCAACGTGAGGGACACCGGTGGTGTTAATTCAAACGGCAAGTGTCAGACATGTTAATTCAAATCAGCGCCGTGGCGGACACTGTCACGGGGATGTTTTGCGCGTCTGCGAGTAATGGAGTGTCCGTTGACATCGGATATCTGGCCACTTTTAGTACCGACGACGCTTTACGACGCAACGTCCGCGTAAGCTCCGCGGATTTTAGTGTCGCCGGAAGTCGCGTTGTCCGGACCCCCGCGAACAGACGTCCAAGAAGTCCCTCGCGACCGTAAACGTGGCTGTCACGCATACTCACATGCAGAACATTGTAGCAGGGAATTGAACCGGGCGAAGTGGGACCTGTAAAATTTTGGAATTTCACGGAGTCGCTTGTCGCCAGGAATTTTCGACTGGGAGAAATCTAACCGTTTTTGGGAGAAATAGACTTTTCGATGAGAAACCCTGCGTTTTATCGTTTAATTGAGGGTGTTTTCTTTCTTTTTGAGTAGTGAACTTTAGTTCAGTGAGGGAGTTTAGTGGTAGTTTTCGAAAAAAAGAATGTAGATTGTTTGAAGGATCTGAAGTTCCGGGTGACACAATGGTCTACATTACCGCGATAAAAAAATGCTGAATAATCCTTTGGAGAACATTTAAAAGTCCAAGCGAGAAATTTGCAATGATTAAAGAATACTATCAGCGACCGTGAAATATTAAAAGCTCGAGTTTTCTTGTAGCAGGACGGACAGCCGGGAAATGTTCACTCAAAATTTCTTCCTCTCCCCGTGGTACTCACGTAATTAGTTGTCACACTAGAAACTATCAATCCCAATAAATATCAAACCACCGTTAACAAGAACCTTGACTATCCAAAAAATGTCAACGTTCACAAGTCCAAACATTCCAAATCCCAATAGAAAAAATCACTTTTAACAAAATTTCAAAGCAACAACGTATCACCGTCCCAAAAAAACCAATTAACCCTCCAATCATACTTCGTCGTGTGTAAAATTCGAACAATCTCCGAACGTTGCGACAAAATCCCGACGTATTCCGAAGGCAAAAGCCGCGCTATAAATGTGCAAGGCAACCGTCGCATTTAATTTCATCATCTTGGCCGGCAGCGTTGGAATTGCGAGACAATGTTTGCAATGGGCCCACCGCCGACAGTTGTTGATTTATCGCGGTCGAACAACCGAACCGTTAACGCTTGCCTCAACACGGAGCAGCTTCCCCGGTTCGTGCGGCACCCTCTCCTCGATTGCCCTACGTACCGCCGTCGAATTCGCTGCCGAAGTAGATTTATCGTTGTTACCGCGGCATCAGGAGCTTTTTGCACCTCCGTCGATGCTCCGACCGTCCGATTCACGTGCAATGTAAACCGACTTGACTACACACACACATACAGACACACATACACACACGCATACACATTGCCGGCAATCTCTACGGGGTTCACCTTATTTTCACTTTATTGGGTATCTTCAAAAGAAAAATCTTGTCCCCCCGAACCAATGGAATTCTTATTTATTACTGCACGGTACGCGAATCTGAAAACGTGGATAGAAAAAATTTGAGAGTGATAAAAACGGGGGTAGATATTTCAACGCGGGAGATTCAAAGGTTCTCGACGTTAGGAGTTTGTTTATAAACACGAAATTAATGTTTATTGGGTTTTAGAAGGATCTAATGAAATTGGATTATTGTTGATTTTTAACACTAGAACTGCCGAGGATTAATTCGGTGTATTTAAAGACATTGGATAAATATATTTGAAACATATAAATAAAGGAGGATAATAAATTGATCGATTTAATTATTTGCATAGAGAAACATGGTTATAAAGAATTTTGGAAATCGCAGTGTTAGAAACTTAAGCTATTCTTAGAAACAATTCAGAACCAGTCATTTTGACTGCCTTGGTAGTTCTAGTGTTAAATGAGTGTCATTATTTAAGCATAAAAAGAGATAAACATTAATTTTGTGTTTCTAATAATTGACGACACTTAATTAGTGACAGGTACAGAATACAGCGGCAAGTTAATGAAAGGCAGAAAGTTTCTGGCGGGATTAATTCGCTGTCGACTAACCGAATAGTATTGCACGATCGATACACAGCTGTCAGTGTGTTAACCTTAACGTAATCATTCGGAAAATCTGTTGCAACGATCGTCAAGTTCACGTGACACATGTCGGAACTACCTAACTCTAAGGAAATTCGTAACGGGGGGCGATACGAGGCACATAATAGACATAACTCTGCTATAAATAGCAGCACTAATCGATTGTTCCAGTTTGACAATGATTACGGTGCGTTTAAACGGTCATTAAAATACAGCGGCTCGATTACAATGAAATTTTCAAGCTGCTTTGATAAACTGTCGGAATGAACGTCAAAATCTAATATAAATTTCAAACACCAAACACTTTCACACAATAACACCGAATCATCGATAAAAGTCATTTCAATCATTGCAATCAAAGAACTTAGAACATTTTCCATCGAAAGTTAATTAACCCACGGCAAAAGTACAAAAAGCAAAATCAGCCAACAACGTCGGAAAAGATCCGAATTTTTCGAAAACCTTCCGTTAGTTGAAATTAAGTGAATTTTAATTACCCGTTAGCTCGACAGGGCAACGAGGTAGACGTTCGCTGTCGGCGAACGTATTTTCACGGATAATACGGTAAATAAACGTCGGGCAAAATTGTCGCCGGCCATTGAAACCCGACGGATCCACGGATTTTTGGATATTCGGATGAAAACGTCGCGCGACCGGCTTCGGGTCGGTACACACCGGTGAAAAATGAACTTCACGATGCAACGTGACTGCATCCGCGCTGACCCTGACTCTAAGACGATCATCCATTATGGTGGACGACGTAAATCGCGCTCGAGATTCCGCCGGTGGATTTCAAAACGATCCAATACCTTCGAAAGATACCTTCTGGTTGCTTGATCACGGCGGGTATAAATCACGAGATCTGTCCGCCTGTGGATTCGTACCTTAATCTTCGTTGCAATAACACCAGAAACGTGGTAACGTGGAGAGGGGGAAGAGGGGGGGGGGAGTGAAGAAACACGTGGGATAGGATGCAAAGGAGGATTTTTCTGGAATGGAAAGAAAGATTGAATTTCTCATTTTCCACGAGATTTATGTATATTAGGAGAAAACATCGCTGTTCATTTAAGTGATTATAACGGCAATTACGAAAGTAGTTGTACTTCGAAATTCTAGAAAAATTGAATCAATCCCATCTGTGATAATCTATTTTTTTACAGAAATGCAAAAAGTACTTTATGCACTTCATTTGGAATTTCTTCTTGGCCAGATATCGAATTTAGGAATAACACTAATTAATAGAGGGCCTTAATATATAACCGCAAGATTTATTCCCTGGAATAATAATTAATAAATAATGAGTAAAGACTCTCAGATGATTCTTCTACGAGATTATCAAACCAACCCAGACGAGCGTCCTAATTTCATTTTCACCGTCGCAGCAAACAACAAATTTCGCGCGTGCAAAGTTCGCGTTGCAAAGAAAGTCCGGTGTGTTTCGCGCGGCTGCGATTCTGCGGTTTTGTGATACACGGCGTTTCCGTCCGCGACATTTCATCTCGCCGTTGCGTGTATCGCCGGCTTCTCATTGTGCCCCCGGTGTGTTTGTACAGCGACGTGCAACACAATACGTACACGGTTATGAAAGCACGCACACACACACACACACACAGACGCGCGATCTCGCAGCAGCGTAATCTAGTAAGCAGCTTCCAGATTTTAGCGGCTGACACGTTCCTTCGACGCCGACAATCCGGAAGCAATTACTTCGGAAACATGACCGACACACGTGGCCCATTATAATCGGCCCGACTGTGACCCGCGCCGCTTCAACGTGCCCGGCGCACTTTGACGGCCACCTTTTGTGAAGGTTCTTTCGATAAAAATGTGCCTTGTTCCATGGGAAAATCTTTTTTTTTTTTGCGAGACGTTCTCGGGGGACGGATAACGAACGCCGGTATCGAGAGAACAAAGTAGCTGTAACTTTTTACAGCTTCCGTTGGATGGAAATGTTCGATGGATATTCCTGGAAGAATTTTTTCTGGAAATTATTCCAGACATGTTTAAATTTTTTGAAAAATTTACAGTGACGCGATGGTATTATTTGGGATTATTTTTGAATGATATTGACGATGAATACAGTCGGTGTTTAAAATTCCCCTCGATAAACTTAACTGCCATCAACCGTGCACATTAACGCACAGATTGCCGCTGGGAAAGTGGAACACGAACAACCACAAAGGCATAAGCGTCCAGCGACCGCGAGCCCGGGCTCTGCGTTTAACGCACAGTTTAGCAAGATAATTACGCGACCCCGCAAATCATTAGAAAAAAATGACACTACCTCTACGGTGGTGCAACATTCCCCTGAAAATCTAGAGATCCCGTAATCTCTGCAGCGTTGATAGCGGAAAATTATTTTGCGAGCACCGTAAAAATTATTAAACCCAACTTTGATATCATCGATTGTAAATAAAAGTTGTTTTTTTTCTACGGCATCGTACTGTATCAATATTCTTTTTGTCACACCGAATATTATTTCGTAATTAAAATACTACAAAAGACCTTTAAAAAATGTTAAATTTTTTAAATTTTATACTAACCTGGATTTTCCAGATAGAAATAACTAATACAAATGCAAACACTAGTTAACTCGTGACTCGTCGACAACATTTCAGTATGAATACACTATAGTTAACACGCGACCTGTTAACAAAGCCTATCCCATAATGATCGTAGCTCTGATAACAGAAATACAGAAAAACAGAGAATGTTATAACGAAAAATGAGAAAGTTCCAAAACAATGACAATATCATTTTCGCGATTGAAATCTCCCGAATGGTAACGTCGAGCGGGATTTACCGCATCCCGGCGTCCAGGATTCCCGTCCGACGATACAGTTACCCTAACTACTTCGGGCGAACTTTCGTTTCGCCCGAAGACATCGCTCTTCACCGCGGCGAAAGCTTTCACCGGCCATTCCGAGCCGCGAATCGCAACAAACTCTTGCCTTTGATTCGCGTGCAGCCCACCGGACGGCCAGTGCCAACAACAAAACAATAACGGAAAATTGCCCGTCCTAACTCCGCACCAGAGTGTCGGCCCGCGAGGTTGTTGCGTTGTACGCTGCTCTATTCGCCGGTTTCTTGGCCTGCGGGGGTGTTTTCGTAGGAATATATGGAAAGGCTGTGGGAAAAGCCAACCCCGTAACGTTTATGGTGTCCAACGGTCGCTTTTCATCGTTGTGTTATCGCATTTTGAACGTTTAATCAGGGTGGACATTGAAACGCGGTTAAATAGGTTGTTTAGGTTTAATTGATCTGGAGAAATGTTGGTGAAATTAATTTGAGATCATGGAGCAAAGGATCGTGCCACTTTTTTTGAAATTTATGGAACTTGGGAGTGGTTATTGAATTAAAAATTAATTGAGAGTGGTGGGAAGTGGAATTAGATGTGAATTAATACAGGAAATATTTGCAGTGAAGATTAATGAATTTTATTGTTTGTCATGTGGTATTGGTATTTGGAGATGATGAAATTTTTTAGATATAGTCACCCTTAAAGTAAAAAACAATAGTTTCGACTTGTGTATAAATTATTTCAATTTTACTTCAGTGGATCGTTTAAAATGAAACACCCTGTAGATATGAAGAGAAGTGGTTGTATATAATTAGGGGGCAATGATGTTTCTCCGATACTTTGTTATGGTAATTAGAAGTTTATAACGGAAGTTAATTAAAAAGTAGTCGTGGTAATTAATAAATTAGAAGAAGCAAAGTGGTATCAGTAACGGGGGGTTCCGAGTCACTTTGAAAAATAATAATCTAAGTCATCTCTAATGAAGAAATACTTGTTAAATTTCCAAAACTTTCCGCCGGGTAGAAAGATCCGGGAAAGTTTGGAAATTTGTTTAGTATCGGTTTTTAAGTCAATTATAATTGATTGCGATAATTGTATTATTAAGTATGCACTTTATTCATTACGAAACAGTTTTATGGAACACTTAATAGTTAACACGCCACGACAAAAAAGGAAATAACGGCGAGGCAGAAGTTCATCTGAAACAAGAAAGAAAAAAAGCATTCGGAGGAAAATGAGGAAAAAAGTAATGAGGAACAAAAACTTCGCAGAATCTTGCATCCCCGGGCAAATTTATCGAAAATTTTACGAACTACGGAATTGAAGAAGTAAAAAATATTTATACATAGACAAAACAAAATATTAATACAGTACGATGCCGTAGAAAGTCATAATTTTAAATTGATTGACGAATAATAAAAAAAAATAGAAAGTTTTAACAAATCATAAACACCATCAAAATTTTCAATAAAATTCATGCGAAACCACTTTGTTTAATTTCACCTAAAACATTTTCATTCGAAATCGAATTTCATAATAAAAGAAAAGGATGATAGCCCCGAAGAGTCACTCGGTTTGCCGAGGTATAAATAGACGTGGTGTATAGCCTCGCCCGCCCTTTTTACGTCGGGACGTCGAGCGTCGGTTTAGCCCACGAAACGTGGAAATCCAAGCCGCAAATCGGGAAGTAGAATTCTATGTCTGTGCAAAACTGCAAGTGGACCAATCGACGTTTAGAATTGGAAATCAATCTCGCGTTTCCGGTTATAATATTCAAAAATCAAAATTTTCTACGCGTACAAATTTTCTGGGCGTAGAAATTTCAATTTCTACACATTTTCTTGGTTTAAAAATTTCGGAAATAAAAACTATACGAAACGGTAACATTTCAAAACGTCGGAATTCCACTGGGTAGACATTTTCAACAACGCAAAATACTTTCCGTCGTGCTAAAAAAAAAACTTTACGTCGTGGAAGTTTTATTTAGGAACGTTCTTTAAAAAAAAAGACTCATATTCATAACGAACGCAACGGTTACGCAGTGGTACGTAATTCTATACGAGAAAACGTTTCCTTTGTAGAAATATGCCGGGGGAACACTAGAATTTTCCAGCAATAAACAAATGAGAAATTATTCTTGCAATTTACGAGCCGCGACTCTTTCAGGAAACGATTTACCTTAGAATTACCCTGTTCCCTGTATCCATTGTGTTAAAACACCCTCACTACTACTTACGGCACGTCAGGTGAACGACCTCCACATTCACGCACACGATTTTCACTGTAACCGATACACAGTCGAGTTACACCAGTTTTCATTTCACGTATTACACGTTCTTATTGGATAACCCCTGTACAGCTCCCGAATGAAAGTTATCCATTGTCTCGGAACTTTTCTCACCCCCGAACCAACGGTACCTTACATTTTCAAATGTCTATCAAACGTAATAACAAGTTCTCCAAATACCATATATAATTCACTCGCTACAAAACTAACCGAAACTTCCCCGAACGATAATATAATAAATCGACCAAATCACTCTATCTATATCATCAATCTATCGAAACGGTATTAAATAAAAAATACCGTTTAATTTCCCCGTCGTATATAATTCCCAATTCTCCCGAAGCTTTCCAACGAGAAACACATTAACCCGCGGTACGTCGATATGAGAACGAGAACAAAAGCCACCGACACATATTCGCGGCAATTGAAAACGGTTCGCCACGGTTTCTTTGTGTCGCAGTGCCGCCGCGCGGAACCGAGAGGTACACGTAATTAAAATTAGCATCGGTTCTGATCGGCCGGCCGCGGCTTAATCGAATCGACCGGCAAGTTTCTCGAGCAGAAACTTGGCCCCCCGCTCATGAGAATTCGAACGTGGCACGACTGCACGAGCCGTCCCTGAATCGCGATCCACGGCATTTCACAATTTACCTAATGGCACGTCCCCAGAATTCTGATAGCCATTATTATCCCGCGAGGCGGTCTTGCTATTCGGCCCGTCGAGTGCTCAACGTATTCCGCAGGATAATTATTAACTATGTTAATGGGCTTCATAATGCCGACAATGACACACGACGTGCGCCGCCGGCTGACTTTGCGGGGTCAATTAACGTTCGCCGGAAATGAAAAATCGGCCCGTTTGACAATCATTTTTGTTCGTAATTAATGGGTGTCGTTTCGGGAAAACCCGGTCGATAATAGTAGATTTCTCTGTTTAAAAGTATTTTTACTATTGATCCATGATTAGATACTTTGACTCACTGGAGCGTAGCGTTCGGACACTGTTAATTACAAAAAGGTAGTTCATAATCGTTATTTTGTTTTTTTTGTAAAGAATTCGTGCAGACTGTCAGGGAGCAGAGAGATCACGGCGAGACAGCAGAAAAAAAGATTGTTATTAAATTCGATGTTGACGTCCGGCGGGGAAAATCTGGACTCGATGAACGAGACTAGACGGCGCGGCGTTGCAAAATAAAACGAGAAAATTCTATTATGTAACGACAGT
Source organism: Mimumesa dahlbomi (assembly GCA_917499265.3). Taxonomy (NCBI): domain Eukaryota; kingdom Metazoa; phylum Arthropoda; class Insecta; order Hymenoptera; family Crabronidae; genus Mimumesa; species Mimumesa dahlbomi. The sequence goes on along the minus strand of OU824113.1, from coordinate 3,314,521 downwards.
CGACGGGCGTAATGGAAACGAGGAAGAGGGTGGGAGGGGGGGGGGGGGAGGAAAAAATGTATCGTCGACCTTTCGATCGATCTTCGATGAAAAGCTCTTGACGCGTAGACGCGGAAAATAACAATGTGATTCATTAATCCAGCTTGTACGGTCAGGCGAGCGCATACGCAAACTTTTACATTCGATACCGAATAGCGTCGATATCGCATTCGCGATAAATTATTCGCGCATCACTAGCGAACCGATAGGATCGCAGCTTAAAATCACTCTGGCTGTTATCATCACGGCAATATTATTATGCTCATGGCACCGAGACGACACCCATCTTCTCCCGCTGATTATTTCGACCCCGTAAGACCGAACTCATCGTCATATAATGCGGTATTGGAGCATTATATTACGTTACGGCCATGGTACAGGATGAAAACGTTATTAACGAGTTTGCGTCGCATGTTTATGCAACACGTAAAAACAGTGAATAGATTATATAGAACGTGTCATCGAGGAATAATAATAATTTTGCCACTTGGTTGCGATGTATCGTATGATTAAAACTACATGGTGAGAGAGGAAAGAAATTTCCACGGGTAAATTTCATCGTCGCGCAGAAATTCACAGAGTTAGAAACAAAGTTGGAAATTCTACGTTGAGATTTTTAACTGCGAAAATCTGTTTCCCTTGGGACTCGAAATCGTCGAATAGTTTAACACACTGGAACGTTAAATCTCGTAAATTTCCGCGATTTCCAAGCGCACAAATTTCAACGAAATACAATCTCTAACCTCCTAATTTAAAATCCAGGATAATTGTCCAGGGTATAAAAATTTGTTCAATGCACAACAACGAGTCCAGAGAAATTCCCGGGGCAATTAATAAACACACGGGAAGAACTGGGAATTCTCAATACTCCCGAAGGTACGTTTGAAATTAAACCGGCCGTATGTAGAAACGAAGCAGCACGCGTCGATTAGTCGAAGTGGAATTAACGGCGGGCCCTTTCTCCCCGACACGTCGAAATTTTCGATCCGGCCTATAGTTGCACCCTGGATAGGGTTTTGCGGGTATCCACTTCATGGACGTCAGACTCATATATTTTACGGCGGGGTGCAGTAACTAACAATTCCTAGTTTGCGGTCGGCCGCTATATTTTCGTCAGCTCATTCCCACGGGCACTTGGGGAACTGCCGATTTATTACTACGGCCCTTATACGTTTCACCCTCGAGCTCCCAGAATACCTGGGTTTCTTAGTTAACATAAAACCGAATAGAACTCGATTATTCACTGCTGATCGGGCTCCATGAGCTATTGAACGATTATACGATCGAGAGAAATTTAGCGTGAATTTATTCCCATCGTATTAAACGTTATGACGGGTGTTTGAAAAACTTGGGATTAATGTCAATATTACTTCTCTTTATTACCGGTGTTTTATGGGAGGTCTATTAATAGGTCAAAATAACTTGATTACTATGTTTTAATAAATAAATTTTTGTACGATTAATACTGTAAAGTGTTTAAATTTTTAGTTTGTAATGTTTGGAAAATTTGTACGTAAGTAGTTGTTGCTTATGAAACGATAATTTCATTGGGAACAAGTTTTGATTACGAGACAGAAATCAGGAGGAAAAACTGTCTCCTCGGATCGTGAAAGTTTTAAAGACACGGCGGGAGATTATAGTGATATTTAATTTATATTTTTGCTTTCACGGGAATTACATGGTTTACAGTTTGGCAAACTCGAAACTAAGTTTCATGTAACGAACGCGGTACGCAGATGTATGTAATTTAAACTTCTAAACTCACTAACATTCGAAAGCCGCAAGGTTTGCGTTAGAGCTAAGTGCTCTAGAACCAACATTACACTTTTTCGCTTTAGTCATTACTTGAATTTGAAATGCTAAGGTCTCCCGCGGCGTTAAAGTCCCACATCGATGTTACAATTTTCCTAATAATATGGAAATCACGCTTACCAATCCCATCCGCATCCAATGATCGTTCGAAACCGTAAAATCCCTATGGAACACACTTCAAACATTTTTCCAACTTAAACACAACGTCTACGTCACAAATTTCCCTATAATATAATTAAAACGAAAACTTCGATAAAACCAGAATGTTAATCACTCCTGATTAACCGCACGCGTCAAATTATCGATTACAATGACCATTGACATCTCATCCCTACCAACCTCTCCACAAAAAACAAAAAATTACTAAACCAATCATTTCATTTCCTTCCTTTAATCCCATCCTTCTTTCCCCGCCACAAAAATGTTAATCAACCGTCACGTTTAACCTCTCTCTCATTACTCCCACAATAAAATTCAATTATCCCAGCGAAGCGTGTCTATCAAGCCTCATCGAGTATCGATAAAACTGCTGTTTAACTCCACGCTGGAAGACCGGTAATTCCCTAGCCGACCGATTCACCGGAAATATGTTCCCGTTTCAATTATCGATGCACGAGAAGAACGTCTCCGGTCGCTCCGGGGGGGGCGCTCAGGGTCGTACGAACGGGGCCTCATTTGCCACGGGCCCGTTCGATTATTCAGAAAAACGACGTCCCTATCGAAGGATAAAGTCCCGTGGACGATCGTACGGCCGTAAGGCCGCGATCCCGCGGGAATTCTCTGTCGATGGTGTGAAATACGAGGCAGACGTCGCGCATTTGTCGTGGTTGGTCGGCCGAAACGCGGGCGCCTCTTTACGGGGCCCCCCCGTTGCTGACCGTTTCGGCCCACGTAGCGGTTTCGTCTAACTTACGGGTAATAAAGTTGTCGACGAGCTATGAATATCCGTCGCGAACATATAAATCTTGTAACGGCGGACGCGGTTACTGCGTTGGGTTTATTTACAGACAGGGAATACCACGTTTTGACGAGAATGTGTGTTTGTAGGTGTGTGTGTGTGTTTTTCCCTGAGAACACATGTATACGTCCCTGAGTTTATCGGGATCGTCGCGGGGGTCGTTAGAGTTCTTGTTGAGAGTTTTAGAGGCAGGCTGTAAATCGGGATTAAAACGTTTGCTATTTGTTTATGGGTTTTTATCCGTAATTCGGTTTGCGTCGCGTGTTGGCGTTACGGATGGTACCAGATGCACGCTGGTAACTTTTAAGAGAATCCGTAATTCTTAAGGGCGAATGATAGCTTTCTATTGGGAACGGGGTAGTTTCTACTATGAAGTTCTCCTGTAGCGAGCTGGAGGAAAGTAATCGAAGGGAATGTGTTGTTGGACGTGTAATTGATGGAAATAAACTCTGGGAGAGTGAAATTGAACGTTGAGTCTAGGGACTTTACGAATTAGTGAGAAGTTCATGATTTAGTACATGGTTAAACAACAGTCTAATAAACAACAGTCTATGTGTTAACTGTTAATTAACAGCTAATTATATTCAACATTCAATATTCACTTCTCTAATTAGTAAAATTATAATTACGATGCCTAACAAATTCCCATCGTATCGATACGAATCGGTGAGAAAAGAGTGTGAAAATTTTCTGCGAAGCCAGATCATCGTCTTTCTCTTTATATCGCGGGGAGAGGAGAGAATCATAGCGTCTATAACCACAAATTCAGTACGGGGGCTACGGTTTACTACGTCGTGATCTTCGCGAAAGTAATCTGCAATAGGTCCCGCGGGATTCGAGAAACGAATGGGCGCCAGTATATCTTTTGTATCGTTGGTGTGCTTCGGTCCGGCGCGATAAACAGGAGAATCGAAAAACAGCGATGAATTAGCAGCTGACTGAATACGTAAACTCGAGTGAAACCAACGAGAAACGCGAAGAATTATTTTACCAAACTAAAAAACGTGGAAACAAACTCATCGAGAAACTCGTTCAACGAGATTAGGTGATAATTTAATTTTTACAGAGTGGAAAAATACTAAACCCCAATTTTTAGGTTGGTAATTAATAATCATGTCCATCGGGGGATCCATGTGTTTCCCAATCAGAAGGAATCGAGACGTTCATTCCCGAAAAACGAGCAAGTAGGGATTATCGACGGACGACGATAAATCTTGCTGTTACCAAAGATCGAGAACGTGCTGGTTTCTTTGACAATAAGTCACGTGGCAAATGCACGACCCGTGTTATGGGAGACATGTCCGTTGCGTTCGTGGTGTGGGTGAAATTACCTGGTGATTGGGAGAGGAATTTTTGGGACGTGAAAATTTCGAGATAAAAGTTTGGACTTTGGAATATTTACGCTCTGGAATTGTAGAGCGTGGAAATGCTAGGGATTGGAGACTTAGAGACGTAGAAATTTTGAGTTGAGGAATTTTTTATTAATAGGGACTTCAAGTTGAAATAGTAACGTGTGGAAATCTCAGGATGTAGAAATTTTAAAGCGAGACTATTTTGGATAGAGATTTTAAAGCGTAGGAATTAGGTTGCCCAGAAGTTTCAAGGAGTTGAAATTTTGAAGAATTGAAACTTCAGGACGTGAGAATTATAACGTGATAACCTGATGACTTGCAAAATGGTTCTATAACAGAGAGTGTTGAAAACTAATGAAAGTTTGCTGACAAATATTTAATCACTCTTTTGACGATATATTTTTTTCTACATACAGTCTGTTTATTTGAACCCGTTTGATTCGGTGTATAACTAACTTCTATATAAAACAAACAACCATTGATTGGAGTCGCGTAGTTGCGTTGTTTAGATAGAATTGTAAACGTTGCAATTCCAAATTTTTCAAACTCGAGGTTAACAGATTTTTCTCGGATATTTTCAATCAAAATTTGATATCGATAGCCACGGATTAGCTATAAAATAATTCAGAATAAAGTGTTCGTGTTATACAGCCTATAAAATGAAGAAAAAGGAAATAGGTAGTATCATATTTTTCTACGTTATACCATGGTAGACTTTGTAAAATTATTGATAAAAGGGATTATCACTATACGTCTTAATATCTTACCAGATTCTAGATTATTAATTGCCCTTTAATTCGACGGACTTTACTTTGTAATCCTGTAACTTCTATGACCACCTGCTTCAGATTTCCACGCGATTTATGTAAAGTTAATCTTATGTTCCCCCGAAATAAATTAAAAGATTTCACCTCGTCCCTTTATCGATCTTCAAAAATCCTTTTCGCAAAAAGTGAACCCCGATAGCTGTCTTTTTTCATTTACGTTTATATAAAATATCCATTGTAACGACGTTCATCCAAAAATTCGTTAGAATTCCAATAAAAAATTCACTAAGCCCTTCCAATTTCTCTCTCTCAACATTCGTACAACAAAACCATATATTTTCCGTGTGTTAAATATAAAAAACAACTCTTCTATAATAATTTCACCCAACGCTTCCGGAAGTGGAATGAAATTATCTGTAAAAACGATTACTTTTCGCGCGTGAATCCGCAATAAGCGCAGTAACGCAAATGAAAAGGAAAATGGGATCGCGATGAATCGTAATTACGCGTGTTTCCGAAATCAGCGTTTGCGTTCCGCCATTAACGATTACCGCGCGCAATCGGTTCGCAATGAAATTTAGAAAATTGCGCTCGTACGAATAATTTTCACACGCCGACGTCGTAATTTCCGCGTGGCACTCGTAACGTCGCCGTCGGACGTTCAATGCCGCGAATGATTAAAGGAAATTGAAAGAATGAAAACGACACCGACGCGTTCCTCTTTGTCCGTGTGTTTTATTGGAAATCCAGCACTAAGTTTCGCGTTAAACGACCGCGCGCGCGTGTCGGTACGACGACTTTTGATGTACGAATGTGTTTGTAGTGAAAATACGGCGGTGCGATAGTCGCAAATACGTCAAAAGTGACACATTGATTAAACAAAAAAAAAAAAGTTGTGTGCATTCGCGCAGGTGTATATATAGCTGTTAGAATCAAGTTTGTCAATCACTTGTTTCTTTTTGCGTATGTGTGTATGGATGTGTTTGTGTGTGTGTGTCTGTTTTTTTTAAACGCACTCCAATACCAGGCTATTACAATCAACGTCCGTGTCGCGAATGAAATGTACAGGGTGTCCGAGTTACTCGGAAACGAATCGATAAGCCGTGCGCGCAGCATTGAATTTCAATTTGATTTTTCTCCGCGGTCAAAGATACACATTCTGAATTTAATTACCGACATAATTACACGACAGCTCCGTATTTGTTTGTCACCGGCAAACGAATTCCCCGGCTTTTACGTTACGCGCTGGGTATTTCGCGATCTATAACGAAGAAAAATTGAAAATTAATGTTTCCCGTTAGAAATTCATGTCTCTATTAATAATTAGCGTCACGAGGTCGAAACCCTTTGCTATCGGCAAATTTCTGTGGTGGGAGTACCAGGTGGCCCGAGCAAATTTAGCTTTTCGAAGTTATTTTTTCCCCGTGCGATTTGAAATTGTGGAAATTACATTCGAGAAACGTGAAACGAGAATTTAAAACAGTTTTTTGGACGGCGTTTGCTCAATTTTTATGATAGCGTTCTGAAACTGACACCATTGAATCGGGCATGAAATTCTCTATAAAAACCATGTAAAATAGTTGTACTTTTCGAAATTTTAATTTTTCGCAAAAATCTGAAGGGGGTAGGTCAGGATTTTTTGCGATTTTCGTAAATCGCCTGCCATTTCCACAATTTTTAAGATATCGATCTGATTCTTTCTGCATCTTATTCGGCTTCGGATTCCGCGTCCAAAACGTCCAGGATCACTTTAATAGCTCAAATATTGCGGAAATGACGAGCAAATTGCGAAAATCACAAAAAAACCTGACCTACCCCCTTCAGATTTTTGCGAAAAATGAAATTTTCGAAAAGTACAACTATTATATATTGATCTGGCGTAGAATTTCCTAACTAAAACAATGGTACAAATTTCAGATCGCTATCTCAAAAATTGAGCGAATGCCAAACGAAAATCTACTCTAATTTGACGAATTTTCGCGATTTTCGTAATTTCTTCGTCATTTCCGTAATTTTTAAGCTATTCGAATGATCCGAGGCGTTTTGGACGCGGAATCCGATGCCCAATAAAACAGTGAAAGATTCAGGTCGATATCTGAAAATTCACGGAAATGACAAAAGAATTACGAAAATCGCGAAAAATCGTCAAATTATGACAGTTTTTTGGTCGACATTCGGTCAATTTTAAAGACAGCAACCCGAGACTGGTACCATTGTTTTAGTTAGGAAATTCTACGCCAGATCAATATATAATAGTTGTACTTTTCGAAAATTTCATTTTTCGCAAAAATCTGAAGGGGGTAGGTCAGGATTTTTTTCGATTTTCGAAAATCGCCTGCCATTTCCACAATTTTCTAGATATCAAAATGATTCTTTCTGCATCTTATTCGGCTTCGGATTCCGCGTTCAAAGCGCCCCGGATCATTCAAATATCTCAAAAATTGTGGAAATGGTGGGCGATTTACGAAAATCGCAAAAAATCCTGACCTACCCCCTTCAGATTTTTGCGAAAAATGAAATTTTCGAAAAGTACAACTATTATATATTGATCTGGCGTAGAATTTCCTAACTAAAACAACGGTACCAGTTTCAGATCGCTATCTCAAAAATTTAGCGAATGCCAATTAAAAAAACTGTCATAATTTGACGATTTTTCGCGATTTTCGTAATTTGCTCGCCATTTCCGTAATTTTTCAGATATTAAAATGATCCAGGACGATTTGAATGCGTAATCGGAAGCCGAATAAGCGAGTGAAAAATTCAGATCGATATCCACAAAATTGTGAAAATGACAAGGGAATGACGAACATCACGTGGTGAAACCCGAAATTCCGAAATTCATGTCACCAAGGATTCATCGTTCGGTTTCAATTTTTCATTTTTTGTTTCTCGTTTGTGCGCGATGTAATTGCACCGCCGGAATTTCGAAAACGAACAAAAAGCCGCGTACGACGATGAATCTTCGACACGGAAGTGCTTTTCCACATCGGCGGCGTTGCTGCTCATCTAAACTCGTTGAAATTGCCCGGTTCGCCACGTGTACGTGTGTTTTCTGTTGTAATTTGTAGATGAGTATGCGCGGTCGCGACAGATTGCCGGCCGATGTGGCTTACAATCGATATAACTCGCGCGATTAAATGCCGGCGTCCCTTCGCGAGAATGTAAATTTCAAAGATCAATTGAGGTAACTTTACACCGCGACGCGTACAGGGCGATTCAAACATTTTGCACCATTTCCCGGGTAGTTACCGTATGTTATTCACACTTTTCTTTCGTTTCGAAAAAAATCGCTTCTTTTGTATCCACTTTAACGAGAGACAAATTGGAAATACGAGTAAATATGAAATCGCTCGAAACAACAGAAATAAACGAACCCCGCTTGTTTGTACATTTAAAAAAAAATCTTCTCGTACTCAAATTTCCCAACTAACAATCGAAAAGCTATCAAAAACAGCGTTTCCAAACTTGTCAATAAATCTCCGCAAACTTCCCTTCAAAAATAATTCTCCATTTCTCCCAAATTAAGCGTTCATTCTCATCCCATTCAGGAGCCACTGAAACAACCTGTACAACCAGCAGCGATCCAACGTTTGTACACGGCTGTAGACACCGATTCCCCGGAATAGTCTTCGGACCGAACGAGGTCACGTGTGAAGGAGTTTATTTGAATACATGAATCTTTCATGGGTTTCGTTGGCCCGCGCGATTATGGCGCGTGTGTACGTAGCTAAAGGTTTGTCGCGGAAAATATCGATAAGCGCCACCGGATACTTTATCGTCGCTGGTTGCGAACGGGTCGAACGCCACGCGCGGCGACGATACTTTCGCGTTTCTTCGCGGGTTTATGGATTCGCTGAAAAACACGTCATATTTCACGGGAGTTTAGCGCGAAACCGGCGGCGTCGAAGGATCGCCGACGGGATTCTATTTAACGTAAACGGCCGATCGGGAATGTGTAAATCATTACTGCGAGTCCCATAACGTGTTTACGGGGAATTATTGAGTCCGCGAGATGTACCGTCCATGGGAAAAGTTCGAGTTTTGTGGGAAATTCGATCCGTTTTGGGGAAATAGGACTTTTGCTATGATGAAGCGAATCGTTTTTCAAAAACAGCTGTATTATTTTCAATAGGTGTGAATTAATATCACGTAACATACCGTAGAAATGTTAACGTGGAAAAGAATCAAATTTGGATCCACAAGAATTCGGAAGTCACAATTACTAATGCTTTTTCCACGTTGGTGTCTTTCAACCACGTGTGAGAATGTGTTTTTTACACATTTAAGAGTCTCTCTTTGCTACCGTCTAACAAAATACGCTTTCCCTGTAGGTTAGGTGAATTAGGTGGGTTATGTAAGTTAGGTAGGTTAGACACTTTACGTTAGTTACATTAGACACGTCAGCTACGTTACATCTGGGTTAGATAGGTTAGGTGGTATGTTGAGTCTAGCTGAGGTATGTTAGGTAGGTCTGGGTTAAGCGTTAGTAGTTGTGACCACCCCGTATCCTCCAGTGAAGCCATTTTTTGCGGTTCCTTGTACATCGTCTAGACGACAGTCGTCCAACAACGGGGGATGTAAAATTCCATGATGTACACCTGTACGAGTAAGAAATGGTAATTACCTGCTGCGTGATTCAGATCGGTTGCCCAGACTATGATGGAAATGCCCCGATACCGAGCATGCCCATGTTTATGCAACAGGGAATTTTTACCCGTTCGCGAGTGTATAATATATCGAAAATGATAATTAACTTTACTTCGGGTACGCGCGCCCCGTCGCTGCGGCTGTACTTGCATAATTCGAGTGTTACGATTTATTACGTAATTCCACGAGAATACGTTACGTCGGACAGATGGAAACGTATTAACGTTTTCACCTGTCAGACGTTATAATAAATTCCCTCAGCGAAACGACCGATCGAGGAAAAAATCCATCTTCTAATCGTTAATGGAAAGCAAATTTTGAAATTTTGTTCGCGATACAATTCTGTAAAGTTGTCGCGAAAATTCGCAATTTTTCCACCGGGTTGGACGAGTGTTCTCTGTGCGTCGTACGAGCACGTTGAATTTCATAAATAGATTTTTAAATATGAATTTTTTAGTCAGCCGTCCTGCTAAGTGCGCTTATCCGATATACCACCGTGCCAACGGTGAGTGTGTGTGTGTGCGCGCGTGGTCGTGTGTGCGTGTACCAGCGACAGATGGTTTTTATCACCCTCAAAAGTGCAAATTTTCGGTGTTTTTTGCTAACATTTCAAACTCCGCGAAATGTGCCATAAAGTCTGCGTTACGTTTGTACGAAACATATGTATGTAGTGTAATTTGAGGCGCAAGTGGTACGGACTTCTGATTTTCATCTCTTTTTTTTTATATACATATAGAGTACCTTTGGGGAATGGGATCTGTTTGCGAAATCAGAACATTGTGTATGGAAAAAATGTGTGTAATACCCCTGCCTTATTAAAAATCCCTTTGCCTACACTGCCACTCGACTCTACGACTTTTTTTGCATTAATTACATTTAATTCTACATTTCTACGAAATTCCCACACATTCACACACTTTCCCAAGCAGAGTTCAACGACAGAAATTTAACCTATCTCATACTAATTTCCTTCGAACCCTTTGAACCCTGAAATCTTTTTCTCAAACTAAAAGAAATCATCGAGTAGTATCATCCTACACAGTCAGTCCAGTGGAACAGGTCAATGGCAAGTAAGCCATCAAAGTTCCCGTGACAAATAACATAAATAAAACACAATTTCCCATCGAAATCATCGGGGGACCGCGTTCCCGCCGTTAAATTCTGCTCTTTAACCTAATCCAATATTCATGCCGAAGAATCCATCAGCGTAACCATGCATACGCGATTACCCGCGTCTCTCCCAAAGTTATTCCGACGCCCGGGTCGGACCGTCCGTTCACGATAATCCACTAAATATCCCTGTCAAAAGGGCCCGCCATTATTATCGTTGGAAACCGAGCGCCGAAACCTTCCGGCCGCCTCCGCAAAACTGCGACGGTCGAACGCCGACAATCGTCCTTTTGAAAACCGTCGCGAAACAATGCAACGCCGACGGCGTTAACGTTAACAAATCGCTCGTTCGAAGCGGGCTCGTCTGTGTGCGAAACGCAATCGAAAAGTTTTCCACCGGGAAACAGTATGGCCGCGCATCCGGCTAATATCCGCGTCGACCAATGGAGCATAGATAGCGCGACGCCGCGTGACGATTTCCAATCAGCCCGCGGAAATGGCTGCGGTGGTATAATATTTCGCGGGCGACGTCGACGACGACGACGACGACGACGACGAGTCGCACGTCGCCGTCGTTATCAGGCGTCGTAGACGGATATGAGATCCCCCGTACCCGTGGAACCGACGCCCCTCCCCCTCCCCCCACGCCCCTTTGCTCCTTCTGTCTGAGAGTTAAATTATTCCGACGGGGGCCAAAAACGAGCGCCATGGGACCCGATGGTCTTAACCCGTTGCCCATTGGGGTCGCGACACTCGGAAAATGCTCGTCCGTTTCATTTTCGGGGATTTTTCACGCCGAGACGATCGTAACGTTTTTTTCGTCAGCACCCTGAATGAAGAGGGGTGTCTGTATGGGTGTTTTTTTTACAGGGGAATTTTTCTGAATTTCAAGGGAATGATTTAGATATCCTATTTAGAGATCCCGTGATTTTGAAGATTCGTTGAAATTCATTTAAGATCTTAGTAAATGTCTTTAGGACGTCCGCGATGTGCGTGGAGACAATGAAATTCGGCTAGTCGTTCTTTGAACCGCCATTAGTGGGAGTGGATAAGTGGCTCGTTTGTCAAAAATACAGCGTCGCTAATTTTGAAGTGTCGTCCGTCGGCCGTGCAAACAGCGTCCATAGTAGTTATACCGGTGTGCCGCAAACTAAATTAATGAGGATCCCTCCTGGCCGTTGAGGACCGAGGTCACCGAGAGTTCTCAATGTGTTACCGCACTTTGCGAACTTATTTCTCAGCAAAATGACCGTTAAAACCTCGACACGTTGCTGGGCGGAACGTTAAAAATGACGCTCGCTAGTGGTAATTAGAACAAAAGTTCTCATTTAGTTCTCGAAAAACCTATTGTAATATCTTAATCGTTAGTGATATACAGGGTGGACGATTGTCGGCGTTATTCAAGTTCTGAGAACCAAAGGGCGATAATGTAACGCTATGATCGGGCACGTAGAATGTTTTTCATCGACGTCTAATCTTCCGTTTCCAACGTACAGACAAGATTCGACTAAGGTGTTCTGGAATCAATATCCTGAATATTGGCGTTGACGGATTTATGGTTTTAAACGGTGGTCGGTTGGGTGTCGCATAGATTTCGGAGGAAGAATTATTGGACGGTACGTGCACCGGGGGATGTATCACCGGATCGAGAGATTCTAACGATTTTATTTGACGTGCCCTTTTAGCCTTCGATACGGAAGGTTTTACATAGAACGGTTTGATCTATTTATTAGATTTCTGCATCGTGGTTCGCTGGTATTTATTTTAGGGGTTTTAGTGTGAAGGTTTCTACGGGGTGAAAATGTTGGGATTTGAAATTTTACGCAATAATCGATAGACTTTGAAATTTTACGAATCGAAAGGTAAATGATTTCAATCTCGAAGTTTTTACGGTGTTGACAATAACATCTTTGGTTAGTTGGATGGAAAATGGTACATACATGGGAATTAATATTTCATGGTTCTCCCTGAACGGTATATCACGGTAAAATTCATTTATTTTGTCAGAATTATATGTTAATGAAGTAAATTATCGCAACAACACCGATCGATTCCGCAATTCATTATACCAGCTGTCACTCGGGTGATAATTAAGATAATTTTAACTAGTTAACGTTAATTATGAGGGATTCATGTTTAATATTCTCTCATCGCCGCGCACCGCTAAAATGTTGAATGTCCCGCAATAATCGTTATTGCTTTAATTGGACGTATTCCATCACCAAAAATTCCCCAGCCGTTCTTCGGTAATTTTAGAATTGCATAATCAACGTAATACGCCGCTGTCCCATTTACGTGTCTATACGGATATCGAATATCACCGCGAGCACACCAAAGAATCCCCAAGATACTCTTGAAACTAATATTTCATCTCTATGTTTTCCAAAAAAAAAAAAACACGCTATTTAATATCGGGGAAAATTACACTCTTTTTTTGAGGTTTCTATTTAATTTCCCACGTTGTTCTCTTGCATTTCATTTTCCACGAACCGCACCACGCTTCACTCACCATATCTTTCTTCTACTTTTTATCTATCCTTTCCTCGCTTTTTCCTTATTTTCCCCTGTCTTTCCCACTTCGTTCTTTTATCTTCAACTTCGACCGGCTCCACTCTCATTGCCTTACTTTCTCCCTTATCTCTAACCCTCTTTCTCTCTCTCTCTCATTTTCTTTTTTTAGTCTGTCTTATACTGTCACGTCCAGTATTGCTCGCTTCTCGACTCCCTTTTTTTCACCGCAATAAAGTTCATATTCTCGATCAGAATCTCCCTTTCAAAAAACAGTCAAATTCTACCCGACCTTGGAATCAAAGTCCCTTTAACCCTTTCACTGCCAGCGGTCCACAATACGAATTTCATATTAAAATTTTTTATAAAGATAAAAGACTGATTGATATATTAAAATATCGGTACTATCTCACTAGCTCACTTTTAAATATATGAAATTATATAAATATTTGCATAGCTCATTAATTTAAAACAAATTCATGGTGAACATCACTGACACCATGGAAAGGGTTACAATCTTTCACTTTTCACCCTCCGTATTTCTCCTTCATTTACAACATTTCCGTGGACCCATGAAAACGGGCCACCCTGTACATCCCGTGACCCCGTCTCTAGTTTCCTCCTCTCCCCGAGTTCTTTTCGTTCGAGCGAAAGTTTTTCTTTTTTTCGCCCCCTCCGAATTCATCCCACTGTTCTCTGTTTTTTATCCCCGCGTTCGTTCGCTCGTTCGTTCGCCACCTTGTCCCTTTCTAATCCCTTCCGTCGCCCGTTCCCCGACGGCGAATCGCCGGCGATTACCGTCGGCATAGAGGTACGGCCAAGGAGGCGGAGGCAGCAAATAATTAAACCCGGTAATGTCTGAGCATTAGAGCAGATGATGACGTCATCAAACCCCGAGCCACCCCTATCCACGAAAATTCACCGTTCCCGACCCTTGGAGCCCGAAAACGGGGCACCGTGGTATTACCGTCATTACTCTTCCTCTTCACCTCCCCCCCCCCCTCCCCCCCTTCCCTTCTGCGTCGACTTAATATCCCGCCGGTTAAAAACGTATGGGATAAGGATAAAGTCATTGGGTCGCCGTATCTCTGAATGTATCTGAATCTTAACGAGCGGCAGCGGCAAGTAATGGGGTGGTGAAAGTACAGCGAGGTACAAAGTGTCGGAATTTGACGTTCACAGTGTTATCTAATTAAATCTGACGGGGTCATTGGGACTGATTTCTTTTTTTATTTCTCTGCCCATGTGTTTGATGTGATTTTTGAGACACACAGTATACGTTTGTGAGAAGGGAAATAAGATTGCTAGTGAATTATTTTGAACGTGTATCGGAATGTAGGAAATGTGTGATAATTTAGATTTCTAGTGATATTCAAAGTTTCATGGAGTTATTTCGAGTTCTCTACGGTTAATGTGTGAAAGAATGACATTTGCTTTGAGAATCTGTCGAAAATTCAGGAAAAAGTGATTGTATAAAGTGATGTAATTTTATCAGACGTTAGATAGAACGTGGGTGTTGATATTTAATTGTTAGAAATTAATGTTGGATATATAGACACAAAGAGTTATTTAATAACGGTCGGACGATGAGTTTGTTTTTCCGTAAACTTTTGAGTAGCGAGATATGCCCGACGGGAAACAAAACAGAGTGTCGTTATTAAATTCAGTGACTGATGCTAATTTAAGCTGTACGAGGGAAGAGTATAATTAACGAACAAAATGACAGACAAAACATCGAGCGGATTCTCGTACACCGAAATATTTCTACTTCTCGTTGTTAATTCATGAGATAGTCGGCCGTCTGGCGTACGAATTGTACGATTCTCTGACGGCGAGAACAAAATGGAGTGCTGAATTTGCATATACACAGTCGCAAGATTACACAAATTTCCCTCCCATCGAAGGAAGTAATTACCGAATGGAAATCTTTCCGTCCTCCTCCTCCTTCTCCTCCTTCTCCCATTTTTTTTTCTTCGTTTTCCATTCAACTTAACCTGAATATTATGCGGAACGATTTTCCGGACATCTGCTGACTTTTTCGCTATTCACGTGGGATTTTATGATCAAGTATTTACGTGCACGAGTTTCGATGATAAAAAATATATATATGTATATATGTATAGTTGTGCACGGTTTACAAATGGGAAGAATTTCTTATTTTATGAGGTGAAACAGGGAGTGGCTAAGTTTCCAAATGAAATTCGAAAAAGGGGGTTCGGGAGTTTGATAGATTCTTAGGGATGTTCCATAGAAATGTCTATTTCAGGGAAACGAATATCGATTTCGCTTCGATGAATTCTCGCTGGAAGAAAACGGTACCGCTGGCATTTAAATCTGTTTTAAATCTTTGATCCAAGAGGAAACGGGGAGAAAAACCGGCGTACGAATTTGTAATCAAATTTCAACACCATGAAAATACCTGGTTTGAAACGTTCCGGATTTGATGTTTCTACGCGGTGAAATTTCGAAATTTTCAAGTTTTTCCGTTCTTCGATGGTATAGAACCTCTTCAGGTTCCATGCTTCGAGGTTTTAACACACTTTGAAAATTGAAAGATTATTTCTACTCATCGATAATAAATTTAAAATATTCCTGCGCCCCAAGCTTCTTCACATTTTAAAAATTCAAACCCCTAAAATTTCTGCGCACTTATATTAATCACTACAAAACAATCCTCTACCATAAACTATCTTTGCACGTAAAAATTCTCAACCCCTAAATATTTTCACCCAAAAATTCCCAAATTTCTAAGTCCCCGTCTTTAAACTTCTCCCCCAAATTTTTCCACAAATAAACAAACAAAAATTCAAACGAACCCCGTCACTTTTCCCCCCGAAATCATCGATCCCCACGCTCGAGGTCTAATACAAGGGTGGGGGGGGGGGGGTGCACAGAAGTAGTTATCATTTTCCTAGGAGGCCCTAAATCACGGCCGCGGCAGAACGTAACGTCAGACGGAAATTCGTCCTCGACCGTAATTTGCACGGATCGCGGGCCAAGCTGCTGGAACAGGAAAACGCTCGGCTGCGTTGGCAACACCACCGAAAGCATGGGGGGAGGGGGTTGGAAGGGGGATGAAATGTCACAGGGGTAGAAGCGCATTACCGTGCGGTACGACCGTAGAACGTATAAGACTGGCCGGACGGAGGGCCCAAATTAATCATTCCCCTAACAGCCCCGAATGAGAATCAACCCCCACTTTCTCTGTTTAAACCACCCACCCCCGTTTTGTCTCATATTGGCATCCATTCTGTTCTTGTCTTCGATCATCGAGTTCTCCGATGCGTCGACCTTCCCGCTGGAAATGACAAATTTCGCTGGAAACGAAGTTTAAGGGAATTGCGGGATTGTGAAGGTTGATTGTCACGTCATTGTCGAAAGGGTGGGGGGTAGGAAGTTAATCAAATATGGGATTGCGAAGATCATCGTAGTGCTGGATTATGTTTTCTTTTGTTAGGCAGAGATTTATGAAATTCTTTGCCGGGTTTTTGAATTTTTATGAAATTCTTGGGAAGGGTAGTATTAAATTGTGAACAGATTTTTGTTGGTGTGATTAAAGGGAAGTCGGGAAGTTTCTTTCTTTGTTGAACCGACATTTTTTCTGTCTTTTATATCATGTCCACGAAGATTTAAATAAAATATATGTTTAAATATATTATATAAAATTTCAGAAGAATAATGTTTCGTCCCACATGATTTATTTTGAACATAAATGAAGAATTTATCGTAATTAACGGTACGCTTACAGTTTCATAGCCAAAAACAAGAAGCAGTATATAAATCTCGCGCGAATACCTCTTTGTCAGCGAGATTCCGTCGCAGGGTTCGCAGGGTGAAACAAACCCCTCGCTCATTTCTTAATAAATTTCTTAATGGACAATGACGCCCGTGGAATTTCATTAAACGAGTCATCCACGCCCTTTGAAAATACGAAATCATCCCCCCACCGCCTGTATGTGGCGCACTCAGCCGACACAAAAGCCGAAGTAGACAAGTGCGCGTTTCACCCCGACATTTTAAATTCCGTCGCAAAGACGCGGGTTTTGTTTCTCCGTTCCCGCTCGATCGCTGCGCCATCATTTATCCGCGATTGTGGATCGCGAGCCTTTCACCGCGCGAACTCGGTAATACGAATAAATGTCACTGGTATCACACACACACACACACATACACACATCGTTGATAGAAAGTGTCTTTTTCAACGAAGATAAAAATTGAAATACACGACGTGAAATTTCAGCACTTTGGATGTGGGAAACGATTTTTATAGCAGGAAATAACTTACAGTAAAAACAATCTAAAGTTAGTAACTAGAATCTTGATAATTCACTTCAAATTTGAGAAACTATTGCACGCACAATTTAAAAAAGAAATTTTCATTCCTGAAAAACGAAATTTCGATTCTCAACGCACGAATAATTTTCAATTGCTTGAGGAGACCCAACATTATTGTTCACACTAAAACACGTATGTACATACGTACGGAGAGAAATTGCTTGACGAAGTATTTCGAAATTCCCGGCCGACTTGGAAATTCTCCGGCCAGCTTTCCAGCGAATCGCGTCACAACGGTGAATCCCTGAAAAGTTACGGTCAGAGAGTTATGCGTCAAGAATGGCGGCGAACGTATTCAACTCGTGTGTTCTGAAAATTATTCATCCGTCTGAATGACGGAAATCTTCGGATCCGCAAGTTCCGCGGACGGACGTCCGAAGTTTCGCAAGACGCCCGCGAAATGGCTGATATACGTTGAACAGCGATGTTTCACGGTATTCGCGAAATTGCAAATAATTATTTATAGCTCGCAGAAAAAAATCTTTGACCCGAAAATTCATAATAATTTCGAGTGGAACAATTTCACGGAGTAATTTCGAAATTTAAAGCAAACCGAAACGATTCCGCGCGGAATTGATATTTCTAAAAATGTGTAAACGATAGTTGGGGGAAAAAAACTGGGAAAGTTCTCAGTTTTTCGCCCACCATTTGCACAATTTTTTTCGCTATCGGTTTGAAACTTTTATGAGCGAGTGTTTTGTCAAATTCCACGTGCGACACGCTCACGGTTATTTTCATACGTCAAAAATTGTGGAAGTCGCAAAAAAATGCTGTCCCGATGCTTTCAGATTTCGCGAGCGAATCGGAAATACCGGAAATATACGAGTGCCTTTGTTAAATTCCAGAAAATTCGTATCGATTTTTCCAAAATTGACAAAATACCGGCAAAAACCGCTTATAGTTCGAAGTTCGTTAACTCACCCTTGTTTCTTTTTTAATTACCAAACATTTCTACACATAATTTAGATTATCATACAATAACGGTAGTTTTTCTGTGTCGCGACGCATTAAACGACATTCATTTTTCGCCTCAGACTTTCACGCCTTAAAAATGTATCCGCCCTATAAAACTAAATCCGGAACGAGGCCGTTTCTCCACGAATAAATCACAACCGCCGGCAAAAACACGGATCGGCATTTCGAATTTAACAAACGCCCGATTTAGATTGCATTCCGAATCGATTAGATCGCCCGGAATTCGTTGGGCCTTACGTTCGATCGACGTGACAGAAATTCCTCAATAATTCAATATTCCCCACGAGATGTCCTTAGTTCCCGAATCATTCTCATTATACGCTCTACATATTACTTACTCTCACACATCATTATACGGTCATCAGAAAATTATTAAACAATTTCCACCCAATCTACCCCGTCTCAGAAAAAATAAAATTATTCTTCACAGATTTTCATACAAATCAACATTTCCTCACGAAATCTCATATCGCGTTTTCAATTCGTCGTCGCGTTTATTAAACCGTTTCGAAAATTGCCAATTTCACCTGAGGCCCCGCGGCACCAGTTCCTCTGTTAGTTCCCAAGTAATAATCAATGACTTCTACAATAGTCTGCTGGCGAAGACGGGGCCCGTACTAGGCGAACCGGAAAATTGAAATTAATCGAATACGTACCGCGCGAGTATATGGTAAATTTCCACGATCACCGGAGCACCCGTGTTCAAGAGGCCGGCCAGGGTCTACAATAACCGATGCCGAATTACAATTAACGCGTTGCTCGGCCACTGTTTTGTGAGTAAGCCGGGAGATTGACTTACGTAATGCGCCGGAAATTCGGCCGGTGCGCGCATATCCCCGTGATATTCTCGATAATCAGAATCAAAACTAGTGAATTCATCGATTCGCTCTGCCCGCTCGAGTTAACGGCGATGCCTCGCTATCCAGATGATTTCTAACACTTCGATGACGTCGTTACATCGCATCGAACGTTACATCCAATTATATTGCGCCCCGATTCGACCGGAATCGTATATGCGAAACTGAAATAGGAATAAATGAACAAAGAATGTCAAAAATGGTTTCTCTACAGAATGTGGTGTCTAGTTAGGTACAGGTTAGGTCCGGGTTAGGCCCCTGTTAGGTTATAGTTAGGTTTCCGCTTAGATTCGGATTAATTTTGGGTTAGGTTGGTCCGGTTAGGTATTTTAGACATGGCTACACCCCGAACCCCGCATAGAAAGCATTCTTGCGGTTCCTTCTACGTAGAAAAGTCTCGTACACAATTCCGGCGGATGTATGCGTACAAAAACTCGCGATACATTCAACGAGAGAGCGAATCCGCCGGATATCTTAGCCACAAAAATAACAGGTATGTATTTGCATTTTAAAAGAGGGTAGCACAATGTCATGCCCTTCGAGTTTCCGTAGAATTTGCGTCGGGAACTTGAAAAGAACCTTTGTTTCAGTTTCAGACGGAATACTTTCGCGAATTCTTCCTCCGTTCCGTCATACTATTTTTTCTTTTACCCTCCTTTTTTTTCTCCCGTTCTCCCCGTTTCCCGCCGAGTGTACTATCTCGACTCCCCCATTGAATTTTTCGAACAATATAAATGTAATACGTTAGATCCGCGATAAAGTGTTGCCCCGTTTCGCCAGCGAGACGACGGAGAGTCGACGACAAAACTTCGTCGTTGACGCGATATCGCCGCGGAATACAACACGAGTGGCACACTAGACGTATCCGTGGAACTTGACATGATTGCGACGATTTCGGATGCTGCATGGACCCGAAACTGTTTTCGTCGAATCGATGGAAATTCATTGTCCGCGGGAAAAGTATGATCGTCGATCGAGAATGATAAGAATAATTAAATCGCCTACTCGCCGTGCCTTTATCGATTAGAAAGAATCAAATTGTTGTTTTATACTCTTTTTTTATACTATATCTCTATGTCAAAGTACTCTGAAAATTATGGAGATTTCAAATTTCGAAGTATTAAGAAACAAGTTGAAAATATATTTTTCTTTGTTTCGTATGAAATAAAAAAAATATTATTAGGGACAAGTCGAAGTAATTCTTGAAGATGAAATATTAAGCAAGGCGCTTCTTAAAAACCTGTTAGGAAGCGCTTCAAAAGATTTCTTAATGATACAGCACGAAACGGAAACCGTTCGTGCAACTCGTAAGAATTTATTTATATTTCTGGCAGCGCATACACATTCGACCTTTCATACAGCGACGTCTGAAGGGATACATTTTAATTGGGAATGTTGAAAGTAAAGCGGCAACTTCTTTGAGCATCCGTAATTAGCTAATGGAATGAGATTAAGCACTTTTTCTTATTCTGTTTAAAGATGATACTTGAAGTATTCGGGTCATACAAATAAATTCTTCCGACGAGACGTTCTGAATTACTATTTACACATTAACGTTACGTTTCCGACGAAGAAATTTTTCGTTACGAAAACAGTTCGGTACGCCGTAACGTCAGGGAGGATCTATTTATTTCCCGGCAACAAGTTTTTCACGTTCATTTTTATTATATGGTGCACGGTAATGAAATTCTTTAATTACGAAGCATAATACTTTTGTATTATAAATGATTAATTAGGTTATTTACATAATTGTTTTAATACCGGAGGAAATGTATGGTGAATTTATTAAATCGTATTATATTTCCCGGTGGACGGATATTGAGATTAAGTTATTGAATAATTGAATTATTTTATTAATCCACTTTATAGGATTATCCCTGTTTATACTATGGATCAACGACAGCAGATTTTATTTGCGCTTCTAATTCAATTTAATCTTTTGAAATATGATTATGTTTAGCATGTAATGCCAATAAGAATCCAAAAAAAAATTCACAAAAGTTCAACGATAGAGAATAAAGGTATACAATTTCCAAGTTTTTTCGCTCGCTATTTTTACAAGTTTTAAAAGTATCCGGCTAGGATTCTTCGCAATTTTCATTTTCAGTATTCGAAATACAAACACGATCCATACCGTTGTAAATGCAAAATATCAAATAGAACACACTCCTTAAAAATTCTAATCGGTATCTAAACAATTAGGAAAGTATCGCACAATAAATTAAAACCGCGAAACATCTCCATCTTCTAACATCTTAAAAAAGTCGAAACATTATTAAATTCATTTATTACACATCCAACAGCCGTATAATCTCCCGAGAAACACGATGATCCGCTAAAATCGATGTTGAAAAAATGCCACGGGCAACGTGGAAAAACCTGAAAAATTCCGCAATTTTCCTGCCGTTCGCGTTGCACATATTTGAATAGAATCCCGTAAACTGTGGAAAGCGTTTAACGCGCGGCCGTAAAAGCTACGTCCCTCTGTCAGACCCTATTTCCGTTTGTCGTTGAAAAGCAAATTCGTCGCGATCGTAAATCAGCAGCACCACACGCGGGATCGGCGTTCACCTGAAAGTTGCAGTTTAATTCGCCGTAGGTTGATTCTTCGATTAAGTTTAATAGAGTCGAACCGGCGGGAGATTTAAATACGTTCTCGATTCAACTTTCAGATGACTGCCGATATCAACGTGAAACGGGCTTTAAATATATATATATATATATATATATATACATATACACATATATATATATATATATATATATATATATATATACACAATAGATATATATGTTTGTATACATATATACAGGGAGCAATAGTTCCAAGCGGCTTGCTCCCAGCATCCGAGAAGCTGCGGCCGTCTGCCGACCTACTTTCCCGGAAGCTTAAGAACGTTTGTGTTTGCCTGGCTTGCCGGTAGATACTGCTGTAATCTTCAAACAACGAGAGGATGGGTTACCGCGAACCAATTTACAAAGAATAACGGAAAACCACGCCGCCGGTGGACTCGGGGAATTTAAAGACGTTCCGCTTCGCTGCTGACCATGATTCCGAGGGAGATCGATCAGCCTCGAACGTAAAATAATTAGTGATCACCCTACAGTCTTTGATAACAGAGAATATCATGGGTCAATGATAACCGTCTTTTGGGGAATAATCAAACCGCGATATAAAAATTGTGAGTCGCTAGATTTTTAATCTTCAAATTGGGGATGAAGGACACCAGAGATTCTCTATAAATTGTTATATTAAAAGTCAACAGCTGCGATCAGACTGCGGGGTTTCAATTATTTGCAATTGACCAACGTCCTGATTGTTCAAGTCCCTGTTGTTCCCCAGGACACTTGATCTTTTGATTCTCACATGACCACTTTCATCATCCTTGATAACGGAGAACACCATAGGTCAAGGATAATCGTGTCTTTCGGGGAACAATCAAACCCCGATATAAAAATCCAGAATTATCTAGATTTTTAATCTTCGAATTAAAGGTCAACCTAAAAGAACCTTCTAGGAATGTCTCCTAACACCAGAGATTCTCTAATCACGTTACGGTGTCCCCGATGATTATAAATTGTTGCGTTAGAAGTCAACAGCTGCGACCAGACAGCCGGGTTTCGATTATTTCCAACTGACCAACGTCCTGATTGTTCAGTCCCTGTTGTTTCCCAGGGACACTTGACCTTTCGTTTCACACATGACCAATCCCGTCGTCTTCGGCCTCGGTTTCCTTGCGGTGCGGAACTTTTGCAAAGTATCTTTGCGTACCGGGGGATCAGAATCCCGCGACTAGGTACACGGTAAATAACTTGTCAGCCAAGTCGTGCGCGATACGAACGCCATGGTTTGCACAACTATGCGGCAAACATCGAGCTTCAGCGAGGTTTTATAAGACCGAGAGAGACAACGGCGACGGGGGGAAACCTTGCCGCATCTTGCAAACACTTTGACGCAGCTTTGGCGTTGCCATCTTTGCCACGTCAAACCACTTCAAACATGTTCAAACTTGCGAGACCGGCGGGTATCGAGGTGAACGGTGAATGAAGGTTCCCTTGTCGCGTAATTGTGTAGGATGTGTGCGTGGATTATGAATTCCAAGGTGGTCTAAGGTGCGTCTAGGTTAACTGCTAGGTGATTTTGAATTATTGTCTATAACTGTGATGATTTTTAATTAAAACGATCGAACCAAAGTGACCTGTCCAAGTGACAGCGTGATTATTTCCCCCCAAAGAACAGATCTCTATCGCAATTGACTGCACGACTACAAAGTTCCTGGTAATACGGCGGAGTTAGGTAAACGTCGATAGCAATACCTGTCCGCGCAACGGTGCGCGTGTGTGCGTGTGTACTAAATACTGAAATACAAATTATCCAGCGAGCCAGCTACCTGGGGACTCGTATCTAGATACCCAATACGATTTATAGAGCGGACGTGACCGAAAGAAATTCCACGGGTCGAAAGGACCCGGTGTAATATATCTCCCGGAATCATACATCAGCTCACGGAGAATTAGATTGTTAAAATATTCTATTAAACATTCTCTAATCGCTCGAATAATCAGTTTCAATTAAAAACGATGTTCAACATTCGCGTCCTCTTTTTCGCAATAATGACACTTCTCTCACTGATAGATATATTTCGCGCAACACTAATCGCAACCACTGGACATCTCGAATGACCTAAATAAAAAAAAAAGAAACTAAAAAACACACACACACACACACATACACATACTACATGGTAGAACGAAGTGTACTCTTCGCGTCCACTTTCGGTGACAACACTTCCGACACTAATGGCAACCACTCGCTACTCGAACGACGAGAATAAAATAACAGAAAAAAAAAAAAGGAAACAGTTTTGGTAGAACGAAATGTACCATGTACCAAGCGTCCATTTTCAACGACAACGTTTCACACACCGAGAGGATACATCCTTCCGTTAGGTTTCCGTTATTCAACGGTGTCTCGCTCGCAGCCAATATAATTTCAACGGGGGAGCGGTTTTACTTGTGCTTGTTAGCCCGATCGAAAAAGAGGATACCTTGTCGTTTGAACGTCCACGATATCTGTCGTATACTTCCGCTCTAAATAACACTGGAGGGGAACGAACGACCGGCATGTTCGGTCAGAGAAGGTCGGCCGCTGTGAAGCGCATTAATCGTCACAAATATGACAGCACCTTTCTGTGGTATCGTATAAAGAATATTTAAGAGTACCAAGCTAGCCCGGGATCGTCCTTAGTAAACGGGAAGGAAACAGAGCGGGCCGACATTGCCCTTTGTTCACGACTATGTAAAATGAAGCGACTCTTCTTCGACTTTCATTCCTTTTATTTGTTCCTCTCCTTTCCGTCGACGTTTTCACTACCTGTTTGACGAAATTCTTTTTCCGCGAGTACCTTGCCGGCCCTGGAAACCCTACTTGAGTTGCCAATGTTCAATTCGATATGTTGAAACTGGGTTTTGAAGGTTGTTGAATTAGTTGTGGTGAATGTGAATGGTAATTGTGAAATGTGGTTGATTTTGTTAGGGTTGTTGTGGAGTGATATTGTTAGATTTGTGGTGGTTGTCCTTGGGAGTAATGTGACAATCTTGAGTTTGAGAAATTAACTTGAACTCGAAGAGTTCTCATTCAGGATTGGTGAAAGAATTCTTTCAAAAGATCTATTTTTCGGAAGTCAAGAATGGCCCATAACTATCAAAAGGTTATACAGTAATTTTCACATTAAAATCAAGTTTTAGCCCTGTAAATATTGTTACTTCGATGTCAACGCTTTGTCAAAACCATTTCCCAAACAATTGATCTATTTATTAAACCAATTGTACAATTTTCGAAGTCAACGTTATTGTATCGGTGTTTCTACTTACACTTTCCATTACTTACAACGTGAGAGTGTGTGGATACAGCGAGATTTAACTTCCCTCGAGTGTTTCTCTGTTCTTCGGAATTGTTTTGACAATTTCTTCTTCCCTTCGTTTCTTTCGAATTTCCAAGCAACCCTCTCGTAACTGCCTCTAGTAATTCCCTACGACCCAGAAATACGGACGTGAACTCGTTAACGATGAACTGGAGCAAACATTTTCCACGCTCGTAAATATGCATTGAAGAGTGAGCCGTTGAAAAATATCGCGAACGAAGGTTCACCTTTGATTGATCACTCTTTGAGATGCCAGAGGAACAGGAATATCCGGTCGACTAGCAACAAGCACCATGTGGCTCGCGCATTTTCGCCATTCGGCTCCTCCGGAATTGTCTAATTATTAATTGACATTCCAATTGTTCACTTCCCACCTAATTTTATCGCCTGAAATTCGCGAATAGTAAGATGAAAATTTTCTTCGTAAAATGTCACTTTATATCGAGATATTCGGGGTTAATTTCTAAATTCGAAAGCTAAAGGTATATTTTTGAGGTGGAAATAGATTTTTAATAAATATCTGTATTTGTTTAATATACTTTGTCTTGCAGTGTGACCTTAAATTTGAGTCATTGATTGCAACGACCGCACGTTTAGCCCATTTACGAGTGGTTGCCGAAATTAAAGAGAGCTGCCGCGTAATGGGGGCTTATTTGTACCTCATTACCTGCTAATGATCTCGTATCGCCCGGCTTCATATATCCAGGATGATTATACCCGGTTATACGAGGAAATCGAATTTCGCGGCGACCCCTAGAAACGACAGGAACAAAAGTTTACGAACAGAAACAGCTACGAAGAATTTCTACTCCACGATATTTACTTTATTATTCCAGTGTTTACCTGTCCGTCAGTTTCTTTCGATACTTCGAAGTGAAACGAGAGAATATCGTGCTCGGTTGTAATTTCTAAAAGCTACCAATTACATCATCGATCTTTGATTTCGACTTTCCTGTAGTAAACGTATCGAAGATGGCGGCTAATGGGGAAAACGTCGAGCCAGCACTTTCCCTTACCACCTAACGACGCGCACTTTCGTTATCTCTCATTCTTGCACTCTATTACCTATCGCACATTTTTCTTCATTGTCTGACCGAAGCAAATTCGCCCTACGCGCTTCCATATCCATGGTTTTATCGACCACGTGTCATTACGATACGTCATCTTGCTCATCCCTCAATCCCTTTTCCCTGGAAAATCCCGAGATTCTCTCAAAACTTGTACACAATTTATTAATTAGCAATCTAGAAATGATTTATCTTTCAACTTGATAACCAAAGTATTTATACTTCAAATTAGCAATCAAGAAATGATTTACTTTTAAACTTTTGCCTCCTGTCACAAACCTCAGACAATTTATTAATTTCCAAATGTCACTAAATTTACGGGAAAAAGTGCAAATTCGTCCATGCCAGATTTTTATATTATTAAAGTATCTGTTGCTTAAAGTGACTTCATAACGATCACAGTGAAGATTCAGTGGTCAAGGGAGATTGATCCCTAGATCATAGAAAAAAAAAACCCCAATGAGCTTCTCGGACAGCCTTCAGATAACATCAACGCTGCAGCGAATGAGACTTGTTAGAGTCAGCATGGACGACTGGTCAGCCAATAAATCTCAAGGCTGCTGGGTGGGGGGTTAAGCAAACGTCCTCAGGATCCCATTCCGATCCTCATTTCGCGATCGAAGGGCTCTCACTCCGGATGTGTCCTGAATCTTTTTAAACGTGTCCCTTGTATGTATCTTCCGAAGCTGTATTTTACAGCGAATCAATTGCCCACCACAGATTTATTCGACTTGAACCTAATGGACGTATAATTAAATTCATTTCGAAATCATTATTTTCTGGAGAAAAAGATTTTGGAATATATTTTTCATGCCAGACTTCATAGTTCGGGAATAATTAGTGGCATAGGATAAATCTTGTAATTTTAATACATACATACGTGGGAGGAAGGGCCATCCGAAATTTTTTACCCGAGAATATTAGCATAATACGATAAAGGCATCCGCGTTGCCATTCAACGAGCAAAAATATGTTTTCCAAGAATTTAATATTTCAAAAGGAATTATACTTTCAGATGAGAATAAAGGATCGGAGGTCGCACGAATCAGGAATGCAAATTCATTTTAAGCGATACTCTCTCTCCCTCTCTCTCTCTCTCTTTCTTTCTCTCTTATTTTTCTCTCTCGCTCTCTCTCTATCACTCTCTGTCGAAAATGTAAATTGATTTCGTGCCACTACGAGCCTTTTAAGTTCGAAGTATATCGATCGTTTCTTAATCTTTATTGCATCCGACCGAAACCACTTCTGGAATCATTTTGCCGTTCGTTTATTCCCTAATTTAATTAGCGATACTTTTCACCGGTGTTTGACGGCAGAAACGTTCAGACTAATATTTACCGGTGTTACGATTGTATAGAAAAAATGAAATTTATCAAATCAGCTGGGTTTAATACGCGATGGGATTTCTGCGCGAAATTTCATGCTGACAGCAATCCGACGGCGAATGATCTTTATTCGCGGAAGAAAGGGGGGGGGGGGAGAAAAATCAGCCGCGATCGCACATAAAAATTCCAATGACAAATGCGCGGTCTTATCTATTACATTAGGTCGGTCTTACATCAAACAAAACGGTAGTCGATAGAACGGTATTTCTTGTAGACATATATCACTCAAGGAAACGTCCCGGGGAAACGCGGAAAAGTAGACCGTTTGAAAAAATTCTTCCGGTAATCAACAACTCTCTTTGAGTTCAAGTCAATTATCCAAAGTCAAGAATGTCCCGGAACTATCAAAACGTCATACAGTAATTTTTACATTAAAATGATGATTTTTCTCTATACTTAAATCTTTTATTTCGAAACCATTTTGTCGCGAACCATTATCCAAAATGAAAACCGAACCAAAATTAACGGAACGTTACACAGTAATTTTCTGATTGAAATAAACTTTCCCGTATTAACTTATCAATTTATTAAACCAATTTTGAAAATTTTCAATATCAGCGCAATCGAAACAATCAAACAACGTCTCAATCTCGATTATATTCGTCACATCGACGATCTTTACGAGCTGATAAATAATCGGCCGACGTTATTCGTTACACGTCCGTCTAACGGTGTAGAAATTCGCATAAATTTTCGGCAGTCATCCCGCACATCCTTTTCAACACGCGCTTCCTACCATTAGAGGAACAAATGAATTCTACTGACGTCCGTTTATCAGGGACAGATGTGGAACACCCCGGAAACATTCCTCCGCGATTTTGTACGATGAATATTCATTCGTTCTAAGCACACCTGTATATGCCCGTCCTGTCTGGCTCTGTACTTAGAATCAATTAGAATGATACATGATTCGCGTGCGATGCTCCCATTATGAATGGCTGTTCCAGCGTTGTCGGAAGGCGGCCGCGAATTATAAATTTATCGAGTTATCACTAGCGGTGGAAAAATTACAGCCAAGGTGTATGTATGCGGTTACAGTAGGTCTGCGTCGTTGTAACGGTGCCCGACGACGATGAAACTTGTAATTTGAAGGCCCAGCGACGTACCTGCGATGCTATTTCTCGAAACGTGACACTCCATGGAATTCTAATTACGGTACTCGATTGCTGTAAGTTAAAAATACGCTTTGGGCATCGAAAATGAAAATTTTGAAAAATGATAGAGGAATAACAGTGTTTGCGAGGATGAAAATCAGTTAATTTTTGATTGATACATTTTTCAGTGTCGATAAATGTAAAGTTATTAATTAGAATTCGATTATAAAATTCGATTTTCAATTAGTTGCGATGATTTAAGATTTTACGTAAAAAAATAAAAGTCCCAAGAAAATAATGACGTGGCAAAGGGAAAAAAAATAGACGCTGAGTGAAATAAAATGATAAAGGCAGAACATACGGTCGCGTTGCGCACACAAAGAGAAGGTAAAACCCTCCGTCGTCTTGAATACTCACAATCAAGTCGTGTAGAAGTTTCAAGACCGACTGCGTTCCGTTCTTAGAGTATCGGCTTTGATCTTTTCTCTTTTCGGTAGCACGTGTCCGCGACAGAACCTGCCGAAAGCTCTCAGTCCGGTAAATAATTATTTTTCAAAGTGTCACGTACTCCTAGTAGACGGAAACACGTGAAAATATTGCGACAAGTAACGCGCTGAGTTAATAATTTATTATACCTAATCAAACCGTTTATTCTTCGAAATTTATCGTGGAAATCGATGAATCACATTGACGTATGAAACAATATTTTTAATTAACAAATTAATCGACACATCAACGATATAATTCGTTTAATTCGTTAATTCGTTACACATACACAGTTTGTATTATACATATTATTACATAAATTGACCCGTACAGACGATAGAGTGAAATAAAGTAAAGTCGAAAAATCAGGGCTGTGTAAATATTTCGTAAAATCCTGTTCCCACCGATTACAGAAATCCCCCGCTGGGGAAATTGTTTATAACCCCGCGAACGTGTTTAAAAATCTGATTGTCCGGCGGACACGTATAAATGTCTAAATGTAATCATTATTTGCTTATCAACCGAATTTCCCGCGGACGATGAGTCTTTTATAAACGCATTAAAAATTCCTGGCTGTTCGTACAGTGGCGTAGAAATGATGCACGTGCGGCCGGAGCCCCCCTCCCCCCTTGTGCGCCCGTGTGTTGCGGAAAATTGTGGAAATTCACACGCACCGTACACACATCGTCGACGTCGACGATAATAAAGTCCATTACACATTCATGCACAACCACATTCCGCAATCGCGCGGCGATCCGAGCTCGCGGAACGATGTCGGTAACTCGGGATATTGCCCGCTTTTTGTTAGCCCGGTGTTCGCCCATTGGTAATCAGTTTAATTGTAATTGGAAATCGGCCAAATGAACTGTAATCCGAGATCGAATGCGTTCGCAATAATTTAAGCGGTGCCACTTCGGTGACCGTGATATAACCGTAGATCAAGGATGACGACGATGACGCTGCGGAATCATCCGCGTGAAAATCGACCCTTGGATAATTGAACGAAAAAACCGGTCAAGGTTGCTCGGATTGGAAATATCGGGAGAATTTTTTTGTTACCACAAATGGTTAAAAGTATTGATTTTAATATTTAGATTGACAATGATTAGAAAATGGGATATTTTATGAATAGTAAATAGTCATTGAGTGTGATGGTAAGTGAATCGGTATTCCAAATGACTTATTTCGATGATGCAGGAAAAAACTCGGAGTTTTGACGTTAATGATCACGATAGGAATCGGTAAAATAATAACAGCACCGCTGGATATTCCCAATGGATTGCAATTACAACAAAATACCTAATTAATGAAATTCCATTCGAGTACCCGGCCATTCTCATCGCGTTCTCTATTTACCATGCAAAACAATTCCTGGCCAACCTTTGCCGATGGAAACACAGATGTATGTACAGGGTGAATCAAATAAAGTCTCGCTCGGTGTATTCTCCGGTCAATATGTACACGTAAAAAACAACATTTTCCAACAAACATTACCAATCTCACTTAGATCTATCCGTATTACAAAAATTCTTATCAAAAGTAATAATCACTCTGTATCTCTCTAATATTCCCAAGAAAAAGATCTTATACCAAAGATATCGATCCTCTCCCTCAAACCCTAACCCTTTATTCACACCACCCTGTACAGAATCCTATTCGTCACAATGAAAAGCCAGCGTTAAACTGTTCGATCAACTCGATTACGAAACAAATCACAACGCCAGCCACGGAATTGACTTACAAGTTCTCCAGGTCGATTCCTCGCTACGAGTCTTATCTTCCGATCCTATCCCAACCTTATTCTACCCCCACCCTTTCTATTCACCATCGTGCAAATTCGAAACAATCGACAAATCGTTCGAAAAGAATCCCGTGGCGTTTTCGGCCGGCACTCGGCTAAATTAGAAACCGTTTGTCCCGGGGCCCGGGGATTTTCACACGTGTACGCGCAACATGGTAATAATTAAATCTCGAAAGCACCAGCGGCGTCAGGCATCGAATGCAGCCTTTATTGTTGCCGGTGTGCTGGTGCGCCTATATTGAACAACAGCGGCAATCTATCCGATCGAATATCCCAACAAGCCTGCTTCAATACCGGGCCGGTAGGGGTGCGAAAGCTTGTGGACGCGAGGGGTGGTAACGGACGGCGAGGGGCGAGAGGGTGGAGGGGGGGAGGGGGAGGGATACTCGCGATCAAAAGCCGCGCATGCAGGATCTCCCTGGATAACGGCATTAATTGAATCGCTATCGGACGTGCCGTGGTCTCGCGTTATTCTATTACCGAAGCAGCTATTGTCTTCCGTGGTTTATAGTCACCCTCTCCCCCGACAGCCCTTCGATTTGCCCTACCCCTCGCGATACTTCGCAACACCTCCTACTAACCACCCCCCAATAGGCCCCCCACCTTGTTACCTCCCTGCCTTTTGGTGAACAGGCTTGTTGTTACGGAGATTTTTCTGGTTTCGGGACAACGGTCGTGGAGGGTGAAGATTTTAGGTGGGGGTAGAATTAGGGAGGACATAGTACGGTGGTTTGTTTTTTTTTTAAGGACCTTCGAGAGTTTAAAGCGAGGAGCGTTTGTTTTTTTTAGGGTTGCTGCCTGGGGGAGAGAAAT
This sequence comes from Mimumesa dahlbomi, assembly GCA_917499265.3. NCBI lineage: Eukaryota > Metazoa > Arthropoda > Insecta > Hymenoptera > Crabronidae > Mimumesa > Mimumesa dahlbomi. The sequence continues at coordinate 3,282,591 of OU824113.1, read as the reverse complement.
TGAGACGTTTGGATGGGGAGGATATTTGTTTGCAGGGGTGAGGGGTGATGAGAATTATTGTGTGGATGGGAGGGTGATTTTTTTAATCGTTTTTATGTTAATTCTTGACGTTGATAGTATTTATTGAATTAAGCGAAGCAACATTTTGCAACGAAATTTAAAATTATGAGTGAACGTTTGAATCTATGGTTTTCCAATGGTATTCTTTTCCCTGTGAAAGAGAACCGAAGAGCCAAAGAATATCGTTTCGTCTTCCATTACGTCCTTCGCAGATTGTTTTTACTTCTCTAAAACTTTAACCCCTCTTTAACCCTCCTTCCGTCAGTCTCCGATACACCGGAGTCACCCTGCAGATGGGTTTCCAAAGTCAATCAATAACGAACTGAGAATTCCGCTGGAAAATTGCGAGGCAGAAGAACCGTTTCTAAGACGAAATTAAATTTAATCACGATAATTAGCAGGGGGACGTTAAAAAAATGACATGCACTCGTCAAACACGCGGAATTGATTGTGAATTACGATAATAATCATAACGTTTATCGGACTGAATTTCCGCAAGCGCGCAGATCTCAAAGGTAAATCAGCTAATTAACGGGAATTCAGGTATCGATTTCATTTCGTTATGACGTGGCACGAATAATCGTCTGGGGGAAAAAAGGAGAAAGTAATACAAAAGAAGTAAAATGGTAAAAAAAAATCAGAATCGCTGACCTTTGTATGTTAATTACCGGCCTAATTCATTGAACGACCGCAGAATCGATGAGAATAACGAACTTTTTCTTCTCTTAACCGTTGCGCCACGGGGTCGATATTAATTATATTAGATATTCTCCACGCTATTAATATTATTAGCAAATTAATTTCCATCGTTCGGGTTGTTGCGTTTGCGCGCATTCGATGATTGCGATCCATTCTTAAATTAATGGATCGACGTACACTAATTCCGCGGAAATTTCCCGTGAAATTCTATCCGTGTTTGCAGTACCATCTATTTTTCATTGGGACACGCTATGTTTCCGCAACGCGAAATAAAACCGTGACGCACACACATTTACGCAAACCTACTCACCCCACTTTAATTAATACATCCACGAATAAAAAGCCTGCCATCCAAAATCTTTCAACCGATAAAAATCTCTTTTAATCGATAAAAATCAACGCCTCCTATTCCTTTCCTCTCCTTTTCACAATCTTCTAAATTTCTCAGCCACGTCCAATAAACTCAGATAAACACTATTTCCAAAAAGGTTCACGGAATCCGTACGTCGAGCGAAACGCAAGCATTCCCGTTCCGTTAATAGGACACGATCAGTGCTCCCCTCCATAACGTTCCAGTCGAAACCGCAAATTGCTACGCACAAACGAGTTTATCCGACTTGGATAGCAAATGGATTGCCGGCCGCCAGATAATAATAGATAATATCTGCCCTCGCACACAATTATAAACCGGTATCCTAAACGTATTACGTGTCCGCGGGTACAGGCAGGGCCGTTGCGTGGGTGGGTGGCAACCAGGGCCGGGGGGGGGGGGGGAGGGGGGCCCAGCTATCTCCGTTAAAGCCTTCGTAATTTCCGATGGTAAGACGGCGCCGCGGTATTGAATGGCGACATTTCGTGGGAAGGGTGGTTGCGAGCCGCTAAGAGGATTGTGGAACACCATCAACCCCTGCCAGCAATAACCACAGTTCGCGCCCATCCACGAAACGTTTCGCCTTCGCCCCGCCGTAAACGTGCCGTTAATACGGACACTCTATAAAGCACATACGTAGGAAACCCGCACGGCCAAATCACGCATCCCATTATCCCATTGCGACCGGTTATCGCTGTCAGAAATGGAATCCGCGCGACTAATCCGCGCGAAAATTGTGTCGCAGATGTTACGATATTTGTACGTGAATGTATGTATGTATGTACAAGGGAATGACAATAATGGTTACATTGAGGGGAAGGAGGTGTGCTAGGGTAGTTGAAACTACTTGCTTCGGGTAGGTGTCTTTCTTTTCTGTTCTTTCTTTATAATTTGTTTCTTTTTCGGATGTTAGGTAAGTTAGAGCTCGAATAGGTAGATCTGGTTACACCTGAGTTAAGTGTATTTGTAGAGGTCTGCGTTAAATAGATCTGCCTAGGTAGTTCCGGTTAGGTCTGGTTAGGTCATGGAATTCGACGAAGATCTATGAAAATGGAACGAAAAGTCATTTTTAAAGAAAAAGAAAGAAACCGGGTGGATCTTATTATGGCTAACAGCGATACACACTAATTGGCGTTTTCCGTTAAATAATCACATTTGCAAAGTATGACAGAGATTCTTATCACTCGAAGTAACCCTTACTACTTACAGGTGTCTTTCTCTTCTACTCGTAATAAATCATTATCACGATTCCAAAGTTCGAACAACGATACCAAATTTCCAACAACAATTCGTAAAGCACCATCGAATCAAATTAACCCGGAACACGTTTCTCGGAAATAAACGCGACTAAATCCACGTGAAAAAAGAAATCAACAAGAAAACTAAAAATATATAAAAGCCCCGTGAATCGTTTCGTTCCCCGTCATCCGGCGCTTAAAAATCCTCCTCCGTTTTACAGACGTCCGCGAACGCTTAGCCGGCCGGTGTGCTGCGACTAACAAATAAAACGGGCGAGAGACGTCGGCGGAGAACGCGGAAGAAACGAGGAAGACAAAAGGTGCAAAACGGGATGATAAAGCGTAAGAAAGGGATACAAACTGGCTAACGAGAGCTTTCGCGTTTAACAGTTACCTCGAAATAATACCCCCTGGCAGGAGGTCTTGGAGAATATAAAAAAAACAGGGTGGGACAGAAAGGGTGGAAGGGGAGAGATAGCGCGAGAACGAGGACAGACTGACAGACAAACGAAAAGTTCAGCGACGCTGTGCATCCGTTCTTTTTTCCTCCCATTTTCTATTCTTTTTTTTTATCTCTGTCACCTGGATACTCGTTCCAACGGGCGTGCACGTAGGTTCGACCCCGAAAACGGACTCGTCGGGGCCCTGTACGTCTCCCACCGTCGTTGCGACGGAACATTTCGTCAATCCTGGGTTTTGCTGTGGAACTCTTTTCGTTGGTCCACCGAATATAAGATTTCGTGTATAAGGCTTCAGAGTATTAAAAAAAGATTTATACTGTAATAGAATGTGTGAAAGATGTGGATTAGGTGTAATCAGTAGTATTAGGTATGTCCCTAACCAGACGTAGTGTTAACATATCTTTAAACTGAAACTTTGTAGTAGTATTAATTCTTTTTAAAGCTATTTTCGAAAGCAAGTTTTGACACATTATCTAAATATTTCTCAAATTGTTACACATTCACTATCATAGAAAAAGATCATAGTTGTTTATAACAAACAAAAATAAATAATACTTAACGGTAATACTCGTAGCAGTTACATTTTTCTTTATAAACTTTCATTTTTTCCGATTACACTGCCCTCAAAATGGATCCTTTTGCGATCCACACGTGAGATTCTAGAGGAACCCACAACTTTTCATTTCGACGCACCTCGCAATACGCGGATAGGAAAATCTGCGAGATTACGGAATTGAATATCGTCGTCTTCGTTCGGAGTGCCGGCGTTATCGGAGACAAAAGCGTCGCGATTCCGGCGAACACGGACGGAAATTACGGTCTATGATAAGCATAGAGACAAATAAAAACGGAAATCTGTTTCCGATATGCGGGGCTGGTCGCATTAAAATGCGATTTCCATCGCGCATTTAAGCTTCTTTCGTTGCCGCCGCGACGACGTTTTATCCATCGAACGATTTTCGAGCTTAATCGCCGTCGCGGCGGCGTTGTTCACCGTGATTCTCCTCTACGTACGGTGGAATTAAATTTCTTACGTTCCCCTATACATATATGTGTGTGTATATATGTTTTCTTTTCCGATTGAACTGATACCGATTTATCGAATTTCGAACGCGCACCGAGTGAATTTTAACGAAGTTTTTTATTAACAGAGACTCTGTTATTTTGAATTAATTGATAAATAATTTAATTGTAGTAATATTCACAAACAATATCACTCTTTTTAGTAATTAAAAGAAGGGTTTAATGAATAAATTTATGTGTCTTTGTAGCAAGTGAAAAATTTGTCAAATTTTTCGCAACCACCTAAAAACGTCCCTGAGCCCTAAAAATGGGTCCAGGGCCCCAATTGAAGAACCATGCTCCAGATTATCGAGTCAAGAACTTAATTGTTGCCCGGTGGTGTCGTAGTCGAAACGAATCGAGCCGTGTTTGCGCGCTGCGCTGAAATAACTGTGCAGGTTGCAACGTTGCATCGTCGCCTCGTAATTTCGAAAGCAATTAACGTCGCTCGCCTTCTCTGCCCACCATGCAAAAGAGCGCCGGTTCGTTCGTTCCGAAGTTTGTACATCGCTGAACGGAGACCTGCCGGAGAAATATAATGACGAGGGCCGTATGAATACCGGAAAAATACCGGGCGAGCTTTAAATACCTACACGAGTGAGAGAAAAAAAAAGTCATCAAGTCACTGTACTTAAACGTTGATCGCTAAACGCTCACACTAATTTTTCAAAGAACAGTTTAAATTCTTGACAAACGTAAACGAACGGATACACTTTGTTTTAATTTGGAATTTCATTTTAAAAAATTTTTTATTTATTACTCGGTTACTATTTATTCGTGATTATTAGGGATAGTTGAGTTCATTTAACTTATACAGTTAGTTTCAAATGCAAAAGAAAATGCTTGGAAATTCCAGATGTTAAGTTTACAAATAAATGTTAATTTCCTCTCGATGATAAATGTTATGCGAATAAATATAAGGGCTGTTCGTGAGATAATTCGCAGGTGCTAAGAAATATTCAGCGATAACAAAGCCAGCGGCGCAGACTTATCAATCCGTTTACCATCGATTTTCCGAACTGTGTCGCGCGTGTATGGGAAGTCGGTCTAATAAATTCTGTTTGAACTATCGCGGCATACTTCCACGAGTATCAGCAGAATCCTCGATGCGCCACGCTAACTCGGTTTATGATTCCACCGCTCGGGCTGCTTGACAATGTCAAATTGACCCGGAAACCATTGATCCTGGTTACGAAGATATTCAGACATCCTTGGAACGTTGACGATTAATCCGCGATTCACTCGCAAGTATCGTTCAATTTGCGGCCGCCGTTGATTACTGCGACACTATTGTCTGACCACTTTGCACCGTTACTACTTAATCCACCAAAGAAATTAAAAAGGGGAATGTATGGTATGCAAATAGGAAATATTTAATGTTTGACAGTGACGGGCGATTTGTATATATTTTATTTAAAATTTAAATCAAATAATTAAATATATTTATAAGATTAAAAACAAATAAATATTCTGAATATAAATTTTGGGATAGTACTCTTAAAAAATGACAAGTATTCAGTTTATCTAGTTTGGATCCTAGATAGAGTCCACTGGATCTCCATGGATGTGTCATTTTATCATTGTTTCACTATTCACGAGAGTAACTGAACGACGTTTAATGATTCCAGCGAGCAGTTAAAATTGATGGAACGTGCACTTCATAAATCAGTAACCCCTAATTGTATCTATTATTGAAAACACCCTGCCACACAATTAATTACGCATTTATAATCCTAATCTAGATTCTCAGCCCTCACATTATAATTATATCTGTGTATATAATTGTAAACAAAATCACGATCAAAATAACAGTAAAATCGTCTCTGTAATAATCCACTGACAATTGTTTCGAGATCACTAGAACCAAAATAGATTCACAACATTACAAAATCTACTATTACATATTTTATAACGCATTCATTTCCACATACCATTATATTAACCATAATGCTATCAATATTCATTATAATTACGATTTTCTACTGATAAGTAGACCCCCATGGCATTCAACGTGTTAAAAATCCCTCGAAATTTTCTTCGATCACCCTATAGATCCCGCGATGCATAAAGAACCGTGTCCTTTGAATTTCAGTCTCTTCCCCCCTTTGTTTATTTACGAAACCGTCGATGATTGCCGGACAAATCGGGGTAACAGGCTTTTCGGCCCCCCTTTCCCGCCGTTCCGTCGACGGACACGAATACCGCAACGTTCTGCAAGCCACGTGCAACTGCCACGGCTAGCAATAGTTTAACAGATTCATGGCCGCATTTGCAATGCATCGAAAAACGATGGCATTCAATTCGAACGGTGTGTTTGGCGCGGGCAGATATTGAATTCAACGCGTCCCGCAGGCCGAGGGGGTGAGGGGGGGGCGGCTATGGTGAAGCGCACGATTTAACTTTTAAAACGGTTTAAGCGTCACGGTGTTTGCCCGGCGTTCCTTCCGTGACGCGACGCCGGGCGTCGTTGCGTAACGAACCGTCGTTATTTAGGTACCGCGTAAATTTCCGGTACGTACACTTCCCTCGCGGAACCCTTCCCCCCCCCCCCCCCCTCTGGCTTCACGGACAGTGGACATTTAATCGTGAAATCCGGATTTTTAGAATCGATTATGGGGTTTTGGTGGAATGGAACCATGCGATGTTTTTTTTTGGAAGAATATGGGAAGTACGTGGAAATTTTGGAATAAAGTGAAATTTATTTAATTTAAAGATTAATTTGAGGTTTGATATTTGCATCGAGTAGTTTGTGTCGGATAATATGAAGTGTTATATAAAATTATAATTATAAATTAATTCGCAGATCCTTTGTTTGTAAAGTATATATTTCCCTAGTGTCGTTTTCATACGAGGTGCGAGTTAGTATTAGTTCGAATATTCAAAGATGAAAATTACTTAATCGAATTTTGTATATCATGGGAATTGGATCGCGTTAGATGCCCGTTTCCGTTTAATAAAGCTGCCGTAAGACGTACTTAGAATTTAGTTACGTCTCACCGCGGGAGAATACTCTTTAAATTCTCGCATACATTGCAATTTATTACCCAACGGTATCCGACTGTAGTTGAGAAACAATACAAACTTTCTTTGCGCCTCTGTCAAACCGAAACTTCAATCTAAACGGGGAAAGTTTCGCCCTGGGAGAGAGTCTCTCTGTCTCTCCGAACCGCTCCCATGCGCATTCAAAGTAATTCATTTAAATTTTAATCCCACACCTTAATTAAGCACGCCGACAAAGTAAAGAAAGAAAAGTTCACCCGGTGAAACTCGGATAAGTTCGATACGTGAAACGTTCGAGAATAAAAAAAAGAAAAGAAACGTTCAATTATTTTACGGATCGATTGAAATTCATGCGTAAAGGTTTAATTAAATCGCTGTCTTATTTAATTCAGCTCCACCCGAAACCGGCGAGTGCTGCAGCGATTAATAGATAATAACGATGGTAATAAGTGAATAATTACGATACGAAAATTACGCGGTGCTTAACAAATCATTTCGTAATGAAAATGTACAACGCTGTAACTAAATATTTTGCGGCGGAAACGTATGTATCACGGGTCTACGTTACGGCAAGCGCCATTAATTAATTATGCAAATATTTATAGCCTCTTATGGTGGATTTTAAAACAGCGCTTGGTAATAATGTACATCCCCACCTCTGTTCGGTATTTTCTATCATTTTCTACATACGATATTCAAATTCTCTGTTGTTATCAGAAATTCATTTAATTCATTAATATCGTTCGTAAATTACAAAAATATTTTCCTAGATTCAATATAAAAAGTGTGTGGAAAGAATAAGCTCGTAAAAATCCGACCTTTTCATTTTCATTTTAAAAACCATTACACGTCGGAGTCGAATCGTCAGAAAATGTCCAACTTACACAGATACGATTTGTCACCGAGGCGGTGTGCCTTCGTTTCGTTTTTTTTTTTTTCTTCACCCACCATCCGGGAATAACTCAGGCAACGCAAACGGAACGGGAACTTCAACTTCGCCGGCAGTGCAAACGTTTAAATTCAGTCTTGTTTGCTTTAAGTATTATTGCGATATTCCTAACTCTCTCTCCGCCGGCGGAAGAGTTACACGAATACGCCGGTTACTTCCGACGACTTCGGAAAAGCTGCTCATAAATATTCGTCGTTCGCCGATTTCTCTATCCCGAACTTACACCGGTGTCAACGAGTTTCCCGGGAAATTTCGCGTGGCTCGATGAAGTCGCGACGAATCTGCGAAAAATCACGCGAAAGGTAAACGAGAAATTATGAATGACACTTACCAGGGATAGGGACACTCGGTAACTTTCTAACCTGGAGCTATGGGATGGAAAGTTACGGGGAGTCAGTGTAGTAAAATCAAACCATGAAGCAAATTGAAAAAATCGTTTGGGGAAAAAATGAAAATATTATGCGTGTGACGAGCGAAATAATATTTTAAGTTTTAAGAAACAATTGGGATTGTTTCCAGGTGTTAATATGTGTGTATATGTGTATGTAAGGGGAAGGTGAGTTTCTCACCGTGAAAAAAGTGGTTTCCGGTTGGATCCAACTTGTTGAGTGGCGACTTCTGATTTCCGGGGGAGTAAATTTTCTTATCGCTAAGGGAGAGCTTTCACGGAAACGGCACATTGATTTCCCCCTTTTCCAAGGGATAACGAGGCCAATTGCCAACTGGAGAGAGAAAGACGGACCGTAAAATAACGAACGTACCGCGAGGCGGATAGAAACTGTTGCAAAAGTTGCAGCGGGCGGTCTTCGCGTTTGAAAATTATCGTACAGGGAAAAATGGTTCCTCCGAGGCAATACTGTCGTTTCGCTAAACGTTAACGGGAGCTTCTTCAGCAAAGAGTGTCGCATGATATCACAAAATATTACGTCATCGAAAATATCGTACCTGTATCAACAATATCCGAATACTTTATTATTCGCACAATTTTTAGTCGCCAATTCAAAATGAAAATTTATACAAAAATATTCAGTAGGTGGTAAAATATTTATAAATATTAGGTGGTGAAAATTCTTAATTAACATCGACACAAGAGATAAGCAATTCCCACAAAAAGTAAGTAACTGGCTTTTCTCATCCCTCACAATTCAAAGTGACAATTTGATTCGTGTGAACAAAAAGAAACTGAATAAAAATTCGTCGGAATTTGATAAAGAGAATTCGAAGTAAGATCATTCTATCTCGCGAACCTAATTCGTGAAATTTATCTCTCACGGTGGCTCGGAACTCTAGAAGGCGGTTCCGTCGGCCGGAAAGTAAGTTTCAGAGGAGCGGGTAAAAGAAACCGTGCATAACAACGTACATATCGAAAAGGCTGGCTGTTTGCGAAGGCGGCTTGTAAAATATATACACCGAAGAACGGTTCAATTTCCTCGGAGGTTGGATGATCTCGAAAAATATGGGCTCCCGCTGAGTTATACGAAACCGTGTATGCGGGTCAGCACGATGCGGCCATCTTCGTAAACCTACACGTGCTCGCTATATGCGCATATACTACGGGAACACCCTATATGTATGCACATTCATATGAAGAATGGCCCGAATTCTTGTAACTTTTTGTTTCGCCGCATTTATGAAGCCTGCGGTAGTGCCGAATCATTTCGAAAAGTAATATCATTTTATAAACGAGGATTTAGGTAGAAAAAAATTGTTTAATATCATTTTATTTTTATATATAGGTTTGTTATTCAAGAAGAATATATTAATGGCAGATTGTTTATTTACTGGTGATCGATAGATATTTTTTTTTTGAGAATTACAGGTTGTATTGTGCAATTTTGATTATGGATTGATTGGAGAGTTTTATTGAAATTATTTGAATGCGATCGGGGGGTGAGTTTCTTTGTCGGGGTTGTTCGGGTTTGTCAATTTCATGGTTTTTATGTCAGGAGGGGTATAAATATTTCGCCGGCATCTGTTACGTCGCGAAATTTCGGAAATCGATGACGTTACCGAATGTCATTTCGTCACATTCGCGGTTCACCAGAGCCATTGTTCCGTTTCACTTTGTGTCCTGATAGACATTGTTGTGTGCACCGGATACCTTTGTGTAAATGTTGGGGTGTGCACAGCGCCACACAGCCGCGCGTATGTGTGTAAAATTACGTGCAAACAAACACGTGCGCCGTTTGTTCGCATTATATTTTCTTTTATCTCGTTTTTATCTGAATCGGACATCGTGGTACATCAAATAAATTTCACACGGTTATATTATATATTTTTTTTACGCTGTCCGCGACGAAATTTCGAGTACCTTTTTTTTTTGCAACCTGACGATTTCTCGTTTACTTTGATTGCTGAAAAAATCTCGCGTACAAAATGGAGAATACTATACGTGAAAATCTATCGAAACGTTACAAAAAAACCAAGTGAAATCGTAGACGCGAAGCGTTCCAAAGAATACGAGGCAAAAAAAAAGTGTAATGTATCGATGCCCGACGAATTTTAAACAGACAATTGAATAACAAGTATTTCGATCATACGCGATATTGAATCCGTGCGCATCGGTCTGCTACGCACGATTTCCAAGTAAACGATGCGTGAGACTCATTGTCACAACTAAACTGCATTCGCGTATGGTTGACAGGTGACGCGAATTATTTTACGCGCCGACGGCTCCCGAAATTTGACCGTTTTCATCTCTCCGTCGCGACGTCGCGGAATCTTCGATTCGACATCACCGGAAAATGCGAATAACACACGTCAAAAATGGTGTTCACTCAAATTTTCTATCGATTCAAATTCCATCTGCCTTTTGCAAACGCAGTGTCCCATTCTCGATAGGCCATCGAAATTTTCAAGCAAATGTTTCTGCGGAAACAAATGAATAAAATGTGTCGCTCTTAATTAAATTAAAATTAAATTAAATTTATTTTGAGTGAGTTATAAGTTTATTTTATAATCACCCTATTAAAATACTTAGGAGTCAAATATAAGATAATGAATACCCTTATTTAGGCAATATTAATAGAAACTTCCCAGTTTCCATACGAAATGTCTACTTTCAATTACTCAACCTAATCGTAGAGAGAGTAATAATAAAAGAAGGTGACATAGAGCAACACAATTAATATTCAATCTCAAACCGCAATAAATCATCCATAACCAACAAACATCGTATATTCATTTCGCATAAAAACAACAAAAAAAATCCCTCTACTTACGACGCACACTAACACAAATCCCCGTATCGCCAGCGTTATTCATCCGCGTCTACCGCGTCAACGTGTATCGAAAACTCTCGAGGAGCTCTCGCATCGATTACCCCGCGCCGGCGTTTATTTACCGGCGGAATGTTAAGCAGCGATCGACACCCGTAAAATATCGGGTTTGTCTGAATAAAAAGTGGCGTTTCAGGCCGACCAATCCGCGTCGAACGGGCTGCGCGGAGCACTCACTTTCAGGGCGGCAACGGTAATTCCAAAATACCGTCAGAGGCATTCAACAATGGCATGGTAATGCGAACGTCAGCCGTCAACTACTTGATTGCGTATTGTTGTTTGCATTGTACGGGTTGGCCTGGCTTCGCATACAATCACCCACTTTCACGGAGCGTTCGCGCGAGCGCGAACAAGCCTCTGCAGTGAATCCCATCCGCACTCGTAGCTGCAGCTTTTCCCGTTGCACCCCCCTTTCCACCCCCCCCCCTACACACCCCTGTACTTACTATCAACCCTCCCTGAACACCTTCCCTTTTTAGTTCACCTCCTCCTCCTTCCCCCTATTCTCCTGTTTCCCATCTTCAACGGGTTCTTGTCGGTTTCGCCATAGTAAAGACGTCGTCTCGACGTTGACGAGGGACGTTCCTCAAGTTCTTTCGTCATTAATTTCAGGTTTTCCTTAACACCCACGCACACCGATATCTACTTTTGCACACGTGTACGCGCGGGTGTTAAGAAGAGGTCGAGCGGTTACTAGGGTGTGTCGTAAACGAAGAGTTAAGGGGCACGGCTTTTTGGCGGGATTTTCAAATCGTTGCCATTTTCGCCGGTGGGATTTGTGACGGTGACGGGATTCGTTGATCGATTTATCGCGATATTTACGCGATCGCGCGTTGCTTAATGATACACACTTGCGTAGCGTTTGTAATTCTAATTCTAAAACTGGTGGTGATCTTTAATAGTGAATTACCTTTGGATTGAAACGTGATAATTATTTTTAGTCGACAATGGGAAAACAAATTAGTTGCAAAGTGTATTTTCCAACTTTTTACATTATTTCCTCCCTGTAAAAAGTGTTACATTTTTCGAAACGAAACGGAGGAGTCCCCGGAAAACTATTTGAATTCCCGAGAAACTTTTCACCACATCGATACGATCAACCAGCAAAGGACGTACCTGTGCACGAACACCTGCGACAACAGGTGGACATCGAGCAGTTCGTGTGAAAAGGTCGCGCGGAAAAGATCCGTATAAACTCGCTGAATGTCGGACGCGTAATTACCGTATTTACACCGCGCATCAGCGATTCTATTAAGAGACACGACCACCACATCGACACGCGTGCGCCATAGTTCGACGCGTTAAATGACGTAACCGGCGACGGTAACGAGATCGGAAAATACATACAGGGCGAACGTGCAACGGCAAATATTAATGTCGTTCGGTAATATTTCAGAGACACCGGATAATCGTTTCAGTTTTCACGCGATATCATCTCTGGAGACCTTCGCTATGATTACCACACGTATTCACTAACAACACATACGCAACAGGACTGGCGAACACGTTCGCACGGATAATCCATTGTGGAATTACATTTAATCAGTCACTTCGAATTGCCGCGGAAAATTCGTACTCGCGGGTACAGATGTGGTTCGTTAAAAGTCCAGTTGAAACGTGTCGATAATGAAAAACAACGGAAACTCTTAATCGAACGATATTACGGTGTAATTCGATCGATCTATAATTATTTCTCTCTACCCAGCGAGATATTATTCATTAATTTTAATGTAAAAAGACAAACTCGTCGATCGATCACAAATATTTCCCGCGATTACATTATCCATTAATCCACTCGAACGATAATAACCGGAATGTTATAAATAATATCAGATGTCATTAAAAACCAACGTCACCGTCGACGACATTAAAATATGCACACGTAAAAGCGCAACGTCCAACGCGACGTACAAGAAGAAAAAAAAGACTCACACACACACACACACACACATAGGTAAAATGGAGAGGGGAGGGGGGTGGTTGCCTATTCTGTGCAAAAGGGTACGGAGGTGAGCGCCGTATTTCTTTAGACTTCAAAGCAAAAAGATATGCTTCGTGGTCTGTGGTACGACCTTTAGCAATTACACCTTAGACTCCGGCAAAGGCTGCACGCCGTGGAAAAAGTAAAAGAAAGAGAGAAAAAGAAAAAGAAAAGGGAACCTTTCCACTTACGTCCCGGTCTAAGCTACTGTCTTTCACTTTAGTATCACCCCCCCCCCCCCCACCCCCTCCCCCTCTCACGCTCGCGATAGCGATGGAAGGTTTAATAAAGTATCTACGATAACGTGACACCTTATGCATAGTAGAGTGCGTAAAAATTTACGTAAACACAGCCATTTGTTCCAGGACACGCACCTGGCACGCAACGCCGAACCGTGGAATTTTAACACGTTGAATGCCACGCGATTTTTTATATTGACTGCTTATAGCGACGTCGTAGATTCGCAACACCGCAATGTATATATGTATTTTAGATTATTTTATGTATAAATAGACCTATTTTTAGATATTTTATAACATATCGTCAAATTATGACAGTTTTTTGGTCGGCATTCGCTCAATTTTAGAGATACCGATCTGAAATTGATATCATTGATTTAGTTAGGAAATTCTACGGCAGATCAATATATAATAGTTGTACTTTTCGAAAATTTAATTTTTCGCAAAAATCTGAAGGGGGTAGGTCAGGATTTTTTGCGATTTTCGTAAATTGCTCGCCATTTCCACAATTTTAGAGATATTTGAGTGATCCTGGGCGTTTTGGACGCGGAATCCGAAGCCGAATAAGCCAGTGGAAGAATCACTTTGATATCTAAAAAATTGTGGAAATGGCAAGGGAATTATGAAAATCGCAAAAATTCCTGACCTACCCCCTTCAGATTTTGGCGAAAAATCAAAATTTCGAAAAGTACAACTATTATATATTGATCTGCCGTAGAATTTCCTAACTAAAACAATGGTACCAGTTTCAGATCGCTATCTCAAAAATTCAGCGAATGCCGATTAAAAAACTGATTGAATTTCACGATTTTTCCCAGTTTTCGTAATTTGCGCGCCACTTCTGTAATTTTTTAGCTATTAACCAGTTAAGTATGTTACCAGCTAACTCGCAAGAAGTGCAGTAACACTGAATGTTTGATTATTCCGATTAGAAATAAAATTGTTCATTTTATAAAATAAAGTCGCCACACTTAACTGGCTAATGAGTGATTAGTATTTCGCTGGTGTCCTTCCTTTGTGCATTTCTTTTTTGTCGCGAAGTTTCCGCGGCTGCGTTTGACGAACAGCGAGCCGCAGAAGTGTTTTTCACTCGCTGGGAAAACGCAACGGGAAGTTTCTGAGCCCGTCAGCTTTAAGACCGATGCAGATAATGTACGCCGGGGAATAAAACCACGTCGATATAATGCCCGGCAGGTTTCCGTCGTCCTAGAAGAATTCTTCGGGCAGAAACGAGGGGGTGCGAAACGGTGGCACGGCGGTAAATATTTGCGCTGCATTACAAATGCCGTGGAATTTTCATTGGACACCGGCGAAAGTGTCCCCGGGTATCGGAACCGCCGTCAAATTGACTGAAAAACTTCGAGGGACCTGTGAATTAATTAACCCTAAACCCACCGGCAATTTGTGCACAGGTATTTCGATCAAATGGAGAAAAAAAGTCGTTCTCCAAACAAAAGATCGACATTTTGATATTTCGAACGATCGAATAGAGTTCACAGTCAATTTCGCGTGGGTAAAAATAAACGGTATAACTTTTAGATAGTAATAGAATAAATTTATATACGTTCCATTTTATTAACGAATTGTATATAGAATTTATTTGTTTCATTCAATAACGCTCGTTTAATTCACCGCAGGTGGTTTTGTGTTAAACACCGCAATACTAATACCTAAAAAAAAAAACAAATATCTAACTGTTTGAACGTACAAAACGTCCCACACACATTATCCATACACCCATATCTCAACAAACAATCCACCGACAATCAACATTCCTCACACACAACTCTCCCATCGTTCACCCTGTTTAACCGGATTTTAATACATCCCCATATCGGCAGGATCAAGATGTATCACCGCGATCCGCGGCCACACAAAGGCCGAACTTTCGTTGTTAATCATTTTCTGAAGTCCCTCGAATCCCATAAGATGAGGAACGAACGAACCATGAGGAAATACGTAAGAGAGAGGAAGCGGGGAGGGGTGAGAGGGTTGAAGAGATGTGGCACGGCTGGAAACTTTCTGATTTAAGACCGTTCGAAAAGTGGCCGGCGATGTCGTCGAAGATATTTAAGGTTCGAATCGTCAGCGGTTGTCCATAAAGACATCCTTTCCCTTTAGAAGCCAAAATCCACGAGAGGAGACCAGTTCACGTTGCTAGCGGTAGTAGTAGTAGTAGTAGTAGCGGTGAAGGGGGGGGAGGGGGGTTGGAGGAGAATGAACCAGTCGCAGAGTTGGACGGGACAAAGGAAACTTGCATCGTACGTTAGGCAGCAGACGTGCCGTGACACACACACATGTGCATACCGGCGGACACCGTCGCGGTGCCTTCCGGAAATCATGTGTATAGAGACCAGCATATACACACATACACACACACACACGTGTGTGTACATATATACAGGAGTCATCCCGGTTACGTATGCACGCATACCGTAGTGGTCTCAGAACGTAGGAAGGAAGACTGTGGACGATGGTGGGGCGGCAATGGAAATATGTGCTGCCCATTGTCTGCAAATATTAATCGTCGACCGAACTTCGAGCTGGATCGTGGACCTCCCCCCCCCCCCCTCCCCCTCCCTACACTTCTGCCCTCCACCTCAAAACTCCATCGCGAAACTTTGCCGCGCAGGGTGCAAAATTCCTCTTTCTCTGTTCTTCAACGTGGCTGGATCGGCACAGGTGAAATTCGATTAGCGTTGGTGTGTGAGGAGAGTTAAGTGTGTGTGAATCGCGAAACGGTAGGAGAAAGACATTTTTGTTTTGTTTCGTTGATGAAAAGGTGGGGGAAAGAGGAAGACTTGTGTGTCATGTTGAGAGAATGAAGAAATGTGACGTAGTGGGGGAAACGTTTGATTTTACCTGTTTTTTATTTTTGTACGAAGAAAGTCAAATGTGAGAGGATGGTGATCAGGTGTTTTGAGACGACCTGTAGACTTTGGATCGTAGGATGGGAGTTATAATAGAGGGGACGCTGTGAAATCGCGAAATAAGGAAATAAAGGTGAATTATGTAATCTGACTAAACGAAGAATTATAGGAAGACTGTTTAGACGCGGAGTTATGAAAGAGCGATAAGTCAGTGCTAATATTTGAATGGAAAAGAGAAGTGTCTTCGCGTTATCTCATCCAGGTAACTCAAAACAATCGGATGTTATCTTGAGTGGAGTTCAGGGTTGCCGAAGACAATGACATTCTCTTTGTTTTTACACAATTATAGGCTTTTGACTAGTGTACGAATGTAAGATATAATAATTTTCACTAAAAATGTAATTCAAGAAATAATGAGACGACTCTATCACAAATATAAAATTCTACGAATGGTCGATACGAGAAATGATCTTTAAATTTAAATTGTGAATTTGCGAATTTCAATTCTTCCGGAAGCTTGTTAGCGAGTATCAATTACTTCGCGGTGAAAAAAAAATCCAAAGCACAACGCTTTCGTAAAAGAACTGGCGATAATAATTTTACGGTCACGTGGTCTGAGTAATTTGTTCGCATAATAATCAATTACTTTCCGCGTAACACGTTTCCTTTGGCGAATACGCGACCAAGTCGGGAGGGCAAAGGGAAAGAAAGAAAAAACAGTGGTAGAACAATACGCGGCCAACACGTTGCTTCTGATATGCATGCCGTAACAAGCGTTAGGATATTTATCACACTCTTATCAAATGCGATAAGCGCAGAAATTTATGGTGGCGCGTTAATGGGAAAATTTACAACTCTATCGTGCCACGCTGCCAACGCACGTGAAGCTTATCTCTCGACATCAACGCGATCATTATAACTTTGCGAATTATAATTCTTTCTTGATATCGAATATATCAATCATAACCGGACGAGAGTTAAGTCCCGCCGACGAGACGGCACACAAACGCATCGATTTTTTCATTATTCACCGTTCACCGACGCGATCGGGTCACGGTTAACTTAAAGGAACGAAAAAAAGAAAAACTAGATTCTTCTTATCCGCAATTTTACATCCGCGGAATTGGAAAGTCATTAATTACGTTGGGAACACCCGTACGATCTCATCGTACCAATCTCACGGTTAACGTTTCAACTGTTATCACTGTTCTTTTCATTTCAAAATCCAGAATTGTAAAAAAATATATATATATAATATATAATTTCCACGGTAAGTCACGTTTCTCGCAATTAAACATTTCGCTGTCCAACAAAGTCGCGTTCCATCGCGGAAAAAGAACATCCACAACGAAATATCTCCGTTAATATCGTCTCGGTATCAATGGCGGAAGATTATTAAAACCATCGAAGTTATTTTCAATTTCACGGTAAATAATGCCCCGCGGCATATAGCAGTGCCGTAGGGGTAAGGGGTGGGGCGCGGGGTGGACTGTCGATCAGTGAATATTGAAAATCTAAGAATGCCCATCCAATCTCCATAGCTGATACAGAATGCCCGTTCGGATGATGCGGAATGGACAGACCGTTGAAAAGACGACGCAACGAAGTATCCGCGTGGAATTTAATAAAGCAACGGTCCGCGGCCTCTTTCAAAGGAATAATCGCGTAATGTGTCTTTAGAGGAAGAAAAGAGCGGCATTGATTACACCGGACCGCAAGAGGTAAAGGTGCCACGCGGCTATTCCATGGGTTCTTGAGAATTTATTCGTTCTTTCGCTGGGACAAGATAGGGGAATCGATAATGAAAGCAGTGACATTACCGACGGTCTTCCGGAACGGGAATTCTTACGGGAAACCATATCGAAGTTTCACCCTCGCGGCTTGTAATCGCGGAAATGTCCGTATCTATGGTATTTTATTCTCACGATTTCCTCGCGGAATGAAATACTCGTTTTTTATAGGAATTGTAACGTTTCTCACGAGCATGATTTGAAGACCATGGATTTTTAATAGATTTTAATATATGAAAGTTTAATCGACTAGCTGCCACTTGCTGAATTAATTATTTGAATTCTCGTCAGGGACTGTTCACTGAACTCTGAGGGTGAAAGTAAAAGATTTTATAATAAATCTTCCAAACCTCCAAAAATGAATTTTCCTTCGAAATTTTCCTCTACAATGTCGATAAGTCCTTTCCCAAACAACTATTCTCTCCCCGAGCGTGCCAGGGTTTGCCAGGCTATCCTGTATTTAGACATCATCAGTATCTCAACATCCCAAAGATAAAAAAAAAAAGAAAATAAAGCTAGAACACCACCCTCTATACCATGAAATCGGAAGTCATGCACGAGAAGTACACTTAACTATCGAGCTTCCTTATCCGTCACGGTTCACAGTTCTCCCCCTTTCGCGATCAATTACTTGTTATTAGTCACAAATACACCGTTATTCCGCGGATTGAACTGCTCCTATAAATGGGCCAATTATGATTTGAATAAACTGTACGTTGGCGGGGCCCTACCAGCGAATCTCCTTTCCTATTCTTAGTTGCACCCTCACTGTCTGTCGTT
Organism: Mimumesa dahlbomi; assembly: GCA_917499265.3. NCBI lineage: Eukaryota > Metazoa > Arthropoda > Insecta > Hymenoptera > Crabronidae > Mimumesa > Mimumesa dahlbomi. The sequence goes on along the minus strand of OU824113.1, from coordinate 3,263,814 downwards.
TTCTAACCAGCCACCCCTTCCCCCTCCCCCCAATCTACAGCCTCGTGATACCGATCTGGTACAACTTCATTCGATTCTTCCCGTAACTGATAATAATAAGCCATTAGGCGCACGCTCCGTGAGTTACGTTGTAATCGATGGATGTTAACACGCCACGCACCGCCCCAGACTGAATGAGGAACGAAAATACGAGCGTATGATGGCGGATACCAAGGAGGATCATAACCATGAAACGTTCCGTGCGAAGACGTGATTTCGAGTCGAGGTGTTACCAATCTAACGATTACTGGCCATGCCAGCGAAAATCTTGATGCCGGGGAACCCCCAACGGCACTGGCGGCACATCCGGTGCAGACGGCGGACGGCCAATTGCACCCCCTGGCAACGTGCACACGAAGGGGGTGCAGAATGTACCGACGAAATTTGGACTTCTTGCAATGAGAGGGTGGAGGGTAGTTTCTGCTTTGTAGGGATATGTTATGTATTGGTGCTTAGGAATGGTATTGTCGCAATTAGGGGTGTGTCGTGGTAGTTTTAGGCTTTGGTTTTGGTTTTAGTTTTAGAGAGGGGTGCAGAATTTACTGAAAATTTGGACTTCTTGCAATGAGGGGGTGGAGGGTAGTTTCTGCTTTGTAGGGATATGTTATGTATTGGTGCTTAGGAATGGTATTGTAGCACTTAGGGGTGTGTTGTGGTAGTTTTAGGCTTTGGTTTTGGTTTCAGTTTTAGAGAGGGGTGCAGAATTTACCGAAAATTTGGACATTTTGTAATAGGGGAAGGAGGGTAGCTGCAATTACTGCATTGTAGCGATATACTATGTATTAGTGCTTAGGAATGGTATTGTCGCACTTGTTAGGGGTGTCTTGTGGTAGTTTTAGGCTTTGGTTTTGGTATTAGTTTCAGAGAGGGGTGCAGAATTTACCTAAAATTTGGACATTCTGTAATGATGGAAGAGGGTAGCTGCAATTACTGCTTTGTAGCGATATACTATGTATTTGTGTTTAGGAATGATAGTGTCGCACTTAGGGGTGTGTTGTGATAGTTTTAGGCTTTGGTTTTGGTTTTAGTTTCAGAGAGGGGTGCAGAATGTACTTCAAATTTGGACATTTTGTAATGGGGGGAGCAATTTTGGTTTTCTATGGATATATTATGAAGTAACGTTTACGTGTTGTCCCACCGTGTATTGTTTTAGTTTTACACTTTGGCCTTTTGTTTTAGTCAGAGAAAGTTTTCACCCGGGTTTTCACTTATCGAGATAGCAGTTGCAAAATATTTGCGCCGAAAAGTGTGTGAAAACGAAAACAGACGGCGGTGTCTCGGGGGATGAAATTGCGCAATGCATGGGAATTATGAAAAGGGCTTATTGGAATTGAAATTCCAAAATGTTTTGGGAATTTTGTGAAAATTATTTAAGAATGAAAACCGTTGTCAGGGTGTCGGTGGATGAAATTGGGTATTGCTGTAGAAATTATGAAAAATGCTTGTTTCTGCAGAAATTCCAAAATATGCTGAATTATGAAATTCTGCGAGTTTGTAGTATGATAAAGCATTATCGAAATAGGAAAGTATTAATTACTGTTACTCGATGGGGATGAAATTGGCTATCGCGGTCGACCGCGATTTAAAATATTAAATTGTTCCGTAGTTAGTCCACTATGAATTATTAAAACCCTCCATTGTAAATAAGTCTGTAAAATACATTCAATTATTAAAATGGATCCACCTTTCAGCAACGTAATTTATTATTTTCAAAATATGGAAATATTAATCGACGTCATCAGATTTTGTCAACACTTCCCTTGATGCTTTTTTCACGTCAATTCTACCAGGACTCACAAAAGCAACAAATCTACTATGTAACAACCTTAAAAATAATTTTCTCACCTCTCTCGAATCAAAGTTCTTACATCCGAACCACCTCCATTTGCAATAAAAAAAAACATTTTAAATTTCAATACCCAAGATTTATACGTTCCCGCCTTTTTGCATACCCCCCGACGATGATTTCAACGTTACCCTATATTCCCTACATTTTCATTTAAATTCCATTACTCGGAAATCACGGTGAAAATATTAAAAAACATATACATACATTGCGAGCAAAGTTGCCCGCAAGTTCGAGTAAAAATATTTTTTTTTCCCCGCGCCGCCGACACTTTTACTCGACCGTGACGTCGTCAGGGGGTAGAAGTGAATATAATACGGGGTAATGATGCAATTATGTCGTCGGTGTTCTGCAGTAATGCCCGTTTAATCGGGCAGCTGCTACCCTTACACGAGGACATCACCCACACAGCTGTATACGCGCATACACACACACACAAACATACACACGGTCTTGCGACGGCAACTTCATGATTTAACGTCCGCCTCGGTTGAAAATGCAATAATTGTTGTTCTATTTTCCTTTACGGTTATTCCCGTAATAAATGTTCCGAAGAGAATCGAGACACAATAGGGGAGGTAGGAGGGAGGGGGAGGGGGGTGGAGAAGGAGAAAACGTATTCGCGATGAAAGATATCGTTTTGTTTTATTAGGGTGGCCGTAAATACGGAAATAATTTAACGTTTATACGCCGAGTAAATAAATCGCGACGGGAAAGGCTGTTTCTGCGAAATTTATTACTAAGCATCACATTGAAACGTGAATTCGCCGTGGTTACGCGAAATTAATACGCGACGGAACTGTAATGAGATATTTCAGTATTACGCAACGGAAATAAAATACCCCGAAGAAAAGGAAAAAAAAATATATAATAATCTAGAACGAACTTACTTCCCGGAAGGGAAACGGAGAATCTGGCTGGGAGTAAAAATAAAATAAAGTAACAAAAAAAAAATAGAGTATTATAGTGAAATTAAATATTAAACGAGTTTCTGCTTTGTATAAATAAATAGTATTTTTTTTTCTTTCAACCCCGGAACACTATAAGTTACACGGAAACTCGAAACAACGTACACACTTTCAAACTTACTTCATCACGTTTCCATCGTTTCCCATATTTTGGCATATCGCACGATTTGTTACGGCGAAATAATTCGTCCGTTAATCCTCGCGGGACCGCGCGATTTCTCTTTTTCATCTTTCCGTCACGCTGGACGGACACGTGCCGATCGCATTTCGCGTAATAACGAGGATCGCCGGCGATTTCGAACCGTTAACGCGGATCATTTCGCAAATCCGCCGTGTGGAAATGATCCACCGCGCGGTGGATCAACGCGACAGCTTTATTCGCGGCCCGTTTTCCAAAATTCCAAATCCGTCATAAATATATCGCGATTCCCTTGATATCGTCTATGAAAACCGATGAAAAGATTTACAATAAATATACCCACCAAACGGATAGAGAATTCAATAAAATATAACAATTCTTGTGAATCTTTTCAAAAAAATTCATTTCCCGCCTTTTTTCGCGGAATGAAAATACCAATGGGTGTTTCACAAAGGGTGTTACACGGGAAATATTAGTATTTACCCCAGTGACTTTTTAATACAGTACAATCCATCAGTTAAAAGTGTGTCGTTGCACACATACATACATATTATACCCACATACATTCTACGAATTTCTATTCTAATAATTCCCGGTACGCGAAATTAAAGACACGGTTGAAAAATCACAGGGCACACACACGTATTAGTCGTATCAATTTCCCAAGTCGTGGAATCCAAGGAGCCGAATAATTTTAAGTCTGTTGCAGTCTCGTGGTCCGGAACGTGAATACGATTCGCTGAAGCGTGACTCTTTTGAAGAAATTCCTCACGGAATCCTGCCCGCTGTTGATCTTCGCAATCCCATCGCGTTATTACTAGAATCTCTGTTACCCCGTCGTTCGAGGGTTTCTCCATCGAAATACGCCATGGAATCGTCCTACACCCATCGTCCGACATCTCGAGAGATCTTTACGGAACGCGTCGGGTGAAAAAAAAAAAAAGAATCTCGGTTTACGAGGGAAAGAGAGAGAGGGAGAAAGAGAAACGAGAGAAGAAAAAAAAATGGAAAAAACGAAACGACACCCAGATTTTGTTTCTCCTTCTCCGACCACCGTCCTGCTTACTTTACACCTTCCATCTCCCTATAATAATTTTTTCTGCTTATCTTTCTCCCTGCACGCTGGTCCTTCGTTTGCTCCGTATTTTTCTTTTTTTTCTGTTGTTTTGTTTGCATCTACTCTTTTTTTCTCTCTCCACCTCTCTTTATTCCACCCGTTTCTGTGTGTTTCTCTTTGTTTCCGTATTCGAAATCCCTCTTTTTTTTTACCCGCCCTCACCTTTCTTTTCTCTTTCTGTCCCTGTCTCTCTCTATCTTTCCGCCTCGCGATTGTCGGCACGAAAACGAGAGATAAAGAAGTCGAAACGCCGAGGAGATGACTCAACCGGTATAATGTAGAGTTCCCGACACCCTCGGGGGTGTATATACGACTTATACCACCGGCTTTTTCTAAGGTAGTCGGCGTTCGGAGTAAGGGAGGGGTTGTTTTTTTTTATGTACGTTTTTATAATAATGTACAACGCCGGAAAATAGTGTGACACGGGACGGGTGGGTATCGCGTTAGTATAATTAGTAGAGGAATGTCATTTCGTATATATCTGTTAAGTAGAACAATCATTCGTTGAGTTCGCGGAATACTTTCGTCACGATTTTGGTGTAATTTTGTCAGAAATACTTCTGAAATGTTTCTGTGGAATTTTGAAAGGATAGTGAGAATTTTTAACAGGTTTCTCCTCTGACGATTTAGAACATTCGGTCAAGTAATGGAAATTTCACGTGGAAACCGTCGAAAGTCTATCGAGTTTCGAGTGAAGAAAAATGAAAACGAAAAGGGAGACAGTTCTAAAGAAAATAAATAATGTGAAAGAAACTGAATTTGAAAAACTGGATGTTTCAAAAGTTGGAAGTCATTTACATTTGCATGAAATGTTACAGTGGCAACTCTTAAAGGGTTAGGTTTGTTTGTTACGTTCAGGGCTGTAATAGGTGTGGTAAATGGGACACAAAAAATTCACACTAGAAAATCTGCAAATTTACAAGCGAAACTGTGCGAATCGTCTGTTTTATTTCATATTTCGCCCACTTATTCAATTCTTCGAGGGCGACACGCTCGAAATAAGATATCCTGCACTTCAAATACATGTATGTACTTTAATCCTGACTCCGTTGAAAGACATTGTCGGCACCGTTAGAAGACCCTTCTTCAAGTTTCCGCGAGATAACATTGCATACAGGAGACTTTGTTAAAGATCTCGATTAATTCTCCGGCAAGTAGAAATTAACTACAGTTAGAATTTTGATTAGAAACCACGCTTATTTGTTGCAGAATTTTTTCAACAACTTCAAAGTCCTTTAATCACTCGCCATCGTCGTAATGACTCGCACACAATTGTTGCGTACCTTGCGCGGCAGCGTTGAGTCATTATTCACTCAATTAATTCGAGATTAATATCGTCGAGTGAATGGGTCAGCAGTCTGTTGACCCGAACGAGGATAAACACCATAAATGTTTCAGGTACACCGTAGGTACAACATGCTCCAATAACTTCAATTCCGTACGTAACGATATTGTGAAATGAAAATAAAAAATTTTCATTTATCCTTCATCTCGTGATTAATTTCTAATTATTATTGTTTCACCAGGAAACAATCGTACAAACTCTACACACTGTACTCCGATTATTTTCTTTTTCAGCTGTTATCCAATAAAAATAAAAAACATGGTAAATAAATCGACGAATCTTTTCCCCTCAAGTACGTTTCTCATTCACGGTTGCTTTTTTTTTTAACGCGGGATATAATCCTAGCCTCGAAACGTCCGAGAGCATCTGCCGCCTTTGTAAATCACAAGCGCAGAATTTCCAATCAGCCACCGGAAATAGCGTCTAGGTCGGAGATGAGATTTTCCATGAATCCAGCTGGATCATTCCTCTCTCTCGGAATAAGCGTGTAATCTGAATTTCTGCCGGTGCTTCAAGGTTTGACGCATTTTTGCGTAGCCCGACTTGGAAGACCGAAACCACTAGTTTCCGCGGTGTTGACAGCCACTAATTAGACTCTAATTATTAGAGGGGTTTCACGGCCCTCGTCTGACTCTCCCTTTCCGTTTCTACTTGCGCGAAACCTCGAATTTCAAATTCTTACGAGTTACCTGGCCAACTTTTCATTAATTCGCCATAACAAGCCTCCCAGGGGAACTTATCAAGGCTCGAGTAACTTTTCGGAGATGTTTCGCGAGTTGTTCTATGTATACATATATGTATTCCAGTGAGATTGTATAGAAGATTCGAATGTAACGGTAAAAATTGTATAGTGGAGTGAATATTCTACGGGGAAACGCCGACATGGTTAATTTACTCGTGATTACGTGTAATACCTGTTCCACCATTGTCGATTTAGCGTTCTCGCTAATGTAAGCCTATCTATAATTCAAACAGACAAGGACATGGTCATACGCATGTTTACATAAGCCTGGGAATAGAGCAGCTCTAAGATATATCACGGGAGAGACCATCAATTCGTTATTTATACATTCGATCGAGATGATAAATTTCAATTTCCGCGATTTTCCCGAATTACACCATTGTCTTTCCATCAATAAAATTGTCGTGTGTCAAAAAGGCAGGAGAATCAGATCTAAAAATCATTTTCCCCTAAATTGTCTCAATTTCCAAAACTACAAATGAATAGAATAATTGAATTTTAATTGATTTCTCACGGTTTTCAGACACAGTCCTCGAAATCAGAATCTTTTCGAATAATTTGTTTTTAACACACAGAATATTTCTCAGATTTGTTGTTTCTCGTCCGCGGACATCGCGAAGAAATCCGCGGGGAAAATGACACGTCACAAGATACGAATATCACCGCGCGTCCCAGCGACATAATCTGAAAATGATTTCATTTCACTGGGACGTTAAAGGAATTATGACCGTTCGAAGCGCGAAACGTGACAATGATTACGGAAACGAAGCGGGACACGCAATGCTCGCATTAGTACACGCGATTTCTTTTCAACTCCACTCGTAATGTTCGCCGATTGTGAGATTAAAAAAAAAAGATAGAGAGAGAGAGAAAGACCCGCGTTTCCAGACACACGGCGAACGGAACTGAAATATCCTGAATGAAATTCTACAAAAGAAAATCGTCGATTATAAATTCATTTATATGAATCACACAATTCCGATCGTTGAACGCTGGAGATATAAAAATAAAAAAGGAATTTTATATCAACACGTACACCTGGAGTCTATCTTTCTCTAGTCGTCTCCCGTTTCCACAATGATCTATTTAAATACGATTTACAATATCAGTCTTTCATTACTAATCGTTATAATAATTAATCCACGTTTTCCAGCGTCGTGAAACGTCCGCGAATGAAAAACAAAAACGAAACGATCGTTATCATCGTCTCGAAAAAAAAAGAAAATAACTGCCTCCGCGGTTCGTTTTCTCGATCCGAGGGAATATCGATCCGCCAATTGGCCAATTCCAATCGTCCTTAGAATCCACTCTTCCAGCGGTTCCCGCGAACAATGTTGACCTATTAAAAGATACGATCTGGTGCCTCTGTGTGGCAACTAATAGACGTACCAATGATCGTGCCGTCAGGATAACGGTTGAACTAGGTCGAAGCCCACTTTCCCGCTCAGCTGACGTGAAAAATCATTACGTCTGTGACGTGTGTAACGGTGAAAAAACACCGGGGGGATAAGTTCCAACGGAAACAGAGAAAAGGGCAGAGGATATATCGTCGGATGATGAAAGATACGAAATAGTAAGACGGCGAAACGAAAGATACAAGATACCAGAGAAACCGGGGTGAGGTAATGTGGGACGATGCGTAAAAGAACTCCTCTTTCTTTCCTACTTTTCTTTCTATCCACCCTCCCTCCCTACCCTTTCTCTTTTCTATTTTCTTTTTTTTCCGTTTTTTTTTTTTATCAACCAGAGAAAGTTTTTCGTATACCAACGTGGGTAACAGAAGTTGCGTTTTCCGTTCTGCCAAGTATTCTATCCGTCTCTCTTCTTCTTCTTCTTCTTCTTCTTCTCTTTTCTTCCTCCCTCTTCCAAATACAGCCACCCACCCTCGGCATCCCTCGTCATCCCTCATTCTCGACACTGTACAAACAGCCTCGAGAAAGAAACCGAATCTCGGCTCGTGGCTGTGTAAATAGCACGAGATGGCTGGCCGCCTATCCACAGAGAAACCACCGGCCGGGATCTCATTTATCTGTACCACTGCAGACACGGGTACTGCCCCGGCACTACGGGAACCCGAACCCTGGTTATCAAGGGTGTGTACGTGTGTGTGGGTGTGTTGGGTCGAGTATGTGAAAGGAGACGAAGGAGACCCCGAAGAGGGGTGCGAACGGGTTAAAAACGGAGGTCGATCGGGTCGTTTTCAAGGGGGCACGACTTTAACCCTTTGACGCATAGCTTTCGATCTGCGAATATCTGTCGATACGGAGATTCTAATGGTATGATGGTATTTTTTTTTAGAGGGAGGGTCTGGTTAGGTCTGTGATAAGGTGTCCTTAGATTTAAGGATTGCGTTGTTTTTAGTCTTTGGGAATTGACGAAAGGAATTGTGGGATTTTGGAACATTTGGATGAGATTCAATTTTGATTTTGAACTAATGGTCAATTGGAAATGGATAGTGAATAAATGAGGTGAAAGTGTGGCGAATCGATGTGTGTGTTTCTTGTTTTTAATCGTGGAATTAATATTGGTCGTTCATTGTGAAGTTGAAGGTGAATTTTCAAAAGATTTGTGGAGTAGGAATGTATCTAGCATTTCCTGTGAAAGTTTTAGAATTACAGAAAAAGTGAACTTGTTCTTTGGGGTTTTTTTATGCGGGGAATTTATGTCTAATACATTGAATAATTAAGGGACGAATATAATTCTCGGGGAATGCGAAAACACGTGTATTCGACGGCACGGAGATTTACGAAGTCATCAGACTGGACTTGTTCGTATATTTTTTCCGGCGTCGAACTATTTTGAATTGTTTTAATTAAACCGGGCGATTCATTCCATTAAGTGAGTTTTATATCACGCCGGGTTCCCAGAAATTCTATTTTTTCCCACGGAATAGTTTAGCTGGGAAAACTCGATACGCGCGGCCGAATGAAAGTTCGTTTGTAATTTATTAAAATAAATTAACAATCTCGGCTTTACACGGACCGAAATTGGTCCAATACTATAAGAAAAAAATCAATTGAAGCGATCGAGAAATATTGAGAAGTTGGTGGAAAATTGTCGTCGGTAAAGTTTGATTTGAAAGTTGGGAAAATTCGCTAATTTTCTAATTTGTGTTTGTCAACATATCGCACGAGGAATGTATAGTCGAAAAAAAAAATAATTTTCCCCCTCCCGTTCATCGTGACGATGAAATTAATCGCGAAACCGACGGAGAATGATTTGTGAAATTAATTCGGAAAAAACGGAACTCGACAAAATTCTTCGGGAAATTTCGCAGCACTGTTTTCACTATCGGAAAACGGGTCTTTTGTGATTCATGCATTAATGAAATGGAAAGTTGATAAATTTCGCTGCACCCCGGCCGTAGTTTGTCACTGTAATTTACATTTCAATTAAGAGGTATACATAATGACGATGATATTATTCCGCGCCGCTCAAAAGAGATGCAAATGATATTGCCGTTCTATATTTCTATACCCTTTGGTCGACTTGCTATCATTCGGGACTATTGACTTAATCGCTTTCAATTAATCATATTTAATTGCCCCGCGCAATAATCCAAATAGCAATAATAATAATAATATCCAATGTCAAAAGAACTTATCAAACCATCTCTAACAAAAATACAACACATATTAACCAACCGAAATCATGGTATAATTAATCAAACAACAACAATGTCTGTTAATATAGTATTCGATTCCCACCCCGGTTTCCCCCCAAAACCATGGAATAATACCATCCACATATAAGATAATACCCCATTATTATGCAGTTCCTAAAACACAGTTACTCAACAGGAAACAAGTCAGCCGAATCTGAAACAGTGAAATTCAAATCCGTAGCGTTTCCAATTCCCAACCCTTGTGTGTTACCAACCCTTGCACTTCAACCCCGTCTCTTTTTCCCCGTGATTGCAACCCCGTTGCAAATTAACCCCAAAAGTAGTAATTCCTTTACTCTATCTGTCACCGTACGTTGTCCGATCGTAGAACGGACAAATCGACCGTGCACGGTTGCAGAATACACCAAGGCCACACCTCCGTTCGGATTCTCATCGCTTACGGTCACACGTACACGTAAGTAGCTTGGTGGGGTGGCAGTGTGGGTGGCAGTGTGCTGATTTCTCATGGGGATCCAACGGGACTTGGATCCCTACGTAATGTCAATCCAATTCGCATCCCCTAATACCGGTACTCGGTAGGCAGGATTTCAATGGCGTCTTTAATAGCCCACCCCCCTCCCCCCTCTCCCCCTCCTCCTAACCCAGCATCCCTGTGTGTCTTTGCCTATGGGACACTTATTTATCTGTCCACTCGTTTCTTTTTCTCGCAAACAAGTTTAAAACAAGAAATCCGTGTCACAGATCCCATGATGGGAACACTTTTTCTTTATCGTCAGACGGAAAGATCTACGGAGTCGGGATGATCCATGCTACGAGGGTGTGGATCCCCGGGAAAGTCCGGGGAAAGTTCAATTAAAAGTTCTGTGTGTTGCATGTGTCGTTCGCCACGTGCGCCGATGATTCCGGAGATGCGCTGGAAGCCATGATTCCCACCCCCTCACACCCCCCCCCCCCCACCACCCACCCCCACACACATTCACAATATACGACTGTAACGACTGTTGCACTCCTATCAAAGTTAGCCGTGGGAAGTTGCCCGATTGCGGCATGCACAACGGTACTTCCCACTTTAGTTTCATAGCTAATTTATTGTACGCGAGTTTCAACGACGCAGTCCTAGAAGGGGCTTTCATTATTGCGGAATGGAATCTCCGATGAGCCGGGGAGTGTCATCGTTGTCACGTGTGCGTGCAACGTGATCCGCGAATCGATTGACGGTTGATTCGCGAATTGAAGAAAATGGAAAAAATACCCTGGGTTAATTAGTAATTGGCGAATTGAAAGTGTCGGAAAATCAGGGAGTGCTAATATGTATTAATTTATCTGGAAAATTTCGAGAGTTACTGGGAAACGAAGGGTTTTGTTTGTGAGAAAATATGTGGGGATATTTTTTTTGTAGTTTTGAGATTTTAGAATTTGGTGATTTTCTTGTTTTTTTTTTGGATGCGACATTATTAATTAGAGAACCTTTTTTATTTTTGGAGTCTCAGGAGCACATGTGTGCTTTACACAAAATTTCTACATAACTTTGAAAAATTAATTCGCTGGCTGCTTCTAGTCGCTTTAAGTGTATGCCGGAGCTTATGAAATTCAACCGGGAGAATTAAGAAGCACGTTAAGAACCACATATCCAGCTCCCATGGGGATCTTAATTGCGCGATATAAATTATGACGGTCGTTCCATGGGTTGAAAAATTCTGCAGAATTATCCTGTCCACCTGTGAGCTTTCTTCTGGACGAAAGGAAATGATGTTTTATGTTATTTTCTTACCTGCAAAAAGTAAATCGTGCACCTTAAAAAAATTCACAATTTCATTCCCCCCTGTTTCCTTCAAAATTCAAATTCCAAAATTACTTTGCAACACGGTACACAACGATGTAATTAAAAATGTAATTCAGAGCTGCGAAATTTCATTTGAACATTTTAGAAACAATTTAAAATTTATTTATCTACCGATTTCAATGATAAACTTTTCTTATCTCCTTTCAAATCAACTTGTTATTTTACGAAATAAAAACTCGCTAAAGAGTTACATTTTCCCAAAGTCTTATCGCGATAACATCAACATTCCTTTTTTTTCACGGCAATTTTCTTCGCATACATCCTCGTTCTTCTGTGTGTCGCGTTTCGCATCCTACCTGTTCAGTATGCAGTGGCGTAGTTACACGATATCCGCCATAGCGAAACGTCGAGCGAAGTATACAACGCGGAACGCCTCCGTCCTATAAATAATGAAAACTTATAAATATCAGCTACGTCTACGTGCTTCAAAAACGGCCGTGTCCGAGACTTTACGGAAACCACTTTTGATTTAACGACTGACAACAGGTTCTTCTCGCACCTGAACGGCCGATAATAACACGGTTCGTTACTTCCTCCGTGGGGTTTGGGCATAGAATGGAAAGTTACCGAGGATTTGGGTAATTTTTCAATAAATCCTGGACGAGAAAACAATTTTCTCACCTATAAAATACATTTTTCATAACGTAATTGTTCTGCGAATAAAAAAATAATCACTTGAACTGCAATTTATTGAAATTATATTCCCGGAATTTTCCCGTGACATTTTCTAATCGACTGTTTCCCAATCACAAACAAAAAACACAATTCTCTTTCCCCTGTACATATTTCCTCATCCAACAAAACCGTCGATTCCCGAAACAGTACAAATTGAATCCAATAAACGGGGGTGCAATTCCTTTGTGTTTATATCCATAGAGAAGAAAAAAAGAGGACCAACGCAAGCAACAACAACAATAACGGCAAACACTTTTAATTCCCGTCGGCGAGCATTCGGTACACGTGACGGCACGTTTTAATAGAATCCACATTTACGTTTTTAGGTCGAACAAAGTATTATACAACGATGCCGCTCGATTCCGTCGGCCGAATGCGAACCCTCAAAAAGTTTTGCTGACTGGATTTCAACTGACAATCTCGCGGAACGAACGGAACTGTCGGGCGTAAAATTTGCTATGCCAGGGGTGAGAAGACTGACCGGAAATGGCGGATGTCATGGTCGCCCGAGTCCCGAACGACATGTTGGTAATCGAGAGAGTATTCAAATGTTTCGTCGATACGTGACCGACATCCGGATACGCGCTCGTCGATCTAAAGCACCTAATGGTGTTTTCAGTAACACGTGGGAAACCCGTGCTTTTCCTTTGACATCGCCCGTCAAACCTAAACAGACTCATAGATTACGTTTTCCATTAATTTCCACGAGGAATATTACCAACGCCGCGAACGATAATCGATATTCCCCGCGGAAACTCTGCTGCGATTCTGTCAATCCGATAGACCAAAAAAATAATAGTGAAATGATACTTGGTATAGTACCAATTACTTGAATTTATCGATCGCGTGATAATATATGAAATAAATGAATATTTATCTGGCATAAACGATCAGTATAACAACGAAAAGGGTCTCTAAATAGTGATAAAGAAAATTAATTTTATTAATTAAATTAATTTAAATTTTATTTATTTCTCATACTTGATATGTTGGAAATATCGCTAGATCATTTAGATCTATAGATCACTGGTGTTATTTAAAAAATATTTTGTTCACTTTCCACGCGCGTGACTAAATTATTTATTACAATGTGTATTTTTATATCGATTAATAATTTTAGAGAATTTTCGTAATGGATCATTGTTTCTTTTTTTTCTCTCGTAACACGTTTTAGACGGTTGATTGTTCTACTCGCGGATAAACTTCCTCCTCACACCAGCAGACTTGGCCTACTTTTTCTCTTATCTCCGTGCCAGTAGGGCTACTTTAGAACCATTTGCTTTAGAATTATAAAAGCCTCGCTGTGTTATTTGTTGATGCTCTGCCTATGCTAATTTTATGCCAGTTTATTACGCGTGTACGTATCTGAATGTTTTATTATCCCCTTTTTTTGTTGTAAAATGACGTCTGTTTGACTCGGCTGATTTTTAATCACTTACAGTTTACGAACTCCGGGGAACAAGAATTTACGTGATGGAAAAATAGTAAATCCCATGGATTTCCAGGGAAATATTTGAGAAATTGTTTTCGAATATCCAGAGGATAAAGGGAAGCGACACTTTCATCCGATTCGACGGCCGTGAAATCATTGGATATTAGCCGGGGGGAATATATTATTTAGAACGGATGTATCCCATTGAAATTGCATGATAAATTTACATTGCATCGGCAAGTTTTGAGCCTCGTAACTTCCCCGAGTAAATTGCGGAAATAACTTCACGGGACAGACGAGCAGAACGAACAGCAAAACTTTGTAATTCAGGAAAAAACCACTCGTAAGTTATAGCTACCCGGGAAATGGAGTCAAAAGTTGTACATCTTATATTTTATTTAGAAAAACTGTAGAAATTACGCTGTAATTTCTTATTAGATACTTTCAGCTATTATTGATACACGTTAAACTGCTTGGTAATTTCTTTTCTATTCAATTTTCATCGTCGATAACTTTTTCGAATAAATTTGAATTTTTACGAAAATGTTTATGTCATCTTTGACGATCTTTTTGTGGTAAATCATTGAGGTTTTGATCATTGAACGTATTATCAAGTTTTTAGAGCGAAGTCGTCGATAACCTCCGAGGAACATCTGAAAGTTTTTCGAAAGTCTCTGCCAATCGAAAAACAGATCGAAAGAGATCATAAATCATGCAGCGACCGGTTCAGGTTACATGAAATATCACCGAATAAACTCAAATTGGGTTGGAAGGATACGTAGCGGCGTTTCCAGCGGTAAAAACTTTTTGCTGCCGTTTGGACGAGGTCGTATGACCTCAACGTTACGAAAATCGAGTGATAAATCTCGAATGGACGGTTCCTTTATACGGGCGGCCGAATTAAAATGCACATACACGCACATATACGTGTACTTGCAGGTACGGTCAGAGGTCACGGGGGATTTACGGATTAAAATTAACGGGGACTGAAATTTAGTTGCTAATTAGAATTTGAACAGAGTTCATGTTTACTGCATGTAGATTTGAAGTTTTCGGACTTTGAAGTTTTTGGTGTTGGATAACTTTTTTGCTTTGAAATAATCATCGTTTGGAAATAACTGTGCTTTGAGAATTTGTCGCCTAGAAAATTTCTATGGTAGGAGGAGTGGAAGTAGCGTGGAAATTTTAGCGCACGCAAATTTCTACGTTTTAAATTTTCCAGCGCTTGGAAATTTCTACGCTTTAAAGTTTCCTGCGCTTGGAAATTTCTACGCTTTAAAGTTTCCTGCGCTTGGAAATTTCTACGCTTTAAAGTTTCCTGCGCTTGGAAATTTCTACGCTTTAAAGTTTCCTGCGCTTGGAAATTTCTACACTTTAAAGTTTCCTGCGCTTGGAAATTTCTAGGCCTTAAAGTTTCCAGCGCTTGGAAATTTCTACGCTTTAAAGTTTCCTGCGCTTGGAAATTTCTACGCTTTAAAGTTTCCTACGCTTGGAAATTTCTGCGCTTTAAAGATTCCTGCGCTTGGAAATTTCTACGCTTTAAAGTTTCCAGCGCTTGGAAATTTCTACGCTTTAAAGTTTCCAGTGCTCAGAAATTTCTACGCTTTAAAGATTCCTGCGTTTGGAAATTTCTACGCTTTAAAGTTTCCTGCGTTTGGAAATTTCTACGCTTTAAAGTTTCCTGCGCTTTGAAATTTCTAAGCTTTGAAACTTTAGCGCCTACAAATTCCTACGCTTTAAAGTTTCCATCGCTCCGAAATTTCCAAACTTTAAAATATCCACCCGTTCAAAAATCTTAACTTTTGGAAACTTTCCACGCGCAGAGATCTCAGTGCCTCAAAACTTCCTGCATCCAAAACTTTCCACGCGTTAAAATTCTACGCCCCGAAACTTTCGGCGCCAGAAAATGCCTGCCCGTTCAAATTCTGCGGTTCGAAATTTCCGGCAGCCGGAAATTTCCACGCGTCTTGCCTTTCCGTCGGCTTACTTTCAAAGCGGCCGGTAATTACGGCGGTCGGATAATTTTCCGCGAAACTTTTATTGGCACATCGCTGCGGCACGTTTCGCAGGACTTCTCTCAGCCATTCCTTTACGCTCGTTCGGTAGCTGCCGGGTGATTAAAACTCCTAAATTATTCCACCTGTTTAATGATCATCGTTTGACGATGTGTCTAGAAACTTGCGGCGGTGAACGCGAGTCGACTCGCCTTACTGAAACGTAACAAGCAATTTCGATTGCTTTGCCAGAGTGCAGTTTCTTTTTTCTATTTTATTTTTTTTTCTCTCTCTCTTGGTTTTTTTTTTCTTTTTGACCGACTTTCGTTGAAACGGACTATATTAAAAGAGACAGACGAGTAATTTCCACATCACGTGATCCAAGCGAGTTAACAGACCCGCAGAGAGGCGGTTCGAGATTTTTAATTAAAGGCACCGGATCGTTTTTCGTTAAAAGTTCAAAGTGGTTATCGTTTACACGTTTCTTCCCGTAGGAAGAAATATCGACGTTAAATTTAATTGAAAAATTATGGTTTTAATTACACGAACTATACTCTGTCCCGTTTCCGTAACATATTTTCATAACTCCACCCCATCTTTCTTCACCGTAATACCGTCTCGTTGTAACTTTAACAAATTAATTCCAATAATAATCCGTGATAACTTTATAACCCACCTCGTTCTCTCAACCTTTATTTCTTATCCCTCAAAATTGTTCCCCTTTCAAAAACCAAAAAAAATACAAAAAAATGAAGGTGTTCCCCAGCGAAAATCGTATTTCGACCAACGTACCTGTACTAGAGGTCCACCCCATGAAATATACACGTGACGTAAGGTCCCGGGTGACGTGGAATACGTTTCCGCGTTATTCCGGCGAGCGTCACCGCATATTTCCAAAAATACATTTTCACATTCCACCCCTTTTGTCACGTCGATGCACGCGTGCCAGACACGGGGATTCGGCGTGACGTAAAGCACACACCGTGTCGTCGGGGGTCGAGATTAAAGTGCATTTGCAGGTGCGACACACCGAGAGCGCACCTTACACTGTCGCGCCGGGAACTCGCAGCGACTGTAATTTTTAATAAGCTGTAGGCAGGATTTTAAAGGAGGGACGTGAAAAACTGCGAGCACTGGGAGACAAAGGTATTTCGGAACGTATGTACCCTCGTGTGTGTTTGTCTATATGTATATGTATATGTATATGTCTGTGTGCGTTACACTCAACACGTGCTTCACGTTTCTAATATTCCCTGCACTCGTGACCCTTTGGGACACCGAATGAAAAATTAGTCGGTTTTCACGACGAATCACTGGAAATTATCAAACCTCGAATTAATCCCTGGGAAGATCATTTAGGGTGAATTTTTTTTAGAAATATAGATGATACTTCGTAAGATACTCTGTAACTGGGTTTTTTTGCGATACAAATCTTCCTAATACGAAATCATTACTAAATCATTACTAAAATATTAAAAAATCTTCCTACGACGAAATAATTACTAAATAATTACTAAAATACTTAAAAAATCTTCCTACGACGAAATCATTACGAGAAACATGAAACTTCGTTCAAATTTGACGTGTCACTAAGTTCAAGGGACACTTTCGAACACATCGCAACATTTTCGCCGGGCAATGTTAAATCGAAACGCTGTCTATCCGCTGTAAAATTTCGAGATCTTTATATTTGACACGTCTCCGAGCGTTCTACTTCGAAGCGGCAAGAAGCGAATGAAATTTCTCGTCCGTTTAATTGCATCGTCGACGACGAATCGTTGGGGGCGGGGGAGGGGGAGGGGAAACGATGGAAAATAATTTCGCCGACGCGGCGTCAGTCGGACGTCGGCGTCGTTTCGTCGTCTTATCGACGCCGCGGGCGTCGACGTCCACGGCTGTGCATCGATTACGCATTGCCCGGCACGCATCATGATTAATGCCTATGCGTAGAGATCACATTAATCGTGTGAACCGTAAGCACCGCCCGGTGATAAACCGTCGCGCTAATCCCGGTAATTGGATCAGCATTGTCAAAATGTGGAACGCGTGCGAAAATAGATGTCGAATTTCCTCGGGAAATTGGGACGGAGGAAAGTTAGCGAGAGGACGAGGGAAAAGGGGACGTTTTTGTGTCTCGCGAAAGAATTTTTCAAATCCGCCACTGTAAACGCGATGGATAATCTTAAGGTTGAGATCGTATAGTTATTTAGAAAAAATGGAGGGGGAATTGAAATTGTATCGATCAATTAATTGGAGTAACTATTGTATATGTAGGAATTTTGCAGTTACATGTGTAATTAAAGGTGAATAATATAACTTTATGGATATTTTCTAGCGGCAGAGTGATATAATTAATTACAACGGTATTTATAGAATAATATCTTGATGTGTATTTTATAGTAATTGAATAACGTATTTAATTACAGTAGCTTATGTATTCTTATAATAATAATTTAATGGATGACAGAGACCGGTAAAGCTGTTATCATTAACGCTAATGTAAGCGTGCTTTCACGAGATCTCTTGCCAGAGTTGCGTTAAGTAAACGCGAATGTGTTTTAATAAAAAGTCGATAATTAAATTCGTCGAGCATCGGGAAGGGTATTAAAAAATATCGTTAAAATTCCCGTCGCTGATAAGTCCGAACCGCTAAGTCGCCAGGAATTCATCGCTAAATCCATCCAGCTAAACGTAACCCTTTACGGTGTCGTTTCGTAAAGTGTTCATATATATTTTTATCGTCCACAACAGTGTGAGTAGCCTATAAAAGTGATGTTGAAAACGGAAATATGTTACTTTACGTCGTATATAAACTATTCTATTATATCATCTTTGTTCAATATCTGATTCTTATCCTTTGAATAGCAATGTAAAGTCACCGATTGGTTAAGCAATGTAATTCGACTGAATTTTACTGGTATTTACATCTCTTTTAAAAAATAAACACGCATTACATGATTATCCGTTCATTTTCATTGCAATAAATTAATCCAGGAATAAATGATTCTTTTTCTGTTAGAATCATTAATCGAGAGATTGGAGAAACATTAATTAGCTTTGTATAACAGTGCTCATACGTGTCGGAGAGAAATAATTAATATATATACACGAGAGAGAGAGAGAGATATTTAAAAAAATATGCAGAAGTTTCTCGAGGAAAAACACGATATTTATTTGCGAGCCGATTTTTCGACTTGGAGATCCGTGAAATCGCGTAACTTTCAGTCGGGCGAGTCTCGTGGTAATGAGAAAAATCGTCTCTCGTTACTATTGATCATGATAGCCGAAAGTAAGCTGGATTAAAACTACTTTCCCTGTCCCAATAATATGCGGAACGCACATATCCGCCGTCAAAGAGCGCGGACGCCGCGTTACAAAAGCAAATGTTGAATTTAAAAAAAATTTCCACGGGGTTTCGATTTTAATCTACGCCCAATTAAAATCGCCGTTAACTAACCACGGTATGAAAACGTACACTCCAATCTTGCGTAATAATTATTTCCCGTCAAAATGCGTATTGATAAACAAAGGAATCGATAATGAAAATAGATATTCACAATCCTGCAAACTTTTCGAAACATATATTTTAGATTTACAATACAAATCTACATTTCCCAAACTTCAATGTAATTTCGATACTTCAAAGTATCTCGCAATTTAATCAGACAAACAAAATAAAAAGAAAAGTATTTCAACTGATATTCTACGACCAGTTATATAACAAAATTTCAGACGATCGAATATTTATAACCACTGTAATCACATCGAGTTCGTGAGTCAATTAAAAATCCCCGTAATTGCGGTGGATAGGTTTTGCACGTTCAATTTTCGCTCGCTGATGAAAATTAATGTTTGCCACCGGGGTGGGGTGGGGGTGGTGTTTCACGTTCCCGTAGCTCATTGTCAGGATAATGAATGTCCTTCGTAAAAAGACACTCACCCCCTCATAACCGATTTCTTCGGCGACTTAAAAGCCATGGAGGGGGAGAGGGTGGGGGGGGGGGGGGGGGGGAAACTGCAACTGGAACACCCTCGACGGCGATGGGCTTCTCAAGGGTTGACGATCCTAAGCTACGTAATTGACGTTTGATCACTGGACTTATAGGGTCGAGTGCGGCCCGCTGTCTCGTTCCAATAATCAATCAAACGGGCCTGATTAATAGTCCGGCGATAATGAAAAATGATCACCGAAAGATAAAGTGCTACTGGCTGCCGTCGCTGCGCGAACGATCGACACTAGCTCGATTTGTTTGTCGGATAATGAATAAATAACGAGAAATCAGATTTTTATCCTGGTATCATTTTGTCTTTTTTTTTACCATGTAAACGAAACTTCATTTTACCGAAATTATCCGAAATTATCTCTGCCGGAAGATTCGACGCGGGGACGGAATATATATTTTACGATTTACAGTTCGCTGATTCGTTAACGGACACGTACGTATGTGTATATGTATGTGTGTTTTACACACGACACGTGAAATATTCCAAGTACCTGAGGTTAGAGAGCACCTTCGGAATATTTACCATCGCGCCAGGTGTTTCCTTCGCGTCGAGAGTCACAACGAACGTCAGAATTTCTAAGTTTATTATAGAACGCTGTTTCGCGGATAACGTATAATATATTATTTCGCTATTTTTGCGATTTCTAGAGAAATAAACACACACACACACACACACACACACAGCACGTAACAGGCAACACACTATCACACGTTCAACTTGTATCGACGTTGGTGTTCACGTCGTAAATTTTCCAACGCGAAGTTGATCCGCGCAGGGCTCTTAATCTCTGCTCTATCGTGACTGTAATTTAACGTTACGTAAGTACGTAAAACGGCCTTGAACCGGAATGGTTTTCATGAACCTGTGATTCTGTATTTAATTCAGGTGTCGGATGTGTGCTAAGCACACGCGCTTAAGGCTTACACGCCGTTCCACGGGTAAATCAAACAGCGCTGCAAATTGCAAATGGGAACTAATTGCTTTCCTGCTTTACCCAGAACCGCAGTAACATTTTAACAAGCTCCGATGCGGCGGCGTGTTGGTACCAAGTCTGCTGTTCCGCAGAATTTGATTCGCATAAAGGATAGACGCGCCGGGCAATTTCCACTTTGTGTCGTTTCGGAAGAGTCACGGCGAAATTGCGCGATCGTTATTGCGAATAGATTCCGATTGCGGCGAGGTACGGAATTACGGAGATTTTTGTTCAAAGATGCTAGAGGAATTCTAGTTAATGATCGTTAATATGATAGATATAAATCAAAGTGATCTGTTTCGGTTTTTAGAAGAATATATAATATTGGATTGTTAAATTACGAAAATTAATTTCACTTATTTTTAGTTCTATTTATATTTGACTTATTTAAGTATTTCTAGAAATACTTTAACTAAAAATATTCATAATTAAATTAGCTAAAAAATGACAATAATTTATTGCGAATAATATACACGACTCATAGATCAGTTGAACTGGTCAAATCACGGAATACTCAGTGTGCAATTAAATCTTTCAATTACTCAGACAGAATAATATAAATATCTGCCACTTTTCTATGAATCGAGATTAACACATTCACTGCCAACCTACGAGATAATTCGTAACATGTCTTTTAAAAAAATCATTTTTTAATCGTTTTACTTATTAGTATATACTATTATTAAAGTTTTTGATAACACGATTAAATCCCTAGAAAGATTAAAAGATCCCTAGAAATCCGAACCATGTAATTTCCAAGAATCCGCGAACAGCGGCAGTCTTTCGGATGAAAATTAGCAAAGTTCTTTTCCTCGAGGAGGAAAATATCGTTCGATCATTCAGACGCGATGGATCGAATACCTTTTCTAGACGGAATATAACCGGTCGGATGGAGGCATCGTATCATGCAGAACACCGTCGCTTTCATAGCGCAGCATCGTTGTTTGCGGAACGTGTTTGCTTGTGTGTCGACGATCGTTAGTGTGTTTGGCCGGATGATACAATTGTGTGCAGAGCGAGGGCTCTATTCGTCCGAGTACAAGGGCAAGTTCGTGTTGGTGAGGTTGTATAGACCCTTGCATACGTTGGATATCTATATTTGTCCATCCAGGTTGCGCTACTTGTTTTGCGATGACGGTGCCGCCACGTGGGTTGCTGATCCACCTAGGAATTAGCGAGAAGCATCCCGGTCAATGGCTTCGCACGCTGTTACGTAGCTATAGAATTTCTGACAGAGTTGTGTACACAACGTCTTGACTATTGTTTTATTTCGTTCGCGGGAACGGTGTTTGGATTTCAAGATTGTCTCGTGGATTTTTTATGATTACATTGGGTATTATTGGGCTGGGTACCTTGGTGATTGGTTAGGTATGGAATAGTTGGATTAAGGGAGTTTTGGGTTTCGAATTATTTCCCAGAGAAATATTTGTGTTTGATGTTTGTCACGCGTTGACACTTTGAGGGTTTACGTAGTTGGGCTAGTCGAACGTTCGCGCGCTGAATTATCTGCGCATGGAAATTTCTGTAGGTTATAATTGTCATTCGTTGAAATATCAGCGCGGTAAATTATATACGAAATGAAATTTCTGCGCGATACGTTTTTTAGAAATTTATATTTCAGCGCGTTGAATTTCAGCGATTTACTTTTCTCGCGCATTGAAATATCAGCGCGCCAAATTGTACACGAAATGAAATTTCTGCGCAACACGTTTTTCAGGAATCTATATTTCAGCGCGTTGAAATATCAGCGCGGTAAATTGTATACGAAATGAAATTTCTGCGCGATACATTTTTTAGAAATTTATATTTCAGCGCATTGAATTTCAGCGATTTACATTTTTCACGCGTGAAATCTCGACGCGCTAAATTCTCCGCGCGTCCACCATTTTAATGCGTTGAATTTTTTACGCATAAAACACCCACGCGTCAAATTCCCCCGCATGGAGATATCTACGTATTAATTGTGTTAGCGAATAGAAATCCATCTGTTTAACAATCATGCCTTGAAATTTCAATGCCACCAAATTCTTCTACCGTTCATCAAGTAATTTACAGCGCGTCATAAAAAGATTAAAAAAATCCTTGAAGACTACTACACTGTCTTTTTTATACGATTCATCAAATACGTGGCGATATTTAAAACGTCAATCTCTATCATAGAAAGAATCAACGTGTTCATTACTATTGGCGCATAAAGCATTCTCTCTTCATTTTCATGCATTGTGGTTCGAAAAAGTATGATAGAAACAACACAAAAACAATATTTGCAAACAAGTGGAACGCGCGGAACAACAAATACAATAGAAAAATACTACAACGGGAAACAGTGCCACCCATCCCACCGGAATAGAATGTTTTACTCGGAATGATCATCTCTTTTTTTTTTTTAGAATGGGCGAACCGCGGGGGTTAACAAGAAGTATTAATCTAAGATAGAAAGTAAGATAAGTGTACCGCGTCGGGAACTTCGAGTTCCCTTATAACCGGATATCTGGCATCGCAAAACTAATTCCAACCAGTAATGGTTCTGCCAATAACAATTTCTGCGAGGTTGAATAGTGATTTCCAGATCTTCGATTCGTGCAACTTTCTTTTCGGCCTTGAGATACGTAACTTTCTACGGAGAAAATACTTGATACGTTCCAACATACACGTTCGCAAAAAAACTGACGTGTAAAACGTGACCATAAAATATTTCTGCAATAAATTTTACATATTGGTATAATAAAAGAATAAATTTATTAGAAATCGGGTCAACAGAGGGAAAAGACAAACATTTTTGCCCTGTTATTAGCCGTAGAATGTTTATAAAAATGGTACTGATAATAAAAAGGTTCGTTTTATTTTGCGTAAATTATTGTGAATTTCTTTTTTAATAACATTAATCAGATTGTACCAGCTGCTACGTATTAATTAGTTTAGAACACGTGTCTGACGAAGGTTACATAATTTCGCGGTAAACATCCAAATGCATTTGCGCGTTTACCATAATCATTTTGATTTGCAGAACGGTTCGAGGGACTTTCATAAATATACGGGCCACTTACAAAGCACACAATTTACATGGCAAAGCGCTTCCACGTTATCGCTAGAACAAACTGTTTTTGACGCGGCACGTCCATTTAGAGCCGTTATATTATATTTCACGTGTGTTTCCACCGAGTCATTATTAACCATCTATGTGATATACTATTTCCGCAAACACGAAAATCGTCAGCGTTAAACAACGTTCGACTTTCAATGTTTAATCAAACAATCGTGGAAAGAAAAACAAACGTCGTTACGTTTCGTCCAATTAATTTCCAACCCCCAAAACTTGTAGCGTTAATATACATCTATATACACACATACATATCTCGTTATTATCCTTCAAACCTGTCGTACATTTAAACCAAACAAAAAAAAACATACTCTTCCCAGTCCCTAACTCCGCCATCTTTTCCAAATTCAGTCGCGAAACGAGCCCTTCGATTTTCCCTTTCACACATACCACCGGAACACACATTCGCACCAAGTCCCATCCTGGCAGAGCGATTCGAATCGCTTGGACAACAAGTCGTAAACGAGGCGTCGCGACGCCGCGAACACCGTGACGCGGAATTATTTACAAGTAGAATCTCAGTCCGTCGTAAAGCGTCGCGGTCGTTCGGACGACCGTCAACACGCGAGTCGATTCATCGACTTGCGTCCACGTTCGTACGCGAAGGTCATTTGTTCAACTCCTTCTGGATCTCCAGGAAGGTCTTGCCCTTCGTTTCCGGTGAAAGAACGTAGATACCGATCGCACAGGCGGCGACAATCACACCGAACGCCAGGAACGGCGGTGAGTGACCATAGTTCAAGGTCATCGCTACCCAGATATACAATTTACATCCCAAGGTCGCGAGGACACCGCCGCAGATGCTGACGAGGCACGTGGCGATCGCTTTCACCTCCGTGGCGAATATCTCGGACATCATGATGATCTGCAGGCAGACCAGGCCGCAGTTGAACGCGAAGATCATCACCAAGGAGGCGACGAAGGGTGCCCAAGCGTAGGAGGAGACGTCGACGTTCATGTACTCTTTGCCGAAGAAGACAGCACCTATCACCAGGTTGCAAATGGCCGCGGTGATGCCGGAGACCAGGACCAGGGGTTTGCGACCTAGCCTGTCCACCAGGAAGGTAGTTAACACCGCTGAAACAACCTGGGTGACACCCAGCACAACGTTGATCACGTAGTCAGACACCGTGTTGCTGGTTGCCCTGAAGATCAGCTGACCGTAGGTGAGAATCGTGAAGAAACCACCGAAATGATGAGTTACAGTGAAGAGGACTATGATGATGAACGCTCGGAAGTTACCGCGAACGGTGAAGATGTCCTTCATGGTTCCCGATTTGATCACTTCTTTCTCTTTTTCTTGACTGGTCAAGGACGCGACGATCGTTTCCAGTTCCTCGGACACGTCGTTCTTTCCACGGAGTTTTTCTAGGACCTCCTCAGCCTCTTCCACCCTGTTCCTCATCACCAGGAAGTATGGAGACTCTGGCATGAACCAGAAGGCTATTACGAAACTGATGCTGAGGATTAGGAAGACACCTGCCATCATTCGAATGGAGAGATGCGGGGCTACTATGAACGTTCCGAGGATTCCGATGCTGTAGATGATAGCTGTTAGGGCACTTCCGGCCCCACGGGTGTCCGGGGATGATACCTCGCCTATGTACATGGGACCCACGCAGATGAACAGGCCCAGAGTGAGGCCCGCGAGGAATCTTGCGATGTAGAGTTCCTGGAATTGAAAGGGATGGGGATTGTTTGATTTATTTTGATACTTTAACGTTGATAGGTGTTGAATACTATACATTTAACGATCATTAATGTATTTGATAGAGAAAAGTAATCTTTTTCGCTTCTAGAATCTAGTTATGTAGAGTTTCTGGAATCGAAAGGTATCAGGATAGTTGATAGTTGATTAATTTTAGTACTTTTATGTTGATGCTTGTAGAATACTATTTAGCGATCATTACTGTGTTTGATAAATGAAACTAATCTATTTTGGCTTTTAGATCAATTTACCGATAGATCTACCAACGATCTACCTTGGTGTAAATTATACTAAAGGTCTCAATACTAATCGTATGAGACTCGTGATATTCTTTACACTTCCATATAAAAACGAAGTACATATATCAAACTCGTGATGTATTTCACTGCCCAAACATTTCCTTTGGATAAATCAGCAAGAATGCTTATACAAAGGTCTCGAAACATTACTTGTCATAGCAAGATTGATTTTATTATACCGTAATATTCCAGTATACACTATGATGACATAGGTCACAGAGCAAAAGATTGAGTAAAGGTATTGAATGATTTATAAAAAAAAAAGATGATCCAGATCTCAGACTACGTCTCAAACACTCACCCAAACGGTGGTAGCAATCATGATCATTCCCCAGCTGGCAATCAGTGGCAGAGCACTGACCAACATACTATTTTTTCTGCCAATTCTATCAACCATCAAAGTGTTAATCGGCGGCGCTATCATATGGCCCACTGCCACTGTGGCAACCAACGTTGAAATAGCTGGAGCTGTCACTGGTATCGGCGAGTCATCGGCAAGTAGAATGACGATACTAGGTGAATTCCATCCAACGACACAACCGATGCATCCTGACATTATCGAGCCTAGATCAATCAATGACACAATAACATAATATAGTTCTCGAATTTCTTCATTTCTCACTCGAACGGACATAACATAGATCATTCTAATAATTAAAACTCGCGAACTAAGAATCATCGGTAGAGAAATCAGAAATTTCGATTTACCAACAGAACTGAGAAATTTTGATTTCGTACGCGATTTCGAGTGAAAGTATTTTTTTTTTACTGAAATTGTTTTTTCAAAGTACACGAATTTGAATTTCTCCTCGAAATCTCATGTTCTTTCCCCACCTTCGGATTCTCAGTCATCGAAATTCAATGAAAATCACATCGATAGCGATTCCCTTGCCCGGTAACAATACTCTAGACACATATTCCATTATTTACAAGTCAAAATGGCCAGGTATTCCCACGTCTTCGAGCCATCGGGCGTCGTGTATTTCCCCTTTTCCGTGTCGTTGCCCATTTTGCACGAACCGCGCGAGAACACTCTCTCATACGAACGCTCAGCGCACGAGTGTCAATCCCTCGGCCCGACTAAAACGTGATAACCGTAACCGAGTCCTCTATTTTATTTCGCACTCCCGTTACTAAACGAATCTGATAAAACCTTCGGTACTATCGTGAGTGAGCCGTAGGAACACACGGGTTAAAAATTACTTATCGCGAAATTTATGGCGCCACGCAATCGCATCCGCGGCGAGAAAACGCGGTGGTCCTCGAACGCGACGCCTTCCGACGCCTGATTCTTTTTTTTCCTTTTTTTTTTAACGACGTCGAGACGGGAACGCTCGTCGATCAGGCTTGATGAGAACCAACTGTCGATTTCGCACCTCCGGGTTCTGCGATGTTATTACAATCGGTTTGAACAAATGACACCTATCACTGAATAATATAATTCCGCGCGGTAGCGTCGCGGCGTTCGCGTGTTTCCCGATGACGACAAAGCCGGGAACGTCGTCGACGGTTTTACGAGTCGTCGACGAGACGTCGTCCGTCGACGAACGACGTCGATTCGAGGTGCGCCGGCTGTGTATCGCGTCTCGTTTTGATGAATATTATTTTTTCGATAAATATTGTTCCTACGACGGAAAGTTTTTTTTTGTTTTTCTTTTTTGTACGGATACGGATACATCGATCGCGGTATTTGTTGTAATTGTTGCCGTGTTCAATTGTGTATACAGGTAGTTTCGATTATATAGGGTGATCCGTTTCGATTCTACAGGATGTCAGCAATGATTTTCTTCCCCTTTCTCCGTTGTCCTATTATGCGATGTTATGTATGTATGTATGTATGTATGTATGTAAATGACTCGCGGTTGCGCGTCGCATTGTAACATGACGTGAAAAAAAGAAGGAACGTTTGCGGAGATTAGGCTTATTTACGGAACACACGCGCCGTAATTTTACTAAACGGTATTTCATCGCTGCGTAATACACACAGTGATTGCGCAGCATTGCGCGAAGTTAGTGCAACTTTTCGAAATTACGCGACGAACGGTGAGACGTGATCCGAAAAAAAAAAAAATCACAGAAAAAAAATCTACGAAAGAAATACACGCAAACACACACTTGCTACGCAATCGTACGAATTGTTTCATAGTGACTCCGCGATAATCACGGAGCACCGGCTAATTAATTAATCCATCTGTTATTGATTTTCGATGAAACTAATAGACACTCGGTATTATATTACCCGCAAAATTGACGCAGTGCTGTCACATATTCATCGCTATATATGTATTCTATATACATACATCCATACATATTATATCCTCCCGATAAAATTCGACGAATGTGCGGCAATAAATTAAATCAGTCGTCGTACGCATAACAGAGAATAGAATGATTATTATCAATACTCTCTTTTTTTTCGCTCTATTGGCACCGTTCTGGTATCAGTTTGTTTGAACGTCCCAGTTCGTCGAGTTCCCTCCTCGATATGGTGCTTTCGATACACTCCGAAAAACACATTGCGCTGACCACCACACACACACACATACAAGGCTCTCGGACAAGAGTTTTGTGGCTTCGTTAAATTGTCCGGTCGCCGGCGGGATACAGATATAAAACGGGAAAGGATCAAGGAGGACATCGTTATTCCTCGAAATATACGGGTATATGAAACACGTCGATATTTCACGTCAGATAAATGACGATTTAAAACGTGATATTCGCGGAGGTGAAAAATACGATGTGTCTTTGGAGAATCGGAAATTAAATAGAATTATATCGAGATACTCTATACGTAATCCGGTTGTTTGCGTAGTTTTCAATAAGAATAAACAAAAGTTTATTTATTTACGTAATTTCAAATATTAATTATCGTCGATGACCATAACGCACACGGACGTATAGTATCTGTGTGTCGTGGTTATCGGTGATAATTGAAATATGAAGTTATTCCGTAATAATAGTTCAATGTGATTATTAATGAAAATTTGTAAGTTAAAAATACAGAAAAAAAGGATAGTGTGACTGATATAGGATGACCCAATAAGAATACGAATTGAACAAATTTCTCCGAATTTCTTTACACACGATTATTTCACTCTCGAGGTAATATTCCAATGTATAATTTACCGGCATGTGTTTGTTCAATGACGATAAGACACCTGTGAAGACTACGACGAAACTTCGCGTAGGAAAGTTATCGCGACTCGTCGCTGCCAGAACGCTCGTGAAAACGAACGTTTTGCCAAATGTTGTTTCCATCTGACGGAATATATGGAAATCGACAGGTTTTTTCGCTACAGAGTGTATACATTACGATTTCGAACGGTTAATTACCTTGGGTCCGATGAATGTTTGTCCGATGGGCCGTGAAATTAATTGACATAAGAACGAGAGGCAGCTTTTCAATACTTTCTGTGTACTTTGATTAATTTATCTCTTTAGAATAATGAATGCACTTGGGACTTGTTTTTTTTTTGCTCTCTTCGTTATTTAAATTTCGGCGGTGTAATTGTGTTTGTAAAGCTGTGATTTCGAATGTACGCGTGTTATAATGTATCTGACACTTTCGAGAGGATTTCACTAGCGGAACTTCGAAGGAAAGACATTCGGTGGGGGGAGGGGAGGGGGAGGTAAGGGGAGGGGTGGAAATTTCAGGCCGCGAAATTTGCGGACGCCGGAAATTTCCGATCGGTAGAAGTTCCGAACCGTGAAAACGCCAAGACGTAGAGAAACTTCGGAGCGCAGATTCCCGCCGGAAGTTTCCGGACCGAAACGTAATCTCAGAAATATAAATTCGATTTGAATCCCGAGCATCGAATTGTAATTCAACCGTAGTCCGGCGATCGTCGTTAGATATCCCGATGAATTACTTCTGCGTCATTTTCAGTCCCTCGAAGAATTACAACGCGAGAACAATTCGACGCCGGATCCTGATCTCGAAACCGAAGAAAAATATCGATCCTTCTTTTCAATTCCTCTCGCATCCGTCATTCTGATTCTCATAAGTTCAAACGTAGACAAAAATCTTACAACGTGAAATGTGAGTCAATCCATTAACTCCAGTTTTTAATTTTATGAAATTTAAATAGATTGAGTCATAATTTGTTGTATTCAAAATTAATTCCATTAATAATCAAACTTAACAGCATTAAATGTTGCACATTGTTATGTCCTCTAATAATTAATAATTAAAACAGTGCAATTTAAGCGTCTATAAAAATTCTAATAATTCACCTTTTCATGCAACAATGTATATTAAACAATTCACAACTCCATATAGTCCCACATGTATTTTATCAATATTCTTCACTTTCCATTTTATAAAGTTAATCGATTCTATAATCGGTTCATATAAGATTCTCAATAGATCAATAGATGTCATCATATTTATCATCCTCCTAGAGATTTCTTCAAGAAATACATCGAAATGGCGTGGTTTCTTCCCCCTTCACCCATCCAGGGATCACGATCTATGGAGTCTCGATTTGCTCGATCATTCCCGCGCTCCGCAAATTGCCCTTCTTTAACGCTACCCCATTCTTCCAGGTGTCTTTTGAACGTGGCAATTGCGGCGTCCGCCTCAAAGCCAGGTTAGCGTCGGCTTTCTCGTTATCACTTGCACCGCAGCGTGCAGGTACCCACATCAATTTACTCCTGTTTCTTTGTGCCGCCGCCGGCTTCAACGTTTCCCACCGTCGCCGGACGAGTTTCATCGAGAGTAACGACACCTCGCCGTCGACGTTGATAACGATCCCGACGCACGATTTAATTACCGCGCGTATCTTCCGGCTGGACGTCGTTTTCTTTCGGGGAAAACTGATTTTTCTTGGAGAACGTTTTGTGGACAGATTTGTAGAGAATATATTGGGACGTTTGATATTGGATTATGTGTTATTAAACAGTTAAGTGTGTTTGACGACTATATCCGTCATACGAAAATTATACTACCCTTGATATTTATATCGTAATATTGGTAAAAACCAAGATTCAGAAAATATAATATTTTATTATTAAATTATGTATACCTAAAAAATGTTGGGGGAAAAATGTTAAATTTACTCCTGTAAATATTATAAAAAATTGAGATTGTAATCATGTATTCGCAAATTTTAATATGTTTAGAATGTTTAGAGGTCAATGTAAATAATTTAGGATGATATTCATGTAGCCATAGTTTCCTAACGTTATCATTTGATTATCGCGACACACAGCTGCACGTCCTGCAAAAAGGTCGCCACACTTAACAGGTTAACACTAAACCTACCGAGGTAGGTCAAATGACCGTTTTCAAATTTTTTATTAAAGTGCCTATATGCAACGTTATAGCTTTCAACGTTAATTTCTTTAATCAACATAAACATTATGTTGAATTAACTGTTACCTGAAATCAATCGCAAAGACTATCATTGTTTCGGATCCGATAAGAATATGTACATACCTAAACTGTCGGTATGTTTAGTGTTAACACTAGAACTACGAAGACAGTCAAAGTGACTGATTCCTAATACCTTGTAAAAGTCACAATAGTTTATAACAGGGCGTTTTCCGAGATTCTTTATAACTACGTCCCTAAATCTACATAATTAAATCGATTAATTAATAATCCTCCCTGATTCCCTCTTTAGAAACATATTCATCTAAAGTTTTTATATAAACCAAATTAATCTTCGGTAGTTCTAGTGTTAAGGAATGCATTGATGAAAATGAATTTTTTCGTGGGGTTTGTGGATATCCTTTGGTTTTTATAAGCGTTTTTTTAAATATTTGTCAAGATGGCAAGATGATGTATTAAATTACAAAATATTTTTGGGAATACTGTTGTGCTTTTGAAAATTCCATGAGACACATACAAAAGTAATGGGATCACTAGCTAACCTTTTCATGGATCGTCATTTGACTTCACAATCGATTGTGTCAAAGTAATTACATTTGATTTCTTCAATTTTGTTACGATTTTCACTACTTGTTGTCCTCGATGTAGGTATGTTTCTAATTTATTTAATTTTTATTCATTCCGATTTACATCGGACGGGATATTATTTCGGTGTGAAATATCGTTTGACAGCGAAGAATAAAAAAAAAATCGTTTCATGATTTAGTTCGTACACGCGGCAGTGCCGTAGCAATCAAAGAGGGGAGCCCAATGTAATGGGTTTCCTTTGATCCTTCTATCAGCCGCCTATCAGCCATTGAACAAATTTACACCATTATACGGGTAGCAGATATTTTAGCTCGCCATCGGACGATTGTCGATATTCAAATCCAATTTCGTTACATTTCGCCCATCGAATCGATGGGTTCAAGTATTCAACCGTGGCAACGAGATGTGAGACACAGCTTTTTTTTTATCGCGGTGACTGAAAGTCAATGACGGTTTAGCTTTTTTTAGAACTCGCAGAGAATTGATATTGTATGTAAATATTTGAAATTCTGGATTCTCGAGTTACATGTTGCAGAGGATGTTTCATTATCGATGTTAATTAGTCAATAAGCTAAATGCCTCTATTGTTCTTTTCATTTCATTCGTGTTATCGAGCGACTCAATTGTTCCCCGTTACTAAATTGATTTGTAGACGATACCTTTCCCGCAAAATGATGATTTGCGCGATAGAATCACGTAACAGTTTATCTATTAATCTGATCGCGAATCAAGGCGCATTTTCTCACGCCGATAGAAAGGTCGTCTGGCACATCGAATTTCCTGTTACCTGCACATGTGTACATATGTGTGTGTGTGTGTGTGTGTGTGTGTGTGTGAAAATCTGTTGTAAAGTTAGAACAAAATGAAATCTAAAAACAAATTGGTCCAAAATCATGGCAAATTTGAATTTTAGAAGGAATAACGTTAAAATTTGTAAAAAAAATTGTTTTCTAATTAATATTTCGTTACAACATTCAGTTTAAACTAAAAATCCATAGATCAATGCGTGAAGCGATTTTAACCTAATTTTAATTTCCCGTCGATCGAATATGAGTTTTATAACAATTTTAATGTCTCTGTGGTTTGTTCCTGCGAACTGGATTCCGTTTCCCACGGTCTCCGACGGAAAACGAAGAAGCTTGTCACGCAACCTCTGATATGTCACTTCGATTACTCGTTGCAGTATAAAAGGGACGCGCGATCTAAAATCCTATTCTTTTGGAAACAATACCTAATCGTAGCGAAAAATCGGTTATACAACGTATCCTTAAGGGGTTTAAATACGAGCGGGCGATCGTTAAAGTTCAGTACTTCGCTGCCAGTGATCGAACGATCTTCCTCGCCATGGAGTCGAAAAATATGAAATTCTTCGTAGTGTTCGCCTTATTCGTCGCTTGGGTAAGTATACCGAAATGCACGCGTAAATCTAGCGAATTATTAATTCGCCTATAATAATTGTGTGACGTTGTGACGATATTTTATTAAAATTTAATTACTCTGTTGTTCCATCTGAAAAGTTCACAGGTTTTGTAATTCACGTCGACGAAATTGTGTTGCAAACATTCCGTTGAGTCGGTGCTGTCTAAAATATTATTAAAGGTTTATAATTTATTTAATTACTTTCTAATGAAGAATATTCATCAGACGAAAGCGGACCCAAAGTGTACCATAAATGGCATGGAAGTCAAGAACTTTGACAAATATTTCACGGATCTCGAATACTCCTTCCAGGGAAACGAACTTACAATATCAGGCTTAGTAATAGAAGCCGTAGAAGGAATGGGGGTAAGCTGATTAATTGAAAAGACGAACACATATTGTCCGTCCATTAGATTAAGAAAAATCAACCATCGTTTGTACTCCGTGAATGGCGCGTCTAAAATTCGGGAGAAATTAATTAATTTTCCATTAATTAACCGTCAACTTCGTATTATTGAAATATCTAACACACATATCAATGATAGAATAATTTCACAGCTTGCAAACTTATCAAAAACGTTTAACCCATCGTATTCTCGTATCGATGTCTGCGATATTAACTGATAATTAATATTCCAACTTCACCGTGACACTATCGTCATCAACTTTCAGTGCAAAATAACTGTAAATTCGAGTGGTCAGACGATCGTTGACACCGAGAAAGATTGTAATCAGCCGATGGATATGTTCAGACAAATTGGCTGCACAGAAGTTGAAGCGGCTGACACTTCGGAGTCCGGTAATGCTTTGGACAAGGTGGGAACAATTTCATTTTATAAAAAAAAAAAAATACTTAATTATCTAAAATTTACGCTTAATTCTATTTCCAAAAAAGTGCTGTACAGATATCGTGAATTGTAACATTCGTGGAATTTCTTGATTATTTAGGGCGATATAAAAGTGACGTGCACCTGTGACGACGCGACGTCGTCTTGTCCTAATGGCGAGCTGGACGTTCATATGACAGGGACAGCAAAAGATGGAAGCACTGTGGCTGACATCAAGATGGTCATCGACAAGACATCGTAGTGAAAACAAGGAAACAAACCGCGAAATTTCTGGCACGAGGAACCGATTACTAAATATTTTCTGATTTTTCAACGATACGCTTGTGAATGAAATGCTTGTTGTGTCTTGAATTTGTAGGTGTAGAGAATTTACGAGTGTAAAAATCTACTTGTAGAATTATGATAGAATAAAAGCACCAGCACGCATCGCATCTTTAGAATTTATTTTTCCAGACGAACTGCCTTCCCATTGTTCCAAACGATTTGCTGCGAAATGTAAAATATATTTCGACGGGAAACGTATGGATATACTGATTTTTAATCGTTCTTGAAATACAGGCTTTTGGAAAATTGTTATAAAAAATCTTTCAAGCAAAATTACGCGAAATCGAAGGACATTTGCAGAAAAAATATTCGTCACACGAACCATGACGAAGTTCCCGGTATGAATACCTATGGTGTACGGCATAATAGGTACTCTTTCATACAAAATTTCTATATTACGGAACGTGCACAATGAAAATCACGATCGCTGGCGTGCCTGTTGGTCGTAACCAATAAAAATACACCCTATAAATGCGAACGTGTGAAAAACATCTATACAAAGTGATCCAAAAGTAACACACATTTAGAAATCGACTAACCCCCAAATTTCCTTGTTCCACACATTCCTGCGTCACGATGTTCAACTTCTTGAAATTTCTCGGCACTTAGAAACCTAACCTGACCCAGCCTAACCAAAATTGAACAACCAGTAACTCCAGGATGCGAGAACTTCGGCGTGGAGAAATCTCAGGGCGTCGAAAAGTGAACTCAGCGAATTTCAGGCCGTGCAAATTCGAGCTCGCAGCAATTTTCGAGCCGCCAAATTGAAACTGGAGAAATTTCTAGACAGGGAAACCACGTGGCATGAAATTACTTCTGGATCACCCTGTACGTCAAGGTAGAAACACGTTCACGTGCGGAGTGTATTCGTAGATGTTTCACGTACGTACGTGTTTAGCGTCAAGGCATATTTCTGCACGCCATAGCGTGAGCAGAAAGCATGGCATGACACTACTATCACCAACACAAACAACGCCCGACTTTTGCAGCGTTGACTAGAAATTCGTGAGAACCGGCAACGGAGGCTCTCGAGGTGTAATTCACCGGATTAGCATTGGATTGAGTAATTTCAGCGTAATCGCAGAGCTATACCATCGTCTCGTGGCGACTCAATTCGGTCGGGGTAATTTATTTTTTCTTTTCTTTGTATTTTTTTCTCCCTCTCTCCCTCTCTGCCACCCCCCGGTGTTATTCCATACGGGGTAACCCAGAATCCACTTTTGAAAAGGTAAATTGCACCGCAATTGAATCTAAATCAGTGGACGACGGACGGAATCTAATTTTACATTCTCCCTTTCTCTTTCCACGGTAATAAGATGCCGCGGCGAAAAGACCGCGTCGCGAAACAAGCTTTCGACGATCATTTTCCAAGAACAATTCCACGATTCTCCGTGGAACTCGGTCATCCTTCGAACAGTTCGTGAAACTACGCCCTGAAACATGAAACACGCTGTAACAATTTCTTTTGAAAGTGTTACACAATTATTCAAGGACAACCCTCTGATATCACATTTGAAAACAATCTTAGTAATTTAAATACAAACCAACCAAAGTTCATTTACTACAAACCCCATATAGTAACTCCGAATTAAAACCACCTTCTATCGAGATATAACACTATAGAGGACCGATTTTGATTGCAATATAATCGGGAGAGACTAAAGTTTACGAAAAAAAATATCACTATCTACACAAAGGAACATTTAGTGCTTGCCCTTAATTTTACCCAAGTTGTTACAAATCTGCTATGATACAGGTAATCGACGTTGTTTGGATTAAACAAGAATAAATGCTATTTAACAGCAATAATTGCAGCAATTACATTTTTTTTCTATTATCTTTGATCTTCTTGAAGGAGTTGTATCTCGATAAGGGGTGGTTTTTCGGCAAAACTTTATAGACTTTTTTTTCATCTTTTGACGCGTACTATTGATACTGAAAAAGTGTCCCAGTATTTTTGTTACACCCTGTACATGTATATCCTCCGTCGAGACACATGTCCGGCAAGCTGATAAACGAAGATACGTCCCGGATCGCAGCTCACAATTAGACGGATCCGTTTAACAGTGTCGGGAGATGAGTCATAATCGTACGGACGTGAAATGGACAGTGGCGAACCGGTGATGATGACCAGCTCGAACCCACTGACTCGTGGCGTCTACAGCGACGTCGTACGGTCTGGAATTAATAGCGTGTGAACTAATTCGAGTATCTAATAAATCCTCAGCCGTTCCTCTCCGAGCTTTCATGGGGGTTGAGGGAGGGGTAGGGGGAGAGAAGGGGGGGGGGGAAGGGGGAGGAAGACGATTTTCGATCGTCGTCTGCTTGCCGCAGCGGAATTTCTCCGGCGACGACACCGCGGAACGCGGCTAACATTCGATTAGCCGGCGAGTTTTCTTAACAATCGTCGTTAAAGTTAACGGCGTTACCAGCGAATTCGAATTTGTCACAGAGAGAGAGAGAGAGAGAGAGGTCCGCGGCCGGAGACGCCAGTGGAATAATACGAAATTGAACCGCCGCGGAACAAACGGGGTCACCGTTTGCCGGAAACTTCTCGCAAGATTCCCGGATAAATTTCCGACAAACCCACTCCCCCACCCCCTCCCCCCTCCCCCCTAGTCTCTTTGGAACCTATCGGATACATATTGTTATTCGATCGAATGACGGAGAAATTATGCGACGCCCCCCTTTGTCCGGGAAGCAATCGCAAGTTTGTCGGACGAGAATAGTGGTCGTTTCAATGAATTTATTTCACGGTTCCCGCGGCCTGGTCGGTGAAGATTTTTCAAGAAGTTTGGAAGTTAACGGAGAGTCATCGGGGGATTTTGTAAGGTTCGATTGCGAGAGAGTGTATTTTTTGTTTATTACTATGAGAGAATTATTGGTGATTAATTAATTTATCGGAATTGACGAGATTTTTTCTTACGAATGTTATCGTTAGTGTTTGTGAGGAATACTTTTTTTGCGAGACGTTGATTTCATCATCTTAAACGTCATTTTATTTTTCTCACTCAGGACACACAGTTACATATGTTCTGTTGCAGTGGTGTTCGCACGCGATATTTGTAGAGTGAAAGAACACTTTCGTTTGAAATCGTTCCTAGACACCTGGTTCGCGGCAGCTTCGTGTCTGCGTCGGGTAAAATATTCATATTTGAATATCAGCCGCGGTGACGGAAACAACCGAAGCCGGCGCACATGGAAATTTAATGAATCAAATGGACGACTGACCTCTTTTCCGGGAAATTCTATTTTCATCGTGGAAACGAGGCTCGTTAATCAATCGCGCGATTAAACGTCAATTAAATCGTACATTAGGTTTATCGAAATCGATCGTTTAATCATCCGAAACGAGTAGAAGTCATTTGTAGACTGTTTCACTGTAACCGTACAGGAATTTTTAATTCTTCGAAATGCTTAACGTTGATAGGACAGTGATAGACAATTGATAGATTATGTAATCGGACACCGTTACACCTTTTTATTAATTAGATTTAAAGGAAATTATTATAATGCATAGAAATGAACCGCGTAAACTAAATGTATGTAGAAGCAGAATGAAATTGGAGAGTTTGATATGTCAAGCGAAAATTAATGTCGGACTATATTTGGAAAAAGCTTCATTCCACCAATAAAATAAACTTGCTTCGTAAACGAAGAAGGAAAGGTACCTGAACCGCCATCTTATCGGAATTGCCGTGAAGATCGTTGCTTTCAAATGATCGCTGTAGTTGGTAATGTGGAACGTGAAAGATAAACGAAAGAAACGGGATGTTTGTCTAATGACATTCTATAGATCGCATGTATCATAGAAACCACGATTTCGATTTTTCTTCGAAATCTGTCGTTTTACTGTCAAAAAATTATTCGTGATTTGATTTATAAGCCTTTGTATTTCGTCGATACTTGAGATTGATATTTCTCGAGAAATCGTAAACGATCTTACTTTTGATCGATGATGTGTCATCGGGTTTGTCGCTCTAGAGCCCCTTACCATTTTAGTGTCACCCCCAACGTTACCGACTTTTCCCTGCAATCACAGACGTTATTACTCTATCAATCGTGTCCTACGTTACCGGCACGGGTTTGAGTCTCCGATACGAATTATCAAACGGGTAAGCTGACTGTTTTTTTTAACCCAGTAAGGAGTTCTATAAGTACACCATCACACTCTTAATTTATAGATTGTTAGCCTTGACTAATTTAACAAGCAACTATAAATATAATGACGGTCATATCTGCCATTGATTGCCGATAAATAATTCAACGAGACATCGACGTTCCTTTCTCTGATGAAAAACATTATATTTTTAATAAAACTCTCGGTACATCGTGCCAATCGGGAACTCAACTTTCCTGTATCACTTCCTGCCGTTGTAAATATCGACGATACATTTTTTATTTTAATAATCTTTACGCACTACAATGTTACATTTTAATCGAAGTTTTGGAACGAAATGTACTTCATTGTGTTCGTTTGTAGCATTATGAGGAAGACGGTCAGTATGTACGAGTAGAACTGAAACAAGTAAACATATTTAGTACGCGAAATCAGAATAAAGAATGTAACAATCCACGGGAATTTGTGAAAACAACACGAACCGATTGCAGAAAATTATAGTCGAAATAGAAAAGACCCAATCCGCTGAATCTCAATGGATTTTGCAATATGTGCAAAACAAATTGCGAAACCTGCATAAAATGTAGATAATCACTAATTAACATTATCTTTTCATATATTTGTGCATTCCCTCAAAATATTATTTCCCCACTCTCAGAAAATGTGTTCTTTAAACATTATTTGCACATTGTATTTCACTCTTCGAGGTTCTGGTTTGTTGAAACTCAATTTGTTCTACTGATTCAGTGTATATTTTTCTTTTTGTTCGTGCTTACATTTTCCTCCATTTCAACGTCCTTCCAGCAATGCAACAATTTTTCCATCACTTTCCCCGTGTTGTTCGCCTGAGAATATCGATTCCAAGTTTACATTCGACGGAAGTAGTGTGTACAAACGAATGGCGCGACAATTTCCCATCGAAACTATCTCATCGCGATTTCGACCGAGTTATAATTAGTTTCGTTGTGCGGGCCGATGTTTACCTTTTCGGTGACGGTTTCGCAGAGGTGTATAATAGCATATAATCGTAACAAGTACGTCAAGATAAGGATGCAAGGCACAAGAAGCGTAAAGAGGAAACCGTATCGTTGGAACAGATCGAAACTGTGGAGCAGGTAGAAAGAAAATCCTACTGCAACGATGAAAAACGATCCCATTTGACAGCAAGTGTGCAAATCCACCATTGCATTTAATTCACGCGATATCCTGCTTATTTCCAGGTGCAGGTGTCTGTAAACAGATAATTTACAGTATATTGAATTAAAAACTATACAGTGATGTCATAATTCTTTTTTTTTTTAAATACAACTCAACGGTACATCGTGTAATTTACATTGCGGTCCATATCACACGTCTACTTTTCTCATCGTTAACGGAGTTTCGATAAATCGAGAATAATCGATGCCGTGCCCGCCGTCTGCTATTCATTTTATCATCCAACAATGTCTGAATATGTTCGTTCACTCGATCGAACCTCGTCCCGATGTACCTGAATTGTTGAAGAATAATTCAAAGATAATGGTCAAAACTTTAGGTATTATTAATACGTGAAATACTGAACGCGTATAACAGCGGATTAATACGCACTCCATGATAACACCGAACTTAATATCGACAATCGTATTCAGATGATGGAAGTAATTGTCTATGTATGTTGTGTATAACGTTTTCCAAACGGTTTCCGTCGACGCTCGCGAATTAACGGAGAGGACAACGACAATCGCACCGAATAAAAACCATGTTAGTACAAGTTTCACTCCCCGACGAAACAGTTTCGGATATTCGTTCGCCGTGCCGAGTGCCGCCAACGTGTTATCCACTGCGGCGATTCTCTTTAAACACGCTTGGAATTTCTACGGGTCAGAACAATGAGAAAAAAAAAAGGTGAATTAAGTAACACGGTAACGTTGTACGTACCTTTCTGCAATTTTCTATAACCTAGGTACGTACCTTTCTGTAATAAAGACCTTCGCAAAGCGTCGTGACCGCCGTCAACAAGTCGAAGAGTAACACTAGTATTTGAAGTAGATTAAAGAAATTTTCCTCGTAATTCACGAACACGTAGAGCACCAACCCGAAGTTCAGAGACCACGTTAAAGATACGTAAATAATGACGTAACATAATTTCTGCGGGCTCGTGGGACGATCGAACCAAAATACCCCAAGCAAACTTATGGCAATGAGAAACGGTGACAAAGCTTTTTGAAAGTTGTTTTGCATGACGAATGCCTCGTGGATAACTGAGTGGGTTTAAGATATTTCTTTTTACTGATAATATTCAATAACCGTGTGAATGGTCGACGGACATGGAAACATTGTCGGATCGTTATCCGAGCGTACTGTCATAATTTTTATTCGAACCGAGAGATAATTGATCAGCGCATTAGCAGTTGTGCAAATTATAAGTTTCTAATTCCCTATAGTGCTCTTCGGGCATTGTTTTCAAGGGTGACACGTCGGTTAGAGGTAGAGTCGAGTGAAAGTTATCGAACGTGTTTTCAAGAAATGTTTATCCAAATTTCGTTGTCGTTTCAGGTGACTTGTTCAAATTGTATTGATAAAAAGAACGGGAAATTTGTACGTCAATTTGAACGAGAATTTAATTAGATATGGCTGATATTTAAAAAAAAATATAGTTACTGCCTCTCGTTTACTTTAACATTTTCTTCATTGATTAATGAGTAATCGAATAGATCTCGATGTTCCCTTGTCGCTCGAGAGTGTGATATTTTTTAATAAAAACAAACAATACAGCGTGAAAAACTTGTGGTTTTCTTCAGCTCCTGTCATCATAATGTTACGTTCTAATACTCTTCTGTGAATTGAATATATTTGATAACATCCGTCTGTAGCAACATGACAAAGACGGTCAAGATGTACGTGTAGAACTGAAACAAGTGAATATTTTCGGCACGCAGGAAGTATAGGATAAAAAAGACAACGCAAAGTTTTTGAAAATAAAGACAAACCCTTTGAATAAAGTTGTAGTCGAAGTAGAAGAGACCCAACCCACTGAACCTCAATGGATTTTCCCGCATTTGCAGTACAAGTTGCATAACCTGCGTAAAATTGATTAATTACACGAGAATCAAAAACAAACATTATTATTTTTTGTTTTTAATATTCCCTGCGAATATTATTTCTTCCCTTCCCACATAATCCACGTTGTATTTCACTCTTAAAAATGTTCCTACGATGACACCGAATTTTTTGTTCTATTTTAGTGTTTTTTTTTTTCGTTTATATTTTCATTGTCCGTATTCCGACGACGGGTGACACTTACATCTTTTCTCATTTCGCTGTCGTGGCAGTGGTGCGACAATTTCTTGATAATCCTCGTCGTCGCGGTCGCCTGAAAAATGCTATAATAAATCTAAATCCAGAGTCAAGTAGTACGTATCAATTAATGCCGCGACATTTCTCGTAAAATCACGACCATCTTACGTAATCTTTATCAGAATTTCCCTTCTCACTCGATTGTCGTCTTTTCGAATATAAAAAAAAAAATAGAAATCTTGAGTGCAGAATTTCTTACTTTTCCGCTGATAGACTCGTAGAAGTATATTATAGCAAAAAGTCTTGATATGAGTGTGAAGCTGCAGACATACGGCGCGAGCAGGGCTAGTATAAACCCATACTCTTGCACCAATTGAATACTGAAAGGGACATAGAGAACCAATCCCACTGTAAGGGCGAAAAACGATCCCATTTGGCAGAACGTATGTACTTCCACGATTGCGTGTAATTCGCGCGTTATCCTGCATAATTCCGCGTGCAGATGCCTGTAAACAAATGCTTTACACTATACATATAAC
This sequence comes from Mimumesa dahlbomi, assembly GCA_917499265.3. Lineage (NCBI taxonomy): Eukaryota > Metazoa > Arthropoda > Insecta > Hymenoptera > Crabronidae > Mimumesa > Mimumesa dahlbomi. Next base: position 3,221,518 of record OU824113.1, on the reverse strand, counting down.
GCGTGATTCGTACACTGGTGATACATTCATTTCCCTTCTTTTCTTTTTCACAATTCAACGTTACATCGTTTTGATTTACATTGCGGTCCATATTAAACGTCTACTGTTCTCATCGTTCACAGTGTTCCGATAAATTGAGAATAATCGATTTCGAGCGAATCTCCTGCGGTTCATTTGATCCTCCAACAGTCTCTGAATGTGTGCGTTCACACTATCGAACCTCGTCCCGATGTACCTGAATTCGTTTATACAAATATATTGGTAAATAGGTATGTATGTTGAATTACTATTTCGCGAAATATGGAATTACATGATAATGTACAAGATATTGTTTAAATGTCTTAAAATACAGATTAATACACACTCCATAATAACAGCAATCTCCGTATCAAGGGTCATGTTGACGATAATGTACAACATTATTGTATATGTTACGTAAATAGCTTTAAACGTCTCGTATACCCATAGATAAAACCAAATACTGATTGCGATTACAGTAAAGCTGAATAAAAACCATGTCGCTATGTACCACAACACACGGTAAAATAATTTCTGATAGTCCTTCGCGGTGCCAAGGGCCTCCAGAGTGTTATCCACGATGGCAATTCGCTCTAGGCATTTCTTGAATTTCTAGTGCACAGAATGATACAATAAATTTGATATTAATTCATAAATTTGATATTATTTCAATTCTATATTTACGCTAAACTTACTATCGGTCAGACTGAAATTTACAAATAAACATTTGCACTTTGCGCTTTATAACTGTCATGACTTTCTTTATTAATTATTACGACAAACATTATTATATAATAATAATGATAAAAGTACTTTCGTTCGATGTTATTTCAACTTTCCGTTCTATACGTATTATATCAATTACCTACGTTCGATCGTAAACATTTGTTTCTTCTTTTCTTTTTCGGTGAAAAAACTTAGCGTTCCAAAATATAAAAAATCAACATTTACGGTAAAACTTCTCCCCGTTTCTATGTATGTATGTATATACCTGTCTATAGTATACGCCCTCGCACACAGCCGCGGTCGTCGTAAAGAAGTGAAAGCCGAACGCTATCAGCGATAACACGCTATCCAAATTTTCTCGAAAATCCGAGAGCATGTAGGCCGTCAAGGCGAGATTGAAGCACCATAATAGAAACGTGTAAACAGCTACGCAGCATAGCTGCGGCCCGACGAGACGACAATCGAACCAATATAATCCGAGGCAACTGACGATGATGAAACATGGCGAGAGAGCTTTCCGAAGGCTGTTTATCATGATCGACGTGAATGGCTCGTGGAAAACTGACTGCTTACGATTCTATTCTTTTGCTTTGCCGTCAATAAGAGATGTCGAATAATTGAACGCGTGCGTTAAAGACGTGAGGAAAAAATAATGATCCGGTTCATTTCGAAGCACGTTATTATATTTTTCTTTTTTTTTTTTTTACCCCTCGCGCGATAATTGATGAACACGTTAGAGTCGTAGATATATGTAGATGTTTCGTAATTTAGTAAAGTGCTTTTCGATTATTATTTTTAATGAGACTGTTTTGTTGATCGAGACGGTTGGATATTGTGTGTTCTGTTTAATTTGTGGAAGTTCATCGATTATGATTTTGGAGTTGATTTCAAAATGCATCATTGTTAACGACGATTGGATTGTAAAATAATTTTGCGAGGGTGCTTTCAGAAAGAATTGTGTATTACAATGATAATAACATTAACGTGTCGATAACATCGGTGAGCTGGAATGATAAGCTTAATTTATTTCTAAGTCTATTTAAATTATCGAGGAAGCTGTACAGTTGAATTGTGGTAGTCTTAGAATTTGTTAAACAACTTGCTCAACCCCTTCCACTTCTTTATGATCACAATCCAACAAAATATTCGGAAACGCATTGAATTGCAACAGAATCACCGTAACAGTGGTCATCGATGTTAAAAACTGAAATCAAAGTATTTCTATAATAATCAATGAAACACTTGGTACTCCGAGATGTTTTTATATAATAAACATTTAAGCGAATCAATGAAAGAAACGAACCCTTTGAACCAAATTATAGCCGAAATAAAAAAGACCAATCCCGGTGAATCTCAGCGGTCGTTGAATTATTTGCAAACTAAGTTCCGTAACCTGCGTGAAATGAATTAGTGTCATTTAAAAATGTCTGTCAATTTAATCATTCACGCTAGAAAATCATGTTACGAGTGTTCTGTTAATCCGCAATTAATTTCACGTTAAGACTCACGTCTTTTCGGGCTTCGATGTCCGTCATTGTTATCGTTAACTCGTCCAGGATCGATTTCGTTGTTCTCGCCTGAAATTGAGATAGAAATAATTAAATTTATGAGACAATTCGCGTAATTACTCCGCGAATTCTGTTACCTTTACACAGATACTCTCGTAATAGTAATTAAGCCAGATGAATTTCGTGAAAAATAGGGTGCCCCAGAAATACGGAACAAGTACGTTCCCGCATTCCGTCAGAACACCGTAGTATAGCAATATACGTATGTTTACATTGAAATAGATGATGCATCCTATCAAGTATACGAAATACGAAAATATTTGAAAACACATTTGTATTCCGAACAGTGTATTGAGTTCGAGTGACACTCTGCAGATCTCAAAGTACATGTGCCTGTAAATATGTATTATATACAATATATGTATATATTTGTGTATATAAATGTGGTGTAGCAACATAATAATTGAATTAATAATTAGAAATTAATATTATTTACATTGCGATCCAGATGCCCCGCATATTTTTCTCACGATTCACAGGATTCCGATTGATCGTGAACAATTTCGTTTCCGCACTCTTTTCTCCCATTGAATCACCTGTTATCAGGCTCTTCAGGTAATCGTTCACTCGATCGAATCTGGTTCCGATATATCTACAGAGAATTCAATGACACGCCGTTACAATTCGTGGAAAAGAAAAAAGAGAAAAGTCCCGAAGGTTTAATAACGCCCTGTTGAAATTTTGAAGAAAAAAAGGACTGTTTGTTTCCCTGAGAAATTTATATTAATTGTGATCGCAGAAAATGATGTAATACGAACCGCAAGAGGCTGCCTAGTTTGATGTCGACAATGTTGTTCGCATGAAGTACATAATTCGATACGAAAATCGCGCTGAATATCGTCAAGTTATCGAACACGCTCGCCGTCCAGTAATCCATGATATTGACGAACGCGTACGCGATGATGTAGAAGACGACACATTTCAACGCCAAATTGTAGATATTCTTGTAATCTTTCGTCACGCCGAGCATCTCCAACGAGTTATCTATCGCGTCGAGTCTCTCCAGACATCTTCGGAACTTCTAAGAAAAAAAATTAAACTTATATTTTAAATTTCTGTATATATTCATATACCTATATCAATTATACATCGACACTTTATCTGATATTACACAATAATTCGTTATTTAATTATAAAATTGTATATTTCTCTTGAAAACTGTACCTTTCTGTAATAGACATTCGTGAACGTCGAGACAAATATCGTGCAAACGTTGAACAGAACGATCAACGAGCCCATGATGTTCATAAAAAGTATATTCAACGTTTGAATACTCGCTGTATATGCAACTGCGGTTACATAAAAAATCCATACCGCGAGGAAATAAAGAACGTTGACGTATGACTTTCGTAAACTCGAACGATACTCGAATAATTCTAATCCGATCGCACTTGTGATTGTTAAAATTGGCGAGAATGCCTTGCGAAGGGTCTTTGTCATGTTTAACACCGTTTAAATGCTGTTACCGTACTGACCGCGGCGAAATTCTTGCATTTTATCGGGCATTCAATTTAACGGAAGAACGATTACTTGATCAATTGAAGAAGCGCATTAGTATTGCACGCTTATTATTTCGTGACGTGACGTCAACGCTCCTCCATTTTTTGCAAACACGCCATTAGTCGAAGCAAACCGAGCGGATGATTCATCCAATGATATTACGAGTGAAATTAATTTCATCCGCGAGTAGATAAGGATCATTTTCTTCCGGAGATCAATTTTGGAAATCCGTGGGAATCACTGAAGTGTCCCAATTTGATCGATTACATTTTTTACGGGTACAAGGATTGTGGTGAAATTATGATTTTTTCTAAATTTGGTATTAAACTTTATTTATACACATACTTAGATAAACTTTCGTTGGTGTAGTGTATTCAGTAGTTTCTCACATTCCCATTTCGTTCTATCCTTAACGTGAATGACGGGAGAGGGTTCATTTGAATGAAAATAATGGCGAAAGTTGAAATGGACGCGATGAACTGAAAGAAAAACATGTTAATTAACAAATTAGGGGGAGAGGGTTGGTGGATTCAATTGGAAAACGAATGTGTGAAAAACGAACCCTTTGTATGAATTCGTAGCCAAAGTAGAAAAGTCCAAGTCCAGGGAATCTCAGTGGCTTTTGTATTGTTTGCAAAATCAATTGTGTAGCCTATATGAAACGTACTACGATGAAATATATTTCATTATTAATTTAGGACGCTTTTATTTTCTTGCACAAGATCTTACAGACTTGCTATGACTTACGTCTTTCCGGATTTCCGTATGGTGCAGGGTGTTTATTAATTTATTAATAATTTCATTTGTCGCGTTTGCCTGAAATCAATGAATAAAGGAAATATTAATTAATAAGATATGATTCTCTCATAAAAAAACATTTTACAGAATAATCAATAATTCAATTTCGAATGGAAGCATATTTCAGAATTATTATTCGTTAATGTGAATCACTTAGTCGTCAATATTATTTTTACCTTTGCGCTAACGCTCTCGCAGATATAATTCATAAAGCAGAGTCTCAGAAGGAATATGAGAATCCAGCCATAAATTACGCCCGTTTTAATGTCCTTGTAAAAAATATATGTAGTTTGACGGGTATAATCTATCTGAGATATGTAGACAATGGTCGTTGCGAGAATTGTATAATAACCTCCCATTTGAATCGTCATACGCAATTCGAAAATGGAATTAATTTCACGCGATATACGGCACAATTCCGAATGTAGATGCCTATAAAGTGTATAATTACTATATAAAACGTCTAATTATGATCAGAATTAAACGCCGCAAACAAAAACACAATTTGTAGAATATAATTTACATTGCGGTCCATATTATCCGGTTATTTTTTTCATCTTCCACAGGATTCCTAGGTTTTCTCGTTACACTCATCTCATCGTTCATCAATTTTCGAATGCGTTCGTTCACACGTTCGAATCTAATACCTATACACCTATACAATGACGAAAGTTCAACATTTGAGAATCACGTGTATTAAAGCGGTGAGTAATTAATAAAATAATAAATTATTACGTACCTCAGAAGGATTAGAAATTTGATGTCAGTTATGGTATTAACATGAACGAAATAATCCCCTGCAAACGTCATACACAAACCTGTTACGAGACTTCTGTCTTTTCGATTGGCTACACCATCTACCGATATTAACGTCGCAACCATGAAGATCCAGGCCCAGATAATCTTCACTGACAAATTATATTCTTTAGATAGTTCTTTCGCGACTCCAAGCACTTGCAGCGTGTCATCCACCGCGTCGATTCTTTTCAGGCAATTATAAAACTTCTAACAACAAACAGAAAGTAGAAAATCATTTTCCGACCCGTTATACATATACATATATAAACATTTAAAATTATTCGCGGGAATTATTGAAACCACTGATAAAAATATGCACTGAACCTTTGTCTGTCGTAGTTACTATAATTATTTATTTGAACATAAGCATAAGGGTGGCAATTAGTATCACTAGGAGTTGAGTTAACACTAAACCAACGGACAATGACACACAATGGAATGAAAGTTCTATTCTTTACGATTGAATGGATCCAGATAATAATAAATAAAATCGCCATAAAGTGATAGAAAAAGGTTGTTAATTGTTCATTTGAATTAAAAAATATGAAAACAGATATCTCAACAACGGTTTGCTGCTGACCGTGGTAGGTTTAGTGTTAAAAGTAAGTTTGCCTAATTATTCCAAGAATAATTTTATACCTCCTTATAATATAGGTTCGTGAGTGTCGACAAAATTATGGCAAATAAATCATAGTAAAGTGCTGCCCGGAAAGAGGCGGAGCTGTAGATCACTTGTAACACGGTGACTACTTCCAAGTAGTAAAATATGCAGACCGAGGCGATCCACGCTATAAAACTATAAACAAAGTTCAAACACGGTCTTTGTTCATTTGGAAGAATATCGATCAGCCCCAAAAAACAGGAAATCGTTAAGAGGGGTGATATCACCTCCCGGAAACTGTTCATTCTGATCACTATTCGTTCACTTCTGTCTTTGAACTGACGTCGATCGATTATTTCGTCACAAAAGTGCTTCGAAGGAAGAACGAAAAAAAAACGTAATGTAATATCTAAAACGCATTAGGAACACCGAGTACACCACGTGCTCATTATGCTACTTTGAAGTATTGGAAATTCTTCTCCGTAGTGTGAAACGTAATTTAGTTGTCAGCCGAACGCGTGTTAATGATCGTTAAGGGATGTAAATTAATAATGTTAATTCGATTGTATATAAGTCGTTTATTGAACAATTGGATACATCAGTGTTTTTATACATAATGATTCTCCTATTAATTCTATGTTTTTAAATATTTTTCCACATGAATGCTGAATTCTGTATTGAATGAACCACGGAGGGTTTTCAGTGGCTCGTTGTGTTCGTATTCCGCAATTTTATATTGAACCCGAGTGGCGAGGAGGTGTTCATCTGAACGAATATTATCACTACGGTCGATATGGATATGAAAAACTGGAATAAAAAGTGATTTTCAACGGTTACCGAGGTAAATAGATTTCACGTGGAAATGTATTTGGAAAATAGAAGAGAAACGGTAAAATAGGTGTGCAAAAAAAACGAACCCTTCGTATGAATTCGTAGCCGAAGTAGAAAAGTCCCAAACCTGGAAATCTTAGTGGCCTCAGGATGGTGTGCAAAGTGAATTGGGCAACCTGAATTCAATTAATTGAGTGCACTTAGGATACTTAGATTTCTATCACACGTATTTAGAGTTCCACGTGTTGGTTTTCTGTGACTTACGTCTTTCCGGAACTCAACGTCGCACAAAGAAGTGTTTAATTTATTGATAATTCCCCTTGTCGCGTTCGCCTGAGATTAAATTTTAATAAATCAGTAACAATTAATTAATACACACTCATTTTGCAGATATGCAATTTAGAATTATTTGTCAATTATTATTTCTACCTGTGCGCTAACAGTTTCGCAGATGTAATTCATATAGACGAGCCTCACAACGACAACCAAAGACCAAGAATAAACATCCGCAAGTTTCATGTACCTATCCATATTATCTTCGTATTGTAGAAAATGTAGCGTATTGTACATGAAGACAGTAACTGATATAATAAGACTGAAGTTCGCTGCCATTTGCACCGTCAAACGTAGTTCGAACGTTGTATTTACGTCACGCGATATACTACACATTTCCGAATGCAGATGTCTACAACAATTTATGTTTCAATAAATGTTTCCTCGTTAAATGTACGCTGAAATTTGACAAGAATTCATAGAATACAAATTACATTGCAGTCCATATTATCCGATTATTTTTTTCATCGTCCACGGGATTTCTTGATAATCTCGTTCTACACATTTTCTCATCCACCAATTTTCGAATGTGCTCGTTAAGTCGACGAAATTTAGTAGCTATGTGTCTACATAATATACAGCGGAAGTTATACGTTACGAAATCAAGTGTAATAAAGTGTCAAATTTGTACGTACCTTAGAATAATTATATACTTGATATCAATGATACTATTAACATGGGCAGTATAATTCTGAGCGTAAGAAACAGCGAGGGCTGAAGGTAAGCTAATCTCTGCGTGAATTGCGCAAGCCTCTACAACGAATACAATCGCATCTGCGACGATCCATAATAAAAGAATCTTGAATAACGAATTATATACTTTGGAATACTCTTTTGGGATACCGAGCAATTCCAGCGTGTCATCCACGGCGTTAATTCTGTTCAGGCATCTATGAAACTTCTAAAACAGGAAGGAACGATTCCCGAAAAGATACCGTCGATATTTGTATTTGAATTTGTTTTCTTTCGTCTAACACTAAACCTAACACGACTGGATAATTAACTGTTTACTTTAATTATAATGGAACGAATAAAAACGATTAAATTAAAGCAATTAATTTAGTTGGCAAAATTACAATTATTATCTAAATTCCGACAATGTGGGAGATGTATAAATTATCGGTAGGTTTAGCGTTAAAATCTGACGTAAAATACGATAATCTTTCCACCAATGTACCTGTGTATAGTATAAATTCACGATTGTCGACAACACTGTGGTAAAGATACTACTGCAAACAGCAACCACACAAAATGGTGTGTCACACGACGATTCAAATGGGATAACAGAATTCTTGTAGTACAATAGACACGCATAGAGAACCCAACCTACAAAAGTGTAGGTGAAACTCAAACTTGGTGTTAGTGCCCTTGGAACAATGTCGATCAATCCGTACAGACAAGAGATTGTAACTAAGGGTGATATCGCCTGCTGAATGCAGTCCATTATAATCACTAATCGTAAAATTCCGTTTATGAACTGACTAATCCTGTTTTCGAAAATTCAGTAATGTCTAAAACACATTACGAATGGCCGAGTGCACTACCGTATACATTATGCTGCTTGATCGTATCGGAAACTGTCGTCTGCCACGTTCTACGGTCTGCGTAATTTAGGTGTCAAACGGACGAGTGATCGTTAAAAAACTCAACGAGGAATTAACTTTAATTAAATTATGTATAAGTTAGTGGTTTACTCGCTAAATCGGATACAATCAGCTTTTTTACAGAAAATGATGAACGCTTACCTTCGGCGCCGAACAATTATTACGATTATTTATATATATTTTTGAATCTACTTTTGAGCACTGAATTCTGTAGTGCTACTAGGATTTACAGTGGCTGGAATTCCCATGGTGGGATTTTATCTTGAACAGACGTGACGAAGAGGGGTTCAGTTGTATGAAAATTATCATAATGGTCGAAACGGAGGCGAAAAACTAAAAGAAATCGCAGATAAGTTAATAACATGTGTGCCATAGAAATATAATTGGAAATTAGGGGACAAATTGTAAAATTGTTATACAAAACGAACACTTTTTGTAAATTCATAGCCGAAGTAAAATAGTCCCAATCCGGAAAACCTTAATGGCCTCAATATGGTTTGCAAAATAAATTGAGTGGCCTAAAATAAATCAATTAATTAAGTTAAATCTAGGATACTCTCTTTTGATGCAGATGAATTTATCGAATTATTTATACGTTTCTAGCGACTTACGTCTTTCCGGACTTCAACATCGCGCAAAGTGTTTATTAGTTCACTAATAACTTCACTTGTTGTTCTTGCCTGAAAAATATGAATAATGTAACAAATTGTCTTCTATTATATATCTTCTATATTCAATTAATAATTACATATGAATACCAAATCTATACCATGCTTTTGAATTACCTATAAAACTCTATCAATTCGATTGCTATCATAGATACCTTTGCGCTAACATTTTCGCAGGTAAAATTAATCGAGAGAAACCTCACGACGATTACAACAGTCCAAGTATAAACAGTGAGAAATCTCATTGTCCTATCAAACATATCTTGACACTGTTTCAAGAGAACTGCGTCGTACATGTAGACAAAAAGTTCAAATATGTGCCAACAATACACTGCCATTACAACTGTCATACGCAATTCAAATATGGTATTCAATTCCCGCGAGATTCTGCACAATTCCAAATGAAGACGCCTACAAACATATATACATATACACTTTTTCTGTAAAAAGAATAATTCAATTTTAACAAATACATCGTACGAGAAACTTAACAAGATCTTCCGCGCAACTTCTGTATTTTCAATACCGTATGAGTATAAATAGAACAATGCTTCTGGAATGTTATAACAGCTTATTCAAAATAATTTACATTGCAGTCCAAATCACTCCTCTATTTATTTCCTCATCGACAGGATTTCGTCCAGAATTCGTTTCACTCACTTTATCGTCCACCAATTTTCGAATTCGTTGATTTACTCGATCGAATCTAGTTGCTATATACCTGTACAATACCTCACAATGACGAGCTAGACTTTCGGGAATCGCATGTAACGAAACATTTGGATCGTACGTACCGTAGAATAATAATAAATTTCATGTCAACGATGCTATTAGCGTATGAAGCATAATTTAGTACATACGTCGTGCAAAGGGCCAATACAAGACTAATATATGGTTCAATACAGAAGGCATCTATTACTATTATAATTAATTCTGCGAACATCCATACCACGAGAATACGCAGAAATACATTATATAGTTCCCAACCATCTTTATCTATACCAAGTTTTTCCAACGTCTCATCGACGACGGTAATTCGTTTCAGACATCTATGAAACCTCTGAAATAGGCAGACAATGATTCCGAAATGAAACCGGGGATTTGTATCAAGTTAGCATGAACTGAGCATAAATTTGTATCACCAAATGTCTTCGATTTAACCCACTGGACTCAAGATTTTTCTTGTTTCTTTTATTCTATCACATGATACGTGAAATTGAGTGCTCAGAGTTATATCAAAAAGATTAAATTAAGGTAATACGACCGCAGATATACCTTTGTATAATACAGATTCAGGAACACCGACATAATTACGGCGACAATATTGCTACCAATAGCTATGTTGCAAATGGTACTCGGACATATTTCTGGTAACGGAATATGGGTATTCACGTAATACGATAAACCCACGTTTACAATCCACGCTAGAACACCGTAGGTAAGTTTGAAATACGGTGATAATCCTTCTGGGAGAATGTCGATCACCCCGAAACAGCAGGAAATCGTTAACAGGAGTGATATCACCTCCTGAATGTTCTTCATTATGACCACTGTTCCTTCGATTCTGGATTCGAACTGACGTCGATTCTCTCTTTCGGTACATCGTGTCACAAAGAAGGAAATAAAGGTGCTATAATAGCTGCAATACGGTAAAGCCACCGAGTGAAATACCTTTTCGTTCTAATGATTGATGATATTGGCAATTATCGACTGCCATATGCAACGTAATTTAGATGTCAGCCGAACGCGTGATAATGATGGATAAGGTATGTAAATTAATAATGTTAAGTCGATTGTATAGAAGTTTATTGAACAATCGGATACATCAGTTTTTTTATACGTAATGGTCCTCGTAACGCGCTTATTATGTATTTAAATATTGTTCATAAACTTCCTAGGGATTTGAAGGCCTGTACATTTTCTAGGGATTTCAGCCGCTTGTGATGTTCGTATTCCGTAATGTTTTGTCGACCACAGATGGCGACGAGGTGTTCATTTGAATGAAAATTATCACAACGGTGGAAATGGATGCGAAAAACTGGAAAAAAACTCTGTTTTAATGAACGCCAAGGAAAATATGTAAAATTTTAAGGATACAAAAACTAACTCTTTGTATGAATTCGTAGCCGAAGTAGAAAAGTCCCAAACCTGGAAATCTTAGTGGCCTCAGTATGGTGTGCACAGTAAATTGGGCAACCTAAATTCAATTAATCGAATGCACGTAAGATACTTAAATTTCTACACACGTGTTTAGAGTTCCACGTGTTGGTTTTCTGTGACTTACGTCTTTCCGGAATTCAACGTCGCATAAAGAAGTAATTAATTTATTGATAATTCCCCTTGTCGCGTTCGCCTGAAATCAAATTTCAATAAATCAATAACAATTAATAAGTACACACTCATTTTTGGAATTATTTGTCAATCATCACTTCTACCTGTGCGCTAACAGTTTCGCAGACGTAATTTATATAGACGAGCCTCACAACGACAACGAAAGTCCAAGAATAAACATCGGTAAGTTTGGTATACCTATCTATATTATCTTTATACTGTAGAAAATATAGCGTATTGTACATGAAGACAATAACTGATATAATAAGAGTGAAGTTCGTTGCCATTTGCACTGTCAAGCGCAGTTCGAACGTTGTATTTACGTCACGCGATATCCTGCACATTTCCGAATGCAGATGTCTACAAAAATTTACATTTCAATAAACGTTTCCTCGTTAAATGTGTGCTGAAATTTTACAACACTTCATAGTATAAAAATTACATTGCAGTCCATATTATCCGATTATTTTTCTCATCGTCCACGGGATTTCTTGGCAAACTCGTTCTACACATTTTCTCATCCACCAATTTTCGAATGCACTCGTTAAGTCGATGAAATTTAGTAGCTATGTGTCTACATAATATACAGCTGAAGTTATACATTACGAAATCAAGTGTAATAAAGTGTCAAATTTGTACGTACCTTAGAATAATTATAAATTTGATATCAATGATGCTATTAATATGAATAGCATAATTGTGAACGAAAACGGCAGTGAAGGCCATTATAAAGCTATCTGTTCCTTTCAGATTGCACGCCTCTATCAACAATAAAGTCGCATCTGCGACAAGCCATACCACAATAACCTTGACTATCGAATTATATGCTTTGCAATATTCTTTTGGAATACCAAGCAATTCCAACGTGTCATTTATGGCGTTAATTCGTTGCAGGCATCTATAAAATTTCTGAAACAAAAAGAAACGATTCCCGAAAAGAAAACGCAGATAATTGTATTTGAATTTATATCACAACGTTTCTTTCTTCTAACACTAAACCTACCACGACTGGACAAACCATTTTCGTTAATTATAGTGGAACGAATGAAAAGATTAAATTAAAACCATTAAATCATACATTTTCTTTACTATTGTCAGCGTTTAAATGGCATAATCAGAACTTTTATCTAAATTACAGCAATTTAGGACACGTATCACTTGTCGATAGGTTTAGCGTTAATGTGACGTAAGATACGATAATGTTTCCACCAATGTACCTGTGTATAGTATAAATTCACGATTGTTGACAAAACTGTGGTAAAGATACTACTGAAGACAGCTACCTCACAAAACAGTGAGACACACATCGATTTCAGTGGGATAACACTATTCACATAGTATAATAGACAGGCATAGGTAACCCAACCTACAAAAGTGTAGGTGAAACTCAAACGTGGTGTTAGCGCGCCTGGAACAATGTCGATCAACCCGGACAGGCAGGAAATTGTAATTAGGGGTGATATCACCTGCTGAATGCTATCCATTATGATCACTGTTCGTAGAAGTCCGTTCATGAACTGACTGATCTTGTTTTCAAAAATTCAATAATATGTAAAACGCATTATGAATGCCGCGTGTACTACGGTAGACGTTATGCTGTTCAATGGTATCGGAAATTGTCGTCTGCCACGTTCCTCCGTAATTTAGTTGTCAACCAATCGTGTGTTAACGATCGTTAAAAAATTCAGACGGCTCACTTTGCGGCACGTGACGAAATTAATGTTCATTTGATTACGTGCAAATCGTTTATTCAGAAATCGGATACATCACTGTTTCGGGTATTAAAAATCACCAGTTCCTTTTAGTACCGACCAGTTAATTAATATTTATGATTTCACTGTTGAAACATTTTCCACGATTTTCAATTTCTAGTCGTATTCGCTTCCAGCAATCGTATGTTGGGTACTTGTGATGGAATCGGTTGTACTTGAATGATAATTATCAGAACGGTCGAAGCGGACGCGAAAAACTGAAATTGAATAAATTTCAAATGTAATTAAGTAATTAATAGTCTCTGTAAATTGACGTTGGAAACTAGAGAAGATATAAACGAACCCTTTGTAAGAATTCGTAGCCGAAATAGAAAATCCCCAGAGCGGAAATCCTCAATGGTCTTTGCATAGTTTGGAAAATAAATTGGGCTGCCTATATGGAACGAATTCGTTAGGGAAACCCATGATACTTTATATTATTTCACGTACATACATTTGTAGTGTTGCGTATACGTATGCTTCGACTTACGTCTTTCCTCATTTCGATATCGCCTAATGTGTTTATCAATTTATTGACAACTCCATTTGTTGCGTGTGCCTGAAATAATTGTTACGATTCGATAAAGCAAGAATTTCGTTAGCACGTGACGATTTTATTATCGAAACTAACCCATGTTTTAGAATTATATGTTAATGTCAATTAACTTGTGTTCTAACGATTTTACCTTTACGCTGATGCTTTCGCAGATATAATTAATACAGATGAGTCTCACTAGGTACACACCAAGGAATGAATACAACTCAATTTGTTCAGAGTAGTTAAAGAAATATACCGGATTGAAACGCAGGTAGAATGCATTGTACAAGTAAAGAACAGATCCTACAAGGAAATTAAAATTTGCTCCCATCTGAAGAATCATCCGTAGCTCAAAAATCGTATTGAATTCTCGCGATATCCTGCACAATTCCGCATGTAGCTGCCTAGAATAGAATAGTTTCTATAATAAGTATGACTGTAAATTAAATTGGATGATTGAAAAAAACACCTATAGGATATTATTCAATTATTTTGGATCACGTTCAATATTCGTTTTCTATTTTATAAAGAGATCGAGTGGAGAAATGTTTTGCTAATAGTTTATAAAAAGAATATACATTGCGGTCCATATTATTCGCTTATTTTTTTCATCAACCACAGGATTTCTAGCACAACCGGATTTCCTTTTTTCATCGTCCGTCAATGTTCGAATACGTTCATTCACCCGATCGAATCTGGTAGATATATGCCTATATAATACGTAATAAAGAAAGTCATTCAATGAGAAATATAATGCGCAACATAATAAGCTATCAAATTCGTACGTACCTGAGAATGATAAGAAATTTTATATCAACGACACAATTAATGTGTAGGATATAATTGTTTGCATACGACAGGCACAACGAGGGCACAAATTTCAAATATGCATGAAGGGCAATGACGTCTAAAACTAGCAAAATCAAGTCCAAGAGAATCCATGCCGCGATAAGTTTGAATAACAGATTATAAAGTCTCCAATATTCTTTAGGAACACCAAGCAACTCCAGGGTGTCATCTACGGCGTTAATTCCTTTCAGACATCTATGAAACGTCTGAAATTAAAAAAAGAAAAGTGCAATTCCCAAAAACTAACCACGAGTCAGCATGATCTCGATGCCTAATCCCAATTGCTGAATTTCCACTGTGCAAGTTAAAAATAATAAGTTCGCGTAATCGCTCGGTGATTATACCTTCTTATGGTATATATTCGCGATCATCGACACAATTACGACCGACGTAGTACTGCTTATACTTAGTAAGAAACTCAAGTTGCTAACGAACAAGTTTAGGAAAATGGAAGTAACCATATAATATATTGCCAAAGCGAGTACCACCCACGCTACGAAACCAGAGACAAAACACAGACGGTGTCTTGGTTTCTCTGGAAGAATATCAAACAACCCGAAACAACAGGAAATTGTTAAAAGGGGCGATATCACTTCCTCAATGCTGTTCATTATGTCCACTGTTTCTTCACTCCCGCCTTCCAACTGAGATCGACTGATTCTTTCGTCACACCAATGTTGCAAGGATAGAAGTTCTACAATGTCTAAAACGCAGTAGTGCTATCGAGTGAAATACTTGTTGATTATCGTGTTTGATAATAGCGGAAATTACCTGCCGCGTGAAACGTAATTTAGTTGTCAACCAGTCGTATGCTAATGAGCGTTAAAAAATTCAGACAGCTCTCTTTGCTGCACGTGACGAAATTAATGTTAAATTGATTACATGCAAGTCGTTTATTCAGAAATCGGATACATCCCTGTTTCGGGTAATAAAAATCTCTAGTTCCTTTCGGTACCGCCCAGGTAATTAATATTAATGATTTCGCTGTTGAAACATTTTCCAAGATTTTCAATTTCTTGTCGTATTCACGTCCAACAATCGTATGTTGCTTTCGAATCGAGGAAACGGTTGTACTTGAATGATAATTATCAGAGTTGTCGAAATCGACGCGAAAAACTGAAATTGAATACATTTTAAATGTAATTAAGTAAGTAATTAAAAGTGAGATTAAGTAATTAATAGTCTTTCTAAATTGACGTTGGACAATAGGGAAGAAATACACGAACCCTGTGTAAGAAGTCGTAGCCGAAATAGAAAATCCCCAGAGCAGAAATCCTCAATGGTCTTTGCATAGTTTGAAAAATAAATTGGGTTGCCTATATGGAATGAATTCGTTAGGGAAATTCATAATACTTTAAAATAATTTCACGTACATACGTTTGTAGTGATGCGTATGTGTATTCTCTGACTTACTTCTTTCCGCATTTCGTTATCGCGCAATGTGTTTATCAATTTATTTACAACTCCGTATGTTGCGTGTGCCTGAAATAATTGTTCCGATTCGATAAAGTAAGAATCTCGTTAGCACGTGACGATTTTATTATCGAAACTAACCCATGTTTTAGAATTACTCAATTATGATAATAATATCAATTAACTCGAGGTCCAATGATTTTACCTTTGCGCTGATGCTCTCGCAGATATAATTAATACAGATGAGTCTCACTAGGTACACAACAATGAATAAAAACGTAAGAACTTGTTCAATGCAGCTATTAAAAGAATATATCGGATTCAGATGAAGGTAGAATATATTGTACATATAAACGACGGATCCTATAAAAAAATTAAAATGTGCTCCCATCTGAAATATCATCCGTAGCTCGAAAATCGAGTTGAATTCCCGCGATATCCTGCACAATTCCGCATGTAGTTGCCTACAATTAAATAGTTTATATGAAGCATGACTATAAATTAAATTGCATAATTGAGAAAAAAACACCTATACGATATTATTCAATTATTTTCAATCACGCTCAATATTTGTGTCCTATATTATAGAGAGGTCTAAGTAGTGGAGAATAGTTTTGCTAACAGTTTATGATAACAATTTACATTGTCGTCCATATTACTCGTTTATTTTTTTCATCGACCACAGGATTTCTAGCACATCCGGTTTTCCTGTTTTCATCGTCCGTCAATATTCGAATACGTTCATTCACCCGATCGAATCTGGTAGATATATGCCTATATGTATAATACGTAATAACGAAAGTCATACAATGAGAAATATAATGCGCAACATAATAAACTACCGAATTCGTACGTACCTGAGAACGATTAGAAATTTTATATCAACGATACAATTAATATGTATGATATAATTGTTTGCATACGACAGGCACAACGAGGGCACAAATTTGAAATATATATGAGTGACAATGATGTCCATAATTAGCAAAACCAAGTCCAAGAGACACCATGCCGCGATAATTTTTACTAACAGATTATGAAGTCTCCAATATTCCTTGGGAAAACCAAGCGATTGCAGGGTGTCATCTACAGCGTTAATTCTTTTTAGACATCTATGAAACTTCTGAAATAAAACAAAAAGAATGCCTAATCCAAATTGTTGAATTTCTATTGTGCGAGTTAAAAATAATAAATTCGCGTAATCGCTCGGTGATTATACCTTCTTATAGTATATATTCGCGATCATCGACACAATTACGACCGATGTAGTACTGCTTAAACATAGTATGTAGCTGAAGTTGTCAACGATCACCTGTAGGATGATGGAAGTATCCATATAATATATTGCCAAAGCGAGTACCACCCACGCAACGAAACCAGAGACAAAACAGAGAGGTTGTCTCGGTTTCTCTGGAAGAACATCAAACAACCCGAAACAACAGGAAATTGTTAAAAGGGGCGATATCACTTCCTCAATGCTGTTCATTATGTCCACTGTTTCTTCACTCCCGCCTTCCAACTGAGATCGACTGATTCTTTCGTTATATCAATGTTGCAAGGATAGAAGTTCTACAATATCTAAAACGCAGTAGTGCTATCGAGTGAAATACTTGTTCATTATCGTGTTTGATAATATCGGAAATTACCTGCCGCGTGAAACGTAATTTAGTTGTCAGCCAGTCGTATGCTAATGAGCGTTAAAAAATTCAGACAGCTCCCTTTGCTTCACGTGATGAAATTAATGTTAATTTGATTACATGCAAATCGTTTATTCAGAAATCGGATACATCCCTGTTTCGGGTAATAAAAATCTCCAGTTCCTTTCGGTACCGCCGAGTTAATTAATATTAACGATTTCGCTGTTGAAACATTTTCCAAGATATTCAATTTCTAGTCGTATTCGCGTCCAGCAATCGTGTGTTGGGTACTTGTGGTGGAAACGGTTGTACTTGAATGATAATTATCAGAACGGTCGAAGCGGACGCGAAAAACTGAAATTGAAGAAATTTCAAATGTAATTAAGTAATTAATAGTCTCTGTAAATTGACGTTGGAAACTAGAGAAGATATAAACGAACCCTATGTAAGAATTCGTAGCCGAAATAGAAAATCCCTAGAGCAGAAATCCTCAATGGTCTTTGC
The DNA here is from genome assembly GCA_917499265.3 of Mimumesa dahlbomi. NCBI lineage: Eukaryota > Metazoa > Arthropoda > Insecta > Hymenoptera > Crabronidae > Mimumesa > Mimumesa dahlbomi. Next base: position 3,203,050 of record OU824113.1, on the reverse strand, counting down.
ATTGTTTGGAAAATAAATTGGGCTACCTATATGAAACGAATTCGTTAGGGAAACCCATAATACTATATATTATTTCACGTAGATACATTTGTAGTGTTGCGTATACGTGTGCTCTGACTTACGTCTTTCCGCATTTTGATATCGGGCCATATGTTTATCAATTTATTGACAACTCCATTTGTTTCGTGTGCCTGAAATAATTGTTACGATTCAATAAAGTAATAATGTCGTTAGTACGTGACGGATTTATTATCGAAACTAACTCATGTTTTAGAATTATATGTTAATGGCAATTAACTTGAGTTCTAACAATGTTACCTTTGCGCTGATGCTTTCGCAGATATAATTAATAGAGATGAGTCTCACTAGGTACACAGAAATGTATGCATACATAAGAACTTCTTCAGTGTAGCTAAAAGAATACATCGGATTCAAACTCAGGTAGTATGTATTGTAAATGTAAATGACGCATCCTACAAAGAAGTTAAAATTTGCTCCCATCTGAAAAATCATCCGTAGCTCAAAAATCGAATTGAATTCCCGCGATATCCTGCACAATTCCGCATGTAGCTGCCTAGAATAGAATAGTTTCTATAATAAGTATGACTGTAAATTAAATTGGATGATTGAAAAAAACACCTATAGGATATTATTCAATTATTTTGGATCACGTTCAATATTCGTTTTCTATTTTATAAAGAGATCGAGTGGAGAAATGTTTTGCTAATAGTTTATAAAAAGAATATACATTGCGGTCCATATTATTCGTTTATTTTTTTCATCAACTACAGGATTTCTAGCACAACCGGATTTCCTTTTTTCATCGTCCGTCAATGTTCGAATACGTTCATTCAGCCGATCGAATCTGGTAGATATATGCCTACATAATACGTAATAACGAGAATTTTACATTGGGAAATATAATATGCAATATAATAAATTATCAAACTCGTACGTACCTTAGAACGGTTAAAAATTTTATATCAACGAGACAATTAACGTGTATAATATAATTGTTTGCATACGTCAGGCACAACGAGGGTATAAATTGGAAATATATATGAGTGACAATGACGTCTAACACTAGCAGAACCAAGTATATGAGAAACCATGCCGCGATAATTTTGAATAATATATTATAAATTCTCCAATATTCTTTAGGAACACCAAGCAATTCCAGGGTGTCATCTACGGCGTTAATTCTTTTCAGACATCTATGAAACTTCTGAAATAAAAAAAAAAGAAAGAGCATTTCCCAAAAACTAACTACGAGTCAGCATGATGTCGATGTCTAATCCCAATTGCTGAAATTCTACCGTGCAAGTAAAAAATAATAAGTTCGCGTAATTGCTTTGAGATTATACCTTTTTATGGTATATATTCGCGATGATCGACACAATGACGACCGACATAGTACTGCTTAAACTTAGTATGAAGCTTAAGTTGCCAACGACCACGTCTAGGAAAATGGAAATATCCAAATAATATAATGATAAAGCGAGTACCATCCACGCTACGAAACCAGAGACAAAACACAGACGGTGTCTCGGTTTCTCTGGAAGAATATCAAACAACCCGAAACAACAGGAAATTGTTAAAAAGGGCGATATCACTTCCTCAATGCTGTTCATTATGTGCACTGTTTCTTCACTCCCGTCTTCCAACTGAGATCCACTTATTCTTTTGTCACATCAATGTTGCAACGATAGAAGTTCTACAATATCTAAAACGCAGTGGTAATACCGAGTGAAATACTTGTTCATTATCGCGTTCGATAATATCGGCAATTACCTGCCGTATGAAACGTAATTTAGGTGTCAAACGGACGAATGATCGTTAAAGAACTTAACGAGGAATTAATTTTAATTAAAATTGTTTTTAATTTTGATTATGTATAAGTGGTTTACTCGCTAAATCGGATACAATCACCTTTTTACAGAAAATGATGAACACTTACGTTTGATGCCGGACAACTATTACTATTTTTTATGTGTACTTGTAGTTTTCCGTGCGAGCACTGAATTCTGTAGTTGTTCTACGATTTACAGTGGCTCGAGTTTGCATAGCGGGATTTTAACCTGAACGCACGTGACGACGAGGGGTTCAGTTGAATGAAAATTATCACAACGGTTGAAACGGAGACGAAAAACTGTAAGGAATCGCAGTTGAGTAAATAATATGTTTGCCATGGAAATGTAATTGTAAATTAGGGAACAAATTGTAACATTGTTCTAAAAAACGAACCCTTCGTGTAAATTCGTAGCCAAAGTAAAAAAGTCCCAACTTGGGAAACCTTAGTGGCCTCAGTATGGTTTGCAAAATAAATTGAGCGGCCTAAATTAAATCAATTAATTAAGTGAAACCTATAATACCATAATTGCATGCACATAAATATATAGAATTATTTGTGCGTTTCTAGTGACTTACGTCTTCCCGGATTTCGATGTCGCGCAAAGTGTTCATTAGTTCATTAATTATTTCACTTGTTGTTCTTGCCTGAAAAATATGAATAATGTAACACATTTTTTTCTATTATATATCTTCTATATTCAATTATTAATTATATATGAATACCAAATCTATATCACGCTTTTGAATTACCTATAAAAGTCTATTAATTCGATTGCTATCATAGATACCTTTGCGCTAACGTTTTCGCAAACAAAATTTATCGAGAGGAACCTCCCAATGAGAACAGCAGTCCAAGAAAAAACATTGATAAGTCTTAGTACCTTATCAAACATTTCTTGACACTGTTTCAAGAGAACTGTATTGTACATGTAGACAAAAAGTTCAAATATGTGCCAACAATACACTGCTGTTATAATTGTCATACGCAATTCAAATATGGCATTCAATTCCCGCGAAATCCTGCACAGTTCCGAATGTATACGCCTACAAACATATATACATATACATTTTTTCTATAAACATAGTGATTCAATGTCAACAAATACATTGCATTAGAAATTAAATGAAAATCTTCTTTTATTATATAATAATTTACATTGCGCTCCACATGACTCCTTTATTTATTTCGTCATCGACAGGATTTCGTTCAGATTTCCTTTCACTCACTCTATCGTCCACCAATTTTCGAATTCGTTCATTCACTCGATCGAATCTAGTTGCTGTATACCTGTATAACACCTCCCAATGACAAGCTAGACTTTTGAGAATTGCATACAACGAAGCGTTCAGTTCGTACGTACCTCAGAATAATTACAAATTTCATGTCAACGATGCTATTAGCATGGGAACCATAATTTATTACATACGTCGTGCAAAGGGCCAATACGAGATTAATATATGGCTTGATACAGCAAGCGTCTATTAGCAATATAAACAACTCTGCAAACATCCATACCAGAACTATATTGACAAACAAATTATGTACTTTCCAACAATCTTTAGGAATACCAAGCGTTTCCAGCGCCTCGTCGATGGCGTTAATTCGTTTCAGGCATCTATAAAACTTCTAAAATAGGCAATAAAATAATTGCGAAATAAAACCGAAGATTCAAGGCACTTCCACCATAGATATACCTTTGTGTGATACAGATTCAGGAATATTGACATAATTACGGCGAACATATTGCCGATCATAGCTATGTTGCAAAATGTACTGGTACAAATCGTTTCTAACGGAATATTGGAATTCACGTAATATGATAAAATCAAGTACACGATCCACGATAGAACACTGTAGGCGAGATTGTAATACTGTGTTACTCCATCTGGAAGAATGTCGATCACCCCGAAACAGCAAGAAATCGTGAAGAGAAGCGATATCACCTCCTGAATGCTTTTCATTATGACCACTATTCCTTCGATTCTGGATTCGAACTGACATCGATTCATTCTTTCGTTACATTATGTCACAAAGAAGGAAATAAAGGTGCTGTAATATCTACAATGCGGTAGAGTCAGCGAGGGAAATACCTTTTCATGCTAATGATTGATGATATCGGCAATTCTCGACTGCCATATGCAACGTAATTTAGATGTCAAACGTACGAGTGATCGTTCAAAAGATCAGCATGAAATTAATATTAATTAAAATATGTACAAGTCGTTTACTCGTGGAACCAGATACAATTATCTTTTTTACAGTAAATGATAGAAGCTGCCGATTAATCCGGCAATTATTGCTATTATTGTTCTATAATACTTATGTAGTTCCTTTTGTTAGTAGAAAATTCTGTAGTGAATACATCTTCTAGGATTTCCAGTTGCTCGTGTTCGTATATTCGGATTTTATCTCGGGTGTATGTGGCGGCGAGGTGTTCATTTGAAGGAAAATTATCACAACGGTCGACACGGATACGAAAAACTAGAAGAAATGATAAGTATAAACAGAATTCGAGTGATTAGTATATTTCTCGCTGAATCACATTTGTCAAATTGGGAGAAATGACAGAATATGAATACATAAAACGAACCCTTTGTGTAAAATCGTGTCCAAAGTAGAAAAGACCGAATGCGGGAAACCTTAATGGCCTCAGTATAGCGTGCAAAATAAATTGGGCTGCCTAATTAAAATTAATTAAGTAAACTTATGATACTAAGATTTCGTTGCAATGGATTTACAATGTTATTTATAGGTTTTTTGTGACTTACGTTATTCCGGATTTCGACATCGCGCAAAGTGTATATTAGTTTATTAAGAATTTCACTTGTTGCTCTTGACTGAAAAAGAATTAATAAAATTTTGTAAAATAATATTGGCGGAATAATCAAGTGCTATCATAGATACCTTTGCGCTAACGCTTTCACAGATAAAATTAATAGAGAGGAACCTCACAACCATTACGATAGACCAAGAATAAACATCGAGTAGTCTCATGGTCCTATCAAACGTATCTTGACACTGTTGCAAAGTTATCGTATTGTACATGTAGACAAAAATGTCAAATATATGGCAAAAATACACTCCCATAACAATTGTCATTCGTAATTCAAATATTGTGTTTAATTCCTGCGAGATCCTACACAATTCGGAATGTAGACGCCTACAAACATATATATGTATTTTTTCTATAAAAAGAGTAATTCAATTTTATCAAATACATCATACTTTGAATTCAGTATGAGTATAAATAGAACAATGTTACTAGAATTTGATCACAGTTTATACAAAATATTTTACATTGCAGTCCATATCACTCCTTTACTCATTTCGTCATTGACAGGGTTTCGTGCCAATCTCGTGTCACTCAATTTATCGTCCATCAATTTTCGAAGCCGTTCATTCACTCGATCGAATCTAGTTGCTGTATACCTATATAATACTCACAATAAACTGCTAAAGTTTGTACAATCGCATTCAACGATGCGTTGAGTTCGTACGTACCTTAGAAGAATTATAAATTTTATATCAATGATGCAGTTTACATGGGCACCATAATTCGTTATATAGGCCGCGAAAAATGCCGATATAATACTAGCATATGGATTAATACAGTAGCCATCTATTAAGATGACGATAAAGTCTGCGATTATCCACACAAGGATAATCTTACGTAACAGATTGTACACCTCAAAATACTGTTTGCGAATTCCGAGCGCCTCCAGCTTTTCATCGACAGCGGCAATTCTTTTCAGACATCTATGAAACTTCTAAGATATACAAAAAATTATCCCGAAATAAAACCGCGGAATGTTGAGTTGAAATAAACGAGTTACAAATTGATATCGATAAATTTTATACAGTTTAACTCTTTGCACTCGAGATTTCTCATTTTTCTCGAATTTTGGCGAGTAATTGACAAGAATCGAGTGTGAAGGGTCAAATACGAAGAGTAAATTAAGGTAATTTTTTCGTGGATATACCTTTCTATAATAGAGATTCAGGAATGTTGACAAAATGATGGTGAACATATTCCCGGCGACAAAAATCAAGCAAAATGCGGTGCTGCAAATCGATTTTAGCGGGATTTCGGTGTTCACGTAGTATGTTAAACACACGTACACAGTCCACGCTAGGACACAATAGGCAAAACTAAAACACGGGGTTAATCCGTCAGGAAGGATGTCAACTACCCCGAGACAGCAGGAAATCGTTAAAAGTGGTGACAAAACTTCCTGAATGTCCTTCATTGTGACCAATGTTCACAGAATACCGTTTTCAAACTGAGTTAAAACCGTGTTAAAAAATTCTCTAATATCTGAGACGCATTACGGATATCGAGTGAAACGTAATTTAGTTGTCAACTTGCCTACGTGATAATGATCGTTAGAATATTAAATTAGTTCTCGCCGCGTCACGCGGTGAAATTAATATTAATTATACATTATATGTATAGTATATGTATATTTATAGAGAGAAAGGCAGAAAGAAGAGGCAAGAAATAGTGCAGAAAATCATTAACATAAATAAAGAAAAACATTACATTTATCAATCCTCATAAAAAAAACACATTAACAAGATCAAAACTAAAATATAGAATCTATCGAGAAATCAAACAAATTACACCACAAAGAAAATACTCTCTCTCTCTCAATACCTCCCTAGAACAAAGTCATTCAATCCCCATCACTCGTCAACGTTACAATTCATCCCGTTAGCATCCCCTAAAAAAAAAGCTTTCGCGCGATTCCTAAAGCCCCGTGCGCACGTTTCCCTCGACGCACCGTATGATCGCCGAGAGTTCCCCGTGAACGTCGCTCGTGTTCCCGATATCGCTCAAACGAACCCAGTCGATACGCTGTGTCGATCATCGATTCCCCTTTCACCCTTACGTCTGACACACGGCGACAACGGGAAGTCATCGTCGTGCTGGTGGTCGTCGTCGTCGTCGTCACCGTTGTCCACGGTCGTAGACGTCGTCCTCGACCTCGGGGTATCCGAGATATCGATCCACCGGGTGCCTCGTGGCCCCGCACGACGCAAGCCCGACGAATTCTGGAGGGGTAGGTTTATATATCCACCCCCGTCGCCCCCCTCCCCCCTCCTGTAGCCGTCGCCGTTCTCACTCTCTTCCCGACGCATCCCGGCGGGAGCACGAGAAGCAGGAAGATGAGCGATCAGGAGGATCTCGATTACTGCATCATGTTCCCGTCGTCGCGGCCGTCGACGTACCCGCCGTTGACCATCAGCCAGGGTCAACGCGAGGACTTCGTCTTCGTCTGGGAGGACGACAAACGACCGGTCGTCGTCCTCCTAGGATGGGCCGGCTGTCGGGACAGATACCTGGCGAAGTACAGCGCGATCTACGAGGAGAAGAGGTATCCCGACACCTGGACAGGATTTTTTTTTAGTGATTCTAATTGGATCAGGGATCCTGGTGGATTTATATGAGATATGGAGTGTATTCATGTGAGCGAATGATCAAGTATTGTGGGAAGAGTGATTTTTAGAACGGTGGATGAATCGATGGGGGTTTTGGTTTATGGGGACCGAGGTCGTTGGATTTCGTTGAACGAGATTGATGTTCGATCGATTTGTGATTGGATTGTGATTAGGATCGTAGAGTGGAAGGATGTTTATTTAATCAATACCGGTACCGACACTGACATCGTTTTACGTATAAAATATTCAGATTGTTAATACCACGGTGTGCTGTTCGTGTTTGCGGATTTACTGTGTGATCGAACAACCGAGAATGGTTTTCTTTCGTTTTGTTTAAAATTTTATTTTAATTTTGCGAGTTGTCAGCTTTAGTGATCAGTAATTTTTTGGTTCTTTCCTTGCAGTTGCATCACACTGCGATACACGGCACCGGTGGAATGTCTGTTTTGGAGGCGAGACAAAATGCCGCACATCGGGAAAAGATTGATACAGGTGATCACGGATAAAGGCTTGGATCAGCATCCGATATTTTTTCACGTCTTTAGCAACGGCGGTGCGTTTCTTTATCAGCACGTCAGCCTGGCGATGGAACAGTCCGACACACCGCTCAAGGTAACGTAATTACGGGGAAAGTGAATTGCAATGTACTTGATAAAAATTCGATATCGGAAATCGAATTATTTACGCCCGAGTTTACGTTCGATTTTAAACGATCTTTTACTGAGTTAAAAAACAAGGGGAAACTTGAATTTTTTCAGCCATTGATTTCAAATTACAAAAATGGATATTTTTTTAAACACGTTCGAATTTACAGGTGAAAGGTGTGATATTCGACAGCGCACCGGGCGAACGAAGATTGACCACGCTTTTCAAAGCAATCAGTGCAATTATCGGCGGACATCCACTGACGAATATCCCGATGTCGTTTTTCGTTACGATTTTTCTATCTGTGCTGTGGTTCTTCGAGGTGAGAACAACTTAATCAGTTACAGATTCATCTTTAGAATTACTTTCAACGAAATGAGGGAAAAATTATATTTCACTCTATTCATCAGGTGGTCGCCCACGCTTTCGGACGAGGATATCCGGTTCAGACGAATCCCATCGCTTTGGCGGATGAATCACACTCTTGGCCGCAATTGTTTCTTTACTCGAACGGCGACACTCTGATCCCAGCGTCCGTAAGTTTCTAGAATCTACAACATTTCCGAAATTCACAATCAGTTCACACGATTTCGAGTTATTGAATTTCGATAAAAAATTGATAGAACACAAACTGTATTTAAATGTCACGCATTGTCCTGTATGTTAATTTTTTAACTTTGTTTTCACTTCATTACATAAAATTCGGTGTACGTTGATACAATAATTATGTTCTCAGATAAATAATCTTCATAGGATCTTATTTTGAATAATCTACTACAATGAAACGTTTAGTGTTCTACTATATTAGGGGTACTCATTCCTTTACGATTATCCAATTCGTCTCTGCTTTTATTCAAACATCTACCAATTTCTGATTGCTTGAGGATAATGGAGAATGACAGGAAAAATGTTGTTTTTACCGCAGGACGTGGAAAAGTTCGCCAGTCGACGAGCGAAACGTGGCGTTCGTGTGCAGCTGGTGCTCTTCCCTAATTCACCGCACGTGAAACACTATGCCACCTATCGCGACGTCTACGTTCTTACGGTTTGCAGTTTTATCCACGATTGCCTGACCTCGTCCGCATCGAGTTCCCTCGACACGTCCCAGGAACACGGCGACGAGAAAGATGCGAAGAATTCCGACTCCCATCCGGGTCTCGTCAAGCGTATCGTTATGCCACGTGAGGGACTTGCTGCATACACGGAGATGCTATAAATTAACAGAAGAGAAATAATAAAATAACAGCAGCAGGGTCGACGAAAGTGTCACGTAACGTGTAATCCCCTAGCTGACACACGTTCGCGAGGGAAAAATTTTAGAAGACTGGAGGATAAGAGAGGATCGACATATTCTTTCTCCTTAAAATTTGTTCGACGGTGTCGAGTCTTGTGAAATGTGTGACGTATAACAAGAAAACATATGCTTGATTCTATTTCGATTCTCGTAAAAAGTTTCACTTTGCGAATGTTTCTTTTACAAAGCATTTCGTTGGTAGAAAGGGAATTACTTTTGGTTCTTATATTTATTAGAGTAATGTAAATTTAGATTGAACGCCTTGAATAATGTGATATTGAAATTGATCGTGGGTAATAATTATAAATTTAACTTAGGTGTCTCGTTTACCCTGGCAAGTCTCGACACTGATTACTTAATCAACTGGTTTTCCACGTCGTTTGAAAAAATTGAAAGAAAAACAGCGAGTTCCACCTTCTCTTCCTTCTCGTTGTCTGTCTTTCAATAATGAAATTTCCACCGCTTCACTCTTCCTTTGCATATTTTAACGTTTCTTCTCCCGCTGTGTATCTTTGAGCGTCGTCGCGTTCCTGGATAAATCATTAAAAGGAAAACAAAAATAACCGTAACGCGCAGACGGTAGACTCTCGATAACTTACCGCCGACGGATCCGTAGGTACGGAGAAATTCCAGAAATTGTAAAATTACCGAACGATCTCGTTCAAAGTGCTACAATATCGAGCATGCCGTCGAAGCGGAAAGATATCGAGAGGTCTACCGTACACGTAAATCCGATCTGTCGTCCGACAGCGAATAAGTATGCGAAAGTATACACGACACTGAGTTTCCGTCAGAGCGGACTGGGGAAAATCTAGAAAACCGAAAAAACGATGCGGAGATCTCGTAATCTCGTGTAGTGAGTTGAAAACAATTTGACTCTAGATGCACTTCGCAACATAATCCCGGGCGACCGGTGAGAAATTCTTTTCTAGCCAGATCTAGGTGCTTGCCGATGCGATCAAAGTGTGCGCGCGCGAGAAACACGCGTCGGTAATAAAGGGATCTTTTAGGCAATTCGCAATTCGCGACGTGTAAATTTCGGGCGCCGCAGATTCGCACAAAAAAGATCAAGCTGGTCTTGATTTTTAGCTTCCGCAAAGAGACACGACGGTTTAATTGCAGAGCATTTAAGTATCAAAAAGACAGAGGACTCGGCTTGCGTCCTCTTCTTATCAGATAATGTTAACGTCTATAATATAAATATACGAATATATATTTTGATCTGTCGATTAGTTACGAATAAAGACTGATAAATACATACGCCTCGTGTTCTTTATTTTTGTTTTCTTAGAAATGAATTGGATACTAGGAAATAGCAAGATTCAATATTTAGCGGGTAAGTTTTCTTACTATTAGTTCAATATACATATATGTATATATATAGATATTATTTCAGTGAAAGATATACATATTTAATTACACTCGCCTTTCAATTTTGTTTTATAACTAAAGGGTTTGAAGAAGAAATGCATCAAGTCCGAAGTGTTCACAATAGAAATGACGAATTTAAAGGAAAATTATGAATTGTGGGCAATTATGAGAATGTAAATACAATGTAAACTGACGGTAATTGTAAACACATTTATTCTAAATGTGGGGTTCTTTCATGGGTAGAGGGGCCGGGTAAATTCAGCGTCGAGTTTGCCAATAATAAGTCTCGTAATTATTACCACAACAAGACAAAATACAATAATGTTAACTTAACTTAACTTCTTTTAATGCGCTGAGGCGAATTAAATTTTTATATTGAATCCTATCTCTCGTCTGTGATCAAAGCTAATGAACGTCGTTAACCACTTGCGCTAGGATTTAACTTTCGGTTGACATGCCGCGCTCTACAATATAACACGCGGTAAGGTGTTACATTGTATACGTAATGTTTTTTTTTGTTTAAATATTAATTGATAGTGCGCCGCGCCGAATCTGCGAGTAAAGAATTTCAAGGCAAATACTTCGCACAGCTCTTCTTCCCAGCTTTATACTGGTAGATACAAAGCGCGCGAAAGAGCTATAACCCTATGACGTCACATTCTACGCGACCAATAGCGTTGCGTTTCGTCAGTTTGAATTTCTGGCAATATTCAAACTTTATTATTAGATAAAGTTTAACGAACAAACTAATTATTTTAGTATCAAACACTTTTATAATGCATGTATTTTGATAAATCTATTAAATTTACCGATTCAAAATTTTTGTGTAAGACCCAATTGTTGGCCGACGTGCCGGACACGTCGTTTTTGTGTTTGCCACAAATAACAATCGACGTGATATACATTTCACTGCCGGTTTTAAAATAGAAACATATCGACTCGCGTGGAACATCTTTATACCGCACGTGGTTAAAAGTTTTTGGCACTACTTGTTGTATTTTTTTTATTAAATCTAAGAATTTGTGTAAGGTATGTAGCACTATGAAAAGTTGGCAGAAACGCGTCTTAATTTAAATTGTCCTACTGCATGCGAATATAAATGTAACAAATTTTTTCTGAGCTCACCATACATTTTATTATTACCGGACACGTCATTTTTGTTATTGCGACAAATAACAATCGATGTGATATACACTTCACTGCCGGTTTTAAAACAGAAACATATCGACGCACGTGGCACGTCTTTATAGCGCACGTGGTTCAAAGCTTTTGGTAGTATTTGTTGCATTTTTTTTTATTAAATCCAAGAATTTTTGTAAGGTATGTAGCACTATGAAAAGTTGGTGGAAACGCGTCTTAATTTAAATTGTCCTACTACATGCGAATATAAATGTAACGAATTTTTTCTGAGATCACCATACATTTTAATATTACTAAACGCAATGTTATGTGGAAGATGTGCCTTCTTTTTGAATTTTAATAACAATTAAAAACACATTTTTTTATATTTTCAATATTTGTTTGGTACGACTTAACCTTAATATGTCATTTGATCTTTCAAGCCCATCGATATTCTCAGAATGGAATTACAGATTGGAATGAATTGGCAACAATTTGTACAGCCTATCGCCCGTAAATTGAAGGAATCGTTGACTAAGGTTGACAACTTGCAAAATGAATATGACTTAATGGCTTTTTTGTGGGCTGACGAAGGAGCAAAGTAAGTTTACAAACTGCAATTCAATCTTTTTGGAAATAATTGTCTTAATTATACTCTTGTAATATATGAATCAACATGAAACATTTCTTTCTTCGATTTTATGTTTAATGTATGTTTGAATGTATGTATATCCGGTTGTCAAAATCCTTGGATTTTTATTGATAGGACGCTTCTGTCTTTATGGTTGAAGAAGAGTTACCTTGAAAGAGAATGCAAGTCTGCCGAGAAGGCTAAAGCTTTTAAGGCGAAAGGGAATAAAGAATTTTTAGAGACGCATTATGCTGAAAGTATAGACTTGTATACAAAGAGTGCATTATATGCTCCTGTGGATAGTCTCGAATTGTCTGTAGCAATTGCAAACAGATCGGCTGCTTTATTTCAATTAAATAGACACAATGTAAGTAACAGGAGTCTATTAAGTACATATTTAATAGAATTACGTGATCTCTTAGAGCTGTTGCTCATAAGAATACTTTTCTATTTCATGTGAAATGCATGGTGCTGGGATATTTTAAGGATTGTATACAAGACATAGAATTAGCAATTAAGTTGAACTACCCCAAGAAGTTGTATCATAAGTTATACTTGCGTTTAGCACACTGTTACCTGAAATTAGGTAAACAAAAGTTAGCTAATGATGTACTTCTCAAACTACGTGAACTGATGAATAACTCCAAAGATATTACTCTTTCTATGAAAGGTAAGTCTGTATGTCATCTGTATTTTCAATGTATCATATATAATTAACATTTATTCAAAACTTTAGATGACATTGAAAAACGAATATCTGAGATGGCATTAGTTAAATCTGACAAGGAAATTTGTACAGAGTACAACAGTTTGTCAACAAAGTATATGCCAACAGTTGCATTTGGTGCAAATCCTGAGATTTCATATGCCTCAGCAGGTATCAATACCAAGTACAGTGAAAATAAAGGAAAACACATCATTACGAACAGATTTATAAAAAGAGGAGATGTCCTCTTTGTTGAAAAAGCTCTTAGCTTTGTATTTGGAACTGATAAAGAATCAAAACATCTTTGCCATTACTGCTGCTGTGCATGCCCTGATATTTTTATACCGTATGTAGCACATTTATTTTCGTAACAATGGTACGTGCTTATGAAGAACAAGATATGCATTATTCATTATTCTTTAGATGCACAATGTGTTTGAAGACTAAGTACTGTAGTATAAAGTGTTCGAGTGAAGCATGGCTTTCATACCATAGATGGGAATGTCCAGGAAGTCAAATTGGTCTGTGGGAGAACATTGGAATTGGATGGTTGGCACTGAAAGTATTACTTACTTGCACAACAATGACGGACACAATTAGATTTAATGAAATGCAGAGGTTGGAAACAAATTTTGATAAACGTCTTACAGATGATTTAGTGATATATGGGATTGTAAGTATATGTACATCAGTGTTTTTGTATAATTCAAATTACTGTAAATCGGCAAATTTCTTTGTCTTTAAATAATTGTGATGTTTCCAGACAGCTGCTATGCTTACTATATACCTTTTGGAATATACAGATTATTTTAAAGCAAATAACTTTAAAGAATGTCTCTTTAACAAATTTTCTGACAAGACTCTAACGTTCAACACTAATGTTTTAACACACAGCAATCAAGAAGTTTATGTCGGCTCTTTTATTTTGAGGCATATCCTTCAACTCATTTCAAATGGACATGGAATTCCATGGTCTAACGAAAAATCCATGAATGAATCTAGGATTAGTGGTCGTATTGGCATAACAGATATCATAGCCGTAGGAATTTTTCCTTCAGCAAGTCTTATGAATCATTCTTGTGACCCCAACATACAGAATGAGTAAGACATGTGTTTATCAAATTTATAGAATTTTTGTATTTTTCATAATATTAAACACACTTGTTCATAATATTGTAGGTTTAGAGATCAGCATCTTACTGTTAGAGCAATTAGAGATATTCCAAAAGGTCACGAAGTTTTCAATTGCTACGGTATAGTAAAAGTTTCTTAGCAGTAGATCTTATCCCTAAATAAATCGAATTTTATATAGAATAATTATATAATCATTTTTAATAGGACCTCACTACAGACATATGTCAAGAGAGAAGAGACAAGAAATTCTACAGAAGCACTATCATTTCACGTGTGATTGCGATTATTGCACTTTACCCGAATTACAATATTTTGAGGTAAATTTAATATTTTTCTAAATACGAGACCATTTAAACTTTACTTAACTTGTTAACTTATTAATTGAGAAACGCGAATTACACAAGAAATTATTCGTGCTTATAGGAAAAATTTACCGCCATGAAGTGTCCAAAGTGCAGCGATGCTCTGTATAACATTAACAGTTCTTTATATTGTATAAAATGTCGTGCAGCACGTATAATTAACAATGAAATGAAACTGCAGCTTGCAGAAGAAATGTACGCATCAGCGCAAGATTGTATTGCTTCAAAAAATATGAAAGAAGCAATAAATAAACTGGAAGAATGTTTACGTATTAGACGTGATATGTTATATAAATATCACGATGATATTGCGGCAACTTTAGATCTTTTAGCAGAAGCGTATTTTATAATGGGTTTGTATTGAAAATACTTTCTAATTTAATGAACGAATTTTTGCGCTCCGATTATTGAGTCTAATTTCTGTTTACAATATTAGATCGATGGTTGGATTCTATATCATATAGAGAAGAAAAATTGGTCATAGTTATCGCAAAATTTGGACCTGTGAGCGTAGAGGAGATTAAGGAAGTGAATCAGATTCTAAATTGCTGCGTTAAATATTTAACGCATGAACAAAACAGAGGCACAAAAAATTTCAAGTACGTATGTCGTTGATTCTACGAGATATTTTCCTTTATTAAACTATATAAAAGCGACCTTAAGTTTCCTAACAAATTTTTACACTTCTATATTGTAGAAAAATTTTGAAGAAAATGGACGATTATGCAGTAGTAGGTGGCTTGAATGAACTTCCTTTCGAGTACGTTGAATAATGATTTTATAAAAAATTTGTAAGAATAAAAACAAATTTTATAAAAATATGAATGTTTCTTTAATGTATGTAACAAGAAAGTAACATATCCATTTGCGAAATGAAAGTGTCAGCTTTCTGTTTGTACAGCATTGAATAAGTTTAAAACCGCTGATATTTTATTTAAAAATAAAACATTAAAATATCTCTACATTCGCTGCGATCGTGAGATATTCTGTAGATTAGGATTCTGTAGATTATGATATTTAGTATGTTAGAAATGTTCTACAGGTAATCACGATCGATTTTTATTAACTGGGTCGTTTTAATTATCATTGGCCATATCATAATATTTTTTGTAGTTGGCGTAAGTAATGAGATCGCGTTATACTGCCGGTATCGGAATAATGTCATAAAATATAATGCATAGAAATGAAGCATACTAGTGGGTCCCCGTATTTTTCTATACGGTATAACCCTGTATTTTTTGTTTATTCAGCGTGAAACATAAAGTAGCAGGAGTCTCGCGCGACTTCATTAAAAATGCATCGAATTGCATTTCCCCTTCCATAGACTGGGCTCCATTTGCAAATGGATTCGCGGTGCGCGGGTGAACAAACTGCTACAGTTTTTTTTTTACATATTTTATACTCAACTACGACCATGTAAAAGTAAAAAGAAAAACGGCAACAATAAGAAAAAAACAATTGCAATCTTGAGAATTACACTTCGATTAATGACGCGTACAGCTTTGATTTATTTCCCTTGCAAACTTACCGTTTTCCACTATTTAACACTCTCTACCGTACGTTTCGCTTGAAATGTTGCACCTTGTCCCGGAAGTTATTGATTCTACGGATAAAGGAGGTTTGAACATCGTTTTCCCGTTGAAATCAACGAGTTCGCTTCATATTTTTTCGAAAATCCGACAACAGTTTATATCAACACATACGTTTGTAAATTGCAAAGCTAATGTTACATTTCGTTCTTCAAACTGTCATTATTACTGTTCCTTCTTCTTTCTTCCCCCTGTCAATCGAGAACCAATGTAATTAATAAGTTACTGGCGCGCTACTAATTACTCGAACTTGCGTAAACAATAATCGCAGAGGATTTTCTTCGGAATCCAGCGTTCTTCCGTTAATTCGATCGCGGCATTGCGTGACCCAGTGTGGGCGTCACATTACCAGGATATTTGCAGCATTCCTTAGAATTCGGTTTCACAAGAGTGCACTGTTCAGAGCAGCTCATGGTGCTTCCACGATACCGTAAACAGTTGATAAGAAATTGGTAACGAGGCGTTGTGCGGTTTCACGATCTCGATACAGCGATTCGAACTCGGCAGCATTATGTTACAGGGTTTCGTGGAAAATTACGCTAATTAACCTGACTGCTAGGTAGTCGATGCAATACACAACAGCAACGCGTGGGAATTTGTACCGTTCCCACATTTGTAATTTATCAAATTTCTAAGCGTTACGTTATAAATTTGTCAATCTTGATTGACACGTTGCTCGCTTCACAAATAAGTTAGTTTTCTCTTAAAACAATTATTCTAAATTTCTCTGACCGACCGGAAATAAATTGATTTAATAAATTGATGGAAATCCTTAAAGTTTCATTATTCACGTGAAACACTTTGTAAATACTATTTTAACACTCTGCAATTCCTATGACGGAGTGAAAACGCTCGGGCTTGTAAAAAAAAACGAACAAAAACCGCGACGTAATCTTCGCTTTTCATTCCCGCCACGCATTTCCCGGCGGGATCGAGCCGAAAATCAACGCCTCAGCGTTTCCCCGTTTCCCGAGGTATAATTTTCTATCCCCGGCAATTTTCTTTCTCCCTGATAATAATCTCGCCGGTCAAAGGAATCGCCGTCACCGTCACCGTCACTCGCGTATAACGTACACACACACGTATACGTTACGTGCGGGCGTGTAATCCGCGCGAAATAATAAATGTTTGCAACGATTTTCTTTTCCGTCGCGGGCGACCGTTCGGCCGGCGTTGTCAGCCGCCGTTAATTTACGGCCGCGTAATCCCGCCAGATTCGTGGATTTATCGCCATCCGGCGCATAAATTCCACGGGCAGCGATTATGCGGACTTATCTTTCTGGTCCGCAACGAGAATTTCGCGACTGACGGCGCCGGGGGCTCGTTGTTACGCTCCTGGACCCCGCGACGCCCCCGCGATTAAGAGACGCCGCGACTTATCGCGATCACTCGGTCTCGCGTATACATACATATATACATACGTACATACATACATACATACATGCATACGTGGCTATTAATTTTCGCAAGTTCGATGTTTAATTCTGGTAAGCCGCGTGGATGTCCGCGTGAGAAATGAACACCGTGATAAGCGGAATTTAATGCCCGATTAAAGGACACGTACGCAAGTACTTTTAGCAAGGGCGTCGACTAGCGATAAGTGTATTTGTACGCCGAACGATAAAAGCATTTTCATCGGTCTTAACGTTCGAGACCTGCCAAACGTTTGTTTTTAGTGTTCCGATGACTGCGGTGTCCGAATTCGTGGGGTAATCGAAGACAAATATTATCGTTGGACCTGGGCGGGAAGCTGTATGTTTCAAGTATAAGGGAGACATTAGCTGGGTATTTGTTACTTTGTTACGATTTACAATACCGTGAATTTGTTTGTAATGAATATGTGATTTAAGATCGGATTCTCATGATTTTATTATTATTTGACAGGGAGGATAGAATTAGTAACTCAATTATTGCTTTAGGAGTCTATTAAATATACATTCATGCCGAAGTATTCCATGTACTTGGAGAAATTGTCCTTTGGTTACCTTACACTTGACATTCCGAAGCTATTGCAAACACGTTGTACAACTACTAAGTTCATTAAGTAAGACAGTGTGTTACCTGGGATTAGGATGACAATGGCATCATCACCAAACGTAGTTTCTGCCACCAAACAAAGAATACTAAAAAGTAAGTGATCGTAGCAGTGACACCTTACGTCTGAGTGACCATGAATTCGTTAATCACAATAGAAAATAAATCAAACGATGAGTAATAGACAGGAAGTCAACCAGGAAGAAGGAACACCTTCGATATATATATTATCATTTAACTTTTTAGACATTTGACATATCTGTGTCACTGGCTGAACGTGTATTTCCTTCTCTCGTACACGTATCGGTGTACGAGAAGCGTTTCCTCGCAGGAAATTTATTCATACCCTACCAAACAAGCTCTCTGTATTTCCATTTAAAATCACTTTGTCCCCGGGCTTGTATTACTTTTCGACAGTTTTTGTATCCCCGTCGAAATATCCGATTCCGCGCGCTCTGTGTGTTCCGTTTGTCCGTCAATGAAGTCTGCCCGGGAAACGGGAAATCTGACGCTTGTTAGCATACCGCACGCCGTCGGATAATAAAACGGTTCGTTGTGTACGTTTAATAAAGTTTCGTCTTCTATTTGTCGGCGTCGATGCTCGATTCAACGATTATTCACGATCAGACGAATATATATACGCGGCCGTTGTACGTCGGTGGCAATTAAATTTTCCACCGACATCGCGTTGTTTCGCGTTGCTCGATAATTTCTATTTTGTTCCTTTTTTTTTCCTATTTCAATCTTTTCCTACCTAAAATCCTGGCGTGGCAGTTTTTGACAATATTAACGATACTATATTGCTATAGGCGATGTTCCTTCCGTTTGCTTTTGCACCGCGACGCTCTTCTATCCGGCGTGTTTCAGCTATCTAGCTCGCCAAAGGGAACCCTGCGGTAATGAATATGGTAATTCGTCGTGGACGATGTTAACCGTTAATATCCTCATTCTGTGCAACCTCTGTTAAAGAGTACCGGCGAGGCACACGCGAGCATGTGGTCGTCAACTACTACGAGAAACTTGCCCGCAAACTCGATCATCGTCAAGCAATTTGCCGGCGACTGTCAGTCGACACGTTCGAACGAAATTTGCGGATTTCGCACGGTTGTTTTTTCTCGCGGATATTTTCGGCGGAGAAAGAGATCAGTTTATCGAATGTCGGAGAACAAAGTGTGTTTCTTATTGGAAGATACAAATTAACTTTTCCGGATGTTTTGACTTTTTTAAATTAAGGGTACGTTTTGATAGCAATACAGAATTTGAAGAATAAGTACGGTATATGATAAATTTTCGGAACGAATTGTCCGAGTAACAAACGGCGAATAATATAACTTTGATATTTTTCAGCGGATATACCGGAAACTCGGAATAATTTCGGATAAACTTGATTTACATATGCGCGATACGAATAAGCACGGGGAATAAAAATCGATGATACATTTTAATGATAATCGACCAGCTATAAACCAATTGTCTTGCTTCCACGTGCGATGAAAAGTATCGCCTGAATTTCGATGTATAAACATTTTATTATAAAAAACAAACGCTCACTCCGGCGAGAGAAATGGGAGAATTGAAAATATCATTTTCCAAGCTACAAATTCAGCCTTATTTTATCCGAACCGGACAACTGAAATAATATAAAACATTCGCGAGTAATTTATTCGACCGTGATACAAAGTGACATTATTTTTCTTAAAAATATTTCGAATGTAATGAAACTCCCTGCGAGGCATGTAATACCGTGTAAACGAGTTGGCAACAGTTTTCCCAGCAACATTTTGCAAATTGTGGTATCTTCGCGCGTGGCCGGCATTTTTAAGAGAAAACGTAACGAAATCCGACGTAAGCCTGGTGCGCTAATCGCCGTCGGAGAGGGTTTCAATATATTTTGTAGTTTATCTGACCCGCCCCATTCACGGCTTTCCGCGAACGGCTGAAAATAAATCCTTCGTTATTATATCCGTCGAAGCTCTAACGGGCTTTGGTTCACTCACGGTATTACATATCTATCGTCGCAACGAAACCCTCTTACGTTTGTAGATAACATCGTGATTACAATATTTCTCTTATCGACTCTCAAATATGTCGCGAAACTCAATATTCTCCACACTATCATTCACCCTCCACATCCTCCCAGTGTATAACCAAATGAATAAAAAAAACTGAATTGCAATGGTTTCTAATACATATAATATAATAAATAAATACATAAATTAGTCTTTTACCAGCAATTAAACAAATTTTATCCTTTTTATATCCACGATGGTTTCATACAGTTCTCATAATTCATCCCTGAGTCCAGGAGTTCGATACTAATACTAATAATAATAATAATAATAATACTAACACTTCATAATTCACCCATATCAGATACGACTTCAAACAAGAAGCACTCCCGGGTCCCCCGGGAGAAACACTCCCCGAGGGAACGTTGTTCCCGTGCGCGCAAATAACAAAACGCACAGCGACGTTGTACACTGCGATGTCGTTGGATGCGAATCGGTCCTTAAGCGTATATCTATCGGGAATTCGAAATGCAGTCTCGTGGGCAACGTGTATATGTATATCTACATATACGTATGTACGTTACATCCGCAACGGAACGGAACCGTGACGCGGGGAGAAATTGCGTTCCGCGGCGGGGATCCGAATTTAAACCGTCGTATTATCGCGCCCACCAGGTCCGCCGGCGATGCTTTTCGCAACGGTTCCTTCGTCCCGGATATATACATATATATATATACGTATATATATGTATGTATATGTACGTTGGTACGATACGAGCTACCGATATCGGTTTGTCGAGCCGTGGAGCGTCCCGATGCCCGTCGTTTCGAGATTTTGGACTCCGATTGAATCCGCGGCCGTGATATATATGTACGAACGGCTCGGAAAAGCACTTGCCGTGAATTACATTTATATTTACACTCGAAGCACCGTCGTAACTATCATAATACTTTTATTGCGCTCTCACAAAAGGCGTTGAGAATTTTTATTCGTCGATAGACACACACACACAGAGCCACGTAAACGTACGTATATACGTACATACTCATGTATGAACGTGGAAATATTTCATTGAAATTCCACGGATTTTATTGCGCCACATTTTACTTATTCCCGGAATGACTTCGGCCCCCGAGTAATGTCATCTTAATCGTCATTCCACCCGCATAATACATCGTGATACGTGAAAACTTTCCCGTTTCAATTCGATCGTTTACGACCGCGTAGTTACACGATGTTTAAAGATAACCGATAGTAAATAAGACCAGAGTTGTGGCAGTTGTTTGAGAGAAAAAAAAAAAAGAACGAATGGATACTTCGCGGGGGAATTACACCGTTGAAAAATATACATGGTTTTTAAGCCCCGAAGAGAGTATCGTAGAAGTCGTATCTTCGGCTACGAGCGAATTTAAACGGCCGCATTACCTTAGATGCGCTCGATGATATTCCGCTTCCTTTTACCGGTAACTTCTGCCGCAAGTATGTACGAGGAACCATCGCTACTTTTATTGCCCCGTGCTTACTCCGTATCCGGCAGAGTTGTTTTTCGATTTGATCGCATCCAATTCCCCGTGTGCTTCCGTGTCTCTCTCTCTCTCTCTCTCTTACTTTTCCTTTTTATTTATTTATTTATTATCTTTTTTTTAACTCCGCTCGAACAACACCTATCCCTTTCCACGTGCTCGCTCGTTTCACCGTTTTCGATATCGATAAATTATACGATTTTTCCTCGTTTACGGTAGTTTTCCCCCCTTTTTCTTATGTTCTTACCCTCGTCGTCGTTGAGAATATAACTCGTCGCGAGAGAATTAATATCACAGTTATTCCACGTTTGTGTGCGACGGTAATTTCAATCCAAAGTGCGGGTTCTTTTTTCTCGATTCATCGGTCGAAGTTCCGCGCGGCAAGCGAACCTTTCATCTTCGCCGAGGCTTTGAGGCCTTCGGTGGATAATAACCCGCGCCTCCTTTTCGATTCTCTTTAATCTTTCTGATTTCCTTCCGTCGTCCGTCCGAACGAAGATCGACGCCCAGGAGGACCGCAAGCTTCGGGATAATTGAACCGATAGCATGCATTAACGATAAAACCGTGGCACATGCGCAAAGGGGATTTGCCCGAACGAATTTACGATATCCGCTTACGATACGACATCCGACCTGATAAAAGTAGATGCAACGCGAATTATCGCCTGCGAATTTATCGGCCATCCCGTTATCACGATCGGCGTGTCGTTATCCCGTGAACGACGTCCTTCTGTTTCCCGGATAACTGTGCGGCGGTCGTCAAAGACGGTTTTTATCGCGACAACTGGGATTGGTGTCGAATTGTTTTTTCTTTTTTAGTATTGTTATTCCGAAGATTCATACGTGACACTTCAGGTATGACACAGTGTATTTTTGATAACGAAATCTGTGCTAATTATAAATTCATCGTGATTTGCTATTTAGATGTAGAAATCTTTTGGTTTCACGTTATACAATTTCTATGTACAGTCACAGAAGATATTTGGGATTTAGATAGTTAACTATGATAAACAATAATATTTTTAATAAAAAAAGATTCTCAGCTTCCGAGAGTCGATTTCAATGTTTCTCTTTATACACACATATTTTCCCTCTTTTTTCCGTCGAAAAATCCCATACACCTGTGCTACCCGTCACTTTTCCGTCGCGCATTTCAATTCCCTAGAAAAAACAGCGAGTCGCCCACCAATCGAAATGCACTGTTTCCCTTTATTATTCGCGATATCCTCTTACGGGGGCTTCAGTTTCACCGCGTCCCGTTCCCGTTTTCCAATCCTTTTCACCGCGGAAAAAGTGGACCACGGCCAGGGCGTGTCCTTTGTTCGAGCACCCCGGCGGAAGAGGATCGCGAAGAAACCGCGGAAGCTTCTCCGTGGAAACGATACACCCGGGTGGACAATGGCCCATTTACCCGGAGATATTCGAACCCCTGGAAAGCCCCGCGGCGTCACATTGATCTTTCCTTCTGTTCCCGTCCGTCCCTGGGGTACCCGGTTATCCTCTTTTTCACCCTGGGCAACACCTACCTCCCGCCATTTCCCGTTGGAAGCCTCGGTCACCGGGTTTTACTTGGTCGCCACTGCATCCACGCCGGAAGCTAATTTATTTCCTATACTTTCGCGAGGTCGAACGTGGCCCGCATAGTTTCGCCATCGCGTGCTTTTGTACGATGAGAACGAAATAGGGAAAGGCTCAAGAGGGTGGGGATAATTTTGTAGTAGGGGTACAATTTTTTCGTCGATTACTTTCCGTTGTTATTTTTTTTTTCTCTCTAAGGTTCTCTGGCTGTTGATTATCGCGCAGGGTTGATTAGCCAAGTGTATTATTTTAATATGATAACACCGGGAGTGGTTTACCCCGGGGTTTGATAGCGAGGGGTAATATTATCGGCGAACAAAAAAGAAAGAAAAAGAAAATGTGTAGATTATACGAGGTATAAAATATACATAGTCAGACGCGAACGTCTAAATTGGATTTAATTGAGAATTCGATCGTACAGCTAATGAAATTACGGGGAATCGACAATAGTCCCGCGTTATAATTATCGGCCGGGAATTATGGTGGAATTAGTTTCATTCTTCCGTACGCGAGTTTTCGCCTTTTCATTTGATAACGGTCGTTAGGGAAATTGTTATTTATAGAGCGTTAATTAGCCCGCGCGCTAATAAAGCGTATTTGAGGTTAGTTATATTCCACCGTGGGGAAAATAAGGGGAACTAGAATAACGGGCGCGTAAGTAAAGATTTGCACGTTGCCCTATTAATTCTAAGATTCCCCGGCAAACGGTGGAAAGAGACTGCGTAACGAAATACCTTTCGCGTTTTGCCCAACCGGTGGGGTTAGCGGGAACTTCATTGCTGACTTGTTTGTATTTATTTGCCCGGCCGAGTGTATTTGCACGTTTCCGGACTTCCCGGATCGGTCCGCGGAAAGTTGAAAATTAACGGGCTCACTTGGCCCGTAATTAGCGTGCTCGGTAACCGCGTCGTTTTTAATTATCAATTCCCGACGTGCCCGTCATTTCGACTAAGCAAATTTATTAACGATTAACGTGCCGGAGACCGACATGACACGAGTTCTTTACGTAATAACGAAATACCGTGAAAACCTTTGTCGAATAAATCACGATGTATCCGTGATTCGATAAATCACTGTTTTCATCGCGGCATAATCTTCAATTTTTCACTCGTTTCAACAGATTCTTTATGCATTGGAAAGCGCATATAAGTCTGGTACCTTTGCCTCGGAAGGTGGATTCAATAAATCATGATTTCGCACGTATTACAGTGCCGTCACGTTCAGATCCAGTTTTGCGTGAAAAATGTCACGCTACGTGGGAATCTCGTTAGGGAATCAATTCGCACGTTTTCGCGCAATTTACCGGTTACTTTCTGGTTTTTCTTAAAAAATTAACATCGATGAATTCTAACGATGCCACGCATTTCGCGGGGAAAATTCTGTTCCTGTTATCTGTACGCTGGAAAATCAATGAACCACCCTCCGTCCACCGTTATCTTAGAGGTAATTAAAAGATTAGTTAACATAGTTTGCGAATCCATTAATTCAGCGAGTAAATCGACGGCAAAGTTAATAAATCACGAAGTGTCCACCGTCGAGATTAACAACAATTGCGTAATAAAATCTATTTTAAAAGACGAACAAAACGGAAAAGTACAAAAAATGTCTATTCCCTCGAATCATCAGAGTCGAATTGTTCGCTGTTCATGTTCTAAAGGCGCACGTATATGTAATTCTTACCTGGCCAGGAGCATTTAATCCCGGTGCGCGAAGTAAAACGGTGTCCATTCCGTTCTTTTAACGTTTCATTAAGTAATGGCTTGCTTTCCATTACGGCCGAATATACTTCCGTAGTCTCGCGCTCGGTTCCCCGGGTTTCGCGCGCACTTTGTTATAATTACACGTCAGCACGGTAAATGCACTTACCTTAAACGATAACCAGGAAGCAAGACGCTGAAGACGGGACTTACGTAAGTACAAATAGATCGTCGCGTTTCGCTAGACATCGAATGATCTCTGGGCACATATACAATAGGGCAAAATGTCCGTGTGTTAAGACACGGTACTGATAAATTAATTTCTATAAGATTCCTTTTTTTTTTCTCTTGTCGAATCGACGGCTAACATTTTTGGGAGTGTCTGTGCGACATCGGGTGTATGTATGTATTAGCGTTAATCACAGATACAAAGACAGAATTTAATAACGACACTTTAATGGGAACACGAACTCAGGATATATTTAAACGCCTGAGTGTTATGTGTATATATATATGTATATATTTATAATCGCGTTCATCATAAAAGTACAATAATAGCTTTATATCAAATCACGAGGAGAAATTCAGTATTCACACGGTAGGCGCGGGTGGTAGCTCTCTCTCTCTTTCTCTCTCTCTCTTTCTTACTTTCTTTCTCGCTCACTCTCTTTCCACCTGTCTCTCTCTCTCTCTCTCTCTCTCTCTCTCAAGAGTATCGATTTACCGAGGACCGTTACGTGTGTGTGTATGTGTGTTTTGTATTTCAACGTCTTTTTTAATCCTTTCGTTTTGTAATCTGAAGCCTTTCACGTGATGCCAATAAGGCCATTATTTATGGTTAATCAATCACGAAGTTTCGAGAGTACTAAAAGTACGAAAATTAATATAGACAATGAAATTAATAACAACAAACAGTTACAAAAGTGAACGGATAACCGCTCGTCGTCGACTGTTTTCGAAAGTGTTTGGAATGACTAACATATACAATATAATTAATATATAAACGCGGGCGAATAATAAATCAACAAAACTGAATAGCAATAGGGACAATAGTCCGCGGATTCTTCCGTGTAGTTTCGTTTTCATTTTCGTTCGTTCTTTTTTTTTCTAGTTTATACGAATGTCATGTACAACATACATAGCCGAGAAATGTCGAGGCAGATCGAAGCCAGAGAACGAAGCCATTAACGAACTTCCGTTCGACGTATCTTCTTACGCTTTGTTTCCTATTGTTTTCCTTCGCAACTTTTAATCGCTTAGTTCTCTTTCGCCGTTAATCTTCCTATTGCTTCTTCCGCCTTCCCCTTTTGGTCAGCCGATTATCCACGTAGTATTTTTTTTCTTTCTTTTTTACACAGTCGCTAGTACCGCGTCCTTCGGGCACGCGATAACGACACTCGCTTTTTTTTTTTTATTCGTTTTACCATACATTCGTAATTACACTTAACTGGTCCGTCGATTTGATGTAACATTACGCGATCTCGAGAGCCACGGTAGAGAAATCGTATCCGAAATTACCGGAGCGACGATTACAAACGAGAAACTGAAAAGTTCAAAGCGATTCCATTTGTTATCGTCATGGGATAAAAAAAAAATCACGGGTCAGTTCGTGAACGTGTTAAATATTACGTAACCCGGAGTATCTATGATACCGTTCGCATCTCTATGAGTTATTTACTTTATTTGTTTCATTTTCAATTAAATACCTACGGACGATGAAATTTCAGGCCTCTCTACACGATCGAACGAATTGTTCCCTGTGAAAATATTCACTGTTCTCGTGACGTAGCGATTGAAGGTCCGGTAATAGCGTCTAGGATAGAAAGGCATTTAAAAAAAAGGGGCAGGCGAAAGGGTGAGTTTTTTTTTTCTCGTTAAGGGCGTCACTAATCAGGCACTTTATAATGTCCGTCACCCTTTTCCGTTTTCCTTTTTTTTTTTCTTTTTTTTATGTTCATCTTGTTCGTACATCGCCACACCTCCGTTGAAAAAAAAAAGAAAAGAAAAAATTGGTATCTTGGCGTTACACACTAGATACATATGCACTCGACAAAATCGGTGACGCGCCTGACCGTTCGAAAAACAAACAAAATAATGTATTTAGCTAAAACACCTTGTTCACCGCCATTCACACGACGCGCACGCAATCGCACTACCAATAAGTAAACAACAATCACACTTCTCCGTACAGCGCGTCAGAAAAAATGTTTCTTTACTATCACGTTTTGAACGAATTTTCTTGTTCCTTAAATCTTCCACCCTTATCTGTCTCTCTCTCTGTCTCTGTCTCTATCATCTTGTTTATCTTCTATATTACTTCATATTTCCACCCACATTGTTCTCGTCTTTTCTTCTCCTACTAACGTCTTCTGTCCTCGTTTAACGTATATCTATACTTTGTTCTCTAGGTTTGTTTTTTTTCTGTGTCTCGTACGACTTGGATCTCACTCGAGCTTGATTGTGTGTGTGTTGTGTTATTCCCGTTTCGACTCCCGACACGGTAGTACGGCCATATCGTGAAACACGCGATTTATCGTAATTGAGGCCGGCCGATCTCCGTGAAGACTCTTCGACAGGAGGTGCTGTCGGCGATCAGACAGATCGGTCATCATTTAAGTCATCAGTTCCGTCGTGTCGTCGGCGTCAACGTCGTCGGCGGGCTCCACCCTCATCGCCAGTTGCGTGTAACCCATGTTCGCCTCCCTCCGTCCGGACATCGCCTAGGGAATAAAAGTTACCATGGTTTTCACTGGTACGCTCGCAAATACGAATTTCGAATATTGGCAAATGTCAAACAATTTTGTAACAACGTGGGGAATGCATATGTAACGACGATGAATTTTTTTTTTTTGGAAATTTTCACAGACGCGAAAGAAACGTTCGAAATTAAAACAAAAAAAAAAATGGATTCTCTGATCGTTTCTATATGGTTTTAGTGTTAAATGTGATGGGAGAAATCAATATTTTGTAATACAAGGGTGATTTATGTGACGGTAAAAATGTAAAGGAAATATATTTTGATAATTTTTAAATTCTTGTAAAAGCACGTGAGATACGACGGAAGGTAAATTTTCTACGGTGTTGCTTGATGCGCGTATAAAGTGGTTCTCGTCGTGTTTTACAAAATGAAATATGAGCGTACCTGCAGCGCGATGAATATAGTCGCAAACAAAGCGACGGACGCCAAGCAAATGGCTACAGCCATGGTCGTAGCTGCTGTTACAGCGAGCGAAGCTGAGTCGGTCTTATCGGTTGCTTTGCCGTATTTTGCGTATACTTCCGAAATAGACGTGTCAGCTGGCACGAACTCCGTACCCGGTACCCTTCTTTTACCAGCTGGTGAGCTGTTCCTGCAGCCACCTAAAATCGGGAAAAATATTGAAGCCGAGTGTTACCGAATCTATGATTTTTCACTGGCACGGGAATTCTGACGCGGTGAATTGTCGTAGCGAAAAAATTGCGAAACATGAAAACGTTAAATTTTGGAGATGTAGAAAACGCCCACGCGCACAAATTTCTAAACACGGAAATTCCCAAGCGTACATGTTTTTAAACGCAGAAATTCCCAAGCGTACAAATTTCTAAACGCGGAAATTCCCAAGCGTACATGTTTTTAAACGCAGTAATTCCAAAGCGTACAAATTTCTAAGCGTGGAAATTCCCAAGCGTAGAAATTTTTAAACGTGGAAATTCCCAAGCGTACAAATTCCGAAACTTGGAAATTTCCAAGCGTACAAATTTCTAATCTTGGAAATTCCCAAGCGTACAAATTCCGAAACTTGGAAATTTCCTAGCGTACAAATTTCTAAACTTGGAAATTCCCAAGCGTACAAATTCCGAAACTTGGAAATTCCCAAGCGTACAAATTTCTAAACCCTAAAATTGCCACGCGTACAAATTTCTAAGTGTGAAAATTCCAAAGCGTACAAATTCCTAAGCGTGCAAATTCCTAAACGCGCAAATTCCCAATCGCGCAAATTTTCACGCGTTTCAATCCCTAAACACTGAAATTCCCAAGCGTACAAATTTCTAAGCATTGAAATTGCCAAGCGTACAAATTCCTAAACGCGCAAATTTCCACTTATACAAATTCCTAAACGCCGAAATCCCTAAGCGTACAAATTCCTAAACGCGAAAATGTCCACTCGGTGCAAATTTCCCGGCGTAGAAATTCCCCAGCGGCGCAGCAATTAAAATACATCGATATCCCTACCAGTTTCCGGATCACATAGGCAACACTCTTCAGCGTGTGCGCCTTTCTCGTTCCCGGTGCAGCACGGCACACACTGGTTATTCAGTTTGTCCAAGTGCAACGGCGGCGAACAGGCCGCGCAGCTGAATTTTCCAGGTCCGGTGCATCTGCGGCAATCCGAGTGGCAACTCTTGCACAATTGTGTCAAGGGATCGTAATATTGTGCCCCAAGGCACTCCATGCACAGTCCACCCTCGAGCATAGAGTGCGGTGGACAGGATGTGCATTCTAGTGGTCCTTCGCCTGCAACGTATTCATACCGGTCAGTGGTATACGTTATTATTATGGAAAACAACGAAAAAAAAAAAAGAGAGAAAACGTCCAATCGTACTCACCTTTGCACGTACGACAGTAGTGGTGACACTTCTGGCAACCGAAGTTGGATTTGAAGAAGCCTTCAGGACATTCTGGATGGCACTCACCCGCTGCCAGTTGCCAACCTCGAGGACAAGTTACACATTGATCCCTCCTGGGTCCCGAACACGTTCTACAGGACAGATAACATTTGGCACACTGTCCTCTGTCGCTATAATACCTGCAATAAAAATAGAATTCTCTTTTAATAGTTGTACTTCGTTTTACGCGTTCTATCTCGCAAACAATATTTATCTTTGTATCATTCAATTTCTTCTAACGATCTAAATATGTACAGGGTATGACAAAACGTGTGGACATATCTTTGGGAATCGATAGAACGTACCAAAATAAGAAAAGAAAGTTTTAAAAAATCATATCTCCAAAATGATAAGTCGTAGAAGGCTAATTTTGATTACAATATAATCGGAAGGGATCACAGTTTAGTATCGGTAACTAGCATTTATTCTTGTTAATAAAAAAAAAATGTTATTTCCTACAAAATAAATCGAACGAATCTTTTCTTTATTCAAAACAATCTTGGATTCCAACTATACAAAAAATCGTAATCCCATGCGAATATGATAGTCTATCAAGTTACCCTTGAGCGCACGAGGACCTGCATTCGCCGCTCTGCAGCTGCAAGCCGTCCTGACAGGACGTGCAATTTAATCGTGAGACGCAGCTCTTGCAGGTATGCAAACAAGGCACGCAGACTGGTCTCGAGGGTTGCGCCACGGAGTAGAAACCGTCGTCGCATTGCGATACGCAGCGTTTTCCTTGGAGTAGCAACGAATTCTGACAGGAGATACAATAATCCTCCGTAGGGCCCGCGCAGGTTTCGCAGGACGAGTGACAGGGCTTGCAGTGTCCCTCCTCGTAGAACTGCGAGTTGTCGCAGAGATCGCGATTCGCCGGGGCGCAGAGGTTCTTTTTATTCAAACTCCAGCCGTCTATGCAGCTCGTGCAACCGGAAGTGGCGCAGCTAGCGCATCCCGGTGGGCATGGCACGCATTCCCGGCGTTTCTTGTCGGCGCTGTATCCAACTGGGCAAGATCCGCGGCAGGTACCTGGGAATTCAGAAATAGACTTGTGCTTTCTCGCGTGGAAATTCGAAAGTTTCGCGGATACGGAGAGTCATGGTTTGAATCGGTGGAATTCGAAGTAAATGAGATATTTAGTTACTTTAATAGTGGTCTTAGTTCGTTTGGTCAGATCTTTTTTTATCGTTAATTATAGTAAAAAATATATATGTTACGGTTAAGTATATTGAGATTGTACGTAAAGAATTCGAATGGAGTTGGAAAATATTGTATTAACGCTACTTAACACACAAATATTTAACAAAATTTTCATACTTTTCGGGTTTGTATAAACAAATTGTATCTTTCAGTTGCTTTTTCTTTCGTATCTGGCAGCTTCGAGGTGATTTCTATTTCTTTTTGTTGTGTTTTCTTGTTTTTCTCGCGAATACGTACCGTTCAGGGAAAACAATCCAGGCCGACAGGCGATGCATTGATTCTCGGCGGTGCCGTTGCAGGTTTCGCAAGTGGAATGACACGGGGCGCAGTTGTAATCTTGAGTCTCGTAAGTGTAGACAGGGCAGGCCGCGTAACACTTGTTTTCGTGCATCACCAAGTGGTGCTCGCAACTGGTACATTTGTCCGGTCTATCCTGGCAACTGGCGCAATTCGCCTCGCAAGGTACACACGTGCTGTTTTCGGTATCTGTTCGGGGTAAACAGGAAGAAATTGCGGAAATGAAGAAACATCGTGTCGGACCCTATTCTCCAAAGAATTCAGTATATTCGATGCACGATTTTGTTTGGTAAAAGTATAGAAAAAATAATGAGGATTATCGTATATTTAGCAATACAAGTGTCATGAAGCGTGGAAAATTTGTGGGATAGCAATTTCAGACCTAGGAAACTCGAGGTGCAAATGTTTTCGAGCAGAAATTTGCAAATATAGAAATTTTAAGCGTAGATATTTATAAGCATAGAAATGTCAAGCGCAGATATTTCCAAGCATAGAAATTTCAAGCACAGATATTTCCAGGCATAGAAATTTCAAGCGCAGATATTTCCAAGCATAGAAATTTCAAACGTAATAATTTCCAAGCACAGAAATTTCAAACGTAAAAATTTCCAAGCATAGAAATTTCAAGCGCAGATATTTCCAAGCATAGAAATTTCAAACGTAATAATTTCCAAGCACAGAAATTTCAAACGTAAAAATTTCCAAGCATAGAAATTTCAAGCGCAGATATTTCCAAGCATAGAAATTTCAAACGTAATAATTTCCAAGCACAGAAATTTCAAACGTAAAAATTTCCAACCATAGAAATTTCAAGCGCAGATATTTCCAGGCATAGAAATTTCAAGCGCAGATATTTCCAAGCATAGAAATTTCAAACGTAATAATTTCCAAGCACAGAAATTTCAAACGTAAAAATTTCCAAGCATAGAAATTTCAAGCGCAGATATTTCCAAGCATAGAAATTTCAAACGTAATAATTTTCAAGCACAGAAATTTCAAACGTAAAAATTTCCAAGCATAGAAATTTCAAGCGCAGATATTTCCAAATATAGAAAATTTAAGCGTAGATATTTCCAAGCATAGAAATTTCAAGCTCAGATATTTCCAAGCATAGAAATTTCAAGCGTAAAAATTTCCAAACATAGAAATTTCAAACGTCAAAATCTCCAAGTACAGAAATTTCAAACGCAGATATTTCCAAACACCATAACTTCAATCCCAGAAACTTCCAAGTATTAACCCTAATCAATCCCAGACAATTCAACCCTCAGAAATATCAATTCCACCAACTTCAAACTTCCATAATCATAAATAATAAATAACCATTAAAAGACTATCAATCGACTATCACAACAAACACTTATCATCCACGTAACCATAGTTGCGATAAATTCAAATTTAGTCCATCCGGGCTAATGAGCTATCAATTTATCGATCCCCGTAGCCAAGGCTTGCAACAGCCGTCGGCCTTTGGCACATAAACTCTGTTAAACGTACTCTCGTAGTAGCCCTCCGGGCATTGCTGAAGACACACTGCCAGGTCGGTGACACGCAGGTGAGCTGGTGCACAGGACAGACAGGAATCCTGGCCGGCTCCGGCGCAAATTTCGCAGGACTCGTGACAGGGCCAGCAAACGCCACCCTGGTTCGGGAAACTTCTCGGTGGACAACGGCTCACGCACGTGCTGCAATTTGCCAGACTCGAGTCAAGTTGCTTCCTCGTCTGTCGTTTTACAATTGGAACAACGAAACGACGGGAAACGGGATCGGAAACCGCTCCAACAGGTTTCTGGATCCCGTAGATCGCGGACGAACGGTTAATCACGTAATTAGCTTTGACTACTGACTACGGTTAAGTGGTTTATTTACGTGAAATCATTAATTTGTTTTAACACTATTTAGATTGAAATATGTGCACGTGTAATTTTATATGGGATTCGAACGATCGGATTTATATGATTTAGATAGTATGGTAAATGTGTAATCTTGGGAAAAGCGAAGATAGAATTTTTTATGTGTTTTTTAATTAAGTGTATTATTATGTAAGAAAACGAAGTGTAATTATAGAGGTCACTCTACCGTGACGTTAATAATAATCGTCGATATTTCAATTACAGGCCGAGCACGTTCCGTAAACCGGTAGAGTTGTCAATGTTTCTTTAAATTTCGCTCCGGTTGATGAAAGGAACTGCACGGGTTTTTTAATTACACCGGTATAATAAGCAATGAGGGAAGGACGTTTTAATTAGTTACAGGATAATCAATTTCGCTATCAAAGGGCCGGAGATAAAAACGACGGGACGAATGGACTGTCACGTTTCCGTTTTAAATTCCGCGCGGTGTGTTGGTGTGTCCGGCCGCGTGTACGTGTTGAATTTAGAATACACAGATAACTAATCCACGTCGCGCGGGGGGATACATAAAATTTACTTTAATCTTACCGAGTCGACATATAAAATTCTCGTTTTGTAAACGCCGGGAAAATTTATTTTCTGGGTTATTACGACTCGGAATTTTTCGCAAAAAAAAGAAGATAATATATATACACATATAAGTGCATGTGTATATACGACGCAAGAAGTATGTATAGGAATAAATCTTGCTTAAAACTATTTCCCGCGGACTGCTCGTATTACGGGGTTTTGTTTAACTACGAAGCCGCGTGGCTATCTAAATTTATAAAAGTCGGTAAATATTTGAACGCGTAGAAATTGCATAAATACCGCGCGCCTGACGAATTAAAGTAGGT
The DNA here is from genome assembly GCA_917499265.3 of Mimumesa dahlbomi. Lineage (NCBI taxonomy): Eukaryota > Metazoa > Arthropoda > Insecta > Hymenoptera > Crabronidae > Mimumesa > Mimumesa dahlbomi. The sequence continues at coordinate 3,169,173 of OU824113.1, read as the reverse complement.
ACGTTGACGCATTAAAAATCCAATTTCGGTGAGCAACCGAAATGATGCTAATAAAATGAATAATTCATCGTCGTGTATCAACAATTTCTGTTACACAAAAATCATAATAATTAATAACCCGGTATATACTAAATAACTATTTCATCCCTTTCCCGTATACGTCTACACGTATCGTACATATACGTACGCATACACGTATACATAGATACATACATACGTATAAACATGTAGCGCACGATTTACCAGGGAAAACGGGTGTAATTCAATATTAACCTACCGCAGAAGGTGTGGAAGTGTTAATAATCTGCTTTTAATAATTTCCATATATCCCATTGCACTTGAATCGGACATGAAAACGCGACCGAAATTTCCCCGAATATTAATTGTGTTACATTTAATTCCACCATACCCGTTCGATAAACCGCCGTCTCTCCTCGCTAGAAACACTGTGAATGCTAATCATATTATTCACGCAAGGGTGAAACATTCGATATCAAATATTAGTAGCATATCGTACAAGCACAATAATTAATCGAAACCAAACATTTAAAAAAAACTATCGTTATTAAAACAATCAACTTACTTGTCGAGACGATAATTTTTACACGCAACGCATTGCGTAGGGCCCTTCCCGAAACAACCCTGCGAATCGCATTGGGCGTCGCAGTCGTGGAGGATCCTCCTGGTGGTGTCCAGGGTGTCCTCTCCGACCTGCGTGTTCGCCGAGGGTGAATCGTATGCGGAATTATCACCTGGTAGTCGATTGGTCAGAAGGGGTGCCGACGATCCGTCCAGGGTGGCCACGGACGCCTGGATATTCGACGCGGCGCCGGCGTACGGGCCCTGGTAGCCCTGAAAGGTAGACGGAGGAAAGAAGTCGACGTCGACGTCGCGATGGCCCAGTGCTAGCCGATCATCGTCTACCGTGAATGGATATTGCACGGAGGCATACGGAGAATGGGGTTGTACCGAGTTAAATTGCCGGGTTCTGATCCGGATGGGGTTCGTCGCGGTGCCGTAAAAGATCAGCTGCCACTTCTTGAGGATTCCTGGAACAAAAGGGAATTGGGAAGGGGACGATTAGTAGGGGAATTATATCGATTATAATAGATTTTCATGGAAAATCGAAAGTTGCGTTGTTTTGTAGAATTGTGAGTCGTTTATATGGGATTTTAATACTAACGTACCGGTACTATAATACATAGTACTGTACTATACTAGTGCTATAATACATAGTACTATACTATACTAGTACTATAATACATAGTACTATACTATACTAGTACTATAATACATAGTACTATACTATACTAGTACTATAATACATAGTACTGTACTATACTAGTGCTATAATACATAGTACTGTACTATACTAGTACTATATTAGTACTATAATACATAGTACTATGCTATACTAGTATTGTAATACATAGTACTGTACTATACTAGTACTATAGTACATAGTACTGTACTAAACTAGTACTATAATACATAGTACAGTACTATACTAGTACTATAATACATAGTACTGTACTATATTAGTACTATAATACATAGTACTATGCTATACTAGTATTGTAATACATAGTACTGTACTATACTAGTACTATAGTACATAGTACTGTACTAAACTAGTACTATAATACATAGTACAGTACTATACTAGTACTATAATACATAGTACTGTACTATATTAGTACTATAATACATAATACTATACTATACTAGTGCTATAATACATAGTACTATACTTGCATATTATCATGAAGGGTCATTTGACCTATCATGAAATAAACGTAAATTTTAATTGTAATTAAACTACAATTCTGAAGCAAACTTTGAAAGTTGTTACATTTGACCCCAGCTTGGTACGTTTAGTGTTAACGATATTAGATGCGAGTGATGGAGAATGTACGTGTGTATTATAATTTCCAACCCTCCCAATATTATTAGGTATAACTATAAAAAAAATTATGATACTAGAAATTTGACGGGACGTATCGATCATTAGATGGTGAAGGGTTGACAAAGGGTGTTTGAGAACTTTTTGCAGGGTGAATTTCACAGTTTGCCGACCGAGTCTTACCTTTGTTCGTTGTGGCGGGGAGGAAAAAAAAAAGGCCGCGCGTTTCTCGCGGGTGAATTGGCAAGCTATATTTCCATACGGTGAATTTGAACTGGCTGTTTGGAGTTGTTTTATCACCGGTTAGCGCGTCTTTGTGAGCGACCTTTTTTTTTGTACGTCACTCTTTTAGAGAAGTTTTTTAATACCCCCGATTAAAAATGCAGCAGATTTAACGAGATATTTATAGATATATACATATATGTACACATACATATAAGCGAAACTCGTGTATTTCGAAACATTCACCTCGGTACCGTTTTTCTTTCATTTTATTTCCGGCAAACGAGCGACTCGAAGTCGTGACAGAGAAATACAGTAAAAAAAAAGAAACCACGTCGGGAGTTACACGAAAATACCTGTTGAACGGCGTAATTGAAATTGCACGTCGTACTTATGGACACAATGCTCCATTTCCGGGAGCAAGTTATAACAGTCCGCAAGCAACAACCGGCGATCTAACGAAGCGAAAAGCAAGCAACAAACAATACCGGCAAGGATTTTTACTCCTCAAGTAAACCCCGCGCGGAGATAACATCGCGGCGAACTTGCTACCGGCAACGAGAAAATCAACAAATAAATAAAGTTTCGCGCGAGAGAGTGTACCGCCTTCAACACGACGTGAAATTCTATAATCCTTTAATTAAAACATTAATAAAATTTCATCAAACTCGCGAGAATTCTCCTCGACCTTTCCCTGATCAAAACCGAAGTATTAATTACAATCCTTCACAGACGAATTAATTCCAAACGTTAATCATAAACAACTGCATCGTCTATTAACTATAATACAACATTCACTCTAAAATGTACCCCGATAAAAATCTAATCGTTCTAATCGTTTTATCGCTTCCACCACGTTCCAATTATACGGGACAAGTGTTTCTCAGTCCACTAAAAACTTCGTTCAAGAGCCGAAGCACGCAACAAAGTTCTCACCGGGAGTGCATTTCGCCGCTCAATTACGATAATTCGGACTTGACCCAGAACTAATTGTCGCTTAACACGGATCCAAAGCCAGATCTATTCTCAGACCGTGAAACGGGATATTACGCGGAGACTTGCCTGGTGAATTCACGTGCCGGTTGCCGGCATTAATGATCTGTAGAGTCCATCGACCGTCGGCCTTCTCGCCCCAGAAGTGGACGCTGAGGAAAGGCCAGTCGTCGAAGTTCGAGCTAAGAACATCCCTGGGCCTCTCGAAGAGCAGAGTCGACGTTGTTCCCATCGGCGAGGTCAAGAGCAGTCTTAGGTTACCACGTGGGAAGAATCTTAATGAGACCTGTTTCGAATAGGGTTGATAAATATCAGACTTCATTGTCTGTTTTTTTTTTACTGGTATTATAATACACGTATTAAAGTGTTCAATTTCTGATAGCACTGTTGGGATAGAAACTTTATTGTTGAAATGTTAGGGAATTCGGGGCGAAGGAATTTTCAGATTTTCGCAGTTTAGTGCGCAGGAATTCTCAAACTATCAGAATTCGGGGCGCAGGGATTTTGATGATTTTGGAATTTGGGGCGCAGGAATTTCTAAGCCTGGGAAATTAGGGATGTAGGAATTTAAAAACTTAGGGAATTTGGGGCGCAGAAATTTTCATGATTTTGGAATTTGGGGCGCAAGAATTTTCAGATTTTTAGAATTCGGAGCGTAGGAACTTTTGAGCTTGGGAAATTTGGTATGTAGGAATTTGAAAACTTTGAATATTCGGGGCGCAGGAATTTTGGTGATTTTAGAATTTAGGGCAGCAGGTATTTTGATGATTTTGGAATTTGGGGCGCAGGAATTTTGAGAATTTTTAAATTTGTATCGCAGAAATTGTTAAGCTTCTGGAATTTGGGGCGTACGAACTTCTAAGCTTTGGAAAATTGCTATGTAGGAATTTAAAAACTTCGGAAATTCGGGGCACAGGACTTTTCAAAATTTTGACATTTAAGACGCAAGAATTTTTAGAATTTCGCAATTTAATGCGCAGAAATTGCAAGACTTTTAGAATTCAGCGCGCAGGAATTTAGAAGCCTGTGGACTTAGGGATATAGGGATATACTTATAACAGATTCCAATTAACACGTTGAATGCCACTGTGATCACCAGTCACCTACTTAGCACATCCAAACATTTCAATCCATTTCCATCCATACCCAAAACATACTCTCCCACACATCCCAATATTCCAACTCTACAATGACATCATAGTCATTTCACGTAAAAAAATCCCGTGACACTCAACGTGTTAACGTACTTCCTCCTATCTCGTCGGACGTGCCAGTCGGCACCATCCACCAGCCAATCGAAATACCAGCGGTCACCGGTGACCGGTAGCAACGTTGTCGGACGTGTCACGAATCCAGCGTACCCGGCCAAAAGCTAATGCCAATACCTGTTCGCGTTTACGGCACGTCAACAGGCGTTCTTCTTACCTTGCACTGCACGTGCTCCAGGAATCGGACCTCGTTCAAGGATCCAGCGCAGCCGCTCACATCCATATAGACGCTGAGCGTGTAACCGTAGGTGGGATCGATGCGAGTCTCCTCGTTGATCTCGTCGGACTTGCAGATGTGTTGGGGTGGTACGTTGGTCCATTGTTCGGCGAGGCTGACCATGGCACCGGCGTCCATCAGCCCATAACCAAATTTGTGGGAGACCTTTCTCTTGACCCCGTTCAAAATCCACCCGGGTTCCTTTTCCAGCGGTCCGGATCTAGAGGTTAACACCACCAGGTACTGCATGTCCCTCCAGGTGAGACTTGGATTTGCTTCTAGGGCAAGGGCAGCGATACCCGCGGCCAACGGAGCAGACGCCGAGGTTCCCGTGTGTTCCGCGGTGCAAATGTGATCCGGACGTAATTTCGCGTCCATGTCCACCGTCGCGACGCTCTTGTCGTTACCGGGCGTCCCCGAGGAGTACGTGGAGGCCAGCGTCGAGCTGCACTCCTCCAGATACCAGGGTTTGTAGCCACCCTGGGTAGCGCTGGATATGGACAGCGTGAAAATGCTGTTCGTGTAGCCGTCACAGTTGCAGGAGTCCGTGTGACGACCGCCGTTCCCGGACGCCCAGACGAAGATCGACCCTTTGCCCTTGCGACCCTGCGGGCATGTGATTAGAATTTGCTGGGATTGTCTTTTTCTCCAAGGGAATTATGTCGATTTTTTTTAGAGTGGAATAGGGTAATGTTGAACTGGTGCAAAGGTGTGAAATCTATAGAATTTGTGACTTTTTATAGGGATGAATTTAAACAATTTGGAAATTGAAAGGGCTTTGATAGGGTTGTGGGAAAGATAATGAGCGGTTTGAAATTGTTCTGCGCAGCGAATGTTTTATGGTGCAGTATTTATGCGCTGCGAAATTGATGCGCTTTGATTTTGTTATTGAAAAGATAATCGAGCGCTTTGGAATTATTCTGCGCAAACGCATTTGTTAAAGAGCAGTTTTTATATACTGCGAAATCGTTTCGCTTGGAAATGATTGTACGCGACAGAAATTCTGTACGCCTCGAGATCTTTGCTAAAAGTTTCCATGGGTTATTACAGTCTATTTATACATGCTGAAATCTCAGTTGGAAATTTCCCCGCGACGGTTATACGTACTCCGAGGAAATTTCTTCAATTTTCAAGTTTCCACCGGCTCGAACTTATCGTGGAGCGCTTTAAAGAACACTTTAAAGATATTGTTAAACAATCGAGTGTACGACTCTTCTGGGTCACCGTAGGTATTGTATATTTATCGATTCACTCGGGCCGTTCAGTCGAGCGATGAAAAGCGAAAGAATCTAATGAAACGTGAATGCTCGACCTTGATCCTGGAAATATCATAAACGATTGCAACTCCGCCAGACTGAACTCGACTTCCGGCACCGAGGTTCGCCGAGTTTCGAAATTAATCTTTCAATTCTAAAGTCCTGAATGATGATGTATTGCCACTTAATGCATGTGTACTTAATGTACCAAGAATGATGGATGCATCGTCATCGCTATTGACTTTCAGACTTACACATAGACGGCGATAGAAAGTTTTAGAATGGAAAAACTAAAACCGAAGTTCGCGAACTTCCCTATTCGCCCAGGGTCTGTCTATTAAATAATTTTCTTCCGCTTTAGCACCGCGCTATCCTTAAATAATGCGTGATAATAAAAGCAAGAACGTGTGCGTTTTCGGGATTAATTTTTCACGGGCGATAAATTTCCCTTGAAACCGTTTCTTCTCGCGCCACTCTATTATTCACCGGTGACGATTACTTGCGCACGATTTTAAAAAGTCACATCCACGCGACGCTACCGTGAAACGCTTTAATAATACTTTATTACACGCAGATATAATTGCCCTTTAATTACGGAAGGTGCGAAAAGATGTGTTCAAGATACTCGTGTCTCAATTTACTGCTGCGGGGACACGATACAATAATTAAGAACAATTACATTGATTAAAAACGTACCGTATTAAAGAACCTGTCAAATTTCATCAATAAATATTCGTCTTTCATATATTCAATTCGTTTTAATTCCGACAATCGGTAATTCTACTCTACCTAGTGTATTCCAAAAAAATCTACCAAAAATGAAGTACAAATTATCAATATATTCCCAAACTAAAACACAATAAATCCAGTGGTGCATAATAAAAAAAAAGAAAAAGTGGAAAAATAATAAAATCTACTCTCCATCCTTCGATATACTTTCTACATAAAAACTAATTATTTACGAGACAACCCTTTCAGCTACACCACGAGCCGTAAAATCGGGAAAACTTAGTCCCGGGTCGTTTGGTAATCCGAGGGGCCGGGGAATTTATGATTCGTGAAATCGTGCCAGATAAAAAAAGAATATGTCGGCACGGAGACAAAGAGTGTTGTCTAACTTACGCTGGTTACGCCGTAAATAAATGCTCTTCTGGCAAGAGGACCGGGGCCGTCTACAGTTTTCCCGTCGTCCTCAGGGCCCCATGAAGCGCTGTAGATGTCGATGTGATCAGGATTCAATCCCAGGGCTCTGGCTTCGACGGCGTCGTTTACCGGGCCATCGAGCATTCGCACGCCTGAGAACACGGATGGTATGTGCGTGAGATAGCTTCCCTTCTCGTTACCTGTCCGCTGAGATTTCAACGGAATTTGCACGGCCACCTTCCCCCGTACAGGTATGATTATTGAGTAATGAGATCGGTTGGGGAACGGTGGATTAATTTAATCGGACTTTGTGTCGCTGCGTGGAAATCTTTTTTGGATGTAGAAGTTTGATTTGTTGTCTGTTGGAATTAGAAGTTGAGAGGTTTGTGGAAGTAGGGATATTTGAGTCGCAGAAGGTTGTAGTCGTTTTGGTATTTTGAATGAGGGATTTTTCGGGATTTTGGAATTCAGGGTGTAGGAAGTTTTAAGAACTGGAAGTTAGGAATGTATGAATTTGAAAGCATAGGGAATTTGTGGCGCAGGAATTTCAGAATTTTGGAATTTAGAGGGCAAGGAATTTTCAGATTTTCGCAATTTAGTGCGCAGGGATTTTCAAACTTTTGGAATTCGGGGCGTAGGAATTTTTAAGCCTTGGAAATTAAGGATGTAGGAATTTGAAAACTTAGGGAATTTGGGGCGCAGAAATTTTGATAATTTTGGATTTTGGGGCGCAGGAATTTTGATGGTTTTGGAATTTGGGGTGCAGGAATTTTTCAGCCTGGGAAATTAGGGATGTAGGAATTCGAAAACTTAGGGAATTTGGGGCGCAGAAATTTTGATGCTTTTGGAATTTGGGGCGCAGGAATTTTGATGATTTTGGAATTTGGGGCGCAGGAATTTTCAGACTTTTAGGATTCGCAGCGTAGGAACTTTTGAGCTTGGTAAATTTGGTATATACCAATTTGAAAGCTTTGGAAATTCGAAGGCAGGACTTTTCAAAATTATGAAAATTGGGGCGCAGGAATTTTCAGGATTTCGAAATTTGGTGCGGAGGAATTTGAAAACCCAGAAAAAAACTCGAGTTTTAACAGTTAACACTCCACTTTTAACAGGTAAATTTCCATTGGCCCTTGAGCATAAGGTATTTCTAATTGATTTCTAATTGATTCTTATATTTCTACTGCCGTTCGACGACGATCGACGAACGTTTCACGCGCATTAAGTCGATCGCGGATTATTGACATTTACATTAATCGAAACGAGCCAATAGAATTATCGGGCCTTGATACGTCCGCTAAGAATAACTCCGTTACAGCAGTGCCTCGGCACAATTATATGCTCTGCGAGACCGACACTTTCCGATTGGAATGGTAAAAATAGAATTACAGAGCGTGTGTAATTGAATTCGTGATTGGAAACACGATTTACACAAAGTATTTCAAACATACCTACATACGTCTGCCTTTTACAGCGAAGCCAATTAACATTTTTAAACGGCAATTTTATTCTTTCATTATTCCCACTCCTACGAATGTAATTAAATTCCAATCACTTCGATATATATATATCCACATATACATATATATATATCTCAACGATATCATAAAACGTAATTCAAAGAAATTTCCTAGAAAAAAGTAATTCGTCGCACCGGAACGCGATCCACTGGCATTTTTTTTTTTTACCAGTAATAGAAGAACTCTGGTTTTCGAACAACAAACCACGCTGACCAGCGTAAACAACACATTTTTTTTTTTACCTCCGATGCTGGAATTGTAAGCAACGCCAACGCCACAGTATTGGTTGAAAGCCACAGCCGCAACTTCTCCCGCGCAACGGGTGCCGTGTTTGTTGTCACCGTTGTCCCGCGGCATCGGATCATCGTCATTGTCATTGATATCTGTGCTGGCCTCGTGATCGTAATTCAAAGCCAGATCGGGATGATTCGTTTGTATACCGTCATCCAAGATGGAGACAACGACACCTTTGCCGGTGTATCCTTTCTGCCAAGCGGGGCCGAGATTCATGTCGTAGCCATCTTTCGCTCCACCGTTCTGAAATTAATCAGGGAATCGATTAATTAATGACGGAAATACCGGGGAACGTTGGGTGATCGATGATATTTTAATTTCTGACTGTTTAAAACGATATTGTAAAAAATATGGGCTGAATGTGGGCGAAACAACTTGTTGGGGTAGTTTTTTTTTAATTACTAATTAGCGAATTGTGTCGCTAATTGGTTCAGTGTGTTGCAAATTAAGACTCTTGTGTGAAAAGGCTTAAAGGTAAGGAGTGTAGTTTATACATATTATATTTTCGAATTTGATAATGTTCTTTGAACATCGAAATAGTTTGATTAGAGAAGAACTAAAAAAAAATGTCTGGTTTATTTTAGTGGAACGGAAATACAGTTCTTTGTTTATTAACAGTGTAATTAGATTTTATAGAAACTCAATGGAAACTCGATATCGACCCTTCTGGACAGCATGAAAACGAGATTCTAACGGAAATTGGAGTAAAGATGATAAATTAATGGACGGATTGAATGTTAATTTGTTTTGCGCTATTTATGGCACCGAATTGACTTTCCATTAAATAGTGTAACAAATGATCCGGCTAGCTTCCCGCGGAAATGTGTTTGTCTATCGGATAAATAGGAGAGTCGTCGGGACGGCGGGCGATAAACAAGAAAACTGATCGAAACGCATAAATTTTTCTAAACACTGGAATATATGTATATCGTATAATAATTCCTCGCACTTTATGATGGTAGATTATCTTTATTCAGGTCCAACACATCTTTTCCCGCTGGTTATAACGTGTAACATTCGAAATTTACGACGAAATTATACATTCTTGAGGGACGTGAGAGTTCCCTTCTATTTTTTTTTCAACTTTCTCGCGTTTTATTTCAAGTCTCTCATAAAAGTATCAGTACGTATATCAAAAAGATCTTCTCTCCTCGCGTTTTAATTACTTACTTAGTCGTTTACGGTGTACGAAAAAAAAACACAGAAGAAGAAGAAGAAGAGAACGAAAAGAAGTAATAAATTATGTTTTCCAACGGATACGAATAATTTTATATTCAAATAGAAAAAAAGGTCTCTCCTTGCCCTCCTTGCACTCCTTTCGTGCGTGTGTAACGATTTCCGGGAGACGAACGAAGTGTAACTTCCGCGAAGGGTTTCCAGTGGCGTAATTTTCCTGAATAATTTTCAAGTCGATTCCGTTTAATTACAGCGTCAGAGGAGCCGCGGGAAAATCGTCGCTGCCGTTGAATTCGAAGCTCCCGTTTCGATCGGAAATTCGGTAAATTTACTTTGGCGTCTGCCGCGACCAATAAGGGTCAGATTTATCGGCTGGAAGAAGGGCAGGGCCCGCGTGATAACGATACGCGATAAATAAAAACCGGCCGGGTCGCATTAAAATTCCCGCGTGAAATTTGACAGCACCGGACTGATATTTTTTTGCGTGACCTGTTATCGGTGACACGTGCAATCGGTGGAAGGTGGATGTAAAAAAAAAATATATATCCCCAGACATGGAGTGTCACTGTCACCCGAATCCACGTGGAAAAAGAATTCCCGTTTCGTCGTCGACGACCTTCGATTTCCTTCAATCGTGTTTAATTCGATCGATATTATTACGTGGATATATCGTAATCGAATGTTTCGTATTATACGCGGAAATTTACACGGCAAACTAATTGTAAGTGTTACTAGTATTTATGTATTAATGTGTACCATGATCGTGTCCGATCTGAGTGTAATTTTCTTTCGTTTTTATTAAATTAAATATACATTGGAAAGGGAGAAAGAGCTTTCGATACATCAGTGTCGCATAATAAATTCATTCGACCGTACACCGTGAGATATATAGAGCAGCTATATTATTGAACGTTATACATACGCGAAAGAATTGTGTGATATTTATGCATGTACATTTTAGTATTAATAACGAATCGCCCTTCCGGATTTCCATAAAAATGTCATACGGTGATATCAAGTGAAATACTGGGAACGTCCGGAAATCATTTTATAGTATTCATCATTGGCCAGTGGTAACCATTCGAACCACGTAATATCGTTGCTTTCAAAACCGCGTATTAATCGACCGTTACTATTACATCTGATGATCCTAATGAAGAACAATTTAAGTCACACATTGGTATGTATTTCAAATTCTATTGCCACATAGAAACAACCCTATTTTCGTTTATTCTCATTGGGTTAATGCAAATTTCTCCTGCGCTTTGAATGTTAGCGCTCGGAATTTCCTACGCTTTGAATTTTAGCGCTCCGAATTTCATAAGCTTTGAATTTCTGTGCCTTAAATTTTCTAAGCTTTGAATTTTGGCGGTTCGAACTTCCTGCGCTTTGAATTTTAGCGCTCTGAATTTTCTGGGCTTTGAATTTCTGCGCTGTAAATTTTCTACGCTTTGAATTTTAGCGCTCCGAATCTCCTGCGCTTTGAATTTCCTACGCTTTGAATTTCAGTGCCCCGAATTTTCTGGGCTTTGAATTTTAGCGCACCGAATTTCCTGCGCTTTGAATTTTAGCGCACCGAATTTCCTGCGCTTTGAATATTAGCGCACCGAATTGGCTTCGCTTTGAATTTTAGCGCACCGAATTTCCTGCGCTTTGAATTTTAGCGCTCTGAAGTTTCTGCGCTTTAAATTTTAGCGCTCTGAATTTCGTGGCGTTGATATTTTTACGCGAGAATTTCTTACGCCTAAGACATTTACCACCCGAATTTCCAGGACCTTGAAACGTGTTCGTCAGAAATTACATAGCATCGAGGTGGAATAAGCGTTAATTCAGGTGTTCCTTTTTTATTGAGAAACTGCATAAAAGATGACCTAAAAACGACAATGCATAGAATGCTTCCCCATTTAAAGAGGACGAACTGTGTTTATACAGGGTGTAACATATCATCGGGGACCCTTTTTGAGGATCGATAGTACGCACCAAAAGGTGAAAAACGGACCAAGGAAGTTAGGTCCGAAAATCACCCCCTATCGAGATACAACCCCATTTGTAAAAAATTTTAAAAAAATTATATCTCCGAAATGGTAAGTCGGAGAGGAGCGGTTTTAATTGCAAAATAAGCGGAAAAGATCAAAGTTTACTAAAAAAAATATAACTGCTTCGATTATTACCGTTACGTAGCATTTTTATTTGTTTATAAAAAAAAACTTTGAATATTTCTATGATAGCGGTTGATTAACAACTTGAGAAAAATAAGGGCAATGCGTCAAGACTCCCTTTTCGAAGACAGCCTAAAAAAAGTTCAACATTATTATACAGTTTTGGCGTAAAAAATTGTTAAACACCGTTAAGTCGCCGGACTACCGACCGACCTAATGCTACTGACGACAGCTGATCCACATCTATCATATGTTTTCGAGCCGCCGTGCGACACACACTAATGTACAATACAATGTATAATAACATGCGTGAGAGATTTTTCAGTGTAGTCACTTGGGCAATCGATAATCTTTCACGCATACTGTTATAATAGATGTGGATCAGCTGTCGTCAGTAGCATTAGGTTCGTCGGTAGCACGGCAATGTAACGGTATTTAACAATTTTTAACGCCGAAACCGTGCAATAATGTTAAACTTTTTTTAGGCTGTCTTCGAAAGGGGAGTCTTGACGCATTATCCTTATTTTTCTCAAGTTGTTAATCAACCGCTATCATAGAAAAATTCAAAGTTTTTTTTTACAAACAAATAAAAATGCTACGTAACGGTAATAATCGAAGCAGTTATATTTTTTTAAATAAACTTTGATCTTTTCCGCTTATTTTGCAATTAAAACCGCTCCTCTCCGACTTACCATTTCGGAGATATAATTTTTTAAAAATTTTTTACAAATGGGGTTGTATCTCGATAGGGGGTGATTTTCGGACCTAACTTCCTTGATCCGTTTTTCACCTTTTGGTGCGTACTATCGATCCTCAAAAAGGGTCCCCGATGATATGTTACACCCTGTATACACGCAGATACCTTTTTTTTTACTCCGCGTAGGAAACTTGTCGTGCAATATGCTTTTCATTGTAGCAGCATAGATGAAAATGAAAAATTCCAATTGTCGTTGACAGCCAAAAACCAACCCAGACACCGTTCCCATCATTTTATGTAACAATAATTCATTTCCCAGAAATATACTCTCCACCCAGACATCAAATTCAACATCCATAGCTTTAAAAACGAATAAAAAACTTATAATAGAACTTCCTCAACTTTAAAATAATTCACAATAAACACCTCAAAACACTCACAATAAAACCTTCCACAATCTTTGCACAAATAACTCAAACCCGTCGATATCCCACATTAATTATCTCTATTCAACAAACGATCCCCTAAAAAACCGAACCCACTGACTTATCAAAAAACCGCACACCAAAACGAATTCACCGATTCACCCGAAATACGTCCCAAAAAACCTGATGTGTTCGTCGTCGAATCAGCGATTCGATCGTCGCGTAGAAAAACGTTACAACGTCGACGTCCCCGTATTCTGAAAAGAACCAAAAGAAAAACGCAAAAGAAAAAGGAAACACAAGTGGTAAGAGAAAAAGAGAGAAAAAGAAAACGGGGGAAAAGAAACACGGAATACTAATACTTTCGCCGGCGTTACTACGTCGCAATCGTACGGTGCAAAATTGTGAACCGTGACAACAGCGAAACATTCCGCGGTGTACATTCAATGTTTCCTGGCGAACGGATGATGCGCACAGTTCCTTCCCGTAAGCGCTGCGCCACATTCGACCGACGAACGAAGATGCTTTCTCCCTTGTAACTTGTTCGCCGTCGACGAAATAGGGGAAGGGAACGCATCGAAAGAGACAATAGAACCCATTGTTTTCACCCTTCGGCTCGCAATTCGCGCCGATCTTCCACCGACAGCGCCGTCGGATTGCATCTTGCATCACTGACGTCGGGAATCGTAAATTTCCACCGGCAGCGACGGGAAATTTCCACCGGACACGGCCGCGGATATCGGTGGAAAGTTTCGCGAATGACGGAAAGTGATGATGGTGATGATGGTAAATTTTGACTTTTTGAATTTCTTTAAATTAAATAATGTTAGAAACATTTTCGATGGGATTTATTTTGATTCTATCAAAGCTAACCTGGGAATTTGGGTGGAAAATGTCTTAGGCTTAGGAAATTCGCGCGTAGAAATATCGACGCCGGGAGATTCAAAACCCAGGAAATTTGCGGCGCAGGAATTCAAAGCGCAGGAAATTCGAAGCGCTGAATTTCAAAGCGTAGGAAATTGACAGCGCAGGAAATTCGGAGCGCTGAAATTCAAAGCGCAGGAAATTCGGTGCGCTAAATTTCAAAGCGCAGGAAATTCAGAGCGCTAAAATTCAAAGGGTAGGAAATTTACGGCGCAGGAATTTAAAGCTTAGGAAATTCATGGCGCAGGAATTCAAAGCGCAGAAAATTCACGGCGTAGAAATTTCTCTGCTCACAAATCCAGGACAAAAGACGATAAAACTCGGAAGCTCGACTATTGAATTACGACAGAGGAAATCTGTGCCTCACCGGTGAAGTCAAAATTGGACTACCAGATCACAGAGTGCCGACCTCTTTGGATCCAGAACTAGTAATAATTCTTCAAGCGACGCTTCGAACGACCATTCCGGGTATAGTCACGACTATAGTCAGCGTCGATCGCTGCCTCTGTCGTTTCTAGAATTAACGACACGCCACGATAGTATATATGGGGTAATAACAATGAGATGTTTTTACATCCCCCGCTGCCCCTAGCAGCTCCTGGCAAACAGGATTTTGGGCTTAAAACAAACGCACCATCCTGGATAATCTCGAATGCGTAAATATCGGTCGAATCGTTATTCGATGATTTAGTCGTTGAAACGGTCAGGTATTTAACGAACCGAATAATCGGGCAACGAATGACCAATTGGATATTTACATTGATACGCGTGAAAACGTTTGATTATTCTAACGGAATACAATTTTCAAGTGTTATCCCCCCCCCCCCCGAGTCGTAAAAGATTTCAGTAGTGTCATAACTCGGTTGATTTTGAAAACGCTCATATTAAAGTTGGAGAGTGGTTTTGAAATTTCATCGTAAACTGCGAGAAATGTAAGAATGTATATCGAACGAGGATCGAAGGGTTAAGTTACGATTGTGCATTACGTTTTACTTGCTGTGGGTCGGATAAACAAACGTGAAGCTCGTTGAGAATGGAAGACAATTTGGTGTGTACTAAAATTTTAGAGCGTTAGAATTTCCAAGCGTAAAAATGTTAGGCATAGGAATTTAAAATCATAGAAATGTCAAGCGTCGGAATTTAAACCGTTGATATTTCAGAGCTTAGAGGTTTCAAAGCATAGAAATTTCAGGCGTAGGAATTTAAAAGCGTAGAAATTTCAGGCGTAGGAATTTCAGAGCCTAGAAATTTAAATGCGTAGAAATTTCAGGCGTAGGAATTTCAGAACCTAGAAATTTCAGGCGTAGGAATTTAAAAGCGTAGAAATTTCAGGCGTAGGAATTTCAGAGCCTAGAAATTTAAATGCGTAGAAGTTTCAGGCGTAGGAATTTCAGAACCTAGAAATTTAAAAGCGTAGGAATTTCAGAGCCTAGAAATTTAAAAGCGTAGAAATCTCAGAGCAGATCGATTTCAGGCGTAGGAATTTCAGAGCCTAGAAATTTAAAAGCGTAGAAATCTCAGAGCAGATAAATTTCAGGCGTAGTAATTTCAAAGCCTAGAAATCTCAAAGCATAGAAATTTCAGGCATCACAATTTAAACGCGTAAAAATATCAAATAAACACCTTTCACTAAAACATTCCCAAATCACACAAAATCAACCCAAAAACTAATCACTCTATTTAACCTTCCACCCCTGTACCCTATACTTAATATATTCCTCCGATGCGTGCGAGTTATCGATCGTAATTTCACGAGACGTTCAGCCGAATCGTTTCACAGCGAATGTCGACGGCACGTCGTCGATGGGAATCGAAATGGTACAAAATTGGTCCGAATACGTTATAACCGTTATCGGATGTCGTTAAATTCGCCCGTACGGCTCATTCCTGTCACGTAGTTCGTCTTGGTCGAGAATGGGCTACCCAAAGAGAGAGAGAGGGGGGGGGGGTGTTGGTGTTGGCGAAGAATTGAAGGGTCCACTTACCAGGTACCACTGCTCCTTGAAGAGCGGATCCGTGAACAGGTTCTGGAGTGGTACGCCCCTGTTTCTTTGCCGATGGAACGTGGCCTGCCTCGGACGGGGACCGAAATCATCGAAGTAAGGTGGATAATCACCGAATGCGAATGACGTGGCCTCGAAGTCACGCTTCTTGCGCTTCTTCTCGTGCTGCTGCTGGAACCACCGCACCTGCAAAATTCGAAACGGAACTTCTATTATACTCGTGGCAAACAATATATCGTGGATTCGTTGAAGAACGCTGGGTTTTTTTTTTCTTTTTGGTTGTGTAATTCTGTTTTTGGTGTAAGGGCGTATTCTGTAATGATGGAGATGATGATGCGTGGAAATTTGGAGCGTTGATATCTCAAAGAATAGAAATTTCAGGCGTTAATATCTTAACAATTGGGGAAATGACGAGCAAATTGCGAAAATCGCGAAAAATGGTCAAATTTTGGCAGTTTTTTGATCGGCATTCGCGCAATTTTTGAGATAGCGGGCTGAAACTTGTACCATTGATTTAGTTAGGAAATTCTACGCCAGATCAATATATAATAGTTGTACTTTTCGAAAATTTAATTTTTCGCAAAAATCTGAAGGGGGTATCGCTCGCCATTTCCGTAATTTTTGAGCTAGTTGAATGATCCTGGACGTTTTGGATGCGGAATTCGAAACCGAATAAGACAGTGAAAGAATCAGATCGATATCTAAAAAATTGTGAAAATGGCAAGTACTTTACGAAAATCGCAAAAAATCCTGACCTACCCCCTTCAGATTTTTGCGAAAAATGAAAATTTCGAAAAGTACAACTATTATACATTGTTCTAATGTAGAATTTCCTAACTAAATCAATGGTGCCAGTTTCAGATCGCTATCTCAAAAATTGAGCGAATGCCGATCAAAAAACTGGTTGAATTTGACGATTTTACGCCAGCTCTCAGGAAGTTATGATTCCATCTCAAACTATTTATAATTTTTATTTGTTTGTTTCATTTCATCTTGCCATCTAAACATTTTATATATATTAAAACTTACGAATATAGTTTATTTTTCCCCAAAATTACATTTTAAATATCAAATTGTAATAAAGTTTTACGCATAACGGATATAATCGTCATGACACACTTAACTGGTTAAAAACCAAATTTTGGATTTTTGAAGGCTGTATTAATTACGTGCGAGATTCTATGGGTGTTTTATATTTGAAATTTTGGTACTTCGGTGTTGGAGGATGAAATGTGATTTTTGGAAGAATGTTAAGAGTGAAATTGTTATACTTGCTCCTTGGATTATTTGATTTTAGTTATCTATCTTATCGCAGACTCTATAGTTTCCGGTTCGGATCGGCAGACCATCGCAAACAAATGAAATGAAAACAAGTTCCTGGCCGTTTTACTCCGGGAAACTGTTACGTGTCTACTTTCATTGTAATGAAAACATACCAGCGGGAATTTCGAGTAGAACAAAGCTGCCTGTCAAAATCGCGAAGTATCTTGAAATCAGCCAGCATTGTACATTTAACAAACAAAAAGTTTTTCAAACCGTTATTAAATTTCCACGGAAAATGAAAGAATTGAAATAAAATTCTCGGCGAACCGAAGGGAGATGAATTTTACTGCAAACGTCCCTGTTTGAAACATGTACGAATTCAAATAGCGACACCGACATCCTTTTATTTATATTTTACCCCATTTTTTTCGATCGTTCCTCCACAAATTCGTAATATTCTCAAAAAAAAACGTGAAGTAACTCTCCTACGTTTCGATTGCGAAAAGAACGTTGTTATAATTAAAATGACGAGTCTTCACGTAAAAAAGATAAATTACCCAAGTGATTTACGCTTCGCGAAAAAAAAAGAAATTTTCACGCGCAGAAAATTCAAAGCGTGGAAATTCTAGGCGCGGAAATTTAAAGCCTGGAAAATTCTGGCGCGTGAATTCGAAGCGTGGAAATTCCAAGCGCAAAAATTCGAAGCGTGGAAATTCCAATCGTGGAAATTTCAGGCGTAGAAATTCCAGGCACGGAAATTCAAAGCGTGCAAATTCCAGGCGCAGAAATTCAAAGCCTGGAAACTTCTGGCGCGTGAATTCGAAGCGTGGAAATTCCAAGCGTGGAAATTCCAGGCGTGGGAATTCAAAGCGTGGAAATTCCAGGCGTAGAAATTCCAGGCACGGAAATTCAAAGCGTGCAAATTCCAGGCGCAGAAATTCAAAGCCTGGAAACTTCTGGCGCGTGAATTCGAAGCGTGGAAATTCCAAGCGCGGAAATTCGAAGCGTGGAAATTCCAGGCGTGGGAATTCCAGGCGTGGGAATTCAAAGCGTGGAAATTCCAGGTACAGAAATTCCAGGCGCGGAAATTCAAAACCCAGAATTTCTAGACGTAGAAATTCAAAGCGTGGAAATTCCAGGCACGGAAATTCAAAGCGTGGAAATTCCAGGCGCAGAAATTCAAAGCCTGGAATATTCTGGCGCAGAAATTCAAAGCCTGGAATATTCTGGCGCGCGAATTCCAAGCATGGAAATGCAAAGCCTGGAAAATGCTGGCGCGCGAATTTCGAAGCAAACTGACTCCCTCCGACTCTTCTGCGTAAAAAAACGACCCGCACACACACACATACCCGCTTCGAAGTATAGATGAACACCATATCCGGGCCCGTCTAATCGGAAAATATACCCTCGAAATAGAAATGACGCGCGGCTGCGAAACTCCGCAAAACGCGGCACGGCTGTAAATCGTTCTATCAACGAAAAACGCTTTCGTGGTCGAAGTTTAATTCGCCGGGCGGCGAGAATGTTGCGATTCGCTTCATTCATATCATTCGGCGATCCCCGACGTCCGAGGCTCACGGTTAAATTCACGGTCCCCGCGTTTTTGGCGGCCGTCCAGAAATCGCCGGGGCTTGTCCGAGTTTCGCGTCGATAAGTGTCACGGCCCTATTCCCACGTGCGTCGCGACGCTCGAGCGAACACGAAACGAGATCTGCGAATAAAGTATAGGCACACGGGGATTTTATATTTTTTTTTACCTCGCTACTTTTTTGGAAACGGAAGAGGGAAGAGGGGGAAGGGAGGAGGGAAATGGTACGAGGCGACGGGGAGGATTTTCGTTCCCTTTTTTTTTTATTTTCGTTTTTAATGCCTGGCGTTTGATTGCTTTCCAATTGGGATAAATGTATTCTTGCTGGGAATGATTTTTTTTTTTGGATCGAGATTAGATTTGGGGAGGGCATTTTTTTTTGGCGGAAAGTGACGAGGATGATAGGAGCGCTTTTTTCTTTTTTTGATAGATGATGAAACACGGAAAAATTAATGATGTGGGGTTTTTGTAATCGATTCCTCCAGGCGTAGACATTTTGGAACGCGGGATAATTCGAGTGTGTTGAAATTTTGCACATTCGAGGTGCGATATTCGGAAAATTAGGCGTAGATATTTAAAGACTAGGAAATTAAGGCGCGGGAAATTAAATTGATCATCCCCGAATCAAATTAATTCGACTAAATACTTAATTTCACATGCAAGTTCACGCATACATTTCCGTTCCCGAAGATACTCTGTCTGTCCGGTAAAGTTTCCAAAACAACGTGCGGAAATTTGACGGAATTTCGCGCGCGCTAATTTCATCGTCGCGGATAAATATTTACAACGACCGTCACCCCGTACATCGGTAATGGCCGATTATTCGTAGATGAATGAGTTCCATTTTGTCAGACGCGAGCCGGCGTTTGACTGCAGCGATATTACATCGCGTTAAGTGAAATATTTCGTTTAAAACGGTACGCGCGTCATTAACGTCGGCGGCGCGTGACAAAAGTTATTACACGGCTTGCTCATAATAACGGAAAATTATTTGCTCTTTGACGAAGAGCCTGATTGGATCATACATAATAATCTTTCGATATAACCCGATCGTGTAATCCTTGTATGATCCGGCTGTATTGTACGGTCCGCTCATTACCGAACGATCCTGTATGCGAGGACGCATTGGAAATCTGCGAAATGAAAATCATTACTGCCGACGTGATACCGCGACGGGTGAAAAGATTGCTGATCGGCCCGGAAAATCGTTTGACACTCGGATTTCAGGTGGAACTGGTGAAAACAGTATAAAATACTTGGAAAATGTTAATCGAGTGCGTGGAACACTGTTTCGTAATTGTGTTTTTTTTGTTATCCCACTCAATTCGTGTTTTTGAAATCGAGAAATTTTCTCGTGCAGGAAATTTGAAGCGTGGAAATTTTAGGTGTGGAAATTCAAAACCTGGAAAATTCAGGCGCAGGAATTCGATGCGTGGAAATTCCAGGCGTAAGAATTCGAAGCGTGGAAATTCCAGGCGTGGAAATTCCAGGCACCGGAATTCCAGGCGCGGAAATTTAAAGCCTGGAAAATTCAGGCGCGGAAATTCCAAGCGTGAAAATTCCAAGCGCAGGAATTCAAAGCGTGGAAATTCCAGGCACAGAAATTCCAGGCGCGGAAATTCAAAACCCGGAATTTCTAGACGTAGAAATTCAAAGCGTGGAAATTCTAAGCGCCGAAATTCAAAGCGTGGAAATTCCAAGCGCGGAAATTCGAAGCATGGAAATTCAATGCGTGGAAATTCCATGCGTGGAAACTCAAAGCCTTGAAAATTCTGGCGCAGGAATTCGAAGCGTGGAAATTCCAGGCGCAGACATTCAAAGCGTGGAAATTCCAGGCACGGAAATTCAAAGCCTGGAAAATGCAGGCGTGTGAATTCGACTTTACTGGTTTCAAATATGATTTAATCAATGATCGTTAGAAAAAGGTCAAGTTTCATAGGTAGAAAATCATTCACCCAGAGCCTCAGGCGGTGGAAAATTACCGAGTGCCCACGGTAGAAGCGACTATCGAATCTGTATTAAAACCCGACCTGATATTTCGATTGTACAGCCGAGTTCGTTAATGCTTCCGTTAAAAAAAAGTCAATTCGAACGTTGATGCGTTTGTTTTGGCGACTGAACGACGCATTTGCCACTGTCGGGAAATTGATCGCATTAAATTCGTTTCCCCGAAAATGTCGGGGGTCCAGATTTCCCGCGGACGGGGTGGAAATTAAGCTTTTAACATTTTTGAGAAAGCGACCGCTGTATCGTACACCCTTTTTTTTTTGCTCCCGGTTGCTCGAGCGTAGCAGTGTATAGAAGCTAAAAGGCTAATCAACTCGGATTTTTTGTTCGCTCCCTGTTATCCATTTGGCAGGAAAGTTCGCGCGTGACGAAATAGTCCTCTTGAAATAAAAAAAAAAAAAAAGAAAAAATGAAAAAGAACGAATCGAACGTCGAAAGTAAAGCGCTGTCGCGATAAATGCGGATTTATTATGGTGTTTAAAAAAAAAATAGTTCCCACTCGGCAGAGACAGATCCTGCTGATATCTGGGCTCAAGTACAACCAGATAATCAGACGGAGTGAAACAGAGCGAACGAGAAGACAAGATTTATTCGCGTGTCGTCTCGAGACACAGAATTTGGAAGAGATACGGCTTCCATTGCCAATTTCTGCGCGCCGATAAGCTCGACTTCACTGTCACCCTGTATATTTATTGTAAATTATTATATCGCTATATATTACATTATAAACATATCTCGCGCAAAGAATGATAAAAGTTCAGAAAATCTGGGTGCAGGAAATACAGTTCACCGATAATCATAACTTATTGAATAATAATTAAACAGAAACATTATTTAAAAACATACTTTCATTTAAATCCGACCGATTTCATTGTAATAAATTTCTTTTGAAATTTTCATAATTTAATACCCGACCTATCGAATTAATGGCAATAATTTCTCGTTAAATTACAAAGTCGCCGGGTGAGTTATTTAAAAATACAGTGTAACGAGAAAGAACAATGAAATATTTCCCGGTATTTCAGGTGATGTCTACATATATACGAGTGGAAATACACACATATAAGCGAGCGTTACACAGTAACATCATCGAAAACGTGCATTACGTGTCCGGTAATGGTTCTAGATCGGTATTTGCCGAATAAACGAACCGACAGTCCCGTTTCATCCGGGTTCGTTGAGAAAAAGACAATGCCGAACGTTGGAAAGACGGCGGAAGCACAATATTATCTCTGGAAACACCATGATATTTTGCCGCGTTCTCGCTCGCCGAGGAAAAGCTCTTTCAAGCGACTGAAGTGGTCACTCGATGCCCACTTTCAGCTCGATGTCGAGACGAGCATTAAAGCTGCTTTTATTGACTTTGGATGGCTCCGGCGCGGAACATCGCGACAATTCGCTTGTTACCGTACTTCATTACAAACGGACAGTGAAGTTAATTTCACCCGATTAAAGAATGTTCGCGGGGGTTACGATGGAATTTAGAAATTTTAAAGTGCTGGCGATTGAAAGTTTCGAGACTGGGAAATGCGACGATGGATAGAGGGTCTATGGAGTTTTTTACGCAGGATGTTCTGGGGTTGCAGAAATTTTGCGTGCGAAAATGGATAGTGGAGACAAATTGAAAAGCAGGGATTTATAGAGTAGGGAATTAGAGTGTAGGGAATTTTGAGGTATAGAACAATTGTGGCGCAGAAATTTCTATGCCTCCTAAATTTGGCGCAGGAATTCGGAAAGTAGGATGTTTGGAAATTTGATGCTAAGGAAATTTAGGGCGTAGAAATTTTGATGCCTACGAAATTTAGAGCGTAGAAATTTTGATGCCTCCAAAATTTAGGGCGTAGAAATTTCGATGTCTCCAAAATTTAGGCGCAGGAATTTCGATACCTCAAAAAGTAGGCGTACAGAAATGCCAAGATTAGGAAAGTAGGATGTTTGAAAATTTGGTGCTAAGGAAATTCAGGGCTTGGAAAATTGGCGCCTATGAAATTTGGGCGTAGGAATTTCGAAGCCTTCAAAATTTTAGCCGCAGGAATTTCGATGTCTCAAAAAGTTAGCGTACAGAAATGTCAAGATTAGGAAATTTGGTGCTAAGGAAATTCAGGGCGTAGAAATTTCGGTACCTCCAAAATTTAGGCGCAGAATTTTCGAAGTTTCAAAAAGTTGGCGTACAGAAATGTCAAGGCTAGGAAAGTGGGACGTTTCGAGGCACAAAAAATTCAGGGCGCAGTAGTTCAAAGCTAAAGCAACTCTGGATGCAGTGATATTTACAGTCCCATTAATTCATTCGGGGAAAAAAATGTTAGCAATTATTTTAAGGTAGTCTTAGAAATTTTTTAATTAAACGTACTTCTCGACGGTTTTTAAAGAACCTCTTAACTTGACGCGGCTCGATCACTTGAAAATAAATACAAATTACGTAAGAA
Source organism: Mimumesa dahlbomi (assembly GCA_917499265.3). Lineage (NCBI taxonomy): Eukaryota > Metazoa > Arthropoda > Insecta > Hymenoptera > Crabronidae > Mimumesa > Mimumesa dahlbomi. The sequence goes on along the minus strand of OU824113.1, from coordinate 3,145,692 downwards.
TTCGCAGCAGTTTCAGTTCCACTTCAAACGATGATATTAAAATTCTTTCCTACTCTTTCTCCAATTAAGATTTTCAAGTGGAATTTCATACGCTAAAATCAATTTAACTTTCACAACCACATCGTTGATGATTCGCATAAATTACACTCGTATCGCGGCAATGATTATCAAACCACAAACAAACTCGATAAACACAGAACTTTTACCAAACCCTAGCGAACCTCGAAGAAAACGATTTACGTCCGCAAAATTTAATTAATCACAGATATAATAAAACCGTACGACCGAAAGATGTTTGAACGAAAATTTTAAAAAACAGAAAGTCCTTCGAAAGTGCTTTTACGTTGAAAAACGATCGTATCAGATTTGTATAACTTGCCATTAAGGATTCAGAAACGCTTACTAATCACAATGGAGGAATCACAAACGCAGATTCAGCATTCAGCAACTTTCCGTCGGAAGGGCAAAAGCAATTCGTTTCGCTCTTTTATAAATTGCACGACGTTACCCCTCCCGTGCCCCACCCCCTTCGCAACCCCCTTTTTCCCGGCGACGTCGCCGGACGAGCATTATTATCCGGCGAATCATTCTCGTCGAGAAATATTAAGATGATATTTAACGGTCGAGAATACTCGCGGAAATTGCGACCGGCGCTCACACAGACATACATACGTCCGTTGTGCTGTTCCGTGACTGGAGCCGTCTCATGAGCTGCACTCGTGACGTTAGGCAATTCATGAGTACGAGAAAATTAGAATGTCAAGTAAACACCGCGCCCAGCGATATGACAGATGCTGTGTATAGGGTAGGGGCGAAAGAAATTGGTGCTCGAGGGAAAATAAAAAAAGAATATATATGATGCCCTCGTTTAATGGAATTCCGTTTGCCAGTGACGCGGAAGTACGCGTGGAAATTTCGACGCCTGGATAATTTTAGCGCGGGAAATTTGGGAAGTGGAAATTTTCACGCGCAGGGAATTCGAAGCGTAGAAATTTCAAGCGTGGAATTTTCAAGTGCGGAAATTCCAAGCGTGATAATTCCAGGCGTGGAAATTCCAAGCGTGGAAATTCCAGGCGTGGAAATTCCAAGCGTGAAAATTCCAAGCGTGAAAATTCCAAGCGCAGGAACTCGAAGTGTAGAAATTCTAAGCGTGGAAATTCGAAGCTTGGAAATTTAAAGCGTGGAAATTCCAAGCGTGGAAATTCAAAGCATGGAAATTTAAAGCTTGGAAATTCAAAGCTTGGAAATTCAATGCATGGAAATTCAATGCGTGGAAATTCCAAGCGTGAAAATTCCAAGCGCAGAAATTCAAAGCGTGGAAATTCCAGGCGCAGAAATTCAAAGCGCATAAATTCCAGGCGCGGAAATTCAAAACCCGGAATTTCTAGACGTAGAAATTCAAAGCGTGGAAATTCTAGACGTAGAAATTCAAAGCGTGGAAATTCTAAGCGCGGAAATTCCAAACGTGGAAATTACAAGCGTGGAAATTCAAAGCATGGAAATTCAAAGCGTGGAAATTCCAAGCGTGGAAACTCAAAGCATGGAAATTCAAAGCTTGGAAATTCAATGCATGGAAATTCAATGCGTGGAAATTCCAGGCGCGGAAATTTAAAGCCTGGAAAATTCAGGCGTTCGAATTCGAAGCATGGAAATTCAAAGCCTGAAAAATTCCAGGCAAACAACCTTCAACATACAGAACCATCATAGCTTCTTTCCGTTCGTAATATGTAATTCTTAGACTTACATAATATACCGCTCCGAGTCTCATCTATTGCAACGGCCCTGGCCACGGAATTATGGCTCTATATCTAACACGTGATCCCGCGTTCACATTCGTTCGTCGTAGTTTGTCGTCGATGGAATCACTTACCCTCGGTTCATCCCTTAACGTCTTGTGATGCGTCTCGCTGGTGGAAAGGGACCTCTTATGAAGTCGTTTGTCAGTGAACAGGTAGTACTCCCTCAGAGATCCAATCTGTAAATGAAAATGAATTTATATAATTTGTTATTTATATCACGAACAAATATCTACGTTTAACAATACTAGACACTCCGTGTCTGAATTCTCAGTTTCATCGATCGCATCGAATCGCGGTTTGGTGTGCGACAGAATGAAACACGTGAGTGCTTTTAATACCGACATATGTATATTGTATCACGCGAAAATGTACAATTTTCAAAATGGAATACTGGCTACGGTATCTCACTTTAAACACGCGGCTGTACATCAAGCGAAAATTGCAACCAGGAAACAAAAGTAGGGAATAAAAATAGATATATAAAAAATAAAAAATACCGTCGCTTCTGGCAAGAGGAGCATTAAAAACGGTTGTATAACATTTTGGAATCACACATCCACACATGGACACCGGGGATGAAATAGACGTCTATTTTGATTTTAATCTCGATACTGTATATATTTTTGTCTATAGTAAGAACAATGAAAATCGTTAATGTCAATTTTAAAACAATTCACGGTGAAATTTTTTAAAACAACTCGATTACTTTACGTACTACGTGCGTATAAATATTGAAACAACGCAAAACACAAACGAATTATCCGACCTTCCACTTCAATATGTTCCATACACAATTTCCCAGGTTTTCTGGATAATCCGATCGATTCAAGTTATTCGGAATTTTCGGTTAACTTCACTGGAATATTATACAGGGTGGACTGAATAAAATGTTATAAGCTTTCTCCGAAACCTTTAGAGATATCGATTTAAATTTTTGTAAATTAAATGAGGCAGCGGAACTGTTTGGGGTGTAAAAAGTTTTTTCGTGGGTTCCTTAATTAAAGGGAAAATTTCATAGGCACTGAAATTTCTGCGCCCCAATTTTCTATGCACTGAAATTTCTACGCTCCAATTTTCTACGCACTAAAATTTCTACGCCCCAATTTTCAAGGCACTGAAATTTCTACGCCCCAAATTTTCTAGGCACTGAAATTTCTGCGTCCCAATTTCATAGGCACTGAAATTTCTGCGTCCCAATTTCATAGGCACTGAAATTTCTGCGCCCCAATTTCATAGGCACTGAAATTTCTGCGTCCCAATTTTCTAGGCACTGAAATTTCTGCGTCCCAATTTTCTAGGCACTGTAATTTCTACGCCCCAATTTCATAGGCACTGAAATTTCTGCGCCCCAATTTCATAGGCACTGAAATTTCTGCGCCCCAATTTCATAGGCACTGACATTTCTGCGTCCCAATTTTCTAGGCACTGAAATTTCTACGCCCTAATTTTCTAGGTACTAAGATTTCTGCGCCTCAACTTTCTAGGCACTGAAATTTCTATGTTCTAATTTTCTGACTACTGAAATTTCTGTGCCCTAATTTGCTAGGCATGAAAATTTAAACGCCCGAATTTTCCGGGAATCAAATTTACTGCGTTCGAATATTCTGGGCATTAAATTTCTACACCCGGATTTCCGAGACTTTGAATGTCCCTGCCCCACTTCTTCTAGGCTTCGGATTTCGGTGTCCCGAATCTTCTAGGCTTTGAGCTGATAACGACACGCGAGACTGTAACGGAATACCGAAAACTTTCTGATTATTGTACAGTTCGGGGACCCATTGACATACATCCGGCATACTTGGCAATCGAATACCCGAACTTTTCGAGTATCGATGCCGGTGTACCATACACAGATGTTACCAAAGACTGAATAGTAACTTTCGCGAGTTATTTCTAGACGAGTTCCTCAGAAAATTGCGGAAAATGAGATTTTCCACTTTCTGAAAAGCGGCAACGGAACCACGGTGCGGTCGATTCGACGGAAATTGATAATTAATGAATTTTGACAGTGTACAGGTGATTTCAAAGTCTCCGTTAAATTATTCAATTCATTTTCATTACCGTCATAAGCTATTCTCCATGGTAGGATGCAATATTTATCGAATCTCTCAAGCATTAATTTCATAATTCTATCATTCTCCGCGGATTGATTGACGGGGAATATATTTAGCTCTTAATGATACTAATATCATTAACAAAAATCAGAATTCACCATAATTTACGTGGTTCGTCGATCGTGTTCGCGAGTGCGACGAGCAAAAAAAAATTGTTCGTATTAAAACCAAGTGATTCGGATTCGTTGTTACGATACATTCAAACAAAACCAAATCCTTGTGACAATGAAACCCTTTTAATTTAACATCGATGAAAGCCCGCTGGTTTTTTTAAACGATGGAAAACGTTGTAATATTTTAATTGTTATTCAGAAAAAACACACATACACGCAACATGCGTGCCCCGCGAATTTATTGTTGTTATTCCTATTAAACGCACCGGGAAATGAAAACATTAAACATTCAAACAACATTTTGCGTCGACGAATTTGAGAGACGGTTTAAGTAATTACTTCTACTTACGAGAAACATTTACACGGCACCGCGTAGCTTGACTCGCTGCTACAAGTTATTATCGTCATGAAAATGTCAAGTTTCCCGGCGTGATGGCAGGGAGAGAGGGAAAAAAAATATGTATATAAATATACATATATATTTTTGCGAGCTAACGCTGCTCCAGACGCCCATTCATGTCGTTTAGAATACGCGCACAGCTGGCACAAAAGTTCTTTTAGGTATCATGCAACAGGACGGTTGAATAACGTCGAAAAAATAAAAAAATAAAACATTCCGTTCGCGTTTTAAATGGCTCGTATTAATTATTACGTTCGAATAATACTATGATTTCTATTCCCCGCCGAACAAAATAATTGTTCGGCAGACATAATGACGTACGCGATTGTTACGTTTTTTTCAATACGACTGTGCGTGGATTTTTTATTCATTGTGTATTACAGAGAATGAGTTACATTTTGAGGGAGAACGTTGTTTGTTTCTATATTTTTCTCCCACTTCCTTCTTTTTTTTTTATTCAGATTTATTGCAACGGTAACTTGAATGTTGCCCTGTGCGACGAAATTTAATTACGAGGAAACCGCGAGAGATGTTTTCAAAAACAGAATTTTTACGGCGTTAAGGATTTTCAGGTCTACGAACTTCATTGCTGAGAAGTTTCAATGGCCGAGGATCTGAACCCGCGGGAAGTTTAATGACCGTGTCGATTTCGGATTTCAACGGGTCTTAGTTTCAATACTAACGAATTTCGGCGTATTGAGATTTTGGGGCGCAGAGATATCGACGCGTAGAAATTTTAGGGAGCAGAGATATTCACGCGTAGAAATATCGAGGCGCAGAAATATCGACGCGTAGGAATTTTAGGGCGTAGAGATATCGACGCGTAGAAATTTTAGAGCGCAGAGAGATCGACGCGTAGAAATATCGAGGCGTAGATATATCGACGCGTAGATATATCGACGCGTAGATATATCGACGCGTAGAAATTTTAGGGCACAGAGATATCGACGCGTAGAAATTTTAGGGCGCAGAGATATTCACGCGTAGAAATATCGAGGCGCAGAAATATCGACGCGTAGGAATTTTAGGGCGTAGAGATATCGACGCGTAGAAATTTTAGAGCGCAGAGAGATCGACGCGTAGAAATATCGAGGCGTAGATATATCGACGCGTAGATATATCGACGCGTAGAAATTTTAGGGCACAGAGATATCGACGCGTAGGAATTTTAGAGCGTAGAGATATCGACGCGTAGGATTTTTAAGGCGCAGAAATATCGACACGTAGAAATTTCGAGGCGCAGGGATATCGACGCGTAGAAATTTTAGAGCGCAGAGAATTTTCGCGCCTCAAATTTTGCGTCTACAGAATTTTTCAGATTACAAAATTAATGAACCCCAAAGTGTTTATAAATCTCCCTAGGAAAAATCCCTATAACCCATCTCCTAAAATATCAACGCAAAGAAATTTTATTTCCCACTGAAACATTTCCTTGTCAAGTGATTTCGACGCACTGAAAAATCCATGCGTAAAAAATTCTCCTCGTCGGACATATTTCTTCCCAAAACTGACGCCAGCAAATATGCCAAGGCGATCATCGATTTCAATCAGACTTTCAAAGATAAAGAATAAGAACAAATGGGAGCGGTGGGGGTGGGAATATAGAACAAGAAGTGCTCGAATTTCTACAACCTTCGGATATTCGCAGAATTTCGTGGAACACGGTTCGCTAGTTTCGCCGGCAATGCTGCGATACAAATTCAATGCCGGAAGGCTTCGTTGTCATATTTCCGTACTTGACAATTTTACATCCGACTTCACGGTGCGTTAGCCCGAATTCGCGAAAAATTTTACTATAGGTCAAGGACACCGAATTTCACCGACCAATTCGATTTGAGTTCACGCTATTAAAAGTTCCAGTAATTTTTTTCCATTTAACGGAATTTTTAAATCTGATTTTTAATAGAAATCTGAAAATTAGAATAATCACTGTAACCATTAAAAAACATGAATTACTATTACCATTATTTGAATAAATGAGATAATTACCCGCGTTCGTGTAAATACCGGTGAAAGTCGAGTTCACAAAGGAAGCTACTTTAGCTCATCAATTTTTTTCCCCGGGTAATTCAAGGTACCGATAATAACGAAGATTTTCCACGAGAAATTTGATATTCACCAAATTACACCGAGGATCAAAGTAATTCGGCATTTCTCGTGGACCTTGTTAACATCGTTGCAGATTTTTCGCGGAAATTCAATAAAAATCTCTAACAATATACATTCACCTTTCTAATTACAACATTAATGATTATGAACCTGCTAATATAATATCACCATCCCCTGGCAAACGCATTTCACTTCTCTTCCAGTCGTTCGCCAAAGACAAAGTGAATTTCGTAAAGAAATTTCCGTGGAATATTTCCCGAACATTTCCCTCCGTACACCGAAACAAGCAATACCGAAAGTAGCGTTATTGCATCCAACACAGAAGTAGTCTTCCACCGGATGAGACGCCGATATACCGACGCCGAGCGTCTCTTTCAAGACGTCGCTGACGGAGCAAATTGCCCGACGAAAAATACGAATAAAACGATTTGAACCACTTTCGCTTTTTCCACTTCGACGTTAGCTTGTTTAATGTGATCAAGAACGTTTTGGACGCGGAATCCGAAACCGAATGAGACAGTGAAAGAATCAGATCGATATCTGAAAAATTACGAAAATGATGAGAGAAAAACGAAAATCGCCAAAAATCATCAATTTTTAACAGTTTTTTGATTGCCATTTGCTCAATTTTTGAGATAGCGATCTGAAACTGGTACCATTGATTAAGTTAGGAAATTCTACGTCAGAACAATGTATAATAGTTGTACTTTTCGAAAATTTAATTTTTCGCAAAAATCTGAAGGGGGTAGGTCAGGATTTTTTGCGATTTTCGTAAATCGCCTGCCATTTCTACAATTTTTGAGCTATTAAAATGATCCTGGGCGTTTTGGACGCGGAATCCGAAGCCGAATAAGGCAGTGAAAGAATCATTTTGATATCTAAAAAATTGTGCAAATGGCAGGAGAATTACGAAAATTGCAAAAAATCCTGACCTACCCCCTTCAGATTTTTGCGAAAAATTAAATTTTCGAAAAGTACAACTATTATACATTGATCTGGCGTAGAATTTCCTAACTAAATCAATGGTACATGTGTCAGATCGCTATCTCAAAAATTGAGCGAATGCCGAACGAAAAACTGCTTTAATTTGCCGATTTTTCGCGATTTTCGTAATTTGCGCGCCATTTCTGTAATTTTTGAGCTATTAACCAGTTAAATGTGTTACGAGCTAACCCATGAGCAGTGCAGTAACACTGAATCTTTGATTATTCCGATTAAAAATAAAATTGTTCATTTTATAAAATAAAATCATTTTTTTGACCGAATATTTCAACAGCGACACTTATTCCGTGTTTGACTTTGTTTGATTATCGCAAAACACACACTGATGCGCACAGAGATCGCCACACTTAACTGGTTAAAAGTATGTCCCATACTTAAGGGACACCATAGTTTCCGATAAGGTGTTAGATAAACCGTCACGAACGCGTGGTTCGTCTATTTGTCTCGAAAAATTGCGAGTTCCAACGCGGTGGGAATTCTGCGGAATGTGATCCGTTCCACGTGAACGTATTTTTCATGATGGTAAACGGGTGGACGATATTTACGTTGTTCATGGCTATTCGGAAATAGTATCATTTATTTTAGAAATTCTTCCGGCCGTTCGCAACGATGGGTTAATTAAATTCCGATGAGAATTGGCCCGAAATTCGTTTTATCCGCGGGAAATTATTTATCGGTCACATTGACAGCTTACTTGATTTATCTGGTATTTTATTAGCGACTAGCTCGTCGGTATTGGTGGACGTTGAATTATTTAATCTCGCAACGGGTAACGAAATTGGCTGAGTGGCACGCGGCAGAATTTTTGTAAAAATATATTCGCTATATTTGTCGGCCACCGATAGAAGGAGCCGGTAGCCGAGTGGCTACGTTGAAACGCAACAGTTGTAGAGTCTGTAAAAACAAGCAGTACACCGATTATTAATTGTATCATACGTTATGCTGTTTGTTTATTCTCGTATTTGCCTCGCTGTCGCGCGAACACTACATTACTCGAATAGAAAAAACTTGTTCAGAGACGATGGTGTGTAAAAAATATAAAAAAACTTGGAAAGCTCTATTTGTATTCTACCTGTGTGTGTTTTTTTTATTATTATCTCGAATAACATTTAACTTCGCTCGTATTATTTGTTATAAAAACTTGTTCCGTGAAGTTGATAAAAGTCAACGGTGAGTCGAATAAATGTAAAATCGATTCGATTTAAATGACATATCGGAGATTAATGATTCGTATCAATTCGATTTTCACGTCTATCGAGTTATTTTAGATTTCAGTTTTTCCAAGTGATATTTTGCTTCTTCCACGTGACCCGATGTACGTCGGTCTTTTAGTGGAAAATTTCTCGGAAAATAATAACATCTTACGGAGAAGCACTTTAAAAGATACGTTCGTACTATTTTCTGTAGTGGGAAGGAAGCCCGACATTATTGACAGCGGAAGGGAAAGACAACAATGAAAATGTCTTGTATCAACATTGGTATTTCCCAATGAGAGTCTACGTTATACGTAGCGTACTCGATCGGGAGTACGTTCACCCTTGACTCGGAAGATCGAGTGGTCCCTTTGAAACGGGTTATATTTGCTCGAAAAGTAATACCAACCTGTACACTGTAGCAGAATTTTGGTAGGGATGTTAGTTAGTATTTGAACGTCACGGTACCGTTTGTTATACTTTGGCTCGAATAATTCTGTAGCTGGTAATAATGTTTTTGTTCCCGCTTGAAATTTATAGCAGTTTAAGTGTCTTTTTCCAAAGTTTCTGTTGTATCTATGCGTTTCAAAGGGTCTATGCGTTAAATTTCCATGCTTAACAGTTTTTGTGCGTTGAATTTCTGCGCTTTGAAATTCTTTCGTGTGAAATTGTACGCTTTGAAATTTCATCGTATGGAATTTAAGTGCTTTGAAATTTCAACACGTGGAATTTCTACGCTTTGAAATATCTTCGCATGGAATTTCTGCGCTATTAAATTTCAACGCGTGGAATTTCGGTGCTTTGAAATTTCATCGCATGGGCTTCTGCGCTTTGAAATTCCTTCGCGTGGTATTTCTGCGCTTTGAAATTTCTCTGCATGGAATTCCTGTGTTTTGAAATTCCTTCGCATGGAATATCTACGCTATTAAATTCCTTCGCGTCGAACTTCTGCGCTTTGAAATTCCTTCGCATGGTATTTCTGCGCTATTAAATTTCAACGCGTGGAATTTTGGTGCTTTGAAATTCCTTCGCATGGAATTTCTCTGCTATTAAATTTCAACGCGTGGAATTTCGGTGCTTTGAAATTTCATCGTATAGAATTTCTGCGCATTAAAATTCCTTCGCGTGGTATTTCTGCGCTTTGAAATTCCTTCGCATGGTATTTCTGCGCTATTAAATTTCAACGCATGGAATTTTGGTGCTTTGAAATTCCTTCGCATGGAATTTCTCTGCTATTAAATTTCAACGCGTGGAATTTCGGTGCTTTGAAATTTCATCGTATAGAATTTCTGCGCATTAAAATTCCTTCGCGTGGTATTTCTACGCTTTGAAATTCCATCGCGTGGTATTTCCACACTTTGAAATTGTCTCACATTGAATTTCCGCAGTATAAAATATCCACACGTCAAAAAACTTCCACTTGGAAACATCTACACCACGAAACTCCCACACACTAAACCCTCGTGTCCACACCAATCAAAAACCCCTCGACCCTCTAACGTCCACAAAACCAAAAAAAAGATCTCCTTCACTCTCAACCACGAAAAACCAAATCCCAACGTCCACCTTTGCCACTCTGCCACTAAAACAAACTTAACGTTCCCCACCATCCAAAACCGTCCCACTGTTTTCTTCAAATTCCCCAAGAGTCTCTCTCCACCTACCCCCGTCACTTCCAATCGCTATCCGATACACCCGCAAGAAATTATACCACCAACTACCGCCAACTGACGTTCCCGTAATGATCCCCGGTATAGTTTACAACCCCTTTGTGCATCCAGCGAACGCACAACTATTGTGCCTGAAGTTAGCCAGACTGGGTCATAGGTGGTCCGATAAATCTTCCGGTAGTTTCGACTCGAAGTCGTTACATTTCTTGCACCGGTAGCGTGACTCAATCGATAACCAGGTCCGTAACAAAAATAAAAAAAAAAAACCCACACACACACACACCTATCGCACACAGACACCGTAAGTTGACCGGCTTTACTTCCACCGCCGTTGTATACGGAAATCCATTCCGTTTCGCAAGCCGCTTCTCTCCCGTAGCACCGATATTGTTCTCGGTTTCTCACCAGGCCGGTGGTTCAAGGAATTTCGTCCGTGGACTTCGGTCGAATCCCTAAATCTCCGCTGCGGCTTCCCCGTAGCCGCGATTCACACCCACACGGCCGGACCGATCGGGTAATCCGCAACGGGAGATCGGAACGTCGACAACGGGAAACGCGACCGGGAGAAAACGGTGCCGGATGAAAATGGCAGAGGAACGGGACGGAGACGGCGCGGATGATAAACGAAAAATAGAAACGCGGATCGAGCTGTGAAGTTTATGGTGTCGGGGAAGGTATTCGAGCTGGCTTCCTGGAATACTTGATCCGGGATGTCTGGATCAAGGGATAGGAACGTGAATGCGTGCTTGTAGGGCACATTTCGTCCTGTTGGATGTATTTTAATTTTGTAAACAAATTTATTATGGAGATTTTTTTATATATTTGTGGGTTAGAAGATGGAGAATTTGAATATTTAAGGATAGGTTTAATTACTTAATCAGTTAAGTGTGGTGACCTTTATAACGTTAGGTAATGATGGATACATGAATCTCATCTGAAATTATTTACATTCAACCCTAAACATTGTAAACATAATAAAATTTGCGAATATATCTTAGTTTTCACCAATATTACGATGTAAATATCAAAGGGTAACATAAGTTTCGTATGACGCATATAATCGTCAAATACACTTAACTGGTTAAAGAAGATAGTTTTAATAATTATTTTGGTAAAGTGTTCCGAGTGGAATAAGTTTGCGAGGGTGATAAATTGATGTTAGAAGGGCTGAGACGATTTATCGATGGGAGTGTGAAACAGTTTTGTCAAATGTATGTGACGCTATTAGTCATTAAGTTCGGTGTCATTAGTCAGCGAGTCTACTTTTATGTTTTCTAACACAAGTATCGGAATTTGGCAATTATTTAATAAAATATCTGTTATGTTTTAATGCAAAGGAAGATTCGTGTTTCCTGTTGCCAGGGTGTATGTATGTGTGTGCGTGTAAAATTTAGGGACAAGCACGTTGCATCTCTATCAAAACGTTGGGCCACCTATGCATTTTGAATTAATGATACATGCGTCACGCTATAATTACACGCATACTGTATGCACCTCCTGAAATACAGTCTAACACTGCAAGAGCTATACCTGACCGTGGTTACGTTCCGCGAATTAATATTACAACCCGCATTAATATTTTCTACCCTAATTGCATCCGCAGTCGACCGAAGAAGTGTCACTTTGAGCCATTGAAAACGATTTGCCGCTTCGAGAATACCGCGAATTCATTTTCAACGAGATTACAACGCTTTGTTTTATTGAAAAGATACTCTCCGACTCTTTATAGCCGTATGCTTGATATATTTTGGGAAGCGGTAATTTTTAGAACGGAGGAATTTCTAGACATGTATGATTTCAGAGCACGGTAATTTTAAAACGAATCAAATTTTGGTGCGTAGAAATTTCAATATTCGTCAAATTTTAGACCGTGGAAACTTCAAAGCGTAGAAAGTTTGAAGCGCAGAAATTTGCGACGCTCCAAATTTCAGGGCACAGCAATTTTAAAGTGTACCAAATTTTGAAGCGTAGAAATTTCAAGTAATGCCAAATTTTCAGTCGTGGAAATTTCAAAGCGCAGAAATTTACGACGCGCCAAATTTCAGAGCACGGTAATTTTAAAACGAATCAAATTTTGGTGCGTAGAAATTTCAAGATTCGCCAAATTTTGGACCGAGGAATCTTCAAAGCGCAGAAATTTACGACGCTCCAAATTTCAGAGCACAGCAATTTTAAAGTGTACAAAATTTTGATGCGTAGAAATTTCAAGAAACGCCAAATTTTCAGTCGTGGAAACTTCAAAACGCACGAAAGTTTGAAGCGCAGAAATTTACTACGCTCCAAATTTCCCGCGATGGAAATTCCAAAACGTGTCAAATTTCAGACAATACAAATTCCAGACGCAAAATTTTACCATCTGAAAACTTCACACCCTTACATTTCACTACCTAAACCTCTCAATGCCCATCGCATTTCCGAATCACCATAAAATAAAATAAAAAATAAAAACTAATCCCTTCCACTCCGTTCGAATCCTCCGACCGCTAACCCGCGGATAACGTAGCGATAAAATCAGAAGCCCGCGGAGAAAAGTGGAAATGGTGGATAAAAAGTGGGCGAAATACCGAAGAAAATGGGTGTACGGAAAGAGAGTGGATGGAGCAGAGACAAGGGGCAATTTATCAACTCACTCTAGAACAAGGTTACCACCCGGCCACACACATACACGTCTATATACATATATATCTATCTATCTACACATACATATACGTGTACGCGCGTGTACCCGCGAACGTGACCAGTATAAAGATCCACCGCGTACAGTGTGTATATGTATAGATGTCTGTACATGGAAAACGAGTCCAAGTTGCCGGCTCCTGGATGCAACCACCGGACCAGATAACAGAGGAGTTTACGGGGGTAACTAGGGGATGCCACTAAATCAAACCACCCACGAATGTCTTACGATAACCCCCGTTCACGTTAGGTCATCGGTTAGGGGAGGTTCGCACGCCGCACGGAAGCCGTTGTCTCTTTATGTTTCCAACCACCCGACGTTCGCACGTTAACCCTTTGAGTCATGGAATTTTGGAAAGGAAAAAAAATGGCCACGTGTTGGATAGAAATAGCGTTTCATTTAAAATTTTTATAATATAAACTTCCAGTAGGAATAGTTAATGAAGTTGTAGTCACATGTTGTATAATAGTTTGCTACTCTAACCTAACACATTTATAACATTTATTGATGGTATTGGTATATATTTTATGTATGTGACAGGTATTCGAAAGATAACACACTTTTAACATTAGTGTCTTTGTTAATTTAAAGAATTAAGGAGTTAATGATATAGTTAACCCTTTGTTAGGACACTTTGCTAGAGTGGTTGAAATGTTTGTCCCTTCGATGGAGATGTCACTGATATTTTTCCGAGAAAATCAACTTAAAGAGTAAGTGTTATTGATTTGGCGTGATAAACCGTTTTCATTTTACTAAGGAAACGGGCTCACTGTGGGAAATTGGGGCGGAAAATGCCCTGCTCGCTCAATAATGAATTATATTGGTTTATTCGAGTGAACGAAGAACCACCGACTATTTTACGTATAGTGACAATCAGAATAATAGACGTGACAGAAGATGACACTTTCATACTCTCCGACACTCAGAATAATTTCATTGTATTTTGGGACGAATGTGTTGGCAGTAAAATAGAAACTGATGGATTACCATCCAGGAATAGTATCTTATAACCCGTAGGAACAGTATCCCATGCATCCCGTTTGGAGGAAAGTAAACGAGAGGTCTGTAAACTACGACAAAAGTGACTTTTGAAAAAATTTTTGAATTTCCACGAATTAACGAAAAGACTCTTCACGACATTCCCGCGGGATTCCCGAGTCCCTGGATCCCTCGGGACTCGAAATGGGTCGAATTTCGTTACGTAATGTCGTCCAAGTGCTTCTAAGATTTCTCTCTTCTCGTTCCGACGCCGGTGAATAATTGATTTCGCGGGTCCGTGCGGAGCGTCGCGACGCTTTCACGATTCCGCGGAGTTGCGGAATTTCGCGAAATCATTCCGACGGATAATCGTCGTCGATACGGTGCTCAACGATGAAAATTGCCGAACGAGTTTCGTCGTTCGAAAATTTGTCTCGTTCGGCGACGAAAATTCGCAGATAGAGCGCAGAACGTTCGGTGTTTTAATACGAAAGTCCCCGCCGGTGGTGGACGGTGGAAATCGGTAAAATAATAGAAAATTAGGTAACAAGTTCGGCTGGCAATTTCGCGATTGTAATTCTCCCTTTTTTTTATTTTTTCTCGCGCGCGCTGGCGTTACAGAGCTGAACTAGTTCTCGCGCCGAGGTAATATAATACAAAGCTTTTAGCCTTTGTCAGGCATCCGCGAGACCGAACTGCATTTAAGTTGTAGACTACTTTCAGGAATATAGCTGTCGATAGCTCGAACGACTCGAAAGTTCTTAATTTTCCAGGCGTATTCGACCTCCTTAAGACAAAACTCGAAATAACCCGGTCTGCTAATTAAATATAATGTAAAGTGCTTGATAATGGCTAAATAAGAACTCTGTGCATCGCCCTAAAGCACCGGCCGAGTTCTACCCCCCCCCCTCCCCCCCCTCCGTTATTTATGGGAACGCGAATACGTCTGGAACGACTTGAAACTTTGGAAAATTGATTACCCGGTGGACAAGCGCTTTTCCGACCCCAATTTTCCCTAATTGGCTATCATTTTAAATAAGCTATCATCTTTCCCGTTGATCCCCCCCCCATACGCACGCTTGAAACCGGACGTATGTTAGGGAAATGAATGATTTATTTTCGGAATCTCGTGTAATTTGAATTTGTCCATGGTTTCTTTGACTTGTATCCGATGGTAGGAAATGTCACGTATAAATGCCAGTTTCAAACTCGAGCGACATAGATTCGTATGGTGCTTTCGAATTAACTCGTTTAGTGAAGTACAATTTGCAGAAAAGTGACAGGAAATTGGGATTCAAAGTGCGAATAAATTTTGAAAATGATTGATAAATCTGCTATACATTGATATTTGCTACTATTGCGAATATAATGAAAAATCTGTTTACAGTAAAACTTTGCAGATAATTAACAATATACTATACATATATAAATAAAATTCCTTTTCTTTACACCACAAATGAATTCTCTGCGAGGGTGTGTGAACATTTCAGTGAATCACAGCGTACGTGGATGGATTTTAAGGGACGTAGCAGATTTCCCGAGACTCGCCGCGAGAAAGCAAATTAGAATCGTATATCTTATTTTCAAACAATTTCCAACGATAAGGAAAACCGACTTCGGAAAGATTAATACTTAAAGTTCGCCGAAATAGCCGTCGATTCGCAACGCAGCCCGCGAAACCCTCGATCACCGATTTCCCTTACGTAATGCTGGACACGTAGTACCGATATCGCGGTCCCACACCACCAGCCACCATGGCGGCAACGTTTCTGCTGTTTCGATATATCTGTGGAAAACGCGGTTAAAACCCCGGTATGTTTGTTTCAACGGTATAGGAATTAGAAGCGTCGACCGGGTTATTATAGAAAAAAAAATAAAACACGTGGCATGTGGATAACAATACGGTGAAATTTCAACGTCGAAGAGACGAAAGGATTATTTGGAGAGAGAATATTTGGATAGTTAGGGGATTAGAATTGGAAGATTAGAATAATTCAATTGGACAATTTGGATTTAAATGTCTAGTAACTTGAGGGAAAAAATATAGATTTAGTATGAAGTTATGGTTAATTTTAAAGTGAATGCTTTTATTAGTTTTCTATTAATTTAGTTTTGGGAGAAAAGTTTCTAGGGAATGGGATATCAGACGTGTTAAATTTCAGAGCAAGGGAATTTCAAATAGCACTCTATTTTAAAACGCGAAAGTATAAGGCGTTTCAAATTTTCGAACTTAGAAATTTAAAGCTTACGAAATTTAGCGGAGTGGAAATTTCAAATCGCACCAATTCAAAGGCGCCCCGAATCGCACACTGCAAAAACGTCAAACTATTTCAAATTTCGCTGCGTAGAATTGTCACAGCGCGCCAAATTTCAAAACGCACCAATTCAAAAGCGCCTAGAATCGCATAGTGCAAAAACGTGAAACTATTTCAAATTTCACCGCGTAGAAAAATCGCTGCGCGCCAAATTTCAAAACGTACCAATTCAAAAGCGCCCCGAATCGCACTGTGCAAAAACGTGAAACTATTTCAAATTTCACCGCGTAGAAATGTCACAGCGCGCCAAATTTCAAAACGTACCAATTCAAAAGCGCCTAGAATCGCACAGTGCAAAAACGTCAAACTATTTTTAATTTCACCGCGTAGAAAAATCGCGGCGCGTCAAATTTCAAAACGTACCAATTTAAAAGCGCCTCGAATCGCACAGTGCAAAAACGTGAAACTATTTCAAATTTCACCGCGTAGAAATGTCACAGCGCGCCAAATTTCAAAACGTACCAATTCAAAAGCGCCTCGAATCGGATAGTGCAAATTTCACCGCGTAGAAATATTGCGGCGCGCCAAATTTCAAAACGCATCAATCCAACGACGTTCCGAATTTCTCTGCGCCAAAATGTCAACCAATAATAAATTTCGCCACGTACAAACGTCACAACACAGCAAGTATCCAAAAACCCGGGGGACCGCGGAAACGCCACCGCGTGGAAATTCCAAAATTTCCGCAATTTCCCTGTGTCGCTTAAAAATCCCGGTAAACCCGACAAAACGAGATAACATGAATTTCATCCCGGTGCACAAAGCCGGCGGCGGGCTCCCGCTGTAAGTGTCACGGAATCCGCAAACTGGCTTTCCCCGGGAACAAACGTGCACCAGAAAGTATGACGTGCGCATAAAACCGAGGCTCGTTCCCCGTCTATGTGTTTTTTTTTTCAGCTGTGGATCGCAATTTAAACCGTATACAGTGCAATAATGGGTGAAATGAGTGACGGACGGGGATATGCCTGCGGTAGTGTCGCTTTGAAAAGCCACTCGACGATGGCTCCGCCGATATGGGACTGCGACCGCGACAAAGCGTTGCCGAAGAAAAAATATCAACGCGACGGATTTCAATATCGCCCCCGAATGATCGTCGCTTCGACGGACACGTCGTACGATAACGAGAAAATTTTACACGCTCGCGAAAACGAATCTTCGAATTGAACGATTCCGAATCGCGGAATTACTATTCTCCGAAGTCACTTGATTATTTGGAAATTTTTAGAAAATTTTGGGTAGAAATAGGGAAAATGTATTGGAGGAATAATATTACTATTATTTTGTTTGAGTTGAAACGTGGATTCATCTGGTCGGAAAATGAATGGGACGTCGAGTTTGTCACGAATGCAATATTGTTTTCGATGATTTTTTTTTTTTGAAATGGTTCGATTAATGATTTCGGACACCGCAAGGCTGACGCGGGTGTCGAATAATATTTATATTTAGACAATCACATTTCAATGGTTCGATTAAAAAACAGTGGAGTTCACTCGAAGGTAAATAAAGCAGATCTTTTTCCTCGGGATTTTTCATTTTCCAGCACACTTTTTTTTTGCCTCCTATTAGATATTGTTTGATATTTTGCGTAGCTGCAGTTTTTCATATTTTTCCTGCGTCTATAAAAGCGAGTGTGCAACACTTTTTGTTACGTACGAAACCGCTAAAAATACAAATAAAATCACTATTACAGGCTGAAGTAGTTAATAAAATCCTAATGCAAGTTTTCCAAGTATTATTTTCCAGCTACTTTTCGTGATTTTTCCGAATAATATTTCCGCAAACCGACTCGTTTTGCATACAGCCGGTAATTATTAACTCATGATTATACATTAAAAAAATGAAAACCGTATATTTCCATCGTTACGTTAATTCGCATTCGTCCCATATCTGTTAATATTTTAATTATGATGCACATAATATTCGGATTCGTTGCTTGCATACAAACAATACGTTCGTTTTTTGTTCTCATTTCAACGAAAACAATGAAATTGAACATTTAATCGGAAAATTACTTACACTGTTTCAACGAAATTCCCGCGGCTAATACGTGGCAAGTAATTTCTGGCGGACAACTAATTCGATACGAATAAAGACAATTCCATTTGATAAGTGCTCTCTTCAATTCGCAAGCAGCGGTGGTCGAAACGCAAAACAAATTTACTTCCCCCCCCCACCCCCAACTACAGGGTTATGTGTTAAAATTGCGTTCTGAATTTAATCGCGTTTGGAAATTTCGTCGGGCGAGTGATTATATAGCGAAATTATTCGCACGCGAATCTAATCTGTTAAATTTAATCTACAAATTTCTATTTTGCATTCCCGAGCTATTTTTTTTTCGCAACAATTCTCATTTTACGCGTTGGGCGCAAGTACAATAGACTTCGAGCCATGACGGACCCGTGACCGGAAACTTATCGGGAGTCCATTGTACGTTACAGTGTCTGATAGTCAACGAACGTAACTCAATTGTATTTTGGAAAAATTCACCCTGTAAATGTTACGGGTGTTTGATAAAAAAAAAAAATAGTGGACTCGCTCGCACGAGTGGAGAGTTATCGAGTGTCCACCGATGATTTTCAAACTCGATTACTTTAAGAGATAACTGACAACGCTGGATAAAAGGATCCTGATTTTTCCGTGGAAAATTAAAACTAAGTTGATGCATAACTTTTTATATCCAACCGTACACGTCGCTAACGAGATTACCGAGTTAATTGATCGCAAAGAAATGAAGCTACATCACGTTCGTGATACTACCTGCAAGGTGGGGGGAGGGGGGAGGTGGGTGGGTGGTGGGTGGCAACGATACTTATAAAATTAACACCGTGCAAAGGCCATGGGGGGCTTAAGTCCATAATGAGTTAATGCATTTTTCGCGGCGCTTATTAACGCCGATAGCATTACGGGTTTTGTAAGGTAATTAACGTCCGTAACGGCGACATCTTTGTTCACGTAAAAAGATAATTCGGTGCTGAATACCTCGCGCCGGTATCTTGCAAAATGCGCAGTTTGCTTCGTTAGATGTTACGTATAGAAAGAAGTTATCGATATTCTCGAGATATATATAAATTTTATTGAAAGAAAATTTATATCAAATTATATAACACATCGGAACCTAGAAACTTCGAATTTCGTCAAATTTTGAATCGCTAATTTCCGAGTGTAAAAATTTTGCAACGCCAAATTTGCAGGTGTGACTATCTCGGAAAAAATGAACACAGCAAACGATTGAAATTCGCCAGAGATGATTTATTTCTACGGTCGATAAATAAATAAAAAAAGCTGTAGAAAAAGTATTAAAAAAAAATAGAATATACGATGTATTATAATAATATTCTACGCGTTAATAATCTCACGCTGGGTAGTTTCTCCTTTATGGTGTTCAGTGACGATTATTCAACCGTTGTATTTATATGGTGAGAATAAATCATACGATTACTACGGTGGCTCGATCGCGCGCGTTAAACCGCCACATTATGCCGTGTACACATTATGGGATTTAAATGAGCGCGCGATAAAACGCGGACATTACAGATTATGCTGGATACTAATTTGGATAACGATCGTGTAAACGTTCGTTAAGATCGAAATCTTTAACGGCCGGGAATATCCATATTTCGAGCGATCAACAATTTGCCAGGGATGTAACATCGTTAGTACTACACGGTCGTTTTTGCGAAATTCCATTCTGTACATAATGGTTAATTACCGTAATTTGCGCGATAAATTCGCTTCATTAAAAGAAACAAACAACAGGTATGAATAAAGTAGCAACAAAAGAATATATTCGCCGTGTTTTCGCATCGTTAAATCGCTTGTAATGTAATAATAGCCTTTTGTAGTTCGCGGGAATTATAAATGCTCGCCGATAGCTATGAAAATGATCGTGAAAATAATCTGCATATTTGAACGGGAACAAAAAAATATTGACATTTTCATTCGCGGAGAATTAAATTACTAATTGCGCCCAACGATTCTCGATGCTATCAGGTATTGTCATTAATGATTTTACCGTCTCTTTCGCATAACATGTTCTACCTTTGAAATTCTAGTCGACAGAAATTCACCAGTTGTAGAAATTTTCTAAAATGGGAATTCGAGACGTAAAAAAAATTTTTTAGCGTACAAATTCGTGGCGTACACATTTCGCAGCGTAGAAATACCAGTTTTGCAATTAATAATTTTGCTGTCTCTATTCTCCAAGAAATCAAAGAATATTAGATAAATACACTTGAAAAAACAGGACCGCAGTAGAATAGTAAATCGATTGATTTCTATAATTACATATTAACACACAATTATGAAAAGTTTTAATTAACTCGTCGCGATAAATTTATAAGTGATTTTCATAAGAACATAGAAACCAGTAATTTTTCCATGTTCCGGTAGTTCCAGTGTAAATGACGCATAAATTCGCTTCTACTTTGTCGAAAGCGAAAATTCCTCGGCGAAGTGAAACGTTATTCGGAGGGGTTCGCGAGCCCCGCGAGGCAAAGTAGCTGCTCCGGCAAAGGAAACCTCACGATTCTTCAAACAAATTCTAGTGTTCCCGCTAATATCCCGCAACCGTTCCACGGGAAACCGGCATTGTTGACTTTGCCCGACTTACCGAACGCCGGGTCCCTCTGAACCGCGGCCAGAATGTACAGTTGTTGCTTTAGTTGTTTAACTTGCGGCACTCAATTTGACTCCGCTAAAGGCGATCGTCGTTTTCGAAACTGTCTGAAGACCGATCCACGTTGTTCGGGCGGAAACGATCGCCCGGGAAACGAAACTTTCGCGGGACTGTCAAACTCCCGACGAATTGAGGGAAATTTCCGCCCCCTGTCGATTCCGCGAATAAAAATAATTACCGTGGACAAAAACAATAACGTGGAATAACGTAAAATGACACCTGCGAATTCGTAAAGGGGCGAGAAATATTTTATAAGATATAGAGTATTTTTAGAGAATCAGTAATTGTGTAAAAAATAAGATTTTTGAAGTGACTCGGTAAAAGAAGACTCAAGTATTATAAATTCAAGGAACATAATCTAAAATGTCCATTTTAATCTCAAGGAAATCTCAGTGATTTTGAAATCTAAATTTATTCGCTTATCCCGAAGAATCATTTTGATTTTAGGATTAAAACATTTATTATTCGTGTTCTTCTCTATAGAAAACGGATTTTACCCGAAAATTTTATGTCAAGAAACGTTTGCACTTGGATTTTCTACTCGAGGAAATTTCCGCGGGTGAATTTTCTACTATGGGACATTTCTGGAGAAAAATCTGTGTTAGGTCCGGGTTAAAAAGTTTCGGAATCTCGGAAATTCCCGTTTCTCGCTGGCAAACGTCACTCGACGCCCAAATTCGGCGTCGGCGAGATGTCTCAATTTTTAAATCATGCTTTATAGATCCAGGTGTGCCTGAAAATTGCACACCGGAATTGGACGCGAGGTAGGTCAGCTCCTGGGACCGGAAGGGACGGAGGGTGACACGTGAAGGACAATTCTGACCGGAGATATTCTTGCTGCGTTTCATCAGGCACTTCGTAATCCCGTGTGTGGTTAAAAATTTAGGTGGGAAAAATTGGAACTCGTCGAGAGTCGAAGGAACAAAAAACTAGACATACATATGTATGTATACATACATATATGTGTATACAATAGAAACTTCCTATGATTCCAATAGTAACCAACTCGAATTGGTTAAATGAACGAAAAACTAAAACAAAGCATAATTTCATATATCTAGTAAAGTATTAATAATCATATTTCCATTTTATAGGAATTTATTATAGTTCATCTTTTTCCAAATCGTTTGATGGGTAATTTAAAATTATGGACGCAACACTTGTTTACAATGTACTAATATATAAAATTTGTAAAATTAAAATGATATAATATGTAATATAAAATTTTGTAATATTTTTTCTGAAATATTTCAAATTCCCGCCGTATTATTCCGTCATGGAACCAACACGTGTACGATCGGTGAGTGTAACGTGTAAACGAATCCCGGTGTAACTCGATTGTAACAGTATATGAATTCCGAAATGGAGCAACGAGACTTGCGGTGAAGAAAGCGAAAGCGTCAGAGAGTCGTAATCGAAACAGGTCTTACCGGTGGAGTGCTTACACCGAGAACCGTAATAATAATGTCTGCTGCGTTTGTAGTTGGCAATCATGAATGAGAACGACGGTGCAGAAGGACAACAATACGACCGAGTGGCTGGAAACGTTGGATTGTTTGCCAGTTTCGCGTAGACGAGGTATAAATAATGTCATTTTAAATAAATTAATTATATTTTTATTAGAACATTGATTATTGCGGAGGTCACCGGTGACCGTATATCGAAATTTATAAAAAGAAACTGGGTACTATGTGAAATTGAGAATACTTCAATATTTTCTATTTAATAATATAAGTAAATATAATTAAATTCCGAAGTCTTTATAATTAAACACCTTGTAGCTTTATAATCTAAACCGAGTTACACTCACAGCCTCCGATTTACGCGATATGATTTAATAACAAACACACCAATAATTTCTCCTAAAAATCAAAACTATCCCGAAATTAAAAAATCCCTAGATCCTAATTTCTCACATATCTACCCTATCTAAAGTCACTGATTTACACTAGGTAATTTAATGGCAATCTCACCAACAATAAATTCCCACGAAAACTCCCGAGTATTCCCAAAAAGTAAAAACCTCGGGACGTACGAGCGTCCGACTGGGGAACGGTGTTACATTTTAATAAGCGAAACGAGCGGACCACTCGAAGACGTGACCGTTTGTTTCGGGGAATATCGATCGAACCTAGCCGCAGGGCGAAAAAGCTGAGTCTTGTCCCGGATCGGCGAGACTCCGACCGCATGAAGAGACTAGATAAGCATTCTCGAGGAAACGGTTTCCAGGGAAAGGCGGGCGTACCACCAGCCATGGGTAAAAAGGAAGAGGTAGACGAAGAAGGAAGGAAATTGCGGTTCGAGAATTCGAGCTCGTACATGAGATTCCCTGGTACTTTCGGTAATGCTCGGCTGTTTTACGTGGATATCCTCCTCCTTCCTCCCCGCTCAAAACCGGCGGGGGAATCGACGGGAATCGCAGACACGCCGGAGTCTTCCAGCACACGGATATTTCTACTTCCGTTTTATCCCGTTTCCGGTTGCGGCGACTCCTTTTCACCCCGCGGCGCGCAACGAAGCTCCTTCCTTCCATCCTTCCCGTGGAAAACCGTGCCCCCCCCCCCTCCCCCCGCCGTTGAAATTGTTGAGACACGGAACGTAACCGTAAAAAACAACCTTACCTGGCCGGCGTTATCGAAACGAGAAAGGGAAATTGTATATACGAGCACGCCGACGCCGGCTTTTCCGAAAGGTTATTTAGCAATTTCTGCGAGACATTATTTGACCGTGGTGTTTTTTACGCTGATCCGTTTTATGGGTTAGTGAAATAGGTTCGGGGGAAAAGTGTCTGTATCTGCGGGACGAGGGGAAATCAGTGGAAAGTGAAGGTGTGATGTAATGAAAGAATTAATATAGGGGATGGTAAGTGTCATGATTTTTATCCTGGGTAAGGCGGTTTGTTATTGGTTGTATTTAGAATGGTGTTTTATGGTAAATTATTGTATGTGTTGAATAAAGATGAGGTCAACGGGACGCAGAATTTATGCAGGGTGAGATTTCTAGGCGCAGAAATTTCATGCCATGGGAATTCTAGGCACTGAAATTTCATACCATAGGAATTCTAGGCGCCGAAAATACCTAGCGTGGGAACTTTAGGCTTAGAAATTTCGTAGCATAGGATTTCTAGGCATAGAAAATTCCTAACGTGGGAATTCTAGGCACAGAAATTTCATACCATAGGAATTCCAGGCGCCGAAAATTCCTAGCAGAGGATTTCTAGGCGTAGAAATTTCAAAGCTTGGGAGTCCTAGGCGCCGAAAATTCCTAGCAGAGGATTTCTAGGCGTAGAAATTTCAAAGCTTGGGAGTCCTAGGCGCAGAATTTTTCTAGCGTGGGTATTCTGGGCGCAAAATTTTCCTAGTATGGGAATCCTAGACGCAGAAGTTTCCTAGCACAGGATTTCTAGGCGTAGAAATTTCAAAGCTTGGGAATTCTAGGCGCAGACATTTCTTAGCATGGGTATTCCAAGCGCAGAAATTTCCTAAACTAAAAACTCGAACGTAGAAATTTCATAGCGTAGGAATTCTAGGCGTAGAAGTTTTCCAGCACAGGAATTTCCACTGCAGATATTTCCTAGCGTCGGATCTCAAGCGCAAAAAAGAAATATCAAAATTTCATTCCACAATAATATCCCAAACAACAGTGAAATGGTGAACGAACGAAGTAAGACTTTAAAAACTATTGTAACTCGAAAGTTTTACTGCGTAATACAGGTTTAAAATCCTCTCTATATCAACTGAATTACGATTTGAAATTAGTGTTGGAGACTGGAAGCTCACGGGGACCACCTGCCCGGCAATGTATTACCAGTTTCAGGGATCCCAAACAATTTCGCCGAGTAACAGAAGAAGAAACGACGGGACGGTATGCCAAAACGCCTTTGCAGGCGAATCTTTTATCGGCCTTTTGGCAGGGAGGCGTCTTGCTAACGATCCCCGGGGCTCTCTTCTCTTTCCCCGTTCTTTTATCGTGCAGAAGAGAAGGGATATCTAATGACTGTAAAAACATGTTCTGAGAGCGCGAGTGCCGCGCATCCTATTCTTCCTTCCACCCTTGTTCGTCATCATCGTTTTCTTCATCTGGAAATGCCTTGTTCCCGTATTCGTGAATTGAGCGCAACGTGCCGAGATGAGGGGAAGAAAAAACAATAAATATCCAAGCCGCGAGTAACGAGCGCGTTGAAGAATGTACAGGTGTACAAGGTGTACCGTAACACATATATACATAATTGTATATGTATACGTAAGTCACAAAAGATGGTCCCACGTTGTGATCGTCGCGGAAGACATCAGTTAAAGAAACGACGACGGGATTCTTGTCTGGATATTTAATTTCTTAGACGAAAAGAAACGGTTGCGAACGAGATGAGTTTCCAATGAGAAAATCCAAAGGAACTGGAAGGAGGAAGAAAAAAAGAATTTGTTTTCTTCGTTGCTACTGGAGGTTAGTTAAAGTGGTGTTTATCGAGGTTAGAAAACCGGGGAGATGAATCGAAGGTGAAACGATCTTTTTAGCTGTGGGCGAACAATTTCCTTCGGTGATGCCAACCGGGACGATCTTGCGTTGCGTGTCACTTCCAGAGAACGCGAGATGGAAAATCAATTTCCGGCAAACGAAACGGAAAATACGGATTTGACGCGGATATTAAATATAAATACGCCGATCGAGCAATGTCTACAAACGAAACGGACGTTTGGACACGGGTATACGGGCAATTCCACTACTCATGAGATCTACAATACCTGACGGGGTACGTCGTATCGGCCATCGCGTGATTATTGCCGGTCCTCTGATTCCGAGATTTCTGCTTTAGAAAGTTGCTACTTATGAATTTTCTATGCGAGGAAAGTTTTGCGCGTTGGATTTCTACGCTAGGAAATGTTTGCGCCTAGAATTCCCACGCTAGGAAATTTCTGCGCCTAGAATTGCCATGCTAGGAAATTTCTACGCCTAAAGTTCCCACGCTTGGAAATTTCTGCGCCTAGAATTCCCACGCTAGGAAATTTTTGTGCCTAGAATTGCCATGCTAGGAAATTTCTACGCCTAAAGTTCCCACGCTTGGAAATTTCTGCGCCTAGAATTCCCACGCTAGGAAATTTTTGTGCCTAGAATTGCCATGCTAGGAAATTTCTACGCCTAAAGTTCCCACGCTTGGAAATTTCTGCGCCTAGAATTGCCATGCTAGGAAATTTCTACGCCTAGAATTGCCATGCTAGAAAATTTCTGCACCTAGAATTTCCACGCAAGGATATTTTTGCGTCCAGAATTCCCGTGCTAGGAAATTTCTACGCCTAAAGTTCCCACGCTTGGAAATTTCTGCGGCTAGTATTGCCATGCTAGGAAATTTCTGCGGCTAGTATTGCCATGCTAGGAAATTTCTGCGGCTAGTATTGCCATGCTAGGAAATTTCTGCGCCTAAAGTTCCCACGCTAGGAAATTTCTACGCTTGACATTCCTACGCTAGGACATTACTGAGCCTGAAATTTCTACGCTAGGAAATTTCTGCGCCTGGAATTTCGACGCTAGGAAATTACTGCGCCAGCAATTTCTGCGGCAAGATATTTCTACGCCTCGATTTCCCGCTACGAATCAATAACCCGAAAAGCTTCTACTTTTTCTTCAATTTCAATTTAACAACTCCACCCATCAACGAATCCCAACTTTCCCATTATGAGAACCGGCATAATATATGCGCTATTTGAAACTAATTCCTAAGCATGCCAGTAAAATCCCGGACTGTAACGCATGATAAGGTGAAGTAAAGTAACTCACTTGAAATAAGTGTATACCTTCGGTAGGGTTACGAAGTATGTAAATCCATGCAAATAGAAATGCTTGCGGCATGCTCAGACGAGGGTGAACGTAAAAGGACCAGAAGATACCGAAGTATCAAGACTGTGCGGGGCCCGGAGGTTCCCGTAGGTTCACGGAGGAGTCCCGTGGGAACTTGAAAATCACTCGGAACGATTACTTTGCCAGTTACTCACGGAGTGTTCAGTTCGAACTTATATCATATACGATACGTATGTAGGGTACATAATGTACGCTTTATATAGAAAGTAGACGACATCGACGATGAGGAACGATTGGTCGGTTTTCCCGGAGTCCCGACTGCGATTGAGTTCCGTTATCTATTTACTTTAACCTTCCCGTCGACTTTGCTTCGCGATTCTGTTCCGTCATTTGTTCAGTCGCGCTCAATTTGAAATGATTTTCTTTGAGAAGTAGGAAGAGAGAGAGAGTGAGAGAGAGAGAAAGAAGAGAGAGGGGAGATCTATTGAAAAGTTTGAAAACACTTTGGGGTTCTGTTTCGATGGTGTGCAGAAGATTTGATGGGGAGCTAAGTAAAGTATTAGGAGTCGAAGCAGTTTGTGTGCTTGTAAAGCTTAGGAAGTTCGGACGACGGACATTTTAAAGCTTAGAAAGTTCACGGTAGAGCTTTGCTATAGTTAACAATAGAGTCGTGGAAATTTCCTCGCGTTTGGAAATTTCCTGCGATATAAAAATATGGGTGCAGAAGTTTTTTAGAATAATTTTCAACGCAGGGATATCAATACCTAAAAAAATCGTAGAGGATAACACTATGCTTGAATCATCGTATTAAGTTGCCATTATTTAGATAGTAGAGCAGAAATATGAAGTAGTATTAATTTTGTGTGAAATGAACTATTGGTAATTATTGGTAATTCTAAACAGAACACCGGCAGATCTCTGTAAATTACGCGAAGTATCAGGTGATCATAAACGGAATGAAATATCAATTTAAGGTTGATACTGCAATATTGATAAATCCATTTGGTGGCTCGGTAGATCAGAAATCTGGAGCGTTGCCAATTTCACTGAGTAAACTTGATTTCATTCCCTTGGTTACATATTCCTTTTATGCGGTAATAATAAATAATTTTTCCCATGGAACTCGTGTGTCTGCCACTTTGTAGCCGCGTCTCCTCCTAATTAAATGTAAAGAAATCCCCCCTGGAAAGAAATCTCTGATTTCCATATGATCTCCACCCTAAAAACTATATAAACGATATTTCAAACAATTTCTCGATCGCAACAATGTAACATATTTAAACACTATACCACTAACTTATCCATCTTGAAAGCTACTAATTGTCAGATTAATGTCACTTTAAATTATTCCAAAATAATAATACCAATTTCTTAGCAATTTCTTCCGTTATTTCTCACCCAAAATATTACTCTTAAAAAACAAATACTTTGCAAAATATCCGGTAACTAAAAACCCCATAAAAAAAATGAGACACTCCACACGCTTCAATTCCTAAACCATGTCTTCCGGGTATACAAATAAATTCGCGAACGTATACACATACGTACAGAGCGAACCGTCTTACGATTATTGGACGGCCGCGCGGAAACGTGCAATCGAGCCTTTTCAATAACAATCCCGTCTTCCGGTAGCTGCTCCAGGACGATCCCCGGGATGTTTGCGGTGTATCCAGACAGCTCGATCGGCCGCGAAAACAATTGGAAACCGATGAGCAAGTGGTCGTGCCGGATTCGTCGACAGCTCGTATCATTTCTCCACGTGTTTCTTACGATCCGTAAGGATCCGGATCGCGGTGAGCGTCGCGACGCCGATCGATGCCGTGGCACCCGGGGGGTTCGTCGAACCCGCAGCGACGGTCGCGCTCGCGGAAAAATCGTCGGACGAGCCGATAAAAATTTACGACGGATCATTGATAACCCGCGTATTATCGTAACGTACTGCGCGATTTGCCCGGGCTAACCGTTTCGAATCCGGATTTTATATATGTATACACATACGTATAGATATGTACTGTTATACGTATGTATATTGTATGTATGTGTACATATATACTATTCTTTTTGAGGTGGCTTTCGATATCGCAATTTTTTCACCATGATGTTTTACGACGCTTTTTTTTTCACCTCGCTACGAGTGTCACGTGTGTGTACATACATAGATATATACATGTAGAGAGAAGTTTAATTAGCAAGTGTTATGTGGCGGCACGGAAAAGAGACAAATGTGCATCGCTCGCAATATCCAGGGGGGAGAGATATTTTTTATAGGTTCGCGCGTTGCAGATACCGACGCTTATGTTCCCTGACGGTAAATTTTCGAGTCGATCCGATTTGCAGACGGATCGTAAAACCGGAGATCGATGCTGCGATTCTATCGCTCGATACGGTTGCCGGGTCGTTTGCTTTCGATGCGGAGTTCTTAATTGAATGTGTCTGGGATTAGATGGGTCTAAATAAAAAAAACACGCACACACTCACACACAACAGTGGAATATTGCTGCAATCGCGCGATTATTGCCGGTTTTCTGATTTCGAGATTTCTGCGCTGGAAAATTGATGCTTATGAATTCTCTGCGCGAGGAAATTTGTACGCGTTGGGTTTCCACGCTAGGAAATTTTTGCGCCTGGAATTTCGACGCTAGGAAATTTCTGCGTCTAGAATTTCCATGCTAGGAAATTTCTGCGTCCAGAATTTCCATGCCAGGAAATTCCTACGCCTAAAATTCCCACGCTAGGAAATTTCTGCGCGTGGAATTTCTACGCTAGGAAATTTCTGTGCCTGGAATTTCTACGCTAGGAAATTTCTGAGCCTAGAATTTCTATGCAAGGAAATTTCTGAGTCTGGAATTTCTACGCTAGGAAATTTCTGTGCCTGGAATTTCTACGCAAGGAAATTTCTGCGTCCAGAATTTCCATGCCAGGAAATTCCTACGCCTAAAATTCCCACGCTAGGAAATTTCTGCGCCTGGAATTTCTACGCTAGGAAATTTCTGAGCCTGGAATTTCTACGCTAGGAAATATCTGCGCGTGGAATTTCTACGCTATGAAAATTCTGAGCCTGGAATTTCTATGCTAGGAAATTTCTGTGCCTGGAATTTCTACGCTAGGAAATTTCTGAGCCTGGAATTTCTACGCTAGGAAATTTCTGCGCCTGGAATTCCTACGCTAGGAAATTACCGTGCCTGAAATTCCCACGCTAGGAAGTTACTGTGCCTGGAATTTCAACGCTAGGAAATTTCTGCTAAAATATTTCTTGCGATTTATATGTTCTTATATTCTCCATTAATTACCCGAGAAACATACGCGAAATTTTCACGTGATTAAAAGTGCGGATTACGAAAATCATCGACACGGTCGACGTGTTCGTAACACGAGAAAGGTAACCGCGATCGAAAGGAGAAACGTTTACCGGAATGAAATTGACCTTTCCGTTGCGACGCCTATTCGCAGCCTGTTTTATTAGAATTCGCGGTATCCGATATCAAGGTACAACTGAAACTTCGTTACCGATTATAAGACTCGGCGCGCGGTTGTCTACGGTAAAACGCGAATTCGTTACGCTCTATTTGTTGGCGGAATTGATTCGCGCCACACAAACGCATAGGCGTAGCCCATTCCGCGTAGAGTAGTTTCAATATTTGCTTTGTTTCCATCGTGTATAAAATAATTTTCGAAATCGACGTTCGCCCGTCGTGTTTACCGGTGGAATTAGAAAGATTCATCATCGACGTTTCAGCATAGAAAATAATTTCGAAAAGGTGCGAATAGTTAACGTTCGATGAATTTTCGAAGAGGAGACGCGCGAATATTTCGCAAAATTCGGCGGAAACGATTAACGTTTATCGACAATATTTACTTTTCACCGTCGATATTTCCGTGCACATAATCACGTTGCCACGGTTTCCCTATTTATTTTCAATTCATTCAAATATTGTTTCCTACGCCACTGAAAGATCTGTTTTTTAAGCCTGCAATCCATCAAACGTCAGCACGAAGTGTTTCAATAACGCATCGATCGTATAAAGTACTCCTTTCATTTCGCAATGCGAAAAGTAACCCCGTGGACGGCATGTAAACACGATTTTACGTATCACGCGCGTCAGCTATTTATTTGTTTTTAATTTTTATTTAAATCTAATACCACGTCCATGTAAGAATGAATTTTCAATGGCGCGAAAATTCATTAAAACACTGTTTACCAACGATAAACGTGTAAAAACACGTTACGTTCGTCGACTAACATCCACTCGCGGATTCTACGGGCATCGCTTCGAGTCATCTAAAAATCATCGTAGCCCGGCGTGGAGTATGAAATCATTTAAATAACAAACCCAGGACCACTCTGTTTACGGATGATAATTTCCTTCGTTAATTTTATCCGGCTCGTATAATTCAGACCGCGCGAAACTCTGTCAAACATATGACGCGTGAAATCCGATTTTCAAATTAAACAACCGGCTGAACTTCTAATCTCCGCGCCTCGCCCGCGTATTCCCCCGTTGACGGACAATAAAGCTAATTACCCGTACACCTGGTCGACTATAAAACACGTAGAATAACATCGGTATGATTCGAAAGACATCGTAGTTACGCGGTGGCAATTCGATTTCATCGAGCCGCACCCTACCTAACTCGCCAATTGTTGCCGGAATTATCGCGAACACGTTAACGGAGGAAGAAATCAGCGAGGCTGTTGATTAGTATGCTAAAACCAGGTATCCCCGTGGCAGGTTGGGGGGGGGGGGGGGGAAACAAACTACGGAAGGAAAGCGATTTACGAACTGCTCACTGCATACCAAGGGCACTCGGTCCTCGTGGGAAACGAGCTCGAAGTGAACGAGCTCATCTCCTTAGCTTCGTTAAGATGACACAAGGGGGAAAGGTAAACCGTCACACGACGGGATATCGAGCGGAGCCAATTACGAGTCGACGGAAGTTCCCTATGCAAGTCGAAAGTATCGATCCAGCTTAATTAAAGTCGATACACGACTCAGGTATCCGGAGAATATTAAGGAACCGGGGAAAAAAAAACGATGGTAGTTAAGGATTCTGGGTTTTGAACGAGCTAAAGCCGACTTCACACTAAGAGGATCATGACATGTCCGGTCGAGTCCGGTGGATTCTACAGTTTGAAATACGTTGTACGGTCCCGGGGTCAGTTTCCGGGTACCGAAAGCTTTGTGTCTTCAGATTCGGGCGATTCGAAGTTTTTCTGCGCTTCCATGTGTCTGGGCCTCTTAAGGTCTACATTTACCAGCGTCTGGGCCTTGTAATCTCTATATTTTTAAGTGTCTGGGCCTTGCAATGTCTATCTTTTCAAGTATCTGGGCCTTGCAATGTCTATCTTTTCAAGTATCAAAGCCCTGCAATGTCTATATTTTCAAGTGTCTGGGTCCTGCAACGTCTAGATTTTCAAATTTCTGGGCCTTGCAACGTCTAGATTTTCAAATTTCTGGGCCTTGCAATGTCTATATTTTCAAGTGTCTGGGCCTTGCAATGTCTAGATTTTAAAGTGTCTAAACCTTGCAACGTCTAGATTTTAAAGTGTCTAAACCTTGCAACGTCTAGATTTTCAAATTTCTGGGCCTTGCAATGTCTATATTTTCAAGTGTCTGGGCCTTGCAATGTCTAGATTTTAAAGTGTCTAAACCTTGCAACGTCTATATTTTAAAGTGTGTAAACCTTGCAAAGTCTAGATTTTCAATTGCCTAAACCTTACAATGTCTATATTTTCAAGTGTCTGGGCCTTGCAATGTCTATATTTTCAAGTGTCTGGGCCTTGCAATGTCTCTATTTCCAAGTATCTGGGTCTTGCAATGTCTAGATTTTCAAGTGTCTGGGCCTTGCAATGTCTACATTTTGAAGTGTCTGGGCCTTTCAAAGTCTCTATTTCCAAATACCTAGGCCCTACAAGTTCAAAACACCCAATTTCCCAGGCCTGGGACCACCTACACATGAACCCTTCCGTGCTTCGAGGTTGTCCTCACTTACCCCTCTAGTCTCTGACCTTGGAACCCCTTAAAGGAACTAAATTTCCCAATCCTCAAAATCCTTTCGTCTCCCATGTCCCACCGAGCGTATTCATCGGCGCTAAAAATTCTCACACCCTTTCACACTCGCCCCAACGTCGACTCCGCTCGACGCTGGTGTGAAGCTGGCTGAAGGGTTGCAAGATAGGTCTGTGGAAACGTACGCTCGATTACCGGCTCTCCGGATAAAAGCAACGGGACATTACCCATCTCGGCTACCGCGGCTTACAGGCGCACACCTCGGTGTCGCTGTGTGCGAAGAAAGAAGAGGTAGACGGAATAGCGGTGGAACGCAGATAGCGGCGGCTTACAGTCACCCGGGGAACCGGCGAAGAAAGACGTCTAGGAACACCGCGTGGGCGGGAAGAAAACCGCCTAACTTTTTCGCATTACTTTCTTTACGTCGCAGCCGTTCCACGCTACAGAGGTTCCGGGGATGGTGACGAAACGCCGGCAATTTCCCCGTATGGAGTTCCATGCTGTGTTTCGCTGATTTATGGGACTTTTCGCCGGGGCTCTCGTCCGAGGTGTGTCAGAAAAGTGAGACGGGAAAAGTGGAACGTGTTTTCCATCGTTTTTACACGGCCTCGGTGATCCTAGGGGCGGACCAATTGTGTTAGAGTGTTCGCACAGATTTCGGGGGACTGTTGATAAATGTCATGGGAGACTAATTACATTCCCCTATGTATACAGCTTGATGAAAAATCCATCCCGGTCATTTGGATAACACTCGTCAGGAGTAATTGTGATTATTTCATCGCGAATGAATCTCTATATCCATACTAACTCTTCATTCGCTGAAAATGTCTTCACCTACAATCTACTAATAGTCAAAATTAAAAATATCAAACGACGTTCAGTTTGCATAAAATGAATAAACGAGAAACTATGTAATTTTCAACGTTACACAGTTTCGTTTTCCACTTTCTCACAGTTCATTCACCCACCCAAAATCCTACCCTGCGAACACAAAACGTCTACGTGGCCCTGCAGCCCTGTTCGACAATCAGCACCGTGGTATTCCAGGTAGCCCGAGTTGGCGGTATCGCAGGTAAACGTAAACGTAAACGGTGTATCAGGTAAACGTATCACAGACGACTCGGCAATCGTCGTTATACACGTAACATTATGGTTCAGCCGTTCGAAACGCGAACTTTTGTTCGGAAAATAGCAATTACGGTGCCAATGGCGCTGCCGGACCTTCCCGTCCCCCTATCGCCCTTTCCCTTCCCGTTCACCCTACACTCGAAGCACCAGCCCGATTCGAGGTTGCCTGTTTCGCGGACAAAGAAACCGATTGTGGTGCAACGCGAATAGAAATATGAGCTATAAAGTATCGCCGTGAAACAGCTAGCCGTGCGCATTATTGTCAGCCGAGAAGCATTGTCGACGGTAACAATGACCCCACTCTCCCTCTCCTACCTCTCTCTCTCTCTATCTCTCTCTCTCTCTCCATAGCCTCCACCACTTGCATAAGCAATTACCAATGCCGCTGTACGCCGCTGATTAATTACTACGGACTGATAGAGCCGGGGTCTTTATTTTAGCACGCGATTTAGGAGCGCCGTTAGGTTTCGCCGGGCGTTGCTGTATCGACGCCGTGGAAGCTGAAGTTGGCTAAGTCAGAGCCATCGATGCGGAAGGAAGAGTAATTAAATTTATCTCCGCCAGTTTGCCGGACCGTTCGATCCTAATTAAAGACTCCCCTCGGAACGTTGGAGGAGGAGAGAGAAGCTGCGTTCTTCTTTCTCTTTTTTTATCTCCTTTTGATCTTTCTCCGGTTTCTCTCCTATTCGGTGTCTCTGTTTCTCTGTTTGTTCGGCAGGTGGAAAGAAGTTGTAGCCGAGGAAAATGACCGGAAGTTTCTTGGGAAATTCATCGGAATGTTTGCCTGATGGATTCGCGAGAGGGTGTAGTTTTTCGGGGGTGGAGAAAAGTATGATTTTCAACCCCCTCCCCCCCCTCCCCGAGAACCGTCGCATGTTGAGAGATATTAAACCGGACGACTTCGTTTTAACGTGGTGTTCGTGTTCTCTCTCTCTTTGTGTTTTTCCCTTTTTGATCAATTCCGATAAAGTAACTCCCTCGTCCGTCTTGTCCGTTCGACGAGACGCGAAATTAAAACGACAACGGCACTGATGGAAGTATGGATATCTAAATAGAGAAAACGGGGGCTCCACTTTGAAACGGGGAGACCAGTCTTAATCATTCCGGATTGTCAATAACACTTTGTCCCCGGCGAACCGCCGAAAACTCTCTGAAACTGTGGTTTCTTTCTCTCTCTCCCTCTCTCTCTTTTTCTCTCCCGACAAACCCCGACGATCTCGTACCTTCGCTCGTTCTGTCTCAGCATTTTTCAATTATCCCGTCGACGGACAAAGAATACAGAAAAAAACGCACTCACATACGCACACGCACACACATAGAGAAAGACTACCATCCGGTCTGCGATATCAATCGTAACCAACCCCCTCCCCCCCAACGTCCACGGGAAAGTTTGCTCTACGGGCCGGAAAACCCCGGCTCATCCTCCGGTGTCTATTCGAACCGGTGAAACCCCGTTCGGCGTCGTATGACGAACGAATTATGAACGTCCTTTGAGCAAACATTTTCTCCGCGATAAGCGTAAGGGCAAATAGACCGTGCAATTACGCGTTTCCGCTAATGAAGCAATTTCCGCTCTCTTCGTCTGTGTTGTTATCACCGTACCGCGGTGTCACGTTCTGCGCATGCTCCTAGGCGCACGAATGTACACGTATATGTGTATATGTGTAAGTATATGTGTATGTATGTAATACTATTCAGCCATTGAGACGAATAGAAGATTTCCCGTGGGCCCACTTCCTTCTATTCGGCGTTGTCCTCGTGGGTGTACGATGTTGGTCCCCAGGATACGACCTACGTGGATTTTGAACACGAAATTTAATAGCTACTCACTGCTACTCGTCCATCGACTCGCGAGAAATCCGACGAAGTAATCCGGGGTTGATGTAATAATAATTAAATTCATTCTCGTAGGATCGTCGCGACGGTGGCCAGCGGGTGCCCGGCTGACGGGATCCGCGGCCCACAAAGCGGATATCCTGGCTGGCTGTGTTTTGTGATACAGGTGACACGTGACCGCCTTTATGCCGCCGAGCGTAATTTCGGCGTTGCGCGGAGAACGGTAAATTAAATGTCGCTCAGGAGTCGCGGATATTGTGTCGCGATCGCCGGCGACGTTCGTTTTCATATCGCGGAGACGAAGCGGGTGAAGGAGAGAGAGAGGGAGGGAGGGAGAGAGAGAGTGAAGGAATGAATGAATGAATGATTTATTTTATGTTCTTGGGGTAAACGACTCCTTTAAGAACTTGAACGATGAAAATGCAATATAAAATGTATTTAAATTGAGACTAAAACTGAAACATAAAGTGAAACTAAACAGTAAGACTGAAAAGAGATCGATTGATTGATTTATTTATGTTCTAGGGGTGCAAAACCTGGGAAGAACGTGCGCGCAGCGGTAACGAGACAATAAAAATAAATATGACGTAATATAAACTAAAATTTAAACTATAGACCACGAGGTGAAACTAAAGCTGAAATTAGACACTAAGGTTAAAATACTAAGGCTATAAACTGAAAGCTAAAGACAGAGATAAGGTTATAACTAAAAGTTCATCATACGAGTCAAAAATAGCAAAGGTACTGGAGAAAGGAAAGAGAGGTAAGAAAAGGCAAAAGAAACGAAAGGGAAAAGCATTACGCGGCCAAGGAGAGAAGATGACTGAAAAACAGCCTTTTAAACGACGTCGGGGAAGGACACTCTCCCAAAGAGAGAGAAAGAGAGAGAGAGAGAGAGAGAGAGAGAGTGAGGTTATGAGACTAGGTGATTGTTTTCGATTGGGATTTTGGAATTCGCTGGATCTTAGAGTCGTCGGTTCGGTTCTGTTTGATATGTATGAACAAAATCGAGCGTACGTTGATGCGATCTCGGCGGGGATTTCGCGTTTTATCGATAAACGGAAATTGAACTTGGCGACACTGCGGTTTTTTTGGGGGGAAATTGAAGAAAGTGAAGAGCGAAGCTTTGTTTTTTTCGCGAGTCGCTTTGCAGTGGGTTTCGAGAGCCAATTGGAGAGCGAGATGATAATGTTGTTTCGATCGGGAATTTCTCGTGGACCGTGCTGGTCAAGATTTTGGATAAATACTTTATTTTCTTTTGTAAAATGGCGGCGAAATAACTGGCGAAATTTGGACATTTCTGACGCTTTGATGTTTCGCCGCTGTGTCCCGTGCGAAATTCTATGTCGAAATTGTATATAACGTTTGATTTTTTTTTCGCAATCTGTCGGGATGGTAGACAAAAATATTTCAAAAACACTTCAATTTTTCTGCCGGCGATTTTCACAACCGTGTAGAAGTATATTTTCATCGGGGCCAATGGAGTGACAAACTCGTCCAAGGATAAACGAATTTAAATTCATCACGGTAAATAAAATGTTTCGCGTATCGATAATCCCCTGTAGTAGTGTACACTAAGCAATCAAAAAAAAAAAGAGAAGAAACCAAATCTAACGAAGTTTCCTTGTGTAAGGTAAATGTTTGAGTAGCACTCGAATCAAGCGATATCTACTTCGTGCCTTTCGCTCCATAAAATATCAAACTCGTGGTTTTTTTTACGTGTAAAAACATCGGGTGGTACGGAATTTCATTGACGCGTTACGTCGAATGTCCGAGAATATCGTCGGAAACGTTTCCAACGGTAAATCGACAAGCAAACGGTAAACAAAAAATGTTTCAACCGATATATCGAACTTAAATAAATAATCGCGATTTAATTGCCGCCGTAACCGTCAATCGAATCTCACGCAGGGTGAAATCAAACTTGAAAAAGAAACGAGTCGATTGAAACGATTACCCTGTTAACCCTATCTCGCGGACGAGTACATTATTTAATCAGGGATAAATCGATTAAATCCACTTTTGGAATTATTTGAAATTTAAGTACCAAAGCATCTGATTCATTCATAACATTTTATATTCAATAATAACAGAAATTATCCCAACTATCAAATAATAAATGATTTCCTCCAGAAACTAATAAGATAAATTCCATTTTCCAAAGTAAACATCTGAAATAATACATTTCAAACGTCTACAAGCACGAAGGTAATTTCTATTTTCACGCAACAAGGTGTATTACATAATTGATAGCCTTTATCAATTTGTCTCGTTTTCAGTTTTACGCAGTCAATTCATTTGCCAAGTAAGAGGAGCCTCTCGCTCGTTTATTCGCGGAGTCCCATCCAATCGAAGAATCATCGGATCGCACGCCGGAGTCGCAGATCGCGGGATAATGACGATGATTAAGCGGTCACGTCCCGGCACGTTTCACGTCCGTCGAGCGATTATCGATCCCGCGGATTCCCGGTCGTCGCCGGCCGAATCGGATTATTGGAAATTACTCGAAACCCCATAGCTACGGTGGCCGTTAACGCGAGCCAATGACTTACACGTTCCGTCGAGGAGCAACGGACAATATGGCGCACGTGAAAATCATCGAAGCCCGAACCACGTGCACGTTTACGAAATTTTGGTCATCGCGAACCAAACTATGGGACTTATTACGTGAGCGGAACGGGGATGAATTAGGGTGTCACGTTTCGTTTCAAAGTTGGAGTTATTATATTTCTGGCGTGGAAGGGAATGGTATGTAATGTAGAATGTAGAATGTAGAAAGTAGTTTAGGAAATGTGGCAGTGGAGATTGATCGAAGTCAGGGTTTTTGGTGGAAAGGACTTGCTTTTTTGAGAAGCTTCATATTTTTTATGAAAAGATAGTGCCATGGACTGCGTAGAGGGCGTGAGATTGCGAGATGAAGTGTTGCGAAGAGAAGAACTGCGAGATGAAGCACTGCGAAAAGAACTGCGGAATGAAGTGCTGCGAAGAAATGAACTGCGAGATGAAGTGTTGCGAAGAGAAGAACTTCGAGACCAAGTGCTGCGAAGAGAAGAACTGCGAGATGAAGCACTGCGAAGAAAAAAAACTGCGAAATGAAGTGTTGCAAACAGAAAACCTATGTGGAAACTCTATTGGCAAGTGGACAATTATCAATAAACACCTCAAAAAATATCTAACACAAATATGTGCCCATAATTATGAAAGTGGTCTAACCACCAACCAAAACTGGTAAAGATAATAATAACAAAATTGTAATAATTAAAACTGACCAAATAAATTTGTAAGTCAATATTTAAAAAAAAATTAAAGTCTTGATAATTTGTTAATAAATATTTCAAAACCTATAAAAAACGTAATATTCAAAATTTTTTAAAAAATTGACTTAGACCACTTTCATAATTATAGGCACATATAATCATTTCATTACCCACAATAATACTCCCACATACGTGTTTCATCTACTTTCCCGAGTATCCATAGAAACATGTATAACAACAACAAATATCCACAATCCTATTATCAATCAATTCGACAATCGAACACCACCCAAATCTAACACATGACATAATATTCTTTCCAGCCACCCAACGACTTCCCCGAAAATTTCGAGCGTCGCGACGGACCCATTTACCAAAGTCTCGTCAAGAAGTTCCGTCGAAAGGGACGACGATGCCGTACGAATATAATATACCCATACACGTACACACATACACATGTATTATATTGCGCCCAAGAATTTCGCGGCTCCGGCATACGTTGAATTGAACGCGCGCTTCACCTGTCTATTCATCCGCGGCTCCCCCTGTGTACGTATAAAGTTGTGTGCGTGTACGCGTGGAAATGCGACTGCGGCAAGGAGATGGAATCGCAACCAGACACACCGGAGGTTGTTACTACCACTGTGGAACGCTGCGCGACGTTCAATTAAAGCGAAATGAAATTCCGCTTCGGAAGCCGCGATACTCGGCCGCTCTCTGTACCGACAGAGAAAGGGAGGGGAGGGGGAAGGGGGAAGGGGGAGGGGGATGATTCTGATCTGTGTAACGATATCAAAGTAACGCGGAATTATGTCTACGCAATAGAATATACGTATCGTTCGACTACCGTCAAGTGGTTCAGGGTAACGTGATTTTCGGTGGAAATTCATTCTCGTGACGGGGAGTTAATGTGTGTTGTATTTTTTTGTGTGTGATTGTTACGTGGATGTATGCGTGTGTTTTTTATCGAACGGATGGACGGAGAATTAGAAGAGAGTTATTATTCAATTTTTTAGACGAGTGCAAATCAAATATTCATGTTTACCGGGTTTTATGTACGGTATCAAATATTCTGTTGACATTTACTCGTGG
Organism: Mimumesa dahlbomi; assembly: GCA_917499265.3. NCBI lineage: Eukaryota > Metazoa > Arthropoda > Insecta > Hymenoptera > Crabronidae > Mimumesa > Mimumesa dahlbomi. The sequence continues at coordinate 3,105,533 of OU824113.1, read as the reverse complement.
CTATTGTTTATTTGATTTTGTGAAAAATTTAATCCAATTTTCACCCACCCGGGGGAAAAATGACGTAAACTGACGTGTCCCTTCCTTCGAGGGATTCGACGTATGGTGTGTTTGGAATTTTTTAATTATTGATCTTATGGATCTTTTATAAATGTTTTTTACGTGTATCTCGCGTGGATTTACGTCACGCTACCGATGTATTTAGTCATCGATGATATTTGCACTTATAGCAAACGCTCGGCGAATTATCATCAAAATCATTGCTGAATAAATAACGCCGTGACCTAACCCAGACACGTCGACCCGAAATTATTATCGAATTACATAACAGAGTCTTGCCGTTACCCGATCTATTACGAAATATGTGAAACGTATTGAACGAGTGTCCTCCATAAAATGACAGAAATAAAATGAGAGCATCTTTAACGAGTGCTATCGCCGTTCGCATTAAAAACGACGTCTATTTAACTAACTCATAAAAGACATCAATTTCCGGCGGACCTAACACCATGCATAATGTTTAATTCTACGATTCGCTTGCGATAATAAAATTCAAACGACTCCATCAACGCTGCGTTATAGCGACAAGTTGAAGTCATCGAATGAAAATCAACGAGGGAGAGGTGTCTATGAACCATGGTAATTATCTACGTTTCTATAACAAGTTGGTCTTTAACAAATTATAACACTCTAACACTCTTTGGATATACTATATATGTATATATATATATATATATATATACTCAAATTAATATAGTATATATTAAGTATATATATGTATACATAAACTGAATTTCGTCACTTTAAGACGTGGACATTTGAAATTATGGAATTTCCAAAATTTGCAATTTTCAAACCATTGAAATTTTTAGGCATAGAAGTTTCAAGCCATAGAAATTTTTAGGCATAGAATTTTCAAGCGATGGAAACTTAAACCATACAACATTCACACCTTGGAAATTTAACCCATACAATTTACAAACCATAGAACCTTCAACCCTAAAATTTTCAAACCATGGAAATGTAAACCATAAAATTTCCAAACCATGAAAACACACATTTCCAAACACCCAATTCTCCAGTCGCCAAACATTCAAACCTAACAAACCTATACATACATACCACCCATATCACTAATTCACACGAACCAATTACAAATTATTTTCCCATGGTTGTTCTCTCATTCAGCGTTACAAGATCTTAAATATTCCGTGGCTACTATATCGACGATTTCATATCCGCGAGTGTCGGATTGAATTTCGATCGTGTTCCGGACGGTTCATGGTTTCCCCTCCGACTCACGTGATCTCCGACGTGGGACGAACGGAAGAAACGAAATTCAGGCGTCGATGGGATTTATGCAAAATCGGGATTGCATCGCGATCCGCTATTCTCGCCGACATGGGGGAAACTGGATGGAGCAGCTACTGACAAAACGCGTGTATGCTCGGCTAATTAGTGTCGATCGATCGGCTCACGAGTCGGTTTCCATAGAAATAGAATAGGCCACGGGATCCCCGTATCCTATGGGGTGGTGTATTCCCGCGCAATGTATATTTTAATATCAATGAAATTTTCGCGTACACGAATAATTTAGCCGGTGAGTTTAGCATCTATGAAAGTCCCGTTGAATTGCAATGTAAATTGCTTGTTTCGCAGGTATACACAGAGAGGAGAGACTTATTTCTATAGTGGAATATTTTTTTTCTAAGTTATCGAACTTTTGTATGTTTTCCAAGAGATAATGAAAATGATACGAATAACTGAGTTCCAAGACTAATATTATAATATTACAAGTATCGTTATAATAACGTAAATTAATAGAGTAATTCTGGAACGTGGAATTAAATAATTCACGTAGAGTCTATTTTCATATACCGTGTGTAAATATATCTACTCTAATATTTGCGTGAAACGTTAAAATGATTTGCTGTAATGTGTAATAATGGAAAATTTAAATAATTAACCCCCGCGGTAGAAGGGAATTTAAATTTAACGTCTATTGAATTACGTGAAATAGTGGAGTGAAGATAATTAATATAGAATTACGTAAGTGTACGTATGTGCGTGCGTACGTATGCTCTGGGAATGTTCAAACAACACCTTTGTCCGTCTGGCTTTCTTGTTATTTAATAATATTCCAGAATTCATTGTGGAGAAATAATAATACAAGGATTCCCGACGTTGTAGCTGTGGACGCCATGCAACCAGCTATGCCTTTTTGCGGCTGCCCGCAGCTGACTGTCAAAGAATTTAATTATTTAATAACCGGAGAAATAAGGTACATTTTTTATATTAAAACCAAGCCGGGAATCATGCCGGGATTTAAATTACAATTAATAGCGAAAAAATGACGTTTTCTACGGTTACCATTCGCGCGGTTAAACGAATTCTAGGCGGAGATTTCTGGGGAATTTTTTTAATTAAGACGAAGAAAACACTGCGATGGCCTGCTGTTTTCAGGATAGGGTAAAAGAATACCTATCGTCAATCCGACGTTTTGTAATAATATGCGTTGTTTAGTGAGAAGCTCCCCGATGAAACGAAAACGGAATTTAGAAGGAATTTTCGAGTGTGATAAGTTTGGGGCGCAGAAATTTCCAAGCGCGATGAGTTTGGCGCGCAGAAACTTCCAAGCATGGTGACTCTAATGCGTAACATTTCCAAGCGTGGTAACTTTGGCGCGCAGAAATTTCCAAGCGTGGACTTTGGCGCGCAGAAATTTCCAAGCGTGGACTTTGGCGCGCAGAAATTTCCAAGCTTGGTGACATTGGCGCGCAGAAAATTCCAAGCGTGGTGAGTTTGGGGAGAAGAAATTTCCAAGCGTGGACTTTGGCGAGTAGAAATTTCCAAGCATGGTGACTCTAATGCGTAAAATTTCCAAGCGTGGTAACTTTGGCGCGCAGAAATTCCCAAGCCTGGTGACTTCAGCGCTCCAAATTTCCAAGCGTGGACTTTGGCGCGCAGAAATTCCCAAGCTTGGTGACTTTAGCGCTCCAAATTTCCAAACCTAGTGACTTTAGATTTGGCGTACCGTTTTCGCGCAAAAGTACTACTATACATCTAAATCGTTCGAAATTTGCTTACGCACTCGGCGACTGCTTTGTGCACGGTGCTTAAGGAATTAGCTTTGTTGTTTCGGCGGAAATAACGCGCGATGCCGCGTTTATGGCGGACCGTACACCAAGGTATGTACTTCAGGCTGCTTACGTATACGAGACAAACAAGCTCACTTAAGACTTCTCGAAACGATTTATGGCGGAACACCATCCACGTGCCACTTGCCTTTATCTTTCTCTTCGTTCTCCACACGCCTGTCCCGCCGTGTACACACCGTTTCTCGTTCCATCTCGCTAATTGCCAGAAACTTGCTCGAGGAAATTCCGTCGCTGCGACGAAAACATTGACAGTCGTTGCCCCCTCCCCCCTCCCCCCCTCTCTCTATCTATCTCTCTGGGCGGGTGTCTTTCAATTAAACCGGAAACGAAATCTCCGGAGATAACGCCGGTGAACCGGTAGAAACCGGTACAGCGAGGAAAATACCGAACGGAGACAATTCGACGCACAGCGTCGTGGATAATTGGAATATATCGAATCGATTTCCTATTGGTTTCGTTCGGGATCCATCGCGTTGCTGTCCGAACGGGAATTTCGAATGCGAACCCCGGAAAACTCGATCTACAGGAACCGGCAACGGGGAGAAAAAAAAGGAAAGAAATAAACTCCTCTGACATAGAAACAAAAAAATGGTACGAAGTCCCAATTCCTGTGCGATAGAAAACGGAAGAGAATTGGAAAGACAGTCGAGCGTCAAGAATTTACCAGCCGGAAGTTAGGATCGATCTGAATCACGTTGACTTTTAATTTCCCTGAGTTTCATGGATTTGGGTCTCTTAACACTTTGAATGCGACGAGAGTTTTGTATGAACTGTCTATGGTGCCGCCATAGATTCGCAATATTGCAATGTGTACACTTTGAGTATTTATTTGATGTATAAATAGAACTATTCATAGATATTTTATAACGCAGTAACTTCTCCACGCCATGGCAGTAACGATGACGATATCGAAAAATGTATAATTATTGACATTTATTATAATTATGGTTTGCTACTGATCACTAGAAATTGTGTTAGTACAGTACTTTAACTCAATTCTTAACCAGAATTACTACATTATTATTTGAACCCTTAACAATCGCAAATCATCGGTACAAATAGACTGCCGGTCACCGGTGACCCCCATGACCCTCAACGCGTTAAACATCACCAGTGACAAACACTCTTTCACACTAACAATAAGTCCGACGGTCGGCGCAATCAAAACATTCGCCAGGGAATCTCCACGGTTCCCCAACATTTTCCAGGAAAGTTGGTACGACTGTATCCCGGGTGCCCTGGAACAGCCTGTATAATATCGTTTCCGCGGGTCGTGGAATCTACGGGATTATAAATCGAGGCCCGCGGGGACGGAAGGAAGTGGGCATTAACTTTCGCGGAATTCTCGCGAGCGGTGTGCTCGCCGGTTGAGATACGTTCGGGATAAAATCGAAAGGGGATAAAAAACGGGAGACGCCGGGATGGGAAGAGAAGCAAGGCAGACATGTGTGTATGTGTGTGTGTGTCTGGAGTTCGAAATCTACGATCGGTTTTCCTGCCAGGGGACATCGTACGGACAATGAAAATGATACGGTAGAGCTCGTCGTTCTTAACGGCCTTTACTACTGTATTAGAGTAATGCGGCACATTGGAAGGCGGCGACGGATGCTGGAGGAAACGACCGGGAGAGGGGGGGAGAGACGGGAGAAATCTAATGCGTTTCTATGTAGACAAATAGAGCGGTTTCCGATGACGCTAATTTAGTGGGAAGTTATGACGCGATTTGTCGGGAATGTAATTTTTTTTTTTTTCTATAGGGTTAGATATCGTTAGGATGTTTTTGACAAATGTCAATTTGGAATGATAGCAGAAAATAATTATTGAAATATTTTTAATATTTTTAGTGGGAGTAAGTATAATTTGTCTGGCGGAAAAGTGGAAATAAGGGGATTGTAAAATATTTGATATAATTTAATGTTAATGTGTCGGTAGGAAATTTATTTCCGATAATAAAGTTCGAATTATCTGAAAAAGTACCAGGTAAAATGTAGAAGTCCCATTGCGGAGCAGTATCCCGTATGGCAGTCGGATAACGAGATGAACTTCCATGAACTGATAATCCAGTAGTGAACGGCGAGAGCTCTGCTCAGAATATATGGGTTTCTGACTAGGTAGAGAGCTCGGAAATACGTGTCATGTGTCGCCAAAGGTACGCCGGTGAGGTTAATAATGGTCATCTGTTCATTGTTCTGTGTATTGTATATTCATTTTTTGGGAAATTTTTTGTGATACGTGAATTGGGATTTTTTAGTAACGAAGGAAACCTGGGCAATTTGTGACGTGGATGTTTTGAAATCCGGAAATATTTATTGCGTAGAAATTTCAAGGTGTGAACTTTTCAAAGCGCAGAATGTTTTAGGTTTAGATATCTTAAGGCGTGGAAATTTTAAAGCGTAGAGATTTCGATGCGTAGAATTCTCAAAGCATGGAAATTTCAGGACATAGAATTTTCAAAGCATGGAAATTTCAGATCGTAGAATTTTCAAAGCACGGAAATTTCGGGGCATAGAATTTTCATAGCATGGAAATTTCAGAGCGTAGAAATTTCAAAGCATGGAAATTTCAGGGCGTAGGATTTTCAAAGCATCGAAATTTCAGATCGTAGAATTTTCAAAGCATGGAAAGTTCAGAGCGTAGAATTTTCAAAGCTTGGCAATTTCAAAGCGCAGAATATTAAAGGTTTAGAAATTTTAAGGCGTGGAAATTTTAAAGCCTACAATTTCCAATGCGTAGAATTTTCAAAGCATGGAAATTTCAAAGCGCAGAATATTAAAGGCTTACAAATTTTAAGGCGTGGAAATTTCAAAGCCTACAGTTTCCAATGCGTAGAATTTTCAAAGCATGGAAATTTCAACGCGTGTAAAGTTGAAGGTCAGAGAAATTTGCACAGAAACATCCAATTCATAAACATCTCGAAATTCACAGCTACACAAGTACAACACACTTGAAACACTGATTACTGATGAAGTCTGAATAATTCCGCGCCGCTGGAGGTATTAACAAATAACGCCAGTTTCTTAGACAACAAGTTCGTTAATCCGTGTAACTAACTCGGAGCAAATTTCATGGTAAAACGTTTCCCCGTTTTAATGTATTTCCACTGCATCGTTGTACGAACACTCAAAGATTAACACAAAGTTTTAGGGCACGTATGATAGCGCCGAATTACAAGTAGCCAACTTTCGAACGAATTCGTAAACACGCGACACGTTATAACACAAAGTTCCCGGAACATCACGATGAAAATCTGCTGTCAGGTATTGTTGACAAGCTTGTCGACATGCTGCTGGAAATCCATCAAACCGCATGGTGCGAATGAAATCTGACGTACAATTCGAAATATAATATAGAATACCTGATAGAGCGCTACGGAAATTTTATACAGACACCACCACGCATATACATATACATAGATTTCAGTTGTTTCCTAGTGAAAAAAAGGACGACACTGTTAATTAAATAACTCGTTAAGACATTCTATAATTACTCACCATAGTGGGAGGTTATTTAATAAATTCCAATACACTCGATTATTTCAATTCGATTTTATAGACACGTAACTTTCACGATGAAAAATCATATTTCCACCTGGACATTAATCAAATAAAACAAAAAAAAAACATAATATAATCCATTGCACGTTCTACATCAGCAATGGAATTATTCTCATTGCTTTATTCCTCGTTAAGTGGATTACGATGTTTTTATCGATTTTCATTAACAACGTTCGATACACTTGTGTACACACCTAAGTCCACTAAAGACAATCCCAAAGATATAATGATAACAAATTGCAACGATATTAGAACAAAAATTCCAAATGAACGTCACAGAGTTTGTTAAAAAACAAATAGAATATTCCATTAACATTCATTCTTTTATTTTTATTTTCTGTTTGTATTCTGACGAATGATCCTCGAAACTATAGGGTCCATGGAGTTTAGGAACGTCTAAATTGGCGTCTCGACGCCCCGATAACAACCGACACGTCTGCTTAACAATTACTACTGCGGATGGTTCTTGTTTCATTTACAAAGGGACGCCGGGAAATTAGAAGGGAAACGGAATATGCGTCGCGGCGCCGACAAGGAGGTGGGTCCGAATGGCCACGATCCATTTTGCGTCTAGAGAGTCAGCCAGCCGGTACTCGCGAGTTTGCCTTAGTCGTGCCACGACATTAATGTTCACGAGGGCGCGAAATGGCGCGACCTAATTGGGAAACTCTCGGTATAATCTCATAACTCGGCATCCCGGGAAAGTCGACTAACGAAGGCGGTTTCGGCAGAGTGGGAAAGTCGATCAAATGTGTCGCTCTGTCGTATGGTGTCCATCCGGGATGGTAAACAATGGAGGGACGTGTTCTCATGGTACGATGCACGATTTTGGAAAGAATGAAAAGATATTTGGTTTCATGGCAGGGAGAGATTTTGATGCGTGGAAATTTTAGTGTATTTAAGATTTCCAAGCGTGGAGATTCTGGAGAGCAGTAATTTCCAAGCATGGTGACTTTGGCGCGCTGAAATTTCCAAGCGTGGTGACTTTGGCGCGCAGAAGTTTCCAAGCGTGGTGATTCTGGTGCGCAGAAATTCCCAAGCGAGGTGACTTTGGCGCGCAGAAATTTCTAAGCGCGGTGACTTTGGCGTGCAGAAATTTCCAAGCGTGGACTTTGGCGCGCAGAAATTTCCAAGCGTGGACTTTGGCGCGCAGAAATTTCCAAGCGTGGTAATTTTAGTGAACAGAAATTTTCAAGCATGGTGACTTTGGCGCGCAGAAATTTCCAAGCGTGGACTTTGGCGCGCAGAAATTTCTAAGCGTGGTAATTTTAGTGAATAGAAATTTCCAAACAGGGTGACTTTGGCGCGCAGTAATTTCCAAGCGTGGACTTTGGCGCGCAGAAATTTCCAAGCGTGGACTTTGGCGCGCAGAAAATTCCAAGCGTGGACTTTGGCGCGCAGAAATTTCCAAGCGTGGTAATTTTAGCGTCCTCGAGAATTCCAAGCGTTGTAATTCTAGCGGCAGAAATTTCCAAGCGTCCCTATATCATCACCCACAAATTTCAAAACATGACAAATTTCCATCCCAAAAATTTCAAATCTCAACATCTTGGTACTCAAAAATTTCCATCCTCAAAAACCTTGATCCCCAGAAACATCAAACCACCACAATCTCGGAATCCGGAAACACGACCAAGGAGAAAGCGGAGCGATGGCGATTTTCGCACGAATTCACCGGTAACCTTTCGGCGCTTCCTGTCAAACTATATTATTGAATTACAATAGGGGCCGGGCACCGTTGATAGCCGTCACGTATCGAGTCTCCGACGAATCGGCCAGAAAGAGCTTGTTTTCCGCGTATCCGACTCTCTCGTTTGCGCGTTAAACGAACCGCGCGCGTGGCTTGCAATTTTCCTTCCTCTTTTTTTTTTTTTCTCCACCCTCCACTCGTTTTTCGTTGTTTTGTTGCTCCGCGATTCGATCGTTGGAATTGCACACGCACGCGTAAAAAATGCCTGATGAGCAACCGTCGAACCAGAACGATTGGGTCGTCGGGTTTGCGCGACGGACACGTAAGTCCGAAATAAATTCCCATTCTTCATTGTCTCTTATTAAAGATAATCCACGTTTATCATTTTTCACATTTCGATCTCACGATCTGACATTTTCGCGAGGCACGTTCGCCGTGCTCGAAATAACATTATTCCCTGGCTCCGCATACCACGTTGCGAATTTCCCCCTCTCGTTTGTTTATTCTATACTTCGTTATAAATCAGCAAGAACAAAATATCCGGGTTCCGCGAAGCGACCCGCGACACGTATCAATTCCCCGCGACATAAAAGTCATTAATTTCACCTATACACATACGTACATACGTACAAATATACGTACACACAGAGTGCCGGGTATGTACGTCGGGCGAAATATTCATAAAATTTCAATTCCCGTATAAATTATGTTCACCGATTCGATAATCATCCGATACACGTTTATACACAACGATCTCTTTCATATTCCGATTCATTTTATCACAACGCTAATTAGCTTCCAATTGCCGCGGCATAACAGGCAAGCCTGTCTAAAATAATATTTTCCCCGTGGCCAGTGGATTAACATCGGTGTCGTTTTTCGATTTCAAAGCGTATAATCAATTCCATCCCCAACGTGTAACATCCCACCACCTTGTACGTGTGAATCGCTTCAAAATACACACATACACACCCACACACACCTCAGAGAGTTGAACACGCGGTAATATAGATATGAAAGTTGGCGCCGGATGATCGAGCGAATAATTAGCTACCGATCGTTATATATAAAAGGCATAGTACCGCTCGGCGTCGAGACGCCCGTGGCACGTTGACGGCGGAACGACGCCGGGCGACGGTGAGCGTCGGTCGGTTAAAACGCGCAATTTCTCGTTTCGACGTTAAACGTTCGCGCGAATTACTCGTCGCGATAATTACGTCGTTATTTCGGCGACGGTGTCGACAATCACAGTGACGACGCGAAGAGGGGGAGGGGGAGGGGAATAGGGGGAGGAGGGGAGGGGGCCACGATAGCTCGACGCGCCGTTTAAACCGAATGTCGCGAAATGGAAATTCGTTCGCCCCGGGAAGCACAGACACAGAGGAGAGAGAGAGGCTACGACTCGTAATGGAGAAAATGACGTCGTTAACACGCCGACTTAGGCGGTGCCAAAGACATCGCTAATAATTCGGATATTAAACTAAACGGCGGACCCGTCGCGACGCACCGCGTGCCGCCGGATCCGACGCCGTTTTCCGGTCGTCGGGACGGATTTGTTCATTGTTCTGTGAGTTGTGTATTCGTTTTTTGGACAATTTTCGGTGATACGTGAATTGAGATTCTTTGGTAACGAAGGGGAGTTAGGTAATTTACGGTGTGGATGTTTTCGGTGGCTGGAAATATTCGGTGCGTAGAATTTTCAGAGCATGGAAAGTTCAGGGCGTAGAATTTTCAAAGCTTGACAATTTCAAAGCGCAGAATATTAAAGGTTTAGAAATTTTAAAGCGTGGAAATTTCTAAGCGTAGAGTTTCCAATGCGTAGAATTTTCAAAGCATGGAAATTTCAAGGTCTAGAGTTTTCGATGCATAGAATTTTCAAAGCATGGAAAATTCAGAACGTAGTATTTTCAAAGCATGGAAATTTCAGAGCGTAGAATTTTCAAAGCGCAGAATATTAAAGGTTTAGAAATTTTAAAGCGTGGAAATTTCAAAGCGTAGAGTTTCCAATGCGCAGAATTTTCAAAGCATGGAAATTTCAAGGCGTGGAAATTTCAAGGCGTAGAATTCTCAAAGCATGGAAATGTCAGAGCGTAGAATTTTCAAAGCATGAAAATTTGAAGTATTGATAATTCTTTGTAGAATGAAGAAATATTGTGGAAATACTAGTAACTATATTTCTATAAATCATTAATTACATATTCTCAGTGTTTAATTAATCTTTATAGAAACGATTATTATAATCTCAAGTTCTCAATACCTGTCGCTCATTTATCAAAATTATTATCATCCTCTAATTTTTAAGAAATTTGTAAGTTCGACGTACTTTTGAGACACGCGGTACATCACGGGAATATTTAACGGTATTGTTTGTTTTAAAGACAGAAGTATCGCGGGAGCGAACGACGGGGCAAAGCGACGCTTAAAATTACATCAGAACCGCGAAAGAAAGGAGCGTAATGAACTTAACTTACGTTTCTTCCGCGAAATTATGCGTTTTAGTGTTTTAACGAGCGACGGGGCCGGCCCCGGGATGTCGCAATCATGTTAAACACGAGGGGGCAGAAAGTCGAGGGACAACGGGAATGTCCTTGCGAGGGGAAGAATTGCCACGAATGGGTTAATTAGAGAATCCGATTCCATCAAGTAGATTTTTTTCAAATTTCCCCGTGCAAAGTTACGCTAACTTCGTCGCGTTATCAAACCTCCGTGGACCGATTACGTTCGAAAACTGGAAATAACCATTGCGATAGAACGCGACGCGAAATGATAATTATCCCATTGGCGAATATTTATCGCAATAACATGCGGAATAAAAGTCGGAAGGTAATTCGATACGATATAGAGGAAACTTTCTCGAACTAAACTTCGAACACTTTAAACACTTGTGAAAATGATCGGGAGATCCTAAATGAGAGAAATAATTAAATGTAATAAGATCAATTATATTAGCTGAGAATCAGATTCGAAGATTGTTTAAATTATAACAATTTTTTTTAGAAAAACCTATGTACATAAATTTAAAATGAAATAAAATACATTCAACGAACCAGAAAAAATACAATTCCCACAGAGTTTCTTTCAATTTCTCTCGTTTCTAGCTTTCAGAATATTCACCCACGCAAAAAAAAAACTTCATCCGGCGTAACTCCGAGCCAAATTTCATATTATTTAGCTCCGCATTTAATATCCGTCAAAGGGAGATCGTCGAAGGGAATGGAATGAAGCTACACCTGATGAGCAACGCCCTGGAATGCCGACGGAAGGGCGGAAAATTTCGCCGCATTCGTTTTCCGGACGTCCGTCAGTTTCCCGACCGCGATTTCGTCGCGGAAATTCATTCGGCGAGAGTTACGACAGATTTTCCGGCGAAAATGAAATCCGTTTCGGTGCTTCGATTCGCAAATCGCAGATATACATATATATTATGTTTATTTTATTATCAATATTAATCTCGAGATGCGTGGGAGTGTCGACAACGTTCGAAGGTGACCCTTGGTCGATACGAATAAAAATTTCAAGAAATTATTTGTTATTTTAAGAAAATTTAATTATTTTTCCACTCCGCTTTGTGCAACAAATGTTCAATTAGCAACAATAATTTCGGTGTTCGCCATTCTTCTCCTCGGCGGTTTTACATTTCTGTTTTACGTTCTATAAAACGTGGCGATGAGAATCAAGAAAATTCGAGCATGATTTTTACCACTCGAATTTCCGTTTTAACATCACAATACATATATTCTCCCCGCCGTCATTTTTCGAATCATTAAAAAGTCTCTATTTCCCCGGCTTTCATCATAAAAATATCCAAATTACACCAGTGTATCCATGTATCCAAAGTTTCGTCAAATTTTTCAACATCGAAAAAAGTAGAAAAAGAAAAATCCCCAGTATTATTCGTGCAACAACGTTTCCCCGGAATTTGATATTCATCCTTATAAAAAAAAACAATTACACACAAACGCGGAAGTCAAAGGAAACAGACCCTAACCTCTCCCCCTCCCCCCCGCCCCTCCCCCACGGATGATCCCAAACGTTTTCAATCTAATTAAAAAAAAAAACCTGGCCGAATACGCGGCGTCGACGTCGCGACGGACTTTCCCGGGGCAATCAGCGTAATACGGTTCGTTTCAGCGGGCGAAAATGACGGGGGGAAAACAACGAAAAAAAAAAACCAATACAAAAAAAAAAATGTTCACCGGCCGCGAATTAGCCCGGTAACCACCGCCGGGGACAATTTCGAGCGCACCGGCATTTCTGGAACAACATGACGAATTATCATTCAGCGGGAATTTTTGAGGCATGCATCCAAAACATCCCATTCACCGTGCTCCGCACCGAAAAACCAGCCCCCGGCTTTTGTTAGCCGCACGGTTCGCGAATTTTCACCGACAATAAGAAAGACAAGGGGGGGAGGGGGAGAGGGGGAGGGGTTGTGCTTCTCACAGAAATTGCCGGGGGTCGAGACGAAGATTCTCGTCGAGAGAATCGTCCGTCCTTGGAAATGGAGAAAAAACACACACACACACTCATATACAGGGTGTCCCAGCTAACGTGGAGGTCCCTGAACCAGGTGATAGCTGAGGTAATTCTAATATAGGGAAGTGACATTCGTAATGTCGTATGTTAATTCGTGACCGAGTTATTAAAGAAAAACGATAGCGAATCATAGGGCTCCGTTGGGCCCAGTGGCGCGACAGTTCCTACTGGCGCAGTACCCTACTGGTGCAGACATTCTACTGTCGCGCCGCCGGACCCAACGAAGCCCTCCGATTGGCTATCGTTTTTCGTTAATAACTCGGCCATAAATTAAGATACGACATTACGAATATCACTTCCCTATATTAGAATTACTTCAGCTATCACCTGGTTCAGGGACCTGCACGTTAGCTGGGACACCCTGTAGAGATAGATACACAGAGAGAAAGAGTGAGTGACTGAGAGAGAGAGAGAGAGAGAGAGAGAGAGAGATCGCGGTTCTTTTGCGTTCTGCGTCTCGTTTCACGGATTAGATGGGTGCTAACCTTCATTCTTCGCGAATTAGTGACACATGGCCACGCTTATTCAGAACCGCTACATATTCGCCGGCGCATCGCGAAATCGCGAGGGGGGAGGGGGGGGGGAGGGGGGGAAACGCAAGAAAGCCATTCCTGATCCCATTGTTCGTGTATTAGAGGGAGTATTTTCACGCAGCCGGAGAAACATACGGAACAACAATGCCGGGGATGGAAAAGCCACGAGGTCCGCGCAGTCGAGGGTGCTCTCGTGTTTCCGCCATTGCCGGGAAAAAGTGATTTCTTTGACGGCCGGATAATAAGATTTCGACGTTGCCCCGTTGCCAGCGCGTTTGTTTCGCAAAAGATTGCCAGCTAACGGCCATTGTGACATCCGCGAGGACGGAACGCGAGTGACAACGCGGTGAATCTTCTTTTGTCACGGTTAGTCGTTCCGATTCGAGGCGGAAAAAAAGCGAGGAGGAGCCGCTTCGGGGAAATTTCAAGTGGAACCTGAAGAATTTCGGTGGATCGATCGGAGTGGATTTAATTAGATTGCCGGATTCAATACGGGGTATTTAGAAAACGAGAATCTCAAGATTATTGGGAATTCGATTGGTTAATGAATCGTGATGCGAATTTAATTGAATTCCCTGTTGGAGAGATCATTGTTTCATCGTTCGTATAGTTGCTATTCACGATTATTTTCGGATAGAAAAACGGGGTTGATTTCGTATGAAAATTTGAATAGTGCAGGTAGGTTTTTGAAAGCCGTATTATTTCATTTGTTATCTCCTTTGCACAAGAGACTTGAAATATCGTTGATTTGTCGTTGAAAGCGTGGTGATATCGGTGTCCAGGAATGTCAAAATGTGGTAACTTTGGTGCCCAGGAATTTCAAAACGTAATAACTTTGGTGTCCAGGAATGTCAAAACGTGACAAATTGGGTGCCCAGAAATTTCAAACCGCAAAAATTTTAGAATCCAACAAATTTCAAAACGCCGAAATTTCAGTATTCTCCAAACTTCCAAGCGTGATAATTTTCCAAGCGTCAAATTTCCAAGCAATGTACCTTTAGCATCCAGAAATATCCAAGCGTGATGACATCAGCCTCCAAAAATTTCCAAACACAATAAATTTAGTGCCAAGGTGTTTCATTTCTACTACTTTTCATTTTCTCCGCTCGCAATTCACTTTCGCGACAAAAACCAAAATCCGCATCGATTCAAGGTAACCTTCGAACTCACCACAACAATAAAAAAGGCCACTAATGACTTGGTGTCGCGAAATGACGTGTCAAAAACGGGTGAAAAATCAACGAAACGTGCCGAGATTCTTCGCTATCTGTTTCGCCCGTGAAAAACGTCACTCTCGACTTCCGTTTTCCGGTCCAACGATATTTCCCGGGTGTTTCGCGGGCACGCGCCACGGGGAAATCGCGATCCCGTTACTTCTGCCATAATTCACGAGCACGTCGTGACCCAGACGAACGGGCATCGTAATTAACGTTGCGATGGATGAAATAAGGCCGAAGTGGCAGACACCGCGGAGACGGGGCTCGTAAAACAGAAGTTCGAAGTAAGTGGACGCGGAAGACGCGACTGGCAAAACACGTTTCCCACCGAACGTTATCGCGTTGGAAAACTGATTAGAATGCTGGATTTATTATCGTCAGCTGCGAAACGTGTTTGCTTTCGAAAATATTCGGCTGGAAAGGGCAGAATTTCCAGATAACTTATGGTACAAGGTAGAATCAGTATTTTTGTAATATTTATATTTTTAATTGGGATTCGTGGGAATGGAAAAAGTGATCTAAATTGCGTTTAACTATGTGCTCCAAGGAATATCATATAAGAAATTTAATTTCGATTACCTTCGTTTTATTCGATAAAAATCGAAACGGAATTTATAGAAACATATACAAAACATATCGGAAAATATTTCATCGGAAAAAATAGTCAACAAGTGGAAAACGATTAGCTTTTCCATCGTTATTTCCATCGTGACATTGCAACTTCTCACAACGACAGAAAAAAAACTTGTTCCGCAGCAACGAGGTATTGTTACGCGAACGAAAGTTGCTGCCCCCGTTAACAAGTTAAAAACATGGGCAATTTTTTTCGGGAGCACCAAATTGGAATGAAATTTTCAAAATTCCACCGGTGTAATATCCACGCCAACCTTCGCCGTCCGTGTGTGTTCCATTTCCGTTCACACACAGAAGCGTGCCGAAAAATTGGCAAATTCCGATAGAATCAAAATTTGTCACACTAATTACCACGGAACTCACAATTACCCTCGGCGTTCCACAAACAACGCGCTCGAACGACCGAAATACCAACGAGAAACGAAGTCACCGCAGAGAACAAGGGGGAGGAGGGGGATGGGGGAGGATTTCACCAAGCGAATAAAAATCAACCGCGATCCAACGTTCGGCTTCCGGTTCGTTCGATAAAACAATTAGAAAGCAGCGTAGCGAACGAACGGGAACCAACGAGAACCAACGAACGCTGTGTAAGAATTTTAATACGAGAAACCGGCGGGTCATTACGCGCGCCATTTAAATTCCGCGAATCCGAACCCGCGGGAGTCCGTAAATCCGATCTTCCAGGAGACCCACACACACACAAATATAAGTATATATATATATATATACATAGAGAAGGGAATAACGATGTTAGAAGCGCAACGGATACAAACGTGATTTCAGAATCGCCGTGACGCCGGCAAGAAAATGTTAATAGCCCGCTACACGAAGATGGCCAGGATAAATGAAGCTCGTGCGCAGCATCCCCCCCCCCCCAGATCCACAGGGACAACGGTAAGCCACACAAACACACCGGCACGTGACAGGGACGAATGAGAGTAGACCGTTTCGCGAATAAGACGAGCGAGAAATTATTTCATTTATCTTGGAAAATATTCACAACGTTTCCACCCCTCGTCAACGAAGATCATCCGTGTCTCATAAACGACCAGCCGTTTGATGATCATGAAATTTATTCGGGATGAATAATTAATTAAATAGAAAAAAGAGAAAGGTATATTTTTCTTTCTTTTTGTAGTTGATGAAAGAGAAACACCGGTGGGGGGAGGAAAGGTATCTAATGACGAAGTTTCGGATGACAGGTGTGGTAGTTGTTACGAATCGACGAGCAACGAAGTCACCGTGTAATTGCGGTGGACAATAAAAAGTAATTAGAGGGAGGAAGAAATAGCGGAGTATTGGAGAGAACGGAGAGAACGGTGAAGGGACGCCATTATATTTTACAAGAAGATCTCGTTACCGGTGACTTGTAATCTATCCCCGCTTCGCTCGTTCATTTCCATAAGTTTCCTTGGGTAGACTATGGGATTCTAAGTATTTCGAGTAAGTCTGTTTTTTTCATCGCGGTTGTTGAATGGGAAATGACACACGTATTCAGGTATTCGTGGGTAATACAGGGTTGCTGGATAGAATATAAGTTTTAACGATACGTTTAATAATCGAAGAACGAGTTTCAGAGGTGTTAAATAGATAGACTTTGTTTTATTTAAGTATATTATTAATTTTATATTGTGATTATTGTACGGTTAATGATTAGTTATATAATATAATATTCTTTCATTGTTTTTTTTTGTGTTTATTCATTTCTTTCTATAGAATAAGTTCTGTGTAAATGTGAATAAAACAAGTTAAAAAAACAAGTGCAAAGCAAAAGCATCGAACGGTGAAAAATTGATTGAAATGTAATTTGTATTTTTTCAACAATCCCAATATACAACAGAAAATTGCGTTTCGCGTTTAATCAAATTTTAAACTTCCAGGGTTAATCCAATTTATAACCGTATATATGTACTATATCGGTGGATTCGGTGTTACGTGGATGTGTGTGTGTGTGTATATGTATGTATGTGGGTTCTCGACAGTGTGAAATAAATGGATTTATGCTCCGCAACGTTACATTCTCATGTTCTTAACCTCGAGGGTCAAACTACGTAGTTTGCCGTCTTATTTCGTTCAATATATCTTCCGCAATGAGTTATCCGTATAACCGAAATTTTAACTAACTCCCACGGGGGGATGATCAATTTGAAAACTCTTAAGTGAATAAGTTCCATTTTCATTTAACACCATTAATTAGGGAAAATCGTCTCCATTAGCTAAAGGTGTCTGAATAATTCCCGTATGGTTCATTCATTAAAATTTCCGTGTGCCAACTACGTTATAAATTTAGACGGATGTGAAATATTGAGAATCTCATCCAAATGAGAAAAATTGATCTACACTCCAGAAAAGTCTTTAGGTATATTATATCTCATTTAAACAAGAAAAAAAAAACAAAATTTGATCCTCTGCAGCGCGGGGAATACCCAAACGAGTGTTTAGGGGTTTGAGAATTTTGGAGAACAGAAATTTGTAGACGTGCTAAATTTGGGGAGGTAGAAATTTGTATACCTTGAAATTTGGGGTAGACTTTTCCACACCTTGTCATTTTAACCTATGAAAATTTTGACGTACAGAAATTTAGATATCTCGAAATTTTAATCCATGAAACTTCCAGAATCCGGAAATTTCGACCCGAAGAAAAAAATGATAAAAATCACCAAACCGTCACACGACAATACTTTAACCAACCTTCAACAAACAAATCCCAACTAAAATAATCAAAACCCAACCAAACCCACAAAAAATCCACAACAACGCTACAACTCAAACACCACTCTTCCTTTCCCAACCATCGCCTTATAATTCAAACAAAAACACCCGCATCCCCTCACCCTACTTTCGTCACCCACACCACAACCCCCGCGAAACACAGCAAACCCATAAGCCACGGTATCCGTCCATCAAAACCATCTAATCCGTGGCAAGACACATCGGTGTGCATTCTCGACAGAAGCTTTTACCTTTTGGCAGGCGTTTCCGCCGGAAATGCACCAACCACACGGAACAGGGTGGGAGGCTGGGGGGGGTGGTTTAGTAAACGGGGTAAACAGGGTAAACAGGGTAAACAGCCTCTTTAGCCCTCTTAGATTCCCCATGGGGAGTGAATCGAGGATGAGCCTACGGTGGTGGTAACCCTGCAGGCCAGCGGTATAATGGCCGTCCGATTAGCACTAGACACCGTGCGTAGAACCGCCGATCGAATATTAACGAGCGCTATTATTAACGTCTGACTTCCTATCACGGAATTAGACCGCGTCTACGCAGCGTGGCTGTCACGGGTGTTAATGCGAATGATGTATCGCCAGGGCTTGCATTCCGGTACAGCGTTTGCACTTAACACACACGGTGAAATAGATAGAGAGGGAGAGAGAGAGAGAGAGAGACCCTGGTGAACGGGGAGAAACGAGGGTGGAATTTTATGGAGATCACTTATTTTTCTTTTTTTTTTGGCAAAACTCTGTATGGATATTGAATGCACAGAGGATGAAATTATTGTAGAAATTTGGGAAATCTTTTTGGGAGATGAACAAAAGAGAGTATAATATTTTTAGAGAATAATAAATCTGCGGGGGAATTAAAAGTGGTTGCGTAACGTGTAAACAGGGATGTTTAACGAAATGAATTCGATGGGGGGGGGTCGTTAGGGAGGGTTTGGGTGATTTATTCATCGGAAATGTATATTATTATTATTGTGCCTGGTATTTTTTGTCGATGTTTATTTGTTGGTATTGCAATGTAAACGATTGCTGCCGTTGATAATAGGGTAATGGATTAAATGAATATTTATATATGACAGAATATAAAAACGATTTTTTTTCCTCTCTTGTTCTCTCTTATAAATTTTTGTGTACTTGGCGGCATCGCTTTCACCATGGTTCAATGGTGTTTATTACATTTTGAATCGATACCCCGGTTGATTTTATACCGCGCATGCATGCGTGTTTACCAATGTCCGGTACTAAACATTCGATAAACGATTCATTGCGGTCAAATATTTTACGATACGCATCACAGTATGAACACTCGACGTTAAATCGATTATTGGAAATAACGTTAATCCATGCTCTTCTAAACTTCAAACCAACCCGGCGTATGGCTGATCGAATTTGTTTCGTTAATAATAAATTTTCTGGCCAATCAAGCATAGATATCCAACTGTTCCGATTCCCAGTTTCGCCGTTCATCGATTTTCTACAATCGCAAACATACGAATAAGTGGTTATTCGTATCGCGAGGAACTAACAAAATACGTCGAGATGTGGGGCATATCTAAATTCAAAGATTCATGTCAATTAGAATTCGGATGAATTATACATAGAGTTTTATCTTTTAATAGCGGGTGGAATGTATTTGGAACACAACTGTCGGACGTGAAATAAGCTTCTTATCAAGAATATCGATTCGAAGGTTTTCGGATAAACGGAGAAATTAGACGGAATGAAATTCTCGTGGATATTTCGAGAGCACAGTGTTTCCAAAGTGTGGAGGTTCGGAAAACCGAAGAGTTTGTACAGCGTTGGAACATTTCGAACAGAGAAATATCGAACCGTAATAATTTCAAATCAAACAACTCTCAAAGCGTGAAAATTCCAAAACGACAAGATTTTAAAGCGTCGAGATTTCATAGCTCACAATTTTTAGAACGTAAAAATTTCAGGGCAAAAGTAATACGAAACCGCGCAAGTTCCGGTGGCCAACAAATTTCAAATCAATGCGAATTTCACCCGCAAAGAGATTCAAGCGAGCAAAGTACCGATAACATTATTGTAGGATATGAAAATCACCGAATGACAACGTAGGTGTGAAAGACGAGCATTTAGATCGAAAGTGAATTTATATTCATATAATGTCTTCCGGTGAATGTATAGAATAAAAATTTAAACAATATACTCGAGAGAATGATAATATATGTGCCCATAATTATGAAAGTGGTCTAAGTCAATTTTTTAAAAAATTTTGGATATTACGTTTTATAAAGGTTTTGGAACATTTATTAACAAATTATCAAGACTTTAATTTTTTTTGAAATATTGACTTATTGTTAGACCACTTTCATAATTATGGGCACATATGTATGTGGATGTAAAGATTATATACAATCAGAAAATCAGTTCGAAACTCTATTTTAAAACAAATCACCATAGACTATTCACTTAATAGACACATTCAAATCCTCCAATATCACCGAGCCAATTAATTTCGATCATTCATCCTTAACCACTCCTAATCAAAAAACAAGCCTCATACCGAGTCAGTTCGGTGGTAGAAAAGTAAAAAAATAGAAAAGTCCTCCATATTATCAAATTACATAAAAAACCAAGTTATTAAGCCCTCGTATCCCGCACCGGTGAAAAGTGTCCCATTGAACACGGTATTACACACATTATCGACACGTTCCTCGGGGATGTGCCGCGGTTACGTAACGTCTCCGGCCCCGACGGCCCGGAAAACATCACGGAGACGTACGGTGAAACGTTGAGGTTACAGGAATTGACGGTAACAAGCGCATTTGTCGAATCGTTTTATCTCCATGAAGCGACCGTGCCACACGCAGCCCGCGGGATTTAACGTGGAAGCCCCCCCCCCCTCCCCCCTCCCCGGCAGCACGGTTCACCAGGTCCCACCGATACCTGTAATATTGCGCATTAATATCGGCCACGCGGTCATTCGTATAAACGTGTTTTCCGACCACCGACCCGAAAACGCTTTTCCCCCCGTCCCCGCGACCATGTTTTTCAAACTTGCATACTTCGCGCGACCTTTGACACGCGACGACGGAACGATACGATCTTGGGAGCGAAGAATTTCACGATGGAATTTACGGTGGAATTTAAACACGGCCTTAGGGGTTATAGATCTTTTTTTCTCTCGCAAAGAATTTAATTGGTGGAATTAGAATTTTTGGTGTGAGGAAAATGTTTTGATGTTAATTTTTTATTAGAAAGAAACTACTAATCAGAATAGAGTTTCAGACTAATACTTCTTTGTATTAGAAGGTTTTATTGTTTAATTATATTTCTTCTGATTAAAGATGTATTGTAAAGGGAAGTTTGATAGTGAATGGTAATGTATATAATGTTGAATTATTTTGTTATATAATGCACGTATGATTGGAGATATTTTAAGGAATAGGGATTAATGAATGGAAATGGCACTTCGATGATTTCGCGGTGGAAATAGAGGAGATTTAAATACAGAAAGGGTTCCGGCAGGGAAATTACAATTCTCTAGGTGCAGCCTCGTCAAAGTTGAAAACAACTATTCCAATGATTCTACAAACCGACGTTTCAGGATAACCAAGAAATTTCCATTCAAGTAATGGCAAATGATCCGTAATGCCAGTGTCGGTGATTCGAATAGAAAAGTCTCCTCGACGACGAAGTTTCCCACGTGAAACGCCGTCGGAGACCATTTAATCCGTTCGCATCAAGAAACATGCCGATATGTTCCGATCTACTTTACAACACCATGGGAAACATAACTATTTATACTTCCATTGATGTTACCCGAATCTATCCCAATCCATTATATTTTCTATATCTCAGAATTGTTATCAGATTTTGAATTTAATACAGATATACTAGATATTTGTAGAAATTTAAAAGACTAGAAATTTTAAGGCGCTACGTTCATGACGCGCGGGTATTTCAAAGCGTAGGAATATGAAAGCTTGAAAATTTCAAAGCGTAGAAATTTCAAAACTCTATTTCACAGCACAGAAACTTTTTGGCGTAGATACTACAAAATTTGGAAATTTCAGCGCTGTGAAATTTTGGAGACGTAGAAGTTTCTAAAGCATAGAAATTTCAAAATCCTGAAATTCTACAGCAGAGAAACTTTTTGGCGTAGATACTTCAAAACTTGGAAATTTCAGCGCTGTGAAATTTTGGAGGCGTAGAAGTTTCTAAAGCATAGAAATTTCAAAATCCTGAAATTCCACAGCAGAGAAACGTTTTGACGTGGATATTTCAAAACTCAGAAATTTTAACGCTGAAAGTCCGAAACGCTGAAGCTTCAAAGCTCAGAAATTTGAAGGCGTAGAAATTTCTAAACCAAAAAGTATCACCATTCAGAAATTCAAGGCGCCCAAATGCCAAAGCCCAGCAATTTCCAAATATCGCAATTCGTTGGCGTAGAAATTTCCAAGCGCAGCAACTCCGACACCCAGCAATTTCTAAACACACTTTCTAAAAATTCTCCACCAAAAAACGGAAATCCTCGCGAGGAAAGTCTTCCCGCCGCAAAAAAAAACTCACCGCTAAGACCCTTAAATCGTTTATCCGTTCGACGTGAATGCGGAAAAATAGCAAAGCATTCCGACGTCGAAAACTTCGCCGAAGATTCCGCAGCGTTCGAATACTTTTCTACCACCGAACTGACTCGTATCCATGGGAGAAGGGAGAGGGGTGGCAAAATAAAAAAAAAAAAAAAATAAGAGAGAAATCCCTCCAAGGGAATAGTAGTAATTCGAGGTCGCACGAGAGTCGGGCTACCGATATCGGAGTTTTCTCAATTTTCAAACTGCTAAAAAAGCGGAGAGAGGTCGATGCCTCGTAAGGATGAGAGGGAGTCGGTAAAAAAAAAAAGAAAAAGAAAAAAAGGGCACGGAGAAAGGGTGGTTTTAGTCACTGACCCCGTAATGAATAACCCGGAAGAGCCTTCGGGCTTCGACCGAGATCGGACTCCCTTCGAATGCGGAACGTCCGTTCTTTCGATCGCGACAGGGAGACAGAAGAGAGAATACTAGAGAGAGAGAGAAGAGACAAGAGAGAAAGAGAGAGAGAGAGACGTACCACACAGAGTGGCAGGGGTAATGGTCCACAAATCACAATGCGGAAGGACAAAAAGTTCGCCTCGGAAGAAAGGAATAATAAATCTTTGAATATCTTTAAATACGCCGACGTGGAACAAAGGGCTCGCAGTATCGCGATCTAAGTCGCGATATTTCGTTTAATTGTTCGTCGCCGCGGTTGAATTTTCCCGCCGTCGACTTCGAGTTGTATGCCGCTGTCCGTTTGCGAGAGAGAGGGAGAGAGAGGGCGAAAAGAAAAATGATAGAATTCTGGAAAATCACGTGAGAAAATGCGAAGAGGTATGAAGTTGCCGGTTTTGCGGCAAATTTGTAGGGTTTTCATTTAGAACAGGTGGAAACGAAGTTTTCTATTAGGTATATTAATTTTTGACATTCCACGGCTGACTACAATGGAAGTCCGGCGAACTTCTAATTGGAAAGTTGATAAAGAAACCCGTGGACAATGGGGAAACTTGAGAATACATTCGTAATTCTCCGCCGGTATAATTAGTAATTACGTATTGTATATTTTATCAAGGTTTTCCAAGCCCTTCGTCGAGATGCATGGATCATTCTCGTTCGTTTAATCAACCATAACGGTGTACTCTAATTTTATTTTTCGATCGATAAGTATCCACGCCACCGCATGATTCGCTATTCCTAGAAAGAGGAAAGTTATCGCGCGGTTTTCCGTCGTATATCGATTTCCCGATAAATTACCAAATATTTCATGTCATACATTACCGAGAAGTGGTTCAATTAAATCATCAGGTGGGATTTCATTCGTCCATTTTCTCCGCCATTCAAACTCACCTGAAACAAACATCGATTCGATCGTTATTACAAGAGAATGCAATTATTCGTCGTTATCAGTTTCATTAGTCAAAATTACTCCGTCGGGTGAATGGCGTAGCCGGTAAAAATTCCCGGAAAGATTCCACGTTCACCTGCGTCGACGTCATTAGTCGAATCGCGTTAAATGATCGAGCAACATCGCGTTTCCGGCAACGGATGACACGGGATTTATTTATCCGAAGATAATGGAAATCTAATTGTAAGACAATTAAATGTCATTTAACGGGCGCACCGGATATCTTTGGAAATTATTAAATGTTCCAGCTATTTCACGTCGGGTGAGCGGAATACGTTTCTATTTTCGTGGGAATCCGATATTTTCTTAATAAAACGCGAACAACTCCACAATAGTATATGTGTATGTGTGTGTGTCTACCATAAACTGCAATTGTATCGATCTGTCTCGAAATACAAACGCACACAAGGCGATTGTATACTTGCAACAACGAGTACAAACACACATACACACATACACATATCACGGTGTTTTCGCTGTTTCACATTTTCATTGAATATTATTCCGACTCGCCGAAAAAAATATAAAAGAAAACACGAAAGATCGAGGCGATTGTAGTTCTCGCCGGAAATAGACGGCGTCGCGACGGCCGAGGGAATTTCACGAAAAACTTCGATCCTTTTCCGCAAGGTTTCCCACGTTGCGTGGGCGGATTTGATACGTTTCGTTCTTTGTACGGTAAAGACAAGAAGACTTTCGTGATTTATATTAGCCTCGGTATTTACATCCTGCGGTATACCACTACTACTGGTACGAAGAAGAATGGCTGGTGGTACCCTGCGCTAATTTACACGCGCAACGTCTTCGTTTCGCCGGAAACTTCCGGCGAATGGATTGACATGTCAATGGAGGGATGGTCGTTCGTTTTGTGGATGGGGAGCAACGATAACTCGTTGAGTGGCAACGTGGTATTTTTTTTGTATGGACTGCCTATGGTGCCACCATAGATTCACAATGTTGAAATGTGTAGAGTTTAAGTGTGTATTTGATGTATAAATAGAAGTATTTTTAGATGCTTTGTACTAGATTAATTTTTTTATAGAGATGTTGTAATGTTGGAGGTATCGCACAATTTTTTAGTATTTACGTTTATTATAATTATAATTTTCTACTGGTCAATATATATCGTACTATATATAAGTATTGAAATTTATTGTAATTATGATTTTCTACTGATCAGTAGAAATTGACTACCACTTTGACTGCCGGTCACCGGTGACCCCCATGGCA
The DNA here is from genome assembly GCA_917499265.3 of Mimumesa dahlbomi. NCBI lineage: Eukaryota > Metazoa > Arthropoda > Insecta > Hymenoptera > Crabronidae > Mimumesa > Mimumesa dahlbomi. The sequence continues at coordinate 3,080,316 of OU824113.1, read as the reverse complement.
TTCAACGTGTTAATTCCGTGTAAAACACTAAGTCATACTTAGCCAAGAAATTCGTGAAAACACCTGAAATCGCAAAACCCGGGAAATGAAATTCGCGAAACTACCATGATCACGTCAAAAGGAAAATATGAAAAGAGAACTCACGACGAAACAGCTGATTAGAAACCGTACACAAAGTGAAATTGAAAAAGCGAAGTTTGCTTTCCCCCTTGGCTACATATCTTTCATCGAAACTGATCCTAAAAACCATAACAACATATTTTCCACTTCCGTCGACGAGTTTTCAGATTCCCCAACGATTATATGTAAAAAAACAACAACAAAACAAGAAACAAGTATGATTTTACCGCAGAGACTACACGTAAACACCGAATAAACTGCAATCCGCGTAAACGCTAAGTTTTCCCGGGGAAACGTGAGTTTCCCATCGAGTGGGAAGAATGTGGCCGGCCGTTGCACATTCACCGTCGCGACCGTTGTAAATGGGAAACGACGGGAAGGATTTATCCGTCTCGTCCCCGACGACGCGGAAGCTATCGGCGTTGATCGAGTCTTATTTTTCGTCGGGGCGTCTCGAAAAACGACGCCCTGGAAATCCTTCTTCGACCGAGAGCCCCTCCCTCACACACACACACACACACATACATATACAGACACGTTTCCAACAGCTATCTCCTTTTTCTCGGCGTTGCGAAAACCTCAGATAAACGTCGTCCGAGCCAATTACTTTCCCAGCTTTGGAATTTTCCGTCCGGCAGCTTCCCCGCCGGATTTCCGGTCGGGCGACGGTAAAACTGACGTGTGTATTCGGGGGAACCGACGTCGCTAAGCTGACGACGGTAATGACGGTAATTAGAAACCTATGGAAACGGTTTAATCTGTTATTGAGATTTACGAAATGTACCGTGGATATTCGCTGGAAATGTTAATACATATATGTATGTGTAGGTAAATATACATAGAATGTCGAATAGACTACCTAGTGGAAAGTTAACGAGAGTCTGTATAGACTAGTATCATCATTCGATGGAAACTTGGAATCTTAACACGTTCGCGGACAGTGAAAGTTGCAGCGACGTCCAAAAATTGACGGTCGTTTTATTTTTTGATTGGTTGTGATATCCGAAATTTGATTAAACACATTTTATAAGGGTAGTCGGATTATCATGTTTTAATCGTTATATACAATGAATGCTATAGCATCCACGACAAATTTGCTTCCCTATGCAAATTTGTAAATACACAAAGAAAAAATAAGATAATACGAAATACCTAAAGAATCAGTTAGTCATTACCTTGACAGGTATAATAATTACAAAAACTTAAGGTTATATAAAATTAAATTCAAAATAATTGGTTTTAAAATTTGAATGCTATAGTATTCATGTCATTCTGCATTACAATGAAAATGAATGCTATAGCATTCACGTCCGCGAACGTGTTAATACGATAATAAAAATTAATTAACATTCCTCTGTAAATCTTGAATACCGAAATCTTCATTCGTTTCTTAATTAAAAGTCATATGATAATTATCAATAATTAATATCACACGTTAGAGTCAACCTATTTAAACAGATTCTCCCGCGTCTCGACGTGTGTCAATATCAGAACATCCGGGTCGAATCAAGTCGGCGTAAGACCGGAAGCTGACGGACGTCCGACGTTTCCAGGTGTCCGGCGGAACGTAACGGACGACGTTAGCGCGACCGGCGTCGCGACGCTGATTTTAACGAGGTCAATTTGAAAATCAGACGATACTAGGGGGATTCCACTGAAACACGCGAGGCAATCGGGATTCCCGCGGCGGAACGTTTCGATGGATCAACGGGAAAGATCGAGTGGCAATTCGATCTATTAGAGTCGCGAATCCGATATGCGAGCGTTTAAAAAAAAAGAATAAAAAAAGAAAGCGACGGCTTGAAAAAAAAAATATCCCGCCGGATGTAAATACGTCGGGCAGCGATTCTAATTTCCCGGAAATTCCGTTCGACGCTTCCACGTGGAGCACGTGACTGACTTTAATTGGCGAGTATTCACTGCCCGCCTAATTTACAGGGCCGTGCACGTACGGGGTTCTATCTTTTTTTTTATTCTTTTAATAAACCGTCATTGCAGATGTTTCAAAGACGCGAACGATCGACGCCGCGTAACACGCGTCCGACATTCACGTACATGACTGTGCTGAAAACACGAAGATGAACAAAAAAAAATAAATAGATCCTCGTACATGTATACGTACACGTTCACAAAGAGACACAGTGGTGGTGGTGGTGGTGCGTGTTCACAGTTTTCCAGCGGAACCGCGGTTCGTGCGGAGAGTTTATTTCGTATGTTTGTCCACGAGGGTGGAAACGAAGCAATGGAAAAATCAACGCGGTAAATATGGCGACCGCGGGAAATAATGGATTCGACGTTCCTGCGAATTTTCATAAATAATGTTCGACGCGCACGGAAAGTCGCAGGAAAATTCTTTTGGACGTTAATCGAACTGGGAAGTGTTTGAAATAATTAATATACATGTTTCGTAATAAAGAAACTTGGGATTATTTCAGATTTTTTGTTTATGTGGTTTTGAAATAAATTTTCTTGCAGTTGATATTAATATTCTGTACTATTCCTATAAATAAATTTGTTCATTTTGTAAAAAACAACCCTTCTTTTCGTTTTATCTAATATAAGTAGTTTGGGTGTCCGGTGTTTCGTAGGTAAGAAAAAAAGTGCAACGATGGAAAGTATTTTGAATGTTTAACTAATTTCCTGAGCAAACATCCCGGTAATTTTCCGTTTACCGTTGCTACAATAAGCGTAAGTTTACACTGGGAAAACCATAACTATGCCCATATTTGCCACATTTTCTCTATCGGTTTCTCTCAAATCAGCTTTTGCTGCCTCAGGAAAACGGGAATATAGAATGGGGTTACCTAACAGGGTAGCGAAGAGGCCGGCTTGTATTACAGCGTGAATAGCAGAAAATCTCGTGCAACGATAGAACGAAAAATTAACCGTCGACGTACCATTAACCCCAATTCCTCACGCGTGATATCCCAAGGAAATAATCAAACTAACTAAATTTAAATAACTTTATTAAAATCTCAATCCCTCGGATAAACAGCGTTAAACTTTTATACGCATTCACGTATTTCCCATAAAAAACAAAACTACCTTATGAGTCTTATGATTCCTTCGAATTTCTAATTTTCCCATCGACCTTCAAATTATTTAACACTAAACGTATCGACAGTTTATGTACACATTCTAATTATATCCGTAAAAATGATAACTTTTCCAATTGATTTCACGCAATAGTTAATTTGGAATAAATAACTGTATTTTCCTTATGTTGATTAAAAAAATTAAAGTTGAAATCTATAACGTTACATGCAGGCATATTAATATTAACCTTGAAACCGGTTATGTGACCCACCTCGGTAGCGTTATTGTTCAAAAATTCCCAACAGTGACACAAGAAAAAGTATGAAAAATATGTGACAAAAAAAAAGCGTCCCCGATAAAACGACAACGAAAATTACCACGAGTAATTCGGCCCGATTAACGAAGGGTCCACGCGGCAAAGGGAGAAGACAAACACCCGGAAGAAACACACCGAGAAAACGGAATACACAGCGGCGAATAAATAGATCCCACTCTGTTACGGATTCCGCAGTTGAAAGGGGGCTGATTAAGGAAAGGTAGGTCCTTCGGTCGAAAGGTGAAACGCCGGATAAAAGGTTGAGGGCTCCGAGCTGGGATTGCCGTCAACTAGATTTAAATTAATTTCCCGGACGTTGATGGCGGACCATTGAAAAGAATTCATTATTCCCGACTGCCTTTGAAGCGTAAAAAAACCAATAATTCCATCAGCCATAGAAAAATGCATTTCGCATCGTACACACACACACAGACACACGTATGCAACGCACACAGTTGCGTCCGGTCAATTCGATGATTTCCAACCGCTTATCAATGGGTCAACCCCGACGAGCCACCCGATGATCCCTGAACCCTTTTCGCCCTGTTCCGGGATCCCCGAGATAAGGAACCGCTGCCGGTTTGTGGACCGGCGAACGTAATTGCCGGAATTACAGGGACACGTTAACTCGCTTATCTGCGCCGGAAACGAGCCGGGGACAGATAAAACTGTTTGCGATATAAGTGACGTTTCCGGCGAGACAATTTTCGCCCGATCGAGCTTCCCCTTGGTGTCCCACAATGATTCCTGACTGTTTTAGTTTTTTTAGAGAGGTCCTGCTGGTTGTCAGTGTTTAAAATTGTTTTGATATAGTCAAGGATAGAATTACCAGGGTGGTTTCTTATAATATTGTAGGTAAATTTAGAAGAGTGTGATTTTTGAAATTATTTGTAAGTATGTTTTTATGTGTGAAGAATTAAATTGATCAATTTATTATCCTTAGTGAATTTGTTTAGATTAAATGAGATGGGACGGATTAATTTAGTGAGTAACAATTTTTCTATCGATTTAAACTTCTAGGAAACGCGGAGAAAGAATTGTTTTTAATATAGGTACTAGTCATTGATTTTTCCATGTAATATCAGATTTGAACAAATGTTATATTAGGACTGGAGAGACTGTTTTGAGATGGAACATGGAAGTTAATTCTTTTCCCCGTGTTTTTCGCGGAGAAAAGCGACGGAAAATTAAATTTTCCATTTGGTCCGTGGTTCCGAATGTGTTTGACGGGATAAAAGTACAGTTGGTTTGTTCCCGGCCCGATTAAAAGTTAAGATCGTGATAAAATAAATGGCGAAACGTGATTGTCGCTGTGTAATGGAATATTTCGTCAATGTTCTCGGGAAAGATTACCGAATCGTATTACATTTTTGTATTTTTAATCATAGAGAGAGGGAAAAAATGGCTGGATCGATGTCACGGGCAAATATATTATTTCGCGATATAGAAATTGAGCTCGCTACGGTATTGAATATTACACAAGAATATTTTATAACGGACCATCATAATTCCATCGTTAAACCCTGAATTTCACGGGGAAATAAAGGTACGGGGAATCGTAAAAAAAAACGAAACGCGAAAAAAAATGGGAAAATACAGGAAGTAAAATTTCTCTGATAAAATAACGAATTTAAAGAAACCGTTAAAGGCAGGCGAAAAAGAAAGATGATACCGAAGTGAAAATATGAAATGGAACCGTATAAATATTTATACGCGCTTAATGAAGTTCGCTCTCCTTTAAACCTGCACATTTTTCATAATTACAAAAGTCCCATTTGTATCTGTTTTTTCGTATGGCTTTTCTCTTCGGTAACTGAACATTAATGAAAAATTCAGACCCGGGCGGAATATTCATCACGAAACAACCTCTACCCCACAGAGAGTAAATTATATCGAATACATTCTGGCAAAGAAACAAACAAAAATAAAAACGTGAAAAAAAAACCCAGAAATGGTTTCAACTAATAAAAATGTTCAAACCCACCTTCCCACCCCGTTTCGCGTTTCCACTTCGTTCCTTTTTCCCCCTCCCTCTAACGTGCCGCTAACTTTCAATACACCTAACAAGAGTCACGCGGGCAAATGAAATTTCAATTTCCTTCGCAATAATTACTAACATCACGGCTAACAACTCTCCAGCGACGGCAAACAGTTTTCCAAAGTCCCCTACGACGGGGCAATCGATTAAACCCCATCGAACCAAACAAATATCCAATTACAACGGGTCCCGTGACCCGTAGTCGCTTCATTTTCCTCCCACTTGCCGAACTTTCGGACTCGAAGGAATGCCGGAAGTTTCCGCAAACCTTCCCGGAAAAGTCCACTCGCGATCCGTTTCCCGCCGTCGGGAACACTGACAACGAGTATTTCATCGGTTTACCCATAGTTTTTCCACGGTTTTTATATTATTAACCGCTATTCGACGAACGATCGAAAAAAAAACAAGAAAAGACACGAAAAAAAAGAGAGAGAGAGAGAGAGTTGGAAATTCGGTTTCCATGCTTGCATTATTGATAACCGGAAACGTCGGACAAAGGGACGAGGGTATCACCGTCGACGTCGAGCGTCGGGTTCACCGAACACTTCGACGGCATATTTCGACGGTTTCCATCGTTCCTGCGCGACGAGATCCCGATCCATTTCCGGGTTCGCGAATAAACCAACGTCGGTTGGTTCCATGGAACACCGGCACTTAGTCTCGTCTCCGCTGTCCGCGTGCGTCAAAAACGACTCTCCGGGCCTTCGTCCAATAACGGGATGCATTTCGTTACCGAACGTCGAGTCGCTAGTCGTTTTACCCAAACTCCACGTATAGGTATAGACACATGTATACAGACACATACAGGGTGTCCCAGGAGTTTGGACGCACCCGGAACCAGGTGATAGCTGAGATAATTCTAATATAAGGAAGTGATATTCGTAATGTCGTATCTTAATTCGTGACCGAGTTATTAAAGAAAAACGACAGCCACTCAGAGGGCTCCGTTAGGTCCGGCGACAGTTCCTACTGGTACGGTACCCTACTGGTGCAGACCTTCTACTGTCGCGCCGCCGGACCCAACGAAGCCCTCCGATTGGCTATCGTTTTTCGTTAATAACTTGGCCATAAATTAAGATACGGCATTACGAATGTCACTTTCCGCGTGTGTCCAAAGTCCTGGGACACCCTGTATGTGTACGTATGTACAGGGTGTCCCAGCTAACGTGCAGGTCCCTGAACCAGGTGATAGCTGAGGTAATTCTAATATAGAGATGTAACATTCTCAACGTCCTATCTCAATCCGTGGCCGAGTTATTAAAGAAAAACGACAGCCACTCAGAGGGCTCCGTTAGGTCCGGCGACAGTTCCTACTGGTACGGTACCCTATTGGTGCAGAACTTTCTACTGTCGTGCGGCCGGGCCTAACGGAGCCCTCTCATTGGTTGTCGTTTTTCTTTAATGACTCGGCCACGGATTGAGATACGATATTGAGAATGTTACATCCCTATATTAGAATTACCTCAGCTATCACCTGGTTCCGGGTGCGTCCAAACTCCTGGGACACCCTGTATACACGTATATTGTATGTATATGCACGTGGTGTGGGCCATCGCGTGATTCCCATCAGTTCGGACTCGTTCGTTGCTGTTTCACTTTGCAGGGATCGTTGGAAGTTAAATGAACCCTGGGATAAGAACGATACACGAGCCATTAATTCTTTAGCCGTTCCTTTGGAAACGGGACGATGCACTTTTCCAACCCTTTAATGACGGTTTCATGCAGTCACGGGCCGTCTCTGGCGAAACGTGAATGCCTCACTAGCTTTTGTTTGATGATATTTTATTCGCTGCCGGGAAACCCGAGTTAATTTCGCCGCGCTCTGGGATTCCGTGTTACACTTGATCAAGGGAATTACGGATGTATTTCCGAGGGATTTTAGAAATTGAACGTTAATTAACCCGCTGAACAGCGGCCGGGTCGATCAAGATTCGCCGCGATGGCTTTTAATACTCTGTTGATCGGTCGACGAGTGTTTTCACGGCGAAACAGGTTGCCGACCGGTCGATAATCAACTCGTGTTATCTATTTCGATTTATGAAACACGGAGTATTATATATGTATACGTAGAATATTGTAAAACATATATATTACATCAATCACGAAATAATAGCCGGTTACGCGTGATAACTTTTGTATAAAGTTACTGGTCAATGGTGGGTTGATATACCATCTAAATTTAATAAAAGTTATTAGCCAGAGAAAAATAAATCTTTCAGAAAATCCTCCAGTCATCTATTTACACATAATTGATAATTTATCGATTCCTACTTTACCATATATGTACCTAGCCAAAAGTCACAGAAAATAACGATGAAAATTTTAATGCTTAATATTCTCTATAAAAAAAAAAAAACAATAAGATCTTCGCTCTCATCCTATGCACTCCATTCGTGAGTAGACTTTCGAGTGGTCGTAAACATCACATAACGAGACCCGAGAGCGATCTCGCCGCGACGGAAAGTCGATTTGAGAGCGCATCGCGCGAAACGGAAAGTATGGGGTCGCCGTGTACACCCAGGTTGTAGGTCAACGGGATGCGTGCGACACGCAATGACTCTCTATGGGTTTCCTTGCCACGGCCGGGGGGAAGGGTCATGCTTTAAACGAAACTGTGTTCGGTTCCGTCGGTGTGTTACGATACGCGGCACAATGGACCCATTACGGGGCACCGAAAACACGTTCCGTTTCGCTCGGTCCATTATCGGAGATTGTCTCTTCGACGTTGGCACTGTCTCTCTCTCTCACTCTCTCTCCCTCTCTCCTTTTTTTTTTTTTTTTTTTTAAATTTCGTTCCCTCTGATGTGCCGGAAGAATCGCCTTTCTGGTTGCCAGCTTCAAAGCATTAACCCTCCATTTTCTTTTTTTTTCTCTTTAACGAGAGACACATGAAAGGCTACCCAGCGATGGTAAATAAATTCTCACCAGCCTAAAATGTTACCATGGTCCACGGCGTAACCGTGATGCGAATGATGCACGGACTGATCGGGTGACTCGTGCTTCCCCCAAATGGGATTTCCGCGGAACGAGATTCCTCGCGGATAGGGATAGAGGAGGAAAGAACAAAAAAATGCCGCGGTGAAATTGAGTTTTCATAGGCGGGCACCGCAGCCGTTAACACTGTGCGCCGACGTTTTTATTATTTCGCGCGAGTAACGTCTTTAAAACGGCCGGTGTCTATGGTGTCCCTTGCTTTAACCCATTAGAGAGCCCTTAGTCACTTCGGTTACCGCGGCATTTTCCGCGTTGAAATATTCAACGCCTCTCTCCTGGCTTCCGTTGCCCAACCGGTGCCCACGCCACTGTCATTTCTAACGCGACGTCGGATAACAACAGGCGCCACGTTTAAAATTCCGATACCGTTGACAATTAACGGCTCCGCGGGGTTCTAGCTCAAAGAACAAGGCCCGTTATTGTTGTCTATGACTTTTCGCCATCCAAGAATAGGAGAACTACGGTTATTTGGGCCCTAGCCCGTAGTCGGGGACCAATGTTAAAAATATCAAGTGTTTAGGTAAATCACCCTATAATTTGGTAGTGTCTTCAATCAAATTCATATTTGCCCATCTGTAACATCAATGAGAAGCTTGAAAGACACCGCTAAACGGCGTCAAACGTCGTCAAACGGCGTCAAACACCGTCAAACGGCGTCAAACCTGGCGTCTTGCCACCAGGGCCAATGCTCAAACTTCAATCAGGAGCAACAAGATGAAAAATGGAGAACTCTCGCGGAAATCGTAACGAAAGAATAATTGCATCTCATCGGAATCCCTTATCGAACACTGGGTCGGGGGGAGGGCAACCTGTTTCCAAGGAATCTACATTGTTTATTACCAGGATCCTCATCTTCCGCTTCGAGGCGATATCGAAGCCAGGAGGACATCCGGCCGGAGTAAAGGCAGCCGTGAAACAGAACACGGTTGCACGATGAAAACGGTCGATGGTATACGAAGACGGTGTTGCCGACGCTACCGTCTCTGTCATCGTAACTTCCGGTTCCCAGGGAACGAAGCTCGTTCCACGGAAGTAACGGTTCTGCTAATCGAGCCCGGCTCCTTCGGGATCACGGTGGCTCGAAAGTGCCGTTTCCTCTCTCTCTTCTCCTTTATCCTTCTCTGCTTCTCTCTATCTCACGGCCAATGGCTCCTTTTACCCTTTCTGTATCTCTATCCTTTCTTCTCGTTCTTTCGTGTTCCGTTCTTTTTTTCTCCTTTTCTATTCTTCTTCTCTTTTTTCTTCCTCCTTATTCTACCCCCTACGTCGGTTCGAATGCCCTCCACAGTGAAGCGACCATCCATACCAATCCCTTCAGGGTGAGACGACAAGAACACCGCCGTGAAGACGTCAAAAATCGTCGGAAAAAAGGCATCGGCAGACGTATTATCGATTCCGTTTGGCAAATACACCGGCGAAGAGAACGTTGCCGGGGGGACACTGTTATCCGCTCGGTCAGAGAAACATCGGTTTCATATTTTCCCGATAGTTCATCCGGAAGATGTAATCTCACCACCGGTGGGACAGGTATAGACGCGGGGACACGATGTATCCACGTTCATCAGGAAATTTTTTTCGAGACTCTTCTCCTCCGTCGCTTCTCGACCTTCTTTTCTTCCCCTCCTCCTCCTCCTCCTCCTCCTCCTCCTCCTCCTCCTCCTCATCCCGCCTTTTTTTTACACGACAATCTTTTGCGGAAGTTCGCGAGTGCACGGTAAAGTAGATTTCCATGCTCGCTTTTTCCGTGAGCACCATCCACCACCCCCCTCTCGTCTACTATCTCCACCCTTCGCCCCCCCCCGCCCCTCTTTCTACCACCTTGACGAGCATAATGCACGCTGAACGACAACCAACTCATCCGCCTCGAAGTATCCGATTTTTAGTAAAAAAGTCAAAAGTGCACTCGCGGAGAGCGGGTGATTAATAATACATGCGGCACTCGGTGTTCTATGGGACAACACGGGGGTTGCCGAGACGCAGGTGGAAAGGGGGGGGGGGGTTGGAATGCGACGAGTTCAACATTCGCGCGACGTCTTGACGGTGATTGATGCAATCTGGCCGAGACTGTTATTCCGTCGAGTATAATGACGATTTTCGAACAGGTTTGACGATGTTTGATCGTGTTTGAGTGGCACGTTCATCCCATCCTTTATCGTTTCCTATGGTCAAAATGAATATAGAATATAAACGTCACATGTGTGGGATATTTCGTGGTGGAAACAAGATGTTGTTTGTTTAATTGTAAAAAGTGTTTATTACTAACTAATTAATAATTATAACTCCCGAAAACACTCTCCTCGCAATTAAACTCCTCGCAAATAAAACTACATACAACTCCTCACGATACTCCTCGCAACACACTTCTCGTTACCAAATCTCGACTTCGACTCTCGCTTTCGTTCTCTTCGACTCCCGCTTTCATTCTAGATCCACGCACAAAGAGTCACTCGATACATCCAACCGAAAAACTGTCACTCGGTCCAAACACTCTTTTCTCGCACCTCACGCAGTCACTCGATACAAACATTCCTCGCTCGCTCATGACAGTCGTCTAAACACTTTTCATTCACACTTCGCAATCACGCAATCCGACTTTCATATAATATTATTGATACATTCATACAAATACCACACTCGCCCATCCTGACTGGACATATGCCCTCATATGTCCGAATCGCTAATCTCATCTGAGGAAATATCGCTCACATTATCGACCCATAACTTCATGTGATCCGCGGATGTAGAAGTTTGCAGCGGTCCTTCCTGGTCACCCACTTTCCGCACGATATATCGATCATTCCTAAGAACGTTTATAATTTGATAAGGACCCAAGAATTTCGATGCAAACTTCGTACCCGAGCCTAATTGCGTTCGCTTAATCGCAACCAAGTCATTCTCACGATATTTATACGCCTCTTTTCTATTTCTATTAAAATTTCTCTTATTTTCTACTTGCACCTTTAAAATGTTATCGCGAGCCTTCTCCCTTAATTCGCTTCGCTCTTCTTGAAATGCTGCTATCCATTCCCTCTCTATTAACTCTCGAATTTCTACATCGTCCCGCAATCGCGCTCTCGTACCAAACATTACAAGAAATGGTGCCATGCCTACACTTCTACTTGGAGTCGAGTTTAAACATTGTTGTGCCACTCCCAGATATTTATGCCATTCCTCCGGTTTGGGTGCTGAAAGTTTCGTTAATACAGGTATCAGAGTTCTGTTCACCCTTTCTACCTGCCCATTTGCTCTAGGTACGCCTGTGGTGGTCAACACATGTTCAATTCCTTCGTCCTTACAATATTCCTCAAATTCGTGGGACGTAAACGCAGTCCCCCTATCTGAAATAATTCTCCTCGGATTTCCGAACATTACCGATTGTTTCCGTAATTTGTCTACAACTTCCGCTGTTCCCGTCGAACGTGTCGCATACATCCAAACATATTTAGAAAACGCGTCTACCACTACTAATATGTGTCGATATCTTTTCTTTGTCGAAGCCAATGGTCCTAAGTGATCTATATGGTAAACGTCAAAAGGGACACTACCCTTGTCAATTGGATTCAAGAGACCCTCCTGCTTGCCCTGTTTTCTCTCGGCTAAAATGCAACTTACGCAACTGCGAATAACTTTCTCAACCTTATTGCGTATGTTCGGGAACCAGTAATCTCTTTTTAAAAGTAATTCAGTCTTTGTTACAGAAAAATGTCCTCTCTCATGCACACGTTTAACTATTTGTGATCGCATCGCTTTCGGAATCACTAACTTAATGTCATCATTGTCCTTTTTAAAGAGTAATCCACCTTGTACAATAAATCCGTCATAGTTGCCAGATTTCGCTAATGCTAAAATCTTTTTCAAGTCGGGATCCTCGTTCTGCGCTTTACCAATCCTGACGTTCATACTTTCGGCACTCTCATCAATTACCATACTCAACGGAAGAGGGTTTCGACTCAACGCATCCGCATGTAGCATACTTTTACCGGGTCTATGTTCAATTACATATTTAAACTCCTGTAATAACAACGCCCATCTCGCGACTCTAACGCATAAATCTTTTTTCGACAACGTTAGTGAAAAGGCTTGACAATCCGTTACAATTTTAAAAGGAATACCCAATACATACACCCGAAATTTCTTTAATGCCTTTATAATTGCTAGAACTTCTAGTTCATAGCTTGAATATTTCATCTCGGCAGTCGTGGTCTTACCGCTCGCGTAAAATACTGGATGAAATTTACTATCGCACTCATCACGCTGCAATAATATCGCACCGTAGCCATGCATCGAGGCGTCCGTGTGTAGTTCGGTTTCCGCGTTAACTCTATACAATTTAAGCACCGGCTTACTGCTCAAAATTATCTTTAACTGTTCAAATGCCAATCTCTCTTTTTCCCCAAAGACAAAAGATACACCCTCCTTTAATAAATTTGTAAGCGGTCGCGCTATCAAAGAATAGTTCGCAATAAATTTTCGGAAATATCCCGTTAAACCTAAAAAACTCTGCACCTGCTTGACGTTCTGCAAGACGGGAAATTTCATTACCGCCTCAGTCTTCCCTTCCGAAGGCCGAACAGTCCCGTTTTCTATTATATGTCCCAAAAATTCTATTTTCTTCTGTAAAAACCGACATTTCGCCCAATTAATTATCAAACCGAATTGTTCCGAAACATCCAGCACTTTTCTTAAATTCCGGATGGCCATATCATGATTCATCGAGGGTATCACGAGATCGTCCATGTATGTCAACACAATTTTTTTGTCTATAAGTTCTCTGAATACAGCGTTAACAAATTTCTGAAATATTGCCGGCGAGTTGCACAATCCAAAAGGTACATATAAAAATTCGTATTGACCATCGGGCGTAATGAACGCGGTATATTTTCTACTCTCCGGTCCGACCGGAACATGAAAGAATCCGTTTTTTAAGTCTAGAGTACTAAAAATTTTCGCTCCTTGAAGTGCATCTAACTGATCTTCTATTAACGGAAGAGGGTATCTATCTTTAACAATCTTTTCGTTTAATTTCCGGTAATCTACGCAAAGTCGAGTATCTCCGTTTTTCTTTTTTACTAATACCACCGGACTCGCGTACTCTGAAAAAGACGGCTGAATGATTCCGTCGCGCATCCATTCGCTAACGTGTTTGCCTACTTCGATTTTCTCAGAAGGAGATAAACGTCTCGCCCGCTGGTAAACCGGTATGTCATCTTTAACGATTAGGTTCATTTTAATATCAACCTCACGTACCTTTTTAGGCTTGTACTCGCAAATCCATTTTTCCACCGTTTCTTTTGATTTAATGTCCGAAATATGTGATAAATCTATTTCGTTCGCCTTGTGAATGCAGTCTATTTTATAAATTTCTGGAATTTGATTCGTCGACAGAGTTTCCGGCCTTCGTATTAAAATCTTACCCTTATTAATTGTAACATTCACCGTGTCAATGAAATCTGTTCTTATTAAAAGACCATGTGACATTAAAGTATCCGGTATTACATTAACCACAATCGGAAAAGAATCCCCGTCTATTTTGATTTCGGTTGAAAATTCCCCAATTGTTTTATTCTCTACATTGCCTAACCCTCGGATTTTAATTTCGTTACGCAATAATTTCGGCGACCCGATTTTAATGTACTGTTCGGCGCGCATTAGTGTGAGATCGCTACCCGTATCCAACAAAGCCGGTATCGACTGACCATCTAATTCGATATTTTTATAATATTTATCGCGCGCATATCGAGAGATGTTACACGATTCCCTCGGTTTACCCTGTTTTTTTGGACATGCCGCCGCAATGTGTCCGAAATCGTGACACTCGAAGCATTTAACGCCTCTCGTCTTTAACGGGCACGCGAACCCTATGTGATCCTTCGCACCACAAAAAAAACAACGCCTTACGTCCCTTTGTTGGTCACGCCGTTGAAATCTTTGCACCCCGCTGTCTACCCCTGGGTGCTGCCCGCTGGTCCGCCACTGTCCGCCGCTTGACCGCTGCCAGTTGTCCCTGCGCGGTGCCTCGGTCGTACGCTGTCCGCTGTTCTGCCATTGTCCTTTGGCCTGCCACGCTCCTCCGGACTGCCGCTGCCCACTACCTGCGTACTGCCGTGTCCGCAGGTCAATTTTGTCGAACGCCCTCAATAGGGATTCCCTCGTCTGGTGACCATAAACACACGCCTGATCCCTCAACAACGGATCTGGGATTCCGGCAATTACATATTCCAGCAGTTCTTCTTCCTCTAAACCCAGACGATTTGCCAGCACAATTTTATCGTGGAAATAATCAGAGAACGATTCCTCCCGTTTCCACGTACGCTCCTCGAATTGCTTCCTCATCGTTAGTTTACTTGCCTGCCGATAGTACATACGACCAAGTTCTTGCAAAAATTCATCTACCGACATATACAAATGTTCCTGTCTCGAATGGAACCATTCCAACGCTCTGCCCTTCAGTCTTTGCACGATCATTATTTTCGTCGAATCTTCTGATAGGTGATACGTCCTCGTCAAGTATTCCACCTGCGCTCTCCAGACGGAAAACAGGTCACTGCGGCCGTCAAAATAGCCCAGCAGGTCGGTAACCGCTGCCGTCGGCACCCTCTCTGTCACAACCGCTGTTGTCGCTGCCGTCGGAAAAATCCTTTCGATGTTTCCGTTTCTCGCTGCTTCTCCCGTAGTATCACTCGTCGTTCTTGGTCCTGGACCGTCGATGCGTAACGTTTGCATATTTTTAAACATCTCCAATTCCCGTCGCATTACCTCTTTCTCTCTCCGTAGAAGATCCGTTTCTCGCAGCAATTCCGCTCTTGATTTTTCACTCGTCGCCGCAGCGTTCGCTTCCTCAAAGACTTCCTCCATGGAATCCGCTGTGTCGTTTTCTTCAGAATCAATCATCCAAGCTCCCGATGGATCTGCTTCGTTTAATCGACAGATTAATTCGGTCTTCGTGCCCGCCGTCTTAAGACCCAACGATTTTAATTTTTCTTTTAGATCAACGACCTTGAAATTCACTGCAACTCTAGCAGGTTCGCACATAGCACTTCACCCACACGAACTAGATTTCGTTTTACCACACACTTTTAAAACTGTTCCTCAAAATAACCTGTCCTCACCGCGCACTTTTTTCACAATCACACCACGTGGCTTTAACAATATCCTTGACGAGTATTGCCAGAAATATCCCGGACGAATATTGTCGCAAATATCCCGGACGAGCCCCCAATTTTGTGGGATATTTCGTGGTGGAAACAAGATGTTGTTTGTTTAATTGTAAAAAGTGTTTATTACTAACTAATTAATAATTATAACTCCCGAAAACACTCTCCTCGCAATTAAACTCCTCGCAAATAAAACTACATACAACTCCTCACGATACTCCTCGCAACACACTTCTCGTTACCAAATCTCGACTTCGACTCTCGCTTTCGTTCTCTTCGACTCCCGCTTTCATTCTAGATCCACGCACAAAGAGTCACTCGATACATCCAACCGAAAAACTGTCACTCGGTCCAAACACTCTTTTCTCGCACCTCACGCAGTCACTCGATACAAACATTCCTCGCTCGCTCATGACAGTCGTCTAAACACTTTTCATTCACACTTCGCAATCACGCAATCCGACTTTCATATAATATTATTGATACATTCATACAAATACCACACATGTTTACTCAACAAAATATCAAATCAAACAACAACAAACTCAATTATATCGTGAAACTTTCATTTATCCGGGTGAGAGTATTCAACGATGAAAAAGTCGTCGAACAAATCATCTTTATTTTCCAATTTTAATTCCCCTGAAAAACTACCGCTATCCTCAACGAAGAAAAACAATGGACCTGAAAATCTCGCCCACATTTCACGGAACCTTCTCTACTTCCGTTGGAAACGATCGATCGCAACCGTGGATGGGGGTAGCTTCTTAAAAATTTTCCACGGCGAGCTTATTCGGCCATAAATCGAGCAGGTAATCGCCGGGTGAAGTTCACGGAGGTATTGCAAATACTTTAAATGCCCGAGTCGATGATCCCCGATACTTCGTTGGCTCGTGAGAAATTTCAGAAACATAACCGATGGGCCGCGGGGTCGAAGGAACACCGGAGAAATCTTTATCGACATTCGATACGCTCGTATAATATATTCGGCTCCGGGGCAGCCGTATTTATCCGCGAGACCCTTTCGCCGGGGAACGGTACAAGTTCCGAAGGGAAATTTTGTTTGAATTGCCTTTGTTAAATCTTCGTCCCGCGAACCGCGGCCCGGGCCGGTTGAACGTTTCATCGAAACTCATTTGCAAATTGACAATGGTTATGAGTTCTCTGGAAATCGGTTTTTTTTTTTAAAGGAAAAAAAGAGACCATCGATCCTGAAGCGTCGAACGAGTAATTATTCTATTTCGTTCTGTTTTTACAGAGAACATTCGATTAACCAGGGAATTTGGTACACCGAATAATAATTGCGGGGAGAAGGATTCCCTGGGATTACTTGGAAATGGAAAAAATGACAATTGTCAAGTTTGAAATATTCACGGATGAAGTTGAATTTCTGTGTGAACTAAAAATGACAAATTTTCGAACGCCCCTTCCTGCTCGGAAGTCTCGTGTAAGTTACACGAACGATCTATCTTGTACGTAAGGAGCGTCCTAAAAGTGTCATGTCCGCGAGGAATTTTGATCACGTGTTCGAAGTTCACCTGCACGGAAATTACCGTGCGACGAAATTCCCAACCCTTCTTGAGAACATTTTTGGGAATGCGCTACATTCTCCTGGAAAACCGGTTCTGAAGATTTGAGATTGTTTCAGAAAGATGATACTTCGAGGAATTATCTCAAACACATCGTGATTTCATCGATGATAAAAACTACTTGCGGAAATGACGAAGGAATTACGAAAATGGCGAAAA
This sequence comes from Mimumesa dahlbomi, assembly GCA_917499265.3. Classification (NCBI taxonomy): domain Eukaryota; kingdom Metazoa; phylum Arthropoda; class Insecta; order Hymenoptera; family Crabronidae; genus Mimumesa; species Mimumesa dahlbomi. Next base: position 3,062,910 of record OU824113.1, on the reverse strand, counting down.
ATCGTCAAATTCAACCAGTTTTTTGATCGGCATTCGCTCAATTTTTGAGATAGCGATCTGAAACTTGTACCATTGATTTAGTTAGGAAATTCTACGCCAGATCAATATATAATAGTTGTACTTTTCGAAATTTTGATTTTTCGCAAAAATCTGAAGGGGGTAGGTCAGGATTTTATGTGATTTTCGTAATTCGCCCGCCATTTCCACAATTTTTTAGATATCAAAATGATTCTTTCACTGTCTTATTCGGCTTCGGATTCCGCGTCCAAAACGCTCTGGATCATTTTAATAGCTCAAAAATTACGGAAATGGCGACCGATTTACGAAAATCGCAAAAAATCCTGACCTACCCCCTTCAGATTTTTGCGAAAAATTAAATTTTCGAAAAGTACAACTATTATACATTGATCTGGCGTAGAATTTCCTAACTAAAACAATGGTACCAGTTTCAGACCGCTATCTCAACAATTGAGCGAATGCCGACTAAAAAACTGTCATAATTTGGCGATTTTTCGCGATTTTCGTAATTTGCTCGCCATTTCTGTAATTTTTGAGATATTAACCAGTTAAGTGTGTTACGAGCTAACTCATGAGCAGTGCCAGTAACACTGAATCTTTGATTATTCCGATTAGAAATAAAATTGTCCATTTTTTAAAATAAAGTCGTTTTTTTGACCCCATATTTCAACAGGGACACTTATTCTGTGTTTGACGACTATACCCGTCATCGCTTGATTATCGCAACACACGCTGGTGCGCACAGAGATCGCCACATTTAACTGGTTAACGTGACAATGAAACACGTAACGCAACAAAAAATCATAGATTTCCGCTGAAAATATGTCTTAACCTTCGCACTTTGAAAAATTAATTCTCAACCGGTTAAACCATCATCCGTTGAACGTTGGACGTAAAAAAACCAAAAAGGATCGTCGAAGGAGCGAGCGTAATTGGGTCATAAATATTTATCAAAAACCGGCCTTCTTCTTCTTCTTCTTCTCCGGCTCGCGGCTGAATTATGCAATTTAATTAGGGCTGCTGCTACTAAATATATGTTTTTTAATTTCGGCTCGAGTAAACAAATTAACGAGCACACCGGCGTATTATATCCACCGGCGTTAATTGCCACGTGACCAATCTACCCGTAGTCAGGAGGTACGGCTGGAAAAAGGTGGCGTGAAAATTTCTCAGACAAGCAAAAGCGTGCATTTTATTACAATCTCATCCTACGACCGTTTCCCCTCCAGACATACACACACACACACACACACACACACACACATTTCCCACCCTGTTGTCCTTCTACCTGGGTGTCTCGGTGTTCTAATGGAATGGGATTTACGTGTCTATCTTGCCAGCTGTCAAGGGAGCATCCCGGGAGAGGGCCACCGGGCCCGGTGTTCTTCGATTTCAAAGAAAACACGCTCTTAGTTTTCAGGTCGGCTCAAAGCGATAAATAAATCCGCGAGTTTTATTTCTAGATGCCCCGAAGAAAACTCGCCGGATGAAGCACCCTCGAAAGTGCTTTCAACGCAAGGAATTAAGGACGAATAATCCGCGAGAGACACGGGAACGAAGATCCCTCTGACCCGTCTTTCATTGAAGTTTATAGTCTGTACGTCGGCAGCATCCCGAATGGAATTTTTATCTCGGATCCACGATCCCGAGGCCCCCCTGGTTTCACGATGAAACGAACGGATTTATTTTCCCTGTAGTTCACGGCACGGGCCCCCCTTCTAGTTTTTTCTTCTTTTTTTTTTTTCTCTCTCTTCTTACCCTTAGCTACGGGGTGGTGGTCCCTTGACGTGTCGCGTGCCGGTCATAGGGTATCTCGTGTCTCCCATACGGAAACTTTATGGCTATGGTTTATGGTACTTCTCCACTTTCCGAGGGGAATTAAATACCGTTTCACTGTGCGTGTGTTTCTTTGAAATACACGTATATTGTCTCGAGTGAGAGTCAACATTTTCATTTTTCTATTGTTGATCGTTAAGAACTACTTAATTATTAGTATTAATTATTTAGAGAATTTGTAGATGACTGTGGAAAAATCAAAAACCAATATAACTTTCTCGAATTACATTTAACCACCATCCTGCGAATGATTCCACAATAGCCGGTGCTCTAAGAAAATTTTCCAAAAACCCGGCGCTCATTAGGACGACGCCGAGTGCGATAGGTGGGCGAAACGGTCTCTCGAAGTTTCCGTAGGGGGAAGGGGGGGGAAAAAAATTACGTGAACCGGTAGTCGTCCCGTTCTTCCCACGTGGAAGCGACCCAATTTTCCCCGGCAAATGGATAATGTCCCCGGTTAAACCGCGAAAGAAATTAGTTTCCGGAGGATGTTTGAAGCTGCCGTAGCTAACTAAGCCCCCGTTGCAATCCGGATCCAGGATTACGATTCGTCCTTGGCCAGCCACGCGAATTGCACCAGGAGAGAGAACCATCGCCGAAACTTTTTCCCCCCGCTGGAATCGACGGCGTTCCCCGGGTTTATCGGGAGCACAGTCGCAAAAGGTTCCGGGGCGTTCCTTGTGTTAGCCTGATCACCGTATAATTGGACCCCGTATAGAAGGTATCGGACCCAACGAGTGACAGCGGAATTAATTACGCAGTCAGCCAGCGGGAATCGGTGCGTATGTCGGATAATCGAATTCACGTTTACCGGGACTGCGAGCGATTCATGTTTATTTGGATCGTACGTTACCGAAACTAATTGGACTGTAGATGTTCTTCGGGGAGTCTTGTCTTTTTTGGGTACTCGAAACTCACCTGGAAGAAAACAGAGGAATTTGTTAGTATTATTATTTGTTGGTCTGGTGAATGTTAATTGTGTCGTTTGTACTATTTGAATTGTTTTAAATTTAAGTGTAAAAGAACATCAATAATTAGGTTTAATAGTAGAAAGTGACAGAAATTTGTTTGGATATTGTATAGTAAATGTTATTCTTAGTTATCAATGTGGAATTTATTTCATTGTATTTGTCGCGAAATTCTATGTTGATAACATGGATAATTATTTATTTATACGATCATTCGATTTTTGGCAAAGTATCATCGCTTTTCTCGTTCTTTTTTCCCGCGAGTTTTTGTGTTCTTTTTTTTTCCAAAAATGGACCGTTTCGCGTCACGTTTTCCATAACTGTAGCGTTATTAAGTTACAGAAGAAACGTGATAAATTTCGAGTCGCGTGATCAAATTTCGCAGAATCACCGTGAACTTTTTCAACGGGCCGGAAAATGTCTGAAATTGAAAATTTATGAACCGCTCCACTTCGTATCGAAAATACTTGACGTATTTCCCCATTGGACGCAGCCGGGACAATCACTTTTCGCGAATCCGATGAAACGTGTATTTTAAATCGACGCGACAAACAGCCCTCGAATCGAAATCACGGCACCGCATTATTTCGCGTTCCGCTCTGTGTACATCCTGTATTCACTGTAATTCCAGTTTTTCCACCGACAATAATAACGGCATTCACCGAACAGTCGGTTCCAGCCGGTCGCTACCATCAACCACTCTATTTTTTATGCCCGATTAGCCAATCGAACCGCGAGCGGTCTAAAATCTCCAAGTTGTTTCAGTCGCGCGAACCGAATCAACGCTGTCATCATTTTCGCATAGTAGTTAACTTCCGCTAAAGTCCGTTTACCAAAGCTGTCGAAAGTGTTACGATTAGGGGGACCAGTGAATAAAAAAAAACGTATACACATGCAACTATCCTCGTGTTTATTGATAAACTAAAAAGAATCTCCCTTTGAATGCGTGGAATTTTCTAGGCGTACGAATTCCAAAACGTAGAATTTTTAAGGCATAGAAATTTCTAAGCGTAGAATTTTCAAGGCGTACAAATTTCTAAGCGTAGAATTTTCAAGGCATAGAAATTTCTAGGTGCAGAATTGTCAAGGCGTAGGAATTCCAAAGCATAGAATTTTTAAGGCTTAGAAATTTCTAAGCGTAGAATTTTTAGGGCATAGAAATTTCTAAGCGTAGAATTTTCAAGGCATAGAAATTTCTCGGCGCAGAATTGTCAAGGCGTAGAAATTCCAAAGCATACAATTTTTAAGGCATAGAAATTTCTAAGCGTAGAATTTTTAAGGCATAGGAATTTCAAAGTGTAGAATTTTCAAGGCATAGAAATTACTAAGCGTAGAATTTTCAAGGCATAGAAATTACTAAGCATAGATTTTTCAAGGCATAGAAATTTCTAAGTATCGGCTTTTCAAGACGTACAACTTTACAATAGAACCGCGACCTAAAGTCCTTATCGATAAATTAAAAAGAATCTCCCTTTCGTTAAGTAGTACGAATCAACGGTATCTCGGCCAATCGAAACGAAACCAAAGAATCGATCGATACGACATAACGAACGACTACCAAAAATCAATCCACCATTCGTACTAATTCCACGCAAACAACAACGTAGTACTTTCACCAGAATTTTCCATACAATTCTCCTGCAGCGGAGTTGTCAAGTGTCACGGAAACGCCAGGTCGATTCGTCATTTCCAGAGAGATAAATTTGATCATCAGCGACAATTTGTTCGCGAGCGAGAAAAATGGCTCCTTAAATTGGAGGAGGAGAAGGAAAAGAAAAAGAAAAAGAAGAAGAAGAAAAACCAGTAGAGGGGAGTGTATATGAGAAGCGGTGTGTGTGTGTGTGTTTTTTTTATTTTTTTTTTAAGACGTGACACGATCCCATCAGACGAGAGTGAAATACGTACTCGCATCTTCCGCGTGGCCGATATGACGATCGATTATTCTTGACAGATATATTAGACAGCCGTCTCCTCGAGGATATCGGCCTTCGTGTGTCTCCCTCTGTATGTGTGTGTGTGTACATACGTGTATATGTGAATGTACGCGGCCATTGACGTGACAGAGTGGTACATAAATTGAACGAAAACCAACGACTACGTCCGTCACCTACGGCCAAGTCACACATGGCTGAATTATGGACTCGTTTTTCCGATGTTATTCGCGAGTGCGATTATGACGACACGTCCGGTGCCGCTGTCCATTCTCTATGTTTTATGACCCAAATGCGAAAGGATTGTCACGCGGTGAGCATCGCGAACAAATCATCGTCCGGACTGTCCGAGCGTGAGACTAACGGCTGCCGATTACGTTTACGAATTATCCTGCGAGTCGTTTTGTTTTTTTTTGTTTTTTTTTCCCGCGTGCCACGTGGTTCTCTGCGTGAAGGATGGAAGGGGGTACGTATTTTTTTTTTGGAGGGGATAATTAATTGTTTCTTGTGTTACGGGGTGGTTTTGTGGTTTTGTGGTCGGGAGTGAATGACTTTTTGTGGTTTGATGGAATGTGTGTGTGTATAGTATTTTGGGATTTGTTTGATTGGAGAAATTTCTGTTCAATAAAATTTTTAAAAAAGAGATTTTGTGGCGTTGAAATTTGACGCGCAGATATTTGAACTTGGTGAAAATTCAATATCTTGTGTTTCTATGTCCTGGAAAATTTCGATCGATACAGGACTAAATTTTTGGGAAATTATATACTGAAATTTTGTCACAATTCAATCATTTCGCGGTTATGACAGCGACGTCGCGATGACGAAGTATTATTTCCAAACGTACAATGTATCTATATGTAGAATTTCGATATTTATTATTCCTGTGTAAATAATCGAGTTTGAGCAGAAGAGGGAAATTGTAATCACATACTGAAGTATACTACATTTTCCGTATCATTTTACCCGTAACTCAATTATACTTGATTCATGAAATATGCAACATTGTATCATGTCTATTCACAGCGTATCGCTTATAATGATATAATATTATATTCATTATTTATTACGGTAAATGAAATATCGCGAAATATAACGGAATAATGGAAAACTCTTCAAGTTTGTGTTGGTACGGATCGAAATATTTAATTGCGTTTTCATTTCCCCGTAAAATATAGCTCGCGCTGATTGCAACATGCTTAATCCGATCAAACTACAATTAATTTTTCATTCTTGTTAAAAATAAATCTTTGTAAAATAAATTGATTAATCATACCAATGAACCGAATAACCTAACAAAAGGTTCCATTGTCACCAAAATAAAAATCAACATTTTCATCTATGTTTTGTACGCGCGAACAAACAACAGAAACTTTCTACGCGTAGAAAACCTAAAAATTCGAATTTTCTGCGAATCGAATTCCAGGGGCGTACAATTTTCAACGCGCAGAATTTTCCAGGTGCCGAAATTTAGGGACGTAGAATTTTCAAAGCAAAAGGATCCCAAAGCTTAGAATTAATCCCAAAGCCTAGAATTTTCTGCGCTTGGAAATTTCAGGGCGTAAAAATCTCATCGCCCAGAATTCTCCACGTGCCGAAATTTCGAGGCGTAAAAATTTTAACGCCCAGAATTTTCCACGTGCCGAAATTTCGAGGCGTACAAATTTTAACGCCCAGAATTTTCCACGTGCCGAAATTTCGAGGCGTAGAATTTTCAAGGCGAAAAAATCCCAAAGCTTAGAATTTTCAAGCGTAGAAATCCCAAAGCTTCGAATTTTCTGCGCGTAGAATTTTCGAGGTGAACATTTTCAGTCATAGTATCTTGAACGGAAAAAAATTCCACCTTGCGTCGTAACACCATAAAACAAAGTATCCCACCGGCAACATTTTATGGGCCATCATTGACAGTTAACATCCCGTATAGGTAATACTTCTAAGCAGTTACGATCGGCTATTATTCACATCGGTGCTCGTACAAAAATTTGTCCAACATGCTTGGATGTTTTATCGTGAGCAACTTTAACGACTTTTAGCAGCGTGACACCGGTGACGCTATAAACGACTCCCAATTGCATCGTTCCCCCTTGAATTTGCGTATCGGGAGCGTCGGTAGGACACAAATTACGCTCTCAACCGATGTTTATTGGTTTCGATTAAGTTTCCCCTTTCGCGGATTACCAACTCGTTTTCGCGGCCCTGTTGCATCCCATTGGACGAACTGTCACCAAGGATGCTCCACGTTACTAGCATCTACTAACAAGTATAGCAACGGAACATCCGATATATCATTCAAAAGCAAACTGCACGAAAATTAAAAACGAAAAGAAAAACAAATGTCGAAAGATTATCACGGTGATGTATCAATTTAGTTAATTACTTTGCAAGAGTCAATTTTAAACAGTTATTATGCTTCACAGTTATTAACGATTATGTATTGTAGTATAATACAGAATAAATCAAGAGTAGAATATAAATAAAACAATAACGGTAAACTTCGAAATGAACCAAACGACAGCTGTAATATTTCATCAATTTACAAACCAGAAATCAGTACACGATTCGACTGACACGATGTAACACATTTTTTTTGTAATCAATTTGCAATCTCCCATAAAATTAACGTTCCGAAAGTCAATTCAATTTTACGATCAAAACGAATCGATAATTCGCAGTGACGTGTCTCACCGTGAGCAACTATTATACGCTTAATTATTTTTTTCGCAGCAGACACTGCAAAATTAGTATCCCGTTCGCGATTTCCCTTTCTCTATTTTCTTTTCTGTTTTTTTTTTCTTCCTCTACCCCTGCACTCCGTGGAACGGTAGCACGGTTTATCTTTTCCGCCGCGATACGAAATTGCCCTAATTTATTCTGAGAGTAGCGAGCGACCCATGTTGCGGGCAGAACGACGTAAGTAGTCTCGAGAGAGGGGATGGAGAAGCTTTTACTCGACAACGGCTTGGGACACGACGGTTCTGGAAGGGTTGCAGGAAGAATAACGCGGACGATAGACTGCGAACAGGGATGTCAGATAGGTTCTGATTAGAGGCGACCGCCAAAGGGCGTCGTAAATAATTGTAAGACGTTGAAGGACTCCGGGAGAAGCTTTGAAGTTCCGCACGGTGAAGTTTCTGGGGTTTGAGTGCCGCCGGAGATGTTTCTACGCGGCGAAATTTCGACTCTTTGAAGATCCGACGGGTGGAAATTTGAAAACGTGGACGTTTCTGAGCGTATTTTGGGCAGTATGAAGTTCTCCGCGCAGAAATTTAGAATTGCAGGGATTTCCAGAAGTAGAGGTTTTGAAGAGTTGAAATTTCAAGGGGTTGAAATTTGAATGCGTGGAATTTTCGAGGTATAGAAATTTCTAAGCGCAGAATTTTCAAGGCGTACGAATTTCAAAGCATAGAACTTTTAAGGCATAGAAATTTCAAGGCACAGACATTTCTAAGCGCAGAATTTTCAAGGCATAGAAATTTCTAGGCGCAAAATTTTCAAAGCGAACGAATTCCAAAGCATAGAAATTTCTAAGTGTAGAATTTTCAAAGCATAGAAATTTCTAAGCGCTGAATTTTCAAGGCATAGAAATTTCTAAGCGCAGAATTTTCAAGGCGTACGAATTTCAAAGCATAGAAACTTTTAAGGCATAGAAATTTCTAAGCGCTGAATTTTCAAGGCGTACGAATTTCAAAGCATAGAACTTTTAAGGCATAGAAATTTCTAAGCGATGAATTTTTAAAGCATAGAAATTTCTAAGCGTAGAATTTTCAAGGCGTAGAAATTTCTAAGCGCAGAATTTTCAAGGCATAAAAATTTCTAAGTGTCGACTTTTCAAAGCACAGGCATATCAAAGCGCAGGAGTTTCAAACCGCGAGCAATTATAAACCACAGAAATTCATATTTTCAATTCTCCAGAGTTTCGTTCGCTTCACAAACACTTTAATTATCAGCTTGTGGCGAGCAAAATTCCAAGAAAATGCAACGAGAGAAGAACGAGATGTTTTTTCTCATTATTGCCAGTTGTTAGTCGCGTTCCATGACGATGACACCTTTTTCCATGGTATAGTAGTGTTTTATGGGAACCGTAACAGGCTACGTGTTTCCTACTGTTGTCAGACGCTTATTATAGCCGGGTGTTACGTAGGAAGCCGTAATAACTATTTTTAAATCGGATCGTAAAATTTTCTCAAGCTAGATTGATGAGAAATGAAGGTAAAATTAATGACGTGAAAGCGAAGCTTTCCAGAACCATGTTTATATGTATTTCATCATTTTTAATTTCGCATTTTCCCCCGAGAAATATCTAACCATCAGTAACTTTTCCCCCGAAGAAATATCTAACCATTTTTTTAAAATGATTCATTTATCTCTAATTTCAATAATCTCTTTTCGAGATATTCCACTATTCCGTCGATTCGTAATTCCGTACTTGGCAGCGTTCCTAAAGATTTGAATTTCCACGTACACACTAAATTTCGTAAAAGATTTTTTAAAATGATTTCAATGCTTACCGGATGCCTTAATAAATTTCATTCGTCCAAGAAAAGAATGTTAAAAAGAGGAACGACCATTACTTGCAGAAGAACTGGATAAATGGAATATTTTCAACTATGTGAACCTGGCAGCCAAATATTTTACAACTTTGTTTTTCTACTCCAAGATGTACGCGGCCTGAATTGCGGAAACTTTTTCACTGTTTTAAAAACTACGGACAATAGTTCGGTGATCAACCGGCGAACACATTTTTCCGATATATTACTTCGTATGAAATAAAATGTGAAATTACAATTTCAAATCGTTATTTTTTCGGAAACATTATTATTTAAATATTCATTGTTTTTATTCAAGAATTATAATTAGATTTGTTCGATATTCTGGTGTTCGAATATCAGTGTCGTGAAAAAAAGCGAGAAATATCGAGAAAACGAAAGTTATTCCCATCGTACGATTCTTTTGAATCACACAGTATTATGCGAGATGTCGACAATGGAATACAGTTATGTGAGATGATTACCATGATACGTAGCATCAATCTTTTGTCGGGCAACGTATGGAAAGTAACTTGCAATACGTCATTACAGCACTCGCGGGAATTTCCCGTATAACGTCGGATTATTGCGTTTTCTAAGAGACGGGGCTCTTTTTCTCATCGCTTCGATCCGAAAGCCGATCTGCTAAGGTAACGCGAACGTAATATCGTTGCCAGGTATGTGCCGTGACCGTTTAGCACCCTGGGCAACATAAATATATGAAAATTTCAAACCGTAGAATTTATTATACTTGGAAGTTTCAGGGCATAGGGATTTTAACGGGAATGGAATTTAAGGCGTAGAGTTGTCAATGCTTAGAAATTTCAAAGCGTAGAATTGTCAATGCTTAGAATTTTCAAAGCGTAGAATTATCAATGCTTAGAAATTTCAAAGCGCAGAATCGTCACTGCTTAGAAATTTCAAAGCACAGAATCGTCAATGCTTAGAAATTTCAAAGCGCAGAATCGTCACTGCTTAGAAATTTCCAAGCGCAGAATTGACAATGCTTAGAAATTTCAAGGCATAGAATTATCAAGGCTTAGAAATTTCAAGGCATGGAATTATCAATGCTTAGAAATTTCAAGGCGTGGAATTGTCAACGCTTAGAAATTTCAAAATGTAGAATTATCAATGCTTAGAAATTTCAAGGCATGGAATTATCAATGCTTAGAAATTTCAAGGCATGGAATTATCAATGTTTAGAAATTTCAAGGCGTGGAATTGTCAATGCTTAGAAATTTCAAAATGTAGAATTGTCAATGCTTAGAAATTTCAAAATGTAGAATTACCAATGCTTAGAAATTTCAAAGCATAGAATTATCAATGATTAGAAATTTCAAGGCATAGGATTGCCAATGCTTAGAAATTTCAAGGCACAGAATTTTCAATATTTAAGAATTCTGAGGCGTTCAATATTCAAGGGAAAGAACTTTTAAAGTGCAAAATGTCGAGATGTAAAATTTTCAATCCTCTGGCTTTCAAGTTGCAAAATTATTCGAGGCATAGATATTCTTACCAGCAGATAAAAATTCCACCGGGTTCACGTATCCATCGGACCATCCCTGATCGACGCCTTTGATGACAATCAGTGTCTCCGACTTCCATGATGAAACATCTTGTAACAAATTCCCATCATCTTATTTCTGTCGTCTATCGATCGTTCCCGTTACAATTCATTGGTTTCTTCTTCCTTTTTCATCTATTCTTCCTCCACATGAAGCTAGCGTATTCTTCTTTGTAACCCAATTAGGCTAATTAGGAGCCTGGCGTCACAACGGACGCGGAACTGACCGATAACAAGTTCGTTTCCTTTCCTTTCTCTTTTTTTTATTTGTCACAGAAACGATAATGAAAAGATAAGACGTTTCAGCGGAAGAACCGTTCGAATGCTGCTTCATAACGATCTATGTTTCTCAAGGTAAGACAATGTTTCCTTTGTGAATGTTTCGCAAGACAAATATAAAAGAAATGTAAGACGAACAAAAAAATGTTTCGATGATTAATACTCTTTTCTTCTCAGATAAAACATGGAGGATGTTTAACACACTTCCATTTAAATTAGGACAAGGATATTACAAATACTTTCACAACTGTTCAACGTGTTTTTTTTTTCATCTTTCGTTCATTAATTAAAATATCACTCAAAGAGACGCGTAGTATCTTAACATTTATAAGTCGGGAGATTATTTTAATAACGTATCTATGTGTTGGAAAATCTTCAGCAAATCCGACGGTAAAGTCTCTTGATGTTTGAAAGTCCTTCGTAAATAATTTCTACGGAAACTGGATCACAGGATTCACACCCCACGCCGGAATCCTTCAGGCACACCAACATAACACCACTCACGGTGTGAACACGGTTCAAGGATTTGTAGATCTCACTTCCGGCAGTTTGACGAACCAAGCGATTATAAGTACATCCGACCCGAGGGGTTGTTCGACGTAGACTGAATAACTTTACCTCGATATTTCTTTCCAGCCGTAGGTCATGACTTACTTATGTTTACCGGTGGTAGGGTTTATTTTTCTTCGTGTAGACGCGAGTTTGGAAGTTCGACCGATTTGTCCCCGGCCAATTTGTATTTCACGGATGTGAAAATAATCGCTTTGTTATTTCTTCGAGAAGTTATCGAAAGTTTGGGGTTATTATAATAAGAGCAAGCGGTTTTATACAATAGCAGAGTTTCGGGGGCGTTGGAACAGAAATTGTGTGGAAATTTCAGGGCGTTCAATTTGAGAGCATAGAAATTTCAGAGCGGACAATTTGAGAGCATAGAAATTTCAAGGCGTTCAATTTAGGAGCATAAAAATTTTAGAGCGTTGAATTTGAAAGCGTAGAAATTTCATGGCATAGAAATTTCAAGGCATTCAATTTGAAAGCGTCAAAATTGCAGGGCATTCAATTTAAAAGCGTAGAAATTTCATGGCATGGAAATTTCAGAGCGTTCAATTTGAGAGCATAGAAATTTTAGAGCATTGAATTTGAAAGCGCAGAAATTTCCTGGCACAGAAATTTCAGGGCATTCAATTTAAAAGCGTAGAAATTTCATGGTATGGAAATTTCAGAGCGTTCAATTTGAGAGCATAGAAATTTCAGAGCGTTCAATTTGAGAGCTTAGAAATTTCAAAGCGTTCAAATTGCAAGCGTAGAAATTTCAGAGCGTTCAATTTGCAAGCGTAGAAATTTCAGAGCGTTCAATTTGAAAGCGTATAAATTTCAGAGCGTTCAATTGGAAAGCGTAGAAATTGAAGGGCGTTCAATTTGAAAACGTAGAAATTTCAGTGCGATCAATTTGAGAGCGCAGAATGTCAGGGCGTAGAATTTTCATGGCATGGAAATTTCAGAGCGTTCAATTTGAAAGCATAGAAATTTCAGGGCACTCAATTTGAAAGCGTAGCAATTTCAGGGCTTTTCAATTTGAAACAATAGAAATTTGAAGACATATTCAGCTAACTCCACGTTGATCAACGCATACAAAAATCCAACAAGTAACACGTGCAACGATAAAATTTTCCAAAACAAAATGAAATCTCATCCAAATCCGAACGAAATTATTCGTCCCGGTCATTCGCAGGCTGTTTCGCAACGTCGTCCTTCGAATAGACGATTAAACCGGTAAACCAAGAGACGACGAAACCTCGGTGAGTGCGTAAATCAGCACGGTATAACTCGAACGCGTTACAGGAAGCGTGAAAGGACTTTCGAGGGTCTCCGTACATACGAAATTCTCGCGCTCTATCGCCGTAATTTTCTCCATCCGAGTTGTCTCTGGTTTGCCGATGGTGTCTGTGTATATATGTATGTATGTACGTGTTCGTGTTTGGTCGGAATTCCGTGTCGGTGCGGCATCTTGCATCGGTCTCTCTTTACCGTCGACGTCGTCGACGTCGTAGACGTACGACGACGTCCCCTCAACGTTTCTCCTTGCCGCCCACCGGCAGCTTTATGAATCCTCTTTGGGATAGAGACGACAATTGAATCTTGAACAGTGGAGACGAAAAGGAGATGTGGGTGGAAAAGGGGGGGAGGGAGAGAGGGAGAGAGAGAGAGAGAGAGAGAGGAAGGGTGGAGAAGACTCGCGGATCCGATTTTCACTTTTCTCAGATATCTGATCTCCAAGGAGATGGTTTCAACTAAATTTCCCCGATAGCGTCGCCATAAAGGTTCTATATACATATACAACTCGGTTTACTTTGCGTACGTTTCACGTACACGTAAAAACCGTTCTCATCGTTTTAATATTTTAGCCATAACACCGACCGTAGTGGAGCGGGCTGTGAAACTGAACGATCTCGCCGTTTTATTTCGGCAAGTAGGATACCCGAAAAAGTGTTACGATAATACTTTATATACCTAGTCTTCTATCGTTTCATTTATAATCCCACGAAGAAAAGCTATCTTTGATTGGACTCTCGCGGAATTCGTTTCGAAGTATTAAATGATACGTCGTATTCGTGGCCGTTTTATTATTACAAATCTACACGTATGTATATACATACATACATACACATAGAAAGTGAGAGGAACTTTTGAGCGAGGCTGTGATTCGCGAAAGTATTTTAATTCCACGTTATAGAGGGAATCCGAAGATTAGCAATGGACTTTCCTCGAAGATAGTTTGCAGGAATTGTCATAGGTTACTTATAGAATTAGCCCGGTTCGCCTAAACTCCGGCCTAATCTGTTCCACCGGTAAAACTTGGGCCACCCGGGGATGCCTGAACAACGACGGAAGTTTTGTACATTAAACCGCGCTAAGGGTAGCGATAAGTTTAATGTAAATTAGGATATCTGGATCTTAATTACCCGGTGACTTAATCTCAAGTGAGCGCGGTATTTTCCGAACGCTCGCGCACTCGACTCACTTGTTGCTCACACCCGGACGATATTCGATAAATTTCGTTACTCGAACTAATACCAGTACACAGACAATTTACTCTAATGAGTCCCCAATTTTCAATCAAATCGCACATTTAGAAAGTAACTAAGAAAAATCAGGTAAAAATACGATTGAAAATAGAAGAAGAGGAAAACAAATCATGAAGACGGCTAACAACGAAGAAACCCAGAGATCGTTGGATCGCGATCCAGGGATTCCTGTCCGTGTCGGTGCACCGGTGTTCCGGTGGTGTCGTGGAATGCACGTGACACCAAACATTGGCCGGAAGCCAAAACTAATTACAACGACCTAGGTTCTCTCTCTTTCTCTCTCTCTCTCTCTCTCTCTCTCTTCGTTCTCCGAGCAACCGTCTGAAGGAGTTGAAACCGTCGATGCGGTCCAGCATCCACGTTTCACCGTCGTGCATCGATTCCTGTATTGACGGAACACATGTTCCATCGTAGTAACGTTTACACGTATACATGTGTACATACACATACACGAGTGTAGGAAAACGGTTGGGTACTCCGGCGGGTTGTAAAGGTCCCAGCCCTGTGATTTTCTTCCGTTTGATGCGTTGTAGGGTAAATTTATATTGCCGATCTTTATTTCTTTTCGTGCTACATGTAGAATGTTGTAAAGTTTGTGTGGATTTTTTCAATAGAGTTCCATGTACTGGAGGTATACTCGAGAGTAGGGTACGTTAAAAAATTATGTTGTAATTTACTGGTTTTTGGAATGTATGAACTGTTAGGATAGTCTGGAATAAGTTATTGATGTGTGAAGTAATTTAATTATTAAAAAATTTTAATACGCACGTTTTCAGGGGTTTGATAATATCAAATTTTAACTTAAAATCATTCGTTAAGTTGAATCATTTCTCCACAATTAATTTGTTGACTTTTTATGCAATAGTTGTTAAATTATCTACATTTAACTGGTAATTTGAAATCCCAACAGTTTTGGCAAATATTTGCATTCAAACGAAAAGGTTTCAAAAGACACCTTTTGGTCGAAATAGGTAAACACACAATCGTGGTAGAAATAGTGTTAATGTAATTCCATTTCGGATTATTATTACTCCTATCTCATTTCACAATTTTAATACAATTAGTATTAAAACTGTCTCTCCATTTAACCGATTTCCAAAAGGAACAAACAAAAGATCACAAACCCCATCATTCAAACTCTCTTCCCAAATTCCATCTCCGTTTCTAATTCATCCCAACACACGTGTGTGCGTTTCCCTTCCACGAAAAATGCGACGGAATTCGCTTTTCCGTTCCAGGAGGAAGATCACATTTAAAAAAAAAGAAGAAGAAGAAACGCTGTGCCAACAGGCTATTAGGGTTGAAAAAGATACACGCGGGTAGTTATCGCGAGTGTACTTATCCCGACAATTGTCGCTGATGTAACGTTTATCTCTAAACGGCTGCAATACCATGACGGATCTCAATTCTGCTAAATCTAGATACACGGGCGACATGAAAAGACCTGGTTCCCCTATTGTCCGGGGTACTAATTGCTCGCGGAGCAACAGATTCATCTCTATCCGGCATCTATACAAGGACCCCCCACCGGCTCTTCAACACAACCGAAGAACTCGGTCAGGGAAGCCGGTGCACGGAAACCGGGACACGGAACATCCATATGTACTCCAGGAGGAGGCTCCGCGTTATTCGAGCGACGTTAAATTAGCATTTTAATTGAATCCCCGTCCGTTCGCGTCCCGGACACCCTTTCTTTTCAACATTCACGCATCCCATTATCAGACCCGGGGGCCCAATGTTTTTTTTCCGGGGAATTCAGGGAAACAACCAACCATATCGCGGACGATGAATTTATCGACACGTTAGTCGCACAGTGTTAGAAGACAAACATAGTTAAGGAACTTTGGTCTGGCTCGTTAGATATTTCGAGGACGATATATATATATATATATATATATGTGTATATGTGTACGTATAGGTTAATCCGTTGGAAGGAAGTGTGTTCGATCGTTCGCGAGTGTCACATATGCCACCTAATGCCGAAATCCTGCGGGTTTGTTTCAACGTTTCAGCTTGCTTATCGAGCTGATCGCCTTGCTGATTTGCGGTCGTCGCTGTATCAATATGTGGACAGGTGTCTAACTTCCGGTTGATGGTGCGAGTGTGGGATAAGAGGTCCGCGGGACTTGTCTGATTGGGACTGTTAGGGGACAGCTGATTGAGATTATTACGTTTTTTTTTGGGGTGGGATTAAATACTTATCGATAAATATAATTCTGTGGTTTTGGGGATAAAATGTACTTATGGATTTAATTTGAATTTTCAAAATTTTTTGTTGTATGTAATTTTGTGACTTTGGTGATTGAAAGTGTTTATGGTTTTGGTCGAAATTTCGCGTATAGATTATTAAAATGTGTCGGGTCGCGTTATTGTTGTAATTGAAATTCACTCCCTTTTTACAGTGCGATACGTTTTACGAAATATTTTGATTCGGGGAGACGTGAGCATTTTTTCAAACTCGGAATTCGAATGCGAAAAGTTTCGAGCGTTGAGTTCACCATTTTTTCCACCGATTTTTAAGAAGCTTAAATCGTACTGAATTGCGTAACTGTTTGTAACAGTGAAATCGCATCGAAAACGCGGATATTTCGCGGTGAAACCGAAACCAGAATTACTTCCCGATGATTTACGATTTTTCCGATAAAATGAATAAAAATACATATTCGACAATATTCAAGGGCTTACAACGTTGACAACTTCAAAACATTTTGAAAAAAAAAATCGGCCAGGGAGACAGGTTTATTGGATTCTGACAAGTGTAATATATCTGATTTAAAAAAAAAATGGTAAATTTCATCGGAAAAGTCGACCCGACGATTAAATCGATCGCTTTTCAAGTGCAATAGTGAACGTTGAGAAAACAGCAGTGGATTCGACGCTGATTTCATTTAACGGCAACGGTTCCTACAAAAAGTACACCGTTTAAAATAAAAACAAATACGTTAAAAACAAAGGCAAAAAAAGTATTCCACATCCCTGAGGGATTTATATTTTAAAATTAAATCTTTCTCAAAGGCTTCCGCGAGTATTATATCGGCGGGCAATGTTTAATCATACATATTCGTATTTTCAATCGTAATATCAGACACTAGCATATTAAGTTGCAAATATAACAACGGTATATATATATATATTAAACAAAAATGTTACCGCTGTAAATTGTACAGCAATTTACGAGGAAGCTGCTTGCATAAAATGAACGAATTTCGTTTGTTCGCCAAGAATATTATTTAATATTCCCTTCCACCCTTGGAACCGACATGGACAATTCTATTTCATTAATTAATTCCAACTCGTGGCAGCGGGAACGATAAAAATTACGAAAAGGGAACGATAAAACAAGAATCACAAAAGAAACCGCGCATCGCATTTTTGGATTCCATTCGAAATAAATCATACAAAGATAAAATTACGTTCATATAATATAAAACCAGCGGCCTGCAGACAGGAATTAAAATCCATTTAAGCCACGTAAATATTTAGAATCATTGTAATTTCCGACGATGAGTAACAAATACGTATTAATTATATCCGCGTAATTAAAAAGTTAATTACCATTTCAACATCGATCGAAGCCATCGTGGAAATATCGTTATCGTAATATCCATTGTTCATTAAAATACCAAAAAAAATAACCATCGGTTCATCTTTCTCGAAACAATATCAGCGAATTTCTCATATTTTCCACAGGAGGGGGGGGAAAAAAATTCCGTATTCCCGAAACGTTCCCCCGGGATCGCGGTGTCTGAAACCGTTCGATTTCCAAACCTATGGAAAATCAATTCCACGAAATTCCACGAAATTCGTCGAAATACTTCTAGCAGAAAAGTATCCGGATCCCGTGAATTGAAAAGATATCACGGATTCCCGAACATCCGTGTCCAAGGTTACGTCAAAGCATAATGGAAGACCCGTCGGTGTCCATCGAAATTCAACGGTCCCCCCTCCCCCCTTTGCCCCGCGTCGGGACGCGTCGCTCCGGAGGACATAGAACCTTCCCGGATTTCAGCACAGCCCTATGAACAGATATGGATGGATATGTCGCTTCTAACCATCGATGGATGGATGTACCCATCGACCTTAGCTCGCGTGGACATGCGGTTTCTCTCGGACGATAGAAATTTACGAGGTGCCGATAACCGGATCCCGGATGGATTTCCGCCGGTATTTCTACGCTTTATCACCGCCGGAAACAAATATCAAAGGCCGTGATATCGGGGCAATATCCCTTAAATTTCAGAATCCTTTAATTCTCCGTCGTCGAAAGGTGGTTATTGTTGAAAATCATTTTTTTCGCTATCAATTGAATAAATTCCCTAGTGCTGATCAGTACCAACCTCAGTACTAACTTCCAAGATATCAAATTATCAATGCGTAGGTTTTTTAAAGCGTGAAATTCCTAGAATTAAGATTCTTAAAGCGTAGAAATTTCGAAGCGTACAATTGTCTCGCCTACAAATTCCAAGATATCAAATTATCAATGCGTAGGATTTTTAAAACGCCAAGTTTCATAAAGCGAAAGGTATAATTATAATAAAAGTCACAACTTTTACAATGTTTAATACCACAATCGTTACTCCAATAGTGTAAAGAATGGAATGCGTCACAAAACATCTAAAATTACTTCTATTTACACATAAAACTATTGAAAGCACCATAGACAATCCAAAGAAAAAACCACGTGTTCCTCACCACGTGTTAATCCCAGAAAATCATTAACAACTCCCCAGATTCACCTGGACATCCAGGACATCAGTGAGACACGTCGCGACACCAAAGTACAGTAAACCCCCGCTTAACGCGGTAGGTCCGTTCCGCGTTATAGGAAAACGCGTTGTATGAGTATTCTCGTATAACGCGCTTTATGACCCCGTATAACGCGTTATGTACAAATGATTCAAGTAAATCGAATATTAAGGAAAAACTAAATATGGGCATTTTATTAAAATCAAACTAAGAATATTTTAAATAAAAAACTCATACATATGTAACTAAAAACAGTTAATTTCAAAAAAATTACATAATTCCAAAAATAGTTATGTTACATGTTTATTCGCTAAAAATTTAACATTATTTAACTGTTTTGTAATTTTTAATTTCTTAAAAATCTGCATTGTCACAAATTTTATAAGAACGCCATTGACACAATGTGCAAACGTACGCGAAATTGATTATAAATTTCACAGTACAGAAATATAACCTAACCTAATCCCCGCGTTATATGGGGGAAAACACGTGTTATACGAGGGACATGAAATCGCGTTATATGAAAACGCGTTGTAACAGTACCGCGTTAAGCGGGGGTTTACTGTATACGTTTCTCAAGGTGCCCCGATACGTTCTATCAAGATGTCCAAAGACTCGACAACGAGAAAATCTCTCTCTCTCTCTCTCCCCCTCTCGATATGGTACAACGTCCCGGACAACGTCTACGTCGTCCGTACGACGTCGTTGCTCTTCGAACTCGTCGTGGGCGTGCATCTATACCTCTACACCTCTACATATACATATATATATATATATATATATATATCCACCGTACGGTTTACGGCGGAGACAGGGAGAGCGTAGTCCTGGGGGGGGAGTCTACGGTCCGTACGGACGATGTAAATTTACGGGGTGACGCTGGACACGGGGACCGGTCCCATAATTCAACCGTTCGCATATGTACGTGCTCGGCCGTGTACACGCGTTTACTCTTGCCGCACGTACACATATACATACACCGTACATACACGCGGAAATAGACGCGTGCGACGTTACGCACGTGCGTGACCAACAATGAGAAGCCCAGGGCGAGCCAACCGGGGGCTGATTTATTATCTCCAGCGGGTCGAATTTGTGAAACCCGGTTTGCACGTTGACGCCTCGAGGTCGGCCGTTTCACAACGGTCCACGGTAGATCTCTCCACTCCCCGTAAGTTTCCACCGCCTAGGTATGTATACCGGTACGGTAGAACGGAATTGGCGAATTTTCGCGACCACGGTTATACGCCGACGGCGGGCACCGTTTAAGCGTCGGGACGCTTGTTCGGCGGCTTGATATATCGTTACGAACTCGGACGTTCGTAACGTTGGTTCCTTCCGAAGGCACGTTCTGCAAATCGGTAGCCGGCGGTTTCGATGTACGAGTGATAATGAGAGTGCCGAGTGCGGCCGAGGTTAATGCGAAGTGGTTTATGGACGAGATAGGGATATTTACCTGCGGTTGGCTGCGGAGCGATTAAAACGAACGGCTGGGGTGTTTGTCTAGGGGAGTTTTCAACGCTTAAGAAGTCGGGCGACGGGATTTTTAATAGGATTGAATTTTGGGTGGGTAGATTTTAAATAATTAGGAGTTTCAAGGTGGTGAATTATTATGCGCGGAGTTTTCAAAGCGCCGGATTTGGGGCGTAGGATTTTCAATATAGAGGAATTTTAAACTATAGGATTTTTAAAGCTTGAAATTCTAAAAAGTAAGGTTTTTAAAGCGTAGAAATTTCACAGCCTACAGTTTTCACGCCTAGAAATTCCAAGATATTAAATTATTAATGCATAGGGTTTTTAAAGCGTAGAAATTTCCACGCGTACAGTTTTCGCGCCTAGAAATGCCAAGATATTAAATTATTAATGCATAGGATTTTTAAAGTGTAGAAATTTCCACGCGTACCGGTTTCGCGCCTAAAAATACCAAGGTATTAAATTATTAATGCATAGGATTTTTAAAGCGTAGAAATTTCCACGCGTACAGTTTTCGCGCCTAGAAATTCCAAGATATTAAATTATCAATGCATAGGACTTTTAAAGCGTGAAATTCCAAGAATTAAGATTCTTAGAGTCTAGAAATTTCGATGCCTAGAAATTCCAAGATATCAACTTATCAATGCGTAGGATTTTTTAAACTTAAAATTCCAAGAATTCAGATTTTTAAAGCGTAGAAACTTCGACGCGTACAGTTTTCACGCCTAGAAATTCCAAGATATCACAACTTATCAATGCGTAGGACTTTTAAAACGCGAAATTTTATAAAGCGAAATTCGAAGGAGTAAGATTCTTAAATCATGTAAATTTCAGTGTGTAGAATTCACCAACGCGTTAAATTATCATCGCCTGACATTTGTAAAAACGTATCAAAATTCAAGGAAAAATCGAATTTTTACTGCGAACAAAATATTAAAACGCACAAAATTTCACGGTATAAAATTTTCTCTTTATCTACGCAGTCCGCTTCAATTCCGCGATAGACTATTTCAGCATTTTTTTTTTTTTAATTTTTATTTCACGATAGCGATTTATGATTTCGAAAGGTAGACCGCGTTTCGATATCGGCGCGGTTCGATTACGTTGATTCCGGTTACTTCCCTTGCAGTTTTCCGCATTTACGACGGAATTACCGTTGCATTGTGGTCGACGCTGGTATTTTATTCGAGGCTACAAATTCAAATGCAAACGACGCAAATTACGGGTACTATCCAGATACAAAGTGAGCTGAAGCGAGCCTCAGCCTGATTGTCTTCGGTAAGCCAGGGATCAGCAGTGTACGGGACCATCGAATAATTAAACGTATGCTGCGCTGTATGCACATTCCTGTTACATCGAGAACTAAACCTTCCCGGGGATCTCCAATTATTGGCGAACCGGTTATTGATAAATCGATTTAACGTGAAATCTATCCGCGTCTGTAAATCATTATCATCGTCAAATCACTCGTAACACGTGGTGTACATTAACGAAATTCCCGTGGAAAATTTCACCGTCAATTAAACAATTACAATCTAACGATAAATATTTCGTTAAATTTTCTTTTCCATTAGTACAAATGAATTATTCCAATTAATTAACCAACCGTCCAATCCGGGAAACCTAATTATCCATTAACCCATTAATTTCCACGTGGAAGAAAATAAAAGTGGCATACTTTTCAAATCGTAAACTTTTATCGGTAATATAATCAGCAGATATACCATCGTAAATTGAATCGCATAAAGTTGATTGTTAAAAAAAAACAAACAAAGAGAACGAACTAGAACAAGAGAGAAAAATCGAATAAAAAACGACTCTCGTTGCCATCGTAAACGATTCGCTCCAAGTTCCAACGTTTCTTTATCCCAACCACCGAATACCCATTCCATGAGTTTTGTATCCACCTATGTACATACCCTACATACATACATACATACATATATACATACTTGCGTTCGCAATTCAAGGTTTTTAGCACCAGGGCGCGTATTTCCCGTCGACGGTGATAAAACAGCCGTTCCGAGGGTGTGTATTCGCATTCACCGCGCAACGCCCGGAAGAACCTTCGTACAGAATCGTAAGGGCCAAAGAACAAGGGTAGTTTCTGTCTCCTCTCTACCGTTTGCAAAGGAAATTAAACGATTCCGCCCTATTTAGTTGGACGCGACGCGTAACCAGTCAGTTTACTCTGTTACGCGTTTCGCACCCCGTATTTTCTACTTCACAGATGCGTGAGAAACGTTGTCTCTCTTTATCTTTCCGGTTTCGGGGTGTTCTTCACTTTCTTTCTTTTTTTTTCTTGGTGTTTTTCTCTCTTTTGTGGATTTCTTGTGGATTTCTCGGTCGGAGACTCGATTATTCGGCGGCTGATTTCGCTGTAGTTCTGATACGCTCGTATAGGGGTGCACTTTAATTCGGCGGATGGAACAACAATGGGATATGTAACAAGCTTATCGGGGCTTCTATAGATTTCGAGCGTTCGGCTCGTTATTTTGTTCGTCGTCCCAATTTGTACCGGTTGACCCTGTACGTATATGTATATGTACGTCATAATTTTCAACGTTCAAAGAACTGCGCTGACTGATCGCGAATTAACCCTTTGGTAGGTGGAACTGTCAATCCGATTAACAATGGTATTTTTAATCAAGCGAGAATGGTTTTTGGAATTGTGTAATTTATTTTCTGAAGAATTTCCAGGGATTTTATTGAAAACTCTGGTGTTCCGTGGAAATAGATGTTGGATAAAATTATTTCGTGAAAATCGTGTTAGGAAATATTCCAAAATATATCTGAATGTTTTATTTAAAAACATTTGTGTGTGACTTGGTAGACAATTTAAGGGTTAACGTTTAGATAGTTTCTATTTTTCCGTTCTACCAAATTCTTCCCCCATTCTTGTTTGTCTCCTTTAATCTTCTCCGGTTGCGCAGGTTGAACGGTTGCAAATAAGGAAAACAAAAGAACGGCAAAATAACACAAGGAAAAGGTGAATCAGTGACCGGTTAAAATTGGATTCGGCAACGGTGCATAGTCTCTAAATTGCATTCCAGAAATTTTGCGTTAAACGAGAGACTGAACGTGTTTACCCTTTTTTCCCACGAACACCGTGTAACCGCGGTTTCCCTTGGAAACGTATCCTCGGGTACGATAGAACCAAAGTAAAAGAACAAAAAGACAAAAACAACAACAACAACAACAACACGAAAGAATCTAATATAAAATCGGAAACCCCGATCACGAATGATAACCATAATTTTTTTTTAAGGGGTGGGGGTTGGGTTGGGAATGTTTTTACCCAACACCACGATCTCATATCGGAAACACGTGCAATGCTATTCAACACGGACCACCTCGCAGGGTCGCATTTTACCCGACTCAATAATAATAAAAATAATAAGACCGCGACTTAATATTCCCGATTTTGCTCTTTTTTCTCTCACACCGCGTGTTTTTCCACGTTGAAACCTCCGCGACGCGGGACGTCCCCAGGTTACGTGTAACCTTATCGGCGATAATTTGTACGCGCCGGCGACAATAACGTTTTTCCCCGTGTTTAACCATCTTGATGTAAGTTCCAGCTTTTCGAATTTCCTTGCAGCAGCACGCCGCGTCCGGGTATTTGCATTTTATGAGACGCCATGACCGAGGCGGGCTTGAAGCTTTCATTGAAACGAGACACGTGGTACATATTACCTGAAAGCTTTTCCGTGACTTCTTTTTTTCCCACCTCCCTCCCCCTCCCCTTCCGCCCCTCCCCCTATCGCCTCCTCTTCTTCATCCCCCGTGCATCGGTTTTCTCCGATGTTATTGCAGCGCGTGCTTTGATCTCATCGTCCATCTTCGTAAGTCAATTTCGAACGTGCATAAATCGATGAGAGTCGAGGAGTGTTTTTTAATACCCACCAGTTATGATATCACGCTTTAGGACAATTCGCGTTGAGAGACAACGTTCCGTTTAATCGCAATCGGTGGGCGAATGAATCGCGGATATCCGCGGCGCGTTGAAATTTCAAGTGAAACATTCACGGTGTTCACCGTCGAGCCGTAAAATTCCCGTGGAAATTCGATTCCCACCCCCGTAACGAACTTCCACGCCGTGCACCTTCGCAGACGTCCCCGCTGCGCGAATGAAATCACACGCGTCAAGTAGTACGAAAAGAGCGAGTACACGTCGATATACAATGGGATGTGTGTGTAGGGAGGAGGGGGGGGGGGGAGAAGAAAAAGAAATTCAAACGGAAAGGAAGCGAACAAAGCGAAGAAGCTTTCGCTAAGAGATGTTCATTCTGTGCAACAAAAACAGTAGAAAACCCACTCAGATAAACCTACATTATCACGTAATCTATTTTAAAAACACTCTACCCAAAGATACACCCCTAACAAATAAAAGAATAAAAAAAAAGAATTTAGTCTTATAGGGAAAACCTGTGGCTCCTTTTCAACAATGAAAATTCTAAAAAGACACTCTACAATGTAAACTATAATTCTATCTATACACTCTTATCGAATTATACCCCTATACGTATAGGATACTACAGACAGGTTGTCGTAAGCATTGAGAATACACCTCTGTGGCGTGGACTGGCTAAATAGCTCGCTATGGGGGCCAGGGACAAGTGGCTTACCGGCACAGCCAACGTAAGCTCCATTATTCGACTTCCAACGAGCCGGAGACTTCTCTCGATCGTGCTCGTTCGGCTAATACCGTTAATTACTCTCGTTGAGAACGTACTCTGAGCCGGGGAACGCTACCTAACGAACGCTAATTGGACGTCGCCGTGACGTCGTAACGCCAAGAATACCCGCCAATCTATCTGGCTATCCCTCCAACGAGGGGTTCCTCCCTCCCTCCCTCCCATCGTATCACGTTTAGACCCCTTAGCCTAACACGCTCACGTATTGTACCTATTAACACGCACGGATTCAATCGACAATACATCAATCCTTCCCCGCTTTTTCTTTTATCCACTTTCGGCTGTCACTTCGGTCTGCTCTTCGGTTATAAGCAATTTAGAACGGGGGTGCTTTCAATTTGTTTTTCATTTTTTAGTGTGTTGTTTGGGTAATTAAAAAAACAGGGGGGTGAATAGAGATTTTTATTGAAATTTGTGATTAGATATAATTAGGTGGTTTTTTGTTGCGTTTTTAGAGGTTGACGAAGGGTTTAGTTGATTTCTTATGGTTTTAGAGGGTTACCGCGATGAGTTACGATGGGATTCGTTGTTCCGGGGTTGTAATTAGCTTTCTTATAGGATACCCATGTGTTCCCATGGATTCAGGAATATATTACAATGCAGTAAAGCGGATCGGAGAATAATTCCTGTAGTCGTTCTCACCGATAAATTCGGTGTATCGACGAGTTCGGCGAACCAATTATCGTGGTTGTATGAGATACTCGGTGTATTTGTAGTATTCCGGCAGAAGTTGCGATCGATATCTGAAATGCGAATCTAGAACAATCTAGACGATCTTGAACCGACAATAAGATCTATTCTGCATTGTACCATGCCGGGGAGTTCGGGCGTCTCTTTTGTTCCGAAATCAATTAATTCGACTGTACATTTCAAAACTGTTTCCCGGAGATTTTAATCTCGCGCCGTTCGATATTGCAATACCGATTTACATTCATCCGCAGGCGTTGCCGTGAAAGTTCATACTTTTCAACCTATGAATGGACAGTAGACGATGAAGATTGAAATTAAAAAAATAAACTACAAGGATAGGAGTAAGGGACAACGAATGATGAGATCCCTTAAGGGCACCCATGGGTCCATAGGGTGGATCGAAATTGGGACCAGTCGATCGGGATAGGTCAAGTCAGGTTCTGACAGGTCAAAGCGGGGTGGAACGTTATCGTAAGTTAGGGTTACAGATACGTAAGACGGAATAATTATCACAGACACAACATTACACCTACACCACGAACAAATGACCCAGTTACCCTAGAGCTGCTCGCTCAAGTAGAACCCTGTAGATCATGCGCAGTTCATAATCTACTTCCGCTAATGAACCTCATCTTTTTAATAGTGTATCTACTATTTCGTTGCCATTACGGAAGACACTCAGGACTTGGAGTTAACGAAAATTCGTCCGCTAGCGAAATTCGAGATACATTTCATCCGATGATATAACAACAACAAATAAAAAAAGAGAGAGAGAGAAGACGTGGGCGGAGGATTAATTGCCGAGACAATGAGAGGTAATTGCGGCAATGATATATCCGTCTACAATCAAGTGGGAGCTTTAACGGTACCACGTTGTTCTCTATTGTATTGAGAAGATTCTTCTTCAACGAAAAAAAAAAACCCTTTGTTGTCGGCTCCCTAGAGCCATTACTGATACGGTATCCGGCAAATGCAGATGAATGCATTACGTCCTTTTTCGTTCCCCTTTCATTTAACATCTCAAACAGAACATTTCGCGTAACTTTCAACCCCGTATTTTCAAATCCCGTTTCAACGTGGAGATACCTCCACCCCCCCCCCATCCCCACCCCCTCGCCACGGGTTATTAATTATCCTCTCAGTCATGAACCTTCCGTTTAACCTCGTCGTTTCTGTCGAACAACAAACAAAAGAATGACGAGTAATAAAAGACAGTATTATCGGCGTGGATTAAATTATCCCGATAATTCGCGGATTCCCGATAAGACTCGAGGTCACTCGACGACGAACCAGAAGTAGAACCTTTATCGTGTAACCCACTGGTTCTTAACCGTTGTTCCATGGACTTTTTATAAGTGTTCAATGAAATTATAAAAGCTGGGTTAAATATATCTAATAATATATCATCTGAAATATATTTATTTCTACGCGATATGTGTTTGTTTATTGGATCATCAAGTCTGATGATCAGCAAATGTGTCATTTATAATCAAAAGTGTTCCTTCGGAACAAAAATATTAAGAACCACTGGTGCAACCAATCCGCAAGCCGGAACGCTAGCACGTGCTCAGCTTTATCAAATAGCGAACTGCATGATTCATATAGATACATACATATATGTATAAAGGGTTTTGCTAGTCGCCGGGGCGAAGATCACGATCGATCGACAAAGGCGGAACCATTGTCTCTCTTAAGGGCCGGCCATCATCCAATTGATTACGTAACCCCAGGTAACCTGTAAGCCCCATCGCAAGCTTTAACCTTCGGTCAAGAGATCGCGAGCTTTGCACGCCGTAGTTTGATGGAACGTCGGGATTAAGCGACCATTGTGTAGCTGGGGCTCCGGGTAGACATCGATAGATCGTGCAAACACACCATCGTGCGTGGTTTATAATAGGCTTGGCAATTTTCACATTGGACAGGGGTGTCATTCCTCAACTGTTTCTCTGAAAAACCAAGGAAACTGAGGAAAACTTCGATGGGACTCAAGGGGAGGGGTCCGATGCCCCGGAAAATGGGGGACTTGTGTGAAAAATGATCTAGATCACAGGTTGTGCAATGGTGTTCAGCGAAATTATGGTATAGATATTAATTTAAATGTTATATATAATTAATAAAACGTGGATTTCTTTAAATTTGAAATGTATAAAACTACCGATCTATAGAATACTGTTAGGAACTACGAGTACCTTTTTATGTCGATAGATGAAATTGGAAGAACAATTTCCACGTGAATCAGGACTTCGGAAATGATGAGAGAATCTCTAGTTAATCTAGTTGCAACTCGATTATTACACGAATAGTGTAATGGAAGAGTGTACACTTTGTTTTCAAAGA
This sequence comes from Mimumesa dahlbomi, assembly GCA_917499265.3. Lineage (NCBI taxonomy): Eukaryota > Metazoa > Arthropoda > Insecta > Hymenoptera > Crabronidae > Mimumesa > Mimumesa dahlbomi. The sequence continues at coordinate 3,034,762 of OU824113.1, read as the reverse complement.
TACTAAAAACCCTATGATTTCCGAACGTTTCCAAGAGACACTGTCCAGCTAGCGTAGAAAACTTACGATAACTATTCAACTTTTAATTAAACTTCCGACTCGCCCCGTTACCACCGTCCCTGAAAAGAAATCTCTATCCCGGCGAACTTTCGTACAACGCGTTTCCCATCGTCGAGACATTCCGACGACCCGGCAACCGTATCCTCCTGGTCCACGTTACACGTTGTCAACGTCGGATGATTATTATTTACCAACGCGGAATGGATGATCAATGTTCCCGTGTTACGAGGCGAAGTCCATGAACTTCCGACCGTTGTACACACCGCGTTAATTGCATGCGCGTGTTGTAGTGCACCGTGACACAGAGAGAGAGAAGGAGAGAGAGAGAGAGAGTGATAGAGAGAGGAAGGGAGAGATAGAGAGAGAGAGAGATCTAGGGCAACAGGAACGCGTGTTCTCGTTAACGTTAAGATTAGTTATCTCCGGCCCGGAACGAAGTGGCAAGTTTACTTCTGTACTTTGCGTAGACGTCGACGCGATCGGGTCGCTGTAACGACAGATCATAAGACACGCCCGCGGTGGATCTCCAGTGTCCTTTTAATTAGCCGGTCGTCGCAACGGCAGCCCCGTAATTGCGTAAAATGCCTTTAATTAGCAGCCAGCCCGGCGCTTCATTTTTCATCCCATTTATCGCGACGTTCCTTTAGAAAAAAATAAGAAACAAAAAACGCACCTTCAAGGTGGAACGAAAAATGGATGCTAGATCCTTTTTTCATGGATCACGATGATCAACCTTGCGACGGTTCCTCGTTTTGATATAGCGTCAGGGTGTATGTACGTTCAAGAAAATGAAAAAATAGGCTTCAGTGCGAGGTATGGGGTCTGGTTAGGACTGGGTTAGGTTCGGGTTAGGTTTTGGTTAGGTATATTATATCTGACTACCCATGAACACTCTGTTCCCCGCAAAAAAGACATTTTTGTGGTTCTATGTACATACATACATTTTATACATACACGAGGCGACTCTTTAAGTGCCGGTAAAAAAGGGCTCTGCGAACGGATACCACGTGGCTTTATGCAAGACCCCAATAAACATTTCAGAAGGGTAGCTCGATTCAGAGAACCTGAAGCCAAGATAGCGAGCTGGAAAGGTGGAAAAGACTGATGGATGTGTCCCTGAACGAACAACAAGTAGAAACGGAAGGGTTAGAGGTGGTGGAGGGGTGGGGGGCAGGGGGTTGAAAGTCATTGTCCGTTAACAAACGAATGGCTCGGTCGATCGACTCGTGGATGAATCTTCGGGGGAATGCTCGTTCGCTACTGAATTATCGGGATTGCCGAGGTTTTTCGAACTCATAAATTCATTCCGTGGCTTGCCGTGGGAGTTGCGGTTTACTTGTCGTTGTTACGCGTCGAAAGGGCAACCGGACACCCTAGAAAATATCCCCCTCGCTGTCTGCCAGCGTGCGGGTATTACAATGAATGGAATTGGTCAGAAAAACGTATAGGGCGTTTCACGAGATTTCTTACCGAATGACATTAGCCCCGATTGAGTCTCGTCGCGTCGTTTCCCCGCTGAGAATACGAAGATTGACCGGTCAATTCGGAAATTACATCTGAAAGTCTATGTTTCGTGTCCATGTGTCACTTTTACCGAAATACAAGTCTCGTCACGGGAACTCGACTATCGATCTATCTGCCTATCTCCTTTTGTTGTTACACGTGTATGAACAATCCTGTACACTTCACCAGTAAGGAAACTGGAACGTGAGATTCAACATGGGAGGGGAAGATAGTGGGTGGGGGGGTGGGGGAGGAGGGGGAGGAGGAATGAAAACTCGCGGGCAAGATAGGAAGAGGCGTTTTATTTTTCCCTACGCCATCTGTTCGGCAGTCCCGATGGAAAATATTTTTAAATTCGCACTTCAGCCCCCCGTCGGAACTCGATAACGTCGCTGATGGATCGATCAATCGAGCTGCACACAGAAACGCTCGGTTATTCCACGGTTTGCCGTGCGCAATTTTCATGCGATACTGTTCATCCCAGCCCCCCCCCTTCGCCCCTCCCCTCTTCCACCTTTCTATTTCTCTTGTTTATTCCGATCCTTTTTCGATCTGCTAGCTCTTATTGTTTCGTTCCTTCCATCACCCATTTTACCGTATACATTCTATCTTACTCTTTTTTTTTCCTTTTTTCCCCCGTTTTCAACCCTTCACTCTTTTCACTTTCCCAACAGATTTCCGTACTCGCGTCTTTCATACCGGCGACATCTTCTGTCCCATCCTCGGTTGCACCAAACTCCTCCAAGCATTTTCATTCCTTCCCCTCCCCCCCTCCTCGATCCTCCTTCTTTCGGGACAGTCTCCATAATTAAGCTTGATAATTATTCTCCTTTTTCCGTGGCATCGTTTCATACCCCTTATCGTTCACTCTTTTCTACCGCTAATTCCTCTCCCTTATCCGGTCGCTTCCCGTTCTATATTTGTCTCCTTTCACCGCTGTATCTGATCATTCCCCAGGTCCTTCTTCTTCTTCTTCTTCTTCTTCTCCTCCTTCTTCTTTATTTTATTTTTTCCCTCCATCCTTCCTACCCATCCGTACTTCCTCCCTCATTTCGACTTTGTCTTTGTCTCCGACGTTTCACCCACCTAACCCCCCCCCCCTCCTCGACTTTTCTAGCATTCTATCGATCCCCTCCTCTCCCCCTCCCCCTCCCCCGGCCTCTCGTCATCATCCCCGGGAGTTGCACGGCGTTCGACGCCGGCATCCGGAGCGTCGCGACGTTGTATCGCTTAGCCGGTGCGACGCGCACGAAGGGACCGCTTAGAAGCCGCTTTGCCGCTCGAACACGTACGAACCTGTTCCCGTATTGTACGTGCAGTTCGAGAACGCGAAAGTACAATCGTCCCCCCACCCCCTCTCCGCCTCATTCCGCCCCACTCGCCCCCCCTCCCCGCCCACTTTCCATCGTGCGCCACCCACTTTCGCGAGAGATGACAACGATACGCGGGTGCGACTGACGCTTTCGCGAGGGTAACGGCACGTTAACTGCCAATGGGCTCTTAGGACGAAGGGAATATCCTTCGGTATTGTCGATTCGCGAACGACTTTCGGCGCCGGGGCGGGGAGGGCCAGGGGGAGGGGAAAACGGGGGATTATTGCGTTTCTTTGTCGGTGAAATTGCAATAGCGACGGGTGGGCGGGGTGTTGGCGTTGCAAAGCGATTGGTAAGTGACGGTCGGTGATTTTGATGAAATTTTACCACCAATAGAACCATGGCCCTTCGATGTTCGTGGGGGGTTATGTGGGAAATTCAGGGAAAAGTGTCACCGATTTTTTCCAGACGTGATTGGAGTGATTGGAATACGGAGGAATTGGCGGGGTTTTTAAATTCTCGCGCGGAAAAGATGAAATTCCTGTAGCGTGAAATTCCGCGGAGTTTTTTTTTGTTCGTCGATTCGCGCAGTTATCGATATGATGGCGACGTTGTTTGCGACGACGGTTGATCGTCGATACGATAGCTTGTTGTTTAAACAAACGCAAAGTCGGCGGAAGGCTCGTCGACGGTATTTTCCCACTTTTACGCGAATCGATTTCACGGGGACCCGTTGGATATTTTTGATACGTCGAACTGTTTACATTGACAGATTAAAGATAAACACGCGAAACACCGGCTGGCGAAGAATAAATAGTCCGTGCGTTACGTTACGTCTGTGACGAATCTTTGAATCGTCGTTGACGGTCTAATTTGGTAATTGAAGTCGATAATTCTTGTTTCGTTGGTTTATACGTAATCTCGATTTGGAAAGTGCACCCTCACCTTTGCTTTTTCTTATTTTGTTTTTATCGTGGCATGGTGTGTACAACTGTTTATAAAAGTGTAACTTCGTTCGCGCACGTTTCTCAGTTCCGACGAAATTACGGAAATTTTTTAAGAGTAAAACCGGCACAACTCATTAATTTATACAACGTTATATTTGACGTTTTAAAAGGGCAGGAATCAAAGAAATAAAATAACGAACATCCACATGTACGAACGAATCTGGAGCACAGTGAATTTTTTAAATCAAAAAAATTCCACCACTTTAGAGGGCTGAAAGCACGGAAATAACACGGTAGCTCTTTATAAATTGCTAATGAGAACGTATACGAGACTTTGACTGCAATTAGATGTTCTTTAAATATTTTCTGCACGATGAACAAAAAAAAAAAGAAAAGAAAAAAAAACACATATATCTACTAGAGATCGGTAAAAAGTGAATAAAGTGTGTTTCTTCTCGAATCGTCTTTATTTTTAGGTCAAGTATCTCATATTTCCTGGCCGTTGTACATTTCCCCGGTTACACACACACACACACACACACTGTCATACGCGGATTGTGCGTCATTCTCGATACCTGAAATATTGTCAATTTTATTCGAACACCGTGTTCACCTTCACCGATATAACACACCTCACGCGAGAACCGACTTTCGTTTCCCAGAGTCCGGAAAATCGGGAAAAGCGTGCTCACTCTACGCGCGCGCAACTATTAAATGTGTACTTTATTTTTCCTTTGCACGGTGTTTTTTCTTAATCCCAAGGAAACTTGTAATTCATCTAACAAGTGGGTCACGCGGAAATCGCGGTTTAATTTAATTGCGATTCCGTTTATCTCGAAACGTTAAGTTCTCGCGGTTGTAAACATTTTATATCGGATTTTATGCGCGGCCACGTGTAGCGAAATCGCACGCCGCCGCGACCAATAATAATAACCGCCCACGTAATCGTGTTAACGAGTGTTAACGAGTAGGGAGGGGGGTAGAAAAAAAATAGAAATTGGGTTACCGAAGACGAAGCCGTGGCATTGAAGGACATTTTTTTTCAACTAACTTGAGCACGTTCCCGCGATTTCGCGGCTCGAAACTTTTCCCGTCAATAAATTTCATTTTAAACTTCAGCCGGGCCCTTTTGTGCCCTTCAAGTGGTTCGTGGATAAATTTAAAAAAGAAAATAAGAGGGAGAGAGAAAAAAAGAGAAAAAGAAAAACGGAAGCAATCAAAATCAGGTCGAAGGAAACGGAACTTTTGCGCGAGCAACTCGTTCGGCCACAATATTTTCTTGAAACGTTCGTTCGCCGCGAAGGTAAAGAAAAATTCTGTAAAATAGTGATAAATAGAAAACACAAAATATGCTTGTCGCAAAAAATAAATTCACGCCTACAAGAATAATAATGTCCCCCGGCAGCGGTGTTTCTTGGAAATAAAAATTTTAACGGGAACACACGCGGGGGCCACCGGCGGCAAAAATTTTCCCAAGAAAAGCCAGGATCCTGTCTTGTCAAGCGTATCTTTTTATTTCCCGCCAGCCGAGAAACAAACGGAGTTTCACGCACGTGAGCCTCGCAGTCGCCCGTCGATTTACGGCGCTGGGAAATTTTCACTTCCGGAAAATGCAACTCACCGGCGAACTTTTCACGGAACAGAAACCTATCGAAATTTAACCGCGAATATTTCCAGTTCTAACAAATCTCACGGTAAAATATCTCATCAATCGACGTATGAGCCTGGCGTAAGATTTCCAACGCGTAAAAAAAAATATGGACGCCAGGGAATTTCCATGGCGAACAAATTTTCACGGGCCGTGAATTTTCCGAAAGTACACTTGCCATTGGGCGCAAACTCAGAAAGAGAGAGAGGGAGAGAGAAAGGGAGAGAGAGAGAGAGAGAGAAAAGAACTCTATAACAAACAGCAAGCATCGTTGGCACCCTATCCACAATTTCCTTCTGTTTTTCTTCCTTAACTCTGGTGCTTCGTAAATTGTGCGCGTTTGAAAATTCTTGGACGTCGGCGTGTCTCCCCCGGACCTTATGGTTGCCGGCACGTCCTTAATTCGCGGATCGATACGCGATTCGTATTTTTTGCCGGAACTACCGGGACCCGATCGCCAGGAAAACGAGGGTCGTTAAAGCGGGAGAGATTGATGTACGCGATGACGGTTCCAGAGAATATAAAACCATCCCGTGCCGCAAACGAGGAAAGAAAAGTAGGACTCTGCCAGCGATAGTTAATGCCTCGCCGTGAAGAAATCGACGAACAGAAAAATCGTACTTAGCGATCGCCGTTTTAACCTGATTGCTTTTCATCCCCCGCTGATCGGCGACCGGAGCAATTTTATGTCGGAAATAAGACAAATCGATTACCGGTGGTGGATCGTAGATTCCGTTGTTGTTGTTGTTGTTGCCTTTTTTTTATATTTGGATTCTTTTTTTCTGTTTTTTTTTGTTTGTTTGTTTCGTCATTATTTAACAGGTAATTCCTCGCATCTCGCGCGGAATTTTTACTACTATCTTAGCTACGACGTAGCTTCGACATTGTTTCGATAACTTCGGGAAATTAAGCTCGCTTTATTTCAGTGAAAACGCTGCTGCCACGGTCGATTATTAATTTCCACCGTTCGGTTAATATCCGGGGTACGAGGGTGAAGCGTTACTTCGGAAAAGCGATATTCTCCACGGTGGAACGTAAGAATTACGTAAGGAAAATTACTTTTTTACTTCAGTGGAAATAATGAGAAACTGGAAGCAGTGCGTGTTTTATTCTAAATTTAATTTGCTTATCTTTATGCGAAATCTCCAGATTTGTTTAATTAATAGCCACAATATATGAACAATCTATGGTTTTATGAAAATCAGGTCGAGTTCGATACACGTTAAGTAATTCGTTGTATGTATTAGTATAGATCGAACAAGTTCCACCCTTACGTGCATGTGACCCCGTGTTACCTGTCGTGACCGCTACATTCCTAACTTTACTTGACCCAACTTTGTCAAGTACAAAGATACGCATCAGTGTTCGATAAACCGTGGTGGTGTCAAGACGTACTCGTGACGAGCCCTTAGCTGCTCTTCAAGGTATATTAAATTCCTCTAGAACATTTGCCTTTGCCTAATTCATATAAATCTTATATTGCATCATACCACATAATTATTTACACCAAACAAAAATTAAACTGAATTGAATTGAAATATAGTATACATATACATACCACATAACTATTTACACCAAACAAAAATTAAATTGAATTGAATTGAAATATAGTATGCATATACATATATTCTATGTTGAATCTATACAAAAATATTTCTACACACGATATTGCCTAGCTAATTTTCTGCAATAAATTTTTTAGAGAATTCTAAACGTGAGAATCTATTGTAGCAAAGTAGTTTTTATCCATTCTCCCCTCCCACTTTCAATGACGTCACTGACTTAGCGATTTACGAAATAGATCGAAAAAAAACATAAGAAACAAAATTTGACCCACTTTTGAAAAAGGTTCGCCATCGCTACTACAGACCTATCGCTCGTCCGTGGCAATTCCATTTCACACGTTATCCAGCAGCGCGACCAGATAGCGGAGACGTACCCCCCGCTGATTGAAAGGGGTTTTCCGAACAGAAAAAGAAGCCTGTAATGGGAAGCGCAGCCCCGAGAGAAAAAAGGGGGTGGGTTCCGTCAATGCGCTTTTGTTGCGTCTAGTTCTTGGTCTTTCACCGGATTCATCTCCACCGTCCACGGGGGTCGATAGGTTCAACTTCCCAACGTATATATCATCCACCGTGAAACGTTTTAGGGCGAAATAAAAAAAAACAAAAACAAAAAAAAAGGAAGTCGATAATGTTCTTTACAGTTTGAAAGCACGACGAAACAGGGAGTCAAAAGTTACCACCGGGGTTGATACTTTATACTTGGAAAACTGTCACGGACTCTGCACCGGAAGTTCCCGGGCGAGATAGACATTCGATATTTCGACGAGAGTATAACGCCAAAAAAAAAATTAAAAAAAAAGAACACGGGTGTGGGCAATTTCACTCGAACGAAGGTAACAGGGAAGGGTAATGGAGACGTTAAGTACACCCGATTATCCGTAAGAACGACGTGCTCTAGTTTTAACCAGGGAATTACTCAGGGACACGCGAAACCCTATGGAATCACTCGACGGGGCAATATCGTAGTCTATACCATGAAGAATTTTAGCGTTCCTAACTTTCCGAACTTATGGGAGACAGTTTTGCGTTTGGGAGTTTGCGAACCCTGCGGTATTTCCGAGCGATGGAATTTCTGCGCTTTTAACGTGTCTACGCCGTTGAAATTCGTGGGACTTGAAATTTTTACGCACAAGATGGATATCGTGTGTGTTAAAATGTCTTTAAGCTGAATTTTCAACACGTAAAAATTTAAAAAATTGCATATTTCTGCGCACAAAATTGCAGTACTTTAAATTTCCACGCAGTACAAATTTCCACGTTTTGGAATTTGCACGCGTTGAAATATTTACGCACAAGATGAGTCTGCTGTGTGTTAAAATGTCTTTAAGTTGGATTTTCAACACGTAAAAATTTCAGAAATTGCATATTTCTACGCACGAAATTGCAGTACTTTAAATTTCCACGCAGTACAAATTTCCACGTTTTGGAATTTGCACGCGTTGAAATATTTACGCACAAGATGAGTCTGCTGTGTGTTAAAATGTCTTTAAGTTGGATTTTTAACGCGGAGAATTTTCAGAGATTACACATTTCTACGCACGAAATTGCAGTGTTTCAAATTTCCTCGCAGCAAAAATTTCCACGTTTTGGAATTTGCAGTGTTTCAAATTTCCTCGCAGCAAAGACTTTCACGTTTTGAAAATTGCGCGCGCTGAATTTTCTACGCATAGAAGATTTTTACGTCTTAAATTTCACTTGTGTTGAAATATTTATACGCCAAAGATGTCACAACAATGAAATTCCTACGCGTTAGAATTCAGCGCGATTTTATTTGCTACAATTTCCAGGTCTGACTTATAACCGGTTTTATCTACTTGCCGGGGATTTGAATGCGTATCACTAACTACTGAATAATGGTTGCATCTGAACCGTGCAATGGCCGGATAGAACTGTTTAATTTGGTGTCTTGATGCCTCGCCTATTTCCGGCTTCCTGGTGCACTTTATTCTATGGCGGGGCTCATAAGTAAAAGTCAGACGAACTTTAAATCAGACGAACGTGGGAGATACTCAGCATTTGTCGTTCAGTTGTTCGCTGCTTAACAGTGCTTAGTAGTTAATGGTGGCCATTTTGCACACTTGTATTAGCTTCGTACAATGATACCGACTATTTCGCGAACTCCTGGATGCGCATATTAAAACACGGAAATGCTTTTCATTTTCGCAAAACAAATCCTGGCGAATCTAAATGTCTCGTGGAAAATCGTGATAATTTTCTGAAACTTTGATAAGTGTGACATACGTTTGTTATTAGTGTGTCTAGCCTAATGGGAGATCGACGTTTAATTAAATGTATTTCCATAAATTCGGAATAAAAGAAGGAACAATTCGTCGTGTTAGAAAGTCATTACTCGTACGTACGTAATTATTTTTTCCGCCTGATGGTTTTCATTTAAAAGACACGTTGTCGTTACCCGGTTTTCGCGCTGGTCACGTTCGTCAAATTAAACGCTTAACGAGCGTTTTTAATGCTTTTTCTGTGAATTTGTCTTCGACATACCCGCGGAACGTATGGGAAAACCCTGGGAACACGAGATATCGATTCAAAGTGCAGGATTATGATATATCCGGTCTATCTAAAACGCTAATACCGTCACCAGACGTACGAAGTTTTTATATGGGAGACCGTAGAAACTCCTATACCACGCGCGGTTTGTTAATTTGAATTTCAACAGGGACGTGAGTGCGTTTTTCGGGGGCTTCGTTTCGAGCGCAGGAATTTCGAGGCGTGGAAATTCCAGAGGGCGGACATTTGACGGAGGTGACATTTCAAAGCGTGGAAATTTTAAGGCATGGAAGTCCCAGACGTAGGAAATTTCAAGGCGTGAAAATTCCAGGCGTGGAAAACTCAAAGCGCAGAAATTGCAAGGCATGAAATTTTCAACCGCAGGAAATTTCAAAGCTTGAAAATTTGAGGCGTGGAAAACTCAAAGCGCATAAATTGCAAGGCATGCAAATTCCATACGCAGGAAATTTCAAGGCATGGAATTTTCAATCGCAGGAAATTCAAAACGTCGAAATTCCAAGGCGTGGAAAACTCAAAGCGCAGAAATTGCAAGGCATGGAATTTCCAACCGCAGGAAATTCAAAGCGCAGAAATTTCAAGGCGTGGAAAACGCAAAGCGCAGACATTACAAGGCATGAAAATTCCATACGCAGGAAATTCAAAACGCAGAAATTTTAAGGCGTGGAAAACTCAAAGCGCAGAAATTGCAAGGCATGGAAATTTCAACCGCAAGAAATTCAAAACGCAGAAATTTCAAGGCGTGGACAACTCAAAGCGCAGAAATTGCAAGGCATGGAATTTCCAACCGCAGAAATTTCAATCCATCAAAATTTCCATGTGTTAAATTTCGCAGCACTTCAATTACAGGACGTACATACAATTTTCACCGCGTGCAATATTCAAAGCACTCAAATATCGACGCGTGGAACTTTCGTAACATTGAAATTTCAGTGCCTTACAATTTGCATCGCGCGGAAACGTGTAGAGGAGAAACACGACGGCGTGCAAATTTCAAAGCCCCGAAAACCGTGAAGGCGTTGAAAGTTCACGATGTAGAAATTTCATAGCGTGGTCATATCAGTGTGCGGAAATTTCACGGTGAACACGTATCGCCACACAGAGATTTCAGTCAATGTATGTGTGTCGTACGTGTTGTTTTTCTTTTATTACACCAGTTTACCACGTGCACTCTGGAACACGGGAAAATGGCGCAATGTGACGTGGTGAACGCACCACGTACACCGTTTTAATGACACTCTTACCCGACTTCTATCGTCGGTCTTAAAACATCAAATATTATTATATACACAAAACCCAGTCTAAAAACTACCACTATTCCATTGCGCGTTTTCAGCAACGCCGACACACCGCATTCGGCCGGAAATATCATTCATCGAAAACACAGAAGTTCGCAAATGCTAGCAAACAGTAAAAATACCGCAGAAAAATCGAGTGTACCATTCCAATCGAACGGACCAATTCACATTCGTTCGCGCAAAATACCACGGTAAAAACACAAATTCCAAGCGCGCTATATTTCAAACTTCTCCCCCACCCCCCTGTCTCCCCCCCTCCCCTTCTATACCCTGTATTGTAAAAACAATGTACCAGCAACGAAACCGTTAAACAAGCACGGAACAAAAGCCAAGAATCCCACGAGCCAGAAAACTATCAGCGAAGTTTCCCCAGCGCCAAGGAAATTTCCGCGGCGTCTTAATTGAACGGCGTCCCGACGCTCACGGTGTGAGCGTCGCCTTACGGCGTGGTATCCGCGATTCATTTCGCGAGCGGATTGACAAAAACACGCGCGCGCGGCTGTCTTTTGGAATTTTCAGAGCGTAACAGACGCTCAGTCGCTCGGAACGACCGAGGCGAGCGAGAAACGGAAGGTAAAGAACGTCCTTGGAGAAATGTTAAGTTCCCTGTATATGTGTGTCTATGTGAGGTTGTGTTAACTATCACTGAAAAAATCATTTTATCGCATGGCGAACCGCCTTCGAAATCGACGTGTGTCGTGACATTTTCCAACGGAATTTTTCACAGAATTTTTACGAAATTTTCCTGCGGATTTTCACTCAGTTTTCTGTGAATTTTTTCAGTCGTGGGGAAACGGATTGTGAAACGCGTGCGTGACCGCCGTTTTTGAAATTAAATCGCGTGCGCGAGATCAACAAGTTTTCGAAAGAAGCGCGGGAAAGTTGGGGAAAAAGGACAAGATAAATGCTCGGTGAAACTGAAACGCGGCAATTACTTTAATATTTGTTTGTCTTTTGTCACGTGTGCGCGTAAGATCGATAGACGTTTTATTATACACATCGAAACTTCCGTCTCGTTTGACAAACGAAGTTTCACATGGCCGCCGGTGGAAGCTGCTCCAATGAATTAACACTGGTAATTAACGTTTCATCGTTTAATTTCGTTTCGGTTTCGCTCGCCTACACCGCGGCCGGTTTTCATTTCCGAACGACACAACTTTAACGCTTCCCTGCCGGAAATGAATATTTTTCGGGTCAATAAAAAAAAAAAAGAAAAAAAGAGAGGGAGAAAGAGGAAGGGAGCGTTCTTTGATCATCGTAATTAAACCACGGGTTACACGGTGTTTTCACGCAGACAGGTCGAATTTTCCCGCGAGTCGCGTGAATCGCGTCTGCATCGTTTCACGTACACACACAGACACACACAGACTCACACTGAAACACACAAACACACTACCACGGAAACGTTAGGCACCTGGCACGTTATTATTATCAACGAACCCCGTCGCCCGATTAATGATTCACGCGACAGAATACATTCGTATTTAATAACGTCTGGCTCCGTTCTTCGACGTTCCAGACGTCGTCTGTTAACGTACACGTCGCCGTCGACGGAGCCAAAAGCTTCTTTTCACAGACTCGTCGTCGTCTTTGCGAGGAGCGAACCTTTCGGCGTTGCCCCTTTCAGCCGCGGGTCTTTTTATACGCGCACCAATAACTCGACCTACGCGTAAAAGCAAAAATGTCGCTTATAGACAAACACACCGACGTCAAATAGTGGAGAGGGGAGGGGATGGCGGTTGTTTTTGAAACAGATTTTCGCGGTGAAAAAGAACGACGCCGCTTTTGGCCATTTTGCGAGAGACGGGCGAGAAATCTCGTGACGGTGACGAAAAAAATGAAAATTTCAAGCGTGGATTTTTGATAGGGAACTTTTCGAATTGATCAGAATATGGATGGGATTTTTGCATTGTTATTAAAAAGGTTAAATTGCGAAAATTGTGGGTAAAAAAGGGCATGATTCTTGTGTGTGTTTTTATGGCTGGTGTCATTCGTCACACGAGTGAATACTATTTATAAATTGCGAATGTACGTTACCGGATGTGTCTGGATCCGTTCTATTTCGGGCGTTCGAGACTCACCTGCAAAGAAAATAGATTATCATTAACGAGTCTGCTGATTGTTTGCTAATCGGTGAGACGTTTCCGATCGATTTCGATAATAATTACATTACAGTATATGTACAGTGAATTAAAACAAAAAAGGTTGCAAATATTTGCAATCTTTCTTCCACCATTTCCACGATCCCAAAAATATCGGACATTTTATAAAAAAAAATACTGGAAAACCGGGACACAATCGTTCGACCGACCGGGGGGAAAAGGCTTTTCCAATGTTTCCACCATTTTCCGGGACTCCGAAACTATCAATCCGACGTCTCGGGCGTCACGTTCGTCATGAAACACCCTATCAAATTCTATGAAGTGCTTTTCCAAAAAAACGCGGGAAAATCGTGGCACGAAATTTTCCGAGCGACGAGCTCCAAAAAAAAAAAAAAAAAAAAATTTGCTTTTCCGATGTTCGCGGGTCCTTCGATTCACGTACACACACATATACCTCGCACACCGATAAAAAGGAACCGACACATTTCCCGTAGAGACACGCTGGAAATGTATTAGTCAGATGCTGGCGTACGTGCGGAGAGATCGGCGTACAATTATGTAAAGCGCGGCTCATTTTAAATGTAGAAACGCCAAGTACCATTTACGGCGCAACCACCGGGGAATACGGTACTCGTGTGTGTTCGCCAAGCATCCCCATGGAAATTCGTCGCCGCGTCCGCGGAATTATTCAGTCGACGATCTAAGTCCGCCCGCTTAAGCCGCGGAGCGTATTTAAAGAAGTTTTGTTAAGTAAGGGAAACGTAATCACTGTCGGTTTTCGACCGCCGGTCATAACCGGGGATTAGTTTCCGCGTTGCATATGAATGTTGATTTTCTTATGCTGATTACTGGGAATGGAACTTGGTTTTATTTTATTTTTCTTTCTTTCTTTTTTTTTTGCACCAGGATTCTCCGATCTCCATGGGTTGTAAAAGTTTTCTATTGGGGAAATGGAGGATTGTATTTAGAAGTTGGATTGATTCTATTAGTAGGAATTGTTTTTAATAATCATTCGTTAATGGTAAGTTTTGTTTTAAATAAAAATCAATGCAAAGATTGAGTCTCTAGTAATGATAAGTTAAAGTAAAATTTTATGATTATTAGTTTTTCACGGATAGAAAAGAGACAAGTTTTAAAGGTTTTCATACTATGGATTCTATTTGAAATGAAAAGTACTGATAAAACGAGATTCAAATTGTCCCCCGCGTGTCGTTTTATTCGCTCCTATTTGTACCTGTCGAATCTTTCGTAGTCTTTGTAAATTTATACATGTCGCAGCGGGGGTGACAAAAAGCCGAAGGGGAAATTCGTTTTAGAGAAATTTCAGAGAGACAAACGGCCCTACGTAGGCACGTGTGCGGCTGTATCAAACGTAGAACGACGTTGTTTGATCTCTTTGACGTTCCGACTTTGCCAGTCGATACAACGTTTCGAGTGAACGAGACGTTCTCAGAATAGATAGCCCATTCACTCACGTTTCTTTCACTTTTTTTCGGTTGACATATTTAGAGGATCGGACGGTGTCGGTTAATTGAACGACAGGTGAAAAGTGATTGGCAGAAATTATCCGGTCGTTTAAAAACAAGTCTCATTCGGTCGACGGGTATTTACGTTTCACGAAAATCACATTGGTAAACGATACACAGGATAAAAGTGAAAGTTATTGTCGCACATATCAAATTAATAACGTTAAAAAAACAATGTTTTCACCGATTTTCTTTTTTTTTGACAAATATTAAAATCTACGCAAATTTGTTGAGATTAGAAATTGACTTAATTATTATTGCAAGTGCTTTGCGGTATAATGATAAATAAATCAGGGGTGGAACAACTGTTTCGCGAGTTTTGCGAAATTTAGGTTTCGCTAGGCAAAAGAACGTCGCAGTGGATCGTCGGGAGGCAAGAAAAATTACGTTTTTATTCGACGGATGCGATAGGCGCGCGGAAATATTTGCCAAACGAATGTCCGATTTCATTTTTCGCGGTGAAATTTCGTTCCCTGTGCACGGACATCGATGGGATACGGTTTTTGACATTTTTTTTTCTCTCGCATCCTCGACTGCACTCTCAACGTGAAAGAGAATCGTCCGTAACATATGGCGATCAAATTTGAAGAAACGTATCGGGAAACATTTGAAAACCCATTTTTTTTTTATGCCATTCTAAATAGCGTGTATCGGACGCAGATAAAAACTGTTATTTTTCAGCGATTTCTTCGCATTGGTGTTTTTGTGGTTTCGAGATTACGTGCGTCGAAATTCATCGCGTAAAAATATCTACGTTTAAATAATTTCAGGCGTTGATATTCCCGCGTGAAAATTTGTCAACGCTTTGATATTTCTTTGCTCAGATTTTCTTACACTTTGATATTTCCGCGTCTACGGATTTTACCGCGTTAAAACTTTTAACGCGTTGCAATTTCTTTGTCTAGGGATTTTCCGCGACACAAACGGTTCTCCAGCTTCCATTCCCACGTCACAAAAAGACACAATTCAAAGAACCATCGAAACCGTAAAAATTCGAAAAATCTCACCGCGTATGGGAATTTTTCACCGATTTCTCCGTTTTAATTTCTCAGCACTCGTCGATAGGTTTCTGTTAACTGAAAACACAACTCCTCCGCGATATGTCTTATGTATGGAATTTCATTTACAGGGAGTTGCAACGGCGCGAAAAACTTTCCGAAAAACTTCGTCGTCCAGCCGACGCGTCCGAAACGCAACAATTCTGCAAGGTGGAAACTCCGATTTGCCTCGGAAAAATTCATCCTCGCGCAACCACACACCCCCATACACCCCCACACACACGTACACACATACTCACTTATATCCCTGAGGTTATCCACGGCGATACGTGACCCCGACCAGAAGATAGGAAATTTCTCGCGTTGAAAAACACAAACGGAGGAAAAAAAAGAATGGAACAGAGAATGAAAAAAAAGAGAAAAAGAGAGAGAGAGAGAGAGGAAGAAGAGAGAGAATCTTTTCACGTCCATTATCTTCGGTGTCAAGTGTATTCGTGTCACGTATCGGATTTGCGGGACCCGTCTATTTGCATAGGAAATTCGGCCGGGAAACCGAGTACTGGAAAATAGGACGGGGCGCATGAAAGGCTATTACAAGCGGCAACCTCGAAGATCGCCTTAACTCGAAACGTCTGCGATGTTAATGCGCGAAACGAGGCGTGACAAGCTGACGTTCTCCAACTTCATGCCAGCGAACGATGGAAGAAGGTGAAAGTCAACCAACGAGAACGAAGAATGAGTGAGAAAAAGAACAAGACTGATATAGATAGATATACATATACATATAGACCAGAGAAAGAGAGAGAGAGAGAGAGAGAGAGAAGAAAAAAAAATGTAAAAAAAAGATAATCGTTAGAACAGAGGGACAAATGAGTGAAACGGGTCGATCTGTGCCATCCCCACCTTCTTTTCCACCATCTCCACCTTCTTCACCCTTATCCGTAACCAACCCTCCGTCAATCCTCCCCCCATGGGTTATACAGTAGGTTCTTCGGGCTTTGTTCGCAGTTTTCCCAGCAGAAGACTGCGTTTGAACGAGTCTCCGCGGAGAGCGGGGGACGTTTTATAAAGAGGCAAAAAAAAAGAGAGAGAAAGAGAGAGAGAGAGAGAGAGAGAGGGAGAAGGGAACGAAATCTTGCACCGAAAAAGTTTGCCTGCGGTTAAACCACCAAGGAAGCCCGTAATATGAAAAGCTTTACCGTTGACGACGAACGTCGTATTTTCGCATGTTTTCGCGTTCATGCGCCGGCAGCGTCGTCGGTTGCTTTTCTTTTCCATCCGGAATTTCTACCTGGGCTCCACTCGCACCGACGAATATACGCGGGGGCACTCTCATATATGGGGCGGTGCTTAAATAAATTTTCCCGTCCTACTATCCCACCACCCTCCACCATATACATACATACACACACGTATCCCCCCCCCCTCCTCTCCAGTTTTCTTCTTGTCTTTTTATTTCTCACCGAGTTTTATCTTTCCCCTCGGCCGGTTTTCATTGAATGCCTCGCGGGGTAACTGCGAATGGTTAATCACGGTAATCAATTAGGTCCGATGGTTTTTATTGCGTTTCTTTATTCTAGCTGCGAACGATTTTGACAGCGAGACAGATCTGTTTTTAAGATAGAGGGAGGGGGGAGGTATTTTTTCGGCGGAATAGGAAAATTAGTTGCGAGAATAATTAATTTACGCAGGGGAAAAGTAAGGGAGAATCTAAATTATGTTTGGCATGACGTCGCAGTGGAATAGGTCTTCAATATACGGACATATTCCTTCGAGTGCCTGTTAATACAAGGGTTAACAGTTTCCAAATAGAAAGCTGTAATTTCCGCGTAGTAACTCGAGAATGAATTATACCGGAGCGTTTTGCCGGGAACGTTGTTCCAACCGAAATAAAAAAAAAAATAAAAAAAAAAAACAAGAAAAAAAATTGCAAGGGCGCTTGATACCTTTTCTCTTGTTAGTACTTTTTCCCTATTTACCTTCATCGTCGCGGAAATTGCAGCGTGAATATTAAATGCTTAAATATATCTAGTTATACGCTCTCGCACCTTGAACGTCCAGCTCGTTATTCTTTTTCTTTTTTTTTTTTTACTCCCTTTTATCAGCTATTTCTCTTTTTTCCATCTCTTTCTTCCATTCTCTAGTCGGCAGAAGGGAAATTTGCGGCTTGGCTGGGACGCTCCGGAGCAGAAATAATGGCAATATTACCAGGAAGGATTATTAACGTTCGCTGCTTCGCGCTTTCTCGGCGTTGCACCGCGTTAACCTACGCCAAGAGACGCCAAGAGACGCCCAAGAGACGGCTTCAGGTCGAGTTCGTCGACTGTTCGTGGACTCCATTACCATCGATGTCGTAAATTAACGTTGGTTTCAGATCCGCGCAGGGCCTTTGTCGGTTTCATTTAGGGCATTAGACGGGGCGAACGGGTTTCAATGGGATTTTTGTCTAATACAATATACATAATAGATATATAATAAATTCGCGGAAATTCAAAGCATGAAATTTCCAGGCGCAGGAATTCGAACCGTGGATATTCCAGGCGCAGAAATTTAAAGCGTGGAAATTGCAGGCGCGGAAATTCAAAGCGTGCAAATTCCAAGTGTGGAAATTCAGAGCCTGGAAATTCCAGGCGCGGAAATTCAAAGCGTGGAAATTCCAGGCGCGCAAATTCAAAGCGTGGAAATTCCAGGCGCAGAAATTCAAAGCGTGGAAATTCCAGGCGCAGAAATTCAAAGCATGGAAATTCCAAGTGCAGAAACTCAAAGCGTGGAAATACCAGGCGCAGAAATTCAAAGCGTGGAAATTCCAGGCGCAGGAATTTGAAGCGTGGAAATACCAGGCACAGAAATTCCAGGCGCAGAAATTCAAAGCCTTGAAAATTCAGGCGCGGAAATTCAAAGCCTGGAAAATTCCGGCGCAGGAATTCGAGGCGTGGAAAGTTGCAAAGTTGCAAATATAATCATACAACACAGTGCCCGTACGTTTTTTAACTTTCCACCGGGTCTTCTTTGTGTATTCGTACGTTTTCGTGTGTGCGTGGGATGTATGTGTGTATGTACCTCGAAATCGAGTTTGCAAGAACGCGATCCAAATAGAACGAGGAGCAACGGTGAAATTTACAGAATGCTACTTTTACCCTTTTTCTATGACAAATGAAATTCGACTCTGAAGGGAAATAACATTTCGCGAACAAGCTGAGACGAGACTTTCGCGAATCGCAAACCAGTTTCGCAACTGTATCTTCCGCGAAGCCTAACCTCCCGCGGAATTCTTTTTACGAGTTTTATCGCTGCGTCGTAATACGTCGACGGTGGAAAACGGATATCTGCTCTTATTCTCGATGGAGCTGTGTGACGGAAATATTGACGGGGAAACCGGGAAATAGAAAATCGCGAAGAAAACACGTTCCATAGTTTTTCCACGCAAGAAATACACGTTCCGAGTGTAACAACGACGAGTACAAGTGTATTCGATTAAACTCGAATTAATCGACGGGAATACTTGTCGATTAAAAACACTTAAAACACAGCGATCGATTAACGAATACTTTTGTTTGAATTTACGAAGGAATAACCTAATTTCTTATTGATTGAATTATAAACGAACTAATTTTACACGCCGACGAGTCGACAATAGACCACGTACGTGTACGTGCTGGTAATTACGAGAGCGACCTAATTAAGAATGTGGAAAAATTTAAATTATCAACGACTTTGTGTTACGCTCCTCTATTTATAATATAATAATACATGGAAAGTATGTGACTTCACAAATACTTCTACTAACGTACAAAATTCATTGTCTCTCGTCCGTTTTATCTTTTCGGTTACTAATTAGATTCTTAATTAGAATTCCATCGGGCCCAGATATTAAAATACGATGATACCGAAATAAGACAACGAATTGCAGCTGGCAGCGATACAACTTTACGTAATCACTTTCCGTTTTGTTTTGCGCCTCGTCCTTGCTAATTGCATGCTAAATATGCAGAATTACATAAATCTCGATTTCGTGTGTGTGTGTGCGCGCGAGGACGAGTGTGCGTTATTGACTCGAACATACGCGATATGTGTGTCAAGGAATTTAAGTTCACTTTTACGTTAACTAAATGCACGTTATGTTTAATTTATGTATCAACGTTGTCCGGTTGAAAAGGAACGCCGAATTTCACGTGATTTTAAAGCGATTGCTTTAAAGTGAAAAGTGTATTTCGTAGTGAATCGTGATTGGCGGACGATTGAAATTTTAAATTGGAAATACCTCAACACCGGTCGGTGTAAATTTATAAATTAAAATGTTCTCTGTCAAAAATTATGAATTTATGAAAATATTACTTAATAGCGATAAATTGTTTTATACGAGAAAGTGCGTGTATTTCGTTGCGTTAATGCATTTTCAACAATTTTTCGATATTTTTCTATCGAATTATTGCAAACTACGGCGAACGAAGCGTGATGTTCAAATAATCAACTGTTTGATCGGTTAACACCTTGCTGATAACGTTTTAGTATTCCCGGATTTAGCGAATTCAATTTTCAAACCCGAATATCGCGCGATGAAAGGAAACTCATCCGTGCTAATTAAGCTAATTTGTCTATAAAATCTACGAAGTCAATTTTTTGTTCACAGTACGATTTTTCCGTTGGATATATATGTTTAAAAAAAATACGTTTTTCACCGATGTCTTTTTTTCTTTCTCGAAATGTCACTCGGGCAACCTCGGGCAAACAATTCCGCTGGCATTTTCACATTTTCCACCGACGTGCTTTCCGGTGTAACAATTTTTATCATCGGTAATAAACAACGAATTCGCGAATACCCATGCGGAAAGTTGCAAAACATCTGCGCGGGAAGCCGCGGAATAAAATTTCGCCGTTACGTTGCCGCGGAAAAAGGAAAACACGCAGGCGAAACATAACTTTCGGAAAATCACATTATTACGTGAAACACAACATTGCCGGGGGAACAGATGCCGACGTTACGGAGGAAATCCCGAAAACCGAACGAAATTTTCTAAACGCGAAAAATAATCACTTCGAGTAAAAAGATCTTTAGAAATGTTTGCAAAATCCGATGCTGTGGAGCAAATTTTTGCTAGAAAAACAATTTTTTGTAAAAATGCAAAAGTATCGCGTAGAAAATTCGCACATCGGCTTTCGATTGAAGTTTTATAGATATTTACAATCATTCGTCATCGCAGAACTTAATAAAAGTATACACTAACATATTCTACTTTTCACGTAACACTTTATTTCTGCGAAGATGAACCAATTTTTGAAGAACTCTAATTTCTCAGATTCGTATTTGAGAAGGATATTATGAAATTCCAAATAATTCTCAATTTATCTTGAAAGTATAATTAAATCCCGCAAAAGCTAACATTTATCCACGATTAAAAATTTATCAATAAGCTTTTCGAATCGAATGGAAACGAAATTTTTTTTTCACAGCAAGAGAGATTATCCGGGCCGGTTCGAAAGCCGTGGTAATTTTTTTTGACTTCGGGGCAAAGTATGCATGCCGCGCTATCGGATACCGTTTTCTTTTATCGCAATAAAACGCGCCGTTTATTGAAAGGGTTTCCGTAAACGCAGCCCCTTGAAAACTGCTTTTGATGTGCAAGGAAGATACTTCGACGGTACCCCGTTCCCCGGCTTGTCAAGATTGGAAACTATTCCGTGATTTTAATCATAACTTAAAAAGAACAGAGGGGATCCAAGGGAGAGAGAGAGAGAGAAAAAAAAATGAAATACCGCGAGCGAAAATTGATAGAATATTTCCGCGAGATATTACTTTTCAACAAAATATCGTAAGAATCTCCGCAATTTCCAATTAGATCTACAAACTTCCACTTTCGATTTGTTGCATCAACGCGGCAGCAAATTATTGTTACTTACAAAGTTTCTACAACTCGATATTGTAGACTCCCGATAACTTGCCGCGGGTAGCTCACCATCACCCACCAGGTTCACTCGATATTCCTTTAATATCAACTCCATCCCGATAACTTTCCATCCCTAACAATCCTTCAGCCGTCTATCCTACCGTCGGAAACATATCGAGCGTTCTAATTCTCAGTGTCTAATCACACGTACAAATTCCTACAAACTCCACCCTTCAAGGTAGTATCCCCCACTAATCCAATACATAAATACAAATACACACAATAATTATAATGGTAACGAAAAAAATAATAATAATAAAAAAAAAAGTAAAAAAGCCGGAATGAAGCCAAGGAGAACATGGCCGACAAAACCTGGGGATTACGGTCGAATCTCCGTGGAAAAAAAAAATCGCTGCGCGAGAGTGTCTTCTGGCCGCGTAATTGTGCGTCGCTGCGTATGTAAATTCGCGAGATCGTTGCACGAGTGTGTGGGCGTCGGCGTCGGTGGGCGTCGGGGCGCCCGGGAGTACTGGATACGAAGCAATAAGAGCGTTCCACTCGCAGCCAGTAGGTTATACCGGCCGCCTCGTATTTCATGGAGCGAATTGCTCCGAGCGTGCTATGGTGTCCGTTACACGGACAGGTACACGATGAGGAAACAGGAG
The DNA here is from genome assembly GCA_917499265.3 of Mimumesa dahlbomi. Lineage (NCBI taxonomy): Eukaryota > Metazoa > Arthropoda > Insecta > Hymenoptera > Crabronidae > Mimumesa > Mimumesa dahlbomi. Next base: position 3,012,732 of record OU824113.1, on the reverse strand, counting down.
AGAGAGAGAAAAAGAGAGAGAGAGAGGGAGGGGAGGTGTTAACCTGGAGGGAAAAAAGTACGTCGATGTGCAACAAATTACTCCGTCGTTTGTACCATTGTTTCTCAACCGAGTCGTTTAGGAATAGAAGGAATCCCGCAGGGGACTGTGAGTCCCATTTCCGTGGGCATGATCATATTTTTGTGTGACATTATGTATTTTAATTATTGATATGACACTAAAGCTACCGAGACTGGTCGAATGACCGGTTAGAAATTTTTTACTAAAATACCTGCATGTAATGTTTTAACTTTTAACCTTAATTTGTTTAATCGACATAAGGAAAATATAGTTCTTTATGCTAAATTAAGTGTTACGTGAAATTAATTAGAAAAGTTATCATTTTTACGGATTCGATTAGAATATGTAGATAAACTGTCGGTATGTTTAGTGTTAAAGGTTCTTTTGTATAGTTCTGGAATGAAGTGACTGTGATTTACGTGTGTGTTGGAGTATGTGTGTATTCAGGGGGCCCACTGTAAGTCCCAGTGTTGTGGGAAAGTGAAATATTTTCAGGGGAAATCTAAAATGTTGCGTTCTAATTGAAGTACATGAGACTCGGTGTATCTAAGTCACGTTAGACGGAGAGAAATGTAAGTTACGAGAGTATCTACCTGAGACAGTTAATTATAAGATTGTTTAAGTCATTCCGTGGCTAATTATACCGATAGCACTGTCGGGTGACATAAAATTCCAAGGAAACAGTGACACGGTTAACGAGAGAAACGCGGTGAATAACGAGAAGGGTGAGAATGATATAAACAACAACAACAAAAAAAAAGACACTGTGAGACATACTTACGTAAGAATCATTCACATTGAAACGGCCGACGTGACTCGCGTCGTCCGACGGGATAGACAATCATAACGGCGTATAATGCAACGGTATACTGCCATAACGCGGGAACGAAGTATTACCACGGTGCTTTCAAGTTAATTAAAAGTGGTTTTTAATTTTACGAAGCCCGGACAAGCTTTGTTGAGAAACTCTCAAAAATGTAATTGCAGTAATTGCCGCTCACCCTTTGAGTCACGAGAATGACGCTGCCGGAACAAGATAGGTATATGTATGTACAACGTATGTATGTATGTATGTATGTATGTATGTATGTACGTATGTATGTACAAGACACGAAGTATGTAACTTGCTGATACACTTTTCGGTTTCCCCGCTTTATTTCGAATGTCTTTAATTAAATGGAACGTTCCGTTTTCCCCGTGGCGCGATACCTCGCACATATTAAATTCAACCGTGGAAGATACTGGTTTTTGCAAACGTTACGGGAAGACGGGACGCCCGAGTTGGTTCGCCATTAATTTGATTACCCGGGAAATAATTAATTAGCGTGAACGCGAGGATTGTTAAGCGAGGTAAACTAATTGAACATCCATAGAAACAAGATTCGTAACCGTTGAATGAAACGCGGTGATTTCCTACTGATATTTTTACATGTAATAATTAAAAGTTTTCTACCAATCAGTTATTTGATTTTCACCGATCGGTTGTATGTTTAAAGGAAAATACGTTTTTTGTTATTAGTCGCTATTTCTCTATGTTCAAAGAAATCATTGAACAGCCATTGTTTTTCCAGGCGACGATACACGTCGACCGGAACATTTAAATGTCCGTTTCCGAATGTAAAATCCACTGCGCGAACAACAACTCTCGCGTCCCGGATTCCATCCCATGAAGTTTTTTAGTCATTTCCATAACATCCGGTAGAATGCACGTAGACCGACGAGTTTCATGCAAAACGAGTTAATTCGACGAGAACGTTCTTCCGAAGATCCCGACAAGGAGGAATCGCGATGGAATAACAGAAACCGAATAAATCATGCCGGCGGAATTGAAAACAAGTTATTTAATATTTCTGTCAATTGTTACTCAATTACAAAATGTGAATATACTATCACAATTATATAGAGTAATCCATTTGTAAAATAATTATATTAAATTTCAAAGTCACCAGCAACATTTCCAATGAAATTCAACAAATCAGTAAGTTTAGTTTTTTTTTTTTATTATTATAGTTACTGTCAATAATAAATAGACTAAAATTATCCCTACAGATTATTCACTATAGAATCCCTCAATAAGAGAAATAAATTTTTTTTTGCTTTGGCTGCACTTGTAATAGGATTTTTATTTTATAAGAAATTACTAATTTATTTTATAAGAAATTGGCCAAGGGCGTGAAGACGTCAAATTCCCTCTCCCAAAAATCATCACACCATCCCATCAACTTCCTTCACAGAATATTTCTAAACAATTATTAATCCCTTAAAACGTCACATAACGATTCCAACGAGTCGTTCCATCGGGAAAATAAGAGGCATCCCGTAGATTTAAGGTACTCCCGATTGAATTTATCTTTCGTCTCATTCGATTTTCTCGTACTGACAGCGCGGGTACACGGGAAAAGCCCGGCGTTATTTTTCCCTGTCCGCAGGGGGCAGAGAAGAAACAATGGCCGCCCGATCCGTCGACGGTTCCCGTTGCATCCTTTTCTTCTCGCCGACAGTTCTACGTAAAGTAACGTCTCTCCCGTTCGACGCTACATCCGTTTGCCCGACGTAACCGGCTCGGGAAACTCTTCCGCCTCCGGAGACATCTGTTCGCCGACAGGAGTTTCTTTTATGGGGCAAACGTACTGGAAAACCGTGTGCGATTTCACGTCTACTGCCGTCCGTCCGCGTTCCCCGCGTGTTAGAACCGCCGGCAGAAAGTTCTGTGTATTTATTTCGCCGATTTCATCCGTTCGACGGGGGCAACTGTGCCGGGGGGCACCGCGCTGGGAATGCGACGGCCCTGGCTTTTGTGACGTAAAAGGAATCGGGATGTGAATGGGACAGGGATAATTGGGGGTGAGATTTGTGTCATGGAAATGAGATATAATTTGAGGGAGATTGTTCCTAATTGTATGGCAGATTATTGTTATTTAATTAATTATTCGAATTTTCGGGAAAATAATCTGTCATTGTTTTATAGATACAGACACGCACGCGTTGAAGTAACAAAATTATTGAATTTCGATGTATAGTGTCATATTCTTCTAGAATCTGTAAAAGTGATAACTTTTACCATTGATTTCACGTAATAGTGAATTTGGCATAAAGAACTGTACTTTCCTTAAAAAGCTATAACGTTGCATGCGCACACTTTAATAAAAAGTTATTGTCAACTGTTAACTGTTGTAATTAGAAATATCTTTTCTTATTGTCGACATAGAAATGTTCGATGTAACATCGGTCGTAGAATTTCCCGGGAAAAATCAATTACAACGCGATACGAGTCGGTTAATAAATCTGATTCCCGAATCCCCGGGTCCGTTCGATTTTTAATCACTCGATTAAAAATCTATTTACACGAACACAGACGTGGCACCGTGCCCGCGCGGCGGGTCATTGAAAATGTGATAAGATTGCGGAAGAATTTCCACGGGAAAACTGCCGAGTTCTCACGTCGTTCACGGGAACATGCAGACTCTTCAAATTCCGGGACTTAACATTCCCCGTAGTTCGCGAGCGTCGAGATTAATTTCAAAAGGACTTATAAGACACCCATAGACTTTAAATGCTACCTCGGAGAAGCTGAATCAGGAACCGTATCGGATTCCTGTCACCAACTACAGAGCTGGCCGAATAAACTGCTAGCAACTGTGTACTCGCTGTGTACTCGAGGTGTAACAAAATTTCTATGGGGTACTTCCAGAAAGATAAAGTGGCACACTCTCATTTCGTTTTTCAATTGGACGAGGTACACGCTATTTCTATCGAGATAAATCACGTGAAAAGTATGGACGTTCGCTGGAAACAAATCTTATTTAACTCTTTCGTACACAATGGTAGACATATGTTTTTATAAATATTACAAATTATCGGGGTAGAAAATTTTGGGGCGTAGAAATTATTCAACGCATAGAAATTTCCAAAGATTTCTATTCATAGAGAATTTCGAAGCCAATAGATATTAGAAAAACTTGGAAAACTCCTGTGTAGATGTACTTAATATACGATGGATTTTTTTTTGTCCAGGTATTTAAGAATGTAATGAGGTTTTATTAATCAAAGATTAAATGACGTAAGAGGTTCCTCGAATTTCCGGGGACCAAGGACAAAGACGAAGAAAGTACACGTATATAATCGCACACCGTTGTCCAATTCTAATTAATCGGGCGACGACACGGTTTAATACCACCGACGTAATAATACGTAAATTTATGCGCCGGAGCGAAGGTAACTTCCTAAATAATGCACGCTGTTCCCTCTTAGTTAGCAGCTCACCGTTTCTCACGGAACGTCATAAAATTTTATTTGCATTTCGCGATGGTCGTAACGTCTCACTTTTACCAATCTCCAGACGTACCTGTCGGCCGGGATTTAAACGGGAACGTTGTCTTTGTCGGGTGAAAATTACGACGAACTCCGTTCGCGACTGTTTTACTTGCGAACCGGGTCGTCATTACCGCTTTTTTTTTTTCTCCACCTCGTGGTCACGTAAATTAGGTGACTCCATGCGAGGGAATTCGTAAACTCTTTATTCTAAAAGCGAACACGAATTTTTCTTCGCGTTTCTTCTGACGTTTCGTTACGGGAATCGGAAGATTTAATTAGAAATGAATTTGACAGATAATTTGTGATAAGAGTCTAGAGTGACTTGATTCGATTTGAAGGGAGTGTTCTTTAAATATCTGAAATCGAACCGGGTATGATGATATTAATTTTTATTCCCGTATAACCAACGGTATATATGTATAATTTCATTTGACACACGTCGTTAGTCGAATTTATTATACCCGGCATGTTTAAATATTCTACGGTACAATCACGATTTATTACAACGTTATTAAATAATAAACCACGCTTGATAAATAATCCAAATCCGTAGCGGGTGAATCAGAAAATTTTACCTCGAAAAACACCTCATCGGAAAATCCTGGTCGAACTCTTGGTGAAAAAAATTCACAAACATCATCGTTATCATCTCAAAATTACCTGTATCAAGAATAGAATAAAAATCGTATTAATTCCACCGAGTAGCGAAATAACTTTGAAACCGCATCCCCCCGTATAACGTTATTACCTACGTTTCAACTTTAATCTTCCCATTGTTCCCATCGGAGATACCGGACCATCGTTATCACTTTTTCTTCCAGCGAAACTTTCTCAAATACTCGCATTCAGGTTAATTGCCCCGTAACTCATTCGCCTTAATTACCCCTTGTATCGATATCCCTTTATCATAGAATTTTTCAAAAAAAAAACAAAAACAAAAACAAACGGAAGAAAGAAATCATCTCTTTTCCAATCTCCGTAAATAAACCATACTTTCCACCAACTGGGGGGGAGGGGGTTGGATGGGGTGGGTTCTAAGAGCATTAAAATTACCCGGTGTCCGACAAATTTCGCGATCGTCGGACGTACATGTCGACGTAGCAGAATTTCTCTGAAATTAACATGGAATTTGAACACGGCCCGACGACCATCCGGCGACGTGTACTAATCATCGCGGGGGTGGAGAAATGCGTGGCAGGGGGGGGGGATGGGGGGATGGTTTTCCCCCAGCTATCCAGCGACACGGAAAATTCACGAACCGAGCTACGTGCGACCGTTAAAACTTACGTAAACTAATGCGAATACATAGAGCTCGGGACGAGACTCGCGTTATGTTTCCGTTATTGCCCGTCTCGCGATGCGCGAGAAGTAACGGGGAGGGGGGATACGGATATTTCCATCCCCCGTCGTACGGACGACGCGATATCAGCAAGGAAATTAAGTTTTTTTCTCTCTCTCTCTCTTTCTCTCTCTTTCTTTCTCTTTCTTTCTCTTTCTTTCTCTCTCTCTCTCTCTCTCGGTCTATCCACTCGGCCGTCCCGAACAGATGCAACGTTGAACCAAGGGTCGTTCCCGTTGCGAGAGAAAACAAAAAGTATTAAATTATGTTCCGCGTGCCGTTAAAAGATTGCGTTAGATGAAAAAGTCCAGGGGAAACACGACGGCGATGGCGGCGTGTTTGATATTCCGCACGCGGAAGACGTCGTCGGGTCCGTCGACGGGAGATCGCGATGAAATTTCGAGCGATTAATTTTGTAAATAAAAGTCCAGCCCCAGGAGGCCGAGCGTCGGCCGTTTATTTTTTCATTCGACGGACTGCCGAATATTCGGTTAATAAAATTGGAAATTTTCCACGGTGATTCCAATGCAATGAAAAATAACCGCTGTTTGTGCTCGCCAAGTGAATACCGAATTCGACCGTTTCGCGGAGCGTTGCGAAAATTTCATTAAACACTTTATTTTTTTTTTTTTTCACTTTCGAACCGTCCGCGGGAAAAACGCGACGAATCGGGTTAGTCGCGTGTCATAAATTCCGTCGCGATGACGTAATCGTAATGATCACGTACAATCATTACGTAGACGAATCGGAAACTTATTCGACGTCGCGTGGCGTCGCGACGGATGTTCGAAAATCACGAAAAAAAAAAAAGTTGTTTGCCCGCCTGTTTAACGCTCATTGAAATCATTACCGAATTCATCAGTTAGCATAGCGAAAACCCGGGAATCATTAATATTTACGATGCGTGTCCGCGCGCCGGGAAAAACCGGTCGAATGATTTCCACGATTTCGTGCCGAAATTTCGCCACGAATAATCGACGTCGTCATGGACGCGAAAATGTTGCGCGTCTCTCGATGACACTTCACGCTTGAGCGGCGTGAAAATTGCTCCACTTTTCGTTTCGGTTTTATTAGAGCCACGGCGGTGGAATTTAATGCGTTTAATCCATTACAACAATGCACGGGATCCCGTGAAAGTGTTGCAAGCTATTTTCCGCGAAACTGCTGGAAATATCGACGCGTGCTTTTTCTTCTTAATTTCGTGAAATAATGAAATGAATGGAGTATTTTTTTTATAAAGAAGGCACGAGAAACAAAAAAGTAAGAACACATTTGATTTCGTAGGAAAATTCTTTGTGATTTATGGTCGGTAATTTTAATGATAATATTTGATTACATTCTTTTAGTAGATATTACCGTGTTGTTATTAACATTTGTTCTGTTTTGTTGTTATTAACGGTTCGGTCTCTATTATGTCAGTTTGTTGCAATATTATTAGAAGTAATTGCTGGCATTCATTGGAATATTCGAAGCGAAGAACAATTAACGAGATTCGTCTAAAAGTGTACGTACGCGGTGAAATTAAGTAATTAACAACGGTTAGCGTAGAAATGTTTCGCACCGTTGATTCAATTAGCATTGTTCGGTATTGTTGTGGATTCTTTTGAAAAATGTCAGTTTATATTTGTCTGAATATTTTTGACTCCCGGTGAATACGATTGTAAATGCCAGCCGGGATAAGATTATCATTTATGCAATTAGTCAGTGAGACGCGGGTCACCGGGCAAACAATAATTCGTGTATTTTAAGCTGACCACGATGTTCCACCTTTCAGATTATTCTCACGATCTCCGTAAATATCTACCGCGGAAAATTGCATTATAATATTCGAGCAATCGATTCGTGACGGCGCGACGAGCATAAATATTCGAAGGTTCTATCAAAGCGGTAAAAAAATAAACGCATGCACTGGTACGATGTTCAATTAAAAGTTCCAAAACAATCCGAATTTTAAGGCGACGAACTGTTCGACGCGTAGAAATTTCAAAGCGTCAAAATTCCAGGCGCGCAAATTGCAAAACCTGTGAAAATTCTTCGAAATTTCAACGTGAACAAATTTCAAAGTCCGTACATATTCACCTCGTAGAAAATCAAAAAGCAAAAAATTCTCAAAACTGAAAACTCCCGGCGCGTTCGCAAAATTTCTCCGTAGTTAATTAAAAATAAAAAAAAATTGATAAAAAATAAAAGCGAATGAAATTAAATGAAATTAAATTACACCGCCTTTTGTGCCAATACCTACTCAACCCTCTGCCATACGATTGATCGAACACATGACAAACGCACCCTTCCCGAAGGGTGTCTTCCGCGTTGATCGTTCCGTGCGGGAGAGAATTCACTTTTTCTTTTTCCTTTTTTTTTTTTTTACATTCAATCGCGCCCCGCACATCGGTCCGGGTTATCCATATAATACCAAGGCCTACACGCCGGTATTCTTGCCAACCCTCTCTCTGTTCGTCGCACAGTTCACTTAATCGAATTACGAGACACGCTGGTACACGACCCATAATCTCGTTATTCGACCGAATGATTTCACTCGTAAAAACACCGGAGCCCAGGTAAAAGCTCGGAGAGACAGAGAGATGGAAAGTCTGACGCGTTTTTATTATTAATCCACCGGTGACGTCACACCAGCGCCAGCGGTATTGATAAAAGAAATTTCTCCGTCTGACGCATCCCTTGGTTCTTCTACTTGCCACGGTTTTACGATCCCGCGAAATCTCGCGGACATATGAAATCCACTGGGATACCTGGTTGGATAAATTACTTGCCACTTCTATTTTTATTTCTTTCTTTCTTTCTCTTTTTCTCTCGTTTCTTTTTTCTTTTCTCTTCGCGGGTCTTAATGGATATCGAGTTGTTCCGTGAAAAGCGACAGAATCGCGTGATTTCGTTGCGCGAATCGAGTTGGAAAGAATTTTTAATTATTTGCGCGATGCTTTCGCTTTCGACGGGCGTTTCAGATTTAACGAGAACGCTGAAACGGAGATTTCGGTGTAATGGGTTTCGATGAGAGTTCGTAGGGAGTGTTGTAAAGTATCGTTGAATATGGTCGGAGTCATTATTTTATTATGAATTTTTGTGATAAGTAGCGTGCGAAACGCGAAATTATAAATTAAACGCACCGTCATTAAAACGTAAAATTCCAAAGCGCAGAAATATCAGTGCGTGGAAATTCCAAAGCGCAGAAATATTAGTGCGTGGAAATTCCAAAGCGCAGAAATATCAGTGCGAAGAAATTCCAAAGCGCAGAAATATCAGTGCGTGGAAATTCCAAAGCGCAGAAATACCAATGCGTAGGAATTATAAAGCGCAGAAATATCAGTGCGTAGAAATTCCAAAGCGCAGAAATATCAGTGCGTAGAAATTCCAAATCGCAGAAATATCAGTGCGCGAAAATTCCCAAGCGCACAAATATCAGTATGTGGAAATTCCAAAGCACATAAATATCAGTGCGTAGAAATTCCTAAACACCGACACGTCGTCGCCAAGAAATTCCTAAACACCGAAATGTTGTCGCCAAGAAATTCAAAAGCGCAGAAATTTCGTCGCCCAGAAATTCCTAAACGCAAAACCGTACCCTAACTTTCTCCTTCCAAAATTCCACCCCTCCAACCATCCCTCTAAATATCCAACCGACAACAATTCTACCGAACAATACGAAAACCCTCGGTGATCGTTCCCACGCTCGATTATAATCGCGGGCAATAAACCAGGGTGATAATAAAATTACGTCGAGCCGATAGCCCGCGGAGTAGTCCGCGACGCCACGGTGGAAAACAGCGATTGGATTATCGACGGTCGGACGTGATGGCCGGGCCGAATTCGTCCCGTTGCAAAAGAATCGGTCGATCGGGTGAAAATTGCGGAATTGCCCTTTCAATCTGGCCGCAATCCCCGGCGAAGATCGTGTTTTACGAAGAAAGGGCGGCCCCGTGGTTGTCGTGACCACAACGGGAACCGGGGGGTGGAGGAAACGGGGGATGAAAAGGAGGTGGAGCAACAGGCGGTAGATATTGACTTCCGTGAAAGTGGCAAGAGAAAGAGCCGGACGGATAGAGGCAGGATGCCTGATAAAGGGGTGGAAAGGGGATGCTTTTCTACGGGGAGAAGCACGAAATGAACTTCTACCCCTGAATCGAGACCTGGACGTGTTGTGCTCATTACCAGAGAAAAACGATATCGGGAGTTATATCGAACGGGGTCTACCATGGGGGAAGATGATGGGAGCTTGTACAGGGTGTTTCATGGCGCGAATGGAAACTGATAGACCGGGAACAATTTTTAGAAGAAATATGTATAACGGGATTTGTGTGAAGCTTTTGTGTTATGAACTTTAAATGTATTAGTAATGCGTTTATAAAGAAATTAAATCTTAGATTACATTTAATAAACAGAAAGAGAGCGCTGGGATTTTTAGTGAATTTTTTTCAGTATCATTCTTACTGAAAGTGATGAAAGATGATAAAAAATCGTGAAAATCGAAAAAAAAAATGGTGAAACGCTTGCATCCCGAAACTCTGAATTTCCGACTCACTGAAATCTCACCCCAATAATCCCGAATTAATATTAATAATAATAATAATCATTACCACCGAGGACCGTACGTAATTTCTACCGCGAATTGTGAATAACAAAATGAATTTAATGAACGCTGTATATTACATCGCGAAAACATTATCGTACATACATTACAATACATTATTCCATTTTCCCGTATTTCCAACGATTCCACGTTCTGCAAAATCTTTTCGCTCGACATTCCCGGAATTCCGGAAAGTTCGCGATAATCTCAAAGGATCCAGGGATCATTATAGGCCGGGATTTTCAAACGGTACGCGGAAATATCGCCGACAGCGATCCTTAAAGAACGCGTCTTCTTTCGAGCAATGACACACCGAACCTGTTGCGTTTCCGGCTGACGGGTTTCTTTCTTCTTTTCGATTGTCGGAGGCTATCAAAAACAATCGAAGAATTCGCGGAAAAGCTTTTCCCAGGGTTACTTTGCGTATCCCCCTGGTAAAAAGATTCCCTCGCTCGATTCGCGCGGGAGTAAATTACCTCGCGGTACTTTCTCCCGTAATCCGGAGATTGCGGGTGAAATTGATTTTATAAAAAAAAAGGTGGAGGAAAAACGGGGGAAAAGAAACGCGTACGTAAATCAAAGGTGAAAACAAAGGTAATTGTTGCAGGGGAAAATTTTAACGGTGTTTTCCGTCCGGCAAGATTCAAAGAAAATTAACCGCGTGGAATTTCTGTTCTTGAAATTCTGTTTAAACACGGTTAAACCGACGAGTAATAAGTTTCATGAATATAAAAAAGCGATAATTTAACATCCGAATGAGTCGAATGCAGTTTCGTCGTTACGAAAAATAACGGCAATTTACATTTCAAATCGCGTTCAAACATGCAGATTTCTCGTTGTTAAACATGAAACACTTCTCCCGAAAAGACTATACGCATACACGTATATATACATATATGTATATTTCTATTATATTTTTTTCATTCGAACGGTAATATACTTCTGGATAATAGCCGCGAGTTTCCCGTGGTTTTGAATTTAGTTGAACAATAATATCATCCTCGCAAAAGATCCGTGCTTTTCATAGGAAAAAATAGATCGCAAAACGCTTCGATTCGTTCCGATTGATTGAATTTAGCCATTGTCGAAAAAAAAACTATCGTCAAATCTGTAGTGAACGTAGATTACAGGTGGAAATATTTATCGAATTTTCATACAACGAGAAACACTGACGCATACCTCTACGATTTTCTTTTAATTAATCGAAACAATCGTCAGCGAGAAAATGATTTCGATAGGTGACAAAAAAAATTAATAAAATACTCGAGAACGACTTTGATTCAAACGAACTGTTTAATCGTTTCTGTATACTCTTCGAGTCTATCGTCTAACAAATTCGATTAAATTGCGCGTTCAAATAGCAATGTCGGAATATTAAGCCGAGCACCTGTTGAGGAACTTCTCATGTAAGAACTCATTCATCGATGCTTGAATAAATGATAATCGTCTGACGCCATGTTTGCTAGGTAAAGTAGTTTTTCTTCGACGTTGAATATGCATTCGAGCGTTATATTGTTTCACCAGGAAAATGGAGACGTTTTGCGACGGCGGTATGTAGATCTCTTTTTTCTCTTTCTCTCTCTCTCTCTCTCTCTCTCTCTCTCTCTCTCTCTCTCTCTCTCTCTCTTCTTTCTTTAAATAAGGACTAACAAGAAAATAGAAGGAGCGTCTCGTAAATGTCTGGAAAATGAGAATTTTCTTGATCAGAAGTAAAGTGGGTGCTGCGTCTTTTATAGGAATTCTTTTTATCCCGGCGTTTTATGAAAGAAAATAACGTTTAAATACAAAATTTCGTTCGGGGGATTGCGTACTATTTTTTTTCTCGCCCCCGTACATCGCAGTCAATGAAATTTCATTCGGATAAATTTCGTCTTAAAATACACGATTTCGGGTATCGAGCCGAAATATAAATCCGCACGAATCCCCCGGTTACGTGGAATCGGATCAATTGCAAACCAATTCAACGAAACGCGATAACCAATTACCGGTGATCAACATTTCCGGAGATAACAGCGGCGCAAAACACTGCGGAATCTCCATTTGCCGGAATATACTTACGAACAGTGAACGTTAATCACTGTACTGGATATCAATACTGTGAGTTAAACTTGTGTACTTATTAAAAAGACACCTTTGCAAAATGAATCATGCCAATAAATTCAAAACTTTCATAGACATATAAATATGTCGCAGAAATAATCCGATAAATTTTATAATCAAAAATGAAATTAATAGAATTCCAAAACTTGACAGTAACGCCAGATTGACTCGTAACCTACTAAAAAATTCATAATAACTAATTACACATTCCCTGTATTCATCACACAAAAACTCTACCAGATCCCCAAAATTAATAAAAATCTCAATCCACGAACCATAAGTCTCATCACGTTCACCGTTAAATTCACTTCGTAACATCTATAATAACACTAGATTTACGCACCGAGCCAATTTGACTCATTCAAAATTTCATTACTATATATATATAAAACTTTAATATTATTTTCGAAATACATACGTTGGAATTTAGTTAAGTAATCAAACATATGTAAATGTTAATTTACACTTAGTAAATTATATTAGTATATTAGTAAACTACACTTCAGTAAAAGTAGGTATACACATAAATCAACATCCGTAAATCTAGTGATAATTAATTCACACCTGATCCAGCAAATAATAACAAATTACACCCTACTCCCTATATCTATCGCACAAAAGATCTCCTTAACCCCTTCAGACCCGATTTTTCTTCGTTCAACAAAAAATGATTTTATACTAAAATTAATTTAATTCATGTGAATGAAAGCGACAATATACTTTTTACAAAAATATTTATTTCAGAGGTTATTTTTTCATATTAGATTCACTGGTAAGTACATTAAGTGTTGGAACTGAGTTTAAACCTATACGTATTAAAATACAATACGAAAAGTATTATGTACAATTACAATGTGCACAGGGTCCGAAGGGATTAATTAATTAACACTATAACTACCGAGGATTAATTCGGTATATATAGAAGCATTGGACATATATGTTTGAAACAAAGAAATAAAGGGGGTTAGTAAATTGATCGATTCAATTATTTGCATAGAGAAACATGGTTATGAAGAATTTTGGTAATCGCAGTGTTAGAAACTTAAGCAACTCTTACAAAAAATTCAGAACCAGTCATTTTGACTGCCTTGGTAGTTCTAGTGTTAAAAAAATCACAATCAACGAACCGTAAGTCGCATCAACGCCACCGCTAAATTCACCTCGCAACATCCCGTAATAACTAATTCACACGTGATCCAATGTGCTCCGTGGTGCCGGCAGCTAGTCGAAATCGCAATCGCCGCCGACGGGGAGAGGGTTAATCGGAATAAACGCTCGCAGAACTCGTGGGGTAAACTGTGCTCCTTTGTGCCGCGAGTATCGAACCTGTTGCACGCCGGCGGTGGTAAGCGCGGGCCGGGGTCTCACCATTATTTGGTACGTGCTCGTTCACCTGCTGAAACTGCCTCGAACACACCCGTCGCGTCGTCTATCCGAGGGAGGGGGGGGGGGGGGACGCCTGGCGTCGATCGATGCCGCGGCGGCAACGACAAAGGATTCCCCCCCCCCCCCCCCCCCCCACCCCGTTTCGCGTTTATCGGCGACGCGTTAAGTGCGTCACGAGGTGTCGTCACGAGTAGCTGTAAATGGTCACCGGCGTGGCCGTTAATTCGGAAACGATGAAGGGGAGGGGAGAGAAGGGGTGGGTGCCCTTAATTGAGTGCTCGACCGTGAGGGTGTGTTTCACACGTGTCGGGGACGGCACGCGGCGTCCGACCGCGGTGGATTGTACATACGCCGGGCGACGCCATTCACCCGGATGGAATTGAAATCGGAATTCGCGAAACTACGGTGTTTAGTTGATACATCGGCCGGTCAGGTGTCCGTTTCCGGTTCGACCACGTGCCGCGTTGCCGCGGATGAACGAGTCAATTCTGTTTGGTAACGCGCGACGGATGGGATTTTTGGTACTTACGAGGGAAGGGTATGATTTTTAGTGGGGTTGGAATTGGAATTTCTATACTTTATTTATAGGAATGTTTAGTTTGTATGTTAAGCAGTATTTAATACGAGATTGGGTTATTGGAGTCTATTATAGACCAATTAATAAATAAATATAGAATATAGTAAATTGCTCAAATTAATTACTTATATATAGAAACATGGTTATTAACACATCAACTACCTTGACACTTCCAGTGTTAACATCGAACCCAAGTGTCTTACTCCACAAAAATCCTGCGGTGACATCAATGGATCCCAATTATTCTCCCTAATTAACAATATTCCCCTAAACCGATTATCAGCTCTGCCAATAACCGTCTCTCAGTTTCTCCTATAGAAATACCCGCGCACGTGGATAATGTCTTACGTCACTCGACAGCGGGGAGGTCGGGGTTAAGGTGAGAGCATACGCACCCGGTTAATTTAATTGATCCCACCCCCTCGACGGGCTGCGATCTCCTTTCAGGGTCACGTGACAAAGGAGATTGCGCAGTTATTGCAGCGACACGAAATATGCCACGACATCAAAGGCGACGCGATATCTTCGAGCTGTTCTTTGCCGCCGCGGTTTCTATGGGGCTACGATGACACTTCAGCCGGTGGGATCGTTGCGGCTATTGGATTTCCTGGTGCGCGCGGTTCTCTCCTCCGCCATAGGGCCGAATCCTGGCCCCCTTTGCCGAATAGTGGAAACGGCTGTGCCGACAATTACCGTCACGGCTATATCCAATTTCCGTGGGGAACATTCGATGGGATCGATGCGTTTCATCGGTGAATGTGTGGATGAATGTGTGAATGGATGTGTGTGTGTGTGTGGGTGTGTTTGATTTCTTTGTCGACTGGCCCAGGTGAATTTGGAGTTTTATTCCTGTCTGTCAGTCGCATTCTTGAGTATCCCTGTGGAATTGGTTTCTGGACACGGTGAATACCGTGGGGGTCACCGGTGACCGGTAGTGAAGTTGGAGGCCACCGATGACTGACGACAATTTATGTCGATCGGTAGAAATTTATAATTATAATAAATGTCGGTAGTTATACGTTTTTCGATAGCACCATCGTTGTTGCAATAAAGTGTTATAAAACATGTAAAAATTGTTTTATTTTATGGAGGTATCTATGGAGGTGTCATAGGCAATCTTGATATCTTAATTAATTTCTCAGTTATTCCAAGTATAATTTCTTTGAGCCGACTTGCATCGATGAATTTAGAATTTCACTTCTTTTTCACATTTTTCATTTTTCCATCGTTATTGAAGTCTCCGTGGAATTGCTTATTTAATTATTTAGTTCGGACCTTCGCAGACATTTTGTCAAATTTAGAAGAGCCATCGAAGCAGGAAATGAGCTGCTTTGTGCGACTGGTATCCGCTAACGGTGTGTCATCAAAGACAATTAGTGCAATTCGAGATACAGTTATCCCTGGTAGTAATTATATATTTGTTGTTCACAGTGGAGTCTTGAATAATGAGAGTATTATTGACTGGATATTTCGAGATGTAATAGAAACGGATACTGATTAATTTTGCACGGTGTGAACGTTGATGTAATATCCCGTTGGTTGTGTCGAAGGTTGTGATTCATGGTGACAGGTTATGTCATATTAAATAGTTAATATTATTTCCATGTTTCTACAACGGAAGCCGAACTGATTAACGATCAACTAACGGATTATAGTGGAAATTTGATAATATATATTCGACGTTGTTATATCAATGTTTATCCAACGTTACGCAAGATATTGAGCGAATTGTCTGTTCTTTATAAATAAATAAATAAAACTTGTACGGTAACACAATGTTTCCGTAAGCTATTCCGCTGTCGTTTGTATTGTGTTTCTGGATTTAACACGTTTCATTTTTAGGACGTTAAATGCGGGTATTGTTATGGTCCACATTGCGGATTATGTTAATACCCAACATTTGTACGTGCCACTCGTGCGGACGGATTAACGAAAATGTTGGAGGACTCGTATCGTTTCGAGAAGCGACTCGAAACGCAGGCTTAAAACGATATTATGGCCAACTTATGCCACGATTAATCTTATAATAGTTGCAAACTGGCCGGAGCTATACGTACTTCGGTTAGGGGAAATGAAATAGAGATACCGAAATATTCCAACGCGTAAAATTACCAAGTACGACGTGTTTCAAAGCGCAGAAATTTCCAAGCGTGAAATTCCAACGCGTAAAATTACCAAGCAGAAGAAATCTCAAAGCGCAGAAATTTCCAAGCGTAGAATTCCAACGTGTCTGAAGCCCTGGAACACGGAAATTTCAACGCGTTGAAATTCCAATCGCCACAAGTTGCATGCGTAAAATTTCCAAATACTGGAAGTCTCAGGGTTCTAGAACTTCCACCCAGAAAATTTCAAAGTGTCACAAATCCACAGCAAGGGAACTTTTTAGCATAGAATTCCGAAGAATCAGAAATCCCGAAACCATTAAATTTCCAATCGAAAAATTTCCACACCGCGAGTATCTCCGCGTGAAAATTTCCCCGTACAAATCTCCACCAATCACCGCAATCCCGAGTTGCAAAAAAAAATTCGCGCAGAAATTCTTCCCACGTGGGAATTCCCAACGATCGAGTCACGATAGCGGAACGCACCCGATAACTTTCCATTGCCAGGAATTCTCGTCGACATCCCGGTGTCCAGGAAACTTACCCGAGACTCCGCTGTAAAATGAAATGCTCGAATTGAAATCCCGCGGGACGTTCCCCGGCGTAGACAGGAATTTTTATTACACCCGGTATAAGAGTCCCGGAGATTCTAAGTAGAGCAAGACCTCAACATGTCGGACACCGGTGCTTCTCCACTTCCCCGGTGACCCCTTTCACTCCCGTGATTTCCACACGTTACGACACCTTTCCCGTCTTACGGCCCTCGCACGGCTTCCGACGAACGTTATTCCCCCGAGTTACTTAGTCCACGGCGCGTTACTCACTCACGATTTCATTCCGCGACGAAGAAAACTATAATAATGAAAGTGTCGTTTGGAACAGGGACGTCGGGAACCCCTAATCTGGAATTCAAAGTGTTTACGATGCGAACGTGAGAACGTGGCTATTTGGTTATGCTCAATCTAGTCACTTCGAGGGAAAATTTGAAACGTCTTGACTTGGGTGCTAAGATTTTAATTAAGAGAAAACAAGAAATTTAAAAAATTATAATAATATTAAGTTACTGATGTAGGTAGTATTGAAATGGTATTTACAGTAATTTTAAAATGAAGAAAACGTTACCAGATGACTCGTAGCTGACATCACGGAATTAGATTTCTGTGGTGTTAAAAATTATTCAGATTTCAGAAAATTATTTAGAATTCGATCAAATTTCATTCCAGGAGGAGCTTGGAACACACTTACCAATTGTTAACGCATTCTCAATTTAATTTAGTTATCATTAGACGGTCTCTCTACAAGTTAAAGATCCCTCCGGAAAGAAATCGAAAGATGAAACGAACTCTACGAACGTACCACGAGGCTGTCTAAAAGACGAAGCCGCCGTCGCGAAGAAACTTCGTCGCCGTAGTGTCTACGCGTGAATAAAGCTCGTTGGAAACGGAACGACGGTTATGGAAATGGGTTAATCCGGATGTTTCGAGTCGCGAACTTTTCCCGCGGACGTAACGCGTTGCGGAAAGATATACATACATACCCCCGGACAGGGTAAGTACTGAATTCAATAAAAAAAAAAAAAAAAAAAAAAAAAAAAATGAAAAAGAAAAACACCACCTGTCTTTCTTCCCGCAGGATTACGAAAGTTTTTCATTCCCGTTGTAATGCGTGCGGTAAAGTTATTCCTTTACGCGCGAGTTGGAATATTTCGCCGGCTTTCATTCTCGCTGGAAAAATAACAAAAAATATAATAACACGTTTGTTCTTCTTCTTTTTTTTTTGTTTCTTCCCACGTAGGTCCAGCGTATCGCTGCGGGGAATATCGATGCCAGTCAATTATAGCGAACGCCGGCTTTTGGCAACCGGAATGTTTGGTATTGAGAATCCGGTATGCGAGCTACGGATACTCCGGCCAACGGACGGGAACACGAATCGCTTTGTTCTGCTTGTGAGTTTTCATCATTCACGGACCCCGGGTTAATCAAAGTTTCAATAAAATGCTTGTCGACCCCCCCCACCACCCTTTTTGTCTTCGGAGAACGCGACAAACCGTCGACTGGACCGTTCGTTCGAATTTATGGAACGCGAAATGTTTTCTCGAAAAACGCGGTGAAATCGTAGAATTCGAAATTTCTTGGATTTCTGCCGGATTTCTAGAAAAAAAGAAACGTAAGTCATTAACGGCGTCGCTGCGACCGAGTTAATAACACTCGTGTAACTGGGATGAAAAGTATCAGGGGGGGGGAGGAGGAGAGGGAAAAAATGAACGTAATAATGTAAGTTTCATGATTAACCGGGGTGGATTTATATTCGTGGGAGTTGCGCGCTGATTAATTAATACCATTTCGTAACTTCCGTTCTCAATTATGTTCGAAATTATTGTACCGCGTAGATAACTTGCCTTAATCGCCGGTAAGCTTCGCGAAGGAAAAACGAGATAAACGAACGGAGAATAGTAAAGTAACGTGGAGAGAGAGATATTATTTAAAAATCGTTTCGAACGCGATGTAACTCACAGTTTCACGCGAGATCATTAACAATAGAACGGCGTCGGATGTAAAACGACGATGAGTCGATGTTGCAACTCGGAAGATGACTCCAGTGTTTTTTCAAGGTCCCCGCGGGATATCGCCAAGATAACAGGAAAACCCGAGGCGCGTTATTTACGTAATATTTAATGTTCATACGATTATCATGAATATTTAACAAATTACCACGCTAAGCAGTCACGGCGTCGGGTATAAAATTAAGATTAATTCCGCGATATCTCAGTCTGCTGGACGTAATAACGATGAAGTAGACAATACCGCGGCGTAATAAATCATTTTAATATAAGTTCCATAAATCACCGTGCAAAGATGCCGGTGCTCCGCGCGGAACAACATGAAAAATTAACTATTGTCGCCTCCCACCCAAAAAAAAAGAACAGAAAAAAGACAAGTTCGCACAAAAAAAACAGAAAATCATCCGCTCTTTGTCCGCCCATTATCTTTGCCTTTATTGTTAAGAGAGACAGAGAGAGAATTGCCATCGTACGAAAGCAATTAATCAGCCTCGGTTTCCCCGTTAATCATAGAAAAAAAGAAACGCAGAAATGTCACCGTTACCTTCGATGATCCTGGTACATTCTACGTAACGTATAAAATAATCAAATTCATTCCTACACACACACACGAAACCCACACAACCTGAATCGCGTTTTTTTTCCCCGGTAATAACGAAAGAACGACGCTATTTTATCAGCAGTCGTCGATATTTCATTATCACGCGGAACGGCAATGTTGGCGAATTAAATATTTTCTCAAACACCGTCGGTTTATCCGCGTGACGTCCGGTCACGTTGCAACACTTTCCGTGACTCATTTCCCAAGAATCATCGCGTCCACGATTATTCCTGAAATGATTTAACGCCGTCGTTCAATTTTTTTTTTGTTTTTTCATTCCACTGGAACTTCTTCGTTCTCGTTGCGGCGACGTCGAACCCGGAAAATAAATATTTATTCCGTGACAAAGCGACCGGCTTCGAATCTGCCAATACCTTGCTCCACCGCGGCGGTGTACGAGAAACAAAGTTTGATTTTAGTTCAGCCCCGTCGGCCACGTGATTGACCCTTTAATCAATGTACTCATAAAGTTCGCCCGGGGAACTCGCGGGATTGATTCATCATTTTTTTTTTCAATGCCTCGCAATACTACGTTTACGTTGAAACGAACTTAAGTCACTGACGAATTTTCCACGGAGAATTTTATTAAATTTATATCATTATCCGAATGATTTTTCGTTGACTCGCCTGATTAAGGGGCTTCGAGTGGGGAACGAAATTTTGAATTTCCCGAAAAAGATGAAAGTCAGACGGGAAAATCGAGAATATATTCCGGCGGGATTTGTACTTTGGAATTTTTAACGATCACCGCTACGTCGCTGGGGCTGATTTCCACGAACGTGACAGAGCGAAATATTAAAACGGAACAAAGATTCCGCGAACCAGCGGCGAAAACCGTCAATTTCAGAGTCACGGCTGTTCTTCATCGGCTCGTCTCGCGTCGACTGTTATGCAAAACAGTGAAAACCGTTTTTATAGGAATTAAACGGGGTTATCTTCCTCGAAACGGTGCGCCGCGAACCGCGTCTATTAAACAATTTCCTCTGGTTTTTTGCGCCCCGCGATGCTATTTCCACGGTACGGTTTACCTTAAATACATTTTTCCGCAGCTGGAAATCGTCGCGAGATAAATCCGTGAAACAGACTAATATCATTTTTGCAATAAAAACTGCGCGTCGGGAGCAAATGAATTTTTCCGAAACGACACCGTCGAATGGATTAAAGACGGATGATTTGCAATTCCGGGAACAACAAGCTAAAGGAGAACGAACCACGGGAAAAGAATCTTCGGATTAAGTTAGTCGAGTGATTATACTTAAAAGTTTTCATCCACGATTCTTTCGAATGATTCTTTTTACTAAAGGTTTCGCTGGGACGGTGAAATTGCCGCGGTTATGGCTGAAAGTAGAGACGTTATGAAAATATAGTTCATCGGTGTCTGCGACGCAGTTCGCAATGTTTTTGTAACGATTCACCTACGCCAATATATGTACGAGACAATGAAAGCGGAAAGTTTAATCAAAATGACTCGCGGTAGTGATGATTCGAAACGAGACAGAGAAAAATTAACCTTTAAAAATTACCTTAATTATGCGTTGAAACCGAAAATACGAGGCTAGTGTTTTTTAAACGTCTGAGTAATCAATTTTGCAGAAAATTAATTGAATATAGAACATAAAATGTAGTAAATGTTAAAAATTATGAGTAAAGTTATAAAATTTCGATTTATTTTCAGAACCCGATAGAATAATTTTTGCCGCACACTTCTTTGAAGTGGTGCTGGTCAATTTTTCCGAAAGTTTTTAATTATCGGGAACATCATATTTAAATGAGAAACAAAAAAATTCATGGAAATGGGGCTTACAGCGTTATTACAACGTTTTTGCGTCGCGTCTGGAGTCGCAGAATATTTTCTGTAGGACTTATTGAATTCACAACACTTTTCCAGGTTTTACAGAAATATCTTTGACGTGCTAAAAGAATTTTGCCGATCGATAAACAGTTTCGCCGACAATGCAATGTTCTTTAGCTGGCTCCATTAAAAGGGAGATAATAGAAGTAGTATAAGGAGGCTACTTACATACTTCTTAGGTGCATCTTCGCTGTATAAGAGTCTTAGTGAAACGTACCTGAAAAACAGGGATAAGAAAATGTCAGGTTGAATTTAAAAAGAACGCGGAAACATGATTTTAATCGTCTTAAATTATTGTACGTTCTATTATACCTATAACAGGAAAAACTGTCGCAAAATATTCCTGATCGAATACTATAATAACATTCTCAACGTTAATTGCCAATTAAATATCTTCCACTTGCGGCTTTTGTCAAAGAGACAACTAATTTTTCGCAACAATACGCTAATAAATGATATTACCTATATGTATGTATATTCTCCTTTTTACTTTCCACTGGAAGTATCACTTTGGAATAAAAACCAAAATATACATACATCACGGAAATATTCCCGATCGCCCGACTTCCTCCTCGTTTTTCCGAAAAGAATCCGCATAAATTGCGTGCAATCAACCGCCGAAACTGCACATCATGCATACTATTCCGTGAAAATGCACTCGTTCCCGAATAATCGATTCTCCCCCACCCACACTTCGCGGCTATTAAGGAAATATCCGAGCCGTGAGCTTCAGCGAGGCGTTAGCAAAAAAAAAAGAAAAAAAAGTTCTCAAGAAAACTGCGGTGCACGGACTATTTCGAAATTTTAATTAAAATCACGTCGCAGCTCGACGAACCTTATCCGCGAATCCGATGGCAGAAAAAATAAAATCGTGCGAAACACAATAACGTACTTGGTTTTAGAATTACAAAAAATAATAACAATTCATCGAGGGTAAAAAATCCGCGAAGTAGATGAAGACGTTCGTTGCCAGCCGTCGCTGGGGTTGAAGCTGCGAGCCGAAAAGTGCGGCGGCTCGTTATCGCGATAAACGGACCGTACTTGCTCACCTGAGATCCAGGTGTGCCGTGAAGATCGAGGGTGCCACGGCCAGCCACCCATGAAAACACGAGCCCGGGGCACGGAACTAGCGAGCGAGTTAAAAGGAGGCCTGCTAAAGTGGTGGAAAAGACGACGGTGGAGGAGAACGTGAAGGGGATGGGGTGAGCAAGGGTGCTAAGGGAAAAGGGGCAAAGGAAGAGAGCTGCAGACAGATGGACACACTAGACCCATCGCGGAAGAGATGGAAGAAAATGGAAATTGATGGATAGATGAATAGATTGATAAGCAGATTCATAAATAGATAGATAATCAGATGAATGAGTTGATGGGTAAATAGATAGAATGAATAGATAAATGGACTGATAAACAGATTCATAAATAGATAGATAATCAGGTGAATGAGTAGATGAGTAAATAAATAGAATGAAGAGATAAATCAGTAGATAGGTAAATAGATACAATGAACAGATGAATGATCAGGTACGTGAATAGCTAGGTAAATAAATAGGATAAATAAGATACTCAGATAAATGAATATATGGATGAACGTACAGGTAGATAGATAAGCGAACAGATAAATAAATAGATGGATAAAGGGACGCAGGACCAAGTGTACTCTACGTCCTAAGGTCCCAGCGATGAAAACCACGTGACAGTCCATCAGTAGCGCACGGTATACACCAAAGTTCTTCACCATGCGGAAGAAAGTTTCCGGTAAGCGAGATTTAGTGAATCGGAATGAGCAATTTTATTCGAGAAACGGGCGACAGTTACCGCGAATGAACCCTGAAAGATGGGACATCCCGGAATGGCTGCGTCTTTCATTCGAGCGTGAGAAAAGACAGAAAGAGAGACATAGAGAAAGAGAGGTAAAGACAGATAGAGTCAAGGGGGTTGGGGTAGAAGTGATCAGACAAAGAGAGTCGAAACCGCGGGAAGAATAACGAGGCACAGGGATAACAGCAGAGAAAGAAAGAAACCGTAATAAGAACAACAAGACACAACGGGGGGGAAACAGAAAGAATAACGGAGACAGAAAGGAGGAAACAGAGGTGGATCGTAGAGTCAAAAAGAATAGGACAAAAGGACGGAAGGGAGAGAAAGAAGAAAAAAAAAGAAAGAAATCCTATAGGCAAACAGGGAAAGGTAGACAACAGAAAAATTGGCAGAAGCAGACATAAACTCGCAAAGGGACGAGGAAGCCGACGAACGAGACCGAGACCAACAGAGAGAGAGAGAGAGAGAGAGAGAGAGAGAGAGAGAGAGAGAGAGAGAGAGAACCTAAGCAGATAAACTAACAGACAGAGACGTAACAGAGAAAGAGGGTAGAAACGAGGGAGAGGGAAGTTAATTTCTCGAGGCGGAACCCCTTGTGCACAGACGGTCTCGTAAACACGACCCCGACATTTTTATTTCTATCATTCGCGAGTATCTTCTCGCGCTCGACTCGAGTGCTGCTCGTTGCAAGGTTGACACTAGAGGGGTGGGAAGGAGAGAAAGAGAGGGTGAAATAGAGAGAGGGAGGTAACCACGATGGTGTATTGCACACGGTTTTAATCCTTTTTCTCGGCTCGGTATATAAAACCGACGTGCAGGGTATACGTAACGGCAGCTGCAGGTATGTGTGCGTGAATGCACGTGCTCCATATGCATGTGTCGCGCACCTGTGTTTCACCCCCTTTGTTCAAGATCATCCCCGTATATCCTGCCGGTGCAGCCGAGTATCGCTGCGTGATAAAAAATTGCTTAGCAGTGGCACGCGTGGGTGAAATTCACGGGAAAATGGTGGCCTTTGTTATCTTCTAATTGGACGTGACCTTTGCCCTTCGTAAGTGACTATTGAAGGTTCAGTGCGACGAGTCTCCGGACAAGATTCGTCGGTGCTCCACCCTGAGGGCATTTCCTTAGGGTGAAAAAAAAGGGTTTGTAATAATCGCTGGATCCGCGAAACCTATTTAAGGGCTGGCATTACGCGGCGCGTAAGTTACGACCGAAATGTGAATAGAATAATGAACCTGCTACAACCGCAACGGTGTTTAATCCCTTTGCCTTTGTTTCGTGCCCGAAAACTCGTTCCGCGGAGGCAGAAACTACGTTCCGCGTTAATATCCTTCGTCGTAGTTTAATATGCCGACGTATTCTACAATCATTCCTAACATCAGCTGTTCACAAAAGAAACAAAAGATAGAGTTTGAAGAGGTGGTTCAGGATGAATATCGAACAGGGAAGAATAATAAAATAATTAACAGATTTATCCTAATCACTTAAAGGATCCTGCTCCTTTCGATTTCAAAGACAACATGGTACACAAGTCATAGTAAAGTCATCACCAAACACCATGAGTTATCAAACTTCACGATACCCTATGAAACACCACGTTCATGAATTATCCAACCCCCATATCATCCTCTAAGATAGAAAATCCTCGTAAGCGTCGAACATAATTCCAGTCTTTTCGTGAATTTCCCATCCGGACAACAATCCATGCACGGAAATCCGCTTTATGGCGCAGTTAAGTTACGTGTCGACTGCCGGAGATGAGCACCTGTGTATGTGTGTGTGTGTGTCTGCGTCTATGTGTACCTGTAGAGATAGGTTGTCTCGCGATCCGGATCCAGAAACGGTTTTACTACTTGAAGTGGAGCGTGCCGTTGAACGGAACCCAATAGTTCGACGATGAGGACGACCATTCGCCGATTGAAAGTGCGAGTTCCTTCGATGATGCGATTTAAGAATGATAAAGTGGTGTACCTGTCTCGCATTATGCTAAACCGAGCGACCGTTACGGATTCCAGTCACGAACAGTATGCGTTCGCGGTTCCCCGGCTACGGAACACCGCCGGGTAGAAGTCCCCTGCTGTGAAAATTGAGTTTACGTGAAACTTACTTCGGGCTTCGTGGGATTTCCAGGGTTCTTCGGCGGGGAACGGGTGAGAAACGGGGGGATGATGCCGGGGAATGTTAGCCGACGTACACGGGGTGCGGAAGGGGTGCTGAAAGTTTCCAGCAAAGAGCCACCAGCCACCTGGTTTATTTTTCACCGCGGCTGGTCGTCCACCGGATAGCCAGCCATGGGAAATATGATCGCTCGATCACCGCGTTGCTATGATCTAGTCTATTGTTACCTAGATTTTCACATTTTTCCAACGACTCTGGCGATCGGTGAATCGTGCGGGAAACGTCACCCGCGAGCCTTTGTACCCGTGGACTGTGTTAACGAAAAGTTAATCATGACGATCAGTCATCGGGAAATGGAAATAGTCCCGTCGATCCATAGGACACTTAGCAATTACAACGAGGAAATGTATTTTGATAACAAAAAAAAATAGTATTATATGTACACACATCGATGAAAAGCTGAATCTAGTTATCATTGCTACATAGTCGAAATGATCATTGTGTTCACGTTGCACGTTTCCTGGATAGTTTTACCAGCGTGAAAGATAGCACGATTATATCCATATACGAGGGAGAGGTGGGAGATGGGGAGAGGTGAGGGCAAAAGGGCAGAGGGGGAAGGGCACGGCATACGAGGCGCATCCACCGTATCTTCGAAAATACAACACGATCGTTGACAACGCCCTTCCGCGAATAAAAGCAAATCCCGGCAATCCGATCGCAAATTCGGGCACGTACGCGTCGTTGATGGTGGTAATCGAGCGGAATTTGCAATTACAGTGCCTATAATGCAACTACGTTACAATATCCCGTAACGCATAACGATACGGTTATGTTTCCGCGTTTTGGTACATCCCGCAGGCGTTTTTGGGACGTTACCTACGCCGTTGTGGCCCGTATTATCGACTACGGTAAGCCCAACGGAAGTTCCATGTACAAACATCGCGGGCTAAATTCACTAGAAACGCGGCACCGTGATTTATTCCACGGTACTTGAAACAACAATACCGGTCGGACGGACCCTAGGAAAATGGACAGCACGATAACGGCCGGGCGAATTTAATCGAACATGGAAATCACGGGATTTCGAAGGGAGAACAAACAAAAAATACCATCACCGTGGAATTATTTCTACCCGAAGATTTTTACCCGGTGAAAAAAAAAAATTGTCTCTCCTTTCGTTGGATAATTATGATCAGCCTCGTTATTCGTATAGGAAAGTAGTTTCACGGTTATTTACGTTATCGACGGATTAAATCGTTTCCGTCTAATTATTACGTGGAAACTCTCAATCTCTCCCCCTCTCGTCAATTATAAAAGAAAAAAGATCGCCGGAACTTGGGAGGGGGAAGGTGGTGTCGAAGTTCTGCGAAAGTTAACGTCGTTATTCAATCGTAAATGTGTATTGTTCAGTAGTCCGAGAAAGTGTGGACAACTTGGGGATGAAATTCTCGGGAAAAACCGGTTTAAAACTTTCATACTTTATAATGCCAATTAAATCTGTACATAGATAGCGAATTAGCCGGACAGAAAGACATAAACCGTCCGAACTACGTATTTCGTTTGTACGATTCTCGTCGTCTCTCCGCCGATACTGTCCGACGGAAAATTAACGAACACGTTGTACAATTTATTCCATCCTTTTCCCCCAAGATTCCCGGGGAATGATAAAACCCTGGAGGAAAAAAAAACCCCTATCGATATCTATCATTTTTATCGCACGATTGACTTACTCAAACCTTCTCAACATCCCCAAAACTGTATCCAAATACCATGAAACTTTGGCCGGTTAACATGCAAGTCGTGGCACGACAAACACAACAAAAAAAAAAAACCCGTCGACAAACACGCAAACTCCTGTTTGCTCTTCGTAGAATCAGGTTTGAAACCCCGGCCCTTTTCAGGTACGGCGATGAAGAAAAATCCCTGGGCCCCCCATCCTGTTCAGCGAAATCGTCGATATTTGCGGTTCTATTAGCAAGGACCTCTTCTATCCGTCGGAATGAAGATTGCAGGGTGCCGTGACGGTTGCCGGCAGGTTTCTCCACCCCCTGTCGTCCCCCTCCCCCCCGCCCCGCCATCCCTATGGACGTGGTGGTTTCTCCAGCACGCTTCGCGAATTCGTAGGAACCAACCGGGGGAAAAGGAGGCCGACGGTGGGAGTCGCATCCACTGTAGCAAAATACCGTATGCATTATGCATGGGGGCAACTCGGTACTCGTGCCAAGTGTGCCGCCGTGACTGCGTGGCGACTGCATGTAATTTAATTTAACAGCATCGTAAGGAACCCCACCACGGCAGCTCGTTTGTCTCTGGCACACGCGCTTTCCCCATCGCGATATCTCGATCCCCGAACGCCTCGTTGCCCTTTATCGTCACCACCGCCTCGCTGACGAATTCTTTGCCAGACCCCCCCCCCAGGCCTGGGGAAGTCGGAAAGTCGCGTAGGCTGTTTTTGGAACTTGTTTCATCGAGTTTGGAACTGGTACAGGGTGTTTAGAAGGTCTGGTCGAGGCTTTGATAGCTTTTTTTCTAGGGGGGACCTCATGATTTAGCAATGGTAGCTTGTCTAATGTTGATGAGTGTCTCTGAAGACACTGGGATCAGGTTGGGGAACTGATGTTTACACTTTGAGATCTGATACCATTTGATATGTCTGAGTGAAACTGTAGTTGACCTTTATCACCATCATCGCATTGCTGACGAATTCTTTGTCTGACCCAGCTCTATCCTCGAAGAAGGTGGAAACTCAAGTAGGCTGTCTTTGGAACTTGTTTCATCAACTTAGGAACTAGTACAGCGTGTCTAGCAGATCTGGCTGATGCTTCGGTAGCTATTGTTCGAGGAAGGATATCATGACTTAGCAATGGTGGACTTACTCCTCCTCTACGTCGATGAGCATTGCCGAGAACTCTGAGATCAGACTGGGCAACTCGCGCGGAAGGGTCGGGGAACTGGTGTTTACACCTTGAGATCTGATACCATTTGGCAAGTCTGAGTGAAGCTGTCGTTGCTTTTATTCGGATGGAGTCCCGGTGACTTAGCATCGGTAGCTTTATGGCAATGAGATTCGGCTGGTTTATGGGACGGGAGTAGATAGGGACAACCGTAGCAGGAAACTCGGGCACTGATGTAGGTTGGCAATCGATGCGTTTTTTTTCCCCCCTTCCGACGTGGCGTCTCGTTCATGATGAAAATCCTTCCGGGCAACTAGGAATTTCTTCCCGGGGAATTAATTAAAGTAAATTAGACAAGGGTATGGGTGGGACGAAGAGCAGACTGTAATAAGGTCCCAGTGTGTCATACGATTCCACCGACGGACGGTTAATCACGATCGGTGTAATCAGTAGAGAAATAGGGAGGAGAGAAGGGCCAAAGTAAAAAAGGACAGATCAAGACGGGATAGAGGAGGTTCGGCTTAACGACATGCCAACCCTGGCGTCTCTATTTCGGTTCCCAAACATGCAGAAGCTTTCCTACGCAAGTACTCAAAGTCTTCTCTCCCGTACCTCGTTTCCCCAGGGATGAGATTTGGAAGAACAGGAAGGGGGAGCCCGAACTCGGAGAGTTGCAAGGGATTTTCAAGTAGGATGACCTACCGACTTCCTTCGAGAGAGAGAGCAGTCCAACTCGTCGGGAAGCACGCTCCACGTTCGAGTTTCGAGAGACCCAGACTTTGCGAAGGAATTTCGTGGGAACGTGTGTCGAGGGGACAAAAAAAAAAAAAGATATAGCTATACGTATATGTGCAAGTGTAAAGGCGAAGAAGGGCAATGGCTGCCGAGTGCATTTCCCGATATAGAAATCGAACGAAATCATACGGCGAGATACGTGTGTAATTATGAAGACTTTTTTTTTAAGCAATTCACACAATCGTTATCTGGAATTAGAATTAAATCCACGGGTTAATTATGAATCGAGAAAGAACTAGAAATAAATAAACATCGAATAAAGAGAAGAAAGAAGAATTATTATCTCAATTTATCACAGTTTCTTTTTTTTTATACCATCCAATTAGTGTCTATGGTAAATAAGCCGGGATTAGAATTTCACTAATTGCACTAATTACAACCGGATGCAGGTATTAATTACTATCAAACTCCGCTGGCCAGGTTTCAGAAGTGATTCCTGGCTAAAGTATCATTACATCCGGTTGCTTCTGTTTAAAGTGACTAAATACGATTTCAGCATATCTATATATCTTCGATGTACGAGTAGTTCCAACGCGGGACGGAGTTTCTCGTATATATGAAATTCTGCGTTCGTCGTTCAGTTTCCCCGTGCAGGATGAAACGTACGTTTGAAAGCGATAGACCCCGTGAGATAGTAGCACGCAATGATCCCGTCAAAGTTTTAACGTCGAAACCTCTCGTAAGTCTTGCCGCGGCCGTTTCCGGCAAGCACCACCGCAGAAAATTAATTTGATCCCGACAGTTCGGTGACAACGTTCGCCCGATTGTTATTCCAGCCATGACAGGCCGACTATTATGCCGGGAGGCCTCCAATTAAATTCTGCCCGTGAATAAACACCCCGGGGAATTACTTTTGCTGAGACTCCCGTGGAAATGCGGCCCGCGAAATCGTAATAACCAAGATGCGATATTCCCACCCCCTCCCCCCCCTTGTGTACGAGTCGTAGAATTAATTCAAGGTCGAGGGACAATAAGGACGCAATCTTTGCCCCGGAGATTCGGAAGTTATTAAGGCTGAATTACGCGTCACGGACTGCTGGTTAACGGATTCGTAACTTGGAACGTGATATGGGAGAGTGAGAGAGAGATTTTAGAAATTTTTATGTACGATAGGTTTTGTTAGGTACTTCGTACTAATAGTTCGTTGTATAGAAAGTTTGAAGCTTAGTTCGATTTGTGATGGAAATTTGTGGGACTTTGAAATTTCAAAGCGGAGAAAGTTTAAATTGCAGATAGGTGGAGGATTAAAAATTTCGAAGCCTAAGTCATTTCGTGGACCAATAATTTGAAGGTCTAGAATTTTTGAAGAAGAGTGTTAGAAATTTCAAAGTGGAACATTTTTTATGGTACAAGTCCTTGGAGGGTAGAAATTCCTTTTCGATTTTCGATGAAATTCTTGTGTTGGAAGGAAATCATTCGTTCTAATGAATGTTAAGCTCCCGAATTAATTGCAATACCTACTAAATACTTTACAAAAGACTTTTACCACTCTCATCTGGAGAATATCACAACTTTTGGTTTAAGAACCCAAACTCCATGGTATCGCTACGACCAACTCTAAAAACTTTCGTGAAAAGAATCCATTCCGACGACGTAGTGGATATAATGTGTACAACAGAACACCTATAAAACACTGTCGAAAACGACTTCCAAAAATGTTTCAGAACCCAGAAGAAAATAGTTGCGAAGTACATTATACCTAATGAAGAATACTTTGCCGGAACAAACTTTTGAATTCTATAATTTCTCGATGCTGAAACTCCTCGCAAAATCTCGTCCCATTTTCCATCGCTCATTCCTTTATAAAAAAAAAAGTTTCTTTCCGTCGAATTCCAGTCGTTTACTATCTTCATCAACCGGAAAATTGACTGATTCGTAATTTATCAGAAATGTAATAAAAACTCATACAAAACATCCACAAATATTTCAATGATAACATTCTTGTTAAATAAAAATTTCATTACATCAAAATATCGAATAAAATTGATTCTTTCACAAAGTACAAAAAATTCAATGAATATTTCCTCTTTTTCATCGTCGTATCAACGACGCCAAATTTTTCGTCGTTTACAATAAGCACTCGAAAACCAGTTTTAATAGCGAGGACCGACTTGTCACCGGGAGCGGTTCCTGCTTTAATTACAACAGGTCCGGCGAAATTTTCTCCGGGAACGAGCGAAGCCCGAGGGAACATGCTTTGTGTCCCGGGTCTTCAGGCTGTATCGTTATTTCTATTAAGCTGCGCTGTAACTTATGAGCCGTGAGTAATTATCCGCGGCGTTTCTCCTGATTTCGTAATTGTTTCGTTTGATAAGTCCCGCCGTAAGTGTTCGGAACGTCTGATTCGCGAATGTTACGTAACGATGATGTTCAGCGACGCCGCGTAATTTTCACGTTTACCGTTACAACTCGAGCACACTTGGGTGTTTCGACCAGTCCGACCATAAATGGTAATGAAACACATGGCCAAGAATCGGTGAAATTAATTTTCGTCCACTGTAAACGAATACAGTTAATTTTCCATCTTATGTGGAAAAGTAACTTCGTTTTTCAGGAATTCCATGACGTTATGCCATTTCCTCTAATGTTTCCACACTCAAAAATTTCCTAAATCAACCAATCACAGTAGAATCAGTCTTTAGTATACGAATTCATCCCGTCTGAATCTTTTACACCATTTTCCCAACATATAAATTTGTTGCTAGCAAATAGAAACGATTCGGAATCCTTTCAAATAATAAGAAAAGAGCATCACTACTCACTGAGTAGTATTTCAATCATTAAATATACAAATATGTTAATAATTAACCATTCAACCAAATTCAACCAAATTCATAGCGCAGATATTTCTAAGTTTGGAAAATTCAAAGCACAGACGTTTCTAAGCATGGAAAATTCAAAGCGCAGAAATTTCTAAGCTTGGAAAATTCAAAGCACAGAAATTTCTGAGCTTGGAAAAATCAAAGCGCAGAAATTTGAGGCATTAGGAATTCCAAAGCACCAAAAATACCTGCGATTAGAATTAATAATTAATAGATTTGTATATTTAAACAGCTAATTATTAGCTAATTATTAGCGGTTTAAGTGTTGTTCGGTGGCATATTTTAACGAATTGTTACAAATCATTCCATCGACTCATATTTCGAAACCTGCGGCAGGATCCTCACTTTCATTATTCAAAAATAGTTCCCTTCACGACAAACGTCCGAACGGAAACTTAACGAAAGTTCACCCAGACGTACAAGATATACCAGAATATCTTCAGACATCACCCATTGTTATACAATTATTACACCTTCACAGATTTCGCGTCCCCCGGAATGTCGGAGCGCCAGGAACGTCGGAACGTCGTCGGCCGGTGATAAAAAAAAAAAAAAATCCATCGCGGCCGTTCGGAAACGTCAGTGTCGGATCGAAAAATTCGATTCCGGAGATTTCATATTAAAAGTCAACACTGACGGAATTGCTCATCGCATTTCGACGGTGACGCGTCGACGGTAAAACGAAAAAAAAAAAACAAAAAAAAATTCGGCAAAATCTGAATACCCGCGATTTTTCGAATCACAGTCGAATTCGTCCGACGATCGCGCGATTTAAATTCGCACGCGCGAATAACGAAAAGCACACCGCGGTTTCTCGTTGTTCTGATTAATTTCCACGACGATCGAGATCCTCTGGAAAATCGCTGGATCGTGATAATCCATTTCGCAATTTTTAAGGTACTAAGGAGACCCGACACGTTGAAAGTCAGTCGCGTAACGTAATATCACCGTAGAAGTGAAGGAGAAAAAGAACAATGAATAAATACGGACAATTTTTCACGTAACCCCATCCTTAGAAGCCTTTGATAACGTTCTAATGTTTCCACGCGATAAAAAGCTTAGAAGAAAATCCAGCAAATATTGAAAAGACCTCCTACCTCGACGCGAACAAACAATTAAAACCCAGCTAATGGTCATGAAACTAAGTAAACTGACACTGTAACAAAATTTACGTAGTACAATTTATGTTTAATCTAAAAAATCTCATAAAAGTGTCTTGCGTCAATTAACACAATTCTTTATTCTTCAAAGTACACCAATTTTTCTCAATGTATTCAATTAATTACTTAAACTCTCAGGACGCTATTTCACATGTATGTTTTTGTTCCAAAAAAAAAGAAACAAAGTGAAAGCACTGCGAAATAAAGGTTGACACACACGAAAACAACGAAAATACAGATATCACGCGTTGTTTGCGTATCCACAGACTTTTCCGCGACAATTCCCGCGTTTCACTCGATGATCCCTATTTACCCGACCAAAACTGACTCGGCAGGCGGCTCGTCGATGCTCTCAAAACACGTATAGATTCCCTCTGTGAATACGACGGCGTTTACCCCGCCGAGAATTACACAGAAGCGGTACGACGATAGAGCGACAAGCAAGAGAATTCCTAATCGACGTCATCTGACTGGCGTTAAATAATTTCGCTCGTCGCTTCGCGTTCCCGGTTCTCTTAACGTGCCCGCGAAATTGACGTCAAGATACACGCGTCGTTTTAGTGTCACGTGACGACGCACTGCCTGATTCGAGATCGCGAAACAATGATTTTGTGAAAATCAAAGAAAATGAAAACGGGGGAAATTGTTCTTTGTTTACTTTTAACGATGTGAACAACGAGATGTTTGATGATTAGTTGTAAAATAGTGAAAGAATGAATTAGACACCATGGTGTGTTTGTATTTTAAAGAAGAGAGAAGAAAAAAGTGGGGTAAAAAAATGATAAAGAAATGAAAGGTAAACGAGGACGAATAAAGAAGAGATTTATAATTCAAGCCAGGACACTTTTGCACGCTGCAATCGGAAACGACACTAGACAGTTGGAGAAGTAAAAGGAGGAATATGTTTCAAGGATGTTCCTCTTACGGATTTTCAAGGCGAAACGGTACACTAGGACTTCTCTAAACTTTACTTTGCCGTGTTACTCGTGTTACCAGCCCGCCGCCTTTCTCTAGCTTTGTTTTGCGACAACGTGTACCTACAAAGTAAACTTATAAACCAACAACGAGGAATACTTATAAACGTATTAAATTACGGGGATTGCACGGCAATAAGGTATTCTCTGCTGTATCGCGAATTGCGCAGACGGAACCGAGTTCGAGACCAATTTGTAGAGAGCGACGTGGCAATTTCGAAGAGTAGAAATTTACGGGGATAGAAATGTCAAAGCGCAGAAATTTGATGGGATTAGAATTTTCAAAGTGTTGACACTTGGGCCCCGAACACCTGAGGCGCAGAAAATTCCAAGCGCAGAGATTTGTAAGCTTGGAAAATTCCAGGCATAGAAATTTGTAAGCTTAGAAAATTCCAAGCGCAGAAATTTGTATGCTTGGAAAATTCAAAGCGCAGAAATGTGTAAGCTTGGAAAATTTAAAGCGCAGAAATTTCAAAGCTTGGAAAATTCAAAGCACAGAAATTTGTGAGCTTGGAAAATTCAAAGCGCAGAAATTTCTAAGCTTGGAAAATTCAAAGCGCAGAAATTTCAAAGCTTGGAAAATTCAAAGAGCAGAAATTTCAAAGCTTGGAAAATTCAAAGCGCAGAAATTTCTAAGCTTGGAAAATTCAAAGCGCAGAAATTTATAAGCTTGGAAAATTCAAAGCGCAGAAATTTCTAAGCTTGGAAAACTCAAAGCGCAGAAATTTGAATTCAAAATCTCAGCGTCTAAGTCGTGTCACCGCACCGTAGCCTTTCCGTAACTTTGTTTGCCGGCAATCTGCATCTACAAAGTAAACTTACAAACCAACAACAAGAAATACTTATAAACGTATTAAATTACGGGGATTGCACGGCAATAAGATATTCTCCTGTATCGCGAATTGCGTACACGAAACAGAGTTGGATACCTATTCGCAGACATTGACGTGGAAATTTTCGTTACGCGGCGAATGGGATTTGTCAGGCTGCAATAACAGGGCAACGGAAACTTCTCGCGAATGTATTCTAATTATTGTTACGCGGATGTATTCAATTTTCCGAGATTCTATTCTAAAGCAACTTTTATTAGAAGAAGTATTATGCAACTTGAACGAGATGTAAAAGTATGCGTGTACGTGTGCGCGGTGTTGTAGAATCGTCAAATAAAGTTTGGAATTAAAAAGTATGTTGTTAACCTTTTTCAAAATCCACGGTTAAACATATCAAATATTTCACAAAATATCAAATACCTTTGATTGGACATTCATCAAACAAAATTGTACATAGTTTTTTGTATATGAAATTTATTATATTTCTGTTATCGCTGAATGTAAAAGGAAAGAGATTTCAATTACTCGAGAGTTTTTGATGAATTCTACGAAATTTATTAGGTATTAACAGACATTTACGGTGAAATTTTGAACTTCATAAAATGACTGACATTATAGGGATTTTAGGTCTCTCTAAAGCGTTGGCAGTTATTATTCTAATTCCCCCATAGAATTACAAACTGACATGGCGTAGATATGTGATATCTGCTATAACGAGAATATGATCGACGCTTTTACCACACGTTAGGATATAATATAATCCTCGCCGGCGGATCATCAAGTGGAAAATCTAGTACGAAGGTAATAAAATACCCACTTGTCAGACAATGAAAATTACGCGTAATCGATGTTCGAATAAATGGAACGTTCAGAGTATTCCAACCATCGACTCCCTATTCGAATTACAAATGAGATCTTATTACTCCGGCCGGGTTATTACAATAGCATAACTTGTCGACAAATAGTTTCAAAACGCAGAATTTTTAAGGGCCAGAAGTTAGGATGGGACACTTTTCACGTCAGTAATTTGAGATTTAAGAATTTCAAAACAAAGGAGAGTCCAAAAATTTGGGTACGCAGAAATTTGCTGGCTGCAATTTTCGAAGGACAGAAATTCGGGGACTTAAGGCCCTTGGAAACGCGGAAATCCGAGTGCAGAAATTTGAGAGCCCTAAAAATTTCAAATGCACAGATTTTGGCGGTTTAAAAATTTCAAATATTGAAATTTGGGGACCCCGACCCAACCAATACCCAGAGACTTCAGTATATAATAGACCCAAAGATACATCAGTATCCGGTGCCCCCTTTACTTTCACAAACATTCACATCTCCGACCCATATAAATCACTGTCCAACTTTCCCACGAAATCTCATACACACCTAAAAAAAAGCAGCACACATATATTTATATAATTTTTCTCAATCTCCGCACGGCCAACCTTATTCCCAACCTCCCGGAATTACGAATGGAATCGAACCGGAAGGACCGCGGAAACTAAAACTAATAATCCTTTTTCCAATTTCCAAGAAGCTTCTATGAAGTGTACTTACCGGAAGAATTTTACCATAACCAGTGCAGGACGCAGTCACCGGCGGGGAATGAAAATGAGAAAAAGGGACAGATGGAAACTAGAAGGTTGGTCGGTCGGTCGGTCGGTCGGTCGGCTGTGGGGTAGGCGGGAAAAGAAAGAAAGAAATAAAGAAAGAAAGGAAGGAAGGAAGGAAGGAAGGAAAGAAACTGAAAGGTAAAAGAAAGAGGCTCGTACAGACTTAGCAACGGAAAGAACGTCGACGAAGTATACAGAGAAAAGTTTCGCGGTGGTTTGAAATGAAACGACAAGACGGGAACGAACGAAACGTCCATGCGAGAAAGTACAGAGAGAGAAAAAGAGAGAGAGGGAGAGGGAGAGAGATGGGAGAAAGATCTCGTCGCATAAGGAGAACGAAACAACAAGAATGCAAAACGAGAAAAGAAGTTGGAGAAGCGGTAGCCACTCGAGAGTGAGTTCTCTTAGCGCAGCCGGCACCTTCGCAAACTCATTTTTCGCGTAACCCTTGCCACCCCACGGTATGCCACTGCCACGTCATTCCACGTGAAAGTACATCGCCACCGCTCGAGTGTCTGGAACACGGTGTTCCGTGGAAAACGGTCCTTGCTGGGCTTCCGGATCGCCGAAAGAAATTACAGCTGTTTATGACATTATTATTTTTCGCGCGAGCACCGTTCCGCCGGGGGAGATATTTAACAGTGGATTGCTGGGCGAGTCAATTTCACTCATTTACGAGGGGTGGTTGGGTTTAGTGAAATGAAAAAAGAATCTGTGGGAAATGTAATTTTTGGAAGAGAATGTATATGTGTGTAAATTGTTTTGAATAAGTTAAGACATGGATATTTGGGGCGCAGGAATTTTGGGGTGCAGGATATTTAGAGTGCAGGAAATTTGGGGCGCACGAAATTTAGGGCGTAGGAAATTTAGAGCGCAGGAAATTTGAGGCGTAGGAAATTTAGAGCGCGGGAAATTTGAAGCGTAAGAAATTTAGAGCGCAGGAAATTTTGAGCGTAGGAAATTTAGAGCACAGCAAATTTGAGGCGTAGGAAATTTGGGGCGTAGGAAATTTAGAGCGCAGGAAATTTGAGGCGTAGGAATTTTGGGGCGAAGGAAATTTGGGGCGTAGGAAATTTAGAGCGCAGGAAATTTGAGGCGTAGGAAATTTAGAGCGCAGGAAATTTGGAGCGCAGGAAGTTTAGAGCGTAGGAAATTTAGAGCACAGGAAATTTGGGGCGTAGGAAATTTAGAGCGCAGGAAATTTGAGGCATAGGAATTTTGGGGCGTAGGAAATTTGAGGCGCAGGAAATCTGTGGCGTAGGAAATTTAGAGCGCAGGAAATTTGAGGCACAG
This sequence comes from Mimumesa dahlbomi, assembly GCA_917499265.3. NCBI lineage: Eukaryota > Metazoa > Arthropoda > Insecta > Hymenoptera > Crabronidae > Mimumesa > Mimumesa dahlbomi. Next base: position 2,974,939 of record OU824113.1, on the reverse strand, counting down.
GAAATTTGGGGCGAAGGAAATTTGAGGCACTAGGAATTTTAAAGCGCAGCGCACAATTCTCAAAACGAAGAGATTCTACTTACTCGTTTGATATAATAAAAAAAAACATACTTCATATTTTACTATCGTACATCTATTCCTATTGCCACAAATATAAACCCCCAGATAGAGTCCCTTATCCCCTTTGCTGTTCCCCTGACAAAAGACAAAACTGCGGGCTGTTATCGCGAATATAAAACGACGCACGGTTTTCAAACATCACGCTGGCACGAATTCCAGATTTTTTTTATCTTCGTTTTCACTAACAGGCTGTCGGTTCGCAGCGATTTACACTCTCCTTCTGCGCCTCTTCTCCGGGACGCTGAAGAGACCTCCAGACCCTTCATTCTTCTTCCCGAGTTTTCTCTGGTCTCGTTCCCGGCCGCGGCAAAGAAGAGGAAAAAGAAAGATAGAGGGAAGAAAAAAAATGAGAAACAGAGCGAGAGAGAGAGAGAGAGAGAGAGTAGTACCTTAATCACGCCCCGAAAGCCACGAAACTCGGCGCGGATAACGCACGTTATGACGAATCGTCGAGTGGGTTGCGCGGCGTGTACATTTCGCGGCGGTCGTTTTTGCAAATTTTTGTTACGAGTACACACGAACCCATGCGAATAGAATCTAGCGGCGTCGCGGAACCCCTGGGCGAATTGAAACGCGGTGTAATTGGACGCGTAGACAGTTACAGTGTAAATGCGGAAAGGTGCTCGCGGAATATCAGGTTGCCGGTGAAAATATTCCACCCGGCGAATATTCTAATTTTGTCTTTTCGCAAAAAGAAAAAAATAGAAAAAAAAAATCTTTTTCCTGGTCCACGTCGAGTTGCACCGTTTCGTTGTTTGCACAATGAATGGTATAATTAATTAATCAGGTTTGTTCGAGGTATCGATCGAATTAAATTTAAGAGATCCTGACGTGTGGTCTGGGAATTGTTGATTATTTATTGATAATGTTTTAGGTAGTTTCTAATGAATTACATCGGTTTCTTTACGGGTTAAAGTTTCACGTTTGGAGTTGCGGAAGACGGTTCAGCTGAGACCTTGAGCAACGTTATCTTTTTGTTGCTGTCCGACACGAAAACTTTGCTAAACGTCGGTGGCAGGTGCAAACATCCGCAACACCTTCGGCAAAGTGTTACAGGGCTGTTTCGACTGGCTGCACGGTGACCAAATTGAGACTCGTCAATTACAGTGTGTCTTAAATGAACTTTATTTACCGGTGTTTCAAACCCTCGTTAAATCATTGCCCGGCTAATAAATGCCAGACGAGAAACAGTGCCGTATTAATCACCTTTTTGCACGTACCACGGGCAACCTGTAATTATGGTTTCTTTATCGATACGAAAATTCGGCGGGGAAGTTTCAAGTCTCATGCATATTTCTCTACGTAGTATCGATCTCAATGTCGGAACGGAATATTAAAGCAAACATGAGAACAAAAAGACGTCACCTTGCCATAATGACAGGTGTAATTCATTGGAAATTCTAATTCGACTATGGAACTAGAATTCTACAAGAAATTACAAAAAAACTATTCATGATTTTCATAAAAATTATATTAATATTCCGTGTTAAAGTATTGTGAAATTTTTATAGATTAATTATTGTATTCGATAGGTTCGGAAGATTGGCTGGGATGATTTTATCTATAAAAGATCCATTATCCGTTGATCCATCGAATGGGATAACGTGTCACGAAATACGATTTCAGATAAAATTTTCCCCTTTTTAACGGAAACCCGGCTCTAAAGTTTCCCGAGGAGTCGAATTTCTATCGAACCGGGAGCCCTGCTAAACACGCCATGTTTCTACACGTTGAGTTATCAATTCCCGTGCGACGTGTACGTTATATATTTCGTTCTTCCGGGTATAAGAGATCGATCCGTATTGTCGTTGTCCCCGTTGTTGTTGCCATCGTTGCAGTTAACGTCAACGTCAACGTTGCCGTGCTCTACCCGGTCCCGGCTGTCTATCTTACTTGTTAGTTCCCCCGTGTACACGCGTGTCGGCGCGGCAACAATGAACTACAATTTCGAGGTATCGAACGGTTACAGGCGACTGCCGATTTCACGGGGAATTAAAATCACGCGTCGGCGGGCGGAGAGTAAAGGATACGTTGGCGGTCGGTGCGTAGAAATTTGTTGGTGCGGAGATCACGACGCGTAGAAATTTGTTCGCAATGGGATTCGAATGCGTAGGAATTTGTGGGCGCAAAGATTCGAACGAGAAGAAATTTGTTGGCGCAGAGATCACTACGCGTAAAAATTTGTTCGCAATGGGATTCAAATGCGTAGGAATTTGTTGGCGCAGAGATTACGACGTGTAAAAATTTATTCGCAATGGAATTTGACTGCGTAGGAATTTGTGGGCGCAGAGATTCGAACGCGTAGAAATTTGTTCGCAATGGGATTCGAATGCGTAGGAATTTGTTGGCGCAAAGATACGAACGCGTAGAAATTTGTTGGCGCAGAGATCACTATGCGTAAAAATTTGTTCGCAATGGAATTCAAATGCGTAGAAATTTGTTGGCGCAGAGATTCGAACGCGTAGAAATTTGTTGGTGTGGAGATTCGAACGTGTAGAAATTTGTTCACGCGAAGATCACGACGCGTAGAAAATTGTTCGCGTGGAGTTTCAAATGCGTAGAATTTTGTCGACGCGGAGATCACGGCGCAGAAATTTCCAAACGCGCGAATTTTAGGGCTGAGAAAATTTCAATGCTCTAAAGTTGCTGAGTTGGGAAATTTCAATGAGAAATATTAATTTAATGTTGCTTGATGGATCAGGTTAGGTTAGGTTAAAGTTTAACCCTTGGAATATCAATCATAATGAAATAGAGATTGATAGACGAATTCGTGTATCGAATCGATGATTTTGATGACCCACTTCGAGATCATGATTTTACAAAGTTTTCGACGGTTCAAATTTTAAGAGATAATATGTACGTGATTTAACTACTGATTCAAAGTGACAGCTACCTTTTCGGATGAGATCTGCAATATCGCTGAATTGCGACGGAATTCTTTTTTTTTGTCACGTGAAATAGGAAAATGAGTGGCGTTTTTACTATAAACGTGACTTATTCAAAAAGTGTTATTTAGTTTCTGTCCGGGGTTCATAGTAAATGAGATTTTCCTGTGAAAATTACCTCGAAATATTTCCCTCTCCGAATTTACCGTCCCTCTACGTCATAATGGACCGTCATTCCGTAATCATGAAATCTTTTGGTAATTACCGTAACATATATCAAATTTGATATCATTGTACCTCATCGCAATGTCAAATCTTTCTGAAAAGTTACACGTGTCAGCAGTGTTTTCATATTTTCCAAAAAAAGGATTCAATACAAGCGAATTACTTACTTGATTCGTAAATAAAAAATCTATTTTTAAACACGCCAAGCGTATCCATCGAAATAGTTGACAGAATTTGAACGCATTAATTAACAATTAAAGCTAAATTGGCTTACCGCGTCACGGATTAAAGGTGAGAAATTAATAGAAACATTGCTAATGACGGAGATCACGTTAAATCAACCGACGCGACTTGGCATCCTTAACTTTCCGCCTTTCGACGTGTAATTTTAATTCGTCGCGATTTTCACGTCGTTTTTTTAATTTCTACACGTTGACATTTCCACGCACTAACGTTTTTCCGCGTTGCAGTTTTAATAACATTGACATTTCTACGTGCTGATATTCCTGCGCCTTGGAATTTTTAAGCCTCGGAATTTCCACGCTTTAGAAATTTCCAACCCTGAATTCCCTTCGCTCGGAAATTTCTACGCCTCGACATACCTAATCCTTAAAATTCCCAAGCGCGGAAATTCCTACGCCCCAAAATTCCCACACTCTCAAATTTCCAGACCCTTAATTCCCTTCGCTCACACCCTATCTAATCCCAAATCACTACAAATTTCCCCGATCAGAAAATCAACCTAAAGAACACACCATATACAACTAAAAGAGGGTCGTAGACACCGATCGCAATCCACGGTTTCGCGATAGACACGAACCATAAGTGGGACACCGTCGTCATACCTCGCTCGGTCGCATAATAATAATAATTGTCGGGAAACGAATCCGCAGAACGTTCTCCACAGCGTCGTTTAACCGTCTTGTGCTCGCGGCACGCGGTTAGTAAGCGATTGTTTCGTAACGTTACCTACCAACCTTCGAGCGTGGCACGACGGAAAGGGAAACAAAAGAGGCTTCTATCTAAATGCGGATTACGTTGCGCATACACGCGTCTCACGTTCCTCAATTCCAGACGTGAGCCCAGGTAGAGGTATGGCCGGTCAATTCCGACGGCCGGTGTCGGATAATAACGAGGACACCTCCAGGAATGATCGATACGCGTATCTCGAGGATGCATCGGCATACCGTTAGCCCCCACACGACTGTGGTGCGGTGAATCGATGCGATACGGTCACTTTGCGTTGGAAAAATATACTGGGCCCAACGAAGATCGTTGATTGAATGTCATTTTTTGTTAATATCTCGGTGGGGGGTTAAGGATGGACATTGAAAATGTTATGGGTGTATTTAGAATAATTATGGGAGACATCAGTTGGTTTTGGGATAGAACGATTTAGTAGGAGATGTTGAGAATTGTAGAAGGAATTGTGTGGGTAATTGAAAGAGTGATGAGGATAGATGTGATGGCATTTGAAGAAGAATTTAGATGAAATGGATTTATATGCGTTTTATACTTAGAAGTTTTGGATTTAGAAATTTGGGGGCCCACATATTTCAATTCTTGGAAATTTAAAGTCTTAGGAATTTCAAAACTCTGCAATTTCAAAGCACAGAAATCTGGAGGCTAGAAATTTATAGAACCAAAAAGTTCAATACTCCAAAATTCGAAATTCCAGAAATTTCAAAGCACACTAACATCAAGGCAGATAAATTTAGAGAACCAGAAGATTCAAAGCCAAGAAATTTAAAATCTCCAGAATTCCCGCGCTTTGACAAGCCAAAGCGGCAAATTAAATTTCACTTCTTACTCTCCGAGTACTCACGACAGTCTTACCGTGCCTGTTGCATATGTGTAACATATCCACGGGTGTCCCTTACCTGTAATCATAAAAATAAACGAGTATTAGAAATAATCCGGCGGTACGTTAGAAACTCAGAAAAATATAATTAGCAATTCAGAAACTGGCACGGGTCCAACCTCGCATGAGCTTGGACATTTTATTCCAGCTTCTCCGTGAAAGTCCGCGGGCCCTACGTTCTAATAAAAACTCACGGGATTCCATTTCTCGGTGAAATAAGACATTCAGACGCGGAATTGAAAAATATTGAAACCCAATTCCATCACACCGCAGTCGTACACCGTATCTCCACTTTCTCCCCGCGACAACTGAACTATTCTCCGCTGCATTAAACAGTCAAAAGATTTCTATATTCATAACACGACACCGGGGTCCGTTTCCACCATGATTCCCCATGGAACGACGTCACCGTATCGCTCCACCACAGTGTTAAACACACAGTGTTCCATAAAACACACAACCCGGTGAACCGTTTTAAACGTCGTTTTCATCGCTACGACGCAGATTTTCACGTGACCACCGTGGTCCTAGGGATACCGGAAAATTCGCGGGAAATATCATAATTAGAGCGCTGTAAATACTGGTCTGCTAATTAGTCGTTATTACAAATGATTATGTAGGGTGCGTGGTTTTCGGTGGGAAATAATAATCAATCTGCTGGGTTGAAAGTGTTAGAAGTATAGAGTCTATACTTCTAGTCTATAGTATAGACTATGGTTTTTTTCTTTGGGAATTTGAAATTTTCGCAGGTGTTGAGAATAACGCACTCTGGACTTTGTGCGAATGTGAATTTTGGAAATTTATCAATTATTATTCAAGATGGATAGTAACAAATTTGTAATAAATTAAAAAAACATGTATATATCTCCAAAATGACAAGTCCCAGAGGACCGATTTTGATTGCAACATAACCAGAAAAGAATCAAAATTAAGACTATTCCCAAACATAAATCTACAACGCATTCTATACACAACACAAATCTTTTTTTACATTCATTAAAAGCCCGTACTCCTTCCATAGGCGTAACGTTAGCCAGTTATTCAACTACCCGTGCCTCTCGTTTACTCTACCTCTCTAACACCCACGTTTCTATCCCTAACTTACCTTTCGCATTGTAACAGGATTACCTTGCGGCAAGGTTGGAAAACAGTCGGTACAATAAGGCCCGGCTGCCGTGAAACGTCGAGATCAGAGCCGGCCATTCTAATTGTAATTCCGAATATTCAAGGATAGACCAGCTCGACTCGTAGGTATGAAGCTTTTAGCCACGGTGAAATGGATTGTCACGTCCGCGGGTACGAGAGAGAGTAAGAGAGAGAGAGAGAGAGAAACGAGTCGGAGGTGAGTATATTCCACCTTCTCGCGATACATTCGGAATGTTGGCTACCATGGAAAGTGGCTGGGGATGTCTACCTGCATACGAGTGACTCCATTGTTCGGAAGTCTTACGGTGTATGCACATACACAGAGAAAAAAAAAGGTGGGGAACACCGACAGAAGTGACACTCGACTCACGTAGATTTTAAACTGCCTCATCGACCCACTGAATTTTTCAAGGAACACAGTCACGGTGTTCGACAATGTGACGAAATCTGGTAAATACAGACGCATCGTTTGTTTGGAACTTGTTTCTGGTACGAGTAAACGGTACACACATCCGTTAACCTAATGGTTGTCGGCGTTGGGACGTTTTGGAAAGGTTCCGGGAAGCGGGAATAATTTACTGGAGGAGATGTCTTTCGGATGGTATTCATAGGGGGATTTTGAGCTATGGGAATTTGAGGTATGGGGATTTTCACGGGTGGAAGTTCGGAAGCGTTGGAAGTTGAATGCGTAGGGATTTGAGTGCGTAAAAGTTTCAAAGGTAGGGATTAGAATGCGTAGAAGTTTCAAAGCGTAGGGATTTCGATGCGTAGCAGTTGGACAGCGTAGGGATTTGATTGCGTGCAAATTTCAGAGCAGAGCAATTATAACGCGCGGAAACTTTAAAACGAAACGATTCGAGTGCGTAGAAATTTCCAAGCGCAGGAATTTGGAAACGCAGAATTTTCCAGGCTTAGAAATTTCCAAGCGCAGGAATTTGAAAACGTAGAAATTTCCACGCGTACAAAATTTCCATTCATAGGAATTTGCGAACGTAGAATTTTCCAAGCGCAGGAATTTGAAAACACTGAATTTTCCACGCGTAGAAATTTCCAAGCACAGGAATTTGAAAATGCAGAATTTTCCAGGCGTAGAAATTTCCAAGCGCAGGAATATGAGAACGCAGAAATACACATCCCAGCAGATTGATTACTAATCCCCCCAAAAAACCATGCACCCCACATAATCATTTGAAATAACGACTAATTAGCAGCGACGAATTTAGAGCGCTCTAATTATGAGAGCGCAGGCCGGCGAGATCAGACTTGCGGATAAAAAACGAAGAAAATCAAAAACATATATCCGAAGGCGCTAACGATCCAGTTAGAACGCCGTAAAAGCGAATAACTTTAATGAAATAACTAACGAGTTTCACCCCGCATTTCGTAAACTCCCCCGGCAACTAATACGACGTTCCCGTCCGCGCACACACACGTGTCCCATTTGAATTCTCGATTAACCCCGCCGTTGGCCTGGCAGGTGACTTAGGGAGTTCGAAGGTTCCGCGGAAACGACTAAACTTTATAGAGTCGCGGAAATGTGCGCGAAAGAACGACCAACTCCGCGGGCTACGCTTGTGTGAGAAACCATAGTCGGTGGAAAATCTTGCGACCCGAGTTCACTATAGACGATGTGAAATCGATGTGTCACACGGAACGATACCGTAGGACCCGCGATACAGGGTGTTTCATAGGACTATAGATGGGATAAAATGGATCGATAACGATAAAAATAGTAATTGATTAATAAATTGGTTGATTGAATTCTAGAAAGTAATTTGGTGAAGGAAATTCTAGAAAAATGGATTACAGTTTAGTTTTCGATCGATGGATGACATATTGTTTTTAAATGTCTTAGTAGATAGGCTATAGGATAGATAGAACGGATACAGAGATATCGAACCAATATTAGTTTAATATTAATCGTACATCTTCTGTCAATATTGTTGAAAATTGGATCTGTAAGTACAAGGTAGACTTGTAACTTAATAGTGGACTAATATTGATCAAGTCAATGTTTGATACTACGTATAACTACTCCCGGCGCTTCATTTAACATTAAACAGCGGAAAGTATCATTTGATTTCGAAGTTATTATAATTATAATTATAACGTTCATAGGATATTTTTATCATGGTTTATTGTTACCCGAGTTTCGTTCTTGTTTTCATTGTAATTATTAACGTTTCTATACTCGTTAGGAGAGTATTATTTTTACTAAATTACGGACCGGGGAGAAAATAAAAAATGAATACATTTAAATTATTCGGGAAATTTAACTAAAGTACTGAGGTACCCACTAGGACAGTTTCCGGTTTTTCATTGCCGCTATGTTTATTCCAGGTACACCACAAGTGCTTGTATACTTTTCTACACACATCCGACATTTTACGTGTAAGCATAAATATGCTGAAAAACTCCCTTGAATCTGAAAACGAGTATAATAACATTACTCTACTTCCGAATGAATTAAAATGTCTAAAATACCAGCTTCCTTTCTACCATCATTTTCTCCGTATGTTCCGAGCGTACATTCTACTTCGAACGTTATTTGAAACGGTAAATTTGTCTCGCGAATTAAGAGGGATTTTTTTCATTCTCTACGCAGAGATTTAGAGACATAAAAATTTCCACGCGCACAAGATTTCTTGCCGACGGAAAATAGAGATCGCAGAAATTTTTAAACGCAGAAAGTTGAGAACGGAGAATTTTCCAAGCGTAGAAGTTTCTCAGCGTACAAATTTGAAAACGCAGAGTTTTCCAGGCGTACATATTTCCAAGCGTAGGAATTTGAAAACGCAGAAATTTCCAAGCGCAGGAATTTGAAAACGTTGAATTTTTCAGGCGTAGAAATTTCCAAGCGCAGAAATTTTCTAGGCGTGGAAATTTCCAAGCGAAGCAATTTGAAAACGCAGAATTTTCCACGCGTAGAAATTTCCAAGCGCTGGAATTTGAAAACGCAGAAATTTCCAAGCGCAGGTATTTGAAAACGTTGAATTTTCCAGGCGTAGAAATTTCCAAGCGCAGAAATTTTCTAGGCGTGGAAATTTCCAAGCGCAGCAATTTGAAAACGCAGAATTTTCCACGCATAGAAATTTCCAAGCGCTGGAATTTGAAAACGCAGAAATTTCCAAGCGTAGAAATTTCCAAGCGTAGAAATTTCCAAGCGCAGAAATTTCCAAGCACACAAATTTGATAACGCAGAAATTTCCAACGTCCAAATTTCTAGACACTGGATCCAAATAATCCCTAAAACTTCCAACCCTAAATCCAGCAATCGACTCGCAACAACACCCCAGGTACGAACCCCAGCTTGTGAAGCATCCTGTACACATCTCGAGTGTACCTTCACTCAGGTACCGGGAAGTTTGAGCCGTCTTACGCGGTCGCGAGTTCCAACGGGCATCCCTCTTCCACTTGCAAAAGAGCGAAGAAGGAGGGGGGGAGGAGGGGGTAAAGCACACCCGTCGAGTTTCGAACTCTTAACTAGAAGAGGCCTGCGATCGACCGTCCGCGAAAAGCAGTTTCGCAACGCAAAACTCGCTAGACCGGAAACATCGATCGCATCCTCCACTCCGTTCCGCGCGGGAAAAACGTTTACGAACGTGTATGGCCGTCTTAGCGAGTTTCGAACGCCGGAAAGTTTCGCCGAGCCGTTGTATACTTGGCGCAGGGTGGCCAACAAAGAATCCGTTCTAGACGTATCCATGAAAATCCGGCTTAAGAAGAGCCAAGTGAACGAGCTACGATAATTTCTAACGGAATCCCACGTGAAAATCGAGGGAAATTAATTTAAAAACCAGATCGATCGATGAAAATTTGTGAAAACAATAACAAAAATATATATAGACTGATCGATATACATTTGAGGGTATTAATTTACTTGCGTATTTAACGTGGAATCAGTGGTAACGATATGAAATTCCGAACCCGCAGCAATATAGCTAATGTAATATTGAATCATGGTATCGTGTCGTATTTGCATAACAAACAGATAAATCATTAATCAGTATCCGTAGCCCCGTGGAAAAGTATCTCTTAGTGTCGTTACAAATTATTCCTACGAAGTCTACACGGAAATAACTCTACGATTTCCATTAATAATCACCACGTGCACCACTGTATATCATTTTTACCAAATATAACATTAATTATCCATCCGTGCCAAACATTAATTACCAATGAAATTTATATCATTAATCAAAACCCCATGATCATCGGAAACAATTCAATCAGCGAATCAAATTAACCAGAAAAAATAGATAGAGAGACAGAGAGAGAGAGAGAGAGAGAGAGAGAGAGATAGCGAGAAACGGGAAGACCGATCCCATCGGATCTATCGCCATCATCTAATTACCCAGAGAGCTCTATCGCGTAATCGATGACGTCATTGAATACCACCAAACAAACGACGTCCAACACGGTAATATCGATCCGTACCACCGAACGATTCGCGAAACAAGTCCGTATGCCACCGATTACCATCACCATCGTTCTTCCACCGCGTCCAATTCCCACCCCATTTTTTTCCCCATCATTTCATGGCGTCCCATGGTATCGTCGCGATTCAATTATCCACTCCTCATGGTGGGCACTTGTTCTTCTTACCGCAGCCAGCCAGGGTGACACGTTCGAGGCGACCGGAGACACTTGGGGGTGAGGAGGAAGGGGGAAGGGAATGGAGGGGAGGGGAGGGGAAGGGGTTGGTACTTTTGCCGGGCGAAAGCTATTTCCGCTGGAGGAGATCTCTCGCTCTGCCAGCACCACGGGAACGAGACACACCGTTGGGGAAAAGACGACGGGGGAAGCGACCACCGGGTACGCTCGATCCATTATGCGGGATCTTTTTTACCCGGGGAAAAGAAAAAGGGGGAAGCCTTGTGCGGAGTCAGCCAATTAACGGAAGCGCAGCTTCCACTTGCCACGGCGAGCCTGTACGATCGTTGTGTTTTGCATTCGACGCACGTCGAATGTATTGTGCTTCTCTCTATTTCGCTCGACTGGACCCAACGCTATCCCCCCCGCCCCTCCAGCTCCTCTAAGTTCATCTTTTCCACCCTTTTCTCGTGTTTTTTTTCCTAGTCGGTTCTTGTTTTCTCGTCGGACCGTGGTCCTTGTCCGAAAGTTTTCCCGCTTTTCGTAAATAGTTTTCCAGCGAAAATGTTATATAGGAACGTCGCGAATCACGTGGAATTTCTGCCGCAAGATTTTCGCGAGAAATCTGAAACGGATACAATTAACGTTCTCATATTTCCGTGGGAACGTTCGCGGGTGAGGAAAGACGACGAAATTAAGAGGCTAAGTCTTTGATTGACCGATGGGTGCTTGATTTGGATATTAGTGTTATTTATATATTTCTAATTATGCATTCGATTAATTTATAATTTATGTATTAGGAGCGAATAGAAATTATTACGCTTGAAAATTATTTCTGAGTTTCAAATATCGGATGACCTTGAGATTCATAACGTCACATATTCCTTCAGTAGCAAAGAGAAATTTCGAAATATTTGACAATTTTTCGAAGGAAATGAAACGGCAAATAACACCGTCTTCGAACCACCTTTAATCAAGTCGCCGGTATCGACTGACAACTACGAACACCGCGGTTCGAGATTTTAATCAACGAACACCTGACCCTTCACCTTATTCCAAACACCACGATACGTTCCGTGTTATCTTCCGTGGCAATATTCCCGTGTCCCCTCACCCCGGGAAACAATTTATCGTTTCCCCGGCGCGTAGGGCGTCAACGTAAATCGCGCTTCAATGACCCAAAAATAAAGTTGAACCGGAGAACAGGTAGAGTACTCGACTCTCCATCGGACATTTCAGCGATAATTTTACCTTTAACCAAAGCCCGCCGACCAACGGAACATTACATACACCGTCGAACCCGTGATAAAAAACCTGCGGTTCTGGGATTCTTATCAGACGTTTATCCTCAACCTTCCCCTAACGTTATTCTAATCTATTTTAAATCTATCAACGACTTACATACCGCATTGAACTTCAACTGCGTAGAAAATGCGTGATAAACGGCCGCCGGTCCATGTCTCTTTTCCCCATCGACAATTTTTCGAGACCGTCAAGCACCGGGGAAATTTCGCACCGGGTAATTTCCATCGGAATCGTTCCTCCCTTCGCGCTCGTATCTCGTCGCCGAAGGGTGTGCCAGGTCGTTGAGAATAATCGTAATGGCCGACCCATCGGTATAAACCGCGTGTCTCACCGTACGCAGCAGGGGGAAAGAAGAGGGTTGAGGATTGAATGGCAGACACGGGGTAAAAGGCACACTTTCGCAGAACTTTCCCGCGGGATGACGACAGTCGCCATTACGAGTACCAGACATACATAGATACGTACGTACATGTACATACATGGCATCGTTCTTCTTCTCCATCTTTTTCCATTCGCGGTCTCGCGCACCTCTTGCATGGAATTTCCGGCATCCGTCGGAATTTTACGACGGTTGCCGGGGTAATCTGGGATTCTTTTTTTTGATTACCTTCTAGAAAGAAGGGGAGAAAGAGCGGGAAGAAAGGTAGACGGGGAGGATCGTTAGATTTTGAAACTTTGGGAGTTCAGGTTTTGACTATCGATGGTAGCCAGTGTGTAGAGTCGTCCAATTTATATTAATACTATTGATTATTAATAGGGAAGATTAAATACTATGATGGAAATTAAACCTAGACGTATATGATCGAAATAGATTTCAATCGTTGAATTGTTCAAATAACGACAAAGGTTGAAAGTGGGAGAGAGGGTGAGTTTCAAAAACAAGAATAATTACGAGTGCGTATGGACGAGAGAGAGGGAGTGAAATATCATTTCGGCGGACTCGGTTAGATTGAATTTAACCGGAAAAAAAATTAAAACATGCTCGTTAACCCCACGTCGTTGTTAACACCCTCACGGCTTTCACTTCTTTCCTGTCGCGATTACGACTCGTCCAGGATTTCGCTTCTGGTATTTAAATTTAATTTGAACTTTCCACCACCGCGAGACGGGGGATTTAAAAGTGTGTACCATGGCGTGGGAGCCCGCGGTTTCTCCCGGTGAAAAAGTTTTTTACACGATAATTCTGCTAATTAATGCTTCGTTTTTGAAAATGTATACGCTTCCGGGTAGATTCGCGTGTGCCTCCCCCCCCCATCCCCTCCTTTCCATCAACTACCCCTCGCATGGAGATGGGGGTGTACACGTGCGCCAGACGAAATATGTTTGCTTTCGCTCGTTAAAAACGGTAACGAAACATTTAAGGGAATACCGTCGCTATCTCGTGAAATCTAGGGAATTATTAATAACACCGAATGTCACGGATATCGTAAGCCACCCTGGTAAATACTCGAATAAATAACCATGGAAATTCTCATTCACCCGGGAAATATTTTAAACACTCTCTCAAAGCTTCTACCAAAACATCGAAAAAGAAAAGAACGGTGAAAATTCCCACACACACTCATAAATATTTTAACTTTTACAAAATGGAAATTAAAAAAAGTCTAGGGAAATAAATTACACTTCTCCGGACTCCCGGAAACACACGCTTTAATACACTTTCCCCATAGATTCCGATTGATCATCTCTCCTAATTTTCCCACTGTTCAGACAATGACTCATCGTACATCATCGCCTCTCACCGGGATGATCATCCCGCACGCACAACTGGAAACAATTAATACCACATCCAAGACTAACCCTGTGTGCGTGACTGTTGATTACCGCGTAGAAAATCGCCCACAGAAAAAAAGGGAGAGAGAGAGAGAAAAAAAAGAGGAAAGTCTATTAAAACACTAGGGTTACATCTTGCCTCGATACTTTCTTCTTCCCGTTTCCCGATGATCGTCGAAACCCCTGAACCCTTGCACGCGATTCATCCCGCTCGTTTCTCTCCGTTCTTCTATTTTTTTTGTTATTTTTTCCACCCTCGCGCGGACCTCGTTTCCTATCCAATGCCGCGAAAAAACCGGGGAACACGTTGCTCGTTAAGCTTCTAATTCGTCGTACCTCTATCCGTCCTACCGCTGTTCTTCCCGGTCGAACGGCGGGTGTTTTCAACCATCGCGAATATCCGTGAAGCTTGGAAAAATCTCACATTCCTTTCGCGGGGGAGGAAGAGGCGGGAAAGGGGGGGTGGGGGGTTGTTCGTTCAAAATCGTTCGCAGCTCGAACGAGCTACCAAAGCCATCGGGTTTTTACTTAACTCGAATATCATAGTCGATCGTAGCCGTACGAGCAACGCTCGAAATACATTCTCCCGACGATCCGGATGTATCTCGATGGATCTTCCGGTTACCTCAAATTCGATAAATCGATGGGAGGAAAATACGCGGAGTGTTCTCGACGTGGATAATCAGGGACACCCTTAAGCGGATACGTATGGAAATATTTGGAGAGGTGGGAATCGACGAACGATTCGACGGTGACGGAGAAAAGTGAAGGAGAACGATGTGACATTATTTATGGAATCACTTCACGTTGAATTTCAATTATCAAGTTCTACAGAACCGATGTAACTCGTTCCAGCTCGACATTATGGAAATGATTTCCATTGTTTATGGATTAGAATGAGATTTTGCGACCGCGTGACGTCGACGGTATCGACGGTGCCGGACTAATCGTCGACACGCCATTATACCCACACACACACACACACACAAACTTACGTAAATATTGCTCGGGGTGCAAGTACAACCCCGCGGTGCAACTTGGTATTCACCGAGTACCCGCTTCAATATTGAACACGCCAATATTTGACACCGCGACACCGTGTCAAGAATGCTTCAATATTAGGCTGACTTTTCCACGAATTTAATATGCGAGAACAATAGCAACGCTGCGGAGGAAATCGCTGTTTAACCCCCCCTTTGCCCTCGATTTACTCGCGCGGTGAAATAAAGTGAAACGCAAACAACCAACGGAGTGAAATTCCTATTCACTCGATTAATTCCCTCAAAGATCAATTATCAGGTGGTATTAAAAAACATATGATCCAATTATAATTCCATGTTACTTAAAAAATTCAAACACCAGTCCCAACTTCAACTTTCCCATCTCCGTCTGACCTACAGTGTCCTTATCCACTTTATCCAGTTTAACCCCTTCGAACCCTGTGCACATTGTAATGTACATAATACTTTTCGTGTTGTATTTCAATACGTATAGGTTTAAACTCAGTTCCAACACTTAATGTACTTACCAGTGAATCTAATATAAAAAAATAACCTCTGAAATAAATATTTTTGTAAAAAGTATATTGTTGCTTTCATTCACATGAATTAAATTAATTTTAGTATAAAATCATTTTTTGTTAAACGAAAAAAAAATCGGGTCTGAAGGGGTTAAAGATCACTTTACTAAATCATACCTAACGATCATCAAACTAAATTCCTAAAAAAAAAAATCATTCGTAGCCCCACGAGGTGCCGTAGTCCCCCGCTAATTGTACCTAGGTACTCCCTGTTCCGTGTCCACGTTAAAAAAAAAAAAACAAACCAAAAAGATGACCTCTCAGGGGGAATAATTAACCCGACGCGGACAGCGTCGTCGATCGTTTCAACATTCCCGGTGCGAAACGACGCCGTCGACCTGACAAATGCGTCCCGTCGACGTGTTTCCCGGCCTGTTAAGAACCCCCGGTGTCATTGCGCGGCCTCTCCACTTTCGTACGGTTGAATTCCATCGAAAATTGCAAACTCTCCAGGGTGGCGACAGGGGGGTTGCTGGGGGGTGCAAGTGACACGGGGAAGGAAAACAGTTCGGCTCGCGGGGATAGTTAGAAAATTCTTTCGCAAGTATGCGAACGACCGTTCGGGCATTCGTAGGATCTTTGACTAACGAAAGAGAGGGGGGCGGGAGGGGGTGGAAAGGAAAGAGGGAGGGATAGGGGTGGGGGGATCGAGATCGCGTTACGGGAACAAATGGATCGCGATTCCATCCTGCTATGCACAGACTGCGACTTAAGATCCCGGAACAATCGAATCGTACACCCTTTCACCTCCCCCTCCCCCCCCTCACCCCCTTACCACCTCTTCCCGGTCGCGGCACGGCTTCGGCTTTCTCCGGTAATTACAAGGCTCCCGGGCAATTAGGCGAAATGAAATTCTGCATAACCCGGCTCGAAATTTCCAACGGAACACTTCCGGGGCTGTTTTGACGAACAATTTCCCGCAGCTGTTTTCCTTAAACCGTTCGCGTAACGTCTAGGTGGTGGTAATGTTTTTTTTTTGTCTTGTTGTTTCTTTTCGTAAGGTGACATGATTTTTAGAGGGTGAAGGGGGTGGGAGTTGGGTAGAATTCGGGTGAATTTTTGTATCGTGTCCGAGGACGAGGATCGGTTGTAAGTGATAGAGGTGTTTACACCGCGCGATTAATCTTCGCGAATTAAATCCACCGGCTATCAATCAGCGGAAGTGGTATTACACTGTCGGTAATAGATATAAATGATTTCGGTCCGAATAAAAAGTTTGAGTTATCGAGCGTTAAAATGTCTTATTTTCTTTTTTTTTTATTCTTATGGGAGAGATAGAGGGAGAGAGGGGGAGAGAGAGAGAGTGGTGGGGGATTACCGCGAAAAGAAGATTTATGATTGTCGCTTTCGAAGAAAATTCCTGGATAAAGAGCCAGTCGATAATTCGGTAATATCGCTAAATTGAATGACTTCGTATTATACTTTTCCTTCCAACGTTTCGCTTTATCCCGATAACAGGAGAGATTTCCCGTTCGAATGTTTCTGTACTTTGAAGTTATTACGGAGTACAATGCCGGGGTCTCGAGGAACTACAAGAGAAATTCAACCTCTATTTTTTTTTTCTATCTTTTCACGGATTTCGGAGACCGTTAGCTTACGTTACTTCGGCCACGACTTTGATCACTGGAACAACTTTGACGTCACGACGTTCGCGGTAAAATCGTTTCGCAATTATACTGGAATCATTACCAATTCTTTCTCGAAGAAACGCATTGCGTTGCTATTTTCACGGGGGAAACGTGAAATTCCATTTCGGGAATCGACGAAAGTTCGCCACTACCACGGGGATAGATTTTAATAACCCCGCTAAGTGACGTCATTCCAACGAACCTGAGAACGACTTTTATCACCGAACGAGCAACACTCGGGCTCGCTTACCGTGTAAATTCATTTGTGGTGTCGCAAGTCGGTATTGTTCTTCGGCCAGGCAAATTTACACAATAATTACGCGGACTCTTTGCGGCACCAGCTGTGACACTTATCGCAGAATCAACCCTCAAGTAGCGCGACAGGGGTGGCTCGAGGATACTTCGGCGTTTCCGAAAGTTAAAGCAGATGTGCGCGAATAAAAAGATTTCAATTTACTAATTCACCCGATTTTTCCTTCATTTTTTTTTTATTAACATTTTTCACACAAAAACACATCCTCCAAATTAGAATACTAATTTTTTAACATACGTTTAACGAGTCGTAATAATTCAAAGAATTCTCACAGACATTGATTTTAATAAAATGAATTTCAAATCGTACCATCGGAAAATCAAAGGAACTTGACGCAGCAATTTCCCCCGGGGGAAACGTATGAACATTTAATACACCTCCGGAGAACCTGGCCATGTGATTCTTAGTTTATGCTGCTAACAGACCAGCCAATTAGGTTGTTCGTAGAAGTAGAACGCCATGTGTGACCAGGCCAGTTGGCAGGGTGCAAAGGGTTAAGTTGACCAAACTTGGAGCGAATCGGAACCCTCGATATGTCCAATGGTCAGAATGTACACAAATTTGTCCGTGAGTATTTGGTTTAGTGCAGCGAACGGAAAACGACCGGAACATGTGTCCGTCCTAAAGTAAAGAGAGGGGACGAGCTAATTACGAAATCATGATGACATCACGTATGTCGAAATAGTGTCAATAAACTCCGGAATATCATATCACGCGGAAAATTACCGGGTTCGTCGGTATTAGTCCCGTAACGGATTTTCCAACGGGAAATATATCACGTGAATTCGGAAAAACGACTTTCCACCGTTTTCCATCGACGTACGTAAGTTTCGAACGTTTAATTCCGCGTAATAATTTCCACCGGCGGAGCACAGGCGCAACGAGGGAACGACAGTTTAGTCGTGTGGATTGAAGAATTCGGAAAATTCACTTCGGAATATTTCCAAGAAGAATTTCACGACCCTTGGAATTCTATTTTACAATGTTCCACGGAGAGCTGAGAATCACAAGAAAAGAATGCCCGACGAGTAGCACAGTCATTTTTGTTCTAATTTCTATCTCACCGGGGGAATAAGTAATTTATTTTCTAACTGGAAAACGACGCGATAATTTCGTACTTTTTTTTTTATCTGATATCTGCCGCGTAAAAAGAATTTAATTAGACATCAAACATACGTGAAAAATAATAACAAGACACTTAATTATCTCGCAAAAAAATGATTAAACCCTACCTAACGTTATCCTGTTACACGAAATGTACATTTCGCTAAAAAAGAAATTATGAAAATCTTATTTCCACTAATAATACGAACCGCTGAAAGAATTAGGGGGAAATTTCGTGGGTCAAATTTCGAGTTTTCGCCGGACATAACATCTGTGGCTCGTGATGGATGAAAAACTGAATTACCGGGGGGTTGTTCTCGGGACGTTTGCTGTATGGTCCCGTTTCTAGGGGATCCGGCCCGCGGAGCATGATTAATCTTCTCTCCCTTTATCCCGTACGCGCATCCCTTATTCGGTGGTGGAAAATATGCCGTATGGTGGTGGTCGGACTCACCCCGTCGCGAGTTTATTTATTTATGTGGACCTAACGAGACACCGGTGTGAATTCGTAAAAGGGGAGAAAGCGAATTTGAATAAGTTTGTTCGCCCGTTTGCACGGGGGTGAAAAAAACCACCCTTAATGCGAGCTAATAACGAGATTCGAGTTTATTTCCGTAAAGCGAAGAATTAAAGTGACGGCGAACGGCGGCTTACGATATTCCGCAAACATCCGACGGAAAATTTCACGTCGACAATGGAGTTGAAAAAGGAAATATAGAAATGGAATGGTATATTATTATTTCGAATTTAGCGGTAATTGGTTCCCGGATTTCCTTTTCAGTAGAAATGCAAAGGTGGCTCAATTATAATATCGTGCACGGTCTCGTAATGAGTAAAGTTTTCACGTTGCTGTCGTGTTTTTTTTAAATAGATATCAAATTACATGTGAATATGTGACTTTCCAGGTTGGTACAAAGGATGGAAAAAAGATGGAATAAAAAGTAGCAGAAAGACAGTGAGTTACAATTATTAATAGTACTTTTTGGGTCTATTTAAATGCGCTTTGCGAACACACACAAACACACACATACGCGGACTGTACAGTTTCTCTTTCGCCCGTAAAGAAAAAACGATGCTCGTGTTATCCGCTATCTCGTTTCAACTTTATCCTATTATTTATTTTTTCCACTCCGTCTATTGTTATACTCACGAACACTTGGGGACGTATTTAGGTCACGTGAAAAATATGTGAAAGACGTGGCATAAAAACGCGACTGTACCCCCCCGCCCTAGGTCTCTTGTATTTTCACGGTGAATTAAGAAAACATTTTCAGTTTTCTAAATTAACATTTAAAACCCGTTTACCATTCGGTCCCTTCACGGACGAGAAAACTGTCTCCCTTTTACAACCTTCGCAACCCTTGTGTACGATGTTTTTAAAGAAAAAAAAACCCTACGGAAAGTAGACACGAGTGGCACACATGTTCCATAATTTCCCGTAATAAATTCAATTTTTCATTCTTTCAAAGAAATTCTAAAGTCCCGAGAACGGCGAACTGCGCGAAAGAAATCCAAAATAGATTTCGCAACCCCCGAATCCCATTCTTCCACGCCGATCGTCTTCATCCCCCAACCGAGATAGGTCTTCCCGAAATCTTGGTGAATAATTTTTTTTTCTTTTCCACCCCCGTAGCCGTCGCCGAGAAACCAATGTGTCCCCCACGTCTTCCCGGAAACCGACGTTATCGGCCGCGACACCTGTGTTCCGCTCGCAAACGACTGGTTAAGGGCGAGACAGTTGACAACGACACACCCCCATTAATTATTTATGTTACCGACCGTCCCGCCGCGGCGAGTACTTACGACCGTGTAAAGGGAATTCACCCCGGCGAATTAGTTTCGGCAACGTTAATCGCACCGGTGCGGTTATGGCGACCGCAGGATTCCGTTGAGCTCGCCGGCGAAAAGTCTTTCACTTTCACCACTGTGTGAATATCGGAAATAACTCTAGAAAGATTTTTTTTGTTCACGCCCTGGATCATATTTTTATCGCGTCTCGGCCTGTTAATCACGGTAAAAAATTTGAATGACATTTCTATTTAATATTAGAACTACCCGGGATTAAATCGGTATATTTGAAAACATTGGATAAATGTGTTAGTAAAATGAGAATGACAGATATAGAAACGTAGTTATGAAGATTTTTATAAATCGCAATGCTGTAAGATTTTGTTATTTTTACCAGAAATTAGAAATCAGCCATTTTGATTGTGTTGCTAATTGTAGCGTTGAAATTGTTTTTGATAGAATCGAGGGCATTTATTCTGGGAAAAATATGACAATTTTTAAGTGATACATTTTTCTTCGATTATGATAATTTGTTGGGGAGGAAATTTGAAAACAAAATTTGCGACGGTTTTAGAGGATTTGTAAAAGGGGCGGCAGGATTACGCGGATCGAAATGTTTTGTTACGGCGAATAAAGGGGTAGCGTATTACAGCTCCTGCGTGTAATATGTGAAGATGTATGGGTGGATGGACGTCAGGTAATGGATATTCTATTCCCATTACTGGCCACCGTGTATAATGACTGAGATACGGAAATCTGAACCTGAAGCTTCGATCGGTGTCCGGTGATAATCATTGCGCGGTCTTCGAAAATTGTGGTATTGTCCTGTCATTAAGATTCTTAACAAACGTCGCGGTAATTACCTCGTCCACGTGCAGATATTATGAAATACACAACTTCTACCTGGTATTTTTTCGTAATTCTCCGGCGGTAATCTTGTAACAAACAATTTTTTATCGGGAAAATTAACGAGAATAATAATAAATAAAAAAAATAAAGGGCTTCAGTAAATAGACGGGGTAAGAATTTAAATTATTTACAATAAATAATAAATTCCAAACGAACCAAAAAAAATAAAATCCTCTGATCACAATACAAACTCGTCCAATTTCTATCAAATCCACGAATTCTCGTTCGCGAAAAATCCAGAAAAAAAATACAGTTTTTCACTTATTTCCCAGCCGATGAAATCACCCACGCCAGTAAACAGATCGTTAGCGAGCGTAATGGAGGAAATATCGTTTGGGTATTAACGGCGAAAAAAAAACGAGAAGCAAAAAAAAAACGTATTTCCAAACGAATTCCCCGCGCGAAAGTAGATACAACGTCGTCGCGACATCGAAAATAGGAGGCGTCGCTCGGAGGCGTCGGAAACGCGGGTTGATGAGATCCCTAATTAAAAAATATACATCCTGGTAAAACGTCGGTGTGGCTCGTTACCGTCGTCCACCCCCTCCCCCACCCCCTACGTCTCTCTTCTCTTTTTCCCGATCCATCGCACGGTATTTTTTTTTTTCTGTAGCGCGAAATGACGCGATCCGGTCGGCTCTTCTCGCAACAGCCACCCCTCCGGTCCCGTCGACGCTCACCCCCCTCCACCCTTCTCCACCCCCTAACACCCTTCTCGCGGGCGTCGAAATCCGTCATTTCCATCTATTCACCCATCCATCCATCCGTCCATTCTTTCGAGGAGCTTGAACGCGGCGCCTCGTGAGCGACAAGCTGATAATTACTCGCCGCGAGCGAGTAAAATCCCATTTCCATGCGACTCTGGTGTCGACGAGAGAGAAAGAGAGAGGGAGAGAGAGAGGGAGAGAGAGAGAGAGAGGGAAACGGCTACCGGTTTCTTTGCGACGCCCGGGAGTTTCCTCGGTAATACGCCGAGAAAATTGAGTATCCGACCCTTAAGGTATATTTGAGAACACGAACGGCGAAGAAAGGGGTGAAAGGGGTGAGGGAAGAGGGTGGGTGGATGGAATGAAAAGAGACGGTGGGAACTGCGAGTTGAACGGCGAGGAAAAACGAGGAGGTGGTACGAATTAAGGGGACTTCGTTAGGCCGTTGTAATAATTACCGCGGCGTCGGGTTGAAAACCGAAACTCCACGCCGTGGGAACGGGGAAAATTTTATTTTTTATCAATGGAGGATCTTCTGGAGTGTCGAAACGGATCGAATGATCGATATTTAAAACGAGAGGGTGAATGGTAGATATACATATAATTTTGGGTATTCCGATGATGATTAAAAAAGAAGAAAAGTGTTAACAAATCGATTTTAAATGAAACCTTATTTTCCTCGTATTTATTAATTTATAAATTCTATCGAAAAATTTCAAACTCACGGGATTAGTTTCACTCATGGATCATTACTTTCCTCCCTTTGTATAGCAGGTGCTTTGATAATATACATACATATATACACTATATTAATCATCTTCTTTTGCCATCGTATAAATTAACCTGCCAAACGAGAGTCCACTGAAAACCGGAGCTTTTTTTTTTCACCCGGTGGATCGCTCTTACAGTCCGGGATACGGTCGCTTTCGCCATCGTTTGCGCAAACTTTCAGTCGTGTATGACATCGGCCATTTCCGTCGGATGTTTACGGGGGTCGCCGGGCTCGGAACGATCAACCGTTTGCAATAAACGAAGACCAGCCCCGGTTTGAAGCGCAAAATCGACGACGGACTCGATAAATCAATGAATAGTAAACGAAAGTAACTGTCGGAACGAGGTTGACGCATGCTACCGTACAGGTTAAAATATTCAACGTGCCGCGGGATTCGGCAAATACGTGTTTCAACTATATCGGATGACACGAAGGGTTGCGTAGTGGTGGGGATGAGGTGGAGAGGGGGGGAGGGGGATGGAAATACGGGGTTGAATCGCGTCAGAAAGATAATTTGTCGTATCGACGACGGTAAAGTGGTAAATTTGATCCGCACAGTTTCGAGCACAGTTTTCCCATGACTGTCGAATACTAATTCCTCCGTTCGGAACGGTTGTATATGTTTATTAACGACGGTAAATACGTCGACGGTGTTAATAATCAAGTGGATGAAAAAAAAACACACACACACACAGTGAGGAAATCCACGCGATAAAACGGAAACAACTTGCTCGAATCGGTTGGAAACGTAACCGAATAGAGTTTTCGGTGTTTGGGAAATTCACCTGCAGAATTGATAAAAACATCACCCCCTTCTCCCTACTACCCCCTCTCCCTCTTGGACGCTAACGGTTTGATTGGCTCATCAATATTTTCTGAATTGGCGAACGCATACGGGCAAACGGGACCCGGGGAAATATTATTCACGGTGACCTTATCCAACTTGTCGGATACGATTCAACGCTTTTCAGAATTGCAAACGTTTCATGGAAAATTCCCGCGTGGTTCCGCGGCTTGAAAGGAAAATTCAAATTGAATCACGTTTACGGCGATCGTGTGTACTTTTATTCATGGCAGCCCGGGTCACCTTCTAATTGAACAACACCGGGGTTTCAGCGGTGATATTCTCCGGGTTGCTGTTAAATCCGCGCGACAGATGGAAAAATTGAAAAGCCGGCGTTCTTTAATCTGCGTATTTCATACATCCGGTACGGTACACGCACGGACGGACGGACATAGATATACACACACAGATAGGACACGTGGAAAGTACAACGTATGTACGGCGTGAAATGCGACTACTCGAAACTTCAGGAGAGCGCGTTCGGATCGATAAAACTTCAAACGAATTCCGCTCTTTAACGACGACGTACAGGTGAACGATTCTATCTCGTCGGGGAGATATCCCTGTGGACTAACAAAAAAAAAAAATATAAAATAAATGGATGCACCGTATTTATATGGTATTTTTATTTTACATTTTTTTTTTGTGCGTGACTCCCGACCGGTGGAAATTATACGGGAACGAAAAATCGATGAATTTATTTTGAGACGCGTATTAAAACGTCGCGTGGGAGACAGATATTTTTATGGGTTTTATATCCGGGTAGAAGTACGTAGATCAGAGTCAACGACCGAACGAATACGAAGATAAAATACGGGAAGATCGTATCGTAGCGGTTTCACCATGTAACGCGTTAATCTTGACAAGTTTTGTACAATACATTTTATTCGGTTGAAGTTATTACACTTTGGTGATATCAGTCGGGTTATGAATTATTCATAGGAAAGTATTAATGGGTTTTTAATGTAAATACCCGTCTGTAAATAACCGTCTGTTATTCCGAAGCAACAAAACAAAATATAACGGTATTTACATTTCATGTCTTATTGTGGCTCGAATGGAAATTAGATTTTTGTTTGTTCCCTTTAATGAGGTTTATATCCAACGTGCCTGAGTTGAGAAAACAAATTTTAGGAGTATCAGGCAAATGGAATTCTTGTTGTATGGGAGGCAGAATTGCGTCCCCGTAGGAATTTTAAATCGTACAAATTTGGAACGCAGGAATTGCCAGCGCACGAATTTCAAATCGTACAAATTTAAAACGCAGGAATTTCCAGCGCAGGAATGTCAAATCGTACAAATTTCGTACGTAGAAAACTCAAATCGTGCAAATTTCGACCGTAGCAATTTCAAATCGTACCAATTCAGAACGCAGGAATTTCCAGCGCAGAAATTTCAAATCGTACAAATTTCATACGTAGGAAATTCAAATCGTGCAAATTTCGACCGCAGGAATATCAAATCGTACCAATTCGGAACGCTGGAATTTCCAGCGCAGAAATTACATGCGTAGAAATTTCGAATGGTGCAAATTTCGACCGCAGGAATTTCAAATAGTATCAATTTGGAACGCAGGAATTTCCAGCGCAGAAATTTCAAATCGTACAAAATCCAAACGCAGGAATAACAAAGCATCCAAATTTGGATCTCTGAAATTTCCTGCGCAGGAATTTGAAATCGTACAAATTTCAAACACAGGAATACAAATGCGTTGGAATTTCACCGCACAGGAATATCCGTCCGTGGAATCTTCAAAGCACACCTTGTCAACGCGACAGAAACGTCCCCTTTGCTTCGAAGCCCTACAATTACTCCCCAAACAATTTCTTGTTATCGATGCCATCGGACGAAATTCCCGGATGAGATCAATATCACTCGGAATAAGCAATTCCTACTGTAAGCGTGAATCTCGGGTTGAAATCCCGGGAAAAGTACGAGAAAATTCGCAAACGTCAGTCAACGTCAAGTAAGAATAAGCAACGGAACGACAGTTACCCCGCCGTAACGCAAAGACAAAGCACCCGGCAGCT
This sequence comes from Mimumesa dahlbomi, assembly GCA_917499265.3. Classification (NCBI taxonomy): domain Eukaryota; kingdom Metazoa; phylum Arthropoda; class Insecta; order Hymenoptera; family Crabronidae; genus Mimumesa; species Mimumesa dahlbomi. The sequence continues at coordinate 2,949,357 of OU824113.1, read as the reverse complement.
TATCGTCCTATTTGCACATATAACGCGCCGTTTCGTATCATTCTTATCCAAGCTCAAGATATGCAAATTTCACCTCCAGCTTTCCGCCCGAAATCCGCGCTTAAGTTCCACGAATGGCATGGGTGTTAACGGAACTTTGCGGAACGAACTTCGCCCGCGTCTTCATGAATTTTCGCGGTGACTACGGGAAACTGCATTCTCCAAATTTCATTTTTTTTTATTCCCCCCCCCCTTTACCGCCGGAAACACGGCAAATTATACAAACGGGCGGCGTGAAATTTTGGCAATTAAACCGAAGCTATCGGGCGACGAGAATTGCCGCACGAACGAAAACAACTCCTGTTATTTTCCTAGTTAAATCGTAGCTGTGAATGGACGAGTAAATTGTGCTGATAAAAATCGATCTATCCTTCCTTCGATATATATCGATCGCAAAATTCGTACAGGTGAAGGTTAAAAGAGAACACAATCAAAGAAGATCCATTTTAAATTTCGATGTTTGATCCAAAATAAATTCATTTCGCAACGAAACATCGTTGGATCCTTCACACCGATAGTTTTTCATTTGGAAATTAAGATGGTTTCCAGTTGGGGGCTTACGTTGCGTCACTATCGCTAAATCCTTTTTAACGAACCGTCATAAAAGGAAGAACACACCCGAATTTCCAGCGGCAATCTATCACCGCTGAATCCGTCGGGATCGAAAATCATTAAACAACTTCCTTTGACCAGAATTTCCCATAAAACTTTCAATATCGAGATCACCTAGAAGAACCTCTATAGCCTCGAAATCCATCGATAAAAAAAAATCCCCCGCTACAAGTACTCCCCGCGAAATGCCGTCGATCCCACGTATCATTTATTCCTTAGAAGGGATCCTCGCGCGATAGGATCTAGGATCTAAGGACATCTTGTTCGTCGCAATAAGATTTCCATGCTCTTTCGGTGCTGTAGACGGTAATAAAATCCGGGACAATAACGTCTCTCTCGCCTCGGGAGGAACACGAATCGCCGGCTGCAACGTGTACGCCTCGAGAGTGGGGGGGGGGGGGGGGGGACGTCGGCGTCGACGTCGTCGTCGACGACGCCGTCATTGCTTTTGCCGTCCGGTTCCCTTGAGAACCAGAACGGAAGTCCGAGCACGAAGTGCACTTCCTTGTAGAACACTGCTACCGTGACGAGACGGGGGTGTAAGAGAGAGAGAGAGAGGGAGAAAGAGAAAGAAAAAAGGATATAAGGGTGTGTCTACGACGATAAGTTAAGTCGCACCCCCTAGGGCAGGTGTTTCAAAGAGGCGATCTTCCGAAGAAGCGTCGGGCAAAAAGTTTCTCCCAACGACTCGTTAGAGAAGCCGGACCGCTTCGGGAATGACACTCTTTTCAACTATTATTTCATCCTCTAACCCTTTCGTCGTGACACCAATTTAACTCCCGCCGGTCTACGGATAAAGATTCACCGAAGTTTTTCAGATCCCGTGATCGATACCGGACGTCGATTAATTTCACGATAGGAAAACGATGCGTGGAATTCCGACGCGTTGTTTCAGTTTCTTTTTACGGGAATTTCACGAGATCTATACGAAATAGAGATTGCGTAAAGAAAAAGGGGTAATTTCGCGTGGAATTTCTTCGTGGATTGACGGGAATGAGAATGAAGTGTGTTGACAAGATAAAATAAAAAAAAAAAAAACAAGAGAGAGACCCGAACGTTTGGTAATGCCACAAAACGTGCCAATTATTAAAAGTTTCCTTCCACCGCGCGGTGTGTGACGTTGATTAATTAAAAAATCACGAGTGTCGATAAAAAAAAAAACAACAACACATCGTGGCGCAGTAAACCCGTCTAGCCAACTACCCGGCAATAATTAAAACGTCAGCAATTGTAGGCAGAATTTGCTGCCACGGGGCGGCGACGGGTTTTACACCTTCCGCGTGTAAGCGACGGCCTTGCACTGAACGTAAATACGCGATCCTCGTGTTGGAAACGGAAGGGTTGAAGTAATCATTTCCGTCGGTTCGTTGGTTTCTTTTATTTTTTGTTAAACGTGAAACAAGCGCCGCGGCAACGCCCAAAAGAAAAATGACAGATGGCTACGGCGGTGGATCGATGGAAAAATCAATTTTCCTCGGTTTCTGTGTGTGTGTGTGTGTGTGTGTGTTTTTTTTTCTTTTTTATTCGTTTTTCCTTTTCCACCTTTATTTTACCACGACTAGTCGTCCACTTTCCCGTAAAACATCGGCGATAATGAGAGTACCCGGCGCAACGGTTCGAGGGAATAAGATAAACGATCGTATAAATGCATTTAATTAGCGGCTTGTTTTCATACGCGACTCCGCGCGGAAACGTGCCGCTAAATTTTCACGAAAGAACCGCCGGAAGTCAAGGATGAATATCGGTCGCTTTTCCCTTCCCTGATAACTCTTTCTTCCCCCGCCAGGGATTACCATTAAATTCCCGCGGAATTGCGATTCTTTCACCCCTTCGCTCGGCGAATATCATTTAACGTTCGCGGTAATGTCGCGGGACTTGTTTAAATGCAACGGCGGATGGGAGAAGTGGTCAGCGTGTGCGACTAATTGGTCGCTTTCCATAATCTAACGGTGCATTTTTGCATGTCGTTAATTACACGATGTCCCCTACCCCCGGAAAGTAGGAAAAAATCACGGTCGTGAAATATGGAAAAAGTGTCTATGAATACAAAGTCTCGAAATTTCTCTATCGAAAGAGAAATGGCTGCTGTTGCAGAAATTTCAAAAATATCCGGTCCAGCCCTGTAAGTTTCCTCCTTCCGAATATTTAGAATACTACGAAGAAATCGTCTCGAATAACGCCTCCAGAAACAATTATTTCTGTTCCAGATGATTTAATAATCGATAAAATATCTCTCCTTTCCGAAACCGTCACCGTAATTTCAAAAATTTTCCAAATCACCACACCATGTATCCCGTCAGATGGGAAAGGGTTAACAAGTCCCTTGTCAGGGAATTACGAAACGTAAAAAAAAGATTAGAGAAGCTGACACGGGGACGGGTAAAAAGGTGTCTCGTTACGGGAAATTTCCGCGCGACACGGAAGTCGTGCATGTCGAACGAAATATCAAACGAATTACCACCGGCTCGGCCCTTTATCTACGCCGTCGGAGGAACTGGGTACGACAGGGGGGGGGGGGGTCACGTGTACCAACGCGCTTAACTACGTAACGTCGGCGACGGCGACGACGTTAACGGAGCCAACGGATAATAATATCGGGAGCCCCGTAGCGGTAGAAAATTATTAGAAGTTATTGCGAAATAATGCCGAACCTCTACCTCGGGGGGTGGAGGGGGAGGGGAGGGGGAGGGGGAGGGCCGCGGGCATCTCTTCATTCGTTCGGAAATTAATTTCCCGCATTCCGTCGAGAATCCAACACTCGGAGTTTTGTAATTTAATCGGCCCGACGGAAACTCCGCGGGAAATCGATGCGTCGACACGTACATACTCACACACACATATACACAGTTACCAGGTACGGGTTAGGTGTGCACCTCGATAGGAAGGGTTAAGTATACTATACGTTGGGGGAGGGGGGGGGGGGGTACGGGGTGAAAAGCACCGTCGGTTGCAATAAGAAATTCAATAATGAATAAGTTTCGCGGTGGGATTCGCTTTATTCGACGCCGACGACGACGGTTCTAACTAATTTGTAATACTTGTTAGAGGAGCGAAATTAGCGCGGTAATAGGTGACAGGGAGGTGGGAGGAGAGAGAGAGAAAAAAAAGGAATCGTTCCACCTTGCCCCTCTGTCCCCAAGAGTTCCCGCCCGTTCTTTTTTTTTTGTCAGCAACGGCGCAAAATTAGTTTCCGAAGTGCTTTCAATGTAATAAAATTTAATCTCCGAAACTTTATTACCCGTAGAAATTTCCGACTTCGCACTTCGACGCGTGACGTAACCTCGTTCGATCGACTGGACGGGAGAGAACAAAAAAAAAAAAGGAAAAATTGAACTTTCATTCTTTTTCATTTACGGCGGAGGAAGTATGCGACAATAGATTCCGCCTGTTCGCGTCGTGGATTTTATTTGCGACGGACATTATTATTATTTGACTCGTTATAGCGTGGCTATCATCTAGCCTCTTAATTTTTTATTAATTTTTTTCCCCTCGGCGTGCAGAAAGAGAATAGGAAATAAAAGTTTACTTTACCGAAACATTTGCGGAACCTGGAACACGAGGGAAATGTTATCTTTTTTAAGTATTAAATATCGAACGGTTTCAGTAGCCCGCCGTAACGATGCTCGGCTAAGTGGCTTAATTACAGTTAAATAAAAGACGTCGGAAAATGGCGGCCGAGCCGGAATAAAAAAAAATAAGAATTTCACCCGCATTCGTATTACGAGATCGCAGTTCCGCCGATAATAACGAAGCTCGTTCTCGTACCGCAATATCAAGCCGATAAAATCAAGACGGCGGCGCATCGTGACTACACACTTTTACCGCTAATATAATACAATTCCGTCGTTATTAAGCAATTTGAATACTAAACTACCCCGTTAGGATTCTAGTGTATTAGAAACAGACTAATCGAATGCGCTCACGGTCGCGTGAAACTCAATTATACATGACCATTCAAGTTTCATAGAAAAAAAATTGATTAAAATTTATTCTAAGAACAGTTTACCTGAGAGAAAAAAGTTTATTGAATTTCTAACCGATATATCGATATATTATCGTGCAATCACAAGCAAACGTAACGCCATTTCTTTAGTCCGACTTCTTGTACAATAGAATCTTGAATTTTAAATTCTTTGTCAATTTGTACCTCACATTATCCTAAATCTTTGTTAAACCCTTCCTTAAATTAAAATTTCAAAAAAAAAGAATATCATGGAAATATATTTGACACAAAGAGGACATCGATAAAGATCCTGTATCTCATTCCAGGTGTAATTCCCGGGTCCCTTAGACCGAGACAAGTTCGCGAAATTGGGTTCGAAGAGAAACACAAAGTGCGGGGCGGTGAAAAACGAGTAGAAAAACTACGGGGTGTGGATAGAGAGGAAGAGGGTGAAAAAGCCATTCGGTTACGAGCAGGTTTACGGCGTGCAGCTCTACGTGGGTAGTCTTTCTTCGATGGGTACACGTAGTCCAGGGCGAACCCGGTCGACGGAATGATAAGGCCAGAACCAACTTTCTCGGCTTCTCCTCGTAAATTAACTGCCAGTTGCTAGATCGCCCGTTCGTGGCCATGCAATTTTAACGACAAATCGGACGGGAACCTTTGAGCCTCACCCCGGGATCCTGACAAGGGTACTTTGCCAAAGCGGTCGACGACGAAAGCCGTGAAAAACGGCCCGACGATTTGACTATCAATTGAAATCATCGCGTCCGTCACAGCGACGGTGGAATCGGAAAACTTTCGGGGAAAGATTCGGGAAATACCGAATAATTATTTCGAATGCAGGTTGTTTAATTAAATTTGAATTGAGACGAGACAATTGGGACTTTGGGAACGAAAACGATTGGTTGAGGGATACGAGTTACACCTGGGACTGTTGCACGGTGGATAAGTAACCTTTTGAAGAAGTGAAACAATCGATTGGCAATTAAGTATGAAAGTTAAGTGAAAGAGAAAGTGGCGAGGGGAAAGACAATGTGAAATGTAGAACTATTGTCGATAACTACAATTTATTTCATTAATATAGGAATTAGAAGGTAATGTATTAAAGAAAATCAGAAATATTAATTACACCTGTTAAAAACAGTCATATTAAAAGTGTCCCAGGTGTCATTGAAAATATCTAATTTCTAGAACAATAAATATTCTTGTTTAGAATCATTTCCAAATATTTCCATTAAAGTCGAAAACTTCGTTGAATTCGACGATGAAAAAAATCAGTTTACTTGTGAAACGTTTCTCTCTAACACCCACCGGAAATCATTGACGAACGTGTTGAATGAGCGCCGCCTTTGATCCGGTGAAAGGATTAAATTGGTCACTCATGCTACTCGTTTCTTTGTGGCGGGTAAGTGACTCTTGTCGCGAAATTGCGTTTAAAACGTAAAGGACGCATGTGTTACTCTTGGCGGGATCTTGACACATTAGAGACAAAGACGTAGTTCATCGTTTTTTTTTTTTCACTCTGCCGGCCTGAAAGACGAAAGATGTAGACCCACGTCTTTCACGGATGAAAAAACAAAAGAATCGCGGTTCTACACTTATGCACGTCGAGTGTGTCAAGTAAGCCGCGAACGTGTGGAACAAACTTCACAGTTGACAAATAAATTTCAACAGTCAATTGTTCGCAAAGAATTGTGGTGAAGTTTTTTTATTGATTAATTTCGATCAATTAGAATCTCGTTAAAGTGTTAATAGCGTATAAAAGGATAAATCATAACCTGTGAAATATATTAGTGATGAAAATAAATTTATGGTTTAATGAAATTTAGCGGAACAAATTTTTCTAATTAATTTCGAAACCTCTCGGAAGGACGCTTTTAATTATACGAAACATGTACACCCGCTTCGTAATATTGTTATTAACCGTTGAAATATCAAAAACATAATCGCGGGTCGCGTGTGTTTGCGATGTAAATGAAATTATAAATCCATTCTAGCCCGCGGAATTGGTGTAACGCGCGGTTTTTTTTTTCGTTTGTTTTCAATTCGAAACCGCTTAAAATCCACGCTTTTAATTATGCGTGTGAATAATTTTCACTCCCCTCCCGGTAATGACGTTATTAACGGTTGAAATGTGTGAAACACAATTAAGTGGTGAATGAGTGCAAGAACGACGTGTAATTATTTAGCAACTGTATGAATACCTTCGTAGGGACCCTTTAGAAACTTGGCGTGAAACCGCTCGACAATATTTTAGTCCATTTAAAGTACTTGACGCGGGTAAATTTAACAATCGACGCGGTGACTCGGAAAATATTCGATGATTTACTAGAACTTCTGGTGAACCTGCGGGATTTCTACTCTCGACGATCTCTCGTCCGATCAACGACTCTCCAGTTTTCCGTTCCTACGATTAGATGATCTTTTTGCAACGTTTTAAAAAAAAATAAATAAAAAAATGTTCGTCAATTGACTTTTGTCTCGTCTGCAAGAAATTTTCATCTGACTTTCACTCTTGGATCGCGAAAAAGATCGGTGGTACGAAGATTGTTTCTTCATAATTCAACGTGTTTAATTAATCCCATTTTAACGTTTCGATAATCTAACGAGATATAATTCCGCGCTGCTATAATTCGTCGCGCAATCGATACGATTTATCATCAGTGGAACGCGTTGTTTAATTTATTTGACAACGGGGGAAGCGACGCGCAGAAATTAATATTAAACAATGATGCCGCGGCGCAATAATGGATTTCGTTCGACATGCAAAATAAATGTAAATCCGTCGAAAGGTAAATTAGCATTCTCGTTAAATAAACGGACCGCGTTATTATGTCTCTTTTTTATCCCCCCCCCTCCCCCCTCCGTTCAATTTCGAAAAATCCGCGACAAGATTTCGAAAATTCGCGCAGTTCGCCGATGTTCGATCGCGGAAAAGTGTTTGCAACGTCTCTGAATTCAAATCTGTTGCCGAATTACACGCGAATCGACGCGCACACCTATGCTACTGCACGTGTACACACGTGTACGTGACAGAGTAGAAATGTGTGCGACGAATGGGATCAACGAAACCAGCTGCTACACGCGAAGAAACCTTTATCACAGAAAAATTCCTGTATTCCAATCCTTTGTCACGTATGTATGCGTGTGTATACACCACGGTTTGACACGTATACCATAGAATCTCGGAATGTCGCTGGTAATTACATTAATAATATAAATGAACAAATTTCTTTCTTCTTCAGCGAAACATCGTCCGACGGAATTACAAATGTTACAAATTAAATGTCAGCGTTTGGCAAAGTGGGGAAAAGGACTGTTCTTTTTAGCGAAATGAAAAGCTGCACGGGAATTGTGAACGCGTTTCCGTGAATAACATTTCGAAACAATTTACTTTGTCCATTTAAAATATTTGATCCGAGATAAATATATATATATGTATGTATATATATGTATGTATATGTAGAGATACATTTATCCCCGAATAACTCGAAAGATTCCGATAATTCCGGTTACATTATTTCTGATATGGATTATCGGAATAACCTCGTTTCTCCCCTTGTTATCCGGCTCCCATGTGACTTCTACTTAATAGATACAGTAGTATGAATAATCGACCCCCTGCTAGGGGATTATTTCAATCTCTATTATTCACCAGCCACCAAAGTCGACGCGGTTTGCGGTTTCTGCAAATGCAGCACTTTCTACGGCGATTACGATCAATCGTCTATTGTCGTTCGAAAATGGAACCGGCGGTGTCTTTTGTTGCCGGTGTCTTCGTCTGGTTTATTAAACTTTATCCATCTGCCCTCTGCAACCCCCGATCATATTCAAGTATATCGTTTTTGCATCTTTATTGCTGATCTATGATAGAAACGGATAGAGAAAAGACCGTTCAAGAAGGAATTTTTACGTGAAAATTGTTATTCTTATTAAAGGATACGGAAAGGATCGATGAAATATTAGTGTTAAACAATTTTCTGGATCATTTCGAACACCCTAATACGACGTGTTTTCACGGGAGCCGGTAGTTCGCTTCGCGGAATGCAAATATTTTCCATTTAAATATTTGGGGGATTGGACATTGGAAAAATAAATTCGGGAAAACGTGCGAACTGCGCGAATTGTATACATCCGCGGAGTAAGAGGTTTTTCATCGGTTTTACATTGTCATGTTCGTCAAAATACTGATGAATCGGAAACGCCAATGAGGGTGGCAAAAAATAGCGCAGCCTCTCGATAACTTTCCAACCATGACTCTCTACAGGTGGAAACTATCTACGAACGGAAAGTTACCGAGATCCCCCAACATAAAAACCATTTCATTTCGAATTCACTTTAACATCCCATCGGTAAAAATCTAGGAAAATTGAAACGGTGGAAAGTTACAGAGCTTCCATCGCCATTAAGCAAAGTTACAAGACTGTATTATATAATATTAAGATAAAAAAAGACTATTTAATTACATCCTATCGCTTCAGAAAAATTCGAAAGCGTAGCGAAAACGTTTACCAAAATTTTCCCCGCGAATTTCCAGTTTCGGAGTTTCGAGTATCAAAATTCATCGTCCGACGCCCGCGTTTGTTTACCGCAATTAAGCTGGTTATCGGCGCCGGGACGTCGATAAGTTTCAACAAGTGAAAAACGACGTCTGATCGTAGATGCAGTGGAACGGTCCCACCACGGCCAGACATTTTAGCCTGATAAATGCAAAGCGCGTCTTTATATCCCGGTCATAAATCCTGCCCGATATCGTGCGCGATTTATGCATGGACGTTCTTGTCAAACCCGACCTTGGTCCATGAAAGCCAAACAATATCTTCAAACTGACGCAAACACGCGAAAAAACACACACACACACACTATGGGAAGTTGGAAAAATTCCGCAAGAAACAGAAACGTATCGATTCACGGTTAAACGTTGGCGAAAGAAACCCGTCAACGTCGCGACGACGTCCCGACGACGACGTCTTAACGGAAAACATTTCCAACTTCCCGTAAAGCATTATTTTCGTTACAACTTTCTATTATCGTGTATTTCCGCCGTTCTTATTTCACGGAGTCTCCGTTTATCGAGCATCGAGACACACCGAGCACGATTTCCCGGGAAAATTACCAAATCGATACTCGTTAATTAACCGAGTACACGCCGCGATAACGAGCTAACCTTCAATTTCAGGGGAATTCAGATTATACATATTGTATAATTTATTTCAAAGTGAAATCTGTCGGTTGAAAAAATCTAACAATTAGACAAATCTGGGTCGTCATATTGTTTGGCACATCCTGTCGATAATTATAATAATCATAATAATTTCTATAATATCCACCGAAATAACACAAATCACTCGATACCAAATCACAATTTCCAAGATCACTATTCTTTCATCCCTGATTTCACACCGCGTGTTCATCTCGACCGTAGGTATCCTTTCCAGGAAATCACGAGCTGATAATTAATTACAAGCTCGTTACGGCTAATGGTTTCTTCATCGACGTCCCGAAAACGAGACCCGGGGACGCGACCCGATAAAAGGACGTGGATGGACTGCGGCGAATTAATATCTGGCAGTTTGTAACTCGCTGGAAAGTTCTAATTTTCTTTTCTCTCTCGTTTTTTTTTTCGCTCTCTATTTCATTTTTTTTCTCTCTTATTATTCGCGACCCGAAAGAAGAAGCGAGTCTGCTCGACGGGACGGCGGCGGGCGGCCACTTAAATTATCGACATGCCGGAGCATCCCGGCCCTTTAACTGTGGCAAGTTGACAAAGTAGTGAGAGCGTCGGAAGTTTAATTGAGGAATCGTAAGGGGGGGGGGACAAGTTTTTCCCCGTGGGAGGCGGGGCCGAAGATCGTCCCGGGTAATGAAGTTGCAAATCGAAGCAGGCCCGGGTAGAAAAACGAGCCAGCCTCGAGGAGTTTGCCCGCGGATGGGGTAAAAACTTTCCACCCTGCGCACACACCCCAACTTCCGCAGTCTCCACTTTACATAGCGTTCCCCTAAACGCGCTCGCTTTTCCCCGTGATTTCGGCGGGAGTTCCCGCGGGCGAAAAAAATCCGCGGGACAGGACTCGATTGGACGGTGTTTGGGTACGACGCTTGGCGTCGCGACGTCTGTGGTGTCCAGGGACGAGATTTAGGTGTCATCGAACCCTTATGATCGGGATTAATTAGGTGTAATACTTGGTGAAGTATTTGGGTTTTTTTTTGTAAAGCTCGTGGAATATTTAACCCATTCGCTGCCAAGACGAGTATACTCGTCCTACTTTCAATATGTTATAACATATAGGGTATTGAATTAGCAAATTTTTTGCGACCACAAACATAATTATACAAATGTAGAAAACTTGAAAAAATACTACGAATAAAATTTATTTGTTAACTTTGGTAAACTATACCACTCAAATTATAAATGGCAATGACAATAACGTTATATAATTTAAGCTTGGTAGTGAATGTGTTAAAATGTTCTGAATTGTCGAGGGTATAATGATATTTGCAAATTATAGAATATTTAAATGTTTGATGTCAGGGACGAAATATCGGTGACGAGCAATTTGAACGTGTTTTATTGGAAATGAAATTGGAATAATTTGAAGAATATACTTTGGAATCTGTAATTATCGCAACAAATTAACTACCTCGCAAGTTTCCTTAAATTCACGGAAAAATCGGCGAGCAAATGTATATATGTATGTTAATTTTCTTAATTCTGGCGAAAGTATGAATCGATAGAAATTTCTTGGCACAAGAATGTAGATTGCAATATAAATTTATACCCTGTTTCCTTGAATATTAACTCGAGTCTAACTCGATAGACCCTCGCACAATGTTATTTACTATTCCGACTCTACTCAGACGTAACAGCTGGCACACATTTTAGTTCGAAAACTAAATCCGAAACTAAATCGATAACTCAGTTATTGATTGTACCATGCTAAAGGTTTGAATACCGACGACATTGTGCGAATGGTAGCGGTTAATATATCACGGTGATTAAATTAATATCAACATTAATCCCCATTCCGAGATGTTAAACAACAATATCCCGCGGAGTTACCGATTCTCCCTGCAACTTCTCCCAAATCTATAAACGTCCAATTTAATTTAAACAATTGACAATTATTTTTTTCACACGTTTCAACTAATCCACATAAAAACTACGATATATTAATTACTTCAGTCCAATCATACACACGTGTTCGTGACACGTATTGGAACACCGGACTCGTTACGGGGTTAATCAGCAGCCTCCGTGTGGTTAGAACACCATGAGAATCGTATATTATGCACACGTTAAGGGCACCATTGTCACGCTTACGCGAAGCTGCAAGGTGTTGTTTAAATCAACGGCGCCGCCCGACGGACTAATAAACACGTTAACACGCGTCAAGTAACCTCTTGTAAAGCGTTACATAATCTATCATAATGTTAGTCGGTCTTGGCTCCCGGGTTAGGTACGAAAGTTTTTCGCCATACATCATCAGAGTGTTATTAACGTTACCGTGTAAGTGACATACGTTCTCGCGGTGGTTTGTTTTTCTTGACCTAGATCACCCGGCAAAACTCGCGCGGTCCATTTAACCAGTAAAGACCTTTTCGAGTTAATTGCCAACGTGACTGCAAATATGAATCTCTCCGGTGTTCTCACACCATATACAGATCTGTCCGTGGCTTTCCAAAGGTGAGCGCCGTCGTCCGTGTGGTAATCACTGAATCGCATTCATCGATAAATGGGACACACATATACATATACATATATACATACATATAGAAAAAGGAACAAAGAATTTCACTGAACAGCAAAACCACTTTTCAACCATTTGTTAGTTAACCATGTCATCTCCCCATGAATTCAAACGACACCGTACTTAATTGGATAGAAAAAAAGAAGTGTATATAAAGACTCTAAATTAGAATCGTACGCTAATTAGAATACAAGGGTAATTTACCAACCCGTCGCCAAGCGTCGACGCGTGTCGTTCACCTGTCACTTGAATGCCACACAGGTAACTAGATTCGAGTGTATTCCACTCGATTCTGAAACGGGACGACGAAACGAGTGACGTCGGACCTCGTTTGAGAATGTCGTCGACGTTTTACCAAGCTATCGGAACGTTACTCTACCTCGTCGTATAGACGATGAATTATTTCGTCGATTCCGTCGTATCAAATGGCACGACGGTATTGCCTACAATTTTTTTTTTGTGTTACCCCCTCCATCGTCACCCTTGTGCACGAGATCCATCAAAAGGAAATCAGGACGCGGGTCTGTTTAAACACAGCGATACAGAGGGAAAAAGGAAAGTGGTTCCTTGTCTGGTTTACTTTCTCCCCTCTCTCGCGGTCCTTTCTCTTTCTCTTCCTATCGGCGTCTCCGTCGCGACGGAGAGTGTTGCACCATATCGGCGTTCCAATTAAGCCGTGCCATCTATCTGCCATACCTATTTCCGCAACGGTTTCAGATAGCAACTCGAATCCGCCGTATCTTCGACGCACCGGCCATTGAGGAATTATTGCGAATTATTGATATTTTTTTGTTTTCAATTGCACGTGGACCGACGTCGGAATTCGGGGAATCGATGAGTGGATTTCGGGATTTTTTCGGTGACTTTTGATACGACTCGCGGGAATATTTGGATACTGGTTTGCTTGGGAATTAATCGTATTTTATTGTCATTTTTTTACGATGTGGAATCGTGAGTGGAATGCTAATTGGTCGAATGCCACGGATCGCCATTGCGGTGTGTGTATTTTGTGTATAAATGAAACTATTTTTAAAGGTTTTATACGGTATTAATTTGTTAATAGCATTGTGGTAACGACGGTGGTATCGAGAAATGATAAAAAATAAGTAACTTTTACACATATATTATGGGGAAGACAGAATTCCGAAGTCGCATAGGTTTATGGTGGCAAAAAACAACTTACTCTGTGTTAGTCACTCCAATGCTTCCGACGATTGTTGTTGTTGTTTTCTTTTATTTTCGAAAATTCTCAATTTCGTACGGGGGTTGAATTGGACGAAATGAACATTTCGAAAGAGTTCCCGTGACAATGGGACATTTCCAGGAACAAAAAACGGAAACACAAGCATTCCTTTCAATTCGTCGGGGAAAAAAATTAATTCAACGGAACGAGAAAAAAATTCCACGCGAGGATTTTCCGCGATCGTCCCGCGAAAAATAAATAAAAAAAACAACCGGGGGACACTCGCGCCGATGAAGTCATTAATCACCTAATTATCCACTCGCAGCGAGTGGGCGGAAACAAAACAAAAAAATGGAAGTTATCAAATAAGTAATTTTTTCCTGTCACAGCCCGACGAATTAACGAAGAGAAACGACCGTGAACGTTCGTACGTCAGATACGTCGACGTAACCGTGCCAGATGGCACGGTCGACGATTCGGTCCGGCCGCAAAACATCCCCCGCACCGAACGGTACCGCTGATAAATGTGGATTTCGAATATGATTTAACGTCGAAAGGAAAGTATGAATTAAACGCGGCAAGAGAGTGCCGGCAACTACGTTAATTTCCGACATATTGTAAAGCACGCGAGTGCCTCTGGTTAAAATTCATCAAATCGCGAAAGATGAATCGAATAATTATCGAATTAATTGAACATTGGTAAATAACGAGATAGTGGGGGGTGAGGGATGAGAAGAATGATTAAAATAACTCCGGGGTGTGTCGTTAATGAACGCGTGACGAAAGCAATAGTATGTTTTTTTTTCTTTTATCATTTTTTTGTTTTAAGGCTGCGTTGCAATTTTTTTTCGAACACCTTTTGTTCCGTTACTGGCTTTTCCAATCCCTTTTCCGCGTAAATTTTTTAATGGCCACACGGAGAACGCGGTTCACATGGAAAACGCCGTATCGAGAATGTAAGTGCTCTTTTAACTGGAGTTTTTAGCACTATTATGTTCCCAGCGCGATTCTAACTGGCAAACTTTTCGCGGAATTGTAAACTGCGGATTATTAAACTGCTATCCCGAATGTAGAAAATGGTAAACAGTCGGGCTAAAAGAGGGTCTTGTGTGCTCGACGACGTATTATAAATACAAATCTTTGGCGTTGCCATTCACGTGCTCCGAAAGGTCGGGGATATTTCGAAAACGATTTTCATATTTCTCTGCGGGGATTTTGTGAAAGAACGTGAAATTTGTAACGATACGGTTTCATCAAATATCGAAAAAAATGTCAGTATTTCGAGTTATCAATCGAAATCAAGCGTAAAATAAAATATGAACCACAGAGAATCCCTGAAATTGTCAATTTTCCACGAAAATGGAGTTTGCGAAAAAATTACCGAATTTTCACAGACCACTTCGCAATTAATTTAAAAAAAAAAACTCTCGTCTATCTCCCATATTCACTATCTTCCAATTTTAAAAAACCTGTCAAAGAATTCGAACTATCAAAGGATCCAAACAACGTTTACAAAAATACAAATACAAAATCATATAGCTCTACAGGGTGTCAAACAAATTTCTAATTATTCAACAAATTAATTTGAATATAAAATCTTATCACTCAATCAACTGATTCTACCCTCAGATTAAACAAAATACAAAAACTGACGTCACTACATTTCTTCTATAAAACACCCCAATTATCCACCCCCGCCTTTCTCTATCGAAGAAAAAAAAATCAAACATACATCGAAGCAAATTCATCGCATCTTCAGGTGAAAGATTCTTACGTAAATCTCCGCGATACGTTCGACTGCGTAAGTCCTTGGCCGAACGGAAGAAGAAGGCTCAAAGGATCACGATAGTCCGTGTTGCGTGAAGTGGGTCGTGTTTAAGACGGACACCCGTTATCTCTCGTCGGATATTCGAACACTGGCGATAGACGTGCGGGCGCCGGAAACGCTCGTAATGCCCGGTCGACGTGCGGGAAGAGAAAAAAAGAGGGGGAGGGGAGGGGATCGGCAAAGATAAAGAAACAAATAGAAGAGCGAGGAGCTGGAGAATCCTTCTGCTGGTAGATAAAAACCGGGAATGGAAAGGAGGAACGGTGAAAGAGCGAGGAACAGCCCGGTGAAAAACGAAAAGTGAAAACGGAAAAGAATAACACACCTGCCGCGATTTCACGTTTCTGATTGCTCGCCGGGGCTCGTTTCTAAATGAGATTTTTATTATCGTTAGTCATGAGAGACAACAACGACGACTCCGAAGTCGGGACGTCGTGTCACGAGGGGATTAGATATATGTATAGTTTCGAGAGATCACGTGGTTTCTATGTGGTAGGAAATGGTGTGTTGGTTGGGAGACACTGTGGCGGGATGGAAACACTATCGTATCGTAAATAATTACTTTGGATGATTTACTTTCGTTAGTGTGTGTCTATCGGGTGCGGAACGGTGTAATTTGCGTGTAAAATTACGCTACAGGGAGTCGAAATGTTGAGATATTTGAAAGGATCTGGGGAAATTCTCAAAATCACTCGGTTAACGCATGTTTTTCCATTATTTTCAACAATAACCATTTTCCTCATTTTTAATCAATATTTCTTGAAATATTTTCGTATTAATGAAAATCTTGGGCAACGATTGGACCAAGAAATAATCGAATCATCGGATATCGAATGATCTCCATACAAATACAGTCGGAAAGAATCCGCCGTCAGGAAGAGCCGAGCCCCCAAGACAAGATTGATGGATCGTCTACTTTCTATTTTCCTGTTTCGAGTAGGTATAAGCATATTACCCGCGTATCAGCATTTATCAGACACGAGTGCATCCGGAGAGCGAATGGCGCGTGCGATACGAGAAGTCCGGGCCGATGCTAAATTGCTAGCGCACGGTTATCAGTAAATTAGCATTTTGCCGGGGAATTATCGATAAATTCGGCAACGCCGAACGGACGGAACGAGGAATGACTCCGTATCCAATTAGCGTGCTACCAAAAATGATCAGCGCCTGATTTGTCGAGTTCCCGGTGGGAATTATTGCGGTTCGATCGACGCTGCGATTTATTATTTCCCTCTAATTGCCCGAAACGGTCAAACACACGATTCGTCTGTCGCTCGCCGGGACGCCGTTGTCCCGTCGAATGAAAAATTTCGTAACGGTGACTCTACGCGTCAATTAGCAGAGACGGGTTATGTAATTACACGCTGCACATTGAAACGAAGACGAGACTCGTCACACGGAAATGTGACGTAGAGGATGACTTGTTCGTGTGGCGACAAAAAGATTGTTGCAGCGTTTTATTTATCGGCAGGATTATAGACCAGTTCAACCTTGTAATATGAGGATAAACTTGTGTTCGCATGCAGATAATACGTTTCACAATGCTCGGAGTATCTAATGAGACGTTACGTTACTGTAGTATCATGCCTAAAATAATTTAAAAAAAAAAAAGAAGAGAGAAAACCTTTTGACAATATATTCCGAACGAACGAAAAGCAATTACAGAACGCGAAGTTACTCAATAACAGGCGGCGGATCGTAAAACGTATCGCTATTATTCCACGAAATTAACGCAATAATTAATTATCAATACACATAATTACATATGTCTCTCGATTCAACACAACACTTCCTTCTTCCCGAATGAAAAACTTATCCATCCAAGCATGGACACGCGAAATGAGCCGCGAATCCACGTGAAAGTGTATCCCGCCGTCAACGTACTAATTAAAACCCCGTAATTGCACGATCCCAATCAAATTAGCAACAACAGAAATCTGAAAACTACAAAAATCACGGCGATAAATCATAATCGATCAAAAAGAGAAAAAAAAATCAAGGGTCCCTGTAAATTAATCCCGTCACCGATTATCTTCCCGGCAACTTCGCGGGACGTCTTCCCGAACTTTCGCGGGATAAGATATCCCTATTTCGCAATTGGAATGAAGCCGATCCCCACGTCGAATCGCCGTGGGGACGACCACGCTGGTGTTCGTGGATTTCAGCCAGCGGAGACTCATCGTCCCCGCGAACGACGCACTCTAAAATCCAATGGTCCCCGGGGTTCTGCCAAAAAGGCGAATTTAGACCTACCATTCCGTCGCGAACTTCCGGCCAAGAAGGAGGAAACTTTCGTGGCCGAACTTCTATTCCGCGGACGCGATTCAGTTGCCCGTAGGCGGAAGAGTTTCCGCAAGACATTTTTACTCCCGGTTTCGAGAATAATGAACGTGAAGGGGGGTGAGTGGGTGGATGGGGGGAGGGGTGGGGGGATTCAAATGGGAACCTCTAAACATTTTCGTTACTTATGGACGCAAGGGAAAATTCCCGAGCGTGGAAAGTTAGAGGGGAATCGATTTGGTTCTGATTAAATTGTAAGTAGGTTCTAATTCTGCGGAAAATTGGTAGTTTCTGGAAGATTTGGCTGAATGCCGATTTACGAGAATTATGTTACGCGTTTCGCTATCTGCCCGCGATCGATATCTTAATCGTACGGGAAATACGTTGAATTTGAATAGTAAATAATTCGAGTATCTATAGAAATATTGTCCGTCGATTAGAAAGTAATTTTCTGTTTCTTTCGGAAGATTTATGATTAACGTGTGAAATATTACTTATACGTGATAAGACTTTTACCTAATTGTGACGGGTCAACGAGCGAAACACCTGGCAGGTATTTCAAGAATGACTGATATCGAACATCGCGATAATGATAATGATGTTCGCGTCAGCCGGGGGTTCAACGAACCGCGGCGTGAATCAGCCGGTATGTTTTCTTTACGGCTTAGGACTCACCTGAAACAGAAAGATAACGGGAGAATTAATTATGCAACCAGGTATGTACATACACGCGATCGGTTGTTATCGGGGCTTACGAAATAATTCGCTATCGATTAATCACGATTCATCGCGATCGCGATCGAGTATTAATAATTATTCGAGAATGACCCCGACTTGACTTTACTTCGCGGGAAAATTCTCACACCCAATAAATCTTCAAACTATGTAGTAAAAAAACCTGAACTGACGTAATTCTACCTGGACGATTTTCTACGAATCGAATGTAACATAATAAAATAATGACGAAGCATCGAGATGTAATTACACGCAATTAAATCGAGCATTAAATCCACGTTAAATAGTAATCGGACAACAAACTGCCGATGTACGGGGCAACTTTTACACGGTTCTCTTATTACGTAACATCGCCATAAGGGATATTAATCGGTCGCGTTATTATGAACGGGGAATTTATCCGCAAAGTCGATATGACCGAAGCTGCCTTAGGGATTTGCACGGGCGATACACTTCACGGCCGACAGAGCCCTGAAATTACAGATATCATTGATCCAGTGGCGTTCGATTTTGGTAATAATTTCGATGTCAAAGCGTATCCCTGTCAAACTGCCGTTGACGGCCGTGAGAAACGTGAGAAACTGCTGTTTACCGGCCTCTGCCCGCTAGAATTACATACATATTTATCATCGTTCACTCGAACATCGTGTTTTCGTGTTGCAAAAATACTCTGTCCCTTTGTAAAGCAATCCCCCGTTGATGTAACGAGATCGCAATTATGTTTCGCAAGAATGTTAGGCGCGAAATTATGTAAATACAAACTAGCGTCGCTTTCGCTCGCGTATTTTTTTCTTCCTGTCTGTGGAAAATGCGCGAAACGTTTGGAAATTCGGTGTTTATCACCAGAACTCTCGCGACGCGACCTAATAACATCGTTTAAACTTTAATCGCGCCACGGAAATAACGATGGAAAAACAAGATTGAACTTTCTGCTAATGGGAAATTATGCAGTTGGATATGAAAATTATTTTTTTTTTTTGGAACGCCATGAATAGCAGAGAATCGTCTTGAATATTTAAACACACAATTCTCGTTTCCAGATATTATTTTTTTTTTGCATCTTCGTCGATAGGATATTCACGAGTCACTTAGCGTCTAACTCGACGGTTGACGATGATAATGATAAATGAAAAGAACACGGATTAAACAGCTTGTACGTGTCCGTCACCCTGTAAAACGTGATAATTACAATCGGGGGTAGTTTCATATCGCGAACACAAATGCCGTTGGAATCGAATCGACGGAAAATGATAATTTATTCGGTGTCATTAAATGCCGGCGATATTTACCACCGGTCGATTATTCGACCAATGAACGTGTTAGAACGCTAGAAAATTATTGTATCCACAAAATGCATTGGATTCGACACAAATTATCCGGCGTATTATCGTATCACGTTATAAACACAGCAACTAATTATAATGAACTCATCGGCGAAATACGATACGTAAATAGCGATTCAAAGGACACCCGATGAAAATTAACCCTCGCATCGTCGGATAGAACGTTTTACAAATCCCCCCCAAACCGCGTTCTGCTTTCTATTATTCAACCGTGTAATTACTATTCATTATTCCCCGGTCCGTCGGGGTAACGGGAGGATAAATTAAAAATTTCGCCAACGCCACTTGTATTTCGGGCGAGACGGACAAAAAATTTAAAAAAAAAAAGGAAGAAGAAACAGCAGATGAACGAGCCTCGTGAATAAAGATCTTACAAACATCCACTCGAGACACGCTTTTGTTAGATCGTATTACGAAAGTTACCGCGAGCGGTAAAAAACGGCCCAGGAATGCCATAACTTTGCACGAGCGCTATGAATGCGAAACGCGAACTATCGCATCGCCGAAAATTAGGCTTCCGCCGGTAGCAGCAGCAGCAGAAGCTGCAGAGCAGCATCTTTAAATAACGTTCCCAGAATTCAAGCAACGAACGAAACGAGAGGGGATTTTCAAATTTGCATCTCTTGTCTCTGGGAACTTCTCTCGGGGAAAAGGAACGAGGGGAAAAAAAAAAGAATACCCCGACGGTTGCCCAAAATATTTCCCAAGCCGGTAATGAAAATAATTATTCCCGGTAACAAGTTCGCCGTTTTCCACTCGGTGCTTCTTCTAATTCCGTCTAATTCACTCGGTTCGTTTGACGTAGGCAAAAAAAATCTTCGCGGACTACTAATAAATTCCCTAGGATTTCCCTAGGCTTCCAGCGAATTGTTCCGTAACAAAACTCGAGTAACATTGTGTATATATATATATATATAAGTATATAAATAAGTATATATATATATATATATATATATATATATATATATATATATATATATGTATATATAGATATATCGATACGAACGGTTTTGTTATTACGATGGAGCAGGACCGTGCAATTTTCCATCGCGCCCCTGGAGAGCCCGTTTTATCTTACGATCCTGGGGAAACGACGCCCGGTCACGAAGGGAATCGTCGAATGACAGATCCGTGACCTGATCCTACCCGATTGCATTCCGTGTTCACGCAAAATCCACTAGCGAACTTCCCGTTAGCGTGACGGACAAACGCACGCGAAATTCGCTCGCGAAGAGTTCGCGCAAGTAGGATAACGGGGTGGTTGAACTGCTCGACGTTAGTTTTAATTAGGGATGGAATCGTCGACGTGATTTACGATACACATGGATCCGATATAAATCATCGGGATTATTATTAAAAAAAAAAAAAATTAATGGGATTTCCGGTACCGTCGACGCAGAATTTTGTAAAAATAACTGGCGAACGGTAATTGGATATATGTAATTTTACTTGATTAAGTTCGATAATTATTCTACCGCCGTGTCAATCGCACGGGGTAATAATTTTTCGTATAAACGATGGAGGGACCCGTGCACCGGTGAATGACGTAAAATGTGTCGTAAATTGGTTAGCCGCCGAACACGCGGAATTCCAGGAGCGTAACGTCGCGAATTATTCGCGGACCCGATAAAATAGCGGAAAGTTAACGGACGTCACGGACGAACGAACGGACACACGTGAGTTATCGTTCGCGGAACGAAACGGTATTAGAATAAATATAAACGTAGAATTAATGAGGCTGCGAAGACAACGAATGTTGGAAAATAAAAATAAGGGCAGATAGGGCAAAGTTTGCTCCGCGTGAACCGCAATGCGAGTCTGATATGTAAAATTTAGTACGTTTCGTTTATATAATACAGTACGCGGCGTTTGTTGCGCGAGATGGAATCGCGTGTGACATGCATAATACAAGGTTGAACTGCAGTAAGAACGTTACAAGCGGGACAATTATATAAATCGTCGCTTTCGAGGGCGTTTAATTGCAAACGCGCAAGAATTGAATATTTATCGTCGAGAGTGAAGATAATTCAACATTGGACAACGATATTCCACGAATAAATCGCTGTTCGCAATTTTTTATAGCCTGCCCGTAGCGGCAATTAATCTCGCAAATAAATAATGCTGCATTTCATTACTTATTTCCGTCCTACCGATGTTTTTCCCGAAATCAAGTATTTCGAATTCTATATTTCACGTTGATTTTCACGCGAGAAAAATCTGGCGAATATATTTTCACAGGGTTCGAAATAAATAATTTCGAAAAACATGTACACGATTCACCGAACAGATCGAACAAATATAATAAAAAAAGTTATATGTACATATACGATAGTCAGGGACTATTTTAATGGACTTTCATTATCATAACACCTTCCCACCGATTTACCTTGTAATTACTTTCCGCCGCGATCGTTGACGTTTTAATTTCTCGCGGTTAACGCGCGCCGCGGACGATAAAAATACATGTAAGCCCCCGTCGTCGGCGTCGGTGTGCCCTTTCCCTCGTCGCCGACGGAGAATGATATTACCACGTGCAGAAATATCCAGGGCAACCGCGAAAAACGAGGGCGGACGGTTTTTTTTTTGCGAGTAATCGAACCGCGAACGGTGAGGAAAAAAGGAGAAAAACACCGAAAGAATTTGTCGAGGTACGGAGAACGACGGTAAGGAAAAAGAAAAAGAAGAAAAAAAATAGGAACGGGAGGGAAAGAAACGTCGGGGCATTAGGAAAAACGGCGTAAAGACTTGGCGCATTAAGGTTAACGAATCGGAAGCACGCACCGGAGAATCGTAGCTACTGCCCGAGATAAGAACCGCCGGATGTACATGGTTTATGACACTTCCGTTCGAGGAGGACAGTTTTGCCGCCTAATGTCCCGTCGCCCCGCCGCGATTTCGCTTCACGTGTTTCCCGACGTGTCCCGGAAACCGCGGGCTTTTCTCCCGTGACCGCGTCCCATATTCCCTCGATTAACATTATCGTCGAGATGTGAGATTGATCGTGATATATACGAAGCAATCGTTGAGAATGTCCCTGGGAAATTTGGGAAATGAAGGATTTTAAATGTTTTAAGAATTTTGTATTTCACTTTGGAGCTGCGAATAGTTTTAAATAGAATTTTAACGCGGTAAAATCTTTTTAGAATGACGAACGAAATTTGGACTGTTAATAGGGAAATTTTGTGTATAGAATGGAATTTTAGGGCTTCTTTGTAACGTTGCCACCTTGTTACGAAAGTTGTAGTAAATTTCCAAACTTTCCGAAATGTCGCGTGAAGCGTAATGTAATTATCAAAATTCCCTAGATTTCGTGTGTCTCGTCGATAGTCTCAAAGTTTTTTA
The DNA here is from genome assembly GCA_917499265.3 of Mimumesa dahlbomi. NCBI lineage: Eukaryota > Metazoa > Arthropoda > Insecta > Hymenoptera > Crabronidae > Mimumesa > Mimumesa dahlbomi. The sequence goes on along the minus strand of OU824113.1, from coordinate 2,926,301 downwards.
ACTCGTCACCTTCGTCCCACGTGTTCGGAAGTCTCCAATGGAAACGGGAAAATCGGGAAATTTCTCGCGGGAAAATGTAAACACGCGTTCGCGAAGTGGAAACAAATCGCTGGCGGTTTTAACGCGGAAAGTAACCGAGTGGCCCGCGTAATCCGGCGGAACGATCAAAGTGGTGGTCGATTTAATTAATCGTGACGATCTCGCCGATCCTGACAAAGCTCGAGAGAGAGAGAAATTCTTTTGCCCCGTTCCTGTGAGACTCTCCTTTCAGCATCGCCGAAAAGTCAAAAACCGATGTAAGTACCTCGGACTTGTTCCTCAAGCGAAAAAGAATGGAAGAATTCCGAGTGGACTGTACTCGTTCGCCAAGGAGTTCTCTTTCGCTTCAAAGGTACTCGACGAAAATAGTTTTGCCGAATGAACGAACGGATAACCGGGGAAAGCTAAATACAAAAGCCTCGCCTAGCGAAAGGGCACTATTGCTAAGAATATTCTAAAATTAACGTTCTCCACCATCCGTCGGTTTTTCTCTCTCTTTCTTTCTCTCTCTCTCTTTCTTCCTCTCTTTTTGTTACCTTTTATTTTATCTTTTTTTTTCGCTGGATCCACAATTAACCTCGTTAGTCCTGCACGCGATTCGCCACGGTCGAGAGGAGAGAGAGAGAAGAAGACGAAAAAGAGAAAGAAAGAGAAGAGATAGAAAAAGGAAAATAAATAAAAGGAACACGTTGATAGAATAAAGATACACCGGGCCATTCGCGTGGGCGTCGGTCTATGTGTGTATACACATATACATATGTATATACATACATATTTTTCACGGTACACCCTTTGGCTTCGTAAACCCGCGAATGAACGGAATTCATATGTAACGCTGCGCACACGTGATTCCATTAATCCTGGCTCTACAATCGCGGTTTGACTATTTGCATCTCCTACTGTGCCCGCTATTATCATCTACCGTTTGTTTAAATTTCAACGGTATCGTACGTGGCAACGTGTACCGAATACCGCGGGATTATTATCCGGTGAAGTGGAGGCGAAAATAGTGGGAATGAATGACGCGTGGAACCATAAACACCGTGTAGACTGTAAATACTTTAGTACGAACATGGCTTTAAGGGAAACTTGAGTAAGCGGGCGGACCGTGAACCCGCGGCGAATGGAAAGTTTCTACGGAATTATTCCGTGGAAAACTCCGTCGCGGGCGGGAGTACTAACCGACCAATTATTCAAATTTTCATTTTTATTCGCGAGACGATCATTCCTGTAAATGGCTCGTGTTATAAATTTTCCGGGTGAACGACACGTCCGTCGTTAACGATTCCCGTAATTTTATCGGACGATCCGATCCCGTTTCGCATTGTTGACGGGCACCGGTTTTATGGGACGCGTGTTATTACTCCGGGTGGACGAAAAAAAAAAATCGAAAAATCATAAACCGCTGACCTAGCGGCGACGAATTACCGTATAAAATCGGACGAAAATCAACATGCGTGTAAAAAAAAATAATGGGGGGGGGGGGAACATACCGCAACTCGATCGATGTCCGATAACGAAAAGAGACATTTTGACGAAGCAAACATAGAATATTCCACGTCGATTTCCCCGCTTGGACGAGAAACTTCCAAGACACTCCGCGAACGAAGTTGTCGCTCAACTTTCTTCAACCGCTCGGTTACGAGATGAACACACGGACACGTGCACACCAACACCGCCACGCAGTGTCGATCGATTAATCGCGATCCGCGTGAATCCCGCGAAACTGTCGTCAAAACTTTGAATTGTCCAATGGACGCGAGGACCAAGTGTATTTTCCGACGATAAATTTGAATTATTATTGACGGGGAAAGGAAACATTTTTTTATATTAACCTCAGGAATCCAAAATGGGTCTTATAATTCAAAAACGGAGTGGGGTATATTGATTTACCCTAATCTGTTCATTAAATATCAATTTATACATGTTTTATTGTAAAAAAAATTGATTAATTTGATTAAAAGCTGTTCGAATAAAAAATCCGGTGTCGTCTTCTAAGACTTTTTCTCGTGCTATACAGCAATATTCCATTCTCAAAACACACCGTTCTCTTCCATGAGTGTTTCTCAACAAAATATCCCCTCCCCTTAACGTTTCTCATAACCGATTCCCCGAAATTCATAAAAAATTAATCGCTCGACGAAAGTGCGAGCGCTGATTCGATCGCAAAAATTCTCGCACAGCACTTGAGGTACGAGGTGAAAAGTTTCAAACAGAAATTTCTCCGGCCGTTACTTTTGTACTCTTTTTTTTTCTCTCTCTCTCTTTCTCTCTTTCTCGCAGCTCGGGGATTATTTGAAATTTCCTCGACGAGGTACGCGCGCTGCTTTTTTCATGAACCGGCTTTCCAACCGTAGAGAGGGTGAAACCGTGGTCCTAATATAATCATGAATTGTTCTTTGACGAGGTAAGATGAGAGACGTTTCGGAGACTACGTGCAAGTCGTAGCGCAAGCACGTTTTGCTGGCGTGGCTGTCAGCCGTCGGTTTCGAGATGATTCAGTGTCGCGCGATTTTATGAGGCGATAATTTATAACGCTCCCACCTTCCACGAGGCAATAATTCAAGCATTTTTATTAAAGTCGTAACACGGATTTTTTTTTCGAAATTCCTCTTTGGAAAAACCCTGCGTGAAAGATTTCAGGGAATCAGTCATCAACGATAGATCGATTGTTTTATAAATTATTCACGAGACGTGAATCGATAGATATACCATGGACATTAACGGAGTTTAACGTCGGACAAACATCGATAATAATAAATGAAATTACCATTGTAACGAAAACTATCCGAATTCCGGAATACGGTGGGACACGCGGAATTACGGGAATCCGGTTGCGAAACAATTTTGTCGTTTAAGGACCCACCGACGAGGATGGGCGTTGTCCGACTGGTTTGCGGAACTTATTAAAAGTTTAAGCCGCGTCACAACCGACGACATGCGAATCGCCTTTAGCCCGCGTTGTTTACGCGCCGGCGAACACAAGCGCGAGTCGAGTCCAATGCGGCGGGCATTTTTCTTGTGTGTCTTGTAGATTTGTCGACGTCCTAAATTCCGGTTTTGTCGCGGGCAAAAAAAAAAAAAAAGATGAAAAATCGATGAGGCGTATACGTTTCCGACGACGTGACGGGCGGGGGAGGAGAGAAAAAAAAGGAGGCGTGACGGTGAATAATATAAAAATATGAATAATATAAATACCAGCGAGCTACTCGAACTCGATCCCGGCCACTCGTTTCTCACGCGGAAAGTTATTCGGTGTTCTCTACGAGGCCACTTTACATAAAGCATCGGCGAGACCGGCGGGAAAATGCCATGTGAAATAATGGAAAAATAAGCGTCTTCGGGAAACGAGACTTCAAACGTCAAACGCAATTTTATAGGGAGTAAGTACGCAAGTATTTGATATCCCGGCAGGAAATTTCATATGGGACGATAGGAAAATAAGTGTCCCCGGGAAACGAGACTTCGAACGACGAATGAAAATTTTGTTAAGTATCTAATCCCCATCAAAGTTTCACCGCTAACCCCCTAACGCGCCGTGGAACTTTAAAGTTTATTGTCAGTTTAATTCAACGAGAAAAAAAGTTCGTTAACACTTTGATATCGGACGTCATAGCGGGGATTCTTCTTAAAAAATGAAAACTAACGGTCGTTGACGTAGCAGTACGTCTTTTTATAAGAAACTTAAATAGTTATAAAAGACACAGAGGAAGAATCGTTTTTCCGATATATAAAGTATGACAAATAAAAAGTAAGTAACTAGATTCCAAATGTTACCAGAATATCCAAAGTTCTATATTTACCATTACCTCTCCAACCAGCTTAGTGTTAATAACACTCACTTCCCAATTCCCAAAATAATTCCCCAAAAAAAGGTTCATTCCCAGCACTCGATATTCATAAACGAAAGTTTATCACGGTAATTTAAAATCCGCCGATCAATCTTCTTCGTTTCCCGGGGCGCGTCAACTTTTTCCGGAAACCCAAAGAAACCAAGAAAATTGTTTCACCCGGTGGGAGGGGTGGGGAGGGAGGGGGTGAAGTTAATCCATTCCCGTTTAAATACATCGACATGAAAATCCACGGGATATAACGGGATTTAGGAATCCGGCGAATATATCGGAATTTAAACATGCGAGGTGTACAGAGAAGAAAGAAAAAGTATTTTCATGCATACAAAGTTGACGCTCGGATCCATTTCGCGTAATGTAAAGCCCCCGATGTAACGTTCGACTTCCTGGTCGCACGTAAACACGTACGGCTGGCACGTTGCATACTACGACCATGCCTACACACACGCACGCACACATACGTTGAAACGAAACGGAATCGGTGGAAGTACCGTGAAGAGATACAGACGACTGCAAAGCATGGGGGTTGTGCATCGACGAACTCGTTCTTCGATGTCGAACGAATTTATCGCCGAAAGGCGTAGTGTTCACGTTCGCAAACACGGCTGAGGGTGAAAAGAAGAGGAAAAAAAAAAGAGAGAAAGGGAGAGAAGAAGGAAAAGCAAGTCGCATTGAAACATGCCGACAACTTTGGCGCCAAATATTTGGCACAATCAGGTGCGTGCAAATAAAGAGGCCGCGGGAACGATTCACGTGCGCGGAAGAAAAAAATACACGGCGGGAAATACGAACGGGAATTTTAGCGGGACTCGCGAATCGATCGGTTGATTTGGGAAAGGGTTTTTTTTTCACTTGAAAATTATGAACCCATCGACAAGTCGATATTTGCGCTGACGTTTGAACGGAAATCTCGGACGGTTTTGCGAAAGTTTTAATTAATTTCTGTGTTGGATATTTTCGAGAATCGTGGTTAAATAGATTTTGTATTATAATATCGATGACAACAGGTGAATGGTAAAATTACGCGGGATATTTCAATGTTGGTTTGGGGAAGAAATAAAATGAGAAATCTCTTCGTCAGTTTTTGAATCTCAAAAAATTACTAAACACAGTCTGTCCGTCGCTGTTGAATAATGAAATACGTAAATCCCCGTTATCCCACGACAATGTGTTAAACTTTAATTAAAATTTGAGTAAGTTTTACGAAAGTTTAAGAATATTTAATATACACTGACTTTTCCTAACTTCGTTGCCCTTGCTCCACAATTTTCTTTCACGTAAATACCCAAAAATCACTCCCGACACGTAACAAATCACTAAACACTAATTACCGTTCGATTCATTAATAATTTTACCCTCCATTTTTAATAATTCTCCAATTAATCCGAATGTATCGTACATTTTTCTTATCGACGCCTCTCTAAAAAACCTGACAAATGATAATTAAGGAAACTTCGCGTTCTATCAAGGTAAATAAAACATCGTTGACAAAGAAGACAAGCTATAGATAGAGTCATCGGAGAATACCGCTCTCGTTTCTCGATAACGAGTACACGTATCGTAGAGTAAATTGGAACGGCATTAAAAACTTTCATTGGAAACGTCATGAAACTCCGTCGCATCGCCTACATTTACAGCAATGACCGGTTGTGTCACGGTACTCGTTCCCAGACGCAAATGGTCGCTTAAAGTGGCTCGAACTTATAAAACTACATCTGTCTGTGGAACTAACACCGAAAGCAGAGAAAGACAGAGAGAAAAAAAAGACATCCTGTCATAACTTTAAAAAACACATCCCAGACAAAAATCTTGATCAAGCGAATCGATCGATTAAACGTGTTTGAAAACGGACTACGAAATCACTCCGGAAACACCCGGTAGACTCTCCGTAACTTTCCCCGGTCGGTCTATAGTCGGAAAGCTACATTGTACAGGGATTACCTGTGTCACGGTGTATGTACGGCTTTCGAAAGCTACCTACCTAGAGTCTACCCTGGTAGAGATTCTACGATAGAAATAACCTTGTAAAAAATTTCGAATCTCCATTTCAACGGTTTAAAAAAATTCGAAATTTTCCCAATGAAATTAAAAACTTATTTTCCACGTGAATCAAAAAAAAAATGAAATAATATCTGAAATTTCCTTTCCTCGTTATCGCCGCGCCAGGGCGCAGTCACTTCCCAAAAAGACAACACGTGATGGATGTCGCTTCCGTGGAAACGGAATTAGGACACTTTACCATAGAGGCATCTGCGAAAGTGCATTCTTCGTCTTGAACGATCTCGCGGCCGCATCCTCCGCGTCGTATCACGGCGACCGCATAAATCGCGAAACGAGACTATTCGTACGTGTCTGACGGCGTGTATGTCGGAACACGCATCCATTGGTCAAAGCGGAGTGCATCTCGCCAGATACGCCTATCGATGGTAACCGATAAATTCTCGTCGCACGGGGAAAAATACCTGGGGAAAAATCGCGAAATTAATCGGTGAAAATGTAGATTCGTGGGAATTTGAAATATTTAATTTGAACTTCGAATCATTTTAACGTGTGTTTCATTCGAATCGTCGTTATAAAATTTTCCAATATTTTTGTCCGGTTGGAAAAAAGAGATGAACATTCTCCGGGAATTTTGGAAATGCGACGCAACACAGTTTTCGGAAAAAGGTGAAATTAATCGATGAGAATTTTGATTCGTGGAAGTTTGATATGTTTCGTGATGATTTTCGGTAGTCTTTTTTTTTTGTTGGAGTTTGGATGATTTTGAAGTGTGTTACGTCTGACTCGTCGTTATTAAAATTTTCATAATACTCCGTTGAAAGGTTCTACCGTAAATCTACCGGTGGAAAAACGATGAACATTCCCCGGGAATTTTAGAAAAGCGACGCGTCAGCTTTCGGGAAACTGGTTCAAACTACAAGATACAAACGCGAAGCGCCCGCGTGCCTTAATTACCATCTTATTGTGTAATTACATGGAATACGTAGTAATTGCACGTCGCCGTACACCTCGAAAAAGAAAAAAACAAAATACGCGACCGAACTTTGAACAAAACGTGTAGAATTTTCTAAACAACAAACCGTCTAACACACTTTCTTCTTTATATTTAAAAATACAAATTACTCCGTTTGATAATTTCATAACTACAAACTCACCAACGCAGTCTTAATTAACACACACACACACACACACACGAAACACACAACAATTAAAAATTCTTCGAACATTCCGTTCAATCATCCCCGAGGTAAACTTTGACGTGGAATAATTAAAAACCATCCAACAAACACCATCCCTCATACTTCTAACGACATGATCCACACAATTACCCCATTATCATACCGTCCTCTATCTCGCATGCGATATCTGTCATCCGTTCGCAACGTGGCTTATAAAACACCCTGTATATTTTAAGGTCACATACATATTCCGCGTGTGTTCCTACGTTATGATACCGATCGGCCGTTGCGAGGGCGGTTCGGACATGAAACAAGGGTGAGACAGATGAGAGGGGGGTGGTAGGGGTGGGTGGTACGGGGGTGGTAAGTGGGGATGGGAATAACACCTTTACGCGAAGTGCATTCGTTAGTAGCCGAATGGATCGGTCGAGATGCGGAACCGTAAAATAGCCGTGTTGCGTGCCTGCACCGGTCGAGTGCATTCGTTAACTATGTGTGCAACTCGGTGTGAGCACGGACACGCAATTACCGTCGACGTCGACGCACACAGAGTTGCACGGAACGTATGTGTACCGACGATATCTGTTTCGCTCGCCGATTTCGAGTCGCGACACTGTTTCGCCCGCGAAAATTAAACCCCCGAAAAATTCACCGTTTGACGGGAACACCTGAGTTTACGTGAACGTGATTTGCTCTTGTAGTGATGGTAGAATAGAAAATTTAGATCGATTACTTTACGTTTGGTCGATTTGGAAATTTGTATCGTTAACTTTCCGTTAGGGTGTCATCATTGGTGAAATATTTTCGAGGATGCGAGAATTTGGTGTGTGGAGAGAGATCTCCCGATAACTTTCCTACCTTCGGAAAGTCCGGACCGATAGAACTCTGCGATAGGAAATTTGTAGAGTGGTTTTCGTGTTTTAAACGGAAGCAGAAATTAACTGGCGTTTCATTTCGTATATACTTTTAAGCCTGTGTTTTAGAAATTTCACGGTACACCATTGAAAATTGAACACGCTCCCTTCTCCCATTTCCCCTTCCCCGCGACTATCACGTTTTCAATGTTCGACGAGAGCGTTTCGGTCATCCGTATGAAATCAATACTGCGAATAATGGATAACGTCAAAGCGAATAACGTTTATGAAGCGAAAGAACGAATTGGTGGAGGCGTATCAATGAATTTTTTTACGCAACCGTGTGTAAGGTGTATAGAAACATCACGGGGCCCTCGTACGTTCGCGTTTCACCGATCGGTTTTGTAAGCGGAACAGATAATAGTATGGAATAGTGTAAACGAGTCGTTTTACGGCTTACATTTCGTTCATTTATCCGTGTTTTCGGCGAGAGACGTTTTTGTGTCGATAAGCCGATGTTATTAAGCGTGATAATTTCAAGCAACTCGAAGAACTTTGTGCATTTTACGATTCATGCAGTCTATAATAATATTTGCGAATAATTTCACATATATAATATTTTTTAGAGGTGATAATTTTGGAATAGAAAAACTATTACAGATTTTGTAAAGCGAGTCTAGATAAATATATTTCCAATTAATTATATACCAAATTAAATTCCTGCGAATTAAAAACCATTTTCGTTTCAAACGTTCCTTTCTAATAAGTCCATTGTACATGTAACTTACGTAACACATAATCATCTACGCTAATTACCACTTTTTATATAATCAGCACACACGTTCTTATCTCCCACATTGTATAATTTCTAAATGATAATGGGCCGTCATGTAACCCGCTATTCCCGTCCATTTCTTCCGACAGAATCGTCCGAACAATTCCACGTCAGATTCACCGGTAGACATTCAAATAAAAATCGTTGTTTAATTAATTATTATACGTATCACTGCGTGCAGAAATATAACCGGATCCCGTTTAATTCGCAAGTAACTTATTAAAAACCCATTCTCATACGTATGGATGTATGTATGTATGTATGTGCCACCCGTTTACTTTCCTACCTTCGGAGAAGGTGCTGGTTTCCGCGAACACATAAAATTCCCCGTGACTTCTCCACGGTGAAAGTAACGCCCCACACAGGCACAATTAAACACCGCGTAAAAATATCTCGAGATACGATTTTATTCCGTTTTTACCTGCGACGGAAACGACGAAAAAATTAAAGGCGACACTACTCAGACGACGCATAGATAGACAATGAGTACCGCGTGATTATTCGTGTAGATTCGGTTGAAATAGAAGGAAATATATCGCACACGTGTTGCCGGATAAAACGGTGTAAAAAAATACGATACGGTGAAGTTCAATTACATATGCAAAAGGAAATTGTGTGTATTTTATTATGAATGATCGAATGAGGTTGAAGATAATGAATTCAGAAGGGAATCCATCTGGATGTAAATTCATTACAGTGTAATTGATTCCTTGCAGCATTTAGTTTGTTAATATACACAAAATTAAGGCAATTAATTACCGCGTAATCAATCGTTGATTAATATGATACAATGATACATCCACGGACACATATAACGATCGAAAGAGAATTCATTTCTTACAGTGCACATCGGGTATACACCCGAATGGGGAAAAAATTCAAAAGTCTACCGAAACGCGCAAAAAATGGTACCGTGTTATTTTGAAAAACACATTCCTTACGCGGGATTTCCATCGGCGGCGATGTTTTAATCGCTTTACCCGTCGACGCATAACGTTATTCGGTCGCTGATAAATTTATCGTTAACAGCACTTGTTCCCCGTGGATTCTCTCAAAATGAACCAAAAAAAATAAAAAAAAAATAAAAAAAAATCGAGAGAAAAAATTCATCAAACGTTCCGTACATCCAGCGCGTACCTATGTATGTACCTACAAAATCAAAAGGTGCACGACACGGTTGTACCACGCGCACCGTAGATATTTTAAATCTCCCCGTGGTGCCCTGTACGCGAGCGCGAACAAATTCCAGACGATTTCACGCGGCGTCGTGACGCGCATGCACCGTGTAAAACACCGAAATCTGGAACGGTTTACAAAGCCCCGCGATAAACCATGCTGCAGCTGAAACGAAACGACAGCCGTAACACGCGCTCCCCGTAATGGAGGATTTTAATAAAACACTAATAAGCCGAATATCCGGTATCGATGGGTCAGGGTGTCGGTAACTCGGAAATTTTAATCGTTATAATTCCTTTATTCATTCACGAATCCCATATCCCTTCTCTCTTTCTCTCTCTCTCTCACTCTTCTTTATCAAACAAAAAAAAAATCCTGCCGCCTCCTGGCTTTCAGATAAAACGACCTGGTTAGAGTACAGCGAGTACTCTTCGAACTAAACTCGAAATTCAATGATTTACGGGGATAGCCTAGGAACCCTCTACGAACCCAGCCGCCAACCCCCTCCCCCCCCCCATCTCTCTCCCAACCCCCTCTATACATCCCTTTCCACGGGCGGTTGCAGCCGACAGTACACGGCAAATACGCGAATCCGGACACGATTGCGGATTTCGCACGAGCTCGTTACGAACGCACACACACACACACACAGACACACACTCCGTACTTCTAACGGCACGTTTGCGCCCATCCCCCTTCGCACGACTTCCCCGTAACTCTCATTTCATCCCTCTCTGCATCTGGTACGCCCGATTCGAGAACAGTTTTAATACTTTCCATCGGCTACGTTTCGCCAGACCCCCTTCTCTCCTCCCGTGTATATATGTATATGTATGTGTACGTGTGTATGTGAATGAATGTGTGTGTCACACCATCGTCGATCCTTTCGTCATCTTCCGCGTCGACGATTTCGACGACCGGTTTCGGGTCAGCCTCGAATTAGATATGGGACCGAAAATTGCCCGGTCGCCGCACCACCACCTGCCACTTCGAGTTTAATTCCGGCCGACACTTTCCGCTGTTCGCCGGCGACGTGTGTGGGTGGATGGGTGAGCTAAAGGGTGTGTGTGTGTGTGTGTGTGCGTACGATTCGACATTACGTCTTTATGCGATGAAATTCGGATCGAATTGATTTTCCGGGGGTAATTTTAAGCATCTCCGATGGAGCGGGGTTTCAAGTATTCATGGGGTTGTCGGTGTCTGAGTAAATTAGGCTCATAGAGCTGCCGGATGATTAGTTATCTAAGGAGTTTCGGGAAGAATAATTCGGTTGACGAAATTGGAAGTAACAGATATTCTGATTTTGTCGAGTAGGAGAAATTGAGACGTTACTTTCCGTCGGTTTTAAGAAATTGATTTTTTTGGGGAAAATTTCAAATTCAGGAGGGATAGTAAAATGAATTTCACGTGGACAAAAATGTCGGTGGTTTTACGTGAATTGTGGAAATATCTTGAATAGTGTCAGAAAAACATGTTTAACGTGACGCGGGAATTTCAGCGGGAAAGATTTTCACGTGCGCGGAAAAACGTTGTTTTCCCGACAAATTTGGTTTTGCAAATAGGCGGGAATCGGATAATCCCGGATTTTGGGTAATCAAGTAATTACGCTTCGTGTATTTTGAATAAAAAGCCCGACGGTTCGAAATTAATTATTCGAATAACGTGCCCGCGATTGTCTCGCGGCGTCGGTAAAAATACGGGCGCGCGATTACGTTCTAGTAATTATTAATGTAATTGTTAATTTGCTTTTGTTTCGTCTGCGTTTCATTCACGTCCGCCGGCGTTAACCGGCAAAGTAAAAGTCCTCAGTTTCGCCTCCGTCCACTTTAAGCGAGTGTGAAACCCTTTGCGCCCGGAATTTTCGCTCACTGAGCCGGTAAACTTCGCAGAAAATTTTACAATTAAAACGGAAGTAATTGTTTCATTGTTCAAACGACTCCGAAGCATCGTGTATTATTTACAAAACAGTAATAAACCAGCCCAGCGACACCGTCGCGGCTGTATCAAACTTTATTCGCAAGTATCGTCGCGGTCGCTAATTATTTTTTTTTTAAATTCCCCTCCCCCCCTGCCCCTGGTTCGTCGCGTTTCCGTACAATTGTACGTGACATTAAATTACCCTTTTCAACGGGACTCTACTTACACGGTCGTTGCTGTTAATTCCGCAGGGATTCTATCTCACGAAACAAAAGTGAACAAATTCGCGTGATAATTACAATTAAAATTATCACAGAAAAACGTATCCGACCATTCGTAAAAATAGTACCGCGAGATATTCCACGAAACACCGATTCTCCCATGTGCATATAGTAAAAGAAAAAAGAAAAAAAACACACACACACACACACACAGGGTGAAACACGAGGACAAAACGCAGAAAACCGTGGAAAAGATCCGAAACGATAATAGATAAAACTTCCGTACTTCTTCCCTTCGCCCGTTTAATTGGTGTCCGCCTTTGTTCTCACGGCGAGGGTGGCCAGCAGCACGGGGATGAAACTTAGGTGAATTATCCCCGTTGCTCGGGGCACGCGTTTCATTGTTTACGAGGGTAGAGCGCCGGGCCCTGGCTGTCATTAGTAAATTTCAATTTAATTTTCGCAAGCTTCTTCTCCGCTTCCGGCGAAGAACCTTACGTTGGCGGGACGTACAAACAAAAAATCCGAGTGAAAATAAAAAATGGACGACGGGACGAAAAAAAAAGAAACTAAAGACAAGGGTGACGGTACGCGACGATCGTGTTGCGCATTCGTTTACGCCAACGACTATACGTATACATACATACATGTACATAGGTATATAGTACACAGCTAGCCCTGCACTAGGGCCACTGGGGTTGGGCGAACAATGCATTAGCCGCCCTCATTACCGAATGCAACGTGCCAATTAGAGGAGCATGCGGCCCGTGGTTCTTCTTTCTTTTCCCGCGCAGCCCTGTTTCCCTTTACCTTCGAGGGCGGAAAAATATACGGGAAGATACAAAGAATGATAGCGGAAAGAGAAAGAGAGAGAGAGAGAGAGAGAGAGAAGAAAGAGAGAAGGGAGTGTCGCGACAAGGGAGCAAATTTTCTCTACGATTCAAGGTTTCGTACGGGACCAGACGTTTCAATTAAAACACCTGAATACTTCCGTTACGTATGGCTGCGCGAAAAAAAAAAATTCCACCGGGGAAAGTGACGGGGTTGGGTAACGCGAACAAGGTGATTATAAAGTAAAATTTCTGGTAACGACTTCTCTGAAATATCAACCTGAAATTCGACGACGGGAGAAATGAATCGAACGTGCAAATTGATGGGTTGTTTCTTTTGTTGCTTTTGTATTTGTGAATTGTCCGGTGAGCGCGAGTGAATGTGAATTTAAAGTATCGGGCGTAAAGATAAGTTTTTTTCCCATTTTTAGGAAAAGTGACGGATTTATTTAAAAATAAAAATGAAGGAGAGTTAATTATTGAAACACTGCGTCGTTGCTTTCTATGATTTTTCAAAAAAAAAAAAAATGTTATTTATACAATTAACGTTATCGTTGTTACGCCCAATGCGAAATCCTCGCGAAAATTTCTGTTATTTTCCGCGACGCGGTAACAAAGTGTGCTCGACACTTTGCGAATCTGGGGAAAGAAAATTCTTACGTTAGATACGAGCGCGATTATCCTTCGAGGTACGTCTCTACTCCTTTATGGCCGCGATATTAAATTTCTATAGGATGCAAAGTGTATTTCCGTGCATCGCCTTTGCCGACCCTGATTTCCATATTTCAATCATTCCGCGGAATATTCAGCAACTTTATCGCGATAACGGGCCGCGCACGATTCTCTTTGACAAATGATTACGGTTATCATTAGAAGCGGCGTCAGCGTTATCGGGAAATTTTCATTCACGTAAAACTGATAACGCTAGAGGACCCGTACACATGGTACGAGCGTCACAGTCTTGTTTGCCGTAAAAATGGTGAAATTAAAATTCTTAGGAGGCGAACGGCCCGGATCTGATTTCGAAGCAAACGTCCTCGTCTGCATTTCAAATGCGGAATAATTCACTTTTTTTTCCACCCCCTCCCCCTCCTACCAAGCTGTCCGGGACACGAGCGAAATCCTTAAGCATTAGAATGTAATTACCCTGTAGATACTTGCATTACAATTCCCCCCTTTTTCCCCCGCGACACGTATTTCAATCGATCCCCGTGGCATTTACATTAGCTGTTCGACATCAAAATAACGGTGCTAAAAACCGAGAGTGCTTCTCGCATAATCAATTTCCTTCGGCGAACAATGCCGCCACCCGTTACAACCGTTCCAGCGACTGAATCCGAAGAGAAAGCCTCGTCGGTTCGATAACCTTGAAAACCAAACTGGTAGGTTGATTTATAAATCTCCGATACACGTGTATTTTCTCCGTAAAAAAAAAAAAGAAAGAGAAAGAAAAAAAAAACGAAAAGTGAACCAGAGATCGAATAACGCGATTTTTCAACATTCTACGGAATATTACGAGGTAAACCGAGCGAAAAAAGTGCAAACTGAAATTCCCTTTGACAGAGGAGTCGTCCGGGACGACTCAGCTACCTTCCAGGGACTTAACGTTAAAAGATGGAAATGTTCGACGGGCGATTTGCCGAGCGATCATCGGTTCCCCGATATCCGCGAGGTAAATTTTTACAGGTCCGTGTACCAACACGTTCGTGATCGGTCGAACAAAATAATTTGATCGGCGTTACCGTTAACCGGTTAACGGAACGTCCCTCATGTTGACTCGATGGGACCGCCAAATGATACGAATGTCGCTCGATGATTGATCTTTCACGGACGCGGAATGACCCTCTCTCTCTCTCTCTCTCTCTGGTTATCGAATCGAATCGAACGAACGAAATTACTTCACGCAAATTGATGAATGTCCCGAAATAATCCGACGCGGAGAAGATCGGAAATTTTCCGCGAGTAGTAAAACAATAACAAAAAAAAAGACGATTACCAGAAGCAAACGGAAGATCGTTCCAGTTTGCGATACTTGAATGTTGGTAAATATCCAAAGTGCCAAAGGGTGTTCGAGAATTCGCGTAATACGCGCGTTAGAATCCGACGATTATCGGAAACGCGTGTTACGCGCGAGAACCCATTATGCACCTATGCTTTCTATAAAACGGTTCTTTAATAATCGTTGCGCCCCATTACCAACATTTCCAGCCGTCCGATGGTTTTAAACGGAGAGATCGATTTCAAAACTGCGATAATCGCGGGGGATCGCAAACGTTACGGATCGTTGAGCCGGAATTTTTCGGTGAGAAATCTTTTGTTAACGCAGAAAATCTCGTTGGTTTACGATAATTCTAATATCCGTAGACGAAGGGAATTTCACGGTGAATCTGTCCTACACCCTTTGCAATAATGTTTCAATTAACTAGAAAATAATAAATTATCATAGTGTATTTGTATTTTTAATTTACTCGCTTTCTTATCCACCGTTCCATAAAGTACGTAAATTACTCAGGTATTTCCGGTACGTCTTATAAATTTCCACTGTATTCAAGAAAAAAAGAACTTAAAGGGCTAGCAAGTCAATTGTGGCCCTCGAACATCGCGAATCTTCCAACGTACTATTTTCAAATTTCAATCAACAAAAAAGGGGACAAAAAAGCTTCCGTTCACGAATTATCAAATTAATCAATTAATACGAATGTAAAAACGAGGCGTGCGCCCCCTATCACGTGACCAGTTACTCGGGAAGCTAGAATCTGTTAACAGAATTAACGGGGTGCTTAACGGAATTGTCGATAAATTAATTCCGGCGGCGTAACAGTTTGGTACTGTTACTTCCAACCGGCGCACTCTTCAATAATTCCACGTAAACTAAATTCGCGGCATAATTCGTTAATTTGAAGGAGGCCGTGGAGAAAGTTTCCGAAAGTCCTCGAAACGCCGGCAAACACACCTCGCACCCACACGTACGTACGTGTGTACATGTGGTTGGCACGTTCGCGCGGCTGGGCAATTAAATCGCGTCGATATACGAAGAAGAAACTTCCGCGGCGATGGAATCGCGATGCACTTGAATTTCAGCCGAACGATACCCCCGCGAATTGAAAAGAAGATCCCGCGAACGGGTTTCCGTAATTAATAATCACTGATTGACTCGATCCAATGAGTAATTAGGGAAACACTCTCGCAATGCAATTGGATGAGTAATTAGTGAAACAATTTAATTACACTGTGTGTGTGTGTGTGTGTATGGATGTTTTTCTTTAAATCCGTGCGGAAATATTTTCTTTTCGCGGTGTGTTTGTGCCAACGTCTGTATTTCGGAGAACGATATACTTAATTGTAAATATTAATTTTAACGAGCTGATTACAAGTTCGAGCAATTTGTGCCGCTCCGTTTGATATGATTTTATTTTCTTGTAGAATTTCCGGGATTTTTTCTGTTGACTTTGACGCCGCGACGAAGACTGTTCGTTATAAGGATGTTTTTTAATTACGTACGGGTTGATTTAACGGTTTACAAAATGTACGGTCTATCTTTCGCGAAAGTGCAGCCGGGTTTTTTTCGCAAAGAATCTGAAAAACCAATTTCTACGATGGAAGTTTCGCGGGAGAGATTTATTGTTCATTTTACGGGTTTTAAAGTTGCTGAAAAGTTTACTTAAATTTTAATCTAAATGTTTTAAACATACATGTATTGCGGATAACTAGTTCTGTAACTTGTGAACTATGATTAAATGTTTCCTGGTCTAAAAACGAAATGTAAAAATAAACTTTTTAATGCCTTAATCCACTTTCTTAACTCCCTTCCCTTTTCTCAGGAATAATCCGAGCGGAAAAAAGAAAGATTAGATGGAAACAGAAAAATCATGCTTCCGGAATTAGGTTGCGCTATCTTCCGGCAGAGATTTTTTAATAACGTTTTTCACGTTAATTCGGGAACGGCCTCGCTTCACGGGGAAATCCCGTGAAAATCCGCGAAACGTACTGCGCACGGCCCACTTCTTATGGCCACCATAAAATCACGCTCGCAACGTTCGCGAACAGAGAAATATCGGGAACTCCGTAATATCTGCGGAAAATTAATATTTGCAACTAGTTCGCACAACTAACATTCATCCGCGTTACGGATTACACTCTCGCAATTAAAACCGCACGATCAAAGTAATCAACACCCCATAAACTAGATACGAAGTACTTCCATTAACCTTCCCCTCAATCCTTTCAAACCGATGTAACACACAATTGTTGAAACACAAAAATACCATAAAAATTCGAATTACCAATTATCGTGAATATCTATCACTCGGAAAATGTGCAAATATTAATACTAACAAATATTTTGTTTGCCCCCACTATAAAAATTATAAATTACAACCCCTGAAAAAGTCAACCTGACAAAATATTATGCTCGAATCGACCTTTGTGAAATCAGTTCCGTATTAATTGTAAAACTACCTTCAGGATTCCCATACGGATTTTCTTCTGATCGTTCAGCTGTATTTCCCGGCCAGGATCCGGCCAGGAGAAAAGGAGAGAAATCTCGCGTACCTGCGTCTTTGTACGTTCCGCGCAAAGCGTACCGTGATATCGGCTAGCAATTCTCGTTCACGCAAAGATAAAAGAGAACAGTTCCCATAAAAGTGTTCATTGTTATTCTCAAAGAGGATCCAGTTGGATCAGAAGCTGCGAAACTTTTTTCCCTCTCCCTTCTACCATCCGGTCCCTCTCTCTCTCTCTCTCTCTCTTTCCTCCCTTTCCCAAAGTACAGCATTCCCGGCGCTACCTTTAATTGGAATAATGATTGCCTAACGGCGAACAGTACCGGGAGAATTGGATCGTATAAACCCCGTTTGCATTTTACCTACCGGTAAAATACATACACATCCCCCGCATTCCCGTCCCGAATGAATCAGGATTCAAAGGCTCTTTTAAATCAACCGCTCCATTTTGCTTTCGCGAGTACGCCGACGGAGAGAGAGAGAGAGCGAGAGAAAGAAGAGTGAAAAAAATATGAGAGAACCGTTTGGAACCGCGGGAGTTATCTATTTCATCGCGGTTTCTCTTTACACCAAATCATCGGATATCGTCCACAGATTTCGAAAATCGCCGGAGTTCTACGGGGTAATAGGACAGATATGGCCCATATCGGGGATCGATGCCCGGCGTCTTACTTCGGAAGTACTTTCGTGGCTCTTAAAATAGACATTGCCGTCTGTCGTTACGGCACGCTCGACTTGACTCGAAGCTGGTACCTTAAGTGATGGGAAACGGCAATTTTTTCCCCATGGAAAATGGGAGAAACTCGATCACCCGGACTGGAACTGGGATTCTTCGAACCGGCGGGCAATTGTTAACGACAAACTTACCGCGATCGGTCAAAAGAGAATTTTTTAACTTTTCATGACGATTTCTGCATTAACCGTTATAGGTTTCACCATTATTTTATATAAAAAAGTATATGTACTTCTCTTTGTAGTACTATTTAAAAGTTATTCTTGTTTTTACTGATAGAAAAAAATAAAAAAAGTATTGTAGGTGGTTTTAGTGATGACACTTTGACGTCGAAAGACGTAGCAGCGCATCTTTTCGAAAATGAAACCTGACAGAGATTGACGAAATAATACGTCTTTCCCAGATAAAATCCAGTATAGTATAAACTAGCTTTTCTTGTTCCTAAAGTACGACGAATAAAAGTTAAGTAGCACTCTCAAAATATCTCTAGAATACCTAAAGTTGTGTACTTACTATTTAATCCCCCCCCCCCCTCCCCTTAGCAAAGTGTTCAAATACTAATTACAGTAAAGTCTTGATGACTCTCTGTTTCGGCAGTTTCCCGCCACAAGTATTTGGATAATTTTCTATTCCCAGGAATCGTGTGCCCTTACGGGTCGCACGGACAGTTATCGAGAGCACGGTATGGCGTTCTACAAACAATCGAGGGGAATTTAACATTACCACGAAATATACCCGCGAATCGTTGCGATGAAAACATATATATTCGCCGGGCAAAAATTAAAATACACCATTCAGAGAAAGCGAATCGAGTAATGAATATTTGAGTAGACGCGATTCCGCCCGTATATGTAGTATGAAAAGTAATTACAAAATGCAACAGCAATCAAATCATCGACTACTTGCACGAGATCAATGCACAAACATGGACACTCGAAAGCTATGTGAAATCGGTGCACCACATAAAACACTATGGATCTCTTGAAACTGTATCGGGGCAACCGTCATTGAATCACTGATTAAATTCACCTGCAGCGAATCGTACAGACCAGACCCTCCATAACTTTCCGCCCGGGTACCCTCGCACCGCACGGACACTCGCTATCGTTAATTTAATTATCCCAGCAAGCTTCTTTGCCACAAATACACGCATGAACCACCGGAAACTTATCGAGAGTACCTCTACAACCGATCTAACCCGTGTAATCTAATTAATAAATTGAAAAAAAAAAGATTTATACCATTGCTATCGAGTGTCCCCTGAAAAATCTCTACAATTTTCCAAGTCTTTCGTTATCGACCGCATAAATAACCCATGAAAAAAGGGGTGAAGGGGGTGTTATCTGGTGCAATGCATCGGGATGCCTACCGCGAACGCAAAACGGGGTGACTGGTAAAACAAAATCAAACCCTATCGAGGGGACTCGCGATCCCGAACATACTTGAATCATGTCCATCAGTAATGGCGGCGCGATAAGAACCCCGCGTTCCCGCGAGGAAACGTTGCAGATAAAATAACACTCTGTTCGGGACGATTAATGGCGGCGCCCGTGGTACACAACGTACATATAACGTATCTTATGAATTACGGCGTCACGTAGAGATTCAAGGCACCCCCGTCTCGCGTCCCGTCGCTATCGTTTCCCGTGCAAACACGCGATATAGAAACGAAAAATGAAACAAAAAAGGTAACGGGCGAAAATAAACGCAAAAGAAGAAAATAAAAGAGAAAAAAAAAGAGAGACGAGCGACAACGATACGATAAGTGCGGCTCTCTCTTTTAATTTCCACCGTGCATCGTTGCTCCGTCCTCTCGATTTTCCTTCGTTTTTGCGTTTTTCTTTTTTTGTTTGTTCTTTTTCAGCCGCGGTTGAAGAAAATTAATGACGCCCACCTGTATTTCGGAAGCCATTCATTTCGTCGAAACGTCACGAACCGAAGTAAAAGTACGACGCTCGCGTTGACTATCGGGGCAATTATTTTATTTTCATCCCCCGGACGACCCCATCTCCCTCTTCTCACCCACTCCCATTCCTCCCCTAACCGTCGTCCCGTCGACTCCGTGGAAAATAACGTTAATTACAAACCGCGTAAATCCTCGGGCAAAGGACAATGCGTGTATACCGCGGGAAGTTACATAGTGCGAAATTATGCGACATAGAATTTACCGGGCCGTTCGTTCCGGTTTGTGCCGATAACATTTATACACGGCCGCAGCGCGGATACGGAAATATAATTAAACGCCGTTAACGCTGACGATCATGTTAATGACGACGATGAATCGACCTGTACGAGCTCAATTGGCCGACGCGAGCGACTCAATCGAAATTCCCTCGGTGAATCCGTCAGCCGTGACCGTCTACCATTACGAAGTCTTTTAAACAACGAATCGTGACGTCACCGCGCGTACCTTCGCGTGACACTTCGTCTCGCGAAACGAAAGAAAAACGAGTTAAAAAAAAAGGGAGAAAAAAATCGGTGTCATCTTTTCCCGTCGTTTACAGCGAACACCGCGCGAACGATCTTTGACGCGGGACTTCAGTCTGGCAAAGTGTTTCTAGGCAAAAGTGTGACAGAGAATGAGAGAAAGAGAGAGAGTGAGAGAGAGAGGAGAGTGAGAGACAGAGAAGAGTGAGAGACAGAGAAATCCTTGCGAAACACGTGCTCACCTCGACCGGATTCTCCGTGGATTTCGCGAGAGAATTTTCACGTCCGGAAATGTTGACTCGTTAACGAAAAGCGTCTCGAAAACATAAAAAAAAAAAAAATTACGCTGATCCGATTACAATTAACGAGCGTACCACCGGGGGGTTTTAAGCGATTTGTTTCTTCTTTGACGTCTGAACGATCTCGACAAGAGCCGACCTCTTCAACGGTGAAATAAAAGTGATGGAAAGAAAGAACGCGGGAAAGAGGGGGAGACAGAAATGAAAAGGGGGAAAAAAAAATAATCAGCAACGTTATAGCGTGCCGTCGCTCGCCGCCGTTAACGCGCGCACTTTCTCCGAGTGCGTGCGGCCTGCATACGCGAGTAAAAATGTCCATGTAGAAAGTGAAAACGTGCGTGCGTTGCCCGCTTACCGAGTAATACGATTCGCTTTAACCCGTTCGTTCGGTGCATTCACGTTGCCGGCGGCGGCGGCGGCGACGGCGTCGAGGAAAGTGATTACGAGCTCCAATTTTTCGCGTTCGATAATCAAGGAAACGGACGGAACGGAAGCTGGGCGCGAGGCGATCGCGTAAAATACACGGAAATGAAAGGGGGAGGGGGCGGAAGGAAGTGAACGAAAAAAAAAAATGGAAGAGAACGACGGACGATAATCATACGAAAGGAAGAAAAAAAAATTCCGAATGATCGACGATAATCGCGCGGAATGAAAAACAATTAAAACGACGGATAATCGCGTGAAACGAAAAACGAACGGTTGAAACCGCGGAGTAATTTTCTTTTTCTTTCTTTTTTTTGCCACTAATTTCAAGTCTTTTTCTTCCGCGATGGAATTGGAATTCTTTTTAGGTAAAAATGTACGATATTCAGTTCGGTAGTAGTGCATTACGCGATCGATTTCGTACGGTGAATTATAATTGACTCTTGTTTAATCGGTGAGCGATAACGACGCGAAGGGTTCGACAGCGTTAGAAGTTACCGAAATCGCGATTTGTCATCGACGGATCATTTCCGTTTCGCCGCGGTTGTTATCTGTTATTATTCAATGGCATGTAATCGAAGTATGTCGCTATTTATACTTCGAGAATCATTAATGGGGAACAGAGGGGAGGAGGAGGAGGGGGGCACTGCGAGCGTAACGAGGAACGTTGACAATGGTCGTAACCGATTGTATAAAATTTATATGATTCCCGGGCAACGTGGAACGGGCCGCGTTACAATTACGACTAAATGCATTTCAAATAAACCGTTAAATTGGTACGGTCAGAGATGAAGCTTTATCGTAATATCAACGCCGGCCTCTCTGTGTTCCGTCGAAAGTAATGAGCAGCCAACTAATTTTACGTCATAAAGCATCCATCTATGTCATGAAATAATTCCGAAATTGAAACGCCGCGGCTTTGAATGTCGCTGCAACGTCCCGCGCCCGCCATAGGCATATTAATAAACGTATCCGGGAATTTATACGTATAAAATCATAGGAATTACAAAAGGGGCCGAAACGTACGAATAATCGAATTACAGCGGGAAACGCGATGGTCCGGTAAATCAACGTAACGAACGTAATCGATAGACCATCGAGACAATAGACGTACGGGTAAATCATTCGTAATCGCGTGTTACTTGCTCGACTTTATAAACTATAGGGTGTCTCGTAACGAAACGATGGAAATTACAGGGGAACGAAGGGTATCGACCGTGACGAATGAAATTTTTGTTCTAAAAATAAACTTTCGCGTGATAGAGTTTAATTATTCGCTAGAATTCTGTGCCATCAATAAATTTCACACGGTAAGTATTATACGTTGCTCTTCAAAATCTACCTGCACAGCATAATTGAAGACGCGTCGTCCAATTCGATCAGCCTTGGAAACCCTGACTCGACGAAACCACCGTTGTATGTATGTATGTATTTACATCGCACGTGTGACGACGACAATGACACCGATGGTTCTTAATTCGAATATACCGAGGAAATATTTCGTCGTGTAAACCGTGATATCGCGATAATAAACACGTCTTCTATAAAATAATCAAATTTCCGTGTGTAAAACATCGAAAATACTTTGCCCTGGTCGGCAAATAATAATCAAAGTCGTTTTTAATAAATCCTTGAATTTCCAAATGAATAATCACGCATGATTTAATAACTCTAATAATTAAAAACAGCGATCAATCATTTTTTCTCACTTGTCCAAAATTGCCCCACGTGAGAAATCATTGTTCGCAGTAAAATCAACCGTTAAAAACGATTTCCCGTCGGGGGATCAAAACTTGACGGCGTCTTTGAAAATTCCCCCATTGAAACGCCATGGATAAAGGAAAGCCACGTGGTAATAGCGACTCGCTGCTTGACAAGGGGATTAATTTAACACGGTAATCAGAGCCCTTCGTCGTATCTGGAGCGACTGGATTCGCAGATCGATCCTCTAATACAACCGAAACGTGTCTGGGGAGAATTCTATGCTACGTGATGTCTTTATACCCTTCTGCCGTGTGTCCCGCAAGGTTATCACGTACGATATTACGACTAGCGGCGTGAAAAGGGAAAGAGACATAGCCTGTATCAATTTCCATGAGCCTGTCAACGAGTTCCGTCGGTTTCCAGAGAAATTCCGTCGGTGTGACGAGTAAATTTTTTTCTCCGGATTCTTTTACCCCGTTATGTGACGTCTATGGGATATAATACAAAGTTTTCGATTAAGTTCCACTTTCGGTCGGGTTTCGTACGTACGACCCTGGCGGCTTCCGTGGATGTCATTATTCCGTCGGGACAACGAACTTTACCTGCTGGAAGAGAAGAGCCGATCGTTGGCTTAGGTCGGCAGAAAACGCCGCGAAAAATAACGTACACGTCGTGGCCCGTGGCTCTGACTCATCGCATTTTTACGATTCGATCGTCGCGAACCGACGTCCGAATATCTCGCCGCGGAAAAAGAGCAGTCGAACGTATACGTTACGGGGAAAGTCGATCGGAGATCTCGGATGGCAGCAAAAAAACGTAGATAAGGGTGAGAGCGAGGGTGAAGGGGAAGTTTAAGAGGTCGAGTGCCGTGGGGGTCACCGGTGACCGGCACTCATCTTGGCGGTAGCTCTGCCAGAGGCAACGGGTGACTGGTACACCAATTTCTAATAATTAAGAGAAAATTATAATTCTAATTAACATCAATATTTGTACATTGTTTGATACCACTATCGTTACTACAATGGCGTTGATCTTTCCTGAAGTTAATTGTAAAACAGAATTTCAATTCGCGGGAATTTCGAAGCGGGAATGTGATAGCAGAAGTGTAGTTGCTTTGACAATTGGAGGAATAAAATTTCCAACGCGTGGAAAATTCAGGCACTGGAATTTCGAAACGTAGAGAACATCGACGCGTAGAAAGTTTCAGGCACAGGAATTTGAACGCGGAAAAAAACTCAATTCCAAATCTCAATTCCAGAGTTCGTAGTTTTCAAAGTGTACCGCACTGAATGCACACATATATACATTTAAAAAAAAAAATAAAAATCCACTACACCCACACGTGAAACGTTGTAACAGTCATTAGAAACCAATATTCCCTACGATTTCCACGCGTTTAAACTTTCTTTCCACCAACACTCTACATTCCTCCACCACACAGTCTCGAGATTCGCTTAATTTCTTCGATCGTTAAGAAACTTCCGCCGAAACTATTCTTCCATCCGGCGGTATTTGCATCGTCGGGAACATTACATTCGGTTTTTCAATTCCCCGGCGAAAACGATAAGGGGAAACCATGGCATTTCGTATGATAAGCTCGTACCACGGAATTCTTTGTATTCCGAACCCGGTTTGTATAATGTTCGGATATAAGGTCGCGAACGATTTGTCTTCCAAAAGTGCCCGGGTCCTTACAAAACCAGGAAAGATTCTCCGTTCTCCAGCGATAAAAACGATAAAAGAACAAGAAAAAAGAAAATTCAATAGAAAAGAAATTCTTTCCCCGAAATCAATCGAACGCTATAACTCCCCGTTTTCTCTCGTCAACGTGTGAAATATTAAAATACCTACCACTTTTCCACCGTCGGTTTTCCCAGAAAACGTTGTATGCATACCGTGGAGCCGAGTATGCCCGCGATCCGTTGTGTGACGTTATCAAATTATTCTGCCGTATTATCGAACGGACGCAATGGCGCTTAAAAGCTAACAAATCGAGCGGAGAGTCAGCGTGCATCCGGCTTGTCGCCGACAATCACGTCGATTATCCCTACAGAGTTAGGTATTGGCCCGTTCTATGGGCCGAATGCCGTGGTCTCGCTTTGATCACGCAATTAAATTTCAACGAGATATTCAATTTTAATTAATCCCCAAATAACGGCCGGCTCTGCCGCTACAGAATCCACGTAATTGAAGTCGAACGTGCGCCAACGCAAATCGGCGGCGGTTCTCGTAGCTTTACTCGTTTCTCTGCATCCCTGGTATTTCCACCACCTCCCCCTCCCCCTCCCCCTTCCTCTCTACCTTTCCACCCTTCCGTTTTCCTCTGACCTCGTGTCGATGTTTTTGTCACTATCCTCTGGTTCCCTTTTACCCCTATCTATTTCTCTCTCTCTCTCGCTTTGTCTCTCTGTTTGTCTCTCTCTCTCTCTCTCTCTCTCTTTCTCTGGTTCGAACGAACCTTTTTCAACGTGTATGCACGGTAACGTAGGTACATACATACATATGTTCTCCTATGGTACCGTTTATGGTACCCAACCGTCGGCTCGCTGCCTCTCGTCGGATATCGACTTTTCTTCCGTTCCTCTGGGAGACGAACGACTCTCGTCGACGGGGAACGTCGCGATTATATTTTCTCGCCTCGTATAACCGGCCATACGGTTGTCTCACCGTTGCTGTGTATTCCTGGGCTCTCTTTTACACCAACGGCATCTCTTATTCTCTCTTTCTCTCATTCTCTCCTTCTCTCTCTCTCTATCTTTCTGTTTCGTTGCGCGACACGGTTTTACATTCGCCTCTTGGAAGCAATACCGTCGGTGGCTGCACGTACGCCATTGGATTTGTTCCCCCGAAGTCGTGTACGCGAGAAGTTACACTACACGCGTAAAGGACGTCAATGGAAATACCCACGATATTCGAGGCTTTTGTTACGTCTGACGTTGCCGTGTCTGTTCGCCACAATTCCTGTCGCTTGTTTTATTCATCCGCTTAAGAGGACCGACAGACGTGACGGGAATGCCAATAGGGGGGTATAAATCTTCATTGAAATAAAAACGATTCAATGGCACCAACGGGTGGGGGTATAATTCACGGTCTCGTTTCTGCTGTTCCTTTCAAGACGTCGGGTTACGCACGATTTCATCGAAAGGTTTAACCCTTCGATGGATGGAATCGTCTTCTTTCGTGAATTCCTCACTCCGTCACGTGTAAAATACCGGGAATCAGTTTGAAAAGGACACTCTATCGCTTCGAATGATTTTTAACGTCATTCTCGTACGATTAGGAGTTATCATTTTCTATTTCATCGATAACAAGTGTCACGAGTGATACCCTGGAGGATACGTCGCGACCACATTTGTCAATTTTTTAAACACATCGTAAAGAATCGTCTTAGATAACCGTCCGTTGGATGTTAGTCTAGGATTTAAGAGATATAAAGTGACCTCCTAGCGATACCTGCCACAGGGAGATGTGGAAACACGAATGAAGCGCCCGGGAATAAAAGAATAAACGTTACCACGGGATGTTTCGACGTGTTTCACATTTCTTACGGGAAAATACCGGCGATCGACGTCGCGGGACGTTCGGCAGCGAAATGAAATACTTTGCGTCGTGATTCTTTATCAATATCTTTCCACCTATAGGGTGGAGTGAGAACGTGTGCGAGTGCGAGGGGGAGGGGGAGAAGAAAAAGGGAAAAAATGGAATGAATCCGACACGCATTTACATTCGATCGAGCAATCACATTTATTTCGTCGCGCTATCTGCTCGGGCGAACGCGTACAAGAAGATCTCGCGGTGCGGAAGAACGAAAAACTAAAAGGAGTAAAAATACAAACCGCGATAAAGACTGCCGGCGCCGGCGACGATACAAACCCGCGGTAACGACGCCGCGATTCCTTTTTCACTTTTACCACTGGTTCTAGGTTGCGTAGATCGGACCGCGGAAAAAGAAGAGAAAAAAAAACGTAGAAAATAATGAAACTATGGAAGAGAGAGAGGAAAAGAGAGAGAGATTATCACTGGTTTAGGGAAATTTGTCGCCCGTGAAAAACTTGCACGCTAGTCGACCCGGCGAGCCGGTAAATCGACAGGGAAAACGAAGGAGTAGCTTTTACGTATGAATCTTCGCTTCTATCTTCTTCGTTTTTTTTTTCTTATTTTCTTCGCGAGATGCAGGCCGGTATTAAAGTTGCTCTTAGGGATGATCCGGGATTTTGTTCGGAGCGGCTCTTTAACCTTTACATAGTGCAGCTTACTCCTGCATGTCGACTTCTACAGATCAGACACACTTTTCACTCATTTCTTTCGTTTTTTTTTTTACTCCCTCTCTCTTTCTCTCTTCAGACAAATGCAATTTCCTTGTGATGCACTTTCCGCTCGGAGTTCCCCGACGCAAGGAACAATCTCGCGATCGTAACGAATATAGGTTATCAAAAGAATCGTGGGAATTAGCGGGCCACCCCTTTCGCGTGATAATAAACATAAAAAAAAATTTTTCTTTTTCATGTACCGCGACGAAACGAATTAAGTTCGTTCGCGCGATTCCGCGGGGAATTCGGGTCGCGAATTGATAGAGATTGGAGGGGAAAATAGAGGGGTACTTACAGGGTGTTTCAAATAATCTCTCGTTTAATGACTGGCATCGATGCATGAGCTGATCCCGCGGAAAATGGCCGGACTCGGAACGAGCTTTATTTGATCGAGGCCGAAAGATATGCACGAAAACCCGACGGGGGGTCACGAAACGCCCTAAAATTCTCGTGTCTTCTCGGGCAAACACGAATATCAAATGTTCGCGTGGCAGAGGTAAAGCACTTTCCGGTAAATATCCGTAAACGAACTCTTTGAATTTTTGATACCCTCTCTTCCTTTTCCACTTCATCCCCTTCTCTGTCCCCGCTGTCATCTTTGTCCCTTTATATTACCACGATAACTTTTCCAGCAGGCGTGGAGAGAGACAATACTTCTCTACCGGATAAACTGCCTCTTAAAAATTTTACTTTCACCTCTTCTCTCTCTCTCTATCTGTCCATCTGTATGTCTCTCTTTCTCTTTCTCACCCTATGGCCAGCCGGCTCCTTCGTCTCGCTGGAAGAAGTTTTCACGTAAAAGGGATTCAAAGTCGATGTACATTTTTCTTGGCTTTTCTGAAATCTAGCCAATTCCACAGGGGGGAACAGAAATCTCTGGCTTTTGTCGGTTAATGCGATATTCCTCTTACGGTCTTTGCCTATAGGTAATACCACCTGATAAATTTTTGAAAGGACGAGCGCAACTCTGTGCTCCATTTTCCCCGACCGATTTTCCGTGCCTCGATCGTCCACTTCTATCCACGCTACACGTGACTCGGGCTCTTGTCGTGTACGTATTGGTGAGTAACGTTAAATAGGTTAGTAGTCGGGCGTGGAAAAACTGTGTCGGCGGAGAACACGTGCTACGGGTTGATATTTACGTGACAATTTTCTTATCTCGCGTGACGACGCTCGACGTTAAAGGTGGGACTATTTAACGACCAAAAAAAAAAATGAAAAAGAAATAAAACAAGAGGTTGAAAAAAAAACATACGAAACGAACGAAGAATCAAGGAATCGAAACGTACGGAAAATCGCAGCTTTTTCCGCGATGTTCAAATTCGATTTTCCGCGGTACGAGCCCTGTCAGCGAACGAAACAAAAATTTCATTTCGCAACATTCGACCCATTTATTTCTCCCCGACAAATCATTCCGCGCTATTGTTGAAAACGGCGCAAGTTTCGGGATTCTTCGTATTTTTTTTTCTTCTCTCTCTCTCTCTGTCAACGGTACAGAAGATAAAAATGACACGTTAGAGAAACGACAAATTTTCTACGGGACAGCAGCGGTGGATGGCGAAACGCACAGAGGTGGGGCGCACGTCCGCGAAAACAATATCTGCGTCGCGACGCCTTCTCGTGTCGGGGATAAAGGCAATTCGACGTGCCGAAAACTTTGTTCGCCGCTTTCCCGGCGCCATCGGGATTCGAGACGTCGCTCTCCACCGACGGAATTAGGAAAGAGCATAAAACGCTCGTTGGGCGTTCTCCACGCTATTCGGCCAGGGTTACCTCGTCGTCGACATCTACGTAATTGAGTTAATCTGGATGTAATTACGCGAGAAAGGGAGAAAGGGCAGTTTTTATTAATGGCACCGCTCGTAACCTGCCGCAACTTTTCTTCGAATACATCCGAATATCTCCTCTGTATATGTATATGTGTTTCTAAATCACACGTAACCTCTAATAACACTTACAATGAAGAATCATAATAAAAAGTGCTACGAAATAATAGAATTTATTTTTCATAATTATATTCATGAAATCCGAATCACGTTAATCGTAAGAGATCCTATGAATCGAACGTTAAACACACGGCAAATAAAAAAAAAACTAACCGTGTAACCCTATTCCACGTGAGCACGTGAGTTACTCACGTTCCACTTGCCGGTGAAGGGTTAATTATGAAAATCTCGTTACGGAAGTGTTCCGTAATGATGCAGCTGTCAGTGAAGCATTAACGGAACGAAGAACTTTGACAGCGGAATTTCCTTTGCGTCCAATCACCGCACACAGGGAACATACATACATATGTCAGTCTCGTCTATAGTGATGGGTGATATAATCGTGGCCCCCGGTGCCGGGTATGCGTAACGCTCGGAATTCCGGAAGGATTTTCGGGCCCTTTCATCTCCCGGGGAAATTCCCTTTCATCTGGCCGCGTCAAAACGTTTCGACCAACTCGCGCGAAACCGTCCGGCAAAAGGATGGACCCGTCCGCGGAACAACGACGAGTCGTTCGATCGATCGATCGATCGACAACGTTAGCCTAAACGTCGCGTAATACGCGAAAGAGTAATCGCATCTGCGTTGACTCGGCACTCGGTCAAATAACTCGCAGCCAGTAATGAACTATGTATCGATGAGCACGGTAGGTCATGATATTACGCAATAGGCGCTGGACGATCCATCTCGATTATGCACGCGACCACATATTTCGATATACGATTATACATGTATGTGTGTGAAAGAAGATTCGTATATTTTTAGCGGGATAAAAAAAGAACAGAAAGTACGGTGGAAAGGGGGTGAAAGTGACGAACGAGTTAATGTGTTACCAAATTATATCGAACCTCGTCGATGTCCGGCAGAATGAAAGGTGAGTGAAATTAAATTACAAGGTCGTGAATGTTGCGATTAATCACGTAATAATTTCCAACGGTTGACGTTTCGTTATTTGACGGTCGCGTCGAACTTTGAACCACCGCGAAATCCGTGAAACTGGACACGGTTTTCGTAGGAAAACACGGTGTCGTTGTTTCGTTGTTGCTTTTGCTAGCGGATGGAGAGTTCGTAAAATGTCCAGTGATACGGATATCGTAT
Source organism: Mimumesa dahlbomi (assembly GCA_917499265.3). Lineage (NCBI taxonomy): Eukaryota > Metazoa > Arthropoda > Insecta > Hymenoptera > Crabronidae > Mimumesa > Mimumesa dahlbomi. The sequence continues at coordinate 2,895,917 of OU824113.1, read as the reverse complement.
ATGGTTACGGATTTTTCTTTTTTTTTTTGTTTTTTGTTTTATAGTATATTTTACACACCGTCGCGAAAAGTGATGTTTTCCGGGGATATCGCTTTCCCGTAACTGTGTTTTTAGAATACAGGTAAATATCGACAAAATCAACGAGAGTCCCACAAATTTAAATTACCAATGCGATTTCCACCGTTTGACAGCCGCTTATCGTAACTCCGATGTTATTATAAATCTTATGAAACATCCCGTATATTCATGCTACATGCAATACATATATGTATACGTAAATACATACGTACATACATATGGGGGCGCGTTCCGTTCCGTCGCATCTAAACAACGGATGACCGTCATGATCCGCACTCGCTGGTCCCCGTATTCGCAGACATTCTGCGTATGCAAATCACGCGATATCCGTGACACCGTGCAACGCGAGTGGATCGCGTCTTTCAAACAATTCTCATCCCAATTTCTCCCGTTCAATCCCTACGTTACATCCCGTACGATCAACAGAAATCACCGTCCCGCGAACTTCGATATCAAATAACAAAATTACAAAAATCTGCCGTCGAATTTATTTCACCCACCGAACGATCGACTGTTCCTATATGTACTTTTATACGTCGAATTTTTATACGTCTAAAAATTCTATTCAAATACATAGACCAAAGTTACGAGACGCACGGTTATCAACGCCACCTCCGTCGTTCCGCGGCACGAACCAAACGGAACAAAAAACAAAACACGAAACAAAAAAGAACGGAAATAAAAAGCAATCGTATAACATGCGATAAAATACGCGACGTCGATCGACGTTAAATTCCCCGTTACGTTAACGCGAAAGCCCCGTGTGCAGTAACGAAGGGACACACCGTTCGCCGGCAGTTTGGAAATTAAAAATACTCGTTTAGAGTTCACCCTTCCATCCCCCCACCCTTTTCCCAACCCATCCCCCATCACCGCCATTGTAGTTGTTCGGGTAATCCACGGGTATACCGTGCGCGCATTAGGATTTATCGGATAGCATGGCGCATCTGTGTCTCGCATAGGTCCGGCTTGATTAAACGGCATTCATTGCTCTTGTTCTATTTGGACGTATCGCGGCAAGATCCAAGCGCGGTGCCGCCCGGTTTACTCGGCCGCGTTTACGCTCGTGAGGTTTATATCGCGTGCACATAATTACCACGGTGATTGACTAAACCTGTTAATAGTTACAGATCTGACGAGCCGTGTTACCGTAAATTTCCACGGTGGAAACGCGGACCACGACAAATACCGAGCGAGAGGAAACCCTTTGACGAGACACACAACGATGAAACGGGACCGCGATTCGCAGCTGGGGAAACCTGACTAGGGTGAAAGGGGAGGGGGGGTGGAAGGGGGGTGTCGTTAAAACGACGATGGAAACGGCAAATTCAGGTACGCCGGCAGTTTTTTTTTTGCAAATTAGTCGAGACACCTCATTTTCGGCTGACTTTTAACGCGCGGGAAAATACCCGAAGTGGGCATCCGGAACTAATGGAAAGCGATAATTAAAAATCGTTGATGGCGCGTAAATAACACTGTGTAAATTTCACCCCTCGGTTTCGTTGTAGTCCGAGGGAGGGTTTTACGGTGGTTGTTAGTCACTCTATCGAAGTAGCGGCTTTGTTGTTGGTGTTTTTTTGGGTTTGTTTTAGTTGTTTAATTATTACGCTTGTGTTGTAAAATAAAAAATGAATAATTGAAGGGAGAGGTTGGTACTTTTTTATTCTCTCCTGAATCTTTCCGATGGCGTAACGATGTTGGTTAGAACGTTGTAATGTGATAATTGGTTGTTGAACACTGACGCAACGTGCAATTCCAATATTGACTTCAATCTGTATCTTTAATTGTTATTAATCCTATTTGTGGAATTAAAAGTGACTGTTTTTTAATAATCTCTAATTGACATTCAATGCCGACGAAGAAATCCTACAGTTTCGCGGAGTTAAAAAGAAAAAGAATTAAAAATCTTACGGTTTCCTGCATTATATAATTTACCTTCCACACATACACATATCCACACACGTAAATGTTAAAATCCAGTCCATGCAAAGGCTCCAGTGCAAACTTTCCTTTTCTATCGCGCGCGAACCTCGAGAGTAACTAACATCAGCCATTAATTACATTTACCAAATTACATTAACACTTTCGCGACACGAATTAAACGCGCGCAGTCTTCGGGGTGACAAAAATCCAACTCAAATGAAATTTCGCCGTTCCGCGAAAGTGTTAATTACATCGAGGAGTGTTCGTCACAATATTTACCGCGGTGAGTTTGCTCCTCTATCAATCGAAACACAAATTACCATCGTAAACAAACGAAGATCAAGCGGACGAAAAACATGTCAAAATGATGTAACAATATCTAAAAGTACGTGTAACCAACAAATCCTCTTTTCACCTGTTCGAAATGAAAACACATAAAAAGAACCATCGACTACTTTCTAACGACAAGATGATTACAATGACTATCATCGTAATATTCTATCTTGGGGGGAGGGCGGGGGGGGGGGGGGCAACACAATCGTGACAATGAGCGACGAGCTAAGCAGCGTCAACTCGGTTCCAATTGTTTCAACATATTCGGATGCCGTTTCGAAATAGAAATGTGCGTGATCGCGTGTAACGTAAGGACGAGGTTTCTCACCGTGATCGTGATTACATATAGCCGTCGGTTAACAATACAAGTACGAGACAAGTCTGCAAAGGTGCAGCCGTCAGAACGCCCGGAACAATGACGTACGCGAACATAAAGGCATTCTCGGTCGTTGTTAATAATGTACGCTCGACTACAGCTCCGTACTGTATTTACATGTGCGCGCGGGCGCGCGCTGTCTAATCTGCAACTAAACATTTCCGGATTGTTTGAAGAGAAAATCAATTACGCCTCGGGAATAATTACAATTCAAAGCCGCGCGCGGGGTCTTTAAATATTATTTAGGAAACGTTACACGACTCAACCGGGAACGTTTTACGTGCCACCGTTGCTGACGACTTCCTGGGGATTTTGTTAGTCGTATATACATAGAACCTTCTGATAGACCCTTCTATATGTATACATATATTACTAGTGTATTCAAACATAAATTTATTTTGAATACTTTTGATATTACTACGACCAACAAGAGTTTATCTATACAGGGTGTAACAGAAATTCTGGGACACTTGGGCTTTATGGATAGAACGCATAAAAATAAGAAAAAAAAGTCTTATAAGTCGAGGGCGCAGCTCACCCCCTACGGAGATACAACCCCTTTTGTAAAAAATGTTTAAAAAATTATATCTCCGAAACGGTAAGTCGTAGAAAAGTGATTTTGATTGCGATATAACCGGAAAAGATCAAAGTTTAATAAAAAAAATGTAGCCGCTGCGATTAGTACCGTTAAGTTGCATTTATTCTTGTTAATAAAAAACAAATGTAATTATTTCTATGTTAGCGGCTGTTTATCACCTCGAGAAAAATGTGGATAATGCATCGGGACTTGCTTTGCGAAGACAGCCAAAAAAAAATTAATATTATTATAAATTATAGGTGCTAAAATTAGTAGTTTAACGCCCGCCGCGAAGACGCCTGCCGATATGCAGCCTCCGACACGTCAGATTGGTGATGTCTAGTTCTACTGACTACGTTTGACCTACTTTTTACATGTGGTACGGACTCGCCCTGTGCCTACGGCTGACCTACATCTTACATGTGGCACCGACATGTCCTGTGATTTACACTAAAAAATGTATTACGTATTCTATTACAGTATACATCTTACCTTTAAACGAATTGTTTAAAATTGGTGTCCGTTCACCTCGATAAATTTCCGCAATGGTTTCTTCATTGAACGCCGTACATTGGCATAAACTTCCTCTGGGTTATTATTAATTTTCGCACATCCATTTACAATGTGTTGCCGCAGCACATTCTCGTCAGGTACTGGCGATGAGTAAACAATATCGTTTTTAAATATCCCTACACAAAACAGTCCAAGATAGTTTTTGCGGGTTAAACACGCTGGTACAGAACACGGCCCCACCAAAAGATTGTTCACCATACCGCACCACATATTTACGCTAAATTGTCGTTGCATATTAACAAATAGTATTTGTTACAGCGCGCAAGGAGACACAGTTCTTTATTCTTAATCTTTTAAACGATCTACAACATTCTCTCCGACTCGTTCTTACGACACTCACTGCAAAACGATCCTCTTTGTACTGAATTCGACAGTAACTGCACCAAAATCTCACCCGCTCCTTTACATTCATTCTCTCACTTGCACTTCGTTGTATCTCGCTCGCACTCATCCCTTACGAGTTGGTGAAGGCCTGCGAAGCGTTACCGAAAATTCGACCGGAAGACCCCCGTGGTGGACGCTCTTCGGTCGCTTTCGCTCGCCTGCCATAAACGTGCCTTACCTGCTCTGTCCCTACAATTAACATTTGGCGTACACTTGCTCACTCATTTCAGGCAGGCAAGCGAAACCGACCGCCATGGGTGTTTTCCGTGGGAAACCTGGTCGACTTCGACGCTTCACAGGCCTCCACCAACTCGTAAGGGATGAGTGCGAGCGAGATACAACGAAGTGCAAATGAGAGAATGAATGTAAAGGAGCGGATGAGATTTTGGTGCAGTTACTGTCGAATTCAGTACAAAGAGGATCGTTTTGCAGTGAGTGTCGTAAGAACGAGTCGGAGAGAATGTTGTATATCGTTTAAAAGATTAAGAATAAAGAACTGTGTCTCCTTGCGCGCTGTAACAAATACTATTTGTTAATATGCAACGACAATTTAGCGTAAATATGTGGTGCGGTATGGTGAACAATCTTTTGGTGGGGCCGTGTTCTGTACCAGCGTGTTTAACCCGCAAAAACTATCTTGGACTGTTTTGTGTAGGGATATTTAAAAACGATATTGTTTACTCATCGCCAGTACCTGACGAGAATGTGCTGCGGCAACACATTGTACATGGATGTGCGAAAATTAATAATAACCCGGAGGAAGTTTATGCGAATGTACGGCGTTCAATGAAGAAACCATTGCGGAAATTTATCGAGGTGAACGGACACCAATTTTAAACAATTCGTTTAAAGGTAAGATGTATACTGTAATAGAATACGTAATACATTTTTTAGTGTAAATCACAGGACATGTCGGTGCCACATGTAAGATGTAGGTCAGCCGTAGGCACAGGGCGAGTCCGTACCACATGTAAAAAGTAGGTCAAACGTAGTCAGTAGAACTAGACATCACCAATCTGACGTGTCGGAGGCTGCATATCGGCAGGCGTCTTCGCGGCGGGCGTTAAACTACTAATTTTAGCACCTATAATTTATAATAATATTAATTTTTTTTTGGCTGTCTTCGCAAAGCAAGTCCCGATGCATTATCCACATTTTTCTCGAGGTGATAAACAGCCGCTAACATAGAAATAATTACATTTGTTTTTTATTAACAAGAATAAATGCAACTTAACGGTACTAATCGCAGCGGCTACATTTTTTTTATTAAACTTTGATCTTTTCCGGTTATATCGCAATCAAAATCACTTTTCTACGACTTACCGTTTCGGAGATATAATTTTTTAAACATTTTTTACAAAAGGGGTTGTATCTCCGTAGGGGGTGAGCTGCGCCCTCGACTTATAAGACTTTTTTTTCTTATTTTTATGCGTTCTATCCATAAAGCCCAAGTGTCCCAGAATTTCTGTTACACCCTGTATTCATCTGGAATAAAGTGATCCCATGCATATTATTACACAAAAAACCTGTTCTTTTCCTATAGCCCTTTAAAAATCACCATTCTAATACCACGTGTCCTTCGTAGTCTCCAAATTTCACCGCCGTATTATAACCTTAGACAGAAACCTAAGCGTCTCCGTCTCGGTTGATCGAGTTCCCCCGAAACTTTACGAACATTCCTCTAATAAAATGAAACACCGATCATTTTTACACGTTCCGCTGAAACTCAAGCGTGCGATGATACGGGGTCAAGGAACCCCGTGGAAACAGGTCAGCCTCGCGATAGCCTCGCAACGGGTATCTCGTGACGTTCTTTGACACGTAGAGAAACACGAAGGCATCTCTCCTTCAGGGTGGGAGCTGAAGTATCGGGACTCCGGTTCCTCAGGGCGATATGCATCGCACGATTGTAATTTCCCTTCCTCTCCCCCACCTCCCCCTCTCCCCTCCTTCTTCCCTTAGGTGGCGCCCGTAGGTAACCGTTATCGATCTCGCAAATAATAGCCGACATGTACGATGCGGCGTACTCATCCGCATAACGAGGCTGGATGTGCGCCCCTGCAGCAGCCCTTCGGTGTCCCTTGTTTCCAGACCCGGTGCAACCCGTATCCCTCCCCGTACATACGTGACCTGGTTGTTGCCGAACTTGAGGGGAAGTTATGCGCTCGCCGTTACGGTGATTTCACCGGTCCATACGTCCCAATCGTGGACGATCCACCCCCACTCCCCCTTCTCTTCTCTCCTCTTCGGGAAATAAGGGTGGGAAGAAGGGATGAACGGAGGCGTCGCGCGAGGGCGTCGCGATGGAAAAAAATGTTGGAGCCCTTTACGAACGCGCGATAAACATCTCCACGCGACAAAGCGACGCGTGACAAATGTGATTCCCGACATTGGAACGATATGCTATGGAGAAGATGTTCAAAGACGGTGAGATATTGAAAGGAATCAGGGGGTTAGGTGCTTCCGGATAAGCGGCGACGATACAACGCGTCAGATTTGTTACGCCGTCGCTGCGACGACAGGCAAAAGGGACGAGAAATTGCGAACGTGTCAGATTGCACCTCGGACGGTTACCGTGGGAGAAGTCAATTCCTGATCGCGGGATTACATTGTGACGTGGAGGAAGGGTCGTGGATTTTAATTGATAGTAGAACTCAGGGACGATTTTTGTGGGAGGATTTTCTGGGGTGACGTAATTTAGAAGGAAAATGGTATTTTTATTATTGAATGCGGGTAATAGGTGATTTGAAAATAATAAGGAAGGGGAATATCTTTTAGATAGGAGTAAGAGAATGTAATTTAAATATATAAAACTTATTTACTGCGATTACAAGACGAATCTCTTATAAAAAATAACGAAATGGACACCTCAATTACCTAATCTGATCTCCGTAGGAAAACTATTAACGGTGGATATGTAGATAAAAATATTATTATTGAAATATGGTTTTCAACACTCGGCAAACTAGAATACATGTGATTTAATAAAAATTTCCCAAGATTTCATTACTTTCTTCAAGTAGTTATAAAAATTAAATAAGTGTCCAAATACATTATGATTGATGACGTACATTCCCCCACCCCGTCGACCCCCCGCGGCAAGTTCACAGAGAATCGTCGTAACGTAGTCGTTTAAAGTGAAGCACGGCGCGATAATACCAGCACGTCTTCTCCGTGGCCGGGACTTCCTGCGGCCGAAACGCGATTTTCCCGTGCGGCCGCGCCACTCGGCCACTTTTAGATTCTTATCCGCGAGGAAAGTTTGCTCAGCGACCATCCGCTTCCGCTGTATCTTCCTATTGTTGTCTTGTAACTTAACCGCGGCTTCCTCGCGGTCTCGTTGCCCGGTAACGGTGGAAACTTAACGCGAGTTACCGAATTATTTTCGCGGTTAACGAGAGAAACGGTCCCGACGGAATTCGCGGGAATATTTCATCGATACGGAACTCTGAGATTGTTATTTAAATGTGGAGGTGAATAGAGTTATCATTATATTGAAAAGTATATTTGAAATTTCCTCGTTTTTCTGAATTTTTATTAAAACCGGGTAGATTAAATCATGCCCCGGGGTTTATGGAGATGTGTGTGTGTGTGTGTGTTTTTTTTGTTGAAAAGGTCAAGGTGTCGGAGAACAAGTATACTTTACCGACGTTAATTATAATTGCTAATGTTAAATTACTTCGTTGGGTTTTTTTCGTTAAACTACTCTGAATACCGCGGTGTATTTTCAGGAATAAAGATATGCAATGAATTTAATAACTGTTGTCACTGGATACATTATTACACACGCTAGGTTCGCATATTTAAAATTCTCCGCTGCGAATTTACATAGATTCTTTTTAATCTATCTCCGCCTCGCCTTATCTTTCCACCATCACGCTCTAGCCAGTATATTTACTTTTTTCCCCTGTTTAATTCTCCGGATCCACTCGCTCTTTCTATCGTTTTATCCCTCTTTTTTTCCATCAAGATCTTACTCTTGTTTTATACTTCCATACTAGTGTATTAAATGCTGTATTCTTTTTCTCTGTCTTGAACAACATCCGTCTCGTGTTTCCCCTTTTGTTGCGATACTCTCCCGCTGTCCTGCATTCCCACATCTTGAGCCTGCTATTAATTTTCAACGATCCTCCGTATGAATTTTTTATACGCCGCGAATAGCATTGTCCGCGGCGAAGATGTTTCACAAATCACGACTTCTAGCGATAATTTCATTGAAAACCTCCATACAACGATGTCCATTAAATTTACCGTCATTCTCCATGGCACCAAGCTTCATTAATTATTTATATGATCTAACAAAAAATTGTTTGCCTATATTCCAAATTTTTCAAATAACTAGGTAATTAATTAACGGGGTGTAATAATTTTCCCACGAACATAAATACATCCAAAGGTTACCGAATCGCCGCTGAACTGCATAAAACCAGATGGCGTGCGTGTGTGTGTGTTTCTTTTTCCATTTCATTTAGGCCAATTCTGGCGCACGGCAACGGCCCGTAAATCCACGGGTGTAAACGTACAATGTAGTCGTTTAAAGTGAAGCATAACGCGATAATGTGGTACCATAGCCTAGCGGAGCCACCGGGCGGCCACTTTCTTCCAGGCGAAATGCAATTTTCTCGCAAAGCCGAGTAGTCGCGGCCCTTTAAATTGCCGCCGCGGGAAAGTTCAGCCCGCCCGCCATCCGTTTCTTCAACTTTACGCAATTACCGTGAGTTGTTCGCCACGGCCGATTTATTCTCCACCGAACGCCGATATACGGGGGCTTTTATCTTTCCAAGATACCGTTAACACACACCGCGTCACTTAATTCGGACCCGCGCGGCCTCGCCGACGCCGCTAAACAACGTTTTTGTTACCGGAAGTTCCCGGCGTTATCGCGGCAAATTGCAATTTTCGTTTCGGCGTCACGGACGATCTACAACTTCCACGTTCCGATGGCTTCCTGGAACAACCGGGGTGAACCGCGGCCACCGCGTGCTTTTGAGGAATTGCCACGTGCGCTGGCCGGCCGTTGCGGCGTCCCCACGTCACGTGGAAATGAAATTTCCATACCGGGAGCATCGTTTTTGGGGACGCGAGTGTGAATATTTACAATGAACCTATTGACAATTTGTCTACGTATGTCTGTTACATTCGCAATGAGTAAGTAATTGCGTTATTAATTACATGGAATTATACTCGTAACTATATCTTCATAATTATAATTAAAATTTACTTTTTGCTTAATTCTTTATTTTGTTGCGGTCCCGGATAATTTACTGTGTTTAATTATTAAGGGAACCTTGTTTGAAAAACTTCCCTGAGTCAATAACACTTCCTCATTATAGATGGGTGTGTATTTAAATTCCACTAAAACAATATTTCAAATTAAATAAGTTTATTAATCGTTTACTATATAGTAACGATCCTTAAAATCATCTAAATAAATATCTCTGTCACACCAGTAAAAATGATTATCTTTATAATTGAATTCAGCTAACAAATTAAATTTGCCTACCTACACAGCGTAACCCTCTGTGTCCCAATAAGTCACTGCCGTGTATATACGGCAGGGTTAAAACGACCATGAAAACAGCATTTCGCTGCGGAAAACGGAGTGCGATGACCATCGTGGGCAATAATCCAGATCTGATTCACGCGCGACCATGTCCGACGTCGTTCGGTTATTCGCGCTATCGCTTCGTACATACATTATTGTCGCGTTCGCGGATGAATACACAGACACAGGAGTAGGAGGAGGAGGAGGAGGAAACTGGTGGGGGATGATGCAAAACGAGTCACCGAAGGGGCTATCGAAGTTTATCGAGCGTTCGTCGAAGCGGAACGTGCAGATTGCCATTCCTCAAGATTGAGTCGAGCCGCGAAATTGCTCCGTGTCTGACCAAATAGCCGATACTACTATCCAGATTGGGAATACCTGGGATTTTCGGCTCGTAATTGGATATGATGCGCTTTGAGGTAAAGCGAGTTCCACTCGTGAGTCTGTGGTTGTTACGCAGAGGCATTTCGCCCGACGATACGGCCGAATACGCATTCGTTAACGGGTCTTTGATCGATTATTTATTATTCTTTTTTTCTTTTACCTCGCCGGATTATGGTGTGATTTCATTAGGAGAGTACGTACAACATTAACGTAAGTAACGAACCACGCCGCTCTCTAATTACCGAGCACGTGGAACACACACCGGTGGATCACCGCTGGCTTACGATGTTTCCCGCTTTGAATTTACGCGATTCGCAACAACGGTGTTCCGTTGAAGGTTCTTTTTTTCTCCCACGATGGTTTTAGAAATGTGAAACGGGAAGATACGAATTTCGGTATGGTTTTACGTTCATCGGTGTACTTAACTTGTAACTAGAGACTACTATGGCTGTATGCACGGGATTCACGTGGAATAAACCTAGTTCAGGTACCGTTGTATGTATCTATGTATGTATTTATACATACATACGTGTGGCTTATAATGATAAACAAGGAGAAACTTTTTACGGATAGGATACGGTGAATTTATTTTTACAGTTAAATAACTTCTACCTTCGGAATCGTATTATTTACAGTTTTATAGAAATCTTTTGCATGGATTCTTCAATAATATCTCACAACAGTACGTAGCTTTGAATACTTTTTTTTTTGTTAATAACAACCGAAAGCCCTTTGTGTCGTGCACAAAAGTGCGCGGAAACGTCTGTGGAATTAGAAACGAAAGGTATGTGAAATGTGATATTCTTTTTTATTATTATTTGCCACAGAGTAATCCTGTAAAAAAGAAACGGCTGACGAGAAAAATGATGCTGCACATCTCGAGACGTGATAAATTTAACGGGTTCAAGGTACCAGTCAGTTATCAGCTACCTACACCACTCTTTCTGCATTTAACCCGATGCATTCATCGATAACCCGAACCCCATAAAATGGACGTGAGAGGATGAGAGCCGGTGTCCAGACCGTACCTCGTCCACGTTCACCTCTCACTCGGGATCTACCCGGTGTGCTCATAATACCGGATCACGATAGGAAAAACGGAAATGCGGCACCTTCGAAAATCCAGGAACTATCCGGCAAAACCATAAACGTATCTCGATGACATTACGTACGAAGGGAAAATATTCATTTCGGGATGTCAAAGGGAAAAAAGATATATGTATGTATATCTATACATATATTTTTTAATTCAGACGACGGGAAACATGTTTTTTTTTTCCAGTTTTTGATAAGTCTATGTGGATTTAACATGGACAATGCTCCAGGCTACAGATGGTGTTTCGGTTTAATCCATCATGCCTTTTAGCGAAATTAGTTGAAAAGTCTTTTCAACGTAAAATAACTGAATGAAAAAGTTTGCCAACCGTGGCGGGTAATTTTGGTATAGCGCTCCGCTGGGAAGAACGTGGCAACATGATTATTTCGAACCGTACCATAGAGATATATATTAAAAAGTTTTACGCGGCGTTAAGTAGTATCGATCGTAAATTACAGAAAGGTCTGTAAATATTCGTTATCCGATCCGATTGTTAATTATAAATGTACCAACAATGGATATTCCTACCTCACCGAATGACGATTCCCTGTATATATTACAACTTCAAAAGTAAATTCTCGCAAAAAAAAACATCCTATCGATATCAACGATTATAATTATCCTCGAACAATCTTGATTTCTTTGACAGGAACAAAAAATCCAATTAAACATCTCGATCAAATTCTCCTCGTCCAAAATTTCCCTTATAGATTTCACCCAACTTACAGGGTGTCCCTCAACGAACAAACGACATTGTTCGTCATCGTTGCGACCCACGAAAATTTATTATTCGTCCCGTTGTACCCTGTCTACACGCGCTTGTCACGCGTGTTTGGCTTATTATCTCGCTGTAGGCAATCCGTTCGTGAAATAAGCGCGGGCACACGTGAGCCTGTGTACGGGTAAACAACCATGACAATGTCAACGACAGCCAGGGTGCCGAACAGCCAGCGCAGGCCGCTTATCGTAATGGAGAATATACCCCGCGCGTACGATAAACTCTACTTACGGGCGCAGAATTTCGGTCGCCAGGCCGTCAAGACTTCGATAAACAACGAAAACTTAACGGCAAAATTGTTCGACGGGAAATTCGCTCGCGGCGGCGTTTCCATGAAAATACGAAGCGATGACATCAATCGCATGTGAAAATAATACGGTTGGGAATAACTTACGGGTATCTTTGGAACGTGTGTTTATCGATCGTGATAAATTTAACAAAAATCAATACACGTTTCCATAATGGAGATAACCACGAGTTATTCTTTACAGGTTTTGGATCGAGGTACGTTATATTTAGGGATCGTTGTAATTAAACTAGATATAGAACAATTTTACACTCGTATCTTAACGATCGAAACAGAGCCGTAAAAATTGTTCCATATTCCTTAATTGTGCGATAAAAATAACGAATTTTTTGAAAATCGTCCCGTGACACCTCCATTTTCGAGCAAACACGTCCCACGATTGGAAGGGGAGAGGGAGAGGGGGTGTAGCTCGCGGTAAAAAATTTCATACAGCCGCGGAATCGCCGGGAAACGGTACAAAACCAAATAGTTCCGATACAAACTCAATTTGCATACATCTGTAAGCGGATGTGCGTAGTTCATTTTTTGTCTCGCACCGGTATTTTTTGTTCCTGCTCGCCAAGCATACCCACGGTGTTACGGGATCGACAATAAACGTCCGTCGAAATTCCGCGCGTGTCCCCGAAAACACCCGCCCGCCCCGTGAAAACACCAGATAAGTCTAAAGTAGTAAAGCGAAATCGGTTACCAACGAACCCCGAAGCGGTAACGTATTTTTTTTTTAATCTTGACACGTTCACCCCCTTCCCCACCATGGAATTTCACCGTTTAATCGAATAGACACACACACACATGGACGGTGAATAACGAAAGAATTCGTTTTTCTTTAACTTTGATTTCTTCCGATCTGGTAGAAATAAAAAAAAGCGAAAGAAAATTGTGACGAGTGGGGGAAAATGTAACTCTCGGGGAGAAAATTGAAGCGGTCCCTCGTCAAGGTGAAAGCCTCGATAAACCATGACGGACAGTTTCGTTAGTAGATCACATCTTTACAGCGTCCACCATAAAGGGAGTTACGATAGCAGCGGCGCATGTCCATTACAAGCTGCAATAGCGATCGTGACGTTGGAATAATTACGTCATCCGATCCATATACGTCATGTGAATACATTCGCGGCTCTTTGTCCGTTTTACCACGTATCCGTTTACACGTGGATCCGCGCCATTAGAGCCCTCGGTTTCAATGGACGCGCGATTCACTCGCGATAATGCACGTACCGCAGGTATAATGGTTTTGGGCCGGACTCTTTTATTCCTGGAAACCAAAGTTTCCTTGGTTCGAACGTGTCGCCGGACACCCACGAAGACATTGTGAGAGTCATCGGTTCGATTACTGTCACTTCCGAGTCGGATTTTTCGTGGAAATGATTCGTTTATGTAGGTGAAACGGAATTGTGAATGAAAAGTTTGAGATTATTAAGGACAATGTTTAAATATTGGATAATATAAGTGTTTCTAAGTGGGCCATGTTTTTTATTTATGTAGAAATATTATTTAAATAATTCATATATAAATCTTATTTAAATAATGACACTAACACCGTGTCTACCATGAATATAATTTTAAAAAACTACCTAATCTAATAATACGGCGTGATCCCAACGAAAAGAAGGTACCTTCTAAATCCCTGGTATCTATAAAATTGTCAGCAATCTTATTCTACCTGTTTGATCAAAATGTCCGTAATTCCCATGGGAATGGGAATTCGGTGAAAGTAGCCTAGTTATCTTATGGTGGCTTACGTAATATCGTTTAAGTTTTCGACGAAAAAATTAGGATTTTACGGGGTACGAAGATAGGATAGATCCTATCGGTGAAAAAAAAATCCCCGGTGATTGGAAGCACTCTGTTTCTAACCTGTCGGCTTGATCCCGGTCGGTCGTGGTGTTATCGTCGTACGTTCGTCTTCCTGAAGTCCGAAATCCCTCTCTTTCTGGAGAGAGAGGGAGAGAGAACGGGGGCTCGTTCACGCTAAAAGGATCACCCCCGTTCATTGGTGGTGCTCGGAGTAAAATAGATTAGATCGAAAATAAATCCGCATACTTTACCTACGATCCTGATATCCGGCGAGCGCTCATTGAACGGCTTTTATTTTCACCGTTAAAACGACGCTCGTTCTCTTTCACCCTCTCCCTGTCCCTCTCTCTCTCCTCATCTTTCTCTTTTTTTTATTTACTATCACCCCTCCGGTTGCCCTTTCGAACGCGATGAATTTTTTCTATTTTATCTTTGAAAACAGCCATTTCGCGGGTGCAATCCGTACGGTAACCGTACTCCGAAAAATAAAGAAAAACACACACCCCCCTCCATCCCCCGGGCTACCTGACATTGATATTTTTCGCTTCAATAGCGTACGGAATATCTCTGTTTTATAAAATCTCGCCGTCCATTGTTTCCGCGGCAATGAAAACGAGAGCAGGTACCAGCGGATTTTCCCGCGCGAGTTTCCCCGCTCGTTATCGTCGATAACTAATCGATACACGTTTCACGGCTACGCGGTTTATTTCGGACCGATCGAATTAAAGTACCCGTTCATTACGCCCACTCTGATCCGTCAATTTCATTAAAAACGTACTTGCCGGATGACGGACCTCGACGAACTTCCATCCGTTCGTTTATTTCTCCCAAACGGTCGGCAGCTTTGATGCTCGCTCGCTGATATCGTTTGGCAAACAGCCGACAGACGGAATCACGGAAGACGTCTCGCGAAAGTAGATATAGGAATCGGACAGCGTGGCGAAAGGTTTTCGCGGTGGATGCGAGGGTGCTTTCGATTAAACGGGTAATTAGGCTCGGGAGATGGATGGATATAATTCACCTGAAGATACGGCCAATTTTCTCGGCACGAAGCTCCAGGGGTTTTCAATGCCTCCCTCCTTCACTTTCTCTCTCTTTTTCTTTTGTTTTCGACGATTATCTTCGATAGAAATGAAAGAGAAGAAAAAACATAAGAAAATTCATTTTCATCACGATTTAAATCTGTCGGATGCGAGTGTCGATTGATAAGCTTTCTATGTTGTAGCGAAGGTGTTTGTACGCTGTAATCCCGCTTAATGTAATTATCTAATTAAGGGAGGATTTCGGCAAACAGGAATCCGGTGGAAGTTTCCGCGAGTTCGACTACTCGTTTTCTTAATATCGAGTAAATAACGTTGCAGGGAAAAGTTGTCCGCGGAACTTCGTAATTCGCTATCCGGCGGAATTTATTCCAGACCCCCCCCCCCCCTCCCCTCGACTTGAAATGTATTTACAGCCGCTTAAATACAGCGTCGATTTCGGAATTGGCAGAAAATTCTCCGTGTTTACCGGAATGTAATTAACTCATAAATGTATGGACTGTTTATTAGCGTTGTAACTATAATTAATGAGACACTAAATTGCACAAGGTATATTGATCATCCGGCTAAACGTGTATATTAAATACACACGTTAACGCGAGAAAATGATAAAACGAGGTCAAACGGTGCTCTATCCGACGCGAGTATTTTTCTGACTCCGTAACGGTGGAAATTGGGGAAAACGTTGCTTGGGAAATTCGGACAATATTATCAGTCCCACTACATTTTCACCGGATTTCAGATATAAAGCAAGAATTTAAATAATACATTACTTATCCCTACGAATGAAAATATTCGTATTCCTGGGCACGTTGAAACATTCGAACGGAACGCACAGCGAAGATATTCAATATTTAAAATTACAATTGAAAATTTCATAGGAAAATCTTTCGACAATCGTGTGTCTTTGATTTTCGACGAAGGGCAACGAACAAATTCGCAAGGTCGTAACCTTCGAGGATCGATCGACACGGGATGGTTTTAACCGATGTTATCCAGCCTCGACGAAATCAATGGAAAACTCTATCGTCGACCTTCCGGAAAAGCCTCCGGGATTTTCCATAGCCGACGTCGGGGGCCGTTCGGCGAAAGATCGTAAAGTTTTTCATAACTTTAATCGAGTCGTTCGGGACGGGCCGTCTTTTCGTTCTGACAGCGCGCGATTAAACAACGAAACGGCACTAAAAGTGGAGCTTTAGTCCACCGGATTAGCAGATAATGCTTTACGAGCAATGAGCCGTCGCACCCCTCGAGAACTTTAAATTTAACCGACGGCACCCTCCGGCTGAAATATTCAAGGGGGACCGGATTCCTGTCGTTTCTACGGGAAAACGCACAATTTTCCGATCTAGCACGCCGGTAAACGGCGGAAAAGCGCGGAATCGGAACATTTAATTGGTAGCGTAATTAAGTATATAATTGATTCTAAAAACAGGAAATTTCAATATTCGCGAAAATGTTTCAGGGAATAATTCAACGTATCCCGCATAGATTTCTAGTCTCACTATGATAATTGTGACGAAACCCGCATGACACTATTATTCAAAATTCAACTCAACCACCCTATCACGTCTCCAGATCAAATAAACCAAAAAAAAAAAAAAATCAAATCCATCCTTTTTCATTCGGTACACGAAAGCTCGACTGATCTACATCCACGCGAAACTCCAATAAAAAAAAAATACGTCTGTACTTGGTACCGCGGTACCTACGTCATTACACCTATCATGTACTTAATTCCCGCGGCTGAAAAGACCAAGTCTAAGACGCGATCCCGGTAAAACTGGTGGCGTAGAAATCAAGTGGGTTCTCGATTCGCTTTTACCGAGACGAAACACATAGAACCGCCTGCCACCGTCGATTTGCCCTCCATACATACGAATGTGAAGCGCGCCGGAGCTACGGTGTTCCCCCGGTGTTAATTGCTACCAGCTGCAGAGAACCAACTCCAGACTCTCCGTCCCTTGCATCATATCTCGGTTGGTTGCACACGTATACGTATAATTTTGCGCCAAACGCGCCAGGGAAACGTAAAGCCTGCCTCCGCGCGGTATACAGGCGTCAAATCCTGCTGGAAGACGGATTCGCGTCTAGCGTAGGTATTAATTCCCTTTGTGTGGATTGCGACGTGGGTTACGACTGGATGAAATATCTTCCCCGTAGAGCCGTCGGGACGGTAAAACGCGTTGTTCGGAGCAGTTGCTTGAAATACAACGGTTTTCCGGCGACGTTAGCGATTTCGGCGTGAGGTCAATGCGCGGCGAATAAGTTTTAACGGTGGAAGTACCCGGGAATTAATTTGGCGTATGTAAAAAGGCTGATGTGGGAAGATGGTAAATTGATCGATTTAATTACTTATACAGGGTGTAACAAAAATTCTGGGACACTTTAGGTTTAGGGATAGAACGCATAAAAATTGGAAACAAAAGTCTTATAAGTTGTGGGCGCAACCCACCCCCTATCGAGATATAACCCTGAGATATTACCGAAATGGTACGTCGTAAAGGACCGATTTTGATTGCAATATAACCGGAGAAGATCAAAGATAATAGAAAAAAAAATATAATTGCTGCGATTATTGCTGTTAAATAGCATTTATTCTTGTTTAATCCAAACAACGTCGATTACCTATATCGTAGCAGGTTTGTAACAACTTGGGAAAAAATTGAGGGCATTCACTAAATCTTCCTTTGCGTAGATAGTGATATTTTTGTTACACCCTGTATATAGAATCATGGTTATGAGAATATGAGGAAATGTGTGGAATTTAAGTGATTTTCAGAGGAAATTGGGAATCATTTTGAGGGAATTGGTAAGTCTAGGGTTAATGGGAATAATTGAAACGAGTGTCTATGATGGCGACGTGGTTAAAATATAAGGGGAATGTAACCGTTTTCTAGTCGCATTGGAGATTCCGCGGGTGGAACGAACGTTTGGGAAATGAGTTTTCATGGAAATAATTTAAATTCATCACCGAACGGCAACGTGGCTACGGAAGAGTCGTTTTTATAGAAGTTTCTTGTCCATCTCGGATTATGGTGGTATAAATTGAATGAAAGTTTGCCGAGTGATGTTTACGGATGCATTCTGTTTCTCCGCGGGTGGAAAATAATATTTTATATTCGATAGATATAAAAATAACGCCCGAACCACCCGATACGGGGGGGGGGGGAGGGAAGAGAGATGAACGCAAAGTAACCGTATGAAATAATAAGCACACGTACCGCGGGAGGCACGTTTCGTGAAATGATACTTTAAAAATCCATACAATAGAGAATAGATTTGTATGCAAGTGAAACATCCAGCTTATATCTCCGGCGTATAAAATAACACACAATGTACGCGGTTTCGTACGTCGGGTAACCTGAATTTCTCTCGCTCTATGTATTTTTTTTTCTTTCCCTCCATTTTCTTCTTTCAAGTAGAACATCGTCGGCAAGAAGCTTGAATAGCAGAAATAGTATTAAAAGTAGGGAACGGCAAACAGTCGCGATAAAAGCGTATTCGTATTTCACAAACACGCGAAACTGTGGTCCATTCGGAAATATTTTGTTGTTTTTTTTTTAATCTTCAGTATCAAATTTCATTCATATTTTCATTCGTCGAACGGACTCATAATCCAGTCTGACTTTCGAAAACCATACAAAATATTCCCCCGTTATTCGTTTACTGGTTACCCGACGGGTCGAAAGTGTGATAATTGACACGGTTGATAAATTACACGGTTTCTTATAGTTTCAACATATCCGCATGATAACTCGACGTTCTTGCGGGAAGTTTCTCGTTAGTCTGACGGTGTTTGTGGAAACAATCTTACACCGCGGTGCTCGTAATACCACGGGGAAGCAAAATAATGGGGGTGTATGAGAATTTGCGTATAACCTTTCGTGTCTCCTGTCTGCCGGTTAACTGACGTCGCCGGGTAATATTCCTAATTTCATGTAATATAATCGCCCGCAGAGAAAGGTACCGGGGATGAGTGGTGTTTGAGCGATTATATTAAACATCGAATAATGAATATTATCCGTCCACGTCAGTTTACCAAGATACGGGGGAAACCGAAAGTTTAGAAGCAAATTCGCACCCCGTGTGTTGGTGCCGACCATCGGGTAACGAATATGTACCAGGGAATTTAACGTGTCCGGAATGAATACATATATTACAAGAACGGTATAAATCTATGGTGGAAATTTACATTCCCCCCGACCGGTGATAACAAAATTCAAAGAAAACTTTGCGAGCGATTACAATGTGTCCTGGAGATAAATTGGATTAAAAATTTAGATCTCGGGCTAATTAACCCCTAACTGGAATGACAAAATAAATATCAAGGTTCCCCTGGTGAGAGATGAAAGAAAATTGTAAAATTTGAAAAGCTAGAATGCGAATAGTTAGCGTTTCATCAACGAGGGACAGAAAATTATACCTTTTTTATGTATCCATAAACTTTTATACCACTATCTTACTCAATTCAACTGCTATCATAATTACCAACGATCAATCCCTTACCCCATTACTTAAAAATCCCTATCACTTAAATTCAATCGCAAAACTCCCATCGCAATGGTCCCAGGGACGTCTCATTATTCGATCGTCCGAAAAGGGAGGGGGGAGGGGGTTAATTTCCAGAGTCGTCGTTCCAGAGTTTATTTTGATTCCGTCGTTAAAAGGACGTCGGTCGTCGGCGAGAATAAACAGATAAATAAATTACAAGGTGGCATCTGGCGGCATAAATCGAGGTGGAAGGTCGCGCTACGTCAGGACGAGGGTTAAGTGCCTCTCCTCGTCCGTCCCCTTCGTCGCGGTTTAAGGGGGCAGCGGTATGCGAGATAGGGGATTCCGTCTAAGAGCCCCAGCTGTCACCCGTTACCCGGGGCTAAAGAGGTAAAGCGAGCGTTTCACCGAACGTGACTCGTGAAAACGTTTTGCGAGCGCGGAGGTCACGTTGCGTTCAGGTTCCGTGTTTACGGAATACCGGCGACGGTATGTATGTACGTACGTAAGTATGTAGATACATACATACATACCTGGTGTTTAACGGAAAATAAAGAAACAAGGACGATACAAAGGAAACAACAAACCACCTGCATACTACCACAGAAATTTTCGGAGCGTGGTTTCGCAACGGTTTTAGAAGAAAACGACACGTCGGCGGAAACGAGATTGTAAACGGGATAGTGACACGTTTGTTTGCGAGAAATATCAAACAGAATCAATGTCAACTCATCCGACATTTCCTTTTTATCCACGTGAAATCGTGTACACACATTTCTTTCGTCGCGTCAATCGGAGTCGTTCGTCAAAGAGTTTAAGAAACTCCCGATAAAAGTAATTGATCTATTTTTCGGATGATCGACTCGAGTCCCCGGAAACCGTTTCGTCGGTGTCCCGTCTATGTCTACGTGAATCTCACCGTCAGGATGTTCGTATTAGAAGCAATTTTGGCACTCCGAGAACCGGCCTACGGAGTACGATTTCCAGCGAAAGGGGAAGGGGGAGGGAGGGGGGAGGGGTCGGAGGGTCACAGTTCGCAAAAGTTGGAAATCTCGATCTAACTTTATGAAGCCTCGGCGCCAGCTTCAAGGCGGTTCGTGCCAGTGGCATCACGTTCGATGGGCGCCGACCCGAGAACTCGCCTCTAATTTTACTCTTCACCGTTCGAAACTCTCGGGACGATTTGCTTCCGCTCGTAAAAACACTTTACGCTCGTTACCAGGTTGACGACGCTGTGAAAGATTTTCATCGGGAGCAATCGAATTTAATGACCTCGCTACGATTATGCGGTGCGAGTACTTATTTTCATTGCGATTACAATTCCCACCGTTCGGGCGAAACTTTACCGCCGATTCATCCGCCTAAACGGCCGGTTTCCATGAACTGCCCCGGGAAAATGTTTTACAGCGATCGGTAGCGACATTAAACAGGGCGAAATTATTCGCGATTTTATCGAGCTTATCATTCGCCCTAACGATTTTTCCGAGTCCGTCGAAGTGAATAAAGTTAAATGACGTACGAATTACTTGGGGCGCGCGTGGCTTTCGTCTTGCGTCGTGAATTCCCTTTGATTCGGGTTGTCACGTCTGTATTACGTAAACATTCGCGATAATTTGCCTTGCAAATGTCGACCGAGGGCTTAAATAGAGATCTCGGCCGTTTGTATCGTAATAATTCCATGATTACAGCTACGGCACTATATTTAGACACAACGCATTTACGATTAAGTTTTCTGATTTATGTACATACACACTTCGGAAATAGTATCGCGATAATCGCACATGGGTTGCGACACTACGTACCGACCGTCTGTCTTTCTGTACGTGTATATCTTATGTAACGGACACTTGTTTGTTTCCTGGTTGAAGCAGAACCTCGGAATTGTTGGAGCTAATCTATTCGTAATTATCATTCAACAGAACATAAAAAGAATTTCATTAAATCATTATAGAAATAGCAAGTTAGAAATTCTGATACTAAAAGATTATAAAACTTTCAAACAAAGAAAATAATCTTCTAATCACCCTGCGTATACAAATTTAAATATTTTCCGTCACCCAAAAATCAAGAATCTGTATTCAATAAAAATTCCCGAACACAGAAAGAAATTTCCAAATGGCCCGTGACCAAATTCCCAAACCTCCAAACCGTCCCAATGATCCACTAAATCCTAGATCCCGTTCCACTGGCCCACTTTCGCCACCAAACATCGGTGTCAGTCAGTCCCCGTGATAGTCCCGTAGCTTCTAACAGACTCGATCAAGAATATCGTGAACATACCGATGACATTAGCGGTAGCTGACAGCGTTAAGAACAGTTGTTATTGACGGATCTATGTATCTGTCGGGGAACGGAGAGACAGAGGAAACGGCGATCTTGAAACGAACACATTAACGACAAGTTGGATGGGGAGGGGGGGGGTGACATTCATGAGAAGGATCACAGACGAGACAGGACTACATCCTCGATAATTCACAGTAAACTTATGCATCATGTTCGAGTATATGTATGGAGCAAAGAGGATCGATAGATCATTGATAAAGGGATTCGTACATGGAATACTCTCGCATTTGCTGCGATATAGACTCCCATTTGTCCTTGTGTTGGTACCGCGTCGTCGATATTCTACGAGGAACTCTATACGTGTTACCTGAAGTGTCCACGGAGTGAGAAAATCAAAGGTGTATTAGTATTTCAGAGATCGTCGTTACGAACGGAGCCCTTTCAGCGTGTCGTTAAGAATCTGTGTGTATATTCGTTTCTACAAAGGGCGCCGACACGTTGTCGCGGAACCGGGGACATTTTGGAGAACACTGTGCATTTGGTATCGATTATCAAGTCGATATGCTCGCGAAAGTTTCAAGGGTGAAGGTTGGAAATTTTAATTAACGAGTTAATGATTGAAATTTATGATTTTTAACATTTCGGGAGAGATTCATTAGTTTCGCGGATAATGAGGCTAATTGAAGGATGCGTGTTATCATCATTAGCCTCTGTTTCTGTTAATATCGAGTTACCTTGTTCTTGTTTGGCTAATGAAATGTTTTACCGGATAGAATTTCGAATATTGTTATAATGATACGGAAACGCAACGGGCTAACGAATGTATTTTCCGGGACGAGTGGAGCAGCTGGAGGGGCAGGAGGGACTTATTGCGAGATTCTGCGATTAATACGTAAACGATTTGTTACCGACCTCCTAAATGCGAATTGTTCCAGGGCTGTGCGCCCGAATTGCCCGCACCCCTTCGGAAGCGGGCGAAATATCACGGGTTTTCGGCCGAACCATCGGTGCGTAACGTGAGCTTACCTGTAACAAAGAAAGGTAAAATAAAATATAAAACACCATCGTATTGTTCGTATCAATCGTGGGATCAACAATCGAATAATAACAAGTGCGCGAAACAAACGCGCGGTAATTGCGTTTCGCTTCGTATCGAAGTGAAATCGAACCCGAACCTGGAGCGATATTTCTTTCTTTTTTTTTTTTAATATCTTTTATCAAAGATATTCTCGGATACCAAACCCGTTGTTTATTAGATACCATCCTATCTATGATATACGTATACTAATACATTTCTCCGCCGCAACTCGTATATTAGCTTCCAACCTTTCCAAGGCTTCCACCGCGGGTGAAGAGAGGAGGGGGGAGGGGGGGGAGAAAAAAAGGAGAACAGATAACAATACAATTTCTCCATTCGCGCATCGTTGAATCCCAATAACGGGTGAAAGCCCGGTGATACTCTTCCGCGACGCGAAACGGGACTGTGACGGAAAAAAAAAAGACGAAGATAAAAAGAGGAAAAAAAAATCATCCCGTCGTTGCGACAGAGATGCATTAATAACCGAACGCCCCCGTATATCTTCGGTCGCATCCGACCGCGGCAGCCGGCATTCGGGAAAATTAAAAGCGCCGGCAGAGGCGTCGGTACGACGATTGTAGACGTTTAAAAATTAAGATTAACGGTTGCCGGCTATGCACTCTCCGGGCGCGGCGGTATAAATCGCGGAACGACGAGCGTGATAATATACCAGTGGCGCAATTACCACCGGCGAAGGTACGCGAAATAAAAGGGGACCGTGGAAAAGTTAAATGTGTAACCGGCAGCGAGAGAGCACGATATACGAGCACGAAATTGTTACGTTCGCGTAACTCGCGGTCATGCTAGCGTTGTCCTGACGTCGGACCGGTGTGTGACACACGGGTCGCGTATACCCAAGCTTGTAAAAAAAAAAAAAAGAAAAAAAGAATAAAAGTAAATAAATTAATTCAAACAAAAGTAGAGAATTCGGTGGAAGAAAGACGAAGGGGGAAAGAAAAAATACACAGAAAACCTGGACGAAGAAAATGGAGAACAGGAAAATAAGTTAGCAAAGTGAAAGACGATGGGATAGGACAGCAAAAAAACTTGGAATTGACTCGTCCGCGAGCCCAGCACAGGAAACAGCCCACGGATACGGGAACAATAGTCCAGCGGCGCTCGTTAAAGCATTAAAAGCACTTTTGTCTTCCGCGGACCGCTAAAAACGCTCGTGATGGGCTCGAAAAGTCCGTTAGCATCGCTGGTCTGCTAACGTGAACTCGAAAATCGTTCCGGTTTCTCGTAAGTGTACGTCTCAAACCCAGCATCCCTCGGAATCCCCTCTTTCTTCCTATGAAATCGCAACACACCTACCATTTTCATTCTTTCGTTCGTTCGTTCGTTGATAATGCTCGCCTTTCCACGCGGCAGAGAGTCATCTAATTTTTTTGTAGAACGCGGGATAATTTCACTGCTACAATTTCCCCCGTGTACCCGTAGGAATACAGAATCCATAGAGATGGAAAAATCTGAGAACTGGATCGTTTCGACTAATTCAAGCGTTCGTTTTTCTTTTCTTTCTATTTTTCTTTTGAATCTTTCTTTTTTTAATTCTTCTTCTTCTTCTTCTTGTTCTTTCTCCCACACGACCACCCCTCGCGTTCCCGGTCGAAACCCGCAAGACGCGCCGGGAATTTCACTTGAATTTTCCGTTTATCCGGGAACGGTTTAACGGCGGTACTATATTTCGAAGAATGGTCGGGACCGCGGTGCGTCTTTATTAAAAATAATATACGACGCGGCCGGCTGATGAAAAGAAAGGGCACCGGTTGTTCGGGCATGTTTTTATTTTCGTTCTTTCTTTTTTCTTATTCCGCGTTGACCGGCGCGCGGGATGCTGGTGAGAATTTTTTACAGTCTCCTCCAGCCTCCGGTCCACGCGGCTGCTAATTATAGTTAAGAAAAAAACTGTTCATTGTGACACGGAAGGTACAAGGGTTCGTTTTATTCGGAACTCGATAGAATTAAACGTGCTGTTGCATCGAGTTCCCGTGGAGTCGCTCTCCGGCCGCTGGACCAGGCGAATTTATATTTCGCAAATATACAGGATGCTTCGTGGACGCGTCCCGACGCTCGAGGAGAAGGTGAATGTACAACGGTGAACAAAAGAAAATATTATTTCAACGCGAGTCGTACGTACCGTAGTTTCTCGAGTAATAAATTGAAGGAAATTCACGAAGCGTCTGTTCCCCCCCCCCTCCAAGTCCTCCGTATTTCCCTATTTCTGTCGTTGACGTATTTCCTAGTATTTATGAATCACCCTATATTTCGAACGAGACTAACAATGAAATTTTGTAACGAACGACCTTATTAACCAGATTTCAATTAACCGTATACATATATTTGTATGCCACCGGCTTTATCGCCATACTCGTCAAATACAATTGCCGCTTATCGATCAACACACTAAATACCACTGGGATTTCTGTGAAATTTCGGACATTAATAAGCTCTTAACGCGTAATTAATTGACGGCTGCGATTGGCTGCCCGAACACCGCGTCGAAAACAATTGGCAGTAGTCGTAGTACATATTTAGTACGTCGAGTGAAAACCGTGCGAAAGTTTCTTGCCGTGTTCTTCCGGAATCAAAACAGGACGAACTAAAAAAAAAATAGGAAGAAGCGTTCGAAAATTCCGTTAGCATGGCGTTGAGAAGGAACGGCGTCTTTATGGCGTCTTAGAGCTGGCCGACGGCTTTTTATCGAAATTTTATTAGGAGTCGCGACATCGAGGTTCGTCGGGAAACACGGTTCTTGTTATTCTTAACCGGCGAAATGGCGAACAGTCAACGCCGATCGATCGATCTAACTTCCCCATAAAACGTCCGTTCGAAATCAGACGGGATATCGACGGGATTCGAGTTTTCAGCGACGCTTACCCGGCCATTCCGTCGTTTTATGAAATGTAATCGCGTTTCGCGAACGGTACGTCGATAGGCTTGATAAGGGGAGGGGGATGAAAAACGAACGATATAAAAGAAACTTTTCGGAAGTATCCGTTACTTGGGAAACAAAAACCTACAATTTCACGCGAATAAAACCGACCGGCGGTTTGGACACGACGCTTTTCTCGTGTTTGTCAAAAATTTCTGCTCGGCGTCGCGGTTCCATCGACAAACAGCTATGCACACGACACATACACACATACATACACGTAATCCTTCGTTTTTATTAAGCCGGTACCCGCAGTTTTTCGCGTGCCATACAGAGGCTAGACAAAAATCCTGGCGCGCGGTGGCATTGCGTGGATTAAAATAAAATAATTCCGTGGAATAATCAATTTTTTTTTTTCACCCAACCCCAATTCCTGTGACTCTTAAGAGACGAAAGACGTGGAATTTCGATGTCGTATAACATTGATACGAACAAACGAATGAAGAGAAGAACGGATTATACGCGATATATATTTTGTGATATTTGTATTTCGCTCGGGCTAATTCGAACGGGAAATCTATTCGCGAAACACAATAAAACCATAGCGGTAGAATCAACGGTGTACTCGAACGTGACGAGGAGAGTATCGAAAAAATATGAACACGGTGACCTAGAAAAGTGTAGCCGGCGAAATTTCCCGGGGATTCTTAAAATCGAGAAATTCCGAGCGTCGTACGAAGTTCGAAAGCAATTTAAAAATTCATTTCTCCAACTTTCGAGGAGTTTCGGTTAAGCTGTAGGCAATCCTATCGGTGCCCGACGACTATATGTATATGTACACGTATACATGTACATATATTCGAAACTTCAAGGAACACGATATAATTCCGTGCATCCGATAAGCCTTCCAACCTGCCGTCGTACACTTTTCCTTAATCAATTGCGATGTAATTCCCGCGAAAACAATCGCCACGTAAAACCGACATATCGAAACAATAAAACAGAAAAACAAAACGGCAAAAACAACGGCGGCAACCAAAAAAAAAAAAAAAAAAACACACAGAGAAAAACACAGCAAACATCACACATGTTTACTTTCCACAATGGGAAAAAAAATCGACCATTTTCCCATCCGATACATTTTCCGTTCGACCAAATATTTCAACAATCCCGTTTTCGTTACGGTATTTAATTGACATGTACCTCGTTGTCAAAAGCGGTCGAAATTCTCGGATTGACCAGGTCAAACAATCCGACCGGACAACAACACTCGGCCGAAATTTCGTCGACGCGCTTCAACCATGAGAGCCTCTCCGAAATTTCATGGGCCAGAGAAACGATCGTTGTTTCGCTTATGAAACGAGCGTCTCGTTTCCCAGAGCAAATAGCTGCGGCAGACTACGTCCGTCCGTTGGAGAACCACTATGGTTGAAGGAGAAGGCGACGGCTACTACACATGCCTAAACTAACCAACCCCGAAACTAACCAGAACCACTGTAAGCCTTGGCCGGCTGTCGTCAAACTGTCAACAAAGACATGTCCACCGTACGTCGTGTCGTTAGATGAACGAAAAATGGAAATGGAAATAAGAGAAACGAATACGTTATAGATCAAGTATGATAGTACGAAATATTATCTATTTTTATTCTATCGTTGTCCATTACTTCATCTCTTTCTTTCTTTCTTTCTTTCTTTCTTTCTATTTCATCTTCGTCACGTCTTTCTGCTTCACTTCCTATTTTCCTGTTTCCTCTTCCATCTACACTTTTCATCATCCCGCCTCCATCCGACGGGTATATCTACGAGTACCGACTCTCACTCTATCTTCTCCCCATCTCTCTCTCTCTCTCTCTCTCTCTCTCTCTCCCTGTATATGTACTCGTACAAGCGGAAACGTAGTCGAGGTTCTGTTTGCGGTTAAGTTCCGGGACTGTTTGAACGAGGAGATTTCGAGCGTCGATGTCTCTCGGTTTGTGTACGTCGGCAGGTGAAGAGGAAAAGGGAAAGAGACAGGGTTTCTACTTGCGTCGTCGTTGCCTATAAGGTAAGGTTGGTCGTACACTATCCAACGGTATCATCGTGTCCGTGCCGGTTACGAGTGTTGGTATCGAGCGTGGTAAACCGATCTTGCCCGGAGTCCACAAGCCAGTTCGACCTGTAGAAGGTCGAAACTTCGCCTCGCCTTAAACGAGGCCCTCGAGTTGCCCTTCCAACAGAGGAAACCACCTGAGCTCTTAACCGGGAACGAGTATCGAGCTTGTGCCCCCGTTGCGTTCTCACGGGAATCGGAAAGGTGGCATGTGAAAAGCTGCACGGTGTCCACGGGTTAACCCCTTTAGTGTCTGGTTTTACGGCCGCGATGT
This sequence comes from Mimumesa dahlbomi, assembly GCA_917499265.3. Classification (NCBI taxonomy): domain Eukaryota; kingdom Metazoa; phylum Arthropoda; class Insecta; order Hymenoptera; family Crabronidae; genus Mimumesa; species Mimumesa dahlbomi. The sequence continues at coordinate 2,867,633 of OU824113.1, read as the reverse complement.
TGTAAATGCATTAAGACCAGGGCCCATCGATGCGACTGGTTGTTGCGACGAGGGATTACGTGTCTTGTAAAATTGGAATTTCGGTCAGCGGTGACGGGAAACGTGTGGAATTCTCTGCTGGAAATTCTTACGGGCTGCGCAACCGTCTGTTCGCACTGTTGTTATTCTTGTTTTTATATTACGGGATGGTAAAACATGATAGGAATAGAGAGGAATGAACCTTTTAACTGGGATACCAATTTTTAAAAGTGTGAGTTCTATATCGTGTGAAATATTTAGGTAGGTTAATAGATTTCATATAAATTTTCAATCAAATAACAAGTTCTGTTTGAAAAGTACATTCGTTTAACAGCAAAACTTTCGTCACGTTAACTTAACGTGGACCGAATGTCACCTCGGTCATGTCGAATGGATCATTTAATATCCGTAAATGCTTTCTAGCGAAACTCGCGCAGCCCGTGTTCGCCAATGGCAAACGAGGCGGTGATTAATATAATTATGAAACGGCATTGCTATCGCGGATAATAGGATTTTAATGACTTGGTAGTTAGCGGATATTGTATTCGACTCGACGGATCGATGGCAACGATGGGATCGTAATTGACCATATTCTCCAAGGGGGGGAACGGTAATCGAGGGTGCACAAAACTTCGAATTTAAGTTACCGGGGAACTCGACCCGATATCGTTCGTTTCCCAGACGATCGTCTGGAGGAGACGCGAGTGCGATCTTCCTTCGTTCGATTTCGATTCAAAACGAGGGAAAAAAGAACCGCAAAGTTTATAGTCGCATCCGGAATGCGTGGCAACCGACGTTTATACGCCGCGTTACGAGTAAACTAGCCGGAGATTAAAAAGTTACATCCGGTTATGGGGTGGTAGTTCGATGGAAAATAAAGTTCCAGCCGGAATAGCCGCCGTACGTTACACCATAGGCGAAATGGAAACGGATTTCAGTGGGACGAAGTTGACTGTGAGACCAACGCGCAGGAAGTCGAACTTCCAAATGAACTATTGATAGGTCGTCCCTCCGCAAGAAAACTTTCTACCAGGTTCAAGTTCGAAAGTTTAGATTTCTCTGAAAGGTTATCTTCGGCTACGAACACGTTCCAGGGTCCACGGATTAAAGAGTTGCCGTGGTAAACACGAATTTCGGTTTGATATTCTATACTATATTTAATTTACAATAAATGTCAATGATAAATATTATTTTCATTGTCAAATTGTCAATGAATAGAACGATATTTATATTGTTTGAAATAAATCGTACGAGTCAAAACAATTTGTTTAGTTACAACGCGAAACACTGTAGGAATTACGTTATCCGAGGTTATTCTATTCGCTATGGAAAAATGTAATGACGAGCAAATTCTTCCGTGCAAACAAATAAATGTCCGCCGGAAAGCCCGGCATAACGGAGACAAACGGTGGCACGAGTTTTCGCGAATAATTCGGCGACATTCCCACGAAATGCGCATTCTACGATACATCAACGCATAATGCCGTGCCGGGAGTCGTGACCATACCGTATGGAAAATTCTTTTCTACTTCAACGACATTTCAACGACGTCGGCAATGCGTCGCTCGTGAAACGTTTTATCGAATTGGGAAACTGCTCGTCCAAGCATAAGCAGTAAAAAAGGAAAGCATGGCTGTCAGTTTTAAAAGAAACGCTCCGCGAAATTGAATCCGGGGGACACCGAAAAATCCGACACTTCGTTACACCGCGTCGTTCCGACGATAGTTTTTCGCGATGTTAGTAACATAATCTGTGTTAAAACCTTTCAATTCTGACGCGACGTTCAGAAAGTGTATGTAAAAAAAAACGACGTCCCTTTTTGGAAAATTTCATTCGAGAAGAACGAAGACATTTTCGATTGGAAATCTCAATGATGTTGATCGCACATGTTGATCGACAGGCAATAAAAAAAAAAGGGAATTTTTGTGTACCGCATGAAGTATTATCGCATCGAATTGAAAACATGTTTTAAATTTCACCCGACAGACTTTGATTTCTCCTTTTTTCGCTCCGATATACGTTTGAAAGCTTCACCGAGCGAATTGCATATGAAATTGCTCATGAATACCGGGTGAAACCGACTCAAAAATCAGGTTCCATTTTTAAACCAATCACGTAAGTAGTTCCCGTCGTAGCGAAACGAATCTCGCTTCACGATGATTAATTTCAATTCGTGTAATAAGCGTCGGTCGCGATTCTATTTCGCAAGAATCGGATTAAACGTCGCGAGGAATCTTTTCGGGGACACGTTACACCTGACGCACACATATAATAAACGTAATCTACTATCACGAGCACATTGTGCAGCAAGTATCGAGGCGTCTGTCCTCTGCACGATGTCATTACTTAATTAAGATGCAAACTGCTTTCAAACTTCAACGGGACCAAACTGTAGGTAATTTCGTCGCCTGCCCTATCCCACTATTTTCTCTATCCAAACTAAGCTTCTCGTTTCTCGGTATGCAGCTCTGCGGTGAAAAACTTACGGGAAATAGGGAAAACGCGACATCAAAGGGTACCGCCGCCACCGTGCCCCCGTATTTCCTTTCCGGTAAAAGCCTACGGTATCATGGAAAAACTTTTAACCGACTAACGACTTCGCGGACATAAACTCGCGACCCTAACGTTTTATTAGACGGCAATGATGTTCGCAATCGAGGGTAATATTTTCCCATCTTCACGACAGGGAACGAACTACCCGAGAGATACGCGGTATCTGATAAAAAGAAAAATGAAAAAAAAAAAGTGAACACGTTCCGATAAACTCCCGACAAATTTTACGGTATACCCGATAACAGTGCGCGTTTCACTCCCGATAACTTTCCGTAAGGTGTTCCTACGCGTTCCCTATTGAATCCACGGGAAATAGAAAGGTAGTAATCAGTGAAAATCGTTCGCTTCAGTTTAACTCAATCGGATCAATTAATCGAATTAAACGCTGACGTTAATTGCACCGACGCGATCTTCCGCGTTGAACGTTGCCCCGCCTGAATGCCGGGATCGAGTAACGACGACGATCGTGTCAATGACAGCGGCGGAAATACGCGAAAAGAAGAGGAGAAACGGCGGAACCGCGTCGTCGCGACGTTCCGCGCCGGCAAAAAGCCAAGTTTCGACGGCGAACGATTACGTTGTAAACAGGAAGACGGAAACGGGAGCACGTGCGACGAGCGACGAGCGAAACAACACGGGAAGACACACACACACACACACACACGCACGTTAACACTTGTGCGTGCCGCAGGCTACAAGTGCTTTTCCTCCGTGGTAGCGATTTTCCGAGCATAAATATTTATGCTCGCGAAACGACGACTCGACGAATTTTTACGTGTTAACAAACGTCACCAGGAGACCGTGGTATTGTAACGCCACGTGTAAACACGAGGGATGTTTGTAAATATGTACGTATTAAATGGATTGAACAAGAATTCATTTGTATTAAAATTCGAGATAATTAAAAGTCTTGTTCACGGTGAATTATTAAATGAAATGAACTTTCTTGTGGGACGTATAAAACAGGTGTACAGTGTTTCGAGGAAAGTTATACACCTACAGAGATATACACTTATATTGAGATAGTGGTGTCTCGTTAACCCTTTACGGAAGTGACACTTTGAAGTCACTAACCGATATATCGTTCTATTTTTGGCCTAATGTAACACTGACACAAACAGACGGTCTTCAACTAAAATCTTGGAAAATTGTCAAACCATTCTTCGTTGATTCGTAATTTAGACGTGGACATTCGTTCGTTTCACGTTACATCAATTTTTTCATCGTCACGAACAAAATTCGGGCTCACGGAGGGGTCGACCACACGAAATTGCCAATTAAAATCATTCCACGGCAATTTCCACATGGTCCGCGATATCCCGTCACCTTAATTCCGACTTCCATTGTTCGTGGAATGAACAAAAATTACTATCCCCGGATTTCTGCGGGTACGAGAGCGAAATTTTGCCGAACTTTCCGGCAAGTTTGAGAAACCATGAATACCGTTGGAAATTCCCCCGGGAACGACAAGAATCAGGGTAGAAAAATGCGAGATACATTCTCAATTTACATCGAACGCCCACCGGCATACCGATGCAAAAATCACGCGCCAAAACTTGGCGGCAAAAGCGTTCTAGTTCGCTGTTCGTTAACTGCGCGAACTTCTTACATACCAATCGAAGTGCCTCGCGATACGCGCGTGCCGCAAGAACTTGTAATCGAGTTCCTCGGTAATGTCACTTGGAGAATGACTACGAGACCACCTGGTATCTCGTGATTAGGTCGTAGACCCGATAACATTTTTTTCTTGGCCCCCACATTCTTTAGAATCTATCCTATCGAAGATTCGATAATTCGTTGAATTCTACAGATTTATACGTATACGTGTATAGTCATTTTTAATTGGATAATTATAGTGGGGGGAATTATAAAGAAAATAATGTATTTAATAGTAATAAATTAGAATTAACGAAAATAATATTAGAAAGTATCGCGTTGACAATAGAATTTTTAGTTTAAAGTTTAAAAACGATCATTCGAACGACAGTGGTAGGTTTAGTGTTAAATTATTATACCTAAGACTTGGGAAGTGGCCCACCGGGAAATTTTCTTGGGTGAAAATCTTCCGCCGGATGATTTATTTAGAGTGGCATGACGACTCGGTAGACGAAAGAGATACTCGTTTTCATTTCATCGGTTTACGGAAAGCTCCGCTTTAATGTCGACGGTTTCGGGCGCGTTCTACCGAAAGAATTTTAATTCCGCCGGCGGCACTCGATCGTTCGGTTTTCGAGTTTTCGATAAATACGAGCAATTAGCTGGGTTGGAAGAATACTCGAGTGTCGTTGGCCGCGTCACATTCGACAGCGTATATTTAACGATGAATTTTATTTACGTCGCTGTTTATTTCCCGCCGAAAAACAAAAATCATCGGCACCCACTGAAAAATCCTCGGAACGCGGTATTTTTCCAGCCAGAAACTCTGGAATTTTCCAACGAATCTGAAATATCTGATTATATGTACCTAACAACGGATTCCTTCGGTTGATTAAATATTACGACGATTACAGCGAAGTGTGAAAAATTGTTACGCCGAAAGCGCGCGTAGAATCCGATAAAATAATTTCCCCCAAGAACACCGGGACACGGACGCACGCGAAACGGAAACATTTCGTCCATCCAGCGATCGTAAAATCCTTTTACGATGCCGCCGTTCGAACGGCGACGGAGTCGCGCGTTTTCGCATCCGAAAACAGCCTGGCGTGCGCGTGGAAAATCAGAAACAGGTGGCAGCCGTTCCATTCACCGGAATCCGTTGTTGGAAACCCGTCCACCGTGCGTCGAAGTATTAACAGACAATGGAATCCTTAAAAACCATCAATCGAACGAATCAAATATATCCAAAACTATATATCTTCTAGACAATTAAAAAAAAAAAAAAAGAAAAAGAATCTCTCCGTTACAGCGACGGATTAAAGTATGAACGGTTGGAGCAAACAATTTCCAGGCCGCTTCGTTTGCCAACCGATTTCTCGCATTATTTTCCCGTGTGTACGTGCGCGAATTTCTCCTTTTTTTTTTGTTGCATCCTCCTCCCCCGTACGGTTTTGAGAACCTTAATTAGGTCCGTAAAGCTTCAGCCGAGCGCTTATAGCCGCCGACCGAGAGAGCTCTAACGCGGTTACGTCAAATTAGAACGTTAAATTAGAACGTACGGCTGCGCGTACAGTCCTGACCTCGATAACGTGCGAAAACGGGTAAGAGATAGGAAACCGAAATAGCGGGGCGGCAAATAGACGCGTGCGAATGTCCTCCTATACACGTATGTATACATACATACATACGTCGCGCGTCGCGACGTGTGCCAAGTGAAAGCGATTTCGCTTGTGTAATTCCGCCGCGGAGCAACGCCGCATGACTGCCATTGCATACGATATACATACATAAGACACCGTAATAAGGTGTCCGGATGCACGAAAGAACAGGGTATCACCGCCTCGAGTTACAGGCGGGCGAAGTCTTAAAGACCTCCCGCGACGACAAGTTTCTTGCCCCTTTGTGCACGACACTAAGAAATTTCGAAAATTATCACCCGTTGTCTCGTTGATAACGCGGCAACGCGATCGTCGATCTGAGATTCTCACGAGCTACCAACACTGACTTGAGAATTGTTCAGGGTGGAATGTGTGTTATTGTATGGACGAAGAGAAATGGGGGATTTGGGATATGAAATAGGAAAATGGAATTTTGGAGTTTTTTTTTTGGTTATCGGAATAAGAGATTCTTGGGGATATTTGTAAGTGTTTGAAATGATATTAAGGAGCAGTTACTTACTTTAAGTTAAGATTATTAGGAAACAATGAGAGTATTAAGAAATCGAACTGCAGACTGTGAACTCGCACGTTTTTTGTATATAGTTTTTTTTTAAATTGCACGCACGAACGAATCTTGATTTACTTTTCGAACAATGCACGTTCCATTGTAGGATTTTACGATTGTCGCGGGCTCGAAAGTCAAATGCTTTTCAGGACTGCCTCTGTATAACGGGATACACGTAAAGCCGCTATAAAAGTAGGAAAACATTGTAAAACTGCCGGACGGATTGTTAAAAACTACTTTTACAAACTAAGTGTCGAGCAGTGGAACCCGGTTAATGATTTCCCTGCAAGCTACATCATTTTTCATATTACTAAAGAAAAAAATTTATCCTTGACGTCAAGATCTTCGAACCGATATCTCCGGTCGATCGAAAATTATTTCCACCGTCTAAAATAATATCGGAAAACTGTTTAAGATAAAAGTCAAAGATGTTGCTTCCGGTCGCGTAACACGCCGTAATAGGCTTTTTATCGGACATCCGATCAAAATATACTATTTTCCGTTCAAAAAGTCAGACAACACCTAAGCTTTCAATCATTTCCCCACTGCGTCAAAACTAACTTCAAAGCTACAGGTTATATTTAACTTCTCCTTCAAAAATTAATATTTCCACGTCACAAACGATCAAGTCCAATTCCAATTGTATCGATGGACAAAGATTTCCCGCGGCAATTCCAAAGCCGTTTCAAACATCGGCGATATCTTCTCGTGCGACGCACGTTCCGGTTTCCCCCCCGTAAAACTGGCGATTGCACTCTAACTGCCAGTCATTCTCATTTACCTGGGTCATTAAGGAAACCGTGGCCGGAAGGCACCGGAGAATCCGACGCCGCCCCTTTAACACCGAATGGGACACGTCGGTCGGCTCATAATAATAAGTGGAATTGCAAGTAGGTATTCCATGCTGACTGTACACCGCCGCATCCGCGGAATTTCAGGCGCAATAACGAAAGTGCTCGGTTACTGCGAGCCGTGCCTAAAACGAACGAGACCTTATTCGCCGGCTTATCGAACTCGAATGATCATTTTCAACGGCGTATTTTCGCAATCGCGCGATTCCGCGTGGAAATATGTAATATCCGCGAGTCGGAACGGCCGATAGAGGATTCGAGAGAGAGAGAAAAAAAAAGGGTATCGAATTAACGTTCATTATGGAGATATAGCGTAAATCAGAGGCAATTAATTGAAATCGCGAACGAACACCGGTAAAAAGTGTATAAAGTTTCTTCCACGAAATTTCGAACGATCTCTTTTCCATCATTGTGCAACTTTTCCGTTCATATCGAGAAAGAGAGAAACTTTACGTCGGTATTACACGTGGAATCGTAGCCATCCGTTACAATTGTAAATACCGTATTGTACTCAAGGGAGAAAGGGAACAGGGGTGGGGGGAGAGAGAGGAGGGAGAAAGGTGTACCGACGTTTAAACGTATTCTCGACGAGACGACGAGAATACTCCCGGAGCACTTCGATTATTACCAATGCAGATCAGAAAAATGAAGAAAAGGAAGTTAGCGAGGGGAGACAGAGGTACGGTGGAACTTTTTTTTTTTTTTAAAGAGGTAACGGTTGATTGCGATGAGAAGTTAATAAAGTGCCGGCACTATCGCCGTTGCGATACTCTGCCGGTGCTTTCCGAGCGAGAACATTAACGAAGGGATGTAATGGAGCTCGCTACGTCTCAGAAAAATATGGCCGTTCGTTGATCGCGATAACGTTACCGGGGAGCATAGTTGCTCCCATCCTATTTCCTGGAAAGTCGTCGGGACGCTTAGAAACATCGGCGATGGCATCGCATGACCGGACAGAAATTGCAGTCTCAGAAATGATACGCGGCCCCCGTGAGTAAGTTCGTCTATCATTCGTCACGAAACTTTCGGCGAAAGTTCGCCCGAACGACGCCCCGAACGAAAGAAACTTTCCTCAAAATAGAGTCATTTTTATTACCAGTATCTACGCTATTATATAATACAGTACCGCGAATAAACGATGGAAGACGTATGTATAAATTCAGAGTCACGATAAATCTTCAAATTTATCGAGTAATTAATGTCTGAAATTTTCGACTCGTTGAAATTATAGATTATTGGAAATGTTATAGGTTAAAATTTTATACACTTAGAACTTTGTAACATTTTATATATGTATACATATATCGAATAGATTTGCAGGTGAAATTGATAGAAAGTTAATTAGAATATTTGACGAAATTACGTGACTTTATAGGGTTAACGAAGATCTAGGGCAGGTTTTTCCACGTTACTCTGATCTAAATAAGAGTACGGTTCTAGCGACGTGCCGCCATTTAATACAATTACACTGACCAACAATTACCCGGTGCAATAAAATCGTAGAGCGACGAGCTGTTTACCTTTTTCCGCTCGTTCTAAATAACGTCCCGACTCGGAAATGCGGTCAGCGTTGCATTTAAAGGCAAGAAGCGCGCGGAGGATCGAAACCAAGCGAGTTTTCTCAATCCATTTACGTGCCCTCAAGAACGGCGACTCCCCCAGTTGCAGTTGCCGATCGATAATTCATCGAGTGGGCTTTCCGGTTCGCCGGGTACACGCTAGCGAAATTTTCAAAGTGAACCAAAGGGCACTGTACACGAGTTTTCGGGGCCAGCCGTCGAATAATTACCCTAATTGGTAACAGATGGACGCTCCGGGAAAGAAACAAAAAGTTGTCATCGAACTGCCGTCAAAGAGATACATCAGGAACACGCTGACAGAGACAGCGGAAAGTGTAGAACCAAACTCATCCACGTTGGACCCCCTCTCACCCCCTCCCCTATCGCGGGACCGGTAGAAACGTAGCTGTCGTGAATGAGAAAAGTAATTAACGGAAGGTAACGCTCGTTAGACAAAATCCTTTGGTTCCATTGGCAAAGGAGAAGTAGTAGACGGCTTCGTGGGTTCTCCAAACGGATCTATACCGCGATTCCGCTTTTGTGCGCGGATCTCCGTAATTGGATGATCATATTAGAACTTTTCTTTCTCTTTTTCTTTTTTTTTCCTTATTTTCTCTTTTTTCTATCTATCTATCTATCTATCTATCTATCTGTCTATCTTACTCCCGCGAACCTCTGTAGTTCCTTCCGATTCGTTTATCCAGCCAGGTCGGGTCAGATGTAATCACAGGTGAAAGTAAAAGAGGACTGCGGCTGATTTAAGAAGCGAGAGGAGAATTCAAAAGACCAGGACGACGTCTCCGGCCTCCTTGAGACGTGAGATTAAGAGACTCGGTTGATCAAACCACGTGTATCTGTATGTGTGCGTGTGTGGTATATCAATTTAAAGGCTGACGCGAGTATTTCACGTCGATCCGCGACGTTAAAGGTGCACAACGATATAAAGACGAGAAATCGTGACAATTCCAGGGAATATTGACGTCTCACTTTCGAGTATCACGCCGTTAGGTGTAACAAACTACAGCGGACGGTCGAACGGGGTCAACGAAAAAGACTACTGTACATATGCTTAAAGTTAGAAACTTCGCCGTCTAACTCTGTCACTTCGCGAACGGCATAGCACGTAACCATCTCGCCTACGTACAGAGACGCCCGAAATAGCGGAAAAACGTATCAACACCGCGAACAACCCATAAATCCAGCGCAAAGAGCAACGATTTCCTTGGATTCTATGCCGACCGTACGTCCCACTTGTTATATTTAGACAAGTATGCCAAAATGTGGTATCTTACGTAACTTCTTATTAATCTTTACGTACACCGAATAAGGTAACGAAAAGAAACGGAAGAGAAGATAAAAATATATCGAAATTGGTAGTTTTTAATTAAGTATTTCTTATCAATCGTTCGTGTTATATGAAGAATAAGGTAGTGAAAAGAATCGGTAGGAAAAATAATAGAATGACTTTGTACACTTGTAAAACGTGTAATATGAAAAATTTGCCATTACATTCGGTAACACGGGGGAAAGAAAAATTGTTAAAACTACCCCAGCTCGAGAAAGTTCCTTATTCCGGCTTTTCAGGGGAAAAGCATTGCCTCCCTTGGATTACAGATGCTCGAATATAATCTTAACCCCGCATTACCCGCTATTTCAAACTTTCTCATGCTCAACCGAAACGAAGAAGCAAACGTATATAGTCGAGAATTGCTTTCAGAGTCGGCCTACTTCCTGAAAGTACACCGGAAGAAAAGTTCGGACATTCCCTAACTGCGGTCATTACCTTGGGATGAACATTTTCGGAAAATGCTTTCGAAACTGGTGTGCAACTTGCAAATATTAACAGGTATGTGCAAAGTTTCTTCCCCCCCCCCCCCCCTCCCCTCCGACCCGTTGCAAATAACATTCGTGAGTAAACCGCAACGCACGGCGCTTCCCGACGAAATTGTTAAATTTGTCCCCAAAATAGTCTCTGTACCGTATTACACCCTACTTGTAATTAAATATATATAACCACTATGACGTCCCGATTCAATAATATTCCAAGAAACAAAATTGTTAATAATACACTTGAGAATAACGACTAAATCTCTATTTTTCGTTTAAAATAAAGAATAAACAGATGTAAAAATTACGATAGTTCTTTTTTATTTACATGTACCATACGAGAAACTTGTTATTATACCGTGTATACATACGCACCGAAAAGTACTTTAACAAAGACTAATCCTCATTCGTGATCCTTATCACGATCGCTGTCAATCGGGGACAGTTTTCATGTTCGTTCTTTCCCGATATTTTTGTCCATCGTACTCGACCTGGGTACGCGAACACGCTCTTCGCGTTTTCAAATACGTGTACGTACCATTTTCTCCTCTCTTCGGTTTCTCGTCGTCTGAACGAAATTTGCAACTTTAACAAATACACGACCGTCCGTGAACACGCGAATTATTCCGTCCGGTATAAACCGAAAGAAGGAATATGCATACGGGTACGCGTGTAAATATCGGCTAAATCAGTTGGCGGATTCTCGGGGAACCGGGACGTGAAAATAAGTAATTAATACAGACATGAAAAAACAAGTCGGATACAATCACGGCAATGGCGGTAGGATACAGGAGGAATCGCAACGAGGCGGGAAAAAGGAAAAAATAATAATAATAATATCGCAACGGGATCGATATAGAGTTCCTGTCGCGACGAGAATTTGTTCCTGTTATTTGCACTCTCGTGTAATTTCGCCGGCACCGTCTCACCGAAAGCTCGGATGATTTGTTATGTCACAGAAACACCGCCGAGACGCTTTGTACCGCTTTCTCAATTTTACGACACCTGTACGAACTTCATAACCAATACATTTTCTAATATTTTAACTCCGTTGCAGGGAACTCGTTGAAAGAAATACTGTAAACGAGAGTCCACGTATATAAACGTTATTTATGCAAAATCTCCACCGACGTGTTCAACAATGCCACAACCACTACGATATCGCCAAGCGACAGCTGGAAAACTTGTTATACACGTAGATATACAAATACATACACAGTATATATCAGAGAAAATCCGGCAGTTATTCGACAAAGAATACGCACCTCCCGTTGGATTTCATTACTTACGATACACCCGCTGTATATCAAAGAATAAAAATATTTTGAAAAGCACGAAAGCCTCTCGAGAGAAAAAGAGAGAGAGAGAGAGAGGTGGAAAGTAAATCCGTATAGTATAAAGTACCTAAACACAGTCACAGCACCATCACAAGGAGCAGTGTCGAGGGTAAATGAATAAAACTCCAATCTTCTGTTTTCTCTAGCCAAGCAGGTGCAAGAAAAGAGATCAAAGCGAGGTGCAAGTGTAAGAGGTGGTAAAGCCTGAACGAAAGACGACGGGGAAAGCGTGGAACGAACAGAGAATGGGAAAAGAAAACGTCGGTGGAAAGACGGGAAAACAGAAGGGAAGGGTTCAATGGAGAACAAGGAAAGTCAAAGAAGGTCCCGTCACGTACCGATCGATAGTTCTGCCTTTATCGTGCGCCTGCTCTTCGGCTCGATGTGCATGCTACGAAATACATCGACAGGGTGCAAGCTGCACTTTCAGAAGCCGATCCCACGACCGCGTCACTTCTAATCCCAAGCCAACGTTTTTTTTTTCTCCCTCCCCCTTCAATCCCTCCTGACGTTTCAGATTGTCGTTGTCCTAGCGAACATCAAGCTAGATTCTCACAGGCAGCTGCGAGTCAAGGATTCGAAATGGTATTAAATGATATCAAAATTATATTTTCATTCGACCTCGAGGACTCCCCACTTGGACTGGTGCCTCGGAGGTTCTCGTGAAAATTGTTTCGAGGGACCAGACACCACTCCACGAAGAGATGAAATCGAGCGGAATTTAATGCAGGTTTCTTGGAAATTGGTGGGAATTTTGAAGTAACTCTTAGTAACTACTTGGATGGGTATGGTGTTATCATTACGATACTATTATGTTATTTTTGTGCATTTAGAATCTGCTGCCAACGATGTAAAGAGAGAAATTCGAATTGGTACGTAACAATGCTGGAAGAGTACGATTAATAAGCTACCTAAGAAGAAGCCCAAGCGTATCGTTGATTTTCCATGAAATTCCGCAGCGATTTCTAAAGCGGGAATTCACGTGTAAAAACGTGCCTCTGGATCCGCGGTAAAATTGTATGAAACGTATCGCGAATATCGCGCCGGAAGGCGGTGTTCTTCATCCGCGTAGCGTTCGGCCAAGTTTCGAGGAGCACTTCCGGTGTTCTCGCGACCCTTAAAGCCGCCGCCGGAATCCGACAACGACGCGAAACTTGCTGCCAAGTCAGCTTCGGCCGGTTTCGCGCCGAAAACTCGGCTACGATAGGCAGCGTAATAAATAACCGGGTTGCAAATCGCCGGCGAGTTATCAAGCTGGGCTAGGGTAAATGTCAAAGGTCAGATGGAGATGTAAAAACAGGCGGAGAGGTATTGGCCCACTTCGCTGGGAATTTCCGATCGAGTCGTGTAACAAAACCCGATGTCACGTCGGGACTGTGGAACCTTTCGAGTGATTTATGGGAATCGAACGTCACGCCGGGATTGTGACGCGTAGAAATGACGAGTATGATTATCAACAACCGGGAGAAATATTTTTCACGGTGTGTAATGCGAATTAATAATTCGCGGATCGGTTTATTGATGCGATGGCGACGAATTTGTGAAACTTTAGTTATTTACGTTATTTGGTTATCGAAAACGTGGTTTTTTGGATCAGTATTTTTCTAGACAGGTTTTAACGGATTCGTCAGCATTTATAATAGCAGTGGCGTATACACGTACACCGTACGTCGACTCTTACGATGGCGAATCTATGTCACGAATCACGCTGATGCCTAAAAAAAATGAAAGAGAAAGAAAAAGAGAGAGAGAGAAGCATAAAACGTGTACTAAACCAAGGAATGCCTAAAAGCATTTTCATTTCAACACACGTATTTCCTTTCAACCTTTGTACGGTAAAAAATGACTTCAACAATTTCCATTTTATCACTAAACTTCATAAATAACGTAGGAACGCCGCTCTGCCGAAATGCATCGAGAACTTTTCAATATAGAAAAATATGTGAGATCTAAAAGAAAAGGAGATTCCGCCGAGAAGGGGAATATCTTTTCCCCGCATAAAATCCCTCGTCATTACCGTTTCGATCATTTCGCATTCGGAATGTTCAATTTCCCCGGAAAACCACTCCGATTTCCACGGTGTGCTCGACGAAAGTACAGAGACCGCTGTTTCTAATTATTACACCGGTCTAGAAAGGACCGACTATATGTATGCAGGCACGAACACCGATAACGAAGTCGGCACACGCAAAGCGAATCGTCGCTTCGTTACAAACTACTACAGAACGGTATCTACAATCTTTTGGCAGCATGGCGGTGGGACTAAAGGAGAACGGATTATCACGGACACGTATACACACAGAGAAGGACACGTATACACACCTACACACACATATTCGACTGGCCGGTGTCCTAGAGACAGCTGACTCTTGAATCCTTTTGATTCTTGTTGCTGCTCCAGATACGTTCACCCGAAGGTCTTTTTGCTCGACTTATCTGTATTCCAGTTCCAGCGAATTACGAACGAAAGTGAAACGCAGTGTATATGTATATATGTGTGTGTGTGTGTATATAACAAACCAGAGTGTGTACCTATTTCTCAGTTTTTCAGCGACTTAGTAATTTTTTCGAAAAAAATACATTTATCCCCGTAGCGTCATCCCGGATCTAGAACGTTCTATTAAATCCTGGATATTAGGTGATACGTCACGATCAAGTATTCATTAAAAGCAAAAGTTACAGCCAGACTTCTTCTTCTGGAAACTTTGCAAAACTTCCTTCGGCTCCTCTTTCATCCATATTCTCCATTTACGGCGAACCTCTACTACCTCGCGAGAATTACATAAGGCGTTACATCGTTGGTCCGCAGCGTTACAGCACCGTTGCAGTTAGAACACGTTGACGTTGCTAACATTGCTAACACAAACCTAACATATTATGTGATAATGAAAAGAGACACGCTTACAGTCAACTTTTTTGCACGATTACAACTGATTATCCGGTTACGAGACTCGTCTATAAGTCTAACTATAGCGTCGCTTAATTACTACTTTTTCTAACGAACTTTGATAATCAATAACGACATCCTATATATCGATGATCCCTGTTCGCTTCCACCTTCTTGCGTTTACTTGCAGAAACAACGCTAAACTCCACCAGGGAGTACGTGCGACGTTAAATCTCCACCACGTCGTTGTTCACTCTCCGCCTCCCGATGATGTCGTTCACACACACACACAGACACACACAAAGATCCGGGCCTACATATACATACGCGACGCACATCAACGATCATGAAAGCCTTGATTACCAGGGACTACTAGGAAGCAGTTATGTCAGTTACCTTCGTCGCCGCGCCTAAGTACGAAGGCACACATAACCAAAGTTTCTACCCGGTAACTAGGACTACTACCCGGGAGTACTTACACTTAGCCGGTAGGGCGACGTTGACGACGACGCTGACGGAACACAACGCTCGCATTCCGGCCGGCCCTTCAATGAAACGGCTCAATTTAACTTTGTAACGTAGCTAATTCGACACCTCCGACTATCGTAAATCATTCGTAATCGAGAAAAATTAGAGGTTGATTAACCGCGGGAAAAAACGGCGAGTGAAAAATGTTGGCTTGTGAGTGATCTATAAAATAAATTCGTGGTGTTTTTTGGAAGTAAATTTGGAATGTTTTGTTTGAAAGTTTATGTAAAAGGTACATCTTGGAAAGATGAGGATGATTATTGTGAAGATTCACGCGAAAGTAATATATTTTTTAAGGTTGAATGACATAATTGTATGTGAAACAATTTTCACATGTGTAACACAATGTTTGTTTCCAATTAATTAATTATACGTATATATAAGACTATTGTTCTTTATTAGCGGTAACAATAGGTAAAATCCATAAAATGAAGAGTTTCTTCCGCGCGATAATTTTATCCTACCACATCGATCAAATATTACGCTCCCGCGGTCTATAAGTGTGAGTCTACGTTCGATACTAATTTGACAAAAAAAAAAGAAGAAAAAAGGAAAAAAGGTTTCATCCCCCTACAATTCGGAATCACTCTAAGCACGCACCAATTACACAATCCGTTCTTACCGATAAACATTGCTAGCATTTACTCTTAATTGTGCGCGCGAGCGTAACAAGAGGAAAAGCAAGCTTGATGGACGAAGAAAAGGGGGAAACGGTAGAATGGAAGAGAGGGCCGAACAAAGACGGTGCATTTCCTCGTCTCTGACATTACGAGAATCCAGGACGTGCAATTTCAACCGTGGCGGGAGGGACTTAAAGCCGCCGTCCTTTGACGAGAGTGACAAACGAAATGCAAAAGGTATATCGCGCAAAAGAGGTAAGCGGGCGAGAGAAATAGAGGCAGAGGGGGGAAAACGAGAGAGAAAGAGGAAAAAGAGAAAGAGTAGACAAAAGGGAGAGAGAGAGAGAGAAAGAGAGAGAGAAAGAGACGGAAAGGAACAGAGATGACAGGAATAAAGTTGGTAAAAGAGTAAAGATAAAGACGATGTAATGCATCGAAACTCGAGGCGCATAATGCCAGTGGAAACTCCGGATTGCACAATAAAGAATGATTCGTATAAATCCGCAGTACCCGACGAATTTTCGACGGGCCTGGAACACTGCTGTCAAAGCTAATTGCGTCTCAACGTTCGCCGTGTAATATAACGAATTAAGAGACACGGTTCCGGAATTACCGACAAAGTTGCGAGCCGTTCGTTCTCGCCGCAAAACGCGCACAAAGAACGGCAAAGGGACGTAGAGAAAAATCTCTAATCGCCTCGTGAAACTTATATACAGAAAGTAAAAGAGAAAAAGAGAGAGTTTTTTAGCAAGACCGGCGGAAAACCGTGGCGCCGGAAAATCGGTTGATCGTTAAAGAAAATCGTTTAGAGCGAGATCCGATGGGAAGAAATGCAAATCGGTTTTATCGCTGGCCTCTGGACGATGCAATAAAAGACTCCGGCAACGATTTTTCTTCGCTGGCTTAGTTGAAATACTATTCAACGATCGACAATCCTACCGGTAGCCCGTTTACAGTACCGACAACTTTCGGGTATCAAAGGTAATAAGTTTCCATTCCGATCGAATATCGGATGGAGAGGGAGAGGGATCGTGCAATTACGGTAAATTGAGAAAAGGTTGCCGGGCAAGTATAATTTGGATGGATCGATTTCGTTTGTACCCACCGAACCGCGTAATCGCGGTCGTTAACGTACGGTAAAAGGACAGCGTAACGCGATTCTGGATCTCGCAATTAGCCTTGCTAAATGCGTACACCTCTCTGTTGTTTTTCTTTTTTTTTTTGTTTCGATTCCTTTCGCATGCATAAACGTTCTGTCGCACGTTCGAGGAACGCGTGGAACACATCGCGGGCGTGACGATCGTTACAGTTCCATTAGATAGGAGAGAAAAAAAACGGAGATTCGATAAAAAAAAACAGAAGGAAAAGGAAAGAAAAACAGTGTTAAAAATTCCACGCAACGTTACAAGGTTTGTCTCCGGCACTCGTTAGCGTGCGGTCTCAAGTGAAAAATCGATAATAACATGATTTCGAATGGTTTGCGCGTACCCCCTGATGTTACACAATTTTATCATCTTCCGGCTTTCATTTCACGCCACGTAATCGAATAAAGACACGGCTGGGCTTAATTTCCATAATACATACTTGTATTATGCGGGTCCTAACGGCCCACGAGCACGGAATATATCCCGTTGAATCGAGACAAAAAAAAAAGAGATTATCAGAACGACGGAATAAAACGAACAAAACCGGAACACCTCCAATGTCGCTTAACCGATCGTAAAGCTAAACTCGACGGTCTCTTTGTTCCAACAAACGTCTAACAACCTCTCATTAAACGACTCCAGCAAGATCATCGTAAACCATAATCATCCATCGATACAAAAAATCCACCGATAAAGTGTGTCAAACGAAAATTCCCACGTGAAAAATCACTTTTTCGAATTCCGACATAATAATTCCAGCGGAAACAGGATGAAACAAAGAACCATGAGACAGAGGAAGGACAACGCCAGATGAACACGAACAACAGCGAGAAAGAGAGAGAGAGAAACGTCATCTAGATCCTCTCATCTTGTAAATTTATGCGAGCCTTGGCACAGATTCCAAACCGCGAGTCAAAGATTGCGTTATCGACGTACAACGGAGACTTCCATACCTAAACCTTTCCTTACAACTTCATCCCTCTACCTTCCCCCCTCTCTCCCCCACCCCTGTAATATATGCGAGAAGTGTAAATTGTCCCGTGTTCAAGGGGACGTCGCGTTGGCACGAAAAATATCGGCGGACAGGACGATTTCCAAGGAACCGCGAATAAATCATAACTCCGGATGGTGGATGCTATGCGTCGCGACGTCTTATCGTTATCGTCGGTGGACAAGAGCCGTGTTATCAGGCCGCGGAATATCGTCCCGCGCGCATACCAACGTCGATCCCGGGGCCGATGTACCGCGAGACGAAGGGAACCGAGGCGACTCACGTGCACCACGTCGTGGGGAACGCGGAGAATAGCGAACAGCTACTGGAAGAACGCCGGATCAAGATACTGTTTCGTACTTATTCACATTTCCCGACTTTGCGACGGGTTAACAAGTACCGCCGGACACACTTCGAATGCGCAATTTCGTCGAAAATGGATCGAACTTTCGGCGTCGAATGGATTGCGTAAGAAAGTCTGTCGGAGAAAAGGGTCAGTGGATTTTTTAATGAATTATTATGAGGGTTTTTGAGTTGATAGAAGGTTGATGGTAATATGGTTATATTGGGTAGTTTAGTGTGTAAATCTTGAGATCTAAGTATGTTTTCATAAAACTGCGAATTAATTTGAAATTAGCAGTGATGCAAAATAATTATTGCGTAGTTTTTTATACGGTCTTAATATTTTATTACTTCGAATATCTTTTTACACTCTTACTGGGAAAGGTTTGTTAACGAAAAATGTACTCGACAAGTAATTGTTATCATGTTAATAGGTTCAGACTTACTTAGGACGAAGTTCGACAAGAAACTACCTCGTCGAAGATTATTTTATACGAAGTGTTCATAAACTTCGAAAGGCTCGAAATTTTCAAACTTAAGTAGCTCGCTGGGAGTAAAAACAATTTGGAAGCGTAATAATATTAGTGGAAAAATAGTCGAAAATCATTCCAGCGCGGGAAAACTAATTTCTTTTTCCGCTCCTTTCCTGAGAGCAATCGGATAACGGATTCAGCCACTTCAGTCGAAAGATTTCACTCGTCAAGCGCAAACCACTCTATTAGACGCGCTAATTTTTCTTTGCGACCTAATTTCAAAAATATATTTATACTACTTTCGTTAAGAACAAATGAAATAAACGTTCTTCAAGATCAGCAAAATATTTAAAAAAAAACAAAAAAAGAACGAGTATATTAAAGTTATCGATCTCAGATAGCTATATTCGTAATCTGTGCGAAATTCCGCGTCGATATAGCCTAGAAAATGAAAATTCAAAATTTTGTCATTTTTCGCCAAAAATCTGAAGGGGGTAGGTCAGGATTTTTTGCGATTTTAGTTTTTTGCTTACCATTTCCGCAATTTTTTAGATATCAAAATAATTCTTGCACTGTTTTATTCGGCTTCGGATTGCGCGTCCAAAACGTCCTCAGCCATTTTAATAGCTCAAAAATTACGGAATTGGCAAGGGAATAACGAAAACTGCAAAAAATCCTGACCTACCCCCTTCAGATTTTTGCGAAAAATTAAATTTCCGAAAAGTACAACTATTATATATGGATCTGGCGTAGAATTTCATGCCCAATTCAATGGTACTGGTCTCAGATCGCTATCTCAAAAATTGACCGAATGCCGATCAAAAAACTGGTCGAATTTGACGATTTTTTGCGATTTTCGTAAATCGCTCGTCATTTTCACAAATTTTCAGATATCAACCTGAATCTTTTACCATCTATTTGGTTTCAAAATCCGCGTCCAAAACATCCTCGATCGCTTTAATATCTCAACAATTACGGAAATGACAAAGGAATCACGAAAATCGCGAAAAATCGACAAATTAGAGCAGTTTTTCGTTCGGCATTCACTCAATTTTTGAGATAACGGTCTGAAACTGGTACCATTGATTTAGTTAGGAAATTCTACGGCAGATCAATATATAATAGTTGTACTTTTCGAAATTTTTATTTTTCGCAAAAATCTGAAGGGGGTAGGTCAGGATTTTTTGCGATTTTCGTAAATCGTCTGCCATTTCCGCAATTTTTGAGCTATTTAAATGATCTTGGGCGTTTTGGACGCGGAATCCGAAGCCGAATAAGATACAGAAAGAATCAGATCGATATCTAAAAAATTGTGAAAATGCCATGCGATTTACGAAAATGGCGAAAAATCCTGACCTACCCCCTTCAGATTTTGGCGAAAAATAAAAATTTCGAAAAGTACAACTATTATACATTGATCTGGCGTAGAATTTCCTAACTAAATCAATGGTACCAGTTTCAGATCGCTATCTCAAAAATTGATGAAAAGTCGAACAAAAAACTGTTTCATATTTTTCCAATGTCACTTCCGCGATATCAAACAACTTCAAAAACCTAAATTTCCTCCGACTAACTATTACTCCAATCAAAAAAGAACATCCCGATCGCAAAGGGTTAAACGCGCCTTTTAATTCTTTATCACGTTCGAATAACGAACCGATAATAAATTGATTAATGAACGAATGTAGCGCCGCCAACTGACGCCGATTGCCCGGTTATGAAATCACGTAGTCCTACGTGTCGCCGACTAATACGCTAACATCAATCAGATTATGTTATCGACGTACGGCAGACACACCAGGAGAGAGAGAGGGGGGGGGTAGGGGGGAGCTTTATTGTTTCGTATTTGTCCCCGAATTTTAGCATAATATTTATACCGGCGTGTGTCTATTTGTCTGAGGAACACACACCCGTGTAGAACGGTGTTCGAGTAATTGCTTATCAATCTATATCAGCTAATGAAAGTACAATTCCGCCCTTGTGCGGAATTCGAAAACACATCGCATTTGCTATGGTAATTTCGGAAGTAATAAGCGATCGCTTGCATGCCAATGAGATTTACGATAACAACGGGGAGAACGTGTGAGAACCTCATCCCCTCCATTGCTCCCCCCGAAAGATCGATATATCGCTTAATTAGCCTACTCGACTACCCCCTGTTTCACACTAATAGTCGAGAGAGGGAGAAACAGAGAGTGAGTGAGAGAGAGAAAACGAACGGGGGTTCGATCACAGCATCGTATACCACCGGATACGGAAGTAAAGGGAAAAAATAATAATAATCCTCCCATCGTTTTCAACGAGCCACTCGAATTACTCGACCCGAACAATAGACCACGAGTGTACAATACTTTTTAGCTAATGTGCGTGTAAATATCATTACGCCTCGCGTACCGACAAAGGGACAAGGCACTTCGTCGCGGGAAGCGATGAAAAACCCTTTTCCCGCGTCTCATCTTGTATCATTTAACGAATTTCACGATCTACTGAAAAGTGTAGCGTTCCCATTGTATCCTTTGAGACTGCGTTCCAATTTAACTAAGTACTCTAGAATGATAATTACTTGCTTGTATGTCAATGAGATTCGCGTGACAACATTAACGTACCGTCGTCCTACATTCCCTCAAAGAGAGACACATGATCGACCTGCCGGTAACCTCGCTGTAAAGAGTAAATTAATTCCCGTCGCATTCGTACACGGGACTCTCCCCCCAAAAATGGCTGTTTCACCGTCAATTACTACGTTACCGTGGCTACGTTCAACGCCGGTTAGAGCTTAATCTCATTTATCAAGACATTTTCGCGTATTAAATATGTATGGAACGTGTTTCCGCAAGCGCTGTGTAATCTTCTCTAATCTGATTAGTCGATCACGTTATATTCGTTTGGCAAACAACTTGGGAACCGTTTTCATTCAATAGGACTTCACTTAGACGTAACTTTGCCCAACGACTCGGAGTATCGACGAACGTGAATCTCGATTACGTAACGTGGCAAAGCTATTCGATGATTAGAAATTACGGGACACGTAGAAATAACTGTTTTTATTGAAACACGAATAAACCGAGCGAATCGTATAAAAATCGTATAAAAAGTACCGCGGGAACGTGTGTGGAATTAATACAGGTATGCGTGTAGCGTGACAAGAGTCCATAGAATAATAGCAATCGAAAAGTTAACGCGAAAGGTTAAAACGCGCCCGGTAATTTACGCCTTATTTGGCGCACGGATGAAAGAAGCACTTATGCGTGTAAAGCCGCGGGTTGAATAGAACTCCGAAACAATGAATGGATGGGGTTTGCGCAAGCGGTGGTAATAAATCGATAACAAATCGTTAGCGGGACACAAAGGAACGGCGAAACGTATAGTATCGTATTCGCTTTCATCGAAATTAAAACGCCATAATTAAAAACTTCGAAATATGCATATAAACATTTCGGTTTTTTGTGTTCACCCGCGATATACCGATCCACCGTTTTTTTTTCCAACTGGAATACGTACACCACCGGTGGCCGTACATTTCATACGTCTTTTTGAAATACACACCGAACAATTTCCCGAATTCTAATTGACGATATCGAACACGCCCCCGGAAAAAATATTCGAACACCAGTGAGAAATGATAATTCGCACAGTGGTTCTCAGATTTTCATGAAAACACCTCGGGCAAGTGGTAAGATCAATTTCTTTCAAGTTCAAACTTTTCGAACACGACTCGTTAGATAACCGTGGAGAAAAAAAAATGGCAGCAGTCTCGACGAGATCGAGTGCTTTCTAGAAAGTGTTGCCGGGTAACATAACGCACCATCGCCTCCTCCCCTCGGGCTACAACGGCAATTCACGAAATTCCGGATCCAACATTTGTCCGGTGTCATAAGATCGCTCGGTTTCCCCTCCCACGTCGCCTGGTGAACCCGGTTACAAATTGTAATGCACAATCTCGGGAGTTCAGATGTATGCTACTCATCTGCTACAAAGCAGGCTTTAAGCGACGGAGTAAATTTCACGCACCTGTCGTAATAACGACACTTGTCCGTACGATCAGCGAGATTTACGAGCGTGCTGCGGGTAAACTGTAAACTGGAGGGCTCGACGTTATGTTTTATTACGGGGACTTATTTAATGCCCCCCCACCCCGTGGGCTTTTACGCCGGAGATACACATTCGGTGATAATTCATAACACCGCGTCGTGATTAGTTGATTAATCGTCGTAATACTTTGTACTATTCTGGGAAGCGTTGGAAAATACCTTGAAAAAGCGGCGATTTCTGTGGTTCTTATTTAAATAATATTTCCTCGTGTATTTGTTTATTTTATTATTAGATATACGCAAAATCTTCGTTACAATTATTTAAAATGTATTGAAAAATGGAAACGCGATATATCCTCTGAAAGTATTGTTTTTCATTTTAAAGTACTAAAAGTGTTATCATACAAAAAAATCTTGTAACAGGTCAGCCTTGCGGTGTATTAAAGTGACAGAGTATTCATTCAAAGAGTAATAACTCCTTTTTGTTCCTTCCCGTCCATAGTAAATGAACGTAACGACCGCCTTTGTTATGTGTTGCGCACTTTATCGTTTGCTTAGTGGCGCATAAACCGTGGATTTTTATACCTATCGTCGGACAGTATAAATATGCGTTTCCGCGTGGGATATTAATCTGTACACACATAGGTATCATCGTGTCGACTACTTCTCCGCTTGTAAGGGTGTCAGTGGACTAAGCCGTTTCCTTGAACTTTCACTGATAAATATACGCTTGGCCGTGTGTGGTCATGGATACACTGGTTATGATAATTGCCGACGGCGCGGCGTCTAAATTATCAACTTTCCACGGAATTCACGTTGCAGCTAACACGGAAGTTTCTATCGACGCCATAGATTTTAATACCAGTTATTTCACCTCAAAGGTACACCAGATTTGCATAATTCCACGCGAAATTACCAAAACTCGGACCAAGTGAACGAAAGTCGTATCAAAAGGTTTCAAATAATTGCCGAAACGTTTGCGCATCGTTAACGTGATCGTTTCACCGTTGAATCTACCAAAACCTTCTCTATCTTTAAAGCTAAAATAAAATAAAAAGTGAACTTGTATACTCCACGTTTCTACGTTCGAATTATCACGATTCAACTCCGTAAACGTTCCGAGTAAACAGTGTCAATGTCGTTCCCCGATTTCCGTAGCGACTCTCAATGAAATTTCCGTGCTGATTCAGAAAACCGGTGTTTCCAGACAGTCTCGTGCAGGAACCCCATAACGACGTAAGTCCAGAACGCTGCTCCGAGTCCGCTTAACGAGCTTATCTTGGCCGTTCGCCCGCGTTGCTCATCGCTGATTCCAGCATCGAAACCGATCTCTCTGCGTTCGTTGATTTTTTTTCCATTTTTTCTCAATTTTTTTTCCCTATCTCTGCCTACGAACGCCGCCGTCCCGGCTAATGATATTTATCACGGCCGTCGCGAAATTCCGCGAATCGGGTAAAAACGTTTCGGTTAGGTCGGGGAAGTGAATCGGTGTCCAAGGAAAACAGGAAATCGCGATTCACCGATGAAACGGGCTTCTCTTCTCGCCCGCGTGAAAGTTCCCCGCGGAACTCACTTGGCCCGACGTGTTTGGCGATGGGATTACGTGCTCGAGGTAGACACGAAAGAGCAACATAGAATGACGAGGTAAGAGAGACAGAGAGAGAGAGAAATAGAGAGAGGGAGTTGGAGGAGGGACAGGAGCGTAAGTGGCTTGGAAATAAGTGGCTCCAAGCGGAACACGGGATGTCAAACTTTTAGGACTAATGGAGAGTCAATAGATACGTATCTACGAAGAATATTAATATTGATACTTTTTCTAATTTATGAGCTTTTACAAGTCGGTCGTGCGGTTATATGATAGTGGACTGGGGTAGACTGGTTCATTAACATTTCTGTTAATGACCGTGTGTACTAATAATAATTGTTATAGAATTTGATGAAGTATTAACCGTGATAAAATGTAACCAATTTATGTACTCTGGATATAGAAACGCAAAGATTAATATAAATGAAAATTGGAGCTACCATTAGTTAATAACCGACAAAGTGACGTTATAATTATAATCAAAATTGTGCAGTAGGAGCGCGTCATTCTTAATTATTACATGCCTGAAAATTATATCAAATTAATGATAATAACAGTAATGGATTACGTATACATTTCAATTGAAATGCGAGAGCAAACTTTGTCATGTCTGAAACCGCGTTCAATTGTAATTCTCGCGAAAACATAGAAAGTAGATATTTGTAATAATTATAATAGAAAATAAACGCCATGGGTAGGGGTGGGGGGTAGGATGAATTGTATAAATATATCGTTACACTTTATTCTCTGCCCATCGGGCTTTCGGTTTATTCAAAGTGCCTGATTACGGATTCACGCGAAATTAATTTTCGAAAGTAGTATACTCCTACGAATATGAAAATACGTATTTCTCGATTGAGACCCGAGTGGTCGAACAAGATAGCGGAATCCAAGCGAAGCAACAAAAACTTATCATATCCATTCTAATTAAATGCACTTGACTTACTTCCGTTATCTAGTAGAAATACCCTCTACAAACGAACAAAAATATATAACCACATACATGTATCTAAAGAAACCAAAAATTCCCGTGAAAGCTGATCGGTCATTCGATTTCCGGGACGCTGCAAAAATTCACCAATCACATACTCAATCTCCTATCCGTCAATTAACGGTCCAACGATCGTTAAACGAGTCGCCGAAAAAAATTCAAACCATAATCCAGAAACCAACGGAATTCCAGAACGTGTCATGGGATTTCTATAACACCGTATCCCGTACAATGAGAGAGTAACGGGGGAGAAAAAAAAAAGAAATCAAGAAAAACGGACAAAGAAACGATATCGCTGATGCGAGAGCTCGAGTGGTAAAGTGTAAGAAGGCACTCGAGAATTCGAGCGTTCGTCGCCGGATAGATATTCCGGCTTCTTTATTCTAGGTATTCGCGAGTTGAATTATTTACCGAGCCGCCGTTTCGAGAGTACGCGCAAACAGCGAGAAGACGTGTTTCCGCGATCGATTCGCGCCGATCCACCGCGGTACGAAGAAGAAAAAGAAAACGTCAGGGCTTGTGTAAGAACCCGACGGGTGCTTACGGATGCATAGAATTTTCCTTTTTTCGCCGCAACGTCGAAACGCGTCGGGAAAACGGGAAAAGGTTCGATACACAACCCGTGGGAATAAAAGGGTTGTATGTGCCGGACGGGAACCGTCGAAAAGTCGGTGACTCGACGACGAGAGCCGACTCGTCGGGCTTCCGGATATAAAAATCAAGATTTGCTCTCAGTTTCCTTTCTATCCGTTAACTGGTGGGCGATGTTGCTGCTAACCGTCGTCGCGAGTGACGGAGGTGAAAGTCATTTGCAGAAACTCGAAGTGTGACTCGGTTATGTTCCTGCCGGAATCGAACGTCGCCGATATGTAGTCGACTGTCGTCGGCGAACTTGGAAAATCGAGCGGCAACCGAGAAACGGGAACGTAACAGTTTCATTAACAAACCGAACTGCGGTCAAAGTTGCCCCGTGTAACGGTCGAATTATTATTAAAACAAAATTCTACGAGGAACTGATTAAACTCGGCTGCGGACTAATTAAAACAATTTCTATAGACAACGTTCGATTAAATTCCGTCGGTACGGTACAAATTTAATGTGTAACGGAACGTTCGCTGGAAAAGTAACATGCCGCGCAGACGTTGGTGACAAACTAAACGTGGTTTTGTAAATATACATTTGTAACTGGCGAGCACGTTACACCGATTTACCCGGGTGTAACGAGCATGGAACGTGTGTGCGTAACGGAAAACTATGACGAAACGTCGCATGAATTATAAAACAATAATAGACCGTGTTGAACCGGTGCGTAAAAACCGACGGTTTAAATTAGAAAAATCATATTTTTTTCTTTTTTACGAAACTTCACGCTCGGCAGAAACTACGCGGAAATCGTCGACGTGATACGACCGAAAGTAAGGTCGATTACAAAACGAAGGGAAATTACGGTGCGCGCGTAATCCATGGTATAAATTTCCAAGTGATTCGCGCGGAAAATAATACCGGATCATACAACTCTAATGAGCGAGTCTTCTTGATGCAACGCGTACCTTGCACCTACAAAATTCATACCTAAATACCGAGCCCGGTTTTGTGTTATTGCAATGCTTATTATTTAGCCGCTTATTTTACGAGGGATCTTTAAATATTTCAAAATCACGGTTCGTAGAAAGTTACGGCGAAAGAAAGTGTGTGGTGGGAACGAGGTATCGGAGAACCGGTGAATCCGCTAATATTAATCGAAACTCCATAAAGACATCTCCACCGCGCAATAATACCACTTTACCACTAATGCGACTAATACCGTCACCAATATTAATCCCGATATCGATAACGGTGCCGAATCGACGACGGAAATGGAAAAGAAAATTGCACAGTGACTCGTATCAATTCCTCAACACAGTGGAATTGATCAAATAATTTTGTTATATCTAAACCAATTACAAAACGAACGAACATTGCCATCCGGACTGATTAACTTAACTCGACTTCCTAAAAATCAATTAAGCCGTTAGAAACAATATTTCATAAATACCACGCACATCCTGTCTAATTGTCAAACAAATAATCCTAGAATCTGTCAAACAAAAAGGTTCTACGCTAGTAAAACTATAATAACGTGACATTTCACCAAGAATTTACTATAAACTATCACACTGTCATTCGCAAGTAGATTTACAGGTAATTTCCACAGATTCTCACTGACCCAGATAACATTTGTTGGAAAATGAAAAATAAAGCCAGCGTACCCTTCGGTTAGCAGTATTTCTTCAAAGTATCGCGTTATTACGTTCCGAAGGTTCGGTATAATACCACCACACCGTCTAAAAACGCAACACGGACATCCTTATGGCAAACATCTCTTCTATCCTTCAAGGATAACCGGTTATCCTTGAAATATAGGAAAGATCTCGCGGTAGACTAAATATTACGGGCATGAATCGACAGTAAAGTTTGTAATCGGGCTCCGGGTTCCCCCTAGACTATATTTCTATCCGTGCATTGGCACGTCCGTTCGACCCTCTAACGTCATATACACACACACACACTCGGGCAACTATCGTAAACGTAAATTCAAGGACGGCATGAAACGCGTCAACCTAGAGCACACGAACGGCTCGTCCTCTGTTCCATGTGTGGGTTGGTCAGCCGCGTATTTCGGACGGCCAATAAAACGTCGTCCACGCTGGGACAAATCGTGGCAAGGAGCACTTTTGAAATTGATGTTATAGGGAGGAAATTTGTTGCCGAACGTTCGCGACGTTGATACGGTCTATCGTGGCCGTGCTCATATAACCTGTAACTAGTCTCGAGTCGGTGTAAAAAGTATAACTGACTTTTTTACTCCCACGCGCACGAGTAATTCCGTTTTTACGATCGTTACGGGGCAACGAGTATGTTTCCCCCGACGGACGAAAGTTTCCAAATATCTGGTTACGTAATTCCATTTCGGGCGAATGTATTTAAATGTCTCAGAACAGTTCGTGGAAACAAAGATAAAGTGTAGAATATTTGAAGGAGTTGAATAAAGTATATTAATAAATCTTTGGTGCTAAGTGTAACGTGATAGACACCAAATGGTAATAATTAATTTATCAATATAATACGATACAATCAACTACCCGTTTCGAATCACTTCCAAGTCCATCGCGGCGAACACTTCTGCCGAAATGCGCGAGTATTTCCCTCGCGGCCCCGGGAATTATATTTCAGGCTGTGTATCCCCCCATCTCGATCCGAGCGCTACGTAATACTTCTTTAAATTGCCACGACTACCCCGGAATTCGCCCGAACACCGACTTCTTTGTCAACTATACCGCGGATACTCCCACCGGGATGAGCTGTCTCGTTACGACACTGCCCCCGATAGAGAGAGAGACCGAATTCCTAAGGGGGACCAGGGGAAAATGAACGTACAGTAGAATTGTCAGACACGTTTAGTCAGACCTGCCGTAAAAAAGACAGGGACACTAAAAACAAGGACCAACAAGACAAAAAGAGAGAGAGAAAGAGAGGGAGAAGAATATACTGATTGAGTAAGTGAGTAAGTAAGTGACTAACCGACCGACTGAACCCGTGTAGTATAAGTATACTTATACATAGCAAGTGAATGTCAGCAAATAAGTATCGGCGAGCAAACGTGCGAGCATGGAGTCCAGTCAACGGGAGAAGAGAGGAGAGAGAGAGAGAGAGAGAATGAGAGAAAAAGAGAGATAGGGATACTAGACACTAGGTCCCAGATAGCTTTTGTTTTTGTTGCCACCAGGTAAGCGAAGCTACACGCGTTATCCTCGGCACGGGGCCGCATCTGTCTCCCGGCAACGGTACATTCCCCCGGTAAACGGGCCGTCGGGCCCAGAAGTTACCGGTTTCCAGCGTCGACGTGTAAGGACCCCGTTCGCGCAAACTGGAAATGGGCCCCACCGCTCCCGCAACCAACACGTGACCCGCCGAGCGGTTTTATACGCGAGCGACGGACTTCGACGGTCGAATTTTATACGACGACTTTTATGTCGCGTTCCGTGTTCACAACGCGATGATTAGATTGCGGGTTTTATGGGAACGCGTTATCCACGGGACGCGAATGATAATGGGAACGGCGATCGGACGGTTGTATGGTAATTGGTTCTTTTTGATAAGATTTACGAAGTGTACGAAGAAATCTTTTTTTCCGGTGTTCCACGCGAAGGTTTGTATTGGACGAGGGTAGATGAAAAATTAATCGAATGAGTTTTATTTCAGGTGTAGATAAAGTGAATGACGAAATAGGGATTTAATACGGGACCATCGCGATTGGGATATTGTTTGCGTAATAATTATGAGGGAACTTGCGATGCATTTATAAGAGATAGAAAAACAATTTTTTGAATCTCGATGATGCAATCGATGGAAGAATACGTATATAAAATGTCAGTTTGTGTTTCGGTTACTGAAATCCGATAAGTTATTGTATAATATGACGGAACTTTTAATCGCCGGTTATGATAAATTGCGAATGCGGTGTCATTACGTGTTTCGCATAATCGGCAGAATAAAATTAAACTTTCGAGATAATTAGTCCGACAAGAAAGCAGCCGGAAATACTGCAATTCTCGACCTTGATCTTTATATCCAGCGAATTTCGCACGAAAGCCGCCAAATATCTGAAGAAACCGGACGAGAATATTTTAACTCGCTACTTTTTAATTAAAAAACTTTCAGATAAGCTTGATGAGATTTCTACCTTCTTACACAACCGGCCATATACGTCAATTATCACCAGCTTTATATTAAAATATTCAATTAAATCAATTTCTGCAAGATACTGTTGCGTAACTGAATACATTCGTTCTTTTGAAATCGGTTCTGAATATTATGTATAACTCGATTCCTTTACAATTCATTTCCCTAATATACGTCCGTCCGACACGTTAACGAAATTTCAATTTCTTCTTCATATTTTTTTTTCCTGTTTTTCGAGAAAAAGTGGCTAATTCAACGTCATATTTCGGTACTTTCGTTGCCCTCGGAATTCCCCCATTTAACTCAGGGGAAATAGAAACGAAACAGAATGGTAAAGGGAGAAAAAGAAGAACCGGTCAGAACCTTCGCAGGAAGTGAAGCATTTTCACGCGAAAACGTCAGACCAGAAGCGACCGGCCCGGAAGGAAACTGATTTTCCACGGTCTGTCGAGGTGAAACGATTCGCGGAAATTGTGGAAGAGGCATAAATCCGGCGGCCGTTTCTATACGGCATATCACAAACCGTGGGGTTGCACACCCTTCAAGCGATCCGATCTTTTTTTTTCTCTCCCTACCCGGAGTAAAAATATTTTTAAAACCGGCCAACCTGATTCTTCTCCGACCTCGACGTTCAACCCCGTCGACTGGAAAATATGAGTCTCGGAGAAAGCACATTCCTTTTTTTCTCTCTCTCTCTCTCTCCCTTCTCTCAGTCTCCCGAGTTTATTAGAAATTCGAGGCACCGGTATCCAAACGCTAAGCTGAGCGTACGATGTAACAACGCATAAATAAACATATCCCCCGTAGATGAAAAAACAAAAAAAAAAGAAGAACAACAGAAGATAAACAAGATCCCGTTGCCATTCCGAACGTAAAATAATTTCGTCAGCATTACACACGGATGCTTTACGATCGTCTCGGGGCCGAAGGTAAATGGCTTTCGCGCACTTTTCCTCGCGAAAAAAGAAAAGAGGAACAGGGTGGAGAAAGAGAGAGAGAGAGAAAGAGAAAAAAAAATGCGAGACAACTTCCCGTCGCTGGGAAATATAATAACCTCCCGTCGCTGCTACCGCTGCGGGTAAGTACATAGGTACAAAGTATAGCTGCAGAAGTATGGCTGGCAGAAATATAGACGAAGAAGTATGAGCACATACCTGGGCGGCACCCACACTCACAAATACGTGAGAAACCGTGGCCGTACGCGAAATCCTTTCTCCGCGCGAATGGCCTCGCCTTAATGTTGCATCGAGTGAACTTTTCTAGAGTAGAGGAACGTATACACGGCCGTCTTGTGACCGGTATACATATAACCAACGACGATCGAAACACGTTCAAATCGATTCCCTCACGTCGGGTGATTGTATCCAATCCCTTGAGATACCGCGTAACGTTCGGTTCGTTTTCGAGAGGGAATAGAAACCAGGTAAGAGGCAACGAATGACGTTTCTGGTCGCTCCGCGAACCGCAACTTCGCGTTTCCCCGCTGGATATAAGACACTTTAATTGTACTTGCGAAACGTAATGACCGTAGCATAGGTACACGGTCGGGCATCTGAAAATATTATGTATTTCCTACGAACCCCCGGTTTCAGGGAAGTGTATTTTAATAACGAAATTAAATCCACCCGTCGAATAAGTTTATATAACCCGCGTCCGGGAAATCGTTGACTTATTTAATAATTTTAAATAGAATTACTTTCGAAAGTTCGTATATCGTGTGACACTATTTCCTATTCGTCGGCAGGGACTATAAAAGTCAGATTCAACGATACGACCGTTATTTTCGATTCGTCGAACACGTGACCGATGAAATAACCGACAAAATGTTGCCGCCGTGGGACGATGAGGGAAATGTTCAAAAAGATCTGTATCTCGATGTCTCGGATAACCGACACTTTTGACGTTTCACTTTCTGTTTGCGTAATAAAGTACACAACGACTAGAACCGGGACGAATGAAGGGATGAAAAAAAAACACACACACACACACACACACAAGAAACGTGAGGGTGGTACGGTTTGCAATGATCGCCATGCATCCGACGTGCATCGGCGAGTAGCTACATTTGCCAGGAACCGGTAATAAACTTTCATCTCGTGACATGTATACGTTTCTGAAGCCCACGTTTTTCTCTCTCCCTCTCCCTTTCTCTCTTTCTCTCTTCCCCGTGTCACAGTTCCGTTTCCCCACCTTTGTACACGAGAGGGTGCGGCCCGTACCAGGGAAGAATCGCAGGGATAAAATGCGCGTATACGGTGAAAAGAGGGGCTTTGCCCGTACGTCATCCCTGCCGAGATAAAAACTTTAGCACTCGTTGCTGGAAAAATGTGGCCGCCGCGACGCCCGAAACCCGTCGGAGGAAACGATGGAAAAGAGGGACACAACGAGAGTGGAAAGGGGGTAGGGTGTAGGAGTTTCGAGTGAGGGAGAAAGAGAAAGAGAGAGAGAGAGAGAGAAAAAAAAATAACACAAGGGAAACGCCGCGGGAGAATCGTCGAAACTATTACACAGAGCCGCGAGACGTGTGTACCGCCGTCGTAACGACGTAACCGAGCGTGCCTCGACGTCTGTAGAGAAATTTTTCTTAACGTCCATTAAACCGTACAACTACGAAGCAAGTTGACGCCGCCGCCACCGCCGTTGCCGCCGCCGGGTTGAATTCCCGGCGGTACGATATCCGGTAAAGAATCGCGAAAAGTCCCGTGGAAATGTCGCCGTAGTGACTAAGGAATAACGGAAACAAAGTTACATGAACTTGCGTCGAAGTACACTGCTTTGACGCAATGGACTTTTGCGAAACTGTCACGGAACTTGCTCGTTGCGCGTCGTAAAGTGCTGGCCGGAATGCTGCCGGCGATTTTAACACTTACGCCAGGTTACAATCAACGGGGGGCGGAATATAAGAACGGTGAAATAGAAGAGGGTGGGGGAAGGGGTGAGGAACTTGGAAGTTTATCGTCGTTAAACGATGTAAACTTCCGATAAGTCTGTTTAATAACCGTGATACTTCCTATTTGTCAACGTCAAACCTATCGATAGTTGTACAAAGAATTAGAAGAGAATTTATAATATGGTGTATCATTTTTTTAATAAGTGTGCGTCAATGTGGAAAACACTTTGGGATGAGAAGAGAACGATTCGATCCTTTTTGATCGCAAGTACAAATAACGCTCAACTATGATCGTGAAATTTATACAACGAAATCGTGATTTATAGGTACAAGATTATGTGACTTTTAGACGACAACAGTTCGATCAGAGCCGAACGTTCCCGTTTCGAAGGGCAATAAAATGTTTTCCCGCGTAACGTCGAAACCTTCGAAACACGCGAGCGAATACGTATGTATGTATGTATGTATGTATGTGCATGTACTACCGCGATAGCGTTAAAGTCTTACAAGGGGAGTCTCAGACTGGGTCCTCGGCTTTCGAAGTCCAGCAAAAAACCAGTCATAGAGGAGCCCAAATGTAGTCGATCCTGAAAGTTATAGGCGTTTCTCGCCAGCCGTTTGTTTATAAAAAATGTTGAAATGTTGAAATTTCGAGGTCGTCGTGATGTATCTAATGCGATAACACTATTTCAAGCAGGCCGGTAGCCCATATAACTAGTAAACGGACTCGTAAGCGGAAGCGCTCGGAATACTAGGGTTCAAATCCTTTTGGTTACTATTTTTTTTTTTATTATTATAGTATTTTTATTTTACGCGTGTATTTATTATGTGTAATTTTTACTAATTTTTACAAATTTAATAATTTAAATTAGTACATAATGGAGGGAAACATGTCAAAATGAAAAATGGGGAAATAATTTACAGAATTTTATATTAAAATATGAAACTGAAAATATATACAAGGAAGGAACGGTGTACTTACATATCGTTATTCCTACACTCATTTCAAGACTCGGAAATTCACAGGTATACGTTTTCAATAGCGCAAGGGTAAAAAATTCGCAGGTATAAAGTATGTAAAGAAAGGTGATTGTCTTATTTAGCTAGTATCTACAAAATTACTGCTTTCGGAGTCGTCGCATAATTGTTCGGTGGAATCGGTAGTTTTAATTTTAATGTAAAATTCTGTAAATTATATCCCGATTTGTCAATTTGACGTTTCCCTCGATTATGTACTAATTTAAATTATTAAATTTGTAAAAATTAGTAAAAACTACACATAATAAATACACGTGTAAAATAAAAATACTATAATAATTTAAAAAAAAATAGTAACCAAAAGGATTCGAACCCCAGTATTCCGAGCGCTTCCGCTTACGAGTCCGTTCACTAGTTATATGGGCTACCGGCCTGCTTGAAACAGTGTTATCGCATTAGATACATTCCGCGACGACTTCGAAATTTCAACATCTAAACATTTTTTATAAACAAACGGCTGGCGAGAAACGCCTATAACTTTCAGGATCGACTACATTTGGGCTCCTCTACGACTGGTTTTTTGCTGGACTTCGAAAGCCGAGGACCCAGTCTGAGACTCCCCTTGTTAGTAAAGAATAGCGAGATCCACTCTACGCGTCCATTATGACCAGATGTAAAAAACTTTATTACTTCTTGCTACGAAAATATGCAGTCCCATGATGAAACGAAGAAAAAAAACACACACACACACACACACCTACATACAGCTAGTTGAAGCCGTTATCATGTACGTCTACGGTATGACTATCATAAAAAGCGAAGCTAACGTTTTCCTCGTTGAAAAGTGACGCCCGTTAACATGATTACAGAAGGTAATCAGAATAATTGAAGTTCAAGACAATCTTGATACTTTTAATGCATCGACAAGTTTTAACACCCCGAGTGTTTAATTTTCAGAGTCCCGGCGCTTAATTGCCGTGAACGATGCCGGAATGTCGAGAGACCGTGTTAAAATATGAAACGGTAATTCCGCTGCAGGAAAGTACCCGACGAAAAACCAGTACAAACGGTTTCCGTAAAAAAAATTGTTCGAAAGCACGAACACTTTTCTGTTTGACTTTCCCAACCGGTTTCGTAAGAAGTTCAACGTTTCGGGGTGAATTTTTCACGGTTCTGATGTAACCGGGAACACCCGTCGGAACACGAACCGGCTATTCGCGAGACAATTCGCGGATAACAACAAAACGGGCCGACAGTTACGTCAAATCGTGCGAACGAGTATTTAGCGTGCCGGCTGGAACAACGTTTCTATCGCGACGGTATCACCGGGGCGATGCACGACTTAGATACGCACGAGTGGCCGCAATCATCGCGGAATTATCACGATATATCCTGTAAAGTTTCTGTGGTAATATCTGCGGCAATAGGAGATTACGGAATTTTAATTACGCGAATACAAAATCACGGTTGGTCGCGTTAACGACCTACGTGTGTGGGTGTTGTGACGTCGATCTACCAACAATCGTCGTAAATGCTTTTCCAACGAATTTAATTACCGCGATACATAACCGCCATTGTATCGCTGGGAACGGTTATAAAAGACAGATTTAATTGAAAATCAAATTCAAGCCTCGCGGTTTCAAACGATACTGTAGTAAATACACGTACCGGTAACGGTATCGCCAAAGATGAAAGATAAAACCTGTGGTATTATATTCTGCTACTACGGAGGAATAAATAATCACGGCACGCTATATAAGTAAGTACTGTGATGTCGTTAAATTGATTCCGCGAAACTTGTTCAATCCCGGAAAAATTGTAATTTACCATCTACTTCCGTAATTCGATTCTTTGATATCGGAACGTCTTTCAAAAAGATTCCGTCAGACATGCTTTGTACTATCAATCTGCTCGATACCCCCACTTAACAGTAACAGAATATCGAATCCCATTGTCCAAACATATCGAATGAAAGATCGATCCGTAATCCTTGGAAGGGAACTCGAACAGAATAGGTGCTCTCAAACGTTATATGGAAATATATTAAATTCACTGCGGCCCTATAAGTGAGGCGAAGAGAATAAAATTGGAATGCTACACAATTACAAAAAAAAAGTGTAGTAGCAATTTCAATATCTTTGAAACCCGGAGTCGGTGGGCGGATAACGCAAGTCCGCAAATTTGCAAAAGAAACGCTCCCTTTTTTGCTTTCATGCAAGTATTTTATAAATTTCAATTGCTATTTTTATTAGTCTTTCAAAAATGAATGACATAAGACGGCCCGCATAAATATTCGAACATTATGGTAGAAAAACGATAAAATCATTCCCATCGAACCAGAATGGATGCTATCGACCAAAAAACCATAAATTTGTTACTTGATTCGGTTAAAGTAAAATGATGCCGCTGATGCCACGCTGTCCGAATGTTTATGCCAGTTATTATATCCATCCAACTTCCAACGTCTCATTAAACACGTTGAATGCCACGCGAATTTTCCATGGATTGCCTATAACACCTCTATAGATTCGCAATATTGCAATGTGTACACTATGAATCTATACTTTATCTACAAATCGAACTAAGTATTTTCAGATACTTTATAACTCAATAATTCCTTTACACAATTATACTAACCGTTATGGTACCAAAAAATGACTAAGCATTGACATTTATTAAAATTTATTAATTTTTTACCAATCAAAAGAAATTGGTACATCGATCACCAAATTGGGTGTCGGCTACCGGTGACCCCCATGGCATTCAACGCGTAAGCCCCACAAAACTCAAACAAATACCATCAAAATGTTTCGCACGAGTCAATGTAGAGAGACGATGGAAACAGAATGTCGGAAAGATGAAATACAACGACAGGAGAGAGCGCACCTACCTGTCCGTAGTTGTCGAAGCCGTATTTCGCGGCGATCTCTGCAGCAGCCTCGGCGCCATCCGGTACGTGGACCGCAAACTGATTGCTGTAGATCGGCAAGGGTCGCGGGCGTGGTCTTGGTTCAGAATTCACGAGGGCACCGATCAGCAGGACGCATGACAAGCTCACTTTGAAGATCATCTCGTTGACAATGACGACGTGGGTTCCTCGCTGCGCTTTCACCGGCTTCTCCTGGCCGCGAATCCCTTTTGTTCGCACTTTCTCGTTGCCTCCGATCGGTGGAAATTTTGCAAACGCACTTCGAGAGACTCACCGCTCGAACGGTGAAACGCGACGCGTAACTACCGGAATTAAAACCGTCGTGGGACGCGAATCGTTTCGCGAATTTTCATGTAATTGTCGTGCACCGTCGTCAACGTCGCGGCGCATCGAAGTAGGATTCCAGGGATGATACGTTAAGCCGATGATTGCGACAGAGAGAGAGAGAGAGAGAAAGAGAGAGAGAGTGTGAGAGAAATTGGGAGAGAGAGAGACTGTTTGCGCGAAGACGATACTGCGAGATTTGGATTACTTCGGACGCCGGCTGTTGTCTTATCTGTAAAAAGAAAAAGAAGAAAAGTGCATGAGGAATAAAGAAACAAGGAAAACCACAACGTTGGCAGTGTATATTCTAGTCACGAAACCGGAAGGATATCGTGGGATTTCCTGCGGTGGGTTGTGATATTAATTGTCATGAGGAGGATCCTCCGTTTTTCTCGATTCTCGGCGTCCGCGCGCCGCGAACTCTATTTCAATTTATATTTCGTTAAAAAAAAAAAACTACGTCCACGTGTTCTCCCTATCGTGATGCCACGGATTGTTTTCAAGCAGCGATAAAAGGAAATGTACAAAAGTTCATACATAAGGTAGAAAATTTGCTTGTTAAATCCGGATACGCTGTGCAATGTACAAGAATACTTCTTAGCCGGAAGGATTTCAAGAAAATCTACAGATATTAGATAGCTACTTAGGGAGGGAAACGGGATAGCCAAGCAAGCCTCAACTTAAAAATTGAAAATCGATATAAAGTCTTCTTGTACTTTTCTTATAATAAGTACAGGATAAAAGTACAAGAAATCCTTGATAAGCTCCCGTGGATCTGCAACGGGGCGTTTAGTTCACTCGGCACGTAGGGCAAAGTGTATTCCAACGAATTTTGAAAATTGTATTAAACCCATGAAAGAAATTCGCTAGATTTTCTACATTCTTACAAGGACTGCAGTCAGGAACCATACAAATACAGTTGTCCTACAGTGGAACATAGCGATGACGAGTATGTACATTTCACGATTACATAAGAGAAAGAGAAAGAGGGAGAGAGAATATACACAATACAACGAACAGAGGAGACGGTCACTTGCTCCGGAAGATGATCATTATCGATACACCAATAAATGGAAGTGGAATCGAACGAGCGAGATCGTGATTACATCGGTGGAATTTGACAGAACTGGACGTACATTCAAACTGAACTCCGCGAAACGCGGTAGAGGCTCCTCGATGATCTAATTCTGATCGCGAACTATCTGACCGAGCTACATACATAAATATATATATATATATATATATATATATATATATTCGTCGAAGTTTGGCAAGTAGCTGGAAGTTTGGAGGCAAAAGGAGAAGTCGATACTACTCGTATTGTCGATAGTTACCGCGAAACGAGCGAGAGGCTGATCGACCTGTACATCGAGCCACGAGTTAACCGGATTCACTCGCGAAATTGGTACTGCGCGCAACAGCTTAAGGAACAAATTGAAATGACGTGCGAAAGATGTATTCGTTTATGTTAAAAAGATATTTATCACGATCCATGGGAGGATAACTTTATAATTAGTCGAAACTAATTACCTCGAATCGAAATACATAGAGAGATAGTTTCTAGGAACATGTATGTATTTTGTGAAAATTGTACGCTGATTTAATATTGCAATAAAGGCGAATTATACAATGGTACAGTCACTGTATATTCCCTGTATATGAATTTCCCTATTTGGTTTTACCAGTTCGCTGCAATTCGCTGTCTTGATTTTTCAGATTTTACAGCACGATATTTACACGGTAAATATTGGTCGTGTGTACGTACGCGGGTAATTAGAAGAGGAACTATTTTTTCACGCAAAGTATTCAAATAGATTTAACATACTGGCCGAGCCAACAGTAAAAGCAAAATTCGCTGACGAAAGTCTGAGATTGTTGTGGCATTACCTAACAAGCTATCGGAACAGAAGAGATTCCAGAGTTGCGGTTTGACGTCGATGACGTCAAGTTTGGATATTTTTAACGAGCAGGATCGAAAGGAATTTTAGGAGTCGCCCGAGCATGGCATTCAAAATCATTATCCTATCATTATCATAATAAATTATTATTATGTATAACGGGTTTTCTTGTAACCTGAATTTCAACGTGACATTAACGCTTCCGTAATATCGTATCTCGTGATTTTTAATTCCCCCTGCCTAAATATGACGACCGCGAAACTTCGGCGTCAGGTGGTGGTCAAACAAAATACGAATTAATCATAATTACTTAGAGAACATGCAAGTTTGTCGCGTGAAATAAAGTCTCGAGAAACAGCTGCACGATATTCCTGTTCTAATTACACGGCAACTTCGAGCAATTTAGCGAACGCCCGTCCGGCAGGAATCGCTTCGATAAGATATACACCTCGTCTAAACACTTATGTACAAACTTTCATGCCAGATACCGAAATCACGTTAATTTGCGGCCGTTAAAATAATAAAAATGAAAAAAAGTGTGATACTCTCGCGTAAAACGTCGTCTATACAAAAAGTACACTCTTAGCAAGTGACTTAACGTCTATCTAACGATGCTTTAGTACAATTGAACAACGTTTTTACTTCCGTGGTGAAATTACTCCGTGATAATAAAGTTCCACGTATGGCGGTGAAATGACGGGAATTTAGTGGCGTAGGAAAAAGTTAAACGAAGATCATGAGAACGGTCAAAAGGAATCCGTATACATACATACACTCCCGTCCATAAGTCACCGGACACTTACTAATTTTCATCAAAATAATGATTAAAAGACAGATACAGCTCTCTAGCTTGATTTTATTGTTGATTTTGTAATATTTAGGTATTTTACGATAAAGAAGTAGTGGAGAAATGTAAAAAATCTTACCGAAATATCTTATAATTTCATTTCGTTAATATATCCGCCGCGTGCGGCTGTCACTGCTTGGACTAGTCGCGGCATCCTGTCGAGTGTTTTTTTAATTTTTCTGAATTTATTATTGTCCAACTTTTCTGTAATAGTTCCCATAAATGTTTTCTTGACTTTGGACACACTTTCCGTAGGTTTCTGTCTATTTCTTCCCATAATTTTTCTATTGGGTTAATATCGGGTAATTGCGGAAGCCATACCATAATTTTTAATTCATAATTATTTTCTTGGTCTTCCAAATAATTTGTACACATTTTTGCGGTAGGTTTGGGATCATTGTCCTGCATAAATATAAAGTTTTGTCCTATTAAGCGTTTACCAGACGGCACTGCATGGTTACGTAAAATTTGCAAATATTGTTCTTTTTTTAAAATTCCCTCGATTTGAACTAAATCACCAGTTTTGTTCGCCCCAAAACAACCCCACACCATCACAGACTGACCCCCATGCTTCACAGTGGGTACAACACAATCGGGAATTAATTTTTCACTTGGTTTCCTACGCACATGGATTCGTCGTTTTGTGCCAAACACCTCAAATTTCGACTCATCGGTCCACAATACCTTTTTCCAATCTTCAGCAGTGTAATCTTTATGCAGTATTGCCCACTGCAGTCTTTTTTTCTTATTCTGAGCCCTTAACAATGGCTTTTTAACAGCAACACACCCGCGAAGCCCTGCTTGCAAAAGACGTCTCTTGACTGTCGTCGTACCAATTGGATCCTCTCGATCTTTATTCACTTCTACCGCAATTTCTGTTGCTGTCATCCTCCTGTTTCGTTTACTTAACGTTTGAATATATCGGTCTTCATCTTCTGTTGTTTTTTTGGGCCGTCCAGTTCGTTTTTTATATTCATAAGTATTAGAATCTGTTAACTTCTTCGCTGTATCATGCACTGTTGATTTCGGAATTTTAGTTTTTATCGCAATTTCCCGCACAGAATAGCCTTCTTTAGCAAAAGTAATAATACTCGAACGCTTTTGAATGGATAATTCTTTTTTAGAACTG
This sequence comes from Mimumesa dahlbomi, assembly GCA_917499265.3. NCBI lineage: Eukaryota > Metazoa > Arthropoda > Insecta > Hymenoptera > Crabronidae > Mimumesa > Mimumesa dahlbomi. The sequence continues at coordinate 2,826,359 of OU824113.1, read as the reverse complement.
CTCATACTGATCACATGCACTGTCAAACTTGAAATAAAGAAGAAACAGCGACTTCACCGTCGCAGCTCCATGCTCATCTCTCTTTAGTCTAAAAATCCTTTTACAGTGTTTATAAACTCTTCATAATGTTCCAAATATCATCCTCTGATAGATTTGAACGTCTAAAACGAACAAATATGTCCCAAAATGTACCGAATGGAAACCTTACGAAATGAGTGTTTACGCAGGCAGTTCCTTTTTTAAACGTTTTGTTTAAATAACTAATATTTATTTCCATTTTTACATACCGAAATTATCGTAAAATACCTAAATATTACAAAATCAACAATAAAATCAAGCTAGAGAGCTGTATCTGTGTTTTAATCATTATTTTGATGAAAACGAGTAAGTGTCCGGTGACTTATGGACGGGAGTGTACGTTCCGTGATCTCACGAATACCGGAGAGCAACGTGGAAAACGACGACGACGACAATGTTAGAAGAGAATCTTCCAATTTTCTAGCAATTAAGCACTAGTAATGTCCTTCCAGTTTGCAGTAAGGAAATAGAATTCACCGAAACGGTCCCGCGTTTAAATTGAACGGCAGAATTCTTTCCGGCATTAAAGATCGAATGGAATATGAAAAGAAAAATAGGAATAGACGGAAACGAACGAAAGAAGATAAAGTCAAAGGAGGGGGGAAAAAAAGGAAACGGAGAAGCGTCATTTATACATCTCTCGCAATGTTCCAAAGCTATACATACACACATGAAAAACACGACTGAAAATGCGACTATAAACGCGACAATGAATACAAATGGATTCGTATGTGTTTATGTACACGGTAACGGGTATCAAGTAGCATCCGAGAGAAAAAGCATTTTTCAGAAAATAAGGAAGAAATTCTAACGTAAAATACATTATACGCCGGGATACCGAGGAATAAGGATAAATGAGTAAGGTAAAATACATAAGAATAAACCTCTCCTGTATTCCCGAGATAAATCTCCAACCGGGTACGAAATAAACAAGTGCATTTATAAATGCCGCGAAAGAATAACATGTATATGTATGTGTGCTCTTGTGCCTAAAATCCGGAAACTTGACGATTACATGTACGTAACAACGTAAATTACAAAACAACGGATAACGTAATTTCGTCTGTGGTAAGAAAGTTCCAGCGACAGATTTGTAATTCCTTACGTGCTCTCCATAGAAGATATAAGTTGCGAAGAAGACGAAACCACGATACAAATGGTAAGAGATATACATACATATATGTATGGGTAAACCCCGAGACACTGTATGTATGGGTACATTTCAGCTTGTGTACGTATATTCGTGAACAACTGTCGTGCGTACCGAATTGAATTACCGATGACACGACCACTCGGTGGGAAGACGATGATGACAACGTTGGACAAATAAACGTCTGGTCAGTTTGCTAAGGACGTCACTAATGAATATGCGAGACACGAAAAATGAACTATATACCACTCCGACATCGGCAAAAGGAGACTGCTTAAAATTCTGCCGCGCTTTATTAAAAGTACTACTTTCAGTTCCTCCATTGTACGAGAAGTATAAAGTTAATTCTGTAACACGATGGAACGGTATATTTCTACGAATAGCATGGAACAATCATGACAGGCAAAAAAGTGATATTTATCAAATATAAAAGATTCTTGTAGTATCAAACACAGATACAGTTACGGTCTAGATTTTCATGCCATTGTAACACATGTTTCGTAAATCCAGTTTACATTTGTAGGTAAGGTAAACAGAATGAAAATAACACGCGATAAAAAAAAGAGAGAGAGAGAGAGAGACGCTTTGATGACCGTGCAAGGTGTGCTGTGTTGACATGTAGGTACACATGGTAGCTAAAAGTCAAATCGTGGAAAGGTTATATACATACACCTCGCCTGTGAAACGTAATTACGAGTATCCGGTGTCACGGTTCTAAGAAAATGGTTACGTGTCAACAAGATCACGGTGAACAGAAGCTAGCTTCTAAATTAATGCGTTTGAAAATTACGCTAATATGTTTCGTTAACGTTGCACTGAGTATAGCAATTAGTTTCAGGTCAGAGAAGAGCGTTAACCGCGGGCGAAACGTTTTTTCAAGCCCGCATGATTGAAGTAGCGTGTTATTTCTCCGGCGACGCTTCACGCATTCGGTATCAATGACTTTTCACATGCTATGACCGCCCGCAAATTCTACTCTATACATACATATATGGGTAATCCCACCCGCGCACGCAGAATACCTGTGCAACTTTCACGAACAGCTTTATTATCTTCTCGATTGCAAACAACGCGTTTCACGGTTTTACGTACAAAAGCGGACAGTATTTTCGACGAAAGTGAAAGAACAGAGAGGGATCAATGACCTTTCATCGGAGAGAAATTCACACATGAATGTCAGCGTTAAAATCCTTTTTAATAACCCGCATCAAACGGGCAGCTCTCTTTCTCCGTGTGCAGGCCCGTTCTCGCATGGAAAGGGAAAAAGTCACGATTATCAAAAGCTACCAAGTGGAATCGGCGTTTCTCGCAGGAGAAAGTCGGTAGATCACGAGGACGCGAAATCAGCTGACAGTAACGAAGGCCGTAAGAAGAGTCGCGCAATCGTTCGGCCGAGAAACAGATAGGCCCCCGATAGGAGGGCATGAACACAGACACAACACCGAGATAGAAGTGACAAAAGGTTATTTGTGAAATGGAGAAAATTACAAACGGTAAAACATAGTAAAATGGTCACGATACGCCGGTGGGCATATCGTATAAATCAACGTTACGATGATATCGTGGTAAAATGTATAGGGGCTTACCTGTTTGGTATCGCGATGTCGTAAGGTCCCGATGTCGAGCGGGTTGAAACTTTCCAGAGATTTTGCGACAACGAACACGAACGTCAACGACTTTGGCACACGATACACGGGAACGGAGTATGCCTTTGGCAGTGCTTCACGGCATGTTCATAAAGGCACGAGGTCCCACGTCGAGGTTAGACGGCCGCTGACATGTGCGCAACGGAAAACACGGCGGACACCCGCGCACACGTTATCCCGGGGAATTGAATTGTCAAAAAGACAAGTCCGAATTTACAAAACCGAGCTACCCGATCGTCCCAACCACTACAGACCAAGTGTAGCACCGCACTGACTGCTCTCGCCGTTCACGAAGGCGATAAACAAACTCGCTGCCTCTCCCTCGCTGTTCTGCCCTCCTTCTCACCACTCGCTCTCCTCGTTTCTCTCGACGTTCCCGCTCTCGCTCCTGTAAACAGACACGGGCACGCGTGCTTGTAAAACGGGATTACTTGGTCTCTCTCGCGCAACGTTGATGCCAATATGACGGCGTCTCACTCGCATCTCGTTATCTTTGTCGCACCTAACCTCACTCGTCCTTGTTCAGTTCATCCCTACCCCGTTGGCGGCGCAGTGCTGCCACCATCAACGTTTCCCCCCACTGTTGCGCTTTGGAGTACACACATCCTTTATCACCCGCCGATGCGAAATTTCCAGAATTTTACGGCCACCTCACCGAAACCGAACCACTCCCCGGCGAGACGAGCATTCACGCTTTTCGGACGAACGAATGTCACGCGCGACAACGGAAGATGAAACGTATTCCCGGCCTGTCGTCGACGCGATCGCACGACGTGCGTCATGTTTTGAGACACTGACGTTCTGCACTGCCTCGCGAACTCTACCGATGTGGCTGGTGCCATCTCTCGAAATCAATTTTAATATAATTTTTTGCATTGCTTTGCAAAAATGTGTCTGTAGACTGGAAGATTAAGGCTAATTTGGTAAATTCGTTCATGATTTCCCTTGTTTAGAAAATACGGACATTTAATTTACGGAATGTTGTAGCATTTGTACCTACATTTGATATTCAAATGCTAACATTTATGTAAATGATTTCTTTTGTCGGTAGGAGAACAAAACTAAGTGTGAAATTTAATAAAAAATTACGTATAATACTTGTTTGCTTTGAGGGAATTAATTTAAATTTTTACAATACGTTTTTATCTTCGTACAATTACCTACTGTCGAAAATATCGGACAATATGTTAAAACGACTCTAGATGGCACTAGTCTTCCGAAAAGAGCAAAGGGATTTAGTTCGAAAACTGGTCGCTACTGTTGATAGCGGTAGTATCTCTCTTTCATTTCGGTTGGTGTCTTTTCCGGTAAACTAGCCAACATGGTGCGTATATTGTGACGTATTCTAACAATAATCGAGAAAAATCATAGCGATCCGTTGTTAAATATCGAAATTATTCATGTTTCCGCATTCCGGAAAACATATGTGACAAAAATGTAGAAACATTAATTGCCCGAACTTACAATAAGACTATGTTTCTGTACCTTTGAAAGTAGAGGTTATGTACAAGTGTTAACAGTGGTTTTTGTGAAACATCAGAGAATTCCAGTTCCTGTAGTGTAAAATATAACATGAAGATAATACTATGGTTTTATGATTCTAGAGTCGTGTTCGTACGAAGACGGTCAAAAAGGCCGCCAAGCTGATCATCGAGAAATATTACACTCGATTGACCATGGATTTCCATACAAACAAGAGGATATGCGAGGAAATCGCTATTATCCCCAGCAAATCTTTGCGTAACAAAATCGCTGGGTGTGTATTTTTAAAATCCAGTGGATTGAACCATTGCAGTAAACATTTTTGGACTAATATGGATAAAATGAAACGAGGTACTAATTCTTTTTTAACTTAATTTGTACAGATTTGTTACTCACTTGATGAAGCGTCTCAGACACAGTCAAGTGCGTGGTATTTCCATCAAGCTGCAAGAAGAAGAGAGGGAACGCAGAGACAACTATGTTCCTGAGGTGTCTGCTTTGGAACACGACATTATCGAAGTCGACCCAGAGACCAAGGAGATGTTACAGATGCTTGGATTTAATAATATTCCTGGATTACAACTCACACAATCTCAGTTAACACCGTATAACAGACGTTCTTAAAATTCTTCTATTAAATAAGATTGTTCAGATTGCATATTCGAATAAAATTGCAAGCTGACATTCTAAAAATTCCTGTTTTCTTTTCTTTAAACATTTTCTTAATGTGCCTTGAAGACTACAGACAGTTTACATCAAGATTCTTAAAAACAGTTTATGAAACAATATTTGTGAGGATAACCAAAAAGAAAGAAAATAATATTAATATTTACATTTCCTTATACGACTTGCTAAGTATTTGTACTACTGTTTACTTTCATGTAGATAATTAAGAATTGTGTAGTCAAAACTGTCATCATTACTTCTCAAAATTTGATATTTTTACTAGTACTAATTGTATGTCAAATGTACCACGAAAGAATAGAAGCCTAGAATCATACTGCGCGTGCGCGGACGGCCATTTTAATCGAACTAAGGAAAAACTGGTTGCCGTTCCTATTACACGTTTTTAGATACGGCGTGGTTCTGAACGTCATCCAGTAATTATTATTTTTAGTAGAGAATTCATACATTCCATAAGAATAGTAATCTAACTTTAATCATTTAAATTATTCACAGGTGTTTGCATGTTGTGCAAAATTTAATCAAATGCTTCATATTCCAGTTCCTTTCATGCCTTGCAGAATATTCGAAATAGTAACACGTGTTTTATCATTATTCCCATTCCCATATGCACAAATATGGTACTTCTCCTTTCCGTTTGAAGTAATTAAATTCTTATACTTGACAAAGAACAGAAAGAATTTCAACTGCACGCCTAATTCGATATCTACCTCTCACTAGGTCCCACACAGATCTATAGTGCAGGCACAACTACAGTAGTATTTTTTACTGCGTAATATGCGTAGGATTTAATTTCCGTACGTTCTTTCCTCATTTTCAATTGTGTGCATAAAATACAGAAACTTCTATTCAGTCCCATTGTACGCACGATTTCTTGAATATATAATGAACTATTTTAACTACGATATAACCCCCTTTATTTGCACGGTATCATTTCAAAATTATCTCGTTCGAGTATCAAATTTATTAACGATTAACTTGAACCAGACTCGACTTTCTCTACGAACGAACGTTGGTATCTTGCAATACAATCGTAAAAGAAAACAAAAATTCAATACCTGTAACTTGCTAGCGCATAAAGGAATAGGTCCATTTCGAATCTGCGGAGATATTTTGCAAGCGAGACCGCTGACGCTCGATAAGTTCGCGTCTGTATTATGGCGAAACTCGATGCAAGGCATGGGTAAAGGCAACCGCGTCGCCCTGCCGAGGCGCCCACGCGGTAGGGCCGGACCTGGCCGGGTTGTTCAGAGGCTGCGCGACCTAGCACGATCCAAGGCTAGGTAACCTAGCGCAACCTCGGTGTCGTAGTCTCTCTGCTCGAGGTAGAAAGAGGCTTGGGAGAAAGAGAGAAATAGTGCTGGTAAGAGCATAAGTAAGAGTAAGAGAAACCGATACAAGACAGAGACGGAGAAAAAGATAGAGAGAGAAGGAGAATGGGTGAGGGAGAGAGAGTAGGTCCTACACTGCACGCCTGCTCATGTCGAAAGTGTCGGGAGTGCAGGGAGGAGCGGAGAAATCGTATAGACGGTGAGGCGAGTGGCGAGTCCGGTCGAGCGTCGAGCGTCGAGCGTCGAACAGTCGACTATTAGTGGTCTGTGACTCTGGAGGTGGCCCGACCACCGCAGAACCGAGCCCGACGCAGCTCGGTTGCGTTCGGTTGGCAGTCGGGGCCAGTCGGGCGCTTCGCCGCTCTTTTCGGTCTGCTCGTTTTCCTCAGTCCGTCGTCGCTGCGCATCGAGAACAGTTGCATCCCCCTTCTTTTTCGTTAAACGGCAACGAAGGAGTATATACCCTTTCCGCGCTATGTGACGGATATCACGGGGCACCCAGTGTACCCCGCCTTTCCGTGTATCATTCCCAATTCCTATCCTTTTCTGCTTCTGCTTGCCCGACTCTGATATATTCTCTCCTTCTACGTACCAGAGAGAGAAAGATAGAGCACGTTGTAAACGCAGGCACGTACGCACGCAGACACTAGCCCGACAAGAAGGGGCCACGAGGGCCCCGGTGTGGAATCGTGAACTAGGAAAACATGGAGTGTCCGCATCTTGCTCAAAGCGTCCGATTCGGCAGTAACGACGTAGAAGCAAGCTGTACGAAGGATCTACCGTTCGTCTGCGCAGGTAGGATCGCCGTACAAAACCTGAACCTTTCTTCTTTTATCCATTAAAGCCACAGTATTGAGAGAGGCATTTCTTGGGTCGCTGGGGTCTGGATCCTGGAGATCTGTTGGCCCCGAAACCCTTGGGGCCTCTCTTTCTCTTTGCTCCTTCGAAACCAATCCTTTCTTCTTACTTAGGTTGGGTTTCTCTTTTGCACATCGTTCTCGCTTCGTTCCTCTCTCTGACTTGATCTCTTTTTATCTCACTCACTGTATCTCTTTCTCTCTTTCTATTATCTTCTATCTCTCTTTTCATCTCTGTTCTCTTTATCCTTTCTCTTTCTCTCTTTCCCTGCCCGTTCTTCCTCTTTTTCCCTTTACCTCCGCTGACCCAGGCCCCGGCCGTTCCTCTCGCGGCCTTGAGTCATCGTAGCCGACGAGACGAAGCGAAACCACGTTTGTTTCCCTCTGGAAACCAAAACCGTCTTACCACCTACCCTCGGATAGACACGATCTTCGGTTTATCCATATGATATTCACGGTTGACACACGGTGTTGCCGATACTACTTGCTTTGGACTCAGAGGAGCGTAGCGTGCCGTCCGTGTGTATCGCGGATCGAACTCGTCGCGCGAGTATGTGTATGTGTCTCTCTACGGATTTACCGGTTTTCCTGTGTTTGTACGTCTCTACGTGTACGTGAGTACGAGTCAAGTCGTGTTATGCGCGTGTGCGTGAATAAGTGGAAGTACACTTCTCCTCGTGGAGTGTGTGTACGTGTGTATATGACATATACGTAGGTACATCATACAGATATACATATATATGTATATATCTGGTGTATGTAACCCCTCTGCTCATGGGTGTTCCTACGGAGCGAGCAAGAGCGTCGTCGTCGTTGACGTGCGCGTGTGCGTCGTCCTGCTGGGAGTTCTCAGTATGCGGCGCGGTCGTCATTGGAAAATCAATACCAGACGGCACTAATCAGCTGGCCCGAGATCCGTCATTAGAATTCGCCAGTTAAATGTGTTCCCCGTTCATCGGCTCCTCGAATTTTTCCATCTTTCGTCGTCGCTATCGATTCATTGGACTTGGCCCGTGCGCAGCGGCATCGACGATCTTTTTATCTGTCCGAGAGAAGCGTACACCCGACGCACGTTTCGAAAAGGTTGCTAGAGAAGGATACGAGCCTAATGGTCGGGATTTTTTCTCTAATTTTTGTTGTGCTTTCTCCCGTACGAAACATCTCCTTCCTTTCTCTTTGTACGACCTCGAGACTATATTTATCCGAACATGCGTAACACTTTTTTTTTCTTCTTCTCTTCCTATCCCTTGCTCTCATTCGGGACCTTCGTGAATCGAAGTATACGAGAGTTTCATTTCGCAGACGAGAGATATCCTACTTTTACTTAATGCCTCGCGTCAGATCAAGGTGTTCCCACACGGTGCTCTATCGCCGTAGACATACCGAAAGGAAACGTTTTACGATCGGCGAATACTATCAAACGAGTTTCGATGAAAACGGCAGCATCGTGGCATCTGATCGTAAAGAAAGAAACGTTCGAACGAAACCAGTGGCAAACGTCAGCCTGACGAATACGAAAGATGGATATTTTACTTTTAATTCCTGACCAACGACTAGCCCCTTGGCATTAACGATCTAACGCATTTCACGAATTATAATGTCCCCCTCGCTTGGCTCGTCGGAAAGAAGAGAGGTTGAGGGAACGAGACGGATGGATCAAGGGAGAGAGAGAGAGAGAGTCGTGGAGCATTGTGTATAGGTACGCCAGCGACGATGAGTCAAGCCAAATGGATATCCAGTTTTTTTTTTCTTTCTACGAGCATTTGATTACTCAACCGGCTCAGACGTCGAAACTAGTATACGATATGCGAGAAATTCGTCGTGCAACCCTGCCTGGATGAACGGGTCCAACGTGATTCCTTCGCGGCTGGTTGTGTTCATCGTCGGCAGTCGTTACTCTCGTGAGATCGTTCACGCTCGACGAATCGCGACGTATCCAGGTTGCAAGATCAATTTAAATATCCCCGTGGTCTCTCGCGACTGCCGCTGGTAAGAATTGCCAAGCTATTCGTATGAGTCGCACAGGAGAAAAATCGCCCCTCGTGGGCTATAAAAGAACCCCATGTTCCACACCTCCCTCCCCCCCCCTCTCTTCTGCCTTTTTCCTGCGCTGCAAGCTGGTTTGGGTACGACGTTGCAAAATCGATAACGGCGTCGTTGCTAATCGGATGCCTCTGTACAAATGGCATCGCTCGTACGAATGAATTTTTTTTTTCTCTCCCCCCTCGATTCTTCTATTCCCACGTCGCGCGAGACCCACGTTCCGCGGAAAGCCAGACGTCGTTTCTCTTATTTTTCTTCTCTCGCCGTTTCGTCGCCGGCGGAACGACCGTACGTTGACGAAAATGTATTCTTCGTGGTGAGAATGCCGATGCGTCGTCGTAGGCGTGGCGAATCGCGAATCATCCGTTATTCGGATGGAAAGAGACGGAGAGACGGGTAACGACGCCTCGGTGGAAAGAGACGCGACGATTTTAGGGGAAAAAAAGGAAACTAGAGATGATAAGTGACGGTCACTTTTATTTCCTTGTTCGGATTTCGTTTGTGTTATCGATTAGTTTTTCCAGTTTCACTTCTTTTCCATGGATGATTATCGGCGTTCGTTCGCGAACGAAGCTACACACTTACGCGGTCTTCTAAGAATACACCGAGATGTTTCGCTTCAACCGTCGAACTATGAATTATCTCTGGCTTTTGGAACATAAACCGATTCATTGATCAAACGTGACGCAATTCGACTGCTTAGAAAAAATATCTTTTACTTCTGTCGACTAGTATTAATACATTTATTCAACAGATCAAACGGTTATCATGTGTTCACTGAAATATAGCTATAAACTTGTGTATCGAAACGTAAAATTTTAATAAATAACCCCCCATGGAACCGGTTTTCCCATATTGTGTGTAAAGTTATATATTTTTGTTTCTATTTTTAATGGATTGTAACAATATTGCTTCGTTCGATGATCCAACAGTCTGTCTGATAATCGCTACTTTTATTTGTTATGTATATACGTTATTAAATATATACTAATGAAAAAAGTCTAAATGCACGTCATTTTCATTATAAAGTTTCCCCTCTTTCCCGTTGATTTCGTGTCGCAGTCGGTTTTTCTCCGCGAAATTTTGCAACACGTTCGAATTACGTTCAATCGACGCGGCGACGATTTTCGTACGTTCCGTAAGTGAAAAGAACAAAGATGAAAGCGTCAACATCATACGGCTTCTTACGTGCGGCTAAAAACAAACATAAGTGTCCACCTCGAAACAACCTTCTAGAAGATCGGATTTCCGTGCTCGCGCTTTTCGTGTGTGCAACCGACGTCTCACTTTTCACACATTCGCATTTTTTAAATTCTGCTCCAGAGATTTCTCGTGATCTTGTTGCATGCTACAGGATCACCTTGCTGGCAAGGGTTAACGTCGTAGCCGGTTAACAAATTTCCGAAGAATTAAAAATAAGACGTTCGACTTCGAAATTTCGTGTCCACATGTCTTTCGGTTTTGGTTTGGCATATTTCTCCGCTCGGTGAAACCGCCCAACATTCGTTGATAACGATTCACATTTACTTCCTACCTCGCTGTACTTTGACACGAAGAGAAAAATAAAACGGGTTGGCGGAATCTGAAATCCGATGAAATTCCGAGACATTTCGCGATCGATCGTTTGTGAAGGGGGTGTGTCGAACAGCCTACTCCTACTCACCCTGGTTTTACGCGCTCTCTTGGGAATTATATAAGCTGAGGCAAACCGAAATGACGGTACCGCCTGTGTACTTGTAACTTTTCGCAGTAGCCACGTACGATTACTATTACTGCTTATTCTTGATAGAAAAATCATGTAATTTTTGTTTGCTGTACGAACGTCGTGAAACGGCGAGGTTATTCGGATGAAATTGTTGAAAAGGCTGGGTATCGAGGAGAGATACGATTTATCAGAAAAAAATGTTTACGAAACATTTATACAGTAGGTTCGATTAGGTATAGAAATATAATTCCAGTAGAAATATGAATCACGCTTACAATGTATTCTAAGATTAATCGTATCAAACGTTTTAGTCACACTTGAGATTATTATCGCAACAAGTATAGTATTGCGTTTGTGATACCCCTTCGAGGCATTGTATTTTTCCATTAGAAATGGTCTCGACGATTTACAGAAATCTGATTACGTTCGAAATTAATTGTGTAGTAATCGAAGTTTTTTCCTATTATTTCCTATAGTATGCGGAACAGAAAAAAGTACCTGGCTCTGTCTACACTGCGGGGCTGTGCACTGCGGACGATACGTGGCAGGCCATGCATTACAGCATCACGAGGCAAATACTCAGCATTGCGTTTGCATCGACTGTGAGAACCTAGCAGTATTCTGGTAAGTTAGATCTTTCGCTTTCGCCATTGTAATATTAACTACCGGATGCATTGTCTTCGTCATTAATCATTCGATCGACCTAGCGTTTGAAATAGATTTCTTTCTGGCGTGTAGTTTCTAATATTACTCAGATTCTATCTTTGTTTTGGTATTTGTAATGTTAAGACTATACGATGGAATTGTTGTGTTTACAGTTACACCTGCGACGAGTACGTCGTAAACGATACGACGAACGGTCAAATCGAGAAGATACGTCGCATTACGTTCCGCAAGGATGAACACAAAGAAAACGAAGAGAGTTGGAGTACGTCACCGTCAACGACACCGTCCTCGAGGAGAGAGAACAGTGACGACAACGACAACGACGCCGATGCCCTATGGAAGGCGGAAGTAGTCGTGAGGAACCTTCGACCGAGAACGGCAAGGAAGAGGCTACACTCTCTGGATGGGACGAGTGGGGACAATCGGCCGGCGACCAAACGTAGAAGCTCCAAGATAACCAAAGAGAAGAAGGTCGTCGGCCTGAGAAATCTTGGGAACACCTGTTTCATGAACGTGGTGTTGCAGTCGTTTAACAACATTAGCCACTTTTGCGAGTATCTAACGCAGATGCCATCACTTGAGGGTATACCGTTCGATGAACCACCAACGCATAGAGGTAGAATCGTAACACCAGGCCGTGCAAAAGAATTAAGCATGAGCGATGCCCTACTAGCCGAAGAATTAAGGAAAGTTCTATTAGGGTTGAATCTTGGTGGCTCGAACGGTCAGGCGATTTCACCCGAGTGTCTTTTTCTTGTCATATGGAAAGTTGTACCAAGATTTCGTGGTTACCAACAGCAAGACGCTCACGAATTTCTCACCTATATGCTCGACAGACTACACACAGAGCTATTACAATTATTACCCAGGTTGGGTCACGAGCCTCTCGGCCTGCGTGGCAAGCAGAGCATTGTTACCGCGGTATTCGGAGGCACTCTTCTTAGCGTGGTAAGTTGCCGATCGTTCCGGGAAGAATTTCGCCAACTTTGTCAAAATGTGTTTTGTTTTGTTGTAATTCTGATGCTGAGCGACGGGTGGGAATGTTGTTTTTCTTCATGAGCCGTTTGTCGAAAGTCATTTTCTTCATTTTCTTCTTGGGAGAAGCGCGGACAAATTATGGATCGCGTTTCCTCGCGCAGGTCCACTGCATGAACTGCCGTACGGATTCGAAGACGCACGAGCCCTTCCAGGATCTCTCATTGGATATACCTGACAGACTGCAGAGACGAACGAAAGAACAGGAAGAAGTATGCAGTCTTACCTACAGTCTTACGAGATTTTTCAAAGTCGAAGAGCTAGCTGACAGCGAGCTCTACTTCTGCGATAATTGTATGGGTAAACAACGATCCACCAAGAGGTTCTGGATACACAGGCTGCCTAACGTTAGTATTAATCTATCTGTATAATTCTGCAAAATTATTATTCTTTCAGATATAACGATATTCAAAGCAGAATCATTTTGTTTTTCTTCTCTATTTTTTTCGTATGCATAGTCGTAAATAATATCAAAGATAAAACTTAATTTTAGGTGTTGTGCCTTCACATTAAAAGATTTAGGTGGTGCAATTCCTACCGATCGAAGGTGGATACCCAGGTGGATTTCCCAATGAAATCTCTTGACATGTCTGCATTTACGGTGCGCGGCATGAATGGAACAAAATTGGGTGCTCAGAATAGTCATCTTTATGACTTGGCTGCCGTTATCGTGCACCATGGTTCAGGGTAAGTTTCTTACTTTATTTCAATTAAGTTTTCCTACATGTCTTGCGATAACATTAATTTTTATTAAAAAGAAGTCCTCGTAAGTCTAAAAAAATGTTATTTTAGTGCTGGAACTGGACATTACACTGCCTTCGCTGTTCATGATGGTCAGTGGTTTCACTTTAACGACAGCTCCGTAAGGCCGGCAAGCACCGACGCTGTCGCAAAGTGCAAACCTTACATTCTGTTTTACGTGCGGAAGGAGTTTTCCATTCCACCCCCTTTGTGACGCCGTTTTCCAAGCATGCCCCGTCCTGATGCTGCAAGCCTCGACGACGATGACGATGAACGAATGAACGAGAAGAAGTAAACGAATGCGAAGACGGAAGTCGATCGGCGCACTAATACGTAACCAACGGCCAAAACGGAAAAGTCAAAAGACTCTCTCACAGTATTTCGAAAGTTTCTAAAAGGGAAGAGAAGGCACGATTCGCATAGCACATTTTTCCCTCGGTCGAAGTAATTGTTTCGATTATTGTCAACCGATGTCGTATGTAAGAGTAAATCGATCCCTGTTACGATAAACGATAAAGACTCGATTGGAATTCGCGGAAGACACATCAGAGATAATTGTGCCGTATTCAATGATAGCGACGCATTGCCGTGCGCGATATATTATAGTATATGAAGAATTTTGAATTAGCTCGACGTCGTAAAGTAATTCGTCGCATCTGTATATAAGACGATTTAGCACGACGAGCGAGCTGACCACATGAAATCGATATATATATATATAAATATAAATATATATATATTAGCCCTTTTCTGAAGATTCTGTGGCCTCCGTCCCGTCGTTCGAAGCGAAACACAGCATACATTGTCCGCAAATCGGCGACTTAATCCACTTTCATTTTCGGACATCTCTCGATGCTTTATATAGAACAGTTGATAATTACAAAAACTTTCGGCACGATTCTCTTGTGTAGATAAAGCGAGATCGGTGTAGCAGTTCGTTTATCGTTTAGCTATTTGGCAAATCATCATTCCGGATGGAGTTGTTTTTATCGTGAAGAGAATGTATCGCGGTTGGTTTACGTCATATGTATAGATAATCGCGTTCTACGTACGCATGCAAACGAATGAGAAGCGCATAATTGCATACGAGGACATATCGTGGTCGAAGCTTCTCTTCCCTTTTTAGAAACAAAAGGAAAATAAAAAAAAAAAAGAGTACTCGAGGCAGATCGCGGAAACACATTGCCTTTAGCGTCGATTTTCTTTACGCTCCTTCTCGTGGTCGTCGACCACCACCTCCCTTGATCGAATCGATTAAAGCTCTTCTCGGCCGTGTAGCGGAATAACGCGTAAATGCGTACCTCGTATAGTTTTAACGCGAAAACGACTGGTCTTCTTGGTAGATAGATCTTTTTCTAGGCTTAGCGCGGCATCGTTATTTCGAGGGAGCTGGTAAGCAAAAAAAAAATACCATATAGAGCCAACACTGTTACTCCTCAAGAGACATGTACCTTATCCTCGAACACGTTAACACGTTCACATACACGTACCACGAATACATTTAACATTGTACACGACACATACAGTACGTACATACGCTCGTTTACATGTGTGCGTTGACAAAAATACACGTATGCATGCATGTATGTATAAAATGAAAAAAAAAACCAGACACGTTCTCTGACTTTTTCCCTTCCCCCCACGATTCTCAAAGGCTCGACGACTCTTATGTGATTATTTAAAGACTTATTTTTTCTATAATGGTAATGATAATAATGATAATAAGTTAAAAGCGTAGCGAAGAAACGTTTTATTAAGGCGATAAACTCGATAATGCGCATCTTCGGCAAAGACTCACTCGTATGAAAAAAGATGGAAGTAAGCGTGTAACACTATTATTGAGAACAAATGAGATATGTACGAACGTCGTATAAATAAAGAACAGGAACGACAAACATACGTCTGTTTATGCCTATTGTATTCGAAATTCGCAATTTTGGGTGAATGATGTTACAATTTCAAGTATTATCGAGTATTCAAAATCCCAATTTGTATCGGGAAAGATTTACAGGGATCCAGCAGGATAATCTCAAACGTAACGATAAGAAGAAATAGAGAACGTTTCATTTCATTAAGTATACACACACGAATGAAAGTATTCGGGAAAAATGAAAATGTATAATTGTAAATCAATGCACATTCTTTCAATAACTATTATATACAAAATTCGATCTTCATTAGAATATCATAAGAATGAAATAACGCGCGGAATACCGACAACAATGATAAAAAATAGCAGCATCATCCCTTCCTTTTCCGCAATGAAAAGCGAGGTTTCCTCTTTATCTTCGTCGAAGAATTAATGTGTTTTATTGGTGATTGGTACTTCGGCGCCGAACCGACAGTAAGGCGTGAAATCATACGATAAAATCTCAAACATAGGCAACCAGTTTGAAAGTTTCTTTCATTCCCCATATCTTCGTCGCCGCTTTGATCATTCAGCACGTTCACTTCGTCCTTGGATATCCTTGAAATGACAGACAAAGAAGTGCCAGCGAATTTCACGTGGTTTCTTTGCCTCTCTGCGGGACAACTGGTTTCATCATCTTTTGGAAAAGTCAGTTTTTCAGCTTCTTCCGTCTGACGTGGAGTCTTGACGAAAAATAACGAATATGGATCCTTCGGCGACGACATCTCCGTATTTGTTCCAGCCTCCGAGACTGTGATAATCTCCTGTTTGTCATTAGACACGGGATCTTTGAACTCCTGAACCCATAAATCGTCACGGTCGAATTTTCGACGTGGATTTTCCGAACTCGTCGACGTAGCTTTGGAACTTTTCACGTTCAGCGATTTCTCGTCGGAGATCGATGATTTCTCCTCGATCGAGTTGCGCGCGACGCAACGTTTTCCCACCAAGTTCTCGTACCATCTGAACTCTTTCAACAGAGACGACTCTGAACAACTGTTGGCAACTGAGTCGCCCCGGTAGTCGCGGTTCTCGTAGATGACGCTGGTCACTTCCATATCCTGTTTCACTTCCTCCCGACGTCTCTTCGATTTTCTCAGTCTCGCAGAGAATCTTTTTACGAATCCCTTCATACCCGACGATCGAAATCGGTTCTCGTCGTCCCCGCTGTACGCGATGTAATTCAGAATTTCACCAGGTGTGTCGTCGGTACCTGCACCGGCCAATCTGGTTATACTGGGATGTACATCGAGTTTATAAGTCCGCTCCAAGGACTTTGTATTTTCTTTCATTGATTTATACTTCATCGACACGGCGCTGGTTTTCTCGGAAATCGTAAACGGGAATCGATCCTGACTCTTTTTCTTGAAATGCGGCGAGTCTCTGCTTCTCTCGCATGTGTTTCGTAACTTCGACATGGACGAGGAACATTTTACTGGAAACGAGCAGGACTCGTGGGTAGTTTTTTCAGTAAGAAACGCGGCGCTTTCCGATAGAACGGCTTTCGCTTGTTCAGCACATAAATTTCTGCGAAATTGTTCAGCTGCCAATTTTTCCACGGAAAATCGCACCTTCTCGTGATTCTCGTTTCTTTTTATATGTCTTGAAACTCCCTCCATTCTTGCGGGGGATTCTAAGAACAGTTCGTTCGGGGATCTGTTTTCCAGTTTACGCGAAATCTCCTCTGAAATTTCTAATTTATTTGGTTCTTCGATAAATAAACTATGATGAGCTGTATCACCTATTTCACTTTCAATCTGTGGTCCGTGTTCTATAAACGCTTCGTGATTTCCTCGTTCATACGAGTCTTTCAAATAAGTGTCTCGATAACTGTCCAATTGCGTGGAGTGCACTGTGTCCACGTTCTCCATTGTCGGAGTAAAATTGTCATTGTTCATCGAACCCGCTGAAAAAGATTCGGAACATTGATCATCCTTGCTGTCTATTATATCGTACGTTTCATCGTTCCTTTTCCGAAGGTCAGAGAAATTTAAATCGGACACATCGGATCTTCTTGTATCTCGATTGCTGGCAGATGCTGTGTTTGAATTTTGCGTATCCTCGGAACAAGAATCGTGAGACTTTTTACTCCTACTCGAATTAGTGCGGAATGTAACGCCCTGTAGTTCTTGTTTGAATTCTTCTTGATCTTTTTCGTGCATTTTCATTGGCAAAGGACTTAAAGTTTCCATTAATCGATCTTTCGGCAAGCGACATGTTCCTCCGCAAGAACTTTCTGTTTCGCTGAAATTCTGCGAAGCGTTTGCTAAATATTTTTCAACGGATATCCCAGACACTGGAGTAACTGAGTCAGTGAAATTCATAGGAACGTCATTCTTGTTAAAAGATGCATTTTCACACGAGTTTTGTGATATCACATCACATTTTCTCTCCGAGTTCAAGCGAGATTCCTCGGACAATCGCGAAGTATTTTCTAATAATTTCCTACTGGAATCAATCGATGTAGCCGGTGTCGATAAATCTGTTTGACGACCGGATAATTTATTTTCTAGATCGATCAGTTTCGCACTTGTCGAAGATCTTCTGCTGTTGGACACCATGACAGGTATCTTCGATCGCGTGCTAAGAGAAGATCTATGAGTCGATCTCGATCTTTCATATTCACCATTGTGTTCCTCTAGGTCCAGGGATTTAGGTGTCTGCGGATTTTGATTCGTTATTATATTACTTTTACATGATCCAGGCCTCGAAACTGTTTTACTCCCTTCCCAGGATTCAGCGTATTTACGCGATGAAACATCGTTCGAATTCGTTGTCTCTCGTTTTAGAGACACGTTCGATAATGCAGCGATTAGAACATTGGCGTCCAACTGGCCTCCCGTGCAAGTTTTGCTACTGGGAGACTCTGAATACGACATGTCCTCTGAATTTAAAACGAGAGTTGGAACAATTGTGGTATTCGTATCGCCATGATCTTTCATGTCGATCGTGTTAAGAAGTTCGGGTCTATTTTCCGTGGATAGTTTTAAGAACATATTTTGCTGATACTTTTTCGACATTTCTTCGTCGAAAATCTCTTTTGGGGTGGACGCGACACTGTGTTCCTCCGACTGAACGAATTCTTTTGAAAATGTATTGGTCTGATACTTTCTCATCATTTCCTCTTGGAAAAGTTGTGTCGGTGTAGTTGCCACACTGTGTCCCTCGCTTTTGAATCTCTTAAAATCTGGCGAAAGTAACGCAACGTCTGCTGGACCTCTGTCGATTGTTCTCGTGGACGATGGAAATCTCATATCCGAGTTTTTTCCATAACCCATCACACAATTGAATCCCATTTGCTGAAATGTTTGAAAGTCAACGTTTCCCGTGGAGTAAGTTTCCGCCTTTTCTTCGCGGGAAGAAACACGAGAGTTTGGACTTTCGGAAAATGTATTGGACATGTGAAAATCTTGCTGGAAAAATTGGGCCCCCGACGGGACCCCTTGCGTTTCGTTCGTCTGAAATTTCGAATACGCAGAATTGAAGAGGAACTCGTTCGACGCAGAAATTGCAGCGTTGGTCATTTGGTTCTCTTCGATAGAAATATTTTCACATTCCTGCTCGGTTTCCTCGGCCAGCGTCTCGCAGCTGTGTCTCTTAAAATTAATTTCACCGTAGCCTTCGCCCCCGGGAACATCGTTTCTTAATTGACAATTAGACGTGTCACGTACCGTCGATGTTGAAGACGGCGGGGAAATCATCTGTTGATCACATCTCCAAGCTTCACTCCTTTCAGAAGGAAATGGTGAGTTATTCACAACTCTTTTCAAATTATTATTCGAAACACAATACGCCAATCCATCTTCTCCGAGATAATTTCCTCTTGGCGTATATTCAGCGGTTTCACAAACAATTGACGTCGATGATGCCACAGGTGCTGCTAAAAGATTATTCAAATTTTTACCAACACTCCTTGCAGATGAGTTTGGTGAATCGTTAATCATTTCACCGCTAACTGTCCTCGAAAGATGTGTCTGAAATTGTTTATTCCCCGCAGAATCACCGGTTCTGCATCTTGAATTATCGGAAGCGGCAAGTGATCTTGATGTATACATCGGCGATGAATTTCGGGTGTTACTTCTATTAGAGACAATCGGTGACCCATCTCCAGTTCCAGTAAAAGTGATGGGAGAAACGCTCGTACGATCAACTTTCTGCATCGGTGTAATTCTGCTCGATTGGACCTCGTTCCCAGATTCCTGATCGCTTCCAGAACTAAGATTCTGTAAAATCACACCAGGAACCGGTCTATAACCACCGAATTTCATTGGTCGAGCACTACCCAACGACATCGGTGAGATTCTCTGCAAATCAATCCTATGTTTCGGTGAATTATCGCAGGAGAGACTCGCATGCGCCCGAAGAATGGCTTCCCTTTGTAATCTACACGAGTCATCGTTATCTTCGAAACGTTGTTTACGATAAGGACTAAGGGGGGACAACGTTCTTTGAGATAACGACGAATATTGAGAATAACTTGGCGATTCCATACCGGAGTACTGGAAACATTCCTGTGCTCTCGTTTCAGCCACGTTGTTCAAAATTTTCGCGGTATTTTCATTGTTCGCTTCTTTCACCGATTTTGTGCTACTCGCTGTATTTGGTTGCGAGAGAACCATAGTCTGGTTCTCGTTTTTCAACCTCTCTAAACTGATCCTGGCTCTTCTGCGTGCCCGGGCGTCTTTGATTTCGAAATTCCCGGGCGTTTGAATTTCCCGCTCTTTCTCTTCCCGCTCGTCCTTCTCGTCGATCCGATTCGCAGCGCCGTGGAACTGAAAGTAGACGTCTCGTTTCCGTGAAAGTCGACGATTGACGGCGATGCCGGCAGACAGACGCGACGACGTTTCGTTCGGCGATGGCAGATCTAAAAGACGCTTCTTCAAATCCAACAGGGAACTTGACGCCGAGATGTTCTCGCTACTCGCGTAATTCTCGTCTTCGTCGACGATCGATCGATCTGCACCATCAGGGTTACGTCCACTATTTATCCGTCGGGTATTTAAAGTTACTCTGTATGTATAAAGTTACTCTTATCATGTGGTACTTATTTATTTTTTAAGTACCTTCGACTCGATAGCAATGATCGACTTTTTTGGGTACATTATTCCATGCGAGAAACGAAATACAGGTAATAAAGATTACGTGGTACAAGATACATTGAAAAGTTAGTTTAGGAATTCCATGATTGTATTTGTCTAAGTATCCCGTATTGTTTATATAATCAGAGTTACTGTCTGAGGGTGGGCTATGTCAGAAATAAGAATGTACAGGTTAAAAATCTTATCGATCGAACAGAGAACAAACCTACGAGAATTTTTTAGTTTTTCCACTGTGATCTCGATTTGTTCCTGTATCGATGAATAAGATTTACAAGTCAGAATAGATATAAGAATGAAG
The DNA here is from genome assembly GCA_917499265.3 of Mimumesa dahlbomi. Classification (NCBI taxonomy): domain Eukaryota; kingdom Metazoa; phylum Arthropoda; class Insecta; order Hymenoptera; family Crabronidae; genus Mimumesa; species Mimumesa dahlbomi. The sequence goes on along the minus strand of OU824113.1, from coordinate 2,805,635 downwards.
GATAAAATGGAGAGAGCAATTTTTATATAGTTTTCAGGTGGTATATGTATAATAAATTACCTACCAGCAGGAGAGGAAAGAGGACTTGGTGTTTTTACTTCTTGATTCTCCACCGGCTCTTTGTCGTTATTTATCATATCGATTCCATAGGAAGTAATTCGTTGATTCTCCGTTCACGGATTAATTCTTTAATGTTCGCGGGACATTTAAAATTCTTTACGGTTACCGGCCGTGGAAAACATAAGAATCTCTTTGAGCCAAGTCAACTAGATTGCGAGTGTTTCATTCCCATTAAAATTTATAAAAAGTCACTAGTTTATTGAGCATGGATTAATAATAGAAAGGTGTTATAGAATTATAAATAGATCGTTGAATTTTGTGTTGTAATAAATAGATGAAAGTCCAAAGTCGGTTACTTGAAAACTGACAAAATGGGACAACAAACATCTGTTTTAATTACACGTTTTTCGAATGCGACATTTATAATTTTCGAGACATCGACCTGAATCTTGGACCATTCTAATCAGCGCGAAATTCTACGCCAAAACCATGTGTAATAGTTGTACTTTTCGAAATTTTCATTTTTCGCAAAAATCTGAAGGGGGTAGGTCAGGATTTTTTGCGATTTTCGTAATTCGGCCGCCATTTCCACAATTTTTGAGATATTAAAATGATCCGGGACGTTTTGGACGCGGAATCTGAAGCCGAATGAGATGCAGAAAGAATCAGATCGATATCTCAAAAATTGTGAAAATGACGAGCGATTTACGAAAATCGCAAAAAATCCTGACCTACCCCCTTCAGATTTTTGCGAAAAATGAAAATTTCGAAAAGTACAACTATTATATATTGATCTGTCGTAGAATTTCCTAACTAAGTCAATGGTACCAGTCTCAGATCGCTATCTCAAAAATTGATGAAATGCCGAACAAAAAACTGGTTGAATTTGACGATTTTTCAAAATTTGCCTAATTTGCTCGCCATTTTCGCAATTTTTTAGATATTTCAATTATTGAGGGCGGTTTAAACGCGCAATTTGACGTGGAATAAGGTGGTGGAAGATTCAGATCGATATCTAAAAAATTGTGGAAATGGCGAGCGATTTACAAAAATCGCAAAAAATGAAACCGTACACTCCTAGTTCCAAAAATGATTATCTTCATCAGGGGGTCCCTGTGAAACTGCATGTAATTTCGAAACGTCGGTAATTCAGTTCCCTCACACGAATCCTAACGAAGCGTATCGGTATCTCTAACATGTGGCGGCACAGACTGCTCGACATACGATAACACAGCGAGCATCATTATCTCATAGGTTATCATTTGACATTTTTTATTTGCAAAATGTATATGATATCTCGTAGAGTCGTTCATTATCAGTGCGGAATCATTTCGAAGCAAAACATCATTGAGAAAAGAAGAAAACAAATAATTACGTCGATAGATGACAGCACTAACTCTCTATAGCGTTTTCTAGAGGGCTAGTGGTCGAATAAAAGTCGACGATGAATCTACTTGTTACAAACTCATTACCAATTTGTTCCTAACAGTATCGTGTGATGAGCGTATTACAATGAAATTCGACGTACGTAGTATAATTAGTCGAAAATATCGTATGCGAGGATCAAACCCTATTCCGTGCATCCAAGCGTAATTTCCATAATGCATCCGTGGAAGCAACGACGAACACACTTAACGCGTCGGTCTGATACTTATGTTAATGAATGCATTGGTTAAGAAACTAGCTAATTGCAAGTAGTCACGATTATCTTGATGAAACAATCAAGCCTGACTTTCGCAAAGCATTTCTTTGCACACGGTGGACTGACTGCACATTTTATTCATACGGGGCAATCTTTTTGCTCGGTTGTTTTTATCGCGCAACAAGTATTCACTTGGGTTATCAAATGTTTCAGGGTCAAAAATTGACGACAAGAAAAGCAGGGGTCTGATGAAGATCTCTTATTAAAAAATAATTTGATTCCAAGGAACTGAAACAAATTTATTATACTATATCAAAAGAGTCATCCGAACGGGCAGATTAAACATCTCTTCGACGAAACGTCACCGGTATCCATTGAAAAAAAGGAGAATAGTAACAAGAAGAAAAATATTACGTCCACGGTTCGTTTGTCACAAATCATGGAAGCACCGCGACGACAAACCCACTTGAAACTATCAGTCGTAACGGGAACTGGGGAAGAGCGTACCGTATATCTCGTCTGTCGTGGTTTCTGCAAAGTCCCGTGGCAAAGAGGAAAGTCTAGCTAACGAGGGAGCCAAGAACAGCTTACTTGGCGGAGGCAGACCATTTTCGAAAGTTCGCCGAGTTGTGTAACAAACTTTACTCGGGATTGGTTGCCCGAAGGGACGGGTGGGGCTGCCGGAAACGAGGGAGTAACAGAGACGGAGAGAAAGTGACGAAGACACGATAGAAGGGACGAAGAAGCATCGAAAAGAGGAGGAGAGCAAAGGAGAAGAGATCCTCAGAGAGAAGAGATTCAGTTAGGATTCTATATAACCGATCCACCGTTATACGTCCAACGAAATACGTACAACTTTGTAATGGTAAGCGATGAGAGGGATACCTTTGGGAACGGAACATTCAGAAAAAAGAATTTCCAGTCTACGGTTGGGATATGCCAATCGCTGACAGTTCCAATCTTTTCATTTACTTCCCGAGGATTTGGTAAATAGAAAATGGCGACACTCTGGAAATAGATGTAATTATATTTCACCGTTACTTCATTCATATATTTATCATACATATCGTTTATATCAGAATATCATTATAGATTGCGATCTTTAAGATTCATCAACCGCGGTATCATACCGCAAAAGGAATCAATTAAATGAATCCGATGTCTTAAAATACACGAGCCAATTGCGATCGCTGTTTTCACACCCACTTTATTCTCACTCCCCTTGCAATTTGTCGACATACAAAAGACTTTGTGCACGGTATGCTACTATTTCACGGAACGTTCTCGGGGAAACTCTGGCATCCGAGACCTATCAACAGAGATCCACTAATTTCATCGGTGATTCGACAAAAGAATCCGTGAAAGTTTTGCTCCGGGGATTGGGTCCGTGGAAGGAGTTTCCGGCGGCGAAAATAAGCAAAAAGAAGCGACGTCGTCTTAGCCAAGCGGAGCTTGGTGTGCAGATCACAGAGTGCAGGATGCGCTTGCAGTTGGTTCCCCGACGCTCCTAATTCCGTCGGTCGCGCGGACGTCAAACAAACAACCGGCAATTAAATGCAAATACGGCTAATGCGTTCTGGGTCGAATGTGCAAGTCACCATGCTCGTTATGGAGATCCACCCGCGGCCATGTTGTTTCGGGCTGTGTGTTACACGACTAGCTATACGGTCAATATCGACGTGCCCCGACGAAACTGACCGAGAGAACAAGAAAGGGAGATGCCGCCCTGGGATAACGCACCTCGTGCAAATACACCCGAAAACATCGATCACCGATCCAACGAACTTCACCGTCGGTGTGAAACTCTAATTCCTTTTTTTACCTACCCTTAGACTCATATGGGTTGTTACATTCAATCTGATATAGGGTTTGATATTCATTATCAATCAATCGTACGATCGGAATATTAAAATTAGTTTCCTGATTGTCATGGAGAAATTTACAAAAAAGAAATATATCTATATTCGTAGTATCGTTACATTTCTACGGTAAACTATTTCAAATAGAAACATCGACTATCATTTCCAGTAATCTCATCGTCAGTTTCCGGAAACGGAGCGTCCTCGGTCGCAAATAAACCCGAAAGCTCCCTTCCGTAATGACATACGTGTATACATACATACATACATACGTACATACATACATACTATACATATGTATATCACCAGTCATGAATCCACGCTTTTGAAGCTCGATATTACAATTTCTCCTTACAAGATCAACGGGATAAAGCTACAGTCTCCGAGGACATTGATCTGCTACCTATTGGTCCATACGATCTGCGGGGTAAACCGGCTGCGATAGAAGCGCAGATCAGGGTCTTCCTTTTTACGCGGTTGGCGTGTACCACCGTCAGTCTCGCGTCTCTATCTATGTACATACATACACACATACACACACACACACACACACACGTACGTACGTGTATTAGCCCGTTACTACGAGGTGGTTGAGCGTGCGGGTGGCTGCGTGGGTGGTGAAACGTGCACGTTCGTGTACGTCGATCCGCATTATGAACCGCGCACGTATATTACCGGGTCAGGATACACGAAGCCGCGGCGTATCGTGCAGAATAGACCAGCGGATTACGGGTTATACACAGTCTGCGGGATTTGAGGGATGTATAGAATCATGCGTCTGTGTGCCACGGTGAGCGGAGGTGGTAGGCGAGGGGCGGTTACGAGGGTGTGCGTGTGTCGGCGCACGCGCGACGCTGCGTGCGCCTTACGAGCACCGGGAAGGACTCGATTACGGAAGCTAGGAATAAGCCATCTCGGGAATCCCGGGGGAGGACGGCTCTCTCATCGCTGCCGAGCTTTTCCCTCAGACGGGATACTGAAAAATCGAAAGGGTGCCGACTCTTTCGCTTGGATTCGGACTTCCTCGCTGGCTGGAACACGTGTTCCATGGGATTTTTGCGATATGTTTTTCTTCCGATGGTTTCAGGGATTTGTTTTTTATTAGGTGATTGTTTGTTGTAATTGTTTGAAATGTTATTTTTAGTTGAGACGAAGTTGTCAAGGGTTAGGGTGGATGGGGTGAATTTTAGGAAGACTTTGGAACGAATTGAGATAATTTTTGGTAATTGTCAGACCCGAGGAAGTGAATTTGAATGGATACTCGTGTAATTTGGTTAAATAAACGTCTGGCATACAACGAAGCGTAACAGCACGTGGCGGTAACAATATTGAAATCTAGATCCATGTACGATCGAATGGCAATTCGTCAAGGTATAAGAGCACCCTATGAAATCATGATAGAGATCTCAACTGCATTAAGCCGCCGTCACGTGGCCGAATAAGGATCGTCGGACACTATACACACACACATAAGTATACCTACTTCGTGACATATGTTTCCACGAAAATTTTATCATATACATACACCAATCCAAATTTCTCACCTAACATACCCTCCATAAAAATTATCTAATCGAACCATCCAAAAGTTAATTTCTCTTCCATTATCGATTCCAATATTTCCTTTTTATAAAAAGGAGCCCGTGGAAATTTCGACGAGTTAAGCCAGGGGTAATCGACTTCACCGTGAAACAGGTATCTCGCTCGCCGGCACGGGGTTTTCTTACCCTCACGTCAGGCGAATTAGTTTCGCGCGTGCAGCTTTCCCCGGGGTGGAATCGTGACGCGATCCGGCCGCGTCGAATCGGTCCAATAAACGCGCACGCAAATGGCCAGAGAGTCAAGGGTGTATCTCGTGCGAGCGACTCGATTCAATGGCCGTGGAGATCCGGCGAGTCGCGAGAGCCCGCGAGAGAGAAAGAGGAGAGGAGAGCCGGGCGGACGGAACAATGCGACCACTCGAGCGCGAGCATTTAATTGTTTCCGCTTCTGTCCGCCGTCGTTTTCATTCCTGCGGAGCAGCGTCTCTAAGCGTCTCCGCCGCTCGTTAGGGAGTTCCTCTCGCGGAACCGGAAGACGCCGATGCTAAGCCCACCCCTCCCACTCTCACCCTGTCTTTCTCTCTCTATCTCTCTTTCTTTCTTCATCCCCGTTGCCATCGAGGTCGAAAGACAGCAGAACAACTTAATTTACTTGTTTCGTCGGACGAACTTTCTGCGGCCGCCGATAACGATGGGAAAAGTCTCTGCCGACGGCGCTCAAAGGGTCGTCGTTAGTACATTTTTTTTATTATAGTAAGTATTTATCAAGTAAATTAACTGGTAGCAGATTTGTGTAGGGTTGTTGTAGCTTTTAATATCCACCGTTCGCATTGATTCCCATGTCGGTTGCAATTTTGAAATATTTACCAAGGTAAAACGTCTAAGTTATCGATACTTATTTCCATTCGGACTCGAGCGAGACACTGTTTAACCCGATCTGACGGCGTTGTATTTGCCAAATTCAGACCTGTCAACGCGGAGCAACGGTTGGATTACGTATGCGTCGCATAAACAGGAGCGGGGAGGGGGAGGCGGGGTGGAGGGGAAGGGGGAAAGGGAACACGGTATGCAAATGTGTACAAAGCGTGTACATACCGTAGGCATTTTCCACAACCGTTATTTCCCGCGGCTTACCGAAAACTGCGAGGCGCCGGGACAGCGCTCGCGCTACCCACCGGTGGAATCTTTTTTTTTTTTTTTCATCCCCGAAACTTCTCAACGGCAACATCACCGAATCGATAGGCGAACGGTTGCCCGCGGTTCCTTTCTTTCGTCGGCGCCGCAACAGAAAGCAGCGAAAATAGACCGTAGACGTGCCGTGCACGATAGACACACCACACAGTTCATATACGTACATACATACATACATAAAGGTCTCTATGTACATACATATCTAGGTACACAGTACATACCAACACAGAACGAACGAAGGAAGGAGGTCGGATTTCACACGTCGCCACGCACACGCGGAACGCGGTATGCAAATGTGTACAAAGCGCCGGGAACATTTTGCAGTCCGTTGTTCCTACCCCTCTCTCTCTCTGTCTCTCTCTTTCACCATCCCGTCCTCTCCCTCCTCCCCCTTTCCCTCTTCCACCCCCCTTCCACGGCCCTCTAGCCCCCTTTCTCTTTCTCTTTCTCCCGTGCACTTTATACCGCGCATGCACATACGCAAATACAAACACGCTCTCTGTTCTCCCGAGGAAGATACAGAGGCCACGTCCTAACCATCGCCCAACCCATCGACCGCCCCTGTTCCCCGTGCAACGACCGGTCCCCAGGCATTATTTCGCCCGAGGCGCCGAGGCAACGAAAGTCGCGTCTACGGCGTATGAATAAAATATTATTTTCGCGCCGCGAAACACGCCGACATGCTTTCTTGGCCCCGGCGTTACGCTACTTCGAAACACGAGTCGTTTCGAGGGGTAGGGGGAAGGGGGGTGGGTGGGGTGAAACGAGGGGGGTGAAACGGGGGCGTCCGGACGTTTGTCGCGTCTCGGGGATGAACGCGTTTACGGAACACTTTGACACGTTCCGTCAGGGAGCGACGAAACGACCGGGGTGTAGGTATTGTTAAACCTACAATCGGGAATTGTTGTTAACGCCGAAGGCCACCCGGGAAGTTTTGTAGTCGAAGCGGTTAAATGATCGAGTTTGTAAATAAGAGTTCGGATTTTGAGCGTTATAGGGTGTTAATGGTAAATTGAGTAAGGGTGATAGTAAACGGAATAGGTTTTACATAGGAACGAAGAATGGGTGGTATTTCCATTACAATTCGGGAAAATAACGTTGACAGTTGCAGAGTCGAATGCAGAAGTTTCCGTGTGATGTTTGAAAACGATCGTTTCACTGGCCGTGGTAGGTTTAGCGTTGAAAGTCAATGAAGAAAATATAGATCATGTTACATGTTAACTTTAAATTACTGAATTAATTTAAAATAAATCAGCGTGTGTATGAACACTAATTAATTTCAACGATTACTTCGCGAGACAAATGCGGCGTAACGAAGAAAAATTAGAAACAGTAATTAATATAATACATCTGTAGTTAATAATACGTCAGCGTTCAGTATCATCCATAGCACACTGTGAAACGTTCTTATTGCATTTCATATAATTATCGTAGTCAGCCGTGTAATAATTAATCGCAAGCTTTTGCCATCGCGCGAGACCTCGTTTTATCGCGTAGCAGCACTCACCGTTTTTCGAGAAGCAATCGCGATTCTACGTACGACAAAGCAAGGAGCCCTACAGAAAGGGCAAATAACGTCGTTAGGAGCGACTAATGGAAGAGCCGCGAAAATTATTGCTCAAACGTAGCGTATTTATCGCGTCCGCTATCTCGCTCTTTCCCTCACCCATTCTCTTTCTCTCTCTCTCTCTCTCTCTTCGTCTCTCTTTCTCTCTGTACGAACCCTACGCTATGCAACGTGTAATGTATTTTAAAAGCGTGCCTTCCGAGGGCGGCGTCAAAAGCCGATATAAAATATGATCAAATAAAGCGAGCGGGAATTAAATTTGGCAGGCTCTTTCTCCGCATCACGGGCTGCCTTGGTTCGTGTAGGAAATTGCGTCAAAACGTTCGCTCTGCATACTCACGAAACCCCTAATTCCCCACCGCAAATCCATCGTACCACCTATGTATTCGTTTTTATTAACTTTTGCCGTTTCTAAATACAAGTGTTTTCGGGCATTAGCAAATTTTATTCGGATACTTGAGAAACGCTATCCCACGGTGAAATTAATTCGATGGATTAGACGTACGTCTTTTATCTCGATATCTATTTTCCGAATGTCTACGTCGACGTTTAAGTTTGTATTTCCTGTCATCGTCGGCGATTCACGCGGAATACAGTGTTTATCATTTTCTACGATCTTATACGTATGTCTGTGTATGAATATCACTATCGATGACAAACAGTTTCTTTATAAGTATGCCATTTAAAAGTATAAAAATTGCAATTGTACTAATAATTTACATTCCGCGGCTAAAATCCACTGTTTTCCAGTTACTCAATTTATGTTCAAAATCCAACAAAAACTCAGATGAACGAACACTCACACTTCCAGCATCAAAGTCGATACCTTCGACCCTCGTTTCTTATCCCATGGATCCACGCGAAGATCCAGCCATCCAACAAAATAATAATCATCGATAAAACAACAACCGACAACGAACGTCCCGTCGTTTCGCACACGGTGCATAAAAGTCGGCCGTTTCGGAGTAGTCGGAAGGATTTCCCGACGGTCTTCGATGCTTGCAGTAGCCGGGAGTAACAGCTCGTGAAAAGGGAGCAAAAACGATCAGGTCTGTCGGTGCGTTAAACGCGAGCCCGTGCTAGTTTCACACAGAGCGTCAGCGGGCGTCGGTACGCCCGGAGTACATACTATATGTATACACCATGACCAAGAGATACAGATATAGAGGAAAACGTGTACGGTTCCTATGTACACGTGTGTGTGTGTGTGTGTCTGTGTCTATCTCTACGTATGTATGTATGTATGTATCCGTATATATGTGTGTGTACGGGCGTGTGTTCGGCTACGAGGATGCCTGCATGGCAGGTTAATACAGTACCGCGTAGAGTGGAGGGTGGCTGCTGATGTAATTTTTGCCCGTTTGATGTCTTTAATGGAATCAGGCGCGTATCTAGCAGGCGCCACTCAATTTACAGGGTGCGACTAATGGCTGCCGAGAGGTAGACACGGATGGACCGACGAATGCTCGGAGCTGCCCCTCCGTGCTTCGTTTGGTCACTCGGCTTGGCCCATACCTGTCATCCTCGACCACCTATTTCAACCCTCCTGCGCTTTAAATACACGTCCCCTCTCTCTCCCTCCCTCCATTTCTGCCCCTGTCCTCATCTCCTCCCCCCCCCCCACCCACAAGCCAACTACGATGCATCTTCTCAAAGCGTCTCTACCCTTTTCACGAAATGGCTTTTGCCGAGTCGCGATTGGAATTTCATTCTCGTCCTGTAACCCGGTCCCGTGGAATCTGTTATTTGGAAAAGATTGTACATTCGGGGGGGAATATTTTTCCGGCGAGAAGGGGCGCCGAGGGGGGAGGGGAGGGTGGAAGTTCGGCGGCGAAACGTTCGCCGGATAGTTTGAATTAGACCCGGACGGGGTTAGTGCTTCCGGGACGCCGTTGGTTCTTTGGTCGACGGTTTCTGGGAGGCTGTGACCTACATGAAATATTTGCTTATACGTCTTTGAAATGATTTTGAGAGATTTTATCGAAAGTATATTAATTTAAATTGCGAAATATTGTGACAAACTGTTTGTGTATCCACTGTAGAACAAATTAAATGTTAATATCGATAGGTAATCTACATATACATACATATATCTATACGGAACCGGTGTTTAAATAAGAATGACCTTTTCCCAATTGAATTTAGGTACAATTTGTAACATTGAACGTAAAATATTTTCATCAACCATCTAAAAACGGTGATTTACCCAGGGTTTTCGTAGGTCCACAGCCAATGTGTCCAGAAGATTTCGTCAACTCCAGAAAAATAGACGCGAGTCTCCCAGCGTCGTTCGTAAGAGTTCCCCGAGGCTGCGCCCCGTAAAATATATTATGGTCCGCTCATTATCGCGCTATTCTTCGCGAGCGATCGCGCGGAATGATAGGACAGCAGCGAGTGAGTGTATTTAGTCGAACGCTTCGAGTCCGACCTAAATGTTTGACATTAGCGAGCGGCACGGGGTGCCCTTTCGCTCCTGGCAACGTCCCTGGCCCTCGAAATGCGTTTTCACGCCAATTTGTCTCTCCGGAAGCTTTCACGAGTCTTTACGCTTCCCTCTCGATAGTCGCGTTTCTGGATGTAACCACGCACAAGCGCCACCGATTTTGCCGTCTCCCGTTGTAAACGCGTGGACGATGGTGACGAACGAACACCACGGGGAGAACAAAATCGCCGATTTAAAGATCCGGCCGATCGCCATCCCCTCCCCGGAAAATCGTTCCATCGCTCGTTCCGATTTCACGGGATTTTTGGACCAATCGAGTGAAAAAAAGTTTCTGTTTTTGTTTAGTCGATTATATTATATTTCAAAGAAATATCACGTTTTTACAATAGACTGTTTTGATGATTAATGTAATTATAGATTCTAATAAGAATGAAAGGTAATTGATATTCACATCGATCGTCAATCATCTGATAATTCTCTGAATTTAATAACCATCGAATGAAAGGAGATTTACTACGTAGGATACGTTGATATTGATAAAAATTATCATCACACAGGGGTTTCCCGATGGTTTCGCGGGAACAGACGTCGGATAAGCTACTTTCGCAAGCTCGCATGCTCGATTCGAGATTAATAGAATGGTCCGCAACGATCTAATCGTATTAATCGCGCGAAACCGGCCCTGGTTTCTTAATATTATACACCGGGTAGCGTTCGGGAAAGGATAATAGCCGGCGCGGTTCCACCGCAAGGCGCGTGTGTATAATAACGAGAGGAAACCCGGAGGAGCTTTATTTCCCTCGGGGGCTTAGAAGGCCATTCGACGAGGCGAGCGAGAGCAAAGACGTGGAAGATCATATCGAAGCAGATAATTGGTCGGTGATCCTCTCTCGAAACCCTAGGCATCTCGCTCCCGTCACCGTAACTACCGACAACGGATTCCCTCTATCTACCAAAAGGGGAACGACAGGAATCGAGGGATTGTTTTAATTAAAAGCAACCCGACGAACCGTAGAGTACTGCGTCTCTATTATCTTTTTTTTTCTTTTTCTCCCATTTTTTTTTGATTATTTTACTTTCCACGGAGAAGAACGAAATTGCTCCGCGTACGAATTTGATGATTTATCGTTGTCCTACTTTTCGCGACGCGAGATGATAACGGAAGATGGGCTGGATTGGATGCACGTCAGGGTGGGATCGTGAAATCGTTTGTGAAATCTTTTCTTTACCCCGTGGATGGATTTTTTTTATATTAAATTGATGTTTCCGGTATTTCACTAAGCAGCTTCGTAAGTGTTACTTTTCTTTTCACTTTCTCATATATAAATGATTATCTAAATTATTCCATCGTAGAGTCTACGAAGGTATAAAGTTTGATAGTTTCTAAAAGAAACGAAATTCAATCAACAGATCTAATTTGAGAGTAGCCGGCTTATCGTGTCGAGAGCAAACGAAGAGCGTTAATTCCCGTAACCGTGAACGTTCCTTCGGGACGCCGTTGTAGGCGGAAGTCACGATGTCATCATTCCACGATGACGGCGGCATCGGTAGGTGATTACAGGCCGCGTCACGTTCGGTCGAGTTGCAAGGTCAAAAGCTCGCCCGGTCGAGCGGAGAAAAGAAAAGAAGCTCGTGAGCAACGTCCGCGGGCAACGCAGCAACGCGATAGCGATCAAAGCCGGCACTCCGGCCGGTGTCGAAGAAGAAAGAATTTCACTGTTGCATCGGCCAGGGACGAGGGATCATCGATGGAAGACAGGGATGATGGCTCTAACAGACAGAAACGAGCGGGAAAAAGAAAAGAAAGAAAGAAAGTAAAACAAACCACGAGAAAAAGCCATAAAGAAATTTACAAGAAGTGCATTAAACTATCCGTAAAAACACAAAGTTGAATCATCAAGACAATAAATTACCTGTTAAAAAAATAAAGAAAAATTCCTCAACGTACTAATAGACTAATCAATCCCATGGAACTTAATTCAAAAATCACATTTCGATAATAACTGTCTCAATCATCCAGTTATATTTATCGGTTCAATTAAAAAATGTTTTTTCTTATTATTAATAAATAATATATACCACATACCGATACACAGATGAACCCAAGGAAACATTTGAACAGAGAGAACCAGTCCATGAATCTAGTAGGAGGTAACTCGAGATGGATAAACCCCGCGACGGGTGTTAGAGGGGATGAAGAAAAAAGACGAGGAAGATGGAAAAAGACGAGGAAGAAATGCACGAAGGGCAAGAGACGAAGAAGAAGGAAGGGCTCGGCTCTCGGACAGCGGGCAGGATAAATAAACGCGGCGCGCCGCCCTCTCATCTTGAACACCTCTATTCCACCGCTGCTCTAAACGCAAGTCATCGAACGTTTCTGACCGCGGATACAGGGAAGAAAGAAAGATGGAGGGCGGGAGGGGTGAGAGGGAATCAGGAGGATCAGAACCACCTTCTTCACCTTTCGTTACCAAAGCCATGGCTGCTCGTCATTAACCCTTTTGCCGGATGGTGTCGGCCGTCATCATTGCGCGTACATCATCCACATCATTGGATCATGCTAGTTTGGAGGATCGAGAGTTTTAAATGGGACCCCGATGGAAACTCGAACGAATTATCGAGACGTATTCTAACGGTGTCTACCTTATTACCACTTCGGTTGTGTTGCTATTAAGGATGACCTACGGGGAACAAGTTTCATTTTTTTGTACTTTTTTATTGTCTTTTTTTTTTTTTATTTTAGTTACAACGTGGAGAGATGTAATTCGGTATCATTAAAGTCCGGGCAGAAGATCGAGCAACGCGGGAGACACGATTTTTTTGTCATCCCCGTGAAGTGTTTCCGAACGGATAATTTTTGAAGCGTGGGGTAACGTGGGTTTCCATAAACGACGTTGCATTTCGCGCGCGCGGCTTGGAAAAAATGATAAACCCGGGAAGGTCGGAGAGGAGAGATGAAAAAAAAAAACATTAATGAATACACCGGCGAGAAGAGGCAAGCGACGGACTAACAACCTGTGGAAATAGCGACAACGAATTGCATGCGACATAGAATAAAACGAAAAATCGGGTCATCGCGAAAGTACATTTTACGCGAATTACCGGGCTGCGAAAATAAAAACCGGTTGATTCACGAGCAGAAGATTCCAGTATACAACGAATCGGACGAAAGTTCACGGTGGAGGGAGGAAGGATGACGACGGCAAGGGTTGGAAATTTGACGCGAAATTTTTTGTCGCCCGGGGATTATTTTCTCGTTAATCCCCTCGGGAATAATTTCAACGGGTTGAAAATTTCTTCCACGTAAATCTGGAGTAACGACTGTCCTCGCACCTGTCGGATCTCGGTTGGTGGTGCTCAAGATGTTTGTAATGCGTGCAAGTATCGAAAGGTCACGAGGTGGTACCTGCCGGATATTTGACAGGTCCCTTCGAAAGCTCCTGGCAACTTCTGGCTCCGTAATAGAGGACGTCCCGTTGCGGCCTAACCTTTCAGATTAAATCCTCGCGTAATCGGCTTTCCAGAACAATAAATCGCCCCGTAAGATCTAGGCGAGGTGACCTACCAAACAAACCTCATTTCACCGGCTGAAAGACGGCAAAGAATAACTTTATCCGGCTTTCGCTAATTTCCCTAACTTCTCCTTCTTCCACGTCCTCCTTAACCGATCTTCCAAATACCCGAGATTCGAGATAGCACGCGATGCCCACCGAAAGCCATTAAGAGACAGAAGAACATTTTTCAAACAGTCATCCGGTCATTGGCTACGACCGTGTATTTCTTACGATTCTACGGAAACACTCTTGGGAAACTGTCTAACGAGTTCATTTTACGGATCTATTAATTTATTCGTGTTTGGAATATATTCACGCGTGTATTCCTTCGAGCCCTTAAAGGCTTGACACGTTGAATTTTAGAGAAACATTTGATTATTTCTCTATTTTACTATGTTAATATTTGTAATTTTCATAAAAAACTCCCATTTGTGTATACACAGGTTAGTGGTGTTAATAACCCAAAGCTGTTATTTCAGAATAACATTGAAATTTCTCTGAATTTCCACGCGTAAATTCTCTAATTAACTCCAATCGAAAGATCAACCAGATCATCCGATATGTATGTAACAAAATCCTCGTAGCAATGATACGGATGAAAAATGCAGTAACAAAATTCGAATAATTTGAGGGATGATTTCGGGAATGGGGATGCGAAAAAGTCGAAATGACGGAGGACAGACAGATAGTGGCGGTCCTGAGCCGGTTGATTTTCTGGATCGTACGTAGGGCGGTTCGCACGTGATTTGCGCGATTACCTGTAATGACGCTCGATCTCTCACGGGGTTCGTGGCCGATCCCCGTGTGTGGGTACAGCTTCGTGACAATGGTCGCTCATTATCGGCTCGCTATTGGCCTATTGTTGCCGGTGAGAGAGCCGGAACGGCCTTACCGACTGCGGCGAGGAGTGATACCGGGTACACCGCAGGGTGACTCGCCCTTTTTCGACTTGTTGGTAACCGAACGGTATTTCGAAATGCTGAACGCCGAGTGCAACGCGGTGAATGATAAAAGGCGAATTTCAGCGATGCGCGCCGTGAGATCTATGATTTATAATGTGACCGATCCGCGGCGGATCGCTAGAGATCCGCGTGTCATTTTCTGGGAATCACGTGACGTCCCGTGGAATTATTTTTACGATGACACCTCTGTCGAGGGTAGTTTCAGGATAAAGGGTTTAGAGAATAATGAGAGAGTGATTAATACGAAAATATGGAAATATATTGTATTTGTCATTCGTTGGGATGTTCTATTTGGTACTTTCGAAAAGAAAATTAGAAATCAAGTTTTCAGAGAGAAAATAAAGCTTAGCTTTTATTTATTATTATTATACGATAGAATTGTAATGCGTATTCCTTTCTTATAGAATCTCCCGAAAAGATTGATCTTCAAAGAACCCTATCTTTACAGTGAATTAATATTCCGACGTCTGACGCTAGCAAGGCTTGACGGAGAAAAACCAAGAAAAATAATTTGCCATTTTTCGTCGATGCCTCTTCCTGCAACCTCTCCCCTTCGCAACTCACCCCCGTCGCATCATCCCCCCGGCTGGTACAGACAGAAAAGCAAGCAGAAAACGTAGGCAGACAGCTGAAACCCGATGGGCGCAGCCAGGCCGCGCTAAAACATGCAAAATCATGCAAATTGCGTTCGTTCGAACACCCTCCACCTCCTGTACCGCCACCTCCACCTACATCGGCTTCCTCCGCGCTCTACCGATCCCATCGTGTCCTCTTTTTCTCCCCTTTTCCGTCCTTCTTCCTTTCCTCTTCGTCCTCCACCTCCTCCTCCTCCACCTACCCTCCTCTTCCACCCCCTCTTCCTCTCCACCTCCTCCACCACCTCCTCTTCTTCAACCCCCTCGTACGAGTGCCAGCGTCAAAAATGTTTCGACGATTGCGTGCCGCGGCGTTTGTTCCTTTATTTTTGCCGAGGGGTGGAATACCGGCCTGGGCGGGGCCGCTGCCCCCGGGACACAAAGGGGGATGAAACTTCGCCCGCCATATTTACGTCTCTGTCGAGTGGCAAGCGAAAAAAGTCCGGAAAATCGCTGTTAAGGTATTCAACCCCTTTTCCGTACCTGTTCGTCATCGACGGTGCAACGTTTTTTTTGCCACGCTCTCTCCACCACCCTCGCTGTCCCTTCGTCGATGAAACGGTTGCGAATGATTTTCGAATCTGTTCGCGGGAGGGTGGAAATTTCATGCCTGGTGTTTAAAATGTTTTTAATCTGTTAGACAGCACGGGGTTTTTATTCGTATATTTTCGTCTTTCGATGGGAACTCGATGATAATGTCGATTATGGATTTGAGTGGATATAAGAATCTTGGGAAATTTGAAGGAAAAATGATCGATGATTCATGCGGACACGATGATCCGAATACGTTACCCACTTTCTACACGCTGATAAGTTCGTCACGATGCCGGTGCGGCAAATAGAATTGTCACTCGCAACATTTGCATACGTATTGCTCAACACGTCATAATATTTCATAAGTTTCCTGGAAAACGGTTAAACTCGATTTCACTGGAAGCCGTGCGTTAATCATTTAATTCCAGCCGGCAAGAATCATCGTGTATCATAAATCCGGATCGATTTTAATCGTTCCGTTCGATCTTCGGCGAATATGATTCACAGCGACGTTTCACTTTGCGTTTCCGCGGAACCGGATGTTCCGTCGTCCATCGTTTTTTCGCGAGTTTCCGGGGCCGTGTCTTACTTATCGGAACATTTCGAACATGGCCGACGTTCCTTCGCTATGTCCAGCATTTGCCGTAGTTTTTCCGAGCTTTGGTAATCCCAAAGAGGGATTCTACCGGTCCGCGTAATCCGGCTGCTGTTCGCTAATGAAATTAAAAAAAGGGAAAAAAAAGGAAGAGGAAGTAGGAAAATAGGAAAAAGAGAGGAGGTCCCGATGGACAAAAAAAAAATGAAAGAGCCGACGCCGAGGGGATTTGCAGCGGCGTTGATTAAAACCGCGACGACGTATGGCTGCATTTGACGAACAGTGGATTTGCTGACGGTGGTGACGGTATAGTCAATACACAGGTACACGTGCGTTCGTTCGTCTCGTTTTTTTCCCCCCCGCCGCGACTCTTTTTATTTTTTTTATTTTTTTTTTTGTCCACCGCCGCACAGAAGAAACGGAATGGTAAATACCTGAGAGTGCAGCCACTATTATAATTGAAAGCGCATCATTCTTTATGCATAAAAGGATATTTTAATATGAACGTACCTGGAAGACTTAAATATCTTCATTATCGGATTAATGAAAATTACCGGACGGGAATTTTTCATTACTTTCATTCCACCGTTCTTTGGTACCATCGATTTATATATTTTTATTTCATTTCTTTTTTCAGTCTCCCTCGCTCTCACTCTCCCCACCCCCACCCCCATCCCACTTTTTTTTTTTTTTAATCGAACGCCAAGCTTCGCTCGATTCGTTTTTATTATTAACGAGATTGGAACTGTTATCGGAGATTAAGCGATGGTATCGCTGCCTCGCTTTTTGTTTTCTGATTATTCGGAACGTGGAACGTGCTGGAAAAGGATACCGGACGCAATATTTGCTGACGGTTAATAGATATTAAAATGTTAACTAAATACACCGACGATATTATCAGAAGTATAATTACTGACGCCGGGATCGATGCCATTTTTCCCTGAGTTTCTTTTTCGGAAACCGTAGTCAATGTCGGATAAGAAATATTGGATAACACGAAGAAGAGAAATACTTCTGGGACAAGAGGCTAATCGAATTATTACGTTCCATTGTGAACGAGACAGCTTAGCCGTTACAATGGACAATAAAGTCTGCGTGCCTCTTTATCTGTATGACTTTATCATCTTGCAAAGCTTTGATTTCGCCGAGAAATCTATTAAACATTTCGCCCGCGCGTCTTCCGGATTACCGAGGCAACAAAAAAATACCATACACTCCCATTTTTTTTTCTTGTTCATCCGTGCAACAAAATTAAATATTCATCAACCGCTGTATCAATTTCTCGTTTCACCGGCCGCGTGTTATAAATAAAACGTGCAAGCGTCGGAATTTAACAGGCCGTTGATTTCGGATATTCCGTTTGATACGATGGAAATTTCTGTTACAACAATTTTTGTTTCTCGCGCTAAATAAATACGAACGAATGTCATCCTCCATTTCTATTACGTATAAAACTAACAATGACAAAGTATATACAACACATACCTAGATGAAACGTGTCGTAACGATGGATCAAAAAGAAGATTTCATTCGCCTCGAGTATTTCGAATTGTTTATCCATTCAGCCCGTCCCGACAACAGGAGTCAGTTTCGAGAGTATCAACGAAACAAGGAAAATCTATTCGAGTGGTGTTTACGGGTGGTTTTGAGTGTGCCTCTAGAAATCCCGAGAATCAACGGGCGGACCGGTAAAAAGAAACAGCCGAAGTATGAAGTACCGTTTCGAAACGAAGTAGAACCGTCCGACTCATCGCGCGAAATTACCTAGTCGAGTGGGTTCCATCTCTGTCGAATTAATTGAAATTTTCTTTTCGTCCCGTTGTGCCGGTTCCCCGATCTGACATTGATATAAGCCTGCTTTCAAACTCTCACAAAAGGGATACACGGGGCTAGGAATAACCCGTCCGACCTCACACAATGTACAAATCCGTGCTTGTGTTGTTCTTTGGGTAAAAATAATAGCGGGACAATATGTATATTGGCAATGATTCGACGCTATTCAGCGTCATTCGTGTATCAACAGATGACACGATTACAGGATCGTGTATGCTATCATATTTAATGTATCATATAATTATGATATTACAAGCTGTATTAATTTCATTTGGGAATCTCTCGCACTACTTGTCGATTGATTATTAGCTTCGAATATAACGAATCCATTCTACTTTCTTTTTCCCTGTGGAAAGTTTCTTGTTATTTTTTGTTTGTGTTTTTTTTTATTATTCAAATAGTTCTCGATCTCGTACGATCTCTAGGAAATCCAGTCACGGTAGAAGAGGTTTCGAAGATTTTTTTAAACGATATCTGCCGTCTCACGAGATCCCCGACCGCTTTTGATCTCGAGACGTCATCGATCCCCGCGGCCCTCTATCACGATCGAAAAAAATCCTCCCGTATATATGCCGAGAACAATATCAATGGCCGCTACAAGATGTTTCGTGGCGCTTCGCAAAAGGTAGACGGTGAGAGGCAACAATGGGCCCCGCTGTGGTCAGAAGCCGTCGGTTTTCGATGTTTATTTAACTAACAAATCACGATGCCCACATCAACTTTCCAAGCTACCGACGTCACTTCTCGTCGATTATCCGCCCGCTGCCAGTGAAATACCATTGACCGTCGCGACTGACGTAAAGAAGATATAGAGCTCTTGTTGAAGAACAGTAAATTAATTCACCGCGTATATAACTGCGAACGGTTGAAAGACATTCCGGGACACGTAGACTCTTCTATTCGTCAGGACTCTTTACAACGGTGTCTTATAATACTTCGATATGAATGTTAAAAATTTTAGTTACGTCGTTGAATGTGATTTTTATAATAAATAGTAACGAACTGTTTACTTTGAAAGCCATACAAGTACACTCTACTTTTATTTCGTAGGATTAGGTGTGGAAAGAAGTTCATCCAAGTGAATTTTGTTTATTTACTACTTTGTAACTTACAAAGTTACTTTCTTTAAAAATTAATTAATCAAGTAAAATAAATACCACAATATAGTGTCTAATAAATTATATACGTGTATAAAAATGATTTTAATTCTATTGTCTTTCTGAAAATTTCTGTAATCAACGTTTCACCGAGTTCGTCCGTGAATTCCTGTAAATTCTCAACGAGCCCCGTTCGTGATCGTCGCCTTATGAACCACCGCATGAATCTCAAGTGTGGACACTCCATTACGCGGCGGTAGCACCCATGGAAATGACAAACGAACCGTTTCGTACACGGTTGTGTACACACACGGATGTCCGTACCTTTAGGACTTTACTCGTATATACACACAATATGGACCCATTTCTGCCACACTCCGCACCGTAACCCGTTCCCCGGGAAGTTCAACGAAATCGGTCGAACCCTAAGCGACGGTGTGTGTACGGGGGTTTTAAACGTGTGAGTGGCTCGGTACACAACGAGTTGGTGGATCGTTTACAAAAACTTGGACGTTCATCCACTCGAAGGGGTTTTCGGAGATTTCGAAGGATCCTCAAGTTTTCGAGGCTGACTCCTAAATTTGTGTCAACTAATTAACATACTTAGCTACCTTGCGACTGTCGTTCAAGGTGAACTTTGTAATTGCGTTTACAACGTTCGAGTAGTTGCGTCAAAAGTTCGCTGGAAAGATTCGAACGCCGTTCTGAATTATTTTTGCGATAGAAAAAGAATCGTATAAATGTAGGGGGACATTCGCAGTTTTAGGGGTGTAAAAACAAAACCCTTGGTGCAAATGTTCCCACAAGACCCTTAGTCCCTGGACGAAACAGGTCGAAGATATATTTATTATGAAATAATTCACTTATAAAACCAAATCGTATATTTATCTTATAATCCAAATAAGCAAATAAAATACAATAACAATAAATTTCTAAAAATAATAATCACTCGCGGCAAATAGATTATAAGATATCATTGAAACCCAGACATTAATTTCACTTTTAATTACCCCATCACGTAATTACACGTTGAATGCCATGGGGGTCACCGATCACAGACACTTTACTTGGCGTTAGTAGAAAATAGATCAGTAGAAAATCATAATTATAGTCAATATCAATATTTATACATTTCTCGATACCACCATCGTTATTACAGTTATAAAACATCTTAAAATAGTTCTATTTATAAAATATACACATTACATTCTTCCGAATTTATAATAGCACCATAAACAATGCATGGAAAAATCACATGTCAGTCAACGTGTTAAAACACTAAAAAAAGATAGGGCCCCGTTTCCACGTGGGCATCATGGTCCTGGGTGGATGGGGGGGCCCTCGGCGACGAGTGACGGTGTTTTCACGAAATTCCTTCCCCTTATCAAACCTCTCTTTGTCTCTGTTTCCGCCGCCAGTCGTAGAAACGTCGGAGGAATCGAAGTCGGTGCGAGGCTGGTAATCGTGAACGATTCGGGGCCGCGGATTAGTATTCAGGGGCGTATCCGCGACCGTTTATTTTACAAAGACCGGCAAATAGCTACGCCCGTGCGCGAGGGTCTTCCCTCAAAGACCCCGTCGTACGTTCTAGTGTACCACGTGCAACGTACTTTCCGGAGACACCGCGAAAAGCGTGGCTCCCGGTGTAACGAGTACGTCGACAACCTGGGTGGTTCACCTGTAATAATTACACGGGCCGACGGTATTCCGTAATTCTTCCGACAACACCGTGGGAACCGTTGGCTTGGAAGAGATGGATAGACTTTTTAGACTTCGTAGATCCACGGAATTTATTATGTGAGAAGAATTCCGTTTTCGCGAGAGTTACATAATGGGGGAATACGACTTTTTTAAGGAAAATGAGGAAATTGATTGGAACGTATTGTTTCCGGGAAATCGATGACATAATAGTTCGTCTTTTCAAAGTCGACAAGTTGTAGTGGCTAACTTGATCCTTTCTCTGGTCTAGTTAAACCAAAGATATCATGTTTTAGTTACACTATTACACTATGAACAAAATTCCATAAAAATTTTAGAATCTCTATGGGTAGAAGTAAGTTGGACTCCATCAGATTTTCAACTTTCAGTCAATTTTGTATAATTAATACTTTCCAAGGTCTTTATACTAATCACCCCTTACCATATGACACCAATTCTATCCAAACAACTATGTTCGCCCTCATAGCCTTCCTTGTAAGACACCTCATTCCCCCAATTACAACTCAACACACGAAACCGAAAACCCAACAAATAATTTCCAACTATTTCAATTGCCCGCGTTCAAACATCACCCACCAATACCAGTGCACCCAAATAATCGTTCATACATCGTACCCTGTCCCCTTCCACTAAAATACCGATATTCCCATAAAACATCGGGAATTCGTCAAATAGGCTCGCGAATCCAACAGAAATGTCATGTAACTGACATAAGCGTCGCGACGTCGAAGAGCGACGCCCGATGTTCTACACATCCCGAAAGGGCAAGGGCGAAAGGAACTGAGGATGTCCGACGGAGGGAGGAAGAGAGCGAAGAGGGTGAAACGGGAGACAGAGTCAGGGGCGGTGCATGTCGGGAGCAAACTACAGCCGCCATCTTGCACGTGAACGGAATTCCTAAACGAATACGAGGTCGACGAGGACGACGTCGTCTTCGCATACCTTGTTCCGCTTCTTCGGCGGCTACGCGTGTGTGATTCCCACTTCTTCTATCGAACCGAAATGTTTTCCCGCGGTTGCGCCGGAATCACGTGGATTCTTTTATTTCTTTCTTTTCTTTCTTTTTTTTCTTCTCCTCGATCGGACTACCGGAACGTTTCTATCGTGCAACGCTGTTGTTGTGTGTTCTACGTGCATGCTGGTGTGTTTACCTGACACAATCGTATTGTTACTTTATCGAGAACTATCCTTGCTTACGAAATAAACTACCAAGGAAGACATTGAGAATTTAACAAAACTATAAATAATCTATGTTTAATTCATTGATCGTTGCATAGTAAACTATGGATAAAGAACAGTGATCTATTTGTGAAATTATAACTAAAGTTGTTTACAATAAAAATAATACACGTATTTATCAAATAATCAGACAATTCTACGATGAATATCCGTAATCACTACTACCGATTTCTCACAACATTCGGCAAGCGGTTACTCTTTGTGGATCAATTTTTCCACGTGTTTCCGAAACAACAGTTAAACCCGCGACATGTCTCCCCTTGAAAAACGGTTCCGTCCCACCCCGTATGTCCTTACACGCAGTCGGCGATTAGCATTGGGTCCACGTAGGCTCTCCCTAAACACTATACCCTATTTAGGCTAACTTGGTAATCACCGAGGGATTGCTAATCGCTAGGGGGGGCTACCGTTTCCTCCTGCGCGCACCAGTCTGCGGGTAATTACAGGCCCGGTGACGTTGAATAAAGTCATTAGATTTTTCGCTACGGTCGGAGAACCGCATGCGCGTAGAAGGCACACCGGCGGCGTGGCGTTTGATTGCCGTTGAAAAAATGTTAAATAATTAATTACCGATGAATCGTAATGGCGCTTCGTTAGCAAATGTCGAAGTGTACGCGCGTAGAGAGAGAAATTGGCCCCGCATCTGCGCCGGCAGGTGCGGCTGTCACCTCCGCGGGACACCGTGACGCGACACCTAAGATGAAGAAGGCGTATGTATTAGTGTATTCTCTTATTGTTTTTTTATTACACGAGGGTAACGTGAAAAATGACGAATTTTTAGCGTGTCACTCAATGATGAACGAAAATAAGAGAATACGTACTTACTTACTTACCGGGAACACGTTCAACGGTTTTCCACGGCGAATTTGAATACGAAAGTGATACTACGACGAATCGGAATTTCAATTACGATTAATTCAATTACACGACGTGTTCTTCAAGGAGATTCCCGCATCGTTCGCACGACGTCCACGTGAAGTATTACGTGTAATAAATGATCGCGGCGTATCGAAACACGGCGGAACGATTTCGTCGGGTAACGGATCTCGTCTGAAAAGTTAATTAAGTCAGTTTCCAAGTAAATTCATCACTCACTCGATCGCACGTCGATGATGTGGTAACGTCGTTCTGATTAATTACACGAAGAATACCGTAACCGACCGAGCGGTAGAGAAATGCAATTCGAAAGGCGTGAATTCGCGAACGCCTGAGCTTTGATCCATCAATTGCCAAACTAGTTTTCACACATCGCATATCATTCGATACAACAAGAAATAACTTGGAGATCCTTGTCTCGGTGTACAGCATTAATTAAAACCGTGGCTCGACACACGCACACAGGCTCTCACCAAACACGCCAATATTGTGTGTAACACCATTACGAGATATCCATCTTTAATTCTTTATTCTATATAAACTACACTCTCATTCCAATAAATATCTTGAACCGATATAATATGTATATCACTTTCCATTTTTAACTTAATTCAATCACACGTAATGCCACTTTACGGAAATTAATTGTTTCCTTTCACTCACCTAACCTTACACACGTACCACGGTAAAAGACCAAACCGAACGTGAGAAAGTACCTTCATTTCTAACAGAACTACACTCATTGTAATAGATACATCATCCTGTATCTTTCATCGTACTAATCCAACGCTTCCCAACGAACACATAAAGTGTCTACAAATACATCTCAAATCCATTTATCTTTCCTCCGTAACAATTTGATTTCGCGTTCCAATTAATTATCACCCACCACGACCTTGAGCTCGATTAAAAAGGTCACGGCGAGAAGTGCAACGTCCTTCCATTCGTCTCGCTTTGTCCCACAAACGGGAAAAGGAAGTCGGGGTGTCTCAAAGGGTTGATCGGCGCGGTCCAAGTTCAAAGAATAGCTCAGGGCGTAAAGTAGCGAGACTGTAATGCGCGTATTAGTGGGCTAAATGCCTCGTTGCCCGGGGTGTCCCGGGGGACAGGAGGGTAAAATTTTGCCCGGAGGCCGGTAACCATCTTCCCGAGGGATACGAGGCGGCACCTCGATTCGGAATCGGACGATCGAGTTTCGCCGACGAACCTGGCAAAACTAGCGAGGCTCCCGTTACTAACCCCATAACCGTCGACCAATCAAAGATCGCAGGACGAAACGCTTCGCCGCGTTTCGGGAGATTCCATTACGTATTACGATCGGATGATATTCTTGCGAGGGGAAGAGTCTCTCTTTTTTTTTTCTCCATGTTGCTTTCCTGCACCGAGCAACGAAGGTGTCTTTGTCGTAAATATTTAATATCTGGTCTCACCCAAAATAGTGTAGAATGTCTTATAAATCTTTCTCGATGTAAAATTTGCTACTTTATAGGAGAAGTTTATAGTAGTCACTAATACAGTTTTTGAAATTTTCAAATTTAATAAAGTTTCATTTTAGAAATATCGAAGGTGTCTTTGTCGTAAACATTTAATATCTGGTCTCATCCAAAATAGTGTAGAGTGTCTTATAAATCTTTCTTAATATAAAATCTGATACTTTATAGGAGAAATTTATAGTACTCACTAATACAGTTTTTGAAATTTTCAAATTAAATAATGTTTCATTTTAGAAATATCAAATTTAATTAATTCTTCGTTGTTTCCGCAAGTTTCGAGAGATCAACGTAAACTATAACTTGCCGTTCTAATTAGTATACAATAATAATTCACATCTTTCATTGTCAAACTCCCAAAAAATACCGCGTACGCAGGGAAATAGGAAAAAATTGCCAGCGGAAAGGTGAAAGATTCGTGGTCCGTCGATCGAAACGTCATCGTCGCGGCTGCGAGGCGTTTTCGGTGCAGGAGGCAAGAGTCGCGGATGGGTTTTCAGAAACGTCGTCGATGTTTGCGGCGGCCAAAGTGGTCTCGAGTGGCGTCCATTAGCCGGGCACGCGGTTACGTTCGGCCTTTACTCGGCGAGGTCCGCGTGTGGAAAAGTACACGCTCGAGGGGCAAAGAAAGCCATGCGTGTGTAAAGAAATACCATGGAAGACACCTCGATTGCACGGCTACCGGGAGCCGCATGGCAAACAACGTCCCGAAGCAGCGAACCATACGATGCCACGGTCTTGTACCGTAGAAATGTGGCGTTCGCGTCTTTTGCTCGATTTTCGAAACGTCTCGAGTACCTTGCCGGTCGTTATACAGTGTGTATGTATGTATGAATGTATACGTCGGGACGGAACGATGGATCGATGGAAATGGAATCTTTTCAACGGCTCCTGAAATCAATTTTAATTCACGTCTGATACGTGAGATTTGAAAGTTTCTATTAAATTAATAGGAATTATAAATTTATATCATTTGAAACGAATTTTCTATTTATAGATATACATACTTTGTAAATATAATTTACAAGATACCCTAAATTTACCCTATTAAAACAAAACATATATATAAAACTTAGAAAATATTATAGAATCTACTAAACCCCTAATACAGAAACAGAGGTAAATTTCCCAATTTCGATACGAATGTCATTATTGTCTACTCTCCCCGTTAATTCCCGGTGTCATCTTTTTGCACGATAGTTTCCATGCGGCGTCGTGACACGTAGGCGTCTTAATACACTGGGGTGTTTACGGTTGTTCGAAATTCAGGTTGCATAGACTGCCGGGCGTCCGACTATGGGACAATCGAGCCTGCGGCGTGCGCGGCTCTCCGGAGACGGCTTCTACGGGCCACTTTGAATCCAGTCGGTAGCTTCACGCACGGCCGAATGTCATTACAATCCACGATGGACCCTTCCCGGCGAGCCCACGGAACCCTTCGACTTCTCTCCTGCGTTGTCGCCGGAATTTTGTTTCCGATTTATAGTATATGTATTGTCTCGATGGTGAAGAGAAACGTTCTGGAGACGAGATCGCGACGGGACGCGTTTCGATCATGCGCTCGGTTACACCCTTAAGTGCGGTGCCCGATCGAGTGCCCTCGAATACCGCACGAGTGCCCACTTCCCACACCCCTGGAGACGGAAGAAAATTCGAGACACCCCGGTAGTGCCGGCACCGGATGTAAATATGTCACTGTGAGAGCGTGCCTCTAATTTCTGTGTAATTATCGACGCATCTGCGAAGTGGATTTCTTTATTCTTTTGATAAATTTGTATTGAGGGTGTTAAATAAAGTCGACGAGGGTGCGATAGTAGATTTTTTTTTGAAAGTATCTGATTCGGTTTGATTTCGTGGCGTTGGATGTTAACACTAAACGTATCAACGGTTTTTGTATCGAATCCGTAAAAATGATAGCTTTTACAATTGTTGTCACGTAATAGTTAATTTGGCATAAAGAATGGCACATTGTTTAAAGAAATTAAGGTTGAAAGCTATAACGTTACGTGCAACCATTTTGACTCACCTCGATATCTTTAGTATTAATCAGTCTGATTAAAATGTCAATCGTATCGTTGCAATTTCTTTCGAAACGCATTGATTTGCCGCCGGCGAATTTTAGTACGTCGGGTGGATAGTCGAATATGATTTTACCGTTCGATAGAGATTATTCGATCCAAAGGGTCGGGCGAAATTATAGTCATAAAATTAACTCGCCGAGCGTTTCCCGTGGAATTGCCAAAATCCCGCTGAATCTCGAGCCAGCCACTCGGAACGCAGAAGCCGCTGTTATCAAATATTTTCCCGTGACATCCGCATTATGAAACGCCGCCGCGTTTTCGGTGGTATTCGGCTATTTTCTGCCAGAGAATACCGAGCGCCGACGGTATCGAGCGCCGTTTATTTATTTGGAGCCGGCCCGTTGAATCATTCGAAATCAATCGATGGACGTGTTTCAATTTGCGACGCGCATTTTGCCGTTGGGACGCCCGCCAACAATGCGTCTCTGTGTATCGCGTAAGTTTTTAGCGGGATACATCGGATGCAGAAAGGTTTTCAAAATTCGCAATGATGACTGCCGGCTCGTCATTATCGACGTTAATGCACGTACTCTCGTTGTTCCATTTGGACGTTAAAAAACAAATTCGATTCGATTAAACGACTCGTAATTCATTGTAATTATAAAGGGTTGAAATATAGACCCTTAGAATTATGTGAGATTTATTTCTTCGTTATTCATGTGATATATTTTCATCGATATCTCAAGTTCACCAAGAAATTCGGTTGGATTTGTTACCTATCAATAAAGAATTATCGTAAATTGTAGGAATTATAATATAGAACATTCGAACTAACGTGGAACATTTTAACTAATTTTCCGCAGAAACAGCAGTCTATAAACACTTAATGTTTTACACACGTCACACAAAAACCCGCGAATTTCACATCGCACTCTCCCCTCGCGAAAGGTATTTCACCCCTACTTTCCAACGTCTCCGAAAACACGCGCGAATAATAGAGAGCTCCGTTAACGAAGCGCTCGTTATATCCGTCGCCTCGTCGTAAATACATAAATCCGATTCGGTTGAATCGGCCGCCGGTGGAAATTACTTCGAGACCAGCGAGCGATAATAAAGTGGTTTCGCAACAGTCGCCGCCGTTGGACGCGTCGCCTTCGACGAAATGTTTTCCGTCGCATTGTGCCGCGCGTTTGTCGTATTTGTATTTCGCGAGGAAATTCAAAGTGCAGCTGCCCTCGCCGCGGGGTTCGCCGTGTCGTTCCGTTCTCTCCTCGTCGCCGACGTGTCGGGAGGCCGGTTGTTCGATTGTCCGTGTGTACCCGGGGCAACGGAGTCACTCTCGAGGAAAAATAATTGTGCGAATATTCGCGCGTTAATGTGCGACACGGCGAAAGGGGCCGACGAAACACGCGGCACGCGTGATCGCGATGCCTTCACGGACGACCGCGTCCAATTAACAATATTGTGACTCGACGATGGAAACCCTCTGGGACTTGGTGTATCTTCCCAGGAACTTGAAACCGTTCTTAATACTGGAACGACCGGGGATTAATTGGATAAATTGAAAAACATTGGATAAATAATTTTGCAGTAAAGATATAAAAAGGGATGGTAAATTGATCAGTTTAATTATTTAGATATAGAAATACCTATGGGTTGAATTTTGGAAATCGCAATGTTTTAAATTTAAGAGGTTCTTAGAAGAATTTCGGAACCAGTCATTTTGTCTGCCTTGGTCGTTTTAATGTTACTTACACCGAGAGTCTCGATCAGAATCGAATGAAGTTTATAATTTTCTCATTTTCTTAGTATCTCGCATCGATCGGATAATACGACCGTTTTAAATTCACATCTCACTTACGATTGTTAGAAATACGGGCAATTATTCCTGTCGATAGTATCAAAATATGGAAATAGGAATGTTAGTACGTTGGTAGGGTATTTATATAGCTTTCGATCTTTCTTATAAAGTTCCCTTCTTTCGTACCAGACTATGGTACTCTTTTTCAAGGACTTTTCACAGGAAGACCGTGAACGGTCCCGGAAATGCGTAAGTAGGCAGATGAGGAATCGGGATTGGTGGCGCGAGAAAAATCACGATCTATTTGCCGATCCTCGAGTAGGTCCTGGATCCTAAAAATACATCGAAGGACATCGTGGTCTCCCTACAATGGCCACTGTAAATGGATTATTAGGCGTTAGAATCGCGTGTAACACCTGACACGAGTGTCGGAAAGGCCAGGTCGGGGGGATCGGCGTACTTACGCCAGCATCCCGAAGGACCTACGTCCGCAACGAACAACGAGGGAGATCCCATTTTACGTGTTCTGCCTGCCACTCCAAGGATCGGCTAATATTTTACCTGCGGCGCGGGACAAAAGTGTTGACCGAGGTCTCCACCACCGGGGTCCCACGGGATGTCTCATTCGGGATATCTACCGGGGTGATCGCACCGAACGAATCGAACCGTTGCGACCAATTGGGATCTCATTTAAACGCGTCTGAAAACGGGCCTAGGTTTTATTTTTTTTATGCGGTAAGATAGAATTCGGGGGATGGATAAATTTCAAGGGAAATGTTTCTATGGGTTTTTGATAAGGTATTAAATATTCTGGATCTACCACCAGTGGTGAATTTTGATATCAGTTGAAAGATTTTTATCTTTAAATCTACGATTGTTGGCAATAGTTACTTTCGTGAGTGATACTAAAAAGACTATACAATTTTCCATAATTATTTAACAATTATTCTGTTTACTATTACCTGCACTCTATTCAACAATTTACAAAATTTCACAAATACCGACAAGACTAACTACACAACATTCCTCAGTAAATTCACCATCACAACTCTATTTTTCACATTCCCGTCCTACACAGGGTTCATCCCATGGCACCCTGAAGTGTGCAACACCTCCCCAATTTTTCCCCCTCAAATTTTTCATCGTCCCGACGTTCGATCCTTTATCCATCCCCGTAGTCCCGGTCGGTCCAGAATTTCGCGATCCTTGTGGGTCCTATGCACCGCCGATCCTAATCTGCGCAGCCGCAAATCCATTTGCAGAGCAACAACTATCGAGGTAACGAGATCACCGGTCCGATTCTACGCTCCTGTCCCTATAGTATCTACGATCGACCACTATGTACGTCCGTGCACCCATACAACGATACATCCGGTATGCGTGTCGTTCCTGTTTCGCTATCCCGACAGCCAGTTCCTCTGGTAGGTACTACATGCACACGTGCACACCCGGTGCATCATCGGTTATGTACATGTATATGCATGACGCGTTGCAACCTTGCAACCAAACAACGCCGACGTGGTCGATCCGGCAATCTGATCTAAATACGTCCGGTGACGGTAACCATCGGCACGATGCTGATTCCACGGGGATTCTATATATTTTTTTTTTCGCTCCCTATGATTTCTATCAACGGGAATGATCTCGCCCGGCAATCGGACCCCTTTTTTTGCCCGCGGACGCTTGAGCGACGTGAAAATAGAACGCCGCTGGCAGCTTTCTTCCTGTTTTTCACCATTCCCGAGGAAAGATCTAAGTACGTAGGAATTCGGATCGAAGGTCGAGATCTATTGGTGAAAGACACGTTTATTTCATATTTTTCCGGAATATTTGTGATATTTATTTAAATTCGTATAATACGAATTTTTTAATATTGAGAGATTAGTCTTCTGATTTGATAGAATCGATCGATCCATGGTCTGGTTCAGTGGTGGGTAAACTTTTTTAATGGGGGGCCACAAAGTTTAAGAAATTTTAGAGAAGGGTCAGAATTATAGAAAAAAATGCATTTTGTGTTAAAGCTACTAAGTAGAATCTACTTTATACTTCTCAACCGTCAAAACGTAGTTATAGCAGGCCATATACTATCCATGTCGATGGACCCTCGGCGGGCCGGATTAAATACTTTCGTGGGCCGGAGCTGGCCCGCGGGCCGTACTTTGCCCATCACTGGTCTGGTTAATGATTATTTCCGTAAAAGGAAATTACTAGGGTAATTTCGTGCAAATTGGATTCCATCGGTGATATCTCGCTAGAATTTGTTCAGCTCTAGTAATTTAGTACAGTGTTTATGTTGTACAGGAATCTACGGATAAGCTTGTATATACGTATGTACGTGGGATAATATTATTGCGGGCCGTACGAACGTCAGGTAAAAAACTCCGATCGAGAACCCGGTGACTTCGATCAGTCATCCCGGACATGGAAGGTACACGGAAAAATGTATTATTTCAAGGATCGGGCACACAATCCGTCTCGAGGTCCGTGATCTTGTTCCACGGAGGAACGAGCGACGCTGCAACGTCATTATTTGTTAAATATTCGAAAAACTCCGAACGATAGTTCGCTCAGTGGATTGGAACAACAAACCCGGAGGTTTGCATAGCTCGAATGGCCCGGCGAACAAGCAAACGGCGTCGGCTGTTTTTCTAACACCCCGCACGGAAACTTAGAGAGAGGCTTGTGGGAACGCGGACCGTTCGGAAACTAGTTCGAAACGGATACACGCCGTGGAATCTCCACGTGACCTATACCAACAGAGAAATCTTCTGGCGGGCAGAAAGAATTTCAGAATTCTTCTTGGATTTTTGTCGAATTGCCTTTGGAAATCAAACGGACCGCATTTTTCACTTTGCATTCAATTAAAATAATACTTTGATCTCGGAACAGAAGATTTTACAAATTTTTATGGCTTTTCTTCTAATTTAATCGCGTGAAAATTAAACGGTCGGTGGTGATTTGATCTAGATATCAAATTGGTGTCAAAATTTTATTTTGATATTGTGTAACGAGGAATAAAACTATTAATTGATACGGAATATGAAGCATCTTGACGAGGTATCTTCTTAAAGCTGGCATTACTATGGGTCCTGTATTCGCGTCGTTTACATCGTCGAAAGCAATATTTAACAAATTGCTTTCGTTTCCGTCGTCGGGTTTCCACCCCCGTGGCGTCCCATTGAGGATTTAGTTGGCACTCGTATTGTGATCGCCTCTAAGGTTTCATTTGATGAACGGGGGAGACAATGGGACGCTCTGTGATACCGGCTAATAAATCTTGCATTGCCATTAGCAAGAAATATCATTATGCAAGTGATTCGCAGCGATACCGTGTGTTATTTACAATTTATACTAACGATACTGAAGGAAGAAAAGTAATACGTTAATACATGGAAAATAAAATAAATCTTCGTCGAAACGTTTCAGAAATGTTCACACGTTTTGCGAAAATTCATTGGAAATCATCGGGGTCACTTTTGGATAAATGTCGTTTTAAAAGGGATTTTACGCGTAAATAAATGAATGCGCGTGCAATTGTTGTTATTTCGATCGAACCGTTTAGGCGAAGTAGATCTAGATTATCTGTTTGCGGTGGCAAAGAAACAGTTCCCTGAAGGTGTGCGAAGGTTCCGAAAGCTTAAAAGTAGAGCGGAAAGAAAAGCGACGCGCACCGGCCGAAGAATTTAAAGAGAACAGGGATTATCCCGAAGGTTTACACGATCAAATATTTAGCGAAAGTTCCCGTATATCAGGTGGAATCAACAGAAATCCCGTTGCGATCTAATTTACACCCTGCAGAAACATTACCATATATTTTCAACAAAACAAACCTCGTATCGCCGGTGTATTATTTTGCAAGTATAAATCTTCAATAAGTACGCCACAATCTAAGCACACTTCTAAATATAACTAACCATCGAATTTACGCAAAGCTTGGCTGGCAGTCGACTCGAAGATATCTGTTTTCGCGATAACGATCGTCGATCACCATAAAGCGGGAATAACTAACGAGAAATGATTTCCGTCGAGGACTAAAATACCACGTCGAATGGAAAAGTTTCGAGGAAAAACAAGATTATCGGCTTATTAGGCCGGCGGATTTGCCTTACGGATTTCCTACTGGCCGAAACAAGTGTGTTCCTTATTATAGCAGATTTGTCGACGGAATTATTTGCGATAAACAGATCGTGTCGTGTCAGCCGGCAAAGTAGCGGATCAGAGAGCTGGTCACGATTTTCCCCCGATGATGGTACGAACCAGCTCGTCGAATCTTATGGGAAAACAATGGCGAGAATGTACCCGCGGTTTAGCGAAGAAATCCGATCGCGATTGTACGCAGTCGCTGATGTGACGTCGATAATAATTCATTAGCGACGCCGGCCGTCGCGAGACGTCGATCACTGTTTGGTTTCTCTGACGACGACGATGATGATGATGGTGATGATGATGGTGATGATGGAGTGGTTGTTGGAAAATGAACATTTTCTTCCCGACTTCTGGGATTATTGATGGAAATTTATTTACCACGAATATTTTTATTGACGTATCCGACGTGAATTTATTGGAAATTAAGTCGCTGATTGCGGGATAGCCGGTAAGTTGTTTCGAAAGCGGATTAATTACTAGCAGGGAAAATTCTACGGTGGGATCGAACGATTTGCAATCTCGGCACTATCAACATTGTGGGATATTTGACGTGGGAGTTTCAAAAGACCGCTGCAAAGTCATTCGGAAAACTGACAGTGACAGTTAACGAGTTGCGACATTTCGTATTCACCCGATCACTGGCTCGTTGTATTTTGAAATCGCGAAAAAAATCAACATTCTATTTGCCGGAGAATGAAATGTATAATGCAATATTTTTTTCGCGATACACGGAAAAAGGTCGAGTTACGTAACGGGCCGTTTGAATGCGATAATTAGAAAATATCCAGCCGCGCTTCGTCGTTATATATGTATATATACATATTTCGTTTTTATTTGATTTTTAACACCAATATCGTTGCCAACCTCGCGAAACGATACCGGCAATTAAACTCTAATAAAGTGATTAATAGCGTGTGACTTCCATTCTAATTTAAATTATTTCACAACGCATTAACACTTGCCGCAAACGTATCGCGCTAATATGTATGATGCAAAAAAAAAACTGTTAGTGATAGCATCGGTTAAACGCGCGGCCATTAGAACGGACTATTTTGTAGTATATTATCAACCGTATTTGTATGCTAAAATATTTTAACATGCCGATTCCTTATCCGTTATCGGAACGTCCGAGTGACAGGACCTATCTGACGCGACATTTCGCGATTCCGCTGTGATTGAAAGCTTAGGGAGCAAATGAATAATCGATTAGAAATGACTCCACGGAAATCACGTCCACCGATCCCAGAACGTGAGATTGGAAAATTCTGATAACGCTGATAATATTATGTACTATGTATGTATAAATAAAAATTCCTACTGTAAAACGTAACCGCGGGGTGTCTCCTTGTAAAAATCAATAATCGTGAAATCCGTTCCCGTCGAAACAAATTCTACCTCGTCGTCGGTCTTCCCTTTTTTTCATTTTCCGAGAAATTTTCACGCGCTATTTACCAAAGCGTCGGCAACAACCCCTCCTCTCTCTCTCTCTCTCGTCTCTGAGCGACGTTCGTCCTTGTGTATGTGCATTAACTAATGGGCGCGGCCGAGCATCTGTTATTACGACAAATAATCATTCTCCGTGCGTGAGCAAACGCGCGCATGAATATTTGTGTCAAAACCGTGCATTCTTTCGCGCGCGAAGGAAATTCGCTGCAGAAATTGGCGAAAAATTCCATTGGTATTCGTGTCAGTAATACGTGTAATGATCCTTTGATCTCTAGACATTAACAATCGTGAACGATTAAATTCTAATCGAATAGTGGATTTCTGTAAAGAAAAATAACCTTTTTGATGGTATGATTCACCCTCGAATAAATAATTAAATGAAAAGAAAAACATGGAATTAATTATCACCGACGTGTGACAAGAGGCATGGGACAAAAAGAAGATGAATCTCTGGGAACAGAAACTTTATTAAACTCCAATCGCATCGGTTTGCGGTTCGATCCGCTTGGTTGTCTCATAATTTGAAGGAAGGACAGGCCGACGGCATGCTGACGGAATTACAATCATTTTAAAAAACGTCTGTTTTATTTGCTTAAGAATGTGGTCGTCACCGCGATCGATAGTCGATCGTCGATCCAGTTTTCTTTCTTCTTCTTCATCATTTTCTTCTTCATTTTTTTTTTGTTTTTTTGATACACATCTGAATTATACGTAGGCACGTATACATAGGTACATACATACATACAGAGAGGGGGGGGGGTGTGGTGTGGGACGAGGGTGGCATGTAGAGAAGATATATTTTCTTCGTAACGTTTCTATACCGTCCGAAACGATTGCGGATTACAATAAAGATGAGCTATCTTAAACTTCAAACGATTTATATTACACTTTGAACAGCCGAGCTCGCTTCAGTCTGACGTAATGCCCTACATTGAAATTTCATACGGATTTTTTTTTCTTTTAAGGGCGTATGAAATTACGGATCGAGCGACATTCTCCCGCACCGTCGTCTATTTACAGAGATCTCGATCGCCAGCCAGTAGAATCCCGCCGTTGTTGGCACGAATATTATTATATCGATCGGTTAAATGTTACATTATCGGATATAATTGTTTTTTTTGTTATTTATCGTTTTCATTTTCTTAAATACACCTACGAGACTCGTCGACACACACGACGACAACGTTATACTCGTCGACGATCAACGAAGGGATATCTTTCTCTAGAAACGTTGCGCGGGATTCCACAGTCTGGCTTCGATCTATACATTAGTTTTTTTTCCTTAAACATTTATCTATACAGTTACACGTAGAATTCTTTTTTCCCTATGCGCAAGTTCTCACGACGTCAGTTCGGAATTCAAGTGCCGGACTCGAGGCGAAAAAAAGTTTTCTCGCGGGATTTTGTTTTCGACCGACGAGATACCCGGCGGGGAAACGAGTCAATCGGAAGAGAGAAGTCCGAGCGATTCTTTGATTCACCGGTGAAATAAATTATTCGGCTTGAGAATCGATGATCGAAAAAAGAAATGAAAAAAAGAAACGAAAATCATTCGGTTTCTTATTGCACGCCGTATCGACTCGAAAGTAAAAATTCGTTTCGTGAATCTTGCCACCTATGTATGTACAACAACGATAATTATAATAATATTAAGATCCAAGATTAATATTTTTTACACCTAAGGAATTGGCATGTTAAAGGAACTTAAGCGTCTTACAAGTTGGCACGACTAGTTTTTCTTTCCGCTGTTAAAGAAAATCAAGTTCTAACGTAACGTGTCTACGAACGATGATGATGCCTTTAGAAAAATCATTCTCCCGGATATCTACCCGGGAATCAATGATCGCGATCGACAGAACGAATCGATAAAAAAAAAAAAAAATAAAATTATTCAACGTCCCCGAGTTCACTTCTCTTCCGATGAAAAATCATTCGATTAACTCGATCACGCGTATTCTCCACCGTCAACGACGTCTCCGTTACCGACGAAACGGGAACGTCATCGGGTGGTCGAGAAAGGAATCATGAAAAACAATCATCGCAGTCCCAAGGACACTCTTCTGCACGGGATTTACGTATCACGATCAATTAGACGCTGGATCCGGTACTCGAGTTGGCCTGTACGTAATAATTCCTGACTTGCAAATGATTGTGAAGATGAATCCCGGTTATCTGTTGACTGTTGTTCTGAATACCCTGATTGGTCCAATGTCCAGCCGGGGAGATGACTTTGGAGTCCGGACTAGCCGACGGTGTGTTCGGCGACGGTAAAGCGTTCGTCTCGGCCACCACGTCGACGTCGACGTCTTCCTCATCTTGATCCGGTTCCTGTAGATCATGTAATTCATCCTCGCTGCAACTGAATCTCCTTGATTTTGGCGGCCTGAGATCTGATTCTATCTGATGCTGATCATCCGGTGCCAAAAGGGACGCCACGTCGAACTGCCTCTTTCTCGAGGGTTGAAACGACGACGACTGTCGCAGCGTCTGACCTTGAAAAGTATGCTGTTGATGCTGTTGTTGCTGTTGTTGCTGTTGTTGTTGATGATGCTGCGTGTGATGATGATGAGGGGTCCATAAACCTGGCATCGGTTGCGAGGCTACCGGGGGACCAAGGGCGGCTGGTGGAGGTGGGGTAGCTGGCAACGGTGGTGGACTAGGACTGTCCGGTTCCTCGTCGACGGCGAGACCCATGTGTCTTCGGACCTTCCTCTGAGCTTTACGTCTTCTGAAATCACCACGTCGAAAATCTTCCAAATTCGCCGGATGAATCGCCCAATAGTGTCCTTTGCCGTTGGCACTTCTTCCGGATTTCACGAAACAATCGTTCAACGATAGATTATGTCTGATGGAGTTCCTCCAACCTGGACCACGGGTACGGAAGTAAGGATAGTGCTCCAGGATGTGTTGATAGATGTCCGAGAGCACCAGCTTCTTCTCCGGTGAGGATAAAATAGCCATGGCGATGAGACCTATGTAACTATGTTGAGGTTTAGGTTCCTCCGGTATCCGTTGATGATGGGGATGAAGAAGAGCCATGGAGAGGGCCAACCTGCTAGGATATCCTGCAGCGGCTGCCGCCGGATACAAGGGTAGAGGTGCTGGAAATCCAGGTGACATCCCCAGGTGAGTAGGAGCACTCGACGGTGGATGTCCGACGCCAGGATGCTGCGGATGCAGTTGTTGGGCAAGCCTTAGTCTCTCCGCCATCGCGTAATGATACAATTGTAGACGATAGTGTTCAAGGCCAGGTAAAAAACCGGCCATAGGATTCCCTAGTCCGACGGCGAGCGGTTCTTTCGCCGGCGGTGGGCTCTCGTTGCTACACATAACGTTCAACGTGAAAATCTCACCGTTTCTTTACTTTAATCAATTATCACCGTCGTTACCCAGGTTCGTTTCCCAGGGTGATCGTAAAAATCGAACAATTTTTACGATTCCGTTAATATTCACAACTCTCCACATATATATATATATAAACTTCACGAATAGTCTCTGTCTCTTCGTTGGATTGTCATCGGCTATCGAACCGGCAAGTGGATAATTTTCCGTAGTCACTGCTTAAACGGTCGCGGCACGTATAACGGATACTATCGTTCACGGAACGGTTGATTAGAAATGACAGAGAATCGGGCTCGTAGACGTCATCGATCTGCGGGATCGGTGTTTTCGTACGTTTTCAAGCTGTTTGTCACGATGCGCTCCGAGCGACCGACTGGTCATGATTTACGATTCGGCCGTCCGGTAGGAGCACCCGACAGCTTTTCACTCCCCACCAGGTCGTCATGGGAGAAGTTAAGCCCCGCCCGTATACCCGGAACGGCGTACGGGTACCAACGTGGAAACCAGAATCCGCGTGTCGGTTCTGCGACCAATAAGCACCAAGAGGGCGGCCGAAGATGGAACCCTCTACCATCCGCCACACCTACCACGATGGATATTGATCCCAAATTCCGTAATCTACCACCGGGGGCGGTGGTGGTGACGGCGTCGCCCTGATGGGGTCTACCCGTCGCTTGCCCGTCGTCTCTCTGTTGCCGTTGTCTCTTATCTACGAGGCTCGATATCATAGCCGATCGTCGACCGGGGATGAGAACGCTCGATGCGTTTCCCGTTTACGACGGAATCTTGGATTACGTGGATCTTGTTGTCTTTTGGCTGCGACGGTTTGCTTCTGATTGTCTTTTAATAGTAGTCTGGATACTTTTATCAGTGGGTAGACTTGATGGTTTTGTTATTGAAATGTTTCTTTTGGTTTTTAGAGGATTTGTATTGAAGTTGTTTGATTAGCTTTTGGATTTTTGGTGATTGGATATGTTCGTCAGAAGATACTTCTGTTCCAGTTGAATGTATAGATGAGAAAAAGAAGTGTTTATTAGCGTTCTATTTCCAGTCGACTGCGACAGTTACTATTCATTTAACGTCTACGAATTAACGATCCCAATTTGTCAACGTAAGTCCTCTTCTATAACACTTCCAGACAGTGTCTACACACTATTAACTCTATTCCCCAATCGTTTCGAAAGACTCTCCTTTCCCACGTGAGGTGTTCCGCGGGAAGAAACGAAGGGATTCGTTCAGCGGGGTCGTTCGAACGTCGCAAACGTCGCCGGCCCTTCAGAAAAATCCCTTTTCGCCGTCGTTGTACGACGCAACCGGGACAAAAGCAAAAGGAGACCCGGGGGCCGCGCATTTATATGGAGGCGCCGCCCTGCAACTATTTGTAAGCATCCGCCATGCTGGTTTCATATCTGCCGTTTCGGCTTGCACAAAAACACTATTTTCAGAGACCGGCCCAGTTGCAATATGGCGTTTACGAACGCCGTTGGCGTGCAACGCCGGCACCCGACTCGGGTTGCAATTGTTGCGTTTCATTGCAAATAACAGCCTCACCACCCTACCGCACCCCTCCGACGGTCCCCCCTTCCCGCCACCCGTTTAAACCCTTCCGTGTCTCTGTGTATCGCAGACGGAAATACAACGATGACTCGTATCAATCGGCACGAGTGTGTACACTCGGTTGTGATATTGTCATTGTTGGACTTCATTTTCCGGCGGTCTGTTTAAACGGGCTCTCTTCCTTTCTCGCCGCGTGGATCCATGGATCGGTCTTTGTGCAATCGATCGTTCGATTTACATAGAATTATACGAGGACGTTCCGCGGAAAATTTGTGGAACCGTTTCGATCGAGCCTCCTCGAACCGATTCTTAATCGCGTTTCGGTGGAGTTCGAATAATGATTTGAGTTCGGGTTTGAAATGGATACGCTCGTCTGTAAAGTATAAGCATTTTGTTAGGTGTAATATATAGGAATAGTAGAATATAATTACAAGAAATATGAAATAAAACTATGATTAACCCATTCGCTGCCAAGACGAGTATACTCGTCCTACTTTCAATATGTTATGATATATAGGGTATTGAATTAGCAAATTTGTTGTGACCACAAACATAATTATACGAATGTAGAAAACTTGAAAAAAAATACTACAAATAAAATCTATTTGTCAACTTTGGTAAACAATACCACTCAAATTATACATGGCAATGAAAATAACTTCATATAATTTAAGCTTGGCAGTGAATGCGTTAAAATAAGTAAAAAAACCTTGTATAAAGTTGGTATCGTGCTAAATCTTAAAATCCATGTTGTCCGGACTCCCTGACAACTGCGAACTGTTGGTAACACGATTTCCCTTCAACCGTGCAATCTATTCCATCGAATCCCCGTACTTCAAGGTAGTATTAAATAGTGCCACCGCAAAGAACTACCGTATCTCTACCGATCGTAGCAAAAAACCAAATAGAGCACGAAGAAGAGTCTTTAAAACTCCACCGCAAAAAAAATCGACACCCTATTTACCTTACCCGATGGACTCGTAACTTTATATTTAGTCCGATCAGATACCGTCTCGAAGCGTAGGCGGGCAAATAATAAGAACGGTAAAGTGTCCGATAGAATTTCGCACGACGAACTCGTTCGCGGATAAGGATCAACGGTGGGCCCTAACAACAGTCATGGAAAGACTATGGGAATCCTATGGTGGTTGCACGAAACCGGACTCGTTGCTGTCAAAACACAATAAAACGCGATCGGGGGAAGAATCGATGGTAAAAAAAAATTTTTTTTTTTTACCTTCAGGTCGACGTAACCTCCGATGATGTTCCAGCGTGGTTGAGAGCGTGTACGAGACGCTTATTCCAAGTGTGAGTGTGTAGACCGTATGTATTATAGATATCGGGCCATTGTGCAGCGACGCTAAAACGCTGTCCTCGCGCCGAATAATGGCGATAATTGTGACGAAATGGAGCGTCATTGTGGGGAAAAAAGGTACGGTAACGATCGAGGATGGTGCCGGCGAGTAAGTGGCAGATGCATGGCGCTCGCTTGACAGCTTCTCCGATTTCTTTCTTCGTGCGACCGTAGGTACTTTTCTGTTCGTTAGTTTTCCTGCTCTTCTGATCACGGTTTCCCCCTTTGTATTTTAGTTCGTACGATTGTTTACGCGCTCGCCATTGGTAGACTTTGGTAGGGTGTTTCTATGGTGGATAAATAATTTTGGAAATGGGACGATGAGTTAATTCGAAAAGGGTAATGGTGAATTTTGTTGTAACAAGGTAGTTGTGGAGTGATGTAACATTCATAGAGACACTTGTATAAGTAGCAAAATATTTAATATTAATAAATGATATGATATTAGTAAAATCAGAGACCAATTACTATTTCTAATAATTAACACTGTTAACATTGTAAATAAGTTACCAGGTTTACCCGTAATTTCTGATTCTTTTAATAGCGTGATTTTCAAGATTCGCGATCTTTTTCTAGCTGAATTAAAATGGCAGTGAATTACGAAATCGTCGAAACGGTCCCGCGTGAGATTTCAATGAATTCTCGTTACTCGAACAGATCCATCTGTAACTTCGTGAAATTGGGTAACGTTAATCTCGGTTTCCCCGATACTCCCGGTAATCCAGGAGCACGATGGATATATCCCGTTGCTTCCAACGGCGAAGTTAATAAATGTCGTGGTGAGGCGACCAGCAACTTTGAAGCCCGGACGGTCGAGTTTCGTGCCGGCGGACGGTACAAGGTATCCGTTGGTTTTGATGCTTCCAAATACACTCCTAATCGGTTTTCAAACTCCCCCCACCCCTAAATGCACGGGAATGTACGATCCGGTAAACCAAACACCAAGATTTCACTACGTAACCCGTGCGAGACTCGTGTACGTGAATATACTATGTGTGTGTCAAGAATTACTGTGAAAGCATAAATCAAAATCTATCGTCCATTTTCACTTCAACTATGATTTTTCCTAATCTTTGGTAAAATATTTAAACATTTACATTATCTGAAAGAAAATTTGTAAGTATCTTTCTATTACAGTTTAGTTGAAAATAATAAATTTTAATAGAAAATATATTTTTAAAATTCTATCGAACGCTAGCGCAAACTTTGTAATTCCAATTTTAAAGGGATACTACTAACCAACCCCTATTTGCGTCTACCGCGAACCACCCCCGTAACATACCCCCATAACGTTGGCACACGGTTGAAATCGGTATCAACCTCGTCGAATTCGCAGAAACCGTCGCCGCACCTGTTACAGGTAGAACGTAAACACGATCTACTAAAACACAGCGAACGACCCGCGTACAAGAAAGAGCATTTAACAACGATGCTTTATGCATATTCTAACGAGCTTGCAATCAACTGCTACTAAACATTACCGGGGCTTCCGAGACTCGCCCCTCGTGACCCCCTTTTCTACCGAGTCGTAGACGGTAAGAGAAAACGAGGGAATACACGTGTTGAGGGGGAAAGATAGAGAGAGAGAGGGAGGGCGAGAGGGGAGAGAGGGAAGAGTGAAACCGGTAGAAGGCGAAGAGAGGCACGAGAGAGCGAGTACCAGGGCGAAAAGAGAGACTCCATTAGCTTTGACGCACCTCTCAAAGGGATGCTACCCGTTTTAGCGACGTGTACCATCCTGTTTCCTAAGCATCCCTTTTATGCTGCGCGACGTTATTGCACCGAGATAGGAAAATACCGTTCCTCCGTGATGCTCCGCCCTGACTCCGCTTAAATATTCATAATTTATAAACTCTATCGCGCCGGTCCCATCGGGTTTTGCCTGTTTTCCGGCTTGAGATTTCAGGGACGCTGGGATTCTTTTTGTTGGTATTCTACTTTCACCCGAAAAACCAGGGGCTCGCTGTTGTAAATAAACTAGAAGATCGATATATCGCACATGGGACTGTGCTAGAACCTGGATGAATAGGATCTAATGATTTTTTATGTTTTAATTTAGATATCGTGATTTATATGGATTTTATAATTCCAGGGTTAATTCTATCATCAAAGTTCTTTTCCTCTACGAGTCACCCCTGAGACTTTTAATCCCAAAATTACTTTTCATCCGTCCGGAATCTGACTCACGACGAATCCCGCGTTGAAAAGTGTCTCTTTTTCAACCGCGAACAAAAAAAGTCAGCGACGATTAGTTTCCAACGCGGCAAGGTGGCGGCACTCGAACGGAGTGCCCTCGACGAGTCGGCGACGCGCAATAACGACAAAATAACGAATTG
This sequence comes from Mimumesa dahlbomi, assembly GCA_917499265.3. NCBI lineage: Eukaryota > Metazoa > Arthropoda > Insecta > Hymenoptera > Crabronidae > Mimumesa > Mimumesa dahlbomi. The sequence continues at coordinate 2,762,795 of OU824113.1, read as the reverse complement.
CCACTCGAAAGGCGGAAGCCACAGAGAGAGCGAGAGAGAGAGAGAGAGAGAGAGAGCCCTCAGCGGGGTGGCATTTGTGTTTACATCGCCGGTCCTTGGAAGTTTAACGAACCGCACCGGATCCCGTCCACGACGTCCCCGGGAATCCTGGTGAAAAAAAAAAGAAAAAAGAAAAAGAAAAGTGTTTCGCCCGGAGGTGTCGAACGAATTACGGAGTCTCTTTGTGGCTGCTCATAATAATACCGGGTGGAGTGAGACCGGCAACAGAAGGTCGCCAACAGAAAACGAGATTTCCCCATTGTGAACCCCGTGGTGCTCCGTATTGGCCGCGTAGGCGAGGCGGAAGTCCTCGAGATCACGAAGAGGTAGTAGCACCGTTGCACCTTCTTGATTCCGGTCGCGGTCGTCGCTGCGGTTGAAACGTGACCGTTTGGCCGTGTAACAGGATTAGAAGGGGGATAGATTAGATTCAAGATATTTAGCTCGACCATCTACCCCCCTCCCCCCTCCCCTCTCTCTCCCCCTGTACCGTTTGCCCTCTGAAAACCCCTCAAACCCTGCAGCCACTCCTATAGGCCACCCTTACGACCGCAACGGAACACCAGGATTTTCGCCAATATTTTGGCTGTTTAGCCTTTGTCGCCGGACAGTCGCCATTGTAGTGTGAAACGATGGGCGTGGAACTGTGCCAAGAAAGGGAACCGGTCACCTTGTTCTTCTTCTTCTTCGTTTTCTTTCGGTCTTTATGTCTTCTTCCTTTTTTCTGGCTATTCATTCCCCCGGTTCACTCCTCCGCATTTTTGTCCCGCGAACAATAGAGCCTTTTGTCTAGTGTCTAATTTGCCGCGAGGTATAATACCCGGGTGACTCTTGAATTTGTCCACGGTTTCGTCGGCGGATACCGCTGGACGTTGCGGTTTGCTGGATTTGCGGTATTTTTTTTTTTTTTTTTTTTTATACACTATTAGGAATTTATTTTTAATTTTCTTTCTTATCTGTTTGGGTGAATTTGATCTTTATCGTTGTTCGCGAGGGGATATATCACGTTTACGTGGAAAACAGATCCCTGTCACCTTATATTTCAGGATTTAGTGGTATTATCAGAGGATTCGCGGGATATTATAGGGGGAGAGGGGGTTTTGAAGATTCAACGTGCACCCTTTTGATAGGGCCGATTTCCACGGAAGATCCGGAATACGAGATCAAAGTTGCCCGCAACGTCGACGTCCAAATGTCGTCGACGGGTCTTGGGATGAATATTTCAGGGTGGCCGTTGTCGACGGGATCCCGTTGATGCCAGGGACGAGAGAACCCCCATCGATGTCGATGCCGCAAAGAGCATTTGTGTAATCTATTAGTGCGTTCGGTACTTTCGGGGATGAAACCCTTTTGTCGCTTGCGCGAGGTGCTTAAGCGGTTGGTTAAGCTCGAAATGGGGTGGCGTGGACACACACACACGCACACGCACACACATGCCCGCGAACCGCAAGTGCGGGCTCGATCTTGCGAAGAAACGCACTTCAAAACCTCCACTCGTCGTGATTCGTGATTTTCCGTGATATTTTGCCGGGAATAACAGAGACGAAATGCAAATTGGTTAATTTGCATAGTCATTTCTCAACTTCTTTACGATCCGTTTAATATCTTCCCAACGACAAATTCAATCGGGTAAATGAAAACGATCGTTCAGGTAATTTCTCGTCACTGATTTCAAAATTCTTTGATAGAAATTTCCATTCGACATGACTATGTAATAAAATGTAGTAAAATGAGAATTGTTCACGGTTCTAATTTTCTATGTTTTCATTGAAAATAAGTTCAATTACTTCTCGCTCGATACTTTGTGTCTCTATTTATTGTCGTATCCTCATTAAACGAGCCGAGGGAAATCATTGGGGTCTCGATCTATGAAATTATTATTCCCGAGGAGTTAGCAGGATGTCTGCATTGATACCGTTCACCAACCAAAGACCCATTGTACTCGGCGATTCGGAGGACCTACGAAAACACTTGGAGCTGTTGCGACAGCCGCCCATAATCGTGTCTGTATTTCAGATTGTTCGAGAGCCATTGTACGCTCGAGCCAGCCAGTAATAATAATAATAATAATAATAACGTGCATTTACTTGGACAGCGTCACGAATTCTTTCCTCTATTTTTCACGCTATCCCCTCTCCTTTGGGCGACAGACAATCGAAATAACTTGAATCAATTGCGAAAATAAACTATCGACTAACAAATTAGAAACCTGTTAAATCCTACGATGCCCACTTTGCAAATTATACAAAATCATTCGAAACTTAAACGATAACGTGCATACATATTGCATAAGTAAGTAAATACGATGAATAAAATCGGAGGCCAGTGGAATCGAAACTGAAGAAAAGAATCCCACGGTAAGAATTTTGTTATTTAAATACACAATGACGGCTGCGAAAGTTTAAATCGACGAGGAAAAGATACATTGGATGTAATAAACAAAATTTCAGAAGATACAATGTGGGACCCTCATCAGCCGTGAAAATGGCGAATAAATGAACTTACCTGTATAATTACCGCATAAAAATTTCACACTTCTTTAACCGGCGACATCTAACCTGCTGCAAGACGGTCGTTAAATTGCCGTAGAATATTTCAAAATCCGTAGGACCCGTATTGAATTGAAAAAAAAAAAAAATATGTGGGAAAGAAGGATCGATAAGATGTCCGCCGAGACATCCCGATATCGCGATAGGACATCGATGCTATCGGGCAGCTGTCGCGTGCCGCGGTCGATCCTCAATAAAGCCAGTCGACTCGACGAAGTCGGCAACAAAGCGGATCCCCTTTGGTGATCGTTCTCCATAAGGGAAAACCGAAAGGGGTCCCAGCACGAGTCGCGGTGCGACGTTTAAATATATGCACATGTAAACGAACGGAATCGTGGGGGTTACAAAGGCGAACCCACTGTTCTACGCGTCTCTGTCTAATAATGGAATGGTTATTATCAATTGACGCTTATAGGCTCGGACGTCGAAATTATCGAGAAACTGAACGCGAAAGAATCGGTACGTCATTGAGAATTTAAACGCGATTTGCCAAGCAACGATATACGTTCTACTTATATGTTCTTATCAGTTAACGAGGTTTCCAGTTGACTCGATTATTGTATGTCGAGACTCATTTAAATTGCCGATAGCGTGTATTTTAATATCTCGACCGAAAATAGTTGACCGTTATTTTGCAGTTGGTTGGAAAATGAAATAAATTTTGTTATTTTATTTTTTTTTTTTACCGAGGTGATTCACGATGGAAATTTGTATATAGTTGATAGACAGAGTATTAATGGATGAAATGTGTGTGTGTGTGTGACAGGTTTGACGAATTCCGGGTAACAATTATCGTATGAAGAACTTGCCGGGAAAGTACTTTCGCCCTTCGGGGTGATCTTCGAAAGGTGCAAGGGGCAGGTAGACTTTACGTAGAAACGGATTGGATTAGGATTTGGTAGAAAAAGGGTGGCGGAGTAGGTCGAACTCAATTTGCATGGCATAAACCACGACGGTCCGTGAGATTCAATTTTAAAAGAGAAGCAGAAACCGTACCACACCCACGTTTACTATTTTTTTCCACATCCATACAAGTCTTTCTTACTATATAATCGTTTCCTGGCAAATATTTCCCCCTAGACACCCTTCATACAACTATTTAACAACTCTCTCCCAAAAATATCAATTTCCAAATTTCCCAAAAATATCTATCCACCCCCATAAGTTCGCAATTAAATTTGTTCAAATTATTTCTCTCCTACCCGTAAAATATTTTCAACAAATACAATTTCAAACCCACCCGACACGCATTCGCAAATTGACGTATATCCACGCGATCATTTACAAAACACCTACCACAGAAAGTAGTAACAAGACCCAACAAGAGGAGCATAAGGACAGATGTACGAACATGTGTTTCGCCGAGGCGCTAAATACGCGGTAACACTCGATGGGTTTATTCGGTCTGTCACCAGATCCGTCGTGGCATGAAACTGCACACTTATTTCTCATATTACACCCACGTACTGTTGGGTAATCATCGTATAATAGCCGAGTAATAATTTTTCGTAGGAGGGTAGCCAGCGTACAGTAGTCGGATAAATAAGAACATAGCCCCGAAGGCAAGGGGGCGACCGGTATGGGCACCTTGAACGCGAAACAGCATCATCCCCCATACACGTATACCATGGTAGGACTATCTAACCCCACTGCGATGTTTATTATTCACTTAGGATGCTCACGTTCTATTTATTCCCCGCTGAGTTTGTCCCGAAGATCGGCTTACCCCTTCGTGAAGGGCGAAACGCGCGGATAAGTGGTCGCTGAAAATGTAACCGGTGTTTTGCATGTGTTTTTTAACGCAGATTTTTCTTTTCTGTTCCCGTCGACGATACTTGAAGAGGATCTGAAAATATAGAGGGAGGTTTTTCGGTTGATTTGTTGATTTTTGGTTAAATGGGATTTTGTTGATATTCTTAGTGTTTAGAAAGAATTGATACGATATTTTGAAAGGGGTGAATTAAATTGTAATTGTGTGTGAAAGATGAGTGTAATTTTAGAGATTAGAATTGAGGTTTTTTAATTTTGATGCTTTTGGTCAGGGAAGGCTTTAGGCTGTGAATATTGGAAATTTTGAATTCGTGAATGGCCCAGAATTTGGGCTACTTAACTTTGTCGCTTTAGCAGCGGGTAGCGCTTTTATGGCAAAATACTGCCACGGCCCACAATAGGGGCCCAATCACCGTGAAATTTTAGGGATAAGGAAAGTAAGGTCTTGAATGGCAGCCTGTTGATTAAGACGGAAATCCGGTGACTGACAATGCGGTTGGGGCCCAAAACAGTACTGTACACTGTACAGTGTACAGGGTGAAATTTGCTATATTTTCTAAATATGATTTACTCTGCCCGCGGAACGATTTTTTAATATCTCGTTCCAAATAAATAAATTACAATTAGTTAGGTGAAATTATACATACCGAGATAAATTACAAATAATCGATTGCGAATATAATAGTAATACGTTATTATTTTAAAAAGTATATCAAATCAGGGCTTAAAATCGAAACACGAGAAAAAGATTTCCAAGGAACTTCACACGTGTGCTTTTTTACGTAACATATCTGCAACAATTCATATACGAAGTATTTACCCTTTCAACTGATCGGAGAAATTTTCTAAACACATTTTGGTACTCGTGAAATCATTGGAGATAATGACTCACATTTCGAATTTGCATCACAATGTCGCCGACAACAGATCCCGTGTAATTTTTGGGTTATGGTGATCCATCGTCTGTAATCACTTCGTACATTATATTGCAAGATATGGAATACAATCGGGAACCCTGTCCATGGAGAATAGTGGACGACTGCGGGGGTGCTTTTACCATGGGAGCTATTTGCGGCTCACTTTTTCAAGTAAGACACGAATCCCATCCGAAAATGTATTCTATACTGCTTCTTTATTGGTTACCACATCCCATGAATTTCTTTCACAAGAACATAATTCTAAAAGCTCTCAATGTTTCCCAATAATTATCCTAAACGCACAAATGCTTTCGCAAAGCACGAATCAAGTACTGTAACCTCACGAATCTCTCCAACCGGCGCGAAATTTAAATCTATAGTCACTTACCTCGAACCTAACCCAAAAAGCCTGCAACTACCATCAACCTCGATCCAAATGAATCTTCTTCCAGTCTTTTGTACAATTTATCCTATTCATTCAAAGACTTTCCTAATAAGAACTTTGCTTACATAAGACACGAACAACAAAATGAATATCCTCCACTCAAGATTCACCCGGTGTCTTATCAGAGTTCACATTCTTCATTTCCAACAGAATTCAGAACGTCGATAATAAAAATTACAGTTCCCCGTCTGAATTCCAGAGCGTTATCGGCTTCCGGAACTCGCCTTCGGGAATTCGTAGACGGTTATTCGGCGGGGCAATGGCCGTGAAGAACAAAGTCCCGCAGATAGCCGGTAACTTCGCCGTATGGGGGGGCCTGTTCTCCGCCATAGAGTGCAGCTTGATAAGGTGTCGCTCTAAAGAGGACCCATGGAACTCGATATTAAGTGGCGCCCTGACTGGTGGCGTCCTGGCGGCAAGAACTGGAATTCCGTCGATGCTCGGCAGCGCGACGGTTGGCGGAATTTTTCTCGCACTCGTCGAGGGATTCGGGATAATGGCGACCAGACTTCAGGCTGATTATTTCGCCCAGCACACGCAGTTGTACGACATGGAGAACCTGCCGGACGTTAGCGAATTATCGCCGAAAAGCAGAATGGTTTTCACCGGGTCTACTTATCCCGGGGACGTTCCCATGTCGAATGGAACCAACGGCATGGAGGTGGAGAGAATCGGGAAAGCGAGATGATTTTACTAGATATTTATTTTGCGTACGTTAGTGTGTAATCTTGTCCGGCGATTATTTGGATGAATTTATATTGGAGGCCATTGTGATTTTATAAATTCTGTTTATACTTGCCGAGGAGGCAAATGTGGAGGATGTTTATTTAGCTATCTGTCGTCTAATTTGGAGTAAAAAGTCTATTGTATAATTAATTCATTCGGGAAATATTTTCAAATATTTAGTAAACGATACAATGGTGCAATAAGGGATGGAAAGACCCGTATAGACATAGCTACAGAGTCTCAAAATCAGGTGGGGATCCACGCTCAGTATGGACACCTAATTTTAACGGTTAACTTTCAAACCTAAGTTCACAAAAAGACAATGCAACACACTTCTGATACTTTTTCAATTGTACTTCCAATTCAAGCAGGTTAAACAATCAGTAACACAAAAACAGTCGGTACGTTGCATCAAAGAACAAAGTAAATATTGAATGCCGTAAGAGCGGCATGACAACGTTGTCGGACAGTGAAATGTCTTCCCGTCACTGAGTTCCATATCTCTTCTTGTCCGGGGGGCCCACAGATCTTCCAGATAACGCGGAACAGAGAAGCCACACGATGGCTTTGGAAATCGTTTATTGCAAGGTGGTAATGACTGTTTTGACAGCGGCTCGCGCTCGACCGTCATTGACGGTCCCACGGAGGTACCTCAGTCCCATTGTTGCCAACACCAGATTGGAATCAATATTTACACTCAAGCCCGTGTAAGCTGCGGATTACCAAGGGCTCAGCCGATCCTTCCAACCCTTTCTCGATTGAGTCAGCACAGTGGCCATTTCAAGGGCCGAAGTGTCCCGAATCCCGTAAAGTACGTCTTTTTCGACGGTAGACGGGAAACAGGGAAAATTTGTCAAGGACCCAGTCTCGCGGGGTCCTTCCAACGATTTCACGGCGTTTTAAGAGGCCCCTTGAACAGGGACTTTGGGCGGGCACAGGGGTGTGACTGCCCGGTAGGTATTTAGTTAGGGTGTGCATTGAACACCAACAATAAAGATTCGATCGTCATTGTGTCCCATTGGCACGGACCAAACGATGATTAAGGGCGCGTGGTACGCGTGAAAAGTTCTCTGTCAGATCCGTCGGTGGCGTGGATAATTCGGAATTGGATTACTGTGGGCTATCTGGGAATGTGGGGTTCGATCTTTCGACGCTGAGATTGTTCCGCGTGAATTTTTCGAATTTACACTTCACGGGATGATACACAGATCGTGATTTACAGGAGTTGGCTTTATATTATAAATTTTGAATAATATATTGGGGATATACATATAAAATGAACGTCTATGTGCCTCGCACGACAGATTTTTTGCTATTTTAGAAAATGACCCATTTATTCCTATAGGCTATTATTTTTCAACATCAAGCACACTCTGTGAGGCATTAACTACTCTGGCAATATCGCCGTTTTTAATGAAATTCTCACTTGACGCAGCTTTAACTCAATGAAAATAAATAATCTAATAACTAATTATTAAAAACCCTACCAGGCACAGCGAAATATAATACATGTGCACGGATTTCAAGCAAGTTGATTAACCTCGATACAGAGAGGACCTATCTTACCATCAGAAGGTAATTGTCAGTCTGAACTTTTCAGTGACAAATAAGGTTACGGCTTTACCGATTCGCTATCGATCACTGAATATTCGATAAAACACAAATAAGGTCTAGAAGTTATTAACAAATTAGTTGTTTTAATGTATTTTAATTATTAATTTCCATGATTGCTCACATTCTGTTCTCACAGTATTCTTGTCAACTTCTGGTAACGTACTATCCTATTTCATACAGCTTAAATCAATAGTCAAATCGTAAACTACATAATTAGAAATTGATAAAGCTGTTGGCGGGTCGTTTGAAATACCGACGCAGAATCATCTACCTTATCGATATATTATGGGTAATATCGATTCTCTACATATCGACAGACATGCGTCGGTAATTCAGTTCTCGAACACATGTCTTCATTCAATGATAAATTCATCCCCTATATTTCCCCTGTAAGTACAGTATTTACAATCGATAGCAGGGTTTCATTTCTCGTCTGTCAATACAGCTACTGCGGATGTATTCGGCAGTCGCTAATATTTCGCGTATCGCTAAAATAGAAAATATTGTCGTTGCTAAGATACATACAGACGATTCGTGTTTTCTGTCGAATCGGCTACAAGCAATTTCAATTCACAGCTTTTATCGAATCGATTATAGTTTCCACATCATCTCAAGTTTTACCGAGCGACAAATTCGCCGCACCTCTGTCAAAAATATGAAAAGTATCATTAGGTATTATCGAAAATCATTTTGATTTATCCTCTGTATACGTTCACAAGTTGATAACAACCAAATTTATGACAACAACTGAAAGTTATATAATAAATTCAATTAATAATAATAGAATCACAGTATCCAAACGCACGCGACAATTACGAGACATGACAAATCGATGAGAAATAAATTGACAGATTTTTCCCGTGCATTTCTCGGTTTCCCTAAAAACGTGGAAAATGACCGCATAATATAGCCATTATTGGGACACTTTAGGTTCGTGCCGCGTCCGAACACGATTCGAGATTGTTGCTGAAAGCGGGTCGAACAAAAGGCTCGCTCGATCTCTTTATAGTTATGCCGGGACACGTGCCCGACATAATTTACCATTGATGGTTATATTCCATTGTGGCCAGTACCTATTATAGCCTTTACGAGCAACCACCGAACAAAACCATGAAATGGTAAACACCTACCCCAGTTGCGGGTAACTATTTTCCCAAGATATCCATGGATTGCCGGTTGTGCATTGCACTTTGTGATTATAGCTTCAAGGATTCGATCGATATTAGTTCTCAATGATTATTTAATTGCGTTACGAGACATTACTCTGATTTTTAATTAACACGTTATAAAATTCCATGGTTGCAGATACTCTATTAACTTGAAAGTAATTTTTATTTTCCGGAGAATCGAGATTTTAAAAACATAATAATTCATTTACGTTTGAATTAATATATGTATATATTACATAGTTAGAACAAATCGATTATTTATTTTCTACATCGTTCAAACTTTACGAAAGGATGCTATTAATAATTGATATTTCGCCTTCTCAAAGGTGTGTAATAGGAGAACCAGGAAACAACCCCCAGTTAAGTGTTAACTGCTCCAACAAACCCTGTTCCTTTCACAACCCCTTACACCGTGGCAAAACACACGGTGACCCTTTTCCACCCTACCAGCACTCGAGTCTCGAGAGAGCCCCGGTACTCCAACGATCGTAAACAAACTCCTGATCTCGTTTTAAATGTTTCCTACCGATCGACACGTGCGGCTATGGTGTTGATTATCCAATCGCGTAAGCCTTTCATCGTTAATTTCCAACCTAATGACAATCTTCTAAATGCAATCTTATTCTCATTTACTATTAAAGATCAACGCGAGTAATCCGAACGTTTTCGCAATCCATGGAATTTTTGGGCCCCGAAAGTTCTACGTTACAGAAATTTTTTACAAATGGGCTGAAAATTCCCACGCGAAGCGAAGATTCTAAAACGAAATCTACACGGATACGGGATAGATTAATTCCAACCGCATTTTTACAATTCGCCATATTTCCGGGCGAATTTGTCCCGGCGATTGTTGGGCGGGCGAATTAATCGAAAATCGATTCCCGGGAAGAGTGCTGACCACGACGATGCCTACTGCGATTGCTTCGGAATTGTTTCAGATTGCTATTCGAGTGGCAAACACGTTCAGTTCGGTATGGGAGCTCGAGGGGTAGATTCATCGGCAAGGAAGCAGCGAGAGGGGGTTGTAATCTGTATTATCCCTCGACTATTAGTGTCGAGAGGATCGGGGGCGCATGGATTACATACACTTATTACGGTAGATACGCCGAGTAACATTATGCGTAACGGTTTACGCGAATCTCTGTCGATGGGCATCGTTACCTCCCCTTTAATTAAAATCTCGCCCCAGGTAAGATACCGGTATCTTCAATGATTTTTCGCTACCTCCCCTCCATCGTTATCTTGTTACTTTTATAGAAACATCTTGCCGACAGATAAAATTCAATTGTACTGAAAGAACTATGCTGCAATATTAAAGAACTATTATCTTATACATTTATTAATTGATTATTTGAATTTTTAATCGAGGTCTTATCCCAACATTACTGGCTTTCAACTTCTGTTTGAACTATTTTTATACTTATCAACCGCAAAAATTAATGAGATTTATACCATTATAATTTATTTACAAAAAATTGAATTGTTTTCTATTATGCAACTACTACGATAAGATATAGTACTCTGGAATTTCGCGAGTTAAATAAAAAATTGATTGAGAATCCGATTAAAGGGAAGTCGAAAAATCCAAACGGACACCGCGGATTTTCCTATAGAATAAATAAATCGGCGGTAATGACACCCTTCAGGGGCGTGACACCTCGTGCAGGGCCACCCTTCGCTTTCGCCGGCAGACAACAACTGTCGGCCTATTAAACTAATTGACTGCGCAGTATACCAGCACCCACTAGGCGAAGCCTGTCACGGTTACATGCGTAAAATCGTATCCACACTTAGGCGACGTTTCACATATGTAACGCGCGTGTCGCCGAAAACCTCGGCGGCTCGATGACGAACCCCCGGGTGCGAAAATTTCATACGCATCGACGCGCCCGAACAGACGACGACGCCGGGCGTCGCGCATGGAAATCGAAACGCGTTATGCAAATGTTACTTGCCTCGGCTTGTACAATTACGAGGCTGTTCAAACTACAGTTACAATTGTCCTAGAATAGGGTTCCATGGAGTCCTTAAAAGTACAGCGGCGATGAAATATTTGTAAGCACAGAAATTTTTAGGAGTGACATTTTTAATATTAGAAATATTTCAGGCTACAGATATTTTCGCATGAAAATTCCTGCGATGGAAATATAAATATGTAGAAATTCCAAAGCTTCCGAATATACCCCAAAGAAATTTCTTTTAACGTATCAATTACACAATCTTTTTATTTAAATTTGTATAACCCCTACAGTGAGACCAACTTCCCGACGTTAAAGTAACAAGTTTAATCGCGATAATCAACGACAAGTATTTCGTCGGCGCAAACCACCAGGCTTGATTATTTCTATTATCACGAGTAGCCGCTACCCCATCGCATTCGATCCCATCGCTATCGCACAATCTACAATCCCCGATTTCCGTTCAAATCGGCCGCATGGTTAGTTGATCGAGGAAGCCAAGCTTTAATACCCGACACGCGCCCTCATCAAAGCGATCCTTCCAGTATTGATAGTCCATTGAGAGGCACATTTAACCACTCCATCGTTCTTTCGGACTCCTAGCTTGCGGCGGCCCGTGGCTCATTACTAACGTGGCCCGTTTATCCGTCGGGATTTCTTTTTTCTCCTTGGGGTTAAAGCCAGGTTAATTTTATCGCCGGGAATCGTAGGTAACAACGCTGGATAATTGGTTGCTAAAGACGTCCACGCAGTTGGGAGAACTTTAGGAACCACCGTATCACCATTATTTTGAATCTCGCAACGATTAATAATATAGTTATTAATTTACTAAAATTAGAATTCCAAATCAGGAATAAGTGATGGTTATTATTTAGAATCACTAATTAATTTCTATTATTAAGACTTCTATAAGCTGATAAATATTGTTAGAGTGTTTCTAATACTTTAAAGATCATTAATTGAAACCCTTTCCGGTACAATTATTAAAAGTTACCTTAGTTAGAATTCCAAATCACGAATAATTGATCGTTATCATTTCAAATCACTAATTAATTTCTATTATTAAGACTTCTATAAACCGACACATATTATTATAGTGTTTCTAATACTTAAAGATCATTAATCAGAACCCCTTCCACTTCAATTATTAAAATCTACCTAAGTAAGAATTCTAAATTAAAATTAACTTACCCCAATCGCACAGAATCAACGGTGCAACCAATTTGCGCTATCAAACCGACATTTTTTTCTTTCAGAGGATCACAAAGAACCTGGGGCCAACGTTTCCGGCGATCGGTGACATTAATATAATAACGCAGTCACAGATTTCGGAGCACGTCGATGCACGAGGGTGAAAGTGTCCGGGGTGTGTAACACAGAGACAGCACCTTATGTTCGCACATCGGCACTCGCGTCTCTTTCTTCCTTGTCCAGGGTGCGAGTTGCCGAGAGTGTCAGTCCGGTATAATTGGCAGGGGTCCGCAACAATATTTATTACATCCAGGGGCGGGGGAAATCATAATGGCCAACTGGGGTATAAACTGCACCAGCCTCTTTGCGGTTCGTTAAACGACGTTTCGTTAGGGGTGACTGTGCCCGTTGGAAAAAAAAATGCGTGTTGAACGGACACCTCTTTCCCCTTGGAATTTTTTCCGCCGTTCGGGGAAAGCTGGGATCCACTTGATCGGCCGGTGAGATTTCGTGTAACTAGGGAGAGTGTGTCGTTAAAATCAATTTTTCTGTTTATTTTGTTGAGTGAGAATGAAGAAAATGATTGGAGAACGAGTAGCAGGATTTTATAATTGAGGATTTTTGGGGAATTGTAATTGTGATTCTTTAGCTTTAATTCGTTGGAATTAAATGGTGCCTGTAAAGGAGCAATTAAGAGTTTAATCTGATACTTGTGATGAAGATCAACTGGTGAATCAATCACAACATTCGTATTCGTATAGAAAAATAAGAACCCACAAAAATCATTCAATATTTCATTTCAAAAATTATACATCTCCATAAATTTACCTACAACCCTCAAACTTTTTAACAACCCCATCACCCACACAGAATTAACATCCTCCCAAAAACACCTCGCCAAACCCAAAATCAACAATTTCCAAAACCAACCAACTACTCTCGAACCATCAATATTTCATACCCCCGAATAAAAGTGGAAAGCAACGAGTGAAAATCCCATCAAACCAATACATCACCTCTAATTCTCTAAAAAAAAAAAATCACACACACACACACAAACAAATTCAAATAAAAACCCAAAGTCAAAAACCATTCAACGCATTCTCCCTCGCGTGCACATTTAGCCGTCTCACGGACACGAGGGCGCGCGTGTGTGACCCTCGAGTATGATAATAATGTTCGGTAAGTACGTGTTTGTAGTTACCCCTGAGGTGAGCCACCCCCGAGAGGCAAGAGAGTCAAGCCCCGCCTTCATCCCCGTCACCGACGCCACGGGGTTGGTTGTTACGCGGGTGGTAGACACGGGGGCGGTTCTTCTCTCCCCTGTTTCTTCTCTCTCCTCTCCTAACTCTCTCTATCTCTCTTTCTCTTTCTCCTCGTGCCATGCAGGGAGAGAATTTCACGAGGTACATCGAAACGCAGCCCGTGTGCGGACAGTCGCCTCGGAGCCACCCCTAACGTGATTCGTCTTCATCGGTGTTGGATTTTCAAAGATCTCGTTGAAATTCTCTGATTCTCACTGAGTATCGACGCGTTTTCCTGTGAATTTTTTTCCGCGCGCGGTTGTACGCGACTTTTCCGAAATCGAGAACTGTGATTTCTGTGACCCGCCGCGTGGAATCATTGGCTGACAGGTAATTGTCTAGATTATTCTGCAGTTTTTGTGTTTTGCTTTATTTTGTTTTGGTACGCTGAGAGGAATAGAGGTCGTAGATTTTGGGGGATGAAGTTGTTGGTGACAAGTGAATGTGAAGTTGAAAACTACGCTGGAAATGTATGGGAGGGTTGATTTGTTACCTGACGGTACCGTCCGACGGATTTACAGTGTACTTACTGATTCTCGAATCTAAAATATATTTTTTTCACGTGACTATTTAGAGGATCGAGTTTCACCAGGTTCTATAGACGCATTTCACCGCGAAAGTTAATCGATAATTAATTAACAATACCGTAACGAAATACCTGACGATTTCCAACTTCAATAAAAATTATATAATTTTCTTCTTCACGTGGAAATAAATTATAAGACTTTTTGACATATATTTTCTCGGTTTGCTCGCTGAGATTCCACGAAATTAATAATTTTCCAGTCATATCGAATCAATTGTTTCTCCAGTGGAAAAGTTGGCGGCACGAAGCTCCGTAAAAAAAGATAAAGAAAAAAGTGAATTGCCGCTAAGTAAGTTGGTAGTCGATTCACGAGTCCGGGGCAAACTGGTCCCCGGGGGCGACAAGGGTTCGCTACAGCCATGGGGTGCCTCGACAAGCAAACACCATAAACTGTTTGTCCAGGGATTAGTCGTTCATCGGTTCAGATTTAACTCGCGAAAGACCTCGAAAACAACAACCTGTTTCGTTTAGGGGAATTAATAACTCTGGGTGCCTTGGGGCGCAGGTGATTTCTCGGGGACAAAAAAAACAAAGTTTCTTGCCGTCGAACGTTTGGGAGCAATTTCACGAGTTACAGAAGTTCGTCGTAGTAATTTTTCGGTCCACTTGTCGCGAACGATAATTCTTCTCCCGTGTAAGAATGAAGCTCGTTCGCTTGAAATTTGTTTTTTTTTTTTTTTATAAACATTTTTATCGAATAACGTAGGTGTCAGATCATTTTATTTATTTAACTGTGAGCAAAGGCCGGTTAAAACGGCTATCGGCATTTGGAAGGCTAATAGTATTTCAAAAGCCGTGTTACGGTGAACATTATTTTTAATACTCAAAGTCCCGTTACATGGAAATCGTTCAAAGAGGATGTTTATTGAGAAAGAAAGGGAAAATTCCTGGTTTTCGTTTGTCTTTTTTTTCTCCCTCCACCACCGCTGCCGCATACGCGGCAAAGAATTTCCTTTGCCTCAAAGAAGAGAGTATTCACGGTAGAAAAAAGTCGAGGGCAATTCGATCATTAAAATTATGATCCGAGTGACGTTTAATCGCTTAATCCTCTTGCGAGATTTCCGAAGATGCAAGCGTCGTTTGAAACGCCCGAAGAGGGATTAAAATGCAGGCCACTTTAGATAATAAAATATAAATTTGCGCGGCTACACAAAGACTGATCCCGTTGATCCGATACACCGATGAGTCCTACGAATCCTGTAAATTTCTTCGAAGTTAAACGACAATGAGAAAAGCAATCCCAAACCATCGGGAGAAAACACGAAATACAAATCGGACTGGACTATTAAAAAAAAACGCAACAAATGAACTACCTATCAAGATTGATTAGGATCTCACAATGTCAAAATAGGGAAGAAAAGAAAAAAATAATAATTAATATTCCGCGGTCTAATTAACCAACGGTGTAGTACGCGTGCTGTTAATCGTAACAATTTTAATTTCCAACGACCCGCAGATTGATCTCCCGTCGGCAATTATCGTGATTACATGGGTTTTTAGAACTCGTCGCGGTGTTAATTAGCAGATTACACGGGCGTTTACCGAAAAGAGTCGACGGTAGAATTAATGGCAACGTAAAAGCGGCGCTAGTTTCCGGGATGTTCTTAGAAATCGACGAATACGCGAAAAACAGAGGATAGACGAGCGACGATATATTCAAAACAGTCAATTACGTGACGGAAGTGAAATCCGGGCTAATGTAAATGAAATTATTTGCCCAACCGTCTATGATAATTCGTGTTTTAGCAAAACGTATTTGAAATTACTCCGTCGAGATTCGCATTTTCATCGGCGTTATTAAAGGCAGTGTTTAAACTCGAGTTTTCTGGAATTACCATTTACGGGAACGTATTACCAACATTTTATCACAAAAGCTTGGGGAATCTCGCGTGCGTCTCTACGTTTTAATAATCACCGACATACGCGACCCGCGGAATAACATTTTATTTCGTATTTAAATATTGTAAGAGCAAAATGATATTCTTCGCCGTCCCCGCGGACAGTCCGACCAACACGTTGAATTATTCATCGTGTAATTTCTATAGAGCGCGTTGGAACGTTATGCGAAAAAAAATTTACGTCATTAAACTACACCCGGGATTACGCTTATTGTTCGAGCAACAATATAATTACTCTATATTATTTACGCGCTATACTCCAGCACGAATTACTCTGCATGTTTTTTACGAGAAAAGCTTACTTGCAAAAAAGGATAAACAAAGGAATGACAATGAGTTGTAAACAAAGTCCTAAAAATTCGGAATAAAACCTGAAAGAAATTATTCAAAAAATCTCGAAAACCAATGTAAAACGAAATTGTACCCAGCCATCCAATCAAAGATTCACAAAAACGTCCTCCCACTCGATTCTCGATATCCTTCCTCTCCCAGCTTCCGGTTGGCGCAAGAGATCCATGGAACGCGTACAATTACCGGGAAAGAAACAGGGTCCATTTCGAAAACGACTGGAACGACGGAGATGGAAACAAGAGCTATGGGGGGGGGGCGAGAAAGACGAGAGGAACGAAGATGACGGGGATGTAAAAGCGGGAGAAAAAGAGAAAGCAGAACGGTCGGGAAGGGAGAAGTTTGCAGGAGAGACAGAAAGAGAGAAAGAGAGAGAGAGACAGAGACGAAATGAGAGTACGGTGTAGTCATAATGGAAGCACAGAGATTTAACAACGTTACAATGAACGAACAAGCGCTTCCCGAGCCCGACCCGGGACCCCCCAACCCCGCTGCCGCCTCCAGGAACCGTGGATCGCAGATTGAATTGTAAAATAACCGAGAGGGGAACAATGCGCCTCGGTACAACATTGTGTTTGCATTTAAATAATCCGCGAGCCCGCGGGTACGCTTATTCTCGCGACTTCGTTTCCCTTCTACCGTCTACTGCATACAACCCTTGTACAACCGTCCGTCTGTCTTGCATATACAGTGACTACTACTACTACTACTACTACTACTGCTGACGCAACGGGGGGTGGAGGGGGGTTTGGGAAACTGAACGCGGGTTACTTTACAACGATGCAGAATTTTTTCATCGTGGTTCTTTAGAGTGGTGATTGTTAGGGTGGTTTTGTTGTGAATTTAAGGAATTAGGTTTGGGGGTAATAGTGGGGTATTGGAAAATTGGGTAGAATATTGGAAATTAATGGAAGGGTGCGGGGGTGAGAAATTTTAGAGTGGAATGGACGGAGATAGATTTTGAAAGTTTATAAAACGGGCGGGTGGGTGGTTTTTTTAATTAGTCACCGTGAATGATGTTGGATAAATCAGATCTATCTTTGTTTTCTCGAAGAAAGATTGTGCAACACAAACATCTGGTCTAAACGATACACAAACGCGCTTAAAAAATCATGAAATTCACATGGGACAACATAGGGTGAAATAATCCCACTAAATTATTCAAAAGCCTTAAAAAAAAAGCACACACACATCCATCCGTTCGATCTTCACAATTCCTAATATCGAATCCATACTCTAAAACCAGGCTGGCCGAGTAAATAACGCGATTCTCCAAGGGCAAAGCCGGAAGTCTCGAGGTGCGGACTCGTCTCCTTGAAAATTCTCAACCCCCGCGGTACTACCCGTCTCCGATTTTGAATCTACATCTCATTAACCGGCTCAATTAGTTAACGAATTCCGCGTAAGTAGACGAAACGAGTACCGCGATCATTAGTAGAACCCAGCCCCGGCAACCGGTTTCTAGTTTGCACTAATTGTAAGTAGCGAGTAATTAATGCGGTCGATTCGAGTCCGATCTGTCCGACCGCTGACCAACGGAATCCAGAACTGTGTGTATGTGTAACGTGTCCCTTCCAGTGTGTAGGGTGGCTACGAAGGTTTCCCCCGGGTGGGCGGCGAAGGGGTTGAAGGGCGGGAGGGGGGAGGGGGATGGTTGCACCGGGGTATGAAATGGTCGACGTAGACTGCAGGTGGGATCGCGGATGCGGCTCGCAATGGTAGTTTCAAGGAGGGGGTTGTTCCGGCTCGGGTACCAGCATTGTTTCACGGTGGATGAGAATTTAATTTGCGCGACGAAGAGAGGGCGAGAACGAGAATCATCGGAGGGAGGAGTGAAACGCGAGAGAAACACAGATAGAGAGAGATAGAGATGGAAAGGGAATGAGAGAGAGAGAGAGAGAGAGTGAGGAGAGGAGAGGGATCGGATGGGTGCTGCCTTGTTTAAGCGTGGGTGGGGGGTGTCAAATTGAATTACCCCCTGGCTCCACTGTCCCCGGGGACGTTTGCTGGAGCGCTGGCGCTCTCCGTGCTTCTACGTCAGGGCCTACGCTCGTTGTAGATGGGCTTTATCCGCGTACATCCCCCTCTCCCGTTTCTCTCTCACTCCGTCTCTCTCTCTCTCTCTCTCTGTTTCGTATACGTATACGCGTGCAGCAGTGTAGATACACAGGGTATATACCTTCATGGAGGCGTTTTCAATTAAAATCAACACCGGGGGGTTGCCCTCTCGGTCTGTCTTCCTTTTCTATATCGATCTATCCCTCTCTCTCTCTCTTTCTCTCTTTCGGTTCTACCTGCGCAATCCGGTGTACCTGTCTTCCTTTGGTCTCCACTCCGTCTCTCTTTTTGCGTTTTTTTTCTTTTTATTTCCACCGTTACCAGAGTCCTCTCCCCCCCCTCCCTCCATCCCTCCCTCCACCGTGTTCCCGGCGTGGAAAATTCACAATCTCAATGAAGTCTTCGTCGCGCGTTAAACTAATGGAAAGAGTCTGCAGCCGGTTGCCCCGGCGAACTTATTGGTACTTCGTCTCCTATCCGAGACGTCGAGATGCTGTTCGTCGCATCCCTCACCCCCCCGTCACCCCCCCTCTCTCTCTCTCTTACCACCCCCGCGACTAAGAGGATAAGGAACTCGATGCTCAGTTCTACTACGTTACCTTTCTCCCTTGCACCGTTGCGACGGCGGGCGTAAGAACGACGTCTGCGAAACGCGACGTGGAGACGTCTGAAAGAATCCCGTCGAGGAAAATGCGTTCGTGTTTTTTTTTCTTCTTTTTTTTTATTCCCAGCAATAAACTAGCGGCACAACACGGAGGAAATACGGCGACGACGGATCTACGTATTTCTCTGGCTGCCGGATGCACCGTCGACGATGATTCTTTTTTGATAGGCTTTGTTAGGATATAATTAAAGAAATGACAGCAATAAGGTTTGTCGTTCGAGTTTCGTATGATTGGGGTAATAGGACGAAAGGATAGGGAACGATGAAAAAATTGAAAAAATGGAAGAAATCTGTTTTACGGATTCGATGGTTCACGTTAGAAAGAGATAATTACGTCGGGACGCTTAATTATTCGACGATCGATGCGAAAGAAAGGTGAAAGAGACTGGCGAGAGGTGTGTGGAGAGGAGATGATGGATTCTTTTCGTTTCTTGATTCGAGTCAAGAGGTAGGAACGACGGACGGTTTACTCGCGAGAATTGAATTCCGTCGCGCGGCAGCTCTTTGAATTTACTTAATCACCGACCGATCGCGGCCGATAATTAAAGAAGGTCCTTCGAGCGACGGTTTAGCACCCGACTTAATCACACTTTTAATCGACACGCGTGTCCCACGATCGTGTTACAAGAAGCTGAATCACACCGACGTAGATCCGACGATGTTACGTTCTAGTGATTGCGATTAATTGTCCGCGAACGTGCGCGAAGGTCCTATAAAGAGAGAGAGAGAGAGAAAGAGAGGGAGGGATGGAGAGAGAAGGGAAAAAAATAATTGAAACAGAGGACACGATTTAATTGAACTAAATGCAACCGGACATTTAATGGCGCCGGTTGAACGGCAAGCAGGGGCGGACAAATGATCGATAAAGTGTAATAAATATAATTACAACGAGGTGGAAGGAGAATGAGATGAGAAACGATCGAGTATTTTCCATGGGCATTGCTTTTTTTATCCTGCGTTATGTCAGGGTCGAGAGAATACAAATTCACTTTGTATGCAGACGCGTGAAATATAAAAAAAGAAAATGATTATCATCCGTCATTCTTTATTTTTTCCATAACAGTTTTTCATAGAAGTACAATTGCGAGTTGAGCCTCTAATTTTAATTGTATATTATATAAAATAGAAATTTGAGATTCTTTTTGATTTCTTTCAGGATGGATGGGCCGGCGGTGCTCTCGATGCCGCCGATAACCGCGCCCCAAAAATCAGCACAGTCGCCACAGGCACAATCACATTCGAAATCCAATCAGGTATCGCATGCTTTCCCTAGTTGCGCAAAATATGTCTTTGGATCCAACTCTGGATCCAACTTTGAATTTGAGTCACTTACAATCACTACATCAGCAATCTATCTATCATTAGCATATTATAGTATACTATATGTATTATACTATATTAGTATATATATACGTATAGTACATATTAGTATATTTATACGTATAGTAGATATTAGTATATTTATACATATAGTACATATTAGTATATTTATACGTATAGTACATATTAGTATATTTATACGTATAGTACATATTAGTATATTTATACATATAGTACATATTAGTATATTTATACGTATAGTACATATTAGTATATTTATACGTATAGTACATATTAGTATATTTATACGTATAGCACATATTAGTATATTTATACGTATAGTACATATTAGTATATTTATACGTATAGTACATATTAGTATATTTATACGTATAGTGCATATTAGTATATTTATACGTATAGTACATATTAGTATATTTATACATACAGTACATATTAGTATATTTATACATATAGTACATATTAGTATATTTATACATACAGTACATATTAGTATATTTATACATATAGTACATATATGTGTACAGTATATGTATAATATGAATAGTACACTATATTACAGTATACGTATAATAACACGAAACGAACGACACTAATCGACCGGTGGGAAAGAATAGCTAGCTGTAATGCGACAGTGAGAGCCGCGTGGTGAGTCTAAACCGGTAGGAGTTGCAGGTGGGCACCGTGTCTCTCTACGGCATTCACATCGTGTCTCTGGTAATCGAGGGTCAGGAGCGGCTCTGTTTGGCGCAGATCAGCAATACGTTGCTGAAGCAGTTCAGCTACAACGAGATCCACAATCGCAGGGTGGCGTTGGGCATCACCTGTGTGCAATGCACCCCCGTCCAGTTAGAGATCCTCCGACGTGCCGGCGCCATGCCGGTTTCCTCCAGGAGATGCGGCATGATTACGCGAAGGGAAGCCGAGCGTCTCTGTAAATCGTTCCTCGGCGACAATGCGCCCCCCAGGTTAGCCCCTCATAACAGGTTCACTTGTGCAAAAGTATCTGTAGACACTTGCAAGACGAGCACGAGGAAATCCTCGATCGAAAATGGCGAAATTTAATTCGACCAAGTGAATATTCTTTGACTTTTTAAATGTTCTAATTGTGGTTATAGAAAATGGATGAGTTTGACTGATTGATTATTAAATAGATAAAAGGATTTTATTTTTATCGGATGAAAGGTTTAAACATAAATATGAATTTCATTAGGTTGCAGTCGGTTTCGGGCGATATGAGACAAATTTTGTTTATTCTCTACTTGGGCTCGAAGTGTTTAGAGTTCACTATGAAAAGCATTGATATATCACTGGAAATGTTAATTGCTCCGTTGCTGATGATTAACTTACCAGGCAATCGAGAAGATCCGTCTTGTCGTCTCTCATGTGCACACGAGCGCAACGACAAAGTACTGTTGTCACGTGAGAGGTGACTTACGTTAAGGGTGAACCCTTTGACTACGAAAGGTGTATACATATACATATACACTCTCACATGTCTATCGATATAACACGAAAAGTGCAAATATTCGCGTATACATATACACCCTCCATATTTGTCTTACAATAGCACCTTCACCATTTTACCAATTGGTTCAGCATAGAATTTATCATTCTATGTAACATAGTAACAGAATATTGCCAATTGTTCTGAATATCCTTCCCTCTGTATTCTCGGATAGAGAGCCTCAGTCAAAAGTTTAAATGTTTCGCCCTGCCTTTAACCCTTTGTGTTCCTAAATAATTGTTTCTATTCCCAACAATCTGGTCTAAATTATTCTTTGACATTTATCAATTTACTGCAAAACCTAACAACGTATACTCAAACAGGTATACAATATCCCACAAGTCAAACGTAAAAACTATGTCGAGTCACATTCGCCATTGTTCCTACTGCAACAAAATGTTATATCAAATTGATCCTACTGCAACAAAATGTTATGTCGACTATGACTTGCCATTCGACAGTAAGAAGTTAACGTTTCACTCAGCAACGATAACATCTCACTTACCCGTCTCTTCATCGATAAACAATTCCCAAAATCGTTTCCACTATCATTTCTCGAGCTCCTACTAACGGTCCCCGATTTTCTTCCAGATTGCCCGAGGACTTCGCGTTCAAAGTTCACCACGAGTGCGCCTGGGGATGCAGCGGGGCGTTCCTACCCGCCCGTTACAACAGTTCCCGGGCGAAGTGCATAAAGTGCACTTACTGCGGCCTGTTCTTCTCGCCGAACAAGTTCATCTTTCACTCGCACAGACTCGGGCCGACGGATAAATACGTTCAGCCGGACGCGGCGAACTTCAATTCCTGGCGACGGCACATGAAGCTGTCCGGCAATCAGCCGGACGAGGTGGTCCACGCCTGGGAGGACGTCAAGGCGATGTTCAACGGCGGCACCAGGAAGCGGTTGCTGAACAACCCGAGCTCCAGGGAGTCACCGAGTCCCGCGAAACAACCGCGATCGTCGCCCACAACGCAGATACCGAGTCTCGTCCCGTCGCCGACGCACCCCAGGGTGCCGCCGTTCCCGGAACTCCCGTTGCCGTTGTCCAGGAGTCTGGTGATGGACTACGTCTGGCATCAGCATCAGCAAGCAGCCGCCGTCGCCGCGGCTAAGACACCTGGTTTCGCATTCCCGCCGTACGCTTTACCCTGGTTGGCTAAGAGGGGACCGGTTCTGTTTCCTGGTAGGTTTAAAAAAAAGGGATGTTTTTGCGTAAGGGTTTTTAAACGTTTTGAAGTCGTTGTACAGATATATCTTTGAAATTTATAGAGATATGGAGTTGGATCTTAGGTTTTTGGGCAAGCTTTGTTAATTATATTAATTTAATATTTGTGGGGTAAAAATTGTTTAAAAAAGGAATTCGGGTTTTGAAATTTCGCGAAATATGGGTTAGGAAACTGTGCTTGATGCCTTATCGCATATTTTTTTTTAGTCGTCAATTTTCTAGACCACTTGTGTAATTTCTACACAACTGTTCTTATTTTTACAATTGAATGAAGGTAAAATAAAAAATTTATTGGTTTATTGCAATTCACGAAAATCACTTTAACAGTTTGTACGTTGAACGTAGAAATTTCCCTGAGAAGCGACGCACGGGGGCATGTAACAGGGACATAAATTAAATTTATCACTATCGGCAGTTCATTAATATAATTACACGGTAATTATAATGAGAAGCTGAAAGTTACAATGCAAATGAACGGACTCTCGACGATAGTCGACACGCGGTACAATTATACCCGTTAGACCTGTCGTTTCTCTACAATTGCGGAAAAAAAAACCGGGGAAATAACGACGGAATGATAATTATCGTCGTTTCGTACGTTCCCGGAAGTGATACTGTTCGAAATTACGTCTGCCGATACAGTAGGCAAAGTACAGCAGTAGAGGTAATCATTGATTCGGTCGGCATAATATAGAAGTTAGCCAGGCCAGCCACGCTGATAACAAATTTTCAGCCGCAAACGGAAGAGCTATTTATAGGATTAGCTTAACCGAGGCCGACAACAAATATCGTTAGTTAATGTTCGATACTCATTACTCGCGGAACTGCTAATAACGTAAATATACATATCCGACCGATATGCCTCTTGGATTTCGTATTCGAAACAGCAAACGTCAGTTTGAAATCCAATCGATCTATCATTACTACTTCTCAGAAATAATTGATCACATAGATCTCGATCGAACGAAAGATTGATTCGATTTTTGTTTTTTTTTTTTCTTTCGTAGGACCTTTACCACCGCCAATCAGTGGCTCCAGCCCGACGGAACCACTGATACCAACTGTCAACCCACCGTTACATCAGTCAGCCTTCCGTCCGGTTATCCGTGGTCCACCGATCGTCGAACCGGTTGTCCAGGAACAACCAGTTGACGTTAGTGCGACCAGCAAGGAGGATAACTCCGACGACGAAGTGGACATCGAGACGACGGAGGACGATCCCGTGACCCCCGTCAACGTCACCCCGCAGAATCTCCACTCTGCTTCGAATTCCGCGATGAGCAGTCACAGTGGTCGCAGCACGTCACCGCAGTGCTGGAGTCCACCTCGGGAATCGGTGAGTGATTTTTTTTATTTATTTTTTTTACCGTCGGAAGTGTTAGATCGTTTTTCGTATCGTTCTTCCGTTGCCGACGGCACGCGATAAGAAAATTGAGATGGATTTTGGATTGATTTAAAGATACATGCGGTGTCTTTTTATGGAATTAGGTATTGTTGGTGTTTTGGATAAAACTATCGAAAAAATTGTCAGGTTTTTAATTAGTGTTACTTAGTTGTGTATTATTTGGGTAAGGGAGTTTAATTTGAAATATTGTAAATAAAATTCATTCCATTAGGAAGGGACAAGTGCAGGGTGGTGAACGGAATGAAAACATTTCCGAGCACTTTATTAATTAATCGGAAACCCCCATTAGCTTCGAGTCTTTAATCGAGTGTGTCTAGAAGCGTGACTGTTTCGGTGCTCGATGACAGACACGTGACCATTGTTACACCGTCGATTGCAACGGGGTTAGGGAAAATGTTCCGTCGTTGTCTATTATAATCGTCGATCGTTTCGCAAACACTTGACACCGGACGTGCTGCGTTGGAAAAAATGCTCGACACTCTCTTGGCAAACACGAAATCCTGCGGAACACGCGATCAGAAATTTTTCGCAACAATCGACACGTGACCGAATGAAACGTTAGTGGACTTGAAAAAGGATATTGCGGGGTCTGAAAAATATACTGTGATCAATTATTTCTTACCATTCTATTCGATAAGGATTATAAACTCGTTGCAACAAACTTCTAATGGAAAATTACAAAATTTAATATGAAAAATAGGTGAAACCGTTCGATCCTACATTGGACTTTTTTCACAGATTTGTTAAGAGTGACGTTAAGTATGATAATGAAAAATTCATAAGAAATCACACGATTATAGTTGTAGTTCCACAGTGAATTAGGGAAATTGGTTTATAATACTATGAAACCAGGGACTTCGTTTCCCTCGGCCGGATACGGCAGACGGTAAACGTTCGATCATTTTCCAAAAAGTAATATATTAAAGCGTAACATTATCCAGGATCCTTAATCATTGAGTAGTGAATAAGGCTATATATTCCGGTCGTTTAATAACGAAGTGTATTTGCATTGTAAGAAAAGTAGCTCCACCCGCGAGGCTGCTCTTCTGTAAACGGGCAACGTTGGTATCTTCGGGTTACTCGATATCGGGCAAACAGTTTTTTTCTCCCCCCGGTTAATCGAATTAACGTTCTACCCATCAATCCAGTATAGTAATAAATGAAGTATCACGGTGTTAAAAAACATAAACTCGCGCGCTTCACACGTCCCCCGAAATCTCGCCTCAAGTTACCCCGTTATTCATGTTGAAAACACATACACTTTCCAAAATCAATAATCTCTCCATCTAATCTATTCCATCCCACCCTTGTTTCACTGAAATATTTCTACATAGTAAATTACAAGATTTTCAAAAAGAAAGAATACCGACATTTCAGCGAATCTTTCGCAATAATTTTTATTTCCCCGATTCAATCCAATGGGAAAATTAATTGAATCAAGTTCGATTAAAATTGTTGATCCAATAATTTCCAAAATATTCACTAATAAAAAATTGACTGTCGCTCCCTGGGAACAGCGATTCCGTGAACGCTAATGACAACAACCGTCGGGCGATGTTCATCGTATCGATATCATTGGGCAAGTAAATCGTCATAGAAACTAGAGTCGGGAAATAGGGGCGAAGGGACAGGAGGGCGAAAAGGGGGTGAGAGTTCGTGGGACGTAATACTACTCGACGTCCCTAGAATTTGCTCTGCGGTCTGACTGCTCGTGCGGCTGCCCCAGTCAATTGCGATAATTATTGTGTCAGTAAATACTCCGTAACCATACGAACTAACGGGCTCGCGCGATCGACTGGACGTAATATACTCACAGTGGATACACTTATGGCAACGATATAATTAAATGAATGACCGCGATGTTATTTTGACGTATTCTATTTCACGCGCGCCCGACTGTGTCGACTCGTTTCATCGGGTGTTCGAGCAGCTTTTCCATCTTGGCGACTAGCAATTTTTCAAAGTGTCTTTCAAGTTCTTCGTCGTAACCGGAGGTGATTCTCTTTGGACTTGGGAGTAGGATAAGTTCTGGGAATAACTGGTTAATCGGGTTTCAATTCGTATGAGTGATTTCTTTCATTTCATACTTCGCAACACTTATACTTTTACCGCGGTGGAAGTGTCATTACAATTATTAGACTTTAATGTCAATGAAACCAAGATAATATTATATAAGAATTCGTGTGTACGGTATTGAAGTCAAACCAAAACCAGAATGTCCTATTTCACAAAGTGCCTACAATTTCTATAAATGAAACGTTGACTTTTCCCATTCCACGCGTATCACAACCTCACGGGAGCCTAACTTCCCAAATTTTCAACGCAACCCGATAAGATGATTTTCCAACGCAATTGCTTTAACCAGACCGCGGTCGACTTAATAGAGCGGAATATAGAATCGAAATTATGAAACGACTGTAATTATCAGTAATTATCTATAAAAGGTGAACGACAGGATCGCGTGCGAGA
Organism: Mimumesa dahlbomi; assembly: GCA_917499265.3. Lineage (NCBI taxonomy): Eukaryota > Metazoa > Arthropoda > Insecta > Hymenoptera > Crabronidae > Mimumesa > Mimumesa dahlbomi. The sequence goes on along the minus strand of OU824113.1, from coordinate 2,735,611 downwards.
GAGAAAGGGAAGGACGATAGAGAAAGATGTCGCGAAAGAGGGGTTGGTCCCGGATAAGCCATCCGGATTGCCAGACAGCTTTTCAATTCCCCCTTGTTGGTAAACGTGTCGAGTGGAGCAGATCCGTACTTTGTGAGGAGACTAGCAATCCTCTATGTTTCTCTCTCCGGCCCCTCTGTCCGTCTCGCTCTCGATCGTGACGGGTGTGTACGTACATGTCGTCGAGATATCCGTCACAAAGGTACACAGATAGGCGAAAGTGGAAACCTAGTTACTGCACCGTGACGACACAGGCTTCCGCGGGGCACAACTGTATTGCGGTAACTAAGTAATCCTCGAACGTTATTTGCAGTTATTTCTCGCTCCGTCGGATCGACGGTGGAAAGAAACGACGACGGGGGGAGGAAAGCGTCGCTCTAGTATTTTCATTTCGACGACATCTGCCCGGGTTCTGTTCCCGTGTCTACTTGGACCGTCGGATAAGACCGTTTTGTCGATATTTTTTATTAAAGTGTAAACCAGAAGGGCGTAAGGGAAGCTAGAAGTGTTCTGAAGAAGTATTAAAAATCTTGATATTATTTATCGTTGGATTTATATCGGTGTGAGTGTCCAATTTGTTTCTGTGGTATTTTTTTGAAAATAGATTAATTCTTTGATCGTTGAACAATAGGGATGTTGGATACTTTTATCGGGTTTATGGTAATTAGAATCTGTGTATAATTTAATCGATTTGATTTCTTGGGGAAAGTTTTAGCGAGCAAAGTGTAGCGTTGGTTTTATTCGAATAGCATGAAATAAGGACGAGACGATTACCGTTTCGCAATGCTCGTCTGGTCAATTAAGATCTTTCGGTCGATCGTGATTAACGAACATCCAGCTCACGTCAGTTTCTCGTCGCGTCGGGTTTCCGTTAGAGAAACACGAAGATACCGGTGGACCTCTTCCGCCATCCATTTAAATGCAATTAAGCTCCGTCACGTAGAAGAGAAAGAGGGGTCGGAAAACGTTTAAATCAAACTCCGGCTGGTTTAGTTAGTTTCGACCGCAACTTTTAATTGCGCTTCGACCGTCTAGAGAGCCATTAGATTTTCCAAGGGATACGTTATTTCTTTTATCGTCTTTCTTCCCACGTCGCTATCTACCTCTCGCAGTTTCTTTCCGTCGTTTCCGTATGAACGTTGAAACTTTGTGCAATAAATCTGCGATTTTTGAAAAAATACAGATCGAGGAAAGTGTTCAATAAACTTTACCATCGTTTACTTTAAATCGATTTGATTTGTTTCTCAATTATTATGGGGCACCTTTGAGATACTCTGCGATGGAAAAAGTGATTATTACCTTGAAATTCTGAAATGGATGTCATTCGTAACCTGATTCGTTTCACTTCCGATTGCGAGAAACGCGTGACATTTTCCATTGCGGCATACGTTGACGACGATCGTTAATTAAAAAGCTCGAAGCTGGCATTTTTCAGAACCGGTGACTACCGCGAAAGTTTGCCCCCCCCTGAGTCGACGAAATGCCAACATCTGACCTTATACGTCCCTGGGAACCCTTCGGGACACTCTGTGATTAAATTGACTGGTATATCACGCGGGCACACGTTTACAACGTGTATCCACAGCCGTTGAAAAAGTTAACCCGGTAACATTTCCCGCACGACCGTGTTGCGAGCTAAAAAAAGAACTCTGCGTTTGCAGAGGGAAAATGTCATTACCGTTACGTAATCGTGTCGCTTTAATTTCACGAAGCTCGCGGATTCTTTCTCTATGTTCGCCAAATTATTTTACAACGTGCGGCGTGCAATGTTGTTCAACCGTTTCCGTTTGAAATTTCGTTTGAAACGTAAGCGTTTTTTTGCCGACTAAGTTTCGACAAAACTACGGTAAACGTAGTTTGAATAATATTCGTTCGTTTCACTGAATTGTCGGACTTAAGTCAACGATATTATCCTTTATTTAATTCGATCTGCGCGAAATGTTCCGTGGAGAAATATCGCGAATAGAAACGGAGGGTTTGCCGTGGAAAGTCGAGGGCGGCGACTGTTGATTTAATTATCATCGTTAGCCCGGACCAGCTCCGCCCAGAACCCTCGAATTCACTGTAACCTCCGTCGTTTGTTCTCGTCTCGCGTTTCTCTCGTCGTATCAAAAATCTTTTTATCTATTCACGCGACTCGGCATGACATTTCGAATAAATTTATCTATCCTCAGTTCTCAAAGAAAATTGCATCGATCACCTTAAACAACTACGCAACTGTTGAAATTAATCATTTAAATTAATAGAAACAGAAACTGAAATTTATATACCTACATAATTTTTTTTTTCTTTAGTCATTGTTCTGAATGTGGAACAAAAGACGAGTATGATCGGTTACGTAATATTGTTCCGTCTAGGTGGTCCGTCGACTCTTCCTAATTTTACATCGCAGTGAACCCCAATCAATTTGAAGCCGGCGGATCGGTATGTGGAAACGGCAATCGCTACATTGACCAATCTCGAAAAATAAATGAAAGAGTATTTGGGCCATCGATGAAAAAGCGTTGAAATTTTGGTAGACCGATGATGAAACTCGTTAACTCCGCTACGGTGTTCACAGTACAGCTAGCTGAATGAGAGGGGCTTAGGTAAAAATTGTTTCATAACTCCCGCGCGGAAATTGAGAGTTTACAAATAATGTTTCGCCAGGGCGAACGATACAGAATGTATATACATATATATATATATATATATCGAAATCGTGTAATTTATCCGCACTCGTGGCGATATTTTTAAATTAATGCAGCATTAACTATATTTCCGGAATAAAATCTGTTTCATTTTTTTTGTCTTTTTTTTTTTAGTTTACAAACTCGCGTTTAATTTATTTCCCAGTTTTGTTTGCCAAACGTTTGAAATTCTTCGCGTTCGCATCACTTCCTTTAGTCCCGGGTATGGTAGGTGGAGGGTGGAATAAAAAAAGAAAAGTGAATTCTGTTAGAAAAGACTCAAAAGAGATCCTTTCACTGCGAAGGGTCGTTTATACCGATTTAGATCTACTTTCTACGCTGGATTTCTCTATTCGCCGGGCAAAGTCGAGCCATTGCCTATAAATGGAACGAGCATAATGAGCTCTACTTTTCGCGAGTTGTTCTCCTCTAAAGTGAAAAAAAAATTCACCGTTCCCGAATCCACGTAGCGATACTACACGCGATTCAACCGCGACTTCCCGCAAAATATAAATTTGTTTAATGATATTTATCGTCGAACGCTTTTCATTTAGTTTTCCTCAAACGTCTTTGAAAACCTCCATTTACATACGTTTATAATTCCCGCTAATAAATAATTACGATACCTCAAATCCCCGGCCAGGTATCTCCCGATATTTTTCCTCTCTTAATTTAAAACGATTAATGAAAAACATTCTGGAAAATCGTTCTGCTCGAAACGCAGAAGTAAAGCAAAATTTTATCACAGGTATCGTACAATATTATTTTTCGTCGTATTACACCGCGTAATGGTATCAGTTTCATCCGAGCGACGATAGATTTATCCGTGTTTTTTTTTTTCATTTTCATCCCGAATTTCCGGTACGCCGCTAAAACGCGCTAAGTCAAACGGACGAACGGCGGGGTAAAAAATTGATGAGCGAAATACAAAATGATGCATCATAACAAGTAACTTCGGCTCGCGGAATCGAACGGATAACGCTCTCAAATAAAGCCGGGGCATTATCGAGAGTATAATCAATTTCCCGGCATAATTCCGCAACACGGCTATGAACTCGGTCGAGATCAACCGACCGGAAATGATTCGACTAACACGATTGCGTACTACTTTTGCACCCGACGAGTGGCCCGCATCCCCGATTCGAACTTCCATCACTTCGTAATCGTACTTATTTTCCATTATTACAATCCCACCCCTCCTCCCTCCTGTGCCTCTTCTCTGCTCGATAGGGATTTTCGTCCACGGATCTCGATCCCCCGAAATCAGTCGCAGAAATTTGTGTATCTGGAATAAATCGCAACGACGTCCGCGAATCCGGAACCCCTGGGGACTATTCAATTTTTACACTCCTACATTGTGGTGTATATTATTAAAAAAAAAAAGGTCATATTCTTGCGAACGTGGGAGGAATGAACGAAACGTCGCGACGCGGCAATCTTCGAAAAGTGAAACGGTCGTCTGTCGTCACCCATAAAACAAAAAAAAAACGAAAGAACCATCCTGGAATGGGCGACGAAAAAAAAACTGCGTCCCCTGCAATATCAATTAAAAGCCACCAGTCCAATCAAACCCTAATGGTATCAAAAAACCATCCACCGAAGAAGATCAACGGGGAGAAATATTTCTCTCTCCCTCTCTCTCTCTCTCTCTCTCTCCCTCCACACACACACACCCGAAACCCATGGAAAACGAGAACCTCGCGTACCCGGAAAAGCCCAGGGCGTATAAACAAAAAAAAAAGAAGAAAAAAACATACAAAACTCCTGTTTATAGAGGACGCATCACGGCGTGTCCATCGGACAGCCATCCTCCTACAACACGTATCCCCGGGTGGTAGTCGAAACTTTTGCCGTTTACGTAAAATCCATCCGGTACAGAAACGAAGCGCAGCAGCAGCAGCAGCAGGAGGCGGCGGCGTCGGCGGCGGTGGCGAGGGGATGCCGGTGGCGCACGCTACGATTGTTTCGCCGTAATCCTTTATTGGATCAACGGGGCTGAAACAATTGAGCGGGCCATAACGCGAGGATGGGCTGGTGCAGAGGCAGACGAGCGTGTCGGGTTTTCGGTCTGGCGATGCCGATGGTGCCGGCCGAACCGAAGGGCCTGAAAGCGTGTGCGGGGGGAAGGGGAAAGGGTGGACGAAAGGGGGCAGTGGTAGGGGGTAGATAAACGAGGGTGGGCTCCGATGATGGGGGGCGGGGAAGGATTTCTACCTACTTTGCCGGGTGAACGGAGTTACAAATGGGAGAACGCGGAACTCATCCGCAAGTGGAGACTTTCGCCGTCCCTTTCCCCTCGGCTATCTGTTTATCTGGCTGCCGATTTATCATTCGCCCCGGGTAGGTTTCTTTTTCTTTATTTTCGCGCGGAGATCTCGCGTCGGGACCTTCTGCGAGTCGGTCCCGGGTTAACCGGGATGTCTTCGCGGTTTCTCGTTAGACGCGAGCTTCGTTCGCGTTGGACCACTTTGTTATTTTGTTTGGAATAGCGGAAACTAAGAAAGTGTGTTGCATTTTGAAAATTTGTCTGTATGGTATGGAATTAATTTGACCGACACGAGAAACAAATTAAAACAGGAATCTTCTTTATCATCTCACATTTCTCCAGGAAATCAACAGTACTTACGATCCCGCGGTTAATTTCCAATGAGAATACAGAATTCAAAAAAAGGATTCACCTCTCACTTTATTCTCACAATCCACAGTGCCGTACGTTGTTGAAACTCCTTCCCCTGCTCTTTCAGAAGGGGGAGGGGGCGTAAAACAAGTAACATTCTCGCGTATCACGTACGAGCGATATAATAACCAGGCGATCGGCCAAAACACGTAACGAGGCCTTCATGCCTCGAATTTTTCCAGCATCTCTGCCTCGCATCTCCGAGTACTGTGTCGTTCTTTGTCTTCACCCCTTCCGCCAACCCTGAGATTTGTCTTGCCGACGATTTACCCGCGAGGGCACGTAACAGCGTCCAGGGAAAAGGAAAAAAAAACCACACCGCGTTATACCTGGAATTTGTTGCGATTTCAATCTACACGTTACCCCCCTCTGTTTCACTGACAAAACGGATCTGTTTATCTGCGCTCGTACACGTTCATCTAAAAAATCAGATCCATTTACAAATACGGATAATTTATTTAGCAATTCTTTTCGCGCCAAATCTGCGAAGTGGCAGTCTTCGAAATTTAGAAGTTTATAACTTTCAAAGTTATATTCAGTGATCATCGAAACAGAAATATATTTTTATTAATGTTATTTAAAAATGATTATCTTCATTATGTCTCATACTAAATCGACCATTATCTGTGTTCAACTATAAAATTATAACTACATAAAAATAAGTGTACATAAATTGTCGACAGATTAATTCATTAAACAATTTTTCTTCTCGGTGCAAAACTATCGCAGTGTCAGACTTCCTCAACCTTTTCATCTTCGATTTAACTACCCTAACGAAAACATGACGCAAGTGGAATAAATTGATGAGAATCCTCAACGAGGATTACCCATCGTTAAGGCAGCAAAAAAAAGGAAGATGAGGAACGGGATGTTTATCCCGATCCGTTCTGGAGCATACGGGGTTAAAATCAAGCTTCACCATGGCGAATCGATCAGTCACGAAATGCGAATTCACCACTCGACACGACGCCGCATGCATCGAGGTTGCACGGACATTACAGCAGCATATGTGCCGTTTGCAAAGATGTGTGGCGGTTGAATATCACGGGGGTATCTTCGACATCGACCACCTGCTCCATGGTGGGCGCATTCCCAAACCGCGTACACCATCAATCATGATACCATCAAAATTATACACTACTGTGCGTCGCGCGAGATTTTTCAAATTGACTTTTTATCGACGACTCGAACGGAAGTCGAATTAAATACAGGGACACCGGAAATGGAATTATTGTACAAAGTTTAATTAAAATCGGATGAAAATAGAGAACGGTGAGGTGACTGGTAAATGATAATTAAGATTCGAGAAGAGAAGAAAAAACATTGAATTTTTCTCTTTTCCAGTTGCGATAACCAAGTGAAATCCACCCTCTAAATGTTTCACCTCGAATTATTTCACAATGGATAAGGCGACCCCTTTCTTCCCCCCTCTCCGTGGAACGGCTCCGTACACAAAACGTAATTACTTGAAATCCCAAACACCATGAAAATTTTATCGGCGCTTCGCTCGTCGCAAGCCATTAGCGTCGAACCGACGGTTTTAATGCCCTAACGAACGACAAATGGTATTAAAATGTTTAATTAAAGGAAAAATGACGATCCTTCGTTACATATCCGTTGTAATGGTTTCTTTTTAAAATTATAACAATACCTTGAATTTAAACAATTTTTATTTTTACACATAGGTATACAAATTTTATTAAACAAACTTCAATTTGTTTGTGCTTGAAAATTCATTCCGGCGATGAAATCAAGCAATAAACGTAATCGTATATTCACTCGTTTCTTAAAACAGAACTAATAAATCACAAAAAAAGAATTCTTCCCCAACGACACGCAACCAACGAACACAAAGGTAACACTCTATGTAAATTGACAAAAAAAATTACCTGTCACACAGGTGTACACAAACGACTCGAGTGTAAGATAGATCTCAGATCCCGCATCACGAACAGATTCCCCGATTAAAATCCTTTAACGTTAATATACTCGCGTACGTGTAGATTACACAAACACATAGACATGCTCGTAAATGAAATGATCCTAATGCCGCAGGTAAACAACGATTAGGATCTTTCTCATCATCGCATACACTTTCTACCACGTCCGAACAAATAATTGCTTTCAAACGTTAAATTAAAAATTCAGAGTTCCAGGCGACAACTTTCTATTCCATTTCGATTAATTATAATGAAAAAAGATACATTCTTATATTATCATATAGAAATTATATTGTTTCCTATTCTTTATACTAAATCATATAATACTATTATATAAAAACTATAAATATACATATATTGTAGTATAGTTTCCATTACCCATACTATCTACGTTCATAGTCATAAAAAGAAATACGTTACCTATAATATTATATAGATAATATTTAATTTTTTATTGCTGAGACTAAATTTCCTATCACCAGCATTGAATCATAAAAACTCTAAAAATTTCAAAAGACTTCTCATTTGACCGATTCCCTAGAATTAGGTGTACATGAATATTCGGTAACTTTAGCGTTAATTTCTTTCCAACACATCCACACACGCACGCACACCATCGTCATTAACACACCAAGCTGACCGATCCCTCGCACGTAACAAAAGTAAATGTAATCGGCGTCGCTTCACCGTTGCGTTTACGCGACGCCGTAATCGCCTCACGGTTACAATGAATATTTTATTTCACCTGTCGGTGGGAGGGGGAGGGGAGGAAGTCACGCTCGCAATCGGCTTTTACCTGGCTGTTTCCGAAGTTCCCGTATCTCAGCTCGTGCATCTCCATGATTACCACCGCGACACACACACACACACACACACACGAGTTCGAGTAGTCGAGCTACGATTCGCTCCGTGGTTTCGCACACCGCGAAATTCTCATGGTACCCGCGAAACTTAGAATTAACGTTGACAGATAAGTGTGTCGCATGCGGCTAATCAAAGGAGCCGAACCTGCGCATTGTTCTTTAATATGGGAAATCCGACAGATACTTTAGAAGTACGCTTCGCTGTGATATTATTGCGATGATGTTGGTGTAATTGTGTGGGAATCGCAGGCGAATTGACAGTTTTAAGGAAATTATGAAAATACTTGTATCACTTATGGGACTGTTACGTGGTGTTGGGGATAGGATGGATTATATTGTGAAATGGGGTGGTGGTAAATAGGAATTAATCTTGAGACGTCTCTAGTGACGTGTTTTGCATCATAGTGTATTAATTTGACGATAGAAATTTGTTGTATTTTGGCTAAAATGTCTTTAGGATTTTACGAAAGGAATTTCATGTAAATATATATTTTTTCATCGTTAGATGATTCTCTAAACGTGATAGAAGAAAAGTGTTTTCGGAAACAAGTGTGTGCTGTAGTTTCTAATTATCATTCGTCTTCCATGATGGTGGAAAAATAAGTCAGGACAGCTTCCGAGGGAACAAATAATGTTTATTTAACAAAGCACCAGTCTCGCGGCGGCGACGCAAATGAGATTTCGCGTTTTAGAAAGCGCACCGGTCTAACCTTTTAAAAATGAATCCTCGCGTGCCCGGTTGTTTTATTTTCCGCACGCGAGTGTCGCGAAACGAGCGGCACTCCGAACATACGCTGATTTTTAAATAACATTCGTCACGCTCCGGTTTCAAAGAATTGATTTAATGATGAACTCCCCTTATCGCGGGAATCACCGTTGCGTATTACACCCTGGTAAGAACCGCGACATACACAAAGAAACTAAGTATTTTAAGAGAAACGCGCTTAAGCGTAATTAGAAATTGAATTTCCAGCGGAAATTTTTAGTTCGACGTACATCGTCACTTTGCGACATTTTAAACGACGTCAGAATGACGCATAAAATGAAAAATTACTAATTAAAGTTCGCGAATCAACTTTCATTCAACATGGACTCTTAATTATCAAAAAACATTCTGTCCTTAGATTTAAATATCCCACAATTCCTCATATTCGACAGAATATTCAATAGTATACAAAATTGCTAATTACAGTCAGCAAGTGAATGCTCACTCGTCACAGACATTTAATTATTCAAAATCCTTCGTAATTCTAGATCTAGATTTTCTATAATTCCCAGTGTCCATCCCCTTGGTGTGTCGCGTAAGGGCCCATATATCCGCGCGCATTTTTTTTCCCCCCAGCCCCGTAACCCACACAGGAAAACGTGAATAATTCACGTCGATCGATCGTCCGCACGGGGAAAATTAATTTAAGTAATTCGACGATCACTATCGGCGGAAACATTAAATAAAGCACCGTGTCCCGCTTATATACCTGCCCGCGTTTAGATTATAGATCGACGCGACCACCTGACCGACGTCGGTCACAACACATCGACGCGACGATGGCCATCGTTGCATAACTGAGTGGTTGATCAGGATGAGTGGATCGCAACACTAATTTTTCCGTTCTCGTCCCACGGCCGACTTGTCATTACTCGAAGAAAGTCACGTCGTCGGCCACGCGACATAAGTCATTGTGTTTGCCCCCCCGTTCGACACACCTGTCCAAACGGGACGTTGACGATTTTGATTATCGTCACGTGGAATTGATTGTTTATTTCAATAACGTCGCGTGCCCCCCACGAAACACTCCGCTAGCGATTATTTACGAAATTCACTTTCGGTTTCTCTATCTTCGTTAATGTGACCTATCATTAATTTCCTGATTCGTAATTTGCCAGAGAAATGGCGAAATGTCGTAGAAAATAGGAGTGAATATTCTCAATAATATACCTTTGATATATTTCACGGAATAAAGTCATTATTTCGCATACATTCTGTTTGGACGTTCAGTTTATCATTTTAATTGTCATTTGATTTTGTTCCGAGTAGGACAGTAAGAAATTGGAAAAGAAAAATAATCCAACGTGGAAGTCGGATGAGATGTTCTCAAAGTGTTTCCACGTGGAAGGAATAAATAATTTTCTAAGGAGTTCATTTCCGTAATGGAGTGTAACTCGTTCGTTTCGGAATTACATCGCAATTTCTATGTAGCCGGGTAATCCGAAGATTAGTGTCTCAGCGGGTCTGTATGGTTTTATTCGCAGGAACGAGAAGCGGAAAAAATAGCAGAGGAAGCAGCGGCAATGCGCGACGTGAAACCGGAACTTCAGCCGGCGAGAAGTCCCGAAAGCTGGCAGGGAAGCAACTTCTACCGGCATCTGAACGTATTAAAAGGTAATTATCATTCCTACGGTAAAACGAAACTGTGTAACCCTGCTCGCCGCAAATAACTGCCGGAAACTGTTGAAAATCTACGATAAATATCGGTATATATTATATTATAATATACTTATTTATTCGTTTCCAATGAAAAATCATTCTGTTACTTTAATCTAATCGCCCTGTATTAATATATAATTGTATGTAAACCAGTGACACAACCACGTCGATAACCAATTCGATGAAATAAAACACTAGAAATTCCGCAGCGATTGTGTAACTCCACTGCTTCTTTATTCGCTCGATCCTCGTGATTATTCGATACGATTTCGAACCTAGAAAAAAAAACGAAAATATTAATTAAAAACCGAAACACACGAAAACTTCTCTATTTACACTTGCCGTAATCCGGAAACACTTCCCTCTACATCCCCGTTCAATCGACGCAGATTATCGACGTCGCTCGCTATCATCGACGAGGAAAAAGCGTTAAACAAAAGCAAGCAAGCAAACGAAAAAAAAAGAAAAGGGACAGATTCCCCGTCATTAATACCAGGTCGTCGTTCGCGACACGGATACGAGATAATTACTCGTTTGCCGCAGAGTCGGCTGGAAATGGTAAACGTTGCTTAGCTTGGTGCTTAATTCCACGGTATTTCGGACTGTGGTGCTCTGATATTAGTAATTAGTAATTAGCGCGGCACGGGCGGCGGGCTTACAAGCAGATCGGAGTTTCAATTAATTAGAGTAATTAGACGCGACTGGAGTGTTAACTGGCAACGGAGGGTTGCCTTGATATCAGACGGGGGTGGATCTTGGAGCCCGTAATAACGCGAAAAGGGGTCGCGGGTGGTGACCAGCTACACGAGGAGGCGTGATTTCCACCGCGCATGCGCGTTCCCGTCGCGGAAGTTTCCCGTAGGACGGTTTCGGGAACGTGCGGAACGCTAAATATTCCGGGCTCGTTTTGCTACCGACTTTTCCTGCTTTACGACGCCGACGCCCGCCGACGGACGTAACTTTCACGGGTTCGTTTAATCCGTCGGTCGCGAAAGAATCGCACACCGACGCGTATCTTTCGTTCGATGTCCCTGTGCGACACTTGGGAAATTTATGAAACGCTCACTGTAGCCTTTTCGCATATTGCGATACGGACTCTCGTTCAAAGATACGTACGTGTACAACGCGAGTGGGATCGTTGGATAAATTTCATATTCGCGAATATTCGCAAACGATAGAAAATTCATGGAAACAAATTTTAATAATATAGGAAATATAGGAAATTTCAAGAATCTCCGCACGTAGAATTGCCGTCGCGTGAAAATTTGATCGACAACTTTTCAGACACTAATGAAATTAAATAAATCTATTTTCCAAATTTCACGCAAAACCCGATTTCGAAACATTTTTCTTGATTTTTACGTATCGATCTACGATGCCAAAATAAGAATAGAAAAAAAGAAATGAAATGACAGCTAATCACGATAAGACACGTTCGATAACGTTCATCGTCGATGACAAAAGCTACGATTTCCGGTAATGATGTGTAAGTAGAAGGACGATCGTTAGGAATAAGCGATGAAACGAATACCTACGATTTTACATACACCTGCCTCGAACGAGAGTTCGCAGTATCGCTGAAAGTACTATCGGTTGAGCCATTCAAAACAGGCGTAAGCCGAAAATAACGAGATAGCTTGCGGTGCCTCTGCGATGAATGTGAATACGGTATCATTGGCAGTGAACGGAAGCACTTTGACTAACGTACGATCTCTGGAACAGTAACCCGTCCTGTCGTTCCCGCCTCTCGTTCGACACACACATACACACACAGACACACCTTAAGTCACATATTATTAACGTTAATTGTCCCCGATTAATCATATGTTCCGTAAGATCAGCGGGGAATTAATTAACGAAGTGATATATCGTTTTGAAGATGAACGTTGAATAACACTTCTTCTCTACCCAACGAGTTCTTTTCCCGTAAGAATTTACATAATTTTTATATTAGTTTCAGTAGATATTTAAGGGAAATATTAAGTGATAATTAAATGGAGTAAATGAATGTATGGGTAAATGGAGCGTTTATGATAGAATTATTATTGTTCTCGTCTAAAGGAGGGATGGTGATATTTCGGGTAAAATTTGTATTCACATTTTTTTCATTGACTCTCTAAGGATAGTAATTATATTCGATTCGTCAGCGTACGAAATGTCATTGGCGGGAGATAATTTTTTATAATAATTTCAATCCGCTTTTCCCTCCGTAATGGTTGATCGTTCGTTCAATTTAGATGAATAAATAACACGGTTTTTCGATTTTGTTTGCCTCCTTTGATTTTGTCCCGGCGCGGCCGACATCCACGGAAAATTTTGTTAATTTTCGACAATGATGATTGCAGGAAACGAGCCGACGGAGAGACCGGGCTCGGATTGTTCGGCTTGCCGTCCACGAGCAATATTTTACGGGCAGATCCATAGTCCGTCTGCGCCCACTAATTAATCAACCACGGTAGGAAAAGAGAGAATCGGGGAGAAAAAGGGGGAGGGGAAATGAGAGAGAAAGAGAGAAAGGGAGAAAGAGAGAGAGTGAGAGAGGACGGGGAGAGAGAACCGGGAGAGAGAAAGAGACAATGAGAGAATGAATTCGCAGAAAACATAATGTAAATCCAGAGGATATGGGGGTGGGAGGGGGGTAGGTGAGGGAGCGGGGTCTCCGGCTAAATCGATTTTTGATTGTGTTGCGATTTACTGCATTTCAGTTTAACTGTTCGCTACGAGCGTCGACGGTGAAATATGAAAGAACAGAGCATGGATTTTGGTCGGGGAATTCCATAAAATATAATTTCGCGACGACAAATAACGTATGACACTGGGAAAATTGTATAATGTATATGTACGTTTCGTAGAATATTCATCTTACGGTGTGTTGTTTGGAAACATTTTTCTACGTCGCATTGTATAATATACCGAAGTGTATTTAACCGCGTAAATGAACGCAATGAAATATTCACAAAGAATGGCGTCGGTGTGATTTCCATTTTTATTCGCGGGACTTATGTTTCCGAGCGACGATTAAAATGCGAAATTATACGAGTACGTTATACTATAGCTACATTAACGGACAGGTGCGTACATAATATATTAGTGGGGGATGCGAGAGGTAGACAAAATACATTATTTTAATGTACGTTGTTCGATACGCGACGTTCAGGCAAAACTCTGATTTTAATCCTTTGCGCTCTATCGGTGATAAAAAAAAATACCCTATTGCGAGCTCTTTCATCTGCAAAATACTGTAAATTTGGTTTAGCGTGCACGTGAAGAATAAAACGATCCGCGTTGGCGCAAAGAATTAAAAATCCGATGAAAATTACGATAAACGATTTAGAATAAAATGAAACTCAATTTCCGTGAAGTCGGAGAACCCCGAGTGTCCGTCTCGCAAAAAACTTCCGGTCATTTGTTTCTGTTAACTTGACGCACAGAGACAAAGCGAAGATACAGGAATTAACAAAAAAAAATATATATATATATATATTAGGTCCGATCAAGATGTTTTTTAATAGACGTTTGAATGTATGATTACGTTGCGTATATGCGGCGAAACGTCGTACTCATCCGCGGATAAGTGTGGCGTTTAAATGAATTAGTTTATCGTGTTATCAATTCATAATCGAGAAACAATGGGATCGACTGTACTTGCTCTTGCACACGCGCCCTTGTTACCCACGCATGTAAAATTAACGTGGCGCGTTCATTGTGGAAAGTAAAAAACGAAAAAAAACGAAAAAAAAGCGAAATGAAAGTATTATGATACGTACGTATTTTCTCCTGTTACAGATTATACGAAGCAATTAAAAAACCCTCGCGCAGAAAATATCACCGTAAATACGTATATTCGTGTAATTAAATTTTCGCGTAATAAAGTGTATTAAGATTAACGAATTCCGCCGCGGCGCTCCGAATTTAAATTTACAAAAACATCGATAAACATTTCCGAGGATTTATTTTTCGGTTTTCACGCAGGTTTATCGGTATTATGAAATTACAATTGTTACAATACCGCGCACCTAGGAAGTGCACCGTATTTCCAACCACTTTCGAGTGAAATTTGACCCCGAAATAAAAATACTACAACTTGATCACGTGAGAGAAAAATATTCAAAAATATCCTCGATTCGATGATAATATACGTGATGCTCGATTGTTCATCGAACGAAACAAGTTTTCGATACGCTGTATTAATCACTTCTGAGTGTAATACAGTTAACACCGTGAAGTATGCTTTTCGTTATCATTATCTTCCTCGACGAACGTCTGATTCTCCGACGTAGAAGAAATTTCGACAAGAAAATACCAATTCGAGCGACCAGCCGTGCAAATTGCAGCCAGTATACATGATAAGCGATACGCGCTGTTGCTCGTGATGTCTGATAAGAATAATTTTAATCGGTCACGTGGAACCACGTCGCACGCGGCTAGAAAGAATCGAATGATAGAAGGAGACATTTCGATGAACGCAAACATTCCTTCTGCTTTTTACCGTAGACCGGTGTTATACAGCTGTAAGTAACGCCGTATAGATTATATGAACTGCATCTGAGTAATGTAGGTGACAGCGTGTGGGAGCACTATGTGTAATCCAAAATTACAATAAAATCCTGATCGCTGATACATGTGTCCTCGTTTCTTCTCCTGTGTTTTCATTTTAACCCTAAGATACCAATTTCTTTTTATGTTAAACAAATTTCTTAATACATCTCTACCATTTTACCGCACCCTTTCAAACCGTCAAAAATACTCATCGGACTGTATTTAAATGGAAAAAAAAATCCACTGTGCTAGTTGGATTTCACTTTGAAAATATCTATTAAGGTTCGTTATCGATTCAGTTTGATATTCATCGATCGACAGTTACTTTTTACCGTGCAGAGTCTCGGTGTCTGTGTTCCAAATAGTGAAATAACATTCCGTTGGCAAGTGCATGATCGCATGCAGCGGAAATTCCTCGGAGAATAATGGGGGATGCAAATCTGCAGACTGTCTAGGAGAAACAAATCTTTTTCAATTACTGGAGAAACTAGTGTACAGCGGGATGCACGGTGTAATCTTGGCCTTTATATATATATAAAGGGTGATATGTATATACATATACATATATCCCGGCTGTAAAATCCTTAGGGAGCTCTCCTATCTAGTACGTAAGGACGCTCCAGTGAGCAGAAACCCTTAACGGATACAGCCCTATGGTCCCCGGACGATCGTCAGCGAAATTTCAGATTTCGACCACATATGGTACTTACGTCGTATTCTCGTAGACGCACGAATAAAAGACAGACTCGATCGGTTCCTCTCCGCTCGATTCTTCCGGGACGCGGAATCGTATAAAAAGATTACGTTTAACGTTCACGAACACGACGTATGGAAAAACACGCGGTGCTTGTTGCACGGAAGGTATTGTTACTTCGTATATTTAGCGCACAAAAAGAATCCCAAGTTTATTGGATTGCAATTGTTTAAATAGAGAAATAATATATTTTGAGACAAATTTTTCAATTTGTGTGCCAGGTAACACGATATGTTGACTAATTTTTTTAATATTATCCATGATCTCACTGTATCGATTAGATTGTTTATTTCTGAAAAAAATACAGTGGATTGTTAATGCAACCAGTTTCGTAGACCCAGGAATTCGTGCGAGAGTCACGTCACCGAATTTCAGACGGGAATGGCGGCATCGGTAATAGTCAATCGCAAGTAGAGTGTATCAATAATAGCTACCGTAAAAGAAACACCGTCTGCGGCTAATGTTCCGGCAAATTGGCATCGCAAATGTGAACCCTGCCGCCTCTTGGGAAGAATCTGCAAGTACGAGTGGATTCTGTTGCGCCGATTTTTTTCGCCCGTAACTACCCCACGTTCCTGCGATACATGTTCCCGTCGCAAAAGATAAAGCTGGCAAGAGGAAATCGTTTGTAAAAGAAACAGTCTTAGTCTATTCGTGAACACATAAATTCACTGGCAAATAATAAGAAATTGACGCGCAACTCCACCGAATGATAATTCTGAAAATGAAAGAACAATTTAATTAATACTCCTGTAACTTTTGTACTATTTGCAAATGCAAATAATTAACAGTGTCCTAACTACAATACATTAATTGATACCAGTTGGAATTTTCGCATGGGCTGACAAAACAAAGTTCTTCGATTTACTGTTGTTTTGCTATAATAACTCAATTATAAATCAATATAGACATGGGAAAAATGATCTTTCTATGTATAATAGGACTAACTCAGCTATCACCCTCCGGAATACCCGCAGCGACGTTTGGGACACCCTGTATAACGAGGAACGATTTGAATAGGAGTTTCAGTCATCTCCAATAAAGTCCGCGGGCCGGGTATTTAAAGAAACATTTTAATTGCAGGAGGTAAGCCGCTTACGTGCCCCTCTCTCGTACGTTAATAAAAACAACCCTCCTATTTCGAGAAGGCGAACAAGCGGCGCCATTGTATCCGCGAGAAAGTAATTCGGCTTTCGCGTTCCGAAGAAGAAAAGTCGTTTCCGGAGGTATTCTTACTTCGTGGAACAGGAAGAATGACGGGATTCGATCTGCCGCCGATATATTTCTTCCGACTCTAATTATCCGTCACCGAGAATCTCGCGATCCTGACGAAATGATTTACCTTACGTCTCGTGAGCAGAACCGTCTCGTAAAACAGTCTAATTTTATTTTACCTTCTACGTTCTTCCGGCTGTTCTACTTCTTTACGGGCCAATTTATTTCCACCTGTCGTACGAGACATAATTTTCATTCGCCTTCTTATTAAAATCGTGTAACACCGAATTCTCTCCAATACGCAACATTCTAATTAACTCAAACTTCCATAAAATCATCTTTTCCCCCTAAAATCTACACAAACCCTCCTAATCCTCTTCGAAATGAAAAATAAATCCCAAATGGAATTCCTCAAAAAAAAAATATTTCCCGAGCAATTCGTCAAACCTCGACGCAAAGTACAAACCAACGACTTAAGATCTTTCGCTCCGATGAATAGTATCACCCGGTAGAAAGTTCAGGGCGCGCTAGGTGAACGTATAAAGAATAAAAACCGCCCCTGTAATTGGGCATCAAACGACGATATTTCCCGCGGCCGGTGATAGAACCGGGTTTTACTCGGCGGACGTAATAATTCGACGCGAACGAATCGAGGCTCGATCTCGCGGCGCAGGGAAATATCACGTGGTCCCCACGTGGAGGATATGCTTTACGAGCTCTCCTACGAGCTGATGGTATGCCTTGTTACCGGGAAGAGCCGCGCTCCCTCGGGTAATATCGTATACAATTATGTCCACAGAAGGGAAGACATGCATTATGGATGCCGCATTTTTCGTGCCCGGTAAATCATGTCGCAGGGTTGGTTAACTCTGCAAATGATCTGCTGCATCACGCCCCGCTGCCTCCCGATGATCAACTTTTTCCATTCGCGATCGATGCCTTGTTTGCCCTGGTTTTTTTTCGACACGCGCGATTTATGCCCGCGAGTTTCTGAATTTCGGCGACAATGATTTAGAAATCGTCATTTTAAGTTTCTGGGAATTTGTATCTTTTAGAGATTTCACGAATGATCTAGGAGATTTTCTTTTTCAATAATTTCAAAGTTGTCACAGGGTTTTTAAAATCGATACTGATAAGATTTTTATTGTCGTATAAGAGAAATAATTTGCAAACCTGCCCTCATAGGACCCTCTAGTTCCTTCTCTTGATCATGGTGTAATTATAATTGCGAAATCATTAGTAATTTAGACGATACAAGTCTGCTTGTAGCGTAGAGTGAACCGCTTATCGTAATTTAAAATAATATGATTCAATGCAATTTCATGTAAGCGAAACTATGTATAGCAGTAAGAGCTAAGAATAACTGTACGAGTCTCACACGAAAACAATATAAACAATGTTACTTTCAATACAGAAGTCTGTTATTTTTCAAATACAGTACATTTGTACAGAACACTTGGTATATGGCTCTAGAAAGTGAAAACAATTTGTTGAACAAATCTAATATACGTTGGTGTTTGCCGATGTGTGGCCTGATTTCTCTTTTTTTTCCATTATATCACTTTACAAAAAACATTTATCTCTTTACTTGTGCGGAAAGTTAAGGAATATATTCAATGTGGTCAAGATAAATGGTTCACCCTGGATTCCTTCTGAGGATTATTATCAGGAAAGGGTGAGCTTGGCCTGAAAATGTTTACTTTGGAACGATGCAGCATGACATAGAGCACACTTTATTTCTTAATTAGTGATAATAATCATTTAGCATTGACCGAAATCGAATATATGTCGTATATTCTTCTTTAATCGGAGTTCAATAATCGTAGTAGATTAATTTATCAGTATAAGTGTAATTAATTGTAATGTATTGTCTGAAAGTATCACTGCATTGCATCCACTGGTCGTCCCTTTACACTTTTTCTTTTATGTTTGTTTCATTTTTTTTGTTTGTTTGTTTGTTTGTTAGTTTGTTATTTCTCAACAACGAAAAGACAACGGAGTGATATTAGAGACGTGTGGAGGGAGGGGGGGGGGGGAGGAAAAGACAGAGAGAAAGAGAGAGTGTGTGTAAGATAATAACGCCGATCGCCCTGCGTGATTTCATCCTCGTTCATTTCCATGTCTCCCGACGAACGCTGAACATTCTGGCGCTTACAAAATATAAGTGGACCAGCGTTTCGAGAAACACGAGAAAAAGAACGAGGAAAACGATCTCGGTTGTCGCGCGTTTCTCAACGACGAGTGACACGTGTTTGAAACGTAGTCGAGCAGCTAGTCGGACGAAACCAATAATACGGAAGGGGAGGAAAATGAATTACAGGCGTTATGTAATTGAATTTTCCAGACCAAGGATGCTCAGTGACGTTTGCGGGGAGCGATAGATTCGACGTCTGCTCGTACCCCAAATAGTTAGATTACGATTAAAATGCGGGGGGTTTGTCGTTTCGAACGAAATTTCATACTAATAAAAACGCCTAAAAAAACAATTATCTCGGCTATAAAATTTGTTTACAAAAGCGTTGTAAGTGTCTAATAAAACATTCAATGATTAGGAACCGACGTTACAACGGAACAAAATACATGATGATGGAATCGTATACTAGTCTCGATTATAGTGACTGTGTAAAACAGTAATTAAAAATAACAAAGATAAAATACTTATGGTAAATAATACATGGAATACGATTACAAATAGAAGATCGTTTCTTCTCTTTTTCGTTCGAAAAAAGACACGCCCTCCGCAGAACAATATTCAACATTTAACAATAGCCAACATTTATAGAGTAAGATACCGATTTAGTATTTATAGATAATTTCATTTTCTTCGCGATCGTCGATCGCCTTTGTATCCCCATAAGATTGCTTCGGTCCGCAAAAGCGAAAGCAAATTGCGGACTAACGTCTAAATAAATATCGCGCGACAAATTATTATTTCCACGCTACTTTTCCGCATCTCACATCCTACCAGTACAGTGTTTCTCAAACCGTTAACGCTTTAGTTTACTTTTTTTTTCTTTCTATATCTCTTCATCGACCGAAAAGTCTCTCGTTCTAAGAATATTTATTCATTTCTTCACTTTTGTATTGCTATCGTTTGCAAGAGGACGCGAGCTCTTTTCTCTTCTTCTTGTTTTCTCTTTATAATACTTCGTTCATAACGTTACGCGCGGAGACTGAAACTCGCGCCTCAATAATTCTCACATTCGTACTAATTGACAAAATTCCGGGCAGATGCTACGCTCACGAGAATTACAGTTATCACAATGCACTTTACCGCGACTATTATGACACGCAGCCGCGAAATCGATCGGACTGTAATTACATTGCTATCGACGATACTTTGTCGTATCCACTTTCCTACGATTTGATAAATTATGATAATAATTGTATGGCACCTATACGCAGCAACTGCTTTCTTTCTTTCTTTCTTTCTTTCCTTTTTCATTTGTCTCGGTGAGAGCATCGCACCGTTGAAGGCGAAACCGCGAGAACGAGAGTCTTCGAAATTTCAAAGTGCGTTTCGTATTGCACGGAACAAGAGAGAATAAATACTATCGTCATATTTGTTCCATTCGTGCGAATCCATTCCGTGTATTAGACCGATCCGGAAACAGTTTCAGCCGTGCAAAACGTCAGCCAGTCATTCTCGTCTTGTGCATATTTTGAGAAACACTGATCCAGCGATCGCGTTAACCAATTTGTAAACACCGTGATGTTAAACTTTAATATTGCACAACATCGATAACACTTCGAGCTTCGGAAAAAAGTTTCATGCCTCACAATAATATTATAATAGATCAAAAATTCCCGATGACTTTCACGGCCATTCGTCTGTCTTTTTTTCTCGTATAATTTGCAACGACTGAACGCTGATGACGGTGGTAACAGTGAGTGATAAATATCATACATCGTCGCGAATAAATTACGACGATACTTTTACACAATAACAAATCAAACTTCCATAATTCATTACCGTTCCATTTAAGGAGTGCGCGAGAACGGTGCTCCAATTCAAAGTTTTTTCGGGCGGCATTATTCAAATTTATTGTACGAATAAAAAATCCGGAATAATTAAGTAATTTCACTTTTTCGTAATATCACAATCCGCCGCTATGTTGTTCCTGCTTCGCGTTTATAATTCCTACGATCACTATACGGTTATCACAAAATAAATATATACTACGTAACAAAGAAACGGAACGATGATATAATAGTTTGAATTGGAACACAGACGTCGGAAATTAACATGATTTCGACAGTTTACGCGGAAACTGTTCTCACAAATGGTTTTTAGAATCTTCGGATATGGCCATGAGTGGTTTAATGGCGCAACATCGTTTGTCACGGGTAATAGAAAGTGCACGGAAATAGTAATGATAATGCCATCGCCATAGTCATCACCGTCGTCGCCGTCATCGACAACATATGTGTAAGTCATATTGTATATATTCTAACATTATTATATTATGCTTAGCAAATATTTCTTGAAGATTACCTAAAATCCACGTGGCAACAAATAACCAAGTTCCTTAATTACTTTCATTGTTCTGGCGGTTGAACTCTCGTACAAAGTCAGGAAGGGTAACAAACTAGATAGATAGAAAGTATAATCGTCGCTGACGCGTTTTGTTTCTCCACGGAAATAGATAACGATCTCGAAGCAATTCGGCTCATAGTCTCGATTCAATATTTTTTTTTGTTTACTTTTTCCTCTCTTTGGCGTCGACGTATCGGAACCAACGACGTCGAAGGAATACATTTTTATAACCGTAACGGCCGTATGGATTCATCCGAAAGAGCGAGAAGAGAAATAAAAAAAAATAATTATAGTATTCTAAACGAAACTGCGGAAACCTTAGGGTAGAATCGTGTAATCGGTGAGAAAATGAAATGCCACCGAAGTACAAAAATAATGGGGCGAAAAAATCGATAAAGGGGCATCACTGACAGAAACATTCGCGTCATTCTTGTCAATGCTCTCTCGTGACTCGAATGAATCACGATTGAAATTACTAGTGGGATTATATAGTATCTACAATAATCGTTAATCGACAACGACTTCGTGGAAGAGATTCGCCGCCATTTCGAAGTTCGCTTAAACTAAATCCTAATGTCTATCTAGAATTTTCTAAATGATTTCTTTTTTCTTTTTTTAAAAAAAGGAAAACAGTAAACGATTGAAAAACGTTAAACGACAGAGGAATGAAAACGAATCACTATACAGTATATGAATACATTATCCGAGTAACGGTTTTTGCTGCGCCGTGCGGACCAACGCAAGGTGTATGCCGTTTTCATTTTTTTTTCGACGATGAACAGACTCCTAATACATATTAGGAGCCGTGCGCTTTTTAGTTTATGATGAACGAATAACGAACGATCGCATGGAAAACGATGAGAATGTTCGCGTATACAAAATGAAATCGTTTCGAGAATGTACGATGTACTATAATCAAACCGTTCAAATACAGTTCAAGACTTCCTTCAATCTTGATACCGAACTTAATGATCATCTCGAAACAAGGTAACTTAAAGAGTATCCCTAAATAAAGCATTATCGTTGATCGAGCTAGTCGAAGTACTTGAGGTAAGAGTATTGAGGGAAATTCTTGCTACTCGTGACTTTTCAATGGAAAAAACGTTCCGACACTTTGTGCAGTCAAACTCTAAAGAGAAGATATCGAGGATGGTTATGTCGTGACATGAGACGATATAGAAAGTGAGAAAAAGTGGCGCCCTTGACAGTGGACTGGCATCGTAGGTACTTTGCATGTGTGACTGTCGGTGAATATGTATGTTTCGTATTTCCTTCTGTTGTGTACTGTGTATACATGTATATCTGCGCGCGCGAAGGTCCTTACGTCGATAAAAGACACTATAACATTATATATGTACATTAACATGCGTACAGAGGCTATTCCTGGGGGCGAGGAAAAGGAATTGGGATAGTAGAGAAATTCTGGATTACCTCGGAAAAGCTTGTAACCGTAACACAAGTGATAATAGAGAGGTCTTGAAATGGGATTTAGGCTAACTGGAGCATAGGATTATTTTGTGGTAGACGCTGGTAAACGAATGCAGGGTCTTTGGTTTTCGAGAGGCGCGATGTCCTTTTACGGTAATGGCACTGCGACCTGTACGTAAGTCACAGGGAAGTAGCCTGTACGGCCGTTCAGGCTACCCTCGTACCAATTCTCATCGATCTTTTGAATCAGGGTGATCGTGTCATTTTCCTAGAAAAGTAATGACATGGTTATCTAATGCTTTTAAAAACTGATATTAATTGTAAAATAAATGTAATACGCTCACCTTGAAGCCAAGTTCTCCAGGATTTTCCGGCTCGAAATCGTATAAAGCTGTGCAGCATGGTTGTCTTGTCATCGGTGTCCTTGCCGGAGATTTACTCGGCGACGGCAACGGAGAAGCTGAAACATTGTATATTTGTATTTCAAGAGAAAGAAATGAAAAATATATATTGAGATACCAGACTCCTAAAAAAAAATACGTGTTCACAACTATGGTATCTAATTATCTGTCCGATGGTTGCGATCTTCTCTTAAAAATCAATGGGTGGCTGCGACCTTGAAGTTTATAGTGAACATACGCAATAAAGTCTTAATTATCGGAAGTACGATCGTAGAAAAAAAAAGTGTTTTAAATAATCTTTAACAAACTGTTATAGCATTACAGCATACGTTGCCGTTTATCAGAGATAACGTCGGATAATCAAGACTTTACTGTAACACGAAATTATACACAAGGTGCAAGCAGTAAAATAAATATCCTCTTTGACCTAAATAAAACTGTATGCTAAGAAATTAAGTTATTCAATTTTATAAGAGAAAGGGACAATTATCTAGCAGGCTACGAGAATAGTTAGTAATTAGTTCGAGAAGTCAGGTATTAATAGCATTAGTAAGAAACCACTACAAGCAAAATATGAATTTTTTCTCTCAGTCTGATCGTGACAGAAAGCGATAGAATAGAAACTGAATCATTTATCGCTTCATTGGACCCTATACAGCAGGAAAAGCAAACCCCATGCAGAATTTACCATTGGCAGATTGCGGCGGGTTTCCGGCCGGAAATAGCTCGAGCTGTGAGCGCTTCCCGTCTCCATGGACTGGAGACCCGGCTCGACTTGCCCCTACATTGTGTCAGAAGGGCAGACATTCAAGTATGCAATAGTATACACACAAAACAGTCGGAGAAAAATGAGATGGAAGAATGTGTTATATTATGATAAGTGTGCATGATTCAAAGTGATACGAATATTTAGTGTGACTCATTTAGAAGTAATGCAGACACTTGTTCGGTGATTATAATTCGTGGATTCTAAGTGGAACTCGAAAGGTAATCTTCTCGTTGAACGTAAGACGTTGTAGACTAATCAATCGATAGCTAGTTTCACTAATTTCTTTTTAAATAATGTTTAATTATACTCCTGTGCGAAATACTAATCCATAAGCCACGTAAACATGTGTTCGTGAGGAAACATTTTTACGTGCGAAGAAGACAGAGAATTGATCTGTCCATCTGACAGCCAAAACGAAGGACGAGGATCGTCCAGGAGAAAGACACGAGAATGCATTGTCGGCAAGTGTGTGGTTGCAGGACACGTAAGAGAGTTGCATGGCAGAGGAAACACGAAACAGACAGCCAGTCCACCCGCGAGTGTTGTTATCTTGTATTGCGTATTTGTGAAATGCGTGTTACCGTGAAGAGAGTAGTTCCCACCGTTCATGGCATCCGATGGTGGCAATGCATCGACATTAAAGTAGGCCAATGGCTTCGGAATGAATTCCATTTTTGGTTTATTCGCTGCCTCGTCTTTCCTGTAATTAAGAGAACGCACCGATTACAATACTAAATATGTCTATAAACATTCCACATACGACATAATTGAATCATTTATATACTTTTCCAAAAGCGTTTCTGTCAATGTCCTCAAAATCTCAACGCATTGCTGGTGATATTCCAAAAGCCCTTCGCTGAACGTGGCCAGCTGTGCAACCTGTTCAATCTGTAAATCGAGATGTTGCGAAATCAATTACATTGTAATTCTCGTGGAAAAATGTATTTCATAATATTGTTCGATGAAACTTACATCATTCTCGAGTAAATTGAACATTCCCAACTGCGCCATATGAAGGCTCTCCGCGAACTTGTCTTCGGCTTGACGAATCTCATCGTCTGAAACGTGAGAACCTGCTCGCAAAATTTGCGCCGGCAAAAATATTAAAAAGTTGCACTACTGGGTTGCTCTAATGCCTAGTTGAAATATTGAAGATAGACAAAGAAAAGAAAGCATTGTCTAACTCAACAATAGACGGGATCCATCTATTGATGTGATAGTACAGTAACATATTTCCGCGTTAGCTCTAAAACTTTCTTCGACAGATTAGCGTTATTACATTTAAACTACGTGTGTGTATATAATAATTCTAAATAGTGCGATAATGTACATTGCGTTCCTTCTTCATTGTCGAATAGTATAATACAAAGTGTATAATATGTACAAGTCACGAAAAGTTTATCTGTATAATTTATGAGCCGATACATTCAACATTCACAGTGCTTAGGATGCCTTGGTGCGATATTTCATATACCTGATATTCTTGGTGCTCTTGATACAACTATCGGAAACGATTGTGGATAACTGCGGGATTAAATTTACATTTAATTGTCACAGCTACTTACTACTACGAAGATGTATACGGTACTAGTCTGTGTTTCTTTTTTTTTCAGGGATAGTATACTAAATTCCGTGAAAATGTAAATGTTCTAACAAATACATGTTGAATTCCTACAATTTAACGAAACAGAATGATGAAACGTAACAGAACGTAACAAAGTATTAACCAGATAAAAGGTAACAACATAAAGTTAATACATGATTATCTTTTAAACAACATAAAAAAAATCAATATAGCCGCGGCAAACAAAACTATAGCGGTAAGCTTATTAGTTATCGCGTGTTGTGGAAGTCACGTACCGGTATACGGTGACGAAGACTTCACTGGACTTCCGAAATGAGGACTGGCCGACCTTTTTCCAGCAGCTAATAGTTTAAAAAACATGAAACCAAAATGAAAAAGCAAAACAATAGTCGCGGTAACCGAGAATTGTGTATACTAGCGCGTTATTAACATTTTCTTACAATGACATGATAAAAAATGAAAAAGAAAAAACGAAAAAGAAGATAAGATATAAAACTAATATACATACATATATATTAAATTCTTGTGTATATGTCTATAATAGAACATGTATCTGTCGTGTCTATCTGTATTACCTAATCGATGAGTAAACCATTTAATATCTACCGAGCATTTCGTGAATTAAAAAACATTGTTCTACAAAGTAATACTGCGACAACTTCTTAATTACATTTACGTATTGCAACATGCACATGCAACTGAGCATGCGAATGGAATGCTCGTGGCATTTCTTTTCTTTACGAAGAAGACACAGTTAAGAGAAAAGGAAAACACGGTGAAAAATTGAATGCACGTCTCATCGTGCACGAATTGAATATCGACACAATATCCCCAGGCTTCTTGAGGACCGATGTTAATATTTTCTTTAAAAAGTACAAAATTATAATTGCAAACGCGGTCATCGTTGGTTTTCGTGTTGCAAGGACGCGAACAGCTCCGGCGCCGCGCTTAAATAAATCAATAACGATGCGGAGAGATAAAGTCAACGCGCGACCAACTAGTATACCTTTTGCTTGACGTCTTCGCTTGCAATCGAAGTCCAACCTTCGTCCCTGAAGTTTCTTCCGGTGATGCTGAAACAAAACCGTAAGCATCAATCCTACAATCTGTACTCTCTAGGAAAACTGGAACGCATATTATGACAAGTTCCGTTCGAGGACACGGGAACGACAACTTTTTTAATAAACAGCACATTTACCATCACTTCCTTGAGATCTTTAGTCTGCAGATGGTGCAGTGGTTCGAGGAAGTTCTGCTTAATGTTGTCGTCCAACGAATATTTCACGTCGGCCATCTGCTTCATCGCTTCACCCATTTCAACTAGGGCTTGAGCTTCGGGAATTACAAAAGATAAATTACATGAATCTCCTCCCGCACAGATACATATTTATGGGTTCTACTTCCGGTACTACCACGAGAGATACTTGCGAAAACTTTCCACGTGAGTGCAGCGTAAAATTTCCATAGAACATTCCCATAAACTCTCATTAGAATATCTGCTCTAATCTTTTACACGAAATTCTCCTAAACTAATGCTTTCATATAACCAATCTAACTGTAAACTATATGTTACCCACAATTCACCTCAGCTTTAACCGTTAACTTTTACAATATTGATCATTACTAAAGTGTCTTGTAACATTCGTATACCCTCTCCATTATTGTATTGAAACGATAGATATTATTTAGCAGTAAACATTGTGAAATCTTTATGAATAAAAATATATATTGTAACAACTGATCTTCGTACTGATATATTATTTATTGTAAAGCAACGTAATTCACTGTAATATATATGGAAATTTAAACAAGTCGTATGCGAAATTTCCATACCGAAAACACTGTCCTCTCCCAGTTTCTTGCCATAGGTAAGCATGCAGTCCCCAAGAACACCTTCTGGTTGAGGGTAGGTCGAGGCTTTCGCCTGACCGCTGAGTTTGCTGATGCCCTTGACCGCAGCCATCTTCGCTCTCGCTGTCGGATTCGGCTGAAGGAATTCTTTCGTTTTCATCTGCAGCTCCTCCACCAGCTCGTAAGTAACGTCCGTTTTCTACGGGGAACATTTCACAATTCTTGTATGTCCATGGATTACATGTAATTATTCAACTTCAGATTCCCAGACTTTCGACAGCTAGGAAAACCTGGAGAACATCTTTTTTTTCCATGGCATAAAAATATGCCCAAGGAAACCATGAAAACATGTAAACAGGTACTCACTCTCTCCATATCCATGAAGTCTACATCCAGCTTGGTGCCCTCCGCGCCACCCATTTTTTCTGTCATATACTTAAAAAGAAATGTAATGGTTAATATTTCGGTAATAAAATATCAGAGAACGAAGGATACGTGAGGTACAGTGACCCTCATAAATATTTGTCGTGGTTTAAAATACTTAATTCTAATTAGCAGGCATAACTGTTTAATCGGTTGGGATAGAGGAAAATGACGTTAAAAATACCACGGTGTCCGAATATTTATAAGTATCTCCGTACATAAATATTCTATGAACCAGAAAATAGAGAATTAATAAGTTTGTACCATTTACTAATTTAATCTTTTCCCACGTGAAAAACGTTCGAATCTTGAGCCGCGTAGGACGCTGTGTAGCGTAGGTGGCAGACATTTTTTTCCCACCCTTTATAATTACTGTTGTCTCTACATCACACAACCTTTCAATCTCATATCGAGCTTAACATTCGCACGCGTGGGTGGCCTTTCAAGAGTCATTTTTCAGTGGTCGCAGATCACTGGCAAAATTCATTTCCCCTTTTATAACGAACAAATCACACCCGGTAAAATTTCGCTATCCAACGAAATAAACCAATCGTAACGTTTCACGAATGGCGAAAGCTTATTTACTCGTTTCTTATCTACCGGCGTACATTCAAAATCCCCGAAAATCTGATGGTCCTTCGTATTACGCAACCCCTGTTTATCACAGTACAGCAATCTCTTTTACGGAGTCTAATGTATCATATAATGTGCAAAATGATTCCGCGGATTCCCTTAAGAAGGGTCTCGTGAGTATTTTGTGGTCGCAGCGTGATTCGTGGCGATTGAACGATGTCAGTTAATTGCTCGTAAACTGGGATTATCCAGGGAGACGTGATTTTCTCGCGGGAGAAATTTCCGAGGGCGAACGGTCAGGGGTTGGCCACGAGAAATAACGTGGCAAGAGGTTGAAAGGGGAGAAAATATCACTGACAGAAAGGACGGGCTCCAGGGATCAATAATATCCGCAGCCGGTTGATCTAACTTGATATGCCTTTGAAATTTTGCCAACGACGATGGAAACAGTCCGAAAGTTCCTCCGGTACATGTTTTTATCTATAATCATGACCATCGAGAAACTGGCGATTCCGGAGATCCTTGAGTGTACGTGTGTATTCGAGCTTTGTAACTATTATTATCACTTCTCAGCGACGACTGGAACGAAACAAAAGAAATATCTATCTTGGTGCACATCTTTTTAATTGTGCCAGATCCTTCACTAATTTATTAAACGAAAGAATCTGTCCGGTCTACTTATCGCGCTCACACCGACATTTACAAATGAAATTAATAAATCCATTTAATATTAATTCCACGCGATACTTTCTCTCGTTGTTAATTCGATAAAAATTTGTAACGATGTCATAGAATTTCAAGCGTCTCGAGTAATACGATAACGGGGACATTCAATTTTCTAAAACAAACGACGCGCCGCAGGAAATTATTAAACAGTTTCTAATTGACATCGATTAAAACGCGTGACAGTGTGAGCGTGATGCAAATATCGCGGAACGGTGTGCCCTATATTTCCCAACGTGGAATTATGGTGTTGCAATTGAGTTTCATTTGCAAAATTTACTTCGCATAACCGCCCCCGGGATATCGATATTCGGGCCCCGACCATTATAATCGGAGCGACGGCTCGCCATAATCGTTGCCAGCTTTGAAAGCCCGGCAACACGATTATTTGATAAAGCTCCCGTACGGCCGTGACCTATATTTAACGTTGACCCACTTGCAAGAAGTACGCCGCCTGTACGCAGAAACGTAGGTAGCGTAACGCCACCGATTAAACGTCGTCCTGGAGTAAATCTGACCCACATCCGGTGGTTGCAATGTCACGCTACGTTCGATTCGATTTTATGCAAGCAATCGTGTTACCATTCTTTCTACTTTTCACAGGGAGAAAACACTCCGCCGGCTATTGTTTCACGACGTGTGTGCACACGTTGTACATACAACAGGAATAACAAAAAGAGAGGAGTAGATGTGCGCTGACCCTGAAACTGTGACACCTAGTGAACCAGTTGTCGAGTAATATGTCACCGGGTGCATTGTTGAAATTTCATTTCTTTTCTCGCCGATGACGAGAGGGTGGAAATATTTAATACGCGAGATTTACACGCTCCACGGGGAAACGATGGGACGTCCCTTGTGGCGTCGTGTATCACGATTACAGTGACTTAATCGCAAACTTGCTAAGTCTGATTTAAATCAGCAGTATATCAACGTTAGCAAGTTGGTGTGAACTACGGGGAACCTGTATGCAACAGAGTTTCCTATGTAAAGTGTCTACGAAGAAGTTGTATATTATTAGAAAAATGAACGAGCTGTTTAAATAGTTCGTTGAATGCATTTCATTGTAAAAGAAAAGTGAGAATATTGCTATGGTAGAGCAAGAGCGTCGGAGATGTGTAAATAGAAAATTTGTTTCGCATTACACCATCGGCTTTAAAGTGACTTTAAAAGTGACGGAACACGTTTCCCGTCTCGGATTCAATAAGTGTCGATCTAAATAAGCAATAATTGCACCATTCGGGAAACATTTAAACGAATGAGACCTTTACTCGTCGTGTCACAATAATTTACAACGATACGAACGTGGATCAATAGAAAATCAGGCACGATTACGATATTTCCATCGTGTTTGTAATTTTCCGTAATACCTTCCGACAGAATTTAACTATTCAAATCTGGCTAACATTTTCTTGCCTGATTATGTAAAGAAATTTAATCATCCCCCTTCCGAGGAATAACAATTTAATGTAAAACTGTTAGTCAAGTTTCCTCTCTGGCAAGTAATCCAAGAACAATTTGTGTAATTTTATTCAGAACTCAATAACGCTGACACCGTCGAGCTAAAACATTTAATTACATAAAAAAAAGGGGATGACCTACGCTCCAGACTACGGGTGTTAACGTTACGTAATCGTAATAGTTATAATTACGGAAAGGTCATTCGAAATATTCGGTCCCATCCTTTCGAATGATGGACAAGATATGACGATGATGCACTTAGGACACAGGAAGCCTCTGCACCTATACCATATCAAATGCAATTAGCGGGCAGAAAGTGAAGCGGTACGTATGCACGACCGAGACTATCGGTTTGAAGTCCAGGACTTGCGATTGACTATGGTGTGCATCAAGGTTCGTACTGCATTCGGGACCACAAAGGTCTCGAGTGCCGGACATCGTTAGGAGGAAAATTTCTATGGTGCCCAATACATAAAGTGTTCCCGATTTTACGAAATTTTATTAACCATCGAATGCCGCGAATAATGAAATTTCTGTCGTTTCGTTCGCTCGATAACGTTGGAAAAAAAAACTGTTTATACACGATGGAATACATATTTGGATCTCCGGTCCATTCACTCGAAATAATGGACATCAATTATGAAACCGATCGAGAATAGAGTCTTATTTCTATCGTTATCAAACTGTCGATTTGAGTGTGACTGATTAAATTTTTTATCCTAAATCAATAACGTGACTTATAATAGGATTGTATACAGTTGACATATATTTAACCGCGTGAACTGTTACAACATGTGCCATTATTAAGCAACGGCTGTACGTTCCTATTATCCATGGGAGATTCAACGACGCGTAGATAATTAAATTTGGAATGAAAAATAATTGCGGAACTAGGAAACTGGTACAGTGTTACGGTTGGTATAATTCGTTGGTTAATTCGTATAAGTCGCGTTAAAATGTCATTACAAATACATACGACGATTCTCAAATGCATAATGTATCTCGCAAATTGTTTCGTATTGTATTCCAATAAAATTCTCAGCTGTTCTACAGTGACAGATGAACAGTACGTGTACACGCACGTCGGTAGGAAAATGTAATTACGTTACAAAGGCACGTAAACTTCGCGAGGATTCGCGTAGGCGTCCGAGTTTCGAAACTCACGGAAGTCTCGCGACTTCGAATCCAAATTAAGTTATAAAACATTTCCGCTAATTACCATGAAGTATCATTCGAAACGCACGAACGGGCACGGGAACTGTAATTTTCGTCATCGGATCGATAACACTCGACAAATAATACAATCGCGTGCCAATCATATTTTAAATCTCCGCGAATGCTTCTCGACGGTGGTATTTAAATTCCCATTATTAAATTAACATTTAATTAACCATCGTACCAATTGCCATTGTATTTCATCGATACCGTCGACGGGGAAAAAAATTATTCGCCCTGCCGGGTAGGTATAATTATAATAGCGAAATTCATGAATCATCCTCGACTCACCTGATTAGCTTTATTAATCTGCTTCTTCAACCCCGCGAACGCCATGGTGGACGACAGCTTGGATGCTTTATCCCCGTTGAAAGGTCCAAAATCTGCAAAACCAACAAGAAAAAAAGTAGTTGAAGGTCATACAAAGCAGTCCCCGCGGCGCCGACGATAAGTACCGCCGAAAATGATTCGGGGAAAAGTTTCCGGGATGAAAACGGGTGGAAAAAAAAAATAGGGGATTCGAATTTACAGCTGCCTGGTTGGCCGTTCGCCAAGTCCGACCGACCGTCCATGGACGGATGATTTTCAATGTTATCGATCGACCACATTTCCTAGCATCATGACTTAGTTATGATGTAATAATCGTCGGCCACAAACAAAAGGAGCAATCTCTTAAAACAATTCCGTACGGTGAACGTAGTGGCGTTACAACCACCGCCGTTCACGGTGAACTTAAGTAGCATCAATTCCATTAAAAGCCCTGTGGTCTGTGTCGGTGCGGTACGTGTATTACATATGTTCCGTCATCAGTCACTTTTTAACAGTGTCATGAGTCGTGCGTTGTATCGGTGCTTTCGTCGTCGTTCCCAACGTCGCCGACAGCGAAAGCAAACGTGATTCTAAATGTATGGTGTGACGCTTGTGAAAGGGAATTAACGAGTGCTCACTTAATAAGCCGTACTTCTTGGAAGAGGAGCAATGAGAGTAAGTGTCATATAAATAAGGGCAAAGGTTGTACATAGACAGGTACACATACATGTAGACGGGCTCCTCACAATAGCTTTTTACACCGAGCTTATACCGAGACGGTTACAACGTGCGGCAGCAGTGCATAACGGCGAAAATTCTTTCGTAATCCCTTAACTGCCGTTCTCACTTTTACTTCCATCGATCAAAATTCACGGAAAATCGTGTACCCGAAGAAATATACGTAACAATCGTCTCACATAAAACCAACAAAAACACAACGGAACAACGATTTCCGTAAGATTCAATTAATCCCCAGATATAATAACACAAATATTCGTACGACGTAGAAAATAATATTCGCAAGCTACCCGACGTCTCTCTTTTCAACTATTAATTACGCGAGCCAACACCGTCAGTATCTTAACAATTTCGTATAATCGTATCCGCGTAATCCTCGATAAACCGTAAAACCGGTCTTGGGGGTGGGAAACGATAGAAATAACATTACGGTTAAATGTGTGACCCTCTCACCTCTCCGGCCCACTTGCTAGCACGCCTAACACCCTTTATAACGTCGATTCGGCTGCCGGGAACGTGTCGTCGGTCACGTCGAGGACGAGAAAGAGAGGACAGGACAGGACGATCACGATTCGTTCGTGGTACGTACGTAAAACTGCGACCGTGTAGAGATCCGCGTGGGCTACGAGCACCACGAGCACCACCGACTCGAACGTAGTCGGTTTTGCACACTGCGCCTCTTCCTCAAGGGGTAGTTTTCTGGCTGACGATCGATACCCGGCTACGAGTCTGTCTCCTACTCATGCTCGCGTTGTCTCTCTTTCTCTCCCTGCTCTATCTTTCTCTCTCCCTCCTGTACACACTCCCTTTCTCTCTCTCACGCTTTCATACCCTTCTCTCACTTTTGGTCTTACTCCCCTTTCTCATTGTCTCTCTCTCTCTCTATCTCTCCCTTATTCTCTCTCTCTTTTTACCTCCCACTTTTTTTCCCTCTCTACGTT
This sequence comes from Mimumesa dahlbomi, assembly GCA_917499265.3. NCBI lineage: Eukaryota > Metazoa > Arthropoda > Insecta > Hymenoptera > Crabronidae > Mimumesa > Mimumesa dahlbomi. The sequence goes on along the minus strand of OU824113.1, from coordinate 2,701,539 downwards.
GTATCGCTCTTACTCTGTCTCTCTCTCTCTTTGTCTTTCTCCTACTTTCTCTCATTTCTTCACGCATCTCTCCACGTTTCTTCTTATGCACTTCGTTATCAATCTGTTTCTCTCTCTGGATTCTCCATCTCCGGCTCGCTCTCGCTCTATCTAGCCGTTCCTTTTTCCCGTTTCTCGTTTCGTTCTCTTTTTTGTACTTTATCTTATTTCTCTTTTTTTTTTATTTGTGCGACTCCGTGTATTCTATACGTACCGACAGATTGCGTATCCCTCTCTCCCACTGTTTCTCTCTCTCTCTCTCTCTCTTTCACCATTTCCCGAGTTTTTCTCTCCTTGTCCTGGTAACCGGCGTGCGCCGCAACCCTCTCGCGGGTTTACTCGCGCGACTCCGCTTCTCCGGTGGATACCGGGTGTACGGAAAGCACCGGCGACGACACGATATACGAATGGATCCGATGACAGCGAGAAATCACCGGGTATTATTTGCTAATGCAAAAGACAGAGAAGTTGGATAATTGAAGCGTAACGGGGAGACGAGGTAGATCGAAGGGTTTCTCGTTCTCTTTGAATCCGTTATCGATTTAAAACGATCAACCTTTGTATATTTAGATTTAATAAACCACTGGAATCGCTTGCAAACCTAATTAAATCGTGCAAACAGAGTTTACACGGGGTTAAGAGTTTTATCTACCCAGAGAACTAGAGTACACGTATTTTTCCCATGAATTTACTTTAAGTTACTGCGATCAAGGGGCTCCTCCGTGAAGTGGAGCTAGTACTCAAAACCATATCGGATTTGTTCTGAAAAGTTTAATTGAAAGAACGCCGGGGTAACATCCTCTGGAGTTTTATGCAATTATTTTATTTTATGCAAATATTTTATGAAAGAAAATATAATAAACGCGAGGTATAAAAAGTAGTGGATCATTTATATTCATATTATCCGTCGAAGACTTAAATACCACGGAATATTCTGCCTCCTTTTTTTCTCTCTTGCAGCTGATGTAATATCAAGGAACACGACGCTCAGTTTCTGCCTTACAGAATAGACACGAGGACTCCGAGCCATTCAAAAGATTTTCTGTTAAAGGTCATCGAGTGAGATCCGACAAAGTGGTATAAAAGAGCACATTTATTTAAAAACTTCCACCCTCCCCTCGAGACATTAAAGAAAAATTACCCGGTAACAAAATATTCTCATTAAATATGAACTGTATTTCTCCCGTGTTCAAAACAATGGGAAACAAACTATTCCCGATAGAAGTTTCATCGATTTCCGTATCTGGTGTACGCGATAGCCATTTATTTAGAAACAGGCATCAATTATTCGCTGGAACAGCTAAACAGCGTAGAATCGATGTTCTACGGTCGTAGAAATCTTGTCATTTGACTTGGGGGTCTGATCAGTTGCTAAGAAACCATCCGGGGAATACGACTGGGTCATGGTGCTGCTATCACTCGATAGGAGTGTCGCTTTATACGCCCCCCATACGTCTGAGTGTACATCCGTTCCACAAACCACCCCCGCACTTGGTACAAATACTTCTAAAAATATGGGCCACTCCGGCAGGAGGTAGAATTAATCTACTGGAACCGACCGTGGCTTATACTCTTTAATATGTGTTGCACTTTTTATTAGACATCTTAAGGATTCTGCATGACTAACTTCTGCCACGTAAATGCCACTGACTTGCACCGATGAGAAACTCTACAGGAAGTACGAACGTACGAGTATTGAAATTCTGATCATCATTTACCACGGTAGAAAGACAAATAATAATTGGCTCACTTACCGGTTAGGTTTCCGTTACGAAATTACATGAAAATTCTAAATTCACCGGACTATATAGGAAGGAACGAGAGCTAATTAATGTGAAAATTAAATTGGTCCGGCTATCTTTGCGCGTCTGTTTGACGAAAGTCTTGGATAATTTGACATGAACAACCGATCGTCATAATGAAAATATGAGTGCAATTGATGGCCAGAGACATTGGCTCTTTAGAAGTTATCGTTCTTTTCTTTAGCTTCGTTAGAAACGGAAACGATTAACGATCAATTGTACCGTTTCGTATCAAGTAAACGATAAGAATGGGGACATTTTTTTCCTTTAACGTTTCGCGGCAATTCGGATTACAATTGAGACGAATTCGTAATACGGAGACACGGAGATTGAAAGAGCGAATCGATCGTCCGGTAATCGTAACAGTGATTCAATAATTTCATCATTTCCCAAGGACTCTCTATCTTCCATGCATTTAGAAAGAACGGCATTGTAACAACGTAGGATTGTTATCGAACAATTGAACGTCAACGGCGCAGAGAAAATAATTGCCAATTACTTTTACGATTTACGTTCCCCTGATTGTTTGGCTTTACACATCGAAGCGTGAAAATAAAACGAAAACGTGCTTACGCACCTGCACGTAAACAAAGAGTAACGAACGTCTATCGGTATCAGTGATTTATCGAAAATCTATCGCTACATTTTTACAGATAAAGCCTACATACTCTTTATCGTCAAGTATATTTTCATACAAATCACTCGTACACGTGTTAACGTTAAATTAGTTACGACATATCAAAGATTCGAATAAATTAGAAATATTTCTCTGTCGTTTACATTTCTATGCAAAATACGACCGTCAGATAGTGTAATATTTATATTTATCGTATTGTAGCACCGATGACTAGATATAGAAGCATGTTAGTCATTTCGCGTTGATTATGTATCATTCGGACTTAACAGTAACACTAAAGTCTTGAAGCGGATGTACGATTCGAATAAAAAAGAACATGGCACACTGGATGCGCCTGTTTTTGTAGGTTTCAGACTCTAAAAGACAGCGAAATATAAACGTGTTTGATGCACGTTATGGAATACAGCTGTCGTTACCAGCGGATCATCGGTGAATATTCAATTACTTGTCATTAAACTCTTATTAGCAGGGTGTAGCGTTGATTGCGCGCAGCTACGTGAGTCATTTTTTTAAAGCAGCGATACTAGAAACACGATGTGCCATGAACATTTCAGAACTAATCTGAGAGAGATAATGCAAATGTCGACCAGAATTTCTTAATTGATTCCCGTCACTACGAGATTTGATAATTCGGCACGATTACATCAGTTTCTGACAAGCTACGTGATTACGACTGCAAACACTTGAATACACTTGAAAAAGCCGAAATTTCAAATCACATTAGCAATGGAGGTATAACACGCGACCAATCGCAGATGTTGCCGTTAGCGAGCCAATAGGGAACATGGCGTCATCTCGGACATTTGTTGTCAATTTAGGCCCCGTCTGCCTTTCGTCAGTACGTAATATTAGAATAAACATAGTCGTTCGATGTGTATACGCGGACATGAAACACGCCGACAAATATACCGATCGGAGGTTTCATCTGATCGAAATGGAGTTAAGCGGCGCACACGCAGCGAATGAAATAGATCGATTTAAATGTCTTCGCGGCTTTCAATACTTAAAAATACCGGTAGCGAGGAATGCGGTCGAATTAGATTCTATTGTTTCACTCACCGTACTTCAATTTATTGAGATCCACGCACTGTTCGAAGAAGGAACACGGCTAACCCCCTGCTATGATTTGACACAGACGACAGCTGTTTGAGGTTACTCATAACGTCACCAGAGATCGCTTCCATCTACGCCAAGAGACAATGTAATTAGAAGTGAAAACGCGCGAAAACTACGAAATAGGAATACGACTGAGTCGAATCAGCTATATCACTAAATATAAAAATTATATAGAAAATATTGTTGTGATAGCAGGGAAGAAAAATTTCCAAATGGTGACATAGGTTTTTTTTATTATCAACATTATTAATACAGTGAAACAGGTAGTATTATACAGTAAAATAGTGCCGTTTTACAGTAGAGCGTCGTAAAGCTTTTTTACATGTTATGTAGCGTTTGACTGATATTCTTTTTTTAACCTGCTTCTTCAAAGGGATATGTACTCCTTAAGCTGTTCATCTATTTCAGGATTGAGAGTAATCATCATTTGATTAAATTGGTTATCCCCGATTAGTCTTCGTAATGTAAGTAGCTACCGAAAAAGAAAATGTTCGGTAATATGTGTTTTTAAAACAAGTATATGAAATCAACTTTTATTCAAAGAGAAATATTTACCTGGCTTTGCAGTGTGTCTTTCAGATTTATATTATGCACAGGATCGCTGACGGCAAGTCTTTTCCTTCGCTGTTCGTGTTCAGTTTCATAATCTACGTCCTCGTATGTTTCTCGTACACGTCTAATTTGATCATTATACATCAATGAACTGAAATATACCGATTTACATAACATTTCTTAAACTACTAATAATATCAAAAGAATTATTCTTACTCCAAGCAATGTCCTGTATTATAGGATTGATTTATGTCGTTCAGTGTTTCGACTATATTAAAAATGATTTTTGGAAAGTGCTCAAGAACGGTAGGAGGACTATCAGCTCCAAGGAGCGAGCATAGTGCAATAGCTAATAATTTGCGTCTTCCTTCTTGAGGAACGAGTGGCATACGAATAACCCATACATGTATCATTTGTCCAAGCACAGCTTCTTCTCTTGTATCATTGCCTATTCTTCTAGTTAGCTCACTGATTACCTGTACAATTGTATATGTAATTGTATTATTGTTCCGGCCAACGTATCATTTAAATAATGAATTGAATTTCTGATACCTGTACAAAAATATCTCTAGCGCACAGTAAAACTCTTGCGACAATAGATAAATACATAGTCATAACCATTGAATAGTCGTCTCCCTTGTATACACTCCTATAGGAATATTTTGTTATGAACGGTATTGATTGTAGTTTAGGATTTCAGTTCTGAATGATTTACTTACTCAAATATGTTCGTTAAAAGAGGCTTAATCAGTTCTGCACCTTCCTGTGGAGAAGCTTTGAGGCATGTTTCAAACAACCGCATCGCCGTTACTATGCCTTCTGATCTTAAATCTCCTAAAAGTGTTCTGAGTGTCTCTATTATAACCACTCCTCGTTGACTTAAAAATTCTTGGGGGCTCAGTAATACATATGCTTCAACTATATACAGACATAATCTCAGATGTTCTGCTGATTGATCTGAAATAAAAATCGAAAGTTTTAATTTGTTAGTATCTTAATTATTGAAAAAACCATAAAATAAAAATGTAAAAATGTTCTTTAACCTAATAAAGCAGGCATATTTCTGAAAAGATCCATTATAGGTGGTGTTGGTTCAGGTGCATTTTCCAGTAAAGCCAACCATAATTCCAATCCGTCCTCTAAGCAATAAACATGACTCTCTTGATTTATATCACAACTCAAAGCAACAACATCTACTGCCAGTGGTTGCAAAATGACACTTTCAGATCCTAAAGCCTATTTTGAATAAAAACATGCCCAATGTTAGTTGAAGAATTATGTGTAAACTAGTAATTCATTTATATTATTACCTTTTCCAAATGTACAAGAGTAGAAACTATGGCACACCTCAGCATATTATGTTCGTCCGATTGTTGCCAAAGTACTGGTAAATATGAACTGAGGGCACCGACATGCGGTTTTATTCCACTTCCAGCACGTTCAACCATATACGATACTACGTACAAAACTTGCATCTGACAAAAACAGAAAAAATGTTTTTAAAAAATACATGGTAATATTAAAAACATATACTTATTTAAAAAATAAAATTACATACCTTCGTGTCGTATTCCTTCACTTCTTTGAGAAGATTAAATAATAAAGAAAATGTTGGCTCCAAATAAGGAAAGAATTCTTCTGGATTAAATTGAAAATCATCTATTGCAAGTTTTAAGGCTTTGCTTGCTGCTAAACGAACACCTAAGTCCTCCTCTGGACTCAACGCTTCAACCATAAGTTGGTATAATTCTGGTCTCAATTCTGCACTCAATTTCACACCTGTTTCCGATTGAAAAATTATTTTTTTAATACCATTAATAACGTGAATCACTAAAATGATTAAGAAGTTCACTCACTCGTCCACTGTCCAATAAGCCAACATACACGTCTCCTAATAATTCTATAATTATTACTTCGAACTTTCAATTCTTCCTTTAAAGTTGTCGAAAACCACTGATTGAAATTTACCTAATACACATAAGTGTAACAACTTGATTACTGACCGTTTACAGCAATTTCTATATAATACTCCATTCCTACCTCATCGTACAGGTCAAAAGCAGCAAGTCCAACTGCATTATACACTGCATCTTTTAAAAGGATAGCATGCAAATTGTTTGGATCAACAGGTTGATGATGTCGTTGCATCAGATCAACTAAAACTGACGCAAGAACATCTCTAAAAAGATGGAAAAGTGCTAAGAATACAGACTCCGTGCAAGGCTAAAAATAAGACATTAATCAAAATAAATATATATCTACATCAGAGTTAGGTAATTTTATATGCGTATATACGTATTACACTAAATACGTACCCTTAAGCTATACTTCCATGATTCACCACCATCATCAACAGCTGAAAGTTATAGAAATAAATTTATAGGTAAAATTCTTCATAGTGAATAAATTGTATATATAAGCAAATTATACTTACCAAAATTTTCTGGATCTCTATTCCACAATTCTAAGTCAGCAGGAGTCAAGAGGAAATAATGAGTTACAAGTCTTGAACAAATTTCAGTCAATGTCTCAGGTGTAAAAAATTCTTGTCTTAATTGATCTGCTCTTAGATATAACGATATCTCGCGAGGATTGCCTCGTTTGTAAAGCATTAATATGCCTTTCAGTAGATTTAAGCACTGAATAATAAACTTTTCAAAAGCTAGAGCTTGACCAGGTTCTGTGAAGCAATAAAAAACAGAAAATTCCAAAGAAGTTGGTATTAGTTCAACATAGCAAGAGGGATGCTCTTGTAACACTCCAAGCAAAACTTTCGTCAAATGGATTATGAATTTGTCACACACTTCCATCTGTATACCTCTTGCAGCCAACGTTTTTCCTAAAATTGCACAATATTGTTAGAATCGAGATTGCATAATATTTATATTATAATAAGTAAAAAATATACTAACGACATTCAAGGCATGCTCTTGCACGTTCAAAAACAAATTTTAAGAACAACATAGCATCCTGAGATTCTGATGGTTTGTTAAATCCACTTATAACGAGTTGTCTAAGTATTCGCAACAGAAGTAAAGCTTTTACTAAAGTCTCTTGAATCTGCTCAACATCTGCTCCACTTGCTGCTATTATCAGAAAGGACTCAGTATGGGTGTTCCATAAATTCAGAATGAAATTGAACACATTAACAGTTAAATCTTCGAAAAGTTTTCTGTCTGCTATCAGTCGTTTAGAAGCCAAAGATTTAACGACGTGGTACAATGTTAACATTGCCCTATGCTGGGCTAAAGGGTTCTGTCCTCTAATGACATCCAGCAAGGTTGGAACTAATGTGCCCCACTCTCTACGACAATCATACCTATATGAAATTATTATATAATTAGATTCCTGACACATTCAGAGAAAATAAATTTCAAGGTCTCTGAAAATAAACAATAACCTTGCAATCCTAGCAATAAGAACTGCTAATTGTACAGCTAATTGATTTACAGGTTCTTCAAAGTTTGCTGTTAAACGTTGTCGAAGGAATTCTTTTTCATCATCTGCAATTGCGCTGTAGTACCAATAAATATTATTGATATGAATTATATTAATCTAATTTAATACAATATGAATTACTGTATTAAACAATGCTCACTTTGGTGCATTTTTCCTCCAAAATCTGTCAACACCATTTTTAAAATATAAAATAGCCATCCACCTTATATTGACAGCCAAGGAATGATTGGAAAATACATTCTGAAATCATTAACATATACCAAATTAAAATTATATTTTAACAGTATCTTAAAAAGAGAATTATAATTATAGACACCACAATAAAAATCCATGAACCGTTCTCTGAAATTAATACGATCATGGCTGATAACACTATATGCTTCTAATTCTGGAAAACACTAATATGTATTTATTTACACCACTTACGTATAATGCGGTATAGAATCCCCTTTGAGTTTCCCATTGTTTTAATGTTTGTTCTGCTGGTTTTAAAACACTGGGATCTTGGCTACCCGCCTGTTGTAGAACTTCTATCACTGCAGCATCCATGTCTTCCTACTAAATGAGTCGCATATCAGAGAAAAACATATGTTAAATATAAAATACCAGAAAGTCACGTTTGTTCAATACATTGAATTTAAATAGCCCTACATCGTTTGTGTACCCTCCGAAAAACTATTTATAAAGCTAACAATGAACATGTGTTAATGATATCATTCTGTTTCGCCTCCTTATTGTATCATAACGATTCAAAGACATTCTTGACTCTTACTATCATATTAGAACAAGATTATTGCCCGAAATTGAGTACTGCCTGTTGTTACATCATTTTCGTCGGACAAATTATCATTTCCCTTGTTCCGGGCGGACGGTTCCCTAACCTACAAGAGAACAAATTACAGACATCCGTGCATTACCTATTTCACACGAAATTCGTAGAATTATGTTCTGTGCACTGGATTTATCGCGAATATTTATGTACTGAATCGATACATAACGAAAATCCCCGAAGACACTTTATCATCAAAATGTCACACACGCCCGCAAGTCGGCATTTCAGAATGCTGCCCCCCTCTGCCCTTCCTTTTTTTCTGCACGATACAACAGTGACAGTTGTTGCTGCTAGTGCGAAACACTTCGGTACCACGCGTAAAGTAATCACTAACTAATTAAACTTACGATACAATTCAAATTAGCTTTGAAAATTGCCTCATCATATTGATCACTACTGCGCTGTTTATTCAGGTATATAAATCTCGTATCCTCTATTTAAAGGGTAACTGGCAGAACGATTGTCGCTTAATTAAAATCGTATTAATGAAAGAAATCATTTACAAATAATATAATAATCTTTGTTCTCCTTTTCTGAGTAACAAACTTTACTTCTTTTCTAACACACAAATTTTATGTCCGTATAGACGAAATGCTAGAAGATTCGTAGTACTACTGTATGAGAGTGTTAGTAGATGCAATAGTTAGTAATTAGTATGTCAATTATAAAATGTCTCTATGCGTAATTATTGTACTACAAGATTTAACGTTACATATATACAAGGAGATATATATATTTCTTCCGCTAAAAATAGAATGATCATGTGTCCACACATTTTCTTGTTATATTATATAAATATCTGTAATTTCTACTACTTTAATTTGAAATAGTATTACGATACTCGCGGATATCCGTTGCGCGCAACCTAGCGGCCGAATTCGTAGGGTACCTTCTTTCTGTTCATGGCTCGTGGCACTGTTTAGGTCTTGTCACGATGAAGGTACGAATCCGAATATATTTCGGTAATCTTACGAAAGTTATGAAGAATTTCAAGTTGCGTGCATATACCGGAAAATTGAGATCATTATAGTGTCAACATAATTCGTCAAATATTTGTTTTTTTACATTTAACGGAAGTCGCAAATATTCCTGGCGTTCGGGTCGTTTACGGCATGTAAACGTTACTTGAAACAATTTCTAATACAACTATATCATATGTTCTCTTATCTGATTTTAATGCAATCGGCCAGTGAATGAATTTTGAAACAGTGATAAAAAGTGCCTTGATATTGAATTCTTTTGACGACTGTGATTTACATGCATCTAACCTTAAAAATGATGTGTGACTCCGATCTTATGGAGAAAGTGAAATGTGCATATTAAATTTTTCAGCTGAACGTATCCTATCCTGCGACAGGATGTCAAAAGCTGTTCGAAATTTCGGACGAGCACAAGCTCAGAATATTTTACGAAAAGCGCATGGGCGCTGAAGTTTCTGCCGATTCTCTAGGTGACGAATGGAAAGGATACGTTGTTCGTATTTCTGGCGGTAATGACAAACAAGGTTTCCCAATGAAACAGGGAGTCCTGACTAATGGTAAGATCTATATAATTTTCACGTAATTTTGTCAAAAGTAACTATTTATATGGAATAATGCTAATCATATTTCTCTTGTAAACAGGTCGTGTACGTTTATTGCTGTCAAAGGGACACTCATGCTACAGACCTAGACGTGACGGTGAACGCAAACGTAAATCTGTTCGTGGATGCATTGTTGATTCCAACTTGTCTGTACTTGCCCTTGTTATTATCAGGAAGGGAGAGCAGGTGAGAAGAATAACAACAGTTACTTGTTTGCTTAACCAACCATGTTCAAGTTTTATCTAAGAACATCATTACTGAATCTTAAGATACTATAGTACACATGGGAGATTAAATATCGTTTTTTGATTTGGGAAATCGTATAAAAACTTGTACTTTTTCTCAGTGTACGAACGATACATTCACCAATTGAACTTAAACTCTCATTCTCTTCAAATTAGAGTAAAGTGTTTATGTATCAACATATATTTTAATATTTTGATATCAATGTTAACCATAGGAAATTCCTGGACTGACTAACACTAATGTGCCACGTCGCTTGGGACCTAAACGTGCTAGCCGAATCCGCAAACTGTTCAACTTGTCCAAAGACGACGATGTACGTCAGTTTGTTGTAAAGCGACCGATTACAAAAGAAGGCAAGAAGGAACGTTTCAAGGCTCCCAAAATCCAACGTCTGATTACTCCACTTACTCTCCAGGTACATGCACTGTTTCTTCTTCTCACATGTGCTATATATGACTTCCGAAAATTGCCTTGTAAACGATTTGTATAACCATTACATAATTTTACAGAGGAAGAGACATAGACTGGCATTGAAGAAGAGGCGCGGACTGGCCCGCAAGGAACAGGCGGCTGAGTACGCGAAGCTGTTGGCACAGAGACAGAAGGAGGCGAAGAACAGACGTCAGGAAGAACTCAAGCGAAGACGTAGTGCTTCTATGCGTGACTCGAAATCATCCAGCCAGTCTGCACCTACCGTGGCGCAGAAATAAAACATCTGTAGAGATGTATTTATCATTTAATAAAAACAATTCCACTTAATTCGATTGTTTTCTCGTCTTATTTCCATGTTTGTCCAGCGTTTCAGCTATTCCTTGTATACCTTGCTATTTTTAGAGTAAATACTTTAAGATTGCAAATTATTCGTTTCTGACTTTCGGCTACAGAGATTCTAATTTATACAAAATGCGTCCGACTTATAAGTATGTATCAGTGATTGTTCCTGTTGATACTTTTTAAAGAATAACAATAATATCCTTTGTTGGAGCTTTACTCCAACTTAAAATAGTTTGAATATTCCCGCGAGTGAGAAAAAACCTAGTAACCTAGTGATAACAGGTACACTGACGATTTACCTGATGTTTATGAGAACACCAAATCTTTAGACGATCGTAAAAAAGATTATCTACATTTATCACCCGTAATTTTATTTTTTGTAGAAATTTAACACATACTAATTAAAAAATTGCAAAAAATTCATCAGGTTCCAGTACAAATTTACTTTGGGGATCACCTGTGCATTATGTTAACTTTCGATATGAATAGGAATAATTACATACACAATAATCGATTATCATTTCCGTAAAACATTCTGAATATAGTTTACGGTATAAAATATCCAAATTCATGAATGAAAGATTCGGTTGAAATAGAAAATATGTTGAGCGCGAAAAATTGAAGCTTTGTGCTTTGTGTGAAATTGAAAGTGTTAAACGGTGTATCTGGAATGATCTGGAGAATGACGAAGTCAAATTAACCTTATCGTATGCCGTCTGTTGGTATCGGAATTGTTAATGATTGTAATTAAAGATCACAAAAGAATTATTCTGGAATACAAATGTAAGCTACCTGAAAAGTACGAGCGAAAGTAATAGTTTGACGTCTGCATTTACGACAGTGAATATGTGGGTGTTTCATAAAGCAATATCAGATATTTCATAATTATAATAATATTCATCCTTATTTTCACTTCCTATTTAATCTAAACATGTTTTCCATAATATTCAACCTGCAACAAACCTTAGAAGATATCATAGGTAAAGATGTTATTTTATATTTGTTTTTTGGTATCTTAGGTATCTTGTAATGAGTAACGCCGACGTTCGTAATTTACGCGTAAACAACTGTCAAAATTATAAGCATGTTTAGATCGTAGTTTATTAATTAGTCGGTGGTTTCGCATATTTTGTTTTGATATGTTAAATAGAATCAATGTTTATCACTATACAATGAATTGTATATTACAATAAATTTCTTTTAATTTCTGCCTTTTTATTGTGTTACTTAAAGAATGTATGATATCAACTGAATAATATATTCCATAATAATAAATAATTTATCAAATATTTTTAGTTGAATACATCGACGTGGACTTTACGCTTTGGTTATCATGGCTATTAATGCCACTTTTAATTACATTTTTACTCCCCCTTGTAATTGTAATGTTACTATATGTAACTGCACTAATATTATACGTCTACAAGTTACACAGGTATGTGATTTCTAATTCCATCACTTAAATAATAGACAAAATGCATTAAGGATTAATCAAATATTATAGTTTGCTAATTTACGTGCAAATAATGTACATACATTATGTTATTCTCATAGAGTTAGACTGAGAAATGCATATGGTACAGATTGGAGGAATGCAGCACGTAACGTAGTTGCTGCTGTGTGGGATGCACATGGCTGGATCTGGCATGGTATGGTACAAAGTTTTCTTATTTATCTTATTACAGGTCACGCACAAGTCATTATCTATTAAACTCTGTTATTTTACATTTCTAACAGGATATGAAGTCGTTGGTGTTGAAAATATTCCAGAGGATCAACCAGTTTTATTTGTGTATTACCATGGAGCTATTCCCATAGATGTTTATTACTTTATATCAAAAGTATTCCTTCACAACTCAAGATTAATCCATACAGTAGCAGACAGATTTTTATTTAATGTACCTGGGTGGTCCATTATTTCTGATGTATTGAAAGTCATACCTGGCACCATCCAAACATGTTCAAACATTTTAAAAGAGGGAAACATGCTGGCTATATCACCTGGTGGTGTGTATGAAGCTCAATTTGGTGATGCTTATTATCAACTTATGTGGAAAAAAAGACTCGGTTTTGCAAAAGCTGCATTAGATGCCAAAGTGGTATGTTAATCCATTGCTTTATTATGTTTGTATAATTTCAAACAATATTGTAACATTAAAATTGTTTTATAGTGCATTATTCCATTCTTTACGAAGAATGTTAGAGAAGCATTTCGAACTATTAGTTGGGGTAGAAGGATATGGTTAAGGATATATGCTGCAACAAGATTTCCTTTTGTCCCTATCTATGGGGGTTTTCCAGTAAAATTAATCACATATGTCGGTAAACCAATTCCATATGATGGTAGTCTTACACCTGAAGAATTACAATTAAAGGTAAAAATTATAACTTTTACGTTTTATTCATATATGACAAACAAGATTAGGTACTATAGATGCAAATCTTTGCTTTCAGGTTGCAGATGCCCTTAGTAATTTAATAAAAGAGCATCAAAGATTACCTGGAAGTATCTCATTAGCTTTATTAGAAAGAGTGTACAATGCTGGATCAAAACAGAATTAATCATAGATTCTATTATATATTTAGATAAATGAGCACCAGGACTATGAAGCGTATAGGTAATACAAATGCAGAGAAATATTTAAATATAGAGTAATATATTATATTTCTTTTTCATTTTTTAATATTATGTTTTGGAAATTATGGTGCTAAACTTTTGATAGTAATTATTGGTGATGTTATATCAAGTTTAAGTGACTTTAGGGTATGAAAATATGAATTAATTATACACAGCTAATGTACTTAATTTTTAAAAGTTACTGTGTAAGTTAAGTTTTACAAACGATAATACGAAATATCCAATAAGATTATTCCAGTTTGGATAAGTTTTTTTATGTGAATATTGACATGAATATTTTATGACCAATTCAATTTATTCTATAAGTATTGGAATCCCGGTTTTCGTCTTATGTACTGCTTCCAAAACTTATTTGGAAGATCTTTATACCTTGTGTCTTCGTAATACAAATGTAACAGCATGTAAGAGTAGATACAATGTTTTTGTAAAACATTGTCTCCATTGTGATCTGCTAATAATTCCATATATTGTTACATATGTACTTATGTAGGGAATTTATGTTATTTATTACTTTTATATGTAAATACATGAAAGCACGAATAAAATTACTAAAAATTATGTTCTGTAACTTTCAATACTTCATCATTCTTGTTCTCGACAGTTAACATTACTTCTAATGCGAATTGATCGATTTCGAAATGATTATTAAGTACAAGAATAAATTAAACTACTTAATTCAACGAGATAATCAGATAAGAATCTGATGCGAAAAAAGAACACATAGAAACATTATGGAATATTAAAAATCAAGCTGATTCAACCACAGATGAGATATAGGTATAGATCTATCCCTGGTATGCTTTTCAATGTCGCTGGTATTTAGCCCTCTTATCATGTTAGTGTCACTCTCAATGTTACCATTTTGGGTTTGGATCTAGGATGATCGTGGGTTAATTGGTAAACCTAAGATTATAAAACTCTTAAGTCATAATAAAAACATGATTTTTAATATCTTAAAAAGAACGCAATTTCTCGACACAAGTATCAATGTTCTCAATTATCTTTTTTTATTTCTTATAAGGAATCGTTCCGTCATTTTGGTGTCGCTCTATACTGGAAACCTACGCACACTGAAGCTTTAGTACGTCGGTAATTCAGTTCCCAGACACGAACTCCCACTAAGTGATAGGTCTATGGTATATTTCGTCTGTGATTCAAGATTGCCGGGGTCGGAAACATTTTCATCGATCGCGACAACCTAACCGGAAGCCATGAAATCGCAGCGACCCTGTCGGCGGCTTTTCCAGTTAAAATTTCTTTCCCGAGGGTATCTTCAGGTATCTCGTTATATTCACCGAACGGCATTGGACTAGCATCGGTTTCTACGGTTGTGAGGACCACGTTTATGTGAATTCTACTTACCGGTACCAGCTAGCCGGCTTACTCTAATAAGATTTACACACTCCTTCATTGAAGTTCTACTTGTTCCGGTAGAAAATACGCAATCATGGGCGTGGATGTCGAAGTTCTTTCTCCTGGAGATGGTAATTATTCCTACGATATTCTACGGTATTTCCCATTTCCTCATACGATTGTCGCTCCACCAAGGAAGTCTCTACACTTTCCTAATCAGTCTCGTTGAAATTCAATTAATCTTGTCACGATCGAAACTTATTGCGACTTTTCGTTGGCACGATTTATTTACAACCTTAAAATCTATGAAAAGCATGGTTCTCTGACCCGTTCCAAATAAGGTGATTTCGATCGTTGCTTAATCCGTTTGTCCGATATACGGAAGTTGGTTAATTGCGACGTTTCATTCATAATGAACCTTTGATCTTAATATTCCTTCTGTATGTGTAGGTCAGACATATCCAAAGACTGGACAAACTGTAGTTGTCCACTACACAGGTAAATATGTTTGATAGTAAATCTTTACCGTATTGAAATTATGAATATTTTACCAGACATTATAGTTTGTTGGTTGTACATTTAACCCTTTCATCCCAGAATATACATTTTTCCCCTAAATCAAAGAGGGGGGCTAAGAATAGCTGCTTTCAAGTGCAATGGAAGGTTTTCAGTGAAAGATATAAGGTGATCTGCTTCAGATGAATGAAGGGAGGCCGTGTAAATGTGTCTCAATGGGGTTTTACAATTTCTTTTATTTTTAAGGCATTTTCTAGCTTTTCGGTACTTTAAAATGTCTGTATACCATTGGGGATGAAAGGGTTAATAATCAATGTTATAATGCAATAGACTTGTTTTTAATAAACCATACTCATTCAGGTACAACACACTTTTCGATACATTTATTGTATTTTTAAAATTATTATATGCATTTCTACTGTCTTAGTGAATAATAAATTTCAAGGTCTTGATCAGAAGCATTAAATCTTCTGCAGGTACCCTCAATAACGGAAAGAAGTTTGACTCCAGTAGGGACCGTGGTGTACCATTCAAGTTTAAGATCGGTAAGGGAGAAGTTATCAAAGGCTGGGACCAAGGAGTTGCTCAAATGTGTGTCGGAGAACGTGCTAGGTTAACTTGTTCACCAGACTTTGCCTATGGTAGCCGAGGACATCCTGGAGTATATCCTTTAATACAACATGAAGTTGATCATGAAACTCATGATTACTTTTTCAAATATTCCCTTTAGTGAACATTTTTCATTATTTGTAATTTTGTAAAGTTTATATTAATATTAGTATATAGGAATTACTTAAACCATTTTTAGGAACATATTTTACTATATTATCCTTGACAAAGGCACACTATCCCTCCGAATGCTGTTCTTATCTTCGATGTGGAGCTGTTGAAGGTGGAGCCTTGAAGTACCTTCCAGGGTGTACCAAATCGACTACACACATCAGAACAACTGATAATTAAACAAACGCTTGAAATTGCATTATGTTAAGTAGTCAATGCATGAGTGGTATGTCACATAATGACCTTAATTCAATCGCTCATTTATTGATATAATACAATGAACAATTTTTTACAAAAGCAAATTTACAAGATCTTTATCACAAATTTATTGTCACACAAGTATACAAATTGTAGATCACAATCACCTATACAAGTGTTTGATAACCAGATTTTATAGCCCGTAAGGAAACACATTGCATGCTTTTGCATTTTAATAGTATTTCTTTCCACAACCCGTTTTTTACACACATGGCATTCCCACTATGAGTGATTGAATTAACGAATTCTTAAAGCATTTGACGTGTAATTTGACATCTGTGTTCATTCCAATTACTTAGTACATAATAAACGATCACCTGGGTATTTTGTACAAAAACTTTCAATGATGCAAAAAATTGTAATTGTACTAAATAATGTAACAGCATGAACCTTTACACGAAAAAATTCAATAAAAAATTGTTTTGTCTCAAAATTTGTATTTCTTTTTATTTTGGTTCCTTCTGATAATTATGGGATATCAAAAAAACGAAGGGAGGCTAAGGAATTATATAGAAATTTCATTTTTTCTCATTTAAATATGGTATACATGTATATTATAACATTATTCACAATGTTAACGTTTTGCATGTGTATACATGCATTATAACAATAAACATACATTGTTTGTAATATCTTCTACATTTGCGTTACATTTCTATAGAATTTACAGCAGCGATGTGCCTACATTTTAATAGTAGGTGATTGTAACAATAAAGTTTGTGACTCATTATGTAAGTTTATCATAAAATATTAACATACAGAGGTATTTCTGTCCTTATTTCATGCTAGTCATATAAAAATGATTGCAGCACGAACTACATACCACTGATTTACGCAAAATATGTTACGTAAAAGAAACACGTAACTTTACGATAGTCGTAAATGCAATATAATACAAATTCAACAATATACAAAAGTCAAAACAACACTTATTACTAATGAAATAAATACAGAGTAGTAAGTAATATTTTCATAATTACTAAATGAGAATTAATGTACGTACATAACTTATCTTCCAGTATTACATAATGTTATATACATTAAATTCATCGAAATGCAATACTGTATATATATGTATATATATATATAAAAAAAACGGTCACCTATATGAAATATTAAGCGTACAAATTAATGAACATAGTGGCAATTCACATCGTAAAACCACAACTATCTTATTTAGGAAGCTAGAGAAATAAGAAAAAGGAAAACAGGTTTAGTAAACAAACAATTCTGGAAAATGAATTTCATATGCCGGTGTTTGACTTGGTTTGGCATCTGTTGGCTGACCACTGGGCTGAATCGTATTTCGTGGATCGACAGATAACGTATTAAATATTTCGGAAAGTTTACTTTGTAAGACGTCGTGCTGAAAAATGATTAAGATACTGTATACTTCGGCCTATATTTGGATAAACTATATTTGTGAAAAATTTCTGTATACCTTTGGCTGTGTTTTAGATACAAGATCTTGGAATGGTGCGTTTCTGAACAAGTGTGATAATTGTAATCGCTTTTCTTCTTCTACTATCTGATTGTTATTATTTTCCGTAAGGATTCGTTTCATGCTCTCGAAAGTTAATTCTTCGCCAGTCAATTTCTGAGGAATGCGTAGGAATAGTCAATATAGAACTTCTCACACACAAATTAAAAGAACGAAAATAATGGCCTAAAGATTATGCTCAGACATTTACCTTTTGAACACCAGGAGATGAGCCTCCACTATCTAACTCTGTACCACCAGAGTTAATGTCAGCTAATGAGTTTCGCCCTGCACTATCAACCCAAGAATGGCTGCACAAAGCAGATTGTTGTTATCACATAAGGTAAGTTATTCTATAGAAAATATTAAATATCGTTGTTATTGTTACCGATGTTGCACAGAAGTACTGCTATATCCGGATCCTTGCTGTAGTTTTCCGCTGTCCAAGCCAGCTCCTTTCAAACATTCGCTAACAACAGTTTGATCAACTAATAGAGATGGTGCTATTCGGGAAGTCAAACCATTATCATACTGAGACTGCAAATCTGGCAGAAGGTGAGGAGCTTCTTTACGTCGTATCTCCACGACCTTAAAATGTAATAAGCAATTATAATTGAAGTATTGATACAATACTAAAAAATTACAGAATTTCTTACTTACCTTGTTTGCGTAATCGATAAGTGAGGTAATATTACAAACGTTGGATATCAAAACTAGCAGGCTAATCACAGTGGCGTGTAAATTAAATTTAAGCGAAAGACTGATCTGACCACTGGTTAACGCTAGATCTTGAAGGCTTAATACTAATCTCAACAATTCGAGTACAGTTTCTTCTGAAGCCAATTCCACGGCAAGTAACGCCAAAGTCGTGTATATTGATTCCACATTTTCTACTCTATTACTGCTAAGTTCTAATGATTCGTATAGTGCCAAATAAATTTCAGGCCCATGTTTACGAATAAAGATGACGTCCGGTCTGGATGCCTTTTCGATTACGAGATCAAGTTGGTGTATGTTCACTCTGTCGACAATATATGATATAGTTGTACTACGAAATATAATTATAATCATTCCATTAATAGATTTGTTTTCCAGTAACTTACGAAGTTCGAGCAAGCTTTTTGATGTTTTGATGTCTGTCGATTAGAGTATGGAAGATCTTTTGTACTAAAAGTCGCATTTCAGCATCTGCTGCCAGCGACATTCTTAATAATGGTTCCAAAAAACTTGGTGGGAACGTTGTGTTTAAGTGAATAGTTTGATATTTTGTGCCAACCTGAAAATGTATTAAAGAACAACATAATTACTTTTGCTTTCAGAATAATTAATAGTAGGAATCAATGCAATTACCTTTAGAAGGGATTTTAAGAGGATACTTTGAAGCATTACATCTCCTTTTCCAACTGATACAATACGGTCTGGCTGACTGTACGGAACCTTACTCATAATAAACATCATAATTTCGATTTTCTGATAATCGGGCAGATGATTTGCAAATTCCCCAAGTGCGTTAATAAGTGCTTCTTGATACAACTGTTCATCATTACTTGATGGCTGATTCCTTGTTACACTAACTCGAAGATGAGACAGTAACGAATTTATAATTTCCAAAACAGATGGACCTATAAATGTACATAATTATAATTACATACCTTCTGTCTGCCCATTTTTTATTTCCAATAAACTTTGAGAAACTTACCAACACTTTCACCAGCTGCAATTGAAATAATTTTAGACAAGGTATCGGCAATACTTGTTCGAATTTTTGGAGAAGATTTTGAATGGTCATCAAGATGAGTCATTAACGCTTCCACAACGGTATACGAATATTGTGACTGGAAGGGCATTTATATTTTAATCTTGGTAGTGTGATTGAGATACATAGACATATAGCTTCATTTTACCAACCTGGATGGAAAACATAATTATTCTAAAAGTATGAATTGCAAAACCATTGGGGACCCATAATTGATGATTATCCAAGTGCCTAAAAATTATTTTACTTAATAAAGTTCGTACAAAGTTACTATTTGTTGTAGAGTTATTGACAAACCTTAAAACTGGTCGAATAACACATCTAATATGACCAAATGACGCTCGGCCAACGAGTTCACGCATACAAGTTTCTGCAAATTGTGGTGGATCAGACCGCTCTTCAGTTGGACTATCAGGTGTTGCATCTTGTTCATTGGAATATCTAATAAAACAATATTTTCGATTATGGAAAATGAACTTGTACTATCCAGAATATATGTGGACAATGTTTTGTCTTTTATGATTCACCTGGCATTCTGCATGTTATACAACAATGAAGGCACAATTTTGTCCATGTGAACAGGCTCCCAAATGTTCTCTACTAGATCATCGGAAAGGGTTTTCCTTACGACACCCTGTGTACACAATTCTTATAAGCATTGTATTTTTCACGAAGCTTTGTAAATAAAAAAATGTTATGCGACCAAGTAAAGTACAAGCATGTAATCACATATCATGCAAATATTTAGAAACATGCCTGAAGTCCTTGAATTCCAGCAAGCCGTATCTGTTCACGACTAGCAGCTTCATCATTATTTGAGTGGCACATAGCAGAGTATTTTGACACGAAAAAATCATAACGTGTATGATAAGATGGTGTATCTTCTTCGATGTTGGCGAATCGAACAAACTAGAAAATATTATCATTTAACTAAATTCAAATACATGATTGTGCTATCATTGTTTACTAAATAACCATGAATCTGACTTACAGATTGTGTTGCCAGTATCTGTAACTGTGGATCTGTGGATTCCAGTAACTTTTGTACCATCTTTAAGAAGCTCTCAACAAATAAATTGAGAGTTTGAGCGTGACAGGCTACCAACAGTTGGTCCATTGCTTCCATAGCAATAACAACAAATCCATTTCTTCTTCTATTAATATACATTTTCAATTTAATATTAGTAAACTCTTACTTTAGATTCGTTACAACATCCATTTACATTGTCTTGATAAATATTATATAACTCTATGCAAAACAATATACTATGGATATATAATTATCTGCATGACTAGCATGTAACAGTAACAGATGATTAGTAAGACCCTTATGAATAAGTATCTTTCATAGTTAGCATGCTAATGCTATACAATTATTTATCATTAAGATTATTTATTACAATGTCCCACCTGTAAATATCCCTGGAAGCTCGTTGAAATAAATACTCTCCAATTCTGTCTAACTTTTCAGGGCTACTTAACGAATAGAAGGTCAACTTCTCCATATTATTTTTGACCAAGCCATCCTAAACATAATTGAAAATCATTATAAAACGATTGTATAATTTTCTGGACGGCAGAATTTTTTCAACAATGCCTCAGAAGAGGAATATTCTACAAAAAATTTGTGACTGTCATTGCAGACAGCTTGACACATAAGACCTGTCAGAACTGACATTTAAATACACGATAAAAGTGAGTTTTTCTACGGCAAAGGAAATAAATGTGGAATGAATTTGTTATAAAAGTAGAAAATACGAATATTCCAAATTCCTACCTGCGGATTCACCGGGAAGATATTGTCGACGAGCCTTTTATATCGCGGGCGTAACGCAGAACAGCACCAGCAGCAACCTCAAAAACACAGAGGAAACACATTGTAAGAGAACAATTCATTTTTCGGCCAAGTATTAAGGGAACGAGGATTCAGGGATGCAGACGGCAAGATTTCATTGATTTACTACCAACAGAAGTCGGGTGAATTTTATAGTATTTACCGAACATTTCGATGCGATTGCAACCTGTGCACAGGAACGTTCTTCGATCGACTGATTGATGTTATCCTTAGAGTTTAAATCTGCCCAATAAAAACAGGTATGCAATTACCGCGTTACTTTATCCAGCGAGCGTCCATGATAAGTATACAAAAATATATGCCTACTTTATTATCTAATAGAACGTTCTCATGTATGATAGCGAATAAATAAAGAATTTATCATCGTCAAATATATCGTGCCGTAGACACAGACGAGATATTCTATAGACCGATCAATTAATGGGCGTTTGTGCTAGGGAACTGAATTACCGACGCCTTCAAATTTCTGTAGTTTTACAGCGCCGTTCTTCAGGTTAAGGTTATTTTTTTAAACTATTCCTACAGCGGAAGTTTTAAACAGGGATTTGACCATCTACGCGATGGGGCAAAGGAAGGTTGGCGGCGAAGGATTTGAAAATATATGTGGATTGGATCAGAGAATATTTATAAAAATACTTTAAATGCCTGTCATTGCGTTTCTAGAGTGGAGCAATACCTTTCACGCATTTTGAGTTACCCTTTTTTGAGATTTCACTTGTCATTTATTTAGTAACTGAGCTATAACAAATCTGTTTACTGATTCCTAGATGGAAAAAGTATAAGCGGTAAAAACTGTCCTTTATTTTTACTGGCTTTATATCGATCGCTGTTTGTAGTAGTGAGAATGACGATTACAGAGCGGCAGCACCATTCACTTTTATTAAAGTTTCATGCTATAAAATGCAGATGCATTTGATTACGTATTTACATTAGGTGTCAGTTTATGTTACTTTTAAATGATGGAATGTCTAATGGAATATCTATTCAGATATAAAGTACTATACATATACTAATGATAATAGTATCAAATGTTACTCAATATATTAACAGAAACAGGATCGTACTATTTCATATTTATACGATCTGTCGACACGTTAGTCGTACTTATGCTGTATTTCCGAACGGAAATTAAACATTGTAAAATCAATGTTTATATTTGCATACACGGTCAGAGTTATCTCCGCTATTGAGTCAATGCCGGATATGGCACAACGCTTCAAGGATCCTGTGAAGCGCACTTTAAGCAGGGATCTTACGGAGTTATTCAAATCTTTTATATTAAATTGTATATCATTTATTAATTTCGCTTGCACTCAATAGTACTCTCTTTAAGGTTGAAATTGACAGAAATTAAAAATTAAGGAAGTTGGACTTCTACTACTAAAACTAGATTCATTTTCCAAGTTAGAAAAACAAATTTTCATTTCAAATTTCCGCAACATTCTATTTAAATGCATATAAGAATGAAATGGCACATACAGAATTTTCATGTCAAGTCTTCGCTTGATGATAAAAGCTTGACGGTGATGCACCGCGAGAATTTGTATTCGGTGAAATCAAACGTAATAAAAACACATGCGAACGTTCGTGTTTAACGTTGAAACCAGTGGCAGACGTTTTGTGTATTTTTACGGAGACTAAATACGAGAAATGCGGCACGTGTTCATTCACGGATGAATTTTAATTAAATTCAGCAGACTCCTTTGTGATTCGCTAGAGTTGTACGTCAATGACGGTGATGTAAAACGAGCAGTTTTTACCCGGCCTTATCTTCTCTCGCAAATTGGATGTTAATCACTGTTTTCGTTTTGTCAATTATTTAACGATTATAATAACAGTAACAGCTTTTTTATGAATTACATTATGTACACAATACTTTGTTCGAGATATCGTAATAAAAATATAATTACAAAAAATTGTGTATGCTTCATTACGAGAAAAAACAGTAAAAACTGTTACTATATAAGACATCTGAATAAAAGAAAATATAATGGATGTTGACAGGGCTTCGGAAATCAATAATAACGTTCTGGTTGGTCATTTCTACTCGACGGATGGACAGAGAATATTTTTATAGCGATGTAAATATTCCAGACGACATTCAGTATTATATTCAATTACACATCGTACTGTTACAATAATTATCCAATTATACATTCATAAATTTCCGTAGAACGCATCGCGTGATGTTTTCAAACAATACAATAGATATTTTTATACTAAAACGTTTCGAACAGAAAAGCTATGCTGATAAACTCGCTGTTTTAAAACAAATTATTCATGCGTGGATTTTAGGCTGATAATGTTTGTTGATTTTCTTTTAATTCGTTCCACGCGTAATGTAGCACATGTTCGTTAGTATGTTTGCGGAAGATAAACATACGTGTGCGTGTGTAAAGGTATACAGTACCTGTCACATTGATAAAAGAATTTCATACGCGTGGACATATCTATTATACGTTGATAAAATGTTCTTCTAAAATTTATCGAAGAACTTTGCGTACAAAATCTGACGAGAAAGTGTGTCAATGCAATCTTTAGATTTTAATCATTAATGAAACATACATTGTTGAATTAATTCAGACACTATTTTACGTAACATTCTTAATTAATTATTATTAATCAAATAATTTTCTGTTACGGTTTTGTTGAAGCCATGCCGGTAAGCGTATTAGAATTAAATTAGATCATGGTCGTGTCTCACTATATTCTGCGGAGAAGATATTCTTTGTTTATCAATTCTTAATAAATTTGCTATTAATAACCTGAGCGTTCTATGCAGCTTTGAATTACCTCGAGTTATTTCTTAGCGTTCTTTTGTTTTACATTATTCCGATCGAAAGATACATGCTGCAAGTATTTTTTTCTTTTCTTGGATGAATTCACTGAGCTTGTCACTTTAAGAAGTAGACACTTTTTCCAATCTAATGGAAATGAAGGCTGAGTACTAGTACGACGCACTCGTGACACTTGTTACGCACACTCTCACGATTAATTAAACACACACTTTTTTTCTAATTGAATGTAAACCGTTCATCAAATTGTTACTTATCACGCGTGAAATCACGTCACGCGGCATTGAAATTTACATTAAGGAAGAACGACGATTTGCTGATGTGTTAAAATGTCATCGATACGTTAGATAAAGTCTAAGAAGATTTCCAATATCGATAACGCTTTAATAATTGCTGAAACTACGTTTCTTGAGTTATTCAAGCACTCTAACCTTTGAAGCGTAGAATTCCAAATACCAAAATTTTCAAAGCGTACAAATTTTTAGGCGTCAAATTTCCTGCTGTCGGAAATATGAACATATTGAAATTTCCAATCTCCAGATATTTCAAACTTTAGCAACGTCATTTTTACCCAATTCCTAATTCCTCTCAAAATAAAAATAACTATGAATCAACATTTAAAGAAATCTCAATGTTCTCTGCGCGGAATATCGAATCGAAAGCCAAACGGATCGTTCAAGCAACGAAATCACACTTTCGAATTCGGTATGGAATTCGGATACAAAACGAAACCGTCTACTTACAGCCAGGGTCAGTGCACTTTCCTACGAGGGATTCAATCACGTCAGGTACCTCTGTGTCGAGGCAACACCTGATCATAGCCATGTTCGTCAGCGGTGTCCATGTGTCGCGGCGATTCCGTTAAATTCACCGATTTCCACGTTCACGCGAACGCCTATTCCGGCAGCGTCTCGTTTAGGGATGTTCGGGCGATCGAGTGGGTAGATCCGACGCGACGACGCTCGGCGTCGCGACGCCCGTGCCCCACTAACCCGCATTCAACGCACGAGGCTACCCTTGGTAGTAGTTTCCCGACTACGTCACGAGACGATTACGCGCCTGTGCGGAGGGTTGCCTACAGGGGGTAAAAGGGCTGGTGGCGCCGGTAGTGTAACGAATTCAATTCTCAGGGTCGCGGACCGCATAAATCAATGCCGAACTGACTAGAATATTTAGGGGTTGTCTAAATATAGAGCCGGGAACACGTAAATCTTTGCCATTCAGATTTTTTTCCCGGATTTCATTCTAGATGAAACTCTGCCGATATTGCAGGATTCTTTTTGTGGCGAATCGGATGAGATTTTTTGCTTTGATTTCTTTAGTGTGTAAGGGTGAATTTTTGGTGTGTAGTTGTGAGAAAATGTAGGAAAATTAGTTCTTGATTGATTTGACATCAATCTAAATGTAATGTAGTTCGATAAATATAGAGGTTAAATTATTATAAAATCAACGTCGAATACTATTTTTTGCATTCAGGAAAAGGGATATGTCAGGATGAGATGTTCTATGAAAGGAGAAAGATGTTTGCAGGGTATTCAATGCTTATTATTCGCCGTTCCCTTTCACCTTATAGCCACGACGTGGGATCGATAAATTGGAAGCTCGCTTCTTATCTCATTTTCACTTTCAATTACATTCATTGTCATGGATGCTATACAGGGAGGAAAATGAAGGCAGAATGGAGTGGGTCGTGTCCGGGACTAAATGAACCTTCTGCACTTCCGTCAATCCTCCTTCGATGCGGAAAATAGACCGGAATGGAAATTTAAATATTTACAAACGTCTATCACTTCGAAAACTTCGCGAACAGGATTTAATTAAACAAGATTGATTATTCCATTTAATATTTAATTTCTACGCAACGAGTACAATTTTTAAAAAATAATAAATAATTTTCACATACATGAAATTCTTCTATAAATAATAATTAATATATTTTATTCCGGTCGCCTGTATATGATTCTAATTAATATTCAAGGCTCCTGCGGGGAAGTGATTAGAATAATTGACAGTATGTTTGAAAGGATTATAAAAAGAAATGATTTCATCAGATATTTTATTTCGATACCACGACAAGCAATAACGTAAAGTTCAAGCATCGCGTGAGTCAATGATATACAGTAGGGGCCCCCATAATGGGCCCACAGATGAGTGGGCCTATCTGACTGACCCACACGTTCAGCCATACCAAACACGGCGAGGACAGTGGAGCAGTGTTGGTGACGTCAGCGTTCACCAGCAACAATAATTAATCTCGTTATGTTCCTCTTCCCGTGGTCGATCATTAATCGGCCAATAAAATAATTGGATGTTCGAAAGATATTTCTACACCATTCGCCTCATCCTTTTTTTTAATTCTTTTTCGTTATCTAAAATACACTTATCTTTCAATGGTGAGTCGTCTTTTCGAATTCATTCCTTAAGAATTAATTAATTCAACGGTATCTCTATTTGCGGATGACGTTACGTCACTACGGCTTAGTTTCCGAAAATCTGTTACACATGCGTCTTATCAACTTTCGGCAAACAGAATGCAGCTGTTCGGACGGTTAATATTAATTTACGAGAATTCATATAAAACCCGATTGTCGGCTCGATCGTAATTCCATTCGTGATTCGATAATCCCGGGGTCAAAATGGTTCCTAAACTAGCTCTGTTAGCCGTTCTTCTCGTTCTTGGCGTCGTCGACAGTAAGTCAATCAATCTACATCGATATATCTTTAAATCAAAGAAAATTTGTTAATAAAACAATCATTTATCCCATCGAATTATTAGAAACAATTACATCATTTTAATTTCAAAATTTCTTTTTCCAGGAACGTTCGCCGACGAACCAGAAAGAATCGTCGGGGGTGACAATGCCAGAGTCGGTGAATTCCCCTACCAAGTGTCATTGAGACTCAACGGCAGACATTTCTGCGGTGGTAGCATAATCTCGAACATTCACATTCTCACGGCTGCCCATTGTCTTAACAATATTGTCCAGGCTCCGTACAACGACTTCACTATCGTATCCGGATCAATCAGCACCGCTCGCGATGGTGTCACTCACAGAGTCCGCAGTGTCATCATGCACCCCAACTTCATTCACGATATGGCTCATTCTTTGGTGAATGACATCGCCGTGGTCACGGTAAGTGGAATGATTTCGCATATCAATTTATTGATTTTCTTTTAGAAAATCGTACCAGCTATATTTTTGTATTAGAAATGCTTTAATACAATTCACCTTCGTTTCTATCATAGAAGATATGATAAAAGTGAATTATTTATCTTTGATTTTCTAATAACAATTTGTAATTATTGAATAGTGCACATTAACGTTCAATTGCTTTTCAAATTTTGCAATTTTCAAAACTTAAAGCACTTCTGTCACTGGTGTCCATCGTGACGTCACTAGGGGAAACAATACTAAATCCATTCACATTTACCTGTGGTGTTTAACACGAATGGTGGTAATTTCAACGATTTCGTCAATTTCAGCTCACCGCACCAATTGCCCAGAATGCGTATCAAAAACCAATTGCCATCGCAACGACCGACCCACCAGCGGGTGCATCAGTTTTGCTGTCCGGATGGGGCAACCTGGAGACACGTGGACCACAGGCCACCATCCTCCAGAAGGCAGTCCTGCAAGCCATAAACAACAACGATTGCCAGGCGGTTAATCAGAAATACCGAATCTACCCCACGCAACTGTGCACACGCAGTCGCATCGGAGTCGGTGCATGCCAGGTGAGATTTTTTTTGAAATTTATATAGTGCTGTCTGACTCTCATCCTATACCACTTGGGGATCTTTTTAACAATTTGAGGCACGTAATATTAGACAATAAAAAGAAATAGATATTTTGTATTTAAAATGTGTAGTGATATGTTGACATTTGCTAACACAAGAGAACATATTTATAACATTTGTTGATGCTATTGTCATCTACTTTATGGAAGTGAGATTAAAAGTAAATTTATGTGCACGTGGCAATTGCATAATTTCAAGGTGGGTCAACAAATGTTTTAATGTACATATTTACGTATAAAGAGGGGACATTTTTGAAACACTGTGCTTCAAAGGGTTAACCTGGTAGTGATATAGGAATGGAGCTGCAGAGGGTGTATTTGAGGAAGTCTGATGAATGGTGGTGTTAAGATACTGTTAGTAGGCGGTCAATATTGTGCAGAATTTTTGTAAGTTAACGTGATGTCTGTTTTTTTTACAGGGTGACAGTGGTGGTCCTCTCGTATACAACAACCAGCTCGTGGGTATTGTTTCATGGGTGTACCCATGTGCCATGGGCAAACCAGACGTCTTCACCAGACCTTCCCAGTTCTTGCCTTTCATCAATGACGCCATGAGACGCGGTTAAATCGATGTTCATCTCCGGTCCCGACAATCATTGTAAATGTCA
This sequence comes from Mimumesa dahlbomi, assembly GCA_917499265.3. Lineage (NCBI taxonomy): Eukaryota > Metazoa > Arthropoda > Insecta > Hymenoptera > Crabronidae > Mimumesa > Mimumesa dahlbomi. The sequence goes on along the minus strand of OU824113.1, from coordinate 2,672,663 downwards.
TTTCGAATATCGTACTTGACATGGGAAAATCCGCCTTCCAATCCATGGAAATCGACTATTCTTTTGTTCTCAAGAGGAATGAATAGTATTTTGTGATTTTCCCCGACGTGCAATATTAGAAATCTGTAAATGTGTATGATAATAAATTTATTTAAATTATATAACACTTGGCCCGCATTTTAACCCCGGTCCCTCTACGTTGAATCTGTAATTTTTAATTTATTCATTTAATTTAAGACTATTATGCGCAATTCGGCAATTTATTTTGCCTACGAGAAGTTCATGGAGAAGTTGCGTTTGCACTGGGACAATTGTTTGTTTTTTTTATACCCGAGGCATTTTAGAGAGAAAAGCTTTGCCACGAGGAATTTTTCACGCGGTACAAAAACGCTTTTGTAAAACGAACTGAAGCAGGTGTTCCAAAAGCTTCGCTGGAAAAATCGTTGTGCGAAGCGTCGAGGACGCTTTTTCGTGGAAAATGTATTTTTGCAGACAGGGTTTCGAATAATGGGGTAAATCGCGAAGCTTTGGAGAAATCCTCGTACGTTCACATCCTTTCTTTCGACAATAATAACAAGTATAACGGAACCGAACTTTGATATCGTAAGTAGATCGCCGTTGAATATTATTATTGAATTGCAAAGATATTCAAAGAAATTGCTACATAAAAAATACAATAAAATAACAAAGCTATTTACACGAACTAAATTAGAAAATTTTCAAAAAAAGAGTGTGTTTTAAACTTTGTTGGACTGCTTCTGATAACGTTGGAGTCAAGTGCCACAGTGGCCTACAAGCCTACTTTACAAAACCGGCACACTGACGCAAGGCTTAATAAATGGGACGCAGATTATTTCGAAAAGTTGTTTTACCTCGTTTTTAAGAAACACGAAAGTCATAACAATTCGCACCATGCATCTAGTGTATCGTTCTAATCACAAGCCTAGTTTCCGAAACCAGCACACCGACGCAAAGGTTAATAATAAATGGGTCGCAGATTATTTAGAAAAGTAGTTTTATTTTCCTCTTTAACATATACGAAAATTATAACGATTCACCCTGCACATTCAAGACTTAAGTATCAGCCTGATAACAAATTTAACAATAAACAAATCAACAATCGATTCGACAATATAATACAACAGTATGATTAATACTGATTAAGATCTGCTGATCGCGTCGTTAATGAAGCTCGTGTATTTCGACACTCTGGTGTAGACATCCGGAATACCAAGGGCACAAGGGTATGCCCAGGAGACGATACCCACGACTTCACCGTTGTACACGAGTGGACCACCACTGTCACCCTGTGGAAATGAAACAAATGTTAATTAATTATTCGTATTGCGTAACCCATCGATATTTTATGCATCTCGAAAAAATGATCAAAAATACTTTATTTCGTAGGATAATTACGATTAAAAATTACGCGATAATTAACGTGTATTTTGATAAATGAGACTTACGACACAGGCTCCGATTCCTTCCCTGTTCAGGGCACACAACTGTGTGTCGAAGAGTGCGTCGTGCAATTGGGGTGCGCATTTCTTGTTGCTCACTGCATAGACCATTGCTGTTTGAAGGGTGTACGGAGTGTTTCCACCAGCTTTGAGTAATCCCCATCCTGACAATCGGAGCGGTGAGTTTTCCGCCGGGTCGGAAGTAGCGAAACGAATTGGCTTCTGATAAGCGTTCGGTACGATTGGCTCTTCCAACTGAAATTCGCATAATCATTACCGTTTCTGTTGTAATTCGAATTTTCGCAGATTTTTCATTCGCGAAAAAATTCACACTTTACGATACATTTGTGGGAATTGGTGTGATACTTTAAAAATTTGAATAATGGAATAAATTATAGGATTGATTTTTAGTTAAGAGAAGATAATCATTAATATATTGACTCACCGTAATTACGGATATATCGTTCACCAAAGACGCGGCTTCCTTGTCTATGTAATCCTTGTGAATGACGATACTCTTGACACGGTGTTGTTGTCCACCCCTGATACTAATTGTGCCTGTTGCCACGGTTATTTGGTACGGCTTCAGACCAATCGTACAGTGAGCAGCAGTGAGAACGTGTTTGTTAGTGATCAAGGTACCACCGCAAAAGTGGGTTCCAAATTCCCTGAGGGATACTTGGTAGGGAAATTGACCTTCGATGGCATTGGTACCACCGACAACCCTCTCTGGCTCATCGGCAAACGTTCCTGAAGAAAGAAAGAATATAAATAGAATATTGATGTTGTTTTAATTAAACAATATTAGGTAGAGTCTTTTAAAACAATGAAACAGTAAAAAATATCATTCGGAATTCGTAAATCGTTGAACTCTGCTTGTGCATCAGTGATCAAGAAACGTAATTATTAAGTAGTTCTTAAGTACTTGGATTTTAGGGTGAGAACTTACTGCCGACGATGCCGATGAAGAGAAGAACAGTAAGTTGAATTAAAAGTCGTGCCATTTTAATACCTCTATGATTAAAATCGATGTGAGGACGACGATTGACGTTCCCCTTTTATATGAATTTTCGAGCAATTAACCATCGACACATACGCCACTTGTTTACATTAAGCAACGAACCCGGATGTGTAACACATTTTTTGGCACGCAATTGTCTATGTATGTACTCGATAAATATCGTTGTGGATCGCGAAGGGGTGGGGATGGAATTATCCGCAAATTCGAAACATTTATGCAGACATATTAACGGAAATTCACGAAAGTTTGTATGACGTGTTAAATACATAATGAAGAGTAAATAAGGTTACTGCGTACCGCAGAACTGATGTTTGTCTTTTATTCTTTCTGAGTGATAACGTATTGTAATTAAATATCCGTTGACGTAATATCGTTGGGCAGGGTTACTCAACTGAGAACCCGTGAGTTCGATGGGATTAGACGTAATAGAAGAACTCGTATTTCATTGCATAAATTATTTCAAATAAATATTCAAATTTAATGTGAAATTCGTTTAAATTTTAACAACAAATAAGGGTAGTTTAATAAAAAGTCGTGGTTACCTTAATTTCAAACATTTGTCAAATGACATTAAAAAAGAAGACAATTACTGTGGCGATAAGAAACCACCCTCTGTGTAATGGTGGGGGTAGTTCCGTTTGGATAGTCTGTACACGTGGTGTACTCAAGTACCTGGTTAGGCACATCTGTCTTAAAGCAACAAATGACGTCTTCGCGTTGTTTACACATTATTAAGAACTTAAAATATTCGCGTTAATAAGGTGGGGCATCAGATAACCAAAATATTATTGTAGCTAATTAGTACACGTGATTATTCGTAATCAAAATTTCATTTCATCGATTCGTACGTTTTGTATTGAACATAATATTAACAGTTTCTTTAACAAGTTGACATGGACTACATGATCGACGTTTAAGTGATATTAGTACGTCATGTCTGACCATACCACCGGGGTTGAAATAGAACCATGAAAGAACATGAACAGGGGAAAAGTTTGATTTTATAACTTTAATTCTATGATTTATAATTTCCAAATAATTTACAATTATTTGTTCTTTAAATAAAAACTTAGACTTAAATAAAATAGGTTTATTTGCGTGATATAATTTTGCCAATTTATATAGTCAGTAACCAATAAATCCACTTAAATTTTGTAGATCAAACTGCAAGCGAATTAAATGTGAATCCTACTTAATTACAAAAGTTAAGAATCATTCTTTCTAACTTAACGTGGGAAACCGGTACGCTAAGTACGTGGAAGCACAACAATCAGGGACACGTGTGGATGAACAAACAGAATAATACGTAATTAATATTAAAATTCTTTTATTTCAATTTACACACATCCAATCGGAGCTTAATAATTAGCTTACAAACACTTTAACAACAAATATATTAACAATTCATTTGATAACACAATAATACAGTAGAATTAACAGCGATTAGTAATTGTTGATGATGTTATTAATGAAGTCCGTGTACTGCGAGACTCTCGTGTAGATATCTGGAATACCAAGGGCGCACGCGTATGCCCAGGACACGATACCCACGACTGCACCGTTGTACTCCAAAGGACCACCACTGTCACCCTGTACAAAAGAAACAAAAGTTAATCAACACTTCCTTGCAATTAACACGCGATTATCCAAAACTTAACATTCGAAGCGATCAGAACGAATGTCAAATATTCAACACTTTTCATTATTCCTTATTCGTCGTAATTAGTTCACATGTCAAAATGACCCTCTAATTAATAAATCATTTAATTAAAAGAGACTTACAGTGCAAGCACCGATTCCTTTAGTGTTAAGCGCGCAGATCTGTGTGTCGTAGAGCTTGTCCGTCGGATCCATCCTCTTTTTGCATTTCTCGTTCGTCATCGCAAAAACGATTGTTTTCTGAAGGATAGTCGGAATTCCGGCATCGGTGGTGAGTCTTCCCCAACCTGACAATCGAAGGGGTGCGTGCTCTGGTGGGTCACTGGTGGCGATACGAATTGGACTCTGGTACAGGTTAGGTACGACTGGGTCTTCCAGCTGAAATTTGTGAAATCATGAAATTTTGTTCATAAGAACAGGGTCTCGTGGGAACACTCGTTGACCTACCGTAAGTATGGCAATGTCGTTCTTCAAAGACGCATCCAAGTCATCCTGGAAATCAGGGTGGTTGTGAATACTTCTGACTTTGTGAATTTCACCGCCTCTCCTCTCTATGGTGCCAGTCGCCACCGTGAGTTTCGTGACATTTTTCGTAATTGTGCAATGAGCAGCGGTGAGAACGTGTCTGTTGGTGATCAGGGTACCTCCGCAGAAGTGACTTCTGTAGTTTCTTAGGGAAACTTGGTAGGGAAAGTCACCGAGAACTGCATCGGTGCCTCCGACAATCTTTTCCGGCTCATCGGCAAACGTTCCTGAAGACAGAAAAACGATTATGAAATTAATAAATCACTGGAAATGTTATTTACGACATCCACATGCTGGTATGTTATTATCGAAAAATTGTTATTAATGTCTTGGTACTTTTTTGAATTAATAGACGGTTAAGAAAGTAATTCGGAATTGATATAATTAATTTTTAAGTATTTCGAGTGTATGTGTTCACTTACTGCCGACGATGCCGATCACGAGGAGGACAGCTAATTGGAGGAAAATCCGTGCCATTGTAATGTCACAAAGATTAAAATCGATGTGAGGCAGCGGATAGAGGCTCCCCTTTTATACGAAGCTTCGTTCAACCGATTTAGGGAACGTGCGACGGTTGTTTACATTGACTTAAAAAACAGGATGTGTAGCACATTTGTTATACGCAATAAATCTGCCTGCGAGCAGTGACACTGCGTTTATCGCACAGGTGTCGCGGAAAGATTTTTCTAAAATTCGAAATGTGTGTTCGAAGGGTAATCGACGAAGTTTATTGTATCGCGATTAAATACATGGCGAAAAGTAAATAGAGTACTACTTATATGTACCACTATGTATTTGGTTTGTACTTCTTTGACGTTGATAAGGTATTGAAATTTTACACCTGTCATCGTTGGCACCTTAACGAAATAGATGACGTCTCTAGCTTCTTAACATATCAATAGTATTTAGGTTGACTTCTTAGTCGAATACAAGGGACACGTGTTTATTTTAATGTAATATTGACAAGGCGAATACTTTGAACATTTGATGTAAAATTCCGTATGTTTAGAACATTATTCAAAAGTTACTCAATTTCGTTTATTGTTTTAAAACGTTGTTTCTGGTAATAATTATATAAAGTGTCATAGTTGTTTAATTGTCGGAAAATTTATATTATTCTATTTATTTATCCATCTTTACGATAGTATTCTTGCCACAATATTTTGGTTTAAACTTCAAAGCCTACACACGCATACGTTGCCGTTGTTCAGAGAACTAAGTAGAACAAGTATGCCATGTCTGATCGTTCGCACCGAAGCACCTGAAGAACCAGCCAGTTAGACAAGATTCCAGTGTATTTACAATCTGCATGCGGGAAACAAATTAAAGTAACCCTAATTCATATTGACACTATTCTTTTGTCTTGTTTCGTAGAAATCTGACGTAGGTCGTTCGTCATTGACGTAGCGAGGCAAATGCTTTCGAATAGAAATTAGCATACAAGTGATTTCAACTAAATTCTTTACTTTATTCGACAAGTAGAATAACAACATTCGTAAGACCGAGTATTTAACATATCAAACAGAATGTAATTACACAGACATTTCACATTTACATTTGTTCACATTTTTACATTCATCTTTAAAATTCTTACGAAACCGAACAGCAACGGTTGTTTAACTTAGACATAAATTAATGGGGTCAATTAATACGTAAGGAAACATTTTTTTTAAATCATTTTATTATTTTACATAATTAACGATTATGAGTGATGCAAAATGTATTAAAACAATTAAGTCAGACTGAGGTGAGCCTGACTTATGTCAAACAACAGTGTAAAAAAAAACAACGTCTATTGTTCGTAACTCAGGAGAATGGATTCTTTAACAAAATCGTAGTATTTCGAAGCCTTGGTGAAGACATCTGGAATGTTAAGGGCACATGGGATTCCCCACGAAACAATACCAACGAGTTGATTATCGTGAACAAGAGGACCGCCGCTGTCACCCTGCGAAAAAAAAGACAAGAAAATACATCTCATTAGTTCATTTCTCCGAATCTATGCGCGTAATAATTAACTAGGTAACATTACTAACTAGGTGAAACTTACCATGCATGCACCAATTCCTCTAGAGTTAAGTGCGCAGACTTGATTGTCATGCAACTGACGATTCATTTTTTCATTGCACTTGTCTTGGCTCTGAATGTAAAGAGTGGCCTTCTGCAGTGTCTTAGGAGATTTTCCCTCAAGATTCATCAATCCCCAACCGGTGAGCATAAGTGGAGTTCCGTGTGGTGGTTCGTACGAGGCGAAAGGAATTGCTTTCTGGTATTGATTTTCTACCACGGGGTCGGCGAGCTGAAATTCGAATAATTATTGACATAATCTTTCTAGAAGTATTTATACGGCACACATTGTCAGATTAAAAAAAACGATCTTCAATAAAACTGTACTAGTTGTTCTATTTCAACTTCTCCAAATAAACAATAACAGAGGTCCATTTTAACACTAGAACTACCAAGGGGGTCAAAATGACCGGTTCCGCATTTCTTCTAAGAATCGCTTAAGTTTATAACACTGCCATTTCCAAAATTCTTCATAACCATGTTTCTCTATGCAAATAATTAAATCGATCAATTTACTATCCCCCTTTATTTCTTTGTTTCACACATATTTATCCAATGCTTCTAAATATACCGAATTAATCCTCGGTAGTTCTAGTGTTAAAATTTATGGTACAAAATTCAAAAAATGATGTAAACGTATTATAAAGACACTACAATACTACTGATATGTATCCACTTGTCGGTTTTCCTGTAGGAATCTCACCAGTCTGCGGTATAACGGCTACGACTACTTACTGTAAGTACGGCGATGTCGTCGGCCAACTGAGCATGTTCGTTGATATTGAATTTCGGGTGCACTCTAATAAGCTTCACTCTGTGCTCTTCACCACCGTTGACATCGACCGATCCAGTGGCAACGACCAGGTCTTCGGCTCTCGCGTTGTGCACGCAGTGGGCAGCGGTGACAACGTGTCCGGTGGTGATCAAAGTTCCTCCGCAGAATTGACCGCCAGATACGTACCTAAGGGCTATTTGGTAAGGGAATTCACCGCGGATGGCGTCGGTACCACCGAACACTCTTTCGGGTTCGTCGGCGATTGTTTCTGTAAATCGAAATCACGTGTTATATGACAAATGTAAGATAATTTCTAATTACTTACACGATTTCAACTTCGACAGTTAATATTTCGATATTATCTAATAATTTGTGAAATCGAGGGTAAAGATGTGGTTGTAAAGATTCGAATGGGATAAAAAAAAAAATGTGATGTACTCACGGTGAACGGCAACGCCGAGCACGAGGATGAGAGCCAATCCGAGGAACTGACGGGCCATGGTTGTTCCGAGATTATCAAAATCGAAATGAAGACTCCGCTATTAGATCCCTTTTTATATGAGTTCGCGGAAACGCGACCTTGAGAACATTTGTCGGTTGTTTGCACGGAATCACGGTGTCGCGTGGAGAACACGCCCCCGTTTCGAATTGTTCGTCACTCGCGCGTTTGTTATGGGTTTGTTATCAAAGTTTAATTAACGGTGACACGGGACAATGATCGGGAATGTAAATATATACATATACGACGTTTCTTTATGTGTTAGAATTTGTTTTATTTCTGTCAAACGATTCGTGTGAGATGAATTAATAATACAAGATGTGTGAAATAATTTTGATCAACTATCAAATAACAGATGTTAAGTCGGAGTGTCGTTCCTCCGACTGACGTCAAACGTTTATAGTACAGCTAATTATTAATTAAGAGCAATAGATTCTTTGATGAAATCTTGATATTTGGACACTTTGGTGTACACGTCCGGCACCCCAGTGGCGCAAGGGAAACCCCATGAAACAACACCCACCAATTGTTTCTTGTAGACGAGAGGACCGCCGCTGTCACCCTGTAAACAAAATAATTAATTAAAAATCATCTCAACCACTATGATATTATATTCTAATTATATTCTACTTACAGCACAGGTTCCGATTCCTTGAAGACTACCAGCGCACACGTGGGTGTCGTACAACGGTTGTTTGTCATTGATTATAGATCTGCAGAGTTTCGCTCCAATCAGAAAAACGGATGCTTTTTGGAGCATTGGACTTCCTGGTCCCTTAAGGGTCTTGTATCCCCACCCGGTCACCGTCAATGGAGTTCCCTCCGCGGGTTCCGACGTCGCCAGAGCAATCGGTTTCTGGTTTTTGTTCTCGGCAATCGGTTTTTCAAGCTGAAATTATTGAAACAACGTTAACAACACCGTAAACATAAAAAAATGATCGGCAGGGTATTTTTTCTTTATTTACTGTGATAACAGCGATGTCGTTCTTCAGGGACGCGGCTTTGTCGTAGATAAATTCAGGGTGCATTCTAATGTTCTTGATACTGTGAGATTCCCCTCCGTATCTCAAAACGGAGCCCGTGACGATCTCGAAATCTTCAGCTTTCTCGCCGTGAACGCAGTGAGCCGCGGTGAGAACGTGTTGATTGGTGATTAGAGCACCTCCGCACACGTGACCTTTGCTTTTAGAGCTGAAGGAGATTTGATACGGGAATTCCGTGGGTGCGGCGTCGGTGCCGCCGAAAATCCTTTCGGGTTCGTCGGCGAGCGTTCCTGCGAAGAAAATGTCTCTTAGTTTGATATTTTTGTTGTTAAATATAATATTTATAATTAATTACGAAATTTATTTAGAATTAATGACAATATATAATTTTTAACGATTGTATATTATAATTATGTAAAATCAGAGAATTTATCTGGCAGTAACCAATTTATTTAAAAGTTTATTCAGAATTGTCGTTCGAATTCGTGGAAATATGAAAATAGAATGGAAATATAAAACACGAAGACGCACTTTCGACGACGACGCCGAGCACGAGGAGAAGAGCAAACCCGAGGAGCTGACGAGCCATTGTTGTGGATTATCAAAATCGGAATGACACTTCTGAAACTTGGTATCTTTTTATATAAATTTTCGTACTTCCAACCTTGGAAACATTTGTCGACTGTTTACGTTAAATCACAAAGTCGAGTGGTTAACACACTTCTCGTGTGAATGGTACACGCTCGACACGCTTATTACGCGTTCCACGTATATAAAAAATATAGGAGGGGGGTGGTAATGGTGTGAAATATAGATTGGAAATCTGAATAAGTAGAACTGTTTATTTAGGTGTTTCGGTTGTTTTTATTTCTATTAAACAATGCGGTAGGTTTACATAATCTGAATCTGATGAATCGATGATATATTATGACGATGTGTTAACAATTGTGAAGGGTGGCTAAGACTATCCTGAATTACGTGAATATATTATTGTAGGAATGTTTATTGCTCGTAGCTGAGGAGAATAGATTCCGTGACGAAGTCGTAGTATTTCGACGCCCTGGTGTAGACATCAGGTAATCCAGTGGCACATGGGAATCCCCATGAAACAACACCGACAAGTTGATTCTCGTAGACGAGGGGGCCGCCGCTGTCACCCTGTGATAAAAATAATTAAAATCAATATTAATTAATGAATCCTTCCCGTTGATAATATATCGTTCAAGTGTATCACACTTACAGAGCAGGATCCGATTCCTTGTACGTTGGAGGCGCATATTTGTGTGTCGTACAATGGTTGCGACTGTGGAATGTCAAGTCTGCATAATTCGTCGCTTACAATGAAAACGGTGGCTTTCTGCAGGACTTCGGCACTTGGTCCTTTTACTCCGGTGAATCCCCATCCGGTGACGTTCAGTGCGGTACCGTGTGGTGGCTCTTCGGCGGCGAAGGGAATTGGTGCTTGATTGTCGTTAACTTCGATTCCACTTTCAAGCTGTTAGTCGAATTAATTAATTAAAATGTAATCGGACTGATTGTCGTTAACGTTAATATAAATCGAATTAGTGTCGATTTCACTTTCAAACTGTAAGTGGAATTAATCAATAATAATGTTTGTTATCACTAGTTTAAGTTTGAACGATTCCTTGAAGAGGGTTCAATATACAACCACAATATTAGACATTTTGTTCTAAATAAACACTTAGTTTCTCATCGTGGATGTACTAAATTAATAAAATTATATAAAGATCTAAATTTGTCTTGCATCGTCGAACGAATTGTGAATATTATACGACCCCTTAAATTCTACCAATCTAATTACTTCCTGCGTCTACTTACAGTGAGTACTGCGATGTCGTTCTTCAAGGACGTGGCTTTGTCCAACACGAAATCGGGGTATACTCTGATCAGCCTAACTTTGTGTATTTCACCGCCGTCTCTGTCAACGGATCCCGTGGCGACAACAATGTCTTCGGGTTTTTGATCGTGGACACAGTGGGCAGCGGTGACAACGTGACCGGTGGTTACGAGGGTGCCTCCGCAGAAGTGACCACCGTTGCTTTGTCTGATGGACACCTGGTACGGGAATTCACCAGGGTTCGCGTTGGTACCACCGAGAATCCTCTCGGGTTCGTCGGCGAGCGTCTCTGCGAACGAAATCGTTTCGTTAAAAAAAAATCAAATGACTTTCTGAAAGATCTCGCGAATTTCCTGATTGATAGCCGCGGTATTCCGTTCGATCGAAAATTGAAATGGTAATAATTATATAATGGTAATTAATTACCGTGGACGGCGACACCGAGAACGACGAGGAGTGCGATTGCCAGGAACTGACGAGCCATTGTTGTCGATTATCGAAAACAGAGTGAAGAGGCCGGCATTAGATCGCTTTTTATATGAATTTTCGCCCGTGTGACCTTCGGAAACATTCGTACATTGTTGACGTAAAATCATAAAGTTCGGCGGATAAGACTTTTCTTGCTCGTGCCGATTTGTATTTGCACAGATTTGTTTAATGTTAATGTACGAACGTGGATATGCGTCTAACTGTTTTCTAAAGAATTAAGTAACGTTGGTTAATCTACTGTTGTCAATAATTTCGCTATGGAGAAGATAGCGTTCGATGACATTAGTTTATCTTTACTGTTCCCGATGCTTTTATTTCCGGGAAAAGAAATATCAATGAAAACCATGATTTATATCAAATTATTATTAATTACTTGATCTTTTTCTTATGAATAAACGATGGAAACATGGATGAAAATGATATTTGGAGAGGGCATATAATTACATAGACATAATTAAACGATATTTAAAACAATTTATTCGTTCTATCCCAATTTCATAGATTCTTGAATGAAATCTAAATATTTCACGGCTTTGGTGTACACATCCGGTACCCCAGTGGCACATGGGAAACCCCATGAAACAATACCGACAAGCTGATTGTTGTAAACAAGAGGACCACCGCTGTCACCCTGTGAAAAGAAAAACAATATCACATATCGCTGTCCCATCCGTATCTTAACATTCAATTAAAATCTACTTGTTAACAAATTAAACTTACACCACAGGCACCGATTCCTTTGACATTAAACGCACACAATTGCTTGTCAATAAGAGCCCGGTCAATGGTCTTTTTACACTGATCAAGGTTTTGAAGTACAGCCATTGCTTTCTGTAAAATTTTGGGAGACGGTCCTTTGTTTTTCGTTGATCCCCATCCGGAAACGACAAGTGGAGTTCCCTCTGGTAGTTCCTTCGTAATTACAGGTATTGCTTTCTGATATTGGTTCTCTTTTATCGGACGTTCAAGCTGAAAATAATAAAATTCCACAATTTAATCATTTGCTTCATTTTGTTATAAGAAAGGAGGAAAAATCATTTATTATTTTTTATTATTCGTTTAATCGTGTCGAGTACTCACTGTAATTAGGGCGATATCGTGCTTGGCAAGGATGATTTCTTTGGGAATATATCCTGAGTGAATCCTGATACTTTTAACTTTGTGCAGTTCGCCGCCATTAATTTCAACCGAACCGGACATCACTTCGAAATCATCGGGCCTCCATCCGTCTACGCAGTGTGCAGCGGTGAGTACGTGTCTGGTGGTGATTAGAGTTCCACCGCAGAAGTGAAATCCTACTGTCTGGAGTGACACCTGATAAGGAAATTCACCGGGACTAGCATTTGTGCCACCGACTATTTTTTCCGGCTCGTCTGCCAACGTTTCTATAAAACAATACAATATTTTTTAATTTACGTTCACTCTAAATCTTTTGAATTAAGAATCAGAATACAAAATTATATTTTCCGAGGGTAGAAAAAATATATTGCTATTTAATAAAATGTAATTCTAATCTAATGGTTGGTTTCAATGACTTTGTATGATTCTGTGTAAAAATTTGAATAAGTATTGGTACGTTTAGTTGTACTTACTGTGAACGGCAACGCCGAGCACGAGAGCTAGAGTGAAAACGAGTGTCTGACGATACATTGTTGTCCCGGGATTATCAAAATCGGAATGACGATTCCGATACTAAGTCTCTTTTTATATGACTTTTCGTACACTCGACCTTGGAAACATTTGTCGCGTGTGTACGTAGAATAAGAAAACCGAATGCGTGACACACATCTGATGCCAATTGCCTGACGCTATGTTTTTAATCGCTTGTTATAGATTTCGCTCCAAGATCTAATTAATTACGGCAACTCCATTGAAAATCGGGAGTGGCATAAATACTTATGTAGGTGTCTCTTTCGTGGGAAATGATAAAAAAGTTGGAAAACAACGAGATCACATTATAAAAATATATTAATCCAAGAGTTTCGTATTTTAATAAACATATCACACTGTGATTAATGATAACGATTAAAGTAACAATTACTGCTCGTAGCTGAGGACAATAGATTCTCGAATGAATTCATAGAATTCCGATGCTTTGGTGTACACGTCCGGCATTCCCTCGTTACACGGATATGCCCAGGAAACAACACCAACCAGGTGATTATTGTACACCAGAGGACCACCGCTGTCACCCTGGAAAAAACACAAAGCAATGTTGATGCCTCAATTTACCCTAATTTCAAATGATATCGTGAATTTAAAAACACAAGTAGAATAGGCTTACGCGACAGACACCGATTCCGTCGTCTCGATTGGTTGCGCATACGTGTGTGTCGTAAAGTGGATACTCCTCGGGGATGACTTCTCTACATTCATCGTTTGTTCGTATAAAAACGATTCCTTTCTGTAGAATGGGCGCGGTTGGTCCGCTTACTCCCATCAATCCCCATCCAGACACCAGGAGTGGAGTTCCACTTGGTGGTACGGAAGAAGCAATGGTGATCACTTTCTGATATTGATTCTCTACTACGCTATCCTCGAGCTGAAATGTGAATAATTATTAACACTTACTAAAGCTTATGTTACCTACTTATAAAAATAGACTAATTTTAAATAATACAGGAGTCGATTAATGTTAAGCAAATAATGAAAAAAAAGAAGTCAGCACTTTTTTATACATTCATAAATTTAATAGTTACAATAATTAAAAATACGACCATTGTCCTCATTTTTTCAAAATGTCTACTAATATCCATTAGAAATTTTTGCATACGTATACTAAGTGCACTGTAGTATACAAAAATTAATAACTTACCGTAAGTACAGCAATGTCGTTCTTTACAGGGAAAGTACCGCGCGCTTCATATCCCGGATGCGTTCTAATCAGCCTGACTTTGTGTATTTCTCCGCCTTTGCCGTCAATTGTTCCAGTTGCCACCACCATGTGTTCCGCCTTCCAGCCGGTCAAGCAGTGAGCAGCAGTCAGGACATGTCCAGTTGTTATTAGAGATCCACCGCAAAAATGTTCACCACCGGTGCTCCGGAGGGCTACTTGGTACGGGAATTCCCCGAGGACGGCGTTGGAACCTCGAATGATCCTTTCGGGTTCGTCGGCGAACGCCCCTGCAAATTGATTTTCAATTGTATACTCGAAAATATTTTCAAAAAAAATTTGAAAAATGGAACTCACTGTCGACACCGACGCCGAGGACAAGAAGGACGGCGAATGCGAGAAGTTGACGAGCCATTGGTATTCCGGGATTATCGGAATCTAAATGACGATACCGATATTAAGTTTCTTCTTATATGAATTTTGTACATATGACCTTGGAAACATTTGGTAGGTGTGTACGTAAAGTTACAACAGCGAATGCGTAACACACTTCTGGTGTGGATTGTTTGGCGTTATTTTTTTTACGCGCTAGTTTTAAGAGTTAGATATAAGAATCCGACTAATTGGAGAATTTTTCATATCTGCTGGTGAGGTAGAATTATACTTAGATGTCTTGGTGAAGTGAAACTGAAAATATATTTATTTGTATGAATTTTCTTAGTTTACATAATCCGAATCTGATGTACTAATTCTACAAAAATAAATCTTAGTCACTTGACTTATATCAATGAATGATTAAATTAACATTTATTATTTCTCCTAACTCAGGAGAATAGATTCATTAATAAATTCGTAGTATTTAGAAGCTTTCATGTAGATATCCGGCATGCCAAGGGCGCAAGGGAAAGCCCATGAAACAACCCCCACCAATTGATTGTTATAAACAAGAGGACCACCGCTGTCACCCTGGAAAAAAATAATTCCAGTCAATATTCACTCGATGTCGAATCGTAAAGCAGTTTAAAACTCTAAGTAGAATAGGCTTACAGAGCAGACACCGATCCCTTCGGAATTAAGCGCGCACAAGTGTGTGTCGTACAATGGGTATTCTTCGGGTACGTAGTATCTGCAAGTTTCGTAGCTTTGCAGAAAAACTGTCGCTTTCTGCAGAGTCTTCGAAATGCTTCCTTTTAGTGCCAGCAATCCCCATCCAGACACTATAAGCGGTGTTCCTACCGGTAGATCGAAAGACGCTATGGGAATTGCTTTCTGATATTGGTTTTCTTTAACTTCATCTGCCAGCTGAAATTGGTATGGTTAGCAAAGTTCTTAGTGTCCTACGAGTATCGTATTTTTTCTACTCTGTTTTTGTGAAATTGGACATAATTTGATAGAATTCAAGATTCAATCAAAATAGAATCAATTTTAGCAATAATATGAAAATCTTTGTAGTACTTTCTTCAGATAAAAAGTGAATTTAAGATTCTGTAAAGTGGTAATAAAATTTCGAGAACAATATTATTAATTGCTTACTGTAATTACAGCGATGTCGTTCCTCATAGACATTTTCGTGTCCGCAATATATTCCGGGTGTACTCTTATGAGTTTCACTTTATGTAATTCCCCGGTTCGGTTGCTAATTGTTCCAGTTGCCACTTCCAGGCCTCCGGGAATCGCACCCTGGACGCAATGGGCGGCGGTGACGACATGTCCTCTGGTTATCAGGGTACCACCGCAGAAGTGATCGCCACTGTTGGCACGTCTGAGGGAAACTTGGTACGGCAGTTCCCCGAGGACTGCGTCGGAACCACCGACGATCCTCTCGGGTTCGTCGGCGAACGATTCTGTGAAATGGAATTGACTTTTAATACAAAAAGATGAAAGGAAGAATTGAAATTTGGAACTCACTGTCGACGACGACACCGATTGTGAGAAGAAGAGCCAATTTGAGAAACTGAGGAGACATTGCTGTTCCGGGGTATCAACAACGGAATGACGATACCGATGTTAGGTGTCTTTTTATATAAAGTTTTGTAGATATGACCTTGGAAACATTTGGCAGTCGTTTATGGACACACTTCTGTTTTCAACTGTGTGATAATTTCTTGTTTGTTAGGAATTTGTTTGTTTGATATATGACTAATAATAACAATCCGGATGGGTACACATAGTTAATCAGTTCTTTCGTTTTACCGAAAGTATAAGTAACTGAGCATTGTTTTAAAAATATCTTTATTTCTGCGAAACAATTGTCATAGTTTACAGAATCCAGAATAATGAATTGATGGTACAAAGATGCGTTGAGCGAATGTTAAGTCAGACTTCGATCAATCTGACTTCTGTCAAAGAATTATCCAGTCCGTATTCATTGTCATCAACCCTCAAGAATAGCTTTCGTAATGAAGTCGTGGAAGTGGGAAGCTTTCACGTAGACATCAGGGTAACCAAGAGCACACGAGTATGCCCATGAAACAACACCGACAAGCATGTTATCGTAAACCAGAGGACCACCGCTGTCACCCTGCAAAAATTACAAAAAAAAAAATATTATCCATTGACCTTGTCTAAATAACACATTAACGTTATGAAAAAATGTAATACACTTACACCACAGACACCGATTCCTGGACTGTGCAACGCGCAAACGTGACTGTCATACAGCGGCGCTTCCTTGGGGATCAATTGCCTACATTTTTCTTTGCTCTGCATATAAACAGTAGCTTTCTGCAAATAATCCGCACCAGGTTCACCTACTCCCGTCATTCCCCATCCGGACACTATGAGTGGAGTACCGTGTGGTGGATCGTTTGGCGCGGTGGGAATTGATTTTTGATATTTGCTCTCTTTGATTGGTTTCGTAAGCTGAAATTTTGATGATTAACAAAATTATTAGTATGTAAAAGATCTTTAAAACACATAACTTTGGTGTAAAATAGGTTTCTCGCCCAAACAAAAGGTTAATTATGCTGAATGTACTTACCGTGATCACTGCAATGTCGTTCTTCATAGACATACCAGGGTCTGGGTTATATTCGGGATGAATTTTATAGCTCTTGACTCTGTGCAATTCTCCTCCGGTGACACTGAGAGATCCAGTTCGTACTAAAAGTTCATCCGTCGTCCGGAGGTCGACGCAGTGGGCAGCGGTGATGACATGTTGGGGTGTCACCAGGGATCCACCGCAATGGAAACCATAATCGACGGTACTGAGTGATACTTGGTACGGGAGTTCACCGAGGGCGGCCCTTGAACCACCGACGATCCTTTCGGGTTCGTCGGCGAACGTGTCTGTGAAATGGAATCATCTTTTAATGAACGAATATTAACGCTGATCGTTTTAGCGAATTTCAAGGATTTATTGTTAGTGAATTTAGAGAAGTAAATGTGAGTGTAGAAATTGAAATCTGATACTCACTGTCGACGACGACGCCGACAACGAGGAGGACGGCTAATCCGAGGAACTGTCGTGCCATTGCTATTCCGGGATTATCAAAATCGGAATGACGGTAATGATAGTAGGTGTCTTTTTATATGAATTCTCGTACGCACAGCCTTGGAAACATGTGCCGTTTGTGTACACAGAATCACACGGAAGAGTGAGCAACACACTTCTAGTGTGAATCGGGTGACGACATTTTCTCTTTGCGCCACTTATGGGTGTGACACTAAAATCACACTGATTAGGGAAACTTGAAAAGTTCATTGGAAATTTGAACAGGTACGAGTATTTGGTTGTGTTGATTGTGTAAAAGTATCAATTAATTTAAATTGAATGGTACGATAATTGGGAAAGAAATGCTTCTATTTCAGTGAAACAATGTTAGATTCTTAATCGGAATCTTATGTGTTAAGAAATGTTAGTTACAGATTTCACGCTAGTATGGAATTATAAATAAGTATATACAGTTTGATATTAAAATAAAAAGAAGATATTTTTATTTCTATAATACAATTTCGTTAGTTTACACAACTGAAATGAATGGTACTAATTGATGATACAGAGATGTGTTGATAAATCTTAAGCCGGGCTATGATTTACCAGACTTATGTCAAATAACGATCTAAGCGTCATTTTATTGTTCGTAGCTCAGAATGATAGATTCTTTAATGAATTCGTAGAATTTAGAAGCTTTGGTGTAAACATCAGGCAGGCCATGGGCACATGGGAAAGACCATGACACAACACCCACCAGTTGATTCTGGTAAACAAGAGGGCCACCGCTGTCACCCTGCAAATAGAAAAATAGAATATTATAGCTTATCTATTTTCTCTTATAATCCAATAACAATGTAATAGAAAATTTCTAATAAAATACACTTACAGAGCAAATACCGATTCCCCTGACGTTGGCAGCGCAAACATTGGTATCGAACAGCGGGTACATTTCATGGATGAGTTGTCTGCACTTTTCGTCACTTTGGATAAAAACAGTTGCTTTCTGAAGAGTCTTCGCCAATGGTGCACCCTTTCCTAACTTTCCCCATCCAGAAACAGTAAGTGGTGTTCCGTGTGGTGGTTCGAACGCGGCGAAAGGAATGGCTTTCTGGTACTGATTCTCGGTGATTCCATTCTCAAGCTGAATTTCGAATAATAATAAATAAAATGTTCTTTCCACGATACCTGGAAAACGTAATATTGATTTTGTTTTACTTACCGTGAGCACGGCAATGTCGTTCTTCACAGAGAGACCGTTTTGCACCAGATATTCAGGGTGTACTCTGACGAGCCTGATTTTGTTTTCTTGCCCGCTGCTGCTGTCGATTGTTCCAGTTACCGCTACAAAGTCTTTCAGATCGAAATCGACGACGCAGTGGGCAGCGGTGACAACGTGTCCGCTGGTTACCAGGGTTCCACCGCAGAAGTGACTTCCACCACCGCTGTATCTCAGGGATACTTGGTACGGCAATTCACCGAGGACAGCGTCGGAACCACCGACGATCCTTTCGGGTTCATCAGCGATGGCGTCTATAAAATGGAATTGTTTTTTGAGTGAGACAATATTTACGTTTTTGAAAATTTTGAAAATTGGAAAGAGAATTGTGTCTGTAAATTGGAATTGTATTTTGACGACAGAAAATGAAAGCGAAGTACTTTCTCGAAATGTTATCAATGGGTGTCCGAATTGTTTTGTTGAGTTTCGTTGAGATTAAATAATAGAGTGTTAAAGGGATAATTGAAGTTTGATTTTCGTGTGGCACTTACTGGGAACGGCGACGCCGAGAACGAGGAGAACGGCCAAGCCGAGAAATTGGCGAGCCATTATTGTTCCGGGAATATGAAAATCGGAATGACGATTCTTCTTTGGGTTCGCTTTTTTATATGAATTCTCGTTTGTACGGCCTTGGACTCATTTATCAGTTGTTTACGCAGATTCACACGGGTGAACGAATAGCACACTTGTAGTGTGAATTGTCTGATGATATTTTTTTATGTGGTAGTGTCGTATTTGACACTAAAACGTTTTTAATTAGAGAAACCTGGAAAGTCCAATAGGTATTCGAAAAAGTAGGAATGTTTAGGTGTCTCGCTTAAATGTAATTACAAATAAATTTTCGAGTTTGATATTACAATAAAAAAATATATTTATTTCTATGAAACAATTTCAACAGTTTATATAATTTGAATCTAACGAATGATACCAAGATGTGTTAACAAATTTGAAACCAGGCGATGATGAACTTGACTTATGTCAAAAAACGATCTAAATGACATTTATTATTGTTCGTAGCTCATAGTGATAGATTCTTTAATGAAATTGTAGAACTTCGAAGTCCTGGTGTAAATATCAGGCAAACCATGGCCGCATGGGAAAGCCCATGAAACAACACCCACCAATTGATTATCGTAAACCAGAGGGCCACCGCTGTCACCCTAGAAAAAATAAACAATTGTTGCTCCTGAAACTTCAACAACAAATCACAACGATATAAACAAATTCAAGTTGAATACACTTACCGAACATACACCGACACCACTGACACTGGCAGCACAAACATGGGTATCGTACAGTGGGTATTGTTCAGGGACGATTGCTCTACACTTTTCAGGACTTTGAATAAAAACAGTTACTTTCTGAAGAGTCTTCGCTTCTGGTCCGATCGTCGTTAAAAGTCCCCATCCGGATACAATAGCTGGCGTTCCTTTTGGTGGATCGATGGAGGCGAAAGGAATTGCTTTCTGATATTGATTCTCGACCACTGGGACTTCAAGCTGAATTTCGATTAATTATTAAAGTAACTTTCTTTAGAATAATTCCTAGAAATTGTCTGTAGTGTTTTAGCTAAATTATTTACCGTTAGGACGGCAATGTCGTTCTTCACAGACATACGTTGCTCCTCTATGTATTCGGGGTGTACTCTTACAAGCTTGACTCTATGTACTTCTCCGCTGTCATTCTTAATTGCTCCAGATACAACTACAAAGTCTTTGGCGCTTACACGTTTGACGCAGTGGGCAGCTGTGACGACATGTTTGTTGGTTACCAGGGTTCCACCACAGAAATGTTCACCATTGGTGTACCTCAGGGCCACTTGGTATGGGAGTTCACCGAGGGTAGCGTCACTACCACCGACGATCTTTTCGGGTTCGTCAGCGAACGTGTCTGGAAAATGGAATCGATTTCTAGAGGAAAAATATTAACGCATAGGTTGTTTTTCAAATTTCCATTTCTAGCTGTCTGAATTGTTTTATGATTTTATTCAGTTTCGATCGGATTAAACATTACAGTGAAACTTGATAGTCGTTGTTTCACTTACTGTGAACGAAGACGCCGAAAAAGAGGAAGACGGCCAAGCCGAGGAATTGACGAACCATTGTTGTTCCGGGATTATGAAAATCGGAATGATGATACCGGTGTGCGATCTGTTTTTTATATCAATCTTTTCACGCAAGACCTTGAAAACATTTGTCGATTGTTTACGTAGAATCACATGGACGAACGGATCACAATCTTCTAGTGTGCATTGTATTACGTGTTGATTTGTTTAATAACAAAATCGAATTAACTATAGGAATGTGGGATATCTAGTGGACATCCGGAGTGGTAGGAATGTTAAGGTGTTTCACTTTGGTGAAATTATAATTAGGTAATATAAAAATAATAACAAAACTTGATATTTATTTCTATGAGACAATTTTGCTAGTTTACATAACAGGAATTTGATGAATGAAATTTATTTGGTACAAAGGTGTGCTAGATATTAAGACGGGTTAAGATTATCCCGTATTTTATTGTTCGTAACTGAGAAGAATAGATTCTTTAATGAATTCGTAGTATCTGGACGCCTTGGTGTAAACATCAGGCAGGCCATGGGCACATGGGAAAGCCCATGAGACAACACCCATCAACTGATTCTTGTAAACAAGAGGACCACCGCTGTCACCCTGCAAACAGAAAAAAAAAACAATATTTCATATCAATTTTCCCTAATCATCAATTGACAATGTAACACAATATTTCAAGTGGATCACACTTACGGAACAAACACCGATTCCCCTGACATTGGCAGCGCAAACATGGGTATCGTACAGCGGGTATTGTGCGGGGATGGCTGCTCTACACTTATCATCACTTTGGATGAAAACACTTGCTTTCTGAAGGAACCTTGCTCCTGGTCCCTTCGTGGAAATAAGTCCCCATCCGGACACGTCAAGTGGTGTACCATGTGGGGGTTCCACAGCAGCGACAGGAATTGCCCTCTGGTACTTATTCTCGATCACTGGATCCGCAAGCTGAATAATAATAATAAAAAATCATTTTCTTACAACAATTCCTGGAAATTATCTGAGCTTTCTCTGTTTGAATCACTTACCGTAAGCACGGCAATGTCGTTCATCAAAGACATACTTTGGTCCGGAATATATTCCGGATGTACTCTTATGATTCTGATTCTGTGTTCTTCTCCAGCTTCGCTGTCGATTGATCCAGTTACCACTACAAAGTCTTTAGGGTCTGCATGATTGACACAGTGGGCAGCTGTGACGACATGTCCAGTAGTTACCAGAGTTCCACCGCAGAATAGATTGCCACCTGTGGATCTAAGGCCTACCTGGTACGGGAATTCACCTGGGCTGGCATCACTGCCACCGACAACTCTTTCGGGTTCGTCGGCGAACGTGTCTGCGAATTGGAATAATTTTTCGTGAGATGATATTTACACTTTTTCATTGGTAAGTGTCCGAATTGTTTAGTCAAGTTCGATTGGGTTAAAGATTGATTGCGAATATGAACTACTGGTTGTTTCACTTACTGTGAACGGCAACGCCGAGAACGAGGAGAACGGCCAAGCCGAGGAATTGACGAGCCATTGTTGTCCCGGGATTATGAAAAACGTAATGATGATACCGGTGTTGGATCTGTTTTTATATCAATCCGTCCACGTTCGGCCTTGGAAACATTTGCCAATTGTGTACGTAGAATCACACGGGCCAATGAGTAACACACGTCTAGCGTTGATTGTCTTATCCGCTAATTAGTTTGATACTAAGATAGAATTAGCTATAGAAATCCTGGATTTCTATTGGATATCCGGAGAGATAGGAATATGAAAGTGTTCTGCTTGGGTGAAATTACAATTACAAAATATAGAAATGATAAAAAAGTCTTATTTATTATTACAAAACAATGTTGTTTGATCCCATAATGGGAAGTTGATGAGTCAATGACACATAGGTGTGTTTACAAATGTTAAGAAATGGTAACATATTATCCTGAATTACGACAGAAAATTATTAAAGTAACATTTTACTGTTCGTAACTAAGAAGAATAGATTCTTTAATGAATTCGTAGTATTTGGAAGTCTTGGTGTACACATCAGGCATGCCAACGGCACATGGGAAAACCCATGAAGCAACACCCACCAGTTGATTTTTATAAACAAGAGGACCACCGCTGTCACCCTGTAAACAAAAAAATAGAATATAGTTTATTTAATTTCTCTTGTCATCGCATCACAGTGTAATAAAAAAAATCAAATTAAATACACTTACTGAACAAGCACCGATTCCCGCAACATTGGCAGCGCAAACATGGGTGTCGAACACAGGGTATTGTTGGGGGATGATTTCACTACACTTTTCGTTACTTTGGATATAAACAGTTGCTTTCTGAAGGATCTCTGGCAATTCACCACCCCATGACGTCACTCCCCATCCAGACACACTAAGTGCTGTTCCGTGCGGTGGTTCAAACGCGGCGACAGGAATTGCTTTCTGGTATTGATTTTCCACCACCGAGTCTGCCAGCTAAATTGCGAGTAATAATAAATATTTATTCAATTCTTCGAAAAATTCCTGAAAATTTTGTGAAGTCTATTGGAGTCAATTACTTACCGTAAGTACAGCAATGTCGTTCTTTAAAGACATTTTTTGGTCTGCAATATATTCCGGATGTACTCGTACGAGTCTGACTCTGTGTACCTCTCCACCCTCTCTTTGGACTGATCCTGTTACCACTACAAAGCCGTTGGGATCTGCATCGCCGACGCAGTGAGCAGCGGTGACGACATGTCCGGTTGTTACCAGGGTTCCACCGCAGAAATGGTGGCCACTTGTGGATCTAAGGGATACCTGGTACGGGAATTCACCTGGGCTGGCATCGCTACCACCGACTACTCTTTCGGGTTCGTCAGCGAAAGTGTCTGTGAAATGGAATTGTTTTTTTAGTGAAATAATATTTACACTTTTTAAAATTTTGAATTCTAGCCGTCCGAACCGTTTTATTTAATTTTATTTAGATTGAAGATCAGAGTGCGAATGGGAATAGTGAAATCTGGTATGTACTGCTTGTTTCACTTACTGTGGACGGCGACGCCGAGAATGAGAACGACGGCCAAGCCGAGGAATTGACGAGCCATTGTGGTTCCGGGATTATGAAAATCGGTATGACGATAGTGGTGTTGGGTCTCTGTTTTATACGAAATTTTTTACGTACGACCTTGTAACCATTTGCCGGTTGTTTACATAAAATCACAGGGATGAATGAGTAACACCCTTTCTGGGTTTCATTTCTTTCTTTTTTTTCTCGACGTACGACAGCATGTTCTTACTCGCTTGTTCTTGTATTTGTCGAATTCATCTATTGGCGATCGATGCTGTTACGGCTGAGGGAATCAATATTCATAATAGAACGAGGATATCTGTCGAAAACCTGATTACACGAAAATACAGATGTCGAGTGTAAATTTACATTCGCGGTTACAATGCGATGCAAAGTGATAAAACGTTAATGATGTAGATAAAAAAAAAATAAGTACTCGTCACGTCGTAGGAACGTCGCACACTCGCGTGGATCTTTGGATAGTTGAAAGCGTCGACAGTGAGAAAATGTCATAGTTTGGGAATCATTTTATATAATTTTTTTCGTTCTAATTACTAGCGGTACATTCATGCATAATTAGCAAAACGCCAGATGTGTGGATGCCTTATATCATGTATTTTTTCTTACACATTATTTCAATGAAAAATGATGAATCGTTTATTTACATAGAAATCAACTATTGTTCATGACGTTCTTGATGAAATCGACGTAGCGAGATACTCTGGTATAGACATCCGGTTTTCCAAGGGCACACGGACTCGACCAAGAAACAACTCCCACAAGTTCACCGTTGTAAACCAAGGGACCACCACTGTCACCCTTCAACACGATAATAAAAAAATCATTAGAATATGTATATCACCAATGTGACCAACATACACTTATCTTTTCACCACTTGAAAGATCGAGTGGAAATCACACAATTACAAAGTAAACAAATTATGGTCCAACTGTGAAACCTACCTTGCAGATACCAACACCCAATTTCCCACGTGTGCACAAGTTCGTGTCAGAAATGGGATTCTTCGGGAAAGACACTTGACATTGTTGGTTCCCTGTTGCGTAAACGGTCGCCTTTTGAAGAATGGTAGCTTGAGGTCCACCGACTTCGAGACTTCCCCATCCGGTCAAAGTAAGCGCAGCTTTTTCAGGAGGGTCAACCGTGGCTATGGAAATCGGTTGTTGATGTCCGGTGACCTTGATAGGCGCAGCAAGCTGAAATCAAATGATTCATGTCGAAAAAGTCAAAAATTGTCCATTGATTTCCCGTGTCGAAATTATTTATATGAAACAAATTTCATTAATTAATCTTAAGCTACCCCAGGCCTAATTTAGACTTGACTACTTAATTTCAATGAAATTTCAAGGTGTTTCACTTACCACAAGCACAGCGATGTCATTTTTCCATGACTGCGCTTTGTCATCCTGGAAATTCGGGTGGACAACTATACGTTTCACCCTGTTCGTTTGTCCACCGTTTTCTGTGCTAATTGTTCCAGTCACCACCAACAGATTAAAGGGTGCCGAACCACGTAGACAATGGGCAGCGGTGACCACGTGTCTGTCACTGACCAGGGTGCCCCCGCAGAAGTGACTTCCATACTCCCTTAGAGAAACTTGGTATGGAAATTCAGCTGGTAATGCGTTTGATCCGCCGACAACTTTTTCCGGCTCGTCGGCGATCGTTTCTGGAAAGAAATCATTGTTACTTTAATCGTTGACTATTTCTACTGATTACCAGAATTTTGTATTCGTGTCCCAGTTCATATTTTATGTTATACTGTGGAACAAAATGTTGGTTTCTATTTTTAACCTTTATTGTCAGAAAGAAATATATGTATATGTGGAGTGGTGAGTATTTTTATTTACACTGTATTGAGTGGATATTGAGTTACTTACTGTCAATTACGACGCCGAGAACGAGCAACACGGCTAACAGAGGCAAATAGCGCGCCATTTGATTCGCGGGACTATCGAAACTGAAATGAAACTACGGGCGATTGGCTGCTCTGTTTTTATGTGAATCGTTCTACGTCGAGTTCGAAGACAGCTGTCGTTTATTTACGTTAAAATCGACTTACCATTTATTCTTCGAGAGGCACGGGGATAATGGTGTTGATACGATAATAGGATAAACGTAATTTCATTGGGCACAATAGAATGATTATATTTTTCAGAAATATTGCACACTGGCGAGATTTAAAATACGTAACAATCAATTTTATTGAGAATTACAGTGAATTCAGTAATTTCTTTGCACGCGATGTGGTTATCAGCTTTCCGTGCAGTGTCGAGATAGGGTTATCATTTAATTAATCGAAAGATAACCGAAATTCTGTGAATGAGAAATGTCGAAATGAAGCTTTAACACGACAAGTGTTGTAAATTGGACATGACATTTGTCTGACACAAATGTAAGAAACTTGACACCAAATACGATTTCAATTTATCATCGTATAAAGTCAACTTGATCTGTTAAAATCATCATTGTTAATAAAGTTATCGACACATTGTCTCGAAGAGTGACATTTTTATTAACCTTCCCACGCCTGTCGGACACTGATAGCACTATCATCCCTTTCTTATAACGTTATTGATGAAATCCAAGTAGTATGGGACTCTTGTGAAGACATCTGGTTTACCAAGGGCACATGGGTAGACCCAGGAGGCGATGCCTACGAGTTCGCCTCTGAAGACGAGGGGACCACCACTGTCACCCTGAAAGAAAAAACATATTCCCTATTAATACGTACACTGTTTCAGACTGTGTTTCTAAAACTGATGAATTAAGTTATTTCTCGAATGACTATACACTAAACATGGAAAACTCACATTCCTTTCAATATAAACAAAAACGTAATTTTTAATTGATCGACTTCAAACAATTCGATTTCAATAATCTTCAATTAAATTAAAAAAATATTGATAATGCAGAAAAGTTACCAAACAGTCATCGCGAAGTCATCACGAAATAGACACAGAAGTGAGTAATTGAAAATGGTGATGTTAAACGTGCAGATATCTTACGTGGCATGCCCCGATTCCTCTTTGGTTACGTGCACATAAATGACTATCATTAATGGTATATCGCGCGTCGGCCGCCTGGCATTCTTGATTACTTATGCCGTAAAGAGTTGCCTTTTGAAGAATGACAGCCTGTGGTCCACCAAGTTTCTGGATTCCCCATCCGGACACGATAAGTGGTGCGTTTAACGGTGGATTGACAGTGGCTACTGGAATGGGTCTTTGATAAGCGTTCTGCGTGTACGGTGATGCGAGCTGCAATGATCCATCAATCATTTAAGTCACCCAACTATATACGTTAAAATATTTTATCTCCTTAACGAAACGTTCTCTCAATTTCACAGTACGCAATTTTGATATCATCCGAATCATTGTTACGAAATAAGAATTATTTTCGATGACTTACGGTAATTACGGCGATGTCATTCCTGAAAGACTTAGCTGCACTCTCGATGTAGTCGTTATGTATGACGATGTTTTTAACTCGATGCGTCTGACCACCGCTTTCACTGTTGATCGTTCCACTTACTACGGTGAAATCTCTATAGGGTGGCACTATCAATTCGTACACACAGTGGGCGGCGGTGAGAACGTGTCTGTCGGTAATTAGGGTACCCCCACAAATGTGTTCGTCGTAGAATTTCAGCGACACTTGGTATGGAAACTCCCCGTGACCCGCTTCGGATCCACCTACGATTTTTTCTGGCTCATCCGCGGTCGCACCTGTGACACAAGGTGTTTTTATTCATTTTAAGCTAATTTTGACTTTCATTTCGTGTAAGTGTAGTTCAATTAATTAACACGGTTAATTGGCAAGGTTGATATAAAATGGATATTTAGGTATTATAATCGTGGGTTTAATTACTTACTGCTAATTACGACAGCGAGGAGCACAGCTAAACGGAGATGTCGGAGCGCCATTTCGATTCTAAGATATGTGAAATGAGAATGAAAACGATGATAATTATTCTCTTTTTATATGAATCTTTACACGTGGGCCAACCTTGAAAACATTTGCCGATTATTTACGTAGGGGAAGGTCCCCTAAAATTGGTCTACAGACATCATGCACCGCCGTGCATGCGGAAAGTTAAGGAGAGAGTGGATATTTAGCACTTGTTTCAATTTTTCATTATTTCCTCTAGTCGCGTAACACGCTTCGGTTATCTAATTATTATTTGCGTTATTTTTCAATAATCATTACCCCGAACTTTTACATTTCATTTTAATTTCCTGTCGTTGTAATTGGGAATTCTGACGATACTTCGTGTGCGTCATTTGCAACCGAATAAAAATACTGACAGGTGCAGTTGTTCGTGCATACAGACGTAGTTTAATAACCGTTTAAACAAGTGTATCGAGATCAACGATTAACATGTTGAAATTTCACGTCAGCAAGCGCCAGGGCGTTTTTAATTAATGATACAAAGCCTGTCGTAAAATCAGCCAAACAAATAAACTTGTTTTCATATCGTTTATACACGTCTGGGAATTGAGATTATTATTGATTTGTTAATATTTTTAATTCATCGTTCGCTTCGGTATGCTCGAAACAAGTCAATTTTCGAGAGTACACCCTGAAAGTTAATATAATAACGAGACACGTGCGTGATTAAGAAAATTTCTTTATTTGTATAGAGAAATTCCATGTCATTTTACATAATCACATCGAACTAATTAACAATCCATTGATACAATGAAGATATACAACCAGGCTATGCCCAAGATAACCATGTAATCGTACAAAGTCTAAAAAAAATATCATCCTTCTACTCAACTTTAACAGTAACATTCCAAACCAATAAAAACAACCATCCAACCACCGTGTGGAAGTTAAACGCACAGTAGATTGTCTGTTTAACTTCTCTGGGCAGCCTGAATCCAGCCAAGGTATTGAGTCACCTTTGTGTAGACATCAGGATAACCAAGAGCACATGGGAACACCCATGAAACAACACCGACAAGTTGGTTGTTGTAGACCAGGGGGCCACCACTGTCACCCTATAAAAATTAAAAAAAAAAAACAAACAAATTAATTTCACATATTATAAAATCAAGTACCCCAATTGCAGTTTTCAACTTATCTGACCGATATAAATCGTAAACCATATTTCTTTTACAATTTGTCAACATCGCGATAAAGTTTCTATATTTGTTATTTCATAAGTAGTTAATTAGTAGTTAAACTTACACTGCAGGCACCAATTCCAGCGCGGTTCAATGCACACATTTGAGTGTCGTGGATCGGGTAACGTCCGCTGCGCAATTGGCAGTTCTTGTTGCTAACGGCGAAGACTGTTGCCTTTTGCAAGATGGTTGCTGCTGGTCCCTTGGTCTGTACGTTTCCCCATCCGCTCAACATAAGGGGTGTCTTCTCTGGAGGGTCGACAGTTGCGAGGGCAATTGGGCTTTGGTATGCGGTGCGTCTGTATGGTGCTGCGAGCTAAAACATTGGGTAATAATTCAAATTAACATGTTGTACTGATCCGTAGAAAATCATAATTATCATAGATGTCAATATTTATACATTTTCCGATGTCATCAACGTAACAATGGCGCGAAGAAATTAGTGCGTTATAAAGTATCTCGAAATAATTCTATTTATGCATCAAATATGGAAATAATACGGAAAATTTGTTAAATATTCAACGTGTTAATAAAACTTTCTATTACAAAAATTTTAAAATCACTTGTCAGCAATTGTCGAAATGAGCAGAAGTAACATTCCAAGATTTCTAATAAATTCACGAAAGTTTTCCAAGATTCACCAGAGGGAATATGGTAATTAGAAGCATTGGATTACTTACGGTAATCAGGGCAATGTCGTGTTTGTAAGAGTTGACATCGCTGTGAATGTATTCCCTGTGGACGGCGATCTTGGCGATTCTGTGGCTCTCACCACCGCTGTTGGTGCTAATTGTTCCAGTTACAACAGTGATAGCGTTGTAGGGTGCTGACAAATCGTTGACGCAGTGGGCAGCGGTGACAACGTGTCTGTCGCTGATCAGGGTTCCTCCGCAGAAGTGGTATCCATAGTTACGAAGCGAAACTTGGTACGGGAATTCACCTTGATTGGCGTTGTTGCCACCGACGATTCTTTCTGGCTCGTCAGCGAACGTCGCTGTGAAACGAAAAAAATAAATTATTAGTAAAACAGTATTTTTTTTTGCGCGTTAAATGTTTTTTACAAAAAACACTTATTTTATGATTTATGTAGTGTATTGTCACTATTCCACAAAAAATAACAGATGTGTTAAAAAGTAAATTTAATAGTAATATTTTTTACAAATAATTGTTTAAAGTTACCAATAATATTTACAAAATTTTTGAATGAGTTTTGTTTTCCATAATAAGCTTAATTCACTTACTACTGACGAACGCGCCCAACACGAGGAGAACAGCGAAATTTAGGAACTGAGCTGCCATTTTAATTATTCGATAATCAAAATCGGAATGAGGTTGTGGATAATCAATCTCCTTTTATATGAAATTTCGGCGGCGCGTCCTTGGAAACATTTGCGGCATGTTTACGTTAACAATGAAAGCGGATGCGTAACACATTTTTGATATTAAACAAACATCGACACATCCGCATTGTCCTATTTGATGTCTGATTAAACTTTCCTATTCACTGTGGAAAATTTGTAATCAGTCTACTGTTTATAAACAATAATCCTATTGTTATAAGCTATGGAGATTTCGATGCACATTCACCGTTATAAATTTACATTAAAATTGTGTTGAATGTACATTAACATAATAAATAGAGTAATGTAACTTATAATAAAAACCATATAATCAACATGAAAACAATATAAAAAATCATTTATCAATCTTGCTTTACAATTTTCACAGGATTTCATTTGCGATAATTATGATTGATTGTGTTCATTAATTGTGTTAGCAACTAATATAAAATTAATGGGTGAGCATTTAATTTATTCAATGACTTATTTGATCTTCTATCCAATCGATGGATTCATAGTTTGACGTGCGTCATTACAGTATAAAATGTATACAATACATAATATATTACATTTGTGTACTTATGGTGATTCTTGCGAAAATGATAACAGATGACATCATTACACGGTATCAGTTTCTAGTGTCAACGGTACAGTTAATTGAATCGGTATAGACGAAGTTTAATCAGGATGTTTGCATACTGTGCCTTGCGTAATTCTAATTCGCAAAGATTCCATAAATTATCGTCTTACATGTCTGCAGGTGTTTTGTCTACGAATTAGGGGCAGCGATCATTGACGTCATTCTGCCACATGCGATAATCCTATGAAAAATCGCTTTGTCACCCTAATTTCGTCGCAAAATTTTGTGCACGTGTACGAATCGTAATTTGCGAACTTTATTTATTCATGAATATTCATATCGATTAAGATGATACAAATCTTGTACATGCATAAACAAATTATTATTTCCTAAATCTAACTTTTCAATAAATAATATTAATGTTATCTAGTACTCCGAAGGTATGGAGTGTCAGAAATATTTATTACATTCGAATCAAACTTTCATAGATCATCATGGTGTCAATTAATAGAATCATTGCATCATTCGCTGTGAATCGCGAATAATTTCCAACAAATGAATTCTGACGCACGACTTTACGTCGTGTTGATTCTAGATAAGGTTCATTATTTCCAGGTTTGTTGCACCGATTACGGGGAGGAATATTATTGTAAATGTTACAATATTTATTTATATATTACGCATGTTTGTGTTCGGTGTTCCGTGTTCGATATCGCGTCATTGATAAGATGCCGAATGAACATCGTCTCTGTATATTTATTCCTTAGCTACGGGTGAACAATATCCCGCTATTTTATTGCAATCCATGGCCGATTGTTTAAACAAACACTCGCCGTGGCTCATTGTTCGTCGATATTCGTATATCGCACGTCGACGCGTTCTATTTACGTTTCCCAATCTGTTCGCGTGCGAATTGTTTTGCGTTACACGAGTATCCGCATTGCTAATTTCGACACTGATTCCATTATAATACAATGCTGATTATACTTGTAGAAATTAACTGCGATCGTAAATGGTAGGTATAGAGACGTTTCACGGCGTGTCTGGATAAGGTTGGAAGAACCCATTGTTAAATTTTCAATCGATTCTCGTGCTCTTTATGGATCGACTATCGATTCGCGCGATTACGAGAATTGTGTGTTAACGGGGGTCTGATAAATTATGTCCAGCGATTTTAGTTAAATTTATTCTCCTCTCTTTTGGAGAAATTCGTGTGAGAGGAATAATGGATTTTCTGACTACGAAAGTTATTTATATAATTGAAATTAATAATATGTGTATGTAATGTGGGAAATATATTCCATTATATTTGTTAATGTACCTTGTAGATTGTAATGTGTTATTTTTCTAATAGAAATGTAATTATATTTCCAATTAATTCTGTTTGTCTCGCTAAATTTTCAATTTACTTTCACAGTTTTTCTGCTAATTGGGTTTTATGTCGCATGTTTCCAATCGAGAGTCAATTAACGGTGTTTTGTCTAAAGAAAATCCAGCGAAAGTAATTGTATTCTTTTAACTTCCTCGTTAATCGCATCCTCGTCATTATTTTGAGCCTACACTTACAAGTTCTTTCTACTGTTTCTGTGCGCCATTACATTTACATTGCAACACACTTAAACATTATTGTAAATGTGTTAAATCTATTAACACAAGCTCGCAGTTGGGATAGAAGAATCAAGGCAGAGAATTATAATGAATTACTATTTATTTTTAACAAGAGATGAATAAAAAATGTTTGGAACAACAAGGTGAGGGTCGAGTTAGTAGGACATAGCTTGACGAACGAAGGCACCGGTGGTGGCAATGTTGGTGAAGATGTCAGGGACACCACGAGCGCATGGGATTCCACCGGATACAACACCGACGACCTGGCCGTTGTAGACCAATGGGCTTCCACTGTCACCCTGGAAAAGCAAAAGAAAATCATGGTTAAAAAATGTCTCCTCTCACGCCCGCCAATGACTAACAAATGAATCTAACGTTTACAATTAAACTTCCAGTTGAAATTACCAATTAATTCTATAAAAATTGTATCACAAACCATTGAATATTAATGGAAAATTTTCTATTTCATCATTATCTATTAAGTATCTAATATTTATATAAAGTATTTAATATAATATCTGTATATCTAAAATATAAAGTATCTAATATATGTATATTTTAATATATTAACAGTGGGATACTTACATTGCAGGTACCAACATTGACTTGGTTAAGGGTGCAGATCATGTAGTTCTGGACAACGCTTCCGTGGTGCTGGGCGCACTCCTGGAGGCTGACGATTCTCAGGAACAGTTTCTGGAGAGCGTCGGAAAGTCCACCACGTGGGGGTGCGGCGGTGTTACCCCATGCGGAAACGATAGCTTGGGCACCAGCTGGTGGGGTGGAGGTGGCAAGAGGGATGGCACGTTGAACATTGTTGAAGGTGATGGGGGCAGCGAGCTATAAAAACATCACACATAATTACATCATCATCACCAATCTTCCTCACTATTAAATTAATTTTTTTCTCATTTAGAACTCCCATAAAAATCACCCTAAATTTATCTTCACCACGAACTGCCGTTTTGATGAAAAAATGATTTTAATCACCACACATTAATTGCAATCATTTTGTAATGATTCTCACCTTCATGACACCGACGTCATTGACCCAGTTGTGGCCAGCGCCGCCACCGTATTGTGGGTGAGTGTAGACAGCGACCACACGGTGGGATTGTCCACCACGGCTGAGGAAGTTGCTACCAGATACAACGGTGACTCCGTTAAGGGAACGTCCGTGGAATTGAACGAGGCAGTGAGCAGCGGTCAAGATGTGGGTGGGGCTGATGATGGCACCTCCGCAGAAGTGAGAGTTACCCTGTCTCAGAGATACGGCGTATGGGAATTCGCCCATGTTGGCGTTGGACGCACCAACGAGCTTTTCGGGCTCATCGGCGGTTGCTGAAATCAATGAATTCGTGATAAAACAATTTGTATATCGGAATCAATCATTATCAGAGGGATGATTATTATATGAATGATCGTATTGATTAATTGACCGTGATATTTAGAACTGATTATACGCTTTTCTTTTTGAATTAAAGGGTGGATCGAGTAGGTCGATTCAATGTTTATTATTATGATTATTTATTAATATATCTATTTGAATGATACACTTACCGCAGCCGATGGCGGCTACCAAAAGAAGACTCACAAGACTCAGAGACATGGTTGCAATTGATCAAATGAAACAACTGATGCTAACTCAGTATTAATCCCGATTTATATACTAATCCGGTATTTGTCATGGACCTTGAATAACAGCTGGGAATACTGATAGTGCGACAGATTTTCAACCGTAGTCGATAAAGCCAAACTTATGGAATTGTTTCTATTTCATTTCGGCCGTAAGGTGTACAATATTTACATTATCGGGATAGCGATAACGTTTTAATCATTCACTTGTGCGCATTTCGGCCCTATTAGCATATAAAGAATCGAACGTACATTGGATCTGGCCGTACGTGGACGTCAATGCGTTTCCTATATCGTTATCATATCGTGAACCGGTGAACTGGCAATATTTACTTCTGATGTCAGAGATAGAATGTCATAACGTCGGGGATTTTTTTTTTCATCTACTGCAGAATCTTATTACCCTGATATTCCGCGGGAATGTCTTGCATAACCCTTATGATCTTCGACCACCGTTCGTGTAATC
This sequence comes from Mimumesa dahlbomi, assembly GCA_917499265.3. Taxonomy (NCBI): domain Eukaryota; kingdom Metazoa; phylum Arthropoda; class Insecta; order Hymenoptera; family Crabronidae; genus Mimumesa; species Mimumesa dahlbomi. The sequence continues at coordinate 2,637,895 of OU824113.1, read as the reverse complement.
TTTAATGATTTTTATGAAAAAAAAAATTCTCGAATGCCTCGATATATGATTTCCATGGGAAACTTTTCGCGGAATTCGATTGTGAAAGAAAATTTGCGAAATAATTTTCCACACATTAAAAAGAATTTCAGGTATCATTTTTTTTCTCTATTTGTACAATTATAAATACATCGATCAGGTAGCTTCTTTAATGCACTCGTTAATTATACACGTAACGTTGTTTCAATTTACTATTACAAAATATATTCCCAGCTCCACTGAAACCCCAGGATTATCGTTGTGTCGTTGATCACGCGTGTGTTAATCATCCTCTAATTATTCCATTTCTACTTTATTAAATGCTTCGTACGCTCATTAATATCGACGTCCGATATCGTCGTCCCGCCGGCGAGGATTCTCGGGCCGGGAATGAATGGAATAAAATACGAATAAACCGATCGCGGTATGTTATGATTCAATGCATGTACGTTACGTCGAGCCGTACATGATTCGGTGCTTGTATATTCGCTCGATTTCCAGTCGTATCATTCATCAGATTCAAATAACTCCGGGATTCGCCGGCGTCCCGCTGAGGTCGACGTACGATCTACAGATTCTATCTGATTCCAAGCTGCGACGTGCAAAAACTAACGCCGGCACTTTTGTCACGATTGCGCCAAGTGCATCGTTTCGCGAACAGTTTCCCCGTGGAAATAATATTTCAATCTCGTACAGATATGTTTATGTGTATATACATGTATATATGTGTGTATATATGTATTTATTACAATAAAGAGTGTCTCCGAATTGATATCGAACAGAGGAGTCCGTACCCTGCAACGCAGTTTCTCGCAGATTATTGCGCAACGGTTCGTCTCATTAATTCTATGAGTTTTACCTGGAATTTCTAAATTGTCATACCGCATATATGGGCTAATAGGATTCCCGGCGAGTTACCTGATCTACGTGAGATTCTTTGTAATCGTCAAGTAACGCCGGTTCGCTTGAATTTCGATTACCCAACTCTTTCAGATCGCGGACGAGATTAATTCTGACGTTTTTTTTTTCTACTTTCCGAAGTGAGAAGTTACTCTTTCCCCACAACGAAACGCCAAAATTTAAATTTACCCCGGAAGAAAATCACCGTAATGAATAAAATTCGGAAATTCGCGATTCAAAGACGAGTCGCGGAATTCCGTGTGACAGTTACGCAATTCCCATTTGTAAAGCATAGCGACTTCGAGAGTTGGCAGCGGTTCTTACGAACGTTCGCCCAAAAGAAAGACGGCGGTATGTGTATACATTCGAAAGCGGTTTCGTTACGCAACGGAAAGTGTAGACGTTACATGCATGCAGGTTGTATATTTGTGCAATTAATTTGCACGTTGCCGGTGCACTTACATAAATGGCCGGGCATGCGGGGATCGCGGATCGATAGATCCGCCGGGCATAGAAACCAGACGAGACGCCGCCGACGCCGACGCCGGGGGAATAATTAGAACCCGGACGAAATGTTAACTCGTTTCGCGTTAACTCCGAACACGTGGCGGCGTCATCGTTCACCAATGTGTTTCATTGTACGATGACTGATCGTGGGAATGAACGATTCAGACTTATTTATTTATTTCACGCGAGTATGCACGCACGTATGTATGTAAATACTTACCTACATACATGTAAAGGTAGATATGTAGAATCATTTATACAAAACGAGAGTCTGTTATTGTTATCGAGGGTATCAACGACGAACTGGTAACACGTGGGAAAGTATGTGTACTCGTACGAACGCTGTTAATTTACGTGTCAATTGTAGAAGATACCCGGTTTCAAAGCCACGGGGTACCATGGATAAGTACGTGTTAACATTAACGATATCCCTGGTGACTATGAACGGATATCACGCGATACACCGTACGTTCCAATGGAAATATGAATTTCCTCGTTCATTGCCGCGAGAGATCCACTGTTACGCTGTTTAATTAATGACGATGAGATCTGGTTGGCGTTCAGACCCGTGAGTTATCACATGGAACCTATTGATATACGACAAAGTTCGCGCAAATTGTTTAGTGTGCGATATTACTATACCAGGATTAGGGTTTTGGATAATTAGAATTCCGGGGACAGAAATTTATTGACATTTAAAAAAGAAAGAGTGAGTTAATGACACAATTGTTTAAGTCTTTATTGTCAAGATCATGTTACAAGGTTAAATGGAGAATTACATAGACAATGAATCAGGGGGAAAAAGAAAATTGTTTCCTCTTAATCCGGTTTCCGCTCGCGAGTTCATTAGAACCGTGAGAACAATTAATAATCCATCAACCGCGTGCGGGAAATAAAACGTAATGTTTCAATATATCGTGAGCAGCCGGTCTATTAAATATCGATGCCTTACGTGTAATTAATCACGCCTTGATTCACATAGATAATTGATTGGCAACATCGTTAGAGGTATACATCGCGGAGAAAGGTGATGACCGTGAGCATGATTCGAAGATGTTCGGATAAAGTCATTGTATGTCGAATGCGTTTGTACACGCGAACGTTCCGAACGTTGCAATTCGGTTCACGTAATTGCATAATCCTGTTGCGCAACGCGATCTTTTTTTAGCCTAACCCCCGAAGCCACGTTTCATTTATAATTTATGTATAATAGGCTAATAATAATAACAGATTTGTTTAATTTCGCGAACGATTCGTGTCGAAACCCATCGGACGTGATTCGGAAATCGAAAGCATCACTTTCGAATCATTTATAGATTCACGGACCGGTTTTTCCAGCGGACCTGAAATTTGTGTGTTACGTAACAGCGAATTACTCTCCTTTCAAAAAAGAGAGAGCTGCCGATAAATTATATTAAAGGGTACCGGCTCAACCTTTTCTGAAATCATTTTTCTTAAACGCTGTGACGTAAGAAAATGTTCACTTTGCACGCGAATCTTTTTTTTTTTCACGACCGAAATGTTTGTTTTTATTCAGATCACGGGAGTGACGTTTGTAATTATCTGTACTCCGCATTATGCGGTTCATTATCGGTTCACGATTACGGTGCACCTGTGTCATTCATGTGGCGTTTCTTAATTTTACTTTTTCAATAAATCATTCGGACAACCTACGATATTTCCATTAATCCCGTATAGGAATAAAAAACGCGTATAAAGATGTAGCGAAAAGTTTCCCACCTTAATATAATTAATTGACCGAGTAATTTTCTATGTACAATCGGTTTAACGAAATGATAAAAATGTCGCAAGTTATAGATCCTTAAATTTCATTGATCGACGCCATACAAATACATATTTCAGCGAGAAATACGACTCGCGGATCCATAAAACATCCACCCTGAAATCGTGAAACTTCTAAAGCAGAAATATTGGTTCGTGCGCTTAATTTATCGACGCTACTGTTCTTTATTAAACCTACAGAACCTAAGAATCTAAGCAGAGAATCGCCGGAAAAATATCCCGCAGGAATGAGATCCTGAATTAAATGGTAATACAGGTGCATAAATAATACTCGCATTTAGTAATAACTTCCTGTCGAATATAAAGAACCGCGAGCGGAATGGCTAGTTGAGGTTGTCGTGCACTTAAACCAGATACATGAGGTTATAAGAAACAGTCTTATTAATTATGTATGGAATACTACGGTCTGTATACCTACACTCGTATCAAATTATGTACGATACCTTACAAATTTGCTTTAATCATGACGCAAAACACAAGTGCACAGGTGAACCAGTTCCACGTTCAAAATGTCTTCAGTTTAATCTAAACAAAAACTGTTACTCTCATTATTTTCTAACATAGGACATTCTTTTATAAAATTAGGGTCCAATCTGCTACACTACATAACAAACTTTCTCCAATATATGTCCAAATACCTAGTGTGTATATCTAAACAGATGTTATAACTTTCCTAATTGAATACTGTTGCCAGTAAATATAGTACGAGCAATAATAATCATCACAAAACTTAAATACCGACAAAAAGAATACATCTTTCTAACATTCAACCTAGTAACATTAACTCGCACGATTTTATTCGAAACTGTCAAGAAGCTCGTTTGACCACTCTTACCACGTTTATTAAAGATAGTCAAATTTATCACAAGGAGCGTTCGCCACTGACAAAGGTTAAATATTATCGATTACACAAGGTCGATATTGATTCCAGGCCGGTCTAACGCTACCTTGGATCCTCGGCATCAGCGGGCGGGATAATTAAAATGTTGATTGCTAAAACATCGAGAGCCCGTGAACCAGAACCGCGGGATATTGCAATAAACGCATTACACTGTCCGGCTCATTATTCATTCGGCCGGTGGTGCAACAAGGTTGACCGATTCTCTCGCGGATTCTGCACGTACATATGGCCGACAGGTCGGCACGGCTAGGGCACGATATAAGGCAATTAAATCCTTGGAATGTGCACACGCCATATGGTCTATCAATGGACTCGCTGTACCCGCTGGATCGCCGGGCATTATTATTGCCACGGACAAGAAGTAGCCGGTAGGCATGGCTACCGGGGCCCACGGTGCCCCTTGGTACCCTCTCCATCGGTTTGCCGGCCCACGTTCTACACCGAGACATTGTACCGCGAGGGAAACCGAACACTAATGGATGCGCCGCGGAGTAGACGCTCGAAAGCGAGAGTGAGGCGAAAAAGAGGATTCCCTTTTACGAGCGAAATTGTTCGCGTAATTGCTCGGGCCCCTCCTGAGAAATGATCGTTTTCACTTATGCACCGGTGTCTTCCCCGTCGGATTTTCTCTCGTTGCGTCTTCTTTCCGCGCAACCCCGGCCCCCGTCGCATCTTCGGGATTCGGATAATGGACGTGGGAACGTATTCGTTTGGATTTATTCCTGGTTTGTTTTAGATACAGATACGTTCTAGCGGTAGGATTTTTGATTACTGGGTTAGGTTAGGTTGGATTCGACTGTGATGAGCTGTTGTGGTTTACAGTAGTATATTTAATAAAAATAGGTTGAATAAGACATTTACGTTGAGGAGTGTCCATAAGAGAACGCTGTTTGTCCGGGAATAAAGGATTTAGATGGGAGAAAGTAGTTTAACATTTCTAGCAAGAAATATAGATGGATTTAATAATAAAAGAATCTTAATATCTGATAATTTTTATAATTATTTACGAGTCTTCATGAATGTATTTTCTGTGAACATTCGGAGACGCGTGACACCATTTGAAAGTCTAATTCGAAACGAGTAAATAATCCAGGCTTAATAGCTACTAATATTCACTGATTCCTGACGTAAACGATGAATTTTCAAGACGTATTTATTTGATCAGCACGCCTACGTACATGTAAATTACCCATTATTTGATAGACAAATTATCTCGGCCTCGTTCGCGTGTCACCGATAACCGTCGAATAATCGTTATCAACCCAGAAAACGATTCATTTTTTTCAAGCAGAAAGCAAACAACGTTTCACCTGCGCAAACAGCGAGCATTATATCACGAACAGCCGGTTCCATTGAATTGACATCGATTACCAGCAGGTATATGATGAAACGGTCGATTATCAGAGATAAATTATGACAGGCGACACTTGACACAATGCTTTTAATAATTTCCTTAAGAAAAAAAAAAGAACTTATCGACGCATAAGAACAGCCGAGTTTTACGCAATGGCTTATCAGTCGAACAAAAGCAAAAGTATCTCGTCAAAGCACAAAGATATTTGCATACCGAATAATCCGTTGATTTCGTTCAATCATTTGTAATGTCATTAACATGAATTATATGAAATTCAATCGAACATATTTCTACGTTCGAATGAATTATACCGTGACGTACATCTATATACATACATCTACATTGACAAGTATATAAGCCCGGACGTTTCTCGCCGAAGTTTTTTCCCATTTCAACGGATAATTCGCCGTCAGATCAAAACACGGGAGATTTTTTTCATCCATCGATAGAGCCATCCTTAATAACGTCCGCCATTGTACAGAGACGCGCATTACGCGCGCGATTCCATAGAAACGAGTCCGTTCCTTTCTTTTCCCTGGTCGTCGATTGAAGTAACATTGAAAACGTCGAGGGGAGACGACGCTTGACAAGGCTCAAACGATTGAGGCGTACCTGAATTGAAGAATTGCCTTTGATCGACTCCCGGTGCCTCGAGTGCAAACGAAGATACGAAAAGGGGGACGGGATTTTTCACGAAGCGACGATTTTATCGCGCCGGCGTCGTTTAAGCGGGTTTACGTCGGGAACGGGCGTTAACGGTGGCAATGATTCGTGATTCAACCTGTCTCTCTAATGAGCGGCCGGCCATTATGCGCGGACGCGAAAAACGTCGCAGAAGTGTCAAACCAAATGTTTGAAAGTGCTTTCCTAGTAAAGTCTGAATGGGCCTGTCCATCCTTCTGTCATTTTCACCCGGTGAATGGCGGGGACCTTCGACGTGTACCCGCGGAACACGCGCTGCACCTCTCGGTTGTGCTGCTTACGTCAGTGTTTGCACTCGTGTTAATTTGTTTGAGCGTTTCTCCGGTGTATTCAAACCGTCGGCCGCTTTTGCCGCGCGAATCCGCGGCGAGGAATCGCGACGACGATCGGCTATTTGCTGGGATCGTTGGTTACCTGTATATATGTATATGTATTTGTCGAAACCCGGTTCGCTCGTGGCAAAGTCACCGGGTTTACGACTTTTCGAAAGAACACCGAGGCGATAATCGAAGTTTCTTTGAAATTTCAGGGAGATCTTACGCACGAATTTTCTCTGGGAATTTCGGAGATGTTCGGATGATTAAGATGGGTTTTCGGTAACTTTCCGATAGTGACATGACGTTGCGAAGAGTTCTTAAAAATGGAAACATAATTTGGGATAGCACTGTAACATTCGAGTCTTCTTTTATTTTAGTATGTACAAAAGAAACGTATCCAAGTGGAAAGTTATCGAGCACACCTGCGCGTGACGCACACAGCGAAAGTCGCGGAACATTCTTAATTATACTTCAGTAGCGCCGATCTAGTCACGGATTCTATCACACGGAATAACGTGTATTTTTTCTCTACCATCTTCGAAGATCGAGTCTCGCACACAGCTACGAAACGCAACCAAGTTCGAGTTCGTTCGGCCAATAAGAAGGAAGCGGTCGGAAAAGCAAAACATTCATCTTCCGTCGATTTGTACGCGCCGCGTCCATTACGATAGAGGCACAAATGTAATGACTCTCGGGATGATTTCTCGCGGCCGCATCTATTTCATTTTCTCGTCGGTGCGTGTGTAACAACCGCCCGGTTTCCCGTATGTGTATGTGTGTGTGTGTGTGTGTTTGTGTTGCGAACCCACGAGGAAGAAACCTACGCCGGTAGTGCGACGAATGCAAATACGATACGGGGAATGGCCGCTAAGAGCCGGTCGGGGATGTTTTCTCGTTTGGCTGATTAAAACGTGCCCGCGAGCGCCGTGTGTAACGTGCAATAATTAAATATTACGCCCGGTTAATTGTAATTGCCGTTCGCGAGGACGTTCCGAGCCGCCTGGTTCGCGATAATCTACACGATCTTCCTCGAGGTGACTCCTACCTCTTCTTGGGCACCGACACACACGCTGAAAATGAAGGCGGGCATGCAAATCGTGAGAAATGTGTGGGATTATAACGTTTCGATAAATGGAAAGCCCGATGGAAATTCTTGACTTCGTGAATTTCGTCATTTATTCGCGAATTTCGTGGGATGATTTTGTAATTCGATGTGTTTGGAAGAATAATTTTTAGGATTTTTCAGGAAGTCATGGGGTGAGTATGGAGAATAGTGTTTTTATCGTGTTAAGCGAAAATGGTGGGTTTCAAACAAAACGTTGTCTTTTTTCTAATTATCTACCTCGAACAAATCGATCTAGAGAATGAAATAAATACATTAGAAATTCTATGAAATCTGAAACTAATTTCCCTAAGACATTTGTCGATTCCATCTGCAAGCTCCTGATACAAAAAAAAAAATACTTTGAATAAGTAGATTTCCTTTTATAATTACAGCGAATTGTAGAAGGTATCGTCTCACAGAAATTCAATAGCGTACGATTAACGCGCGCTACCCCCGTAACAGCTTCCCTATTTCATTAATTACATTCCCATAAATATTCCCCCGGAATTGCGATCGACTCGAGTGGCGAGATGGGGCGATTCCGCAACGAAAACGGCGTTAGTCCGAGCACGGTAAGGCCCTGTTATCTGTACCAACAGAATGGGAATTACTGTGTTCCTATGGGGTACAAGTTGTTCGCCGATAACTTCTCACTGATAAGAAGGGGTTACGGACGAGCACGTTTCAACCGATTCGCGATAATCATTCATTAGGAAATACTCAAACGTTTTGCACCTTGCGCGACGTGTGCGTGTAATGTGTAAGAAAAAGAGAGAGAGAAAGAGAGAGGGAGGGAAAGAGAGAGAGAGAGAGAGGAGGGATCGCGCTATAAACAGAGTTATAGAGCGTGTCGTTAATGATGCTCACCTTTAAATCGAGTACATCGTGGCAAGTTTCCGCGTAGAATTTAATATACATGCACTTGGACGTTCTATACGCACGCGATTAAATTTTACACCTGTTTATCTATAACGTGGTAAAGCCGGAGTCGTTACTCCCGACGCGAATGTCACGCCTTTTTGGGATTCAAATTCTGTGACACGCGATAAACAGAGGTAGACCAATGAAAATGTAATTCAAACATTGAAATCAAATACTTTAATTAAGTATATATTACCTAATATAATTAAAAAAAGAAACATTGAATATCGTTCCAAATCATTCACCACCAATCGAATGATAAAATTCCCAATCTTATCCCCTACCTCCTCACTCACCTCTCATAATTGTCATTTATATTTCCAACTAAAGTCCCCGAAATCAATGAATATATAATTAAAATCATTTGTGACGATCCTTCGAGATGATTTTCCAAATTTTCTACTTCCGCAGGTATATAGCTCACAGTTCCCAGGGTCGATGGCGTGCGAATCATTAGCGGGCACGTTAATCGCTGAATTACGGGGCGACCCGGCGAGCTTCCTCCAGATACCCGTCGTAACGACGACAGTGCACGGCACACCAGGAGTTCTGCGGTGCGCTCGGCATTGTGTCCAGTGAGGTGTGAACCGTGGGTGAATGAACCGGCACCAGTTCAGGTGAGATAGCGCGCAACCATGGACCACCTATAGAGCCTGCGGCCTAAACAGTGAGAACTAAGGTGAACTCATCCAACCGGCCGGTGAATCAAATTCCTGGTTACGATCCGCGCCGGCAACGAACGGCGGATCCGCGATGATTCCTCGACTAGAACGTGAATCCCGGCGTGGATCCGAGGTATACACCTGGATCAACAGATTTCTTTTCAGGTAAAAATAAAAAGGAAAGAAAGGGAAAAAAAGAAACACAACCCGTAGCTCGATGAATCAACGAGATAACCTTTGAGACTGCATCTCTCGCAGACGATTGGATCGATGGATCCGGTAGTTTCAGTCGTGATTATCGACGATCTATATGATCTTTTCATATTACTACAGTTCTTTTTTTTCGTTAAATTCCAGTTGAATTGTTTTTTTTCTCTGTTTATTTTATTCGATAAGAGACTCGTGTGAATGTTGTTAAATGTTTGGTGGTAGTCTCAGGGGAGATCTGTTAAAATATCTAGGATTTTACTGCGAATAAGTACGAAAAATAAAGGGAACGAAGGGACAGGGAGGAGACTCTGCAATTCCCCGCGTTTATTGCCAACATTTATGGACTGTCGCGAAGAGGATAATCTTCAAGAAGATGCCGACGGGATGGCAAACGATGTCGACGGAGGAACATGCCGCGTACGGGATTCGACGGTGGTTTTGTTGTTCACATGAAAATAATATTAAAATTCTATTGGTTTTAGGTAGTGATCGCGCGATCACCGTGAGAATGTACAAATAGATTTCTAATTGGATTACGTATGAACGAGAGTCGATGTATAAGTCTAATTGAATGGGCAAATAGAATATTATTTATCGAGATTCTATATCAAACTTTATTCCTCGATAAATAATATCGCGTGTATTTGTCTCGATTTCAAGATTTATATATCACAATAAAGTGCCGGGAATAAAGCATTCACGGCAGATAAATTTATTAAAATTCCCCAGGTGTCTGTGAAACGGGGCATTAAATTTAACCGTGGACTGTATATTTCTATGGTGTAAGAACACTCATCTTTAATAAGACATCAACGAGCCGTAAAAGTGTACGCGGGGTGCCGCGTATGAGTTGCATTCGCACACATTCATATCGAAGATCGCACCTCCCCGTAACTTTCCGGGGACAGCAGAAAATTCTAAAAGATAAGAAAGTCAACGTCATCATGATATCAAAACATCAACCTTCACCTTCGACAATAAAATTACCAAAAAAATTCATAATTCATCGTTAATTTACATTTAGCTCATAATCCTCGTCATAGCTTTACATTAATCTTCGTATAATCACAAGCAAAAAAAAACATTCAGCGAATAGAGAGTTAATGGAGAATAATTCGCTGAAAATCAGCTGAAATTCAAACGACGCGTCGTCGATCGACGGGACGATAAAAGCCGGCGGATTTTCATGGCGGTAGGTGGTCGGTTCGAAGGGAAACATATTGTCGCGAGAATACCGTTGCCGGAGGTGAGACGGGACAGGTAACAGAGGCTGTCGCACCTTACGCAGGAAAGTTGATCGTCCCCCCAGCGTGAGTGTTTCGCATATAAGCACACACACACACACACACATACATATACACACACAGACGTTGTCAGAGATTCACCGCGATGCTAGTCGATAGCCGCAGCACGGCTCCCGATTATCGGGATGCCCCGAAGCCCCTGTAATTAATAGTTTATGGACCCGAGCGAAGAATTATCATTCATATAAGCTACCTGAGATGCGTGAGTGGAATAGCCGGTGTCGCCCGTTTGCGTGGTAGGCATCGATAGGCCGCCGACAGCATGGCCACACGGTGCGAAGGTAAGTTTGCGAAGGTGTTTCGATCACCGTAATTACACCCGCTCTTTCTTGTATTTTTCTTTTTATTTTTCTTCTCCCCCTTGAAACACGCCGATCGATAATTCGACCCGGAACGAGTCGACTTCCAGATTTCAGGGTGAGGAGGAAGCTGGGATAAGTATGTGTGGGATAATAATGTGAAGGGCCTCGTTAACATTCTTGTGCATAGATTATCATTTGTGTGTGTGTTTTATGTGAATTAAAGGAGGTGGCAGTTCCATTCGGAATGATAGGTATATAAAAAGTAGATGGGATATAATTATATTTTGTTATAAAGTGTGTCAATGTATGAATAAATAGGATTTGAAAATCTGTAGTGGTTTTTCCAATGCAATTAATATTCTCTTTAAAAGTCAATGGCAATGGAAAAATTCGTCGACAGACACGTGTTTTCAGACTTCTTCTCCCCCGACCGTGCATCGATTATCCTTCTCTTCGCACTTGCCGCGTTTTCCTCATTAGACAAACACAGTTTATCACCGTTAGTATCCATACTTAAGCTGACACGCGGTAATTACGACGATTCCATCATTCGTCCATTAACGAGGTACCGACGTTCAACCAGGAACCAGGATGCGATCCTCGATATTCGACCATGATATATTTCCACGGTGTCAAGGGACTTTTATGCAAAAACAACCTCCGTCGTTCTCAGCCGGTGTGAAACGGTTTATTAACGTAAATCCACGCGTCTACGACCTCCCGTGACATTCCAGCGACGAGGAGAGTTTTACCCGGTGGATTCGCTTCGCAAGGCGGATACTTAACCGTCGCGGAGAAAAATGGGCCCGGTGTTATTAGCGAGGTGTCGGGCCCGCTATTTGAATAATGCATTATACCGGGGCCGAGAGACCGCGGCAGGTTTCGTTCGATCCAATAAGCGACGCGATAAGGTTCGACGTATTTTTTTGTCTTTTTTGTAATCGTTACGACAGCTCGCGTAATTGCAGGAAAATTTGTGGAAAAGAGATAAGTTATGCCCGATATTAAATGAGTAGTACACGTTGAACGTCGTAACTAGACACCGGGGCAAATAGAGTGAGTAAAGCTTCCACCTGTCGTATCAGCATACTATAAACCTAGATTATTTGCATCCTAGCCGTACAGACTGATTTAAATTGGCCCGATTAACGATGCACACCGGCTTTAACGTCTCGAAAATGATATTCACATTCAGGCTGTTTTTGCGTAATAACAAACCTGTCTATAAAACTATATTTTTTTCCAAATAATTATTCATTCGATCGTATTGATTTTATTCCCCGTTTCAATTCGAGGATGTAGAGTACAATTATATCACCCAGGGATTCACACGTGAATATACATATATTTAATTCTCACCCTATTAAAGTGAGAAACTAATTTATTTATCGATCATAATTTTCCACAATTGCAATAGCCCTCGGCAATTCTGCAAACTCGATATATCGATTCCAGGGTGTCGAAAGAGCTAATTGCAGTACAAACTGTCTGAATTCCGTTCAATTTCACATTAACGCGATACTCGGGCTAACAAATAGCTGCATCGTGTCCGCCCGCTTTTATCGCGGCCCCGATCGTCCTGATTTCTCATTGAATATGCCCGATATGTAACGAGGCGCCAGCCCAAATCATGTTATCCTAACCGCCGTCGGGATCCATGCATGTATTCCGGTGCACGTAACATGAATAATGCCGTCATTGTTATTCTTGTTACTCAACCCGTTGCAAGTCTAGTAAGTCACCGAGAGTCATCCCGTGATGTAGTCCACCGTTTCACGCTCGGATCGTTTTATACTTCAAGATCATTAGATTCGATTACGAGAGGCCAGGAGAAGAGGGTGGATGGGATTATACATACCTATGTATATGTATATGTATTGGATGAGGGAATAAAATGTGGATATTAAAAGATCATTCGGTACGCGGGAATTTCACGGACGAGTCATTGTGAAATTTATGCTGATTAATATTTCCCACGGATTCCGTAAAATTGGGATACGTGATTTTAAGTATCCGCGGTAAAGATAACCCGAGGTATTTATATGGATATCGATGGGAATTGATTGAAAAAAGTTAATTAAAAAAAAATTTAGTTGTACCGTGTATCAATGTGCGTATATATGTATGTACATACGTCGTGGAAAAAAGATTGACTCGAGTTGAATATCGCTGTCGGTGTTCCATACGGTATTGTTCAGCAACAACCCAGCTGTTGCTTGCCCGCTACCGTCGCTACCCGTCGAGTAATTAGCAACGTATTAATATTCACGATATAAACGAGCCACCGCGAATGTATTTCATGAAGACCACCCAACAAGGGCGCCCCCTTGCGCGTTAATTAACAATTTTTCCGTAACAATAAGACGAACCGTGAGTGCGACTATTGTTGAATCGATGGGAATAGAAAAATGATTTCCTACTACATATCCAGTGGAGGGTCGTTGTTAGATAACGACGTCTATGCTGCGAGAGGTTTAAATTTCCAGCACAGACACGTTACTAATGAATTTTCTTACTATTTAACGCCGCGCGATAAAACATCTCGCTGGCTGAAGAACCGACAATTAGGAGAGAATTATTCAACTATTCAACGCCGGGTATTATTTGTTTTTTGCCGTCTAGTGGAATCGTTTCGTCCGGCTGAGTCTCGTATTCACCCTTATAGTACTTTATAAGTTCGCGGAAAAAATATTTTAGCCATTTTTCAAGTGTCTAGTAGAATGAACTAATTTTCTCTTATTAATTTTCTCCTATTTCTACGATTTTATTTTATTTTATTTACATGACAGAAAGAAAATAATTTTTCCCTCTAAACTCTAGAGTATAAAGTGTCATTACACGTGTTTAAATTATATTACAAATGTAAAGCCGATATACATATAGGATCAAGATATTTTTCCGAAAACCCACAATGCCGATACTCCGAGTTACTAAAAGGGTTAACGTCCGAGGAGTTCTTAGAGAAAAGAAAAAAATCGCGACCGTAGGGAACTTTCCACACGTCCACGATAATTCTCCGTGGTGTGAACACCGCGTGTATGTACAGTTACCGAACGCGGTACTCACGGGTAGAATAGTTTTACCGCGTTTCTAATCGTTAATAACACTTAACCCAGCTGGAACCGTATTATCCCGACGGGCCGATGATTCCGTCGGTGTCGTTTGTTACACGGTGTATGGGTATCAATTACGTTGGATGTCGATTGATGTTACATACATACATTGGCACTGTTCGAGCGTCAAGGAGCTCGAAGTGGTGAGAAGAAGAAGAAGAAGAAGAAGAAGAAGACGAAGAATAAGAGGAAGAAAAAAAAATACACGGTTTTAAAACGCGTAGCGGCGAGCAATCCCGATGCCCATTCAGAGAACGTTTTGCAGTCGCTGTCTGAATAGACGTCGACGGAGAACCGTCAGCCTGTCGATTTGAAGATGGAAACCACACTCGGATATATATTAATCTTCTAGCGAATCGAACGTTGTATTCGCCAAGGATGAACTGTTAGTTTCGATATCTCTTTTCACGGCGTGGAATAACCCGTCTTTTTTCTCCTTTTAGCAATCTCGCGCTTACGAAAGCCTTCCGGTAAGATTTTCTTCGTTACTCCGCTGCCACGTGTGTGTGTGTGTGTGTGTGTGTGTGTTGTATCGATCGTACCGGGTGAGATGCTCGTCAGCAAATTTACCGCGATTGATTATTTGAGTTTTGATTGACCCTACAATGCGAGAACGAAGAAACCGCGCGGGCTGTTTGAGTTTACCGTATTCGTTTCTGGCGTTAGGTTAACCCGCGAACAGTACTCACGAGTGCAACGGACCCCGTAGGGTTTCCATTTGTTTAACTTTTTCAATTGCAACGTGTGATAACGTTTGGAATTAATGATCTTTTTCTTCTGGAACCGTTCACGTACAAATGCAATTGAGGAAACTCACGGAATGTGTAGTTCGCGTAATTAAAATTGAAGTGTAACGTTGATGGATTAATCGAGTCTCTATTGTGTGTGTATGTGTGTGTATGTTTTTTTTTCGATACGGTTAATAGAAGACTGTTTGTTCCTCTCCTCTCGTTAGTCTTCGCGCGGTGTGTCTGGTAGCTGATACAACGTGTTGGAGAGCGTTAAGTACTCGTGTCTATCGACGCTAATTATTTCGTCACGCGCTATCATGCTTGTTCCGATGCCGGAGAAAGTAAATCGTGAAGTGCACGAGATATTATGATTCGGTCGGTGTTCAATGGTAGATTAAACCGCGGGTACTTGTTGTTCGATATAAATCAATATCACGTAATAGCTGGCAAAGATGAATTGCTCGTTGCGATTATAAATAACAGATCCGACTTTCTGATCCTGAACGATACGGAATTTAAATGCCATCAAAGGGAGCCTGGCTTATTTATCGCGGGGATCAAAGTGTCTGCGTCAAATCTAATGTACAATAGAAATTTAAAAAATCACATAGTAGATTCACAGTATATAGGTATTTTCATATATAGATTCATATATAATTAAAATAATTTTTAAATATTTTATAACTCATTAATTTTCTCACATCTCTATAGTACCATTGGTAATACCAAAAACGTATAAATATTGCCATTCATTACAATAATATTTTTCCACTAACGCACCGGTCACCAGTGGCCCCCCGCAACGCAATCACCAAGTGGTGTGCCGGTCACCGGTGACCCTCCCCAGTGAAACTCAACGTGTTAATCACAATATCAGAGTTTCCGTTCGTCCCGCGACGAATCACAGTCTGAAAGTCAATCTGAGTGGTAGCAACATCATTATCCTATCAATTACATCGCATAGCTCGCAGTGCCCTCCCTCTGGCACACGGGATAACATACCTGGTGCGCGAGTGTGGATTTCCCCAGGCCGGATTCTGTTTCCGGCCACAGGCACGCGTGCACCGCGGAAGAAGGGAACGCGGGTTTTCTGAAATCGGAAACGGGCCGCGTCCTCCGGAGGACGCGAAAACCGACGGAGGGGCTGCCACGACGACACACGATATTCCTCCTCGCGTAAATACATACGCCGCGGAGAATTATTGCGCAATCGGGAAGCAATGCGGGCCCGAGATCCAAGGTGAGTACGGTCGGCATGATTTTCGCCGTGAAGTTCCTTTCGATCGTCTGGATCACTGGTTCCTAACCACGTGTTTTCTGTAAATCTTCCGTAAAACCGATTTTATTTATATATTTTCTAAAATATATTTATTTCTACGCGGCATGTTTTCTATGCCAAGTTTTGCTTTATATTAAATATTATATGTTTAATAATCTCTTCCCTAAAATATATACAGGGTGTCCCAGCTAACGTGTAGGTTTCTGAACCAGGAGATAGTTGAGGGAATTCTAATATAGGAAAGTGACATTTGTAATGTCGTATCTTAATTCGTGGCCGAGTTATTAACGAAAAACGATAGCGAATCATAGGGCTCCGTTGGGCCCAGCGGCGCAACAATTCCTGCTGGCACAGTACCCTACTGGTGCAGACCTTCTACTCTCGCGCCGCCGGACCCAACGAAGCCCTCCGATTGGCTATCAATCTTCGTTAATAACTCGGTCATAAATTAAGATACGACATTACGAATGTCACTTGCCTCTATTAGAATTACCTCAGCTATCACCTGGCTCAGGGACGTGTACGTTAGTTGGGACACCCTTATATAAATATATCTCTCTACGCGGGATGATCTTCTGGTGTTCCGCAAATTCCGCGTGTAATCAAAAGCGTTCCCTAACATAAGAAAGCTCAAGAATCACTCGTCTAGCTAGAAAATATCGATCGCCGTAAGGTTTCCCCGGTTCGTTAAGCGTCATTCAACGATCGGGGAGCAATACGGAGAAATTCTCGTGCGAACGGTGAAGTACGCACAGTTTCAGGGCGACGTTGCAATCTGTACAATATAATATCATTACTTAGGTCCCGTATTTATGGCACTCAATCGCCGGCAGTGGCGGACACACTAACACGGTGGATTCGCGGAGAACGGAGAACCTGTAAGGAAAAAATTGTTCTTCGGCCGTTTCACTTGTATACGACTCGTTAATGAAAACGTATGACACCGACCGAACGTGTCCACAGATTTTGCCTCGCCAGCGTTGCCAACCGTTCCCGGGAGTTCTTAATCCAGTTTATCCCTATGCTTCTTAATTACTGCCGGTGGCTTTTAGACCGTCTTTCCTATGTGATTTGATATTTTTTTTCTTTCTTGGTTCGTTCGATTCCTTGCCTCGCGGTTGCTTTAACGACGATACGACGTAAGTGGACGGTACCGTGGAATGCTTGAGATATAAATTTCGCTATTTACTACGCGTTTTAAATCCCTTAATACTCATAATCGGCGATCGTAATGACGAGTTTCTTTCCGATGATTTTTCCCTTTGCTCCTCCCTTTTTATATTTTCTATTTCCAACGTTGCGTGGTCGATAATATATGTAAACATACGTTATCGTCACGGTGTTCATTGGGATAGGTACAGCGAGCCACTTGACTTAATCTAAATGTAGATCTTTGAATTACTTTAACAACGTGATTATAAAGTGCGTGGGAAAAAACGGTTGACAAGTTAATAATACAGCGTGCTATTCGATTAATTGAAATATTCCGTCGATTGATCGTTGACGGAAGTTTCATACGTTTCAACGGTAATCATTCAAAATAATTGAAATTTATTAATCACGTAATTTATCGTCACGTTAATCAACTGATTTTTTTTTTAACAATTCCAATATACACGGCGAGGTAATTGATTCGACCACGCTATCAGTTTCGCACACGCAATCAAAACGATATAAAATATTCACCAAGGTTTCCGTAGAAGCCGTAACTCAACCTGATGAATCACACTTTCGCGAATTATTACGCAGTTCTTAATTACTACAAACACTCGAAGACCAAGACGCCGTATTGGCATCTAATTTAATACGACCTAAACGCACTGCGATAATATTCGCACGATCCGCTCAGCCCGTACCGCAAAATGTTTATGAAGCCTCATCACCGGATAACGACGGCAAGAAATGCATATTAAAATTAGCATTCATATCTTCATACCGTTTAACCAATGAAACAACTATAAAAATTTCTTAGCGTGGCAAAAACGCTGCCGGTGTTAATGAAAGTCCACTTATACTAGGACTATGGAGGTCTGACCGCGACGGGGAACAACCAACAAGTCCATCAAGGTCAATTAACAATTCTTCCGATAATTAAATTAATCAATCTATTTTCTCTCGCATCGTTCGAATATTTCATTACCTATCTTCTACATAGAACACAGATCACTTGATTTGCTAGAGAAATAAGTATTTCACATTCAATAAAAAAAGTCACCGATTCGTCGAAATAATTTCCAAAAATTAAGATTTCCTGGAAAATTCACCAAACCCAACATTTTCCCAGATTGAAAAAGATTGAAAACAATCCGAAAAAGGGGATCAATTTAATCGACAAATAGGGGAGGGGGAACCGTTTTATTTTAATCGCAACCACTTTACCAGGCCATTGATTTTACGACTATTTATGTAGATTACGCTGGCCGTTCGTGTCGCCGGTATTATACGGCGTGAAACGACGGCGTGCGTCGTGCACAGTGATCGCGACGCCGTAATGTTGAAATCAGTGCCCTTCGCAGACGTTTCGGCGCCTCGGGCCAGCAAAAATTGCCCTAGGCGTGCCAGTTCGCGCTAAACTTTATCGCCAAATGGATGAAAATAATAAAGCCCAGAATTGGAGGGGGGGGGGGGGGAGGGGTGTTCCACGATGGTTGGGTCGGGCGATGCCGCCGGCGTCGACGTCCTTGTCACGTTTTTGAGTACTACTGTAGTGTCTCGTACTTTCAACCGGGGAGAATAGCTACAAAAAGTTCTACCGTGGCTATTTAATTTCATTCGCTGCTAAATGTTGCTCTATAATCACTGCGCGACGCTGGTGATAAAAGTGTCTTTACGACTCTACGTACCCGCGAGTAGAAACACGGAAGATCGCCCTTAGGGTTGTATGATAATATCAATTTGCCCAAACACGAACGTGACACGCGATCTTTTCTCTCTTTTTGTGTATTATATTCTATGAACAGTTGAGAAAGAAACAATTATCTTTGTCCTCGCCTTATTAATAGTTTTACCCTTTTCGTCAAAAGGAAGTTCTCGTTCACGGTTTCGCGAATTATGGAATTTCTGTGACTTACAGATTCGATCGGGAAAACTTCAATTTTCCTAACGAGCTGCCCCCGATCCCGACACCGGCGCGATAATGTCGTCGCATGCGTATAAAGACGAGTGCGCACGTGGGCGGGACAGGTTGCGCATGTGTTCATTACCGACGATGCGTTGCCATCATTAATATCGAGAACGACGCCTTATACAGGAACCCAATGCCCGCGATAGACGCCTCACAGGACGCGCATCTTGGCAGGGAAAACCGATCGGTTCAATTAACGCGCAGACTCGTAGGCAGGGACAATTGATCTATCGCGACTTACAGGATTCGGATTATAATTTAATTAGCACCCCCGAAGGTATAATTCCCCACCCTTCTCCCCTTTTCTTCCTAAGAAATAATAATCAAACCTTTTTGATATAACCTTAAATTTCCATATCAATGTGTCACTTAATTTAATAGCAAGTTAAAGCAACGATCAATCTTTCAGCCAATTTTTTGGAAATTCACCGATGACAGGTCATTGATCATACTCTAATTATCGCGTTGATAAAGTGTTGGTACCAATACCGAATAGTTTTAGGGTTAAAATTAAAAAAGAACTATTTTATTAAACGAATTTCCAAAAAAAAAAATAAGTGGTAAATCCAGGTTGTGAAAGGTGCACGAAATAATGATAATGAGTACGATGAATGATAGACTGCTAAGTAACTTTCGTAACGAAACGAGGTTTGTTCGTGCTGTGGTATGCTTCATCGACCTACATCTCGCTGACCTTGCGAAACTTAACATCGAGACCTAAATGCATTCGCGTGGGTGGATATCGAGTACGTTTCTTGGAAAACGTTCAGGTTCTCAAGTGAGATATCGATGATGTCCCGCGAGTTACTTTGCTTGGTCATCGTGATAAATACACGTATACTGTTACGAGGTACTACGTCTGGCTTCAAAATATTCTCGAAACAGTCGTGATTCTTCTACCGCTTTGCCAACATCGTTCTCGCCTTTTGTTGTTTTCCATAAACATAAATTTCACTGTTACTTTTACATATACGTCTCTCTCTCTCTCTCACTCCCTGTGTCTCTAACCATTGTATATAAAACGTGGAAGGCAGAAGTACCTTAAATAATAAAAAAAAAAACATCGTAAACAATGCAGAAACTATTATCAGTTAAAGACGAAATCCACCTTGTAAAATTTCATTCCTAAAACGTTGAAAAATCATGAAATAATTTCCACTAAGAACAAACAAAAGTATGTTTATAATTAATATGAAAAATGGATTGAAAAATTTCAGAAGAAAGAAGTTATGCCCAAAATCTTTCCCGTAGATACCCCTTATCACTCTACTCCCACGGGAGACACAAATTCGCCTAAAATCCAGGGTCACCAACACCCTACCATTACATCACCCACCTGCCAGTGTCACGACGTTAATTAGCCACGGTGAATTACCTCCAAATTGAGCCGGACATTTTGACGTAGACTCGTAGGTCACGGTGCACAAACGTCGTCGATTTCCACCTATACGAAGTGAACCCATGGTGGTTGTAGCGGCAGGACAGGTCCGGTGAGTGCTCCGGGGGGAAAGTATCGTTGCATTTTGATCGCGGAAGATCGTTACTCCCGATCGAGGCTCGCTCCTACGGATATATGTACGTAGTCATATACAGAGTGTCCCAAAACATCTTTCACCATCGTTCTCATTCATCTACTCCAATAAATCTCTTCCAAAAAAATCCATTTCTATTTAAAACCATCTGTCTGTTCATGACGAGCCATTTCCACTGACAGTGGAATTCCGTTAAATCGACGCAACCCGTTCGAAAACCCGAATCGTTCTGTTCGCACGACGCGTGTTTTTTTATTTCTCGTTACGGCGAGACGAGCAGGTTCGTCGGGACGTGAATCATTATCTCGTCCGGGGGTCGTGCAATAATTCAAGGGAAAATATGACGGTTCGAGAGAGTTCGTGGTGGGACACTCTGTATGCATGCATGCACGCGCAGCTACGTGCGCCGGCTCAAAGTTAATCTGGATTAACCGGTCTTGAATTTTCTACGCGGGGATGGAGGGGGGGGGGGGGTGCGGCGCGCGATGGGAGGGTGGAAGAGGGGGGTGGAGAAAAATCGAGACCAAAGAATTATGCCCTCTGGAGAGGAGCACCGGTTGCGACGCCTCGTGCGACGGACTCGTGGTGGTAAACGCGTCGGTAGAGGTGCCATTGTCGTCCACCCGGGGGACGCGGGGTATGCGTAAGATAAGTATTTGTTTTTTCTTCGTCATCGTATTCGTTTCATTCTGTGTTCCGTCTTATTCGTTGAAGCGTGAACAGTTTGTGAATTAACTCTCTTTTAAGAGCCGCGCAACCGCGACGCGTGAAAACCACTTTGAGAACTTCTCCCCGCGGTTTTATGGATTATTACGCGATTTTAATAACGAGTTATTCTTAGATTTAAATTAATTATCATTAACGCGGGGATAGGAGTCGCGGGTTTCTACGGATGATGTTGTTAAAACGAAGGTTTCAGATTAATATGGAAATTTGATGACGATTGATTAATAAATCTCTCTGTTAACACGAACTCACCGGTGGAAAAGCGTGATTTCCTTTTGGAAAAGTTTCTCACGCAGGTTGACATTCGTAACGGTTCGCACGGACATCAGACACACAAATTACTGTAACGAACCTGCTCGGACTGTCAGGTTAATTTTAATTGGTTCGATTAGAATTCGTTCGCGTGCGTGGACTCTCTGCTTTACGCAGTTACCCATGCCACTGGTTACGCATGTTAACGACACAATTAAGAGCGCATTCGATTAGTCTATGAATAGTAAGATATCAGCTGTTTTAATTTATTTAAATTGCACTATTAAACTTTTATATTTACCTGGAACGTTTCCGTAATGAAATGCATTCGTTTCGCAAGAAATATTGCGCATAACAGTTACACCAAGGCATCAATTTTCTTCAGTTATACACCAAACTTCCGTCTTCTCTTTTTTTCGTTTGTTACTCATCATTCTTGAAACGCGACTCAATAAAATATACCATAGAAAACACAAGCGTCTACCGATTAACCACCTGATAGCTTGAACTATCTGCTATAACGTTCACGCGTACGACGAATAAATACCGGTATTAATTCCGCTTACTTATGTTTCCGATTCAATAATTCAATTTCAACTTTTTTCGCGATAACGAATACGGTTAAATCTACGCTGATACACGTATCACAACGGAGATCGGTTCGAATCGGCAAAACAAAAAAAAATAGGTAGAGAAATTCGACGATAGTGGATGACAACACGAACCGTGCACTAGGTACGTATCGGTTAATTTAATTGGTTCGATTAGAATTCGTTTGCGTGCGCCACATACGAGGGCAACGGCGAGGGTTTTCAATTTCGTTCGGTCGCTTTGAAGGGTCGGCTTTTAATTTGCCGCCAATGATACTAAAGCCGGGAAGAACGTCCGGTCTCCGCTCGCCGCTTATAACCTCTTTGCAACCTTCTCTATACCTTTTCCTTCGTGCCCGTGTCTGTGTGGCTTCGACCGGTGAGTAGCGTCAACATATGTAGGTATGTGTTCCATTAAACGTTCATTTCGACCCGGCTCGCGATCAAACGCGAGTAGTGCGAATGAAAATTACACAGCCAGTCGTGACCGTGGTAGACGACTCCGCCCCTTATATAGAGAGATTTTTTATTTTCCACGGTACCCTCTTTCCCCGTATCTATCGTCCACGGAGCTATTTTAAATGGAATCTATTTTATAACGGTGCAATTAAGATACCCTTGCACGCGAGTACGCCCGGCAACATCGACACGGACGGAACAACCTGGGGAAAAGGGTTCGAGTACGGGGGAATAGTTTCAGTGGTAAAGGACGGACGTGTCTGTACACGTTTTTATGAGTGAATCGAATGTTTGATAGTTTCGAATGATTTTTGGAATTTTAACGTGATACTTGATTCTTTTTATTTCGCCGATATTGATAGATTTGATTTTATACGATCGTTATTATAGTAGGGGTACGTATTTGAAAATTGACCGGTTTTTCTTCGGAAATTTAGAATTGGGTTAAACTAAAGTGTGCGACGTAATCACGATGATAATGACGGTGGAAATGTTCGTAGACTTTTAGAGATATGGATGGTATTTCTGGCTCGCCCTCGTGAGACGTAATAAATACATGGAATGCGAGTGTCGTACTGCGGTGGAGACGAATCGGGACACGCGACAGAATTCGTATTAATTATTCATGATTCAGGTCAAAATGAAATTATAATCAATCGCTCGTGCGTCATTCCGCCAAATAGGTCTGCGGATTCTCTCGGAACTTTGCGTGGTGGACGGAAGTACCATTTGCTACTTTGTGACGCAGCAAATGTACCAACTCACCACGAACCAAGTGTTTGAAAACGATCAATTTAATTTAATAAATCAATTTTGCCACAGTTTCCTCTAACTTTTCCCTTTAGAAAATTTCGCCGAATGTTTCGAGCTAAATTAATTGAACATTTTAATTAAATAAATTAATTTTTCCGCGGATTTGAGAAACTTTTTCTTTGGCAAACTTCCCGCTAGATTTCGTGGCATTTTAATTGTAATCGAAGTTAACATGTATGATTCAAGGTGCTATAAGAATACTAAAAACGCGTTTATGATATTGTTTGCACGTAGTTAGCGAGTATTGTCGGGCGGTTCGAGGGTGTCCGTATAAATGAATCTATTATACTTGAACTTTGGTATGCGCATCGTTTGTAGAACACAATAGGGTTAAGGAACCTTCGATGCGGCGTCAATTGATTCGCAATGGAGAACCGTGCGGTAGCGTGGGTCGGCAGGTTGTTCTTTTTTGAATTTACAATTCTACGACCGTCTACGCATGCTTATACGAGTCTGGTTGGTGCGCTCTACGCGAATAAATGATACGAACTCTCGCTTGTCATTTACGTGGATCCATCGGTGTACGAGTATTGTAACGAAATTCATCTAATATTCTGAACGCGGAAAAAAAAACATCGATTCGAACTCCAAAACCATGTGCGTACGATGAAAGTGACGCGACGAAATAGGAACACTGAAATAAAATCAAGTAAATAGAATATGAAAGAACGACAGAAAAATCAAAAATCGAAATATCTATCGTGTCTCTATTAAGACCACGTTTATCAAACGAAATCACCGACGATCGACTTGATTTTCTCTGTTCACCGACGAATCAACCAAAGGGAAGCGAGAATCGCTGTACGGCAAGAACCCGGCGATACAATAAGGTTATTTCAAAGAGACGCAGGTGATTACTTTCCAATCGTGACGGTCACGTTCTGCTTTACGAGGTGGTATAAAAGTGGAGCGACCATTAACATAAACAGGAGGGCGTTTCACAAGTGGCAGCTATGTGCCAGTGGACCTGCGTTCCACCGCGGTTGCCAATAGACTACCGCGAAGTTATGTCACGCCCGCCCACCTATTTCAACGGATTTTTCTGTCGACGTATCGACGACACAAATTGGCAATTCCGTTCCCCCTCATTATTCGATGGACTCGGTAATTTGTCCGAGACTCGATAATTCACGGTCACTCGGTATACGCGTACCAGATCGATGCATTGCATACATACATAAATGTATCGTTCTCATCAACGTCCTCCGGATACCAATTGCAACTTTTTCCACCTCCCCATCCCCCTTCCTCCTCGCCCCACCCTGACGATAATATCGACATGATAATCGAATCCGATAACAATGTACCGATGCGGTTAATGATTTATCGTCGGTAGTTTAATCGACCATCTGTTGCAAGGATTATTGCCGCACCGTTCCGTAAGTGTACAGTGGGATACACTTTACTGTGCACTTCATTTTCTCACTAATAGTTTTCCATGAGGAATGTATCCTGATTGTAGAAACTTTTGCGCGAGGCAAACTGGATTGCCAATTGCCGAGATGTCACCCCGGCATAGTCCTCGATCAAATTTCACGCTGATATAATTGCAGGGGTCTCTGAATTTATCTCACCCCTAACTGATACGGTGGTAGGAACACGACCGGTATAGCGAGGTCATATTTAACAGAAAACAACGACTAAAAAAGAAATACGAAACTACAGGAAGGACTAAGAGTATTTTTAACTTTATTTAAATATTTAACTTAACGCGCGAGAAATATTAAAATTGTTGCGAAAGCTTCTCGTGTGATTTCATTGCCTAAGTTGAAATATAATAGTCGATTCATTTCGTTTTTATGAAGAAGGTAGAAGGAGATTTTACTATAAATAAAAGTGTCTGGAAATTATTAGAAAGCGATAGCGTTACCAATGCTATTCCGTGTCTCCCTTGCCGTAAGGGGCCTTCGGATTGGTGGTAAAGCAATATGTACCACATCTGCAAAAAAAAAAAAGTGTAATCTGTCGGTAACTAATGCTGTCGTGAAAGGCAATACGACGGCAGTAAACGTAGTTCTTACACATTTTCTGGCGTGGAGTCACCAAAGTAGACGCTCGTAAAATCCCGCGTGTTCCTCTCCGCGTTGGCACACTTGCGCGCTGGGAACGCCTTCGGATTTCTTATTGATTCGCTGTATATTTTCACCGACGTTTGGTGGCTACAAAATTCTCCTCATAAAGATATTTAATTCTGAGTATAAATCGGACGCAACGAGCGTTCGTTTACAGGCACTCACACCCAATTTTATATTTCACCCCGTGGGAATGATAATTGTCGCTCCGTGAAAATGTGCAAGTAAGTGTTTTACGTTTGTTAGAAACAATTTACCTAATTCGCTGAGTATAGAGCAGCCAGGTTGGGGACGTCTTCCCGTGTTCGCGAAGAAGTCGATGGTGCCCGTGTTAACGGGGGTCCCGTAGAAACCACCGTCGGTGTGGAGAGCGACGACGATATCTGCGTCATCCCGACGGACGTGACACAAAGATGGATAAAATAATGGAAAAGCTGCATCTAAGGCTAGAATAATATTATATTTCTCTAAATTATGTTAAAATGAAAGGGTAAACTCATTTATCACCTGTAATTCGTTTAAGGGTGGTTTTCAAAGACCTTCCGATAAATCCAGCGACATGAGCACCAAGAGAGTGTCCGATTATGTGTAACGTAGTCAAGTCAATTACATGGGAAAGTCTCTCTATAGACTCTGCCAGGGTTTTTCCCACAATTGCCACTTTTCTCGCGACGGTATAGTAATTAATATTGATGGCTATTCGACTCCAGTCGGCAACGATGACGTTTACGTCTCCCCTATCCAGATAGGCTGGAAATAAAATGTTTTCTCACACTGTTTAAACATTTAATCAGGTACTCTCCACACCTTTGACAACTATTTGGACGTTGTCGGATATGCTGTCCTCCATGAACCCGTGTATGTAGATAATTGATGGTTTACCGACGTCTATGTCATTCGCGATGTTTTCCGGATTCAACGCTGTCTCCGATGACGTGGGATACCTGGAGTTCCTGCGAGTTCCGTGTCGTTAAGGTTCAGTCGTAAAATTGTAGAATGAAAGATTGTTAAGGGATAATAAACTTGTCGATGGCGAACCCTTTGAAAACTGTCAGATAAATTTTTTCAGCGATCTCCACGTCGTCTTTCCGCTCGCCTAGGGAATAGGTGCCTGACGATAGAGAATTTAGATAATTTGAACATTTGTATAATTTGTACTTGATGTGCGGTTAATGTATATACATATATCATTTTCAGAAGGAGAAATAATAACAGAAATTCAGACGTACATGTTATGTCACCAGCGACCACACCTTCGACACTTAAATAAAAGAGAATATAAAAACACGCGGACCGTTTTAACGCTGTCATCGCGAGGCTTAATCCAAAGAACACGTCGTGCGAACAAGTAGACGACACTTTAGTGACACACTTACAGTGACCGTTGCAGATATCACTTTGTTATGAACAAAAAAGCATTATCGTCGGTCGTTATATACACGAAGTGCCCACTTCCAAAGAACGCCACGTAACAGAAGAACAGGAACAAATTATGATTTAACAATATATATATATATGATTTACATGATCTCCGACGGAAATTGAAGTCCGAGTGTAACGTTAAAAATAAAAGATTCCTGTCAAATAAAAAAATGAATGCGACTTTGATGAACAGCAGGACACACGATTCCGCGAATCACGATTCGAAATTACAGTGTTTTGCGATATTTTTGTTTCGTTTTCATAATATACGTGATGACCGCATCGTTTCTCTCGCGAAACGTCGAATAAATTGCAATTACATACGTGAACAACGCGACGGGTGAAAGTGTGAGGTCAGGCTACGCGATAAAAACTCCGTGGAAAATGAATAGGAAGTAAACAAGGAATTCGCCTATTAACTCCGTGTCTTTCCTTATCGTGACTGAAATTGAATTACACGCGTTATACATAGTCTTCTGCACAATTGGTGCCGTAATGACACATGGTACAGCACGTACAAAGTTCACGTAACCGGCCCTGAAGCGTACGTGTCGTTATCGTAGAAATCACGCGAGACTCTCGATTTCGTCCCGGTTGGCATTCGTCCTGGAATGCGGCATCGCGATCCAATTTCTCCAAACGAATAATTAATAATAATCCGAGAAAACACGCATCTCGGAATGTCTAATTAATTATTCACACCGTAAGAATCGTACTATACGTACAAATATTTCCATCGCAAAAACACGGTGCATAAAACATCGCGATAAATTCGATATCCCATTATACCGTCAATCAAACGTCAACGGAATAATCGTCCCCGTACAAAACGACTCAATTAACGTCTCCCATCGACATCCGCGATATCTCAATAATTATCCCGTCCCTCCTCGATTAATTCTTTCGGTCTCTATCAAATATCGCACGCACGTGGAACGGTTTTCGGTGTGCGTGATTATTATCGACAAGGTTAGAAGCGCGGATCGCGTACCGGGTCAGCACGAAACGTCGGCCATTAATAATAGCGTGTAACGAGTATAGTTTAAGCGCGGTTACCGGCATGTCGTCCTCCTACCAACTTATGCTCTCGTAGGCTTAAACATCTGCATCCCGATGTCGTGATATCACGCCAGTCGCGTTTCTATATATACACACGTCTACCTACGTAGGTAGGTGGGTCGGTGGGTAGGCAGTATGCGTATTAAGTGCGTTTGCAAGTATGCCTCGGAGGATATGCCCCGCGTACCTAACTGCGAGGCGGACAAATTCCCGTCCCTCTGAGAATTTTCATCGGCCGCAAAACCCCCTCCCCTTCCCCTCCTCTATTCTCATCGTTTTCTGTTACCCTTGGTCACGTCGCACTTACGCGGCGGATGAGATCGCGCTTATTAACAAGTTCCCATGGGATAGACAGGTACACGTGATAAGGATAAGAAAAAAAAAACACGGTCGATTCTTTTCGATCTACGAATTTATAATATAGAAATTTATAAAGATACTCAGGGGTATAAGTATAATATGATTTGTTTATTTTACGATAAAAATCTTGGTTTAATATAATAGTATAATAATGTTCATGCGGTGGCACGATATAGATAGTTCGCGTAGATCGCGACGAATAAAACGGAAAAAAAAAAGAAAGAAAATGTGTCACGTAATTTCCGGCCATATCCGGCGAGAGCGTGTTTTAATATCCGGCTAATCCTATCAGCGACAAATTCCCCAGTATCCCATGGTGGCGGACGGTTACCACCGAGTAGCGCAATAAAATTAGGCTACCGTACATAATGCATCTCGACGCGCACCGACGCCGGGTATCTCTCATCCACCCCTCCCCCTCCTTCCCGCCGCATTATCCTCGCGGTAATTCTCGGGTACGCGAAACGCATTAGTCATTTTCGTCGGAGGCTTACTTATATTCATCCACGTAATCCTTCTGCGATGATCAAAGATCCCCGACCCGTTTGGTCGGCAACGCCGGCACCCAGCGACGACGCTGGGGGAAATCGGTTGCCGTCTGAAGTAACAACGGCAACGAGGAGGACAACCGACGGGTTTTATCACGAACAGAAACGACAAAGACGACGACCACCACGACCACGACCACGACCACGACTACGACTACGACGACGAACGAACGAACGAACCCTTGGACAACAACAACGACGGTGGCAATAACACCGTCGTCAGCCGCCGCTGTAGCCGCCCGTCACCTTGATGCTCGGCAAGTTTCTTCTACCAGGGTAATACAGAAACGATCCGTGCACTTCCGACGAGCAATTCACGTTTTCCGCGGTGACTACTTGGGAGGGCGAAACAGGCTGAATTAACTTAACCTAACGCCTCGTTTGCCGCGTGTACGTATGTATGTACACACGTTTGTACGTGTTGCGGATAGTGCTGGTAGCCACGGGTGCCCTGGTAGAAAGGTGAAGAAGGGACGCCGATGCGGAGGGTGGAGGGGGAGGGAGGAGGAGGAGGAGGAGGAGGTTGGAAGGAAACCCAGGCGGTAAGGTAATAAAGCAACAAGACAATGACGGTGATTTACGCGGTCCTACGGCAAATGGGCTTACCTAGATTTTTGCGCGGGCAGCACGCGTCGGCGAGAGAAGAGAAAAGAGGAGGGAGCGATTTATTAGTCGCCTGTGCGACACGTACGCAGATGCGATGAGACCAGATGCTGGGGATTATTTATTTAGTTTATAATGCCGGGGACCTCTGACGCTACGAAGGGATTCGAGATTCGAGTGGTCCTCGGATCTTATTTGGAAATATTATATCTTTTATCGAGAAATCAAGAAAAATTTCTTAATTGAGATTTAATCAACGGAAAAAAAGTAACATCCACGACTACATTTAGTTTTACTAATAAACATTGTTACCACCGAATGTTTAAATAAACGTACCCTAAAGACACTTCGTCGGTAATCTCTTTAATCAATTATTTTTTATCAAATATAATACGATTCACGTAGCAAGACACGTTGTCTTGTTCGGCCCGCGAACGATCGTAGCCGTCGCTACCTACAGCAAACCCTTTAACGATTTTTGCACACCGCGAGTGTGCTACGTGAACGTAGATCACATTAGCCACGGCCGCACGCTATTCGCAGATGCTACCAGAAAGCCGTGGACGATGAACGCAACGCGGCGATTGCGCCTCCCAAAGACAACTTCAGAAGCCGCGTGCCCGCAGGCTACGGTAACTCGTCTTTGTCCGGTAACGTGTCACACTCACGGCATTTCCAGTCACCACAGTCTCAATCCAGGCGGTTTTAGACGTAGCTTATCGCGATTCCCAGTCGGCCTCTGACAACCGTTAATCCCTTTTGCCGTATGCCCTTACCACGCGATCGTGTTATAATAACGGTCGATGGCTACTCTGAATACACGGCGAACAGGAATTAACTTACGGAAGTCCTGTACACGCGTCGTTTCATCCTAATCGATCAACAGGGAAACGAAGTCTCTTTAAATTATCATCATTGATTCCCGATTATATTTAATTAGACACGTTAAGTATCAGAATTAACTGGAATTAAGAAGAACATGATGGGATTGACTGATAGACAATAGGGGGTTGAGTAAATATGGGGAAATCATAAATATCGGTGCAAAAGTGTATCCCATAATTCAACCCTTTTCATATATATATATACATATACACACGTATTCCCCCATAAACGTAGCTCCGCTATAATGCATCGAACGGCATAACGGATTGTTACGCTGCACACGAATCTGTTATGCACGAAGCTGCTCCGTACGGTGCATCTTGCATAGCAATGAGCGTCTGGTTCTTCTGGCTTGTATCTCCTTCGCTTTTATTGGTGTTACATCGACGTGTCGTCCGCCTTCCGATTGGTACATATTCCGACGATTTACCTTCTGCGCCTTAAATGGAGGCGAATCTTTACCGGACTGGGTTTAGAATCGACCCGCGGTTCCACAAACCGTACACGCGCCGTTATTTCACGTGTACACCGGACTTTCTCCGGAAGCAGTCGAACTCCACCTTGGAAACACAGAGTCTCGTTTATCCTGAAACTCGGACAATCGAAACTCCGACGGCACGTACGATGGAATGTCGAATAAAAATAATTAAGTACATACACAAACACCGTGAAACTTGCAGAGTCAAAATTTATTCATTCACAGAGATACTCGGTTGGACCCTATGAAGGTGTCCATTGATAAAAATGTGTGACGACGAAGTTTCTCCCGTTCGTCGTTCGATTTTCACGTCGTTCCCTTCGTACGGTCCTTCTTCCCGGCCGATTGGTACATATTCTGACGATTTACCCTCCACGCCGTAAAAGGCTGTGCATCCTTACCGCGGACAAACGAAGAAATAGCACCGACACGGTCCTCGGTACACCGTTAACCCAACCCAACCCAACACTAGAGGTTTCCTCTCTTTTCTACGCGCCAGAGAGAGACAGAGAGGAAGGTCGCGAGCGATATCTACGACATGCCGATTCCGCATGAACGGGCAGAAAATACGATGCTGTATCGTTCCCCTCGGCCAACCCTTCTACGAGCCTCCCCCTCCATGCGGCTGGTCGAGGGCATATTTATTACCCAGGAAACAAAATGGCAAGTGCACGGTAGAGGCTCATTTGCAACATCTACCTAAATCTAACTCATGACCGCGAGGGTTCGCGTACCGGGTCGCAATGGACATCGATCGGGAAATATTTATCTCTGTTAACCTGATTCCCGTGGACGTGGGGGCGTGCTTGTGTCGCGTGTTACCAGGATGAACGGTTGTCCTTTGGATAGGTGGATTTGGATTCATCGCGGTCAGAAATTCGGTCGTACTTGGGGTATTTCGCGTGGGAGTTATATACGAGATTTTGAGAGAAATGTCAATGGTATATGGAGAAAGATTATGTTAATTAGATATTATTAAAGGGGGAGGAGGGTTGACACGGATTTAATGAGATTGTCCATTAGAAATCGTCGATTATTTACTATTATAAAGACATTATTCATTGTAAATTTCATAATCGGTACGGTGACCGACTCGTGAGGAGCAAAAAAGGTGGTTAATGACTGCGCGCTCGAAACTGATTAATACCATATAGCGAGATATGAAAATACACGAGAACTACGCCGGGATTCAAAGTACAATGGCTGCAGGACCGAGAAATCTGTGGACGGAGCACGTGCATAATGCTCGCGTAACAAAATCACAAACATACAGACAAAGCTCTCTCATAAATTGTGAAATTTATCTAACGCCAGGAGTCGACACGTGTTGCGGAAAGTGCGCAACCGACCCTAATACACCCGGACGGCGAAAATTTTTCACCGCTCGTTGACGCGACTGCAATTATACGGTGGACGGTGCATCAGCACAGAGACACTACTTTAATAAGTGTAATTCGCACGGTTGTTTAGCGCAATTCCTTGTCAGAAAACGGGAACAACGCCGGTTTTCGTGAAACCTTGCGAAAGACGGTAGTCTCATTTTTTGTTTATTTTGTTTACCATACGGTTTTACGCTGGAGGACGGAAATCCAGCGCAATGCTCTATTGAACGTTTTAACCGGTTGCCTTTGGAAAACCGAAGAAATAATAAGCTGCTCTAAGACAACCGGCCGATTGCCGGCTCGCCTGTCACACCCTGATATTCTTTCGACTACTAGGCGTGTCATACCTGCAGCGATATAGCATACTTTCATTTCTGCTGAAATATAAATTACATACATCATCGTGATCCCTGTAAAAGCAGCTGGGATACGAAGTCTTGAATGCGGACGTACACTTGGTGTCTGGACGTTTATGAAAATGGTTATGATTTTTATAGAGGTTTAATAAAGATGGAAAATAAGCATTTTTGGGAATATATAATTGTTAAAAGAGTTCAACCATTGAAATCTATACCGAACGTATTAGACCAGTAGCATTGATTATAGTATGATTATAACTCGTGTTGCAACAGCTACGACACATCGTAATACCTTAATTACATCCCATTAATTATTAATACAGATTACATTCTACCGTTTCCCAAGACAAACCAAAATTGCAATCCCTACAGTTACAAACTAAGAATGTTCAATTTCCCTTTGCTATATCTCCCCGAAACATGTTCATATTAATTACTCTAACGTTTCCCCATGGAAACTTCGAAAAAACCATCGCGTTTCCCAGGGAAGGATGAAAAAGTTCTATTCCATCGTTGCGTCCATGTGTTCCAGGAGACACGGATCATCATACGCGTAGCAATGACCACTGACGTGTCCCTCGGCGGCATCCCCGGTCTTCCTCGGATCACCTTAGAACGCGTGTACGTACATTTATTGTCGGCTCGTCTACGCACAGGCATCGGTCGTCGCAGGAGAATTATAAACACGACCAACGAGGCCAGGGAGCTCATGTGGGTGCGCCTTTCACGTACGGTAAGGACGTTCAGTCAGTTCGAGCCACGGTGCAAGGAGGCACACAGGCAAAAGGAGAGTCGAAGAGAAAATGAAGGTGGATTGGCAGCGGTCGCGAGAGGAGAGGAGAGGAGAGAAGGAGGACAGACGAGGAAAGAGAGTCGTCAAAGAAGCTGCGAGCGAGCAGGAGAAAACGTAAAAGAGGGAGAGAGTGATCGGAGGGAATAGTAGTATTAGTAGTAGTATTAGTAGTAGTAGTAGTAGTAGTAGTAGTAGTCGGGTTTGCTGCTGCTGCTAGTAGTGGTAGCAGGAGAAGTACTAGCTGTTGTAGTGGTGAAGTAGTAGGGTGTACCTTACTCCGGTGAGCGGAGGCCGCTGTCAGTTCTCCCGAGACCATAGGCTCGAGCCATCGCGAGATCTCCCTCTGACGATCACCACTCCACGACGAGAATCCGCAGCAAACGCCTCGTCAAGGTGGTACCTTGGACGTCGTCGCGACGCTCCCGGGGAATCCTCGTGCCCGCGGAACAAACCGCGGAGAAGGTTGTCTAAGGGAACGTGTTCTCGAGGACGTTGCCGAGGTCTTACCGGGGACTTGACGAAAATTACCACCACTACCGATACCACCACCACCATCACCACTACTATTACCACCACCTCTCGGGTTGTCAACCTACGACATTATTATTTTTTTTCTCTCTGCGAAAAGATCAATTTCAACATCGATGACGTCGCGTACACGTTCAAGTATTCTAACGGATTTTTGATTCGTATCGTTGTACTCGCGTGTACGAAGGTTGAACGCTAAACAGTTGCGAAAGTATTCAGTGACTCGTTCGAGGGAACCTTTTGTTTTTTGTTTTTTTTTATTACCCAGCGTTCGGTAGACACACCGGAAGTGCCAGTGGGATTTTTGTACGGGAAGGAAAGTAGGTGACTGCCGAAATTTACTTGTGGAGAAGTGTCAAGTGCCCAGAACTCGACTTCTCCGAGGTGTCTGTTGGTCAAGGCTGGGTGAACCTGAGGAATAAGGTAGGGATTTATTTTTTTCTCTCGAATCCTCTATTGTGTTCGGTCAAGGATACCGTTTTTCCAACTCTTCTAGATAAACGATAAATAATACACAGTAACGAAAGCAAAAGTTTCGGTACTTTAGAAAAGTCCGAAGTTCTTTGCTGTATCTCGAATTACACGTACGTTATCCAACGTATCTATCAAAAGGAAGTATGCGACACTGTACACCGATACAGCCGTAAATCGAGAATGTATTAGCGTGCTTATTGGCTAATTGTAAAAAGATAGGACTAATAGTCTAGGCAAGCGTATGGTGTATCACGGGATGACGAAGCACCACCTGACATTAAGTTTTACTCTCTCTTTCTACCACTCCGACGTTAACCAATGATTACACGTAATCGCGCGGCTGTGTGGGTGCGTTCGCCGGTAGAGAATGGCGATTTGTCAGTCAATTTCTTATCGGATTAGATGCATTTAACGTATGATTTTGCGCGTATCCTTTCCCGGCACAGGTGCAGTGTTCCTAATCTTCCCCTCGTCTAACATGCTGTCCCTTCCCACATGTTCCTTCTAATACCAATAGCGACCGCTTTCTCTGCCACGGAAGAGAACGAGAAAAAAAAAAGACTCAGCGTGACTGTCGTCTTCGTGACGGTCACGATAAAATCTACTGGAATTTTTAATCGATACAATATCCGATAAGTAGAATGAATCGAGACAGAATGAGGATACTTAAATGTGATCAATTTTAAATTCCACTCTCGACGTGATACGATTATTTTTCACATACAGACGGGACACACGTAACTCGGGTGTTGTGTGCGTGGTTTCGACAGACGGTAATTAACGCGGATAATGGACTGTTTCGCGGTTGTCACACAGCGACGATGTGATTGCAGTTAACGCGATAATTGTCGCGATGTTACGCGTCGCATGTTTAAGCAAGTAACCTGGTGACACGTTTCGCGGCGTTGTTACCGCAACGGCGCTAACTTTCATCGTATACACACGTGCACCTGCACACCCGAGGACGATTTACGTAAGCGACCTCAACCTTAAAGTCATCCGTGCGTTTGGCACCGGTAGAGATATCGATCGATACCAATGCGGTACCGTTTAACAAAGATTAGTATCTTCGATCAATTTCGCACTAATTTAAACTATAACGTAAAATATTAAAGCGTAGCAAATTGTTAATTACACAATTTATGAAATTTTCTATCACTTTTATGAACTTGAGATAAAAGTAATAGATTTTATATTGGTTAATATGGTAATAATTCTTGTATTTCAAAAGTAAACAATTCATTTTTGAGGTATTAACGAGACAGTTCTAAAGTGCCACGAATTTCTCTACAGCTATTTGAAAATTTGTCTTCTTTCTATCTCGCATCTGTTAACAAGGTTGATAAATTTATTGTCCGTCCGGATGATGAACGAGGCGATATTCTTTTTTTCCATTCCACCCCAACCCGTGAATATGATTCGAAGCAGGGAACCGAGCAGGGACGACCTTAATCTTAGAAATCAATCTTCCCGCGAGATTCTCGCCGACTGTTTGCACGTAGTTAGCACGGCGGGGCAATGAATGACAACGATTTACGAGGCTGACCTTCGTAACACTGTTGCATTGTAACACGTACGGCGTTTAGCCGGTGAACCAGCTCTACTGGTTTCCAGGTAATGCCGAGTCGCGGAAAACCAACCTGTCTGTTCTAATCGCGTTTTCTTGTCATCTCTTCCTTTCTCCGCGAGACACGTATCCACATTCCATTGATCCCCGCCATGGTGAGCGACAAGCACATCGTCTTTATAGTTTAATTAAGTTACTGGAACCAAAGCCCTGGACGAAAGAAATGGCAAAAATTTGCAACTCCCCGCGTGGAAGAGTGTGTCACTTCTCAACGGGGACTGGGTCAGTTACTTTTATTATTCTCTTTTGAATACGGGATTAAGTAATGTCTGTGAGACAGGGCAATATTTTGAAAAATTTCAACACTTTTTCGCGGACACGTTCAACATTTTAAAAGATGTACAGTATCGGATCATTGATCCACTGCGTTCTTATATTAAAATTTGTGTAATTAAGTAACTTTTATTTTTTGACCGAATGTTGAAGTACCAGATCCATATTTTCAACATCGTTCCTTGATATAAATACAATTTTTCAAATAAATCCAACGAAGGCTGCTGATTTTGTTCAACAAGGTTGCGGCGGGCAACGTGTTTTCTCATTCGACTGAGCAAACTCAGTGACTCGTCGGTATGGGTGCGTCCTTGTGGTTGTTCGATGTCATAGTCGTTTGAGGGAATGATTTAGTATCTTGGCAAAAGGCCACGTTGTATACTGGCAACAATATCGCATTTCTCACGTGAACCCAGTGTATCTGCGATCAAAGTATATTCATATACACCATTGATAGGAGGGGGAGGGGGGGGGTATCGGTGGAGATTGAAGGAGAAGGGGTGGAAGGGGTGGGGTCGAATGAAGCGTACATATATATATTTTTTTATCCATCTCTCATACGGATGATTAGAACCGACATAACACGCGTTGTCTAATCGAGTAAACACACGGCATCTGGAAGGATTGTCAGTTGGAATTATTGTTTCTGAATAACTTTGGACGC
The DNA here is from genome assembly GCA_917499265.3 of Mimumesa dahlbomi. Lineage (NCBI taxonomy): Eukaryota > Metazoa > Arthropoda > Insecta > Hymenoptera > Crabronidae > Mimumesa > Mimumesa dahlbomi. The sequence continues at coordinate 2,600,743 of OU824113.1, read as the reverse complement.
CGTTGGAAGCGCCAAGGAGCAGCCGTTTCTAACTTGTTTCTACACAGATGGCTGATCATTGAACCAGCCGAGACGGGGTACCAGATAGGGTTAATCTTCCATCTCGGCGAGAGTCGTTCTGCCAAATGGCGTGAGCATCGCGATCTGAAAATCGCGTCACATCGTCAAGTGGTTTCCAGGAAACAGCGGATTCCTTGGCTTAATGCGAACCTGTTCCCTCGAAACGACCTTCCTACGCCGAACAATGGGTGTAGGCATAGGCGTGGGTGATCAACGAAGGATACCAAGGAGATCTGACCTTATACGATCCGGCACGGAGATACGGCTAGGTTGAATTCAAGAACGCGGCATTTCGTTCGGCGTGAAAAATAAAAAAAAATCGTTAGGATGTCAAAATAACAACATCACTTTTTCACCTATTACACTTTAATGAGATACCATTGGATTTAATTGAGAGATAATACCGTCGTATCGACCGTGTCAAATTTCTATAATACATCGTTACTAAGCGTCCTCGTTAAATAGTACTCACTACACCGGGATCCATTCCCAGTCAATATTGCTTCAACGTAACTCCCCGTAGAAAGATCTCTACGGCAAACTCTATAAACACCGTATGGAGTCTACTGATTTGCATGGAAGGTGCGGTAAAGCACGTTTAATTATAAGCAGAGAAGCGAATGGGCTCGATTCTTTCCCAAGACGTGTACCGTGGGGGCTACCATAGTAGAAGAGTCGTAATTTAGCATCGCGTTAGGCTGATTTTACAACCTGACAGGAGGGGCTCCACTCTGAAAACGGTCCACTGTTTTACCATAGCCTTTACCAGGTACACTTACTCGGCGAACGTCTCTGGGAATGGGGGGGTAGAGGGATTAACAGGTTACCGTGTACGAGGGACTAGCGCACGTAATTACGTTCGTTACGTCGCGTTACGTACGTTTACTCTTGGTCGGTGGATGCCTCTGGTGCGAGGGGGCCCCCGACATATCGTTAAGGTGGATGCTGCCTCGAACGATGGAAAAAGAGGCGCAGCCGCGAGTGCGCGAGTGCGCAAGAGCGCAAGAGCGCGCGCGCGCGCCCGCCGATACGAAGAAAGGAAAGCAACGGCAGAAAACCCACCTCCCATGGAAGTAAGGAACGAACTGGAACATCCGCCGCTGTCTTCTATATCGCCCCGCGTTCTTCAGGAATTTTTACGACTACCCTTGGACGGCCGTTCAGCTAGGATAGCTTCGGCTAAGAGCCTCTGCAAACCCTATAGACGGAGCTACGGACCACTTGTGGCTTTACTACTTTCACGTTTAAGCGACTATTAGCGGCGATTCTCGTGACGGTAGGCTCGACCCTTTCCCTCTTTTACCCTTTCCCCTCCTTCCCCTCTCCCACCACCACCTCTTAGGTTCTCCGACTCCCCTATAGAATCCTCCATCACCTTCGAACGATTATTACGTCCCTCCAAGAATCCCCTATATATCTCTATCCCTTTGTTCGCACGTCTACCTAGTACAAATATGTGTCAGTTTTAATTCAAACTTTGACCTATACGGTGTCTATTAAGTTAATAGCGTGACGTAATGGCGTCACCGCTTTGAAGATTGCCGATTTATATTTCTTCGCCCTTTTTGTTGTTGCTGTTTAATGTTTACGGATACTCGTTTCATCTTTCTATCATCCGTGTAATTGCGGTTAACAGGTGACGGCGAAGACTCCGGGGTTGTTTCTTTTTTTTTTCTATTTACCGACGAATGATTTACGCGCCTTTGTTGCCGGTTTCATGGTGGATTGGATATAAATTACAGACTCTTTGGTTCTCATTGTATTCGGTTATTCCGGACCTTATAATTTTCTTGTTTCGCTGTCGGTGTGATTATTGTATTTATGGCAAATTAACATTCTACAATGTGTTTCATATTGAACGCCGTGTGCTCGAAGCCTGTTTCGCTCGCGAGTTCGATGCTCACCGTTCCTATCATCCTCTTCGGCATCTCTCGCGGCGTCTTCGGCGCTATCATAATGCATCTGCAATTGCGGGCAGACCGGGACGAGAGAGCGGGCCGCGTAGATGGAAATGTAGTTGGTGCTAATTGCAAAACGCCTTTATTGGGCGGAGTTGGATCTACCATTTAGGTAGATCGTAATTGAACCGAGGCAACGCAAGATTGGTATCCCCTTGGCATCGTTCGTCTCGCGAATGAAAAATGAAAGGCATTAATTTTTAACGTTTCTCCTACTACAATATCTGAATGCACATTAATTATTTTTTTTCCACCCGATACATTGTAGTCGATTGAGTAATTAAAAAAAAACGCGTTATAGATCGGAACCTCGTACGTCGGCTCCTATCATTAGATTACTAAAACGTTGTTCGACGGAGAAATTGATTATTTCGCAAAAACGTCACGGTCATTCCGTCGCGACGCAAGAAACGGAAGCCGACGTCGTTCTTTTCGATACGAACGTTCCGCCGAGCACACCCGGGGTCGAAGTTACAACTTTTATAGTTCCCGTCTGTTATCCGACGTTACATAAAGATTGCAACTTCGACTTCCCGTCGGTCGTATTCTTTTCACCGCGAAGATACGAACGTAACGGTAGATCCCCGCGGAAAGAGCGTAGCTATTCGCGCGGCGATATTAATCTCCGAACTACGCACCGTTTCTCAATGCTCGACGACAATATCGTCGTAAATTTCTGGCAAATCGAATTCAGATTTATTCTCCCAGCGAAGCGTTGTTTATGCGCAAGCCGAGACCCGGGGGTATACAGGTGTCTACTTTCAAATCGGAGAGCCGCTACTTCGTTTGAATGTCAATTCGTCCCGGCTCGCACACCGCCGTTTGCCCCGTTCAAGGTGGTACGTTGAAGAAATATTTTTTTCTTTCGTATGTTTTCTCTTTGCTTCTTTTTTTCACTGTTATTTTTCATTTCACACTCCACCTCCTCCTCCTCCTCCTCCTCCTCCTTCATGTCTATCTCGCATGCGCAAGGGGTGGCAACGATTGGTTCGGCGACCTCTGTGCACGAATCGATTTTTCACCGTGATTTCTAGACGCGGATGATCGAGGGTAACGATATACACATCCTGCTGGTCGCGTGCACATGCAAGCTGCACGTGCTCGTGCACCATTGGAAACCGGCGTTCTTACCACCACCATCGATGACTGGTTTTGCGCGCGGAAATCCACTTTCGATTTTTCCCAGCTACCTCCCTTCGCGTCTCCCTGCGGGAGGAATGTTTCCTTTCCATTTCGTTTTCCTAGTTTCCCTCGCGATAGAGAGGAAAAAATATATATATGTATATATATAAGTATGTATATGTATATGTATAATGATCGCCCACTTCGGGACGAGGGTATCATTAAAATTCTCTCACGCCATTCCGTTTCGTAGCGTATTCGGGGTTTTATCAATTAGTAATCTAGTAATGGCGGTTCATTTGTTCATTTCCTTTTTGTTTGTTGCCCTCCCCCCACCCTGGCGTACCATCATAAAATCGTTACTTTACGACGACGGTAAATAGAATCCGACGGAATTGTTGTCTCGTTACGACTGTTTTACTGTTAGCAGAATTAGCGGATATCACGAGATCTGTTTCGCAACTTTTCTACTATTGTTAGTAACGAATAGATGGTAACATACGTAACGTTATTCTATCATACACGTTATAACTTTCAATGTTATTTTCGTGAATTCTCCTGAAAAGAATGCATTCTTCATCGATGTTTAATAATTATTTCGTTTACGACTGCCCGTACTAAATTTACTATTTCCTGCATCGAATGGCAAAAATTCGAACTTTTCTTACAAACCGGTCATTTGACCAGTTCGGTGGCAATAGGTGTACGCGTATAAATTGTCCGTAGGTTTAGTGTTAAAATTGAATATCTCCGAGTAAGTAATATTCAAATCGTGACAATATTCTTATCGATGCGCGATATTGTTCGCTGTATAAAATACCAGGGTCGTACGTACGTATTTGCTGTTTGCAGAGACTTCCATAAATTTGTTACCGTTCCCGCGTTAATCGGTATTCTTATGGCAACACTGTTCTTCGAGTATATTACGTTCTTTGGGTATTATACCAGCATGAATATTCTTAATCTTCGTGTCGCGCCTGCGTCTGTTAGGATTTCTTCAGCCCATAATGCACGCATGCCATGGGGCCCCGTGATTTAAGCGGATAGCTTCGAGAATGGAGAATTTACAGGGAACGCAAACCCAGAAGGCGAGAAGCGCTATTTATAAAATATGGGACACATGCACCGTGAGCTGACAATACTCAAATTTGGTATGCCACTCGGATAAACATCGTTGCGTCGCCGGGTGTGGCACATACATAACGAAGGGAATTCAATCTTAGATCCCTACATCTGGTTTGATCGTCCACCATGAATCGTATTTATCCATTATTTATCGAAATCTCATTTAATACCTGTACTTATCTCGCAACCTACGGGGAATATCACAATTTTTATTCGTACCATCGAACCACCATCGCCACCAACTGCGACGAACGATTACGTAATTGAAGAACGTTAACAAAAGAGTCTGCAAAAGTTAGCCAATACGTAATTCTTTACCCGACAAAGAATGCCCCAGAAAACGAGTCGGCATCTGTTCGACAAGCCCGATGGGAATTTCAAAAGTGCATACTATAATCCCGGCTAATATTCATGGTACGTATAAAGAGACGAATATAAGAGAATGGCAAAAGGAGAGAGAAAGAGAGGAGTACTGCCGCGGTAATCAAGGCAAGCGTGGTGGCGGGCGCCAGGCCTCTGATGTTTCGAAAGTCATCACCGGCCGAGTTTTTGTTTCATAAAAGTGTTGGGCTATGTAAAGGTCGTCTCTACGCCGGCCGGCGAATCAATCGTGACGGTAGGAATAAGAAGCACGAACACGAAGTGTGTGAAGTGAAGTGAAGTGGAGTGGTAATACGGTCACTGTTACCAATTTGTGTGGTCCACTCACCGGGTAATGTCTGGGTGTAGGTGTAACCGCAACGAACACCGTGAACAGGCAGTTCCTACGGTTCTGAGAAGGAAAGGGGGAGGAAGGTGGTGGGTGGGGGGTGAGGGGGGACCCAACGACGGGGCCCGACGACCGGGGGCCCTGCTCAGGATGAAAACTGCGAAACGTTAACTTCCCATAGTTCTACCGGGTAGCCACACCGGAGAGTTATTCTCGTAGCTCACGTAATGAATCGTGGGAAGGGCGGAGAAAAGGTTGCAGCACCGACAGCTTCCGATGATTTTCGTGCGGCGAGTCGATCGTGAACAAAAACCAGACGTCCGTTCGAGTTTGCATCGCGGTTGAATTTTTTACCGTGCCGATTCATCGATCGGTAGTGCATCCCCCGTGGTCACGCTCGATTTCGTCGGGACGGACGAGACTCTTCGTCTTATATCCCCCACTCCTCGTGGCTCCTCCACGCCCCATCGGTCTCCTTTTCAGGGTCAAGATCGCCCGAGGGCGGAATTCCGCATGCAACTCGAGTCAGCGTCAATTATGTGCCGGAGCAGAAATCGGTTTGCGGAAACCTAATTGGCCTGCGCGTGAGTCGGCATCGTTTTCACTGGGGCAACTGATAATCTATTCTGATGACTTTCTTTGGCTTGCTGATTTTCGAGTGTTGCGCCGATGATGTTGCCCCGCGCGGTTTCACCGGTGTATTACGTTCACCTCCTTTCGACGCGTGTTTGCTTCTCACGGGGAAGCTACGCATTGTCCAAGGAAATATGTATAGTATGTCGAATATTGAAGGAGAAAGTGGGGTGAGATTTACCAGGGAAAATATGTAAATGAATTGTAATTGTATTAATCGAATTTACTCGAGTGACTTTGGTTAACTCGATGATTAGAATTTTACAATGTCAGCAAGATAAACGGATGAATTTATAAACATTTTTAAAAGGTTTATCAATCGTTTCATCATCGAACGGTGATTGTATCGATGATTCGTAGTTACCTTGACACGTGAATTCCTGACAAATGAAATGTCAATGTTGTCTAGTTAAAGCATAATGTCAGATCCAGGTGAGATTAACATTTCCCGAAGAAGAAGTAGAAGAAGAAGAAGAAAAAAAAAGACGAGTAAAAAGATCACATGTATTATTACACATTGGAATTCTATTCAATTTTCATCCATAACGATGTGATACTTTGGCATTGCCAATAAGAAAGCGTTGCGTAATTGTCGTGCAATTCCGTAGGCTATCATTGGTAGATACATTTCTGTAAAATCTGGAAGTCCGGCAATACATTTCATTTAACGCAAAACGTAAAGTCCAATGGTCGGTAATAACTGTGATAAGAACGTCCATGTATTTCTGAATAATGTTAACATGGTATTCCAGGGAGGTATGGAAAATAAACAACGGTTTAAAACTTGAATGCACCGTACATCATTGACGGTGCTGTGTTGGTAAATGTATAATGATCGATAAACCTGTTGCTCACTTACATTTATTGCAGTAATACACTGTGAAAAGGTAATAAAAGGAAGCACACAAAAGCATCCGCAACGTGTATTCATGGATGATCAACAAAATCTTCGAGACGTCGCGTAATCTGAACATCGCTTTGCAACATGTTCATTATTAACTTGCCGTGCGTGTGCTTCTCACACGTACACACATACATACGTGAACGGTATACGTGTAAAATCTTCGCGATCACTCAGGTTACAACGTCTAACAAGCTTAGACATATAGATCATAATTAGATCAACAATTAGAGGTTCGATTCGGTAAAACGATGTAAATTTGAAATTTCTATAAAACGAGACCACCGCCACGATCGATGGGATCGAGATTTCGATTATTCGCGATACCATTATTTTTGGTTGAAACGCTTTGTACCACGTAAGATAAATTACTTCATTCTCGGAAGCACTTATTGCCACTATTAACGCTAACAGCGTACTTTAAGTGTAGATCATTATAATTTCCTGTGCTTCCCATCCAATACAAACGTTTACCATCGCGTAAACGCAAGCTTCGATGCGCGCACTTTTTTCCCGTGGAAAACGAGCTTAATAAGCTACTCCCGTGATTCTTTCGTAGCGAACACCGCCGACAACATATTGCCACTTTCTCTCTCGATATTCCCTTTTGTATCAAGCGTCACGGAGAAACGGATTGCTACAGCGCGCGGTAAGAACCTGCCCGGCAACTTTGCTGTGCTCGTCACGTGGTACGTGCGATCGATCATCTTAGATCGTCGGAAAACAGAACGTAAACGGAGACCGAAACGTCGCCGACTTAATCATCGTATGGATCGCATTATGGATCTATGTATCGGCACCTCGTCGCATCGATCGCAAAACTTGTGCGCCGAATATTCCGTCGACTTTCGTAAATCGATCGAGTATTCTCGAAGGTGTCGTAATAAAACGAAGAATATTATTACTGGTACGAAAAAGTTCATCGATTCAAGGTTTTAAATACCCGATTTATGTATATGTCAGGTAGTTATGCATAAAAAATAATTGCCACTTCGTTGCGTCATACGTTCAGTCCTGGATATTATAAATATCTGTTTTTACTTCCAACTTACTACGAGTCGGTGGAAAATTATCGATTCGTTTAATTTCACTATACGAACGTGTTGTACGTTACGAATTCTGGATACACGATTATGGTATGCGACTTAAACGTAGTATTTAGTATGTTTAGAGATACTTAATGCCATAGACGACGGGATGGTTATCAAACTCGTAACATCTCGTACATGAAGCAATCAATTTTTATCCGCTCCCAATCTCCCCATGATAAATGCCATCCAGCCTAGACGATTAACGATCACTAATTATTGTAATACCATATTCCATCCAGCGAATTATTAGCCCACTTTCAAAAAACTGTCCCCGTCCTGGCATTCGCTATTATATATTTTTTTCCCCGCGGTTTAATGATACACCGGATCTCGAGCGACAAGCGTTTATCCATCATTTCGAGGCATATCGATCCTTGAAATCCACCGATGATTTCACTGTGCGTGTAAAGCCGACCAGACAGGACAGTTGCCTCTGCTTGATCGTCATTCGGTCGTTATCAAAGTTTTCCCAACGGAAAAAAGGATTCCTATACCGACGAACGAACGGTTCGAGTAAATCGCACCGGAATCGTTCGGACAGGGAAGCAAGTTTCACGCTAAAAAAAAGAAAAAGAAAATAAAAAAAAAAGAAGAAGCGGTAGGTCTGTCCACCGAGATAATGATAAACGTAATGACCGCGAGGACGAAAGACAACGACCGAACGTTCGTCGAGAACGTCAACGACCGAGGTCGGTTGGAATTATTATTAGTTAGGTTTCCCGGTATCGGTGATGGATCGTCGGCGCGACAATGATTCCTCTTCTTCTTCTTCTTCTTCTTCTTCTTCTGCTTCCTCCTCATCTTCACGACCGTTTCTATAGTTCCTTCGACAACAGTTGATCGTCCCGACGATGTCGCACCGGTTGGAATACGAGTGTCATCGTGTGCCTCTCTACCGGTGGATCGGCAATGACGTCTCGTAAAAGAAGTTCTAACGGAAAAAAACCGCTAATGCCGCGAGAATTCCTGAAGGAGAAGGTGGACGGTTCTTGCGAAGGGAGGGAACGTACGCTACGTACCATCCCGGTGGACGGAACTTTACGAAACTGGTATATCATCACGACATTCTTTCCGCGGCTACGAGACGATGAGAACGTCGGAACGAAGAGGACAACGACGAACGTAAATTTCTGTACTTCTTTATGCCCGACGGACGTTTAAAATCCACTTTAGCTTCTCCCGTCCTACAATGGGACCACCCAGCCGCCGAACATTCACGACCTTTCCCTGTTCCGTTCGATATTAAAAGTCAGCCGGCTCGCCAACCCGGCCGACAACGCCACGCGGGGCGGGTTGTGATATTAATTGCTCAATAGCTTTATAAATAATACACTATTAACTCGCGCCGGATGAAAAACCGTTCTCGCTTGGGAAACGGCAAGGTTGGTGATTTGCAAAATCACCGGAAAGCGAATGTGTTACGTATGTATTTTAAAACGCTTCGGGTATCGAATGCTATAAAATTTCGCACTTAAAAGAGGAGAGAACGGCTCGTTGGTTACGTCCGCGACGATGCCATCGTGACAACGTGCACCGTAATAAATACGGATTTCTGCTCGATTTATAATCGTACCGTGCCCTCGGGGGCTGACAGTTTGACCTTGAGACGGTCCAATCACGTTGTATTTTCCCCACCGACGAAGAGAGGGGGAGGGGGAGGGAGGTGGAGACGGGGTTCGTGTATCCTAGAAGGGCAGGTAACGCGCTTTTAATGCGCATAGTCGTACATCGGCCGGATAAAATGCAATCCATTGCTTTTACACTCGTTCCTGGTTAGACGTATGTATGTATCCGCTTTACAAGCATGTTGCTTCGGTTGTTCATGGTCCGGACGGTTTATCATACGATTATAATGCGCGCTTAATTATCCGCGTGGCCATGGTCTAATGAGGAGAATCAATCTTGACCGTGGGGCATTCATCTTCATTCCGTGTCCTCGGGATCCCCCTATTTTCTTTGGATTTCTTTTTTTCCTCTGTCTACATTTTTTTTACGGTGTTCCATTCAGCCGGATCATATTCATACGTGGATCACTTCTGACTGTTTCGATTCATTGGAATCGAGTGGCGATCAAGGTCAATCACCCCCGTTTGAATATTATAAAAACAATATAGATATCAAAACAGAGTAATCGAACAAGCTAAAAACCTGTGACATCATTGTATTTCCCCGGAAGTATTACGTTCCATTCACGATAACACCCCGACTGATCTTTGGGGTGAGTATCGATACAAATATCTTTCTCGAAAGTGTTCAATTCCCTTCCTAACCCTCGTTCCCTGTCACCGCTGGCCATTCTATCTTTCCCATAACCGAATGCACGTGGATCTGTAGTTCGAGGGGAACACACAGACCCCGAGGAAACGTAAAAAACGAGTCTAAGGTCGGGGTGCTCTTAGAACGTCGGAAAAGAAGAAGTAGAAGCCGAAGAAGAAGAAGAAGAAGAAGAAGAAGAAGAAGAAGAAGGCGGAGGTGGAGAAACGGATATTCCCGTGACATCGAGACGCTTCTACCTCGTAAGCTACTTAGGTCGGCGATGAGGCACGGTCGTGCCATGGTCCACGGGTGTCTGTGTACGTGGCTTTATCCCGTAACGACGTCCTTGCACCTTCCCACACGGAGGACGTTTTATCGACGTGCCGCTCGGCCCGCACCCGTTACGCTTTCGCTGGCAACGACGTGCACCGTGCGGCGTTATGGCTCGCCACCGAGGTGTCTGGCTGTTCCGCGGGCTCGTTGTCCAGGTGACCATCCTTACGGCCGAGTGATGTCTACATTCTGTAATAAAGCCACGCGCACCGCGACCACCGACCCGCGAGCGTCGCGAAGTTTCGTATGGCACTCGGGACTTGGACGATTTGATTGTTACAAAAGTTAAACAATACAGTGGTGTTTAACTTGTTTCAAGTGGGGGAACACTTTTGTTTGTATCACAAATTTTGCGGAACACCAAAAATAATGATCTAAGGGAAAAATATTCCACGTTGAAATAAATATATTTTAGGGAACATGTGGTATTAAACATATTTAATTCGGCGTTCATAATTTGGGGAAATACTAGTTAAGAACTAATAATCTAATGGATCGCCGTTGGATATTTATAGGAGAAAATTTGATAAAAAAGCGAGGCCTAGAGTAACAATGTGTATCGAGTTCGAAAGCGACAGTATCAGGCTTGGATTAGGTTTCTCGAGTTGACGATTTTCAGACAGGAACTTCGTTCGGGTTTGATTCTAAGCTGCCGTCGTGAAAGTGTAATCTTATCTTAGCACTGTTCCCGTTGCTCTAAACTCGACGACTAAATTTCTCTTATTTACAATGACACAGAATTCAATACACGGAGAATACCATCGTGTGTCACCAATTTAAAAGATTCATGTGCCACTTCCGCGATCGAGAATCCGTCACTTCCTCTTGTTTACCTAAAAAAAATACCCACGGACATTCCGCGAACAAGCTTAAACATCGTTGTACTTGAAATCTCGAGTAGCGACCGCGCGAACTGTGTAAACCACTCGAAAAAATTGTCCCGGTACGTTTACATTCGAGAACACCACGCCGTGAAACACGAATTTCATCGACGGACCGGCAAACATTCCAGCAAGTGATGTCAGGGCGACGCCGGCACTCTTCTTGTTTGTTCCGCGGAAACCAGAAGCGCGAAACGTTACGCAACCGGCCGACCACCGCGTCGCGGCCGTACACTTGCATCCTGGAAGCCTGGCATAGGTATATTCATGGGCATTATACCGTGGCGAACTTATAGCCGGGGAAAAAGAATCCGGCTGTATACTCACTCGTTACCCATTTCCTAGGATCGTCGTGAGCTCACTTTACGACTGACGTAAGAAAGTACTTAGACCGCGCATGTACACGAGTCCACAGACTCGGTGTTTGCGAGTAGTGCCTCGCCATAAGTGCGTTCTGATCGTGTGCTCATAAGCGCGATCGCAACACAGAAATAGAGCGAGAGTAAGAGAGAGAAAGAGAGAGAGAGAGAAAGAAGGAATATGGATCTGTGCACGCGTGTGTCCACCCCGTGTATACCTGAACCGGGGATTATTCATTATTTTACGACGTTACTTCCCTCTCATAGGTTTTGTGCTAGCACCAAAGAGAACGAAATAGCGTAGATCTATACGCGCGACATCATTTTCTTCGGGGCCCGATATAAACTCTGTGCGAATTGTACGGGCAAAGCGCAACGTGAGCTATAAATATTTGCCTAGCGATTTCTAACGACGTTTAAGTGCCTCTCTATAATTCCGTTGGAAAAAGCCGGGGGTCCGAGGCCGACGCTCGAATGAAACAGAAAGAGAGTACCCGGCTTATCTCCGGCGACTATGGGAGCCGGCGGGGGGAAACGGAAAAAGAAACGGTGGAAACGGTAAACCTGCGCGGATCTCGTAATTTCCTACGTTTTACATATTATCGAAAGAAAGTGTGCGCCGATAAACTGGCATGAATTGCGGCGATAAAATCGAAATTTACCGTAGGTAAACTATAATTCCTTTATTGTTCGTTCACCATGTGCTGATAATACAATATTATCTTCTAGCGATATCGTGAATCCGATAGACATTTCCTTCGTTCTCCTTTTTTTTCAATTATTATTACACTCCTGCGTTCCACAGGACTGGCGGAACCATGGGTGATATAATAAATCCATGTATACGTACGTACGTATGTATGTACGTTACATACATATGTATACATATATCTCGATAGTAACAACCGCACGTTACGCGACGCGTCGCGGTATGTTTCAATCACTGAATTGTGTCACAGGTTGGAAATTCCGTCGTCGCATAACCCGGCCCGCCATTGTGTTTCGCGAGGATAAAAAGATCGTAAAAATCCACCGGGCTGACAGACGCGAAAGATTTACGCCCGGTTCTCTACAGGTGTTATACACAAATCTGCACGGTATACGTGTATTTATACGAGCGTATAAATAATTGCGGATGCAAAAAAAACCGTGAAAAAAAAATCACTCACGAGCTCACGGTTACAGTAAATCCATACCGCACGGATCGTATCGAGGAACTGCTTATCGGAAGGTGTCGAGAAACCGTGTAAAATGTAGGTTGCCGGTAATATTACGTGTGTACCCTGTATATCACGTACTGTACGTGTAACCATCGGTCTGCGAGACGTTGAAACAAATCGAGTACTTTTACGAGGTAAGCAGTCATTAAAGACGTCAGTTATTCGCCGAACGTGGATCCCTTAGGCGCTGATTTGCACGATCGAATCGTCGTATACACCGCGGATGAATTTACTTTCCATACCGTCGGCTGTCTGAATTATGTCTGCCATATGTTTGTAACCGGCCGGTGTGTTGATATTCGCCGTGGAATCGTTGGCGTAACTTTCACGGAAAACAAAATTAGCCGTCGTCGTGAGGTTCGCGGTGATTTTATATGATTCATGTCAGCTCGTATGCTATCCGTGTATTACTTGGCAATTCCTGCGACGGTATCCCCACATAAGGTGACATTTTTCTCTCGCTTCCGCGCGAGCGAGCACTCTCCTTCTTTCTCTCTGTATTCTCTGTCCTTTTCGCCGGTTTATTCCGCGAAATACGGGATTCGTGAGTACGACACGTAATTTCGAAATCATAATAGCATAAAGACAGTCATACGGTTGTAGTACCGTGGAAACGAGTATTGAAACGACTGTAGATTACCGACCGACGACCGCCATCGGTGCTATTGAAGGCTCTAAAATGTTACTCTGATGACTTAACTGGAAACTCTAAAACCAGTTCCTAATAACTTTTTGCGGTGAGACGAGCGACGCGACAAAGCGCAGAAAAACGTGCGCGGATAAAGCACGTCGGGCCGCGTTTATCGCCGGTTCAAGTGAATGTACGATAGGAATTGATATCTTGGGAATTTTGAGTGATTTTTTTTAAGGGAGGGACGAGAGATTAAAGGAAAAATTAAACAGTGTTTTTGATTATTAGCGATGGTCACGAGGGGACTGTCGAAAAGAGTTATTCGCCGAACAGTAAAAGTATTCGATTTTGAAAAATGTGTTTTTATAATAGGAATAATATTTTTCAAGATACAAGAATGCGCGTCTCAGCCGGATATTTATCTCTGCCGATGTTTGGAGAAAGAATCCTTCCGAAAGTATTTAATATACAATTCGTGTTTCATATTTTTACAATACACCCAGAAAATCATGTTTCCTCGTTACTTTGATAACTTCTAACATCATTCACGTCGGCCGATCCAAGACCAGGAAGAGAAAGACGATAGAGAGGAAGCAATTTACGACTTGAAAAAGTCCAAGTGAAACGTCGCAAGCGACACTTTCTGCTGCGTTGCATAGAACTAGCCGCCGAAAGGTCAAAGGTGTACATTTGCGTATGAAATCATTAATACCGTAAGCTAGAAAAAATCAACGCAATCAAATTTATCAGATATTCATTCGACTCAGCGTGACAAGCTTTTGATCTTACTTAAGATTCTTCTTCTAAAAGATACCGACACTTCTTTCAAACTAAAAAACAACAAAACATTCCTAACCACAATGGAACAAAGACAACAATTTTGAAATAATTGGAAAAAGTTCATACGTTTTTGTTCGACTACTCCAGATCTGGCAGGTAATTTCTACCCGTAGAAAACAGGAAGAGACGAAGAAAATTTATGGCGTTAGAAAAGTCATCATTATTCGCTGCCTAACACGACGGGTCATTCAAGTGGAACGACATTGCCGCAATCTTGCATGCGAGTTACTTCGCAAAGAGAAGGTTGAAGGTCGGCCTTTCAAAGAAAAGTAAACCGTGCGGTGCAGCATCGTTTTCTAAAGCTACAGAAATGGCAGTGCTTTCAATACCGTGTCATAGGTCAAGGATCGCGATGTCTGTAAAACTCTACTTCCAGGTCCTTACTGAATTTGTAAATGCTCGTATTTCATTGTATAATAACCAATGCTATTTGTTCTTTTCTTCTCTCCACGGAATTCTTTACCAATGGACAACGACGGCACAATCATTAAGCGGCGGCTTTGCAATCAGTATAACCGAGGAAAAAAAAATTCATCGATATCATTTGTTCGTCATTTTGTTAATCAATTTGTTTCAACGACGTACATTAATGGTATTACAACGATTAAAGTGCGACGTGTATTGGACTCTGAAAAATCAACGGATGAAAAAAAAGCATATGCACGTCGTTATGAAGACCTCCATTCGGAAATGAGAAATGTGACAGATTATGGGAGAGAAAATGACTGCGCGACAAGTTTGGTTGTGTCTACGAAGTAAAAGTCTTCAAGGTTACCGATACGATTTTTAAAAAAAGATAACAATTTACATGCACAAGGCGAATCGTGAATTTAAATAAAGTTTAATTAACGAGAAATTGAAACTCTGTTGAAATAGATACATTACATTTGCATATTCGCAATGTCGAGATATTTAAATATTATAGAAAAGTTAACCATTAAATCTGCATATATGAATAATATAAACTGTAGGCTGTGCAAATTTTTCAAGTCATTTAGTGTATTGGAAGTAGTCTCGAAAAGAAATAAATTTTCATTCGTGATTGTCGGTGAACAATGCAAAAGAAAATAACAGCTAAAATAGAAATTATTATTGATCACAAAGTAATTTTAATTAGTGCAACAACTTTGGACCTCAAAACACTTTGCACTTTACTTTCCGGTCCCTTCCATTTATCGATGACATAGTCATCAAATTTCCATTGAAACCGAAACGTGACACATTAAACCAGTCCAGAGAAAAAAATCATTTCAACCTGACGTGGCGCCCTTCGTATATGGTTTAACGATTGCATTCTCCCTAACATAACACCATAAAGAAAGATATTGAAAAACACGTCTTATAAGTACCAGCGCAATAACTACGCGAATCACGAATCTATTGCCAATTATGGCAGAAGAAACTTATTCCGCGGAAGAAAAACAACGCCGGTGCAATTATTCAAGTCAACAAACAATCGAATTAAGGTAAAAATTGATCAATTACCTCGTTAGCTTACGCATCAAATAGTATTTCCGCGGCAGAGGAAACATCAGGTAAATCCATCATAACAGCCAAGCTCGTTACCTCGACAAAATGCATCATCAACCTTGCACGGGAGTCAGCCCGTGAGAGAAAGAGTAGCTAAACGTGCTTATGTACACGTCCATCCATAAGTCATGGAACACTCGCACCCACAACTCGAAGATAAGTGAAACTTCTCGAGTAATTATCATTCGAACAAAGCTGTTGTTTACCATAGTCACTTTACTCACAAAATTCCCACACCTTCAAATTCCTCGGAAATTTCAGAGATTTTCTATACGTTGAAAACAATGGAAACGTCAAACATTGAACGATGGTCAAAGGGTCAGTTTTACCATAAAATTCACTCTTTCGACATACCCATGAAATTTCTATGTGTACGATTTGTGAACGACGGTGTACGGTTTTGCGACGAGAACGACACGCGGCAGTAACACTGTGATTTTACGGAAACGTAGAGATGGTTTCCGATACTCAGGCGTGGTGTCGAAGGTCATATCTATGGTACGCCCACCGGGAGGGAAATGTCAAGGGGATGATTGATAGGTCGTCGTGCGGGTTTCGTTCGGTCTCCACTGGGTCAAGTATAAACGAGCGGACGGGAAAGAAAGGGGGAAGAAGATACCGCGGTGCAAAGTCATAGGTTAACCATTGTAGTGTGTACAAACGGTAGAGACACGACTACCACGAACGCAAGGGTGAAAGTTTACCCCGAGAGTCGTTTCTCTCTCGCGCTCGGTCGTGCGATTCGCCATAAGCGTCGATATAACTTTCCGGGAATACACCGGCGGGCTAGTTTCTACGTGGTATGTCACACGGTTGTAATTTAACAATTTTCTTCGACGCTATTGCAAAATGAAATTATTGCAGAAAGTATAGCAATGAAAAAGTGAGAGATACGTTATTTCGTTTAGAAATCTCATTTATATCTATTATGTTGTATTATTTTAACCATCAGCGTCTTAAAAATATAATTAATAGATTCGCTAGGATTTGTAACCGTATGAAACTAAAAACAGTAGGATCATGATACCAGGTCACGTTGTCCGTGTAGTGTGGTGGTACAGAGAATCATCTCACTTTCTCACAATATCTCGGCACTTTCCCAAAGGAATTTAATGGGGAATCCTTCGATTCCTCGATCGCTATCGATCGCAGCGCTGCACGAGATCTAATCACGGCCTAGAATCACCGTATCGGTTCTTTAACGTCGGGGTGCCCGTCGAAAGCGCACCTGCGGGGCCCCGTCATTGTGTGGAAATGATTACGCGGAAGACGACGGCCGGGGCATTCCAGCGTCATATAATGCGACGCCGAGAGACGTCGTAGCTCCTCTCTCGTCGCGGTGTGTCCGCGTGCGTGCCACGGAATGTCGTTCCCGCGGCAAGGTAAGACTTCTGCTAAACGTTTCTCGGTTAATTGACCGAGGTGCCTAATTAATTAAGTGCCATCGTCCCCGTGGCACATTTGCTTAATTGCGGCCGCTTCGTCTCGCGGTTAACGAACGTTTCGTACACGCTTCTCCTAATCACTCTTTGCTTTGGCCGCGTTGCACGGTGGTATCACGCACGTGCACGATCTTCACGGTTGCACCGATCGGCGTGTCCCTTCGTGTCTCTCCTCGTGTACTTCCCTTGTAGGTGCGCGTGACCTTGATTAGCAGGTTCCTTTCTCTATCCTCTATCCTCTACTCTATTTCCATACCCGTTGCTCTGTTTATACGTTTTCATACTCTTCGGGTCTCTTACGTTGCATGGGTGCACCATGGAACGATACGTTAGTCTATTTAACAACGTGTCGATGATATTTTTCTTTATTACACTTGATACACTGTACACGACTGTTACCTCTTCTTCTTGTTCTGTTTGTTTTCTCTATTTCACTACGATTACAAACGACACCCTCGATCATACGATACCTACGGTTCAACGTTTTAATTTCAACGCGTCCCGTTCGTCGCGAATTAATACCGTTCATCCAGGACTTCTAGGCCGTGTTTTCGAATACCGTGTGGATGTATCGGGCTGAGCTATTTCAGCAAAAAGAGCAAACGGAACGGTTCGTGCTCTGGGATACGTGCGCCGCTCGCGGATACGTACCGCACGACGGGCACGGTTTTAATCTTACTTATACCGGGATTCGATGGAATTAATGGCCACGCCTCGTAGCAGTGCAATCCCCTCGATTTCCGGGACCACGGCCCCGGAAAGGATTCTTTCTACGTGCTGGAGGTAGGGCCGACGCACTCGTGACCACTGGATATATCCAGACTGGAATGTGGTAGAGAAGGCAAATAGCAGATGCGATCGCGAGCAACCGTAGAAGATCGAGAACGAGGGGTTGGGTTGGGGGTACGCGATCAAGGTGGGGGGAAGAAGGTCAGGAAAGTTAAGACCGAAGTTAATTACCGGCCGTCGGAACTACTGGCGTTCGCTTTGCACGCCTAGATGCCCTCCGCTGGGACAGGACACTCGATTTTATGCATGTGAACCTGGCTTGGCTCTACGTATACGCGACTCGATCACGCAAATCGCAAAAACTCTCTCTCTCGATCGGATTTACCCGTGGCGGCAATCGAACCGCGGGTGACGGCTGAGTAACCGACGATACTTTTCAAACGTTTTGTAAGCCTCGCACAACCGGCGATCGGTGATAATACGGTAATCATGATTTTCTGATACACCAACGTGGCCGGGAGAAAGTTGATGTTCGCGGGGAGGCCGAATTTTTCCAAGGGGAAACGATGATCTCGCGATTTTGCTCGTGTGTCGACCGGCGCTATTATAATACGAGTGATGTTCACGTAATCGTGACATTTCCAATTCCATATGAACTTCGTAGGACGTTAGAATCATATACTGGAAATTCGAGACACATTATTTTATTGTAATTGCAATGGTATCGTATTTCCGTTAAGTTGTTACCCGGATAATTCTCTAGATATCTAATTCGATAATTATTCCCCCCGACATTCCTGCGTAACGAGCATACGCTCGTCATCGGTTATCTATCTGAATAAATTTATTTCCCTTTTGCTACGACAATGAACTTATCTTCGACCTGGCCGGTGTGCATTCTTGGCAAATACGACTTCAATTAAGAGGACACGATCGGCACCGTGGTCGGGAATTTCAGTGTCTCTTTCGTGTGATCGTGTCCGTATCGAACGGCATGTTACGTAACGTCACTCCCCTCTCCCCCTCTCCTGTCTCTCCCCTTGTAAAAGGATTCGAAGTTACCGGCCCAACTTTCTCTCCGTGCGAACTTATTGCCCGCAGCGTTTTAACGAGATCGACGTGTCGAGACGTCTTTCAGTGGCGCAAAATTTCCAGACTTTGCGATCGCGATCGCCAAAAACCACGCGGGGACCTAGCGGGCACAGGCATTTAATCGCAATCATCCACCCGGAAGACGTGACCGTCTCTCGACCGCGTTTTTACGAGCTCCCGGCCGAGCAACCTGCCACGGCCTGCACAGGTTGCATATAAACCTGCTGCGAAGGCTGGACCGGCACCTGCGATACGCGTGACCGCGTGACGAAGCACGCGTGAAACCGCGTCGATCGCGAAATTATCGAAGGATGAAACGATTCTCTTCCGTGTATCCCATACGGTAACTTGTATATGTATTTTGTTCTAGACTCTTTGGGAATCGTATCGAGCCGATTGTACGCCGATATAAAGCGTTAATGAAACGTTAGAATGTCTGACACTCTTATTTTCCTGCCGTGGAGAGTGATTTGATATTAGAGATTACATACTCCGTTTAGGATACGGTAGAACGGTAAATTGATTTTAGTATGAATGGAGAATTTGTTCTATATTTGTGTACCATGATTCTGTTAGACTTGTAATTAAATATCAAATGTCGATGGATGTATACGTATTAGGAAGAAATTAACACCTGCCGATAAGGGTAATGCACGGGACACGTTGCGCGAGAGATTATTTGAGAATGACGAGATTCATTTCCGCATTGTGGAAAGGTATCGTTAATTGGAACAAAGAACGAGTGAAAAAGTATAAAACGTCAATAACGAGGGTTCACCGTCGTTTACTTCCGTACGTTATTAAACAACGACAAACATGTCTCATCTATTGCAAGGTTTTTTGTTCTGAATAATGAGATACTTTTTTTATTATCCTGTTCAATTATGGATGAGCTCTTATACAGAGAAGTGTTCGTCGAATGATTCTAAATGGAGACGAATCTAATTATTCTCTGAAAATCACGAGTACCATATTGAAACTGTGAATAAATTTCACTGAATTGTGGATGTAATAACTTGGTCACAATGTCACGTGACATTTTTTCGCATATCATAAATGCCGAGTGACAGGAAGCAGAACTAAGGTCACTTCTCACTGCACCGTTAGTAATTTTCCTTGAGAGCGAATTCTCCGAACTGTCCTTTGTCACCGGCGGCATACGATGAGATCTTTTATCGATTCTGCGAAGGCATCTCGGAGTGACCTTAATAGGTACAAAAAGTGCGAAACTAATGTCGAGGTAATTACTGCATCACTATACAGCGGAACTCCAGATAGCAATTTGAAAATTCTGCGGGATCTCTATAATGGTCTGCTCGAATGATATTTTCCCTGTGAAATATTCCGTGATGTAAAATCACGTGAACACAATTGAAGGCTGCATAGATAAAACGTGACCTGGATAGGACCAAGTAGCTTTATAAAAGTCGCGAGAATCGTTAATATAGAGACAATCGTTTTTTTTTGGAAAGTTTCTACAAAAAAAACTGAAGTTATGAGTTATCATATTGTTCTCCCGTGATTGTCAGTTGTCTAAGGGCGACGTAATTTCTGAAATACCAAACTTTCAATACACCTTGGTACAGCTTATTGTCGCGTGACAATCCCATGGCGCGTGGGCCGCGTTACTTGCCGTGTATATATATTAATTTACGTGAGCTGTATCACGAACCCATGAATATGGAAATGCCGTTCGTTGCACATGCAAACGTTAATACGCTCGAACGCAAACGCGAGTAAATCGGTGGTTAGGGTCGGAGGTAAATGCAGGGTAAGTGGTATCGTTGACAGAGATGTCATAACTCGTCTTCCTTTCTTTTATTTCTCCTCCCTCTCCCCCGCCCCACATTCTTTTCGCGATTACCGAGAACTTCAGCGATGGCTATAAACCAACTCGTTGCATTTATATTTAATTACAAAAAAGTCCATCCCGATATAACTAACGACAATGTATAATAACGAACCATGTCAGGTTTATAGCTTCATCAAAAAATGTAACATGCAAAACCCCGTTATATACCGAGATAAAAATTTCACCATACACGGCATGCGTGCGACACTGGTTGTATATTTATCTGCCGTCGAGGTATCTGAAAATGTATCACCACGGAAGCATCAACGGATCGTCGATCACGGATGAAATCGCCCCACCACCAATGAGATTTTACATGCGGAACCTGCGTTCTCACGGGCATGGTGGTCTTAGAGCTCGCGCTACAATTAATACTGCAGGAAGTCGTTGAGGGGGGTAGACTGTACGTGTAGCTCTTCGTACAACGGCTGTGTGTGCACCGTGGATAATGTGTGTTTCAGATAACGAGCACTATAACGCTTTGGACGACTTAACTCTATTTACATAAAGGCATTAATTAGAATATTATAGTTTAGCGTAACGTTGGCTCGCTCTCATCTCTCTATCGGGAGGGCTGGTGGAGACTTAACGAGTTGTCCGTTCAAGTGGATTCTATGTGGTTCTATGTACGGTGTCGTTCCACTTTGCGATCGTGTGTACGGCTCGGATGCCTCTTAAGACGATACTTTGTTCGGACGTGGGTATTCTATGGGCGGAAGGATGAGACGTGGACTATCTTTGCAGTACTTGTTATTTAATTGGTATTATTAGTGTCTATTAATAGGATGGAAATTGCTTTTGCGCTTCTTTCTAATGACAACGAGGGTAGTCATTCTTTGGATAATGTCGATATATCGCAGACGTGTTTTGAAATTATTAATACCAATTTATACGGTTGTCTCGTTGTTTAATTTAACATTTTCTAGTCGCGTATCGGCACGGTTTATGATGGGCCTTATAGATGACTAGAATTTTAAAGATATCACATAGTGTCAACGACATCCAAAGATATGTTAAAAATCCAATTCCATCGCGACATTTCCAACCCATTGTATGACGGGTTGTCGTGGTAGAAACGGATTATCCAGGTCTGCCATTTCGTTCGCGGAATTCCTTAGGGTTACGCAACCAGGCTCCCATTGAAAGAAGGAATTTTAACGGTGCATCATACAGACCCCCATCACAGCCGACATTACATCGCCCATTAAACTCGCTGCAGGAACAACTTAAATCGTACCCGAGAAAAAAAAACAACGAAATCTTTCAGCTATCGCTGAAATTTCGTTTCAACTCATCAACGAAAAGAGTACCGAATTGAATAGACCCCCCGGTGCTAAGATTAGAATGATTCCTAGACCCCCTCGGTTATTACGCAGTGTGTATTACCCACGTGGTTTTAAATACTCAGGATTTTTGCTTTTTTTTTCCATCACGCGAATCGTGAAACCAACCACGGGGTTGTCGACCTCGACGGAACACCCGGTGTTCTCCATTCGGCGCATTGCACAGAAAACTTCTCGGACGATCGCGAGGTCATTGGACCAAGGTCGGTCCTACCTGCGTTTGTATATCCATACATAATGTCGATGTATACACGAAGGTCTATCCCTACCGCGTTTTACAGGGTGTCCACAAAGTATTGCCAACGCCCACACGACCTTTAAAGGATGGCCTTTTCGTGCGCTCGTGACCGTATACGACAGACGACAACGAGGTCGTTGCTTCGATGCCATTGTGCTCTTTCGTGGGATCGAAATGGGCTCGTATTTATAGGAGAGACTGTGACGCTGTACGCCTACAGGTGTCAAATATGTGTATACCTACGCGTTGTAAAAAAAAAAAAAAAGTATTCAACGGGAATTACGGTCGATGACGGAGAGAAAATGGAAATCAGTGTTTTGGTACCGCAGGTTGCTGAAAATAGGCATAGTCGAATGAGACATCGATGTGGGAAGTAAACCCGTAACATTTCGATCGCCACGGAAAGTCGTGATTTACTACGGTACGCTACTGTAAAGGGTAACAGTAAATTTTACGAGCCGGTCATTGTCGACAGATTTTCAATAAATATTTCCGGGGGTACAATTGTATAAAAAAAAGAAATGTTAAGATCTTCGCCACGTAAGAATATTTATATTACGAGATTTCTTTTGTATAAAAAAGAAACAAAATTTTAATAATAACATTCAAACGATCTAAAAGAAACGGATATCGCAGAACTGGTTCCGTTACATTATAATTTTGTAGCCGTATAGTTAGTCGAGCCGAACCTCGTTACTTCGGGAAAGAAATGAGATTGATAATGTTGCTATAAAAAATAACCGTACCGTTGGAATTCGACCTGAATTTTAATTCCCGCGCGCTTCAGTTTCAAATACACATTCTATTTTTCGGGTAGACGGATTTAATAAGGTGGTTCGATGTATTATTCAGGTATGCACGCGCTCCAGATAAAACGGTAAAGTGGCATGAAAGTGATTACGGGCGCCCTCGCGAAATTTACAAGCAGCTTTCACCTACGATGAGTTATTGGATTTTGCAAAGTGGTCCTTAGAAAATGCCTCCATATGTATACTCGATGCACTATTCGTTTATGCGATTTACGACTCGCCGGGTCTCAAGTCTGTGATACCTGTTCCGGATACACCTTGGTTACTTCGTCTTCGTACAGACCTTACGTGTAGAGTAAATTTTTTTGAAATGTTGGTTCGTCAGACATGCACAAGCCCGCATCTACATCTAATGCTTGCATTATGCGAGTAATACACGAATGAAGATTCGAGAATGGGGAAGCAGCTCCCGTCTGGCTCAGTGTTGCCGTTATTGCCGGTGTTATTGTTGGCCCGAGGTGCAATGCCTCCATTATTCTTGCCGAAGCATTTCCTACTTCTACCTAAAGGGTCTAAGACCTATCTACGCTCACACCTGTTCAAACTTTTTTTTCTAAGCGCACGTCGATGTTTGCACGTACAGTTTGGAGTTATATTTATTTCAGGTCTTACGTTTTACCTTTCTTTTTACGTCTCGCGAAACGAACAAACCAGAGATATCGTATGTACGTGCCGGTTATTACAGTTTTGGTGAACGTGTATTACATTCTCGGTATTGATCGTGAAATATTTATGCGGTAGATGCGTACGGTCTCTTTCGTGCCAGTAATAGTCTGGACTCCCCGCGACGTACTCGCGTGTAATGTAATACTACTCTTGATACATAATTACACGGTACAGCGACAAATTATAATTGGATGCCCTATGTTAAGGGTCGCCTGGCAGATTCCAGCAAAGTACAATTTGCGAGATCCCAATCGGTCGGGACGCACCACCCTTAATGGTGAAAACAATTATTACTGAGGATCTTTAGATTACTGTTTCCCTTGCATACCCTTTTTTCTGTTCCCTTCTGTACTCGCTGGATTCTCACTCAATATTCACGTGATACATTATCCGTATTTTATAACTTTGACGTGTGTTTCAATTGTCAATATGAATAATTATATTCTATCTTGAACAGTTGCTGCTTCTTTAAGATTTGAAATTGAGATGTTATTTCTCTATAAGTTTGATGATCTGTCATTTTCTCGATCACGTAGGGTTTTGATTTAATTCACATGTGCAAGATTAATGTGTCATGACATTATCTAATATGTTGTTTCATTAATTATCTGTCGTACAATGTACGATCCACTATAAGTGTTAGGCATTTATCATTTCGAGAATTTCGGTATGAATAATTGGATCTATCACCTTTTAACTGACAGCATGACATGCTCTACAATTAATTTGATATCCTCGTGGGCCCTGCCCTAAAACCCCGGATGCAAATCGGTGTTTCGAAAGTTTTGATCGAGTGTTCAATCAGCGGTAGCGCGGATCCTTGTCAAGATATCATAACTCATGCTTTAAGCAGCCAACAAATTAGGGAATTGACGCGTAACCCTATACAACGAAACTGACACGCATTTGTCTTGTAAACCCGTTTCGCGGTCCGGCAAGAAAATCATATGATATACAAGTTTCATTCGTGTAGAAGATAGTGGTAATAGTTTCTCCAAACTATGCGATATTGATTAGCAATATCACGCGTGTAATTGCAACGTACTCCCCGCGAAATCGTTCGTACACACGTGTGTTATTTTGCAAGCTTTAATTTACAGTCCGCCTTCTAAGCAAGCTCCTATGTTAATTTAAATTCCATCTCGAAGAAAGGGAGCCATTAAGATTAACGATAAAAACGAGAAAGTAACTTGTTTAATCGTATCGCGGTCTCGGGCAGCTGGTTTTAACCAACTCCAAGAGCCCTATACCATAACCATGGATAGTCGGTATTATTAAAAAAGCAAATAACTCCATTAGTTTCCGCGCGTTGTCTATGGATACCGAGCTCGTTCTTAACTAAGTCTGGTAATTACTTTCAAATTCTTTATCGAACCGCAGAATCGATTATCTTTAATGTGAAAAATTGCAAAATAATTTCCTTAAATCTAGCATGACTTTTGGCCATTTATACTCATAGGTTTTCATGGTACTCCTGTTACCGATGTCCTATTGAACTCCTAGTCCTTTTTCTCGTGACTCTTCGTACAGCGAAAATCGAGACAGCGATCGAAAACGAAGCTCGATCACAGCGGCTGTTCGCAAGCGACTTCCTACACGCGAATGCAGCGTGTTGTAAATAATCGACATCCGTTCGCAATAAACTCGTTGTAATCGCGACCGGACGGTCGTGTTAGCTCCCTATGGGATTCCATGGATTCGATCCCGTGCGCGGTTCGCGTGGTAACTAATCGATTCTAAGGCGCTTTAAGTGTCCGGTAAAGTACTTCTTAAAGATCCCTTTTACATCGACGAATAGACACCAGGTGTCGATTCAAAATTATATTCATTCGTATTTAATCAGTTTACACGCATAAATTTTATATTCAACATACGGAAAAATTATGTAGTAAGTAAACACAACTTACATAACACTGCAGATGATCGATTCCAGGAAGCACAGTTCACGTCGAACACGAGACGTCGATCTAAAATCATATATTCGTTCTGATTTAAAGAATTCGTACACATATAAACAAATATTACTCACCTGATACCACGGATGATCGATTACAGAAAGAACACTCCACGAAAGAAAGTGATAACCTCCTCGCACATTAGCTGCGAGAAAAAAAATTCGTGAAAAACAGACACATTAACGATAACCCTGGGGGGAAAGGATCTATCGCTCTTTAAGGTCCCGGTCTCCCGCAGGTTAAGCGCTCACCTGGCTTCAGGTAGTTCGCGTACTACGCAGGAGGCGTGAGCCGTGGACTGATCTATCGCCTTGAAGAGAGCAAGGACTCTCGAGGAGACTGTACGTTCAACGGCATGGACACCAACACAATCGCCATCGATAATCACAATGACGATGTTAATCGAGTTATTGATGAGGCTGGTAGCTCACTGTCCTATATACATCGAACAATAGCCGATAATCATCGACGATTTTCGCAACGATTGTTCATATGGGTACCTATAGACTAATCACGATAAATGTGAAAAATGTTTGTGCAAAGTATTAGATTTATATTGAGAAAGGGACTACTCGAGTCGAAAGTGTTGCAAGTGAACGATTCTAGAAAAGTCGGTTTCGTAGTTATAATAAATAATAGTAGTTATAGTATTATCTATCGTTAATTATAATTAGCTATTTTCGTTTTTATGATTTTTAATTAAATTGGAAATAAAGTTCAATCAGACTTTAATATGTGTCATGATATTACGATTGGTTGTTATATAACCTTCTAATTATTAGCGTCGTAGTACCGTAGTCAGAATTATAAATTAATTGAAATGCGAAATGCATAATGATTCGAATTTTGTGCTAAGAAATCTACTATAGTCATTTAAAATTTACCTTTTTCTCGTGGAAGGCTTCGTAATATTTGCCGGCGAAAACGACAAATGTAAATTGACTTTGTTCTGGTTCAGTGATTGACTAGCGCGGTATAGTCACTTCGTCCTCGTCTTCGATAGCGTCGGTTTCTTGCTACGCACTACTTTACCGTAAACGCGAATTAATGGTGACGAAATGTCGTTCGGTTTCATTAAATTCAGTGAACAGTCTATCGAGAAAGTCGTTAAATACTTCGGCGAAAACAGTGACTCTATCGAAAGTACTGTGGTATTGATATTTTAGAACGAATGATATTTTATGAAAGTTGGATTGCGTGATTACGGAGTGCGAGGAAAAAGTGTTTGGACGACTGTCATGAGCGAGCGAGGAATGTTTGTATCGAGTGACTGCGTGAGGTGCGAGAAAAGTGTGTTTATATCGTGTGACAGTTTTTCGGTTGGATGTATCGAGTGACTCTTTGTGCGTGGATCTAGGAAGAATGCATGGTGACCCGTGACCGAAAAGTCGGCACGTGGCAAGAGTGTGTGTATGCGTGTGAAAATGAATGAGGGATGAAACAGTGTGAATGCGAGTTTTCGAGAAGCGAAGAGCGTGTCTGAGACAACAGAAGAAAAGCGGGAGTCGAAGAGAATGAAAGCAGCAGTCGAAGTCGAGATTTGGTAACGAGAAGTGTATTGCGAGGAGTATCGTGAGGAGTTGTATGTAGTTTTATTTGCGAGGAGTTGCGAGTGTTATTTTATTGCGAGGAGTTTGTATTGCGAGGAGTTTTTGTTGCGAGGAGATTGTGATCGGGAGTTAGAAATATTAATTAGTAAGTAATAAACACTTTTTACACAATTAAACAAACAACATCTTGTTTCCACCACGAAATACCCCCCACAAAATTGGGGGCTCGTCCGGGATAATTGTGGCAATATTCAGCCGGGATAATTGCGACAATACTCAGCCGGGATATTGTGACAATATTCGTCAAGGATATTGCTAAAGCCACGTGGTGTGATTGTGAAAAAAGTGCGCGGTGAGGACAGATTATTTTGAGGAACAGTTTTAAAAGTGTGCGGTAAAACGAAATCTAGTTCGTGGAAAGTGCAAATACGATGACGAGTGAAAAATCAAGGGCGGAATTGCTGCGAGAAATGGACTTCCTGCGGAGAGAGAAGGAATTGATACGACGAGAGATAGAGTTGTTGAAGATGGAAGAAGTGTTAAAATCCTATGGTAGTGAGCAGCGACAGTCCGGAGGAGCGTGTCAGGTACAAGGACAGTGGTCAAGTGGCGGACAGTGGCGAAATAGCGGGCAGCACCCAAGGGCGGGCAGCGGGGTGCAGAAACTTGAGAGGCGTGAAATACAAAGGAACTTCACGGTAAATTCGGAGAAATCAAATTTTGCGGAAGAAACGACGGACGATAAGCTGGTAATGAGGGGAAATGATGAACGACGAGGAGACGATGGTGCAGTCCAGCAGGACCACGACAACGGAGATGACCGCGAGTTGCGGCTGGAAAACGACGAGCGGCCGAATGAGTGCGAGAAACGGCCGGACGAATGCGAGATGCGGCTGGACGAGGACGAGGACGAGATGCGGCCGGACGAGGACGAGATGCGGCCGGGCGAGGATGACATGTGGACGGAAGACGACGGATCGCGGCCAGGTGACAATGAGAACGAGATGCGGAAAGGCGATTGCGGGATGCGGCAGGACAAAGTCGAGGTGCGGACGAACGGCGACGGCACGCCAGCAGGTAGTAGCGAAGAGGCTCAAACAAATTTCGGAACACGTGGAGGTCCAGTGCAGAGACAGGTCGACAAGCAGCGGCAGCGTAGCAGGCAATTGCAGATCGAGGAAGGATCGCGAGGTACAAAACTTGAAGCAGGTAGCGGAAAACGCGCAGGTAATCGGCGGAGCCGAAACAATAGACGGCGGTTGACTAGCGGCGATGAAGTAGGAACGGACAATGAAGGCACGAAATATTGTTATCTTCGAGGGTTTGATTGTATAGTAACGTCATATTTTGAAAGCGCGGGTAAGAGCAAGAAATATAATAAAAATCATGAATTAGCGGGACGAAACAAACTTTTGATAAACATGATTGGATTTTGCGGAATGCCGTTATATTTTTATTCTGATGTAGAAGTTCGAGATACGATTTCCAAAGTACGGCGCGAAAACATTAACAAAAGGAAGAGAACGTGCAAAAAATTGTTGTTTTGCGAGAACATTATTTGTAGTGTAGGTATTTTAGTTGCGTTTTAGTTTTAAATAGAGGATAGGAAGCGCTATTGTTCAACAGTTAAGTGTAATGATTTGAAGTGTGATTATATTAATTATCTAAAATTGCGTGCGGTTAAAATGTGGATAGTGTAAAGATTTATAATTCGATAGGCATAGGGAAAAATGTAATTGTAGGGAAGCGTTCGAGGATGAAGTTTTCTTTTATTTGGTATTTCGATTGTTATTACGTAGAGTGAATTCATTGCGATGGAAATTTGAAAATAATTCTAGTTGCGGCATAATATTATAAAGAATGATGGATTAAATGTGATTGCGATGCAGACATATGGGGTCATATGTCCAGTCAGGATGGGCGAGTGTGGTATTGATATTTTAGAACGAATGATATTTTATGAAAGTTGGATTGCGTGATTACGGAGTGCGAGGAAAAAGTGTTTGGACGACTGTCATGAGCGAGCGAGGAATGTTTGTATCGAGTGACTGCGTGAGGTGCGAGAAAAGTGTGTTTATATCGTGTGACAGTTTTTCGGTTGGATGTATCGAGTGACTCTTTGTGCGTGGATCTAGGAAGAATGCATGGTGACCCGTGACCGAAAAGTCGGCACGTGGCAAGAGTGTGTGTATGCGTGTGAAAATGAATGAGGGATGAAACAGTGTGAATGCGAGTTTTCGAGAAGCGAAGAGCGTGTCTGAGACAACAGAAGAAAAGCGGGAGTCGAAGAGAATGAAAGCAGCAGTCGAAGTCGAGATTTGGTAACGAGAAGTGTATTGCGAGGAGTATCGTGAGGAGTTGTATGTAGTTTTATTTGCGAGGAGTTGCGAGTGTTATTTTATTGCGAGGAGTTTGTATTGCGAGGAGTTTTTGTTGCGAGGAGATTGTGATCGGGAGTTAGAAATATTAATTAGTAAGTAATAAACACTTTTTACACAATTAAACAAACAACATCTTGTTTCCACCACGAAATATCCCACAGTACTAAATTCTCGCTTTATAACCTGGAAACCAACGATGTCAGATTTGCTTTTTACATCATGGCGTCTTCTTTCCTGCAACGGGAAACGATCGACGAATTTTCGTGCGGAGCACTACGGATAAAGGTAGGGGAATGCAATCAGTCTGTAATCCGCGTGAATGTGTCGGTCTTTTTATGAAACGGTTTCCTAAAGCGTAATGAAGACGACGTAGTATACACAGTGTCGGCGGATTCGTTGTGTTATTAAAAGTTTATTATGGCGTTCCGCTTATCTATATTATCGGACGAGCTTTTTTCTTTTTCTATCCGGTGATTTATACCAGGAAACTCTTAACGGCTATACGTTAGATACCTAGCGGGGCAGACGGACACGCCTTGCCTCAGTTTGCGTTCGGACGCGATTAGGGATCGATAAAGGGACCAGCTAACTTATCTTCAAGATCGCTTCGATGTAGCAGGAACGGTTACGCTGTACAGCTCGAGCAATCTATCTTTGTATTCATCGTTCGCCGATTCTCACGACATCCCGTTAAACCATGTCTCCTGTCGTTAGATTCTTTCAAAATTTAATTACATCCGAGTCACTCCGATTCCGTTGAATTTTCTAACCTAACAATTTATACTTTCTCCGAATATTTTACATCTTTTTAACCAGTAAAGTGTGGCGATCTCTGTGCAGAGCGCGCACCTGTGTGTTTTGCGATAATCAAGCGATGACGGGTATAGTCTTCAAACACAGAATAAGTGTCGATGTTGAAATATTGCGTCAAAAAGACGACATTATTTTATAAAATTAACAATTTGCACTGCACTGCTCATATCACACTTAACTGGTTAATAGCTAAAAAATTACAGAAATAGCGCGCAAATTATGGATATAGTGAAAAACCTTCAAGTTAGAGCAGTTTTTCGTTCGGCATTCACTCAACTTTTGAGATAGCGGTCTGAAACTTGTACCATTGTTTTAGTTAGGAAATTCTACGCCAGATCAATATATAATAGTTGTACTTTTCGAAAATTTAATTTTTCGCAAATATCTGAAGGAGGTAGGTCAGGATTTTTTGCGATTTTCGTTATTCCGTCGTCATTTCCACAATTTTACAGATATCAAAATGATTCTTTCTCTGCCTTATTCAGCTTCCGATTCCGCGTCGAAAACGTCCTCGATCACTTCAATATCTCAAAAATTGTAGAAATGGTGGGCGATTTACGAAAATCGCAAAAAATCCTGACCTACCCCCTTCAGATTTTTGCGAAAAATTAAATTTTCGAAAAGTACAACTATTATATATTGATCTGGCGTAGAATTTCCTAACTAAATCAATGGTATCGGTTTCAGACCCCTATCTCAAAAATTGAGCCAATGCCGATCAAAAAACTGCTATAATTTGACGATTTTTCGCGATTTTCCCATGCTCATTTGTACTCGACACATTGGAAATTATCAGTTGAACGATGAAGGTTTACCGGGAGACCTATGGTAACGCTTTTACCGCGGTTGAGGTGTACATGGTTACTCCAGGGTGCGTAAGCTCGTGTGGTTGCGGCACGGTGTCACGTGATACGCGGTGCATGATACACCAGCCTTGTGCACTACCGGCCTGAACGATGCGTTTCCAGTTTGGTAGCTTGTGCCGTATACCGATTTCTACCTGGCGTTCGATAGAACGCGTGGTGCCGTGGCATTCTTCGTTTTCTACCGACGCTATCGCTGCCGCCAATACGCGGTCACAGAAGTTAAGGGAAGTTCACATCGTTGAGTAACGAACAGGATCAACTAATATTATGATCACACCACTGTATCATGTTCTCTGTATTATAGTAGCAATTGATTAACCTATTAGCGTCCTACGCCACTTGTAAATATCAAGACAAATAATGAAATGTAATTTAAAACTTGTATATGATATATCAATTGATGACTCATTATTATCTGTGGGTATCTTCTTGCTTTAAATTCAGCTTGAAAATGTTAGACAGTATTTTTGTTCTCGTTAATAAAAGTTAGGTGTTAGAGGGTTAATTTGTTTGTTTAACACCGATGGTGTGAGTCTGCCTTTACAACGTTCAAAGCGAAGCGCGGTAGACACGTCGGCTACTATGGATGCACGCTCTTGCGCGGACATCGAGTTTTGCTCAACACCAACGTATTTACGGGCGCTACGTCAGGGTTCGAGTTTTCCTAGACCGGTCTTTCTTCCTCTCCGCGAAACAGTCTTCGTCGCTCGTCTCCTCTGACGATTGGTATGCGATTGTTCATTTATCCGGCACACGTGCGTTGAATAAGGCGCGAATCCATTGAGAAAGAATGCATGGGAAGCGTAAAGGTTATGGGGTAACAAATTGTCGTAGATTAATTGCACCGCACGTACAATATGGTTTCCCGTGATTGAGTGCGCGACTTCCAACGTGTGTCTTCCGGGAATATCGTGGACAATATTTTGTCGATGATGTACGAGAAAATGGAACCTAGAATTTCCACGAATGAGCACGTTTGTAAAAACAATCAAACAAACAAAGAAACTTAACGATCATTTTCATAGAAAAGCAAACGTTTCTTTTCTATTCCACGTAATATCTCTGTCTCTACTATACAAGTTTGCTACATACATAAAAATAGTAGTGACTCACGTCCCAAACAGGTATCATAAACAGATTTTCCGACACCACTCGGTAACATCTTCATGGGTGTAGTATTATTGGAGATTATTACCGCTCGGTAATGTCACGTGTGAATGTCAGCGAAACGTGTAAATGCCAATGGCAGGCGGTTTTTCCATCGACTTTACGTCCATGGACGTGCATATGCAAAAGATGCGAGCCACGCGCTGCCACGTGCGTGCAATTACGCAAAACCCCATATGATTTAATCGTTCGGTTGCACGCGTAGCATTCGTGTCGCCAGTTTATACATAGTTTTCTTCGTTCTTCGAGAAAACTGGTCGGTGGTTTCTGTGCCAGGAGCGGCAGCGGCCGCGAGAACACGGGTATAAACCGGCCGTACAAAGGGTATTTGCGTCGATTAGCATTAATACGTCCGACGTCCAGCTGAGGAGCTGGACTCGATCTCGGGTACGAGGCAGCATTCCTCTTCTGGTTCTTCCCTCCCGTTTCTTCGTTTTTTTTCCCCCTCTTTCTCTGCGCTCCGTACGCCTCCTCGTTCTTCGATTCTCTCCTTTTCGCATCCGGACGAAATATCATCTCTATGGTAATTCGTTGAAACTTTTCGATACGGCATTCGTCTCGCTCGGAGGTATATCTGCTGTTTGAATCTCGGTATGCGTTTTCATTGGTAACGCGACTCGTATTCTACTTAATTCATTTATCTTGTACGAGTGTAGATTTTGACACGGTATGTTTATACGAGGAAACCTAGAGACGGATTTCAAGTGTTACGTGTTATGTATGTACTTCCTTTCGTCCGTTTTCTTCTTTGAAGTGAAACGGATTCTCCGGGAGGTTCAAACATTGTAATCTTCGTTAATTATTGCTCTATTCCCGTACCTACGGTGACTTCCTGCGATGACAGAGGATGATGACATAACTGTACTTGAACAGAGACCTCGGCCATACAGTCACCGGTCGCCATTGGTCGTCGTACCTTTTTTCTTACTCAGGAGGGTTACACGTAACCGTGCGTGATCATAATTTCGGCATAAACCGAGCCAAGGATGCAGGAAGTGCCCGGCGGAGTCTGTACCATTAACGATAATTCGACCGGGCTTCCAAAGTTTCACTCGACGTGCCGGTATTATTTATAATCGTTGTAACGAGTCAGACATTCCGGAAAAATATCCCGCGAAGATAATCGAAAATTTTATTCCGTCAACAAGAAACCTTGTGGGTAGATCATAAAAATCTTGTTATGTGTCTCGTTACTTTCTTCGTATTCAAATTCTAACGGTTCAAAGTTCACAGATGACTCTTCCGATCTTCGGGTCCTTGATCCTGTTACGTCAATATCGAACTTGATTAACGTTTCATTTGCATTTTCACCGTACGCATTCCAGATGCACGCCCTCCCGTCTGCCCGGACGGTTGCATAACGTATCGTTTACATGTATATAACACGCACGAGATGAATTACGCAACCAGGCAGCCACGGTTAATTGTAAATATCGGGCGCATTGCATACGCACGTTTAACCTGCCGGCACACCGGCCGAGTGATGCTGCACGGTCGTCAGCGGTTAACTGTGTTTTCGTTTCTTGTCAAGTAAGGAAAAAGAAAGGCATTCGCTTGGCTCGGAGCTGGCAAGAGTGCCCACGCCCTTCCGACAGAACGATCTCCTATCGGACATGCAAACTCCGACTTACGTGTCAGTCGATGGACAGGTTTCTGCAATAAGGAAGCGAACGTTATGATCGATCCTTCAGACCTGACAATGCACACAGATTATTTCCAATAAGCATCGCGTACGTTCTCTCCTTCTCTCTTATTCTTCATTTTCATCTCTTTCCTGGTATTCTTCTTTCTCCGTGTCTAACAGACGTTAACTACATCACTACGAGGGAAATCGATTTTATGATACGTAACTATCGGTACACCGTGTGCCGGACATCGCGATTGAATTGATAATGTTAACTGTTCTCTCTTGATTTCGATAATGATCGTTGTCGATCATCGATATGATACGAAGTTCCCTATAGAGTTCTATGGGCAATTATTAAACGATCCGTTTTACTTTGGATATCTATTCCAAGTAACAGTTCATTAAATTATCTTCTAAAATAAACAATCGGAACTTCCATAGCTGTATTTCGAATAATAATTTCAAAGATAGCTTTATCGACTAGCGATATGATATTTTCGATCGTGGAACTCGAAAAGTACGTAGCTGATTTAATCCATCTCGTGATATCTCGACGTTCGTACGAAAACCACTAACGCATAAAGATCGTCGACGGCAACCAGGAAGAATCCAGGGAATTTTTGGCGCGTCCCGAAATACTTGGCGCGTCAGCTTACGGGGTCGACGCGTTATCGAGATCGCGCTCGCTGATAATCTCGTGAAGCCGAGGTCCGACAGCGGCGGTCCTCTACTTACTCTTGTCCATGGGGCGTGCACAGTTATCGGACGTATCCTCGCGGGGATCCAACCTGAGGATGCGCTTCCTCGACGTGTATTACGTACGTGCAATGCACCATGGATAAGAGTTACGTCAGCCGCATTCAGGAAGAGAGGCTTCTTCGCGGTGTTGCGCAACCGAACTTGGCGGAAAAAACGCGTGCGTTGCATTACATGCTGCGAACGCGTATCGTTGTTACAATGAAAGAAGGTATATATATATATATATACAGGGTGTCCCAGCTAACGTGCATGTCCCAGAACCAGGTGATAGCTGAGGTAATTCTAATATAGAGAAGTGACATTCGTAATGTCGTATCTTAATTTATGGCCAAGTTATTAACGAAAAACGATAGCCAATCGGAGGGCTTCGTTGGGTCCGGCGACGCGACAGTAGAAGGTCTGCACCAGTAGGATACTGCGCTAGTAGGAACTGTCGCGCCGTTGGGCCCAACGGAGCCCTATGATTCGCTATCGTTTTTCGTTAATAACTCGGTCACGAATTAAGATACGACATTACGAATGTCACTTCCCTAAATTAGAATTACCTCAGCTATCACCTGGTTCAGGGACGTGCACGCTAGCTGGGACACCCTGTATATATATATACATATATGTATATACGTAAAGTACTGTACCGGTGGGGTAACGTGTGCACGCACGTGTACACATATTATATTCTTTCGATGCGTGCAAAACCGACGACGCACACGTGTGTATGTATGTATATGTATACATACATGTACGTCACTGTGTGTACCGTATCCACGCACGGTGGACGACACGTGCGGGTAACGTGAGAACTTTGTCTTCTTTTCGATCTCACCTCCCGTTTTAGTCGCGGTTTCCTCGGATGGACGCGGTTTCTACGCGGGTTAACAGGACTTTCGGGTATGCGGTATTTATGACGGTCGCGAGTAATGTGTTGTATAAAATGAAATAAGGAATACGGTGTTATGTATGTCACAGGTTGTGCGGGAAAATTTAAAGAATTCCTATGTAGAAATATTGAGAATGGAATATTCAAGGGTCGGACGGATAAAGGTAGATTTTATCCGTAGGGTACCAGGGTTACTTGGTACATTCCTGTGTTATACTTTGCTCGCCTTCTGACTGGCTCATCAGCACCGCCAACTTCCGGCAACGAGAATTAAAACGGTACCGGTCCAAAGACCGAAAGTCGGGCACGGTCGAATCTTAATGTCGTCTTAGTAACGCAGGATACAACGTTCGTTCCCCGGTGTTCTCGTTTGCGTTTTACTCGATAAAACAATTAGTCTGAGAACGGTTTCGCGTGAACTCCTAAGCGGATCTTAAACAGTTCCTTTCTCGGTAACAATGGACGCGTGATGAATGGAGAACGAGACCAGGTGGTTGCGGAATTTCGGGGATTGTAGCCGGGTGGGTTTGAACTTTGGCAATCGCATAAGTTTACGTCTCGATTGAAATTTATCTCTTATATTTCTGAGCGGGATCGGTGTTTTTATAATTCGCTTGCGAAAATAAATACGACAGAAAGAGATTCTTTTTGTGATTTTGTTTTTCTTTCTTTAGCATGAACATAAGAGGCGACCAGATGCTTTTTTCTCGAGGAAAATAATGCTAATATATCAGATGCGCGGGTGTATTCTTTATAGTCGAGCCGGAATCGAAGTAATGACCAAAAGGTTTGGTCAAAGTGACCGTTCCCTCAAGGACAAGGTGGAAATGAGGTAGTTTGTATTCTTCGTCGATTTCGTGCGTGCGTCAGGTACCTCTTTTGAAACAAAACGTTGAAAAGAATTAACCTCGGGCCTTTCCACAACATGTCCGAAGAGATACTCCGTGGACGAAAATAAAATCGAAAGCATGTACTACATCAGCCGCGCTTTTACGATTGTCCTCGCGGACTGTCCTCGTTTGCGAAGCATTTTTCCTTGTACCACCGAAAGGTCGATCATAACAATGGCTCATTTGCGACAGCCCACCATGGCCTTACGTAATTTTATTTTTCGTTTACCGTGCTTAATATCGGGCACAGCTTGTTTCTACGCTGACTGCACCGGAAATGTTGTAACGCGTCGGATGACGTCGATGACTCTAACCTTGTTGCCATTATTATATGGTGACTCCATTCGTGATTTTTATTTCACACTGACTCGTCCCGGCCGCATCAAAGAAAGAGAGGGGATGAATATAAATCGCGTGAAAAAATTCTGTTTGTATCATTGTTATTATGATTCGAAAAAAAAAACGAACGAAACTTGTATCGTACGAAAGTATAAGTTCGCGGTGTAAATTTTCGGTTAGACTTGATATGTTATTTAATCGTGACATTAATACTCTTTCCTTTACGAATAATCGAGTTTGATTTAGAGAAGTTAAGTTAGGTCTTATAAAGGTATGCGCACGTGTGTGTAGGCGTTATCGATCGAGCCCTCGGGGTGTCAATGCTTTTTATGGCCGCTATTACTCCGACCGTATTTCATTCGGCGTATTTGTGGTTGTCGTTGATAAACGATACAGTTGTATTAACCCCTTAAAGTACGACGAGACTTCGGCTTCTCGTTCGTGCGCGATGCAGTAATTTTAATAACTGGTT
This sequence comes from Mimumesa dahlbomi, assembly GCA_917499265.3. Taxonomy (NCBI): domain Eukaryota; kingdom Metazoa; phylum Arthropoda; class Insecta; order Hymenoptera; family Crabronidae; genus Mimumesa; species Mimumesa dahlbomi. Next base: position 2,563,227 of record OU824113.1, on the reverse strand, counting down.
GCACCATTGGCGAGCCTGTATACGTATCTACGGCCGCGTAACGGTTGCGTAATGTGGAAACGAAGCAACCGTAAACAGTGCGTAATGAAAGATGTGTCACTTATCCGTAGTTCGTAAACCTACGGGTGTTGATTAAATATTCCGATCGCGTTGCGGATTATTCTGCTACCTTAAAGTAGAAATTGAACATAAATCAAGCCGTTACTTCACCGCGGCGAAATCGAAATGAAATTATACAGAAATTTTCATATAATTTCCTCGGGAGACCTACTTACGCACCTCGCACAGTTCGCTGACTCACATTAATCCGAACCCAGGCCATGTTTGAATCGAAGTTAGAACAACAGTACCTGTCGCAACGCACGATCATCGGATCTATTGAAGTGGGCAGAATCTATGGACCCATACAATGAAGCATAAACAGGCATAATGGTATACATTGTTGCCGGCATTCACTCGAGTACACCCCGCGCGTGCAATAATAATTCTACCGGCACACCTGACCCTCGTTAATGCATTGCTTAATCGTCCCGTTCCACGGTGAAACCCTTCACCTACTTTCCGCCATGTCCGGCCCACGCCGTGATGCACTCGTCTTTTGCACCTACGATTCTGCATTCGTCCGTATAAATTAACAGCCTTGCCTCTACGGTTCGCGTTGGGTGCTAATTCCGTTTGATTAGTGAAAAATGAAATTACACGGTCGGAACGAACTCTGCCGGAATGTTCACTGACACTCCTAGAAGAGATGAAGACGTTTCCGCTTGTCTATGATTTTAAAACCGGCGACCGCGAACGTTAAATTTACAGCGGTTCTTTCATTTTCGTCGGCGAACCTTTGAAATCGCGGTTTTGCCGCCTCGTTCTCGCCCCCTCCATTTGGGACTTTTAAACGCTTTCGCATCCCTTCTCGTGCCCTCGTTTCCTCTCCGGTAGAACGAGCCGTCGTAAGTGTGGGAACGGATGACTGTATCGGAAAGTTTTTCAATTATTTAAAGAGAACGTGCGATTCGAGGTGCAGCGAGAATAGTGAATTATGCTGTTTATTCAGCTGTAATTGTACCGTATAAATCATGTTTCTATGGCACACCGGAACGCTCCGGCGCTGGGATTGGGAAATATTCACGTTTGAATCGACTAAAATGGAGCTATAATAGGCAGCACAGAGTCACCCTGACCTACCTCAATTTATTTCGATTCTCCTTGATCCATCTCGACCCATTTGAACCCGTCCTGCCCCATTTCAGCACGTCTGTTGCTGATTTAATCTATTTGGACCCGTTATTCTTTATTCCATTGAATCGAATCCATCACGACCACTTTTCGCGGTCGTATACAAATTGTATACAATTGTGTAGAATCTGCCGTTTAACTTTCTCGTTACGAGAATAAAGCAACAAGTGGGTGAGAATTCAGGGGGTTCGAGATACCTGACATAATTCAGAATTGATCGAGACCAGTTACGAACTGGTCCATGACGGTCAAGGTCGGACAAAGTGGAATAGGATGATCCAGAATAAATCAGGATCAATGTAAACGATGATTAATTGTAAACGAGTAAGAGCAATTCCACTAGTCAGTTAGTGACTTTCTCTCAAATACGAATCGTTATCTTCGGATAAATACATATAATTTCACATTTTAATGTGATGAAAGTCTTCGCAACGCGAGTTGAGTACACACGGTACATTTATTACAGTGAACTTTACGGGTCGAACACAATACCTTAAAGTTACCGATGGATTTGCAAATTGAAAGGGAAACGTTCACGGTACGACTTCGGTTATTCGATTTCCTAGTAAATAAAACCATTAATTTACATACAGAGGCTGTGCATCGTAGCCGAACCGTGCGAACTATTCATATTTGCGTTCCTCATGGTAGGTGACCGTATGATCAGGTACTATAAAGGTGCAGGACGATAGAGCACGTTTAGATAACTGCGCCGCTATAGCCTAACGGTATACTCTTAGCCATGAATAATAATAATAATAATATGCATAATCATAATGATAATAATAATAATAATAAGCTAGTTTTAACGTCAAGTACCGCGGATACCGCGTGTTCGGCGAATTTGGAACGCAGATGCTTGTCCATCCTGGCGCCGTCTTGCGTCAATTAGTCAAGAGTGGGTTAAAATAAATTTGAAAATTATACGTTGCCTCGGTAACGTCGGTGAAAAAAAAAAAACGTGTGAGACGATCACGAGAATAAGGTTACGAACGGTCTTTCGGATAATGACTACACTATTTATGTGTGCCTCGTCGCACCATTATGACGATGATGACCTTCGATGCATGCCCACACCTAACACATAACGTAACACTGGTTAGAATCATGCGCGTTTTTTATTCATTGGTGATCAAATGATAGCGCGAGGATTGCTTCATTGCAAGGATATCGAATTTCAATTAGGGGTATTTGAAATATAGGCAAAGGGATCGGTTGTTTGGAATTGTTGGGGTTTTTTATTCGGCATTAATCGTTGTTAGAATTAAAAAGAATTACTGGTATCGTTACCTCGATTGTAAAAGCGTACGTTAAGAATACAAAGGAAATTGTACTTGAAACACATGCAGCAGTATAAAAGGCAGTGCATGAATAAAAACTAGGTTATAAGCGAGTAAGCAGCGATAATTAATTTGTCCGTCCGCTCGTTTCGCGTACACATTGTTAGGCTTACGATGCCATTTATAGATGTATATCTCGTTGGGAATTAACTCGTGCGGCTTTTCAGAACTTGTACACGTATCACTAATTTCGCTGAAAAAGATGATTTACTACTGTCGCGGCGCACATAAACGGACACTTAAAGTTTCTTGCCGTGTAGTATGTACCACTCGAACTATAATGTCCTTGTGACCAAGACTGTGTGACGTACTTAGGACACGTGGAAGAAAAAAAATCATTTTTTTTTAATTCTCCTGACACTGTAAAGTTTAATTTCGTATCTCGCACCTCGGCATTAGTGTTCGAAACTTCAATTCATTTATTAAACGTGAATTCGTATAAAAACGTGGGACACGAGTCTCGCTTCGCGATTCTTCGCTTTTAAGCTGCGAGAAAAAAAAACTTCGCGAATTACCGAATTAATTGTAACGCCTGGACGTAAAACGCACGAAGTCGAGTTGTACATGATGGCGTAATACTTATAATAAGTAGCAGGCATGCGAAATGAGTAACACGGCGGCTTCTTTTGTCCCGCGCGATGAAGAAAAAAGTGGCCTGATTTCTCCGAGTCATCCCATAAAGAAGCGTACTTCACAGGCCTGGGGGAACTAACTTCACTCGAGGAGAGGCGTCGTTTAAGGATGTACTCTGGTTACTTGCAAATAGAGCGTGGCACTTTGAATATCCTGTGGCTTCGTACTGACGGCTTCGAGCTGACGATTGCCTCGAGTCATTTGCACACCGTATTCCTTTTTTTTTCTTCTTCTTCTTCTTCTTCCTTCAATACCTTCGATGTGAAAACAGACATTACGGTATATCCTGGGTGTAGACGCATACGTCAACCGCTAAAAATAAGTGCAAGACTGTACAGAACGAATGCACGAGGTTCGTAATGATCTGTGAATAAGATAAAGTACGTACCGTCGGTTAATTTAGTCGTGTAGCCTACCAAGGTCAACGTATAACACCAACACACCTATTCTGATCGGAGAAATTTCAATGAAAAATAGATGAATGAAGTTAATAGGATAATAGGATACCTAATTTCGAAAGTAACAAATACTCGACGGATTATTATTAAATTGTACATTGTCATTACCTTACCCACCGGTACACGTGAGAACGTACATACTTGATGTAAATGGTATGTATGTACAAATACATACAACTATATTCACAGCAATTGCGGCTATCCATGCCTGAACGCAGCCTCCGTTTACAATTCCATATAATAAGCAGGGCGCAACAGGAGAAAACCACTGTGGATGGAAAATGATAGAAGTAAGGATAGCGGTGACCTCAAAACGAAGGTCAGCCCTGTTTCTGTACGCGTGTACGTGTAAAAATCAAGCGTATCCGTGCCGCTGCACCCGTTTCCTTCGTCGGCACCGCTTGTTTTGCACCCCCAAGGTCGTTCCTCTTCCGAGAAACGGAGACCCAGTTGTATACATATATATATATATTGTATATACATATATATGCACGTACGTACATACTTGTTCGTGCCGGCAAGTCGTTTCTATCAATCGCGATGAGCGGCCCGATCCACCGCGCGCTTTGGAAGTCGTGAATAAAGAGAAAGAAAGAGATAGAAAGAGAAACGACGGTGAAGAAGAACTATACTTAACCTTCTGGGTTAAAGTCAGGCCGGATCGAGCGCGTGTCCCTGATTACGGTGCACCGACGTTGCCTCGTCCTGACGCCCGCATGCCGACGCCGGGTCGTCGGTTCCACGGAATGCGGCATACGGTGTGTCTAGGAAGTCCAACGTCCGTCGTGCTTTCTAGACGAGAAAGCGGTCCGCGTCCCACGATTCTGCGGAATCTTCGTGGAAACCGTTGGAAGATCAAACGGACAGGGGTGGTCTTTTACTGTGGTCGAAAGAAATTTATCCGGAAGAAATTTCTAATCGGAGAACGTCTTTTATTCTATTCGTGTGCTTATGTGTGAATGTGTGTGGGTACATGTGTGTGTGTGTGTGTGCGTTGGTTTTGTTGATTCTTTGTTGGATTTCCTGATTACCACCGATCGATAGCTGGAAGGCGGATCGTACGTGGGATTAAGTTTATTTTTCGTCGTTTTTCGGTCTCCAGTCGGAATTAAATGGAACCGTCTATCATCGGATTTATTGGTCTACGTTGATAATTCGATAAATTATTAAACCGCTTCTGAAATCTGTCCTCAGTTTTCTTCGCGAAATGATTCATAAGATTTGTTCAATGGTATTTTCGATCATTGAGACGCGATCAGCCCGCTTTGGATCCCTCCCTCCGAGGGTTGGATTATCGTTAAAAAGAGACCGACTCTAATCAGGCGTCGAAGATTTACGAACACGGTGTCGAGAATTTTTGGGAAATGATTAAGACGATCAAAGTTAATGGTGATTGATGATTGTGTTTAGGGCGTTAATTCGATGGTTTGGGCTAACGAGACTCCTGACCCTCCAGGGGGAAAGCTGACTCATGAAATTGTCAGCTATCATTCGCTAAACAATCGAATGATGGACATTAATTGTTTAGATATCGTCATACTTATAGCTGCGATGACAACCAATTAGTATTCAGTCACTCAACATTCATCCTGTTTAATAAATAGCAGCACGTTACATTAATAACGAATAATCATAAATTCCAATTAAACAGCTTTAAATGTAAAATTAAATACAATTCCAACGTTTCTTATTAATATTACAATAAATCATTTCGTATATTTTAACATCTCACTATCCTCGATCGTTTGTTAAGTATCATGATTAGCGGAGATTAGCGCGGATCAATCGACCGACGATCCACGTTTACGATCGATATTCCTCCGCATCTCGGTCTCGTGACTCGTAACGATGTTCCGCCCGATCTAACGAGGGCCCAAATATCCGAGAGGACGTTACGCCTGGGCCCTAGACAAAAAAGGTGCTCGAGGACCATCGGCAACGGCAGTCCCTGTATCGGCGGTACGGGTTAAAAGTCTGGATTCTCTAATCTAGACCCGGGACCAAGGGTTTTAAGTGGCGGCATAGGTGTATAATAGGGCCCCGCGTCTGGCCCTTCGGGCTACTCTAGTTCTCTCTTCGTGAATACCACGAGGCGGTCGGCGAATTCCACGATACCTTCTTTCTCGATGTAACTCTTTCGGCCCCCGGTTTCACGAGCCGGTCAAACGATTGGTTCGGTGCTCGTTTCGAATCCGTCCGATGCTATTGGCACGTTGCATTATCCTGGCCGTGTTAGAAGATGAATTTCAGGGGCCCCGACTCCGTTCCAAATTCGTTCTAAGCGACTGGTATAATACATCATTCGATGTTGTTAGAGGGTAAATTTTAATTGAATGTTTGAAATATTTATGTGGATCGTAAATATCAACGGCTAATCGTTTGGTCTTTAGAACATGAGAACATGGATATTATCGAGATCTATCTACAAGAAAGACTTTGGTATAATTTCTATGGAGATCTAATAACAGTAGAATATCATATCTAGATTTTTTCCAACAGTTTTCTTATTAATGTATAAATAATAGTCGATGATGTGTTTCCAATGAAGATATCAACAGTGCTATTAGAACCGTCACGATGTGTAATCCTCGAATTTCTTCGAGAGGAAGAGTTTAAATAGCCGTCCCATAAAACGAGAAGCAGAGAAAGAATTGATATATTTAAGAGCTAATATATCACGGTCCCCGCGAAGCTTCTTCTTATAAGTAACATAGCTAAGGCCAGACTAAAAACCCAGAAACCAGAAGTTGTTTGGATTATTAAACATGTTTTTACGGTTTACAAGAGACCAGTTGCCGTCGTCAATCATCAAGTACAATCTGCTTAACGCGTTGAATTGGTTCGGTTCCTGGATCGAACAGCAGGAGGCATATTATTTGGTTAACCCCGGCTTACGAAGCGCACCTCGTAAATTCGGCCAAGTGCCCGGGTCGACCCTTAAATAATCCTGTCAGTTTTGCACAATAATGTGTGGCGAACTACGTCGTTAGTCGTGCCTCTGCATGGGGCGAAAGTTTTAGGCTCACTGAAAATAGTAGCCTATAAAGGATCTCTAAAAGGGTATAACAACTCTGGCAAAAGATCGGCAATCTTTGGCCGATGCGGTAGAGTAAACAGGGTGTCTCAATGTTTTAAATTAGGGCGGCCCTTCTACTTTTCTTGTAGCCTATGAATAACAGTTTTTCGATCACGGTGTCCCTACACGATCGTTTTTTGTGTGTATATTTTTAAATCGACGTTGAAAATAATCGAGAAGCTCGAACGAAATGGGAAATCAATCAATTTTTTGTGGATTTTTTCGATAAATATTCAAGTACCCTCGAAAGGGTGTATATCATCATAGGAAATTTACATTCATAAAATGAGCGATTAGAAAATTGGACGAAAAAGAAGATATTTTATTATGATTTATCGATATTCGAGATACGTTTTACAAAACAAATCTGATCTGTTTAACGTACGACCACCCTGTATGTATAACACAACACAATACCAGCAACCTAGCGATAAATTGCCGGTACGAAAAGTAGGCTAGAGAATCCTTAAATTGGATAGCACGGACCTCTATGCGAGATCATTAGAGATTCGGTAGAAGAAAGGGAGAGAGATGAGCATGGCAGATACGACCAATCCGGGCCAACCTATACATCACCATGGTGACCAATTAGAAGCGGTGTTCTTGGTTTTGCGAAGGGCTAGCCAAAGGTTGTCTAACGAAAAGAGCTACCGAAACCGGGGCAGATATCTCGAGCCAAAAGAAACGCGAACGGTTGAAACATCTCTTATGTCGAAACAAAGGGGATAGCGGTGGTATTGTAATACGGATCTATGGTTGTGTTTACTTCGTCAAAGAGTGACACGCACGCATTGATTTGGAATTGATACGCTCATCAGAGACATGCAAATCGAGTCGGTATCGGTGGTCTTCTCTGTCTATGGTGAGTTAAGGTTGCATTGTGACATTCTAACTTAGGCGCCACCGCGACGGGACGTGAACGTCAAGTACCGACCGCGGAATATTCATGAAAAAAAAAACGAATACATTTCTATGCTTTACATATGATATCCTCGTGGGGATTTATTTAATTGATTAATAAGATTCTCGATAGAAAAATCGATGGTAAATTCTAACGGAAATCTATTATATTCCGTACAAGTTGAATATAAATTGCTGTTCGACTTTCTATAATTGCGGTATTTAAGGTCTCCGATTGTATTTTCATTGTAAGGAGAATTACATACTTTTAACGACAGATCGTGTTATCCGATCTTCGGATTGTATGGATAACTATTAGGATCTAATATTCCGGCATTCGATATCCGATGGAAACAATAGTTAAACCCACCTACATGAGAACACGGAAGACAATAACGCGTTGTAACGGTGGTGAAGCGACACCTGACACTTACTACGTTGGCGGGAACAAACAATAGCGTTAGATCTACCTTCCCGAAGGACAAATATCAATGACGTCTTGCCTGTCGATCTATTCAACATTGAGAACGGCGCCGAACGACCGTTCGCATACCATTCCGCGATGATCGTGCCAAAAGAAATTCGGAACATCGAATATTCCTTGCCAAATTATTCATAGATACATGTACATCTCTTTTTTTTTTCGTCTCACCATCAAATTATCCTGTCGTCGTCCCGTTATAATTTCCATGCGATCAACGAAAATACCGAGTCGTTCGGTAAATGATCTATCACTAGGCCACCGCGGTGACTCCCAATCGTACAAAAACTTCATTAACCCGTCGCGACTGAAAAAAAAACCCACCATACTTAACGTCCGTTCATCACTTGTCCGGTCGAATGAATGCTGCGGTTGGCTCTGTTTCGCGCATACCAAAGCGTAATAACGCGCGACCCAGAGCAGCCTCTCCGCAAACGTTTTGTGCGCGTGAATTCACCTGCGGACGAGAAAAAGAGAGAGAGAGAGAGTAAGAGAGAACGAGAGAAAGAGAGAAACACCAACAAAGCGAGACCAACGGAAAAGGACAGAGAGACTGGTCGGATGTTTCTCCGGCGGGCACATCCAGTGCGTGCACGCACCGTGTACTTACGCGGTCATCGTTCACCCATACACGTGCACAGTGTTCAGGTGTGCGGCGACAGCATGTCAATGTACGCGTAAGTGTCTGTTCGCCGGTGCGGTCTGCAGTGGCCTTGGCTCAATGTCGCATACTTGCCGAGCTGGACCGCGGTGCAAGGCATGCACGTTGGTTGGTTGGTTGGTTGGTTGGTTGGTTGGTTGGTTCGTTGGTTGTACACACCTCTACACGCATCGACGTTTACGCGCGTGGACTTTTGTCGTGCGTGTGTAATAGCCGCGTGTAAAGACGGCACCGAGATACCGCGGGTCAACGGGGTCGGTAGACAGACAACAAACTCGGCTGCGGTGGCAGATGAACTACGCCGGCTATTAATCATACTTGTTTCACGGGCGGTGGAATGGACCGCGGATTCATTAATTAAATTTTCTTTTATCCGCGGCGAACGGCGCGCCGGGAATGCTGAAATTTACGGACTACGCGTGTGTACACGTTTCCGCTGGTTTGTTTGAGTAAGGTGTTAAATGACCGAATAGAGTTGCGTGGCTTAGCGACGCTGGAAACACTTGGGTGGTTCGATCGGTAGGTACTATGTATACACTTGGTTTTCGTATGTTGACGTTAGATTTGTTTACGGTTGATTGGTTTCGTTGCAAAAAGTTTCTATTATAGGTGAATGTTCGATGGATTCAACGGGTTGTTGTTAGATGTGCATCGTGTATTGAAAAATTTGTAGTTTTTATACGAAGCCGAGTGTTATATAACGATCGATTCTCATGTTATGTAAAATCGAGGAAATGGATGCTGCGGATAGTACTGGCCTGTAAAGATCCAACGGGGCCTTTTATTCGAAGCTTTATCCAGCCAACTGGCACGTTGTTCGTGGAACAGTTGTTTATTTCGCGTACCACGATAGCATTGATCATTCTAAATAATAGCCACGAGGGGGTGGGGTGAGAGCTTAGAACGCCAAAGATGTTTTTCTACGAAAAAGTAATACGGGCCCGGCTTGTCCGTAAATCTGGCTGATTTATTCGCGGTCTCGGCACGAAGAAGGCTGCTTTAATTTTACGAGCGGTTTCGATTTTTCATATATACGCATAAAACCGAAGTGATATTCGAAAGAAAGTGAGGCTGGACCACCGGCGCATGTCATTAACATACCGATCTCCAAACCGTGCGTCAAGCTCCACACACGAGTCGAAACAGTGTACAAGACCCGTAAGATAATTACGGGTATGGCGGTAAGCCCAGGGATTCTTATTAACCGTCGTTAATTCTATGTTGCGAATAGCAGCAAGAAGCGTTTATGATGCAGCCGCATTCCTAAGGATCCGAACTCCTATGCGGGAGTTACTGCGCAAATATATTGACCGGATGTTCCGTTGATACCGATATCATATTAAGATGTATCTATTCCATCGAGGAAAAGTTACGTAAAAGTTCATTCACAACGTGGAATTACGAAATCGAATCGCTCTAGTAAACCTGTGAAAAATAGTTAAAGTTAGATGCAATTAAGTATCCTATCGATCTTTTCACACCATTGTGCGATAGTTGATTCTCCAAGAAACGGTGATTGTAAAAGAAACGAAGAAAATTCTGTACGCGAGTAAACGACATTGTTTACGAAGGAAGGGGACTTCCGGTGGTTCCCTTTTACGCATATCGGGTGTTTCGTCTTAACGGTAGTGGAAGGCTTGGGTAAATGTACGTAAAAAGAGAGACACTTGCCTGGAACCGGCACTTCCGCGTAACAATTATTAATCACGTTCCTCGTTAACGGCACCGCGATTGTATACCTACGCATAGGAAGAATGGAAATCGGGTAACCGGTGGAATTACGTCACCGACTACGGGACGTGAGAATACCGGTATTGGTAAACCGTGTGTCACCGAAAATAATTTTTCTCGTTCGGGTTCGCGCGGCGTCGAGCGATTCGGTACAATGGGTGTACTGTGTTTCCAGGAAATGAGCTCGATATGCGGTAACAAACTTGATTACAGATAACCGAGACATTCTCTCAAGACTTTATTTCACCTGACACGCTCGGATGAAGAAATAATTCACCTGAATTCCACCTTCCCCAGAAACTGGTCCACTTGTCTTCGAGTTCTCGCTTTCGTAACGACTTCTCACGATCGTGGATCTCGTTGTTTGAGAATAGCGACGGTACGGTAACCGGCTATCAACCGAAGAACGGGGAAAAACGAGTGAAACAGAACGTTTCAAAGATTTAGCAACGATTTCATTTACGACCGTAATAATTTCATCGACGTTCGTTCCAGTGGCAGTTGATTCGAGCATGGGGCGACGTTATTGCGTTTCGTACTTGTAACGATAATATTTACCACGACACCGTGACGATCACGCACTCCTCTTCCATGGAATGTGGAAAGCTTCTAAAACCATTAATTAAATTAACGCTCGAGCAAGCAGGTACGAAGAGAGGTAGGAAGTGAAATGGTACCGGACCTTATTCTATCGGCCGACGGTTAATTGAATAAATTGAAAAATCGTTTGTAACAGGGGGCCCGATCATGCAAAACGCTCGCGCGAAGGGAATGATGAATACATTGAACACGTATTTCTCATTAAACATCCTACGCAACCTGCTCGAGTTTATCTCCCCCGACGTATGCTAAGCGCGGTCAATGAGAGTCATGGCCGATTAAAATTTACAATTTTGAAAGTGTACAGAAGAACCGGGAAGATTCAACCGGAAATTACGTAAACGACCGATTATCGACGAGTTAAACGATGATGACTCCACTGCCGATTGGCGCCAGCGGAGTGAAAGTTGTGGTTGCCATCCTTCTCGATTCTCTCATTCCCCGCTGGTTTCTTTTCTTCCACGACTTTATCTATACGGACTGCGTGCGAACGAATACTTTCGCGTAGGCCGACAATAGTCATGGCTTGATGAAAGATACCGCGAAATCGTACGGCACGCGAAAAATTTGTTAGAATAAACTACGTGCCTTCTATGTATGATACGAGTATTCGACGGCGAATTAATTTGGGAAATAATGTTCGTTTCGCGCGTGTTCGATAAACGAATGTTCGAACTCGGGTCTTATAGTCCGTGTATTTTTAAAATACCTACCGTGGAATCTTAATACGTGTTACTTCAGCAGATAGTTAACCGGATTTTAATAGCTCTCATTTAAATACCGGATGCCGGTTAACCGACTATCACCGTCTTATCATCGGTTACTGCCACTCATTGTCAAATAGTGAAATACACTTATCTAAATTAACAAGTAAACATAAGTAGGAACTTTCGTACCTGCTGATAGACGTATATAACATTTTTACAAACATATATCGTTCCCGGCTTAGACACGATTCTATTAATCATCCGTTCTCCCCCGTACGTTACGATCGTCGTTGATAAACCGGCTATCATCGACGTTCGGAGTAACGGGTGAAAAATGATTTTTCGTAAATAACAGATATATTTCACGTTGAGGGCCAGTGAGCATCACCTTGCCACGTTCGGTCGAAGTCTCGTTGCTGCGAGCACCGCTGGAACGTGGTAAGTGAATTGAGCCGAGTTGCACAACCTTTCTCTTCTCTCTCTCTCTCTCTCTCACTCTTTCTTGTTCACTCTTTCTCTCTCGCCCTTCTCTGTCCCTTTCTCCGTCCGTCTTACCCCGACGGTGATTTTCCATCTCTGTATCGCCACGAAGACGATGCCACGGGAACACAACCTGCACTCCCGTCTAATGAATAGTTGGGTCAGACTCCTGACTAGGTAAATGCTGAGAATTAACCGCCTCCTTCTTGACATTTCGCTCGGAAGAGGATCGTCTGCCCAGCCTGGTTAGAGGAACTCTCTCTTTCTTTCCTTATCGTGGGTCGCGTTGAATCGCCGAAAGTGATAGTCCTTGAAGGGGGAAAAAACCCGTGAAAAAAGAGCGAACATGGTTCCAAAAGTGTTGCGAGTCCCGGGACAAAATGGACGCGTGGATTAGCCGGGCGATGTAGCGCTAATTGCCGAAACCCTTTTTTCTACCATTATGGATAAAAGTTGTGGAGCGTAGGCGCGATATGTAACTGGTTTCTTAAAAGCTGAGGCCTGTGCTGCGTGCGCGTCTAATTCGAGGAATTTGCCGCCAAAAAGGAACGATTCGAGACCGACGAATAGGCTGTTAGCTCTCTCCCTGAAATGTTATCTTCGTTTCCCACTCCATTCCGCCGTCTCGTGTATATATGTATGTATATTTATATATTTATACATACATACATACGTTTGACCAGAACGATACTGCCCGTATCCGTGAAATTTAGCGTTGTGATTTAATACCTTATTGAGACTTCGAATTAGCATAGTCGACTACGCAGCGAGAGCACGAAACCGTGAAAAAAAAAGAAAAATAAAAAAAAAACCACCGACCCGAACACGGTTCTGATCTAATGTCGTTGGTATTTTGCGTGGTCGGTTGTCGCGTCGCTATAATTTTCGGGAATTTCGACAGACAGTCTCGCCCCGTAAACGTCGCGTATCCGCGAAAGTGTAACGCGTTCTCGTTCCAGTAATCTTTATTAATTCGGATACCGCGATAAATGTAATAGCCATGTATCTGATGCTAAATATAAAAATGATTCTCTCGCGATTCGATCCGGCTGCAATGTGTACGCAGTTTCGCGGGTCGTCGAGAGAAAAAGACAACGTCAACGGCGGATTTCGACAAAGGGAAAGGCGGTCATTATGATCAAACGGGGTCCACCGATCGAGCGAGTAAATCCAATAAGAAAAAGAAAACACACACACCATCCCACACGCGTGCCATTAACCTTTTTAAAAGTTCGTTACGCTGACCGCCGTTTTGCAATTCGAGCCGGTTCCCCGGGAATCGATCGAGTGAAAGCGCCGTTTTGTCGCCAGATAATTCAGTCTGTTCCTCGTAGATCGGCCAGGATATGTACGAAGAATAATATTGAAAAAAAAAAACCAAAGGGGTAGAGTGGGCTGTACCGGGTAAGGTGCACGCACGCCGCGTAAGAACAGGCTCTATATGAAATGCGCCCTCGTAAACTGTGCCCGTCGCGGAAATTTTTATCGGCATTGCTGCATTGCTTGGGAACGTGCGGATACTCGAGTTGCGGACGAAAGAGAAAGAGAACAGTCGGAGTAAAAACGTGTAAAAGTGAACGAGAGAGCAAAAGAGAGAGAGAGACAGGGAGAGAGAGAGAGAGAGAAACGTAGAAAAGTAGAAAAGTTACAATAGCCTCCCGGTTGTGCAGTAACGCTAATTAAAATGTCTATGCAATTCCGTCTAATTGATGAGCTTGTGCTTATAAATCTCGACTCGGGTGCAATTAATGCCTTATAAAATTCCGCGCGACGATCCACGCCGGTCTTCTGTAATTTGCGTGAGTGCATGCAGTCTCGTGTGTGCACCATCTGCGTAACGAGATTAACGCCCGGTGTTGCTCCTCTGGAGAATGACATCGAGTATTGTGCACCGTGTGCGATTTCTCTGCGAGTTGAACTCGCGCTACCAATATGGTTTAATGAGATTAAAAAATGAGGCTGATGAAAATATAGAGGAATTTCACGGAGAAATTTTTCTAAACACGAGATACATAGTATTTAATGTATCGTCATAAAAGTTTGTCTTTGCAACGAGTAAAACGTACGAAAGTTAAAAAAAAAAAGAATACAAAAGATATTCTAACTTATTACCTGTTAATATTAATACCACTGACTTGTTCCACATCACGGACCTACAGATATGTAACGATAGCTCGTCCGAGTCGTACAATTATTATTTAACGATAAGCCATAAAGGTACGCGATCCATGGTATACCTTGACGGACCTGAATCTACCGGAAAAGATAGATGTACGATAAAAGAGATCCACGACAAAACGTGGATCTAGAGCCACAGGAAAACACAGTCGTATGATAAAAGATCCACCATGGGCATAGATATATACGATAAAATGTAGACAGTACTATCTATCGGCGTGCATACGTTTAACGAATAATAAACTATACAAATAGCTCGCTATTAAATCTTTATTACTTGTATATCAAATCGACCCGGGTAAATAATCTAGTTCGCGTCCCAACGAAGATAGGATGCTTCGACTGGACGGAGATAAAGGACCGTGCACACCGGGCTATCATCGTTCGTACCCGGGCGTCTATGTTCGCCGGTCGCTTGATTTAAGGCGGTTGTCGTGGCGCCCGGTTATTGCGATCGTTAATCGACGTTTTGTAGCTTAGCGCAATTAAGTTGGACGTGCGCACCAATCAGACGGCGGCAGGTCGCATTAACGCACGCGATGCACTGGCCGCGCATAATCGTCATAATTATCAATGATGACGGATCGTTCCGTCACACGCGCTAATTATTGCCAAGCGAGGACGGCTGTCCGGGCTACATTCGCCGTAGGCGTAAATCGCTTTGCCCGCGCGAGCCTCTTTGCGCTTGTAATGAATTTTTATCGGGTCCTCTTCGGCTTGTAACGTAGCATTTATATCCCTCGAGCATTGGAGCGCCACACGGTTCCGGGGGAATAAGTCGAACGTCAAAATGCTTTTTCGTTTTCCATCGTATGTCTTTTGATGGTTCTCTATAGAATAATCTAGCTGGATTCCGTGAATCGATCTTCTGGTTGCCGAAGAAATCGTATGACTTGGGAGAATTTTGTTAGGTTTTCATAGTTCGTTGTTTATTTTTCTATTTTTTGTTTTGTTTGTTTTAAATATAAGGATTGAACGGGGTAACCAGTGAGAAAGTACAGAGAGGATCGGATGAAAGCCAAGAATGAGACAGGTGACGGGGTTGTTTGCGCTTGGTGACGTGTAATCAATGTAATTATCTATGATGACGGATCATACAGCGGTAGGCAGCGATAGCGATAACATCCTGCGAGTGGTATTGCGAGTTCTATTTGAAAGAACGAAAAGTTGTTTGCGTCAACACATATCAGACTGTCTACGTCGGTCAATTTGCGGTTAATTTGATGTCACTGGATTATTGCGATCGTTCTTAAAGTGCATTCTTTCGATAGAAATTGTTACATTGATTCTAAATCTTGATATTACGACGAGGGGAAACTTTCCGCATTGGGACTTGTGTAAGTAGGTGAACTGTGTTTCGGAAACAAGGCGGGCGGAGCGTCAAATTAAATTGCACATCGAATAATCGAGACGCGGGGGCCTTAAGGCCAATTTCGAGGTCTTTAACCTCCCGCGGAGATTGCCGCGTGACGTCATCGAGGATATAAGAAGATGACGCGATCGGTCGATCGTGTGGGTTAACCTGCTGAGTTAGCGCCGCTTTTCGATTCGGTCACTTTGTTATACTTGTATTGTATACGAGTCTTCCTACAGGGCGTATCTAGCGGGACGTTTACATGTATACGTTGGCAACCGAAGTATAAAACCACATCCTATGGGGTAATAAAAATTTATAGCGATACAAGGTTTCAGGCTGTGCAACCGGGCGGATTAAAATGCAACATGTTGCGCTTGAAATTTTAATGGACACAATTCTTCACCTGCTACCAGGCTGATCAAGGAAGAAACTAAAAAAAAAAATTGTCGTTCGAAGCATTTTTTTTCTTTGTTGCAAAATACAGTCTAACTTGAAAAACTCATTCACCACTTTAATAACCAGTTTAATCGGGATACAAAATATTCCAAGTAACGTCGAGATCGCTTAACGGTTCATTTTATTCGATAAATATCCGATTATTTTCACGATACACTTTTCCAGCTTCGCGTGTACCGTGTACTACACACGTATGGGTACGTATGTACGTACACGCACGTGTGTCCGGTATCCACGGGCATAAACGTGGAAATCGTAACGGCGTTTTAATGCTGCAACAGGCCGATCTTGTGGCAACGTAGCCCAACCTAAGGCAACCTCCGATGGGACTAAGTAGGTATCGGCGAATGAGGGATGCGTGGGAAGCCGCTCTGGTGGTAGTGGTGGGCGATCTGCCTACGTCCCGCGGGATAATAAATCTGGACTGGGGGCCTAGGTTAGGCTCGGCACGATCTAAATACATACGTAGAGACAGTGTTTACACGCGTATGCTACCTTCGCGCTAACTCTCCGAGAAATCTCCCACCTTCCTGGTACCTTAATTGGACTCCGGTTCCGATCCCTTGTTTGTGCTTGTGTACCTTTATGAATATTGATTGTGCGTTACGGTGTCCGAATGTTGGTGTTCTTTTGTTTTTTTTCTGCTCTCTTTTTTTTTTGTTATGTTCCCGGAAGATCGACCTCGTAGATTCAACACTTTTCACCGTTTTATTGTTTCGATTCGACTACGGACAAGCGATAAGTAAGAATAGATATTGGGTAATAATGTCACACCGTTGTCGAGGGTATCAGAAATTACGTCAGCGTACGAACGTTTTCGTTTCTTCGTACGGAAGTGGATCTGCTGTCGGAATGTATTTTATGTGTGCCGAGGATCTCCTGTTTTCCGCTCGGATGATTGTGGGATATCTGTAAGATATGCTAATGTTCACTTGCACGACATTCTGCGGGCAACCATATAGAGCTGCGGAAAAATTTGCCACGCAGAACCTGTGTTTATTACGAGACGTTCCGCGAGCCAGTATTCCCGAGGGTTTCGAACGTTTTGAAGTACCGCGTGTGTCTGTAGATTTTTCAAGCGTCAATTTTAACATTGTTTCAAACAGAATCGTCGTACTGTGTTTTTTATTGTATGATAATTTATTCAATGAAACTTGCGGTATTGAAAAAAAGGGATCTAGTCTAACGTTTTGAGATCGAATAATTTTGACAGACCGTGACCGAACTAATATTACCGTGTAAAATCAAAGTTCTTAAAACTTTTGACGTAGGTGGGCAGAATGACCCGATTCGAAAATCATTTAGTCTTTGGTTAGGCTGTCGAAGATCAATTAAGATAACAAAACTATTTTTTGCCAGGCCAGATCGTATTAAGATGGATTTTCGTTTGCGCGTGGGTTTTTCTTGAATCGATCAAAAGGTATAACTGTAAATCACCTTTCTATCCTGGTCAATTGTTAGTCGATGATATTTGGTAATGGCGTTTATCTGATTCCACTTGAGCGGGTGTTTAATTGTTTGGCAATCGTGTTCAAGTTGGTTCTGGCGTTTCATCGATTTTACGTGTTACTAGATTTTTTTCTTTACTTTTATCCTCCATGACATAACTACCGAATCGTAATTTAAAAATGAGCCCCTATACGACTGACTTTAAACTCACCAATAGCGAGCATGTATATGTTCATGTAACGTAACAGATATGCACAAAAACCAAATTCATGCCGATAGTGTGACGACACCGGTCTCAAAGGGGTAAAATATTAAACAAGACACGATAGTTTAACACTTCGCTTATTTGCTATGCATAGTAAATTACAGTTTTACTAAATCACGGGGTTCGATTAAATAAACGGATATATTTATCCATCGCGAATGAAAAACAAGTATCATATTTCCGCCCATCTATAACATTTGCATACCGACCGTAGCCTATTGGCCATTAATAATCGCTTAATCTACTTTCGCTCGTTCAGCCCTCGTTTTCCCGGGGTTCCGCTTTCACTCTTCCTCTTTTAACCATTCTCACATCCTGCTAATCAGTCATCCTAATTAATTACATTCGACGGATCGTATCTGAATACACTCGTTCTTCTTCAACCTGCTGAACGTTGCCGCGTTCTTCCTCCATCACGCCGTAGGAAACGCCGTAGTCTAATAATAGTTTGAAAGGTGCGTCGGGGTTACGTCGCATTAGAGTATCGTAACCTGTCCGATAATGAGAATGTTTGCCCGATGATTTAACACAGGGTAGAAAGGTGGTATGGTTGCCTCACACACGGAACTTGCCCCGGTGTTATCGATAACTTCGTCAAAGAAAATGTACTTCGGTCTCTCGCGTCGCGTCGGACAGGTTGTTAATTAGGTGCTTCACGATAAGCGCTAATCTCGCTTCGACTCCGACCGCTTAGAATGCACGTTAGGCCATTCTTGCACGCACGCACGCACGACACCTTTCCCTTTCGGTAGCCAGAAGGCGTAAAGCGATTTTTTACGCATCGTCGGCACCGCTAACGCCGCCGTACACCTCGAAACCCATGCACAATTAACCCACTTATCCAGAACTAATGGGCATTCCATTATGATGCTCTCCGAGAGCGTATATGTGGCCGCAAATATCACGGACACTTACGCTCGTGCGTGACGACAGGGTAAATTTATGAGGTGAATTTACTAAGATGAAAATGAAGATCTGAACGCGAACGCGCGCGTGTTTGTTTGTGTGTCCGTGCGTGTGTGTGCACGGTATACGGGTTGCCGTGGCTGTAAGTGAACTTAAGGAATTACTTTATGCATAACCATGTTAGAAAGTTTATGCTCTAAACCGTAGTTAGGGTAATTAGGAAGAAATATATAACTCGGGAGGGTTTTTAATTACTATGTATTTATATATTCGTACTGAGAATATCGTAGGAATCGAGTGCACGGAATAGCGTAATGTCGGAGCGAATTATATTTCACGTATTTTAACGTTCGAGTTAAAACTCGCTTGCAAATAGAACATACGTGTAAACCCCTCGTGTTACGTAAAATATCGCGTGAAAAACGGATTCGTAATAACTAGTTTTATATACTTACCAGTCACTTAAGTTTACTGTTATTTTGTATTTTCCCGTAGATCCAAATGGTTTATTTCGCACGTACATTCCAGCTTTTACGTTGATTACACTACGTTTCTTTTCCCTATACGAATTCAGAGAGACGCCGTGTCACACCTCATAGCCAATGCCGTTTATTACCGACAATTAACAACGAAGGACGTACGTAGAAGCAAGTAGCATTTACATGTAAATCAAAAGCGCGTCGTGAATAGGTAACAATAAATCGATGGAAAAGTTTCGTCCGCCGCGAAACCACAATAATTTCTATGACAATATTTCACCGACACTTTGTGTCCACCACGTCACGGATATTACGTAAGGGCACCGTTGTGTAAGGAAAATGGACAAAAGGATAAATTTTACATTCAGCAGATTTCTGAATATTTATGCAAATTCTCTAGTGCAAAATGCATAGTCTGCTTATGTAAGATAGACAAAATTTAAATACACACGCTAAACCGGTTTGCTTTTCAACGGAAACCGCGACGTACGCGCATAAATTAACTTCGACGTTCGGAGGTTCATCGAATGAAAATTACCGAAATTTCGAACCGTGAATATGTTTCATTCATCTCTACACAATACAATCGGTATCGTCCACGTAACCCCCTCCCCTTTCACCCTATCAACTCTCTCGTAAATAACACTAATTTATTAAAAAGAACAAAAAAAAAGGAAAACATCTAGCAAATAAGTGCTCCCCGTAGCGAATTATAAACGTCGATTTCGCTGTCCGTTCCAATTAGCTATAAACCGCGAGTGTTTCTCAATTGGCCGAGGCAAAGAGGATATACACGGGATGAGTCGTTCCGTTTCTCTCCCCGCGGTCTCTCACCCTCTCTCTCCCCCGATGAAGAAATCCGAAGTCGTGAGATCGCCGCGCAATAATTATCGTTCCACACGCGGTTTGACTAACCGGCCACATTAGCGACCGACTCCTCGGGTACGCCGATGATTAATCCGGACGGAAAGCGTCGATACCACGACGTCCATGCTCGCCCGTCCGCCATAATGTGTCTCTACCTTTCATCTTCTCTCTCTCTTCAACTACCGAGGTGGACACACCGTGGTAGATACACCGTTCGAGCACGTAACCGATGCTCGACTTCGCGGCCCATTAGGCGTTTCCTCCGACCACCTGTATCGTCCCAGACCTTTCCGACTGGTACCACCACCACCACCAACAACATCACCACTCCTGGCCTTACCCTAACCTTGGAGACTTCACTAGGTTCGTCGAATGAATTTCGTTCAACGTGATCGTACTGTTGATCGTCCAATTCACTGAATTGTTTTTATTTCAAAAGTTCTAACCTGTTCCGTTAGCAAGTGTTTTCTGTTTTTGGAATTATGATTATATAGTTTGTTGGATAGTCTTGCTTTTTGTTTTCGAGTTTATAGTTTTATGTAATGGCACGAAGAACGAGGTGTACTTTTCACCGTGGCTCGTGTTACCTTGACCCGAAGTGGTCCTGACCCACATCAACCTGACCCGACACAACCCATGCCTTACTTAAAAGTGTTCCGTTTCATTCGACTGACCGGACTGTGTTAGACACCGAACGAGATTATGGTGTCTTCGGATTGTGGAGATGGGTCGGAAATAGATAGAGCGAATTGAAGGGCGTTAGAGCACGTAGACGAAGGAAAGTATCCGGGCAGATTAAAAGTAAGCTAAGAATTCAAACGGGTCTAAGGGTATCGGGACGTTTAAAACCGATTGAAACCAGTCGACATATGGTCCGACAACTTCAGGCACTCGGGATGGGATCAGATTAGCTCGGATAGTTTTAGAACAGGTTAGGTGTGTTAGGATCTAAGCGTTTCAAGGGATAATTAAGTTGTTGGGAATTTTATTGAGACGAATAAACATTTAGGGTGTCTGGTATTTGATGTTAAAATTCTTTTTAATTAATTCCGACGACAGGCATGATTCGATAAGGATTGATGAAGTAGGTGCAATTATGCAAATGCGGGTAATGTAGTTACATAAAAAGGGATTTTCTGGTCATGAACAAGCTTCTTGGACGATGTTGAAAGTGTATGGTTTATATTACAATGTTGCCTCATCTTTCGAGTTCATTCGCTTGAGAACTTTCACGCTGGAAGGTCTGCCAAGGAAACGTTGCTGTATCTGATGAATTTTTCTTCTGTACATACCGCGGCTATGACATTATGCTTAATTGTTACTGTCTATGCTAATATTGATGAATGCCTTCGTGCTCATCGGCTGTGGAAGTGCTTTCTCAAGATCCGTTCAATGACTTTGAAGACTTTCACGAAGAACAGAGTCACGTATAAAATTGAAAGTCACATCGTGTCAACATTACGGGGTAGTGATCGTATACTACATTCGTGTACCTCCGCCACATCTTATATCTCTTCGGTTATGACATGACGGTTACGGTAGGCACGTTTCACGTTTACATGTTGTAACGTTTCAAGATAAATCTTAGCTATCGAAAAAGTATAAATCTTACAGAATCATTCTGAAACGAAGAGTCTCACATTCTGAAAGGTACGCGTTCTAGGCGATTAATTAGAAGAAATAAACGACGAACGAAGGAATTTCTACGGAAAACAATTCTTCGTTGACGTTCCCTTGATAAATCCTACCAAGTGAATTCCCGTTACTTATTGACTCACCCTCGGTCTATTGCCATTTTTCTCTAAACAATGATTTACTTTGTCCGGGGATAACGCATTCCGGATAACACCCGTACAGGAAGAAAGGTTACGTAAGCCGTTATTCCAACAACTCCAAGGTCCGCGGAAGAATGTAAATCACTGTCCTTTGATTAAACGATTTATTCTATCCAGGTCCTAATTGGACCAATGCGTTATAACGTCAGCCAATTAAAGCCAAATGTTTGATCATACGTAACAAATACTGCGATACGCTCGCAATGGGGGGAACGACCGTACGTGGGGATTCTCAGGACACTAAAGATATCCTTATGCATCGTTCCTCTAAGGTTTCTATCGGTGCTCTGCTACCATGTGTTCTAAGTGGACCGGTTTGCGCGACGACGCTCGCGTAGGCCGTCGCGGATCGATTCACGACATTAAAAAGAGAATAACAGAGAAAGAGAGAGAGAGAGACAAAGACAGACAGAGGGGTAGGAGTAGAAGAACTAACCCCCCTCCTCTTCAAAAAAAATATATATAAAAAAAAATAAAAAGAGGCTAAAGAAAAAGGGATACCCAAGGTAGATAAAAGAAAAATCAGTCGTCCATGACGGTGCAATACAAAAAGCAGACACTACGAAAGAACCACCACGTGGTTTACGTTCTTATCTCAGGCAGGCTAAGCTTGTCGCAGGCTTGAAACATTCGAGTCTGGACTGCGAGATATAACGTACGGCCTATAGCGCCCGGATATAAGTTGGCGCTTGCCGCGGATAGGGATAGGTACATAGATCAAGAGAAAGGCTAAGGAGAACCAACGGACAAGGTCCACCTCTTCTTCTGCTCCTCCTTCTTCTTTCCACTTCTTCTTCCTCTTCTTCTTCTTCTTCTTCTTCTCTTCTTCCTCTCCTCTTCTTTCTTCCTATCTCTTCCCCCGTCCTATCCGGCTTACTTGACTTCGTCGTCCTCTTCTACTTGGGGGCTGGTATCGAAGAAGCGCCCAAGCCGAGAGAGGTTACCGCGGGAAATTAATGGGCATCTCCGCTGCCGCATGAATTGAGTGGAGACTCGTGTTAATTGGGATAAAGTCTCGTGTTTTTCATGAATGAATCAAGCACCGTGTCGTCTAGCCGACGGTCGTGGTACCGGTGGTGCTAGAGTACAAAACCAGGGGTAATCTCTCTTCGACCTCGAAGACGCCGTAGGAGACATCGCTTCCTTCTTCTTATCGCCGGTAGTAGGAAGCCAGGGCTTGAGAACCGCTGCTCGCCCACGCTCCGGTACATTCATTCACTTCTGCGTTGATCTCCCGCCTCCCCCTACTCTTTTCCCTCCTGAACGAGGCATCGCGAGCTGCCTTCGTATCGAGCGTGTTCACCGTTTCTCGCGTGTGCGGCACACACCGAGGCGAGTGGCGAGAGTTTGTGTGCACGCGTCTCTGCACGACGATCCCGAGCCAGATGACGTCATCCGATTCGTATACGTTTATTCCGCGCGCCCTTCTTATTTCCACGCTGCCACGACCACCCCCTGACATGCGAGCCAGCCATTAATAAAGTTTCTTATAAGACGGAATTGTCATATCCAGGAGATTTCGATGCGGGACACGCGTGGCTGGGTGGCGAACCGAATTTCATGAGAGTTTTTGGGTCTTTTTTGTTCAATCCTTTCATCGGTAAGACGGTATTGGTACTTTTGGCACGTATTAGTAGGGTGTATATGTATGTTTTGCGTAACACTGTCGGATAATTATAAATAATGTTCGTTGATATAACGATATTGATATTAATGAAATTCACCCGATACCGAGGGTACATACGTGTTAAAGTTTGCGTCCACCGACAGGTGGTTCTCATAATTCATCATGTTAATTACCTTAATGAGTTACGACCAACGATAAGTAGGATAAACCACGTGTCCGTCGATCTGGTCGGGCGTGATTTACATATCCCTGTACTTGGCGACTAGTTCGTTCATATAAATGATGCGAATTCGGCGATTGAAACGGCGTGATTCATTCTCACGAACGGATGACAAATCTGCCTTGCGCGGCCATCCGCTCGGAGTCACGTTGACCAGGATTTATGGTGAGATCGTGCTATCGCGGCTAGGAAACCGACGCCCTCGACACTTTCCACGGATTCAGCTGGGGGGGAGGTTCAACGTACGCCCGGTTCCACAGCAATTTTCCGTAACGAGTAATCAGTTACGTACGTGCGTTATAGAGCCGCGTGGTACAAAGCTGCGTGCATTAGCGTGCATTACTTAGAGTCTCTCACCAGCGTGAAGCGGTACAGAGAAGAGAAGGAGGAGGAGGAGGTGGTGGTGGTGGTGGTGGTGGTGGAGGAAGGGGGAAAAAAAATAAAGATCGGTGTATGCAAAAAGAACGGGGAGACTAAGGCGCTTGGCCAATAACCCGACTCTCCCGGGGCTTGGCAACGTCGCACGCACGTAGGTAGCCGGTTGGTTAATGATGCCCGCGCGAATCGATGATTCGTCAATGTCCAGCGCGGAATTGGAATTATCCGACGAAAGGGTAGGGTGTGCCTCTGCATCCCTCTTTCCCACCGAGGGAATTCTTGCCGCGTATTAAATGGTCGCGAGCTTCACATCTCCTTCGCAACATGTCATAATAGAATCTTAATCATTTCTGCCAGATGGTTCTTTACGATGGAAATTGTCGAACGAGTAAAATACAAGAAGTAAATTAATCTATAATACACTCTCATCTGATATAATCCTCTCCTAGTAGGAGATACGTGTTTATCTACACCTGTATCACTTAATACGCCACGAAAACTTTTGCGGTATCTCTTTTCGTACATTGTGATACCAAGTGTGTGTACACGACAAAAGATCCAGAAGGAACAACACCAACAACAACAACGACAAGGTCCCCGATTTTGATCACGATACGCGAACATTACCCGTAGGAAGCAACGAGACGCCAGTACCGCGGTCGTCCCGTTGCACACGTGGCCAAACACCGGGCAGCCCGGAATCGTGACTTTTTCGCGAACACCTGTCTATCTTCGCCCGAATCGTGCACGTATCGGTCGCACGACCTGTCCCAGCACGTAGGAGGAGATCATCTCCATGATCAATGGTCCACCGGGAGTGGGACCGAGAGATGCATGTGTCCCCGGGGCCATAACTGTATCCGCGGATACCACGTAAGATTATGGATGCACCGTTGCACAGTTGCGGCCCGTGGAACAATGCGACTTAATGGCGACGCCCGGCGTCCCTCCACCGTCGCCACCAACATGTCCTAGGCTCAAGGGATAAACCACGTAAGAGCGCGTAACGCAATCACGTGCCGGTATGGGCACGCTCACGTACTCCTTCGAACTCTAGACAACGTAACATTTCTATGGTTATGCGTGTGTGTCCATCCCGTTGTCATAATAATGCAATCTCTTTCTTACCGAACCGCGAGACCCAATGTTTTGTACGTGTGTGTGTGATATTGGAAACTAACGATACGTCGATCCTGACAATCGTGAATTTTTCTAAACAATTCAGGTTTGGTCTAGCAGAGTGTCGGATGACTGGGATTGGAGGAGCAATTGGTGGAAATTGTTCGGCAAGGTGTTATCTGCGTATCAATGGATTGTTTTTTTTTTCTTTTTTTTTGGTTGCACGTGTATCAATTGATGGCTGATGGTAGGTGTTTTAAGGACGATTGAAAAAGATCGAGCGGCTGAGATATTATTGTGAGCGACTTGTTTCCTGCTTTAGAATCTAGGTGAATATCATTATCGTTCTCGATTTCCGCATAACAATCGTATGCAGAAGGTTTCAGTTGGGGATTTCGCGAATATCGCAGTTTACTTTACGAGGGCCAGATTTGAGAACGATAATGCGTCTCGCCCACATGCTGTTCCATTGCATTGTTAGTCCTGTGCACTCAGGTGGAACCGTGAGTTGCAACACTATTTTGGAAGATGATCTAACAGAGTAAATGAGCTATTCTGTCGCAATTATCATGATTTCCACGCTGATTGGCACGCCGGCGTTCTTGCGTAATTAAAAAAAATCGTGGAATTTTTAATATGACGCCCACAACGCTCGTTCGGCATCTCTTCATTGACATTCCAACACAATTCGAACTGTTAATCGATAACTATTCGAACTCGCGTGAGAATTCTTGATCGCGAAGCTTGTTTCGCCATGCAAACGATCCATTAATGGTAGAGGAAAAAAGTGAAATTTAATAAGAGAAAGACATGGATGAAGACACTGGGAAATATGAAGTCGATATAAAAACTAGTGGGAAGTAATAGTACGCCATGGAGAAAAAAAAACAATTTAATGAAGACGAAGCACGAGTTTCTTAGGACCTGAAGTCTCTTACGAACTGGTGAGACCGGTGTGCATAGCGACCAATCACTCCGTCGATCTGGCGACGCGCGTTGAGAATGGTCGCACTAAATTATTCCAGTTCCACTGTGTTTGCGGCACGTTGTGTATATACAGGGTGTCCGAAAGATGTCGAGATTCCATTTCGACTAGCTATTTCTTCTTAAATATCAAAACGACAATTTGTATGAAAATTTTAGCTGAACAAATTGTTGAAGTTCAAAACAATTAATATTCCTCGTAGAAGAACAAGACATTTGTTCAAATTGTCTATATACCTATAATCTTTGATAATTATAAAATTCATTCGAACAGAATTTTTGCGTCGTGCCCATGCTATTCCGTTCACGGAACTTTTACACGGTTCGTATCGAGGTACGTTGAAAATTTCGACTGCCAGACTTGGCAGAGGAATATTAAAAGCAAACGGAGGGACGGAGAGTTCTTAGTATCCAGGATAGGGCTTGGCTAATCGCTCGTAAATACGCAGTCGATGCTTCGGGTTGCTTCGCGTATTCGTAACCCATAAAGTTCGCTTGACTAGAATTTCAACCAGCCACGTTGTCTCGAGCCAACGTCGCGATCTTATCAACCCACGGACATGACTATCAAGAGTTCTGTTAGAAAACGACACGTCTCTGTACGTGCACGTGTACGTTGCTCGCATTTTTTTTTTCCACGCCAACTATTAAACTTATCTTACTGGGTTGTGCGATCTATTGAAAACGATAGAGAACAAGATAATCACCCTGCTCGAGAAAAATTTATCTCCCGCCGACTGCGAAACGTAGACGTAGAAAATTAACAAAATTTTCATTCGTATAATTTAACGTGACGAAACTAAAAGAAAAAAAAAGATTTCCCCTACACGTACACCCGACACTTTCGATTTAATCGTGATGATTTGATGCCGGGCTCATGAAATCGGACGTGCTAAACCGTCGCGACGACGTTGTTCGTTATTAAGAGATTGCCACGATCGAATCGGGCACACATGTAATATCAGATCGTGGCGCAGACGATCGTTGCCAAGGAAAGTGTTCTTCCTGGTATGTTCGCGAGCCAGAAGGATGAGGTAGGTGTTGGTAGACGACAGTGAGTCGGTACGTGGGCCGAGATCCAGGGCCTTTACCAGTACCGGTCTTACTGGGAAACGCTGTTATCCTGCCCTCGAGGCCCAAGGTGTACCGCAAGGACACGAAAGTGGCGGTTTTTGTCGTTGTCGTTTCTATGCTCTGCAGGCGGAATACACGTTGGCACGAGCTAAAAGGTTCCTTTCTTGCATCAAGTTAGTAGAGGCCCGAACTCGCTCAGGGTATATTATTGCATCGATAAAGACGCCTACGTCTTAGTCTCGCGAAACTGGAGGCGCCGTTTTGCCTTTTATTACCGGGTTCAAGTCAAAGAGGGTAGATCGTTTCATCCCCATCTTTTCCTATCTTTCTAACGTTCTATCAAAGTAATTTCACGTTATTTATTTCAAAGGAAATTATTTATTATTTGTATACGAATATTTTGGATCTCTCACAGATTACTTCTATCATTCAGCTAAATGAATTTGTAATCCATACGAATGGTTTTGCAACACGAACCGCCTGGTTTCGGTACGCGGCCTGTTAATTCCGTTGCGATAGCTCATTAAATACCGGCACACCGAAAAGATTAAGCACCGCGTGTCCGCGTCCGGACGGGGCTGCTTTCGTTTTGAGTAACTTTATATTCGCGTTTCCGTCTTATCCAGAGCGTGATCTGATGGCTGGTATATCACGCACTCATATACATACGTACATGCATACACCGGGGAGAGAAGTGGTGCAGTACGTGATGCATGGACGCGAAGTAGTGTCTCCAGCATTCTCAAAGAGCGCTATTTATACCCCTGACTGCACAAGCTAAAAGAACGGCCAAGGAGCGGGTTCCTCAATAAGGCAGCAGGTAGGCCGTACAGTGATTCAGAGTCAATTTTTCCAGCTGGACCAGACAGTGGCTGCTCGGTTCTCCGTCTGCAGTTCCATCCGCCAGGAGCGACCGCTCTCTTTCTCTCTCATCCTTGCTATCTCGTGGTTTTTCTCTCTTTTTATTTCCATCTCTCGCACTTTCTCTCTCTGTCTCATCCGTCCCCCCGGTTTCCTTATACTCTCGTTCCATCCTACTTTACTTCTTTTCCTCGTATCCTTCACGCCGCTAATCCCGAATCATGGATCTTGTTGTCACCTTGATCTCTCGCGATCGTCTCCTTCACCGGCGAGAGTAGATCCTTTAAAGGAGAACAGGGACAAGCCCGCGCGCCACTATGGTCACGCGGGAAATCGATGTATGCGTGTTTCGTCGGCGCGGGAATACGCGAGGGAATTAAAAGTGTGTCTGATCAGAACTTGACGGATCTACTTGTCGGAAGGGATTTCGACGGTAAACGAGGTGTTGCGAAGGGTCACGGTGTTTTTGGATACGAAATAGAGTTGTTTGTTTGCATCTAGTTTTATCATAAAAAAAACGTTCGAAGATGTGATTAAATATTGTTTTCTTGTTTGCTACACAACTGCAGAAATACAGACCCCTAATTTTCTGTTTACACGAAGTGAAACTATATACGTTATTTTCATGCGGATAAACGATGCACCGAATCGCTCGGCTAATACCAAGAATTACCCCAGTTTCTATTACCACGGCTCTGTTCTCAGATAACACGTCTAAACATTTGCATAAAATGGAATTGGTATATGTATATATGTTCCGACGTGTCCTTAAGGGTTTCGCATTCACGGCGAAGACGTCGGATCATCGTGAAATGTTATCAAATATAGAGATTTCGCTTAGTATACCGTTATCTCATTAGGCGAATTACAGAAGAACTTCGAATGTTTATCGGCGCCCCGATCGAGCTAATGATAGCCAATACTGACGACTGCTTGGCAAAGCGAGAACACTTCGAGCCGCGTGGGCGTTGGGCACCTCAATTAACATTGGAATGGCATTGCTGTCGATTTTGTGTGGGCGTTCGGTATCCAAGACACGTATCCGTTAGTACGTTTCACTGTCGTCGCGGTGCTGTAAGTGGCGTCGCCGGTTTTGATTTGTCCTCTCGCAATCATAGAAAAACAGAGTCAGCATTATAATTTCACATAAAGGTGTTTTCCCAAGTAAACTTCGTTCCGATAACATCCTGAAATTATATCCCCCAATGATTTTTACAATATCCATCCTATAAAAACCGAGTGTTTTAATCCTTGAAAGATCGATACAAACCTAACCATTCTATATATTAGTAGTATCCCTTTATGTCACATAGTTCATCCGGATCCTTTATTCGTTGAAATCCCATCGGTTTTTAGCCGTCCTAGATATCTCATCGTCGACGATTACTCTCGCATTGAATAGAAGCCAGGAACGAGAGAGCGAGAGCGCCTTCCGTCCGGCGCGTTCGGAAAAATCTATCGGCTCGAGAGGATATCCGATCGTTCGCGGGATCGTTTGCAGACCGCTTACACCGACAGATGGGATTATCTGATCTTGAATCTAGCCGGGACGGCTCCACCGCGTATAATTGCCATCGCCGAGCGAACGAGCATAGCTTGGTGAGCGCTAGAGCCCTTCTTTTTCTACCTACGGTTCGTTGGCTGGCCATGCTGGTCCATCCGTTGGTCGTTCCATCGTTTCTCCGTTGGTTGGTAGGTTCGTTCGTTCGTTCGTTCATTCGTTGGTTCGTTGGTACGTTGGTTCGTTCGATCCTCGGGTTTGGTCGGCAGTCGTTGCTGCTTCTGCCGTCGTTGCTGCTGCTGCTGCTGCTGCCGCCGCCGCCAGTTGCTGCCGCCTGGTCGGCTCGTTCGCCAGTGGAGTCAAGGCTGTGAACTGGGAATGTGCGTGCAACTATGCTACCTAGACCTTTTATTCCTCGTGGTATCCGCCGCCTTCCCTTACCGTAGCTTATACGCGCCGGCAACGACCATCTAGTAGTGCGTCCGCATGAATCTACACTGGGTCCTCCCCACCATTCTTCTTATGTATACTCCTTCTACTTTTGCTGCTGTTCCTTCTCTCCTTCTTCTTCTTCTTCTTCTTCTTCTTCCTCCTGTTCTTCCTCTTCGGCTTCTTCTTCTTCTTCTTCTTCATCTTCTTGTTCACGGTTTTACGTTACCGTCCTCGTCTTCGTCTCCCGTCTTCGTCCGCGTCTACCTCTGCCTCTTCTTCGTCTCCTCCTCTCTACCGCTCTCATCCCCCTTGATAACGATCTTCCACTGACCATGCCGCGCACAAGACTTTTATAAACCCCCTGGCACCTGTCCACCCAAGTAGATAATAACGCTGCCGCGAATCCCGCGCCGCAGCCTGATTGCCTGACTGTTACCTACCTACCCTACCTATCTGTCTTTCTTTCTCTCTCTCTCTCTCTCTTTCTCTCTCGCTCTCTCATTCTCTATCTATCTTGTTCTCTCTCTCTCTCTCTATCCCGCTTTCCGCGATTCTCTCCGGCCGGCTGTCTCATCGTCTCTTCCTCCTTCTCGAATCAGCCTTTGCTCTTTTCCTCTCTCCCCCTCCATCCCCAACCCCCCTTGTACTCTACCCCCTGCCCCCCTCCTTCCCCCCTTTTAGTGTCCGCTTGTGCAGAAAGCTCTTCGAGAAACGCGGTTTCTTGCCTGGTCGTCGAGGTTAGGCAAGCGCTTCGGGGAATCATTGTCTTACTCCTCTTGCCGAGGTCTTTTCTAGCCGCTGAAGATCGTGTCGCGTGGGTCGGTCGCAAGGACTCCACGGCTATAATAAACAATAACGAAGACACGAATTAATCATGGTCCGTTCGCTTTCATAAAGTCTCCCGGGCTCCGCGTACCGTTCCTCCGGCGAGGGGACCCGGTCGGAGAACTTTACAAAGACGTTTTTCTTTCATAAAATGAACGCGTTTTTTTTTTCCTCTCGTTTGTCTTTCTTTCCCAAGTGGAACTACGTCTTACGAATTTCTTTATGTTTCTGTTCCAGGTAAGCGGCCGAGTGAGTCAAGCTCTCTTTTCTTATTTTACCCTTCACCGTTTCATTCGTACATTACGCTTTGCTTACGAACGATCATCGCCGACGCGTGTGGCGCGAGAAGTCGAATCAATCAAGCCCACCTGGAATCACTGTCATCGGCTGTTTGGCGGGCAAACTGTTTATTAAGGTTGGTTTACGTAACGTTAGTTTAGAAGGCGGAAATTAGTGTGTTTCGTAACACCGCCGGGTTATTAGGAACGTTGAGATCGAAACGAATATCGCCGTAGAATTGTCAGTTCACGGTATTGGTTCTTATTTGAGAAAATTATGTAGTACGATAGTATAATGAAAAATGTCATAAGCGGTAAATTTACTTCTTTTTTGTTGCTCTATCCCAGCGTCGTTTTTCAATGCGGAGTTTAAATGTAGATATCATGTTCCGATCGAGCGATTAAGTGATTGACATTCGACCTCGCGAGCTGAAATTGTGCATAATTGAGTCTTCACGGGGATCGTTTAGACTCCCAATGACGCTGTCATGTATCACTTACGAAACGTTGCCGGTTTTCTCGAGCAGAATGTCTGTTTTTACTTCCGTAGTGTTTCGCCTCGATGAAAAATGGAACGTCGGTGAACTTTAAAAGTTAATACAATGCGGTGGAATACCTTTGTACAGGGCACTCTCGACGTTGCACCGTCAACCATTATCGATCACTTAATTGGGCAAAGAGCAACAAAAGACATTGACGTAGAGTATTCTTGTAACGAGGTCGCGTTACCTTACCGTTCATGCCATTTAGGACATCGAGGGATCGATGCTGTCTCTTGTATTATTAAATTTCAATCCCATTCCCTAATGCCCATCGAGAGGAGCGATTTTCGAATAATCGATTTCTCGCTTCGCGAACCCTGTTATCGGATACGTGCTATTATTTCCTTATTACAAGGCAATGATGTATTACGTAATTACCGATGCCACTGCTGACGTGACACGTGAAAACCTGCCCTATTAAAATTCCACCCGGCGTATCGGTGGACTGTCCGCAAACTGAGGCACGATTAATTGATTCACTTATTCAACCTGGTTAATCACGCCACGGCTAATTTAAGTGTCACACTTTTTGCTGGAAGTATCTATTCTTTTTTTTTTTTCTTTCGCCGGTCTTCGAACGCCGGCGAAACTTGCCGATCGGATTGAAGAAAATTGAATCGATTCGAGTTGGTCCTTGAATGTATATATTTATACGAGCGAGGAACGTTAATGACTCGGGTGGAAAAATTCAGGAAGCAAAACGTGGGACGCGAGAGAGTCCTCGGA
The DNA here is from genome assembly GCA_917499265.3 of Mimumesa dahlbomi. Taxonomy (NCBI): domain Eukaryota; kingdom Metazoa; phylum Arthropoda; class Insecta; order Hymenoptera; family Crabronidae; genus Mimumesa; species Mimumesa dahlbomi. The sequence goes on along the minus strand of OU824113.1, from coordinate 2,530,568 downwards.
AACTATACATATAATCCACGTGCGTTCGGTTTGCGGACACCCTTAATGGTATATCGTGGTGATCGCACGCCGCGATCTTCTGCGTTCCGCGGAACGGTGAAGTGGCCGGTCTCTGTAAGAGGGAGGACTAAGTGACTAAAGATAAAAAGCATCAAGGTCTCCGTGGAATTGTACAAACGTCAAGAAACCATTGGGCATGGGTGTATGACCGTTAACGAGCTTCGTTTTGTCGACCTAGAGTCGCCCTTGTTTTGTCTTGCTTATGACTTCTTTCTTTCTTCTCCCTCCTCCCCTTCACACACACACATACACACACATACCTTTTTGTCGAATCATTTATTTAGCCGTTGTTCCATCGCGTATAACCATGGTTCCCCGATTACGTCATCTTGTCTCTTTGCAATTAGTTTTCTATCCAACTGTTTTCAGACGAAACACACGTCTGCCTACGTTCGACGTTTGCGTAAGTGAGTTCGAGTAATCGAATATACACCCGTGTAATCCCGCGATACCGTGTTGTTTTCTAGCGTGCCAATTAGAAACGGTAATCACGAAACATCCTACCTGAGATCTGTTAAAACTATTCATGCCCGTAACCGACGGACTGAACCGTTGCAACATTTCGGTGAATTTAGTCGTCAAACGCTTCGTCATTAATTACGTTACGCGGATTACGGGTCTGTGGTGACTTTGATCTGAGAAAGTTGCAAAGTAGTTTCGGCCCCTCTCGTCGAGCGAAGGGGACACGTAAGGCTCGAATCTGGTTCGTGCAACGAACAACTTCCTACTCGGTGGATCGGTGGTCCATTTCAGTTTGTAGCGTGTCGCTCTCGATCGATGGACGTTTCAAATCACCGAGTTAAACGGAGTGCCATTCGTCTCTGCGTGGACGTTGTGTAACCCGGCAATAGCACCCGGAAGGTATACCAGCAATGTGTGTACTTTCACTGTCGTTGTTCCCTTTGTACCGTTTCCATTTACCGTCCCTCTATCTCCGCTCTTTCATCCCGAGTATTTTGATCGTTGAAGTATTCGATCATCCTCGATTAATTTAGAAACGGTATCGATACGACAGGTGTTTGCGTTCAGTAAAATGATCGTTGAGTGGATCGATCGTTTAGTTGGATCAGAGATGGTCGGACAAATTTGCAGAAGTACTTTCGGTCCAATTATCTCGTTGAATAGTCGAAGTCAGTTGTTTCGTAGATTAGTTATTACATTCCTATTTTCCTGGAAATTAGAAAAGACAGGATTCGATATGTCCGTCGTGACGCAAAGTACTTCCAGCAATGTTCTGCAGCCGCTGTCGCAATGGTACCACTGCGGACTGCTACCATAGACAATGAGATGAAAGCTACGTTTTTATTTTACATAACTAGGTTGTTACAACCGGTCATGAATAATTCCATTAAATGAGTTACGACGGTTACGTTCGGTAGATGAAAAATAGATGAAATTGTCACGATATTGTCGTTCAATTTTACTGAAAATGATTGGAATATCATCGATGACGTTCCAGGGGGAGGTGACAGGGGTGAAATATATACGAATCAATTCCGATCGTACCCTCGCAAAACGATTTACAGAGTCGAAATAGATTAAGTGACGAAGAAAAGATTATCCTTGTAACAGCACGACGCGTAAGTCGGCGATGAGTCTTTGTCGGGCTCAACGAAGGAAGACATCCCTGAAGAGAGGATAGAAGGAGGACGGAATAATCGAGCTGGTAAGAAGTCGTGACGCGTACCAGAGAGAAAGGAGGATCCTACAACGGGTAGAGACCTTTAAGATCGTGGAGCAAAAGTATATTTCTCCTCTACGTACATACATACATTCTACATACATACTTCTATGTTCCTGACCCACCGTCCCAACTCAAGGAGACCGTACACCGTTCCGGCTGAAACACGTGTACGATAGACAGATCGAAAGTGTATTGAACCATCCGTTTTCCGGCTGGAAAGATGATACGATATTTACAAAGCCGGCCCGAGTATCGTAAAACGGGGCAAGATACGATACAAATTTAGTCCCGTATGTACAAATATCTATGTATACATATACATAGATATATACATATACAGAGATCCTTTCGAGTTAAAGAATCACGTTCCGTGACTGTATGTATTCGTACACCATGACTATCGCGTCCGTGTAAAACGCTACCATGAATTATTGTGCAAGTAATATCGCGAGCGTGACATATGTTATTACGGGAGTACCACGCGTTGTTATTCTAATTACCAGTTGTAACGTTAGAGAATCTCTTTTTTTTTTAATTCTACTACCGTGCGTCGTGGAAATGTGAGATTTCCTGTCTTCCGGTAGCACAGATTTCAATTTCCCGTTTGACTTTCCATCTTTCCGCGGTGATACTTTAGGAACGATTTCTTTCCCTCTTGGTTCGGTGGAACATTGAAACACGTGTCCGAGAATTTTCTCACCATGTAAAACCGACAGTGCAAGCAACTATACTATATATCCCCGTGGTCGCACGAACTGGGTCAATTTGATTGACGGGAGAATTCTCGTTGAGCGACCGCGGGAATTCTGAAGGCGGACACAAACGAAAAGAACGAAGAAGATCCTTCCTTCGCGGGACGAATCTTACCACCCAAGGTAATTCACGATTCTCCACGGTACCGGGGGAACGACGGAAAAAAGGGCCACTGAGAGGAACAGTTAGATCGATAATGCCGCCGGCTGCTATGTCGTTGATGCCTACTCTAGTAAACCATTAGAATCGACGGGGTACTCGTGCCATAATTTCTAATGGTCGTTGAAAATTTTCCCGAATTATCGTGACGGGATTTCAATTAATCGTTTCTCATCGTCATTATCCGCTAGTAAACTTGGAGAAGATGTATCAAAAGGTATCCCTGTGGTAAAACGATACGAAATCCGTGACCCAAAGTATCGCTAGTCAAATTTCATGGTAATTTGTAATCATTAGAGATACCTTTTTTTTCCCCTCCATGGTCTATCGTTTCATCCTGTGTTTCTTTCTGTATTTTTATTCCGGTCCGTGATATATGAGAAGGCACCGTTTTGTTTTTTGTCCTATCCCTTGATAATAAGACGTGCAAAATTATAAGCGAGATAAATTAAGATAGAGCACACATACGCATATGGTCCGATCGTACTATTTTAATATCTATTTTAATCGTCTGAATAGAATCTCTCGGTCCGACAGAACCCGGACGGATAATTTATAATAATCACAACGTTCGTTTCTTCTTGCTTTGTGCGGTCCCTTTCTTTCTTTTTCTTCTTCTTCTTTTTTTTTATTCCATTCTCTCGCTTCCTAATTTCGTATTAGTAAAAGTATGCTAATCTCGTGGACCGTTTCGCGTATTCTAAGATCGCCGCGATTCAGGCCAAAGTGGTTCTTCGCACGAAACGATCAGCTGTATTTATATGATGATACACGAGACGAGAGCGGTACTTTATAGCGAGCATGAGTTTGAAATTTCGTGTTGCAATGATGTGGAACATTCCGAGGTCCCCTTTCTGTGTATCGTAATGCTAATGGCGCCGTGGCACGATCCCCGATTACGATTAGAGATCAGCGTGTTTAAGGCAGAACACGGCCGAGAGCAGTGAGAAAACCGTTTGGATCGCTCGACAAAATCGGCTTACAAGTAATCGCATTATGTAAACGCGGCTTCGCGCCATCTGACAAAAATTCGCCTGATACAAACACTATCATATGAGACACGAGCCAAATCAGATTTTAAAAAAATACAGTGAACTAATACGTATAATGTGTATACATATACCTTTAATATCAATTTAATAATCGTTTAACAAACCATTTTGTTTATCATCATACTCAATTTTTCCTAATCGCAATTATCTTAGATTCTCACAAAACAGTTTTATTACTTTCCCCATAATTTCTTATATCCCAGAATAAACAGAATCAATTTCTTTTTCATTACAATAATTCCTCGCATAAAGTTATTCGCGTAACGCCAGTCGCTATTGGAATTTATTTATCTGCGGTTTAACGATCGGATGTCCCATGGGATACGTAGATCATCGGCAGAAATCTGCACACAAAGACTTACTTCCCGTTCGTAATAGATTCACGGCGTACTTTCACTGCATCCTTCGCGGGCTCCGCGGCTCCCTCGAATCTTCACGTGCGCCAAAGAACGTCCCGCAGAGCGAGCACAAGTGCCCGGGACAAATTAAGTGTTGCCCCGACAACGGGGCTGAAACACGCGTCCACACTAGAATTACATTGCCAGATATGGATCTACAACGGATTTGAATAATGTACCGTGTTTTCTTGTTCCCGGGGATAACCAGTCGCGGGGCGGAACTAGTCGTTTCGACCCATGGAAATCGCGTCAGAAAACGTTACAGGGGGTTTCTTGGTCGTTCGATCGAAACGGATTTCTCCTTCTTTTCATTCACACACCCCTCCCCTTCGTCTTTCTTGTTTTTTCTTTCTTTTCGAACGATTTTTCATACCCAAGGTGAAGATCGTTTTACAAAAAAAAAAAACTCGTTCGCGACTTCCGCGAGCAATTCGAAATAATTCCAAAGCAGGTAGATGGCGAGATTAGATACGGTGTACCGAACACCGATGGTATCCATGGATCGGGATGAAGTTTAATGCGTTATACTAATGAGCCTGCAAGCGTACAGGAAACACGTGGAGAGTTTTAGAAACGAGGGTTCATTGGCATCGCGGGCATCGTTAATCCCGGAATGACCTTCACGGATTTAAGACGGTACATCACGCACCGACCACGGTATCTCTGCCCGCTGCATTTGTCATATCTTTATACTTACTGCTCTCACTTTAATGCGTTTCCGCGCCGGATTACGGACTTCTGATGATCTTTTCGCTCGTTTTCAACGGAACGAATCCCTTCCACCCCACCCTTTTTGTCTTTCGGGAAGCAAATTACGACGCAGGGAGAGAGAAAAAAAAACGGCAACAGAATGACAACGTCGGGTGTCAGAGGAGCCATCATAAATGGAGTCGTTAGTCCCCGGGAAACGGTGATGAAGTAGCTTCCGATATCTACCTCGATGATACAACTTACGGTAAAACCTGTCGTTATTCGACGATGTTCCCCTCGAATATTTTTTTTATTGCCATAAACCACGACAAAGTACTGTAAAAAGTTTTAACCCGTACAATTTAACTTTTGCAGAAATAAATATTTCGAATTAAAAGCGGACTTAGTTCAAAATATTTGGGAGAAATCACAGGCTGGTAACTTCCATAGGGAAATAGTTAGGCATGTTGAAAAGAATATTCAAGTAGGGCAACGAACAAAGGGGGGAAATGTTAGGAAGAGCGAAAAGAAAAGGAGATCGACGGAAGAAGAAGAAGAACAGGGTTTAGCGAAGGGAAATGGAAGAGAGGGCCTGGCCATAACATTACAGAGGAGCCTGCTGAGTGAGATATTACCGCCGTCATAACCTCTAATAACTACACAGAGCCCTTTATAACGCCTTCCAGTGCCTCATTGTACCACGGTGGTAGGCTCCTCTTGTCTCGTACGTAATATAGGTAAAGTCTCAGCGAGGCCAGTACTTTCAGCTGGTACTATTACATACCGAGCTTGCCACTATCGGACAAGGACGACGAAAACAAGAAGAACGGAATGGGATCCATATTGAAATTGATGTGAGAATTATTTCACAATTAATTTACCCTTTGGTGGAAAGCACGTCAGACTCTTAAAGTCGCTAATTCGTGATATTTATAATTAGTTCATTTCTTACAATTTTTATCATTGTTTGAATCAAAATGAAATTTCTATTAATTTTGTTAAGCCCACTATACTATATATGATGGTTATGTTAATTCGTTTTCTCGTACGAGTTGACGGATGATTAGAAATTATAGGATGGGAATTTTAAAATTGTTATCGAGCACGGAATGAAAATGGGGAACGATAAAGATTGGTAAGCGAAGGATAAATCGGCGTAAAAATGATTTCGCGGTTCGTGCGCGGCCACGTTAGAGCATGATCACGCCAAGATTTAATTAGCTTCTGATCTGTGGCCGTGCGGGCAGGCTCGTATTGCGTGATTTTACTATCCTCTATGGCTCAGGTGCACATCCTGCTACTGATAGAACACCAGGATATATAGCGGCCACATTTTCTTCTTCTCTATTCTCGTATTTCTTTGCGTTCTTTATTTTTCCCTCGCCGCGGCGGGGCCTTATTTTGCAACAGCGCATCTCGCAACGTCACGAGCGTTTATCTACTTTACGTCATTTGCCATGCTTGCCTCGTGAAATTGATACTCCGGAACATACGTTCGTACGTCTTTCATTATCCTCTTGCAGGAAGACACGCCGGGTAACATGGGAGGGATTCGTGTAAATAGACGTCCGTTTGATAATAATACGTATGTATTTTTTCATGGATTCACTGCCGAAAATATTGATCTCTTACAGGAGGGAAATTTCTGGAAATTTAATAATCATTTGTTGGAGATATAGTTTTCCCAAAAAATGTGTGTGTGTTTTTAAGAGAATGTGAATAAGTGAAGAAAGAATTTTCAATATTATTTTCCTGTGATAAATTCTAGTATTAGAATAGAATCAAGAGACCCTTGATCACATGCTACACACTAGGGCGTATAAAGGAATAAGGTTTCCGATGAAATTTACTATGAAAATCGCCATGGGAAACTTTAGTTACTTTCTTTACCCCGATCAACCCTTTACCTTTATTCCCAGCACACCCTATTATTAGACCGTTATCATGACACTTTAAAGTCTGAGTTATGAAACTTTTCCTCCACGCATTTCCTCTTATTACCACGAACTAACATTTGTCTTCGTTGCGCGAAAAAAAATTCATCTTCCTATCGCTACGTGGTATCAATCACGACGGCTTTTGCTTCCGTAGGACTTTATCGCGATGAAATGATTATCCTAGAACACGGAGAGTAACGCAAGGTGGTTCGTACAGTCATCCAAAACGGAAAAGGACGCTGTGTACAGATAAGGGATGCCAGTCGATTGAAACTGTGTAGGAATCGGCGTGAAAATGATTTCAGAAATGGTTCGAGGGTTTTTCCGACTCGGTCACGCGATAATTTAATTAGCTTCCGATGTATGGTTACGACAATTTCCCCGGTGATGTCCGCAGGCTGAAACGATACATGCTTCGCAGGATTTCTTTCGAATCCCCGTAAGATTCCCGTGCAGCTTCTTAGGACGATACGCCCGAAGGTGTATCGCGAGAATGTATCCACTTTGTTTCCTTCGTCACGCTCGCCTTTATTGCGTCTGAAATTGATATTCCGGAATATCATGGGCCCATAAAGCATGATGGTTATGTATAAATACATAATGCGGCTTAGATTATCGCGACCACGTTGCGTGATACGGCGCAGGCGTTTTGTTGCGCCTGTTTTAATTTAGCATGAAAACTGGTAACGTTACCGGCGTGCCGTTTTATATGATGGTAAGTGTTAGATATGCAAATCGTCCGTGTACGTTCATTACCCGGTGCGATCCCGAAAACGCTTTACAAGATGAATAACAAATTAATCTATATTTCGACGGGAAACTTCTATCTACCGTTAGAGAAGCTAATGGTGTGTGAAATATATATCTAGTTGATGGAACAAACTACTGATCGTGAACATTTTCAATATCTTTTTACCAGCTACCCATAAAACAAACGGAATAAAGATTTCTGAAAAGTATTCCATATGTTAGCAATGTGACTATGTTAACACATATTCACCCCATAAACTTTCCCTCCTTTTTCCCTAAATTTTCCCAAAATCACCAAAAGTCTCCCCATTTTCTCCGCGTTCTCCAAGCATCTTCCCATTTCCACCATCTTTTTCCCAGTCCCCCGCGCATGGAACAAACCGAACAAAAGAAAGATTCTGAAAAGAGTTCAGTATGTTAGCAGTGCCTGCGCCGTGTTAACACGTATTTACCCCATAAGCCCCGGGTTTCACTTCCGTGGAAGCTGCGAGCGGGTGTCCCTGGACATAGCACCGAACGCAACAGCAATCCCCCAGCCGGTGCGCCGGTCTTATGGGTGTAATGATGTTATTTTCTTGTAGCAGTAACTCCGTGGCAGCGCAAAAAGGAGGCCTCCACGGCAGTTACATGTCTGTACCACTCCGCATACCTAACTCCGTCGACTTTAACCCCCTGTATATATACCTACTATACGCATTCCGTATTCTCCTACTGGCCGGCGTGCCGTTACCGTAGTTACACACCTGGACGCTATTTGTAAGGGAGTTTTCCTTTTATTTTTGCGTGGGTAGGCTAGATCGAAGCCACCGGTGGAATCCTTCCTCAAGGTAAAGCCGACCGGCGAGGCGTAGGTACAACATACATACATACAGGCCACGAAGAGGAGGCCGTTCGCTGCTCGTTATTACGTCGGTAGGTTTACGTAGCCTGGTTTTTTCGTCGTTGAAAGAGCCGATAATTAAAGACACTCTGGAATGCCGTGCACAAAGGGACAACGAGTGTGCTGTATGCCGCCCTCGGAGGGCTTTGAGGGATTCTATGAAGGGTTAGCTTCGAACTTAAGTGGAAAAGATCACTTTTTTTTTGTTCCACACGTGGAATGAAAACTGTCCCGAGATTTTGTAGTATCTCGTATACACTTTGAATAGAAATTATTTAAACACCTGCTGCTTGTATTTACATAGAATATACTTAGATTTGTTCTAAGTCTGAGACTAGCGATAGGTTGTTTTCTATTTCGTGAAATAGAATGTCTTTAAACCGGCAAATGTGTTTTTCTCAGTGGGATAGCGTATCGGTAAAACGCAGATAACCATAAGGTGTCCCAGCTGTTAAACACAGAAGGTGGATTTTCGTGTGTACAGCGTCTCGTCCAGCCGACGGACGAGGGACGATCGTTAAACTGGTGGTTCGCGAGCGGCAAAAACGGCGTGACGTGTTTTCGATCCAGCCATCGCTCTTACTTAAGCGACGACTAACGTCACCTTTCGTCGGTAGCCGCCTGTATTTATGCGATACGTTTAATTTCCATAAGAACAATTTCGCGGCGTATAATGAGCGTTCCGGTCGACGGAGTCCGGTTGACCGTTATTAAATTCTCGGTAGAAAGTGAACCGATAAAGAGATACCGGTCCACCGGTCTGGTATGCTGCCTTACGGTTTAATGATCCTTACGCAGGATTAGGGGTAACCGGGTATGCCCCGACGTGAACATTATCGTGAAATACACATTATTGATGGAAACTCACCCGGCAATTTCGCTCCGCGGAATCGTTGTTCGATCTTTCGTTTTATTTTATTTCCGTGAATTTTTTCGTTCGTTCCACGGAATTTTTTCCATTGTTTTTCAAAACTCCCGTCGTTGAAAACCTTGCGCCGTAGAGACCTCGTATAACACCGTAGTAAACCATTGAAAACCCCTTGAACTCCCGATGCACGCCGGGTTCTAGTATAGTGATTACCGTACGGCGGTAAAACATACCGCTCCGCGGCGCTACGACCGTCTGGGTGCATAATTTTAAGCAGAAGTTTTTTTTTTTATTTTCTGACGATAGGTGAAGAATAATTCGCCGCACGCGGCGGCTCGTTCTTACGAATAATAACAAGGGGGCACCGCGGTTCCAGTGGTTTCGTGTTCCGTTTGTGGATTCTATGCAAACTAGAACGTCGGAATTTCATGAAATAATACCGGGGTTTCACGTGATCGCGGCAAACGAGAAGGTGCAGACGTAATTCTATTGAAACACGGACGAGATGATGGTTATTTTAAAGAATTATTATGTGCGCCGCGGTTGAAGTATGGGAAAACAAGTCCGATCATGGGTCATCGATACTCCCGTTAGCATTTTACGTTCCGTGAACATCTATAATTCATTTTACTAGATTTTGTACGTTAACGGTGTTCAACGCGAACATTCCATGAATTTCTGCGATAACTTCGAGGAATCTGTAAACCGTATCAATACCGTTTCAATTTGATTTATGTGAAATTTCAACCATAATACAAACTTGACGTTCGATTATACAATATGTATAAATACATATCGAATCAATCCGAATATATCGCGAATCCCTTTGGCATTTTTAATAAAAACACCTGTAAAAAGATCGTCTCCTTCGCGAAACTGATTTATCGATCGAATAAATTGCGGTGTAATCAACGAACTCGAGTATCGGAACGCGGGTATGGTATTACCCACCGAAATCCATCCCCCGATCGACACGATCAAAATCCGAGAGACGGACGATTCTCTTTTAATTATAAGACGTGCGACCTTTTTTCTTCCCGTCGAGGAACCTTTTAGCCTGTCAGTTCCTGCGTCTGGGTTCCCTGATGGTCTGCACGCTAATACCGTCGGCACTGACTGCCAGAATCGTGACTAAACGCATTTCGATAAAGGCACGATCCGAAAGCGAGATACTAGGAACGATATGTCAGTGTGTGGGAATCTCGACTAGATCGTCGTCGTTCATCGTGTTACCACTACCACCCATGGATTGAGACATTTCGGACAGGGTGATATTCTCACTTGGAAAGTTTATCTACCGAAAAGAACCGTGCCACGCGGCGAAGACAACACACACACACACACACACACTCTTTGGATCAGGGTGAAATATGTGATTGATGATAGGCTCGCGAGTAAATACCGCATTGTTTTGTTGCGGCACCGACCTAATGGATTTTTCGAACGTCCCCGCGAGACAGAATAATTTATCGTATCTACATTGCCCTCCCTCTCTTGTCCGGCCGGCACCGTTGCTCGAATACTTTCCGAGGTCGATTCTACTTCCAGGATACCCCCTCTGCTATCTTTCGGAATATATGTCTGGGTATCGGATTTTCAACGAGAATACCGTCATAATTCTTTTTTTGCTCGACGTTCCCGCTGTTCTCGAATCACTGCACGATAGGGTTCTTTTTTTTTCTTTTTATTGTTATATATCTTTTTTTTTCTAGACCGATTAGCACGCGATAGAGAGGTTACACGGATGATAGATGGACCGGGTGAAAAATTCGGATACTAGCATTCCCATAAATCGTATCGTTGACCTTCTCTCTCTCTCTCTCTATAGATATACGTATATAATACTACCTGGATTCTTTTATTACCTGGCGAAATATTTATGCGACGCTGCCGGCGTTAGATGCATAGATATCAGGCTTGCTCGGTTAATGATAGGTCATTTCACGTTAACCGTTTCCCCTTGAAGTATATGTACCTATCCATGTGTGTATCCACGTACGTATACACGTATACACGTAGTTACAAAGTGATCGTGTCATTTTTCCGTTTCCATTCTCGAATTCGCGAGATTACATATTAATAACCTGTATCTAAATCGGGGACTCGGTATTACAAAAATCAATAACACGTAGATTCGAAGCTTACAGACTGATTTACCGCCGTGCAATTCAAACAGATTTCTTCGCGGTTCGAGTGCCCATAATGCCGTGGGGGTATTCGCGTATTCACCCGCGACTTCGTAGCTCCGAAACCTCGCAGTAAACGTCAGCAGCCGAACAAACGATAATTTCACATGTAAATCGTAGTTATTAATAAGAGGATAAAAAGATTTTCCTTGCTCGTTTTATAGAAATATCAACCTTCCCCCTCCCCTTTCTCATCTTTCCATTGAATCGAGGATATGCGTCACGTGATCTACAACAGTCGTCACTGACGATACGACTCTCCGGTCTCCGTACATTCGTACCTCTCCTCTCTATCTCTCTATTCTTCTTGTACCCCCCTTCCCCCCCCCCCCTCTCCCACTTATTCCGCTTGAAAGTCTTGACCTCTACATCATCGTGGAGAACGTTATCGGCATATAGTTCTCGTAGCGGCTATTCGCACGTGACTCCGTCAGAGAAAGTGTGCGGGTAACGACACTCACGAGCACTCGGCTCACGCCACCGAGAGATTTACTTGCATGCTCACTGGTTTCGTCGCTCGTTTGTTTATAAAATAGTGTACAACTACCGCCATCGTGTACGCGGTTTGTACAACAATTATTCACGTACCACCACGTTTAGGATATTTACCGTGTAAAAAGAAACGGTTTGGCGGTACTGTGAAAGGTCGTGTATTAAATCACGGATGCTGAGGTTTATTTTATGTAATCGATGGAAGACATTGATCGTATATATTTTTTTTAATAGAGTCTAGCGAGTGTAGGGTATTTTCAGTAACGAGAATACACGTTTGGTGGATAATTTATCTGATATAGAAAAAGTTAAAGTTTCTCGATGTATAGTTCTTGTTCCCTAGAGTTTATACCATGGTATTTTCTATGGGATCGATGAAAAATATTGGGAAATGATATTGAAAGAAAAGAAAGAGTTAGCGTTAACGGATATTTTTCAAACGACACGTCGATACGAGAAAGAATCATTCGACTTCACGCTGGCAACAGCTGTAATTAGTCATACGAGGACCACGAAGTCATAAAGCAAACCGTTCGATAGCAGGTTAACCCATAGATCTGTCACATCTGTCATCTGGACGCATTCGACTGACGCAAGGGAGCATCGAACAATTGTACATACTCGGAACACCCACTGTGCCTCTCGGTTACATCACAGCTTACGGCTTACCAACTGTTCGAACTTCAACGTTGTCTCCTTCGCGACACACACACACACACACACACACACACACACACACACACACACACACACACACACACACACTTAACCCACACCAGCACCGGGTGTCCCGAGTAGGTATTCGAAACGCGAGGCAAAAGTAGAAAGTGAAAATACCTCCGCGTGGTCGTGGCTCGCGGGTTTCCTCGCCCTGGAAATAAACGTACACGGGTGTCGTGGCCAATTAGACGTGACAACGTCCGTCCACCGCTCGAGGACCACTAGTCTGACTCTTCATTAGCGCCCGAGAGAGCACCGGTGGAAAGTTCAAGGTCGAGACACTCGAAACGGAGATAAAGCGAGAGAAACAGAGAGTCGCGTAGTCTGTTGAACCCGTGGATACCCTTCCATTTCAGTCACCACCGTAACCACCACCGGGATCATCATCATCATTATCATCATCATCATCATCTCGAAAATCTTGTCCGTTGTTGCTTCCATCGGTCTAGTCGTCACCCATTTACGGGCGCCAATCACGTGTGAGAACCGGGCTCACGGTCCACCGCGGAAGGGAAAACTTTGACCCTGTGTAAAGACTTGGTTCATGGGTCCTAGGTGTCGTAAATCATAGTGCACAAAGTGTTTTTTTAGGTTGTCGCAACGGTGACGAATTAATTGGATACAATTAAAAACGTGGAGATTTTTTTCGTTAGATGAGAAACTTTTCGATCGTATCGAAGGTATAAATGATACGATAGATAGTTTATATCGATGTGTTTCACTAGTTTTATTTATTTTATTTATTTTATATATTTATAACGAAGAATGCGAGTAATATATACTTGCGCAGGGTATAAAAAGAGATAGAAGATATACCCAAGTCTTGGAACTCCCATAAAGGGTTATATTCTATAATATTTCCAGCGATAAAAAAGCGGGAACGTTCCGAAGAGGTATAAATTGATTTTCGTGCCGTAACGCGTGTAATAAAATTAATTATAAATCTCCGGCTAGTTTGATTTCCTCGCGTATATTTAAATTGATATAATAATCTTCCATCGGTATAAAATGAGTTATTGTCGTTTTGTTACGCGGCTATTAAAATATGTCGAACACAGGTTGGTGGGTTGATTAAGTAGTAATCCAGCCGAGGACTTTATCGAGCTCTTACTACGCATAAAACAATTTTTCCCATTGGATAAGACGTCGAGGTGCATCGTAACGATGCAGTAGTTCCCCATCATCACGCTACGCAATAACTCTCTTTCCAGGGTGTACGTTTCGCGTCCGATGTAGAGCACTTGTCCACTCTTCGTCAGCTAGATATCCACGGCATGTAGACTCGGCTTTAAAGCTCAATTATTTATATACCTGACTGCCGTTGATTCGCCCATGCGATGATTACACCAATCATAATACGCTTGCCCCGCTAAGAGTCGACATTGTGATTGGTCCGGCACGGATCAGGCTAACTACCCGCAGAAATCAAGTAAAATAGAAACAAGACCGATCCTCAATCACCTGTAATTGTACTGTGTCTGTTCTACCGCTACACCCTTAATACTTAGCGAGGCACAATTTTCTCTTCTTAACTTGCTCCCTGCGTGTCTGTTACCCGGTTAGCGATCCCTCTCGTTACTTTCGTGTTTACAGCCGTATTTATTAAAGAGACATGCGTATCCCCGAAGGCTGGTTCAAAGGATCCCTGCTACACGTATCACCTGCCATAATTTAGTGTTATCGATATCTGATGATGTTATTAGAAGATCGAGTGATTTTTCTTCGAACGTTTATACGATAGACATATAATACAAAAATTACCAGAAAGATGTGACAGTTTCCTTTCTCCTACATCGGAAACTCATCCTGTCCCTAAAACTTCATCAATCAGGAGATATTGACATTTATTATGATTACAATTTTCTATCGATCACTAGAAACTCCCAACATTCACCTTCTTAACCAACACCACAAACCACCAATATCTCAATCCAACGAAAAACCCACCAAACCCATCTCCCATCTACGTCATCCACACCGAACCCCGACTTCTCGCGGTCCATTCAGAAAGATGATCAAAGACTCCACGCGATCATGAAACACCCTCGCACCAGGGGCCCGTGTAGCCGGCTCACTCCAAGTATAGTATTGTCCATGGACCGAATCCGCAGACATTTCAGAATCGGAAGGAGGTAGACCAGACAACGTCGAGGATACCTGGGTATGCAGGTTTTCGGGTGGGGGACCTTGACCGAGTGACGTTCACAGACAGCAGCCAGAGAATGCTTAACAATATATAGAACTTAGACAAACCAGTCGGTGTGGTTTACCAGACTTTGTATGCCCGTTAAGGCCCCGTATACGTTTGTCCATTCGTTCGTCGGTCCGTTCGTGCCGCGTTCGTCTGTCGTTCTGTCTGTCTGTCCGTCCGTCCGTCGGTCGGTCGGTCCGTCCGATCGTGCCTTCTCTCCTGCCTGTCTCTGTCGGGGCCCGGTCCGGTACGTCGGTGGGATAGGACGAAGCTGCGGTGGAAGGAGTAGTAAGCGGCCTACGCAGTTTCAACCTGGGTCCCAGCTTTTATTAGTTCTTCGGCGCTCGGCGGAGAACGGTGCGTACCCGGAGTGGTACCCCTCTGTGCGCCCAGGTCCGGGATTATCACGTAACGACGTAGTCTGTGCGAGGAAGGAAAAAGAAAGAAAGAAAGAAAAGAAAAGACAAACAAAAGGGAAATCGGTCGAGAGTGTTACGGTTGTTGAGAGGGAAAAGTAATACGAAGGATATACACATGTATATCGTGTCTTATTGAATTATATTAAATTGTATAGTGCGCCGAGATATCGAGTGTCGATTATTTGATTTTACTGCAAATTTGTTTATATGTTTTTGTATGTTACTTCGGTCGCGAAGGAGAAAGGAAACAGTGTCAAGACAGTTCGGTGATTGTTGTTTTTTTTTGTTTTTTGAAAATATTGATCGAGTGTCGGGAGTATTAACTTGATATTGTTACGAGCTACCGTGTCGCGTAACAAGAGTGTGCGGAAATAAAAAGAGAAGAAAAGGAACGATATCGTGGACAGCTTTTTGATCGATGATCGATGATAATCGGTGGATCGTCGGATCGGATCAGGATCGGGCGCAAGGTGTTTGTCTCGCCGGTCCCACGGGACGAGACACTACGCTGTCCCCCGGGTGGCAGTGACAGTTGCTGTACGTGAGAGTGTGTTTTGTTCGGTATAACCGCACAGCTGGGTTCTCCGTTTCAACTTGTTACTCTTCCTCGATCGTTCGGTTGTTGTTGTTGTTGTTGTTGCTCAAGAAGGGGGATATTGTTAAACGTTTTACCAGAGACACTTGCCGATCGGAATGCTACTGTGCCAGTGAAGGTAAATTGAAATTCTGAAGCTAGTATCGACACCTCTATTACGGGTCCGTCGACAAGTCACTAGGACTTTAGATTAAGACGTCACCAGGTATTACGTAAATCATTCGCGATCTCATTAGCGGAATAATTCAACGATTTAAACGCCGTCGATTAACAACACTTCCGCGAACCGTTCATCTTTCCGTTCACGGTCGTCGTTCGAAATGTAGTCGGAAATCATCGATACGATAACGTAAAAGAGTGTTAATACGACGGTTCGTATGTTTAATTTAATCCCGCGAGTAGGTTGTTTAGACAGGTCACGTATGATTTACACGAAGGTGAATCGACTTAGCGCCACGACACGGAAACCTGAAATCCAACGGCGAGGATAATATCCCATTAAATGGAGGATCAATTAACCCACGTTAACGGACACTTTAATCACCGATGTGTTAGGCTCGGTTGGTGCAGATGTGCTTGGATCTAGTCGTTTAATCTACTCGCCCGAGATCTAGTCAACCGTGTTTTTCACTTATCTGGTGGTACGATTATTACAGCTCAATCGAATCACACCGTGGATAAAATACGAACAACTCGATAGATTTGTCACGTAGGGAAATTATAGTGTCGCGAACGTCCTACAAGATTCCCGTTACGCTATCTTAATATTCTAATCGAATGAATCTACGCTCTATCATTTTCCACTCCCCGCTGACTGAAATAATGACGACGTTCCAAAAAGTGTGTCTCTTCGGGGACTGGGTGTGCATCCCAAATTCGATAACGATGATTCACAACAAAGGGTAACTCGGAATTTGACATAATTACGATGCCAACCCTCTGCTATATTCCATTCAAGGGTTCTTCTCCGACGAGTCTCTCGTTAAAGTCCAGAAATAGATCCCTTTCCTCCCTTTTCACTCGTCCGCTCGCCCTTTTGTTTCGCCTGTCCGCGCACTCCGAGGGCCGCGAAATAAAGTTCGCAACCAGATCTGACGTGCGAATCGCCAAACGTTCGCTCGCGAACCGAATCTCGATTTCACTTGCGCCACGGTGGAAATTCATCGTCGGGAAGTAACACGGACGAAGAGGTGGTTAATCGCGCGGACGAGTAAACGGGGTCGTGAACTATGTTACGATTCGCCGGCTCGATGTTCTGACCTTGGTGGATTCGAACTGTGTCAGTGGAACGCGCAAAGACGCGACGCGGATCGAGTGGGAAATGTTGGAAAGTGATCGAGTCGATCGTTCTGGTTTAATGGGATCGGTTTCGGTGTGGTTCGATCTAGAGAAGTGAACGTGTCATAGTGATCGTTGAAATTTAAGGTTTTTTTGTGTTATTTTGTAGTGGACAGTGTATGGGATCGTATAAATATTATTAATTAATTAGTTAATTATATTTGGAGTGTTATTCAAATTTTTTGGGAAATATTGAAATTGATTTATTTTTACAATGATCTTGTCGTTCCTAACAATTTGATTTACCATGAAAAAGTGTGTACGTCCCACATGCAGGCCTAGAAATCAGTGATTCAAGTGTTTAGCAAACAACCGTGGCACTTTGCAAAAGTCTTAGAAAGTTCCGAATAAAAATCCACCCGCGAAGTATGTCAAGTGCGATATAAGGTATCTTCGGGTACTCGTATTCCGTTAAAGACAGTTGAATAGAGGAGACGGGTGTAAAAAATCGATAATCGAAGGTGTCGGAAAATCTCTTACTCCCCGTACGATCGAATACTATACAACAATAACAAAAAACGCGTTTAAACGAACAGGTGTTACGTTTATAGCGACTCGAATGAAATATCTCGCGTACGTCGGGACTTCGTGAGAAGTCGTAAAAGAAAATTTAGACTTCCGATTCCTAAATCTGCGCGCTAAATCTGCCGCGTGGAATTTATCTCCGACGAAGCGGTCACTTTCCGGTAAGAAACCGGCGGGGCCCCGTAATGAGCGGCAGCGAGGCGGATGTATTTTTCAAGGCACAGTTACCGGCGTTTACGTAAATTTATTAGGCAGGCTTGATATTAACTGTAAAATGCACCCAGACCAGTTGGCCCGTGGTGGACCGCGGTCCCAAAAGAAATAACGAGGTAAAAACAAGTCCCATCAATTTGCTCGCGCAAACCAACACGTCCGGACCGCTCGTCGGACGGGTTGCCGTGCCAACTCTTTGATCCTCGAACGTGAAAACGAGTCACCGAATCGCTGTTTTTTCGTCACCGTTGCCCGTCGTTTCCTCCCCGATTTGTTTGTTTGTCAAAAGACCACCGCAAGGACGACTCGTCGTCCTCCATCCCACCTCACCCCCCCCCCCCTTGGTCATCGTGGACTTTGCGTTTAATTTTTATCATCGAAACATTAAATCGCGAGGACTATAAAACGCGAGATGGAAGGTGCTAAATATTTACACCGGACGCGTGATCGTTTATTGCGCCTGGAGCCCTCGGCTTGGAAACGTTAGAGAATCATATCACACATTCTCGTAACGCTGGTTTATTGTTCGCTTGTTTCTTTTTATTGCCGTTGTTTTGACGAAGATGTTTTCAACGCTTGACGGCGAATCGTTAAATCACTGGGACATGATATATAAGAATTTCTAATGGATTTAAGGACGATCGGTATTATTACGAGTTTTATTGTTTTCGATATCGAATTACACGGGTTGATTATTGTATTGTTGATGTATCGGAGTGATTAGAGAAACTTGTGAAAGTTGTTTGGGTAATTTACGTTTAATTGATTAAAGTGTACTTTCAAACAATAGACACTTCGATCTATGGGTAATTTAATTGAGATTCCATTAGAAATGTTTATTATCTCTCGAACGGAGGTGTATGGTGAGACAATTAGAACCTTCTGATAAATCTTTCGAACGTCTGCCGCGAACTTGTTTAGCTGCACTTCCTGCCGTGTATTCCTACATTTATTATCTCCGTTTCCCTTATCGCTCGTATATATCTCGAAATTGTATTTTTACTACCACCGGCTGCGTTATCGTTCTCGCAATAAAACTAAAGCTCCGACGAAATTTTTTATACCCGGCATAAAGTATCCCCAACGAGAGAACACGTCGTGCAAAACACGCGATTAGAAAAATCCGTTACCGCGACGGGGCCCGAATTTCTTCTTTTTTCACCTAGATATTCGTCGCGTCGTTAACCAACACATCGACGTATATTCGGGGCCCGAACCGTCTACGTGTGTTGTCGCAGAGTCCCGAAGCGCGGAAACGTCCACCGTAAACTTTGTGAATCCCGTGAGAATAAAAGAACAAAAAAAAATAAAAAATCGAACGTTAACGTCGGTTTTACGGCGACGAGCGACGTTGTCCTTACCGAGGGGACTTCGGTGGGCCGATGACAACGCGGGGACCGCCCTCGCGGGTCCGTTCACCAAATATGGCAAGGGACACTGTTACACCGGAGTGTCTTAATCCCCGGTCATATGAATTGTCTCATTTAACCCTTTGCACCACGCTGTCACGCCAGAAGTGACAACGAGATCC
This sequence comes from Mimumesa dahlbomi, assembly GCA_917499265.3. NCBI lineage: Eukaryota > Metazoa > Arthropoda > Insecta > Hymenoptera > Crabronidae > Mimumesa > Mimumesa dahlbomi. The sequence continues at coordinate 2,511,127 of OU824113.1, read as the reverse complement.
CGTCGTATCACTTTGTTGCCATCTCGAATGTAAACTTGCCTTTAGCACTTTGAATTCCATATTTCTCGTATTTACATAAATAATTCCCTTGTCTCAGAGACTTCGGTCCTAGTCCCATTTAGTATTTTATATGACTCATCGTCAAACAGATTCCCCAATAAATTTCCTACGTTGATAGTTGTCAGGAGTCATTTCTCATTTTTTCTTTCCGCGCGTGTATCACGGTGGGACAATGACGTTAGTGTTTCCGAAAGATATCGAGGGACCGCCATATAAAGAAGGAAGAAATTCATGTTGAAATACCACGAAGCGAACGTTTACGAATACACACATAGGCAACCGATACGCGTCGAAGTTTAACCACACATATATACGTAGCGCGCGTTAATTTATCGCTAACAGGTTCGGAGTGAAAAATGAACGCATTGTCGCAGAGTGCAAAGGGTTAAAGTTGGCATCCGCGGAGGCTTTCGCGAGGGGCTAATAAAGTCGTTGAGCGACGGGCCCTAACCCCATGGGCAGGATCTACCTGTACGTGCCTCGAAGTCGGTGTGTCACGGTCAGATGGCCTTGAGAGATCACGCAGAGACGAGGTCACCCCTATTCGCTCGAAGGGCGGCCGAGATCACTCGCGGATAGACGAAAACGCGCGATGAATCTCAATTCCCTAGCTGCGTTCTGTCCCTTCGGTATGGAAACGTGATTCCGACGTCGAGCGTGTCCGAGAAGACAACAGGCGCATCCTGGTTGATAATCGGAAGTCCCCGCGTATTTCATTAGGCGCGCGATGCGGCCTGCATCAGCGATATTTTTAGCGTTGTTTTTGCCAGGCTTTGTTGTCCGACTGGCGATTTATCGCAGAGTTTTATCAGCGAATCGTTACGGGATTGTTTGGAATACGGTGAGAGTCATTTAGGGCAGGGATGTTGTCTATCGTTGGATTATTCGAAGGTGCGTGGAAAGTAATTAATAGAATTTTGTGGATGTACACCTGAGACTTTTTTTTTTACATGTGATAATAATAGTTGGTGTAATTTAAAATATAGAACTATAATTGATAGTTAATGTGACAAGGATAATCGGATAAGATAAGAGGTATAGAGTGGCAGGTGTAATTCAGGTGTACCTTTTTTTCATCGATTGGTCAGGAATGTTATCATTGATTCGGCGTTAGAAATTATGATAGAGGATATATTAGACGGTTGATGTTTCTGAAAACGGTTGGCGAAGATAGATGTTGCTTTTCATGGAAAATTAGAGGTCGCTGTATATCATATCTCTAGGTAAAGATAGTTTAACGTTCGTGGGATGCACTGAAGTTTAAACGAAGTATATAGGCGAGATACGAAGGGGGCGTTGCCGGGTCTAGATTAAAATGTCGATAAGAAAATATAACGTCATGCTCGGAATCCGAGATTATAGCTTCGCATGACGCTTTACGAAAGATGGGATAAAATAAGAAAATACTACGTGGTAGCTTATCGCACGATCACGAAGTCATTGTCACTATTACGCACCGTCATCGTCATCCTCGCAACTGTCAATAAAACGTTAGCACATATCTCGGGCATCTCATCGGGCTGCATGACGACAATGGAGACCATTATCATCCATCGCGTTAGTCATGATCATCACAGTGCACCACGCGCAATGCACCTCGGTAGACGCAATACCATAGAAAAACCTCGTCTTCGTCGCACAATACACACGTACATTCTTTAAGCATACATACATACATATACACACCACGGTTTCTATACACACGTAAGATACTCGCTTTATAAAGCTCTCCCGCAAACAAAGAACAAAAAATACCATTCTATGGACGACACACAGTCCTATAGAGAATCAAAAGAACAACCAATACAAAAAATAATAATGCCTATAAAAAAGTTGTTGCGTTAAAGTCTTTACAGAAAAAGACAAAAGAACAAACAAATCCCAATTGATCGAGTCTGATGATCAACAGATATTAAGAGCACAGCTTTGCTTGGCTTACAGGTACGGTGATCGGTGTCTAGCGGTGCGATCGAAAAAAACAGGGAACGAGAGAGAGAGAGGGGTGAGATTGAGAACGAAAAAAAAAAGAACGAAAAAGGGTGAAGCATTATAAAACCAGGGTTAAAGGCAGTTTGGTTAGGGGTAGCGAGGTAAGCGAGAGAGAAAGATAAAAAAAAAAGCCGGGGAAAAAAAACACGAAAACGGTGCACCTGCTTTGTGTTATGATTGGGAGCAAAAAGGCGGGAAGATGCTCGAGGTTCAGCGCTCGGACTTTTTAAGGGAGGGAGAAGCCTGCCACCCTTCTACCACGAATTTACTACCCCCCGATACAACCGGGGCTTCTGTCTCCGGGTGGAAACCCGCTGAGAGAACCGTCTCCTTCAATCGAGACGTCCACGTCAAGAGGATCGGTGAGTCCAGGCAATCACACCATATGAACCAAGAAATCCTGCAAATCGGCAGACCGATTCGGAAACGAACTGGAAAAATGTTGCTTGACTTTACGGATTAATTGAAAATTTGTCCCGATAGTGAAAATCTTGTTTATCGTGAATTATTTTTAATAGAGTTTAACATTTTTAACGGTATGTCGGAGAAGGGAATATTTTCGGGAAAAATAAACAGGTCGAGTTTCACGGATTCTGAGAGTTGTAGTGGTTAAATTGATGAAAGTAGAATGAGCAAAGTGTGTTTCCCACGTGAGAGAATCTCGAAAGAATTTCACGAGAAGAGGGGCTCTCTGTCCGTAAAATTACGCGAAACCTACGCCAGCCGTGCCGGCGATCTCGAGTAACAAGAGAGAGAGAAAAAGGGAGATTGTGAAAATGATTGCCACGAAGACACGTTCTTGTGTTTCAGACAGAGAGAAAAAAATTTGAAGAAATTACGGGCAGGTCCTAGAGCGATCCGAGATTGTGGAAATTATTTGTGGCGGCCCGCTAGGCTTCGCGTAAAGCGAACCCTTCGCATGGATAAGCCGTTTCTGCGAAATCTACGAGCCGACGAAAATTATGAATATCCTCACGTGAAAGTTGGCTAAGAATACGAAATTTCTCCCTTATCTTCCGGCCAGCCAACTTCGCAATCTTCAGATCGAGTCTTTTATTTCGTACTTTCTACTACTTAAAAAAATAAACGAACGGTGAAGAGGCTGCGACAATAAATTCTCTCGAAAAACAGAGTCTGAAATATTTTTCATAACTTCGGGTCGACATTTATAAAGGACTGAAACGTAACTTAATTAGTCTCCCGATAATTAGGCGACAAGGTGACACGGTACAGGTGTCGATGAGAAAGTGAAAAGTCAAGCAACGTGATCCAGCAATCGGTTCCAAACGTGTTCTGCCTAAATTAATATCTAACTATTCCATGCTCGAGCTCTCTATATCAATGTATAACACATTTAATCAAAATCTAGCCGCTGACTAACGGCACGAATAATCTCCGCGGTCGATCCGATCGATCGATCTCCCCACTGTGTGTTAATCATTAATAATATCAGTAATATTAATTGTGTTCCGTTAATATCCGCCGATCGTGTAACAAATAACTATATTTTTTTTTAATTTTATTTTATCCTCTCTTTATTTGTATACTTTTTGTTTTACATTAACGTGCGGCTTAAAGGCGTGTACGTCGTGGGTGACCTTGAACCTCGAGGTCACGACGATCTACCGACTTTTAAGTCGCCGGACGGAAATTTCATTGCCGTTACACGCATATCTTTTTCCGGTGTCTCGTGTTTCTTTTAATATGATATACGCGGGCTCGCAATGTGGTATTGGTGTGTGCGCGCAGGACTCAACCGCTCTTCTTTTTTACTAGCATCGAGCTAATTAATAATTACATTAATGATCTCCCTACTCTCACCCTACTAGCGTGCACCGTACGCAGAATAATCGGCGTGCGTACGCAAGTGCACACACGTTAACAGAATTCTCACGAACGTGGAAAACATGTTGCCGTGATTACGCTAAGCTGTTTAACGTATTACCATCTAACATGTGTGTGTGTCTGTTAACCATGACAGCGCAGCTTCATGGAAATCAATGTGTTTGTAACCCTTGAATGGTATAACGCGGTCGTATCTAACACTTTTAATATTTTATTTCAATTTTACAGGTTTTAGATTTCACATTTGAGCGTAGAATAAAACGTTCCATTTCTGGAATTTCTTTTCCTTATTTGTTTACTTGCCGTTCGAGGGTTAGGTATTTACGTGTCCCCAGAATTTGTAATTAGCAGTGAAAGATGAGTTTCTTAAAATTTCTAAAATTCATTTTTAATCTTATTCGAGCTATTTCCTCCGAAGCGAGTCGAGTATCACAATTTCTTTTTCCATCTCGTGTCACAGAATCACGAAATATTCGACGCGTCGCGTCGGCGGTCCGCGGGAAATTAGTTCGTCGTCGGCAACCGGATCGCGTAATTTATAACGGAAGCGAAATGGTAGTTTGAATCGATTAGTCAGAACGCGTTCATCGCTAAAAGCCGGGGTGAAAGTCACCGCGGCGCTGCGAGTAGTCAGTGATACAGTGATACAATAATATCTTGCGAATACCGGCGTAGGAAAATTAATGGCTACTAAACTCAGGTAACTATCTTAAGACCCGGCCGGCGTTTGTATTATTTTATAGTTGGCATCCGCTGGGTTTACGAGCGCGAGAGTCGGTACTGGATACGATTGTAGTTTCCCCGGCATCGAGTAGCTAGAGGGACAGAGGCAAAAGGCAGAAGCGAAGACAAGAGAGCGAGCCCCGGTGCAAATAACTATCGTGTCCTACAGTTAGGTCTCTAATGGCATTGGCTAATAATACTTTGCCGAGCAACGCGATTTTCGAACGAGTACGGAACGCCGACGAAAGACTTTGTTCCGTCTGTGTCCTGTTGACACGAGCCGCGTTTCCTCTGTGTACGTCTGTCTTCTTCTTCTTCTCGGTGGTTCGTCCGTTTCGTTTTATTTTCGATTTTTTTTTTGTTCACGAATTTTTTTTTTCACTATCGACCGACGAGATTGTCAAGGTCGAATGTCAACATCTCGAACGGACGGTTCAACGAACCCATCGCCCATTCACTTTTTGCTCGCGCCATTGGCACAATCGTCTCGATTCACGACTTTGCGGCACGCAAAGAAGAAGAAGAAGAGGATGGAGAGAAAGAGAAAGAGTAAGAAAGAAAGAAAGAAGTCGTACTCTTTGTTCGGCAAAATTACGTTTGAGATCGGGATAATCGACAATAGCGTCGCGTAATTAAATTCGGTAATTTGTCATCGCGTCGGTGACCGGTCTTTAACGTTGCTCACTTAACAGAATTAAATTGCCTCTTTCGCTCATACGAGACCCCGACCGAAGCCGGACCTAATTGAATACTATGCTCTCTCGAAAACTGACAGGCATCGTTCAGCGAGTGAATTTAATTGCCCCTCTGTTACTTAATACGCGATATACGTTGTACGTATGTATGTATGTATCATACGTACATACATACGTTCATACCCATTACATTTTCGCTCGTGAATCGCCGGAATTTAACAAACGAACGTGTTACACGAGGCGGTAAAACGATTGTGATAAAAAAAATTGTGTCTTCGCCGAAAGAATGTCACCTTTGATTTGATTTACCGACGAGGTAGATCCAGGTAATCTCTATGCACGACCATGCATCGACTCGTCCGTCCTCAAGGTCCTGGTTCTTCCTCTTTCTGAATGAACGACGCCGAGAATCCCGTCTCGGCCGAGAATCTCCGCGATGAGCAGCGAAAGTTATGAGCCAGACGATGGACGACGTTATCAAGGCGGAATCTAAATGCCGCGGATCTAAGTCGACCCGGAGAGAGGCGGATTTCGAAGTTCGCCACGTTAGCCTGTCATGATTCATAAAGGTGGAAGGGACGGGTTAATAGAAACTTTTTTAAATACTTCCTGCAGTCCCACGGTTATATAATTTCTCGACTATTTTCGAATACCATCGGTAATCATGGATTTTAGAGAATTTTTCTCGCGAAATAGGCCTCGTGAACGTTGATTTAGAACGTTAATGAATTTTTCTGGATCTTTTTAGAAATGATGGATTAATTTTTTTAATAAAACAGGGTATTTTCTAATCACGTTGATAATGTTCGTGAAAATAAATATCTACTTGAATCACGATTGGTATGAAATACTTGAACGTAAAATTCCCAGAGTCTCGTTAAAAATCGATACGAAATTACCAAGCTCTGATAATAATCCTCCCTCGATGAAACACGCCGAGGCACCGCGCCGCTAATCTCGTTAATCCAATACGTTCCGTATTACAAACCCCCCTCCCCCCTCTGTTCTTTTTACCGATAACCGCGCGGAATTGCGAAACCCGTGCACTTTATACTCGAGCATTTATAGCATAATCATTCGTAGAATCCGATTACGAAACTCGTCTATGCTCGCCATCGCGCTACGTACATAGGTATCGAGTGCACCAACTATCCATAGCGAGAGAATTCTTGGGGTGGGGATTTATGCCTTGAAGAGAGGAGAGTACGGTCGCGTAATATGGTGAGGAGAGGAGAGAAAACCCCCCTTCGTGAGAAAGAGAGAGAGAGAGATCGTCTTTTACGAAGCGACTTTGCACTGCTGTAAAAAAGTCTTACCTCGGACCGGTGCATTAGCGGCCGCACCGTATTTCTTATTATCCCGGCGCGAGGTGTACGCTCCCTTTCTCTCTCTCTCTCTCTCTCTCTCTCTCTATCTCTCTCCTTCTAACCATCGTCGTCAATGCGGGCGGTCCTGAGGAGTCAGCCTAGTTGGCCGGTGCAGCATTGCGTTCGTGCATGCACCTCGTCCAAGCTTGTTAAGGGGCCCTTGTGTCGTCCGCATTATCCCGCCTGCCGGCGTTTCCTGGATCGTCGCGTGCTCTCGTGTGGGACCGGCCTTAAAACCCGGCAGTGGTGTGTATAACGGGGTGTAATATGCCCGGGGATCCGCGCTAGAATGTTCGTTACCTTCCTAATGAATGGCGAACGAGAAACTATTTCGATGTCCGGGTAATATGCGATTCCCTTGGTATTCTTGTTATTAATCGTCCAACCGGGTTCCGGCTCACACGGCCCATTGTTATATATATTCTTTCGCGCGGGATATTGGATAACCTTGCCTGCGAGGCCTTATCCACTAGGTATTTTCATAGTATACACGCGTATATTTGAAACGAGTCGAGCTAGATCGAAATAAAGTTATCATTTACGAGTTGGATTTTAAATATCATTTTTTTGGACTCTGGTTTGTTATTTTTTTGTCGTTTATTCTATGCGGTAGGGTTTAAGAGTCTATTTGAGAGGATTCATTTTCCGGGTATTTTGGATTTATATCATTATTACTGTTTATCGGATTGTTTGTTCGCGTCGAATTTGCCGCGGACGTTCGCAAATAACCGTATGATAATGCCGCGTCTTCATAGAGTGAACGGGTCAGAGTGATAAGTGCGGAGGAGGTACAAGGAAGTACTTGAGTACCGAATGGACCGGTATCGCTGGTCGACAACATAGAGATCGCGTATCGGATACCTCCGCCACGTGTAAGCCGTGGTCATTAATGTTCGAGCGACGCGTTAATCGCTATCTACAAGAGGGAAAATACAAACCCGATCGACTTTATTAGCAATTTTCAATTCTACCTCTGATTCATTACCAAGTTTCGAGGCTTTATATTCAGACGTTACGCGCACACATCCGTACGTCAGTGTAAAACTGATGTTATATTCGCACGATTTAACCCTCTTAGAATTACCAAGAGGATCAAAATGACCGGTTCCGCATTTCTTCTAAGAATCGCTTAAGTTTATAACACTACGATTTTCAAAATTCTTCATAACCATGTTTCTCTATGCAAATAATTAAATCGATCAATTTACTATCCCCCTTTGCTTCTTTGTTTCAAAAATATTTATCCAATGCTTCTAAATATACCGAAATAATCCTCGGTAGTTCTAGTGTTAAACAATCTACAATCACGTAAAGTATTATTCTTATATCCGTGGTCTTTGAATTCTCCTGGATAACAATAAATTCATCTAAAGTTTAGAAAAGTGTACGACATTTTATTTATTTCTCCGATAAATAATTATGCCAGGGTTAGTTCCAAACGTTTCTCCGAATCGAAACCAACAGACACAGTATTCGCTCCAGAACGATTATCGAAGAATTTTCCAATTACCCTTTCGTATGTAGGTCACTCCCCGATGCATCCGCAATTCCACGCCGATCATGCACGCCCTTTTTCAATTCCCCGATACGTTCGTACTCGGTTGCGTGCCGAAGGGTCTTAAGGTAGATAGACCGCGATCAGCTGAAACGAGGAAGTGCCGGGGTATCGAATGGACCGGTATCGCGAGTCTGGAGACGTGGAGGTCGCCGCGGGTATTACATTGGCGTACTTTATCCGTGGCGAACGCAACGAAAGAAAGGAGAGACGAACGTGGTAAAGAATAAAGACAAATATAGAGAGTAAGAGAGAGGGGGAGAACGACGTGGAAAGATCAGAAGCGAGAACACGAACGAATCTGCGGGAATGGAAGTTGGCAGATCGGGTTGGGACGCGTTAAAAGTGACGCTCAGAATGGGGAAGTCGCACGTTCTTCGTCGCATTCTGGAAATAATTCGTTTTATTGCGCGACTAAAGGGCAATTTAGGCGCGACACGACCGGGGACGAGAAAAACATTTGTCGCAACTCACCGACGTCGTAGCAAACCCGTTCGTATTCCAGCACGATGGTGAGAAAGAGAGAGAGGTATGGTACGAGAGGGATGGGGGGTGGGGGGAGAGCACTTATAAAAGTATATCGGAGTTCTCTTTCGTGCTTACAAAACGCCCGGTGATCCAGTCTTAGCGTACGGTGGCTTTTCATTCGGATCGCGTTTCGAAGTTGCGTTACCGGTCAATTTATCACGGCACCGCTGTCTATTCTTTTGCCTGGGATTTATTATGCGCGTATTATTATTACCATAAGTAAAACGCACGATTCGATACATGATTTATGCTTACATAATCGACGTGCCGTTGAAGATTCCATTTCTCTATTTTTTTTCTCTCCTCTTCCTTCTTCTTCCACGTTATTTTCTCTCCTACTTGGGCGAAAAATGCTAGATTACGGTAACAGAGATGTTTTCGTTGGTAGTTTTTGGTAGTTTTGGGTAAAATTCTTCCGAATTATTGGTCGAAAGTAAGTTATCTCTTGATATATCAGTGACGATTAATAGCGTGATCTATTTGCAAGTAGAATCGGCTACCGTAACAATCGTTTCGATCGAATGATACCACGTTTATCGCCGTCCTGCCACCGTGCATAAAAGCGACGGCTTAGATCGTAAATCATAGCCGGGGTTTAAAATATTTTTCATGTATCCGATTATCCTCATTGGTTACTCGAACATAGTGCGGCGAAGAATGCGCACCCAGCGCAGTTTCTCGCGTGTAGAACTACGAATGTATATGTATATATGTATGTATGTACAATTGGAAGGCCGCCTTATAATCATTCTCACCGCAACACTCTATTCTCACGTGCGATATACATTTCTCCAGCGACAGAAACGCGGCTGAACGAGAAAAAGGCCCGTATGTTATGTGAAACAGGTCTTTACGAGATAATCGCGTTAATTCCAGGAAAACGTTTGCATTAGTATAATAGTGGCACACTCGTACCACTTTAGTAGGTTCCCTATACAATTTTCCACCGTGAAACCAAGAATCCATATTACCGTGTCAATCATTCAATTTCAACTTTAAACTTACTTATTTATCGATCTTTGAACGATCATTTAATGGCCGTTATTGATTGCCGTAAATTGATGTCATTATTCAATTGAGTTTCAATTCCGAAGAAGATTTTCAGAAAATGGAAGGATATAGAAATTTAAGGATCGACAAAGGATTTTTTTTCTATCCGTGAAAGCAGTTTAATACATCGGTACCTAAGTTCTTATAAAAATCGCACAAAATGAATAATAACGATTATAAATTCAAATAGAAATTTCAATTGCGACGGATTCCGACGTTCATTTTTTTTCCCCTCGCAAACTTTCCGCCTGAAAGGTTACCGTTGCCTCGGTTCACCAGGCGAACCGTAGCATCGCCGTGGCAGCATTTACAGCCCTCGAAGCAGTGGGTCAGCAACGCTGCGCGATCTTTGACCCGCCACGGCAAGACGCCACTTGCACTTCCGGCAATTCTTCCCTCTCCAGCCACCGTATCCCTTCCTCTCATCCAGGTAGACCCGTGGATCCACCAAGCACCTGCTGTCAAGTCTACCCTCCCCCCTCGGTGTCTCTCTCCCCCTCCCTCCCCACCCCTCTCCATCCCCTTGCTCGACCACCTCGTGCCCGAACGGCAGAGTCAAATTGCAAGGTGGTTTAATTGAACGTAAATCGTTTATAAGCCCCGCGGCTCTTTTTGCGGGACAATCTGGCCGGATGTTCTACCTGGTTCGCAACTCGACCGACGAAGGAACTTTCGGAGACGGGAATTTCAAGTCCGAGGTATACTTGGAGCGAGAGATTCGATTCGTGAATTAATTAAAAATGTCGTAAGTGTAGGAACTTAATTACAGGTAACGGTATATCAAAGTATAGATGTGAAATTAATATTCCAAATAGGTTATTTGGGGTGGAATTAGTAGAAACGTGAATAGTTAAAATTGGGGGGACTATTTTCGATTTTAATTACGTCTAATTAGACGATATGTCGGTAGTTTACGTGGGTAGCTAGTCGATCGGTAATACCATGACGAAGTAACGATACGTTTTACAGATGTGTACAACACCGAAGACACGTACATACATTCTTGTCGTCTATCCTCTACGATCATTGAGCATTCATCAAACGTTCGCACAAAGCGACGTCGAAGTCCATCGGCGACGCTCGCTAATGTCGCGATAATTAAATCGACGTCCATTTTACGACGCATTTGAATATTAATCAGTCATTCGGACGTAATAATGATCGTCTCCTTTAACGAGCAAGACTAATTCGGCATAGTTGCTATTACACACATACCGTCATCTAGGTTGTCACTTGAGATCTATGGATCACGTATATTTATCGCGTACATCGTCGTCGTCGTCGACGTCCCCGTCGACGTCCTCGACGTCATTGTCCTTGCAACTCCGATACCAAACGGAACGCTAAACAGCCTAACGCGTACCGACCGATAAATAATAGTAGATATTACGGAAGTTTTACGACTCGATAATTGCCAGTAGATGAATGGCGCATCGCAGCACGTTCCTTCGCAACGATACCGCTCGCCTCGGACCTCTGCAAACCCAGTGGTTTTCAATACACCAAGGAACTCGTTTACAATGCTCTTGTTTCACGGCTTCCACCCGAAGAATTCGTCGAGCGTCTCGACAAAACTACCTCGAGGAATGTTCACGTTGCATAAGTAAAAAAATGTTATTCACTCGCACAGTTATCCGAATATCCCGGAAGATCGACTTCGGTTAGGATTAAATCACACTTAATACATATTCAAATCCTTCATCTCTCGATTCCACATTTACATACTTATTTAAATCCGTTTACCTGGCCTCGGCAGGATTTTTGCAAGGTGTGTCTTATTATAAACTCAAATTTTACACAAGTGTATACATATAAATTACTAAATATTCTTCATTCCCTCGAAACGAACAGTTATTCATTCTTTTTTTGTCTGTCGCTTCGTTTTTCACGTCTGGTGTATCCCGTAGATCTTATAGAGGGGATTGAAAAAAAAATATTTGAAAACCACTGAGTAGATACACTGTTGCTTACAACGATAGAGCATCGCATAGAGTACCGATCGTCGGGGCCTCACGATCGACTCCCTAGGCGCATCAATTCCCGCTTGGCATACGTGCACCACATGCTAATATGCAGAGTCTCTCTATTCTCTCTCTCTCTCTCTCTCTCTTTCTCTCTGTCTCTCTTGCTCTAACACACGAGTACAACATATGTATCTGCCTATGCGATGCGTGCTCGCGGAGTATTTCTCGTATCGGCACATCCTGGTAATAATTAGTCTTCGGGATCGCTGGATCGGATCGCGTCCTGTCCAGGATCAAAGAATCATGGGGCTATTGATTCTCCTGCTGTTCTAACCTGCATTCCTAGTGTTACACCGCTCACAACGATTCCCCGCTTCTTGCGCAGCCTGATTATCTAACTCTCGATCTGGTTCAACAGCTTTTTACCGGACGTCGCGGAACGTGGTAAAAGCTACACCTCGGGAATGTCGATTCACGGTTTTCTACGGTTATCGGTTTCGTTTGGGCCTCCGTGGGACCTATCGGAAAAGTTTCCGCGAGGAGAAAACATTTTTTGGGTCTTTATTATTGGAAAAAATTAAAAACTTCTCTACTCTACTTTACTTTGAACTTTGACCGACTCCTTATTAAAAATCTTGTTCCTATTTCACCTTAGAAACTGTCCGCGACTCTTCACAAAAAGTATCACAAACACTTTTCATCTTTTTCTACCGTACAATCGAGTCGCGGAAAAAAAAAGGTGCCCGGTTCTCACGTGCACCCCGTGTACATAATAAATACCTCGGCAGTGCCGACAAGTAGACACAGGGTCAGGTTAAAGGCACACCATGGAAATAGAGGGCGCGTGAAAGCCAAACGAAGCCACGAAAGTACCAGAGAGACCCAGTTCGAAAAAAGAGACACATTCGCATTAGAATACGGTACGGTGGCAGAAAAATGGCACACCGATGGAAACTGTTCCCGCGAACAAACGCTCGTAAAGACAAAGAACGTGAAAAACGGTAGCAAGGTAGACTCACAGTGTCGCCGTTTAACGGCAATTTCCCACGAGAGACGCGGTTAGTGGAAATAGCGCACGTTACTATCGGTACGCTATAAGTGGCACGACGTTTTAGTAGGCGAATAACGCTAATCCCGACGCGACCTCGTTCCCGGGGTGCTCGTCGATGACCTCGACAAGATGTTCCCCCGTGTACCAACCTCCGGGTACCTCGATCGCGACAATGACGCTGTAAATCCGTCAATAGTCTCAATGGAAGACCATTAAGTAATTTATTCCACGTTACGAAAGCCCTATGCGAAGCTTCTTTCTAATTACTCTCGATTCGCGTGTGTGTAATTTATAGTTCGTTGTACGTAGAGTATAGCACGCGTACGGTAATTTTCTGCGTAACGATGTACGATCGATGATTGAATCTGTTTTTCCCTGACGACCGTGACGGTCCCGTTCTATTGTGTTCGAGAGAATATGTTAAACGTGGGAAATCGTTGGGATATAAATATTTATCGATATTATCAAATGGAAATTTATAGTTTTCTACCGTTCGTTGTTCCATCGGATTGATATCGTTCGATTACAGATTAAAAGGGTTGGGGAAACAAGCTTTTACGAGGGTGTGTAATAATTATTACAGTGAAATAATGGAATTCTTTTCGTTGATACGTACGGTTTTTGCTAGTGAAATATAGTTGTATAAGGTTTCATTTACAAAAAGATTATACGACGCGGTTTACGTTTACAGATGAAAACGATAAACAGAAGATAAAGTACACTGTTACCTCGATTTGCAACACTGAAAGGAAATCGTGCCTCGTACAAAGTCGGTATAACGATGTACTTATTAAACGAGATATGATTCGCTTTACCCAGATGAACTCTCGCTCACAGCGTAACATGTTTCGTTGCGTACACACCCGTTGAACTTAGACCCGAACGCTCGATTCGTTTTCTGTTCTGTTACGCCACGATCGTATGGTAACCCATCAGTTTACAAGCCCGTACACTCGTCGAAAAGGTCAAATTACATACTTACCCGTCCGAGTAAGAATTGAATTTTAAATTGAAGCACGATTTCCATTATCCGTCATAAAAAACGAAATAGCGAAAGTTTAACCGTCGCGACCTCCTTGAATGGGGGTAGCGTTTTAACGAGCCCATCGGGGACGGTAGATTTATAAATACGGCAGTGTTAATTACAACCGAGAATATTGGACGGCAATTAAACAACCAGGTGGAATAATATTTGTTTCGATTTAACGATCGATCGAGCAGGGAAAATAAAGGGATCTTTTCCCCTCCCCCTACTTCCCCCTCTCCATCCACGGTTTGTCGATTGAATTTTAAAAGATAACCCCGAGCCTAACCATGGACGTTCGATTGTGCAGCTTTCGACGCAACCCGCTGTACCAGCTAGTAGCACGTGATTAAACTTGGTGATTAACCACTAACGACCATGCTCGTCTGCTTAACATAAATCGCTAATTTACAAATCCAATAATGCGCTTCAGCGTCGTGGAATAATCCATTATCTGCGATCGAATCCACCAGCTGCGGTTATTCCATGTACTAATGGAACTCGTTTTAGGACGACCGTCGACCAATTAAAATTCTGAAATCCCTATTGCTTCGTTAAGAAACTATGCGCAATGACGTAGAACAGGTGAATTCCACGTATTCAGCCCGGGGTAGATTTTATTAATAGAAGGCGAAGAATGAAAAAGATCTAGGGAGAGAGAGAGAAAGAGAAAAAAGAAGATCGAGTGACTCGACATCGTTGTTGAATATTTATTTTCACCGCGACGATTATAAAGTTTCTACGCGGTTCTCGTTATTACGCGACCTTGTTCCTCGTCGCGATACTTTCCGCAAACGTGTCAATGTTTTTCTTTTATTTCTACGAACTCTTTATACGTCGTTACCGGTGAATTATCCAAAGATAAAAATTCTTCGGATTTCAGTCCACAATATTTCACATATTTCAAACTCACGACACGTCAAGGTGTCTCTAAATTAGAACGATCAGCATTGAACATAACAGTCAATCGTAACCCTAATTATGTAATACGCTTGTCTAAAATTGTATTCCAACGTAACCCATCACATTCAAATGTAATTCCTAACCTTTTTTGAGCCTCTATCTAACATTGTTCCTGAGCCGAGAATTTTCTGGATTGTTCCAGGACGTGGAGCACCCCGCGTGACCGCGGCACTCGTCGGAGATGGCGAAGGTAGGTTGATCGCCACCCCGGTCCACAAGGAGAGCATCGCGTCTCGGAGCAAGGAGGACCTAGCACAGGAGGCGGCCCTCGTGCTTCAACAAGCGGGCAGCCTTCACTGCGTAGCCCACGACAACAGACGACTGCCCGGTCGGTTCAGCACACTTCCGGCACGTCGGAACAAGAAACGACCGGAACTGCCGCTCGATGTGAGACGCAGGAGCGAGGAAATCGGCGCCACGACGAGCGCGGACCTCGTCGAGACACCGAAGCTAAAGAAAAAAGCCTTGGAGAGGAGCGGCAGCGATGCCAGCGCGAAAAAGCTAAAGGGCCCGCTGGCGAGATTCTTCTCACCGAAGTTAGAAAGAAAACGAAGGGTCGTCGGACGTAGCGCGAGCGACGCCGGCACGTCGACGAGATCTCATCGCAAGAGAAGCGGTAGCGAGAGCGAGGGATCACACTTGAGTAGCACTCGAGCTAAGAAACAATTGTCACCTATCATCGAAGCATCGCCGCACGTTGATAAACCACCGTTCAATTTCGGTAGGGTCGGTAATATCGAGAACAATAGCAGACCGGAGGCAAAGAAGTCGAAACAGGAGGCTACAGATGTCGACGAGGTGATAGAGAAGGTGGTAGAGACCAGTGAGAAACTCGAGGAAGAAGTCTGCGTGAAACCACCGGCAAGGTCACCGAAACGAGAGAAAGTGATCCGACACATACCGATCGTAGTGGAGAACGAGACGAAGATCCAGGAAGATAGCCACGTGAAAAGTGAGAAAAAACTAGCCAGGACACCTTCACCGGTCAAAGATACCGGGCTCGACCAAGTGGACGAAGGTGCAACGAGCATGCTGCACAGCAGCCGATACGATCTTCAGCAACGCGGCGAAGAGTCGACGATACACAAGATGATCCATCGATTATCCAACGATCGCTCGCCACCGCCCCAATTGACCAGGACGATGGTCTCACCCGGACCTGGTTTCGGGCACAACAACAACCGACCGTTCTCGTACACCAGACCGACCGAGTCCTGCAGTCCACCGCCCCCGCAGACGAACGTGATTTACGCCCAGGTGCAACCCGATAAGAAGAAAGCACAGAGGAGTCACTCGGACAGCGACGAGGGACTCGGACTCGAACGAAAAGATTCCTCCAGGGAGAACAGTCCAGCCGAGAAGGAATATCGTCGGACTGATTACTCGTATAGCAGTGACTTAAGACGTAACAATGAGATCAATACCTTTAAATCCAGGTACGACGAGGATCGCAAGAACACCGGGGCACATTTTGCCAATCATTTCACTGGAACGCAAGAATATGCTACGAGGAACTCGGAGACGAAACGTCGACACGAGTTCGACGAGATCGACCGACGTCTGTACGATAAACCGGAGAAATATACGTCGACGGTGTTCGTCGATACGTCCACCAGGGGTCGCGCTGATGGTACAGACACCAGGCACAGAGAAAATAATCACGAATTCACCACGAGACAGAATCCAACCGGTATATCGAACAAAACGTCCGAGTTGAGTGCCAGACGAGATCTCCTGGAGTCCAGGATCAAGTCTAGACTCCTGGCGGACGAGATGTTCGCCGCGAAGAACAGCGCGAACGTCCCGATCAAGAAGTCCGAGCACGAGATCATCGACAAACCTATCGTACCGTCACCGGTCACCCCTAACCGGGTCGCCTCTCCGAAACGATACATGGACACCTACATCACGGAGACACGTACGAATAGCAACGGCGAGAAATACATATTCGAGAAGGAGATACACGAGGACAACGGCAAGGTGTACGGCTACGAGAAGAAGATCACCAACAAAATCCCGTCGGACGGTTACATCGAGGCGAAACCGAGGGACGGATACACGGTGGAAACTAGGACGGACAAGTACGGCGACAAGTACATCGTGGAAACGCGAAAGCACGAGAGCTACACGGACGACTTCAAGCCGTTCCTCAGCGATAAAAGTAGAACGAGCCCGGAAGAAAGATTCCAGAGCAACAGGAACCTGAACAGTCCCTATAAATCGACGAATTTCCTCCCGGAAGAGCCGGGTACCACTCATCATTTTCGTAGCGATTCCAGGGAGCAAACGAACGTTCTTTCTTCGCCGATAATCGCGAAGAAACTCTCCACGGAGAGAAAGTTCTCGAAGAGCGACGACTTCCTGGATCGCGATTCCCGACCGACCGGCAGAGACGCGTATCTGCCGAAGACAAAGAAAAACTTCGAATCTATCCGCGGTATGAGCAAGTCGACGCAACGTCTCGACGAGGTCGGCGAGAACGCCAGAGTGAGAGCTCTACGTAGCGAATATACGACGAGATCCCACGAGAATCTGAGTAGTCACGCGGATTATGTCAACGCCAGGGACGTACGTCGACCTCTGTTAGGTAGCCCGACGATGAACGGACGAAAGGAGAGGTCACCGTTCACGAAACGTCACCTGGACAGCCTTAGAGAAGGTCCGAACGACGATTACGACACCGATATCTCACAAATGACAAGTAGTCAATTAGAATCGAAATACTACAAAGAGACTCGTACCACTCAGAGATACACAACGGGTAAACATCCTATTCACGATGATTACGATAGCTCGCCACCTAGGATACGTACCGATCGAGGTGGCTATAATTCCAGTAGATACGACTCCGACACCACCGCCAGGGACTCGATCCGCTGTGAAACGCGATACGACGAGAGCTCCCGCACCCTGAGGAAAGAACATCGAAAATTGGACGAGGATCCAAAGAAACCACTGCGAAGATCCCGCAACCGATTGGATTACTTCGACGATTCCGACGCGAGGGACAGCCCGCGGGTGAAGGCGTCCGTCGGCAGATTGGAACCGTTCGACGAGAGCCCGACGAGGCCGCCGCGAGCGTTCCACGAGGGTGGAAAATCTCGACACACCAGGCAAGAGACCCGGGCGCACACGGAACGTCGGCACCGTGAGACCCGGCTCAGTGACTCCGATCGGAAAGATCGCCTAGCCGATTCTGGGATCGAGAACGATTACAGACGGGACTCGCAGGAGGTCGACAGAAGGGAGCAACTGGAGTCCGAGGACGAGGGTTTCGTCACGAGGCAGTTTATCAAGCACGAGAGACGTCACACCGATCGCAACATGAACCTGACGCCGTCCGAGCAACGGAAATACGACAAGTACGCGAACGATATCACGAAATCACCGCCGGTCACCGCGAAACCGCCGTCCGGCGCTGATAAGAAATACGAGAAAAAAGTGTCGAAAAAGAGCGGCACCATGAGCAAGGTGAAACAATTATTCAGCAAGAAAGAGAAGAAAGCCAAGGAGGAGAAGAATAAGAAGAATAATGCCAGAAGCAGTAGCAGCGGTGCCTTGACGGACGACGAGGTCACCATGAGGTATCGGGAATATCGCGGTGATCAGCTGAGAAGTGCGAAAAGTGCGCGGGATTTAGGCAGCGACCTCAATCAGGTAAGATTTTTTTATCAAATTAATAATTATATAATCTACGATAGAAATTTCTCACAACCATAGATACACGTATAAATTCTCATTGATCCGGTATTATCGTTACAATTTATTTCACTCTGTTTCTTTAAAAAATCACGTCCACACAAGTATGAAATAATTAAGATAGATAGGCAATGCCAGTCGCGTAAACCAAAGCCCGTTTAAACCGTCCGATAGAAACGATCCCAGTATTTATCCGATGATCGTGGATTACCAGGAACAATTTCTCGCGATCGCGCGAAGACAACTTCCGTAATAACACGTCAAACGGGTCGGGTAGACGGGCACTTGGCGCGCCCCTAATCCGCGTCCCTACGTGCCTTCTAAAGCAAACGTAAAACCCTTACAAACCGGAAGCATTCGATAATTGGGATCTCACGCGGCCTGTGGGTCTCTCTCCCTCTCTTTCTTTCTCTCTCTTTCTCTGCGAGTGTGGAGTTGCGTCACGCCTAACTGTACACCGGCCGGCACACCACCACCATCATCACTACCACCATCACCACCATCACCACCATCACCACCATCACCACCGGTAGAAAGTATCCACGGTAGTGGACGACGCTATACAACCGGCCGTAGGATTACACGGACGCCCACGCGATGCAGAAATCCTTTTCGGAGTATTTATCATACGTGTACGTGAAAACAAGAGGAGGCCCAACAACGAGTGTGTCTCTCGACCGCTGACCGCAACACGTTTCGATGATTCCACCCGGGTTTCCGCCAGGATTTCATGGTGTTATGGCAATATGGTGGTGGACCATACGGGTTAAGTGGGATGGACGTAACATCGTAACGGAGCTTTCGCTGTCCGCCATCTCGAGACGTATGAAGAATAATGATATAGCGTTCAAACGATCATCGACGTAAAAGTCTGCCGCATTCTCTTGGAAAGTGTGCTTGTGCCGTCTCCGCGGGAAGATTTATCGAACGTAACATTTAACCCATATGATAAATAATTCTCTCTTTACGAGTTACCGTGAACATTCATCTTCCTTTCGAAATTTTCCACCGTTTATTGGGCTATCCGTTCCGTTCCCTCGTGGGAAATTGATTAAACGTCGTGGAATTATTTCGTCAGGATTATATCAAAACGTTCTAACGTCTAATTTACTTGCCGTGATCTTGATCGATCATATTCACCCTAGATTTTTTTTTATATATCTTTATCCTTATACCGTAATCGTGAAATCTATTATATCGAATGGAACACCATTGTCCTAGCGTGTCAGGCAGAAAATATTCACGTCGTTACGTAATTAGCCATACACACCGTAACTCGCGACAATAAGTCCCATGATACCCCGAACGTGGGCCCGTGACGGTGAACACGGGGCCGCAGTTTAACACGTATTTCGACGATTGTGGCATTTGTTCGTATCAAGGGGATTGCTTTTTCGCCGATTTCGCAAACCAGGATACGTATCGACGTTCGTAGCTCAGCGGAAGATTAATGGCTCTCGAGGGATCGACGGCCAAAGGAGTACCCGGTGGTACTACTCCGGTCGAAAAGAAATAACAATAGTAACGCGGTGAAAGACGGTCGTAAAATCTGCTACATGGTCCCACGGTGGGTCGAGACATTGTTGCACAACGCGTCTCGTGATTGAAACAGGTGGTTCTGGCGTCGTGCACCGGGCAAATTCGATCTCGAGCGTATTTGAATTTTCCACGGTTCGCGTAAGCCAATTAACAGAACCATTCTACTTAATGATCCCGCAGCATATCGGTATTCCACCGCGACCCTAACGTTTCTTCTTATACCACGTCTGTGAACTCCCTTAAACTCGCCGACAGACACGATTCTACGTATATATCTCTAATGATTCTCGAACAATTAAATTGACCCTGTCAAAGTATACGTATCCCCCTATCTTTCACCCTTGAACTACCAAGGATTAATTAGGTATTTCTATTAGACAAATGTATTTGTCTATATAATTATAATGAATAGTCACAAATCCCTCGGTTACAAAATTAAACAATTTTCATACGAAATTCAGAATTAATCATTTCGACTGTCTCCATAGTTCTACGGTTAACGCTTATGCAAATATCTCTGTGAAACATTGTGGCGAGATAAGCAAGGCGGGGTCTCGCGGGGGTCTCGTCGCCGCCCCCGCGTTGCGTTTCAGGCGCGTAAAATCGTCGGGCGTGTTTAAAAGTGTACTCGCGATGGCAGAATAACAAAGGACGATCGTAAAGCCCTCGTGGTCCCACGGAGAGCGAGCCGTTTGAAAGATTCTTGCACAAGAGAGCGCGTATCGCGAGGCTGCCGCTACAGGTGACTGTGTACCGTGCCACGGGAATTGATCAAGTAGTATTTAACTTTAATATACCTCGCTTCCAACGAACGAACGATGGAGCCGTATATTGCCGTATTGCGGGACACCCACGCGTCCCTGACACGCACACGCGAGCACAACGATAATATTATGTCGGCCGATCCACGCCCAGGTGCAAAGACACACGTTCCGCGATGTGGTGGTGCCTTCGGAGCAGGCAAATGGGGTGCTTTCGCAATATTCCTTGACGATAGAACGCGACCACGGGGGGAAAAAAGGTCCGACGTGAAAGAGAGAGAAAGGGAGAGAGAGAGAGAGAGGAAAAAAAGAGCCATTATCTCTCTCGTAACTCGGCAGGTGAGGTGCGGAACCCCGCGGCGAGACTTGGTTTACTGCGCTAATTAACAATAAATAGCCGTAAAACGAAGGGAATACCTTTTATTTTCAACGCCACGCGAAGAAACTTCTAGATCGTTTTTTTTTTATTGTACTATTTTGATTATCGGACTATGTTATCATATACGGAAACGATACGATCAGGTTTTGGATCGTTGAGAAAATCAGAAGAAATTCGTTCGTATATGTCATTGACCCGTTAGAATGAATCGACCGATAGAATTTTTTCAGAACGATTCGAAACGCACATTGCCATATCGAACGTATCCACACGCCACTCGTACGGGGAACAGATAAAAATGATCGGTGACTGACATTTAAATGATATTTACACTTTTTCGTAGTTCATTGTAACATTCTCGAAAGCGCACACATCGCCGGGCTAATAAAATCGCGCGTACCGCGATATATTAACCTTTTGCCGAGAGACAGAGAGAGAGAGAGAGAGATCAGCGAAGCGAAAAGATCCAACGATTCGATAACTAAAAATACCCGGTGCCAGTGTACCCAGACAAATCTCGGAAGCCATAGCGAAACCTGCGCGTGCCCGGTAGCCGTACAGTGAACACCATAACATCGGGTCAGACATTGACATTCGACGTGTTACGCAATCACGCTGGATATGTACGTGTGAGATCGTAGCAACGGCGTCGACCAATCATGGACGTTGAAATTGGCAAAAAAAAAAAGAGTATCTCGTCGGTCCGAAGGCGAAGAAGGGAAATCATTCAACGAATTTGACCCGCGGCCACGGACATTCCAGGGTAAACGGATTCCGCGAACCTTCTCTAACACACGCACACACAGGGGCGTGTCTAACGCGGTGCTCCACGTGCAGAGAGATCCCATGTGAAAAATTATCGCCGCGTTGCAATGGCAACAATCCTCAACGATACATATGTGGTTCTGTTACCGCGGTAGGAACTAACCTTGCGATCACGCAACACTTGTATTCGAAAGCAACGCTGGATCGACACTACGTCTTGGGATCTAGAGGAAGAGTGGAAAATCTTCCTATGGATATCCGATGTAATCGGTACACCTTGATCGTAAACGAATATACTATCTGTCGCGTGGAATTATTTCGCACGGTAAATAATTTATTCACATCCGGAAGAATCGATCCATGAAATAATCATCGTTTCTATTCACCTATCGTACGATTTTACACCTTGATAACGAAATTTCTTTTCCCTCGTTTTTCTTCAACAACCAGGGTTCGGCCTATAGATTAACTCGTTTTGCAAACGTCGTTCCGGCAGAGAAAGAGAGAAAGAGAGAGATCCAGCACGTGATCGGTGTCTCATAGATAAAATGTTAATTGCCGGTATCTGTGTAACCCGACTATCGGAAATATCGACGGTTTATCATCGACCAAACGTTCTGATCGTCGTTGTGTTAGTTTTACGGATCGAATCTCCCGGCATGTGGAGCAAGTGCGCCGTATTGGACACACCCTTCGTAGCTCGTGTGAGATAGTGTGCAACTGTTAGCCTGCACACCGAAAGGATCAGTCTATTCGAGGGGAGATCTCCGGTATGCAGGGCCCACACCTCCTGAGCATTGCACCCACAGGCTGACCTACACACAGAGACTCAACCACCCAGGCTATGCCGTATTCACCGCCACGAGCCCGTATCCCGTTTCCATCGAAAGTTCACACTAATGGCATTTGCTCTACGCCACACTGACGTACGCGGCCCGTCGGGACTATTACGATTTATTAGCTCACGTATCGCGGGCGTGTTCGCGACTCTGTTTAACGACGCGATTACGCTGGATCGTATCGATCCCTTATCTATAACCCCTTTTTCTATCGACGAACCCCTCGTGATAAGGGCTTGTTTACAGGACTCCGTTGGGAGAGACTTGTCCGACACTTACCTTCGACATCTTTAGATTAACGTTTGTTAAACTTACTTACCACCTGATTTCTGAGTCGATAGAAATATAATATATCTAACAGAATATCTATCGCTTAATACGTTGATAAAAATGAATTCCGATCGGTGTAGTCGAATTACCTCGGAGAGTTCACGAGAGATCGATAGGTGAAGCTAGGGAAATCGAGATATAGGTCGATGGCGAGGTAGTATCGTGAGGTGGTAAATGAAAGGGACCCCCCTGCGAATGTATTCATAGTGTACGTTCTTTGGAAGTTAGTTGCACTTTGCTTTATGGTAGGCGGGATCATTCACACCTCCGCTCCAACAGAGGCCAAGCCGATTATAGCTGGGTTAAAGAAAAGGAGTCAAGACTGCACGTAAGAATTGGATCGCATTCCCCGCTCCATGGGGCATAAAACCGTTGAGATAATATTGCCAGATAGGTTATTTATTGATATCTCGGGCATAGGCTGCCTTCTCGGCCACGATGCTCTATGCTCGGTGTGCCATCACGGAAACCTTCCGCGAGATCGCATAATGCCCGCTGGAACTTGTATCTCTCTCTCTCTTTCTCTCTCTCTCTCTTTCCCCTTTCTCTGTATACGAAACCGCCCGTGTAACATCCTGCTGGGGAGCAGCTACGGTACCGTTGATAGCTCTGAGAGATGCGAACGAGATTCGACTCGTTCTGGTCTCGTCAAGAAGTGCCACGCTCCATGGTGAACCATAGAAAGTACCAAGGTCTTTCAAATTTTCGTTTTCACATTGATTTTGATATCACTCACCGATTAATCTGACAATTAATCTAAAAACATTGGATAAATATATATTTGAAAAAAGGAAATAAAGAAGAATAGTATAATAAAACAGCCTGTTATAAATCTATGCAATTTTTAGAAGAAACTAGGAACCATTAATTTCGCCTATCTCGATAGTTCCACGATTAATTATCAATATTCTATCAAACTTTCGTCACAGTGTTACCAAGCATTCCAGGACAAACACTGATATTAAACCCGCGGGAGAAGTGGACGCGAGTCGATTTCACCGCGACGTGAAATTATCACGATCCAAGAATGCATTTTCTTTAAGGGGGGGGGGAACGTTCGAAGAAAAAAAAAAAAAGGAGAAAAACCTCTCCGTATCTTATCCGTATCCTATTGTAAGATACATAGACACGATGGTATGCCATAGAACGTGAGCGGCTTTCACGTAGGTACTTGGAAGCTGTCGTCCTATCGCTCCCCGATTCCAGGAGTAAAATTCCTAGTGCTTTCCCTCCGCGAGCGATCACGTCCAGGTAACACACAACACGCCTCTGTGTAGGTTTTCGGTGTAGGTGTAGGACGTAGGCGCGATATATCTCTTCTCACGCGGAATCGTATCTGCGCGGATCTGTTACCAGCAACCACGGCTCCGGTATCTATTTAGAAGCGTGTGGCAGGCGAATACGCGAATATTCGCGCGGGTACTTTCCAATTTCTGTATTCCCGCCCTCTCACTCCGTTTTCAGCGGGTCTCTCGCCGTCGTCCGTCCAGATCGCTCGCTCCTGATTTGCATATGCAACCGATGACTTTCCACGCCTTCGATTTCTTGAAATCTGTCGCGTTTAACCTGATCCCGGTCATCGATACGCAGAATGTGTTTGTTTACCGTTAGAGAACGCTGTCACCGGACGATTGGTGATCGATTAAGTTTCACGGGTCCTGTTGACGCGTTGAATACCGCGGAGGTCACCGGTGACCGGCGCAACTATTTCTAACGATCGGTAGAGAATTGCTGTTATAGTAAATGTTGGTAATTAGACACTTTTCGGTACTAATATCGTTACTATAACGGTATGAAGAACTTAACGCGTTATAAAAGTATCTATAAATAGTTCTATTTATATACAAAATATACATTCAAAGTATTCACATTGCGATATTGCGAATCTATGGTAGCGCCATTGGAAATCCATAAAAAATTCGAGTGGCATTCATATTCTACCGAGCTCGAAGTAGATACTTCCTACTAAAATGTGGCGGTAAATTAGAAGACAAAAACGTGCAAAGATTTTCCCGCGCGGCAATGATTCACGATCGCCGTGTCGATTACGTAGAATTAATTACAAGAACTTAACGACGTCAAAGTTGTGTGTGCCTCTGAAAAGTCATTGGCTGAATGGGTCTAAGGACTCCGTAGAAGAGACCCACTTTCGCAACGACTTTTTTTTCACGCGATTCGGTCAACGAGTTCAGACGTTTCTATTGGCCGGGTCGCCGCGGTGGATTTATTCATTTAAATACACGTCGACGACAAAGGTCGGCGTGGAAAAAGCAATTAAGTGCACGCCGCGTAACACACTTTCCAAATACGGCGCCGTAGGCTTACGCTTAGAATTGTTTACGCGGTGCAGCAAGGTTCCTGTCCATCTCTAGACGAGCGTTGCACCAATGGACAGACGTTTTATGGGGTCCGCGTGAAATAGAAAAATAGCTAGGTCACGGTGGCCGAGTTAAAAAAAACACACACACACACAGAGCTCGACAACTTTCCGCCTGACGAATCACAAAGAGTCTGTCGAAAATATTTGATTATCGAGTTATCGCTAGCGATTAACACTCGCGATTCTCGGAGAGCTAATTTTATTCGAGACGGTGGCAGTTTTGCGGCAAAACAGTCTGGGTTGCGTAACACGTGCACGTATAATCGATATCCTAATTAACACGGTACGCGAAAGACCACCGAGGGGCGTGTTATTAACGGTGTCGAAACGTAATTGATTTTCCACGGTGCTGCGATGATTACAGAGATCCTCTCGATCTCAAAGGAATTATCGTCATTAGCACGAACCATCGAAACGTCGAAACGTCGGCGAAGAATCGCTACGGACGGTTATTCATCTTCGTCGATACTTCGTCAATCCACCTGAAGTTGAGAAGGTCGAGACGAGTGGTTATGTAATTAGCCAAGTGAACGCTGTTACGAGAACGCCGTGGTACCGTGTGGGTGGTCCACGACCACTGCTGGCAAACAGTGGCACAATACCAGTCGTATACATTACATGTCGATACTGCGATCGACTGTAACCTATTACTCACCGGTTCCTTGCATGCCTGCTGTTGTCTGTATTTTCTGTGCCACTATACAGCTTTGAGTGCCGCATGAACTATTTTTTACCCCGTTGAATACATTTTTATATTCCGCTTTTTTGGCGAATAACCATAATTGAAAAAAGGTGAAACTGTTAATCGTTGAAATATTCTTCACCAAATTTCCTAGTGTCACGAATAACCCAGGTGATGTGATTGACTATGGAAACAATAAAAGTAGAAAATTCTTTAAATAAAATGTACAGTCTAGTCTCGATAATTGCAAAAATAAACGTGTTAACAAGTTCCCCGACGATACACCGTGAAAAAGTGAACAGCGTTCGTTTTGCCATTGAGACGAGCCCTCCGTTTGATCCTGAAATAATTGTCAACCCATTCCCATGGCGGGTAACGGTGGAAACTATCACATCCACCCGGGTTGAACTTGAATCCACCGCGACAACCGCGCGCGCTATCTACTCTATTCAAATCGCAATAAATACTCGTAGCCGTCTAACGCGGCTGTACCTTGTTACTTACTTTTTGATTCGGTCTCCCTTCGCCGGTTTCGCAGAAGAGATTACCCGCGTATTTTGCATACTTCTGACCACGCTATCGATTATAACGATCAGGTGCTTAAAGCGTGTCCCGCAGCAAGGCCGCCGCGGACTTATCCTCGGGGACATGCTGCGAGTTTATTAACTCGCGCCAGTGTTTTGCACCGCACTTTGTTACTCCACCTGACAACGTAATCTCGGTACACGTTCGTTCGTTGCACGTTCGGTAGTCCGCAAATAGATCACTTATGTCGCGAGCGAAACGGAGCGTTACGGCGGTCGTTGGAAGAGGACCGGAGACCTTCGTTTCTTTTTTTTTATTTCACATCCCCGTCCCACGCACAATGTCACCGCGTGAAATCGGAAAGAACCGGGGGGGAAAGAAACTTTCGAAGCGTCGAGACGATCGACGTACGTGTAATCTGATAACGATAGACGTGACTACTAATCAAACGAATATCGTCGACAAGACTATCTCGCGGGAACAGGTCCTAATGAATTGTTTATCGGATCGTCAATGATAAGGTCGTGAGATACTAATTCCATTTTGTCGGTAAAACATCAGGGTTTCCGATGACGAATTATTGTGAACGTTTTTACCAATAGGAGACAACCACGCGGATTGTCACTAAGGTCCTCGAGGTCACGGAGATACGGTCCCAAGTCATTTTGTTCCGTATATGTTAAGTATGTTACACGTAGATTATGCTTAGGCATGTTTGACTGAACATAATCGTCTCCTTCCCCGTTGCGCGACCCACTTCGCAAGGTCGTGGGATCAAGTATCCAGGAGGCTCTGTAACCTGCCGTTCATTGTGTTTCTTTCGGTAGACCGTGGTGCCAACGTTCCGCGGGGAATTTAATAATTCTAAATAGATAACCATCGAGGCACTCGATCGATTTACGCTCGACTAAAGATTATAAAACGGCAGGGCCTCGCGATAAATCTTTCCGCAAGAATCTCTCTACGGCGAAACACAATGGAAGAATAAACATCAATCGCGAGTGGGGAAAGAGAAAAATAGAGGTGGTATAATAATAATAATATTAAGAAAAAAGAACCATACACCTGTTAAAGTCTATATTTACCGTTTACGTTGTATACTTTCCTCGTTATAATCTTCCAACGAGAACCGAGAATAACGTTGCTGCGTGCAACAGAAGTCATATACGTACATACACGTGTGTATGTACATGTGCGCGCGTGCGTGCAAATGTGCGCAAGGACAACGATGAGGACCACTCGAATGAGACAAGTACGGTATTGCGCCAGCGTGGTTCTCCATATTGGAAGTGGACTGAATAACTTTCAGGAGCTGCACGGGTTGCGAAAGGGAAACAATCGTGCGGCCAAGCGGCAAGGAGACGAAGGTACCACACGGGAACGAACGACCGGGCGTGTAAGGTGTCCGTGTAATCGTGGTGTGTGTATATGTATGTATGTATTTATGTATGTATGTATGTATATCGATGGCAAAAATCGAGGCCTATCTTTTTCACCGAATAAAGGTCGAGCATCGATCGTTCCCGTGTTTAACCGTGGCCGGAACAATGCCGGTAAATTGACCGGTGTTTCTTGACGCGATACCGATCGATACCTATCGAAATTTCCAGGCCGGATCGCCGACCGATCACCGTTCGATTCGTGCGAGAAAAATGATCGACTAGCCTTGCACGAATTCGCGGTACGGACCCCGATAGAAATTAGAAAGGCACACGCCGCCCCGTTTCCGTCTTTAATCACGGCGCACGACTATCGGTTGGAGGGAACGAGAGGAAAATTTTCTGTACTCTGTACTATTTCGATTCGAACGGAAAGAAAAACTATGGCCGTGATCGAATTCAGGACCGTGTCTGAAACGTGATTGGGTAATATGGATAACGTTGAGATACCGGAACGATTGGTAGAACGAGTACCTCGGTGGAAAAGTTTGTTACTCGTTTTCATCGCGATCTATAAATTCCAATGTTAATTGATTCCGGTGTCTTTATTTATTTCTCGTCGATTCTATTTTTATCGATGCCAGCGGAGTTTCGTGTCAGCGATTGTTCGCGAGGATTTTTCCAAATTATCGTCGATCGCGGGGAACGTATTTATCGCACTGTCGAGCTTTGTGCCGCTCCCGCGTGTGCGCGTGTCCGTGTGTATGTACGTGTGCGCACACGTTGTTTCGTTAAATCGCATGCCTGTTCGTCGTGGACCAACAGTAAACGCTTGTCTTTCGTACGTAATGTTGCTTGTAGTACCCCTCTTGTTAATGCCGTCGAAGAAATTGCATGTTCATTCGACGCTCATCCTATTCTAATGCTTCTTTAAGTCATGCAAAAAGAGAATACGTTGCTTGTAGAATACAACGCGGCCGTAGACCACACTGACGCATTCTAAATCCACACGTACGTTCGCGTCACCCTTTCTTTTTTATTTTTTTTTTATTTTTCAAACCGAAGTCACCTGATCCTCCACGCTCACTTGGAACTCCCACGCAAACGCGAGGGGACACTTCGGTAGTTTCGTCATACCCGGTAAACGTTCAAAGTTCACCAGTGTTGCGCGTCCAATTAACAAATTGTAAGTTTGTCCAATCGAAAGAGAATACATTCGAACGAACGTTTGTCGCGCGATTCTCCGCATCGTTTGCGAAACGTTTCTGTTTTCCGCGCGTTTATGATTATCCTCGTTAACGTCCTCTGATTTCACTTCCCCCCCCCCCCCCCCCCCGTTAATGTAGCAACTGCGAGTGATCCCAGGGTGTGGGACACACGAATGTTATATAACGGTATCGTGGAAACCCTGTGCGCGCGCGGTGTTTTATTAAAATTCATCCAGAAACATGTTGAAAGAATGGCGAACACCGGGCTTGTAAAACGCAGGTTGTTTTCCAGCTGCAATCGATAAATTATAATGTTACGCGGTATCTACACCGCCTATTACGGCATTCGACTTACTACACGGCTCCGCGAGTACGTATCACGTTCGACCTGTTGAAGTTAAAAGGAGGCCGACGATATTTCGCGGAACACGTGAAACGATTCGCGTGCAGACCCGAGCCGTTCAGAATTTCCACGTGCTGTCATAAAATTTCTCCTATGTAAAGCGTTACTTCCCGTTTCGCGACGTTTCATTAATTTCCACGTTGATTGAAAAGGTGAGAAAAATTACTCGGTAAAACCAGCATGGACGTCACGTGGCACGCAATTTACCCGAAGGGTGTACATTATCCAACGTTTGTTCCTTTTCCTCTATTATACGTCTTTTCTTTTCCACTTTGATCTAATTATCGTAACCGATCGGTTATTTTTCCTCTTCCTGTGTCGCGGCTTATTACGATATTATGCAAACACAGCTCGCGATGTCTCATTAGATTCCACGGTGATCATCGAAATGGTACGGTGAACGCTGATCTCGTACCGCAAGACATGCCGGATAATATTTTATCCGGATGATCCAGTCTTTTTCCATGTTGTTTTTCTTTCTTTCATTTTCTTTTTTGTTCCTTTTCTTTTTTTTCCATATCTATATATCTCCTGGTATCCCTTTCGATACGTTTCGCTCTATTTTTCCGGGAGTCATTCAGTCTCATCTGGCCGTCGGCATCTGATTAGCATAACCGGGATGCGCGGCGGATCCCATTCAACAGGACTCGTGGCAAGCTGCAATTTCAACATTTGTCCTGCCGCGATAACATCACCTGTTTACTTCGTTTCTGCGTTTCGATCGATTTATCGGTTTTTCCTTCGCCTTGCCCGTTTCGCCGTTCATCTTTATCCATTATCATAACCGGAAGGCAATAACCGGTGACTTCTCTTCCCTCCTCATCCCTTTCCCCCTCCCCTCCGTCCGTTGCATCCCGTGTTATTACAACGTTATGCAAACACCGTGGCAAGAGGCGGTTCATTAAGTTCTCGCGGCTATCGGACGATTCTCCGCTAGTACGTCCCGTGATATCTCCGTTGCCGCGAATTGCAATTTACAAATTACAATGTCGCCCGGTATTCGCGGCGTCGACGTCACATGTAGCTACAGTACACGCGGCATAATGCAGACGGACACCTGTGCTGTGTGCAATCGCCCGAGGCGCCACCGTCTCTCCTTGCTAGACCGCTTGGACCGCGGACCAACGGAGATCAAGAGAGACCGGAGGAGAGGAACGTGTATACACGAGAGGGAGTACACGGATACTTCTCGAGAGGGTTACATACCGTACTCCGTATGGTACCCGGTGCCAACTTGTACACCCACACCGAGTCAGACCGTTGCCACGGTTCACTTTCCGTTTCGTTCTTTCCGTCTCTCCTCCTACCAGCGACGGCGTTCCTTTTCGTTGTTTTTCGCACAGCCTCTGCTTCTCTACCGTGGCAGTGGTGAATCGATCTGTCTCTGTCTCTTTCTCTCTGGTCTTTTGTGTGTCAGTGCCGGCACGTAGAATGGAAACGGACCGCTTAAAATTATTTTTTTTATTTTTTTTTTTATTTATTTTCATCCTACCCCGCGACGACGTATTTTAAAGACTCGTTGTTGGGTGCTCAACTTCGCACCGGATATTCCCTGGGTAGATAAGAGATCGAATAACGATTCGTTCATGATGATTTATGCGATCGATTTTTCATGGATGTTCGTTTTTTTTTTCTCTACCTCGGTTGTTTCGCGAGACGACTAGTTTCGTAACCGGATATCACGTTGGCGGTAAATTCGAGATTGATCACGCGTAGGCATAATTGTGGATACACACACACACACACAGAGGGAGGGAGGGAGAGAGGGTTCGCGATGATTATTAAGTAAGAGACACCTGTCAACTTTAACGTCTATGCATTATTACGAAATCGTCGCTGAACTATCGGCTCTCGGAGTTACCGCGGCCGACGTTCTGCTCTGACAACCACTGATTTCATTCTACGAGGTGTCAGGACCGATTTACGACGCGACATGAATGCCGATAACCTGGCAGGGCGTATAACTCATTTTCTTCGTGGCAGTGCCAGTGCACAACGCGCACGCGCGCGCGCGCACGCCTGCCCGATTTCAAGCATCCTTTTTCTCACCTACGATAAAGGGACTCGCTGCTTCGCACCACCGAGGCGTGGTGAAACAAAACGATCCGGATCGCCGTCGAGGCCAGCCAATTTCCATTTAAAGTTTTACCGTTCGTCGTTAGTCATTTTCAAAGCTGCGACCGGTAAATTCCATCGCTTCGCGAGCCTCCGAATCGTTTCGTGCTTGGCACGGAAATACGACGGTGAAAGGATCGAGAATTCGAAACAATTCCGTCTAGGATAACTTTCCTGTATCCTAGATACATATGTTAGACGCTCAATATGTTTCCGATGAGAAATTCTCAAGGACGTATCTGAGTGCTGAGGGTTTTTATATATATTTAGAATCATCTTTTCCTAGGATTTCGAAGTTTTTGTAGAATGGAAGAAGGTGTCACGGAATACACCCGCACCTAGGCAATTTAACGCAGGCTTTTTCTCACCTGGGTAAGGTCGACTTCCATCTGGGCGTGGTAGATCGGAGCCCACCTTTTCACGTCAGCTATCCCCTGAAACGCTGCATTGTTCTCCGCGTATTTACTTGCAAATACGAAGGTTACGATATTAAAAATTCCATGGGAAAGAGAGAGAGGGAAGAGAGAGAAAGAAAAAAATAAGGATAAGGTGTAGCAGGAGATAATCATAATTTTCACGGCAATGATTATTTATTACCAGGTACGACCCCACCGTACGCGGACCCCTTGTATTACGACTCGCGGGGACACTTAACATTTAATAACATTTCAATTACATCACAAAGTGACCACGTTGCTTTTCCATTGACGCGCGTTAAATCATTCGTTCAATATTCCATGGAATGTGTCCGACGTCGATAGTACTTACATACAAAGACACCGCTGTATTGAAAACCTTTTAAGATCACGTATCGGGCGGAGGGATAAATCAAATCGATATACGAGTGCCAAGTTACGTACTGAAATATCATAAAACGTTTTACGAGTGTCGGTACGGATGATAGATTCCCGTGCATTCCAACGAATTACCGACGAAGGGGTGGGTGGGAGGGATTACTTCATACGCGAACCAATAAGGCAAGCACGCGACCATTACGCGCAATGGTTGAAAATCCTTTCCATCGACGATTCGATGAAGTATGCGTCACCATCGCGGATTATAAATCTACGGCGGGAACGACGCCGTTGTTGTGTACTCGCGGCGAGTGAGCAAGCGATTTAAAACATCGTTTTTCTCACTCTGGATAAGGCTAGTTTATACCTAGGCGTGGTAGATCCGAGCGATGTAACTCACAATGCCGCGACAACAAATCCACTCAAACTCGCATTGTTCTTCGCGTCCTGTCTGGTAAATATATATGTATATATGTATATAGTATATATATAAATATATACTGTGTATATGTGTATATGTATATATGAGGCAGACGTGAAGGATCTGTTTCATCTGTGTCGGTGCGGAATGTGTCGCGCTCCCGGTGCATAAATCTAAATGAGTCTGTATTAGTGATACCGCACTCCGTTGCTAGATGAACGTAGGAGATATCACCAGCCGGCCGAGAGATTCTAAAGGCATCTAGTGGTATCTGTATTCCGTGTAAGATCACGATCCACCGCGAAGAAAGTCCTCGATGAGAGATAAGGGGTAACGTTTCGAAACAACCTCGAAGGACGGCGAAGTACTGAAAGCGATAATTTGTTGAATAATATCCTGAACACCGTGGAAGCAGGTCGCGGGTGAAGAATTTCCTGAAACGAATCGAATAACCCCGCGGCGGTCTGTTGCGCATTGTTTTCGCGACGGCGGACAGGTTCATTGTTCAAGAGTAAGAAAAATTAGGAAATATGAAGGTACGATGATGTCACTGCGCGGAGATAATAATAAGACTCTGTAGGCATCGTTGTTCCATCGACAAGTAGGTTACAAGGATACGAACGCCCCGTACGTACGTACATGGTGTATCGAAACGGAGGAAACATTTTTATTTTTTCAAGACCATGGGGATTAGCGCACCTTTCATTTTTGAAGAGCGCTTTAACGTTGACGCGAAGGCAAATTTTCAAAAAGTTAGGGAAATGCACAGCAAAAATGTATTTTTCGTAAATCCCACAAAGCCAAGGTATCGATGCCAAGCTACTAAATCGGTTAAAAATAAATCGCATCGCAACAAGACTATTATCTACCCGGGAACCAAGGTCGTTATTATTATCCCTCGATTTTTACCATTCGTACGTTTTCTTTCTCGCTCATTTTTCTCTCATTCTTTTTTCTTTACGAACGGTAAAACATATGAAGCGGTCTCGGTCGACGTGTAATCAGTCAAGAGCACTTACGCGCTAACGAATATATTCAAGGAAGACCGCGCCGCGGCTGATCGATAGAGTGGACGCAGTACCCTTGGTGTCGATAAAAAAGATGAAGAAGAGGACGAAGAAAAAGAGAGGAAAATGAGGAGAAGGCGAGGACGCATCGACACGTCGTGCAACGAGTTTCGAAGCTAATAGCCTGCGAGTAGATCGCGATCCCTCTTCGCTGACCGACGTCGAATTACTGACCGGACCTCGCGGCACTGCGCATCCGAGTGTACTTTAATTGGACGATCGTAATCAGATAATGGCGGGGAATTAATAATTCTACGGAAGAAGAAGAGCCGCCTGCCGGAGACCAGCCAGCCGCGACTGACTTCCAAGTAATACCATCGCGTTAGACGGTACCGACACTAGCATACCGTTAACACGCACACCTTTGCGAGATCGTTTAGCCCGTAGGTAAATGACACAACACGTTTCTACGACATCTATCGATTTTCAACGACGAATTTCCTGTTTCTCGATCGACTAACGAAAGAGGCTCAAAAGTATTTGAAAAAAAAAAAGAAATAAACGTGGAAATTCTAGGTAATAAAGAGTGATACCGTGGGAGGGAAAATAAGAGAGAAAGATAAAATAAAAAAAAAAAAGAGGTACGAAGGGGATTACCCCGGTGATGCGGAATTGATTAAAATTTTCAATGCTTTGCATACGGGTACGCCGTGATAGTTGGAGATGGTAAAGCGCTTAATATCGTGCGCGGCAAGCCATTTATAACCCTAATCGCGGCATTACACGTTAATCTGAGATAAATCAACGACGCGGCTGCCCGATCGGAACGTCGTAGAAAATGATCGACGATGTTTTTCTAGCGTTTCCTTTTGTCGGAATCATTCACCGTGATCCGCGCTTACGTGCTTGTCGCGGATGTTCCCGTGCAACGTACATTCCCGTGGATCATTAAGACCAATCGATGAACGTTTCTGCATATATTTCATGTCTCCGCTCGATGATACCGGTGACAGTGGAGGGCAACGTAATACACGCGACGTGTTTCTCTCGCGCGATGACACATACACGTACATACACGGACGTCACATCATGCACGAACGAGGCACGTGGGAGCTACGCGATAGCGAGGGAAAACAGCCAACGAAGAGATACAAGTTACACGAACAAGAATTTCAAACGTGATTTAACAAATGTACTATCATCTGAAAAATATCTTTGACATTGATAATTAAAAAAAAATTTGAATAAAATTAATTCTATGTCAAAAGAATTAAAATACAATGAAATTAGGGTGGAATAAAATCACCGAAATTTCTCTCGTGACACCGACGATCATAATTATACAAAAAGAAATCATCGTATTAAAAATTAAGTGTCCGAATTTCGTCATCGCCCGCGGCAACAACGGGAAAAGCAGGAAAGCGAAGAAAAAAGAAAGAGAGAGCTCACGTAAACGAAGGGGAATTACCTGGGTAATGCGTACGTGCATGTACTCGATGCATCGAGGGGAGACGGCTCTCACTTTCACGGAGTCGCCGTGACCGAGATAAAGATGGTGGCAGCGCTTTACCACCACCATACACACGCTGAACTGACCACTAACGTCTCTGCACCATATATGGCTACCGTGTGTACAACCACGTACACAAACTTCACCGAATGTGTGTACATTACCTGTGTATATTTATATTTGTATACATATATGTATATAGAATATGTATATACGTGAGTACATACATACACACACACAGACGTACGTACGTACGCATACAAGGATACCGTCTAGGCACAGGTAGCCGTCTCGCATGTCGACAGATCCGAAAGGATCGATAGATCAGTCCTTTAATTACGGCCTGTATACTGGCTCGGCTTGACTCTCGGTTGCCTAGATCCGATCGTTGTGTGGTGGTGCCCTACTGATATATCCGTGTATGTGTGTATGTGACGCACTGACCGTACCGGCTGGTAGATGTTAATCAAGACTGTGTCACTTGTTAGTTACGTACCCTAATTGTTTATTATTTTGCATCTTTCCGGCGGCTGATCATTTCTCTCTCTCTCTCTCTCTCTCTCTCTCTCTCTCTCTCTCTCTCTTTCTCTCTGTCCTCTCGTATCTAATTGCGACACGGACGATGGTTTGAAATGCGAACGGTGGATGGAGAGACTTATGGTTAATCGGGGATTTAATGTAATTCTCGAGTACGGTGATAGAAAAATGATGGAACCACTCGGAATGAAATCACGCGGGAATCGATACCGGAAAAACTGGAATTCTTGCATACCTGTAAAGGCCGGCACGGATCGTTTCAACCTGTTACACAAATTATTGATGTAGATCATGTAAATCGTACCGCGGTGCGCGGGATCGATATACGTACTTTTTCTTTTTTCTTTATCGACCGTAGGAACCTGTATATCATGGGAAAGTCAGTTACATTCTACGCCGTTCGAACGTGGAACATGGAATTCGCGAACCAGTCGTTCCGGTGGATTTTAAACCTGTAAAACTAGCCGGTTCTTTTTCTGTCTCTCGTTCGATTCTGATTTACTGTAATATATCGCTTCGCTTACGTTAGAAACTTTTCAATATCTATGAAAATCCGAATCGCGAGCTAAGTCCGTACGCAAGTAAAAAGGAAAAACAAAAAAAGAAAAGTAAAGAACCCATACACTTTACTGAATCCGAGCGGTGAAAAATACCGAATGATTTATATTACACCGAGGCATATATTCCAGACGTTTGACATAATTCAGTACGGTTGCTCACGCAACGCATTCTTAATGGAGAAACGGTACGTGTCGGGGCCTCTTTTTTGGAATACAACAGGACAAGCCAGCTGCACCTGCAGAAATCTGAGGCAACAGGGAGGCGCGGGCATTATTTCAGAACGGGGAAATATGATTCCTACGGCGCGCAATAAAAGATCCTGAATTTCGTAATATCTCATCGAGAGGCCGGGAGCAACGACGTTAGAGGGCCCTTCGCTCCGACACAAAGAAAACCCCGCGTGTAGAAGAAGCCTAGGTGTGCGCGCAAACCTCCGAGGAATGATTGCGAACCGTGCGAGAACGCCCGCCCGTATAGAAAATCGAAAGTGGATTCTTAAGATTTGCCATACGCGAGGAGCCACTCGATCGTCGTTGCGTGGACCTGTCCGAACCCTATAAGGATCCATCCTCGATCCACGAATCTATTCCTTGATTCTATATTCGACGGTGATTCATCCGGCGCCAAGCTTCTTCCGTAGAATATATATTTTTTTTCTCTCTTAAAAATTTTAATTTTATTCTTTTTGTTATATACCAAGCCATCGAGAATTTGATCGGTATTAATCGCACGTCCGAAGTGAACGCACACGACTATCCGTGTATGTAATATGTGTAACGAAACTATCTAAATATACGCAAGGTCGCTGTGGCGGGAAAAGGATTTACATTAAAAAAAGGTGAAAAAAAAAAATAAGGAACATCTGTCTCGACATATTCTCTCGAGTCATTTGTCACACGTCCTCTGGCGTCGGACTTGCCAAGGACAGAACCACTTCGTATATTCCGCCGTCGAGGTTTTCGCGTTCGTTATCATCGGGTTGTCCTCGCGTCGAACGAGCAAAGACACCGCGGCACTTTTGGTTAACGATTTCGTGAGGATTTTCTCCGTCGGGTCCGACGGAAACGTACGGGTCGATTGATTTACGTCGGACGGACGTCGATTTACGATTACATTTTCGCGTAATCGCGATGTTATCGGGCGTTGACGGCGTCGTTCGTCGTTTCTAAACGCGCGACGTCGCGACGCTCCGGCCAAAGGTCCTGATAATATATATTCAGACCTGTCGCGGTTATAATTCACGGGTCGTTATAGCGACTCGGCGAGTGTCAACAGGAAAACACGAGGCTTACAAGCGGTGTCTGGTGCCACGAGGACCCGATCCCACCGTAAGCTACTTAATACAGGATTAAACGTGCTCGACGGTTGAACTCGGTGTAGACAAGTGACACAGGATTAATCCGGCAACAGGTTGCCATTTCTATGGATCTCTTTTGCCTCGTTTTTCCCATCCGGTCGTGTTTCTATCTCGTCCATCTTCGCTTCCTTTAAACATCGTCGTTATCGATCGTTAACGAGATCGCGAGGATTTGCGCGGGGAAGTGATTCATCGTTGGTGAAATTAAAATTTTAACGAATTTGGAAAAAAATGGGGGTAGAGGGAGAGGAGAGGAAGAACGGCGAAGGAGGAATAAATAATCGATACCGTTTTCATATAGTTTATTCGTTGTATAATAGTGACTCAGGATCGCACCATATTTAGATGTAAATTAATGAAAGAGAATCACGAATGAAAACCATCCCGGTTTCACGCGATATCGCGCTGCATGAATTTGTTTAAGTAATTAATTAGCCTGAATAAGATTTCTTATGTAATTTATAGCACCGGCATAACCTATTTATCATACGACCGCGAAAAATCTCCGGGATGATTTAATTCCAGTTAATTAAGACCACGTTTGTACGACGAGTTATCTCGTTTTCATGTTACACGTTCACCTACATTCCCTATTTCATCTGGCTTTCTAAAGAGTTTCCCACTTTTTCGTCTCGTTTCGTTTCCTTTAATCTTATATTTTTTTTTCTTTGTCAACGGGTCGCGGGCAGAACCGTCGTCCGCGTAATCTGGTACGAAGCGACCATCTGTTTATTTGCATTATGCATGAAAAGACATTATCTCGCGCGGATAAACGAATACCGGAACCTTGAGGCCGACGTAGATTTATACGGTGCAAAAACCGTACAAATTATTAAACATTATTTTCCCGTATAATTTACTGCGCCTGTTGCGGCTACCCGTCGATAAACGAACCGCCCGGGCACGATTGTAAACCTCTGGTCGAATGGAACGATGTAAGATTATTATTGAGCAACCTATCTTTCCGTCTCTAATTTTACGTTCACCCCGCTGCTATACGTGGTGTATCTATTCATCTCGTTGCACCTGCAACGGACCTCCGTGTATTTTCGTAACTGATCGACGGGCACGTAGTCTACGTTTCGCGGCCCTATGCGAAAAGTCGTTAACGCCGTCCGATTGATCAACGAGAAGGGGGAAGGGTGACGGGGGAGGGGGAGGGGAAGGGGGGATCGCGAATCAAATACACTTGACTACGACCGTCCCGTTCACACGGTACAAATTCGCGGCAAACAAAACGGGACCGTACTTTCAATATTGCCTTCACCTGCAGATCCGAACCGGGGTACCCCGGCACCCTTCACCAACACACCATAAACGGTGCCCCGGTGTGCATACGTAGACGCGTAGTCTGCATAGCGTTTCCACTATATGCGTATGTAACAATTCCGTATGACGTCGATCAGGTTTTCCCGTAGAATTCACTATACATACTTATTATATTAAAATATTTTATAATCGCAAAAACACATCGAATCCTTCGTAGCGTATTTTCCTTTTCCTTCCAAATTCTTTGTTCGATCGTTGATCAACATAGCCGCGGCAAAATCACAGGAGAAGCGTGCGAAATCGAAGCTCAAACGGATCCGTCGATGCCGCCGTTGATCATCGCCGATAAAAGAGTATCTCGCGCGGAACGGATTAATTTAAATATAATTAACGGCTCCCCGCTGCTGCGGCGGGTCACGCGGTAATAAAATCGTACCCACGTACATACATACATACATACATACATACCCGCCGCCGATGGTTTACCATATCATCGTTCGTATACGCGCGCGCGTTATGTATATACATACATATATACAAAGTAAGCAAACGTTACCAACGGGAACAAGCAAACACGAATTAATCTACGCTCTTACACATGTAACGTACACACGCGGGTACCCCGCGTCGGTGTCGTATAGTACGGGTGTTGCGCGGACGGTATATACCACTGCGTCACGGTGAAAACGAAACCGATATCTCTGCAAGATCTGCGCCGGGGCCAAAGGTCATCCACGGGGGGAATTGCTTTATTTAATAAGCCGCGGAGGAAGGACGTTAATAAAGCGGCCAGAGATAAATAATATGGAAAGGCGAGCCGTTCACGTGTCGTATCCCTCTCCCCCCTCCCCTATGTCTCTCTCTCGCTCTCTCTCTCTCTCTCCCTGCCACCCTGTCTCTAATACGAAACCTGTGCTACGTCCACCGAAGCATCGGTTAAGCAATCATTGAAGTCCGACGGCGGATACGAGGTGAAAGAGAAAGATTCGAGTGGGACAGTTCTTTTTTTTTTCTTCTTGCGGCACACTTTTGTAAACCCGGCGCAAATAGTCGGGATATTGTTCCTGGGACCGAGGTAACCGTTGGGATTGTTCATTGTTTTTCGTTGCATTGGCATTACGTTCGGGTGCGCGAGATGTTATTGTTGGTGTGCGCAATAATTCGAGTAAGTTTCATCCAAGGGAAAGTGTCTGCATCGGAATACTTTATCGTTGTTGTCAAAATACTTCTTTTCATGACGAATCTAAACGGTCACGCCACTCTAATAACACTGTACAACAAATTGAGACTTATGGAAAATTTCCCAATATCCATTGGGTTACACCTATAGACTTTCTCGCCCTGAAAACGAATCCGGCAGCAGAAATGTTCTGTAACCCTCAGTTTTTGAGAAATTTGAGTTTTTCAAAAATCGGCTCATTTTCGCAAAAATGAAGTATTACGTGAAAACTAGAAATGCTAGAGAGTTCAGGTTAGTCTTAAAAGATAGAGGAAAGTTTGCTGAATATGCTAGTGTATCCATTTATTAAGATCTGTCGTTTTAAACGGTTGTAAATAGTCGTCGAAGTTCAAAAAAGGGCCGATGTACGAATTTTATACGCGATACTTATGCATTTTTACAAAAAACTACTTATCTTGCAGAAATTTGCTACACAGCATCGGATTCTGCAGACATTTCTGAAGAAGAATCCATTCAGAAATAATGTCAGAGCGGTTTTCCATTCGGGCAGGGCGAGAAAATATCCGTCAGCAACGTGCGCACGGTATTTTGCCGCCGAGCAGCCATTGTTCGCCTGGCTCGACTCGGCAGTGCCATAGCTACGCGTTATCTACGCCGACAGTACCCTATGCAATAGGCACCTACTTTAAATGTGTTTAACGATCAATTTTTTGTATACATTCTTGAAAAATGAAGGAATTTCACTACCATGGATCCAATAAATATTTTTGCAAAGAATCAGAAAGTATTCTCAGGAACTATCTGTTAAAAGTATTTAACTATAAATTTCTAAAAAGATATACATAAACAATGATCAAGTACGATTTGCATTGATTTCAATTATTGTTTAATAAATTCCAACTATTCCTATACTTGGATAAATGTCCCAAAGTCTCGTAAAATCATAATAATAAAACTCATTTCAGTTAATAAGCAAATGTTCTTGTGCTTTAATTGATTCATATTAAAAAATTATACATATTCGTATACTACACATCGAAATTATTCTGAAAATAAAATTGTAACAATTCATTATAATTCCGGAATTGGCATCTAACAAGTCCTTGTCGAATGTATGAAAAAAATTAATCATTAAACACATTTAAAGTAGATGCCTATTGCATAGGGTACTGTCGGCGTAGATAACGCGTAGCTACGGCACTGCCGAGTCGAGCCAGGCGAACAATGGCTGCTCGGCGGCAAAATACCGTGCGCACGTTGCCGACGGATATTTTCTCGTCCTGCCCGAATGGAAAACCGCTCTGACATTATTTCTGAATGGATTCTTCTTCAGAAATGTCTGCAGAATCCGATGCTGTGTAGCAAATTTCTGCTAGATAAGTAGT
Organism: Mimumesa dahlbomi; assembly: GCA_917499265.3. Lineage (NCBI taxonomy): Eukaryota > Metazoa > Arthropoda > Insecta > Hymenoptera > Crabronidae > Mimumesa > Mimumesa dahlbomi. The sequence goes on along the minus strand of OU824113.1, from coordinate 2,469,288 downwards.
TTTTTGTAAAAATGCATAAGTATCGCGTATAAAATTCGTACATCGGCCCTTTTTTGAACTTTAACGGCTATTTACAACCGTTTAAAACGATAGATCTTAATAAATGGATACACTAGCATATTCAGCAAACTTTCCTCCATCTTTTAAGACTAACCTGAACTCTCTAGCATTTCTAGTTTTCACGTAATACTTCATTTTTGCGAAAATGAGCCGATTTTTGAAAAATTCAAATTTCTCAAAAACTGAGGGTTACAGAACATTTCTGCTGCCGGATTCGTTTTTAGGGCGAGAAAGCCTATAAGGATCACCCAGTGGATATTGCGAAAAAAAAATGGTGTTGTACAGTGTAAGCGAACTAAACTAAAGTTTAACACGTTCCCGCCGGCGGTCTTATTTGTAGTTCTCGGCATCGGACGGCTCTCTAATTCATAGTTTGTCCCATCGGGCGGCGCGGAAAAAAAACACATAAAATTGAATGCTTCGTTTGTACCACTAGTGGTACATGCCGCCCGATGGGACAATCGTGTGTGTACCATCAGTGGTACGCGCCGTCCCACGGGGACAACCCTCTATGCACCACTAGTGGTACATTTCGCCCGATGGGACATTCGTGTATGTACCACCAGTGGTACACGCCGTCCCGCGGGACAACCCTCTATGTACCACTGGTGGTACATGCCGGCGGGAGCGTGTTAAAAGTGATCGGGCAGAACGTAAAACGACTCAATACAAACATACGTAAAACCATCGTCGGACGGAATACAAAATCACGTCGGATCCGTGGCGCGAAATTAGAACGACACCAGACGTGGACGAGAAATAAAGATATCCTGGAAGAGGGGCGCGTGGGTGTATCATTTTTCTTCGCCATCAACGCATACACGCGCGAAACAGACGCCCGGGTTTTCTTGCCGCGGCTTAACGTGCTCAGAAGCGAACTTGTTTCCCTTACTCCCGGTCTGGAATTTTTGTTCTTGTTTTTTCTCTCCCTCCCTCTCTCTCCGAACATCGTCCTTGTTTCACGCACTAACAGAGAAACCCACGAGGGGAATCTCGTCCGGCGGGGTGGGCGTCTTGTGAGAAATGGATTACTCGTCGGTGCGAGTGCTCGTTCGGCCGAGAAATCTGAAATGATTCGAGCACGTTCAAGAGAATGCCGGATAGTCGTTAACCCAGTGAACTCGACGGTATACATACGTGTGTGTAGGTACCCAACGTATGTGCACGTATGTACATACGTATCACACCCTAGTATGTATACATATATACATATGGATACACGTATACACTGACGTGGAACGGTGCGAAGTCGAGAAACAATGAGAGGGAGAGATACCCACCTTGGGATCGAGTTTGGACCGGCGTTGATTCTCGTTGAAACTCACAGCTCACGCGGAGGCGTGCACGGACCCGTGTATGCACGGATTCAACGTCTGCGAGAGCACGATGCAACGGAGACCATCGACGTAACGACCGATCCGCCTACCGCCGGGGAATTTGTCGTTCTTAGTCCCGGGCGTATGCGTGATAGCCGTGCCGCGATTGTCCTCGCGTCTGGAGTTAGGTGCATGATCCTCGATGGAATTCTCTCCCGACATACTGGGTGAGCCTTTCGCGAAATATCACGGAGAAATTACGAGAACTACCCTGCCCATGGAATTCACCTGGGGGGTTTGTCGGAAATCCAACGGGATACGCGAATGTCGGGGATTAAATTGCGAGATGGAATTTTGAATCGATGATCTATATTTGAAATGATGAATATGAATCGTTTTGGATGGATGTGGGATAGATGAAACAATTCTGAGATCTAATTAGTAGTGTATTTAATTAGTCGAGGTAGATTCATTGTGTATTTAGAGCGAAAAAATTACAGGTAATTATATCCTTGTATCTAATATATTAATTGTTGTATAAGAATGAAGTATTTGTAACGTGAGTGGGTAAATGTGGTGTTAAAATATTCATAGAATTCTTCGTTGGAGTAAGATTGCGTGATATTCAGTGACACAGAATTAAAAGACTATTTTACCAGAAGATTCACGTTACGGAATGCCGTTATTAAGAATTCATTGCGATACGCGTGTGTATGCGGTCTTAGCATCGTGTGAGAACACCTTTATCTTCCATCGAGCGCCGTATGGACCGAACGACCTACCACGACCTCGCCTAACTCTGAATATTGCGTCTCGAGAGCCGTGAGTTCGTCTTGAGTATACACCCACGTGTTATTTATCCCGCAAGGTTGTCCTGTTTGGAGTGAAAAGGGCGTTATGTCTTCCCCGGGTTTTCATTAGGTTGTCAAAACGTTCTCGGACGTCCTCGTGCTAATTACATTCTCGAATAAAACACGTGACGGATATGAACATTTCTGATCCTCGATGAAATCTCGTCCAACGTGGGTAATTAAAAGTAAACGGGGAAAGTTACAGAAATACCGATCCCTCGTATTGATATTCGTTACGCGTCTCCGTATGGAGATCTAATAACGGATGATTAGAATTTCTCACACACGTGATCTGAGGTTACGTAATTCCGCGAACGATAAGAAATCCCCTGGTGGACTTGTTTCATCACGCTGATACATAACACGAAAGGCGATATTTCGTCTAGGACCGTGGCGAACGTTCGCCGTGACAAGACACGAAGACTTTCTATTATTATCCACGGCTGTCTTTCCGCGTCGGATTTAAAACGGGATAATAACGAGCGCCATTGTTTACCTTATACATACGTACGTATGTACTTAGATACATCGGTGGACGCGCATCCGCGACAATAATTCAAAAGGCCCTGCGGCGGGTAAGTACGCGTGTTAGAAAGTGATTACGACAAATTGCCGATCGGGCTGTCGGGAAAATGGGATGGGGAAACAATAAAAAATACGAAAAAGAATGGAAAAGTGAAAAGCTGGGAGAGCACGTGCTGGCTTTCGCCAACGAATTAGAAATGCAACGTCTACGGAGACTCGATCGTGTATATACACACACGTACACACATGTACACGTGTATACGTGTGTCCACATGCGCGGGAAAGGTCAGGCGGAAGGAAGACCCTGAATAAAGTGAATAGAGAGGAAAGAACAAAGAGAAAGAGAGGGTAAAAGTAGGCGCTGCAAGTACACGCGCCGTATCGCGGGACACTCGGTATCAGAGATATAGGAATACGGAAGTTACAACAAGTTCACGTTCAACACCGGGCGTTCGCTGGCTTCCACTTCGAAGGCAAGAGGGGCCCTAGGGGTCCCTTTCGCAGACCCTACGGCAGAGTTTATCTCGCGTCGGAGCATTTTCTATCGGTTTATCAAACCCTCCTAATCGTTGTTGGATAATAAACTCGGCTGCTCATTAAAAGGAACGATAATCCGCTCGTCGAACCTTTTCTGCGATCGTGATTCAAACGTCAAACCATTTTCAATCACGTTACCCGTCGAAGATTAACGAGGATCTACGACGGGGCAGGAGTGGTCTTTTCAAAGTTTAAATACCATCGCGAATATACTCTTATCGGATCGACATCGGCGTAATCGTGGATTCTCCGCAATGACTGGGATTATTAGAAAATCGTGCCAGTGGAATCTATCCTCTTCGGTTTTAAAATAATTTACGATTTACTCGTGGTTCTGTGTGACGAGAGAGTCAAAAGTACACGACGATGTTAGACGAACAGGAGTATGGTATACTTTCGAACTCGTATTAAGTAAAACATGTAAGAAACAGTGTAACGTATAAATCATTCATTTTGCACGCAGCCCGTTACTTTTTTACGACGTCGATAATTCCCGACAATTAGTTTTCCAAGCGCTCTCTAAGTAGCCGTCCCGGTGTGAATGAAACGTTCCCCGGGTGTATGTAACTGGTGTAATTTACGTCATCCGCGAGGCCTGTATCGGAAGCAACGGGACGATATACGCACTAATTATCGCGCAAACGCGCATTTACCTATCGGTATTTCGTCATTCGGACAGCACTTTACGTTCGTACTGGCGAATAATGGTTTAATTAAACACCACGTACAGAACCGCGGTGCCGGGCTTGTAAAACTCCTCGGTGCGATTGATTTACAATGGCAGTACTCTATAGACAAGCAGCGTACCAGTGTACGTCGCGAAATAGCCCCGCGGAGAGACCATTCTAGTAAGAAGGCATATATTAGTCCGCGTACTCGCAATTAACCGTTGACATTTACTCCACCGCGCTCTCTTTTTTTTTTTTATTCCACGGCACGAGTCCTTCGGTTCTCCTTTTTTCCCCTCTCCCTTTCGTCTCGCTGCCGCACACGCACCGACAACGTGTGTTTCCCCCCTCTCACCATCCACCCCCCCCCCCCTCTTGCTTATCCAGTCGCTGTATATCGGTCGCAGAAGGACGTATCTTACGTTCCTACGCGGAGGGACAGGTCAGAAGGAAACGAGTTCGCGCCGGACACGAATTACCTGTTCGGCGCAGCCACTGGAACCGTTTCAGAAATTCTGCCGGGTTTCCACGTATCACACTGTGACTCGTTCGTCGTATACGCACCGTACGATTTTCATTTTCCCCTGTGATTTTCACTAGCTACAGGAAATTTGGACAATTCTTCTTTTTTTTATTCGTAGTTCGAACGAGTCTGCGAGAAATCTATGTTACCGATAGTGATGCCCTTTTTTTTTCATTCGAATGTGTTTTTTTTTGTTTTGTCTCTTTTTTTGTTCTCTTAGAGACGAACATAGGAATGTTCTATGACACGTTATTTACGACGGGACACCGTGTCGGTTACGGGGGTATGATTTTAGCGTAGCAACGACATCGAGAGTAGTAATGGCCGGTCGATACGATACGATAACTCTTGCCGAGGCGACAGTGAGGTACGACTGTACACGGTGGAGCGTAGTACTTCATCGAGGGATGCCACGGACGCTGCCCGATTAATTGCCGTGATTAACAGTAATTAATAGAGTTGCTCCGGTAAGCGTGAGCAAGTGCCGTTCGCCGGCCGATTGGCCGACGAATCTTTTTTTTTTTTCTACGCTGCCTTACGAATGAAATCCTGCGTTAGTATTATTTTATGGCGTTACACACGCACCACGGCGAACCGTGGAATGCGATCGCGAATTGTTATATTAATTGGCGGGTGGATTTATTCCGATCCGTCGACGGGCAACATGGAAAATGTCGCAGGGTTTTTTTTTTTTTACCACGCTTATGCAACGTGATATACATATAAAACACGCTTCACCATTGATATCTGTTTTCAATTCGATTTACGCGTGACTTTTTACGATTATAGAGCGCTCGAACGGAAGAAGAGACGATAATTTAAATAACTGTCCTCTGTTACACGCGGAAAATTAAATTAGCGGCTACAGGCGTAATTATAGAAAATTAATATCCGCTCGTATTTTACGCGGCTTTGACAATCGCGGAGTTATAAACATTCCCCCGATCATCCAGCGACGTCCGAGATTAAATACTTGCCTCTCGTGACTATAATTACAAGCACGGTTATGGTGTGCGCTCGACGTTTTTGCCCCGCGAACGAGGCTGTTTTACGCAACGGTGACGTCTTACGCTCGTACCGTACAGAATCCTCGGCACTTTTCAGTTCTAATTGGATATCGGCGGAAAAATGCCGCGGTAGAGACACGGCAATCCCTCGTTACCCGTGTTACGGAAACGAAACATTGATTGAGGCGCCATCGAAGGGTGACAACTATGGAAATTAAACGGACTTGTTACGTCGACTTGTGCAATGATCCGCGGTTAGCTACCTGCTAGTACCCGGCGTGCCGTACACAAGCCACGAATTAAATGTCGTTAATCTTAATAATCAACCGGTCGGAGTGTAAGTAGATTTTTTTTTTCGCGGCGGTCAACGACCCGGCTCGAAATGTCAGCTTTAATCTCGTCCTGGTATAAACTCGATTACGATATCACCTGCAATTAAGTATATTGAATTATACGTCCGCCACGGAATTACTGTACCGACGGAAAAATGATACACGCCTGTTCTTACACGTACATACGTCACACACGCTTGATTAATATTCGATATTAATTATCCGGTTCATAGAAAGTACTTGTGATTTTTTTCTTTAATTACAGAGAACTGCGATCGTTCGATGATAGAATTATCTCGGGGTCACTCGGAAGGGTTGGAAAGGGAATTGATTTCTTTTTTTTCTTCATTCGATTCGTCATGACGAATGTTTTTATATCATTTTCAACGGGGAAACCTGTGCAACACTTTACACGGCCCACCCTGTGTTATTTAATTATCGCGAGCGAACGGCAGATTAATTATAAACCGTATCGCCGCAATGACATTATACAACTCGCGGTTGCAATTAACAGATATCGCTACCGCGTGGCGCGGAGTGTTCGTTTTTTTTTTTATTTTCATTACATTTCTTGGGAAATTGATTGCCCGTATAATATTGCACTTTCCCACCGTCCCGCCAGCAGGTTGCATTTTATCGTATGGTGAATGTGTGTGGCGTCTGGTCACCCGAGGCTCGTAAGGTTGCAGAGTGTAGCATTAACGGTGGCAATTAATTATCTAATATTTATACGTCTCTCGTGAAAACGTTATTCAGCGGAACAACGTTTTTATTGCACATCCTTCCAGCGCTCGATTCGTCGTTAAATCGAATAATTAGATCCTAACGCTAACTCTTACGCGACTTCAACGCGTAAAGTTAATTAAGATCGTTACAACGAATCTGTAAAATTACATTCATATTTCACCAGATAACGAAACTCATAGGAACTATGCGTACTAAGTGAATATTAGATTAATTACAAGATCGATCATTTTATTACGTAACTTCGATTCTATATCGTACACTCCACGATATTACCGATCTGTTTCACGATCTCGTATTAAATACAGTGAAAAAAAAAACATATAAGGAAGATTCTCCTGCCAATGATAATTACACGGCTCACGAGGGGGATATGAAATAATATTGAAATTGACTCTGGCGATCGTTGCGGCGGTCGTTTTGAGCAATGTGGTGCGGTCGTTCGAAAATCCGGCTCCGACGGAGGTAGTCCTCTAATTCGATGAATTAAAAGCACTTATCGGTTCCGAGGATCGGTAGTGCGCGCGGCGCTCTTTATAATCCGTCGGGAGGCGGACTCCTAACGAGGAATAATCGAAAATCGGTGTATATTCCCTATAATTTCCCACGTCCTCGCGCCTTGTTCATGACTCATCGTATCCCGGACCTATCGGCGTAAACCCTTGTAATTACAGCTTGCAGAATTCGCCAAGTAATTCACGTGGGATAGGCAATTCAACGGCGATGTAAATAACCAATAACCATTACAGCCGATGGATAGATGCGGGTTTCCATCGTACGTGTATGTAGAACTCGTGCGTGCTCGTGGTGCGTGCACCACGTGTGTATGTATACATGTATATATGTATGTTGATAGATACGTATGTATGTACATATATGTGTCGCGCTACGCTTTCTGCTCGCGCGCAACATAATTTCTCATTATGCAAATCTGCCGAGAGTTTCCGTGTAAACGCCTAGGGTACTCGGTGGGTACGTCCCCAACGTTGCGACAATAAATTCCATAACTCGATCGCGGAGATTTTCAGGTCGTCGTATCGACAATTCGACGACGTTGATTCGATTTTTTCTTGTGTTTTTTTTTTTATCGCCGCGAGAATAACTCCGGGGAATTCTTGTATAATCGCGGATATTACGGTTAATTAGCTGTATCGCGGTGTCCCGCGTTTGAATCACGATTTCATATTTACACACTCGTACTTAAATAAGTACACGGCTAGGATATCGATGGAATTTTATCTATCGCTCGATTTTACTCAATTAACCAGCGATCGATCGGGTATATGGGCGAATGAGTTCGTTGGTGAAAGTGTTATTAGTTCCAGCGTGTACGACATTAAGAAATACCCGGCGAAACACTTTTTACTTCCGACGAGTGACTAGTGAAAGTGACGGAAGTTGTCCACCGATGTGCTCGAAAACCCATGAGTTTATTCCGGTTTGTTAAGGATCGATCCGGAGTCGGGACGCGTATCACGTGAAATTATTTCCATATCGATCTTTCGCTGTCGCGTAACCGTGCACGATAATTCAGGGAACGTTATGTGCGCGTGGCACACAATGCTATTAATTGCCACGTCCATTGCCGGATAATTCATAGAGTTAGCCCACACGACACCGCGATTGGATAATGTGGAGTGGTGTTTTGCATAACGCAATGAATTGTCTGCCAACTATAAACCACAAATAGGAAGCGCTGTTAAGGATAACATACCTATCTAAGCGATTGAATTACCATGATATTTACGGCACACGGATTACCGAGGGGAATTTTATCGCTGGAATTAGAAAAAAAATATTTGCTCTTTGAATGCCATTAAAATACTATCTCTTAAAATCTTTTTTATAAATTGCGTGTAAAGTGAGGTGTAATAATAATAATAACGCTGGAAGAACTACACGAATGGCGATTACGTGAATTATATGTTTCGCTTAATTAAAGAGTAACAATTTGCTGCGTTGAACGTTATGTTAATTAATTCAAATGAGACAACTTCATTTTCTACTATTCATTTTATTTTCTTTGTTGTTACCCGGACTAAATTTACCATATAGCCTATCGAACCCTACTCCATACTTGGAATTGTTGTGATACCGTGAAAATCGTCCTAGAAATGACGAGAAGCGTCATCGATGTACCGTCGTTCGTGTTACAAGTGTTAGTAATTCGTTCCAATCGCCGGATATGCTAATCGATGGTTTGGACACAACAGGAAAACGGGGAAGGCGGATATTTTCCACGGTTTAATTAAAAATCACACAGGCACACTTCTGCACACAGATACAATGTATTCCGATATATCAGTGTTACGTGTTAATAGAAATCTGAGAAACTTCGTCTGACGCACAATATGAAATTCACATCCACGCTCGTATCTCCGTGTAGCCTACGGGGTCCCCGTCACGTTGCCGTGATTACGCGATAACCGGAAATCGAGGGGACACGTAATGATCAATGCGTGGTGAAATCCGATAGGATACGGGGGGAACACGTTGGTGGAAGAAATTACTGAAATTCTTTCCTATCGGTAATTTATGTAGAACGGCGAAACCTTTTAGAGCTATTCATAATGGAATACTACATCGTTTTTTTTTGTTACTTTTGTGTTACAGGTAAGAGAACGTCTCATTCGTCTCGAATAAGCTGTCCTCGCGGTGAGTGAATATATTAAGATAATGTCGCGCGCGGTTATTTTCTTCCTTTTTTTTTTCTTTAAACATCCGAAATAACCGCGCGACCTCGATCGCTCAGCTGACACTTTTAAAAACGTCACATTTATTATGTGAGAGAGTCTAATTCAACTGACCTTTAAAGGCCAGGCGTTCTTTAACAAACGAAAATATGTTTACCTGTCCATTCGCGTGCAAATGGGTAAGACAGGTCCATTTCCCCACAAAAAAGTAGATTAAATCTGCCTGTAGCCTGGCGAAAGACTCGGAAACACTAATTGGTAAATACTTTAATTAATCGGCAATGATGAAAGGAACAGAGGCTGAAAATGACTCTCAGAAATATCCGCTCGTTAATGATATGGAGCAACTCTCAATTTTAGTTCCTTAATTAAAACCCGAACTCATTGTTATTTTCCATATTAATTACTTATTCTCTTTAAGTAGAAACAGACCGCGATATGTCAAGGATTTTCATGAATTTCCGTGATTCACATTTTTAACAAGTAAAAAATGCCCCGTCCCGGTTCCCATGGAGTTGAAATCGCGCGGCTTTTCCGCGTTCGTTTCCACGGGTTTCCATGGGTGCCCGACAGCTGTTCTATTCATCGCATACGTGGGCATCAACTTGTCTGGCTGACCGTAGCACAGGCCGACTCCATCTTGAATGGAATGTCGTTCGTGAACGCGCGTGGGTCTACGAAATATATCAGGTATACCTTCGGCGAGCCCACGCTCTCCATCCCGCGGCACGGGAGCCTTTAATGCTAAATATATTGCGAAATCTACTTGATCCTTTGCGCAACCGACTGCTCGTCATTTTCCCCGAATGCGCCCCGGACACCGACGAAACCCGATTGCGACACTCGCGTGTGTCAACCTGTTCCCCTGTGGCCTTGATTTCGCGGGCGAAAGAACAAAATCTTTCCTTACGGGAATTACCGGGTCGCGGAATTTTAAAAGAATTTTTTCTATAAATAGAAAATTTGTTTTTCGATTGACCGAGTGTCACCTGTTACGTCTGACCACGGGGATGTTTATTACAGCGAAGGAGAGTAATTACGATTCAGAATCTTAATTGTGGGTTTCGATATCCTTATGGTGGAGATTTATGCAAATCGAGAAAAGGAAGTGATTTGTCCTTTCTAAAATGTCGAAGGTGTCGCGAGAGTATCAAGTAAGAAAGTAAAAGGGGATTCAGCTTGTTATCAAATTCTAAGGAACGTGAATTTTGATGTATTGTATTTAAAGTGACGTAATAGCGCGTTAATAATCGGGACGATGGTATTTGATTATTAGAAGAATGGCACGCAAGAGATCAATTGTATCGGTGTAACATATTTCTCGGCGTGTCTCTTTCTTTTATTTTCTGCGAGCGTAGTTTAATGCCGCGGTCACGAAGATAGAACGTAATCTATAGCTGTATCGCAACTCAAGTATTAACGAGGCTTGGCCGATATAAATTTACTTCTGGGTTAGAATCTACCTCTGACCGGCGCCTGGTCACGGGACTCTCGGATAATTAGGGATCGTTAGACGATGCTCGTGTGCTCGTCATTCATGGTTCACCGCGATTACCGTGGCAAATTGCGTAACCTATTGATTATGCAACGATCGATCATTATTACTGCGCTCGAGCCGACTATTATGGTGTGCCGTATCCTACTTACGCTGCAACGAAGTTTTCCATACGCGTTGTTATTAGCTCTCGGATTTCGTCATTTTTTTTTATCTCTCTTTCTCTCTCTCTATCTCTTCGTCCCATTAAATTACACCCTCGTCATTTCATAGAAATAATGCCGGTGTTTCAGGAAACTTGTGAAATGTGATTCAACGTATCTACGTGCAACGACATCGGGTAAATTCTTACGTATCGTACAATTGGTTTCGTATATACATTCGTTGTGAGGTGTCACGGTATTGGTAAACGCGACGGAGAATGATTTGCGATACCACGTTCGCGAGTCATCGGCATTCCATGATCAGGTTTACCAAATAAGTTCACACGATTGACCTCGGACCATTTTGAAATCACGATAAAAAGTCTCATCCATATCCAAAATAGGAAACAAAGAGCCGGGATGTGCCCATTTTCGGACGGATTAAAATTAAGAGCCTTGTACCTTCGGGCGAACTATCGGACAGGTGAGAAGGCTGGTCTCAAGGCAAACGATCGCGAGTGAGAGTGAATTTGAAAGCAAAAGCGAACGCTCCGCTGCATTTATTATAGGCCTGCCAATAAGTAAAACCGTTAAATCGGCTTTGTCATCGGGGGGCATTCGGGGATCGCGAACCGGGAAGCACTGCGTGTTCGTGAATTTTTTCTCACTGAACCAACAAAAGAGAATCCAAATATCAAAATAAAAAAAAATTGATCACACGGTTGATCTAAAACAAAAAATATCGAAAAATCTCCATTCGATCGAGTCTCGACTTCAACCCACGGAATTTTCTAAAATCATTTCATCTTCCCCCCCCCCCCCTTGAAGAATATAATCAATCGAAAAAAAAACATGCAGATTGGAAATAATCGTCCGATTAGCGACGACAGAAATTCCGAAAAGACAAGCAGCGCCTCGGCCAGGAAATCTAAATTGATGTACACAAAACGTGCGCGTTGAATCGACGTCAGATTAAAAGAAAATCAATCGCGGAGTTTATCTCATTAGTATATCCGTTCGTATGGCATGCTGTAGACTTCGAGTTTGCGTGTATGATATTATTATCGGCGAGGTTGCTTGTCCGGGCTTCCTGCAGCCCTTCACGTCCAAGCATACCGATACCATATGCATGCATCTATGCGTGCCTATACCCTGCGTATCCAATATGTACGGGGTACATATACGTATGTAGAGATACATACACACATAGATAAATGTATACATAGAGCGTCCAGCCATCGGCGGCCGACGATTGCTAGCTTGTTATTAATCTTAATTGCCATCTAGAGGCTGCCAATTAACAACGCCTGTCACTTGTTTTTCCTCGGTTGGTACTATCTTACCAGAGGGTCTTGGTATACAATCCTACACTTGGTCCTATTTTGCCCTTCGCGCAGCCTCCCTCGCCGATATTCATCGTTTTTTTTTCTCTCTCTCTCTCTCCTCTCCTACGCAAATATATATTAGATATTAAATATCTATATCTATCTATCCTATTTCTTTATTCTTTCATCTCCTTTATTGTTTTTTATTTTTTTTTTTTTGGGTATACTTTTTTAAACTGATTCCTTATGTTTTTTTTTTCGTTCTATCACGTATCGGTATTCTATAATTATCACCGTCTACGGAGAATATAATTATTCGAGTAACCCATGCAGGGTGGTCAACTTAGGGATACATTATCGCACGGTAATACTTAAGGTACACTTAATAGTCTCGATTACCGCCAATGGCGAGGACGAAAAAAGTCGTCTAAGAAACGACCACGTTTTACGGATAAGCGTGTAAGACCGCACCCCTCATGCATATCGACGGACGAATTAAACACCTGTAATTATGACCTCATTTTACTTAGATCGCTGCCCGTTTCCTTAATGAAAGATTTAAACGCATGTTTGAACGCACGAATTATCGCGACGCTATTAAGCTACTATATGTATACAGGTATAGCTAGTGAAAAATCGCGTTCGGACACGCATGCAAATAAATCCGTTGACTAGCATCACTGTAGATGAAGGGTTCGCTTATATGGGTGGGTCGAATAGGTGTCATTACCTGCCGGGAATTGACTGTTTTATTTAAAAATAGACCCACATACTCCGACGATACTGTTATTAAAGCAATTTTAAATTCTTATTAATTAATCGTGCGAACGCTCTCGCTATTAGAAAATCTTTCCGATAGAATTGCAAATTTATGTGTGTGCAAACAAAAGGAAAGCGTTGGAAAGCATCAACCTCCGAGCGGTTCTAGTATTTCCACGATGATACGCGAAACATTTATGGCGTCTAGTCGTCAGCTCGTAAAGCCATGTCGTAAAAAGATCGACGGTTTCGCACAGAGGTCTCTCTGACCGACTCATTACCACGTCCCGTACACGGTAGATCATTGTGATCCGTAAACCTAAACAGTATACTCAGCTGCCAGCCACGAATCGCAGCTACAAAGTGCAGTCGACCCGAACCGATACCGAATCGCAATCGATAATATCGTTGCACCGGCTGAATTTTCTACGCGAATTGCATAAATTACGTTAATAATTTTCCATATCTTACAAACACCCTGTCAAATATAGACTTGTATAATTCGTGTAAAATCACGGAAATTATATCTACAGATTATTAACGTACACACCTCTCACTGCTGACGCACGCAGATTTTAAATAACTTAACATTGAATCTTTTTAATTGAAAAATTCATCAACCAACCATTGCCAAACCAGTACGCGAATGATTTCAACGTTCTCGATCCAGCAGTATTTTTCCCCTAATTATGCATATACCTTAGACATTGAAAAAAATAAAGTATATAGATACGGTGATAGTAATCGAGACAAGTCGTGTTTCGAGTTTCAAGTATTATCGGCGAAAATAACTTGCGGTTTCTACGAGGCTACCTCGCTGTACGAAAACAGCCCGGGGTGGCTATTCGAGGAGATTAAGAACGTTACGGTCGGCCGGGCTAGACCGTCGATAAACGGCCGGCAAAGTCGTTAATCGTTAATACGAGCGAAATGAGAGATTTGCCGGAGTGAAATTTAAGGGCCGGCATGGAACTCGTAGCAGCGTGCAATCGGGGGACGGCAACCAGTCTGCGGTGATCTGGCAAGGCCGTTTTGCGATCGCTCAACCGCGTCGATCGCGCACCGGCTACCAATTGGAAATTTCAAACGCGAGTTACATTCGATTTCTGAATAAATTCCCGCCAGGTTACGATTCACCCGGTGAATCGGGCGTTTTGGTACACGCGAGCGCTGTAACAGTGGTAGTGAGCGTTTACACGGTAAATAAACGGTAACACCGTTCCCGGGAATCGGTGAAACCGAGACACTTACTTCCCCGGTTCTATCGAACCGTACGCGGAACCCTATGACGTAACTTCGACGCGGAGAGAAACGAAACCTCGGCGGAACGTCGATTGGATCTAATTCGTAATTCGCGGGTGGGAAAAAAAGAGAGCGAGGAGAGGGGGAATAAAAAAGTGGCAGGAACATTCCAACGGAGAACGATCGCTTTGTTAAAATGAAACGAAACCGGATACGCGATTGGATCTGTTTCGGAATTCCCGAGAAGGAAAAAAAGGAGGAAAAATAAAAAAAAGTGACAGTGACATTCCGATGGAATACGCAAGTTTGTCGGGACGAAAACAGAGTCCGTTAGCAGAAACAAATAGAGCGATAGAAAACGTAGAAAAAAAAAGGGTGGGGGATCTAGAGGGAGCTACCCGAGAGTACAAGTGTGGAAGTAGAATGAGGGACGGTGAGGAGAAGTGAAACGAGTCGAGTAAAAGGGAGGCGTGGATCGTTACGGAGCGCGCCGGTGAGGGCCGCAGGCTTCGTAATTATAAATTCCGAAAAAAAAGGGTAGCTGTAAAGGCCCGATTACCGCGGTGTGCGAGAGAACGCGGATTCTAATTGACCACCTGCGATTGCATGGTGCCAGCCGCCGTTGCACGTCTTCATTCCGCCCCGGCCGTTACCACACAAGCTTTATGTGGTGTGTACGTGGTGTACGTACCTTCGATCAAAACGCTAGGCACACACGATGAGGAGACAGACAGAGAGAAAGAGAGAAAGAAAGAGAGAGAGAGTAGAGTAGAGTAGAGTAATACTTTATTCGTCCTAGGGAAGTACCCTTTAAGGACAAGCACAAACAAGTAATATAGTAAGAAATAACATACAAAACAGAAATGCTTACAGAACTAACAAGAGTAATTTACAATAATAGCAATAGATTAATACATTGCTAACAATAAATCAGCGCAAAGAATAATAAATACATACAAAACAGAAATATAAGAGAAAGGAAGAAAAGAGCGGTTAACACAGATAAGTTTAAGGGGCCAGAGCGAGAAGGTGGTCAAAGAGAGCCCTCTTAAACACTACGCGCGATGAACAGTTGCGGAGGGAAGCAGGAAGAGAATTCCACAGTGAGAGAGAGAGAGAGAGAGAGAGAGAGAGAGAGAGAGAGAGAGAGGAATGAAGGGGAAGGGGGAGCAAAATGATGAGGAGGAGTAGGAAAGGTTCGCGAGCAGAGATGATCGGGGATCGCAGAATCAGATTTTACGGATACCACACGTCATTTAACACTCTAAGGACTCTAAAGGCTGATCTATCTATCCGATAAATTTCGCTCGCGGGCAACCCGTTATATATTCTCGACGAAGATGTCAGCGATGCGACGATCGCATCGTTCGCGGAATCGTTCGATCGATGGTCGTTGGTTAAAATGGATCGACCTTGAAATTAGGTCCCGCGAGAGATTTCAGGGACTCCGCGAGTAGTCGTTTTGACGACGAGTATATTATGTATATCCATCGACACGGTGATTAAAGTCGGACGAGTTTGAATTGTATCGTCTTCGATACCGTATGCGGTGTACATAGATACCGCGGTGGGATATAAATTTCAACGATAACGAGAACCGCTGTTGGATTGAATTAGCGAAATTATTTGAACCTTATGTTACGAGCTCGAAAGAGTCCCGATAACGGGGGAACTATGTACATACGTATGTACGTACGGTTCGGTGTAATAAAATCGTGGAATTCCATAAAACATTACGAGCTCGCGTTTACGAATAATTATACGATATTAACGCAAAGAAACGTAAAACGAACTCGTTATTACGTAGTCTCGGTTTCGCGTGAGTCTTAACTCCCGTGCGTATGATAAACATCCGTATCCAATGATTCTACTTTTCATCTTTTATCCGATTACAAGAAAGACGTGGCATAACGCGAAAGATACACGGGCGGCGTGTATGTATACGGGACGCATAAAATTGATTTTAACGAGTGAACTACATGAAGTTCAAATTAATGAAACTATAGGAATCCCGTAAACCGGGCGGGTAATACCAGTACATAAAATTCCTTTCTACGGAATATAATAAAATAATCGAAACGTGCAAACGTAAGGTATTTAACGACTACCAAAAACTGTTCATTGATTAATGATAA
Source organism: Mimumesa dahlbomi (assembly GCA_917499265.3). Lineage (NCBI taxonomy): Eukaryota > Metazoa > Arthropoda > Insecta > Hymenoptera > Crabronidae > Mimumesa > Mimumesa dahlbomi. Next base: position 2,452,933 of record OU824113.1, on the reverse strand, counting down.
TTGTATGCAAGCGGCGTGTCCTGTGTATACGATACGATAACGGGGTAAACACCATTGGCCACGTCGGTTTACGAATGAGATTAACATAGAGATGGAGCGATTAAGTACCGTTAAATTAAGATTTAACTCACGCCTAGGGAATCGATGTAATTAATGCCATTTCCAACACTTTATTCTCCAGATTTTTCTTCCGATGATACTATAACGATAATAACATTCATTCTTAAAGAAAGACGTAGATTATTTGATAATCTGTACATATAAAAAAGAATAGTCTAGTGAGCTTCCGGAAAGTTTTTCTTTAACTCTATTAAATTCGACAAGAATCTAGATCAGCAGGGAATGATCCACGGTAGACCGTGAATTAATTCGCTAAAATAAAACAATAAGAGATAGAGAACAGCACAAGCAAAAGATTCCAGAGATCGAGACTCGATCCCTCGGCCACGACTGAACTAATAACACGACCGTCAAAAGAAATTGCTCGCGTGAAAGTGATCGCAGACACACTCTCGCGGGATCGCTTCTAACAAGACTTAATAACACCGGCGAGTCCAGCTGTGTAACGGAATGAAAAATACCGGGAATGGTAATCCGCAGCGTTTTCACGGCAAATTATCGTGATACCGCGCGAACAGAAGCCTGAAATCCGGACGAAAAACGAGAGAACGAAAAAGAATTCGAAAATAAGAGATCGGAATGAAATTATCCGCTTCCGGTACCAACGTGGTAAATATCAGCCTTTCGGCGGAGACTCCTTTCATCCCACCTTCCCAACTCTCCCCCCCCCCCTCATCCCAAGTACTCTCTCGTTCCCTCTAACCGCCCACTATCACGTAATTCACGTGGCGAGGAAAGAAATCGAGCGTAATATCGGTTTAAGTCGAGCACAGAGTCCGAGATAGTTTATTATAGTGTGCGGTGCTGGACCGATGTACGACGTGCGAGGTATATATATGACGTCGGAGGGCATCTAAGGGGGGTTCCAGGAATAAGTAAGACGAAGAGAGAGAGAGAAAGAGAAAGAGAAAGAGAGAGAGAGAGCGAGATTAGCAGCTGATGAAAAGGTGGAGCCTCGCGAGATGACGTTTTAAGTGCCGATGAAATTGTACGGCGATAAGTGCAGCCTCCAATACTCCACCGTAGGGTTATATAGAGCCCGGCATTACCCATACAACCATGCCCCGCGTGTACGTATTTACGCGTGTGCTCTGGCTCTCGTGTCTACTGCTATGCGTGTACACACGGGGAGGAGGGCAGGCGGTGTTTGCCCGCGCTCTAGAATATAATGCCACTCTTTCCCGTTCGCTGGAGGCATGAGAACCGATTCGCCATGGGAAGTTTGTATCGCGTATCGATTGGCCCAGAGACGACGGGAGAGAAAGAGATCGAGAGAATAAAAGGAATTACGAGAAGAAGAGACGAAGAGAGAGAGGGAGAGAGAGAACAACGAACTCGCGGCTAGAGGAAACCCCCGAAGGAATGGATCTCCCTCCCGGTTTTATATGGGCCCTTTACGTGGATTTATCGCCGTGCGGAGGACGCTGTGGAGAGAGAAAGAGAGATCCCTGTGTATAAAAAAAAAACAAAGACACGCACGTTGTACTCTACGTGGGATAAGATACTTTGCCGGAACGTTAACGTAGGGCTGCCGCGGAGTGATCAAGGTGAAAAGGGTTCGGGGCAATTGTCGACTGTTACTCCATCGTAATAGACGTTCATCGAGAGCTTTTATTTTAGTCGATAGGACTCCTCTGATCTTTTGTCACCTCTACCGGGTTTTAGGTCCGAAGGGATTTCTAAATTTATAATCTGTCGAGTTTGCACGAATCTATTCCAAGTGTCCGGTTACTCCGGATGATTTTCAATAATTTTAGACTTTTATTCGTTCCTGCGTATACGTGATATCGATTCCCGCGGTAGTACGTCTAAATGGGGCTCGTGTATTTCTTAATACCCAGTTTTCAAGAAGCTTTGATGCGATACCCGAGACTTAGGCCTTCTTTCACGAAGGGTCTTATCTCCATGATGCAGTTCCAACGCGGTAGGCTGAAAAGCTGCTCGATAAAGCACGTGGATCGCGCCAATGAACCTCTGGAGAGACGTAAGCGAACGATAAGTAATCCTCAGGTATCTTAAACGCATTTTACGGAACGTGCTACGGTAACCCTGTACTCGTCAAACGTACTCCAGGCAGAGCGGTCCCGTAAGCTGGGCCTTACCCATATAATTTGTATGACAAAGTCTATGGTAGAACGTGTAAATAATAGCTCTAGTCAGAGGAATAACGATTAACACGTTGACGCGAATCTATAACGCTATCATAAAATTTCTCAAAGACAATTTCTACCAAATCTACTATCCTTCGCTTTTTATAAATATATAAAATTTCTCTGAAGATGGTCCAAATCAATTACCCAAACGTTCTTAATATTTCGTAAATTTGACAAATGTGGCATTTAACACACCTTATTTTTCAAACAATCGTTCTTTCACGATCGTCTCAATAGCATAAATTCCTCGTTGCCCATTGAACTGACCAAGCAATCCTATAAAACGATCCGGGATTCTAATGGCGTCTTCTCATTGGCACCGTGGAAGCGGCAAACCGTGGTAGATAAATACGCGAGCGGGAGGAGCGCACAGGGCGTAACACTCGCGCCACGACTATGGGAGATGTAAAGGTGCCGCCACCATATGGCCGAAGCTACGTTGCATAATCTTGGCTCTCGCTCCCATCCACGGAACCCAACGCGCGGACCCAGGCGGCGATAGTCAGCCAGCCGTGTCACGCATCTGTCCGTCCTCGCGTTGCCCGCGGAACTTGCCGCACAACGCGATCCGCGTCAACCACACTTTATGGAAAACGTGCGCACATACCGCGCACGCGGTCCCTGGTAGAATGCACCGGATGCTTTCCACCGGGATGGAATGACGAACGGCTAATGGGAGTCGTGGTCCTAGGTGTCTGGCCGTCGCTGTAGCTGATTAGAATTTGGAATTTTTCTGACTTTTTTTTTAATAGAAGATCGTGTAGAGTGATCCAGTACTGAGATAGAGATTGTTTCTATTAATTAGAGGTGAAATGTTGATGATGGGATTTATTAATGGCATTTTGAAGTATTTTTATAGCTCTAATAGTTCCTTAGCTGGATGGTAATTTCCACAGTTTTATATTGAAAATCCTTGTGAAGCTGGAGGAGAAGGTTGTTTATGCTAGAAATCGGCAAAAAAAAGGTTTGCACTAATTTGGAACTTGGCATACATACATTCCAGTCGGACACGGTCCATATACGCGAAGCTCGACTGTTAATCGCGGTAAGCGACATGGACGGCCCGTTGATTGCGACTGTGTGCCACGGAATTCATGAGAGTCGACGTCGTGCCGTGGAATTAGGGTAAGGTCATTATCGTCGACCTTTGCTGATCAGCAACGACTCGTCCAAGTGGCGTCCTCCGCGGCACCCGATATGGAGGTGACTTGCCCCAGTTGCATACGGCGTTATCCTTCGCGTCAACCTTACAAGGAGAGGCTGGCGTCGTGTGTCCCCGTGCTATTTATATCCAATGATGAATAAGATCACGAAGAAATTCACGGACGATGCCTAAAAATCTTGATCCATTCGATCCCACGATCACAAATCCTCCCATCCAATGCGAACTTCTGTTATTTTTTTCTTAATTAAAAGATCCAATGAAATATAATAGAACGACGGACGAAAATCATGAAAGAAGATTTAAAAACAAAAAAATAATAAAAAATAGTCAGTAGGGATCGGGCTCGTTTCTGAAATACAAAAGGTGTAAAAGCTTTGCCGTGGGACCGAGACGCGACATTCCATGGCTATGCATAAACGGTCGGCATGGTCCGCCGCTGCCCTCTCAAGAGAAGTAGTAAATTATCACCATAATAACCCCATGGAAGCGGATTGGATTTCTCACACAGTCTCTCTTTCGCTTTTTCTCTCCGTCTCTATTTCTCTGTCGGTTTTCCTCCCTCCCCGTTCCATAGCCTCCTACCACGAGGACCCTCTCTCACCGCCACCGTTTACGCTATCCGCGGTGTTTACACGCGGCGGCGGTTTTATGGGAATGTTAATGGGTGACATTCCACCCTCCGGATGGGAGGAAAAAGCAAAGCCCCAGACCCAGGCCTCCTCTCTCAATGGTCGTCATTTCATGGCGAGTTTATTTCACGACCACTACCGATTACGAGACCTCAACGATCGCGTCTGTTTCTTAGGAACACCTACTACTTGGCCGTTATTGTTATCCCGGATTTTTGCCGTTGTCACGATATCGTTGACCCTTATTCCAGAACCTACGTCTTAATGACCGCGAAACGTCGTCCACACGAAATTCAACGGTACGACTATAACTATACGTATCGAGCATCGTGTAACGAGTACCTTCGCTCGAGTACCTTATTAATTTTAATATCGAATCCCACGGTAAAGTATTATATACGTGACTCGTGTATTTATAGTTAATTAAAATCGGACAGTAGATTTTTAAATTAGAAACATATCAAAAAGGTCATTGAAACCGATAAAACTACAAATATCGAAGAAAATACTATTATCCGGTAAACCGGTGCGCGTATTTGGATCAATTATTCCGTTCCCAAGAAAAAAAACCATGCTGTCCCATCCGTGCCGTGTACTCTCGGCCTTGGTATTCGCAATCAAGGTCAGTCCAGCCCCGTGGATCGCCAACGCCGACTCCGAATTAGCGCGGCGCACCGGGGCAGGTGATAAACTTCAATTAGACCTCTCTCTGCTCTTACGCTGTGCATATCGGTGCCGCACAACCGCACACACACACACACATACACACACGCACACACACACCCGCGTGAATAAACGTGTGCTCGGGGATGCAGAACGGATTTAAGGGCCGTTCGGGATCGCCGGTGCTATGAAGCAATTATACGGTTCTACGAATCCCATGCGCGATTGTCAACAGCCTCGTAACTTCTTGTCGGGGTTGGGCCCCCGTTTTCTCTTTGCATGCTACTCTTTCTCCTCCGCCGACCGTTTCCTAAACGACACTTTGCACGGTGTACGCATACCGCAAGTTGATTCTAGAATCTCTCCCTTCGCCGGGGAATTTACCGAATCTCGTGAAAGCATCCCTTTTTAGTTAGACCCTTTGCAATCTACTGATTCGCATTAAAAAAAAGATTCTCGGCGTACGTGAAAAAGTCATACGATCGATTCTACGTGGGATCAGCTGGTGCCTGGATCATTGGACGTGTGTACGTACACACGAATACACTGTCGCCCGTATATGCGACGCCGTATCTCCTTCCATCTTGTTTCTTCCGTCGTTGTAATTGCGAGCTCTCGCGGCTCTACTCGGGGCCCGCGCCGCAGATGAGTTATATGGCCGCTGTACGGACTCGCACGGTGGGCCCCCGTGATGGGCCCGGTACCGAGGTGAGACTGTTCACCGGTCCTGACACCTGACGGCCAGCGGCCAGAAAGAAGATCGAGCCTGGTGAATCTTGAACTTTATCGAGAACTAAAGTTTTTCGAGTCCAACGATTTTTTTGGAGACTGATTACATTCTTATCGAACTTATTTCCATAATTGCAATTGACAATTTTATAAAATTATCACTGTACATGCCGCAGCACTTACGTCAAAGGAGATTTTATCGCGATATAACGTTCAAATAGTTTTTCGTTTAACTTCAAACCGATTTATCGATAGTATCGGGTAATTAGTAACTCATCGATTAAAATCGAAATTTTTCTGAAAGTACGTTTCAGTAGATTTATCCCGTCGAGCTCAGACCAATTCCCACCTGAATGCTACACGCGACAGGTTTATTATTATACCATGCTCGTCCGTGACGCGAAACCGTCTGCGGATACGTTACGACGTTCCTCGCCGACGATTACTTTCGCTGAAAGTGAAGATAAGCGAAGAATCGGGAACAACAAAAGAGAAACCGCGAGACGTATCGATATAATCGTTCGATTTCAATGCGGCAAAGATATTCCTCCGCAAGGCGAGCGTTATCAACCGCGTCTTACACCCTGCTCGTTCGAGCACAACGAGAACAAAGGACGCACACTCAGGGACGAATTGCGCGCGTTTTAACACCGCGGCAAGTCGGTCGCGTCGATATCGATGCGCCCGCGGTTCCGTCGACAATGTACCTAATTGTATACCCGATTGTACGGCCAATTGTCGCACCGTACGCTTTCAATAGAATTATAAATATTCATACGGACACCTCAAGGACTCTTGTCCCGAAGGCCGAATACCACTGTGCGGTATTAAAAACGTGACGAACGGAAGAAAAAAAAACGATCGATTCAGTTACTCGAACAAGTAAGACTTACAATTCTGCCCATAATTATGAAAGTGATCTAAGTCAGTTTTTTAAAAATTTCTGGATATTACGCTTTTTAAAGGTTTTGAAACATTTATTAGCAAATTATCAAGACTTTATTTTTTTTTTAATATTGACTTATTGTTAGACCACTTTCATAATTATGGACACAATTAGATGAATTACACGATTCCACGTGGAAGTTGGAAAATTTTATTACAATTATTGCTATGTAAAATATTTGCCACGACGACCGGGAGTAATTAGAACTTTCACCAAATGCAAAAGTGTAGCTGGTTATCTATTTATCTATTTCTCCTGGCCGCAGGTGGGTTCTCGCAGGCTCGCAGGGCAACAGGTTTCCACGTTCTCCGATTTATAATGCCACGGGCGGGGAAAAGAAAGCACATATTTGCCCTAGGAAGTGCGTTCTAATTGGTGGAACGCTTCTTCCCGATCGGGGCCGCCGATGTAACGCCGCGCACTTTACATGCCGGCGTGTACGTACACGCACGGGATTATTTATGCTCGGTTACCTTGGTAGATTCATAAGGATCGTCGTTCGAGCGTGATAATTTACACGCACGTAACCGGGAAATATGGAAATGTCGTAACGTGTAACGTCGGTGTCGCCGTCACACCTGGACTTCCTGATTGCTTTTAGCATCTGATAAATACCGAATCGCAATCGATTATAATTATCGAAAGACCTTCGGGGTGTTCCTTGAAATTGGAAATGAATTTTTCGGTGGACCTTGAAATTCTGTTCCTACGATGCGATTCATTTTTTTTCCCTTCGTTTTCTTTCTCTACCAGAGGGTGGGGACCCCCTCGCTTTTTTCGTTTTTTTTTTTTTCGTGATCGATCTAGTCAAGTCGATCCAGTTACCTTTTCCAATCGAGATGGAATTTGATCCTTGGTTATAAATAGCACGACCGAGAGTGAAGGTACACCGGGCACCAACACTAGAGCACGCTGTACCGACCTGCGAGATAGCTGATACAACTCACACGCAGTGGTTTAACAACCAGGTCAGTGTTTTTCGCTCTAGTTGTGTTGATATGTATAATCTTAGTAATTATATACCTACACCGTGAAGATTTACCTGACGTACGGTGGTGCACAGGTAAGGAGAGGGGGAAGGGGAAGGGGGGTACAACGAGGTATCCACATTTTATTCCGCGCACCTGAACCACAGCTGATTGGCACCGACTGCTATTTGTTCAGTTCGAGAGTGAAACAAAAACACGACGAATTCGATAGTTTACTCCTACGTGTCCGACGCCACGGTACGGGCAAACGGATACACTGTTTAACGGTGAAAATTACAGACCGCGATACGTCGGTATGCACACCGGCGAAATAATTATTCGATCAATCAAGATCGATTATCGTGCTCGTTACGCAACGGGGCATGTATCATTACGAAAATCATCCTTTCGTCGTCCCAGCTTCATTGCTGCAATAATAATAATAATACGAATCGCTACGTCGGTTGTTCACGTACATTCGTTGAATTTCACGGAAATCCCTTTGTCGGAATGAGAAAATCGAATGTGGATAGTTGAGAAAAATTGCAATCGCTTTTCACAACTATCGTTTATTTTTGCAATCGTGAGATATATGTTCTGGAAATAAAAATACCGTAATGAAACGACACTTTACACACCGATAGATAATAACTGTTTTACCAAATATATAATTATAAATAATATTCGGTTTAAAAGACGAAAGAAAAGCTACGTGAGAAAAGTTCAGGAGCACATATACATGTATCCCTTGGAAATTTGAATTTTATTGTGTGCGCCTGTGGGTGTTTGGCATTTTTGACGACGATTCCAAGAAATCGGGAATGACCATCGATCGTTGCATCATTCATGAGGTTCATTGAGCCTCTTGAACCATGTGGGTTCGAGGAACGAACCTGTTGCAGGGCCCGCTGAAACCACGCTCGAAAAACCGGTCAACGGGAAGATGCCAAAACCTTGATTAGCGTTCATTCATCCAGCACGAAATCTCTTACGGTTCCTACACGGTTTCCTCTCACCCTGTCCCTCTGTTCTCGTCCTCCGTGTGTCCCATTTTTTTTCTACACAATTGCACATGACACTTCCTGTACCCAGAAATCACCAATAAAATCAAACGAATAAAAGAAATCGTATAAAAATATAATTTATCGTCGCGCATAATTAGACAGAATTTTCATTAAACAAGATAAAGTATTTAAAAAAAACATAATCATCCTATCCCAAGAGAAAGAGAGGGAGAGAGAGTGAGTCTGTCTCACGTTGAAATTACTTAACGAACCGCGCATCGAGTGAAACAGCCAATTTAAATTCATTCACCGATAGCCGGCTGTTTACAAGCACGTCTCGCGTTTTATCTTCCCTTCTCGGGTCCACTTTACGTGCCCTCTTCCCCGCGTCCCTACGTCCCTTCGTTCGTGATCTCTTATGGTCACCCCGGCAATCGTATCGGAGACGTCACGTGGATCTAGATGCGCCGGTCGCACTCATACCGAACGTCCAATCTATCGCGTTGATAACTTCGTCAAGCTGACAGCACAAAAGACAGCCCGAAGAAACCGATTGCTCTTGATTAGAAAGAAACGATCGATCGACGTGCATTCCGCGACGTCGACGAAGACGAGCGCACACGAAGGAACGCGATCCTGGACGTCGGCCACGTCGAGGAATATTATATAACTACCGTAGACTCGTTAAGGACCGATTTTATTGGCTCCGGTGCGAGTGAAAGTCGGGCGGGTCGAGGAACTGCCGCAAAAAGGGCAGCGAGAATTCACGTGACGCGAGAATCATGTCCACGCGAGCGATTTTCTGTGAATCTAGAAGCTGCTCGATGGAACCACTCGCCGACGTTGGGGTTGATTAACATATCGTGGTATCGATCGGTGGATCTCGGTTACGTTCACACTTTGGCGACGGGGAACGCTAATTGGCTTTTTATGTAAAATATACTCACTGCCGTGTGAAGACGTGCAAAGTACTTTCGTTATAATCGAAATATTTTTGCATACGAAATAAATATGTATATGAAATTTGTTGTTTAACCCTTTGCACACCGCAACTTCTAGTTTTCCTCTTATTTTCGCGCTGCACAGGCGCCAACGGAGTGCAAAGGGTTAAGATTAGTTTACCAAACTTATGAAACACCCTAATACTTTCGCTGCGGTACTGACTGTCTAAATAAGGCCAAATATAACTAAATAAGCATAGGACGCGCATGAGCGTCGTTCGCACCGAAAAAGAACCTAAATAAGCATAGGACGCGTATGAGCGTCATTCGCACATGGCAAGGGCTCAGTTGAACGCGCATGTGCGTCGTCCGCAGCGAGAGTGCTAAAAAAGGAAACTTATAGATCCTTCGTCACCCTTTGAAACCTTTCGAAAGACAACCTGCAGTGAATGATCCACGAACGAAAGGGCGGGCAAATAAATGAAAATGCCCTCGTAATGCGCGGCTTGTCCCGACAAGAAGGGGAGGCAGGCTTAGCGATTTTTACGCGCGGCATGAGAAATCGCTGATTTTCCCACGAGGTGTTCACGCGCTACCGGGACCGCAACACCACCGCCACGTTTCGCGCAGTTGCGCCTGGCAAATACGCCTTGAGGGGCCTGCAGCTCGTGCAACGGTCTCGGCACTCCGGTTCGGCCTCTGTTCCCCTCTCTATCGGAAATATAATTGGCGCTTTGCAAATCCATTAACCGGCCCCGTGTGGCAGGTGGCGTTACCGCGATATTACCGCCGCCGGGGCTTCTCTCTCCTCGTACTAATTCATAGTTTCATGCTTTCCACTGCTTAAAGACTTAATGGAAGCCGCGCACGCATGAGTTGCAAGCGACCCGGGACTACCGTAGCTTCGTGTACATCGAAAGGGAGAGTAAGAGAGAGAGAAAGAGAGAGAGAGAGAGAGAGAGAGAGGAAAGAAAAAAAAAAGGGAGGAGAAAGAAATGATCGGGCTTCCGTTCTCAAAGAGATCGAAAGTGTTACACCGTTTGCACGCCGACCGTACCTCTGTAACCCATCGAGATAATCCGTTCCGTACATACATACATATACGCGTTGGCTCGGTTTCAAGGACGCACCGTTCGCTACGTACCTCTCGAGTGGCTTGAAACTGGTATGCAAGGTGCTCGGATACTCCGCTTTCGCGGAAAATTGCGGAAGACGCACGTGACGAGAATGAGAGATTTTTTTTTGTTAATTACACCCCGTGCATTTTAATACACTATTATGAAACTGAGTATAGATCGTGAATACGATCTTAATTAATAATTTAATTAGTTTTAATTTGAAATTAGAGGGCGGTTACCAAGGGAGGGTAATTAAAGAATTTGTCGTGGAAAATCACGTTTTTTTAGGGTGCCGCGGTGAGATCTATGGATCGAAAGGGTTGAAACGTTCCCGCGAATCCGTGGAAATTGCGAAGTGGGCATACTGGACGACCCACGGTGCGGCACACTGTGAGATTCGCTCATCCGCAATGCGATGTAAAACCATGGGTTAGGTTAGATAGAGGATGCATTTGAAGCTACCATTAAGCCGGTGATTGATAATGCCCGCAGACCCGTTCTGCGCCATCGCGTCCGTCCGATCAAGGTCTCCCTGGGTATACCGATCGTGGAAAAAACGAAAAGTGCGAAGCGGCTGGTGCGCAACGACGCAAAATCACGGCAAAAAGCGTAAAAGTGGCGTCGAGTGGCCTGTCACTGACATTCCGCATAGGGTGCTCTATATGTATACATAGGCGCATTCCTGTCCGTGAAACACGATCGTTGCATCGAATATTTTATCCCGTGATTGTTTCTCATTACGCTATCCACCTGGTGATAAGCGGCTAAGTGTTACCGCGGTATTTGATAAAACCGTGGAAATCACCCGGCCGATCGTGACGATCGTAATAGATTTATCGATGGACGAGTCGTGTCACCATTAGAAATCATGTTTCGGTTTATTCACCCGGATTACACGTTATATCGGTAATTGTAGGTACACCTGGGACTTTTTTTTTATCAGATTCGCTTTTACATGATTTTTTTGTACATACGCGTGTTGTTAACTTTTCCACGGTTTATTTAACACGATACGATTGCTTTTTTAACCACATCCCGTACTAACAGACATATTTTTGTTTATGTATCTTATCGCATTATCACTTCTTGCGCGGGTTTATTAAATTCAATTTCCATGGAATTTTATTAACTCGGATGGAATAGCAAACCAGAGTGTGTGTACCCACAGCGTCGATCGCGATGACGATGACGATGCAACTGGTAACTAGCAAAATGCTAATATTTATTTAACTTCCACACTAGAGAGATGGCCGGGGTTGAAAAGAAAATCTAACAAACGTAGTGGAAACTATGACGAGGCAGACGATCTATAAGAGCCATATTCAGTGATTTCTATCGACAAAGATCACGCGATGACTCCGGAAATATCATCGACAATTTCATCGTTCCTATCAAATCGTAGAAGTGATTTATTGGAATAAAATCCATCTCCTTGAGTTTCTTTTATAATCGTCTCAGTTTCCCCGTTTCTTTGACTCTCAGTCTGAATAAAGCTGCAGAAAACCCCTAGTTTTCTCCACGCGAACGATTTCAACGACCTTATAAACGCCTATTTTAAAGCGGCACACTCGCGATCCTTTCGATCAAGTTCTACTACATTCCGCTTAATCTTTCCGTGGCCGTAGATCTATCGGGGTACTTTTGAAAACAAGATTTTCCAGATTTCATACTAAAACGAGCTGTTAGATTAATCAGGCGAACGAGGAGAGGAATCGTGCGTGTGTATATGCGTTAAGGGCGGGGGGGGGGGAGGAGGAGAAGTGAGATTGAGAAAGAAAAATCCTCGCGTAGAATAAGGTTTATTGCTATTCAAAGTGAGCCATCAGAAACCGAATAAGAAATAAAGACGACCGGCGCGGAAATTTAATGTGGCACGCGAAAGATTAGTTTTCTGGAGCTATACACGGCGGTGTCTGTGTATATATGTATATACGTGCATACATATACATATATCTATATATATATATACATCCATAGACTTTTCTACGGGTCTCGGAAACGTCCGGATATGATAATAAGCGAGGCTCGCGCCAACGTTATACGTCGAGCACGATTCGAACCCTCGGGGCTCTACGTACCGGGTTCGCATCAACGTGGAAGAGAGAACCAATCCTCTTCCCTGAAGTCGCTGTCACGACCACCGGGAACGTCTCTGTTCCATGGAATATCTCTTTTTTTTTTCCTATTTTTTTTTCTTTTTTTTTTTTTTAAATCTCTCGCGCATTTCCGAGAGTCACGCCTCTTCGATTCGTTCCACGGCGATGTGTATGTATGTATGTATATGTATATGCTACGTCGTTGGTGTATGCTTACGATTTCAGTAAAATCGAGGCTGTTTCTTTAGTTTCCCTTTTCTTTTTCCCTCCCCCTCCTCCTCCTCCTCCTCAATCGTTTCTACACGGGATTTCCGAGCTGACCGCAGCTACGAGACACAGGGGCAATTTCGTCGGACGCAACGATTTTTTTAGCAAAACAGGATGCGCGACCGGTGAAGCGTGGATGTCTCGATACTCGCGGTTTCCTCGAATCGTCGCCCAACGATTTTACGAAACTTGCCTAAAACTTTCGAATTTCCTAATACCTATCGTAATATATTTTTTTCGATACACCGTTGATAACGCGGGAGAGGAGGGCAGGAGGGAGAGGGAGGGGGGGACTGGTAACGTTGCCGGTAATCTAAAAGCAAACGATCGCGAATGTTATTCGCCGTACAGGGTACCGTTTAAAAAGGGTAGGTCGTTTATAATGATAGCTGAACGAAAAGCCCGAGAAATCCCGTGGCTGTATAATTAAATAAAAAGTCCGATATACAGAGGGCTGGCGAGAGAGGTGGGAGGGATGGGAGGGGGGTGCAGGTGGTCACGAGCGCGTCTTCACGTACCGAGCTCTTCAATTGCGCAAATATCTCGGAGCCTCGATGGAAGAAATTAGCATAATGCCGGGAAGCATTAGGCTCGTGAGCGCAAATTGTGCGGCGGGCATCGGCTCAAAGAGGCGCACAGAGAAATAGGGAAAGAAAGACAGAAACCTGACGGTGAGGGGGAGGGAGTCGAAGAATGAGAAAGAGAGAGAGAGAGAGAGAACGACGAAAAAAGAAACTCACGGGGAGGAGAGGGGTTCGTACCTAACCTCCTCCTTTCAGAATAAGAAAAGTCGTCGGTGTAGTAGTTAGTAAAACAAGGATACCGCTGAAAAGAAGTCCCCTTGCTTCGCCAAGTCGAGTAAGTCCTACGTAACTGCCACTAATCGTTACCGCCGTCGCGCGTAATGTGTCGTTCTCGCTTCTGATCCCCGTCTCGTTTGCCACGTTCAGCCAATTTACATCCAAGGTTATACCGACCATATTCAGTGATTTCCTTTTCATCGAGCGAATCCACCTATTCCGATTTAAGTGGCATACCAAGAGTGAAAAGGGGCGGCGGTATTATATCGTCGTGTCGGTGTTTCCGATAATACGGCGTTCCTACTTGAAACGACGGGATAACTATCCCGGCCCGGACGTGGGAATTGCGATTACTCTCGCCGTGACCGTGCGCAGGAAAAGGAACGCACCCGGTGGATAAGAAACTATTGGGAACTATCGCGGGAATCGACGTATTTTTTGCGATGAAAATTTAGCTAGATATACATACCTCGACAGAGTTTCCCGCAGAATCGCGGGAAATATTTGAATGACTTTTTTCTACGGATCGATGCTCGTGTTTCCATCGATAGTTTCTTTCGCTCCGAAATGGAAAGTGTCCTCCGTGTTGCAGCGACGAGGAGAAACTTATTATTTACTTGTTTTATACCTGTCCGTACTGTTGCAATTGTTATTGAAATGGATTCCGATAAAAATATTCACCTGTCGTTTTACATATAGTTTTACGGAATATCCACTTTTAATATTCATAAATTAACTTGAACGCCACGTGGAGCGTCCGGTCCCCTTTAATCACGGAATCATGGGAAATTATGAAAATATCGTTATCACCTCGTGAACGTTCTGTTACATATATCCGAGCGTTAAAGAAAGTGAAGTGGAAAACGTGGCTCGTTACATGGATGACGCCATATCGGAGGATGCATTGAAAGTCCATCCTATCTGCACGTGAAAGTGTTGCAAGAAAAGCAGGTTATTACAGGTGGTTACAGGTGGTTACAGGTAGTTGAAGTACCGCCAGCTCTCCTTCGCACTTCCTAAAGGCCGTTCCCCGGCCTACAAGCACGATCGACCGCACTCTCGTGTGCTCCTTCCTTTCCCGTGACGCAATATATCGTGTCTTTCAAAGCAATTCCTGTGGTTCGAACCCAATATCAACAGAGGTATACGTTTTCGTGGTGTAACTGACCTGTCCCAACGAAACATTAGTTGCGTCGCGGCGACCACAGACCTGTCCATTTCTTTCTTATTTTCTTACATTCTTTTTTATTCGTTCCCTCTTCTTCTTCTTCTTCTTCTTCGTCGTCGTGGTCTTCTTCTTCTTCTTCTTCTTCGTTTCGTTACCCCTTGCAATTGGAATGCCAAGCCGCGGCCAGCTGCGACAACGTAAACGCGGCGAAGACATTGAATTAGCGCGATCCATCGCACATCTTGTTATCCGAACCGTTTGTATCGGCGTCGGACAAATTCTTTGATAAATCGTCCGCTATACCCGGCGCAGACTTATCGCGCGACTCTCCGCGGTTTTCAATTGAACACCAAGACCGATTACGAAAACTCGTAATCACGCTTTCTGCATATCGAAACATGGCTTGGAAATTGAATTGAAAAACAGGACAGGTTCCCAATGAAACTTCCAGCATCGATTCGACGAAACGGAAAATTTAAATACTCTCGCGGGTCCGTGGAAAAAGTGTTCTTACCCGCGGGCAATTCCACGAAGACCCATTTTGCTTGATTACGCAACGGATAATCGTAAAAGTGTCCCTTCGACGTCGGAATAATCGCGAAACGAAGTGGATAATCGGTGGCATCCGAATTCATCGAATATCGCAATCGCCCAGGGAGGAGGAGGAGAAGGAGGAATAGATGCGCCACGGAAAGCCAGTGAAAATCATTGGAACGTCGAGCGGTAGTAAATCTGAATCTCATTGCACGGTCATTATTCAAGAGGCGAGGAGGAGGGGCAATTATGGAAGCATGAATATTTATGGAAACTCGTGTACCGTGTAATCTTTACGAGACAACGGCCGCGGGACGTCGCTTGGTACCGCAATGCCTCACGGTTTACTTTGTCGGTGCCCACTCGCCGAACTCAATTACCCTCGCGCGGGGGGATCCGCTGGTAAAACTACGCGATCGAACAAGCGATCGATCCTTCGTTTAAGTGGCTACCTCAGCCGATACCTATTTGCTGACAAAAGGACGTGCGATGTACATGGTTCTTAAAATACAATCTTTTAAACCACGCGGACACGTGCTTTTCCAGGATAATCGAGAGATATTTCAGGATCCGCTCGAACGGTCCGTCGATTTACTTAGAAATACTTTAATTACTGAATATATAAAGAAATTGTCTACAATTTCTGTTGGTGAGATCAGTTTAAATATTTAATCATAGAAATTTCGAGTAAAAGTCTAATACATGCTGGTAGAAAAATTTATATGTTATAATTACATTAATTTGAATGGTATTAAAACGGAAAATACCGTTAAATCGTGTAATTACTTACGACACGGAGAGAACAAGCATTGCAAATCTGCGAATGTGTAATAATTTTCAATTGTAATTTAATGAGGCAAGAATATTTTCTTACTTTACCTGATTGAGCGTAGTTTACGGCTTGATATTTATGTACACACATGTGCTTGCGCGGTGTAACGTAATATCGGTGTTCCGTGGAAATAAAACGGCGCAGATTATTGTTAACCGTACAATAGATATGTATACTCCTCAATTACTTAGTGTAGCACGATTGCGATACTATTGTTACACGTACGCTTATGCGCTAATTGGCACGGACGTTACGTGACTGGTTTTACTAATTAGCAGACTGCTGGAAGGCCGATCGTCTGCCTGTAGTCTCATTCACTGTAAGTCATTCAGACTGGAGAAATATAAGTGGCCATGCGAGGCATGAAAATTGATAATCTAAAAACACCTTCGGTGAGTTAGTAGTAACGTAACGTAACACGCGTAATACAATACAGGAACTTTCACTCCGGTATATTGCGGAGCTCGTTACAAAAACACACACGCCAAAAAAGAAAAAACAATCCGCAACGTACTTTGCCAGCTTTTAGAATACTCGTACTTATCGTTTAATGCCAAACGAAACTTTTGCTAAGTAAAATCGAGTCGTTTACTTGCTAATCCGAACGCATCGCTGTTTCATGCAAATTTAACCGTCTATTTTTATAAACATTTCAGCAGTAACAAAGATCAATTTCTGGAAAAAAAAATTCACGTGTCTGGCTTTACGAACGATAAACAAATATGTTTTCAATTCGTTCCGCCTGTTCGATTTGCATAAAAATTCCAAGATAATCCGTGTCAAAAGTTTCCTACAGCCTCGCTAGCATATTGAATTTCAAATTCCATCGACACGGACGTTTCGTAAAACACATTGTTCCGTCAACCGCGACGTTTCATCGTTTTCGTGAAATGCCAAATACCGTGAGCGACTCTCGATACCGTAATAGCGGGAACGCGGACGGAAAAATTCCGCGGATTTATCATCGTTCCCGAACAAAAGGTTTCGCGAGCGCGCCTATTATCGATTAGACGCGACGGTGATAATCTCGAATGATCCCTCCACTCGTTTTAGAAACGCATATTTCGCGCCTATCATCTTTCCGACCTCGCGTTACGTCTGCACGCCTCCTATACACTAAGCGTGCTATAAGTTAGACAGTGCATTGTTCCCATGGCAGTGCATCGCACGTTGCCCGAGTATCGATACGGGATACGCTTCACAGCCAATTATTATTGCCATTTAGATAAGGAACGCAGTTAGTTAAGCCTGGAGACCTCTAACGATCATCGTGCGGTGCTTATACCTTTTTCGCTTAAAGTATCCGCCGATACAAAGGCGCATCTAACATCTTTTTCCCGTTTTTTTTTTTTATTTCTTTTTTGTTGCCCCCTTAAATAACGATGACGACAACGTATATATATTACGTATTGTCAGGGAGATCGTTATAGTTCGAGTAATCCGGGATAAATGAAATTTCTAATGGAAATAAGAAAGAAGTGAGTTACAATTTTTTTTTAATATATAAATTACAATATATTCAGAGTGGATATATCGGAAGATCTATGGTATTACATTTATGTTTTTCGATTTAATTTCTTTGCCAACGGAGATATTTTGTTCCCACCTCGACGATCGAATGTTTGCACACAAGTTGTTGAACGCGATTCCCTTTCTTTGTTGCTTCCTTTGTATTTTTTTCACATCCGCGAAACACACCGCTCGCGGTGGCTACTGACCGTAGAAAGGCCCAACGGTATCGACACCGAGGATCTACGATACCAGATGCAAATGACCCGCGCGGGAATGGTAGCCGCGAGTCGCCCGGTTTGAATCTTAATAAGAATTCACTTTCTGGTCTCGTTGATTACGGGATTAGCCGGGAATCCTGGGGGGAAAGTTTAGCGGTTTCTCACAGTTCGGTAGAAACCGTGATCCGAAAGCTGGCTCGCGCGCACGAGGCAATCTGTACAACCTAATTCAATCCAATCGCCGACACCTCGGCAATTGCATCACTCGAAACGGCGGGTACCACTAGCCACCGAGAGACGTGAATCTTTTGCGATACGTGTAATACCAGGGAATCGTTGTTACGTCACTTCGGAAATTACACCGATCCACACCGTCTTCCCACCCGCGATTTTCCCTACTCGTTAGAAATTTTCACGGTGTTACGTGGGTAAATCCTTTAGATTTCCCACCGACTGTTCAACGGAGTATCTATATTTAAACGATAAAAAAAAGTAATTCAGTCGAATCGTTTGGGACACTTCTACAAATATTCATATATTCATCGATACGACACGTGTACCATGATCGCTGTCGTTCATTCCCTATATATAATATTCATCCATCCTACCGTAACCGTAGAAAGTCAATTAAACTACCCGGTAGAAATTTGCTCGTACTCGTCTAAATAAATCACGGAATGTATGCGCACGTATGTACGAATCCCCCCCGTGTACGTAGATACATACATCCAACAACAACAACAACAACAACAATGCATCCACGCAACACAGCCGCGTTTTCCCTGTGTATCGCTATCTCGATAATAGAATGATCTATCTGCAACGAGCGGCAACAATAAGCGAGCAAGATATTATTCCAGTACCGGGGCGCGCACCGTATCTCGGACACGCGGGTACTTGATCTGGGAGCAGGGAGTACCTAACCCAACAAATAACAATACGGCATTGCCCTCACGTACCGTGGACAGCCTAGGATCAGCGCCATTATACGCCGGCAGCGAGAGAAGAGTTCCTCTTCGGGTTGCTCTTCAGTATGTACCGTATACAACACCCTCGGACAACAACGTACGAACTTGGTGTACGTTCCTTCTTTTCCTCTTGTCTCTGTCTGTGTGTCTCTCTTTCTCTTTTCCGATATTCTCTATCCCACCAACTCGTCTTAACTCGAGCCCGGCACGTTTTCAATACTTTAATGCACCACGGATGAAGAGACCCCGTTCAATTACTCGCAACACGATACCACGGCTATTTATTGTGGTCTGCCGAAGCCTCTCGATATCTTTCTCTTTCCTCACGGTTTCTTTCTTTCTTTTTTTTTCTGTGTTTCTTTCTTTCTTTATTTTTCCATCGGTTTCACTGTGTGACTGTGTTACGATTCTTACCGTGCGATTCCTCGTTGGCATTACTAGCTACGGTGGAAACCTTTTATCCATTGTCCTTACCATGGTACTCCGTGAAAGGAGTCGAGAGGGATACCTCCTTTCTTCGTCGTGTATCCGTTTGAATCGTGTATTGAATTTTCGGAATTTTTTCAACGACACCCGTTGCGACAAATATATCGATTGAATTTATAGACTTCTTCCGAAGTGTCTATGGGAATAATATTCTTTTTTTGACACTTTATCGCGTACATCGAGATTCCACGTGGTTCGGTTATTTTTATTTAGACACACTATCCGTGGGTTTCTACCTAATACACCCGTGAATGTCCGGATCGAAGAACTTTCTTCATTGCCGGGAAGATTACCGAGGGCAGATATCGAGCGGTCCGGGAAGACCATCCCTCCGTGGTGAAACGGCGTGCAACATGGCTAACGTAATAGACGATCGTTCATAGACGGCTTTCACACGATAAACAATCGATACCGAACGTCCTGTCGTTAATCCGGAATTATCGTCCCGAGGCAGCAAGGGTGGAGGAGGCTGTTATCGAGAAACCAGGAAGCAATTGCAGGACCTAGACTCTCGGACCATGATGTTCCTTGACGCGGATCTCTATCATTCCTGAAACTCGGTTTCTCTCTATCCCAACCGTGTAGGATGAATTTCAAAAAAGTCTTTCCTCAACGTTAAAAAATAAACACAAAAATATCTTAACACTATTTCTACCAAGAGCTGTCAAAAGACACCTTTCAAATTTCAACTTAAAATCATTCGTTAAGTTGATTCATTTTTCCACAATTGACTTTTTATATAATAGTTGTTAAATTATCGACATTTAACTGGTAATTTGAAATCCCCACAGTTTTGGCAAGTGTTTGCATTCAAACGAAAAGGTTTCAAAAGACACCTTTTGGTCGAAATAGGTATACACACAATCGTGGTAGAAATAGTGTTAAGACACATGATGTTCCTCTACGCTGATTTCCATTTATGTGGGATGAATATCAAAAAAGACTTTCTCGGTGTAAGAAAAAAAAAAGAAAAATTTAGAAAAATCTTTTAAGACACCGTAAAACTTCCATTTCGCGGCTTCACCGTCGGATGACCGTGCACTGATCGCACGCGGAGATTTTCCCTTTAATGCCGAAGTTATTTAAAAAGGCCGCCGATGAATAAGCGTGCTTGTCATTCGGTAAATAAACGATTTCGTTCCGCGTGATCGCTGAGGTGTCTCGTGGTGCCTGACGGTAACATCTATTCCGACGAGCGACCGCAACTCACGCCACTCTGTCTCGCCGGACATTGTAACGATCCCATCTAGATCCCCGCGAACGGTAAGGTTACTACCGTGGATCGTGCCACGACGCGGGACATTTCCACTCGATCGGTATTGAACGTCCTATGGGATAAACAAACGAAACGTTCGAACGTCATCGACGTAGAGAACGGAACATCCTTTGTCTTTATTCCGAACCACCGTCGACGGATATACCGCGTGGTAAACGACGTAATCTTCGGACGAGGTCGCTTCGAGGAACGAACCACCGCCGGGGAGTCCGTTATGGGAAATGGAATTAGTACGAGGCATAAGATTATCACATTATAAAAGATGGCTGGTGTACAACGGAGAGAAACGGAACGCGGAAAAGATGGGAAGACAAACGAATCGACCGGTACCTTAATGAGATGGAACATAAAAAACCCACTAAGCGAATTACAATCCGGGGTTTTACTACAAAACAAGACATTCCACAGAGCATGATTCTCATTAGTATCATCCTTTATTCTCTGCCCGCACCACCCCCGCTCTCTCCTGCCGGCCGTCTAATTTCACAATAATGACGTTTTACTTGCGCTCGTAAAGAAACACGCCACACTCCGGTCGGCTAATGAAGCGATTCGCATTAATTGCCTTTACTGCCCGATTTGTTGGAATATAATTCGGTTCGTCCGATCTCACGATCGTCGTTTCGGACCTCACGTGAGATACATCTCGATAACCCAGAATATCAACCCCGTATCATGATAATCGTTGCGTTTGAAAACGATTCACATCCGTCTGACTCTAATTTCCTATTCCACTTCCACGATAGATCCCCGGTGAAAAGTCAAATACAATTCGATATTAGATATTCGATATTACGATGACGAGTGAAACTAATCTGGATGGAAAACGAGGAAGAAGAATTAACAAACGGACGATGAAAATTATGTTATCGACTACCTTTCGGTAGGTGGGGTCGAAACGAATGCAGATTAAAAGCGAAAGGAAGAAGACGTAGCCGAGGCCCCGGTGTGCCTCCCGGGGGCAGACGTCTCCTGACGTCTTTTTCAGACTTCAGACGAGAAGAAGAAGAAGAAGAAGAAGAAGAAGAAGAAGATTCAACCCGAGTGGAGGCAGAACCGCTGCTGCCTTTTCCTCTTGTCGTTATTCTTCCTCGGCACGATGATGGTTTCTCACAGTCTGTTATACGGACGGTCGGGTTGGTATATCGTTTATACACCTTGCCGTTGTACACACCGCAATAACAATAACAATAACGAAGCACAGTGTAAGAAACTCCCCCCTCGGCGGGCACGGGTAACTCTTCAACTCCTGAACTGCCGGAGAGGTTTCCAACGCTCGCCGGCAAACCGAGGTTGGGCGAGATAGATAAGGGGTTAAAAGGTTCAACCGTGAGATCGCGAGATTCTCGAAATAGTTGTACCATTAACGAATCCTCGCACGCCTCGCTTTTACCCCGTGCGAAAACATCCGCTCGGCTCTCACAGCGTTCAACCGATTCCACCGTGAACACGTGTACGTATGGTATATATCTATGTATGTATTACATATATTCACGCTCTTTGGCAATTCACGACAAGCGAATTCTATCGGTAATTACTCGAGGCTCGTTTCGTTCTGGAAATAAGGAGGAAAGCTCGGTTGAAAAAATCGATCGTTAGGTGCGAGAGTATAGTAAGTGTCGATACTATTAAATTTACTAGCGAACGAAAAAAATCGAGTTACCGTTGACTTCCAGCACTCGTCGATGGTACAGTAATTTCGAAATAATAACGTATTGTTTTCGCGAGGGAAAACCCGTTAGGATTTATCGTCCGGGAGAGGGATTCACGTCCACGTCGGGAATGTACGAGGCGAGATCCAAGTTACCCGGCAGCCTCAACTAGATCGTTCGGCCCACGCGTATCGAAGGTAGAAGGTATCAATGAGAGTACCTGGCTGCGATTCCCCGAACGATCACCGGACGATAACTCTTTAGCCCCGGAGACCTAAACAATGCCGGATATTCGTATCACTTGTAGGATAGTAGATAACCTCTCTATCTTTTTCTCCACCCCCTTTTGTACCTCCTCCTAGAATCTCTCTCTCTCTCTCTCTTTATCTCTTTCTCTCTTTCTCTCTCTCTCTCTCTCTCGATCGGTGTTCTCTTGCCGTGGGGAGTTGCCGACAAGGCGGTCGCCGATTGCAATTTGCCGATACGATTCTACCTGCCGCATTGCGCGCCGTGTTTCCTCTCCCTCTCCTCCTTCATCCTCCATTTTCCTCTTCCTCTCTCCGTGGCACTCTCCTCGTCCCGTCTCTCTTCATCGTCCACCTATACCACCTTCTTCTCTTTCCGTCTAAGCCTGAACGCCAGGTTAAGACCCGGGTTAGGCACTCGGGTCGGTTTTGCGCTTATAGGTGGTACGAGGCGAAGATACATCTTTCCCTTCGGTAACTACCCATAGAGCATCGTCTAAGCGGCGGGTCTTCGGTGTTGCCGACTGGCCAATATGTATCGCGAAGTCCGGGGCACCGTGTAGAACCCTTGGCACACTACGTGTGTGCTGGCAAACCCAACGCCGCCGCGACCGGGACAAGATACCGGTCGGATACGATCCCTCTTCGCAAACTACCTGCAGCTCTATTACCTATTCGATCCACTATTGCCGCGGATACCCCGGCGAGAAGGTGTTCGCGAACCTACCCCTGGGGAAACGTTATCGCCCTGGGATTAGTATAATATAAGGCTCGTCACCGGGTAGCGGCGGAAGACACGGAAATTCGCGATCGCGATCGATTCGCGATACATAGATCGTTTTCATCGAACGATTAAGAACCTGGGGATTCTATTTTTATTGTTCTTTCATCGTGGAAAGATAATATTTAGCGACGTAGGGTGACGAAGTAACTCGCCGATGTTTTAACAATCGTACCGTTTGTATGATACGTTTCGAATGAAACTTCCAAGCGATGTATTGTACGTGTAGACGAGGTACGTACCGTCTCCGGAGGTAATTTGAAGAAAAGACGACGGAATGATTGGGCAAGGTGCAGAGATACAAATAGACGGTGTATTGGAACTCGAGTTTACCTGGGGCGAATGAGCGAGTACTTTTCATTCTTTACGATGACTCGGAGTAAAACAATGTATATAAGTAGGTATGTATGTATGCATCTTCGGGCATACATTATAAAACCGTGGATCGTCCGAGAAGAGAAGAGAGAGAGAGAGTCGCTTCACCGTGGAGCCGCGAAATGAGTCGGCAGTCCGGAGTCTCGTGGCGTCGATAATAATTTACTCGCGTCGAGTATATCTACGCCGAGACACGACGAGACGGATGCTTAGGCAAAAGAAGAAGCACCGTGCGAACTTGCAAATAGGCTGGCAATCAGCAGCCGGTTATGCAGACACGGGGAGGACGCCGGCAGAATCTCGTCACGATCGGAATAATTAATATTCATCGACATAGGCGAACCTACCAACCGGGGCGGTCGTTCTCGTTCGAAGTTTCTTCGCCTCTTTCCCCACTACCCCCATCCCCTCGGTCCCCGTTTCCCCCCTTCCGCTTTTGTACTCGCTCCCATGAGTGGCGACGAGAGGGTTTGGGAAACCGACGGCAAAAGTGCGATAGATCTCGCTGGACGTCAATTTTACCGAATATAGTATCGCTATGTTCAAAATCGATCAACTCTACTGTCTGAATTATTTCAAATTTAAGTGTCAAATGACTTGAATCAGTAGTAACTTGTTATATTTGAAATTAATTTCTTTAATCATTAGGCTTAACAGCACCAAATGAGGGAAACTAGTCTGGCTGTCATTATCTAAAGAAAGTCTTTAAAATTATCAATACGTATATTACATAATTGACAACACCGAACGGCTTCACTCTATCTAATTTCCTCCACTGTATAAACTCAATCCATTTGACAAGTGACCAATTTATTTTCTCCAACGAAAGATCTGCTCGAGTAAGTTCCCAATGGTCGACCCAACGGCTCGAAGATTCCCATGGGCGCGTCGATGGGCGAACTGTATCACGTGGAATCCCGAGTATTGTTATTCCAAAGAAAGTAAACCGCACGCCACCCTCCCATCTTACTGGACCGGCGATTATTAATGGCAGCGGTGGTGGTCGCTCGTCCGTTGCAACGCGGGCGCAAAAGTGTGCATCCGGTTTTCCACCGGTGCTCTCCTCGCCGACCTCCTAGAAAGCACGCGGTGGCGTTGAAACCGCTGCGGGACGAGGGCGGACGACCTTGCGCCGTAAGAACGAGTACCCTCCTCGCGGGCACATCGTCGAGATCGATTCCCCCGGTCGTTTTCTTCTGCGGGCTTTTTTCTCACACACTCGGGACAGAATAGGATCTAACGTGTGAAATTGGGCCAGCCGCATACCGGACTTAATCTTACGGTTGTTACGCCCGACGGGGCCGGGGGAATTATCCTCGGTGTGCGCCTGCGACCCGCAGAAAATACTACGCCGATAGTTCGTTCTTTTACGATCGTGCACGTGAGACTTAATGGTGAATCGGAAATCGAGACGTGGACGGAAAAAAGAATCGAGGAGTAAGCGATAATCGAGGAGCTAAGGGAAATGGGGTATGGTATAGAGAAATCTATTCTGGATTTGTAAATTTAATTTTGATTTTCTAGAGATTCAAAGGACACATATGTGTACCCTTATTCCACTGAACTTGTAGGTTCTGTAAAATAGTGATATGCAAATGGGAAAATAATTTGTTTTTCATGTGGATGGTTTGATCTATTTCGCATCACTCGCAGCGTAGATTCTTCTTAC
This sequence comes from Mimumesa dahlbomi, assembly GCA_917499265.3. NCBI lineage: Eukaryota > Metazoa > Arthropoda > Insecta > Hymenoptera > Crabronidae > Mimumesa > Mimumesa dahlbomi. Next base: position 2,427,618 of record OU824113.1, on the reverse strand, counting down.
ATTCTATCGCGTTATTTTTCTCTCATTCTTGTTTCCCCGTTCATGGTAACTGGGGAATAGGTGTTACAAGTCTATTTAGCCATAGTTACGTAGATACATGCGTGTGCGTGTAGGTGAACTTGTAGAGAGACGACAGAACCGATAGCCATTACGCCTCGTTCGTTTATTTTGCGGCTTTACGCGTTACAGATGTTACAGTAATGTTCGTTTGTATAGCGGCGGGATTCTCTCTCATTATACTTTTTCTACCGTCCGGCATTATACGGCGTGTCCTATCTTCATCCTTCTTCTTCTTCTTCTTCTTCTTCTCGTTTTTCTTCTTGCCTCGTTCCACTCGTGTTTCTCTGCTTTTCAATTCGTTTACCCTCGAACTGCTTTCGGTCTCGCGAACCACCGTGTAATTGTAATTACTATTTCCCGCGTCGATCCAAAGGCAATTTGTAATAACGTTACGAACGAGTTACTTTCAATCTACATACACTTTCGCGTTAGATTAAACAGACACCGGAAAGAACTTCCGAACACCAGAACTTTCGGTATATGAAAATTTCCACTCATAAAAAATTCCTTAAACGGAACAAATTTCATAGCGTAGATATTTCTGAACGCGACAAATGTCCACCCTCAAACTTTCCGCTCACTAAAACTTTCAAATTATACAAAATTTCACTCTTCGAAATTTCACGGCGCCACATCTTTCGCGTCATAGAACTTTCCAGTCACCGCCCTTTTCCCCGTTACGATCTCTCGTCGTCGTCGTCGTCGAAAACGGCCGCTGGACAAAGACAGAGGAAAATCCGAGGGGCTAAAAGGGGTGTTGGTTGACGTCGTAAATCGTATCTCCCCTGAATTTATGCGTAATCTACGGTGACCTACGGCGGACGGTTTAATGTTGCAGAGTTATGCGTCGAGGGTGAAACACGCGCGCGTTTGAATATGTATACACGTAAATAAACGCGTAAAAGGGCACGGGGAAAGGGGGGGGCCGGGGATGAGAGGGGAGGTACCACACCATCAGCATCCACGTCTCGCAACTCGGGCGGGCGAACGGACGGTGCGTGCAACGAACAGAACCAGCACGCGTGTGCACGCGCCTTCCACAACGTGCACTTAGAGGAACGAACGTAACCGACCTAGCCCAATCTCGACCGGCCCACGCCAAGAATCCGAGTCCGAGAGTCCCGCGAGGGAGTAGCCGCGCATAACACATTCCCCCGGATGAACCTGGACGAACAGACAGAAGAAGAGGAGAGGAGACTGAACGAAGAAGAATGAACGGGAGGGAAGGAAAACAGGAGAGAAGGAATATACATATATATATACATATATATACCTGTGTGCGTTGCTATAAGAGTTAACAGGGCGGTGCGTGGGTCACAATACCCTGAGGCTACGAAATCCTTACTCTTTCTTCTTCTTCTTCTTCTTCTTCTGCTTCGTAGTCGTCGTCGTCGTCGGCGGCGTCGTCGTCGTCGTCGTCGTCGTCGTCGGGTCCACGCCACGACTCGTTATGGAAAGCATACGGGATATTGTTGCTCGTATATATGGAGAGTACGAGGGAAGCGCGCCGTGCTTGTACTATGCAGATGATTCCGCGATATGGGCTATTCATTGTGAGTCATTTAAGAGTTTATGCGGTGGGTATGGGGCACGGCCACGTATGCACGATATGTTATTATATTGCGTATCGAAAGCTTTGCTGGCAAACGCATGCCCCGTTGATCGTACCTCTCGGGTTATTCGCGCCGTCCACGGGGATACAGTACCGTCCTGGTTGGAATACGTAACGAGCGCAGGTGTATGGGTCTTGGGTTCGATGATTTTTTTTATTTGGGGGAATTTTCTCTCCTATCGTTTGTTTGTTTAAATAATCAAGCTTGTTTTTCTTTTTAAATCGAGGATATAGGTGTAATTAAAAAAAAAAAGAATGAGTTGCTTGGGTCACCGGGGATGGAGGAATGATTTTTTTTTTGTGGTTTTTTAAACGTCGTCCCGATAACCACCGGATCTATAGATCTCGTTTAGTACGTACGCCGTACGCTGCGAAGCTTTTGAATAATTCTGAATAATTTAAATATTACGCCGATTACGCGGAACAACATAGGACGCCATTGAGCGAATTGAGCGATTCCTTTATCAAGATTCCCTTCGATTATGAATACGATAGCGTATGACGTACACGCATACATACGTACATTCGATTATACCCAGGCTCTTTTATAGAGTATCGATGAATAAACAGCCGGAGTTGTGATAAACGCCCGGAGGGAGCCTCTCTGTTCCCGGCGCATTATGCATACGAGAGACCAAAGAGTAAATGACGGAGGTGGCAGCGTTGATGATGGTGATGATGCAAAACATGATAATAATAATGACGACGTAGACGTCGTCGGGAATGAAACAGACACGCGTCTACCCGCGTCTCGCGTTTTTCGAAGCTCTATACGACGTTTACGGTCTCGAGTCCGGTGAGATCCCGTTGAAACGTGATTATCGGAGTAGCCGGTAACTTCTAACGTTTAGTCGCTCGACGAACCAACGTTATTCATCGTCCGATCCACCGTGGAACTTTGGAAAATATAACGAAACGACCGTATAGAGGAATTCATAATCCATGGCTACCATTGTTGGCATCGAGTTCTACCACCCACGTGATTCTACCCCGATCGGATTACCTTGGCAATGGGTTTCATTTAATATCGTGCGGAAAAATATGCGGAAATGCGTCTTCTCACGTTACGCAATCTGAATCCGAATAGAATTATTGTAACGTAAAGTTTTTCAACGTTCGCGTCAAAAATGAAATTTATAATCCATTTGTGGATTACAAATTTCATTTTCCCTTTCTAATAATTCAGAGTTCTTTCTTGATTGTATCTGTAAATAAGTCGATCTGTTTTCCAACATTCTGAATATTGTCATTGAGAACTCCCTGGTAAAGAGAGAATCCTTGTTGATCCTTCGGTGTTTAAAGTACGGTGGAAAATTGTGTTTTAAGCAAACCCGAGTGCCGAGTGCTTGATACATACACACTTCCCATGTGTTTACAGGAGGAGTACAGTCAACGCAGACGCCTATCCACACCCAGCGGCAGTCCCAGTCCACCGAGACCGACAAGGCTGTCAAGATCTACGGGCACACTTACCAGAGAGGAAGAATCCTTCTGCGAGTCGAGCAACACCCTGACCAGGGAGAACCAGGGCCAGGAGGCGGAGAGGAAGGGCTGGTTTAAATCTCTATCCAGGAAAAACAAATCCAACATCAAGGTAGGTCTTGTCCCTAAACGGAATATGTAGCGTTATGAAAATATTTTTCACCCTGAAATTAACGAGAATTGCGGAAGAACTTATTGCGAAAGAGACAAGAACTTTCTAAATCTCATTGAAAATTAAATGACATTTCCTGTTCTTTCGTAAAATCTTGTTGATACTTTCGCTATCCCACTGAAAGATACACCACAAGTTCTTCTCTCTTTTAGATAGAATTGAGGTTTAATCAAATTCATTGTCAATTTCATACGGGATCGGTGTGAACGTTAATAGAAAAGTTAGCGAAAGATTTACACAGTGTAGATATTAATTCGTAAGTTTCTCAAAGAAATTGATCAAATGTTCGGAAACATCCGGCGAAAGAAACAGGGTAATACTTCGATTCTCTTTAAAGAGTTTTTTCAACTTTCCATCCGATAACGAGCGAACGGAACGTGGCTCGGTTATCGGCTTAACGGCGAACGAGTGAGCCGGTGCATTCATCAGTCAGCTCAGGTCGCTACGGAGCCGAGCCATTAGGGCAGTACAACCTCCAATTACCAGTTTGATTAAATGCTTAACTAACTCCGCGCTCTGTGGTTTAATTTAATCGCGAGATTAAGTGCCGATCAGGGGGCTGCCTAGCTAACTATCGTCCACGGAATAATCTCTGTCAGGTCCCGATTCCGATCCCGGCTAGGGCACCGATACCGCCGCGCTTCGATAGGCCGTTCGAGATGATTGCGTGCGCGTGAATCTTCCCGTGGACGATGATCTATCGGATGAGTTGAACCGTGAGGATCATGACTCGCGAAGGCGCCGTAGATACAACGAGCGGAAAGCACGGGATTTATTTATTTTTTTCGTTTTATCGTCTTCTTCTTCTTCTTATTCTTCGTGTTCTTGTTGTTCTTCTTCTTCAGTTTGCGCAAAGAATACACCTTTGTACTCGGGCATTGTTGTATTCTATCTCGTATAATCTGCAGCATGGAAATGTATAGGTTTTTGATGGATCTGCGAAAAATAAATTTATTTTGACAAATTTACGATACGCCGATGATGTTTTACAGCCGGTGGATAAGAAACCTGTAATACCGGAGAGCGAGATCCTGACGACAGGCACCGAAGACGAGGAAGCCTCCTCGGCGCCCGAACGAGTTTCCGTGCAGAAGAATCTTCGTTTCTTCGGCGACACGGACCAGGAGTCCGTTTCTTCCAACAGAGACCGCAGGTGAGTCTTATCGTGGACTAGATTATTTTTTTTTCTGTGATTCGATGCTAATTGATTTTTTGTGGGTGGATTGGATTACAGAAACAAACGAGCCGACGACCATGCCTGTTCGAGGCGTGACGTTACGACCCCCAGTCGCCACAATTTGGGAATCTTGTCACCACCAAGAAAACCACCAAGACTTGCCGAGAGCGCCTTATCGTCGGGTGAAAGTACAACGGGCGACAGCAGTCAACAGAGTCAAAACTCGCAGAGATCGCAAAGATCCGTCGTATACCTTCACGCCGCCACTGGTCAGTGTTATAAACGTTCTATTCTGCTATGCTTTTTGTTATATCCCCGAAAAAAAACAGCATACAGATAGCAGAAGAAAAGAAGCTGGTATGACAGTGCGTTGTTGTATGAAATAAAACGTGAAAAAAGATATATATATATATAGATATATATATAGTATACATACCTGTATCGAAAAATAACATCGTTTTATGATTAAAGAAACATTGAAAACGAGACGCAAAAGTAGCGGGAAGGTCTATAAAGACCAGTTTTTGCATATCGTGACGCAAATAGATATAAAATGCTGATGAAGGCCACGCGAAGAACTAATTAAACATTATTACGTTTTTCTAGTCGGCGAGATACCCGGACCCAACGAAAGACGCAGGGCAGCGAGCAGGGAGGAATTAAATCGACCTCTACAATCACACACGAGGACGGTATCGAGAAGCGTCAGCGTCCTTGCGCCATGGAAACCGAGACATTACAGGGAACCCTTCGAAATAAATTACGATCAACAAATGCCTCCGAAACCGATGACAACTATGAGGCGCAGACAAAGAAGTCGCGAGACGCTCAGCCGCCGTGGAAAAGACGCTCGACGTAGCAAGGATAATCTCTCGAAAACCGGTAATTAGAATATTAATTCGACGTGCATCGACGCCCATGAGTCACGGGACACGTACAGAGTCGATGGTCACTGGGAAGCAATGATTTTTTGTTCAATGTTAATTATACTTGCGGTTCAAAAAGCTTTTAGACACCAGAGGCTTCAAGCTGTAAAAATTTTGAACCTGAATTGAATACAGTAATTAGCAGTTTTGTTTACAAATTGTTGCTTTTCGAATATGATGTTCACTCACTTCTGAATTGTTACGTGTCTCAAGACTTATAAACAAGTCTTCTATGATTTATTTATTATAAAATATAAAAGTATATAGTAATATGTTATTCGTTTCCTTCGCCGTAGGTACGATCAATCGTAGTACGCTGAAATCAAAGGACAAGCAGAAGGTGGATAGAACCGTGTCCACAGAATCGTTGGCCACCAAGTCACGGGGTGTAAATTCAAAACCAGAGTTAAGCAGGTCAACATCTGTCCCACGTGACCCCAACAAGAGCGCGGGATGGTTCAAACTAAAAAGCAAGAAGTCCCGAGCTTAAGAGGGAGGCCATTGATCAATGCTAGTCTTGAGTTTCATAAGTAATTCATAATCGTAAGGAATTAATAATTTACGCGTCGATCCGCCGTTATTCGCGTTAAAATAAATATTACGAGCTATTTACTACCACTTTGCTCTTTTATTCTTCTAATGTACAATGCAAACGCCGAACGTGAAGAATTAATATCTATTAACAGATTAAAGTTTGGCATTTCTTTTCTTCTATTTTTTTTTTAATGCATAGATTGTAACTAAGAAAAGTGTAAATTTTGACCGCGCCTGTGAATTTCTGGACTGCGTTGCACCATCCCGTGCGCAAATTCTACCCACATACGCAATTCGTAACAAAATGTACAACCACCCACATTTACGATACATGTAAACACTTTTTTTTCAGCTATATTACTTTTTTTTTAATTAACATTCTTATTTCTTTTCACGTAAAACAATAAACGAATTTAAATTATATCAAAAATGATGAACAAGGAAAAAATACTGATACCGCTGGAATATAACATTTTTAACGAAACATAAAGGTTTTATTGATTTAATTTGACAACCTTTGAAAATCGATTACCTGTTTTAACGGAGCCTTCTCTCTACCAAATTTAACGAATTAAATTTGCTGCGTAAGACGAGAATGCATTTAACACAAGAGTAATAATTTTTTCTGTTGATTTTGTAACAAACGTAATAATAATTTCTAAGATTATAATCACTTTCAAATAATAAAAGCATTCACAAACTACATTTGTAACTAAAAAAACTTTGCTATTCTGCGTTCGATGAGATTGCAAATGCGTATGGTTTTTATAAAAAAAAGAAAACGAGAGAAATTATTTCATTTTACCGTGAATCAGAGTGCCATTTCCTGTTCTCCTAAGTATGCACACATTGTTCCAAGATAAATCAAAATTTTCTGGACATGCAAAATATTATAATGTAAGAATGTAACAGGTAATACGTTTAAGATAATTAATAATGTAATAGCAAGAGCAAGCAAAAATATTTTTTAAATTTTCACTACAACGATCGTATTGTAAAAGACAGGTAGAAGTTATGTATAATTTCTGAATGTCTATTGTACACAGATCAACACAATTATCCTTTCATATACTAATTGTAAATATTTGTAATAATAATCTTTCTTCCTAACTATTTTTATTTCACTTCACAATATCTCCATGTAATCTTTCTGTGTTTCTTTTTATGTGTGTTTCCAATTATTGATCACAGATTGTCGAAATTTTCTTGCGGAAAAGCTTTCTTATGTTTTAAAACCGTCGTGAACCTGAAGAAATGATTGTATGCAGCAGTAAAAACAGACCCTTGATCTGTTTTATCGTAACACACTACCGCCTTTAGACGAAAATAATAAAATTTACGCAGCGACGTGGATAGTCATCTGCCTCTTACAACTTTCATTCCTATTTGGTGCTATTTGCGTTATATGTACATATGGACAATTATGGTTTGCATGTAAATACCATGAATATGTTGACATCTCTGTATTGATCCATCGATATATTCGTATTGTCTATTAACATAGTTATTATTTCTTCGTAAGTGTAAGAAAAATGTTAAAATGCATAGAAAATGCAAACTCCAGAACGAGTTATATTTTGTAACACAGTTATTAATTTTTGAAATAAATAAATGAGCATAATACCAAATATTTTAAATGCTACTAAAAGATTACAGTGTCATACATACTTTATGTATTCTATAACAGCATGAATTCATCGTGTTGTAATTAACTATTGTTGATAAGATACTATGTGTCGCATAAGTTATGGCTAATTGGATCCCACATGGTAGGTTACAAAATTTAATATTTTATTTTAGCACCAATTATTAATAACTTGCATAATACTTGACAAAACAGTTCATATATAAATATTATAAATACTATAATCTTATAATTTGAGTAATTTTAGTCTCAAACTTCCACACCTTCATCTACCTTACCCCAGCAGCAAAGGGCTGTTCCAAGCAATACTAGGATCATTCCTAAATATGTGTCTGAAAATTAAAACATTGTGTAGAAACTTTATAATCTAATTACAAAGCTCTGAAAGAGATAGTGAATAATATTCATACTTCTATGAACTTTCTCTTCGCCTAAAAATCTGCCTGTTATTCCAGTTATCACAAAGGTAAGAGAATTTGTAAGTGGAACAGCCAATGATATATCTGTGCTACCCAGTGCCAAGAAGTAGAATAGTGATCCAATTTGATTGATTGTAAATGGTATTATGTACTAAAAAAAATGAAACAATGTTTTCATATACATCACAATATACTCTAGAACTAATAGTACTATTAACTTTTGTTTGCTTAATAAGAAATCCAATTTCTTTAAAAAACTGGCCAAGCTTTGATGATGCTTTCACTGTCTCCAAACCTTCCGCTCCTCTTTTAATGAATGGATTGGTTACACCCCACAAGAGAGCAACCAAAACAAGGCACATAATTGACTCTACAATATAAAAGTAACTGAAATAAAACGTTTATAACAAATTTTGAAAACAAACTTCTAAAAATGTATTAACCTTACCTATGGAAACTGTCATTTCTAGTATGGTTTATAACCTAAAAGTATAATGGTAATACGGACACAAAAATACTGCGAGACAACCTACGATAATTGTAACCATTAGGTTAGAATTGTTGAATAATATCATACACGACGTATAAGAATAGACAGGACATTCTGGGAAAATGTTAGCACTACAAAGAATAAGCTGTCATGCACTTGGCTCAAAGATTTTAAACTGTCTTAAACCATTTATATCACTCCTCGACGAGGAATGCGGCGAGAACGAAGCCTCCGCGCGTCACGCATTTTGGTTCCCGGCAGTTCCCGGTCACGTCGCGAGGCGCAAATACGGCGAATATAGTTCCAAGAATTTTCATCTTTGTCAAGGAGGCGCTGTAAATCAACTGAAATTTGGAGGCGTCGGTAATGCAGTTCCCGTGCACGGATCCTCGTTAACTGTAAGGTCTATCAGATAGAGTCTAGACGTGCTTATGCATGTAAAATGTGAACAATGTTTATAAATTATTAAACTAATAAATTTACCGATCGCTTTTTAGGATCGCATTATTGGCCGAAGAAAAAAGTTCAACGTTTATAAATTATATTTTGAAAACGGAACAAAATGGAACTACCAATTTACTTCGCTGATAAAGTAGATTACTACAATAGTAATTTGAGTTACCTACAATTACGACCATGGGTTTCGTGTCTCTCATATACATTGTTTCTGCTTCTTATAAAAACAATCTTTTTGGCACAAAGTAACATAACCTGTGTTGTTGTAGTCCCGCGTTTTTGTTTATACTTACTTTGACATATATGTAGGTTCAATGGTGTTTGGATAGTATTCGTTTATAATGTTTACTTTACTCGGTGAAGTGAATTTATGGACTTTTGACGACAACATTACTATTAAAAATACCGATTTTGGTGCATTTCGGTGAGACAAAATGTTTTTTTTCTTTAATTATAATACAAATTACCGTTCGAATTTCGACGCGCATTCCAAAGCTATCATTGATAGATACCTGTAACGGTGATATTTTTTGTTCATAAAAAAATCAGATTCACGTAATTTTTAATATTAACATCATTACAGATATCATGATAAGCGTATCGATAATGTACACGAAGAAGGGAAAAGATCTTATTGTCAAAAACGTGGAATGATATATGTACCAACGAATAAGAAAGGAAACAAGCTAAAAGATTCCATTAAATATTTAGAGGTTCAAATTCTGATCAGTAACCCTAGTTAAATATTTACCTGTTCTACTTTGGATAAATGTTTTCAGGAACAATTAAGAGATAACTCAATAATATATTGTCAGTGGTACGATAATTATGTCTTGCAATTAATGCTCAATAATGCCTTATTAATACAAATACAAGTTAACATTGCCACTGGCGACATACAAAAGATAAGTTTTGATAAATATCTTATGGGAAAGCTTTCCGAGCACATATCTGATGGTAAAAGATACATGTTAAGTAATACTGAAACACTCTTATAAATGTATCTTCTATGTTTCATAAATGTTTGAACCTTTGCAGTAACCATTACAAAAAATCATATACTTTGCACATACAATGATAATCAAATTACTCTTGTACACTTTACAAGATCAAGGAGGCATATATTTGATAAAATTTCTAAACTTGAACCCAAGTTGTCCACAATTGATCTATTCGGTCCAAATGGTCGCAGATTAGATAAAAAAATACAAACAAATAAATCTGGTGATCTGGTAAATATGTTTATATCTGAACTACTTATTTATCTCAACCAACCGTGTAGGACTTCTTTTCAAGTCATTGGTTAATCAAATTACTCTTCATAAACATTATTGCCAATCTACAATCATTAAACTTGAATATTATAGATTTTAATTTGGTGGAAGTCCACAATGAATGAAGTTTATCCATGGAGTCCTGCAGTGAAAGAACATGATCGTGCAAATATTCATCTATATCGTCTTATAGGGTATAATGATTAATATTTAAGATGAAAGAAGAATTTTAAGATGAAACTTTATATCAGTGTAACATTTTTCAAATCTTATGTGTTTCCTTTTTATAGAGTAAAGCTAGAATTGATTTGTTACATACGCAGTGAATTTGATCCATTATGTATAACATTTGATACATGTCATGATAATATCATTCATTCTGTAGAGCAGAAAGTATCGAGAAAGGTGGGATTACCTATTGTATAATCGTTTACTGTTCTGTCGTATTACTTTAGAAGTCAGAGGCATATTTCAAAAAATTATGATACAGGGTGAAGTCACAGTAGAATGGCGTACATATGAAGTTTCTCAACAAGATAAACTACAAAGAATAGCAGTGGTATCCGTACCTTTACCTACACATACAAGTTGTGTTAAATTTTCGCCTAACCAGGAGTTATTACTATTATGTTGCATAGACGGTTCAGTAATGATATATGATCAGACCAGAGCTACAACAGCAAGTGTAAAAGCAGTTTTTGTAAGTTCAGATATGCAGATAAAGGTATACATAGTATCTATTGTTTTGAAAATCTCTCAATTACTGATAGATGTATTTTTAAGATACCTACATTAGCATCATGGCATAGTGACGGAATAATATTTGTCATTGGAAATGACAGAGGTCAGTTTCAACATTTTGACATATCTTTGTCATGTATTAGGAGTCAGACATTAGGTGAGGAGGCAACCCCAGCCAATATTCTTGATTTATCTACGTACTTTAGGTATTACCACTTTCATTTCCCATTTACACATTATTCATTAAACGACATATAATACAAACTTATCATTTTATGCAGAATACAACCTGCAGTGCTACGTATGGAATGGAACAAAAAAGATGATCCAAATTGTTACCTTGACTTTTACAGTCATGGAAATTCTCTATTGTTACTACTTTTTCAACGGTATGATATTTTACACATTGGAAAAGAAATGAAAATGGGAAAAAGGCTAACATTGAATGTATGTTGAATTTATATGTTAATAGAGGCCCTATTGGTGTCATAAAAGTTATGGAGGCAGATAATCTTTCTGGTGATGTACTAGTGAAAAGATATTTGTCATTATCACAGATCGAACAAGCAACTTCATTATTGTTATCAATGAATTGGGATACGTATCCTCGAGCTTGTATGCATGCACTAAACAAAATTTTAAATTATTTATTTAAAAAGCCATTAACACCAGAATGTGAAAGTAAGGCCTATTTTTTACCTACGTCTATTCTGCCAAATATTTGTATAAAAATATTAAAATATTCCATAGATCTTATACAAAATGCATTGGGTAGCTTCCATGTACCAATTAAGCCAATTAGTCAAGCAATTGAAGAAGAATATGGAGATGAAATAAGAGATTTAACAAGGCGATTCTTTTACCACTTATTAAGGTATTAATCAAATTTGGGGAACCTTCAATTGGCACATAATATTAATTCTGAATAATTTAGGTATCAATTATTTGAGAAGGCCTTTAGACTTGCTATAGATCTAAATGATCATGACCTTTTTATGGATATACACTTTTATGCATTGGTCGTAAATGATATGGCAATGGCAACTGCAGCAAAGGAAAAAGCTGAACGTATACTGAGCAGATCAAATAGTTGCAGTAGCTCACGTAAGAACCATCCCATACTTGTTTTGAAAAATCCCTATTCAGAAAAAATATGAGAACATAAGTATTTACAGATTCCACATGCTCTAGAGATTCATGCTCATTGTGTTCTGACTCGACAAGTGATAAGGGAGATGAGTCTTGTAGTGAAGATAGTGAGAATTCCTCAAAAGAAAATCAGAGTTGTGTGAAACATACTAGAAATCATAACTACAGGAAAGACTTAAACAGTCAAATTCCACCCTTACCAGTTCTTCATCCCCATCATAATAGTAAAAACCTATTGCCTACATCATTTATTGACCTTCCATGTAGTAATAAAAGTGATTGCAATTTAGTATCAACCTCTTTTAATATACCTAACAGTACACTTACAACAACATCCTTTAATCACTCGTCACATCTCTCTATGTCAAACTCATTTTTTGCGTCAACATCATTTAATAAACCAACGTATAAAAGTCACACAAACTTAACATCAATGTCTACAATAAACTCCAGTAATGTCTCTCAATCCTTCAATAATATCGCTGATGATATAATGACAACTTCATTCGGCAGTTTGTCTTTGAATGAACGAAAATCATTGACAACTGTTCGATCATCCGATCACTCTATGGAAACTACGCTAAACAAATCTTTAATGAATGAAGTACAGTATTCCCTTGATGGTATGTCTAATAATACCAGGACAACCACTTTGACCCAGGAGAATAGTTTTATGTCAACCCCTTTCAATAACTCCACATATGAATCTGTTCCAACAGATGTGCCCTCAGAATTGGCATCATCTTCATTAGACAATATAGATAGCAATATTATGTCGACATCTTTCAGTACACTTGGTACTGATATTTCAACTGCTTACGACAGTTCTTTCAATGACATAATTGCAAACAATAAAACTGAAAGTATTTCATCTTCTGTAAAAAGTGTAAAGTCTTCCACTGTAACAAATGATTTCAGTTCTAAATCGTTTCCTGACTCTGTTATCACAAATAAAATAACGTCTACTTTTTATAATAGTCATGGCAATCTCATGTCTACTTCATTCAATTTCCTTGAAGATCATTCACCAGATTCTTGTGATAATCGCTTGAGAACCTTCAATAGTGAAGATGACCATGGTACTTCTAAATTACAACAGCCTTTAATAGGAAAGAAACAAGTAGATTTCAATGTTCCGCCACCACCTTCTTTAACAACTTCATTTAGCAACTATGTACAAAATTTACCAAGAAAAAATTTTACTTTATCTAGAAGTACATCTGGATTAGCAGATATAGATGAATCTACCCAAAAGGTTTCGACGCCCAAAACAGTAAATGTTACGTCACAGCTATTACAAAAACAAAACTCCACATCTAATATTCTGCAAAATCAATACAAGTATATTAAACCATCGAGATATAAGCTTAACTATGATCTTGATTACATTTCATTCCATGGTAGTTGTGATAATATTGACATTCATGCCACTACAAATAATATGAAGTACGATGCCTTACAATTCCATTCGACATATAATACACAGAACAGATTTGATGGCAGGCATCCCAAATTAATATCATCTCAAAACAGTACAAATGTTAATATTAATAAGGAAGTCAAAGTATCATCCAATGTTCCACCATTACCTATTATAAATACACCCATTTCTAATGCTAAATCCTGTCCTCCATATCCTACATTCATGGATACACCACTAATAGCTAATGAAAAGCCAAAGGTTAAATTTTCTGATACTGTAACACACATACTGGTACCTGGTGTGGTAAGTGAAAAAAGATTTTGTACACACAGTTAATGCACTATAACGAATACAAATGCATATTTTATAGTCTAATTTTATATTTTTAACAGGGGCAACCATACAGACCAAAACGCTCTACAGTTACTCAAGTGCACTTAACCGATCCCAAACGTGAGTTGGCTGAAAGTCTTCCATTATGTCTTGGTAATGAAGATTATCTTAAGGATTTTCAGCCATTATCAAGTAAGTAAAAATAAGTTACGTATATTCGATAATAACGAACTTAAATATTCATCATTTACAGAAGAGGATGCTATTGACAAAGTAAAGGAGCCACCAAAACCTGATGAGGGGTCCAAAATAAAAGTTGTACATTTTGGACTGTTATAATCAACGAATTTTTAGATTCTAATACAAAAACACGAGACTGTATTTGCATTTGCTTAAATTCTTTACAAGAATGTTTATATGCCTATTTTGTACATATTTTTAAATTTATCTAATAAAAATTGTTACAAATTGTATCACTCATGAACTTAAATTAGTTGTTAATTTAATTTAAAATCTGCATTAAGGTTTTTGCATATCACTTAATTCAGACTTCAGATCAAGTAACCGTTTATCTGGCACAAATCGTTTTTCTTCAATTTGGGGGTCATAATACTCAATCTTTAATGAAACACCTTCTGGTAATGTTGCTTCTAATATTCTAACTAAAATAGGATATGTAGTGGATGAAATGTCTGATATTTGCATGTTTCTTTCATAAATATTAATATCGTACTCTGCTTCGATAACAGTAGTCCTTGTCTTAAATCTCTGTACCTTTAACTGCTGAGGTGGATATGCCCAACTAAAAAGTTATAATTATCAATATTTTATAGAATATCCTTAAAACTATTACAATTATATATTATAATAAACGTATAATATAATAATGATTACCTATTGTTAACATCAAATTGCAAAACTTCAGAAAGTTTATGAATGAAGGATTGATAACTTTCTAACAAAGGATATACATATCCTTTTATCTGTATATTTAAAGTTGGACAAAGTGGTATTTTCGGTTGGGTTAGCTACAAATTAAAATACAAATTATACGCAATAATCATATTATCCAGCATCATTAAAATTGCATAATACAACAGAAATGAAACTAACCTTTAAATAATCCGGTTCGTATATACTGTAAAATCTTTGTAACGTTTTGTTAATCACTGGTCGACGACTAAACATCGTAATCTAAAATCGTTTTCAAATTATATAAACGTTCCAATAGATAAATATTTAAAACCCTTACCATTTTGAAAACAATAGTAATAACCTATATTATGAAAGAAAACCCCTTTACCTGTCTAATAATATTGAATGCCATTTCCCGTTGAATTAAACACCCAGTAAGAATCAGTAAGAGATTAGTTAGAACTTGTCTAGAATTGTTTAAAACACTTTCAATATCAACAATTTATTTAATATTGTAGCAGCCACCGCTGCGGTTAATAACCGAGTACTATCATTCAGGCACATGTAGGAATTATCGGATAAACAGATGATCGATTTTTACAAACACAGTGGAAATGCATAACCAAATTTTCAATGCATGGAAGGTATAAGATAAGTGTTCTTTCATAAACACAGGGTGTATGTCTTTAACGATTTTAGTAAAGTATGGAAAAGGTAAAGAAATAACGATTAAACATCTTCTTTGTAATTCAATAAAGCATTTGAATTTCCCTCCATTTGATGTTGAGAAACCTAATAATTACATGGTTTTCTATTTAATTGTATTTAATGAAGAGTTCTGTATTTTTATCATTGTATTTTTATGAGAATGATGCAACTATATTCTTTATTTTCTATCTTTTATTCTATCAAGATGCAGAATTTAGTAAGAATACTCGACAATATAACATAGATATTTACCAGAGAATTAAGGTGGTAGGAACTGGCCTGCGTGTAGTAAAATCATATCTTGTGACAGAACATAAGTGTGTGGCACTGTTAATGTGTATGTATACGTCAGTGCCACATAATATGCAACAAATAAGAAGTTAAATATTACGAGTGTACATATAAATGAATTATACAAATGAAAAATGGATATCGAAACTGAAAATGTTATAAACCTAGTGTTTCCGGACGGTATACCAGGTAAAATGGTCAAACACATCATAAAAATATATGTCTGAAACATTGACATCTAAATTTTGCTTCTATACATTATTTTTATTTCTTTAGGATATTGCAATTCTCTGTGTCATTTGTATTCAAATATCTTTCCTTTAATCCTGAATTTTAAGTATGCATTTACATTATTTGTGTTTTCATTGCAGAATTATGGAAAGAAAATCCAGACTTTTATCTCTATTTATCAAAACTGGGGGGCTTTGATGTGGATCAACTTAGTAAGATAAAGTTATATATAATTATAGTTTTGCAGCAATGAAATGTAATTTTTAAACAAAACTTAATACACTTTTTATTTAGGTAAAGAACCTGATCACTTAGCGGATGAAAAAAATTCTGTATTACAAACTACACAGGAATTAGTTTTTGCAAACTATAAAACTTTCATCCAAACCGCAGAGAGTTCTCGAGAGATATTCAGACAGGTACTTTTGTAGAAGATAAATTTATTTGCAGAACAATATTCAAGGTGTGTCATGTAATTTTTAGTTTAATCAAACTGAAAGTCGCCTCGATGAGCTTGTCAAAAAGATTCCTCACTTTGTGGACAAGTGCCAATCATTTTGTGATACCTCAAAAGATATAAATACACATAGGAGAGTGAATAGTTTAACATTAACAAGAAATGCAGAACTGCTTGAAGTGCTTGAAATGCCTCAGTTAATGGAATCTTGTTTAAGAAGCAACCAATACAATGAAGCATTAGAATTATCTCAGTATGCACGTCAATTAGGAACTAAACATGGTGACATTCCAATTATTTCGGTACGATTTGATGCACAAAAATATCTATACACAAAATATACTTCACTTTGTTCATTAACAATGTAGTCCATAGTGGCAGAGATTGAAAGCAGTTGGTCCGGTATGGTAGGACAAGTAGTCGGATCATTAAGAGGAGATTTACCACTTCCAAGATGTCTACAACTTGTTGGATTATTACGCTCAATGGATGCATTTACTGAACCAGAATTACGAATAAAGTTTCTCCAGGCAAGAGACAGCTGGTTGCAGGGTCTTTTGAATGCCATACCAAAAGAAGATCGTAAGATATACATTATCTCATCAATGATAAAACTTATTCAATAACTAATATTTTCCATTTTATCAGCAAATATCCATATAACAAAGACAATAGAATTGTCGCGAATACATTTATTTAATATAATAACACAGTATAGAGCTATGTTTAATGACGATGAGCTTATAATACCAGGAAGAGATCCAAACGTAAATGAATGTGCTATATTTTATCATTGGTTGGAAGAAAAGGTGTGTAAAGTGGTGCATATCCTATACTTTAGTTATGTATAAATTCATGCAATCTAATTATTCTTTTAGATCTCTCAATTTTTATTGACCTTAGAGCAAGATTTACCTGGTGTAACATCTGTAGATTCTATTTTGGGTCAGTGTACATATTTCGGATTGTCATTTGGTAGAGTGGGTGCAGACTTCACGGGACGAATGTCAGATATATTTGTACGAGTAGTGGGTGAAAAATTTGAATTAAGTATTAAAAAGACAACAAAGAAATTTGAAAAAGATATGGAAACATTCACTTTGATTAATAAATCACAAAGAACTAATGTTAAAACAAACACAGCAATCAAATCGGCAAGTATTTTTTTCTACTAATAGAATGCAATACTTCATTCATTATGACTTTTTATTCACTTCATTTTTAGGAGAATCCACCAGAACAATTGGTGGAATTTTATCCTTTAGCAGAATATTGTAATGGTCTGATATCAGCTTTTAATGAAATTAGACTTTGTCCGCCAGTAGCCCTTTCCGTTTTCTGTACAAATATTTTACAAGAGTCTTTACATGCTGTGGCAAAAGCCATACTAATATTTTACAAACAAGAACAACAAGTAAGTTAATTTTGCTTAGCAATATAGTCATTCCATCATATTTGTAATTAAATATTTTTGTGTTGTAGGCTTTTGCAGCTCCAGAAAGAGATAATATGATTAAATTTACGGAATGTTTGAGCGAACAGCTTATTCCTTATGTACAGTACTGCATTCACGTTATTTTCCCACCAAATCAAATTGCGATTCATTTAGGAATTTCAGAGAACTTATTGAGAAAAGAGGTATGTAGAATAGTATCGGGATATCATACAAATTATAGGACATATTACGAATACATTTATTTATAATAAAAATTTGCACATTTTTACAGGGGTTGACATACTTAGATAAGGAAACTATACTAGAGCCTTTGGCTTTATTATTGCCCATAAAAAAACATTTAAAAGATACGATCACTTCTACGTTACCTACCTCTAACGCACATCCATTAGTATCACAAAAAACAACCCAGCCTAGTGGAATTTCGTTGATGTCGGAAAATATAGTAGTAGATGAAACTGTATCAAAAATGGAAAAACTGAATGTTTCTAACTCCGGTGAATCTGTTGCACAAGAAATTGCGTCTGCTGATTCACAACAGAAAGAACCTATATCAACTGAAGGCATAACAATTCCTCAGAATAGGTCAATTAATAATGTTTCAGATCAGGAAAGGTAATTATAAGACCTTGTCAGATTCACCATGTATTATTGTATACAAAATTTTGTAAATAAAAAAATAATTTTTTAAATTAAAAGTGTTTATGTAAAATATACTGTTCCTTTTTTTATATACTTTTATTTAAACTGTAACACAATGAACTTTTTCATATGTTCTATAATTTCTACTATCACCATATTATACAATATTACGAAATAGTAACACGTATTGTTTAATACTACAATCGCATAGAATAAAAAATAATGAGTACAATAACAGTATAAAAAGTACAAAATACATTCTCAATCTATTATGTATTAAGTCAATATTGTTACTACTTTTTCCTTCATATTGATACAAGAAAGTAAGTGAAAATATGTATCACATTTTTTTCAATGAATAATACAAGTATGATACCTCCCTCTAAATTCTTTCTTATTACATAATGCTATCTACATGACTTACATACATATCTTACACATATACATCTATAATTTTGCTCTCTCTTTTGAAGTATCACACATTAACAAAAACCACATTTGAATATTCTTCTTCAGACATCAATTCCTTTTTGATAGATTCTATATCAATTTTGGATTGTTCGCTACAGTCTACACTCTCATTAGATTTATTGTAAATTGCACTAATTACTCTTTCACTTCTCACAGTGGTCATAAGAGAAACACTGTTGTTCATTGTTAATCTTTGCGACCTTTGTGTCTTTTTTTTGTCTTGGTGCAGTACATTGTTTCCCTCTTCAGATCTTTTGTCGAAATTTAATACAGGATACTTTTGGTTTAATAAATCTTGCTTTATCTTTCTAATTTCTCTAAGCAATTTATTATATTCATCTTCTTCTTCTGTCTCTTCAAAGACGAGGGATGTTTTCCTCCTTTTTGAGTAAACACTTGTAACTTGATTTAGGGTTTCTTTTTTGATAACTTTACAACCATCACTTAAGCGCATCTGTAACTTTTTCACTTCATCTTTCTCATGCTTGTGTCTTTCTCTTAATGCTTTTAATCGTATTCTTAATATATCGCAATCTCGTTGTGCCTTTGTGTATAAGTACCGTAATCTTTCTGCTTTTGTCTGATTACGCCTAAAAAAATGGTATTGTTCATATGAATTATGCAGTTTCCTTAATTGTAAAGAATAAGTTTTAAAGGAATTATTTTAAAGCATCAATGAATTGTAACAGTCTTTTTTCTTTTTGATACATACGAGTTATCTCTAGATAAATCTCCTTTCCTAGTGTATGCGGTTTTAACTAGATAGATATCATTTTTCACATCCATTACAGTAGTTTTCCTTTTAATGGGCTTTTCTGATGCAACAGGCACTAAATTGGACATAACTTGTTTTGGCGAGGAAACTATATTTGGTACTAAATTTATTAATTTAGGTTTTATCTCTGTGTCAATGCCATTTGCAGGTATTTTATCAACAATATCAACATTATTCCTAACGTCCCACAGACGTTTATGATTATTTTGTTCTGAACTTTGAGCACAAGGTCCATTGTATTTTTTATTAATAGTTATTTTCAAAATTGGAATTTTGGTTGTACGTCTTGAATTTGAATCCATCTTTGTAACATCTTTATTGAGATCAGGTTTCAGTGGTGTCATTTTGGATCTTGGATTGACTATCTTGTTAGCGTTTGATTTTGGTAAAATTTGTTTCAATTGATTGTGAGTTACAGGAGTTAATTTCACAACACCTGAATTCATATTTTTCATTTGGTTGATTCCATCAGGAAGCACAGTAGTATGTGATTGTATCTGTGTCAACCTTTCTGTATTTATATTTTTCTGAAAGTATAAATTAGATAGCTGTGGTCCATTTATGCCTGTTTCTTTATTATTGGACGAAGTTTCTTTGAAAGGAAATATAGTTGGTACTGCTGTGGGTTTTAAATAAACTGAAATATCTGATAACTTTTCTATGTCTTTGGTTTGAAAATGAGCACTGCATATTTCATCACTCTTAGAAGGACACCAGTTTTTTCTAGAAATTTGTTTTAACCACTCTTCAAATAGCACATTATTTTTCGATGGGAATCTGAAATTCAATCGGAGGTGATTGTAAATAAATTTTTATTTGTTTTTATATACACAAACGTGCTTTCACCCATTGTCGTAGCTCCATACCAATGGATTAAACGAATATTTAGTTTCTTAAATACTCGTTAAAACTATCAAACTTACTTAAAGTATTTTATATTTGCCGAATCGGTAGATTCGTAACTTTTACAACCAAGAACGCAACACCTTTGCATTGTGCAAATAAAATAGCTGAGTTGCGTTTACTGCAAACTCGCAAAAATAAGACGAACCAAAGCAGCAAATAAAACAAAATTACGTTTTAAATTGATGTTATTAATGTGAATTGTTTAAAATCTTCATTTTGCTATACATTCTAACATACATACAAATATTTACGGGAAAATATACGTATTCCAAACAATTCCAAAGTTAACATCAGTGTTGACAATTGCTGACAACATGACAACCTTTAAAAGATGAACAAACTTTAAAAACTGCTTGATATTAATTCTGATTTTACATACTATACTTTAATAATGCTACGTATCAGACTTCTGTTTAGATAATAGTAAAATACACATTATCGGTTGAACACATTTTTCACGCTCACTTATAATTGTTTAGTATAATTATTTTCGAAACTTTTGGTTTGCTCAGTGGCACGTCTATACTACTTTTAGTTTATGCTGAACGTGTATCCATCACACGTGCTTTTATTGTGGTTGTATAAGGTTATGTTCTCATATGCGAAATAATTATTTATTAATTTAATACGTTTTGAAATATTTGTAAACATGACAAAAATTAAACATGGTAATTTAAATGGATGGAAACCTTTAAAGATAGAGGGAAATGTATTTTCAAATGGCATCGACGGTTTAATTGGTATAGAAGAACTAACCGATTATAAATTAGAAGACAATGATAAAAAGAAAGTTATACTTTGTGACGAAACAACTGTAAGCAAGACAAAGGTAATACATAAATTTACATTAAATTCGATTTACTTATAAATTTGTTTAATATTTGAGACCAAAATGTGAGAAAATATTTTGTACAGGTTCCATCAAAGCGGAAACATTCAAATGAATGGCAAGAAAAGGATACAGATGATATTGAATTATTAAAGAAAAAGAAAGCAAAAAATTTAAAAGATAAAGTTGCAAATAAAAATAAAAATAAAAAGAATGTAGTGAGAGATAAGCCACAGAATGAAGAAAAAAATACTAATTCTGATAGTGCAGATGAAGTTAAAGACGATGAATGTAACTTGGAAGACATTAATGTTCATGCATGGAGTATATTAGGCGTACCAAATGTTATAATGAAAGCATTAGCCGATCAACATTTTCAAACACCAACTGCTATTCAGGCATTAACATTGGCACCAGCAATATTAGGCCACAGAGATATATTAGGTGCTGCTGAAACTGGTAGTGGCAAGACATTAGCTTTTGGTATTCCTATTATAAATGGTATTTTAGAATTAAAAAGTAAACAATTGAATGAAGCAAAGGAACAAGAATGTAAACCAAATAGTAACACAAAGAACAAAGGTTGGATTTGTACAAGAAATGAAAATATAGAGAACAGTGACAGTTCCAGTGAATCTGACTATGACGAACAGAATGAAAATATCAATGGTGATGGTATTGGTTGTGTACGTGTCATTAATAATGTAGAAATATGTGAACCAAGGAATTATACTAGAAAACCATTATATGCATTAATCTTAACACCAACTCGTGAATTAGCTATTCAGATAAAAGACCATCTTACCAAAGCAGCAAAATACACTGACATTAAGGTAAGAATTTAAAGATGTATGGAAAATAAAAATTAAAAAGTTGTACAACAAAATTTATTATTAACTATTATCATAATTTAGATAGCTGTGGTGTTAGGAGGAATGGCTGCAGTTAAACAGGAAAGAATTTTAAGTAAGGGTCCAGAGATTGTAATTGCTACACCTGGCAGATTATGGGAGCTGATACAGCAGGGTAATCCACATCTATGTCAAGTAGATTCTATAAAGTAAGTACAGTTCAATATCTTTTGGATTTAAGGAACATTGGATGGTCATAATGTCTATTAATATTACGTAAAATAGGTATTTAGCCATTGATGAGACAGACAGAATGCTTGAAAAGGGTCATTTTCAAGAATTGCAAGAATTATTAGAAAAAATAAATACAAATGAGACAATGTTGAAAGAACGTCAGACTTTTGTATTCTCTGCTACATTAACTATGGTACATGATATTCCAGAGTACCTACAAAGGAAGAAAAAGACGAATGTTAAAAGCAAAATATATAAGCTTACCCCTGGACAAAAAATACAAAAAATTATACATTTATTGGGGATAAAGAATCCAAAAATTGTTGATGTTACAAAGGAATCAGGTTATTTTTTTAATATATATTGCGTTGCTCCATCATTTTATATCTATAGAGAAAACAGTTTTTTACAGCCTAAAATGAATGAATTTTTCTGTCACAGGTACCACCAGTAATCTGACAGAATGTAGAATAGCATGTACAATAGATCATAAAGACTATTACCTTTATTATTTCTTGAAGAGACATCCCGGTCGCACATTGGTATTTTGTAATAGTATTGGTTGTGTCAAACGATTAGCTACTCTTTTCGGAATACTTGATTGCAAACCACTACCCTTACACGCTAGTATGGCGCAAAGACAGCGGTTAAAAAATCTTGAAAGGTAAACATTTTTTTGGTGTATAAAATGTCATGTAATACTATGAAAAACAATAGATTTCAGGCCGATGAAAATGGATTACTCATAGCTACGGACGTGGCTGCAAGAGGATTGGATATTCCCAGTGTAGAACACGTAATACATTACCAAGTTCCCAGAACAAGTGAGGTATATATACATATTGAACAAACTATCTGATTACATTTACAAGTGCAA
Source organism: Mimumesa dahlbomi (assembly GCA_917499265.3). NCBI lineage: Eukaryota > Metazoa > Arthropoda > Insecta > Hymenoptera > Crabronidae > Mimumesa > Mimumesa dahlbomi. Next base: position 2,404,082 of record OU824113.1, on the reverse strand, counting down.
CAATTAACAAGGTTATTGGTACAATTGTTTGTGTAGAGTTATGTACACAGAAGTGGTAGAACAGCAAGAGCTCAAAAAGAGGGTATAACAGTTCTGATGATGGAACCATCTGAAAAACAAAACTACACTAAATTATGTAAAACTCTTGGACGTAGTAAGTGAATGTCATTGGTAGTAACTAGTGTATAACTTCATATGAAATTAACAAACAAATTTTGATTTCAGCTCAAGACTTACCTGCATTTCCAGTAGTGGATAGATTGTTAATTGCAGTTAAAGAAAGAGTAGATATTGCTCGGGAACTTGATAAACTGGAACTAAAATGTCGCAGAGATAATTCTCAGAAGGGTTGGCTGCGCAAAGCAGTCGAAGAAATGGATCTGGTTTTAGAAGAGGATGAAGAGTGAGATTTATTTTATTCTGAGTTATCAGTATACATTAAATTGTATCGCTCTTTTACGAATTTTTTATTTCTACAGAGAGACGGCGTTAGAAACGAAAGAAACGGCAGATTTAAAGCGCCAATTAAAAGCGAAAAGACGTCAATTAGCATTCCTCACGTCGAAACCACTTTTCCCAAAGGGATATTCTGGGAAATATCTTGATTTTAATGTTCAATATGAATTAAATAAAGATAACCAGAAAGCTGTTGATGTAATGAAACAAGTAATAGAACAGCAACCCAAAAAGAAAAAGGAAGGATTAACATTAAAGAAGAAACAGGCACCTGTAAGAAACAAGAGGAAGAAGAAGTAACAAATTGTATATACATATTATCAACGAAGGATAATTATAAATTAATGTTTAATAAATTTTTGTGTATTTATTTTATCATCTACATTCGGTTTTTCTTATGCGAAATGAATTTTATCCCGCGGTGTTTTAAATGAAAATCAATTTACGTTTTTCGTAAATTACACTGAAATTTCTTAATGAATTAAGAATTTCGCTAATAGTATAATTATCGTTATTGCGGTTGTTAGTACGTATGGCAGAGATATGTACATACACGTATTTTAATACTATTTCTACAAACAGTACGTCAGATTTCATAGTGATAAAATATAATACAAAAGTCGTAACAGCCCGTTAAAAGATACAATTGACACGTCTTCGATCAAACACAGCCGGTTAACTTATATTATTAGAATTTTCGTATTTATCTTTCAACTAATGTTAAACTTTGTACACACTTCACTATAGCGAGTTCAGAATATTGTATTATAGATGACTTCATCTTCCGTACTGATAATCGAATCGATCTGTTCGTTTGTTATTATCGTTTTCACATACTTGTCGTTGCTGAGTTTGCTTTGAATAGATAAAGGTGAATCGCTACCTTTTACAACGATTTTAATTCTGGCCATCACGTGACTTCCAGGACACTTTTGAACTTGGCTAACCGCGGTTTCACAAATTTCCGCGTAAATGTCATCAGCTTTAGTCCGAGTCAATTTGGGAAGGGATGGCACCGGCGTTAAACTATCTCTTACTCGTGAATAATTAGGTTGCAATTCGACATTCGTTGGAATCTCTAAAACGCTTGTAGAGACCGATCTTTGTACAGGTTGCTTAGAAGAGTTTGAATGACTGGGGTGAGAGGTAGATTCTGGCTCCAAGCTGGAATAACGTTCCTGAGACTTCATAGCGACTTCCGGTCTGACCGCGAACGTAAATGATGCCGATTTTTTCGCCGGGTTTCTGCTACGGCCTCCTTGAGCGAATTTTGAAATTCTGTCTAAAAATCCATTCTTGGAATTTTGCCTCGTTTGACTTCTTTCCCTCACAGTGGCTTTTTTTAATTGCTCTAGTCCGTCTTTTAAACTTTGAAGTATCGGTTTCGTTTCCGGTTTCGGTTTGATTTTCTTCAGATGCATCTCCTTCAGATTTTCGCTAGTCGAATACAATTTTAGAGGTGCCACTCTCGGTTCCGTTGCACGATCTCCGACAGCACGGCTGAAGTGGAAAAACCAGTTAAACCGCATAGAATATGCATTTAAAAATGTTTTACATCCCTAGAATATCATGGTAATACGGGACACAGTACGGTATATTATCTTTAATTACTAATCACATTATGTATTTGTATTCTACTAATACGTGTACCGTACGCAATATAATAGTGTAAAATTATTTTCTAATTTAACAATTGTGCAATTAGTTAACAAGATCAAAATATATGAATATATAAATATAAATACAAGATATTCAATTTTGTACGGCACTTTTTAAATTAGTTATTTTTCATCGCGAGTGCAGTTTTCGCGCGAACGTATTCGTATGAACGTGAACATGATAAATCGTGTGAACGATATTCGCGAATTCGTCGAATGTCAGTGCGATATACTTGAGATACCGTGATAATATCGACTCGTGGAAGTGGAGTACTGATTTACCTGCAGGCAGACAGTAATCGCTGCATTTTCGGAGAAGCCAGCAATCTAGCCTCTGATGGATAACCTAATCGCGCTCTTCTTACTCTCGGTGCACCGTTACCGGTCACAACAAGCTCAAGCATTTCAGGATTGTGAACGGGTCTTTCCGGAACGATGCATCCTAAGACAATCGGTCCTCGCGTTGAAGTTTCTAGTTGCATCAAACCGCCGTATTCACGTGGTAGAGGAACGGGAAGAGGCCCGGCTATCAAACGAACCTGAAACAATCGCAACACTCGGTGAGTAATATTAAAACTATCATAATATTTAATTCCTACTTCATCTATGCTTGTTAGCTATAAGAAGACCGGGTACTCCATTGTTGATCAGATTGAATTTCCATTGTTTCCATATATTTTTGTACCGACTTCAAAAAAGAACGTTTTGAATTTGCCGGGCATTTGTCTGCGCGGCTACTTCAGAAAAAGCATTATTTGTGCACACTGACGTCAAGTGTTCTCAACCTTGACAATGGTCTTTTATCTTCTTTAAATAGCAATTTGACTCGAATGCAACTTGTACGAGTTGCCTATTATAAATATTATTGAACAAATCGTACAATATGTGGCGGAAAAAAGACTTACTCGAAGGGGCAGTGGTCTTTTCGCGAGGTGGTGCACCTTGTAGAGTACCGCGTCACTTCCGGTGTCGATGCCTCCACTTTGACAGATAGCGTAGAATTCGCCCCTCGCTGACAGCGGGGCGAATACCTCACGTCCATGTGTATCCAGACATTGAGCGTACTGATCTTTTTCGGAGGAATTGCTGGCAATCCCGAAAGAGACAGAACTACATTTTCTCGTGTCTTGGAACACCGCTATCAACCGTAATATCTCTCCGGCTCTGATCGTTGTCTTCGTATAATGAGCTCGTAGGTTGCCGTTTTCTAAAAATAGACAATCGTTCTTAACATTCTCGAGGAAAAGATTGCATATCATTACCGACGATAACTTTGTGAAAGGGACACTGAACTATTTCGTATATTTATAAATGGGTATATTTTCGAATCACTTATTGCTCCCGCCATAGTTGCGCAGGCGCAGGATTATATGCACATTTGAAATATTCGCAAACTGTAACGGTATTACGTTAACACTTCGTATTCATTCATCAGGTTTACATAATATTTACACGCGATACCAGTGCTCCAGTTTCTACGAAGGAAAAAGCCATGAATGATTCGATCTTTTATACATCTTTTAATAGGCACGTTCGAATATTTTCACTGTTATTTAATTGATCTATTACATCGAACGCTATACTTCCGCTTGGAACGTGTCGTTCGTATAATCCCGATATTTCTCTTTTTACAAAGCGAGAACGCTTTCCATGCAGTGCTGATATTTATATGGATTTAGGTCAAGAACGTTGAGTCGCCTGACATTTCGAATGTTATTGCACTCACGTGTGTATATCTCCTTTATTTCTGTCTTTCTCTCTTTTCCTTTCTCGATATCGATCGAGTTTTCTCGTCTGATTCTGCAAGTAACTACCGCGTCTCGGACTCCACTCCGGGTTTTTTTTTCTTTTTTAATTAAAGTCCCAAAGGACGGAATCGACTGGTAGAGACGCGTGGTGCAAGAAGTTAATTCAAAGAGTTCGATTAACAAGCTACCTCGTAGTTGCACGTGTTCGGTCGACGATAAGGCCGTAGCATCACCTTGCGACTAGTTTCCGTTAATATTACGTACCCATTTTCGAATGCGTTAATATATACGCCCTTAACGGTGCCGCCAAAAGAAACGCTGGCACCCCCGCACGTACCAACGAGTCCACCCTCCTGTAGACTCGTGCATTGCCCGTTGTATTATTGCCAGATATCACAGAAAACCACCCTGAAAACAGAACAATAAAATTTGATTTTAATCGGTGAACGAGTTTTTTTTGGAGTATTTTCAATTTATTGCGTTCTCGTATGTAAATCGAAGGAATTAGACTGTGTAACTTGTAGATGGAAGAGGCAAACTATGATGTTAGACATGAAACTTATCTCCTCAAATTTATCAAGATTATGCTAACGAGTGTTGTTAATTTAGCTGAGTATTTCTAGATAAATTAATTGTTTGTACTGTTTTTATTATGATATACGCTTAATAGCAGAGGAACGAAACTTCAAAGGGCGGGTAAATTATGTACACCGGTAATTAATAAATGATCCTTAATCACGCGACTTCTGATCGCGTACCACATCTGCCCGGCGATTATTTCTAGGCGTCGCGAAGATTTATACGCAACGTGTTAAATATTTAAATGCAGTAATCGTACCTGGTGATAATTTGTATAAATATCCAATTATTCATAGGTATTCGCTCCGTGCAACGTTGTATGCGAATAGTGCAAGTTACGATGCGTTAAGCGAAATTTACTTTATTGTTTGGCGACATTAACGGTCTTTGTTTCGCCTGTATATTACGCGATAGTAATTCGTGTATTGTATTAGACGAACGTAGGATACTTCGGCGAAGTGGTGAATTACACTACACCCTCGTGTATGGTATGCATGTATGTATACACGTGCACAAATGATTCCGTAAAGAAGTGTGTGGTGGTAACGAGAAACGTGAGAAGAAATATAACGAGACGCTTTTAAATTATAGTTAACCGCGATGGTAAATGCGGTGTGTGGGCTCGCATCGTCGGCTAACTGATGTGTTATGCATATAAAATTATCTCGCGTTGTTATTATGCCGTGAATTACACCGCTGCTAGACCGATTAAGGTAATTACGATACAGTTTAAGCGGACCTAAGATTGTTGCGCGATCGTCTTCTGATTTCCACGGAATTCCGAAGAAAGACATCGATTGCGAATGTCTTCTTGATAATTAGCGAATGCCAGGCGATTCCTAATGGTTTATAACGGAAACCGTCTGGCCACTTTTATTAAACTGTAATTGGTTACATTCTTCGGAAATCTTTCACAAAATAACTTTCATTGATTGGTAGAAATGTACAATCGTTTTATGATCGATCTTTATAGCGCATGATACAGCAAATAATCTATCGTTTATACGAACGTTCGTTTCACGTTTATTAGTTGATTTGTTGTTTTTTTTTTCTAAAGAACCGATCGAGGAATCGACCGCAACGATCGAGCGAAGAAGCAAAATATCAATCCCTTCCTGGTATTACTGCACTTTGCAGTATTCCTTGTGTTTTGCCTTGTTTTCTCGCTCGTAAGATCGAAGTTGCCGTTATGTCATTCGTAACGGACTTCCATACTACGTCCACAGAAATAAGTATCGCGATGCTAACGTTCCAACGGTGGGCGTGTACAGCTTACGCACAATTTACCAACAAATATCAATTTTACGCTCCGTGCGATTCACATATACTATTTCATTTTCCGTTTCGTAACTAACGCGCAGAAAGACGCTCTCTATAAATTTCACTGCATTACTTCTCCTTTCTCGATTTAGACACTTTTTCTTCCTGATGTCCTATACGTTTCCCTACGCACGATAAATAATAGTCATCGAACGGTGATTACTTCCACGGACAAATATCGTTCCCATAAAAAAAAGGAAAAAAAAAAAAGAAAAACAAAAGTTCGCGTTCCGACTAGAGGCCGATAGAGAATTTATCGTCGTTCGTACACTCTTATTGTCGTTCCCGGTTATTTTTCTTATTCCCGCGTTCTCGTTGGATTCCCGTTGAAAAACAAACACGGACGAAACGCTCGGAACAGGTACAAGAAGAACGCGATTTGTACCTCTACAGTTAGACGCTGTGCCGTTGAAGTCGAAATAAATCGGTGATTCGCGTTTCGCCGTGTTCGCGGTCGGTGGTCTTACGTAGAAGGACAAAAGAGATAGCCATTTAGTAGGAAGGAAATACGTTCCCGGTGTTTCGGATCGGGCAACAAAAAACCGCACGAAAGTTCGAGCGGATAGCAGGCGTGCGCCCTACGGCGGTAATAGCAACAGCAACAGCACCCAACGCAGCACCCAAAGCCAGCAGCAGAAGCAGCAGCATCTCCTACCAGCAACGGAGACACAGTAGCCGAGTGGTCGGGTGATCGAAGGTCGGCTGGTTCTTTTGGTTGTCGCTAATTGATTTAAGAATGCCGCCCCGATGCGAATGCACGCATGCTGCGCCTCGAATCCGGCCTTTAAGGACCGCGCGCGGATCGTTCGTCCTGGAATGCTACGGCTATTCCAGACGATCCTCCTCTCCACCCAGAGACCTAAATCTTCGCCCCATCTTCTTCTACCTTCCTTCTCGAACCGCAGATGTTTGCAGCCGCGCGTTCGTTTTTGATATAGCGAACGCGAACGCGAGGAATGTATTCAGAAATTAGAGTTCTCCGCGTCGGGGGTTACCGATTGTGCTCCGCATGCTATGGGATATACGTACGTGTATCGTAATAAACTGTTTGGGAAATTGATTTCGATAGTGCGTTAATATGTAACGTTAATGGGGTACATTTGTGATGCGTGGGTCTTTTTCTATGGTGGGCGGTAATTCGATTAATATGGGTAGTTTATCTGTGGTTAATAATGAAAGATCGCGGAATCGTTTGGAATAGTTTTGTGATACCTTAGTGATTAGCTAATTGGAAAGTATTTAACGATCGGTGTACTATTATTCCAAGGGGAAAAATTACGTTGAAACGGTGAAGTCAAGTGAGCTTTCTCGTTCCCCGTTCAATTGCATCGAAACAGGATATTCAGAAGCGTGCACTCCGGAAAAGAAATGTAAAGGTATACCAGTTGTATCTACATAGAATTGCACAAGTGGTCTTCCTTTACTTTCCATTTCCATGAGCGCATCCGACATACTTAACACGACGGGTTTAGTGCATTCAGGCTGTAATTAAAGAGATTACAGTATCCGTTGGAAAAATCCATTGAAAAGTCGAGTTAAATGAGGGAAAGGACGAGTAGATCGCGAAACGCTAACGTGTTATCCTATACGCTGCCTTCTGTAATTCAGGCTTCCTTAAGAACTAATTAAGGAACACTGTTACGAAATTATGCTATTATTACTATGATTATGCGACGGTTTAATTTGTTATTCGGGGAATTGGTTTTCATAGAAGCGACTTTGATGATCCGCAAGGTCATTACAAGCAAACTTATAATTTGTTTATTATATCACTACGGTAAAAGGAATTTTTTTTTGCTTTTCAAGTATAATCCATGTACTTGCCGTTTATTCGCGACTGCAGAGCACTACGAATACTTGTCTGTCTCGAAGCGAAAAGTATGAAAAAAATATAGATGAATTCGTAGCACGCGTCAAGATTGAACATTACGAACGTGATCTTGAAGGAACTGTATCTCCGAACCGTAAACGTTCCTGGGGTCCGTGAAGAATCGTCTTTAAGGTTGTTTCACCTAGGGGGACCAGATGTTCGCGGGATCCAGGTGCGCCTGCGGGGGCTGCGCCACATTGTAACGCTCTTAAGGAATTAATTTTGATTCAGATTTTCCTGCCGCTCGTGAAAGGGAATCGTCGACGGAAAAATGCCTTTCAGTAAAACGGACAATGGTTCTCGTTGTCCCGCACGAGTCCAGATGTTATTCTCCCCCTTTTGAATAGCGGAACTTTTTAACCGTAAGAAATAACGCCGTAACAAACCCAGATCTTTAAAATCGTATAAATTTTGATTTTCTATTGATCACCGCGTAAACCATGAATTCAATTCTCTTGCCCTGATAACATGAAAGTAGATTCGTTCTTTCCAAATGATGCACAGATTCCAACGGATATACATAGAAATTTTCGCACACGTATACGTGGTACGGTGATGATGAAGAAGTATGAGACGATAATCGCGAGACGATAGAAGTGGAAATATCCACCAGAGGAACTCGGAACAGAAGAGAATAAGGGCCTAGGTGCGAGGAACTTATCGGTCGGCGGATCATTTTTCTAGATTCTATCGCGTTTGTAGAAATTAGACAGTTCAGCGTAGATAGATTCAATCCAGGACGCTTCTACCCTCCTCCCTTGTTGACGTCGATTCCATAGTCCCATGGTATCCGTGGAAAGGTATACCTACGACATAATGACCGTTATTTAAAACCAAGGGAGAGACCAGTCATTGCCGAAGGCGCGTCTGGCGCAACATTCTTGCCTTGTGTAAAACGTCTAGGAGGTCTGCGAGCAAATAACAATATATCGGGTATAGTTCGTTCAGCCATCTCTTAAGAAGTTCCCAGTAAAACCATGCAGTCGTCCGATAAGTCGATCTTTACGATACCTTCCCTGTGATCGTGATCTTCAAGGATGCAAAATCAATTTATCACAGTCTATTCCATCCCGACGTTAGACCATCCTTGTTTTCCCGTCTTTCGTGTAGTATATCTTCGCGATATAACATACATACATATGTATATGTATACACACTTGGTGTAGCCAATGTAAATTGTTGAAAAGTTTCACGCGTGCAATATTCACTTGACGAATACATATATTTTCACGAGTGGGATAGAGAAAAATCATATAGGAAGTAACAGAAGTACTCGTGACGAGAGGTAGGGGTCATCGAACCCAGGTAGAACTGGAGGTTTACACGCCTAATAAATTACTGTAAACTGGAGCCCGGAGTCGTTGGCAAGGGTTTGCACGAATAGTAGTTAAGCGAGCCGGTGATTTGTGCGATATCGTCCATCGTCGCTATCAGTCCCTGGAATCGGATGCACGGTTGAATCTTCCCTAGTAATTTTATCCCAGTTGAAGGTTCAAGTTGCCTCGACGTAGATTCCATTTCGCCTTACTACTGATTCGAAGACCTGCCAGTGCTCTTTGAACGAACCTCGTCCCGGTATAGTAGTAGACAAATCGTTTTTTTTTTCTTCTCAACGAATTAAAATCAACGTGTATTCTTGTCTATCGGTGTTTCAAGATCGACCGCCACACAATCTAAAATTTTTTCTGCATGTAACTCCGGACAACTGGAACGATTCCAGCGTTTTCTTGTGGCTATTAGTACACGAGGCTCGATGTACATTAATTCACGATCCTTTGGTGATCCCGACATCCTTTTTCTTTTCGAATGTCTTCATTTCGCTGCACTTATTACACGTCTCTAGGAAAACGTTAGTGGAAGAGAAAAATATACTCGATGCGTCTCTCCGTAAGCTTTTTTCTCCCATGTGGTAAGCTGATTATGATGATATATAGCGAACACGAAGCATACCTCCAGTATGTACGCCTCGTTGCAGCTTATGGTTCTCCGTGAACGAGAACCCGACCCCCCCCCCCTTTTTTGCTGGGGTTCTTTCCACAGTGGCGAGAAAATTGCGAATGACGGTGGTGCATATCAATTTTCTTCGTGTGTCGCGTTAAGCCCTTCTACATTAACCATGAAAGTATCTCCTCTATTAGAGCTTTCTCTCGGGTAGACGAAATCGAAAAACGTGCGACGCGTAAAACAACAGGTACTTGTACTTTCTTTTGTCTAAAATCTCCCAATCTCTCGAACTTATCCAACGGATTGTATTCCGTGAAATCGAAAGTTCATTTTTGGCGCGACGTTTCTCGTCGTTCATTATTATGGTCGTTGGTCCGATGAGTTCGTTCGATCGAAAAATCAGCCGGTTAATAGGTTAAAAGTGCGACGTAGCTCAATATAATCCGGTTCGGTGGGGCTGCGCGTTTTCCAGGGAGCAGCGATCGTGTATTTCATGCACGTGCGTCGGACAAATGGGATTAGCCGGGTGACGAAAGTGTCCGCTCGGAACGGAACCGATCGTGCCGGTTGAAATTCCACGATGACGCAGAAGGAAAAGTAGCCAGTGAAACAGTTAGCCAGGATCTGCATCGTTCGGAACCAGGCATCGAGACCAGAGTAATTCTATTTACTTACTCAGAGCACCTGAGAATTTCTTGTTCCGTACGAATCGCAAAGAATCCTTCCTTGATACTTGATTGGTCGGACATGAGGTCGATTCATCTAATGAAACCAGCTGGTTATAAGGAAATACAATTCCGGACTTTTATCCTGGCCATACTTTTCAACAAAGAGAATTACTGCTCGTTTAAGTTCCATTGTATGTACAGTTAGTCGGTTCTTGTTTTGTTCGTTTAATTTATTCGTCGCGTGCTTTTTACATATTTTTCTCTCAAGACTTCTAGAAGAATGAATATTTTTGCTGGAGAGTGATTTAGTGAAACGAATGGGATCCAATATTGACACGTGGGCATGGGAAGAATTTTTATTATTTCGAACTCATCGTGAATTATATCGCACTTATAGCGAATTCGTAGGCGTTAAATAATGTTTCCTTGCTCAATTTACTGTTAGTGCTTCTTCGATATAACCTGTGTTCGCACGGAGTGCATATTTACGAGCAAGCTGTAAAGCTCGCTTAGGCGTGTGCGTTGCACTATTTGCTACGATAAATTGGAGCAACACAACTTATCTGAAGCTGTACGTTCCACGAAGTGATCGTGTTTATTGTCGACGATGACGATCGGTTGCTAAAATAATTTATCGCCTTGATATTGAGACAAATGTATTCAAAGGAAATATCGACGGGTATTTTTCGTTACGTCTTCGGGTAAATCGCATGTGGAATCACTGGGATTCCTAATATAAAATATGTAAATTAAATTAATTCCGATGAAAAGTAAGTATCGACAAAAAAAAACCTGTTTCGAACATTCACGGTCGTCATTTACGCCGGAGTGATATTTACCGATATCATAATGATTCAGAAAAGTGATTCATTCATTGATTTGTCATGCCGTGAACGTAGATCGTGGGCTAATTGACCCACGTCAATAGTAAAAGTGTTGCAAACCACTACATTTCTCTCGAATGAATCAGCTGTACACACGCAACACGGTCACCTACGACGAAATTCGTTCGCAACAGGTATTTTACATTTTTGACGTCACTCCGACCGTACAGTCTCTTTTCCTTTACAACCATAAAATCTGCGTGCTAATCCGTTGGGTGTTACTTCAATAGCACTGTGATGTAATTTACTGTCCGTTCATTGATGAGAAATAAGAGGTAAATGTGCTAACTGTCGTGCCCACTCATAACGTGATTTCGTACTTAACACCTTCGACATCTAGTGGTCGCATATCATCTTTCCAACACAACATTTTCATTAAAATGCACAAAACGTTTATCCAAACGAATAAACGTAGATAACCTTAGCAATGAAACACGGTCGTACGTGTATTCCCGGCTGCAAAGTTCCCCCCCGAGTATCACGCCGAGCAGCATAGGCGAAAAATCGATCCACGGATATATCAAATAGATTTTTACAGGAAAAACCAGACGTCGTTACCGGATAGATACTTCAGACAGAAAACCACCCGGATCCTAAACTTTCCCTACTTTACTCTCGCCCATTCGAACTAATAGGTCCGCATTACCGCGCTTTATTGCATCGTAATTTCCATTTCTGATGTCAGGAAACCAATATAGGAGGTTTGCAGAAGATATCGCGAGAGAAGAGAAGGTCGGTCCTCGGCACTGGCCGACGGTCGTCCAGACAAGTTTCGCAACTTATTACTACAAAGTGGTTTACGATTCAAAGGGAAAAAGACGGGTTGAGCGTTGATAGTATGACTTGGATCTCGGCACAGCATTAGTACCTTCTTTTTTTTCATGGGTTTTGTTTTTTTTTTTTTAAATAAAAGAAACCCCGTCGATCTGCTCGCGAATAAGAGTATATAATCTACTTCAGCGATCTAAGCTGGTTATCACAACAGTTCCCGTTTGCTTTACAAAGTATAATTGATGCGTTATAAAAAGCCTCTCGCGGATCTCGTAACCATTGAAATTCATTGAAAACTACTAATCCACTGACAATTATATGTACTAGTACTCTTTCAATTATAATCGTTCCTACAGTTTTATAAAAATATTTATCATTGTTTTGGAAGAAATAAAAAGAAATAATGACTCACCCGGGTAACCCTCCGGGATGACTATTTCTGGTCCCACCTTGACATCGTGCCGGTAACGATGTATCAATAGAGTTGCAGTAACACGTAGCGATCTTTGTTGCTGCTTGTACAACAACACCGGCCTGCCGCCGGTACCTTCGAGCCTGACGACCCTCGGTAACGAGAATCGATCTAGGAATTCGCGAAGTGGCATATATCCACCGCTCGAGCTAGAACTACCCTCGGCCGTTGCCTCCCTCGAACTTGGAAGGGACTTTGGCAACGACGGCACCTCCTCGCTGGACATCGTCGAGAATTCACCGTTCGACGACATGATTTTGTTCTATTAATTAATTTACTTTTCTCACGTTACTCTCGTTTGACTTCCGTGCGTGTCAATGTCGTGATTGTACATCGTTAAACATCGATATATGATCAGATTGAACTCGGAAATTGTTAATCAATGGGAAGAATCTTCGGACGTTTTTTAGAAGTCTTCCATAGAGATACGTTGTTTAATTGTTGCAGATTAACAAATGGAACGGTGTCAGTTGACCACATTTTCTCGTTCGTCTCGTAACAATTGTTATTCTGGAATATAGTTAACAGCAAGTTGGTACCAGTTAATAACAGGTTCAGGCGTTCGCACTTTCTTTAATTATGTCACTCGCTGGTCTGGCTGTCACTGTCACTTTCCACTTAGTGTTACAGTACGAGCACGAAAGACTGTTATCACAATAGATTACCGTGATTTTCGCTGGAGTCAGAGCACTGCTTCTAATTTCCGATCAGCGGACGATCGGGGCGCGAACGTTCGAGTTATCACGTGGATTTGAAAATTCATTCACTAGACACTGACTGTTACCACGGGCAACAGCACGCAGTGAAACCAATCCGCGCTCGATAATATTGAATTTTAATTCCCGAACGTAACGATCGCTTAATCGTTCGCGTTATCGAACTCTCTTGTTGAACGTCAAGGAAATTCGTTTCTTTAATTCTTTCATATCCTCGGCAAACGTACCACTGGCAGCATCGCACTTTCCGCACGAACGAATCATCGTTTCCTTCTCGTAACCAGAATTCGATGACGAAAAGTATTGCACCATCTTCTCGAACAGCTGGCGGTCGATTTCACCGATATCACTCTCGATGTTTTGCGATTTCTGTCAGATCCCGGACGTCGTTCCTACACGACGTAACTCTTGTCTGTGCGATTTCGCTGGCATGTTGGACAGTGGTCCATGTCATGCCGCTTATGAAAATCAAGTACCATTTACGGCAAATAAAGTCGTAGTCGGATCAACCGATCGATCTATCATCCTACATTTACAACGATACCAACTGGCTGTCAACCTCTCCTTTCTCTCTGTCTCTCTCTCTCTTTCTCTCTCTTTCCCTCTGTACGCTATAGCACGTATTCCCACAGCTCGGTTCCCGCGGCGTTTATGATTTAGCGTAGCAGCTCTTCTTTATCCGTTTCTCACGTGGTCCAACAGATATATCTCGCGCAGTGGGTTTTATTGCTTTGTGTATCCCGCGCGGGCCGCAGGGCGCCTTCAGACTTCTCGATAACTGGGTCTGAACTGCATCCTGGTAGCCTCGAACAGGACCTACCGTGCAAAAGGTGTCCCGTGTGAGGAAACAAAACAGCGGTGAGACACGTAGGAATATGTCATACGGGAATATCCATCAAGCACTTTGACTTCTGTAACAATATATTTTAATATAATCCATTTCTATTGGTGTTAAAAAACAATTTCACTCCATCTCCTAGTATTCTCGATGTACGTTCTTTTAAATTATAAATAATTCCTCACTTTTTCCAGTTATTTATGTAATCACCCGTAGTTATAGTGTCGTGTAGATTCTACATGAAAATCCCTCTTTATTTTCGATTAGTTTTTATGTTACATACAATTCCGGAGGTGTTTTCCGAGAATACCTTCCGTACCTTCGGGAGAAGATCCGTTCGAACCGGCAGACGCGAAGTCACTGACGCCCGGCGTGACTGAGCCGAGTGTAAGAGGCTCACTGACACTACCACACAGCCAACCGCTGGTAGTATCGTGCCGCCTCTACCAACTCGCAACCCTGTCAGTACTACCAGCAACGTTAGCAGCGAACTTTGCCTGGAGTCTATGCCAGCTAACAGAATACGTGCCTGTATGTACTCGACCGACCTACGAGACGTGGGTTTATTCAATAGGGGTCCTATTGTGTTCGAGGAGCTGTATCTCGACAGAAGCGAACCGCCCTTAATAGTTTCTCTGGAAACGTAATCGGGTGTGGTAGATGATGCTGCCAGGTCTACCCGTCCGTTAACGAGAGTCGGTGATTTGACAATGCGAATCGTGAATTGACCTGTCTAAGAATTAGTTATGGATTTATCAATCCCTGAGTCGAACTCTTTGTTACTAACTTGCGAATACAACAGAGGCGGTGGATAGAGAGTAGATCGATAAATTTGAATTTTAGATGATTTGATAGATTTATGGAAGAAATAGAAATAAAAGCAAGGATATAATATTGACTTATAGAGTTTTAGAGGGTTTCGAAGTTGCATACAGACGGACATTCTGTTGTACATTCGGATGTGAACTTTGAGTCTCATTCGAAGACGATACATGGTGTCGTGAAATTTTTCGAGGAACGATTTCATGGAACAGAAATAATAAATACGCCCGAACGGAATGAGTGCGGTGCTTGCAAAAATTTATGTTCGTTGTAAAAGCGTGCCACAGATACCTTATACAGTTATCCACGGCATTAAGAGAAGCGCTGTACATACGTCCGTTGTCGTGAAATGTAATTACATTTTTATAATCTTTGGTATTTTATTATATCGTTCCATCACCTCGATGCACGCATGAGAATGGGATAATAAAAATTACGAAGGAACGGCGATTGTTCCCGGGAAGCTTGGAAAGTGGAACGACCTTGAATTTCATTGTCGAATAAATCCACAGGGGGAACACATAGTTGCATCACAACCAGGAATGATACCAGTTCGCACGATTCTTTTATGATAATTCCTTTTACGGGAATCATACTCTTTTGTTTCCCTCCGTTGCGTATACAACAGCGATGCGCCTGCTTGTGATATACGGTACCCCATTGCCACATTAAAGCCAAGATATCGCATTGTTATTACGTATTTAATTACTAGCCAGTCGGCCGAGCAAGGGAATCGTCTTGCTGTTAAATCTCAGACAAAAAACCATTGTGTAATTCCTTACCTTCCATCCTGTTTCTATCGAATACGATACCACAGATATTTCAAAACTATCCCTAGTCGATTCTTTAACAAATAGAACAATCGAAAAGTTTTTCCGATATCGCATCGTATGATACAAAAGGATGTTTATCAATTTTTCTAACCAGACCCCTATCTTACTAAAAGGTGCCATACTTTTAATAAAACCCATAAACATTTCCTAGTATAAAGTAATTGGCGAACCATCTCAATGTAACACATTATAGTAGCATTTATTCAGCCGTTACATTTCTTTATGACTTGTCGGACAAGCTTCCTAACGTCGTGCCGAAGAAATCTGGGCTATTGAGACCGTGTCCTAGTCCATCGTATCTCAAACCCGGACAGATAACACGAAGCTTCTAAACGGGACGACCGTTTAATACGAGCGACAAAATCATATCACCTATATATTACAGTCTATTCCCGCGAAACAAACAAACGATAAAAGAAAGAAAGAAATCGAGAAAGATAGAATTGGCGAACATCGGAAAGAGGGACGGTTTGCACGCTAGGAGAGGAGGGGAGCGGTAGGGGCGGGGTGCATATTTGCAAGGTTTAACGAGTGAAAAGTTACGGGAAACTGGTGGCTCCGGCACGATGCTATGAACAGATACCGCGATACGTGGATACCGCACGGCTTTGGTCGCGCGGGTATGTGAAACGTCGAGTTTATTAATACCGTTGGTAGCGATGTCTCGGTCCATTTAATTCTATATTTACCGCGGACGCGTTTAGTACGTACGCGAGATAGCGACTAATCTGTGGAAAGGATCAGTCAAGGCGAGCCGGAGGGTCCATCCGCGATCGCGCAGAAGCGATCTTCCCACGGTGTTGCTTGCCGGATCGTTGAAAAGAACGAAGCCGAGGCGGCGAGCGCAGCCTTGCAAGGACAAGGACGCCATTTCAGATGTAAGCGCGCAAACAATTATTATTACCAGTGAGCTAGGGTGTGGCGGCTTCGGTGTTTCTCTTCGCTCTCTAGAGAAAGAGAAAGAAAGAGAAAGAGAGAAAGAAAGAAAGAAAGAGAGGGAGGGAGAGAGGAGAAACAAAGCTGGTTGAATATAATCGTACCTTGGCAAAGAAAGGGATAGAGAGAAAGAGATGGCAAAGCGACGCTGGAAAATGCAATGAAGATTCAGAATGCTCGATTAAGTACTTTTATGGACGCCAAGGTCAGGGACAAAGAATTGTAATAGGTCTCAATGATTATTTCATGGACTCACTTTACGCGAGACGAGATGTCTTTCGTACCGCCACGAGTACGGTGGTGTAACTGGAAATTGTATGTTACTTAATAATATTTCGCGGTACGACACCGATCTTGTGGTAATTGAACTTCTATGTGTGTGTGTGTGTGTGTATATGTATATGTGTGTTTGTTTTTTGTTGTTCTGTTAATTACGTTAATTATGTAATTAATGAACTTCAACCGTGTACTTGTTTAATGGACGTGATATTCTTACGGGGGGAAAATTATAAAAGTATTCGTACCTCCGAGAATTGTACATCATTGTCATAGCATTTACCGGTGTCACAGCATATCGTGCACCGTGTAAAGGTGCAGCCGGCACTTTAGCATGACACTAATGAGGCTGGCATGGCGATCAGTCCCGTGGCCCATCTCGCTGTAATTGGTTAGTTAGCACATTTATTTCATACGAAATGCTGAATGAAAAATGCGAAGCGCGTGCGTCCTAATTGGCGGCCGCGCCATTCCCGGCGTGAATTGAGAACCGATTGATTTCTACGATATCGATGCTTGCATTATTGATGCGAGTGCCCGAGTAATGTTTTCGTCGTAGAATTTTCTCGTTCGAGAACGAAAACATCGTTTCGAAGTTATCGCGACATAATTAGACCGGGTAAACTGATTCCTAATGAGTAGAATTATATTTATTACTTTGGATTAATCAAGATTTTCATTCTCTTTATATTATCAAAGGAATTATACATTTTTGATTATTCTACAATACATACATGGCAGAGTGAGACGTCAATACCTTGATGACTTCGATAATAACTAATTGTAAGTTCAATACTACTTGTAGTAAGCCCGGTAATCAAACGGTTCATATAAGCCGGGACTGTATTACCAGTTTAATGTACAACAACAGCCTGCCAGAAATTATATAGGTATTTTCTTTGATTGGCTGAACCTAAGAAAGGAGCGTAATCGAAGCGTAGGAATTTGTTTCTAAGGTTAACCCTAGTGTACTGGGAATTCCATCCCTGCCGCGGTCATCGGCTTCTTACTGAGAACCCCGTACATTTAATTGGACTTCGCGCGAGGTCATATCGATTTCCCTTCTCAGATTTCCTCGCAGAAAGAGTAGAAGAAATGGGAGAAAAATGAGGATGAAATAAAGCAGGCTTACGTGCCAATTTTCAAATCTTTTCATTCGACCTTCATTGGTCTTATTCCGAGCCGGCACCACCTTTTCTTATCTGTTGTGTACTTTATTGCTTCCTCATTTAATTATGTATACACGTACATACGTGTCTGTGGTACATAATTCGCGTGGGTGTCGTGAATTTTTCACGATGGAAATCTATACAATTTTCCGTAATTAACATTTATTTGCAATGTTGCTTCCGTCTATAGTGTGGTGTAAAGAAAATTATACATTTCCCACAAAACGTTCAAATTGTAATGGCCAGTAATTAAATAAAAGAGCGAACCGTTTGAATATGAAGTACGGTGGATATGAATGTGGTTATGATGTGAAAGTATAATATATTATAACGATGTCATGTTTATATCGGTTAATCGGTCGTATAAACATGATCTTTTTCCATGGTGTGTTCGTAGCCATTGCTACTCCCGTACCTTGCTTACCTGCAGATGTAATTGCAAGGTACTTGGTATTTTTATCGTCTCCGCCGCCACTTTAACCGAACGAACACTTCTCATCTTATTGTTGTCTGGTGTTCTCGCCTTTATGAGGAAAAAACGAATATAGGGGAGGGATGCACACTTTTAAGAATTCCAAATGGGAATGGACAAAGGGCAATATATGCCTGAGGTCGCGAGGAGTCGCCTGTTTTTCATCAGCGCCGCTGTCAATTGGCTACCGCTGATGAAAACCATCTGAATTCCATCAACCATCGTGTCCTTCTACCCCCCGTGCCTCTCGCTCGTGTGCAAAATTACATTCCAACATTTTCAGAATCGATTCTCACACGTAAAAGACTCCGACCCAACGAAAAAACATGATAAGTAAATTTTTTTTTTCGTTCGTACGTTCTACGCTCGACACATTCCCAAGACTTTTCTACGTTTCCATTTTTTTTTTTTTACCTGAAAGTTTGCTCGAATACAAGACGACCTTCCGGTTATTAAACTCCGCTGCTTACGAGTCTGTATCGCAATTTTAATATTCAATTTATGCGCGCGCTTATAACGTTAGTATTCAATTTAATGCTTCCAACGTAATGCGCGTAATTCACATAAATACGCGGTGATGCAGAAAAAGGAGTTTATGCCTGTGTTAACCCGTTAATATTTCGATGTGCGGTACCCCGCTCACGTGACGGCGTGGTAATAGAAAGGATGATATATCGTGCTAGTTGAAATTGAAATGAAAAGTGCAGATACTCGTTTCGAAACCCCATGAGAGACTTATTGCTACTCCTCGGTAGGCACCCGATACCGGACACCTATGCAACTTCGCATGCGACTATGCGAACCTTCATGCAAATGTGGAAGAAAACGGTACCCGGTGCCGGCCGTGCGAGCAGATAAGACAAAACGGTAGCGCGAACGTTATCAACCGTATGCGCCACATAAAGCAGGTTACACTTGACAGGACGTTTCTCAACGGAAAAATCCACCCGATATACGACGTGGACGTTCTCACAAACGTATCTCTATGGAAATATAATTTTTTTTTTCCTTGACTTATATATGTATACATATAGGGAATGTCTATCGGGAATAGCCTGATATTTTTAAATTGGCGATTGAATAACTTAGACACTTTTTTTTTGCTAGTTGTTGTTATTATTATTATTATTATTATTAAGAACGAGACGCCCATACTTCGATCGACGGCATACCGTTTAGAGATTTGAATTTTAAAGCCGCGTGTAACAATAGCAGCCGGCAATCACGAAACCTCCTCCTGTCATTTTAAATTACACCGGGTGACGTTCCGTGGATTAGCCGCGACAGTGTCTTATTGAGAAAGATAACATTTGAATGCACGGCATTGCGCGGCACTTTAAATTAGCATAAAATCATGGAAACACACGTCGCGGCACGCCAATTCGAGCTTCGGAACTGGCACGTCCCGGTGATACTTTGTCTTTCGGTGAATTAACATTCCTCGGTCGTCGTTCACCACTCGACTACTCTCCTCGTGCCACTTGCAATAGATCATTTGCGCAGATTATTCTTGATCCGGTAGCGTGTAAAGGATCCGCCGAGAATAAAAAAAAACAACACTCACACCCGTTCGGAAAAAAAGTAATGCGAATGAACCGGTCGGACGGTTTTTACGGTATGGATAATTATATAATACGTGCAAAAATCCTCGCGGTCCCTCGAAATCGTATGTATTTAACGTATTGGTGACTTCGTAAAACGTAATTGAACAAACTGCTGAAAATCATCTTTAAGCTGTTTCTCATACAGGAATTTGCGATGGAAAAAAAGAACGATCGACGTTGCTGTAGAGTGTTTGGCAGGGTGTTAATTAGCGGTCTAATTATCGATACGGTGCTGTATTTTTGTAAGAAGAATCGCGACGTAGCCGTTAATACGCGATGGGACGAGGAATACCAATAAGTGCGTTCATATTCAATGGTGAACTCATCGGATTAATTATAAAATCATCGGTTCACACAATTGCTTCCGTAACGGTACCTTTGTTTAATGTATTGCTTTATTTATAAATAGACACCGTCCCCGGCATACGTTACCTCTTAGGTGCGATGGAATCTTTGCTTCATTGTTACGATTATATTACACGCCATAGAGGCTTCCTCTTACTGCCCGCATTCATAGATTATATCAATCAATTTCTATAGAAAGAACCACAGCCCACATCGGAGTCTTTCCTGTATCGAATGGAACAATAATTTCAATTCAAGCCTATAAAAGATTCTATAATAGTTTCCAAGAGACTTTATTATGATAAACATACCGGATAGATCTTCCCGGACGATTAATGTTCCTCGCATTGAACGCACCGTTTTGCTATTAAATTTTGTTACTTCGTATTTGCGTAACTATTATGCTATTGTAGATAACCACATTGTTGTATTTTTCATTTCTATATTATCATTTTCCTTTTGGTTCACAATAGAACGTATTGTCCGTGAGAGATTTTCTTTATGTTTTCTTTGCACGTTTTGTTTCACAAAGAACGTTATCACGGTGGAAAAAAAAAGTGTGCCGTGCCTTTGTCACACGTACACAGAGCCTTTCGGAAATCGCTTGTATTATCTGTGCGTGTGTCGTAGTGAGTGTGAAAACGTGTTATGTCCACGCTGCTACTTGAGTTCGCCATTTTGAATTATGCATTCAACCCATCCTCACTTTTAACGCATAAATTCCCTCCACGGTATGGTCCGGATTCTCCGACGTAGCGTACGTTGTTGCAAGTGATTTATTGTCAGCGCCGGTGTTCCACATAATATCTATAAAAGTATGTACCATGAAATATCGCGAGTAGCTCATATATACGGAGCGTCTGGTTTTTCAAGAACATAATTTTTTTCCCCCCCCGTATAAACGACACACGTTCTAATGTTACTTGATTGCGTCCGGATATTTTCGTAAATTATGCATCCGGACATTAAAACTAAAGTATGCATTTATAATGCAAATTAATTGTCAGGCATAAAGTTTTTTCATCAGCAATGAAAGTAGTTCAGTCGTAACGAGCGCTAGTTTTAAATGGTAATTCTCGATTGACTTTTTAACAGCATTTCATAGATTGCCATACGTACGGTGATACTTGCTACTGCAATTCAAGAATGCAACACTTTATCGTAAACCGTAAATCAATGTTCTACTTACTCCTCTATCTACTTTCCGGTTAAGTCACTTTTGCCGACTGACCTACATAGTTAAAAAGCCTCGTAACGAAACTTACACTTGTCGCCTTAATTACACCGTCCCGTTTTTCCCTGTCGCGCGCAAGGGAATCCCTTCGTCCCTAAATTGGATCTCGTTATACTCGCCGCGACATCGAGCGTTATTCAATCAAACCCCGGGATAATGAGTTCCGCCCCCCCCCCCCCAGATTACCGTCCCCGGTGTGCTTTCCTTCTCAATTACAATATATTTCACCCGAACACAATTTTACTCGCGACCGACGGACACTTTTTAAATCCCCAATGGCGTATAAAGTACTGTAATAAGTGCCGCGGAAGAAGAAGAAAAACGTAAACGCAACATAATAAGTATTATAAAAAAAAAAAAAAAAAAACAGACGAGGCATTATAAAATAACAGACACTGAATACCGTCGAATAAAAATATCCCGCCGACGAAACCCGTGAAGCGAGAGTTTATTAAAATCGTTTACGAAAAGATTATCTTCCCGACGATCATCATCCGTAACCACACGATGATTTGCAAATTGTCACGAGAGTTGTCGAGAGCCCTTCCCCCCCCCCCTCCCTCCCTCTCTTCCCCTTCTTCGTCCCTCATAAGCTTGAAAGCTCGAAACGAATTTTCATAAGGTACGCTTCGAAGACTCTTGCCCCGCGTGAATTCCCCAGGATGGCGATGAACCTTTCAAGGTTGTCGGTCGGAGGTGGCGCGGAAGACGATGTGGACGACGACAACGAACACGAAGACACTGCTGACTTGACGAAGTCTCATCTCCGCTTACGTCACACACGACGATGTATGCACGTCAGGTGGCAACGACACTTCGCGGTGCAGCTGCAGCCCTCGGGGATTTTACACGAGGCGTGGGTTAACCAGTTTTTGCGGCTGGGTGGAGTGCGGGGAGGGGATGGGGAGGGGGTGGGGGAGGTGGTCCCAGAGGCAAAGGGGGAAGACGGTGTGGAACATCGTGAGCCGTGTATCCGGGCCATCCGAAATCGCCGATGAAAGTGTAAACGAGAATGAAACCGATATCACGATATTGCGATACACGAGGAGGCGTTTCGATCCTCGTTCGCACGCCGTCGGCCAATTTCATTCTTTCTTACGTGTATGTATGTATTTCCTTTCGCGGCACGTAACGCACACACGGAACGGGCTAGATAAGAAAAAGGACCATGGAAAAAGTATGTTCCGCGTGTAGTTTCATAGACCCGGAATTATACCCGATAGGAAACTCGCAATGATGGAGAACATTAGTTATATGTTATTATTGACACTATACATAAGGGACGGGTGAAGTGTTTCTACGGCGGAACGGAGATAGCAAGATCGTTTATCTAAATATATAAGCGGCCAATTAAAATGATCAAACGGAGAAAGCTCATAATGTTTTTAGTATGTCGAAGGAATAGGTGAGACCTTGACGGGAGGGATAAGGTTGGGGTAGTAGTAGTAGTAGTAGTAGTACTGGTAGAGAGGGAGGAGGGGGGTCAAACCTACAAGTGAAGATCTTGCGCCTCATCAGCATCGGATTATTATTACGTACCGTAGTCATTTGTGTGCATACAGAGACAGCACGTATGTACCACGACACAGCACGTGTGTGCTGTTACGTGCTCGTGTGCTTGGATAGTGTACACTCGGTTACCACGCGATTCGCTTAGGTAATATAATGCGAGCGACACGTCGGGTAATAACTTTATTTAGATACACTATCGACCTGTGTAATTGCACGGTAAATGTTCTATGTTTCTCTTTCTCTCTCTCTCTCTCTTTCTCTCTCTCTCTTTCTCTCTCTCTCTCTCTCACACACTCACTCACTCTCTTTCTCTCGTTTCGCAACCTCCACCCTTTATGCCCGTCGTCCCTTTCCTTTTTTCGTATCCATAAACATCGTCGTTTACGACACTGTGTAAGAGCCGGCTTGCCGCGGTACGCATGTACACGCTCATTTCTGTGTACACACGCCGGCCGGGACCTCGTGGTCATTAATTTGAAATCATTATAATTAGCGACGAGGGGAAAAAGATGATGCGCGCGGCTCGGCTCTTGATATTAAAATCTCGTGGCGTGGCCTTCGGTATCGGCTACACGCAGAGGCTGCTGCTACTCCCCATCGGGCCAGCCTGCGACCCCTTCGGAGTCATCTTGATACCGGCTGCAATTTTATTCTTTCGTCGACCCGTCGTGTTTTATGCCATTGATTTTTTCATTCACCGCTTCTGTGGACGATGTCCGCTGGGAAGTTTCGAATATCGTGATTTAAGTATCTACATGTTACACAGGTGTATGAATAATGCATTAAGCGAATTGTTTTGTACGTTGTTATTTATGAAGAGGTTGCAAGGATTTTTCGCGTTCGCGACTATGCGTGTAAAAGCTTTACCGTAGGATTCTATATCTACGACGACGTTGTCTATTTAATATCGACGTTTTGGTACTTCGATTCGGATACATTGTGTAGTATTAATTTTCTTCGTGGTCGATGTCTTTCATGCAATAAACCCGGTTATTATCGTCGGAACGGTCTCAATCATAAAAGTCAATGTAAAATCGATTAAAAAGAATATCCTGTGTAAGAACGGTGTACCCTGTATCAAGATTCAACCATCACCGTTAATACAACTATAAAGATACACGATGTAACCATCTTACAGTTTACATGTTCCGTGTACGTACAAACCCCTTAAGAATCATTAACAAGACATGTCGCGGAATACCCATAGAGAATTATCTTTTTTTTTTTCCTAGATTACATTCAGCCAGAGGGGTATTAAAAGACTTATTGCCGGACACCGAGTAACCATTCATACATCAATATTTCTTCGGCGTCTCCCGTTTAATTATATCGTCTCGTTTAATGAAAATAAGAGGAAACGGGTAACCCGTTTGAATCGAAGCGTAAAAATCTCGCCGTTCGTGGAATTTTAATTTTCTTTCCAAACGAGAGGCACAAGGAAGACGATGTAAACGGATCAGAGAGAAAAAGAGCGGGAAGAACGTTGCGGTCCAACTATGTATGTATCTTATACATATACCATGGTATGGGAGGTTAGGAGGCGCATGGGCACGTGAGAATTAACCAGCATTTGCATTGTAATACGCGTCGGGTAATCACTATGATTGCGGTGGGCGTAGCCAATCTTTAACTTTAATAGCCTGGGTTGCCCAAAAGCCCCGGCATCGTTCCGGGTATACCTATACATATGTATACATGTGTATATGTATACATATCTATACACCGACGGTATTACAACGAACGTACAGAGACGACGGAGCGGCGTGAAACTTTTATCGTTTCACCGAGTCGTAATTTTTGCGGGTGCACGTTGCGTACGTGGTCCTTAAGGGACTTCGAGGTATAATAAGCGCCATGGCTGCCTTCTTTCACGGCCTTTATTTTCGAACTCGTCGACATCGAGAGAGTTAGCCCGTAACTGCAACGAGTCTTTTCTGGTCCCGCCGTACGATGTATGTATGTATACATACATGTCCGTACATACATACATACATACATACATACATACATACATGCATACATTCGACCCTCACGAAGTCGGCATAGGATTCACCCAGGATGCCCCTGTACACGCGAGGAAATTTATGCTTCCGCAACGTTTGCACGACTTAAATGTTTGACGTGCATGTTATTACATGTATACGTGTTATATGTATGTATACGGCAAAAGAACGAGAACAAGAACGGTGATAAAGGATATATGAATATAGTGTAGCAAGGTTTAGTGGGAGATTTCTTATACGACGGTATTATAAATGTCGCGTTCTACGTTGGTGTTCCCCCCTTGGTGAGATGTCAGTCGACACGCTTGATCTATCCGGCTCGACGACAGATCGTTCGGCCACGATTACGCGAGACTTGACTTTGGCATGACTTCGAGAAAGTCATTTCCCGACGGTGAACGTGTGGTCCCGGACTTCTTAGCGTGACTTGACATACGTGTGTCACGTCGGGTACACGTTGATTGGACATTGTTGATTCCACGGAACGTTCGCTCGAAACTTCGCGATAGCCTGACGGTCTGAAAAGCTGTTTCCCTTGTAGTTCTTACGGCAGCGGGACACTTTCTTCAAGGAGTTCCAATGAGAATCTTGATAACATAGAAGAAGACAACTTGTGGCCGGTACATAAATCGCTACGCGGAGACAGGGGATCGGTAGTTTGAGGGAACCAGTTAATTAAAGCGAAACATATTAGATTGATCATAGTTAACATTTATCGATCCTGACGTTTTACCCACGTGTCAACTGTTTAAACATCCGCGCAAAGTGCCAACGTGTGTGACCGATGTATACAGGGTGTCCCAGCTAACGTGCAGGTCCCTGAACCAGGTGATAGCTGAGATAATTCTAATATAGGGAAGTGATATTCGTAATATCGTATTTTAATTCGTGGCAGAGTTATTAACGAAAAACGATAGCCAATCAGAGGGCTCCGATAGGCCCAGCGACTCGACAGTCGCTACTTGTACAGTACCCTACTGGTGCAGAACTTCTACTGTCGCGTCGCTGGGCCCATCGTAGCTCTCTGATTGGCTATCGTTTTTAATTAATAATTCGGTCACGAATTAAGATACGGCATTACGAATGTCACTCCCTTATATTCGAATTGCTTCAGCTATCGTCTGGTCCAGGGACCTGCACCTTAGCTGGGACACCCTGTATACACACTTACACCGTACATAGAAAATTTCTACGGTTTTCCACGTCGATCGACATAGTCGCCCGATAAACTACGAACTGCATTCCGTTAGAGGAGGTCGTTGGATCCGTGATTTGGCAGACTCCTCACGATTCCTGTTCGTCGTGTACAGATAGGGAAGGGAAGGTGTATCTTGTCGGAAGTGGACATTGATGGCCGATAGCTCTCGTCCTGTCTACGACAGGGACGGGGATGGCTTCGAAATTGCGTGGCGCGACGTGGAATCGTAAAGATCGAGGATCACGTTGGCGGAAGAAGGATGGACGCGTATGGTACATTTGCGTTAAAGAGAGAACGAAAGAAGAGATCGGAGCCACGAAGACCAGCGAGTCCCAAGCATGTCGGCACTAACTTGTATTAATGTTGCCGATCAATCCTAATGGAAGGGGTCGCATCAGCACCGCACGTGCATTTGCATGTATATGTACACGTAACCCTCGTGTGGATGTAGTTACGTTACGACCGTGTGGTATAAATCCCGGGTCATCGCGATCTTTTCGTGTCAAACCATCGTGGATACACTGAACTCCGGTTGAGAGAGACATTCTGCTCGATATTTCTTTGTTCGGATATAATATTAGTGATAGAAATAGTTTCAAGTAATTGGAAATCTAATTACAAGCACTTTTGATGTGGATAGAAATACTTTTTATACTGTATCAGGTGTTTTCTAATCGTACTCTTAGCAAGGGGACTTGTATTTTTCGCATCGGAATGACTACGCGGAACAACGTGACGAGGTACGTGACAATAATAATTATCGCTGGAAAATCGCATCGCATTTACGGTACGGAACGTGATAGGTTACCAAGGGCGTTACCCAGGAACTTCGCTGTCAGTTCCAGGATTAGTCCTGGTTCGTCACGGGAGAGAAGAATGATGAGTGGGAAGAGGTCAGTCGCTTAGTCATGCTGGTTCTACTGAGAAAGTCTGTCTCCTCTTCTAACAAATTATTAGACTAATGTGAGAACATGCAGAAACATGTTCCCCTCCCCCCCTCCCTGTCTTTATTCGTTCTTTATCACTGAGAAACCAGTTAATACGCATCGTTCTACGGGATACATACTCTCGAGAACGACCTGTAAATACTTACGAACGACGAGGCGCTTTACGTGACGCGACGAGAAAAAACAACAAGAACAACAACAACAACAAAAAACTGAATAACAACGTTCTGTTTAAAAATTTTAAGTACGACCCTTTTAGTTCTCCAATTGAATGATCATAAGCGCGGACCCCCGTCATTATTTTGGTAACCAGATGTGGCAAAGAAGCAGCATGCGAGACGAAACGGTAAGAGAATAATGACAGGTAACATTCGAGCACAGCTACCGTGATCGTAATTGACGTGCACGCATTGTTTCACGAACTTGCGGCGTTTCGGGAGTGAAGAAGAGACGTACGGAAAGAAGTAGTTCGCCCTTCTTCTTATATACCCTTCGCCGTACCACGGCATCCCCCCGGCCGATCTTTTTCCTCCTTTTATCCCTCTCTTCCCGAAGTCGTAAAAAAGGCTGTATACTTTCGCGGAGTCCATGACGGGTAGGTACGGGGCGATATATAAATTACACGTCTGGTCCCGGGAGCCCCTGAGGAAGTAACGGTACACACGTCGGCGTCCGTAGTCGCCCGATCTCTTAGCCTGACTCGACGGCCTGATCTCTTCTGCCTCCTCTTCCTCGTGACAGTGAAAAGAGAAGAAAATCTGTTTACCGAGGGAACCATCCTCTGTATGAGACACACGAGAGAATGACAAAGAAAAGAATAGAGAACGAGAAACAGAAAGAGAGAAAAAGAGAAAGAGAGAGAGAGAGAGAGAGAAAGAGAGAGGACATGGAACCACCGATGGGGGAGAGACGAGTCGAGAGAGAGGAGAGTCCAGTTGATCGGCAGCTAAGATTGCGCAGAGTTACGTCAGCATCCTATTGGTACGCGCATAGGTACATGAGCGGTCGATCAAAGGGACCTCTGTGCAGATTCATTTAATGGCCATCCGCAAATACCAGCCTGGACTTTGCTCACCGTGTTTCCGAATGTTGCTGCACACGGATCCCGAATCAGAAAGACCAGCGGGTGGGGGAAGTTAGGTACCCAGAAATGGTGGTTCTCCGGGACGTTTTTTTGCTTTTCAACGGGAGACCGAAAGAAAGGGTACCAATGGTGTACATCCGACGGTACCACGGGTCCTCCGGATCGTAAGATCGAAACGATCGAATACGAGGCACGGATGAACTTTTGAAATACCCGGTGGAACGACGTTGTTAGTAGAAATACTAATTGCATCCTTTTAAGGATCACTTTCCGTTCGTCCTGCCAGAATATTTCTGTCTTCATCGTATTATACGACAAATGTTCTCCCTAATTCGTGTCTACGATTTATTGGAAATCGTAGAAGGTGGCGTTTAAATTCATATCTCAGCGGTTGGAAAAAAAAAGGAACAGTACCGATCGTTTGGCGACGCTGAAATCCGAATCGTTGACATTCGTCTCGTATCCACCGTTAGACGCGACTACGTACACGTGTGCGAAAGGGTTTATACCCCCCCGAGCAAACCGTTCCGAGGACTCTATACCACTGGTTTGACCTTCGTTAATCAGAGTTGTGCGCTTCCTGGTGATAAATAACGTCGCCTGCCAAGTGCGCACGGAAGACGCGACGCTTATTTGTATACAGGCCGTAGCCCCTCGTTACGTTGGTCACATAGGTACTCGGCGTCGGGGTATATGTAACGCCGGAGTGAAAGAAGGAGACGGCGGAGGAAGGAGCTGGAAAGAGGAGAAGGTGGCTGGGAGAAAAGCAACAAGGAGAATGGGAAGAAGAGGAGCTGGATGAAGGGAGACGGAAAACTTGCAAACCGTGCGTGAGATCGGCAACACCCACGCCACCAGAGACAGCTTTCACATTTCCCATAAGCCAGATTCAGCCTAGCTCCACGCCTAGGATTCCCCCGTGCCTTTTACCACTTCACCTGACTACTTTTCATCAGGCCGACTGATGACTCGTGCGAATCGACAGTCGATTTGCGCAACTACGGCTGGTAGTCGACGATAATAACACGCCGGAAAGAAGAAATACTACTTGTTGTTACCATTCCGCGAATTACGGACCCATTGTCTCGCGGTTTAATTAAAGCCGAGGGGTGTTACGTGGGATGGTGTCGTGTTCGGTGATTATCACCTTGTTGTTTCGTCGGTGTTCTTATTTCACGAATGGTTTGCCCAATTTCCGAGTAACGTAATAGTCTTTGTTCGTAGGTCTGCTTAAAGTGTTACGGGAATTCGTAGCGGTCGCTAATTTACCGGTACAGAATCCGAGCAACGGAATTCTAGGTTTTTATAGGGAAGTAGTAGTGTTTTTTTTTTATCAGCTGTGAAAACACTATGACGAATTGGTTCGATGGTAAATCATTGAGGTTTACGGTAGTACCAGTACCCCACCTTTCGGTAGACCATTCCGTGGCACTTGTGTCAGTTCATATTTATGTATCTCATTGTTCTCCGGCGAGTAGAAACAATAGTATACCAAAATGCACCTGTGTCAACTGCATAATATAATGTAACGGTACCTGGAAGGTAACTCCGGTACAATGCATGAACAATAAGCCGGATTCGTAGTGGTGAGACGATCATAAATGCCCTTCCATTTTTGTTCAGGGCGGCCGATATACGGCGAGCCAATCATAATAAATTTTATTCGCAGTTGCTTGACTGGGGGTTTCGTAACGGCACGCTACTGTATGAAACATTGGAACGGTTAACATTTTTTTTTCTTTTTTTAAATACCGTCTTGCCGGAATGACCCGCAATGTTTTCTCTTTATTTGTTCATTAAACGATCCGATCGATTGGAAACTTTAAAGTAAGTATATCTTATTTTAATCGGAACAATTTCCTTCGCTATTTCGATCTTGGAAAAAGAAATGAATTTTAATTAACAGAACGTACGGTAGCAGTCAATAAATGTCGTTTGATACAGGGTGTCGACATTCTTAACAGCGTCTTCATAGAAACTCGCTATTATCGCTATTAGTGTAATAGATATCCCACGCCCATGGTTCAGAAGACGTCCTTATACGTTGAATGTTGAAGATCTCGTTCGCCAACTCGTTCGGGAGACTCGATTTTACCGTTCGCTTCGATGGATCTCTATACATTACCTAGGATAATCCTCAATTTTCCTGTACTAATTCCACCGTATAATCCTGTATCACAATCTAAACGTGATAAGAACCCGCCGTCCGCGTATCCTATAGATGTTATGATTACGTTGATGAACGTAGATTATAATAATAGTCGTTACGGTGACCGTAACACTCTGAATCTTTTACCCATACCGCGAATCGATCGGTTATTTATGAATATGCATAATCGTATAATGTAGTTAAAGAGCATTCTTGCCTATGGTTCTATATTATGGTTAGATATTATTCTTATGAGATAATACGCGGTCTACGGTTTACGTATAATGTATACCGAATACTAATACAAGAAAATTGTGATCGTTTCTGCTCATATTTGCGATATGAGACGAGGAAGTAATTCGTTAATTTTATGAGGCAATATCCGAGGGATAATATTTTTTTGATAACATACAATCAGCTTCATTAAATACTCGCGGTAAGCTAATTTAAAAAAGATTTCTATTTCCACCGATGAATTACGAACTAAAGATCAATTTTCTCAGGAAATTCTACGTGTCACTTCCTGTTACTAAATAAGTCTATCATAATTTAAAACCAATTAACAAGCAAAAAAGAAAGAACAACCTCTTTCATAGAATTCCCTTGAAATAGCAACGTTCTCCAGGATTTCGATGGTTTCCCTTCCTCTCGCGATCCGGCAAAGAAGAAAGTAACAGTATTTGTTGCACTGTTCCACGGGATCGCATAAATCTCTCAGTTGCAAGCAAATTGTCCAGTCCGGAGATAGAACGCGACGTGTAGAAGGAGCTACGCGTTGTGTGTGCAAGAATAACAGCTAACAGGAAACGTTGTACGTGCCCTGTTGTATCTGTTGTGTACGCGTTTGTAGCCGGCTATGGTAGTCCCGCTTATGTTGCCGGATACTCACAGAAGAGATCCTACGGTCTCCTACTCTTTCTCTTGCTCTCGTATCTATGCGAGATGAACTCCGCGGATGAACGTATATGGCGTACGGTAATTGTCTCCGTAGGTGCCGCGGATATTAGTCGGCTAGAGTGTGCCCTGGGTTAGCTATACATCGCTGTGACGTACTTCACAGATATGTTCGTCCATCCAGGGATCTCTTCTGCAGTTGCACACACACACACACACACTTGTCCCAACATTTTATCCGATTATATCCATCTGCCATCAATTCTTCCTAATGCAAATGGATCGATTCCATATTTCCAATGCTTGTCCGTGCAAACAAAGTTCCTGTTGCTCTGGCATCTTTACATTATCCGTCCGTGTTGGCTGTCAGAATGGGAAGAAAAGTTTTGACACGTTACACGGGGGAATTTAAATTAAGTACAACATGACCGTGAAAGTATCATTGGCGAGCAGAAACGTTTTGCTTTGCTAGTTTCTGGCGGTGTGCGCCTTTGTACACGCGGGCAGAGATATTTAGACGTCTACCATCTTCGCTATTCTAGTCGCACTCGGCCTGTTTATCCGACTATCCATCTCGTTGCGCACTCTATACATCACACATGGTGGATGCAAATAGAGCGACTTCCTTTTGTGAAGGCTTCGAGCTCTTGAGTGAAAGAATCGCTGATTTCCATCGCGGTTCAGGCGCCTTCGGACGCGGAAGGATAGTTCGGACGCTTTGTACGAGAACTCGTGATTGAAATCAGGTGTAACGTCATCATCATTGCTTCTTAGTACACCTTCGTGCTCCCGGCCCCGAGTCTTCCGTTACGTGCAATGAAAACGAAAAAGAATCGGGTAAACCGTAAACCCTGAGTTTTGATCTGCGTCACATTTTTCTTTGTTACCCAACTTGTTTAACAATTCAATAGAAACTGAGACCATTAGAATGTCCTTTTCGATCGAAAATATAATCGATCGATGACATTGTTACGGTCACGTTATTATTCTTCGATTATTCAGCTTGATTTTATCCGAACGACCCAAAGGTTAATTTTATTTATATATTGACATAACGGCAGTCGCTTGGTGGGAAAAATGTTAATGCTAAACGCGAATATCCTTCGGCAATTACCCAAGGATTCTCTATCAAGCGTTCGATCGATTATAAATATCTTCGTGTGCGAAAGGCCGGTGGCAACGATCGATAATGTGTCGCCGGGTAAATGGTAACCGTGCGAAAAAATCCGTGTGTCTACCGGTACCGTGTATCGCGATTAGTTTGACGGTATATCCGTATAAAAGGTTGTCGTACGGGCCGGTGGCAACGGCTGCGAGGAGTCGCGGATGGAATTATTATCACCGTGGGTGGCCCATTTCCATCGCGGTTCAAAACCGTGGAAGTTTTGCGTACACATCCTCCTCCCACCTCCCCCCTCGCCACTGCGTGTACTTTGTCATAAAGATGCGAAAAAGCAGTTCGCCGTTTATCGCGGAATGAAGTGTTGCTTTCGTGAATGAAGCAGTTTACGCTAGACACGATATCGCTTACAGCGACAATTTAGCGCCTCTAGTTAGAATTATGCGCGAAACCGAATACGCGTGCTCATATTACGTGATTACGCGATTTATAGGGTAGGTGAATCCGGCCTTTTCTCCGACCACCCTCTCTCGCCCCTCCACATTGGCAATTCTCTCTCTGTGTGTGTGGCTCTCTCTCTCTCTCTCTCTCTCGTTGGTTCACCGAGCACGAATTAAGTTTCTCGCAATATGAGACGGGAATATTCAAGGTCGTAATTTCAGGATATCTTTCTACTCTATTACGAAGTTCTCATGAACTCTAACTGGACTTTCTATACTTGGACCGTTGACTTGTTCATCGATCATCCGGGCGCACGATCGTTGGTGGGTTTTACGCGGAATACCTGTTTTCGCGAAATGAAAAAACAGCCGCGGCGTCGATATTACTCACGTTACAGATTACTGAAACGTGGGCGAATCACTTTTCTTCTACGGCTCGTTTCGATGGAAGTTTAATTTACTTTGACGGTTTGGCGTAAACTGTCGGGCAGGATGGTGCGACGGCAATTAAATACCAGACGGCTTGTCTCCTTGGAAAAGCTTCATCAGTTTTCAACCGTAAAAGGGCAGTCAATGTTGTTTTTTCTTTCTTTTACACGTTAAAGAATCATCGTGCATAACGAATGGTACGTTCGAGTGTATTATTTAGATTGAGTTATTATCGGTGGTGGATTCACAGTTATCAAGGTACATCAGTCTCTATTATGGGTACATCCGGATTGCGCGTAATTTCGCGGACATCTGTCTCTTTTAGTCGACCAACTTGCTGTCAGCAATTACAGACCGACAGTTGGCCCAATTTTTCACGAACGAACGTACCGAGTAACGTTGAGACACATAATCGTGTTAGAAATTGGTGAAATCATTGCCGTTCCATCCTCTCGGACACGCGGTTCAATTTTTCCAAACCGAACGGAAATCGTTAAAATCACAATTTACCCGTGGAATTAACTTTGCATCGAGGTCGTCGTTTCGCAGAATAATTATACAATCGTTCGATAAAACGAGGTCCATTTGTTCACGTGAACACGTCGAGCCACACACCCAAACGATGCGAAATCACGGTAATAATTCCACGTTACGGCTAACCACCAGCTATTCCATTTATCTAAAACATATGTCCGAGTGGTCGGTAATGTAAACGAACAAAGCGGTACTTGTTTAAAAAAACACACACACACACACACACACATAACATTTCCACAACTTTTCCTTGAAACACATCAAACAAATATGATGTCACGTTGCGACACACGCCGGTTTGCAGCAGAAACACGATGATAGTATTGCTTAAGCACATACACGTCGATCCATGTGTGTGTGTGTTCGTCGACGGAGGCCGAAACAAAGTTACCTCGTTTTTCCTGCGGAACTTTTGCAACGCTTCCACGCAAAAGTAAGAATCCCTAGAACGTAGGAGAGATGCGCGACCGGTGCATGCCTCCGTGTTCAAATACGTCAGTGCATTCCCGACAGTATGTCATTGTCGGTACGCGTTATGAACGCGTGCTATCTCAGCGTGTAATGCGCTCGTGCGCTCGTGCGCTCGCGCGCGCGCGCTCGTACTTTTATTTCTATTAAAATCGTTATAAATCAGTTTTGCCCCGCGTAGCAACGGATACGAACGTAACCACACGTACACGTGGCATTCCTGACGGTATGTCACTGTCGCGGAACATTATGATCTCAATGTGTCCTGGCTGCCACTATACGCGGTGCTCCGTATGAATGTGTGTGTGTGTGCGCTATGGGTTCGCCTCTCTGTGCACGCAAGCGCCGCGTTGCGTAAGCACGCGTCTCTCGATCCTGGATAAAAAAATACAATCGCGTTATGCGACGAGGCGACCAATTGCGCGGCACGGTGGGAAAGTTGAAATTTCGCGAGTTCGCGGATTCTACGAGGAAATGAATTCTCGCGTTTTGCTAGGAGATTTGAAAGTGGGTCCCGTAGAAGAAGTAAAAGTGGGTATGAAGAGAATATTTTGGGGAAATATGAAATTTATTTTACGGTTTTTTTTGGTGTCCTGATGCAATAAGTTTGTCTAATGGAAATATTGGATCTTAGAAGGAACAGAATTAGATGTAAAAGTATATGGCAGTAGATATTGAAAGGATCATAATAATTTGTCTTACAAATAAATGGTAGACGTTCGAGAATTCACTCTACATACTAAACGATATTCATGTTTACGATAAATCTTAGATAGAACGAGGTGTAACGGGCGAAACGTTTCCAGCGCTTTATCGACGGTAGAAGTTCTTATGCAACATAATTCGTTGACGTACCGGGCACGCACCTTTTATACGAGGTAGCCGAGCAACTTAGATAGATCCACATTGTTTTCCATGTATTATATTAGTCTAATCTTGATTTAATCGTAGAGTATGCATATAGAAAAAGAACGTCGGATCGGCTTTCACTTCTATCGCGGAGAAATTAATGATGTACTATCACGTAATTTAGTAGAATTTACACAATGCAACCAGTTATAAAATAGCGTTAACCGGATCATAAATATCCAGAATACAGACTTTCGTTTATAATTCCATACACTTGTGCCGCGAAACACGACAATGGAAACCCGAACGTCGTGTACACATGCCATTTCGCAATAAGTGTCCCACGGAATTATGGTAACAGTAACGATACAATGGTGTCGCGTTCGATGGCAAAATCTTCGTACAGGAAAGATGAATATCTGATATGGGAATTCGCACCGTGCGAATGCGGACGGCTTGTGTGTACAACGAGCGACAAAAGCCGTAGATATACAAAACAATTCGCAACACCGCGACGGCATGGGGCCACATTGTAGTCCGATGTAAATCGCGAAATTACAGAGCGACGCGACGACGACGGTTCGTCGTCCTTCTCTCGCGAAAGAAAACGAGAGAAAAACTATTTTCTTCCTGTTTTAACCACGGAGCCAGTCAGTTTTCCTTGATTACGCGAAGATAAGAAGCTCCGAGCCAATGGTTGCGTGCAACGATTTTATTATTGTTAGGCGTGATGCAAATCGTTGCAGGTAAACGAGAAATAGTTGCGGGAGTGGAAAGTGGTCCTTATATAATTCCTGGGCGTATCATGCGAATATTTGTCCCACCGGATAGATCGTATCTCGCGGTTCATTAGCCACGGCGAAGTTAGGAACGATGCGCCAGTAGAAGTTTCACTTTTGCGCAGCGGTGTTTGTTGCTAATTCATGCGCGAGGAAAGACTGCGGCTAACGGAAACGTGGATAATTACCGGATAGAAATAATTTCTATTCTTTTTTTTCTTCTTTAATTTTTTCCCTTATTTAGAAATCTGATGGATACGACTGACGTGAGAATAATAATTAATCGTATTGTGTAAACATGATGGATCGCGATTCCACGGGAAACGTGAACAACCTTGTAATCCAAGATTAACTTACCGGAACATTTTATAAAATTCAATTACAGGACTCATAAATTATGAACTTAGTTTCTTACTTTCGATATTGCGTACCGTGCGTAGTAGAGTGCTTTTTTTCAAATGAATTCGGATTGAAATAGTATCATCGATTTCCTCCGTTGGAATATACGAGTTTTTCTATAAATCTCGTTACGATCGGTTCCACGGGTTCGTTGGTAAAGTGACGTATCACCGTATATTTCTTGTTTACATTTTTAAATAACCACGCATCGTGGGAACGCGTTGCATCTTACAAAAAGATTTCCGTAAACAAAACTCGGCTCCTTTCACCCACGATTTCCATTTTGTTGTACGACCAGTCCGGCAAGAAATTCTCCGAGAGAATCTTGACTCTCACTTTCCACGGCATCCAGCGTGTGTCCTCCCACAAGCCAAGGACCAGATGACATAAGGCCTTTTGCTTTCGCGAATACGTCGTTCGCGCCGCAAGATTTATGAAGCTTTCTCTCAAGCGTCGAATAGCAAATGGCCCGTCGCTTTTATTTCGTTTTATACCAACGTCGATAATAGCCCAGACGTTGGACCAAGCGCAGACCTGTACAAGGACGAGTCCTCGTGTCAGACAGACTCCAAGGTAGCATCCTCTTCGGCGAATATATACACTACTATCAGCGTGTACTATGACGTGATACATGACACAAGCTGCGATAATAATCGTCGAAAGGCATACGAAGCCCTTGCGATGTTTCGAAGCCCTAGCAACGTTCCTCCAACCTCTTTGCAAAAGAGAAGTAAGAAAAGAAAAGAAAAGAAAAGACGAAAGAAAAAAAATGAAAAGACTTCGAGGAAGAAGTTATCCTTATCTTACTGTTCATCTGCATAATCTGTACGTTCGATAACCTATGACCATATAATTTATCGACAGTCATTTCATTCCGCGTGTACAACTTTTTCTCAACGTGGAAAATTTTCCGTACCACCCCTCCCCCCCCTCGTTTGGCTTTCAAAAGTTATTTACATTTACACGTGTACCGTACATGCACTTAACAGTTGTACATTACCACGTGGGTATTTATTTCTCGACGTCTCACTTAACCGTGCCTCGAGAATTATAGTTAGATGCGTTATCACACGCGTTGCCCACTCGACGCTTGACAATCTGTTTCTTTTTCCTTTTTTATCCCCTTCCCTTTTGCTTTTCGCCCGTTTCTTTCCTTTTTTTTTTCTTTCTTCCTCGTCTCGTTCATTCCAACCGACGACGTGGTATTTCACTTTCCACGGCGGCGGAGCGCGAAACCCGCCACCGTTCTCTGTGACTTAATAATTGACAGTTCAGGTGTAGCTTGGTATGTCGGACGATGGATTTACTCACGAAACCGGCGCAATTCCGCGTCACACCGGCAAGACGGCTTAATAAATTCATGCAGGACCATATAAAGACCGTCCCCCCGTGGCACCGGAATGGTCGCAGCCTTTACGCTCCGGCGATTTCGCCTGGTGACCACTGATACGCCGGTGATACGTTTATTGTTAAGTAGATTTCTCATTTCGCGCTAACCGTGACTCACCTGTCTAACGAAAGATAGTTTCCTGTACCATGTACACCATGGTGATCGTATATCGTGTTACTCTACGATGTGATCTTTGAAATATATAGACCACTTTGAGTAAAGTTTTACCCCAAAAAGAAAAAGAAACGTTTTAATAAATTACGCTAGAAAGTTTCTAGGTTTCTATCTTTTTCATTTATAATTAAACAAAATTATAAATTACCACTTTCTACCAGATCTTTTAAAATATCGCATACCGTAGGGTAAAGGTGAATTCCGTGCGAGACAAGAGAGAGAGAGAGATTTAGTTGGATATAATTTTTAATTGTTTACTGCGCCATTATCATCGGGTTAATAATCTGTCTGCAACCGGCTTAGGCTGACTGGTTTTTTGCGCGCATTCGTCGCGGTCCGATATATTCAGATGAGATTTGCTTGACCTTGAAACGCTTAGGTCATCGAACTACTGGACATGAGCACGGGTCCACCACGGACACTTTGAAGTCTGAACAGCATCGTGTCTCACCTCGCCTCACCTCATCTCGCTTCACCTAACCTCAACTTGCTTCGGTGGTCCCATGCCAGTTAGTTGGTGCCTGTACATATACGTTCCATGGAACAGCTATGAGTTTCTCGACCTCTCCATGCTTTCATTGGACATTGATTTGCTATATAGATTCTCGCTTTTCAATTTGAAATAATTTCTCGTCGCTGTATCTCGGTATCCTATAATACATTACCCTCTCTTTGCTTACAACCGTTAAACGATCCCCTTGCAACTTGTTTTAACGTAGATTTTTTGGAAAATTTGTTCATAAATTTTACTCTAAAATATTTACAATTTCGTTAACAAGTCTTTTTTGAATTACGAGGATTCAGTGGAAATGGAAACAATCGACAAATGTTTTTCGTTGGACAGAAATACGTCGAAAGTAAGTCAAAGAACCCATTTACAATGTTTAACAATTATCCCGAAGGAGAACGTGCCGATTTTTGTAACATAGTAAAGTGCTTTTGACGAGACGCAGAAGTACTTACGGTTTCAGTTAATTCAACAG
Source organism: Mimumesa dahlbomi (assembly GCA_917499265.3). Classification (NCBI taxonomy): domain Eukaryota; kingdom Metazoa; phylum Arthropoda; class Insecta; order Hymenoptera; family Crabronidae; genus Mimumesa; species Mimumesa dahlbomi. The sequence goes on along the minus strand of OU824113.1, from coordinate 2,365,115 downwards.
GTGGATAGCATCTATCACGGGCAAGTGATTAAGTGATGCAGGTACTTCGGATGTAAATTAACTTAATCCACTATGATATTGAAAGGCACTCGAACTAATTATCGGAGTTAAAGAGGCAGCAAAACGAACCTGTCTTCGAGTAAGATAGATAGGCTGAGAAACTGAGACTCGAGATTGTCTCCGCTTTCGACAAACCCCCGAACAAGTTGCGATACTAAATGGCTTAACGATTCTGTAAGGCTACCGCTATTTGTCGAATTAAATCACGTTAATCCATTCGTGATCCTACGATCGGATTGCAGTACGGTAGTTGCAATCCAGGACCAGATCCGTAGATCCCCTCGAACACTCGTTAAGAACATTCCGCGAGCAGCTTAGACTCTCCATCGTCCCTTCAACCGGCAACCCGGGGATACGATCGGGCCCTGAATGTATAGTAGTTGGTCCAGTAGTTCGACTGTGATCTCACACAATGCTCCCAGTGATTTGTCGACCTTCCGCAAGGTCCGGGTTTACGTGGTTCGCGCAATTAGGAAAACGGGTCGTTCTATCACGCTGAAAACCAATGACGACAGAGTTGTTTAGCTTTCTATAACCCCGTACGACTTTACAATTGCATTCCAGTTTATCTTCATTGTTTCAAGCTAATTTAAGACAGTAACATTGCTACCAATAAAATTGGTAACTCTGTTTTTTTTTTTAATAAAATATTTGTAAATCGAGAATTAATAATTTATATTCATAAGCTGTGATAAAAAGATTCTTTTATAGTTGATAAATAAAAATAAAGCGTCGCGAGATGAAATAATTTAACAAACAATACACCGGTTCACCAAATCGCATACGGTGAACACGTGAAACGCGTGTACGGAACGGAATTACATAAATCTATGGTCAAACATCTCGTCCCACGTGCCGTTGTATAATCGAGAGAGAACTCTGAATATTCGAGCGATGGTTTACCAGGGATTATCGGTATCAATAGATATACGATTTGTCGACGTGGTATCAGTCTAACTCGTATAATACCGAAACTCGTCGTATAATACAGAGTCACGAAAAGGCGAGATCTCATTGTGTCAGCCTGTTCCGTTGCTGAGTTGTTGCCCGCGCCGGAATCTCCGTCCACGGACGATTGGTTACGATAGCGTTGTGCCTTGGTGTAAGTCTTGAAACCGAGAGAGAGAGAGAAAGAGAGAGAGAGAGAGAGAGAGAGGCCCAGGGGAGGTGTATTCGCTGAACTGGACAATACCTATACGTCAGTTGGCATGAGTTACCGAGCGGTTCCGATGTAACATAGAACCAACCCTTATGCACACAGAGAAACCAGTGGACAAGTATACCAGGCATACTTAGGAGTATACACCGGTACGTAATACCAGTCTGGTACCGTGTCGTAGACGGGTAAGCACGTGGAATAAACCCCCCCTAGAGAAAGACAAGGAAAATGTACCTAGGAACGGAACAGTGGAGAGTTTATAAAATATTTGGGAATGCGTATTTATTGGCGTATAACTCGAGCGGGCAGTCAATCTGATAATTGGAGGCGGTCGGCCATTGCTCGTTGCTGCCTTAGCTGTAGTCGTTCCTCGATCGAGTTGGATGGCTGGTTCGATCGCGTACCGGACTGAAGTTGGAGCCGGTTTCGCGCATTGCTACCGTACTAAAATATTGTTCGCCGTGGGTGGCTTTATGGCCTTCGCTGATGTAAGGCCCTTTCCGATTCCTTCTCTTGTCAGATACAAACTTATTGATAGTTCCACGGTTGTAGTCTACCGGTCGGTATCTCCTGGTATGCCGTGGCTACTATCGTCGAACCTGGACCCGTTTGTACGGGGAACGCACAAAGGGGGGAGGAGGTGGAGAAGAAGGGTGGAAGGGTCTAGGAAAGAACCAAGGGGGTTGGTGTTTCTATATGTCGGTAGTATCGGAATCACCCTGAATTTATACGATCGCTCGCGGTACACAAGCAAGTCCATCGAGTCTGATAGAATCTTCGAATCTATGTATATCGGTTCCATCTATTACCCGTTGTATCGTTCGTGATTGATTTATCCATACACGGTGTCTGTCGCGTCTGTGTATCTTTAATTATATATTTAATAATATCGTTCGGTTTTGATATATTTATAACCGGCGAGGATCCGCCTGTACTTTTAATGATGTTGTTTTAATCGATAAATAAATTGACTTCTGTAGTCGAAGTAAGATACATGATCGCCGATAAATTCGTTCTGGCAGGTGGGCAGGTTGAGGGGTGGCGGGCGTGGTAATTATAAATAATATTAAAGTAATCACTCGTCGTGCTTCTCCGGCCACAAATCAAATGTGCCGCGCTTCTACTTGCTCGTTTTATCGGATCTACGCGGTGCGCCAGCGAATCTGCATAGATCGCTGGCTAGAACCACAGATTTCAACGTCAAAATCGAGATAACCGCGGCATACCGTGCGTCACTTGATTATCCCTTTCGGCGGATGATGTATATACCACCAATTTCATTCGAAACGGGGGTTTTTACCCCCGAGGTGCGAACGAGCCTAACGGTCGACCTTCGTATAAATTCACTCGCGGTTTATTATTCACGCACGGCGAATCAGATCGACGAAGACGTCCACGAATTCCTTGCGATCTCGGACGTCTCGTTTTCGTGCGTGTAATATCGCGTAATGGCGATTAATCGTGGCCTTTGAAGGTAAGCGCGATAAGGGATCAGCGATAATAATCGACACCTGCTGCGCAGCACTTACGCTTCTAGACCCCGTGTAGACGAAGCTACGTTTTTGTTCCTCTTCTTTTGCATTCTTTTTTTTATTCGTATTTCTCCTTCTTCTTTTTTCCTGTTTTTTTTAATGCGATCGTCCGTGGTAACGATTATAGCTTTTGCTACGAGATATCTTAATAATTGGCGGCATTAAGTTTTTACGCTTACCGCCGCTAGCTGAATATCTATGTTCGATTGAGTCGCAGAGTTTTAACGGCGCGGCAACGCTCTTGTAACACGGTGACTTCTGTATACGTGTGTATCTTTATTGTGAAATGTAGATTCATTAAATTCAGTGACATACGCATAAATTGCCAAAGGGAAATTAAAGTACGTTTATGTCAAGCTAGCATCAACACGTCGATAGAGTTTCTTTTACTGTTGTTAAATTTACAGCTTTAATAAACTACATATTTTTTACGACGCTAATCATAATAACGTTTAAGTAGTTCAATAAAATATTTATCGATATCGATGACGCGAGACTTGTAATTAAATAACTACAAATTCACTTGCATCAGTCGTTCAGTAATTTAATAGGTAAATTTAAAAGAAATATAATAAGAAAGTGACAGAATACGAGCGACGATCACGTGCGACGGAATCGACGGGACCGAAAGAACATGAAAACTAATATCTGTGTTATCAGGCATGCCTGTCGATGATAAACGACCACGTACGATTAGGCAAAAGGAATAGGTCCCCCGTACGCTGGCATCGCGGGGATTTTTGCCACAACGTTCGTATTTTCGCGGCGAGTAATTTATGATCGGCCATTATGCGATGGCACGATAGAGTTTCTTAAATAATTTATACGCTACACGCCCGTTTTATTCGTTCACCGACGGGCTCGATATGTGCAGTACACCCAGGGTCGTGGATGCGCTTCTAGGAAATCGATTTTTTAATCAGCGGATTAATCGACTTCATGACCTAACCTTACTCGCGTACGATGTGGAACGAGGTGAAATTCCGAAGACTCGTTATGAACGTTCGATACTTGAATTGTGAGATCCCAACGGCCGACTTCCATACCCTCTCGGAACACGTGTTTTAGCATATTGTACACGGTGCACGGGATACGCATTTTAAATTGCATGCCGAGGCTGCCGATGAAACCTCCGCTCTTTCAACACCTTTTCTCGCCGGGAAAATATTACTAGAAACGGAAATAAAGATGACGGAATTGTTTCTTTAAAGATTTTCTATAAAAATTGTTGGTATAACTTAGAGAGAAAAGTTGTAGGGTATTTTTTTGCAAGGAATTCCATGTTACATCGATAAAAGAATGTCAATGGAACACAGCCACCGTACATTCATTTCCGTAAATTTTTGCAGATATTTAGAATAGAGTATTAATCATTCTTAATTTCAGTTAATCGATTTTTCTTCTTGGTCGGACAAAATGTATGTAACTTATTGGGCATTAATGTCTTAAATACAGATGCATAACTTCGAAACGGATATATGGGTCGTTCGGAACGCAGCTGGTAAGGAAACATTATTAAATATCGCCGCTGGACGAAGTTTAAGTCCCTTCGCGGCGAACTGGCAATTAACTTTTTCAATTAGACACAGTCCCGGCGTTCTTACTGGGCGTGGATTGCGGCCGTAGAAGGGAACACAGGCATATACATATATGTATACGTGTAAATACATAGGGCGTTTCACAAGTGATCATGGTCCATACAGACAAAGTCGCGGATTTTTGTGGAAATCAACTTTATTAGAAAAAGATTCGAATTTGAAGAAATTTTCCAAAATTAAAATATTTTCCCAAAATTTTTTGAGGATCTTTAAAATCATACTGTTTATCCTTAGTGATCTTTCGCTATGAAACAAATAGGTCTGGTAATTCTAGACGAATTCTACTTGATCCAAGAATTCCAATATTGCGTTATTTTTTGAATTTTTGAGGATACAGTTTCTTTCGAAATTTGAGTTGGTCATAAAATACATTACAAAGGAAATTTTTTCCATACGGTCAAAACACGTGAATACTATATTTAATTGGCATCTTCGCCCATTCGAGCACCTCGTGTACTCGAATTTCGCCAATAAATGTGTTAGGCTCTTACCGTATAAGTTTCCCTACGATGGTCTTAAAACTTGAGCATTGTTACAAATTGCCATTCACCCTTGTATCGGAGGAATCCAATGAAGACTCGAATTTCTATCTGTTTATAGACTTTTATTTTCCACGTACGAAAACGTTTTAATCTTTATCACTATTTACAATCGATCTTACCTCTTCTTTGAATAAAGATATCGTACGATATTAATGGAAGCAGGACAACAACGATTTTCTCCCTATTTTATAAACAAGTCAATTAATCGTAATTACTCGGACGTAACCAAATAACAATGATTAAAGCGAAGGTGCGACGTTGTAGTCTACCCGAAGAAAAGTCCGGGGAATTCCTATCGGGAACTTAAGGAGAGAAACTTTACGATCGACTTCAACGTCATACACAGTTTATAACTCGATTGCCACTATGCAGCCGTAATAATTCGCCCGCGAGAACAAGAAGAGATTCGTTCAAAACTCTGTTCTGGCTGAATGTCCGATGTAACATTTCACGTTTTAACGACTGCCGATCGTAAAATGCGTCGTTTTATGAAAACGACTTTAATAGGTATGTAAGTACTTGGAACGCCCGATATTTCATAAGGTAATATACTCTATAATCCATTTAATTTTCGTTGATAGTTCAGCACATTTCTCTGTTCGAATAGTTATTAAAAATTTCTCCAGATATTCAAACAATAACTTTACTATATGTATAAAATTGGAAACTAGTACACAATTTGGTAAGATTTAAGGATTATCATTTACAAAGTTATTCTCTAAACAAAGGGTTGTTAAGTTTGATAGAAAACACAAGTCTGATGTGGAAAGAAATCCCTACCATTAGATGTTAGTAGGTCAAAATTAGTAAAGAAAATTCGACAGGGTATTCATGGACAGGTATGCGACGAAGCTCTTCAAAAAAGGTACTCGTCCCTCCGTGGGTTTTTCCAACGATCACATTCCCGATCCCCGTGCCTTCTTTATATTCCTCGTCGTCCTCCTGTAACTTCCTTCGCGGTTCTCGCAGGTGTCCCGAATTTCCACAGTGCCGACAGATCGATCTGAATTCCCGGGGTGTCTTGGATTCTCGAAAGAAACGATCGGTCGTCACCGACGAGGTCTTACCTTTTTCAAATGAGCATACTTCCACGAAAGTAGAAATCCGGCCGGCTCGTAATTTACCGTTCCACTTTCTAACGATTTATCGAGCGGACCAACGATCTTCGTAATAAGCCCGCCGCGGCTCGCCTTTAGCGGATCGATCACGTAATTCACATTGTCGTTTCGTACCCGTCGTCCTCCGTTGCGCCTTTTCTCTCGTTGCTGTTAGGAAATACATGTCCGTTTCGACATGTGCTCGCGGTTACACGAGTTTACGCGTGGAAACACGATGGAAACACACGACTAGTTGCTCAATTCGACGTTGCGCATCGGTGAAAAATCGAATTCTTCGCGTAAGATAATTGTATGCTTTCGTACCGATAGCTTGTAATTTTTTTTTTCAATCGATACAACTTAAGTTTCGGATCATTCTCTTCGAGTCATTTGCATACGGATACAAATGACTTGAATACCTTTAATTTTTCTATCTCATCTATAGATTATTTCTCATAATAACCTGTAGGTTATACTGGCATTTATTTTATGATACATCTTTGAAGTTACCCGCTGAGACGAATCTGACCTTCTCACTGATTCCTCCGTTAGTTTGCAATGGGGTTTCATGGTTGTGGTCTTCTTCGGTTAGTTACTTTACGTGTCGTGAAATTTCATGGAGAAATATTTTGAATTAAACACATTCAAGTCCATCGAACGATTCCGATAATCTTAATTAGTCGCTGTGAGAAACATGAACTGAATCGAACATTTGAAACATTGTGAAGAGAAATCAAATAGTGATTGGTCAGGATCAGTTTGCTATGGTATTAACAAGTAGCAACCTATTTGACTCGTAATATCCGTGAAATGTACACCGGCGAGGGTTGATGAAGTCGCTGACCCACCGGCACACGTAAGTTCATAGGTGAAGGCAGTTAGACAGTTATCTCGCCACGTTCAATTATACTTCATTACCTTCGATCGATGATGCCGTCTTCATCAGGATCTCAGCGTACGTTGGTTTCTTCAGGTTGTTAGCGACGTTGCGGTCGATGTCTCTTCGATTTAATATACACACCTTTCCCTTTCAACTGTCCTCCCCGTTTTCTTTTTATCTCTATTCAATATTACATAACTTAATCAGGAACCTGGATCACATCACACCAGGACCAATTCCCACGTAATTACACTCCCGTAATATTTACCCACGATTTTATAATTACTCTTGGACAGATAACAGTGAATTTTCATCTAACACGGGTCAAATGATCCATCACTTTTATATAACGAAATAACGGTTCGCTATTTGTCTGGTAATAATATAATTAATGAATTGACTCTTCCCCCGGGAGGCTGTATCGACTTGTATCTCACTTTTAATACGAAAGACAGACTACAAGAGTCCTTTGGTGTTCACCGAGTAAACACGCGGCAACGTTATCCCTGTATACGTTCAGGGTTGCAGGTGTCAGCATAATACACCGTATCAGGCAGCAGATAGAGCATAGCTGCAGACCTCTATTAGGAGTCTAGGAAGTTGTTACGTCATCGAGTCGTAGGTCATTCCCATTATATCGGAATTTCGCTGGCGAGGTTAGTGCCAGGCCGAGACCTTAACCGATGCCTGATGGCGCACCGTTCACAATGGTTATTAACCTCGGTTACGTTGTCGCCGACACGGACGGAACGTTGACGAAGAATCTCATTAATAAGCGGGTACGTGCTGTCATCGTGACTGTCCTTCGTCTATTCTTCCCACTTGCACGGACGGTCTGCATGATCGCGCTCCAAGTGAAAGTTCTCGCTGGGAAATTCATCCGTTCCGACTTTTCCCATGAGCGATACTTTTGGTACTGTCATCGCGGCAAATTTACATAAATAAATGCTATGCAAATTATCGCCGCGAATGTAAATGCTAATTTCGTCATTGTTTACTTTCTACAATGTCCGTTCGTCGATAGATTAGCGGGTAACAAATACGTTACGTTTCCCGTCGTTAACGATCGGTTGGATCCACCACGATTCCTGACTTTTGACTTGTTCGCGCGTGTGACCTTGAATCCAACCTGTCGGGTTTCGGGTATTCGCCCCGGTCGTTCGCTCGGCGTCTCACCATCACAGAGGGTCCCGCCATGCACGTTCCTTCGGATCTGATAAAAATGTTATGCATTCAACGCATGCCTATCCGCCGCTATATTGGTCGTGGTCTTAAGTACTGTTGCTGTTCGTATAGGAATCCTCAATTACCCGAAGTGTACCCTCGTTGGCAGAGAAAAGAATAGAAAATGAAATATGGAAAAAAAAACTTATCAATAGGAACGAACGAGAAACGAAACGATAGACTTTGTCGTAGCAAAAGACATTCGAGTTGGTTCGTTGAAAATTTCTAAGATAGACGAGCTGTTCGATTCGATAGCGAGTATCTTTTTCTCCTTGAAACTTCAATTGCACAGAGAGTATTCTTCTTCAGCGTTGCACGGCCATTGTAACTAAGTTCGAGGTCGTCGATGGGGCGCAGTCCTTCGGCAAACGATTTATCAGAGCCGAAAGATCAGGGCAGGTGAGCAACATGCAACGTATATACGGGCATAGATACACACATACGCATAGACACGTACCGCGTGGATAACGCTGTACTCGAACACGATGCCTTAACAACGCAATTTATCAAACGCTGCTTTCATCCGAACCATTCTACGTAGCAATTAACGTGTCCACCGCGGGAACGTCGTATTTTAAAGGTTTATAGCATTGGCACGCCCATACAAAATTCACCGGTGGTATCTCGCGATTTTCTTTTCCCTCCCGTACGGAATTTTTCTATCGATCCTGTCGATCGCTAATCGCGAGATTTATAGTTCATTGCGGCGGGTGACAGATTGAAACGTCACGGGCCACGGAAACGGGATATTTTCCACATATGGATGGCTAATTTGTTCCGAGGACGTACATACATAGGAAATACTTAGAAACGAACGTCGAATACGGAAGATATTTATTTCCCGTTCCCCTATTAACGCGATTCTGCGCACGTTGTATCCGGTAATTGCTCCAAATGTTTGAAGCACTCCGCGATAGATGAATACAATGCACGTGTAACTGTTGTTCTCGACTCGTGATATTTTTCACACGATAGAATATATATATATGTATGTACGCGTATAATTAAATAACCCCGATCCCTATCTTGGTTTAGAAAAAATGAAAAAGGAATGAAAAAAAATCGTTTTTATATGTTCATTAATACCACCGTAAACGTTCCACGATCATAAGTGGCACTTACCGTGGTCTAATCGCGTAATATATTCTCGTGTGCAACGGTATCCGTCGATGTTCATCGATAACTCGGGTGTCATTGAATAGTACGTACCCACACTCGCTCCGCCAATAAACCGATACTCCTGTATTATATCAGACGAATCCGCGTGTACAATCTGCGCGACTTCGCCGCCGTACTCTTCCAGTTTAGGAACGTCGGCCATTAAGCGGTACACGCGAGAGGAAACATACTTTAGACATTAACATTGCAGTCGTTTAGCGTCGATGCACGTTAAGAGAGTAGCGAATAAATGTTTTTTTTTTTTCCTTCTTCATTCCCCGTCCCGTCCCACACACACACACACACATACATACAGACACACATCCTCCGATCAGCTAGTGGACTATTCTCTAATGGCATTCCACGTGGTAAAGGACAATGAGCGGTACCAGTAACTCGGTTTCGCCTGGTTTCGCCGCGTTCCCGTGAAACTTTATCAATGACGGTGGCTGGCTGGCTGGCTGGCTGGCTGGTTACCAATGGGAAAATCCTCTTACCCGTACCCGAGTATACCCTCTTAACGCGTCCACGACTCACCAATTACCGAGTTTATTCGGTGGGATGTGACAACTCCATGAAACCGAGATTTCACGAGCGCCTAGCGCACGTACTACAATTACTTTAACCACCGCTTTACTCTCCTCGTCTGCGCCCGTTGCACAGTTAGAAATCCAGCGACTCCTCCGGGTGTCTTTTTCCTTCTCTGGCATTCGACGATACATACCACCGAAGAGTCCACTTTACTATCACATATACGACTGCGTTAGCTACCTTCTCGTACTGTGATCAAGGGGGAGGAGAAGGAGGTGAAGGAGGGGGGGGGGGCGGAGGGGGAGGAACGACGAGACTGGCTGTACAGTCGAGGTCTAATCGAAGGCAAACAGTTCGGGTCTGCCCACGGTCGTTAGATCACCGGTGGAACGAATCCACGACGACAACGAAAAGAAATTTTCCTGCAAACGACGAGCTCGCGTAGGATCGGGGATGAAAACGAGCCGTCGCAAATAGCTGGGAAACGGTAGTCGTTTTTACACCGGGTTTAGCAAGCCTGGTAGACTCGTTTTTGTCTTTTATTATTTGTTTTTTTTTTTGTTGTTGTCTTCCATGGTTCGCATTAAGATATATCCGTGTGCTGGTAGAACGCAACTGGTTAATGGTTTAGCAAATAGTAACGTATGGATATTGCGGGTATTCGAATAGGGAAGATATTAGTGATTTTGAATTGGATTAGTGTCGATATGCCGTATGAATATACCTTTAATGGCGAAGACGTGCGCGTAGTAAATGAATAAGATAGGATATCTCGACGAAACGCGTATGGTTTAACGTCATAATGTGTGCGATAACCTTAAGTCTACATTATCTATATTTTATACGGGGATTCTTTTCTTTTTCAATTTGCATTCACGTTTTTGTTCTTGTTTCGCGAAAACTTCCACCGGGGTTTTCTTATGCGAGCCGGCAACCCGAAGATATTGTCAATCGTATACATTTAAATACATTATTAGCAATATGTATTCGGTATTTATTAAACATAACTAGCTGCGTTATGCCATCGTGGAAGAAATACTATACGACTATCGTTAGTAAACGAAAGTACAAATATAGCTTCACGATTAAATACATCGAAACTAAACGAATAACAAGAAAATAGAAAAAAAAACAACAACGATCTTATTACTAATTTAAACAACACCACGCGAACCTTACCCTCCATCATTTCTATCATTAATGCTAAACCGTATACACGAGTACGATTTTCGAACGTCGAAAAACGCTCTACGGTCGATCCGAATAAGAGCAATTCGCATTTACGTAACAGCAAAAGGCACTCATTGGGAAGCAGAAGATCAAGAGCGTACAGCCACGGGATCGGCCACGTGCACACGGAGGAGTCGCATAATGCGAAGCAGCGCAGTGGCATCGAAAAGTGATTCGGGAAGAATGTTAACGAATCGCGGAATCCTGAAAGCAGATGGATAACGGCGCGGTGTCGGTCGTTTCGACTTGCGGACCGCAGATGGGCGCTGCCCTGGCCATGCATTCGAATACGCTTGGACGACGGGAGGAAAGCAATGTGCGTCTTAAGTCCCGACGACGAGGAGGGGGGTCATCGAACCCGCTTGTTCGAATCTTCGGTTGCTCCGGCAACGAACGGCAGAGGTACGGGGCTTACAGGGTACCAGGTACCAGATACCAGGTACCAGGAACCAAGAACAAAGTACCGGGGGTACCATTCACCGGAATGGCACGGAAGACATCGTCAGCCCAATAAGGGCGATCACTCCCACCCTCGTCTCGACAGCTCGACCGAACCTGACGGTAGTTTCACGTCCACACAAACGAGAAGAAGGAAATCGGAAGGTGGACGTCGTGGCTAATGATGCTGCACGGTTGTCAAGAGTTGTACGCCAGTGGGCACTATTCTTTATTCTTCGTTTGTTTCTCTTGTTTTCGTTCTCGCACACGGGGATCTGCATAGGTCGATCGTTTCGTTTGTGATAGAATGTCTCTAGGTGATGTTTGGTTAATTTTGCTCCTTTTTGTAATCGTTCGATTGTTGTTCGTATGGTGTGTCTTTTTAGTCGAGGTAATTTATATAGTTGAAGGGAACAAGGACGAGCGTGGAAAGTAATCTGTTTGATTCTTATTGGCTTTTGTGTAACTTATAGTTTACGTATTATAGGTCTGTCTATAAGGTTCGGTTTGGTTACGACGGAGATAGGACGTGATAAAGCGAATTTATTTCATTCCTCTACAAACGTGGTGGTGCGTGGATGTTTGGTGACATTTCATTTCTTTCTCCCGCGCTCGCCTTTCACGGTTTCCCGTCTCTATTCGAAAAGCGATACGAATAGATACACTGGGTGACTTTAATTCCCACGCAGCCGAGGACCACGGATCGTAGCCTTGATCGTGGCGTAGTCCGGATCGGTACGCACCACCTGCGGAAAATAAAGTTATTATTTATGCGACACGTCGGATATTTAACAAGCAACGTGAAATGTATTTCGGTAATACCGACACAATATAATTAGCATAACCAGACGCGGGGAAACGCGTCCGCCATGTTCATCCGTTGAGTGGCTGTCCACATATGCACATATTCCACCTCCGTATGAACTATAATAAAGGACTGCAAGATCAAACATTAGATCGGGAAATGTGGATCATTATGCCAGATCGAGTGATACGAAGTGCTCGTACCTCCATATATTTAATAGCGACCACATTTACGCGGGATCATCTACTGCCCGCGATACTTGTCTTTATACTTTTGTTCACTTTTTCACCTTGTCGTTCTTTTTTTCTTCTTTCGGAATACAGCGTGTATTCCGTTGATTGGCCGAAGGTGGCTGGGTGATAAATACGATCGTTTAATTAGTATCGCGGTAGATGAGATCGGTCGTGTTATCAATTGGTAACAGTTCGTACGGTGGTGGATAACTGTAACTTGATGAATCATAGATCGTACATCATACAGTTTCCGTTTGACCGGCCGCAGGTGATTCCACGCAGGATATTCCCATGTCGGTTGACGTTTCGTTGTTCTCTTTTCGCCCGTTCGTATAGAAATAGGAGGTAAATTACGCGGATACTTGTTAATACGCTGTCTATGGATACCGTAAACTGGGGTGCCTTTGAAATACGCGCATCCTTATGTGTTAATCAACGTGATAGGCTACACAGTGTGAACATGTTTATCGGTCTACAAATAGTACTTAACCAGTCTCGATTCTCTGCCGCAATATTATCGAATATTAACGATGGAATTCGATATTGACGCTAAACGTTGGAAAACACTTTTACCTGTAACAACACGGAAAAATGAAATTGAAATTAAATTACATACTTTATTCAAGACTAACATTATACGTATAGTCCTATACGAAGTAGCATATCAGTTTATTAACCTCTGGAAAAACGGATTGTCAACTCGTTCCGGTAACTTAACGGGGTCATTATCAAGCACCTATATCATTCACGATTCAATATTCCCATCAGTTCGCGGGTAACGTAATAAAATTCTATTGTCAAGCCACGACGACCTTTTCTAACAATAGATCGTATAGATTGCGGCTCATCGACGACTAAATTTACCGTAAGTCGAATTCTAATGGTGCCTAAGTATAGTGATAGCGGTTCTGGCGAGGGAGTCATCTGATCACAATATCAGTCGTTGGTGTCAGGTTGATTAGCCCGAACCGAGAGTTTAGAGGCACGTGTCCTTTGGACGACCGTTATGTGGACGTGACCTATGTCGTCGTGGAGAAGAGAGACCTAGGATCAATGAGCGATCGTTTCTTGGAAGTCAGGATTATATACCCGTAGGTATGCGCAATGTTCTATCCCCGGCTTATACTGACTTATAACGGTCCCCTGGTGCACCAGTGACCTGAACATCGATGCACAAACTTCGCCCTATCAGCTGCATTGTTTCTCTTGCCAGGAGAGAGAGAGAGAGAGAGAAAGAGAGAGAGAGAGAGAGACCAAGGGTAATGAGACCGAGCTCCGTGGGTTGCTCGTTCTATAACTGCTACTGCTATAACTGCTAATAGCAACGATTTTCCATCGGTGTTTCTCGGTATCCCTTTGTTAGTTAGATGATACTTTGAATCCACGATAACCGGTTGCCGTGGGGATCGTTAGAAACTGGCCGCGATTCGTGTGCAAGGTAAAAAAATGACGAAACACAGTTGGTATTATACTTGTTAAAAGTGATTTGTTGAACGTAATGGGAAACGAGGATAAGAAAGCGACGACGGCGAAGGTTACGTTCGCCTGGTTACGCTGTTTTTTGTCCTATGGAAACACTATTTGATAGCCTCGTCCAGCAGACACTTTTGACAAATCACATTTTGATCTCATCGTGACAACGGATTAGGCGAAGATTCACGATGACAACTTGATTCCCGTGTCCGGTTGATATACGGAGATTTTAATGCTTCTATTTCATCCACTGATGGGAACGACGTGAGCTAAAGTGCACGACGAATCAGAATCGCAGTTCTTCGTTATCCGAATTCCTTCTTCGGCTGTCCTTAAGGTGCTTGTCGTACGTCCGCCTAATTTGATACACTCGGTAAACGAACTCTGCGCGTCGGCTGATCGTCGTCGGTGTTTCTCGACGGTTGTTTTTCTTTTCTTCTTCTTCATCCTCTTCTTCTTCTTCTTCTTCTTCTTCTGCTTCTTCTTCTTCCATTCTTTCATTCCTTTTTTTCTTCCAAGTCGGAACCTGCAGCTTCTTTGTCTTAGATTCGCCGCTGAAGATAAGGAGCACGCCCGAACTGAAAGCTCTAAGCGAAATCTCGCGAGGGCCAGTTTCTTCTCTGGTACAACGAAGGTTGCCCGGGGTGAGCAACCTTATTTGGCGCGACGGTCTGCTGGCTTACTGACACGTGGCGAAAGGTTCGAGCGGCTAACGAGTCCGAATTAATCCGCTTTCGCGGAGTTCTGTCGCAATCTTCTAAATTCGCATCGACTTCGTTCTTTTAGAACGAATATCGTCCTCCATTAGAATTTGTTCAGACTTACTTTGCCCGATATTAAAATTAGAAAACTAATTAGGGGAGCGGAAGATTTATCAGAAAACATTTTCTATTTTTTATTTTCGATCTACAGATAACTAGGGAGAAAGAACTGGGTTCACCAAAGTGTAGGGAAAACACAGTTTCAGAAAAATCGTTCCGTGACAGAAAGCCAAGGTGTACTTTCTCAAGGAGCGTGTACAAATCTCTAATGTCTTTTACAATTTTTTCACAATCACAGTCATTATATCCTCGCCACTCATCACTTTGTGATGATACCCCGTACGCCGGGAAAGGAGTACGAGATAGTTAGCCGCTTGTAACAACGATAGGGTGATAAATTTTAGCATGTCGGCTAACAAGGCCACTCGCGAACGGGGGATACGAAAATTGCATAGCCTTTCTTAGAAATCCTCCGAGGTCCTTGCCACGGTTTAGGTGTGTACAAGGAACCGCAAAAATGTCTTCTCTTCAGAATCAGGATCATAATGTGCATGAGTAGCCAAATCTAACATACCTAACCCGAATCTAACACAAACCTAACCCGATCGTAACCTAGTCCTAACCAGAAAAGTTAGGATACCACACAGTGTAGCGATTTTTGCATCTAACCCATACCTAACCCAAACCAAACATGAACCTAACACCAATCTAACGCGAATCTAACCCAGTCCTAATGAGAAAAGTTAGGATACCACGCAGTGTAGTCATTTTTGCGGTTCCTTGTACCTGTGTTCGTAATGCCTTCAGACGAAAGCCACGTAGGCGTCTAGGGACAACGTCCTACGCGATGATCCATTTCGGGGTACCTTTCAGGGTGCGTTAACCTCGGTTCGCGATCCTTTGATTCGAAAATCCTTGAAGAGGGGCGGCGGGAGGGCGGTGACAAGGGTTCAGGATCATCGTAGATCACTGGCGAGGAGGACCATCGCGCCCACGTTCGACAAATCTGACCAGTCACTCGATCTTCTCTTTCAAATTTGACACTCCGCTGGCGAACCTCGGTCTTTCTTTTCTCATTCCGTTTCTTAGCTACCTGCTCATTTAAATACTGGATCACCGGCCCGCTAATGACAAAAGGGATTGCCGAAACGTGTAGAAGCCGCGATTGTGTCGTTTCTATTTGAACGTTCCGCGTACGAATCGATGATTTATGAAACCACGTGAAATAGATTGATCACCCTTTCAGCCGGTCCTAGTGTAACAATGTAGTTTAATATAAATATTAATAACGTTTTAACCGTGAATACAGTTACGTCGTCCGGGCAGGTTATTTTGTTATGGTAAAATAGTCCTAGGACCGTATCCACGGTCACGTTTGCCGATTTTTAATTCGTTTTTAAGCGTTGCAAATTTCATCCTCGCTTTTACCCTACGATTATCAGTGCTCTCTCGGTGCTCGAGGGAGATGGAGAGGGCTGGAGGGAGGGTATGGGACTTCTCGTCAGCGAGTCTGAAGTATCGACGTAGGCAAGACCAGACTTCGAGTTTCTCGTATATGGACATGCAGGGCAAGGCGAGCGATGTGGCACGCGTCGGCATTCTGAAGTGTGGCGCTCTTTTCCGGTCTGCGCCTGCAGGTTCCGTTAGCCGCGTTATGTTAGACTGACGAGGAGAAGGTAGACGCAGAGTCGTGATTGTGCTAATGGGTCAAATTGCATCTGTCACTAACGAGCCACCCGTACGTGGGCGGTCCCATTCGGAATGAAAATCTTTATTACAGGCATTAGCTTCTTTGTCCCGTTTTCGCTTTGTTTGCGAAACATATCAAATTAGATGACCGCAGCCGGGATAAACTGAAATTAACCTTCCAAGATGTTATTTTGATAATCAAATGCATCCTCGCTAATTGGACAACCGTCGTATTATACTCGTTAGCCCGTTCTATACGATTCTCAACGTTAGGAACGAATGTATGTATTTGTTTATCTGGAATATTTGAATAACAATAATCACGCGTAACGTTCGGATACTAATGTATTTAACCAAAAATTCTATTGTTCCAACGAATAAGCGATGCCGCAAATGGGTCAAACAGCTTTCAGCGTGTAAATGGAACCCGCTATCGTCGAAGTTATCGAAGTATGCAAAGCACGCAACGATAACCAATACCCCTCGACCACCCCCTCGCCCTCCCCCACTGTCTCCCCCTATCTGTACACAGACGCGAATCCTCGAGCGTGCAACGAGTATTAGAAAGAGAACCGTTTGTCATCGTAAGCGTCCGAAGCGTGGCCGCACGTACGACAGAATTTCATCGGCGTTTGCCGGCGCGGAAAGATATCGAATCGGAATATTGAAATCCCATTATGATAAACCAGCGGAGGGTATGTGTACACGGGAGCCGCCTCCTCTTTCAGCCATACCGCAGCGATATTGGCGACTACCAGTCTTTCGATCGGCTTATTTTCCCGCTTATTAGCTTACCGCCAGCCGAATCGATTCGCGAATACTTTGCGGTTCTCGTCGTTTGCACGGGGTCGGAATGGGGGGGGGGGGGTATCCTGTGAACGATAACGCACCGACGAACATCCACACGTACACGCGCGTACTTACACGTCTAATGCACATCGATTCACGCGAGGTGATCGATCGGCCGTCTGTCAATCGTGATATCGATCGGACGATCACTTTTCATCGTCGGGTGAATCATCGACTATATAAGTTTCAAGGTCGATCTCATTTTTAAAGGACGAACGACTCCTCGACGGGGTCGAACGTACTCTTTTCATTACGTCGCACCGCGATGACTCTTCCCCTCCTCCCCCGCCACCCCCCCTTTCCCCTCTGTGCTCGTCCAGCTCCCGGCGACCTCTTTCTTCGTTTACCTTTTGTTTCATTTATGCGGAATTCAAGCGAGACGATGCATTTGCATCGGACGAAATCGATTCTCAAGAAACGAGAAAGTAATGGCCCATGAAAATTCACGAGGTAGGTGGATGGCGAGATAGCAGGGCGTAGTAAGTGGCTAATCGTGATCATGAATAAAGATTATCGGTGGAAATTGTGACATCTCCGCCAGAGGATTCTCGCGGTTACCTCATCGTGTAAACCTTGTTCCTTTTTTTTCTTTTTCTTTTTCTTCTCCGTCTTCTTCTTCGTCTTCTTCTTCTTCTTCTTCTTCTTCTTCCCCCTTCCTCGCTTTCCACGTTGCGATACCTTTTATGAAACTTCCCCCCCTTTTTACGATCGTATTTATAAACGCAACAGTATTAACCCTCTCTCCCCCCTCCCTACCTCCCCCTCACCTACTTCGCTCCACCCTTCGAGCAGTATGTTAATTAATCGAGTCGCATATTTAGTAATTAACCAATAAACATAATCGTTTCATGAGTGAGCAATGAAAAATCCGGTAAGGACAGAGGTGTGTCCTTTACAGCGGAGTAAATTCGTGGACGAACAAGAGGAAGGTAACACAGACGTAGAAGGTGCAGCCAGAGTGAAACGACCGGTAGGTAGGCTGTAAAAGGTAAACCCGTCGTACCGGCACCGTTCGTGGTCCGCGGGCATTCCAGGCGACGCCAACGTGCCCTCCTCCTCCTCCTCCTCCTCCACCTCCTCCACCTCCTCCTCCTCCTTCTTCTTTCCTCTCCTACCGCCACCTTCTTGCCCCACCACGTCACCCTTTTGCAGCCTCTCCCATCGCGGCTTCGCAATAATGCAACTGCATGCAGTTGCGTTAGCGACCAACTATAGTATAACTACCGTGGTGGCAGAGACACGAAGGAGAGAGAGAGAGAGAGAGAGAGAGAGAGAAAGTAACCGAGGGAAAGAAGGAGAGATAGAACGATGCTGTCCCTATAGTTACGTAAAAGTCCATATAAATTTATCTACTTACACCACCTCATTTTCATCCGTTATCCTATTACAATATAATTTTGCATCGATTAAACACATACACACATCTCAACGAAGAAACGTTATAACAGACACTTTTATATAACGGATAATCAATTATCCAAAAAGAATTCCATCTCGCTACTCCGTAATATTTTCCAAATCAGAAAAAATACCCACGTGCGAGCTATGATCTACGGTACGTTTTCTTTTCCACCCCCTGGCGCTTCAGCAACGGCGAAGCTCTATTGTGCATCCGCGGGTAATACAAAACCGTACGCGCGGTATGTATAGGATATAATGGTAGCGCTATAGCGTGGTACCCCGCTAGTAGTGGACTACATGATCTCTCTACCCGTGTGAGTGTCTATGTATATGGTTATACTGTACAGAGGAGAGACGGTGGAGAACAGGCTGCAAGGCCAGCCAGGGATAAGGCTGATTCATTCAATTCCTCGGTGCGCGGCGGACTCGGCATTACGAGCTACCGACAACTGATTTTCTAGAACTACTTAGTATGCATTGGACAGCGCCATGGACGATAGAGGGTATACCCTCTCTCCCGCGATCTAACGGGGGTTCTTACCGCCGCGCCGACTCTCCGCCGCCGCCGCATCTAGTATCGCAACCTACCTGCGGACTAAACACTGTACGCTGCATCCGAGCGTTGCATCGCGTTTGATTATGTCACGCATGCGCCTAGCGGCATTGCCCGCGTGAGCGTGTGTGCACGCATGCACGCATGCACGCGTGTCACGCTAGGGAGAGAAGAGATTTGCGAATAAAATGATAGGAGGATTGTACATGGGGGTTTTATGTGTGTTTTTTGGTTTTTTTGGGGTTTTTTTTTGGGTGGGAATTGTTTGTTACTTTTGTTTGTTGGCGGTTAGGTGAGGGCGAGGGTGAGATATTTTTATAGAGGTAGAAATACGATTAATTGTTGCGGCGGTAATTCGCGATATGGCGAAGTTTGCGCGACTTCCGTGATTGATGAATTCGAAATTCAATCGTGGTTCGTTGATGATTGTTTCGCTGGTACCGCGATATACTGGCTGTGGATAATACATGGGTGATTAATTTAACTCTCAGGGGGAGGAGAATTGAATTTTATTTGTGTGACGTTCGATGCGTGGTTTTAGTTGATGTTCGGACGTCGGAGTGTACGTTTTTTTTTTGAAAAGTATCCATTGCTGTTTTCGTACGGAATTCAAATGTTTGATATACAGGGTGATTACTTTCTCCGTTCGCCGTATCCACTGTCTATACACGTAAAGTTTCTCGACTTGATTAATAGTTCACTCCACGAGTGTCCCGGTCGACGCGATTGCGATATAAAACATGTTCACAATTGCCGCTCGATAACCGTCCGTATTTTTTTGTTCTTTTTTTCGTATCGGTGAGTAACATATCGGGTCTCGGAATATCGAAAGATATCGCGAGAGACAGTGCATAAAGAGAGCGCCGCACAGATTCGCATCGGATATTAAGTTTCACCCGGAGCGTGTACGCGGCGTATATAAGTAATTGTTTCGGTGGGATTTTTCTAGAAATCGTTCGATATAATCGCGTATACGCTGGTACGTTCGAGTGACACGCTATTTGTTAGGCGCGGCGTAAAGCGTGAAACAGAACAGATATATCTCGCCCGCGGCACGTGATCCGGAATAGCGAACAGAGTTTTGTATATCGTGACAGATTGGACAAGTAGAATGCAACTAATTGAGTTGTTCGGATTTCCTTTTTTTCTATCTTTCTCCCGGCACTCTGTTTCTTTTTCTGTTCCATCTCTGCCCTTCGTTCTGTTTTTTTTTTTTATTTTTTATTTTCCTCGGGTACACTGTACACGTCGGTACGAGGTGTTGCCTTTAATGCGATCGCGCTATTGATGACTCTTCGTTTAATCTCGTTCCATTCTGCGTCCTTGCATAAAGAGCGCTCGTTCATCATACCGAGATTATGATAGGAGCCTGCTTGAATGAAGACATTACGCATACGATGGCTGAAGGATTCATCTCGTCTTATATGGCCGGTAACATCGTCTCCTTTGGTGTCTCGACGCCGCGTGAAATGCACCGGTGATCATGGTTTTCCACTCATCTTCAGATACACAATGCGTGAATCCGTAAGTGGCTCTCTCTCTCTCGAGTCCAATAAATCGGGAATGGATCTTCACGAATGTTTTTTTTACGCGATTATAAATTTATACAATAAAGAAGATCGGTGACTTACTGTTTCAATTTTAACGCTATCAGCGATTTTATCATTTCAATAATTGGGAAAAAGATTCATCGTTGTCTTTGATTATTGGTATGAAAGTATAAGGATATATTTAAAAAGTCCAGGTTATTTACTATACAGTATTTACTTAACATTATTCAAATTCCATCCTATTTGAAATACTTGTACCTCACTACTTTTCACTAATTCCACATACACGCCGCATCCTTCCTAATTTCACTTTCAATGTTTACACATCACACCGTGATTGTTCGACACAAAAAGTCAATTAACGTTCCTCCTAGGTAACCTGAGTCTTACAATTAGCTTGGACACCAATCCACGGCGTCACGCCACTAAAATGTTAACATCGATCGGCAGATCCGGAAAGAAAAGTTTCCGGACGTTCGATTAAAAATTCGACATACTTTCACAAGAAAAAAAAAAAAGCGGGCCGCGTGATACTAGCGTCAATCCACGCACGTTTCGTCGGTCGTTTGTATTCCTTACGGATCCTTTCCGCCGTCACAGAACCGCGTCCCGAGACAATGAGGAAAATAAAGAAGGATATCCTCGTGCACGGCACTCTTGTGATCCTAGGCCGCCTGTCAACCTGTCAAATTTCATTTCACCGTACACGACGACGTGTGTCGCGGCGCATGTCGCCGCTCAATCGTAGATCACGTGAAACAGAGGAAAAAAAACATACACACACTCACACACACATACACATCGTCGAGGGTGGATATTATTCGAGTTCGCCGACGGCGACGGCGGCGAGGAAGGTCGACCCGGTGCATTGAAAAGGACGCCGAGGTAGCGTCGCGACGGTGTACGGTTACGGGCGGTATACAGGAATGCGCGTTTCATTGCGGCACGTTGAACAGAATACTGTAAATCGTTTATTTATCGCCGGTCCATAGATGCTGGAGTCCCGTCGATGCGTCCTCGTATGTATTTATACGAGACATCTTCACAGTTTGAGGGGACGAAAAATCAAAGCGAGCGGAAATCTGAAGGGCCTTCTGCGTTTTCTATAGACCCCGGCAGCCCTTTCATGTCTTCCAAATGGGATTCTGAAAAACATTCCCGATCGGCGAGGTGGAGTTGAATTGTAAAGGATAATGTAATTTGAATCTTCGTCTGTTTTTTTTTTACTGAGATCCCCTCGTACGATGGAAAGGATATTGTTATTTCACGAGGGTTATTAAAGTCTATGAAAAAGTGTCCCTTTTCATGAGTGGAATCTTCCCGATGGGAATCTCTATTGTGCCACTTGTCGTACGCGATCGAAATGCGCAATATCGTATCTTTGAAATCTAAAAGAAAGTGTTCCACTTGTCCCTAAGAATAAAAGACGTCTCTAGCCTGCATTGTAAATGTAACCTACATAGGGTGGACAGGAGAAAGCAATAATAACACAACGTTTTGCTGTCCCGCATGAAAAATGCCCCGACGGATCTGTACTTCGGATTCATCGTGACTATCAAATATTATTGAAATTAAAGTGGAGAAAATCGAACATCTGTCTCGAACAACTTTCACGGTCCGTTCTCGAAACGGCGACTCGCTAAACGAATTACTCGGATGGACGGTTTACATTGTTAAATTAGCAAAACGAAAAAAAAAATACACAAAAAGCACCATAAAAATTTCCCCCAGAGAAAAAGCTCGCGTTTCATATTACCGTTACAGGTGTTCCACCGTGCAATTTTGTTGCACGCTTAGCGGCCGGAGTCCGCTCGAAACGCATCACCTCATTTCATCCAATAACCATCTAGACCGTGGTCGATTGATTTTCAAAGTTACGGCTTCCCGCAAAAAGAGACAATATCGTCTCGCCGTTAAGGGTTAACCGAGATGAAGGGAGTTCTTTGTATCTCGAGAATAGCGACCAGAGAGAAAAAAGAATCTACGATGTGATCGTTGGAAGAGAAGACGAGAGAGATTGGGAGATGGAGAGGAAAAGAGAAGAACAAAAAAAAACGAAGAAAGATACTTTGCGGTCGTGTCGGCGACTCCTCGACACAGAATCACGGGGGTGAGGGGATGACGATTAGTTCGGGACTTAGATAAAGAAGGGGTGGTGGACGGGAAGTGGGGCGGGGATTATTTGCATTTTAATTTGCATATTAAAACATGCCTCGTTGATCAGTCGAGCGGGGCTGCGAAATATGATACCCTGCACTCCGCGGCCGTCGCATTAACGTTGTAAAGGTGAGTTACACGACCGCAAGGCAACCCGACGGCCATGAAATCGTTCACGCATGCCGATCTTGAAATATGCACCCGTGGACCAAGATTACCGGGGATCGATAGCGCCGTTGTTCCGATCGATGGACGGATCGATCTATGCGTATCGCATCGCTCGCACTTGCGCAGTATTTGCACAGAATGCCGGCGTAATTCTAGCAATTACAGAAATAATTATGTTCCCCGGAGTCGCGAGACGATCACAGTAAATCCTTTATACTGGGAGTGAATTTTAATCTTTTGCATGATACACGTTAATATAGTAACATGTGTTAATACATGGCATAGATTGTTATACAATGGAGAATCGTAGATTGAACATTTCCCAGCGTGATTTTAATTAGACATCCTATCAGTTTCTTCCCTGGTGTTATTTTTTAATTAAATCTTATCGCTCGCTTGTCACTCTTTCTCGCGTCGGTTAATTCCATGGAATAAATCATCCGATAATATCACATTCTTCGATGACGAACAATAATCTCAGCCAGTGCTGATCTAACGTTCGGTGAATATTATTTGCATCGTATAGTCATTAGAGAAATCTGTCCACTCATACCGTGTACTGTTATTTCACGTTATTAACAGACACGCGAAACGTACGCTCTGTCTATTACCCCGATGATCGTACTCTCCAATAGACTCGATAAAATCAAGATTAAATATCACTCTCGACGTTCGAACGGAAAGTAAGTAAGTAGATTCTCGCAGTTTCGTTCGAATCGAGCGTATCGTGGACGAACGCGGTGGATCGTCTGGAAATGGTACGCGTGGATTCGAGTTTCTGCGTGGTATGGGATCCCATGGGGGGATATCCCATGGGTATATCGTAGAGGCCACACCGCGATATACGCCAACGTCCAGTCGACACCGGCGAGGAAAACACCTCTGGTTCCCCTATAGTTCTCCGTTATTATCGTTGTTTCGAGCCGTTAATATTAATGGACGTAAACGTGTATCGCCGTGCTCTAAAGAGAAATGGAGAGAGAGAGAGAGAGAGAGGCCGCAGTCGGGCCTCTCTGTTTGCTATAATTGAATAGACGCAGCTGTGCGTACTACGTGCTCGTAAAACATTAATGACCTATAGTCGCCGCGACCGCCGACGATCGTTTTACGTTATTATTCCGTAAAGTCAGTGCCGAGACCGGTGTGTTTATCTCTGCGTTTTCAATTTTCTTGATCGTGGGTGAACCGGCTCCGGTAGACCGACGGGTAAACGATAGCGTATTCCACCGCCAGCCGATGCGAAACGGTTCTTCCGCGCGGGATAGCGAAAAATCACGTTGCAGCGGAGGTGACAGCAGAAAATTGGGATATTAAATTATGAAACCCGAGAGACTCTTTAGCCGGGACGACATACCGCCGGAGGACGTGCCGTATATTCAATGCGATATCTTGTAATCGATTCTTCTTAAGTCTCGTCTATGCGTAAGCTTAGTTCTTAGATGTTTCTTTTAACGGGAGTGGAGTACTTCGCTATAAGTAGAAAAGAAATTGACAAGGGTAAATGATGTAATAGGAATGGTAAAGATAAGTTTACTTGCGTAAAAACGTTCACTTTTATTTTCATCTCACAACGACTCCATTCGAATATACACAAAAACGTACAAATATTACAGCATTCGCGTGGACGTTCAGAGAAAAAAAAATACAATCACGGAAAACGTCGAGTTAAAGAACATCATTGCTCTTCCATTCATCCCTCTCTCGTGGGGGATGTTTTGAACACGACGACATACCTTTCTCTAACATTCTCCCGTGGGGTTAGTTCTCTACCTTCCCTTTTCTCGTCTATACACTTTCTTACGTGGAACTAGAAAACGGCTGAATCCAACCGGAGCAGCCAGCATCATCGCGCGAGAGTTTCCAGTTTCCTTGAAGCATTCCGAATACATAGAAACCTTGAGTATACACCCGAGGTTTGTAATCACACGTTTAACAGCCAATCGCGAGGCGTCACGCAACATGAGCGCGCGAAACTTCGAGGTCGGCGTACACGAAGAGGAAGCCGTACCCCATGAAGCATGACGAGTTAATGGATTAATCGTCACAAACTACCACCCTCATCGACCTCATCGATGGCCTCCATAAACTATCGAGTCGAACGATTTCAATGACCTAGACCTTCGAAGGACGCCGATAATTTCCTCTTCCTAGAACCTGCTCGACTCGTTTACATTATACCGTGAATATTTCTCCTAGCGAGGATCCTTGTTTTATTCCTCGTTCTCGATTCTAGGCACGTCTGAAACATGTACTTCGATTCTATTTTCTTTTCCTGTAATCTTTTTCAATGTTTTCATTCGGCATACTTCGTGTTCGACAGGTGTTATCTATCGTTTTTATTTCTCTTTCTTTCCGTCTCTTTCTCTTTTCGTTTATTTAAAAACGTTCGACACGAATCCAAGGAATGTTTAAACTACTAGTGTTTTATTATCGCATACGCGAGACTGTCTTCTAAAGTGAGCACTCGCGAACGAAGCGGTATCGTCGCTCTGTTATCCAAGGACATGAAGGTCGTCCCCTAATATCACCGTATAGCTATAAAAAAATTCTCTATTATGGGACGTCACAGCGTTATACAATCGCGGGATACGTAATCGTATCCAACAGCCTGCCAAATCTTTTATAGATTCTTCTTCGAAAGTCCTGTACCCGGGGAAACGAATCTCGGACGTGTAATTTCTCGCACAGTTGCTTCGAATTCCCCGTAACTTCCTGGTACCAGTTGAATACCACCGTTCGCCATTGGCGTACACGGTAGAAACGAGATCGTAGCATCATTCCCGTTCGAATGGTTCTACCCGCGGGGCAGGAAGTTCCGTCGTTATCTTCATCAATGAACTTCAATGAACTTGAAGGCGAACTTTCCTCGTATTTCCATGGCAGACGACGTGTCCCCCTGTGTTGTTAGTCGGCGAAATCAGTGACAACTGTTGCGCAGAGTTTGTTACACGTCTTGTAATAAGCTGGATACGGTGGAGGAAGCGTCGTTCGTTAAAACGTGATTCAAAGTACCGGCGACACGACGCTTTCATCCGTATCCAAGGATACATTACGTGTTCCGGTGCGAGACGGTGTGTATGTATAGACATATAGTATATGTATATACTTCATCCAACCTCTGTCGTTTTCATCTGGCACCATCGCCTCCAGAGCTTATGGCGTCCGTCTTGACCATACTCAACGACGAGCGGTCCATTAACGGGTTTCGTGGGAACGTCGTGGATCTATTATTCACGTGTCGGAAAGAAATTCGACTCAACAGACGGTGTTGTAAATGCCTTCCTCGTCCTCGGTGTTCGCCGACAGGTCCGATGATATTTCGGAATGCGAGAGCGCCAGTTTCACGTAACCCCTATCTTTTTCTCTGGTACCGTTTTTTCTACCTGGAGGTGGTGGCTTCTCCTCGGGTGAGTTTCTCACCGAGTTACCGTTGGTCGGTTCGCAGATTTCCGCGTAAATCTCTTCCGTCTTGAACGGTGGCGTCGGTGGCAACGGTGTCAGACTGTCCCTGACTTTCGAGTACGGTGGATCGAGATCCTGAGTTTGAACCTCTAACACGCTCGTAGAGACGGATCTTTGAACTTGTTGCCTGGACGGCGATGGCTGGCCAAGATTTGTCTCCGATTCTAAACTGGCGTATCTCTCCGATGATCTCATCCCGATTTCCGGCCTAACGGCGAACGTGAACGATGCTGATTTCTTCGCGGGATTCCGGCTCCTTCCACCTTGAGCTATCCTCGAGATCCTGTCGAGGAAGCTGTGATTATTGCTGGTCGCTCGACTATTACTGCGATCACGAATGGTCGTTCGCTTGATGTGCTCCAAACCCTCCTTTAGGCTTTGTAAAATAGGCTTCGCTTCTGGCTTGGATTTAATTTCCTTCAGATGGAGCTCTTTTAACTGGCTGCCATTTGTCACGGGCTTTGGCGGCGCCACGCGCGGTTCCGTTGCTCTCTGGTCTAATGCTCTCCTGTAATCACGTGCGAAATGCACCATTTGCTTTTAAATAGTCTAACCAAAGCTCGTTTATGTCGTTTCTTTCTTTACGATTAACATTATTCCCTAATATCCACGGTATATCTGATTAATAATCTACAAAAACATGCTGGAAGTTTATGATTGACACACACACACGCACATTATAGTGTCTTGATTTTGTGTTAGCTAAATTGTTTACCTGCAGGCTGAAAGTAATCGCTGCATCTTAGGCGATGCCAACAGTCGAGCTTCGGATGGACACCCCAATCTTGCTCTCTTCACCCTGGGCGCCGTGGGGCCCGTGGCAACTAATTCAAGTAATTCTGGGACTGCTGTACTCGGCAGAGGCCTCTCGGGCATCAGTGGTACCACGCATCCCAACACTATGGGCCCCCTCGTTGCACCCTCTAGCTGCATTAAACCGCTATAGTCCCTTGGTAATGGTATCGGTAGTGGTCCGGCTACCAATCGTACCTGTTGATTTCATTTGCGAAGCTTCTTTTTTAATTTTCATATAATACGTGCTAGAAATCTTCCTACCGACATCATTCTACCAACATAGACACGTTATAAACACTGTTGACATCAAAACACTCCGAGTGTGTTCAGAGTAAATTGAAATCACGTTAACGTTCGCAACGAAAGTCTCACCGGTAAACGTGTAGAAAGTAAAACGATTACACGAAATGACTGGGCAAAAGAAAATTACCCTCAGCGGTAGATCTCTTCTGGCAAGCTGATGGACTCTATAGAGCACAGCGTCGCTTCCGGTATCGAGACTCCCGCTTTGACAGGTGGCGTAGAATTCACCCCTCGTCGATAGGGGTGCGAACAGCTCGTGACCATGGGAGTCCAAGCACTGCGCGTACTGATCTCTCTCGGAGGACCTTGAACTCTTGCCCTCCGGTGCACCACTGATAACGCCGGATACGCCACTGGAAACGGGTGCCCTTCGCGTGTCCTGGAAAACCGCGGCGAGCCGTAACACCTCACCTGCGCGCACCGTCGTCTTTGTATAGTGAGCCCTCAAATTGCCGTTCTCTGCAACAGAAATTCCCATGCGTTTTGCTCCAGAGATACTAATCGCCTAATCTCGTTTTTTTTTTTTTTTTTTCTTTCGTCCGAGACATGCTAATCCTTTGAGCGAACGATAAGATTCACACGTACTAGCTAGACACACCTACACGCGCGTACCTGGATCTCGTTAACGATCAATTTGTTATATTTGTCTTGTTAAATGGTTTCGTACGGAACATCAGATGCTATCTCTCACGCGATTTGTAGGTAACTGTATCCGATCGTGTTTGATCTATTTACTAAAGATCAGTGTTAACGCTATATGTATCTACTATAGGCAGGACTGTGACTAGTCACGAACTAAACTGTCAAGGAATTGAATATATTATTAACCATTTACTGTACCAAATTTACTATTACCTATATGCAATTGCCAAAATTATCACTTTTTTAAAAGACCGATCATCGAACTTATCCAATACAAATTAGTATACACATATCAATATCACTTTCGATTGATCCAGGCTACCGACAACCCTATTCAAATAAACTAAATTAATATTCAACGGAAAATGAATTCCCATCGTAAATACGATGTCCGATGGAATTCGAGGATTTTGTTGTTAAGTTACGGGACCCCACCAGGCGAGCGTTGAGAGAGATACGGGCAGCGCGGTGCCCATAGAAATCCCCCTTTCGCGCGCGACCATAATCGTTATGGTATATAATGGCATAACGCCCGTGTGTATCGTAAGAACCCCAACGGCTTTCACCGGGCCGCGTGCCTATTACGTTACGTGCGCCGCGGTCTTCGCCTACGTTTAAACGCACGAACAACGCCGCGCAAACGGCCGGGCGACTCGCATTAACAGACACATTGACATTCGTGTCACGGCCAGTCGCTGCACCCAAGAAAATAATGTTGAACCCTAGGACGTGCGTGAGTGCACGCGTGCCTAAATGCATTGTCACGTCCTAGACAGGCTGACGTATACTTTGACGATTGCCTATGGCCGGGACACGTACACCGACGACACGGATTCACGCTCATTATTCCGCGTTAGGAACCTTTTTATTATCGTAGAGAAAAAAAAATCAGCGAACGCGGAAAACTCGGTGGTGATCGAACGTAGGGATTAAAATGATCCTGGATAATGTAGCGAGTAGAGATAAGTTCTTTAAGATTTTTTGGCAAAATTGGAATTCTATAGGAAAGTAGATAGAAAAAGTTAATCATTGATGTAGCAAATATATAATATGTCTAATTGGTATCGCGGTCCTAGGATTACACCAGGAATCTTATGGATAGATCAATTAAAAGGTGAATTAATACTGGTTAATGTTAAATTGATTTCTGGAATGATTTCACTGGTGAATATCTGGTATCGCAATTAGCGAAACTTTATACTTGATTATCAAATTAGAGAATTGCGGAACTCACCCATCTTCGAGTGCGTCAAGGTGTAAGCCCTGAGCGGCTTCGCAAGCAGAAACGCAGGTACACCAGCTCGAACCAAAGCTCCCACTCGTCTGTATACCCTGGCACTTCCGGTACCACTGTTGCTCGAGACAACGGAGAACCAGCCTGGAAGAAAACGTTCTCTCATGAAAATTAATTAACGACCATCAAGGGCGCTGCATTTAAAGGGAATTTATATCGTGCGTCTGTATAGGACGTCCTGTATAGCGCACTTCCGGGAAACGTTACCATTTCTGATAGATAAAACGGAACCATTTTGGAACGCGATTAACTCTCGTGTTTTCCAAATTGTGTGAAAGTGAGTAAATGTATCGTAAAAAATTATTAAAATTAATATCAGCCTGGAATCGTTTTAAGTACTGCGACAAGTTGAAAAATGTTTTAATATGGCACGTCTCTCCCTTTGAACGTGGATTATATTAATTATACAAGATTTATTATATATATCTTCCTCTCCTACAAAATAACTAAGGCGGATCCTTAAAACTTCGCTATTTGTAAAGCGTTTCATTTTAACAGAAAAAGTTTTTTTAATACTGGGTTAAACGAACAGGTAAATATACCTATTACCTTAATAAAACTCAATTATTTAAATATCGTTTATAGTCAGTGCCGAATCAAAGTTTGACGTCACAATTTCCCACGGTCACCTTTGCCTCGCAAATCCGCAGGGAATTCGCCCCGTTTATCTCGCCCGACACGCTCGATGGCATGTGTGTCAAGCTTGGTGCAACGTCATTCCACGCCTCGTTTTGTCTACCGTTCGTTAACGTTTCTGCGTTCATTCTCAAACGAACGTGACAAACGTTACCGTTGCGACGCCGCGTGGAAACACGTTCCACTTTAGAGCCGTGCTTCACGGGCCCGAGGAAAAACCGGTGGTTTCATAAACGTTCCCGTGGTACCATTAAAACTGCTCCCCTGCCGGCTAATAACTTTTTGCGAAATCACAATGTCAATTCGACCCACTTTGTTAATACGCGCGGTGGCACAACGCCTCGAAACGAACGAACATCGGCGTTTATAGCCGCGGTTAACGAGATCCTACGATCCAGTTTCATAAAAAGTAATTTAAAGGGTACTACGCAACGCCCAACGAGTCTGCCCTTATACTCCGGATAGATTATATATGTTCTTTTTTACTTATCAGACCCGCGGCACGCATGTCCGTTAAAAACGGGCGTCGAGTAATATCTGTCGCCGCGGCAACATTTCGGTAATGAGATTATGAACGAAAGGTCGATATAAACGTTTACTTATAAGTAAAATCGAATGTTTAAAGGGATACGGAGTTGGGTTTGAGAACGAGAGACGCGAGGATATAATATTGAAACATAGCTGTACAGGTTTGTTTATACGTATACAGGGTGTCCCAGTTCCCAGGACGTTCGTCACACCTTTGGATAGCTCAGGTAATTCTAAGATACGGATCATTAGTTTCAGCGTCCCATCACAATCCGTGGCCGAGTTATTAACGAAAAACGACAGCCAATCAGAGGGCTCCGTTTGGCGCGGCAGCGCGACAGTTCCTACTGGTACAAGTTAATGTCTTGTAGTAGCGGGAGTGTTTATGCGGCCGCGTCAACGGAGCCCTTGAAAGGGATACAAACCGAGCACTAACACACTTCCACGAAAAATGTATCGATGAGTCTGTCACTGGGTCACCGAAAAAAGGTCTAATTTATGACATTACCTCTTGCGCGTACCCTATGGAATTTCACCGCTGGCACACCATCGGTTTACGTCGCAAACTTTACAGAACACCGCACAATAAATTCACATTAAAAAAAAAGACCGTTGCCTGATAATTTTCACCTTAGATTTGATTAGATTATTATAAAGAATGTATGCACTCGTACACTTGTTCCATTTGTTCAGCGAAAGGAATAGATTCTTCATCACCGAGAAAGTTTGATTATTAATCGATTACCAATACATCCGAAATTACGCGAACTTCACTCCGGGGTGACTTTTTCGTCTTTGCACTTCCAACGTTTTTGATTTTCTACACAAATACGTTTCCTTCGTAATGATAGATTTCTTCTTAGTGACTCGTAGAACTGTTCAGTTCGGCAGAAAAAATGATTCTGTATTTCTCGGGGTCGTCTTCGTGTATCGGAACGTCCCGTTCCCCTCTTTGCTTTCATTTCGCCCTTTGGCGTACTAAGGATAGTGGGAGGTACGGACGGAATGGATGTTTCAAAAATTTCCACAATCGCTACATTTGGCGTCCAGGTTTTCCATGTCGAATCGCTGCATGTGTTGTCGAGAAGACCAGAGCTCGTCACTTGAATTCTTAACAGCGCTTTCATTGTTACGTTTCGGGTTTCAGCAGCCTCTTACAGGAATGTGTTGGAGCGATACCAGACCGTTTCCTCGACATTTTTATAACAGGAAACGTACGGTCGCGGCAGCAATACGCTTTCTACGGGATATTATTAACTATCGATATTATTAACTTACCGAATACGCTTTTTTTAGGTCCACGCGTACATTCAACGTGGGGACATCAAACAGATCGATTAAATTATCGGCTCCTTTCAGAACTACTCATACTTTCAACGTAGATTGACATTGTGGTCTTTTTCTGTGGACATCTGTTTACTGTTACTATTCTTTCGGTAACAGACGTCTCTCCTTCGCTTCATCTATTCTTCGGAAAACGTATTTGTGTGGAAAATGGAAAAGGTTGGAAGTGCAAAGACGAAAAAGTCACCACGAAATGGAGTCCGAGTAATTTCGGATGAATTGTTAATCGATTAATAATCAAGCTTTCTCGTGGGTGAAGAATCTATCTCTTTCGCTGGACAAATGGAACAAGTGTGCGAAAGCATACATTCTTTATAATAATTTAATCAAATCTAAGGTGAAAATTATCAGGCAACGGTCATTCTTTTCAATGTGAATTTATTGTGCAGTGTTCTGTAAAGTTTGCAGGGTAAACCGGTGGAGTGCGAGCGATGCTAGTCCGTAGGATGTGCGCAAGAGGTAAAGTCATAAATTAGACCTTTTTTCGGTGACGCCGGCAAGTAAAGTGACCCAGTGACATAGACTCATCGATACATTTTTCGTGCTAGTGTGTTAGTACTCGGTCTGTATCCCTTTCAAGAGGCCCGTTGACGCGGCGGCATAAACACTCCCGCAACTACAAGACATTAACTTGTAACAGTAGGAACTGTCGCGCTGCCGCGCCCAACGGAGCCCTCTGATTGGCTGTCGTTTTTCGTTAATAACTCGGCCACGGATTGTGATGGGACGCTGAAACTAATGATCCGTATCTTAGAATTACCTGAGCTATCCAAAGGTGTAATGAACGTCCTGGGAACTGGGACACCCTGTATATCAATGATAACGATAGGTCTGGTATAACTTTACGCGACACGTGATGCAAAACCGTTATTAGACTAATAAGCTTTCCACGATGTAATTAGCAAACGCACCATTGGACTTTTATCATGTTCCCGATTATATCGTTAAGTGTACCGTGACGGTCCCAATGCCGCGATGTTAAAATTAATAATTTATCGACGATTTACTGAATACACGAGCGATTCACCTATAATTTATAGTCGAATGTAAACATCCGCCGGTTGTCCCGGGTATGTACAATGGGGGCGTATAAATCGCTGAATCGATTTGCAAGAGGTTTACATCGTATTTCCGCCATCTTGAATTGATTTACAACGAGTACTAATGCGCGAGTTCCAATGATTATTCTGTCCTTTCCACGAAACGTCCTTTCCGCGAATGTATTAACGTGGGTGTTTTATCGGCGATACGCTACATCGGGTTTTATGAGCAATGGCGAAATTTATTGTTTATCGAGGCCTTGGTATGTTATATAGGGGTAGATTAAATTACAATCTCGTTGCCAAAGACAAAGAGACGGTTTCGTCCGTCTCGCGTGTGTCGGTCGGATGGTTAAACGACGCGTAATAAATTTCCTACCGAGCCGCTAATTACGTTCTTATTTTTCCTGCGTGTGCTATATATTTGCTACATATACATATATTTTTTTTCTGTTCTCGTCTTGTTCAGCGTTTTTTTTTCGCCTGTTCTCTCGTCTTGTTCGCTCTTGGACAAATTTCAAAGTCGTTAATGCAATTATATTCTTACGAGGCGGTGCAATAAAGTTTTTACGGTCTCTCTCTTTTAACCGCACGAATTTTACGTTCTCGATGTGAAAAAAGGAAACTACGATACTGCCGTGTTTCCGTGTGCGGTATATTAAGTAATTTTTTTGGTAAGTCGGCCACCACTTTTTTCTCCTCTCGAATGCGTATATCATATCCCGAATAAAAGGCGAAACTATTAAGTACGATCCTCCGCATACATTATGATAATTACGATCGAAGGACAAAGGAATTTCATGGTGTTCCTTTTTCTGTGAGTTCTTTTTTTGTATTTGGTTCTTTTGCGATATAATTTGTAGATTTCGATTTAAGATAACTAGTAATTATTGCCAACATTGTGGCGGGGGTATGGACTATTAATTCCTGGGATTTTTATTAATTGCTGTTCGGATACCGAAATACATACATACCTCCGAAGCGACCAACAAGAAAACCCAGGACAATTTCAAAGATACCGCGTACCGGTTGTCATAACAAAGATTATTGTTTCTGATATCGAAATCAGGTTTCATATAAAATACCGGTTATCCAGAAAATATTCCATCGAATTATTTTCAAGCATTCCAGCTGTAAACCAACCTATTATTAAGCATCATTTCCTTGTAGACATATTTCCCGTGAAACGAAACCGGCCAATATAAATCCTGATCGATTTAAATATTTTTGATTCGACTCGTGTAAAAAACAAACAAACAACGAAAGCAAAATGAGTTCAACTGAAATAGACTGGAACTGTATATATATATTCGCTTTACGACGGTACAATAAAATTCTTCGCGAAATTCACCCGTATCGAACATATTCCACCGTAACAGTTTCCTTTTTCTTCGCCAACTGTCACGGAAACTATTCTTCGTCTCTTTAAATATCAATTTTATCGAGTCATAATCGCCGTTAGTCTACGCAGCATCCAATTATCAAGCATCGTGGGTAATTTCTATGATTTTCCTGGATGCTCTTTTTTATACCGCGTTTTTGTTCGGGAACTTCCGTTTCTCGGTGATCAATTTGTCTAATTCCCCAGGATGGATTATAAATCTTCGAGCTGTTACGTTAGAACGACGTTAGAGGACCGATATAGACGGGCGTGAAACTCGAAGCCGCAGTGGTTAACAGATAATTTGCGGAAACGGTATCACAAAGTAATCGTTAATTTATATTTAATTGCGGTCAGGCGATATAGAACGTTTGACGTTAACGAGCAATTTGTTTTACATCTACCTTCGAACGTACACAGATACGTGCTACACGCTCACCGTGTGGATTATAAAATAATAGTTTGTCGGTCTAGTGCTCTCCAATGATCCAGCCTGTCGCGTTGCTTGCGCAAGTTCTGTATTACCGTTTGAAAGGGATTTATAATCTCGAAATTCTTTCTTTACCGTACTCGGTGTACGAACGAGGGAAAAAAACCCCATTGAGATGACGATTATCAACGTTCGTTTATTCTATGGGCACGTCGATTGAAACTTGTTAGAATTCGTCGCTTGTAACAGCATGATTTCACTGGTGTAGTTTCATGGATTTTTGTATTCGTCCGTGAACGCAGTCGAATTAAAATATTGGGTCAGGCGATTATTCCCCGCGACTCGACATTTTTATGTGCGCCGTATCAGGTAGGAGAAAAAAATTAGATTTATCCGGAGAACGGCGAACGGTTCGCCGAAAGATTTGCCAATCGAGGCGGCCCGATGTTTTATCCGCTTTCAAAAATTTCGAAACCGCATCCGATCGACGGCTGCATTTTCATCGCGCGATCAAACATTTCGCATAAAAGATCCTCGGGTTAATGATATTCGGTCCTCCATTCTTCAACTGCGATTAATAATCCTTTTCACAAGAATCCACCGACCATTCTCTTACTCGAACGCCACAACAACCAAAAAAAAACCCCATTAACAACCCCGCGTCATCAAAGATCCTAAATTCCGTCAAGGATCTCCGACGATCCATAAATCGTTCCGAAAAGCCGTCGGATCGATCCGAAACGGCGGTCGGTGTAATTTCCAACGCGACATTACATACATACATACATACATACACGAACCGGTAGTAATTCACGTTCGATTTAACGGCGAGTGGAAGTCGAGTCGGGACAAACAATAATTATTCCGGTACCACCCGACGATACTGTACTCTCTCTCTCTCTCTTTCTCTCTCTCTTCACTCTCTCTACCGACGTATCTCTCTCTCTCTCTCTCTCTCTTACAGAGCGATCGTCATAAAGATGCACTTCACGCCGATGGATCGCTTTCAGATTTAATTACAGTGCATAGCCGAAGAGGTATATAGGAAGGAGTAGGCTGTTACCACGAAAATAAGAACGATATGAAAAGACACATCGTCCGAGTTACGTAGTTATTTATGGGGGTATAGGGAACCGTAGTCGTGAGGTATCTCAGACACTTCGCGGGGGCTAGGCTAACGCGAAGTATCCGTTACTCAAACACGCTAGGTTGGTAGCCATGCTGGCTGATCGGCAATCGCCGTACCAACCGGGTGGATTGTGATCCCGATAAGAAGAGGGGGCCCCCTTGTATGCCAGCGATGATATACATTAATGCATCGACACCGGTGTGGTTCGCCCTATTACAGTTGCCGGTACTGTTTCGTCATTAATATTCGATTAACCGGTCCGTCCCGGGACCGTGCACTCTCGGATATATTCGTGAACAATGTAAACCGCGTCACGAGTACGTGTATCCGCGTATATTTATTCTCTCCACTGCTAGCCTAGAATCTTACGGACGAGTCTCCCCGATGGGAGTCGGGATTTTATTTACGACGTTATACTTCTTCTTCTTCTTCTTCTTCCTCTCTGTTCGTATCGTTTATTTATTTCGATTCTTCCGCGGCGGGATCGCGGTACGAGTTTCTATGGTAAACACGAGATTATTTATATTAGGTGGATTATTATTTTTGATAAAGATTCTATTATCTATCTTTCGGTTTGTTAGTGATTATCCGTAAGTACAGGGGGTGGTTAGGGTCAGGTTAGGTAAGTCTGGTTAAGTACATTAGATCTGGCTAACCATGCATACCCCAGTACCCCGTAGCCAAAGCATTTTTGCGGTTCCTTGTACATACACGTAAAGACGTGTGTAACGAGGCTTGATTCGCAACAACGATTCGCGAATCTACGCCGGTTACGGGAACTCGTTAAAAAAAATAATCTATTGCCAAGTCCGCCGGCACAGTTATCTTAGTTAACCTTTCGCGCACATAGGTGGTACCCAATTATCTTGGCTGGGATTACGTAAAAGAGAAGCGTAGTCGTATGCTAATCGTTCGTTACGAGAGAGGGAATAAGAATCAAGGTACATATACCGATACACTCATTAGGCCCGCCGGGTGCCCATTGCCAAATACAATTTAACTGGTCCAGATTATTCAGATCACTCTCATTATCTCGGAGGTCAGGGCAAGCTGGAAGTAAGAGTGAATTCCAACTGCTTGCGACTTTCACGTTGCGTAACCGACTTCTCGTCTCGCACGCGTAAACGCACACCCCGATCCGGTGTGTGCATCTATCCCGTATCGTTCACGTATGTATTTGTGTGTGTGGACCCGCGCGCGCGCGCATGAAACCGGCCACGATCGTTAACTCCCGATCACGTCGATGGTAGTATACTGCTTTACAAACAAAGGAATCACGATGGTAAAAATTCCGATCTGACACGACACCGTCGGGGACGGTGAAACGAACAAACACACAACAAAAAACGAAGAAAAATTCATCGCGGTATTGTCGAGCAATTAACATTTCACTTGCGTCACCGCGCGAGTCTCGAAACTGTTTTCTTATTTTTTTTCCTTTTTTCTTTTTTTACCGTCGGCGAGTGTAATAACCGTTTTGCCAATACGATAGGTCGATTTGCGAACGGTTAACGGACAATCGAACCGCGCGCGCGCGCGCGATACAGGGTTCAAGGAAGTAACAAGTTGTTTCGCTACTATGATACGCGGTGCATGAAATTGTCAGGTTAGCGATCGCTGTGCACGGTGTTATTAACCGATCGTAGAGCCCCGGCAAACGTTTATCCTGACGCGTTATTGTTGCATTAGATTGCAGCATCGAACGTAAGATCTCCTTTGGGTAAACACTGACGTACAATTACGTCGGTCGAACCACGTTGGATTTCGTATGCAAAATATCCGGGACCAATATGTACTCGTGGACTAGGTAACAATAAATTATCTTAAGCGCTCGTGATACGTTCGAAACGATTTGAATACTTCGCAGACCGATTTAAACGTACTTACCCGGTAGACACTCTCGCGTTAACTTTCCGGATACTATCAGGAGTTTACTTCTACGTATCACGATAGACCGATCGGAACGATATTTACATAGAATCTTAAGTGATTTCCATAGAAATTCCTTGGAAATTAATCCAACCGTGGAATTTCGTTCTCGATGAATATGGAGACCACGAGGACGGCCCATATTCCATGTAGACTGACACCTTCAATTTGCCCTGCTCCTCGCCGCGAGTGACGTGTAAAATGTACAGGGGCAGGGGGGGGGGTGGGGCCCACTTTTTCCATCTCCACCGCGAGACCTCTATAGACATGATGAGGTATAAATGGTACGTGTCAACGTGCCAACATGGATAACCGATCCCTGACCACTGTTCAACGTTCAGTTGCGTAAGGTAGCATCCATTTTCTCCTCGATCCTCGTTTTATCTACCACCGTGACGTGCGCAAGAATCCGCGTGTTCATGCCACCGTCAATTTTACATGCAAATTTCATACTCTCACCCCCCTCTCCCCCCACGCCTCGTCTTCCCCCTTCGTTGAAAATCAGGGGATCACAATAAATAATGATCAACGGGTAAATTGCCGATCCGGCCGATTTTCTTTTCGCCTTTGCCACTCTTCCGTCCGTTGGCTGGCTTTATGGTACTCTCTTTTCTATTTTTTTTTTTCCACGCCGGATATTATGCGGACCCGTGTGCCGTTGCTTGTTACGTGCACGCATGAACGTACGTGCTCATGCACCGAAACTCGAATAACGAGCAATCTGTTTCTGCAAATCGATTGCAGAGGACCGCGCAACCTCGGCGTATCGCGGATCCGGGCCGATGTGGATCTTGGATTTCCCCCTTGTTTTTTGTTTGTACAAGATTAATTACCGTGGTATTTCGTAAGTCTTGTTTGTTGATCGTTTCGGTGAAATTCTGACGGAAGCCGAATTTAATTGTCGGCATTGTTTGAAGCGAATTGGAATAAAAAAAAAAGATCGTGCGGACGAAGGGGATCTTTTTTATTCGTATGAAATTCATACGTAATATCTGATTCATTAGACGAATGATAAAATAACGATAGTTAGACTTTGTTTACCTCATTCCTGGTTCTTAGATCCCGGTTCGTAATGATCTGTGCAATTAGTCGAGCCGTTCAGTGTCTCAAGCAGTGGGAACATTTTTTCCTGCGTTCGCCACGGTAATTCGACGCGGATTCAATGTGACTTTCATAATTCCGTTTGCCGGGCTGTTCACCGTGGAACTCGGAGTTCGATAAAAGATAGGTTGTTGTTGTTTTTTTTTTCTCTCCACGGCGAAGAATACTCTGTGACTAACGAACGAATAATATAAAAATTATTGTTAGCTCGTTCCGCGAACGAGGGGAATTAATTAACATTTAAAAATCCAGTGGCTTCTGCTAACGAATACTTACTTTCTTCCGTGTAATTAAAATTATCTTGTACGAAACGTTCGCGCTATAAATAGACAAGTTTTGTATAACGTGCATACACGCTTTATTTCCCTGAAAAAAAAAAATGATTGCGCACGCGTTCGAAGTTCTTTCGACCGTCCAGAATATTCCGGGCTTCGTATTTTTCGTAGCTAATACTTTCTTGGCAGGTCGTTCCCAGGACTGTACGTAACCTGCACTATGTTACTGTGAATCTGATAAACGCATTACACTATGTAGGAAGCTTCCGCGAAGCACTTTCCAGTGAGTTCTATTCCAGCGAATATACAGGAATTCAAACGGTATTGTAAAGACGCTCTCCTCTTTCCCAAACCATGTTTCAAATGAGTCTCCGGCAACGTAACATAACAGCTTTTGCTTTACGTGAAAGGTAATTTTTCACAATAACTCGCAGACTAGGAAGTCTGATAAATTTATGCGATCCGAGAAGAATGGGTAGGTATGGTTCTGTAACGTACCGACCCCATGAATAATAGAATACATATTTATAGAGAGCGCAATCGTTAGGGAATATACGTTCAGACGAGAAACTTGAATTACACCCGTGTACCAAAGTGTACACCTTTCGCGAATCTGTGAAAATCCTCACAGAAAAAGAATACTGATTCCGACTAAACACTTTAGAATCAACGTTGTAAATTTCCAAGATATTTTCCTTATTTTTAATGAGAAAAAAGTCTTTCGTTATCACATTGTAAAAATCCTGTTCCGCCTTAACACTAAACCTACCGACAGTATAGGTACACATTCTTATCGGATCCCGAAAAAATGATAACCTTTGTAATTGATTTCAGGAAACAGTTAATTTGGCATAATGAACTGTATTTTCTTTATGCTGATTCAAGAAATTAACGTTGAAAGCTATAATGTTGCATATAGGCACTTTAATAAAAAATTTGAAAACGGTCATTTGACCCACCTCGGTAGGTTCAGTGTTAAGTACATATTGCGCGTACTAAATTTACTAAAAATTATAACTTTTGATCGTCCAATTCGATCGAAATAACTACACAGTACTAATTTTCAAGCAAGTACGTCATTCTTTTCCCAATTTTCACTCCATTTTCCCATAAAAACCCCCCTAAAACCCGCGTACTTCCTTCGTCCCAACGTTCCTCGTGAAAAATCCAATTCTACGTCTAATCCAGTAATGGGCAAAGTACGGTCCGCGAAAGTATTTAATCCGGCCCGCCGAGGGTCCATCGACATGGATAGTATATGGCCCGCTATAATGACGGTTGAAAAGTATAAAGTAGATTCTACTTAGTAGCTTTAACACAAAATGCATTTTTTTTCTATAATTCTGGCGCTCCTCTAGAATTTCTTAAACTTTGTCGCCCCCCATTAACACTAGAACTACCAAAGGGGTCAAAATGACTGGTTCCGCATTTCTTCTAAGAATCGCTTAAGTTTATAACATTGCGATTTCCAAAATTCTTCATAACCATGTTTCTCTATGCAAATAATTAACTAACCCCCTTTATTTCTTTGTTACAAACATATTTATCGAATGCTTCTAAATATTCCGAATTAATCCTCGGTAGTTCTAGTGTTAAAAAAGTTTGCCCACCACTGGTCTAATCAAAGGTAAAATCCCGAGTTTCCGTTCGTTCGTCACGGAAACCCATGGAACCAGCATGGTGTTCGATCCCATAGCGAGAGACCAGTGCACCATACGAGAGTTGCGCGATGCGTGACGCGGCACACGCACACGCGATTGCATAACGCATGAGTACGCACGTAGCATAATTATAATCGGCCGCGTACGTACACGTACATCCTTCGCCGGGGCTTCCTAGTTAACCTATCAACCTCACGGGGGTGTCTAACGTATTCGTGTGGCCCAAGTGTGCGACCGGGCATGAGACAGAGAAAGATGAACCGCAGTTCCTTTGCGAATGCATTGTCGAGTTGTCGGCAAGCCGTGTGTAGGCGTTTCGCGATATTCTCTTGGCCCCGATGACAGCTGTTCGCTATGAAAACTATGGCGGTGCCACGGGCGAATCGACTTCTCGTTTCGAACTTACGAAGCGTGACGCGAAACCTCGCCGAGGAGTGTTTCAAGGAATTATTATAGCGTTGGTTTAAATACCGTGATAGTAGGGTGAAAAGATTTCTTTTCAATACGTATAATTATAGATGTTCATTTGAATGGTTTGTATGTATTTAAATCGCTTGCTCGGTGAAGGTTGAATAATAGGATAGATTAAGAATATTAAATTAATTTACACTTGAACTATAATATTAATTATATCTTTGTCTTTTTCTGTCTGGATCGTTAATGAGTGTGGCGTAGGATAGGCGGATGTTAACGGTGATAATTAGAAGGAATTAATCAATCCGGATTGACAAAGTCACGTTCCGCACTTGAACTAAACGTTGCAATGATTTAAGTACAGTGTTTCACCGTTACATTCAGCGATTCCGTATACCCGTATAATATCGTTGCCGCGGTTTCCGTCATTTTAACTCTCGCCCGTACGGTTCGACGTAATAATTAACAGTTGAAACGGCTGGATCGTTTTTCAAGTGTAACACGCCGGCGTACGACAGTTATGCACGCGGAAGATTACCGTTCAAGGTGGAACCAGTTCCTATTCACTATCACAGATACATATACATACATACATATAGGTATACGTATAATCCTCGAGGACGAAATTGGTGACATACGATCACCGTACCGTATCCATGGTAATCCGACACAGTCCACCGCTGGTTTCTGACATTCTGGTTCCTTAACGCTGGAATTAACCGTTTCGCGGGCCGATAATTTGCAACTGAATCGACACGATCATTTTTCACGAACGAGAGAGGTTTTGCTCGCTCGACCGAGTCGTGTTTCGCCGGATTGATTTTTCGTACGGCAGAAAACAGAGATCCGCGATAACGTTGCGCGTTCCCCTCTATTCACGGGCGAAGCAATTAGCGTGCCAGAAACATTTCGCGTAAAAGCCTGTGGTACGTACGGTACAACGTCGCGATTGTTTCTGAATAGCTTCGACGTTTCAATGCTCGAACGTCTTCTTCGGCCGAGGTCGTTAACCACCGCGGTATAACAGAATTTGCACCTGAATCGATTCGATCATTAATCATCCGCGATTTTATTCTAACAAACATACGTACGTATATACATACATATATACCGGTGATATAGTCGCCGATATCTTAAGCTTTCTATCTGAAATTCGAGACGGCAGCCGTGCAGATATATTTAGCATCGTCGTAAATTCCTGTCGTAAAGTCGTAAGAAGCGGGGCGAGACTAAAGAAAAAGAAAAAGAAGAAAGAATGAGGAAAAAAAAAAGAAAAAATTAAATCGATCCTCGCCCGTAGCCGCGGGTGCGGATGGTTGGTTATGCAATAACCGCAATAAGCCGGCAGCCGGCACACCACTTTGATACTTTCGAGAAGTCGGTGCTCGCCCGCCGAGAATTGAGTTAAATGCTTTCTCTCCTTTCCAACCTCGGGATTACGACCTTGTCCCAGCTCTCTTGTCGAGCCACTCTCGATTTCTTCCGGGCTGCACGGCCGATGCTGTCTACTGACTAATCTGACACGTTTTTCCGTCTACCTTTGCACCGTCGATCGTGCGCTCTTTTAAAAGCGAAGACTGCCACGTTTCACGCTTCTCGAAAGGGCAATTTTAACCCTATGCCCTCGGTTGCCCTTTCCGATGGGACCAGATAAGGTGAAAATGAAAAGTACCGAGTGTAAAGGTGTTAATCGGTATCTCTGTCATCTCGAAGATCGATACTTCACAACGTTTCACATTGTACGTATAATATCAGACAGTTTCACAGAAAATATCAAAGTTTTCCTGGTTCGGAGAAGGTTAATATCCTTCACAAACCGAGCGATA
The DNA here is from genome assembly GCA_917499265.3 of Mimumesa dahlbomi. Classification (NCBI taxonomy): domain Eukaryota; kingdom Metazoa; phylum Arthropoda; class Insecta; order Hymenoptera; family Crabronidae; genus Mimumesa; species Mimumesa dahlbomi. The sequence goes on along the minus strand of OU824113.1, from coordinate 2,321,837 downwards.
TATTACAATTTCCCCGGTTTCGTTGTTCAACGCGGTAACTCTGACGCGGTGCGTTAATATTATTGCCAACGCAATTACGCTACCGGCAGCGGGTCGGTTTTGCTTACCGGCGAGTAACACGTGGACACAAGAAATATATGTTCCAGCGTCGATATTTCAGTGGGAGCCTGGCATTACGGTTAAAAACGTCCATAGAGACGGAGAAACATATTTCATAGTCCCGGGAGTCGTATTAACAGTCGCATCCGGTAGAGCTTCCAGGTTTACCTGCAGCATCTCCCCGTCGCAATATCGTGGCCGATGCCGAAGATGGCTAATAGAACGTCTGGAATACCTACGAGTATTGTTAGCGCCTAACCGCTGCACTTTGTTCCCTTTCGAAGGAATGCGCAGCTCGTAGAAACCAATCGGCGAACCGTGTGCTACTACTCGCTTACTGACGTGCCACAACACAACACAATGCGCAACACAATCCCTCGCGGGTCCTCGTGACCGGTTCACTCGAAAGGATCGCGATCCTGAATATTCTGCTTATTATCGGTCGACGATGCGACCTTGCGACCGTGGTTCGAACGGATTATCGTTAGGACGATTTTACTGGGATTTATAACGACGTGTTGCTAAGGGCATCTTCGGAAAAGGGGAAAAAAGATTGGTCGTTGCTTTTAAACAGTTAAGGGTGGTGATCTCTGTGCAGAGCGCGCACTAGAGTATATTGCGATAATTAAGCGATGACGGTAACTGATTAATAGCTCAAGAATTACAGAAACGGCGCGCAAATTATAAAAATCGCGAAAAATCGTCAAATTATAGCAGTTTTTTGATCGGCATTTGATCAATTTTTGAGATAGCGGTCTGAGGTTGGTACCGTTGATTTAGTTAGGAAATTCTATGCCAGATCAATGTATAATAGTTGTACTTTTCGAAAATTTAATTTTTCGCAAAAATATGAAGGGGGTAGGTCAGGATTTTTTGCGATTTTCGTAATTCGCCCACCATTGGCACAATTTTTGAGCTATTAAAATGATCCAGGGCGTTTTAGACGCGGAACTCGAAGCCGAATAAGATGCAGAAAGAATCAGATCGATATCTAAAAAATTGTGAAAATGACGAGCGATTTACGAAAATCGCAAAAAATCCTGACCAACCCCCTTCAGATTTTTGCGAAAAATTAAATTTTCGAAAAGTACAACTATTATATATTGATCTGGCGTAGAATTTCCTAACTAAAGCAATGGTACCAGTTTCAGATCGTTATCTTTCAAATTGATCAAACGCCGATCAAAAAACGGTTATAATTTGATGATTTTTCGCGATTTTCGCGATTTCAGATGTCTATCGAATGCGATACCCTGCGATAGCTAGAACCTGGAATTTCAATTAAAAGAGATCTATTTTTAAGTAAAATGTTAAGCGTTCCAATAAAATCAAAGGTGATTCTCCACCTAATATTTTCAAAATCCGTGAGAAACGTCAAGCGACGAAGCGAACGAGAGAGAGTTCAATCTCGACAAGAAAAAACGAACGTCTCGTTACGAAGCAGCAACCATCGGACTTCGACATAGCGAATCCTGGAAGCGTTGACCCGCGGGCTGCAAAGTGACCCGGCAGGAGAGCTGCTCCGCGGCAGTCTAGGCGGAAAGATTACTCTCTGATCCGAGAGGAAGTTTTTTTCAGCGACGCACTTAACAGGGAAGAAACATCCCGTGACGACGTGCATGCAACTATGTATAACACAGTTCATTAAACTTTCCCGTATATGTATACGTTTTACCAAGCACAGCTGCTATCTCGGGTGGCGGAAGTCGAACCTGTCAGAAATTACTTACATTTTTTTGGGGGCGCAAGAAACCTCACGCGGGAGGTCGCGGGAATTGTTATCTGTTCTAGCATGCTTAATTAATAATGTTTTGTTAACACTCTTGTTCTTCGAGTAACTTTGAGTATGTATATCTCCTTTCTTTCCTTCGGGGCTCAAAAGTCTTTGAGTTTTTCCGCTACCTGCGTAACTTTTCCGTTTTTTCTAAAGTGTCTCATTTGACCTTGAATCGTCTCGTAGATCTTTCAAAAGTAAATCAACTGGTCCTAATACGATAAGAATGGTCACGAGATACTTTCATATATAAATTCACCAGTAGAAAAATCGGTTCTATTTCTGTAAATAATATGGTTTTTAACAGACGCGGCGCAAAGTGTTCGCAATGAATCTCAATTACCGCGTTGCGTTAATTACACTGAGCGACGTTTCTCTCAGCCAAGGTGGTAGATCCCACCAGGACATCGCGAGTGTTCTGCTTCCAGGACGGGTAAAAAGTTGATCGGATCCGTGGGGGTAGGTCGGGGGTAACCGTAAGGGAATCAGAGAGAGCTACGTAACGAATGATGGGATCCGTAATTAACGGGCATGGGGCCACAAAGTCTTGCCGGGGCCTCCCATTATCGTTGAGCCACTACCCAGACCGCTATTACTTCCTCTATCCATCGCCTCTATTTTCTTTACCGCTTGCCAAGGTCTTCGAGCGCATGCTGCTATCGATGCAACGAGTTTAAAGACCCGCGAAGACCCAGGAAGCTCGTCGATGACGCGATATTGCAAGTCACGGGCTGGCAGAAGAAAGAAAAAAAAGAAAGTGAGGAAATAAAAAAAAATTAAAAAAGGGGAAAAAAATATGTAGCCGCAGCTACTCGTGGTACACACGTATGTACGTATATATGTACACTGGGCGTTACTGACCGTTGCATTTTGCGCGTCGTTTCTCTTTTTGGTTTACGAGCCACATTTTCTACCGCGTCGGATTATTAACGTTAATAAATTCAATGTCTATCGCAACCGAGGGATATATAAAGTAAGTAATTCCAAACGAAATAATTAATATTCTACGTTCCTAATTTCCCACGGATCGTTAAAATACGACGGTTAGTAAGAATCGTTCCTTTTTTTTTTCCCGCCGCTAAAGAGACGTCAAGGTACGCGCGTGTTAGTGTGCGAAAATTAACAAGTTACTGACGGTTTCCTAGAAGGACTCATCCGAGTTAATCCCCGGAATGTAATTCTATTATCTTCAACAGATTAGATTGTTAATTGCTTATCAAGTATCTTAATTAAAATTGTATCATCTATCCATCCAGGATTCGCTCGGTTAATCCGAGTCTAACTACACAACTATAAAATCCTACATCATCCCCGTTGGGTTCGTAACCTACGGTAATAGATCTCATTCTTCGAAATATCTCGCCGAAACTATGGGTGATTATTTTTTCCCAGTGATTGGAAAGGTAATTATCATAGAGATTTCAGCGTTTGAATGTTTCAATAATTGCTAGTTTCAAAGCTTGGAAATTTCAAGCTTGAAAATTTCCGTATCAACATTTGACAATTTACAAAAATTTCAACGTATGAAAGTTTCACAGCTTCGAAGTTTCAATGCTTGAAAGTTTCAAAGATTGCTAGTCCCAACGCTTGGAAATTTCAAGGCTCAAAATTGCAGTATCCACATTTGCCAATTTACAAAAATTTCAACGCGTGCAAATTTTTGCGCTTGAAAGTTTCAAAGATTGCTAGTTTCAACGCTTGGAAATGTCCAAGGTTCAAATAGCAATATCCACATTTGACTATTTACCAAAATTTCAACGCATGCAAGTTTCAGCGCTTCAAAGTTTCAAAAATTGCTAGTTTCAACGCTTGGAAATGTCCAAGGTTCAAATAGCAATATCCACATTTGACTATTTACCAAAATTTCAACGCATGCAAGTTTCAGCGCTTGAAAGTTTCAAAGATTGCTAGTCTTAATGCTTGGAAATTTCAAGGCTTAAAATTGCCGTATCCAAATTTGACTATTTACCAAAATTTCAACGCATGCAAATTTCAGCGCTTGAAAGTTTCAAAGATTGCTAGTCCCAACGCTTGGAAATTTCAAGGCTTAAAATTGCCGTATCCAAATTTGACTATTTACCAAAATTTCAACGCATGCAAATTCAGCGCTTGAAAGTTTCAAAGATTGCTAGTCCCAACGCTTGGAAATTTCAAGGCTTAAAATTGCCGTATCCAAATTTGACAATTTCAAAGATTGCTAGTTTCAACGCTTGGAAATGTCCAGGGTTCAAATAGCAGTATCCACATTTGCCAATGTACAAAAATTTCAACGCATGAAAGTTTCACCGCTCGGCAGTTTCACCTCTCACAAGTTCCACTATCCGACACATCCTACAAAACGGACTGATATCCCTCGGGTAATAGATTTCATTCTCCGAACAGACCACTTCGAAACTATATCGGACGCTTATTTTTTCCCCGTGATTTTCAAACGCAGCACCCTATCCGCCACGTGTATCCCCGGTAACGAACGTATCGCGGACCCCCCGCGAGGTGGGGTTAAACAGCACGTTTAACCTCCGCCGTAGGTTTTCAGGATGGATCACGTGGACCTCCTCCATGATCGCGGATGGTCAGGTTATATAGGTATATATGGAGAGGCGTATCATCAGCGCCTCGGACGGACGGAGATGGTCTAACATTACCTCGCGTGGCCATAATACTGGAAGCGAGTTCGTGGCGGCCGCGGCAGAGCAAAACCGGAAACGATTAGTCAGATTACGTGATCGGAGGCACCGTTGGAGGACTGGGCTCGACTTGTGCCGCCTGTGCGCACCTATCCGTGCTAAGTAAGTGCGCGATCTTCTTGTATACGTGTGCTACCGGTAGTCACGTATATATTCTACAGGTTTCCTCCTCGTAGCCGCGTCCTGGAAGTCCCGAGGACTCGTTTGATTGCATTAAGTCGGTATCATGCTGCTCGTCCTCTCCTAGCGGGACGCACCGGCATCGCAACCAGTCGCCAGACCGGTAATCTCAAGTTTGCTAACACGGGGCAACGCTCGATAAGATTAGAAGTATAGCAGGAATAAACTCTCTGGTACCGATGTATTTCTATCCCGTGAGGGGGAAACAAATTGAATTAGGGAATTAAACTCTGAGAGGGAGACGTTGTTGGTACTGTCAGGGCAGTATGTTACGAGGAATCTATGCTGCGTGGTATATTGATTCTTCTTTGGATACCATTCGGGTTCAAAAGATTCTAATTAATTTAATATGCAAGTTTATATAGTAATAGGATGATATCGCGATTAGTATGAAAACAGTAGAAATCTGGTGAAAAGTTTTCCTATGGTCCCACCATATATTTAGGGGTTGAAATATTTCACGTAACATCCGACAATACCGTTGCCGTTTCGCCGGTACACGCAGCTACTTTAAACTCGACCATTCTCATGGTGTAAAGTGGCAATGGTGTTCTAGAAAAGCAATCAGAGACTGGTGGCAAAATTACAGGATACCGGGTACTGCGGTGGCCGCAGTTACACAGCTACGCTCCTGACCTGTTTTCCTCGACATTCGTCGGTTGCTTCAGACGGCCAGAATTTTTCCGTAAAGTGCCATTTGTGGTTCGTTACCTCATTTACCGGGAGCGTAACATTGTTGGGTGTCATTTTCCGTACGAATATTCTCTACCAACGCTTCTCAAGTTTCTTACGCTAGATTGCTGAGAGAATAGAGCGAAATGGGACCGGATTCTCCGGTGCCAAAGTATTTATTTGCCATTCTTTCGCGTCGTTTGTTTCACATACCTTACTCTAACCTTCTACCACAACTCTACTATACTTGTTTAATAATAAGAATTTTTAACACGATAGTAATCATTATTTCAACGTTGTAAATCCATCGAAATGGTTCGATTCGCCTAGAATCGATCGCGAATCCGATGCCCGGGATAATTGCGAGTAGAACTGCGAAACGGAATGATCGTCGGGCGGCACGTCGGTAAGGTGGATTAACATAAACACGGTTCATTATATCAGGACGCGGCGAATCCACGATGTTCGAGAGATTCCTCTTCTCTCGTTACGTTTCATGCGCGTAATCGCAGCCACTCCGCGTCCAGGACGACGTGCACGTCATGTTACAACACGTGCACCGGGGTGCAATAACGTCTATACACACGTTCAGAGTTCTCGGCTGGCAGAACGTTAGACGAGTTTCTGAATGTCGGGCCCCGAAGAATGACGTGCTTTCGAGAGTTCCCCCTACGGGCAGCTCGAGTCGTCACGAAGGTGAAGGTACTCGAAAGAACTTCAAACACTCGATCGTAAATAACCACCCTCGTGCTTAGGTTTCTATTATAATAGGTATGGAATATGTTACAGTATCATAATAACTCATGGTAAAACCTTTATAAATAATTCATACCCTCGAACGGAGTGAGTACCGCGACGGAATTCCGCGAAAGTTTTGTCACGATCGGTACGAAAAGCGTAGCAACGAATATATGTATATATATATATATATATATGTATATAGGGTATAAACGGTCGTGGTTGAAATAAAGAAATCCAAAATCACTTTGAATTTCATTGTTAAGGAAGTACTAAACCATCCGATGGTCGTGGGCGAGAAATTGAGAGCGAATATCCCGCTACGCGGTATTTTATCGCGTAACAATAACAATTTATAATAATGACGCGCGACAAGTGCCGGTTATATTATAATTTCGCGGACAACGAGCCGCTATAGGGAACGCTATTTATGGAGTATCGCGACGATATTTTATCCGCGACGAGAGAGAGAAGGTAACGAACGGTTGACGATAGATTCCTTTTTTTCCTTCATTTTTCCTTCGTATTTCTGTGTTTTTTTTTATTCTTCAACGAAATGACACCGTGTCTCGTGGGTGAAATTGAAAGGCGTAAGGTATAAGGTCTCCTCGACGATGGCTGTGCAACATTGATACACCTACGTGCCGTCGTACAAAGAGTACGACAGAGAGAGAGAGAGAGAAAGCAAGTGTGAGAGAGAAAGAGAGAGACAAACCGGCGGGCATCATTTTTCACGCGTCATCCTTCGACGATATCTTTAAAGCCGTTACAAAACCGAGGGCGCTCGCAAGAAGGTTTTGTTTTATAGCGTTACATCGGGAATTCTGAAAATTATGACTGCTGGAACGATCCGACGTTCGCAGTTCCTTACCGGTACTTCAAACTCTTCACCGAGGTAAAGGTACCTCCGAAGGGTTCAAGAACCCTTCTGTCACCATATATAACCGAGCCACCTTAAAGGTACGTACGTACACGCGCACCAACACGAAAGCAACGCCCGGTAAAAGGTGGCGGAACAAAATGTTCCTTTTTACGCGTCAACCTTCGACCCTCGTAACGATACCTCGAAGGGACATGCACGGACTTCGGACAGGCCCGATAGAGCGATAAGATTTTGTTTTATAGCGATTCATCGGAAATCTTTTGAGAATTACTACCGCGGCCGACGATGAAACTTACGTTCTCGATCCGCGCACCCTGCTTTACGGCTGTAATAACGCAGCGATATTTACGGCCGGTTTTATCGGGGCGATTGACAGCTACGTAAAATCGGACGAGTTACGTACCTGCGCCGGACACTCTTTTAGGAAAACTTTGTCGTTAATCGAATTTAGAGTCTTGGAGGAAATCGTTTGCCAAAGGACCGACAGTTAGGGAAATTAATTCTAGAACTACCGAGGATCATTTTGGTATCTCTAAAAACATTAAATAAATATATTTGGAGAAAGGGAATAATGGAGGATAATAAATTGATCGATTTAATTAATTATAGAGACACAGTTATGAAGAATTTGAGAAAACACCCTGTTATAAATTTAAGCTATTTTAGTAAGAAATTGATTTGGTACACGATATTTTTTTATGAAATGTCAATTATTAAAGTCTGTTTCAGAGCTAGATATGAAGTAAAAGATTGTTCTATCAAAGTAAATTCATTTTCTATATTTAGATTTGATTCTTGAATGAACGTGTCGCAGTAGATACGGCGGTAAAGGTCAGACTTAGGCGTGGAATGGTAACGCTAGATCGCAAAGTATGTTTCCTTTTACTCGCCTACAAGTTCTCGCGAATCATTCCATTAGATTTCCAAGTGTACTTTTAATTGACACCGTAATGGCACTTTGATAGAGGAATTTTTCATCGACGCCGATCGAGAGCTGTGGTTAATGATAATCTATGTGTTATTGACCGTGCCTTCGGGACTTAAAAATTGTTTACTCAATAATTGCATACGGCGCCGCGGTGCTACAATATGAAGTTGTCATTACTGAAAGATCCAGATCGACGATGCGGAGATCATCAATTGTAAGTTATGATCGAGCCTCGGCAATCTCGGCCTTGTATCGAACGTATCGTTCTTCGCGACCTTCGTTCACTATTTTTTTTGTCTCGTCTTAATCTTCTAGATAGATCATAATCGATCGTGTTTTTATTCGATGAGAATAATTATCCGTTGATTTCTGATCTACGTGAATTATTACGTTCGACACAAACAGGAATAATCCAGCCATAACTTTTCTCAAAATTTCATAAGCGTTCTTCGAAAATGAGAGTTTATAAATCACGATTTCGTTAATTCAAAGGAATTATGCGAATATGCCGTGGAATTCAGCGAAATAGCGGGTGCATCGGGCGTCGATTGACGTTAACGTGACGGAGGGACGATTTGAAAAAAACGTAAAAAAAAAACTTATGGCATGATTGCGTGTGCTGCGTGCCACGCAATCGTCGGCCGCGGTTTCAGAACACAAAGTACGGGTACGGATCTCGCCATTACCATAACCACTCCCTTTTCTGGGATGAGGAGGGCGTGACCAACGTGTAGTAGCATCGATATTGCGTAAGCCGGCATCTCGATTAATCGATTTCCTCCTCTAGAATCCGCTATTGATGTCAAGAGGCACGTGCTGCCGATGTGACGTTTCGCATACCGATTACTAAATTTGTCCCGCGGTGGACCACCTCGTTTAAAACCGGATTCGCATGTAACGCGTGTACTCGCGAAATGTGCTACGTCAACCCTTAATCGCTGTCGCAAAAAAGAAACAACACGACCGATACAACGAGGTCATAGTCGATTAAAAAAAAATAAAAATTGCAAATTTTCAAGTCATTCGCACATCGAACTTCATCCTATGACAATTGTGCAATCAGCGATAATATCTGAAGAAATTTTCACCTAACTTCGAAGTAGCATCCAAATAATAGAAATATAAACAAAAAATCAAAACAGAGGAGTATTTATCTCACAAGTTCTGTCAATAGTACACGATAGCGAAAAGAAATGTCATATAATTCCGAGAATATGCCATTGCGACACACGTCAGGTAAACAATTACGAGAAAAACCGCGGAATCTCACGCACGTGATGCAGATTCGATGGTAATTCTCATAGAGCGACGCCACTTTCGTGACAGCGACTCCGACGCTTTGTCTCATTTGCAAATACAATAAGTCGCGTTCCCTTGAACGCGGCTTCGTGCGCGGAATATTTCCGCGGACCACCGCGTCGACCCGGCGATTCACACGACGAAAGAACAACGGTGGGGAAATACCGGGAAGTTTGTATTGGCGAGGTGTTAAACCGCGGTTTAGAGCCCCTATGCAGATTTCACGTAAGAGGATTCTCGTGCAACCGACGGAGTCTCCGGTGTAACGAGACAAACATTTAACCGCACGGTCGTCCGTGTGAATGAAACGATGATCGATGTTGCTCGGGGGAATCTTCGGGGAACGCGACAACGTGGAAAAAGTTATTTATAATACGACTGTTCACCGGTCTCGCACCGCGGAAAGAACATAATTTCCCACATTTTCCACGCGTTCGCAGCCTGGGATGACATAAAACGTTCCGCCGTGGGCACAACGCGGTAATGATACGTTGTAGGATCATGTTTGGTGTATCGATGACTTCACAAAGAGTCGATAAACTATGGATTTTAGCGTTAATAATTTACCGGTAATCTTCTCAAATTGGATGCTTAAGCCAGGAAAAATTCGGGTAACGGTGAAACATCACCTGACTCCCGTTTCCTTTCCGTATTTCACCCTTAAAAGTTCTATTCTTTGATAATCAACTTACTTCCACAAAAAATTACGTATATTTTTAATTATTAATCATGAAATACTATCAATCCCATAATTTCTTGTACCCGTTTCCCATCAAAAACGTATGAATACCTAAGACAGTTCCATTCCCATGAAAATAATTTCACTCGTGGGGCTATTAAAATCCTCGCCGACAATTGATACGGGGCATACTGGGTTAAGGACGAATTACGATAACGACAGGTGCGATAGGCAAGTCCCGGGCGTCGTATAAACAGAAGAGAGAACATCATCAGAGATCGGCGAGCGTGTAGAAGGCCGATACGAGGCAGGGGATCGGTTGAAGCTAACGAGTGATAAACAACGATAAATTCCTCCCACGTAGGCTATGTATACCGCGGCGGATCTCGAGGGGTAATTTCAATGATCCTGCGTGCACCGGCCCGGCGTAAACGTGCCCACGAAGCTGATGCATAAATACCTATAAATATGACACGACGGGGCCCGCGGTAACGTTGAATATTAAATTACATTCTTAAGCAGCCCGACGCACACACCAGAAGGCAACACCGAACAGTACAGAAACCGCATCAAGTCTATGCGAGACTGATTAAACGCGGCTGCTCGATCGATACGATAAGAGATGGATATTAGTAAAATGAAAAGAAAGGAAAAATACACTGAAAAGAAAGACACACTTTAAACGAAAGTATGTTTGGGGTAGGTTATGACGATGGAAATGGAGAGTGAAAGGAAAATACACGGAGAGATACCGTAAAGTCTGTTCTGGGCATTCTTGAAACGTTTCACAGTCTGGTTCAGCCTGTACATCGTGGATGAAGAAAGAAAGAGAGAGGGGAGAGAGAGAGAGGAGAGGAGAGGAGAGGAGAAGATGCACACCACCGGAGGCTGGCGATGCTAATTATTCTGGTTCATGCGAGCAATTTGTCGAGTACCGGGAGAACGTATATTTAATACCCGCGGGGCTTCTGAAGCCTATGGGTATTTACATCTGTAGCGAATACCATGGCTGTAATGTGGGACGTCGAGAATTATCCATGGATTAAAGTGCGTCGTGACTGTTCAACCCTGGCCAAAGTATTCTACCGTAGAGGCTCTCGTGTGACATCGGATTCGTAAAACCCCCGCCTGGGACACACTGTCGTCGGGGATGACCGGTTCGGTGGGGAAAAAAAACATACACAGACACACACACACACACACACTTACACATACACACACACAAAATGTACATCGTGCAAAAGTACAGAAGGGAACTACGATTTCTTCGTCGACGTAACGGGAACCCAACCACGTTTCAGGTTGTACGTTTTGTAAAATTGATATTTCAGAAAACCCGTGGCAAACGTATCGCCGGCCTCACGCAGCGGGGGGTTCTCCCGCATTCCTGGGCGAATATAGAGGATGCTTGAATGTTAATAAGCAGTTATATCGAAATATATAATTGCCGGACGCTATTACCCCGTGGTCACAGTTCATCGTGTATATCCTTCCTTCTTTTCTCCCCTCGGCGATAATGAATCTTCCGCGAGGGTATCGTGATATTTCAAAACAAAGGGATTTCACGGCACGCGGTTTTATCATTCCGCGAATACCACGGCCATTCATTCGTTCGCGTATACGTTAGTCGAACCGTGGAATACTTGTAGGTAGGTATGTACATACATACATACAGGCAGGCAGAAAGAATCACCGGCGAGAGAGAGAGAGAGGGTACACACACAGTAGGTTATGAGTACCTTTGAAATTACGGACCACACACGCCGATGTACCGCGAATTTGAATTTCGATCTGGAAACGTAATAACCGTGTTTCCCGTGGATCCTCCGGTGGAGGATATACACGGGACCACCATCCATCGTTGGGTTTTCGTATTCCTGGTCGGTCGGTCGGCATGGACGTTGCGTTTAATGGAATAGAGGGGAAAAAAAAAAGAAATCATTTCCGAGACGCTGGAATCATCCGGAGCGTAGGAACTGCGCATCGAGAATTATTCCGCGATTACAGTAGATGTATGTATGTATGTATATATGTATGTATGTATGTATGTAGGTGCACTCCCGGTTTTGTAAATCAAACGTTCGTCGATAGAGGCAACCGTTTCCCGGGTAGCAATCTGAGGGATGTACCCGGAGGTTAACAGGACCTTCGGCTCGATTCTTCTTGCAGCTCGTAAGAAAATCACTCCAATTTCATCGTGGCAATACGTGATATTAAATCGGGGGCTAGAGCAAATCCCCGGGAGGGAAAAGTTTCATCGGCGATCGAGAAACACTAGCGAACTTACCCACGCAACGGAAGATTTATCGTATCGATGGAATCTGTGATGTTGGTTTCGCAATTCGTGTGGAGATTTAAAATTTAAATATAGTTATCGATCGTTTAATCAAATTCAATAAGAGTGACAATTTTCGGATTCTAATTGAAACGATATACCTTTTTGTAATTAAATTTCACGCCTTTGAAAGTGTTTTCAAGGTGCTATAAGTATTTTCAAGTTTGATCACGTGTACTTGCGGTAAAACATAAGGGAAAGTAAATTATCTATCTGGGAATCAAAGTAGAAACGAGTAAGTATAATTAGTTTGATATCCGAGACGAGGATTGCGATAAAATGAAAATAAATATTGTTCCCCGCAATTTGCATAGCCGTTTGCATATCTCGTTCCCATGTCATGTTTAGCTGAAATTCATCAGCCCTCGAGTATAATGGTGTATATCGATACCTGTCGAAGCGGGCGTTACGAAAGCACGAAGCATTTTCGTTATGAAATTCAGGTCGTATCGCTTGCGACGATGAAATTGTTTCACCGGGATTCCGTGGGTGTGGCTATTAAAATCTGTTATGAAAGAATTTCTTCCTAGCTGCCGCGCGCTGGAATTGGAGAATGTCCAAGACCCGACCTAACAGCGCGTTAGAAAATTCCGAGAACCTTATAGAACGGCCTCTTACCGTTTCACAATACGCGAACACAATTCATTTATTAAATCCTTGAACAAACTTCGCGTTACCGTAGTCTCTGACCCGCGCGTGCTAAAATCTCCGCGAGGTTTTCCCGCTGTGAAAGTTTGCAGAAAAATTCATCTTTTTCCAGTCGGAAACCCGTGAAAGAATCTTTTCAGGTATTTGAAAGAAAAAATGTGAAAAAACAGCGGTTCGTTCAGAGTCCCAGTGTCTTTGATGACACTTTGCAATTAGTACTCGCGTTCTATGTCTCGCGAATAAAAGAACCATTGGGAAGTATGTACGTTTTGTTGAAACGAGATACACCACGTTTTAACAAGTTGTAAGTGTACACGGTAAAGGACAATTATCCCCTCCACCCGCAATTTCGCTGTCCTCTCTGGCGCATAATTTTGAGTACACTCTTCATTTACGTGCGACTTACGATCATTCGATCGGACATTTACACCTCGACCTTGAAATTCCGAGTGACGCCTGGACGTAACTCCGGATCACGAAACGCCATAATCGCCGTTGCATTCACGATCATTCTGCCAGGTATTGCATATTCTTCCACGACCTTGCGAAAGTTTTTTAAAAATCTAGTAGGTTTTTAAAAAAAGAGGGAATATGACATCACCAAAATTTTTGAGATTTTTAACATATCAAAACAAAATTTTAAAAACACGTAAAAATGATCACCTTTTTTATTACTTTAATTTACAATTTCTTATCCAATTACGATAGACTCTCGGTAAAATACTACTATCGTTTCCGATAACTTTCATATCCAACGACTCTCCATCCAGCGGTTCCACCGGGGGAAACTTATCGAGAGCGAAAGTTCCCCGTTCGTTTTAACGAACCTCACCTGGACTTCGTCGCCCAGTTTCATTCATCCACTGAATTTCTATCGCATTCCCGGCACGCACGAAAGAAACTCGCGTCGCCTGGCGTGCGGATGTGACTAAAAAAAAAAAAGAAAGAAAAAAAAGTCACACGGATCCCGGGGCGACCTTCGATAAATCGATACGGGCGGCCGATGCACGTCGACGGCATGCCGCGAGCTGCATCTGCTACGTGAACGTACCCGTACGTGCCGCGAAGAGTGATAAGGCATTTACAATCGATACCACAACGACCTCGAGAAGGTGTCGGCGAGTCAAAGTGGCGACCGGCCACGAACTCCTCGGAGATATCTAGTCCTACCCGGAGATAACGCTTAAAAGCTCCGGCGCATCTTTTATTTTTCGCGGAATCACGCGGCAGCGGCGGCGGCGATCGGGAATTTCGTCCGTTCGAAATTCTTATCAAAAGGAGAGCTAATGCGAAAGCTGGATAGGCGACAATTAACGTAACGTGGAATTCGAATTTTATTGTCCCGTTGGATCGTGTATTGTACGAGGGGAAGAAACTCGAGTGGTAAACCCAACTTGTTGGTAGAGTGTGTTCTATTATAAATGAAATTAATTAACATTGCCCTGGGATCCTTAAGTATCGATATTTTCACGGATATAAGAAAAACGTATGATTTTGTTCGAGATACGGTGCATGTACTTGGTTTGTCACTTAAATCGCAAACCCATACATACTAAGTTTCTATGTGTACCATTAGGGTACCCTTCGAATAAACGTAACGTACGTTCGGAATGAAAAGCTCGCGACTAAATCCGCGGCGGAGATATATTTCCATTGGTTTTATTAAATACCATCCGGTGGACGCGTTAAATTTCTCACCGGGCTGATATCGCGACGGACGGTTTTTAATGGCCGCGTATTCGAGCGGGGAGTAATAGAAATTCAAGCAAACGATAAAATCAATTGCGGGACGCGATTTAGGCTCGGCGTCGTTAAGACACGCGTTACGTTAAAGGGTCTATACGTGTGACAAATATGAGCATCGGAAATCGTTGCCTGAATACAGAATAACGCGTATCAGCGTTTTATTACGTTCAAGTAGAAGAACGGTCGCCGGTGATATGGCTGCGCGAAGATATCGAGTCCGGTCCCGAGATAGCACCTAAAAGCTCCGGAACGTCGTGGAGTAAAAGCTTCGACTCTCTCTCTCTCTCTCTTTCCCTCTCCCCCTATCATTCCGATGCACGTATAAACGCGAAACACACGATTATCGAAAACCGACTAATACGAAACGTAAGTAAGCCGTAATTAATGCACCACTCGAAGTACCTTCGACTGGGGGTTATACATTGATATTCAATGATCGTAAGGGCTAATGTGACCTTTGAAATTTAATGTATTTCCAACGATAATGGGTATTAATTTAATGAGAAAAAAATGTCATATTATGATTTTATATTAACTATCTTTTCTATCATTTTCAAAATAAAATTTCCATTTTACCGAAGAATCAGGAAACCTTATAACCACACTCATTTCGTTTCTATTTTCGCAAATGAAAAGTTCCATAGTACAGAACCTCTTCCGCAGGGAAGAACAGCAAAGTAGTTTCGTGCCTCGCGGAAATAAGTGTATTTATATGCGAGTCTCTCCCGCCCGGAACGAATTCGACGGTCAGCTCTATATATTCGGTCATAAACAACGGTGGGAATTCCTCGTCAGTCATAAATCGCGTGTTCACGGTGTTCGATGCCTCTCGTTGGTTCTTCGGCGAACAAGTCGGCTCCTCTTCGGCAGCCGGACTCACACGCTCGTAAACGCGCGCCTACGGTACGCACGGAAATACACGGGCACGGGTTTTAATACCTGCGGGGCCCGGCCGATGGTGAACTTTCGATTTCGCGCCTCCCTCGCCTTTCCAAGATTTATGCAAATCCGGAGGCGCGCGGCTTAAGCGAAATGGAGTCTGCCTCGCTACCGCGGCCGGGGAGAAGAAGTAGAAGAAGCTTTTGCCACGCCGTGCGCAACGACGAGGAGGCCATGGAAATCCCCGGGTACAACGTATTTCTGGCTGTAAATCAACGGGTTATGCATAGAGAAGGTAGCGCGGACTTACTTCCGCCCGACACGTTCACTAACGTGCCTTTTCACCCACTACTGCGAGTGACTTAAGTCGCGCTCGCGGCTGTCTTTTCTTTTTTTCTTTCTTTCTTTCTTGTTGTTGTTGTTTTTATGGGGATTTTTTAGCGATGAAACGCGCCGCGAGAATAGTCGAAAGGTTACGCGCCGTATTAAAAGTAAAGTTATCGAGGTGGGTCAAATGACCGGTTTCAAACTTTTTGATATTATACCTGCACGCAACGTTATAGCTTTTAACCTTAATTTGTTTAATGAACATAAGGGAAATACAGTTCTTTATGCCAAATTAATTATTACGTGAAATCAATTGGAAAAGTTATTATTTTGATGAATTCTGTCGGTAGGTTTAGTGTTAATGGCGCTTGGGTATCGCGATTTTAATTTTTGCGATGTTTATTTGGAACATCCATGGGTAAGAATTTTGTGTGATTAAAAGACTTTTCTGTGATTTAGTTAATTAAAAAGTGACAATAAAGAACGGTAGTGTTAGTATTCCATGGACGGTGGAGAACGTTGTAAATATTTGTAGAGCATAGAATCATGAAATCCCTCGATCGGATTATAATGGAACAATCGTTACACATTTAGCTTACTAACTATTTGTCCGTGTTCGTGGTAGTACAATTTAGACATCAGTACAGTTTGCTCAACTTTCTCCGGCGTTATTGTAAGTGCTAGTTAAACTGGCATGACATTTGTGGTTACAAACTGCCGTATAGCCGTTTTATTGGACGATAGCGAGGAAAATAAAAACGTTTCATAGACGCCTACGTTTCGCCTCGGATCTACATTTCGCAAAAATCCAAATAAATAGTGGAAAAAATAACCTACCAAAAAAAAAGAAAATCCCTCGAACAAGTATCCACAGCCAAGGGATAAAATGTTAATTGTCAACACTTGTTACGTATGCGTGCGCGATACGTGCACGTGTGAGTATTTTTAACACAAAATTACGTGTATGACATAAACGTTTACGGCATCGTTCGCCCGAAGGAATTTCAGTTTGAAAAGCGATTCTACGGATTCTTTCTCGTGGTACGGCACTCCCACGGTTTCGTGGAGTCACGAGCGCGCTTTCACGCGATATCTACCCGGCCGCCCCTATAAAGATAGACATTTTTTTTTCCCCGTCGTCTACTCGAGAAACTCTGCTAGATGCTGCGAGCGCATAAACTTGGACACGGCC
Organism: Mimumesa dahlbomi; assembly: GCA_917499265.3. Classification (NCBI taxonomy): domain Eukaryota; kingdom Metazoa; phylum Arthropoda; class Insecta; order Hymenoptera; family Crabronidae; genus Mimumesa; species Mimumesa dahlbomi. The sequence goes on along the minus strand of OU824113.1, from coordinate 2,304,771 downwards.
GCACCTGATAGACACACCGATCCTACTCGACGTTGATAACGTTCAGCGTCGAAGGGAACTCGGCTGGAAACAAAGATCCGAGCACGTCTATCGAGAGTTACGTAGAAGGCGTGTGAGTTAGGGAAGGAAATTAGGGGACTCGTATTTTGTTTGGTATGGTTGTCCATGGGGGTCTAACAACTGGAAACTTTTGTCTTTTTGAATATTATTTCTAGTTTCAGAGATGTCCATCTGAATATTACGACATCGTATTTCAAGGGAGGTTTTATTTTTTTATTGTGTTCCAGTTTTTTGGCGAAATTTAAAGGTTACGAATTTTTGCGGTTTTGGTTTCTTGGACGTTATTCCTATAATTTTAGAGACGAATCACGCTCGGAATTTCCTCTTTTCGGTTCTCCGAATTTTTCTATTGATTTCGTTAATATCGATCCAAAGGTGTCACCGGACTTCCCACATTTGTTTAAACGGTGACTTTACGTGTCGCAACGAAATTACATTTCCGACATCAAGCATATAAATATTCATATCCCTCGAAAACCCAGGGATTCCATCTAACAGAAACAAAATACATTCGCCCAACCGCAGGAACGATCCGAAATAAATTAATATCCCTCGATCCCCGGGATTCAACTGTAAACAAAAAAAAATAGAAAAGCAGGAAGGCTGTTCATCGGAAAAATCCACGCTGATTAAATCTCAACCTTCGACCTTTAAACTCTTCCACCTCCGTGTATCCTTCGTGTTCGTACAGGATATCGTCTTCCGCTCATGCCTGACGCTTATCATCAATTAACATTGGTAGAAAGATTATTCTGTCAATGTGGATAATGGGAGGGCGCAAGATTTATGTGCATAGAAAGAAACCGGTATAATCGAAACGTTCCAACTGTAATTCAAAACATTACGCCAACCGGCGAAACTGACGGTTTTTTTTCTCTTCTCTTTTCTTTTCTCTTTTCCACCGACGTCGACAACACCTCTTTAACCGACGCCCCCGCGACTACGTTCCTCAATTAAATCCTCCACGTCCTATCGAACTGACACCTTGACACACAGACGGTTTTCCAATACGATCGTAAAACACGCGGGAGCGCACGCGATCCGCATGAAAACGACGACGATTATTATTATTACTGCTATTATTATTATTATTATTATCATACCTCGGGCAAGATCCGGCGTAGCCGGGAGACTTCGTTAGCGATCCATTGTGAACAGATGTAATCGTTACACGTTTTACTTTGCATAACGTCTTACGATGGTAGCCGCGGGTAAAATAGAGAAACAGCGACAACGCACGGATGGAAGAAGAACAATAAGAACAAGAAGAACAAGAAGAACAAGAAGAACAAGAAGAACAAGAAATAGACAGTAAGAAAGAAACGTATCTTTCGATTGGTCAGGTACACACGACTCGGTACCGTTGTAGCTGTAACAACGTCGACGTAATTTCGTCCCACGCCGCACCCGGGTTTCTTGCGTTCGTAATTCATGCGTTTTTCATCGGGTAAAAGAAAGGAGAAAATAAATAAATAACAAAAACAAAACAAAAAACAACCTATCTATCTACGGCGTTATGCTAATACGAGGCTCTCCGGCGTTATTCGCGGTCGTATGTCACTGACCACCTCCACCAGCTTGAATAATAGACTTCTCGTTCTTTCTAGCCGTCGTCATTGACGGAAGGGTGGTACCACTGGTTTCGTGTAAGTACCACTAGCCATTTTCTACGGGATACTCGCGGATATACGAGGAATTACGGACCGGGACGATATTAAATTATAATTCACGGCACGCTCTGCTGCGTTACCTCATACTTTCCTTCACTATTTATAGGCTGACGCTCGACCGTTCCTATTTGCGGGGGAGCGATGGCTACGAACGGACATTGGGAATCCCGTAGATTTCGTTAGATTTTGGAAACGGGGTTGGAAATTGGTATTTTATGTAAATTTTAACGCTTCGACTACTGACACGTGTTCTATTGTCATTCTAATCGAATTAATCGCATTGCGACGTGGAGACGTTGAAAATGCTTTGAGTTTTTTGAGAAATAATAATCAAAATCTTTTTAATATATGTTTAAATTTTCATATTAATATCTCACTTAATTTAATAGCTACAGGAAATTAATACGAAACCTAATGACAGTTTAGGTACATATTCTTATCGGATCCGAAAAACTGGGAACCTTTGCAATTGATTTCAGGTAACAGTTAATTTGGCATAAAAAACTGTATTTTCTTTATATCGATTAAACAAAATTAACGTTGAAAGCTATAACGTTGTATATATAGGCACTTTAATACAAAATTTGAAAACGGTCATTTGACCCACCTCGGTAGGCTTAGTATTAAACGTGGCTATCAGAGTTTAAAGAAATGAAACTGTGACACCTGTTGATTGTATAATTCTCGACGTTCGACAATCGACGTAACTTTTCTAAAATAATTTTCCGGAGTTCTCATGGGAAATGAAAGATTCTAACGAGTCGACAGTCACGTAGTGATTCGTGAATCCTTTCACCAGTCCTCGCGTCAGTGTCGGCGACAGACGAAAAATGCGACGGCTCAGTGTTTTACAAAGTGCATTGTAATCTTCTATAGAAAATTAAATGCTTGGACGGAATCGGACACGGTTCAAGTCGACCGCTTCCTACCCGCACTAAGACGCGGTTTCATTGTTAAACCGCCACTGCCACCCACAAACATCTGTTACTTTCTTTCTGCGGGCTTAGGTTAAATCACCGCCGTACCTACTACAACCTGATTACATATGTACACACTTGGGGCTCCGTGTAAATAAGCAAACAAATGCGCGTACTCGTATCCCGGCGTCTCACCGCGGCAGGAAAATCACGGATGTCGCAAGGGAACTTGCGAAAGGGCAAATCAGAAAGAATCTAGTAACGTCAAGTACGTTTTAATTGACGATAAATACTTTTCGATATCGACGCCGCGGAAACAACGTTGAAAGTTTATGAACACGAGTCCCGTATATGTATTACCGTACGAATCATTTTGCATCGAATATACATATGTAGATTACAATCGTTCCACTCATCCATGGGAAACGGATTGGATGGAATAAAACGTGACGACAGAAGTTGTAAACCATGACAATCGCACGTAGCATTTAATTGCTAATAAATACTTTTCGATTTTGCATGCTACAGAAACAACAAGTTGAAATTTATCGATGATAACCTGCATCCAGTTGCGAATGATTTTCCATTGAATATAGATTCTAATTGTTCGCTCATCCGTGGCAAATAGATTGGATTAAATAAATCTCGTATCTAACGAAAGAAGTTGTAAACCGTGACGACCGCAAGTAGTAGGCTTTAATTGATAATAAATACTTGTTGATTTCCATGCTACAGAAACAACGTTGAAATTTATCGATAATAACGTGCGTCCATGTGGGAATGATTTTCCATTGAATATAGTCCTCTAATCGGCCACTCATCCATGGGAAATAGATTGGACGAAATAAATCCCATATCCGGCGAAAGAAGCTGTAAACTGCGACCGCCATTAAACTGTACCAGATTTTCCATGCCATTCCGAGAATATAATTCTCGTTTCTATATTCCAGCAGAATGAAATCGACCGATTTACGGTCCATTCGCGAGATCCTCTTTCTTTCTCCGTCGATCGAATTCTATTCGATTCAAATAGCCTGTGCTAACAGTAACAGTACGCACCGTGGAACAGCTCGACGGCGTACGTCTCGAACAATGCGATAAATAATGCCCCCCGGGTGTCTCTTCCGGTCTCGTTAAAAATAAGGGACGAAGGGTGAAAAACCTTTTAAGTCGCGCGTTCGATTAAATCCGCGAACGGATTTCGAAACCGATCGGAATCGACGTTGACCTTTTTACGCGGGCGATCCTTTTTAATTCGAGATCGTAATTCCGATAGGATTTCGCGCCGTGCTATCGATCATCGCGCTGCCGAACGTGATCGATATATACAATATCGACGCAATCATTGGAACGCCGAGCGTGGTTTCGATTCTGCGGAGTGTGTGCGGTTCGTTAAGCGATACTTGCGCGGCGAGGTTTAATGAATTTCTATCGGCACGGATATTAGATTCAGTATCTTTTTTTTTTCGGGAATTTTGTTTAATTGGACCTGGTGTTCCGATGTTACTTTTACCCTTGATTTATTGGACGGGTATAAAGTTAAAGCGACTGGTACCGAGAGTAAGTGTAGTGGAAAAACACATAGTGTACTCTAAATACCACGAGATGTGTATGTATAGATAGTTTCGTCCGTAGATCGTATGTACGTAGTGTTCGTGGTATTTGTTTCACTCGGGAACGTCGAGTGATATGATGTAACGTGATATTGATCGGTTGAAAGTGAAATCGATTGTTTGATTGATTCGCGGATAGTTGATTGTCAATATCGAATTTGGTACATTGTCTCGGTTAAACACTGTCCGCTTTGTCTCTCGTTAATAGATCGTGTACAAATACCGTAGCTTTCTCTATTGATAAACGAAGTAGAAAGTAATCGGACCAGCTTTTAATATTCATTCTACCGCAACAGCCTCTAACTTCGCCTTAACACTAAACCTACCGACAGTTTAGGTACATATTCTTATCGGATCCGAAAAAATGATAACCTTTGCAATTGATTTCAGGTAACAGTTAATTTGGCATAAAGAACTGTATTTTCTTTATGTCGATTAAAGAAATTAACGTTGAAAGCTATAACGTTGCATATAGGTACTTTAATAAAAAATTTTAAAACGGTCATTTGACCCACCTCGATAGGTTTAGTTTTAAGTCTACCGCTCCCTTCGATTCTCACGATTATTAATTACTTCATCTCTCTCGATGCTACTAAAATAAAGTCAAAATGAAAATTCCATTTCTTCATTCACTCACACTAAATTTCTCCCTCGGAAAATTCAAGGCTGTACTGTGCTCAGCATAACCCCACGCGAATTAAATCCCATAATGGTACATCCATCAAGCACATTTCGCGATACAAATCAGATAATAATAATTCCCCCGGACACGAGTGGTCACGTACCACGGTGAAACAAGTGTGAAGTTGCACTCACCAGGGTAGCCTTCCGGGATGACAATTTCCGGGCCCACTTTGACGTCGTGACGGTAACGATGCATCAGCAGGGTAGCCGTGACTCTGAGCGATCTCTGTTGCTGTTTGTATAACAGTATCGGTCTTCCACCGGCACCTTCGACCCTGACCACTCTCGGTAATGAGAATCTGTCCAGGAACTCGCGCAGAGGCATGAATCCGGCCCCGGAGTTCGCGGCTTCGGCGGTCGCCTCTCGCGAACTTGGCAGTGAATCGTCACCGGTGCCGGTGGCCTCGCCACTCGACAGGGTCGAGAATTCACCACTCGACGACATATTTTTTTTTTCGTTCGACACACAGTTACTACTTGAAGGATTCACGTACTCATGGACACTGGATGCGGGCCACCGAGTCCTTACTGGAGATTATTTTTTTTCTGTCGTCGACGACCAACGACTCGCAAGCGTTTTAGGAACGGAACGTCTCCATCCTGGAAAAAGTATTGACAATGTAATGGGTGAAATGGATGTAAGGTTTCAATTTAGTAGGTAGAATCATTTGGAAGGGGTGAAATTATGGACAGTTATGTTGGATTCGTGTGTTAGGAAATTTTGCTGCGACATTATTGATTTAGTGGGGTAATGGTTCTTGAATAGTGTTTTTTTATGGTTTTTAATGATCGTTAGGATAGCCATAAATGATTATCGTTATTTAATAGATAGTGTTGTTGTAGGGTAAAATGTGATAAAGTTTCTTAGGCGTCGGAATTTCGAGGCGTGTTTTGAATGAACGGTATCTTTTTTGCATCAAAAAAGATATTATAACGCTCAACCTACCAAGGTCGGTTAAACGACAGTTTTTAAAATTCCGATTTAAAATTCTGCGTTCAACGTTACACGTTTTTAAAATACTTTTCCTTATTATTTCCCCCTCTAGAACAAGTATCACTTTCATTTATAAACATTCAGTAGAAACATCTACAAATAAATTATCTACACGTTTCTTATCAAACACACTGAGAAAAATAATCTTCCCAACTGCCCAACAATTCAAAAAACACGCTGGATTATCAATTTAAAACACTCTCATTAATAATACAAACACACCGCGGGCGGACATAAATTAGACACATAATTTCAAGCTGTCGACAAGACTACTAAATCCGTAACCCCGAAATGTAGTCCCCAAGTCCTCGTGCGGACTTGTTGAACAAGAAACGAGCAACAGAGCCGACAATGAAATACAAAACGCCACCGGATGATGCGCGGAAACGAAATTTTTGGCGCGATAAATCATCCTTTCCGCGGAACTTTCCTCGCGTAATATATTACCCAGGCAACAACAACGTCACGGAGGTGGGAAAACGTAGCCCTTTTCCCCTAGCCGGCATGGAATTCGTTATTCCGCGAAGCGTGGCAGCCTTGACAGTGATTCGCCAGCGGCAGAGTATGTCTGAGCTAACGAGTGATTATGCTCTGGGCGCCTTGACGATGATGGTGATGATGATGAATTTATGACGATGATTATCTCCCGTGGCATACCGCTGTGTCGCCACTGGTGTTTGTCTTTCAGACAAGGGATTCAGTATGGTTGGAAAAAAAGGGTGAGGTGGGAGGAGGGGAATGGGGGAAAAGGAGACAAACGCGAGAGGAGAGAGGAAAAAAAAAGAAAAGAGACGGCAACGGAATGACAAAATAGCCTGGTTCGCTTGCTACTTAAGGATTGTTCTCGTGAATGGCGTTGAAATACGTTGTAACCCGACAGTGCACTGACGGATTGACTTTTAAGTGATTTCCTGAAAGACCGGAAAACTTAAGGTACCCTTGTAGCGCGAGTAAATTACTTGTAGAACATTGTTCGGTCGATGCAGATCTCATTTTAATCATGGTAATTAAATCTGTACTCCAATTTTACGTTACTCGTATTTCACTGAAGTTTTACGACAGATATGAATATATCTGGTCTACTCGAATTCTATATTCGCGTTTCTCATAAATTTTCAATCACTTTTTTTTTATCTTAGAAACAAATATACACGGTGTATTTAAATCGTTATATTCGCGATTTAAATTCAAGTGAAACTACGGATTCTAAAGGGCGAATCAAAAGTCACGGGCCGCAGAATTGCCACGTGATTGATACCGAGTCGTCAGTAGGTGCGATTCGCGCGTAATTAGAGGCGATGATTCGAATGAGTATTTACGTAACCCCTCGCGCTCGTAATCGGCCACGAAATGCAAGTCTCCCGGGTGACTTGCACCAGGTAACATTCTTCGGGTACACGTACCGCGGCAACATTACAGACACCGCATACGAATGACGAGAATTAATATTCTACATATGTAAGATATGATGTGCGGAGACTCCGGGCATTATCCACGGTTCCGGTCATGAATACACATGAGGAGGCATTTTTTTTCTCCTCCCCCTCCCCCTCGTCCACCTTTTTTCTTTTTTCGAACCCCGCGAGAGAAGCTCTTGTAACCCGGAGCCACTCATTATTTGCGATAAAATGTTTTCACCGCGAAACAACCTATACCGTCCGTGTAATGGAGATTTAATTACCCGTGACTAAAGCGACCATAACGTATATATTGTAAATTATTACAATAAACGAACGTATCGTGTCAGGCCCGACGAATATTTCGGCGAAACCGTTCGCTCGATCCTTTTTGCAAATTTTTGAACCGAGATCTTGTTATTCAACGTTGCACGCTTTGTCTTTGTGGTACACGTTTCGTAATTCGGTATGTCCAGCTGTTTTTTATGGTTCAAACGTGCTTTATATTCCACCGTGACTTTCGTCTCTTGAACGTAATTCTTTCGGTTTTTTTCTTCCTGTGTACGCTTTTTTTTTTAGACATTTTTGTCATCCGTTACCGTTTAATGTAATTGTTTAGATGAAAACTTTCGTGGCGCTTTCATTCCGCGCGAAACGGAGCCGCAGAAATTTCACCGCTCCTTTTACGGTTGTTTCTCGGCTACGTAAATCAACAACGTCCGTCACATGTAACACGTGTGATGGTCGCGTTTCACCAGGTGATAGGACGGCGTGACGTAAAATCAGTGCGCGGCGTGAAAAGAAATTAATTCGAGTGAACGTTCGTTCTTTCGGCAATTAAGTGATGTTCGAGGGGGGTTAAAACGATGGAAAAAAAACGAAGGAAAAAAAACACTCTCACACACACATACACACAAGCCTCGGTGTCGGGTGCATAACAGATCGAGCGAAGTGAAAGTTCAGATTTAGCAATTTGCCCATTAGCAGCCGCGCTAAGCTGGAAATGCTTTATGTTTTCCGCGTGATGTTATTTTGCACGTCCCTGACGTAATTTTACGCGAAACGCGAACTATGTAGCTAGAAGCGCGGAACGTTCGAGCGGATTTAATTAACAGCCAGGAAAGTTAACACACACGGGGTCTTACTTTCTTGCGATGAAGTAATTAACGAGCGTCGAGCGGAATAAGAATAATAATCGTTGAATTAAATATTATTAGAATCGCATGTAATTTCAATAAGCGAAAATGTTTATCAAACAGAACGCCAATTAAACGACGGGCATACTAGTGTTACTGTTAATGGAACAGAACTATAAACAGCGAAATTCTCGCGGAACTTTAGCAATCGCGTGATAATTAATTTACCGACGTTGATAACACGGTTAATTCCCGTTCGATCGCGCGGAAACTGTACGCGAACGAACCGTCGAAATCACAGAGTTTCATTAACCGCGATGACAACACTGAATCGCGTGAAAATCAGCGAACAAAACGTACCGCGAAACCGCGAGATCTTTACCCGTCTCGATCGATACGATCTCTCTTGTCACGTGAAATCGCAGAAAATCACAAAAACCTCACCAGAATTTCCCAAACAGAAACTACCTTATATGATCTAAAAAACATAAAAAAAAACACACACCCACCTTCCGTAAATTCAACCTCATCCGCCCGTGTGTAAAATCCATCAAACGGGATCAACCACACGCGCAAACACTTGCACCGATCCAGTGATCCATGCGCGAACATCCCATCCGATCATTGTATCGATCAAACAACCATCCGTGATTCGAATGAAAAAAAAAACAGACAAAACAGAAAAAAAAAGAAAGTAATCCTATCCGAGGAAAAATCTCGTAATTTTCTACCCTAATTGTCGCGATTCACGATTCAAATTCCGCGGTGATGGTAAATCGTTCAACTTTTCGATAGCCGGGTGGTGTCGACGATCGTGAAAACTCGAAGGACTCTCGATTTTCTCGATGGACGCGGCGCGATCGATCCATCGATCGATTTCCAGGCGTGCTGCGAGCGCCCCGACGCTCCGGACGAGATCGTGCGACTGAAGCTTACGAACCTGGGGGACGGTCCGCTACGCCAACCGTACCCCCACTTCGTGCCGGTTCAAATAAACTGTATCGCGCAGGCTCGCGTGCTCGCGAGAATCTTTCCCGGGCTCGTCTTTTATTATTTTTTTTTCTCTCTCTCCCCCCCGTCTGCCCCTTCCGTTTGCTTTTCTTTTCGTGCCCCTCTCCCCCCACCCCTTGCGTCCTGGTTTCCCGCGAGCACCAGGTACGTTTCCTCTTCCGCGCGATTTCCCGGGTTCATCGCCGCGAAGTCGTCCCCACCGAGTTACCCGGGGGGATTTTCCTTTTGTTCGGCTTTCCACGGGTGAAAAACGAAACTGTTGTAATTATCGGGGATTGTAATTATTAGTCTGTCGGTGGAAACGAACCTTCCGACGGGCTGCCTCGTTACGTGGGGAACGGTGAATCGATAAACGTATGAACACGTTTGATTATTTTGAATTAAAAAAAAAAAGGGAGACACGTTAAGGTGTTCCGGAAAAAAAAAGAATTGGGCGATATGGAAATAATAATTATATTGATGACTCGGACAGGTAATTACGTACCATTGACCCGACGATGGGAAGCACGTCTTAATTACAGTCTACGTACTCTAATTAATGGACTCCGAATTATATAACCGGTCTAAATAATTAACGTACGTTACCGCGTCGTAATTTAGAATTTTCCACCGCGACGCGGCGGAGCCCCCGACGACGTGACCGTGCAATTCGCAACGAATTACCTTAAACAGTAAAATATGCTTTCATAATCGGTACATGTTTCACCCGATCGTAAGCGATCACGTTGTTACAACGGCTAATTAAAATTCCCATCGGCCTGAAAAACCAACGGCACGGTTCTTAAGCGACACGTAATATCACCGGCGACTAATTACAGGCATCGATGTAACATATATCGCTTAAACGGTTTATTGCGTTATATGTTCACCATATGCTGCTCGAGCATATGGTGTGTGCCACTTTCCACAAATCCTGATGGACCGCTATCCAATGCGTTATTTAACAATTGGTAACGAGCAAGTGTATATCTCTCTCTCTTTCTCTCTCTCTCTCGCTCTTTCTCTTCATGGGTTGTTCGTTTACCTCCGACACTTATTACAACTGTTTACCCAGCTATGTCTATATGGGTAACTAACGCTCGTTTGTCGAAGGTTACGGTGCACCTTGACCTCGCTCACGCGTTCATACGTCATCGTCTTTTTCTGTAAACCGTATCCTAGATATTTCCTGCCCGAGGTTCTACGATCATCGTCATTAATAAACCATAGAAATAGGGTCGATCGCGAAGAACACACGGTGATTGCGTAACTGAAAATGCATCGCATTATCGGATTCACTTACCCACACACGTTCGTGTTACTTCCAAGAAACTTGTAATTTCGTACGGATATAATTGAAAGAGCAATTATCTCGCGAATTAGCACGCGGTAAGTAACCGAGCAACGGTGTCCGCGATAATTTATGAAAAATAAAAAGCGTCGAGTCGAAACTATGAATAAAGTTTCTCTATGAATCGAATTTATCCGTCGTCCCATCTGCCGCGTCGCGGTCATAATAATTGATCGCAGGAGACAAGTTAGTATTCCCGTTTATTTCATATCATTGTGATTCCAGCGTACTTTCACATTCCGCGACGTTGTGTGTCCCGGCACCTAATAATTATCCCGGTATGCTGGAATATTAATGCCAGTGTTTAGACGAGAAATGTTGCACGAGTGTCATTGTCTCGGTAATTGCCCTTTGAGGGATGATTATTGACTGGCTCGCGGTGCTGATTACAGCGACGAGCAGCGACGCGTCTCATTATGCTCATTGTAACGGTCTATTAATACGTTTCTTATGCTAGCTGGGTCGGATCGGGTCAGGGATCGATAAAAAAGATTTTCCGTTTCTGCATATTTTCACTCCTAATTGTACCTGCATGCACAACGCCGCGGTATATGTGTATGTGTGTGTGTGTCGAGTGTTGACAGTTTCCTATTAGAAACTTCAACGGAGAGAAGTAAATCAAATCTACCTGGGAAATCAGGTGTGTCATTGTTGCGCTAATTGAATTCTACAGTGTTTCCATATATTATGTATACACAACATTAACACTAGATTTACGGACCGAGCCAATTTGACTCATTCAAAATTTGATTACTATATGTATATAAAACTTTAATATTATTTTCGAAATACATACGTTGGTTTTTAGTTAAATAATGAAACATATGTAAATGTTAATTAACACTTAGTGAATTATATTAGTATATTAGTAAAGTATACTTCAGTAAAAGTAGGTATATAATCAACATCCGTAAATCTAGCGTTAATTGATATGATTAGAATTGTTACTCACACATAATGATCTGTCTATTTGTAATCGATTTACAAATTGAATTCGCTCCCGTAATTATTAGGTGTAGAAATGAGTTTTTCCCAATAATTCCTGAATGATTAGAATTTTATTCAACAAATGGTAAAAATTCCTTGAAATTCCTCGCAAAGAATTTATGTATACACTTAATAAACATTATCCGTGGGTCGAATTCGCCTCGGTTAAAAATTCCCTCAGAATGCGTCGATCGATCGTCGAGAGGAATCGTCGAAATAACGACTCTATTCGCACCGACGTCGATATTCCCCGAGAGAATCGCCGGTCCAGCTACCACGGCTGGTACACGGAAGCATATCGTACATCGCTGCAAGACGGATGACCTTCCGAAGGTCAGCGCCTTTGCTCTCCTACGTCGGTGGATGTACTATACCACACGTACACAACATACGAATCCACAGGTTATACGTATACAAACATATATTTATTTATATGTACATATAAACGTATATACATATATATTATATATTTCTATATATATGTATATATGTAATGTATGTGTTCAGGCATCCTACGCTTTCATATAAGGCGCTGCCGATGGAAAGAAACTAATTGGTATCCCTGCCGACTAAATATAAAATGGCAGGTCGTGTAATGACATGGAAAAGCATCGGTTAAACGATTCCTGCGTTTCTTCCGCATGTATTCGTCGTCGTTAACTGACGTATAGTATGAGGATCGTAAGTTGTCCCAGAATGACTCTCACGCGATCGATTAACGGCCCCCGTCGACGAAACTCGAGGAAGATACCGTCTAAGGGCATATAACCCTCTGTAACGGCTCTGTATCGATTCTGCAATTAACAATGCATTGTTACAATACGATCCCACGATCCCAGTACTTACGTAAATAATTGCCGTTTTCCATGCCGCGGCTGTGTGTCTGTGCCCGTGTGTTTCTCTATCTGTGTGTATACGTGCGCTTAGTTCATCTAATTGCGTTACAGTGAGAACAAGGTAGCATACGTTACGGCATCGGGACGTTCTTTATGTTAATAAGCGATTCTTATAACGCGAGTGTAATATAATGAGAACATGTTTTTTTTTGTGTTTTTTTCTTTATTTTTCATTCAACGATCGCACTTCGAACGAGATGCAAGTCGATAATGGTAACGGCGATATGGTCGAACGCGTGTATGCGTGAATTCTAAATCGAGCGGAGCCCTGTAACGTAGGCGAGATCACGATCTAATTGAGTTACCAGTTTCACTCGATTGTTATTCATTTCCGATTTCTATACAGCGATAGAAAAAATATTCTGCCTCGTTTCGATACCGGGATACATACCTGTTGATCGAATAATTCTAGTTTTAGTGGAATCTTATCGAAAGATTTTCATCTCCCGGCTTCGAATCGACGTGAGACTCTCTTTATAAGAATTGTAACAGATTAAATTTATCCTTAACGAATTAATATACGTGTCTTCGAAAAACCATTTCGCCGATCATTCACGTACATACATACACACGTGGACTAAATAATCACATAACTGTCCGGCTTGGATAATACATGTTGACTTTCAATTACGCCGTGTGTGTACCGTTCGCCGGATTGCGAAGAAAAAAAAAATGAATGAAATTGGTCGTGACGCGTTACGAGAATCATTAATCAGTCTATAAATAATCATGAGCCATTTAAAAGGACCTAAGTTAATGAAAATGTCAATGATGGTGCAAAAACAGGTCGAAACGTATCGACGGGTAGCATTATTCAATACTCGTATGGCGTTACGATCAGCCAAGATATAGTCTCGTGTTCTTGTTACTTTCCACGCTCTTTTTCCTTCTGTTGATTTGCGCTCTGGGCATTATTCGTCATTGCGGACACCTCGCTCGATCACGCCCGATCGAAAGAAACATGCTTTTCTGCGTTTCATGAGCCAGGACTCCTCGCGTTCCCGGCATTCTTACATCGAATCTAAAGCGAATCGACTATACATACAACATAATATACAGATCGTCGATTTGATATCCCTGTACTTTCACGTCGTTTGTATTCTATCTTCCGACGACTGTCTCCGCGAACTTCTTGTTTCGCTATTAATATTCTTCGTTGCTTTCTTTCTTATTCATGAATATGCGACCCTCGTTTTAGCAGTCCCGATAATTTCCTGTTTTAAGTGATACTATAATATTATAGAGAATATATTGTTGTTGATTTCTCTGATATGGGAATTCGAGTAAGAGGGATTCGGTTGAGGTACATAAACTTTATTAGCAAAACTATGAATAAAAATCGTACTTGGCATTGATTCTCGTGTGAATCGTTGCACGTCTTTACAACGACTGACTCGCACTTCGAGCGTCGCGAATCTCGATTCGGCTGCGTTATAAAACAAAACTAAATCTATCGTCGCAGTTCGATACTCTCATACACATAGAAACACATACATTCATAACCCATACTATGCATACGACATTCTCACGCACTGAACACACAGTCACTTCACGAGCAAAGAAATTTCACGCCCTACAATATATCTTTTATTAAATTCTAAATTCGAATTAACCGAGCTAAGTTGAAAATCGTAATACCACATATTCCCTCCAGAAACCAAGATATTAAAATTCATTCTTAAGAAACGTGATAAATCTCGATCATCCGAAGAATCGTCATAAACGGAGTGAAATTCGAACGAAGCAGTTTCCGTCACCTCGATCGGCCATAAAATTCGCAAAGTTCGTCGGCTTTGGTTCGCGGTGGTTCGCGAATTGGAGAAACCGGTGCAAGAAGCCCGACCCTCCGGTGGTCTTTCGTTTTTATGGTCTTATACCGGCTTACGAGGCACCAGCTCGAACTTCGTTAGTTCAAGGCTGTAGGCGATGCGCGCCGATGTATTTATTCCTAGCTCGTAAATTGCGCAACCCCCGGTACGCAAGGCTCAAACGCGCAAACAGCGACTCTGCGAGGATCAGCCGGTCGATTATCAGCGATATTTTAACCCCTTCAGACCCGAATTTTTTTTTTGTTTATCAAAAAATGATTTTACACTAAAATTAATTTAATTCATGTGAATGAAAGCGACAATATACTTTTTACAAAAATATTTATTTTAAAGGTTATTTTTTTCATATTAGATTCACTGGTAAGTACATTAAGTGTTGGAACTGAGTTTAAACCTATACTTATTAACCCTTTTAGTGCCGGGCGAAAAACAGGTGCATATGCGAGAATAACCGGCCGAATTTCACAGTTTTACTAGGCTTTGGGAAAATGCTCATAAAAACCAAACAAGAAACAATATTTACATGATTCAAAAAGCAGTATACTAAGGATGCAACAGAGAACCAAACAATGACACTAGTTTTACTAAATTTATTTTGAGATAGAGTTCTCCCGCAATGCAAATAGTAAATACTATTCTAAACTATATACTTAATTATAATTCTCAATTTACCATATCGCGGGCCGATATATCGGCTTCCGGCACTAAGAGGGTTAAAATACAACACGAAAAGTATTATCTACATTACCATGTGCACAGGGTCCGAAGGGGTTAACAATGCAAACACGAGCGGTGGCGTTTGTGTGCGGCAAAAACGTGCTGTTTTGTCGCGGAACGGACGAAACCGCGCGCGTTCGCCTTTTAAGGGCCTCTCGTCACGGCGCACCGCGGTAACCCGCAGAAATTAACGCTTTGCAACGAATAAACGTCGAAAGACAGATTTACGTTGGCCTTCGTCGCACTTTTATAGATGCAACGACAGGGCCGGTGCATACCGGGCACGTGAGTCACAGCGCGGTGTGGCCACTTTGTTTATCGTACGGCGCGTAACACAATTTTCCGTAAAAACAGGTTGTTTTGTAATATTGCCGCATCGGCGACGGGTAGGTGGATCCCCCGCTGGATTTGTCGCTTTGTTTTATTGTGGAAATATGAATTGATCGTGTGTACGGGTTAGTCTTGGAGGGTGATTATTTTGGTAATTAGGGTTAAGGGTGATAAAGTTTGGCCTCGTTGGCTGGAATCATAGGAAAGTTCTGAGGGAAATTATTTTATTCGGTCTATCTTACTGGAACAGGGAAGGAATATGAGATGTACACTGAATGAAGTAAGTATTAATTTTTACAAAAAGAAATGTATCTCCATAGGAGTGGTTTGCATACCTAAGTTTATTGGTTTTTTCATCTTTTGGTCCGTTGGTACTAAAGCTTTGAAAATCGGTCCACAATATTTTATTTCACTTTTCAATGAGACAGAGGTCTATTAACCCTAGAACTACCAAGGCAGTAATTTGATCTAAAAATCGCTTAAATTCAGAAAAGTGCGTTTTCCAAAGTTCTTCATAACTATCTTTCTATATGTAAATCATTAAATCGATCAATTTATCATCGTCCTTTATTTCCCTTGTTTCAAACATCATGTGTCTTCAGATATACCGAATTAATTCTCGGTACTTCTACTGTCAATCAGTTTACCCTGACCCTGAGGTAAAAACGGTTGAAAATTCTTCCGCAAGCGTTCTTTGATACCCATTTCCACGGTCGTCGTAGCCAAAACAATTTTATCAGTCGTCCCTATTACGTTAACACGCGTGTCGGAGTGCGTTACGAGTGATACGTCGAAGTCGGCCGCGGGACGTCGGAGAACGAACGTAAGAAATGTCGGAGGAAAATCGGGATTTCACGTGCGGCGTGCAATCGGCGTTGCACTTTAACGGCGCAGCCACGCAGAAATAAGTGTAGCCGCGGCCGGTGCGTGAGTCAATCCAAGGCTGACTGCGCTTGCATTCCCGGTGCAACTGCAATACCACGCCGTCGCCGCCTCCGCCGTTGCGTTGTTATACAGGTCGATTCAGAAAGTTCATCTAAAAGCGAGAAAACGCGTGTTTCAATGGGTGTAGAAATACCTGAGTTAGTTATGGACTTTTTTGTGAAATGAAAATTTGGTATTAACACTAGATTTACGGATGTTGATTACATACCTACTTTTACTGAAGTATATTGTACTAGTATACTAATATAATTTACTAAGTGTAAATTAACATTTACATATGTTTCATTACTTAACTAATAAGCAACGTATGTATTTCGAAAATAATACATATTACAGTTTTATATATATATTGTAATCAAATTTTGAATGAGTCAAATTGGCTCGGTCCGTAAATCTAGTGTTAAAAGATTTACAAAGGTTATCTTTGAAATATTTATAATCGTTTGTGGTGATTTAAACTAGTTTTAGTTAGCGGTTATAGATAGATTCCATAATTACAGTGGATTACTACACCCAGTAATACCTGGTTATTCAATCTTTTAATTCTTGATGATTCAATTCTCAATCCACTTGCCATATCTTCCCACGATTTCTAAAGCTAACCATAGGATTCCAGGTGAGAATTTAAATAACACTGTACACGATGATCCTAAAAATAAGTTTCCATAATTTACACCCTCAATTCCATTGCGATTGTCCGACGTTCTTACAAATCAGGTGACACGTTACGTCGACGATCGACGGCGTCCCGACGCCCAAAGATCCGGAATTCTACCTTAGATCGGCGCGAAATGAATTTCGCAGGGACACGGTAGCAACGGTTTCTCTTTCGTTCGCGCTGATGCCCTGCGTGCGTGGGCGCAGCTGTGTTGCACGTGCACGTGAGCGTGCACGCGTGTGGAAACGTGCGTGCGTGCGTCGCGACGGCGATCGGCCGGCGCACGTGTCCTTACCGACCGATATCGCAGCCGAGAGTTGTTTCGCGCGAAACGTAAAATTCGAGCACTCCTCGTAAACCGGGATTTTATTATTCCCGGGGCCAGTGAACCGCGAGAAGGTTTTGCAAGTGGTCGACTGATACTCTGAGCAGAAATAATAGGGAATTTTTTTTTTATAATATCGTGATATTACTGTCAACCGATTGCACGAAATATATTTTGAGTTCTAACACGATATGCATAAAGAGAATAGAAATTAACCAGGAAGAATGCAAATTAGGTTAAATTTATATCATCCCTTGTCCCTGAAGATAATTATAATTATATACCCTTCCCCCTCCCTTTTGATTGTTTGCCGCAGTTTGATGGCAGACGGAGATCGATGTTTCCGCTCGTCTCGTTGCGCAACTTTAACCGAGATATGGAATGATGATCAAGAGGGGTACGCGGAGAGACTCACCTTGCTCCTCTTAAACATTCATAAATATTAAACTCTCAATTTCTCTCGCGGCCATGTTCGCGCCATCTTGGGTCCCAAGACTCGTGGTAAATTGTGCAACGGCACACCGATGATGCATCGAGCATGCACCGTACGCGCGTCTTACCATGCATGTCCATGCACGCGGCCTCTGACTTTGATCGTTTACCATTTTAAACTCCCTCCGACACACACACACACACACACATATACAGACATACACATACAGATACACATACGAGAATCGAGCCGCACGCGGCGAGACTTTCGCAAGTCTTCGATTACGGGCGATCTTGACTCGATTACGTATGAACTTCATCCTACATTTCTGACGGTTTTTTTTTTCTCTCCCTTCTTTTTCCATGTATCGATACGCGCAAAGACACGAACCGGCCGCTCGGGTTTCGCAAGTCTCGGATTACAAGCAATCTCACCTGAATTACGTACGTACCTTCGCCGTGTACGTGTCCCTTTTTTTTCCACGTAATATGCACCGCGGTTATAGGTTTAAAAATATATATATCTTCTCTTGTAATTTATTCACGTTTTCGTTTATCCCCGTTTCGGCAGCCGTGAATATTCAACGCTTTTGGTCATTTGTTCGCGGAATTTTGTTCACCGGTAGAATAATTGGGTATCCGGTATTTTTGCAAAGACGCAGAGGATATCGTTTTCGTGAAAATAAAATTAGCAAATTTCAGGAGAATTTCAAAATTATTAACGTCCCACGGAATTATCAATGATTGATAGCTGTATCGAGAATTTTAATTAATCCTTCACGGACACCTCCCGCGGTAAGCGTTTAATTAGCACCATCTCCGGCGCCGTTCCGTGTCTACATTTTCTTGTGTGTGTGTATGTGTTTTTTTTTTCGTCTCCCTTTTCATACGTTCCCGCCGCGCATCATCTTCTTTCGCGAGGTTACGCGTACAGTTATTCTATCATTCTCGTTTCTTCCAGCACGTAGTTGAACCCCAATTTCGTCCGCCTATTTGCCGCGGTTTTTACGAGTTACATACTTACATGCACAAATACATACATCAGGGGCTACTCTTCCCGCGAACTTAAACTGGGTCACTTCGATCGACGGGGGTAATGGAGTGCGCTGTTAATTTCGTATAATTTATACAACGTTTCCTGGACGATAAAAGTTGCTCGCACGTGTGCGACCAACGATCCCGGTAATATTACCACGGCATTGTTCGATAGTTTCCATTTTTTCGTTGGTTTTTTTTCCGTCGTTTTAGTTTTCTTTTTTTTCACCACCGAACGGAGATAATTCGAGACATACCAGGTTTATGAGTGTATCGCGGGACAGGTAAGGAATGCCTCTAAATACCGGTTGCGGACCGGTCAATGGTTATGCGGGAACTATTATTTCTCGCGGATGCAGAATTTCGCTTGCCGGTCACCCATTCGTTTCTATCTGTTCTAACGTACGAGCAAGGTGCCGGCATACTACTTGTTCCTCTAAATCTAACTTTTCGAAGCGGCGTGCCTACACGTAGAATTAGATATGTCTTACATGTGGGAGTCGAAGGATTTTGTATTTGAAAGTGTTTAGTATCCTTTAACACTATGTAATTAATTTCTTGAATTACTAAACAAAAAAATTATCCAACAAATTATATTAATTTCTATACATTTTATTCAGATTCTTTTATTTAATATTTTAATTTTCTATATCACTTAGGAATGAAAATCGTTTAAAAGGGTAAAAGTAAGTTTTAATATATAATTATTGTTATTTCCTTGTCGATGAGATGTCGATCAACGTAGTTTTCACAGCGGCGGCAAAGTTTCTACGAATATAGCGCACGACAGAGTGACGTATTTGTCATAGTACCGGCAATCACATGGCCATTGACACCTTTGCAATGGGTCGGCTGTGTTCCGCGTGCCCGGCATGTCTTGTGACCAGAGTACCGTGCAATCGCTTCTGATCGACGGAATATACATAGCCGTGGTGTACAAGATCCCGGTTTTATATACTACTATGTCCGCGGTAGATACCCGTGTGTTTTGCGGACACGTGTGCGTAGGGGCGCGCGCACTAAATTATGCGTATCCGTGTCAAACGCGTCATTAAAGATTATAATCCCCAGCGTTACTTACACGCGGTTTGAAATAAACAAAAAAAAGGAACACCGCAGACGAGGATTTTAATACCGTTTATCAACGTTGGTAGAGAGGCGGCGGGTCACGGGGGGATAGAGAGAAAAAAAATAGCATCGCGTAATTAAATGCGTTGAGGCATCGATGATATAATCGCGGAACGTTGTCACGTCGATTTCTAAATTATCGTTATTTAAACGATTTATCAGGGACTTGTATACGCTCGTTTGGGAATGTATTAACGCCATTATGAACAACGATTAAAATAATTAATCCGTAGAAAGCAGCGGCGATACGTTGACGAGACTTTTCAAATCCCGACGTCGTCCGTATGAATAATTAAATAACCATTAGATATAGAAGTAACCTCTTTCCAACGAAATTACCGATTATTTACGGACTCGTGACTTACCAGAAATTATTCACTCTTTCTATTCTCTTTCAATTATCATTTTTATTTCGCTAAAAACCTAGAATTAACCTATTTCTCCACAAAATAATCCATAACATTTCTTCATCCCTCAACAAAAAACCAAGTTAAATTCTTCAAAATTCTTGCAAAAAATCCCAGGATTTAAAATCCCAGGTCACGAATCCGTGCAGGGGGATTCTCAGCAACCCTATCACGCACACCCTCGACCAGTCACGTGATCACGCGAAACAATCCCGTGAGAAACATCCTCTAAATATGTTGATACGTATCAAACACGACCGACGAATCTTGTACGAACACTGTCTGACAATAGATTCTGGGAACGCCCTACCGGGCCGCTCTAATAACGATCGTTCGACGGATGACGGAAACGATCTATGCAAATGACAGTGGTACCAATGCTCGCTTCCTGGTCGGGAAAGTTTCCCGAACGATATGCGTGTTTAGCTGGGATCAACACCCGGTACTTCGAGACAAGCGTTAACACCTCTTATCGGCAGTCGTATCCTGAATGCTTATGATAGATACCTTGCGTAATAGTTATGTTAAGGCCGCTTTATTATGTTGGTAAGAAGCGTGATAAATGCTCCGTGAAAGAAACGTAGCACGGCAATTACGCGAGTTCCCAACGGAACGCGTGAAATGTTTGCTTCCGCGCCACCTGAAGAGTCTGCTGTGTTTCAGGATGAAATTAAAACGGAGAAATTGATACGACCTGTACAATGATCATGGTTACGTAATAGGATGCTAGGGATAAATTTTTAATAGTTTATAGATAACGCTATAATTTACCTTGGTAGACAATGTAGTCACGAATTTATCAGTATCATTCGATCGATCATGTAAAGTTAACGTTGGATCGTTACGGGGAAAGAAAAAAATCATTTATCATTTATGAGTTTTTATGGGAGGTGTGTAATAGGTCTAGGATTTGTATGGTTCTTGCAGGTGATTCGAGTGGTATAAACTGTGTGTTAAATTGTAAAAGAAGTTTACAAGTATGCTTAATACGAAGCCTGGGTGTCTGTTTTTCTTCGGTTGCGCAAGTGCGGCCTCGCGCACTTCTTCAAGGCGTAACGCTGCGGATTCTTTCTTTTCTCAATACCTAAATAGTTCGCGGCGTGCAATCTAAGAACGTGCCTAATGCCCAAGGTGGTCGGTAACCACACACAATGCAGGTGTTTACATACTCATTACTCACACATTTCGCGATATTCTACGAGTCGTTAGAATGACACGGGAATTACCATCGGTGAACGGTCTCATTACGGGACGTAATTCTGTCTACGTGGATCATCGCGGAATAATTTATTTACCCTGAAACACGTAGATACTTATATCTTGCAAAGTTATATAACAGTGTAGTAAAATATTTTTTTAAAAATTATCATTTCTAATTACAATATTTCTAAATATTATATTCTAAAATCCACTCACTTCGACGTAAGAAACTAAAGTATTAAAACAATTGAAATATTTAATTAAAATCGCATTGATACTCAGTATTGTCAAACGATCCGAATTAAAAATATATACAGACATGTTTCAACGTTACGTAACGTTAAAAAGTACAATACTTGTATTTCGCTGACCTTTGCCAGGTATGGTCAAACAATATTCCACGTTCCATCGGTGGACTATTGTTCGCGGACTTTTCAGACGTGTCGTTGAAATAAATAACGCATCCCGTGTAACGTCGTTAGGGTGTTTTACATGTAAGCCGGCGAAGCGAGTCCGGCGTTACGGTTCGAGGGTTCCATTAAATTTTATTAACCGATTACCACGATTGTTCGCGCGAGCCAATTATATCGCGTTGACGTATCGCGTCAGCTTA
Source organism: Mimumesa dahlbomi (assembly GCA_917499265.3). NCBI lineage: Eukaryota > Metazoa > Arthropoda > Insecta > Hymenoptera > Crabronidae > Mimumesa > Mimumesa dahlbomi. The sequence continues at coordinate 2,282,457 of OU824113.1, read as the reverse complement.
TTACCATTCTGGGCGTGCTTTTATAACCGCGCAAAAGCGTGCAGACCGACAACTCGCCGCGACGCAATGTGGGTTATCTCGTGTATGATTTCGTGCACAGTTAACGCCTGTGGTTAGGGATCCACTGGGCTGTGCTGTCTCGGGCGTCCCTTTTTCCGCACCGGTGCATACACGTCCTTCCATAAGTCACGGAAGACCTGGAAATTTGAATCAAAAGTTACACAACTTAAGCTGGTAATTATAATCTTTCCAATTTTCAATGCCGAGCATTTTTGGTGTGGAAAAGTTGGTGAGCTTTGGATTTGGAACATCCGGAATTTTTGGTGCCCTTAAAATTTAGAAATTTGAAGGTTCTCAGCAGGGAATAATTCTGTAAGAGTTCTTTAGAATGTCTATTTTTAGAACTTGTAATGTCCGGAAATTCTAATGTCCTAGTTGAGGTGCCCTAAATTTGATAGCCTCTGATGTTTCGTGCCTGGAAATTTTCTATGCGAAACACGGGGGAGAAAATCTAAGTTTCACTAGTTTAATAGCGAGGTGTCGGTTATCACCGTAAAAGGAATCGGTCTTTTCGAACGATCATCGAATCCGTGTCCCGTGACTTGTGGACGGCGGTGTACCTACACACTGACCGCCGGTAAAAGCATTTGTCGCAGTTATTCGAGCCGATGGTGCAATAACGGGGCACACGATAGTAAATCCTGATTACTATTACTGATACGACAGCAAAAAGCTGCCCGCCGGTAATGTATACACGAGTAGATATATACCTATGGAACTTACATACAGACGCGTAGATCCATGCCCATATGTCTATGCGTATGTCCGTCTTACATACTTAACTGCGCGGAGATAGGGAAGCCTTTTAACGAATGTTGGAAAGTTCAGCGAACCCATTACCGCGTGCCTCTATAAGCGTTAAGAATCTGAAAAATTGCGTCTAACAATCGGCCAGCGTAATAACGACCAGGAGCCGTATCACCCATTAATAATTACCATTAATTGCAACGTTATATCACCTACTATGTTACCTACTATGTTACCTGTACACGAATCCCTCTCGATAGAGAAATCAAATATTTTTGAATCGGACGAATAGTTTGTTATTTTGAAAATAATTTCACTATTGATTTATTGAATTAATTATTGAATTAATAAATTTAATTTATACACAAAGATTATTTAAAATAAAATATCCGTGAAACCTGATGGAAATTTAAATATTTCATTGTATCATTTACAAAATATCACATTTCTATCTGTATCCAGTCTGACTCTGCAGAAAAAGAGTTCCAATGCTCCAAGATGGAACGTCGCGGCACACATTTCAGACCGCTTGCATCTCGTTGGATTTCCATTTATCATTTTTCCGTCCCACGGTAACTGTTTCTGCGTGCATTATCTTATCCCCTCCCGTTTCGACTAATTCCGCGGGGGGTGGGGACGCGGTCGGGGCGGCATGCGACGCGGATTTTCCCCGAGAGCAGCAGAAGGTCGATGGAAACGTGCAAACGTTGTCGAGAGATAGATCCTTGCCATAGATCCTGTCGCGGAGGCCGGTCTATTATGCGCCGGTTTAAACCTACGTTAAGAAATCCGAGCCCCGAGTCCCCATAAAGCAATAACACGCGTACTACTCTCGCGAACGTGTACACCGACACGTCGACAACTGGGTGTACGTGCACACGCGTGTACGTGTGTACGTGTGTGCACGTACAACGCGCGAATGAAACGTTTTCGCCCGTTTAACGGCAACAATCGTGTTCTCACTTTCAATAAACTGCTCGTAAGAGAACCGCTCGGCCATAAACAACGACCACGGTGAGGTGTGCGTATGTGGTGGTAGAGCGTCTGGAAAAGAAAAATGATAAATAAAAAGAAAGAAAAAAGAATTCACGGATTTTGTTCCATACACATATAATATATTTCCATCGTGTAACCGTGTGTAGGATCATTGCGTTCGGTATTTCTAGGGTGGTGTACCAGATTACTATTTTTAGTTTTTTTTTTATTTCCAATTCATTTCGCAGTTTTCCGTAAAGCTACCCCTCTCTTCGATAGTTTGCCTTTTCTACGGACGAAGGGAGAAGAAAAATATCGAACTATGTCGGATGAATTCCGTAGCCGGGTAGCTTGGTGTCGTAACGACACAATTTACAGGTCGAACAGTCATCTTAAAGTCAGTCTCGTAATGGCGATCGCGCGGTGAAAAAAAAAATTGAAAGAAAGAAAAAAATAAGTATAAACGAGAGACCTCGGTCCGTTTCGCCCCGTCTCCTGGCAGCGTGTTCTCAAGGATGGCTGTATCATCGGCAACGGGTCCGGGAATTTGCATTTATAAGATACTTCTGAATCTCGGATACTCGGACAACGTCTCCATTATCAATGCGCGAGTCCGCGTCTACGTGGGGAAAAATTATTCCTCGCGGCCGGTGAACACGATGGAAACGGCCGCTGGTCTCTCTGTCCCCCGTTGGAAACCGGAGTGCGAGAAGTATCGTAAAAGATTTTCAGCCAGCCCGTCCAAAGAAATACCAGAATCGTTATAATCCGCGGAATTCCCGGCCGTACGTAATAATTTAAATAATATTGCCGGCGCGAATGTCATTCTGACACTACACGTTGAACACTTGTAGACCTATGTGATAAATCAGTTGGACAGATTAACTGTTACGTAACTGTTAGAAAAAATGGGAAAAAACTGAGACATTTATATCAATTGGTATAAATTATTAAATATAATAGAGTTTATTCACTTTGATAAAAGATGATTTAATTTCATTTCTTAAATAATTACTTAATTTACAATTTATACTTGTTTCACACATACATGACTAGGTGACTTCAAAGAGTCGCATGGTGTCGCAAAGGGATAAAGTCAGCCACGTCGTCATTAAGTTGTTAATTACGTCCGCGCCACTATTCCTCCTTCCATTCCATTTCTCCGAGATAATATACTCACGTCCGAACTTCAAGGACGTGTACGTCTCGATTACTATTAAGTCCCATGATCCCTGCGGTGACTGCCGATACGCCATGAAGGGACGCCACGAGGTGCCTTCGATCGACGTCGCAAAATAACATACACACACACACACACATAGACACATACACACAGATTTCCTGTCTCTCGAACTTAACAGAACGTCTATGCAAACTGGATCTCGCTGGGCGGAGCGAACTATCGGAATCGATCTGAAAAGAGACATCGTAGATCTTTTCCCCTTCGACTACGTCATCGTGGTTTGCCTCTGGATACCCATGACCATTTAATAAAAGATACAGGGGAAAAAAAAGGAAAATACAGTCGGACGAGGCACGATTACAAATTGATCGCGTCGTGATTAGGTTTATTCATACGTTGGACGTTTGAGATCTCTTTTGATGCATCGATCAATAGATCACGCGTTCCTCTGGTGCCCAGAGTAACCGTGTTATCGATCCCAGAATATTTCCATATGATTAACGTCGCTTCCCGTAGAATTTCATCTCGAGATAATTTTCAATGACGGTTTACATTTTACACGATAAATGTTTATTAAAATTACACTTGAGAATATTTAACACCATTTCTACCAAGAGGTGTCAAAAGACACCTTTCAAATTTTAACTTAATATCATTCGTTAAGTCGAATCATTTCTCCACAATTAGTTTGTTGACTTTTTATACAATACTTGTTAAATTATCTACATTTAACTGGTAATTTAAAATCCCAACAGTTTTAGCAAATATTTCCATTCAAACGAAAAGGTTTCAAAAGACATCTTTTGGTCGAAATAGGTATACACACAATCGTAGTAGAAATAGTGTTAAGTACCTTGACCCTATATCGAGAATTTTTACACGTTACAACTATCGGTATGTATGTACATATAAGCGTGATATGCATGTACGTGAGACACGCCCTACACATGTATGCACACATCATCGAGAAGATACAATTATACGCGTGTATCCGCATACTATTACACGCTCACGTGAGAATACACTTCATGGAGTGCAGGACACGAGGGTAAACGTATTATGGTTTGTACCACTCGGGCGAGGCTCTTAAATCCCCGACGACGAGGCTTAAATCAATCACCGTAATTAACGCGCGCGCGCTTTGTACCGCTAGAAACGTGGATTAGAATGTTCTTATTGCCTATAGTCCGTTCGCGCTTGCTCCCTTTCGATATCGCGACAATCTATTGTCCCGGAATTTTCTATCGAATTATGCAAAATTTCTATTTTTACTACTCGCAATTTACTTGCGAATTATTCAATCGACAAGACTACAATATTTCTCCTTAACTATAAATTATGAACGTTAGCTGGCTAAAAAACGATCAATATAGAAAAAGAAAAAAAGGAACTAATATGAAAAAATATATATATGATAAGTAAGTACTGAAAATTCTATTAATTCATATTAATCTCTTTTTTCTTTTTCTATATTGATCGTTTTTTAGCCAGCTAAGGTTCCTAATTTATGATTATATTCACGATCGTTAAAATTGATATTATTATATTTCTACCTAACTGTTCGTAAATTTATTCTCAAATTATTTTTAGTTTTATTATTTTTCTTTTAATTAGGGATAATTCGTGCGATGTCAAATAGTCCCGACGAACAAGAATTAGCCAATCCACCTTCCGCGATCGTTGTCCATACCGCTTCTGGTTATCGCCGGTGAAAATGATCATTTATCTTCGCGGCGGATCGCACAATTGTTAATTGCACTTTGATATTCGCAGACGCGGAACCAGTTTCGCGAAACTGCCCCGTCCGCGGCCGGTCGAGATCGAAATCCAGTTCGCAGTAATGCGGACTTAAATCACTTTTGATTTCAGAGTGCCAGCCCGATTATGAAACTGGTTCTTACATACGTTCCGTGCATTTCTGTAGCTCTCGAAAGACAATTAACGGGCGCCTGGTAACCGTTACGCGGCTAAAGATTCAATTGCGCCGCGTGCGAGTGCCATTTTACCTTTATCTCGCCCCGGCGACCCAGCATCCGACGAAAGTTTGCATACTTACGACCGGGATAATCCCGTTTTACACTCGCGACGGCGAGAACGTTAATAAACTGACAATTATTTGTGTTAAATAAATGTTAGCGCGTCGAGTGGAACCGTTTCGCGATTGTTGGAACTAATCGGAATATTAGTATTTCTATTGTGTAATTTAAAAAGGGGAAAAAGGTATTAGAAAGAGAAAGATAGAGATCAAAAAAGAAGAAAGTGTGTTTGCTATTGTTTATTGGTATAACTAGTTCATTGGAGGGAAGCAGAGTTATTGTAGATCTTTGATATAGGGTAATTGCATTAAATCGAAGTTAATTAAAAATTAGATTTGATTGAACAATATAAATATTATCTTTGTTGGTGTTTTCTTTTTAGGTTTCTGTTTCCTTTTTGAAAATTCTACCCTATTTCGTGTCTCAGTTAATCATCGCGAGATGGAACGCGAGATTGAAAAGTAATTCCGGTAAAAAACAAGGGCGACGGGTAATCCTAATGCTAAAAGGTCATAATAGAATGATTATCTCACCGTACTTTCACCGATCTTCAACACGGAATTCACTTACGGAAATTATTATGCAACAGTGTACCGCAGGAATTTCATTCCGTTTGTGCACATACATTGTAAAGTCTCATCGTACCAGTCGTGTACGATAAAATACACTCGCGCGTCGGGCTTCCATAAATTTGTCTCGTCCCCGGGAACTATCTATATTCGATACTTTCACATCCACGCTGAAAATATTACCGATAACTCTCTATGAACGCGAGTAAGTCCGTGGAAATCTTACGTAAGCATCTTCGTATGTAACCTGGTCGCCGATTGGCCAGGACAAATTTTTCATTACTACACAAATTTCACCGATTCCATCGAGAATGTATACGTATATGTATATACATATATATATACACACCGACATCGACGAAATAAAATATCATCTTTGCTCGCGGTTGTTCACGACCGATTGAACAAACGAGATAAAAATTGGAAACCAGAGGGAAAATTCACCTGTCCATATTCCGGACGGATTACAACATACAGAAAAAAAACGATAGAATCCATGTATATACATATATACCTGTGTACGTAACAAATCTATGAATTACTCAGATTGTATTTGAATGTTATGCAAGGAAATTCAACTGACAAGACAAAGGACATCGCTTCCTCATAGCAGTTGGATTCCTCTAACGGGAATGGTACTTGAAGACGTTTAACGAAGATTCTGAAACCCCGTTGAAAATTATTACTATGTCCCGGACAGATACAAGAGATCCGCGGATTTTTAATGAGTCGGCCGGTGGTGTGTTGTTGCCCTTCGGGATAACTGTAATCCCTATTCAATTCTGCGGGCGCATGAACCGTAACGGCGGTTGACAAGCTTATCAAATTGCACGCCTATTTGCGATTCTCATTACACGCATTACAATAGATGATGCGGTGATATCTATCATTACACGTATACCGACACACTCGGACACGGGAGAGCCCACTTGATCGCTCCACCGTGAGCTTTAATGTGTTTATCCGTGTTTTTTTTTTCTTCTTCTTTTTCTCCTTTACGCGAGAGACTCTCGCGTCCGGGAAATCCATATTCGATGAAATTCACGCGGTAATTTTACGGCTCGCCGCCACGGTAAACTTCCGACGTTTACGTGAGAAGTGTGTATCTAATGAGTCTGAAATGCTTCTTCGTGGTAGCGTAAGAATGATGATGGACGTGACCTATATTCAGAGGGAATGCAAAATTAGAAATCTTATTAATTGAAGCGATTCGTTGCTTGTAGGAATCAATTTGTGTACAGTTTAAAATGTTCGAAATATAAATGAAGCGTAGAAATAAGTCGTTTGGTATTTGTTGGCAAAGTAAAATTGTTATTTTAAACAAGATGTCCGATGTTCATCGTTGGAAATATCCTGCTTCGTAATCTATGAATTTACGCCACGCCTCTGTGGAGCTGATAAAATAATTTACCGTTACAAGTCAATGTTTAAAATCATTTCTACACCTGTGTTAATTAATTCTTTAACACTTTCACGTCCAATAATACCAACGGGGTGCCATAACGGGTTCATTACGTTGCAATTATATCTGTACATTTTAATGAAATACTTTTTTTAAAATTTCCAACGACCGAGAAGAAAATTTGTTATTAATCACGTTCACGTGAAAGTGTTAACAACCTCGAAAATAATCATCCAACATAAATTCAATTCGACAAAACAAATTTGAAATTGCCTTTTCCGTCGCCGTAATCCGTCGCATTAACGCGCAACGGTGATACACCGTGGATCACGCGGTCCCCATAGATCGTCCCGATACCGGATGCCCCGTTCGTGCAAACTTGCATTTTGATTCGCTGATTCTATCGCACGTAACACTACCAGAAACTGGAGCCTCATTAATTCCGGCGAGCGGATCTTGTTGCTTAAACAGGCTCTCCGGTATCCGTGAACCAGTCGTCCTGACGTACGCGTTCCCCGGGTCCCATGCTGCTCTGCCAGAGGTCGTACAAGGTGACACCGAGTTACCCTGTAGGTTTCTGCTCGGCGAACGAGTTCGAAAGGCTATAAAAAGACACCCGGTCGCGATCGTGCCGTCGGTCACTTTTAATTACCCGGGATCTCATCCGCGACCCTGTCCGACGAACTTTAAATATATATAGATATATGTATACATGTGTATTAATAAAACAAACTTACAGAGATCTTCGAAAATAGACACATATAGGTAAACAACATCACAGATTCCATGAAATTCTAAATGGTAAACATTTTTCTTTTTTAACGTCTGGTACACCCTGTATAAACTGTAACAGGAAATCATATACATTGATCTATGGATCGGTACCACACGAGCCCTGTTAATGGTATCACGCATTATTTTCTTCCCCACGTTGTACCCTGGATACCTCAAGTTTCCAATTCTTACGAACACGTCCACACATACGCACACACATATTACAATATATCTATATATACACACACACGTGCAATCGTACACCGTTGCGTAGAATACCTTTGTATGTATGTATGTATGGATTTGCTCGCTCGCACGGTCTTAAACGGCACCACAGCTCTCCGCAAAACAAGTGGTCTAGCCAGTCGAGCAAATTACCCACACTTATTCCCCCGGTACGTACGTAAGCGAAGGGCCAGGACGTCTTCATCCGACATCGGCAGGCCTGTGTTGCTGCTGCGGCTGCAGTTGCACGGAACTGCGAACTCCAGAACCGATGTGGTGTGCGCCGATCGGCACACCGACCTGTCCCGTTGTTCAGCCGACTACGACTATTTTTCCCTCCTCACGCACGATCGGCCCCGTCGATAATTATCGACGTTTCTTGTGCGCCCGTTGGAAGAGCAGTCCACCACGGCTCCTCTAGATCCTTGCGGTGGATCTCTAACTCCTTTTAATTCAGCCGGCCGGCAACCGGTCACCGCCATCCTTTATCGGGAAACGGTTCGCGAGAACCGACGAGATGGAAAATCGGCGCGGGAAATTGATTCGGTGGTTTGATGGTTTGGAATGTTAGAGTGATGAAGGTGAATTAATTTAATGGGATTTTAAGTAAATTGGGATAGTACTTTGTATGGGGAGATATAGAGGTTTGAAATGTAGGATTTTCGGGTTTGATGGTGTTATTTAGCGTTGGGGCTATAGTGAAAGTGATTAGTCAAGTTGGTTGATTTATCGTTTCGAATTTTGTTTAGATACAATAATATTTATTAAGTGTTTTATAGTAATTATAGTAGTACGTTCGTCCCGTTGTCGATTCTTAGGCGAGAGATAGTGACTCGTTCTCCGCTCGTGATGTCTTTCGGTGAATTAAAAGGAATTCTTAATCCACGCTCGACGATTTAATCTGGTATCCTGAATCTTTGGACGGTTTAAATATATTATTCCATGTCCTCAACCGGAAGACTTACACGGAGAATCTTCGTGTTAATCACACGGAGTGACAAGCATTTTTGTTTCTTTTTTTTCCTTTCTCGTTTCTGTCCTTTTCGCGAGACGATTCCGGTTTAAGCTTTGATCGTTTCCATGGTATAGTAGTAGTAGTAATAGTAGTAGGAGGAGGAGGAGGAGGAGGAGGAAAAATCCCACGAGCGGTGGTTCCGCGGCGATTTATCTATCTGCGATCCTGTTATTTCTTGCAGTCGGCGATCTCATGCCAGTAACTATCGTGATCGGTGCGATAATCTGCCTCTTCACGGGCCACAATGGCCGGTTTTCTGATCTTTTTGAATATGAAAGTGCCGCCGTGGGTTCCCGGAACGGCGTTGTTCCCCTACGGTGTTCAACGCAGTGCGAAACTGTAACAGGAAATAATTGCTCGTTACGTTTTCAAGGACTGCGGCGGTGTAACAAGAAACCCGTAGACCTAAGTGAAACTCTCTGTCGGAGTTGATTAAACGCAATTGATTCCCGCGGAACGAAGTCGGTTTCAATTATACTCAAGACTTTTTCACAAGTGTTATCATTTACCTCTTCTCCCCTCCCTAATCAAATTTCACCCTATTAACGTCTCTCGGTAAACATACATTCACGACACACACACACAGGATAAATATACAGAAATGAAACTAAAAAAACATGTTCCCTTTTTTAAGAATTAATTTTTAATCTCGTCAGATGGTAGATAAAATTTTTTGCTCTTCCGTTCTAAAGAAAACCGCGACAAGTGTCCCGTCCTAATCGGATGATCCCTGCGGAATTCGATTATCATAAATAATAATCCATACTAAATATGCTTAAGATTTGTCTCATCGATTATCAGTTTCCAAGTAACGCCCGTTTCATCGACATCCTTTTCACCTTCGCGTGAGAACGACGCCGACGTCCGTCACCGTACGGTTGATCCTGTCGCGAAAATATATTCTATCTAGTCCGGCTTACGATTCCAGTGAAACGGAAAACTCACCCGGTGGGATTACCCGGGACGACTTATCAACGGACGACTATTTGCCGCGGTGAATAGACAGCGATCATGCGAGTCGCCTACTTGCGGATCGTTCGGATCTATCGGACGATGATCGCTTTATGAAAGTAGCGCTAAATCTCCGTGTCGACACGGCATTCGGAACTTTCGTCCCATTGGGGGCTCGATAACTATCCTCTTCACTTATGCGTTAAATTGAGTTATAAGTTATATGTTGGAGGAATGCGCTTATGCTGTTACGTTCTCCTAGTAGAGGAGTCTGAAATTTTGCAAACTTCGATTGGAAATTCGTTTCTATGTTTCGGAAATCGAGTGACCTTGAATAGGACGTCACAGGAGCAAAAATCTCTCTGGCTATCGTATTCCCCTATTGGCAAAATATATATTTAATAATTTATACACTAAGTGTCTTAAATAATTCCTTGCATAAATCAGAATCACTGTACTTTCTGATCGTTGCTCCATCTATGAAGACACAAAGAAATCGATTAACTAACTAATCAATTGACACCTAGATAATTTGTGTAACACTGTTTTCTCTCCACAGTTACAAATCGCACTGTACATAACAAAATCTTTCCTTAAAGTCACGAAAAAAAAGCTGTTTACCGAGAGTTGACCAATTATTCTTATCGTTCGCCACGCGAAGTAGAAACTCACTTCTCCCTATCGTAAAATAGTAATTTTCTATCACAAAGAAATTCCAGCGTGGAAGTGTAATTAGTCGGCGGGGGTTTTTCCACGTGTTTCGCGCATGCACGCCCGGCATTCTCTGGACAATCTATAGCGGAGATAGAGCACGATTTCCGGGCACCCTTGTTCCATATAACGCCTGCATCGCGGTACATACATACATACCAGTGGTATTAGTGCCGGAATTCGTACGTGCAACCAAGCATGTCATACGCGTTTCCTTAAAGGCCGTTTTCACGCATGTGTCGCCGTCGCGACGTACGATAACGCTCCCCCACTTGCCGCGTGGAATTGCGCCCGTTTTCCAGGCAATTAATCACGGCTTTGCCAACGCGTAACCGATATACACGATAAAAGAAATCCCGTATCCGTTGGCGAACATTGTAAAAATCCCCCGATGTATTCTGTATTCCAGAAATTACGTAATCGTGACCGAAGAATATTCGAACTTCCGTGGAAAACTGTCCTTTGTGTTCCAAAAGTCACGTAATCAGGGCCACAGTATTTTATCGAAATTCCATAGAAATCACTTCTACGAAATCCTTTTTTTTTCTACAAAATCACGATTTATCGAATCAGAAATCCTGAATATACAACAACTTTCGAAGTAGCATAAAACTGTATAAGATTCACGATCGGTGACCATGGACACGTATGAATTATTCCGTGGTCGTCGTCCGCGTGAACAAAATATACGTGCACACACACATATCCATCCATCCATCCATCCACATATACCGATACCAACCTATACACACCGCGAGCAATTAAGCAAGCCCGATGAATTGCAAATGCAATCGTTAACTTACCATTACATTTTAATGCTTTCAGAGTCCTGGATCTACGACGGGGAGGGCACTCGCGGAATCGAGCCGAGTCATCGCGGCGATCCGAGGCCGAATGGAATTTCAATCTCCGCGGCAAATGGAACACAGCCGTGGTCCCATGGCGTAAAGGTCAACCAGCCGAAGCGTATAAGCTCCGGTAGACGGGCTTGATGATGCCCAGGTCGGAGGCGGTCGTTACCCAGGCTAAGTGGTCCGTCGTTACCATGACCAGGGTAAGTGCTCCATATTCCTATGCGCAGTTTCGCCACGGGACGAGATAATACGCGAATACGATCAGCACGCGGGACGATTTAAGGCGGTGGTATGCCACTTACCTTGGACTCTACCCACGTCAACCATGGGACAGAGGCATTCCGTGCGCATCCTGTTTTTTGGGAATCGATCGCGATCGTCGCCCGGTCGATGGAATTGGATGCGTAATTTTTTTTTCAGTGTGTCACACCGTAGTTTCCGTAAAGGATAAATTTTTGGAGTAACTTTTGATATGGTGGAAGCTGGTGAGTTACATGATGGATTTTAGATTTTAAGGGTGATTTGGGTGTGGTACAGATATTATTGGTGCCTATCGATACGTTGGCACCATTGGTATCGATTAGGGTATGTGGTCTCTATGAACAGGGTGAGGATTTTTAGAGACAATTATAATGAAAAGTCGAAAGTAACAGAAAAATGGAAACTAAATGTAGAGATTTTCCTAATCTTGGTACAACTCGAGTGGTACGAGACTATTTAATTTTAAAAGTTTCGAAAATACGTGACAAGTTAAACCACCCTGAAAAGTTTTTACTTTTCACTATCCCCCCACTTTCCCGTTTCCGATCTATACCCTACATAAATAAACTTTTGGACTTTTAACAAGAGGTGGGGGTGACACGTGTGTCGAGGTTCAGTGTTGAAATTATGCTAATAACGTTTTTCTACTAACCTCGTTGTCATCGCGCTATCGTTCCTCGCGACTAATGACACCGTACACACTGCCGAAGTCTCGTTTTGACGTCCGCTACAAATGGAAATTGCTAACACCGATACCTGTCCTTGGAGCGATTGTTCTCGCATCCTACTTGCCGGTACACTTTCCACGCTGCGATACGAACACATTCGACAATGACCAAGGCTGTCTCCCGTCGCTTTATCATCACCTGTCCTCACTTACTATGTATCGATACAAAGTGAACAGAGAAAAAGGACGTAGAAAAATCCTTTGAACGTCGTTATCTCGCAATCGTTGTTCAACGATTCCTCGAGAAAGCAGTCCTCCACATTATGTTGTTCATACACACACACACACACACACACACACATGGACAAATGTACGTATATTTTTCACTGTAGCAGCGAATTCACGGAATTGTGTGAAAATTTTTTTCGAAATCTCTTCCGCGCGGAAGCACGGGGTTAACAATGAATCGTTGGAATAATTGGTGAAGCAAGAGCAACCGTTTCGTAACGTTGACAATCTCTTTGGTTCGGTAGGCAGTCAGTCATTCAAGTCAGTCAGTGATTTCAGTCAGCGCAGTCGTTCACGCGTGGGATTGAATCCCGAGGTGCGACGTGCTAATGAGACTTTGTCGTTACGCAACGATTCGTTAGAGCTTATCCGTAAGTTTCTAACGATTGTCATCTCTCGGTGTCCTCAAACGAGAAGAGAGTCCTTGCGGGGGCGTGACGAGCGTTCTTTGCGACATAGAATTTTCGCGGAGGATTTCGTTACACAAATTACCAACGACCTACGCTCGTTAATTTCGTGATCGTCGACGTTGTAACTATACTTTGTAGTTGTGACAAGTTGCGCGAAAAGTTTGTCGAGAGATTCGACGTTTTTGAAATTACTGTAAATTGTTGATTATTTTCAAGAATTTTTTTATTGTTTGTGTCAAGTAGGAGTTGTTATGAAATATAAGAGAATCGAGTTGGTATCGGAATGGTATGTTCTCGATACCAATCAACTTTTCAACGTTCTTTCCACGGCTGCCTGACGTCTCGAGGGCAATTCTCTCGGAAGTAATGGAGAGCCTCTCGCCGCATCGGCTAACCGACGCTTGATTATCCAGGTAGTGATGCATTAATTAAGTTTTGCAGTTCGTTACGGGAAGATCGCGGCACGCCGTGATTCCCCCCCTGCCAACAGGTGTCAGACGGACGGGATTGATACACCGAAATGCGGCATGTGATCCGTATTCGCTGGAATGTTTCTAGTTGATCGAATTTTTTCTGTGCCGTTTCGATTACGAGTCGATTCAGATTCCTGTTTACTGTATTTCATTTACGGTCGAGGTTTCCGATGTCAAGGTATTTCGACGCGTTTGAATTTCTGCGCCTCGATGTTTCTGGAGCGTAGAAATTTCTGCGCGTTGAAATTCGATACCTTGGATCTTCCCATGGCTTGAAATTTCGACGCGCAGGAATGTCGATGCCTTGATGCTTCTAATGCGCACGAATGTCTGCGGCTTGATACTTCTGGTGCGCGGAAATTTCTATGCGTCGAAATTCGATGCCTTGAATCTTCCCATGGTTTGAAATTTCGACGCGCAGGAATGTTTGCGCCTTGACACTTTTGATGCGCAGACATTTCTATGCGCTGGAATTCGATGCCCTGGATCTTCCCATGGCTTGAAATTTCGCCGCGCAGGAATGTTTGCGCCTTGATCCTTTTGATGCGCAGAAATTTCTATGCGCTGGAATTCGATGCCTTGGATTTTCCCAAGGCTTGAAATTTCTACGCGCAGGAATGTCGACGCCTTGATGCTTCTAATGTGCACGAATGTCTGCGGCTTAATGCTTCTGGTGCGCAGAAATTTCTATGCGTTGAAATTCGATGCCTTGGATCATCCCAAGGCTTGAAATTTCTACGCGCACAAATGTGTCCGCCTTGATACTTTTGGTGCGCAGAAATTTCTATGCGTTGGAATTCGATGCCTTGGATTTTCCCAAGGCTTGAAATTTCGAGGCGCAGGAATGTCTACGCCTTGATCCTTCTGGTGCGCAGAAATTTCTACGCTTTGAAATTTGATGCCTTGGATCTTCTCATGGCTTGGAATTTCAACGCGCAGGAATGTTTGCGCCTGGAAGTTTTTAACGCTCCAAAATTTCTACGCGTTAAAATTCAGCGCCTTAGAATTTCCGTATATTCAAATATCTACCGCATCGATCTTTCGGAGACCAAAAATTTCTGCGCACTGAAATTCAACGCCCCGAAACTTCCATTTTTCTGAAATCCCTGAATTTCTGTCCCTTTAATCTTTCCTCCAAATTCGTACGTGTCTAACAACTATCTTACAGCATTCTATCTTCGTTTAAACCGCTTCAAAGTCGCGCCTAGGTATCCCTAAGAAATCACCGGATTCCAAGTGGCACCCGATATAAATCAGTGGCGGGATTCCTAGCGGAAAAATCAATCGGCCCCGTTCTCACGGTGTCCGGCACATGTTTATTAGAAATTCTCTAACGCTCAACTCGGGCGAATACATTTTCCAACGTAGGTCTCATACATACACTTGGGACCGGTCGATCCGGTCAGTGGCCTTGCGGTGTTTTTCATACAATTAATCCAACGTGATTTTTTCGGCCGCGTTACGAGAAACTGGTTTCCGTGTCTAAACGCGGCTAAAATATTATCGCGTAACGATAATTTCGTTCCCGATGAGAATATATGGCAGAGTGCAGATCTCGGGCCAGAGGGCAGCACGTTTCTCTCATTATGCTACTCTCCGGCCTCTTCGAAATCCTAACTGTACAATGCACCCACCCCGCCCAAGGGGCCACCATCGCCATCACCATCACCGACGTCGCCGTCCTCCGGACGCTTCTGTGTTGTACATACACACATATACATACGTGGAACGTAAGAAACGTGCTCGATTATTTCGCCGTGTCCGCGAAGAACGAACGATGCGAGATAGACAGTCGAACGGTATGGAATCGACGACGGAATCGTTTGAAGAATTCAACGATTCGAATCTATGATATTTCGATTGGATTCGATACGTTTCATTTTTTTGGTCGATGCATAGTGATGTGAACTATGAACGTACGGTGAATTAATTTTAAATATTAGGAAAAGTATGAAAAGAAGTAAAATGTTTCTTTCGATTGCGATAATAAATAATTGTGTTATGAATAAAATAAAGTTCTATAATTATTTCTATAATTAACCGTAGAAATAAATTTGTCAACATTTAAAAGACTTGCAATCGTTGGTTTGATTTGAAACCGATAGGCAACAAGATGCAATCGCGATAATTACAATTACCAAGAGATAATCACGATCCCTCTGTGTAATCTCTACCTCGTGCGTGTTATTTTATTAATTTTCCATGATCTATCGATCTAATAAATAGATTCGGCATTTAATTAAAGTATTTACGTAGTCCAGGGTGCTGCGTTATCATTGCCAATCGCGTTAATGCGCTTCCTGGAGATACCACGCGCAATTCTAATTAAGCCCGCCGTCAAACCTCGTAAACTTCAACGGAAATCTCTCTATTACGGTATCAAGTTCTATAAATACTTTTGATATCGGGTCACATCTACGAAGAAGATTAGATTCTACGTATGGAAATCGTGCAACCCCGATAGAGGAGGAACGTTCGCATAATTTTTGCTATATTTACTCCTTTTCTCGCCGTGAATCGCGGACGAAGCTGAAGCTGAATTTCCCGTAGCGAACAACGATAATGGACGAATACAGGGTGCATGTCGGGTAACTACATAATTCCGAGGTGTTTTTCCTAGAACGTAGGGCTTATTAAACCGCGATAATGCACGGCACGGTTGCCATGCGATAGGGTCAAAGTCACGCCACCTTCGGAAATGTAATTTTTCATCGCAGCTTCCACAATAATTTCCAGACGTCTTATTCGTCGTGTATCACCTAAAGAAAGTTTCTCATCACAGGAAAATTTTACAAAAAAAAGTATTTTACTACCCCTGAAGATTTACTTTAATAAATATTTTATTATCTACAAGAACAACTTTATGATAATTCACGTTGAATTCAGTGAATTGTCCATAGTGAAAGAAAAAAAGAAAAAATAAATGAAAAATAAGGAGTTTCATCTTCTTCTTCTTCCGGTCGAAGGGCAACATTCTAATTGGAGTTCGCTCGTCCGCAGAAGGTTGTTGATCATGATAATGACATTTACATAGGACTGTATCGGTTTACGGAACTGGTCCGGCCGCGAACACGTTAACGAAACTAATCTCAATTAAGACCGAATCCGATAATGAGGTTTGCCCGCGCGCACTATCGGGACTGGCACAAAGTACACGACTAGCCTCGGACTTTATCTACTTTCACATTCCACCGAGCGCGAAACGATTTGCCTTGGTGCTTTATTAACGGAGTTTAATTGCGAGTGCAACAAACCCGCCGCCGTATTTGGTCGCCGATTAATCTCATTTGTCAGGACAACGCGTACTTCCTAGTACCTCGTATTCAACCGCTCCGATATACTTCCACAGATATTACGTTCCCCGATGCCGCTAAAGCCGACGGTTTCTTCGCCGCCGGATTATTCGTTTGGTTTCTATTAGTCGCTGTTGATCGATAATTCGGAACAGCGGGCTTCGTTCAGGTCGAAGGAAAGATTTCCTCGGATTGTCTTTTCTGTTCCACTGTCACTCGATATCGTTTCGTTAATGCTTCTGACTTTCAAAAACGAATAATACTCTTCGCACTGACGATCTTTAAAAACGAATCAGAGCTTTCGAAAATCAGGTGAGAATTAAATAAAAATAAAACCAGTCTTCTACGTTTTACCATTTGGGATATAAAATTTTTAAAATACTTTTACAAAAAGTGTTGTGTCATTATAGAGGGTGATTTTCGTACACAGTTTTATTATCATTTTTTCATCTTTTGATGCATACTATCGTTCCTGAAAAAAGTTAGCCAGAATTTCCATTACACCCTGTATAAAGGAGCGTTCACACGTCCGTGGTCACGATGACGATGACCTTCGGGTTGATTTAACACCATCGCGGAGATATTTCTTAGGCACATTAATTAAGTTTATTAATCGCCGCCGCGGAAAAAGTGTCTTTTCTATCATAAATACCGCACCACTGACGTAACAGCGTGAGAGCGCACAAATTTGCGGAATATCCGCGGGAACACCGCGGAGCCCCAGGAAGATGCCTCCGGATGGCAGTTACTCATAGGTAGCGAACTCGTAGGAAGATTAAGGGCTTATTACGGCTGCGACAGAGGATTAATGAGCCAGCCACCATAGGTTTATTGCCGCAACATTCTCTGTGCAAATAAATTTGTTAGCTTCTGATTACAACAAAAACGAGGGCCGCGCGGGCGTTCCGCGGTATTTATCACCCCTAATTCGAATCTTCGCTATGGCTGTGCTCGCGGTCTAATTGCATCGTTAAAATCCACCGGCCGACTGTTCGCCTTCGCTTTCTAATTACTCGGTGATTGGGATTATTAAATACGGCCGATCGATTCGGTCGATACGCATCGCCCGAGTTTTTTTGTTTTTTACGCGAACGCGATTTACAGCTTGGAAGTTTCATTGTCTTTCTTTGTTTCTTCTTTTTTCGAGTATCATTTACGAACGTTTAAATTTCTCGCGCGTAAAAATCGGTATTAATCGCGCGCGACTAATTCGCGTAAAACACCGCAACGTTTTTATTTTCCCTTTTAATTTAAGACTACCCGGAAAAAAAACAGGATTTATTTACGTCGCACCCAGGTGACTACCGTCGAAAGAAATATCCCTCGCCGAAGGTGAAAGTTCGAGCGTCGTCCGCGAGGCGGACGATATAAATCATATCCCCGCGATCCAAAGAAACAAATCAAAAATCCCCTACGAAAAAAAGAAACAAGAAAAATCGGGATTTATCGTCGAAATTTTCACATATTCCCCCAACATTTTCCATCTACTTCATACAAACATTGGGGTAGATTTTTTGTGATTATCACCACTTTCCCGGTTATTGTCAAGTGAACAAAAGGCAGATGGGTACACACACACACACACACACACACATACATTCGTACCTATATTCACGGCAACGAAAGTGAAGAGTCCCCGCATCCACGTAGACCCGTCACGGCGAAATCGCGCCTTGTAATCGTTGGCTCGCGAGTCGATGACCTTGACGTGACCTTCCTTTGAATCGAATGACCCTGACAACCCCGGCCGGGGTCCACCGCGAACGGAGAGGTAACGTTCTCCATTTCGCAGCGTCGGCGAAGGGGGCCCCGGCGCGAGTCAGGCCCCATCAACGGGAGACGCTGGAAGGGTATTAAAGCTGAATTTAATGAGCGCTTTCGCCTTTCGGTCGCGGCGCGATTTCCACGCTGATTGGACGGTTGTAATCGGTATAATTGGCATGGGTTCTCGACCGGTGGCCTGGACTTTGTCGTCGGTACGGACCGGAGAATTTTGAATCGGCGATCATCGACGATTTATGTCTGCCCTTTCGTCCTTGAGATCGATTCAGGGAGTTGGACTTGCGATATGTTGCTCTACTATGCTGAATAGTGAAAATAATGATAATCGTTCATGATTTATGAAAATGTGATTAAATATTACTCTATAGTAATTTCGTTACTAAATGTTCGCAAGGATTATTTGCATATCAAAAGAGAGACACTTACGTGTCGCGAATGTAATTTCGCGTGGTTTCCGAAAGGGTCAAGCGTTCCGAAAACCGCAAAAATTCCGTCGTCGCGGTCTCCCGACGAAATTCCCTTCTTTTTCTGCGGCACCGAGGTTTCTCGATCCGGTTGTTATATTCTTCCCGCGTGGAGGATGTTATATCCCCGCGGTTTCTTGTATTCAGCGAGGAGTCGTTGTTTCTGGTTAAGCAGTTTACTCGGATAAAAAAGGTAACCCTTAGACAGCATTAGGATCACGCGAGCCGCTTCACCTGCCTAAGGCAGGACTAGCCGCGGCGGAAGGAACAATATCATTAGTCGCACCTGCGGACTCACGCGAGCTTGGGCCCCACGCTATCGGGCCCTGTAATACGCCACCGAGCTAGCTTTCCGCGAAATTAATAATCCGCGATGTTACGCCGCTGCAACGGCAAACGGATACACTCGCACTTTCGAAGAAATCGTCGGAGAAAACGACTGCGTTAAATTTATCGGGTGTGAAAATAATATGTAATAGTTTCCTACGGTCATTTGTCGCGAGGTAATCTAGCGTTTGGTAACGCACCGGAAAAGTGGAGTAATATCGTTACGAACGATATTACTGAGTTCAATTTTTGAAATTTCCTTTTAAGTAAAATCTTGAATTTTGAAAATATATTTATTGTATCTTACAGAATCTATCGGACGATGCGAAATGTGTATTTGACATACTTTGAAAAAATCAAAGTGTGTATGTACCAAAAATATAGTAATAATAAACGAGACCTATTAGAAAAAGATTTTTTTGCGATATTTGGAGGTGGGTCCATGGTGTTAGTAATACATATACTCGCACATGTATGGACTCACGCATACTCGAGAAGCGACGATGACCGGCGCTCAACACCGCGGGCGATTCAAATGCAAAGACGTTCGTAAACCCCGTGGTGCATCGTGGGCCCTATAAACATTGCTCCGGAGGGCCCGGAGAGGAAACGGTTTTATGACCCTCGCGAAACGAGCCCCCTCGTATTCCCCGTCACACTGAGATCAACGTACACGAGTATTTTTCTCGTTATAACAGATTTTCTTGCTATCTATCAAACACGGGTGTGTACCGGTCCCGTTAAAATAAATTAGAGGACTCTTTATTTTTGTTTGGTATTAGAAATTTGTAATTTTTTTAAATTGTTGCGGACCGATTAAAAGTAATTCTTGTTTCAGGAAATTTCCAGGAAAACTCTTCAAATTTTAACTCAAAAATTGTCATTATAGTGGTGTTGACAAAGTGACCTTTGATCAGTGACTACTAAGACCCAAGGGTTCCTTAACTAACACCCGAACCTTTAAAACAGGTGACTAATTCTAAATACTGGTGTCACTCTATGATTCACTGTTGCTTACAAATATTGTACTGAGTATCCAACAACCTAAACACACCTACAACTTTGATCCATTGCAAATTAACATCTTTCCCATGATTTTAATCAACACACTTGACACTCAACGACTAAAATAAAGTAACTTTTCCATTCTCCCTTGACCCCGGCAAAAAGAACCCTCTATCCAAAGACGAGTCCCGGTCTTCCCAATGAATAGAAAAACGAAAAAAAAGAACGCAAAGTGAAACCCAGGACGACGGGAACCCGTTCCCTCCGCTCGAAGCGTTATTATATCGATTACATCGTATGTATCACTTAGCATCTCCGCCGCGTGGAAATCATCGATCGCGATTTCACGAGCCGTCGCGTCGTTCGTCGTATCGATCCGGTTCTCGCGCTATCACGATCCACGGGGCCGGGTAACCGGTGCCATTTCGCAATTCCGCGATGAAAGATCGCGGCAACCGTTCGTTTGACTTTCCATTGTGCACGTAAGACGATACCGCGGCTCTCCACGCGGTCCACGATATCGTTTCGCAGCCCGTCCATGTAACGTACATACACACATACACGAACACCGGCCGATACACCGTTGATATATCGCCGTTTTATCGATATGACGTATATATACGCTTTCGGAAACAACGGGGAAATTGCCGTGCCGCGTATATATACGGTCGGACGTTTAGTAGCGACGGGATAATGTAAACCAGTGGATGTCTGAATGCGAAATTGTCGATTGTATTCGTAATAACGACGCGGAGATATTGGTATTTATGACGACGAGTATAACGCGACGGGCGACGATAACGCGCGCGCTGAATTTCATTCCTAATTAGCGGGAGTGATATCGGCAGATTTTGCGAGCGATTTTTTTTTTTGGGGGGACGAATCTATATCGTTCCGGTCCACGTCGAATGGAAACTAAACCATATACATTATATTCATGCAAATATGTATTTTTGTGAATGACGCGTATAAAAGTGTAAATATTATTATATAACATAGTCTACCATTGAGGTAAGTGAATACCAAATGTTTTATATTATCAAATAAAGGATCTTTATTACCCGGTTGTAGATGAAAAGAAAAAATAATTTTCATAAATCCCATTTTAAATTGACTTGATTTTTATACTTTTTAGTCAACTCTCGGCGTTTTGTAAATTCAATTCCGAGGGTTTTACGGGTGAAAAGGACGCGGAGAAAAATGGCCGGGCAAAACGGAGACGAAAAGTAAAGGTACGATGTTCCTTTCGGTCTTACCGCACCGTTCGTGGGCAGGTTTTATTTCACAATCCAACTAAGATCGTGATCCCGCGCGGGGCCTCATTCGACTTTCCATTTCGTTCGATACCGCATGCACATAATACATTACCCGGCTCGTTGTTCGCCGCTTTTAAAGGCATTGATTATGCATGCGTTCGGGGATATTCGAGTGTGCGCACTCGAACGGACACGCGAAATTTTTCTGTGTTTGTCCGTGTGTGCGGGTTCGGTTTTTTTTTTCTCGTTTTGTTTTGTTATGTTTTTTTTTTTTTATTCGTATTCCTCCGGTTGCATTGCAGCACGGTTAATCACGAGCGAGAACGGAAGATTCTCGGGGGAAAAATAAAAATTAAGAATAAAGATAAATAAAAGCGAAACGAGTGATCGATAAACGTAAAATGGAGGCTAAAAGGACACGCAACAGAGTAAATTTATAAGTTGAATAATCGATTATATTTGGTAAAACATTTACAAGGTAATAAGATTTTTTTCATTTAACATGTGTTACATTTACAGGCAAGGCATCATCAAAGACCGTACCAACTCTACAATAATCGTAGTAATGTATAAGGTTACTTATAAGAAAGTATGTACCATCAAATTATCTTTATCGTTACTATTTAATATTAATATTACGGTATTTACTACTCTTATTATTTTTTTTCAGGAACAAATACATATTCTTTTTTTTCTTTAATCAATATACATCAATTCGCGATTATATGAACGGTAGAACTTTTTTGCACCCCGCATAGGCAAAGTAAGGTACGGACAATTTTTCCTTTTTTTTCGCTTTCGTTTCATTTTCTCGAATATTTCATCGCAGTTCGTGGAGAAATTAAAACAAATAGAAATATATATATATTTATATATAAAAAGAAAAAAAAAACAGAGAACAAAAGTATACATTTCATCGATATTTTAGTATCATTTTTTTTTTATCATTATCCGTTTTTCGCAAAAACTTTCGTCACCTTCTTCGTCTTTCCCTTTTCCTTTCATTTTTCTAATTTTCCTTTTAAAAAACATCTCTTATCAGGCGCATCGTGAAGTTCGACGTATATGTATAACATTGTTTAACAAACTGATGGCTCTTTCGGCATGTCAGGATTATCTACGTGTAAGAAGAACGATTCGATTATTTATGATTTATCTCGAAGAGAATGTCGACGACATGGTTGGCTTACTATTTTTTTTTCTTTTAAAGTTTCATCTGTAACTGTTTAATATCGTTAGTCGGAATTGCGGTGGGTTAGAGGAAAACCATAGTGCAAAACGGAAATTCCAGTTTTTTTTTTCTCGTGTACATGTGAATACACTATTACTGAAAACCTGTGTAGGCTGAAAGTATGTATGTACAGGGTGTACGTGAAAATGTCATCGACGTGACGGAGAGGACAATCAAAAGCACCGAGTATCACGAACACGATGGAATTGTTTTGTCTATCGGTATTACCATTTTTTTTTTGTTCCTTTCTTTCTTTCGTATCCCTTGAAACCCCGATCGTCCGTCACGGTAATAACTCTTTCGCGTACAACCCGCGATGCTAGTATACTAGTCGTAAGATATGACGTTCTAACAGTTATTACATTCGTGAAAAAGAGAGATGCACGGAGTGAAATGACATTCGAATGAATGGATTATCGTGAAAGTGTCTACTATGCACGGAGAGAGAAATATTAGCGGTTAGAACTATTGCACTATACCAATTCACGATATTTATTCGATTGCATTTGTTTAACTATGTCAGCGGCTGTAGTATCTATTACGATAATACAAACAATTTCTTCACGAGTATTTTAATTAAACGCAGCGATTGCCGGTGGTAACACTATTAACATTTTTATTTATTTACTTCTTCGTATCATTCTTTCATCGTCATTTTTTTTTTACTTCTTTTCATTTTTCGACCTGAGAAACAAAAATTCTCGGTTGTATTAACTGCGCTGTGTGTGTATGTTTGTGTGTACGTGTGTGCCTCTGTGTGTCAATAAAGCTTCGTGTACGCCGGTAAACGCTTCGGAAACGGAAAAGGAAAAAGGAAGTACGACTTTGTCAGAACAACGAGGAAAAGTCGTGATTCCCATGTGAGACGTTATTTCTTTCATCACTTTTTTTTTTGTCGACTGCCCATCTCAAAAAACCCTTTCTTTTTCCTGACCGTCTTCTCTTCCCTGATGGAATGTTTCTTATTTTTTTTTTTCTTATCTTCCCTTCTGAATTTCGAGTTCAGTCGTGGCGGCGACGACCACCGATCCATCCGCATAAACATATTTTACAATCGTATATATACATGTATATATATACATACAACGATATGTATATATATACGTATATTCTCTCTTCGTATTTCATTGAAAGTCACTCAGTGTCTCGTAACTGGTACATGAAATACGACGGCGATGTATATAAACTATGTACAAAACAACGACAGAATAGAATTAACGCGCGAAAACGTTCCCGTGAAAAATAGTCTCGACGAAAGTAGTCGTATATATTTTTTTTTTTCATCGACCTCCTTTCTTTCTCTCCTCCAATACTCGGGAATAATCGTATCAATAATCATATCGATATAATAATAATAATAATAATTAATAATAATTAATAATGATAATAATGATATCGAAGAACTATTACAATTACGATAATAAAATTAATTAATAAATCTGTGGCGGAAGATACCGGTGTTATTGTAACCCCAGGCCGCGTGTTCTTATTTCGTCGTACGGTTTAAAAAATAAAAAAAAGAAGAAAAGAAAACGGGCGTATAGGTAAGAAATGACTTTTTCGCTCCTACGAGAAAAAAAAGATATTTATATTTATATATATATATCACCTTAGAAAGTAGAAAGAATAGCGGGGAAAAAAAGTACAAAAGAAGAAACAAAAAATAGTAAGAGGAAAAAAGTAAAGGATGTCTCTATAGAGGCTACGTATATTATTTAGTTAATAATAATAATCAAGTGTTCTTTGGTAACACAGTGATGCGTCCGGAGACCACAAATACGATTCTCAGCGTATTGTCCGATCGTGACAAGATGGTCCCGATAAATATATATATTATAATTCAAGTACTATGCTCGGTCGTTTGGAAAAATTTGGCCCGTTGCTCGGCGCGCGTTTACACGTCCGCGTTGTGTACAGAGAGTAAGTAATTAATAATTGCGTACTCATCGGTGAAAGAGGATGAAGAGAACCGCGACGGTGACCACGTCGTCACCGGTGTAACGGGGGATAAAACAAAAAAAAAAAGAAAAAAATTCCATCTTGTCTTTAGCGACCTATTATCTGTTTGTTTTTTCTTCCATTTTTATATATACATATATATTTATGCGCGCGAAACGTTATGCGTATGCATGTTTTTATGTACACATATGACTGGAGCAATATATTCTCTTTCTCTTTCGTTTCCTATTTTTTTGTTTGTTTGTTTGTCCGTCTCGTCCCTCGAGAAAACCCTATTGAATCGAGTCGAATCCCGGTTGTGGTTGATCGCTTAAATTTCATTCTCTCGCGCACTCTCTTGTTTTCCGTTTCTAATCAGTTTTCGTCTTTGTTTTGTTCTCGTTTCAGACGGTTGCGTCGCGGTCGGCGATTCCCGTCGCGACGACGATACACACATTGTACATGTATAGTAATATATCATATATCATTTATGTACATAACGACAACATATAAAGTCAGCGGAAATCCGGCTCGGAGTCGGCGCGAGAACGTGTTTTCCTGCCGCTCTCGAGGAAAACGGTGAGTAGTAGTAGTAATAATAATAATAATAATAATAATAATGATAATAATAATAATAATAATAACGTCTATACTATTCTCGTTTATGGAATTTGGTGAACGACTCGAAGCTATGAACTTTTCAATAGGAAAAAACGCTGGTGCATGTTTAATCCCCGTATAAATAGGGGAATAAGACCTCGGGGACACACACTTACACGGGTCCCTATTTATCGACTTGAAACGTACGCGGTCAGTTTCGTTTTTTTTTTTTCATTTTTCTTTTTACAGAAATTTTTACGTCGTTTGACAAGATTCTTTAGAAAATACTAGTACTTTCAAACAACGATAAACACTTCTCTCAAACTTCAATGTGTGTCTGTGTGTATGTGTGTGTGTGTGTTTGTTTGTTATTTTTATGTTTTCGGTTTCCCTTTTCAGTTTTTCTGTATCGCTTGCATAATTTTTCATCTTATCACCGCCGCTCTTTCACGCATTCACGCATACACATACTCGCCATGTTGTCTCTTAAGCTTATTAATAATTAAGTAAATATCTGTATCTTCTTTATGTACACCCTGTTTGAATAATTTCCTTAAAATCTAGTCTTAAGAATTCCGCGCCGCGTCTTTGCGCGTTATTTTTTTTTCTCTCTCTCTCTCTCTTTATCTCTCTATATTATATCTCTCCACCTGTACCCAAAGTACGCGATCGTTTTCGTATTGGAACTCTTGTTCTCTTTTGCTGTCGCAGAAACAAAAGAACACGGTAGGCAACAATTCTACGCTTAATGATACTTTGGTTTCCATTTATAGAACGCTTTTTTGTAACCGGGAAAACAAAGTTCGTATATTGCGATTCTGGACAAAGAAATTCAATTTGCCATTTCTCATTTTACGCGAGCAAATTAACAAAAAAAAAACGACTAACGCGCTCAAGTTGGTCTATAAGGATCAGAGTAATCCCTGCGCGATAAGAAAACGAATCAAAGTACCACGGGCTCCTAGAATCATTTATTTACTCCGGATATAAATTTCTTGTTTCTTAGTTTTTTTTTTCTTTCGTTGGGCTATCTCCGTCATATACAGCAAATACAGCAATCACTATTTCCACTACTGGATCACATGTCGATTGACTTAAACCGTTGAGGTTCTTCGAGGTGCGAATGAATTTCCGATCGAGGATAAGAAATACACGTTTTTACCGACCATCGGTAAATTTCCGATGACGACGAGGATCTCACGTGAACCGTTCCCCTTCGTTCGGTGATTTTTTTTCGTAAAAATTTTGTCCCTTTCCGTTTGCATTGTTCTTTTTTTCCTTTCGTTCTTCAAGGTAGCCTCTCGATCTCACTCGAGATCCACGAATTAAAGTGGGCGTCGGTATCCTCGTCTCGCACGATAACACCATTCAATTCGGATTAGGAGCCAAGCTGCTGGGCATTGGCTACGTAAACGTAGCTCTATGGTTGCTGCAGCAACAGTTGCTCCAGTTCGTCGGCGGACCTCAAAAGGAAGGCGGCGGACTCTCGATATCCGGTTATCAATTGCCTGACGGCGGTCATTTCCGTTGCGTTTAGCTTGTGACTCAGAAGAGGTTTCGTGTTCTTCATGCTTAGGTCTGTCGGTCCTGGAAAATAACAAACAACCCGTTGGTCAGTCTCACGACGATTCATCGATCGTTAATGCTACATTCATTTCGCTTGCGAGAAGCGTCGTATATACAACACCATACATTAATCGTTAATTGCTAAATAATTAGAGAATCATGCGATTAAAGTGCTTGGTAGAATATAGCTACAAAATACTAGTAATCCATTAAAAAAAAAGAAAGAAAGAAAGAAAAAGAGAGAAACTTGAACACTTCACATTTCCAAATGACCTTGACAAAAAAAACAACATCCCCTCTGAAATAAAACTCGACCGCGGCAACTGGCAGGCGGTGGAAATTCAAAAAGTCCCGTTTCCAATCCCAAGTTTAATCAATTCGACGAGTGAAAAAAAAAAGATCCTTTTCTCGAAGTAAGAAAACCACCAGTCCTATTACTTTTCTACGGCATCGAACCAACCACCCAACCCCCCACCCACCTCTCCCACCCTCTAGAAGACTAGCGAAAAGAAACTGAAAGTCGGTCGCTGCGAGCAGCCGGCAAAAGCGAACTTATAAGGACACCAATAACCAATATTACTTTGTGTACCGTTGCTCAATAGGCCTGACGTGAAGCTTTGTGTCGGATACAATCCGGCCGACAGGGTTGGTGGTACCGTTGTCGGGCCGGCACGTTGGAAGGCCTGACTGAAGTTTGGTCTATACATCGCCGTCGGTGCACCGCCGCTGGCAACACCATTAACCGCTGACGAGCTGACTATCGTCGCTTGGCTGCAAAAAAAAAAAAATACAACTCGAATGAAGATTCGTGTTAACGATAAAACCGGCATCGATTATACTCCGCGGCGTCCATTTAAATGAGAGTGCGAGCGCGCATGCGCCTTAAGTCCGTCGATCCATCCGTCGCTCCGCCGACGACGGAATCTCCGTCTCTCGTAATTTTTATTCAATGATCTTTGACCGACGGACTCCACGCGCGCGCGTGACGCTTTATCTTTTGTCGTTCGCTCGCTCGCTCGCTCGCTCGTTTGTTCGTTGGTTCGTTCGTTCGGTTATTTCGCGGGGAATTTTCGAATGGTTAGACACTACGATCGAAAGATTTTCACCGATGGAAATCGTTGATTAGATCATCGATCGTGGGAGGATACGATAGAACGCTACGTTACCGATGTTAATATTGATGGATTTAATTAAATTTGAATTCTACAATGTTGTGGATTTTGATTGTCTTTTTTTTTCGTTCTTTTTAATCACGCCAGAGAGCGTCGTTCTCCGATTACGATTATGCAAAGTTGATCGACGAATCGAAACGAATATCGTCGTCTCGCGGGAATATTTTGATATACGAATAGGAACTTTTGTAACGTCAGCGAGCGTCGGCAACGAGTTACGGGGATTCTCGGGGCACGGTCGATGATCGATCTGTTACAAACTAGTTCATCGTACTGACCTCATGAGACTCTTGTTGTCCGCCGGGGTGAGCAACTTCGACGCAGGTGCGAGAGACAGTGGAGTGGAGGAAAGGGTGCTGCTCGGTAAGTTCGCCAAACTGGTTAGGGGTGCCAGAGACGTTAACGATGCCGGTGGCGTGTCCTCCCTCTTCCCCGGTAGTGATTTCACCGGTGTACTCGAGAAATGTTCCAAGCTTGACCGGACATCCGTTTGCTGTAAAGAAAACATCCCCCTCGTTTAACGGATATTCGACAAATCAAACGAGAATTCGATGGTAAAATGATTAATATCATCTTTGAAAGCTGAAAATAATTTTTTTAAATTCAAACGTAGAATATAGTTGATTGAGAATGAAAAAAAGAACAGGATCATAGAATCTACCGGTGAATACGATTAGACTTTTATTTCTGGCGAGTAATTAACGACCGTAAATGAACATCCACGGGCGTCGTGTTTATATAGTCCGCATAGATCGATCGGCCGAATCTATTTGGGTCTCCGTCAGGCCACGACTTCTGGATCGCTCGGTAAATGGAACATGATCGTTACGTTTCCTTGCCCGTTCTTATTGGCCCGATCCGTGAAATCCCTCTTTTCCCCACCGTCTCGCGGAACGATTATCTCCCGGTCTACATTTTTAAGCATTATGACCCAGTTTCCATCGGTACCGATCCAGCAATGGGTTTCTCGCGTTTAACAAACGTATTACCAAAAATCCTCGGATGGAGAATCAAAAAATAATTATGGGGAATTAAAATAACGAATGAAAAAAAAAAGATGACACACGCGAGTTACGCGAAAATCAACGAGCACCCTCGTCGTACCTGGAGCTGTCCGCGGTCGTACACCTGCTTGTGCACCACCCTAAGATTCTTTTTCCTCATGGTCGTCCGTGTTCCCGAAACACCACGTGTCACGAGGCGATTACCGTATCGACGCCAGCACCACTACCGATCACTCTCTCGATCATTGCCACCGATAGATCCGCGGATCGTCGTTCACTCTCTCTCTCTCGCGTTCCCCGTACGCGACACCCGGCTTAAAAACGTCGCCCTTCTCCCCGCGAGTTCCTTTTTCCCCCTCCCCTAGTCTCCACGTTCGTGGAGAAAAAAAAACAGATTCACCGAAATTCACGGAAAACAAAGGTAACGAGTACCCGACGCACTTTTCCACCCCCGCTGACAACACCGCGGCGGAAGACCGATCGAAAACAAACACAAACGCACACGGACACCGCGAGGATAGATACGCGAAACAGGAAGAAGAAGAAGTAGAAGAAGAAGAAGGGAGAGAGAGAAAGAGGAAAGAAGAAAGTCAGGGACCAGATGTGCCGGGTAGAAACGACGAGGCGTGAGTAAGCACGCAACGAGGAAATTAATTCGAGGCAAGAGATGAAGAAGCAGAAGAAGCAGAAGAAGAGGAAGAGGAAGAAGAAGAAGAAGAAGATGAAGAAGAAGAGAGGAGGAACACCACGCGGAGCAGTGGCAGCGCCGAGAGGTGGCGATGTATGTTTCCACCGCAGAAATGGATGAGTTGCTCTCCGGCGACGAAACAGGAGAACTTCGAGCGGCAACGAGGGTAAAATAATCTTCCAACGACGAAAGAAAGAAAGAAAGAAAGAAAGAGGAGGAAAGAGAGAAGAACCGTTCGTAAGAAAGAATTAAACAGAGAGACACACCGACCGGGAGGAGACGACTAACGACGGGGAACGACGAAAGGGGAAGTAAGCCAGAGACGGAGAAACAGAACGAGAGAGAGAAAGAGAAAGAAAGAGAGAAAACGAACAGAGAGCACGGAGGAATGAAATCGTCGAGAGAGGAGGAGCGGATGTAGGGAGGTGTTTTTATGAAAGGCGAGCAGTGTGCGTTGACGTCAATTATATAGGTGGCCACGGCAGAGATAGCCGCGTCCGTGCACGAACCCCGGCGTATATAGAGGTCTTCTCCTTAATGGGTTAGGTTTAGGTCGCCAGAGAGGTTATCGGCTCTCTACTCTCGTCGTCTCTCTCTTGTCCGTGCGCGCACTCGTTCTCCTCCCTTCCCTCGTTCCCTTACCTCTTCCTTTTCCCCTCGGTACCTCTATCTCCGGTTCCTCCTCGGCAGGGATTTTCAAAGTAGATAAAGTCCGGCAACGAGAAACCAAGTTCCCCCGGCTCTTCCTCGTCGACTTCGCGGTTTCCACCAGTGTGTATGAACAGGAGAGAGAGAGAGAAAGAGAAAGAGAGAGAGAAAGAGAGTGTGGGTGTCGCGAGCCAGCACCCGAGGACGAACCACCTAAGGAGAAGATATCAAGGGAGAAGAGAAGGAGGGGAGGAGGGGGGGGGGGGGGAGGATAGAGGATTAGGTGTGCCAAGACGTTGGGTTCGTATTGTGCGGAATTGGATGGCTCGAGCTACCGCCTACACCTCGCACACGAAACACCATAGGATCTCGGGTACCGTTTCTAACTTCCTCTCCTGTTGTCCCCACCCTCCCCTATATGCTCCCCGTAGGTTTCTTCGTCCAGGGGTTAACGAACCCGACCCGGGGTAGCAGTCTGCCCCGGAGGCCGTGTGCGTTCGGAAAAAATCAGTTGCCGCGTCCACGCACAATTTCTCGATTCATCGCACAACGAGCTTGTCGTCTTGGAAAAATAGAAGAAAAAAAAAGGAGAAAAAAAAAATCAACTCCCCCACTGGCGCTTAACACGGGTGTACAGTACGACGGTGGTGGTATCGTAACAACGTTCAGGTTCCCCCTGCTGACGGTAGTCGAATAGAGTCGATTTCATAATAACCGCGTCGGTTGTGTCTTGTTTACAGGAAAACACGCGGAGCGTCATCCATATTGATTTTTTATACGGGTCAATTTTTTCCGTGTTTTTGTCGTACGGTAAGATATTCTCCCCGCCCCGTGCCCCCCCCCCCCGTCGATTCGAATCGTTCCGATCCCGATTTCGTGAAAATCGATCGCGTAGAAAATTTGTTATTTCCACGGACGACGATTCGAAGCGCGCGATTAACTCGCCCGCACGTCATTTATCGTGGACCGTTTCGGAATGCATAGAGACGACCCACGGGCATTAGAAGACAACGCGGTCGGAACAGAGAGGCAACCGTATTCCGTTCACGTTTTTTCCACGGTATTTCTCCGGAGAATATTTTGATTTTTCCGTTGTCCGTCGGTTTCTACGACGCTCGGCAGTCGCGGCGCGCGTGGAACGTGGACGCCACGACGAACCACCACTACAATCATCATCACCGTCACACGTTTTATACGTGTGTGTGTGTGTGTGTGTATTGCATCAGAGAGTGGGAGAGGTGCGCGACCCCCGGGTTATCACTGGCCTCTCCGTACCTATATCAATCCTAGCTTCGTTCACGTATCTCACTTTGAAGCGTTGCGCAGGAGCCACGTTAGTAAAATGTACGTACTACCGTAGTTAACGCTCGGATTTCCACGGACGATAATTATGTGACCGATTACGTCGCCATTACCGGTCGCCTCGTTTTACGCGGGATTTTATCATTTCCAGCCTGGCGTCGAGCGGCGCGGATAAATACGTTTGAACACCGCCGCGCCGACTCCGCGTGGAGATTCGACGAGCGCAATCGGGGAAATTCTTTCCACCGCCACGTGTATCGCGCACGATACCGTTATAAAAGAAATGATAATTGCGAGCGAGCCGCTCGCCGCCGGAACAAATAATTTTATTAGACGGTCTCCGCCGACGTTGTAACGCCGAGAGATTTTTCAGAGCGTGCTAAGACAATTTTATTCGGACGAATTTGGTTGCGTAGACGTTCGAATATGTTTCTTCATGCGTTAGAATATTTAGTGCGTGTGATGAGTTTTGTTGTAGAAATTTAAAATTTTTGTGAATCGTTTAAAAATACCTTTGAAAAAAATATGCGGGGTTCTAAGTCTTTAAATTGGAAAATTTCTTTATTTTATCCCATAGCGAAATGTATGTAGTTTAACGCGAATGATAGAGAAAATTAGTTTTCGTAGTAATATAAAATGATTCGCGTGAACTCGAGGCCAGAATCATTTTGAAAGTAAAAGGTGTGCGAAACGAGTGAAAAAACGATTCGAATAATCCTGCTGTTTTTTTTTCCTCTCTCTCTAGACGTACAATAAAGTTCAAGCTCTAGGCACATAGACGAAACAGATCGTATTTTTTGTTAATTCTAATTTTACTCACCGTTGCGGCCGGAAGAGTTGGCATCGGCTGCGAGACGGGCTCCAGACCGACTCTCATGCGTTTCGCGTTGTCGCTTTCATTTTCGCAGGCCGTTGCCAAAATTTGCTCGGCTTGCACGGAGGTCAAGTGTGCCGGTGTGGGCCTCGCCTAAAAAGAAATGATCGTCACGTGATCGTCGCATACCGAAAGCTCGAACTTGACTCAGCCTTCAGGAATCTTTTTCGTTATAACACACATTTCTATCTCCTCTCCTCGAAAACCAAGCGACTTCTTCTCAAATAAAAACACGAAAAACTCCCCAAAAAATCTCCCTCAAAAAAAAAATAAAAAAAAAATAGAATGAAACACGACGTGATAACAGCTCGACACTTGCGGTCTCCCGACTACTCAGCCAGCAGTTACCACCAGAACGCGTGGAAACCAGTGGATCCAACGATGCAAACAGAATTACCCGAGTATATTATTTCCGCGATGGATGGAATAAAAAAAAAATCAACGCGGAGGGTTTCTCCTCGTAGAATAATTTCACATCTCTCTCGTATCGACCGAAACGAAACCAGTAGAAAGAGGGGGTGGAGGAGGAGGAGGAGGAGGAGGGGGATGGGGGTTGGAAAAGAAAACTCACCGCATCCCAGGGCGCACCCTCCCTGCCGCGTTTGTTTCTCCGACAGCTCTTCAGGTACGTTCGGATCCTCTTCCTGGCCCTCTCCGCGAACTCCGGGAACTGCCTCGTACAGCTGTCGATGATTGCCTGTATCTTCTCCTTCGGCTGTTTCGAGATCGGCACGATACGGTCCAGGTTCTCGTCGACGAACAGCCTGACGAACATCTGCAACGGGACCGCGGCGGCGAACCACGCCGGAATGAATTAAAACTAGCCCGTACTTACACTCCGGTGGGCCCGGGGCGCGGGGTGCCCCGAGGAATTAAGAATTTAGCGATGGTGGGGCAATACACCGGGGGCTCTATTAAACTAATTGTAATTAATTAAGAAGCTCGCCCGGCTACCCCCCTCGGCAGGGCCGCGGCTCAGGGCCAACTGCGGACCCGGTTGGATTTCAGGTTCCACGAATGGGAAGTTGAAAAAAAAAAGAGAGAGACATACTATGTATCTGTGTGTGAGAGAGAGAGAGACGAAGGGAAAGAGAAAAAAAGGGTTACAGAGAGAAACGGCATACCCTGCCCGGCGACGTTGCTTTTGCCCAGGGTTTCATAAAACTTTACGATAATTAGGGTTTTTTTTCGGGGAAAACCGCGTCCCTGCGCCAATGCCGCCTCGGGTTTAACTTTCATTACTGCCGGCACACCGCTTTCTTTACTCTTTTTTTCTATTCTATTTCTTTTCTTCGTTTCTTTCGCCCACTTTTTCCTTTTGTCTCGTTTTTTTCTCTCTCTCTCTCTCTCTCCTTTTCTCCGTTCCCACACACCTCGGCAAAGGCGCGAACTACTTTGTGTCTTTTTTACCCCGTGGGTCACGCCTGTCCCCGGGTGATAATGCCACCCTATAAACTGCCGTTCACCGGGTTGATATGTTTCGCGCGCAAGATAACGTTCGGGGAACCCCGACAATTTTCTTCTTTTTTCGCGAAATTTACCTCTTCACGCCCCTGAACACATATGTGGACGTTTACTAATTTCTTATAAAATAAAAATCGCATTAATACCAGTGCAGTCAAACCAACAAAAATTTAATTCTCTTATCGAGGGATTTTATAGTGAATAATCTGCAAGGATAATTTTGGTCTATTTATTATTGACAGTAACTGTAATAAAAAAGCAAAACTAAACGTCCACATCTGTCCAAGGACAAATTACTTATTTTTAAATAAATATGTATGCTTACGTTGAACGCTTTTAGACGCTCCGGGTCGTGGTGTCTCGGGTCCAGCCTCTCGTCGGCATCCTCGTCGTCGTCGTCCTCGTCCTCCTTGTTGCCGCTGCTGCTGGTCTCGTCGTGGGCACTCCCGGTACCCTCGCCACCGGGGGGACTTGACTCGCGATCCCGGTCGGACCGCGAGGGCGTCGCCGACGACGCCGGCGGCGGCGTCTTCTTCATTCCCATTGCGTACGACGCCCACAGGGACGCCATGTCCTCGCTGCCGACGCCCGCGACGGCGCCCAAATTAGGAACGGCGCCGGCCGGCATGTCCACCAGGTCCGAGGACCCGTTTCGCGAGTCTGGAAAATTGCAACGGAGGAACGGGGATTATCATAATTGTCCGGGGATTTTTTTCTGTTTTTTTCGTTTTTTCTAATTTGTGTTTTTTTTTCTTATGGGGATCGTAGAAGTTTTCCACGGGGATTTTCGTCTTCCCACGGTGAAACCGGGGGAAT
Organism: Mimumesa dahlbomi; assembly: GCA_917499265.3. Taxonomy (NCBI): domain Eukaryota; kingdom Metazoa; phylum Arthropoda; class Insecta; order Hymenoptera; family Crabronidae; genus Mimumesa; species Mimumesa dahlbomi. The sequence continues at coordinate 2,247,426 of OU824113.1, read as the reverse complement.
ATTCATCGATAGATCGGAGGTACGATGAAGACATGGGGGCACGTGGGTGGTATTTACGCCGCGAATATAATAATAATAATAATGATAAACTTGGAGCACGTTGGGATCGCGTGACCACGTTGATTAGGGATGATCGAAGACGAAGGAACGTTTCGTAAGCGTTCACTGTCGCCGGCGAAACGAGTAACTGCGCGTGAATTCGGTCAGCGAGGACGCCAATGTTCGATTACAAAAAAAAAGCGGAGAGGAAATTGGAAATTGGAACGTGTCGTTTGAAAGAGGAAATCGACGTAGGGGACGGCGAGGGTCAAACTTTGAAACGTAGCAAAATTCGATACTTTTTTGTCACCATCGCTTTCGAGTGTTCGAGAAATCTTCAACTAAAATCATTACCGTAGAATCCCACTTCCAAATCTATCAAATCCACGTGTCATCTATCACGAACATTCATCTTTCTCTCTTTCCAATTTTACATTCCCCCCCTCCAAATCTCACCCAAAAGAAAAAATTCAAAAACTCACCCTCCCAAATTCGTATCGCACCCTTATCACCCCATCACCATCGTGTTAAGGCCTCGGTTATCTCTGACCAACCAAACTTTGATTCTAAATAGAAAACAGGTGAACCGTTCCACCCTGGGAAAGTTTCTTTCGAAAATCCGACATCACCCCACGTCGTATTTACACACACTCTCTCTCACACACACACGGAGTGAGGAGCGTCCCGTGAACGTGTGTCCGTTTGTCCGGCGTAGCAAAAAGGCCGACCTGTTTCCAAAACCCGTAACAAGTCTACGTAGTTCCCTTCCACGAGGTGCAAGAAAGAGGCAGCACTCTTCCATCGGCACGATCCCAGGAGAGAACGTACGGTAAAGGTGCTTTCACGAGGATGTCGGCGAGGACAGGTACAAGTCGGACCTGGCGGCGAGAGGCATCACGTACACATCTACGCGAACCCATGAAGCGTAGGATCGTGGGTAGGGAGTGCCGCAGGGGAACAGTAAAGAGGCTACCTGCCTCGCGGACTTCTGCCTCTACGGTTCCGATTAGAAACGACGAAGAAGTCGTCCCTACGCTGGTCCACTGCGACTTCGAGTACCCGGTGGAAAGGTGGGATATTTAAAATAGAATCGTAGCCACCCTTCAGGGCGATGAAGTTAACGTGATCGTGGGAAAATTGGGGTATAAATGAAATAATAGATTTCTGAGACACTCTTTTTTCTTTGGGGAGTAGGGAACTTGTGTCCTGTGTTGATATATCAGGTATAGAAATAAATTTTCTTAAGATTTTCGTGGGAAATAAACACGTAATTTTAGGAAAGTCATAAAAAGTGAATTATGCATTAATTTACCGCGGAACTAATAGTAGAATTTCGATTTTCGGAAAAATAAACTTATTTCTACGTCAAATAGAATAACATTGATCGCGTAGGGTAACAAATAGAAGAATTCCTAAATTTCTAAATCACATAAATTATTCACGTTGCATATTTCCCCATAAAGCCATCAAAAGGTTTTGAGACATCTTTTGAGACATCTTTTCATTGACTCGCTGGAAAGTAAAATGAAGTACAAGGGGAATGTGATACACAGTGATAAAGTGTCACGTGACAAAATACTACACCGGTCGTCTGCCAGTAGAAACAATACACAATTAAAACAGGCGCCAGTAGTTCTCGCGGGCACCCTGTTCAGTTAACTATAGCGTAGACGCGGCGCGATTCTAATTCTGCGTTCAACGATCGCACGCATGCTTCCAGGAAGATTCCGGTAGAACCAGTAACTGAACGCGCGAGTAGACGATCCAGGAAACTGGACCCTCGTCCAGGAGGCGTGCTGGCGGCGCAGCACCGCGTTTCCTTCTCTCCTTCCCTCTTTCTCCCGTAGTTCCACCGGCCGGCCGAAGGTTGGTGTACCTCGGGTTCTTGCGCTCATACACCTATGTATGTACGTACGTATGTACATACACGTTTAGAGGTACCGGGTGTTTCATAATACGAGCGGTTCATGGGCGAAATTGATTAACTATGGTTTTTTGAAAAAATTATTTGGGAAAAGAACGTCAGACTTTATGTATTTGAAATTGTTTTTTAATAATTGGGCTCTGCTGCACAGAATGATATTTCTCTGGGTGATTGATTTTAGTGTCTAAATGATTTAAATAAAGTTATTTGAAAGGGTGGAAGACTTTGTATTAGATAATTGCGGATGCCGGAAGGCCTCACGCGTAATTTCATTTCTCAAGTTTGTGATTTATGGAGTTAATCGATTTGGCAAGTGACCGACTCGTATCTCGGACGTCCCCCAGGGGTGAACTCGAGACGTGAATGTACGCTAAGACGTTGGGTGGGAATCGTGGTATTTTGTTGAAGATTGTTCTGTGGTTAGGAATAATTCTGCGGTTTGGAATTCATCGCGACAAATTTGTGTGATCTGAAATATCCGAGCGTAGAATGATTTTGCATCTAGGAGTTTCTACGCTATGAAACCTCTGCGCCCTGAAATACATACGCGTGGATTTTTCTACGCCCGTTTCCGCAATTCGAAGTCCTTGCACCCGGAAATATTAACGCAGGAATTTTTCTACGGTCTGAAATATCCGAATGTACAATTTGCTTCGCACAAAAATACCTGTACATCGAAATTTTAACGTATGAAATTACCTACCCCGAAAAAAGCGCTTCTACTTAAATTCTCAACACCGATAAACGTCTGCCCCAACAATTCTGAAAATTTCAGCGTGTCCAACTATCAACACCCAAAACTCTTCACACTTTACAAAATCGCAAAAACTAACCTTCGACTCTCAAACAACATCAACGATCCTCACCGTACAGAGTCCACCCTTCACCAACCATCCCACGCGTTATGAAACACCCTATATAAAAAGACACACACATATACCTCCACATATACATTTATATATACACACATATACACCGGTAGATAGCGTGCTATATACATAACATCTATGTACGGGGGTACGGTACCAGCATAGAGGGTTCCTGGCCTCCGGCGAGCGGATGCCGGTATTGCTAAAGGAGTAGAGAGAAGAGAGGAGAGAAACGGAGGAGGAGGAGGAGGAGGAGGAGAGGTAGAAGGGAATACGTATATAAACCCGGCTAGGTTGGCCGGCTAGAAAGCCGGTTACCAATCCCAATCCCACCGCCAGCACCGTTCCTGAACTCGCTTCTTGGCCACTGGCCTGAACCTGAAATCAGTCGGCGTTGGTGATGGCGACTGTGATGGTAGTAGTGGTGGTGGTGGTGGTTGGCAATGATGATGGTGGTGGTGGTGTTGGGTACCCCACCCGGCAGTTCGTCCTCCTCATTCTTTCGACCTCTTCCCGCAAAAGGAAACTAATACCCGGCCCCGACGACCGGCCACTTCCTCTTTTTCTAGCTCGGCCTATGTGCCCGTGCAACAAAATTCACAGACGTGCCACGTATGTACGCCCACGGCCAAATACGAAACCGTCTAGGTTGGATGCCAACGGCGGCGGCGACCAGTGATGTCTACTGGTATCCCTGATGGACGAAGATGTATTTTCTTGTTGCTCATAAATGTCACTCGGTAAGGTGAAACAGGTCGGCGGGAGGTCGCCGCGGTATGGAAAGGTTAAAAGGAATTCGGAAGTCTTGGATAGACTGTTAATTCGTAGATTGTATTTATGTGTTAGTGGGGAGAAGATATATGTATTTACTTGGAATAGGAGATTTGGTTGGAATAGAAAGAAAATAAGGAGAGAGGAGAGAACGATAGGAGTATTGGTATCGCGATGATGTTAATAGCGTATGGTATCTACGCGAATACATTCGGTGTACCCAGGTGACTTTTATCAAGATCCGCAAACACGACACACGTTCATGACAAGGGAGGGAAAGTATGGTTTATCGTGGTCAATCAGCACGAGAGCAAATTGAGAAATGCACGATTTAGAATAGAATATTTTCTTCGCGACCCGATAGCGTATGTTTCTACTCGTTAGGGGAGAGTCTTCTTTTATTTAGTTGTGATTGTGTCATAGGTGTATTTCGTACCGTGGTCTTTTTACGCAGGGAATTTTGGCGCCTGAAATATCTACGCAGGGAATTTTCTGCATTTGAAATATCTATGCATAGAATTTTGGGCGCCCTGAAATATTTACGCATGGAATTTTAGGCGCCCCGAAATATCTACACATGGAATTTTCTACATTTGAAATATCTACGCATACAATTTTAGGCGCCTGAAATATCTGCGCAGGGAATTTTAGGTGCCCCGAAATATCTACGCATGGAATATTCTACATTTGAAATATCTACGCAGGGAATTTTATGCGCCTGAAATATCTACGCATCTAATTTTAGGCGCCCTGAAATATCTATGCATGGAAATTTAGGCGCCCTAAAATACCTATGCATGGAATTTGCTACGCAATTAATTTTAAGCGCCTTGAAATATCTACGCATGGAATTTCCTGCGCCACCAAATCTTTACGCCCTGAAATATCCACCCGTACAATCAACCACGTTTCCAATTCTCCGCCCCAGAAATTCCTACGCAGCAAATAATCAGCCCCCAACGTTTCTACGTCTCAAATCTTCCGTTTCTCACCCACTAGGGGAAGAGTCTTCCCCTATCATAAGATTGATTCCTAACTCACTCAACATCCTGAGTCCAAAAAAAAAAAATAGATAAATCCGGACTCGCGATGTCCCCGAGATTATACGATGAAAAATTACAGAGACTCGGATACCGCAAGAGTCGGCATGAAAATCGTAAATGAGAAAGCTTTGCGCGGAATGCCTTGCGCGAAACGTGCCTTCGTAAAAGAGGAGACAGAAAATCCCGCACGGTGTATCTGGAATCTGCGCCGGGCATCACGAGAAAGGGGCAAGAAGGTGCCCCGGAGATTATTTCTCCACGCATCATCTTCGTAAATGTCACTGACCATTAAGGGAAAAGTATTTTTTTTCCTCCGTCTTCTTCTTCTCTCTTCCCACTCGCGTAAAGAAGTACATTCTCACGGACGACGTTGAACGGACACGAAGATGAAAAAAAGAAAAAAACAGAAAGGAAAAGAAGAACCCGAGACGTTCTTTAAGGTTACGGAATGAAAGTTTCCTGCGCCATTTTCCCGTCGACAATCTTTTCACCGTGATCGTAACGCGAAACGAGGAGCTTTATCGAAAAATCGATTTACGAAACGCTGGCAGATGAGAGGACGCGAAAAAAAAAAGAACCCGAGGAGACCGGCGCTGATCAGGAGAAATTTCCTTGATAAAAGCGCACCTTTTTCCGTGCCTCTTACCTAAGACCCCGTCGGATGCTGAAAGGGTCTGTATTACCTTTCGCAGAAATTACCCGACCGATCTTGAAAAATATTATTTAACCCTTTTAATTACTGGCCTCGCCTCGGAGAGACTGGAAAACTCGTGAAACAAAAATAGGAAGAATGGTGATAATCACAAAAGTATTTGCAACATACACATTTTTCCTATTTCCATTGACACGAGTTATAACATATATGAAAATTAACCATTTTCACTCTATTATCACCTCTTAGATAACAAAAACAAATTTGTATATCACATATTAAACTATTGAAATTAAAATATAATACCTTAAATAAAATATACATTTAAAAACACTATTTTCCCACGAGTATCTGTGACTTTCCAAAAATCAAAATTTGACATAAATGATTCAAAATCGACTCGCGAAATCTCGGTTTCGTCCAGGAACTTCAGGACGGTCGCGAAACACTTCACAGGATAATTTATCGAGCCAAGTTAGATATCATCCGGGAGCGCATTGTTGCACGGGACAGGGAGATTTGAATACACGGTTATTCTTGATATGCAAAATCAGTGCCGGCTATCAGCCGGGAAGGACATTTACCACGTAGCAGTCGAGTCTTTGGTAAACATCCCTGACCACTTGGGCAAGACTTGGCTATCGTCGAGGTGAATCTTGAGCATCTCTCGCGGGGCATATTAACTGATTAAGAGTCGCGATACCCGCGTGATTACGAGATGAAGAATCATTCGCTGTTTCTTTGAAAGTATCGTTTCATCACCGCTGTAAGGCAGCGGGATCGGCGCTTCCCCCAGAGGTATTTATCTGCGGGGCACGTGTTCGGAGAAATACAAAAAGAAAAACCAGCTTGGTTATAAGACCGAGAGGTAGAGGGAACGAAAAGAAAAAAAAAATCACGAGATAACCACGGTCTCGCGACGATCACCTTCGGGTGAAATAATGGCGTTGCGCAACCGTATGGGATCGGTAAGAAATTAATTGCCCGTCGTGACGCAAGGTTCGAGTATCTTATTTGCACGCGAAAATTTACCTTTTCGTATTGTCAAACGAGAATCGCCGTGACGGAGATTGTTTATCGTTGTTTAATGCGTTTTTGAACATGATTATTTAATCGGTGTCTCGTTCACTCGAACGTTTATAGTGGTTGACATTGACTTTTCCGAATCCGGCGACCGGAAAGCGCGAAAATGAATATTCACTCTGTATGTATGTATGTATGTACGTCGCGTTGTAATACGAATGGGAAAAAAAATAAAAGATACACCGCGACAAACACACGCAACAAGTGCACGTATTCGGCACGGGACACCGTTTCTATTCTCCCGCATCGAAAAATCCTAAATTTTCATTTTCCCCTGTATACAAGAATCCCTCGACTTTTCCCGCGACAAATTCAAACCCAACCTACACAACTACGAAAACATCTAACGACACACCTATGTCTCTTCGACGTCGTTAATCGTGAATCATGGGACCGAGGCTTCCATCAGCGGTGACCGTAGAAAAGTGAGAGTGGCGACGTGAAATATCACGCCGATAAATTGATCCGAAATATCGTCAGCCATTTTTCTTTTTCATTTTTTTTTCTCCTTGCGACGTTCATAAAACAACGTCGGACGGTTTTATCGCAAAATCGATTCGCGAAGACGCGTGTCCGCCGGGAGGAGAAACGCCAGGCATGAAACGCAGAATCCAACCTGGTCACCGCTGACGACGGAGAGGAGAGGAGAGGAGAGGAGAGGAGAGGAGAGGAGGGAGAGAGGTCCATCTGCCGTGTCGCGTATACCTATCTATGCCCCTCTTCGGCCCGATGGCTGGTTCATTACGCAATGATCACGTCCGAGATACAGAGGCCCGTTTCGAAAACCAGTTTCGAATAGCTGCCAGCAGAAGATAGGCTGAAGAACCACGTCGAGAAGAGGGGGGAGAGGGAGGGGACAGAGGGAACGGTGAATTATCCTTCCGTAACCTCGCCTAACCGAGAGACCGATTTTTGGGCCCCACTGGTCAGGATAATCGCGGCACGACTGAATAAGGCCCACCGAATACGTTTTTGGAGTGACGTTCAACATTGCGAGGATTTTGAAATACTTGGTTTTTGGTTGGTACTTTTCGAGGGAATTTTGTTGATTAATAGGATGAATGTATTTTTGGTGCAGATAGTTAAAGATAATGTTATTCAATATTACTGGGACTAAGTAAATTAATTGTTACCCGCATGGAAGTGTAAAATATGTATTTTTTTTATTCGAAGGACCGATGTGAGACCGATGCGATGGGTGCACATGGTGCGTTCCAAAGTTATCGGGATTTTTTGAATATTGTTATGGATTTTGATAAAATTTGAATATGTTGTTGGTAACGTTGATAAAAACCCATTTGAAGGAACTTTTAAAATACATAAGCAAACAACCAGTTGATACAAAAAACGTCAAACTTATAAAAAAAATAATAAATTTACTTGCAAATTGTTAGAAAATTGTAGAAAAATCTTTTTAATTCTACACACTTCAACGTCATCCACTGTGTATCTTCAAAATCAGTTTTCCCATTTTTACTCATCAACATCTAACTATCCCTTGATGCCAACTTCCAAGCCTCATTTCGCAACAAAGAACAGTTTTTCAAGTAACGTGGAGCGCACCACATATAAATCGTCGGCAGGTTAATCACATCGCGGCGAGTGTCGACAATTTCCCTCTCCATTTTAAGAAAAGGGTTTCGCACCTTCCGAATACGGTTTCCGCCGTGAATTTCTCCCTCGGCGCGTCCCCCACGTGACGCTGTCCACGGGCCCGGCAATCCATTAGTCACGTCCGGCAACGACGACAAAACTTTACGAGCTAAATAGCCGGTACACCTTGGCCCCGTGAAACCCGCAGATATTCATTCGGCGTCGCAGAAGGACGGTAAACTTGAGCATTAAAGTCCCCGCATTTAAATCGGATACACCAAATGGGATTCTATTCAAAAGCCGGGGGATTTCGTCAGTCTCGTTGTCCAGGACGACGTCTCCTACTCGGCGATAGGTCGTCTCGCTTAACACGTTGAACGTCAGTGGAGGTCACCGGTGACCGACAACCAGCTTGGTGGTAGCGGTATGTCGGTCACTGGTGACCGACGCGCTAATTTCTACAGATGAAATTTCTACAGATGAAATTTCTACAGATGAAATTAGCGCGATTAATAATTTATACAGAAGAAATGCGTAATTATAATAAAAGTCTATATTTATATATTTTTTGATACCACCATCGTTACTATGGTGTGAAGAACTTACCGAGTTAAAAAATTATCAATAAATAGTTCTATTTATAATAGAAAATATACACATTACGATGTTGCGAATCTATAGAGTTGACATAGGTAATCCATAGAAAACTTGCGTGGCATTCAACGTGTTAATTTATTATCATTACCGTGAATAGAATCGATGTGCGAATTTAAGACAGAAGTTATGTTACCATGTGAGCATAACTTCACAATCAAACAGTAAAGTAAACTGAGTGTTGCGAATCTGTAGTGGCGTCATAGATTCGCATCCACGGAGAATTCGCGTGGCATTCGACGTGTTAACAGCCAGAAACCGGGACACGGGTGAAAAAGAAAAAAAAAAAACGAGCGACGGGAATATCCAGTTTAAAAGACCGCCGTGGACGGACGTTTTGTGCTGTCGACGACGATTTCGTAACGCGTACTCGCAGATGCGGTGATTTAGAAGTCGGAGACGATTACTTACGTCCGGCGATGTAGGTGTGAACGAAACAAAAAACGTTCCTTTGGAATTTTTTTTCGAGACGTCCCGGCCACGGTGTTTTGCAATTCGCGGGGAGAATCGAGTCGAAAGCGTCTCTAATTTTTGAAACGGCGAAGTTGGAGAGTAAGTCGCGAATTATTTGCGAAAGAATCTCGAAAAATATATCTAATTCGAAAGATATGTCGCTGATAACGATTAGCGAATCGACTTCCATTCGGAAAAATCGGTTAAAACCGCGAATCGTCGCGGAATTTACACGCTGGAATCTCATTACCCATACCGCGGAACTTAACATTGTAAATACGAGTTTCCGCGGTGTGGAAAACTGCATAATCGACGGGATAAATTATTTAAAGTTATTTCAAAACCGATACGAATATCGGTCGTCGAAAAACAGCGGGAAAAAAAGCATCGGATCCACGAGGAATTAATAAATACTCGATAATATTCAAAATACAAGCTGCAACGGGCTCGCCACGTCGAGGTACCGAATAAACAAACCCCAAAAAAAAACACACGCACACGCACTCGTACTCCGATTTAAAAAAAAAGGTCAATCCCGCGGCATTTTGCGGAAATCGAATGAATCCCAGTCGGCGAGAAATCGTCGTTAAAAACCGAGAGCCTTGAAGCTATTTTTTCCGCGGCAATCGCCGCCGAATGTAACAGCGAAACGGATTTCACGTGTGTATATATTCCGTAACACCGATACGTTTCGTTCGTATACAAAACACACATCCATACGTACATACAACACACACACATACACACATATATACATATTTTGCTCATATTTCCTTTTCGCGTAACGCGAATCGATGAAATAAGGTGTTTACCTGTAAGTGTGCAGTTGTTAATGGTGTTGTTTGCCGTGGAAATGGCCGATTGGCTGGTGACAGGTGTGCCAACGGTGGTGGCCGTAGTTGTCGAGGAGTTATTTGGCGAGAGGGCCGCGTTCGCAGCCTGCGCCTGTGCCTGTGCCTGAGTCTGTTGAAGATTATAATTCCACGCGAGCAGCATCAGCTTCAGCTTATCCGCGTCTTTCATGAGCGCGCCTGCCGAAATTAAAAGGTGCCAATTGGTTTTCTGATTATGACAATAATTAAAATACTGTTGAGAAAACAAGAATGAAAGAACCAAAGGGAACAAACTCGTGAGTACACGTGGTGCGTACAAAGGTAACACATGTGGACCAGTTTCTATCGGAGTCCTTGCTCATACGAGAGTTTATTTAAATAAGGTTATATACCATGATAGATCAAACTTGTCGGTCGTGAAGAATTGATCGATCCTAACTGATCGATATTCTTGTCCTACGACAATTCTCCAGTATTATCTCTCCCCCTGTCTCTCTCTCTCTTTAATAAGATACTTAATAACGCAACAGGTTTAATTATCAATATAAACGAATCGCGACGTATTTAACCGTCGATCAACCCTGGTCACGAGTGATAACTTTGCGAAGGGTCCGCGTTGTAATTCGTGAAAACTGTTATCACGGCGCCGGGAACGCGATCCGATTTAATTATGCACCTACCATTAATTCCGTCCAAGTGTCCAGCTATAATTTATCATTCGACATGCCCGCTCGTCGTCGTCGTCGTCGTCGTCGTCGTCGTTGTCGTCGTCGTCGTTACGTTATTGATTGGTACGTCCGCGGATCTCGACGTAGCGATTAACAACGTTCCTGTCAACGGGGGCCCCGTGTCCCCGGGTATCCGTCGCTACCGAAAAGAGAAGAGAACCGCAATCCGGTTTTAGCCACCGAGTGGTAGCGTGACTCCGCGAATCCAACGACCGAACTGATACGCACGAGCGCACGATGACGTATGCCGTTTCGTGTTCGATCCGATGATTCCACGTCCGCGGACCGGCGAGACATGACCAGCTCAATAATAAACGGCCCTAAGTTACCGAGTTACCGACGAAAATTCCCGCGACGCCGATATCCCGCGTCGCGACGACGTATTACAAAAACCGCGAGGACTACGTTCGCGGGAAATGACTTTCAACACGAACGGATTTAAAGAGGAAAAAAAATAGACACATGAAATAGAATATTTTCTATTACGGTACGGATGAGACAAATGTGCGGAAAATGTGCGGTGATAGCGAAATCGATGCTGTATACTTACAGTCATTTGTCTACGGTGGGAATAAGAGTGCCGGGGTGTTATATAGAATGGTTTAGTAAAACGCTAAGGGTGTGCGTATGAAGTATAATTATTCTTACGGATGGAATGGTACAGGTACATTTATTACTTTGGTCAATTTTTTTATGATGTTCTATATTGGTTTTTGTAATTAGATATGATTGTGTAATTTCTCTCGTGAATTTAATTGGGTTCTATAATTTTTGCCTAATATTTCATAATCTTCGGACTCTTTCCTTGTCTCGTATGAGTAAAGACTCCCACGTTTTTCCACATTCGAATGTAACGATTGCGAATTTCAACGTACGTTCCCTGTGAAAACTTCGTTAATGTCTTACGAATAGGAAATTTTGGCGCAGGCAAGTTCATCGAACGTTCGGATCGGCATGTTCCGTGAAATTACGGTGGTTCGTCAGTCTCACCCAAGTAATAATCGATATTTATCGAACATTTAAGTAGATCTATCGGTAACGAAACGCCCCGCCGAATCTACGATGAAACGAACACGTATTATCTTTCATTTCCATCTAATTTACATTATAAATTTTCTATCGATCGTATTTCACCCGATATCATCCCGCGAAAGAATGCGAGCTCCCTTCAATTGATAATCGTATCAAATATTCAACGATCGATAATTATTTCTCCTCGTGTCAATGTTAAAATCCATAAAAAAAAACCTTCTGACAGAAATACCTGACTATTACTTGAGATTCTCACATCGACGTATCTGTACGTTCCGTCGAATGATATAGATGACGTCATCCGTACGTGTGTGTGTGTGTGTGCGTGTAATATTTCGGAATCGTCGACGGACCGCAGAAACGGTTTCACGTTTGCCAAAAAAAATTCGTCGCATCGATTTGCAAGCAAAAAACAGAAATCCTACGAAGACGTGCCGTCGACGACGACGTCGGGGCACACGTTTCTCGTTCAATCGTGAAATTCTCGGAACGGAGAATTAACGTCATCACGCCCGAGGCACAAGTGTCACTCTGTTTCACGCGATGCTTTCGCGGTTGAAAAAAAAAACGAGGTCCGCGTGGAAATTATTATTTTAACGATCGACGATAAACGTCATCGATCGTCCCTTACGACCGGCTGATTCCCTATCGGTACTTGGAACGAAATTACACGACCGTCGAAACGCACAACGAAGCTGTACGCAGTTTTTATAGTCTTTACTACGCGGAGAAATTAAATACCGGTCGACCCAATTAACGAAACGATCAATTTCAACCAATAAAACTGCAAACTCCACCGAAACTATCGTAGGTCATGAAATCTAACGATTCTCTCCCTCCCCCCTGGTTCTTCTAATTCACTGGTTCTTAACCAGTGTTCCGCGAAACTATGAAAGTTGAGTTTTTGGTTTTAAATGATTTTTGTACTATAGATATCAATTTAAAGGTGGTACATAATTAAAACGTGGATAAGAAGATTTGAATTAAGATAAAGTTTCCTTTAAATTTATATTTCGGTGTTACATAAATGTTTTATCCAATCCAAAGTGCTCCCAAACTTCAAAAAAGCCTAAAAAACCCCTGCCCTTCATCGTCAACCCGATAACAAGGGAAACAAACACCAAATTACCCTAAAGACTCCCTAAATCTCCTTGGTCCACGTATCTCGAGGAATAGCCCAACGAATAAATCCCTATCACTTGATCACGTCCACCCTCTCCCCGTCCCTTCTCTTTAGGGTATTATGTCATCCAAACAAAACCGCTCGACAGGTAGTTCCCCGACGTTTCGCGCGCGGAAAGAGAGAAAACAATAACGGAAACCTATCGAAAAACGAAGCCGCGGCGCGTTAATCGGGAAACGTCCGTTCGAGTGATCGATATCATATGCGTATATACATACACGTGTATATACGTATACATATATATCCCCGTTGGGTGGGAATCGACCGCGTAAATCGGTAGTGCCGGTAGCTTCGGCCACTCTCCAGATTTCCCTCCGGTTGCAGCGAACCGGGCTGCTGGCCACCGTCGATTCGTTCGAGCGGGAGAATTAGCAGTGACACGTAGAAGGGCACTCGAGCCGCGACCAGAACGAACGGGGAGGGGGGTGGGGGATGGTGAAAGAGAGACAGAGAGACAGAGAGAGAGAGAGACATGGAGACAGACAGGGAGAAAGAAAGAGAGAGAGAGAGAGAGAGAGAGATTTATTAGCAGCCGGATAAAGTTGGTGGGATCGCGCGTGACGGGAGCGGCATGACGTCTAAATCATTCAGTCCCGTTCAATAATGCAGAAACGCGGCGCCGCCATAGAATTCGGGTCAGATTTCCAAAACGGGCGCGACCTGACCCCGAGAGAGGACGATGCCATTCGCTGGACAAACCGCGCGGGACACTGGGCGCGCTGGAGATTCGGAAATTCACCGGGTCTCCGGGGTCTACGTCAGGGTGAACCAGGGGATTTTGTATGTAATTGTGGATACGTGTGTGTAAGAGTGTCCCTTGGATGGGAGGTCGAAGATAAAATATGGATTTTGTGGATTTTTGGAGAAGAAAATATGGAGTGAGATGGTTTTGGTTTGAGGTTCATCAACGAGGTTTCAGGAAATTTGAAAGACGTCTAATATTCAAGGAGTATCTATGCTCCGATTGCCTATCAGTGACACATATATATTTTTTGTAAGTACCCCGTAACACGCGAAATAATAAAAAAAAAAAAAATCCCTCCACAATTTCATTTCTCGTTCGTCCAGGGACACCCCGTGTAAAAGGGACTCCTGGTGCACGGTAAGAAAGGTGAGGAGATCTACGTGAAATAGATTATGAAACACACCTACACAGATACACATGTAACATATACACATATTTTTTGTTGCTTTTTTTTTACTTACTCGAGTAATGATCCTCTTCGGATATGTCGGCGGGCTCCGGCGTCGAGATGTTTTCCTGCAACAGACACAAACGCACAGGTTGATAGAGTCTCTATGGTTCCGCTGCCACTTGTCGTATACTCTACATACATATACATACATCTGTACGTACGTCTCTACGTACGTATGTATAGTCGGCCGGGTTTTTTTTTTTTTTTTTTTTTTCTCGCACGCAAGAAGTGCCAGCTAAGCGCGCCGCGAGGTGTAAAGGCAGCGGGCTTTGTGAATCAAAAGACCCGCCGGGACCATTTTACAAAAGGTTATTGAAATATACCCGCCGCGGGCGTCGCGCGCACACACTTCTGCATGTGTTGCGCCGCAAATAATGCTTATCGTTGAAGCCAACCACGAGTGCCGGCCCAGTTGCAGCGGGTGTGTTCCGGAACACGAGCGAGCCAGAACCCAAGATCGACTTGGTTCGCGTTTTATTAGACAGCTTGTATTTCGATATTCCATTCAGCGTGATTCATGAATGAAAACGAGAGTCCCCCGGCGGACTGAAGTATTACAAAAGGACGCCGAAACTTTGGTTCTCCTGGTAGACGTCAGGGAGACACTTTCATTTTTCACAAATTCTTTTTTCACCCCGGTTCTTTGAATGTCGTGGTTTAATAAAATATAGGTGGGTGAAACAATACCGCTCCGTCGTCGTTCGTACTATTTTTTTTTTTTTTCAAAACGTCGCGTCTATCTGGGTTACCTTCTAATGCGTCGGAGTGTACGGGGAAAAAAAATTCTGAAAAACATACGTACACACACGCGCGCTCGTGCTGTAGCGCGACACTCCGCCAGACAGCGTAGACAAGTTTTTTCGAATAAAAATCGGGGGGAAAAAATTGCGCAATTTTTTCTGTAACCCCGTAGTATTATTCGGTTACCATATGCAACCGCACGTACGCGATTACGAAAGTAGGGTGCAGACGTAGGGAATAAAAATCGTCCGTTCGTCGGTGTATTAATAAATAAAAAGAAATCATCGCCCAAAAAAACAATAATTTTCAAATTCCCCTAACTCCTAAAAAACAATTTCACAATTCTCAACGTATTTCACCCCTGAATTTCCACCACGTGTTTAACTTACGTTACATTAAAGACAGTAGCTTCCAAATAAAATACACGTGGGATAAAACAATCTTAAATCCTTAGATCACTTTAATAAATCATTTTTTCATACCCACACCCTTCGTACGACTGACATTTCATAGCATCAAAACAAAATAATAATTTTTTAATTTCCCTAACTCCTATAAAACAATTTCACAATTCTCAACGTATTTCACCCCTAAATTTTTACCACGTGTTCATCTTACGTTACATTAAAGACGGTAACTACCAAAAAAATACACGTGGGATAAAACAATCTTAAATCCTTAGATCACCTTAATAAATCATTTTTTCATACCCCACACCCTTCGTACGACTGACATTTCATAGTATCGCGATAGAATCGCGATTGTCCTCGGCATCGCGGCTCGATAGAAAAGGATGAAAAAAAAACACATACACACATACACACATACAAGCAGCGGGAGAGTTTTTCGCGTTGCTATACACCCACGGAACGGCCGTGGACTTTATTGTCCCGGATCAAGAGCTGCCGAGTGCGGTGGTGTGCGGCTTGCGGTTCGTCCAAACGCAAATTACTTACGCCTCGGCGCGTCGACGTGCCGGAGAAGACAAGCACGAAGCACGTCGGGAATCTCGAATCAGTAGCGTAACCGGGGAACACGTTCAACTCGCTGACTGACAACGACTTTATTTAAACTACCGAGCCATCCCGATGCGGCCCGGCAGTGATCGTGATATTTCAATACCCTTTTAATAACACCTTGTTAAACCGCCGGCCGCGACCAGACAGTCTCACCCGTACTGTAATATCTCCGCGGCGAGAGAATTCCTACGTGACTTTGATTCCGAGTGTGTTCGAACACGTTGTTTACTGTTCGTCGATTATTTTTCACGGTGGGATCCCTCGGGAGTGAATCCGAAAATTGTATTGGTCACCTTTTACCTACTGGAAATTTATGTTTGGTTAATAGTAGAACGATCGAGGATTAATTGGATAAATTGAAAAACATTGGATACATATGTGTGAAACAAAGAAATAAAGAGGGATAGTAAATTGATCAGTTTAATTATTTACATATAGATTATATGTTGTTATAAGAATTTCGGAACCAGTCACTTTGCCTTGATCGTTCTAGTGTTAATTTGCAAGCGGTAGATAAAGCGTTAATAAGTGAAAGTAGAAAGAAGACTACGATCCTTCCGTGTAAACTTTGACATTGTCCCGATCCAAGTGTATCACTTCCCTTTTCCGCGTGGGTGGAGAGTCAATTTTCATTTCTTTTTTTTTTGCGGTATATCCCTATCCTCCGTGGAATATAACGGGAGACATTTCTCCGGTTACGCCACTGCCTGGATTCAAGTGGTCAGGGTCACTTTGGGGAATAAAGTCGAGCGTAGGATCACCTACCGGTCGGATCATTTTTCATCAACGTGACATAGCAGAGAGTAGGGGGAGGGGGGGGGGTGCGGCGGCGGGGAAGTAAAAGAGTGGATGAGGAGGGGGGGGAGGGGGTTACCGAAGAGGGGCAACGCGAAACACCTATCCTGCCACGGTGTATCGCGCCCTAATCGATTTCCAACGTAACCGAGCCGGCAACGCGAGCCCCGGCATCATGGTGGTAGTCTTCCAGGTCGGCGCCGATTGATTTTATCCCGATAAAATTAACGGGTCTCCCATTGAAAACGAATGGCCGGTCGTTTCGCAAGGCGTGTACATAAGCAGCGTTCAGAAACACCGGCTTTGCCGGAGAGTGCAACCAGCAGCCAGCGAACAGCAAGTAGTAGCAAGTAGCAGCCTCAGCCTCTCCTCGCTCTCCTATCTGTGTCAGGTCTCGTGTTGCAACTGCAGAAGGTCGACCGGTATACAACACGGGAGAGCACGGCCAATTGATACCGGCCACAACTTTGTCCGGTGGTTGTGTTGTAGGACGATGTTGTGCGACCGACACTGACTCTCGGTGGTACACTCGGTACGTACGTATGTACGTTATTCCGTAGTTATGTACTTACTAGAAACGAGCCGGGAACGAGGAGGAGGGGAAGAGGGGGAGAAAAAAAACGATACGGTGCCGATGATGTAACCGAGAAATTCCGACGTGCCGCGGCGCGCCGCGGACACAAACGCGGAGAGATCGGCGGTTAAGGGAAACCTTCACGGTGAAGTGTACCACCGTCGGATTTCGTTGAACGCGGCCTTCGTCGCGTTACGTTCGCGCGTTGCACTTTCTTTTACGAGCGGGACGAATTTTTTTTTTTAGAGAGAATAGAGATCTTTGATAGATCGTCGGGGGCAGAGGGTTTAGAATTATGGAAAATATGTCCGGATGGATTATTACGATTTTTTTTTATAATGATTCGTGGCTGAATGGAGTCGATAGATCGAAGATCAAGAAAAATCATGGATACAATAAGGTGCCGAGAGAAGAGCCTGTTTTAATATAATCGGTGGAATTTATTGGCCAGGAGATCCTCTATCTCCGTTTTCAACCCGTCGACCGTTCACCGTTAGCTATGGCTTCGACTTCCAGGCTGCATTTACGGCGAAGGTTATTTTAAGAATCTTTCATTAAGAATTTAATATAACCCGATTCCCATGGTGGCGCTTGCGCGGACCGTTTATCGATGAGACGAAACACTTTCAATCCGTAATCGTTAAGTACCACGATTCTCGATTTATCACCGGGGAAGAATAACGCGGGGTACAACCCCGGGAAATATATTTAAAAATCTATTTTATAATCAATATTTAAGAACAACTATTATTTCTAATATCATTAATTTAGTATCTATAATTCTAATAAATTACACGTATAAACGACACCCTCTTAACACATACATCGTCCTATAAAACACCGTGATCATCCACCTTCGATTTCTCTCTCTCCAAACATCTCCTTTTCCACACCCTAAATTATTCTAACCATAACCGGTCTCACGATCGATTAAGTAAGCCCGCGGTGGAACGCGGAATAATATCGTCGATTCGCATTCCTAATTAATTCACTACCCGCGGCTTCACTCGGAATCCGATAATATGTCATAACGACACCGATAAGCACCGCCTAACGATTCCATAAAAATCTATCATTACCGCGATCTCGTTTTATACACCATGGCCCATAAATTATTGTTCTATTCTCGTTCCATCGTTTTTCGAGGTACATAACACACACACACACATATATATCCCGTGGTCTCAGGTACTAATAAACAACGTTCCCCCCCTCCTACACCCCCCGTCGGGTTCTCTTCGTCTCTCTCTCTCTCTCTTTCTCTCTCTCCCGTTTCACCGGGTTACTCACTCTCTTTCTCCCCGACTCACCTACGCACGGGCCGCCCCACTTCCGGCGGATGTACCCTGATAAATGGGAATCTCACTCGGTGCACGGCCAGTCAGCCGTATACACCTACGACGGCGCACACGACGCCGAATGAGAAACGATTCGTGGGCACCATGTTACTCCCGGTCTTCGAGGTCGGGGACTAGGAACCACGAAGAGGGACAGGGAGAAGAAGAAGAAGGAGAAGAAGGAGAAAAGCGAGGGAAAGAAACGACGACGTCACCGACGACGGTTTAAAACCGGCCGTCTGGATGCGTCAGGACGAGTTAACGAATATACCCCGGTTGATTAACACTTAAATCGTCCCGACGCGCCCCGTTTTCGCGTGTGCGTTGCCGGAAACATGATTCCTGGGTTTTCATTTCGCTGGAAAATTGTTCAAAGTATGGAAAGATTTTGTGGATCTTTGTTTACGGACGTATGAATTTTTATTTGACTTTGTTGCAAGACGGTGTGCGATAGATATTGTTAAAATTGTCTGAGGAAAGATTAAATTACGTAAGAGTCACGGAAATTTTGTAAATTTTATCGAAAAAAAACAAGGGTGTTGATTTCGTAAGCGACACACGAATTTTCCATTCGTTTCACGAACTACGGTTCTTTTCGAATCCCGATTACATACATTCTTTCCAACATGCGCTATAAAAGTAGTCTGCGACTTTGACTGCGGACTGTCAAGCGTTAAGATTCCGTCCGGATCGTTTCAGTCGACGAAACAAGATTGTTACCATATACGTCTCGCGTGTATGTCGTACCTACACACATACATACATACATACATACACCAGTCAACGAAACGGTCTCTTCGGGGAGGTTAAACGACACCGTCGTCCGATTCTCACGCGAGCAAACCAACAAATAAAAAAAAAACATACACTTACACACTCCAAAAAAAAAGAAGAAGAAAAAAAAAGATATCCTTGAACAACGACGGGGGGTAAAAGACAGACCCAAAGTACGAATCCAGGGGGACCTGGGGGTATCTCCTCGGGGACCTGGTTACCGGGACTATACGGTGGAAAGAAACGATTCCGGG
This sequence comes from Mimumesa dahlbomi, assembly GCA_917499265.3. Lineage (NCBI taxonomy): Eukaryota > Metazoa > Arthropoda > Insecta > Hymenoptera > Crabronidae > Mimumesa > Mimumesa dahlbomi. The sequence goes on along the minus strand of OU824113.1, from coordinate 2,227,879 downwards.
GCCCCGGAGTGTGTAAAAGATGACGGTGAGTGGCGGCGTTCGTTGGTACACGGCAGGGAGATACGGTTGGAACATTTGTTTAGTTGGCTGCAATTAAGCCACTTGGCGGCAATTGTTTGTCGCTCAGCACAGAATTCCGCTCCCACCGTGTGCGGGTACGCGGTCATAAAGCCCGCGTACAACCAACACACGTACGCTACGGGGGACACGCGTGTGCGTACTTACACGAGGCGTATGCTCCTCTGACTCTACCGTGAGAGAGAAAGAGAGAGAAAGAGAGAAAGAGAGGAATAGAGGCAAGTGAACGCGGCGTGTTGCGTTGTTGTACCAACTCGCCACCAACACAGTAATTCCAGACGATAAAGGCGAGCGAGTTGCCGGGGTTAGGGGTCAACCGGGTCCAGTAGCCGGTGTCCGACCAATCAGCGTACAGCAACCGGCCGGACACGCCGCGAGATCGCCGGAGACGATTGTCTTTTGTCTTTCTCGACCGTGGACGCGATGAATTGTACGTCGAAGTCACGCGACCGATTGGACAACCCGTTTCGCGGGATCAACGCGTGCTCGGTGTTTTATTTATTTTTTTTTTCATTATCTGAATGACTCTCGTATGATCGCGATTCTGTAAATTCGACGAACACACGGATTCGCATTGGATTTTCAAGTTTCTTCCCCGAGTGTTTTTCGTTTCTATCTTTAAAAAACTAAGGAAACGGACAAATTATATCTTCGTGTTCCTAGAAGAGTGTTTCACGATTCACCCTGAAGAGGGTCACCGTTTGGTTAGGCTGACGGACCGATTACCAAAGGGACAAGGGGATAAAAAAAAAAAAGAAAAGAAATGAATCGTGCCATCGGAGTAGTTGCTCGAGGATCTCTCGAGTGGATCCATTTAGTTAGCTCTTCTGGGTAGCTCTTCGGATAATGGGGAAATGATTGTAGCCTACCGGTGATTTCAGGGTCGTGTGTTTTGACTGGGACGACGAGCACCACCGCCCATCCACCGAGTCCCCGGGTTGTTCTCTCTCTTTCTCTCTCTCTCTCTCGAAGTACATCTTTCTTCGTCTCCGTCGCTTCTCCGCCTTCTCACCGAACCGTGTGAGCCGGCCTCTCAATTTCGGCTCATTTGCCTACCAAATCTGGCGTCCTATAAATACACGGAGGCTCGAACGGTGAACGGGTCCCAAGGTCGTCGGTAATTACCGTACGAAACGATGCTACGCCCTTGTATCGCACACTTTTCTTTTTTTCCCAAGGGCTGATTTTTATCACTCGCACCTTACCCGGTGAAATTTGGTGATAGAACTTAATACAATGTGGGAAAATTTTAAAAAAAGGGGAAAAAACGTGCGACGTTGACTGTTTTCCTCGAATTTTCAGCGATGGTGTCATATAGGGTGCTATTGAAAAAAAATGACGTTTCTTTGGCGGGGTCGGTGACGAACGAATGACACGCGGACGTCGTTCCCGACGTCACTGTGACGCGACGTTTTCCCCCGATGAGTGAGGCAAAGTAAAGCATCCCTGTCGATGAGATCACCGTGACAAAGTTCGAAATAACAACACCGAGTCCGTGTCGCGGTCCGGGACCCGGTGCTTAACACTTTGAATACCGAGAGATTTTTCCATGGATGCAGCACCGCAACGTGAATATTCTAAGTGTTTATTTCATGAATAAATAGAACTACTTTTAGATGATTTATACCGCATTAATTTCATCACACCATTATAGTAACAACGGCGATATCGACAAATATATAAATACTAACATTTATTACAATTATAACATTAAACCTGCCGACAGTTTAGGTACATATTCTTATCAGATCCGAAAAAATGATAACCTTTGCAATTGATTTCAGGTAACAGTTAATTTAGCATAAAGAACTGTATTTTCTTTATGTTGATTAAAGAAATTAACCTTGAAAGCTATAACGTTGCATATAGGTACTTTAATAAAAACTTTAAAAACGGTCATTTGACCCACCTCGGTAGGTTTAGTGATAATTTCCCACCGATCAAATTGAATGCCGGTCACCGGTGACCCCCACGGCACTCACCGTGTTAAAGTCAAAACTGGACATCCCCAGTCCATTTCCCAAGCTCTTCTTCGAATCGATACGAGCACCTACAGTGCATACACACACACACACACACACACAATACACCCTACACGCGTATCGAACGCGACAGACAAAGAGGGACGCGAGTGCGGGATGACGTCATCGGCAACGAATTCACCAAACCGTCACGTCCAGGTTGCATGTCAGGGTATTCGAGATGAGGTTCGTCGGAGGTCCGCCCGATCCGGAAAGCAAACGTGGAGGAGAGTAGGAGTGAGTCGGTGGGAGGACGACGGGGTCACCGTCGACGGGATAACCTCACACGTGTGCGTCCGAAAAAAGAAAGACCGAAGAGAGGATGACGACGTCGACCGTCGCGGAGGCGGCGACGTCGACGGGAACGAAAGAGCGTGCCGACAAGCGGCCTCCGCGTATCGTTGGGCTCGATGATACCGGTCTGTCAAAAAAAAAAGAGGAGGAAGGAAATAAAAAAAAGAGCCTGTAGAATAGTCTTATCAGCCACGGCGTCGATCGTCACTTTAATCGTGCAACACCGGCGATAAGGCTTATCCGTTACTCTAATATACTCGGAGCAACAAACGGGGACACGTCTATATGTATATTAAAACTTTCCACTTGGAATTAATCGTTCCGGGATTCGATCGATCGTTGTCTCACCTACGGAGGTAAGGAAAACTTTGGTTTAATTCGTAGAAATGATCTATAGAGGGATCTATAGGTATTTTATGTCTCGTAATTCTGCAACGAGAGTCTCACAGTTTGGCAAACTGTTTACACAGTGAATAGTGTCAATTAACACCACTAATTTTCTTATTTATCCTCCTCATTATTTCTATTATCCATCCTGCAAGACAACCAAAGTATCCCAACAATTTTCGTATTTCCCAAGCGTTCCGTCACACGGAAAACTTTTCGAACGAATCGCTTCGATTCTCGTCGACGGGGTCGTCAGCGACGTCGGAGAAACGGTCGTCGGCGACGGTATCCGCGGGGACAAGAACGTTAACGATATCGTAAAGGCAGCGAGATATCGGGCGTTGTTTTCCCATCGGTCCGGTTCTCTCTCGTCGTCGGTTTTTTTTTCTCTCTATTTTTCATGCCACGTCCGCAGTTTATCCAACGGCGCAAAGAGAGTCCGTCTCGCGCTGGTCGTTCCACACAGATGACAACGGTGCACGGCTACCTTACTTGACCCCCGCACAACGAGGGACAATTGGGTGTAACAGTCTCCCATTCGTTTGTCTGTCAATCCATCCGTCGACTCCGGTTGGTACGTTCATCCGTTCTTCCATCCAGCCACGTATACTACGTGTCGACCCCCGTGTCCGTGTTTCTCTGAATCCTCGGCCGTGTAACACATCCATTATTCCTACGGGGTGTCCGCGTGCGTGTGCGTGACCGATGCGTACACACACACATATATATATTGCACGGGACATGTGTGAACACCCCGTGTGTACGCACACGTGCGTCGAGAATCTCTCTCCTCGGTGTCTTCTTTCTCTTTCTGTCCATCCTCCGTCGGTCGGAGGGGAAAAACTGTCCGATAGAGTGAGAGAGTTTGTGGGAGAGTGTATGTGTGTGTGTGTGTGTGAGAGAGAGAGAGAGAGAGAGGATGACATGCGTGCACGGAGAGAACACACCCGTGGAGGCGAACAAGAGACGTTGGCCCCTGCGAAGAGAAACCCCCGCTTTTTCGTGCCCGGGGGGAACGCAGCCGAGTGCTTTTCGTTGTCAGATGCGAAACGTTACGGTAGATTTTAAGATATTCGGGGAAAGTCTCTCTCTCCCCCACGTGTGTGTCGGGTTGGGGAGAATTGAGAAAAATATCCTCCTATTTCGTGTTTTCGAAAGGACACGTTAAAACGTGGTCGACTGGGTGTTTTCTGTTTGTCGATTGGAAAATGACACCCTAAACGTGGACACCCTGGTAGGTTGCTATTGATGTGTTCAATGTGTACCGTGGGGGAAATATTTACTGATAGGTAGAGAAGTGTAATTGTAATAAATGAATAAATGCCAATAATTATGAATGTTTTTATACAGCTATCGTTATTAGAAGAAATAAATGTATTATAAGACATCTAAAGTATACACATTGAGATGTTACGAATCTACATATGTATAGCTTCACTATAGGTTCGCATTCGTAGAAATTCTCTCAATTACGCACCTTCCATCGAAAGTCTCTCATTTCCCGCGAACTTCAGCATAAAATAAAATAAAAAAAAAACAAAACAAACAAAAAAAAAATAAAAAAGAATAAAACAAAAACCGCGGGACACGATAATTAATTTCGTTCGAATCTCCCCTCTCTCCCCGCCTAAAAAGAAGCACCATCGTTTGCACAGTACCGCGGGTATCGGGTCCGCGTGTAATTTACAAAAGATTCCGCGCGTTGCCGTCTGCTCTATATCCGATATCATTCGACGATGGGGCGCCCGATGAAAGGTATATCGGAGGCGTGTTGTGTATTCGTGCGTGAGATATCACCTGCCCCGGGTTCTATGTATCCGCGGCGTTCTTCCTCCCGTCGACAATAACGCCGCGGAGAAACAGGTGCGGAGGGGAGAGAGAGAGAGAGACGAAGACAGAGAGACAGAGAGAGAGGGAGGCAGAGAGAGAAAAAGAGAAAATAAAAAAAAAAAGAGGATGAGGATGGAGCGCCGCTGCCTCGGTTTCGAGCACGCGCCCTACTCTATTCCGTTCTGCGGCGCGTTTCTAGACAACGTTCGATTCATTCTCACCAGTCGCGTCTCGCGCCACGAGCAGCGAGTGTAACACTTCGCGTACCGGCGTCCCGCGTTTCTTCTCGGGCGTCGCGACGCCGCGGGATTCATACTCGGCCCGTTTTTTTTCCCGCGGAAATCGCGAAATGGTTTGGTCGTCGATAAACTCGGGGTAGAGAAGTCGAGGCACTTTGTCCGATTCGAAAACCCGTGAATAGAGTACAGAGTATATTTTTTTTCTATTTTTTTTTTGTTTTTTTATTTTTTGATCTCGTTTGTCCTAACGAACAGATTCGAAATGTCGACGCCACGGTTTTCCGGAGTTTAATTATACGCCGTGTTGTTTTTTTCTCTTTCTCTCTCTCTCTACCTTCTCACCCGTCGATCTCTCGCTATGCCGCTCGTTCGTCGCACTTATTATAATCGATAATGATTTCGAACGAAATACGAGAGGGGTCAAATTGAAACCCCGTGCGACGGCGATTTTTAATAAACCTTTTGATGAATACTCCCGGCGAACCCGGTATGAAATTCCGAATTTAATTGTTCTACGCGCTGCTCGCTGTGTCGTGCTTTTGTAGATGTATATTCGGGAAAGTAGCACTTTACGGCTGTACGCATGGTATTCATCTCTCCCCCACCTCTCTCTCTCTCTCTTTCTCTCTTTCTCTTTCTCTGTTCTACTCTTGGCTGTTCGGTTATTACGCTCGGCACGGTAAACGTCCGCGAGAGAAACTCACACGCACGTGGAATCGATTCGACGTCCGTGACGGTTAATGACAGTCCCAAATAACCGTGGAACGTTCTAATATACGGTGAACAGTAGTAAAACGAAGTTTAATATCGGGCGCCCGATAGACCGTAGACGGTCCTGAATGCTAACGCGTCGAGTTTAAAAGATAATCCTTGACTTTAACGGCGGAACGAAAGTACCGTCGGGCTCTAATTTTCATCCGTAATGACATTCGACCGATTCCCATTTCATCCGGGTCCGTAAGGCTCCGCTAGTTTACACTCATTGATAATTGAAAAGGAAAAGAGAACGAGGAAGAGAGGAGGAGGACAAATAACGACACGTAATAATATAATTAAACAATATATGTACACGAGGAACGAGTCCTTCCGTCCGTAGAGACGCGGCAAACGTGAATCTGAACATATTTACGTGAAAACTCATCCGACCGTGCCGCGTACCTTATTACATCCAACAATCTATTCTATAATAAAGCTAATTAAATTAAATACCTTAATTGACACCATTATACAGCCAACTTATGCCTTATCCAACGATCTAACGGCGCATCGGAGCTTGTCCAACGAAAACAGACACACCGTAATGCCAATTAACTTTTACACACGTGCACACACATACTCACACACTCACATGGATACGGTAATATTTAAATACATCCCCTCTCTCTTTTCTTTCTCTCTCTCTCTCTCTCTGTCTCTACTATCACGCGGTTTTCGTAACACCGGTATACGGACACCGATAAACGGGCAACTTTACTTTTAATGCCGTCGCATGAAAAGCTTCTAATCCGTGATTACCTTTTACCCCGCCTACACACCCTCTCCCTCCCCCTTTCCTCCCCTCCCCCATGGCTTTGTACGGTGTACACGTCGGCCACAATTATCGGTAACGATCCGCTTGAAATGTACGTCCCACGTGCTGGCAATACCAGCGTCTCGATGCAACTTCACCCTTCCTCCTCGCGACAGCGTCACACCGTCACCCCGAACAACCCACCACCACCACCACCACCACCACTACCACCCCCCTTTTGGCGCTGTCCTGGTGCATCGAGCTCCACCATCGTTGCCACGACGTCGAGCAACGCGTACAGTCCCTCGTTTCCTTGTACGTGTGTGTATATTTATGTACTTATGTGTATGCGTATGTGTGCGTGTGTGTGCGTGTGTCTGTCGACGACGGGGACCCCTCCAGGTCTCTCAAGCTAAACTCACATGCAAGATCCAACGATCCGGCGAGCCAGTCGAGGCCTGCCAGGGGAATATTATACTTGGCGATGACGCGTACACGCCACGAGGAGGAGGCCGTCTGTCTCGCCTCCTCGTCGACGGAGAGAAAGAAAGAGGAACTCTCTACAAAGAGAAAGAAAGAAAGAGAGAGAGAGAGAGAGAGAAAATCGAGGGACGAAGGGAACCGACGGAATGAGTATACCGAAGAGAAAACCCGTGTCAAGAAACGACGAGGGAGAAAGGAGAACCCATAGGGGAATGAGAAAGAGGGTGAAAGAGAGAAAAAAAATATGGTAGAGGAAAATGAAGGAGAGAGAGAGAGAGAGAGAGAAAGAGGAGTGTTCAGGCGCCGAAGGTTTAATCAGAGGGGACCATCTGCATCAATCTCTCTCTCCGTTCCGCGTAGATCCGAGCGAATGAAGGAATCGTTAGCCGAAAGCGTCATCGATGTCCCTTCGACCCTTATCGACCCTTATCGACGAGGTCGCGGTTAGACAAGATCTACGGGTGGTCTGTATGGAACGTCAGGGAATTCCACGGTGGAATCCTGACCGGCGAGAAAGTAAAACGTATTTCGTTGATAATCTGCGACGAACGACGACGGTCGTCTTGTCTATCGCTGCCGGCTGCGTAAAGGTATGCCAAGGACTTCCGGGATAGGTTTTAGAATCGTTTCGAATGCGGAAAGGAGGATCGGTATCCGGCGTATGCGATTCGATACTGTTGTCGGAGGATTAACGAAAAAGTTATGCGAGTCTACTGGAATTTTTGTTAGAGACGTCCCGAACGGGTAATCGTCATTATAATCAGATATCTGTTCTTTATATACAAGTTGTAATGGGTGTCGAATCAATATCGATTCGATGGCCAACGGTAAAACACCGTAGAAGGTTATTGTTTCCCAGTCTGGGAAATTGTTAAAATTACGTTGAAGATTCTAAAATCATCATCTTATTTATATGACTTTGAAACTTTCAGCATTTCAGATAGAAAAGTTATTTCATCGATTATTAAATAATCCCCCAGAGAAATCAAATCAACCTGATTTTTTTGTTGCTGTATCAAAAAGGTTAATATGAGTGCAAGGAACTACCAACAAATAATAATAATATTCCAAGACCCACGGTACCGAGTTCTCGCAAATCGCCGTAAATCTATCGAGACCGTCTATGGGCCCATTTTTCGGGGCCCCCCGGGACTCACGTCGGGACGAGTCGACGTAACGAATCGGTGAAGAAGACAACCGTCCGTGAGCGGGCATGAACACATTTCCAAACGTGCGCCACGTGTTGGTGATGCTCGACGAAGAGGGATGTCCTTGAGCTGGTTGACCAAATGGCAAAATCGCGAGGAAGGGAGGAGAGGGAGGTGGTGACACACGACGAGAGAGAGAGAGGAGAGGAGAGAGGGACCTCGAAGTAAGAGATCGCAACGAGTACCCGAGTCGTCTGTACTCGTCCTTGCTGATACCGTTTACGCTTCCAAACCAGCTAAAAGAATTCATCGTCTCGATACGCCACGAAACGCGAACACACACACACACAGTCAAAGGTCGTGGAACACACTCACGGCATTTCTGGTTATCGAGCTTGCCCTTTGCTTCGTCTGTCCACGTCAGCCCGGTGCACGATAACGGAACCGACCGGGGCGACGTAACGCTCGTAATCGGGACGAACGAGTCGGACGTCGATTTTACGGATTCGTGGAATAAAGAAAATGAGTAAAAAAAAAAGGGGGAGATATCGATGGAGGAGTGAGGAGTTGAGTAGAATAATCTACGGCGGCTGCTTTTTATGTCTGACACTTATACGGGTAGATTTTTTAGACAGTGATACAATTGTAGGTTAATAATCGAAACGCGCGTGATTATGATAGATTTTTAAATTTTAAATCGGACAGTGGGATGTAGGTATCGCTTAGACAATTAAAGCTATTTCGATAATGTTCGTAATTAACAATTTTATGTCTGGTTCTTCGCTCACCTAGGGAAATATCGTAGATATTTATTTGAACACGATGTCGCGATACGCGTACCGGAAAGCTGGCGGCATCGAATCTTAATCCTTTTCACGGGAATCGTATTATCCGTTCTGGAAGATCGAGGAACACCGTTACGACTCGATTTAGATCCTTTGATCATGATGCATCGTTATCCGGCGGCATAAACTAAAGAACGGGGGATATCGTCGTTGAAAAAAAAGGGGAAAGGAATAATAATAAAAACACACCGTACGCCGATCCAAGTTCGATACACAAACACTCAGACACGGGGACGCATCGCCGACGGTTTCCGATTATCGGATTTTCCCTCTCTCTGTCTTTCACCTCCTTTGCCGTGGATCCCCCTCCGGAGAGAGATACGCAAATGATAACGGTACGGTGATCATAATCGAGCCCCAATAAAATGCATTACAATTCACCTGGAGGCGAACCAAAAACAATGCAGCTAATTCGGTACAGTCCGTGTCAAAAAGCCGACTACATTATAGCGAGAAAAAAAAACACAAAAATCAATCACCGTTATTGTAACGTCCATCGGATCAAAAATCACAATTTTTCGTTTTTTTTCTGTCATACTTGTTTTTTTTCCATTCCCGTGACAGGGTTACACCTGCCACTTTGTACCGCGACTAATTGCCCCCGCGATAAAGTTTTCGCGTTAGCCGATTCATCGGTATCTGATAATCGATAGGGACACGGGGTGCTCGCGGCGGTTTTCGCCCACCGCCGTCAAGATTGAGCTATCCGAGACACTTACCGGGACAGGACTTACAATCTATATAACTACGAGGAGGGACTCAATCGCCTCTCACCGTCCAATCCATAAATCGAGAGGTACCTCCGTTTTGTACTTCACTAATTGCCCTCGAGGGGAATCGGTTTCCCAGAGCCCAATAAAGAGAGCCCGGGGTTTCTCCTTTCTCTTTCTCTTACCTGACCATTTTCGTCTCGCTCTTTTAACCACTCCATTCGTCTATCTCTCGTAGCCCACCCAACCACCCCTCCTCCTCCTCCTCCTTCTTGTCTCCTCGTGGGCCAAGCGAGAAGTTAAAAGAAACCACGGATGGAACGGAGGAGTTAAAAAGAAAAAGATGCGAGAGACAAGAGCAGAAAGAGAGAGAGAGAGAGAAAGAGAGACGTAGAACTGTTTTATTTTGGCATGCCACGAGGAATGGAAGGATCCTTTTTATTTCTCCGGCAGCACACTGGCACAGCTACGCTCTCTCGCTCGCTATAAGGTATTCTATGATGGTTCGTCGGTTCCAACGGCGCCCCTGCTAAATGGAATACGACCGGAGACGGGTTTGAGAAGGAAAGGAACAAGTGAAACAGAGAGAGAGAAATAAAAGACAAAGAAAGACAGAAACAGAGAGAAATAACCAACGGCAAACGAGAATGATAAAAAGAGACAAGAAGATACCAGAAGTAGAAGAAGAAGAAGAAGAAGAGGAAGAAGAAGTTGAAGAAGAGTATGACGGTGGGGACCCCATGGTATAACTCTCCCTCTACCAAACGACTTCGTCCACCTCCTCTCTTCTCTCCTCTCTCAACTCTTCTCTCTCGGCTAGACTTTCCTCCTCTCTACCTACCGTCTTCCCCTCCTCCTCCCCTTACCCTACCTCTCCTTCCACGGCCACTCCTGCCCCCATTTCCCCTGGCATTGGGGGATTTTTTCGAGGGCTCGGCCGAGAGAGCTTCGCAAGAAAAAGAAAGAAAGAGAGAAAGAGAGGTAGACAGAGCCAAGAGAGAAGAAGAGCGGCTCGTATAGTCGCCAGGCTGCCAAGCGTGAGCAGAACCGACGACCGCTTCTGGCCGAACCCACACCTACGGGGGCCCCGAGGTCGATACACGCTTCTCCGCTTCGCCTTACTTACTCCGGGCTCCATAAGGGAGGACACGGCACCCAGCCGAGCGAGGGATACGAGTTTGCGTGTACGCACGAACGAGCCCCGGAATATATGTATACAGTATGTATGTACATATGTATCTATGTAGTTATGGTGTGGTAGTCTATGTGGAGATGTATATGTGTATGTACATAGAGGAATACATAATAACTATAGGAAGCCTGGCGTCGTCGGATAAGATAAGACGATAAGTTTAACCGGTGGAATCTTGTTTGGTCCGAATAGAGATAGCTATAGGATCTTACGCGACGCTACGGACGACTTCGTCATTCCCATTTACCTGACGGTGTGAGTCATCGCGTGAAAAGGGAACTTTCCGTTTCGTTTCGTTACGACGAACGTTAAACTTATTCGCGTTAAGCTTTCTTGGGGCACGAAGGAAATAAAAAAAAAGACAAGAACAATCTATAGATACATACATAGATAGATAGATATCGTGTTTTCGATCTTGTTCCGACTCTCTGTACGTTCGAGACCTCTCCTAGGCACATCTGTACGGGCATACAGCCCACGTCGGCTTTTGTATAAGAGCAAAACAGGAGGAGAGAGCACGAGGAGGAGTGAGAGAAGCCAAGAAAGTGGTGGCAGAAGGTGGGGTGGGTGGGTCTCCGTTGCGGGGCGGAGGCGACGGAGGAAAAGGACGGTGGACGAGGAGGAGGGGAGGTGGGGGGAGGGGGAGGGAGGGTTACAACGAAGAAGCTGGAGACGGCGATGGCTCTGCCCGACGTTACTGGTGGAAAAGGGAGAGAGAGAGAAAGAGAGAGAGAAAGAGAGGAGAGTAGGTGGAAGGGGAGAAACTCCACGGAGTCGGATCGAGAAAAGGGAAGGGGGAGGGAGGGAGGGGGTGGTGGGAGCGGGAGGTCGAAGTCGGAGAAGCCAGAAGTGGGAGTCAAGAACCCTACAAGGAATTAAGAGCTTATTCGTAACAGGCACCGTGATGAAGATCCTATGCCTCGTGAAGCGGGGAAAGGAAAGAGGTAAAGTACCTCGACTCTCCCACACCGACGATCTTTGGAATACCAATCAACCGGCTAATACATTTGCCCATGCGGCCGCCAAATTGCCTTCGCTCGACTTTTGGCCCCGAGTGTGTGCGCGCGCGCGCGCGCGTGCACTTTCCGTTGCTACAACACCGACGCGATCTTTTTACCGTTGTGTCGTTCCCACACGGATACACATGTGTCGAATAACGCACCCCTGAATGAGGTTTCCATTGACAAACGAACGTCGAAGGAATTAAACGGGACTAGGCGAAATCGTTGGGTGACGGAAGATATTAAATCAGAGTGAGTAAAAAAAAAAAAGAAGAAAAAAAGATTCCTTCGGGACGAACGAGACAGACGTGTGTAGATTAGAGAGAGAGAGGGAAATGAGGGAAGGGACAGGAAAAAAAACCCGTGGAAACACTATTAAATCGTAATGCGTGCATAGAATTCACGCTTCCCTTTGACGCTATTGTGAAGCGTCGTGACGGCACCTCGTTACAGCCTTTGCTCGTCTTTGAAGCACCTCTTCTCGCTACGCCACGGTAACTGTCGCATAAACGACGTGATCGCGGGGCAGTTTGCGAGGGACGATCAGTGTCGTGGAAGTATAACGGGTTACGAGTTACGACGGAGGCTTAAACTTTTACTGGTTTAGGAGCGTCAGCGTCTGGGGTGTTTTTGTTCGAGGCTTCTTTTCCCTCCCTCCGATCCCCTTCGCTCTCTGCCCTCAGCCCCTCCTACATAGAGAGAGAATAAGAGAGAGAGTGAGAGAGAGAGAGAGAGAGAGAACGAGGCATCTTTTCCTTTTACTTCTGTCGCTCTTCCACGCCTCTTTTCCTTCTCTGTCTTTCCCTACTATTCTTTTCTTCCACGTCTGTTCTCACTCTTTCTCTTTCTCTCTTTCATCTTTTTCTCTCTCGATTTATATGACCACTTTTTATCTCCTTATTTATCACGTATTTCTCTCCGTTTCCAAGTCCGTCTCTATTTCACCTTCGTTCTCGTCTCTCTTTCTCTCTCTCTCTCTATCTCTCTCGATACGCAGGCTTCCTAAGTGTCGGACAATAAGAGACGGCGTAGGACCCGGGTGCCCCGTACCATTGTCGCCGTAGTCGTCGTCTCTGGGAAATAGGGGGTTATGCGTCGAGATAGACCGGGGAGATGATATTGGCTAGCATAGTCCTCCTGCCGGAGTAAAAGTGGGGACGCCTTAAACCGGCAGTGAGATTTTATAGGAGTTTATCTTCCGGTGATGGGAACGCTGGATAGGAATGGCGCTGTTCGGAACTGGCAGCGGTTACCGCGGCCGAGGACACGGGGAAATGGCAGGGGGATCTGATCGTCGTGGAAAAACGAAACGAAAAAAGGGAAATCGCGTTGACTCGGATTGCTGGGATATCTGGATTTAACGGTGTATGGGTTTCCTGGGCGAGGATGACGGCGAACGGGTGTACCTTGGTATTCCGAATGTCTTTCCGGCCGCTGGACCGAGGAAAACTGGGGAGGCGCGGATGAAACGAAAATGTGTAACGTTTTAAACGGTTGTATCTTGGAAAATAATAATCAGAAAGTAATGTATAATACGTCGTTGGATAGCTTATAGATTCCTCTGAACTATAAGACAAGCGTCCACCCTTAGCCCTTTGACCCTTGGTCACGGTATCCTTGGAAAGTTGAGAATGAATTCCAACAAAAATCAAACCATAGCCCTGGCATGAATAGACAAGTTAGACAACTTGGACGACACACCTACGTTAACCCTCTTTATCAAAGTGTCGTACGTTCTATGGGGAAGCGTATGTCGACCGATCGATTTCTGTCTAGACGAATTTCCAAGTGGACGTCGCTCTTTAAAATTGCAAAACACCTGTGCGGTATTAGCACGCGCCGTCTTATTAACGAGGCTAAGTACCGATGAGAGATCCAGGTGGAAATCCGCAGTCTCGCCGACGTCATAGACACGCTATTCCTCGGCCTTAAGCCATTGACGAGACTCCAGCCGTTAGCAATGTAACCAGAACACCGTAACGAAGTCCCACACATTCCTGGTTTAACGAACCATCTCGACACGGTAATATTCAAGGTCTCCTTCATCAATCGGTTAGATCTCGAGTCTAATGCGGACTTCTCGTACCATGGACATGGTACTCGAGAATGACTGCTCCGATTGTTTCATATACGCCACGAAGACAACCTCCGAGAATACATGCTCAAAAATTCTATGTCCCTGAAACGAATGTTTCCAACATATTTCCTATCAATTATTCAAATTTCACCGTTAATTCCACCCAAGAAATTTATCAACTCTTCCAAAAATCAATTTTCCCCTTTTTAAATTTTTTCAGAATACATTCTATCGAAAAATTAAAAAAAAAACGCAAATATCGTGAATTACAGTTTTAATGGAAATGTCGGCAAATTCCTTCGCGAGGATCTACCGCGCGGCCTCGTTCCCCACGTTCGCGAGAGAAACGGGACCCGCGCACCATAAGGAATATCCGCGGTACCGGATACATAATAACCGGCGCACGCACGGACGTCGGCGTCGGCCGCGCCGCGGCGGCGTTTATATTTAAACGGCCGCGACTCGTCGGAGTCGCCGTGGCGACTGACGCGCACGTAAGATGCGCACACGCTCTCGCACGAAACGCGAAGATAACCCACGTGACCTTACCCGGCGCCCCCCACCGCACCCCCCCTTTTCCAGCGACGTCCGGCGTCAGTGCCGCGGCCGCCGCGAGGGACGCTGCCACGTCGCCGTTAGACACGGCCGACTGGAGGATCGAGAGAATAATTAGGGGTTCGCGTAATTAATGATTGGATGGAGAAATCATCAGGTTTTTTGGAAAAATTATTAAATATTGATGGTACGGTAATTGGAAAAATTAGGATGGGCGGTTCTTAACCTTGTTACGATTGAACACTTTTGATTGTATGATGATTTTTTTGCGAAACAACAAAAGTGATTTCTATAGTCTAAATGCCCGTTTTAAAACACATATATCTATGTTAATAAAATCATTCAAGAAAGCAATTCGGTTTTCGTATTAGATTCTTTCCGAATTGTCTCTAAATTTCCGAATTTGATAAACCTATTGGAAAGATAAACTGCGTCACGGTGGTAACGGGCCACCACCACTAAAGAAAATGCGAATATACATATTTCGCAATATTTTCCCATTCTACAATTCGTAATACACGATGTATAACACGACCCATTGGCGCGGCTTCCAAAATTCTCACAGCAACGAATATTTAAACAAATCTCTCTCCCACGTATCCACGTGCACCAGCGTCGCGACGTCGGTCCACAGATTACGCGTAGACGCTTCAAAGAGCCTACTACCCCCTCCACAACGTGTTCGCGCGGAAGAGGGAGGAAAATAGTCGCAACGGTGGTGAGCAACATCGAGGGAGAGAGACCGTGATAAATTTTGCGGGGTGGGTCGAGGTCGGCGGATAGAAGGGGGGGGGGAGGTGAAAGGGAGACGCGATATCGGCGTGACGCGCGCGGAGCCCGAAACTCAATGAACTCATATCGATTAGCTGCTCATTTTATTCTCCGCGCGGTATTCGTGCGGCAGACTCGTTAAACGTTTCTGCCCCACCTCCCGCATCTCTCGTCACACGTCGCCCCGGCCTGCATTTTTTTCTCCCCCTCCCCCTCCCCCGCCCCGCCCCGCGCGTTTCGTTTTCCTTTTTTTTCCTTTTTATTTATTTTCGTTCATCGCGTCGCGCCGCTCGCCGGGGGTAGGGATCCGAGTCACGAGGGTAGTGGGTCAGCATGTGGATATTTTTCCTGGTGTTTTTTTTTTTCCTCTCTTTCTTCGCGTTCGAGTGGAAGACGCGTCACGAGGATGCCCCGTTTGAAATCGGGAGGGGAAGGGAGGAGAAAGCAGGTCGGACGGGATGTTTTATAAGGTCCTCCCGGTAACTTCCTCCCTCCCTCCCCCCTCTTGACCGATCGCGAACGCGATCTTCGTGAAACCGCGCCGCGGTACATGATTTTCTAATAACCGGAAAGGATCCACTGGTCGTTTAACGGCTAACGGATAGAGGCACCTGCTGCGATCGCAGCTGCTTCGCCGTCGCACCGGGAATTTACATGGTTTCCGCGGAATAACATTCGTTTTTTTTCCCCCTCCTTCAATTGGACAAAATGAATATTAGAAAACCGGTCCGCTAGATTGCGAGACGGTTAGGGGGAAATAACCGGCGGACCTTTCCCATGGAGTTTTCTAAACGCCCGTCGAATCCCTGATGAATTTCTCGACTCGCGTTTCGCAGTACCCTGCGTGACGATTAATTTAATAATCGTCGGACTAACGCCCCGGGTTCTAAATAAATTACTTTTTGGTACGAAGGAAATAAGTGACGCGAGAAAAATAAGTCTCTGAGCTACCGGAAAATCGCGGGAAATTCATACGCGTAACACGCGACCTGTTCAGGGGCGAATCGATTAACTGCACTTTGGAATTATTTTAAATTTAAGTGTCAAAGTACTTGATTGAGTCAGAACATTTTATATTCCTAATTAATTTCTTTAATAATGAGACTTAACAGCATCAAGTACCAGAAATTTGTCTGACTACTGAATAACAAATGATTCTCTTCAGAAGCTCATCACTTTAACTCCAGTCCAAAATAAACGCTCGAAATAATGCTATTGTAGCACCTATAAGAATCAAACTAATTCATGACACTCACGTAACATTGTATATCACATTTCCCATAACACCAAATTACCCCACGCGCAATTTATCAAATTTTCTCCAATTTACCCACCACGCAGTTAATCGATTTGGCAAGTGACCGGCTCCCATCCCCGTTACACCGACCCAGGATCACGGGAACGCGGTCGCGAGGCAAGGTGGACATACCTCCGTCGTTCTCGGCGATCGTTTCCCGTCGCCAGGAACGACCGTCGACATTCCCGAGAAGCTACGCTAGATTTCCCTAATTCGCGGTTCGATTTAACGAGCGATCGTTCGATTTGGCTGCGATCCAATCGTTTCGCGATGCCGCGGAGGTAAACCTAACCCGACCTAACCGGGAGAACGGGAGGGCTGGTTTCACGTGAGGGGGGGGGGGAGGGGAAGCCGCGAGGAGGAAACGACGGAAGAAAGGAGAGGTGGCGGCCGCGTGTCGAAAGGTGCGTTGTACTCAAACAAAGTAAGATATAATTAGACGGGTAGACGGCTGCGACCGCGCACTGCGGTCCCGAAGAACCACCACGTGTGAAAGTCGCTCGCGAGAACCTTCAGTCATCGCTAAAAAGATTCCGTCGAGGATCCACCGGCGAACCTGAAATCATTCACTTTCTACGGGTTTTACGTGACCGGCGTCATCTCGTGCGCCGAAAGTTCGTCGGAAATAGAATGAATCTCGTCGGTGTGGAAATATTTAACTATACGTTCGAACGATACGACATCGCTTTTCGGTAACACGTTGTTTCTCACGGTGACATTCCGGTTAATCTTGGAATCGAGAAAACTGCGGCACGATTCTTTTGCGACGTTAAATTCCACGGGGAAACTTCGCGGCGAATTTAATTAACGAAGAAAATATAGAAAATTGGTGGGTCGACGAGATATTACGGGCGATTTTTCTGGAAGATTCATTGTCCTTTCGCCGAGTGCGTTTAATATCTGCGCTCAAAAGAAAATGATATCGAAATTTTCATGGCTCTGGTCGTTTAAAACGATTAACCGAGTGCTTTCCAAAAAGTCACTTTAAATATCGTTGCTCGCCTGGCCAGCGTATAATTTTATATCCTACGCGCGATTATTATCGTCGATGTCCCACATATATTCGGCAATTTCCCCATAGGCTGGAAAATTCGTCGATCTATGCAAACTCAATGGAGAAAAAAAAGAATGTCGAAAAGCATCACGGCGATGAAATTTCACCGTTCGAAACTTATCAGAGACATCCCCGTAATACGCTTCCGTAATCCACGTAGCACCATAAATAATGCAAGTGATTTACCGTATACAGGCTGCTTCTCCGTCGGAACGGGGGTGTCACGTTGCTGATATCACCCAACTAACCCTTATCAGGGAATTAGTCCGTACCATCAAGCTTCCGACAGCTCGTGCGACCTGGCCGATGCGCATACGTCAGGCTTCACGGCGTCAATGAGACGCAATACAAAGTACGAATCCCCTCGAACAACCAATAATAACCCCACATTCATCTTCCATTATTAACAAAACTTACATGAAATACTCAAAAAATCCATCAAAACGCACTTGAAACCATAGAAAAACTCTTTTACCATCGAACGAAATAATTAAATAATCGATCAAATCCACTCGATATCTCCCACGACCGCAAAAGTGAGTTCGAGAATAAAAAAAAAACAAAAATAACACAGACGGAAGGGATAATATCGAAAAAAAGGGGAAAATCTCCAGAAGCCAAAGCGAGACCAGAAATAATGGCATGGGGTCCCGTGGGTACGCGTAGTCGACAGATTAGTCCGGCGATGCGGGTTCTCAATCCCCCCCCCCCATCTACCTTTCACCCCTCTCTCTCCCCCTCTCCGCCTCTCCCCCTTTATTCAAATGGTCTTTTCAGCCTTCTCTGACCACGGCACGCCTCTGAAACACCATCGTATCTTCAGCGCTCTATAGGGGCCGGCGAGCAAGCCTCGGGCAAGCTTCGCAATTTTCACACGTAATACAGAGGTTGGGCTAGGTCACGAATCCTCAAGAACGTCCCGCGGCTACGTTCTACAGGGTGAATTAAATTCGTAGGGGAGAATAATCCGGATTCGTGAGAGTCCTCGCATCGGCGAAACGTGCGCACTTTAATTCCCTTTGGAATTCGAAAGAATGACGGGGCGTTCGGTACCTTTAAACCGCGACGACTTAACGAATACATAGACAATAATTAAAGCACACGGTTACGTGGGCTCCTGGTCGACCTCGTTTAGGAATGTTTTATCGGTCGTATGGAAATGGGTGAATAATTCGACGGTGTTGGTTGATCGAGTGATTTTTCAGTGAGAAGATCATTAGATACAACGTATTTTTCGAACTATAAGACGCACTTTTTTATATGGAAAAATGGACTCACATTTTGGGTGCGTCTTGTGGTCCGAAGGTAATATTAAGATATTAAAAAAAAATTAAAAACTAAATATTGAACAATTTAGGAGTGACAACGGTATAAAACAAACGGTGACATTAACGCGATTAGGCATAGTACCGAGAGTGAATATGAACCTAATACTGCTAATACGAGTTATATTAACAATAAATAAACATTCTGATCCGAAAGCAACATTAAAATATCTTTTTCTAAAAATCGTCTTATAAATTTCAAGTGCGTCGTACATTCCAAAAAATATAATCGTTTGAAAACGATTCCTTCTTTTTCTCTCTTTTTGCACGTTTCGTTCTACACAGATGCGAGGAATATTTAGCAGCCTCGTTTCGAAATTCAGCGACGGTTCGGAGCGTAGCTCGCAGGCACGCGGATGAGAGCTGCTGAGGTCGAGGCTCATTGTCAGAGCTCTCTTGGCATCTTTAGAGGAGTGGGCGTTGCTGGCGGTGGAACGTCTGTCGGTAGTTCGCAGTTTTGGTCATCCGCGTTGTGTATGCCGTTGCACGTACGAGATGCACGCGCACGCACACTAACGCAGGGGGCCCCGCGATTTGCTGCGGCGATGCACCTTATGCGAGCGAACGGATGCACCTACCTACGTAGATTCAGCCAGACCGCCGCTGAATCGTTCTGACGCGCGTTACGACACACACCGTTCTCTACATGCGTGGCCGCGCTTGAAAATATACTTGAAATAAACCTGTTAATATACACCGCCGAACGCATCTCACCCCTCACTTCCCTGTCTGTCCACTCTATCCAATTACAATTACAGGCTTTCGTGGCACCTACTGAGTCGTTTTTAGTGCCTCGTACCTCCAAAGCGTTCGCGGGATTTTTGTGGAAAATGTGTGGAAAATATTTGGAAATGATTTAAACGCGACGAGTCGCGGGAAATGGTATTTCTGTTTGTCCATCGCGTGGAACTACTTAGTTATATGTATTTCTTAAAATATCGTGGTTTTCAAGAGAAATACACTTTTATATGGTATCCAGTAAACGATAGCTTAAGAAGATAGAATATTTTTCTCGATAAATACAATTACTTACGATTATAATTGCGATACCATCGCAGCTGCGCGATTTCCGGCATCGAAACGACACATACACACACACACACACATATTCAGTGTACCTGTGTACAGACTGTCAGAGATCGGCAACACGGTTGCGTCGATGATATCGAAGTCCTTCGATGTATGCATATATCGAAACCGACGTCGGTTATTGCATACACATGTGGCTTCGTATGTTAATATAGACACGTGTGTGCGTGTGCCGCGGGTACGTTGGTGTGCCACCGAAAGCCTCGTACGTGTGCGCGCGTGTGGCGGCAGCGTTGCCTTGTGTTCCATACCGTACGGTATACGGTTTGGCTTCGGGCCTCGCACTATGTATCGATCTCCCGCGTGGAATGCCATCAAGACCTGTACTATGACCGGTGCTGCGAAAAAACGTCTTCTACGGGGTGTTTCTGAAACCGGTAGTAACGCGTCCCGACGCGCCTAGGTCCCCGGGTTCGAAAAAAAGGGCGCCGGGAAAGCGTCGCGGAGAAATCGAAACGTCGATCGAATTCATTGCGATTTTTAATACTTTCTGTGATTGATTTTTTTTTAACTCATAATGATATTTTTTTTTTGGTTTGCAGTGTTCGTTTGGGAAAATGATATGCAGAGATATTCGCGGTTTGGCACTAGAACTACCGAGGATTAATTCGGTCAATCTAAAAATGATTGGTAAATATGTATGTTTGATTTAATTTCCATATAGAAACACAGATTTATAAATTCCAGTGACTTTTATAATATATTAGGAACCAGTCATATTCACTGCGTTCGTACTTCTACTGTTAACTATGCAACAGTCGACTCAGCGCGTGATTTATCTTGAATTCAAAGCTGCTCATTTAATTATCTCGTCAAATAAGAAATGAATACCGGAAGTGCGAGTACATTCCTAAAACACATTAATGAACCTACGCTATCATCACATCTATGAAATTCATTCGCTCGCCCAGCTTACGGAAAAAAAAGACCAGGTATCGATAGGTGCGAATTAAAACGAACTCCAAAAAGCAAAAAATCCCCAAAAAATAGAAAGAACGCACGAAAAAGACAGATACTCTCAATTTGCCACGGGCCTTCCAACCTCGTATCATTTGCCGTAGATTGCCTGTAAATTACACCCGCCCGGTGGACCGTCTGGCACGGTCAGGTCGATGTACCCGGTGTTCGAAAAATCACCGTGTCCGAGTGGACGTCTCGCCATTCTAACGGGTGTCTAACTCTATTTTCAAACTTCTCCTACCAGTGAACGTCGCGACAACCGCTCGTTGCACCAGAAAACACACACACACACATTTACACACAGATTTACCCACACACTTACACACATACACAACGAAGCACAGAAACTGGTACAAACGCGAAATCGATTCGCCGCGTGACACCGTGTGTAAGTCGGAATATCAAAAGCCGACGCGACGCCACCGGAACACCCACGCCGGTCGCAATGAATCAGTGAACGTAAGAACCGACGCGTCACGGTCTCGAGCGTCGAGACGCCCGCGTGTAATCGGTGATTAGCGATCGCGCGACAAATCGCCCGGTTATTGGCAAATGATCCGCGTGTGGGGAGAAGAAAGGGGGGGAGGAGGGGGGAGGTGGGGATGGTGGATGAGAGGGTTGCATTCTCGTGGTCGTTAATAACGGTCCCACCCAATCGTCGTCGGGTATCCCTGCGCGTCGTAACGGCGAAGTTCAAAGTCGTAGATTTCAATTAACCGGTCGTACCGACGCTCTCGTCCGCAGGGCCGTCTGCACTCTTGGTGCAACGGGTGCATATGTGTGGCGTCCATCTACTTGCCGGTCGTATCGTCGTTTCTCTTCCATGTGTCTTCTCTATCTGTGTCTCTGTGTGTTTCTATCTTTCTCCGTCTCTCTCTCGATGTGTATATGTGTATACGTGTGTATGTGTCTATCCGCACACGTTGCGGTGTACGTACATACATAATCGAAATGCAAAACGGGTCGGGCACCGGGAGTCGTGGCTAGATCGATGATATTAACCGCGATAGGTTATCTCCACCTCGTCATAATAATGGAAGGCCATCGGGAGGTTTCTGGGAACGGTGATTGATGGAATCGTACACCGGAATAAGATCGCCGCCACTTCAGTACAATTAATCGCGTACGTCGGATTAAATCGGGCATCGACGGCGCGGTCCGCCGCTGGGATTATTTTGTGAAATACTGCCGTCGGGTTCGCCAACACGAGACAGAGCCACTTGCGTGTCGAATCGTCGATTAAACTGCGAACAACGTCGCGGGTGTGAAATATTAATTAACGCGTAAAAGGGGGGAACGCTAATTTTCATCTTTTCCCCTGGGACGATTTTCGCGAGTATCGCGGTAACGAAATTTTACCCCAAAGAGGAATGAAGGTAGTCTTTTTTTTCTTTTTTTTAATATGATATGTTAGAAAGTAGCCGTCCATTCGACGGCAGATTACTATACTTTCTCTTAGCCAGCTAATAAAGCGGCAATGCACGTCATGCAAGGTTCAGGTGTTACGTGCACGACAGACATATGGGTGGTAAGTTTAACATAAAAATCTCCTTGAAACGATGCCCGATGATCGTGCGCGCCGATATTACGGGTTATTACCGTCACTACCGCTGTATTATGGCAATTTTCAATTTTCCCGCCCTCTCGATCGACCCTCTCAAATGACTTCGCTGCTACTATCGAAACGGAGGGGGGTGATTACACTGATACAAAGTATCTTCCGGATAGTTTTCTACATCGCATGGATGTAACACACATTTAGTAATTGATTTCTCATACCCTCTGATTGCCAACGATTTAAATACATATTTATGCCGTGACAAACCTGATTTTTCCACGGATTTTTTTTTATTTCGTTCACGAGCGACTCGTAGCGCAGAAATTAAGCGAATTGATCCCAGCTTACCTGTAAGCAAAGTGAAAAAAAATCCATTAGACAACGGGGACAATTTTGCATGAATTCGGGTGACAATGCGCATGCAATAGAAACGGTGGGAAAAAGTTCGATTAATCAAAACACGGCGTCGCGACGACGCGAACGTGTTTTCGTCGCCCGGCGTCCCGCACTCGGTGGGGGGTGACTATTCCAGGTAACGGTGAGATGACAGGTGTATCGGGAAACTGAAATCATCGATCCGTTAAGATTCCGCAGTTTGAGATCCAAATTTCAACTGTATTCCTTTTTCTATTCGCTCCGCAATTTATCATTTTCTCTGCCTTAATCACATAGAACCTAATTGTACATTCCGCTAATCGAAACTCTTTTGCAGTGATTTTTAACACTTTTTAACAAATTTTCGCAGCATCCAAAGTAACCCATTCAGAATGCTCATTTCATAATATATCTGTGTTATAAAAATCATTTCTAAAAAAAATGGCTTTCGTAATTTCGCAGAACACTTGTTAAGAACCAGATTTTAAATAATACATGAAAAAAATCGTCGATTTCCAAAGAAGATGCGAAAGTGTCGCTTTCTTCGCGAACACACGATTTCCCCCGCGAAAATTGACGACACGATAATGAACCGGAATCGCTCGCCAGGCCGATAAAAGTGTCTCTCCCCTAAATCGCCTCTCGTTCTCCCCTATTTTCCTGTCTCACCCTCCCACGCGTTCCTGCTTTCCGCGCTTTCATTTCAGCCTCCGTACCGTCATCTCCATCCCATCACCTTCGACGCGCGGCAAAACTTCCTGCTCGGCGAAACTCTTCCCCCGCGCCGACGTTACCTTTTGACATCGGCGAAACGAAATGCACGGCTCGGTTGTAACGCCGGGAAAGAAATCGAGCCACGGCGCCGGGATGGCATCGTAAACTGACTCTCGACGGAATTGCTTCGCGAAAGAATAAGAATCGAGTGGAAGTACGCGACCGATCTTTGCCACGGTGAAACTTCACATGCCCAGGTTATATATGTATATGTATATACGTGTAAATGTGTGTGTATTGCCTACACGAAAAATCATTTGTCGCTCGGGTGTATATTTTATGCGAACGGGGAAAATCGTGCGCGTGATTTTCGTCGGAATGGCGGACACCCGTGGGTTTTTCGTTGTCCTAGAGCTATAACGGTGAAATAAATTTAATTTTCTCCTCTCGTTCACGAACCGGGGCGATATTTTACATTTCCCATCGACAGCCACTCGCCGAACGGTTTCGATGATTTAAACTCCGCCAAATCATCGGGCGCGGGATGTAACGTTTCGCGTAACGACGAGACAACGAAAAATGAAATCAATTAAAACAATTCGTTTAATTGAAAATTTCCAATTGAATCGCGCGATCGTGCTGGAATTTCGATTCTTGTTCCTCGCGGGATTATATGCGTACGCGTATAATAATATGTTATTATTATTTTTATACAACTCGCCGATTTTTTTATATCGATCGCTAGATAGAAACATCTAATCTCCCCGTTACCTTTCGTATAATTCAAACATCATTGACTCAGTACTTTTTCCTATCCGACCTTTACCTTCGACAAATAAAAAACATATAAAAAAATTCTACCAAATTTCCAATGGAAAACTCAAAGAGCACCCTCACACACAGACGAACACCATCGAACGTGGAACCGGTAAAACGATTTCGTCCTCCAGAGAATCTTGCGCAATAATTTCTCGATCCATTAAGGTTCTCGTGCGGTGAAGTTATAGTCCGTAAATATATACAGATATATACACATACATATACGTTCTAACGAGCAGGAAACCCCAGGGGACCTTAGTCTCGCATCGTTCGTAGGTGGTAGGTTGGACGAGCGCCACTAAGAATTCAATTAACGGTAATTATATGGCTAGCCCACCCCTCGTTACTTTTCTCACAGTTCACCCTGTGCCTGGTGAACCCACTCCGCCCACCCTTTCTCTCTTTCTGCCAAGCTTTACCCTTCCCTTCCACCCACCCACCCACCCCACTCTCTCTCTCTCTCCCTCTCCCATCTCACCCATCTTTCACTCTCCCCCCTCTCCCTTTATACCGTCACAGCTGCAGGTGCATCTGCATGTGCAAAAGGACTTCTAACAACCCCTGCTGCCAGAAAGTTCGTACCAAGTCCCATTTGGAAGCTAAAACTAGGCACCACCTCGTTCTCTTTCTCTTTCTCTCGCTCCTTTCTATTCTACTACTTCAACCCCTCACTCTCTCACTCTCTCTTCGTCTCTGTCTTCCTCTCACCCCTTTTGCGCCCGACTCTTTTTCCTTTTCTATGAGCCACCTCGAAAAGAGGGTTTGCATTTAATACCGCCGGAAGGTTCTTAAGAATTGGCAGGGATATCCGTGGGTGCACAACTCCCTAATTGTGTGTTCGTATAGCGCCGGAGTTTCCAGAACCCGCTGCCTGTTCGGGGTGGTATTGAGGGGGTGGGGGGAGGTGGTTGGGGGTAGGGATCGTCGCTTTTATGCCGCGGCTGGATGAGGGTGGCTACGAAGGCCTGCCAAATCTCGGTCTAGGCGCCTGCATGTACCAGTTCGGCAAACCTCTTTTACCCCACTCCCTAACCCCCCACCCCCCTCCCCCAGCGGCGAGCAACGATAAAAGGGTTGTTTCCACGGTCGCGTCCGTGAATTATGACGTCAGTGACATTATTAAAGACACGAGAGTTTTACGAGTCGTTTACGTACGCGGGATGGGTGCGGAGGATTTTTTTTTATGTGTTTTTTTATATTAACCCTATTTCTACGAGAGGGTGTTAGGAAGGTTAAAGGTAACGTTGTTAGATTGAAATATTTGGAATTGGGAAAATGAGATTGATTGGATGGAAGAAATCTCAGATGCGCTATGTGAAAGCAATGATTTTAATTCAAGATTGATTTAAAAATACGCGAAATGAACCGAGCATCCCCCTTTCTGCACCCCTCTTTTCACCCCTGAAACGAGCCTGAAATCCAGTAATGCGTCAATTTGCCGCGAAACGATTAATAGCTATCGTTTTCAAAGCGCACGGGGAATATTTTTTATTTACCCACCTTTATGTATTTAAATTGGGAATATTTTTACGGGCAAACACGAAGCGGACGATACAACGCCGACAGATAACGAAACAACGGCGAAAGCAATGGGCGTGCAGCAATCGTCAGTAAATTTCCGCGCGCGCGCACGGCATGTAATATCAATTATAAACGCGTAACCAATAACTATGGCCCGCGTATCTGCTCTCGCAGCTGGCGAGAGAGAGAGAATTCGTCGAAATACCGTCGAATATTTACCAATTCCACGTAATCAAAAAAAAAAAGAGCGAGAGAGAGAAGAACAAAAAAAAAAAGAGAGAAGTGGATGGGAGAGAAAAAAATAACGGAAAAAGCCAACAGTAGCTTTTCATCGGGTGTAGTACAAAAACACGTTCGTTTTTCGTTGGCCGTATAAAATTCCCAGACTTCCCAGTGCCCTACGTTTCTTGTTTCCCACAACCTCCTCGCATCCCCTCGGCAACGGTCCTCCGATGGTTTACACCAGGAAACAGACGTCGTAGCGACGAAAGAAAAAGCAATTTGTTGAATTGCCGGTGACGGCTGGCGAGCACGGGGTATCGCACCGGCAACGTGGGCCTCGACTGCGTAAGGAGTATAACTGTAACTGTGCGATTTCTTCGGAACTCGTTGCGGGTTCACGCTTAATCCCTAATCCCGGGTTTCCTGAAGAAACGAGAGAGTCACCGAACCGCGGACGTTATTCCCGTTCGTTCGACTGTGCCGCTCTCTGTTTGGGATATTCCAATCGTAACGGAACGTGGTACTTTAAAACGTTATTCTTACGGTGATTTTATGTACATGTGTTGAGATGTTTATTTATATAAATAATTCTACACGTATTATCATTTGTGATTTAACAGAAATCACGCTGGAACTTAATTTATTCGATTTTCGATGGATAAATGTGTGTTAGTTTAGAATAAAAAAGATGGACAGTTCTATGAAAAAAAATTTTAACTATGTTATGAATAATTATGGATCGTCGCATGCCTAATGAATTTCCCGCCAGTTTATAAAAACCAACGAGCGACCACTTCGTTGACATTTCGATCCCGGTGTCCGCGTTGTTATAAATTCAGATTAGGAAACGGGCATTGTTTACATACATACGTAGGTACTCGCGCGGCTCGATTCGAAACTTGACTGTAGGTTAACCGTTAAAGCCGTGGTAACGCAGCCGTAGATAAGTGTTAGGTATCAACTTGTTGCATTAATTACAGGGAGGGGGGGTGGGGAGGAGGTGGCGGTGGTGGAGGAATAGGAGGTGGTGGAGGAGGAGGAGGAGTTGGGGGGGCTATTAGCCATCGATTCGCGCGAAACCTCGTTCCTATGTATTAACTCTCTTCCCGGTTTCTGTGTGTAAGCGCACACAATCGCAACGACACACGTACACGGGCTTTTCCAACAGACGTTCGCACATACACGCGTGAAAGCCTTCTGAAAGCACATCCAGTGTACACAGGTTTTAACACGTGTTCACGGATAACACGTGGATCTTTGTGTGCCCCCCCCCTCCCCTTTCGTCTACTCCTTCTCCAACCCCCTTTCAACCCTCCCAACGACGCTCGTCATACTAGTCTACTGTTACGGCATGGGAAAGAACATCGTGCCACCGATTGCTTTCCTTCATTAATTTCGAAGTCATTAACGAACCTCGACCAAGCCTCCTCAGACCCCCTCGAGATCTGATAATTGAAGGGTGCGAAATTGAGGGTGTTCGAGTACCAAAACTTTGAAGGGGAAGGAGCTGTTCTCTTTTCTTTTTCGCCTTTTCTTTTTTTTTTTTATTTGACATTGTCTTTTGTGGGTGAAGTATTTTTGGAAAATTGAAGAGCAAGGGAAAATTCTGGGGTTTTAAAGAATGATGGGGATTCCAAATAGAGTACGATAAAATTGTCAATCATACGTGAGGAAACTGGAAAATCAGGAGATGATTTTTATCAAATTTTCACAGAGAATACCATGCCAATAAAGAATTGATATATTTCAGCAAAAAATCACGAAAATTTCCCAGCTTCTCGTCGAAATCATCAACCATGGGGAAAACGATCCCGATGTTTAGACACACCGCGTATATTAATCGCAAGTTACACAAGGGGCAATGTTTTGCACGTAGAACCAGTTCTTTTTTTTTTTCTCTCGGATTGCTTTTACACATCGATAAGTATCACGTAAGTAGCATTAAGGCCGGCCATTCATTGAGTCGCATGTATATAGGATTATGGTCGTTGATTAAACAAGACATTGAAAGTTATTTTTACCGTCGGAAAGGGGAACAGGTAAGATCAACGCGGTGAAACGTGTATCCACGTATGTCTGTCCGTATGTATACACGCTAAACCGGTGTATCCGTGTGACAGAACGAATCCGTGGGATTTTTATTTTCTCCCGCGGCGCGGAAAAGCGATCGATACGTTTGCACACGCGGCGATTCGTAGACAAATATTTTTAGACGTGAAAAAAATAGACCGTCACGAATATGGTGTTGTATGACGAGCACCGATAAATTCCCGTCACGTTCGCCGCGTCGCAAATACATACACACACACACACACACATATCAATATACGTACCAACCGAGTGTTGGTGGTCGTCGACCGAAATTTTCTTCGTCCTCGCAAATCGTTCGGCAGCGTCGATCACGCGCATCTGACTCGTGTCGGTGATAATGAAACGCAGTGAAACATAACGTCGGCCAATTCTACCGCGTGCCCCGCCTGATAACCTTTCCCGGCGAAACAAGCATGTATGTATCTATGTATGTACGTATGAATGTACCGTGCGTGTGTACGACTTCGTCATGTGTCGGCGTCTCGCGGAGGAAAACACGTTCCGTTGGATCGGTCGTACGAAAAAGATACTTTTACATCGATCACTGCGTGCCATCGAGTCACGTATTACCGTAACCTTCTGAAAAACATGGTCAACGTAATTACTGGAGAATAAAATCGGATCTAACAAAAAAAAAAGAATAATATAATCCCTTGAAATCATCAATTCCATAGGAGATAATTATTAAAAAGATTCTCACCTTGGAAAAAAAGACACTTTATTACTCACAAAGTTAAATTAATTTCCAATTTGTCACATATTCCAAAAACAAATTACTTTATTTCTCCGCGAGATTCGCAGGTCGCGAAAAAAAAAACAACGAGAAAAAAACGAAGAAGAATCCCCGTGTAAAGTTTTAATAACGTAGCCCTTTACACGTCCGACGGAATATCCATAAACGACTTCCTCCGTTCCGTCCTTCGGTCTTTTATGATCGCACGGGAGCGCGTGCTGGTTTTCAGATGCGCTCCGAGTAAAAGGACGGTGCTTGCAGGAGCGGATACGTGAACCGGAAGTGGTTGGTAGCACCGCGCCTGGCCGCCAGCAATTACGCGGACCCACACGGCCATCCCTATCAACTCGGCCACACGTGACCGTGTGCACCGTGACGAACCTGTGTCCGTGTGACACGTACACGTTCAGAAAGGGCCTACGTGCCAACACGGCCGACTGTTTTTCTCCTGGCGTACTTTTACACGCGCGAACACGCGGCTCTCACTCGCCGGATGAAAAAAAAAAACAACTGTGCGCCGCACTGTTTTATACGTATTTCTTTGTCTTTTTTTTTATTATTCTCCTCCTCCTACTTCTTTTTCTTCTACCGGCGTCGCGGCGGTCGGTTCACCTTGATAGTGCGAGATATCACGCGAGTTGTACCGGTAAACGAGCGAACAACGAGTTTCGCTGTTGCGTACGCGTGGAATCGAGAAAAAAATAAATGGATTAAAAAAAAGGATCGTGGGATGGTGGGATGAGAGAGAGAGAGGGGGGAGAAAGGCCAGTGGGTATTCGTAACTGAACCCTGCGGTTCGGAGTGGTACATATCACACAGTAGGACGGTAAAATTAAATAATACGAGATTTCTCGCATGATGTTTTGAATTTGGTAGATGACCGAGTTTCCGCGGATTTTAGTGTACAACGAATTATAGTTGTATTATGAATGTTAATATTTGGCTAGTAATTATGCGGACTAGGCGTACCGATACCGCAGGTCGAAATTCTTTCGTTCCGCGAGCATGTTCGCGAGTGAATTGGCAATTATTCGATAATCGATCGCATCATTCGCAGTATTTCGAATTGAGTATAATACCATCGAGCAGGAATTTATGGCTATCTCCATTACTTTTCATCCGGACGAATTAATAGACACAGAAACGATCGATTACGACGCGAAATCGCCGGAATGCTTCAATTCTTTTCCACCGCGACAGAAATGTCATCGATATCCCCTCGCATAATCGATCCGAATCTAGGTCGTCGTGTTAGCACGCCCTTATTATCGTTCCTCGAATTCCACGGGACAGTCCTTCGTCCTAATTCACCGTCCCAGACTCAAAGATTCTCCAATATTAAACAAAAATCCCCGTACTCTTCCCTAGTCCAATCTGACGAACTCCACGGACAAATCATTCCGAATCATTTAATTTCAAACGCATTAAAATCAAAAGAAGAACACACACACAGTATAGTCGATCACTTTAGCTCCAAAAGTAAGTGGCTCATTTAAAATTCTCCGTTCACCCGTGCGAACTTAAACAAGACCCAGAAAAAGAAAAAAAAAAAGAGAAGGGAAAAAAGAAGAAGAAATTCCATCGGGACGATCAACGAACCCTTATTATACCAGCGATCAACCGGTGTGCCCCTACTCGATATCTCCGCTCGAATATGGCTATCGAGTTTCCCGAATAAATTCGAAAAGGTCGATATTTCAAATGCCACCGTCAGGGGTTAACCGGGGGCTATTTTGAGTGTGCCGTACGCCATGTAGGACCCGAACACACCACCCGTCAATAATCCGCTGAATAAACTATCGTCCACCCGCCCACATGGCCACCCACCCGTCTACCACAACTCCACTCAACCGCCACGTACAGCCAGACATATATCACGTAGGAGTCGTGTGTACCTGTGTAAGGCTGGTATCTATCGTCTATGTGTATGTGTGTGTGTATACATCTATGTATGTATTTGCGCGCGTGCGAACCACGTTCTCCTGCTGTGTGTATGTGAAACGTGCTAATATATGTACCGCAGGCGCGCCTCGACGGACGTATATACGTATATGTGTGCGTATACATATATATGTATGTGTGTGTGTATTCGTATGTGGGATGCGGGGCTACGAGGGGACCCGTAAACTCGACCAGCGGAGTAGTCACGAGGGAGACACGACGATGGCTACGACCGAGGAAATGAGTAAAGTTCAGCCCGAATAAAATAATAATTTTGTTGCGGCCGTTGTTCACGGCGAGCCACTCCGCGGAATCGCGTTAAAAATATTCCACTTCGGTACTAACGAAATATGTTACACGGCGTACCCGGATAATCTTGTTCCCCCCTTAATTTTACGTCGCTGTTCTCTCTCTCTCTTTCTCTCTTTTTCTCTCTCTGTCTGTCCACCAGACGACCGACACTGGGATTCGCTCGAATTTCTGGTATTTCGATCGATTACATTGAGAAGCAACCGAACCCTCCGGTTGTTAATTAATTATTCGCGTAATTATTTCCGCGAAATATCCAGGGATATCGATGAACGAGACTTTTTAATTTAATAAAGTTTATTAATCCATCACTGCGAAGACGGTGATACTATTGGAAAGTATGGTAGAATTTTGAGAAATTTAATGGGGTGTTAGTATATGAATCGAAAGTGTTAATGTATCTTTTTTGTTGTTTTCATTCAGGAACAAGGTTGTTTAGGTTTAACGGATGAAGCGAGGAGTTTCCCATCGTTTTGTTTGTATTCGAACGATATTCGAATTGTCGCTAGCGGAGTCACCTATATACGAATAGCGCGATGTATTATTGACACCACAACCCCCAATGTAGCCTGCCACCGGCGACCCCTTCTGTGCGCTCCCTTGTTGGAAATCGGACAGGTATGTGCACATATATGCATATACGTATATGCGCGTACATACATATATGTATACGCGTCTGGGTAGCAGTACCGGGTGGCGTTCGGCAAACTATGTGCACCGCTGTCGCCACTATGCCCCGATAAATTTTTTTTTCTTCCAATTTCTCGTTTTTTATTCGCTCGCGTTAACCGAGCCCTCTTTTCACCAATGAAATTATAAACCCCATAAGACGACGGACAATAAAACGCAGCGATTCGTTTAGAAAATTTCAATCAACTTTCATTCTCCTCGATTCGCCTGCGGTAAATTAATTCGTCTCTCAGATCAGAACAACGTGAGAATAAATATAAAAGTTCAGAAAGTCGAAGTGATTAATTTGGTCTTTACAGGATTAAAAAAGAAAAACTATGATTTATCAAAATTTCCAGCTAAAAATCCCGTGTTCAACGTTATTCCCGTTAATCGTAATGAAAAAGATAAACATCGTTGATTACCAGTTGCAACATTCTTTCGTCTATTGTCAACCCTGCCGAGTTCCCTATTACCTGCACGCAATAGTAAAAATGACAATTCTTCCAAGACCGGTCATTCGACCGGTTCGGTAGCAATAGGAATAATAAAGATTGTCGGTAGATTTAGTGCGAACCAGTGAGAATTTTTTTTCGTAGCCAGTTTCATCGTTAATTCCTCTTACCCTCTCTATCCCTCTCTCTCTCTCTCTCTATCTATCTTTCTCAGGTGAACTCTCCTGCCCGAAAGGTGTGAGCAACCTTCGAAGCTTACCCACGTACCTAACGTATATGAATAATGAAAATCTACGGTGCTCGGTATAATTACCAACGGAGCGTCGCATCCGGTCTGGTTTCAGACGATCGTCAGTTTTCGGGTGTAATCGTCGAATCGAG
The DNA here is from genome assembly GCA_917499265.3 of Mimumesa dahlbomi. Taxonomy (NCBI): domain Eukaryota; kingdom Metazoa; phylum Arthropoda; class Insecta; order Hymenoptera; family Crabronidae; genus Mimumesa; species Mimumesa dahlbomi. The sequence goes on along the minus strand of OU824113.1, from coordinate 2,195,225 downwards.
TCGAACTGGAAGGCAAAAGGTATTTTTAGAAGGAAATCTAATTACAATTAAGTTCGACGCAGCCCAGGACGGAAAGATGTATGGGTACGGAGAAATGGCAGAAAATCCCTTGCCTATCTTTGGACCGATAATTCCCTTTCGCCCTTCTCCTTCGTAGACCCTTTAGAGCTCCTTCGAGAGTCTGTGTCGACTTTCGTCGGAATTATCTTTCGAATTCCCCCGTATTACCCAAGTGCCCTTCGCTTGCCGTAGGTCCGGGTAGCCGTTGGATTACACGGCGATAATCGAATCCACTTGCCGCTAATTGACTCCGGAAGTAATCATGAGTAAAACTTTCATACCTCACCCGATTCGTCGGTCTGCTTGACTGACAGTAAGCCCGGCTAATGGGAGAAAGAGAGGCGTGAGTGATATTACCGGAGATGAGATGCGCACCTACCGTTCCACGTAATTGAAGTAAAGCAGTCGGTTCTGATGCAATCATACCGTTTTGCTTGTCAAAGTGAATTTTCCGAAATGAAACTCTCGCGCAGCTTTTCGACCGTTAGACTTCCGCGATTTATTTCCCAGCAAAGTTACGATCGTACGTTCTTAAGTATCGTTGTTAGACTGTGTAAGGAACACCGTTAGAATTTTTCCAAAAAGTTTACGATCAACATGACTCGTCCGCACCTTTCCCTTTCTTTCTCTAGAACGGGAAAATAAAAGTACACCGAAGGTCGAGTCGACCTTCGACGCTCGACCGAAGTAAAAGTGCCGTTATTCGTCGCAAACGTAATCGGGCGTCTGCCATTAGAAATTTGCCGGCAAGTTTCAAGGTCTCGTTCAAGGTGACGCGAATATTGTTTCACAGAGCGAACGGGAAATCGGCCGGTGATTCGTCGCCGCAGGTAGCCGAGAGTGTTTAGGCAGAAGTTGTCGGTCTGTTTTGGATTCCAAGGATTACAGTTTCGTCACCCGAGAGGTATTTCACGGACCTACGCGAAGAGAGGGGGGAGGGTGGGCTGAATTATGGACAGATGGGGGAAGACCCTTCTTGGGCACGACCTTCGAACTGACGATAATTTCGGATAACGCATAAATTGCTGTCCTATGACGTGGAGACTTAGACTTGGGAAGTATGTAACATTCACTTCGAAATGGCGTGAAATTCATTTTTTACCTTTATGGTACCTTACAAGTTTGCAGAGTACCTAAAGTACGTTGATAAATATTAATATTAACATATTTGTGTGAGAAAGTACGTATTTTCAGGTGAAAGACTAAAATGATTCTCCGGAAAGTGTCTTTACGTGTCTTTACGTGTGTTCAAATTAAATAGAGAATAGAAATTCTTCGAAAGATCCTCGAAAGGACATTTGAAATCACTTACGTTACTAATCCGAATGAAAATTGTCTAGTTCCCCGTGCTATTTATTAATCATCCGATTTTCAACGAGCCATCTCTATCCGCGGATTTATTCCTTAATCATAATCGAGTAGAGAACACGATAAAAAAAAAATAGTTAACTGGGAAATGATTTCAACGTATGTACATACACGAGATACTAGAATAACCGTCGGTTGCCCGTTATGCACTTTATAGTAAATCTACTTTATCCCACTTTTAATAATTACGGGGAAACCGCAAAAGGTGCAAACATTCGGCCTCCGCAAATTCTCATTTTACAATCTTCCCTTGCGGTGGCGAGACATTCGATGAATCTTAATAACGTAATTCACTGCTCTGCGGTTACTTTAATTATCTCCGCGAGCGGACGAGCAGAATCGCGAGTGTAACGCGTGTCGGTTATCGGCCGGGGACTTATTTCACAATGTCACCCGGCACGTCGACGGTACGATTATATCGATCGACCACATTCTAGGTGTCGATATCTTTTCGCAACAGAAACTGGACCGTCCCTGTAACAGTCCTACGCCCATGCCCAGTGAAGTACGTACGTATGTGTGTGTACGTATGTATTCGATCGCAGCGTCGTAATTTCCTTCCATCGATGCGTTTCACGTGTCCCGGAATTTATTATTATCGAATCGCGTGTCGCGGGCGTGACACAAAGTAACAGGAATCATTATATAAATGTATTTTCACCGATAATCATTCGTCGACCGCACGATTCGGCTTGGTTGGTGGCGACCACGTCGTATTTTATCATTCGAATTCCCGTCAGATTCCGAACAAAAGACAAACACGATCGATATTACCGATATAAATAATCGAAACCAAAAAAAAAGATTTAAAAAATCGTACAATTTAGACTTTTTTTTTAAATAGTAAGCGTACCATACGATGGATCGGATCGAAATTGCGAAATGAGCGTAATCGACACGCGTGACGACGACCGTGCCTACACACACCAATACAATTTCACCAAGGGGCCCCCCGACGCAAAAAGGCGTACAAGTGCATCCGCGTCTCCTTTTTTCCTCGTTTCCCTCGTCCCCACCCTGCCATCCGGGTAACCGAGGTCCGTACCCGTCTTGATCGTACATGAAGAAGAAGAAGAAAAAAAAGAAAAAACCCGTGTATATACCCGCGTAAGAGTAACGCCAGTTTATATATACATATATGTATTTCCACTGGTACATATATGTGTGTCGGTGGTTCACGCGTGTATCGGAGCACCGGGTCTCTCTGTCTACGTGTGCACGTGACTGTTGCAAAAAGAATACAGGACGTTGCATGTGGACGTCGATGCGGTGTACCTTGACACGGATGGCTCCCTGAATCACCCGACAGCTAGCAACAAACATCACCTCGCTATCACACACGCCTACCGCCTATACCACAGCAAACCCGTGTCGCAGTGTGGGTGCGTACACGAGCCGTGACAGTGTGAAGGCAGTTGACGAACGGCCAGGCAACGTCGATAAGCCCATCATCAGGCTACCCGAGCGACGCCGACTTGGTAGGAAATTCCATTTCCTCCGATTCGTGTTGCGGTCCCTACGTGATTCCCGGGTTTCGCGAACGAACGAGTCGAACAATCCGAATGACTCGACCGCTCGTCTATGTACGATCTATGTATGTGTGTAGGTGTGTTGGTTTCGTTGGTGTGTAACGTCGAGGTTACACTGGGACGCGGTGTAAGTAAGTATGTACGTATGTATGTACGTTACCGCTGTAAATATCGTGCACTCGATGAAGACGAAAACGTATACGGTTGTAGCTGGGAATTCCCGATTTAGATGTGTAATCGACGGACACTCGGATTAAATAAATTGAGGAAGATCGTTGGGGGGGTTCCTGGAAATCGCGCGGATATCACGCGCGAACCTGGAACGTTTAATTGGGACGAAAGAAGATTTTCTAACGATGACTTCGTGGTTCAGTTGGTCCATTTTTTTTTAATGACTCAGTGTCCGTAGGTTTCCAGTACGTGATTAACACTGGATTTATCAGGATTACGGATGATTTATATGTTTTGTTGTGGCAGATTTTAGGAATTTGTCTTTCGAGGTGTGAATTGAAATTCTCTGTTAATACGCGTAACAATTTCCCCGTAATTTCACCGGACATTCCTCCATTTTCTCTTCAAATTTAAAAATCTCGATTCACAGAATTCTCATCGATTCGTTTCCAAGGCTTTCGGGTGGCGACGTTCGGATTAAACGATAGATCCGTCTATCGAACGGATTTGGAGAGGAAACCCTGCGGTGAAACGAGGATTTTTTTGTCGACGGAAAGGAAAGAGGAAGGAGAGAGGAAAAAAAAAGAAGACGACGACGTAAAAGTAGTAACCCGCAGCACAGCGGGGGGGAAAAAGAAAACGGGGGGTGGGACGATCTTGGAACACGAGCACCGTAGGTTCACCGTGGTTCATGGTTCAGTCATAGAAGAAGGATGAGGGGGCGTGGTTCCACCCCCAAGTGCATTACCAGGGAGTGTACTTTCGGAACACCGGGTACTCGGTTTGGGGTAACGCCTGCGAAAGGGTAGACGAGGGTGGCACAAGCTCGTCCGACGTTGCTTTCTCTCTCTACATACATATACATATACATATACATACATATACGTCGCACTTCACTTCAACACTCACATATGTATACGTATGTAATATATATTTACGTTCGTCACGAACAACGAACAAAAGTGTGCGTACAAACGATTATATCGGTGCTTTCAGGAAACACAGCCAGCGGGGACCATTGACAGGATAAGAGACGTGTTATCGGAGATATCATCCCCCGACTTTCCGTGGAAATCGTATGGATTCTGCTCGATAACTTAAATTTCACTCGTTATCACGAAAAAGTGTCTTTTAATCCCACAGAATGTAACATCTTTGCAAAGTCACGATTCTCAAGACTCTTTTCACGTTCGTACAATTTCTCAGAGTGACCCCTTGAATCTTTTTATTCTTACATTTCGCGTCAATTTTATTAGACTAGGATATATCGAGATATCGTCCGAGAATATCACAAATATTCGGATAGACATATTTGGGACGACGGTCTACGAGTTTGCAGGGAAGACAGGCAGGCAGGCAACTTGAAAACGAGGCGAAAGCCCTGGGGTGGCTCGAAGCTTCGCAAGAGAAGGGATGGATTCGCTCTTCTTCTTCTTCTTCTTCTCTTTTCTACCCTCTCTCTTCCTCTTTCTCTCATCCCTTTTCCACTACGTTCTCTTTCAATGAACACAGCGAACGAGCACACCGGCGCACCCTTATTGTCGGTTCCAGGCACCGGCATACCTGATCTTATGGGAAATCCATACTGGCCCTTACTTCGGTGGGAATATGAGGGGTGTCTCGCACCCCTTCTCGCCTGAAAGGAAAGAGTTTCAAGCCGTGGATGCCGTGCGACGCATGGAGCTTCTTGCCACCCGCTTCTTTTTTCCAATTCCGCACGAACTCTCCGCGGCGAGCGTCGAACGAAAACGTGCGCTCGTTGTAAAAGCGTTCTTTCATCCGATTCGTATCGCGTACGCGGCCTTGTGACACGTCTCTATACTACGCGGAAGTTAATTGCCGGCAGGAATGAACGGGGGGATCAACGGAATGATTTTGTCGATCGCGAAAGTTATTGGCGAAGTTACGCTTGACTTTCTGGTAGATTTGATGGTTTATAAGGTGTGAAGGGGGAATACATAGGGTGGTGTTAACCACGTTTCGTGGTGGTGAATAATGTTCAATCGTTGAATGGATATTTTTGATTCATTTCGTTTGTTCGATTTCGAGATTGGTTTAGGAGGGGAATTTTTATTAAGCTTTGAACGGTTTAATTATATTTGTAGTTCACAAATTGTAGGTAAGTTAAAGAGAAAGTACGTTGGATTTTCTTAGAATAACATTTGAAGAATAAGAGAAAAAAAAAAGAAAAATAATGCATTTAGCGGAGCAATCGATTTTCTGCCATTCACAAGCTCCATTAAGTCGATAAGATCGTCGTTAAAGAACGAAACGTCTTATACCGAACCCCGAGGCTTTTACGAAGAGACTGACTTTCCACGTCTAGTAATTTAATCCTTTAACGAGAGAATCGCACGCCTCATTAGCGCTCGGTCCCAGGATTCCACGTGCCCTCCGCACATTTCAAAGCGATGCCCGTGCAAAGCCGTCTTTAGTTCTGCCGTCTGCACTATTGTAAGGATCCATGGATCCTGGGATCGTCGGTGATAATCGTACACTTACGGATTTGTGAAGAAAGAATTCCGCGTCCCTCGCATTTCGCGATGAAAAACACGTGTACATTAGTGAAAACAAATATTTCCACTCGATTATCACTTTTATTAGAATCAAAATGGAAAATCAAATTAAAAAATTTGTCATCATTGGTTATTGTGAAATTAGATGTATCAAATAGACACTATGGTGGTGCGCGTGTGTGTTTTCGGTTCGTCATTTGTTTCACCGAAAATGAACATCAGTTTCGAGCACCGCGGAATCATTTGTCATTGAACGCTATTCCTTAATCGTGTCAGTTTATTTTTATTCCTCGCCGACCGTTCTCACCGTACTCGGACAATCCATTTTTCTCCCGGGGAACACTTTTTCGCACCCTACATATTTATAACGTTTTCCCAGCCTCGGAAAGGAAAGTGATAAGTAGACGAGAAAAATCATCGCGCGTTCGTATAGAATTCTCGTCGAAAACATTACAAATAGTTCATCGTCGTCCAATCGACCGACGGATAATCGATTCTTAAATTGATAATTATTATTATCGATCGACGTCGCGCGCTGGTATCATTAATTCCGACTAATTTCGACAAATTAAAAAACACATATTACCCTCGTTTATCGAGCGACGAATATTTTATTGTTGCTTGTTGCGGAGATCGTTGTAATTTGTTTAAACGGATAACAACGACAGAGAAGAAGACGGTTAAGGTAAACGTTACCTGAAAGTTGGCATTAATATGTTAAAAGCGTGGTCGACCACGGCTATCGGTTATCAATATAATATATCATTGTCAATGCTAACTAACCTGGCTTAATCTTCTTACCGTTATTATTGTTTCTAAATACTGAATGAAATAACCGTCCGAACATAATACAATCGTATTACGGCTTTCTATCGACTGCCTCGTTATTGAATTATACATTCCCACTATTCCAAGAATTGAGGGTAGACAGAGAACACATACACACACTCACAGACAGATATGCAAACCCGAAATGATAAAATCAACCACCGATAAATTTACTTTCTCCCAAACGAAAAGTCTCCGGGTAGAAAATATTCCGTGTATCATTAAACAAATATCAATTAGTTCTATCGACTCGGACCGCGTAATTACTCTTACACGCGTTACGCGTGAATTGCAAAATGATTCTATCCCACAAAACGATCGCTAGATTCCTTCTCTCCGTCGGTACACCGTCAATAATGTTTTCCAATGGAAAAAAACACACCAACCTTATCATCCCCCTCACACATCGAAACTTTAATTTCTACAACTTATAATTACCACTTTCGATCCGGCTGTTACACGCGAGTCTCCGGGAAAATGATCTCGTTGCAATAAAGGGCGTTAATAGGAGCGACCGTTACCGACGATAAATCTTCGGGTTTTCGAGTTCGAAAACACCCGGCGTCGTTACGTTTGAAACGCGTGGTCCGCGATCCCATTATATCCGTTTGGCGCACGCGTAAAAACTTTTTAAATCCACCGCGACTGTTTCCCCCTCTCCCCCCCGGCCCTCCTTCACAAACCCGGTGTCTCTGTACGTATGTACCAGGTACATCTGTATGGGCGCGCTTGCGCGCGCACGCACGCGAAAAGAAAGACGAACCGTCGTCGGTGAAAAACATAGACGGTGGTCGACGACGACGACGACGACGACGATGACGACGAACGAGGGAACGAGAAGTGGTCCGATCAGTGAAACAAAGACGGAAAATAGAGTCGGTCCGGTTGAGAGCACGAGGGAAACAAGATGGGGCAAGATCGGGAGAAGAGACGTACAGAGAGAGAGAGAAAGATAGAGAGTATGTGTGTGTGTGAGAGAGAGAGAGAGAGGGAAAGAGAGATACCGTACGAAAGAAAAAGAGAGCTAGAAAAATATAACCTGTTGGACCGCAAAAGAGCGAGAGACAACTCGATGCTCGACAAAGACAGACTTATCGACCGAACAGAAACAGGGGAAACGGGAGAAAGAGAGAAACACACGGGGAGGCAATAGAGGGAGACAGTTTCGGCGGTTCAAGAAGGGGAAGACGAAGAGAAACCGATAGAGGGAGAACACGAGGAGGGATTCGACGGGAGGGAGAAGGACACACCAGACGTCCCGAACCTGCCTCAACTCCTAACTTGACTTTCGCGGTTCAATTCTGATCGGATCGATCTAACTAGTACGGCGGCACCGAACCAGCCACCGGTATTTATGGCTCTCTCTCGCTCTCTCTCTGCCTCTCCCTTTACTCTCTCACTCGTTTCGATACAACGATGTTGATGCTCGTTCCGCGTGTCCGTTGTTTTTTCTCTGCCAACCCTTTCAAAGGCGATAGGGAAAGATGGACGGGTTGAAAATAGGATGTTTTTTTTTACTACTTTTTTTTTTGCTGCTTTTAATGCGACGGTCATATATGTAATTTGAAAATCGATTATTCCATCGGAGTGGAATCGCGGGCACGGCGATTCTATCGACGGTGAACGGTTTTTGGAAGTAGAAAACGAGTAATGCGAGATCCGTGGAATTATCATGGCGATTAATTTATGTGCCGCCTGGCCGCGGCGATCGATGAATTAATGAAGTATGCTCGACTCGCAGGTGATATTTTCAACGGTAGAGTGGTCAGTTCCGCGACCTCCTTTTATTCTCTCGCGGTATTTCGAATGGTATTAGAACATCCCTGCGAGTTCTATCGGAATTTTATCGAAAATGATATCTTTCTTTTTTTTTAATTCTCTTTCAAACATATTATTATATATTCATATTATTTGTTTCAGATCAACAATATCCACCCGAGCCCAATGATGTAACGAGTAAGTACGTTTAACAACAACATTCGAACTTATTAACGCGCTTATAAATCGATGAGAATGCGACAAGTAGAATCGACGTGAAATTTCGATAAAGAATCGGGATTAACCCTCGAGCGCGAGGATTGATTCTACGGCGACGATCGACGTGTTAAAGTGTCAATTATCAGCGCGTATTAATTAAAGGCGGAGCAGCGGCGTGAAAACCAATGCGTCTCGTTGCAGTTGGCACGGATTCTTCTATCGAGCACGTGCTCGATCGAGTAGAGGCTCGGTGGAAACGCGATCCGTCGATTATCTTTCTCGCAGATTGTATATGTATGTATACGTATGTATACGCGATATACGTGTACACGACGCGCACAGAGGCCTAATCTGACGGTTAGCTGTGGCCGAGGAAAAGAAGGAAAAGAAAAAAAAGGCGCTTGATAAGGCTGGTCTAACAAGTTTGTCTTCGTCGAAGACGCGATTCGTGCGAGTTACGTACGTGCCATGTGAAAATAGACGAGAATTTATTATTTCACGCGTAATAGTTATTTTTCATCGTGACGCGAAAGTAATCTAATCTAAGGTTGGTAAATATAGTGGAAAAGAAAATGAAAAGTTACGGTTCCGTAATCGGTAACATCATTTTTAGTTTAATTGTTGTGCCGTATAATATCTATAGTTTGTTCGTACGTGTGCTCGTGTGTATGTGTGTGTGTGTGTGTGTTTTTTATATTATCACTGGATTAACTGGAAATAATATCGTGGGTGCTCGCGGAAATCCGTGTACTTTCGACGATCTAACGTAAAAAATTAATAATTCTCCGGTATATTCAACGGTTAACGAGCCAACACACGTTAAGCGTTACAATCAACGGTAACAACTTTTGAAAACCCGACTACTATATATCGTCATGTCGCTGACAAAATTTATGTAACTCTTTCAATTAAAACTTTTATGCGGTTCATCTTCTGCCACTCGAAAAAAATTCGAAGTGCCGCGGAATAATGAGTTTCAGAACGAGGTTCTCCCCTACATCCCCTCCCCTCCCCTGTCCCCCGCGTTACACTGTGGGAAAACTCAATTCCAACATGTAAAACCGGGAAATCCAATTTTTTTTTTTTTTTAATATTACGGAACTCTGTATAATGAACATTTTTCTAACGTTCCCGCAGGACGTCGCGCGGACCGTTGGACAAAATTTCGAATTCGTCGGGGGGCGGGAGTTCGAACGTCGAAAATTTCTCCCGTCGACGCCGGGCAACGAAAAACTATATGTAAAAAAAAATCCTTCGTCAGTTCGGTAATGACAATTCGAACCGAACACCGTTCCGCGAATCGCGAAACGACATTCGACGGCGAGTCGAAACTTTAACCTTGAACTTCGCGTCGTTACTCCACTTTTAGCCTGAACTTTGACTCGATTACACGAGAAACTTTTTGTTTCCGCTGAATTAACTCTCCGCGGCGGCAACGGCGGCGGCGGCGGTTTCGCGCGGCGTGATTTACGGGAATCTCGCGGAACGGATGCAAAGGAAAACGAAGGCTGATCACGTGGCGTTACAGTGGCAATCGTCAACTCACCTTGTGGTGCTGCATGATGGCAGTGGCCTTTCGCTTGGCGGACATATTCAGTCCCCGATGTGTCTCTTTTCTCCTCGTGGAGTGAAACAAAATATCTTCGTCCTTTTCTTCTCTCTCTCTCTTGCTCGTTCTCCCCGGGCTTCCCTCTCTTTTTCTCTCGGTTTGATTCTCTCTCTCTCTCTTCTTTTATCTTCGTCGGACTATCTGGACTTTTCCCTCCCTCTGGCCGTACCCACTCGCGCCCCCCGAAAGCACCACGGTTGATCACGCGGCACAAACAAAAGCAGCACCGCGATAAATAACGATGCCACGATCCTTATATACTTTTCTTTTTCTTTTTTGCTCCCTGCGTTGAAAGACGGTTTTTTTTATCTTTTTATATTATTTCTTTAATATTATATTTGTCCGTTTCCTCTGTCCACCTCGAATCACCGCAACGATAACGCTTCTCACGTACGATAAGAGAATAAAGGGAGACGAAGAGAGCGTGTATGGGCGCGTCTGTGTGTGTGTGTGTATTTTTTCAAATTCGTTCGGTAGCACGAACAGAAAACCACGAGTAAACTTTTCTCAAGAGTTCTCTCGGAGTGTCTCTCGGTCTCTCTCTTCTTCGTTCCTCCTCTGTCCCTCTCTCTCTCTCTCTCTTTCACTCTGCGTATACACACGGACCCTGTGTCCTTGTCTCGCACAGAACCGCGAGAACTTTAAGCTCGCTCCCGCTCTCTCGCGCACTCAAACACACTGCAGCAGCGCCACACGAAAGTTTCACGGGTAAAATTCGCGCGGTTGCCGCAGGTGTCGATTGATAGTTTAGAGATGAAAAAATGTACCGATCGGGTGGCACGCCGTTAACAGTCTTCTCGTCGCACGATTAGAGATCACCACCACCACCGTAACAAACGCGATCTCGCACTTACGCGACGATAATATGTCTATAAGGTCCATCGAGCCGGCGCAACACTTACCGGACCCACCGATCAGCTGGTTGATCAAAATCGTCTCGAAACGTCACGCACTTCGTGTATGTATGTATGTATCACGGTCGAACGTTTCTTCTGTCCTTAAATATTTCAAAACACCGAGCACTTCGACGATAACCGTGTATACCCACGGTTCCAAACGGAATCGTAACTTTCCTACACCAGTCGGTGTGTTTGTGTGTGTGTGTGTCTCTTTGTCGATTTCACACCGAGGATATAAATAAGTCTGCGTCGTACAGCGTGGTGCGGCAACGCGAACAAAAAAAATCCTCGTGTGCACGTCGCTCGGTTTGTTTCCCCCGACTGAAAAAAAAACACGTAAACCGACACGTTCACGTTCTCTCTCTCTCTCTCGCTCTATCTCTTTTTCTAGTCTTCCTCGTGATCTCGTCGAAATCGCTCCGGGATTTTCTCTTCCTCGTTGCAAACGTCGATCCCAACCGATCACCACGGTCGTACGTGTGCGCGACGTTGAATATTGTCCAAAAAACAAAAATCCCGTGCCCCTCGGTGTAACACGTCGTACGTTGTTGTTACAGCTCGAGATGAAAGAGCGCCACGCTCGTAGATGGAATCACAGAACGTCCTCGCATCACGGGCGCTCACGGCGAACTGGCGACTGGCGACTCGTCGGCGATCCCCCTCCCCTTCCTCGGCTCACCTCACCCTTTCCACCACTCTCCACACCGCCTCCGCGCCGCTCCCCATACCCTTCTATTTCCCCCACGTCTCCACCTCACCCCAACCTCGGCACAACCTCACTCCAACGTTTCACCCATATCCCACTCTCCCTTTGCGCTCTCACTCCCCCCCTCCCCCCTTCTCCTCCTACTCCCCTTTTTCCATTCCCTCTCTCGCTTCCTCTACTATCTATCCCCTCTTACTCTCTCTCTCTCTCTCTCTCTCTCCTCACGCCGCGCCCTGCTATGACCCGCACACCGCTCTCACTCCCCAGCGGCCCTCTTCGACCGCGTCAAACCCCTCTCCTACCCTCTTTCCTTTCTCCCTCGCGCTCCGTCTCTCTCTTTTTCTCACTGTGACTTATTCCGTTTCTCTGTCCCTTCCCTAACCCGTGAGCCGTGTGTCTATCTATCCATCTCTCTTTCTCTATCTCTCGCTGCTGCTGCTGTTTCTCGTCCCAGCGCCCTCGCCAGTTCCCCCCTTCTACCTCCCTCGTCAGCCCCCCTCCTCCTCCCTCCTCCCCCCGTTCTAACCCCACGAACCCACCCTACCACGGTGATAGCGGCGGTGGCGGAGGCGGTAAGGTAGGGTCTGTCACCGTCAGAACACCGAAGGGGCCGCCGGACGGGTAACTCCGAGGGAGAGGAGGGATTCAAAGGGGCGCAAGGGGCCGCAGTCGGGTATCCAGAGGGCTTTCGGGGGCGGGGTGGTGGAGGAGGAGGAGGAGGTGGCGGTGGTGCAGAGGGCGGGAGGGAGGGGGGGGGAAGTACCTTTGGTTAGGGAGCTGCGGCGAAGGGGTGAAGAGGGGGGACAGCGAGAGAGAGTAGCGAGGGGGCAAAGGGGCGCCAGCACTCATCGGCCGAAGGGGCTTCCACGGGTGTGTTAGGCTTGTGCTTAGGAGGATATGTGCACGCCTCTGCTCGTGTTTCTCTGTATATGTATGTCTGTGTATATGTATACAGAGATATATATAAGATACGTATATGTATATATATATGTATATATATATAAATGTATATATATATATAACACTGTCCTACGTATGTATGTAGGTACGTACGTACGAGGTGCGGTTGTATGTATACAGCTACGTGGACGTACGGCATCCGTAGTCTCTCTCTTGGTTTCCGTCTATCTCTACCTCCATTTCTGTCCCTTGCCTCTCTGCGCTACGGTAGTGTGTCACCACGGACGATATCGTTACACGCGACGACGACGACGACGACGACGAGGATAGTCTCGGTGTGTGCGCGCTGTAAGTTACAGGAGAGGCACCTCATGTACGCTACGTACGTATACATATGCATATATATACATGTACGTCGTACAACGCTGTCGGTGATGAGTCGTCATCGAGCCTGTGTGGCACGTTCGCCAAGAAGCAGAGGGACACCGCTATGGTTCGGATATGCATTTCCATCGGAGACGAGTCTCTTTTAATGTTTATGTCTCTCGGGTTTATTATACAGACGGTCGAAGATGTAACGAGAATCGAATGTGGCCCACGCTCGACCACCTGCGGGTTTCGATAAGGGAGTATTTAACGCGATGTTTTAAGTTAAACGGTCGATGATTCGATGCCGCGAGATATTCACGTGGATATTCACCCGCGAGAAAAAAGACGCGTGTACGTTTACGTATGTATATACGTGTTATATTAAAAGTTGGAAAAGACCGGGTTTTGTGTATCACGTTATCACGTGATGTTCATTGTACGTGTACGGTTTCGAAATTAATCCCTCGAACAAGATGAAACTCGTACACGGTTAAATAACTGAACCGTGGATATGACATAACGGCGACCTCGTAAAAAAAAAAGAAAGAAAACCACTGTGGAGGAATGTCTTGCTGGAAGTCGGCGAGATATCAACGGTGGATCGTAAAGTATTTTTTCTTTTGATTTTACGTTTCGCGTACCTCGCGTACAAACGTTTTCCCGGAATCTTTCTACCTGCCTCTACCGTTTCTCTTCGGAACGGTACGAGTTTTATTCGAAAGTTCACGTTTTATTTAAGAATATTCTTCAAATCCTTTGCTACATACTTCGAGTTCCGAGATATCGCGGACAGATGATCTATGGGATGAACGTGATGTCTCATTGTAATCGGATTAAACCTAACCTAACCTAACCTAATCGGCGCTTATTAACTTCCGAATTGAAAAGTCTAAAGCGAACGCGATAAAAATACACCCGGCTCCCCCTTGTTTCACGACGGTACAGAGATTATTTCTAATTCCTTTACATCGATGGGGCGAAACCGTCACCCTTATCGGCCCCGCTGTACGCGATAACGATCTAAGCAACAGTTTGCCGCGGGGGTAGAAAACTTCGGGACACAAGCGGCATAAAAAAGGTTAAAACTTTCCGGGGAAAGTACGATCTTTCCCGCTTTCGATTCGACTCTCACAGTGTACTATCGAACACGATGACGATACTTCCTGAAACTACTAGATATTGCACACTTTTCGACGAAAAAAAATATATATATACATATATAATAGGATGTTCGACTTTTCTCTGTGTCAATCCTTTTTTTCATATTTCCCCGGAGTAAGGATAATAATGTCTTGAAAAAAAGAATTATACAAACACATAGAATACGCATCGGGAAATGAATTTTCTTCTTTTTTCCTCCTTTAATACCCGAACGAACGTTAAACACACTGTGTCGCACATGTGTGCGCGATACATATACCGTGAGTCAGGTAGAAGTGTGTATATATTCGTCATCGTGGTGGTCACAACGGTTCTTATACAGACGCACGCAGTGTGTCATCCCACGAGGGAACAAAGACTCCTCGACGCATCTCGCACCCCCTCCACACTTTTTGGAAGCGTCGAACCATGGTCCCCCGGTTCTCCTACGCCCGGGGAGAAAAAAAAAGAACGAAAATGAACGCAAGTGGAGGAGAAGGTGGTGGTGGTGGTGGAGGAGAAACACTCCTGTCCCCGACAGTGTACGTGTCTCTCTAAAAGCAACCGAATTAGATCTATAATGCTCCACCACCCCTCGACGTACCCGTATGTGTCCCGTTTTCCGATGCAACCATAATGCAATGGGGCCGTGACGTTTGGTCGTCCCCAACACCAACACCACCACCACCACCACTACCACCATCATCCAACACACAAGTCCACGCTGTTGCGGACTCGTGCACCATGTACTGGATCCATTTACGCGGCTATCGACGCAAGATACCCGCGTGCATTTCGCGCGTGTACACGTGTGTGTACACACTCGCATCTGTAGGTACTTATACGCTATACATAGAGCGTTTGTATATACATACATAGAGACACACGTATACACATGCATAACATAAGCGGACTGACCGAACATTACGTACACCTGGATACGTGTGCACGGAGCTATACGGTCAACCTCTATCCTGTCTTCCAGTGGCGTCTCCCTCTCTCTCTCTCTCCCTCTCCCACTCCCTCTTTCTCCCTCTTCCTCTCCCTCTCTCTGTCCTTCCCTGTATATGTGTGTACACAGTGTGTCATCTCGCGAACGAACAAAGTCCACTCGGCATTAGACACCCTTGGTTTCTGAAGCCTTGGGCGGTAGTCCCCTACCCTTTGCCAGCAGCACCCCTATGTATCTCTCTCTCTCTCTACCCGACCCACAACCTCTCTCCCCCTCCCCCTTCCCTCCCCCTTTTTCCTTTCCCCTTGGCGCAACAACCCTCCTCACCCCTCTCGGCTACCATCCACCATCACCGCCTTCACCCTAACCCTCCCTCTCTCTCTCTCTTTCTTTCTTCTCTCTCCAACGACTTCTACCATCCTCTATCTATGTTTCTCGTTCCCTAGAGCAGCCCCTGCCTGCCAGTTCTTCCTCCCCCTCCCCCTCCCCTCCCCCTCATCCACTCTCTCACTGCTGGCCCTACCGCTCCTCACCGTCGGCAGTCGCTCTCACCCGCTCGTCTTTTTTCTCTTTTTTCTCTCTTCTTCTCTCTTCTTCTCTCTTCTTCTCCTCCCCTTTCCCTCTCGCCCTGTCCGCCCGCGCAGTGCTCCCTCACAAAAAACCCAAGTCCAGTGTGGGCGCAACGGGGGGTTTCTCCCTTCGCCTCCTTTTACCCTCTTCCCATCGTGCCTTCTTTACCTCTCCCTTTCCTCCCATTTCCCTTCTCCTTTCTTCACCCGGTAGTTTCCCATCTTGTCTCTTTCTCCCTCGCGTTCTCTTTCTCTTTCGAGCCGTCTCATCGTGCTATACCTTTCGTCCGATCATTCTCTCTTGGCTCTCTTTTGCTCTTTCTCTCTCTCTCTCTCGCTCTCGTTCTCTCTCTCGACTCGACGACGGTCTTTCCTCGCTCTTTCTTCCCTGTCTTTCCGTTCCTTCGTGTGTAGTGACTCTCAACCTTCGTCGGTCGACGATGCGCCCGCGGTACGTTCCTCGTATTCCACCCGTGAGAGGATAGAAATGAAATGCATATTTACGTTTCTTTCGGGGACGAGAGAGACAGAGAGAGAGAGAAAGAGAGAGAAGTAGGGTTGCCTGAATATCCGGCGAAAGAGCTTTTCAATATGGTAATCGGAAGAATGAGGTGTAATTGTACCGTTGTTATCCTTCGCGGTTTGAATACCCGTTAAGAGTACCCTTTTGTGATTCAACGAGAGTTTCATATTTTTTTTTTTTTATCCTTGCCACATACTTTTCGGACATCACTCCCACCACTTCGTGTTTCCTAAGGAAAACCATGCTCGTCGAACCGTTCCAACGTACGAAATAATTGACATTCGGTCACGACGCGACAATTGCCAAGCCTTTAACGAGCCGTTTTACCGTCGTCGCGACGACTGTACAACGGCGCAATAAAGATATCCGGAAACTAGTTTAAATCGTCACCGGTAGACATCCCCGATCGATCGTCGTCGAGGTATGTACACGTATATTATATTCATCAATGATATTCATAACGGGACCCTGTGTACCAGAAGACCGGACACTCGCTAAACGCATTATCCTGCGCCGTTAAGATAAATCGCTATATAATCGGATAATCCCATTACGGTCATGGTGTCAGAAGAACCGTACGAATATCACGTAGACGGGAATGCACGGTCCACGCACGTGGAAGTCAACGTGCTGGCAAATTATCATCCGAGGTTTCGTGTTCGACGATACCCACGTCGACGTGGGTCTGAAAACGTAAAAATCGTCAGGATATCGTGTCCCTGGACGATGTAAATTGTTATTAATTAACGGGAACTATATTCCTTGTTACGTTGATTTACCTGGATGAAATGAAACAAACGGAAAAATGGGAATGGGATATTTTACACTTTTGACGGATCGATGGGCAGCGAGAAGTAAATCTGCTTACCGTGGAAAATAGTGAGACTTAATTTTACTTGCTGATGAACGCTCATGTTTATCTGGAATATACATATACTTTATAAGGGAATATATTTTTCCATGATGCGGATAACACCCCCATTCAATCAGGATAATATCGCCGTTAATATTACGTATCCACGTGAACGTTTTAATACCATAAATTTAATTGCTCCGATATGTCATAATAGGCGTGTAAATAAGTTGCGATGAAAGTATGTATTATATATTTATTGATATAAAGGAGCAGGTAGAATAATTTCAATCGATGTCAGTGGAATTGTTAGTCCTTGACTATAGGAGATATAAGAAGCCTAGATTATGGAAATTATAATTAAAAAGAACGGACCATGAATGTTCGTTAATTAAATTATGTAATTATCAACTGTATGTCTCATTGCACGTGAAATCGATGACCTTCTGCCGCAACATCTGCGATTTTGTTCAGAATCACATATGCCATACTCGTTCACATAAAATTCTCAAACTTTCAGATCGTCGTAGTATCGATTTTTCTATAGTCAGTAAAACTTAAAAAAAATCATATCACAGTATCGGTGTACCGCTGAACATTTTCCACTTTTACTATCATACATGTATATATAAAATATCTTCAGAGTCGAGATATATTTCCACCTCGTGGTTCCTTCGCAGTTATCGCAGCGTTCAATTTTAATCAAACGGATCCCAGATAAGTGGTCCGAATCACCGATACAGTCTCTCAATCTCCCACGATGAATTTTCTCCGACATCTTTCCCGGTTGCTTCCACCTGCCCCGTCGATTTCACGAAATATTATTTAATAATAATAAACCATTATGTATTTATACATATATACATACATGTATAGTCTCTCCTATAAGCCATTATAAATATATCTATACATTCATGCATAATCTCTCTTCTACACCATAATACAATACATACACGCACATTCTCTCCTCCAAACCATTGTACACACCTACACGCGTAGTCTCTCCTCTCCCACACACATAAGATACGCGTAGTACACGGTGCGGATATACATACATACATATAGTCGACAAGAGCTAAGAAAGAAACTTCTTCAGCTTTGCCTCTGCCATCACACATGGTGGCCACGTTGCCGCCTCCTCGGCGCAGAAACTCGCCGCCACCTCTAATGCATTCCCCGGCGTTAATACCCGAGGAGGGCTCACCGAGGCCACTCTGTCTCCATCACACGTGTAAAGACGTAACCCGGCCCATACTTAACCGCCTCTTTCTTCCTTCGTCGTCTTCAGCGGCAACGGCCGTCGTCGTCGTCGTCGTCGTCGTCATCGTAGACGTCGGCTTACCTCTCCCAACGGGGTGGGAGGCTTCTTTTAATAGTACTACTAGAGGACTTGCAGCTTTCATGACTGCACGCTACACTCCCTCCTCTCCTGGAGTAACTTCCAGGTGGTTCGCTGCCGTTCGACAACTTCCGATCAATTTTATGGGCGGCCGCCTACCCACTCCGCGTTTTACTTTCGCGGCAAATCCGTCGCGACGCTTTCCGAACCACCTTTGATACGAATATATTACGTGTATGTATATGTTACCAGATTTTACGCGCGAGAAGAATACTTAGATGGATACATAGTCGTGGATTTTTACGCATAAATGTCGCTAGCATTGAGTTTCTAGGGATTTTTTCCCCCTAGATTAGGGTCGTAGTTTTTTATTCCAATGAATCAAAGTGATTGGGATGCTGAGCGTTAAGATTGGCATAGTATTTTAATGCTTTTATCTATGTTCTACCTATAGACACTGTTATTAAAGCGAATATACTCCTATTCAGAATTGTATCAGACACTCAAACTATCTCCCCCGTAGATTCTTAAACAAACTATCCCATAATTAATCATCTCTCTATTAAATTAGATCCAAAAAGTAGTCCACGATATTGCTCGAAAAATCCCCGAGTACCACATGTACGGGAAGGGGGATACATATTATTTCATAACGGTTAATTAAATGGTCCCCGGTAATTAATACGGGATGGGACGAAGCACGTAGATAACGACCGACAGGCAATAACTGTAACGTGTCGCTTTAAGCGGCAGAACCTCACCGATATCCCCCGGGAGACACAAAGTTTCGCGGTCTTCATAAAC
This sequence comes from Mimumesa dahlbomi, assembly GCA_917499265.3. NCBI lineage: Eukaryota > Metazoa > Arthropoda > Insecta > Hymenoptera > Crabronidae > Mimumesa > Mimumesa dahlbomi. The sequence goes on along the minus strand of OU824113.1, from coordinate 2,176,113 downwards.
GAGTATTCGATCTGACGGGGGATTTCACGTAAGGGGCAATTTGACGCATCATCGAATTCGTCGCATCGTTCCCTGTATTCATATCACCCGGGTCACGTGCGTAGCCCGTCGGTTTCAACGTGGAAAAATATAATAACACGTATGTATGTATACACCTAGACACAAGCTTGGCTTTGCACGACGAGTCGAAGACACCGCGACAAATAAGAGCACGCGTTGCTCATTGTTCTCAATTAGGCGTCACGCGAATCAGCATAGCGACGACTCACGACAGCCGGATAGATCTGGATTCGTCGCCGGCGATTCCGGAGGGATGCTCGCGTTTCACGATCGCCGAACGTGTTACACCCGGAGCACTTAGATATCGCCGGGCATGCGGGAGATGTAATAGGAATTGTAACTGAAATAGTTCCCGGCGGCGTTCGCGCGACGGTTTTAACGCGAAACCAGCGACTACTTGTCCGAAGGACGGTTTTGAGATTTTAAACGGAAATTTTAATGATCAAGTTTAGAGCTTTGGACGTTTTTTTACTGGTATTTGGAGTGAAAGGGATAGGTACGTGTTTTAAATTAGTAATTAAAATTATTTTGTTTAGATGCTTTCAGGAAAGTTAAGACATTTCATTGGTTCCCTAGAAATTGTATAAATTGTCGGTATGTTTAGTGAGAATTATGGGAAGTTCGAGGCAATGTTGCTAGGGCATGTGGATTCCTATTGTTGTTTAAAAATAATATACACGAAACGTACGTGTATGTTGGAAAGTGGTTAACGCCTTTAATATCTTACTAGATTTCAGAGAAACGCGTGCAAATTACCATCTTTTTTACTTTTTATGTTTTCTACATAAATGTTTACACGTTCGAATAAAACACGAATTTTCAACAACCTGGCGTAATGTTTCAGTGATGTAATTTCGAGATTCCTTCGTAAGAAACATGATTTTTTAAGGTATTAAAGGGGAAATCAACCGATTTATCGTCGAATTCTTCTGAAAATTCTATTTCTCGTAATTTACCAATAGCGCTGTTCGTATTATTATCATACACAATTATTTCTATTACAGATACATGGAAACTCGATCATTAATTAAATTACACCACTCCCAAATGGTCGGTTACCTTGTAACTGTATGGATATTTCTGTGTACGTGAACGTTTCAGCGATTCTGTAGACGGCTTATTAATGCGATCATCAATATTATTTCAGAAAACTGAGATATTATCGGCACGGCACAAAGGAAGGCACCGCAAGATATATGCGCGTAATATTCATGATGTCTACGTAACGCGTGTTATATTAATGAATGTCTACGCCCGTATTTTCGTATTGTTACCACTCCGTTTCGTTAATTCTATATATATTTCCACGGTTGCGTTGTAATTCGTGTTGCAACATTCACGGATATCGATACATTTCCAACAAGATCTATTTTTTTGCGTCTTTTAAATCGCCGCACTCTGTTTTTCATTTTCTTGCAGAAATCTTCTTCGTTTTCTGTAAATTTTGGAGTCACAGATGAAATTGAGGAGCGTAAGCAATCGAAATGTGTATTAATCTGCAACGCTTTTCGCTGAGAATTTGAGCAGAATTTCGAACTGAAATTTCTAAAAATGGCGGCCAGTGGCAGCAGAAACTAAAATCGGAGGAAAAAGTGAATAACAAAACGTTAGTGAGTGCGTTGTATGTATTTCTTTGAAACGATATTTAACATTTCCACACATTTCTCATATCCAGGTGAATTAAATGGAAAATACAAGTCAGTGAAAGAAGCTCAGAACCTTCTTACCTTCGCTTTTCAATTATTAACATCAATCCTTTCTATTTCAAGAAATACACGTAGTCCGTCCTTTTTACCGTACAATTTGATCAATCGACAGAAAATTATACTAAAACTCTTCTCAACGTTTACAATCCGTAGAAAACAAAGACTCTCTCAATACGACATGACCAATCAAAAGCGAAACGAGTCATTTTCTTAAATATTTTCTAACCTAACCCTATCAACTATGCAAGTGCCTCGTTCCCAATGTTTCACAGCAGAAATACACAGACCGCAAGTTCTACGCGTTTTAACGGTGTTATATCTTTCGGTTTAACTTTCCGCCGCGAGACTCTCGAAACTGGAAAATCGTGGTTCGACGATCCACGACGAAGTAGATTCCAAGTTGGCGAAGTCGAACGGAACGAAGAACGGGTCCCCGTCGGTTCCCCTTTCTATTTTTCACGTTCCCCAGGAAAACCAGGCCAGCTCATCGAGGTCTATCTGTGGTCGGGGCCCACCGGGAATCCAGCTTATCGCGAAACGTCGCTTCGTTTTGCTCGATCGGTACAGAGGGGAACGCGAAACACGCTCGTATCGTGTATGACACGCGTGTGCTCGCGTGTCCGGTACGTTGTATTGGTCTTCTCTATCCTATACGTAGACGTGTGTATGTGTGTTACGTTCGTACGACGGTGGGATGGAATTGTGTGGGTGTAACGTGTGGGTACCACCCACCTCAGTCCACTCGTTCGAGGTTTGGCTCCCCTTTACACACATATACACACTTATAGATACAGGCTAACAGAGCATCGGGTACACTCACGTGTATTTTATGTGTGTGTGTGTGTGTGTGCTATTTCGTGCGTGCATACGGATACGTATGATCCTCTACGTTAAAACCCGTACGCACAGCGTGGCGCATCCCAAGTTACCGGGAATGCACTCTCCCGTGGACCACCATAAACGACTGTACAGGCCGGTGCAGGAACGACGGTCTTTGATCGTCCCGTTGTACCTTGCCGTTTCATAAATCCGTCACGGTGAAACGTTTACGATGGTATTAATAAAATACGGGACGGTTCGATACCGATGTTGTAATTCTGACGGAATTCGTTCACTCGATATACTATACATAAATATACGCGGGTCAGTGTTGGTAGGTATAACCTGTCCGAGCGGTGAAGTACATTTCCGTGTGTTCGTGTGGTGGAGTTTTATCTATTCTTTCCGTTCTCTTTTTTTTTTGTATTTTTTTTTTTTTGGAATCGAGTTTTATTATCGAATACAAATGTCTATGTCTGCGTATCCAAAAAGTAAACCATTTTCGAATGCTTTTCAAGGCGACGGTTTTTTAATGTCTTTCTCCGCTTTGTACGCGCATCCGTCGACGAATAAATTTTTCCGTTGCTTCTTCTTTTTCTTTTTTTTGTTCTTTTATTTTCTTTTTTTTCCCTTTTTTTGCTTGTTTCTGTAAGATTGAAGCCGGCGGAGTATCTGGTGTGCGCGCGCGTTCCGCGAGGTAGGAATTTCTTGATGATTTTACATCGCTAAAAGGCAAGTTTCACGACGCAGGGAAAATAGTGGAAAGACATCGTCGTCGGGACGACGACCATGATGACTGGTGTACCGGCGAGCATTACCGCACTGCGCAAGAGGCGAAAAGTATGCACGCTCCACTTTTCGAGTAAAACGAAAACTTGCGTTTCACCGGGGCGTCATGTAACCCGTAGACGTTTACTATGTTCATGGGTTAGAGATAAACCGAAAGTTCTTCCAAGTTTTTCGCAAAACGGCTCTTCGAAAATTTCAACAGTTCCCGTTGTCGTTACCGTTACACCTACGTATGTATGTATGTACGTGGGTTACATACCACGAAAACAAGGAATTCGGAAAGGAAAGACCGAACGACGTACGGGGGGAAAACTGAAAAAAAGAACAAAAAAAATAAAATCGATCGTACACCGGAGAATATTCAAAGTAACCAAACTTATTCTACGTACACGCACGAAATCGTCCATAGATCGGTAGGTATGTACAACGTGGATGAAAAAAGACGAATAGAAAATTGTGCGATATTGGAAAGCGAGAGAGAGAAAAACATATAAAAAAAAAAAAAAAAAACGGAAAAACATTGACGGGCCCTGTCGTCGTTGTCAAATTTCAGGGTTTTTCGATCCGCGCAAAACCCACCGAAAACGTTCCGCGTTCCATTTTCGCCGTTCCAACGAAAACTCGCATATTCAGCCGGTTTCCCGGCTATACAGCTGCGAAGGGCACTGGGTAGGTTCGTTCATGGACTAATATTTGACAAATTTGTATGCACATTCACGTGCATTCATCTATACGTCCCGCGCCGGAACGCACGTACGAATATACGCAGCTCGGAAATATACACACACGTGTCGATGCACAAGAGTAGAGAGAGAGAGAGAGAGAGAGAGAGAGAAAGAGAGAGAGAGCGTGATGAGAGAGAGGGACAAGGGGGAGGGGGTGGTCGAGGGGTGATGGTGGTGGTGGTACAGCGGGGACAAGCCAGCCCCCGGGTTGAGAAGGGAGGTAACATCACAGGACCAGGTCGCACACTGTTGCCAACGCGATAAAACCAATCACCGAAATAACCGCAGACCACCTCAGCCAGCTTCCCGTCATGGACACGTGGCCCGTTTGGAACACGCACACAGCTGACATTACAGAACCTGCTGATATCACGAACACACGTGGCACAGGACTAATACCTATATTTGTATCCATTTTACCCTGTCCTCTCCCGTTACCATCTACCTTCTCCCTTTATTTTCTCTCCTATCTTTCTCTATCGCCCTTTATATCTCCCATTCTCCTCTTTCTTCATCCACCGTCCTCTCTTACCCTTGTTTCCTTTCTCTCGTGAATCGTCTCCCTTTCTCTCTCTTTCTCTCTGTTCCCTCTTTATCCTCTCCGTCCTTCGTATACACGTTACACGCTGTCCCTCTTCCTAAACCCTACTTCATCCTCCTGTCCGTCCCCTATGGTGTATGTACATACATATACAACTACTCTGCCAGTGGGGTAGCCTATATCTGCGTACGGAAGCATGCGTAGCTTCGAGCGCTGCGGCTCGCCGATGCCACCGCTAAAGGTTTAATTAGTGAATCGGATAATCCGATACGTGACTATTAGCATGAAATCCATAGCGAGAGGACGGCCGGCGGAAAAACGAGGGAAGAAATCGATCCTGTCCGGGGAAGAAAACCGCGGTTACGCGGCGGGGAGCGATTTCGGTTACCTTGTTTCGACGCCCGACGAAGACTCCGAATGATTAGGGTAACGGGGACGAGGAAATTGTCGGGGGGTTCGTTGGAAATGGGGCACGTGCCGCGTTAGAATTGATTTTCACGCACGCATGGATCGATCCCTATGATCCTGTGTCTCAAAAAGTTGTTCGTCTCAATTTTGAAAATTTAATGGCACTTAACATTTTCAAGTTTGCGTCGAAAGGATGAAAAAGTTGCAGAGAATGACCTTGGAAGTTTGAGTGTCAAGTATAGAAACCAGTTTTCTCTCATTTTTTGACAAATTAAAAATTCTATTTAATCGATGCAACAATGAGATAATCTTGGAAATATTTAGCGTAGTTTTCCATAATTTCTCGCCACAATTTCGGTAAATTATCCATAAATTGTCCCACCGGTTATACAATTGAAACAGGGAATATTCCCGTATAGAACAGACCGCGTAACTTTTGCGAACACCGCCCTTTCGCGCGTTGAATCCGTCAATGATCGCGAAGGGCGGGTGGTGGGTTAATGCCAGTCGCATCATCGTTCGTCAATACACACCGCTTTTCATCCGGTGGCTTCTCTTTTGCGCGCCGCCAGGTGAACCAGACTTTAAGAGAGGCTGGCACGCGCGTAACTGCGACAATTTATGCCCCTGTCCTGAATGCGGAGAGAGAAATAGAGAAAGAGAGAGAGAGAGAGGGACATGAAAATTACTGTTCTAGTGGTATGACCCCTTTAACGACACTTAGCAATTGATATAAAATTCATACAGATTACACATAAGCATTCAAATCGAGAGCAACAGAAAGACAGAGAGAGAGAGAGAGAGAGAGAGAGAGAGAGAGATACTTAGATACTTAATACTTAATATATTTAGATACTTAATATACAATTTTGCGTCCTAGGGATGGACCCTATAAGGACAACGAACAAGATAAAATAATACAAAATAAAATACAATTAAAATTAAAATAATACAGAAAAAAGAGAGAAAGAGAGAAAGGGGGGAGAGTGTAGAAAAAGAAAATGAAGCGGTAGGGTGGGGGACCGACGTTGGACGTCTCGCGAACGTGCCGTCGCGACGTTCACCTAACGGCAGCATAAACTCGCCCTAAAATCTGAAAATAGTCGCAACAATTTATGCGTCCTGTTGTTGCACCTTCGCCACCGGTCTCTCCTCTCCTCGTTCCACCCACTCTTACCCTCTCTCTCTCTCTCTCTCTCTCTCACGTTCTCTCTCTCTCTCTCTCCCTCTTTCTCTGTCTCTATCTCTGTTTCTCTCCCTCCCTCGTACTGCGGCAATTCCTACAAACGACGCCACGGCATGAAGCGTGTGCCGGTGGGTCCACGCACATATGCACACGCGTACACCTGTGTTACCACGTGAATACATATATACGCAGTTATTACGGGCACAAACTGCGCCAGCGAAACGAGCCCTGCTGAACGGGGTGCAGGCTCGCGGAAGGGCTCGCGCAACCCGTGCTAGTATACGTGTATACGTATATACGTGTATATGTATTTAATATTTCTCATAGCCCGAACGCGCGATACGATGCTTCCGGTATATTATAAATGAAATCTTTTCACCGAGGATTCACACCGGAGAGCGAATTTACAGGACGAGTCTGAATAACGCGGAACAACGTCGAGGTATGTATTCTCGAAAGATCAACAAAAGGGTTTCGGTGCTGAGAATCACCACGTCGAGCGGTAAATTCTAACGAGCTGTGTTATAACAACGATAATAAATACTACCGTTTCCTAAGGGAACCCGATTCTACGACGTTTTGCAACACTTTTGCCAACTTTGGAAGGAAAAGTACACGTTTTCGTCCCTTTCGAGGAAATTGGTAATCGTTTGTTCAACACGTTTAAATTGTTCGCGACGCATAGCGTCGTCGCACACGACGCCACCGAGAAACGTCCACTTCGTCGACGGATACCAAATGGCTGACAGAAAGGCCAGAGATAGGGACACGGGTACCTTTCACGCCCACTTCCGGGACGAAAGGGTGCTCGCTACCGGTTCGGAACAGATAGCCGAACGGATCTCGGGAGAGTTCTCGAATCTGTTATCCTCTATTGACTTCACCACCGGGAACGTCATGATTCCACGACAGATTGGAAGGGCTCGACGGCAAACACTGGAAACGGGACGATAAAAGAACCTTGTACCACTTACCAACCGAAATTCCGGGTACCTAATTCCTGAACGTCTCGGTGACAAAATATTTTGGACAAGAAAGACGTATTTAAGGGACTCATGTACTTACGAACATAATTCAAAATGTTTATTGGGTTATGAAACGATCGTGTAGAATATAATTTATTATCAAATTATTAGGGGAAATCATTACTTACATATTTATAACGAGAAAGAAGCTTTGATTTCAAAAAATGTTCATCCTATACTTTAAAGTGATCTGAACAGTTGATTCGTTGATCTTGTAATTAAAACTTGTTTTTTTTTCTGGGAATACTTTTGATAGATTGATATAATTAATGCATCTAAGTAAAAAAGAATCTCCGATTGTTGAAAGGTACAGATCCATACACGGTTCAAAGGAGTTTTTCTATTAATCCTGCTTACGTATATGTGAGTGCAGAAAAACAGCGGAGATGTTCAAAGCGACCAAAGTAACCGGTCCCGATTTTTTTCGGCTAGGCTGTATAGACCCGCGCAAATAAACAGCCGGGAAGCGGGTTGTTCCGTCGTTTGTTTGTTGGCAGATACGACGGAACGGGATAACAATTTGTAACAACAAACTCGTCGTACAATTTCTCGTGCGTGAGGCACACTCTCAAAAAATCCACCTCGCCGCTTTCGCAGCCCTATCTCGTTTCCTTGCGGCAACCCTACCCCTTGATGATAATCCAGGCACGAACCGGAGGGTATTTCTTTTTTTTTTTTTTTATTGCGCGACAGCCGGGCACCAGGCAGCCATAGCGACTGCCGTCTTACGTCCTCCTCTCCGAGTGATTTTCGAAGAAGGGTAACTCATATCTCGCATTTCAATTCCATTTTCCCCGCCCTTCGAGTTCCGGCGGCGTTATCGCGACGACACGACGTAATAAACAAGAATTGAACATTCATCGGTTGTACAATTTCTTCGCTGCGTATCGTCGATCTGTGTGTTCTCTCTCTCTCTTTTCTTTTTTCTTGTTTTTTTTTTTGTTCATCGGTGTCTTTTATTCTTAACGGAAGTGTCTTGTCCGTTCGTGTAATTTTATTTGTTATTTCCAACGGGCCACCGCGCGTCTGAGTAGTTCGCTCGCTAATATACCGAGCGAGGAACGCAATTTCCAGAGAACAAAAATCACTTACGAACAGAAAAGGGTCTTTCCGACTCCACCCTGGGAAGGAAAAGGGGGAGGCAGAAATGGATCCACCGACGCTCCGGCCAACGCTCCTCTTGGAGCTCTTACAACCAGGGCTACTCCAGTTTCGAGGTTATCCCTAGATAGGGAAAAAATGTTTCGGGCACGACAGCTGGGTAAAATCGTATCTCCCTTGCCGTTGCCCACCCTTTTTTTATCTCTCTTTCTCTCACTCTCTCTCTGTCTCTCTCTTTCTCCCACTCGCCGTATACACCTACGATAGCATACACCTACACGTGGAAACATATACAGTCACTCTCTTCTTTCGACGAAGGGATCGTCCTCGTTGTCGGAGAGTATTGGCCGCCACAAGCAAAAACCTTGGGAGCCCTACATAGGTATACGACGAACGTGCGGGCGCTCGAATGCCACGTAACCGTGTGTATGTATGTGTCTACGTATGTATGTATGTATGTATATATGTATGTACGTGTGGCCCGTGTAACGTGTACGACGGACGAGAAAAGAGGATGAGAGAGCGAGAAAGGTTGAGTAGGAGAACTGTTGGCACGAGCGAAAGAGTAAATAGACGAGGACGAAGAGAGACAGAGAGAGAGAGAGAACGAGAGAGAGAGAGAGAGAGAGAGAGACACTCGAATAGAGAGAACGAAGCTGTGAGACTCGTTCCACCGCACACAGGCCATCCTATATTACGGAGTCTCACCCTCTATCCTGCCCAACCCCACCCTCCCACGTTCCCTCATCCCCCGGGCCCTCGAGATGAAACCCAACTTCTCTGCTACCTCGACTCCTCTACCTCATTCCCTTTACCCTTCAGCCTTCCCAACGTTCCCTTCGTCTCTCGCTGTATGCCCTGTCGAGGAGAGTAAGGGAGTCCTTTGGGGTTGAATCGAGGGTGCGGAGGTGGGCGAAAGAGGTGGAAAGGGTGAGAGGGTGAAAAAGGGGGTGGGGGGGAGGGAGTTGGGACACCGGTGCAGAGAAGGTAGAAGGACACGGGCGAGAGAAACGTGTCCGAGGAGCATCCATGTATACATACATATATCTACCTCTCTCTGTGTATACACTGTTATATAATATACGTGTATTACTATATATTTACCTGTCTGTATATGTGTACACGTATATAATGTATATATAGGTGAACTCCGCTGCTAGGCGATATTAATTTCTCTGCGAGGGCTTTCGTCCACCTACCTTCCCACTGCGACTACGGAGATGGTCCCCCATGACCCCGCGCGCGAACCTTCCGAGTTGTGACTTTCGGCGGTCATTTCAAACCAACACCAACGACGACCATCCTCCACCCCCCCCTCTCTCCCTCCGCCTTCTCCATCCACCCGGTATCGTACTTTTGCTTCTTTACACCCATCCTCTCGCGTCCCGTCGCCGCATCAGAGGCCCTTCAGTCTTCCTTAGCTTCCTATCTGTCCTTTCGCAGGTAGCTTTTCAAACTCTCTCCTATTTCCCTTCTCCCGCTTCCAACCCCCCCTCCTCCCACCACCGGGTTCACCCTCGTCCCCGTAGAACGTGGAGCCGTTTCCACGGTGTTCCACGATAGAAAATCCCGTATGACGTAGAACGCAGGTATAAGTAAGGTTCTTTTTCAGAGGGACGAAGGGAGAGATCGTCGACCGCGATGCGATGGTAGAGAGTGGATACGGAAAGGGTGTTATTTCGGGGGTGGAATATTGATGTTTGATAAAATATAAGTTACTCGAGGGAGAAGGGATAATATCGGGACGATATTAGTGCATGGTTAAATTAACCCTTCGAGGTTACCGTAGTGGAGAGAGGATAAACGTTGAAGATCTCTTACGTGGTTAAATATGTTTTTTCGTTATTATTAGTTCGACACGTGCGATTGAAATCGGGTTCACTATCCGGCGAGTGAATTTAGTCGCAATTCGATAGATTGCCGGATGATAATAGCCGGTAACGTTACAAATGGAAATCGACGAGAATCGTATTCGCTCACTTCGCTACGTCGAATTCTAGGTGTCTAACTATAGGACCGGGTCAATCTTGCGATGCAACACTGAAATAGAACCGGATCGATCGGAACAGATTTGAATATGAACAGCGTTTACGCGATAGTTAGTATCGCCGGACGATGATAAAGATATTGATAGTATGCCGGGAATAGGATTCCGGATGTTCGACGGAAAGTATAAATACACTTCGTTCGCCTGCCGTATCTATTTTTCAGAGGAAACTTTATCGCAGACGATGCGAGAGAGTAGACGGAACGTCTCGTAGAAATTTTTGTGTCTCGAAAAAAGGGATGCCGGGACCCTTTTACCATTTCTCTGTCGCACCCGACGTTACCGACTTTTCCCTGAAATTTGTATTAAATATGTATATGTGTATTCCGAGGGAGGTACGTGTGTACGTGGTGTGTACTAATGATATTCCCATCCCTTTTGCGGGAGAAGAATTACATACACGGATGAAAAGAATCTATATTGATTTTATACAATGTATAATTCTGTATCATCGAAGCATGAATTTAATCTATTTGTTCGCGTGTTTACACATGGAAATAGCACTGCGGATATCATCTAGGGCAACGATCGGCAAGTGCAGTGATTCCAGTTTGCCAGTTTAACTATTTAAATATAATTTGGTATAATTCCGTCTCACAGGATAATGAGAATGCTTAGAGAATCGTAAGAAATGATAGAAATGAACTATTAATGTATATTAAAATAACTAATAACTATATCTATAAACTTGCGCAAAATTATCCAGAAATTTCTGAAAATCATATTTTCTATCCCACCATCTCGGTAGAAGTAACAGCAAATTTTCTGAATCACTCGTGAGTTCATTACTTCATATTCAATAATTTCCATCAATTAATTCACGTGAAAAATCAACGTCGCAGTGCTACCATTAACATCTGACAAACACACCATTAACTATTTTTCATTTTAGTTGAAAACTAGTTCTTCTCTAATCGCCAGAGGTACCACGATGACCCTCGATTCCAAGTTCAGGTACATGACACAGGTATTCCTACCGTGTATCCTGACCACTGTTGTACCTCGTCTGTCATCTTATCAGCAATCTCGGTTTTCGAACGATCGTTTTCGAAATACTCTTTCGCCGCACGAAACTTCGACGAAGATCGCGCGGAAACAGATGCAACCGGCTGGTAAACAGGTTTTTGGCGATAGCATCGAATTCTAGCCGAAGAAGAATAATGGGGTCGATCAACTATATCGCATCGTGAGGATTCGATGTGGAAGTTCTGCGTCTAGTGCTATTACGAAATCACACTACGAAGGTTCCGGGACCCGGTGTAATTTGCCTAATGTGTATCTGCAGGGATGTCCAATAGATAAACCGATACGCGCTCCAATTTCCAAGTGTTTTCTAGAATGATATCGAAGCGGATTATAGACGATAATGAATAAAAAAAGAAAAAGGCACCTGAGTATCATCTACCTTTGCACGAAAGGAATATTCGAACCAAATATATTTTAATGTGTTCTGTACGTTTAAATTTACAGGCAATGTTTAATCCACTCTTGCACAGGTAAACTTAGGCTACAGCTTATGTCTTCAATTTTAACGAATAACGGAGATAATGTGTAAATTACTCGAGTATGTTTTAAATATTGTAATATAGAATCTATCTATCTAGCATAAAAAATTCCAATACAAATGAGAACTATGTGCTTTTCGTCTAAATATTTCGTTTTTTTCGTCCAAAAAGAAACATTTTCCCCTTTAGTTCCCGTTCGAAAGTCACCATTACTGTTCCTAATTACCAAGAGACGAAAATTCAGGTAGATTGACCAGGGTGAATCGAACGACGGGTGCGTCGCCTGTCGTAACACGTAACCATCGCGCGCCGGCGGAAAGTCGAAAAGTAGAGCGTTCCGAAACGTTTCACGTCCTGCTTGGTATGGACCGCAGAGTCGACGATCCTTTGTAATCTCGTTGAGGACGATCGCGGGACCATCCCCGGGTCTCGGGATCCCGGAGTCTAAAACCCGTATAGTGCCCCGTAGCCACCCTCATCGCGCGCATAAATCACAATAGAGGCGGAAAGTGGCGTGGAGAACTTCTCAAGCAGGGATATGTTCTTGGTGTAGTCTTCCCACCCACTACTACCACCACCACCACTACCACCATCACGACTACCACTACTACCATCACCGCTAACCACCCTTCCCACCCCAACCCACCACTACACTTCCAGCGAGCGTCTTCTTTTTACTCATCTCTCTGGTTCGCTTGTCGTCTTCGTCGTCTTCTTCTTCTTCTTCTTCTTCTTTGCCTCCGCTCCTTTTCAACCCGACTAGTCATCCTTTTTACACCAACTATAGTGGAGCTTCCTCGCCAAGTACTGGCGGAACCGTGTCACGGAGCTCTGGCACCGTGGCTTGATGTATCGCGGAAATATCACCGTCTACCGTGGCACAAGACCGCTGCGGCAAATTGCGGCCGATATTTAGGGAGATCCTTGATATTTTTACGCTGGAAGAGAGGCTCCCTTTCTCGTGGACATCGATCGTCGGTGTCCCCAGCAGAAGTGTATTGGAAAGATTTAGGAATTAGGCTCTTGACGTTTCGTAATTGTGGGATGGAGAAAGTGGGGGGTGCGAATAGGAGTTTGGGAATATTGTGACATTTGCATTGGTGAATAAATATACACGGGATAAAGTAAGTATAGGTTTCTATATTATTATATCAGTTTTTTCTATCATATAACTAATTTTATGACGAGTGAAATCGAATTGATTGATTTCTCGCATAAAGATTTTTGTTATCGCGTAACGGCGAGCCATGAACACGCTAACGGATTTAATACGACGTAATATACGAGTCTTTCAGCGTCGTACGTGTTACACAGCCACATACATATATGTATACATAGATACATACACGTGAAAGTCCGATACCGTGCTCCTCAGTCTGACAAGGGACGAAGGACGTAGAGGGGGACAAATATGGGGGTGGAAAGACCGAACGTCGTCCTTTATACCTTAGGTGGTCCCCGTGGATTCTCTCGGCTGAGTCCTCCTTTCGTATCTTTACCCCCATTTCATCTTCTGCCACCCCACCGGCTCCCCAAAGCCGCCCTTATTCTCTCTCTAGCCTTTTGCCGTGCTTCTCGGGATCGAGTCTCTTAGGTTGGGTTTTCGTCCTCGACTCCACTTCTCTTTTGCCCTCCCTGTCCGCCCTTTCGTATCGCCCAGGGCAAAAAACCTGCCAGCCCCGAGCGGAATGAGGGGGGAAAGGGGGAGAGGGGGTTTGGAAGCAAAACGGGGGGAAGGGTGACGCAGAGCAGGGGGGTGACTATACCGGTGGATGAAGGTAGAGAGAGTTATTTTTCGAGGGTCCAACGTTGATTTTCGTTGCTGTTCGATATCACCGTGGAAAATCAATACGGACTGTACCTCCGCCGGCTCTAGGTACCGCCGATAGAGCCTCGGAGTTATTGCAGTTTCGAAAAGCATCGCGTTTTACTCTAATTGAGAGTTTCTTGCATCGGCAAATATTCCCGGCCGGGGCATTCGAAACGCGACGATGGTTATCGATCTAATTTTTGTTCTACGTTTGTTAGAGAGGCTTCGCGGGAAATGTTAATTGAAGAACGTTAGAGGTCTTTGTTGATTTAACCCTTTCGTATTGATAAATATATACACACATACGTATGTCTCGTATATGTATATTACATAATATCCCTGTTAGAGAATATCATTTTCAATTTATACCCTCGTATCAATCGTTTAAATATAAATGACGATCCATTTGCCGGATGAATAAAGATAATTATTACACGTACGATGAAAAAAACAAAATAATTGTGCACCCCTGGAATCGAATCGAAGAATCTCCGGAAGATTCTTCCTTTGTTCGTCGGCCGCCGGTGAAATTCGGTTCGATATTTCGAAAATGCCGGGCGGTCCAAGGACGAGGAACGAAATATGCTGGAAAAAGAATGCAAAAAGGTACTCACGCTTTAGGGGGGGGAGGGTGCCGGGGGGGATGAGGGTTGATATAGAAAGATATTTTTCAGGCTTCTACCCAACGGTTCGCCGAGCCTTATAGAAACCAGCCCTCAATCATGGTCCAGGATTCCCCTCGTTCTGCGGGTAGGCTGGTTAGCCCTCGTCATCGTACATCGAAAACAAGTATTAACGTAACTCTCGAATTTTCTTGACCGCCTGTAGCGGATTAATTATCGGATACGTTCGATTCGTCGACGAGGATGCGCCATTTTATCTCCATGTTCGCTCACTTTATTTTTGGGTGTTTCTTCTTTTCCGACGGTCATTGGGAAAAAAGAATTTTTCGCAAAAATTGTAGACTTCTGACAAATTATTTGCCGTACGAGCGAAGGGCTTGAAAAAAAAATATAATATAACGTCGAGTATCGCGGTCGGTGGTGGGAATTCATGAATTTCGTGTAGAACGCATCTCAATTACGTTGAACGGGTTTAGTTGAACGGCTGAATCATGATTTGACTTACTTCCCCGTGGCACGATATACGTAGTAGAACTAAATATGCCCCGGGTTCATCGGGCTTTACGCTGCGAGGAATTCCCGGGAAATCTTCGCCGAACGATTCCACGAATCGTTTCGACCTCTGTTTACGTGGAATTAGAGAACGGGCCGGTGTTTCCGTCGGTTGGAACGAGTATGGTAGTTCGGGGAGAAAAAAAAATCGTGGAAATAATTTCGTTAATTACATCTGTGTGGTACGCACTTGATTCGCGACGATGTGTTTAGTTGGTGACTACCCTGTCGAAATCCCGAATAATATCGCTAAATAATTATATTCAATGAATTAAACTTCCCAAAAAATCATTTCTTCTCGTTTAATTAACAAATCTATTTATTACTCCATTAAATGTACAGGGTGTCTCATTTTTTTACGATGATTCGATAGTGAAAAGTACCTGCAGCGTGAACTCTGAACTCCCCTAAGTTTAAATAATCCTCGATGTTCCGTATTAGAAGAGAGCTGTTAAAACAGAGAACAAAGTGTGCCTCGTACTTAATTTCATCCGTGTGTTCCGCACTCGACTCTCATCGACACACTCTAACACATCTCACGCGAATGATTTAGTCACCAACTAATCTGTCGAGATCCCGAAAATTTTCTACCCCGGTCTTTCGAGGAACTTCGACAGATTCTCGGAGTATACGACTAATTGTGCGAGCGAGAGACCGAAGTAGGACAAAGGGACAGACAAGGAAACAATACAGGATGACCGAGCTCGGTGGTTTCTTCAGGGTAACACGTCGGGATTAAACGTTCCCTTTGTTCGGTCGAGCCAGAGTCGCCAGTCCGGTCCGTCTGTACCCCCTTTTGTCCTCTCGGTGTCTTTTTGCAAGAAAACCTCTCTTTCTATCCGTCCCTCACCTCTTCTTTCTCCGTCTCGCCCCTTCGTATTAGACCCTTAGGTAATGCCATCGTGGCTGCCACCCTGGACTCCACCGAGTCCCCCACAATTCCGATCTCCACCCTTCGTAGACCGAAACTCCCCGGCTTCCATCCAACCGACCCGACCAACCATCCCCCCACCCCCCTCCTCTCCACCTCTCTCCCTCTCCCTCTCCCCTACCATACTCCCGTTACCATCAACCTCGTTCTCCCGGCAGAGAACGAAGGAAGGACGTTCGAGGGGCCAAGAAGGGGTGGTTGGGCGGAAGGGTAAGTTTCTTGTTAGGGTCCAGACTCACTGGCGACTCCTAAGTTGCTATAGGCATGTGCTTCGTGGCACGGAAAGGGGGTGGGGGGGGGCGAGGGATGGAAGTCGGAAGGTTGGCTAGGGAGAGCGAGAGAGTGAGAAAGAGAGAGAGAGAGAAGAGAGAACGGATGGACGGAGGTAGCGAAGGGTGCAAACAACCGTGGCTCGACAAACAAACCTTACGGACCCAAACCTCGGGTCCGCGATGAGGATTGTTTGGAGATTAAATCAGCCTCGAACTACGTTTGAAAGTGCGAGCACTAGAGTCTCGATTGGTCTGCGCGGACATCGTTCGAGGGAATAGGACAGACCTTTCCCGAAGGTTTTCAAACCGAAAGGCTATTTTACTGAAACTGTCCGGGTTAACGTGCGCGGATTTACGGTCAATCAGAGAGCTACGGTGTATTCCGGGACAGATTTGAAGCTTACAGAGGGCGGTTCGCACCGAAACGGATGAGGGAACGGAGAGACATGATTTCTGAGAATATTATTCTATTACATGTCGCGCGTGGAAATGTGTAACTGATGATAAATAGATAATTATATCTCCCTGACTGTGTTACCGATCAAAATAAATCTTTATCGTTCTAATGTTTAGCGGTAAAGGCAGAAACACTTATTTGGCCCTTTAAAAGATCTAATAAATTCAAATAAATTAAAATATTATTTAATTATAGTTTAAGCACTCACCTATCCACAATGAGAAACTGTGTTATAATTACAAAATTTAGATACCTATCTTTCGGTCCTATATTGGACCCTTCTCAGGGAATTTTTTCAAACAAGGTTCCCTTCATAATCCCGCGAGATACGAAAGCAACGAACGTCGAGAAACCTCGCGCAGGTGATTCCTCGATTTCGTCGCGAACAAGTTGAATAAATGCAAATAATCCAGGAAGGGAAAAAATCATTCCCCGGCGATGATTGTTCCGCGACGACGAAAAATCCAGGGTAACCGACTGGTTCGCCCGATCGATCATGCACCGTCACACACCGACGCACGAAAAACCGTGTCAGTGATTCACCTGACGCAGGATCGACGGCGATCGATATCGCGCTCAACCTTTCCGTGTTCGTTCGGTTCGATCGATCGATACGAACACCATAGAGAACACCCACCCACATACACACACAAACACACTTCTCGTATCGAGGTGAACGTTCTTCGTTCGCCTCGTACGTGTACATACGTATGTATGTATGTGTACGGGGTCGGACATTATTTAATAATGCATTACTACGAACATTAACGCGATACACCGGCGATACGCGGCCGTGCCTAGATACATCTGTACCGATGTGTATGTGTGTGTGTGTGTGTGTGTGAGTACGCGCACTTGCATATACATGCATAGATGATACGTGTACACATACACATATGGAACCAGGGGTGCTTGCACAAACCTCGTACACGTACACACATGCGACCATCTATCTTTGTATACTTTTCAGCGTAGTGACGCGCAAAAGAGGGGTGGCCTGTGGGGTGTATCCACCCTTTCACCCTTTCCTCTCTCCCTCTCGCTTGGTCTCTCTACCTATTCCACGGTTGCCTGCCCCACAACTTTCTCTCTTGCTCTTTATCTCTGTCATACAGTGTGTCGGTCCGTAGGCACCGTAACGCTCACGTGTCTGTTATATATACATATATATCATACATATATGTATACATATATGATATATATACACACTCACATATAAGCTGTATATACATTTTTATACATGTATGTAGATTGTATACATATACGTGGACGCATAGATACATACACACACGCGCGAGCGAGAGAAGTCCCCTCACACACGCACGTGGTACGCGTATTTCCAGCGGGCTGTATATTTCAGGACTGCGGGCATAGTTACAGTGCACCGTGCAATATGCACACCGTAGAGAGTGCAGACTATAGTACTCGAAGCCTCCGAGTGCAGCTGGAGAGAGAACGAGAGAGGGATGGACGGAGAGATATATGTATATACACATATATATACACACACACACCAAAGGAGAAACAGAGAGGGAAAGGGAGAGGGAGAGATAGGAAGGGTGGTAGCAGTGGCAACGGTGGTGGACGACTACCGCGGAGAGCAGGCAGAAAGGGGTGGGTTTAGAGCGAGGTATAGTGGACAGACTGCTGGACTAACTGGGGCTCGTGTTACGGTCCGCACACCGGCGAACTTACCGTATACCTATACAAGTAGACTCTGCCAGAGGGAAAGATGGTAGCACGGGTATGAGGGAGGTGGAGTGGGTGAAGGGGGGAGGGGGTTATACGCGGACGGCAGAAAGGGTGAGGGTGAGGCTGAAGGCGAGTAGGACAAAGGTAGTGGGAGTACACTCTAACCAAAATGTTAATTATTTAACTAGCAGGAAGCACAGCTAACGAGCCGAGTATACGAAACTGCGAGAGGGTGGATGGTTGGGTGGTTGGGTGGGGAAAGGGTGGTGGTGGTGATGGTGATGGTGGTGGTGGTTGGGAATGGAAACTGCTGGACGGGGTGAATCGCACACGTGCCTCTGGAACGGCCGACGGGGCTTTGGATACGTCCAATTACCACTGGCGGAAAAGGCGTTCCGAAAAGAGCAGCTTAGTATGAACGGGACGACACCTTGTTACCGACGTTGCACCATCTTTTCGGGGATCGTCCAAGGGTCCGCGGGAATATTTGGTTTCACGTATGGAAAGGATAGTTAGAATCGTTTTAAACAACGGTTCCCATGATTTTTTGATAATATATCTGTTTGACTCAGGTTGTATTATTATTATGATACTGATATACCAGAAAAATATTTATTGTCCAAATTCCACGATACGCAAAACGAGTAACGCTGAAATTCTCCACGAGAGAACGTTAGAAGAAATAACACGATGTACGTACGTATGTTTAAAAAAAAATTTACAGTCTCGCAGTGGAACGAGGTTTCCCGGGTGAAATCAGATTTGAAACGCATCTTCGTTAGAACCGACGAGTACATTAACTCCCTTCGCATTGCCGAGGAAAACTTTAACCGTGCTGCCGAATCAACTTGTTATTAAAGTTATTTCCATCCCCGCGAGTATTACTCGCGGGAAAATGTAGGTTTTTGGTAAATAAGCCCCGGGAGCCGGATCGAATCGAAATGTTGCGAAACGTTTTAAGCGACGTGATTTCCACTTGTTTCGCGAATCGTCGTCGCGCGAACTGCATATCGCGGAAACGAATGCCCGGCAACGTGTCTATCTCGAGACTTTAAATCGATTTGCGATAGCGTATACAATATGACGCGCGCTTCGAGTAGTTTCTTGGCACGGAAACCCAGGGACTTAAATTTAGACACATGATGCCGGTAAACCCACTTCGCCGTATGCCGCTGGAACTTTTATATTTCCTGCGTTTATCGAGGCACTTCGGCCTGCCCCGTGAGAATACGATTTTAACGAACAACGATCGAATTCATGCCACCTCGGAACGAGGTGGAAATTGTCGAATCGATGGTCAATCGATTATATGCCTGATGTTTCCCCGAAAGATCTATTTTTAGAAGAGTCTAATAGCTTACATTAGTTTATTTATATTTCAGTGCAATTAACACTTAAACTTTTGAAATTTGAAATATTTGCTTAACGAAGCATAGTTAATGCGAAAAAAATCATTTCCATTGTCATCAATCATGGAATCTTTGATTTTAACGCTTTACGTACCAGTGAATCTAATATGAATGGTCACAAATAGCCTAAGTAGCCTATTAATAATAGATAAAGTAAGTAAAGTGTTAATTCATTGACACCATTATCGTAATTATGATTTTTCCAACTCAACGAGTTTCTCCCAATGAAAAGACACGGGAAACAACCATGAATGAACGCGCGACACGCGCGAACGATACAAAAACGCGATTGTCTCGCTAGGTTTCGCTCCCATCCCCTCTTCTTTCGGCTTTTTTTTTTGTTATTTTCTCTCCCACCGGCCCGTGCTGTAGTCTCGACGCGAAAACACTGGCAGGCAAAACAGGGTGAGTCTCATCCCCTTGAGGGAAAATGGGGTAAATCGAGACGAGGGCCTGTAAATTAGTGCGTGGACGATTTTATTAGAGCGTCGCCGCTTAATGAAGATTTTATGAGCGCCGCTCGATCATTCGTTATTTCGCATCTTCGCGGGGGTGAAAAAAAAACGAGTCACAAGAGTTTCATCCCCTTCGTTCGCGTCTTCCCGGATATCGTCGATCTATCGAAATTCACCGCCCTTCGGAAGTTCGCGTTCCTTCTTCTTTTTTTTCTCGATTTTTCTCGAACTGGTCGATGAATTCGTGATTACCATGAACAACGTGGCACGCGATCATCGCAGATATACGAACGACCGGTATTCTGCAGACCTTTCGACTTTATGGAAATTAGGGACGCCAGGTGAAACGGATAGCGAGAACGCCGCTAATCCTTCCTGCCCTTTCCCTCTAATGCGTTTTCTAGGTACTACGTAAATGCGACTCGCGTTACAAACTCCGCGGAAAAATTCGGACAAATATACACGCGGCCCCGGGTTAGGTGTAACCTTACAGAACGCATTTCCAGATAGCGGTGTAACGACCCCGTCGCATTATCCCGGACACCTTGTAACGTGAACCGGGGAACGACGTCGGGTATCACAATCTCGAATTTCTTCGGGGAACCCGTTGATTTTCAGTAATCGCGGAATTATTTCATTTTCAATTATTTCGATTTTCATTTTCCTACATTATAGACACGGATTTATAAAACTAGGAAGGATGACGAAAACGTGGCAGAAAAATCGGCGAAAAGAAATTTCGCGGCAAAGTTAACGTTCACCGTTCGATCGTTACAACGATTTCTAAAAGTGTAACGGAACGACGCGTGTAAAAAAAAAGGGGGGGGAGGGGAAATAGAACTACGCGACGTCGCGGTACTTTTGTTACCACCGTGTTCGAACAAAATCGAGCAACGAAGTGGAAACACGATTCGGGTCGAGATTCAGAGTAACCGTAGCTACTCCAGATATACATATACATATATACATAGGATATATATTGTGTGTATATATATATGTATATCCATATACACAACGGTTCACCGTAGTGCACAAGACTCTTGCCGGAAGTTCCAAGGCGCCTTCGAGTCCCGTCCGCAAGTATCGACTATTCCGTACAACAGGTTCTCGATAACGTCGACCACGCTCTCTCAAGATTACGCAGAGTCATCCCGCAAGCCGATGTCCTTGAAGGTTGTCGAGCGGAACTTAACTTAGGGATAGAGGAGAGAAGTACCCGAAGGTCCGCGATACCCCACGATATCCACCTACAGGTTGGGAGGCGGCCATTTTGCCCGTTCTCTCTCACCCACCACCTCCCCACACCCTCTCCCCCCTCTGACAACCCCCCTCGTC
Organism: Mimumesa dahlbomi; assembly: GCA_917499265.3. Taxonomy (NCBI): domain Eukaryota; kingdom Metazoa; phylum Arthropoda; class Insecta; order Hymenoptera; family Crabronidae; genus Mimumesa; species Mimumesa dahlbomi. The sequence continues at coordinate 2,154,665 of OU824113.1, read as the reverse complement.
ACTCCCTCTCCCCTTTGGTCTCTCTATACCCCCGCACACTACCCTCTAACAGCCCCCAGAGCGTAGTGGTACGAAGGGTGAGCACTAGGGGGGTGGTGGTTGAGGTGGGTTGAGCGAGGGTGAAGGCCTGCAAGCTATGGTATGTGTATAACCCTGTATATATGTATGTAACTAAGTATATATGTATATATACTTTGTACCTATTTATTTATATGTATACATATGTATACATATACATGTTAATATAAAAATATATAGGTGTAACATATCTATACATATATGCCTATACATATATAAAACTAACTATATATATAGGTATATATATAGATATAGATATAGATATATACGTGTACATATGTATATGTAATAGATAAGTCCAAAGTGTATAAGTCTACAGGGTATATGCGTAGATATACGTATACATATACGAGGTATATAACTAGATATAACAGATATATTGTATATAAATGTATATAATGTATATATGTAATATACGTATATACCTGGCTCTGCCCTCCAGTACCGGAAACAGCTCCGTTCCGAGCTCAACCAACGGCATGGTGGCCAACATGGCGAGCCTCCAGCGGTGCTCATATTTTCGAGCCACCCGGGTACCAACACCCTGGTGCACCGCGACCTCGTGAACTTATTCCGGTACCCACCCTCGACGCGGGGGCGGAAGGTAGCCGGATAGGACGACGCTTGGATGCGTCGCGACGTCGGGCGTCACGACGGGTTCGATAACGAAGGAAGGCGGACACAACGTCGAATAGCGTGAATCATTCGGTTTTTTAATCGCGTCACGTGTCTCGCTGGACCGATGGTTCATTTTGCGGAATCCGCTGCGGGGGATGATCGAAATTTCGAGGGGTCGTTGTAAATAAACGGCGATGCTCGTGTAATTGTTTATTATCACAATAAATGAGGGATGAATTATTGGGCGGTTAAATATTGCCCGTTTTAATGATACATATTAATTTTGCAATCGTATTAAGATCATTGTGGCAGAAATGTACTGTGATAATATGTGAAATGTTGTGTAAATAAGACATAGAATAATAAATGGCCACTTTCTGCTGGAACTCTAAGGCAGTAGTTCTTAATCTTTTTGAAGTCAGGGAACACTATTGATTGTGTGACAAATTTGCGGAACATCAAAAATAGTTCCGTTACTCAGAATATCCAGCCAATCTGCACCAATCCGAGTACACATCTATATCAGAATAATTATGTAAACAAACAATTCGGTTTTCATAATTTCCTGGAACACTAGGTAACACTTTGAATGCAACGCGAATTTTTCTATGCATTGGCTATGATGCCACCATATTAATTGACACCACTGTAGTAACGATGGTGGTATCGAATAATGTGCAAGAATCGACCCTAATTAAAACTTTAATTTTCTACTAATCAGTAAAAATTGGTGTACACATCACCAGTGGTCCCCGTGGTTCTACCGCCAAGTTAAGTGCCGGTCACCGGTGACCTCCACATCATTCAACATCTCAAAAGCCATTGTTACAAGTGTTGCACGAAATTTTCCCGAGAAAAAGTTAATTTCGACACGAAGAAAGTGAAGAGTCGTATTCGCACCTGACGAAACAGCAATTCTCGCCCTTCCGGCGAGTATGCTCGGTTACACCATTCTCAATAACACTTTTACACGTGTAATCCCGTTACCGGGGCGCATGGTATCGCGTTAAAATATCATACGTAATGCAGCGGTATATTAAATTTGCCGCGGAGACCGGCGCCCGTTCATATTTTCATCCCGCGCCGGAGCCTCGCGACCTCGTGAACTTTCCTACCCGCGTGTTCGACGTTAAAGCGGAAGCCAGGATCTCTATGTATTGTGTCGGAAGATCTCCGTTATCAAGGACGACGGAGTTACACCGTAAAATCTCTCTTAATATCAAATGACCTTCGGAAAACTATTTTTTTTTGTGAAAAATCAATCCATGGTCCGAGTAAAGCCATTTTCATTGACGAAATTTATTCGATCTGTCATTATATAATTTGTAAACGATTAGACACGATATACTAGAATTACACCTTACGTTTATTATTTGATGAGACACGGTGTATAGAAAATTGCGGCACCTTTCAAGTGGGAACTCAAGGTCGGAAATTATCACGTAGAATTAATCGGTGTTATATCGAAATATAATATGGATTTTCCTAAATTAGACGGTGAAATGGTGAAGCTCGTTGAAGCGGACGAATGATGAAATGATTCTTCACAACGAAATATGTAAAAGAAGACACACATACATATATTACCGTACACTTATTCTTAGTAACCGCCGCCCTTTTTAATTCAGCCAACGAGTTCCGGCCTAGATATTCTCTGTATAACCATAACCGCGCATATGTATAGTACTTGTATGTGTTTTGCACATGATACAGATAATGTGTACGACGCACGCCATTCGTGGGTGTGACGACACGACACTCTACTTTTTGGTAGTCGTGCCTTTGGTCTCCCGCGTCTTTGTGCGTGTGTAGGGTATAAAACGGGAAAACAGTGTGCGTATGTTGTAAAAGATAAATGACGCGGGGAGATTAATAAGAGAGAAAATAACGAGACTTTTGTACCACTTATGGCTAATTTCTTCCAACTACTCGACGCACCGTTACAACTGGACAGACTGTTTTTTTTTTATATCATGACTCGTTTTGGGAATTTCTGCAATCATTTTATAGAAACATCATTATGTTTGATTCTCACAAAACTGATAGTCCGATTGTCTCACTCGTGCCAAAGTGTTTTTTTTTATTTGGCATAGAAATAAGTTTTTTCCAATTTTGAGCAAAATGAACCTGCATTTGAAAAAAAGACACTCACTAAAATTTGTTGCTCTCATTTTCTATCAAACTGAGGTATATCTCCGGTAAGTTACATATCGATAAATAACCGGAATCGAATTATCACAGCAAACGATAGAAATTCGTCGAAAAAGACCAATTTCCACCCTTAAACCATCCACAATTCACAATTTCAATCCATAATACCAACATTCATCCCCCAATCACCCTCCACCCTTGGAAAAGCACGTTTCCACAGAACCCAGGGAAACTTTCCCAGCAAACTGTGTCCACCTATCGCCGGAACTTTCCAAAATCGTAAATACACCCTAGAAAAAAAAGCGCAAAAGGCGTCGCGACGCTTTGTCCACGAGGAAAGTGAACCCTGGCCCGTTTCGGGGGTACACGTGGGACCACCGGGGGCGGTAGGTGCCCATGGTGAATGGTTGGCGCAAGTATCTATGACTACAAGGTCTCGGTATAGACCGGAAGTGTGCTCTCCGTGTACGTGTGTGTGTATGTGTGTGCGCGAACCCGCGCCACCCGGCGTTGCAGGTTAGCGGACGCATAGTAGAACGGTTAGTAAGTGAGTGTTTGGGCTTGCAGGGTTGGAGATAGGTACTTTCCGCCGGCGGTACTAGCGGTAAAGGCAAAGGAGAGCTTTGCGAGAAGAAATTGTCGGCGGAAGATACGCGGAGCGAAGATAGCGATGGGTAGAAACGTTTCTGGAAAATGAGCTTTTCCGCCGTGGAACTCGGGAGCGACCTTTTTAGCCCTTTGAAGATCCGGATGATTTTCGGGAACGTGCACGTGCACACTTACACATATACAGTGAATCGCAGTGGTGTTTGGTATACCTATGATTATGAAAATTGTCTTTTTTTTTATCGAAATAGAACATTGAGGGATATCGTCACGTGATGGATCGGGATATTGTTTTCGTTGGAAAAAAAGACTTGTTCTCTCGATGATTCTGAGATGTTCCTTAATTACTGTCTCAATTAACATCTTTCAGTGGAAAGTGAAAATTATTGTTCGAGCGACTACGTCGAACCGCGCGAATTTTTAAAGATACCCCGACGTAGGGTACACACAGACATACTCGTACATATATGTCGCACGGTAGCTTTTTTTTCCTTTTCGCATCGTTCTACAATCCGTCGAATTAGAGTTGTCCTACGAGCGATGCCCGACAGCCCGGCAACCGTGGGAATTATTTATGAAAACCGCGTACGAGGCGACTCGTCCCGATGAAAAGTTCATTATATCCCATGAGATAGGAAGCTCTTGCTCAAACAATAAAGGCAAATGTTTAATTTCCGTACCGCGAATAAGTATTATCATAGTACGTTGAACGTGTACGGTGCAAGCTTCTATCTTTCGCCGAGGAACCTCTGGAACCAGGATAACTAGGAGCAGGGAGGATTCTCGTTCGAGTTGCAGGGTTGTTCCTGGCGAAGGTGGAGAGTAAAGGAGAAGCTTTTGCCTTCGACCTCACGTAGGGTGGGTGGGGGTGGTGGTGGTGGTGGTGGTGGGAGGTGGGTGGTGGAAGGGTGAGAGGGTGCGAGGGGATTCGGTGGGGTTCAGAACGAGCAACCCTCAGGATTCGACCTGGACCAACCCCTCTGCGAAATATCCTCTGGACCAAGGCTGTCTGCAAACGTACATAACCCCCTGTGTGTCACTGTGTGTACGCCGCGCACACCATTGCGTACATACGTTACTCAACCTATTCCAGAGCAACGCTGCAGTAACTTCGCACTGCTCCGCACGTACACACACACACACATAAACGCGTGTGCACAGATCGTACGTATGTTTGTATGTATGTATGTACGTGTGCCAGCGCGTAAAGTTGGCGAAATCGTTTGTTCTGTTCTTTGTGTCCACGAGTACCTCTATGAGCTTTGTGTATGCGTATAATAGTACTCTACCGTCCGTTTATTACGAACGTGGGAGAGCGAGAGAACGGGGTATCTTCGTCGAGTATCGGCGGCGGGGTTTTGTTTTTCTCCCTTCATACCTTCCTCTTTTTTTTCCCCGGGTTTTTTTTCGGTCGTTCGGAAGATGCACGCCACCCATCGATTTGCGATTCCTCGACTGACACACTTTTCGCAAGCTTGCTCGCTAATTCGAGGGGAAAAGGGTGATTTTGTTTTCCGAAGGGTTGGTACTTTTGATTTGGAAAATAAATATTTTTCTGAAAGACGAGCGGAGGAGAGACGATGCGACCGGAGGGGATGAACTTTCCCTTGGTGTCATTTTTCCAGGAAACGCTCCGTTCGATCGTAGAAGCTCGGTGAACCGGATGTAGGGTGAAGACGAAGGGACGCCGCGCCGTCTTCGTTAACGGTAATTAATGGAACACGGCGATAGAGTGGAAAATTCTGAATGAAAACAAATAGCGATACGGTCGTTTCATTGCGGCACATATTTCGGCTGATCGAAGTTACTCGGCGCAACGGGTCGTCACCCTCGACCACCTCTATGCTATTTACATCCCCCTCGCTTGCCGAGGGGGAAAAAAAAAAAAGGAAACCATACACCCGTTTTCCCGTTGCGCGTTCGATTTGAAAAACAAAAGAAACTGCGGTGTTTGTTCGAAATCACGAAAGATGTGATCGATGATCGAGGGAACTCCACTAGACTAATTAAGGGTGCAAAGATACCCTTAAAAAATAGGGCTGAAAGTTGTCTTCGCGAATTGGGAAAGTCGCAGTCGAAACTATGTATCACCCTAAAAAAGAAAAGTGCAGCGTGTATCGATTTCCGTTGACCTTGGGAATAATAGAGACACGCTGACCCATTTTTGTCCCTTTTTTCCCTTCCTTTCATCGAAATCGCGGACGGTCGTTAATTCGAGGGTTACCGTGGAGTAACACGCCGGAAGTGATTCCGTGTGCCAACTTAAACAGCGAAGCGTATCGCCACTCGCATGCGGCAGTCGAAGACAAACACTTAGTAAATACCACGAATTGTTCGCGTGTACGTATACGTACATACACACACACACATACTGCACAGAGAGAGAGAGAGAGACGTACGGGAATTTATTACTTGGCTCGTTACACCTCTCCGTAACGTACGGAAAATAGGGAAGTCAAACCTGCCGGATACGATCGAAATTACGAAATACGTTCACCGATTTCGAACGTTACGCGCGAACTTTCTCGCGTTCGTTATCAGTTTGAAATTTACGCGGGAAATCGATCGCCCGAAACTGTGACAAAAATGTGTCTAGACGTTCTCGTTAAAAAAAAAATGAAAAAAAAAGATGAACGACCGTGACACGGTATTGAAACTAGTTCTAATAGAGTAACATCTTCGCGGTGTTTTCCCCACGGAGTGTTACGTTTATCCGAAAGTTCCAAGGACGATGAGAAAAACAGAGGGTGGAAACAACGGGAGAACGTAACCGTTCGCAGAAACTCTTTGACCATTCTTCTCACGCGTTCCGCCGCCACGAAATACACACACCCTCCGCCGACACTTGCTCCCACCCTCTAACGGTAATCCGCGGGCAAGCTCGGCGGATCCCAATAGTTAAAAACCGTTTCGACCGTAACTCCGTCGTCAGCCCGACAGTTTCTCCGGGACGTTTTCTTTTTTTTTCTGTTCCCTTTCTCTCTCTCTCTCTCTCTCTGGCTGTAGCTCTCTCTTTTATGCACACTCCCCTGGAGTGTTCTCCAGTTCCATATACGAGGACGTGGATTTCGGCCTTGCCGGCAGGTGGAGCTCCGAAGCCCGCAGCAATCGTACCGCGGAATTATTTAGAACAGTGGATACTAGCCACGTTGTAGTTAGGTGGGCTGCGGTGTCCAGGACTACCACCCCATATCCACCCTACCTTTGCCACCCCACACTACCAACAGAACCCCGGTGTTCAACCACCCTCTCCCCTCGGTGCTACCCTCCACCCTCCCCCTCCCCCTCTCCTCACCCTTCTCTACCCCCGGTACCAGCCAACCATCTACCCTCCCCTGTCCCCTTTTGCTCTTCGCCAACCGCTGAGCGTACTCCACCTCTAGCCCGGCTTAGTTCAAAGCAGCCCACCCCAACCCACCCCAACCTCCTCCTCCTCCTCCTCCTCCTACCTACCTACCTACCCTCTTCCCAAGCCCCTCGACACCCCTAGCCTCTCTCTAGCCACCCATCTACCAACCACCCCGCTAGCAGTAGCTCGACGTACCCTTGCGTGCCTGCCAACCACCCCTGCCTGCCTGCCTGCCTGCCTGCCTGCCTAGCTGCCTGCCTGCCTGCCTGCCTGCCTGGCTGGCTGCCTGGCTGCCTGCCTGCCTGCCAGCCATCCACCTAACCCAACCACCACCACTACCACCCCTCAGTTTCACCCACCTACACAACCCAACTACGCTACCAACCACCTACACTCTGCTTCCCTTTCCAACCACCCCCTCCCTCCCTCCCTCCCTCCCTCCCTCCTCTCCGACATACAGCGTTGCCCGCTACGCCGCAACCACCCCCGAACAGAAAACACAGCTGAGCCAACGTGCTCTCGGGCTGAAATGCCTTCCACCTTTCAGAGGGAAGAGTGTCTTGCTTTCACCCTCCTGCGCGCAACCACCTTCCGTCTACCTCGTCCTCGTCGTCCTCATCCTCCTTTACCTTCGTACCGCACCCTTCACGTTCTTCCTCTTTCCCGTTTCTCTTCTCGGTTCACGTTCAAAACCCGGCGTCGTTCTTCTCCCTGCCACTGACGGTTCTCTCTGGTTTTCTCTCTCTATCTGATGTGTGTGTGTGTGTGTGTGTGTGTGTGTGTATGTGTGTCTATGTTTCTCTCTCTCTCTCTCAGTGTCTGTCTCTGTCTCTGTCTCTGGCTGTTCCTCTTCGTGATACATACTAAAACACATAACTGATAAAATAATTGAAGGTACGGTGTAACCGTCGACGCCAAACTTCCAGCTCGTTTGGTCCTTGCCCTTCGTCCCTTCTGCCATTCTATCCGGAAACCGGAGTTTCTATTTGCCTGTCTGTAAATATAGCGATTACGGGCCGGTTAGGTTCGTTTGCTATCGAGAATATTTTTCACCTACTTATCATATGGTATCTCGCACGGTTTCACGTTCGTTTTCTCGATCGAACCGGATTTAAGGATAGACGGAAGAAGAGAAAAAGAGAGAGATAGAGAAAGAGAGAGTGAGAGATAGTCGGAAGGGGTTCGAGTTTGATCGAGACCGATAGGAAGTTTTTCGAGTATCATCGAGTAGCGGAGGATGACAGACCATTAAGAGGATTGTTTATTTGATTATCGGAACAATCGGTTTCTTAATTAAGCGGCAGATTTACTTCCTTTTCCCCGGTTTGTTTGTCGTTAATTCGAGTGGAAAATCCAAAGGACACTTGCATCTAGACGGTGGCTGGTCTTTCTTTGTCTTCGGGGTAGTTGCCGCCCCCGTATTTATCATTCGATGAATAATTCTTGGATCTTCCCGACGAAGGTCGTACGATACGATTTTAGAATGTCGCGGGTCTACTAACGTTTCAGAGACATCTTTTAACGCTTCGTTATATACGTGTGTATGTGTATGCTTATGTGTGTGTGTTTTCCCTACGTATCCGTCCACGGTCGCCGTATTGTCTGGCCTTTTCACCCTTGGGCCCAACGTACAGGTGAAAGAGATATTTCTGCAGTCGGTCTCTTCTCAGCGATTACATTCCCATTTTTTTTTTGTTTCTTCTATGCGTGTTTTTTCCTTTTTTCCCCCTTTTTTTTTAAGCGTTCCCTTAGTACCCTCGTTATATATGTTATCTCTATCATTACCTCTCTTGCAACTAGGTTTTACGACGTTTTCTTTTTAGCGCCCTCGTCAGGCGTTTCACCATGTTTCTTGTTATTTCATGGAAACATGCATACGTGTGTTTTTCTTTTTCCTCATTTTTTTTTTGTTGCCCCTACTTTCTTTCAAGGTATTTATACACACGTGAATATCATTTCACCATTTTAGAAAGTGTGTACCTTCTGTGGTGCCATATTAGTAATTACTCGTTTGTGTAATTAAACGAGGGGGAAGAAAAGCCGCGGTCGCCGGACGGGAACAACCAGGGCCGTCTTGTTTGCCGCGTTTTCTTGTAAATTTTATGAACGTGTCACGTGATAGAAGGTGACACGCGACACAGATGAATCGCGGGTTAACAACGCGACGCGATACGCGTGAAAATTATCGACAATCGTTACCAATGATCCACGAATCGGATACCCGGCGTGACGTTGCGTGGGGATCCGATCGATATCGATCACACGTGCGTCGTAACGCGCCCTGGACCCGCACGCACACCATCGTCCACCGGTCATGGTTGACTTGGAAATTTAGATCCAGGGTGAATCAAATTCAGCGTGTAATTCGGATTCGCGTAGAGCCGCTGTTTACCGTGATCAAGTTAGATTCCGCATTCCTACGGATGGAAAGTTACCGCTCGCACGTATTCCCGACCTTCGATATTTCATAGCGAACAGAAAATTTCCCCGCCTTTGAATTTTCCAACTCTCGCAATTGGTCGTTCTAAAATTTCTACGCCCTTTGAGTTCAAAGCGCAGAAAAAATTCTACGCTTCCAACCTTCGTAGTCTAAAAGAATCCAAGCGTTGCGTGGTAATCTGGAAAACTTATCGGAAAAATGGTATCTATATTTATATATCGCAGGGGTGCCTTTTCCCCGAAAGAAAACACGTTTTCCAGGTGACCGTCGAATCTTTACGCGTCCCGTGACTTCTACACATAAAGGTGTACTTCCAACGCGTTCTTCCGAGCGCGCGACAATCTACCTACCCCTTCTCTCTCTCTCTCTCTCTCTCTCTCTCTCTCTCTCTCTCTCTCTCTCTCTCTCTCTCTCTCTCTCTCTCTCTCCTCAGGGCCCCTGGATCCAGCGTACTTACGCAACCGGCACCGATCGTGTGCATGTCTCGTGGAATACCTGTCTCCGTAAACTGTATACCCTCCGTGTATGTCCCAACCTAAACCCCACGATGTCGAGCCACCTCCAACCTCCTCCTCCTCCTCCACCTCATCCACCTCCTGCACCACCCTCCCCGCGAATACGAAGCAAAGCAGACGGGGACGGCGACACGGAGAAAGCCACAAGTGAGGTGGGCGAGAGAAGGTGGTTGGCAGGGGGGGGCGGGAGGGAGAAGGGGGAGAGTGAGAAGGGTGGTTCGGGGGTGGTAGTAGACAGCGTGCGTAGAAGAGAGAGAAAGGGGTAAGGTTGGTACCGCGTACGTTAGAGGGAAATGAAAAGGGGTTGCGAGGGAAAAGATGGAGAAAGCGGCACACACGTATGCACGCATACACGCGTGCGAAATCGCGCCAACTCTTCGTTGTGCGTGTAACAGGAGTTAGAGGAGGGGGGGGGGGAGGTGGAAAGGGTGAGAGTGGCAGGGTTGGCGATGAGGAGAGAGAGAGAAAGATAGAAAGAGGAACGAAGATAGCGAAAGGGAGAGGGTACAATATTCTCTATGTATTAGCCACGTATCCGGGCACATAGGGTATTCCCGAGTACATGGAGGTGATGTTTGTAAGGTGTAATACATAGGCTCCGACAGTACGTACATACATACATACACACATTCATATACATACATCCATGGATAGAGGTTTGCACACGTTCTACCTTGCCGTGCACGCACATACACACGTGTAAACGCGGGGGCACATCCATGGACGTCCCTGTACTCTCCGGCTCTATGAGGGTAGTCGAGTGGGAAACAGGGTGGAGGGTGAGAGGGTTGGGTAGGTAGGTGGGTAGATGGGTGGGTGGGTGGTTGGGTTGGGTGGGTTGGGTGGTGGTGGTGGTGCGAGGGGTCGAAGAGAGGATGGGCAGAGGGTCCCAACGCGGCTGACACACAAACAACGGAGCCACCTCTTCCTCCGTACAACCCCCGACTCACCCCCTATCCCACGGTCTCTATCCACCCACCCTCGGCTCTACCCAGCCGCCAACCCAGACCACCACCCTGTGAAACCCACCCGTACACCCACAGCCATACAACGCCACCCCAACCCACTCACCTACCCACCACCACCACCACCACCACCACCACTACCACCACACCACCACCATCACCACCCATCCCGGACCGCCACCCCTAACCAGCGTTAGGTACAGCTGAATTACGCACTCCGATGCGAGCTGGCCGGGGAGCTGCGTGGAAAATTATGAGGAAACAGGTAAACATTTTCTGCTCTTCGCTCAACGCCATGGGAGGCCGGCTGGCTGGCTGGCTGGCTGGCTGGCTGGCTAGCTGGCTTGCTGACTGACTGGATGCCTGGCGACCACTCCTCGCCGTTCTGAAAATCGCGCAGAGTTTTAATTGATGGCTCGCCGGCTAGGACAAGTGGTGTGTTCGCGGGAGGTAACGGTTTACGGGGCGGAAAGCGAAAGTTCGCGGAGTTCGATCGATTTCGGATCGACCTTATTGAGGCTACGGACGTGTACCACGATGGAAATTTCGTGGGAAGGGTAAACAAGAAGGTTACTCAAGAAAATGTATCTGATAGTTGATATTAATTGTTTATTGAATATATTAAATCGTAGATCGATTATTTGTAGTTTAATGTTTAGTTATGTCGGAATTATCGAGGGTTAAATTGTTTGCAACTTTTCCCAGGTAGAGTTATTTAAATTCGGGATACGCGCCGTAGTTAATTTTTACATACTCCCTCTCCTGGCACCCAAAAAAAATTAAGTATGCATGAGTATGTACGAGGTAGTATGGGGTGGTGTGCATCATTTAAATTCCGTCTACACGGTATTCTCTAACGAGTTTTATAGCTGTTTTACCATTAGATTTCGCGGACCACATACTCGTCATTCGAACTTGTCTATCCCACTCGTCTTTCTGGAAAACCAACTTATTATTTTTCTCGAATTTCCACGGAGAACGTGCGAAACATTTTATTTATTACAATCGTCGCGATCAACGGTCGTAAATAAAAACAGCACCGGACGACATTAATAAAGTCAGAATTTCCAAGCAACTTCACGCCAGTCTTAACATCTTCGTTTATCACCGGCAACCCTCGGACCGTTTTTCAGCCGTCTCTATCTACTAGCCGTCACCGACGGACCGCCACCCCTAGTCAGCGTTAGGTGCAGTTGAATTACGCACCCTGATGCCGGAGTGGAATTAGGGTGGCGCGTAGAGCGGTTGGAAAATTATGAGGAAACAGGTGTGTTCCTCTGACGACTATAAAAGAATGTTGTACACGCGTTACCGGGGATAGTGAGAGAGAAAAAAAAAGGAGAAGAAGACACCCACGCGATTCTGGGAATTTGATAACAGAAGAATACGATCAACGTTAAGGAATAAGAGAAACGCGAATGATCGTCGCGATAATAAATACAGTGGTAGAAATCAAACAAACGCGAAACTTTGGAAATAATTGCAAAATTATATGTCACGGTTTGAAAAGGGTGACTATAAATAACACACGTGCAGGGACGAATATAAAAAGAGTCACGACATCGGGGCACAGAAACGAGTCTAAATTACGGGAAAGGTAGTAATACAAGCTAGAGTACTCGTACTTACCACACATCGTTCTTTAAAGGTCACTCCACATTTCCTCGTAGAAATTCACCCGTTCTATCGTGCGTTTCACATTTAGCGGCTACCGGTACCAGAATTTTTTTTTTTTTCAATTCACTATGACGTACATACAAACATATACACATGTATAATCTATACATACGTACGTAAAGATTGAACATTGCTACCCCTTGACGAATCCGTAGCAGATATGCATCGTTATTCTTCTCGCCTACTTCTACCACGAAACCAGGGACGAAACCACCCTGTAACGTACATCAAAACCCCCGCGAGTTCCCCATCGAGATGAGAGAGAGAGGTAGAGAGAGAGCGAGAGGGAGAGAGACAAGGGGGTGGATTTCACATGGATTTCGCACGTTTCAATGGAACAAGGCACGCTGATGTCAACCTACCTGCGTTGGTTGGGTTCAACGCACCTCTAAAGCAACCACACCTCTACCCACCCTTGTGGAACGTTCACCACCTTCCCCTCTATTTCACCCTCGTCGACCGACCTCGCCACCTACCTACACCGCCTACCCTACCTACCACCCTCGAGCGACCTCCATCCCTGTGAACCCTCTAACCACTCCACAGCCGACCCTATCTACCCAACGTACCCGCGCGCGGTTCTACATACGTCTATATACCCTTCCGCCTATGTACCGTTGGTTACATACGTCTGGTATATAGGCGAGTATGGTATCAAAATGGACGCAAGCTACAGTGGTAGATATAGTGGTAGATACAACGGTAGATATAGATACCGTATACGCATCAACGTAGCACACACATACTAACGTTCTAACATACGTATATGTATTGTATGCTGGTACATAGATACATAGATACATGTATATATCTACGTATATGAATAGTATATACATGTATGTATGTATACATGATAATATAACCATATATGTATAGAACCGTGAATCTATATATTCGTGAGTCCAGTATGAAATGGTAAGTGTGGTCGATCCATCGGGTCACCCTTGTATTCGTGTATAATACGTACGTACATACATACATACATAGTACACGTTCGGTCGATGTGCGAGTGTACAGATACCAACGTTTGGATCCCGGTATCGTCGACTAGGCTGATTGTAAACGCAGAATTGGGCTTCAGGCCGGGGGAACATGGGTACGCGCTGATAATCACAGGTAGCGATGCATCGCCATGAAATTGGGCCCCTGTCCAGGACTCGGGCAGCCCTAAAGGGACTTTGAAATATGGTCACGGCTGGTTGGACACCCGACACAGGGTCACTCTACTACCTCCGAATCCTAGTGCTTTCACACAAACGTGTTCCTCTACCGTCGTTTGGTCTCGATGGCTACGTAACCTGCCACCTACGAATATAGGTCGACGTCGTTCGTCGACGACGACGACGACGCCGCCGCCGACGCCGTCGTATACGTCATGTACATGTCGTAGGAATTTTAATGAGCTCTGGAGGGTCGAGGGTGGGGGTGGAGTGGGTTAAGGCGGGTCGCGGTCGTTACCAGTTATCCGTTAGACGTACTAACAGATAAGATCGTTCCTGTATCGTGGGTGGACGCGTTTCTTTTTTTATTATCACATACCTACTTCATTTTTTTTTACAGAAATTCTTTTTGTATAGTTTTTTTTTTTTTTTATTTTTAATATAACATCTTTGATTAAGTTTCACGGTGAACCGCACCCTGTGATTATCAGCTCGTGAAAACATTACAAAACGGGCACCCGTTTTCGCTGTTCGCATTAACGATGTGTAACGAGCGCACGCAAATAAACCATTTCGACGGTTTCCCGAATACATAGAAACGCGATTCAAAATAGTTGGATTCTTGTCCGGGAAAGGGAAGGGGGAGGGGGGAGAGGGGTGGGTAGGGCTCTCGGATATAAAATATATATCCGAGACCGCGGCTGTATCCAGCTGAGCAAATTTATTTGCCAGTATCTGTTAAACCAAACCGCTGCTTTTTTTTCCTCTTCCCTTTTTTTTTTTTTGCACGCACGTGCTCCACGCACCGTAACACCGAATCCCTTGCATACGTCGTTCGTAAATACTGTTACAGCGATATTTAACAAATTTTTACCATTCATATTTCACGGAACACGAGTGACGGGCACAGGGTACCGGTGCAAACATTGACATTTTTTTGTTCTGTTTTTTTTCTCTCTCCCTCTCTCTCTCTCTCCGGATTCGTCGATCGATCGACAGACGGAACAATCAATTTTCCGCGTATTTGAAGGAATCCGCGGATAATGAATTACCGTTCCACGGTGCGGTATGTCGTTCACGATCATCGTAACGGGGGAAAGGGGGTAGTTTTCCAGGGGTTGGAGGGGGGGGGGGGGGTGGTAACGACACTTGGAAATATACAACGGGACTCACGCGTCACTGACTCCGCACACGGCATTTTCGGAAGAGTCGTTTCAATCAGAAACCTAATATTCTTTTCCAATTTCAACCCAATCGATCCAGCGGTCTGGTTGAAATTCTCTTTGCACTCGTTCCCACTCCCCCACACGCATTCCCATACATACGATAAACCGATACCACCCTTCTACCCACCGGCCTATGTGAGACCGCACACATTCCACGTAAAACGTAACTAATTACCGATGCCGTTACCGTAAGAGTAACCGTTTCGTTGCCGTGTGTGTATGTATGTATGTATGTATGTATGTATGTATGTACCGTGGTTCTTTTACATTCCCGGATAAATGTACGAAATATCCGCACCGATATGGCGGCACGCGGTTCCGTCAATTATTACGCGACGGAATTCCGTTTTCGGAAAAGATTTTTTCCACCGCGAAGTCGTTGTGACTTCACGTTAGCAAATATGTGTATTTTCTTTTTTTTTTCAAAGTCCAGGCTGTAAGAATTTTCTTTTTTTGTGCGATATCAGAATTACTCTTTTGGTAGTTGCGATAGAATCGTTGTACGTGTACTTCGTAATGACGACGGTGGCTTTTCGAAGATTTCGACGCTAAGATTTAGATATTCAGCGGAACTACCCCGTGTAAAGTGAATTTTTCAAGTTTTCCATGAATCGCCGCGGTTACAATAACGTCTACGTGTCCACGGTGGCACCGATGAACGAACATACACATATACATATACATATACATAGTTCTCGTCGTTTCCCCCGTCCGACGGTTCAACTTTCCACGCGGAAGCTTAAAGTCCGATACAACAGTTCTGCGCAACAACAACAACGGCAACAAGAAACCACTGAAGAAAGCAAATACTTATAAAAAAGAGAAAGAGAGACAAAAAGATAAAGAACGAAAAAAAGGGAAGAGAAAAAAACTGAGCCGGAAGTTCCCGAAACTTCGTTAACCGAGATTACACGACGTGCAACCCGTAAAGGGGATTAAAAAAATTAACAGGCACCGAGAGATGTATCTATATTCACCCGTTCCCCGTGTACCTTCTAACCTTATCTTACCATCCGTGTGACAACACCTTCATGCTAGGTGTGTCGAGGTAACTCCCTTTTCCCCGGTAGCAAGGATTCCGTTAATCTAGGGTCCAACGGGGAAGGAAGGGCGGAGGGACGAAGGGGGAGGGGGAGGGGAGGGGGGAATGGAACGTCAGGAGCGTAGGAAGGGGTTTTGATGGAGGAGCAGAAAGAGGAAGACGGTAAGTGCAAAAGCACGAGAAACCGAGAGCGACAGGAGGAACCAAGCGGTAGATGAGACGAAGGGATAGAAAGAGTGCGATAAACTCTTCCCTCAAGACAGACAGGGAGAACCAGAGAGAAAGATAGAGAGAGAGAGAGAGAGAGAGAGAGAAAGAGAGACGGATAGAAGAGTGAAAGAGAAAGAGAGTAAAGAGAGGGAGTTGGGAAACGAGATAGAAGGTACGAGGTACGACGGGCAAAGGGGGTGGGAAAACGAAAGGGGTTCCAGGGACTGGGGGTTCTTGATAAAGGTGGGGTTGCTAGATCCGTTGATGAAGGTTCAGGCCAGAGGGTTGCGCTCCGCTCTTCTACTCTGATGGCTCCAGGGGGTGGTGGGTGAGAGAAGAGGGCGGCAAAGTCGGGTATAGAGGTGGAAGAAGACCGAGGGTGGGTCCGGTGCGGTCCAAGGAGCACTGATTCATCCTGGAGTTATGCCCCTGACGGTCAAGGAAGATATACAACGACGATGTATTTTCGCTGTGTCCCTCTCTATTCGTTTCCTCCATCCTATCATCTCCGTTCGCTTTGTATGTCTCCCTCATTTTCTTCTCTCGTGTCCGAGTCGTACAAAAGAACGGAAGAGAGGGTGGAAGGGTGGGAGGAGAAGGTGGCCGCGGGGGTACGAAGGGTCGATGCAGGCATCGTCGATAACGAGGACGAAGGGTTCGGGGAATTGGTCGCGTAGGGGGTGGTCGAAAGTGTCGAAATTCATAAGGTCCCTGGCCCCATTAACGACCACAATGCGGTATTTTTCTTGGGTTACTTTCTTATCGGTTTTCATCATTACGGTTCGCCACTCGGAAGAAGTTTCTAATGCCGTTCGTTCGTCTTCGGGATGATTATATCGATTGCCGAACGAACGGTGAATTAATGCAATTAGTTTACTTCGCCTGGATGTGTTTTTTGGACTGAAATATTTTTGTTCTCTGTAATCATTTGTATAGGATTTGATCGATAATTCGGGGTCAGGGATTTTTCGATTATTTATTCGAAAGTGACACGAACAAATAAGTCAAGGCGAATCGTAGGAGTAGAGATTTAGAATTTTGGTATGGTACAGAAGGAGGTGAGGCGAATATGTTAATAAAACATTCGAAGGACTTAATTAACCGATGACAGCGCGGATAAATGATGCACATCGTGCAAAGATTGCTAGGTAAACTCCCCCTACGTATTTTTTTAATCTTCTTACTTTCTTGCTTCAGCTCTCCCGGTAATTAGCGTCAGGGTGAAACTTTAAAGAATGATTAGGCACACCGAAGTACCTTCGGGGATTTCAACAGAGTGAAGGGTTGAAGTGGTGAGAAAGGGCATGAAAACTTAAAAGCCGTGAAAACTTAACTGTTACTCTGTTTAATTTACAGTACCGTGTGTCTAGTGGCAACAACTGGTCTCACCGAGTAAACAAGGGGGAGAAACGTTGTTATTTACAGCTAATTATTATAAATCAAAAAGAGAATTTTTTTCCTTTTAACAATCTATTCAAAATACAAAATTAATATTTACTAGTTTTTGGAACCGTATCTAAAAAGATCTGTTAAATATTTCCGTTTTAAACTATTACAAAACACTCGGTTATTTTTCTCAAATTCATCCCCATAGAATTCTTTTTCCACTCGTCGTGGATCGCGATACATTATTTTATCGTTGCATAGAGAGGATCAGTCGGAACCTCCACCTTCCACCTTCCACCTTCCACCTTCACAAAAGTGTACTTTTCTAATGAAGGAGAATCCATATTTGTTCGATGACGAGGATCGTCGGTCGAACAGGAAAAAGAACGGAAGACATTTCCACCCTCTCGGAGCGTGTTCACGGAGAAAACGGTACGAGCATTCCATCTTGAGCTAAAACCATGGTGCACGTCGGACGGATGTGTGCGTCCGTGTGGACTATAGGGTGGCAGGGTGTTTGGAAGACGAAGAGGACCACGGAGTTTCGGAACACCGCATCACTCTGCCCTGTTGCCAACTCAGCAAGGGGTAGAAACGTTTCGCAGTAAAATCGCTGGACATTCGTATATAACGATATAAACCAATTCCTGTACGTTTAAAAAAATCCTTGTTCAATTTGTATATTACCAAAGCATTGAGATTATTTTAAGAAAAATATTTTAGAAAAGAGTCGCAAACGCCCCGAGGTGTTTAAATCCAAATTACGACTCACCTGAAACCACTCGTTCTCAAAATAATACACTTTAAGGGTGATCCATATCGGGGTGGAGTACGAACGGGTCCATTTGCCTAATGAAAAAAATAAATACCAGCCGGAGCGACGTAACACACGCCGCTAATGAAACGACCCCACGGGGCGTTAATAACGATAACTCAACCCCTAGCACACCCTACCGAAAACTATCAAGTTTTCCCTCGGAAAACTTCGTTACGAAAACAAATTACAATTTCACTGTCCCGTTTCGTTGCACACCCCACTCCTCCACCCCCGTTATTTCAAAAACCATAACGCGAGAAATTTCCGTTCCACGAGAACTTTCTTGAACCCCAATCGTGCCACGTTTCTATCCGTCGCTACCCTTAGCCGTCTCTCGGGCGCCTTTCCACCCCCGAACGCTCGCCCCTCGAGAAGGTCGGGGTGGATATCTCGGCGTCCTGTCCGTAATATCCCTGGCCCTCCTGCTTCCAACTCACCCCCCCCCCCCGTCCCCCGTCCCCTCTCACCCCCTTTTACCCTCTCCCCTTTCCTCTTTCCTCGTCTCACCCTCGAACCATGGAGCCAGCCCACGTTCACCCCCCGGGGCCAGAGAGTTAGGAGGGTAGTAGCCTGGCGCTCTTCTACCACCCCCTCCGTCAACCCCTCGCCTCCTTCTCGCCCCCTTGACGGCACATAAAGTGCGGACGGTTAGGGGCCGATGGTCCGATGGGGGGGTTGAGGGGGTTGGTCGGGTTGGTCGGGTCAGAATGGAAACGGACCGCAAGTGTACGAATATCTATATACGCGTTTGTGTCCACGCAAATGGTGTCCGCTGTGCTCTACGTGTCCGGGAACAGGATTTCGGACCGCGTTCTACATTCAACCGATTCCGCGGCAACTGTACCGGCGTTTAAACGTAAACGCGACGGAACGCGTTCCAGAAGGTATAGGGTCCGTCCCTTTGTCACCGTGCAAACGACTAAATTGTTACCGGCGTACACTGAAACGGGGGGAAGGGGGAAGGGGCGGGAAGGGAGGAGGAATACTGCTGATGTACAATATTACTAATGTCCGGCGCAGGTTTGCGGCCTGCATCAGGGTAATGAGAAAAGGCCGTGCACGGGGTAGTTTCGGTTCGTCGTTTCTCATGGTTAAAGCCTGACAGTGGGTCTTATAGCGGTTATGCGATCGCCCTAATTGGAGATTGTACGGAGACCTCTTTCCCTGGATGAGTTGCTTGAATTAAATGTTACTTTTCCACCGCCTTCTTCTATTTTTCCCCGTTTCTTTTCTTTTCTTGTTTTTTTAACTGATGAGACAGGGTGGAGGTGTACTTTTCAGTTGAAATTATTATTCGAATTAATCGGGTGGGATGTAATTAAATTTTTTATGTTCGATGACCACTGTGTATTTTTTCTAATTTATCAATTATAATTTTTAATAAACTTTGTAATAAGTGTCTTTATATAATTATATGTTTCAACCATAATTAAGTCTTTCATTAATAGTATCTTGGGAATAAAGGTAGAATATAATTTCGTCACAAATTTCATCGTCCCCTACCGCGAGATCCCCAGGCGACAATTTCAATGCGTCACGTCTAATCGTGTGTTATCTTTTCTTTTTTTTTCTACTGCACACGAAGCGAGTTTCCCCGTGCAGGAAAGCAAAAGGGACCCACGGTGTTTCGTGAAAAAAAAAAAAGAAACAGCCACACAGTCGTGTCCATCCGTGAGTATTTGATATCTGTAATTACGGGGATACGTTTATCGTTCGGCAAGAAGGGAAAATCTAATCGCCATCGGCGGCTCCCTTTCATTTTCCATCTTCGTAGTTGGGCTCGCGTGTAAGGGGATTATGAGTATAAGTCGAAATAGGGGTTCTGGATAATGTATCGTCGCTGCGGTGCACCTCGGCCGGAAAGAAACACTCGGGTGAATTTTTTCAGTCCATGGCACGTTCCACCGACGAACGGCCCTTGGATATTAACAAGTCGCGTTTCGAAGGAAATTTCCAATTTTCCAAAATGGCGCTATGAAATTTTACGGTCACTTCGAAACTCGCCCGAAGGTGCCCGTTTCTTCGAAGTTCTTCGAAGATCTTTCGATGTTTTTTTTTTAGTCGACCGCATAGATGCGTGCACACACACTAGAAATCCTAAATGGACGTTCGAATGGACCGCCAATAGAATCTCCGAATGGCAAGGATAACCCGGACATCCGGACGGTCTGCCGATTCAAATTATTCCACGACTATTCGCGCTATTTCGAAAGATCGAGTTACTTTCTACTTCCGGTTTACTCGAGTCTCTGAATAGACACACGCAAAGAGGATACACATTTTGTTTGACACGTTGAATGCCATGGAGGTCACGGGTGACCGGCACCTAAACTTGGATGTGGCAACGCGGGGGTCATTGTGACTGGCATGGCAATTTCTATTGATCAGTAGAATGAAAGTCATAGTTATAGTAAATGGGGTGAAGAAATTAAGGGGTTGCAAAGCATCCTCTAATAGTTCTATTTATACATCAATTATACATCCAAATAGCGCCATGGGAACAGGTGTTTCTGAGTGATTATCACCATGAAATAATCCTTTCTGCCCGAAAGGCTGAAAATCTTAGTCAGACACGTAAGCGACACCATGACGCATCATCAATAGGAATGATTTTTCAAGCTTCACCATAATTTCCACAATTTTCCAGACTGGGACCCCATACGTCCCGTCCGATGAGTAAGAATTAAACTATCTTAAAGATTCTCAGACAGCAACCATGTTAATATAATAATAATAACAATTTTCCATCAAAACCATCGCAACACCACCGATTCTATCGTCTTCGATCCCCGCCGAACCGAATCGACTATCCACCGAAACGACGATCGCCATCTCGGGCGGTCCAGGTGATTCCCATGGTGTCCCGAGAAAGCAGAGGCAAGATATCCATGGCGATACGGTTATACCCAATATCAGTAATTCCACCGTGGCAGTTCCACGAAGTTTCTCGGGTCACCCTCGTCCATAAAGCGTTTCTCTCGTCTCCGTCGCGTAGAAGGAAACGACGAGCAGGCGGAATAGTACAAGGGGGGTATAGCAGAAGGGGGGTGGATAGGGTATATGGGGGCTTTCTAGGAGGAGGGTTGGGTAGGGGGTAGCAGAAAGGTTGAACTAGGAGAAGGATAGAGGTATAGACACACCGGATGTGCTGGCATGGAAGAGAGAGTAAGCGGAGAGAGACAGACACACAGAGAGACAGAGATAGAGAGTAACGACAAGCGACAAGGACAGGGGATGAACAGGCGCATCCCCTTGTGCCGATCCATACGCACCCCAATATCGCCCCCGGGCCGTGCAATCACGGCATACAGAGAATGGGATGAGTTCCAGCCGAAGAGGGGTGGATCGGGACGTTCGTTGGGAAAGGGGTTGGGAGGGGGTGGGTGGATAGGGGGACGTGGTGCTCACCCAACCACCCCCAAAGCCTCCTCACCACCGGCACCATCTCTCCCCCTCTTTATCTCTCTCCCTCTCTCTCTCTCTCTCTCTCTCTCTCTGTCTCTCTGTGTGTCTCTCTCTCTGTCTCTCTCCCCGGTGCCGCCAATTGTGCGTCGTTGACAGGCCTGCATCGGGGGAAAACTTATTGTTGCGCGCGGAAAACCAAAGAGAACGGTTTTCCCTCGGGGAACGCGGAGCGCCAAAGTTACGGATTAAATGCTCCGTGATAGGGGTGAGGATGACTCCCTGACTTCCTTCCTCGTTCCTTTGGAATCGCGTTGATTCTTCGGTCGATGCCTCTCGCCGTGCTATTGACGTATATGTATGTATGCATGTATGTGTATGGGTGTACGGCTCTATGAATATAGGTTACACGGGTTACGTAACGGGGGTCGGATTGTTAGGTGTTTATTTAGACGATGGTACCGGGGGGGGGGGGGGGGGGTTGCGTGAATGCGAGATATCGCTCCGGGGGGTGGCGGTGAATTCGAAACCGCCGGTTTTCTGGATTTTTTCCAACGATTCTGCCGCGGAGCCGTTGTACACACTTGCGAGGTGCAATTTCATTCGATGTTACCCTATTTTTTTGTTTTTTTTTGGAGGGTCTTGATAAGGGTGGGGAAAAAATAAGTATTTTGGAGGGGTGAGGTTTTTTAGTGCGACAATATGATGTCGAATGATGTCAAATTTGGTAAATTCGAAGAATCTTTCTGTGTGTGTGTGTGTTTTTTTTAAATAGAAGTATTTATCTTGTCCGCAAACCGTACGTTTCTCGTCGAATCTATATTTACGAAGGAATAAAGACGGAGGACCACGCGGAAGGAAATCGAGTACGACAATATCAATGGGAAAGTTGTTTTCCCCCCGGATTTATGGACGATGCTTCACAGTTTTATGATAATAGCAAAGAAGAACAGGTGTATACCGACGGTCCGATGTATTTTTGAATACTCCATTCATCTTTGGCAATCCCGTATACTACAAATAGTCCGTGACTCTGTCCTCCACTCTTTTGACCTACTTCCGCGGAAGATCTCTTGCCGAAGGAAACCAGCCAAGAATTCTCTTACAACTGGTCTTTAAAATAAATAATCACCCAGTGTTCGTGAAAATAATCGTCACCGATGCTAAAAAGTATTATTAATCCCAGCAGTCGCAAAGCGACGTACAGTTTCAACGTCGTTCATTATAAACAATTTCGTTTCGACTCTCTTCCGGGAAATTTCTTTCGACAACTTTCGTTTTTCTTTTTTTTCCGCCTCTCGCTGTAATCACGTCTATTTCGTTCGAAAATGGATGATTTTCGTTCGTGATAATGGATCGCGCGAAATTTCACCAGGACGTGGCGACGCGATTTTCTGCATGCACATACGTACACGTATGTATACGTACACACACACATACATATATACATACATACACGTACATATATCGACCTGCTGGAACAGAGGGGTCTACCGTGACGAGAGGGGCGTATGGTGACCCCCGGTTCTTCGTTCTGGGGGTAGCAATGACCATCGACGCTCCTGGAAACCCGGTGCATTCTGTACGCCATCCAACATTTGCAACCGCGTTAGCGATAATGGCCGTTGTGAACGGGACTTAACGTCGGAAGGCTGCCAGAGCCATTGTTCAGCTTTGAAACTAGAAATTTATCTGCCGATTCGAACTACCCACGAGGTGGAAATAAAAAAAAAGGAGTGAGAGAGACAGAGGAGAGACAGAGAGGGGGGAGGGGGAGGGGAAAAAAGTGGAACACCGTTCAATTGAAAGTATCGCCCACGGAAAGTGAAAAGCGGATTTTCCCGTTCGGATGAAACAAAAAAAAATAGAAAAAACGCACAAATACATATATATCATCGTGGTAATTCACAATGCTATCAAATTTTCGCGAACACTAGTTTTCACGACAGATAAACGGTATGTATGGGAATCGATACAGAGATACCAAATATAAACGCTTGTCGGTGAAACTTACTACGATCTACCGGTGTATCACGGATGAAAACTCGCGAATAATTTTTCATCCGTCCATTTTACCAGTAATATCCAATCGACGAGACATACGAAGGTATCTTATTCACCTGGTCTCCGTTACTTTCGTTCTAAAAAAGAAAAAAAAAACGAATACAGGTCGGTGAAAAAAAGAGTACAGGCGTTCAACCCTTCGTCGTTATACCGCGCATCTGTTTTCCCTTTTTTTTTTTTTTGGAAGCAGCCAGAAGAGCCCCATCGGCGCAACGAGGGCCCAAACCAACCATCTTTTAATTAAAATTAAAAGACGGTGAACGTCGGATTCCCTGCGTCATTTCCACCCCCTCCCCCCTCCCTCTCGCAACCCTGGGCCTCGCCATGTTTCCATCCCCTCGACGTCTACCTTCTCCATCCCTCCCCCACCCCTCACATCCACCACCACCATCACCACCACTACCACCATCATCATCCACCGATTTATATTCATAATTACAACGCCCCCATACCAGCAAGTTTCACCTGGCTTCGCAGGGGCTGGAACGCTGAAGAGATTATTAGCTGACGATGGAATCAAAATGACAGGGAAACTCGAGCGATGTACCGCGTCCTTCGTTAGGGGGTACTTTAAGCCCCCAACGAGTATTTTCTATCGCCATTGTTCTTCCTCGAAACACCGGTTTCCCGGCGTATCGACGATGAAAATTGATTCCGCGAATCGGATCGAGCCTTCGCGGATACGAGTTTCGACTCCGAAGGTTACGTAACCCCTGCCTGTCGGGAACGACGCATAACAAGTAGGGGAACGCGACAAGAGTGATCAAGTATAATTAAGTGTAACACGAAATGATCGATGCGAGGGATAAATCGCGGTTTAATCGGCCCGCGGTGACTACGCGATGGTTTTACAGTTGTCTTTATGGCGGAGCGGAGTTTGAGCGGGCGAACGACGACAGATGAAAATGGAGTTACGACCGTTAGATTGTTACGACACCGCGTATACGCGGGAAATACATAGAGGGTGAGGGGTAGGGGGGGAATCCCGGACCACGTTCTCCGATTTCCTCTAATTATTAACGGGTTGTAAATTCTGCTTTAATTGTGCCGGCCTTACGGCTAGACCGTATAAGGGTCGATGAATGCCGAAATCTGTGCCAATAGCGAAACCCTGCGAGAATTATGGTCCGGGAAATGATTCCGTGTCCGTGAAAGAACGCGGTTTGGTTGTAATGGTAACGGGAAAATTACAAAAGGGTCATTCAAGACGGGATCGAATTTTTTAATGACATCATTTTTCCGTTTTTGTCGTTCGTTGATAAACTCGCCGGTTTTATTTATACCGGATTTAATTTTCCAACGGATCGCATCGATCTGACCCTGGGTTGATATTCAATTTTCACCAGGACGAGCGGCGCGTTTCGACGACACCTGGTACGTCGAAGCTATTTTCAGATCCACCCCCTCCCCTTCCCCCTGTGCAACGTCCGAGTTACAAAGAACGATGTAGAAAACCTCGCGCGATGCCACAGGGCCCAAAAACTATCTAGATTTGATACGCATGCATCCGACTGACTGCATAACGTGTAGATAACCGTTTTCTTTTGTCTTTTTATTATTTTTTTTTTTTGAAAACGAGAATAGTCCTCGAGTCCCTCGGACGAGAGTGTCAAACATCCACGAAACGGACTATTTCGTACGATATAACATTATATCACTCCCGATTGATATCTTCGAACCACCCTCGAGTTCGCCGTGAAAGTTAAAAAAAAATGGAGAAAAAGAAAAAAAAAGAGAGAAATCTCATTCACGTAATCGCTACACGGATATCACGGATTATTTCACGCACGTAACATAATTGTGAGCACCGGCGCGGTTACGTTTTAATTAAAACGTCGGCCGCGGAGATGTTAATACGCCACTTTACTTTTAATTGAATTAAATCGACCGAAATCAGATTTGCCCCGAAGTATTTACAAGCGAAAGGATTGAGAACCCCTTCGGACCGCGAGCATCATCCCTATCCTCTCGTTCCAGTCCTCGTCCATCCGCTCACGCAGCTCCAAACACACCCACGTGGCTTACACGCACTCACACACACACACACACACACACACATACACACGTTGAAACGAAGTGGACACGCACACGTGTGCACGCGCTACGTAGCCCACAAAAGATGATCTGAATTACGCTCGACCGCTGACTGTAGCACGTGTGAATTCACCTACGTACCCCACCTATATACATGTATACATAGATAGATACATATACATAGATAGATATGTACCCGGTGTACCGAGAAACAAATGTATCGAAATGCCACGCCGGCATCGTTCCTAATATTCTACAAAAAGCGTGCGAATGTTTCGTGCTTGACGTCACGCATGCAACGCCTGCTGATCGATATCGCGGCAACGACGAGCGTTTACGAAACGATCGAGTTTACCGCTAACCGAATGACACGAAAAAAAAAGACACGAATTTACCGCGCACGCATACCGGAATCACCTGCGGGAGAAATTAAACCCATCCCTGGTTTACGGTACCTGGGATTTATTGAGAATCTTTTGGAAATTTTTAGAAGATGTGCTTTTTCGACGGTTGTATTCGTTAATGACGATGAATCCGTCGCGACGGGCATCGAGAAAATTGAATTTATATTGAAACGAAGAGAATTTATAGTAAAAGATTTGTAATACATTCGCATGGAACGTTTTTTAAGAATCATACGAATTTCAAGGGAAATATTTCGGAGGAAACGTTACGAAATATTTCCTGTTTTCGTTTTTTAGGATTGTCTATGCGAAACGCTGCAGGTTCTGCGTGAATTCATTTTTAAGCAGGTTGGATAAAAATGTATTTTTACGCGGTGGGTAAAACATCCGGAATTAGTCACGAGAATATACATTCGTACACACGTGTACATGTACGTATATAACATATACAACGTACGCGGAATGCTTATTCGCGGTGCGTCGTGAATAGCGACGAAATACGTTTTCGGGGGGGAAAAGTGAAAAATTCCATGGACACGTGTGTAATGGGGTGACTTGCAATCAAGCTTCATAATCGACGTATGTGTATCGTTGTGCAGTTTCGATCGGTCATCAGTCAGGCTGACAGTCGACGAGATGTCGATGCGGTTCTCCGCGTAATAAAACACACGGATTTCGACGTTTCGCAGTTTAGTCGCCGCAAACGTATTTTTCCCCCCGGCTCGTTCTCTCTCTCTCTCTCTCTCTCTCTCTCTCCGTGTTTTTTTGTTTTGTTCGTTCGGTTTTGTATTTCTTTTTTTTTCTCATCCCCCAGTTTTTCCGACCCCACTCCCTTGATTCTCTGCGAAACGGCCGTACGTGATAATACATCGCGCACCCGCGCCGCAAATAATAACGGATTTGTGCGCGAACGTGCGCACGCTAAATGCGAATCGCGTACCGAAATAATAAATCCGCACCGTCAAACGATTCTATTATCATAAATATACGTTATTTGCATTCCACGTGTCCGTGTATAACGCGAACGCTTAGCAACATTCGCGATTGTTGCTACCTACATCCGCGTAACTACACCCTCCCCCTCCATCCCCTCTACCCCCCTCCCCGTTTGCCACCACTTTTCCTAAATTTAAAATACACCACGGAATAATTCATGATACCCGGCTGAAGAGACCTCATAGTGAAAATATAAAACGGACTTTGAAATAATCCACGGTGTCGGTGTATTTTATCGTGGAAAAATTAATAATTAATTCGCGCGAAATAATAATGTACCACTCGCTGCGAAGTTTATACGCGTTGGTGGCGGAAAACGTGAAGGGACGTCTTGTCGAAAGTTATTGATTGTAAGTTATTGTTATTTTCGAATTGTGCGTTGAATTCGAAAAGGTTTAGTATGAATTTCAGATTTTTCTTTCAAATTTAGACGGAGTTATGGCCTATTGAATATTCTACTAGGAAGTGGAAGATTCTCCATTGCTACTCTAGTTTAATTGTACATATTTAAGAAATAAACATTACGTCTAACTTTTTTTTAACTAACTTTCAACATTCTTTTTAACACTATTACAAGATTTTCCAACACAGCTCTCACGTTCTTACCGAAATATTTGTTTTTCCACGTACATTTCCCTCGTTTCGTTTTCCTCCGCACATACTTACTCCCAAAATCCAACATACACACACACATACATGTACATCTGTTTAGAAATCCGCGTCGTCTACCTGGCGGTTCCTCCGGGACAACGGAGTCAATTACGAAATTTACCGTCCCCGATGATCGAAAGCCGTCGCGTGTAATTTCCGAGGCGAGCGTCGATCTTGGAGCGAGTTCCCACACATACTCACGCACACACTTACATATCTACATACCGCGGACACGTACACACACGTTCGTATGCGTGCATACGTCGGGGGTGGAAACGGGTTACGGTTTTTCTCGTCTACCCGGCGGTGACCGCAATCAGCGGTTCTCGCGGCGATGTACATACACACGTACACACGTACACACGTCTATACATACATAACATAGGTTCACGCACGTATCGCACGCATCCACGCACGTGGTAGCCAGGCTAAACTCCAAGCTGGACCGGTCAAGTGTGACGGCGATGCACACCACCGCATTCACGGTGCATCTAACCACAGTTCCAGCGTTCACCGACGATGACGATGACGATGACGATGACGACGAGCCACCCGGCTGCGTGGTACCCGGGGCCACGCATACACGCGTCAACGGGGGAACAGGTGTATACGAAAACGCATCTCATTATAGACCACGCACGCCGCATCTACGCGTAACACAATAATACGCGGACAATCGGTGTTACATCAACGTCATACAGAGAAAATACGTTACGAATACCAACGTTGCTTACTGTGTATGTATATGTATAATCTATTTGTGTGTATGAGTGGATATGTGTGCTTGTTAGGACTGTATGTGTTTATACAGGTGTGTATGTATGTATGTATGTATGTATATACATACATATATCGATACCATTACAGAAACCTGCTATAAATACTTATAATCAAGCACAAATACAGTAACGCACACGGTGACACACTCTAGGAGCCCTACACACACCGTATACACCGGTATTCCCTCCCTATTATCCATTCGCCCACTCGCTCGCCAACAGGCGGAATACTCGCATGATGACTATTCAGGGAAACTAGCGAGAGAGAGAGTGAGTTGTGAGGGTTGAAACGATGGCACGAAGAGGGGGAGAGAGTGTACCGGGTTAGGAGGAGGGGGGAGGGGGAGAGGGTGTACAACAGGGGTACATCGGAGTGAGAGAAAGGTGGTAGGGGGTGTATATGCCACGTAGGTGGGCATCCAAAGGGGGGAACGAGTAGGGGGTGGTATAAATTATACCGTTCAATCGATTTGCTGTCAGAAGACCCTCCACTGCCACCGAGGAAACTCATGCTGCTGCCGCTACTGCTACTGCTGCTGCTGCTGCTAGTAGTAGTAGTATTAGTAGTAGTAGAGGCGATGCTGTTGCTGATGTTGCTGCGAGGGTGCGTTTAAGCGTATGAACAGACACACAGGGCCGTGCACGTGCGTGCGTGCACGGGGGATGATGTGCATCGATGGTTGCAAACGGGGGGTCGGTGGGGTACAACTAGAAAGGGGTTGCTACGGAATACAGGATATGGAGCTGATTTCGAAGGGTTAAGGCACCCTCCGTAGGGTTCCTCCTTCTCCTCCTCCTCCTCTTGGAAGGGTTCACCGTCGATGGAAGTCGAAGGTGGAGAGAGAGAGGGAGAGGTGGTAGTTCGATGGTTATGCGTCGATGTTCCATATGCAAGAGGTTCTATGGCTCGTTGTATTGGGGGATGGGGTTCGAGGGGTGGGTCTCGTGATTAACCTTTCGACGTTACATCCTGTTGACCGATATCCGCGGAGCCGCTGCTCCCGATGTTTGTTTACTCGGGACAGGTCCGTCGCTTCTCCGGAGGGTGGGGGGTGGAAAACGCGTCCGAGGGATGTTGCGAGATGTTCGTAGGAAATTGTGACACGGGGTAGAAGTGGTACGGGGTATCGTTCTACACGACGGCCTTTTGAATATTACAAGGGTGGAAAGAGGAGGAGGAGGAGGAGGAGGAGGTGGTGGTGGGTGGGGAGGTGGGCTATTAAATTTCAACGAAATTAAAACGAGAATAATGATTTTGCAGGAGTCGGATTATTGATTTTCATATACGTAAAATTTTCAGGCTGAAACAACGCTGTTTATAATTCAACGTTACCTGCCCTACCACCGACACCACCACCCCAACCACCACCCCAACCACCACCGGCACCTCCTCGTGGTCCGTAACTGGGTCGACATTCACCATGAATAAATCGAAGACCAACGCCGTTGGATGAAAGTAATATCAACAACCTACGTACTCTTGTTACCGTCAACTTTTCCCCGTATTTTACTAAACATCCGACGTTCGTATCCGTCGCGATTCGCGCGCGTGCCCCTCGCATTGGTGCTTAAGGAGGGGGTGGGGGGAGGGGGTAGTTCTAAACGCTCCCGCGGAACACGCGACAACGCCACTACCATCCCCTCCCCTTCCCTTTCCACCACCCCCCCCGCCTACCCTTAACTCGCGCGTACGGGCGCCGTCGGCCATACAGCGGTGTCCACCGGAACGAATAACGCCAGAAGCGAAAAACAATTTCAATGAATCGCGCGAAAAGCGCGGGAGAGAGTTAATCGAACCGCTGACGTTGGCTTGTCTGCGCAACGGTTGGACCAGGGACGCAGAGGGGGAGGGGAGGGAAGGTGGCGGTGGTTGCGGAAGGGTGTCAGGTGGGGCGAAGGGGTGTGTTGCAGCATCGCGCGCGCGGCATGGCGGGGGGAGGGAGGGGGGGGCAGTGGGGTAGGAAAAGTTTCGCGGCAACTTTCGTAATGCACGCCGGATAGTTATACAAAATTGAACGTCGGGGCGCCTCGGAAGGCAACAACGCAACACTCCGGGCAATGTGCCGTGTCTGCCGTTGCTAAAGGGGGTTGGCGGGCGGGGGATGGGGCGGGGAGGGGGGTAAAAGGGATTGGAGTAACGGGGGTGGCAGGAAAGGCGGTAGTAGCTGGAAAGCGGTGGAGCGAGGAGGTGATGCAGGTGGTTGGGGGGTGGAGTGACAGAGAGAGAGGGAGAGAGAGAGAGAGAACGTGGTTGGGGGAGACAGAGTCGAGATGCGGGAGTGTGAGTCCAGAAAAGAGGGTTAGGTCCCCGAGTCCTCGGTAACTCACCCTCTGCCGTAGAGCATCGCCAGAACTCCGGGGGTTGTCTTCTTCTCTGTCTCCTTTCCACCCTCTTTTCCTCCGCACCATCTGCCTCCGTGTCTTTTTCTCCCTTTCGTCCTATTTCACCTTCCTCGTTACTCTCACGATCCACACCCTTACGAGAGAAGAGAGTCCACCCCCTCCCCCTCCTTCTCCCCTACCGCCTCCCCCTCCCGTCTACCCTCTACGTTCACCACCCTCGTCCGACACCGTACGTTCCTACGCCTTCCGCTTTTGCTTCAGGGACGCACGGCGTCGCCGTAAAATTCCAAAATCTAGAGAGAACGTTGCCCGTACCCTTCTCCACCCTCCTCTCCTCTCTCTTCCGGTCTCTTCTTTTCATAGTATACTTCTTCCACGGTCTCGCGGAGGATGTTTCTACCCCGTACCGTTTCCGTATCTCTCTACTCGACGCTGTATCCCCGTAGATCGATGGTGGAAAGTAGAACTTTTGCAGAATTCTCTCTCTCTCTCTCTTTCTCTCTCTTGCTTTCTCTCTCTTCTCGAGGTTAAACGTTCTCCCCGTTGAAATTCCGGGGATTTTTGAGAATCCGGTGAAACGACGACGGCGGGAAGAAAGTGTAGTGAAGTTGCGCCCGTCGGGGCATATTAACGTAATTACAGGGGGGATTAATAATTCCGTGACGCCCGAATGTTTCGTTAATGCGCCGGCGAATTGGAAATGAAATGTTCTTCTTCGGTATCGTTTCAAATTCGATCGATCCGTTCGCGCAGCGTTTAATTGCTTTCATCCGTGGGGGGTTATCCTGTACGCATTGATATTTAACGCAAGCCCTTGTGCCTCTCTCTCTCTCCCTCTCTCTCTCTCTCCGCATCGGCGTTAATACAATTACAGAGGAGAAGAAAAACAAAAACAACCCCCGCGAACGGCACGTATCGCCAAAGTAACGCGCTCGTTTCATATCCATTTCACTGAAACGAACAATAGATCCATTCACGCAAGTAACCCGAGCCGAACATCCCTCCGCATTAATTTCAAACACCCCACTCGACCGCGCGATTACCGTCCATTACGATAAAGAGGCCGGTGTCATTGACGGCCGACGAGTCGTAATTGAAAACAACAACAAAAAATCACGCACACGTAAAATCATCGTCAAACCCATCCCGGAAAGGTTTAAAGTTACCCCGGAACTAACAACGACACAGATATTATCGTCGCGATGTCAGCGCGGAGAAAAATAACAAAAAAAAAGAGAAAAAATAAAGAAAAGATGTACCTCGTTCGTCCGCCCGTCGTGAGACTGCCTCGCAAAAGATCACGGTATCGGCGAAGAAAGAAAGAAAGAAAAGAAATAAAAAAAAAAGAAGAAATAGAGAGAAAGAGAGAGAGAATAATAAAAAAGAACCTGATCGACAGAGAAGTCCGGAATAAAGTAGAACTTTTCATGAAACGCGACGATAATTAAGGCGGCCCTGCCGACCTCGAAAGTACTTCTCGGCCCCTGGCTACTACGCCGTACAGAGGCGAGTCTGTTATTCTCTTTCTCCCTCGTTCTCTTCGTTACCCTCCTCCTTCTCCTCCTCCACCTCCTCCACCTCCTCCTTCTCCCCCCTTGAACCACCCCCGTTCCCTCTTCACTCTTCCCAAGCGACTGAAACTCTCCTGCTTCCCGGCCTTTCCTCCTTTCCACGTCGTGTACCATCGTTCCTCCTCGCCTTCACCACCTCCCACATTCACCCACACCAACGCTACGCCCGACCTAAGGGTTGAAACCACCCTCCATTTCCAGTGGCAGCCAAGGCAGAGAGGCAAGCAGACTCTGGCTGGCAGACTGGCAGGCTGGCAGGGGATGTGCACGTCACCGTCTTACACTATCGTCCCGAACAAACACCCCGTTTTCATCCCCCCTCCCCCCCAGCCCCACCCCCTCGTCTTCACCCTCGACTCACCGTACTGCCATCTCCAACCTCCTTTCCGCCAGCGAACCCACTCCGCCACCCACCCGACCACCCAACCAACCCCCGCACCTACCCCCGTTCCTCCCCTATCCACCATCTACGTCTTCCATGGTAGCCCAACCTTCGAGCATCCTTGCAAAAGCTCCGACGTTCTACGTACGCGTCACAAGACGCGTAGGTCGTCTCCGGGGCGATCTTACCCAACTCTTCCGTTCGTTGTATGTGTGTGGGAGGAACTGAGAGAGGATTCACGAGAAAGAGGGCAGGAGGGAGGGGTAGGGGGGTGGGTGCTGCGGGTGAAGGAAATAAAGAAGAAGGAGGAACAAGAGGAAGAAGATGAAAGAGGGCAGGGAGACGACCGATGGTACGGGAAGTTTACGGTGGGTGGAGGATGAGGGGGCGGAGGGGAGGGGGGAGGGAAACGTCTCACGTGGCAGAGTTCAAACGCGAAGAAGAATCTCGAGGTACCTCGAGGATAAGGGATGTTTCCGGCGCTCGAGTAAAATCGCTAAGGGAACTCTGAAACGGTGCTAGCTACCCTTCCCGTTCCCCTCTTCGTCCCTGCAGCCACCTCGTTTACTATCTCTCTCTCTCTCTCTCTTTATCTCTCTTTCTCTCTCTCTGTCTCTTTCTCTGCACATCCTCTCCTACGCGTATCGATTCTTACGTAAGGGATGTTTTCTCGAGGTGGAATCGTCGTAACGGAGGGACAAGGAGTCGGAGAAACGGGAAGATTCGGCTGACCTAGGCAGAATGCGATTTCACGGGGGTGGGGGAGAGGGGTGGGAGTGGAAAAAAAAACCAGCGGTGCCTTGTTCCACCTTGAAGAAACGCTCGGTCGATCGGCGCACCGAGGGAGGATCGTCCTTCGTTCGTTTTCTATTTTTTTTTTCTACTTCGTTTTTGCGAAAACCGAGCTGACGATTTCCAGGGATTTCGGAAAATCCAGGGTTTCCTTGAAAGGGATGAAAGAAAATTGGGGCGCGCGATTTATACTTCTATGGTTTCGATTCTTCTTTCTAACGGCACATTTTCACGAACGAGAAAGATAAAAATCACAATCGTCCCGATTAAAACACACCCCGCCCTCTGTTTAATTCCTCAAAACAACGGTTTACACGCAAAAGGGAAAGAATCTTCCGCAGTGTTGACACTGTAAGCGGTAAATCTCCCGATCGATGGATCCCCGCGCGAAAATTTAAGTCAATCGGCCTCCACCTAATTTACGCCGCAACCATAGGCGTACCAACCCTCTCCGAGATATTAAGTCCACACACGAACAAAAGACCACCACCACCACCACCCTCCTCCACCCCCCCCCCCCGGATATCGGTTGATCTTCCAACGACATGCGTCACCGTCGCTCGTCCACCCGAAAAGCCGCACGTCCCTAATAAGAAGGGTGATTTTAATTCCCTCGACCAAACCCACCCCTCCTACCCCTCCCCCATGGGTCCGAAATCCATGAATATGCTTATAGGTAAACCTTGCCACCCCATACCTCATCCCACCCTTAACGGTGTACCGTATAAAGGATATTCCGTACGGTGTGAAACACGGAACGAACGAAGGAGCTACCCTTCTGCCATTTGCCACCTTGTTTCTCGTATTTATGTTGGTATGGAGATCCGCTGTGTTTGCACCAGCTTTAAATCCTACCCACACCATTACGACTACTACTACCACCATCACCCTTCTGTATCCACGCGAAATACTTACACCATCTCAGTCGCGCGTCTTTTCACCTACAGAGAGACTCTCGAAAGTAAACGCATACACGCACATGACCGGCGTGATTTACAGGGCGAGAAGTTCACGCGCGGAGACTCCACGGCACGGGCATTGGAAGTTAATTGCGTGGAAATTAATTGAGATCGTCGCGGAAGCCGCGAGTCACTAAATTTTGCACGAGTAGGTACTCCGGTGTACGGATCGAACCGTGTGATCGAAACATATGCTTGTAACATGGCCAGTAATTACTGGAGGCAAACGTTTTTCCTTTTCCCACCCCGGTGTGTGTGTGTGTTTTTTTGCAGGATTTTTTTCCTTCTTTTTTTTTTAAAGGGTTTGTAATGAATTTATAATGAGTGAGTACCATTTTGAAATAATTAATCCGCGTGCTTTTCGTTTCCATTCGACGACCGCCGGATGAGCGAACGAAGTTTTGTGACGTGTTAATTTTGAATTTATGGTCACGTAAAAAACAAAAAAAAAAAAATAGAGTGCGTTCACTTTTCGAATACTTGCGAAGCAATCCTGAATTTCGAAAAATTTTAAACGTTATTAAAACTGACGGGCGATCCCGACGTTGCTGAACTCATTTCAAAACACGTCGGATTTCGGTTGGGTTGGAAAAAAAAGGTTCGCAGGTGTCGACGGTGATTAATTAAAAATCTCTTTGCGAATGTCGCGCCGACTATTATGCACAACCGCGGGCCGTTCTATTTGTTTACATTCGATTTCGCTCGGCCTTGCAAAACCGTGTCGCGTGACGTCTGAACGCGAAAAATAAATAGCGCGAAAAGAACTTGCGCGTAAGAACGGCCGTGTGAATTTTGCAAAAAAAAATTTTTTTCACACCGTTGAAAAACTCTGGAAAATTCGTCGCGCTCGTACGAAGTGCGACGAAGGAACGGAGGGATTGCAAAATTCGGTTTAAAACGAAACAAAAAAAAAACGCGCGAGAGAGAGAGAACAACAAAAAATACACAGAGTCTATATGCCGACAATAGTAATAATTTAATGGGTTCGTTGCAGTATGGTCACGGTGACCAGTATCACTCGTTTTTCGCCAGCCGGACCGCCGTTGTTTGTGCTTTTAATCCTTTTAAAAATGTACGGGTAAAGCACATTTAATAAATAATATTATGTCGTTATTTATACGCGACCGTTAAAAAAGATTTGCACATCGCCGAACAATAAAACCGGATTTCCCGTGGAATTTCGTTAAGCCGATGTTATAACGTTTGATTATATCTAATCAATGAGACACCGTTGAATCACCGTTTCACGGTGTTTTAATGTTGTAAAGATAACAATCGACGTGTCGGCACGTAATCGCCCCCGCGACACATAATTGGACGGCGAAACTGGAGTAAGGGGTTGGCTGGCGAGCATTCAGAAAACGTGTAACCGTCGTGTGAGCGATGTAAAAATTGATTATAATTCCTCTCCCGTCGGCTCGCGTCGTAACGACGTAATTAGAACATATGAAATTAAATCGTTCCGGTTTTTCAGGGCCGTAACTTTCAACGGCTGAACGAGAGAGGCATTTCTACATCGACGATAAACACTTCGCTCGCGAATAAAACAAATCGAGAAATTCATACCAGACGTTATTACGACCACGTTTACATTAACAAAATATTCCCCCGGACGAAATATTTCTGGATCCCTCGTCACCGAAACGAACGTTTCTTTTGTCCCGCTGCGTTCCTACCGCGATTCAAGGGTAGATCTGTGTGGGTGAGATACATATACGTAGAAAGATACGAAATTTCATCAGCGATGTAATTTTTATATAGTTAAACGGCGCACGAATTACGAAAATATTACGATTTCCCTGTAAACGAGTGCTCTCGCTCGTCGCTGTAATTTCATGTCAACAGGATCTCCGTTAAAACGTTACGTTCGTGGCGTAAAAATTTAATTACTAACAAACTAACAGAATATCATCGTGCGAATCGTTAGGTCTAACGCTAACCACCGTTTAACCCTGAGATCCAGAATATCTTCAATATTAACGTTAATCCGAACAAGTCGAATTTCTGGAAAGTCTCCATGATTTTTCTAAAAAGAAAAACATTGAACGAAAACGAACGAAAATCAGGCACGACCTGCCGTATAGTTAATTCGAATACAAACCCTCCAATCGTGTCCTCCTTGAACTACCCCCTCGTCACGCGCAACCACTTTAATCCTGCCGCTCTAAGATCGTCTGTTCCTCGGGAAAGGCAAAGAAGTTTCTTTCACGAAACTCTCGTTAGTCTCTGGATTCGCAGCAAACACCGGCTAGGCGATGCTGGGTCTTTGAGTCAGTTTCCCCTCCTCCCCCCCCCCCACCCTACGTCGGAGTCACCCCTGCGTATCCGGCTTTCCCACGAAATATCGAACCCCGTGATCGTTGTCACGTACAGGAAACACTCGCCGGGAACGAAACGTCCTTAACGGAGCCCGATGACTTTACGGGATGGTCCGCGAGGCCAGGGAAAATATGGTCAAAGAAGAAATTAACGGGACGAGATGCCTTCCCAATTCTGTACAGATTTTTTGTAGGATGATATTAAGGGTAAACCTAATGGGATTGGTGAAATGAGGGTTTTTAAAGTTATACCTTTTTATTTTAGTTTTTTTAATTAACATAAGGAACGTATGTGCCCATAATTATGAAAGTGGTCTACGTCAATATTTAAAAAAATGAAAGTCTTGATGGTTTCTTAATAAATGTTTCAAAATCTTTAAAAAACGTAATGTCCAAATTTTTTTAAAAATTCACTTAGACCACTCTCATAATTATGGGCATATATATTTCGTATTATTTTGCGTGAATTCAATTGCAAAAGTTATCGTTTTTAAGGGTTTCATTTTATAGGAATATGTATACAAATAAATTGTGGGTAGGTTTAGAGTTAAGGGATGAGGAGAAAACACTTTTATCGACGTAACACGGTTTTTTGTGCAAGTGGTTGTTCCTTTTTCTGTTATTTAGTTTTTTGATTCACGATAATGGAATTTGATTACACGAGAGGGTCTGGTTAGGTCCGGGCCGGGTCGGTATTATTTCTTTTTTGTTGTTGTTGTTGTTGCTCGTTCCACGTTGAAGTTTAGTTTCGCGCATGTCGGGCACACTGTTTTCAACGTGTTACACTTCGCCGTTTTCTCCGCCGTGCTTCCTTGGAACTTGCAGGCGCGCGTGTCTGATCTGGATCTAGTTTCTACGTACCGGGTGAACCCGAAAGTTTTCTCCAAATTTGCGAATTCGTTTATACTCACCCGAGACACCCGTCTTATTAACGTAAATCGACGAGTAAACGATTCGTCGAGCTCAATTTCTTTCGGTGACGTCGAAAGAGACGATCTAATTAATTTATTTCATTGGTAACGTTCCATTTAATTTACCGAGACATCGAAATTTCTTTCAAGTCCATTACAATTCTCGCGAAACGTTGAAACTTCCGGTAACAGCGAGCCCGGCGTTAAAATAAGCCATATTCGTTTAACATACTCGGGCGGGAAACAAAAGAAGACCGAAGTAGAATAGCGGGAAAGAAGAGAAGTCACCCCTTTCGGGGGAAGAAAGGAAAGCAAAAGCGTTTCGCTGGAAAACTGGACGAAAAAGTTTACGCACCGCCAGCAGGCACCTGTAAAAGCACACAGCAGGGGAACCGACTGTAAAAAGGAATCGAAGTTCTCCCGGTGGTCCGCCATCTTTAATAATTTCACACTTGAGAAAAATGAACAGTCTATTCATAATCCTTTCCCTTGGCAGGATCCATCCTCCCGCCCTCCCACGAAGTCCCGCCAAAAGCGATCCACGAACCCCTCTTTCACCCTCGTCCACCGTTCCCCCCCCCCCTGAAACCTCACCCCACCCCCATTCCCCCGTTAGAACGCTGCCGGGTGCTCATTCATTTAATTTCAGTCATTGCTGGCAGTCGCACCCCTGTCGTGCGACCGACAAAAAATAATTAGTGAAGCCCTACACCCCAGTACCACCCCTCCCACCCCTTCGCTCGGTGAACCTCCTCCCTTCGACCTCCCTTCGACTTTATCCATCCCTCTGCCACGACTACGACGTTGACTACGACGGCGACGGCGACGACGATGACGACGACGTCGACGACGACGACTCGACGCCCCCTTTCAACCCCACGGGTACGTACCTTGCGCTCGAATTCTCTCTCTGTCTCACCTCCACCCCTTTCCCCCTCGTTTCGTGCCAACCCAACCAACGAATCACCCTCCCAAACCCCTCGACCTCCACTCCTGCGATTCTCCTTTTCTACCTCCAGCACCACCACCTCCACCTCCTCCTCCACCTCCTCCTCCTCCACCTCCTCCTCCTTTACCTCTTCTCTTGAGCCACCCTTCTGAGCAGTAGCAGCAGCAGCAGCAGCCGCCACCACTACCGTTCTACCGCCAAAACCCTAGCTCAGTCAGCCACCCACCCCCCGTTTCGCTTCTATCCCTCTTCCCACCCTTCCCCCCCTCTCTCTCTCTCTCTCTCTCGTACTCTCTCGTTCACTCACTTCCCCTCTACACCCGCGCACCCTCGACGTGGCCTCGGGCGGGATGATTCAGGCGCCAGTAGGGCGCACCCACCTTCAGCGGGGGGTGTGCTAGGGTGTGCTAGGGGGGTGAGTTGGAGCGCCGGATGGAAGCAGAGGTGAGGAGGGTGGGTTCCGACCGACAGAGTGAGAGAGAGAGAGAGAGACAGCGATAGGTAACGAGAACGACGTAGGGTGAGAAACAGAGAGAGATAGAGAGAGGTGGAAAGAGGGTAGTGGGTGTCAGGGGGTGGAGAATCGGGGGGTGGAGAACAGAGAACAGAGAGTGTGTCGGAGAGAGACTAGGCGGGATGATGGTCGAGGGCGAAGGGTAGCGCGGGGAGAGAGACGAAGGAGAACGGGCTGCCAGAAGGTGGATGGAGAGAGAGTGTGGCGTAAAGTGGGATGAGGGAGAACGAGAAGGCAGGAGGGAGAGATACGCGCAAGGGTGGTTTTCCTCGGCTGAGATATAGGCACCACCGACGCCGCGGTGGGTTATATCCTGGGCTAAGTAATACAAGGAAAAGTGCTACGTGAAGCCCTTCTTCTATCCCTTCGTTTTCGTTTCTTCTTCTCATTTCTTCTTTTCTTTCACCACTGTCTCTCACTCTCTCCTTACTGTTTCTATCTTCCCGATCCGAAGTCTCTCTTCTCGTTTAGGCTAGCGTAACCAAACCCACCCCCATTCCACCACCCTTCGCTTCTGTTTCTCTTTAGTTTTCTTTCTTCTCCCCATTTACTCGCATCCTGTCTTTTCTCCTGTGTTTTTTTTCTTTTTTTTTTGTTTCTCTCTCTCTCTCTCTTTCTTTCTCTCTCTGTATTCCCCACGTTTTGCGGTGCAGTCTCGAAGCAGGTGCGCGTCGCGATCCTCGAGGGGAACGCATTGCGTGGATGTAGGGCCCACCTTTTTTTTTCATCCTTTTCTTTCCTATCTCCCTTTATCCCCTTTCTCTCTGTCTCTCTCGTTCTTTCTTTCTGTCGTTCTTTTTCGCTTTTTGTTCCAAGCAAGGGTGCCAGCCAACACGGGAATAAGTATGAAATGAATTACCGTTGGATGCTCATTAACGGATACACATTGGCGAATTATGTTACGGGGATGGTAAAACGCGGCCGGGTGGTTGTCGCGCGGGAAAAACGTGCGAGAGGATGGGGCGGCGGATACACCGTCTGTGTGTAGCAATTGTTTCGATCCATTCGCACGCCACGCTTTGTTTTCGCGGTTACGACGCAGCTTCCAACGGTTTTTTTTTTACCGTCTTTCGCCGCGAAGTGGTGTAAGACGTTCGCTGTCAGACATTGTTTTGCCGGACTTTGACGGTGACTGGTGACAAGCTGCACGAAAGGGATGAAAAAAGGGCAAATTTTGGAAAGGACAATCTGAGCGTAATATAGAAAGTTCCGTGAATCTAATATTTTTCAAAAAATATCGATCCGATGAATCGAAACAAGATGGACATATAAAATCCGAATAAAAGTCACGTCTAACCGCGATTGAATTAATCGCCGCGATCGGGAAGGGTCGGTTACCCGAATTATCATATTGATGAATCGTTCGAATCGTTCGCCGATAATTAATAAATTCATTAGAAAAGGATCGTGGAATAAACGATGAAAGTAAGCCTCCATTTGTGTGAAATTATTCAGTCCCGAAATCAAAGATCGAACCACCGGCTAATCGCTAATTAACACACAGCCCAGACAGTAATTCTTATACCCACGTGTTTTTTTTCTCCTTCCCAAATGGAAATCCAACGCCGTCGTTATTATCAGCTCCGGATCCCAGCGCGCGTTATCAGGGAAGATGCGAAGAAGGGGGGTTATCCCGTGGCAAGCAGAATCCAGGGGAAAAATGCGCGAGGAACCAGCTGAGGTAGTGGAAAGTCGAGATAGTAACTTGAGAGTGGATGGCGCGTGGATATGGATTTCCCTGCCCGCGGCGAGAGAAATGTGAAAGAAAGGTTTGCGTGGCAGAAAACCCGTACGTGTACGGGGGCCAGACGTCCGTACGACCGTGTGAACGTGTCTTAAGTTCGCGCGGGTGCTTTTCGATGAAACGACAGTTTCCCCTCTTTTTTTTGCGTCCCCCTTCCCCCTCTCTCTCTCTCTTTTTCTTTATTTTCTAAAACGTAATGTAAAAACCATCCGGTAACTTTGCGCATTTAATTACGAGAATTCTCGACCGCGACGTTAGGGGGGAAAGATGGGAAAGAAAATTCTTCATTTTTCCGTGTTTCTTTTTTCTATTTGAACGCGAGTAAAAGGGGTACGCGTTAAACAAAACGAAACGGGAATCAAAGGTTAGAGGTAAAAATCTGAGAAAAGTCTTCTTTTAATAACTCGCATGTACGCGCGTGGTACTTTTTACACGTTGTTCGAAACGAAAGTTGTAACGTGCTGTGTATGGATTTATGAACTTAACGTTCGTTTTCTTTGGATAGGTATACTTGGTCGAGGCTAATTACTATTCCGAGGAGGTAGATTTTTTTTGAAAGTCTTCATCAGAGATTCTGGGAAAATTGTGAATGTTGTATCTTCGCGATGTTTTTTTTTTTTTACCGGTAAGAACTGGTATTGAACGGAGTGTCCTTTCGGCAAGTCGTCCCGGAATATTACAGCTGTAATTTTCATACAGCGCTATCGGAAAACCCTAAAAAGCCCTTTTATCACGTTCTTTTCTTTCGAAGCGCTAGAACGTCAAAGCAAAGATCGTCTTCGAAGACGAGGTCTGAAATAACTTGTGAAAGTAGTCGAGTACGGCTTCGCCTCTTAATAAATATGGTTTCCCCGACGTGGAGCATCGCATTAGAAGCACAGAATTGTACACTCTTTAAACGTTTCCGCCGAGGGCTGGTTAGTACCAAAGGGATTCAGGGACGTTTCTTTTCTTCGGTTTTCAAATTCTTTC
This sequence comes from Mimumesa dahlbomi, assembly GCA_917499265.3. Taxonomy (NCBI): domain Eukaryota; kingdom Metazoa; phylum Arthropoda; class Insecta; order Hymenoptera; family Crabronidae; genus Mimumesa; species Mimumesa dahlbomi. Next base: position 2,112,640 of record OU824113.1, on the reverse strand, counting down.
GTCCCCGCTAATTCGCACCTTTTCAATTTCTCAGCCTCATCGTTGCTCGTGAAATTTTGCATGGAAAATTCTCATGAATCATCGAAATCAATCAAAACTGTAATGCGAAGTTCTAGAAAGTGTGCTATTTAATTTATTTATAAATTGTCATATCGATATGTCACTTAATTTACCAATCAGTCTTTATAACTGGCAATAAAATTAAAATGTTCTTGAAAACTTTATGTATAGAGTTGAGTTTCCTTCAAATGAAATATCTAATCTCCTGAATATTAAAAAACACTTTTCCTACCGTTTCCAAGAACCGTATCGCGGGTTTCCCAATGTGGCGTACGGTTTTGAGAGCAAGTAGTCACGTTTGTCAAAACGCGGGACAATATGGCAGCCCCTGCTGTCTCGGTAGCTGGCGGCGAAGTGAAATTAGCAAAAGTGAAAAGTAAAGACACCCTCTGGTGTCGCTAACACCACGGTCCAAGGGCGGGCATTCCTTCGCGCTGGGGGTAGCCAAGATAAATTACATAACAATATAAGTAGGCGTTGAGAGTACGAGACTTGGTAGGGGTGAAAAAAAAAAGAAAAACCCGGAGGAGGAAGAATAAAGCGCCGTGCAAACAGTCCTTCCGGAATCCACTTGCCCCGACGAAAGTTACTTTGAACAAAAAAAAAAAAGGAAAAAGGAAAACACGAGAGAAAAAAGAAAGGAAATCGCGTTTGTTTAAGCGTATTCCGACCGGTATAATTTGAGGGAGAGGCTCTCGTGCCATTTATGGGGCTGAAGTATCGAACCATTAACGGGGATTACAGTCGGTTTTTAATGGGAACGTAATTAAGAAGGCGATGCGGTCTTTAAATACCGATCATTCCTATTGTCGGTATGTTAAACGATGCTGTTTCTATTTGTAACCATTCACTTTCATTCAAACACAATACCCTTCGAACTTCTTTTCTTATTGCTTTTAGAAACCATATTTAAATATATCGTTGAATCTTTTCCCATCGACGATACAAATGTTTTCCTTCCATATATTTCCCTAATTATTATACAACGTCACTCTTTTCTCCAACGATAAACGAAAGAAAGAGAACGAAAACATGGAACACGAGTCGCCCTGTGAACGGGCAATTATTCAACGACGGGAAACATTTAAATATGCACCGCAAACTTTCACTCGTGCCGTCGTCGTCGTCGTCGTCGTCGTCAAAAAAAAAAGAAGAATTGTCTTCCCACCTCGGGTGTGTGAATTTAAAACACTGGAAGCAGGGGGTGTACGAGCGTGAACGTTAAGAAGAGCGGGACATCTTAAAGAGGACAAACGCGTGACAAATACGCGGGGACATTTTAACGACGCCACTGTTCTTACGGGACTAAAGGGCCATTCATTTGAGTCACATTGTTTCGGCTAATGCGTGACATGTGGTTGAAAAAACACAGTAAAACTCCAACAATGCAACCAAGTGCCGACCCCTTTATCGCGGAGAGAGGGGTTAGCGATTCATCCCTTCATTATTCGGGAATTAGTAACCCCATTTTGTTTCCCCTCTCTCTCTCACTCACTCTCTATCTCTCTCCCTTCTCTCGTCGTCCCTCACCCCCTGGTTTCCTCACCCACCACCCTACCACCGCTCGCTACACCATGACCCTTTTATCTCGCTGTCCGTGTCTGCCTTTTCTATCGCTGCATTGTGCGAAGTTACGTTAAAAGGGATATCCGTTAAACTGATTTCTACCGCGGTGAAGTTTTCCACCACCACCACCACCACCACCACCACCACCAGTAGTACCACCACCACTACATTAATAGTAGCGCGACGACGTAGCTGTCCTTGAAACGTTTCTTGTTCGCCGGCGTTTAACGGGCGACGCTTCTTATTTAATCTTACGGGGGTGAAATTTTATTTCACGCTCTCCAACGTCGGACCTCCATTACCGTGTGTCTCTACGTTTCCTTTTCCACGCGACAAGGGGTGCGAATGGCCTTTGTAGACTCACCGTTAAATATTACCCCCGTCATCCCCCCCCCCCCCCACCCGGTGAACTCGAAGGTGGAAAATAATTCGGGAAGTTCCGCTTGAAGTTCCTTAGCGAGAAATCGAGCGAAATATGAATTACCAAAAACTCACCCCCGAATTATTCTCCGTCCCTCGCGGGTACGTCGGACAAGTACCGGAAACGAATGCCTTAGGCTTAATTACCAGGAATCTGTGAAAAAATAAACAACGCCGGAGAAAGAAAAAACAACCATGGATCTTTCAACCCTCCCCGGGGAGAATGAGTCTCGGTGAATCAGCCCCGCGACTGCATCAGGGTGCACTACTTCGTAGACGGAAACCGTTAACCCCGAAACGAGAGAAACATCACGCCGATCGCGAAGATCAACGTCACGCTCCGTCACGACCGAAATTATTTATTTAGATTTAAACAAGCCAGCCACCGGAGCTAAGCGCACATATGTACCTTACATACATACGTATACGTATAGTACATATGTGTATGTACATACAGATATATATACATATATATAATATTGTATATAGAACGAGGAGAAAGGCCGACACCTCGGCGCCGAACTCACCCTCCTGAGACTCTGCAGACTCACCTCCATCCCCCTTCCATGCACCCTTTCAACCACCCCGCGGGCGAAGCATCCCAATGGCAGCCCCCGTTTCGCAAACCTACAACCCTCCTCCGCATCCCCCAAACCTCCTTCTCCTTCTATTCGTCTCTCTCCCTCGCTCACCCTCACCCTCACCCTCTCTCTCTCTCTCTCTCTCTCTCTCTCTCCTTCTCGTTACCCCTTACGTTTCGTTCTCTATCTCTCATCTCTCTCTCTCCCTCTCTCTCGCTGTTACACTAGCACGGTAGCTCTCGTGCACTACTCGTCTCGACCCGACTATCCACCCGACCCAACCCACCTCCCCCCCCCCACCCTCCCGCAACCCGCCAACCTACAACTCCTACGTACCAAGCGACCCTCGAGCTATCTCCAAAATCATCCCTTACATTCTAGAGCTCGGCGTGCTATCCTCTCCATAGAGGATAGAGGCAGAGTCGGACGTCGTCGACGAGGCTGAAAGGGGGAACGAGGCTCCGGGGGTGGAAGGAAGGAAGGGTAGGAGAGGCGGGGGGGGGGGGTGGAAAGGAAGGTTGAAACGAGGGTAGACACTAGGGGGATATAGGTAGGTATAGTGGATACTACGAGAAAATAAGAGATCTTCCCGCACCGCTCGCGATACGAATTACAATGGCCGGCGGGGGTGGCGGCGACTTCCTCCTCGTATACCCCCCCCCCTCCTCCTCCCTTCTATTCGGCCCCTTTCCACCCCCGTAGTTTTCTCTATGGCATTTCGTTGTTACTCGATTCGGGGCTGCGTCGCGGTGGTCGGAATTTTCGGACGTCGGAACGGTTATGGGGTTGTTTTAGATCTCGGGGGTAAGTTCTCGTTGTTGACGGGTGAAAGGTATTGAAAGTACGTTGGTGGTTCGTTGCGATGGAAATTTGTGTTTGTGTGTGTGTGTGTTTTTGAGTCGATCAGGGATGATTGTTCCAATACACTTTTCGTCGTTAATGAATCCGACGAGAAAACACGATTTGATTCGATTACTCCCACGATCGCCAGAAGAAACTAAAAAAAAAAAAAAAAACAACGTCCGTTCTTTCTCCACAGATCCGTGGAGCGGAATATATTCTTTCCCCGTCGAGTTGATTTAATCGCCCGGCCGCCAAATCGCACATAATTGGTCCATTTACGAGTCGAGAAGAGAAGAGACGCGGGGTCAATAAAAAAAGAAAAGAAGAAAAAAGAAAAATTCGCCATCACTTCGATACATCCGTCGGTTTGAATTTCAATTTGTCGGGTCGCCCGTCGCCGGGTTCCACCGCAATCGATATCGATATTTAATACCGTCGAGCCCTAATAGACATCCGCGGTGACGAACGAATCGACCCGACGCCATTGTCCCGCACGCCTATCGAGATAACGCGAACACAAGCCGTCTTTTTTTTTTCTTCTTTTTCTAGTTTTTCTTCGTTCGTTTTTTTTTCTTCTTTTCTCTTCTCTCTCCCTCCACCCGACGTCGAGGAAACCTGACAGAGATTCCGGAGCACTCCCGCAAGAACAATGGACGTCACGCACGACGTCGCGGACGAGACGCAACGACGCCGGGGTTTCAAGGGGGGCGGGGGGAGGGGAAGGGGAAAGGGGTGAGGGGGTGGGGTGGACGTTAAATCGACGCTCGACGGGGTTACGCCAACTTAAGCGTCTCGTAATATGGTCACGACGGAATCACCGGGGACGACTTAATCGGTGAACCGAACCGTTGGAACGGAAAGTTAAAGGAAGAAATGATTCGCGCACGCGGGGTAAAACGTGGTACATACATTCGACGTCGCGACGCCGTGGGGACGCCGCGTACACACGCGTCGGGAAAGTGTAACCGTTCGTTGAAATCTCCGGGCGAGTTTCGGCGCTTCTTAATTTCCCCACTTAGGATCTCGATGCCGCGAGCCGCGGCGTCGCGACGTTAATTACTTGTTGCTGCGTCGGATGCGCTCTGTGTACAATTGAACTCGGTGAAATCGCTGAAATTTCGAAAATTCTGTAGATCAAAATTAAAAGCTCGGAAAGATTTCAGTATCCTCTTGGATAGATTTTTTTTAAATCATAAATCTTTTGCCCTCGTTTGCATTTAACACTATTTCGACCAAGAGGTGTCGAAAGACACCTTTCAAATTATAACTTAAAATTATTCGTTAAGTTGAATCATTTCTCCATAATTAATTTGTTGACTTTTTATACAATAGTTGTTAAATTATTTACATTTAACTGTTAATTTGAAATCCCAACGGTTTTGGCAAATATTTGCATTCAAACGAAAAGGTTTCAAAAGACACCTTTTGGTTGAAACAGGTATACACGCCATCGTGGTAGAAATAGTGTTAATATGTTTGACTTTTTATTCTTCACAGACTAAACTGTGAATGTTGACATTGCATATTATAAATTTTCTTCGGAAATATAATCGTAAGGCGATGTTCACGGTGGTGGATTAACAGACTGTAATTAGTGATTATGAATTAAGTATTTAACCGAAAGGAATATCTTGATGGGGGAAAAAAGAGGGTGAACGGGGGGTAACCCCTATCGGAAATCTATCCGTTCGTTGAAATCTCCCTAAAATTTCGATACGTCTTATCCGCGATCGATCGCGCCGCCACCGGCGAATGAGAAAGCGTTACATCAACAAACTTTCGGTGTTTCACAATAGCCTTTGCTGTATAATCGAACGCAAATCAGCGGGAGACTCATTCGGACAAAGAGTGCAGCGGCTCGTGTCTGTTTCCGAAGGAACTCTCTCCGACGACCGTCGAATATAATGGTAGTTTCACACCGACGTGAACACATCGAACATTCGTAGCCCTTGGATCGCGAAACTGGATCAAACGCGGTTTACCGGGAGAAAAGAGCCGAGGAACACGCAAAAAATAAACGAACCGAACATACCGTATCTACTAAATATTCAAATCCAACGAAATAACGAGTTATCAAAGTTGAATTTTTCACATTTACAAAAACAAAACATTTCTTACTCCCCGAAATAGTTCAACCTGTTCTCGAAAAGTCTCGATCCTGAATACCGATAAAAAAAGATCTACAATCGACCGCGTTCTGTGTCAACCCGGCAGAAGGGGAGGGGGTGAAGTGTGCGTTTAATCGCACGATATCAAAAACTGACTCGTCGCAGTGTCGTTGACGGTAGGTACGAAAAAACAAAACACCGAACGACAACGAACAAATCCGTCGCCCTGGATCGAACTATAAATAAAACCCGACGGAAAACGAAAAGAATCCACCAGGGTCGGCGGAGTGCGGAGGGGTGCGGTGGGGGGCGGAGGGGGGTTAAAAGTAGAAAGAAAAGTAAAGACACTCCGGTTTCTTCGAATCCTCGTTATTCCAGCCGAGCGGAGCTGCCCGTACCCGGGGAAAGCCACGAAATATCCGAAGAAAAACACGTTTCCAGGGCCGAATCGATAGCAACAATGCCGTGGCAAAAGCACGAGGCCTCGGCTCTGCAAGAGGACGAGGGATTCGCAGAGGGAAACAGTGGGGAGACGGGGGGGTTGGTGGGTGGGGAACGGGGGGAGGATGGGGGCTTTCGGGTGTACTAGAAGGTAGAGGGAGCCAACGAGCTAGGGTGAAAGAAAGAGAGAGACCTCTCTCCTCGAGAGAGAGAGAGAGAAAGAGAGAAAGAGATAGAGAGAGAGAGCGAAAGAGAGAGAGAGAGAGGGAACACGAGACTAACAGGCAGCAGAGGAAGAGGGTAGAAACTCGTGGTACGGGGGCAGCCTTATTGGAATCAAGGAGAGGGAGGTGAGTTTTCCTAAGGGTCGAGAAAGAGGGAGAGAGAGCGCGAGAGGGACAGAGATAGAGAAAAGCTAGAGCAAGTCGGAGAAGACAGAGAAACCCCAAGACAGGATGAAACGACGGGGGATAGGTGGCAAGAAGAGAAGACAGACAGAGGATGAGATGGAAAGGGAGAGAGAGAGAGAGAGAGAGAGAGAGAGTGAGAGAGTGAGGTAAGAAGAGAGAGTACCAGTTGATGGAACGAGGCCGCTACAACGTTGGCAACAGCCAGATGGGTAAAGGCTGCATTACCTATGGTGCCTCCAAGAAACGATCCTTACTGAGAGAGCAGGTAACTTGCCTCTACCATCTTCCCTCCTTTGTTAAAGGCAACGCGATGATTCCATCCTCTTTGTTCGCGATATTAAAGTACGTCGAGGCGCCGCGGCGACTGCCTTCTACCTTCCCCCGTCCTCCCCCTCCTCCCCTCCCCCACCTGCCTCTTTTGCTCTCTACGGGGAGAAGTGTCAATTGCGTTCATTGTTCGTTCATAGAGTAGAGAATCGACCGATCTCTTTTCCTCTCCGCCTCTCTTTTTCATTTTATCTCTCTCTCTCTCTATCTCTCTTTCTCTCTTTCTCTATCTATCCATCTCTCCCCCTTCCCCAGGCCACCCACACAACGCCCCCGCAACGGTATCGAACACAATGAAGTGTCCCGTGTTTCGATGCGGCTCGTTTTCTGCATATTAGACACTCGGATCTTGGCAACGTTATTCGATCGCAGTTAGGTTAACGCGAAGACTATTTCTTCCGAGCGCGAACACATGCTCGGTACTTACCCGGAACATTTCCGGGGCTGTTGGGCGTGTACGTTGGACACTGTGCGTGTCGATGATGATCGGTGAGAAATGAAGAGACCATTGATTAAGATTTTATAATCTGATATATTTTCCCATCTGATTTGTGTGCAATTTAAATATAATAATAATAATTTTAATAATAATAATAATAATAATAATAATTTTAATAATAATAATACAATAATTATAATCATGACAACCGTAATAGTAATACCAATATTATTCGTAATAATATAGTCGCGCCGTTTCTTATCATTTTTTCCTTCAATATTTTCTTAACAACTATATGCGCTATGTTACAACAATTATATACAAAAATCAATAAGATTCGGTGCTATAACACATGTTCATTCGAGTGTTTCCCAGTTTCTCTCCATCTTTTTTCATATTTTCTCCACATTTTCGAAACTCCTCCCTACTTTCGCAAAGATTATCGAACTTCTAGTAAAAACATCTTTTTCTGCAGAATCACACTTTTCTTTTTACGATGTGGCGGGGAAGGCCGGTAGGCGTGTCACACCTTCCCCCGTCGATGGGTTAAATATCTATTATCATACACGAGAAGCTACCCGCTATAGTAATATCATACACAAGGCTAGACTACACAGTCAGATACGAAAGAGTTTCGATACAATTCCGCGTTTTTTATTTCTTGTTTATTTACTTAAACATTCACGTAACCGGAGATTAACCCGATTCTATCGGGTGTCTCGTGAATGACTATCGCAAAAACCGCGTTTCCATCGCGCGACTCGTCGTCGGTCGGACTTTGTCAGTCGATATTTTTTTTTTTTTTAATAGGTAGTCGGACTCTTCCTCTATATGCGAGTTGAAAACGATAGCGCCTTTGGTATAGTAAACGTCCGCGTTCGAATCAAAAGTCTCCTACGGCCGTGGAAAATATACATATACATACAATATATGTTTCTTCGTGAACAACGTATCGACGACAAACGTGAACGCAAAACGTAGATTCACACCGAAAATGAAATCGTGTACGTCGATAACGAAATTCGTGTGACTTGTAATTAAGAGAAGAAGTACGAACAGATTCTTTCGAATATCGATTGAAATGAAATTTCACACGTTACGTGTATTTAAGTTTTCCAGGAATTTCAAAGATTCCACGAGCAAAATGGGCGAAGTTTGTCACTCGGGTCAGTGACGAGCAATCGGTAAACCTGTTTACCCAAATTTCAATTTCCATATCTCTCTCTCTAAATACGGCTCGCAACTTCCAAACAATTACATTTATAAATCTCACTTAAAACATTGTCTGTAAATCTACTGTCAAATCAAGCGAAACAAACTGGTTCAAAATTCGAAAATACTATTCTCGATCACCGAATTTTTGTTTGCTGCCGAGAAAAAGAACGAGAAAATATAAATAAAACTACGGTCGCTCGTCGCTAACTCGGAAATCATAGGATCGAAGTACGGTGACCGTATATTTATCACGGGACGGTTTCCAAATCGTCGCATGCCACTCTCGAACGAATCGGAACACTGCAATCTTGCACGATCGTTAAATATTCAGGAGATGTCTTCGCACGACGATCCGCGTCTGTCGAATCGATCGTCTCTATTCCAGGGTCCGTCGGATCATCGGGAACGGATCTCTAAATATCGAACGCTTCCCGCAGGAAACCGAGCTCAGCTTGTGGTTAGCCTCTCTCTCTCTCTCCTCCCCTTTACTTCTATGTAAATCGGTGACATGCGACGAGCGACCCATATTTTGACAGACTCGGGAATTATTCCGCTCGTTTCGCTGTCTATATCGAGAACGCGGACCGATACCGATCCACCGTTAGGTTCCGTTAAGGTGGCTGACGTTGACGTCGGGACACCTGGCAAGTAATTGATGTTATCCAGCTTAAGGGAGGATCGGCGTTACACGGGGATTCGATCGGTAATTCGGATCGGAAGCCGGTCCGTGCTGCTCGGTATGTACTTTGGGAATGAATATTTCATTGGGCAGCGGTATATATACGTACGTACCACGTGAAACGTGTAATTTTCGAAAGTAACACAATTCGTTAGAGAGAAAAAAAAAATCGATAAGTTATCACACGTAGAGTCAGTGGGTCGTGAGCAACTAAATCGTACGTGTCGATAAATAAACGAATTAACCCTAGGAACTACCAAATCCGTATTTCCGAAATCTCGTTCGGTAGGATTTACGATATTGACTTTTATCGACCGAGAGATATGATTTATTTCGATAATTTATCGTCCGGCGAACACTCGAATTTTCATCGATAAAAACGAAAATACCCCGGTTCGGTAGTTCCAAACGTTAACGATCATCGCCGTCGTGACGTGTTCGCGTACGTCGAACGAAAAATAAAGAACAAAAACAAATATAAAAAAAAAACAAAATAAAACAATATACACATATCATTACATTCCACGCGCAACAAACAGGAGGCCACGTTTCCCACGTTGCGTGAAACAACGAAAACGTACGTACATAATATTATGTACGTGTATTACATCCGTCGCGACGTCACGGTTTAAAAATGATTTTCCCCGGTCTGTACCGAGACCTCCGAGCCCATTATTATGCCGTTCGACAATATATTCGCCGACGGTAAAACAAGCGGACTTGGCATCGTTATCGACGGTCTAAGTCTCTCCGTGAGTGCCAGCATCACTTGGCAGTGTAAATGCTGAATGGTGGCCAATAGATTGAGATTGGTATCGATCAATCCGGTGGCAGGTGAGAATCTATCCCTCTCGACGTTATCGACCTCCTCCGTAGGTATATGCACGGTCACTTTCTGTTGCTCGATGATCTCGGTTTCTTTCAGCGCCGCCGCTTTATTTTTCTCCGCCTGCAGCAGTAGCCTCTGCTGATGCTTCAGGTACGAGGTAGTGATGGGAAGACTGTAGTCGATGGGCGTGTTCTTCGGATCGAGTCCAGGACTCCACGGCCTTGGCAACGGCTGGCTCGGCTGCGGGGACGGTGTACGACCCTCTGGCAACATCCTTTTCCTCTTCGACGACGCGGAACTTTTCGAGCTGGCTCGATCGGATTCCGGGGTTCTCCTCGAATCCGGCAGGGTATCCGTGCTGGACAAAAAACCGCCGGTAACGGCGGGCTCCTTTTTCAACAGATTCGTGATACTCAGGGGATTGTATTTTTCCTCCTTCTCTTTCTCGGTCTTCTCGGGCGTCGCGACGCTGGCCTTTTGATGCTTCTGATGCCTGTAACTGTAGAGACTTTTGCCGTCCGTCGCGTTGTGACTGGCGTCGCGAGGCTTTGGACTACTTTGTACGGACGTCGACGTCGCGAGACCGACGCCGCTGGGGCTCGGGCTCAACGGGGTCGTCGTCGACGACGCCGACGAAGATGTCAACGTTGTCGTTGTCAACGGTGTGGTGGTCGTCGACTGCGATTGGTTCGACAGGTTCGTCGGGCTCGGTGTCCTTGGACGACGCTGACATTCCGTGCAACCGAGGAGAAACCGCGTGACGGCTTCCCGTGGCAGAAAGGCGTAGGTCTCGGTGATCTGAAACGAGAAAAAGAGACTTTCGTGGATACGGATACGATACTGGGTGTTAGTTTGTCGGAAATTACGGTGGGCAAAAGGTGGTACCGTCGATCGTCACTCGAATTTCAATGTTTTAATGAAAATACCACAAGGCGATCGATCGAAACGAGACTTTTTGGTAAATGCGGACGAACGAGCGTGGACGATATTCGAAGTTACATGGCAATAGTGAGCGAAATAAACGTTAGACACTAACCAGAATAAATGTGTGTTTTTTTCATTATAATTAACGAAAATACGTTGAAAATTCGAACGTCGAACGCAGGATTTTTAGTCTAACGCTCGAAAAAGCTGATTCGCCAGGAAGTGCTGGGTTCCGTGTTAAATAGGCGACCCGATAATTTTCCATTAACCATCGCGCGAATACCACCAACCCTTTTGTGCATTTTCATAAAAAATTTACCCCCTCGTCACAAAACGTTGCTATCGATTTCCACCAAAAATTACCCAAAACACCGGCGAGGGAAAACCGTTGAAATTTCCAAGAACCTTTTCTACCACCGTGGAAATCACGTTCCCGTCTAATGTCGTCATCGATTATCCGTCCCCCGGGTTCCCGGGTGGGTGGATCGTCGGTGTCCCGGATGACTTTTTTTTTCCCCGCGAAATAAGTCTCGAGCGGAAAGGATTAGAAAGCACGGGCTCGATTCGCGCGAAACCTTTTAGCCTACACGAGTGACCCCTTTCTCCTCCTCCTCCTCCTCCTCCTCCTACTTCTCCTCTTGTCAAACGTCAACGTCACGTGGAGCTGTTTTACGCGGAACGCCCACCAGGGAAAATTCATGAGCAGTAACGGAACTTTGATGTCTTTGCGAGAAGGTATTTAGCCGGAGGGATGTTCTCTGCCTCTTAATAGGAAACGTTTCTCTCTGAGGAGGTGGAGGAGCGGCATAACTTAATCAAGGATGGGAGCCTCGCAGCCGAGAAAGGCAAAGGTTGATGTATATATAATACATATGTATTATATATATATATGGATATATATATGTACAATGTATATTGAATATATACATACACGTATAGAGACTTGTATAGGTGTACGGTATACGTAGTATACATGTATAAATGTAGAACGTGGCGGGTTAATTTGATAAGATTTACTCGAGTCTCGACTGCGAGCAGCGAGACGAAGAAAAGAGCTGTAGAAACTGTAGATAATGGCTTTCGGATCAACGCGACACAGTGGCAAACTTACTGCAAACCATAGTCGACAGTCTTGTTTCAAAGTTTGACGAATGACACACCGGTGGTTCCTACGGAGTGGTTTCGTTAAAGGAACATCAGAGAATTTTTTCTCGTATCATAAAATTACGTGTACTACAAAACTGAATTTCTACAAACGATGCACTACCCGAGTAAACTTTCATTTTTGAAAAATACCAAAAGGGTGAAGAACTACCAAATTTATTTCTAATATTCAACGAAGATAACGTCCCAATAAAAATGTCATACGATTAGAACTATTTCCACGCTTAATTTGACATTTAATTCGATCATCGGTTTCGATTCAAGTCCACCCCCGCGTGCCCGTGTCGAAAACTCGTTACGCCCAGAAAACACTGTGCGCCGGTCGGACGCGGGAGAAGCCGACGCGAAACGGGCGTCGTTTTCGGCGCCGTCGCGCCGCCGACGCCGCGTGGAATCGCGTTGTGCAATACGCGCGGCATAACGACGACCGCCGGGGGTGGCTTCCGCGGGAAGTCGATGAATCGCAACCGTGTAACGTCGACTTGCAACGTAAAACGGTTCCACGGTCGCGCGAGTGGCCGAGCGCACACACACACGCACGCACACACACGCACATGCGCGCGGCGTCGCGTGCGTGCGTGTGTGTGTGTGTGCGCGCGCGAGTAAGCAGGCAATGCAACAAGTGTCCTGAGGTTTTGAATCACAAGCAGATCGCGGCGAGCGAGAGAGAAAGAGAGCGCCGCGACGCCAATGGGGGGAAGAGGGGGGGGAAGAGAGAGAAACGAGAGCGAGACGGAGAATGGCGGAGGGATGGGTCGAAGGGGTCGACTATGGATGAGAAAAAGAGACGGACAGACGTGGACGAGAAAGACGAGAAAAGAGAGAGAGAGAGAGAGAGAAGGGGATGGAAGCGATCAGGTCGCGAAAGAGGAAGAAAGTGGTTCGGGGAGAACAGATACGATACCCCGGAGAGAGGTTTACGGGAATGTACGCGCCGGAACATGTGAGATGACGTGTGGTATCGAGTGTTCGACGCTTGAATGCCTCGATGCCCGTCCCGAGGGAACGGTAAATATCGCGTGTCGCGAAACGTCCATGCAAGAATTCGGCACGGGAACGATATCCGGCGAATCACGTCCCGACGCTGGGGTCCCACGGTGTATCTTTATGGGGTTATTTCGCGGGCACCGATTGAATTTTTATAATTCCACGGAAATCGATGGGAATTTCGCGGATTCCCATGCACCGAGTGCGTTGATTCAGAAATTGTAGGAATCTGGGAGTATGTTTGATAAGCGAATCGATCATAATAATTGGTGATAAACGGTGTTGGAAGAGGAACTTACCGTTCTGTAAGTTCTTTTCTGTCCGGCATGCTTCCCAGGACGACCCTCAAGGTCAACGTGGACAGCGTGAATGATGTCGAAGAAATTCTCCACGATCGCGACCTTCTTGTACACTCTTCCTGGTGGAACGGTACCCTCCGCGCCGTTTAGTGCCTGAAATTGATATAAGATGGTATAAGATTAGGAAATTCAGGACATATTTTGCAGATATTTCTAAATATTGTGGGAAACGATCGGTTCTGAACGATGGTTTTGCTTAATAAAGTCATCAATTATCGTAGAGTTTGATTAAATAATTTTAATTAGATAAGTAGAGAAAGAGGTACGCTTTCATTTCTATTTCAATCGATTGGATGAATCGGATGATCTTATTTCGCGGGGCATTTCTGATTTTGTGAGCACGAACGCCATCTGGCATCCTGCAACGAACTTCAACGTGGTCGGAAGGGTTTCTACCCTTAAAACTGCACGTCAGATTCCTATAATCCTGTTACCGACAGTGGGTTTCCCTCGTATCGACCGTCGAAACGGAGGCTACCCTCAAACATCCACCTACCTTTCGTCGGTAACACAGATTCCTCCCCAAAAAGAATCTCAGTCAAAAACTGAGAAATTCTCAAAATCATCCGACAAAAAAGCCAGCAATACATCATCGCTTTGTCTCCTCTGTAGAAAATTGAAATACAGTCACACGCTCCACTATTGTACAATTAATTAAATAAAAAAGAAACAACCTATTATTTACAGAATACAAAATCCCACCAAATCGTTAAAATTCACCCGCATTCGTTCGCCACGAAATTTCCCTCGATTTCGCGCCGCGGACCAAAATAAAACAACCCCGCGCGAGCGGGAAGCGCGAAGTCGCTTCTATTTTTAACGCCAAATGCGTTTTTTCTCCGGCGTGCGAAGAGAAAAAAAATCGAAAAAGAACCCGGCAAGTTCTCCTCAATTAACTTCGCCGCAAGTGCCGTCACGGTCCGCAGGCATGGCCGCGGTCAGATTGTTGAGACGAACTTTGCGACCTTAAGAAGTTCCGGGCGCATGCGCGACATTATTGTATTTCCCTAAACACCTGTTGAAGGGTAAAGTTGAACTCGTGGAGCTTACGGATCGGTTAAGTGGTTGTGGTCAGACGGGATAACAATACCGATATCTAGGTGACCGCTACCTTAAGATAACACGGGCGACCTGATACCCCTAATTGGACGTAATCGCGATGAGCCCCCGGAATGATGCACGAACTATTCTTTTATTCACGCTGCAAGTCTCGCTGGCAAAAGGAATTCGATCGTACCTTCGGATCTTCCACGTAAATTAGTGTCTCACATAAAAAAAATAACAAGAACATTTATCCCTGCAACCGAAACAATTTTCATTCTCCCATCTTAAAAAACCGCCTATTCTAAATCTCTCTCCGTCTAATACAAGACTACCATCAAAATAGACAATTTCTATCATGTACAATTCTATAACCACAGATATATTTCTAAATAATTAACAAAGTTCCATATTTCACCCAAGCAAAAATAGAAATAGCGTCGATTAATACCGAACCGTCCCACGATAAATACACCCCGGGAACGTTATATTAGCATCTAATCAATTGCCAAGTGATTAAAGCAACCAGATTTGATCCGTTCGCGTTTTCCCGGTCGCCGGATGATCGAGGAAGTGCACGAGTCTGTGTAAATCGGTCCGAGACCGTCGGCTTCGATCGGGACGGCCGGAGATTAACCTACTTGCCGTTGTAGAGGTACCCACATCTCCTACGTGTGCTTATGTAAACGTGCTGGGGTGCGTTTCACAGCTGAATACGCCCAGGCGTGAGCCCGGCATTCTGTCGCCTATGGATGGCCCTGTCACGCAATGCGTATTGGCGTACAACAAGCACACTCCGGACACAAAGCCCTGCAGGGCGACACCCGTCTATAACCCCGTCGATACTGAATATGTATGCCAGTTTAAGGCTCCGTTCCATAAGCGGCTCGGAGTCGTTTTAATATTTAGCTCGTCTGTGACGTTAGACAACCGTCGGTCACGTGAATCTGTGACTCGTCGTTCACTCCTTGTCCGTGTGTATTATTATTAAATAATACTATCCGTCTCTAACCGTCTGTCTCTATAGAAATCGAATAGAAATCGATTATATTATTACGAGTCTTTAATTCTGATATATCGAAATCGAACGTGGGAGTGGAAATAAAGTGTCTATTTAGTAAGTTTTGATTCTTTGATCGAATAAAAGATTAAATAACAGTTTTTCGTTGTTTCTAAGGAACTGTTTGTAATATGACTTTCAATTTTACTTTGACCTTTTATTTCCCCGCAAGTTCCTTTATCGTGCCGCGTAACTGTAACGCGAATGTTCCCCCTGTGCGAAAGTCTGGCACGTGTAATTCGAGATCCGCCATGATCACCGGGTTCTCCCCCCCTGCCCCTCCCCCTCGCCCCTGTCCCCCCTCGTATCCAGCGACGTGCCAAATAAGGGTCGATACCCGAAGGAAGCAATACCACCGATGACATTCGAGAATTCTTCCACAAGTGGGGTATACTCTTTCTGCGACGTGATGTCGACAAATGGGACGCGAAGAGCTAGGCAGCGAAGACGCGTGCGGTTGCCGGAGGTTTCTTTGCCAGGCCGCGTGCCTTTTTGCGATCCCCCGCTTAATACCCGGTGATCCGTTTCGAATCGATCGCCCTGCCTGTATAAATATTCATAATTCACGCCGGGGAACGTTCGTTCGTTCGGTTAATAAAGGGGAGGGAAGAGGGGGGGTGGGGGAGGAGAGAACTGGAAGACGGTGGACGAAGTTTCTCGGTAGGAAAGTTTTCAGCCACTTTTGACGGCCCTCTCAGCCAAAAGGGAAGAATTCCAAGATCCCAGCCCCCTCGAGGATCCACCCAACCCTCTCCCCCTCTCCCTCCATCTCCATCACCGTCAAAAAGGGGTCGGAGATAACGACGGAACCCGTATCAAAAGAAAATTATCGCGGCGGAAAGATGGTTTAAAAACGGGACGGGGGAAAGATGGAAAAAAGAAAAAAAGAGAAAAAAAATAAAAGAGAAAAGAAAGGAGGAACGAACGGCGAGTGTTTTTTCACGCGGTGTCACGTAATCCGGCGTTAAACGTGTAAAAACTGGAAAGGTGAATCCTTTGTGTACCAGACCGTAAAAAAGCAAACCCTTTTAACGAAATCAGAAAATGGCCACCCGGAAAACATACCGCGCGAACCTCTGTTCCACCCCGCTCGTTGTCTTTCCACGGTGAACCGTCTGATCGAACGTGGCGATAATATCTCTCCGGAAAAAAAGAAAATAACAACAAAAAAAATAGAGAAACAAAGTTTTTTCCAAAAAAATACACGCACACTGCCGCGTGCGTCCCGGAAATGGGGACCGTCGAAAAATCACGACGAGCACCGGAATAGAAGCACCTCGTTGGCGCCATAAATCCGTACGAGCAGTCGAGACGGGCCAAGTTTTGCGGCACAACGAAAATCCGGGTATAGCGGGTGTTTTAAAACCCCGCGGACCACGAGTTTGCATTTTAAACGAACGCCCGCAGTAGAGCGTACGGCAGGCGGTAGAGGGGAGGGCGGCGGGAGGGGAGGGGTGGGTGGGAGGAAGAGGGGGCGGGGGGGGGGGGGAAGCGACGGCGACGGCGGCGGCAGCAACGGCGACGGGGAAGGGGAAGGGGAAGGGGGAGAGAGAAAACAACGCGGCGGGCACGCAAACGCGCCAGCGAATCGGATTAAAAAAATTCACGAGGGAGTCGCCGTTTCGCGGCGTCGAGGCGCGTGTGAATCGCGTGGGAGGGCGTCAGAGGAATCACGTACCGGGTGGGACGTTGCGACCGAGAAAAACGGATACGACAGGTAGATCGATCGGGGAGCGGTGATACGTTCGCGAGACGAAAATCCCGCGACCCTGGGGATGAGTGACGTGACTTTCGTCGACGGAAGTGAATTCGACGCGCTGGAACGAAACAACGTTTTTTTTTTTTTTTTTATTTTCCCCCCGATTTCGTTTCATGGTTGGAAAGAGAAACAAACACCGGGTGAATTTGGACGGGTTTTCGGGAGACGGTTTTGAGATGAAAATTACGCGAACGCGACTCGTTCGAAAGATCAGAAGTGGTCTCACCCGAATACGTTTCCGGGAATGTGATCGGAGAACGATAATAAAATCGTTCCGTCGAATAAACGCGAGACTCCGTCGGGCAATAACGAACGAACGAACGAACACCGCCGTCGGGACACGTCGTTTACGGATTAATCCGCGAAGGAAGGCTTAACACGGTTCGGCGGGCGACGCGACGCGAATCCGGGTGAGGCGAGGCGGAGCTAACGACTCTCCGTTGTAACCATTGAAACACTCTCCCGAGGTGGCACCGTATCATTGCGTAACAACGATACTAGGAAGTACCGCGAAAGTGGCACAGTATCATTGCGAGCGGCCGTTAAATATTCTCAACGAGGTCGGATTACCTCCATTACGCGAAGGAACGACAACGAGCCCGGCAAACGAGCCTACAAAATACTAGGAAACCGGCCACCGACCCACCACGTCACCTACCAACGTCTCGGATCCCTCGACACACACGCGTCAAGAGCCTGAACGAGGGTGAGAGGAGGGTGAGAGAGACAGAGAGAGAGAGAGAGAGAGAGAGAGAGAGAGAGAGAGAGAGAGAGTGAGAAGGGGAGGAAGGGAGGGGTAGACGTATACACCTCAATCTATCGGAACCCGCACCACGGCTATCAACGTTTGTTTTTCGGACTCCTTTCTTCTCGGCCGGCGAGCCTCGGAGGCGTGTGATTGGGTTAGTTTTGGTTTGTTGGGACAGGACACTGCAAGCCGGGCCACCCAGTAGCCATTTAGATAAACGACCTGGGGCCCCTGTTGAGTGCTGCGGGACGCCGTTACCGGCTAGCGAACTCGAGGGACAAGGATACGGAGAAGAAGAGAAACGGATGTAGGTGACGGACAGGGGGAGAAGAGGGGGAGGAGGAAGAAGAGGAGAGGCGAACGGAGGCGGCGGACGCGAAAGGGTTTGGGGGAATGAAAAAAAAAGGAGGAGACGATGACACGGAGGAGGAGAAGAGGAGAGGATGGAGAGACTGAGAGAGGAAGAAAGCGAAGGCAGGAACATCAGCGAGGTCATACTCTCGTTCCAGAGAGAAAAAGTGTTTGGGTTTCGGTAACGGAACAAAGAGTCTCTCAGCCACGGATCCTCCTTCGCGTTCCGGTTTATTTGACGAACCGCTTCCTCCTCCACCTCCTCCTCCTCCTCCTCCCGAATTCTCGTTTTGCTTTTGCGTACGCCGCGTCGATATTTGTTGATCTTGCCGCGGATTCTCGTCGACACGGTCCGCCGCTGATGGAGGAGATAAATTTGCCCGACGGAGTAAGCGAGACTCGACGGACGGTTCTCTAGGGTAATTCGTGGTTTTTAACGGTAGAGCTTATCGAGGATTAATTCTGTCTGTCTAAAATCGTTGAATATCTAAAATATGTATGAAAATAGAGAATCAGTGGGAATAGTAACTTGATCTATTTAATTATTTCCATATAGAATAATACAATAATTAAAAAAATTGTCAGAAAAAAAAAATTAAAATCCAGTCATTTAGACTGCCTCGATAGTTCCAGGGTTAAAAACACGAGTTTTGATCCGTGTTCAGTGATCACGATTTTAAAAAATTCTCCGTTTCACGGAGTCGAATGAAAATTTGATTCTCGCTCGTTTCGGTAGGCCCATATCTCTTTTTTTTTGAATTCTCATTCCATCGAATTTCTGCTACTTCGGCATTCGCGAACGGTGAGAGACTATTTGCGAAAAATGTTCGGCGGAACTCGGGAATCCCGAGAAACGTTCCTGCAAAACCGACGGGAATTTGCTTGTGGAAAACGGCGTTAATGCATTACCCACGAAACCCGACGATCTTTCTCGGTTAATTAAGTAGCGTTCGAAAAAGTTGGGCACAATTTTAGACGCTCGTAGGACGACGTTTCCTTCCATTGAACAATTGATGATTTCCCGACGTCGGAGCGTAGCCGCGCCGGTATCGATTCATTTTCATAAGAACCACACCTAACCCTGAGACCATCCTACACTTACGAATCCCCGGACGTATACGAACTCGTTCGACCCTCGTTATACTTTCACCCCGGGCCGCCTAATTTCCCGCAAATTTTCACCGACTTCCATCAAGATACGCCCCCGGGTCCCCGAAATACTTCACGCGTTACACTAGGGTAAGAATGAGTTTCACTAGTAATAGTAGAATAATACTAGAACTAGATTAAACAATACTAGAATAATTATAGAACTCTCAAATGTTACTGAATAGAGAGTAATCGCTCTTTTGGTATTTTTAAATGTAACTTCCGTTCGTTAACTTAGATAAATATCTTTTATCCGTAAGTTTCGTGAGACCCTTTGAAGTGACCCTTCGCCCTTGGGTCCACCCTGACCCTCATACCCGCTACTTCCTACGTTTCCTCTCTATACCAGACACCAAGAATTTCTATCGAGTCTCCCGTCCAAAGGTCGCGCGAATTCGAAAAGAAAAAAAAGAAAAAGATAAAAAGACATACGCTCTCCCAGAAATTTATACGTATCCGTCTCCCCTACCCCATCGGTTTTCGAGTATCGCTCCCACACGAGTCACAAATCGCGCGTGGTTTTATCGAGGACGAGGCCGTCGCGTCGTTCCGACACCTCCTCGGGGTACTTAAGAAGCCCCGAATGACGCAGAGCCCTCCGGGGGAATCGCGCGGAGGCCTCTTTTCATCGGTCGACCCTAAGCGATGTCCGTCCACTCGTAAAACCCACCACTCCGGGCCTCGTCATCGTCGTCCGGGACACCGAAGTGGTTCTCGTGTCTCGGATCGCTAACGACGAGGCGCGAATCGATAAGAGAGACGACGATAGACAGAGAGAGAGAGCAAGAGAGAGACATAAATAGACAGACAGAAAGAGAGATAGACATAGATATATATACATATATATATATACGTATATACAGACAGATAGAGAGTGAAAGAGAGAGTGGGAGGAGAGAGACTCGTCGAACTCGCACACAGCAAAGCGTCGACCTGGAATCCAACGTCCCGTGACCGGAAACCGATCGTGTCGGCCGCACAGCCCGGCCAATCATCCGAAAAGCCACGTCCGGCATGTCTGCAACGCCGATCCCGGAAAACCGGAACCTTCGGGCTGCTCCCACCTACCTACCTTTCAACCTACCTACCGGTCGACCAAAGGGGGGGGGCAGAGGGGTGGAATTTTGCCCCGCCCTACGTCAGCGCCGGTATCAAGATACCACGGGAACGTATTCCGGGCTATCTGCGTTCATTATCGACGCGTCCGGACGTTTTATGGCACTTCTGCTCGTACCACCGGATTGATTTCCAGATTTATGTCTCGCCACCCCCCCCCCCCTACTCCCCTTTCCACCTCGTCGCCGTCGTTGGGAACGTCGACGAACCGACGGAACAAAAGGATTGTATTCCGAATGGATCGAGTGACCCGCGAGCGATCGAAGCGATCGTCACGGTGTTATATGTATGTATATTTATATGGATAAAGGTAAAGTTACCAAGGTAACGACGAACGAATACGTGTAGATGTTTGATAGTTACGGACGAAATTCGTGGGAGATCTATGAATGAAATTCTACTTGACGCGAGAAATCGATCTACTGGTATTGTACGTACATATGTATATGTATACATTGTACATGTATAGGTTGTCTAACGTAGCGGTATCTAGCAACGGAAATCTAATCTAACGATATTATTTAATGCCTATCGATAGGGAAATCGCTTTCACGGTTGAGTAATATCAATCACAACACCGGCATGATTGGCTTTCTGCACCGATCGTTCTCAGCCGTGATATTTATGTATGTGTACACACGTACCTACATACATACATACATACAAGTGTATGTACACGGGTGTCACCGTGGTCCGTTTTATCCGTCGACCGCGGGCTTACGTGGTCGCCGACGGAAACCGTGACGGAAAAAGGAAAACCCCCCGGGAAAAGAACAGACACACACTCACACACACACACACATAGTAGCTTATGCAGACGTGATCCATAAACCGACGAGAGAACACAGACACCGACAATGGTACCCACGTGCGTGGTTAGCCGCGATCAGGTACCCCGGACAACGTAACGGCAGCCAATGAACAACGTGTTCGTCCTTGACAAACCTACTACCAACAATCCTACTATACACACATCCATCCATACATCCATACGTACATACATCTTAAACATCTACATACACCGTATAAGAACGTTTCATACAGACGGACCGAGGGGTCTGATGCAACGTCGAAGAAGAGAAACCGACAGCGAAACCTAAACCGAATAAATTATTACGCAGAGCTCGTTCGTCGTCGACGTCGACGTCGCCCTCGTTCACCCAAGGATAGATATCTCCCCCTTTACTGTCTCCTCCCACCACCGTTAGCCGTCGAGCGCGGGCCGCCCTTCGGGCACAAAGATTCATATCTGACTTCGAAACCTTCCAAGAGTCCTTTCCCTTCCTTCCACGGCTTCGAACGGGACCCCTAAGCCCGAAGCGGGACGGGATTCGGACAATACTTCCCCTGTCGGCGAACCACAGCCACACCGACATGTCGGACGAAACTTCGGCATCTTCTGACTCCCTCTCTCCGGATACCCACCGCGTCACCGTTCCGCTTACTCTCTCTCTCTCTCTATCTATCTCTCTCTCTCTCTATTTTTCTCTTTCTATCTCGTGTTTATCTCCGTCTCGTTTTATCCCGTTGGACCGTGGCTGTGTCCCGTTCCCTCGTCGTTGGCTCGAAGCCGGCCGGCGGTACATATACATATATACATACATACCCGGGAGAGGAAACGTGAAAGAGAGAAAAAAGAGAGAGCGGGACGGGTTTATACACACGCACGACCAATGGAGAGAGAGAGAGAGAGAGAAACTGAGACGGAGTCTGCGTCACACTGGAAGCCACCGCGAGCAGAGAGAATACGGTGGGACCCTGTGGCGAACAGAGAGAGAAAGAGAGAGAGAGAGAAAGAGACTACACTCGAGCAGAGGACGGCGCGGATCGTGAGTGTGGCGGTGTTGGAGTCAACGATGGGAAGGGCGAGGGTGAGATCGAGGAGGAGGAGGATGAGGATGAAGAGGAGGTGGAGGAACCGGAGGAGGAGGAATCTCCGGAGATTCCACGCATGGAGAGTCGTGGAACGGGCCAGACCGGGCCGCCAGCCTTGTTGGTTGCACGGAAGGCAGCTGCCAGCCGGCTTACCGCCAGCGCGCATTATACCGGACCGAGAGAGAGAGGGAGAGAGTCAGACAGAGAGCGATAGAGAGGAAGGTAGACGGTGAGATGGTGAGGAGAGACAGAGAAACGATGGAAAAAGGAAGAGGAACGAAGAAAGAGGTAGCGCGCGCGTGCAAAGAGTCCCGAAGAACGTGGAGAGAAGAAGCTGAAGAAGAAAAAGAAGGTAAAGAACAAGAAGAAGAAGAAGAAGATGAGCCACAGGGATGCTGGGTTGTCCCGTAAAGATCAACGCTAAAAAGTACACGCTAGAGGGACGCGTCTAAGCTGAACGGCTACTTCGGAGAGAAAAAGACAGAAAGAGAAAGAGAAAGAGAGAGAAAAAATGTTGAATTGCTAGAGGACGAGCAACGTTGTACCGGCGTTTTGTAACCAGCTAGCCTTGTAAGGTTCTACCATTCGGTAGAATCGTGAGACGGAAGAACCCGGTAGCATTTGATACGATGCTCGGAGAGAGATACCGGTATACCTGAGGGAGTGAACTACTGTTTTGCGGCCGTTTGATGGCCTTTAAGAGACGACAAGTGTTTCCAGCCGTACGCAACGTCCGACGTTGGAACGCTGTTAAAAGTTTGCAACGGTGATGGGTCGACGCGATACGACGTTATGGTATCGCGACACGAAATAGCGTCCAGACGACGACGACGACGGAGGGAGAGAGGGTGGGGAAAGAGGATGGGGTATGGGAATTCTTTACGCGGCAATTCGTATAAATGTAATTTGGGGAATTACGGTAACCCGGAGGTCGAAGGAGGTGGGATCGAGCGGCGATTTAACGTTTGAACCCGCCCGTCGAACCGTCGCGAACCGTGGAAATCGGTGAGAGCATCTCGAAGCCAGGGGTGGTTCGCGAACTTTTTAAACCGATTCTGGCAAAGAACGGTTTCACAATCTTGGAATAGTACCAGAAGTGCCCGAGAACGAGGGAACCTGGAAGCCACGGTTTCTCTCACGAGGAAATCTTCCGCGATTGCACATATCGTCGGGGGATATACCGTACATATACATACATACATACATACGTATATACACCTACAGGAATACGTATACCATTT
This sequence comes from Mimumesa dahlbomi, assembly GCA_917499265.3. NCBI lineage: Eukaryota > Metazoa > Arthropoda > Insecta > Hymenoptera > Crabronidae > Mimumesa > Mimumesa dahlbomi. Next base: position 2,088,948 of record OU824113.1, on the reverse strand, counting down.
TCAAGTTTCACATATTCGACCGCCACCGAAGTGTCTCGGTACGAGTAAAATTAAACTTCGACGATATCGAATCTCGGACGATTACGATAAAAAATAAAGAAAAGAAGAAAAATCTCCTTGGAATTCCACGTGGAATTTACGTAACCCCCTCTCTCCTTTCCTCGCCACCGGTTCTAATAGCGACCCTCCCGTCTTGATCTTTCGGTAAAAATGCCGTCGGTGGTCGCGTATCTCTCTCTGTCTCTCTCTCTCTCACTCACTCACTCTTTCCTCGGTCGGTAAAAAAGGACTTCCATTGTGAAACGAGCTCGCGTTTCCACCCTCGTACGGTGACACGGGAAGTCAGGGGCCACGGGGGTAGAGAGCACGATCCACAGTCAACATGAACGGTATAAGCCCTCCCCTATCCCGACCCGGTCTGTCCCGTCTATCCCGATTCGCCCCGTTCCTCCTATCCTCTCTCTGTCTGGCTGGCGTGTCGGATTTCTGTTTGCGTTACCGTGTCACGCATTGAACCCCGTCGCTTCGAATTCGGCGGTGCCACCGTCGCCTCCCACCCCCTCTCTCTCTATCCTTCCCCTCCCCCCGACGACTCCCACCTCCCACCCCCATTTCACCCTCCCACACCCGCGCTTCTATTTCGATCGCGCACACGTTCGTGTAATCCAGAGCCTCTCAAGTGTGATTCCGGCTGATCCCGCCTTCGACTACGTGAATTATTAGTATGGCATTTAGGATCGCGCGAGCCCGACGGTTCGAGAATGCACACGGCAGACACGGGAGAAGCAGAGAGAGTGAACGAGCGCACGCGCGCTACCGTTGAACACCGATTTCTTTGGATACCCCGTATACATATAATGTATACGTGTACGTATGTAGGTAGGTATGTATGTATGTATGTATATCGGGCCCTGAATAATGAAGGGATTCCGGCGACGATAAAATGGGGCTGCTGCTTATCTCGCGATAAAACGTACTCATTATGTACGGAAGGTGGGCCAGATTAGATTGGACGTTTCTGTAAACCGGTTTCGCACGCTCGCTTCTATGTATGTGTTGTGTGTAGTACGTGTGTACACGTATACATACGTCCATACTTTGGACCGTGTACATAGGTAGGATGTATGTACGCGTGCACGGTCGAATGTTTTTGTCTGTTATTACGAATCTCTCTCTCTCTCTCTTTCTCTCTCTGTGTTTGTGTGTGTGTGTGTTTTTTCGCGTAGCCAGATTTCCTGAATTGTAGAAGATACAACATTTCCGCGTGGAATGCGATACAGCTCGATCGCGTGTCACGATCGGAACTTGAATCCCTCTGGATCTCACGACGAAGAGTATCTTCGTCGCACTCGGGGACCGCGGTTTTCTCGAAACGGAAAGTGAGACGTCGATTCTCGGAATCGAGATTTTAATTGATCCATGGTTGGGGAGAATTCGTGCGAACGAGATACGAGAGACGGACACCGGCGGCTCCTGCAATCCGGTATGAAACGTAAAAAGGGTGTTGCGCATGGTTAAAAAAAAGGGAGGCAGCGGCAGAGAGAGAGAGAGAGAAAAAGGGAGAGGAAAAAAAAAGCCGATGGCCACGACTCGGAAAATGTAAAAGGCGCCACAACGGCCGCGGCAGTACGCATGCTTCCTCTTCAAAGGTTTCATCGCGCTATCCATACAGAGTCGTTCATCCGTTCCACTCTCTCTCATCCCACTTCAGGATCCGTCTCGTCTATCTTCTCGTCTCACTCTTTATCTCTCTATCTCTCTTTTTTCTTTCAATACCTTCGCTTTGTTTTTCTCACTTACCGTCGAATTTACTCGCGGCTACCTTTTTCTCGCAGCGCCGACTGTTCGCGTAACTTTTTCATCCGACCGAGCGGTAAGACGACGGTGTTACGAAAACCGTCCGACAACGATATATACCTGTGACGTTGCGTTCGAGAAGAAAGAAACATATAAAAAAAATAGACTCTTTTCCCGAACGATGCTACGCGCGTCGATTTTCTCGATGTACGTGTAATTATTTTCACGCCGGAAGGAAAATACCTACTCGAACGAGGCAAACACGTCGGGCGTCGGGCGTGGAAGATTACGGCCGGCTACGTCGACGGAGAGAGAGAGAGAGAGAGAAAAAAAATGGGGGAAAAAAATAGTAATGGCACCGCATATCTGGAATGATAACCTACAAACGTGAGCGAGGCAATAACGCACCGGCAGCGTTCGTGTCAGCGGGTACCGAGATCGCAGCACGTTTAGCCTTGCTCATTCGGTCCAACGAGTTCGCCCAAGATCAACACGACGTAATGAACAAGGATTCCTCTCGTTGGACTTTTTCCGTCGGGAAAAATACCTCTGGCGCTGTTACCGCGTTCCCGGCGGTATTTCGATGACGAGGAGAAAACCGCGAGACCTGGATGGGAAGGGCGCGGTGCGAAGGTAGAAAGAGAGAAAGAGAGAGAGAGAGACGAAGGAGAGAACGACGGTAGAATTAATCTCTTACCGCGGGGGCTCGAGGAAAACGGCAAACCGCGGCCGTGGTTTCAAAAAGGAACCTCGCTCTTCGCGAGTCTTTAAAACACTTTCCAAGTAACGCGCGATTTTGATCCCGCAGACGAGGAAAACGACGCGTCCGCGGATACGCCGCGCGGATAATACCATTTCCGTAAACATTCATTGAGACGAACGTCTCTACCATAGCCGTGGTAATCATCCCGGCCGTTCTGTAAAAGTAGCATTTCAAGGAAAAACGTCGGGGAAAATGTTACCGCGGTGACTCTGACAAATATTCGGACACCGTTGTGCACGCGAAATCTTTCCACTGTATCCGAACCAATTTTTCTGATGGATTAAAGTACTTGGAATTTCGTACGGGTGCAAAGAAACTGCGATCAAAGCTACGAGATTTTACAAGATCGGCGAGTCATTGTACATATACATACGTATACATATACATATCTAAAATATTTCTCTATTCCACGGTTACAGTATTTTTTTTTAATCAGATTCCACGATGCTTAGACGTTTGGTTAAATACTTGGTGCTCGGGGCGTAACCGTTAACGTCGAAATAACGATATCGTTCCGCCGTTTGGTAACGCGATCGTTTGTCGAAGCCGTAGGAATCGTTGATACGCGATTCCGTGGCTGCCAGTTAAATATCTGCGGTTTCATTGGCCGTCTCGCTAAGATCCGATCCATCGTTTGATTTGCCACGGTAGTTTCCTCTTGGAGCAATCAGCTGTATCGATACAGTAATCAGCGGGGCCTGTAGTTGTTGCCGGGTACCGCGATCTCTGATTGCATGTGGGAATATTAATCTCCACGGAATATGGACTATGCAGAGTAGGTTTACATCGGTGGATGCCGGTAACGGTGCGGCGGTGAGTATTTCTGGATGGATTTAAAATGCATCCCACCGCCACCGACACATCCCCCTCCGCATCCTAACATTATCCGACCTGGCACTCGCAATTTAAAATATGCACGGTATCGTCGACGTCGTCGTACGCAAAAAAAACGAGAGAGAGAGAGAGAGAAAGGAAGGATAAAGAGAAATATAGAAAATACGCGTGAAGGTGGTGACGTTTCTGACGCGCGTTCGCGTCAACTTTTGAAAATTACTGCGAAAACCGCGTGCGTTCTATTACCCCGTTTAAAAAAAAAAAAAAAGAGAAACTTGATCCTTGTTTTAGAAACGACATTTTCTTTTAACGAAACACGTTTTTGTAACGAACGCGGACGGTGGTAACAAACGATTCCAACCTGTACGACAGCGGGACAGATGAAAAGAACGGAATAGTATTTTTCAAAATATCATCATCGATCACGTGCCACGAACACCAGAGAGGGTTTCTTCCGCGATGCTGCTCGTGGCGAAACAAACCAAAATAAAACAACGAAACGAAACAAAACAAAACAAAAACGCAAAACCAGGGAATATACAAAAAAATTATTCTATACGGTTTCGCGGTCTGTTCAATTACGATGCGCCTCGTATCAGCCAGTTTGCACGGTAGCTTCCTGCCTGGACAGCCGGTTGCAGCTGCTACCGACGACGACGTTGTCGCCGGCGCTGTTGCTGTTACTGCTGGCTGCTGCTGGTTGCTACCGATGCTGATGGCGATGCTGGTAGAGCAACGACGGTGGTGGTGGTGGTGGTGCTACTGCTACTGCTGCTGGTGGTGGTGGTGGTGGCGGTGGCGACGGGTAGAGAGTAGTATAGTAGCCGTCGTCGACATAGTGGTGGTGGTAGCAGCAGTAGTAGTAGTAGTAGTGTAGTAGTAGTACCGCTGCCGGCGTTGCTGCTACTACTAGGCGGGTACGATATCGGACATAACGTGCATGTGGGAGTATGTCATTACCGTGACGCCTAGGCAGCGCGACGTGGCGCATTGTGTTCGAGGCCGGCGGAGAGGAAAGAAGGAGGATGAGGTGGCGTGGAAGAGGAGGAGGAGGAGGAGAAGGAGGTGGTGGAGGAGGAGGAGGAGGAGGAGGTGGTGGAGGATGCGGAGTAGAGGTGAAAGAGGAGGGCGTCGGCGTCGAGGGGACACGTACGTTGCGCGTGCGCGCGAGCGTGTGTGCGTGCGCCTCATTAACCAGACGTTTGCGTTCGGCTGCCGAGGGAGGAGGAGGAGGAGGAGGAGGAGGAGGAGGAGGAAGAGGAGTCCGGAGGATGAAGAGGTGGAGGAACAGGCGGTGGAGGCCAGGCAGGGTCGAGCACGAGGCCGAACCGGGCCAAGCAAAGCCAGGCTGCGCCACGCCGGGCCAAGCTCCAACCTCTGTTTCACCCACCCCCCTCCGCTCGTGTTCTCTCTCTCTCTCTTTTCTGCCTGCCTTGTTGTTATCTTCGTCTCTCGCTATTTCTATGTCTTTCTCCCTCGTGTACTATATGTATATATGTATATTGTATATATATATACAACATATATACGTATATATGTATATCTATATATATATATATGTTTCTCACTCTTTCTCTCTTTCTCTGTCTCTCTCTCTCGTTCGCTCCAACTGTCATTCCCGCCGTTTCTCTTCCTCTCGCCGTTAGTCCCCCACCGTCCCACCCTCGTCGTGCCCACCGCCAGAATATCTGTCTCTCTCTTTCTGGTTCTCTCGCTGCCTCTTTCACTCGGCTTGGCTCTCTCTGTATCGGCGGCGTTCGGCGCGGGGAATCAACACACCAGTCGGCCGATTGCGGGCTGCTAAACGCCCGAAGCCACGATCCCGCAAGCGGCGACGCTTATACCGGGTGACCCCGAGGGCCGCGTTCGTTGCACCGGCACCCGTTTCCAGCCTCCGCACACATTGCGACCCGAATCGATCGTTCGGAAAGTGCTCTAGTCGATCGGTCCCCGTGCTTGGTCGAATTTCGATGGCGAAGCAAGCTTCCCCTTACCCCGGCCCTCTCTACCCCCCTCCCCCTCCCCTACACCTCCCTACTCGCCGCCGATACACTCGTTGACTCTCTTTCGCAGAGGAGAACTTTCCACGATCGTGTCGAAAGCTGTCGAGCCGACGGGAAATTTCAGGGTAATAGTTGACGGTCTATTAAACGGCCGATCAAACGCAGCTTTCGCATGGAAAATCGTGTTTTCGCGATATACTTTTACGTTTTAAACGTGCCACTGGGAGAAGACTTTTCTCTCTTTCTCTGTGTGTGTCTCTCTCTCTCTCGCTGTTAAATACTAGAAACTCTCGATAGTCTAACCGTATGAATAAACGAGTTGTATATGCCTTTAATATTCCATAACCGCGGTATAAATCGGTCGTCGGATTGTCCACGGTCATCTATCATTTTCACGGAACTCCGGTTGAACGAGCGTACGCGGAACATTAGCGGGCAGAAGCCTGCTAAATAATTTCTCAAATGAAGTTTCATCCGACTCGATCCATTACTATCTATCGCGTCCAGCCGCCCCCTACCCCACTCCCCGATTCCGTGCGGAGAGAGATTAAAAAAAAAAAAAAAAAAATGAAAGAAAAAGAAAAAAAAACGAAAACACGTACCGCGCGGAGAGGTGGCAGATCGAGGAAAAGTGAGGGGCAGAAAAATGAAGTAAAAATTCAGAAGTCCATTCCACGGTGACCGCGCAATGGATTCACGGATCGCTGCATTACGCGCCCACGTTAAAGAGCTCGGTACGAGCAATTCCAAGGCGGGTCCCACTATAACCTTTTACATCCGCTCCGGTCCGGTGCGCGCGGTCTCTCTCCGTCACGCATACAGAGAGACCGCGGACGGCGGGCTTATACCCACACACGTAACCGTGGTGGTGGTGTGTTCTCTCATACGTGCGCGTCACGTTCGGTGATCGTTGTCGCGCTCGTCGAGCTCCCACAGCCACCTTAAGTTTTACGATCCGGCGCTGCGGTGGAAGTTTGAAATTTCGCACGTTAGGGTAGCCGCCGGGGGTAGGATGAAGAAGAGGAGGAGGAGGGAAGAGGAGGAAAGAGGAGGAGGAGGAGGAGGAGGAGGAGGAGGAGGAGAAGAACGAGGACGAGGAGGTTGAGGTGGAAGACGAGGAGACGAGAGTTACACCAGGGAAGCCGTCGAGTAGTTAGGTCGGAGTAGGAAGCCAACGGGGACGACGGGCGGGGAGGGGAGAAGGCAGGAAGAGAAGGGGGAGGGGGGGTAGAGGACTGACGTCAGCGAGTACGGAAAAGTTAGGAAGATAAGAGAACGGAGGCGCAAAGCAGGCGCCTGAACCACCGCCTCGACCAACGCCGCCCTCGGTGTCGTCTGTCTCGTGATTGCACGGGGTTAATTCGGTTGAGAGGGACACAACGTCGGCAGCGAGAGTTGTCTGGAGGAGGAGGAGGAGGTGGAGGTGGAAGAGGAGAAGGAGGAGGGGGGACGGGCGCTCGCAATGAGAGAATGCGAGAGACACGACGAAGGGTGTGGGATACAGAAAGAGGTGAAACGTGTAGCAAGGGGGATGAATCCAATTACACGCAAACCTCGCACCTACGGCCCATTACGCCTTTCTGTCTCTGTCTTCGCGCGGTTCTATCTCTTTCTCTTCCTCTCTTTATTTTTATTCTTTCTTTTCCTTCGGTTTCTATACTCTCCCTCTGTTCACTTTTCCCTTTTCTTCCCTCCATCGATCCTCTCTTTCTATCTATCGCTCTTTGAAACGTAGTTTCGTTCTTACGGACTTGGCCAAATGGCACGGTACACGGTTCCATACGCTTTCTTTCCCCGACTATACTACAGAAGTTCTTTTTTTTCCTCTCTCTTTCTTTCTTTCTTTCTTTCTTCCCTCTCCTTTTTTTTTTATTTTCGTCTCCCTTCCGTCCGGCTCCGTTTAGTTAGTTGTGCTCTTAACTCGCTTACACGCATGGGGATTTGCGGTACGCCCCGATTATTTAACTCTTTCCCTCTGTCTTTTGTGTCGGCACAATTCCTCCTCGCTACCCACATACATACATGCATACGTACGTACGTACGTATACTTGTCCCTTTTTCACCCGTTCTCCTCCGACCGTCTGTCCGTCTTCTTCCGACGGACAACCGTTCTCCTACGCGCTCTAACGCGGCTCTATCGCCCTCTCTCTCTCTCTCTCCCGCCGTCTCTCTCTCCGTTTTACGGTGTTATTTCTCGGTTTCCCTCTCGCGCAACACGGCCGGCTGCCCGGCCGCCGCTTAACCGTCGCTCGTATTTCAGCGTCTCTTGGCCGGGCCTCACACTACGTCGGCGGGGCAACAAATTCCGCGACCCTCCAATTACCCCAGGGCCGAGTTTCGTCCGCTCGTTTTTAGATTTAAATGTCCGTGCGCCGACTTCTTTCACGGCGCCACCGTGCTACCACTCTGCCTGCCGTCGGACGCCTGTTGAAAATCGATGATCCCGCCTCGCTCTTTCTTTCTCGTTTCCCCCCTCCTCCTCCTCTGGCTCTCTCTCTCTCACTCTCTCTTGGTCTGTCTGTCTCCGTTCAGCGTGTCGAGTCTCTCGCTCTTTCTGTTTCGCTTCGCGAGCGGACGGTTTTGCTCGTTTTTTCGCTGTGCGAAGTTCGTTCCGTGCTCGATCGGCGAGAAACGAAACGGCTGTGAGAGTGCCTTCGATTACTCGGGAGTCGAGTTTTATGTGCCGCTCTTACGTACAAAAAACAGCGTTTCCTTGAAGCTCCCGTGGAAAGTTTTAAAGCCGGGTGCCGGAAGCTTTTTAGCCGAAAGATACAATTTTTCATGGTAAATTTTCCGCTCGCACGGTTCTTTAACCCTCCGTCCGACCCGAAAACGTTGCCCGACGCGTTTCTGTCTTTTGTCTCGCACCTTTCGTTTTTTATTTTATCCCCCCCCCCCAACGCCGGTAATGTTTCGAAATAAAAACGTGGATAGTTTTGGAAATAATTTTAACAGTTTCTCGAACGGTTCGCGGGACCCTGTCGAGGAAACAATCGGTCGCCTAATCGTTCTCGCTGTGGCTTTACGCACGGTTTGCGTCCGGGGCCTTATCCGTCGCTCGATCGGAAAGAAAAAGAGCGAAACCGAGAATGAAGTGCCGACTCACGCCACGCTATCTACCGGGACAATCGATATCGTTGTCGAGGGAGATAATTCCAGGCAGAAGGTAGCCGCATATAGTGGCGATAACTATCCCCGCTGTCATTCATATTGCCGACGATATTATCGGTTATATCCCCGGATCTTTGCAGAATGATATCCAATAATATCTCCCGGCTAAATAGGCGACCTCGCATATGCGCCGCGCAACTTTTCAAGTGGCCAGACTATCGCCACTGACGGAAAACCGACGGGTACTTTCATCGACGGAATACATATACATATCTCTGATCGACTGCTGGGATGGATTCGCCACCTGAAAGAATCCATCGGCCTATCAGCGACAGCGGAATAGGCGACGTTTACACAGACCGATAACGAGTTATTTAAAATGCAGTCAAGTGACCGCGCAACCAGATAGATTACACGAATTTTTTATCGAACGCTCGACGAAATTCCGTCGTCGAGGGAAAGTGTAGAAAATTAATTTCCGTCTTCGTCGATGAAAGATAATGCAATCCGATGGAAATGAGAGACGTATCGGGTATCGTGGATTATTATTATTATTATTATTATTTCACTGCCTTTCTGTTTTTTTTAAACGAGCAACGATGACAGTTTTCGACGAACGGCGTCATACGTATACGCGAGTTTACCGTTCTTAATGAAGAGCATCCCGGTGATCGATATACGCGGTTAAATCCTAATTCACAACAGTCACGTGAAAGCCGACAAACAAACTGTGGATATACGGAGAACCGGACCGTCGGCAATCCACGGAGTGTATACCAACACAATAGGTCCCAACCTCCGGTTGACCACAATCAATGGAAATTCTGAAGCCCCCTCCCCCCCCCAACGCCCTTCCCACCCTACAACCCGTCGTTCTATCTCTTTCCAACGGCAATAATGGATTTCTATCCGCGGGTTCTACGGTTGGTTTGACGCAATCAAATTTCATTCCTAACCCGCGATATTCCATCTCTTTGGAGGCCGGCTGAACTTCTTGTAAAACTTCCACTCCATCCAGGACACTGTGTGCCAGGTGTCAGACGAGACCGTGTAACTTCGCAACGTGGAAACGATTAAATGCAGGAAATAAATGATGATTTAATTGAAACGTCCGGGTGTGTCCGTATCGTGACCGAGTATGACGAAAAAATAACCAACAAAAAATATATATATATATGTATATATACGTATAAAGTATATTCATCGTTTTCAGCCAGGTAACTCGGAGTCGTGCCGCAAGCGGGACGATCGAAACGGGACAATGAAATTTCAGGCAATTAACACGGTCGAAACTTTCGGCCGTCATAGTAGCAGAAATAACAAAGAAAGCGACAGAAATGCCGGAATGATAAAAGAGTGCGGCTAAGGTGCGGCTAATTGGCCGTGGATACCGGATACCGGGCGTGAGGAGTTTCACTCCGACACGGTCCTCTCTTTCCCTCTCTCCTCTCTCTCTCTCCTCTCCCTCTTTCCCTCCCTTTCTCTGGGCATTCACTGAGCCGCGGCGATCGTCGTTTCCCCTCCCAGGGGAACGAGGAAAACTCCAGGATACCTGTATCTCGTGCATCGATTGTCCACGGGATATTCGTTCCGGCGGAATAACGGCTCGGGAAATCCCCGAGAACGGAAAAAAAAGAAACGCAAGGTCGATCGATGCGAAAGTCATCGATTCGCAACCGGCGAGAGGAAACGTCGTAGTCGGCGGCGTGTCCCTCGGTGGATCTCCGGTCGTCGCGTGGAATATCATTTAAATGAAATCTCTCTCGATTCCCACGAATAATTCCCGGTGAAAACGAAACCACCGTCACTTCCGGGCAAAGTTGTCAACCACACCCAAGAAACGTTGTCGGACGTGATTCTCCGTGGACGTCATCGACGAACTACGATAGGGAGCTCGCGAATGAGCGAGATAGAGAGAGAAATAAAAAGAGTGAAAAAGAGAGTGAGAGACAGAGACAGATCGAGTAAGAGAGACACCACGATCAGACCATACGCTCAGGGATTTTATCCGTGGGACTTGGCGGAAAGAGTTTGGGAAGTTATTTGTAGAGGAAAAAAAAGGGGTCGTAGAAAGGGGTCGATACGTATCACGGATTTGCCGGGCGGCCGGATTACCGGATAGGTATGTCGACTAGGGTGAGAGACACGCAGGGGGCGAGGAAAGGGAAAGCAAGGTTTAGCCTGTCGCGAGTTGCGTGTAGGCACCTCACCGCCTACGCCCACGTCACCGGGCCCCGACTTGCCAGATAGGGATCATTGAGGCGTGTTCTATCGGTCTCATCTCGGGCACCCTCTAACAATCTCGCGTTTTCGGTCCTCGACTCGGAAACCCTTGTCCCCCTGCTCACCAATGGTGTGGGACGTCGAACGACGGGAAAGCGAGTGGGAAAGTGACGAAGAGTGAGAGAGAGGGAGACAGAGGGAGAGAATGATAAAAAGATGAGGGGGAAAAAAAAGGACGGGATATACGGTTGGGGCAAAAGTGGAAGAATAGGATGAGGACGAAGACGGAAGACCCGTTGGCGCCATTGAAGGCCCGTGGTACGAAGCCGAGGAGAAACGCTTCTACGATACGCTCGGTACCCCGTTTGCAGAGAGTACCGGGAGAGAAAGAGAGAGAGAGAGTGAGAGAGAAGGAACCCGGGGAACACAGGGTCTATTTTTGTCGGGTGGCGGCGGCGGTGGCGGGACAAAAAGCCTGCGGCTTCTACCCTGATCCTCGCTGTCTCTCTCTTTCTCTTCTCTCCCTCTGGCTCTCTCTCTTTTTCCCTCTTTCCATCGCGGTTCCCTTTTTCTCGTTATCTTCCTCACTTCGTGCATCTCTCGGTCTCTTTTCCTCTTATTACTCTTTTCACTCCGTACGCCACTTTTTACGCTGCCACGTCGCTTCTGCCTCTTTCTCTCTTTCTCTGTCGCTCCCTCGCTTTATCCGATTTCTTCTCCCTTCCGCTACACCCCGTTGCGAATCCTATGGTCCCTCTGTCTCTCTCTCTCTCCCTCGCTATTTCTTTCTCTGTCGCCCGTTTTACCGCCGTCTACCGTTCACCGTACCAAACTAGCTGTCTTCGTCCTTTTCGCACCGGGTGCTTCTATCGTCGTTCTCTCTCTCTCTCTGTCTCTCCAGTTCGCCGTCTCCGTTTCACCAACCCGCGGAACCGATCGGGCTAAAGAGCGAGCGGGACGGTCGGCAAACTCGACGTGGGTAACGGAGGGCAGAAACGAGGGAGAAAAAGAGAGAAAGAGAAACGAGACGGTGAAAAAAGAACGAAGAAGAACGAAAGAGAAAAAAACAGAAAAAGAAAACAGAAAGAAAAAACGAGTGAGAGAGAGAGAGAGAGACAGAGAAAGAGAACGAAACTTTAGCAGCACGAGTCGAGCCGCGAGAAAGAGACGGACGTATCACGAAGCGAAACGACCGACAGAGAGAAAAAGAGTCGTTCTAGCCGCTGCCGCCGGTGAGCACAGTCGGTAGAGTCGGCGGGTCGCCGCGAGTCGACTCGCGTGCAGTCGGGTCGGAACCCGAGTCGGGTCGAGTCGTATCGAGTCGAATCGAGTCGGAGAAGGACGGAAAAGTAGTAGTAGTAGTAGCGGTGGTGGTGGTGGTGGTGGTAGTCAGAGCGGAGAGCGATGGGTACGCCAAGGGCAAAGAGGCGGAAAGAGGCGGAACAGAGAAAGAGAACGAAAGAGAAAGAGAGATAGAGGTTGTGGATGTTAAAGTGGGAGGAGAAGAGGGATAGACAGTGGGATGGGTGCAACCGGGTTGGGGAAAAAGGCTGAGGCCGAGGCTCCCTTGGCGGCCCGCTACTAATTGCCGCCGGCCGCTCCTGGCTACGGGCCGCTGAGCATCGCGCCACGCACAAGAGCCAGCACCACGGTTATGTTCCGTGGGTTATAGCCGTGACTGTGTATAGTCCTCGGTATAGTAGGGGCCCCGGAGCTCAGTCACTCGAGTTACCGGCGCATACGTACGGTACGATGCGTTCCGTTCTTTCGCGTTACGAACCCGACACCGATATACATCCCACGAACGTTTCCCGAACGTTCTCTCTGCACGTACGTACGTGTATTTATCCCTCGTATGGGATATTCGAAAGGGACCGTCTCTGTGGACGATGGACCTATTCGGGGAAAGGGGAATTTATCCGGGATCGGGAGAAAGATTTTTGAAATGATAGATGGGTTGATATTGATGATTTTTTGGATGGAATTTAGTGAATAAGAGAATAGGGTAGTTTTTTTGAAATTTGAGGTTAAGGGAAATAACGATGAACGTAGTTAGGTTTAACGTGAATAGTATAATCCGACGGACAAAGAAATTCGATAAAAGAGAATCGGGTATTGTTGTTGAATAAAATACGTCTTAATTGGAACCATTAAAATCGTGTTCGATTGACGTATGTTATGAATAAATAAAAACTATATATGTATGTAACGATAAAGCTACGATGTGTAAACTGATTGTTACCAGCGTAAATTTAAGGTACCTGGGCGGGATATGCAAATAGACGGTGCGGGAATAATTTCGCCCGCGTATATGTATATATATATTTGGTCACGTTTTATAAACGGAAACTTGCAACGAGACCCCGATTCGATGCGGATCGATCATCGGCATTGCATAGGTGGAAGACGACAGAGGATGAAATTCAGTCGTACCGTGATAATCGGGAAACGTGCCTCGCTAATTAGCAACGCTGACGAGTGAGGTTATCATTGGAGCGCAGCGATAAGTGACGCGTCAAGTTCCACTATCGTCACGTTAATTTGCGGCGTAAGGATATCGAGTTTAAGTCTAGGGAATCTGCGTGATTTCAGAACGTTACCAATTACACCCGGCGTATTATGTATTTACGCCACGATGTATTTCACCGTAACATTGTATATCCGAGGTGTGTGTGTCTTTTTTTACTTTAATTTATCGAAGAGCGAGCGGAAAATATCACCGGCGATTCGAAACGTGAAAAATTCGAATTTTCACGGAATACAACCGAACGATATTTCTTGTCGAGCGGATTTTTCCACTATTTTCTTTTTTTCTTGTTTCTATTTTTTTTTTGCCAAGACCTCACGCAGCTCTCTTTTAATGCGTGACTCAGCAAAGTCGTCGCAGCGTAACGCACCGAAGCCACCCTCGTGGCATCCTTTTTCCGATCCGTGTTTCGAACACGGCCAACGAAAGCATGTTCAGCCACGGTGTTCCGAAACGCTGGAAAGTAACGGCAACCGATAACAATCTCCGTCCAACGGGCGGGACAGATGTAAGCTCGTAAACTTCCGTAACATTTTTTCCCGTCCGCCCTTCCCGAAAGGATCACTCCCTTTTTCTACACGAAGAAAAATCTGGCCCTATTACACCGACGGTAAAACGAAATTACATCTAACGAGAAGCCCACCTGCCACGGCTCGTGCCTCGCCGTCGACATATTTTCTTGCTCAGGAAACGTAACGAGGCGACCTAACGATCCCAATTATCTTCGCTAATCTAAAATATTATCTCATCCCGAACGTGTCTGTCGCGTAGTCTCTTTAAACCATCCAAATCCAATTCTCGTCGAAACTACAAATTCCCAACAGTAAGTCCCAAAATGTACATCCTCACATATCTAATCAAATTGACAAAATTTCAAATAAAACCGGACAATCTATAAAAATAAATTCATCGCGGTTCCGATCACATCGTGACATCCGCGGTGCTAAAAATATAAAATTCCTAAACGGAACCTCCTGTGTACGCTCTCCTCGACCCTCTCGACGGGCCCTCTCTCGGTTGTGGGGGGGACCTCACGCGTTTCTCTTTAGTGCGTGACTCAGCGAAGCCGAAACAGCGCACTGCTCGGAGCCACCCTCGTTGTATGTATCCCCCCTCCCCCTCCTCCCCTCCCAATGGGTGTCCTGTCCGGGACTGAATGCAGCCAGGCGGCGAACCCTGGTGCTCTCGCCACTAATACCAGCACGTGCGTGTACTTTCATTATCGGGGCAGGGCCGGTGATAACAATCGTTGCGCCGTTGGCCCGCGGTGAGAGCTCGAAAGGGGTGTACATAGCGAGATCCGGTATACGGAATATATTAGGGCAAGGGGCTGGAAACCATTACGGGGAATCTCGATATTTATCGGCCCCGATCGCGTTTCGGTAAATCCCCCCCTGTAACCCCCCTTTTCCTACGAACGCTTTCGATCTTAGATAGAAAAAAAAAAGATTAGTGTGACCTTGTGAAATTTGTCGCGGAGAATCTGTCACGTGATGTGGAAAGAATTTGATGTAACCATATGAACGTGTAAAGTCGTAAAAGTGAGATATTATAAGTTTCTTTTGTTCTGGATTTTGAATTAATATATTGATCGATGAATAAAAGTCTCGGTAGTGATTTTTTTGATGGGTTAAAGAGTATTGCAGGATAGAGTACGAGATGGAGTATTTGTCGAAAATCGGTGTGCTCTATACGTGCTCTAGGAGTGTCGCATTATTTCTTCCTCTCTTGGAGGAGGTCAACTGTTTTATTGACTGAGGGTCGAGGTGCGCGCCCTCGGAACTACGGTTACGGTTAACCGAGCCAAACCTCTGAAATCGTAGCGGGGAATTATCGGCTCAGTTAACCGCTTCGCTCAGTTTCCTCTTTTCCTCTATTTACAAGTATGTATGTATGTATGTATGTGCGATCCCATCTTACGTGCCTTCGGTTCGCCGTTGAAACCACACACGTCAGTTTTCAGACGTAGATACATCACGTAGACCTTTCTTGCGAGTCGACGTCGCGGTCGAATTTCAACCGCCCCGGGCTAACGAGACGCGGTGTCACGTGTTAAGTGGTATCGAAATAATTTTTAATTAACGGCTCCGCCGAGAATCTTGGCACCCGGCACGAAAAAAAACGATTTCTATATGACGCCTATCGTTTCAATCGACTATCTGACAAGCGGTAATTATATAATATCGTGAAATACCGGAGACAACAATTAGATGGTTAATAAAGCGAGGTTTAAATTTTGAAAATATAGGTAGAATAGTTAAAAATCTTTCGCGAAGGGGTCTTTGCCATTCGTTATTCTCTTTTCGAGAAAAAGAATTTCTAGAGACCGGTAGCACCGGACGGAACAAATACCGGGCTATCTATTCTAGTGGGAAAGCAAGCGACGCCCCGGCGATTAGCCACCTTCGAACGATGAAAAAGAAGAACCGAAAATCGTCGGCGGATCGTCGCGACACAGATGCCACGGCTGCGGTGGTATCGGATTCCGCAGCTTTCTATCGAAGCGAGAACCAACCGCAATCTTTTTTAAGAGATCCGACGGAAAAACCGTGGCAACGAAAGAACGGTGGAAGCCGCGGGAAAAATATATTATCGCGCCACCGACCACATTTCCAAACGCAAAATATAAGAAACGCGCCTCGAGATCTTTTTCCACGGGAAACTAAAACTCTCGCTATCTATCTTAATTTAATAAGTTCCGACTCACACACACTGATACACACACGTACGCACACACGAAAGGGAAGAACCCGACCGTTACACGAATAAAAAAAAAAACGACGAAAGAAACTTTCAAGAGAGATATTTCCGAGAAAAGCGTTACCAGTTTTAGCAAGTCTGGAAGTTTCGGGCGAATCGGAACCCGTCGGTACGGGACTAGCACTGTTTTTGTTTTGTTTCTCTTTTTTTTCTATATACCTAGCGTCGATATATTCCTCGTAACGAAAGAAATTAATTGGTCTAAACCCGTACCCTTTACAATTCCCGATCGTAAGTCTCGCGAGCGAAACGTATTCCGTTTCCACGTTAACGATATCGAACGCCGTTCCGGAAACCGGGCAAACAAAAATAAATAAATGAAACAGGTAAATAACATCGATTCCGTGTATTCGATTTGGAAAGTTCGGGGCGAGCACTGTTCCGCGAAAAATATTTCTGTCGTCACGTCGGAATGTACCTTTTGGACGGAATACCGTGGTATCGGTGGCACGGTGAAAACGCGTGCGTACATACATGCACACACACATACATATCCACCACACGTATACGGGCGATTCTCCCATACCCGTATGCGTATGTTCGTGCGTGCGTGCGTGTACACGCCTACGTGGTGTGCCTATACGCTCGCGGGCCCGTACTTGTACGGGACCTTTAGCGGCTCGTGAGCCGCAGTCGGGACGATCAATGACAACCTCTCCCCCTCCTCACTCCCCCGTCCACCTCCTCGTGTTCACGGAAGGCACGATAAACGCTCTCTCGCTCCGGATCACGGGTCTCCGAGAGAAACCTTCTCTCTCTCTCCCTCTTACTCTGTCTCCGTCCCTCTCTTTCTCTCGCTCTCAATCAAGATAGACGCGCGAGAGGCTTAGCACCGGGAGAGGAGGCGAACGCGAGACCGTCGGCAGAATTTCTCCGTCGACTCGTGGAAAGAGTGAGACAGATCTATATAGGTATATATACGTATACATATATATATATACACACATACATATATATAAAACGAGACGGGTGGCGGCGGCAGAGAAAGAGGGAACAAGCGAGAGAGCAAGCGAGAAAGGTAGAACGGCCCGAAGCCACAGGCGGCGGAACCAAGAGGGAGACTTACTGCTTCGAGTCGTAGTCTCGATGGGTTGGGAGGCAAGAAGGGTGGCCGGTATAGAGACACGGCAAAGTATAAGCCAGAGAAAGAGGGATTCCCGTAAGCGTGAGAAAGATAGGGAACGCCAGCGAGCGAGAGAAACGTGGAGAATACGTAAACGAACGAGAAAGACAGAGAGAGACGGTTAGAGGAGAAGCCTGTAGACGCGACGACAGAGACGGGACTAGCGTGAAAGAGCGGGACAGAAGAGAAAGAGAAAAGAGAGGAGAGAGAGGTAGAGACAGAGGAGGAGGGGTTGGAAGGGGGGAGGGGATACCGCCACAGCCTGTCTGTGCCTCTGCTTCGGAAAGTGACTAATGACTAGCCGGCCAGACCTACTCTTCTGCCACCCAACAAGAGAGAGAGAACGAGTGCTGTGTGTTCGGCACTCCGGTGTGGAGCGGCGCGGCACGGTAGAGCCTCTCCCTCCCCTCTCGTCTCTCCTCCTCTCTCCTCTCCTCTCCGCTCATCTCTCGCTAGCTCCACGCCGTCGTCCCACAGAGCCGCGGGTAGGTACACAACGAGAAGAGATATCGGTGAGGTGAGCTCACGCGGCTGTTGTTATCTCGCGGTCCTCGACGACGACGGTCAACCGTGAAAAATGACTATCGCGACGAAGAAATATTTTACGACGGCGTACCCCGCCCGCCCGTACGTACGTACGTACGAACGTACGGACCGGGTACGAGTAGCCGTTATATGCACGTTGCACGCGGTAAAGAAGAAGAGGAAGAAAAAAAGAGAAGGAAAAAGAAGAGAGATAAAAAGAAGGCATACACGGTGCAGCTACTATATACAATACATACGGAAACTCTGTGCGAACCACTCTCTCTCTCTCTCTCTCTTTTTCTTCTTCTTTCTTTCTTTCTCTCTCTTTCGACTCGTGCTTCACATCTTCTATCGAACACCCGAGACGAATCGAATGGAAGAGATTCTTCTTCCTCTGATCGATCTCTTACTCTCTCTTATTCTCTTTCTCTCTCTCTTTCCATGGGTAACGTGGATCCTGAATCCGGATCGGTCGGAACGAAGAGAACCAAGGGAACTACTTTATGCGCCTGCTCTTCCTTCCGTGAGAAGGAGGACCAATCTTCCTACCACTCTTCATGCCGCTACGGCTCCGTTCTCTTCGTTACTTCCGCGCGTGGAATCCCACGCTTGCGGTGCGGACGTCAGAACCGTAAATCCCAGCGAGCTTCCTGGGCTATGGTAGATCGCGGCCCAAGCAGCGTCGTTAATGATAGCTGAAAGGCACTCTTTACCGGTCTTGCCTTCTTTTTTTTTTCTCTCTTCCCCTTCGTCTCTCGCTCTATCTTTCGTTCTTCCCCCTCTACCACCACGAAGAATTTACACGGATATCGTAACCGGCTTCTTTTTAAGTGCAAATTTACCTAATATTAGTCGCGTTAAAGCCGCGGAACGAATGAACGCTCAACGTTACGCTGGAAAACTAGACGGCGCCTATTTATGATACAGTTTATAATACGTTCCTACGTGTCTCTAGAAACTGTTAGAGCCGCACTGACTATGTACTACCACCACCGACCGGGAACTTGAACGATTATTTCCCCCCTCGGGTATTTTATTTATTATTATATTACGGAATCTTACGAACGGTTGAATTATTATTTGATCGTTCGTGAAACCATCGAGAAGTCAGTGGGCGGACAGTCTCTTTCTTTTTTTTTCTTTTCTCTGTCGTTTTGTTCGCACGACGTAGTACGTCATGTATCAGGCGTACGGAATTCTCCGTTCCACTTGCGACGGAACCCGAGCCACGAGCGTCGTGAGAAATGGTAGCAGTATTACCGCACAGAGATCGAAGGCCGCATTACGTCGGGGCCGTAAGCGTAGCGGGTAACTGCTACGAACTTGATAAAGCTCCGACATCTGGGTCGGAGCGCCGTTGCTCAGATAGCTTTCTTCCGCCGCGGC
Source organism: Mimumesa dahlbomi (assembly GCA_917499265.3). Lineage (NCBI taxonomy): Eukaryota > Metazoa > Arthropoda > Insecta > Hymenoptera > Crabronidae > Mimumesa > Mimumesa dahlbomi. The sequence continues at coordinate 2,069,896 of OU824113.1, read as the reverse complement.
TTTCGACGAGGGAACTATTTCTGATCCGAACACACCGCCGCGAACATGTATTTTCAATTTTAACAGAATTCTCTTCCCTGCCCCCTCTATCTTCGAGTATAACATTTCTTTCGAACGGTACAAAATTATTATCCCTTGCAATCTGTTTCGTGTAAAATGAATTTAAAAAACAGACAAAATTCGAATTTCTCGTCGGACGAGAGTCGTTCGAATTTCCGGACGAAAGTTTTTGGCCGCCGGCGAGAAATCGCGGAAACGTCGGCACGCAAAAGCCTGACGGCCCTGTTACGTCGGGGCCGTTAAGAGTACCGAGCCGAGGTAGGTAACGGCTTGGCAAAGCTCCGGCAACTGGATCGAAGCGCAGTTGCACCGTTGTTTTTTCCCTCTCTGATGCGTGTGGTGGGCACTAGCCGCGGTTATATACCACATATATATACACATATATATATATACTAATTATTATAATTTTACCGATCGTGTAATATATATACCTTAAATAATCTTTAACTGGCATTCAACGATCTAATTATTACGCAGGTAGTAAGTAGTACCTATAGTAAGTAGTACCCGTAGTTTATCCCTGAAGAGGGCCAAAATGTGGCCGAAACGTTGGAAATGAATTACTTTAAAGGTTGATTTGCCTTATTAGGATGGTTTACGTAAGTAATTATTAATTTTAATTTTTAATTTTGTCTAATCACTATTTGAATTCAGCCTGCGTAATAATTAGATCGTTGAATGCCAGTTAAAGATTATTTAAGGTATATATATATATATGTATAATTAGATGTAATTAAGCAGCCACCTTATCTAAGCGGCAAGCTTGTTTTCCCTTTCTCTCGCTCACTCAGGTTGTCCCCTCTCTCTATCTCTCTTTTTCTCTGTCTCTCTCAATCTTTCTCTCTCTCTCTCTTCGCGATCTATTTTCCTACGAACCGTGCCCGAGATTTCTCGCGGTTTTTCTACTTGAGAGATAAATCCCCGACCCGTAACCCCAGCATTTCAGTGGACCGCCGCGTGAATCCGACGAGAAATCGTCTGCAGCCGATGTGGATCGTAAGCACGGAGAATGTATACACTGGGGCGAAGGCAGTCTACGGAATATCGAAGGAATTTCGATATTTTTAGAAGAAGAAAATGTGTTCGTAATATCGGAAATATTCGATTCCTCCCGATATTGTTACGTTTTTTTTTTCCTTCCCTCAGTTTTTAAGTGACATTTCCCGGTTTACCGCCTACAGTGTGTAACAATCGTTCCCATATTGTTCTCAACCGTATAGATAAAATACCTTTGATCTATTAAACCTAAAAATTACGTTCTTTCCGACGAATTTCAATAGTTCGACACGTCCGTACGTCGTGAGATAAGCCGCCGCTAATTTACGGATTCGAAATCGACTTATCGTATCTTCTCTCTAACTAAAATATCCGTTCTGCCATCGAATCCGTACGGTAAAAGTGATTCATGCCGTAAAATGATTCGCGATCAATCGCGTATCCCTCGGTTCAGAACCGATCGCGTTTCCACGCCGGAAACGGAGAAGATCTCCTGCCGGCCAGCGGAAGCGGGCAAAGCAAAACCGATCGCAAGACGCAACGATAATCCAGTTTGACGGACTCACCTTGTTGTGCGGTAGCTGTGTAGGCACGTACAGAGGTGGATCCAATCCGGGGCTCGTGACGGCGTGACGACCGATAATCCTATCCGCCGGTTTCGCATCGTATCCTTCCGGTTGTCCAATATGGAATCCTTTGCTCTTCACCCAAAACCGGAACTTACTGTTTTCCGCACTGTTAACCTCCTCGCCCCTCAATGTTCTCAATATACGCGCGTATTTTTTAATAGTAATCGTTTTCGTCTTAGCGAGATCACCATAAGTCTTGATCACCCACGGTTGATAAGCGTTAAACATACCATCGTTTTGAAATTTCTTCGGTAAACCAACACCGTTCTCGGTACTCGTCGTCGTCGTTGTCGTTGTCGTTTGCCCCTGACTCTTTTGCATTCCATAGCCGGTACCGTTGACACCCGCGGAAATCCCAGGAAACGGTATCGGCACCGCGTTCTTCCCGTCCATGGGGGAAGAACCCGTCTTGCCGTTACCAACGTAACCGGTGCTCATGGTGTTCGCGCCGGTCGAATTCAACGAGCCGCCCGTCATGTTCGAGATATCGAGATACGAGACGGACGAGCTCTTGCCGAGATTTGTCGCGTTCCCGACGAAGGTCGCCATCGACGTAGACATGTAGGGTATCGGTGTCGGCATGCTCAGGCTTCCGGCGCAAAGTCCGGCCGTCGGGCTGCCCGTCATGTTTAACCCCGGCACGGAAGCATACGTAGAAACGTCCGACATGTTCGACGTTGCCGGCCAGCTTGTCGACAGGACACCGTTTCCGGTGTTGTTATTCGACGTAACGTCCGCCGTCGTCGACACCGACGCTGATACCGTCGTTGTTTTTGTTTGCGTCGACGACCTGGCGACCGACGCACCACGTCCTTTCGACGGTGTACCATTTTCCTGGATCGTCGTCGACGACGTCGACGAACCGGTCGTGTTACCGTTTGCCGACGAGGAACCGTTGTTACCTTTCGTTCCGTTGGTCGAGGTCCCACGAGACTTTTTCGTCGGCGGCTCGTCCCGGGAACCGTTCATCGAGTTCAAATTACCGTGGGACGGGCTGTTGTTGTTCTCGGACCTTGAACGTTTACTAGACGCACCGGTGGACCCGGACGGCGAATGGCTCGAGGGAGTCGGCGAATTGTTCACCGGCACTCTACGACGTAGACCCATTGTCGCGGTAGCCATTATTTCCACCTATGTTTAGAATCTCGGATCTACCTCCAAATAGGCTGGATGGTACGTTGTTTTTTTTATTACCTCGTACACTTTCTCGTTTTTTTGTTTAATCGTTCACACTATCACCGGTGCACCGAACAACATCTTCGTTCGACGGATCGAATTGAAATAACTATCTATTTGATTTCTCACACGATACCCGACATAATCGTATCACACTCAACAGATTTCTCCTTTTTGAACACTTTTTACAATGTTAACATTCTCGTAACGATCTTCCGACGTTGTCATCGCTGTCGATACACCTCCAGGTTACCGTCATTGGTGAGTCCGAATGTCCTGAGGGTGATATCTTCGCTCCCCGGAAGGGTCTACCTCGAGGGATGCTGCAGGTTTCTGGAAAAGAAAAAAGAGAAGCGAGATGTGACAAGAGGGATTAGCTATGCGCGATTAAGCAGCGGAAACGTTTAAACGAGGGCGCCCGCTAATGGACTACCAGGCGAAGATATAGCTATAGAACAACGTCACTTGGGTAGGGGTAGATTATAACCGTTGGGATATAATATGTGGCTTAAATTCAACTGCGAAATTGGTTCCTCCCGGTTGTACCGTCCGCGGATGGGGTTGGTATACGACGCTGGAAGTTTCGCTGGAAAAATTCTTTGAGTATAAAACATGTTTCGCGAGACAGCTAAGAGCGTACCCCTGGATACGTGGATATGTATATGTGTATACACACACGAAACGGACCTTGTTATACAATCTCGAGTACAGTGGACCGTATACGGAGTGGTAAGAAATTTTTCCGTCATTCGAGCGACACGGATCGACCGCACGGGTAACCGGCATAATGGATTTTCGTAAGACAGGTGTTAGAATGGCAGCGCACACATAGATGGTATGCAATTAGACGCGCGACTTAGGCGGCGTACCGAATTAGGAAACCGGTTATTTAACCAGACACGTACTTCCTTCGCGTGTCGAGTACCACCCCGCCATTTTGAAATATCGTCAAGCATTTCAATAGCCAAAACATCCGACGATGAAGTTTCATCGATAAGACTTTAAATAATCCTTTTGATCGACGTACATGTACATACTTACCTCTCCGGATAAATCGAACGTATATGTTGGTTAGTTTCTGTTTCGTTGTCAATTAACAATAATCTCGTAGACAAATATTCGTGAGATCGTTGTTGTTTTCCCGATGACCGAGATCGATGTGAAACCGAGCGGGATTTTGTTACCGCCGTTTATCACGGGCGATACGAACAATCACAACGAACCGGGGATACATATAGATAGCCCCCGCGTTAGGTAATCGCGAAGTAAACCCACGAGCGGAGACTAATTCAATAAGGCCGGGTCCGACTATTCAACGCGATAGCCCGGTTGGTATAATGAACTCAACGCCGATGTATCCGCGGCTCCTTTAGATAACAGAAACGAAGCAACCCGGGACAATGATACGTTTCGATTTATAACCGTACCAATTTACTTTATTAAAACGTCTCGCCGCCCCGAAAACAATTTTTTCACCGAACGATGCTAATTCATCGTTAATCGTATTTCCACGATGTTACTGATTCCGAACGAAATTTTCTGACGTCCGCGTATGTATTAATATCATCGTTTCGTCGAACATATTCACGTGCGATTACGACGATTAATTGGAATCGATATCGAGTGATGTAGTTGACAGAAAAGATTTCATTTTCACGATATTTGATTAAAGTGAAAAATATTTATTTTATATATATGTATAAAGAATGACACCCGGACGGAGTTGTACGTGATTTCCGAATCCCAAGGATGATCCGTACAGATTTTGCAAGATGTAAAGCGTCAGAGTTTAAGGGAACGATAAATGAATCGAGTCCGAGAAGGGAATTGATGGAATGAGGCCGATAGCCTCGCGCAATGTACCTGCGCTCCTTTAGGTGGCTGAAACGAGGTCTTTAGCGCGGCAACTTAAGATGCTGTACAAGTTATCGTAATTTACATTCCGCATCGTTATCAAACATTCTACGTAAGAATGAAAATTAAGGAACATCGTTGCGAGACAGCCGGGAGAAACGACGAATCATCAAAACGTTCACCCTATCCACCGGTACGTGTGTCTTGGAACACCGACACATTTACAAAACATCATACACGGTCTCGAATGATCTTTACCATTGTTACCACGAGCCACGAGAACATCAATGAATCAAAATTAAGGAGGACAATGACAAGACAAACCGAAGGGACCGAATTAACGTATCCCACAGTAGTCTCGACCACATATCCTAATCATAGCAACAAATTCTTATTAAATCTCTCATTACAAGATTCTCCACTTCACAAAAACTCCCCAAACCAAATTCCCAATTAAATAACCCCCCATACAAGATTCTTCTCCAACCAATCCCATATACGAAAACTCTCCAACCTAAAACGACGGTCCCAAAATAAATAAGTCTTTTAATAAAAGAAGTTCCCGGAGGGGGGTGGAGTGAAATCAATGGGGTACCGATGATACCACGTTCATCCGTAGAATGCCGGATATAATAGCCAGAGCGTAATATATCCGCGCTCCTTTAGGTGGCAGAAACGGGGTCCTCGGGACGACGGGTTGTCTCGGCTTAAAGCCGCACACAAGTCACGTACTGGCATGGGACCACCAAGTATTATGGCGCGTCCTCTACCCTGTCACCTCTCTCTCTCTCCCTCTCTCTCCCTCCCTCTACGTCGGCCTTCTCCAGGCCCGTCATATACATATTACGCGGCGTATAATGTGGGTGCCGCTCGCACACCGAGCGGCCCGGTGTCACGCTACGTGCTTCCTGCCCGCAGGCCATGGTGTGACAAAAGGCCTTATGTCCGCCCGCTCGTGGAACACTCGTGATCGCAATGTGTAATCAAGCTCGCATGGCCACTGTATTACCACGTACACCTACCGTATGTACGTGCCTGCGTACGTACGTGCGTGCGTGAGTAAGTGAGGGAGTGCGTGTATATATGTATGTACGCGTGGTTTTGTGGGTGTGGATGTGTGTGTGTGTGTGTGTACGCGGGGGCACACGCACGTGAACAGAGGGGTTTCGGTTATCCGTTTCTCGCGCAGGACACAACCCTCCTTCGGTCGATCGGTTTCGCAACGAAGTCTCTCTCTCTCTCTCTCTCTCTCTATGTCTGTCTCTGTCTGTTGCTCTTTCTTTCTCTCGGTCTGTCTCTCTTTCTCTTTCTCTTTCTCTCTCTCTGTTTCTCTATCCCGGGCTATCGTCGCGTTGAACCGCTTTCGTGGCCTGCTTTTTACTCGATTTACTCTTACATCGTTAGACCGGACAAAACGGTTCTCCACGAATGGCCGATCGCGAGACGGGAGGATTCCTTTTACGCGAGACGCGGTTCGTCTCCTTCTTTTCTTTTTTTTATATTCTCTCTACTCTTCTTTTTTTTTTTAGTCTCTTCTTCGGTCTTTCCGCGTGATTATTCTTCAGAGATACAGCTCGCTTTTTTCGTTTTTTTTCTGCTTCTTCTTCTTCTTTCTCCAGTTTCTAACCCCGCCGGGTTCGTTCCCCGTCCGTCGATCGACGGAATTAGAAAATCCGCGGCGCCGCGAACTTTTGCGCCGATGGGAAACGGGAATTTACGAGCGAATTAGAATAGAAAGTAGATTAGATATTTAACGGAGAAATGTTTTGCGCTCGCCGACTACGAGATCTTTGACGGATCTATAATCGATTCTATCATATTTACCTATCTCTTGTAAGTGTGCACGAATTAGAGAAGAACATAAAATCCCTTTGTCCGTGTCGATGTGATTAATTCACGGGAAAGCATCGGTGTACCTCCAACATTTGCACGGACGTCTCTGTACGACCTTTCTTTTTTTTCCTTCATTTTCTTTTCCTTCTTTTCCTTCCTTTTTTCTGTTCACCGCTCGAATCTAATTCCCCGCGTGCGGACGCCTCCAGTGGTACCCGTTAGACTACGGAGAAAACGTCGAAGACCCCGATCCCAAGTGGCAGTAAGTTGAATTCCCAAACGGGCGGGTGTGGCGACCGTCCCGCAACGGGCACCGAAACGGATGCCGCTATCTCCTCTGTCACTACCACACAACTCCCAACGGTTCTCTGCCACGACTTTTAACCACGGGAGAATTTTTCTTTCGACGACGAATAAAATTAATCGCGATTCCGTCTGGCACGGGAATATATAAAAAGCGGCCGACTATGTCGCGATGGAGAAGGGGGGGGGGGGGGAGAAAAAAAGAAAAAGACTTGCGAAATATGAAAAATATGTAAAAAAATGCTTCACGCCCACTTTACCGGCAACTTGTAACTTTATCTGTGACTTATGCGGTAAAGTGGGACGGTGTCACTTTTTTTTTCTCTCTTTTTCTCTTTTGAGAATCAAGTTGAACACTCGTGAAAAGGTGTTCCGCGTTTCGAGGGCGAAGTTATCGGATAGTTTTTTCGAATCGACGAGGGAGGGAATGTTTAAAATTGTCGCGCGATTAGAGTGACGTGTGATAACGATTTTAGAGTTTCAAAGGGACGGATTGACTCGGGAAAATATTTTACACCCACGGTTACGTTCTGTCACTATCGTGTCAGTTCGGTCGCACCACCGTCGAACGGGCTCGCGACACTTTTTGTTTTCCGGGGGACGAACAAAAAAAAAAATCACGCGTGAAACGTGTTTACGTTTAATCGAGACGCGAATCGCGGGCACGTTGTCGGCGTGAAAATAAAAAGTACGCTTTGACTTTGCGCCGCGAAATGCTAATCGTCGTCGACGCACCGTACGATTTCGACTTTATCCGTTAAAAAAAGAAAACAATTTCGTCTCTCAGATATAATACGCGTGTCGGCGAAACTCGTACGATAACCTGTCAAAGAAGACAGAACGGGAATCGGCAAAAGAAATCATTCGCACGCATTCTACTCACCATCGGTCGTCGAGGGAAACGTCGAAATAAAACACAAACGAACGGATCCAGCTATCGCACGTTCGTCTTGTTATTCACGAGTAACAAAAAAAAAAAAGCAACGAATCCGTCTGTACGCGCGACGACGATTCTGTAAGACTTTAACGAGCACCAGCGGCGGCGGCAGCGGCAAAAAAAAAACTGAAAAAAGCGCAGCCGCGGTAAGTAGCGCACGTACAATTACCGCCGCCTTTTCAAATCACCACGGAGTTATCGGCGACGCGGCTGTCACGTACTTGAAATTACAAAAAAGAAAAAACGACTTCCAAAGAACTAACAAAAAACCCAGACGAAACGGAACAACGAAACAAAAAAAGAAACCACACTCACTGTTTGCATCCAAACACGTCCGTACGTCGCGACGACGTTCCTTAGACAACGACGACGACACTGCCGATACGTTTCGTACGTCACGAGCACAAAGACGAGACAGAGAAAGACAGAGAGAGAGAGAGAGAGAAAGATCGTAGAGCCACCGTGTGGCACACGAGTCGTTAGCGAACAGTTGTACGTAGACGGGAAGAAAAAATAAATAACGCGAAAAAAAAAGAACCCCGAAAAAAACAACGAAGAGAAAGACGAAACACTCGGGTTATAAGGCACACTGTCACCAACCTGCACGAGAGAGCACAGTAGCGGAGCGTTAGCTCTCCTGAATCCTCACGTATCCACCGTGACGATCCGTGCGTGCCGCATGTCCACGTTCCGAAAGTGTCACCTCCCTCTCCACGGAGTCGGCACAAACGTACACCGGCGAAGATCCGTGAAAGGAGGAAGAAGAGGCGAGAGACCGGGCAACCCAGTCGCGGTTGGACGATGTCGGTGGCGCGCACTTCTTCTCTCTCCCGGCTATACGGTTCTCGTCTCTTTTCTTTTTATTATTTTCCTTTCTTCTTGCGTGTCTCTCTCTCTCTTTTTTTTCTTTTTTATCTCTTCCTCTTCTTCTTCTTCTTCTTCTGCTTCTTCGGCTTTTTATTCTTCTTTTGCTTCTTCCTTTCCTTCTTCTTCTTTGCTTCGACTGCTTCTTCTTCTTCTTTTTTATTTATTTATTTTCTTTTTCTTCCTCTCTGTTCGTTATACTCTTCCCCATTCGGAAACCACCGAGCTAGCCACGTTCGACGTCGCGCGGCGGCAACGAGCCGAGTATAGGAAGAGAGCAGCACGACGTGTCCGCGAGACGGAAAGGAAAAGGAGCGCGCGCGCTCTCCGTGCAAAAGATGAACAAGGAGGCGAGTAGGAGCAGATGCCGAAGGAGGAAGAGGGAACGAGGAGAGAGAGAAGTATAAGGCGGAGAAGGAGGATGAGGAGGTGGAGGAGGAGGTGGTGGCAGTGGTGTGGCGGAGGAGGAGGAGGTGGAGGAAGACGACCGAGCGACGGTGGCGGCGGCGGCAGCAGCAGACTCGGTTGACTCGGTGGCCAAGCGGTATCTCACCCGCGAAAAGCGTCCCGCGATCAGGTGACAGGCGGGAGTATACACCGGCGTTACTCGTTAGAGCGAGAAAGAGAAGGCCCGACGGAACACGAGAGCAGCCGAGGGTGAGAGAGAGGGAAGAGAGGTAGGAAGAGAGGTTCGGAGCGGTGCGCTCGGCTCTCTCGTGGAACGAAGACAGAGGGACCGAGTCGCGAGTCGTGGAGTAGATGTGGTGCTGAGAGGTAGAGGGACGTGGAGACGGCGGCGGGGTTACCAGGAGGAGGAGGGTGGGAGAGGGAGGGAGGAGGAGGTTAAACGCGCCGAAGAACCGAACGAACGATAGAGAGGGGAAATAGACGGTTGGAGGGAGAGAAAACGATAGCCGGCGCTCACCGCGGTGCTCCGAGTGCGACTGACGGCGACAAAAGGACGGGGCAATAGAAGAGGAACTACCGTGGATAGGGATGCTTTTTTTTGAAAAAAATACAAACAACAAAAAAGAAACGCAGTAGGAGAAGAAAAGGAGATAAATGATAAAGGAAGGAAGGAAACGGACAACAACAGCGACAACGACAAGAACAAAATATCCTCCAGGAGTAAGCGAGCGATAGGAACCGTTCGAGTAAGATCACGCGCGTAAACACAAGTCGGGGAGAGTAAAAGGGAACGGCGGTGGAAGAAAACGTGGTATAGGAAAACCCGGTGTATAGCGGTAGGTATGTGATGCGCGACTCGGTGGGTCGTCAGGGTAGAAAGAGCGTGGTGCGCGCGCCCTCTCTCTTTCTCTCTTTCTCTCTCCTCGTGGGGGAAGTCGGGTTAGAGGGAGAGAAGGGCTCCCTGATCGCTTCTGAGTGCAAACGGTTCGGCGTGCGGTGGGACACTGGCAGGCAGTCGGGCGGGCGGCTGGCTGAAACTGCTGTGGATAGCGGGTGGCGAGCGGTGCGATACTCCACGGGACGGGACGGAACGGGACGGGACGGGACGGGACGGGCCGAGAGCCGGGCCGGGACCCCCGTCCATGTATAAACCCACACAATCGTCCCCTACCTCACGCGCGCACACACACCCGTCGACGGACGCGCCACGCAGAGAGCGCGACGTACACAGCTATAGGTCTCACACGGATAGTGAGTCAGGCAGCCAGCCAGCCAGCCAAGCAGGCAGGCATGCAGGCAGGCAGGCAGGCAGACAGGCAGACAGGCAGGCAAGGCAGGCAAGGCAGGCAAACGGGCGGGCAGGGCAAGCTTGGTGTACGAGCCTCGCCACGTTACTACGCCAACGGCATTGCCTGCCCTCGGCTCGATTCGGTCTCACTCGTTTACCCGGGTATTACGATATCGCTATCTTTGTCAGCCGTCTATATACCCCTCTATCTTTATCGCACCAGGGTAACTCGTCTCTCGACGGTGGTTTCTCTCACTTTGTTCTATGCCGGCTACCTCCCCCCGCCCCCCACTCCATCGCCTAACTCTACCTCCCTTTCCTCCTCTCGTCGTACCCCCCTCTTCCTCCCTCCTCCCTCTCAACCCCCCTCTCCACTCTGCCTCACTCGTTTCGAGCCGATGCTCTCTTCCGCAAGCGCGCACGATCCGCCTCTCTTTTTCTACATCGTTTCTCCTTCTCTCGGATTCTCGCCTTTTCTCTCTTTTCCTCTTTCGCGCCGCTCGGTTTCCTTTTTCTCGCCTTTATCCATCCGATACCACCGCTATCTCGGTCCTTTTCCCCTACCCGGTATCGGCTTCTCTTTGTCGTTCACGTCGGGGATCGGTCTTCGTCGTTTTGCAGAAGTCTCGCTCTTTCTCTCTTTTTTTTCCTCCTTCTCTCACTCTCTCTCTCTCTTTCTCTCTCTGTCTCTCGCTCTTTCCCTCTCGTACTTTTTCCACTCGATCCTCGTCACGCCGCCTATCTCGCTCTCCGTTCGACCACCGTTCTACCCGTCTCTCTCTCCCGATCGCAGTCACGGGTCTCTCTTTTTAGCACGCGCACGCTCGCCCACACCGAAGCGGTAGCATATCGTAGGTCCGCCTGCCTACCGGAGCTTTTCAGAGCTCGACGAAGAGCGGAGGCCTGAAAGTATAAGAGAGAACGGGCGCGGAGAGCGCGAGAGACGGAGCGACTGGGAAGCGGGAAAAAGAGACCGGCGGAGAGCAGAGTAAAAGAGAGAGAGAGAGAGTGGGAGAGTGAGTGCGAGAGAGAGAGACACGACCACGGGGATGTAACGGGTGTGTACGGAACGTCGGCACGACGACCGGGGGCGCCCTGTTCACGAAAATTTTTCGCCGCCGCTATGCTCGCCTCGGGATGAATTTCGGGGATCCTAGATCCCGAGGTGGAAATTGCTTCCCGGAGAAATTGAATTTCACGATAACGCGAATCGGTTCCACGGGTTTCTACGCGGAACGGAAACGCTCGGTTAGGTTTTGTGTTTCTCGCTCGACGTACGTACGTACGTACGTGCATACGTACGTGTACACACAACTTCGTCCAACTTGACGGTCCGTGTGTGTGTGTGTGTGTGTGTCTACACGTCTACGTACATGTACACCGTGTTACGCGTATGTAAATCCGTGTGTCGCGTCGCCGAGTGGAAAAAGGCCACGGGGCGTTTCTTTTCGAACTGTGTGGCGCGAAGTAAAGGTAAAAAAAAAAAGAAAAATGAGAAAAAAAATGTGTATCCTCGCGTTAAAACGAATCTCGTCAGCCGTGACCGTACGCAGATCTCGTAATGTAATTCGTTGAACGGTACCGGACGACATCGGAAAACATAAAACGAAACCGGTCGTTTTGCTATCACGGTCGCCCTGTGGCGGAGGGGGAGGGTGTGGGGGAGGGGGGGACGAGCACCGTCGGCAACGAAATCGCGCGACGTATCGAAGCCCCCCCGGTACTTTTGGGAATTCGTCGCAGTGCTTCCGATCGGGGGCAAGACGCTTAGCTATTCCAACAAAGTATTTCCTACACATAGGTAGAGGCAGAGCAGTCGGTGAGTCTCCGAAGTTGCCTTAATCTCGATTCGCCTCTCTCTCCCGTCACTGGAAACGACAGACTTTGAGGGTGACTTTGCGCGCGGAGAAGAGAGCGACAGAGAGAGAGACAGAGAGAGAGAGAAAGACAGAGAGGGAGGGAGAAGGAGTGAGGAAGCGAGAGGGAGAGAAACGAGGAGAAGACGATACGAACGTCGACGTCCGCTGGAAAAGGACAAGGATAATACAGCGAAGAAAGAGTGCGATAGACGGAGAAACCGTGAGACGGAGCGAAAATGCGAGTCAGAGAAAGAGAGAAAGAGAGAAAGAGTAAGAGTAAGAGAGAGAGAGAGTGAGAGGCAAGAACCAAAGGAGAAAGGAAAGACAAAGAAAGACGGATACCTGGAGTCGTAGCAGCAAGCGCACAAAGGAATGCTCGAAATGGCAAAATATAGCGTCTAGAGCTGAATATATATGACTTTGGGCCCGCATCTCTCCGTGGAGAAAGACCACGGCGTAAGTAAAGCGAAACCGCGGGCAGGCACCGTTTGCCGCCACCGCGGCCCTTCATGGTTTCAGCTTGTACGCTTTCGAGGGCAGCGAACGCATTCGTTTCAGGTTACGGCGTGTGATTGTCGCCTATGAAAAGCCGGCCGATATGTCGAAAACGGTACGTGTATAAACGGTGCCGTCGGTGAAAGACAGAAGCGGTTACGGTGGAAAAGAGAGACGAGAATGGTACGAAGGGTGGGACTGTGTTGTCTGACAGAGAGAGAGAGAGAGAGGGGGGAAGAGAGAGTGAGATAGAGAAACGAATGTACGCAGTGGGAGGGCGGTACCCCTTAACACCGGGCACGAGGCAAAAAGGGGTCCAGCTGCGTTCTATCCTTGTTTGGACTGCTCCGAAGGGAGTCCAGGATTATTAAAATGGTGAAGGGGGAGGGGTAGCTTTCTACTGTTACGGGTCCGCGGCGGTATAGCCTGTGCTACGAAACCGGTAACCCCCCATCTTCCTGTACCTTCTCTTTTTATCCCTTGATCGTTCTATCCTGCTCTTTACCCTCCTGATTCGGTATTCAAGTTCGAGTTGCGGTGCATGCTCGATGCATAAAATGCCCCCCTACAATGATACCAATCAACTGTGACACCCGTGCCACGAGAGAAAATCTCCCCCCCCCCTCCCCCTCACTCTCCGCCAATCAGGTACGCTTTGATGCCGAGCGACAAAAATTTCCTATTAATTCGATCGATATCGAGACACGTATAATATTTCCAGGTGAGTCTCGCCGTCGTTCCAATTTACACGAAGACATATTGTTGCGAATCGCTTTCACCCTCGTGGGGGATATACATATGTATATGTGTATGTATAAGTATATGTATGTACACCTTTTTTCCTTTTTCATTTCACGCCACGGGGTGCCGTTAGAATTCATAGAAAGAGATTAGCAGCAATTATAATATGCGAAGCTCTTAGAGACCGATGAAGTAAGTAAATTAGAAGACGCGGGAAAGTCAGGTGTAATAAGATACATTGAAGGTCTCGACTTAATGACCGAAGCATCCTTCGTGGTAATTCATAAGAGAAATGTACGACCCTTCAACACCTTGCGGCTTCTTGAACACCTTGCACATTGCTGACACAAAGAATCCACAAGCACGTGCAGTCCGTCCCTTAGGGACGAGTTACCTGCGAGGTTTAAGGATTCTAATACTTTGTTTAGGGTAGGCCCATTGTCGAGTGGAAAAGTTTAAATGAAACTATTAGAGGACCGCCACCTAGGTATGTACGAACGTCCCGGATGATGGTCCCGCATTGTGAGACTGTCTGTGTTTTGTCCCACTCGAAGATGTGCGAAAACAGTGAATTTCAGTGGAAAAAAATAATAGTTTTGTATAGTTTTCTTCTCTGACGTTTCAACAGCTTTTTAAATATCGATACGGGACTTGTACCATTGTATTTAAAGTGAATTTTTGTGGCGTTTTCATGTATACATTTTTTATTTTTCGAGAATTTAATTTTTCGCAAAAAATTGGGGTTCCCAATTTTTAAATCTTCGTTTTTCATTCGCCATTTTTACAATTTTCTAGATATTAACGTGAATCTTTGCCGGGCGTGTTCCGCTTGAAATTCCGCGTCCAGAACGTGCTCGATCATATTTTTATCTCGAAAATTGTGGAAATGGCTAGGGAAAAACGAAAATTGCAGAAAATCCTGACCTAGTAGCTTCGTATTTTTGCGAAAAATTGCAAAATTCGAAAATTGTTTTTTTCTACCCGTTCACGACGTAGAATTTCGCGCCAAATACAGTGGTACAAAACTCGGATCGACATCTCGAAAATTGCGGAAACAACGAGGGGAAAAACGAAAATGGAAAAAATTCGAAAAATCAAATTTAAATTGTACATCCCATAGGAAATTCACCGTAGAACCCATTGGTGCGGGTCCCGCGTCGATATCTCTAAAATTCTTTAAACGGCGTCCAAAAAACTGCCAAAAAATGCAATTTTATTGATTTCCGCTTCGGTATCGCGTCGAAATAAATAATTTCCGACGGGCGCGGTGCATGATATCGACGCAGAATTTCATGCCGAACACGCTCGTGAATGATTCAAATCGATGTCTCTAATCCCGTCGAAATGACGGAGGGAAAGCTACAAAAATTTCCATGCGTTTTTTCTCCCAACAGAATTTTCCAGTTTTCGTCAAAAAGTCACCTCCCACCCCTCTTTAATCTCCCTCTCCTTCACATCTCCCATAAACTTTCTGTTTCAACCAATAGAAAACTTAATATATCTCAATATTATTTACAACTAAAATATCAACAAAAAGATTCTTAAAATTACGAAAGTTTAATAAATTTCATAATTGATTAGAAATCCCTAATCATCCTTCCTAATAACCACCTTGTAACATCCACAAAAAAAATTAAAAATCTAATAAATCTCTCAACTTATGAAAAATCCCTCATCGTCCTTCCTAATAACCACCTGCTACACGTATCCGTGTCATATCAAACAACAAATATCTCAAGGTATACGTACGTTACGAATCACCTTCGCGCAGCGATCGAAGCAGCTCGCCCGGCGATCTTCGGTGTCCTGAATCCACGGTGTATAATCGCGCGGAAACGGTTCGCAAACAATTCCATCGCTGTCGGTGCGGCGTCGCCGGTTAAGTCCGTAGATCCCGGGCCGGTAGTTTGTCCCGGATGCAAGGGGGTTGCGGGTCCGGTCGACGAAGCCGACGGCGGTCGCCGACAGTTGCCCACACAGACGACGAAGTAGGGATCAACGGTAACCACCACCTCCCCGTCGCTAATTACATTCTCCTCGCGCAATCACGCTCGCGTTTATACACTTACGCTTATTCGTGAGTATCGTGTCCACCGATACGGGACGACGGAGAACGTATACACACACATACACACGTGGAGAAGACCCGTTCACCAACACAGAGACACCCGGGGAACGTCGTTACGTTCCATCCACACGTTTCCTGGCCGCGGTCCAATTCTCTCGGCAGATTAAAAGCTTCTTGGCTATCGTTCGTGGCTCCCGTGGGACTTCCTCGTGGACGTTCGCAAAAGCGTGCTGCTGCACACCTCGTCCGCTGGTTCCTTCTCGAAGGTCGATGTGGATCGGCCCGTCAACCTTCTCGCGTTGCCCTTCCACCTTCGTCTCGTCCTCGTCCCGTCCTCGTTTCGGCAACGACGTGTGCCGGACACGTACACTGGCGCGCCAACCCGGTGCACGCACACACACACACGGAGGAGTTTGCGCGCGTGTCAGACCCCACACGTGGGGGCTTTCTCCGGATCCCCCCGGTGCTACGTCGCACGGGCTCCGGCGAGACCTGAAAACTCGGAAACACCTCGGGAACTTTATGTAACTATGGCCGACGACGTGCGTTCGCACGCACCGGTCGCTGGAATGAACGTCCGGATACGGGACCGTGTTCTCGCGGTGTTGTTTCTCTGAAGGAAATTGATTTTCGAACGACAATGAGATAGTATATGTATGTATATGTATGTATATTTGTATATGTATGCTATGTATGTATATTTGTATATGTATGCCTATGTATGTATATTTGTATATGTATGCTATGTATGTATATTTGTATATGTATGTCTATGTATGTATATTTGTATATGTATGCTATGTATGTATATTTGTATATGTATGCCTATGTATGTATATTTGTATATGTATGCTATGTATGTATATTTGTATATGTATGCCTATGTATGTATATTTGTATATGTATGCCAATGTATGTATATTCGTATATGTATGCCTATGTATGTATATTTGTATATGTATGCTATGTATGTATATTTGTATGTGTATGTACTTATCAGTTTATATTTATTAGTTTATTAGATCGTATTGATAGCCGGAAATATGAATTTAATTGTTGATATAGTACTGATAATCGATAATAATTTCTCTTAGTATAAATCGTTACCGTAAGCGGATCGTTCGATCGATCAAGTTTCTCAAACCTCAACCCACAAGATCGAAATATTAATTATGATTTCAAAATCACCGTAAGAGATCCGCGAGTATCGAGTAGACCGATTTTAAAAATCGCTGGAAGATTCAACGTTTACGAGCAATGCACGCGGACCGTTTCGATTGCGACGCCACGGCGTCGGTTCGACGCGCGAGGTCCGTGGAAGTTGAAATACTTTGACGGTTTATGCGCCAGGGACGGCGGCGCATTTATATGCACGATTGCACGCAGATATCGAACCACCGGCTATCCAGTGGCGTGAAAATCGACGTTTTTTTTTTCTCTCCGTCGTCGTTCTTTCGTATCGCGGGGAGCTTACTTCCGACGTCGCGATATAAAATACAAACCGGTGGTGTACCTAATTCCGGGGCACTAGCCGGTGTAATTAAGTATTAATTTCACCGCGGCCCGGGCAAGATCGAAATATAAATTGCGCCGGGAATAACTTCCAACGTATTTATCCGCGGGAACGACTATTTCGAGCAAACCGGCGGAGAGCCACCAATTTTCACGTTACCCCGGGGTTTCACCCCGATGGGAAAAACGAACGACGTCGAGCCGACTCGCGGAAAATTTTCGCGCGCACTAGGTACCAGGAAACACGGTTTTCAACGGCGAGGATACCTTCGAGTCACGCGCACCTTTACACGCGTGACACCACCGTGAGACTACGTCGCAGAGGTTCCTCGTTTCCGGGTAACCGGCGACTTCCTGGTGGCAAAGTGACGGAAGAATCCGCCCGCGCGACGAACGACACACGAAGGTAGAGGAAAATGTTCGTTTTTCTAAGATTATTTCGATAATCGAAATGATATCTATTTTTATTTTCAAAAAAATTTAATTCGAGTGAAAATCAAACGTTTGCGACGAACGATTGTGTTGCACAAGAAAAAACATACGCGTCCCGTTTGGATACGGGTGATATAAATATATTCGTCCTTCGGCCGCGGGAAAATACGACGGAAAGAAAGTGAAGAAAATGAAAGAGGCGCGAGAATAAAGTGAAAAATCACTGAACTGCGAGCGGTTGACGTATAGCTTAGTAGCTACCGCTAACTGCTCAACGTATAACCGGCTAATTACGTTAAGATGGATTACTTGGAAAGTATATTTCAGTTTAACGAATTGGCTTAAAGTAACAAGGTTCGAGTAAAGAACCGTTTTAAAGCCGATGTACGCGTTAAACGCAACGCCCCGGCCGACGTCGACGTACAGTTTCCACTGTGCGCGGTCGTCCTAAATAAACGGTACCGAGTTAATAAATTAACGGTGATAACGAAAGGAAAGCTAATTACCAAGCCGGAGAACGAAAGCGACAAAAAAAAAGGAGAAGAAGAAACGGAACGATAAGACAGGGTGAAGATCAGCTGTTCGACAAATAGATGTTACACCGGGTCCGTAGGAAACGGATGGTAATTAGTTAAAGCGACGGAAACGAATGAATCGACCATAAAACTCGTTGTTTACGATGGTAAATGAAGCGAATCATTTAGGGAATATGAACATCGGTCCGTTTCCAAGTGAACTATTCGCCACGTGCGTATTAACGAATCAACTATATCCCTTCGTATCGAGCTAAACGATACACATAGGAAATTAGCGTGACAAATTTGCATTCGCATATATAACGAGAAAGATTACACACGCACATGTGTAAAATTGCTCGTTACGTGCAAAGTATTTGTTCGTTGTTTCTCTGTCGTAATAAGAAAAAAAATCATTCAGATAGATACTCTAACAATACGATCAAGTATTCGAAGAGTATAAATCTGAATTTTCCGTTCAAACGAAAAAGAAAAAAAAAATCACGAAACACTCTCAACGTATTTGCCGCGGAATCACTCAAGGGCCACTCTTCGACGGTCACGATTCCCTTTCGTCGGATCTTTCCCTTTTACCGACGGACGCACGCGGTGCGTATCAATTACTTATAAATTGAGGTAAAGGGTTCGACGATAATTCAATCGACCGTAGGCCCTTGTGTGTCTGCAAAACGGGGGCTGGTACACCGTCAGACGTTCTCGTAACTGGGTCAGTTGGAATGTCAATTAGACCAGCGAGGCGTAATAATAGCCGCGTGGAAAATCGGTATCGCTTTTGGCGTCGCGACGCCGCCGCCGTCGCCGCGTATTATCCCAAGTGACGTCGAACACACTTTCCTTCGGCGAAAGATGAAAAGCACAACTTCGTTTCGCGTCACTCCTTCGGAAAAACGTACGAAAGCTGCGATGCGTCTTATTGCTCGACGATTGCGAAACTGAACGTAAAAATCATTTTTCCCTTCCGTCCTGCCTTACCACTGACTAAACCGATTCCTTCTTTCCCCCCTCTCCCCTCTATCTTTTGCATCGCTCTGGTCCTTTCATCGGATTCTACGATTCGCGTAACCACTGGACCAGTTTTCGTACAACTCCGGCTGGCATTCTCACGGGACGGGAGAGGGATGCTGAGAACTGGACAACGGTCAAGCGACGTCCCGTTCCTAGCGACGACGACGAGGTGGACACCGCTAAAAAAGGGGGGAGAAGAGGGGAAGGGGGGAGGGGAGGGGAGGGGAGAGATGTTCACCATCAGCCAGTGTTATGGTGTAGGGGTTGAATCTTTCCGAGGATCGGAAAGGGGTTTCGAGAGAATGATTCTGGTTTGATCCGTAGGGATGGTGTACTACCGGCCCTCGCGTGAGAAAGGGCCGTCAGATTCGACCTCTATCTCTCCTCTCACGAGCGGAGGGACCGCTTCCGCTTGCAGCGTTGATGCCACGATCGAATAACTCTTTGGCCGGCTTCCTAAAACTCGCCGGATCTCCCCCGGACGAGGAGAAAGTCAGGGGGTGAGTTTCGTTGGTAATTGCTCCCTAAATTTCGTCGCAATTAGATCACGGGGCTTGACGAGCCGTAACGATATCTCAGACTTCGAATCTCTTTCGTGTTCTCCTTCTTCATCTTCTTCTTCTTCGTCTTGTTCGACGTCATCGTCTTCTTCTAGTTTCGTTTCGTCGTCTGCCTGATATCGATTATCACGAGTTTCTATAAAGATGTACAATTTCCGTGGAGGGGAAAACTCGCCCGGTGTATCTTTTACGTTCCCTGCGAACGATAACGAGGACGATTATTTTATTGTCCGCTAATTGACATTTAACAACAAAAAAGGGAGAGACTATCGGGATGATAAAAAAAAACAACAAGTGAAAACGTGAACCGTAATCGCGGGAACGTTGGTATTAACTAAAAAAAAAAGAGGAAAAAAGAAAAAAAGAGGCTTGCCGGCGACGTGTAAATGAAATTAACGGACTCCACCGAAAATCGTTCATATTTTCCAATTGGTTTTACGAGCGAGCGATCAATGCGGCGCGATGAAAAAGGGAGTGAGAGAGAGAGAGAGAGAGAGAGAGAGAGAGAGAGAGAGAGAGAGACAGACAGAGGGAGAGAAACAAAAAGAGAGAGCGAAAAAAAAGAAGGAATTGGGAATTAAAAATGGTCGCGCGAATTAAGTCGACGGCTATGGCCAGAGAAAGAATTACCCGGCATTGTTCCGCTCCCGGGTTACCCTCCGGTGAAAACAAAGAGAGAACGAGGGGTGGGTTGGCGGCAGCATGGCCACGCTTAATTCTAAATTCGGCACTAATAACGACCGGCCCGTATTTCGTTAGCCCCTGGGAGATTAACGCTCCGAGAAACGATGGCCTAATGGTACCGTGCACGCGGAATTCGAATAATATTTACCTTCGGCACGACGCATGACCACCTAAAGTCTCCTGGGAGCGGCTAATGCGATTGGATTCGACGTATGCATACACCGGGCTGATAATTATCGCCTATAAAAGACGTTTTTTTTTAAACGACAACGAGAATCACGTTGCATCGGATGTCAGTGGATCTTTGTATTTCAAATTTTCTTTTTTTTATCAGAAAATACTACGTATCTGTTAGATTTCACGAATTTCATGAATTTCACTTGAAAGCAAAATAGTTCTCTTTTTGTAATAAAAAGAAAATCAAATTTCCATTAAGAGTGATTAGTTGATCAACCAACGAAATAATTCTAACCTCTTTACACCCATGAACAGATGTGAACGTTTAGTTTTTTAAATATTATAGTTACTGTCAATAATAAATAGACTGAAATTATCACTACAGATTATTCACTACAGAATCCCTCAATTTCAAATCCCTTAATTTTCTTGGTTTGCCTGCACTGGTAATGAGATTTTTATTTTATAAGAAATAATCCTAAACGTCCACATATGTGGCCAACGGCGTGAAGAGGCTAAACTTTAGAATCTAAAGTATGAAAAACCAGATAAGCTCCTTTTGAGACGCTTAAATTAAATTAAACGACACATCAGCTCGCTTCCGTTTCCTTTTTTTCATCTTTTTTTTTTTACCGCCAGTGGATTCCCTTACGTCGCGGCGCGACTGCGAGTACTTAATCGCGTACGAAAACAACCGGGGGATCTCGTAACGGACGATTGGCCGACACTCGACGGTGTCACGTCGCGTTCGATCGGTCGGCCGTTTTCTTCACGTGTTGTCCGCCGAAGGAAACGGTAGTCGGGCGAAGGATCGTGCCTCCACGCCGGCGATCAATCACTGTCAAACCCGTGACACCGCGGTGAGATCACCCGGGGACCCCGTGTGCCCCTTGTTTCCACAACCTCAGAATCTGTCCGATACGATCGAGAGGAGGAGTCAGCCGTCGATCGTACGATCGATGAAAAGACGAACGAATGGAATTCCGGCCGGTTGGTCGCCGCGACGACTACGTCGGCGTACCGATGTCGACGATTATGATTTACGACGTAGAGACACGAGCCGGGTTGATTAATTTTAATTAAAACACGAGGCGTATTAAATCGGTGGTTAGGTGACACCGATTGATAAGTGGAAACACACCGACATCGGTACTTGGTAATTAAAAGGATGGATATTAAGGTGTTTGTTTATTAAAATGATATTAATGGTTTTTTTTTTTTGAAAATGAGTACGATGGTTTGATATATTTTATTTTGTAAGATTTATGTTGGTTGATTTTTAAGGAATCGTTGGGTAGGATTTCCAAGTGAGTAGTGAAGCGAACATTTGGTAATGACCGTGTTTTATTTTTCTACTGCTGTTCTCCATAGGAGTACGGACCACGAAAACTGAAGAAGGCTTCCACTTATACGAGCGACGACGAAGGATTACCGACGAACCCGAGAACGACGGGATTTCGAAGAGGATCGAAAGAATTTTTCCTTGACATAGATGTCGGATAAAGAATCCTGCGGAGCCGGATCGGGCGAAACACACGCGAGGATATCGGTTTTTCTATTTTCATTCTTCTCCAGCACTCTCTGTGTTTTCTCCTTTTTTTTATTATCATTTCTAAAAGCGAAAAACGTTATCCGCGAAAGTTGTTCTACTATCCTCGTTACGAATTATCGTCGATATATCTGTAACGTGCCAGGATCGGAATTTGTCCGATTGAAAATTTCGAAGTTTCGCCCAGAAACCCCCTCGCCGGACCGAGAAAATGAAATTCCATATTACAGAATTTCTATTTCTTCATCGATGAAAATTCTATCGCTCTATCGATCGACGTACGAATCTCGATAAGACGATTATCACGCGGGACGTAAATCTACGATACGTTCGTAACGTATTCCCGTTATCGATGTCGATTTCATCCGTTAATAACAACCACTCGGTCGCCGGGTTAAGTTAAACCGCGAACGTCAATTAGAAAGGACGTCCAACGATAGACGGCAACGTACGTACATACATATACGTACGTATGTATGTATGTACCGAGGGCGTAATGTATTAACCGACCTCTCAGCGATGTAAACTTTAGGCCACCGAACGGGCAAAGCTTTCGCCGGAAGGAGATCATCGCCGTGGAAGCTTCAGGTAATCCCTGCGGAGGGTTCAAGCCGCGGTGTGGGTAGTCTTTATCGGACGCATATTTGCCTCGTCCTGCAAATCCCACCCCGGGATTCCTCGTTGAACGGAGAGGAAACGAAGGACAGAGAGAGAGAGGACGCACAAGTTGAATGGGAGAGAGAGAGAGAGAGAGAAAGAAGGAACGAAACGGTGGACGGATGGAGAGAGAGAGAGAGAGAGTAGAGAGAGGGAGAGAAAAGGAACGGAGAAAAATCCAACGAGTCGGCCCATGGCGTACAAAGAGAAAGAGAGAGGGAGAGAGAGAGAAAAAGAGTGTAAGAAAGAGAGAGATAGAGAGAAAGGCCACCACTACCAACATCGATACCACTACTACCACCACCGTCGTAACCACCGTCAACCCCTCTGTGCCACCGGTTAGACTCCACGGCTTTGAAGGATGATGGAACGACGGGGGGTGGCAAATAGAGTGGGACAGCGCGAACAAGGGTGCCGTGACAAAAGAGCGAAGGGCCCGGCGGAGGTGGAGGCGGTAGTAGTAGAGGAGGACTAAAAAGTGAGAGGAAAAAAAAAGAACGAGAACGAGCGAGACAGAGAGAGGGAGAGAGAAAGAGAGAGCCCGCGCGCGGGAGCGAAAAACAGAGAGAAATATAAAGAACGCGGCGGAACGACAGAGAGAGTAAGATTCAGATCGGGTGGAAAAAAAAGAGAGAGAGAGAGGAAAAACAGCTCGGTAAAGAAAGAAAAGAGACCGAGAACACGTAGTGAGCTGGCCCGAGGATTCGAGGGCGACAGGGTAAATGGAAGCCGTCGGAAAGAGAGAAAGAGAGAGATAGAGACAAAAAGCGAGAGAGAGAGAGAGAGAGAGAGAGAAGAGAAAGAGAGAACGGGCTGGAGGATTGGGTTGCCGGGGAAGGCCGACGGGGTTGAAAAGTTCAATTGCGCGTATTTTCGCAGTGACGTCTCGCAAATCCTGCGACCGTTCTCCTCCCACCCCCCATCCCCGTCCACGGAACTCGGCATCCGCCACGTTTCACCCCCGTACTTTAGCCACCCAGACCGAGGAAAACTGGAATGACACTCGGGGCCCCTTCTTTCCCCCGATATTTAACTCCGCTCTCCCTTTTCTCCCGACCGCTGCTCGTCCCAAATCCTCTCAGATACACGTTCGTATCGTCACGTGTGCCGGTCAGATTAAATGTACATATATACAATATGTATACGTGTATATGTATTGTATGTATGGATGTATGTATGTGGACCGTCAGGTGTGCACGTGTAGTAGAACGCCATTGTACCTGCGACACATATACGTGTAACGCCGGCCGGATACGTTGCTGTTCACATTTCCTCTTTACGTCTCCCTTTCGCATTCGGTGCAACTCTTCTTCTTCGTCTTCTACTTCTCTTTTTTTTTGTACCCCTCTCTTTTTCTTCTTCTTTATTCGCCTCAACCTGTTCCTTCCTCGTCTACGTTTTGCCCCTACGTTTCTTTCTCGCTCTCTCTCTCTATCCCTTAGGGTAGTCTCTATTTTTATTGTCATAACCAATTTAATTAAGTTTCGCGTTTCGACGTCGTACTCGCGGCTGTGTTAAACATTTTAATTAAGCGCCTCGCCCATTTACGCCGTTGCTCTCTCTCCCTCTCTCTTTCTATCTATCTATCTATCTCTCGCAGTCTCTCTTTCTCTATGTATCTCATCGCCCTTCCGGATTCCATTTCTCTCTCTCTCTCTCTCTCTCGTAATCTCATCTCCCTCTACCTATCCAATTCTCTCTCTCTCTCCCTCTCTCGTTACCTCTCCCATCGCACACCTTTCCACACCCCCTCCGTCCCAACCCCGACTTTCTCCTACCCGGCCGATGCATCGGCACGGAAGGGAACCGTTCAACGATTTTACGAATTAACGAGGAAATGCTGGAAACAGTTTCGTCGAATCGACGGGACTCTCGGTCCGTCGCACAGATCAGGGCTCGTTGATGCGAAGCGTCGGGAAACGAGGGGCCAAGCTGCCGGGAGAGACGGGTATTGGAGCACCCTCGGCTAGGGGATTCGTGAGAGGCTATATAGCGGGTAAAAGAGAGAGAGAGAGACACACACACACAGGGTGGGGGGAGCGAGCGGGGGATGGGGTGAGAGAGAAGTGTTGATTCTGTGATCAACGAAAACGACGGGGACGGCGGTCTTGCTAGGCTACGTGTACCACGGCGTTGCGGTTTTCGCGGTTTTAGACGAGTCGAGGCCAGGAACGAGATACGTAAACGTTCCTTGCGTTTGTACGTTTGCCACGTTCGCATTAGGGTGGATAGGGGAAGGGGGGGGGGGGAGGGGAGGATGGTGAAATTATTAATCGGCGTCGAATCGATGCGGCATGATTTTTTATCACATACCGGAAATGTTTTGCCCCCGCGGACAAATCCGTAGTTATACGCGTTCGTTTATTGCGACAGGTCGAAAGTTACGTATGAATTATTTAACGCGTTATCCATTAATTACCAGTGCCCGACCGATAGCCGTGCGCTGACAGTCCGGAATAATCCATGGATTTTACGGGATACACCCGGGCGAGGCTTGCGGTTACCAGTCCACGGGACGGAAAAAAAAGTAGAGGGGGGTAGGTGATTTTTATCCGGGAATCGGTGAAAATCTGTCTTACATGGTTTTTGGGGAGATAACGCTCCGTCGAGGGGATATAGAATTTCTCTAACGCAATTATCTGCCAATTAACGCTCAACCTACCGGGAATTTATATGTATTGTATAAATATTCTTATGAAACTCGTAAAAATGAAAACTTTTACAATGGAGTTCAGGTAACGATTAATTTTGCTATAAAGAAATGTATTTTTCTTATGTTAATTGAGGAAAACAACATAGGAAGCTGTAACGTTCCATTAAACATTTAGTCCTAAAATAGCATCGATTAACCGTGATCCAGAAGAAACTGATTTCATACGTCATTTATTTTTTACCCCTCCCCCCGTTCCTGTAGCTTCATATTTCCTTAAACCGTTGAAAAGAGCAGTCTAAACGCGTTCCACCGAAACTTTCGCTGACTCGAAGTGGCCGTGCAAAAAGACCAAGGAGGAAACGGGTCGCGGTTTGGTCCACGGGAATTTTTCTGTTTTATCATAGCGGGAGAGGAATGACTAATTGCCTTGCTTAGACCGACGGCGTGCAGGGCGTAGGTGGCGCGAAGAGGGCGCGCGAAGGCGGCAAGGAAAATTTACGATAAAGCGACTTTAATTTTGATTCATGGTGGAATTTCTGGGAGGTTACGGACGAGCCGTAGAAGAAGAAGAAGAAGAAGACGAAGAAATTTTTCCGGCATCATTTGCAACTGGGAAGCGTTTCCCCTCCCCTCCCCGGCTACCCTCGCGTCATCCGACGCAGTTATAAGAAAAAGGGAGCCGGCGACGGACATTTATCTCATCGTCGTGTCCCTTTTTACGAGGTGGATATTAATTGACGGGAAATCAGGGTGCCGTCCCGACGACTACTCGACTCGAAGATAAGCCCGGTATCGTCCCGTGGCAAAATTTGATCCCGCTTTTTAGGAGAATTATTGTATCTCATAGATTTTATCAAAATGCTCTTCATCCTAAAAAGAACAAAATGTGTTACCTACATATTGCATTATAAATAAATATTTCTGTCACTATAGGAAATAAATGATCATAGAAATCTTTCGTAAGAAAAAGAATAATATCCCACAGGATCCCGAGCATATCTCCGAACACTTCAACCATAAAACCCGCATGCTACATACATACCATTCCCTGCACACCTCAACAATTACCCAAGCCTTAGGTAGCGAACAAAACGTACAACACACCGACGTACTCACACTTCCACGTGCAAATCGTCGCATTAATTCGTCCTACTCATCGTCGTCCACCACCTTCTTCCTTACCTTCGACCTTCTCTCTCTCCCTCTCTTTCTCTTTCTCTTTCTCGTTCCCATCTCACCCCCACACGAACGTGGCGAGTGGCACGGATATACACGGGCACAATCACGCTATCTCTGTCTCCTTTCCTTGGGATCATAAACCTTGCGGTGGTAAACGGGCGGCCGGGTCCCGGGACTTTTCAGCCTGCCGGAGCCGCCCTCCCGCACTCAATAATCCCATAACGCTATAGCAAGCCCCTATTACGGACTCTCCACCCCTCCTGTCGTTCCGTGCCGATCCCCGTCGAAGCCCAGACCGGGAGAAACCCACCCTGATTCCTGCCACGCTACCGTGAAACCGCCGCCCTTGTCTTCCAACCCCCCTTCCCCTCCTCCTGCCCCCTTGCAATGCCCGCCCGATTCCCGTTGGAATCGATGGGGAGGCCTGACCATGTTCGAACGACAGACAGATATCTGGTCTTCGATGGATCGACCAAAAAAAAAACGATCTATGGCACTGAAATTCTATACCTCAAAATTACACGCTTGGAAATTCCTGCGTTTCAAAATTCTATGCCTTGAAATTCCACGCGTGGCAATCCCTACGCCTGGAAATTCATGGAATGGAAATTTCAGTGCCTGGAAATACCACGCAGGAAATTTCTGGGCTTTGAAGTGCCACGCGCGAAATTTCTGGGCCTTGAAATTTCACGCAGGAAATTTCTGGGCCTTGAAATTCCACGCAGGAAATTTCTGTGCCTTAAAATTCCACGCAGGAAATTTCTGTGCCTTGAAAATCAAACGCAGGAAATCTCTGCGCCTTGAAATGCCACGCAGGAAATTTCTGTGCCTTGAAATTCCTATAAAGAACTTTGAAACGAGGGTTTACGTGAATCCGTTCGGAAAGTTGTGGGATTTTTGTAAGATAGGAAAAACGTGTAGGATAATGGTGGATTTATATGTTAAACGATGGTTTCGATGAATTATGTTTGTTGGAGGGTACCTATGGTTGCAGTTGTTTGATGGGGTTTTGGGAATGGTACGATGGATCGATTGATTATTGTTACGGTGTTTTACGCGGTGGATTAAATTTAGAATTACTTCGGGACGGTAGGTGTAAATGAAGGTGGTAGATTTGATTAATTAGTATCGTTGTGTTTGCAGGGATCTATACGGGTTTTGCGGTAACGGATTTCGCACACTCCTCGAATGACCGGTGCGCGCGTGCGCGCGCGATAGTTCGGCGCGGGCGGAATTTCGAAAAGCTGTTAATTAAAGTTTTTCGAGGATCGCGGGAATGATGGAATTAACGGGTCGTGCGTCGCGCGGGTCGTCGGGTCGTGCGCGATAATTAAATTATAATTCGAAAACCTGTAAATTAGTATTTCCAGGTGTCCAATGGTACGCTGAAATTGGCCATGTATCCGTATAAAATATATATATGTATACATACGTGTGCATATGTGTGTTGCACGGCCGGCAAAAGTTTCGTCGCGTTAGAATTCCGCGCCCCTAACGTTTCCTCCGCAGGTGGAACAATCGCGATAGAATTCCGCGACACACCTGTCCGCCCACGGTTTTCCACGTTGCCGGGACTGCGGAGAGGAAAATAGACGTAGCGAGGTAACCTAGAAAACGATAGTAATTCCAGAGGGTACACGAGGGAGCCCGACGACGACGTCGTCGACGACGGGCGGGGTAAAAGAAACGGGAGAGGAAAGAATGAGAGAAAAGAAAGAAGAAAAAAAAAGAACGAACCGTTCCGCCACGTTTCATTTCCACGCGTTACGCAGGAAATGTGCGATTTACCCCCTCTATACGGGCAATTTCTATGCACGCACTGCAACCTACGTGCATGTTACTCTCCTCGTGCAGAAAAAAAAGGTGTTGGGTACGCGACAGCTGTAAGCCCCCAGGGTATACGAGTTCTCGACTCCTACCCCCCGCACTTGCCCTGCAACCCCTCGACTCACCCTATCGTTTTCGCTTCCTCTCCTCTACATGTTCCTTTCTCTCTCTCTCTCTCTCTCTCTTTCTCTTCCTTTCTCTCTCTTTCTCTCTCTTTCTCTCTGTCTATCAAACCGCCCCGTCACTGTCCCCCGTTCTGTCTGTCTTCCACACTCTCGAATCTCATCCCTTACATTCAACCCGTGTCCCAGTGGCGTTCCAGCGGGTTTATAGTCGAGCCAGCAAAAAGAGGGTGGGCGTGGGGTTGCATGAAAGAGAGAGAGAGAGAGAGAGAGAGAGAAAGACAGAGAGAGGACGGCTTCGATGTAAGCCAACGATACTAGCCCCGGATGACTGGCGATTACGTTATTCAGAGGGACATGTACGTCTGCACCAGATCCTCGTTCGCGTGCCCGTTTGTTCCGCGTTTATTCCACGTGACGCCCGATCCACGGGCGAAACGGCGGGGTGAGCTGACTCCGATCCACCCCATTAAATTTAATTTCGACGGTCTTACCGGGCCGGACCCTTTCGACAGGCGGATCCGTTAAACGGGGCTCGTTAATACGGCTCCCGGATGACAGAATTTCGTTGAGTTATCGGCGGAACCATTGCGAAAACCTGGACATCCCGAGACATCGTCGAAGGTATTTATTCAACGTTGGACAACTTTTCGATTAAAGGGTACGGTAAAATACTCTTGATCGAGAGATTCAAGGATCGGTTAATTAATTCTATGGTGTTTAATTTGGACAGGTGCGAACGGTAAAAATATGGTTGAAAGCGCGAGATGAAAATAAGACGATCGTTTTTATTTCACGTCGAATTCGTATAGCGTCGCGACGGATCTTTCTTTTTCGTATCCGACGGACACCGGTATCGGCTTTCAATATCTTACTCGAATCACCGAGGAGACGCCGTACGGAGATGGTACGGAAATGTAATCGATTCGAAATCAATTTTGCGTTCGACGCTTTAGACACCTGCCAGTCACGTTGCCATTTCTATTCTTAATTATAGATTATCCTCTCGAACCGTCCCTCCAATCTGTTTCTCCCCCTTCTCTCCCCTCTTCCTTTTCCGACCAACCTCTCCCCCCCCACCCACCCCTTACCCCCTCGCTTTCTACCCGGCTGTGATCATATCACCGTCAGGATCCGTAATATGAACCTTAACCCATCGGATTAATATTCGATGCAGCTGCACCTGCATGATTAACTAATAATTTCCCTCTCATGGTCTTCCTCCGCAAGTTTGCAAACTCAATCAAAGCCTTTCCGCCAATCGTTTTCGCAAAGAATGAAAGCGGCCCCCCCCCACCCCCACTCCACCCCCTCACCCACGTGCCACCGTGAAGTTTCGACATTCCTTCGTGAAACTATTTCGATCGATCATTCGTACGTTTGATTAAAATATTTGTATTATGTCGCCGACGCGAACGGATTCTAATTTCGACTACTTACTAGTCAGTTTCGTTTTATCATCGTTTTACGCGTTGATACTCAAGGTTATGTCGAATTTGACGAAAGGTGACTCGGGAATGTTGGAAATTTACGTCCACGTTCGATTATTTCATCGACGAACAGGTTTTTCAGCGAACAGTAGGGAAAAAATCGCGGACAGGATTTGCGAATCTCTGTTCCCGAAGCGATTTCCAGCGGTTCGAAGGCGCGCGGTCGTTTAGTCACTGTCATTTCTGACTATAGAACAAGATAACAACGTCATCGATCAATGTGCCTCTGACGCGTGCACGCTGGAAGCTCGCGGACTGACGTAAACGTATAATGCCATGACGGAGAAGCGAGCTTTCTGACTGCTTATGGGGCTTGTAAAGGCCCGATAAACATAACCAGCGCTTTAACCGCGTGGTTTTCTGTGTGTTCCGTTGGCTCTGCGATCGATTATCAGCGAAATTCGAGAAGCTACGCTCGCAATCGAACGCGTTTAACGTTAAACCTACCAAATGATTTGTTAACTTTTCATTAAAAATTCTGCATCCAACTATGTAGTTTTGAACGTTATTTTATGTGAATTATAATAAAAAGGCTATGATCTTTTTGTTACCCTTTAAACGTTTAGGTACCTTCGTTCGTTAGCACCAATGATGAATTAATCATCTGAATGTAATTCTAAGAAATATAACATATAATCGTCATTGAAATCACGGTTCGGGTTTAAGTAGAAATAAGTAAGTCTACACAAATTATCGTCAGGTTTCGCGTGAAATCACCCTTCACGAATCAATTTTTCGCGAATAGAAATTAATTCGAAATGCATACTTAATTAAAACCACGATTCGGCGAGCGTCGTATGCGAAATCCGTGCCGGTTGATCGCGGCCGTCTTTGTGTCGCGGTTTTTACCGAAATCCGTTAGTTATAACGTGTTATTAATACGGCACGTGTTATGCGATGGCGTTTCGATGTTGCAATTTTGGCAGGCCATTGCCCCGGGGGGAGAAAGGGGGGAGGGAGGGGGGTCTAATGAACCAGCCGCGACTCTGTGAGCGCACATAACCATTGCCGTATCTAGCGGCAAGATAAAACGACGGCGTCATAGATCAATAATATTGCCGACGGCCGAGCGGAAGAGAAAACCCAGGGAAATCGTGTGTCTCTGACGTCATAGCTTGCACGCGCGGGATTCGCGTGCGGAAAAATAGACGATTTTCCCGGGGATTTCCCGTGCGGTGGTCGAGATCGACGGGGTAAACAAAACTTTTCCCACCCCCGAAACGATTTTTCAGCGATTAGAACACTGTCGATTGCTGGGGTTCCGCGATGCTTGAGGATTATTCTCTCGAGCGACGGTTTCTTATCAAAAACGTGTTCCGAGGCGAGATAACAGCATGATCGATCAGCGATACGTCGCTGCGGCGTGTAAGCTCGCCGAACATAATCCGGGAGTCACCTTTACGTCACTCTCAATTACCGGAAACACTTGTCCGCGTCGGGTGACGTTACCCCGTGACATTAAAAAAAAAAAAAGAAAAGAAGAAAAAAACGAAGGAATTCCCAGGTAAATCCGGCACACTTCGATCATCCGTACATCTTTGTACGAGTACGCGAAAATCGTGCGGCGAGAGTCCCTCCGGTAACCCACGGAAACCATAAAGACTTCCCCCAAGTAGTCTCCCATTCTCACACCCTCATTCCCCTCCGAAAAAAAATTCAAGAAGCCCCGCATTAAAATATACATCCACACTCGACTGATAATCCTCCCCCGGTACTACCCTCCCCTCCGCCACACTTAAGTATCGTCCGCATTTTCTACCCGCGAAAAAAAAAATATATCGTCCTCGCTACGCCAACGGGATAAGGATAGATGGTGGGATGTTGGGGGGAGGGGGGAGGGGGGTGAAGCTCGCGGACTGCTTACGAGCTTGTAAAGGGGCGATAAACATAACCAGAGGCTCCTTTATATCGCCTTCCACGAGTACCAGACTAGAAGGTCGGTGGTGCGATGGGAGGGGGAGGAGGGGGGTATTTGTCGGTGGGAGGACCCACGTGTGCTGGTCGTCCCCCTCCCCCCCCCCACCCACCCACCCACCCCCTTCTCCAATGGCAGAGAGGTGGCGGATGACGGTAGGTAGAGAGGGGTAGCAGGAACAGGGGGTGGGGGTGCGGGGAAAACGAGGGGACAGGGAGGGGGGAGGGGGTGGAGGAAGAGCTGGTGGCGGTACGAGGCCGCCTGGGTTATCGATTATAATCATCGGCGTACGGGCGCCGCGACGGATCCGCAGTCATTAGGGACGCCTGGGCGTCGTTCCACCTTATTCTGACTGCCGGAAGCGAGCGGAGCGAGCGTTTGAATATCTACGCAGTCAAGCGCGTAGAAACGCGGGGTTAGCTCGAGGGTGTTCTCCTTAAATTCGTTGAAGCGGCTGTTGACCTTCCCCGGGGAACTGGTCTGTGAAAGAATTTAATGTATTACCGATACCCGATTATGTCTCCGGGAACGGCTGCTAATCGTTTACGTCGTAACTGATAACGAGAGACCGTCGCGGGGAGGTTTTCTGAAATTTTTGAAAGAACAAAGGGAATTTCGGTGTTTTTTTTATCGTTCTTGTATCGACCCGCGTATAGAATTCATCGTTATACGTATACATATGTATATGGTTGGGCTAATGTATTTTTAAGGATGTTTGTAATTAGTATTTGAACGGTCGATTGTTCCGTAAATGTGTATGATTAAAAGTTATGATGATTAATGAAACACGGTGACACGCGTTAGAAACGCTGTAAATAATAGTGACAATCGAACCGGCGAAACGGATCGCATTGAAATTTTGATGAAACACGACGAGAACAAAAGAAACGCCGCGTAGACTTTCACCGACAGAACGATAATAATCGGACCATCAAAGTATAATAATCCACGCGGCTAGCCACCCCCGTACGCGCTTTCTTCCCCCGTAATTGCGAATGGCGTATAACTTTCACCCGATATTATTTTAAGCGCATTAATGAAACATTTTCTCGATAATAACGATGCACAATGCACGTACGTTTAAACACCCGCTAACTAATTATACGAGCCCATTAATGACGCGCCGGTGATTTCAACATACAGCCACATGTCGAAGTTCGCGCGATAAATATCCAAGTATCTCTTCATGCCTATAAAACGCACCATTGTTTTCCTGTATTCGATACCGTCGATACGTAAGAATGATCAATGCCCCTCGATGAAACTCATTCGAACGTCAGCCCAACCGAATTCCGCTTCAATTATCCACACCTACCCATTGTAGTTCACGTAACGATCACACGTAACAAATACATATACAACATATACACATACATACAGTATGTATATACGTTTTTGAAATCCGCGAGGAACGGAGATGACCCGCATAATTCCCGATATAAAAACGTCCCGTTCGATATCTATCCACTAAAAATATTCGATATACATTACAGTCTAAGCAATAAAGCCCGGTGTGCGCATCTAGGCGGTCGGTATCACGCAATAAACACGGTGTACTCCGTCTTGAGAACAATGGGACATTCTGGAAGCGTTACACGCAACGTTTGGCATTGCCGCAACGTGGATGAAACGTTTGGCAGTACGCTAGAACGGTGTATCAACGTGCACGATCAATCTTCCCTTTTATTCCCGATGGCCGGCGAATGCGCGTCCGCCGCAAGACATTATTCGCGGAGAGGCTGGCGTCGCGACGCCGTGGTATCCGAACATTTGGCAAGGGATATTTAGAACGGGTGGACCCTGCGAAGTGTTTCGCCCTACGGCGTTTTTTTTTCTGTTCTTTCTATTTTCTTTACGCTGAGTTTTTTTTTCATCTTTTCAAGGACGTTCCAGACGTGAAAATTAACCGACGAACGGAGCGTCGTCGTCGCCTCGTGGAAATTCTAATCGTCGGACGAAAGTTTCGCCGCGATCCCAACGTCGACTCGCAAACGTCACCACCACCACCACCGATGTGCGATACGAGATTTAGCCGGGGAATTTCTGCTCGCTCGCCGGATTAGTAATCGAGGCGTTGCGGTTTTCCATGATAATTAACCGCAATAAGTTTCGTCGCTATCTATCTGGCTGTTCGAACCGTGATGATATCGATGTTGCGAACAACGCCGCGTCGTTTCGCCCGTTTGATTTCCACGTCGGAATGACGATTCTCGATCGTAACGACGGATCCGTCGGATCGATCGACGAGTAATCGAGACGATGACGAGAAAAAAAATAGAGAGAGAGAGAAGTGTCTCGAACGAATGGAACGAAAGTATTTAAAAAAGAAAAAAAAACAACCCCGACCGGGAATATAATTTCCCGTCAGATCGATTCGAACGTACCCGACGTTCGCTCGAATTAAAATATGAACGGCGTAATAATTGCATGACGTTTTTCCCCACCCCTACACCCCTCCCCCTCCCGCCACACAGACAGAAAGAGATTTTCATCTGTCGAAAGGTGATATTTTTCGTGCGGAGTGTACCTCCCCCGAAATGTTTGAAAGCCCGCGTAGTAAGCCCTGTGATATAAATTACACATATCACGTTCCTGTATTTCAGTTGCCACTAAACCGGCAATTTCAACAATTTCCCCATCCCCACGGCGAGGCATCAAACATCAGCCCCGTGAGTCAAGGCTCGTTCACTCGATTCCCGGCGTCACAGGCCCGAGCTCTTAGGTGGGCGGTGCCCTCGCCCGGGGGACCGCGAAAACAAACGAATTTTTAATTAATCACCTGCTAATGAGCCTGCCGGCGAGAACGAGAGAAAGAGAGAGAACGAAGAGACAGACATCCTTTTCGCCCGGAACTTAACTCTCGCTCGCGCGCGTTTCGTGTTCGCCTCCGTATTACACGCGAGGCGAACTCGTCTCGGAAGGAGCCGGAGGAGGATGAAACGGGGGGACGTAGGTTGAAAGAAACAACAAGAAGAAAAGTAAAAAACAAAAAAAAGAACAACAACAACAGACAGAACCGTGGAAGAGAGAAAAAAAAAATATTACTCGTCGGAGAACGACGGAGAACGCGACGGAACGAGGGAGAAACTAGGAGGAGAAACCCGCGGCAGACGTTTTAAACTTCATCATCGACCGTTCGGTGAAGTCTTCGTCGAACGGGGTAGGCAGAGGGTAAAAAAAAAAAGGAAAAAGAAAAAAGAAAAAAGACGAAAAAAAACATACCCGTGGCGAACGAGCGAAAGAGAAATTTTAAACGAGGAAAGAAAACGAGAAAGAGAAAGAACCACGGACAGATGGAACAAGACAGAATGGAACACACACCTCCTACTACGAAACCTTTTGTCTTTCTCTCGCTCACTCGCTCACTCACTCACTCTATTTCTCTCCCTCTATCTCTCTGTCTCTCTTTCTCTCTTTCTCTCTCTGTATACCTCTCTCGCTCGCAGATTTACACGAGCGTGCGTTAACGAACGGCACCGGTGTAATAATTAGTGGCACTATATCGGGATGCAGACACTCACGCACACCGTCACGAAGTTTCCGCGCCGGTTATCAACGGCCCGCCGAGAATGGCCCACGAGGATCGTGCTCCGCTGGAATATCGATTCCTCCGGCTTATCGGTCCGCTTGCATACCTCCTTCCTCCGAACCTCTATACTTTTTTTTTTCCTCCGTCTCTCTCTCTCTCTCTCTTTCTCTGTCTGTCTCTCTCTCGCAGTCTCTCTTCATGGCTCCCTCTCTCCGACCGATGCTTCCGTGAGGTTTTCGGTACCTCGAAGGTCCTCTCCGGGGAGAGCTAAAATAACGCGACTTCGTCAGGAACGTTCGGTGTTTTTTTTTTTCTTTTTTTTTTTCTCTCTCCACGTCCCTTCTCTCCTCGTCGGTGTTCCACCTATCCCGGTTCGGGTCCTCTTTCTCGGTCGAGGGGGAAGGGGGGGAAAAAAAAGAGCCCGAAAGTAACAGCTTTTTTTTCGTCTCCTCCCCCCCCCCCCCTCCCCCGACATGCTCCGGGCCATGGATATTTATACATGCACGTAGCGGTTCCACGGCGAGCGGCAACGAGAGGGAAAATGCTCCCCGATGAAATACGGCGCCACGAGTCGGGTATCGAAGTTTCGGGAATACGTACACACGTATATGTATGCATATACAACATATGTACGTATGTTACATACGTATGTACGTGTATACACCTTACTCGGCTGGCTGAGTTTCGGCCGATGGGACTGATAAAGGGGGGGGGGGGGGGGTAAAAAGAATGGGGGTGGGAAAAGAGTGGAAAAGGAAAACGCAACGGCGATTTTGATGGGAAATAATGGATCTTCCTGTGACAATTAGTGCGAGAGAGATGTCGTAGTTAGTAAAGTAGAAACACGTTTCGATGATTTAAAGTTTAACTTTTCTTCGACAACGTTTAAATTTTAAACGTTGCCGAAGAAAAGCATTAGCGCAAAATCCTTCACTCTTGCTTGGAAATATATGTCTAACAAACGTGCGAAAATTTCGGTTAACGACGATGCGTCTGGCACAACGTATCCCGGCAATTTTCCCGTCGAGAGATTTGATATATGCATAACGTAAAGAGTTAACAAACTGAGCGATTACCCTCGCAAATAAATCCAGGTAAGAGCGGACCGGGAGCAGGGCAGAGCTCGATTACGAAAACGTTGTTTAATTTCCGCGGCAGTCGCATCGGGTTTCACTTTAATTAAGCGAAATAATTAGCCGTCAAAGGTTAGCGTTCTAGCGCCGCGGGAAACGTCGCGGATATTTTGCGCCAACAATATCGGTTTTCCTTGCGAGGGTAAGGTTGCCCGGCGATACAGATAAGATTTCTCGAAATCAATATGTACCATTTTCCGACGGAAGAAACGATATTACCGAACCGAACGGGATCGTTCCATCGCTGTGCCAAAAATTAATAAACACACCACCACCGACGGTTGTTCCCTTTAATTTAAACGAATAAATCAAATCTCACGATCGAAAAACCTGCCACCCTTACTTCACCCCTCGAGGCACAAATTTTTCATATTTAATAATACGAAACCTTATCTTATCGATCGTGAATATTTATTTAACAAACACATAAAAGTTCCTGTTTTAAAAAATCCTAAGAATCAATACGATTGTTTAAAAAGATTCATATCCTATCTCAAACATTTCTAATAAATCATATAACACTACCAACCCCTCCGTCCCTGGTTTCCACCCTCTTCAAGGCAGTTTTATAATATAATCCCCCAAAAAAATGAAATCTAACACTGATACATACCATTTAAACTGCCGGTATGTATTGAATAACACACGTTTACTCAAACACGCTGACTTTTTGCATTCCCGATCGCAACCACGCAAACACTCCGCGAGAGTGTGTGTGTGTGTGTTTATTTGCACGTACGTAAGAAAGAGAAACGGTAGGCCATGGGGAGGCAACGACCCTCTTCCCTCGCCACCCGCGCACAACGGATCCTGGATGTTCATCCATTAATCCTGCGAGCAAAACGATGCACCGTCCCACCGTCGGCGCCGGCAACGATGGGAGCCGAGGAACCCTTCTTGGTTCTCCGTATAACGCCGCCGGAGTTATTAATGAGTTAACAGGATTTCCTCCGGTCGGAAAATACGCCAGGAAAACCCTCCGGAGGATTTAGATTTCGGTTGAGCAACGAAGCCCCGTTCGATCTTCGACCATCGGACGAATCCTGGGCAAGGGGAACGATAACGGTACGGTTAACCCTCGTTTGATATTACCTGTAGATATAGATTTTTATAGTTCACTTCGTGGATTCACCTGGGAGTATCATTAGAATTGTATAGTAGTTATATAAATGCTTAAAAGAGTGTTTATTAATGGATAATAATTCTTATTTGTTCGATTTCGTTCTTTATGATAAATTATTTATCGATTAAAATTTAAATAATAATGTGTATTCTAGGATTAATTGTTGTGATTTTATTATTATGGAAATTAGAGGGGTGAACGGATTCTTTTGGGGATAATATGTGGAATAATGAATACATACCATGGACTATAGATTGTTATAATTATTATTTTATTAATTAATATGGTTTCTAAGTATAAGAGAATATTTCATTAAGTAATAACCACGTTCACTTGTACAATTTCATAGAGTCTACCCTTCCGAACGAACAGTGTGTCCTGATAGTATTCGTACGTGGCAATCATAGGTGTGTGCGTTCGTACGCAATCTCACATACGCACTTTCTTGTTTTCCAATATCCATAAGGATATTCCACGACACGGTAAGTGCATTGCACGTTCGTCCCAGTGTGTGTACAGTAGTTTCGGTACATTGTACGATCAGACAAGTGCCGACCGGGATTGCACAGATATCTATGGATTCCTTTCTCTTTTTTTTCTCTCATTTTTTTTTGCCCATGATTATACACTCGCACATCGCCGTCCTGGAAATATATGTCCATGTATATTCATGAACGAAAATACCGGTGGCATGCTTACAATACATACGCGCACTTATATTCACGATTAAGTCCACGTATGTGTACATGTATGCGTCTATCTATCTATGTATGTATACCTGTATATACGCCGGTTCATAGAAACCAGCGGAATACCCGTGGAATATACTTACGTGTACGTACGTATGTATGTACGTACATATACATACACGACACCAACACGACCTCGCGTTACACGTACACACAGAGGCATCATCCTTTTGCATCGCTCCCACGTTCGGCCAATCCAATCCGGGGTATAAAAGGTTCGACCGAAATTATCGGGAAGACCGGGGCTGGACGTTCCGCGAAAAACGAAACGAGGAACGTGGATTTCGACCAAGAGGTTTTAGTCATCGCTTTCTAAGCGGCTTCTGCGCCGATTCATAGCTCGTCGGTGAATAGAGAGAGAAAGAGAGGAGAGAGAGTATGGGGGATACGTTGATTCGGCCACGGGATCGATATATCCAACCCTATTGAGAAAAGTTAATCGTCCAGTCTTATATATTCAAATCATCCGTACGGAAGAACGAGATCCGATGGGAAGAATTTTTCACCGGCTACGAGAAATACATATTTTAATTTACAACAACGAGCCCGGTCTCGTGTATAGACTAGTGGGTTTGGGGTATACGTATGTGTACGTATGAATGTATATGTATTCGTTTTGTTCGGTCTCTATCGACTCGTCAAACGACTCGTATGAATGTCTACGTTGAAACGATATCGGCGCGGATGTAAACAAAAAATAAATGCAGGGTGAGAATCGAGAGTTTCGTACGTCTGTTGAACGACGCGCGTATCGACGAAATTTCGATGTTTGGAAATTTCGGAATTTCGGGCTCGCGATTAATTCGCGAGTTTTCAGGAATAACAATATGTAACTACAATTCTTTTTCGTGTGATCGATACGTGAAACAGTATAAAGTTTTTTGTATCTCAAGTTTTTCTCACTCTAACAGCTGCGTGCATACTACTTACAGTAGATATGTTGTCTGGTTAGGTCTGGTTAGGTGGTACAGTGGAAGTAGATACTGTAAAATTAATTCAAAATCTAAAATTAATCTAAAATGACACCAGTGAATCGTTCCAATCTCATTGAAAACGGACACAAATTCGCCAATATTTTTTTTGAAAGAATTTCCTAATTTTCACATATAGTTCCGACGAGTTTCGAAAAAATTCTTTGCAACATTTCCACAAGCAGGAGGGTAGCATTCTTCGGGCGTGCTCGCGGGCCCCGGGACGCTAAGCTCGGTCGCATCGATATAATTCATGGTTATAGATCGGACGCACCGGAAACACGTTTCTTCCCTGCAATCCTCTTATCGACGCGACACCAGATACTGTATCACGTATAAACGTGGCCCACGTAATACCGGCTCCGACGATCCCACCGGTATCCGAAGTCAGGAACAGAAGACGCCGCCGACCGATTCGTTCAACCTGTTGCAAGGCCATTAACATCGACCCTACGTGTGTCCTCCATTGATTTACCCGGAGAGTGGTGGTGCACCTACCTATGGGTGTGGCGAATGACCTCGGCGTCCAGAAAACCAGAAAAAGAGAAAGCCGGCCCGTGGTCGAAACGAAAAGCTGCCCGTCGGCGTTACGACGGCGAAACGTTTCGTTCGAACGCGACGGTAGAATTCTTTTCCCGTCGATCGCGAATCATTTTTATCGAGTAACGATAAAAAAAATCATATCTACGTAAGTGTGGAGTATGTGCGAATTTTGCAAATGAAAGGAGGTGAGGGGTCAATACTTGGAAATCATTTATGGATCTTCGAATCCTTTTTACATGTTTTTAAAGGGTCTTTTCTGGGTTGAATATTATATAGACGTAAGTTCACGGGTGTTAATTTCACACAGACAAACCTGTAGGGACACGAAGACACTGTAAACCCTTTTGTTAAGTATCCACGAAGAGTGTCGTACCTCCAACCGTCGATGTTTCCGTCGAGCCAGCCGAAAATTAGCGTAACGTTAAACACGCGTGCGTTGCCCGCATACATTAAACGTAACGACTCCGTTAATAACCGGTGGCGGGAATCGCGTCGGGATGACAAGCGACGTGTATAACCGGCGCGAATAAATAAGAATAAACAACGACGATCTTTTAAAAACGGTAGACGAAAACGTTCGGTGCCCGCTAATTTGCCGGCGCCCGCTAAAAAGTCAAAGTAGCGAAGCCGGGGTCGGCCGTCCGTCTTTAAAAAATTAGCGCCGCGGCTCCGTCGGAGCGACGTGTGTGCGCGCCGTCCCCTATAAGGATGGGATAATGATTATAATAATAATAAGAGAGAGCCACCCCTGGGCGGCGGTGCTATAGACAGCGACCTATTACGCGAAACACGACACCGGCGCCGGTCCGAGGCTGGAACCACTTGTAAAACCGACGGAGACGGAGAAACGTACGGCCACGCTCGTACCGACGGTGACGGGGAGAGGAGCGGATCTGTAGGTAAAACGGGAAAGAACGATATCGGTACCAACGGGAGACAGGGACAGACGGAGTAGGGTGGGGAACGAGAGAAACGGAGAGAACGAGAGCGAGAGGGTGCACGGTACCCGCGGATAGAGAAGCAACGGGAAGGGTGGAGAGAGAGAGAGAGAGAAAGAGAGAGGGAGAGGGAGAGAGACAGGGTTCCGGCACCGGTGGTGAAACAGAACGGGGCAAAAAGAACGACGAGAAACGAGCTGGCTGGCTGGCTCGGCGAACGGGAGGAAGCAGGAGAACGCGAAACGAGAGCGGGAAAAGGATGAACATAGTATATAAGAGCGAGAGAGTGAGAGAGAGAGAGATAGAGAGAGTGCGATAGAGGTGGGTAGTACGTATAGCTGGAACACGGCACGAAGCAGGAAGGGAACGGGGCGGCGAGCGAAGAGAGGAGAGGAGAGGAGTGGAGAGAAGAGGAAAAGAGAGGAGAGGAGAGGAGAATCGAGAGAGGGAGGATGCACGTGAGGTGCACCGACGAAACGAGAGGAAACGAAATGCACGGGGATATATATCGAGGGTACGAGTAGACGTTGAAGGAGGCCAGGAGGAAAGGAGGGAGAGGAGAGGAGAGTTCTGACTCTGGATGCGAAAGAGCCGCCGGTACCGCTCTCTCTGTGGTGTGCAAAACTTCCTCGCGATGTACCGGGAGGACGGGATACGGTCGGGAGAAACGGGAGGGAGGTGGAGAGGGTGTCGAGTACCGGCAGAGAGTGAGTGAGAGAGAGAGAAAGAGAGACAGACAGAGAGAGAGAAAGAGAGCGAGAGAGACGGAGAAAGCCCGGGGACAGAGACGGAGGATGAAATCGTAACCCGGCTCTGGATGAGAGCCAGCATGAAACCCATGGTGTGCAAAACTCCCCGTGAGAGAACAAGGGGGAGAGGGGGAGAGACAGCCGTTGGAGATAGCCCACGCATGGAGCCAGAGAAAAATCGTGACTATTCGGAAGGAAAGAGAGAGAAAGAGAGAGGGAAAAAGGAGAGGGCTTGCTCGCATGGTACCGTAATCAATGGGCTAGAATGATTTTCAGAAAAGAATTCGTAATTTTGGTGATAGATGGGTTGGGCCTAGTTTGGAAACATGCGTATCGGTGTGTGTATACATATGTATGTAGGTATGTATAGATTCTCGGTTAGGATGTCGCGTTGCATACATACATACATACATATATACTTGGATGTTCGACCGGTACGGTGAAACTGTGAGAAATTTATTTTGTTTATTTATTTATGGATTTATTCCGACGAAGTCGGTGGTCATTACAACCGATAGTGGGATAGTATCTACATAATAATGGCGTATGCAAACGATTTCAACGGAATTATATTTATCGCGACTGCGACGTAGGAAGAATATTTTGTTTTCTTTTTTTTTTTATTTTTTGTCATTATCACCGTGCCGATAAAGTTTAATCGTCCGCCGGATTATTTTTTCAGCGAATCATCAATCTCTAAACAATCTTTCCGGTGTTATTTCCAGTCAACCGCTCGTCAATGATCCCCCGTTATAATTTCCAAAGAACCAACGAGAAAAAAAGTAAAAAAAAAGAAAGAGAACCCGAGAGATCCGCTCGAATCCAAAGAGAGAGGACCGCACAAAAGAGAGAGAGTGACACTTACTCTCATACACAGTATAGCGATGCAAATTTAACCAGAGTGATACGCGATAGCGTGACATTCGAACGTTCGATGCTTCGTCGACCTTAAAGCGCAACGGGCTTTACGCTACGGGAAAAGCTAGAAGAGTGTGCGGGGCCTTGTGTCCGGGGTGAAAATGGGGGTGGCAACAGAGAATCGAGGTTGTTCGTAGGGGGTTTGCGCTCTGACGGGGCCATTACACCCTTGATTTCATTACAGCAGCCTTGCTAGTCAGCTGCAATCTCTCCTTCTGCCCCGTATTCTCACCCTACTCTTTTCAACTCCACCCCACCCTCACATC
Organism: Mimumesa dahlbomi; assembly: GCA_917499265.3. Classification (NCBI taxonomy): domain Eukaryota; kingdom Metazoa; phylum Arthropoda; class Insecta; order Hymenoptera; family Crabronidae; genus Mimumesa; species Mimumesa dahlbomi. The sequence continues at coordinate 2,027,168 of OU824113.1, read as the reverse complement.
CCCCCCCCCCCCCGCCCCACCCTCCACCTGATCTAACCCCTCTGTTCGTCTTTTTCTTTCTTTTCGCACCTTCTTGCCTTATCTTTGATTCCCCCGTGTCGCTTTTTTCTTTTTCCCACCCTCGTTTCTCGAACTGTAGCCGTCAGTCGTCGGCTTCTTTACTAATCCATATCGAATCTCCGTTACCGTTTGATTACCGGGCATCTAAAATCAGTGATTCTCCGTCGTTAACCATGAGATCGTTTCGGTGCCCTTCGGGTTCTTCTTATTCCAAGTGCAAATTGGACGATGAATTTTTTTTTGTTCTTTTTTCACACACACACACACAAAACGAGAGAGAGAGAGAGAGAGAGAGAGAGAGAGAGAGAGAGAGAGAGAGAGAGAGAGAGAGAAAGAAAGAAAGAGAGGGGGAGAGAGAGAGAGAGAGAGTAGTGTTGACTGTCGCCCCGGCTGGATGTTTCCAACGGCCCGATGGCTTAATTGTAAACCTCGGGCAAACTCGAATCCATCGATCGACGTCGCGCCGTCGAGGGAACGATCGGAAATTGGATAGTCTTCGTGGGGGGAGCCAGAGATCTGCTCTGCCACCCCCCACGGCTAGATTGAAATCATAGGCCGCTCGTTTCGTATCGTGTCATCGCGTCGGGGTAATCCGTTGAGCTTCACCGATATTTATCTTTCGGAGTTTACCAACAACGTACCGGTTTAGAATGATGCCGGTCACTTCGTTGACTACGGTGCTAGCCGGGCCGTGTGACAATTTGCACGAGTGTCCCGAGTGGTAATTAAGTAAAGGACGATCGCTGAATTACGTAACTTATGGGAAAAAATCTGTATGGAGGATATAATATGTATAATATATCACGAGGAAGGTTTGTACGTGTGAGATACACGTATGTATATACAAAAAATCGTAAAAATGTCGTCCCGGAATCAAACACCTGGGAATTTGATGATTATCAGAATTAGTCATCTTTTCCGTGGATTGATTACGTTGCGATAAACGTCTCGTAACGTCTCGAGTGTCGCTGTAGAACCGACGGTTTGGATAAAACGAGTGCACGATGGAAATTGATCAATGCCCTAACCCGATATCGTTCTTAATAGCGACGCTTAAATTATCTCGTAGCCCGTCGACGTAACGAAGTCTGGAACGGCGCAGACCGTCGATACCGTCGGAAAATCAATCTCTCGATTACATATTAATTGCGCATTAGTAACGCGCTCGTTTTCCATACAATTCGGTTGAACAACTGTGGAAGAAGAAGTAAGTACGCCACGGTGAAAATAACACCGGCCCGTAGATCATGGTGAGATAGAACCAGTAACCCTTATCGCACCCTTTCCGCACCCCCCGATTCAACGATTGACCTCCAACCCCTCGCGGCACCCTTACCCCTCTGTCTCCGTTGCGGCTACAGTTTGCGGGTGACCGCAAGTGGCTGAAAATCGCCACTACGAGATTGATCGTGTAGGTGATTGCTGTTTCCATCTTCAACGGGCGAACCCTTCGCATAGCGAACTGCGAGTACGTTTGTGGTGCTGTTAAAAAATAGCGTGGATTCTAGGACGTTCGCTTTTCGAATGGGAAGTTCAGGTTCGAACTTGATCACGGGAATTTATTGTGAAAATTAAAACATGGATGATGAAGAATATGTTCTTTGATTAACATATTATCTCGAGTGGCTGTACACCTGGATCAGGTACACGAAAAATAGAGAAATAGTTGGAATTTGAAAGAAAAGCAAAATGTCATTACTGTTTAATGCTGGAATTACGAGGGAAGTCGAAATAAATGGTTTCCAAATTCCTATAAAAATCACTTTATTTTAGAACAGTGCGTTTTAGGAATACCAAGCCTAGAATATGCTTTTGCATGATAAAGTGATGTATTTTAAGAAATTTCGAAAATTGGGCAAACGCCGTTCAAAAAACTGCTTGAATTTCACGATTTTTCGCGATTTTCGTAATTCGCCCGCCGCTTCCACAAGTTTTTGGATATCGATCTGAATCTTTCACTGTCTTCGTCGGCTTCGGATTCCGCATCCAAAACGTCCTCGGCCATTTCAATAAACCAAAAATTACGGAAATAACGAGCAAATTACGAAAATCGCGAAAAATCGCGAAAAATCGTCAATTTATGACAGTTTTTTGATTGGCATTCGCTCAATTTGTGAGATAGCGGTCTGAAACTGACACCATTAATTTAGTTATGAAATTCTACGCCAGATCAATGTATAATAGTTGTACATTTCGAAAATTTAATTTTTCGCAAAAATCTGAAGGGGGTAGGTCAGGATTTTTTGCGATTTTCGTAAATCGCTCGCCATTTTCGTAATTTTTGAGATATCGATCTAATTCTTTCACTGTCTTATTCGGCTTCGGATTCCGCGTCCAAAACGTCCTCGATCATTTTAATAACTCAAAAATTACGAAAATGGCGAGCGATTTACGAAAATCGCAAAAAATCCTGACCTACCCCCTTCAGATTTTTGCGAAAAATTAAATTTTCGAAAAGTACAACTATTATACATTGATCTTGCGTAGAATTTCCTGAGAAATTCAATGGTACCAATCTCAGATCGCTATCTCTAAAATTGAGGAAACACCGACCAAAAAACGCTTTATCTTATAACACTGCGTACATTCCTTTTCCTCGACTATATTTATCAAATATCTTTCCATATACCAAATTAATCCCCAGTAAGTACGTAGTCCTACAGTTAAATGTCCACGTTTTTAATAAGTTTCCCAAATTCCATCCGGGGCAAAAGAAGTCCCCTTTAAATCAACCTCGTACATCCATCGTCTACGTTCATCCAGCGTGATTTCCAACCTCCGTACCGTGTCCCATCGAGTCCACCGCGAAAGTAACCCTCCTCCTCGTAGACTCCATCAGTCCGGGAAACCGAAGTTATTCACGACCGGTCGAAAGTGGCTCTCGATTGATAATCCAGCGAGTCGGCGTACGGCTCGATTCCAGTGCCGGTGAAATGGGGTAGCGGAATGGGGAGAGGGGGAGGGGGGTTAGGTGGGCGGATGTAGAAGAGGGAGGTTGAGGGTGGTTAGAAACGGTTCCGGATCGAAGCGGGAGGGTCGAAGGTTCGGTGCAGACGGGCGAACAGGGCGACAGGGGATATCGAAATAGGGCTAGGGAGAACCCACCCTTCGTAATGTGATTGCTCACCCGTTTCACCTCGTCTCAGCCTGGTCCCGACTACTTGCCGAGTCGTCGTCGTCGTTCAACCCCATTCCGGTTCCGAAACCCTTCCCCCTTGTCAGCATCCTTCTTCATCCGGGAAGATTTCCTCCGGTTGCCCGAAAACGACCGGGGATTTTCTGTTGTCCGACGGAATATAATTCCTGGCCGCAGAAAAGAAGCGGTCGACGTACAACGTTCCCGTTATACGTATATATGTATATGTATGTATGTATTTTATGTATATATATATGTATATGTACAACGTGTATACGGCACGGGTCTCGGACTTGGGACGAGATTCGGTATGGAGACGTGAATGGACAACAAGTGGTCATCGAGATTTTCGAGCCTTTCGTTGGGCTAATGTTTGGTTGCATCGATTTATTTCTCGATTCAACGAAGAAGTTGTTCTTTTGAATATTCTTCCTTAGGATATGTTCTCGTAGAATCCATATTTTGTAGTTTATACATTGCGTAAGAATCATTCGTAAGTAATTATTCATTTATATGTTAAATTATTAATTCAGATACTTTAAAATGTGAAGATTTATCGAGTTACTTTCCCTGGAATCTTTCCGCAAAGCCACTCGCGCGATTACGTTAAAAACGAGGCTATCTCTAAACGGTAATAACGTAATATCGCCGTGAGTGGTATCGAGAACGGGCTAACCACGGATTTAAATAACAAGCTTCTTAGCCGAGATCGCGTAGCAAACGACGCCGACGAGAAAATGGCCTGGGCAAGCGTATCAAAGCGAAACCCACACGCAGAAGTGTTTCAGAGGTATCTTGATCGTCTTTCTCGTCCGGACAGGATTTCCTCTACGCCCCTGGAAACGGGAACAGTTTTCTGCGGCCGTCCGACGGATGTGGCAGCTGCACACGATGCCTGAAACCGCTAAACAGAACTTCCAACGGCCGATGACCAGAGGAAACAACAAGTGGCCCACTGAATATCGATGCTTTGCCTGTGATTTCGACGGTCCTCGCCGTGTACATACAGTTTCCACGTAGATTCCGCGGATGACGCGTACGGCCCTGGATACCGTGGAATTTCTCGGAAATCGCGGTACGAATCGAGCATTTGCGTTTGCACTCGCAAAAGGTCAATTCTACCTTTGCCCGGGCTCTTTAAACGTTGGTCAGAGAGACCAAGGTAGTTCAAAGAGATATCAACGGGGTATACAGATCACGAAGTAGGGAAGGACTTTGAGGTATTTTCAGAACTAACACGATCTTTTTACTCCCGGGCGGTTTAAATTCGTCGATTTTTCACCGTTATTCTAAACAGTCGGGGCGAGCTGGAAAATTCATACAAGACACCGCCTCGGTATCATTGTTTTTTTCATTCTGTTTCTATTTTAAATAAAACAATCGCGATTAAAATTACACCATCGCACCGTCGATATCGAAATAAATATTCCAAGATGTAAAAAGTCTACCTCTGGAGACTCGACCGAACAAGATAATTTTCACGAGACCGTTATGAAAATTCATAACGAAACGGTCCCGCGATTACGATGAATTATTAAAAACGAACGAGAACGGAATGTATACGTACATCTATAGCAACCAAACAAAAAAAAAAGAAAAAGAAAAAGGAAAAGAAAATGAACCATGTGACGTACATATAACATATACATACACATATACATATATCTACAATGACAAACAGTCGGAATATAAATCCGCGAGGCACATTTCTACGAATGATTTACCAGAGACCGAACAACCGTGGCCCGTGCACCCGGAACGTCAGCGCGGAAGCCCTGGGTCCAAAGCATAAGGTATTGGACACGAAACATCCCTGCTCCAACGGTGAAAGCACATACACCATGACGGTGTCAGTTCGAAAGTGCGAGCAGGCATCGGCCCGCGGCGCGACGCATCGATCCCACTTTCCATCTCTCACCCACCCCCGGTGCCGTCGTATCCTCTCACCGGGTTGTATATGTATACCTCTCTCTCTCTCTCTCTCTCTCTCTCTCTTTCCCTCTCTCTTCACCGCCACTTCCACCTCTACTGACAGAATCAACCCACCCTCCACCCTTCTACCCTATCCTATCCACCACCCATACCCGGACGTTTCTACCCTTCCATCCTATCCCGGTCTCGCACTCACACCGACCATTTATACCACTCCACCCCCTCCCCCTTCCTCTCTCCCTCTTCACCGCCCTCCACCCCCCCCCCCCCGCGTAACGTACGACGGCTAACCATGATACAGATACCAGAAATCCACTTCCACCGACCTGCAGAAACGAATGAACGCGTGGGCGTCAAGGGGACGGGGCCCCCCAGGGGTGAAGGTTGAGGGGGGGAGGGGTGTACGTTTACACGGAGTCGTGCGTTACGGGATACGTTCGTATGAGTGTGTGTGTCTGTGTGTGTGAGGGAGAAAGGGTGTTGTGGGACGTGTCGGGTATACGTGGGGAAACGGGACAGGGTGGGCCTCACGGTGTGTAACCCGTCGCGGCAACACGGCCCGCCATCATTTTAATGAAGATGTAATTACGGCCGTTTCGGCGCCGGAATCAGCAATGCGTCCGCGGTGCGACACATCGACTCGCATTATTGGCTGCCTTATTAACCGCCGCTATGCATACGGCTGGTGGCCCGTCAGGTATGCGCCGGCGATGCCCCGGAACCTGCGGACGGTGATTCGCAAGCCACCCGGTGACACCGCCGGGATTCCGCGGAGGATTTTCCGCGCAGAAGACACCCCGTCGTTCGTTCATCCGCGAACCGGGTCGATGGAATAATCGTTTACGACTACGCCTTTGGCGGGTGACCTTAAAATTTGGAAAAAATTATAATCGTCTGGGGTATATTTTGTTTTTTTTTTTTCGATGGTGACATAGGGTACACCATGGGGTGGGATGTTTTTTTGCCGAAAAGGATGGTATTTTTTTAAAAATGTCTGTTTATTGTTTGTCACAAAGAAATTCGGTTTCTCGGTGATAGAAACTAGCTGTGATCGTTCGATTCCGAGTGGAATTATTAATATCGCTATCGGACGGCGAGTAGACACTGTGACACACAGGAAATGAATCGTATACGGAACGATTACAGATGTATGTATACGTATATACGTATGTATGTATACATACATATATCCGGCGCAACCGGGATGAAAGAAAAGTGGAAGCCGGGGTCATCGAAATGCGCTATATACCGCGTGCGGTAGACATTTGTCATCATTGGGACGAAGATGTAATTACGGATTTTGGCATCGGGATCAGCATTGTGCCTCCGGGTGCGACATATCAGTCGCATTATTGGCTGCTTTATTAAGCGCTGCCATGCACACGTCGCCTGGCACTCGATTATACATTCTGATATGCACCGGTGTACCGATATAGAAAATAGGGAAGTCATATACGTACTTAATCGATGTCGGTAGGTAATTCACGTTTCTTAAATAAAACACCCCACTCACCCCCCTCCCCCTTTCGCCCTCCCCCTTTTCCCCTCTTCCCCACCTGCCGTCATCGGTATGTATACGCGTAACGATTAATCATTATCAGCTCGTCAGTGGGCGACATCGAATTCGATCGCGATTGAAACAATCGTTGGCGAAGCACGTTGTAGCCGGTTGCATTAACGATACCGTGACTGTAAACGTTTTAGCATCAGAAATGCGATCTCAATGCCAGCCGGAGAAGCATTATTGGCCGGTGTATTAACCGTTCCAATGGCATGTTCGGTTGCGTGCATTACAATCGGGCCGGGGGGGAGGGGAGGGGAATTGGAAAATGTTCCGTGGACCCCGGCCGACTATGGGTGGATGCTAATTTGAAAATGTTAACAATGGAAAATTGCCACGAGAACGACAACGTCGAGTACATTGCATATATGTATATATCGTGATACGAAAGAAAGATATTTTCGAATGTCGTTGAATATAATAGAATACACTTGCGAAATCGATTAAACAATTCGAAATCAAATGTAAGTTTTCTCATGGTGTGTGTACTATGATATTTTCACGAGAAAAGAAGAAAACAACGTGACCGGCCAGTTTTCCACGATTTCCCGGACAGCTTAAACGCGACAGAAGGTACGGGCACGTATGGTCTCGATACTCGAATGACCGGGAGGAAACCCTTATATTAATTAGAGCAGTTAAGGGCAACTATCCCCTTCACGGTGGTTAATGTGCTTTGCCTGATTCGACCCCCTAACGGGATTACAGAACGTGCGCGCGAGGTTTTGGCGTTGCTATGCAATCCCGCTCGGCACACGGTGTATGTATGTATGTACATACACACATACATACATGTGTGCTGGCACATCGAACACGTTTAAACGTGTACGTATACAGGGAACCGTGTATGTATGTATGTATGTATGTATACACGTATGCGCGGGTTATATGCACATACCCAGGGTATTCGATTGGCTTTCGGTCCCCGCTGTTGGTACAGGAACTGCAGGCTCTCGCCGCCTCGGGGATTTAAGATCTGATTTCAAATTATACCCTCCGAATGGACTCTTCGATTTATCTCGAAAAAGTTCCCGCAATTACCGGGGAAACGTCGGGGACAGTTCTAGTCATTACCGGTCGCGAAATTCCCTCGATTTCTCTTTTCAGGATTACTCGTAACCACTTAGAAAGAGCCTGGATATCGTTTTGAAAAGTGTTTTAATCGATACACCGATTCGTCTTTTGATTGGATGGAAAAGAAGGGAGAAGTGAGTGGAGTGCGTTTTTTTTCCGGGGAATATGAAGCGTAAATGTCCATTGACGATCTGTTATTTCTTTCTTTTTTTCTTATGGTTTTGACACAGTGTCGCTGCGTGGAGAAACTACGGAAGGGTCAGGTACCATAAGCTCTTCAACCTCGCAGAGTCCCTTACACGAGCACCATTCAGCCCCTTAAAATACTTCCACGATGGCTCTCATCGAGAACTCTAATGATGCACTCTCCGCCTTAACATAGTGCAAGCCGGGGAATCACTATTCCACGTTTTGCTTCCGTATTTTCTGTGGAATTTAAATATACACCGAGTCTATTAACATTGCATCATTAGCCCCATAAATATAATAGTATCCGTTTACTTTCAAAATTTCAAAAAATTTATCAATTTTCTTCGATTTTCTATTATCGACATTAAAATAGAAATTTTTGAAATATTACTGGGATAACGTAAGAATGTTTTTCCATCTGATATAAATGTATTTTATTTTTTCTTTCGTTTCATTTTTTTACATCAAAGTAGATCGCCCGACGGTGTTTGCGGACGTTTACTTTCTCGAAGTTTGATATTAAAGATCCTTTCGCACGGCAAACGTTACTCGTCAACCTCTCGCTTGAACTTCGTGTCGTCCCGGCGGAACTTTTAATAGAAAACAGCTCCCATTACTCTCCAGAGATTTCATCCCTCATATCTGGATCCAAGGGGTGGAAAGAGTGGCCCCAACGGCGAGAACTACCCCATCCAGTTCGGTGATGCTGCGTGGTCCAGCGTCGGCTATACAAACCGAATCTTGATCTCGTAGCGAAGGTCAGAAAGGTCCTCAACGAACTTCCTCTAACGGTTTGAGAGCGAGTTCTATCGAAAATCCTTAGAAAAAAAGTGCCACATGGCTGACGGATAATGCTGAGATCGTACGTTAGAAATTATAATGCGAAGACACGGATAAAAAGATCGATAAAAAGGCACTCGTCTTCCTCGTGAGATAAAAATTTGTTTTTTTTCTCGTCTAAATGTTATATACTGATTGACAAAATAATTTCCGATTCTCGTACAATTTTATTAAATTCGTTCCACTAGATATTAAATTACAAAAAAAATACACTTATTGCAAATTATATTTGTATCTCGAAAGTAGGAAAATATTGCGTGGTGCAAGGTTTTCGGGAGGAAACGCGACATTTTAATCCAGATGTTTTTTTTTTATCAGGAGACTCTGCCACTAGCATCGGAATCTAATTAACGTTCAATCGTAATTTAATTAGCCCGTCGAATCGCTAAAATTACGAATCGATAATGCGAAGACACTTTATAACCGCAGACATGGGAGATTAAGCGGAATCAAAACTTCCCGCTGCATTTACAAGTCAAGTAGCCTTCGACACGCTGTAATTGCCACGTGCCGATTGGTTTACATTTACCACGGGACGCCGGATCCGCCCAGGGAATGGCGAGCTGATCATTTACTCTATCGCTTGTCTTAATTGAAGGTGCCAGCGGTTTCTTGAGCGCGCCAGCAACAAGAAACAAACGAAACCTGTCGATTCTATCCCGTTTCAGATTGCCCCCGCACACCGAATCGCTATTTAACGAGACGCTACTGGACTTCGATCGTCGAATTCCGCGATCCGTTTCTCGTGTAAAATGCAAATCCACAAAAAAAGTATAAAAAATGCAAAGACATAGGCCAAGTACAAGAGGACGTGACTTTGGAATCGATTGTTCATTTAACATAAATTTCATTACACGAAGTATTTGAAATTAAATAAATGTGAGTAAGTACAAATTATTGTACATCATCGACACAATAGTGTTACTATGCAAATTTGTCCGGTGAGCGTTGCAACTTGAAGTTTCTCGTCATCTGAAATGGTTACGGGGAAATGTTGAGAATCACAGCAGCATTTATCTAGGGAATTTCGAGTTTCGAAAGGGACGACTATTTTTATTACACCACGCGCAACGATTTTTGGGAAAAACGATCGTGTCGCCAGCGAATCAATTAGATTCGCGGTCCCGTTACGATGCGTCGGGTACAGTGGATCCCGTGACAATGCGTGTTGAACGTAAATCTGCTTCTTTTCACCGCGAACGCGGGAATTCCGGTCGATCGCGGTTCGATAGGGTGTTACGTTCTGTGAGAAAAAAAAAAACGGTGAATTTTCGCGCGTTCAAAACGGAGGAATATTTTTGCGAAAAGTCGCGCACGCTCGGGGTGTATTATTAAACGTGCCGGGTATTTTGTTGGCGGAACGATTAACGATCGTAAAAGATAAAACGTCCGTTCCATCGCCATTGATTTTCGACAGTTCGGCGACGAGCCGGTGCGGTGCACATCGAGTTAGCTATAATTATCGATTATCACGTCTAACCGGGTCGAGCAGCCGTGACGTTTTCGTTCATCGACTCTGACAAATAATTAGAACTGTAAAACTGTGTTTCACTATTCATCGACCGCCGCCGTATATAACTCTGGGAAACTCGGAAACGTTCTACATAGTCCGTGTTGCCGAACACTGGAAATAAATTATATCATATAAAAACCCTATCCTAAGAAACCGTTAAAACTTATCTGAATTCTCCTACATCTGTATTAAAACCATCGTTAACATATATTAATAATTTTTCTTTTTTTTCTGTTTTTTTGTAAAAAAAAACACTATTTTAGTCCTACAAACGCGCAATGAATTACGATACCATTAAAGTTCCGGCAGATATACATATATTTACACGGAGCCGCTGTTCCCGTAGTTCGTTTCCGCGAATTATTTATTAATTTCAGCCGTCGGTGTGCGCACTAGAAATTAATTAGCAATAAAACACGGGCCGTGCTCGTAGAGTAATTGGCAGCGCGATGACGCGCTCGCGGAGGTATAAAACGCGGAAGGGATGCCACCCCGATGGTGTCCAAGTGCTGCTACTGCTGCTGCTGCTGCGACGACGAGGACAGACGTATACATATATAAAAGGGGCTCTCGTACCCGATAGGAGGAAGGAAAAAAAAAAGAAAAAAATCGATGTAATCTACCATCTGCTAATAATAGAGGCTTAACACCGTCCATTCATCTGCGACGCGGCGCGCACCGCGTTGTTTACACTTTCCCGATCGTGCGCCGGCTAAATCCGTCGCCATTATTTCGGGCAATTTTCGATGCACATTCGATCGCGGGCGTCCCTTTTAAAATCTGTACGCCGCGAGCGGCGTATAATATGAAATTTTCCGATTAATAATGAACAGAGAAAGAGCCGCGAGATACACGGCTACGCAGCGGGACGCTATCGAGAAATTTCGAAATAACACACGATTTTTCGAAACCCCATGTATGTGTGTGTGTGTTTTCTTTTTTATCCAAACAAATCGTTCCGTTAAAAAGACAATAAACAGGAGTGTTTGTTTTAATAATAAAAAAAAATACCGTATAAAGTGTCGCCGTGGACAATGCGCACCGGAAAACGGTAATAGGTCGACGGTTAAAAAGTAATGAATTTTTTTTTCTCCTTTTTTTTTTTATTCGATCAACGATCACCGAGAGTGATGAACTCCACGACGAACGCATGTTTGTCGCACACCTTTTAAATCCGGTTTTAAACATAGTACGTCTTCCGTTCGGTGGCTACCTGTTCTTTCTTTCTTTCTTTCTCTTCTATCCTTTTCTTTTCTTTATCGCGTCGCGATATATGTAAACGAAGTACAGGCATTCGGAAGTTGACCGCGCATGATGTCTTATCGGCTCTCAAATGGCTTTGATAAGCGTTAATGGAATTTTTGTCGTTCCCCGGGGTTTCGTTAAGAGCATTAAAGGAATCGTCGTCTATACGGGTGGTCAGGAACTCCGGCGGCCATGTTGAGGAATTTCAACGGGTGCAGCTCAGTCATCTCCGAGTGTCCTCTATTTTCTTCTTCGCGCGCGAAATTAATATCGATCGGACACGCGCACACACACCGCGAGCCGGCCCGTGTTCCACGGGGGGGAAACATTTTTTTCCCCGATTCCATGCCAAAGCAAATTTCCACGGGGGAAATATGCGGGCAACGTAAACGAAAGGGCTCAGACGAAAAATCAATAGCGAACATTTAGAAGCGGTAATTCGCGAAATTTTCGGAAGCTGATTAATATCGTTCGAGAAAAATACGATAATTCCAGCGTTATAATATTTCATTTCGCTCGGTAGAATTTTCACGTAGCGTGAGCTACGTATAGTACGATAGACACTCGCGTGATCACGGACAACGGATGAATCTTTATCGCGATTTATCGCCCTTCCCGTAATCGTTCGCGCCTGTTACGCAAACGGAGACAGATATTTCGAGGTAAAGTGCGATAGACACGTGCTCGCGGGTGAAATGTTCGAATTTCTGATTTTCTTTCAAACGGTGAGACGACCCGTGACGAAAGGGTTCCTACCGACCCGCGTAGCCGAGTTTACAGTTCACACTTCCAGGAGAAAAAATATATATATATGTATATATTCTAGCACACACAGACCGTATGGCTCACCGTCAAAAGAGTTTCCAGGTGAACTGACTTCTCGGAATGGAAAACAGACGCGACTCCGGAGTCGCGGAATCGGATATCCGATAATCTCGAATCGGATCGATTCGCGTGTCGGAAAACGGCACGCGAAAGTTCGCCGACGGAACGACGTTCCGTCGCGGCGCCCCGACGAGCTGCGTCGAATTCCCATTTTTATTAGCAGTGGACGCTTTCGACCGTGGAACTCGATTTTGCGAATGTTAGTTAACCCTTTGCCCTGTGACGTCACCTCTCGCGTGACACTTCATACAGTTAAAGGGTGCTATACTTTGAAAAAATGTAAATAATAGTAAACTAAATATTCGTATTTTGATATTGTACATTCTTTATGAACGTTCAGTTTGTTAATGAAATATTTAACTTTAAATGAATCTACGCGGTTACTTTATATGTAACACGTAATATAAAAATTAGAAAAATTAAGTCTGAGTTGACCGAGAACAAATTAGGAAACAATTGTATAGTGCAAAAGGTGAATTGACGTTGTTGTTCGCAGATTTTTTGCGGAAATTCGTCTTTTAGTCTACAAACACATATTTTGAGGATCGCGTCTCCTTTTTGGCGCTAGATATTTTTTCGCAATACCACCGACGGTCTCGCCGTCCAACGAAACGAAAGAAATGGAAATGCTTAATAATAAACTAAGTCCGGCGCGAACTTTTGTGTACCGTAAACGGTAGCCGGAAGTTCCGCAAGATTTTAATATAGAGCGTAAATTAAACCGGGAGTTTAAAAAACAAAGAAAGAAAACCATCTCGAAATAAGAAGTCCGGCCGGTATACTTTACGACGAACGTAATTTCGCGCTAACAAGAAAAAGAGACAACTATTTCCCGTTGACCATTTGAGAAACGGTGAAATCAACTATCCGCAAGTAATATTTTTTAAAAACACATACACACATACCTACCAACACATCAACAATACCTAGAGATCGATACCGACCACTCGCAATTCAAAAACTGCACAAAATTCGTTACATCAACGAGCTACGATCGTGCGAATCTGACGCAATCGGAATCTCTACCAAAAAGGACGAACGAAAAAAAGAAAAAAAGAAATAAGAAACAAAAATCACCGATCGATTCAGGGGATCGAGATCGCGGTCACGATTCTTGTTCTTCTCTTTTCCTCGTTCCAAATCGAACCGTTACCAAGGTGTTCCGACTTTTCTCATCGGCCCGACCAAGAGGGCCCCGTTTCGGGGCACGATCGCGTGTCCCTCCTCCATCTCCCCCCCCTTCCCCCTGCCCCTGAAAAAGGCTCAATCCTAGAAATTCCGCGCGACAGGTCGAGCCTCCTCTCGTCGGGAAAAAGATAGCTGTACCGATAACAGGATTCCAAACGACGGCCACACGAGGAAGGAGAGACCGCCGTGACAGGACCAGTCTCCTCCTCGAACTCGCCTGACCGGACCCCGTAGGTGATTCTTAGAGGAGAGTGACGGAGAGAGAAAAAGAGAGAGAGAGAGAGTGCGTGTGTGTGTGTGTCGGGGGGAGAGGGGGGGGGGGGGGGGGGATTCTTTAATTCACGAACGAACGATTCCGAGGCTCGATTCCCAAACGGTTCGTTTGCATCGCAGAACCTCTTCGTGGTATTTAGCCGGAACGAGTAGCGATTTCAGCCACGATACTCTCCCGCTCCTGTAGGACCGCTTGTCGAGGGTGGTGGGAGAGCGGTGTCAGGGGAAATGAGGGAGAGAGAAAGCGTGAGGGAGAGGGAGTGAGGTAGGGAACGAAAGAGGGAAGGAAATTTCGAACGAGAAACCTTCAGCCAAGCGCGAATTAATTCAACGCACAGCTCTCTATCGGTCTCTCTTTCGCTCTCTCTCTCTGGTTCTTCTTTCTTTTTTTTTGGTTATCCTTTCTCTCTCGTTTCCCTTTTACCTGTCGCGCGATTCTCCGTGCCGTTCTTTCTCTCTTCGCTCGATCGAGAGTTCCCTTCGTCTCTCTCTTTCTCTTTCTCTCTCTCTTTCTCTTTCTCTCTCTCTTTCTCTCTCTCTCCCTCTCTCTGCTTTTTTCCCTCGTAAATTTGCCCTCGCGGCACGAACGGCTTCGAGGAAAGAGAGAGGCTTCGGATGCGGGATGACGAACGCCAAGGGAACGATACTGAAAAAGTATAAAAAGAGAAAACTACGATGAGAAAAAAACACGAAGATAGGGAGGGGGAGGAAGGAAGAGGGAGAAAAATAGAGGAGAAGAATGTCGGATGAAAGTGGAAGGCGTGGAACACCGGTGGCGGAGATCCGTACGTCAAGAAATCAGAACAAAAGGGCACGTTTTCAGGATGAGGCGACTTATTGTTAGACCATGATGACGTAGAGTGGGTAGAGACACCTGAACGGGGCCCTATCGCCGGCACATGTTCCCTCAAGCCGTGGATTTTCCTTCCTATCGCCCGCCGGTGTGCGTAGGTGTGTGCGTTTTCCACACACACACGTGCATACATAGAGGAATCAAAATTCTGATGCGAGTGGTGCTTTATCCCGCTGGTAAAAAGTATTATGTATTCCATGCATGGATATGGTTTGTAATACCGCGTATGTATAGCCGTCGCGGAGACGAACACGCCGCGCCGTCGATACCGGTAAATAAACAAAATGAAGAAATACCAAGAAACACGTTTTATCGAAATTACGAAGCTTGCTTTCCATACCGACGAACGAACGAACGGTCGTCAATGAATTTTTTAAAATTTCTGTAAAACACTACCAGGTGTTCGTCGTTAAAACACACACACACAAATAATCAAAAAATTTTATAATTTTTTATTATAAAACGGTGAAACGGTATACGTTAACGTAGAGTAACGTTCGGTCAGTGACAATTTCTCCGTCGCACGAGGTCAAAGAAAATTTCCCCGTGAATTCTAATCCGCCGCCACAGCGGATACGAGCCTATTACCGATTGTACGTATAGATCGTCGCGACGGAAAAGGCGCCGAATAAGAGAAACGACGTGCTAATCGGCTCGTTTACAGTCACGTGCACGCCCACCGTCCGGCGGTGACGTTCGATTTGCATCGGCCACTTAACGGGTGTACATAATATATGTATCGCGGCTACGGCGACCGCAATTCCTGTCTCACCGTTGGACCCTCCGGTCCTCGACTTCCCTCTCTCTCTCTCTCACCCACTCTCTCTTCCTCTCTCTCTCTTTCTCTCCCACACACGTGTCCCTCTATTTTTCCCAGTCCACCGACGGTTCTCTCTCTCCAACGTTTGCCCGCTTCTCTCTCGCGGTGTCACACTCGCTCTGTCTTCCTCTCTTTCTTCTCTCTCCCCTTTTTCCCTATCCTCTCGGCGACCTACCATCTCACCCCTCCCTCAACCCCCGTCCCACACCCCCAGCGGCCGCGTCTCACCCTCGACGTCCTCCGGCTTCCTCCCGGAGCGAGGCCGCACACTCGAGAAAGCATTTCCACCCTCCTGCCACCGAGAGTAAAGTGAGTTGGCCCGGAGAACCGGGGACACCCGGGGGTGAAGGGGGAAGGGGGGTGGTGGAGGGTTGTAGAGCGACAGAGCGAGAGAAACAGAAAGAGAGAGGGAGAAAGAGAAAGAGAAAGAGAATGATAGAGAGAGAGAGAGAGGGTGGTAGAGAAACGGGATGGGGAAGGTTGAACGATGGTGTGGGCGCTGGAGGGCAGGGGCAAGCCACCCCTACCTTAACAAGCAACAAGGGTGGAGAATTAATGAGAGAGGGCGCTCGGGCAGACACTTGTGGCTACCGCCCAACCCTAGCCATCAAACCGAGCACCGATCCACAGAAAACCCTTCGAACTTAACGCACCACGCCCGCCGCTTTTCGATCGCGTGCCCCGCCGAGCGCCGGCGAAATTTTCGTGACGCGCAACACACACGTCAGATCGGATATTGGATTCCTGTTTTTTTTTTCTTTCAGTATGTGTGTGTGTATATGGGTGTGTGTACGTATCTTTTTTTTTGGCAGAAATTTTATTTCTTTTTTTTTCATTCGGGTTCGTGGCTCGCTAGGTTTGGCTTGTTACAATGACTGGATTTTTTTTTATTTTTTCAGGAGTACTTTGCCGCGTGTCGAAACAATATCGCCGCGGTCGAATCTCTCGATGGAGTCGTCGACGAATGTCGCCGAGGCTCGAGTCACGTGGAGAGGGAAACGGGGAAGTGTGCGGGGTAAAGGAATTAGTAGTGTAACCGTATAATTCCGGCTGCGAACGGCTGCGACTTTTCGCGCGACAGGGGGATTTCTAATGGTCGCTGGGTCGCGAATTTTGGAAACGATGACGTAGTTTCTCTGGGAGGTGTGACGAGATTTTGTTGACGATCGAAGTGCACGGGGAAGGACGAGATATGAGATGAAGAATCTTGAGGTGGTTTTGTAAAAAAAGATCAAGGGGATAATGAGATGTAATGAGAAAGAATCTTAGGGTGGTTTTACAAAAAAGATCAGAAGGATGATCGATGTGGGGAGAAGGAAATTTTTAGAAATTTTCCAGGCGTCGAGGGAGACATTTTTCGATATTACGAGACTCGTCGAGGGTGTGTCGAATTTGAAAATGATTCTTCTGTAAAGACCGGAAAATGTGATTCACGTTTTTCCCCATTGTGTTCATTTATCAATAGCCTCCTTCGTATAACGCAACGACTTTTTATTATCACCACAAAACAATGAGACAAATGACGTCAAACCGCTTTCCAGCCACACCGGGGAACGCGTTTCTCCCCGCAGTAAAAACACACACACACATACACACACACAGAGACGAGTTTTCCCCGTGAAGTAGCGAGTCAGGTAATGATGCATGTTCACTTTCGGGGTTTCCTTGTTTGATTTTTTATTTTCCACGGCGAACAAAGTCCTCGCCAAGCAAAAGTGGAAAACGCTTCCTTTCGCGGTTCGCGTAGACCGCATTGGAATAAACGTACACATACATATGTACATATATATGCATCTATACATATATTATATATGTACAATATACATACATATACATATACATATATATCTACACATACGCCACCGCCCCCCCCCCTTGCCCCCCCCCCTCCGCATCTCTCACGCCGATGTCCCGGCGCGCAGCGTGAATTTTAATTAAAGCAATTAAGCATGCGTCCATAGCTAGTCGCATTAACCAGCGCGTCGCATTCATGGCTTCGCTCGGTTCAAAAACGCGACAGCGATGTGTCACGCGACCGGCAACGAAAGGGTGGACATATGGTTATCCGTTTCTGCCCTTCCTCCTTCCGCGTTCATCCCTCCTTTTTACCCGTAGAGCAGCCGCCGCCGTCAACCCCGCAAAAACCCCTGACGCTAATTTCTACTTACCCCGCACAGCGGCGGAGCCTTTATTTTAATTAACACTCAGTAGATTAGTCAACTCGGCCGTGCTCGTTGGAAGTCGTTCTCCTTCCTCTTTCTACTCGTTCTCCTCTTTTTTCAATCTCTCTCTCTCTCTCTCTCTGTTTCTCTCTTTCTCTGTCTCTTTCTCTCTTCAACCCCTGGAAGATACCACTACGTTCGTCCTGCGGAAAGGAAGAAAATTCTCACGGTGAGTTAATACCGGAAATAGAATTTCAAGGAAGCACCCGTGCGTTTCTCCCCCCTCTCCTCTCCCCTTTAGATCGATTCAAAGAGACAGGGTTACGTAGAGGTGTTCCGTGTCGCGGATATCTTCTCTTTTATTTTCTTTCCTCTCCGCCGTGGCATCGGATTTAAAGCGAAACGGGGTTAAAACAGTTTCCACCGGGAAACAGGTAACAGGTGACCGGCAAGATTTTCCCCCGAAAGAAAGGAGGAACGGTGAAAAACGAGGATCCTTTGTTTCGATCGCGCGACTTCCCGGCGTTTCCGTCGCCACCCGACGACTCGACTCCCGACGTTTCGAGGCGGGACGAGGAAAAAAAAATAAACGAAAAAGGGGTGGACAGCCCCGACTCTGCCTCGATATGCAAAACAAGACGATTTTCCTCGGCGACGGGAATACAAACCCCCTGCGCATCCAGCACCGGGGTAACTCGATTTCCACGCGTCCCGGCGTACAACCGACACACGTTCACGCCCGTCCAGACGTCGTCCTACGGTATCGCCATTTTTCTAGCTTCCCATCCTCGTAACTTAATTCCTCGATCAAGTCGAGGGAAACGAGGGAGATGGGGGAGGGAAGAGGAGAGAGAGGGGGTGAAGCGAAATATAGGAGAAAACGTCGAGCAACGAAGAGCGACACCCTGTCGGAGAAAAACGTGCGAAAGAAGAAGAAGAAGAAGAGGAAGAAGAAGAAGAAGGGAGAAAAAAGAGGATGTAAAATAAAAAATGTAAAAAAGAAAAAGTGAGACGGGACGATTCCAAGCGGAATCAGGCAGAGAGTAGACGTAAAAACGGTGGCTGGTCGTACAAGGGAACGTACGCTGCTGCCGGGGCTCGCTCTAACTTTCCTCTCTTTCTCTTCCTATACCCGGTTTCCGGTTTTTCATCTCCCTTTATCTCGTTCCTCTACCGACCCGGTCGTTTCTACTCCCTTTCTCCTAGCTTCTCTGCGTCTCGTATCGTAAAAATCGAATATTTCCACGAGCGTAGGCGAACACCGGGGGCATGGGGAGGCGTAGTAGAGCCACCTTTATATCTGTAGACGTGACTCCACTGCTGCCGCCGTTGCCGCCGCCACCACCACCACCACCACCACCACTACTACTACCGCCACACCACCACCACCACCACTACCACCGCCGACGCCGCCACCACCGCCGCCACCACCGCTGCTGCCTCTAGAAATATATGGTGCCGTAACGGTCGCTGGTGCGAGAGCTTGTGCATAGACTGTGGGAGGAGAGGGATGGAAGAGAAAGAGAAAGAGAAAGAGAGAAAGATAGAAAGAGAAAGAGAGAGGAATGAGGATAGAGTAGAAACGAGGGAAACCGGGGTAAAAGAGACGGAAATAGCAACACGGAAAGAGGGAAAGGGATGTAAAATAAAAGAGAAAGAACGAGGGTTGAACAGCGGCGCTATACCTTTCCTGTCCGTTGACCCACGGGACCCCTCCTGGCTCTGGCAACCCTCGCGACCCTGTTATTTGCATACGCTGACCTCCTTTGCCGATTTCCACGGCCAAACATAGAGAGGAGTTCCTTGCGCGATCGTGGACGAAAAAAAATAGAAAGAGAGAAAGAAAGAAATCTCGTTCGACGACCGAAACCCCAACACACACCCTTGAATATCGTGAAAAAGACACGTACTCGTGACACGCGTTTTCTTTCTCGACTCGTTAAAATTCCGCGTGAAATATAGCCGTATCTATCTCCACCCGGGGAAATGGAAATATATTGGTTTCATTTTCCTTTCGAAAGCGGCGGCACTCGCCCACCATCCAACCCTAGTTCTGAAACCCACCCCCACCCTTCACTCCTCCCCAACCTCCTTCATCCTTTACCTCGTCGACGAAGACGTGGCTCGGGTGGAAAAGTTAAGGAGCGGCTAGACCACCGGCAGGATCGTGAAGCTTTTTTAATTGGATCGTTGAGTCGGGTTCTTTCCGGAAAGTTAGAACGTTGTACAGGTTTTGTACTCTTTTCTGATACGATGCCGGATCAACGGCTGGGATTATATTCGTTCCGACGATAAGGGGCGAATGATGTCCCGTTTTCGGACGTTTCCACGCTGGGAAATTTCTATAAGTAGAAATTTCGGGGCGTCGGAAATTTCCAAGCTGGGAAAATTCTACGCGCAGAAATTTCGGGATTACAGTAAGTTCAAAGCCAGACAATTACAGGGCGCTGAAGTTTCCAGAGAAATTTCTACACGCAGAAATTTCGGAGCGTCGAATGTTTTCCAGATGGAAAATTCCTACGCGCTGAAATGCCCGGGCGTCGGAAGTTTCCAAGCTGAGGAAATTCTATGCGCAGAAACGTCGGGGCATCGGAAGTTTCCAAGCTGTGAAATTTCTACGCGCAGAAATTTCAGGCAACAGTAGTCTCAAAGCCGGACAATTACAGGGCGCTGAAGTTTCCAAGCTGGAAAATTTCCGAAGCGCAGAACTTTCCAAACCGTCATTGATAAAACAACTTCACCAATCAACGCGCGACTTCCCCTAGTCCCAAATATAATACAATCCCCTCAAAAATTCTCTACATGTTCCAGCGAACAGACTCCAAGGAATCAGAAAGAGAAAAAAAGAAAAAAAAAACACGAAATTCCCCCCAACCCCCTCCCAAAAAAACCCATTCAACGAATAATAAAACCAACGTCGACGTAGAAAACCGATGCTCGCCGAGGGAAAGTGAAACGATCCGTATTTCAGAGAAACGAGAAACTCTAAAGTATCCATGGATTCGGTAGTACATAGCGAACTGGGGGGATATCCAGCACGGGAACGAAATTCGCGAAACGTTTTACGCGGCTCGCAAGCCTCGTTCAGGAATCAGGCCGCGGCACTCGTGAATCCATTGTCCTCGGCATGGACAATGAGTTACCGGCGCCTTTATCACGGCGCCGCAAGAAGACGTTCCCCGTAACGAGACGGCGCGATGGGAATATGAGATTGCCGGGGTATGCATGCTGGTGAGTGTGTACACGTACACACGTATACCAGGCTTGTCGTCAGCTTTTTGGCAGTCGCGCGATACCTCATATTCGCCTCGCCGCCCCTTTGTCGCCCCCAAAGTCGTCGTAAGCTGAATGCACTTGACAATAAAGGACCCGCGTGTATGTATGTACACGCGGTTAGACGCTATTGCTTCACGTATCGCACAATAGGCCCCGGTGCACATTTACACACCTCCGTCATCCGTCTCGTTCTCTTTCCAGCTTTCCTCGTCTATTTCGATGTTTCTCCCGTGCCGACACTACGTTATCCTCTTTCCCGCGGTGCTGAGTGTGTACACCGCCGTCCACAAGTCACGGGTCACGGTTGCGTACACTTTTGGATCGTACGGTAAATTATAGGACGATGGAAGTTCGGGATGGTAGAAATTTGGAAAGCGTAGACGTTTCGGGGCGATAGAAGTTTCGCAGTAGGGAAACTAGAGATCCGTCAGAAGTTTCGACCGTAGGAATTTCAGAGCGCCAGAAATTAGAGAGCGTAGAGATTTTAATGCATAGAAATTTCAGAGCACCATAAATTTGGAAGCATAGAGATTTCAATACATAGGAATTTCAAAGCGCCAGAAATTTGAAAGCACGGAAATTTTAACGCATAATGGTTTTAATACATCAGAATTTTCAAGCGCAAAAATTTCAGAGCACCAGAAATTTGAAAGCGCAGCGATTTTAATGCATAGAAATTTCAGAGCGTTAGAAATTTGATAATGCAGAGATTTTAATGCATAGAAATTTCAGGGCGCCAGAATTTTGAAAGCGCAGAGATTTTAACGCATAGAAATTTCAACGCACAGTGATTTGACTCCAGAATTTCGAAACTCAAAAATTTCAAAACATCGGAAGTTTTAAAGCTCGGAAATTTTCTGGCACCAGACATTTCCAATCTAAATCGAACAAATTAAACAACAAATTTTATTCGCATCATAATTACCCGGTAAAATTTCGCTCAGCTTTAATCCGAATCTGCAAGTGTCCCATGACTTATGGACGAACGTGTAAGCCCGCGCGCGCGCGCGGGAACGCACACGTGTACGTCGGCTGCATACGTAAACAGTATGCAGTATATATGTGAGAACGATGGGAGCGCAGCGTTTTTACAGACGCGTTGCATTTTCCGCAGTTATTCGCTCCTGGCGCACCTTTGTGCATCCTTCGGATTCGTAGCTCTTCCCCTCTCTTTCTCTCTCTCTTTCTCTCTCTCCCACTCCCTCTCCCTCTCGTTCGCTCTTTTTTTTGTACATTCTCGTTTCCTTCCCACATTTTTTTCGGGAGACGGCGCTTTGTTTGAATTTTTCAACAGCGGAGACGGCGATTCGCGACCAACGGCTAATGTTTCTGCGGCTCGTTGCGAAGGGTGCCGAATGATTAACGATCCGTTCCGATTGCAAATAACCGCGGATGTCTGAAACACATTGATTATTTTACGTAAAACGTACCGCGGGGAAAATATAGCCGCCGTAACGGAATCGTTTAACCCCGACGGATCAACGGTAAAAACGAAAATTTACTATTTTCCTGGAATTATCCGATAAAACGTTGGTAATATGTCGAAACACCGGTGAAAACGGTTAAAAAATACATAAATAGACAAAAAAAAAGATGAATCGAGCGACGACACCTCGCACAGGCATTCCGTACGGTTTTCCGCGGCGTCACGATGGGGCCGGGAAAAATATTTCTAAATACATACACAGAAGCGATATGCCCCGTTCCCGTATCAGGGACACGTTGCATTTTTCACCGTGTAGCATTCGCCGGCTTTAGACAAGAGTGGCAGATAAGATGCTTGGTTAGTACTGCAAGACCAAGTACCACGCTTTAACCACCCAGACACGGCGATATCTATCCGTAAAAGGGTAAGCCGGTTCCTGGAAGGTTGCCAGAAGCCGGCTAGAACGATGCGTAAAACGTGTTCTCATTTTTACCTGATTCCGAGCATTTTTTTTCATGATTTCGTACCATCGAAACTTCTAACCTAAAAAACTACTGTCAGATGACAGAGCGACGACACCTGTCAGTAAACAGGACTAATGTAAATCGGACTGAAATCGGCGCCCGTTTGAATCATGTCAGATTCGATGGAATTAAAAGTAAGTTGATAAACTTAATCTAAGAAAATACGAAAATAAGATAAATTAAATCGGTCGTTTTCAACCGGAAACTTTTCGGAAACTCACTCGAACTATCGGTAGAAGTCAGACGGTCCGTAATCGACGTGCTAAACGTGCGCAATGGAGAAGGATTACAGTTAAAAAAGGTTATGTTCGACAAAGTATCAAACTATTTGGTCAACGATGCTTATCGATCTGATTGCCTTTGCTACTTTAAAGAATTATCCCGCGTTAAGATCATGCCCATCGGAGTGTGGATGAGGACCGAAAGGCAAACAGTTTCGAACGCAGCTGTTTCACGGATACGATGCAATTTCCGCAGTTGCACCCGCCGGCCTTCGACAACAACCTTCGACAACGGCGTCCCTTTGCAACTCCGATAGCCGATGCTGTACTTTGAGCATCCGCGCGAAGTAATGTCCCGTAAACGGCTCTGCCCGTTACAGAGGAGCGGAAATTCCCTCGTAGGGGTTGCGCGAACGCACGCACACCTATGCGCCGTATGTAAAACCTGTGTTTTTGATCGCGCGATCGACGCCTCGCGTTCCGTCGAAAGCAACGAGGAATTCTGTGTTCCCTTCTTCTGTAATTTCGCCGGAGGAAATCGAAGGAAATCAAGGAGAACAATTTCGTGGATAGCGAAGTTCTCGGAATTAAAATTATGTCGTTTTTTCTTGTTTAAAACTATACCGAATTTGTATCGTGATGCAAGTTGGGCCGGTTTAGAAAATGTTGGCAGTTCATGGGAAGTTCGCAGACGACGGCTAAAGAATTCAATGCACTTGCCGCAGTTGCAGCCGATAATCTCTGACAAGAAGCTTTGACAACAGTCCCACTTGGACGCTTCGGCAACGGATGCTATACTTTAAGCATCCGAGCGTCGTGATATCCCGTAAAAGGATAGGCTGCTCGCTGGAAAGAAGCCAGGACTCATCCGGAAGGACGTGCCTGGACGGCTACCAACTTGCTAATGTGCCGCGAGCCTTGAGCATCCCGTACGAAATACACGTATGCATATTCACGACAATCCCCCCTGCTAGTTAGACGGAGATGGGAATGATAGGGTAGTATTTTCGGGAAGGGAGATGGGTGGAAAAAAATAATGGGCACTTTTAGGGCGTATATTGCGAAGAATATCAAACGGAAAAAATTCCGTTTAGATATGAGATTGTATAATTATTTAAAGAAATATTTCGGTATAAAATAGCACGTTAATTAATGAATATTTCGCGCCCTTAACGGTAGATAAATAAAGACTGTGAAAGTGTTAGTGGATATATTTATTCTATAAATTTTATGCGGTGAAGGGCTGGGAATGTTTATCCATTAATATAAAGAACTATGCGATTCATTAGTAAGTTTATAAATTATAGTCAAGTGTCGCCATCTAGTACTTATACTAAGAAACTATTTTAAAAAAGAGATCGATACGACTGGTGATATGTGACATTTTTCGCAGCCGGTAAAAGAGTGGTAATATTTTCAGTAGGTAAAGACGGGAATGTTTTTCAGAACAGAAATCTAAGAGTGGGTAATCACAGTGTCAAACTGTTATTCTATGTTGGTAACATAGTTATCTTACACTGTTAAAGAAGGTTTTGTTCTTTTTCAAACTTTATTATCGTTAAAGATGATCGAAATTTTATAAATCTTTGTAATGCTTTGATTGCCGTTTATATAGCGTTGGAAATATCGATTTGTGACCTGTGTCATTTTAGTTATTACAAAAATTCCTATTAAATTTGTTTGTTGAAATTTCTACGTTTCGATTTTTTCGACATACACCTAGTGACCTGTCGTCAAGAAATTTTAATTTCTGTGTGATTGTTTTCATCACTGATATTCCTCCGGACTTTTCGTGTTATAATCATTATTCAAATTCAATCGGCATCATCTTATCTCGATAATTTTGTCCCTTTCTGGTAATTCTTACTCTGGCACTCTGACACATGACGGCTCTTAAACATTCACATTAATTCCTACAATCCGTCAAATCGTGGAAATCAAGATGATGTTGAAATTGCCTTGGCGGAATTATGGCAATTTTCTCTCATGAATTTATAAGAGATTTTAATATTCCAACTCTATACGGCTCTATACCACGTTTTTGTCGATTGTCATAGTTATGCTTTGTCCGTGGACTTTAAATCGTATACCCTGTACCTGCTAACTTCTCTCCATCGCTATATAAATATGCGCGAGTGTAGTTACCAGTTACCATTGGTTGTATTAGCGAGTATCGGATAGCTGTGCATAAAAATCTTTATTCAAAAAATGTGATATAATTATCTAATCGCAGGAACACACAAATATGCGTAATCGCAGCCAAATATCTTACAACACCGATTACGCTGTTCGATAATAATTATGTTCTATGATATAAACGTGAGTCTACATAAAAGAGAGAAAGAAAACGTGAACTGATCACCGAGCAAATTAGTAATACTGTTAAATAAAAAGTATAAAAAGATACAACGAAATGTGGACGATATTTTCAGTTGAATTTTGTGTTTGTTGAATTAATGAAATTCGTTTGACACAACTACATACATGTGTTCTCTTCAATTTCCGATTTTTATTTGATGATTTTGATATTTGAGAAAATGCCAAAAATCACCTTTAGCACTGCACGATAAAAAGACTGATTAATAGTAGATTGTACGTGTTACGTATCATTGATCCGTGTACAAGGTGAAAAACGTCACCAAAGTTATTCCGATTCGATATAATTTTGCGGTGTATTTTTCGCTGACACTGACGAAATTCATCAACGTCACTTTATTTGTGGTTTGAACATAGTTCGGCTGCTTTCATTATCGTCTATCGAAGTGCCTTTCGTCCTTGCAGCTTTTAGGAAAGAGCATAAACGATGGTAAATTCTAACATTTCCTTTTTTCTTATTGCATTATTTATATACCCTTCGGGTTTGCATCACTAATGATTGATAACAAGTTTCAGAGAGACGGGGTAAGACAACGTCAACATGTTACAAAAACGTCCCCTGGTGACATTCTGTACGATGTTAAAATTTCTTCAAAGAAGAAGGATGCATTACCGAATGAAACACAACATCTTCTGTTTATCCTCATATTTTTTCTTTTTATATCCGTTATCATAATTGTATTTGAAAAGAATCTACCCGAACCATTAATGATTAAGAAAGAAGGACTATATCCAGGAAGATTCATAGCAGAAAGAGCACATAATCATCTCTTCAATCTCACGTCTATTGGACCACGAGTTGTTGGAAGTTACGAAAATGAAGTGTTGTCTGTTAAATTTTTAACAACTGTTATCAATGATATCATTAAGGAAGCCCATGAAAATCATAAAATTATAGTCAACGTCACTAAGCATAGCGGAGCCTTTCCTTTAAAATTTCTTGATGGAATGACAAATGTTTATAGAAATGTTCAAAATGTCATTGTTAAAATTGGCCCACATAGGCCTACGCAGAACAGTTTGCTGCTAAATTGTCATTTTGATACTTTTACAGAAAGTCCTGGTAAGAACTGAAGTACTATTTTAAATTACCTTGTTCACCTACATTATTATGCTATATACTTTTCTTACAAATTTTATTCTGAATATCATTTAATAAAGAAATATATTATTGCAATATTGCGCAAGCCATATTTCCATTGAAACTGTAATATTATACTCAATACTAATCTGTTTCTCGCAGGTGGGTCTGATGATGGAGCAGGTTGTGCTGTGATGTTAGAAATTTTACGTGTACTTGCTCATAGTTCAAAATTGTTAAAGCATAGTATTATATTTTTATTTAACGGTGCTGAAGAAAATATACTACAGGTATACAATTTATTTACACAATCTAGTATACATTGTAAGTGAATCTCAAACACAGAATCAAGTTAACTTTGATTGAACTGTAATTACGTTTTCTAGGCTTCGCATGGTTTTATAACTCAACATCCTTGGGCCAAAGAAGTACGAGCTTTTATAAATTTGGAAGCCTGTGGTGCAGGTGGTCGTGAATTATTGTTTCAGGCAGGACCTGGTAATCCTTGGATCCTTGAAGTACATTTCTTTCATTCCTTCTATCTTCACACATATCTCAAGTTACACACATATATATCATAAATTTACCGTTTCACAGGTATATTCTAAGTCTGTACCATACCCATACGCATCTTCTTTGGCTCAGGAAATATTTGAAAGTGGTATAGTACCTGGTGATACCGACTTTCGAATATTCAGAGATTTTGGAAATGTTTCTGGTAAGTTACGTAAACAGAATTATATCATTTACATTAATATCAGTACCTATCAATGTTAAAGACATGGTATAAACCATTACAGGTCTCGATTTTGCTTGGTCAACCAACGGTTATGTATATCATACAAAATTCGATAACATTGATCAAATACCTCTGGGATCATTGCAAAGAACCGGTGATAATATTCTCGCATTGTCACAAGGATTAATATTAGAGGATTATTTGTCTGACGTATCAACTCAGAAAAACGCAGGGAACCTTGTGTTCTTTGACTTTTTAGGAGCATTTGTTATCAGATGGCCGCAATACGTGGCGAGTACAGTTAATATCGCTGGTATACTGGCTGCTGCATATTCGATTTACCTGAATACGCAAAATGCACGACGAGGTATCTAAATAACTTGTAATATACTTGGCAAGTCACTTTACATGTTTCACACATTTTGAATACGTATCTATTCTTATTAGATATCAAAAGATCGACATACTTAAAGCAGTTATTGCTGTGTACTGGGGCAATAATTCTCGTGTGGCTCGTATCAATGTTTTCGTGCACACTAATCGCGCTTGTTCTTACTAAACTTGGAAAAGTCATGAGTTGGTATGCGAGACCGGCGTGGTTATTCTTTCTATACATATGTCCAACTGTTTTTGTGTCAATGATGCTGTTCTTATACATAGGATCACACCAAAGAAAGGCAAGTATCAATAACATATATGATAATGTGTTCATGTACTGGGATTACACTATATATGTATACAAAAGAGTTGAATAAGCTTACTTATTTAATTATTTACAGGAAGTAAGTTCGGAATGGGTCTTATATCAAATATACTGGGATGCATATTCTATTATATGGATGGCCATTCTGTTCACTTGTGTTCTACTCGAAATCCGGTCAGGTTTTATACCTCTACATTGGGTAGTATTTCCAACCGTCGGAAACTTACTGCGATATCATTTCTTTAACAAATGGAGAGGTATAAAGTATTTTCTCATATAAGATTAACGTGATTTATATTATTGTTATGTTATTATTGCGGTATTTCTGTATTCCAGGCTGGAAATGGCTTTTCTATTACTTATCTGCAATAAGTTTGCCATATATACAGACATTTTATTTAGTGATTGGTGCTCTGTATCTTTTCATCCCCATAATGGGACGATCTGGTGGAAGTATCAATTCAGAAGTTGTTATCGCAAATATGTTGTCAATACAGTTCTGTCTGCTATTTAGTTTCACGGTAAGTTCTACAAGAACTATACATGCTAAATGAAAATATTGCGATATTGGTATCTGTGGAAATAAGACTAAAATTACTTTTACAGCTGCCAATCGTATTGTTAGTGAAAAATGCTGAACGAGTTATAAGTGTGCTGGTCGGTATATTTTTAATAGCCATAGGTGTATTAATTTTAACACCACTCGGCTTTCCTTATAGTGGTGACCCGTCGTCGTTAGCACCAGAACGATTTATGATTGCGGTAATATACATTTCAAATATCTTTTTATCTCGTATTATTCAAACTTCATATCCACCAGTGTATTAATCTCATATTTAACTTTCAGCATACGCAAAGACAATATTATGATATTAATGGTAATTTGCGATATTCCGGAACTGGTTATTGGATTGTAGATTTAGATATGAACAGTCCGCATAGCGTAGAATCTATGGTACCTGAAATAGGTGCCGCAACGCCAACAGTTAAAGATTGCGAAAAAGAGTTATATTGTGGTTTACCGTATCTAATGCCCGTTACCACTTTCTTATGGTAAGTTTTCAAACTAACGGTAAACCGGTTTAGTTATGAATCTATAATAACAATTTATTAAAATATGTCTCGTATAACTTTGCGTTTTAATAGGAAAACAAGTTGGATTCCGGGACCCGCGCCACTTATAGCTATCCCAACAAAGCTCGAGCTTATTTCAAAATCATTAAAGCAGAACGTTGTCAGTTTCACCTTCAACGTGACAGGTAATGTTCTGATAAATATACCGTAGCTTAGGGGACAAATAATAATTACGGAAAATTGTAATACCAGGTCCGGATCACATAAGCATAATTTTATCGCCACACAAAGGTGTTCATTTAGAAAGATGGTCCATCTTAGAAGGGAAAGCATTGCAAGGACCGAAATGGAACGACAGAGAAACGTATTTCATCTATTATTCCTGCGCGTCGAATTGTGATCCATTTATGTTTTCTGTCGATTTAAATGTAAGTTTGATTTTTTATATTTTATTTGAACATTACGCTGTTACATGAAAATATACAAAATTTGAATTTCAATACAGGTGACCGCTGTGCCGAAAGTTCCGTCTTTATCCATAGCATTAGCTGGTCATTTTCTGCACGGTGAACACCAACGATCTCTAAGATTCAAACGGTTCTTAGCACAGTTTCCTTCTTGGTCGGTTATTACACCATGGACAGCAACATATACATCTTGGGAATTTTGAGTCCGTCAACAACATATCCATTGACTCAATAATACGTGACCTTGCAGCAGTATTACTGTATGGTGATCACTTTTCATAAAAACAGTAAGTTAGCCTAACGAAAAAACGGCACTATCCTTGCATAGTTCTCAATATATTCAAAAGACATATTCGTAACAATACAATTTACAAGCTTTGAGACTTAGAACCATCCCGTATAATAATCTAGTTCTTTACAATTGCATTGTAATGAAGGTATATCATTCGGCAATTGTCGTAAAATACCGTTGAAGAATGGAACCGATGTTTTCATTCTGTGTTTGTATACATTTTGTACTAGTACGCTATTGTTAACGAAAGAATTTTCACCTAGCGTAAGGTATTGATTTCGATTCGATCAATTTAACGAAGAATAATACGATTAAGTGACGTTTCTCTGATACAAAGACGAAGATAATTCAAATTCCCCTAGTCGTATTAAATCTTCCGTAGAGACATATGGTAATATAGCATATCAAAATGTATGCCTTAGAACAGTCACAGCTCTATTTAAGTTTTAAACGGTTCGTAAGGCAGCAATTGTTACAGACCAATTAATCTATAATAGATGATAGAAGTTAACAGCTATATAACGTATCGCCAATCTGTCGGTGATTTTCATTGTTCAGAAATTCTTATATCTAGATTAAATTTTTAATCTCTCATCTTACCACTACTAAGCAATACATACACCTTTACTATTCATCACATAAGAACATTCTAATTTGCTGATTAACTCTACAAGCAATTTAGAACATTTACGAGAACATTTGAAACGTTATATAAAGTCACTTAGCACAAATGCAATAGACCGCCTTAATATATCAAAGTATTTATTAAAAATTATGTTTACTAGACGTTAAATGTTAGTTCACACTTTATTTCCTCATAATTTCAAATACTATACAATAATAGTATGATAAGGCTTATCATTTAGACAGTTTGCGTATATAGACAATTCTTATATCTATTCCCCTTAAACAAGCATAATATTTTTAGTAGTGACACATTATCTAAAGCGACGTGCTAACGTAAACGTTCATGTAAAACGAAATTCTTAGACATAGTATTACGATTTTTGTAGAGTTACAATGGAAAAGATTCTATTCCCTCTTCGTATACATTTTCATATAGGAATAAGTAGAATCATATACACAGATATTTATATTGACAATTTTGTTTTGCAGATTATGTTTGTTTATGACTGGCTCTATAATTTTTACCCGTTTTTATCGCGAACTAGTTTATCTAATATTAAACGAATGAATGAATCATGTTATTGTTGGTTCGTAAAGGTTTTCATCTAAATATTAACTACAGCTTTATTTATTCGGAAGTATGACCATATTCTAAGTCATAATAATAAATATAATTACGGTCATATGTTTTTTAAGCATAGCAATAGAGACGAGAGGTGAGATCGAAAATTACCATTGCTGGAAATATCCATTGAAATAGTACGCGTCTAAATCCAATTATATAACAAGACTTTGCCAATATTGGTCGCCAACTATGTAGCCAGAAGTAAGCCTAAAGTATGATAAAGAATAGTACAATTCGTTTCAATATAAAAAAAAAAGTACTAGTTTTCCAATGCCGGAATAAAGTGTCGCGGTTATAAAAGTATATAGTTCAGTTTAGGAAAAATTAATCGTTAAGTAAAAGGATGATTACCATCCAAAAGGAAAAGAAAAACGTGAGGAAACTAATCAAATACATTTATACGCATTGTTTTGTGTTCTGTAAAAACTGTTTGTTTTGTATTGTTTATAATTTTATTGACCATAGTAAGAATGTTATGAAAGTATGCCGCCGTTAATCGTGAAATTATTTTTTTTCAGAGTTTTATTTACAGTTTCAATGTTCCAACGACGTAGATTGTCGATTATTTATTGTTATTTACAGACATTAATCACGTTGAGTCATCGATTGAATTTCCTTTTTATATTTTAATCTTCCACCGCATTGTATAGCGTTACTAATTTTAATAATTTCAGGGCACAAATTATAAGTAACTCTGCTGATCGATGTTGCACAATGTTAGGATCCGTGTAGAAGTGGATTTTTATATTCGTGATCATGATTTATCACGTTTTATTTCACAGAACTTTATTTCCTGCAGATGTTTGCATTTTATTTATGATTGTTAAGTCAGATACTTTATTGTGAGACTTTTTCCCTTACGATTTAAATAAGCCGAAGTCAAATCGAAGTAAAGCCACGACGTTTCTCCTTTACTGCTGTAACAGTCGTGGTGTCGCACACTTACATAAGTTGTATGTATCAATTCGAAATTTGGAAACGTACCACTCATTCGAAACTCGTATCCCACGAAACGAAAAGTGTTTTCTCGAAAACAAATTTTTCGAGAGTATAGCAAGATATGTTTAAACAATGTATAAGATTGAAAAGTCAAAAATCAATGTATTGAACAGACAAGTGAATATATAATACATCACTGTATTTTTGTCAACTGTACCAAATAATCTTCAGGCGCTTCGATGACTTCGTTTAGCAATCATGTTTGTCGAAAAAGAGAAACCCTTCTGTTACGTAAATTGCAGAATTGTGTGATACATTTTTCAACGTACAAATGAAATATCAAAATGTAATTTCAACCAAATTCCCAATCATTTGAATACGATTACCGTAACGGAACGGCGTCTCTTTTTCTATTTCCGAATTTACTTGTGTACACGTTCCTGCTATTCGTTAAAGTTAATATTATGTGATGTGAATGTTACTATTATTTTATGGTGGTTGGTAAATGTGTAAGAGGCGATGCCGAAGAACGAATAAAGAGAGTCGGAAGAATTGCATTCTCGCCGTTCTTTCTCCCAGATTATTTATATTAAGTAACTTTACGTAACGTTAGTTAATCAATTTCAATCTCGCATGTAAAGTTCCCCTTACAGTCGACCGAGTAAAATGATATTCGTCTACTTTGTAACATGTTATAGAATCGAAAAGATTCACCTCCGCGGTAGTTCGGAAACCAGAAACTTCTCGCAACTTCACATGAGATTATTTAATCCGTACGTCGCCGGTATACAATTGTTCGTAAGTCTTTTGTCGTTCAACTCAATTTCCTGTTTGCAAACCGACAGTTACGTGCGTGTCGAATTACTATCCGCGTAACAGCCGGCATTAGAATTCGTCTCCGAATTAGGAATCGATGGAAAATCATCGGAAACAGACGGTTTTCACTTTTCGACGAGTATCTCGTTCCCAACGATTCGTTTATACTTCTATTGAAATGATTTTTCAGGAAAGTTTAACCGTCAGATGTTAAATACTGGCGATCGTCGAATTATGACGAATCATCGAAGAGAAATGTTCCCTACCATCTTTCGGCTTTCAGCAGGTTTTACGGTTTTAAAAGATCGAGGATCGACGCGGTTCTCTCTCTCTGTTTCGTAAGAAATGTGTCAATATTGACGCACCGGCATCCTGTAAGACGAGAACGATTTCCTGGTTAAAGCGAGCCTCGGCTTTCGTGTTGTGACACTGATCTGCAAACGGGTCGTAGCCTGCGATACTCGAGGAACAATGTTCGCAACGTGCTGGAAATTTTTAACAGTCGCAGATTAAAACGCTGGAAAACTGGTCGTCCGCCGCGTCCGCGTTCCAATTTTCAATCTTTTTACGAATCTCATCTGAAAGCCGAGTGGTGCGCCAAGTGAACGTTTTCGTTCGATTTTTAATTAGAATTAAAAGTTAATTACAATACGATCACGTGATATTTAACAATTGTTTGGGACAACGTCGTCGGGAAGTTGAAAACAAACACAACGAAGTTCGCGATGGGATCGAAAACAGATGTGATCGTCTAAAAGAGAAAAATAAAAAGAGTCACGAGTAGAAAATATTATCAGTCACCGCCTATGTGTACAGCGATCGTGATAACTGGCGGAGTGCGTTGATATTATCCTGATAAAAAATTCCTCGTTAACGGCGATAGAACCGAAACAACAAGTCATATTTCGGCGTTATTAAACGCCGCGGTCGCGGGATTATCTTAATGAAAATTTCGTTTCGACCCTCGTCAGAAGCTTCCACGGATAGCGAAACTCTAATTAGCCAGTGTTGGTGATGTTTTTTTGTCGAGAGTGAAGAGTGAAAATTTACTCGTCGTAAAAAGATAATCAGGTACGTAGTGTGACTGTTTAATTTCATTATTTCACTCAACTCTGTGTGCCTGTGTGTGTGTGTGTTTTTATCAATATACAAAACGCAGCGAAAGAACGTTTACTTGATAGACAAAAAGAATAAATTCTCAATCTCCAAACAGTCACGATTATTTATTATAATTTTCAAATCCAATTTAAAGTGTCATTGATTAAAAACAATTTTGACATGTAATTTTGTAAAATCACGTTGCAAGGTGACCGTAAAGACCGCCAGACAAAGTGTTCCGCCGTTTATTATCATTATTAGACAAGCTCTAACGAATCGAAACGTTAGTCAATTGTATCGGGAATCCGCTAATTAAGATACCATGCAATTATGAGTCACCTGTAAAACACCTTGTTGACCAGGTAGGTTCCAGGTGCGACTATTTATCACGTGGATTCCAACCAGAGTCAATTATTATCTTTTAATGATCGATCCGTTAACAAACCTTTCTAAAACAAATCGATGATAAATTTACCTCACACAGTTTCGCGTCAACACTATTTCTAACGAATCAATACAGAATTCTTTCAGAAACTTATAATTACCAAAAACAAAAGTAATATGTCTCAAGAAATTATTGTAAAATTTCATCAAACTCTCTTTCCGTGAACTCGATTTTACCAGAGCGAATTTCATCGACCGGCCAGAATGATTTTCAAACTAATCCCTACGCTATACCGAACTGTACTTGTTTGTTCTTCAATTAGCATGTGACTGGCTTTTTTAGTTTCCGAGGTGCTCGACGGACTACCTCATTTGCACGGCCTACTTCTGCCGAGATTCCTGCTTCGTTATACCTTTCATTCGCCTCTTTCACCTTTTCCCTCTCCCCCTCGTCACAAAGGGTAGTAAGATCGTGTTTCCACGGTGCGAGAAAGAATTCTGTTCGCGTCGAGGAATCCGTCGCGTATACGGGAAAATTGAAAAATATTTGCCTACCCTCTTGTCTTGCGTGCAAGAAACGTCACGTAACACGCGAGCGAAAGACGGCTGGATAATAAGACGTCGGTAATAAATCGCCTAAATTTATACGCGAACGAAACGACAATGGCGAGTACAGTGTTAGCATTGTTGCATGTTACGTTGTGCAACAATTTTACAATGGACGTTCGTGTATTTCACGTTTTATGTTCTAAAGTTGAGAAAAAATGATATATTCGAATGGGAAATGAGAGTGGAAAGGATTTGATCGCGGATTTAGAGAGAAATGTTTAATCTTTTAGGGAGATAAACGGAGATATCTGTATGTCTATGTTTGAGAATAGATACGTCTAATTTGTTTAGATACGTAAAGATTCGTGGGTGCGGAAGTGTTCAGGTTTAGAAAGCTCCGCGGAGACACTTTTGGAACGCGAAATTTTAACGCGGAGAAATTTCGGAGCACTGAAATTTTAACGCGATGAAATTTTTAACAGAAAGAATTCTTTTGGTTGTGAACATCTGAGGGCGTAGGAATTTTAATCGTACATTTTTCTAACTATTTAAACATTTATTACACTCACTATCACTCGAGTTACTATAACCAATAAATTGTAAAAAATTACACCTTTTCTTTTAGTGTAAAAAATAGGTACAAGTAAATTATCGGCAGGTTTAACGTTGTAACCAGTGCAAAGAGAACATTTACTAACAAATCTCCAAACTCCATTTACCATCGTTCTCTCGCAAAACACAGATAATCGCAGAAACATCCGCAGTCTATAAATAATGTTTTGAAAAACAATCGGTGAATTTTCTCCCAAGAGGAAGAAGAAATTAGGCAGCCAAATATCCAGAACCGGATGGAACAGTATAACTTACGTTCGTCCAGTGTCTTCGTGTTAGTACGGAGTTCTACGGTCTTACATATATCTATATATGCATCCGTGCGTACGTGTTTTGCGTACCGATTAATTATTCTTCCATGGGTTTTTTCTCCCTCTTCTTCTGCCGGGCTCATCACGTGAATACGGCACGGACGTAGAGAAAGAAAACGGCAGCCGTCATTGTTACGACTCGCCAAACCTTGCAGGTACTTTCTCTGCAACGGAACATGGCTGTTCGTCGTTCTGCCTGCTAATCGTCTACTTCTTTTTCAAATCTTCCGGACCCTGAATCTTAAATCTCGCCAACGACGGGCGAGAATCTTCTATTCTCAACGAGACGATCGGTTTCCGCGGTTGCGAGAGTTATGTTCGATGACACTTGGAACAATTAGGAACAATTTAATTATTCAGATTAATTGGTTGTAGGTAATGGAAGAAGAGTAGAAGAATTCGATGATTTTCGAGATTCGTAGAACGAATGGATTTTGTTAGATTGAAATAATTTTGTTGTTGAAGTAATAAAGATGGTTTGTTTTTTTGAAGATTCAGGATCACCGAACCCCGTTGTCGAAATGAAAGCCTACGCACGCGATGCGAGGTGGTAGTTTTATACGGTTCTTCGATAACATCAAATATTTTTGCCACCGCAGGTAGCCGGACGGAGAACACCATAGGAATATTAAAATATTTTACTGCTGTATCTGTAAATGTTGTTTCACTCGTCTCGATAGAATCCGATATATATTGGGTTGTGAAAGTAAGTTCTATACCAATGATTCAATTTTGATATCTTTTTTTTAAACGAAACATATACTCTGCCAAAAAGCGGAAACAACTTATTTCTACACTTACATAAATACATACATACATATACATATATTTCTGATATACTGCCATCAGTAACCCTAATCTCAAATATAATTAAACAATTTGAAAATGTAATTTTTTAATCTCCCATTTATTTAACCATAAATGACACTCATCCACCATGTTCCCTTCTTCTTACAAATATTAAGACTGATCTCTAATTTTTCCAGAACGTCAGAGATCATCGACGAACAAATGATAGATTTCCTCGGAAACGTTAATACAAGATCCGTAAGTTTCTCCGCGATCGTTGATAATTCCCGATCGCGAAATAGATCACGCGAACCCGCTGCCGGGCGACTTGCTAGACCGGCAGAGAGAACAGCGACAAAAGTCAACCAGCTACGTGCATTCGTTTACCTGTGTACGAGCTATATATACAATAAGTATGATGTCACCGGTCTGAGCACGGTATTTGGTACAGGGGAATGCGTGATTCGCATGAAAAGAGCCGCCTGAATCCGCGGCACCGTCGAACGATTTGGTCAGTCGGTTCTTCGCCATATCCGGTCAGCATCGGCCACACATGCGTTCCTCGGCGATAACCAGAAGCGCTCCCGGTAACCGGAAGTCACGAAGAACACCCGCCCGGCAGTCCTGTGTGTCCACTTCTCTCATACATAGAAACGATTTCTCAATCGCTCGTACGTTTACATTTCCCTACGCCTTCGGATACTTAAAAAGGCTTTTCGGACGCGCTTCCGGTAAGTTACATGGAATTATTAATTAAATACGTCACTGTGGTGCCGGTGTTACGGACGTGACGTCGTTGAAACGTAGAAATGATAAATATTTAAACAATTTATCGATAAAATAATACAGTAAATATTTTACTGATTATTTAATTATTTACCATTTCTCGTAGGTTTGATAATTGTGTGTTGATTTTTGTTATTTTTTTACTCTATTTGTTCGTTTATAGAATTCGATTCCGTTCGAATTACACAGTTCAGCGGGTTCTATGCACGTGGATCGAGAAACTCGGGAGAGTGTGCGGTTTAAAAATGCGAATAATTCTGCAGTGAGCAAACAGCAACGGTGTCCACGACCACACGAGCCCATATTGGAATATTTTCATTAACGCCTCACTGGCCGGAAGGTGGTAACGCGTTTAAAGCCGGCATTAGCCGGGATCGGGAACAACTGAGAGCCGCGATCCGAACCGGTAAGAAGAAGAAGGCAGAACCGAATGGATCGCTCGCCGACCAATGGAACAAGAAAACAAGGGAGCTTCATCCCCCCTCGAGTGGCACTTTTAAACTCCTGTCCGGCATCCGTCAGTGTTCTAAAGTCTTCGAAGGTGCGACGCCCACGCTATCAGTTCTTTGGCGAGCCTCCAACCTTCTACAGGTGTCCTCGGAATTACGTGTCATCTTACCTGACGTTTTCGTACTTCTTATCCGTGGTCTTCGCGCCATTTCAAGGAAACTCCGTCGACGACGAGCTTTTTTCAGATTTTGCATTCCCGACGCAACGTGAAAAACACGAAACCGCGAGAAACGCTGTATACCGCGATTCCATTTGCATCGAAGGAGAGAGGAAAAAAAAAAAGAATATTCATTAGAATTCTCCGTTCGTCGCGGATCGAACTGTGGAAATCGAAGTCGGATCCGTTCGCGCGATACGTGGAAAGGAAAATCTGTTCCGATGTAAGTACGGAATTGTTCGGGGAACGTAAGTCAACGGAATGTGTCGCGTTGACGAAGGTAATGTGAATTGTTTTAACGATGTTGACGTAGCGACGTCGATTCGCGGTTATTACCTGATTCGATCGGTGATTTCATATCGCGGGCTGTTTTTCGCGCGGTTTCGCAGCCAGAGGTTGCACTTTATTTACGGTTCCTTTGGTTGGATAAATATTGATGATGGATGTGGGTATATGATATTGTCGCCGGGATAACTCGAAATTTTTGCATTTGTCACGTGTTGTTTCACTCCCTGGTGTACGTACGTACATACACTTGTCAGAATGTCTGCAAGGACTTACGAGCGCACGATAATACGATTTACTCAGTTGCGAACCAGATTGCTGATTAAACCGCAATTTTGTTTTTTTGATTGCCCCCTTTCATTCGCGCTGTATACGCAAATGTAATGTTCGATTTTTCGCAGAAAAACATCGTTTTGTTATTCGGAGTTCGTTAAAGTTGGCGATTCTTCTTGGATATTTTCATTTACTGACTTTTTCCAGATGTTTCGTTTTACAGAATGCACCGGAGTCACTGTTAGTTATCGTTAGTCATGACAACGGGAACGGAAAGTAATCGAACTGGGCGCCTAGAAGGCAAGATGTCGGCATAGCTGATGTTTTCTAAAATTCGGCTGTGTCACATCCAGCCAGCCGAACGTCCAGACAACATTGTGCTTCGCCGGAACTGGGAAACATTTGATTATGGAAGTAATTAAACAAAACAGCCAGAACACAGGCATTCGACACACCAACGAGAAGATTAATCCGTGTTACAAGCAACGCAAAGAGAGGGATATTAATTATTTTCAAAATAAGATTGAATGGCTGAAGAAGAAATTAACGTTCATTCTTTGAATGCTTTTGTTCAGAGGAAATTAAAAAATAAATTCCATACTTTCATCACAATGACATAATAGTCGATCTTTCCTTTCGGTGATTTTGACAATGGATCTGTCTGCAGTTGATCCTGAAGAGGACAGTTTATATTAAAAGCAGAAGAAGAATTACTTTGTTTTTATCGTAATGTGAATCATATTGCTTGAAATAAGCTCCATGGAAATGATATTTTATTTATAGTGTTCACACCGATTACTACTGCTGTGGGCAGACTTATTTTATTGAACGGCTACCGGATGTGGTGCCGTCTCCAATGGAAAGCGATATAACGTGTCGTGCACACTAATTAATACTTCGGAAGGATAATACTTATGATTCGTAGGCCTTGACGCTTCTTTTTCCGCTTAAATGTTGTAGGATATATGTATAATGAATTTAAAATGTAATGGATAAGAACCGGATTTGTAATCCTTAGAAAATGAATCGAAAATCTGAAATATAATATTGAAAACATCTCTGAAAACTGTGTCAATCTTTTGTAATCCAAATACCTTTTTGCGCCCAAAAAAATACATGACAGGAATATGATAAACATGGATCGTGAGATATAAAATATTAGTTCAATTTCATTTAGTAAACATATTGTTGGAAATAAGGACGGTATTAAAGAAATTTTTTGCTAGCAAATATATTAATATGCGATAATTATTATTAAAATACGTTTACATTCAAGTTTTGTAATTGAAATCTGTACATATATTTGTAAAGCAAAATATGGTAATACTGTTTTACCGACTATCGGTTAGAATTCCTATTCTTGAATTAATATCGTGCCCTTTATTATTGACAACTTTCACTGGTATATGTGAGAATACGACATCTGTGAACCGCAGTCGTAACAATAATTGCAACCTTCCAGTTACATTGGGGCACATTGGGGTAGCCGTACTCTGGTGTTGGTTCGCCCTGGTTCTTCTGTGCCTGTCGGAAAGTCGTTCACTGGTCGAGAAAATCGAAAAATACGTAACAATGGGTTCCAAGGCACAAAAAGTATCCGAACTGATCAAATGTAAGACCTATCATTGCACCAGTCTTTCGATTATTAATTCACATTTTTCTGGATATTATTGATAATGTATCTATAACCAATTATTATATAACATTAATTTCCATGTCACATTGCGAAGAAATTTCTCGTTCGTATTATTTATAATTGAGTTTTTCTTAATGGGATTTTCTTCTCAAACCTTGTAGACATCAATAGCCTAAATTTGCGTTACATTTGTTGTATCCACTGACATTTTGGAGTACTTTGAAGGTTATGTAGTAGCGTTGAGACTTGATTACTGTATATTAATCAACACTCATTCGTTTACCGTTCCTTTAGAAAACCATGTTGTTAGAAGTTATTGATTATCATACACTCTGTTCATTCCAGATACACTAAAGGCGGCAAAGCCAAAGCTTGACTGCATTGCATACTATGCGAAAGCAGAATTAGCTCCACCGAAACCATCTGACATTGGTGCTGCCCGACGTGCACTAGCTGATATAATCACTGGATTCAGAACTAAACGCTATAGTCAAGTAACTGTTCGTGAAGCTTGGCTCAACACTTTAGTAACCATCGAAGTCATATGTTGGTTCTATGTTGGAGAATGCATTGGAAAGAGGCACCTTGTTGGATACGATGTTTAAAACTGTATTTCGTAAAAATAGATAATTCTGTATAGATCATAGATGTTGTCGTAAATACATATACGTACTCATAAATATACAAAAGGAAGTTCAGTTTTATAAATACTCGTATCTATCAGTTCAATCACAGAATTTTATGTTAGCATATGTTCTTTTACATACTGCCATATACAAATAGCTCCCGTAACATGAACGTTTAACGAACGTATCACTCCCATTTGTGGTATTTCTACACATGTATCAAAT
This sequence comes from Mimumesa dahlbomi, assembly GCA_917499265.3. Classification (NCBI taxonomy): domain Eukaryota; kingdom Metazoa; phylum Arthropoda; class Insecta; order Hymenoptera; family Crabronidae; genus Mimumesa; species Mimumesa dahlbomi. The sequence goes on along the minus strand of OU824113.1, from coordinate 1,986,010 downwards.
AGTGGTATTAAATTTGCAGGTATTCCATCTTTTTCGTTTCTGCAAATAATACTTATGTTATTATATCATTATTAAATCTGTTAGACTTTTGCAGCTTACCCGAGTACGAGAATGGTTTTTTTATTAAATTTCATCTCTAGCAGATTTGTACTATTAGCTGTTTGTTCTGCTCCTACCAAACTCCATCCCATACTCTTCTTTTCTAACATATACTCCTGTAAATGATATGGCTTTACCTGAAATAGACATTGTATACTTGAGTTGTGTATTATCTCATATTTAAATACAAAATTTCGCAGTCTAAATACCTCCGTAATAGTTATCCACTTTTCAGCAGACACACTGAGACTCTGAAATTCTTTAGCCTTTACATGGCTTAGATTAGAAATAATCAGTTCTTTCACATTGAATATTTCACAGGTACGTGCTATGCCTCCCAAATTTGGAATTCGATCAATCAGAGATGCTACGACTATAATACCTTCGTCGGCTGATAACATTTTTTGATGAGATATAGTTTCCCTGGCCGTTGTAAAAATATTTTGTACTGATTCTGAAGGGTTAATCTTCTTTTGTATATCACTCAATCCATCTAGATTCGTTAATGATTCTGTATCCACTACATTAAAAAATTCCTTATAGTTAGTACACAAAAAATTGTCCTATTAGATACATATTCTATTTGCACTATACCTGTTGCTGTTTTTGTTAAATATGATGAAGTTTTAATATTTGACAATACTGAGTTCATATCGTATAAGTGTAGAGGATGATTTTCACTCTCTTTAAAATTGAGCATTTTGAATAAGTCCGTACTAATCAATTCATCGGTGTCCATGTCCGACAATCGAGGCAGTTCAAAATATAGAGTCTGTAAACGTAAGAAAGATAAATGCTTTCTTATACTTTGCATCTTTAACATTAATAATATGTAACTTATTTTTAAAACTTTACTTTACAAAAGCTACCTGTAAGCTATAGTTATTCATAGGATGGAAAGTAGTCAGATAGAAATCATCTTGAATTCTACTTGAATTTTTGATGAAACTTTCTTCTTTTAAACTTTCTATTGCAGCATTGTATAATCCTTTGTATGGTGATGTGAGTTGATCACAATTCATGGTTTGTAACAGTTCATGTAGCTTCACAAAAATAATCTACAATAAAAAAAGCAGTCTAAGCATACTCAGCAACTATGGAAGCTAGGTGTTGTTTTTTTACTTACCTGATTATAAAGACGCATATTAAACTGTTGACCTAAACAACACCGTGTAATATATTTCAGTCCTGTATCAATAAATTGACATTTACTATCACCAGGAAGAAGTTGTGCTACATGGTAAACAATACTTGCTATGGAACTGGTGCATCCTGGACGTGTTTTGATACCCTGTACATAATTTTGTACATTTAAAAATAAAGTACACAAATACAGTATTTTAAACTACAGTCTGTACCTCTTCAAAAAATTCCCACAATTTATAATGATATGTGCTATACTTTGTAAAAATTCTTATTAATATCCATTCTTGCATTAATCGAACACTGTGTTGATTGCTCTCCACAAGCATTAAACTACGTAGAACTTCTAGCACTGTAACAGTATCAGTCTACAACACAATTACATCTTACATTATTAAAATATACTAGTTATTTAGTATATCAAAATGCATTACAATACCTCGTTTAATATTGGTTGCAGTAACAATAGAATTTGCATAATGCGATGTTTTATTCTATGTATATAAGAATGATTAAAATATCGTTTGTCCTTATACTTTTCCAATATTTCAAGAACTGTTGGAAGCAATGTAGATGCATACTCTGAATTCAGAGTTATTATTTTGTACAATAGTAAAACAGATTGTGCTCTTACTGCTGCATCGCTATTATAGTCCCTGTAACAGGAATATAGAAAAATGAAAAAAGATCTACAACTGAAATATGTATAAGAATACGTACATAATGGACACATGTTTTGGGTAATGCTGCCCATAATTCTTGGCAATGAACGAACATGCCTGATTTTCGATCTTTTTATCTTTCCTAGGTGCATATCCATGAAGAAGACATGTTAATAATGGTTTTTGCAAGCTTGGCAAATAACTTATGTCGAGCAGCTCCATTTCTGATAATAAAATTTTCTTTAACTTTGGTGTTTTATCACCTTCTGCTAGGAATTCATCAAGAAACTGAAAAACAATTGTGGTCACAATATGAGGAAAAAAATAAAAATTTCTTTATGACAATATTTTTTTAGCTTACTTGTTGTATAAAGTTCATTGCATTTGGTAACTTAAGGAAACTGTTATTAACAATGACTCCAATAAGTTCCTTTATTTCTGCAAAAAAGCGTTGATTCCTATTATTCAGTATTGTGAATCTCCAACAGGTAGAGAAAATAGATTCGAAAATTGATTCCTTATTCGAATCGTTTACTGCTCCTTTTTCAAGTAGTACTTTCAAAATCGATGCAATTACTGTTACAACTTCTAGTCCCCCCATTTCGTACAAGTATGAGGTATTTTGTAACCAATCAATTTCTTGAGGCCAGTCTTGCATTGGTACATTTGTAATATATTGATATGATATTTTTGCAAGAAGTATATAACAACATGAACTCATTTCTCCAACCATAATTACATTGTTTCCTTCTCGTATTTGAATATTCTGAAGATGTTTTAAAAGTTGTGCACAGAATGGTGTACAAGTATTTAAAACGCCTTGGCAATATTGTAAAATATGTAATCCACATAAATAGTGCATACTTTCATATTGACTCTTATTTTCAAGAATAGCTATACTTTCATTCAAAAATTTCTCTATGTAGCTGAGAAGTTCTTTCTTTGACATGAATAACTCTCCATTATCAAGAAATGAGACGATTATATCCATGTACATTATTAGATAAAGTTCATTATCGCACTTATATGGAATACTTTTCATGCCTTTAAGCAAAAATCTTAAACAGCCATCAATGTGCAATGACAATAAACGTACAATACTATTGTTCGTTTGCTTCATATTTAAATTAAGCAACATTAACATAAAGGACATTGTTTCAATCCCTGCTGTAGTATCAACGTATGGCCTCACATCAATCGCACTGAGTAATGATAAAAAATTGTTCAATGCATTCTCCGCTATAATTGTTTTGTCATGAAATATTAAGCCTGCATCAGACAGCATGAAAATTGCAGAAGCAAAATTTTTAAGGCTCACTTCTGGATGGATATACAAATGCCCAGGACTTGGGTTATAATGATCCACATACTTATAACATATGATTTTTACAAAGTTTATTGCATCTACTTCTGGTAGTGTTTTACTCAGCCACTTTGTTATAGCATTCCAAGAATATGAACCTCTAGTTAGAGCTTCATTGGAAGAAAATTGGGCCAATGTGTTTACCAACACTGTCAAATCTTTGATATTGCTTGTATAGTTGGAGATTGTTTGTAAAAGTTCTATTTGAGATGCAATTCTGAGAATACAGGAGTGCATATTTAAATTCTTTTGCACTAGGGATTTGACAATGTTTAATTCGTTGCTTGTCCAAGAAATAGATGATTCAGTTGAAACCATTCTCAAAATTTGCATCATATAAAATATTGGAACAGGCCCCCAGGATTCTTTACTAATTATTGTAAGAAGCTTGGTCATAAAGTCAGCATTTTTATGTGCTACACGTTCAAACAGTGCCGCAATATCTATTAGTATGCCTGGCTTATCTTCAGAAGATTGGCATTCATATAAAGAAGTATTGTTTAAAACATTCACAAATAATTGTAAAAAGGTACAACTCGTCATGAGTACGTCTAGCTTGCAAACATACAGTATTCCTTGTTTTACTATTGCATGATTTTCATGTTGCAATATTCGTTCAAAAATTAATTGTATCCATATGATATTGAAGCAATCTCCACATGATGTATGTTCTTGGTTACTATTTATTAAACCCAACACATGTGATAGAGCTGGTGCCACTAAATGATACTGCTTTTCTTCTAAAGCTTCCAGCACTAGGAAAAAATTTGTCTGAATATTCTTCATTGAGAACTCAGTCTTGACCGATCGATTGCATACAAATGGAACCACTACAGGCTTTATTATATTTGAATCATTTTTACTTAGTTTATCCATAAAATCAACAACTCTCTTCATTACAAATAATGCTTGTTTACGATACTGTTGTATGCTAGACCTTATTCCATCTATTATCAGTACCCACAATTGTTGTGTATAACATAGCTCATAATGCAGTTCAGTTATGTTTTGCAAATTTGGTCGAAGACATGTATCTATCATAATACTCAATGCAGCAAATGAATCTTTTATATCTGCCATTTTAGTTATAACAAAATTCCATGTAGAATAAACAGTAGATCCGCATCCAAAAGTATTTACTATTTTTGGAAAGTAAGAGGCAAATGAATGCCATTCTTTATCCTCTTTCATTTCCAGCCAGAATAATAAATCAACCAGTAGAAGGGTCTCAAATATTTCAAATGAAAATGGGTCTAGGTCATTATACAAAAATTGTCTTAAGTGTATAGATTCCATTAAACACTCAATGAATTTCATATAACAGATCTTGATTTCATGATTCAGAAAAGCAGGACTCAGAAGTTTATGCAGACGTTCCAAATATTGATGAAGGCATTTTGAATCACAGTAAAGTATTATATGTAATAGTACAATATCATATAAAATTGCTAGATCTTTAATACAGAATTCAGACTTTTCTTTTGAGATTAATACATCTGCTATTTTTTGAAAACATATGTCTTTTGGAACTGTTCTTGATTGTCTGTGTTCTGTGTTAAACAGAAGTTGATATTCGTAACATAACACCATGCGAAAAGTTTCCAATTTCTTTGTATCTAAATTATGCTGCATAAATTCTGCATTGTAATATCGTACTATACGATGTAGTAGTAAAAACGGATCGTCCTTAAATGCAGTCTGTAGTAATTCCAAAATCGAGAAATCCAGTGTCGAAAAATTCATATATCGCTTGTGTAAATCCATTTTATTATTTATACTTTTATATTAAATTACAGTCCTTTATCATATACGTATACATATAAATTTAGACATTCGTAACATCTGAAATATTTTTCAATTTTGTATTACATTCTAATAGAATTCGTTGGAAATTTTACGGTATATTTACTTAACTTATATCCTTCAACTACAGCGGCAAAACAAACGGGGATGTACCTAACCAATAAAAATGCACGTGGCTTTTTAGAAACATAAAATGTTAGCGTCGAAAATTTATTTATCATAAGACAGAAAAAATGGCGAGTATTCCGTAATAAAATTATCACGTGAAATTAAATAGCGTAAGTGCTGTATATCTTGAACTAAAGTGAACTACTTAGTGATGGAGATTTTCAACACTCAGCAGTTTCAGGGAATGTTGTATTTTCTGACAGTACAGACGGCAGAGACCCAGTAGACGGATGAAGGGCAGCAACTTCCTGAAAATCATTAGGTCGGTCAAACAAGTGGTCATAAACCGGCACATAAGTTTGACAACGATGGCAAAAAGTAAATTTGAATACGTGAAAGAATTTGAACGGGACGACATTTGTTTGCCGAATTGCTGGATTGTGGTTAGAATAGATGGAAGAAATTTTTCAAAATTCTGTGATGCACATCAGTTTGTTAAACCGAACGATGTAGCTGCATTGGAATTAATGAATCGCGCGGCTATTACGGTTATGGAAGATTTCAAAGAAATTATTTTAGGTTTCGGTCAAAGCGACGAATATTCATTCGTTTTCCGAAAGGACACACAACTTCACAAAAGAAGAGGTAATGTAAATTACGTCGAATAATTTATGAAAATCCTATCGAGTAATAGCATGAATATAAATATTGTACAAGATGGTTAATACAATATAGTCGTGTATTAGTATATGAAAAAGTTTGTTTAATTTTATGCATTGTTGCTCATATTTTATTCCAGCATCAAAATTGATGTCCAATGTGAATTCTTTATTTGCATCATCATATGTTTATCACTGGCCTCGGTTCTTCCGTGGTAAAGAGTTGTATTATCCACCCTCATTTGATGCACGAGTTGTACTATATCCTACAGATAAAAATTTAAGGGATTACTTAGCGTGGCGACAAGCAGATGTTCATGTGAATAACTTGTACAACACATGTTTTTGGAATCTTATTTTGAAAGGAAAACTGACTCCAAGTCAGGTAAATTTTTATTTTGTAATTATGTATATGAAATACTTTTATAAATTTCAGATAATGATATTGGTTTTATTCAATGATAAAGTAAATAATCATGTAGGCATTTCTTTATTATCCTAATTTTCAGGCGGAAGAAAAACTTAGAGGTACATTAGCATCACATAAGAATGAATTACTTTTCCAAGAATTTGGTATAAATTATAACAATGAACCACCACTTTTTCGAAAGGGTACTACACTCATAAGAAAATTAGTACCTGATGGAACTGGTCGATTAAAACCAGCAGTGGTTCCACTTGTAGATGATATCATTGGAGATCGTTTCTGGAAAGAAAATCCAGAAGTTATTGGCCTGAAAAGTCTGGCGACTTATCAGCCACCAAATTTAGTTAATAGTGGCATTAAAAATGCATTGTCAGCGGCTACACCTCCATCGCCCACAACTAATATAAAACATATTAATAATGTGCCACCACCATCAGTGGGTAATGTAAATTCTATGAATGAAGAGGTGCATCCTGTAAGAAGTCGGGAAACAGATGGGGAGAGAATGCAGTGTGAAAGTGAACGAATTTGTAGGAGATAAGCAGTACTTTATTTTTTTATACAATAAAATTGAAAGACATCCTAACGGAAAATATTAAAAATTTATTTTTAATAACTTCAGGAATATTTTACCCTTGCTTTGCAGAAGAAAGTGGTAAAACAAAGAATTAGATATGGAGTAGGGGAACTGCAAGATTGTGAACTAGTGATCTACTTTTCGTTATATGTTTTTTGATTTCGAATATCTTGCAAATCGTCTATTTTATAATTTATGAATGATTCTATTATTTTTGTAGATGCAACATTTTCATAAGGTACATGGCATAATCTGTGTTTATACACGTGCATGAACTACACGTACGCTTATGTATATACTATAAGAACGGTTTACCTGAAATAATGGTGTACTTGTGTGTATATTGCAACAACGAACGCATGAAAAAGTTGCATTCGGATAAAATGTTCATATTCCCATAAGACATCATAAAAATAAGCATAAAGTATAATTCATGATTTTAGAAACATCACAATTGCCACAAAACTTGAAGCCTATTTTTTACAATTAAATAATAACGATTTTATTTATAGTCTTTTTATCATTTCAATATCAAATCGTTTATCGACTGATTTATATACGACTACCGTCATCTGACGGTATGTATTACCTGACATACAACCTCTGTACAAAGCAACAAAATCTACATTGCTTTGTACAATGGAGAAGTCAAGCATCACGTAGTTTTTAAGTATACGAAGTATTCTTAGAGGTATATATTTTCATTTTATAATTTATAATTTTCAAAGGAAACGTATAACTGAAAATGACTATTTCGTAATTAGTACAATTCATTTATGTAATATATGAATTTCATTTACACCAAAAAGAAAGTCACCAGTCTTTACGATTTCCTCTTTTCGCTGATAATAGAGACAAATGAAATTTACTAATACTTCAATAGCAAGTTTTTCAATCATATGGAATGCAGTATATATATTTTTTTATGTTACAATCATAGAACCAGTAATTACAACATGGGTAATACGTGACAACGAATACATTGAAGACTACAATAAAATACACTATGTACATCTATATGATATAAACTCTTGCAATGTATGACAATAACAATACTAAATAATAACTTTAGATACGTTCTATTGAATTTAGCTAGATATGTAGCTGAAATATTGTGTCAACTATCAATTAAAAGATTGTATTTCTTTCTTATATGGCAGTTTTCCCTCTTTTTGACAAATGATCGTTTGCAACAATATGAAATACTGCAGAATCGTTAGTTATTCAGAATCCAGGAAATAAAGATATAAAGAGAAAATACCATTTTCTCGGGTAATATTGCTGCATAGATAGTTATAAATGAACGATACAGTGCGTTTAAAAATTAACATTATTAAAAGATTGGAATGTAGTTATCTATTTTAGCGCGATGTTTCTGAGCAACGCATTCGGATATCCATACGATATTGCGGCATTCTTGTTCTTTCAGTTTAAGATAGCTGTAGAATACACCAAAATGAAATTGCTGAAGGAAAGCATGGACATTTAAGCGGACCTGTAATGTTAAAATCAAAGTTAGGATTTCATAAAAATGTCTGTGTACATTTAATGTGAATCATTGCAAAAGTGTTAAGCTTACTTCGTGTTCAAAGAATTTGTCCTCCAAAGTTTTATCGCCAGGATTATTGCCAGCACCTTCAAATAGCGCACTGTATTCCTAAAAAATATATACGATTTTAAAGGTATTGAGTCATATAATATACATAAAATTCAACTGAATGTGTTCAAGTATACACATACAGCGTAATACTCTGCCACAGCTTTAACTTGTTCATAATCATCGGCTCTTGCTAGTGCAGCTAATCCATCAGGATTCAACCGCCCACAGCGTGGATATAACTTAGCTCTATCATCTTTACCCAATTCAGTTCCAAAGGAATTAATAGTTATAATGATTGCTCGTCTGTCTGCTTCAAACTGCAAGTCATATTTATACATTATATATAATCTTTCAATTAATATTATACTTCTTTACTGAACATATTCACAGTTCCATACCGCAAGTATTTCGCACATAGTATCTGCAGTAGTTCCACCAAGATCTTTACAAAACTTGTAAAATGCTTCCAAGTAAGCTTTGTATAGAGTGTTCCTGATGATCTCAATGTTCATCTCATCCAAATCTTGCTCAGAAATGCAGTCCACGAAAAAGGGTGCTATAATTAATCTTATATGAATAATATTGTGCAAAATATAACAATAAATCAAGTTAAAAAGAACATATGGCTATACCTAAAGGTGTATCTACCAACACAGCATTATAAAGTTCAGCAGGTGTAGCTGCTACATGGATTGCTTCCATTTGTTCGAAGCTTCCAAGTGGATGACACTTGGGAATCAATTCAGAGATAGGTCTCTGATGCAAAGTACCCGTGATTAATAGAATTATGTTGTCGATCATATAACTGTACGTTATAAAATCTAGAAACTGCGACAGGGGTTCAACAGAATGATTACGCATATGTTGAAACTCCACAACCAGCTTTTCTCTCAACTTATCATCAATTACACTAACAGACAGTGGTGATGGTTCGTTTGCCAAGAAACTGCCATAATCGGTACCAGCCAAATGCAGTTTCAAATCTGTGTCAAGAATAATTGTTAGACGTACATTAATATAATATTGGTAACAGGTGTAAAATATTAATTAAATTGAAATGATTGCATGCATATGTAGTTCTTAGGATTAAAAGAGTGAATGAAAGTTTGTTTTACCTTCGAGAGTCTCGCATTGAACAAGATTGAGATAATCACTTTGCTGGAGAATCCCACATTTAAATCCGCGGCACAGGCCTTCTAAATATCCACCGTCGATGTTGAATAGACACCCTTTCATTTTGATGGTTGTTTCTCGTGATTCTTTTACCACAAGCCCGCTCGAAACACGGATCCGTCAAAATCGAAGTCGGACTCGCCCTTTTTAACGACGATCATATGACTGCTACGAGAGAAGTTTGCCACAGGCAGTGGCAGGTAGTTGTAGGTGTATATGACCGAAATTATCGATCTCGAACACTATCGAATTATTTGAATTTTTATAAAATTTCAATCCGAAGTCAATTTAAACAATTCTATAGTCCGAAATTCATGGACAATTAAATATTATTTGACATACGGCAAAATTTTTCAGTACGTCAAATCTGTCGGCAGATTTTTATTTTTGTGAAAATCATGTCGTCGTCGAATTTTTTATTTTTCTGTAGTTTGAAATATGCAATTTCAGGACGCAATTAAAAATTAATTTACCAAAACTGAATATGTAAATGATTACAATCTTTCAAATATTTAAAAAACTCTTTATCATATAACGTTACAAAGTTTGATTTTGGAAATAGAGAATACATTGATACAGTTATGTGTCATACTGGAATTATACTAACAAGATAATATACTCTCTTTTTACTTATACATCAGTAAGTCAGATGACGCACGTCATTAAAGCACTTTGTTCCGTCAACACGTCAAATTTCCAGTGGGACTAATTCGCACGTATTTTAGAATTCTCGTGTACGATAAGTGATTGAAGTTCTTTACCTGGTAAAACGATATGTTTGGGAAGAAGGAGAAGCCAAAACGACCAGCGAGATCTGCTGGTAGTCTTGCTCAGGTATCTTTTCATTTTTTAACCTTACATTTACAATTGTTCCGCGTAAAGAATAATAACATTTTTCCGGAAAGTACGGCATCTTTGAAGTGCCAAGAAATCTGGAAGACATAGACACTGGCTTTATGGAGGACGATGACAATGACGATGATTTGGAAGCCGAATTAGCTGCTTTAACAGCTGGTGATGATAGACAGAAGAGCAGGCGTACTGGTAAGTAAATGTTTTTTAATAAGTTACTGGATACTTTAATACAATTTCAGTTGTGGTATCTACTTTGAAAATAGAAGAATTATTTAGAATGTTAAAAGTTCATGAAGGATAAGCAAATTTTTTGCAGTACGAAAACCAGTTCCTGATGCAAATTTGGACGCAATGGTAGCTGCGAGCATGAAGGACATAAATCCTGACGAAGATATATCCGATGGAGAGGATGATTCAGAGTTATTGGTATAATGCAATTTTACTTCATTTAATAGTCTTTATTTAATTCCTCATTATGTATGATTCATAGTATAACTTTACGTTGCACTAGAGTGAGCTTAAGATGATCACAGGAGATGAAACTCCTGATGAACCTTCACCTGAGGAGGAGAAAAGTTCTGAAATTGATCATACAGATCCCTCTGAAGGAAAGGAAGATAATACAGCTGCAAGTGAAACAATAAAATTGTTAGAAGAAAGATTATCAGTGTATCAAATAGCTGAGAAAAAAGCAAAACAGGAAAATGAGGCGGGTAAAGCAAGAAGATATAACAGAGGTATTAAAATGCTTCAAGAACTATTGAGCCATGCACATGCAGGACAAAGCATAAGTGAAGCTGATATTCCACCAGAATTACCAGCTTCTGCTACTGCAGAATCAGTAGAAAAACCAACAGGTACTATTTGAATACTATTATTTTGAAGTCCCCAACTTGAGATTTTAAAAACTATTTCTAATCATTAGTTTTTTAACAGTTGAGGTTGATAAACCATCGCCCACGGCAAGTGAGAATGTTCCAGAGACTGAAACAGTAACAAATGTAGACGAAGAGACTTTAAATATATTAAAAAGTAGACAACAAGAATACAAGAAAGCAGCAGTGACTTGGAAAAGGGCGGGTAACGTGAAAGAGGCTCTTCAATATGTAAACATTGCCAAACAATTTGACATAGTTATTGCAGCAGTAAATAGAGGGGAAACAGTTGATTTAGCTGACATGCCACCATCTCCACCCTCTCCAGAAACAGCTAGTGCACCTGCTGCACCTGTGACACCAGAAAAGGAAGAAAACGAGGTGCAACAGTCTGCTCCAGACCCACCATCTGCAGGTGAGCTTTTTGTGCGATGTCAGAATATACATCTATGGAAAAGTACTAATCATAATTATGAACGAAACAGAAAAAATACAACCAGCTGGCATAGAAGATTTGGAAACTGCCTTGAAGGAACGGCTTGAGATATATAGGCGAACGAAGACAACTGCTGAAAGCGAAGGGAATTCCTCCAAGGCACGAAGATACGATCGAATCTGCAAACAGTTTGAAACCGCTATTAAACTACATGCTCGTGGAAAACCTGTTCCACTTGACGAACTGCCCACACCACCTGGTTTTCCACCTCTTTCCGTTACTCCTCCATCTAATGCTGCCGCTCCAGAGCCTATGAAAGAAGAAAAGGAATCAGAACCTGCTCCACAGGTTATTCCCGAAACTGAGCCATCCGAAACTAAAACTACGTCACCAAAAGCTCCTGTTCCTCCTCCGAGACCGCAGATAGGTATGTAAAAAGATCTCTAACTTTATCTCGCATTTTGATATTAATGAACATAATTATGTAATGGCAGGGAAGAAACCAAACCAAAAAACAACACGCGCCGAGAAGCAAATGTTGTTATTACAACAACGGCAAGGTGAATTAAAACAAGCCGCCCTTGCAGCCAAAAAAGATGGAGATTTGGAATTAGCACGTGATTACCTTAGGCAGGCGAAAGGAATACAGCCATTAATTGAAGCTAGTATAGCTGGATTACCAGTTGACATGAATTCTATACCACTCTCTCCACTTGCAAAGATCGAACTGAACGGACACGGTTTTACTGGCCAGGCTGATGATAATTTTACATTAATAAGTAGCGAGGATTGCTTAGAAGAGGCAACAGGAACGGATGAACAGATTTATGAAAATCTGGAGGCGCAATTAATCAAACAAACTAAGGTATACTGAGAATATAAATAGCGATATAATGTGAGAATAAGATTTAATATACGTATGTGTGAAATGTGATTGCAGTGGTGTTTGTCTACAAGAGATCACTCGAAAGCAATAGGAGATGTTTCTGGTTATAATCGATGGGAACGACTTGCGTTAGGATATACACGGGACTTAGATATGTTGAGGGTTCGAAAGCGTGATGCACTGCCACCTCCGCAACATCATTATGAAACGAAAACTTATACTATTGTGCAGTACGTAACGACATCTCGGAACTTACATTTCAGACGAAGTAACTATGTGTTAAACTACAATTTTGATGATACATTATGCTTATTCTTTAGATGCTGCACGGATTTAAGTGATGGTGATATAGAAATTTCGATAATAAGAGGAGTAAATTTCTCGAAGGAAGCAGATACATATGTTACGTTTGAGTTTCCTTATCCATCGGATAGTCCGCCGACAGATAGAACATCTACAGTTAAAGGGTCAAGTAATCCAGAGTATCAGGCGGTCTTTCCGTTAACCGGTATAATAGAACGAACTTCACGACAATGCCAACGTGTGTTCAAAAGACACGCACTGAAATGTCAAGTTTGGGCAAAGGGGTAAAAAATAACGTATCTTAATGTTTTGCTACTCCACTACCAACTATGAAATATCTCCGTGATTATTCCATCTTTCCCTTCATTTTGCTATAGATAGTCCTTTGAATATTATTCAAGTTTTTATTTAAATTTACATTCTTTGTAACGTAGAGTAAATTAAGCCTTTTTCAAGAAGCTGTATTTTTCCGACCTGAAAAAACAAACTAAGCTATCCTTATGCAGTATTTAGAATAATGAATAGAGTAGTACGTTGGTTGCAGATGCTCGCTGAATTCCATCCTGTGTTGCACACATCCAAGGTATGAAAATTTCATACTTTCAAAAAGCAGCCAAATTGTGACTTGTTTGCCAGAATTAAGAATGTCAATTCTGGTGAAATACATTGGCCATTTTTTTATGCTTAAAGAATTCCGATGTAGTTCTATACGCTTTGCATACGATTGCTTAAATTATTGTACGTAACGTATATAGTTCAAAATCATGATATAAGCAAGATCTTTTACAATAAGATACTGTTCGTCTGTGCTTTCGTATTGCACGAGCAAACTGTAACAACGTAAATTGCGTGCACAAATCACACGATTTCTGCTATATATTTAATTACCATTATCGTTAATATTCTTTCAGTGGATTCTTTAGAAGCGACAGTTTAATAGGTACAGTGACGGTTAAGTTGCAGCCGCTAGAAACTCTGTGTACACTTCACGATTCGTTTCCGGTAATTAATTGAAATAATATTCAACCTATTTCTATTTCATGTTAATTTTGCAATCTTTTTCTAGGTAATGGAAGGAAGGAAGGCGACGGGTGGAAAGCTCGAGTTAAAATTGCGACTGAGAAATCCAATTCTAACAAAACAGATCGAACAGATCACGGATAAATGGTTAACTATTGATCATTGAATACGGCATTGAGGAATTGGAAATTTCATATTTATTTGGTCAGTGATTACACCACAGGGGCCTTGGGGGAATATAATTTGCTGATGCGAACCGATAAAAAATGTATTTTAACTCCGTTATTTTGTTCAGTGACGTTATATAATTATTTTATTGCTAAATACGTGTACCTGTGTCTAATGTAATAACATGTACATTCGCGCGCCAATGTACAATTACGATCACGCTTGTTTACGTAACATTTATATTAAAACATGTATATATATATGCACAACTTAGTATGTAAATATTGCATAAAATATTTCTTATATTAAAGACGATTTAATTTGATATGCTGAACAAAGAGGAACTGCTTTCTAGTATGTTAATATATAATATTCAATTCTATCAGATTGTATATATCTCTTCCTTTATCCCCACATCTTGACCTATAATATAATTAGGATCGGTGAAAAAAGAAAGCAAAAACTTTTGTGTCACGCCCGAGATAAAAATGCGTTTCAGCAAAGGGAAGGTTGAAGTTTAATTAAAAGTAATTAGTGTGCGCGTAAGAGACTATCAGCTGTACGTATCGCGTGATTTACACGCAGGGAAGGGACGATCGCGGGCTAAAGCTGAATCCACATTTCCCAGAGAACAATACAGCAGGTGAACCCCACTAACAAACTATTGTCCGATAATCGTTCGACTCTGTCTCCATCCAATTCGTCACCCCACTGTTTCGTCTTCCATCCACGTGAGCTTTACTGCCCGATCCTTAATAAACTATAAACGCGTATAAAATACCTACTTGTTGGAACGAGGAAAAATATATGTTTTATCGAATGCGGTGAAACGCTATTACACAATATGAACTCATGTTAATGTTTTATTTAACAACAATAAGCATGTAAATTTATTCTCACATAGTTTAAAGTAATAACATCCAAAATACAGATAAATATACAAAATTAGTATGGATCACATATTTCAATGAAAATATAAAAAATCTCAGTTCAATTTTTTATCTACCACAGAATATTGACCTATGGCTGTAAAGTTGAGATGCTCACCGACCTTTTTTTCTGTTTACACGGTCAGGGGTCACGGTGTAAAAGGGTGCTACGGAGAATTAATGCGTCGATTGATTGACACCCATGGTGTCAAATACTACTGTCTAGTGGCCTCTGAAAAACGGCTGACTGTATTCCACCGTCAGTTTAACGGAGAAGCACAAAAGCCTTTCCCGCGGTGCACATATCGATCGTACCATTGGAAAACAATGGGATTTATTTGCCAATTAGACAATTAGGTCGGCCGAAAGGGCGCTGGGAGCGCGCGAGCAGCCAAAACTTCAGCGTTGTAAGTACCGCGAATCTGGATTATACGGTCCAGTGCAGAGTATTTGGCGAGCATATACATACCACGGTAATGTTGACCTTTTGGCCTCTGCCAGCAGGATTCTGCGTGCAAATTAACGATGTTTGCGCTCAACCCTTTGCCCCGTCTTGATTCACCGATCTCATTGCCCTTTCCCCTCTGTTTCACGAAGGGATGTACTATTTCGTCTGCCCCATCCTACGGGGTTGCTAGTCGGTTCGCGTTTCATCTCCGAAGTTTGTAACTTTTTTTCTTTAAAATAAAAAATTATTCTTACACCCCCAGATTTATCTTTATTTTGAATATATTTATTTATAATAGCGTGTAAATAGTTTCGAGTGACGGTCATTCACCTACGGAATTATTTGTAGATTCGGCAAATGTTGTAAAAATCGGGAAGTGAAGTCAGACTGTAGAGAACTAGAAAGTCTGGGTCTTCGGATATCGATAGCCTCTGACACGTGTAACGATCTATCGCTATTACGCGCAATTGCAACTGTGTCGAAATGCAACAAGGTCGCGGAACTTCTTACGAATAATAATATATCCTACGCAGCGCGGATTTGCTACATTATCATTCCCGTTTACATAATATTCCGAATGAAGAAATAACGTGTGTGAGAAAAATAGCGTCGAAGCTGACTAGGAATGAAAATTGATGCTATATTTATTTTTCTGTAAAGCATTATCAAACAAACGGCGAATTAATATTATATAACGTTCTTCTAAATTTTGAATCGAACTCATCACTGTGTGAAGAGATCAGACTCATCATTGGCGGTGTATTTTTTTTTAAATTTCAATATTATTGTAGACTTGTGTGTATACTCTTCGACAAGACACGTGCCGCGGGTAGCTCTTCTTCTTTTTCGAAATCGTTCGCCGTAGATAGAGTCAGGTTACGCGGTTTCTGCTTATTCGGCAGATGGCCGGACGTGACGTCACCGGGACCACGCGAGTGTTGATTGCAGATGCTAGATGCGATCCGACACCCGAGTTTTTTTTCTGCTTTCTTCTTCCTTCGCCCCGTGAATCTACCTCGCGGATTCCCTTGCGGACTCGCGTTACGTGACGATTTCGGTTTGTGTGTCTTTCATATAAAATCTGCGTGGTTACTGTGCCCACTTCCGACATATTCGAAAATCAACCATTCCGACGGCTTTCGCATCTTCGAGCAACGATGAAAGACAAAATTACTATGTACCTTGATTGACATTCATTTTTCACTTTGATTTCTCTGTCTTTCATTAACGATGAAAATATTTCAGTTTCTAATGGAATTTGTGATCGATGACGATTTTTTATTTGACAAATTAAATGGAAAATTTAAGTTACCGTCGAAAATTCAAGTTTTGGAGAAAAAAAGTTTGTCACTTGTAAGTGTAATTATTATAATAGGGATAATTTGCATAAAATTTAATTAATCACCCGTTTTATAGTTACACTTACACTGAATCATTCCGTTATCATCTTTTATCTACAATGTTCGTGTCAGATGTTGCACGAGCGTCACGGGTAGTTGATCAAACCTTCGAAAATTTTTCCCCGATTTCACGTATCGATACTATCGCGGGTCAGTGGTTACGGTTGTCGCAGCCTCTTCTATCGAGAAAAAGATCAGCGAAGTTACGCGTGCACTCGCTCGTGTACAAAGATCAGCGTTTTGAAGTCACATCGACGAATACTTCGTATCGCAAGTTCTCGCGACCAGTGCGACTTTGTTGTTGCGTGCTCGCAACGCGATTCGGTTTTATTAATAAATCTTTACCAGGAAGTCCCGGCGGGTTTCAGCCGAGAAATTTAATTCAATCCGCGAGTGATATCTCCGTGATGTCTGTATGGTGTCTCGTAAAGAATGCCGTCGTAATCGCTTTTTCCACTGCGTCTAATGCTTCGAGTTGTTCTACACGTTGCGATAAATTCAAACGAACGTTGACAATCGTGTTTTAACGCCGCATCAAGGTACGCGATCGTTAATTAGTCAAATATTCGGAATATTAGTTATTGAATGAATATTTAATCGTTAGAAAGAAAGTCATACTTTAGCGTTTAGAATCCACGGGAATGTAAATATATGACGTAGTTATTAGTAGTTATTATTAGTTGTAGATTAGCAGTCGGGTGAATGGAAACAGAAAACTAAAAGGCACGGATAAGAGGGACCAATAGGGAGTCAGGGGCTATTAAATTTAACAGATAGGGCAGAGAAAGAATAGTTCTTCTTGAAACCCAGTCTACTTCCGTCTACTTCGGTGAAACAATAAAAACTTGTCATTAATAATATCCCGGTGACAAATATGACGGAATTTCCGACACGGCCCGGAAGTCGGTAAATGTGCCGCTGTCCACCGTCATCCCTCTTGCACTTCTACCCCCATAACTGTTATTCATCCACAGATAGTTTCTTCAATTCTCTATTTACCCCACATCCCATTAAACGTCGTCTTCAAAATGTTCCATTTCATTTCAATATTGAATATTTGAAAACGAAAATGCATAGACACTTATATGTATACATATAATATTTACTTATACATTAAAAAAATAATTTATTCAGATTTCTTTCGTAATCAGATGACCGTAAGAACGACGAAGACACGGGGGAAATAAAAATTTTACCAGTCAAATAAATTAGTTCCCCCTGCGAAATACATACGGAACGGAAGTAACTCCATGGAGTTTCAAATATTCGACGCACGATTCCGCACAGGGGCCCATTATTCGCGGCGACTTATCGCCGGTGAAACGGAACATTATGTTTTTAATCACGGCGACACAAATATCGCGATTCGATTGTTCGCCAGCCCGATACACAGCGATGATCCGAGAATAATTGAGGCACGAACGGCAAACAGATCTGCATCCCGATGGGGGTGCTGATGCCTCTTTTCCCTCTCCTTCCACCTTCGGCACCCCACACTCTATGACCGTGGCACGATCTCTACTTCATTGTCATCTGTCATCGCGCCACGAACAAATGAGCGTCTCAACAGCCGGCAGACAAATGATTCCAAGGATTATCTGTCGAACGTTTCTCTCGTTTTTTTCTTTCTCTCTCTTTCTGTTTCCCCATTTACCGTATTCCGTTTCCTCGTTTCTCTTGTCGATGTCTCTTTCCGATTTTTTTTTGTTATATTTCTTTCTCTCGTCGCTGTTTCATCGTTTCCTTCTTTTCGAATTTCTTCCGACCCTCTCTCAATTCTTTTATCTCTTTCTCTCTCTCTCTCCCTCTCTCTTACTCGTTGTTTTGTCTCTTATTCTACGCTTTATGAATGAATTGGGGATATCATTCCGCTTCCTAAATACCGTAACCGCTCGATCACCGCGGATCAGTTTGTTTCGTGCTCGAAATACTCCACGAGTGGTTGCCGTGTGTATCCATCGGGGAATTGATGTTAGCGGGGAACACACGTGTACGTATGGAATAGGTTGTTACCGTATGATTGTTGTAGATTTGTTCACTCTTTTTCCACTGTGTTTACCTTTGTTTTTTTTTTTTTCTACCTGCGTCTATGACGGCTGATTTCCGCGGCTTTTTAAATAGACGATCGGATTGTAAACAGTAAACAACGGCGATACGGAAGTGTTGGGGAATTATAACTGTAATTAACGGATCCGACGGACAATTAACAGTCGGCGATGTGTGTGTGTGTGTTTTTTTAACGAATGTAGCGTAAGCATTACGAATTATAAAATTGAGCGCGTTGTTTAATCGTTCGTTTACTTTCTGTCCCGGTTACCAATTACGTGAATATCGGTTATTAATTATTTATCACGTTAATATTATTGTACCGCGGGCAATTGGACGTATCGCGTGCAATGTATCACGTGATTGCACCGTGCTGGGAATTACGATGTGGGAAGCTTGTATTTTACGTTCGGTTATCGGGAAGTCTTTAAGTATGCCTGACTAATGCGCGACTGTTTCACTGTGCGCTCGAATTACGTACTCTGTCACTCAAATAAGGTGGAACAGGATGTCAATTCTTAAAGTATAATCCAAAGAAAGTATAATCTAGAAAATTAATTTTTGCTTTTCTTTAACACTAAGCCTAACAATTCACGTATTTACCTATATCTATCGAATCGTTCAGGTGACTGGTCGTTAAATAATAATTACCTTTGTTTACAACAGATTGCAGGTAGTAGTAAATTTAGTAGGTGTGATAATAAATAAAACGAATTATAGTACTATAAAAAACACATTTCTCACTTTAATTAACGAAAGTGGCATCCATAATCGTAACGTTGACCGCAGAATTTTCAATCGAAAGTATATATACGATCAGTGTTAATCTTACCAGTATTAAAGCAGAGATCATAATAAAATATCACGTGACCCAACGATGGTTTTTCGATGTCGGAAGACGAAACTCACGAAAAAAGAACAATTACCCTATAGTCGAGCTGCCGTGGCCCGGAAGTTCAGAGATTCAGTGTTTTAATGTTTCCCGAATATGTAACGGTGCCCCGTAAGAAAAAGGCTTTCTATCGACTGTAGGTTGGTTCATTGGTAGGTTGGCTTGCTGGTTGACTGGTTGGTATCGATGTGCAGGCTGGCAAGCTGGCTATGCTGGCTCAGCACTCTCCCTCATTCCTCCTCTTCCCTCCTGCGCCAGCCACCTTTCCAGCTCCTCTCGCACCCTTAGTCTCGGTCTCATCCCGAAACGTGTTCATAAACTTAACCTCCTTAGGGCTACGAAGTCGCGGCTGATGACTTTTAATTTGCATCGGGGAAGATTAACGCGTCGCGGAAACTTCGCTTTGATAATCTTTGCTCGTTCTTATTTCTCCTTTTTTTCTCCCTCTTTTTTTTTATTATTATTGTCTATTAGTGTCTGAATAATTTAGCGATTCGTATGTATATATGTATATATCTTCCCGGAAGTGCTTTGTTATCATCGATAATAACAGTCCGGGGATTCTAAGTTTGATATTTCTATGGAAAGAGGACGGGGGAGTCAAAGTAAAGTAGTTTTGCACCGTCTTGGCGAGACCATGTGTTTTGTACCACGTTGCGTCCCATACTACTTGTTCCATTAGTTAAAAAGCTTTTTAGAGGTGTATTTTATATCGGGATTGAAACACTTGTATCATTCCGAGTCGTCGGAACTTTGGCGACGCTCCATGGGAAGCATTCGTTAGAAATCTCGAATTTCTGACAAAGACGGGGTGCACGAAAGTGATGCAATATGGGAAAACAAAGCGTGGAAACGTATTTCGCTTTTCTTTTTCTCCTTTCATTCTCTCCCGTTCCATATCATCCATACGGAGACGTCTCAATGATGTTTCCAAAGTAATCGAATCAACATTTGCAAGTTTGTCTATACTGTTTCTTCGTATTCCCGAAAAATTCTTTTTTCAGTAGTAATATCAACGTAACGCGACACAATTTCGTACGTCTTACGTCCCGTTTACCGCGCGAAAGTGGACGTACAAGCGAAGAGGGGTTTCTTGGAAAGGGTAACGGGGGAAAGTTTGGATATATCGGTAATTTCTAGCCGTTCGACGAACGGAATCCATGGGAGATGGATAAATGGCCGAGATTGGCATTGGAGTTAAGATCAAAAGAGCGGTCCGACGGATTCGACGGCAGGGAGCTGGAACTTCCCTGTTTGGCTTTCGAATGCAATTGCTTGTCGTAAATCTCGCGGTAAAGTTTGTTGTGCGCCAACCAGCCAGACGTTCCACCAGATGCGATAGATCAGTCTCGTTGACCCCTCCCGGTGTAAAAGTATGATAACAACGGCAGGGAATCACTGTCGTGTTCATTCGTATAATCCACATGCAAGTCGATTCGTCTTGAATTACTTTCAATGATTGACTGAATGGATCTGAATTAAAATTTGCCGACATCATTGAGACGTTACGGAAAGTCTATGTTCACTCGTATACGTCGTAACGACGATTACACATGTAGAGAAAATAGAGAGATAAACAAAATCGCATTGAGATTAGACGGTTCAACCGGTTGCACATTTTCTTATCGACGAAATGATTACGCGTGTTACGCTACGAACTTTTTTCTCAGTTTATCGACGTTGCCGTTGCTTCCTGTTACGATTTATCGATACGTATTGTGGTTTCCAAGATCGTTTAGGGAAAAACGTTGAGATTCGATGTAATTAACGTGATGATATCTCAGGTCGTAGCGCCACGTCGATCGGGAACGTACGGCGAGTGGAAAATTTCTGTCGAATTCATTTACACCGAGAAATTATACACCGTACACCGATATCCAGCACGAACCGAAGACGAAGAACGAACGAAAAGAAAACGGCAGGCAGAGGATGTCGAAGTGCAGCGTCGACAAATTCCTCGCTCAACAAAATGGCCAATCCTATCGTCGTCCTCCGTTCTATTTCGGGTTCCCGACGACACTTGCCGTCTAGACCAACAAAATTCTGTCTGTCTTGTCACCTTGGCCCATCAGGTTAAAGTATGGATAGACCTTAAAGCTCTGGATTCAAGTTTTCCAGTCACTGTCTTCCTCGTTACTTTCTCCGTTTTCAAGTACATCGATATGAAAATTCGTTCCATGAATATACACCGGAAGTTGAGCTACGATACGCCCTTCGAGAAGGTAGTTCCTTGAAAGTGGGCAAGGTCTCTGCGAGAAACGGGCCACGCGAAGGGCGTGGGAATTTTGGAATTTCCTGATTACCTGATGAACGGATATTTTCTTTCTACGTTGATTTTCGCAGGATGATCCTTTGCCGGTGAGATTACTTATTAAAGAAAACAGGTGCAGAGAAATTTAAACGTATAATCTGAGTCATGGGACCACTCACTGAAGGATTGTGAAACACCTCAGGTGTTTGCGTTCGTATTGTCTCACCGACGTTCAAATATCTTCGGGTGCAAATATTTCAGTGTTGCACAACCAGCCTGTTTCTCTTTTATTGTAGTGTCCAGTAGACTAAGTACAGGTAATGTCAGACACTGAAATTCGTCGAATCGCGAAACCATTTATCGATCATGAATCACTATGGCGTTGTGGTATAAAAATAAACATATTCCAAACCTTGGGAAATAAATGATATTCATACAACGAGCTCGGTTTAACGGAATTTTAAAAAAGACGTAACTGCATTCGCGACAGATTTGTTTTCAAGCTCCCCCCCGGAACGGGTGTGAATGAGAAATAAAAAGAATCAAGAGGAGGGAGGAAACAGACAGGGTAAAAAGGAGGGAGCCACGAAGGCGCGCGAGAGAACGAAAATTTGATATTCATGAAGCATTTTAAAGTCGTGCCACCGAAGAAATGGGTATAGAATATAGACTGCTAACCAGGGGTAGATTCGTAGACGTTCGTGGAAACCTATTTAGATGCGAGTCTGTGATTCGCACCGTCGCTTGTTCGTTCGTGGCTACCCCGTAGATGCTAGAAACTTATACGTTACTTTAAAAAAGATGTAAATTCGCATTTCCTCGATAAAATGTGCCGTGGCGAACTTGTCCGTGAGAATGGAAATATGTGGCTTTAATATTCGCGACACCACAGATCAATTAAGTGTAATTTTTGGTAACACAATTAATTGTCCACTTTTCAGTATTGATAACTTTCGATATATCGAGTTATTAGAACTATGTTAGATCTCATTGTTTTATGTAGATCGTTGATTTAGCAGAGAATTTAGAGTATAATTATTTCAAGTGAATTAGGGTGATGTGTACGGTGAATAACAGTGTTTCAACCCTCCCTTGTGCGAGCACGAATTGCGTAATATTTTTGACAGCAAGTACCGTGTAACATAAATACGTGTTATTCAGTAAAACACAGTATCAATTAATTTACGCTCCTATAATGTTTGCCTGCATTCGATTACCGCTACCCATTCCAATTTCAATTTCATTATCCAAAAAATTACAGTGAAATTCCAGTGCTTCCACCAACACCCTGAATTACAGAGATTCATAATAATACAAACGATCGTTCACACGTTCTCTACAAAACCGTCTCAAAGAGCCAGAAAAAACTAAAATATCTCCAATCCAAAACCCTAAAACCCAATACCTTCTCATTTCAAACCACGTTCAAATTAATCTCTCGCTCTATCCCAACACCCAGAAAAAAATATTCTCAAATTCCACGATACACTGATTACCGCGGTACCCTTGTCTCAGGTATCCCAGTTACCTGGCGGTATTCGCGGCACCGCAAAAGAGAGTAGTACCCTTCCAACCCGCGGATCGAGCACCCGCGATAAGGGGGTGACCCTTTGCGGGAACGTCGCCGGTAAATTGAAATCCCGCGGAAAAGAGGAGAAGAGAAAGGAAGTAAGCGATAGAAGGGAAGGAAAAAAAAATGCGATGTGGGGGGAGGGGGGAGGGGTGATGGTGGAGCATCGCGGCCGCTGAAAAATTATAATAATCACTTTAGAAATTAATGGGGTACCCTCCGCTGAGGTTCTGGATCCGTGCCGGGAGTGAGAAGGTGGCGCAGACGGGGGTAGGGGAAAGGGGGAGCGTGCAAATGGCGACTCCTCTTCGGCTCCGCCAATCGTCGCGCGCCCCGGAGGGTAGACTAATGACGGACACGCCCCCACCGTGACGTCACGCCTGCCCTGCGCGTACTGCCGCTTTTCACTTACACTTTGCGGGAGCCAGTCACCACTCGGACGTATCTGGTGCAGCTTGCCACACGCGTGTCCGTCTATGTTTCCCCTCTCTCCACTTGGACTTACTACCGTAACGAGCGCCGTGAAACGACCGTCGGATCGTTTCTTTCCTCTTCTTTTTTTTTTTTTTGGCACGCGTTGGATCGATATCATCGGCGCTGCTTCTACGTCTTTTTTTTTTCTCTCTTAGTGATCGAAACTTAGGAGTCGAATATTTGGAGATTCTTGACGAATTCTAATAAGGTGCGCGGAGAGAGTTTCGCTGGGGCTCGAAGGGTCGCTTATTTTTGGCGGGAATGCAGGGACAACTGTGAGACACGGTGAACAGTGGTGAACAGAAGCATATACTTGGATTGTGATTAACTTGGTACTGTGACACGATAACGGGCAGGGACTGTCCAGTGATATTCCGATCGAACGGGAATTACATTCCACGCAGTGATCGAACTTTACGAAAATCTCAGAATATTTCGTCCCTCGTATCTACGCATCTATCACCGATACACCGGGAGGGGAAATATAAGAATTTTCACGCACGACTGCCAGTTAGTGTGTCGTTATTTTCCACCCGGAAATACACAGGAAAGTGAGGGTGAGTCTCTCACGTGGTGCGAAAAAAGGGGCGATCGGTCGTCGAGAAATCGTTGAGCGAAATCGGGAAAGGTGGTCGCAACGAAACAAACGGTGACGAGTTGTCCAGGAGGCGGCGAGGGTGGTGGAGGTGGAGGTGGAGGCGGGGGTGGCAACGGCAACGAGGAGACGCTCCCGTATGCGGCTACAACGGATGCGGTAGAGGAGGTGGAGGCGCAGGAGGTGGAGGTAGAGGTCGACGAGGTTAAGATGGAAGCCGAGGACCATCTCGCGAGAGAATACGTACAGGAGTTTGTCCTCGATCATCTGGATCCCGCCGACGTGAAGCGGGAGGTGAGTGATCACGATTATTTTTTTTCTCTCCTCGCTCGCTGATCGTAAAGAGAGCAAAAAAAAAAAGAAATTTTTGCACAGTACACCTATCGTAGATCTGTAAAATGTGATCGTGATGATTCTATGGTATTTATCGTTGTAATTATATATCTCGTGGAGCTTGTTGTTTATTTTTGTCGCTTTATTTTGTTTACTTTTGTCCACCGACCAGGGTGATATGTTAATTAACTGGCGTTGATTATTATCCGTCGCGGATTGTCTGATTATTTTTTTTACCCCACCGCCGGGGTCATCACGCGTGTAAACCGAGTCACGTGCACGGTTCGCTTTTGTTTATGCTGGAATTTATATTGTGCTGCGATCGTCGTTTTACGGGAAATAAGTTCGTTGCCACGGGCGAATAATATCGCGGGCCGAGTGTTTAACGTGTTAAGTAACGCCGCGGGTTTACGACACCGCGTTCGGTACACAATTCGAGATTGCGTGTGTCAGATTGTACGGTTATAATATTTTTTTTTTATCAAGCTTTTGGTATTTTGGCGACGGTTGGCGGATTTAAACGAGTCACCGACATTCATTTATAACATAACACATTAGGGACAACGATAACCGTTGCCTCCAACTATTTCCATTTTCACGATCGAGATATTCACAGTGATTCGCGTAAATATTTGGACACCACTTGCAATATCATTTCTCCGTTTTAATTTTATTAAAGAGTCCGATAAAAATATAACGATCAAATTCACTCTACAATCAATTCATACAGAACACTGACATCAAAAACTATCAACGTGCCCAAATATTTACCCGAGTCACAGAATCTTACCGAGAACCGCTAAATTCCAAAAAACACCCTCCACAAAACCACGGCAATTGAATCGTAACATTCACCCACGAAACCTCGCATGACAAGCACACATCGTATCAGCTATCTATAATTACAAAACCGCCCATGTAGCCACCCAATGAACGGTAAATATCAAGCGAAATTATATTGAACAGTATGCCGACAATTACTGGTTGAACGGAAGTACATCAGTCGATCGTCTCTTCCCCCGATGCAGGTGCGAATAAGCTCGCCGTCGGTGATGGTGAACGGCAGCGTGGTCCAGCTACCTGGACAGGTACAGGCGCAGGGGTTGACACTCGCACCCCTGACGCCGCCGGCGCACGAGTTGGAGCAGCCGCATCCCCTTTACGGACAACCGCACATTCAGGTGCAACACGGTGTCCTGGTGAAGGCGCCCCCGGGTGCCGCGTCGCACCTGACGACCCTCTCGCATCCCGGAACACCGCCGGACACGCCGCCGGTGTCCGCGTCGCCGCCCCCGTTGCAGTTGCACCGTGGCGAACGCGACCCCCGCGACAGGGGAGGTTTGCTCCTCCACCTGCAGCAACCTGGCTCGTTGGTCCAGGACGACATGCAAGTGGGCTCCGGTGGCATGGGATGGCTGACGCAATCGCTGAGACAGGAACCGCTCGACCTGAGGCCGCACTGTCCGCAGGAACAGACGCCGGAACCGCACCACGAGACATGGCCGTCGACGCCGACGCATCATCATTTCCAGGATCTTCAGCATCTGCCGCGACACCCGAGACACGCCGGTAAGACTTTGTGTAATTGGGGTGGTAGTGGATTATTAGGGAAATGCAGCCTGATCGAGAGCTGACTCGAATTTTAACCGGTTAAGTGTGTTGACGACTATATCCGTCATACGAAAATTATGTTACCAATTGATATTTAACACTAGAACTACCGAGGATTACTTCGGTTTATTTAGAAGCATTGGATAAATCTGGTTGAAACGAAGAAATAAAGAGGGATAGTAAATTGATCGATTTAATTATTTGCATAGAGAAACATGGTTATGAAGAATGTTGGAAATCGCAGTGTTATAAACTTAAGCGATTCTTAGAAGAAATGCGGAACTGGTCATTTTGACCCCCTTGGTAGTTCTAGTGTTAAATCGTAATATTGAGGAAAACCAAGGTATATTCGGAAACTTTAATATGTTTAGAATGTTTAAAGGTCAATATAAATAATTTAAGAAGTTCTGCAAAGAGGTGGCCATACTTAACTGGTTAAAGTATCATGGTTATAGTTTT
The DNA here is from genome assembly GCA_917499265.3 of Mimumesa dahlbomi. Lineage (NCBI taxonomy): Eukaryota > Metazoa > Arthropoda > Insecta > Hymenoptera > Crabronidae > Mimumesa > Mimumesa dahlbomi. Next base: position 1,958,845 of record OU824113.1, on the reverse strand, counting down.
TGTTGTTAGATATAATGAGATACGGTATTGTTTTGTGAATTTTTAAAAGTCACGGTAGACACTCCATGTTTATCATTGGGATGTGGTGTAGGGTAAGGTTGCTCAAGTTAGGGAAATTGTATCATTTAAATTATGAACCTAATGCGATCATAATAGTACCTTTAGGGACAATAACATGCGTAACATGTTATGAGAGAAACAAAACACCGTTTAAAATGAGATACCTTAAGACCCAGTCCGTGAAAACACAGAGATTTATTTATCGTATAAATACAAAATAGAGGATGAATCTTTAGGTATCACTTAAGTGCGTACTAGTATACCACATAACACACTATTTCCCTTAATCCTATCAATATATCTTCAATATACTTAATTTCATATAAAAACGTGTAGATCAAACCTATACCCGCCTAAATTCACTCTTAATTTTTCTTTCTGCCTACAACTCGAGTAAACTTACCCTAACAATCCATCTCACATAATCAAAACTCCGTAATGAAATCCAAATCATTCTTTTTTCAACATCGATGATTAACACATTCCCGCCAGCATGTACCACCAGTGGTACATAGAGGACTGTCCCATGGGACGGCTTGTATCACTGGTGGTACATACACAATTGTTCCATCGGGCGGAATGTACCACTAGTGGTACAAATAAAGCAATCAATTTTATATGCCTGTTTTCTTAATAAAAAGACAAACAAATTTACAAACGGACTGAATCAAAACAATTATGAATTAACAAACATACTATGACAAACTGTGAATAAGAGAGCCGTCCGATGGCGAGAACTATAAATAAGACCGCCGGCGGGAACGTGTTAAATCATAGTATATATCGCGGGTGTATCGCGGAATCGCGTAGTTAAATCCCGGTGATGGTTGTTGTCGCAGGTGGCTACATCACGATGTCGGGTCACATAGAATACTATGGGGGTGCGAACGGAGGTGGCGGGATGCTTCCCGCGGGCGGGAGTGTAATGCAGGGGATGGAAGATAGTATGCAGGGCATACCCATGCAACCGGGAAGGCCGATGAGCGTTTGTTCAGTGAGTTCCTGCGGTGCTGGTGGACCCAGCCCCGCGCACAGGTCTGGCAATGGACTTTACTCCAATTGCGGCAGTAGTAATCCTCAGGAAGAGCTCATGAACGACGAACTCCTTATGTCCCTGTCTGTACGCGAACTCAATAAACGCCTCCACGGTTGCCCGCGGGAAGAGGTGAGTCAGGTCTCTTAATTTTTCATATCGCTTTCTTTCGCCTCGTTTCACAATACTTTCGTATCAAGTTTCTATCTTGTAATTATCACACTAAACTTAGCGACACAAGTGTAATTTAGTATCGGTGTTCTGAGAGATTATTCGAACAAGATATGTTTAAATGATAGTTATCGTTTTTAGGATTGAATATAGGAAAAAGAAAATTTAGTTCGGGCAATAGTAGATGTGATAATTTTGCAAATGTATCAATTGTGACGATATATAGAAAAGTTTCAATATTCGAAAACTATCGTTCGACCGGTCGTGCTAAGTTTAGTGTTAATTAAACGCGACAGTATATAGAGTTTATTATGATTTTGATACCTGTATGGGGAACAATTAAGAAACTCGTGACGTTAAACATTGAAATATCTACTAAACCATAATTGAATTTACACATTTTATCGGGTCCCGCTAATATTCTTAGCAATCTTCCGATAGATTCGTAATGATAAAACGTGTGTGTTATCCCGGTAAAGGTGGTGCGCCTGAAGCAGAAGCGACGGACCTTGAAGAACCGCGGCTACGCTCAGAATTGTCGCAGCAAGCGGCTGCAACAACGCCACGACCTCGAGACGACGAATCGAAACCTGCAGAACGAGCTTCAACGGGTGAAAATCGAACTGGCACGTGTCCAGCAGGAACGCGATCTCTACAAACAGCGTTGCGAGATCTTGAGAACCCGGCAGAATCATCACCATAACCACAACCATAACCATCATCAGCAACAGGCGTCGCAGCAGCAGCAGCAGCAGCAGCAACAACAACAACAGACGCAGCAGCACCCGCCGCAAAATCAACAACAACAACAGCAGCAACAACAGCAACACCAACCAGCACCTGCTAGCCCCGAGGTTTACCTGTGACATCGACAGCGCCGAGGAGGCGCTTGCTGGACCTGAGCAAACACCCGTAGATAGGTCGCCGAAATTCTCGACGGGTGAGTGAGAAATTAGTCTATCTATTTTAGCATTTTTTTTGTATTTTATAATTTTAAGAGATCCCACAAGTTCGTCTCGCAGGTGTGTTTTATTATAAATAGAATACGAGTTGAAATTTTTCGGGGGTAGAATGTTTGTTATCGTGAAACATGTAATGATTTTGGAAAGTTAAAGAGAATAGATTTGTTCATGATATTTAAGAGTGTATAGTAAAAATGAAATCGACGCAAACTCATGGGATGACCTAATATTATATTTGGCTTGCTTCGATTGCATTCTTTCTTTCGTATTCTTGTTCGTTGAAGTACTTTGATTACGGTATATATTTGCTTTTGTTGGTGTTATATTTCAGTTTTGATTGTTCGTAATTTTAGGGTGAATCCTTCTGCATGCGATTTGTATAAGTTCTGTCCGGGATAATTTGGTATGATTATTTAAATAGGATTAAAGTCGCTTTTCGGGTTTTCCTTCGGATCAAGTTTGTAATCCTTTGGAAAACCTTTCGCATCATAATGAAAATCCGGGTGTATTTCACGTACCCGTGTATTTTCTTTACAATTACGATAATTACGAAAGATTTCATCGTCAAATCGTCATCCATCGGAATGAGACACAGAAGTGGCAGGATTAGAATCGTGTTGACTCTCTAAATTTTCGATAAACTATTTTTAGCAAACCGAAATTGATCGTGAAATTCGTTTGGACGTTTTTGAAGTTGAATGAAGTGGTTGTCCTGAACGAATCCGTGATTCGTAACGTTATTTTTTCCAATGTATGTTTGCAGTGACATACCTGGCCGTGGGTTTGAAACGAACAGGCAAGAAGTCGAGTATTCCTTCGAAAAGCAGTTTTTCAATCGAGACTTTAAGCCTTAAGCGTACGTTGACAAAAAAGAAAAAAGAAAACATCATCTACATGTATATAGCGCGCAGTTCTTTGTTTTCTTCCTTTCTCTTCTTTCTTTATTATATAATAGCTTTGTTAAAATCATGGCCGAAGCCTTGACTGTTAAACTGACTTTGTAAATCGTGTATGGAGTCGCAGCGTAATTAAGGTATCATTAGATTAAAGGTAACTTTAGATATATTCAAATAGGTATATAAATATATGCTCGTGATTGACTGGAGGTCTTCACCAAATATTGTACCAAAAAAAAAATAATATAAAAAGAATTACATTGTCGTAGCGCAAAAAAGAACAAAAGAGAAGCTTACGTTAAGAAATACGTAGATTTAAGAAATTTCGTCCTATCATTTGTTATTTAATTTATAGCAAAGGTATATAATTTTAATCATTGGTACATTCCTGGATCGATTGATTTCGAGAGTTTTACTTGCCATTCGTTATCCACAACATCCGACGTTTTCAAAAACACTTTGTTTTTACGGTTGTTCTCGGAAGTTTGGACATTTTAACATTTCGCTACGTCTCGTTTTTTGCCGTTACAAAATTAATCCATTCAGTAATTTTTTAATGAACAATTTCAAACCGCGAATCATTTGAGAGACGCGTCGAATTCCGTTAGAAATGAAAATTGAGTTATTCGATTGATTAAATTCGACCGAAGTTAACACACACGTGATACACATACACACACACTTGCATCAACCCCAACGATGGACACTGGCATTCTTTTCCGATTACATTTCGCTTCGGATCTGCTTGTAGTACAACTTTCAATCGTATGTCATGTAATCGAAGATGCGAATGTTGGGTTGAAAAATGCGATACGTCGAACAATGCGAAAGCCAATGGATCTCATGAGGTGCGTTAACGAAACGTGGCGGTACATTTTCGTACCAGCTTAATGTGAACCGTGATATCGTTTTAGTAAATGTATATGGCACAAAATGATCTGTATACGGTAGCTCTATAAATTATTCGTTGAATTTACGTTCTTTTATTATTTTTCTCTCGGGGATGTTTAGATGAAATGGGGCTGCGTTATTTCAGCGTTAAAAAAACACACACACGGTGGCGTAAATTTTGTAACGATACTATCTTATAGAACTTTCAAATGGAGTTCCATATCATTGTAAATGTGTCTTTATTTTCCCTTTGTTTTGTTTACAAATGCACGAGAATCGATGAATTATGTCTGATTAGGGGGTATTAATTGATATAAAAATTACGCCACTGTCATATCGAGTGACATATGAAGCATATATTATTGTTTTGTCTTATTGGATTACATTCGGTCGTTTGTATCGACCGTGCTGTTTCCGATTCGACTTCAGAATGTTTTAATTCCCGTTACATTGTCTCATGTGTACATAAAAATAATTATTATACTTCTTATTATAAATAAATGTCGATATCGGCAGTTTCAGATATCCAGCACAACAGTCTTTTTCAAAACCTAGAACCCGTTAGTGTTCCTTTTTTCTTGAAACACCTATACATACATACTTCGACAGCGTAGTGCAACGTGAATCGATTTCAGCGACGGATTCGGTATGAAAAAAAAAACAGAGAAGTATTTTCTTTCGTGCAAATAGACGCCGTAATCCTGCTCGGGTAATGAACAAATATAAAAAAAAAGGAACGGAGGAAGTTTCCGGTTAAGCGGCGTTTCGCATTTCGCATGATTCTAGGTGTATCATGCAATGTGCGGTCTCAGCATTTTATTTAAGAGGCACGACCATTGGTTATGGAATCCCCCTTCATTCTTCTATGCATTAAGAAACTTCTTGAATTCTCTATCCCTTCCTTCGCTTGATATTAACCTCACCTTAACTTCGGTGACAAATATCTGCTAACTGTGCAATCGTCAGTTTCGTGTTTCGACGAATGCGACATCATGTGACATACCATGAATGTGCTTGATCTTCACAAACAGTGTCGCGTTAAAATTAGTGAATGTTAGAGGAACTCGTTCATGCTAAAAAAAATTATGTAATAAAGCTCGTGGAAAGCGACGCAAAATGAATTAAACATTTGTTTCTTTCTCAATAATAGTATAATAGTTTCCTTGATTATTTATCAATTTTTATTTTGATTTTAAAGTCATCAATTAAAATACTAAAAGAAATTTTAATATCTTCTCAGTGTCGTGTGTCGTTTGGAACAAGAACCCGGGCAAAGTTACTTGATTCAACAGATTAATTGTACTTTCTCTATCGAAAACGCGATCGCCATGAATTATTGTAGAACGCGATCGTGAGAATATCTTTGTCACAAGTATTTGGCTGGTTTCCCGGGTTGGGAAACACGAAACATTCGCAGCGCGTTTTCACGATGAACGCGACCCCGCTGTTCTCGCTTCCCTCACTTTATTTGCAACGCCATTTTTGCTGACACCGCTGCTCGACGATGAATCCATCGAGATGGAACGTCGGTAAACAAAACGTTCACCTCTTTCGTCGAAAAACCCGCAGGTCGGAATGGAGCGGAACGGTTCATAAGACCGTGCACGATGCGTCTATGGAAACCGTGCTTACCGGTGAACACGCGAATAATTCTGATTCGTCGGATGTAAAGGAAAACGTTTAATGACGCACCATTCAAAAAGTAGGAAAAGACTACTTACGTCGACGTACCATTTCGGAGATATGATTTTTTTTTAATTTTTACAAAAGGGGTTATATCTCGATAGGTGATGGTTTTTAGACAAAACTTTAGACACTTTTTTTCATCTTTTGGTTGCGTAGTATCGATTCTGAAAGAGGGTCCCCGCATTTATGTTACATTCTATATGTACGCGTGACATTTTCACAGAAATTCTGGAATCACAGATAAATCAATCTACGACAAAACGATTTATAGTATATAATAGTAATCGATTGCATACATTGTCAATTTTTTTTTATTCATAGCTTAGAGTCAGTTAGTGGGCGACGGTATCGATAGAACTGAACGTTAGTATAGATATCACATATTCAGAAGCACGAAAAGTCACACCCGCTTTCAGCGGCTGTCAGACAGGAAGGTGGATAAAGTTCTAATGAGGATTTAACTGACTTGTCCGCAGGGGTCGCTTGACAATGGGCTTGTCTTCGACCCTCGGCGACCCTCTGAACAGACGTCGCTCGTCGCAATGACAGATTGACTGATCACTACCTTCCAGCAGACTCGTGTCATTTCCCATATTCTATTTCCATTGATATACATTTTAAATCCTGGTGGTATCGTTACCGTGAGGCTCGTTCGTGGCTCGTATGATACTTGGAGAGACGCGATAGAAATTCCTGGACAGTTACCTCACATTTTCGACGGTCGACTTCCAATTAACTCTTGAATTTCGTAAACCATAGTTTTCACGTCGACTATCAACGTTACACTTGTTCATCGATAAATTATAGGGAAATTAGACATCTTTGTAATTTAAACGTCGAAAAATAGTTCCATTTATGCATAAAATATACACTTAAAGTATACACATCTCGATATAGTAAATCTATATTATCTCCATAAAGATTCCATACAAAATTTACGTGGCATTCATTGTCTGAAATATTTCTATAACCCTAAAAAAATCATAGAAAAAATTTCAAACGACCACGAAAAAAGATTCGTAATGTACACGAAGTAGTTGTAATAAGATCGAACGTGTCAGCGTACATACATATATGTATACACATATACACATACATATATAGGCATCTGGCATCGTTTCGCGCTCTCCGAAGGTAGATAAGGACCTGGAGGCACTGCAGGGTCGTTTCACGGCTCGAGTTTCACGTTTTATAACTCTTACGGGCACGTTATAAACCCCTCGAGTACCCGACCAGTTGGCAAGCGATAGGTAAGGTAGTCAATGGCGAACGAGGCTCGTAGCACCGGTAAGGGTGTCGAACGAAAGCGGATGGACCGAGTGCTGCGGGGATGCTGTGCACGAAGGACGAGAGACGAACCAAAAAGGGGGGCTGTGGAACGAGCCGGAGGTGAGACGAGCTTTATTGTCAAGTCACGCCGTCATCGTGGCCTATCTCTATCTACCGTCGTCACCCTTTCTGCGATGGTCCTCTGTAACGTCCCCCTTATCCCGTGACGTAGACGTTACCACTTCGATCTATATTCTCTCATAGGCCGGTATCCTGTACATACGTGTAACATCTCGTTCACCTACCTTCACTTGTCTAGTATGTCGGTAAATAGTGAGAAACACTAATAAATGTCTTATTCGACGTAGTTGTGTGTGTACGTTGCGAGCTTGAACTCCTGGTGAATATTAGAACTTCAAAGTGTGTTATCTTTAACATTTATCAAAGTCCAGTTAGGAAATTGACAAGATCAAAAAGCATTTTGGAATATTGGAATTGTTATCAGTTGAATTTTTTGTACGCTTGGAATTTTTTCCAGGGAAATTTCAAGATTAGAGATTTAAAGTTTTCAAAGTAACATATCAATGGGACAGTGAATAAATAATATTGTTTGATATTATATTTCTATGGACGAATGAGAAAACGATACGATTACTATATGTGTTTGATACGGATGAACGAGAGGGCGTGTCGATTCTTACCATTAGCATGGTAACAAAGTAACCAGTGATATGCTACTAAGTCAAACGATACGCGGGGGTTGGATTGTTTTGTCACGTCTTGTTTACAGCGATTAATCTGCCACTTCCTTTTAGACGGTTCGATTGCAATGCTACCTACGTATCGCGGACCACACGCATACTCCGGGGGACCGATCTCATGTTCGTAACTACAGTGGTAGTGTGATGTCATCGGTGCGTAAACTCGGACAAGAAGTTCAGCACGCAGACAGAGTACGCGGAAGAAGAAACTCGGCAGACGAAAATGTAACAGGCTGTTCACGTTTATCAAGCTCACCGAATACAATAGCGTGTCGAACGATATTCTCATCGACCATTCGGATCGAGTTACACGTATTCCAATAGTGGTGAAACTTTTTCGACTCGGACGTCGTGGGGTGGACGAACGAGGGAAGCGACCACGGGGAACAGCAGCGGGGCAAGGTGAACGAAACGAAAAGGACAAATCAATCGGTTCTTCTCATTTCGTCTAGCAGCTTTAAGCCGGTGACGTCACGTTTACTCTCACCGCGTACAGAAGGTGGAGAAAGGGAAGATTCGGCGACGCCAGCATCTTTCACTTCTGATGACGGTGTAGGTTCGCGGTGGTTGATGACGCGGCACATAGGTTATATCCGTACCTACATACAGCCGTGTACACACGTGCATACATGCACGTGTATGTATATACGTACGTACACGGTGGGAACATGTGAATATGGACGCACGCAAACAGACGCGATTCACATTCACCGAATAAACGAATGAACGAAACCTACAGTGGGACGCGGAACTAAGGAGATCACGAAGACTGCCACCTTGACCTAGTCTTCCGGACGACCGATCCGTAGATCCACCCTGAATCATGGTATCGAATTCTTACTGACCCCGTGACTAACATTCTACCGTGGATAAATGTGGAAATTGTCTCTGTGATTTCTTAGTGTCTTCTATTCTCGGATGACATTTTCTTTTTGTTATCTTCCGCTCATCTTTTTTGTCGTTATTTTTATGTACACGTGGAAATACCTGAAGGGTTGATGAAAAAGGTTGAGTGTCTTGTGTGGCGTAGATACTTTTTTTGAAAAAAAAAGATGATCCTTATGCTAATGAAGGTAGTGTAACGACCCTGAAGAAGGCCACCCTGACCCAGTCGGACAGTTGGGTCGTCAAAAAGAATCGATACTCGCTAATCAGATCAAACCACCCTTCCCTTTTCTACTAGATGACCACGTATACGATCGCGAGTATCGCCTGTGAATACTTTATCTATTTTTTTCGTTAGAATCCGTAAACCTCGCCCGGTGAACGCGATGTCATCCTTCAATTATTTATCAATTATTTCATCGAAATATCTCGTTACATCTTGTACATATCTATCTGCTAAAATATAATTATGAACTTTCCGTGACACGACTCTTACGCGACTAGGTCAATTTTTATATCGCATTATAATCGATCGTAATAATTATCCGGTAGACAAGGAAATATAGTCGTTTCGAAGGTACTTTTCATTATATGTATACGATATTACGTTCTTACGAACCCAATACAACGTCGTGATATGTTTCGCCATAGATTATTCTGCATACTATCTCAACAACCGTACGAACGGAACATTAACGGATTATTTCAATGTTCCCGATGAATTTATTCATAGCGTCGCGAGTAATCAGCCTAATAGCTCACAAATCACCTGAGAATGGCCCCTCATACGGTATTGTCTTCGTCGAATGGAACAAACAGCGTGTGTCTTTCCACCCCGGAGCGGTTTTTTTTTCTTCTTCTCGTTCTTTGCATCAAAACGTTAGCCGGACCTTACGGCCGTCTTCCGCCCGTAAAGGGGACGACTCTAGTTCCTTCCTAGGCGTATACCAGCGGTGATTTAGTGAGATCCGATCTACGCTGGCGGAGGCCAGAGTCCGATCAGCTGAACCATAAATATTAGGTGTTTTTTTTTACTGTACCCCCCCACATACGTACATAGACACAGACAGACAGACATACATTCACGTAAACGTGCGTGACACGTTTCTCCCTTCATTTCTCTCTCCTTCTGTTCTCGTTCTCCGAGAGCTATGTAACCTTTGACCATGGGAGCCAAGTTTTACGTCTATGGACCCGTTTTTCTTCCCGTTGCCATTCATCTTTCTCCGGCGAATTTCTTTCAATTCTACGAGCCGATAGGATTTTCTTTCGACGTACTTTTGTAATTCATCCGACGAACGATTCATCGATCTTCACAGATATGCATTCGTGAAGAATTGTAGGGGTGGGTGTATGTTCGTTAGGATACAGGGAGAGAAATGTAAAATAAAATTTCTAACGAAAGAGTAAGTAAATGATTACACCGGGTTGGAAATGCGACGAGAGATAACGAGAAACGATATAAACTAGTCTGAAAGGTAGCGGGTCTTAATTCCGATGAAATTCCAACCGCTCGGAACCACGGTTATTTACCAATTATAGTTATCACAGGGAGGTTTGGCGAAATGAGGGTGAGGAGGTAGTAATGGGTGGCCCGTTTCTGAGGCGTTAGCTTAACTACACTTTTATAGCGCTTCTCGACTTTAAACGGATAATTTTTATCCGCTAAGCCTCCGTCGTGGATTCCACCCCCAACCAACTGCCGACGCAGAAAACGGAGGGGGTAACTGTACCGCCCTCGATGTCCCAGGCGACCCCTCGTAAAATTAAGTCAAACAGCTACGGGGTGCCAGCACTCGTTTCTCTCTCCCTCCTCTGTTCCCGTTAAGAGGAACACTGAGGCAATGCTCGCCGCGGTAACCAAAAAAGAGGGGTCTCCAATTGCGCTGGGTGACGTTGATGACGCCTCTGTAAAAGTCACCGAATGCGTTTAAGGGAAACTAGAAATCCTGAGTCGGGCGAAACTGGATGAAATAAATCTGCGCTTCCGAGAAGTTTATTCGTCTATTTATATTGTTTGATATCAATGTGATTTTCTATACTCGATAGACAGGGTGTAATTAAACATCGGCAAATAGCTGGACTCGCAAAACAACTCCTATTGAGGTGCACAATTTTATTTGTAATATTTTATAAATATCATATTTCCATAATAGTTTGTAGAAAGGACAAATTTTGGTGTTGACGCTCTTAATTTTTCTCAAGTGTTTAAAAACTTGTTATGACTAACGATAGTAATCGCAGCAGTTTTATCTATCGATGCCCGCCATCGATCATCGAAACACAAGGTTTGATAACGGAAATCAATCCGCTCCGGAGTGAAGAAGCAAACGTAAACCGGAATTTTATTTATGCCGAAAGTTCCCGTTCAATTTCAGTCTCTCAAGTCGGGATAGAAGTTACGATTAAAAATAATATCGACAAACTTTCGCGGCATCGATCCTCAACCCTTGAGCTCTCAATGTCGAGTTCCATGAAAAACCGCGTAGTGGGGATGCAATGCGAAAGTTCGCCTCTCCCGGTCCGGTCAAATGGAATTACTTTTATCGTCGTGGCAGACGACGATTCGATTCACAGTCGTTCATGCGAGTCGCAGTCAGGGAGGCCCTGGCGCGCCCCGTTAAAGCCAGATTTGATCGTGTTTTCCAGCACTACGCCGTGAAACCGTCTTCTTTCGCCTTTGCCTCCTTGTACATCGGTTACCAGTCAGTCATCAGGGTGATTGACGAGTGATATCGTTAACGGTATTAAGACTCTCTCTCCCCCCCCCCCCCCCCGCCCCCGCTCCCGAAGGCGCGTGCGATCCGCTAGGATGATCTCGTTAACTGTCACCCTTCCGTTCTATACTTGGAGCAAACCCGATTCCTGCGGTTACCAAGCTGGATCACGCGAAATTTTCATATCGCAAACTTTCATTGTGACCACATACCTTAACGAGCCCCGCAAAGTCAAAGAATGTTCATTGTATAAAAAATTTCATTATACATGAATATTTTATGTTTTATTTCGAATATGATAAAAATCAAACAAATTTAATTGTAACCATATCCCTTAACGAGCCTCGTAAAGTTTAACTATATTCATCGTACAAAAAATTACATTATACATGATTATTTAATGTTCTATTCCTCTTATGATAAAAATCAAACATTTTTCTTCTCACAATTCCTAAATAACATCACGGTCTACAATACAAAACGACAAAAACAGTGTTTTCGTGACATTTATAGAAACAAAATAACTACAAGAACAGATAGGGGAGTGATTCTGAAAGAAAAAAGAGTTGACCGAATTTCAAACTTCAAAACGTGGGAGGACCATATTCTCGCGACGAGCCGCTTCGAACACTCCTGGAACACGTTGCTCTAGGAAACGAGGGGGGTGGGAGGAGGTGGAGGTGGTTCGTCCGTGGGGGTGGTGTCCAGGGGGTAGCAGGTCCCGCGCCGTCGCTCTCCATGAGGTTCCCATGGCACGGAGAATACCTATCCAGTTGTAGGGTCGGCCTCGTACTCCTCGTCGGAATCGAGGCGCCTGGCGCCAGTAGCTCCGCCTACTCACGATACAACCTTCAACCCTCCCACACACACCCAATGGCCAGTTATTATTATCATTGTATCGTCACCGACCTCCTACCATCCACCTTTTGCGAGGATGTTCTCGCGGTAGAGTCGAAATCACTGTATGGTACGTTCGTACGTACGTCGGTAGGTTTTCCGATTCGAAATCGTTGTAAAAATGTATACGTTCTAACGTACACGAGTTTTCACCGTTCATCGAAATAAAATCACGAATAGATTCTGTACGGTTCGTGTCTGTTATACTTGTCACGGATTTACAGGAGAAATAACGTCAGTCTTGGATATGATATTTTTTTTTCATAGGGAAACGTTCGGGAGACAAACGAAACGAATTGGTATCGTTATATGGGATACACGTGTGATTTTTCGAAAGATGATGTAATGTGTTTCGGTAGATTTGGGGTTAGTCTTTTTTTTTGTAACATTATTCCTGCGTTTTATTTCGTTGTTTATAATATTAGACGGTTGTAAGGCTACGCGGGGATATGCGATCGGTTCACGGCCGTATCGTGGGCGGATTGCGACGACTCGGTTTCACCCACGTTTCGAACAGTCCAAAGGTTAAATGTCTCGGCAATGATTTACAGGGATGAGACGAGAAAGATAGGAATCTATCTCGAATGCATTTATCAACGTGATAGACGTAGAACGATCGCTCCGTTTCGGGAATTTGGACGCGTGTTGCAAAGTCGATCGACGAAAATCACTTAACGAACGAGAATATCGTAAAAAAAAGACAAATTTTATTCGTTTGAAATGAATATGAAATTTGTATCAAACGAACGAGTTGTGTGAACAAGATTATTAAATTATTTGATAATAATTATGACGACTCGGGTCGAAATTTCATTCCTAGAACTTTTTGATCTACCGTGTGGAACATCTGTGCGGCACACGCAGGGTCAATATGGACTACGGAGCTCTTTAGCATTTTTATGCGAGCTGCTGCTGACAGTTTATTTTATTATATCGCTAAGCTGCTGCCCATCGTCCATCCTCCCGAAGAATTCATAAGTCAAGATCTTGCACAAGTCCTGCGCGGGTACGGTATACGCCCGTACCAGCACATTTATTGGCTATTTTATTACCGCCGATACAGAACAAAAGAAGTAATCAGCATTCGCGTAAAACACCGTGTCTACGCATGTTAAACTTACGTTCCTGAGAGACGAAAATATTAAGTAAAAGATGGACGAAGAATTTTAAATCCACGCATCAATCTATCAAATATCATTTGATTTTTATCTGACCGTTTTTTACCTAATTATTTAGAACTAAATTACTTTGGATTGGAAGAATATTAGAAAAACATTATTTTGATTACCATTGTCCGATCCAAATCTGCCGTTACCCTCATTTATTTCCAAATATTAAAATTTTTATCTAAACACCGGTCATTTGACCGAATCGCTAGAAATTTAATCACATACATATAAATTATCTGTAACATCAGTATAATATTTATAATCGATCCCAAATGATTTCATTCCACGTGATCCAATTATTTACATTAAAAATCAGACAAAACACACCAATGTCGTTACGAACCCCTTAAACTCCCCAGGACAGCGGGGGTACAATCCCGTCGACAGGGATACCGAACCCGATCAGTTTCAGATCCCGACCGGGCAGTCGAATTTACGAGGTGAATCGTGCAACCTCCTTCCAACGATTCCACGTAAACTACCCTGCGGAGACTATATCGCGGACGTGCACTCGATTAGCATGACAACGCGGTCCAGGAGTAGTTTGTTACTCGACTCTCGTTCCCGTGCGTGTGCGTATCTGGGGCGAGTCGATGGTTCAGGGGTGAGAGAGCGAGAGAGAGAGAGAGAGGGGAAAGAGGGGGGGGGGGGTGAGGGTGGTCGGCAGTATTTTTTATCTAGTCACGGTCAACTGGCTGATCGGCTCACCCGCCCATTATTAGCGCAGCACACAAACTGCTCGGCCATTGTGTGACCCGACTATACGTGTGTTCGTCCACGCGTACACACGTACACTCGTATGTGTGAGAAAAATAGAGGAGAGAGAGAGAGACAAAGAAAGAGAAAGAGAGAGGAAGAGGGTTGAAAGACAGAGGGAAAACTGTCCCCCTATGTCTATCTACGTAAGGTCGGTAGCTTATGGGCCACCTAGCCTCGGAGCAATAGCCGACCATGTTCCTTCGAAGGGTGGACACCCCTTCTCTTCTTCGGAGGTTTTATCTTTTTAGTATTATTGCGCGATCGTCGCACTGGCCACCCCCCCCTCCTCCCCCTCCTCCTCCACCCACCTTCCCCCTTTCTCCGTTAAAGGACAGGGAGGGTACGGGGTGGAAAAAGTGGCAGTGAGACATTCGAAAAGGGAAGAAAGAACTCGTCGAGGAACCGCCTGCGATCTACGAACTACCCGATTCGAACGGCGAGGCAAAGTTTCTCATTAGCATAAAGACGACGACGCGCGATAGTGTTTCTGTCGTTTGCAACTGGATCAGTGGTACTGATCGGGATATACAGGGATAACTGGACACACTCGGGGGGGTTTAACGCGCACACCTGTATAATGCTGAGAATGAATAAAAGTTGAAATTCTGGGAGGTGAAGGGTGAGAAAGGGAGAATAGATACTTAGTATATAGAACACGTTGGTTACAAAGTTGCTTAGTTTGTCTTGTAAAATCGCGAGAAAGTCGGAGGATCTTGGCAACTGGTATTACGGTACACTGTTCCGTAATCTCATTGTGTGGTATTAGGTACATACATACGTGGATGAAAGTAATTGCGTTATCAGTGATCGAACGATTAGAGACTGTAAACGGAACTATGTATATGTATATGTACGTACGTAAGTATACTTAAATTTCGATTTCTAGG
Source organism: Mimumesa dahlbomi (assembly GCA_917499265.3). Lineage (NCBI taxonomy): Eukaryota > Metazoa > Arthropoda > Insecta > Hymenoptera > Crabronidae > Mimumesa > Mimumesa dahlbomi. The sequence goes on along the minus strand of OU824113.1, from coordinate 1,943,802 downwards.
GCTCGTTGTCAATCCGTTCGGTGCGTGAGTGGTTTTCATCCTGTTTTCCAAGGGACCGCGGTATGTATCACGAAATCCTGAGAGGATCGACCCGTTTCCGAAAGAAATCGGAGAAAGTGGATGTACGACGAGCCGTAGTTAGACGAGGTGGAATAATAACGGCTGGGTCGCGTAGTTCGCGATATATCAATGGGATTCAATATCGAAATGATCCGATAGCCGTGTGTAAGGATGCGTGCACGCATCGGGGACTCGTGTTCGAGGGGATGGTGGTATATGTACACATAAGTCACACGTATATGTATACCAGCCACCATAAAGATAACGCGTATCAGATATACCTTTAGACCAGCGAAACAAAAACGTAAAGATTTTTTATTTTTCTTTTTCGTTTCACTCTTCCTGGCAAGAATCCCAAAAACACGTCGCAGTGTCGGGAAATTCCGCGTTTGATTCCAAAGATCCCACGCGGAAGCCTCGATTATAAAATTGTAACTCAATTTGAGAATCAATGGAACTTATTTAATAAACCGTCGCTCGGAATACCGATCTCAAAGTTCACGGTTACACGGATACGTCGGGTCTTCTGACAAAGTTTCCCTCGATTCGTATATTAGACATCGTTCCGTAGATTTTTCGAAGAATCTACAAATTCCACCCCCATTACTCCGGTCCGTTACACACGTAATATATCCCCCCCAATATTCAGATCTACATATTACTTTGATTCACACACTTTCTTATCTACCTTCCAATAAATAACCGGGAGCGTATCAAGGGAACCAAAAATACCAGGAATTCTCCTCTATCCACGTTTGATCGGACATTATAAAAGCGACACTTCAAACAAGGTACACACTCTAACCTTGTCTTTTCATCGCAACTTAGAAAATAGTGATAGTTCCCATGACGAAGTGGTGGAAATCGTAACAGTCGATAGAAAAACGTTGCTTCGATAAAGCCAAAGGTATATCACGATGAATGTTACCCGGGACAAAAAGGATACACTTCGAACACCGCTTTCTTTATGGTTGTCGATGATGTCACAGATTCGAAGCCATAAAAAGAAATTTACCGATCCAAGTCGACCGATTCACCGAATTTTGCGATACATTCGGAAGATCAGTCGTTGTATCTGTCGGTCTCTTGAAATCGGCCTTCTTTCCCGCTTTCGGGACGGATTCAGGAATTTACAACCGGGCAAATAAGGTTAAGTAGGTGCAGATTGAGTCGAGCATGGAAGCCTCACAATGCAGAATGGCGAGGGGCGAAGGGAAAACGGACCCTATACCACCTTCGCCTCGTACCACAGAATCGAAGCCCCATCGTGTGGTCGCAACTACGGATAGTATCGGATACTAGCCGCGGGCTACTTACTTTCTATTATGCCAATAGTGACGCTAGGTAGGCTAGGGTCATCGTCAATTGGATCATACTTGACACTCGGTATGTATGTCCGGTCAGCTGGTCATTAGATTCGTTTAAACTTCGACAAGGAATCGTTTGACTACGAAGTCGAGAAGTTGGCGACCGATGAGGAAACTTAACGCGATTATACATAAACGTATATTATGATCGTTGCTGTTTAGTTTGTCGGAAAGAAATATTATGAAACTATGTCGTGGATCGACCTGTCCGATATTTATGAGATTCGAAAATTAATATGTAGGGGTAAGTGTAGGGCGGGCGGAAAAAAAAATTTCTTCGGTCGAGGGAAGAAAGTTCATTGATTTACTACCAGCGGTGGGTGTTTGTGAGGGTAGCGAATTGTTTAAAATTGACGGTAAAGGGAGTTTAAACGGTCCCCAAGCGCGTACTGCGTCGCGAGAAGGGGGATGGTGGCCGGGGTAAAGTGAATCGAATTTTCAACCGTGCAAATTCGCCCGGTTCTCGATGGACATACGTGTGACCGCAATCGCACATCTACATGCGTGTGTGTACGTTATTAAATAATGCTGTAACACGTCCATGAAGCATATTTCGTTGGATGAAGATCGACAGAATCTTGCCAACTTCATTAATCAACGGAATAATTTCGATTAAAGTCAATTAACTATTTGCAAATTACCGAACTCGTACATAGCGCTTTGTAAATAAACAAATTCCGACTAGAAAGCTTGAATATAAACACGCATTAATAACGAATATCAATGACTAATATTTTAACAAAGTATACATGTTTCTAATACAAATTTATATATCCCACCTCTACTTAAATCTTGTTTACTCGTCCGAACGTGCAAATATTTTTACCTTAATATTATCACAACCAAACCGTCCAAAGTTTCGACAAGTAGGAGTCTTTCCCAAAAGAAAAAAAGCTATATGGCCACGTGCACACACATTCAAAAGACATTGTGCTTGCCACCAAAACTTTTCACTCCCAAGTTTGCTAATTTTGTATTAAAATCTTAACGTTTGGTACTAAATACATCCGTCATTCAATTTCATATACCTCATAAATCCATAAAAATTTGGTAAAAAGATTCCAAGAACTTAAAAAAAAATTGTTTTTTAATTATAAAAACATTATCGACAGGTGTTATAGTAGTTTCTGTGCGTCGCTCGCACACACCTAAACGCGAAACGTATACACGGTCGGGTGCGTCGCGACGCGTAACCGGAGGGTCAGCGTGCACCAGGACACGCCGTGGAAAAGGAGGAAGCGGAGAAACACCGTGGCCACCCTTAACGAGGCTAATACGCTTGTCACGAGCCGAGCGGTCTACTACCCGGTGTCACGTCCCGACACGTTATTAATGTCGCGCGTCGGGACGCCCAACACAACTGTTGAACGTCACATTGACGGTCCGCGTTGCGTTACGCGGTGGATAGGTACCGTGAGCGTGCCGTTTGTATCGTCAAACTGCTCGTTATAATTCCCTCATAATGCGCGGTGCTCGCACGACCTTTGAACCGTTTCAATTTTACGGAATATTAGTCCGAACTAACGAGCGTAAAACGTTCACCAAAGTGAAATTCGATTTTTCATCATGGATGAAATGATTTTTACAATTGGATCATTATCGTTTTATAACGCGAATGGATCTTTTTTTTTTGTTAGGTGAAGTATTATATTTAGTGTGGATTTTTTAAAGTTTGGATTAAAAGTGTATTGGTGAAAGAAGGTGATCGTTTACGTACTTGCAACCACCGATACACATGCGATATCGTTATCTCGGAAGTATATTGCAGAAGTATGCGTAATCTACGTGGCAACGTAGGAGTTCGCCAATATCCACGGGACATAAATGTTTTACATGCAATAAGGTGTTCGTCCCGGCTGGACGAAACTGCCCGCAGTCCAATTTTATTACTCGACCGCAAAGGGGCTCCGCCGGAAGAAAAGACGCCGGAACGGGGAACTCGAGGTGTAAAAAAAAAAAACGGTGACCGTATAAATGTAAAAGACACTCTGACTCCTTTTGATTACGCGTACCGCAAGAAATTCAGATAAAATCTGATTTAATAAGCATATCTCGTAAAATACTGTATTTTTATAATTTTCTCTTTTAATTCCTCCTACAATATAACATTTGTTCATTAATGAAAATTAATTCGTGTGAATAAACGAATCACCACGCACGATGGAATCAACGTTGGTTCATTTTATGGCCAAAATTTTGCTACGGATACAACTTGTAGAATGCGGATATCGTAACGGCAGCTGGCGTCATATGCAAATATATAGATACGTATATGTACGCGTATAGTATGTAGCACATACGATTTATGGCGGTCAGTTTATTGAAATGGGCGGCCTGCTCTCGTCCCTCACGTTTCCCGAAAACGTTCCTTGGCTTTATCCGCGGCATATAAGTGCGGACATTTTTATACATACATATGGTATGTGGAAGACGTAACTTCTCCACATTGGGTGTCGCCTACAGTGACGCTTCCGTGAAACGGAGAACGGACGAACGGGGGGAGAAACGAAATTTCTCGCTGTTGTCTCTCGGTAAATCTTTAATATTCTATTTAATATCGACGGACCCCTATACGGTTGGCAGACTACGGACACCACCGCGGTCGTATAAATCAAACGAGAGATATTGGCCGTTTTTGCTGTCGGTGGAGGGGCGAACCTTCGACTGCGGGCTCTATAATTGTTTTTACGGATTATAAATTTCGCTTTTTTCGCCGGCATCTACCGATTCGTTTCCCCCAACGGCTGAGATTTTCTTTCCGATTCGATTACACATCCCCGATCTCACCCTTCTTTATAAAAGTGATTCAAAGTACGAGAAGTATTAGATAATTATAAACTTCCACCATAATGTTTATTATGAAATACACGTACACATATAGTGTATATTAATCTCGTAAATAAACGCGAATCAATTTTCGTTGACGAGAAATTAAGTGTGAATCAGATATATGTATGTATATATTTTTTTAATCGGCTATCGTTGCATACCAGGCGCTCATATTTATATCCGTGAAGCAGATAATATTTATAGGGTATTCGTTCGAGAATCAAGGACCGAACCCCTCCGTTCCCCCTTTTACCGAAGCATCAACATGATACAGTGCCGTTTAGACGGGAGTTCAGGGGTTAAGAAGAGATTTTGGGGTCGCGTTAATTAATACTGCGCTACCGGCACCCCCTCTGTACGCGCAACACTTGGGTACTAACTATGACTTAAGCTGCCATTAATTCACATCAACGTCTTCCTAGCGTGCCGGGGGGTAGGTGACTTGCATCCTTCTTGCCGGGTCGAGATAAGTGAGCGGCAGCTACTCGAAAGAACGTACCGCGATCGCGCGATACTGTTTACGGTGAGTTCGAAATTTCGCGGCTAAAAGATATGGACAAGGAACCGCAAAAATGGTCTGGTTAGGTTCGGATTAGTTTCGGGTTAGGGTCCGGTTAGGTATACATTAGATTTGACTAGCCATACATACCCTAGTACCCCGTAGCGAAGACATTTTTACGGTTCTTTGTAAATACACACATACTTCGTGCGGGCTAGTCGGTTAGAAATGTTACGACGCGAGAATCATGTGAAATTTATGGAAACGAAATTACGAACTTCGAACGTGCCCCGCCGATAAGACGAATTTCTGTTGCGGTAGAACGTTTCGAGTTCAACTGGGAGATAATGTTGCGAAATGTATGCAGAAATTTGACACTAGGAAATATTTACCAGAATATATATGTTTCATATTCGTATGTTTGTATCTACGGGATTCTCAGAACAAGAGGAACAGAGAGGGAGAGCGAGGGTAAGAGAGAGGGAAAGAGAAAGAGAGAGGTTGACGGTTTCGCGATAGTCGATGTCTCTGGACGATAACGAACCTACGTTCTCGTCACGCACACGTCTCATGTGACCCATGGACCTAGAATATAATCCCTGTCAACTCCAAGAAAATAGCGATCATATGATGCGTTTAGGATTTTGCATTCGTACGAGTCTCCGATTACAGTTCTCATTTTATCGGTACGATACTAGTTGTTCGATTAGAGACACGATCTTCGATGGGAAATTTTCGGAAACTACACTAATCGATAAAAATGTCGTTAGTAGCAATAAAATATCAAAAAGTTTCTATCTTTTGACTGCTACTTACACAATTTCACAGACATCCTTTTAAAATATATACATTTGTTAAATATTATATATTCTCCAAAAGTCACAGCCGACGATCCAGTCTACCAAGGTTCTAACGAATCAGAAAAAATTCATTACACATTAAATATGAAACAATTATCAATTAATTTCTCCGTCGTTCCCGGTCTCTTTCTCTCAAGATTCCTTTCAATATTTACGAGTCCACGGTCCAGTCTAATCCGGCCAATAAATCGTTTCCCAACCCTCCGGAGTCATAATAAATTCGGCGAGATGACGACTCGAATCAGGAACAGAATCTCTAGTGGCAGCTTCCACGAAGGGAAACGATGTTGACACGCTATCCCGCGGTCTTCGTCCCGAAAATCCAGTACGTCTGGGTGGATCTTTCCCGTTGGTTAAGCCGATCATTGTCGCGGTAACAAGCCGGCTATTGACAGGTCTCGTTCTCTCGTACGGTGGTTACATACGCGTGGCACGTAGGTATTGGTTACGTGTGTGTATGTGTATGCGTGTCGATACGATAGATAGGTGGTCGATGTCGGACGACGACAGACACATAGAAAAGTTGTGGGTGGGTAGGGGGGGGGGGGACAGAGGACGATGAGACAAACCACGGTTTGACCACTGTGTGGTGGTGTTACGGCGCTACTACGGGAGCCACATACTAATGGGGCATTACCTTAACACCCTCTATCCCGACTCTCGTTCAGTTAGTTACTCCTCGGGGATGTGGAAGAACGAAAGGAAGAAAAGGAAGATCTGGTACCCCCCTGACACTTCTCGTTTACTCGTTCCTTTTCCTTGCTGGAGAGTGTCTTCGTTTGCTTGTGTCTCTGTTCGGTTCCCTTGGTCTTGGACTATTTCTTTTCTCTTTCTTCTTTTCGTCATTCTTTCTTCTCTTCTTCGTTTTGTTCCTCTTCTTCTTTTTTTTTTCTTTTTTGATCGATCGTTCCTAGACGAAAGCATCCTGACGTAAATCGTTATCGGGGTACTTCCACGTCTGTTGGATAACTCGGTCTTCGAAATCGAATCGTTTACGAAACGTCGATAGGGGCGGACGATCGCCGGAAAGAATTTCTTTGGTCGCAAATTTGATGCGCGAGATTGAAACTAATTTTTACGACGTCGTATCGCCCTGTATATACATACATATACATACATATTATATTTACCACTATTTTCTTTCATTTCTCAAACGTCAGACACGACGAGACGACTCTCGCACGACTCGGATAAGAGGAGACACGGTGTATCCGAAATGTTAGATAAGAAATCTATCGGTATTGATGTCCTCGTGCAGGGACGTTGTAAAAGCCGCCGCGTAGAACGGGGGAAACGAAGAAGCCCGAAAGTTATTCACCGACAAAATCTTTCCTCGATAATATGCGCGGATGAGGAATGCAAATCGTTTTTGATCGCGGCTCGAGTTGTGTCGACACTCCGTAGCCTGATCCGAGATTCGGTCGGAAACAATACGAGGAGCGATTTGTGCTAGCGATAAGTGAACCAAAGTGGGGAGAGGACTGCATGAATTTCAATCGACATCTTATCTGGTACACGAGCAAGCCTCGAGTGCCAGTGGATCGTGATCAAGTGGACCTCCATGGCGAGGACAATACACGCTGCGCCCGACAAGTGACAATACGCTATCAGGGTCGTTCGAAGCGTATTGCTCTTTTGTCCGAGACACTACACCTGCCATACGAACTTGAAGAAGTTCATGGAAAGTGTCAAGACTGACCCGCTCGTGTATTACCAGCGAAGATCGCACGGAGGGGTCGTTCAAAACCGTCGCAGGAAGAACGTGGTATTAGCAGTGATAAGCTAGACCAATTCATCCGTGGACCAAGAATAGTAATATAATAGACACTTTGCAATGTAGAAGTACTTTCAGCCCTTTGAACAGTACTCAGCGTTCATTTACGTCATACGTTTCACATTCTACTTGTAGTGTGAACGTATAGAACGGTAGAACGGTAGAATATTGTCTATTTTGTATAGACACCTAAATATTAATTAAAATATTGCCATTATCGTGACTATTACGATTGAAAATCATTTTGGATTCTTTGATTTCATTGAAAAACACAATATGGGAAAGTGTCTTTATAAATAATACTGATGATAAATATCTGAATATTAGATTGTTCTTACGTTAATAATAGAGATGAGAAATTTGAAAGTTTCTTGGGACCCTTTTCTCAAAGTTTCATCTTATGATCGTCGACTCGGTATTCTCCTGTAAAGTGTCGCCCTTATGAGTTACTAGATTTCAAAGGCGAGGCGACTGCTAGCATATTAAAGCTCTCTCAAGACTATCGTACAACTTTTAAGGTCTTCTACATGCCCGGCCCGACCCTTCCCCGGGAACACGTCAACCCTCCGTCATACAGTTATACGATTTAGGCGATCCAGGCGTAGGTTCGGACGGAATGCGATAGGATTTACTGCTCCAGACATATTTCAGCTTCCTATCCGAGGAGTTCGCTCGGCGAGGAGCGTACGATTCATGCTACGCCCTATTTTCCGATGTTATCGATATTCTTTTATAGTTACGTATCACGCCGCCAGGAAACAGCTAAAACGAAACTGCAGCCACGTTTTCTAAATAGTTGAAATATAATCTTCGGTTTGCAGTTTGTAATGGAGTTGTGCAAAGAAAATAAGTCGGTTTTATAAGGGAAAGAAACTAGCATAAACGAAACACAGTTGCGTATGCAATATACACCAATCGATACTAGATAATCAGATCCTCACTTTTAGGAGAAGAGAAACGGTCTTCCTGGTACTCGCTCTTCCGGAAGATCATCATGAAAGCAATTAAGTAATGCACTTCGGGGAATCGAGTCCCTCCGGAATCGAGGCAAAAGGAAAACATTCGAAGATAAACGGCGATCGACAAGAAATCTGGCGATGGGACTTGATTAATTACCACGTACCTCGACTTTTGACAAAATCATTATTTCACCTCAAAGAGATCATCACATACTCCGTATCGTTCAAAGTGACACAACTTTAACTTATTGAAACATGAAAAAAGCGTAAAACAACCATCGAACGGATATCCACGGGCAAGCTGATTAAAGGACAGTGTCTTCCGACGAATAGAAGTCCTTTTAATACTCGTTCTAGACGCTTTTGGACCGGTGTAGAATCGCAAACGACGATATACGTGACGCGAGGGAAAGAAAAATAAAATAGAACGGGAAGAACGAAAAGGGAGTCGCGGCGGAAGAAGAGTAAGTGGCCGAAGGAGATCGAATCGGCTGGTAAATTAGACGACGATTGTTCGCTCCCAAGGACCACCGAAGGCTACTAATCAGGAGCTTGCACTCTCTCTCCCCTCTCCCCCCTCAAGTCTCATCGAAATGAGGCCGGTTCTCCAAGCAACTCTTGGAGCAACGATTCTCCTACTCCTTTCTATCTTCTAACTCTTCAGCAACTTCTTCCTCTTCTCTCTCTCTTTCTCTTCTACGGCTCGTGAGGACTCGTGAAAGTCAGAACTGGCGCTAACTCGACTCCACTAACGGGCAATCAGATCGCCTCTGTTGGGACAACAAACTGTTCCACCCCCACATCTACGTCTTTGCTCCCCGACTAAGGATACTGACGCTTGTATAGCTTATTTATCGAAGAAGTTTCCGGGGGTTAAACAGCAGTAAATCCTCCCTCGTCGGTGGAGGACACTGCGACTTAATTGCCCGAACTAGAATGCCTTGCCCTATTGATTGGATAACGATGATTTGTAATATCTTTGCCTTTGATTCGCCAGTTTCGTCGATAACTTCGTAATTTAGGCTCGAAATTTTCAATGGTCTTAATGTAGTGTCTTAAGACAGTGTTGGTGGGATTTTATTTTTATTGGGAATTATAATTTATTATTGGTAGATGTTGGGAGGATAGATTCGATAGAAATAGTGGCTACAAATTCTGGAGTTCCGGGATCTCCGGATGATATCTGGCTCGTCGAACGTGTACGGGGAATGTCAACGACTGTATCCGTTGACGATCAGATCGAGGATATCCTGCATCCCGATTTCCCATAACCCTACGCGTTGTATCCGAGCGAGGGAGGAAACGAAAAGTTGGGGGAGAGAACGGGACTTCGGGTCTTGGTAATCTTATTGTCCCATTTACACCGAGATCCTTTATCCAGAATCCTTTTTCATGCACACGTATACACAGATAGATTGTATAGTTTCCGAAACTCGCGGGACAGCAAAGTATTCTTATCTCTTAATTATAGTTTAATTATACTTTCGCCTTTTGCTAATTCGTTGTTTTAACCGCCCTAGCTCCGCAACGTTTTAATGTTTTCTTTATGGTGTAAATAATACACCTTGCTGACTACGCAAACATTTTCCGACGGTGTGTCGGTGCGACAGTAGTAATTTTCACCGTAGAAAATTTCCTAGAGAAGTGTCAAATTAGATCGATATTTCACGAAGCTATATATCGCGAACGATTCCGCGCGAAAAATGGATGAATGTTGGGGAAAAAAAGGGTAAGGGTCGACATAACTGCGACGGAACCAAAGAGGATCAATGGGCTATATGCGATCCTTTACGGGTCTAATTGAGCGCAGAGATAACGGTGCCGATTCCTGCTGGGTAATAACATTTCCTTGCCTCCGTTCTCTTTAATGGCCAAACTAATCGCTGCTGGTACCTTAACTATGCCTAAAGATATCTTGCATTCTTTCTAAGCGTTCATCAACCCTCGTCGATCTATGATATTTCGAAAAAAAGAAACATTTTAGAACATCAAAAATCTATTCACTCATTTTCCTAACAAATTTTTCATTGAATCGATAAACTTTCGAATGATTCCATGAAAAAAAAATAGTACGGTTTGTTTCGGTGTAAATCATGAGACAGTGAGTCACATGGGCGTCCGGTCTTTATTGCGACACGTTAGATCAGCGTCGATAGTCGTTACGTTTTTTTTTCCTAGCACACAGGGACAGTATGTAAAAAGCCGAATCGCCATCAACGACTCGACAGTGATAGCGTCCCGACGCTTTCGCAGAGCCCCTGAGAGAGTCGTTACCAGCGTCGTGTCGTCCCCCCTTTTCCCGGAATACGGACAGAAGGCGCTTGCATTTCTCTCGGACGACACGCGTTGCACCGATCGCAGATCGTGTGCCACCGGGTCTTACGATGGAATTCGAATTCGCCGAAGACGCACACGCCGGCAGTAACGTAACTACCCCTCGCGCGATTTACGATCCTCCAGGACTATAAACAATAGGTAAACGCCCGGTTATTACGTTCCGGGGGTGCGAGAACGAGAAGTGTGTGTCCGCGTTCCCCGGGTGGATGTCTGAAACTCGAAATAGCTGTTCCGTGAAACTATTTTTGATACTCATAGATTTTTAATTATATTTCATTTTTTTATTTTATATACTAACTCCGCATAATATCAGTATCATTCGATTCCGTGGGAAATACTTGTCAGTTTTTTATAGAAAATGTATAATTACTTCAAACGATCTCTTTTTTTTTATCACACTTTGCCGTTTAATACGACAATAAAGGACAACGAATTTTACACGAAATTATTTCGTGTTATCGGAAGTGACAAAAGTTTTTCCGAATTTCAAAAGCGACCAACCGGCGCAAGAAAAAGACATTCATTGGCATCATTTGTAGGCGATGTGCAAATGTGTAGCTCACATGTGGGTGTGCACGGGAGGAAAAGCAGCAGGAGCCGAGAGAGGACACGTGAAGCTCGATCGCTCCAGATATATAAGTATTCCCGAAGGCGAGGGGCAATTTGTCCCGGTCATTTGGCGAGTCCACGGGGACTCCCTGACTGTAATCCAATCACTAGCCACACTCTCCTTCTTTCTTTCTTTCTGTCTCTACTTCGCCGTACCGTTCCCTCCTTTGCCTTTCTTCCCTTTTCCTATGTGAACCTTTCTCGGGCTGGCCTCTATCTATCTTTCTCGACACCCTCCTTCCATGGGACTCGTCAGTCGTCATTGAGTCTCCGGCAATCCTGACCGAGTGACGACTGCACCGACTGTGCACGGATTCCGTTTTCACATCAGTGTTTAGCAGTGTAGGTAATATGTATAATATTGTATTTACAATACCTGGAAATGACGGGAACGCAAGAGTGTACACGTACTAAAGTTTTAAAAGGGACAGTAGATCATGTGGTCATTTACGAGAAAATTTGTATGTCTTTACAGATCGAAAGAGAATAACATTATGCACGTATTAAAGTTTGAAAAGGGACAGTAGATCCTGTGGTTAGTTAAGAAAGTATTTGTGTGTCTTTACGAATCGAAAGTGAATAAGATTATTTAGAATTAATTGTCTACATCATTTTTCAACGTTGTCCCCTTGAAAATCGAAGCAACGCTATTTGTACAATTCTACGACGGAAGTGTGTCTGAATTTAGAAATACGACGCATGAATTTTCACCAGAATCGTGCCTAAGGCGACTAGCATACGTGATCTCGATCGAGAGGGGTTGCGCGAGAAATTAGCCTTGTTGAAAAGCGGCCCTTTATGCTCTCGCTTTTCCTATGCGTTTCCTTTCGTTTTTTTTTCCTTTAAGCTGACCCGACTCTGGTCCAATGTACCTAACATAGGTTTGACGTGCCTCTACGTAGGATTTTACGTTTTCCTTGTTAACGTGCGGAAACGTGCTCCTTTTATTCCGACAGAAAGAAAAGGAATACGTTGTTTAACACGAAGTGGATGAAATCACACTTTCAATTTCGGTTACTGCTTGAAAAATTCTTTTCCTTCCTATCTGTAACTCTTAGAGATCGAACAATGTGTTCGAGTAATTATTGATGAACGTTCAATGGAAATATTATCAATGTTAAAAAATATTATTATTGGTCGAATGAAAAAGATGGGTAGGTGAAAGTCTTTAATCGCTTTCCACCGGAACAAAATGTTTCGTTCAATAGCCTCATCTGTTAGATAGTTCCGGTACGTATACCGCGCGCAGATCCGGCCGAGCGATGTTGCAATTACCGCGGTGTGATTTAGGGCTCACCCGTTATAGAGCGGAGCGTTTTGATTTATGATGCGGCGCGTGAAATTAATTTGAATTCGGTAATGTACGAATAATTCCCACCGACCGCAGTGCCGAACACTTTTCGGATAAATCCTTTGAGTGTCGCATTCTCGGTCTAAATCGTAATTTCACTACAACGATTCCACTAAAAAAAAATCTATGCTCGATAATAATAATAAAAATAATAAAATAACTTATATAATTAATTACCATGATACAGTACGTAAAATTGCTGTGGTAATAATATCAAACGATTACTAATCTGCAATATCAATTTCACAACACGAACGTCTGCCTGAACCACTTTCCTTCTGAGCCGCTCAATTATTACTTCGAAAACAGTTAAGAAAATTGGTAACTCTTCGCCACAGAACTCCATCGTGTGTATGTATTCGCTGGCTGAATAACCACGATGGTATCATAATCTCCAAAGTCGGATAGACTCGCGCGTTTAACGAGAATCCGTGGAGTACCGAGTAACAGTCGTCATCAGAAGCGGCGGGGCAAGTTTTCAATCGGCGGCATATCGAAATTAATTTCAATCTACGTAGAGGAGACGGGAGAAGACGTGAATCGGTCACGCTTGGACGATCACGAATGCCGGTAAGATTTAGCCGAACGGACGGTAGAGAGAAGCTTCTTAGATCTCTACAGCGTTTCGAGTATATATAAACCACCCCTTGAAGATACCGGCAGAGGCGAAGGGGGTTGGTCGAGTTCGTAACGAGATTTGCTCGATGTCCACGAGCGGTTTAAGCTCGGATCACGTTCGAGCGTTTAGCCTTCTTTCTCCTCTTCGTCCTCGAACGTAACCGCTTTCGATGATTTTTCTTCCCTTTTTTTTTCTCTTCTTCCTCTTCTTCGTCTTCTTCTTCTTCTTCTACCTCTGTTTCGTTCTCGTTTTACGTTACTCCTCTTGTCTTTCTATCCTTTCTATTTTTTTCTTTTTCTATTTTTTTACACGATTTTTCCGCCGGTCTCTCCCGTTCCATTTTTTTTTGTTCTCTCCCGGCATCGTTTCGCGCACTCATCCCCCTTCTTTTCGGATTGAGATAAAGCGGATAGATCTCGTGCATGCACCGAGAAAGAAGCTCGGCGTACCGGCAAAACGCTTCCACCGGGCCGCACGTATGATTTATTCCGGCGCGAAGCACCCACCAGAAATATCAGATACCCCTAATGAATTTCTGGACTCGTGTGCGTGTACGTGTGTGCTCCGGCCGGAAAGAAATATGGGGTGAACCGACGACACGGAGTACAACGCACGTCCTGACCGAAATATCTGTTTTGGTGAGTGGCTTTGGTTATCCATGTTAATGACTGGATTGACTCCCGATGTATACGTTTGTCACGTATTGCCGGTATTCTTATCGGATTTTCGGAATTCATAGGAATTCGCCCTGAGTTTCTTTTGAATAGTATAATCGTAGAAAAGATGAAGACTATTATTATTATTATCTTATTTAATGTGTTATGGTGGAGATAAAGGAGTGTCGGGTAAATTATTGGGAATGAAAAATAAAAACTGAATCGGTTAGATGAACGCACCGTGGTGAGAATTCAGTCTTCTATGAGATAAATGGCACGTGGCCCGCATGAGATGGAGAACGAGGAATATTCAGCACGGAATTCGCGAGAAATTAGGCGTGAAATGCGCCGTGTGCTTCGAATATTTCTGCCACCGACAGACTTCGACTTTCTTGTCAGACACGGGTTTGGATAATCTATCGGCATCGCTCTGTATTCACCATGAGCTGTGAACTTGGCGAGCGTACACTTGTGCGTATCTTCTACAAAATATTGCAATATTTATATTGATACAAGAACAATAGATGTATTTGAGAAGTGGATTAATGTTCACATGTACGTTAATCGAGAATATTTTATAATGTATTCGAATCCGAATTGTACAGTTATTTATTATATTTCTATTTCAGTTTCTACGTTTTGAAATCAACAAACCGTGGACTGAAATGCAAATATAGTGTCCGGCCGATGCCAAATCTACAGGGCAGCCGACGGGCAAAGATAAAAGAAAGTGTCAATCTCAATAAATTCGTGACAGACCAGTGAAACATGCTCGAGGCTAGGGTTTTATCAGTACTTTTGCCGTTACACTTCACATAAAGTATACACTTTGTATTCCTTCGGCAAACCCAATCTCCATAACAAAAATGTGTTGTCCGACATCTCAGGTAACGTCGATGTACTCTTTCCATTTCTACATGCTACGACTTTCTTCGTCGTTAGACTCATATATTCATATAGATTCAAAAGTTTGTTAATATCTCTTGGTAATTAGTCACACATTAGCAAGAGAAATTAATCCAAATTAATCCAAAGAACTTCATTCCCATGTTATAAATCTATTATTCTCATAGAACACACCCAAAATAGATCAATCTGTGGCCTAAAAAGGTCCATACGTTACGAAAAAAAGGAACACGTGAATACAGGAAAGGAGAGGAAACTGGAAAAACGCGAGCGTAACTCCGTTAGAAGAGAAAACGTTGAATGACCGCAGGACCTGAGAAAGATTTAAATAATCATATATATCGAACACGGCAATAAATCCCCGCGTGTCCATCCGACCCCCAGCATCGCCACCCTAACTACTACCATCTATAGCAATGGGGTGGACCAGTGATATATGTCTTCCCTATAACAGCCAGAATCAAAACACCGTCGTCCCCTACTACAATGATGTTTGTCCTTCGGCCAGCGACTTCTGCAGCAGACAGTTGGTATTGGTAAAATTGCTGTATTAATTAACAGTAAATTGCGGTTCGCTGGAAGACTAGAATCTCAAATGATACGATTGACCTTATCCATCCGTTTCTATTAATACTTTAGACTTTATACAACAAACCATACCAATGTGATATTAATAATACCTATGTAAGTATACAAATAGAAATATTTAAACGATAGTAAAAGATAAGTGAAACGCTATAGAGAAACAAACAAACGACGAACCTGAGAAACGCATTAAACCGTTCCCTGATGCATCCGCAGCCACACGCCATTATGATTCCTAAAGCTGCTCGACGTGCTGTATCTGGCCAGGAACAAAGTCCTGGCGCAGAGGAGATTACAAACGCTTGGACGTTGGTCACTTGACCAGTATTACAGATGTAATATCGTAAACAGTGTCCCTCTCAGCCGACACCGGCCGGCCACGTTTATATCTGCACAAGTCACGAGATCTCTCCCTAACAGGCCGAACGGTGAAACCCACCTTGCTTTCCCTCCTCTATCTCTACGTACACCCTCGTACGAACCCTTTACACCACGTTACCGGTGTTTACTGTTGAATATTCATTCTTTGCTCGGACAGAGTCGCGAACACGAAGTGTCCACACATTAACCAGTGCCAGGCTTGACCATCAGCTTACCATAACCCTCTTGCTGTTTTTGTTAGAAAGACCACGTGTCCGGGGTGTAATCTGGCCCCATTGCATTTCTGATCGGGGTTTAAACTGGCATCCAGAATTACACGGGTAGGCTTGCGATACCGGGTCCTTTCTGCGTGGTAACTTTTATCACGACCTACCATCCTATTAAATTCTAAACAAAATGTAAATACGTTTTTTTATTTGTTGTCTTTACGATTTAATGAATTTGAAAGTTTCGAAGGAAAAGAAACGAACAAATACTTATAGAATCTATACGAGGACTCTTTGGAGAATCTTTTCCTTTTAACCCTCCCACCGTAAATACAGGACACGTAACTGTTCTATGGCGGAAACAATAAGAATAGACCTCCCGTATTGGTTTTGCCCGTTTACTACCAAGCCGCAAGTTACGATTAAAAGATCGCACGGGAGACCCGCCCAGGCCATGTCTCGAGTTCTCAGTTTCTGGGAACGTCGTCCGTGGGATTCCGTAGGGGTGCCGGAGGGACTAGGAGCTCGCCCTTTGAAAGGACTAACCACGTGGATACGCCTGGATACCGGAGCTACGTTCGGTAACTCGAAAGTTCTTTCCGCGGGTTTATGCTTATCGTAAACATCGCCGCCGACAGACTTTGTGTAAGTTGACTGGGAAGAGGAATATGTTAGAAACAGTTGGTTAGGGAATCGACGGAATAGTACGACGGTAATCGTAAATAAAGAGAGGAGGTAGGATATTGACGAGTATAAACGGTGCCACGATTATTCTTCGGCCGAGGATCAATTTTCTAGACGCAAAACCAAAAAAAAAAATAGTAAGATAAAATGTTCAATGTATTTTAAAACAGGAAAAAAGAAAAGTTTTGACCCTCCACGATTCAAAATATTGTTTGTATACCATTGAAAATTGTTATAAGAGATTGATAAAATATTATCAGGTGATGTATTTCACGCGATTCGAACAAATGTAGATCATACATCCCTAAGATCTATCAATCGTGATGATACGGTGACAACGGTAATTGAGAACTGACACGTTTCCACTCGTGTGTGTATGTGAAGAACAAAAGGTAGTTGTAGCTAAACGAGTTTTCGGTGAAACTATCATCTCTCCCACACGTATCTCGTTCGAACATACCCTCCCGATGCGACATCCACGCAGACGAGACCCCTTCGATTACGTATACCTCGACGATAAAACCTCCTTTGCGTGGATTAGTCCGCTCAATCAGGAAATATACTCGGAGCCCCCATAAAGTTCTCCCGTCGTGCAAACCCCTATATGCCCGCTATGTACTACCCCTTATATGCTTCCCTTCTTTTACGCGTTCCTCGTACGCGCGGTACTCATACCGACAGATAAGACGATGCTTCCTGACATAATTGACATATCGGTTGAAAAACTATATATTTAAAACACTAATTGGTACCTCGGTTAATTAGACTCCTTTTCATTCGTACAACAAACACTTGAAGGTGGAAGCAGTTTTAAAGACTTGGTTATCGGAATTTGATAAACGGAAAATTGTTGTTAACTTCATGAAAAGTGTGTTATAATGTTCCGAGTTATTATATGTGTTTGTTTGAGGAAGATCGGTCATTAAAGTGAAGTTATAACAGCAACGGTTGTATTACGTGCACGCAGAGAAAAAAAAAAGAGGGTGGGTCTTCTCTTTGGGGAGAATCGTTTTCTCGGTATACGTGGAGACAGATTCGGTTTCGGGGTATTTTAAAGTCCATGGACTCAATGTTCCGCGAAATACGTCCCCCCTGCCCATCGGCCCCATAATATAGATGCCGTATAGATGGATACAAATCCCCAGGAAACTCTTCATATCTATAACCCCTTTTCATTCTCGTCGTCGAGGGCTCGCACGCGACAGTTTTAAACAATTCGTCCTGCGATCCCTCCCACGTGCTTAATTTTATTACTATTTTCGGGTATGACTTTACGACACGATAGTCACGTCGACATCACTTATAACAGCGAATGTTTCGAAGGGGTAGTCATAGCATACTTTCGCTGAATTAAATGATTTAGCCAATATTTCACAATTGATGTTCTATGTTAATTATTATTTCGTTGTTCATCATTTTCTATTCTATACAACGTTTAGTGTAGTTAATTCATTTTCAAAATGTGTCATGTTTTTGTAAGAATTGAAGAAATATATCTGTAAATGGAATAAGATTAATCGTGTTTTTTTTATACGCAGACTGTAAACTTTTCAACTGAACGAGAATGAACGAGAGATGACGAGGTTGCACTCTCAACCTACAATGGTGGAAGTCAATTCGATAGCAGTTAACGAATTGTTGGGGGTGAATAGAAGGGGTTTGCGGTTAGCGCGAGGGGTTGACAGGGGGACGCATAATACATTGTTACCCCATCCACCGAGATTTACCCCTTCTACGAACAGTAATTTTCTCTACACGGAACCGACATCAGAATGAACTATGTCATAATTAAAATTACCAAAATACACGTACACGCGTCTACAAATTGCGACGCCTTAACGGTTTGCATGCGTATGCATTTAACTGTAGGAGTTTATTTTACATTTATCGTAAACCTCGTAGTTTATGCAAAGAAAGCAATAACTACGTACACGTTGTTTATTAAAGAATTTTCACTATCATCGTTTCAAACGACAGTATTTCACCGAAATCGCAAGAAAAATATATTCCACTTATTTCAAGGATTCTACGTTAATCGGATTTTTTCATTTACTTTATTAAGTGGCAACATTAGCATCGCATTACTTTTAAATTGTTCTTCTAAAGTTTCCCAACTCACCCGTCAAAGCGTTTAAGCGTCAAGAAAATGGTTCGAGGGTGCTGCCAAATACCAGCTTCCTTCCCTCCGATCTTTTCCCGCCGATTTAAAACATTTGCCCTCCGCGGAACGAAACTTCTCTCTCGTCTGGTTCAGTTAGGGTGCTACAAAATCGCCCCATTATTGGATTATATCAATGTGTAGAGCACATATATCATATTACCAAATCCATATCCTACCGGTTTTTGCGATTTCGATGTTTTTTTACCATCTTAACCTCAAAATCTCTTCGATTTGTTTTGCGATCTATCGAAACTGACCGTGTCAGGTATCACCGCGTCGCATTCGAACACAGAAGTTGATTCTAAAGAATATAGGTTTGAAGTGAACCGACCTCGACAAGGTCGATGCATTAGAAACCCTTAATCGAGCCGTCGGTAGTCAGGGTAATGACGTGTGCTCGAGCACACGGCTCGCGGTGTTTAACACTTTATCTATCTCCTCGAAGTTATTAATGACACTCGCTGAGTCAGATGCCGCACTTCGCCGCGGCATCTTCAGAGTTTAATATCCGAAGAACCGAGTCACTCGGCCGACTACTCGCGGACTCCTTCTACTCCTGGCCTCGAGTGTACACTCGTAGCCGGGGCATTTCACTTCCAATATCCTTCTGCCTGCCGAATCGAGTGTCTCCGGGCGGCAAACGAGTACGCCTTCATTTCGCACGATCGCCGGGGACAAGTGGTTAGAATATCAAAAAAAATCGACCGCCACTAGAAATTTCATTGTCGGCGAAAAAGAAGACACGGCGGGGTCTACTGTGTATTTTCTCCACATACGAATTCCGTTCTTCCGTGGATATTATTGTCTTCGATGTTACGAGCAACCGTGTGTTCTCGAATTCTAACCTTTTACGTAGAATAGCAGTATGGACTATATTAATCCATTGGTTATGTACAATTGAAATTATATCATATTTAAAAAACTGTAAAACGGAGTATTACCTGACGAGATATTCACAATGCATTTGCGTGACAAACCGCGAGTTGATAAATCTCTAAAAAGTATTACGTGTAATTAACGATGCGCTTATTATATTTAAACTAAGAAATCCCGACTTTTTTTAATTATAGTTTAGAACAAATTATTAAACAGTCGAGCACCCTTTTTAAAAAACATTTACTGATCAAACATTAAATATTCCCTCAGCATTATCGTTTTTTAACATTTATGTAGTTAAAACATCGTCAGATAGAAACCTAGTTCCATGTATTTCAACTTATCACGGAATCGGCGAAAGGACGGATGAATTTTTTATGTGACATCGCATGTTTCACACGGCATGCGTCTAAACAGCACGCCGATGCTTTTGTGTTCGTGTTTCGTTGATAGAATGCCAGTTAGATTGCTACAGTGTTCTTGGGCGGTATAGTTTCTAATAACATTTCAGGTAATGGTAATATTATTATTATTAATACAAATCATATAATTCTCTGAAATAATAAATAATAGAATGAGATGTTAATCGCTTATTTCGACTAATCACTTTTATATCCCGTTGAGTAAGTAGTTTCGAAGAGATGAAAAAGAGAAATCAGATCGAAAATTCTCGAAAAAAATTAAGGTGGAAATGGCTTAACATTCTGAAAAAGCCAGCAATAGAATTTTGCCGTGAAACTGGCTTGCATGGGTACAAATACATCGGACAAACTGAACGTTCTAGAACTGAAAGGTACTGGAGTTATTTATTGTTTTATTAAGTCGACATTTTTATATTTTTATCAGTCTAACGTATAATCGACCGGATTTTTTACGCTTATTTACACAGAATTATTTGGGCAATAGCAGTGTTTGCCTCCCTCTGTTGTGCTATGGTTTTAATGAAGTTTGCTTGGAATTACCATGCTTCTCACCCCATCCTCTCGGTCATCGAATCGACCCATCATGGGATATGGAATTATCCGTTTCCCGCGGTTACGATATGCGACATTAATCGTGTGTCTCTCCATTTAACAGAAAAGTTGGTGGAAAGATTGTGAGTGTCACATTCCTTCGATATTGTTACATTTTTTATACAATAATTGAATACATAATTGATATGATCATCAATGACGTTCGTTAGAAAACGTCCCGAAAACATGTCCAAGGAATTTCTTGTTCAAGAGATGCGTCTTGTAAATGAGTTATTGTATCCTGGACGATTCTCATATGATATTAGAAGTAATCTCTCTCAATTGCAAGACATTTTTGACGATAATGGTTTATCCATCCCAGATGTTATCGATGCGGTATGTATCGTGATTGTGGTACTCGATAAGTTAATCATGGAATTGTTGTAAAAATTGCAGGTAACGAGAAGTTGTCAGGATCTACTTGAAATTTGCAAATGGAAAGCTCAGGACAAAAACTGTAGTCAAATGTTCACGAAGAGCGTAACCCGTGATGGTTTTTGTTGCAGTTTTAATTACATCACGTATGAAACGATCGTGAAGAAACCGAAGTATAGCGAAACTAGTCCGATACATTCCCACATCGTTCTACGTTACTTTTATCGAAATTTACAATTTGTTCTTTTCAAGTGTGACTCCGAAAAGGGTGACCGCATGTGGACATCAAACTGGTGTTAGTGTCTTACTGAATTTCGATGCATCCGATTATCACGCGACTATAATGGCATCAGTAGGAATTAAAGTAATACCTAAATTCTAATTGCGTATCTTCGCTTGTTTCTAACTTATTTCGAACTTAATTTATGTGATGCATATTTAATCATTTCAAAAATTCATTTATTTCGTAGCTTATGTTACACGATCCTTATAATTACCCTGATTACAATGCGGCAGCAACGTTACTGGGTGTAGGTAAATATGCATTTGTAACAGTGAAACCAGAGGAAACTTACTCAACAAACAACGTTCGAAGCTTAGCGGTCGCTACGCGCAACTGTCTGTACGAGGACGAAGAATTTGAGTTGGGACGAAAAAATATTGAACGACATTTCACTTCGGCCAAATACTCGTACTTGAATTGCATGACAGAGTGTCGGAGTACTGTTATTAGAGAAAAGTGTGGTTGTATCCCTTATTATTATACGCAGAACAGTAAGTAGATATAAAGCAAAAAAAAATAGTACGTACTGCAGGCGTGATTCCTACTTCTTTCGGTACACAAAGTATTCTTTTGTAGGTACTAGAATATGTAATCTGCGAGACCTCGCCTGTTTGAGAACGTATAAACGTAAGTGCATTTTTACAGATACTCAAATATAAGAATTATTAATCGTTTTATAAATAATAGTTTATCAAGTATAACGTTCTCAGACTGGTATGACAATTCGTGGCCAGGCATCAACTCTAAGAGAACAAAGTTACCGGATAGAACAACAGCGCTTACGAACAGACCTTGCAAATGTATGCCGGATTGTAACTTTTATCGCTATTCTGTTGAGAGTTCTCTGGGAGATCTTAACAAAAAGACTTATTATAATAATTTCAAGTATACAAACCACAAAAGGTAACGATATATCTCAAACGATTACTTAATAATCATTATAAATTGGCATTTATGTTTTATTTTAGTAAAGGTAAATCTTGGAAAAATCATACAATCGTGCACGTGTTCTTTGGTGATTTGGTATCCATTCAATACCGACGAAATGTTCATTATAATTGGCGGAATCTGTTTGGTAAGATAAATAGCGCGATATACAAAAGCACACTAAACAAGTAATATAATAATTCCAGCATCATTCGGTGGATTATTGGGGCTATTCGCTGGCTTCAGTCTTATGTCTGTTTTTGAACTGATTTATTTTTTTGTTATTCGAGTAATAACGGACGTATGCGCCAGAGGACAAATGGGAAATACGTAAACTGGTATGAACTACAAAACAGTAAAATTTTAAAAATATATTACACTTATTTAATACAACATATTTCACTTATGTAATCGTCTGTAGAACTTTAAAAAAAAATATAAACAACATATGTGTTACAGTGTAAGTAATGTTTGCATTCTGTACTTCTTTTTATGAAAAAGAATGTACAACACGATTTATTGCATAGACAACTGTGTTTCTTAAACAACACATGATGTCATTATACCATGACTACATGCATAGGGATTACAGTTTAAAGTTTGTTACATATCAAAGTAACAATTGTTCATTGTTTTTCATTCACAGAGTATGAGGTCGATATTCCGGCAATTGAAAATCCGTAAGCAACCTACATGGTCGTAGTTCGGGCAACTGAGCAATAGAATCAACTCCATCCATTTTACCTCTTTTCTTTTCAACTAATTGAATTATTCTCCTAACAGCTTGACAGAAACTTAATTTAGTTCCTCCATTTTGCAGCGTATTACAAAATTCTTGTATAAACCAGGAACCTAAACAGAGAGAATTGAATTTTTAATTATTGCAACCAATAGTTAATAAATGTATGTGAAACTACTCTCGATAACGTATTACCTTGTTCTTTGTGACGTACAGACACAAAACCTTGCATTGTCGACATGAATATACAAAAATTTCTATAAGGCATAATGTCCGAAACAATAGGTTCAGTCGGTCCATCAACGGCAAGCTCATTTTTCATTTGACCTAAAAATATATATTGCCATGAGAACATGTTCGAACTTTGAATGCACTAAATATTTCTCACCTGTAGCTCGGCCCTGGCATGCTTGTATAATGACAACTTTAAAAACATCTTTCAGTTCTGTACAACAAAGTTTGTGTTCGATCATTTCTATTGTAATTTCTTCTTCATCAGATGCAATAATACCTCCTGAAATAGGGAAGTATTATTTAATTTATTATCTTATATTGAGCGTTAGTTTTCTAATGTAAATGCTTACCTTTACAGCCATGACTCAAAATGCAAACAAATATACAATCATAATCATTACCAAAATCTTTTGGTATATTTTGCATCTGTTCAAGCATTTCCTGTTTTTTTAAATTTTCACGTACAAAAACATTGAAACCAAAACCTGTGAAAGTTTCCTTAAGCCTTCTACAATCTGCCATAGTGCCAAATCGTGTTTCATACTGAAAAACAGTTATGATGTATATGGAAAATTAATAATACACTGTAACAATACCAGATAGTACCTGCTGTCCAGAAAAGAACATTTCACTTATAATCACACAAAGACCAGTTTTGATCTTTTTCACATCCTCTTCCCCAGAATGATTGAAACTGCTTGCTGCTTCGGTTGAAGAAAAAGTTTGAGACTGAGGGACATTCATGTAATTATTAGGAGTGTCTAACACATTTTGGTGATTTTCACATGTCTTTAAATCTTGATAAATTAATTCCAGCTCCTCAAATTTCTTCAAATGACACAGTATATTTTTGAGATTTCTCCTACCATCTGAAATAATTAAATCATTAATTCAATAGTTTACATTAATCAAATTTTCATGGAAACAAAGATATATATTCTTCATCGGGGTACATACCTGAATAAATAGAAATATAATTCTTTTCCATCCAATACAACATATGTAATTCAAGATAATCTCTGTCCTCTAAATCTGTAGTATACTCCGGCAAATCCCTTTTAACACATTGTACAAATAGTTTCATTGTGTCCTCTGAAAGTGCTTCGCATAATGCATATAAACATTTTGCGACCGGATTTACATTTCTGGCACATAATCTATGCTGTGGCACATAAATTAATTCTAAATTATTATATAATACTCCTAGCTTCCTTATGACTTGTCGATTTTGTATAATACATAGTGCTTCCATTAATTTGTCCTTCCACTTTTCAGGATGATTATTCACAAACTCTAAGAGCACAGAACATTTTTGATTCTTCATTTTTTTAAACAAACTGTATACTTCTTGGAAAGCATTGCTGAAGTCATCTGTCATCAAAAATAAAATTGATATTTTTTCATCATGATCAAGATCATCTTCTATTTTTTGTAAAATATCTTTGTTTATCTTCTTTTCACTTATATCTTGTCCTATGACAATAATAGCTTCTGAGTCCAATGATAAAACCATTGTATATTTGAACGTGCATTAATGTGTCTTTAACAAATTATTATCCAAAAGAAATTACGTATTAATTATTAAACTTATAAATCCGACTGGATATTATCGTTTTCATAAATATATTCCTGCAACAAATGAAATGTAAAAATTGTCGTAAGTTATTTTACAAAAGTAAATAAATCGTAAATAATTGTACTTACAGAAAATAACATTTTTTAAAATTTTTGTGACGACTATTGAAGTAACATTAATAACACGATTCCATCTACATGTAATATAATAGCATATGATCTACGTTATACATGCTATGCATAGTATACATGGTATACATCGCATTCAATGGAACATATGAGTCATTGCAATTTTCCTGGAACAAATTTGATTAGTTACATTTGATAGTACAGAACATAAAAATTTATGTGTAGCAGTGCGATTATAGTGAATTTAAGTACTACAGTAGACTTCTGTCAGTTGGTGCATAATGCAATTTCTCTATTACCTGTACGATGTTATTGGTTGGAAGATAGCAACACAAAACTAAATATTACTACGATTTTCTTCATTTCTAAATAAGTTTTCAAACGAAAGGAAAAATTAATCGAATTTACTGTCTCGTTAGATTTAATTATTTTTAGTCGAATATTCCATATTTCTTTTTAATCAAATCACGGCATGCACGACACCATCTAGGAAAATACACGCGCAACAGAAACAACTGTGTTAACCGTGTGTTCCAGAAAATTCTAGTTCGAACGTAATCTGTTCTGCTTTTCTATCTCCACGGTAAAATGGATGAAGGTTGGTGGAAATTAGTTCGAAAGCCAACACCGAATTGTGAATACGAGTTGTGGATTTATTTCGCGTGTGACAGTTCATTTGCAATTGAACATCATGTCTAAGAGCAAACTTCATCATCAAGTTGACAGCAGTATTGTCGCGGTAAAAAGCAAGGTAAGCAGTTTATTGATTGTCTTAAGAGTGCCACTATACAATCGGACGTTTCCTGATGAAGGCGAAACAAAAGTTTTTGATGCTCACTTAGCCTCTAATTTGTTCTATTTAAGAGATCTGTATAGGGAATAATGTTAATGCTCCTTAGTTCGATGCCGATATTATAAGATTCTCGATCAACCGTAATGAGTCCATCAGCTATGAGGACTTCAGGAAATTATTGGCAGAACGACACGATATTGGCCCAGATTTGAACTTTCTTATTTGGTATACCGATCCGACAGACGGTGATTTATTACCCATTAACAATGATAACAATCTGGCAAGGGCACTACTTGCTGCAAAACCATTGCTCCGAATTCTTATACAAAGGAAGGGTAAGATACTTTTGTAATTCATTTTATGTTTTGACGCATAATCAGTTCAATTCATATGTTAATTCTTCTATTTTGATATATGATATACACTACTGTCCTCAAATACCAGATTACTTTTATATTTTCATTGTGTTTTGATGTTAGCTGTTTATTACGTATGAAAAATTAAAATACAGTTTGGAATAAGGCTTCATTTTATGGTGCTTTATAGCGTAGTGTTGCTAGGACATTTAAATTTGTATGCACAAGGTTTAGTCATTTTTGATGACAGGAGATGGACTAGAAGATATAAATGGGTACGGAACGATGAAACCAAAAAATCTAATATCGAGTATTCTTGGTGGTACTCCTGGAAAACCAAAGTCATTGGCTATATCGAATCCACATGACTTCAGGCAGGTATGTTTCACAGATGAAATTCCTAATAAAGAAAAAGGAAAAAACTATATGATTTAAACGTTCTACATAACTATCTATATATCTCATTATATTAGGTCTCAGCAATTATCGATGTCGACATATTACCAGAAACATGTCGCCGTGTACGACTCTTGAAGCATGGTTCTGACAAGCCACTAGGATTTTACATTAAGGATGGAGAAAGCTTCCGAATACTACCACCCTCAGCAGGTGGTGCAATTGAAAAAGTTCCAGGTGTGTTTATCAGTAGATTAGTACCTGGTGGCTTGGCTGAAAGTACAGGTCTGCTAGCAGTAAACGATGAAGTCCTTGAAGTCAATGGTATAGAAGTTGCTGGGAAAACTTTGGACCAGGTAAGCATATATAGAACGTATGATTTCTTTATGAAAATAGACTGATACACTTATTCACATTTATAATAGGTGACAGATATGATGATTGCCAACTCTTCAAACCTCATAATCACTGTGAAACCTGCAAATCAACGGGCAGCTCTAGCTGCTCCACGACGGGGATCATTCTCGCGTAATAGTCAATTGTCTTCTGGAAGTCATCAGTCTACACAAAGTGCTGCAACAGGCAGTGACGAGGATGCAGATGAAATTGTTGATTTAACCGGAGTCACATTACAAGATGATGCTACAACGTCAGCTTCCCAGCATCATCATTACCATCACCATCATCACCATCACCAAAACCATTTTAGTCATGATCAAGGCGTTTTACATTTGTAAGATGCCATGAAATTTTAATCTATATTATATTATGCTCGACCAGGTATGGTTGACCCTTCATATATTATAAAAGAAAAATTTATTCCGAAGCATATGCGAGATAGAAAAATAATGAAATGGTAACACGACAATAAGAAGAGAAAATAGTGGTGCAACTACAATGTTAGCAAATTTACGCACTGATCGCTGCATTAATAATTCAACTTATTAAGACACAGAGAAAGATGAAAGTGCAAGTTGTGTGTGGAAGCTATTTTTTATAACATATTTATGCCAGTGCCTTTTAATCCATTTCCACTGGGATCATTATTTAAAGTTGCTAATTGAACTGGTTAGGTAAAGCAACATTTTCACACATTTTCTTAAACATATTAATAGAACGATTCGCCATTATATTTAAACGATAATTATTTTCTTTTTAAACTGAAGTATAGGCATAAGATATACTGAGAGTATTTTATATATTCAAAAGTATTAAGATCTTATAGTTATAAACGGGGGACATGAAAACGTATAACGTTTTAAGTAATAAGATTAAAAAACTTTGAAGTATTTTGCTTCTGTGCACATTAAATAACATAAATAATTTTTCTTTAAATACTTGCAAGAAAGAGAAAATATACAGTAGCAGCTCGTTGTTTAGATTCAACTTGACAATGTACATTATGTACGAAATTGAGTATTCATAAGGATTCCAATAAGAAACGCGAAAGTGTGTTTTAAAAGTTGTACAAAGAATGAGGAGTGGAATTGATATACAGTGCTTTAAACGGGAAAATAAGAAAAAGAAGATAAGACGTTCATATCGAAAGTGTAACGCTTTGTTTATGTTGTTCACATAACATTCCTTTGGAAAAGAATTATAAACATGTGATTTTTGCTCAATACCAGCCGTCAATATACTTGTCTAATGCTGTGTGACACGAAGATATTGAAATTTCGAGTTTTTATGTTTGAATCTTTTTATGTGAGCTATTGTTACAGAGCGTTCATATCTTTCTTCAGTACTCTAAAAAGATAGTGATATGAATACTGACTGTGTATAAAAGTATTAATAGAAGGCAGCAATGTTTTCGATGTTTTAGAATCATACTTTGTAGTACTTAATGATCGAAACCTAAAGTGTACTTAAAGAGGAATGAACTGCAGAAAGGGATAAGATTTCGGTTTAGAAAATGCTTTATTTTAAATCACGTTCTTTTATATTAGTCGCAATTAATTAAATACATTCATCAAATTTAATTAATATTATAACTCATTTCTTAATCGAGTTTCATGATTTTTTATTGTATATAATGCAGATAACGAAGTTCAATAACTTAATTTATCAGTATAGGTAAAGAGAACTTTATTCAGTAATTCAAATGTATATAACATATTAATCTAGCTGGATAAACTTTTTTTCTTCGTTGTCAATTAGACATGGAACAATGAAATCAAGCAACCTTATGTGTAGATCATTCCATATATTTCTCTAAAAAAACAACAATCGAAAAGAAAAATACAAAAATAGGGATTATTCTGTTATAATGCATTCACACACGATTATTCATGTATGTACTCTGTTTACTTCACTGCATGTTTAAAGTGTTAAAGTTTTTGAATTTTAATTCCATTTTTTTATAAATGTTATTTGTTGTCTAATTGAACATTAGATATTGAGATATGTACTTTACAAGCTGTAGGTATAAGAGGAGGTTTAAAAGATTAAGAAAACATATTTATATACATGTAAAATACTTTCTTTAAATATTAGTGCCTTCGTCGTTTCATCAATGATCATCAAACTGGATTGTGATCACATGAATTAATATCACATTCCATTCTATATAGTATTTTTATAGTGCAAAAAAAGTCGGCGATGTCCCACTACTATCTACTGATACTAAGAAAAAAGAGTACTGCCTTAATAGTTATGCTATTGAAATTTTTCATATGTGCTTAATTGCATTTCCTTGGTAATCGACTAAAGACAATGTACATACAAGATGAAAATTTTTGCTCCTGTATTATAATTGCAAATTGACTTCCATATTAACGTTTTTAAGTTGCCAAATTAAAAAAGTTAATAATCATTATTTAACATTATTACAATCTTTCTTAATGTTCTGTTACTTTTATACCGCTCCAACTGAATGTGTACTATGGAAACAGATTAATTATCTCATATGAATGATATTTGACATATAGAAAATTTATACTTGAGTTTTAAGAACGCTTCGGTTAGGGAATAACGACAGAAAGATTGCATTTTTTAAAATGATCCAATGAATGATACTTTAAAAATTATATTTATGGTTTAAAAATATATAAAAACATATATATATATATATATGTATATATACAGGTGTGTATATATATGTGTATACATATATACATATATGAATATGGATGCATATCCCACTATTATAGATCAGTAATATTTTGTACTTAATGAAATAGATTAATACTAGACAGATTAGCAAAGAAATTTCGTTTCTTTATGAATTCTTAATTGAAATGTAGTCATTATCTTCATATCCCTTCTATGTATTTTAAGTGATTTGTGAAATGTATTAGGCGTATTGTAGGGTTTGTACCATACCACGTATTGTATTTTATGGTACTGATACAAACCGTGATATTTAAAAAAAAAATGAAAGTACTTATTTGTAATAATGTAGCTCTTTTTAATGGCAGCTTATAAAATAAAGTATTTTATTATATAAATCTGCTTAGCTTATGCATATTTCATCTACACATGTTTAACATTGATTGTTGTTTCTTACTGGTTACTATGGTGCATAAATAGAAACGCCAGAATGGATGATTTGAGTCCTCTAATGGATACTCTTTTTTTTTCGAAAATTGTGAACCTTTTTGTTAGTACAGAAGCAGTGACAAGTATATAAACTAGATGAAATCAACATAGTCCACACATATTAATCAACAGTATGTCTTATGTGGAACATGGACCACGAATATTTTTAGCTGGTAGACCTAATACAGGATTACCTCTGCTATACGGTGATTATGTTTTACCAAGAAAACGCTCGGAGGGTCGATTAAAATTACACGATTCCTGCTCAGACGTCAGAGCCTGGAGCCCGAATTCCCTGGAAAAATCACGATATTTTCGTGAACTCACTGAACATGCTTCACCAGTACGCACTTCCTTATAGCACTGTAAATACAATATAGAACAAAATTTTCATACACAATTTGACTTTGATTATTCGATTTTGTAGACAGGAAAAATAATACCATTTAATGTTGTGCTTGATAATGTAATAGGACTTACTGCACAAGCACAGAATGAACTTTATTTTGTTAAAAAGGAATTACAAAGATACAAGCGTCTTCAGCTTACACCAGAACAGAAAGAACAGTTACTGAATTTAGTAAGCCTACTTTCGTCTTGTTATATGTTTTATTATATTTTTCAAGTTATGTACATTCTATAATTTGTATTCTTATTCTTTACAGAATACGGTTTGTTGTAACACTCGTGAGAGTTTAAAAGGATTATCTTTGACAAAAACTGTTCAAACCTCCAGATCGCTTTTACATAATGTGTTTGTCAATGCAAGTAAATCACTTCCTACAATACATTCTAATTCATATTTATCTATTCATATGCCTCCCAATGAAGATTATCAGAATGGTCAGAAACATAGATCGCTTGTAGTACGTGGAAACAATCAATCACATAATACTGACTATAGGAGATTTTCTATAAGAGGTATAACATCAGACAGTAACTTTTAATCATATGAATATTAATTGTATTTTTATGATGAATGCGAACCCTGTAAATTGTTACAGATTACAGTGACAAATTAACAACATGCATAGAATGTGTTGATGCAGCTTTGCAGGTACATATATTTTTATAGATTTGGTTTTAATAGTTTCAAACATATATTGTAATAACATTGCTGGCGTGTTCTTTGTATTATAGGTGGAGACAGAGACTCGTGAGATTGGAGTGCAATTCAATGGTCTACTCAATAAATGTATATCAAGCAAAATTGTTGCTACATCTGTAAGCATTATTTGCATTCATTTCTTTTTTTATGTTGGTAATTTATTTATGCTTGGAAATTCATTGTTTAGGATATGTTTGAAATGTCTTCGGTCTGTAAATTAAGCGATGAAGAGAGTACTATTGTGGGAAGAAATAAAAGCAGTTCACATACAAATAATCGAGATGTAGAAAATTTTGAATGTGACCTATCTTGTAGTGAAGATTCCCGCGATATAGATACTCCATCGGAATCTGACAGTGAAATAGATACAGAGTCCGACTTTAATTTACATGATAACAGTCACAAAGGAATTATCATTCAGAAAGAGTCGTTGATTATTGCTTTGGAGAATGATCTTTGTGTAAGACACACTATCTTAATTAAATTATACTTATACTAAATGTATTATTTGTACGCCATACTATGGATTTAATTGTATTTAACATTGAGGTCAGAGATGCAGAACTGAAAGAGTTAAGGGATTTGAACAGAACCTTGGAAATTTCATTGCAAGAAAAGCAGGAGAATTTGAATATTTTACAAAACAATTTGAAGGCAAACTGATTAAATAATTCTGAGTGTGGGTGTATTATAAAATATATCATTATTTGTATAATTATTATTTATAGATTGCAAATGATAAACTGATCAGATTGGAACACCATAGAAACTACGAAGTGGACGATTTGAAGAAGAAGGTAGTACAGATATACATGTGTAAACTTCGTTAAAAAATTGCAATTCTTATAAATTGATTGAATGTTTACTTTTTAGGTGTTCGCATGTAAAACTCTAATGGACCAACTGAAAGGAGAGTTAAATAAAAAATGTCAGACTTGTTATCTACAGTCAGAGGAAATCGAAAAACTAAGATTATTCGCTAAAGAAGCTGCAGCGCTACGAACAGAAAGAGATTCCCTTCTCGTTAGTAGTCAATCATACGAACAGTAGCCAACTGCAGACATTTACGTAATGTGAAATCGTTTATCCTTCTCATGGTATAGAAAAGATTGAAGGAAATGGAAAGTCTGGCTAAAGAAGCAGAAGATTGCGGCCTGGCTTTAAAGCACTTAAAGGATGCTTTGCTTGAGAAGGATCAACTTAAAAAAGAAAATCGAGAACAGAGTTGTATGCTGGCGGATCAAGAAGACGAAATAAACAGATTACTGCTCTTAATAAAACAAATGGGTCCTACGTACAACCAACAGGTGTGTTATCTTTGCATCCCGTTTTACTAATACAATTATTGTGAGATTTTAAAATTCATCAGGTAAAAACCGAGGGAATACTAGAAACCTTGAGAGCTGAAATTCAAGATAAAGATATAAAAATCTGTCACTACGAAGACCAGCTTTTGTCTATGAAACACGAAATCAGTGATTTCTTCGATAACTTGAAACACAGTTTAAAGAATCTACAAGAATTTAATGAATCTGAAGAAGCTTTCAAGTGTACAAGATGTGAATTTGACATTGGAGAAGAAGCCAATAATGTATTATGCAATATAAATGTTATGTTGACACGATTCCACAGTTATACAATTGAACGTGAACAGCTTCTCCAACAAATACATGATTTGAAACATTTAGTGCAAAACTCAAAAGTACAAACTAATTCATTGCACAGTCAGAACTTGGTAAATGTGGCTTCAGATCAGGACTTGTATTATGATACAGGTAAACTGTATATTAATTCTTGTAAGAAATTTATATGTATCACTTCTCTCATCATATTGTGAAATTGAATATTTGTTACAGTTACCGCTGAAGACAGTATGATTTTATTAAATGTAAGAAACAACGAAGACAGTACAAGTGAAATAGAAATTTCTAACTTTTCTCATTCAATTGGCACTGAAACTTCGTACACCGAAATTGTTTGCAACGTAAGAGCTTGTTTGTGATCACTGTTTTGGAAATCTGTGAAACATATATAATATCCAATGTATTTGTGTTCCATTTTTAATAGAATTGCTCTAAACATGGTGCCAAGCTAAATGGAGGAGATAATGCAGATACAGTAGAAAAAGAAGTTATTAAACATGTTTCTCAGTCGTTAGCTAAAATGCAGTGTCTTATGCAAAAATTACAACTATACGTTGAAAATGAACGTCCGTCTCTATTCAAACAAATTCATAACTTTTATGAAACGCTTAAAGACACAGAATCAGTTATCACAAGTTCGGAAGGTATAATTATTGCATTCTTGTGCGCAACTGGTGTGAATAGAAGTGGATTGTTATTTTTCTTTCTCAGATACCGCACAAAAGAAACAACGAATTTCTGAGTTATACACACAATATAAAGAAACATACAAAAGATACAAACCAGATATTAAAACTCTGCCGAACGATTTGTATAAGATACTGATCGACTTACACAAATTTATTGAAGTAATTCTTTACTGGCAATTGGATAATATATCCCAATTAGAAAAGAAAAGTTTACACGATGGACGGATTAATCAAGCTTTTGAAATACACTTCAAATCTTGTATAGATAGAATAAATGTAGCAGTTCAAGGTATAGCTCTGGAATATCATTTGCACATATTTTCTAATATATTTCAATGTTTAATACAGGTGCCACAAACGAGCGTATGCAGATAGTGGAAGACATAGAGAAGCAACAACAAGAAATAAGGACGAAAAATTTGGAAATATCCCGATTAAAGAAGGAAGTGGCAGAACATATGCAACAAAGAGGGATGGGTGATTACACAACCCAAGAAGAATTGAAGAAACGTGCAGCAGTCGAAGAACAATTGTTAAAAGTGACCGTGGAACTTGAAAAGAAAGATCAATGCGTGTTGAAGTTACAGGAGCAGCTTCAATTAGTTGAAAGCGAGCTGTCGATGTACAATAAAGACTGCAATATGCTTAAAAAG
Organism: Mimumesa dahlbomi; assembly: GCA_917499265.3. NCBI lineage: Eukaryota > Metazoa > Arthropoda > Insecta > Hymenoptera > Crabronidae > Mimumesa > Mimumesa dahlbomi. The sequence goes on along the minus strand of OU824113.1, from coordinate 1,909,633 downwards.
CAGAATAAAAATCTGCACAATATCCAGAATACATTAATGAAAGAATGTCAGAAAAGCAAAGAAGAGTTGCAGTCGAAGAATGAGGAGATTATACATTTATCACAACAATTATGTGATCTACTTGAAATGAAGAATACAGTAAATACAGCAAAGGATAAATTGAAGGAAATGGAACAGAAGTAACATGTCTTCCCTGTTTTATCCATTATATTGTTCTATTTATTTCTTTTAAACGCTTTTTTTTATTTGTAGGGTAACCAACCTGCAATCAGAAAACGATGGCCTGAGAACAAAGATTATACAATTAAACGATATGATTTTAACGAAAGATGAAAGGATTGATAGGAATGAAACTCTTTTATCGAGGAAAATTAACGAATATAGTAGTTTAATGGAAGAAACACGAATAGAACTAACGAAATTAAGAGAAGAAAATGATATGCTAAATGAAAAATTGAGAAATACTGAAGATAAACTCGCTGGAACGAATGCGACGATTTTATCATTAACAGAGGAAAACGATAAGATTAGCGTGATATACGTTTTGCAAGACGATCTGACGAAATTAGACAAAAACGAAAAGAAGTTGAAGGTGGAAATTAACAATCTAAGAACACAACTTTTAAATGATCAGAACACAAATAAAAAACTTGAACATCAGCTAGACATGTATCTCCGTGAAAATGAAAGCTTAGAAAAGGATGTTAAATATTGGAAAAATGAGAATTCTCAATTATCGATTAAATTACATGATGAAATGAAGGAGCAACAATCTAGAAAAAACCTGTACAGTCTTCCGAATAAAATATGTGAGAAATTATCAACTCTGAAACACCAACTGAATATAGAAAACGATCTTTTTAATAACGAATCTAATCGAAGAGGACAAGATAATTTATCAGTTAATAAAGTACTTTGTTTTGACTCGTTATTTTCTTTTCTTTACAAATAGCTTACTACTAATATTTCTTTCTTTTTATAGGACTATCGAAGCGAGGGTATAGAACTTAAATTTGACAACTGTAAGAAACAAACGAAAGAAAATGAAATTGAAGTATCAAACAAGGATTCTACAGATTTTAATCAATTCGATATTATGCAAGATAATATTCTGAAAACAACATATAAGTTAAGACAACTGGATAACGAAAATAAACAAATGCACGACGAAGTTAAAAACCTATTGAACGACGTACAAATTCGAGACTCGGAGATAAAAAATTTAAAGGAGACTATAAATCGCTTGATGCAGGAAAAAGCAGAGCTGCGTCTCGTACTTAAGGTATATGTCCTGTTGTTAAATAAATTTCCTTCAGATATCTCCTTAATATATACTCATAATATTTAAAAAAGTGAAATCTGTTGTATAGTCTCAAGTAGAGGAATACCAGGATAAGTTGATGTTAATGAAAAAGAATTACGACAGTAGTTTAAACGCACTCTGTGCGCGGCATAAGGAAAGTGTGGAGACGTTGCAGAAAAGATTTGAAGACACCATAACTGGAGAAAAACCGCCTTTCGATTCGGAAAGTTGGATACAAGTACGTGAAAATACGTAAAAACGATTCATGAGATAATGTGTTGATAATTACATACCTGTTTTAGTCGCTGAGTGCGAAGGAATTGATGGAGTTACATCAGCGTGTTTGCGTGTTTGGTCCATGTACGATTATTAGTACAAAATCAGATTTACTTATAAATGAGAATCCATATTTTGATCAAAATAATGTTGAAAATGATGAGTTATATAGGGATTCCAAGGAACCTGATCGGAACAAGTTTCCAAACACACGACAAAATGCTTATGAAAAGGGTATTTAAAATTGCTATCTAATTCTTCGATGTTTCTGCAATAATTATCAAATTATTACTTGTTGCTTGTTTTTATTTGAATAGCAAATAAATGGGTGGCATCGCGCTGCAAAGATCAAGGTCCGAATAAAATTTCATCGCTGAATACAACAGACGAAAATAATTTACACGTGCAAAATGAATGGCAGTTAACTGTCGCAAAACAAGATCGAAAATATCTGGAGCCACAACTGCATGATCACAAATTAAATTTGAAACAGAATTTAGAGTAATGCTTCACGTTTTATACAAAAAATATTTCAATAATCTGATAACGTATTTTGTACATATTATATTTTCCAGATATTCCAAGCAAAGATACGCAGAATTCAAAGACAAAAATGAAATTGAGAAACAAACGGTGCAGAGTAGTAGTGTAAGCTTCTTTTGAGCTTTTTATATGTTTGACGTTCGAAAATAATACCGAAACAAATGTTGTTTTCAGTTTGACAAACAACGATGGAGCTTTATCAATCAATGCAGTGCATACCACAAATTAGGAAGTACATGTTGATAAAAAATAAAAATGTTACATATTTGGTGCTTCGTAGAAGCAAAACAATATGAACTTATCCCTTTTTAAACAAAATTAGGTATTGGCTGTTACAAGATCGTATACACTTTTTGGGAATATTAAGGGTAAGGTTTCTAGAGGACATAATGCACTTTTATATATCTTTTTATTCTGAACTTTATTGTTGTAACGTTTTTGATGTACTATTTGTCGTGGTATTATGTATATGCCTGAACTTATGATGCAGACAATATTAAAAGTTGTAGTATTATTCTAACAGTCTTTGTTATAATAGTTTTAGCGAAAGACGTGATGCAGTTTTATTCCACTAAAAATTATTCAATTAATTTTACTAAATTTATTAAAATTTTATATTTAACAAAAAAAATGCTCTATAATTTTTCGAACATTGCATCAAGTTGCCTGAAGTGTCATTAGTCACAAGTATGAAAAATGAGTATTGTTCTTTGATAAATTTCAAGGAAATAAGTATTAATTTCTTTAAAGAAAAACTTAAAGTTACTCATATTATATAAGCTATGTATATATAAGCTTTTCAACAAAACTTTTTAATACTGCCATCTTTATTTTGGAACGGACTTAGATGCTCTTGTTTTTGAGCCATTGTATAGCGTATTTATAAGTTTATCACAGTTAGTTACAAAATCGTACGAGCTATTATACATCAAGATTTCTTCTTTAAGCTCTTCAAGTTTAATTATAGCATTTTTATGGACTTTCAATGATTTTCTTTTATACCTTACCGCAGTAATCATTTTATCCAAGGTGTAGTGTAGCCATAAAATATTCGTGTATGGTTCAAATTGTTGCCAATCATTTCTGCAATCAAGTTTATACGCAAATTTAGAAATTTGTACAAGTGCTTAGAAAAAGTTGTTCGTGTTCTCTTACTGTATTCTGTCTCGCATCAAACGGTAGATCTCGAACTGATACTCGCCCTGAGCAGTGAATAGAGCGGGGTCTGTTGCAAGATCGTTAAATATGCTGCAGCCTTGATAAGATATTCTTGAAAGCGTAAAGTCTATAATCGATACCTGCTAGAAACAGTTGGATTAAAATCTGTATCGTTACAACCAAAAGAAAATCTATAAATAGATCGTACCTTCACACCCCTGCTTGGTAGTCTAATTTCATTATCACCAAGTTTATAATGTACCGATGTTTCATCTGTTCGGGATATAAGTACATTGCCCCAATGTAAATCTCTGTGCTCAAATTCGACAGCTTTTTCAGCGACTGCTAATGCCAGCGCAGCCTAAAATTTGTTGTCATGTCATAAACTTACACTTTATTAGAATACCAAATCAATTATGAATGAAATTTCACCTGTATAAATAAAATATAAGCTTCTTCCGCGCTATAAAATACAAACGCTTCCAAATCTTGACCACCGTGACTGAGTTCCAGAACAATATACAATTGATCTTCCTTAAACATTACTGGAGAATCATTGTCAGATCTTTTCTCCTCGTCATAAATGTTCCATAGTTCTATTAGCCCCTGCGGATAGTTTCCTATGATGCACTTAATATTTTTTACTTCTACGAATCCGTCGGTGTTGTATTCCTTGTTAAATCTCAAATTATGTAATTCCCTGTAATGAATGTTCTGTTAAGTTTAGCTAAACCGTATTCGAATGTTATCGCATAATTAATTAATTACTTTGCGATAACAATTTCCGATAGTATCTCGTCAAATTTCTTTTGTGGTTCCCCGTTGACTTGCTCATTGCCTTCGATTGGAATGATCTTTATGACACTCTTCTCATGTTCGGTTTCGTACAAGAAAACTTCACCGTATACACCTTCACCGATCTTCCGGCAGTGTTGAATATACCTTAAAAAAAATATGCTTGGTTTTGAAACCGTGTAGAAAGATAGTAAAAATTTGTATAAATATACTCACGTATCTGAAAAGCATTCCGAAAATGGTAAATAATCATCTTGCGAACATCTTTGTAAAATTACATTCTTAGCTGTTATGGCTACATGCTCTTCAGGAATACAACTGATGTTATTCTGTCCTATATTGCATATGGAAGACCTATTTGGATCTGCATAAAAGTAAATACACCTATTATGAATGCATGAATAAGAAACAAAAACGTGATTAAAATATTATTTCTCACCTATTAATGTCAATCTTTGTGTGGTGGTAGGAATAATACCATAAGCTTCAAGAAATGGAACGTCTTCTATACATTTAACAGATTTATCGTTTGGTACAACACGGATTGACACTCTCCTTGAATGACGTCCAACACTTTGATAGTCAAACGACCTCGCTCTATTATTAGCGAATACATGTTCAGATTTACGAATTATTTCATGACTAGATGCTGCTTCCTTCTCATTTTCATGATTTTGTATGCAACTCTGTAGAATTCCTATACAGAGAAATCGGAATTAGTATCATCAGTTTTATTTCTTCTTCTTTTAGTATTCTACCCACCCATTTACCAGAGTGGTTACTTTAATAAATCAAAGTAACAGGCATTAATTTTGTTTCCATTTTCCTTTTCATTTGACTTTTACCGAAATAGATTTATTATCAAGGTTTATAGTAAAATATAATTACAAGATAAAAAAATAAAACATAAATTATAAAATATTATTAATCAAGGTTAATTCTTTTCTAAATAAATTTTTTTGACATAAAATACGACATTCAAATGTTTTATACGCAATGCAACAAACTTCTTTTATGTTCCTAACAGTTACAAGTAGCAGGATATAATCATCAGATAATTTCATATCAATTCTTCTATTTCGAATAAGTCAAGGATTTCAAAGAAATTATGTGTACAGAATATTATCTAAGGAATACTATTCGATTACCTTCTCTTTGCATGTCCAGAATAGCTTTCACACTATGCCTCCAATTTTTTCCTTTACCAATAGCTAACTTATCCAAATTGAAATCATTTGATATTCTATTTAAGATCGACAAGGATCTCGCCCACGATTTACCAGGTTTCAAGTACAGACGCTTTTCAATGTTTAATACGTTTGTATTACTTATTACATGACTTGGTGCGGAAACCGAACGACCAAGCATGTTATTACCCATTTCATTGTTTTCTTTTTCTTTATCTACATGTCTTCTGTTTTCTATACAAATGGGATTATCATTGTCTTCAGAAATACTTGCTAAGTCAAGATTCCATTTGGGATATTGTTTTCTTCTTTTTGTAATTCTAACAGGGTCTTCTAAACGCATTAACATTACATGACAAGGCTGAATTGAGGTGTTTTGGTCCACTATTTTAGAAGAGATTATTGAAGAGTCATTGCCTAAATGATTACTATTGTGTAAACTAGGAGATCCTGTCCTCGAAATATTTTCTATATTAATACTTATTTTCGGTGACTTTTCTTCTACTTCCAAATCTGTATTTAAATCCGAAGGATCTGTAATACTGTCTTCATCGCTGCAACTCGTTTCAGTTTTTATTAACATGCTTGATCTATTCAAACTCTGTGATCCACATGTTAAGTTGCTAGCCAATGATTCATTTGTAACGTTCGCAGAAGTATTGTGCACCAAATATTGCACACTGGCCTTAGTATCATCAAACAGGGACCGTGATCCATCAATATCCGTAGAAAAATTCAAAACATTCTTTACCTTCTCTGCTTCACACATTTGTATATATACCTGTGTTTGTGAAAATTTTAAATCATCTTTAGATACATCGATTTCTATTGTTTTCTTACAATCTTTCATCGAATCGGTACATTCTGCTGATGTTAGTACAGACTGTATTGAGCTTTCATGTGTATCATCTGCAGCATTTTCAATATTCGATATTGTAAGTAATGAATGGGCAGAAGCTTTGTTAGATGACAAAGAAGCTTCAGATACTATTACACAAGATTTTGAATTCAGTTCTGTTGACTGATCCAAAGTAGATTTACTGATCTCTGCTGTTGGTGATCTTGTGCTACGATTTTCTGGTATATCATTTAATTTAGTTGAATTATCTATGGTTTGTAGGTTTCTATCTGTACAAGTATCAACTGTATTTAATTGCTTAGTGATTGGTGATAACACAAGTGAACAAGATTTTATCATCTTTCCAATGGGAGTACTGCTGACCATATGTAGAAAGTTATTCTTGAAGCTAACTGACTTTCTAGAATCAACTTGGTCCAATCTTTGCATTTTGACAAAGCAATGTTTTATGTATGATATATTAGTATTATTGTTACTTGATTTATCAATGTCATCTGACATTTCGTCACTTATTAATCTATAGTCCTGTGAGTCTCCCAGCAGAATTGTATCTGGTATAGTATTGTTAATGTCCTTTTCTTTTCTCTTCAATTTATTAAAATCGTTTAGAATAACAGAACAAGGTTTTAGTTCCAATCTTTGAATAGATCCTGTCAGATTCAAAATATCGCAATTCTTTTCATTGTTGTCAGAAGTATACTTCTCATTAGCATACTGTTTTTGGAGTAACAAGAAATCATTCTGTTTTACATTACTATTGGAAATTCTCGTCTCTGGATTAATCTTTAAGAAACCAGCTCCCAAATTGTCTGTAGATTTTATCTTTCCTTTCTTTCCTGTCTTACGTGTTTTATAACTTCTCTGTACATCAAGTTTCTTCACCTGTTTATTGAAATATAATCATTAATTTACTCAACTACAATCTTATATTATAATTTTATTCCAATGAATGTCTGACGTAATTGACATATACACATATCCTTCAAAATACAATATGATTAAGGTTACACTCAACAGAGATTAAATTCAGCAGTCTTACTCCAAAATTCTAAAAAATTTGTATACCTTAATTTCTACTTTTAATGATGTCTTCTTCTCTTTCCTTGTAGTCCTTTTCACTAATCTTCTTCTTACAACATCCACCCGTGTCTTCTTAAGTGATCCTTTCCCATCGAGAGCATGTTTTGCTTGTACCTTAGGTGAATTACTAAACACATGTAATGGAGATACAGGGTCCATTATTTCATCCTCACTCGTACCAGACGTGTCATTTGTACTGTCAGAACATGACTTACTGTTGTAAAGTTTAGTTTTCTGCAACACGGGTCTATAAAAGATATCTAATTAAAAATTACAAATCTATAAGAAGAACAAAATGCACTATACCTTGTTTTTTTAAGAATTCTATCAAATGTAGTATCAAAAGGGTCATAGTCAGAAGAGTCAAGAACATTTTGCTTTTCTGCAATCTCGTCCGATCTCTTATTTAAAGAAACAGTGTTTTCATTCTTCGTATTGTGTCTCAGCGATGGATGTAAATCTGACAAAGGTATATCTTTCTTCTTTCTCCCGTAAGTACGAATCAGTTCTTTACGATTCATCTTAATTATTTTCCGATTTTCAGCAGTAGAACCAACTCGTTATACTCTTGTAAGCGTGCAAAACAAAGTTCATAAGTACAATTCCCATACAATACATTATAAACAATAGAAGCAATGTCGTGTACATACAATACACACGTTGCAAAAAACAGGGTTTAATAACATACAAAAAAATAAAGTCAAGTGCAGTTGTATTTACATTTCTAAGAAGGAGCATCATTTCAGTGGCGAACCCGCCTTTTTTTCAACCGTCTCAAATTCAAATAACATATGCCATAACCACAAACGAGAAATAGGTACATAGATAGGCAGGTGCGTAGAGAGATAAGTCCGAATGGATCTTGCTCAGGAACTGAACTACCGACGCGTTAAAATTTCAGTGAATTTCAATAGTTTTGCAGCGCCTCCTTTACGAAAATAATAATTTTAGCACAGGCGAGAGACAGAATCCTTTATCTCATCTGTGACACCTACGTTATATGCTACAGTTTATATTCGTTTGCTTCTCATTAATTATTACCGAATGATTAAAATAAACTCGTAAAATTTTTAACCAATCAGAAAATGAAATACACCATCCAGTAGAATTCCCGAGATTTTCATTGGTCGTTGCGAAACTATTAAATGCATATCGTACGCAATCAGTCGCAAGTTCGAGACCGGCATAGATGACAGTTCTCGGTGCAAAACGTTGTGTCAGACGTGACATGCCTCAAATTGTATAAAATATTCCAATGATTATATTAGTGGCAATGTTCACTTAAGATTTAAAAAAATTCAATATATATCGAACGTAAACAACAGAAACAGAACAATGTTTTTAGTGGGTTTGACAGGTGGAATAGCTACTGGGAAAAGCAGCGTTGCTGCTGTTTTCCGCGAGCATGGTATACCTGTCATTGATGCCGATCAAATAGCTAGAAAAGGTTAGAAAATTGATGAAAATATGTATTGCTGTTTTTTTAACATATGTCAATTAAAAGAAGTAAAGGGTTTCGTACTAAGGATGAAAGTTATTCAAATCTATTTCTCTGTTTTAACTAATCTTTTGAATTAAATAATAGTATGCGATGTAAGAAAATGGAGTAGTTTTTGGTTATATAGAATTGTTTAAGAATGAATTGTTCTGCTTATGTAGTTGGAATGTATAGCAATACTCTCAACTTGTTTAATATTGACATGACCTAAGAAAATTGTATATCATATATTTTTATAGTTGTTGAACCTGGAAAACCGGCATGGCGTAAGATACAAAAAGAATTTGGTTCTGAGGTGTTCTTAGATTCAAAAGAAATCAATAGACCGAAGCTCAGTGATCTAATATTCAATGATATTGAAAAAAGAAAAAAATTGAATAGTTTTACCCACTCAGAGATATATAAAGAAATATATTGGCAAGTGCTTAAATACTTTTTACAAGGCTTTCCATTTATTCTCTTGGATCTGCCACTACTTTTTGAAACAGGCCATATGTTAAATTACCTACATAAAATAATTGTTGTAACTTGGTAAGAATATTTTTGCTATTGTCCCGTTAGTTGAAGAAGTTTATCAAAATATATCTAAATACATAATTTTAGCGATGAAGATCTACAGCTTCAGCGACTCATGGAGAGAACTGGTTATACAGAAGATAAGGCAAAGCTAAGAATAGCTGCACAAATGTCATTAGAGGAAAAAGTGGACATGGCGCATTTTGTTATTGATAATTCGGGCAGCGAACGTGAGACCAGAGAACAAACTATTAAAGTGATTAATGTTTTAGAATCTTCCAAATATTATTGGAAGTTACGCTGTATACTTGGTTTATGCTGTACTGTTTTAATAGCTGGTGTGTACTGGCTGAGAAATAGGAGTTTTCAATTTTTATCAATGGCAAAGTGAAAGATAAAATTGCAAATCACATGAACTAATATTATGCAAAAATCTGCTTCTTTTTACTATGTATAGATATTTATAATGTCAGTATATTAGATCGATTGTTAATTGCATTTGTAACCTCGACAATTACAGACATAAGGATCCGAAGTGTTTTCAGGTTGTTAACGTGGTAATTTTGTTAACAAATATAAATAGTTGCAGTATATTCTCTTCTCGATTTTGTTTTGATCCCACTTGAACAATGTCCAAGCACTTATATGATAATACATACACATTCTGTATGTAATGAGTCATACATTTTGTGAATTACAAGAAAAGTCTAGCAACACCTTGCAAATCAGAATTTATATGACATACATGACAAAATTTTTCTTAATACAGTAAAAGTAATTAATGTGCACATCATCTAAAAATATACAAACACTTAATGTATTAGTAAAATAATAAATAAAAAAATAGTCCAATTTGAAATATTTATATAGAATTTTCGGTTACTGTATTTGTCGTGGAGTAGTATGATTCTAGCTAATCAGTATGCAATGACAGATCTGGAGTAATTATTTATAGTTTGTAAAATTAAGTATTTAAAACATTCCATGTTTAGAAAGACACGTTTAATGAAGTGCTTATTAACGTAAAGTTATACATAAAAGATTATACATTCAATGAATATATAAAATACACAAGTACTTATTGCTCCATTTCTTACGCTAATAACGCAAAGTCTATACAAGTAACTGATAAGATCAGTTGAAAAGAGATACATATTTATTTGGTGTACAGGATACACAATACAAATTCTGTGTACCTGATCCTTAAAACTATATGGGTCAGGTATACCCGTGTAAATTTTATACTTCTACCTGAACGCAAAGGACAAGTAGACTACGAATGTATGTGCAAATAAATATTTACGTAGAGGAGTGAAGAGACAACAATTAGGTGATATACATTATTGATCTTCCTTGGAAAATATATATTTGCATAAAGATCCGCAGTCTGTTAATAAGTACTTAATTTATTCAAATATCACTATTTTATCAGAATAGGTAACTTATTTTTAAAAAATGGAAGTATAAAAATTGTTTTCGACAAAATGAGGAAGTAGCGGAATATTATTTACAGCATTTCGTACAGAACCGTCGTAAGGTTCACCACTGTTTTTGAAGCAGCGGTAAACCTTAACTTTGAACATTTTTCGTTTACACGTTACATTTACATACTCCACCCTACTTTGTACTTATGTAATATATTAGCCTAAACGCGTTAATTTTCGTATTTATATTCCTTTAATTTACAATTTCCTTTTGTTTTTTTTTACTCACGTTGCTTATCCTTTTACAATACGAAAAATTGACCTACAAAATTATTTGTATTTTCTTGTTACTATTGTATTAAAAAAAAAATAAGGGAATATTTGTAACCATTTCGTATGGTTGTAGATCAGCATTCCTTATTTATTCTAAATCTATACACACTTTAGATATTTGTTGTGTTGCGTATAAGTTAGACAATGTTCTCCATCAATAAGGTAAATCATTAAAAGTGATAAAAGTTACAAGCTTTACTGCTAACATAACAGTCGTAATTTTTACGTTTGTCCTGTACGATAGTTTCTACGAAAACTCTACACAAAGATCTAGGATGTGATCTTTTACATTATTATTAGTACTATTATCGCGAGAATTGTCAACCTTGCAATTTCCTAGAGAATAACTGTTTGATCGGCTGTAGTGGTTACTTTGTTCTCTGCAATATACGAGAAGAAAGTGAAAGAAATACGGCGTTTGAAAGACTGAATGCAGAAAACAGCATCCTTTATTTATAACGTTTCGAGACATTATTACCTGAAGTTACATCCCGGGTCTGCAGATTCTTTTGCTTACTGTAACACAGGCCTAAGTTCCTGTGTCATTATAGGATAAGAGACCATTGGTGCAGTTGCACCAGATATCGAAAGAGGTAAGCTTGCAGGTTGTTGTGTGTTCTGTGGCTGCTGATTAGTAGCTTGTGGACCAGAACCGCTCATCGTGATAGTTTGTTGCGCCATAGTCACGATGGGAGGTGGTATGGAAACTGGTGCCATAGATACCGCGGCGATAGAAACCGGTGCAACTGTGGCTATGCTCACAGGAACAGTTGCGACACTCGCAGTAACTGTGCGAAGCGTACCAGCAGCCACCGCCGCGTTAACCATTTGCTGCGGCGTAGGTGCCTGTGATGGTGGAACCGTATTTGTTATAGTAACCGCAGGTACTGTAACTGCTGTCACGTTTGCGGTTCGTTTTCCGGACATTCTTAGCTGAGCGTTTTGATCCAGAAGAAACTCGTTAGTCGCTGTCAGGTCACTCACCTGTAAAAACGAAATAAATTAGTCGTCTATGTTACAAACACTGCTGTCTAGCAGTCATGGGACACATGCAGATTCGATGTTTACTTGAAATTCAAGCAATAATTACTTCCTAAATTTCATTCACTTTTAATCTAAATTCACAAATGTCCCATGACTTATGAAAGCATATGTATATACACGGTGTACAACTTTCTTTGACCAAGAAAGCTTTCTGTTCTGTCTTGTGAAACTATTTGTTTCATTGTTAGAACCAAATACTTTTTGCACACAACTGTATATAGAAGAAACTAGTATTATTACTTGTTTCTTTAATTCTTCTATTTTCTTCCTTAACAATGCATTTTCATCTTCCAAAACAATTGCTCTAGCTTCATTGCGTGGTATTACTGGATAATAATATCCTGGAGTGACTGGTTGTGCCGTATGTTGTCCTACGAGTGGTGAAGCTTCAAAGTGAACGACTGTTTCACCAGAAACTATTCGTCTCTTTGGCTCGGGGGGTCCTATATAGTCTGGCGGATGTGATGACGGATTAAAACCATTGTTGGTCACTAGATTATGTTGATCTTCCAATTGCCAATGAAAACTGTAGACATACATGAATACATATTTATAAAAGTTATAGAGATATCAATTCTTTTTTATAAACACTTAAATATTAACTATCTAAATTATGTCAAAAACTGCTACCGAGTGTTTACATATGTACATCCCAGCAAAACGCGAATACTCCGAATTTCGCTTAACATGTTCTTATTCCATTTTTTATTGCTACTAATTCTTCGTTTACCCCTTAACTTGGTAATAAAGTGTTCATCAAGCAAAATTTATTACATCAGTTACAATATTCGAATTCACGCGCAAGTTTGTCTTCCACCGTTACGTATCCCTAACTTTTGGATCTCCCTGTACGTTGTCTTCTCTATACTTACTTTCTATCCTCCTCGAATCTCCGACTCTCGCCGTTCCCAGACCCGTTGAAATTGTGCTGCGGCCTAGACGCATTGTGATGCGGAACCGTGATCAAATTATGCTGCGGCTCCTCCTTCTTCCAGTGTCGAAACTTGCAGTTCGTTCGCTGGCAGCTACCTTTGATGAAATCCTTGCACATCGGATACTCGGATTTCTCGTTGTTGTTCTTCAGTCTGGTCAGAATGTGAGCCGGTAGCTCTCCGGTTGCACGGAATCGTTTCTCCTCGCTCTCGGTGCAGTGAAGAAACTTGCAACCCGGCCAGTTGCACATTCCGTTCTGGAAGTCGTGACAGAATGTGTACTCCTCCACGGGATCGTCCTCGGACCGCTCGTGAAGATATTTGCAACGTTTCCCCCTGTGGCAGACATTCCGCAGGAAATCCCGGCAGATGCGGGTCGGCGATGCATCGCCGCTGGCAGTCGCTTGCCCGCCTCTTGCGCAATCCAATTTTTTTTTCAGCTTCTTCATCGGTGATACATTGCGCGCATACCTTCGGTGTAAGTCTTAATTCACCGTTATTACGCCACACGGTTTTCTACGCGTGTGTGCTGAAAGAGTAAAAAAAATGCTCGTTGAATTGGCAGGACAATGACACACAAAGGAAAATTCTAGTTTCCTGAATAGAATTTTAATGAAAGAACGTTACACATGTTTCTCCGTTGATACTTTGCACTTGTTGTATTGTCATACGCGTTAAATAAGAGTTAAAGGAAGACGTAGTAAATTAAATAATACGGGGAAATAAAAATTAACAAAATGATGGAATGAAAGTTAAATCTAGAATCGATATGTATATATTTGGCCTGCACATATATTCCAGCGGTGGGTATATTGATTTATCATTTTCAGCGGTCCCCTACGTGTATCTTTTACGGTCGTACAACGATAAACGTGTGAAAAAGAACAAAGGCTTCGTAATTATCAGGAACAATATTTTATAAGTTTCCATATTAATGTGGCATATTTCAGTGCTCGAAATCTCTGCTTTATATTCGTTCTTATCGGGATGTCATTATTATTTCGTAGACACGAAAGAATGTCGATAGGTGAAAGGCGTAAGAGTCTGAAACAGGTGGGAACCATACCTGCATTTTATGCATTCAGAAATAACGTTATCAGTTACAGAATTAAACAATTTTAACAATATTTCTGTTAGTTAAAATTACGTCGAATAAAATTTAATTAATAAAAGGTAAAAATAAGAAAAAAGTGGGGCGTTTGGACAGGAACAGTAAAGATTCAGTTAAGTTAATTTTTATTTTTTTTATATAATGACTATTACATGAGTAGTAAGAGTATATCAACAATGTTATGTACAATTCTTAACTTATTTATATAAATTTTCTCCATCTTAATCGTTTCAATCTACCAAGAAAGTGACAACCATACGCAGGTGGTCTGTATGTTCTTTTTTGGAAAATTGAATACACGGTTAATTTCCTTTTTTCTTCGTTTTCGTACAATTATATTATTTAACACGGCAGAAATATATCGGGCGATGGCACTTCAACTAAACTAACGAATTTAAGAAAATACCGTTAATTTTAGTCGCGCTTGTATAAAAAGAATTAATAGAAAAGTATAACTAGAAGTTTTTAGAAGTAGATATCTAGGCCATTTCTGCGAAATTGATAATGTACCGATTTAGTAACATCGCGTATTGGAAATTTCGTGTTGAAGAATTATTCTTGCTTCGAATTTATTAGGTCGCTCGAATGGATATGCTTCTATTGTCATGCTACCAAAAAAGGAAAAGAAGCCCACGAAATTATTAATTGCGAACATGAATTAATTAACAAAGAGACACCGTTATATCAACTTCTGTGCATGTATCGACAAATCGTTCTTACACGTACGTTGTTCAATTCTTAATTCCTTAACCCGTAAATAGTCACGCGAAATATCAATAACGCGTCGAAAAATTTCAAATAAACAATTCCAGTATCATCGGACTAATACCTTATTTAAATATTTTTATATTTTTTTTAAACAAATACTGTTAACAGTGTAGAAACTTGAGAAAATAAGATATGTTTAGCGCGCCCGTTTACGGGTTAAAAAATGAAATTGAATTAACTATTTTGCATATTACAAACAATAACAAAGATAATGGTTGACTCTTAAAGTAAATATTCTGAATATTCGCAAATGTACGGAGTATTTGAAATTAAACAACGACAGACGAGGAATTAAATACAAATTTGTCGAGGGGTAAGAAATATCCGAGAATTTATAGAAAAATATCAGACTGTATATAAACATTGTTTGCAACGTATGTGCTGTGCTGATAATGACCGCAACAGAATTCATTACATAATAAAATGTGCAATATCGTAGAGATTGAACACCATACCTTTTAAGATATGATATTGAGATTGGCAGCATGTTGAACATTTTACGTGGTATTGTCTATACTTTCTCTAATATATTTTGTCTATCCTAAGATTTTGTTCTATGTACATATTTACTGACACAGGTTTTTTTGTTTTCAATTTGATTTTGGTTCCTCGTTTAAAGTGGTAACATACACCTCTGTCTTAACATTATAACTTTGCTAGAGGAAATTTTTTCGAGATTGGTGCTTTAAGGATAATATCGGAAAAATATATATACAGTTCTTATCTTTTTGTTCATATAAAAAACATTGAGTTTCCATTGAAACATTGTTTCCATCCAGTCCTTTCTGTTCACGCAGAACACTCTTTAAACAACTATCTTTTAGAGTTTTTCTTTAATTGCACCGTACTGTTTATTAATGGGAAGAAATACCATATAATTAATGTTACAAATTTTATGCAAAACCAAGAAATATTAGTATCTTTTCCATTAACATCCATACTAACATGATTACAATAGGTGCCACATAATGTATTGGTACTGTATAAGTTGCATTTAACAAGTCACCACATTGTGCCTTAAGGGCAGTATATTTTTTGGAGAGCTCTGCCTTTTCTTCAAAAGATACATTGTACTTCTCTTTCAAAATAACTAATTCCTCATGGACCTCTTGTATTCTTTGGGCCTCATTCTTGGCACGATAATACAGCTTTTTTAACTTATCAATAATTACTTCATGTGGTTCACGAAGCAACCAATCTTTAAGATCTTCTAATTCTTTCTTGACAGCTTGCTGCGATTCCAAATTGTCCTCTTCAGTCAAAGAATTCAGAGATACTATTAATGTTTGTAGTATATAGTCTCTTGTGTGTAAGCTTTGTTGTGTATTATCATTTTTACTCAATGGTTTCAAAGTTTTTACATAGTCTCCTTCTAAGTGTTCACCACCACAATCCTCGTTTGATTCATTACTGTCTTTATCTGTTTCATCCTGCCTTTCGTATTTATCTGTCTTCACAGGAGCACTTTCACTAAAAGCTTTAAGATTGCTCATACTTTCGATGTTGGTTTCAGTTTCATCGTTTTTATTTGTGTTGTGCGTGTCTGAATCATGATGTATTTCTAATTCTTCACCATTTTCTTCAGAAGCAAACCGTACCTCCATTTTGTGTGGTATGAATGTTTGTTCAATTTCCTCAGATTCCAGTTCTTCTTTTTTATTTTCTATAATTGATTTTTCACTTGTATCATCACTGGTAATACTCAATGTATCATCGCTGGTAATACTGCATGTATCGTCTGTTGCATCGAAATTTGTATCAGACTCTGAATTAGTCTCTGTATTATCTATGGTCGCATTTCCGTTTACCAATGTTCGTCTAGGTGGTGGTGGTAAAATGTATTCTGTGTGACTGTCATTGTTGACTAGGGAGTCATCTAATTGTTCTTTTGAAAAAGGAAGATCAGAATTTGTTAATTGGTTGGAATCAAGATCCTGTGTGTTCAACTGATTATCTTGTTCACCTTTCGAAGAATAAAAATTGGTCTCTGTATCAATATCGACATTATCAGCATGAAGGGAATTCAACTTATTAAGAATAATGTTGATGGCCTCTATTGGATTTTCTTCATCCTTAGAATCTATGATCTCATTTACTAACAATTTCGAATTCATATCTTGCAGAGTCTGCATGTAATTTCTAAGGGCAGTGATCTGCTTATAAATGTTAACAGAATCCAGTCGAGAATCACGTAACCTTGCTTGCAAGTTCTTCTCAATTTTGGTTTGATCCTCGAGTCTCTTTAAGAGTTCCTGTTTTTCCTGTTCTGCACTTTGTTGCGAATCTTTTATCTTCTCTTCACTCTCAACAAGTTTATTCGTAGTTTCGAGAAGCTTTTTCTGAGCATCTGTATATTTGGAGCTCAGCTCCTGAAGTTCTGTTTGATTATATTTTGCTACAGAATGTAGACTTTGACATTCCTCTTCAGTTTCACTTAAGCGTCCTTCTAATTGAACTAATCGTTGAGTCACCTCCAACTTCTCCTGTAATATCTTCTGTAATGCTTCTTTTGCTGCATTCTGGTACTGAGCCTTTTCTTCCAGAAGCTTCACCAACTCGTTTCTAATTTTATCCTCTGTGTAATTCTTAGAGTAAACAGCCAGCTGGCTTTCAATGGTTTCCACCCACGATAGTAATCGATCCTCTGATATCAATGCCTTCCAGGACTGATTGGCAGCTTTTAATGTATTAGCTACAAGTTTTTGAAGATATCCTAGCTTAGAATAAAGTGCTTTCTCACGTCTTGAAGCTTCTTGTATCACCTGGTTCAGTTTATACAAATCCTCAAGAGAAACATTGCTTGCTGGAGATGTCACAGATGTACTAAGACTAGCTTTGGCTTCTTTTCCATCAGGTAAATACAACTTTAATGTTGCAACTATACAGCCATGCGTGAGCTTTTTTGTACTTTCTACTACGTCCACTCCAAATTGCACAATGTCCCCAGAACATACCTCCTTAGGAGTCGACTCCAAACCTGATGCACTGAGTCTCTGATTATTAACAAATGTTCCGTTACTACTACGTGTGTCTTGCAAATAAAACTTCCCAGCAGAATACCACAACAAAGCATGGTTCCTCGATAATACTTTACAATCGAAGATTGCATTGTTTGGAGTAGCCCTAGCTCTAGCTACGGAACGTCCAATCTTAACTGGATGTTCCAATGTTAATGTACGTTCTTGGAACGGATGAGAATTGTCACGGCACATCAAGACACCCTTAGCTGTCATCTTGTTATTCGGTGTGGCGTTGTTTACACTCAGGTTGGAATTATTCTGACCAGCAGGAACACTGGCATTTTGTACCCACCCACCACTGGCAACAACCATACCCGATATAATATCCTGCAGAATTATAAAGTTTTATTCGAGGTAGATCTTGAAAACACGTGCGGTAGAACAGGCACCGAACACACCATTAATAAGATCGAGTTCAATTAATCAAAACTCACGCGTGTACTGTCATTCTCGCAGCTCGCACCCCTAATAACAGTTTCACCGCGGAGCAACGTCTATTCACTGTCCAACCTAAGAAATTCGGTCACGCGGATCGTGCTTGAACCTTTCGAGACTTACTATCCGCTACGAACACCCGTGACACGCGAATTGGCATGTTTTTTGCAATGGGAAAAAAATTCCGTCGCTATTCTATCCGTCCCGAGGTGCACCTTTTTCCTCTTGTCATAAAATTCTTCATGTGCTCGTTACGATAATACCATTGCACTTGTCGATTAATCAACTCCGAGCGATTCCTTGAATATCCGTGTACCTCGATCGAACCTCACGAAGAACATAATAATCAAGAAGGATGACGTCCGAACGCCTCGAGGAAACAGTTAAGAGATATGTTTCTTTGCGCAGGCAACCAGCGAGCGTACGCTTTCACACTTTCGTCCGTCGTACCAGTTTCCTTGTACTCTGTACACTTGGCCGTCGCATTCTCATGAAACGGACCGACGACTTGCGGGGAATGTGCACGGAACGCGGAATAAGTGTTCAACGTTGGACAACGGACACGATCAATCGGTTAACGACGTTTCTAATCGACACGCAAAAGACGAAAAATACTGTTCTCAGAGACAACCGTCGAGATACAGTGGTCCATGTTCCTTTAATTCAATGTTCCTTCAGTTCCGTGTTCCGCTGTTTATCGACCGGCGGCAGTATAGTCGTCCATACGAATACAACGGTGTAGCGAATTCGAAGTAGTACTTGGACGTGCTGGCGTATGCTACACCGCGAACCAACACTGATATGTCTATAGAAATGCATAAGAGAGGGAACACACTGTGTCAACGTAAAAGAGTGCACATTATGTCCTCTCAAAAATAACTCGGAGACTAATGAGCTACGATAGTCGCACTTAGGTCTCAGAATCCAATGGTCTGAATACTAGACCAAAATTACTATACAGAGAAATATGACGATTATTTCGAAAGCGATATAAGTGCACTTATTTTCTCTGTCAATATATTTGGTGGTAAAATAAATACCCCATCGGTTTCTACGTACAGACAGGCTTAATCAATTTTCTTCTAAATTCAACTTTATACCATTTTCAAAAGAAATGGATCGAATTTGGAAATAATTATTAAATAGATATTCACGTTTCATGTTCACTATATTGTTCACGAGGAATTGTCAAATTTTTATACTTTTTTTTCCCTTATGTGCCATTTGTCTACTCAGTGTTTAATTATGTGGTAAAGAAAACTGTAAAAAAGATGTCTTTACTTCTCCGTAAAAAACAAGTTGTTTATTTATACCACACTTTGCAGTATTTTAGTAAGTTCTAAAAAAAAGGTGGATGGGGATAATCAATATCGACGTAAAAAAACACGTTGAAATTTAGATGACATATTCTACCTTCGTCATCGAATAAAGGGCTCGAAAAATGACTACCATATTTTGTCGACTAGTTTTATAAATACAGAATAAGAAATATAGCCGGAAAGTCAAATTCAAATTCGTTAATTTTACACCGTATTGGTCAACAACAAACCAGAGTTTGTTGACGGAATAAACATTGGTTATTTTTAGAACATAAAATACTTGGCGATTAGACCGCAAACAAACTATACAACTGTGGTAAATTTGGTGCGACAGAATCTAAATCCGATGCATTCCAAGTCCAATTTGTCATACTTGTTGCATTGCGAAATATTTTTAGAGAAAAAATATGTTAGCCCCAACGATACGACCCCCTCACAATTTTTTTGTTTATTTGTTTCTAATGTCGTCATAGCGTACCCAAAGAATATTGACCAGGTAGAAACTGCTTCCAGAAATAGTTTTACATGGTACGTTATATTCCACTCCGCGTCGCCATTCCTTGTATATTTGTACTGTGATAAAGTACATTTTTGCAAATGTTCAATATTAATTCCACAGCACAGTTGTGGATATTGTATTTAATCAAAAGTGCACCATAACTAATGCTAAACATCTTGAGATTTCCTTTTTTCCTATAATCCTCTCGTTTTATTTTCGAACTTTGAACTTATTGAATATTGTTAGCTATTTTCCTCTCGTTGGTACTGCTGTTATGGTAACCAGGGTTTGATATACTAAATACTATACTCTGTTGTTCTTAATATTCTTTTTGGTTTTGGAAAATAAGGACCAAGCAATTATCTTGACCATAGAAGCTCCACGATAAAACGATCGAGGACGGTTCCCGATAAGAAGACAGCTCTGACGGAGTTACCCGGGAATATTCCGTCGACGGCGATGATTACCGAAGAACGCCGACGGAAATTCGTCGGCTAATCAACGTTGCCGAATTAGGTCAGGTACTGCGGAAGTGGGGGAAGGACCTGCGTTTACCAGTGGATCATCGACCGAGATTTATTTCCCCGCTTGCTGTCGTCGAATAAAATCATAATTTTAAAATTTAATGTTTGTGCTCCAAATTGGTACCCGCCCTCTTTAAATCTTGGATAACGGATACCTGAATCTTTTATGACTAATTTTACAAATATATCTTTACTTATCGAGGAAACCACATTTTCTATGCACACTGCATAAGTATTGAATACGCATGAGTAATACACTATACTTGAAAAATGTATTTTCTGTTAGTTTTAACCATTACGTACCCATATCGATCTTCGAAATTGCAAAATAGAAATTGATTTTGAATTATACTAAAAGTTCTGGTACGAGACCAAAATTATCTAAACCCAGTACCTAATACTTCCTTCGATGATGCGCCGTTTTATATGATATACATATTATGTATTATTATATGCACGCGTACTTTTAGTACACAGATATAAACTTGCAAAGTCCTTGACCTTTTAATAGTGTACCCTGGGAGTAACGCAACGTCTTTCTCCCCTTATGTGTAACAGAATGACAAGGGGCATCATGTCCCTCACAGAAGGTGGTCATTTTTTAAGAGTGGAAGGTCGTGGGACTCGAAGGCGTTTATGCACAGTAGGAAACTCACTTCCTATTGTACGCAGACCACCTTCTGAGTTCTCTTTTTCCATTCCTTAAAAAATGACCTTCTGGTGAGGGTGTCAGGTCCCCCGATCGGGGGAGTCTTCCTTGAAAAACGAACGGCTGGGGAACTTAGTATGTAGATCGCTAGACTCGCTCCTACTCTCCTTCTCAAGGGCCAATGACCCCTCACATAGAGGGCTCACCATCATTCTAGGAAGAAACGGTAAGGACGCTAGAGGTCGCCTCGCTGATGGGGGAGTCGCAAGACCAATCCGATCGCACCGGAGCCGCCTTCATAACTAACGTAGGCTTCGTGGTGCCGGTATATATAAAGGACGATATTCTGACTGGAGTGGGGAAAGTGCGACTGTTTCCTCTAAGGTGGGGGAGGGAGCCCTTTCTCTCTGTTAAAATTTTACAATCTCTGGACTGACGCGGTCAGCATGGACCGCCAGGTGGGGAGGCGATATACAATTCGCAGACTATGCGCCATGCTCGACGGTGTTCGGAAGGTGGCCTTGATTCCTGAGAACAGGTGCTAGACACGACAGAGGGATGAGGTGTAAAATGTCAGGTGCCGTCAGTGAACATCAAGACTGTAGAATACAAGGGCTGTCTCACTCCTTTGATATACCAGGAGTATACAGTCCATTTTGAGGTGTAGTGACGTCAAAGCGGTACACCGCCGCATGCCAGACAATAAAATGTAATATTCGCTTTCATGGAACAACGACCTGCATCCATTTCCCAGCTTTTGAATTGAATCCCTTATATTTCGAAACGATAAAATTGTGCAGTTGCTGCTTCTCGCGAAGATTTATGCGAAAAGAAAAGAATTTAAGTTTGATATTATTGAATATTTGTATATTAGGGAGCATTACGCATGGTATTTTCTTACAACATAAGTATACAAGTCATTGACTCGAAAAGTCGCGCATGAATTGTCGGACGACGTGGTATATAAGAAGGAATAATTTGTAAATTATTTTTGGAAGTAGTTTATAGTTAAACAATATTATTTCAAAGCTGAATCGGTTCGTTCAATTCGATGCTAATATAGTTTGAAAATTATGAATTATCGCAGAAAAAAATTGTGTATTACATTTGGACTGACTATAATTTCATAAATTTTCAAGATTTTGAACAATAATTCTATTATTTTTGTTCGTTATATTTGAATAACTTGTGCCATATCCAAATTTATATCTGTAGGTATGCCACATATTAAATTCATAATTTTTTAAATAATGTTATCAGGGAAGTGTTGAGAATGAAGTGCTATATGCGTATTCTTTTTGAAATCGATATTAAAAATATAATTAGCGAATACGAAGATGCGCAATTTAAGAATTCTTTCGTGAAAACATTTGAAGGGTTGATGTTTGTCGAAAAGTCAATAGAGCTAGTATGGGATCTAACCTAGAAAAACGTTGTGCCGAGCATCACTGTACAAAACGGAGCCTGTAAACATTTTTTAGAAAATATATGTATTTTTCGATAGTTAATCACATATATCTTCTTTCGTGTCATTCACCTTTTTCATAAACGATATTTGTAAGGTGTTATTTAAGTATATATTAAAGTAATTATTACTCTTTTGCTATAATTCTTTCCCTACATTAATTGTATTTAATAAGTATGACATTTTAGGTATTTCTTTGTTGTGAAACACGGCTAACTCGAATAATTACAATAAAATAAAATAAGATGTCAGATGATGAAGATTACATGTCTGATAAATTTTTGCAAGGAACAGAGAAATACATTCCTCCAAGTCTTATATACAGACATGCTGATAAAAGAGAACTTGAACTCATGAAAAAGAAAGCTGAAATTGAGGCAAGGCTAAAAGAAAAGAATCGATCTATAAAATGTATGGAACAAGAAAAGCGAGAAGAAGGATTGTCTTCTGCAATTACTAGTACAAACAAAGGTTTGTTTATTCCGTTAATATAATGCTAAAATTAACAGTAATCATTCAGATTTGATGAAACAAGAAAATTGAATAGATGAAGTAAATGTATAATTGCATAGATAAAGTAATCTTTTTCGATGCATGAATACAATGAGAACATAATTTTGATTTATAATTTTCCTCAGGTTTTGAAATGCTTATGAAAATGGGATATAAACCAGGTCAAGGAATAGGGAAAACAGAATCAGGAATAGTAGAACCAATTGGGGTGGAAGTAAAAGCAGACAGACATGGTTTGGGAAAAGGAGTTAAAGCTAGACAAGCAAAGAATAAAACGAAGAATATTCCTGATAAATTGGATAATAAGAATATGACAGATTTCAGGGGCAGAATCGCCCAAAAGAGAATGGAACAATTGTTAAAAGCAGATTTATTGAAGAGTCAAAAAATCTGCGAACAATTAGATACACAGTTAAGAATTGAAAAGCCTATAGAAATATGGTTTTGGTTACCACAGGTTAAAGATGAAGAAAATGAAAGTAACAGTGATACAGATGAGGAGGAGGAGGAAGAAGAGGAAGTAGAAGAAGAATCTCTTCCGGTTAATGAAAAACTTGAAGTTCTTACTAAATATTTAAGAGAAAAACATTTTTACTGTATCTGGTGTGCAGTAACATTTAAAGACGAAGATGATTTAAGAGACAACTGTCCAGGAAGTACACGAAATGATCATTAAATGCAAAAAAAAAATAATTTCTAAGTAATAAAAGAAAAATATATTAAGGGTTCCATTCTGATATTTTTAATTATATTATTCACTGTAACTAACGACATACTATAAAGCTATGAAAGATCAAAACAGATTTGAGTAACTAGCTATGTTTCTTTAATACAATCACCCGCTGTGCATCAAAACATAAAAAACCCATTAGATACATAATGCAAAATTCTGAAAAAGTAATGTTCTAAGCTAGACAGAATCTAACGGTGTACATTGTAAGAGCAGGGGAAAGTTACTCATGCTCAGCTATACCATTATGCCAGCAGGAGTCTTCCACCCCTAATACAACATGTAGGAGGGAAAAACTACCTATAAAAGGGTCTGTTTGATTTTCTGTTTTCTCATTTTAGTCAGAATCTCTGACCAGACCTTTAACATATTGCAAACATACAAAGGGAATAGTAAAAAAGAAACCGTTATAAAAAAGAAGTTTACACAATGTTCTTCGCAACATTTTTGTTACTCTCTATGTTTGCTTTTACCATTAGCTCAATTGCTCAAGTAATAGATGATGAAAGTTGCGAGACATTACAGTCTGAAGTACATATTACGAAAGGTATTCTCAATTTTAATATGTTTTTTATTTATTTACACTACTTCCAAAAAAGAAAAAGATCAACCAAAGTTTAATTTTTTTTAGATGAATATGATGAAATGGGACGTCTGAAAAGGACATGCAGTGGGGACATATCTGTAACAAAATGTGAAGGATTTTGTAGTTCACAGGTACAACCAAGTGTTATAACAACTACAGGATTCTCAAAGGTACGTAGTTTAATGACTGTAATATCGAATGAAGATGATAAATTATGATGACAACAAATATTTTTTCATTTCTTCTCTAATAGGAATGCTACTGCTGTCGTGAGAGTTATTTAAAGGAGAGGCTTGTTACACTGCATCATTGTTACGATGCTGACGGTATAAAATTAATAGACGAAGAAGATGGTATAATGGAAATTAAAATACGAGAACCAGCGGACTGCAAGTGCATTAAATGCGGGGATATTTCCCGATAAATACATCGAAAATAAAGTTAATAAATACGATTGACATTTTAATATTATTCAAAATTATGTAATGAAAAGTTATGTCACTTAAAATAAAAATGAAAATTCGGTCTAATATCATTTGCATTGAAATTATTTTCCATGTCCTATTAAATAGAATTAATGTAGTTAAATAATTAAATATTTATCTACAGTCTTCGAAACCACATTGATTGCAGGTTGCATGTTAAGTTGATATTATCTTTTTCACTTAATCAATTAATACACACAATATATCATTGGTGTAAAGAATAAAAATTTGTTTTATAAAATCAAGAGTAATTGATTAAGTAGTTATAGCCAAATTCTTGTCTAATCTTTAAACTTTGAAAGAAATAAAGTAATTGAAAATCATATAATATAAGGATGTAGTTGTTAATTTTTACATAAAAACACATTGTAAGATCCTACTAACTGATAAAAATATTGATTGTTTGCTTTTAATCTCTTGTCTTAGAAATACTACAATTAAATGCTATACAAGATTTGGCAGTAATTTAATTTAAGTGTATAAAACTTAAAAAATTCATGCAGTTGCCAATATTGAAAATATAACTCATATAATAACTGATCTTTTACATAGATGAATATAATACTTTTTTAAAATTTATCATGGAAAATTGCAACACATTATAAAATTTGAAAAAGTTTTTAATGATATTTATAAAGTAATGGTTACTATACCAAAATTTGGTGAAAGATGCATTACAGAATGGAGTATCAGAACATAAATTACAAGTACTTTATATCTAAAGATTTTTACTAACTTCAATAGCATTAAGATCAATAATAGCTACAATTATAAACAGAAAGTCATTCTTGACATGCTGTCAAAATTTTCTGTGATTTTTAGAACATGTAGATAATGAAAAACAAAAATCAGTAGTTTGCATTCTGTCATAATAATGAACAATCCTTAGTAATTACTGGGTACACAGCGTATTAAAGTCTATGAGAGAGCTGTATATTATCTGTCAAAACTTTATAGGTGCTCTACAATGCAATGAAACCAATTTACTTTTAATATAATATTTGTTCATACATTGCTAAATATAATCTTTCAAGAAAGAAGGATTAAAAAATCTCAATAATATTAAGTGCAACTGATCCATGTTGACAATTTACACAAAAGGTATAAGAAACAGGAAGTGAAAATGTTTCCTGAATATTTAAAAGTATTTATAACATTTCCTATGTATTATATGATATTACATAGTCAATTGCTTTTCCATTGTAACAGAAGTAAGGGTGACAATGGAAGGGAGAAACATGATCTCCCACAGGGTATAAAAGCTTGCATAGTGAGGTCCACAAGCACAGTGCAGTGCTAGACCCGAAAGAGAATGTATCGTGCTAAAAGTATGCTCCTGTACCACATTGGTAAATAAAAAATCATATTTTCTTCAATTCCTCAAATTTTCATATAAGAGTAACAGCATATTTTGTAGTAAACATAAAATTTTGTTTGATAGTATGTAATAAATTTATAATTTTCTTTACTTACGGTGCAGTGAGTACAGGTTTCTTGATATGCCTTCTGAGTGAAACTGCGAAAGCAATTGTTGGTGTCGATGAGTGTCAAGCAACTCCTGTCATTCACTTTTTGCAATACCCCGGATGTGTTCCAAAACCAATTCCTAGTTATGCATGTAGAGGACGCTGTAGCAGTTACCTGCAGGTAATATATTTTCATTAACAGATGTAATTCAATTACCATTCCATACATTAGTCAAAGTTAATATTTCTTCATCGATCATTGTTTACTTTCACCTTACATTTAAAGAACTAGCAAATAACATATAGTTTACAAAGTTGTGTTGGCAAAACACATACAATGATATAATTTTTAATAAAACACACTGTCCAAAAAACTTAATAGAATGTAAATAATCATATGCCCGTCTCACAGATAAATAAGACAGTTAAAACCGCGAATAGTCTCTCGTCTGATTATCACGAAGTCACACAAACATCACACCAAACATTTTGCATTCAGCGATACTAGACACAATTATACCATTTACGCGACACATTTATGAACTATCGTATTCCGAATAATAAAAATAATCACATAAATGTTGGTCCATTCGTACCTGTTTCTACAGGTGTCCGGATCAAAAATTTGGCAAATGGAGAGGAGCTGCATGTGTTGTCAAGAAAGTGGTGAGAGGGAGGCCAGTGTATCCCTATTTTGTCCGAGAGCGAAACAGGGCGAAAAGAAATTCCGAAAGGTTCGAATATTTTCTTAAATTCGTTAGACTTCGACAGTTCTATTCAAATACAAAGTTCTAGCGGGATGTGAGCCAATGAATCACTTTTTCAATCGAAATCAGGAGCGAAGCTTCTGACACCACGAGATTTCGGCGGCCATATTGTTTTTCTCGAGTTAACCAGTAGGAAGCGCGTAGAGAAATAAATAACGCGCGCTATTTGAATCGGAACGATACAAAAATGAGATAAATATACAGCGCACTGTACATGGTACATTCCAAAAACCACTTTGTGCAGTGCATCTCTATGAAAATATACGACAATAACTTAAAAGTTAATTCTTTAATTGATAGGTAATTACCAAGGCTCCGTTAGAATGTATGTGCAGACCGTGTACAAGTGTAGAAGAATACGCAATCGTTCCTCAAGAAATTGCGGGACTAGCTGAAGAAGGTCCATTTACCACTTCCGCACATTTCCGAAGATCATCTGGTCTACAGTGAACTTCAGTTCATCCTATTTTTACCCTGTGAATACATTTCTATGAAGGTGAAAATTAAGCCGAGAGAATATGAAATTGTTAATTTGTGCTGCATAAAAATTTATAAACAATTAAATAACTTTGCTTGTTTTAAGCACATATGGTAGTAAACTTATTTCGATTATTGACAAATTCCACTCGAATGCTGATAAACAAAAATAAATTTGTCAGAAGAAACATAATTCAATGTATTTAATTAAAAAATGATAAATTTGGAATTGTATGAAATAAATGTTTAAAATAATATTGTTTTGGTGGATATTCATCAGAAGCCTTATTAGTTTGCTATAAATAATCTCAAATGTATTACATACATATAAAATAACTACATTGTAATAAATATACAATATAGGATATTACGCATATTTGCATGTTTTTCTTTTTTTTTGTTTTTAAATGCGTATTTTATGTAATACGTTACAGTAGGTTTATAACTATTGAATCTTAATTTATGTTGTTAATTGTTACATCCTGTGAAGAATACATTATCTACAGTGTTTAAATTCCAAGTGCACCGGACACTAATGCTCGTTTTCTCTTGCTGTTAATAGTATTTATATATGTATATATATATTTTTATATATATTTATATATATATTTCAGATTGTACGTATATAATTCGTTTATTGGTTTATACGTATTTCGTTTAACGGGTACGAAGATAATATGCGATCGATATTACAGAAAAATATACAGATTACTGATTTCTGTGAGAATGTCTTTTTTTTGTTAATTCGTCGGCGTCGTGATCTCGGTGCATTTAGCCAGGCATATATGCAAAAAAAATACTCAACAACAGTTTGACATGGAGTTCGTTTTATTATTATTTTTTTATAGATATGATGTATCATAGAAGTGTATGTGTATCTGTGTGTAGTGTTTTTAGAGTTCCTTAGTGATATTTTATTTATATTTTATATACGTATATCAATGGAGACGTTAAAGCACACAGATATACGTATATATACATTGCGTTTCATAACGCAAATTATCGGCACAATGCGTCGCATGCACGTGTAACTTCTTTAAGACAATCTGTCTATTCCCTTCTTTGCTTTTTTCATTTTGTGATCTATCAAATTTCCACTTATAATATTTAATTAAATATATACAGTGATAACGACTTTACTTGTTATTCACTTATCGACATGTTTCCAACATTTCTTTTTTAATTTTATTCATATATAAATTATTGTAACTTTATTTATCTACCGTTTGTTCGAGTGCATCATGCATCTCATATCTCGTCGAATGATACATTCTACTCGTCCGAGTAGAATGAGACCCTTCAAGGAGATAAATCGTATAGATCATTTTCCCTATGTGCTGTTCTTTTCGTTTGCTTATGTCCATCGCACTCGTTTATTTTTAGCTCGCACATATATCATTTTTTACAGTGTGAAAAAGCAGTAGCAATGGTCGCAATCTCACTTTCTCCCTCTTGTTTTCCCCCCGATTCCTGTTTCCCCAATTTTCATTCGCAAAGTGATACCTAAGGTTTTCTAAAGTTTCCAATGTAGCGAACAGATACGATTAACAAAAATTAAATTGTTTTTATTCCGCGCTATCCTCGCGATAGATTATCGTTTTGCAGAACTCTTCGGGATGTTTTGCATTCGATGTCAAGAATATGCAATTTTGAACGCGATATTTTTCCGATTAATTCGCGGGGAACGACAAAGTCGGCTAAAGAACGATCGAACTATGGAAAATCCGCACGGATGAAGGGGTCCGCGGGTTATTAAAGACGTCAAGACAAGGGTTGCGCGGTTTCATCTTTATAAATGTGACAAGTATAGTAAACTCAAGACCATACGATACTTAAGATATAATTTTAGGTGCCATATATATATATACATATCATGTGTATACATATATCGCTACGTTTATTTACAAAACAAGCTCGTATTATCCGATCTACGCAAAGTTTGTATCGTTTCAATAATGCGCAGTTCATAAACAGTATGAATAAGATCTTTCGTTAACAAAAAAATTTATATTCTGGGAGGATTAAATAAAACTATCTTCACTTGAAGAGATTATGTAATAAAAAACAAAAACAAGATATAGAACAATGCGAAACACGCATTGGGATCTAAAAATCAGAATAAAGATGCTTTCTTTTGTAATGGCTATACTGAAAGTTATGTGTTTCCCTGTTTCTTTGTTTTCATTCTATGGGTATGGCGTGTTCAAAAAGGAATATATTTTTCACACTGTACTTGAAATCAGTATAACAATTTTATACAATTTGCTACGACACCTGTTATCTGGATACATACAGACATTCCAACCCCACACACGACTCTCTGTTCCTTCAATGATTATAAATAACTAGTGTTAAAAAATAGTAGCGCCTTAATATGCACACCATTTGTATTTTTTCGTTTTCTAATTTCAACATGTTGCTATGCTAAGAATCCTAATTCCATAATAGCTTATCCTCTCTCCACTTTCACTCGTTTCATCCTCTCTTTTTTTTTTAGTTATGAACGTTCTTTCTTACAATACAATACACTGCAAGTGTTTCTATTCGCAAAGATATAAATTAGTAATTCTGTTTATACTCATTATAATAATAGGAAGAACCATCGTCCTTGGTATCAGACTTGGTTTATCAATAGTTTTTATTTCTTTTATTTTATTTCATCAGATTTAATCCACTTAAAATCGACCTACTCATGCACGCTCGCGGTATTGAAAATTTGTTATCTATGTCGTTATATCATTAGCAAGCACTTCGGTTGCTCTGTGTGGAATTCGGTTGGTAAAAACTGAAAATATCGCCATTACGATATACTTCGACAAAGCACGAAATTAAAAAAAAAGATAAGACTGTTATAACATCCGGTCCTATTGAGCGATTGACAAAAGCTGTAGAGACATTTTCATAAGACATAAGAAATACGATAATGTTCTCGAGTTGTTTTTTTTTTGCTTTATTTAAACTTTAAACCATTTCAATGAATTATATATAATAATTATCTTGCATTTACTTTTGTATCATAATTAATAATTAATCTTTATCTTCATTATGTATAGCGTATCTCAAATACGGCCATTGTGTGTCCGTCTTTTTTTATATGACAACCCCACTCATCATCATCATCATCATCATTATCATCTTCTCCACTTCTTGTTCTTCGAAGTTCTAGACTATATTACATACACCCGCGCACAACTATCACTCCATTGTTTTTCTTTTCATTTCTTCCATATATATACGGCGTTTTAAAAAAACTGCAATTTGATCTCACTTCGCGTATATTTTTTAACGGGAGAACGTGTAACCGTATTTAAGTTTAAGTTTATGTCTTAGACGAAAATATACCCGATCACGCAGTCGTCAACAGCGGTCCTCGTACGCGCTTGTTGATACATCTTCTACACTGGAATTATCATCAGCTTCTTGTAAGCCAGTGAAAAAGGATGTTAGCGCCATTGTCGCAACACCATGCCACTCCCGTTGGGCTGGTTCCGGATTCTCCTTCCACGTCAGGAACGCTTCGCTCGAAATTATATTATAGTCGGACAAGTTTGTCATAATGTTAAAGAGTATTCCTGCGAAACAGAAATATTTAAAATGAAAATGTGATGAAATATTTACTAATATTATTTTAATATCGCCAACAAATTTGTTTTATATATCATACCGGGTGGATATTGAAGGTTATGTAAATGAAGTTGTATCGCGTAAAGGCATTGCAATTCTAGGGATGCGTCCGTATCGACGAATCGACGAATCAATTGTTGCAAATTGATCAGAGTATCGGTTTTCAAATTCCATCTGTCATTTAATGGTTCTGTAAGAAATGGAGAAATCAGCAATTGTCAGATATTTTAACAATTTCTGTGAGATCATTAGAAAAATAAATATTTTAAACTAAAACCGTACCTATGGACGTTTCTAAAATGGCAGTCGTTAATACTCGAATGAACTTGGGCTCCTTAACCTGGTTGCCGACATTTTCCTGATATAAACACAATTATATTAGTCAACATCCTGACAATATTACGTTTCATTGTACACATGTAACATAGATGGAATTACTTACAATTATCCATCTACAAATGTCATCGAAATTGCTGTCCTTCATGAGCCTCTTAAGTTCTTCATGAATTTGTTGCAGTGTGAGCGGATTACTAGTTGAGCTTTTGGCACTATTGTAATTACTTGTGATGCACTCCAAGTTCTGAAAAAAGTATACCATTCATTGTTTATTTTCCTTATTTTATATCGGTTTGACTACATAGGTAGATAAGAAATGTAATCTTACATATTCTTTAATAATTTTGCCAATATGTTCACGTTGTGGGTCGAATATTTTGACCAACGAATAGAATCCGCTTGGGTTCCACCTGTCAGCAATCCATTTAGATCCCTTGTCTCGAGACACATTCGATAGTATCTCACCAAGGAATTTTCCAGAATATCCTGGATTCTTTCTTAGGCTAGGGATTTCGAATATGTTTTTCAGTTCTGATAGTGGTATCGCTTCGTCTTCGATTGGATGCACTACAAACAGATGAAACCGACTTGTAATGAAACAATATTGGTACTTAAGCTAGAAGAGCGTTTCATTTGATTAACTTCAGGCCTATTGAGCTTTAAAACACCCGCATGGAATTTTCTATGGTGGGAAAGTTTCATCATATAAAAGTATGAAATGTTCTCTTTTCGATTGTGTAAAAATTATCATTGAAAGGAACATTATCAAACTTGGAAAGAATAACAATAAAATGTAAATATTTCACGGAATACTTACATAATACCTCTGCCAGGTACAACCAAATTTTGGGTATATCGATAATAAGGTCATCAACTATTTCTAGGACCTCAGAGAACCTAAAAGAATTACATATTTTTAACTTCTATTTTAACATAAGAATAATTTATATAACAAGAATATTAAATCTTCAGTATCCTTTTGGCTTAAATAATGATAGTCAGCAAAAAATCATTTTCTCAGAGATAAATTTCATCATGTTTGAAACAAATATTTAAACAATAAATAGTGAAAGTCAAAAAGATAACCTACCCAGCTTTGAATTGTTGCAAGGTTAAGACTTTTTGAATTAACAAATGCGACATGAGTCGCGAGACGCATTCTCTATCCAAGGGGGACTTTTCGAGAATCTGGTTAATCGCCTCGTGTACGAATTTCGATAACGAGTTGTCGAAGCTCTCTTGAATGTTTAGTGTCGCTTTCTAGAAAACAAAATGATAATTTCCATTAAATTTCCACTTGTTCATATTTATTCTTCGTTATTTATTTACATATATCTCTCAATCAATTTACTTTTTAAAGGCATAAAATGTCCTCTCGTTGATCGAGTGAACAGCGACTAATGTAAATTCAGCATATGCCGATAATTACAACGCTGTTTCGCGAAACCAAAAAGAAGGTATTGCGTAATATAGCACACTAATGACTCAAGCATCTCTTTAGGAAGCAGAGATGGATCTAAGGAGTGTGCAGCAATAATTTTTAATTATTTATAAAGATATACTTTTACAACAGCCACAATATACTTACTACCGATGAAAAGTATTGGCAATAAAATTATCGAGTAGACACATGCACTTATGAAAATATCGCGGAAGATAATAGAAAAAAATATTTTACAAAAAACTCACTTCCACAATAGGATTTTTCAGATATTCTTTTAATATCGTGTTTAACGTTTTCCTAAATTCCTCTTCTGTCATAGGAGGTTTATGACTACTAGAGGTAGACGATTGAGAGGCAGATTTCATTGATGGTGGTGGTATGGACACACTTTGATTTTGTGAACTATCTAGTAATGAGCTTTCTCTACTCGACGATGCACTGCTGCTTAGCTGATGACTACCGTTGCGTGAACCTCTACCATCTGAAACAAGATGCGCTGTTCAACTAACAAATACTTAAAAAATAGTTTCGATTATCTGTCTGTATTCAAATTTTCAGTATCCTTTTGGCAAAAAACATTTAGTTGTATTTTCTTATACACTTTTCAATGCAAAAATTTGTCATCATATTTAATAATGTCTCTAAAAAATGTGAATTCTCTTGGTTTGTATATACGCACCATAGGAAGGTTTGTAGTCACGGCTGTATTCCCTAGAACCCGTGGATTTCGATCTGAAACAAAGAAACATAGGATATTGATCGAAAATGCATACTATGATTTTCCGTTCTATGTATTACAATTAATCCTAAAATTCAGAACGTTTTTCTAAGATCATGTAAAGTTTAAGAAGATTCAGAAACTCTAGCCTGGCAAGACCTTCAGATATCATCATATATTAGGTAACAATAATAATAGTCATCTATTCAATACTAGATAATATGAAGTGTACGTGAAACTTACACAGACATTTGCGGCGATGGCATTCGTTTATCTTGATCTAAAGTATTTCCCAATAAGGCGAACTTGTTTCCCATGCTGCTGGGTGGTGTTTTCCACATGTACGCATTTCTGCTTCCTAATTGCATGTCGTCCATTGGAGGCTACAGGATAATCATTTTATGTTAATTTTTGTTTCATCATAAAATCCGCCTTGTAAAAATTTCGCGGATAAATTTGAAAATTGTGTGCAGGCGAAAATAAAGAGCCTACTTACTGGTTTATTCTTTAATTTTGCCATTTCTACTGAATATGGTTGTCTCGTTCTTCCAACTGGCTGACTCCAACCGCCTTCGTCAGTAGGGCCAATTCCACCTGTAGCATAACAGTGTTATTACAATAACAATGCGCTTGTAAAGAATTAGCTAATTACATAACAAATATTCCTCAGAATATATTTTGCAATCAATGTTTGTCAGAAACTCTAGTCTAGCAATAAATATAAGGCTCATCATGTAATAATATATCGCCAATACGAAGTAAATCTATATCGTCTTCTAAGAAGCATAATCATTTCGTTACCGAATCGTATATAAAGTGAAAACTATGTAAATGTTACTTACGATTTCTTTTCCTATCACTATTGCGGTCATCTTTTCGAGGTGTATTCAAAGGTGTGTTATTAAGTTGGCTATCTAATCTTTCGCTCTCGGCATCTTTTTGTATCTGATCTATCGTTTTTGGGTTACTATCGGCTCTTCTTGGAACCCATTTATTCGCTCTGAGATCTATAACATCTTGGAGCATAAAACGAATTCTAGAGCTAATCTTCACATGACCTCGTCGCGAGACAATGTCTTGCATTTTATTAAAATATTCTTGCATATCCTAAACGAGAGAGAACATAAAAATAAATGTTATTTAATATATTGTGATTATTAAATACACAAAAACACAATTCTGAAGCAAACTTACTTCTGTAGTACCCTTCGCCTCCAAATCTTTTCCAATTGTTGTTAATAATTTGCATAAACATTCTAAATTGTCCTCATCATTTTGATCGAGTAAGTGTCTTACGCAACGATGCATGATTTTTGTCGTCAACATTCCTTGCTTATAAAGTTCACCAATAAATCTATGAATAACATAGACATATAAAAAATAATGTTACAACCTTAATAAATGACACGTATTATATACCATGTAATTAAACACAAATAATTTACCGTATATTTCCGACAGATTTGATTCGTATTCGGCGATCTTCTTCTTCAAGCGCCAACTGCATTTCTTTCTTTCTATCCTAATAATAGAATCGGTAAAAAGATTATTTTCCAATTTTCGTTATTTAATAAAAATTCACACTACTAAATATTTCGTGATATTAACTTACGGGATCTACAGATTCTTCAATGTCTTTAAGTTTGCTAGCTCTTGCCACTTCATCTATAGGATTCTTTTCGAATTCCTTCTGGCAACGAGTAATAATAAGTTTCCTGAAGGTCACCGAGCAATCCGATTTCTCTGAAGATTTTTCAGCGCCCGAGATTTCCATCATACCAAGTTCTTTGCACATCAATGCGTACGCTACAGAGAAGCTGGGTTCATCAACAGCCTAGAAACCGAATAAAAATATTGACTAAACCGCAGTTACTCAATATGTATTCACACTGATGTGGACGACTAATGACACAATCATAGTTTTACAAAGTTCCATTCAAAAATTCAGCTAACCTTTTCAAAAACTAGATTGATGACACCTTGTAAACGCTCCGACGTATCAATCGTCAATGCGCGAACTTGATCCACTAATGTATTAAATTTCTGTGGGGTAAGTTTATTTAATACACTTCTGACTCTCTTATAAAGAGCTTCTGTCTTTGCTTCCTCTTCGGTAATAGTAAGTGCCTTGAATCTTGCGGGTTTCCATGCATTTTCTGATTCCCTTAATTTCACATCCTCTCGTAGTGATAGCGAGACGTGTATAATGTTCGGTTTCGTTGGTTTAGGTTTTCCCGGGTGGCTCTTACGATTCAGAGGTGGCTGAATAAAGATAGATTGCGTTGCATGAGGATACAGAAGCATTCACAAACATCTAACGCTGTATAAAATGTTGGTATCAGAATGAAAATTCTCTGTCAAAGCATATTCAGTCCACTACTTTCATTTATAATCTTAATCATCATTTAACATAAAAAATAGTTTAGAAAAAAATTGTTTTCCAATTTTTACTTACCACCCTTGCGTTTAGAGTTGGCTTAATAAAGCCAGGGAACAGAGCGTCATGTCGACTCATATTTGTATCTTTGAATGGTCTAAGATCCACTGCAGCACGTGTCTGCAAGAAATTACAAACTGAATATAATAAAAAGTCTATAAATAACGAATACATATTTTTTTTCTCCGATCATAAATACACGAAAGATAATTACGTATACACTACCTTTGTCATGTCTTTCAGAACAACGTCCAAGTCGGGTAAGTTCGACGGTTTGATCTTGCTATTCGGATCATCCTGGAGCTTCATCAAGAATTCACGGTCATATACCTTCTTGCCACTCTTATTTATGGGGCTCCATTGGTCGTCTTTGTAATCATATTTAAGTGACAACTGACCACCGGTAGGTGTCGTTTTCGTTTGAGTCTCACTTTCGGACTGTTTTTCCGCAACTGGAAGTTCTGGCGTCTTCTCTTCGCTAGCCGCACGAAGGGCCGAGATCTTCGAGTTTTCTTCATTTTTCTGTGCAACTATTACATCCACGTCAACGTCCTCCTTGATTTTTGCATGATCAACAACATCGTTAGGAACTGATTTTACTGGTATATTACACGTATTCAATTTAGTGCTATCTTCTATCTTTGAAGTTGGTTCCTTCAATGCTTCTTTATTACTTGGCAGTTTTTCTATGACCGGCGTTTGTACAGTAGTACTTTCTTTAGAAACTTCTTTCGCCACGGGAGTTATGTGCTTCTCTGCTTTTGGATGAGCAGACATAATTTCTTTTTCCTTTTTCATCTCATAGTTATCTTTTTCTTTTATGTCCTTCGTAATGTCTTTGTTCAACTCTTTGTTGCTATCTTTTGGCAACAAAGGCTCTTTAGTGTCTTGTTTGTTTTCCGGTTTCGCCGTTGCTATCGTGTTCACAAAAGCATCCATATCTGTTCCTTCTTTCTCAGCTCCTTTGCGATTAAGTTCGCGCGGTTTGAGTTTGTTTTTGTTTTTCTGCTTCTGCATGGCTTTACCTTAAAAAAAAATAGATATACATGTAAATACAATTGTGATGTGTTGAATTAAGCTTTCTAATGTAACAAGTTCGTGTTTTCATAAAACACGAACTTCCATTTTCAATAACAGATATAGTCGGTCAATTATATTTAAAACAACAACTGTAGGCAAACAATTATTACAGTAACAACACTGAAGAAGGGCGGAAGCTGTAAGAAAAAAATGAATATTTCGGCTAGAAGCCAAAGGTAATTATAGTTACTAGAGACCCGAGAACCTTTAGAGTGTGACACTTTACTCTGTTTCATTGACAATCGCATAAATTTCAAAACAACGAAATTATACAAATTGTATCCATACATTCATGTATAGTTTTAGTGTGTTCGGAACAAAGCTGATTATTTTCTAAGAAGTTTCTCAATACATTTCTTGTATCTTGTGATACTTATTTAACAGGGAATTTGAATATAAACCGGAGAAAAAAGATACAAGATGGCATTATGTAAGATATTTTCGTGGAAACTTTTCCAAGAGGAAATGTAATTTATTTGAAAACATTAAAATTGTATAATGTATCTCTTTAATAAGAATACTGAAAAACATTTTCAGCAATACCATCATTTCTAACACTTTTAATTCATTTTAGAAAAAATAATGAATAGAATCCTCGTTAGAAAATCTAGTATAACAGTAAAAATTAAAATTTTCACGAGACACAAACATCATCCATGTTTGCACATTAGCCAATGGAAATGATGAAAGTAGGGGAATGATCACTATTTTCTCTCCATTTGATCGTGTTACCAGGCAGAGCCGGTCACCTTACAAGAAGTTAATTCAGTATATACCATGATCTCTGGAACCCCGTCGATTACGACTTCTGGATCGGGAGCTACTACTGGCACGAGAATTAATTCTGCGATCGCCCATTGTCACGGTTTTAAAGTGTTATACGCGCAAACGATGACCCACTGTTATTTACACGTGTCTCTTATTCCACGGGATGCCTGCTGTCCTTCCCGAACGAAAAGCATATCGCATTATTGCAATTCACAGAGTTCTCGCCACACAAAACCCTTTGTGCGGCTCGAGTTTCAACGATCTGTGATGCTGCTGCACTGATTCAGTATTTATTTATAAACCTGCCAAAAGCTTGCCAAAGGTGGCGTAGATAGATCCACGCTAACGAATGCAACAATGTGTAACGACAGGCGGTGCATTTTCGAGAAATCCTTTCTATTTCTTTTTACGAAAACAGGTATGTGTACAGGCAAGCCGAGGAGGCGACGAAGTCGTATCGAATTCTCATTAAATGGTCGACGATGGCAGAACGTTGATTGTTTGAAATCGTTCCGCGAGAAATACTAAAATTTACTACTGTTTCTCTATCGATAGATCGATCAAGCGTCATGATCTTGGAACAGTCATTTGCCCGAAACCGTGGCACCACTTCGAGGAGAAAAAAAAAACCTTCGGAAACTTCTCTCGCGACTTTCACGCATCTATTTTAACCTGTGAACTGGTGCAAACCGACAGGCACGACATAGGATTTCTTAAATTAGTTCTGTTCGCCGGTTGCGCGATGGGGCACGCGCACTAGCTGCAAACTCTACTGACAACCTAACCCGACGTAAGCTGTTTCGGGTTGTAACCGAAAAATTTCTTGAAAAAAGGAATCTCGTGTCTTGTTACGACAGTCGACGATACTTTTTTCGTTCGCGTATTATAAATATCACGTAGGAATTTTCAAAAAATGAGTGTGTTTTAATAAATGAAAAAAAGTGGAGTTCGGGCAAACGTAGATAGGCATTACTTAAAATTAAATATTAAAACCTATTAATTTACGAAGTAATATTGGATAATATTGGGACATAAGAATATTGGAATATAATATTGTTACTGATTTTGTGACAAAAACAATTCCAGCTGCTATTTAAGAAAGATTCAAAGTGAATAAAACAGAAATAGAATTATGTAACTCCATAACTTCCTTACGTTTACTGGTGGAATTACTTAAATTTCTGTAATCCCAGAGATCGTGTAAATACATTTATAAACAATGCAAAAAAAATGTCCTCAAGATAAGTGTATTTGAATTTTCAATCACGGTTCGTGAGATATAACCATTCGCTACGAGGAGGCAGTTAATTCGATGCATGAAAGTAGGTTGAGTAAGACTTTATAAAAGCAGGTCGAGGTAGCTATCTCAAAAGAATATTGCAATGATCCGAACCATATAAACAATATTTTATACATTTTATGCTGTTTTAATTGCATAGAACGCTATACAAAACTAACTGTACTAAAATAGCAAAGACATGTAATATGAACAGTGCACATCGTATAAAATTTTCCTAATACTCAAAATACTCCAAATATTTCAAAATTTAGTCGAACAATTTGCAAATATGAAAATCTCGTATTTTCGTCCACGATGCCATGAAGAGTTCCATACGATTCGCAAAAGGAAAAGCTAAAATTAAACTCGAATAACAGGTACATATTTCTGCAATAAAACGCCGCGAATCGTTACAAAGCTCTCCGGGGTTTGAAAGTGAAATTATTATCCGTCCTATACGTAAACCTGAAACAGAATATCGCGAACTTTATTCACTTCGATCTAGACGATATTTACTTATGCGTAGCTCGTACCCTGATTTTTAACGAAAGGAAACCTTTCACCTGATTGGTGAATGCTCAAGGTTACCACTGACGCCGAAAGTCTCGAGATATTTTTTGCACACGCGTGGCGCGTGCTCTTGTGAAACGGCATTAACGGAGATCCTAACCACGGACACGCGTGTGTGTAAGAAAACTCGCTACAACACACGCGGCCGTGACCCCATGCGTATTAATGTACCCGAATATGCACGATTCTAACAGTGCCAGTCACGACGACGAACGATTAAAATCAAAAAGAAAAATCACGAGCATCGTGAAAAAAAAACAAATTATTTTATATACAATTACTTGCTAAAGTTTTAACCAAATGGACACATGTAACACACACCGTGAAAGAATAATGTAGACTACGCCTATGATTCGGCAGAAATGTACGGCAAGAAACAGATGTTTCGGTACATGGAAACGGTATGGAAAAACCGGGGTATGCGGTTACGAGAAATAAGAAAAATCGATGCGCCATTTTCTGTTTCCTCGCCATTAAAACCAGTATTAAGGCAAACAGAGGAAAAGAAAGATATACCAGGCGTCGCAACACACGGGAGGCACACCCACGATGTATCCCCCTCGTAGCCATGCCACTATTTCTAGGCGACCAAATGATCTTTCCCTTCGAGTCGACCGTTTGGTTGCTAGTTGATGTAACGTTACACATCCATTACATTTTTCACCGGAAAGAATCAATTTCTTATTTTTTTGTTTTACACCGATGCTTCTAATTCTAATGCGAGTAAGTGCAACGAAAATTTCACGAAATCAAAGATTTAAATTTATATATAAAAAAAAGATTTGTGTTATATAAATATTAGTATCTGAATAATTTGGATAAAATGACAAATTAATATATATGCATCAAAAGTGAATGTCTATAGCAGACTTCGTTTAAATACACTTGAAAAGAAAACCCTGAAAACGTGGTATGCTGGTTACTTTGAACCATTCACAAAATGGCTACACAAAGTTCACGCACCATGAATTTAGAAAATTCTTGTACGATCGTTATCTCCAAAAGTATTATTCATTATAATACAAAAAATGGTAAAATATTTAAAACGCCAGATAGGGAAATAAGTATCGTTAAACAAAAGCTGGGACATTCGATACAGAATAATGATATGATAATCTAAAAATTTTTCACGTACACGTGGCCTGAAAACACAAGTAGAATATATCCCGTAAAAACGTGAATTTTTCCACAGAATTAAATGGCAATGTAATCCTCTATATTTTTCTTCAAATGAATCGTTAATAATAAACCGGTTCGAACGAACGTAAAGAAAGGAGTGTTTGGTACATTATAACACGGCGCATACGCGTGGTCTGCCTTCTTTTAAGCAGCCATATTTGAGCACACTCCTAAATGGGAGTTTCCAAATTAATTAATCACGTTCGAAAACCTCGTACGTTAACCCGACGAACAAATTAGAGCGAGAAAGTTAATCGAAGAATTAAACTAGTCTTCAAATGTCTCGTATAACGAGCAATACTCTATCAATATGCTGTCCCTCGAAATCGTGAAAGCATGCGATCACAAAATGTCGGAACCACGTTGTGGAATACCGATGGTTGCGGTTATGTTCGCTCCACGCATATTGCGAGAGAGTACTATTTTTACAACGCAA
Source organism: Mimumesa dahlbomi (assembly GCA_917499265.3). Lineage (NCBI taxonomy): Eukaryota > Metazoa > Arthropoda > Insecta > Hymenoptera > Crabronidae > Mimumesa > Mimumesa dahlbomi. The sequence continues at coordinate 1,868,000 of OU824113.1, read as the reverse complement.
GAAACGGATTATTATACATACATTTTGATTTACGGCACTCCTCGGTAGTCTTCGCTGCATCCGCTTGATCACTTTTTTTCACCAAAGTGTAATACAAATTAAATTTTGTACGATAAAATCAATATTCTCCAAAGCCGGTGAAAAGAGAACTTGGAAACGTGGTTTCGTGTAAAGTACGTACAAGTACGATACAAGAAAAATTGGGAACGATGCGTGTAAAGGGCGCTCGTTTGCAATTAAATTAAAATTGAGATAAATATATATGCGTGTATATACATATATGTATATATATATGTACAAATCGTTGGAAATTATAAGAAGTCTTATAGGAACGGGGCGCAGTTTTACGAAGCAATGGAATAAGCGTATTCGTTACGTTGTATTATGTGCAATGTTAAAAAATAAATGATATAAAAATTGTATATGATTCGGTGAGTGTATGTGCGTGTGTATATACTTATGAGTATGATGTAGTAGACTAATCAATAAAATTAAAAAAAAGATTAAAATAGAAGAAAAATGGAGTAGAAATACGGCCGGCTAGCACAGCACGTGCTGGCTACTGGAGGAACTTCGCCACTCGAAGAGGAAGGAAAGCGGTTGTCTCCCTCCAGCGGCACAATTCGGCGATGTTCGTACGTCTTCGGTAAGCTTCGTGCCATTTCGTACAATGATGTCACCGTCTGGCACGCAGCTCCTTTCAAAGCACCTCCGCTTCCACTTTGCATTTCGATTATTGGAAGACCCTAACACACCCAACGTCCCCGTTCACATTGGAAACGAAGTACTCGGATACGTTGGAAAATTTAAACGATCTGCCGTTCTACCTGACAATCAGCGTCGCGTATGGAACAACAACCGGATTACCCCATTCAGTCAACCGACGGAATTCTGAGAATCGAATTTAGACGGAATTCGACCGAGAATTTCGATTGTACCAGTATTAGTATGGCCCTACACTACGAGTGAAAATGTATCGAATCTGGTTTTTCCCACGGGGCAATAAGTAGATTGTAATTCTATATCGAGAGGTGACTTTGTCACGAATATATCGAATTATATCTAATTACGACTGAACATGAAAATCGGAGTACAACATTGCTTGAGTTGATTGTATAAAACTTACCCTTCTTTTTATTCCCCATTCTGATGAATGTATAATCAACAAAACTATGAACAATATCAGTAGTTCAATCTTATTTCGAAGTTAACGTTTGTTGCCCAATTGTTTTAATAATTTAAAGTGTTAAAAAACTTGTGGCTTCTTCGCGCAGTATTAATCACCACACCCGGTAAAGTTTTACGAAAAATCTTGATTTTCCAAATAAATAACACCGAATCATTTCAAAATGATTCAATATACACACTTTAAATATTCTTTTGTCACTGGATTAAATCCTTTTATATTCGACCATATTAAGATACTTGGCACTACTCCTAACGTTCGCAAAGTTAGATTCTTTTAAACGAAAATGTAAAATTATGTATAAATCTTTAGCAGTATGATGCACAATCTAATAAAGATGAGAAGAAAGATCACGGCACGAATTCTGTTACTCCGAAAAACCTGTGTTACAATGGCGACGTCTGCATGTAACGTCGTCCGAAATTTATAGGTTATATTTTAAAGTAAGTTCTATCGTCGTCGTTTCGTAACAAACGGATGAACACTGTTTAACAATAATAAATTATGATAACAAAGCACCGATTTATGGTTGATATTTTATGAAGCACGAAACCCTTTGACACGGAATAACAGTGTATAACGAGAGTTGTTCGAATATATTCGCACGTGCGTAAGGTAAGCGTGTCTCCTTTTATAGACGCACACAGATACGACTGTACACGAATTGGGCTTTGCGAGCAAGTATGTAAGCTGCATCATCATTTCTTATAATTCCATAGTCATATATATTTATTCGAGACAACAGATTCGAAACTATCGAAATCGTGAAATGATGGTTCCGCGCCTATTTACGTAAACATGTACGAATGACGAGTATTGAAAGTTATCATGAAACCAAAGTTCAAACTGCAGCGATACACAGTTAGGGGAATAGAAACTGTTGGAGTTTCGATATTGTAATCCTAACCTACTATAACATTTCCCTGAATACAAAGACGTTTACGACATGCTCAATAATAACGATTGGAGCTGACGATCTATGAAAAATGAACTTAAAGTATTTCGGTACGTACAAAGGTTACCAAATATGGACGAAATGAAAAATCATGTTGCTATTACGTATACGGTAAAATCGTCAATTAGAATATTAATAGAAAGATATGTTCTAACAATTAACGGTGTTAATACAGAAAAAAATAGTGTATATCCTTGCAAGAAGTTGTTCAAGGACACATTCACCTACGAAAAGCACGTAATCACAGGTATGATTAGAACGTGTTGAATTTTAAACAAATTTAACAAGAAAGTACGGGATAGAGATTATAATTTTAAAGAATTGAATTTGAACCTAAACAATTTAAAAAGGTTGCAATAAAGTGTCCCACCTATGTTCTGTAAATTTTAAATAGAAAGCTGAACTTTCAAATGCTTTTTGCAAGAAATTGCACAATAAATATTTCTTCCTTACTGCTAAACACAGATCACGATCATAAAATGGGGTGAAAATAGCCAAAATATTACGGATCACAGTCATGTTTATGCTATTTACGTATGAATTAAACTGAGTACATGCTTGGGAACATAACCAATAATCAAATAAATAAATTTTCATTAAAAATTTGGCCGACTCACCGTCAGATGATTTCTGCTGTTGAACTTCAGTTCTGGGAGCGACTTCGGATTCGGATTTATCCCCAGTTGCATCGCCGTTGGCCTTCTGATGATGATGATCCACCTGGTTATTAGCCGGTGTAGGAGTAGTACCCCTGGAGCTAACGCTCTTCTCCCTGGTTTTCTTCTCTTTCGGCTCTTTGGCACTCGAAGGCAGCTCCGTAGCGGCAACGGGTTGACTATGAGCGTGAGTCTGTGATTTTCTTCTAGGCGGCGAACTCGACGAAGTCTTAGTGGATAAATTAGGGAACGGTTCTCTGGCAGGAACGGGGTTAGCATTTGGGGCAGTGACGGACGGTTTAGGGACCTCCGGAACATTCGTACTTGGTACAGTCACAGGGGGAACCGACGGCGTCTGTGTTACGGCAGGTGAAGTACTGGTATTCTTCACCTCAACTTCGCATACAGTCTTTGCAGTTAGCTGCGCAGAAATATCATCTTTGTTTACGACACGCGGAGTAGTAGTAGAACTAGTAATAGTTGTAGTAACTGCTGGTACTGGTACTGGTGCCGGTGCTGGTGGTTCTTCCATGACTACACTTTTTATTTCATTGCGAGGCTGAAATTCTTTCACGGAAATTTGCAACGGTTTAGACTCTGTTTTTATTGCACACGAGTCTATTTGAGCCACGTTGCTAGGAGTACCTAATGTCGGTTGACTACACAACGCGTTTACTACGTTCGGTATATTCTGTGTAGGCGTAGGCGGCCCGGTATTACACTGACTGTTCGCATCGTTAGTGGAATTTGTTTGGACGTTCGTTAAACTCTGCGTTACGTTCTGAGACGTAGATGTTTCGGGCGCACTTATGGGTACCGAAGAGTCGGAATCGGACTCCTCGGTTGCGACTTTTGCAAGAGTTTTTGCAACACGTGCTGCAAAGTCGGCTGCCAACTCGGCACCGTTATTCTGTAACAATCACCAATTCTACGTGATACACAATGATACGTTGCAGTCGATGGAAGATTCTGCTTGATAACTAAAAACTGGCTCCAAACTCAAATCATAGGTCGACAAATTAAATCAAATTCACTTATAGAAATCGAACTTAAATCAAATATACATTTTTATATCTTATACCCTAAGGGCCATGGTCTGGAGTATAAATATCCAATCGGCAAAAGAAGTGAAAGAAGATATTACATATTCATCGACAAGAATATTCCTCAAAGTAAGACAATATAAAACTTTATTCCTAAGCAAGCATCTGCAATTACGATGAATTAAAAATTTAGTTATTCGAGTTCACTGTATATGGTATTACTAAACCAATAATGGAACGATTTTCATTTATACATAAGGAATTTTTCTTATACTGTGACTTTTGAACAAATTCTAACCCAAAATATTTGAACAGCCATGACTCTAGAGTACAGATATTAATAATATACACAATTGACTAAAAGAGATTACGTTCTATTTGTTTATTCCTTATGAAAGAACAATTTTTCAAGTTAGGTAGCATGATAATCAAAGATTAAATATTCCGTAAAATTTGAAACGTTAAACCCCTTTTAATCAATTTTCGTAATAATCTATTGACACTCACCTGTGGTTGAGGTGTTTCACGATTGCTGGATTCGCCACTTTGGATAGTTTCGTTATCCTTGTAAATTTCATGACTTATATTTTTACCCGTTGTCGGATCTACAATATCCGTAATAGCATTTTGTCCACGTGGTTTTCTAGATTTCATCGTACTGTTCGCCGTACTTGTTGCACCACTGTTATGGCCTGAGTACACATCTTTGAAACGTAAAACATAGAATTATTAAACGCGGTTTACGATCGAAATCATAATTTTAATAATATGAATCAGAATACTATTAACATTAAGGCACATTTTTGCTTGAAGGCATGATTTCGTTGTACAATTGGGAAAATCTTTGTAAATAGTAACACATGTGTATCTAAATACACATATTCCGAACAACCATCTGGCTGTTATAATCGAGAAAACTAAAATATAAAGAAGCACAAGCAATTATTACAAATATATTTACGATCTGATCGAGAAAATTTAAATACACAAAATTTAAAAAAAAATATTATCATGTTTGTCCCGTATATTTCCGTTCAGATAAGGAAGTACTCACCACCATACATTCGATACACATTGTCCACAACATACATAACAAATAACTGAATGGAGAGTGACTGACTGAGAGAACGACTACTTGCACAACCTTCCTCGGCAGTAGCTCGTGAAGAACTGATCGAACTTTGGAAAACTATTGCCGAATTCGGAAATTTACCTGGACTTTACCACAATAGTATAGGGGTAGTCCGTTAGGCAACACGACGGCTTAAGCAACAGGACTGACCATTAACTCGTAAAACTTAAAAACGTCACCTGCCCCCTCAGAGTAATAAATAATCCGTTACGTAGAAATAGGATTATGTTTTCCCTATACCTGCGGACCCAGCGTTCATTGTATTCAATTCTTAAGAATTACATTGTAAAATCGGAAATAATTTTTCGATGAATTGCGAAACATCGTTATAAACATTTATAAACTATATTTTCACGCCTTTGTTAAATTTACTTCAAACTTTCTTCATTTTATCTAGAAAACGGATTTAATGTTGAAAACTGCACAATTCTAATCAAAATAAAATTGGGCGGTTTATACGTTGTACATCGTACTCAACTCCTTTCGTTATTAATTTTACAACTATCATTTGCTTCTCTTCTGTTATATCTTAATGTAAATATTAATGTAAATCAAATTGTTCCTGTTGTCTAACAGTTTTCTATTAGTAAAATTATACATGACATAGGATAACCTCTAATTTTCTTATCCAATACTAATTTTATGAAATGAACTAAAGCTTACCAGTCTGTGAAAGAGAGATACCCATGGGGGGTAGAGGCTGAGACTGTTGCGTAGGTTGCTGAAGCGTACCCTGTGGTACTACTTGGGCTCCTTGGGCACCGGCCAGCGGGCCTGCAACATGTTGTGCCCCACCAGTGACAGCACTTGCACCAGCCCTACTTAAACTTAATGGTGTGTTGGCTGGTTGACCAGCAGGCCAATAAACTGTAAAATAAAACAAATTACATTTATGAATCCCAGTTGTTTAAATTTATATTACTCATTCTATATTACTTACAAGGTTGTGGTGTTGGCGCAGGTGCACCATACCCAAACATATTTTGTGCCGTTAAAAGGGCTGAATGTTGAAATGGTGCGTAATATGATTGATTTTGATGCGTTTGATGTCTCTGTGGTGGACCGGGAAACTAAAAGTATAAAGTTCTTATTACATTTATGTTAATTGATAATGACAATATATGAGTAATGAGATTGGATCAAAAACAAAGTATTTCACAAGAAGATTCAATCATTTCTCGTACAAATAATGCGGAAATGATACTGCCATGTTCTTATAAAACACTTCTTGTGAAATTAACAAAATGAGTGATGCATGATAATAAATATATAAAATCAACAGTACTTAACTACTACCTGAAGGGGTATTTGACTGTTCATGGGGTATACGGACTGCTGATGTGGACCGGGATGAAGATTCGGAACTTGGTACATTGTTCCTGTTTGTACCGGCAAACCAGCTGGATGATATATCGCTGTTGGTTGCCCTCCACCTCCACCTACCCCTGACATCCCTACCACCTGTGCACCAGTACCCCCTTGACCCCTACTGTGATTGATACCTCTCTGTTGTTGAGGTCTAGGACCTGGTTGGTAATAACCCTATCAAACATTACCAAGTAATATTTTTTACATGCAAAATATATTATGATATTCCTGAAAAGGTAGTGAAATTGAAAAGTTATAATACTTTTAGTACAAATTTACGTTTTGTCGCGAAAAAATACCCTAACCGCTTGCGTCGTGGTTGCACGAAAAAGCTAGCGGTCCGATTTAACATTGAAGATCATAAACAAAGAGTCGCAACAAGAAAAGACGTTTAAATAAACGAACAAAATTTTTACAGACTATCTGGTTTAATATATATTATTGTACAAAAACATCTTGGAAAACATACCGAAATTACGTAAGAACTTCGTTGGTATTTACAACGCGGACATGATGTAGAAAATTATTTACTTATTTATCATACATATATACACGGCAGTTTTTTAAAAAAGAAAAAGTTATTAAGTAATCACTTACTTGCGAGGTTGGCCTCGTTTGAGTCGGCCCATATACTTGTGGCAAAGGTTGTGGCTGAGGTTGCAAATGAGCTTGTTTTCCCATTTCCTGCGGCGAGGGGGTATGCACGGGGGGTGTTGTAGTGGGTGCTGGACCCTGCGGCTGTTGTGATTGTACCCCTGGTGCCGGGGCTTGAGGTGGTGGCTGTCCTCCCGCAGGACCTCCTGGTGGTATACCTGCTGCCGATTGCCCGATGGACTGTAAGCCGCCAAGTTGTGGAGGCCCTCTGCCCCCAGGTACTCCTACACTACCCCCTCCCCCACCCACCTGGCCCCCTGGTTGGGTGCCGTAATTTTGTCCAGATACATGAAAGTCTGACCCTGTAAAAAACAAAAATTGTGCTGTTTTAACTTTGCTTCAAAGCCCGCGAAGATGCATGATAAATCACGATCAACGGAATGCGCGAGACGTAACTGCTTTCCGTAAATTTGTTTTCACGTATCTCCTGTTGTTCCTGTAGCAGCTGTTTTAAATCTGTTTTTCTCGAGTAACTTTAATATTCGTTGATACATGTAACATATATTTTTGTAATTTTAGAAAATAAAAAATTTAGTTTATATTACATCATCAAATTTCATCGATTGATCCGGTACACGTTCTACTAGTTACCATACTATGCTAGATTCATACTTTTAAGATAATGATTCGATTGCATAAGGAATATTTCGCAGATTCTGAAAACGAAGCTATTCGAAAATTTCGATTTTCCATTTTGCGAATCAAGTATAAATACATGGTTTTTCACTTCGTGATAAAATAGATGATTTACTGAAAATACGAAACCTTTATAGAAGATTTTTATAGAATATTGCAAACAGATCAGTATAGTGTGAACCGGAATTCACTGCTAGAATGGTGTGATCAATGTTTACATAACACTTTCCATATTTTCGTGTGCATCAATACAGGTGGTTACAATAAATTCAATCAGAGTCCATGCCCGCACAATTAATTGGTAGTACTACATAATGCAGTGTAACATACCAAGTAACGGAAACTAAAGGCATGAAAAGAAACTAAATTTAAAAATATCTCAGTAGAAACCATTTGCAGGTGGTATAGAATGTAGGAATTTCGATATTTGAATTTCCATGAATTACCACACTCTGCACATTCATTTAAAAATGTTTAAAACATCGTGTAATTTGGAATGTTCAGTTCGAATAACGAACCGTATTGACGTTGTTACACCCGTGGTAACTAGAAAATTTCTTATTAAAATAGACACATTCTTAACTACCATCTTTTAATTACTTCGTAACGTACGCATCTATTTACGCAGGAAAATTCCGTAAATCATCTTGGAAAATATTTAAAAAATAGCTCCCGTGATATCATCACATTCGCATATGTACGATATTGCCTTGCCGTACTGCACTCGCCATTCTGTCGTTAAACGAATTACTCGTGAAAGCGATTACGCGTGGAACTGCAAGACATCGCTTGACACGTCGTCGTCGTCGTCGTCGTTTATCGAGATACAACACGCCTAATTCCAACGTAATAATACGGTGTCACGTATGCCGTTTTCGGAAATATGGCGCAAAATACCTGATGAACATACCGTACCAAGAGACATAGACAAATTTCACCAAACGAGGAGAGTGTTTCACCACATGCCACGAAACTTGCCACGAGAGAATACGCTAGGACGTATACCTACGGATAGGAGAACGAAAAAATATGGATACTTCTTCCCTCACCGTTGATTATTTCACGCAAAGCTGTTTCTCGTATTTCCTTGCACGAACACACGTCACGCGTATTTACTGGATCGTAACGTTACAACGGAAGAACGGTGATGTGACAGTAAGGTTCGGACGTGAGCAAAGGAACCGACAAGACGGCCTCGCGAACGGCCATCTTTGCACATGTGGGCAGGGGCCGGAGCAGTGCTGCTATCTGTGGTCCCGCGAGTGCATTGATTGCTACGAAAGGGGGGCGAGGCCGGGACTCTGCCACCCAGCCTCGCAACTACCTACGACGGGAACTACGGAAATTCTACCAACACGTACCGCGAATATTAGTTCTCCTTTCTCATTTCCACTTCCATTCATTCTCATTGTGTGGCACGATAATATTATGATGATCTGGCAGCATTATCAAAAATCAGTTGCATAACACTGCTCTAATACGAAGAAGGAAAGTCGCAGCAATCATGTGCGTTTCGAGGCATTTATGAGACGATATTGCAACGCAGAAGAAGGAGATAAACCTTTTGTTCTGTAACACGGATATTTGGACATGACAGTTCATTCGGCAGAATTTCGAAAAACAGATTTTATTCGATTATTGTTTCAATTAAGTTTTCATGAAGAAAAATGAAAGACGCATTTAAAAAAAGACATCACTTCCGGTGATGAGTAACGTAGTGCTATATCTTTCCTTTCTCCGCTCTTTTAAATTTCTCTACCTTATTGAGAAATTTCTTTTGTACTGTTCTTAGAATACCGGAAATTAAAATAAATATGTTCATTGGGGATCACAAGATAAGCGATCCTATACTGGATGTAGCAAAAAGAAATATAACTTAGAAAGAAGTGTGTGCTATACGCATAAGGAGATAATGCGTGATGAAAGGAGAAGTGAGGTTAGAATGGTCACATACAAGCCACGTGGCGACCAACACATACATTGCATCGCTAAAGCGATAACCATAGAAATACGATCCTTGGGCACTGTAATAAGATCGTTGGGAAGGTAAAACTCCGCCATTATTAGTGTGCCCATTTCATTACTTGCAATTCGTAGTTTTGCTTTTCGTATGCTATCGATTGTGAACGTGAACAAACTCATATCAGCAATTTTAGACATAAACATAGCAGGGAAAATTCAGCTAATGTTTCTGTCAACATTTCATCAACTAATACCACTGGAAGACTTAAATTTGAAGCATTTAAAATCGCTTATGACTAAAATGAAATTTTGATTCGAAATAAAATTCGATTATAAGTTTCGATTCCACGAGCTTTAAGTTTATACATTAATAACTGAATGACAATCCTTAATGCTAAAAAATATGTATATACTGTAAATAGCGAAGATCAGAATAAGATTTGTTTAAAAAAACACCAAAAAAAGTGTATAAAAATTTTACGTAGTCTAAACGAACAGGTAAAATAACTGTGTTGCACATGCGCGCTAACTTCCGCAACTGGCTACGCTGCTAGTACGACCATGTTGGCAATTCGCACATCTTTGTTGAATATGACACAATGGATAGTTGTGTCAGATTAAAGTATCTGATAATGTTACAGTTAATCTTAAAAACAAGATAAATAAAAATAGGGATAGCAGTATGAAATTTTACAGAGTGACAATATATTTGTCTTACACCCGTCATAGTATACATTAAAATTATGTCATGTATTGAATAATGTAGTAAAGGGGCAAGTTAATTATAGGATCGAAGTAATGGTAACCGGAATAGCTTCAATAATATGTGTACATCCTCGAAGGAGACAAAACGATGGACAGGTTGGCCAGGTCCTAACGAAACACGTCGTGCACTACGAAAGGATCGAACATACCTTCGCAAATGTACAAGGTGGAAAGCATTTTATCGATTGACCTATATCGCGAATTGTCTAGAATGCCACCCAGGGGCGCTAAGGACTAACCTAAATAGCACGCTGTCCGATATATCGATGCTAAATTTAATAGTAAATCATAGTTGTCAGATATAAATACACTGTCCTTTAATAGTATTCGGATTTAATATGACACATAACGTTTGTTATGAAAAATGACGTCTTGCATGTGAAGAATATAAATCAATATTCATAAAAAAGTATGTACAAGATCTAATATGTATTAAATAAGAAAAACTGGCATAAAAGGACTGGAATTGGTCATGCTTAAATTTCGTCGTTTTGCAAAACATCCAGACTGATGATTTACTATACCCCATAATAAAATAGGATTATTGAACTTGTTATTTTCGTCATGATATTCTGTATTTACCGAGGTTCAATGCGTTGCCGCAAATAGAAGCAAATGATTCGACATCCTACAAACAGAACACCAGGTCAGATTAACTACCTTCAGTGTTCTCTGAAATAACGGGCTTGATGGTATATGCATATATCTGCCTTTATATGCACAGATTCATGATGTATGTACATCATTACAACAAATTATGGATTAAAATAAATTATACTCATTGGAATAAAAGGTAGAAGGACAGATAATTTTCATATCGGTGTAAATTAAAAAAAAAGTTCAATGATATAACACACGAAATAAAATAGAAAATTGGAAACAAAATAAACGATGCTTCCATTGGTCACGAGTCCGTATGTCCATAATGGAGCGAATGAAGTGATAATTCTTTCGAATATATACATGCACGTTCATAAATAAAATGATACCCGAAGATAACTAACTTCAACTAACTATTCCGTATCGTATTAAAATGTTCAAAAGATGTATTATGTCAATAATACACGTCTGCTATTTTATTGTTTCCTGGAAGATTAACTGAACAGACGAATATTTAAAATTTTATTCAACCTGCGCGAATGTGAAAGCGATTGTTCGTTGCATCAAAATGTTTTCTTAAATAGTATAAATAGAATGAAGATAAATGTAGTCAATTGGATATGGAAGCCCCCGGGAGGTTACACTTCATCTTTCATGATTGCTATATCACGCAAAATAAAGGAGAATTTAATGTTCAAAACATTAAGTCACTTAGAATGTTCAAGATATGAAAATGAAGATTACTTCGAAATAAAGTACTGTTATTTAATGGGATTATTCCGAAAAAATATGCAATCACTAACATCTCTAAAGTAACTTTGTAAGTTTTACGAAGATGAATTCGAAGCACTCAATCTGATGTCTACCAAACGTTGATATTCGTCAGCAGTACATATACAAAACGAAAATTATCTCTTCCATGATTCTACTTATCTACTGCCCATTGTCATCGACCGATAAAGTATGACTGGTATTTATTCCCTAAATTCAAGTTTCGAAATACCACGAAACCCAACAATTTCCGAACGTGGTAATGAAACGTGGTAATGTGTGTTGTACGCATGTATACCAGAGCTCATGTATAAATCGGCTATTATTTTATTTCCATCGAAGCAACAAACATGTCCAAACCATTCTTATATCCAGCCTAAAAATCGTCGACGAAACACGTCGGTTGTTTGCGTTCCCTTTGTTTTTTTTTATCTTACTTACTCGCGTTCGCAGTGACGACCCGATACTGCGGTGGTGCTTGCTGATGTTGAGTTTGTTGTTGTTGCTGTTGCGGATGACTCAGGTGGTTGATATTGACGGTCAGTTGATGATGGCTCAGCTGATGATTCAGGTGCGGACTCGGCGAGGGTGGTGGCTGATGGGCCGGATGCACGTGGTGATTGTGAGCTGGTTGGGGATTCTGGGGATGGGGCGCCGAGATATGATGAGGATGATGGGGACCTGCACAGTGTGGCAGGAGACAGTGCATAGGTCCTACACCTACGGCAACACCCACTGCGCCCTCCTTCGAGACGCCATATCTTGAAACCATTCTTCCTGATGGAGCTTTTCCTCTTGTTCGGATTTAGTGGCACGCCTTCGTCGAAACAGTTGGTTAAACAGTGATAGAGAGTAGGCCCGTCGATAGCTTCGAGGAAATGATTTTAAACAATGGGCATATTCCAAGTTTCAGGATGAATTGTTAGAAATTGAATGTTGCAGGTAGACATGAATATATTTCGCGAATTCTGTTGTTGAGGGTGACCTTTTTTTTGTGTTTTGTTTTATAAAACTTATTTTCTTCCAAGTATCCGCATTGATGCTATAACTAAATTGCCGCGTGACTGTAAAAGCACGTTGTTTCGGCGTGAAAAATAAATCGTTTTGACGAGCTCAAAGCTATTGACAGCTTTAGTGCATGTAAAAAGAGACAACGGTGCCAAGTGCAAAAGGCTCATCGATATTTAACCAACACTACCTTCGTTGTCCACGGGTATCTCAATCGGCAATGTTGTACCATGATGTCATCGTCTACTACTTGATCGACAATGCAACAAAGGGCCTTATGATCAAAGCTTGTTTATCATAATAGTTTGGTTGCGTTTTATAGTTGGTGTTATACGTATTGGTTACTGGCAGTTTTATTAATATTTCTCATATCACTTATGGAAAATTCTTTTATGTTGCTTAACAATCTTGCTCGTGTTCTGTTTTTTTCTTCTTTTGTTTGTTCGAGCTATATTTGCTCCTCCAGTTTCCTCTTCGTTGGTTCGTTATTGTTACTTCGTAATGTAATTATTAAGTTTCGTGACGCGTTTAACGTCGATGAACATTTTTTCCTGTTCGAATCGTGATTATCTTGCGATTCGAAGAATGCAGGTTAAATGTGTTGAGGCGTGCCAATAATTTCGAAGATGCAAAATTTTATATCAGACTTTGTGTATTATAACGAAAAAAAAGAAAGTATCTCGTTGAACATTACTGGGACGACCGATCGATAGTCATCGAATTTTCCTGCCTCAAACGCGTTTTATACACAAAGTGTCTATACACGTGATGATCCGAAAACAACATTTTCACGGGACACTTACGAAATAACGTGAATCGCTTTACTCTCCGCATAAATTGCACAATTTTTCCAAGCACAGCGTTTCGTTTCAAATTTTAATTTTCTGATTGAAAATATCGCGTCACCATATTGTCTCGTTCGGATATACGCAATCCTTTTTGACGTAGCATTCCCGCATACAACTGTCAAAACTTGTCACCGCCGGAGATGCACGAAGGTGGGAGACACGCTGAAATGAACGGACTATCGTACCTTGTCCATGGCAAAATCGATATTTAAGGCTCGACCGGCGTCTCCCTCTTCGCACCGCCCACTCCCGCCACAGAAAACTTCGTATTCACACAGCACATACAGAGGTTATGTCCACCGCACAAGAGCAGCTTGTACGGCACGCAAATTGTAACACCACGCGAATTCGTTTTATCAGGGTGATCTTCCACCGATTTTTATTCCTTGCTCACGTTTCGCTGTCGAGACTTCGCTGGCAGTCTCGAGACTGCTGATGATCGGAGGTATTCGGCCGCGTGCCGAAAAGTACCGAGTCCCGTTCTATGTACGTTCCCTCTGTATAGAGATTTACGAACACGATGAAAAAAAAGAAGAATATAAAACGCTGTGGGCAATGGAACGACACGCACACGACCAATGACACTTATTAAAATTCGCCGACAAGCACCATGGAAATCCAGAAAATGTTCCTGGTAGCCGACAAAGGTTACCCAATTGGAACGGCGGAATCGAAACGGCGTCAAGTCGGTTCCCAGTCGCGCGCTAACGACTCACGGATATACCACGAGGTGGTCCACACGAATTCCCACTTTTCGGAGACTATGTTCCGCGGGATACTATCACGCAAATTCTCACGTGTGTTCAATGTACACGCTTGTATCTCAGAATCGTACTGGCTCAGAGAAGGGAGAGGTGTGTAAAATGAACGAAGACGTGAAGACGAGCGTACCCTTTTGCAAGGGACGCGACGTAGACTGATGCAGGCCAGTCCTTCTCGCACCACCTACGAATCGCGACCTGTGGCCCCCTACCCGCTCCGGTCTGCAACTAAGGAACATCAGGACCGTGCGTTCGTTTCACAAGTGCCCCTCCTACTTTACTATATCAGTAAATTTAACACCTTCCAAACATATCTTTAGACGTTATATTTTATTCGCCCTTTATAGTAGCAAAATTTTTTTAAAAACAGAATACATCCATAGTTAACAATTCACTACATTTAAATTATTATAAATTAATATATGATTCTGAGACAACTTTTATACAATGGAACTTGTGTGTTTGAAACAGAGTTTCCATCATGTACGTAAAATGTAAATTAAGAAAGTGATCGTATTTAAATTGATAATAGTTGGAGAAAATGGAGGTTATACATCATGAGTATTACAGATACGCTCCTGAAAAGTGCTCAACGCCAACCCACACATAACGAGTCGAAGGTACGGCGCCGCGTGCGCAGACCAGTGGACAAAAGTGCACAGCTATGCGCATGCGTAATGGACGTCGACATAGCAGACCCTTCAACTCGCGTGAATGCAGTAGGCGCAGCCCCACGGAACTCGAGGGTAAGGTAACGTGCAGCCTTGTGCATGCGCGTCTACACTTTATTCGACATAACTTTCCTACGGGATGTCACACCCGCCTATTTGCACGTAACACCACTGTCAAAACAGATTGTGAAGAATCGCACTATTTCGGACAAAATTTCTGAATTTACGCCGTTCTAACAAATGCGTCTTCCCGATTTGCAAATTTTATATATTAGCAATTGTACTTGAAAACGTATTAAATCGTTACATTATCATTACGTTATTGAAAGCATTGACTTATTGTTACGATAACAAAATCACGATTATAAATACATATAAGGGTTTACTAAAAGATTAGACTTCGGTTAAGCAAGGAAATCGAGTATAAACTTAATCTATATTCGATAAATGTTGATAGATTAAACAACCGTAATTGAGAATCAATCATATCGTCGTCCCCGGACAACGAAAAGATAAACGAGACATGAATCCACAAGTATAAATCAATGACAACTTGATCAACACCGTCACTTTCAACCTCTAACGACAAAGACGACCGAGTGATTCACTTACTCCTATATAAGCAAAATATTATCGCAGCAGTAATGTGGACCTTTACAAACAAGATGTTATGATAGCCATAATAATGAAATTCCACGAATATTTTCATTTCTGAAATTAAGCTCCATTAAGTAAATATAGAATATAATCATGCGAAAGCATGTTTTAAATAATTAAATTCCCCATTTGCATAGAATGTGAACAGAAGATTGTTCGTGTGATACTGAAATACCCCAAGATTATAAACATTGTTAATTTTATACTTTTTTACGGCATTCATTAATCGATATGAATCACGGACGAATAGATTGGTATTATTGCGTGTAGCATTAAGAAAATTCTAGTTAAATATATGCAAAAAAGACAAATATGCTGAAACACGTGATATTACTTGACGCACCGGAATCTAATCAAAAGTCTGCAATAGTGGAGTGTCAATGTATAATCTACATACATCAATGTAGGTACGTCCCTGACAGTGAGACCGGCCATTGAAAAGCTTAGATGTGACCCGTCGACAGAAGATTATCAGTAACAGCAGGGTGCCTGTTATCTCTTCCAAGTCTGGCCTACAGTGTTCAGGGACGGTCCTGGATGGCCCTTATGCAAATTGTGTCTCCCAATTAAGAACAAATTTCCATGAAAGAAATTTATTTTGTTAATCTTTATTAAAACTTCGTGTGTGGAACATTTAATATGTAATACTTAATAACATTTTCGTTTAGTCTCACCTTAGAGAACTGTAACGATTAATACGTGACGTTCGAAACACCGGTATACATATACGTTGCCGTCCGACAAATCCTAAATTTGATATATTTTAAGGTAATGAAGTATTATACATTTGACAAGTTACAAAGAATGAAAAAAAAGGCCTTTAAAACCTGTAACTACAGTTGAGGGTCAGGTCAAAGTTACTGTAACTTCAATCTGGCGCCACTGTGCATAGTATGAATGAAAGCGCAATGGCGTAGCAATGAAGTCATTGGCATCGATGACAAAATGAATTATGATCCTCGTGTATCTTCAGATTGGTAATTAAGGACGTTGTAGAATCTTATTAACAATTTTTCTCACATACATTCATAACTTTCCGCTCCCAATAAACGAATAAATAAATTACAATCGGTACTTGTCCTATTTATATTGAATATACATCCGTAGAGCATATAGGAAACTATGTTTAGCCACACATTGTAACGTTAATATCATCTACGATATGCCCGTCAATAAAATTAATCTGGTGGAGAGCGCAGTCTAATGTAATTTGTGTGAAACAAGGGCAATTAAACGAGTCACATAGTGTATGAAATCGAAACCGAACAGCGGTACAGATGAACGTGAACGGTTTTCTGTTTCCGTCAAGAGAAGTCGACATTTCTCAAGAACAATTGAGACTGCGAACGAACAGAGGAAGGAAGAAACTGGAAGTCACGAAGACGTACGACGCGTGGGCGAAGATGCACGAGCGCGTGGGTGAAGAAGCACGAAAACCGTGTTCCACAGCTTCGTCGCGACGAAGAGCAGATCTCCGCGAATCGTATGTATGGGTTAGGTAGGTAACCCAGTTTTGCCGGTGCACCAGGCCAGGCTGCAGTACCGCCGTTAGCCGATCGATACCTATATGCACCCGGCGCTGCCCACAGCCTAGATTCACGATTCACTCGTCTAGGATAACTACGAGAAGGGGATTTGCGTGACCCACATCTCGGGAGGAAGTACTAGAAAAATTACACGATAGATCAGATTTTAAAGTTTGCACGTCAAGGATAAACACTATCAACGAACAATTTTTGTGTTTCCTTTTGTTATCCGCGCGCTAAGGACAAGCATTCGCACTGTCAGTCTTAATTATCAGTCTTATCGCGGTCGGAATTCAATATGGACAATTATTAAAATTTTGAAATTCTTACGCAATAACTGGTGACAAGGAATTTACGTTGCTCGATAGTATGTTAATTAGAGAATACGTGTTTCGTTCTAGATATTGTGTGGCCTCTTATTTGCAGCATTGAGTGACAGGAATTCATTAATCGAATTCCTTCTTACAGCAGTTAATTATTAATAGATTGTTAAGAAAAATATGTGACTCTTTAACCGTTAGCAAATACCTTCACATTTTGCTTAAAGGTATGGCGTATCTGTCCAAATAGTATGCATGCTCTTTGACTGTATTTTCGAGGGAAGGGTGGAGCCCTAACTTAAGGCAAGGGGGACGGGGGTAAGGGGACGAATACGTCTGGCCGTCTGGATGGGAGAGAAACCGAAGATTTCAGGGGTGAGAAATAAGCTTGTGCGTCTTTGACGGACAAAACTTTTGCGACAGGGTAAAAGAAAAACGAAAAGAGGAGGTAAACCTGTAACCTCGGGCAACCTTCGGTTGTCGAGTGCGTACATTTCGCCCAGACGGTACGCAGTAGTTCAAAGTCCCCCGGCAAAACAACGTCTAATGACTTATAGCTACCGACAGAATGTACGTTCGTCCTTTCCCATCGTTTAATGATATACACATTCACATAGAAGAGATAATTCTTCAAAATAAATAATGACACATTCAGTCCTCAATTCTTACGTCAATCAAATACAACGGTAAGGAAATTTGGTAATTTAAATATCATTATCGTCTCCAAAATAATACGAATTCAATCTAAAATTCATACAAAATAAAAGCAGCGAGAGTAACATTCACTCACCGACAACCAACGACACAACAGATATACCGGTCGCTCTCGATTTCTAAACATGATTTTTCTCCAAGCTAGGTATTACATTGTATTTACAGGAAAATCTCTAGAACACAGGCCTCCGCAAGGTGATCGTTAAAAAGTAGGAAGACAGGAGAAAGAACAGGGGGGAGGGGAGAAAAAAGTGGACAGAAGGTGCGC
Source organism: Mimumesa dahlbomi (assembly GCA_917499265.3). Lineage (NCBI taxonomy): Eukaryota > Metazoa > Arthropoda > Insecta > Hymenoptera > Crabronidae > Mimumesa > Mimumesa dahlbomi. Next base: position 1,849,499 of record OU824113.1, on the reverse strand, counting down.
ACGAACCGTACAAGTCGATTTCCAGGGGTCTTTGAGCCCTCGAGCCGTTGACCTTGGAAAGGTAGCATGGAGACCTCGTGGTGTCGAGCAGTAGTACTCTCCTCTCTGTACGTGGGCGTTCGGTAGGACGTTACAAGCCTGCGAGAGGAAAGAGGCCGGTCGAGACGCAGCACAGTACAGAAAAGGGGGGGAGGGGGAGGGTTAACACGGGGCAACGAATGTCTGGATAGAGAGTCTCCGTGAAGGGAGGGTCGATATTTACAGCCCTTCTCCCTTTCCTCCCTTCCCTGCCGGTACCTCTCGGGCAACGACCTACCACCCTTGCGTATTTTCTCATCTCACTTTTGTACCCCCCTTTACCCTCTATTTCGTGTATTCGTTCATTCCCGTTTTTGCCTCTCTCCCGTCGTCCTTTCGGCCCCTATGCCGCACATTATTGCGTCCTAACCCTGAAACGACCTAAAGCGGGCGAGACGTCTAACCGTTGACGACGGCACCCTGGGTCAAGAGTTCAGACCCGACACTGGCTTTCGGTGGTATACGCATTTTATGCGAACGTGATATAGTAGGGGTATGTCAGCTTTTATCTGTCTGGCCTTAATCTTCCACGGTATAGATACGTTATTGGAATTCGTATAGATTAAGTGGTACACAGTGAAGAATTAAGCTATTTCTTTCATTCCTGTTAATATGAGGAATGAATTGACGTGAAAGCCAATCTGACTGCTGTTAAATATGTGATGTATCAGTTAATTAAATAGCAAATACCGAAACGGGGATTCTATTAACATATCTGTTCTTAGAACTTACAAGTAACATTTCGTGCGGACACGCATAATGACGTATGTTCTGATATATGCAATGTTAAAAAACTTTAAAGCCAATCGTAATATTACACTGCCATCTGCGAATAGGACGTTGTATTCTGTCTCGCGAACTCGGTCGGTAAGCCGGATATGCAACGAATTACATGTAATTATCGTGCAATAACCAATATGTCATTCACAATACTTTACTTTGTCGATTGTCTGCAGTCTATACTTACATAATTTTATTTGAATAAAATAATTTTAAATGAACTTTTTGCATCCTTCACTCTGATAAACAAATGTTTGTGCGATCATGCCATGCCGTTTTAAAATTTACATATTCAGAAAGATCATTGATTTCCTTTGGACATTACAAACATGCCGAGGATCTTATAAACAATGTTTTTCACTATTATTTAAACAAAATACTATTTAAAATACCAGTTAAAAATTTCAAGTTAATATACGATGCTGTAATTCAAATTAAAGCTTTGTATCGAAATGAAATGATAAACATATTTATGATGTCATATCAGTATCCCGGAGGATCATATATGCATCCTATCATTAAAAAATCGGGATTATACACTACACATACACAGTACACCATGTTATACGTTTATGCAGAATGAGGCCAAAGCGGAAGTGGCAATTCTACTGACTGACCTGATAACATCCGTTCCGCATTGGCGCGTGGTTACGCAGCACGTGCTGTTTTTTGTTCATATCAGTGTCTAATGAAAAATTTAATAAAAAAAAACAATGAATTAAGCCTTATAAAATACACCAAACTACAAAATTATCCAAACAATCTACCAACGAATAAAGAAATGAGCTTTGATTACCAAACAGCGTCCGCTATTTGTTACGTGCAAATTTTAAAGAATCTGCTTAATTACATGTACAGCAAGTACAACATTTTCATATCTCACGAGTTTAATATATATAATACTATAAATTATTTGTATCTTTTGAGACTGATCAGAAAAGAAATAATAGTCCCATTGGAATGATTAATATTTCGATAACCATTTACATTTCTTACACAACTGTACTATGTTATCACCCTGTTTCTGCACAGTAATGATGAAGCACAGGTTGTCTAATAATAAGCTACACAACAAAAGACGTACACATGTCTGATCGTCATTTTCATGTCACGACGAGTGTAACGAACGCAAGTATTATGACTTCTGACGAAGGGCATTTATGGCAAGTGTCGTGGATTAAACCAGACTTACATTTCCAACTTTATCAACTAGTTGTTTACACTTTTTCTTTTTTTCTTTGTTCAAGTGTATAAATACATGGAGATTGTACATAAATCTTTTATGCAATGTTGCTCAGTAGTCAGTTCATCTACAGTCAAATAAAGTTTATAGAGATTTCTCTCTTTTTTAGTACCAATTTTAAAACTCTTGGACATTACACTGCAATGCACCATTTCAGCTGTAACGTTCGGTAACACGACGCTTTTGGCAGCACAATATGTATGTGACACAATTAAACATTTACGAAAACAAGAGTCCCTCGTTATTTAGAGAGATTTTTAACAAATGTTTAACAGCTTGGCTTTGAAAATTGAATAAAAATCATTTGGACAAGTTTTAAGCACACAAATATTTAGAAAGGTGAACAAAATTGTTAAGAAATAATAGTGAGATAAATGATATTTCTACAAATCTTTCGCATCAATTATTAACAATTGTGCCCACTACAGATTCGGTGAAATCAAAATCATTATATTGATATTATATCCAGAGAACATAACATCTTAACACAAAATATTTTCTATCCACCGTTTATATAGGAAGGTAAAAAAATGATTCGGCCATGCGTAAAAGTACACTTTCTACCAGGAACTGTTCAGAACCTAGTTCACTTGAATGACCAGTACTATATGCACGCGTTAAATGTCACAATGCTAAAATATACGACTTATACACAATCAGTAATCCACGTAACATGAAATTACTTTCATAAATCGGAATAATATTTTCATGGTATCACAAACGACGCTTCAATCGGTATTCTTATTTAAATGTGTTTAACTTTCAACACGTTTCAAAATTTTATACTTCGTGAATAAAAATTTTCTAAGATTTTAAAAGACGTATTTTTGCATTCAGAGTATGGAGTATGAGCCCTTTGCGATAAAAGAACCGACTTTAACTTTGTACTACATTGCAACAAAAGAAATAAAGTTCTATAATAGGGGCCGATGTTCGCATTTTGGGTCATAGATTTGTATCGCATTGTTAACAAGGTCGCGTGAATGAAATTAGTTCTACACTGATCTGAACCCCCTTTATAAATAAACTAACGTCACTTCAAGAAACAGACTTTTCAAAAAGCAGTTAGAATTATACAATATATTTATTCTAAATGCTACTGAAATATTGACGAAAAACAAAGTAGAAAATTTTAAAAAATAGACAACTAATTGTAAAACCAATTAATTGATGGTATTTTAAATTTTTATAATTCCATGTCACAAATACATTTTCCCCTGAATTTGTGAAACAATATTAATGTTAATTTTAACATTATTCAAAGGTTAATGCGAGAATAGACAGTTTTCCAGATCGTGCGGAATGGAATCTTAAAATCTTCCTACAAGAAATGAAAATATATTACTGAAAAAACAAGAAAGGTACGGTTAGTTTCACCCCGGATGTTCATTGGCCTCCTTCTCAAGCAAACGGCCTTGCCAGGAATGCACATTTTCTGCCGGTTCTCCGTTTACTTTGACTTCGATTCGAACGGATGTACGAACAACTCCTATCCTTCCTATAGCAATCATGATCGCGTTTCAGTCAAGATCAACATTATCATTGCCGTCGTCAGCTTTATTATGCAAACTATGTATTGTTATTACTTATTTAGTTACCAGATTATCAACCGTCTGTTACCGCAGATTTATAGCCGTTCAGTTCAATATTATGTAATGTCAGATAAGTGCGAAATAAACACACTGACATTTAAGTTTCACATCGGACAATTATCTTATAGCCGCATTAATAGTAAAATAAATAAAAGATTTAATACTGTTCAGAAATTTGAAGAATTCCTCGTGACCGTACACAAGGGGCAGAATTGTAAATGTCGATTGATGCGTAAAGCCAGAAGCAGTTTGTCAGTTTGAAGCTAGTGAAATTAACGTGTAATAACTATTATTATTCTGAATTCATTATACGTGAAACGGAAAGAGAAAGGAAAGTTGTGGTGCCGGATCGACGAAAGTAGCGAAATAACTAGTTTACGTATCAAAGAATGCTACGAAACGTGATTACTGATAGTAATGGATGCTGATAATCAATATATAATGATATTCTATACTTGAATTTCAAGACATCGATGCATCAATTTAATTAAACCCTACATACGATGATGCATTCATTATCGCTAGAAGATTCCGCGTAGACTTGTCCATTCTATTTGAATGTTTTAAGCAGAAACAAACTGATGTTACCGAAAAAATATATCAAATTATGCCATGCGTTTCAAACGCACACGGATTTACAGGATAAACGAGTGACCTGAAATCCACATAAGATCCGATGCAGAGCTGGGTTTCCAGGTTGAATTACGGACCGTGCTTTGAAGAAAGAACATTACTATAGCACAATACGATATTCTATTCTACTAAACAAATATAGAATACATCAAAAGCATTTGAATACATTTCTGCAGATATTCGAAAGTAAAATTTGTAAATAAAATGGTTGCGCGTCTACCTAATTCCTATCGCGAACTTATAAATTGGATTTTGTAGATAACAATATAACAAAAAGGATCGAAATATGAGGCGCATCAAAAGGGACAAATTTTTAGTATTGCCGTGCTCAAGCTTATTGGTGGTCCTGTACATTATGCAATTCTATCCGCGATGGCCTCTACGATGAGCAGATATTACTCAACGAGACGACGAGTCTTTTGAAACCTTGACAAACGGAGAGAAGTTTTAATTTAACTAAAATATGACATTCTCTAACGAAAAAAAATAGGGAATGTATATTAATCTCAAACTATTTGTATTCTAAAGATGGACTAATTGTTATTAATTTTATATAAACATTACTGTAGCAGAATTAATTTGTAATTGTGTTTATATATATAATGTATAACATAATATCTTTTATTTATGTAAATCTCCTATCATCATTTAATGCCGGTTACTTAAGTTTATTCCAGATTAAAGATATTTACACAAGAATAAAAATTCAATGTGTGTTTTTCATGTGCGTAATACATACGTAATGCGTAATGGGCCATCCTAAGGCACTATCGGCATTTTGATATATCATAAAATTCTCCTATTGATACCATGCATGTGACATACCGACTTCAAATCGTCATCCATCGAATGATTACAGACATATGCGACATCTTCCGAAATACTTAAAAACTACTGATTTATTCTGCACATTTATCCGCTTTACAACGCACCTGTTCATTAAGACAGATTTTACAACAATTAACGGGTTTGAAAACATGGCAAATAAAACAGCATATGTAATAACGAGAGGTCTTAGTAGAAGTTGTTCAAAATATGGTTCGAACGTATTCAGCGTATTCAGATGAGCTCGGTACGTAAAAACACGAAACCAAGTGAAACTACGAACTCTGACAAGAACATCAGATTTACGCGTGAAACATACGGACAGTATGGAAAACATTTCTCCTCCCACAGAAAACACGGCTGCCGCAAACACAACGTGACATTCAACTTACCTATCACCGTGGACATTTCCGCCGTATGTGCCGTTTTTCGTCTGGCTCAAATCCTTTGGTGATCGTAAATGTTATTGGTGATATGAAGCCGCGAAGATTGGACGCATTTTTATCGGCGTGATTACCCACCAGCAATTCTATTCACTTTTATTCCCGGCATACGAAGGCAACGCACGTTAGTGATTTGACTCCCCAAGAGAAACGGATCATACGTACGTACATGCGCGGCTTTAAAAAAAAATCAGCGACGACTATCCGACCGAACTAACACTCCTCGTGCTTCGCAAACGAAAAGACCGCTCGTCGAAATTATATAACCTCCACGGCAGCAAGACGATATGCTGCTACTCTCAAGACGATGTTTTCGAACGAGTTAGTAACAACGCGGACCAGCGATGCTACTGCTACTGCTTACTACCACTACTGTCATCGACTGCTCTTTTGATAACCAACTTTTCAATACCGTCTCAACGGTAATAAGATAAATCTTTTTTCATCGACGAGCAAGACCGTAAATACCTCATTCTACATTTCAAACTATGCTGTACCGATTACAAGAGAGTTCCGGTGAGAACACATTCCGTTATTTTGATTCAGTTACACTCGACACGAGGTTCATCAACCATATGTTCCTAGGAAAGATAACGTTCTAGCGTAGTACACAAATAGCACGATTTATTTACCGATGAAAATCGACATGTGCGAAATGACCAACAAAAAGTTCTTGTGTATAGAAATATACGTATGTATTTAAATAATAAATATGCGCTTGTAACCATAAAATATTTGCGAACATATGCGCGCACGTATATTTATATATGTATACAAAATTAATATTATATCAAAGAAATAAGAAATATGAAAAATGCCTTCCTAAAAGATACTTTGGACCACGAAAATACGCGTCAGTGTTGAGGATTATGCCTCGAAGAAGAAATGATGTCGGTTTAAAGTATACCGCACTCGATTCCCCTAAGTTTTTGTAAATTTTCCTAACACTTGCAACGATATTATAACTGATTGTCTTCACCATGAGATAAATGAGGAAGAAAGAGAGGGAGGAGCGAGAAACGTGTGTACCTTGTGGCTTGATTGCCACATGTACACGGACTACGCGCCATGACCAACCGAAGCTGATACTCGGTCATTTTCGGATTCATTCGTCTCGTTAGCCGTGTCGCTTCGTTCTATCCTATTCTGTTGCACTTCTGTCTTCGACATGTTTACCTGTGCTTTTCTTTTTGCATATTTCTTTGCAGATCCTTTCACATGACCTATATATCAATTCCTTTAACTACGGTTTAAATGTGTCTGTTAAATTTTCCTTGGTGTGTACCTTAATTTACTTGTACGAAACTGCGGAACCCTCCGCAAATCAACAGTTTGCTGACCCCCCCCCCCCCACGCACCTTCTTTTGTCTTCCTCTTTTAATGTCTATTATACGCTGATTCTGCGAACGAATAGGCATTCAAAATCGAAACACTTTTTCTACTGCGAAACAATTGGTAGGAGGGTGCTACAGACAATAGAGAACTATGATGTTGAAAATGATTAATATCGATGACAGAAAGGTTAATGAATGCAAAAGGACTATTGATTATAATAACAGGATTTTATAATGCCATATATCACCGAAAAATGCGGATGAAGATCGAATAATATTTCAGATTAGTGGACACCGAAATATACTCATAGAAAAAATAGAAAATACGCCGATGTCATAATGTGACGTAATCTTTTCATGGAGTAGAGCTTTTATATACATCTGTCGTATAATTTTCGTATATAGTACTGAAGTAATAATAGCATTATGGAATGATAAATTGAATTGCAAGAAAGATGTTCCTAACATTTTGGCGAATATCAAAGATTTTAAACGTTAGCATACACTCATTCTTGTATATTGCGAAACAAAAGAAAACATTATTATTTAAATTCGGATATTTCAGTCGATCGTAAAACTGGCATAATTACAACGTCTGTTCCGTGGCTTCCATAATTTCATTAACGTGGTTTCCTTATGTTTGTTCAGCGATCGGCTATACATATTTTTTATGTGTCTGTTAAACTACTTAAGGTGGTCAAAGAAATTTTTGATTATACTATTTTTTGAACGAAGTATAAGCATGTAACAAAACAGTGATACATACTTGTATGGATAAGAATATCAATATATTCATATAGACATAAATTACCTAAATGAAATCGTTGACTTCCTCCATACTTTAATCCACGACGTTTAACCGTGTCAGAAGTATTACTCATTATTGGCGATCATTAAAACTAATATAAGTCACTGACATACCACACAATTAAAACAAACAATCAATGGGCGAAGGTCAATACATGAAACGTGAACGTGTGGTCGTAGACATTTTTGCAGAATTGTTCTAACGTACAGCCACATGGACCGCATGGTCATCCTAACCTCAAATTTCGCAATCATAAATTGTGCACGACCGTTTCAATGAATCTCTATAGGGAAATATCTGCCCCAACAAAGGCAAAAATGTATGGACAAAAATAGCGTAATCATTCGCAAAGCACAGAATCGGACAAATAAATAGTACTCACCGGCATTCGGTACGAAGCGTGGTGTATTCGATGTGACCACGGTATTGTATGCCTGTGGCGAATGTTGGACACTCGATGGATTGACGGTCACTATGAGTTGAGGTTGGTGCTGTTGCTGGTTATGATGGGATTGTTGTTGCGAATGATGATGGTGGTGATGGGACAGGTGGTGATTTTTCCCTTTGGTCGGCATACTCATGGCAAGCGTAAGCCTCCCTTCTTTAAGCTCTCCGCTACCTTCAAAGCTTGCTGCCCTATGTGACTCGCCGAGGTCTTCATAGGTACGTTATTTTCTCACGCGTATATGTAACCGCAATATTTTTTGTCGACAGACAACGTTTACTCAAGTAAATTCGATCGAAAAAAACTTCCGAATGTATAGAACGTAATGGTTTGCGTTCGGTCACCCGTACGAAACTGATGGGCACGTTGGTGGATGCGCGCACACTCAACTTACAAAGCCAGTTCGGCCACGATACTTGGAAATCTTCTAGTTCGACGATGTATAGTGGTCAAAATAACACTGTTTTTCTTTAATATCCGTTGGCAGATTAGACGAATGGTTTGTCCACTAATCTTTGTCCTTTGGCTTTACCCAGTCGAAATGTGTATTCTTCTCCTATCACTTTTCTTTCTAAGATTCGCGCGCGGCCACGATAAACTTAAGTGCGCACGATCACTCGTTCTTTCTTCGCGATACTAATGGATTATTATAGTCAACAACCGTACCTACGCCGTTCTACTTGCGTATAAATGTCGCGTGAACCGTTTGACAAACAGTAGATGTCTTGTTTTCTCCTGAGAAAAAAGAAGCGACGCGCAGTATACATCGAGCACGACCAGAGCACGCCTTTTCTCCAATTTCCTTCTATTTACACGTTCCTCTAAAGATGATATGAATATATTGACACGTCACAAGTATCCCATGTATAAAATATTAATACATAATATGTAAAGTTCTTCGATCCGGAAAATGTATCGAAGTATTTAATTATACAATGCAATGGTTACTAGCGCACTTTATTACTCTGTCACAGTCACTATCTTTCGAAACAGCATAAATGGATTAATGGTAACGCAGTGAGACAAAATGTAACATACAACTACCAATCGGATGTCTGGCACGAACTATACAATGGACGCAGACCTGACTAGCTAACTGTCTGATTGGTTAATATTCACATCAAAATTGTCCAGAAAAATTACTAAAAATAATATACGTCTATATAAGTATCAAAATTTTGTACTTAACAATAGCTTCCAATATTTTATTTCGGGATAAAATAAACATGTAAGAAAATATAAATAAAATAAAAGTGTTATGCTTTATAACACATTGTGTATTATTGTCACTAGATGAAATTTTTGTGCGTTTCTAAAAAATGTAATATCACATTAATTTTTTAAAAATACCTCTAGATAAATATACACGTAGGAATTTGTAATTATAAAGATGATATGTAATTGTAATTTTACTCTGTCAGAATTCAGTACTTCATATACGCATATAGTGGTATGTATGTGTTGTATTGTACAAACATTCTGGTGCACACAGGTAAATTTAAAGCTACACAACAAATAAATCCAATTTTATCCAACGATTTCATTTAAGTTAGGTTTTTTGCAGCTCACTCACAGCTTTTACAGTCCACTTAATTGTTACAGAATTATTTAGATACATTTTAAGCAAGCATTTTGATTTCAGATTTAATTGAATTTCAGTCATCATAACTCTCCTTAAACAATGAGCTCTCATGGTAAGGTGGAGACAGAAAAATTAAGGAAGAATCTAGAAGCGCAATTAGACAGACTTGTACAGCAATTAGAGGATATTGAAGAAAACCGGTTAGTTCCATCTGATATAATCTCTATCGATTAACCCATTCTGTACTGTTATTGTATATGTTGCACATTGCTGAATTATTTGTCTTCTCATCGCAGAAGTTCATTAGATGATGCTGGTTATGAAGAAGCTATGCAACTTACAAAGGAAGATCTTCAAGAGTTTAATGAAAGTTTGCAAAGAATGATATCTGGTGATACAACATTAGTAGATCAATTAGGATCGATACAGTTGGTATGTTATGAATATAGTACACAAAGAGAATGACATGTCTTATTTGTAGTAACTATAATTTATTATTCCAACGTTGTAGGCAATTCAGGCAGCAATTAGTGAAGCATTCAAAACTCCTGCTGTTATCAGAATGTTTGGCAAACGTGAAACTAGTCAGCTTCGACAGCGTCTTGCACAAATTGATTGTGATATAAAACTTGGTAAATTGAGCAAACAGGCTAGTGATCGTCAACGTGGAGAAGTACTAAATGCACTACGACAACTTGGAGAAAAATTGGAACCTCAAGAGTTACAATTATTAGAAAAGTTATCAGCAAGTTATATAGATTGCACAGATTATGTACAAGTGACTGAAAATATTGAAACGGGACGTACAGCAATGGCAGTAGTAGGGAATGAAGTTAGAACAACACAAAATACTTAAATTAAGATAATGTTTTTCATTATAAATTTTAGTTTTTTATTGAAATCATTTTTTACTTTAATAAGTGGAAATTACTAGTCTTAAGTGGAGAACAATTTTTAAATATTATAATATTTAATACATCATAATAATAATATTAAACAGTGTAAAGTGTCATGGTCATTTGTATGTATGGTTTTTATGAAAATAATGACGAATTTTTTAATTGTGAACCTTTTCTTACATAAAAAGGTACAACCACTCCGAAGAGTCTATAGAACATAAAAAATTATTGGTTAACGTTGCTGAAACTATCGATGGTAAATAAAGAACAATTGTATACATTGGTTTAAAGACCGATCGATGTCAGACATTAAAATGCGCGATTTCTTTAATTTATGTTCCCTATCCTACTACAAAGCTGTAAATGCACAGTCTATAGATACGTTATGTATTATACATAATGTATACGCATAAGTATATATACTGGAATCTGAGTTGACAGGGTGACTTACTTGAAGTTGCTGACATGTGAGTACATGTGAGTCACTGAACTACCGAATAGGCTGACATGAGCCACTGTTTTAGTTGCCAGTGGTTGACATTTCTTCGATTGACGTAATTAAAGAACGTTGAATTGTGATAATTTTGTTAAACATTATCACCATAATTGTTTGATTTTGAAAAACAACATCAGCAACTCCTTTACAAACAAGTAATTGCACATTGTTCTGCTTTTACACTGCCGAATGTTCTGCAAAGTAATGCGATGTTGAGGTTACCTGACGGAAAGAAATAATTTTCCATTTATTTAAAAGAACGATTGGTTTATAAATTCTAGAGTGCTATAGACGAATCGTGTTATAGCGAACAATGTTCAAAGCAAATCAAGAACCTGACATACCAGCAGCATTGGGTCTGCTGTCTCATCTTAACAACGATGAGCTTAAAGAATTACTAAACAATGACGGAAAATTTGAAGACATTGTAAAGGATATAAAACAGGTATTGTTGTATTATGATTTAATATAGATATATACTGTTAATAAAGATATGTACTTATCAATACTACACTACATCCTGACACGTAATACTTGTAGTGTGCCGTACATTTATTTTTCTTAATTTATTACTATCAAATAATAACTACTTTTATTAAACTAGTTCAAGGACTTAGAAACAGACAAAGAAATGATAATGGCAAGCAACAGGTCATTGGCGGAGTTTAATTTATCAAAACAACCAGAACTTGAGGAAGGAAAACGAACCCTAAAAGAACTTAGCGAGAATGGATATCAGTTATGTTGTACTGTAAAAGAAAAGCTAGAACAGATGAGTATGTTTTATTTGACATTGTCAGCTGCTAATTAATGTTACAAGAGAAAGTTTTCAACAACAAAACTTAAATAATAAATAAATTATATGTAAAAAGAGAGTGCATATACAACATTTTCAGGGGAAAAGTCTGGGGAAATGACTGTTGATACTGCATTGGATCTCTTACAAACAGCTGCTGCAGAAATGGAAGAGGAATCAGAGGTACATTCATATCAATTATTTTATCATTATATGTAATTTCTTTTAAATACAGAATTTATATATTAACTTGCAGACTGTATCAGAAAAATTTTTGGCTGGAGACATGGAAGTAGTTGAATTCCTGGAACAATTTTTATCACGCAGAAAATTAATGCATCTACGTAAAGTTAAAGTAGATAAGATAAGGGAATTAATGAGGAAATCTCGTTCGTCGACAGGGGGGCCTGGATATCCTGTTGCCCTTAATTTTCCTGGTATTGCACCTACTATTCCATATCCAACTGGACCTGTTTCTATGCCAATGCCTGTACCATCTGGTTTACCGCATTATAGACCATACTAGATAATTTTAGTTAAGGAATAATCTGCTGATTTAAAACCGTTTAAAAGTTACAGAAGTTTTTATCGTTTAATTTGCACAAAACTAAAATATTTTACATTTTGTAAAAACGGTGTTTGTCACGAAATTAACAGAAAATGACAAATAAATGCAATGGATAATATTAATAACTTTACACAATATAATAAAGGATACTTTGTGGAAAGTAATATGTCATTGATACATTAAAGGATGTATCAAAACATGCGGTAACACAGTATACAAAGGAAAATATTTAAATATAGTATATTCAACAACATTAAAATATGTGAACGTCTATTACAGATTATATTAGCTAGAATACAGTACCAATTGTAAAAGGTAGCAGGATACCAGTAGAAAATCATAATTTATTTCAAAGTAATTGAAAATGTCGCAAAATTACCGATTAAAAACTATTTTAATCTTAGTTCTTTAGTGTTCAAACTGAATTTCGATTTCTCATAATTATACATTTATCATATCTATGTATTGCCTGATGAGCTACTTCCTCATTTAGTTTGATATTACAACATAATATAAAGTATACTTTTTCATTCATAAAATGAAATTCTACTATAGGTACTTCTTAATTGTCAATTTAAACACTATATCAATTCATCATGGATTTACAATAAGGGGAACAATGAATTCGAATACTTTCTGCTTCACTTTCATAAATATATTTTTTTAGAATGTACATACTAATATTTTTACAATAGCATCACTAACATTTGTCTTATATTTTTGTACTTTTTGGAGGCTTAACTGGAATGTCATTATCCTTATTTTGAAGACACCCAGCGATCAGTATTGCCCCCGCAATTAATGCAGCTAATTGTACTACCCATACATCTTTTTCAAACTTCTGTTTTTCGGCTTTCGTTTCTTTATAGTTCTCATATAGTTTTTTCCTCTCTTGTTGGTATTCACGCTGTTTAGTATAGTGCTGACGAGTCCACTCATCAAAGTTATATATCTTTTCAGGAGCTTCTCCAGCTTGTTTATGAAATCTATTTATAGTTGTATTCGATGTTCTTGTAAGAGTTTCATCACTACTGTGTTGAACCATAATAGTTTTGTCATATAGTCTACGTGATTTATAAGTACCAAGTACTTCATATGCATTGGATATCTCTTGAAATATCTTTTTTGCTTCTTCACTTTGATTTTTATCTGGATGATATTGCAACGATAACATATAGTATGCTGACTTTATTTCACTAAAAGTTGCACTTGTGGGAATTTTCAATACGTCATAATGAGTTTTTGTCTTTGTAGATAAATTTGCTCTCTTGCATACAATAGATGTATATTTACGTTCTAAGAATTTCAGCATAATTCTATCAAATGAATATCCTGCTGATATTAGAGACATATTTTAATTAAAAATTGACTAAACAAATTTTATTCCTACTTTCATTAGGACTGCTCCTTATGTACACTGCAGTACTTTAATACTTTAAATAAACTAGGATGTGAACCACTGTCTATTGTCATAGACAGATGATAAGATTATGGCAAGGATCGTCAGCTAGGAAACATGATGTTCCCTCTTTTCAAACGTTTTGGCCACACGCGAGAGTCCTCTCCAATGATTAATATATTCAACTATATACAGATGTGAATTACACTATTAGAACAATACCTATATAGAATGATTCACTTATGAAATATCACAAAATGCGACTTACATAGATTATAAGAGTTCATATTAAGCAGCCGAATATCTGCCGCGTGGGTGGTGGAAGCAAGTATTCTGTGCTCTTATTATGGATCGTCGACTGCGATAAACACCTTGACATTGAACAAAATTTATGAGGAAATATTCACAGTTGTATTGACAATAGTATATATGTCTTACGATGATCAAGGTTAGGAAAGTCTACTCAAATTTTAAAGCTCGGACACACATGACGTGTGTGGCGATCCCTCCACCATCCATGCGGCCATACTACTAATTAGGTCATTACCGTTAATATCACAGTGCGCGCGAAATATTACTGTACGTCAGTGTCATTTATTTTACTTCACAACCCGTATCATGATTTTAATATGTTTGCAATATGGGTTCTATGGCTAACTGTGTTATCATGTTCTTTAATAGTCAGCATTTCTAGTACTAGTTTTTGCCTCAAATTATTGTGCTATATGTATGATTTTGGTGCTGCTACGTTCAAAAGTGTGTGTAGTTGTTTGATCCGTTAGCGAGGTGCGGTCGGTCAAGATGTTTTCAACTGTAGCAATGTTCTTTACAAGAACGTAAGATTCCTTTTTTCATTTTGATAAGGCTGTTGAAGGTTGTTTGAAAAGTCAACATATCTATCTTGTCAACAAATTACCGATGATATCAATTCCTTATATATCAAAGGATCACCATTAAGTTGACCGTCTATCCTTTATCTTGTCTGTGCTTATACTACCAAAAAGTTACCAAACATATGTATTTACGGTTTTATTGAACATGGAATACGTCAAATATACAAATGCGAAATCCAGGTACTATATTCATTAAAAATATAAATATATATTTATATTCTTATTACATTTCATGAAATAAGTATATTACAGTCGTAAAGATAACTATCGTAAAAGATAAAAAGAAAATAAAAAATTTCAAGAACACTATAAACGTGACTGATTTTTTGTTATCATTATCAAGTATGTAAGTAATAGCTAATTTATTCATTTCTGTAGTATTTCATCTGTCGCACATCGCGTCTTGAATTATTTGTCAGTTAATATTTGCAAAGGGAGGGGGTGATTAGTTTCAGGTTCAAGTCATCGAGGGCACTGAAATCGGGTGTACAGGATATTTCAAGTTCAGCGTTTTTTACACGTGGTGACCACTCTAATAAAATAGTTTTCTGGATATCAGTATGGGTATTACGTAGTCGCGTTTCACATCTGCGCATTTCTCGCGGCTCGTTCGGAGGAAAAATCAAAACAATCAATATGGCGGACCCGAACAACGAGCCTGCCTCATCGAGCAGCGTTTCGGAGCAGGCCGCCTCGGCTACTCCAATTCGCGACGACCTTGAAAAGATCGAAGACTTCCTCGAGCCCGACAAAAAGCGTCGGAAAGTGCTATGGGGCGATGGGAAAACCGAGCAGAAGTTGGAACACCGCCTGGGCGGCATCCTCTGCTGCGCAGTTTGTCTCGATTTGCCCAGGGCAGCTGTCTATCAGGTAAGTCTCTAATATCTTTTCATACAACCTTTGACGAGTTATTTGACCGCGTTACGACAGCTATTTGAAATCACTACTATCACGACTATTTCTGATATCGATGTTTACCCTGATGTTTTGTACGAAATTCTAACGATCATATTCAATGACATCACTTCTTTTTAATCGTCCGACGGATTAGTTGCTCTACTGCGTTGTGTGATATACATACGTATCACTATAAGTAGATATCATAAATAGACAAATGTTTCTCAATTTCTCTTTACATATCGCATTTTATACGATGCAAGGAACATCATTTTCACGATCTCCGTGATAAATCTCTTTTTCTTTTTCTTCGTTCTTGATTACAGTGTGGTACCATTTAGATTTTTCCGAATGAAAAATACGAGAGTTATAATCTACATCAATGTAGGTGCAGTGCTGCATAATGAGAATCATTAATCCAATTTCTGCGTCTTCGAACGTATTCCATCGCGCTTTTATTTTCTTCAATTTTTTTTTCGGCTATTTGATTTTATACTACCCAAGCGGCAAGAATACATTAGTCGTAAAAATATAGGGTCGTAGTCATTATAATGGAACTCATGATTATTAAAGGATTATAACTGTCAATGATTCCTTCTTATGCATTACAACAAAGGAGACAAAAATCACATTAGATAAATATTCCATCAAAGACTATTCTTTGTGCCTTTAGGGTGTATTTTCGTGTTGATTGGAAATGCTTTATTGTTATTAATCTTAATTGTTTTTCATTATCTAGTGATTGTTCATATAGCACTCATTGTTTTATATTAAAATCATTCTCTCTCACTCTATCTATTATTCTAGTCTTCCCTTTGTTCAAGATATATAAAATAAAATTGTAATTAATTTATTGTTCTAAATAGAAACTATTGTTTGTTAGTTTTTTCTTTCAACATTGTGGAAGAAAAAATGTCAATTTATTTTATTCGTAAATTTATATGATTTGATTAAAAAACAAAGTTATTCTTTCAATTATTATAATTTAAAGTTCAAAAAATACTGTTTATATTGACTATTTTAAAGACATTAACCTGACAATTACAGGTAGGTAACTACACATTTCTTTTACCATCCAAGACATGAAATAACTGAAAAATAGAATGTTTATAAACGTAATAAATTCTATGTGGGTGAACACAATTAAAATGTCCTTTTTTCTAAATAGCTAGGAAAGTCTGTGACATTATTTAAATTTTTCTGTTAATTATATGTATCAAATTATTGAAATATGGAAAGTACTTCTTATATGTTTCTAGTTTATAGAAATACAATAATAATTATTATTTACATAGATTAATCTATATAGTATGTTTTGTTATAATATTTTTTTATTTGATATAAATCTTTCCAAATATTCTAGAATCACAATAAATACTGGTATTTACTTGCATTTGTATGATATATAAAATGAGTCATACTTATTATGAATATAATACGTATACATGTAAAGTTATCTTAACTTTACTGCTGTATAGTTATGTGAATTCTTAATTTATATGAGGTGCAAATATTGATTAGCGTATCAGAGGGTATTATAGTATGTATGCATGCTTAAAGAGTAATCCCATTTTTTAGTAATATTTTTTGCAGAAACTTTTCCTCTTAATTATCAAATTATTTGTAGCCTTCCAAATATCCATCTGTACTATTATATTTTGTTCAAAGTTTATTCCTCTTTAGAAATTTTATTAATGGAAATATATGTAAATCATTCTACTTTGTATGTCTCCAAAGGACTGTAACACAAACAATAGGAGGAGTGTTGCGTTTATTTCCATTGTAGTTGACAAAGTATAAGTATAAGACTTTAAAGAACGCGTTATTGAAGTGTGTTCATATTTTGCGATTTTTTTTTTCGTTTCCTGGTATTCTAATAACGTCAGATTAAGATATTAGAAAATTAATTAAGTTGCCAAATCATTATAGTCTTTAACGTATACATAATAATAATAATAATGTTTTGCTATTTACAAATTATGTCTACAGTAAGAAGATTTTAGAGACAGAGGAAATATCCAATAAACTAGATACTAGAAGAAGTTATTGTAGATTTATGCGAAAAACAATGTTTACCACTTATGATTAAACAGCGAGAGAGTGAGAGTGAGAGAGAGAAAGTGTATTTTCCAACAATCTGTACAACATGTGTAGTTGAAAAGCATTAAACAAAATAAATATTCTTAAAGGTTATTAGTTAGTTATTTCGCATATGACACCCCTGTTCACTTATCCCATGCATCATTGTCCTTTTCTCTTCCTTTCAATTATATTGCATATTGGCAGTCTTAATAATGGTTGTTTTCGATATGACATTCATGCTGTTTCAAATATTTAAAAAAAAACAATACAGTTGCGAATAATTGAATTATTAATAGTACCACTACGATTTTGTGTTTCAGGTTTAAAAACATCAAAATCATGGTAATATACATGGCACTAGTTTTGTTATTCTAGTTTGGTTAATTTCATTACTGAGGGTTGTATACATCTCTAAGGAGGAACATTGTACGAAGAGCTAGTGCGAAATACAATAACTTCTTATTATATGCTGAATCTATTATACAATGTCACTGATGAGCATTATATTTTGCACATAACTATTCGTACCTTGTAATTAAATCAATTTTACATCATACGTATAATATATTGTCTTGTATAACTACGATTATCTTTTCCATTTCAATAAGCGTCCAGAAACCGAGAATGTTAGTAATACATGTTGCAATAATGTTCACAGTGTACAAATGGACACTTGATGTGTGCTGGGTGCTTCACTCATGTCCTCGCAGATGCCAGACTGCGAGATGAATTGGCGACATGTCCCAACTGCAGAATTGAAATCAGCAAAACATCTGCATCTCGGAATTTGGCAGTTGAGAAAGCTGTATCTGAATTACCAGCCGAGTGTCAATATTGTGCCAAGGAGTTCCCACGAAACTCCTTAGAACGCCATGAAGAAACAATGTGTGAAGAAAGGTATATAGAATGTTATTTCCTGTATTTATAATATCGATAAATAAAAGTGATATTCAGTCAAATACGTTCTTTGTTCATACAGAATATCCAGTTGCAAATATAGCAGAATCGGTTGCCCTTGGCGAGGCCCTACTCATGAACGACCAGAACATGAGACACATTGCGTTCATCCACATCGTTCAGGGCTAGACGTGATGGAAGCTTTACGTGACATTGACGCTCGTACTTTAGAAGAACGTAGGCTGTATGACAATGTCTTTGATCTCTTGTCCTACGAGAAAATCACGTTCAACGGTCTGTATCCTTACTTGAGGATTATAAAATATTTTTAAAAAGTTCAGTTACGTAATACATTAAATTGTGTATGCTTTTGTTTTTATCTCACCGAGCAGCAGCTGGAACAATTCCTTCTATCAGATAATTGAGTGAAATGAATTGCTTTTATTAAAAACCTTATAGCAAAAGTATTTCTAACATTAAATCATTAAACCGTCTTTGTCACCCCAATGTCTCATTGGTCTTTTATTTTCAGTGATTAAAGATTGGTAGAATTTGTAAGTGACCGTAGAATTTTCGTTTTTTCTTTTATAGATTTACAGATGAAGCCCTATCGTACAGACGAGTTCGTTCACAAACTATTTTACGAAACTTCTCGTTTTACGGCGTTTAACAATCAATGGGTGGTCAAAGCCAGGATCAACAACAGTCAACGTGATCCAACTCAAAGTTCAGAGAGGGACATGACTTACCAAGTATGTAAATAGTTTTGTATCGATGAATACATGCGATCTTAATTTTATTACAATTTTTTAATTTTTATCTTGCAGTTGATCTTGAAAACGAAAACCACCTATCCGCTACCGCTTCATTATCTAATTTTGAAAGGACCTTTTGGTGATATGAAAGTGCAACCGAGAATTCACAGATTTGAATTCACAGATCAAGATAACGAAAGCCCATATTTACCATTACCTTTACCTGACACGGCAGAGTGCAATAGACTTCTTGCTGCAAAAGCCATCAGTTTCAGGTAAAATTGCGATATAGTATGTTTTAGAAACGATGAAAAATGAAAGACTTTTGCAAACCAAAATTTATTGGTATATTACTATCATCAACATAATTCATCCTGCCATATTATTAGTAAAAACATATTATCATTTGTTGCAGACTAATCATGTTCCTGGCATCAAAGTAGCTTAACATAATGATCACTGTTGTCAAGATTTAATCACGGAAGAATTATTGACACAACCTTTTAGATTTAATTATAACAATAATACAGATCACAGAGGTTTATAATCGATTATAGTAGTGATAATAATAACGATGATAAAAATAAAGATGCTAATACTGCTGTAGTATATACAAAATATACGTTGATACACTGTGTTAATATAAAATAGTTTCGACGCAACGTATAATAGGCAGCGAATAATACGCAGAAAGTGTTTTTGAGAAAAGGAAAGGATAAAATTTAGTTTCGTTATATTCCTTTAGAAACAAATTTTTGCTAATTACTAAAGGCAACAAAAGAAATGATGCTTTATGTAGAAATGTTGTTAGACAAGTGTATTAAATTGTGTCTTATAAATATATACGTAGATTTCATAAAAAAAAGTTATACTTTTCAAAATAGCTGCTACCAATCAAGTGATAACAATTTAATGCACATGTCTGACGACAGAAGCCTATTAAAGATTCTCCTATTTATATAAATTAAATGTTATCGATGTAAAATCCTGAATTGACATATTGTAATAGAAAATAAAATTTAAATAAATTTATTACAATAACTAATCGCGTTGTATTTCAAAGTTCTAAAACAATAAGAACCAGAGTCACGTATAATACTACTTTTTCTATTGTAGTTCAGATAAATTAATGAAAGTGTTGTTGTTTGTTTTCGGCCCATTACTATTATTCGGAGGGAAGATCAAAGGATTAAGATTATTTTCTGGCGGACTAATACTATGTTTACGGTACTTCGGTGTCGGCGGTCTTGGATCTGGTTCGGAGCAACCTTTTAACCAGTACGATGTCACCCTTCCTTTTCCTTTTAATTCAACTTCACCCCTAAGTTCGAGCTCAAAGGTCCCAAATTTATCCAATATATTTTTCGTTGCCTCAGACACATGTATACGGAGAGCTGTATTGTACACGTTAAATATTTTCAAATACGTTGTAGATTGGAAGACCTGTTCGTTTGGATAGAGTAATATTCTTATAAATGTAACTTACGTAACCCCGAGGATTCCATTCTGGATGCAGTGTTCACCGTATCGCCAAAGAGGCAATAATGCGGCATTTTCTGGCCCACCACCCCGGCGCAAACAGGCCCGCTGTGTGCCCCAATTCTCACACTTAGCTGTGCATTCTGTTTATGCATTATAGTGAAAGACCTTACTGCGTCTAAAATTGCCAGTGCCATCAGACCAATTTCTCTCGCGTGTTCGTCACCGTTTCTTTCTGGAAGTCCGGACACCACCATGTAAGCATCGCCAATCGTTTCGACCTATATTTTAATGCGAATACAAACAATCATTTGATAAATAACGTGTCAACCGAAATGGTACATTGAACGAATTACTTTAGAGAGAATTATAGTTCCACCTTGTAGACATCATAGAATTCAATGATACGGTCAAAAGTACTGTAAAGATCATTGAGGAAGTCAACAACTTCCATTGGCGTACTCTGAGCACAAAGAGCCGTGAAGCCAACAATATCACTGAAATATATCGTGACGTATTCAAATTGTTCTGGTTGTACTAATTCTCCTGCCATTAATTGACATGCTACTTGTCTGAAAAGCATTATATACAGTTATCAATCACAGAACAACTTTGTGTTAACTTAATTTTGTATATTTCTACCTTGGAAGTACTTGATACAATAATTCCTCGCTACGACGTTTTTCTAAACTGAGTTGTTCCGTTTTTTCTTCGACTAGGGCTTCCAAATTGTTTGCATATTGCTCCATACGTCTCAATAAATCATCCATTAAATTCTCGCAGTACCCTCTGAAAGATTTCCAAATCGTCCAACCATACTGAAAGCGTTTATATGTATAAAAACATGTATCGTACTTCATTATCCCACGAATGGTTCCGCGAATTGCATGGAATGTTGGTCGTTCTTCAGGAACTTCGTTCCAGCATCTTTCCATTAAAGACAGGATATCCGGTGGACAATCTTTCGGTGTAACTTCTGGTCTGAATGGCGGTGTCTCGGATCCCGATACGCGACTGATGATCTTTAAAAAAAATTTTGTTAGTGTAAATTTCTCAAAACTCATACTGTGTTGCGTAGTTTAATTATTGTACCGTCCAATACATATGTATAAATATCTAAAAATGAAATCAAACGAACAAATACCTCCTGGGATGTCATAAACGCTTTTGCAATTTCATATGGACCACCTCGTACTACGATTTCTTCCAAGATAATGGCAAAACTATAAACATCACCTTTTTGCGTAGCTACACTGCCGGGAATTATAGTAAGCGGCAATATTTCCGGTGCGACCCAAAGTAACTCTGAAGATGATAATCATTAGATTATTTTGTACGTATCCTAATATTAATCTCTACTTACTGTTGTAATAATTCTCGTCTATAATTGCATCGGATGGCGTGGTAAGGGTTTTAAGACCAAAATCTGAGATTTTCAAAACAAATCGACTATCGATCAAGCAATTGCACGATCGAAGTTTGCCGTGCGCGGAAACTTCACTGGCGTGTAGATAAGACATTCCCTAAGAATGTGTAGAAGAATCGAAAACTTTTAATTAGTTGCGAATTAACTTAGTGAACTAATAGTGAATCAGAGTTTATTCAAGTACCTTAACAATGTCGTGGATCAATGACATACGAAAATTCCAATCTAATTTAATAGCATTGTTCTCCAATACATCCTTTAAGGATCCGCGAGGGCAATATTCAGTGAGGATTAAAACTGTCGGCGAAGGAGAGCATAGGCATGCGCCAATAAATCTGAAAAAATTTGTATTATCATTAATTCCGATTAAATTTGAAATTTATCTTCAATGCTTTCTAAGTTCTTCTTGTACCTAACAGTGTTTTCGGAAGTAACGTCCCGAACTTGCTTAATTTCCCACAGTAACTTTTTTGTGACATCGACGACCTTTTTCTTCGTAACTTTCTTGATGGCCACCCTTTCACCTTTGTAAATTCCCACCGTAGTAAAGACAGTAGTCGGTGGTAGTGATTCGCAGCTTAGCTGCGATCCACGACGGATACGTTGCTCCAGTCCGAAATTCTGACACAAGAATACATATAGAAAAAAGTTAACAAAAGTATGGAATATACATAAATATTTCGAGAAATTCGTTGCTCACGTTTACTTCGGATATCGCTTGGTGCAAATTGATTTTCGACGAGAACGGCTTGCCGACTTCTAACAGCAATTCTTCCGGTCTAATTCTCCAGGACATGTTGTTCAAATCCGCGGACAATCTTAAGTGTCTGCGGGAAAAAAATGAAGTCTTTAATAGATGAAATAGAATTCTATGGAACACGATAAACGTGAGGATTACTTACCTATACAGAACACATGCAGAGGCAATCGCGGCAAGTAAAAACACAGCGAGAGCTAAACTTGAATAAGCAACGAAGGTGTAAGCTTCTGTCCTCGATGTGCATGCTGGATCATTTCCCAAAAATCCGCATTCTGGGACGTCCGGTGGCGGACCTTCTCTACCACCTGGCCAATGTATTTTCTTCCCAGGAACTTGACTGTACTCACGATTCAATCCCAAATAATGCGCCACCACTTCGAATCTAAAAATTGTCAAGCACAGAATTCTTTTTTATCTCCAAAGAATATTTCTTACAATATATTAATGTAACAAATGAATCCACCTGATATAATAATGTTCGTAAATGTTTTGTAGAAATTGTTAAGTTTCCAGTTAAAGAAATATCGTTACACAAGAAAATTATTGACAAAATCCTTTGTGCAAATAATCTAGTGACCTGATTATTCTTAAATTAATCATATTTCAGGGGTCTATTGCAAGAGTCAATTCAATTGATTGAAACATTCTGTGCGTTTCCTGAGCAAATTTCTGTTGCACGCCCTCGGAGAATAGCCCTTGATTACTATGACAAACAGTTCAAGGAATACTCGACTTAATTGTTGCTGACCTTCCGGTGATAGGATCTAAATCCAGGATACTATAGTCGGCATCACGATCCCCATTGTCGTCTATCCTGACGTGTCCAGTAATACCAATGAAGTCTCGATCCCACATTCTTTTAGTTATTGATATACCGTCCGTAATATCGCCTCCTTCCGTTAAAGTTTCATTCAATGCGATTCCGAGCAAGTAAACGCCATCGTAAAATGCACCGACAAAAAAGTTCACCTGCAAATTTACATATGTACGTATATCATTAAACCTCATTATATATAAAAATTATCATTTTTATGATATATAATTTTCAATAATTACAATATTTATTTCAAATTCTTAGAATAGTTAGGGATCTTCGAAGAAAAATTCATTCATCTCGTTTACCATAAAACAAGTCTTTCCCGAAATTGATAATGTAGACGTACCCGGTTATCCCCAATAACCAAAGTCAAACATCTAATCGATAAAGTAAATATAAGATAAGAGAAGGGAATCAAACTTTCCATCCCTGTTTTCCAACGATCTAGCAATTCCAAGTTAAGTTTTTCAAGCCGTGGAATTGATGTATATTGATCAACTTACCTCTTCGCCTTCTGAAAACGTGTAATTGTAATCGGTTTGCGCACGTTGCCTGACCGTCTCCGCGAAATCCTGAAATCTCGGGCTCGTCGGCTGCAGAAGGGACACCCTTAACAGGGCCTCGTAAGCTTTTCTAGCAACGGCGTCGTCCTCGTCGCCGACTTCCCAATCATGATCGCCCCAATAGGAACCCTAATTGTGTGTATTTCTTTTATCTCACGTTTCCGATGATGTCGCGCATAAATATTTGAATGAAACAGGGAAAACAACGTATTCGAATGCGTACGTCCGAAACCGATACTCGTTTAGATAAAGGAAATATAAAAGATTATGATTTTCCTCGGAGAAGGAAATATGAAGAATGAAACTGATTTCTGGGGCATTGTTATTGGTTTACGGTGAAAACCTTAAATGATATGAACGAAGAACCTTTAAATAAAAGAAAGTTTAGGATTATTATTTTGCGTTGATTTACCTGAAATATTTCCACATCAAGGAATGCCCAATCACCCCTCGTCATACCAAGTCCGTGAGCCGCCAACATAAACTTTCTAACCAGGGTCCCACGAACGCTAAGAATCAGCACTGTTACAAATAAAATATCATTCATGAGCCACGTGATTTAAAATACGTAACATCCATGTTTTTGAAAAATATATTTGCATTCGATTTGATACTACTTAAACGATCCTGAACATGTTACGTTTTATATCGTTCGGGGTTGACAATAAAAAATGTGGTTCCTGAAGAACATTAATATGAAAAATAAATACAAACGTTAATTCCTCCCATTTTTTTTTCATTCGTAATATGATATGTACCTCGTGCGTACATACTCGCATCACGGAGATAATAGTGATACGATTCGTCTTCCGCGTTTCCGTCGAGTTCACGTACGAATTTCAATAATCCCTCCTTTCGCAAGCCGTATTCTAAATTCTTGCCCACAGTCAAAGAGAACAAGTCCGATCTGTCTAGAATCAACGCGACGTGCGACCATCCGAATTCGTTGAAAACGCTGGAGAACACCAGTCGAAGTCTGCACTGGCAGTAGGACATCCTCGTCAACGTGGGATACTTGCTTTTGTCTTTGAATATACCCTTGAATAAAATGATAAGTAATTTAAAATAAAAAGGGGATAAATACAAGATTCATCGAGTTGCGTGAAAATGATTAAAGTTTATAACGCAGACGGATTCAAGCGATTGAAAATAATTGGGATTTTCAGCGACATTTTTCAAAGCAGCGCACCGAGTACGCGAGAATTTATTAAAACTACTAATGAAACCATAAATACGAAGAGTCAAGAAGGCGAGGCTTCTCGTGTTCCATCATAAGTATACACTACATATCCGTTACACGCGATAATTACGGAAGTGCATCAACGATGAACATGTAAGATAGAAAATATTGCGGGCATTGTGTACAGGGTGGAAATATTAATTCTATTCCCTTACCGAACTCTCGTTTTTCCATTTATTGATCCTGCCCAGTATTCCTGATGTTACGGACAACTCACCTTCAGAGGGGGGCTTCGTTGTTTTTCGCAAAAATATAACAAAATGTTTATTAATTTTCGCTCGAAACATATCACGTTTTATACATAAGAATTCCAGAATTTTACCGAATGAATTTTAATTAAAAATCTCACAGAATTTAGTTAGCAATACGGATCATATTAATTGTAAAAAAGTAGTCGATACAGGATGTGAGCCGACGAGTGAAATTAAATATATTGTGGAAACATTAATATATAATAAAATCAGTGTCGTTGGCCTGAAATTTAACAAATTTTATTTCACGTGAAATCTTTGGTTTTTCATACTTGATCACCCATGCCCGTGATAATGGGAGTATTCCAATATGCCGCGAGTCTGGCGACAGGTTCAAGAGCAAAAGCACAAGCCGGGCCGACAAATGCGATGACATTGTCCTGGAAGTGCATGTCAGCTGCTAAACCGGGTGCCGTGGCTCCACTGCACGATGGATAACTATATAAACCCATGGAAAATCGATTTTCACCAATATTATTTCATAGTGAAACGAGCCACTCTCTATTATAAGTTGTCCACTTTTTTTTTTTATTTCAAAGTATGTTATGGTAAAATTTATATCGCATCAGTTTCTCTATATACAAATACTTCTTTAACACAATTATTTACACAATTATCAAAATAAAAGGGCAAAAATAAAGATTCCTGACTCGAAGCAGAAATTTCTTTTCTTTTAGCAAGTGTGTAATTTTCACTTGGTGAACTGTGATTGATTTCCCCGATGGTCGACGCGCAGAAAGTGAAAGAGAAAAGTTCAAGACGTCGGCTACAACAGCTGACGCAATTTCACAAAATCATTCGACGACGCAACAAAGAGTAAATGATTTGATGGATCACGCGTAACCGAGCGCAAACATAATATGATGGAATTGCGGCGAACAGAATAAAGAAACGGACACACGATATCGTCGTTCTAAAATTCTCTGCAGCCGGGGCTTACCGACGCTACGACGAACATTCGAAATGGATATCGACTAATCAACAATCACGGGGTGGACGGTTGTAGAAAACCATTCGGAGGTACTAATGCGCGAGTGTAAATAATAATTTGAGATAATGATAGATTTTAATCATCTTGCTGAATGGGCAATGATTGGACGCCGGTCGATGCACGGGAAATAATAATCTTTAACGATCTTTTGCATCAGCTGGAAATACGGTAACATTTAGAATATTCGAACACAGCTGTAATTTTTCATATAATTTTACTCTATCTGAAACAATAAAATGAACAAACTCATTGTTTGTTATTGATAATTTGGAATTTTCGTGTTATTATACGAGAATGTTCGCGATTAACGTGAACCGCAGATCACAAAGAAGAAATTTCGAGTGTCTAGAATCGTTATTTTACTGCAACTGTGTAGTCAACGGATACTCGTTTTTTTATGCAAACGTCTGTCCAATTGAATTAATGTAATGACACGGAAGGGGTGTAAACGCGCGGTTAGAATCGAATCGACTTACGAGGGTGAAACGCAACAGATCATGGAGATCCATAGGTATAGTTATATGGGGCAACATCGCATCGCTTTCCAAAATCTAGGTCTCGAAAAAAATACGTGAAACCGAACGAATAAATTTGTTAATAATAATCGCAGCACAGACTGTGACATATCCGGCAATCAATTTGACAAATCAAGGTGTATCTTAGCAATAAATTTAAATTAGAGATTTAAAAAGAAGTTAGTGTCCTTACCTTCCTTGAACTTTTCGCAATTGCACGTTGTGGACATTCAAAAAATCGTTTACCTCGGCCAAGGCTAGGTCGACTGCTGGACCGCATCGTTCAAGATCAAAAGGACTGTTTAAATGGGATGCCATCAAAACACCGATATTGTAAACCCTCGGGGAATTGCCGTAATTCGCTGAATAATCGAAATCAAATAATTTGATACAATGATATGAACCAAAAAACAAAAAAAACTACTTGTAAAGTAATGATTACAAAAATTGCAGCACAGAACACGCTATTGTATTTTCGTTCGATTTGCAAGGAATTTCGCAAAGCAATAGATTTTTGTTTAAATGACTGACAAAAAAAGTAGAATAAAATGTAAAAACGTTCGACATTGTCGCGATAATAGAATCTGGATCGAGATTAAAACGTGTAGACGGAGTCGTTGTCGTGTCGCAACAAATCGCACAGAAAGTATGATTATTTCATTCATACGCGCAACAGCTCGTGACACCAAAAAAGGGGTCGGAACAAAAAACGCTCGATAGGGATAAAACTATTTCATCCATAGAGCCATAAACACGATATCATACTTCGCATCAAAGATTTGCAAAGTTAAGCACAGATTTTTTAAAATTCTAAAAAACTAAATAATTGTTGACATGTAAACACAATCGTTGATTTGTTTGTGTTATACGTATGACCCGGTAGGATTTTATGTTTATTGTATACTAAAATAAAAAATATAGATAGCATTGTTAAAAAAGATGAGTATTATGTACAAACTGATAGACTTACCTGGGGATAATTCAACGGGGCTCAATATTTGCGAAATCACTGCGATTACCAGAAACTTCATGCTCACAGACAACACACGTTTATACAAATAATCCTTCATTTTGTTGCAACTACTCAAAAATATTTTTTAACAATCACGAAGTATGCGTTTTATTAAATTTCTTTGTTGCTGAATTATGCACCGTTTAAATAATTGAACCGTGGTAAATTAACAGTGATGTCATTTTTCGTAAAGTTTAATTTTTATTCTTCCTGGAAAACAATCACATGTCTGATCGCCGGTCGAAACACATCTAAACCTTCGTCGGGGAAGATTCACCCTTATATACAGCCTGCTACGGTGCATTTGGGATGCCGTGTGTACACGTTATTTCACATCGCAAGATTCTATATCTTCGTGTACCGAATTAAAATTTCATTAACACCGAATTTCGCGGATTACCATGAAATTTCAATCGTGTCGATTTAGCGCCTAAAACATATCTATTTCGAAATTTCTGGTGCACGCGCTGTACCCGCAAAACTGCAGAGGCAAAGCTCGCGTCTACGCATGCTTCGAATTCTGGACACGAACCTTCCCCTAAATTGTATCGAACTTGTGCCTACGGCGTACTGCTAATGCGTGTAAAGAGCATGAATCTTTGTACAATAATTTTTCTACAATAACATCTTCGTAACGTAATTTAAAATTAACTTATCTTTTAAATCGAAGTGAACTGAACATCACAATGAAGTTAATTTTTCGGTAGTAAAATATAATTTCGGCTTACTTCCATTTACTGGAACTTCGATATTTGCCTGACGAGTAGTCTTTGTCTTCCTGAGCAGCTAGTTCCTCGTCCAAAAGCAGTTCAAAGTTTCCCAGCGCTTCCGGCAACGGACATTTGTTCCACTTTACGCTGTCCGGGAAAGAACGATGAACAAACCACAGTAAGAATATATGAAAATTCCAGCACACTTCATTATAGAGGAGTAAGTGATACAAATTAAATTCTGGACTCACTCTGGAACACCGTCCGGCGGCACGACGATGGAAATTATGTTATCAATTAGTTTGTATTTTAATATCCGATCGTTCACTGTGGTAGACGTCAATGATGGAGATGCATTAACCTGATAAAATTTAAATAATGTGAATAAATAACTCTCGTTTCAATCTCACAAATGAAACTAGTTCAAAGTTTTCTCTTTTCTATGCATAACAGTTAATGTGTAACTAATATAATATTAAAGGGATGAAATAAAACCTCTATGAGCCACGGCTTTAATTCGTTGTCGATGATAATATCGTAGCCGTAACATTCGAAACAATGACGGTCGTTCGCCATAACCGGGGTAACAGCTTTTAAAGAATGCACGATACACCAAGTAATATTTGCGAACAGCTTTTCTGTGACGGCTTTTCCACGCGTACTTTCCAAGTACAGCCTTAAATTATGTACGCTCAATTTACCACCATGTTTACTGTTATATTCCTCCTAAAACAGGTTTTTCCGAATGAACCCGGTACCTCAATATGCAATTCTTTTTCAAACTTTTACTTAGCTTGTTTCTTATCAGTAGACTGCGAATTTAATACAGATATACGTTTCCCATAGAAGTATAAACATTTGTTTACGAATTTTGTTGCTTTAACACATTTTAAGAACTCTTATATTCAAGAAACATTGTATTCGCAGTCTGCTCATCACATTTGTCAAAGTGATTACAATTAGCTGCATTCACCAACGTGAACTGATATTCAACACAAATGTGATTACTTTTCTAATTACGTTTTTATAACGGTGTGTCACTTACACCATGTTTCTGCACGGAGACGTTCGTAAGGTGTACATACATGTTGTCTAATTCCTGTATGCTAGTATCGTATTTTACTGTGCAAAAACGACAGAATCCGAGTTTAAACAAATAGGCCTTCAACGGGCGAAAAGACGTGATAAGAACGTACAGTCGCAGATCGAACTTCTTACCGCCAATTAAAAGCGGATTGTCGATGTACCTTGTGAATAATTAAAATAGTAATTAGCAAAAAGCATTGACTATATCCACTTGATACCTTTGAATTAAATGACACACCTGGATATCACGTACGATTCTTTTGTCAAGTTCGGATTGAATGGATTTTTCGCCTCACGGGACCATTTTTTTAATTTACTCAATTTGTTGATCAGAAATATCCCAGCACCTTGCGATTTCCCGCACGGTTTCATAATCCACGTGCTTTGCGGTGATTTTCGGTATTCCTCAACAAACATGTTGTAATCTATTAAGTCAATACTCGGATAAGTACGGGATTGATAATATCAGGATGCCAAGAAATTAATGTCGCGATTTTAACATCTTGTTAGAACTTCAAAAGTCTTAAAGAAGGATTACAAAAATTCGAACCGGTGATTTTAGCTTATCCGTTAATCCTTTTTCAAAGGACGAATAGAAAAGACGGTGCTACGTTGAAAAATGACTCGAAATCGGCAATGAAATCATGTAGCAATATGTTTAAAATATTTTGAAAAATATTAATTGCATCGAAAACAAAACTAGTTTCTTGTCAGCCTAATATATTAATAAATATGAGTGGATAAACGAATAAAATATTGCCTGCAGGTAGCACGAACGTAACGGGGATGAAGTCAAGATACAAATATTTTCCTGGTCCGTCTCCTCTTTCCGCAAGGGGATTTCCTTCTCGTTCCAAGTCTTTCCTATACCTCTTTATATTTTTCACCAAAAGGTCCTTCCGCGTCAATTCGTAATGATTTGGGAAATGATTGATAATTCTGGCAAAGCATAAAATTCATCATCAAAATGTTAAAAAATACATTTATGTATATATTTTTTTAATGAATCGTACTGTTTATCGTCCATTCGGTATCCAATTTCCACGCTGAAAATGTTTCTGCACGATTGCGTGACTGCCCTGTATTAATTTGCATCGTTTAATTCGATGTTTACTTATTTTTTTTTTATTATAATCGTAACGTACAATCGGAAAAAATATTATTCGCACTTCCGAACTTGTTTTAATTTTTTGAGAAAATTTTGATAATCAGTATTGATGAATATTTTTTTTACTCACTGTACGTGCTTATTATTATATTTTTTCGTTTTACCAGTAAAAATTCCAGTCATCCTCAGGACCCACTTGTATCCAGCCCCTTTTTTCGAAATTATGTATAATTACGGACTTGTCCACGTCCGTGCAAAATGTTATTTTCGCTTTGTCCGTGCCGCCTATCGCGACTCTGCAAGTGTTTGTAATTTTTCAACCTGTTACCCCTTTCATTAGCAGGCTTTTCTTCGTCTACCGTATTTTCATACCAATCAACGCACGTAGTCAGAATATACATATAATTGAATAAAGCAACATAATTCGTAGTTTATTTATTGGCAAAGTTTGCGTTAAAGTTTTACTGTAAATTTAAGTGGCATTTGAATAGTTCAGAAAAGTTTCATCATGATTTGAATAAGATTTTCCAAATCGATACAAAACATCGAAAGAAATTGAATCTCCCTTTTCGGAATATTCTACGAATCACCTGTTGTTCGTCAAATGGAAAAATGGGATTTTGTTGTTTTTTACCTGCCGTAATTGCCGCATAAATTGAAATTTCCCGTTCGCTTGTTTTCCACGACTGTATTAGACGCCATGTCTTTTACTATGAATTAAATCGATTCGCCATGGATACATCAATTATCGTTTTCCTCGTTGAAGTTACAATTTCCAAATAATATGACTTTCGATTGAGAAAATCGACCGATGGAATAATTCTCGATCGTTTCATTGTAAAATCATACTCCTAACGGACGAAAATTTCATATTGAATAGATTCAACGTACGAATTTCCTGATAAAAGACAACCGCCATATTTTGAATGCGTTGTTTACTTCAACTTTGTTATTCTTTCGTTCTTTGAGTTCAGAGTCGTTGGCCTGCCAGAAATGTAATATACGTCGGCTGGATCGAAGTTAAAATACTTTCTTAATGAGACTTTCGTAAATTTTTCGGCCCTTTCAATTTGTTCATTGTTTTAACGGTTTATTTATACACGTGTTTGACTTTGTTCAAGTTCACTGCGACGGGAATACGGTACAGTGCTTTGTTTCTGATACGTCCTGTGTCACATCAAAGATTGAACAATTCCTTTCTACGTCAGAAGGTATGGAAGAAGGAAATATTTAAAGCAACGAAGAGTTAAATGTACTGCATTACAATAAACTCCAGAGATCTTGTTGTTAACATTTTGTTGTTGTTTTTTTATACGTTTCTTGGTGTATGAATTATTAGCCGGTTAGGGAGAGAAATACTATACAAGTCGCAAGTGTTTGAAGTGGTTGAATTAATAAACTTTATTTAATAAATATATCCATTGTCTTCTGTATCGAGCATTCATTGATCGATATCCGGAAAAGACGGGAATTTGTTTAAAATCTTTACTTTCCGCAAAATCTTAGACAACGGAGATTTGAAAATGCTGTTAGTAATAAATTTTCCGATGGAATTAATAATATACAATTGCTGTAAGAAGACGAATGAAAATATGAAAGTTAAATATAGTTTGACGAAGTTGCATGTGATGTATCGACAGTTCCGACCCATTTCGAAGCAATGTTACGCGGGTAACTACTCACGAAGTCCGGTCACGAATTTATGATTAAAAATACATACTGTGTTAATAAGGCGTCACCTTTCACACAGTGCAAAGCGTTTAGAAAAGTCTGAAGAATTATAACAGATAAAATTCGTTGATTTCTGATTCTTAGTCTTTAAGTATACAATTTTAGTCTTCTTTGTTTCACCTATCTTGATACATTAATTATTTTCTACAACTTTAAGTTTCAAATAACAAATGATCCATATATTATTGACTTGTGCAACATCAAATATTTAATAATGTAACATTTTTTGATTAGATACATATTGTTCCAAATGAATATTAATCCACAAACTGGAAGAAGGAACTCGTTAGGGATAGGTCGAGGTAGGGGAGTACCTCGCAATGATTTACCAACCGATAAGTGTCCATGCCAAAGACCTCATAGCGTTGTGCTCTGCAACGCGTGCGGATATTGGATGAAAGGCAGAGTTCGTTACTCCTGCCCTTTTCACCCTCAGGTTCGTATAATTTATATACTAGTGTGAAATATCACAAATTCTATAATATATTGACAATACTAACAATTTGTTTATTGCTTTTTACAGACAGTCTTTTTGTTTGATATTACCCAATGTCCCCGATGTAAATCTAATGATTTTATGTTAACTGAGTTAACAAAGTAGATAGTACTATGTAAATACATTTCAAAAAATGTATCGTTATGTACTACCTGTAGTTAAGATTCTTACGACATGGAACATACATGTCACAAAAACTTATATTTTATACAAACTACACTTGTGTAACAGTAAGCAATATACTGTAAGTTAAGTAATGAATTCAAAGTTCCTAATATAAAGACGTGCAAAAGGAACAAAGTTCAGCATTCAACTAAATATGTTTTTTCATTTATTTAATAAATAATTACTTTCTTATATATGAATGTGTATAAACTCAATGCGTTCTAAACCAACCAGACATTCCATATTTAGAATACTTGATGTGATCTCCCAATGTCTCTTGAGCCCGTTCTAAATCTTTCTCCAAATCGTCATCCTGCGCTGTATCAAACAATTTTGGAAACACAAACGGCTGATCTTTAGGCTGCAATTATAAGATAATTTGTGACAATAAACTGAGTAAACTACTAATTATATAAATCATTAATAGACTACAATCAGTGAAATTGGAACACAATGATGTATCCATATAACAATAATAATAATAAATATAAAGCATTTTTCTTTACATATGGACTTACCAGGACTACATAAGCTATTTTGACATCATTCTCTTTAACAGGCAGTGTGTCCTTGATTTTAAGTACACGGGGCGCAATTCTTGTCCTTACGTTAAGTGGATGTACATTGTAAATCTTTTCTAAATAATTCTTTACATCATATATGGTCATTTCCATTGAACAGTGGAATTGCACTACATTTTTAGGTTGTTTTCGCTCAGGTTCAACAAGTTTCATCCAAAAGTTTGGAAGAAATACTCTGAGTTGTGGATTGCCTTTTTGGTACAAAGGATACCTAAAGAATTAGTTTCGTTGTATAATTAATTATGTTATGATATTCATTCATTTTTAATCAAGCAGAAAGTGTATTTCATTTATAAAACTGATAGTTTTGCCATACTTGTTACAGACAACGTAAAAATTGACACCTACCATCGAGTGGACATTTTGCTTTATCAAGTAAATTTCTACAACTATTATTGAACTATTGACCGAGAGATTAATAGAAACACGGTCACGTTACAAAAATAAATACTCTTCTTTCTAGATTTTTGGAAAATTTCAAACACATGTGTGAACCATAAACCAGCCAGAGAGTAGAAGAGAAATCGCGGCAAATATTCAAGTTTAAGTTATGTAGTTCGTAAATGTCACTCTGTTTAGAGGATTGTCTGGAAATATTAATTTTTACTCAATACGGATATTGTTATTTAATCACTGAAAACAATAAAAAGGATAATGAAAATGTAGAAAAAGATATTAAAATATCCTCGAGTTATGAATTCCCTAGAGTTTTAAGCTGAACATTAAACGTCATCGTACGCGGGGAATTTGAAGTAACTTTGTTTACGCTACCTTTTCATGAAATTCCTTGGAAGGAATTTTCCTTGTAAACTATCATTTACGATTTATGATCATTAATGCTTATTGATTGCAGTTTCGCGAAGTCTTCCCTACGCCATTTTTATTTAAGCATTATCTGACGTGAGTATTGAGGTGATTGTTTTATCGACTGAAGCGCTTAAAGCAATAATACGTCAGCATTTTTTTCCCAGTGATTCAGCATATCTACTTCTATACAATCGTACTTAACAACCGGTTGACTACGGACAACTTGTATTTCAGTTGTAACTATCGTGCCGGTGGGTCGAGAATTTTCCAACTATGACGGTTAAAGCAGTTTGCGTTCTCCAAGGAGATTCCAATGTTAAGGGAACCCTGTATTTCGAGCAAACGGTACGCAATATTTCTACGATATTTAATACAACTTTATCGGATCGTGTCCTGTTTATAATACTTTTCTTTACACATTTTAATAATAGGATAATTCAAGTGCAGTGAAGGTCAAAGGCCAGGTCTCCGGTTTGCAGAAGGGGTTACACGGTTTCCACATTCATGAATTCGGCGATAACACTAACGGTAAGGGTTATCACTTCTGTACATTATACGAGAAATCAATTTTTTTTATCAATGACACACAGGTTAAAATTACATTCTGCATTTTTGCAAAAACATATAGACATATTTTAAATGAACATAGATGATTTTATTCTTCTTGTTTGTTTGTGAAGAGTGTAAAATTTATGAAATATTATTCAATAGGTTGCACAAGTGCTGGACCACATTTCAATCCATTGGGAAAAGACCATGGTGCTCCGAATGCAGCAGTACGACATGTTGGTGATTTAGGAAACATTGAAGCTGGTGCTGATGGCATTGCTGCAGTTGATATGAGCGACAATCTTATTCAGCTTCAAGGACCACACAGTATCATTGGCAGAACTCTTGTGGTACATATTATGTCATGATTTTCTATAGGAGTCATTTTATTTTTATTATGTACTACAGATGTTTTTTTTTTTATGTTTAATTGTAGGTACATGCTGATCCTGATGATCTAGGCACAGGTGGTCACGAGCTGTCAAAGACTACTGGAAACGCTGGTGCCCGTCTTGTTTGTGGTGTTATTGGTCTCACAAAGGCCTAGATACGTACTCTGTTCCAATATTACTGATCGAATATCTATTACGTTAGAATCTTAATGCCATTACATTTTGAAATATAAGTTTTCTGAGTATCATTCCTTGTTTCCTTTAATGTTCATACACTAGTTATTGTATCTTAATTGGTGAATGTATTGATTTGTAAGGAAAATATAAGATGTACTGCATTATCTGGCCAATGCTTATAGATACTTCAATAAAGTGATTGTTATTAATGAATGTGTAAATCAGTGCAATATGTCTATTCTTAAATCAAATGTATCGTATTACTGATGTACAATTTTAATATGTTTCTTTTTCAGTAGTTATAAAATCGATAAGCGATTCTTTTTTAAATTAATACGAATGATTAGATAGTTGAATAGTCACTGCGATAGTGATAAAGTAGATATTATATCTCGTCATGTTTTTCCATTTAATACGACGAAAATGTACGTGTGTATTTTTCAAAATGAAACGAATATCTTCCATTGCAATTGCAATACACGTTACATAATCATTACGACATAGGTAGATATCATTCAGCATATTAATAAACTGCCAGTCGGAACAAACTCTTTTTTGTTTCAAAGAAAAAAAAGGAACTAGACGTACTTTTTTACTAGAATTCGTAACACTGATATTATGTCTGTATGTTGGCAACCTGTAGTTCTGGTTTTGACACGGCACGTTGTTTCAAAACCGGCTTTCCATTGTGTATTTATTATTTCGAAGCGATCATTTTACGCAGCTTGATGATTTTGACAGTATTCCGTGACAAGTGTACGTGTAATGCGTATATCGATATTACCGTTTGCCTATAATTATTTGTTATTATTTCAATCACATCGATGAAGAGTGAGACCTGTATATAACGCATTTGGTTAGAATCAAATCTTTTCACGAATTAAACAGCAGATCATAATAATTATTTACTTCGACCTCCGAAATAATATATTAAGTTTGTTGTCCTGTAGAAATTCTGAAAACAATTCGAACAGGCGTGCAAAATTTATAGAGTAGGAAGGAGATCTTTTTTAAAACTGTCACAAGTGTTTTTTAATACTAATTGAAATGTTTTGTTCACAAATTAGGAAATTCAATATAAATAACTGGACATGTTTAAACGAACAGAGGGTAATTCGAACAATGACTACAGTGTACCTGCTAAACGACCAAGATATGATACAAAGAAAGGAACATCTTCATCTACACATCAAAGAGATTCAAGAAACAGAAGTTCTGCAAAATCTGATGATATTTGGGGCGATGATTTTGCTGAGGAAGATATTGAAGAAATGGATTTCATTGCGACCCAAGCATGTCTACAGGTTTAGCATTAATTATCTACTTATATTATATGAACAGCTTTTAAGCAGGTATTTTACAACGTTATGTTGTTTATAGGAAGAGAATACACTCACTCAAACACATCAAAACAGATCATTTACAGAGACTGTTAGTCATATGGCATCCACTAGTAAATGTAATCTTCAAATAAATAATACAGACAGGAGGTTATCAAAAGTATCTTCACAGTTCCAACTGTTTCATAGTCCTAGAAGAGGAGAAGAAAGTTCAAAACAAATGAGTAGTATGAGTTCACAACCCGATTATAAAGAGTTTGAGAGCAGGTTAATTCATAAGGGAGAATATAATTCAACGTTTAAATTGGAGGATGTTATTATACCAGGTTATTATTCCTGCATTTATACACATATTTATATTCCTTAATATCATTGTTGATATTTATTTGTGCATTTACTTTAAGAGCCTGCACATTTAAAGGAACTAGAAAGGTTGAAGATTGAGAATAAGAAATTGTTAAATGATTTTATAACAAAAGACGGGGAAACCGCTTTTTTGCGTAATCAGTTACAACAAACTCAAGCCAGAGCTGAAAATGATAGACTGGAAAAGACCCGTTTTATTGAAGAACAAGCTAGTAGGCATAGGTCAGAAATGAATGCAATTTGTAAAGAAAAAGAATATTTAAAAACGCAATTGCAGTTACAGGTCTGTATCTTTTTTATAAGTTAAAATAATTATCATTTTACATTCGGCTATGATTTTAAATATTGTTGTTTGACAGAGCTTTGAAGTGGGAAATCTTGCAGAGCGATGTAAGCTTCTGGAGAGTGGGAATGTTAAATTAACAGAACCACATTCAGTAAACTTAAATTTTTCTATGAATAAAAGTAAATCGAATTCAGTAATAAATCGGTAAGTCTTCTAAACAATTTTCTAATAGTATGAATTATTAGTGCAATGAATAACAGGTATACCTATACTTGTGTTATGTTTTTCAGACTATCATCTTCAGCAAAATCAGTCAAAGTAAAACAAGTATCTGTTCAAACCACACACATGGACAACAGAAGCAGTTATTGTTTAAAAACATGGACTCCACGTAAATATATCTTTCAGACAACAAATTGTTTGTTCGATACCGTTACTTAACAAATAATTATTGCAGATTATCCTCTTGCCAACATTCCAAAGTTATTATACGACACCTCACAACCGGAAAAATCTATCGTTGATATCCAAATAACCGAAAAAACTGGGAGGCGAAATTTGCCGATTCTACAGGAAGAAGACACATTCCGAATATTTGGTAGAAATGTTTACTTGTTGTTGTATTATACGACTCTTATGACACATGATTTTTAAATACCGCATTTCGATATTACAGAAAATCCAGAATTAGTCAAACCTGTAACGACGATGATAGACGATCGAAAACTGACAACTGAATTTATTTTACCAGAGGTTGCTGCCATTCAAAGAAAGGCAGATTCGGAACTAGAATCAGAGAATTCTATACCATTATTTAATAAAGTAGATCGTGTTCTTCCAATTAAATTAAGTTTCCCGAGTGATATACAGTAACTAATAAGGATGTTTGAATTTTCAGATAGTTTCTACCGGGAGGGAGCTCATACTGAACGTGATAATCGTTCTTCAGACAATTTTTCAAGCTATGAGGAACGACGATATCAGAGATATGAATGATATATACTTTTCTGATCTTTATTCGCATTCTGATTTGAATGCAAAGTCAGTATGCGATGCGAATTCTTGGTACGAAGGCGAACGTGGTGTTGAAGTCAGAAGGGTGTATGGCATGTTATCGTATGCAGCATCGGAATCGACTTATCTAAGTCAGTACGTAGCAGGAAGAACACAATTACTCACGGAAAGAGATCAATTCTACAAGCACTATTCGCAAGAAATGATTCGTTACAATACATGGTCGGAGAAAGGTGGAGAGTTTGAGATGTTAAAAATGATTTTACAGTTTGTTGTCTTGGTTGGATCTACGGTAAGACACATTTCAATGTTTGATAGTGATCCGTTAACAACAGTTATTTAAGTTTGTATAAATTGTACTATTCGCAGAGAAGATCTCATCAGTTTAGCGGTCTCATGTGTGCGATTACGATGGTTATATATAATGTGCATGAAAAAGTCGGGTATTGTTCTAAAGGGTACATATACAAATCATATATCATTATACCAGTCATTTATTTAATCACAATTTAATTTCTCATTGAACTTATTCTTTTAGAATGGAGTATGTTTTCCAAATATTTCGAGAAATCGTTTTCTCCAGACCATTGCCATGCTGTTACGCAGTACTGTGTAACGTCATGACTATTTTCGTCAAATCTACTGCACACCTTCGCAAACTTTGCGTCAATTCACGTACGTAATGTATTTCCTCTGCTACAAAGATTACAGAGACATGGATTCCTTTTTGTAACGAATTATTATATTTACAGAATCTATGGCGGTGAATAATTGGAAAGGTGCTCTGCATTTTACACCAGGTACACGTTTATTTACAGTTACCGTTCACAATGTATTATTCCGCGCATATTTTCCATTCTTCAAGTGGAAAATGATTTTTTTTGCAGATGCGTGCCCCTTGCAAATTTTCCTGGCCCAAATGGAAAACTATCGTGCGGATCTGATAACTATAATAGATATTACGCACGCCTCACTATTATTCGTGCAGTATATCCTGC
This sequence comes from Mimumesa dahlbomi, assembly GCA_917499265.3. NCBI lineage: Eukaryota > Metazoa > Arthropoda > Insecta > Hymenoptera > Crabronidae > Mimumesa > Mimumesa dahlbomi. The sequence goes on along the minus strand of OU824113.1, from coordinate 1,809,194 downwards.
AAACGAATGTCATTCCTTTGAGAGCCGAGAGTTCCGAATCCTGTAATTGCTGCATGAAATTACTGAGGTTCACTATCAAAACTTTATGCAAATGCTCCGAGGCGAATTTGTGCGTTACGGACGACGCAAAATCGGATCATTACTCGTTGACATTGTCGGCATTTCAAACGGGAATAAATGAAAAGTGTTTACGAGAAATGTATCGGAACAAGTTCGCCGAGGAAAATTCTTGGACGGCTATAAAAAGGAAACAGCTGAAAGTATTAAGGGATGGAATCAGATTCTTGAGTCATCTGGCGATATGCGACCCGGATTTTGTTATTCGATTGTCCGATATCGAGGACTCATTTCATTTGTTTATAAGAAACGTAAATGTTTTCGATAATTTCGTTCTGCAGGAGAATGAAAGTAAGTTCATTTTTTTAAAAATACAGTTAATGAAGTTAATGCAGTTTTCATAAAGGAAAAAAATATTAAACATATTATTTATTAATGTCTTACAGTGGAAGCTATGAATCGAATAAAGCAGACATTCATTTTCGATAAAACTGTGCAATCTGAGGTTCAGTCATACGAAGGAAACAGTACAATGAGTCAATTAGATATACTATCCGATTTCGAAAAGAGGTTTGTTCATCCTGCATCCGATGAAACAAGGAAGAATGAGGGTCACAATAAAATGTTCGCCACATTTAAATCTTTGTACAATACCAAAGTGGACTATTCCGATTATTAACAACCATGAATTAAGATGTAAGATCCGTGATTACGCTAGATCCTAAGAATTATTGCGTAACAATTTTACGTGTATGTAAATAAAAAAAAAGTAATTCAAATTCCGAATATACTGACGTCAAAGTTATTCGTGTACACGAGAAACAAATCGACAAGAAAATCCTTTTGTATTTCGAAACTGGATTACAAATATTTCTCACCATCCTCTGTACATATTCTTTTGTAATCAACAGTGAAATCTGTTAATAAATACTATTTTATACAACAAATGAAACACATTGCCCAGAAACGATTTCCTTTCAGATTCTCAGCTGCTCGTAGAAATAAAAAAAAAGCGATTCTAAATTGACTGAAGGGGATGAACAAATGCAATCGAAGGTCGATAATTGCGAAAACGAGTCCGCGGGACGCGCATCGGATTCATCAACGCGACCGATATTCCTCCTGGAAATCATTTATCTCCCGCAAAATGCAATTTGTAGAAAATCTCTTCAAGGCCTGGCAATGTTCGACGACGATAAAATGGCCGGAAGCAGATAGAACGTATCGCGAGCGTGCCGACGGAAGTGATGTTCCCGCCTTCGTTTGGTGCGGAAAAACCCCAAAACCGCATCCCTATTCCATTCATAGATGCGGAACGATCACCAGCTAATTTATTTTTATTCTCTGGCGCTTCGTATTCATCGCGTTTCACACCCTCGCTTTCGCCCGCGCTCGTCGACGGATTTATTTGAGACTCGTCGTAACAGTGTTTAATCGTGACCTAGGTTTACAAAGTGTTTTTTGTAAAATTTCATTGAACAGCGACAAAAGAATAAGTAAAATACAACGTTGTACTGTGCGACAAAGAATAGACACTCGAATTCGATCGTGTATGAGTTATGTGCACCGTTTGTAATTTCTCGGCGAAGCGAACGGATTCAAGATGAAATTGTGGTCCTTCTCGACAGTGTTCCTTTTCGTCGCGTTTTTTGGACAGTGCATTGTTTACACATGGCAGACGCAAAGTAAGCGACGATTTTGTTTTTTCTTTTAAATTATATTCGGGTTCGAGAGACAATCGGGAGAGACAATTGGTCTCATTCACGAAAGCCGGAATCTGAACACTTGTTGCGTTTGATACACGCGGTTTTCTGTGACGGCTAATGATGACGGCAAAATCGGTTTTTAATTAATCTTTATTTCATCGACGAAGTAAATGTTATTTCTTTTTTGTGCGTTGAAGAAATTTCAGATAAAATTGTGATGCAATTTTTTGCCTGCCGTTTGTGAATAATTCAAGATATCGTTCGGAATTTTACGGCACCGTATTCAGCATGAAATTCTACGTCAGAAGGATGTATAATAATTTATATTCAGGCGTTTTCGTTTTTCTGCAGAATTTGAAGGTACTAGGTCAGGATTTCTCGTGATTTTCGTTTTTCCTTTGCCATTTCCTACATTTTTTAGATATCGACATGAATCTTTGACGAGCTTATTCCGCATCAAATTCCGCGTCGAACGCGCGCCGGATCATATTTTTATTCGAGGAATTGATGAAATGGCAGAGGAAAAACGGAAATCGCTAAAAATCCTGACCTAGTACCTTCAAATTTTTGCGAAAAAACGAAAACTCCTAAAAATAAATTATTATACACGTTCTCGGCGTAGAATTTCACACCGAATACCATGCCGTAACATTCAGATCGATATCTCAAAAATTCTTTCACTGACGGTCGAAAAATGAAAACCCAAAATTTTATCAAAATTCGGATTTGCACGTCATCGACACAAAAATGAACCCAAAACAAATTGAAAATCCTCCAGATTGACATTGATATAATTGTTTCACCTTCGATGAAAAAAAAAAAACTTGAATAAATTTTTATAAATTCCTGTGAACAGTTTAAAAATGAATTTTTTTGATTCTCCTACGTGATCTAAAGGCCGATGTCCAATCGTCAGACTAGCGAATGGAAGAGTACGTGCCAGGGCCAGAGGAAGAATCGTAAGATTCAGTTGTCACGAGGGTTTCACGCTCGTGGGTAACAAATATTCCACTTGCATACGGGGAAGGTGGGACACACCCACACCTGTGTGCGTCAGTAAGTGTCGTTACGAAATTTGCACTATTTCATCGGTAACTATCGAACGTGACATTAAACTAATTAGAACGAATACAACGTACGTATAAATTTCATTCATTATATAAAACCATTGTTTCTTTTCTGAATATTAGCAATACCATCGTTAAAATAACCGAATTAACTTTAAATTAATACCAGAAATTGCGGTCAAACTATTTATATAAATTTGTTTTTTGGACTACTGATTTGATTATCACCGGAAAACAGTAATTTCCAAATTACTAGAAAACACTATGTTTTAACGCATCTATTTATTTTGCAAATGAAAATATCTAATTGTGTTTTCCCGTTATATTTGAGATACTCAAAATGTTTCCTAGCACGGTAAGTTTCCAATTGTCGGAAATCTTTAGAGCGTTAAAATTTCCATTATGTATTATACGCACATATTCCGCTCTGTGTTATGTCGCGATAAAGCATTCGCGCAAACAGATATACAACTTGAGCTTCAACTTATTATTAGTTTCTTCCGCAGACGCCGAATGTCCGGTCCCGCCCACGCCGAAGCATGCACTTATGGCTCCGAAATACAATGGAGCGATATTAATCTACTTCTGCGAGCCCAGCTACGTGCTGATCGGCCCTGCCGAAATTTACTGCGACGGAAAACAATGGAACGGAAGCGCTCCTTATTGTCGTGGTAACTCGGAATTACATTAACTATCGACACATCATTTCACCCAATCATTTTCACGATCCCCAAACATTCGAATATTGAAATTTGAATTAAAAAATATTACCAATCAATATTCCATCATTGTCAAACAAAAATTAACATAAATAATATATGTTATCTAAAAGAAACATTCTTAACGATGAATGTTCATATATATAGTGATAATAACAGAATGTTAAAGTTCCTGTAATTCATCTCCCAAACATTCTGAATATTGAAATTTATATAAAGCAAATATTACCAATCAGTATTCCATCGTTATCGCATGAAAATTAACATAAACATTATATCTTGTCTAAAAGAAGCATTCTTAACAATGAAGTTCATATACATATAGTGATAATAACCGAATGATAAAGTTTCTGTAATTCATCTGACCCAGATAACAGAACATACGCATACAACGCGGTTTAATTTTCCCTGCGCACAGATACGACAGAAACAGCGCCCACGCAGTGTGATTTTGAAAAACCGGATCTCTGCTGGTGGGAACAGGATCCCCAGCATGATTTCGACTGGCGACGACATAATTTCGAGACACCCAGCTCCCATATCGGCACCGGTCCCTCGCACGATCACACTCTCGGCGCAGGAAATAGCGGTACTTGTCTTCGATGGGTTTTTAATTCGATTAACACGTCTTTCTCGAAGTTACACGTCTATCTTCGGCTGTGATTAATAACCGGATATTCAATCCTTCGTAACTACGTGTAACTTTGAGCGTTACATGCCCGTATTATCTGTAGTAGTTACATTTGACTCTGATCACTTAGATCGTTTGAAAAAGGAGATTTTTTCACACGATAATCGAGTTTTCCGCATTCCAGGCTATTATCTGTACATCGAAGCCACTGGTCGATTGGTGAACGACACCGCGAGAATACTTTCACCGTTGTACAATGCGACTTACACGGAATCAGGCTGTTTCTCATTTTGGTAATCCAATTTTGAGTAACTCGATAAATGATTCGCGTACCATTTTATAGAAAATTTCTGTAACGTTGGAAATTTTTTCAGGTATCACATGTTCGGAATGGGCACCGGCACCTTGAACGTGTATTTCAAACAGGAAACGGAAAACACGCCCCGATTGATGTTCACGAAAGTTGGAAATCAAGGAAATCAATGGTTACACGGTATTTTCGATCTTCCTAAAAGCGAGAAAGATTTCCAGGTACACCCATCGAATTACAATAATATTTTCAAGTGGATTGACAAAATAACAAAATAAGAAACCATTAATTGGTTCTTTTTTTTTTTTAAATTTCCTTTCAGATCATAATCGAGGGAATTCGCGGCAACACTTACGTGAGCGACATAGCTGTGGACGATGTTGCCATTCTTCAGGGTGATAAATGTAACGCGAACAAAATTGAGACGGCGACGGTAACGGAAAGCGACGACGGTAACTCATTTACCGATTAATTCACCGTTCATTCGCTCCGATTCCAACCAATCTTTTCATATTCCGTCTGTGTCTTACGATTCCAGATCAAATCGAGCAGGTGAACGCGTTGCAGAGTTGTCGCGGGAGGTGCAAAAATTCGCTATCGAACAACTTCTCGACCGTGATACCACCACTGTCGCCCGACGCCTGTTTGTGTACTCTCGATTGCGCCGAGCACTCTATTTGTTGTCCCGATTACGCCGAGTACTGTGTGTTAGGTAAACTTTACCCTGCTTATATCGTTAGGAAAGGTGTATCGAAATTTTGCTGATTATCAATCGATCGAGTTGACGTTTCAAATTTATAATTTGAGACTCCCGTTTGTATTTCCGTGTGTCTAGAATGTTACATACACTATATACTTAATACATATATTGTTATGATTAGTATAATTTTAACAATCGCTAAAATATAATATTCAAAAGAAAACACTTAAACTTGGCCACTCAAGCGATCAATTAATCCTATATTAAATTAATATTATAAATGAAAAACTAAAAGTATATATTGTTATTATTATTTCTAGCTTTCTCCGAGGATCCACGAGCGGATGGAACGGAAGCAACGATAACGTACCGCGAAACGACGACAGTTTCCACACCGTCGTCGGGAAGGAATCACACGAACATCACCGACATCGCCACCGTGAAAACCGATTATTTTAACGGGAACGGTATCTCGATCAATCCGAAAGATGACATCGATCCGGCGACAACGAAACCGACTATGTACCCCACCGTCACACCTATCGCAAACGTGTCCGGGATGAAGACGGAGAAATTGAAAACTACCACACGCGCGACGTCACCTGTCGTATCTACAAAGAGAATTTCCACAAAGGAAACTCCATTCGTGCCGACAACGACTGTCACGAGGAGATACGTGCAGCTTGACGATCAACCTGGTAACATACATTTTTTATTCGATTCCTATAGAGGAACATGAACGATCGCCTCGGGGCGACAATCGTGACAGCCCTGGATTTTCCACGTTCAAAAGTTTTGAATGTTGTTAAATATTCACCTGTAAATATTGTTCAGATCGAATATTTCGTGTCTTGATATTTTAACGTCTGGAAGTTTGTAAATTGAAATTTGTTCGTGTAAAGATATTCCGGTGAGGAGATTTTCGATATAGAAATTTCAACTTTGGGAAATCATCCGATTGGATGAAATCAGTGGCTCGAGTTACCTCTCGGCTCCCGAAACTATTCGTTCCGCCGAAAGCTCTTGAACTTTGAAATTTCAGTGTCCTCGAGCCTCACCCTCGTACTTTCTCCCGTTTCACCGTGCAACACCTGCAACCACAGTGATTGTTAGTTTTACGACTAGTTGAATTTCCATTAAACGTAACACCGTTGTTTAGCTTCCCCCCGGCGGGCGAGAAACGATCTCGTCGCGGTCCTGTTTCTGCAAGCTTTAACAACTATAACTATCGCGGGTGTAATAATATTAATACAAAGCACGACAGAGTTCTTTCTCCGCGGGACAGAATTTTCCTGCGAGTCGCGAGTGGAAATTTTCCATAGCGTCAAAGAACGCTGGTTGAGTTTCAAATTATACGGAATTTTATCACGCAGATCCACATACATGTACCCATAATTATGAAAGTGGTCTAAGTAAATATTTCCAAAAAAATGAAAGTCTTGATAATTTGTTAATAAATGTTTCAAAACCTTTAAAAAACGTAATATCTAAAATTTGTGAAAAATTGACTTAAACCACTTTCATAATTATGGGCATACATAGTCTCTTCTTTTCCGTTATGATTCCAATGTTTTCATTCGTAATTTTTTAAAAAATCATTATTTTTGACAGATTCGAACATGAGGGTACAGGATCCAGAAAAATTTAGTGGATCAACGAAATTCAGTCTCCCAGGAATCATTGGCGTGGTTGTCGGCATACTGACTGGTGTTTCCATTACAATGATGATTGCATTCGTCATTGTGAGACGGAGAAAAACCTACAAAAGAGGAACAAACGGCTCTGCGCTTTCGGAGGACAGCGACGTACGGTTTTTGACGTCCGACGAAATTCTAGATTTTACTTTAGCGAGACCGAGCGACAACGACGAGCAATAATGGGAAATGTGTATTGGAAATTTTTGTTCAAAAAAAGGAATCAAGTTCCTTTTCACGGTCTTCGAGGAATTCAGAGAAATAATGTCGAACAAGCTGACGAGATTTAGAGAAAAAAAATATACTCGAACATGACAGCTTTGACAGATGACTGTCATTAGGAACGGCATCATTATAATACACATGATTTTGGTCCGTAGTTTCAGACGCGATTAATTTAAGTATAATAATACAGTTACTTTCTGTTTTTTTTTGTAAACATGCAGCTACAGCTTGCTAGGGATTGTTATTAAGTGTTTCTTTGCCAAGAATTATAATCGATATTTAATATTGTATCGAATCACTTAACTGATAGTTGCCTATCCGGTAATTTCCTTCCGTTTTGTTAATCGTATATTCACTTCGTTCGTTTTGTGTCATCGTAAAGGTTCGGTTGAATCGATATTTACAACGACGCGGTCGAATTCAAACGCGTTGGATGTCGACAAACAGGCTCAAGAAATTTCATTTAGCAAAAGTGTATTGTACATAGTATAACAGTTGTAGGTTCCACGAAAAGTATGTATTAAATATAAAGAAACAAGATAAATAGAAATATATAATTTTCCTGGAAAAACCACTAGACCCCCAATATTTATTCAACACCAACTTGTATTATCCTCTGTAAAATCAATTAAAAGTTTCCTCTAATATTTATCAAAATTTACCTGAAAACAATAGAAGATCAATTATTTGCAACAAATATTTCTCCCAATGCGGAGGTTGAAATTTCCACGCCACGATTTGCCAGCGTCGAAACTTTCCGTTTGGAAATTTCAAGGTCTCGAAGTTCCCACCTCGAAATGTCTGCGAACTTCCGAAATTTCCAACTTCCTGTCGATTGCAACTCACCCTCCCACACGGTGCACACAATATCCTCGTCGAATAGCAATTAAACAGTTCGCTTTGAAGTGGACGCGACGAACGGGGTGAGTTTCTTCGTTGGTCACGCGGGAGAGGGTGAAATTCCGTCGTGAATTTAATCCGTCGCTCGGTTATTCGCGGCGACCGGAAACGCGATTTATCTGGCGACTTCATCGCTTCCTTGGAAACGGTAATTTCGCTCGGAGATTGCAGCCGGCGGGCAAAGTGTTCGATAAAAAACTACATCCACGGGCGAAAAAACACCGGCGAATTTAAATCTCCGGCTCTCAGAGATTAAGGGATAACGCTCGACGTATTCCGCTTCCCAGACGGCTGCAGACTATTTTTTTCTTTCTACCGCGATCCGATGGTATCACCGGGGGGAAAGCGAAACAACGCGACGGAAAAAGTCTCGGGTGTTTCTTAAGAAATTTGTCCCCGCGAAAGTGATTTCGCCGGAATAGTTTTTCCATTTACTTGTCGGTCTTTTATCTTGCGATAACGATATTCTGGCTTACCTTGCACGTTAACACTAGAATTACCAAGACAGTGAAACTTACTGGATTGTAATATTTTATAAAAGTCATTGGAATTTATAACGGTGCGTTTTCCGAGATTTTTCATAATTATGTTTCTATATGTAGATAATGAAATTGATAAAGATATTTGTTTTGAGATAGACCTATTGAATCCTCGATAGTTCCAGTGTTAACACGACAATCTATCGACTTGTATTTCCATCGATCGACCGAATCGGGAATCTTTGAAACGTCGTTCGCACGCCGAATAAAATTAAATGTCTAATTAACGCTTACCCGGCAATTATGATTCTCTCATAGAAACTATTACGTCGCTCGTTACAGCTGAAACACTCATGTCGACTGACACGAAATCAATTATTTATTGCGTAATATTACGTCAGGGGCTGTCAATTAATTAATCCGTGATTAATCAATCAAACGTGTGTGCACAGCTGCTTCGAAACGTTTGCCACGTTGAAAATCCCCGACGTAAGTCAGTGTGGGAATAAAACTAGCTTCGTCAACCACAGAAATAGAAATTTCTATTATATGTACTTTTAGTTTCTAAAACGACATGGTTTCGTTTTAAACAGGGAACCCTACGCTACAAGTCGGCTGATAACGTGCCGTTATCGCGAGTTGCCGGTTCTCTAATCTTGATCGCGGGGTTACGGGGGTTTACTTTCAACGCGTATTCGAAGAGAACGTAGTTCCGGTCGCTTTAATGACTGACACGTTCCACTTGCGCGCTGGAAGTCGGCAGGATTTATTTCAACGTGAAACAAAAAAAAAAGAAAGCGCCGTGTGATTGATGTCACTGTCACAGAATAATCATTCGTTTGTATAATATTTTAATAACGATAAAATTCAGATTGTCACAATACCATTTGTACAAGATGTATCGAGTATAGTAATTATATGTAATTATAATGCAGCAATAAAAATTAGACACCTTGGCGGGTAATTTAACATAAACTTTTTATTACCGTTTCGTAAATTATAATATTCGATAGAGTAGAAGTAGATTCTTTCTTTTTGCATTTGTTATTTGTTTTTTTAACTGAGTGTGTCTGTTTGTGTACGTGTCTTTTTTTGTTTGTTCACCTCGGTTGACACGAGGAACGGTGTATAATTGCTTGCTGATTGTTTTATTTCTTTTTCTTTCCTGCGTTTTGCTGTATTCACCAATGATATTTAAACCATAATGATCGGAAAGAATCATACGGTACAATTATAAGTTTCGCAAAATGATTTTCTGCGGTTATTATTCTTTATTACAGATGCATTGCACTGATTATAATTCAACTGTTCTAGCAGACGTGGTGTGTACTGTATTTTTTTTTCTGTATTTTTCGTTTTCGTCTTTTTTGCATGCGTTTTACTGATTCTGGATAAACGAAGCGTTGTTTGTTAAAAGACTCATGGATATGTATAGATACCGGATAGCTCGTAACGTGAGAAGTATAAGAGTCATCGTGGTAAATGTTTTTTGTTCTTATTTTTTTTTGCTTTTTTTTTGTTTTCGAAATACACCTGAACATGTCCGAGCGCGATTGCCTTCGGACATTTATGCGAGACTATTTTAAATATACATAGAGCTTCTCAGGTTTATTTTTGTATCCATCGTCTCCGTAAATTGAAATTGGGTCGTAGAATCGCGCAAACTTCGGCTATTTTGCTGTTCGCGAGTAAATATCAATTAATCACGAGAAAATTTGATCGACATCGACCATATAGTGACTTTCCGGAAAATATCTTGGAAAGAATCATCCCCTCCGATGCTTTTCTAACCAGCATCGTTACGTTCGATCAGAGGATTATTTAATTGAGCTACAATTCGTGAAAATACTTTCCGGTAAATATACATTTAAAATACACGCAGAAACATTTGTATCGTAGAATACACATATATAATTTTTGATACGTGAAAAAGGATGTTTAATATCCATTTCGATAAACATTATTAAATCGTGGAGTCACGAGTCGCAGATAATACAATAGTATGCGTAGGAATCGAAATTACTTTTTTTTTTGTTCTTTTTATTTTAAGCCACGCGGATATCCGAGGAGATTGAGAATTGCGTTCGCGAAATTTTCTTTCGCCGCAAAATAGCCAGGTTTGTTCAAAATTCGACGACGCCCGTTTTTTGGAAAAAACGTGGACAAATTGACGCAGAAATTATGCCCAGTACATATATACAGATATATCTTCTAAAAAATATATCGTTCAAGCTAGCGATAATAAAAATTGCGATAGCAACGCAGTACCTAAAAAGTTTTGCGGTCTGCAGGAATATAATTTTTGTTCCGACGTGGCTAGAAGAGCTCTACAGACATCGAAATCAAGTAATGTTTTCGTATCAAAAGAAGCCGTTTGATAACTCACATTTTTTTTCGGTGGCGAGCAAGATTGCGTGTATGTATACTTATTTACTTTGAGATTCTCGTGATGCGCTTACTTACTACGTATGCTCTCGAAAATATACGGATATTATTCTCTCCAACACTTTTATTTCTCTCGTATTCTCGAATCGATCTCCGACAATGTCGATTCGAACGGTTCTCACTTATCAGCTAATGATATGACGAGTTCTTTTATTATTTAGAAACGAAACGAAACGAAAAAACCAAGGAGCGAATGACACGTTGCCTCGTTTCCACCAGTTTTATAAATAAACATTTAAAAAAAAAAGAAACAGGGATAAAGGTCACCAACCTTAGCTTTTCGAAATGGGGTCGCAATTAAAGCTTGAAATCCGTAAAAAGGTTTTTGCTTCGCAGTCAAAGCGAAATGCAAATTAATCACGCCCGACGATCTATAGATCGGCCTCGGTGTCGCCAGTATTTCCAGGATCCAAAGGATCACAGGTTGGTGTCCCTATTGTATAATAAATTGTACATCCTGGCACGTGATTCACGTCAGGAACATTCGCGACAGAGAGAAAGGAATCGGCAAAGTTAAAAGGAACGACAGAAATGTATAAATGTATAAAGGGGAAACAGGAAAGCAAAAAAACACAGTAGTAAGATAAGCGCAGATTTCGAATTAGTTTACAAAGACATTTTGATGACCATTGATAATCATACGGTGGACAATTAAAAGACTATATCGAATATACTCGCATATTTATATTGACGTTCAAACATCAAGGATACTTTTTTTTCGTTTTTTTTCCTCTCTCTCACTTTTTTTTTTAATAATTCAATATATCGAAACAACGTTTTTCCATTAAATTCGCGAAAATAGAGTTGCGCGGAGATATACATACATGTATATACATAGGTATGTGTATATGTACATATATGTATATTAAATATGTATGTATATATAGAAGAAAGGATACATTTCTCATAGAAAAAGTCGGGGCACGACGTAGAGAAAAGCATACGCGGTATTTCGTTAAAAGAGACATCGTCTGAGGTGTTTCACATATTATAATATTATATATTCGATCGCTATCGATAATACTTTCGTTTCGAAAAGCAAGATCAAATTAATAATATTCATCTAGCCCATTTATGACCCTGATATCGGTACATTATTTTTTTAAGTCTGTCTCCACTCTGATTACCATTTTACCACTTTTTCGTCGCGCGCCTGCCTCGGCAAATACGTAATTAACACTTTACTCCTTAAGTCTACGAAGAGGAGGAGGAGGAGGGAGGGGGGAGAAATAGCTCTACAAATACTTAGGTCAGCGTATAAATGGGATTTGAAATGTCGTTCGATACGTCAACAGATTTCGGAAGAAAGAAAGCCGGCGAACGAAGACATCGGTTCTCTACATAGTAAAAAAAAAATAAATAAATAAAATGGAAAAAGAAACAAAGCAGAAGAGAGAACACACGCCCACCACGAAATTATTCTCTTTAAATGAAAATCACCGTTCGCTTCTACGAGTGTTTTTTTTTCTTTCTTTTTTTTTCTATTAACAATAATAATCCATCGACAGAAAACCGACGACAAACGAAACACAATACACTTAGCTACACCCGCTAGTTTAATTATCACCGTAACGATTACGGCTGTATAAATGCTGTCGATAGCACTGGGAATGAAAGAAGTGGTATTTCTCAGTCTTCAAAATTACTTTATTGTACCAAAATAAAGTCGTTAAAGGTAAGTATGATCCTCGCGGAAATCGCTCGATATGAAATCGTAAATACATCTGTGGAATTCAGCGGTTAGACGACACTTAAAACTGAAATTTCCTTTCGAGTTACGGATATTTAGCATCGTGATCTTCGTTATCATCATCGTCATCGAAACCATCGTCATCATCGTCATCAGCGTTTCCATCATCGTGTGACTTTCTTTCATATTCTCTTTCAATTTTAATTTTTTCTCTCTCGCTCTTTCTCTCTCTCTCACTCATTCTCTCTTTCTCTCTCTCTCTCTCTCTCGCTTGCCACACGCGGTGAACACGTGGCAATCGTTAAAATTCAGTATCTCCTGTTGAACCGTTTTGTTTTTTTTCTCATTTTTCATAATTCTAAACATCCTGAAAGTTCGGACATCTTAATTTGTACTTTATGTAAGGATACTTGGTTATGATAGACCTCGCTAACCGATTTCTCTTGTATTTTTTCTCATATTTTTTTGTTTTCTTCATTTTCGTTTTTGTTAATTATCATTAGCATTATTAATAGTATTATTATTATTATTATTATTTATCATTATTATTTTTATCATTAATTATTTATTATTATTATTATTTAACGTGCTACTTAGAACCATTCCGTACCCCTCGGAGATTTTAAAATACAAATGGCCACTTTCCATCTTGAGTATTCGAGAGACGATTCATCTGTTTTTTTTTTACGTTCCCCTGAGTTTGATTTCAACGTGAACATCTCAATGTTTGTAGAATGATATTATACGGGTTGAAGAACGGAAATAGGAGAACGGAAAGAGACGAGAAGAAAGATCCCTCCGGAAAATGTAGACGATATATATACATATAAATAAATATATGTATATATATATATATACATGGTAGAGAAACAGAGAGAAAGCAAGTAAAGAAAGACAGACAACAAACAAACGAACGAACAAAAAAAACAGAGAATCAACAAAAAAAAAGAAATCGACGTACATGTATATACGTGTATATTATGAATGACGATGGGGGTGGAGGAGGGAGGGGGGAGGAGAAACGTGTACGTATATACATGCACGTATTTATCGACTAACGCGATAGAAAGAAGAAAACTTGTCAGACTTATGATTTTATGCATAGGTCAGAGGTTCATCGGCAAACAAAAGGAAAATTAGCGTCCTCTTGCCCATCGCAATATGGCATCTGCCAATACGTCGAGGTGAGCTTTCGTCTGAAACAAAGGGGCAAAACACACAACGATTGTTACTCGTGAGAGGTGGTTGTCTCTTTTCGCCGTTCGCCCGTGATACATATACAGAGTGTAACAAAATTGCGAGGACACTTTTTCAGTATCGATAGTACGCATCGAAAGATGAAAACAAGTCTCTAAAGTTTTGTCTAAAAACCACCCCCTACCGAGATAAAAACTCGGATAAAACCTATTGACGGGAGAGACTAAAGTTTACGAAAAAATATCATTATCTATGGAAAGGAAGTCTTAGTGAATGCCCTTAACTTTTCCCAAGATGTTACAAACCTGCTACGATATAGCTAATCGAAGTTGTTTGAATTAAACAAGAATAAATGTTACTTAACAGCAATAATCGCAGCGATTATATTTTTTTCTATTATCTTTGATCTTCTCCGGTTATGTTGCAATCAAAACCGGTCTTCTACGACGTATCATTTTGAAGATATGATTTTTAAAAAATTTTTTACACAGGGATTGTATCTCGATAGGGGGTGGTTTTTAGACAAAATTTTCGAGACTTTTTCGTCATCTTTTGGCGCGTACTATCGATACCGTAAAAGTGTCCTCACAATTTTGTTACACCCTGTACAGACGGGGATCCCGGAAATGGAAATGTAGTTTCCGTGTCGGGAAAAATTGAATTCCGTACGCCCATCGATCAGGGATACTCGGCCCTCCGTCACGTCGTGTGTGACTTTTCGAAATTACGCGGATAAAAGGTTTATCTGTACGTACATACCGCGTTACGAGTGCCAGTTTTACGTCAATCTTTCTTTTCCCCGGATAAAATGTTCGCAAATCGATAGGTAATTGTGTCGATATACGTGTATTCGGAGAGGGGAATGAAATTTCGATGGTGAAGAGTTTAATTAACGATACGCGACGAACGGAAATAATCACGTCGTTAACGGATCCGTTTCCGTAATTGCGACAGATATCGCGAGGTTACGCGTGATATTTCTGTTTTTTTTTTGGGGATGATTTTTATTTTCACGCGAGCGAAAACACGTACGAGACAGTCGGAACGCGGAGAACAAGCCGTACGATCGATCTGCAAGGGTGTAGGAAAAACGAATCCGGGATCGGGAAAAGGAAGGTCAACTTTTCCCAGGGTGTCCACGATCCGGAAGGCGATAAATTTAGATGTTTCCGTTCCCAACGATTATTTATGCCGCTGTGATACGAATCCCGAGCTTTCCACCGGATAAAAAAAGGAAATCCGTCCAACCAATCGTATAAATAAACAAATATTCGGTATAAAACAGACATAAGGATTTATTTTAACGAGCAATATTCACGAATATTCTAATAATTAATATTTTTCGTCGAAATTTCTTTTCGTCTAAGCGTTCCTCGTAAATTTTGTTCATTCGTCGATTAAGGAAAAGTCGAATACCGTTAGAAAAACAACAAAAAAAAATAGGGAAAAAACCGATCGTCCTCGTGTTCCTGTTTTCCTGCGCTAATACACGTTTAATCCCGAGCGTTCATCTTCGTGTTTCTTTCTCCGTGAGTAAGCGTTCCCTCGTAAAACCCGGGGAAAAAGATCAGTTTACTTCCGGTGCCTTCGTCTCGTGGAAAATTCAGACTCCAGCGATGCGAAGTCACCGTTCCTTTAACTCTACTCCAGCGGAAATGGAAAATGCGTCCCGATAATGGAACAAACAGGCCGGGAAGTGAATATTTTTTATTGAACATTTCCGGGGAATTTCTCCTCGCTTGTTACGCAATTTCGTCGTTTACGAGAATGTTTCGAAATTTCACGCTCCTCCGCCGGCAGGTGAAAAAAAATATCTATGTATATCTAGTGTATTTTGCGCAGAAATTCTGCGCTTAACGAACTTTATTTTCACTGGGAAATCTGCACGTTTCGCCGATCGTTATGCGTAACGGATTTAAACTTTTCGCGTCGGACATGGAATGCGAAGTGGCGAACTTTTTTACGAACTGATTTCATCGTCCCACGTACGACAAATCTATGTGTTTTTTTTTCTATCTCCCGTCGAGCATTTCGATCAACCTTCCCATCGTTCACCGTAAACGCAATCATTATACCGAGTGTTTAAATAAAGGATTACAATAACTATAAATGCAAAGATTCCCCTCTTTCTCGAGTCACCGAAAAATCATAATTATTCATGATATATTATTTTACTAACACGTTGAATGCCATGTGAAACGTTATATAACGTGCGTGTGTTATCATGACTATTATACGACACGCCCAAATATAAAATATATTAGTTAAAGTAAATTATTAATTAAAGTATCTATAAATCAATTTATTTTATATATTCCATTAATCTCTTCCCACCATTATTATCACAATAATAATATCGACCAATTTGAGCATTAAAATTTAATACAGTTATGTTTATTTAATAATCTTCGTATCGACGGTCACCGGTGACCGTCACGGTGCTACGAATCAACTCGGATCACCGATGAGCCCCACGTCATTCAACGTGTTAACAAATTTCAATTGTAATATCCATCCGACACTCGTCATCGTGTCGGTAAATAAACTTACAGTTTTGTAGAACATGCAGGCTTGCCTGTCTTCGTCTTCGCCTGTGGGACAGTCAATGAAACCGTCGCACAGAACGTGATCATCGATGCAATGATATCTACCCATTCTGTCAGCAGTGGGACACGCGAACCTTTCCATCCCGTCTTCCGAGACCGGGCATTCTGTAACATAAATAAAACCACCCCCCCTTTTAGCTAACAAAACCACGATTAAATGAAACGGGAATCCTTATGGGAATTTCGCTGCCTTTTCGGCGAAAATAATCGACAGAATCAATATTTAAATAATACCCGCGTTGCCAAGCGGGGAAAACGGAAGAATTGGGAAAATCAGCGTTTCCATGATGTTTCTCCTTTTATTTGGCGAACGTCCAAAATCTCATTAATTCAAAGACCCGGGGATACGGTCAGGGGTGGGTGGATGCGGGGAGGGGGGGGGTGGTGACGAGGGTGGAAATTTTTGTTTGACCGGTTACGATTTAAAATTGCGTCACACACCGATGTCTAAAAATACTTGGACAACGAAGCGTATCGATTTCATCGACTAATATGTAAGATATGTAATGGCCACGTGTATAATGTCAAGGGTGATCATGTTTTTCTTTCATTTCCCGATGCACGAAAACCACTCGCGGGATCATTTACGAAACAAACGATTCGACCGAAAAAAAAAAAAAAAAACTACAAGTTTCATAATAATCATTCGCGAATTCATCCATCTCGCGTTTGTTCAGACTACGAACAATTCTCTCGTTACATTTGCATTCGTAGGGGGAAGATGTTTAATATACAGGTCAGCCCTTGTTAAGGGATTCCCATTGATTCGGAAAGTTCAATGGTGTTCGATCGATTTATAATGAAAACCTACCCTCCCCTCCCCACCCTTCCTCCCCCCCCCTTTTGTACGTGCACGAACAATGACTGTTCAAATAAAGAGGGCTATCTTCTTTCCTGTCCATTCGTCGACGCTCGACGGGTTTAAACTTCCAACCGGCAGGGAGTTGGCAATTTCTCGGATGCAAAATTCTAATGCCGCTGGCCCGTAACTTTCCCGGAGAGAAACGAGGTGTAATAATGCACATTCTGTCCCGACGTCGACACCGGTATCTCGCGTCGCAGTTGGATTGCCACACCCCAGATGTCCGCGACACTTGAAACGCGTCGAATGGAATTATTATTTCGCTCGACGAGGTGTGTCTCATCGACGGGAAAGTTTCTTCCTGGTTTCTCCGTCGAGTTCGTTAATTATTTCGTTCGTTTCCGACGAGGTTAAATTCGAGTCTTTTCTCATCGACGGAAAAGTGAGGACGTTTTTGTTTTTTTTTGGATTGTACCATATTGTCTCGCGTCTATCTACCGTGTGGCAATTTGAAATTAAAACAAAATTGTTCGTTCGTTCGATGGGTTGTTATTTAAGCAAAAGGAAAACAAGACTCGCCGGTTTTGAACGACCGCGTTGAAAAATGGTAATTTTGAAAAGGACGATTGATACAAACAATAATAGTAATTCTGTTAATTTGTTGCTTAAACAGCCGGGTATTGTTTGGAAAATCATACGCTTCGTTGATTTCCATATATTCCGTGAATGAAATCAGTCTGATTCCGCAATATTTTATACAATTCTCGGAAATACAGCTTTTGAAAGTTTGATCGGCGGTAACTCAACGTTTTTCACAAAATACAATGTAGGTATGTCGCGTTACACATATGTCGAATTCCGTAATTTACCGAGTAACATTTCCGAATAAAACCAAATCCATGTTCGTTCAACCGATGGTTATTTAAATAAAAGAGAAACAAAATTGTTATTCGTCAGTTTTAACGATCGCGTTTAAAATTGTTAATTCGAAAACTACCGTACAAAACGACCAAATAGTAATTTGGTTTTGTTTGTAGCGTAAATATTCACGATTGTAAAATCATACGCATCACACGTTCGCGAGTTTAATAAATAAAATCAAACCTCGTTCCGCGTAATTAAACTATACAGCTGTATCGAGCTCGATTACCGAGAAATCCATGTTTCTCAAGAAACATGCAGATTCAGACCCACCGGGTTAATTATCCGACGTTCCTACCATTGTCTCTCACGCGTATCTATTTTTCAGGTTTCTTCCCGTTTCTATTCCGGGATCACGGTTCCCTTCCGTAGAAAGCTTTCGCGATTCAGGAAGGAGACGATAATAGGACACCGGGTCATTTATTTTTCGCGCAACAATGTCCCGCGGACACGTTCGAAAATCGATTACATACATTAATGAGCCGCTCGCTTGCCAAATCGATTATCTTCATGAAACATAAAGTGGAGAAAATTGATAAAGTGCGGTTAATGCATTTCGGTGTCTTCAATTATCTAATATACATTGTTACATGGAAAAACGAATCATCTGAATTGATATAAACATTCGAATAATATTTCAATCACTCAAAATTAATCTAATAAGTTTCTGAAGAAAATCTTTTATTATTCTGCAGGTAGAACAAATTCTGTCATATGATTCTGTTAAATTTAATTATTAAAGAAATTCATTTTGAATATAAAAAGATTACGATTCAATACATTGCTTTGACACTTAAAATTCTAATAATTTAAACAATTTAATCGATTTGGCTTGTGCGCGGCTTATTTGTCGGGGATGGTCGATGATAATCATCGATACCTGTCCTCGCGGTGAAATGACAGGGCATCGAGCACAGTGTTAAATGATTCAGAAAGAAATAAGTACACAGAGCCGGTCGACCATAGATTTCCTTTATCTTCAATGAAGCTAACGAATGTAATTTAATACCAGCGTTTTCTTAGACCTTACAGTTAAATATAAAGTCACGCCGAAAATAGATCGCGCGTGTGTTGGTGTCTCTATCTAAAATAACTCGGGGTGTGCGGCGAATTAAATATCGCGGGGAACGTTATATCGTAAAATGACGAGCAGAGCCGTCGGAACAGTAGGCCGCGAATTTAATTAACGCCGAGTTTGTTAAAATTCTCATTCGTGTTTAATTAATATCAAAACCGTCATTTCGCCGGAGCACTCGCATCCGTAACCTTTCAATCGAACTTGACAAAACTGTGTAAACTCGTTAGAAACATTCCACGTTATGTCATTTCACCGAATGTCATGAGTATTGCCAGAGCATACATATAATATAATTACGTAATTATAATTAATTACAATTTCGTATCAATTATCCTATCGATTCTAAACGAGACACGAATAATAAAAGAAAAAAAAGAAACCTTGAGTTATCTCGGGTACTTTCCGTTTCCCTTTCGGACGATAAAAGTGATCCATTGTAATTCACGGAGAGGTGTCGACGCGACATTTATCTGAAAGTTTTTCATTGCGTCGCTCGGAATTGATTTATGTAGAAAATAGAGTACACTAAACTTGTCATATTTAATATGACGTAAATAGGGACTACCATCTGACCTTAAAGCGTTACACACGGATCACGTGGTGATCTTTATCTACTGCCGTTATGTTAAAAGGACGCGGGATTTGAAAATGTTATCATTTATTTCCCTTTTTTTTATTTCGCGCGAAGTATCTTACAACGTAGCGCGGAAAAGACGGTTTTATTTAATTCCGTCTACGACGAGAAATGCGATAAGAAATGAGAATGCTATCCCTGTAGGGGTAGTTTCACGGACACATAAAAATGTACGTCGACGACGAACGAGTTCCTTAAGAAGATCTGATCCACGTTTTATAGAGTAATTTGTGTTCGAATAGTGGCGGGCAATTTTCCTGCGCGTAAAGTTGGAAATAGCATTGTTACGTTCCACGGACGGGAATGGGGAGAGAAAAAAATGGATGAAAACTTTTGCAAAACATTCCGCAACGATACCCACGAGTTAGCGTAATGCGTTAAAGTTCGTAACAGACGTTACGCTCGAAAATCGTACAGTTATTTCGTCAATAAAAGTTCGAACACTCTAGATTATTATCGTCGAAAAAAAACAATCTAATACACTTTCATCTTTTTTATTAATCGCCATTAAAAATCTCTCACGTAATAAAATCACATTTTTCGTCAAAACCGTGAAATTCACGAGCTACGTCACACATTTCCGCGTACTGTTCTTATTATTTCTTCCAGAAACGGATGATTTATCGTTTCGAATAAAAAGAAAGAGAAATACACACACACACATATATTGTCCTATCGGGGAATCAAGTGTCCCGAGGTCCCCGAATCCGAACAATTTCCGTTATGTTCTCCGGCCTCCTTTTTATTCCGCCGATATCGGTAACGGCACGGTTCAATTTCGTTTTCTGCCACGCGCAGCATATTTCCTCGTCCGATAAAGTGATAGCCGTGAAAAAAACCCTGATTTAAGCAACACGGGGTTTCCCTGTGTCCCGAAAAAAATTTATTCGCTCGATCTTAGCACGTATCTCACACCCCCGCTATATCCACAGGTACGTGTACACACCGTGATGTAGTTATTAGATTGCCCTATCGTTGATAAAAGCATTTTTACGAGATTGATACGGATGGCCGATGAAAATCGTTCCGGGGGCGGGATAATAGTTCCCGACCCGTCGACAGGATGTAAATCGAAAGTTCGTGCCCGTGTAATTTCGATCTTTAATACTTACACTTGCCACGCGACGAATTTCCCCTTTAGCTATTAAATTTGATTATTCGTTCGTTTTTCTTGTTTTATTATTATTCGATTCGTCGTAACCGCGAGGTCGACGTTCGGATAATATAACAAATTGTGGTTAAATTATTGGGTAGAGGATTATTTCTCCGATTTTCCTGTTTTATTATTACTGAATTTGATGTAAATGCGAGGTGGATGTTTGGGGAAAAAATAAAAAATTCAGGTGACTCTTCGGGAAGAAAAATTATACTTTGGGGACTGAAGGAAAAAATATGATACTAACAAAGCCAGGCAGACTCCCTGTGTGCGTGAATGCTAATTTAAGTAATTTAATAATAATAATGATTGACGTACCGAGGTAATATAGTCTGCCTCTGAATAGTCGAGTTAAGAAGGTACCGGTATTACATAACATTAAACGTGGAACCAGCAATTAAATTGTCACTTCCGTTGGCAAGCCGCCCAGTCATCGTTGGGGCGTGTCATCGCGATAAGAATGTAGATAATTTTTGATCATTAAGCAAAACGCGAGAAGTTTCGGAACATCTTCTAATCGAAATACCGTTAATGAGCGGCGAAATTATGCGTAATTATGCCGGCACCTCGTTTCTTTTGTTTTCCAAATAGAATTCAAACGGTTCGATCATTTTAGGGGGAAAACGACACAATCGAATTTCGAATAGACGGATTGAGAGCTAACGCTGCTCGATTAAGCTGTTAATTAATCAATTTCCAGAGTGTTTCCAGTTAAACATAATAGAATCTCTAATTATCGCTGGAGGCGTCCACGGTGTCTAGTACATTAAATATTCGTACAGACGGGAATTATCGACATTACCTAATAGACTATTGTCAAGCCAGAATCATCACGCAATTGATTCGCGACAGTCCATTTACATTCCGGCAATTTATCTTTCCGCAGGACTAGTATTTATTCAAATATTAAAAGACAATTCATCGGGTAATACCATCTTCTACAATTAGTAATCTATTGTCTCATTAATCCCTGGTCATTTGTAATTGAACGTCGAATTATATATATTATTTATTCTCTCATCGTTAAGATGATAATTGTTTCCCTGTAATTAGTAGATTTCTCCGATTGTTTACCAACGAGTCGTTCATTTACTTGATTCGCGTGGCGATACGAACGACAGCCGATAATTTAAATTCCGCACAATGTCAGAAAGCTCGATAATGATAATCTATTAATACCGGCGGATATTTTATAAATAAATCAAGGCACGTAGTAGATATTTCCGTATCGGATCAAGCCGTGCCTCCGTCATTGAGTATTTACGTAGTAATTTTTCAAATCGTTGCGATTCACGTCGATGCAAAATTTCACCGCCCACGGAAACTTCGTGTCCCACAAAACAACACATTTTTACCATTATATAATATTTCCAGGAAATATATGATAAATTGATGATTCGAAGGGTTTATTAAAACAATATCATTGCGAACCCGATGATATTGGGAAACAGGAAATCTACTTGCTGGATCAAGAAACGTGTTAACTTGTATCCGATTGCACTTCGGATTCCCGTAATACGAATATAAGTTCCAAAGTTAATCAAACTTTGATATTGCATCCAGTCAGAAATATTTCGAATAATCTAACGCGAACAAACTACAAGATCTCTATCTAATTTGTTAACGACTTATCAACAATTTCTAAAAGGTCAACGAAAAATGAGAAACACATGTAATACATGTTACATCATCGGACGCAACACCACGGAAAATTTCTCGAACATGTTCGTCGACGAAAGTAGATGGGCGAAACTTAATATTCGTAACGCGATTAAGATTAATGTTCACGTCTGAAGGATAACGGGTGTAAAATATGATATAATCTATGCCATAAGCCCCACGCGATATCGTTTTAGCTCGTCTCGTTTCGAAAAGATGCACGACGAGAGGCTTTCAGAAGAGAATTCATTCAGTAGTACAAAGAGAAACTGATGCGACCTCTGTAACTACTACTAGTTTCTTACATTAAAGAGATCCCTCTATTTTTAGCCCGCTCTAACTCACTGTAGCTTTGAAGCTCGATACCGGAATATCTAATTCCGTAATTCTGATTTTGTTTTTCATCGTTAAGTAGCTTGTATTGTGATATTAAAATTTCCCCAATTTTCCCAATTTCCCTGCAGCGGTACATTTTTAACGTATTTTTAATAAGAAAGACTTTACAAACAGAAACGTGAATAATCACTAATTCCAAGCAAAGTATAATAGAAATTCCAGGTAGAGAGTGAACGAAATATTTCCCCCCATTTTTTCTCGAGGGTCACGAAATTACAGAGAAATAATTCGTAGGAAAGGGTAATAAACGAACTGGAAAAACTCACCGATCTGAGGAACGTCATACTGTATGCTTCCCCTGGTAGATCTGAGCATTAGTTGCGAGGCGATACTCGTTCCACCGGACGTCGACGAGGATCCTGACGGTATTTGAGCTTGATGCGCGGTAGATTCACCGGGTAGATCGATAGATCGTCGTCCAATGGCAATCTGATTGCTCCTCTTTCCAGGAAGTTTGTTCGTCTCGTATACAAACGCTTTCGAAACAAATCCACCGGCGGCCGTGGCCACATTGCCATTGCCGGCAACGTTATGATAATCGCGTGTATTATCACCGCGTTGCATATCAGTCTTCGTGTTCGTCGCAGTGCTAGATCTCTGCTCGTAGAGATCGTCTAAGCTAGATTGTCTTGTTTCCTGATGCGTCTTTCTGCCGGTCTCGTCGCACACTAGTATCGGTAGACTGACGGTGTTACGCGAATGTTTACAGTCTATCCGTAATTGTTTCGCACGTTGTTGATAATGATGTTGTTGCTGTTGCTGTTGACTCATAATATGATTCGGCATATCATGAAGAAAAGGCTCGGTGCTCGCGTGCGACTGCGACGTAACGTACTCCGAGTAGAGAACGTTTAACATGGAGGGCGACAGAGCGAAAAACACTGTTTGCAGCTCCCTCGGTTCTCTTATGATATCGTCGATCAATATACCTGCAGGAGTCCACGACGAGATCCGTGGCTCTTCGTTGAGAAGAAGCCAGTTGTTCGATAGGTCGTCCCGATGCGATACGTCCGACGGATATATCCTGAAGTGCAACATGTTACTACCTATCGTGTTCAGTTCGTTTTTTTTCCTAATGCTATTCCCATGACGATAGTCCTGTTCCTGTGTCCCTTGTACTATGATCACAGGTCGATTTCCTACGGCCAGATCGAGACCCTGTCCCACATAGGTGAGAAGCCAGAACATGCAAACCGCCATTATTTTCTTTCTATTTTTTTTTTCTAGGGATCTCGATGTCTTTTTTTTTGTTTGCGATTATACTTGTTGTTGTTGATTTAGTGTTGATTTGTTGTTTGTTTTTCTTTTCGTTTGGTAAGCTTCTTCTATCGCGGTTCCACTTTTAAGAGCTATGTGTCATTTGAAACACGGTGGCCGTGATATAATAATTGACCTACGTGAATGGCAACGAACTTGATTTCACTCTTTTAAATTCAGTATTCTTCTTCTTTCCGTTTGTTTGTTACTTTTTACATATACTTTTCTGTGTTATTCTTTTATTTTGTGTGTGTGTGTGTGTTTTTTTTGTTTTGTTTCCTTTGTTGCTCTTTCACTGCCAATCTAAAGGCACGTCTGTAGCAAACTCTGATTTAGGCCGACTTTTCGTTTTTCTAGTAATTACTTGGTTAATTCTTCTTTTATTTTTCCTCTTTGAATACTTGGGACTTCTAGGGATCTCGTGACAGAAACCAAGGGACGATACGTTAACATTCGAAAGGGCGGAGCTACGAGAAGAAACGTAGACGATGGGTGTCGTGATGAGCGGCGATTAACAATCGATAAGTTGGACTCTACGTGTTCTCTTTCTTTCTTTTTTTTCTCTTTTTATTATCGAATAGAAAAACGGAACTTATTCTGTTTCTCTACTTTAAACTAGTATTCACCCTAATCTGTTCGCTTTGTCGTTTTCTATTCTATTCGAATCTGTTTCCGATTCAACCAGAAACACACGTCGCGTTACGTTTTATCATCGAATTATTTTCGTTTACGTAATCAGTCCATTTCTTTTTCTATTTTTTTTCTAAATCGCTAGATTTGCTTTTTGGCCGTCCATGATAATACTCGATGCCTGTGCTTCTCTTCCTTTAGAGTGACAATGCGCGATGCCGTCCTGAAATCAGGTCGTTAATAAAGAATAATTGTGTGACGCGTAACTGTGTGGCAGATTTACACAAAGATATCTCGGGATATAGTCAGTGTGCTGCGACAGATGAGTATTTCAGAGGTGCTCGTTGTGCGTGCCGTGGATGCTTTTAAAAAGTGCTCAAGGTGCATACAACATTAATGTCGAATCGATTTGCCCACTGGTCAATGCAACGGTTTCGCGATCGTTTTTCATGCTAATCGAACTATTTTTCTCCATCGTTTCCTCCTCGGTTTTCATTAATCTTCGAGATATAGACTTTAGTTTTGTTTTATTTTTCAGCCAAATATCTTCTATGCTTATATATATATTTTTTTTATATATTTGTTTCTTTAGTATTTTATTACCACAAGTTGTATATGATAATATGTATTGTAATTACAACTCGGTTTTAAATGTATTTAGAAAATATATATATTTACAGGTATACAACATTTTGCGAATCGCATATGTTTAGGCATATCATGATTATCAATTGACAAGGCAAAATTCCATGGTTGTTTTGTGATATATACTTGTTTTTTTTTATTTCATCACTCCGATCGTCTTTCGATTGGTTCTAGCGTTCTATTCCCATGGAATCAGTATAATTGTACCGTGTGTGTGTGATTCTCGACAAAAATTTACTACTATATCATTCCGTTACAGAATACACGCTCGTTAACTTTCATCCGGTACAGCGGTGTCGTTATATCGTTTCTCGTTCTACGGAGAGGATATAGTGCTCGCCAGAAATTCTCGATCCGCCTATACAGCATTTTGCGATGTTACATTTGCCAGGCATTTCTTTATTTTGTTTTATTATTTGCTTTTTTTATTATTATTAAATATACATATACTTTTTTGTGTGTGTGCGGTGCAGCGCCGTGCAGCAGAGATTTATATTGAAATTTCCACGAATGTGACTTTAGAATGCGGAAAAGTAGATATGTAGGACGATATCAACAGGTGCCCGAAAAATGTACAAAACAGAACAGTTTCCAAAGGTGAAATTATTACGCACTAGACGATAATGAGTCATTCGAGTGGTCAGAAGAGGAGCGTGTGCAATCGTCTCGCCAGTCGGAAAAAAAATACGTCAAAGAAAGGAAGAAAAGTACATCGATAATATATACATATATATACACACACATACGTATACGTATGTATATACATATATGTATATATATATTAAGAAAACATAGGCAAACGTGAATATAGAATCGCAAAAAGTTATCGATAGAGGTGCAGTATCAGAACATTATGTTAAAATACTTGCTTCTATGTTTGCGCTTCTCGTGTGTCTCCGTACTACCCTTCGTTCTTTTCTTCCTGTTTCCCACCCCGGAACCTGTTTCATGCGCTATATACTATTTCGCTTAACTTTGACTTCCTCGTTATATCCTTTCCCTTCTATCGAACATACTCTGTAATTCTCCTCTTGTTATTTGCTTCGCCGTGTACGTTTCCTTCAATATATATATATACACAATATATATGTCTCTCTTTTGATTCGCACTCTATTCCATTCCGTCGTCAGTTTCGTCGCTTCGGAAATTTTTCTCAAGTGTCTCGCGACGAACAAACGTAAAGATCCTCAACGAGCTTGGAACGAAAAGGCGGCTTCTTCCAATCAGCATCGAGCAAACATAAGGTAGAGATTCTCTCCGGTTTCCCCGACAGATTACGTCGTATGCGGCCGGTATATCAAATCGTCCGTGTGTTTCCACAGAATACGTGCGAAACGTACACGTTTCTATTCTCGTTCTCTCGTCGAGACTCTTACGTGCCGTGTATCTATCTATCTTCACGCACTTACACAGGTGTGTCTCGTCGGTGTGTTCTCGCGGTGCGTTTATTATCCGGCATCGCCTTCCGTTTTCATAGACTCCCGGTGGATTCCGTACGGACGGCCGTTCTCGAGCTCACTGAATCGCCAGGTGGGTGTGAAGAATAAAAGAGAGTGAAACAACGAGAAAAAAAAAAGAGAGAACAAGTCGGTTAGAGACTCTCAGGTTATCCTCGGACGAACATACGGACGTCGGACGGTATTTACCGTATCACACGAGAGCACAAAATGGTGCAACATTATTCACTAACATTTTATAACACCCGTTTCCCTACCCCCTTCTCGCCGTCCCACCCCTCTATTCTCTCTGTATGTTCGTCGTGTGGAAGTTTGAAATCGCAACGATCCTCTATCATCGGCCAATATATTATTAATTTGAAATTGAAAACAAAACACGATACCTCGTTCTGCGACCACCGCGACGACAGGGAACGACCGACGAATAAAGATTCGCTCTTCCTTTTATATCCGTTAAACTTTCTTCCCTCCTTCGACTCGCGAACCCCGGAACACACTGTTTTTCTCTTCTTACGAACAAAAATTACACAAATCCAACCCGCGGATCGAGTCGATACACCGACTCGGAAGCGTGGTAGGAGCCAGTTGTGGTAGTAGTAGCAGCGATAGTGGTAGTAGTAGTTGTTCTAGTAGTACAAAATTCCTTCTATCTCTTTCTCTCTCTCTCTCTCTGTCTCTCTTCTTTCTCTATTTCCTTTTCCGTTCACCTTTTATTTTTTCTTTCTCCGCGGCGACGAGTTAAATTCTTCCCCCTTCCGAACGGTCCGTGGGCGACAGACGGTGACAAAACAGGGGGTGCACAGCGATGAATTTCCACGTCGCGTGTCTTTGTCCACCGGCAACGAGAGGAATCTTCAATCCAGTGTCATTCCACCGAGCGACGGTAATCGTTTGACGAGCCAGCACCGCAAACACTTACGTCGGCCTGCCGTGTCGTCTCTCCTCGAGCGCATAGTCTCGCATAACGTTCAGGCTCGAGCACCCACTATCGAGGGATAGATAGAGAGAGACAGAGAAACCGTGAGAAAGAGAGAGAGGGAGGGAGGGAGAAAGAGCAAGACAGACAGAGACAGAGCGAGAGAGACAGACAGAGACTGAGTGAGTGAGTGAGTAAGAGAGAGTGAGAAAGAGAGAGAAAGAGAGAGAGAGAGAGAGACGTAAAACGGAGAGACAGAGAAAAAAAGGATCGACTGGTAGCGGCGCGGCGAGAACGATCCCCGTTACGTGTGTATGTACGTATGTATGTATGTATATGTTCCCGTTGTACGTGTGTGTATGTGATTACGCTGCTACTATCAGTGATTCCGGGCGGCGATGGAATTGCAAAAAAAAAAATTTACGGCGGTTACGACGACGGAATCGGTGAAGAGAGAGGAGGTTAACGCTGGGCCGTGTGGATGTTGCTTTGTTGGCCGAAGGTCGAGGGATGGAGGATCGAAGGGTTGGGACGGTGGGTTAGTTTAGCCGAGTGAGCTGGCTGGCGCCCTCACCAGAACTAACTCCCACGCTGCGCGGCAAGAGTCAGCGCTTTAATACGTCGCGCATCCTCCTACCCGGCACTGCGTTTCTCCTTTCCACCACCTCTTACCACCCTAACCTCTCTTCTTTCCTCTCTCCCATTCACCCCCCCCCCTACTCCCTCTTCGTCGTTCTTCTATCCCCCCACCATTACCACCACCACCTCCACCTCCACCACCACCACCTGGTCGCCCACCGCGTCACCCTTCGCGTCACCCTCGTCTATAACCCTCCTCACGGCCCTGTTTCTCTCGAACATGCCACCCCTTGCCGCACATTTCGCCGTGGCTACTTAACCGCGTATCCTAAGGTTACATTTATGAACCTCCCTTTTTTCCTCTCGTTCTCTCGTTCTTTCTGTCTGTGTGTAAGGGTATTTCTTTCTCTTTCTTTCTGTCTCTCTGAGTTCTGAGTTTTTCTTTGAGTGTTTCTGACTGTTTTTCGTTATTCTTCTTTTCCACTCGTCGACCGTTCTCCTTTTGCGTCTTGTACGTTTTCCTTTCTCTTTGTACGGTATTAAGATTTCCCTAGGGGATGTCCGTTTTTTTTTCTTCTCTTTCTTCTGTTTCTACTTCTTCTCCTTCTTCTTCTTCGGACGATTTTATCCGGAGATATTCCTCGCACGGTGGTTAATACCGCGAGGGAAACTACGTATCGGTTTGCGGGGATAATATTTATGAATTTGATAGACGCGGCGAGGTTTATTTTTGTATCTCTTTTTTTTTCTTTTAGAATCGTGATTTCTCCCTCGATTAATCGTGGATCGATACGGTTTTTGGAATTCCGCTCGCGGATGGGTAATCGATGGGTATCGGATTCGATGGAAATTTCGTTTTCTTTTCGCAGTCGAAAATCCTCGGCACGAGGACGGAATAATGTATGGCGAAGGCGGGTATGTAAATTAGACGGCCGTGTATTGTAATTCGTTCGGTGCGAAATTTAATTAACACGGGTTTAGTTAACACGTACGACCCGGTGGCCCCTGGTATTTGTTCGGGTGGGAACGAGCAGGGTTGTACGACTTACATTTGGACTTCCGCACCAGGGTGAAATGAAATAATCACGCTTTGATATAAAATTATAATTTCTATCTGTACGACATAAGTATTACGTACGAACGACGCTCTCGCTACTTCTCTGGTAATTCTCACGAAATTGCATCACCCGCTGAATCTCGCTAAATATTATTTACTTACGTTCGCCATGTCTACCGTGTTACCAGTGAGAATTTCCACAAGAAAAACTCGCTCGTACATTAAGTCTTTTTACCCGGTTTAAACGAACGATGCTTTAACTTCCGAGAATTTCTTATCCGGTTGGAAAGAAATTTTGAGATTAACAAGAAAACATTTAAGCGATCGTCATCGATCGTTTTATTACCGTACGGTGGGCGTTTTATGGCAATTGCAATACCCTTAAATGCCGCCCTCACGCTACTTATTAAAGATAACACAACGTGTACGGTTGTATACAAAAAAAGAGAAAGACAGAGAGAGAGAGAGAGAGGGAAAAAGAAAAAAAACTGCACATGATTAAGCGTCGTATGGTTCGCCGCGTAGGTGTGTGTTTGTGTGTGTCTTCCATAAAATTAATATACATCGCTTAATTAGCCTGGCAAGAAAAGGGTAAGGTGTCACGGTAGTTGTTTATTGCCAGCTGACGCGAAACATAGTTTGTTCCCTGTAAAAAAAAAAGAAAAAAAAATAATAAGAAAAACCTCTTTTCGGGGTGGGAAAGTTTCGTACACGCGGCAAACCTATATATAAATTCACCTTGACTGCTATTTTTGTTAATTGTCATATTAACCCTGTATCCCGCTTTCCGCGACGCGTTTCATTTCATCGCGAATTTAAGCCCGAGGCTTTAGCGAAAGAAGATTTCTTTACCGCTTGTCGGAGCTTTGTGCAATGTGCAAGCACTTGTTGCTTTAAATAAGCGACTTTATCTATTTGCGCATAACGCTCGGCAACGGGCGCATGTATTATGCTGTTAGATTAACAAACGTTTCCCGCGGTGTATGAATAACAAGACCTACGAAACCGTTTTCAAAACAGTTCCTTCATTATTTACAATCACGCCTGGCCGTAATCGTTGTCTAATAATAGCCGTGAAGGAAGAATTATATTTGTATATACACGTATGAATTTATTAACGTGCGTTTGATAATCGCTAGGCGAGTTAATGAAAAATATTGACTTTTCGATAATCAGACGAGCCCTTCGTCACCTTTTCACCGCGACTACGTCACACGGAAATTTCATCAAGGTTTTCGGCGAAAAGTGTGAATTGCAACGTCATTCCACCTATCGCGATTCATTAAATTTCTCCATAGAACATTTTTCGAGTTCCGATAATCCATCCATCGGTATTATAAATTCTCAAAAATTTGATCGCACAATTTAATTTATATCGCGAAACAACGCAACGTATTCCGCGAATCTTTTTTTTACGTCTCCGACACCTGTTTGTCTACCAGCAATAAGTATAAGCCAATGTTGCTCCATAGTGTGTGTGCGTTCGTGTGGGTACATGATATTTGCCAATCATGCGAAACACGGAGAATGACGTTTTAACAGGTGGTTCATGCCGAAGCCTCGCTTCAATGAATGGAAAAATACAACGGGGTAAGAGAGGAAAAAATAGAGAGACACCTTTAAAAACGGATCATCGTGGAAAATAAAAAAAGGAGTTACATACATACATACATATGCATATATATCTATGTATT
The DNA here is from genome assembly GCA_917499265.3 of Mimumesa dahlbomi. Lineage (NCBI taxonomy): Eukaryota > Metazoa > Arthropoda > Insecta > Hymenoptera > Crabronidae > Mimumesa > Mimumesa dahlbomi. Next base: position 1,777,887 of record OU824113.1, on the reverse strand, counting down.
GAGGCAATATATACGTATATGTATATGTGTTTGTATGTAAATATATGTGTGTGTACATATACACATATAGGAAAGACTTTAACAAGTGGCATCGTTGCGCATGTCCACTTTTACGTGACATTGACGTCAGGCTGCACAATCCCGTGCGGAGACTAAGAGATATTCAATATCCAATGTGGCTGTGTTCAGCGTTTATCAAGTGCTATTTAGGGTGTCATATTTTGTAATACCTCGGTGACGTGCTCGCACATCTGTTTTAATTTTACGCGGCGCACAGCCACTTTTGACCGTCGGGTTAAAAATAAAGACGCGAGTATTTTATTTCGCCGGTGGAGGGAGAACAAAAAAAACGAAAACGAAATAACGGGAATTAACACTGAACGCGGGTATCTGTTTTCTTTTCTTTCTTTCATTTTCCTTCGCGAAGAGTTCGCGAAATAACAGTTGCTCGTAGGAAAGTCGAAAATCGGTTACCGTTGAAAAAGAGATGCGAGTGTGGAGAATTGTTGAAAAAATACGAAGAAAAATTTGTTGGAACTTCTGTAGAATAAGGACGAAATAAAAAAAAATGGATGTTGGTTTACTAGTGAATATAAACAGTTGAATAATGGAGCTCGTTAAAAAAGTTTCCCTTTTTGCTAATAATTAAATACGTCGGACTACTTTCAAACGTTAAATCAAATTGAATTTTACTCTCGTCTCTACTTTTTTTCAGAACTTTTTCAATTATACGGAAATATAATATTTAATGTATCTTCCAAATGTTTTCGCAAATACGAATACACGTGAATTATACATCGTGTCTGACTAATCTGGAATTATTCCACTGCGTTTTCGTTTCTCCTAGGTTACATCACTGTGCGACACATAATATCGCAGTATTTCTGTACGACTAACAAAAAGTCTACATAAATCAAAAACCACGTGTACGAAAGCACTGCGGAGAGTAATTCCACTAGTGTTTTTCCATAAATAAATGAGATTCCACTGAATAATCGGACATTCGCTGTGAATTCACCCAGCAGTCCGTATTTGTTTAATAAAATCCCTTTAATCGTCGTATCAAACATACCAGGATTCCACTTAAAATACCTGATTCATTGCAGCGTTAAAACATGAACTCCCTCCACCCAAAGAAGAACATAAAAAATGTTTCAAAAATTTCTTTTCTCCCCCAACGAATCAACTGTACAAACACAGGTACACCCCGTTCTCCTCTCCCAGACCCGAACATAATTTCCGTTCGAAATCTTTCTAATATTTACCGTTCCGCAACAAATAGCCCACGCAACGTCACAACATCGCTGCCCTCGGCGGGTTTCCTTATCGAATAATAATAATCGAGCAGCGACGTACATAGATCACCGGCGAACGAAACCGCGCGTTCCAAACGATTCCTTTGTCGCGACCACTCACGCGGCTCGCCGCCGGGAAATCTATTCTTTTGTCGGTGAATAAAAACACGCCCGAGCGGAAAGTGGTGAATACCCTTTTAAAAAATGTACTGTCATGCCACACAGCACACGTCGATACCGTGCCCGCGACGTAAGGTGGCAGGTAGCGTAAGGAGTGCTGCTCTATCGCAGGAAAAAAAAAGAATGAGACTCGAAAGAGGGAAAGAGAGAAAGAAAGAGAGAGAGAGGGAGAGGGTGTGTGTGTGAGAGAGTGAAAGAGAGAGGAAGAGTGAGGGAGAGAGAGAGAGAGAGAGAGAGAGAAAAAAATTTAAAAGCCGATCTGACGTGCACACGAGGCTAGGCTACAGCAAGCTCGCGCGTCTGCGATCGATTCAGCTTCCAGAATATTTCGCACAGAACCACCGGCACGCGTCACGACTATAATCCGCAAGAGCGTCATTATGCACGGAAACCGCATACCGACGTAACTTCAGACTGCACTTCTACGCAACAGATTACACGCTGCAGCCGGAGAAACGAAAAACCACCGGCTGTCTGTCTGTCTCTCGTCCGTCTGATACCATTTGCCACGCGTAACATTTTCTTTTGAATAAAGAAGAAAAAGAAGAGACACATACGTAATGAATTAGGGGAATATTACAAATGGTTATGGTACGAATTAAATTCGATCGATAAAACGTAACTAGAATAAATATATAAAAATGATCGATTTAAAAAAATTCACGAGAATTCGATAAGACTTGTCAAAATAAAGATGTACACTTTTTTTTGGTTTAGATACGTAGAAAATGTTGAAAATTGATACTATTCATTTTTGTAAAAGGTTCGTTTAAAAAATACTAAATTACGAGGAAAGTTATTGAATGGAGTGTAATAAATACAAATGAAATATAAAATATTGAATGTACTACAGGGAATCGACAGACGGGGAGTCGGATGTGTTTCGATGATTTACCGGGAACGTTAATGAATATTATGAATATCGATGACCCTGGTTTTAATATCGTTCGAGTGCGTCAGTATCGTCCGACCGAACGTCAGGGCGTGGCTCCGTGTTAAAACGGAACCTCGGTTTTTATCCCTGGGGTGGTGTGTTCGTCCACCGACGGTATTAACCACGTGGTGGGCTCAATTTAATTATTACGCGGGCATACGAGGAATTCGCTAAGTACGTGTTAACTGTGCGCCCCGAGTTTAACATTGACTGTAGGTGGCGGCTAATCCGTACATGCTATGTAAATGTAGCGAATTAGACCAACGGTTATCTCATTCCGTACTTCTATGATCGTGGGCATGATTACCGACTATATCACGGATTAAAATATCATGTTAGTACATGTAACATATTATATACATAGAAACGTTAAACTACGCGTAAGATTGATGAGATTATTACAACTTACGAAGTAGACGAATATATTCGTCTGTGTGTTTTTCTTGTTGAATTGTGAAAAAGAAATGGTTGTTTTTGGAAATAAAAAAAGGATCTGAATGTTTGCTGGAAACATTTTTTGCATTTTGAACTTCTTTTTTTCCCTTGATCTTTCTCTCTCTCTTTTTCTGTATTATCGAGATGATAATGACTGATGGCCTCGTGGGAATGCCTGTAGGAGAAAGATCGTCCAAGGGTGGTAAAAGCAATCTCGCATAAAATCAGTCGGAAGATAATTTTGACTCGAAAATGAATAGTACGCCGGAGCCTCGTATATTCAAGCATAATTACAGTAACTTTCTTTTTCCTGCCATCGTGAATAACACTCTACATTCACCACGATCACAGAAATCCTACAATATATACATATATACATATACATATACAATATATAAAAAAGAAAAGATAAAAATAAAAAGGTGGATATACATTCGACAGAGTAAGTAATTGCATCTCGATTTCATGGACTACCCAGGCGAAATCCCGGAGATTATTTAAAAAGACGAAAGAAAACGAGTCGGGTTAACTCGTACAGACATTTACGAGTTTTATTTGCAGAATCCGGTCCGCGATTGCTATCGGTCAGAACGTATCTAACTTTTCTCCACCCTTCTGAGACCCGGCGAATAACTTTCTCTCGAAACCTTCCACAGGATCCTCGGACCTGAAAGCATTCGGATCCATCGCGTACAGGCGTGGAAAGATCTTACAATATTTTTTTACTTAATACCAAGATTTCCCGCAGATTGAAATGGCTCTCGCGAATGTGCCGGAATGCATTCCGGAGGACGCTTCGGGCTCTTATTCATGGTGAATATTCTACGGTAGAAATCTCAGGTGGGCGGACGTTTTACGGGGATGAAATCTGACTATGACCGTACGACCTTTCCCAGGTTTTTGATACGCTATCGTCGTGGAAGAGAATGTTGGCGATTGTGTTCACCTATGGAAATTATAATTCGTTCTCGTCGTTCCTATCGGCCAACCCGTTTTCCCGATATATTCGACGAAATATTATTACGCGCATTATTCCGACCGTCACAATCGCCGGTCTGGTTAATATTTACACTGAGAGAGTGAAAAGTGAATTATTCACACGCGCTCCGGACAGATCATACGATATTTCCACGTAGCGAAATGAAAGGTCGGATTTGATTAAACAAATGTGAAACATTTAACGCGAGGACAGGGTCGTACAAATGACTGGCCGCAGTCGTGGTAATGGTAATTGAATGAACGGTTGACTTTTCGTATTTGATTTTTTTTGTCTCTTTTTTTTAACGGGAGTGTAGTTACCGACGTTGATTTATAGCGGAATTTTTATCGTCACAGGAACGCGGTGTCGTTTTTCCCATTTTTTAGTTTTTATTTTCTCGTTCCCATTTGCATTGTCTGTGCCTTGTGTTCTTTTTTTTAGAGGATTTAAAGTGGATGTGGTAATTAAGTTTTTCGCGTTCCGGAAGGAATTCGAAATATTCTTTCGGTGGTAGGTTTCAAAGTTTGAAATTAATATTGGAAAAAAATTCGGATTCAGAATTATCTCGCTGGAATATTATTCGTAGGTACCCTCGACATACGACACTGTCCACGGACCAGTATTGAGTAATTTCATTGTAGCGCCATCGTGTGATTGGTCTGCCCGTTTATTGTTAGTTAAAATACAACCAACCACCAGATGGCGGAACTTATAACGCTATTATAATATAATCACCCGTGGAGCTTCGATTCACCGAAATCGTATCGTATCTTCATGAAAAAAAAAACGAAATTTCAATACTGAGAATCGATACGAGACCGATAAAAAATTCCCGTTCTAATAAAAAATCTGAATAAAAATTCAATTAATCTCGTCGTTAATTTCTCGACTGTACGCATGGAATTTTCCACGAATTAAGTAAAATTTTCACTACCGTATTATTTAATATCTAATCTGTGCGTGGTTTGAAAAATTTGATAAAATTACTGCCGCGTAACGATATTTCAGCTCGTCTCGGATTTTTCAGCCAGCGGAAAACACACATATTTCCCGCGAAACGATACTTTTCGCGAACAAAACGATACGCACACTGTCGCATCTCGCTTGATTAGCTCGTTGGAAGCAGAAGAATACACTGAATGAGAGCCTTTGAAGCGACGAATTTACGATCGTGGTGTATCAGCGACATTTCTTTGTAGCAATAACACAGCTGCGCTTGAACTCATTTGTCCGATAAATAAGTTATTATGATAGTTAGATAGAAATGACAAACCCTCATTGTAAAACTTTCTGTTGCTCTTCTGCCTTATCGTATTTAACAATTTTTATCAATGTTTTTCTCTTTTCCCGTTCTACGGAAGCGATGGATAAATCCATACGCGAAATAGATACTTTTAACGTATAAATTAATCGCAATATTATTTCCTCGTGATCCAGCGATATTTTGCAACGGCAAACAAGATTCGATTAGACACCTGTCTGGATTCGTCGGGTCGGCCGAAATTTTTTTCGAACACCTGTAGAGGCGTTGAAAAATTCATTTTACCCGTACGTACGTCCTGGGTGGAGAGAAAAAAAAATTCTCCTCTCTGGAAGACAGTCAACAGGTGGAAGGACATTTCGTTTCTCGGCGACGTTGATCCTGACGTAGTAACTAGGCAAATAATTTCACTTAAGTACCCTAGAATCTAGCCGAGGATCTTAAACCGCGTCTATGAATCACCGTTTCCAAGAATATTATCGCATTCGAGCGAGTTATCTCGAGAATAATACTCGGGAAAATTATTCGAATTTTCATCGGAACGAGATCGCGGCAGTTCGACGGATTTTCGAAAAAAAAAACACAAAAAAATAATTTCGTTCCGTTTGAAGTTGCACCGAGTGAATTAAAAGCGTCCCGTTGGAACAACATTGGCGCCCGTCCGCCAATGAAATTATCGGTGAAAAAGCCATTCAGCGAAATGTGTTGTCCCGTCAAACGAACCGAAAGTTCGCTTTCATCGTTGACCAAAAAAAAGAGGAGAAAAAAAAATACAAAGCACTTCTCCGACGGCTAGGTTCGCAAACTAATGATAAGTTATAGTTGGCTATAACCACTAATTCAATTAGGCTATACCTCCACCTACGCCACGCGAACCGTGGTCGGTCAAAAGTTCACATTATTGGCTCGCATTATTACTTTACCGTCGTGCAACCTAACTTCTTCGGCTATTACGATAATTTTCAAACGAATTGTTGCGACGAAAAACTGCCGGGCGGGGGAAATAAGAAGACGAGAAAAAATAGAGAAAAAAACACACAAACGAGCGAAAAACGAGCACGTCCATGACTACCGGAAATGCAAACGTGATAGAAATACTGTGATTGAGAAAGTTTCTGTACCGGAGATTCTTCGATATAAATCGCTGACTCGGAATGTCACGACTTGTTACGTAAAGTCCGTGGTTATCGAAGTGAACGTGAATTATTCGGAACGACGTAAAGTTGAGACTCAAGTTCAACGAATCACAACTGAAATATACATACACGTGTTCCCTTGTCTAATCTCGCGTCAGATAGAGTCGCGAAGAAGAAGAAGTGATGTCCGCGAAATAAAAGATTCTTTCTCTTCGAGACGCTTTCTCGTTTCTTTCGTTTTTTTTTTACTTTTCTTCTATGTGATTTTTTTATCTTTATCTCGATGTTACGACGGAAAAAGATTCGAAATTATTCGATTTTCCGAGAAGATCCGCCCACCGGGGGACGGTAAATCGGATTGGAATGAAAAGTTAACGCAAAGTAACGTCAGCCTTGTTAAACAGATGTATATATGCCCTTTGAGAAGACCGGAGAACCGGCAAACTTCGGAGTTGTGGTTCTTAATTGAGAAACCTTTTTCGGAAGGGGGAGATCGTCAAATACTGAGAGAATCCTTTACAGCTTTCGAGTGACATTTTATTAGTTATCTCGTTAATCTTCACCGTCGGTCGAGGGAAAAGTATTTCATTTATTATCCCTCCCTCCCCCCTTTCTCTCTCTCTCTGTCTGTCTATCTATTTATCTTTCTTTCGATTCATTCTACGGGAGATTAGAATCTTTCGCGATTTTGCATTCGATATCGTTAAAATTGCTCGATTAAACTTCTATTAACGTCTCCGTTCCGTTACACACAGACAATCACCGTACAATTCTATTCGATTACCGAAACGATTCTACGTAGTTTGGTCTAGATCGAGTCAATCAAATTACGGTAATTGCCGGTGACGTTTATAATGATCTTTTCGGCGCCCCCTTTTCCGATTGAATTACATCAATTCACGTAACATTTCCGATATAAATGTATTCATTTTTTATTCTCTCTCTCTCTCTCTCTTTCTCTCTCTCCCACTCTCTTTCAGCGGTTTATCGAATTGTATAATATTGTCGAAACTTACGATATAAATGGATTGCTCAACGTTCACGGAATAGCGTGGAATTCTTTGCAGAAGAAAAATTGTCGCGATAACCCTGGCGAATGTTGCATAATGTTTCGCTGTGTATCTTTAGTGGATTTATATACCTTGTTACAACTTTACTTTCCACGAACCTTGTAACTATTCGCGATAAACCCGAAGCGAAATACTAATTCGCAGTTTTGCTAAACATTACCGAGAATCGACGGGTGTAACAGTGAAGTGGCTGATTTCACCGCGCAATTTCGATCTGAATAGAATGCACTTTTCGTGTGAAATGTTCGACGAAAATCGCGCGTTCAATTTTCTGGTTTCGAATTCCCGTTTGCACCACGAGAGCCGATCAGGTGTTCGTTGAAATCCAAAGTATTTCTTTTTGTTATAGTGGCAATGAAATTCTATGCAAATTCTTTGGCTGTTTTCGCTGCTTGCTAATTATTCGATGATTATTACGGTATTATCGAATATTATCTAACAACTCCATAACGTTGCTATAACGATTATAACGACTCGTAATAACTTGCGACAGATAATGCAAAAGCGCGATAAATTAATGCATGATTTGGTATTCTGCGAAATATGCCAGTAAAATATATTATTATTATTTATTATCACGTCTCGCTGCTCGATATTTTCACGTTTCGTGTACCCGGTTCGCATGAATAATTTCTTTCGCTACCCCCGGACCTTTCTTTTCCCGTTGTATTTAACATTTATATTATCCCCGAGAAGTTTCCCGAGGACTCGGACTCGACCGTGTAGAATTTACTCAAGAACACTGACCACTGATTTCGCTTTTTCCTTTTCAAACATGACACAACGAGAAAACGTGTACACACAGCGTTCGTCCGTGTTTGCCGTTCTTATCGGTGAAATTCGTTTCGCATACACGCATAGCTGCAGTGTCATCAGATGATGAAAAGTACAAAGGACACTGATAGCAAGATATTTCAGGTTTACGGTCAACAGTCGTTGCCTTCAGAGGATTTCTTCGACGATATCCCGGGAAAAATTGTCATTTTCTTCGTCGATACGACAAACGATGCGTTTAATCCTTCGCTCAATTAAACAATAAAGGTTCGCGCGAGAGAATAGCAAGTCTCTCGGCAAAGCCTGGACTCTCGACTCGAAGTTGTTTTATTTTTTAACGGATCAACGGTCACCGTGTTATCACGTCTAAACCAACTACATAAGAACTTATAACATTAGCAGCTGGCATTACGACCGATGGGCATCGACGCTTCGTTAAATCCATTAAGCCTTTCCAAAATCTGTGCAGCGATAATATGAATGTTACGTAACTTTTGTTTTTTTAAAATTTAATTAACACCGACACTGATCGTGTAAACTGATTGCGAACGTCGGATTTCAGAGCTGTGGAAACTACGAGCAAAGATAGACTTTGTAACTTCGTTTAGAGTTTTATAATTGATTAACAATCGAACGATTAATTTAGTTTCTTTTTTTTTAGAAAGTTTTACGAGTAAAACGATTCGGTTCATTTTACTGTAGCAAAATGTTTAAATATAGATAAATTTTTGAATGAAACATTAGGTGGAAAATACGAAATATCTTCCCGAAAGATGCTGAGACCCTATATTCCGAGATCTTCGAAAATGATTTTTCTGAATGACGGGCAAGCTGGTGTGCGTTATGTAGTGTGACATACAATCTATTTCCTGCAGGGCCCCCTATTTGATGCTCGGAGAACCGGAATATGTTAATAATACGGCGAGCAGCAATTTGCTTTGGCAAGATTATCCTTGGTAATTATGATGAGTGAAAATGAACGAAAAAAAAGTTCAATATCAGCCGCTTCACTGGAAAGAAATACGTACAACTGCGATACATTTGTCCGTCCGTCATATGTAGTTAGCGTAAACTAATGACTAATGTGTCGAGCGATAACTTTCCATGAAAAACAGATATTTATACAATAAACTCCAAATATACAATTTGTTGTTTTCCAACGATACGGAAATGATTCTATATAAAAGTTCATGTTAGATCTTAAATACTTTTTACATCGTGTAAATTAGAATATAAGATCTATATGTTATATTTGTATAATTGAATGTTTCATTAATATGTACTCGCCCTTACAGACGAATTATTAAGTTAAACTTAACTTCCCGTGGATATTAATTATGAAAAGGTGTAATTATTCATTCAATTGCTCGTTACACCGTGCAAGTACAATCGTCGACATTTGAATCAATATTACATCGTATATCCTCAGACACTAATTATATTGAAAATATCGTATTCAATTACTGTTTGCAATTTCCAATTAGATCGAATAAAATCGACGTCACTTATGTAGCTCACGGCGACACGTGACTCGGTAATATTTTAATCAACTACAGTATCCCATGATACTCCATTTAATATGTTCCCTTTCGTTTCGTTATATTAAGCCTTAATCGTCAATCGACAAAAGAACGGGCGCTTTCTTTCAACAATTTAGTATCTTTCCGAGCACCGTAACACAATTACCCTAAAACAGTCCCTCTGGAAATTACCTCTTCCGCCCGTGGAGTATTTTATTCAGTTTCTACGTCAGAATGGTTTATCTTCCTTTCAAAGACGATCTCCCAATGTACGGTATAAAAACAGGACTAAGAAAATGGATGAAACTAAACGATATATACTTTTCTATGCTTCACGGAACACGTACTGTTTATAGTAAATATACTTTTTCACCAAAATCAATTCAACACTTGTCTACCTACTCCATGAAGATATTGTTCATAAAACCCGTTATGAAAATGATTTTCTGAATCAACCATTGAATACTACACAAATATACCTTGAAACTTCCAATCCCCACAAGTTTCAAAACACAAAAGCTTCAGAAATTTCGTGTCCAAGCGTAGTATTCCATGAAACACACAACTTTCCCTGAAATCCTAATTACTCTATCCATTCAAATGATCGTTCCTGAGAATTGTCCATGTGTCCCATAAGTTTCTCGACGAGGGTCCAACCGCGCCAGGGTGGAATCCGCGTTCCAGAGAAACGGAAAATTTCGGTAAAAGTTCAAGGTGCACTCCTTTCGACGGCTTTCCTTCGTTGTTTCCTTTTCTCGCCGCTCGATCTCGTTATCTTAGTGTCAGCATGATGAATAGAGTACATACGACCGCATCGAACTGTATGCCAATGTCCATGGCATGGGGACACGGGTTGCCGAGCGAAAGAGGGGGGCCGCGAGCGCATAAAAGCACGCTGGAAGAAAAGCATCGACGCTTTTGTGGTGTTCTCTCGTGGCCGCTTCGTGTCCCAGCAATATTGTGAGAGAGAGTGCTTAAACGTCCGGGACTTCTACGGGGACGTCATGGGACATCCACCGCGGCTCACGGGGTCGACCCTCGTTTTTGGTTGTCTTTTACTTCTACTCGGGACCACCGCCGCCTCCGCAAGTAAGTAAAATCCCCTGTCTACGGAACATCTCTTTTCATAAAAGCCCGACGCGACCGCCGCTTTCACGTATTTTTAGAACTTTAAATTAAATTGAAGTATCTTTCTTCCTGTTTGCTAGAAAAAAAGAGGAAATGAGAGATAAATAGATAGAAAGAAAGTAAGTTGGCGGATAAACAAGAACGAGGAAAGTTGTCCTTGATTTATCCGGTGTGCGGCAAAGCGTGATAGAGGAAAAGAAAATACCGGGGTGGAAGTTTTTTTTTTAAAGGGATCGGTGTCACGTTTTCCTCAGGTTGTTATTTGTACCCGTTCGTCACGGTAAATGAAAATTTGATAATATTGTAAAATGTTTGGAAGTGCTCGGGGAAGGTTAGTAGAGTTTAAGAACGTTGTAGAAAATACTTTAACGTCTCGGGGAGTATTATTGATGCGCGGAACTTTTTCGGAAGTTTTAAATGGCGAATATATTCATGGAAAACGTCACGAAATCGTTATCGCTCGGGCGAGAAGCTTCTAAAGATGTTTTTTTTTTATCTTAGATACCGAAGTAAAAGATTTGAAAAGAAGTTTGAATCGTTCGTCCTATTAGGGAACTGACGTCGAGCAAAACTTTCTGTAATTTCACGAATATTCGCCTAAGGAATAGTAGTTGGAAAGAACTCTAGAAATTGTCACCCTGTTAGATAAAAATGAAACGTCAAATTAGGTAGATTATTTCTAAACTTCATTCTTTAACGAGTACGAGTCGACTGTAGAACCTAACGAAGATATTCTAATTTCATTAAAAAAAAACACTTTTAAACTGGCGCTAATTATTACTTGAAAAAGAAAATATCTGATTAGACGAACTATTTTTGAATTTCAATGAAGAACCCCTGGAAAAAAATTAATTAATACTTCGTTAATTATCTCATCTCCTTAAATAGAAAACATGTGTCCGTGTGTTTCAAAACTGATTATCATTCGTAAATTCGAAGTGATAACGATACGTCTTTGCATTCTTTTACGAAGCCTAACTAAACGATTCGAATGAATTATTTTTTTTTTTATTTCAATGTGAATTTCAATGATTAACGACCGCACGATAGAAAGGGTCAACGAGCTCGGCTTCTACGGTTGTTGGTGTCATAAGGTTATTTGTTATGTCAAGGATAGAGAGATTAGTGCTCCACACGGATGTCGAAATCGAAGATTAATTTTACGCGATAGGATTACGAGAGATATGCAAAACTTTTCAACCAATTTCTCCGTTCAGCGATACGCACTTCGTTCTCGTTAAAACTTCGGTCATTAGATACTCTGAATGCTCGCGTCTTTTTCTTTCATATTTGCCGCAAAAATGAGATACGTCATCAGTTATTAACCTCTTCACCATTCATCACTTTACAATTAAATTTGGATATTTGGAATCAATTCGATTTATCTATAAGAGGCAAATGTTATAAATCCTGGAAAATTATTAATAATTTTAATCAATTCCATTGATTTCGAATCACGATACATCGAAAAGTATCTGATAAGATCGCTCGTAGAAATGGTTGCTATTTTACTCGTCCACCCGATAGATTCGAGACAAGTCGATTAAATCCTGTCACCAATAACGTGGACACTTGTTTCCGAAATAATCCTGGTAAACGAAGCCGCGCGGCGTGATAGTTGCTTGATTCGTGTGATTATCATTGACCCCTGTAAACCCGTGATTTTTCACATTATAAACAATCCTCGAGAAGATCGCATCGCACGACCTTTGTAACATTTAGTACAACTTTCATCGAAGAATCGAACAGCAAACAAAAATCACTGCGAGTTTCGTCGATCGATAATTTCGTACATCGATCGGTTCCACGAATAACTGATAATCACATTTTACAGAATAAATCATTAAAACTATCCCGACGGCTACGATATATAGAATTCCTCATTTTTTCGCAGAATAATGATACGTTTTTAAATTTCGAATTCGCTCATAGGAACGTCGAACACGTGACATTTTTAGGTTATAAAAGTTAGGTACGGGACGCTGGTAAATAATATACATGATACGTTGCGAATAAAAATGTAAAATATATCTTGGTGCTCTTACATCTATACTTGTAGCCTCCCTTTTATCGAAGTATAATCGAAGTATCATGAAAAAAGGAGCCCTCGAGACGCCCTCAGCCTTTTGTACACCGTTCACATCACTATTAACGTCACTCAGTGCCGTCTATGGGAACAATTCGCATGGGGTGAATTTTTCCCCGGGTTATAAACATAAAAAATACAGAATAAAAGATAATTAATTCAGCCGTCCCAACGTTGAATTAGCCGAATTCAGTATACTATTTTTATCTGTACTCTCACGACGATCAAACGAGCCTAATTTATATTTCTCGCTGTAAATTAAAAAAAGAATGAAATATTGCAAGTTCAACAGAATCGAAAAATCGTTCGCAAATACTGTTTCTATTTCTTCAAAGAATTTTGGCGCCCCCATGGAAACGGGGCCCCAGGGAGGCGCCTGATTGAAATTAATCGCCTGATAGTCTAATTCATTGATAACCCGTGCATTTGTTATCTATTCTTCTCGAAACTGTATTATTTCGCGTACGGGATTCGACAAATAATCTCTTACCACTTACACATGTGCGTGGTTTAATTACTTCAGTACTTGTTAACAAGGTTTCATCTACATTTATCAAAAAATAAGTTAAAAAGATTCATTTTTCCAAATGCTGCGCTTGATCTATGCGTATATAGAAACTATAAATTCGACAGATTTTTCAAAATATGGTTTATCTTGTCAGTTTCGAGTCTCGAACATGACTGAGGGTCCTTCGAGGATTCTCAGAAAAAAGTACACCGAGTTCTCAGAAACACTTTGGAGAAAAAAAATGATAAACCGTGTGTTTTCGGTTCTTCGTAATGCGACCTTGAATTCGTGCTTTGAAATATACGATCCAGGGAATGTGAGATAGACGATCTCTATGGATCACGTACACGCTATATGAGTCTATTGTGCCCCGGCGACAAACAATGGAAATAATTTTCGATACAGCATTAATTTGCGGCTTCTGTTGATCATTGTTGTCGGTCATCATTCATTATTGTTCCGTTTCCGTTTACACGCGCGTTCGTGAAAAAATAAATGTCATGTTCCTCTGAAAAAATCTCAAAGATCCATTGCGTAACTTTCCAAACACATAGTTTCAAATATAATATTAATTTCATCGAGTTAGCGCAGCTGTCAATAAAGATCGTCCACGCGGATAAGGTTATGTTGCACGGGGGATTCACTTTTTTAACAAAGTGTTTTTCACTCGCAACTCGACGCGATATAATTAGATTAATCGTTGTGCAACCGATGTATTTCTTGCTGAAAAATATTCTCTATCACACATATAGCGATATATACAGCGAGTTGTAAGTGTTAGAGCACCATGATATTTTGGAAATCATTTCTTTTAGCCTAACTAATCACGGAGTCGACGAATACGTGTGGCAATTAGATTAATCATTTCAATCAAACGAACAAATAAATTCGTTCGCCCTTTAATTGATTCACACGTAGAAAAATTATTATAAAAATAGTATAGAGTTAGAATATTTATACCGATTACCGTAATTCATATGGTCACGTAAATAAATCTGTTTGATCTATTATCGGTGCAAAGTTTTCCATGCTTTGGTACATGCGAACTTCACAGAAATCGCCGACAGTGTGTTTATGCTTTATCCACTATCGCGGAATGACCTCGCGGAGAATTCTCTATGCATTTCATAGCTATCGAACTTCGTGCGGGGGTGGAGAGACACAGTATTTCGCGTTAAAACGTTCATTTCGCTCGAGCGGCGCGCGAAACTTCCAGAAGATCTATTCGAGACATGAAAATTCCGTCGGGACTCATAAATTGCCGTTGAAATTAATCGCAGACTCAATTGGCACTTCCCCGCAATAACACGCTACGTGTTCGCGTCAATTTACGCGAATTTTCCAATACAAAAGTAAACAAAAGACATTTGCACAATAATTTCCCGGGAAAATTGTTTCACCGCATTCACGATTCTTCAATATTTTTAAGTGTTAATTATTTCTTGCTATTAACACTTTCAAATATGACAATAATACAACATATAGACCCTCGAACACGTACCGTTATATGTATATAGAAACAATCTGTTCAAAATGATTCATTACAAACAACATTCCTGTTGACACGTGAATTCTAACAAAATTATAAAAAAATGTCAAGTGCCCGCGCATTATTCTCCCCGACTGGTATACGTAGCTTACACGTAGGATATCACTGCTCGGATCGAGGTCTATATCATTGAAATGATTACAGGTCCCCTGTGTTCAACCGGACATTTGGTAAATTGATCTGACGTCCCTACTTCCCAGTAAAATAGATCCGACACGATACGTCGGTGGCGTCGTCGTTATACCGCCATCTTTTTACGCGTTTACGTGTCGCGTCCTTTTAAGTGATCGAACACATCATCGGGTTCCCCGGAACGTTATCGTAATGATATTCACGTTCGCCGATAGAATCGGGGGGTGAATTTCCGTAACGTGGAGGGAAAGAGAAAAAAAATAAAAATTCCTTTGAATTATATCCCCGACGTATCCGCGTTGTCTTCGCTCGGCGCGGCAACGATAAAACGGGTTTTAAAACGCGGATAATTAAACGTTACATGATAATGTTATCTACGTTGGGCGAAATGTAAGCTATGCGAGCGAATTTATATCATTATCCCCGGTGTTATTCGTTCGCTCGGTAGAAAATTGTTTTCAATGAACTTCCAGCCGGATAGATGAAATTATTCACGGCGTTTTGCACTTTCATCGCGGCGATTTCGTGACGGTTGATGCGAACGGGGGCTTAGAAAGGCGGTGTGTTCTGCGATAATCGGATAATAAAAGGACAGACGTATTACCGAGAAACTACAATTGTGTCATCCTATTTATTCGGAACGTTAACACGAGATCCTTTGGACCGATGATGCTGGATAGAAATAGAATGAAAATTCCACATCGAATTTGCGAAAAATCATTTAACATAATATTTTAATTAGAAAATCAAATTAAATTGGATACGATTGATTTTAATATCAGATTTACAATTAGACGATCGAAGGAGATATTTTGCGACGGAGAATTCACTCTCGTTCTCCCGGGAACACGTTTGATTTAAAGAAGCTACTCGCACAGAAAAGAGCATGATCGATCGTGCGGAAAACGGTATTAATTTCAATTCTCCGTAACGAACGGAATCCATTGCGGGTAAATCCAATTCGGATCCGGTGAAAGGAAAAAATGGCGATACGTGACGGGAAACATATACCGGTCTCCAGACGGCTTTATTGTAACTTATCATGACCTTTCTTACGGCACGAAGTACCTGCCGTTTTATTCGCCCCTGCGAGATATTAAGGATAGTACACTTTAAATTATAATCTGGGAAAATGACTCGCATCATCACACCTCGTGACCGGGTAAATATATGGGAGAAATTTTTTTCTAATTTTCGTTGGTGATTAACAGAAATATGTATTCACGATACGATATTTGAATTTTTTGAAACAAATTTGTGTTATTCGTTTCGAACCAATTTTAGAATCTAAAATTCGATTACTTCTCTTGTCATTCGTGTTGAGCACAACTGTGACGGTGTTGGTAATTTCAGTAAACTAAAAATAGAGGTTTCAAGATCGAAGGTCAGCGAAGTCAGTGTTTATCAGCTTATCTGTGCGATCCTACTACTACGAAGTTTGCTGTCCATGCACAAATATGCCTTTTTTCGCGGTTTAATCAACGAACAGTATAAAAATGTTATCGATTATAAAGTGAGTCAATAAGATTGTTTTTTACCAATCCTACACACGAATGCATATTTTCCTCACTCTTACGCACAAGAAGGGAATAGCCAATCGCTTTCACCCCGACAGACCGAACATCATTCGAATGATTTTCATAATTCTTCGAATGAAGATTAACTATGTAATTTCAACATCATCGTATAATACTTTCAAATATTACAGGCTTTCCTCTCGAACTTCATCGTCAATTTTCTTGACTAATTATTCACAAACAAAAAAACAAACACACCACGCGTTAATAAAATTGTATTTATATTTCAATGTCAAAGAACTTCGGTAATCGAGACGTTACGTATGAATTTAAAACGAAGAAGTCCGGTGAAAAAATGACACATCAGATAACCGACAGAAAAAAAAAATGGGACAGACAAGAGTATGCAGAAAAAAAGATCAATTATTTGTTCAATTATACCCTGTGCAAAACGACATTTAAGGGACACTCACAGGTCGCCAGACGATTAAAATTGAAGCGTGATTAATTTTAGGGGCGTAAGAATGATTGCAAGTGATACTAATCGACGGTATTAACTTTATTCTTATGTTGTCGTCAATTACGATATGATTATCATCGTTATTATGTTGTTACGTATTATTGGCATGATTATCATGGTTATTATGCTGTTACGGATTATTATGTGCCAGCAAACCCGTGTTTATGTACCCTCGAAATAAATCTCGATGTAGTAGCTATTAACCGTTTACAACGAATACAATTGATTAATATAACGATCAATTGAACGGTTAAAATTTGATTTTTAATATCTCTCGCAATTGTCTCGTGTACAATTTCGAAATTAATGATTCATAACAAGCTAACCCGTCTTGTTTCTTTTTTCTCCAGGTACCGCTTGCACAACCGGCTGCCATGGAAGTAAGTATTAAATATAACACAGTAATATTATCCTACAAATTAATTCGATATATTAAAACGAATTTTTCGGGAGACTTTCTATTATTATTATTTCTTTGGAATATTATATTTTAGCTATCATTAAAATCATACTAATAATAATATTATTATTGTTATTATTATTATCGGAACGTGCAAAAGTAGTGAAGTTAAATGATCCTAAATTAATGAGATATATTCAATGACAGTGCACACAAGCAAAGCGTATCAGGAAGGGCACACGTACGTGTACGATTTGGAAGGGTCGTCAATCACATCAGTGGCCGAGGCGCAAGGGGATGCAACTCTTAAATTGAAGGCCACCGTTGAAGTATCTGTGAAACCAGAATGCGTTCAACAGTTACGGCTGAAAAACGTACAAATCAACGGAGCGGTAAGTTTCTCCCTTTTGGACCGTGTGAACTGTGTAATCGATGAAAAGTAACAACGTTTCGTTTGAATAACGAATTTTATCTGATTTTCAGCCCGTATCCTCGCCCGACGTTGAGAAATACGCAGTTCAGTTTAATTATCACGATGGACACATCGACACGGAACTCTGCACCGAACCCGGTGACTCGCAAGAGTCGCTCAACATCAAGAGATCAGTGGTCTCTTTGTTCCAAGCCGCCGTTCAGCAAGAATCCGGATCGACGACGCACCACGAGGTATCGTAGAGTTTTTAGAGAAACTCGGTAACTCTTTGACTGCGGACACAATTTTTAAAGAACAACCTTAAAAACAATTAATATTGTTATAAAATTTCTATAACAAATTAAATATAAATTACCTAATAATACCAACTTCAGCTGATTCATACCTTTTAGATATTATCTCCGTATGACTCACACTAATAAATCTATCCCTCATTCAATTATAGTACAAATCTTTTTTTTATACTTTAGCAGTCAAAGGGTTGAATTTATTTTTCTGCATTATGAACTCATTTTAATCTCTTCAATCAGACCGACGTCTTTGGTGCCTGCCCGACGGACTTCACGTTCCACAAAGAGGGCGACAGCCTGGTGGTGCAAAAGTTCCGTAACCTGGCGCAGTGTTCCTACCGCGAGAACATCAACAAGGGTCTGATATCCGCGAACTTCGACGCGGCGGCCGGCGTCCAGGCGTCGCCGCTTTTGATGGCCCAGCAAAAGATCGAGCAACGTTTCAAACGCGGCATTTTGAACAAAGCTGTATCCACAGAAACCTACAGGTACCGACCATTCAGCAACGGAGACGCTGGTGCAAAAACCACCGTTGAAACCTCGTTGACCTTCAAAGGTGACAAAGCCGACAATCCCACGGCTCCCGTGTCCAAACCAAAATCATTGATATTCGACGCTCCTCATCCGACGATCCAATCATCCGTCGACGCCATAACGCACGCCGTCAAAGCAGCGAAAGCCGAAGTTGCCGGCGGTGTGAAACCGGAAGCCGCGAATAAATTCGCTGAATTGATCAAGGTACTGCGTATAAGCAACAAGAACGACATTCTATCCGTCTACCAGAAGGTCAGAGCCGGCGCCGGTTTCGACAAGGTCGCCGATCAAAAGTTATTCCTGGACGCTCTGTTCCGCACCGGAAGCGGTGAAGCCGCCGAAGTGGCCGTCGAATTAATTAAGAACCGCGAGATTTCCGGTGTTCAGTCTCTTCTATTCTACGCGAGTCTCTCGTTGGTTGAACACGTGAATCTTCCATCAGTCAACGCGGTGACGTCGCTGTTGGACACCCCTAATTTACCACGTCTGGGATACCTCGGTGTTGGTCAGGTGATCGGGAAATACTGTCAGGAACACAGCTGCGAGAACGTTCCCGAGGTGAAAGAAGCGATTCACAAGATCCGCGAGAAAGTGGGCAATGGAAAAGCTAAGACGAGGGAACAAGAGAATCTTATCGTCTCTGCCCTGAAGGCCCTAGGTAACACCAGGTTCCTGGACGACGCTACTCTTCAGAAACTAGCCAACATCGCCGCTGATAAGAATGTCCGTAATCGCGTGCGAGTCGCCGCCATTGAAGCTCTGCCCTCCAGGTGTTCCATGAAATGGAAGAACATCGTGTTGAAGACCCTGGGTGACCGCGAGGAAGACAGCGAGATCAGGATCAAGAGCTTCCTGTCCCTGACAACCTGCGCGTGTCCCCATGTTGCTAGCCAGTTGAAAGAAATATTGGACAAAGAGACTGTCAACCAGGTCGGATCCTTCATGCAGAGCTACCTGAGAAATCTCCGGGCTTCCACCGACCCTAGCAAACAGGAACAAAAGAAATACCTAGGTCTGCTGAAGTCACGCACGAAATTCCCAGAAGATTTCCGCAAGTTCTCCTTCAACAACGAGTTGTCCTACGACCTGGAGGCTTTTGGAATTGGATCCTCCGCGGAGAGCAACGTGATCTTCAGCCAGAACAGCTTCGTGCCACGATCAGCGAACTTGAATTTGACTACTGAATTATTTGGACGTACTTTCAACTTCCTGGAGCTCAGCACCCGGGTGGAGAACCTGGACAGACTGATCGAACGATACTTCGGACCTAAAGGAAAGTTCATGCAACAGGACCTGGAAAACCTGGCCGAAAGTGGCGTCGACACCGCTGCTGGAATCGGTAAATACATCAAAGAAAGATATCAGAAAGCTGTTCGCGGCAAGCGAGAGGTGAAACAGAGCGAATTGAACAAATTCGCTAAAACCGTCAAGTTGAGGGACAACGAGGTGGATCAGGATCTAGACCTGGACATCTCTATGAAGCTTTTCGGCGTGGAATTAGCATACCTCAGCTACCAGGGTGACAGCAGTAAATTTACCCCGGAGTACATGGTCGACAAACTGTTCGATAACCTTGAGAAAGGTTTCGATACCGCAAAGAACTTCAAGTACGACCTGGAGAACTATCTCCACTTCCTGGACGCCGAGATCGTCTACCCGACCGGACTGGGTACCGCTTTGTCCCTAGGTGTCACCGGAACCAGCGTCGTTCACCTGAAGACCAACGGTAAACTGGACATCCCGACGATCCTCAAGGACCCACTGAACGCCGTCGTCAAGGTCGCCATAGAACCTAGTGTCTCCGTCAGGGTAGCCGGTAACATGATCGTCCGCGGTTTCGGCGTCGAGTCGGGTATCAAACTCGTGACGACCCTTCACACGTCCACCGGATCCGACGTTTCGCTGTCGGTGTTGAACGGCAAAGGTATCGACGTAAACTTCGGCATCCCGAAGAGGAAACAGGAGCTCATCAGCGTCAGCAGCGAGGTTCTCCTGAGTTCCGGGCAGAAGGGCGAGAAATACGTCGCACCGAAATTCTCCAAGGGCAAAGAGTACAAGGATTGTTTCGATCAATTCTCCACCCTCCTCGGTTTGACCGTCTGTGGCCAGGTGTCCTTCCCCTACGAGGGACTTGCAAACATCAAACAGAAACCATTGTTCCCGTTGAGTGGCCCTGCTAAATTTGCTGTCACCGTGGAGAACAACGATGTCTCCAGCTATCACTTCAAGGTCCACTACGACAATGACAAACCTCAGAGTCGTAAATTTGAGATTCTTATCGACACTCCTAACAGCAAAACTAACAGACACGTTTCGCTTACCGTCGAAGGTGGCAATGAACCTGACGAATACGCCAAGATATCTTTCGATTCTCCGATCAAGAAAGCCTCCGCTGCTGTGGTGCTGAAAAACAACCCTCAGGAGAGAAGCATCAGGGTGACGATCACTCACGATCACAACGAGTACTTCGCCAGACTCGGAATCCTCGCCAATGGAAACAAGTACAAGCCCGTCTTGGAGTACAAGGTACCCGAACACATCGAGAGATTAGCATCGTCGAGAACTGGAGGAAAACCCGGTCAGCAATACAACGTGGACGGCACCGTCGACGTGTCCGATTACCAGGGTGGTAAGAAGTTCCTGTTCGACAAGATCGGCTTCCTGATCGACGGCCAGAAGGTCGTCAGCATCGACGGCGCCGTCATCTCGACGCCAAACATTCTCAACGTGAACACCAAGGTGAAATACGGCGACGAGACGATGACGTTGAAACTCGACGGAAAACGTCTCGCTGAACGAGACTACAGTGTCTCGTTGTCAGCTATACCGTCGAAGGATCCGAACATCGGGTTCAATTTGAACTGGCAATACAAGAGGGCGGATCGAGGCATCGATTACAAACTCGTATTCATTCACGGACCGGATCTAAACTCTGAAATCAACCGTCTGACCTTGGAACAAAGTGCATCGTACAATGTGGAGCCCCTCCTGATATCCACGTCGAACGAGCTGACGTACCCCGCGATGAAGGCGAAATTGAAACTCGACGGCAAGGTCACCTCAAAATCGATCGAAGGTGACATCGAGGTGAAATATGAAAAATTCAAACTGGGCACTGAATTATCTGCTAAAGTGAACACAGTGAAACCAGGTGATTATGAGATCGAATTCGAGGCAGAGATCCTTCAGAACAGCATCGAGTTTAAATCCCTGCGAACGATCCTCGATCCCCATAAGAGTAAATTCAAGAACTCCTTGGTACTGACTCCTGGTGGTAAGTACGACGCGGACGCTACGGTGACGTACGACGTGAACAAGAACAACGTCAACGTACAACTCGATGGTGATGTGAATCTCAATGGTAAAAAGGTGAAACTGAACACCGGTCTCGAGGCGAATCAGCAGACGGTCAACTCCAAGGTCTACATCACCGTCGACAACGTCAAGTACGTCGAGTTCCTGTTGAAAGGACGTCGCGCACCGAATCCATCCGGTAGCTTGAATCTGAACCTGAAGAACTACCTGACCGCCAACGGACAGTTCGGTTTCCAGAACGGCAAAGGAAACGGTCATCTGGACATCAACATCCCGAAGATCAACCGGAAGATCAAGGCCAACTGCGACCTCGCGGTGGCCGGTTCCGAACACGTGGGTAACTTCGAGCTGTTATACGACGCCGAGAAGGACCCCAGCAAACGTATCAAACTGTCGACGGTCTCCGACATTACCAAGACGTCCCTGGACACGAAGAACGTTATCGAAATCCTCACCTACAAGATGGACCTGAACGCCAAGGGCAAACTCCAGGGTACCTTCGACGAGGGTCACTTCAAACTCGACGCTGACGCAACTTTGCCCAATGGTCGCTACCTGGTCTACAAAGTGTCCCGTTCTTCTGCGAAGAAGGACGGAAAATACGATGTCCAGGTGAGCACAGAGTTGGTTGACTCTGTGAAGAAGGGCGGAGAATCAAGAAAATGGACCTACAACGCCGAGGGTAAGAATATAGACAAAAAGAAGACCACGTTCCAAGTTGAGGCACACATGACGTTCGTCAACTTTGACGGAAAGGACGTGGTTATCGGATGGAACGTGGAGAACCTTCTGCAGGATGACAAGAAGAAATCGAGCAACCTTGACTTCAATTTGTCCGGTTCTTATATCCCGAAGAAGTTCCAACTTCAGTTGGGTAGTTCTCATGGGGATAATGAAGGATCCTACAAAGCTAAATCATCGTTGGGAGATGACTTCTCGCTGAAGGTAAATTGTGGGATTGAATAAATGTTTAATTTTGAAAAGTTTTAGAAAAATAATGGTTAACACACTGAGATTAATCAATTGAGGGAATTGCAAGTTTTGTTTAAAATTCCTGCATTTAATGTTATAGCTTTGAATATTATATTCGGAATTAGTTTAATAACTACTGACAAACACGATTACGCTTAGAGAATAATTTTTAGTTTACATTTGGAAGGTATCTGTCGACACCCCTTTATACTAAATTCAATTATGAAACTACAACTTTCATTAAAAAACCATACCGTAAATATAAATTGTCTACAGAATTTACTATCAAGCTAAAACAGACTACATTAAAATAAATAACATTTTATTTTCAACAAATTAATCCTACCGGAACGATCAACAAATCGAATATAGCAAATTTTCCAAAATATCGCGGCAGGTGATCAAAAGTTCCTTTCGTTTTCAGAGCACCGGAAGTTACCACGCCGGCAACCGGGTCGACCAACCAGGCAAACTGGACGGCAGTTTCGAGATGAAGTTACCGAATGACAAATTACGGAATATCAAATTGGAAGTTTCCAACAGCCTACTGGAATCCGGCGACAAAGGCCTCCTGGAGAACGTCAACTCGGGCGCGTTGACTTACAACGACGACAAGACGATTAAATTGGAAACCTACGTGAAACTGTCCGGTATCACCGACGCAGAGCACACCAGCGACGGCACCGGTAAACTCACCCTGACGATCATGAACTCACCACCTTTGACCATCGGTGGCAATTACAAATTCAATCCGACCGGTGACAAGAAAAAACTTTCCGAGACGTTGAACGTTAACTACGGTGACAAGGAGGCGACCGTTTCCGTTAACACCGAATACCTTCCCGATCTGTCATTCGTCAGCCTCGAGGGTAAATCGACTCTACCTTTCGACAAATTGAAGAACGTTGAGCTCCATCTCACCCACAAGGTAGATTTAATTTCTTCTGTAACATTTTTGTTTAAAATTCTCTTCTCTTCTTGGTCATTATTTACTCATTTTTATGTTTCTAAAAGAAGAAAGAGTAGTTTTATGGCTAATGAACGATCAAATAAATGTATTGATTAAAAATTTAATTTCTAATCGTTACAATAATAGTCATTACAATAATGCGATCGAATTTGGGAAATTTAGTATTTAGGAGATGTAAAATTTGGGAGATTTAGATTTTGTGAAATTTAGAATTTGAGAAATTTTAAATTCGGGAGATTTAGAATTTGTGTAATTGAAATAACTGAATTAATTTTCATGTTTCTCATATAATACGACGAAACAATTGTCAAGTAGCTCATAAAAAATGTAAATATAAGAGAATCCCAAGGTTTTCTTAAAAGACGTAAATATGAACATCAAAGACTAACAACGTGCAATATGCAAACATTTCAAAGAAATTCTTATTGGTTTATATTTTCACTCAATGAAATTCTTATTGATTTATAACGAATGCGAATAATTTTGAAATGAAAGATCTCGTTGCTATTTCAGAGGGAGGAGGAAGGTAAGAATCGTATGACGGACGCTTCGCTTACTCTCGACGGTGCAAAATACACTTTGAAGAACGAAGTTGGAATGTACGAGGCCAATCAATTGTTCCATTCCGTTGTCACTACACCGACAGGCAAAACTGAAGTCCTTTCGAAATTCCAGAAACTCGGTGAACGAGAATACAAAGGTAACGTGGTTGTAAAAGGAAAAATGAGAATGGAAGAGGAAGGGAAGCTAAGTAAAAAGAATTTTATTTCTAACAGGTGAATGGAAAGTCGACACCCCGAAGGGATTCGTCGTCGCCGACGCCCTGGTCAATCTCGAAAGCCCCGACAATTTCGTTATCAAAGCTAACTTTGACAGCGACAAAATCCAATGCCGCAAAATCCACGCTGAAATCGCCAATATGCCGACGGTGAAGGTTGGAAGGAGAATCATGATCACCGTTACCAGCGACGGAAAGAACATCGTCACTGGAAGGTAAAATTAGTTATTCGTGATTGTCATGTAGGGAATTCTTATCGCACGATGATTTATGTTAGGTGTTCATAGATTGATCGTTTACGAAATTTGAAATTTGGGAGATTTTAAATTTGAGAATTGTAGAATACAAAATTTCAAATCCAGAAAATTTAGAAGACTCTTCTAACTGAATAATTGACAACTAACTCAACGTACTTCCTAAATAATCAATGAAGCATTCCCTCTATACATATACTCAGAATCGTACCGTTTCAAAGCCAAACTTTACTTCCAATCTTCCAATTCTAAACTTCGGCCCCTATCGAGGAAAAGTTCCCAGAGTCCCGACTATCATGAAAAATCTGTAATATTTTTTTTACCAATTTGGATCAACACGATTTACGAGAAACTTTTATACGGGATCTAAGATTGTTCTCTGTCCTCAGCACGAATTATAAGAAACGCGACGAGGACGGAAAAATCGTGTTCGAGGGTAACGGTAGCTTGAAAATCGGCGAGAACACCAGGAGTTCGTCGTTCAAGTACACGCGTCAGCAATTGACACGCGAGAAAGACGGTGAGATCGGTGTGGCAATGGTGTTGAATGCGAACTTCGGACCATCCGCCATCGTTGGAGAATTGAAACTAACGAACAAAGAGGTGCATGTCTTCAATAGCTACTGCGAACAGAACAAGGATTGCGCACACTTCACGCTTCAATCGACTTTGGACACTGACCGTAAGTTCTACATATTATAACGTTCACTAACACATTTCCACCCACTGACGTAGTCTAATATCTATTTCATAAGTGAGAAGCCTTCATTAGCGGAGCTAATCGAGATGATTAATTTCAGCTAGAACTTCTGGAAAGTAATTAAACAAAATTTTGTACAAATTGGTCAAAGGTTTTCATCCCAAGTTGTCATAAAGTGTCAAAGGGATGAAATCAGGGACATGAGGTGGGATGTACAGGTTTAGGGTGGGCTGTATTTTCCGTAGGGTTCTAAAGAGTAACTGTGTATAATTTGACCCAGGTCGGTGAAAGGGTTTGGAAGTGTACGGGGAATAACAGGCATGATTTCTTCAAATAAATTTTCCTTTTAAGGGAGATAACCAGCGACGTGGAAATCGTAATTCTGATATTGAGCGATTAAAAAAGACTGTGTATTTTTAACTTCCAGAGAAAACTCACTTCAAACACCAAATAACCGTGGAAGTTCACCTGAAGAAGTTCAACGTGCCAGCTGAATTTGGATTAAAGACCAGTACCGAAATGAAACACTTCGTGTTCGATCACACCGCAAACTTGTACCTACACTCGTCGAAAGACAAATCCCAGTACAGTTCTCAGGTGTACGTTCATCCAAAAGAATCAGGTGAGTAACCAAAGATTACCACGAAATCTCTCGCGATCAATACCAATTAAATTATTACAATCTTAAGTTGCATTCCAATGACGTTCTCTATATGTTTCACTTTTGTAAATTAACACTAAATCCCACTATTCCAGTAATCATTTAATACTTTATAACAATGAACATTGTTTAAATTGTCGGTTAAAACTGTGTCAAAATTATATAGAAAAGTATACATAAGATCTTGTGTACAATTGTAACAAGAGATATTATACTACTAATTCATTGTATCTTCCATTTTCTTTTCGTTTAGCCGTCATACTGACGTTGCCCAGCCGCGAAGTAGCAATCATTCTAACATCCGACCTGCCGAAAACCAAGCAAACCGGAGCCTACAAGCTGGACCTTTCCCTTTACCTGGACAGAATGAACAAACCCAATGATAAGACAAGCTTAACAGCCGGCGGAGATATGAACATCAATAAGGACAGCATGTCCGCCAGCGGTGAAGTGAAATTCACTTATCCATCTCAACCCAAGGTAAAAAAAAACATTCTCTCCCCAAAAATGAATCGCATTTACCTCCGTCATTCATCATAAACGAAATATTAAATATCTATTACGTCACATAACAGGCTATGTTGGTGAAAGGACGACTCCATTACGGCGGTGAACATCTGATAGACGCCAACGTGGACATCGACGTGTTCGCGAAGAAGTCGCAGAAGATCACCATCGTGGCGAATATCCAACGACAACAAATCCCGAACGGTTACAACGGAACCAGTCTGATCGAGATAAACAGTCATGGTCAGCAATTGAAGGTCGATCTGAAATCGCACATCGCCCTGACGAACAATCAGGCAGGATTCGGCACGTTCTTCTCGTACCTGAATCAACATCAAAAACCAGAGAGCGTTGGCATTCTGTTCAGCGCTGATTACAACAGTGCTTCCCTGCTTATCAACGGTCCTCACATGGAGATTCTCCGAGCCGAAACGACCACCAAAATGTCGAAGAACTTGGTAAAACTCGACGGTATGGTAGAAATTTTGGGCAAGAAACCTTGCATTGTGTCGGTGGAGGTCACGGAACTCAACAGCTTCAAGTTCATCGAGTACTGTCAAGGTGAGGGATATTCGTTTTGAAATAATCGGATAAATTGGTGTTTACTTGAAGTCGACTGTGAATTAATTATTGAGAAAACGAATGCAGAGATTTGCCGTGGAAAGTTCTTGTAATTTATTTGATGATTAGCAATCTATTAATTTTGTATTTCGGTAATTAATTTGTAATTAAATAATTCATAGTATTTCTGTGTATGTATCAATTTTCTTCAATGAAGTTCTCTGCAGAGTTTATTATTTAGTATTTGTTTTTGTGTGTTTTCAAATGATGCGATGAGGTGAATTGAATAATGACAAGAGAATAGTTAAAATGCGGACAATCAATTGGATGCAAATTGTTTAGATCAACCCAACAACAAGGTGACCAGCAACGGAAAAATTGTTCTCGGTCAACTGGCCGAAATTCACGCGGACGCCGAGATCGACGGAGCGAAAAAGAATCTTTTCCACGTGTTGGTACACCTCGACGAAGGTAAATTCCTGAAACCCGACTTCGGCTACAACAAGGACAACATTGTTAGCGTTATCGTAAGTTTAAAGTCTATTCCGGATTATTTTCAAAATTTTTCAACGTCACAGCGACGTGTCTGAGACCATTGGTTTCGATTGCTTCAGTCGATGCACCGAAACCGTGACATCGCGCTCATCAAGGACGTGAAGGAGGCCGTGGACAAAATCGCCGAGGAAATCCGTGTCGAAACCCAAGATTTCCTGAAACACCTGGAGAAAGCACAGCCGAACATCAAGCCCTTGTTAGATTACTACCAGTCGGAATTGAACAAACTGAAGAACGAATTCCACGCTGACGAAACCGTCAAAGAGATCCAAGCTACCCTGTAAGTGTTTTGGAAAACCGTACGGCGGAGTTATATCGATTGTTTCACTGCGCCGCATGATGTAATCCGGACTGATTCACTTGATCGTGTAAATTCTATATCACAGTTCACTATAATAGAGAGTTTGAACGGCAATTACGAAGATGTGATTTTAATATTGTAACTCTCGGTCAATTAAATTTATTATTAGTACTTGTATGAGTGCTTGTAATATAAATTCACTAATGATATAAATACTTGTAACATAACATCACTAATGATATCAATTCTTGTAATATAAATTCACTAATGATATAAATACTTGTAACATAATTATTAATGATATCAATTTTCGTAATATAAATTCACTAACGATATCAATTCTAATGACGCAACTTCGCTATCGATAGAAATTCTAATAAAACCATATTTCGCTTTCCCAAAGGAACAAGTACTTCGGCGCCGTTATCACCGCCGTCACGGAAACCATAACACAGATCGTCGAGAGGTTCGGAGAGCTGCACAAGCACTACAACGAGATCATCTCGAAACTGACGGAAGCCATCAAAACCGTTTACCCGCAGCTGAAAGCGTCCTACGACAAAATATTCAAAGCATGTCTCGAAATCCTCGACGCAGCCGTGAACCTCGGTCTCACGTACCTCAAAGGAATTCTGAATCTGTTGAACGAACATCAAAAAGAGCTGAAAGAAATCCTCGTTGTCGTTTCCGAAATTGCCCAGGACTTTGCGAAGATCCTCTTCAAGGGTTTCAGTCAAATTAAACAAGACCTTCAAGAGTTCGGTGTACTTTTGATGAATCAACTGAAGGCACTTCCGGTCTACGAGATTGCGAAAGAGAAATACAAGGAAGTGATCAACTTCCAAATGCCGGAGACCATCGTGACCACCGTCGAGGAACTCTGCAATATCGTCAAGTCCGTCCTGCCGACGGCGGAGCTCCGCGAGTTCTTCGACGTCACTTGTCAGTACATCGTCAAGCACGTCAAACACGAACGCGTAGGTTTTTCCTCCACGTTTCATTCGTTAGATAAATAGATTTCGAACGTTTAGCACGTTGAATGCCATGGGGCTCACCGGTGACCGACGCGACAATTTATTTATGCCAATTTATGATCAATTTGTAATATATTGGGAAGAGTAATTGCATACTGATCGGTAGAAAATTGTAATTGTGATACATATTGATACTTATACGTTTCTCGATACCATCATCGTTAGTAAAATGGTGTGTAGAAAGTTGTACGTTATAAAAACATCGAATATTTGTATTTATACATAAAGTATACACTCGCAGTATGCACATTGCGTTGGTGTAAATTTACGATGGCGAAAATTTGCGTGGCATTCAAGGTGTTAAAATCTGACCACCTAATACCTAACCACCTAACCAGACATAACGAGATCCCGTACCCGCAGTGAATCCATTTCTGCGGTTCCTTGCACAGTAATGGTGAACGTTATCGTGTCGAAATAGCAAAATTTAAATATACAATATTTTTAAAAATCTATCTGTGAAAAATCTGTAAATGATATTCAGACTGATATCGTTTATGTGATAGTGATTCATAGCAAATCTCCAATCATACTGTCTTTGAGCTTCCATCGTCTCTTCTCACTAACAATAACGTATTGATCAACAGGTCGACGAGGCGATCGAACTGAAAAAGATCTACAACCGCGCGGTCACCGCGATACAGTCCGTCATCGGACTCCTGCAGTCTCAGGTGACAATGGACGACCTCTACAACTTTGTCCAGGTTCAGGCACCCGTCGACTTCAGTTTCCTCACGAAACTCCCAGGAATCTCTACCCTGAAGATCTCGATCCTGAATCTGTTGCGTAACGGCGAGCTCCCGACGCCGGTGGATCTTTATTACACTTACAAGTAAGGAAATAATTGCTCTGAAGTGAAACACCTGGTGAAACGTGTGTTTCGCGTGTTCGTTTGTCGAGTTTCTATTCAGTGATAAGAGAACGAGATATTCTCTAATTGTTTCTTCCTGGGTATTAATTATTATTGTCGTTTACAAAGCCGGTTAAGTCAGAGCCACGAGGAATACAACGGTGAATAGGTTTTAATGCTGTTCTGTGTTCGTAAAGCGACAAAATTCATAAACACATACTGTTATGTCTTTAATTCTATTCTCTCATCGTGGTGATTAATGGAATTGTCACGGGGAAATTTGTCAAATCGAAGTTCTAGTTAACGTTTGATTTGTTTTTCATATCATTTCTGTGTAAAAATTCTATCGTATATTTTATTGATATAATTATCTAATTTTGCGAAAGAACGAAGTATGTAGATATATATTTTAACTGATTTTTTGAATTCAATTGATGTATGTTTTCACTCAATCGTAAGAGTTTCGTTAATTTTTCAATGATTCCTTCGCAGGCCGACGCTTCATCCCCGTGATATTTTACCACCGTTCAGCAAAATTGGCACGGTTACCGATGGCGGTCACTTTTTCACCTTCGACGGACGTCATTTAACCATGCCGGGCACTTGCAACTACATCCTGGCCCAGGATATGGAAAACGGTAATTTCTCCGTGGTCGCCAACTTCAACAATGGCAATTTACTCAGCGTGACAGTCACCGAACCGAAGGAAAGCATGACTCTGAAGTCCGATGGAACCGTAAGTGTAATTTATTATTCATTTATTTGTAATGATTTGAAATCAATAGATTGATTATTCTACTGAGTCATTAACAACAACAGAAAGATTTTATTTAAATTTTAATTGAATAGATCGTTGACATGAATTCAAAATTAACGTGCTTTAAACTATGGATCTATTTAAATTTCTATGATTTTTATAGATGATAAAAATATGTAAATAATTGTAAGGAATTAGTTAGAGATTTAAGAAGATTTTATTTATGTTGTGTATTATTTTTGTTTTAGATTCTGGTTAACAACAAACCGGCTGATTTCCCAGCGAACACGAAGAACCTGCACGCGTTCCTCATTAGACCGATGTTCAACCATATCAAATCTGATTACGGTGTACATCTCGCATGTTCCAGCAAAGCACCTATGATTTGTACCCTTCGTGTTTCTGGATTCTATCTTGGCAAAGTGCGCGGCCTCTTCGGAGACGGCAACAACGAGCCATACGATGACTTCACTCTGCCAAGTGGAAAGGTATGAATTTGCCTGTTGAAGATTTCTGATACGTAATTATCAACATGTAGCAATTGGAAGAATTGGAATTCTGGGGCTCAAGATTACAAAGTGCAGGACTTTTTGGAGATTTAAAATTCAAAACGCAGAGGTTTTAGAGACGAAAAAATTTATATCGTAGGGATTCATGAGTTTTAAAATTTCAAACCACAAAAGTTTTGTTCAATTATTAATTCCAAGCGCAGGAATTGTGGAGGTATGAAAATACAATACGTTGAAATTCTGGCGCCTTAAATTTTAAAGGACTAAATTTCCGATCGTGTACAAATTCGAGCCACTAAATATCTGGGTGTTTATAATTCAAAGTGCAGAAATTCCGATGGCTTGAAATTGCAAAGCGCAAAAATTATAAAGGTTTAAAATTACAAAGCACAGAAGTTTCGGTCGTTTCAAATTTTAAAGCACAAGCTCTCTGGGGCCCTAAAACTCAAAACCGTACAAATTCGATTCCAGAAGATCATATATCACTGGATAATAATTAGAATGCAAATTGTATTACTCAGCCCACCAAAGCACTACCTTCAAAATATATAAAACGACAAAGATTCTTTAAAACATATCCTTCTCCATTAATCTACCTTAGATCACCGAAAACGGAAACGACTTTGGCAATGCGTACAAACTGAAACCCGATTGTGCAGCTGCCACCGCTGTGGACCACACACATCAACGTTCTCCAATCTGTACCGAATACTTCTCCGGTCACACCTCCACTTTGAAGTAAGTATATCATACCTTCTTTCAATTTCACCCAAAAACAAATCCACCGACGCAAACGATTCACGCGAAAATCATTTAATTCGTCCGCCTTGAATTTGCACCGTTTAAAAAGTCACTTAACCAGTTAAGTGTGGGTATCACTGTGCAGAGCACGCACCAGCGTGTGTTGCGATACTCAAGCGATGACGGGTATAGTCGTCAAACACAGAATAAGTGTCGCTATTGAAATATTGGGTCAAAAACCGACTTTATTCTATAAAATGAACAATTTTATTTCTAATCGGAATAATCAATGATTCAGTGTTACTGCACTGCTCATAAGTTAGCTCATAACACACTTAACTGATTATGAATAGCTCAAAAATTACAGAAATGGCGTGCAAATTACAAAAATCGCGAAAAATCGCCAAAATATGACAATTTTTTGGTCGGCATTCTCTCAATTTTTGAGATAGCGACCTGAAATTGGTACCATTGATTTAGTTAGGAAATTCTACGCCAGATCAATGTATAATAGTTGTACTTTTCGAAGATTTAATTTTTCGCAAAAATCTGAAGGGGGTAGGTCAGGATTTTTTTGCGATTTTCGTAAATCGCTCATCATTTCCGTAATTTTTGAGCTATTAAAATGATCGAGGACGTTTTGGACGCGGAATCCGAAGCCGAATAAGACAGTGAAAGAATCAGATCGATATCTAAAAAATTGTGGAAATGACGAGCGATTTACGAAAATCGCAAAAAATCCTGACCTACCCCCTTCAGATTTTTGCGAAAAATCAAAATTTCGAAAAGTACAACTATTATATATTAATCTGGCGTAGAATTTCCTAACTAAGTCACTGGTACCAGTTTCAAACCGCTATCTCAAAAATTGAGCGAATGCCGAATGAAAAACTGCTTAAATTTGACGATTTTTTGCAATTTTCGTAATTCCTCAGTCATTTCCGCAAATTTTTAAATATCGATCTGAATCTTACACTGTCTTATTCGGCTTCGGATTACGCGGTCGAAACGACCTCGGTCATGTTAATAGCTCAAAAGTTACGGACATGGCGAGCGATTTACGAATAAAGTTTATTTTTCGCCAAAATTACATTTTAAATTCTGCCACATCTCCATGACTGATATAGTCGTCAAACACATTTAACTGGAAAACCCTTTCAAACTCGAGAGTTTTCGTTTTCCTGCTATTTCGGCGCCTGAGAGGTGACAATCAAGTACAAAGGGTTAATTTCCAATAATCCCTGATTCAATAAACGATAATATTTTGATCACAGATCCTGCTTCAACCACGTCAACCCGAGTAACTACCGCGACGGTTGCGACCACGCTGTGGCCGCCAAAACTCCGGAAGGAGCTTGTTTGATCGCGGGTGCATACTTCGCCGCCTGTTACGAGAAACGTGTCACCGGCATAAGTCTTCCAGCTAGTTGCAGTAAGTCGAAATTACAAAAAAAATAATAATCACCAAAAATATCACTTACAATATTCATCGATAATAAATCTCACCTATCCACCTCACTTTTATCAAGTTAGGGAAAAATTCATAGTAAAATTCAGCCAAATAAATGAGATTCTTATAAATGATCAAAATAGTATTGAAAATATCTCAGACATTTAAAAAAGAATTACAAGCTACAAATTAAAGTTCCATTCGCAATTTTCCAGCAAACTGTAAAGTCGGCAACAACGTCGTCGCCGTCGGTGATGCGTTCAGCGTAAAAATCCCGAAGAAAGAAGCCGACATTGTTTTTGTTGTCGAACAAATCATCCCCAACGAGAAAGTCTTTAAAGAAATGGTTACACCTTTAATGACCGAACTCCGAGAGGAACTGAAGCACCATGGTGTTACGTAAGTATTATTCTACGTATTTCATTCCCCTGATAAAATAAAGAAAATAGCATAAAAAAGAAGAATAAAAGAATTCTCCGTGGAAGTAAATCCTCGCTTGATTATCCACAATTTAACGGAATGTAAGGCGATACGGCGTAACTGAATTATATCGTATTAAATGCAATTGTATTACCCGTACTTGAAGTACTTTAGCCTAATCGTATTACGTGCACCGGGAATACACCATAAATCTGCGGTAAATTTCATTAGTACACATTTTCCCTTTGAATCGATACAGGGACGTGCATATCGGTCTGGTGCAATTCAACGAGAACATGAAGTGGCCACAGCATTATACTGTTGGCGGCAGCGTGAACATCGAGGGAGAGGTGAAGAACATGAAATTCGAAGAACCAGAACCCTCCGTCAGTCTGCAGGTAACGTAGAAAAATAAAAAATTTCAACAAATTGATTCACGGATATTTTTTGTCTTCATCTTATTGATTCATCGTTTTAATTATCGATATAAAAAGGGACGATTGGTAAGGATTAGAGAAATCGATGATTATTATCGAAACTATCGTCCAGGACAATTAGAAGTTAATGTAATTAGTCAGCTGGATACAAACGAGTTAGTTGAATTGATTCGATTCGTTGGAGAATAGGTTTTTTTGCTGTTTTTTATTACATGTGAGCGTTTTGTTCGCGTAGACTTGAAACAAATCACTGTTATTAGTATTCTCGCTGATAGGTGATACGGCTAATCAATTATCATTAATTATATCGGAAATAGAAGATATATAATGTATTAAAACACGTGTCGGAGATGTGACTCACAAGCTGCGTTGTTTTGCATGAGATAGTCGGTACGTGTGGTTTCCGCCTGTTTATTGAAACTGTAAAAACGCACGCCAGCGAGCGTGAGGAGAAAAAAACGTGGAAATTTGCAATGTCAACGAAGAAAAATGATCTCTGACACTTTACACTCTAATCAGCAGGTGAAACACGGGTTCTATCTGGTTTACTAAACGCCATCGAACATGTAATCCAACGTTACATCACTTTTCTACGTATTTCCATTGAAATAAAACAAAGTATCTACCTGTTGTTCCAAATCAATTAGATATAAAATAATTCTACCACTATCTCAACGATCGAAACACACTTTGTTTACTGTTCTATATTTAATTCACATTCATTGAGTTTGTAAACAATAAATTTGATAGAGCATTTTTTAAATCCATTTCCGGTTAAGATTTTAATCACTTGCTAATTAAGGAAGTGATGAATATCAGAGGGGATTTCGTTGATAATAAAGATAATGAATTTTTTTCAGGCCGCGAAAACAGGTGACATTGGCAAGAAATTATCTTACCTTGGCCAGAGGTTGGACGTTGAATTCGGCACCTTCAGGCTGACCGATGCATACGAGGAAGCAATTCGTTATCCGTTCAGAGCCGGTGCGGCTAAAGTAGTCGTGGGTGTAATTGCGACGCCATGTGAAAAATCTCCTTTCCCCGTTTCCGTAAGTCCAATAACTTTACCGGGTTGATCGATCGTGAAACAGAGAAAAAGATATATCTGATTTAATCATCGATCACTATCATATTAAAAAATTAACGTTCAACCGTAGCTATGGTTTCACTTCCCTCGATTATTATAGAAACTACTGGAAATTATCAATTGAATCATTTATGACAAATTTTGTTAAAGATTTAGTTAGAGTTGAGTATCGAAGTTTAGCTAATTGATCATGAAATAAAGAAACACATATATCAGATTTATCATCGATCACTATCATATTAAAAAATTATGTTCAACTCTCGCTATCGTTTCTCTGTTTCCAATTATTCTACACATTTCTAAAAATCATGATTAATTTACGATAAACACTGTAATTCATGAATTCATGAAAAATACTGTAAATGATGCAATTTCAATCGAGTTTCCACGTTTAGTTGCAGCAACTACGGCTTCTGCTTGGACTGCAAAGTTATCGGGATCTTGGACTTACATACTACCACGTGTACTTCCCCGAGGAGCTTCTCGTATCCGGCAAGCCACAGAAGAATATCGTCGGATACGACGACGATAGTGTGTACACCTTTGCTGACAGCAAGAAGAAGCCTCTTAGTGGAAGCAGCGATATGAAGAACAACCTTGTTGTCCCGACTGGCGATGTCTGCGCTGACTTCGCGGTTTCTGTAAGCATTTTCTCATATATGACCTGAAAACAGCGGTTCATCGTTATAGACCAAAGATATTCATGCGAACAACTATATTATTTATATATATATATATAGAAAGAGGAACGAGCAAAACGAATGAAAGGGGAATAGAACGATGTTTCAACGCTAGAGGGTTCTTATAATGTTAAAGGACAGTAATTGGGAAATATACATTTGATGTAGATTTTTATAGAAAAAGTTTATTTGCATAAACATCTGCGGTCGACTCATTATCGTGGAAAAAACGGAACTGGATACTGTGCGCCAGTGATTGTGAATCATTTATGAAAAAAAAAGAACACTCTCGTATTAAATAACACACAGTTATTTTACATTTGTGTTTCTAAAGCTTTGAAACTTCTGCTCGGAAATTATTCGACCACTAAATGATGTGTCTGTGAGAAAATTTCGCGGTGAAGAAATTTCAAAGCGCGGTAAATTTCGAAGTTTTCAAGTTATCAGCGATCAGAGAGATTCTTCTCGTTCGATTCACTGCGCACTGGAAAAGTTTAATCGTCTAATGACGTCTCAGAAAACATAAAACAGTTTTATAGCTCGAGTGTTAATTTTACCATTAAATTATATCATTCGTCTCTCGTTTAGTTCATTATTTCGAATTAGAGTTTCTAATGACAATATCTTACTATTTGCAGACGGGCGGTGCGGCGTTCAGCTCGAACAACTTCCTGGAAGCGAAGCCGAATCAGAGGAAACAATTCGTTCAAGTGACCGCCAGAAGAATCGTCGACGGTCTCGTTAACCTGGAACTCGAGGAGGATTGCGTCTGTGTGCAGCAATATGGTCTCATGGGACGTCCTCGTTGCAAAATTGTTGACCGTAGGGAGAAGGAACCTCTCGCGGTAAGTTCTCCGAATGTTATCACCGTTGAATTATATTTAATTTTCCAACTAATCAATCGAGTCCACTAAGATGAAAGAATTTCATTTAACATTCTACGTTAATATATGTTTTCAGAGACACACCAAAGGAGGAGTGAAAGGTTAAACGCTACCAGCAGCACTGCACAGACTATTATTACCAATTAATTTAGATGTAATGTATTTGTTATTTTGTTATAATACGGCAGGCATCTTTTGATACTTGTAAGCAGTAAGATCGTTACATTTCCTTTGACGATGAGAAATCTCGGTCTATTCCTTTACCTCCCCCGCGAACAGAACTGAGAAACCGCGATTATAATTACAATTGCGAATGGAATACACAAAGAAACAAGAAAGAAAGAGATGTAAAAAAAAAACAACAAAAACGAAAGGAACGCAATCATTCAGAATCCCTTTACCACTTATCTTATCCCCCATCTTCTTCTTAATTTCTCTCGCAATCAGAGATGTGCGTAAGAACAACTTATTTCTGTACACGTCGGCGTTCTGGATTTCATTACGCTAACTTTAAGCTAAGTTCTTCTTACCGTGAGTAACTTATAGGTATTAATAATGTTAAATAATGATTGAACAAAAAAAATATATATATACATATATATATATATATATTATATATATATTGTAACACATGACATATGCTGTTACCAACCCCCCCCCACCCACCCGCCTACTGTGTACGTACCACGTAATATGAGATATCGATTCGATCTACGGTACGATTTGTACGGCTTACCTTTATTAAATTAAGATACCGATGCTGTACGCGACCGGAACTAATCTGAATTCAATACGAAACGACGTACCGTTTATCGTCGATTCCGTGCGACGATGTTGTTCAATACACGCCAGAGAAAAACTGTGAATCGCCAAGAAGAAATATATATTGATCTTACGTGTACGATAAAACCCGCTCGACTTACTTTCCTTTTTTCTCCGTAATTTTTCTTCTTTTCTTCCCTTTCTTTTTTTTTCTCTCTTATCACCACCATAGGTGGCCATCCGTCGAATTAAGACGTTCACGGTGAAGAAACGTCGTCGGACGAACGACGTATCGTTTATCGTCGACGTTATCCGTCGGACTTTACGGTTTCCCGAGAAATTCACATCGCGCGATGACAATTACACATGACGGAGCACTTCTCGTTCGTTTCGTCGCCGACGATGACGCTTTTCCTGCCGGTTTTTCGTATCACGTTTCAACGTCGACGTCGTTGACGAGGTTTACACTGCGTGAGTGCCATGACGGAGAAATGTACAAAGTGTGTTCGGATACTTTGGAAAGAAATTATTATTAATTTTCTATCGTGAAGTAAATTCGGGGAAATAATGATTGGAACATTGGTTGCAATTGAATGAAAATCCGCATTTAATTGCTGAGTGAATGCAATTAATTATAGAATCACGATCATTGTTATTCTAATACAGTCAGAGTAGAATACTTCATGTCTTATCGTTTTAATAAAATTTTCTTTAAACTATCTTTTTTCCCGTTTGTAGCTTGCTTTATTGAATTAAAGAACTGCTCTTCGATCAACCGATATATACAGAGTGTCCGAAATATATCTGCGAGGGTTTCAAAGAAATAGTTAAAGTAATTCTGATATAGGAAAGTATATTCAATGAACTATATCTATCCATGACCTTTTTCATTCAGAATTTTTTCTAAAATTTGTTGCTAATCACTGCGTATTATTTAAATTGTTGTATTTGTACGTATGACACAGAAAATACGGGAGTTTCTGTGATAAAACTACAACTATACAAATCTACAAATGATCTACAAATGATAATGTTTTATATGTCTTGCATCCAGTCGGTGTATTGAAAAACACAGGTTCACCACCTATTTGCATCTTGATTACGTGATTAATAGATTCCACAATTTCTTTCACACACCCTGTATAAAATATAACTAATTTACCCGCGTCACAATAAAACCGATTTCTCAGAAAGATCAAGAATTATCGTCGAGCTCAACGATGTCGCACGTCTACCGAAAAAAAAATCGTGCGAAAAAAAGAACAAAAAAATTGGAATCGCGTGTTTCGAATTAATCCACCGGACCGTAAATTCCCGGAGGGAAACGTCACAGACTTTCCTCCGTTTGCAATAATAGCGCATCTTGAAGAACATTATTCGACGCCTATAAAAATCGTCGAAAAAATCGATCCCACGGAAAATGAATTTCCGGTTGAACGAGTAAAACGTCTCGTGAAAATTAATATGACAGATTCAGCGAAAATTGTGACAGAAGAAATCGTGAATATAATTTTCAAGACTCAGTTTCCTCATTGATTGACAATATTGTGTGTATTTCTTTATTGTCAGAATTATATATCAGTGCATGCAATCGTTTAATACAACAAAATACATTTTTCGAAGTTACATGTATCACGCGTTTACTTTGTTCGTATTCGAAATATCGATAAATGTGTCTTTCATTGTTTTCGTACATTATTTACGTATTGGTCTAATACATATTTTGATTAACACATTATGATCCGAGTTTTTCTGTTTAACAAACGACCGAGAGATCAATCGCAACGAATTAACAAGGAAATCGTTTTCGTAAAAACAACGAGATAACCGGTGATCGTAGAACCTTGTTGGTTCGAAAGCAATTTCATTACGTAAACGAAAGAGTTTGCTGGAAGCTACGAAAACGAAACAGGGGAACAAAAATTACGTTGAAAATTTCTCATCAGATCATAACGAGTTAAATGACGGTGGAAAGTATAAACAAGTTTAATAATGCTTGCGTGTATATTTATAACGCAATAACGCCGTAACTAAATGTTGCTTATATCACGACGACTAATAAAATGAAAAAGAAAACGTTCTAAACGTATGTAAAGACGCGGAAAGCGTCGAGATTCACTTCTATTTTATCTACCGTTAGATAATAATAATCAATAATTAACCGACCATCAGCTGGAAATTGTTCTGTTCGTTTAAATAACCGAAGCGCGAAAATAATGTCGTTGATATGGAATAGGAATAAATGCGAGGAAGAGTTCCTATTAAGAGATATTCTTATTTTTCAAAATTTACAAAGAAAAAATGTCGGAAAAGTTGGACAGTGATTGTTGATCCACGCGAAAGGGAGGATACAATGGCGAACAGCGTGAAAACTATAGCGATACAGGAAGTAATTACAAGGAAAATTATACTTAAATCAACGCAGTCGTAAAATTGTCAAATGATCAACGAATCCATTAACTTTGTGTGTGTGTGTGTGTGTGTGTGTGTGTTTCTTTTTTCTGTGATCAGCGTTATATTCACAAGATCAATCACGATATGACAGTTATACTAATATATTACAATTATTAAATAATATTTAATATTTATATAAAATTTATTTTAATAATAATTACAAGATACTTGTTGTTGTTGTTTGTTTTTTTTGTTGTTTAAATCGTACATCGAACGCCGTACTAAATGTCATAACATCAGCGACTATTTCAATAACTTATTTTTAATCATCGATCCGGAAATTGAGAACCGAAAGGTTGAAAATCCTTTTCAATTTTTTTTTATATCGTAACGTTACGTTTTTTTTTTAGTTGCCGATTGAAGATACCGTCGTATATACTGATATCTTGAAAAATAAATTTCTCACGTATTATAATACTTTCTATTGCAGCTACTTAAACGCTATTGTTTTGATCCTACATCAGCCGTAGGTGAATATATCACTAATTGTATCGAAATATTTGATAAATATCTATGAAAGTATTGCCGAATAAACTATTCGTTAAAAAATACAGCGAAACGCTTTGAAGCGGAGATCGTTTGATTTGTTCTGTTCGTGAAATGAGACTTAACGAACCGACCGGAAAGACGGGGAAATGAAACGCGACGAGAGAGAGAGAGAGCAGTGTAAATGAAATATTCCACCAAATATTTTCTAATATCCTACGGGATTCCAGTGAACAGGCAAACACTTAACCATAGCCTATTGATATCCAATATTACATTCATTTTGTACAAACAAACGAATCACCAGAGTTACGTTTCCTTCGTTTGCGACGGAAAAAAAAAACATTTTCGTTATATAAACGGAAAAGATTCTTGAAATTCGTAACGTCACATTTAAAATGCGAACGATTCCAATGAAAATCGATGACCCGATGAAAGAAATGATTATATTACACGTTCGTTTCCGTTCACCTTCGACCTTTATCTCGAAAAACTATACATGTATAGTCCGTGTAAGTATGTATAGGGTAATATAACGCGACGACGCCTAGAACTTTAAATTGAATTTGTTTTTTATCGACACACCGAAAAGTAACACAACCGAGGCTCTCGAACGAGAAAACCGCAGTACTTACACCTCTCACCCGAACGTTCCGTGTTTCCGCTTTAAAACACGACCGCGGACCGGAACTTATGGATTCAACCACTGTGACGTGTGTACGTGTGTGTCCTGAATCCCGAAAAACCTTGGCACAACCGGAGGAAATTTATAAATCCTCGCCCACGCTCGTTGTAAAATTCACCGGACTCTTTAAAAAAACAAAAAAAAACACAACAAAAAGAGGTCATCACGCGTAGACTTTCTCGGAGATTTTCCAAAGTTCCGGAAGTCAATCGTTGACCACCGCGTTCGTGATAAGAGAAATCAAACGATTTTCCCGTACCGAACGAATGAGCGAGAAAAAAAATCAACCCTCCTTTCTCCTCGGTCTTTTGTACATTCGAATCACGTTTTTCAGGTTTTTTTTTACAATTATCATGTATTTCCACCGCGGAAACCCGTTGATTCGCAAGCCGCGAAACTTCCTGGAACATAACTTCGACGCGGGGTAGCGGAAATTGAAGTTTAACTTTCCTTTTAAAGCCACCATGCGCTGTACATTGTACGTGCTGTATTATCCTCCGGCTAAAGGTTACAAGAAATCCACTTCCGTTACCGCCGAGCTATGAAACGTAATGGTGTGGGCGTATCTATGGATGTATGTACGTATGTACGTGTGCTACTTGTATTTCAGCGATTTCTTCTCTTCCGAAACTCGTGGCTGTAAAGTCGAAGCGTATAGCAGCCGGGTTTTAGGGTAAAAGACAAGCATACGTTTATGGGGAAAATGAAAAGTATCGATACATGTATTCGACAGAGCTTTGCTAACCCCCCTCCCTCCCCCTTCTTACTAATAATATTGCTATTTTCAATTTTTCCAGAAGAACTTCATTCGCCTAACGTGACGACACGCGAAGAAAGGAAATATTTCCGTGGAATATTGTCGTGATTAATTCAGATCGTTATTTACAATGTGGATAATTAACGCTAAAGCTTGTAAAAACGTTTCGTTCGGTCTTTTTTGTTTTTGTATATCTTTGTTGTCGCATCGTATGTCCGGACTTTCTTGATTTCCTTGCGTTTCGATAGCGTAGAAAAAGAGAAGACAAACGTGACGGTGTATCAGTTATATTGTTAGTCACGCCACGAAAAAACATTATTCTATTGCCAGCCTAAAACTTCGTACTTTCTATCAGACGAGGAAATCGCGGGACGTAATTTTCAACTAGTAAATAACAATAACAATACTTTTAACGCGATATGTTTGCTAAAAAAAACAGCCGTCTAACCCTTCGGATTAAGGAATTAAAATACACGTGTTATATATATATATAAATATGCGTCTTACTGACGTAACTTGCAATTAATCTCGTACACGCTACCGATCCAGGCATAATCTAACAATATCAATGATACACGCATTTCAATGATCTATGTATCAAGGAGAATCGATCGAATAACCCTACGTAATACCATAACGAATAAAGTGTAAATAAAAGAAAAGATGAACTTATATATACGCGATCTATTCATTACGTCTAACATAAGTTATTCGATGAATTTATTAAAAAATAAAATAATAATTTACAGTGTGTTTGTCGTTCGAGACAAAAGTGCGTATACTAATATATTTAAATAACTTGATTCTTTTATTGAATATCATAGGTAATACGAATCAGCGAAGATCATACCCACAGCGCCGCATTAAATAAACAAAGATAATTGTTCATAGACACTGATCATACATTTGCACATCATGAATCATTTTTATCTCTTGCACTCCCTCCCAATCTCTCTTTTTTCCTCTTTCTCTCGCTTCGTCCTCGTCTCTTTCTCTCTCTCTCTTTCATACGTTACATACATACTCACTCATTTGCTCGAAAATGTCACCGGCATCGAATTTAACGCTTTTTTTCATGTTTACGGTACTTGAGAACACGCGAATTCGCTTACACACATACACAACCTCGTCCCACATACTTTTGACATCACGTAAATATAGATGTGTATATGTATGTATATATATATATAATATATATATAAACCATGACTCTCTCCGGCTGCCTCTCACGCGAATGCACCTAAAAGTTACATTTATATGTGATTGTACCTAGTAAGCAACGAACTTTTCACAATCGAAGTCTTAAATCCGTTTATGATTATAAATATATCCTCGAACCGAAACACACTCTACTCTCGTAAGCTGCGTTTAAATAAAAAAAATGTAAAAAAAAAGGAGAGAGAAAAACAGTATATAAATGTACACACAGACCGTTCTCTCCTCGTATAACAAAATTTGTACCCGCGAGAACGCAAACTTCCGTGCGACGCGACGAAACGCGTGTCGTTCGTTCGGCAACGGGTAGACGGGGAAAAAAAAATTACGAAAATACGTTTTGTACTCGGTACTGCAAAGACTCCCGTGGAAATACAATTCATATTTTCGAACCTAATTCTCACTTTTGCCCTCTGTTTAAATAAATAAAAACGAATTCTTTGTACATATTCACAATACGTTCTCACCTTATACCATCGTACAAGTGAGAACAAATAAAAAAAAAAGAAAAAAATCACATTCTATTCTATTTCTATGTCGAAATCTCGTGGATTTTTATCCCGTTAAAATCTCCTATAGAAACTCGAATTTACAACCCCCGGTGAAGTCGATGCAGTGCCCGGGTAGAAATCGCGTATTTTCCTCCAACCGTTTGGAAACGAACGTCGGTTAAGCTGTTCGGCGGACGCCACGTCGTTCGGTAATTGATAAAAGTATTAAATAAATCTCGGTAAGGCAGTGCCAGCACGGTGATACATGTACGGTGGTGGAGGCGGACCGGAATAGTGCCTCTGATGTTGATGGGGAAGCG
This sequence comes from Mimumesa dahlbomi, assembly GCA_917499265.3. Taxonomy (NCBI): domain Eukaryota; kingdom Metazoa; phylum Arthropoda; class Insecta; order Hymenoptera; family Crabronidae; genus Mimumesa; species Mimumesa dahlbomi. Next base: position 1,733,613 of record OU824113.1, on the reverse strand, counting down.
AAGACCTATGGGAACCCATGGTCCCGTTCGACGGGGAAATGTGCTGCAGGAGATGCGACGTCCCGTCCCCGAGGTCCAGTTCCAATTCTTGTTCCTCTATTAACTGAAGAGCCCCGAAGGAAGCCGTCGCCATCGCCACGTCCGGCATCACGCCCGATAACTGTCCGTCGCTGCACGAACTATTCTCCTGTTGCTACAGCGGATGATCAAAAAGAAAAACCGAACCATTGATGACCCCGACAAGTGAATTTCCCGATCGAATCGAGCAATTTCATAGAGCTACTGGTGTTAAAGAACGTGTCTTCGAAATCCATTTGAGTTCTGATAATTTTTAAATTTTTCAACGATTTCTATTTTGATGGGAAAATGAAAGTTTGATAAAAGTATTAAGAAATATTGTAGACATCCTAATAACTCAAAAATTGGAATATGTTTACTATTTCGACTAGGGAATAAAAAATCAAATTTCTATCGTTATTAATGTCAAAGTATAAGGACACAAATATACGGAAAATTTCTATACGCCAAATGTTTGAAAACCACAGCATGGAAACGTCAAAACATAAAACAATCGGGACGCATAAATTTCCAAGTACAGAAATTCCAACTTCACTTTAAGAACCATAAACAGTACTCCTCGTCCAAATCATAGTTACTCGAGAAATTTCAGTGTCCCATACATTATGGACGGTCGTGCGTCTACCGTAATGACATAATGTCTCTGCTCTACTATACATGTAGCGAGTGGAATGAATGTTTCTTACCTCTGCGAGAAGTCTACAGCTTTCACCCTCGGTGACTATAGCCGGTAACTCGTGTCTGTGCGCGTAAGACGAAGCTGGCCGCGGGAATGTCATGTTTCTTCCATAGCACACCGGTGGAACAGTTCTGGCATTAATTCCCATACCCGGTGAATCCATGTCCTCGATGTCGGTCAACCTTTCGTTCGTTTCTTTCATGTTGAACGAAGACGTGTTCTGAAACACACAGAGTCACCGGACACTTGTAACTGCTGGATATCGTTATAAATGGAATATTTGGTAATTATCGTTTACTAGGTGAATTTTTAACTTTAATAGAAACTAAATCAATTCTATTACTGGAAGTGTAGAATCAATTTATATATTAAAATTCATGGCTTTGAGTTCCAATCGGAGTAAACTTACAGAAATTCCATATTAAATTTCAACAAATCCAGAATGTTACAGATATACTACAGAATACAGTATAATACAGAATTATAAAGGACTATAATATTGTGTAATGTAATATTCTGGGTTTATTGAAATTTGATATTGTTCTTGTACGCTTTCAATGATTCGAATTAAACGGCAAGAAATGAATACATAAATTATTTCTATAGGTCGAAAATTATTCACATTTTCCTAATCTGCTTTAAAATATTCATTATTATATTACATTCACGATTGATGCATGTAAATGATACGCAAAATATAATATTTTTATCACCCTAACTTCGCTCCTAGTCGACGGATTTTCACCGAAATCTACGAATTGCTGTCGTGGACCCTACTTTACTTATCCCCGAAATTTTATGGAGATTGCCACTCTATCGTGCGACACTCCGGTACTTTGAAGCGAAGTGAGAAACTATAACCGTGTAAAACCTTCTCGTAGAATCGTGGTATAAGCGAAAGAAAAAGTGCATCGAAATTGATTTACGTACTACTTCCTGGATTCTATAACACATAGTCGGCCGAGCATTTTATTCTCAAAATGTCAAGAACATAAATGAAAGAACGAAAGATAAGCGTGTCAGTAACCAAAATCATCATCTACCAGTTTCTTATTTTAGAACAAACGATCAATATCAAACTTTTCAAAAATCCAAACGACCATCAACCTTTTTATCTCGCGACGTTAACGCCTTCGAAAAGAACAAAAGACACTTCACTACAACATTTTTCATCACCAACAACCTATCACGCTTCCTTATTTACCCTTCCTCTTTTAATCCCTGATCAAACAATCTCACGATTAAAACACAAGTACCTACATATCTAAACATCTACTATCGATAAGTCGTCCCGATTACAATCAAACTTATCCGATCGCGATACCAGCGGCAATAACACGAGCATGTAAAAAGCTTCGAGGACCGTTCAACAAAGTGTGTCTCCGATCCGCTAGATCTTTTCGATTAGATCCTTTCGTGGTTCAAAATATAGAGCACGTGCAAAATCGCGATAAAATTTTCGCGCGCCACGAAACCGACGTCCGGGTGAACGGGCACGGCTTCCTCTAGGCACGAATGTTGATTTTATCCGTAACGAAGAGCTGAAAGATGGGGGATACCATGAATGAGCGGTTGAAAAAGGGGGAGAATAGGGGTCAAAGTCAAACAGAACCGAAGCTCGGCGTCAGTTGTCACGGTTTCGCTCTACCAGAGAGCCGCGGCCGCGTTCGCAGTGTGGTTCTACGCACCGATAGAACAACGACTACTCACCTGACGCTTTTGTAACTACATACTACTCCACCTTTTAGTCCCCGGCAGACACGTTGTCGTCCGCAACAGGTATTTCGGTGCTGCTCGACATTTTCTAATAAAAAAATACGTCTTTCTACCACGCGAACGTAATATACAGTCTGTGTTTCTTGGTATCTTTGATCTGTGTGTGTACACATCTATTAATCGGGAGTTAAATATAAACACAGGGGACGAATGATGATTTCTTTAAGTATTAGTATGCTAGTGTGTTTTGAATCACCCCTGACGTTATCGTGGATAGTAATTAATTACGCGGTTAAATAGATTTTTCGAGAATTTTCTTTTTGTTTTTCTGATTGTTTAATTCTTTTTCTCTGTCTCTGTCTTTTTTTGTTGTTTTCCCTCGGGATATTACGTAAGATCATTGTTACAACATAGCCACCGCGTAAATGGTCTACGGGATTTGTGCGAGGCGCGATTGCGTAATTGCGAAAATTATATATAGCGCGAGGTAAGTGATCGCGGAAAGTTACCGATGCCCGATAATCGTCGTCGTCGTCATCATAATCATCATCATCATCATCATCATCGGTGTTCAATCGAAGAAATACCGTTTCCGCGTGCGAACAAATTTAACCCGTGACATGTCAAGCAGAAAATTTGTTACACGCGACCTCGGACAATCGCAACGGCGTTAAATGTTAATTAACAATGTTTTTAAATATGCGCGCGGTTCTCCCGCGCCCGTGAGAATATCTAATGAGACGAGGCGAGCTAGTAATCTTTTCCATAGATCATGCTTTCATTACCATACGTCTAAATGTCACTCCGCGAGCACATTTCCAGACGTATGGCCCGGATAAACAATGCAACCGAAGAAAAAGAATGCGATTAGATCCGATCGTAAAAAACAATCATTATAACAACACAGTTTCTAATAACTTTCTCCTGTCCGACGAACGGCTGTATAATTGGAAGGTTATAGCCGGCGATATGAAAGGAAACAAGTAGATATTTCATTGCACCGTTTTGTTTCTTGTATATCGAAGTGAAACTCTAACCGAGAAACATCAAATTTTTTTCTCTCCTTCGCCGGATGTTCTACGATATACGTGAATAACATTCAAGTAGTGGTATAAATAATTAATTGAAAACGATACGAAGTTCTCGAAGAGATAGGCGCAAAGATGTATGTATTAACGCACGTATAAATATGAAATCTTTTTATCTGACAGTAGATAGGGACGATAGAAGTTATTCGAATGACATTATAGCCGTCCCTGCGACAGTTATCGTATTACGTTAGATTTCTTGATGCGCTCTGTACAAACTATAAATAGCTTCCGCTTTTACGCGGCCTTAATACCGGCCAAACGACAAGATCGTTTAACACCGTTTTTTTTTCTCCCGCGCTTATGATTCTTTTTAAACCATTACAGCGACAACGATATTTCCATGTCAGAATGAATTTCGACGATATCGCGGTTCAAGTTGAATCGCTATCGCGTTCCAATCGAGAGAGACTTAAAAGTATTTTTAAAACGCCAGCGTCGAGTACTTTTTGTTATCAAAACAAAAACACGGCCATTATCGAGCCAAGTAAAAAAGTGTCCAGTCACTACTCGGTTGGTCATGTAAAAAGTCATTTCGTACTCCATCGCGATCGATGTTGCAAATGAAAAAAAAAAACAAGAAAAAAAATGAATTCTACAACAGTACAGATTTACATTGCGCATGCATTCATGCGCCATTCATATCACGATGAGAACCTGAAAGACTACTGTATTTCTCTGTAACTCGACTCCCGTTCGAAACTTGAATAATAAATCCATTTGTAAAATCTACCGAAACATGCACAAAGTGTCCAAGGTAATGGATACTGTTTCACCCATACGTACATATATCAGTGTACACGTTTTCCTATACCAGGCAAAGACACGTCACATGTTTGCCGGGACCATCTTTTATCGTATCATACCGGACCAGTCTTTTATCATTACATATGTTTTACCATGACAAGGGTATCGCGACGCTGTATCGTAACGCGATATGTCCGAAGTAAATTAACCACCCGCAAAACCGAAGGAGAACTGCAATATCATTCGGTCAATATATCTATGTATAGATAAGCATATACATACACATATACACACATATATATTATATGTTTATAAAATTATTAAAATTAATAAAGTTGTAAGAATTAAATATACATATTCAATTATTAGTTATTAGTTTTATATACATATATACATATATTTCTTTCGCTTGAATATATATCAAACGAGTAAACGTAGAGTAAAAACGATAGAAAAAGAATAAAAATGAAAAAAAAACGCAAAATATCAGCGATATGGTCGGAAGACGAGGGAAATTTTCGTTTGCGTGTCGAGATACCGCATTGCAGTTTAACACCGCGACAGAATTGATCCGTTAAACGCATTTCAAAAGGACTCGCGACGGTAGCCGAACGTTTCGCACTTAAAATTCCTCACACGACAGAATATCCATTCGAATCGGTCGCTTATCGAACAGTTCGCGCGCGCTCTCGTTTCGCCCTGGAATTAACATCGATTCGTCATTCGCACGGGAAAGAGAATTTGAAAATATTGCTCGCAACGTGAAAACATTTTTTCTCGTTCACCTTTATCTGGTGTTGTACCATTGTATTTGTAACACATTATCGAACGATAAGGTAACCGGTACTCCTGTGATAAGAGTAAACATTCGACACGGAAGTCGGTAGTTTTGCCACTGGAAGGATTCCTTTGGAAATTTACGATACAAGTTTAAAGCTACCACACGGTTTTGCATATACGTAACGCGGATAATAAACGACACCGTTAAAATGTCAAACAAATTTGTGTGACTAATAGGAAATAAAAATTGTTCGCTTTGAATGTCAAACAGTCGAAGAAAAATATATTGAAATACCAAATGTATCCGCGGAATAACACGAAATAACAAAAAATTTACCAACGCGATCGTGTTTCATAAACGTGCCCATTAATTATGAAAGTGGTAGTCAATTTTTTAAAAAATTTTGGATATTACGTTTTTTAAAGGTTTTAGAAACATTTATTAACAAATTATCAAGACTTTCATTTTTCTTGAAATATTGACTTAGACCACTTTCATAATTATCGGCACAAATAATGTCGCGGAATATTTCAAAAAATTCTTTTCGTCACTGTTTTCCATCGTTCCACCTAATTTCCCTAATAACAGTCCATTCGCGCGCGGAATTACATGCTTTGTTTGCGATGCATCGACATGTTACGCAACCGAGGCAAACGCCGTGCTGTCGACGATGCACTTCTGCTTAACACGCGAAGCACTTCCTGGAGTGCTTCGCCGTTCGTATCATCCAGCTGATGAAAATTTCGCAGCATAATCAAGACGTACGCACGACGTACAAAGACGGCCTGGTTTGTTCCTCCTCCTCGTCGACGTCGTCGTCGTCGTCGTCGTCGTTTATTCGGATTGCAACTCGTCACTCCCACGCACGTGTTCAATACGACTTTTTCAAACGGACACGACCGCGGAAGTCATCCACGTTAATACGCTACTTCCCCGAGTGTTCCGTAACAACTGGAGATGCTTATTTCATGTATATTTAAATGCACGTACGCTCGTGTGTTTCATGTACAGGTGAATAGGTCGGTTTGTGTGTGTGTTATATTCAAAGCACGTGTATCCATGAATTATTATATCACGTAGATTCGAACGTACGCGTAACCTTTCACGTGTATTTAACAATAGGGGTACTAATGCAGAAATGACTCGTTTGTAATTGTTTATGAAAGCAACGTAAATTTAGAGTAGAGTGTTTTGTTAAATTGTTGGTAATTACTTATGTTTCTATATGTAAATAATTCAATCGGTCTGTTTAGTATTATCTTTCAATGTTTTTCTCCAAAAGTAATAATTTACCATTTTCGAGTATATAGAATTAATTCTTGATAGTTCTAGTGATAATCACCAAGTGTATAAATGTGATTTCATTTGAATTCGCGTGATATTTAGAATATCGATATTTAATTTACGAATGCAGATTGCGCACACGTTTAAAACCGTAATCTCTGGTTAATACGCGATTTCACCGACTTGTCCGTAATGAATTTACCGGAATAATTCTCGCTCTTTTTTGCAGCCAGGGAAAAACACGAAAATTCACTTTCCTCTCTTGTTTTATCGGACACAGAACGCGTACTCGATTAAACTTCGAAGCTTCACGTGCATCATTAACATACAATACTAAAAATAACCGCATTCTCGTATTTTTTCCAACGAGTCACTTGGTGGTCACACACTTCAAAGATCGTGTCCGACGTTGGTAATTAAATCCGGTATTTTAACAAAAAAAAATATGATTAACCTTACTTGCAAACGACTTGTACGTCAATGGCAAAATTAGTTAGGCAAATTATACATGAACATTTGTCCTTGGTCAGTCGAAAATTAGTCGATAACAAGATAGTAATTTCAGACAAACTTCTTAACAGTTCGTTTAAATAGTTCATGGAAACATTTGCTGTACCGATGATATTATCGCTCAAGGAATAGATCCACAGCTGCACCCTAAACGATGATGTGTTTGTCTCGTGTGAACGTTCACGCAAATGTGACTATTAAATAATGATCTGTAATCTGTTACGATGAGACTGCGGCGGTGTTGCAACTAAATCATTGCACTTGGGGGAAAAAAACGCTGATACATCGTGCGCTCGTACCGCGAAATGATTCATTATGTCGCATGAAAAAAAAAAATCACGCTAACAGCTGTCTACGGGATAAGCAACTAGAATTATTATTACGCCGGTTATTAGGACGATGAGAATAATTTCGTTGACGTTAAATCAAAAAGAATATCGCCTACCGTAGAAAACCGTGCATAATCGCAATAAGCAAACAGAAAAAATAGGTGCGAGTAATTCGTAATAGAACAATTAACTCGAGTTAACATGGATAAAGATTTAATCCATCAACTATCACGAAGTTCACTTCGAGGAATTTCAATTAAAATTGAAACTTCGTATTCCCTCAGGCGATTAAGATTGCGTTGAATGCACGACGACAAAACTAACAATAAATGTCTGATTGACGATCGGAAAGTTCGCGACAAAGTCCATCCCATGAATTACACGCTGACGAATTATCGCACTGAATAATTGAACAGATAACTCCGCACGCACGAAGGAATCTAATTTTTTGTCTCCTCTCGCAGCGCATTTATATCAATTTCCTTATCGATACTTTATTTCGGTCAGCTTTACTTCGTGTAAATCACCCGCGTTAATTTCATTGGAAATAAATGTATGTCAGTGTGAGTGTGTGTCTCTTTCAGTGTGCTGCACGGTGTAAAAGGGAAGTTGAAAAATGGGTATAGTATTTATAAGAATAACGATTCGTAGATCATGGTGGAACGCTGATGCAAGTCTTTCGAAAATTTACGATATACGGTAGATCGTATGAAAGAGAGAAAAAAAAGGGAACGTCGTTCATAAAGCTTGTCGCGATCAAAACAGACCGCGTTAATGCGCACAGTTATTCCAGTTCTAATGCGCACCATACATCTCGTTAATATTAACAATGATCATTATCGCAGTCACTGTTTTACATGAATGAACGTCGTGTCGACCGGCTAACAGTATTCGCTTCTAAACCATATTGATCGTTAACATTTTCTACGGTGATATTCGTATTTGAATATTTCACCGACATTCGTCCGGATAGCCGTGACATTTTCTTTCAGAATTATCGTTAATTAACTTCTCTCTAATGAATTGTTCATGGTTATTTCATTTTCTTCGCTATCGAACGATATTTTAACGTTGTGAAGCTCGTTACGATACGACACGGTTTAAAGTTATCGTAATCGCAGTTTAAATAGGAAAATTCGCGAAAGAAGTGCGGACAGTTGATAAACATTGGTATATCGGTTATCCTTGGATACGATAAAAGCTTCTTAGCACAGCTCGGACAAAACTATGAGACACACCGCGATGAATATTTCCGTACGTTGACGAATCAATCCGAACGCGTATTAATAAACGAACGACTTCGAGATTACAACTCCAAAGATGTAGCGAGTCGCACAACTATCGCAAATGCGAGTTTCATGCGCATCACGAATCAATGCGATTATTATTTATGAATCCGTGGTATCAGTCATACGTGACACGTTTGAAAAAAAATCGCGAAAATATAGCATAAAAGTGAACAGTAAAAATCTACTTAAGTTCGCTCTTGATTTTATCGATTTTTCGCCGGTGCATATTTCTGTTGCTCAAGTTGAATCTACGTGCAGTATCTTTATGAACAAACAAGCATTTATTACTCCATATAACAGCTAGCTGAGACATAGTTTCGTTACACTAAGGCTTTATGTACATACGTGATACGAAAAGATAATTTAATGTCGCTGTGTATGCGATGAGGGTGCGGAAAACGTAATTGAACCAATAAACAGCGAGTACGTGCAAACGTATTAAATATACTTCTATCATAAATTTAAGCGAAACATACTAATTGTTTTAATAACGTAATGCAATTGGAATTCTCGGGGAAAACAGATCGATTTCAGTGTTCAACTTATTGGAATTGTTTAGCAAAATATTATATGTAAAATTCAAACAAGCATGTGCTAATTGATTTTGCAAGTATAATTGTCTTAATTACGACTGAAATACCACGAAACAATGAACAATTGTGTGGAGATAGTGATAGAGATAGTCTGCGAGAAAAATAGTGTTGCAAATATAGTCAAATCTGATTCTTTCAAGTGGAATTTCATTTTTTTAACACTTCATCTAATTGTTACTATGAATCATGGGAATGATAACATATAGATTTGATAAACTTTTAAAGACCTTGGCAACACGGTCGACAATCATTAATTTCTTCACCTCGTGCAGAAGCTTTAATCACTTGGTCGCGTAAGTAAGGTCGTTTTAACGCGTGAAAAAATTAACTCATTGTAGAGAGACGGATCTTAGATTGTCGTTCTTAATTAACGTTGACGTTTAATTCGATCAGTGCGATCAATTACGACATTCCATGTTATAAATTCTACAATTGTACGTTTACGGGCTGCAGTAATCACTCAATAATCGAAATAACCAGTGCAGCAATTGCTGTGGAAAACAATTATTAATTACGTCACTGAATTTAAAAAAAAACTATTAATATCAAAAACATTGATTGAACGAGCTGATTAATCAATTAAACGTACAATGGCCTTGATTATTTAAATGACAATTTCTTATTCCACTTATTTCTATTTATGTCGAAAGAAATCCTAAACAATTTAAAAGATTTCAACGCACCAACCAAAGAAAACGTTCTAAAAGATTATTCTACCTGCAATAATACTATATTTATCAACGGTGTACAACATTCTTCTAGGTGAATCATGTCTCCGTCGATCGAACCACTGCCCCTGCAGGATTTGAATGGACTTTTGAAACAGAGCCTCGGTAAAAACTTCCAAATACAACATATCGAATGGAGACCGTTAACCGATCCGGGAGAGAACTTCGGCAGCATGATAATAGCAATCAATGCCGATATCGTGCGCGAGAACAAAACGGAAACTTTTCACCTGGTCGGGAAACTTCCGCCGAGATCGGCGTACCTGTTGGATCTGTTCAACAGTCCCGTGACGTTCAAAAAGGAGCTGCACTTTTACAGTCTTGTGGCGAAAGAGTTTATAAACATCCAGCTGGAGAGCGGAATCCCCAAGCAGGAAGTACGTATCCTGGCGCCCAATTATCTTGGCGGTAGACTCGGTTTGCAAAACCCGAAGGAGTTCGACGAGCAGGCCGCGATCATTCTGGAAAATCTAAAATACCTGGGTTACACCAGCGAGGATCGTATATTCGGATTGGACGAGAGGCACACGGCGTTCGCCGTCCAGGAGTTGGCGAAATTGCACGCGTTGACGATCGCGTTGAAGATTAAGAAACCGGACTTCTTTGAAAATGTTGTTGTTCCGATATTGAAACAGACGGTGAACGAAACCGCGGAGAAGTGCGTCGTGGACATGATACGAAAAGCACAGGAAGACATAAGAAATATAAACGAAGCCGCGCCGTATATGGAACGAATTAATCGAACAATCGAGTACGGCATTGAAACGTTAAAGACAGCGAAGAAGGCTGAAGAACCTTGGGCGACGCTGGTGCACAATGATTTCTGGGTTAACAATATGATGTTCCAGCACAACGAGCGTGGTCAGCTGATCGATATGAAGATCGTTGATTTTCAATTATGCCTGTACGATTATGGTATGAAGGACCTGATTTTCTTCCTCGTGTCGAGCGCGACGAAAGATGTTCTTGACAATAAGTTGAACGACATGATCGACCTGTATTACGATGCATTCACGAAATTGCTGAAAATATTGAACATAAACACAGAGATGTTTTCGAAGAGTAAATACGACGAGCTCATCAATTATTGCGGTCCGATTAAATTTAATCAATGCATAATGATGTCACAGGTAATTCAAGCGTCGCGTGGATCAGCTACGCCGCTCGATGAAATACAAAGCGAAGATACATTTTTGGGTAATCGAGGTGACGATATATACAGGCAAAAGTTGCTGCATATCGTCCAAATATTCGATAAAACGGGATGGCTACTCAAATAACGTTTACCGTTGTCTTTCTCGATTATTTTGTTAGTGAATTCATTAAACGTTAATAGTATTTTTATACATGAAAGCATGCATAGTACAAAATACACGTATAAAAGTTTCATAGACAGTAACATCGTAATAATATTTATTCTGAAAATGATAGCGTTTAAGACAGATTCTAATATAAGAATAACATTACAGCGTTAAGAAAATAACTGTGTGTAAATAAATACAATCCACAGATGGACCAAACATGTCAATTATAATCATAAGTCTTCCGTAGGTTAAAAAAATTATATGTTCAAAACAAAAAATGTACACACCGTTAAAGTGCACATATTTTATTCTAAAATTTTATTTTGTGATGAATAAAAGATTTATATTTACAAGATCGTTTCTTTTCATTGCTTTGTCGTCGTTGCGAGCAAACGTACAGTTGATCTATCACCAAATGATCTATCTCACTGGAGAAAATAAAATGGTACTCACCTCTAGTAGATCTGCAACCGTATCAGGTAAGTTGAACTCTCTGACGACTCGTAATCGGACTTGTCTATTAATTTCGTGGCGCGACGATAGCGGTAAACTAATCGCTCGCTGGCAGCTGGGTGACTGTCTCAGTTTCTGTTCCCGTTTCATCATCGCCGCCAGAGTTGCCGAATCTGGAACTTAAATAGAACAAATTTCTTTCCCGAACCACACTACACCGAACGTTGCGAAGTAGAAGACGTGAACGACTAATTTCATTAAACTGAGAAATCGCAAACTACCTGGAAACGCGGCGGCAAGAACGTCAACACCAGCAGTTCCCATTGGTCTTGGCTTCTCGTCGACCATGTACAGAGCGTCAGGTATATCGGCAACGTAACGAGGCCTTCGCAATCTCACCAAGTCCGCTTCTTGTATCATCTGTTCTTCAACCAAAGACTGGAATTAGAGAAAAGAATCTTTATTCATATCCTAGACATATGTGGATATCCGTTTAACACAATTCATTGAATGTTGCAAGTCACACTTTTAAAAGGAATGGTACTCCAAGTATAAAATAAATAAAATATAATGCAATTCATTTGGAAACGTACCTTTATCTCCTCGTAATAAGGCATGAACAGACGTGGCCTTACGAAAAATCCGTTTTTCTTTCCTCCCCTAATCCAAGCATTCATACGCAAATTCTCTCTTTCGTCACCTATCATATGACTCGGAGGAGTGGAAACTAATCCTCTTCTAATGGCCTAAAGATAGATATAATACCATTCGCTTATTAGAATTTCTTTGATGAACGTTAATATCGATTTGTCAATAAATTAGATGAAGTCTGTTATACCTGTGTTAGTGCTTCACTATTAGGTGGTAATATATGGTCCATTCTAACAAGCGGTAAAAGCTCACTGAGTATTTCTCGTAATTCTATGTCACTTAAATCTCGTTTCTTTAATCCTTTCCTTGTCACAGAATGTACCGTGTGACTAAGTAAATTAGGTTCACGATCCTCCATACGACGCACTAGTTCTTGCTCGCCCCACTTGAGTACTGCCTGCAGTATTTCAAGTTCGCTCGCTTGCAAAAAGTGACTCTGCAAAACGTTCGCTAAATGGGCATGATCCAGCTGATGAAGGATGGAAGAAGATGCAACGGGTTGGAATTCCTCTCGGAGATAATGCAACGCCTGTCTGTGTACCCATGCGGATCCATGAGGTTGACTTCCCCATCTGTTTAATAATAAGTTTCAAAGTAATTAGAATTCATCGCCGTTGAACGATAAAGAAAATCTCTGTCTGGAATAAAAGTTCCGTAAACATACTTCAAAACAGCTGGAAGAGATTCCAATGTAAGATATTCTAAAATAAGATCTTCGCAACCCTGTGATAATATATCTAACTCGAGAAATCTGCCAATTTGGTACAATTCCATTGCCTCTTCTAAAGGACTTGGTCGTACTCGTCCCGTGTGTGTAAGTGCTTGAACCTTGAAGTATAGGAACATGTTACACATTATGTACAATGGTTCTTTTCTCCTATGAACTAATTTCATATACATTTCTTAAAAATTCGAAGGAAAAGAAGCAAATTACCTCTCCAAGACTACCAGCGCTGTTCCCGCAACCATTACCTCGCAATATTAACGATAAATCAACGGTATCTAAATACACTGCATGTAATAATACTCTGGCATATCTTTTGGGTATTACACTCTCATCCAAAACTATTCTAGTAGGTATATGAAGCGCTCTTTCTGTGTGATCTTCCCCTGATCTAGTCCGTCTTTGTATTAAATTCCTGAAGAACGGGGATCTCGCAGAAAGTATCGCTTTATGACATGGCAGTTCTAATTTTGGCCGGAATCCGTATTCTGAACTTCCACTATCTGGTCTCTGATAATCACTGTCCGAGGTAAACACTAATGCTGCGTCCGCGTAATCACCGGTATCGAGTAAATATCTGAGATCGTGTTCCAGCGGATTCGGTGTGCCGAATTCCTCCCCGAGCCGTCGCAAAAGGTTCGCCTCCAAGGACGCATCGTGAGGACAAATATCACCAGTGTAGAGATACCGTAGCAACGCCGAAAACATCTGCACTTCGAGATTTGGTGTCCTCAGCTCCAAACATATCCTAGCACCATATCCTGTGTGAGCAAGAAGAAATTTTAACATAAATATCTTGCTTTTGAATTATTCCTTTTTCCAATATATAATCATATCTTATATTTATAACGTACCCGGGCAACCAGCTAGCAGATCCCTGAAGTAGGGACAGCGCGCTGATAACAGCGCCCTATGAACGGGAAAGCATGCTCCTCGGTAGACGAGATCCACATCGGAACAATGCTTATAATCGTACAGCATAGATAAATCTTGCTTGAACGTGGCGGCTGGTGGCCTGGCTAATTCGGCTTGGACGTGGAGATCCTTCAATGCAGCTAGCGCCTCGTATTCTTCTAAAAGCGCCGTTGCTTCCAGGTGACTCCATGTCGATACTAGATCTCGAATTATTCTCCCGTGATCGCATGCTTTCGAAGATCGACGCCTTCTGATGAACTTTTTCCGCAACGTCGCGAACCCCGTCATTTTCTTCTTCTTTTCCCTGTAAATCAAATAGAAAGTCAATAAAATATATTCGTTCAGTTTTGAAGTTGTGATTATATTTAATTATTTTTAAACACCTGATAGCAATGCCATGTTGATCGGGGGTACTAGAAGACGAAAGTCTAGCCGCTTGAACCGAATCTCCACCTACACTGGTGATGCTTGACGATGCAGAAGCACCCATTCTATGTATCATATAGGAAGCATCTCCTCGCCGTCTTTTTACGAACCAACAATCCCTTTTATCGGAATTATTTACCTCTTTTGGTCGCCTACGTTGTAATACACACGGAGTCAATATTCGGAATACATTCATTGCTCACCCAGACAACAGCCTGCAATCATTAGATGTCACGATTCGATTAACATATTCCTTTTATACATATATTTGTTTGGCATAGTTCAAACGTGTCGTATAATTGAATGGAAGTAATTAAAGAAATTAAGGTATATGAATAAAAAGTATCAAATGCATGCACAACAATTCGATAATACATTATCAATAATATGAAACAAATTATAATGCCCCGTTTGTACAAACGGAAATTAATCGACTTTAATAACAATTTCAATTAAGTTGTAATAATTTTGCGTACGTAATTATTCCTGTGATTGCATATTTTATTAAACGAATAATCCTCGATTTATCCGCGAAATTTGATATAGTGCCATTTATTTTATTTTGTTTTCAATGCACCGTAGTACTGTGTAAAAGATAACGAAAGTTACCGATTACATCTAAAACTTTCACCTTGTTAGCCAACATACGCTATTTACCTAGAAAGCGTAGTGCACCGATTCGGAAGCCCCTTTTAAATGGATAACACAATTGTTACCACTTTTTGATCCACGTGCAGCAAGATTATGGAAGTTCGTGTCAACGGTGAAAGGATCGATTTATATTTCGAGCACCGTATTCCGGAAGTACATATATCTTTTACACGTATTAATACATCCTTTATCGTTTATTTTCTTGCCGCATTAAAAAATGTATTTATAACTTCTACTGTGAGACGAACGAGAACGTGATATAGGCAAAATCACAATAAAAACGATTTAAAAAAACAAATGCAGCTGTAATACATATTTTTAAGTAGCATAATAACTTGGATATGTATAAATCTTTCCAAATTTAACAAAATGACTGTTACATTTACTATATCAGGGATGTGTTGCTCGTACCACAATTGCAAGTGTTCATAAACTTTGTTATCATTTATTATTTTTATATAGTCAATAATAAGAGCAGTGTTAAGAACAAATTGATTTCGATGTACATTAAATTTTATATTACGATATCCACAAGGTAAACATATCATAGGTTTTGTCTGCAAGCAGCATCAAAGCGGTATTATTACTCATAGGTCTGTACAGAGTTATCAAAAACTACAAGGTGAACGTTTATACGACATATAATACAATTTCAGAACATGCAGTTCATTTGTACAGATTTCAAATGCAAGTAGTGAAATACCTCAGAATGATGCAAAGGTGCAATATTTGTAGCTTTACCCAGATAGCGTTAAGAACACATCATATATATATTTCTAGATACTCGGCATTGTTACTTCAAAATCATGTTCTATAAGATAAACACATATAAACCACTATAAACATACTTTTCAACTATCACTCGGGGGAAAATACTTCATTATAACTACACTACTAAAAAATAGTAATAGATATACCATCAAGAAACAGGACAAGTACAACATCCAATCCAAAATATATTATTGACATAACAAAATGAAAAATTTTACAAAGCAGAATAACACAAAATAATTTACAATATTAGGGTCAATTTCATTTAACAATTTTAACTACAGCATTAATTATGAAAGTGGGAAATTTGCATTAAAACATCAATTTAAAATAAGACAAAATGCATTGAAAATGCAAATCCAATGCAAGTGAAACAAACAGTTTTCCGTGCAAAGAGATCGAAAAGTCAAGCCAGCTGATAACTCGATTACAAAACAGCATAAGAAGTTATTCTGACAGTAATGTCAATAGGTCAATAGTAGTCAGCTGAGCTATGCTACGAATTGGAATCGCGTTACGTAGTTAACAATGCGTATGACGTATACTTGGCAAGTTCAGTCACCTTGCCTGATTGTATTAAAAAAATTAAAAAAAAAGGGAGAGAAACATATCTAATAACGAACGTGCAAGCATGTATTATAAAATACGAATACAATTATCGTGAACGATGGCAAACGGGATCTACGTTAAACGTCAGGGAAAAATGAACCAGCGTTACCTGGATATTTTGGGCGCATGCCTTCCATCCATTATTTCCATTTTTGCAGGGCTTTCTTGAATTCAAACAGGCACGAATAATCATCATAAAGCGCGACGGCCATGTTTATACTGGTGGTACGTAGTCTGCATGTAAATAAAACTTGACTGTAACGGGGTGCATACAACTCCCGGCGCGCTTATCCATATCAGGACGATCGACCGAACGCTCTACACACTGAACTGCATTGCACGGGTATATCTCAGCCACGTTAGTTAAATGCAATCCCGAAGCTGGCGACCCATAAATTTTGTAAGCATAGCGAATTTCTTTCCTCCAGCGCACGAAAAACACAAAACTCCGACCGATATTAATACCGACTGGCTGGTTAAAAATAGCGGGGGAAAAAATAACACGCGAACGTTAAAAATAGCATAAGAAATAGTTTGTTTACGTTTGTGATACTTTCACAGATAACAATATCATTTAAGGCATACACACACGGTAACACAATTTTTCTGACACGAAACGTTCGGTTACTTCTGATCATGCGCGAATACACAATTCCGCGATTCCATACGAGCGACGAGGGTTGATCATATGAAATACACTGAGAACATGGAAATCGTTGTTACGTTGATATAACGCTCACCGGCTGCAATTGCATTTCACGGTTATTACCCAACGGTGATATAATTCTATAAAAAGGACACGTCCGTATAGGACTATTATGAAATGTTATTTCTGTTATAGCTCGATGCACTCTAACCTAAAGGTGGAGCCACAAATAAAATGTTTGTATCGCCATCTACCTTAAGATTCGAGTGTCTCACTCGAACCAGCTTGAACCAAATCTGTTCCGAGCTCGGAAAGATGACTTGGTGAACCTAGTAACAGACAGTCTTGATCAGTCTGTCTCAGTCTGTCTCGATACGATCGGGCATCATCGGGCGTAAGAAAAAAACGGGGGGAAAACGAGACGGAAAGTGTACGTCCGCGAACTTTTTCAGTTTCCAGACGGACAGGAATTCAAGTTCGTCGGCTGCGAGTTAATTCATTCACGGACGAAATAATACGTTTCGGAAAATGCGGTAAGATTTATTTAGCCGTTTAACGCTTAACCGTTGTTACTGCGCGCCCGCTGTGGAATGTTTTTCTCTGTCATATAGCTGTCATTTCTAATTTCGCCGCAGCGATGTTCAATGACAAAAATATTTTTTTTCGTCAACGTTATCGCGTCTTACGCGCAATCGTTCTGTCGTTTGCATGATTTTTCACAGTTCCGCAACGAATATATTGTTTTCATGCCATTGCTTTTTTACTTGTATCGCGCGACGTTACATACATATGTATACAGCTGCTATATCGTAACATGATACTTTAGCTTTGGCGCGCTCAAAGATTTTGTAACTCATTGTCGTTCCCAGCGTAGCTGGTTTCCGCGAAACCTTGAAATTAGTATTAACATGCGATAAGGTAACGTTGGATAAAGTTATTTTTCGGTGATACCGCATCCTTTCGCGATACATATGCACGCAAATAGATGTTTGCATATGCCAGCGAATTTTACTCTGTTTGAGCTCTTAAATTCTACTTTGACGTGCGTTACAGGAATTTTTTTTGGTATCTGATGCAATCCTTTGTAGTTGCTGCAATGTTGTGTTTGATCGATCTAGTATCGATGTCAAATATATTGTATATCTATCATTGATTTATTATAAAGCGATATTATTCGACATTAGTATATTTTAAATTAGGGCTTGTTGTGTTATGTGGAATTAAATATAAGTGAATTATCAATTCTTTGTGTATATATCTTTTTAATTTGTTGATATTTTAACAATTGATAAAATATTATTTTACTACTGTACTAAAAGTATTATTATTTAAATCTTGTTTATAAATATCTCTTATTGCTGTAATATGTATTTCATTCTACATATATGTTTATATATATATATATACCGTATTAATAGAGTATGATGCAATATTAATTTGCGGTGTGTACTTTATGATTTGGTAATGAACTAGATTTCGATAAGTATCTCTGGGACATTAGCCAAATAATTTGTTGACAGAAATTTTATTATATGTTTAAAAAAGAACAACGTAAACATAACATCAAAAATATAAGCTGGAGTAATAATTTGATCTTTATTATTATTTCATATAGATATGGAGTCGTTCTTAGACCTGTTTGATCCAGACAACAACAAAGTTGTACAGAAAGAGACCTGGAATGATTCTGAGAATGAAGGGAATGGAATGTCAGATTATGAGAACTCAAGTGTTGACGAAGATCAAGAAGAAAAATTGCCACCAGAGCCGGAACAGGGGAATGTGGAATATAAACTTAAATTGATAAACCCATCTAGTCAACGATTTGAGCACCTTGTCACACAAATGAAATGGCGATTACGAGAGGGACATGGAGAAGCCATCTACCAAATTGGTATATATAATTTTATTCTCATTAACAGTATGAATTCAAATGCTGCCACTCGTAATTATGACTTAATTGAGTATTCTACGTTTTATTATACAGGAGTGGAAGATAATGGCAGATTAACAGGATTATCAAGAGACGAAATGAAAGCATCTCTAAAAACTTTAAATGATATGGCTGCCAGATTGGGTGCTACAACAAGTATATTACGTGAAAGACTTGCCAGTTCTAAAAATAACGATATGCCTGCACACAGTAATAACAAAGAGGAGAGAAGAGTGGCTGAAGTATTGATAAAAAAGTTAAGGAAAGATGACAGAGAGGATCAGGATAGTATTGTTGACCTAAGACTAGCAGTCACCGGTGCACAGGATGCGGGGAAGTCAACTCTCTTAGGTGAGAGGATTTGCAGAGGACATTTAAGGTAGAGAAATATACTTAAAGTTTACTCTGCTATATTCACTGCTCAACCACTTTATAAAATCGTTAACCGCGAAACAAATTTTAATGTATTCATAATGTGCTCAGGTGTATTAACGCAGGGTCAACTGGATAATGGAAGAGGTCGAGCTAGACTAAATATGCTACGACATCTCCACGAGATAAAGACGGGTCGTACATCATCCATATCCCACGAAATTATAGGTTTCGATAATGACGGTCATGTCTTAAATTACGCAGAAATGGCAACTGCTGAAGAGATATGCGAACATGCTTCGAAAGTCGTGACATTTATAGATTTGGCTGGACATCGGAAATACTTAAGAACAACGGTACTTGGTCTAACAGGTAGAACGACGCATTAATACTCTCTTGTTCAAAATAACTAAAAGATATTCTGACGTGTTAAATAATCTGTAATGTTATCATTTAGGATATTCACCTCATCATGTTATGCTAGTGGTGGCACCACCTATGAACGAAGCATCACAAGAACATATGGCTTTGTGTTTAACTCTCGGCCTTCCATTCTTTATAATTGTAAACAAAATTGACCTTGGTTTCTGTAATATCTCCGAAACTATAAATCAATTAAAGAATGCGATCAGGGCACAAGGCTACTCTAAACAGTTGGTTCTGCATAACGATAGTCAGAAGCCGTGGGATTACGAATCCGATGTGGTACCAGTATTTACTGTTAGCTGCGTTACTGGAGAAGGATTGGGAAACTTAACAAACTTTATCAAAAATTTATCACCCTACAATATAAATTCCACAGACTCGGACTCCGAATCCTGTCTATTTCAAATCGATGAAACCTTCAGGTAGAAATCACTGTGAAGTTGAAATCCAAGGATTTCTTGTAATACGTTTTACTAAAATATATATTGACATTACAGAGTGGCGGGTTTAACCGAACCCGTTCTGGGTGGGTTACTCGTGAAAGGTGCAATCGCCCCAGGCACTCGATTACTGGTGGGACCCTTACCAGGCGGTGAATTCAGTCCGGTAAAAGTTGTGAGTCTACACCGGAACAAAGCACCGTGTTGTCTAGTGAGAGCATCGCAAAGCGCTAGTTTGACATTAGCACCACCAACGAATCGGGGACCGCCGTTGCCTCATCTTCGGCCCGGAATGGTTTTAGTATCTTTATGGGACCAACCGCATGCTACACTGTTCTTTCAAGTATGACATTGAATATAGCCTATAAAACGATTTGTTGTTTATACAGTTGTTTTTCAAAATTGTACCGTTTTTGTATTTTCAGGCGACGGTGTTAATAGTGTACCATGCTACGGCGATATATTCCGGGTTTCAGACAACGGTACACGTAGGCAATGTAAGACAGACGTGTATTATTAAAGGAATAATGGATGTGAAGAATAGAGGGCTGCAAACGAACGACACAGCTTCCGTGCTGTTTAGGTTCGTCAATCATCCAGAGTATCTACATGTCGGGATGCGACTTCTACTAAGAGAGGGACGCACCAAAGGAATTGGTAAAATTACGCAAATTTTTCCTCTGATTGGTTCGCAGAACAGTATACAATAAGTAAAATTCTATTGCGCGTGTAAAAAGTTATAAAGTATTATATAGAGTTAAGAAGAGCGTAAATTAAGAAACTTAATTCTTTGAGTACTATCGGCAAGTGACATTAAGTTATTAATATTATCTCTGAAGGTATACAGAACATATATTTTCTTTTAATTTGATACTGGTATGTCTATTATAGTCTACCTCATACGTCTATTAAACAAATTCTTTTTATTGACGTTATGTAGATATCAGCAAAAATATTTAATTTAATTTTTGTATACTTTTACCAGAGAGGAATTTTTTTGTCTGTTTTACGATTACTGTTTGACGGCCTTGAAAAGCCATTCACTTTATTTTTGGACGTTTACAAATGACATTGTAATCCAACAAACGATATAATATGCTTATGTTATTCATTAATTTCGAATTTCGGAATGTAAAAGTGTTATTAGTCTGCCGCATAATGATTAATAAGAAGACTTCTTCTATACTTGTCTCGAGTTTTGTTACATGTCAGATACACGGGACTATATTAATCACCCAGTGGCAACAATAACTATAATTGCTTATGGTAATAGAAATATTGAAGAAAAATTTATATACGATCACGAATTAATGATCGTTTTATGTTATAGTGTTTGACTTACGGAAATGAAACTTGCCGTGTTTTTGTTTTTCTTTGTTTCTCACTGGTTCGCATTATCGTACTTTCTTTCGGTTGGAGTATTATTCTTGCTCGGCGGAAAATTTCATTCGTGTAGCACAACGATGAAATACTACTTTGCTAATATTGTGTTAGCGTCTTATTTTGTGTAACATTTTGTGTTACTGTAAACACAAATTTATGGAAGTGAATTCTATCAAGGTGATGCTTCTCCATGAGATGCATCCAATCTAATATATAATAGATATTTGAATTCTGTTTAAAAAACAGAGAAATATTTAGTAATAGTTTGAAATTGAGAATTAAAGTTAAATGATAGAAATATTTTGGCAATCAATTACCGCTCAAAAAATAGTTAAATTATTCCGTTGTATAAGAAGTTTGTTCTAAATAATAGTTATATAATAAAAAAAACGGTTGTATTTACAAATGTAACGAATTAGAAAATGTATAAATTTTAATACTACAAAACAGTAAGGCATTTTCCTTCGGTAACAAACTAATTTCTCATTTGAATTGACGTATTTTTACATTCGACATAGGGTACCTTACAGAGTTACAAATTATCGTACGGCCATCCAAAAATCATTTATTTGTGATAATTCAGGATTGTAACATTGTATTATAAAATCTGTAATATAATCCTTACAATAATAACACCAATTTATTGCCTGGATTTCTATTCTGCTTTTATTTAACATTACGATCGTATTAAAATATGGAACTCTATTTATTTATCGTAACTTTCCGAACAGAATGCACTTCATTGAATTATTCTACTCGATTCTTTACAGGAGGACATAAAATTAATATTTATAAATTCTTGTGTCTTCGTAAACTAATGCCTTTTTCGTTTATTTACTAATACGAAAAGAAAGTAGGGCAGAGAAAGTCTTGATGGGCGTAGGTGGAATGTAGGTGGAATGTAGGTGGTGCTAAAAAAAATAACAATGAGGGGATAACAGAAGTGAAAAGTGTCACTTCTTAAGAAGAAAATAGCAATAAAAGTTGTATGTTTGAAACAATATTAAAATCTCTTTTATTCACTGCAATTTAATGCAACATTAAACTGCATATGGAACAATATATGACAACATTCACCTAGATTTCATAGGCACCATCAATATTACTTGATTACATAAACATGACAAAAACAAAAATACTGTTTCGATGGAACGACTTTGACTTCGACACATTTCAATATCCCTTAACGTATAAATAATGAAAATCTATAATTGGGAACGAAAGCAATGCTCTGACGGCTATGCACGTCGTGCGACTAACACTATCATGTATGTATGCATGTATGTATGAGACGGTACGACAAGTACCTTGTCTTCTGGAAGTGGACAAAGTTTTTCCGAAGTTTCTAAACGCGTTAAACGCGCCAACCTAAACTAATCGCGTTATAAAGAGAAGAATAATCATCCGCGAAGTGAATAGTTGTCAAATGCAATAGTAACATAAATATTCATGAAAGCGCGATCGTAAATGACCGCGATTAGCCGTATGACATTTTAGTGCAAGTATCAGTCACTCCGATTGAATCATTAGCGATAATAACATAATTATACATTACGTCACCAAATAGTTCGGAGTAGGCGTGTTAACTGTACCCCAGAAGAGTACAAGTTTACTCGGATTGTGTCTAATGAGAAATAGGAACGGTCGATTAGCAATTATCCGTTTCTGATTGCCATCCCGTTCCACTATCACGGCCGTCACGGCCGCAGCTTCTGTACCCTTTTCTGTGATATCGATCTCAACTTTATGCAAAACGTCAGACGCGAAGAGGCCTGGGTTCACCAAATTCGCGCTATTCCTAAGATTATCCAAACCGTACGATGGGAAATTCTGTGTGCTGATGAAATTCAAGAAATTCTGATCTATGGGTCTGTTCTGACGTTTTCGTCTTCTCATCGATTGTTCTTTTTCTTCAAAACGATACTTATTCTCCTGAAGATTCACGACTTTTGTATTGTCCTGACTCGACGACGATTCATTCACGACGTAAGAATTTTTATTTCTGTCATCATCATTATCACCGGAACTTCCTTCCGCGGCATTGTTTGCAGATCTGCGAGTCTTACGAGACTTTCCGATAGAAAAACCAGTGGACCATTGTTGCACCGTGAGACCGCGGGTTTTGTCCTGATAGGTAAAGTAGTTTCTTCGAACGCCGTTTGTCTGGTCATCGACGCCGAATCGCGGGAAAATGAACAAGTCATTTGCATTCGTTTCTCTGACCGGCGGCGGTTCCGGACCGCTACTTTTTCCTGGTCGTGTATAAGGTAGTGGTAATGGTGACACAGTTGGTGTCTGATACGAGAATGGCGAAGATGGTCCTGTCGGTGACGTCACTTGCTGATTATAGCCCTGCGATAGCAGACTCAAGTCCGCCGACGTCGGATCGAATAAAGAAGTCAGGCCCAAACGTTGTAACGTCGACCTTAAACCTAGCGTGCTCGATAATTTCATCCGTGGCATACCAATAATGCAGGTTCTGTTTCTCGTATTGCTTATCAAATTCTCTACGATGTCCACCGTTAATCGACTTTGGAAATTTCGCAAAGCAGCCGCACCTTTTGCATCTGGGAGAAGCACGTACATTGTCATCTGGAAATTAAGTGTGACCAGTAAATGAATTGATGCATAATTTATAGAAACTTTGGTTTTTAAGATTGTTTACTATGAATATTTCTACGTACTTCCATGCCTTTGTATGGAAGACCGAGAATCTTCACGCCCAATTGTCGATCCTCGTAAAAAGGAAACACGCCTCCGTTATACATCAAATCAACATCAACTGCTTCGTTATCTTCGATGAAAAATGGCTTCCTGTAACAACAGAAGTAAATGAAATTTACATGAACTCTTCTAAATATCCATTGAAAATGAAACAATGATTTATTCGAAGATATGACACCTTTTCGTTGCGGTAGGTAAGAAGTGTTGGTTCCATTCTCCGTTGAAATAAAGCGCCGATACGAGAATAACATTGGTTTGCGGGGGTGGGACATCGTTCAAAATACCGAGGATTTTTCCCATTGTCTTCTGTCTTACCCAGTTATTTATCTTAGTTTGGGCTTCTCTTCCTTTTCCAAAAAAGTCCACGTTTATCACCTCGCTGTTATAAATCTTCTCGCTTATCGCCCTGAATTCTGGGCGTATTAAAAAACCGTCCTAATGTTACAAAATAACGATGTTGAGATGTCGATAAAAATATGTTGAAAAATTGTTCATTTAATTTTACGTCAAAGGAGCAAAATAATTCCTTATTTTTTTCAATCTACCTGCACGTATACGGCGCTGGCAATGTCCACGCGTGGTCCAGGAGATTCAATTATTTCATTATGAACTTGATTCAGTAGCAAACCAAACATTTGGTGAACAACCTCGGAATGTCTGGATATATCGACTCCAGTTTCTAATCCAAGCACGTGGGCCACCTCGTCGAAGGTTCTGCCAGCAGAACCTATAAGAACCAGTGCCAATGCTATGGACAGACTCAACGGCGAGAATATTATATTTTCTCGTCCTAATGATGCCGCGGATCTAGTGTTGTATATTTCTCTCTCCACGTCTAAGGCAAATTTCATAATGCCCCGGACAATGATGTCGTTCACCTGAAAACGGTTGAATCATTCGTACACTTTGTTTTATCTGGGAAAAATACGGGTTACCGTACACGGCTAAAAGTTTTGTCATGTTCCTCCGCGGAGAAGATAATATGCAAATTTCAAGGATCAACGTTAGACACTGTATCGATGTTCGAATCGCAAGTTCTTTAATTTTCCTGATGTTTGTTTTTCCAAAAATACGGAGTGCCTTCTTGATCATTTATTACATATATAAAATAAAAATTAAACTAAGAAACATTGTTTGCAATGGACACAAATGATATCCGCAGAATATTCTGCGGACATTCCAAAAAAACCAACACCGGTGAAATGACGCACAGCGCAAATTTGTCTCGTTTAGAGGATTAAAATTGCGCAGTCAATATACAATGCTCGATGATATTCGCGTTACCACATGCCACTTTCTCTGCAATTATCGTCGTTAATGAATCTTTTAAAAATTTTGCTTTTTTTTTCTCGTCATCTTGAGATTTATTTTCTTCGTTTAACAGTTTATCTTTAACTCAAGCATTCGGTCCAACAGTCGTGCAAATACACATATGCTACATTAAATACCGAAGCCCGGTTTACCGCTACAAGACCGACAAATCTGTAAAAGTCATTCACCAGCGTCTACCTGAACACGTAATCTCTATTTTCTCGTGGTTATTGCACTCGATCAACGAATACGTATACACACTACCGCGCGACAACATATAAATAGCGGTGGGAGATTAATTAATATTAATGTACGAGATGCATGTATTGTGTTACGTGAATAACACTACTGTGCTTACATGATTACCCCAATCCTGTAGCGGATTGTCAGTTGATGCTACCTGTATTGTAGTGCTAGGAATTTGTTGAAATACTTGACTCGGTGCAACGCTCGGAGCACTTGGAGCGTATTGAACGTTTACTCGTTGATCCGTGATGTTCATCGGCAGTGTCGCCGATTGTGCGACGCTTCTGAACGAAGAAGGCGAGGTCTTCGATTGTCGATTTATATTTGTATAAAGATATGGTGGTGTCGTGGACGTTAACATTTGTTCGTACTGATCCGGATAAATCAATTGTGCGGAACCGGAGATCAAAAGGCACGCAATTATAAGTCCGTTCGCCATTGCTGCAAAAGAAATATAGACACTTAGTGAAATTAAAACAATTACAGTATTTCATGGTTTTCAGTACCGGTGTAAGGTTGTTTAGAAACGGGTAAAGAATTCGTGATTAGAAAGAAAATAATATTAAATACTATCTCTCTCGATAGACGACAGATGTACTCAGATATAATTTAGATGCCTTTAAAATAGTACCATCTAATAACACGTAATTCATATAATTATATATAATTTCAAATAGTAATGGTGCGAAGCGCAAACTGTGAAGGTTCGACATGAATATTTCGATTTATCCGAGAAACTTATATAATAACGTATACGATCCGTAAATCTCGGTTTATTTTATATAGGAAACATATGGAAGGGTTTCTAGTATTATCATCTGCAAACAACCCTTCAACTACCTCCGAACGCTTGAATTTTAATCCGAAAATACATGGTACATGTTCAAGGATCCAGAAATACCGGTTTCACTATTGCACCGTTGTCTGTCGTCCTCGTAATTCGTATCCGTTATTTCAATCTTTCGAAGTCGCACACTAATGGACGCGAAATTTTTATTGTTCGCGTTCGAGCACCGCGGTTCCTTTCATTTAAAAAAAAGAAGCTGTTTGTTTAGCGAAGCTTAATTAATCCGTCCGCTCTAAAACAGATCTGGACCAATTAAATTCAACCAATAATATATAATGATACATTTACTTTTTCGCGGCAAAAAAAAACATTAGACGTAAATGCCGTTCATTGACGAACGCAGAAATACATGGAAACCATTATTTCTCAGAGATCATTATTAAATATCAGTAGAATTTTCCTGCTAGGAAAAGAGATATTATTTTCTACGTTATCATTACAACTACGACACACAGTTCAAACGCATTTCCTATTTAAATACGTTATCACGTATATTTTTTTTTCATGCGGGTACGTGAGTATTGAACTTGGAGAACTAATAGCGCAAACATATGAACGTAATACGTTAATACATAATTATTCGTCGTGTTCCGAATAGAATTCCATTTCGCATTCCACTCGTCCGACAATTCTCGGTTTTTCGGCCAGGTGAAAGAACAATGAAGAATAATTCGTTTCCGCTGTATATATATGTATATACACGGACAATATGTGTCGGTTGTATAGTCATTTTAGCGACATCACTGTATTTTGTGTGTCGTTTAATTTATCAGTGGCAACAGCCTCGTGGTAGCGTGTGCGCCTATCGAAGTGGGAAAACCCGCACTGGATCCCACCCGGAATCTGCTTTGTGTTGAACCGGCGTAAAAGGAAGCGTGTATTTGACACGCACATTTCTAGCCGTGTTTTAATATGCGAGAAACGTGTGGCAAACGTGCGTAGGAACATCTATTACAACTCTATTGTGACACGTATGTCAAATGAATGGTGTAAATATATATGACAAAAAAAAGAAAGAAAAAAGAAACAGAATATAGTTTGTCACTGGCACAAGTATTTTATGATACGTGTGAAATCGAGGGAATTAATTAGAATTAATTGTGTGTCGGCTACGGTCTGTCACATTATTCGCAAATATAGTTATCAACTTGACCGAATGATATAACGCATATCTGACTTTCCAAAAAAAAAACAAAATTAGCGACATCGATTTAAGAATGTTTAAAAATGGTGACTGATTTCATTCGATAAGTATACACATGGTTATTGGGAATTCCTAATCGTGACAAGTTTGATATTTCATTTAATCGTAAAATAGCACGGAGTCGTGATGATAATCGCGAAGACGTACATAGATCACGTAACTACGATAGAAAACGAATTTTTCATCGCGTTGAAGAGTGGAGAGTGACAGTAAATGTTCGGAAAATATAAATTGTTGCCGTTAATAATGGAGAACGATTAATCATATTGCAATTGGTTGTCCGTATACGATGACCTTATCACAGATACGTCTATCTATGCAAGGATGTTATTTAGCGTTTTCAAATGAAGTCGGATTCGTAATTGCGTACGGTGAGAGAAATGCATTAACTTCTTAACCGTTATGTTTCACAACGAATAATGCGTTTCGTTAATTAATCATTCTGTTTCGCCTCGGAAATATCGATGGTAAACAGACGGTAACGGGAATGCAAAATTGCTCTACATTATATTTTTCACGCAAGCACACCGTTGCCCTTGAATGTATTTTCGCCGAACTAAAGAGGAATGAGTCAGTTCCTCATTACACGTGTTTTTTTTTTGTTGTATATCAACGATACGATTATTAATCTGGTATCTATCAACAGGCAATTTCCTTGTTCAATTCGTAAACTAGATTTCGCCCGCGGCCGGACGCGAATGCCGGTTTAAAAAAATACGTTGAAATTAAAAAACACGTCTGCTGGTACAGCAGTTTTCGCGAAACCTATCGAATCGTTTTCGAGTTAGAAAATGAAATGAAAAATTCAGAAAAATCACTTTTGCTTTTTGGCATTGTTTAACAACCCCAAAAATGTCACAATCGTTAAGAAAAAAACACCCCATTCTTACTGTTTTATTTATACAGAGAAAGAAGACATGTTTAAAGAAACACTATCATACCGACCAACACACATGTGTTCATCGATACATACCGGAAAAAAACTTATTATACGATTTAAACAAATGTGTGCAAACATACAATCTGAAATAATACGAACAGATCGTAATCATTTAATAAAACGCTCACCTTTCATTGTTTTTTTGCTGTCGTACGATCGATCCGCTATAAATAATTCAGCACAGTTTTGCGATAAAATCTTCGATCTATGCGCGCATCAACGTTTCGTACCGGAGAGTCTTCTGTTTAAGAAAGTATGTTACTTCCAGTTTCGCAGACAATGAGAAGATTCGTTGTACGTTCGAAACGATATACTTTTGTGTGCCACTACGCGGAACATCGCATACTATGTCACTGGGAACAACTCGGCATAACGAAAGTTTGTTTTATCCTTGCCGGCAACAAGGAGCACACCTTCGACGTGAATCGATCAACTGCCACGACACGACTGACTCACTCTATCCTCCGTGTTCTGCTCGTATTTACCGCATTTCTCTACCTCTTCCCTGTGACGGTCATCTGACGATCGTGAGTAACAAAACCAAACATCTACAGGTCGCTTCACAGTTGCTGCACGCTGCCGGAATGATCTGCAGTTTCACGAATGTATAATTTCATTTAAATGTGATGGTAGAAATTATTATATTCATAATTGGCATTGCGGCTATTTAATAATATTTACTATTATTAGTTTATTTAAGTTAATCAATAAGTTATTTCATATTCGGCTAATTTCGCTGTGACTTTCATACACTTAGGTTTGGTTAAAAATACATTTTTAATCACAGTGATGTAACAGTTGCTTGTTTTGTGTTTGTTTAATTTGTCCACGACGCAGACGGGGGAAACCCGGAGTCTAATGGGGAAGAAACTTGTAAGGTTCATGCAAATGTTTTGAAAAGACAGTATCAAAGAAATTTGCTATCGCGGTTTAGTGAAGTCCAGGGTAATTACAGGAAATGATATGAAAGGCAAGTACGACGTTTGCTTGCATCTTGTAATTGGTGGATTTATTATCATCAAAACCAAACATCCGTGTGCGTACGCGATATGAAATATTAATGAAATTCCCATGGTTGGATGAGTAATTTTTGAACACAGCCCCACCGGAATTTTTAGTAAACAATTGATTCCGCCGGTTATTATCGGAATCACGGAACAGTTATCTTCAATGAAATGTATTTTAGTCTATAACGTAATTTGGGTTATTCTGTTAGAAATTGAGTCATCCGTTGCCGATGTACCTACGTGATAGAGATCAAGTATCTAGAGAATATCCTACTGATAATTTATGCATAGATTTTCAGATAGCTAATGGGTAAGTACATCTCACCCGATGACTTAATCGAGTATTATTATAGATAAAATTTGCATACTATTATGCACAATAAAATATATCGAGAACAAAGACTTTCACCGTTTATAAAAATAATTTTTCTAAAATTATTAAAAATTCTCTATGATCGGTAGAGTATCACTTTTTGTGGACGAAGAGATACAATTTTGGAAGTTAAAAAGCTTTAAGTAGAGGTATGAATATGAATATCATAATCGTGCCACAACAATCGATTTCGAATGCCACGAAAGGTCACAAGATGTTCAACTTTCCAATACTCGTATCGATTCGGACATCTGTCCAAATTGTTATCTCCTTGAACCTGCGAAACTGAATCGGAACGCATACTACGAACATTTCCAACAGGAATACCGCGGATGCGTAAAATCGTTGGACAGTGGTGACTCAATTTGTACGACATTTCGTAAAACGGACAGGATCGATTGAAACGTAAATCCGTATTTCGACACTTTCATATTTAAATTCAGCAGCATTGATTTTATTTCTCGGACACACGCATGCGTGTTTACACATTACGACTTTACAAGCATAGATATACTTTTCGATTCTCACATGATGTGTTGGTACACGGATTAAGAATACAACGTGCCAGAACCACCTGGTGGCACTTCTCTGTATTAAATTACGCAATAACTTCTCGCATTAAACATTCAGCAGTTCGAATCAAACTTATTTATTATTCCGTCGAATCTTTTATGTCGCTAATAACTTGTCGCTAAAAACGTATGATATATTTTTAAAATAATAGAACATGGTATCTTAACCTCACTTGTCCCGATGACATTATCTCGAATAAAGAATTATATACATCGAAATGTGTGTATATTTTTGGCATTGTTAATTACAGCAATTTTCCGGACCCTCACGTCCGTTTTTTCATATGTATTAGCACTTACGTTTAGCGAACGTTGTATGTATATACAGCCTGAATTTCATTGATCCGTCAGGTCGCGCCGCGATTGGTCGGCCCATTGTGGTTGTTAGGTTCTACAGAGGAATCGACCAATGAGAGGCCGGGCGGGTTATGTGGTAGTGTGATGTGGCGCACAGCGGAGCGGAAACATTGCCCAGTCTCTCGTTTCCGTCTTCCCAGCGCCTGTCAGCCATTATCGCTCTGCTCGCCGGGTCTTGCAGGGTAAGTTTATCCAAATATTACGGCTGTTTAGACACAGAGATTCATTCTAAATCGCGTCGAAATTGCTGCGAGAGACATGCATTCGCGCTTACGGTAAACGTTTGCCGTTTCTTCAATCGATTCTCTTGGGCTTAGGTGTAACTGGTACAGCTGACATAGTTTCCGGAAAATCGAAGACCATCCGTACGGAGTTGGTAGTGTTTCGCGGCGGAGATTTTCCAGCACATTCAATCAAGATGTATAACAACACTTACTCTAATCACACCAGGTATGTTTAGCCGAAACACGCGGACCGAGTACGGAATATGACGATACCAAACATAGTAGATGAAACGAAATTCTGAAAGAATTTTTTACACAATGTTGAGCTATCCACCATTTTGTTCATCGATACCCGTAATCGCTGATCGTGCTCTACACTCTACTTGTCTCCATTTCGCAGTGTTTCGACATTTCACGAAAGTTCGTTTCCGAACATCGGGCCGCTGCAGAATTTTTCCAAATGTTTAACAAATGTACGGAAATCTGTGAAATCTTTCGCGAGAATTTCATTCGTTCCAAGTTTTTTCGTTTTAAAATAAGAGCTCCGTTTGAACGTTGACACCTATTTTTGGATTTATTGTACTTTCTATTCCTTGCGAAATCTATAGTTCGACTGCCCCATTATTAGAACTTGAACTTCCTTATCGAATTACAAGTCGCTTGTGTTACTGATGCAAATGTCAGTCTTTGATGATGCCAAATGATTAATTTTCGCTAAAATATTTAATGCTAGTCTCATTAGTCGTACGACTAATGCAATTAAATATTCATATCGCTAATTCCTTTGCGGAATGTGAAAAACGTACTGTCATATTTGTAATATTCATACATCGTTCGTAATTGTTACGTATTGTTATAACTTGGCGTCAGTCCAAACTTTATGACAATGATGTAATAATTATACCTATTGGGACACATGTATATAACTATTAGAAAGATATCAAGTTTCCAAATGATCTTCTGGATTTATTGATTATGACTTTTCGAATTCGTCATTTATCTTGACGAAATATATTAAGATTCTCTCATTATATATTATGAAACGTTGATGTCGATGGAAACCTTGTGTCATTAAAAAAAGATTCTATTCTTTTCCAGAAGTTTCTAGAATTTTCAGTAGCACATTTTTGGGGCGCCTGCGCTGCAACGTGCGAGCGGTTGCTCTTCCAGACCTTTCTATTTTCTTATCAGTTTAATAGAATCGGCGATCGCGTTTCTTCACTTTTAATTTTCAAACGTTTTGATACTACACAAGATACCGCGTATCTTTGCGGATCGAGTCAGGTATCGTCTATCGGAACATAAACTTTGTCGCGGGTATTTCCTATGTTTATGTTTGCGAAAGAAATGTTTATTTTGACTCAATTTTGCCCGCGATCGAGTGAAATATTAGAAACGGATCGTGAGTCATCGATTCTTAACAGTTCGCCGAAACGACACGCGACCTTTTCGCGTGTAATGATAAAACGATGGAACACGTTTAGCTTTTGTCGAATAATATCACGTTGATCGTTCACGAAATGGTTACATAAAGCGATTAGAAATAAGTCGATGGCAAGAAAAAAAAGAGAATGATTCGGTAACGATGATAGGTTTTCTAACACGATCAGAATATAGCCGATGATTGTGTGAACTTAGAAAAGGTAAGCGTACGTTTTACGTTTATGCGAGCCTACCGAACAAATTTTGTATAAAAAAAAAATCGAATAAAAATCTGAAACTGATATCGTTCCTCCGTATTACCGGTACGTACCATAAAATATTTTATCGGTGGACTTGTATGCATGAATTCTAGCGGTTTTTCACGAAAAAACACGAGTTTACAACTATCGAATTCCAGTTACAGACCTAGGGGAAATCGAGACTCTGGCAGTCGCAATGGGGGCGGCGGAACTTACTGGAATAGTCAGCAGCAAGTACAAAAAGATCATACAGGCAAAAAGCAGGCTCAGAGAAAAACACCGGGAGATTTGTTAAAGAAACCAAACTGGGATTTAACCAATTTACCGTCGATAACTAAAAACTTATATGTTCCGCATATCAATGTTTTAAATCGATCGAACGATGAGGTCAACAACTATCATCTTGGCAAAGAGATCACCGTGAAAGGAAATAACACGCCCTCTCCCATTCAAGCATTCGAAGAAAGTAATTTTCCCGATTACGTAATGGAAGAGATAAGGAAACAGGGTTTCGCCGAACCTACTGCAATTCAGGCTCAAGGCTGGCCCATCGCACTCAGCGGTCGTGACTTAGTTGGAATCGCACAAACGGGCTCCGGAAAAACACTAGCTGTACGTATTCTTTTTCGTTAAACCTTTGATATCGTTCAACGTAACGGGTGCGTAAGTAACGACCACAGAATCGTGAACAATCTATGAATAGAAATGAACGGTAAATATGAGCTCGGTTTTCGGTTAACAGAATTTCTATTAGGGGTCTGTAATAATTTTCCAAGTGGTAATTAAATACCACTGAAGATATATGTATGCAATTCTATAGAAAGATGAAAAGTTGGTATCTCATCTGTGAGATCTTTTATGTTAGGGTGTTTGATAAGACCTAACGTACAATAATAACCTCGTACATTCGTCTAGTAAAGTGCGGAATACTTTGTGATGTCAGTCTTCAATAAACATGCACGCTCACTAAAGCTGTAAGATATATGCATCGTAACATTTCATTGCTTTAAACAAAACGTTATCAAGATTTACGACTCGCGTGTGAATCGCTGCGCATCAGCCTGATTGAGAACACGGAGCTATTAGCGCCTGAGATTAGGCTGCGTAATTGGACAATTCAATTACACCTTCCTTCGAGATACGCCTATATACTTTGATAATATACACAATATGTATAATACTTCAAATAATATACTCAATAATTAAACAAATTGTTGGTGAATAGAATTCGTTAAAAATCTTAGATAATAATTTTTTCATTTTTAATACGTCTGAATACTACTACAAGTGTACTAATATAACTTGAATTGTTGTGGATATTTTTCAGTATATTTTACCAGCTACGGTACACATTAATAATCAGCCACGATTAAGCCGAGGAGATGGTCCGATTGTTTTGATTCTTGCCCCGACCAGAGAGTTAGCACAGCAAATCCAAACTGTCGCTAGGGATTTCGGTTCGTCGTCGTGCATTCGTAACACATGCATCTTTGGAGGTTCGCCGAAGGGACCGCAGGCACGTGATTTAGAACGCGGCGTCGAGATATGCATCGCGACACCCGGCAGACTTATCGATTTCCTCGAGAAGGGAACCACGAATTTACGTAGATGCACGTACCTTGTTTTGGACGAGGCCGATCGAATGTTAGATATGGGATTCGAGCCGCAGATAAGGAAGATAATCGAACAAATAAGACCAGACAGACAGGTACTTATGTGGTCTGCGACATGGCCTAAAGAAGTGCAGGCACTTGCTGAAGATTTCCTTTCCGATTACATTCAAATCAATATCGGCTCGTTGACGCTAGCGGCTAATCATAATATACGTCAAATAGTCGAGATTTGCCATGAACACGAAAAAGAGACGAAACTCTCTGGTCTATTGAGGGAGATTGGTACAGAGCGTGGTAGCAAAATGATTATATTTGTTGAAACAAAGAAAAAGGTCGACGATATTACGAAGGCCATAAAACGTGAAGGTTGGTCGGCAATCTCTATCCACGGTGACAAATCACAGCCAGAAAGAGATTACGTTTTATCCGAATTTAGAAACGGAAAGACGATGATTCTAGTTGCCACTGATGTAGCTGCGCGCGGTTTAGACGTAGAGGATGTGAAATACGTAATCAATTTCGATTACCCGAACAGTTCAGAGGATTACATTCATCGAATAGGAAGGACGGGACGTTGTCAGAGCGCTGGCACGGCTTACGCTTACTTCACACCTAATAACGCAAGACAAGCGAAAGAGCTGATTGCTGTTCTAGAAGAAGCTGGTCAAGCGATAAATCCACAATTAGCCGACATGGCGAATTCCATGAAAAATCAATACGGCAAGGGCCGTCAACGTTGGAGTCATGCTCGTTCCACGAAAGACAACAACTCGTCCGGAAGTCCTAGAAGCAACACAAGCCCGACCGTGAATAACTGGCAGAATCAACACGCCCAAACGACTCAACATACCAGTGTTAATAATCAAGAAAGAACAATCGTACGCCAGCAAAACGGATATCAAACAAACCGACAGAACAGTTTCCAACCAACCTATCAACAGCATCAGCAGCATCAACACCAACATCAGCAGCATCAGCATCAACAGCATCAGCGGCAGCCTAACAGTTATCCAAGTGGATGCCAAGCTAGTAGTAATAATTATCAAGCCGGGTATCAGAATACAAATACACCGAGATACCACGGCGGTAGAACTGGTTTCCAAGGCAATCGGTTCCATAATCGACAAAATGGTTATAACGGAAATCAAAACGGTCAGAGCATGTACTCGATGCCGCCACCGTTTATGATGCCATCCGGTGGACACACAGATTCTGGGATACAGAGCCTAGTGAATAACAAGTTCTTCCAGACGAATCGGCCGCCGCCCAACACCGGAGCCTGTGCTTATCAATCGATGGGTTATGGTCAGTTCCAAGCTGTACCGCCGTACGGATACCCATACCCGCCAACACCGGTACAGCAGTGACGCTTTCCAAGGTATAAATCGGTGAGAGTTCAGGTTAAGTAAAAAAAAAACTAATCAATTTTTCCCGTCTATTGGGCCCATTAATGTTTAACGGTGTGTGTAGAAGGTTGGGTCTCCTTCGAATATATGCGTAATGTAATGTTTCTTCTTCTTCTTTTTTTTCATTTATTCTTTTCTGGAATGGTGCCAGTTCGACATAGTTAAATGATGATAAATAATGATAAATCGTTTCGGCATATTCTAATTGAACGAATCGAATTATAAACGGAATAGAAATGAGAAAAAGATGAAATTTTCTTTTTGTTTTTTTTCGGGCAAAAATGTCGAAGATTAATTTCACAAGATGCGATATAATATATGAAATAAAATATATTCTATCACGGAGATAACCGAAACGATGTGAAATATCTCTTCGGTAGGTAGTAAAAGGATTTAAAAAAAAAGAAAATGCTAAATAAAACCTTAATGTTGTGCGATAATCTCTGAGGCACATTCCAGTCGAGTTTTGAAGTAGCGGTAGTATAGCAATGGTACATTGAATATAATCATTACTGGATGTAGACTATGACCAGAATTATAGGCTATAAATGGTCATATCCCTAATATAATTGAATAGTAATCTTCTTGCGATAACTATGTAAACTACATTTATGCTTTTCTGAAATGCACGAAACATATAGAAGGGGGGTGGGTTAAGATTCATATTTTATAATTTATTTATATTTTGCATATAATAACAGGCAATGCTCTTCAAAATGTAAGGCCTTTTGCATAAAAATTAAGCCGTACACCCGTTATTATAAATGGTCATGTCCTCTGTTCCGTAACGAGACTGGGTGTGTGTCTCTGGTATAAGGGGCGAAACATCATTTCATTATAAAATTAGAGCACTTTGGTGGAGAATATTCAACATAATTGTAGCGTACAAGTGAATATTTCGAGGACTCCGATGATCTTTGGAATCGCATTCAAAGATATGTGGGGGTAAAAGAAAGATTTAAACGGCTTTAGAGGACAACTTAAATTAAGCATGTAGTCACAATGGCTGTGTACCTCGGCGCAAAGTTTGATACCTTATTTTTATATATATATCGAAAGTAATTTGTTGGTAAATCAACGAATGATTATATAAAACATTGTTGTTTGATGTTTATGCAATTGGCCACTGAGTGGTCTTGTCTTTGCGCGCCCGGTTACGTAGGTACGCGCAGGCTGGCCGCGATCGAATGAATTTAGTTGTATCTGTTTTTTAGTTACGCGCGTCGAAATTCTTGCTGTTTTTAAGTGAAAGAAATGAGAGGGAAAAAAAATACGAAACAATTTCAGACTGTCCGAAAAAATTTTCTTCGAATTTAACGAGACGAGAGGGGGGAAATAAAATAAAGCTAATGCGCTGCATAATGTAACGCGTAGAAAGAATCGCAGTTATTTACGGAGTTATTGTTACGTAGTTACTCGAGAAAAAGGAAAAGATGAAACGACTCTTTGACAGTACGAGGGGAAATTTTACATTTAAAAAAAAAAAAGAGGAATAATAATGAAATGTTTCCAATTAATCCATGCCAGAAAAAGAAACGATTCTTTGTTCTTTGGCATGAACGTGTAACGGTTTATCGACAGCGCATAATGCAATTTTTGCGGGCCTCCAGATTACTCTGTACACGTCACTACTCAAATAAATGAACAATAGCAAAGAGCTAAAACAGAGAAGAATGCAAGACTCGAATACACTCGAGCAAGGACTCGTTTGCGAACGACATTAATTGTGATAATTACATGTAACGCTTTCGTGACAGGGAAACAAATCTACTATCACAGCTCGTTACTTAATTACGCACAGTAGAAATGTTGTGAAGCAGTACATGTGCACTACTATTCACTCGGTTTAAAATTATATCATGTAATTTTTCAAACGGATTTGCTCGATGAAAAACGAAGAAATTTTTATCGATTTATTTCTAGGTTTATAGTCATATATATGTCCTTAATTGTTTTTTCACTGAGTCAATAAGCAGACTTGTTGGTCGCGAAAAAGTAAGGCATTCGCGGTATTCTTGTCTTTGCCCTTTTTGGACAATTAAATGCTTACGCTATCCTACTGTGTTAAAATATCTGACTGCATACGTTGCGCGTCGGAGTGAATAGTGATATAATAATAGGAAGCGTATGCTACGAGTATTGACAAAAATCCTGGATACTCAATAATATTGCGTACGCCCTCTATTTCAATTCATACATATAATTACCTATTATAATTTCATTACGCATATAGATTCTTTTTTTAAATCCAACTAGTTGATTCGATACACATGTAATGTAACTTATCACGAACTGCTTTATACCTCCCCACCCCCGTATAAAAAAACAAAACGATACTATACTTAACCTCATTGGATTTGGCTACATTCGTTGATTTCACTCGTTAATACTAACACTTCATAATATTTACCATACGTCGAGTATAAAACGAAGCGAGAAATTTTTCATTTTCGTTTTTTCTTGTAACTCCTGTGCAGCATATATATTGTGCATCATTCTTCGATATAATTTTAATTAAAGCGGTACCATTCTCTCGCGGGGTGTCCTACACGTTTAAAAGAAGAATTTAGAAAGAAAAACAAAGTTTCCTTCATAGTGGGTGTACGCGTAGTTCTGTGATATGTAAAATGTAGCATATTTATAGATCTACCTATTGTGCATCATGATTAAAATAAGGAACGTATCTCATCAGTTTTATACATGGTATATAAATTATATGATTCTGATGACGTGTACTGGAAAGCTCGCTATTTACTTAGGGAACAGGGAACGAAAAGTTTAAGTAAAACAAAAGACCAGTATTTTTCATTTTTGCGTTTACTGTACAATTATTAAACAAAGGGAAGGGGAAACGGAATAACAAATATGGAATTTATAATTCCCACGATCGCGTTCTCCTTCGTTAAGTATTTAAAAAATCTCAGTTTATCTGATGTAGTCTGTTATTAGGTAATTTGATAAGCAGATATAAGTTAAAGAGATAAAACGTTATACTTTTTTTCCTCTTACCGGGAATCCGTTCTGTACGCGTTCGTCTCTTTGTTTTTTGTCGTGTTGATATTTTTATTATTTATATATTCATCATCTTAGATCCTTTTCTTTTCGAGACACGACTATGTTTCCTTACAAAGAAAACAATAAGAAAGAAAGAAAAATGTAGCGTAACACGGGTTAGAGATCTATTTTTAATTTCACGTCCGAATCGAGGGCACTACCGTTTATTATTATTTTGTCTTCTTCTTGTGACGCGATTATTCCTAAACACTTGCTAATAATCATATAAAAAATGGCAATATCATTATGTTTTCTTCTTCAGTCGTATTGCTAGAAAGATCGTGTAAGAAAGGAAGAATGGATGTACCTTTGACGTAGCAAGATGCGCGACAGTTGTTCATTTTTTTTTACGCCGGCTGAAGGCAACAGGAAATTGTAATTTTCAATATCATTTTCTTTCTTACCAGTTCCGGCGATGATCGAACGCTTCGAAATCGAACGCGGTCATTCACGTTTCTATTAGCTAGCGAATAATAACCTCGGTTTATCGTTAACGTTTCTGTTTCTCGTTACATTATCATTACGAAACGTCCCACAAACGTGCATGTTAACACTAATTTCTATAAATCGTATAGTCGGGATTTCTAGACTATAGATTAGATTACAGAGTAACGTTGTTTCCGTTTTAATAACAGAAGATTCCTCTAAAGAAAAGAAAACAAATCTTTGCTATATATACATATTTATATACCAATCTCTCGCACTAACACAACAAGTCATCAGATCCAGAAGCCGAGAAAGAAAAACATTAAATAACTATACTCTTCACCTAAGCAAGCACCAATTACGAATTCCGTGAAAGCAAAATCGTCTCAAATTTGTAAATACTTTACGTCAAGTGTATGCCAGTAAATTGTATTACTTAAATTTCTTTCTTTTCTTTTTATCATTTCTCGACATTGATTTTTCGTAAGCGTGTGAAATATAAAATAAAGAATACAAGAAAAGTTACAAGACGCTTGTAATATACTTTTTGTCCGTTAAATTCAATTCGATTGATTTTTCTTGGGATCTCGACAGTTTCGCGGTATATCAAACACTGTCCAGTTTGTAATTACTGATCTCAATAGAAAAACAAAAACGAAACGAAACATTCTGCTATTTTGCATCACAACTTTCTTCATTTTCGTTTGTGAGAATGTGTGCGTGTGTGTTTTTGTTTTTGTTTACATGAAAGCAAAATGATTGGCAATTCATACCCGCACTTCTGTAAAAAAAAATCGATTAATATGTCAACTCACGTACTAAACACAAACAAACAAACAAAAAAAATCGTTGATGATATTGCTTCGGGAACACAAGTACCTTTTTAATGATTAATGCTGAGCGCTGTGATATCGCGTACATAAACTTTTTATTATTATAAACGTAAATGTGCATATTGTAATGTTAAAGAATACTATCTCCTTTACATGTGAAGACTGAATCTCGCCAACTTATACACAAGTTTAGCAGCCGCAGATACGTTCGTATACTGTAGACTACAAAATAGAAATATTTGTATATTATTAATTATAACAATATGTTTTACGTGGATAGTACCGGTCTGTTAAACGTACGGGATGGTACTATTATGTTAGTTCGATAACGGGTGCGTGTTCGTATTGTGCATTTTATTGAGAGCTAGTATCCGGTAATAATATCGTGAAATATAAAATTTGCCGTACTTTTCGCGCTTCTTTCCGTAGAATTTATTATAATAGTTATTATATGAGTTTCGTATTTGATGATTTCGTAATAGAAAATCAAACCGAATCGATGATACGATGTTAGGGATGTTTAAGTTGCAAGAGATTCGAATCACCAGCAATAATTTTTTTATTTGGTTTAACTACAGGAAAAACAGCGTTGATCAAATTTTTCGTCCATAGATATTAATTCGACTGAAT
Organism: Mimumesa dahlbomi; assembly: GCA_917499265.3. Taxonomy (NCBI): domain Eukaryota; kingdom Metazoa; phylum Arthropoda; class Insecta; order Hymenoptera; family Crabronidae; genus Mimumesa; species Mimumesa dahlbomi. The sequence goes on along the minus strand of OU824113.1, from coordinate 1,692,638 downwards.
TCGGACCAAACGGTTTGATGTTTATGGCGTGAAAATTTAATTAATGATCATAGTCTGGTTAGAGGAAAGGAAAAAATTCTTGCTGATAACTCAATACATGTCCATTTTCACTTACGCAATGAAAGTTCGTACCTTTATTTCCGTGGATTTGTCAGGCTACTTGAAACAATCCGTCGTCACTCGGCGACAATAGTGTCATCGTTTGATTTAGCATTCACTAAATCATACTTTTTAAAAGACATTAACAACAAAAGAATCCGTTTTCATGGTAATTCCTATATTGCATTCTTCTTTGTACCCGTATGCACCTTATTATATCTCTTAGTAAGTTGCAGCTTGAAAATTTCGCGAGCGAGATTAAAATTAATACGTAGACTACTACTTCTTCTTCTTCTTCTTCGTTCATTTATTTTCTCTTCTTAAAGTCTGTTCGATTGGACGTATGTACGATCCATAAACATGAAAAAGAAAAAGAAGGTTTTATTCGTGTAGTTACATGTGTGCATTGCCAAATCTGCAGCTATTGTTTCAACCGCATTTAAATCTACTGTTTGCGACTGTAACAGTTACTTCCCGAATGCTAACTCTTAAACGGCGAATTACCAATTCCGTTGTTGGTTGGCCGTACGTTATTTTAGTTATCTTTTTATTTACTCGTATCGCGTAAGTTGCGAAGAACGGTTCGATTATTTTTTTTATCGATTTCCCGAAACGAAACCCATATTCTACTCGAAAAAGTTGGGATCGAGTTCAATGTATGTTAACATCGAGATACGAATCGAAGAATTTATGTTTACCACTGTTTACATACATTCTTTTCTTTTCTTTTTATTTCTCACATTTATGTACGACAATTATTACTTTTCTAATGGAATAAATTGATAGCTCTTGTTGAATAACCGAGTTTCCTGATCAATCTCTTAAACATAGATTTCCGTTATTTACGTATGAATGTCGGGCACTGCACACTGCACAGCAACAAGACATACTGTGTAAACCTTTAAATAGTATTTTTTGTTCACATAGTATACCATTGTAAATGTAATATCGCGATTCAGACGTTCGTAGATTTATAGTTTTCCATTTTCCACGAATTTGTTCCGTACAAATTACACGAACGATTTTCATATACTTCGACACATTGACCGTCGCGAACAGAGTTTTGTATACGTATTCGTTATACAGAACGAAAACTAATCTAACGGATTTTGCTCGAGAAACGATGGTGTTGAACACGCAGAAAATTAGTAGTCTATAACCGATCCCAATTTACGCTACTTTTAAGGAAACAGTGTTCGACACTGACTTAATCTTAGCGATTCGACAGTCTTTATCTTCCATTTCGATTCCGATATCAACGAATTGTACTGACTGCGACGTAAATGATTTAGTTTCACCGGAAAAAATGCATTAATTTAACGTTATAATAGAAAATTAACGAATAACGTCAATATATGTCGAAACGATACCCTGTTATTCTGCAGAAATACTTTACGTCGCGTAATTTATTTTGTACGTTATACACTTAGTAAACGAAATTGAAGTATACTTTCGGAATTTGTATGTCGTATATCACATAATCGAACAACGTTGTAAATTTCACTCGCTCCGAGAGACAAATATTACGTGCGAATAAGTTTCGGTGTATATCTATTTGAACTATCAAACTATACTGTTTTGTACCTGTATACTTCTCGAAAGGTTTGAAATACCAGATAAATGCGAAACTTGTACGTAGCGGATTATTTTATTTTTATAGTTTTATATCATTTTGAAGAAATATCTGAAACCTCACACGGATTGTTCGTGACAATAGTCGAATGTTACTGATATACAAATTTGGATCCGTCATACTTCATCTTCTACGAAGCACGATCACTATTTATATCGAGGAAAAGTGATAAAAATGTATAACACAGTATATTTTTGCAGACATGGTTATCTAGGTCGGATAACTTGTACTACATGTACTACACTGTATTTCATTATTCTATTTTTTTGTTGTTGTTACTGCTTGTGAACGACACGAAGCGTACGAAGAACGAAACGAACGATTGTTCGCTCGGTCTTTAATTTGTTAATACGAATATCGAGGCAAAATAAATCGTAACACGTATAGGAATTACATGATCGTCCTGAGAAAACGCAGTACGGAACTATAAGTAGAACTTCTTCTGTTGTTATAATAATAATAATTAATGATAACTCATTTGTTCACGCATCTATTCTGAACGCGTATTATTAAAAGAAAGAATAAAAAAAAGAAAAAATAATCGAGAGCAAAGGGTAAAATCAGAGATTTTAACAACGCATTTAATATTAAATCTAACACATTCGCTGCCGCTTCGTATCTTTAAGGACTTTATATCGCAGGAGACAGCTGTTTCAGTGATGTGATTAACGAGTATAACTTGTATAACATGTTCGGCCTCTGTTTTATTGTACGACCGTCGTACGGTCACTGTGAGAAAATGAAAAAAAAACAAATTTTTTTCACATAAATCGGCAGTAAATGTGTTAAGGATTAAAAGAGTAAAAAAAAGAGAAGAACACGACGAGATAAAACGTAAAAGATATAAATGCTTTAGTATACAGATTTTTAAAACAATGATCCAGGAATCGAGAGACTTAAGATCACTGGTATCGGAGAATTAAAAATAGAAGGTCTGTTACGCGTGTACATTATAATACAAAGTATGTACTCTATTATTACGGCTTTATTAAGTCCATCACGCCTTACAATATGAAAGAGCTCGGCCGATTGTCTATAAAGAGACGTGTATGTAAGATCACGAACGATTCTTATTCAAAGGAAAAAATAAATAAATAAAAAAACCGCTCCTTGGTCGTTCGCGAGTGATTTCGGACGACGGTTCGTAAATTTTTTAGACTGCAGAATTTAGAAGACGGCGTAAACTGTATTCGATTCTTCTTGAGTAAGAATGATATATGAATATGCAAATGAGTATACATTTATGTCAACTTTACTGCACAAGAGAACATGTTTATCAGTTCTTTATACAAATGTATATGTATATCTGTATATATATACATAATTTTTAACGAAGATTACCAAAAAAAAGAATATGAGAAACGAAAGAATGAAATCTGAATATTCTTTTTTAGGAGATAACTAAGAACTTAAAAAAAGAAAGAATCATAGTGGTACTCTCCGTGAAAAAAAGATATTTGCCGAAAAGATATCACGTTGTTGAAACATCGCGTAAAATCTAGTCGGAAAATTGTTCTATCGGTAACCGTTACCCCTGAAGTGGGTTTTAAAATATCATTAACATATTTACGAAGATAATATCTTTTTTATAGTACAGCAATACATAAATATTGTTAAATTTGATTAATTCGATACTAAATGAGTAATCATCCCCCCGGTGATTTTAAAATAATTATCAACGATATCCGTTTCTGTTGATGATGAAATATAGAATCTTCGGTGTAGTTTATCCCGTGATTATGGTAAATCGCAATTCCAATCACAATTGCCATAACGTATAATTAAATACTTAATTAACAAGGAGAATATTTTTTCTATATAAAAGTTAAACAAAAAGTTACATCCGGACTGTAAAACATTTTGCACAAACGATGTTTGCTATAAATATTGCAACATTATTGACTACAATATTGCAAAATGGTTTTTTACGAATATATAGAGAGAGAGAAAAACAGTATTAAGTGATATCCAATTAGAACAACAAAGGTTGGTAAACATGTATAAATTTCATGTACTAATTTCTCCCCCTGTTCTATAATAATAATGATAATCGAAAAAATAAAAAAGATGTTTTTTCTTCTTTTATTCTAAGCCGTTTTACTGCAGTACTATTAGTTTTTACGACCAAAGAGAGGTAACATGAGAGTGGCTTGTTTATTTTTTGACCATGACATGATTTTGAAAGTGGAAAGTAATATTTAATAGTATGTGTGGTGCGAATTATTATACTGCAATCTTCTGCAAGACAGGAAACAAGTAACATTTGTTGAAAATATGTTAGAATTAATTCATTATTTTATGAATTGCTCCTATTTAACACATTTATCGTTTTCCGATGTAGAGAAAGAGAGAAAGAGAGCGAGCGAGCGAGAGAGAAAGAAAGAAAGAGAGAGAGAGAAAAAGATCATACACAGATTATTTATATAAGACAGTGTACAAGACGAACGATTCGAAATGTGGCGTATATGATGTTAAGTAACTTCTATATTCAGATTCTCTTCTGTAGGTTTCATTAAAGTGCATTTCTTGTATGTTACACAGTATTATGGTAGAAAATAAGAAAATAAATATTGCAATAGTATTTCCATTTGTATCTCTATTTCTTCCGCAATTCATTCTATTATCTTTATGTCCTCTTATCCAGACATTTATACCAGTGAGTTATTTTTCCTATTGACATGTTTCATTGTTACTTACTCATAAAATAAGAAACAATTGTGAATAAAAATCTCCAGTCGGTGTAAGAAGTACAAAAAAAAAACAGTATGGAATAACAGACTGTATATATCCGGCTTCGTTTGAATTTTCCCGCACTCGCACATGTGCGCAAGACGTATCGAGTTCAGTAACCCGAGAATAACAAGATTTAGATGCAAATCTACGTCGAAAGAAATCGAATAGAGACGTGTGATTAATTTTATTTTCGAATTCCTCGCCATTCTTCCACGTATCAACGGCGTGAAATGTTTAAAGTTACGGAACTTTTCTAACAAGATCCATATCCAACCTTTACTGACATTTTTCTTGCATGAGGTATAGCTATCATCGATTCACGACGAAGGTATACACGATTATTCCGAGTTTAGCGATTGCATCATGGAATGGCATCTTCGGGAATAGATGAACTATCCGAGCGGGCATCACGATTCATCTGTTAATGTCAAACGGGGAACGGGATGGGTGAGAGTTGCGCGGTTGTTGGTAATTCGAATCTTTACAATTGGCACGTCAACGCTCGGTGCATGTCAATTGGTAAATCGAGCCTTTTATCCGAGCGAATTGAGTCGAGATAACGTAGAATATCCGTGCGGGGCGGGTTTTACAGGTTAATCGTGATGAGCCGTCGGCTCTCGTCAGTCACTCTCGTCAGTTCTGGTCGTCGTGTGTGCAGTGTTTCACTATGACGTTAACAATGTTGTTCGATAGCGTTCGCCAGCGTTCGTATTATTATATTCATCTGGTCAGTGCGATGTTTTCCGAAATGTGAACGCGACAGCGAACAATCGCAGTTCGTGACGTTTCACTTGTGACGGAAATACCTACGCCCGGTTTTTCTGTATGTATATACATTTTTTCCTGTGCTGCGAATCCCAAACGATCGTGAATGTCAAGTGGCAATGGAATCGAATCGAAGGATCATGAGTTGACTTGGATTAAATGTCACTGAAGTTGAAGCATGAACGTCGCGGACGACGCCGACGGATCTTTGGATCCCCGTATACAGGTAATTTCTACGATTTGAAAATGTTAAGGTTGTATATTTCAAAGTCTGTACATTCCTTAGAGGTTATGTTTGTCGCTCATATAATGAGCGGTCGTAGTACCTAACACAGCCTGGTACCACGGTCTACTTTGCTTTCACTTATTTTCTTTTGTAAACAATAAGCCGCTGAGGATGAATTATTCATGGAAAAAATGTTATGAAGCTAAAAACAAACTGCGCAAATAATTTAATGCGTTTTCTCGAAATGACTTTCTTCGGATTATTTGTAAATCTAATCTTTCGTTGACGTTGACATTGACAATTAACACAATGATGTGCTTTGTCTTGCTTTATGCAGTATTCGATGAATTTCGTTTTAGTTCGTATATTCCATATCTCACAAACTATCAATTTTTATATCTTAGATTTTTGTATACAAATTTCATTAGTAAGTATTTTTAAAATATGTGTAAATTTCACTTTTAGATCGAGTTGGAGAATTTAAACAACGCAACAGATGATATAAACAAACTTGAGACTGAATTGGTTGTGAGTTTTATTATAAAACTTTTGTTCATAAATTTAAATAATTTTGTTGACATTCATGTTGTTGCTTTTTGCTTTTATTGTCAATTTAGGAAGCCCACACTGCTTTTAGACAGTTACTTTCAGAATCAACAAAACGTCTGAAGGAAATTACATATAAATTGGGATGTAGTTGTATAGAAAAAGCACGATGTTATTATGACGCTCTTGAAGAGGCACGTCAAGCCCGGGTAAGAAAATAAAATGATAAATTTCCGCTTGTTAACCTTACCAAAAATTTAGATTAATGAATTTATACTGGAAACAATATTTAGGTGAAGTGTCAACAGCAAGCACAGTTATTTCAAAGAGCTAGTGAAATTCATGCAGCAGCAAAAGAAACTGTAGCGTTAGCGGAAGCTAGGTTTATGTCGCATCAGCATGAGTGGAACTTTGACCAGGCATGGCAAGATATGCTAAATCATGCAACGATCAAAGTAAGCCATGATTAAGCTTTTTAACTGATGCGTTCTAAATTGAAATGTTGGGACGTATATTACACAATACATATTTTATTCAGGTTATGGATGCAGAAAATCAAAAGGCAGAATGTGCTAGGGAGCATCATCGACGCGCGATGTTGTTTCACGACGCCGAAAAACGATTACTACAATTGGAAGAGAAACATCGTCGTTCCATAATAAAAGCACGACCATATTTCGAAGTTAAGGCTCATTGTGATCAAATGTTAGCAACGCAAAAAGAAAGAGTCGAATGTTTACAAAGAACCATTAAAGATGCAAAAAGAAACTACGCGACGAGTCTTCGTGCTTTAGAAGAAATCAGTAATCAGATCCATCAACAACGACGAGATAACGGTATCTTTCTTATTGAGAAATCTAATAGAATTTCAATACTGAGTTCTCCAGTACTGATTTCTATAATTTTATATTTTCAGATTTCGTAGCCAATGGACCCAGAGAACCTGGAGTTGGTGCTGAGCTAGTTAGTCCAGAAAAGAGTCCGAATTATGAGGTGGAATTTAATCAATTAAATAATAGTGGTAGAATGAATTCTCAACTTAACACAGACAGTCGACCAGAAAATTATGTTAGTAAAGTACATAAATAATTCGTGGTCATCAACATAATGTATTTCGATTGGAATTGTATTAATTACTCGCTTACTTCGTTACAGGAAACTTGCGAATGGAAAGATGATTCTGAACATCTTGGAAAAAGATCGGTAGATGGCAGTGAAGCCACGTCTTCTCAATGGGAGTTAGAGTTACAAGTTAGCATGGAAAATCTGAATAATTTATCCCTTGATAAATCTGCATACGGTAACGATCACGAGAACTTAAGATCGTCTGAGCTGCGTCACTACGATGAAGAAATCAATGCTATGCAAGAGAAATCAAGTGCTAATTTTATGCAAAGTAAAGAATTCCCTGGGCATAATTTAAATCGATTGAACAAATCGCCGATGGATTTCCAAGTTTCAAAAGCATCATTGGACGGTACATCCTTGATGTCACATATCCAAGGATTACGTGCAACGAAAACGAACACAGCTAATTCACAGGACTCAAACAGACCGAGAGGTGCTTTGAGAAACTACGAGTCAAAGTCCTTGAATAGCAGTCCTATAAATATGAATGCTTCCAATATTGATGGATCAAAGTTTGCTGAGAAACCAGAAGGTCAAGTCGCAGCAAGATATTATGTGCCAAATAAAATCTTAAACGTTGGCTATAGTAATAAGAAGTCTCACAGTAACAGTGATATTAACTTGTCTTGGAATCTCGATATTAGTCCAGTAGAAAGATATCAGAATTCGAACGATGGTAGTATTACAACTAATGACATTGTAGACAATAAGACTGACAAACAGGGCATAAATTCGCCATGTACAAAAGAATCATACATTACGGAGGAAACATCTGAGGATAACGCGAGTGATCGCGAAAATGCCGCTAGTTCCCGATCGCGAAAAGAAGAAACACTGCTGAAGAAACGGCCTAAATCTAATATTTTCCAAGTCGTGTCTCATAGTGCCAGTTCGTCGCCTGTTAAATTAAAAAGTTCAGTGACTCTGCCAAACGCAAGATCATTAGATAAAACGGTAACCAACGATCCTAATACAAGTAAAACGTCTAGCACTAAAGAGCTACCGCTCCTATCGCTTTTTGAGAAAACGAATTCATTGTCGAGCAGCAAAGGTAAGAGTAGTAGTATGATTAATTTAGATGACAAACAAAACTTAATGCTACTATTGGATCACTCTCACTTGAATGACATACAAACCGTAAGTGCAGAGAGATTAGCGAATGCGCGAGATAAATTATTCCCTAAAGTTCCAAGGTAAAAGAGTTTTATTAAAGACGATTTAAAATAAAATTTTAAGAACACATATATACATGTACATATATGTTGTGATCATTTTTGCTCGATGTGTTAAATACTTGCAAATTCATTTCTTACGTAAGAAATTTAAGTACAAACACAGATACTGTAGTACACTCCTTTAATTTAATTATCGTTTTTGTTTTCCGGCTTTCCAAAAAGAAAAGAACACTTCAAAGTAACAGTTTTAGATAGTTTATATCAAAGTCTAGTTATCTTTCATTATATCATTTATAGTACAAGCTTGTGGTATTCTCTGCAAAAAGCGTGCGTGAATGTCGTGTGTATGTCCGTCTGTATGTGTGTGCGCGCGCATGGTTGTAGGGCAAACGTTTTGTTTATTATATACTTTTGTACGATTGGGTGAAATTGTCCTAATAAAAATACAAATATGATCGTAAAGAGATGATGTAATACACACAAAGGTATTTCAGTCCTTATGGCAAATATTTCCGTTACAGTGCTAACATTGTCATCTACGTGTATTAGTCCTATTATATCGAACGAAGGAACTCATTAGCTGAACCAATGTATCCTATTTTACCTGTGTCTGTACAAATTAGAATTTTGTACCGCCGTATTGACGTTTTTATACCTATACTAAACAAGAATTATGTTCACTCGTATGTAGCTGTACGACTTGTGTATAACGAGCGAATGCATTCTTATTGTTAGTATTAATTCGTCGGAAAATACATATATAGATATCACTATTAGCTGACTAAAAACTCATGAAAACTTTTTGATTACATTGTTTTAGTACAAATATAATTTGAACGATTAATAAAACATAATTAAAGAGATTTAATATATGTTAGTTCTCTTAATTTTCGTATACTCATCGCAAAATTGTTATATTTTTTGTATTTTCGCACACAACGCTAAAGTGACAGACAAGTGACATATGTTTTTTGTCAACTATTCTTCTGATAACATTTTAATTGAAAATAGCAATTATAATGGAAAGGGCGAGAGTGTGAGAGAGAGATACTTGCTATAAATTTACAGATCATAGGTGTTCGTTATAATAAAAAATTTGATGAATGTGTTGATTGTTACGCCGATTTCCGTAGACCAGCCAGTTACGCTTAAATTGGCTGGCAAATTGACGTGTAGATTGTACATATTACTATTCGATAAATAAAATGATCGCAGTTTATCGGGTTACTTGCACAAGCCTAGCAAAGACAGTTTCAAGCAATCTATTAGACCTCGAAAATATAAAAATGCCAACTTGTTATAGTTTTGAGTAGTCAATAACACAATGACACGTATTCTAGATTTTGTTTAAACGACAGATAGCATGTGTCATACATTTACATTGCGAGGACTTGATGCAACTGTCTTTATTGCACAAAATGTAAATCTTCTGTGCTTGTAAAAACAGACTTTTTTTTCCATCTTACACTTATCCGTGTTTTCTGATTAAAAACGTTTTTAAATACAGTAAAATTTATCGTTTATCGAACATAGAGAAAGTTTCAAATACGAAAGCTGCTACTAAAAATATGCGCATGTGTCTTCGAAGTACCGTTAGTGATATTTAAAAAAAGTGGAAAGATATTACATTTCGCCTATTTACAAATATGCGAATAACACTACGATTTCTCTAATACTTAACCCGGACCTAATGGACAGCCATTCAATAAATCTTTATAAATTTATGCTTACGCCCTAACTAACGAAGAAATCTTTTTTCTTATATGCTTTTACAAAGTAAAACTGAATAGCTCGAATGTGTAGAAAATGTCAAGTGTTATCGGATTCCGTTAGGATTTCGTTGAGATTCGTTGCTCCCGTTAAAAAACAGATAAAAACCTGCGGTGCATAAACACACGACCGTGTTTACAGTCGTCGAGTAGTTCGGTGGAGAGACGTTTCCTAATTTCGTAATGTCCACTTGCATTCTCATTCAGTTGCCGTGTTTGTGATATATTGATTAAATTCAACATACAGACAACGACGACGACCGTGAACGCAGGTCTGAACAGTCGTTAGACGAAAGAAAAATCGTACCCTAATCGCAAAGTTTTGTAATGTTTACAGTTTTCTTATAATGTATAAGCCGAACAATAAATGCGTTTTTGAAGTTATGGACGATGTATGTAGAACGGTGATCTTCAAACATCTAACACATTCTGCAGTCGTACACTTTTTATTTTAATTGTTTTATCATCTTACTACTGTAAAGTATGAATATTACAATTTTTTTATAACAAAATGTTTATTGATAGTGTACCAAAGACGTCATAAAAATCAGAAATATAAATTTTTGTAGATAATTGAAAATCTTATGTAAATGTCGCGCGGAACCCATTTTGAACATCACTGATCGAGAATAACAATAATAAATTTAAGCACGTGTTGTTTGTCTCGAAACGTAACAAATGATTCACTCAGATTTTTGAAGTTTTGCAGATGATATGAAACCACAGACGACGTATAATAGTAGATATTTTCGTGTAACACTCCACATTCTCGTCTTATCGTTGGAATCCATATTAAATAGCTCGAACAACGTATATATACGTATATTCTGTGTGTACTAATGTCATTTCGCTCTTTTTGGCGGGAGAAGAATTAACAATTTTTGGAATTCGTGACATCAGTTCCAAGAACATTCTGCCACCTCCTGTAACCCCATTTCAAATTTTCGAGATTTCAGACTTTTCTTTTAAAAGAATATGATAGTACAGGAAGTTTGGGAATTTCCGGTAACTAATTCGCGTACAAAATCGGTCCATGATCTTAACTTTGAATACTTTTGGGGTAGTTTTTTTGGGGTGCATGTATATTCGTAGTACACGAGACTGTTTGCCCTGTCCATTCTTATACCTCGCTTGCGATAAAACGTTTAAAAATCGCTTAAATGCCTGATCGTATCGAAAAGTGCGAAAAGAGACGTTAAGATGGCTCCACGAATCTAATTCATAAATTGAAAGCCCCGAGACTTCCGGTGGACGAACATCAAAACTATTTTCGATTAAATTATAGCGGAAAAAAAGGAAAGCAAGAATTCTCGCCATATGACCGTTTAAAATAAAAAGTTCGTGTATCACACTCGTTGAAACAATTTGATCGAATCGAAAATTTCGCGTAGAATGGTTCGCTGGGTATTGCCGATACAAAATCTCGAGATCGAAGATAGGCTTGAAAAGTTTGACAAGAATCATTGCTGACGTATCGGTACATCGATGTGATATTCGGTAAGTATGAGATACTCGAAAAAAGAATCACAGTTCTCATGGAGACTCGACGGACGAATCAAGAAATCATTTAAAAACATCGTAAATCACCGTCCAATCTCCATGAGTGACATCCAACAGTCTGACGACCTAAATCTACTTCGCGGTTCTTTTACAATTTTATTATTGCCAGTAATAATGTCTTTATCTCACCGATGCGTAATAATAGTGGACTAAGATTCGTAGAAAATTGGTTTTAACGACACTGTCGAACTCTGGGATTCACGTTGCGTCGGATTTCTTTGATGATGTTGCATATCACGTTAAAAAACCGCCGAATGACGTGACTTTCCGTTGATATTAGGAAAAAATCTATCTCTAGCCGACGGATAACGTTACCGTCCTCGCATTCTGGGAACAGTCGCACCGAAGTAGTCTGATGACACGTGACAAGTGATCATTGGAGAGGTTATCGTCGAAAGTGATAAACAATCTGACCCGAGAATCCGCGAGGAAAAATGGAAAGGGTAAATCACCGAGCTAACAAAGCGAACAGCATCCCGATAGAGAATCAGAACGAGGCACGTGATCAACTATTCACGCGAGACGAAACGCCAGTTCGCGAACAAGTAGACTTCTCCTATTTTCGGACGGAAATCGTGCCGCCGTAAAAACATAAATTATTACATAGGATTCCCTTGCGTTTCAATTCCAGAGCACACCCTTTCGAACGATCGATTAATTTTAAAATTAACCCTTTAAGGACGTGTATTATAAACTGTTCGCGTTGAGCAGGAGTAGGAAAAGAAAAATAGTATATAATTTCAAATTAGATTTTATATATCACGTGTCGCTAAACCACACACACACGTCTTTAAAAAGATAAATAAATGCAATGAAATTAAATAATTGCTTAATCGATCGTTCCTATACTTCAAGGTATCAAAATTGAATCAGACCGTAGGAATTTCGGTCTCGCGGAGATACGGTGGGGGGATAAAAAAAAGATCCAAACGATCGATATGTGTATCAAATTTATTATCGTTAACGTTTAATAATAGCACGAAAAAGTTCTTTCAGTCGCAGGCTGCCGATTATCAGCACACGAGAGAAAAAAAATCGAGCGACGAAAGAAGAATACAAAGCAAAAAACATTTCGCGATTGGTACTGGTAGAGAGGACGGTGACGAGGAAGAGGAAGACGAGGAAGGGGAAGAAAGGGACAAAGAAGGAAGCGAAGGAACGTTGACACCGCGAATGGCCGCGGTGCTCGGATTGTGCGCCATTTGTCACCTTACTCTTAATTCCATCAATTCTGGTCAACAAAATGTTGCCTGCTCTAAAGGGCATGCCCTATGCCATCGTTGCATTCAGCGCTACGCGATGCAATCAGGTCAATCAAGAGCCAGCCTTAATTAGAAATCATTTTTTATCATTTCCCAATTATTGCATTTTTCACGAATCGTTTAATTGTGACGCGATAAATATATTGATTTCAATGAAAATTAGATCGAATATAATTCGTATATTTTGTGTACTTAGAATTCTTCGATTCGATCTGACTCTAATTGATAACAGATTAGATAAGCAAAGTAATTGTCGAGGATGTTTTTGTTTAGTCTTTAAATCGCACTTGTGCAAAAGTAACGATTAGATAGAAGCTGATAGAAATTTGCATGGATAACTCGATGAAATGGGAAGATATAACGTGTAGTCCGTTATTACAGGTCCAGGTTGCATTCTGTGTCTCGCACAACTTCAACAATCGAACACAAGTTTCTCACGGGAGAGCAACAGCAGCTTGAATTCCATATACGTTACTACGAAAAGAACGCACGAGTTTCCGCAGCAACCGCAATACTATCATGCTAATTATCAACGCATGCCGTCAAACACGGAGCAGTTGATTAAACCCTGGGCACAAAATTACCCACAAGGAAGGAAAAACGCAGAAAGATACGACATGAATTCTGAGATAAATTACTGTTACGGTCAAATTACAGATCAAAGTAAAGAAGACAATCCGAAAATCGATAGCAGGCAACCACAGCAGCGCAGTTACTATAGTTTAATTAAAAGGGAAAATCAAGATCCGCACATGTCGGAGGTGAAAATTAACGGACAAATTACTTTGGAATGTTCCCGCAGACCTATCCATTGTCCTCGCATCGATTGCGCGATAAATGTAGCCTTTTCAGCCTTGACCCATCATTTTCTTTTCGATCACCCGGAAGTACCTGTATTGAATGTCGACCCGGGCACTAAAAGTACCCTAATCGTGAGTTTCGGTGCCCTCTGCGCCGATTCGAGTCGATGCCTAGCTCTTCTATTAGTTTCCGGCAAACTCTCGTGAGTATAGCATACCAAATTATTTTGATACTGTTGCCACGTACTATTCAGTGGAATCTTTAATTATTTCCACCTTGATATGTATGTGCTACGAGGCGAGTAATTGGTACAGGAAATTCGGTTTAAAGTGACAAATGGGATTGGTATTTTTAATAATATCAATCCCAGGATTTCTCGGAAACCCTCTATTGGGCTCCAACTGTACCGAGTGGTGATTTTCGAACGTCGTACTAACATTCCAGTATATGTGCCAAAATTTCTGATCAGCCAGTACCATGAGGCCAGCTAAACGCGCTGAACTCTCTCGCTATATGTGTCTCATTATCTGCCTGTCTGTCCTCGCATAAATATCGTATTAGGACTCGGAAGTATTAATATCGTATATGAAATAAAATGAAAAGAGATATTTAATAATCCTGATAAATTTCCTTTGTCTATTAAAGGACTTAATGTAAATATAACCGACCGATGCGCGGTGTCTTTAATTTTAGATATGCTTTTCATTGGCATCGTAAGTATTCCGAAAATAAATGTATGGTAATCATGTTCGCAATGCTACGAATTTCTGCTATTTTCAATTGCGATGAGACGAATGGAAGATATTCGTTCATTACCGCGAAATTACAATGATAGTTTAATTCATATGTATTCTATAATTAGTCAGTATTTTGTTATACAACAAAATTCCACGTTAACCACAAATCTTTTGCAATAAGAGGTCCTGTCGCAAGAATGTTCAACGGCAACCAGATTAATCCGAAATACCGAAACCGTTTACCGTTACCGGTGTTAGCAGCAAGATTGCATTATACAGATCGATACACGTCCTGTAATAAAGTTAGCAATGACGAGGAGGGCTACCATGAAAAATACGTGATTATCGCGTGGGTCGCTGGCTTGGACGTCGGGAACACAACTGAGAGACTTAAATGTAGCATCCAGGTACACCGTCTAGAGCAACAGATTCTAATTACTCATTAAATCAAATAAAAATGTATTATTTCATAAATCAGGCAGTGGATAGTATCGACAGCGAGGGTTTACGTTCACTAACGTACACAGGTCCAGTAAACTCATTGAGATCAGCCCAACGTCCACGCGATATTTTCTCGAGTGGAGATTGTATAGTACTGCACGAAGGTCTTGTTAGTCACATTACATCCGATTGTACTAATCTGAATGTCAATGTTATTGTGCATTAAATGCAATCTCCAACGGAATGGAGAAATTGAGTTACATTATGTACCATTTTTCCTTGAGAAACGTTAATAAACGAAGGCTTAAAGATATAAGAATATTAGAGCCATTCTATATTCTCAAGGTATTCATTAATGTGTAACGCATAATATAGAAACACTATATTTGAATATATGTATAAAATGTAGGTATACAAAATTGTAATTTATATCATAAGCTGGTCATGGCAGGTGGACGGGCATATGCTTTCGGAATAAAACCATACTTGCGCGTTTTTGGGGCATAAGCCCATAACCATCCATCAACTGTTTGGTTTCCCAAATCCGCATATATCCAATCGGCTCGCCTCACAGATAAATCGTCCGGCGCCTGCGCCTTGTAGTCGTAAAGTACAACTAACTCTGTGCCAGTTGTCTCGTCTCGGAAGTCCCGTAAACCTTTTTGTTGCAATGGTTCATTGCCTGTAATATTGCCACTGCCCTTCCCTGCAGAACCAAAGATCATAGGTTTATTGAAACTGATGTGAATTGAAAATCGAAATTTTCATTATTAAAACATAAAAAACCAACCCAAACTATGTGTCTCTGTCGATGCTGTAGTCGTTGTTGTTGTTGTGGTAGCCGTTGTCGCGTATGAATGAAGTACATGTCCCGGATAGACAAATCCGGATGGCACAAACCCCTCATTCCCGTCGCAATGTCTAAGCACCCAGAACCAATCTGGATCATCTCTATTCAGTACAGTAACAAACTCACCCCTTTCTACACTAACGTCATTCTCATCCCTAGCCACAAATGTATAAAGTACAATGTATCTACCAGCTGATGGATCCTGAAATGGAAACATATTTTAAATATAACACTGAAGTTTTCTGTACACTTTAAGTACTTGTATTATTACCTTGAAGAATGGATGAACGTCTGGCTGAGAAGATATTGTTTGAATAGAATTTTGAGATTGTGTGATATTGGAACGGTTAACATTTACATCAGCTGTGGTTACATTACGAGCATAGCTCTCACAGTCTGATGCTGAACCTGTATCAGTCTGTTGTGCATCCACTGTTTGCGAACGAGTGGTACCAGAAAAATCACAATCAGTCTCATTAGATCTAGGAAGCTTTTTCTTCACATTATTCATAAGAGTGGCAAGCGTTAATTCTGCAAGTTGAGATGTATAGGGTGCACAGTAAGAATGTGGCACAAATCCTTCCATACGTGTATCAGCTGCTATTACGTACACCCAATCATTTTCTCTATACAGAACATTTACAACCTAAAACATAAAAGAAATAAAATAAAAAATCATATTTCAATGCCATTTATACACATTAAACAAAACTAACTGACCTGGCCTCGTTTAACTTGAAGCTCATCATCAACACAAGGTGTAAAGTCATGAACAATGACCATCTTACTATCCGGAGAAAGGCCATTTTCCTTTTCAATGCCTACTCTAACTAGAGTTTCAATACTAGCGCTTCCTGTTATACGTCCAGGAGGTAATGGTACCCTGGTTCCTAAACCAAGTCCTGTACCTCCTGCCCCGACGCAATCTTTTTCCAAATTAAAATTATGTACTCCAGCTGCATGAAGTAAAATTTTCGAATTATATTGACTAAACATGCCCTAATGTTACTGTTGTATATTATATCCGTATAAAACTGTTTATTGACATACTCCAAAATAAAAAAACGTTGTATTGTGATCGAAATACTTCGATAATATGAAATAAAGTATTTTAATACTTATGTAGTAATCACAAAATTTCAATGTCTTGTGAGTACACAAGTCCTCCAACATGGTACTCTCATAAATCGTCGCAGTGTACCGCGATCAGTCATATAATTTATAACACAGAAGCGTTTTATAGGATTCATTGCGAATAAAAATAACTGAAACGGTGATTATTAGGATAGACGTCAAGTGTATCGCTCATTCCAGCAATTTCCAAATTACTGGGAAGTCTGTATTCGAAGTCCGATGTATCGGGTATTTCCAGGACACTTAATTTAATAATCTTTAACAGACAGCCAGAATTATTTTACTTTAAAAAAAAGCAGACAATTTCTCGCCCACCCTCAATATTCCAATACTGACAAAATTCCCGATTTATCGAACGAGTGTCCCCAAATACATTAGTACAGCAAAAGTTCACGATATCGATCACGATCTACGCATACAACATATGTTTTGATCAACAAGAAACGAATAGAATTCGACGCCGCAAGTGTCTTTAAAACATCCGCACGCAACTGGCAGACCGGGTGGTGATACGAATAAACTCTACGTAACTTAAATACAGCTTTTTAACGCTGGTGCACGTATGTACACGAAGGAAGAGTGCATACGTTTCCGATCGGTTTAAATTTCACGGTGAAAAAAGAACGCGTTACATGACATCTCGTACTCACGTTTCTTCTTTTTTCCCCGCCGTATGCGCACCGGACACAAAAAAGCCATTCCGTTTTCTTGAAACCTGCCCTGCAATCACATCTCCAGGGTACGAATCGCTACCTGCCGGAACACTGCTGGGAGAAGATGTGGCGCACGGAGGATAAGTGCAGCAAGCATGCCAGAAGAGTTTTAACGAGAGACCTGTGTGTTCGACGAGCAGGTTTGACCGGGCCGACGGTCGTGTTCAACAGGACCTCTTTCTACACGAGAGATACGTACGCACCGGATCAACAACAATGAACTTTTGCGTGAGGAACTTAATCGGTGCCCCCCTCCCCCCACCCCCCAGGTCTCCTAAAGGATTCTCTGGACGAATGACGAAACTGGACTCCCGACACTTGTAGTCGTGGATTCAACAGGTAGACGGCGCTTTAGGAACAGACAACAGCAATTATACAGGTGAAATTAGGCCGATTATATTATAGTGCGAGCTCCCACGAAAATGTCATATTCGAAATGTCCTGTAGAAGTGACGTTTAAGTGGGACTTTCGTGAAAAAGGATCGAAACGTTCGAACGTACACGTTGTTTTCTAAATTTTTTGCGGCTAACGGATTCGCCAAACAGGTATACTTTTATGGGTTTCGTATAATTTCGATGTATATACCGTCGATTTCTACGGCATGACGATTTCGACAGGCGAAAATGCGTGTACGAATGAAATAATCGAAATCAAGAGATATAGATGTATCGCAGGATCATAACCGATGTGGCAAGTAGGTTCTATTAAACTTCGTTCGATTGTTTATATTTTTACCGAAGTTATAGAAGTTTTGTACGGAAATAAATGTGATAAAATGTAGTTTGGTTATACTGAAAAAGATCGAGTTGCGAAGTAACGTAACTACTTGAAACTTGCCGAGGCAAATGTTTCAATTGTTCAGCACTGTAGTTCGTATCAGTATTGTAGTATTTTGTACGTGACTGATTTATTACAAAAGACTACGTACCTATTAGGGACAATCTTTTAAAACTGAATATTCAAATCGACATATGTAACAAAAGAAGTAGTTTCAAGATAAAAAAAACAATTGACGATGTAATTAAGTAAGGTGGATTTCGATGTTCTGTATGGCATTAACTTGTAAGTACATACATACAGCGAAACACTTATCAAGTCTACAACGACGCAATAATACAGAAATAAGAATGTCTTATTTGATCGAAACGTTGGTTTATTATTTCAATGAATATAAATGACGATACTAGTTTTGCCTATAACAGTTTCCCGCGTGAACATTTAACAATGAGTTTATTTTCTGGAAAATATTTGTATGTACAGTTATTCTATAATTGTGCCAAAGATTACTCAAACCGCTACTGGAACTACTTAATATTTTACCATTATGTGTTGATCCATGGGAATATAGAAATTCGTTCTACATATACAATTCGTATCGAACATACAGCGTTCAGAGAATTCAATGGAACGTAAAAGTGATTTTAAAAAATTGTATAATCGCTACATCATTCTAAATCGTATGTGTGTATTTTTTTGTTGTTTTCTTTCATTAATAATTGTATAATATTACTCGTAAGTTTATAACGCTATGCGAATACGATATTAAAGTATACGGGATCTTACATATCGTAACGGTTCCGATAATCAATGGTAAAACATTTTTCAAAACTCTTAATATCTACGAGGATTTAAAAGTGTCAGGAAAAGCTGTCTTCCATGTTTTTTTCATCTTTTTTTTCTCGTATTTTTCTCTTTTACGTTTGTAAGGTATACAAAATTCGAATGAGAGGTCAAACTTTGTACTTTCATATTGCACTTTGTTGTATTTAATGACACGCTCGATTCCTTATAGAATATGTTCTATGCAAATGTGTGAGACGCATTTATTTGTAAATCCGATACATTCTTTATTCGTGGAATATAAATAAGTGTATAATTTAAGAAAATAAACTATTGACAAGTGGGCCATAGGGAAGTTGAAGTCCGTTATCCCGTTTTTGCGTTTCTGAATCGCATTTAATGTACAATACATACCATATTATGTCCGGCAAATGCATATAAACCGTCCTCACGTTATCACTGGTCCACTATATAGCCAGCAGTTTCTGTTTACTGTTTATCCCCCCATTGATAAATTAAATTCACGATAGCGAATTCTTTCACAGATACTTCGTCTTCTTGTTATCTCTATATAATACATGACTAATAATTCTATTACGCGCACGTAGAAAAAAAAAGTATGAAGACGTTCAAACGATTTTTCAATCTTGAGATCGCGAGTTCCCTAATGGATTCCCAAGATCGATGGTAATTATTCCTAAATTCTTGAAAGAATACATCACAAATGAAACGTTGCACGAACACGTTATATTATGTATACGATTATCATCATCTACGTATGCCAAGTAATCGCAAGCAACCTCTATATGTATATGTGAAAAACAAGAAGAAAAAACCTATCTACACGTCGGAAGTTTGTTATAATGAAAAATTAACAGGATGCGTTGAATTGCCTTATCTTCTACTCAATAGTTTATTTTCTTGAGTGTCCGATTCGCGGGTATATATGTATGTATATATATATATATCCAAGGAAGAGCAGAGAATTGGAGAAACTCACTCAATTTTTATTCGAAATCTCAAAGTAACACGATCGGATATCCAATTATCGCGAGTATTATTCGTAGCGTGACGATAAAGTGGAAAAATCGTCGTACGATTCGGAATGAAAATTGAGCGAATTCGTTAAATGTTTGCTCTATTAATACACGCATGTATATGTACCAATGTAGATGATCGTACGGAGCTGCTTGCTCGCGACTCGTCTTTTGTTTTAAAAATTAGACTAAACATACAATAACAATAAAGATATTTTATTATTCATGAAACATTCGATAATATCATTTTCTTTTTTTTCATTTAATAACTCCGCCTCGGTTGAACGACAAATAACCGATTTGGCAGACGGTTTTTATTTAATTTTTATTCGAACGAAATGTACACGATTGCAACGCGTGTTCATGTTGTATCGTATATTAAAATTTTTCGTCTCTCCCCCCCCTCCCCTTTTTTTTAATAAAGTCAGGCATCGTATATTATGTATTTATTTGTAATGTATTTTCCATTTTCAACTTAAAATACATCACCCATTCGAAATTAAAATACATCTTTAGTCATGGCAGTTACACGATTCATTGAAACTTCGTTTTTTTTCTTCTTTTTTTTATACGCAGACCTCAAATATTATGTACCGAAAAAACCGAGCTGTGTATGCAATATTCATACATATACTATTTACGATAATATTCTAGATATCTATGATAAACTGAGAGTGTATGAAAAACATAGATTATTACAATTTTTGTTTACCTTAGGTGGGATGCTTATAATATTGTAACAATATAATGTAACATATGCATGTCTTATGTATATTGACCAAATGTTATATGGGACATAATAATGAATGTTATCTATTCTACATTGTCAATTACGTTCATACACCTTCAATTTCTCCCTCATTTTTTATTTTTTCCTTTAAACAGATTGCTTTGAAAATCTACCATCTCGCTTTCTTCTATATAAAAAGCGACGTGGCAATAATGAATAATGACGGTGAAAAATGGAAATTTCTTATGCCTTGTGCTCTGTATGCGATACAAGAATTACTGGCACTCTTGTTTATATTTATTTAATAAGAAACAAAAAAAGAAAAGGAAACGTATGTATGTCTGTGTGAATAAGAGATCTTCGAAGCAGTCTCGAAACATGTGTATATGTATACTCCAAATACACAAATGTATATTACTAATTGTTCTTTGCTACGTAATGCAAATATGTGTAAGATTTATATTGTATTCATAGTTTATTTCTAATATGTACCCGATACAGAAAACGATATTTTAGATAACGAGTATCTAAGAAAACTCAATACCTGGATGACTTTCTTGTATCTCGACTCTCATAAATATATATGTATATATATATAAATATGTTACAATTATATGTATAAAAAAGAAAGAGAGAAACAAACAATTTTCGTCGATATATCGTGATCGGTTGTCTGCAAAACAAAGTAGCGGCTTGGCAACTAAGTTCTCGAATGAATGACGCTCTAATTTTAATGATCGCCCGTCGGATTCTAAAGCGAATCCCGTGTTCGTTTTGTAGAAATTTCGCGCGTGTCGCGACGTAGACAGTAAATAAATAAGAGAAGAAAGTAAAAAATAAAATAGATAATGGAAGTATGCGATTGACATTACAATTTCAATGGTGTAAAATCGTAAGAATATGAAATTAGTACAGTTAGAAAAAAAAACAACAAAAATATGTCACATGTATGTACTATCGATATATGCATTTTCTGTGTCTATGGGTTTCTTTCCTTACTTGTACACTTGTCTAGCGTATGCATTTCGACATTATTTCTAAATTAGTGTTCGTCTCGCATCGGTGTTTCAAAAAAAAGTATCTCTTGTATTACAAACATTTGCATACAATAACAATATGAGCGGAAACGGAGCGGTGTTTTAACAAAGAACAGGATTAAGGCGGATATTCCAGAATTTCGTACTAATATTAAATTATTTGGTGTATGTAAAAAAAAAGAAAAAAAATTAAGCTTCGAAAGTATAAAATTATTCTTAACAAATCACATTTAAAAAAGTTTGTAACCCCCGGCGGGATTGAATTTCGTCCAGGCATATTAAATACAACTAAAGTAATATGTAGGTCCATAGAATATTTTCAAAATAAATATCAATGCATACCAAGAGTATAATAATTTCACGTAATTATCATTGTGTTACAGCACGTTTAAAAGCTATAACATCATTGACGTCCAAATGTCTCGAATTTCCGAAAGCAATAACAAAGAGTGTTAAGAATATAATAAACAAAGTTACTTCATTGATAAGTGTGTGTGTATATGATCGAGAATAGAATATCTAGACCGATTCAATCACTCTACCACGATTGTCTATGGTTTATTTTTTGTTTTGCTGAAATATATAAAATCCATTAATGATAATAACAAGAAAGACTTTCCTAAATCATCCAGTTTAGTGTAATCGATGTTGGAATTGATAACACAGAGGAGTTGTACCGTAATTTTGTGCCTTGTTTTTCTTGCACACTGGATAATTATGAGAAGAATGTTATAGGATTAGTATAACATCTTCGTTACACTAAAAAATAACCGTCGTTAATAAGGTACCTATGTATTTTAGGGGGATATACGATATTGCGGGAAGAAGAAACGAAAATACATGTGGTACACCCACGCACACTTTTAACAAAATATTCATCCCATTTTTATTCCAACGGTTCGCAGTATGATAAATCTACTGTTAAAATAGTAGAAGATAGTACCCTCGTATAAAATATCGCTGATAATAGCCGAAAAAAAATTTTTTAAATTGTTTTCTTTCACCGTATGTACGTTTTCTCTTGACTTGATTTAATATCACTCGAATAATAATTTTTTCTACTTTGACAATAATTACATTCAGATAATAATTGATTAATTCTATTTACAAATAAATTGATCCAGTCAAATTAATTTAATTCGCATTTAAAATTCTGTAAAAATAATGCAGACTAAAAACGATGATGAAAATTAATAATATTATGTATAGTACGAACTGCTGGAATACACCTAGGTTTATGCTTAGAGCGTTCCTAGTGTAACAATATAGCACCTAGAGGTTTTTTGTACTTTAGCAATATTTTGCATGATAATGTTATTAATATAAACATACATCTATGATGCCTGAATGTATTTACATTATGCGATCATGACTACAAAAGGTAAATGGAAAGCAATCTAATCTCTTATTTGCTGATCGATGTTTAATTGTAAAATTAAACATGGGACCATAAAAATCTTCACGAATCATGCATATTTAATATACATGTGAAGCTTATTTTAATATAACCATTAAATATATTATTGGCATGGTAAATTTTGTTTAACCTATTCCTCCATTTTCCATATATTACAGTATCTACATTCGATTTTAATTAAAAACCGACAATAAAAGTATAGTTACAATAAAAATTCCAAATTAACTGTTATAACGTTAAAGGCTCTTTGCATATCACATAACCTAGACAGTTTTTATTCGTTTAGAATTGTAACATTATTATTATTATTATTAATATTATTATTAATATTATTATTATTATTATACCTAATACTAAATTCAGTGCACGCTTATCTGGCCAAAAGATGAGCGTCGCGAAAATTGCTGAGCAGTTTTGTATTAAATAATTAAAAAAATCCTAATCACTGATTCTTATTCTTTACTAACTGTCGGAACAGCAGGTTCAGACTCTTTATTGTTCAAAGGTTTTATGGCTTCAGTTTCCTCGCTACCTTCGGTGCTATCTGCTGCACTCGCATTTGCAATCGTTTCCTCTTTCTTGTCACTGTCACTAGACGATCGTAATTGTTGCATTTGCAACTGGTTACGTAGTCGAGCTATTTCACGCGAGTCGGACCGTCGATGACGCCTTAATTGTGCATTTTCGGAAACCACACGACGCGCTAATTCCAAAACATCTTGTGGTACTTCTAATGCCATTAATCTTTCTTCCAAATCAATTGCGGCCGCCCCTTCCGAATCGGAGTCACTTTCCGGCGAAGAAGTCCCAACTTCGGCAGTAGGCGGTTCTATGCTTACTGTGGAAGATGTCACCGCCGCGCTACTCTCTTCCTCCTCACCAGCCGTTTCGCTTTTATCCTTCTGCGGCAAATCCTTTTGATTGCTTCCAGATGAATATGAAAGAAATGCAGGGTAATTGCTGGCACCGGAACCTGAACTAGGAGATGTTTTTTCAAGTTTTACACTGACTGACGACGAATGTTCCTGCTTTTCGATTGGACTTGTAGAGTGATTATTGTGACGTCGATGCTCGTGATGATGTCTTCGATGATGATGAGCAGAAGGTGGAGGTATTGCAGGTATCGAAGGTGCAGGTATAGGTGCCAAAGCTACATTTGGTTGAAAATGTGGCTCGAAACGTTCACATTCAGAGAGTGGAACAACTCGTTCTGGATGTTGTAATACAGGTGGACCTCGGCTAAGGTATGCAGGCACCAATGGTGAACTGCTCATAGAAAATTATATATGTATTACATACTTTTAGAACATATATATATTCCTGTCATTTTAAAACTGTTTTTAGATTCTATGCCTACCTGTCTCTGTGCTTGCAAGTACTTGTAGCATTCCAAGGTCTAAAAGCAGATGCCCCTCTAGCTGCTAATTCAAAGACCGCCCATTGCATTTGTAGATATGGATCTGTTGCACTAGCTACTTGTGATACAGGATGGTACATGCTTAATCCATTTCCATTATATATTCCTGGACAATCGTCTCTCCCTACATCTTTTTTTAACCGCTTTGCTAGCTTCTCAGATTCATGCCGCAACTGAAATAGTAGTATTTATTTTACCTTTTCAGTTTGTCATCTTTGTTTGAAATTAATAAGTCTATTTAATTGTTTGTTATAGTTTCACTAAAAAAAATTTTTAAACCAAATATCTTATCCAAGATAATATAAATGACAATACCTCTAATTTCCGTTTGGAGTTCAAGACAAGGTGTTTGTCCTTTAATTCACGAAAAAGTGTGAGTGATTTGTTGTAATGTTGTTGATCTCGTGACAGTAGCAAATATGATCGCCAATTTGCAGAGTCAAAGCCCCAATGGCAGGTACGATTTTCAAGAGATCTATGGGCATGTCTGACAAAGCGTTGAGGTGAAAACTGGCAACCACATTCGAGACATTCGATGCATACCGATTCATCAGACTCAAATAAATCAGCATCAAAAATGCCTTTGCATTTTCCAAAACATTCATGATACACTTTGAATTTAATGACAGATTCTTCTTCGTTATCATTCTTACTACACACTTTTTTGTCAATACCATCTTGATTTTGTCCAACTTGAGGTGGATCACACGGTTCTGTCCTTAAAAGCAAAGCACTGACAAGTCTTTCAGCATCCGTTTGCGTTATAAGGCCACAAGAAGGAGCGTTACGTGGCAATATTCCTGAGAGCTTGAGTTCTTCCAGTTGATCTCGCGTACATCGTGAGCAATAAATTTGCAGTTCGTCGCAAACTTGATTAATTTGCTGCAGAGAAAAGTCTTGCAGGACTGTGTTGAGAATTTGTGGTAAACATAACCTCCTTTCGCCACCGACGACGAAGCAAGATATCCTTTCGCCTTCCAAGATTGTCTCGCATCTTTCGGAACAACTTTGGTCAGGTGCGGTTAAGATAGGTATTTGAAACTCTAATTCCCTCTTTTCACATACGTTTTTTAAGCGCTCCAACTGCGGATCCTCATCCGAATCTTCGAGCGGTTGGTCCGTTCTCCGTACTTTACACGGTATAACAGCCGTAACCGGCAGATTGTTGTCTTTTTCTATATCCTTCGTAGAGACCTGCTCTGATGCTGAATCAATGACACAATTACTCGATCGACTCGGAGGAGAGTAACAAGGCGCTTGTTCTTGGAGCAAACCCTTACAGTCCATACCCAGCAGGGCCGAACTCGGACCCTGTAAGCTTTTCACAGCGGATAGCTGATATGTCTTCAAAACGGTCTTCAGTTGCGGGCTGTATGACTGACTGTTTGTATTGCCGGGTAATAGTGTCTCCATTATTCGTGCCGTAAATTAAAAATATTTCGAGAATAGATACCGGAGCTCGCCTCACTGTTATATGTATGATATTTTTCTTTTTATTATTTCGAGACAGCTCGAGATGGGTACACACCACTCTATTATTATAGGTACTTCGTCCGATCTGTGTAACTTAGGCGTATCTACACGCCTACAACATAGAAAAACCTACACGCGTTCACTTCGCGGCACTTGACTCAGCGTATCGTTCCTTTGGGTTCACGTTTAATGATTACAAAGAAAAATAGCACCAGCAAGCGGCGGTACGGACTGTCCATCTCAGCAGACGATATGCCTCTTACATCCCGTCGCCCCGTTGCCTCTCCTTTGGCACACGAGACGAGTACACGCTTAACCCGTTCGTGTGTCCTTCCCTAAGTCTGCCCCCCTTGTCGTAACATTACATTCGACGCAACGGTCCGGCTACCGCAATCCACGATCCAACGCAACGTCGCTTCCATACACATGATAATTCGCTCACGCACGTACTCGCCTGAGTGAACGTACACGGAGATAGACCGAAACGACGTAGCCACTCTTACTGGCGTGAGCCAAACTTTTCATCCGAATCTTTCGTTCTTCTCGATCTCCGAATGTCTGCCCGCGTTCCCGTATTCTATGGAATTTCGTCGATTAGCACTTTTAAGAAACACAATTTGTCGCGCATCGTTCAATCGTCAAGAATACAGGCCGGTGATCCGTGGGCTGGGCCATAACTTTATCGCAACTAAAGCAACAGCAGCAGCAGCAGTCGCTAACAAAACGATACATGTCTTCCTCTGCCCCTGTATCATTCGTTAACACGATTCTCATATTTCTCCCGTCTCTCATCGTATCACTGGAACGAATCCTTTTCTCAAATGATGCATATCCATTGTTTTGCGGATTTCGTTATCTCCGTCCGCCGTTTTCACCGTCACGACCGGGAGGATCGCCACCTTTAATACTATCGTTGCCGCCGTCGCCACCAATGCTGCCGCGACCGCGACCGCTATCTCCACCGCCGCCACCGCCACCGCCGCTGCCGCCTCCGCTGCCGCCGCCACCTCCACCTCCACCACCACCACCACCACCACCACCACAACCACCACCGTAACCACTGCCGTCGCCACCGTCGCAACCGTCGTTCTTCTCACCAACGATGACCAAAGAGACAAAACTATTTATGTTGCTGCACGACCCACTACGGTAACTAGATCGACAATACGCTCCCGACTGACAGATATTATCACATCACTACCGCGAGCGGCATCGTCAGACGACCGAATTACTTGGTATGTTGAGACGGAATGGCGTATCGATCGCACACGCACTACTCACAATCAGAAACGAAGACAAACCACTCGCAAGGATACGCATATTTCTTATCGCGTCGCGAGGAGCCAATTCCAAGCGATGTGGAATCAAGTAGACCATCCACAGGCCAATGATCCACCGTCGATACGCGATGCTAATACGACCGAGCACCAGTGCGTGTACTCACGTTTCTCACGGCAAAAGGCGTTTCGTAGAGAACGACCGTGTACGTGTTATTTTTCTCTCTTTCTCTCACGCTCTTTCTCTCTCTCTCTCTCTCTCTCTCTCTCACTCTCTCTCTTCTTTTCTTCTGTCCCTTTCTTTTAGTATGCCTTTTTTCACTCACAGGAACGCTCTCCACCTCGTTCTTTCTTTCTCTTCTCGGACGTATATACGTGCGCACGTTACGCCCGTGCGCGCATGTAAACACGAGAGGATAGCAGCGCGGAGCCCTTGAGGAAGAAGCCGAGTACGCGTGTCATTGTGTGCTCTCGCTAGTGTGTATGTGTGCGTGCACACGTTCAACCAAACGAGATTGTGTGTGTGCGGAGCCGCGCCAGCGCGCCCATGTCCGCCTGGATGGTAAGGGATCACCGTAAACTCTACATGCCTGTCTCGATCCCCTTCGCCAGTATTGCGTCGTCATCCGTCGTTCGTCTCTCTGTATGTCTGTATCTGTATCCCTTTACCGCACCTCTCCTTCCATCGGCCTACGAGCCAAACGCGATGCGCGACGCTTGGCCTCCTACTGCGCACAGTGCCTGCTAACGTCGCCTGCCTGCTGCTCACCAGTTCTCTTCGTCCTCGTCTACTACATTTCATTCCTTCTATACCCATATACCCTATCGCACAGGTGTGGGAGACGTTTCGTTTAGATGTGTATATACGTCTACAAACCTGCCTAGACCACGCTCACCAACGAGCTCTACGCTCACTCACAAGAGTGATACGTGAACGACAAGTCTCTGGCTCTGTGTGTATGTGTGTGTGTGTGTGCGACGAACTCTACACAATCTATAGCGCGCGATGTCGTGGATGTCGGTCCGGTTGGCTGACGGCGGGCACGGCGGCGACGGTGGCGGCGGCCGAGCGTCTAGTCATGTGACCTTCCCGTCAAAATAGCCTGCGTACCCCCACGTACCCCGCAAACTCTACACTCGTGCATACACTTGCACGTGGACGCGTGTGACGCGTCTACAGCTACAGAATGCTCGAGTATGCCTGCAAGTTTAACATATGCGCCAGCGTGCATATCCTCGGCATTCTGTATTCATTGTCAGGGCCGATTTAACGTATCACTCGGATCATTGTTTTTTTTTTCAATTTCATTCTGGTCTTCGAAATGTCAACTTAGGTTTTCGTCTTTGTTGATTCCCTTACGTGTACTTGTCTTGTCGATGCGATAGGCTTGGACGGTTTAAGGAAATTACATCGAAGGAAAATTTCAGATTTTATGTAACCTTATAGTTTTCGTATATCACCTTTGGTATCGATTAGTGGTCACGCGGATTCTACTGTGAAGAATGTTAATGGTGAAAAAGATTCGGAAAAACAGAAACAATCGAAGAAGATTCATCATGTTTTCGTTGCAAGTTGTTTACAGAAACTGCGACTCTTAGACGAAAATATCAATCTTTACTATTTATAGTAAATAATGATTATTACTATTTACTGCACAGCTTTTTTTATAATTGCTGTACGGTTATCGAAGTTGTTGATTACCCCACAGATACATGCGCGAATGAAGCATATAAAGCTTACTTAAAAATTGTTATCAGTCATTCTACTTCCGAGCAATGCGAATCGCAATCTTAACAAAAAAGAACACATAGATAAAAATATAAGATTTATTGACATTATGGTTTGAAATTGTAATAATTTTTTATCATACTAGGTAGGTATATGCATATACATCGCGTATCATATAAATAATCTTAAGTTATTCGCTTTGAATAACTCGATTTATTCGTACAAAGAAAATCGTGTAAAAAATGAATAATTTGAATTGCTGGTATAAAGAAACATCATTGTTTCAAATGTAATATACATTCATTAGGTTCATTTCGGTTTTTTCTTCATTCTATGCTTCTCCTTCTTCTTCGAAACTTTTTTATGTTTCTTTTCATTTTCTTTCGAGACCTTTTTTTTCCTGCGTTCTTTTCGTCGACGTTTTTCCTTTACGGGTGCCTCTTTTGCCGAGGAGTCGGAGTCATCAGAACTCGACGAACTTGATGAAGAAGACGACGAGGATGACGATGAACTGGAACTGGACGAAGACGAGGACGCTTCGGAAACCGAAGGTTCCTCAGCGATTTCTGGTTCTACCGGAGGAACTATGACTGGTTTTGGATGAGATTTTAAATGTTCTCTTAAATCGTCTGTGAGCCCACCCAAACCGATAGAAGTAAAGAAATTTATAGCAAAACGCGTGTTTTTCGGATCATCCCTAGGAAAAAGTCCTGCAAATACTTCTTGTAATGTTACATCTTTAACTCTCTGATTCAGCTTAGAAAGTCCCATATATTCAGATAATTCTTGAAATAAAATCTTAATAAATATCCGATTAGAACTTGTTGTGTCTTCCTCGTTTAGTTTTATACAAGATAACACTTCCCATGAAATTGAATCAGTAAATAATAAGTGAGCAAAAAACTTTGATACATTACGTAACTTATTTGTGTCTAGACGATGTATGGTATCATACGAATCTCGAAAAATTTGTTCAAACGGTGTAACATACATCTTATTTATAGCACAAAATCGTCCGGCTAAAAGTCCAAAGAATTTTTCATATGTTCTCATTTCTGCACAACAATCTAGAAACATATGACACAACTCAATTTCTTGTCCAGGTTTCAGTTGCATTTTCATTAATTTATGTGCGCATTCTTCAAAATCAAGTGACGAATGTATTGTTAAATATATTGTCCTCCTTAAGGCTGTTAGATTTGTTTCTGTGTTATCTACAATCACATCTTCCTTTCCTTCTGCCATAGCAGTACTACTATCTTCATCAGAACTTTCTTCCTCGTCATCCTCTTCACTTTCTGACCCACTGACGTCTGAACCCAATATTTCTTTGCTCAATTGTTTGTATTTATCTTCATTGGCAAGATACTCTGGATCAAATTTAAAAACGTTTAATATATCTTGTGTGTCTGTTGCTTCATCTAACGTCACTAGATGAGTAAACTGATTTTCTTCTTCGACCAAGTCAAGTTCCTCAGGTACAGCTTCATGATCTTTGAATCCATCCTTTCGAATTTGAAACATAACTTCTATCATATACTGAACCCTTTTGTCCAGTTGTCCTTCATGTAATATGTTTCGTAACATTTCAAATATGGCTTCTATACCTTTTCTTGATACTTCTGTCAGTTTCATACCACACTCTTTCAAAAATGCAATAGCTACTTCAACAGAATCATCTGTTGGTGTTTCTACCAATAAAGTTAAAATTTCTAAGGCCAAAATTTCATGTGCTACTTTTTGATTCACTAAATGCCCTATGAAGGTTCCAGAAGATATGCATAATGGTTTATCATTTCTTCTAAATCCACGTTTAAACTGTATGACCAAACGTTTAAGTATTAATTCTCCAATATTAGGAAACTTTGAATTAAGAATTGCAGTCAATGCTGCATAAACAGGAGTGAAAGTTGGTGATGCTGCTTGAGCTTGAATGATGGACCGTGCCAATAAACCTCTGCCTCTAACAATGTTTTCTTTCAGAAGCTCCCGGGTTATTAGGCCAATGTTACTAGTATTTACTTTGTTGATGTGTCCATGTATAGATTTCTTAAGAGCTTCCCAAGCAATACGTTGGTAGGCTGCTCCTGACTTGTCTGTGATCTCTGCCTGCATCATACGCAACTTAGCAGGTGGAATATAAGCACCACCTGTTTTTGATGTTAATAAATCGACAGTTCTTTTCTGTCTCTCCATTGCTGCATCAGGAGCACTTGACCGTTCCTTCTCCATTCCTTTCTCTACAGATTTATCTTCATCCCTCCTTCTCCTATTTCGATAGTCTCTTGAATCTTGTTGCCGTTCAACACGGGAACGTATCCTAGGTTGAGACTCTTCTTCGGAGTCCCCGCTTCTTTTGTACTCATCATAGTATCTTCTATACTCCTCATTGTTTCTTTTATAGTCATCATTGTTTCGTTTATACTCATCACTATTTCGTTTGTAGTCGTCGCCATTTCTTTTGTAATCATCGTTGCCTCTGTTATTTCTGTCATTACGATGATGACGATCGCGTGAACGATCCCGTGAACGATGTCTATGCCGGTCATAGTCATCTCTGTCTCTCCTGGAATGCGATCTCTTCATTTTGTATCTGAAAATTAATAAAAAGAAATAATGACTTAAACATTTCAATCATTAATGTGTTTTTACATTATTCTAACTGTATTTAATGTTTGCAAACTTTTGTATATGATCCATAAACAACGTGTTTATTTTAAGTTATGAATTTTTATTTTCAGTACCGCGGTACTTTCACAGAAAATATTATCAATTGCAGAGTATTAATTTTACCTGGAAGTAGGTCGCTAAGTATACTGACGCTGTATTAACATTAGACTCAGTTTTTTGTACACAGTAACCTCGAAACACCTGATCACAAAGTGAGGTTAGAAATCTGGTATCAAAGTATCGATAGTTTTCGATAATCGACTCTCACTTCCCGTTCTATTGCGTTCTATCGACTTCGACTTGGCAAAATTGAGAAACACTTGTTAACAGCATATGATATACTGATGATATTCAAATATAATACAGAAATTTAGTAAAAATGATATTATTTAAATCATTGAGAATAAAGTAGGAAATTTTGCCTTACAAAGCAGGTACATTGAAGCGTTATTGGTCATAAATTACATTTCATGAAAGTCTAGTTGACCTCGGGTAATACCAGGTAATTCGAACTCAACTTCAAATAGCACTCAACTTAATGATATTCATTAAATAGTTGCAAGTAAATTCCTCCGTTGGGGACATAGGGAATAGGTGGAAAGATTAGGTAAAAAGGCGTGATTTACTAGTTCAATGATTTTGAATTAATTTCATATTACACCGCATAAGTAGCTGTGGATTCCATTCATGAATAGTGCTGTATATGTGCGTCATCTGATGGAAAACTTGTACACTTGTCACAATGATCCGTATCTAATAAACATGGCGACAGCCAAGTGACAACGCGTTTCGCTGTGTCGAGTATCTAACGATTTTGTATTTGTAATATCGTTATTTCTAGCTTATAATTTAAGTAGAGACGATTCCTGAGAATCTCGACATATCGTTCGTATTAAGAAACATTCCGCGTAACGGACAAGCTAGACCACTTTTAGAAAAAGTATTACGGTGAGTCAGGGGCTGAATATGTTCAATGTACTAAATACAGGATAGTTACAAATTTGGGCCTAGTTACGCGGGTAAATGATAGTTATACTTTCGATATGATTCAAAGATGATAGGGTTTCTATTCTTCTTGTCAGAATCAGGTTTAATACAGAAGATAAATAACAACACCGAAAGGATAGTCGTCTTAGTAGCATAACCAAATTCCTGTCATTATTTCCTGTCAATTTGTACGGCTTTTCGTAAAGTATTATTAAATCCAGTATATTACTAAAAAATACAATGATGTACGGTTACGACTGTGTTCCAATTTAATTCGATGAAAATCTGCAGAAATAGTATTAGCATTGTATATAAATATATAGCAGATAACTGTTGCATTTTTCATTTATGGTTTGTATTTGTGATGTTAAATGTTCTTTGGGCAGTTGTAACTTACACACGTTGTTGATTATAAATGTGAATTCAAATTATTCTTTAAGTTTACATTATTACTTTGTATACATCTCAATAATTAAATAGTATATTTCATCTTTTTCAGTGAAAAGGGACCATCTATATCGAAATAAGAATGCCTACACAGATGACAGACAATGATGACGTCAGAGTTAAAATTGTTTATAATGGGTAACGTGTATATCCTTACGTTTTATTTTTTAATATTAAATCAACATGTGTACGTTGAGCATTATGAAAACTCTATTATCCATCCTAAAACTTTATACATATTAATGTGCTACTCAAAACAATTTAAACATGTATAATATTACAACACTTGCTACAAAATTTTCTACTCCATGAGCTTGATAATGGAGTTTATTAGTGCTTACACATTTTCTTATTGATTACTGGTTATAGAGTGTCCCGCAATAACTTTATTGCCAGCAGGGAGACACTATTGGTTTGACAGTTCTTTATAAAATACTCTGTATACAAAGCAATTACAAATAACCAGCACGTTAGTCATATTTCCGAAATTTTACCTACCCATTATAACAATAAACACAAAATTCTCCATATTTTTAAATCCTCATTATTAGAATAATCTTTTGTACTGACATAAGTCGAGCAAATAAAACTATAATGATCAAAACATATAATATTAAGGAGTACATGTCCACTAGAGATACATAAGTTGATAATGTAGCAATTTTGAAACAATTTTTTTATTGCATTTACCTAATTTTCTACTAACACCTATTAACGATCGTTAATTGACTAATTATATAATCAGATAACTGATTTTTTTTAGCCTTTCAAAACGATCTTATATAATAGTATCTTATATCATTTCCGATTTTGATTGAAATACAATTTCCTCTTAACAATACCATCTTTTTAAATATTAAATCGCGAAGTTTGGAGATGTATTAACGTATTTCAGCTACCGGCACCGGTAATTACCAGTCGTGTGTGTTAGGTAGTAAGTGCTTCTACAGAGCAACAGAATTTATGCTAATACGTGTGCACGATAGATACGCCGATATTAGTAAAATTACGTGCATACAGTTTCAGCATAAACAGGGTTAAAATACAGTGTCTATATAGACAGAGAACCTTCGGACTAAAACTTGGACATTACTTTGTTATATAATTTTATTTGAATCAATGTTCCGCGGCATTAAACTGCAATTATATTGAAGTAAATGAAACGTATTTAAAATATCAATTACATTTACACATATCCAATCGAGAAATATTCCCGCGTGTATATGAAGATTTTAATCGAGTATGCTGTAACGAAATTACGTTCAGGGGAGGCTTAATTATTGAATTATTGAATTATTGATTTTTAGTAAAGTGTGTTTACTCGTGCGGAAGGTACACAGCGACATTGCTTTATTTACGCTTAATTTCGATCATTTCTCTTCGCCAGAAAATATTTTCCACGCTTAATTAAAATTAATTCCGTTTTATATTATCCTCACCTTTAACAAATTCGAATATATCGCAGTGTCGTACAAATTTTTATCACACCCCGCCTTATCTTGTGATATGAACAATTTGTAAAAAGCGAGAGGAAAAAGAATCATGAGAGTTTGTTTGATATCAGGGAGGTGCAGATCATGTATATCACTGCCGGAATTTCGGTGGACACGTTACGGGAGGAGATGCGCACGATATGCGGATTTGGTGCTGCGGGACCAGGCTCAGGGCCGGACCAATTTACAATGAAATGGGTCGACGACGAGGGAGATCCGTGCAGGATTGCTTCTCAGCAAGAACTAGATGAGGCACTGCGGTTGTATGAACTAGAAAAGGATACCGAGATAACTATACACGGTCAGTATCCATTATCGAGATATATCAGCATTACGACATATATATTTCTCTTTCATTTTTCACGAGCGATGTGTAGGTTTCGTATCTTTATTATTATGTGTACGTTCACTTACTAGGAACTTTAATGCATTTCAAACTGCGTTACGACCTCTGTCCTGAATAGTTAATGATATTTTTATTATAACGATTAGCTTCGTAATACGTTATTCGTTATTTGAGGCTGAACAGTCTATTCCCGGCGTTGCTGAGTAACGTAAAAATTCAGAATTGCGATAAAAATGAAAATTGTTTCGCGAAATTATTATTATGATCGTTAGGATGTGTTTTAATTATTACCGCATGAGCTTTTCAACTTTGAAGTTCTGATGAATTTAAAGAACAAAAGTGTGGGATTTTCGATGCTTCGAAAAGCAAGATATACATGCAAATCTTATAACGCCGCGGTTTAAACAATACGTAATATTTTAATGAAAAAGTATCTTTGTTCGTGAATATTCCGACACTTGAGAATGATGTGAAGCACCAATTACGTAATAAGTAAATTTCTGCATTCCTCGAGGGTTTAATTTCTATTGACACACGAAAGGAAGAAGAAAAATCAAGTAACTGCAACAAAAAACGGTGCGGCAAAATAGAATCGTGTAAGAACACAGATTTAACCGAACGGAAAAAAAGCTTTTCACCTGGCAAACAGTTTTGCATGATATTAAGTAACTTTTTTTACAACGTTTGGCTATTCGACAAAAAAATTATGTCATTATTTATATCTATAACACTTTTTTGCAACACTTGGGTTCAACGTGTCATCGGTGCGACACTCCCGTGTAAAAATATATCGCCGGAGAAAGTGTATAAGATCGCTGGTGACTTATATTTTCTAAATATATTTAAAAAATCGATAGAATGTATTGAAAATAACGTCGTCGCGGACACTGCGAGCTTGTTGAAATTTTCACGAGATTAACCTAACACGTGATGTTATTTTACATCGTTTTATTCGATGCAGTCATCGAAACGAGCTTACGGGTAACTCTATACGAGTATTCAAGTATACCTGCGGTCGCGCGTTCGGCGTTAAGTCGAATGTGTAGTCACAGAGGACTAATGAACCTCTTACGTATGTGTATACACGTACGTTACACGATCATTCAAACGCACCCTGCGATAACTGGAGCATCTAAAGATAATCGCGTCTCTCACTTTCACGCAACGAGGATACCGCCCATATACAAAACATGTGCGTAGTAAAAAAAAAGAAAAAAAAACGAGAAGTTTAAGCAAAGAAAAGAGAAACACGAACGTAAATAAATAAATATAGATTCAGGTAACGGCCGATACGTACGGAGAAATGAAAGAACGATAGGCACCGGGAACCGGGAATTGGAAAAATATGTGCGCACAGAGTAGACAGAGGTAAAATATGTGTAAAAGCGGGATAGCAAAGAGGGGGAGAAGAGAGAAATGAGAAGGAAAATGAGAGGAGACTCAAAGAAAACAGAACGACGTGTGAGGGGTGTAGGGAGGTAGACTGGGGTGGCTAAAGTGAAAAGTGGAAAAAGAAGGAGAGGGATGAAAATAAAAAAAAGAACAAAAAAGCACACACACACACACGGAATAAAAATGGAAGGGAAAGAAGAAGCGTGAGAAGGAGAAGAGAGGATTGGGTGGTTGTTAGAGAGAAATCGGTTCTACTTTCAGCGTGTGGCTGGTTGTAGTCCAGCGTTTGCGCATTTCGTAGAGGAAAGCGCGTCGGGCGGCGACGGCAGTTAACGGATCCCGCGGCGACAGTCGATATCCTCGCATGGACCGATAGCCACGCGTGTCTTTCCTTTTTTTGAGATAGACTCACGGGGATATATTCTTATCGTACATTCGGTAACAGAGAGAAAGGGTAACGGGGGAAGAGAATATAGAGGATGATCAATTCACGGAAAGAGGGTGGCTCGAAACCTAAGGGAAATTAGTGAGCATATATATATATATATATATTGCCGACGACGGCAAGTCCTTGAAGCAAACAACAACCCCCCCTGGACGTAGAACAGTCCTTTTCGATGGTCCGCGATTCATGTCGAGAGGTTGCGACATCGTCCCCTTAGCGATCGCCGTTGTCACTCATTCGCTTACCTCGGCGAAGAGTCGAGAGGTCGCAAAAGAGGCGGTAAACCGGCATCGATCGCGTTGATTCGTCGCATGCTCATCCGGGCTCCTGCAAGAGGTCGGCTACGGTAGAAGACAAAGATAGAGAGAGAGAGCGAGGGAGAGAGAGGGAGAGAAAGAGAGTAGTAGCTCGGGCGAAAGAGAAAGAAAGAGAGGAAGAGGAAGAGGAAGAAGGAAAGGGAGAAAGAGAGAACGAGAAAGACAGACAGAGAGAGAAGTTCATATCGTCGAGAGAGAGCGTGCGCACACGTACGGTGTTCGAAGGGAAGTGGGGAAAAGTTCGGAAAGGCATAAGAGGGGAGAGAAGGGTGATAGCGAGCGAAAGACGGGAGCCAGAGGTGTACGATCGTTGGTGGAGGATATTAGGTAGCCGGTATAGAGGAAGGTGAAGAGAGGCAAACACTAGTAAATTCGTAAACGATAATATGGCTTGGGGATACTGGAGCGCAACTTCTGTCAGCGATCGGGGTCGATCACCTCGTCGCGAGAAGGATAAACAACATCAGACCGCCTATCATCAGCAACAGCAGCAGCAGCAGCAGCAGCAGCAGCAACAACAGCATCATCATCAGCTTCATCAAAGTGACCCGGGGATAACGCAGGGGACAACGTATGGCGTACAGCAGGTACAGGGAGAACTCGGTATTGCCTCCGGTTCTACCTCTACCGGTGCCGCCGGTATCGCCCTGGAGGAACCACCCTGCAGTATGATGATACAGGGTGGTTCCTTCTATTCTTATTCCGCGGCTACGGCAGCTGCCGCGACTGCGGCTGTTGTTGCACGTAGAATCCCATCTGCCGTTGAGGGTGGACCCTCCACCTCGTCCACTGGCATTCAAGTTTTGCCGCGGGACCGCCCGATAAAGCCACGTACATACCCACCCTCCCCCGGTAGTGATTCCGCCGAGTACGAGCAACCGATCGGCGGTCTACGGGGCGATTGTTCACCACCTCATAACAGTCCCCGCGACGATATATTCGTACAAGCCGGATCCTCGTCGAGAATGAAACTCCTATGCGACGACGGTGCCGACGATTTGTCCGAGGCCGACCTCGACGAAGCTGCGGCGACGGAGATCATTTATGCGACAAGCAATCGTGGTATAGGGACTACAACGTGTCGTGTACACGGTCCGTGTAATCCACCGCCGGATCCTGCACCTTCCATGTCGTCTTTGTTAGACGATACTACAGGATCCTCGCAGTTTTGGTTCAACGATATTACCTGGGGTAGGTTTTCATACGATACGGCTAACACGTCGATTAGATTTGTTTTAGATCGATTGTTAATTTAGGACGCTTATTTTCTTTTTCGAGTAGAGTTTTCGAGTAGAATTTGCTAGTATATGTATGTATCTATGTATGTACGTATGGATATATGTGTGTATGTATGTATGTTTATGATGCTGATCGATTTAACCAAGTTTTAGTTATCTTTCGGATACTCTACGTTCACTTTACGCTAATATTTTACC
Source organism: Mimumesa dahlbomi (assembly GCA_917499265.3). Classification (NCBI taxonomy): domain Eukaryota; kingdom Metazoa; phylum Arthropoda; class Insecta; order Hymenoptera; family Crabronidae; genus Mimumesa; species Mimumesa dahlbomi. The sequence continues at coordinate 1,653,855 of OU824113.1, read as the reverse complement.
ATCACTTAAAGTGTTTAGATAAAATTGCGAAATATTGATCGCATAGGATACTTATATTTTTGCTGCAGTAATCTATTAGCGACTATATATTTCTCTAGTTATCACGTATGATTCCATCGTGATTCGGTCGTCTGGAACTTTTCAAACGCGCATCCGACTCTCACGTAACCATTGTTCTATTTCCAGATTGTTTAGAACTATTATGCACTGTTTAGCATCTTTGCATAACTAATGCCCTCCTCGTAGAACCGTTATTCTCATCGTCCCGTGTTACGCTTATTTTTAATAAGAGCAATCTTTTTTTTCTCTCTATCACCCGTTTAGTTGCGATCATTTATTTTAAACGCGAGCTTGGGTATTATTAGTCCGTTACTTGGAATAATTTTCAAACCGTATAAGAATCGCTTTGTAACGCGAAATATCAGATGTGTAGTTAAAATCAGATCCGCTTAAAATACGTACGTACGATGTATGCATTCGTGAATATCGATGTCTCGATCACGAGAATAACTTTGTCTCGTTTCGCTGGATGCGGTATAATTATACTCCCCCGTTGGAACACCGAAGGCTAATTATTAGAGCAATGTGGAGCATAGTAGGCGTGGTAGGTGATGTTTTAATAAAATATTCCTTAAGCACAAATGTGTCACAGCACAATTTTGCCTCGAATCAGTTACTCTGAGAAGATTGTCGCGTGACTAAATTACTGTTATTATAGACATACTCGTAATTCTTTTTATTATTACAAACAACGGTGCGTTATTAACACTGCTTTAATTACCGACGTTTCATTTAAACACACACACCGCACCTTCGTATCTAATACGAACATGTTTCGATGTTTCTTTTGTTTCTTTTAATTATATTACGCGATTGAAACACGGATGGCGAACGTAACACAAGAGATAATGATTATACAAGGAAAATTATTTCTTTCACGCGAATGGATGTGATGTGTGTGTGGGTGGGTGTGTTTTTTTTTGCGAATACATATGCAGCAACTTTGCGCAATATTTGCCATTTGCCTGCAGCAATGCAGTGGAATTGTGGCTGAAGGGATGCCACCATTGCCAAGGCAATATTTAATAACTTTATATGTACTTTGGAACCGTTCTGCTTTACATTTGAATAAGCGACGTCTATGCGCAATGCAACATACGGTGACGCGTCAATATTTTTATTCGATTTGTATCGTTCGGTACGAAAATTAATAATTTATTTAAATTGTATTTAATCACACGTCGGTTTCATATTTTCCAAAAAAAGCACACATATTCGTTCGTCATTTCCCATGGGATCACGATTTCCGCAGAATGTTATGCACCATTGCGACACACATTCCAAATGTGAGAAATGAGAGTGGAAGAATGTTTACTAATCCTTAAGGAACCTTGACGAGAAGAATACGAAAAAAAGAAAGAAAGAAGAAGAAGAAAAAAGAAATATAATAGCTCTATGGACAGAAGCACAAGGGCGTCATGTTTACTCAAAGAAAATACCAAAAAGCGGAAATGTTGTGCATATGAAAAATTGGAAGAACTTGACCTGCCAACTTGACATTTTCTTTACTTGCGAAGAGACAAACATTTCTCGTGTTTAATCAGTCGAGAAGCCGGCGAGTGAAATTATTAGAAGACACGTCAACGAACAGTAAGAAACAAGGAAAGCCTCCGAGCGAATGAAACAATCCATCAAAAAAATTGCTTCACAGTACGAAATTATTCGACACTCCCGCTTGATTTTAATCCACGATTTTTTTTTACTACGTGATTATCGAAAAATCAAATTATTCATCAATGTCACGGACAATTTTTAATTGACTCGTCGAACTGACGTTCCCGAACGACAGAAAAATCCAGTGTCTTCGTCTCGCCGTCGAAAAATTCGAACGAATTATGAAACAATACCGACACAATAGTGTGACACGCAGTACGGATGGGTGCGGTCTCATGTTCTATACATGGGTACTTACAGTTCAGTCGCTGGGCGTTTAATCACTCTGATTTCTTCGTTGCCACAGCGTAGACATAAGTTTCGTCGTGCAATAATCGCACAGTGTTTACAGCGTGTTAACAGCGGGATGTGATGCAATACTTTCCTTGGCGATCCTCTGAAAAATAGATCACGCGCATGGTACGTCATTCTGGTCCTGAGTGTATTCCACGGAGAATATCCGGCGCGCGGAACTGGATATTGCAACCATAAATTTCGTGCCGGGATGGATTTTTAGGGAAAGGAAAAATGACGCGAGAGTATCGCGACGACGATCATTATTAAGATATTACAGGTTGAAATATCGTATTGGACGTGAAACGGGGAAATCACTTCTCATATTTAGGCTTCTCCTGATTTTATTTATCTCTCTCTCTCTCTTTTTTTTCTCGTCAATACAAGAGAGAGAATGGAGACGAGTCGGTTGTCTGACGATTAAATGAATTTCAATGAAATCGGAAAAGGAAAATACCCGCGGAAGGTTTTTCTTCTTCACAGGTGAAATGTAACACAGCGTGCATTGAAAGTAATGTCGCACGTACCTACTGTGTCTACTGTGCCTTCGCCGATAAACGATAACACGATCGCTTCAATTGAATTCAATGTTATTCGTTATCTGACCGCGTTCTGTGATCAAGGCACAGAATAAAAGCAGCAGTGCAGGATATGCTTGACGGCCGCCGGCGACGACATTCAATCGGATCTTTCCCTTATTCTATCGAAAAGTAGATTATTATTATTATTGTTATTGTTATTATTATTAATACCAGTCGATAGTCGTGAGTACTATAATACATGGAAAATTATTGTACCATTTTAATCATCGCGACGACGAGGAATTTCTAGATTTTCTTATCGCATACTTTTTTTTTCTGGCGGTAATAATCTTATTACCAGATGATTGTCACGATGAAATGTTGTCAGACTATTTACCGGATCTATGTATGAAAGACGCGAGAAATATGACGGTATCGCGAGCCCCGTTGCTTACATCTTCTACGCTTTGTAATTAGTGTTCAGTACTCACCTTTACTTAGATCTCCAATCAAGAATTCTATTGTGTGAAATCCTATTCACGCGTTGTTCTTTCCGCCATCGGCCTTTCCATATCTAATCAACTTGCGACCAATGAGACGTACAATTTATCAGCTTAATCACAGTTGATATTGACCACCGAGTTTGGCTTCGCAATACACAAAACACATGCATGTGACTCGTTTTATTCACGGAGTAATTAAAAAATAAGTACTCGAACCATTGTAAGATATAGTGTGTGTCTTTTTTGTTACGGTAGAATCTCTAGAAACTACATATTATCTCTTATTAATCATGATCTAAATGGTGAGACGTTTATAAATCTTGTGATGAACATTCAAGTTCATACGCGTGAGCAATAATTACCTACGCAGTGTATTTGCATTTTCTGTGTGTGTTTTTTTTTCATTCGTAGTCTTTGTAGGCCGCCTGCAATTATATAATTGGTCTGACTTATTTCTTTCATTCTATCGGAATCAATCGACTGTGAAGACCGAGATCTGTATACAGTTCCCAGATATTTATTTATCGCCATGTAACAAAGTACAACAGAATTTTGTATTACTACTTGGCGACGGTTTTCCGTGAAATTTGTGTTGTTTGTAATAAATTCTCAACAGTAACGTTGTTGCCACACGTTCGACAGCAGTTCAGCGAATTGTCGGTATGTTTGTTGAAATTTTAACAGACCATAAAGAAGAAGTAGTAATTTCCATCGAGTCTTGGCATGACTCACGGATCTATTAAGGATGAAGTTACGCTGAATGTTTTGCCAATTTCTTCGAAAACGTGACCGGACTGTCGAATATTTAGATATGAACAATTATGTTTATCCGGCTGCATTTTTGTTCACGTACACGTTTGGTAAGTTCTCGTTTAAATGTGTATGTAATCGACCGAATAAAATGACAACGCCCGACGAAAGTCTCGATTGTATTGAAGAATATTGTAAAGATAGTGGCAACTTATTGGCCGCAGAATAACTTGTTCACATTATACGATACTTTTACATAGTATAAAATTACCAATAGGGATAAGAATGGACCGTAGAATAATTACTAAGAAAAATATCTGTTTTACATAGTTGAATATTCATGCGACAGTCTCTGTTGCCGTGAAGTTGAGACGTTTCTGTCGTAATAAATTGAGAAAGCTTAGTAACAAATGATAAATACACCGAGTCGTACATATCTGAAGATCTCGTATTTATCGGTAGTTGTATAAACCTTGCTACAGTTCATCGACTAAAAGATCTTTGAGTAAAGAGATGTTTAATAATTAAAAAAAATAAAACAAACAGCTATTGAACTTGATATTCTTTTGTTACAGTTTTTCCTAACGTGCCGCCAGCCCCTGGAATGCCCTGTCAGGGAGAAGACAGTGAGTTTTGCCGTAATTATAACTGTATTACATTAATTAATTTTTCTTTTTCGATATACATACATACTAGCCAGCGAGTTCTTGCTCGACGAGTGAAAGGAGACAAGATTTTTTATTTATTCTAGACACGTATAATAATAAAGTAGTCTGGCTAAAATAAATTACGTAAAGAATTGTTATATAGTGAATGTCTAACTAATGATTTAATCTATTCGAACATCGCTTTCGGCGATCATTTATCGCGTATGAATTCAGTCGAATTCGTATTTTATGTTTTTTCATGGATCATCGCCTTCTTAAGAAGTTTCGTTCAATTTCGTCATATGCATCAGCGATAATTAGTAATTTTAATTGATATTTAGAGATCAATGCTGGATATAGTAGTCTCACTATACTTTGCGCAGCTGAATCATGGCTATTTTCTCTGCTTCAAATATCGCGGGTTTACAATCTGACGATGTTTTTATCGTGTTTACGAAATTTTCTAGTTTGTACGCCTCGCCCTTGTCACTAATGTCCGATAGTTTTGACGGTTCGAAGTATGGACGAACTTGGGCCAATTGCGGTTCTACTGAAAATTTTACAGTGTGGTATTCCAACGGGACATATAAAGTCTTATTTATAGTTTCAAACTGAAATACGTCGATACACGTTGCGATCAAACATAAATTCCATCGTGACGAGTAGAAAACAACGCGTATTTGTCCTTATCGTATCTATGTACAAAGTTACAGTAGAAGCATGGTGAAAGTTTTACGTTTACAGTCTTCGAGGCGCGATACATGATATTTCTATCGGTTTCTTTACTTTAAAACTAAAACCAAAAAAAAAGAAAACAAAATAAAAATGAGTTATTCCAAAGAAGGCGAAGACATCAAGATATTGAAAATAACAAACGTCTCTCACGTTTTCGTGACATTTATGTTATTTCATTTTCCAAAGGAAGCATCTACAGACGCGGCGCACGTAGATGGAGGAAGCTGTACCGAGTGAATGGTCATATATTTCAAGCGAAACGTTTCAATCGGGTAAGCATCATTTCATTCAATTATTTTTCGATCTACCTCTCCTATTTGTTTTTGTCGGTACCTCTTTCTTTTTTTTTGTTTCGTTTCACCAACCAACCTTGACATAAATTTATTGTTTCTTTTCGATCACGCATGCGACACCATCGCCCGCATCACATTTCTTTCTTTCAGCAAAAAAAAAACAACATTCTACCTCTTTAACAGATATGATTATTATTTAACAAACATAACTTGCTGGCTAGTGAACGTCGACGATTATTGAGAATATTGACAGCCAAGATCGGACCTCTGGAGCACGATATTCGATCCTTCTTCGCTTGATAAACCTCCAGTTGACGCCCTTTCTGTACGCGAAAAGAGAGGATATATTGAAAAAAATCTTCCTGTTAACTTCCACAGCGGGCGTTCTGCGCGTTCTGCCAGGACCGGATCTGGGGCCTCGGACGGCAGGGGTTCAAGTGCATCCAATGCAAGTTACTCGTTCACAAAAAATGTCACAAGGTAGTACGCAAGCCATGCTTGAGCATACAACAGCAGCAGCAGCAGATGCCGAGCACGGAGTCGCAGACGATCGACAGGAACGGCGATCAACAACAGCTTGATTCCCTTCAATGCAGTCCAGCCGCACATCTCGAAGATGAAATCTCAGAGTCGCCGATCATCGAGGAGCATTCGCGCAATCGTAAGGATATTAAATCAATTCATTTGTCATTTTCTCCCTCGTGAATCGACCACGTGATGATCTAAGGTGTTTAAACTTTTCTATTTATTCGTATTACAAAAAGAATAATAATGATTTTTTTGATGATAGGAACCGGAAGCGAAGAAGGGGAGGAATTGCCGTTGGATGCGCTCAATGATGCAGATAATTCGAATGATATGCAGAGGCAGTATTCGTTGAACGATTTCGAATTGATTAGAGTGATCGGTCGTGGTTCCTACGCGAAAGTATTGATGGTAGAGCTGAAGCGTACAAAAAGGATTTACGCGATGAAAGTAATTAAGAAGGCATTAGTAACGGACGACGAAGATATCGATTGGGTGCAAACCGAGAAGCATGTCTTTGAAACAGCCTCGAATCATCCGTTCCTCGTTGGGCTTCACTCGTGTTTCCAAACGCCCTCTCGTCTATTTTTCGTGATCGAGTTCGTACGCGGCGGTGATCTAATGTTCCACATGCAAAGACAACGACGTCTTCCTGAAGAGCACGCTCGATTTTATGCGGCTGAGATCAGCCTCGCCTTAAACTTTTTGCACGAGAAAGGTAAGTTTCATTTTATTACATAATTAATCAATTGTGTCTCGATGAATAGATTTAACATACGTTTCTTTTCTCCAGGTATTATATACAGAGATTTAAAGCTAGACAACGTACTACTCGATCACGAGGGACACGTGAAATTAACCGACTACGGAATGTGTAAAGAAGGTGTCCGAGAGGGCGACACGACGGCCACGTTTTGTGGAACCCCGAATTACATCGCGCCTGAAATTCTACGGGGTGAAGACTACAGTTTCTCTGTAGATTGGTGGGCACTTGGAGTACTCCTTTATGAGATGCTTGCAGGTCGCAGTCCGTTCGACATCGCGGGAGCTTCGGAAAATCCCGATCAGAATACCGAAGATTATTTGTTCCAAGTTATCTTACAGAAGACTATTCGTATACCGAGGTCGTTATCAGTTAAGGCAGCTTCTGTGCTCAAAGGTTTCCTTTGTAAGGATCCTGCGGAAAGATTAGGTTGTGGAAAAAGGCCGACAGCCTTTCTTGACATTGTCGCTCATCCTTTCTTCAAGGCGATCGACTGGGAAATGGTGATAATCATTATTTGAAAACTGATTATACTATGTGTAATCTTTGTTACGAAGTTGACTTACGTTTTGTCTTACATTTGTAATCCTGTTTGTTTTGCAGTTGGAACAGAAACAAGTTACACCACCTTATCAGCCACGATTGGATTCTGATCGGGATTTAGCCAATTTCCCACCAGAATTTACAGACGAACCTGTTCACTTAACTCCGGATGATCCGTAAGTTTTCTAAACTTTCTAAACTATACGTTCACATTGTCTATCTGCTTTCTATAAATGACTTGAAACTATTATTTGGCACACTCAACAGGAGGGTAATTGACAAGATCGATCAGAGTGAATTCGAAGGCTTCGAGTATGTGAATCCGTTACTCATGTCGTTGGAAGACTGCGTGTGACAAGAGCCGCTTGTCATTGTGCCGCGTCACAATCAAGATCATCAGCAACAATTGCAGCAGTGTTACATGTACGAGTTGCAAGACAGACTTGCAAAGCTACGAATTGATCCCCTCTTGAACACCGGCTCAAGGAATCGAGGTTATCACAACAATGTTTTTGTAATGACGTACTCCCAAGAGAATGAGAACGACAATAATTATAACGAGTATCGGCTATCGCCACCTTTTCCATTCCGATACGAAAGTCCGATGTGCTCCCGTTCTCTGAGCATCACAGATGTTACATACGGCTCTAGCAATAATAACGAGATCATTAGCAACTACGACGAACATGACTACGACGACATGGAAGATGAAAGCCCTAGGAAAGGACTCTTGAAACAGATGTTTTGCCTTCCATTAAATTAAAGCCCTCGAGGACAAGGGCTTTGTTTAATATTATTAAGATTGCCTCTAATCGATAATTAATATAAATTTTGTAGGTTGCAAGAGATTTGAAGAAAGAAAAGAAAAACAAAAACCTGTAACGATGTTCAAGTTTGGAGAATCCTTATTAACTAAGTATTCGAAACAGAAAAAAAGAAACTATTTAATTCGCGACACGTATTATACGATTATGTTGAATATTCTTCTTTCATATGGTGCTGCAACTAAGCGTATTAATGGGTGACGTTATTTTCAGCGATTTTTAGACGGGAAATGAGCTAAAAATGAAAAACGTACCTGACTGCTTCAACTAATCTCGTAAAAAAAAAGATAATGTATCATTCCGTTATGCAGTCGTTCTATTGATATTTACATGCATTATACGAACTGCTATTTCGCTTGCATGAATGTATTCACTAAAACAAAACAATAGCGACAAAATATTTCTAACAAAACTAATATCTACTTAAGAAGGATATTGTATATTATATATAGGTTAGTTACACTTCAGAAGAACATAGCAAACGTAAGTATAATATTTCTAAGGAAACTAATTTTTCTTTTAAGTTTTACACATTTTCATCCGTTTATGTTTATCATCCAGTTATTAAAAGGAAAAGAATATGGAGAATGATTAATTATCGATGTATTGTTTTTATACAAACAACACAAATATACGATAAAATTAGGAAGCACTTTAAAAAAAAGAGAGAAACTAATGGTCACAATGTATCACATCGAAAGACCATAATCCACATCACACATTAGCAGCTACGAATTTTTCGAGCATATTTCTTTTTTATTATTCTCTTACAGATTTGTTATGTGCGTCAAAGAGGTGAAAACTATACAGTAAAGAATTTTGGTATACAATTTTCTTAAATATATGTATTTTCGTTAATTTTTAGTTTCACTATTCGCGACGATCCAGTATTTTTAGTTAAGAATTTTTAATTCTGTACAATCGACGAGTTTTAATTTAAGTTTAATACATTAGAAGTATTGCGCCCGAAAAGGCCGAAATTGCACAAAATTCTTTGCCCGTATTTTATAGAGTAGAATTTCATAGAGATAAACGAAGAAAATATTTTCTACTGAATTGCGTATTTCCAAATTTATATAAATTTTAGAAGCTGACTGTATTGTACGATATAGAAACATAACTAAAAAGTCTTCCACTGCCATATCTTTCTGTACTTATTGTGAGTTTTAAGAGATCGTTGTGTTACGATGACACTGATGGAATTTGATGAATGTTATTTTTATTCGTATAATTTCTTCGAAACATGAACATAGAAACAGTATTAAAGCTACGTTCCAGTGAAAACAAATCAATTTTGTGCAATTTGGCGATTCAAATTTCATGGAATTTCTTTTCGATAAAACCACCGGATACCAAAACTGTTTACTGCTAATAGTTGTTCGTTCCTGTGATTATTATAAATATAGAAAAAGTTAAAAAAACATTCTCAAATGAGAAAATATCTAGTTGTGAAGATTTAACGTGAATTTACAGTAAATGTGAAAGGAATTTAGTGTAAGAGCACACGTGAAATTAATGGTTAAAATATACCAAAACGTATTATATGTATAAACAATGTTATATCGAAAATTATTCGTAGTTTTCTTTGAATTCTGACATGCCAGATATGTATACTGTACTATGCAGAGTGAGACATTTCGATTCCGGTGAATTTCAATTATTCGCCGGCCAATTCAATCGAGAAACTTAAAATTCAGTAAAGCATTTAGGGGAAGAGGTACAAAATACATAATTTACTGTCTGAACAAAGACATAAGAATGTCGAAAGAGGAATTATCAATTCACCGTTGTCAATGATGATTAATTCCAAGACGAGGTATCATTTGCTTTTACTGTATTTAAAGTTTTGTTAATCCTTGCGAAATGCAAACGATCCAGCGATGCGTTAGAAATTTTCTAGACGACTTCTTCTGGTACATATTCTTCAAAAGAATGGAATACCAATGATTTAAGTGATTGCTCGTTCGAACTATTGTATGTGAACACCATAATGTGTGATGACCCGAAAAAACTTTATGCGACTGATACTGTTTTTTCCGTTAACGTTCATTTTGTACTTGTAAATATTATAAAAACTAAGATTACATTCCTTTTAAATTTTGTTTCTTACATTACCGTCATTCAGTTTCGAAGTGGTGAAGTTTATACGATGCGTGGTGTTTAAACAGGAACGTCGAAAACTATGGATATATTGTACGTCGACACATTTTAACAGATAGGTGTGTAACTGCGACAGCTCGAAGAATTGTAGCCAAAGGGGATTTAAATGTCCCGGCTTTAAAAGATGAAATATAACATGGGATTATGGTGATTCTACATTTTTCCTGGTATCACCCATAGATTTGTCAATTTGTATTCTATTCCAGAAGTTTCCGCCTATATGTAAAGTGTATTTGATGTACACATGTATCTTTTCAAAATACATTACTCTTGATTTTACGGATTTCGAAAAGACACCAACACAATAGTTTTTTCGTTACCATTTAAGAATCGTTTATAAGATTACACTAAAGTTTAATTCTAATTTATTATACACTACATCACATCACACACTTAGAATATTAAATAACACACAGTTTCGGAGGAATTTATTATTGAAAACAATTACAGAACTTTGATTTAATTGCACTTGACAATGCTTTTAAACACGTAATATTTATCTTTTACTATAATGATAATTAAATTGAATTAGAATTTCAACATTAAATTAAACCACATACTGTATAATAAATTCATTCGTTATTTAAATTAATTTATAAAAACCAATAACAATGTATTTCTTTGTCACAAGTAAAAACTACACATATCCATGACAATTCTTTGACAAATTATAAAGTTTCACCGATTTAATTTCATTTTACACTGTCATTTAATGTTATATGAAAGTTTTAGAACAATTTCGGTGATGCATAATGTTACAAAATATTTGTCTTTTTTTTTAATAAATTCATGCCATATGATTCTAAGTTTTACATACCTAAATAACGTGAACGAATTGACATGTACACTCTGACAAAATTTACGAAAAGCAGAAGAAGACGTCAATTTACATTCCTGTATTTTAATATTTCCGTCAAATTCATTTTTCCAGAATCTGTCAGTTGAAAAACAAATTATATCCACTAATTCAATTTAGTGCCTCGCCCTGTATACTAAATGTGTATATATTTATGCATGTAGATAATTTGAAACATTTGTTCGGTTACGCAGAGACAAATGTTCGAGTGTACTCAGAAGTCTACGCGAAGTAACGGAATTGTAATTACTTGTAATATACTGTAATTATTATTAAAATTTAGCAGCGTTATAATTTCGTTGCAACGTTGTTGCTGCATTAAGTCCTCGATATGAGAAATCATTGCTCATACTTTTGTTCGTTCTGACGATATATATTCCTTCGAATGTTTAAGTTTCATTATTGTTGACGAAGGTTTGAGAAGTTTTGTTGCTTTTTAGCATATCAGAAGCACGTTCCAAGTGGCAGTTCCGAAATATATATACTTAAAAAATATAATAATAAAAAATAGCTTTTGCTACAAATAAGGTAAAAAAAAATGAAACGATAAAGGTAAATTTATAGGACGAAACTTATGCGTTAGTTAAACATCGCAGCGTTAGACATGAACGATTTGTTAATGATATTTATGCATACAGAACGAAGTATATGATTTACGTACTGTTACTTAAAACTACTTGAATGTTGGAGTATCATTTATCATTCGTAGACTAACTGCAAATTTGTATTATAATGTGGTTGTTAATTTAAAACTACGATGTTCAAAGATGATCGGTGAAATAATTGCAATTTAATTGTTGTACAGTACAAGATCGTCAACAAAAAAAAATAGAACAAAATGAACGCTTATATCTTAGGATTTGTCACATAATATCGAAACGAGAACAGAAGTTTTTCGCAGTGCGTTTTATTTACAATGAAACATAAAGGAAAAGCCGTATATTATGATACACATGGTTTTTCTTTCATCTCTTATGGCAAAAAAGACGCACTAATTATCGATAAATACAGTTAGTAATGGCCTGATCATAAATTAATTGATGATCACGTATTTTAAATTGTATTGAAACGTTACTACGTACATTGCCGTTGATAGTATTTTTATAAAGTCTAACTTGCGTTTCATATAGAATTATTGATTACCTAACATATATCCTATATGAATAAATTTTAATAGTATTTTAAAACCTGCGTTGAACAAACTACAGTATTTCAGTAAACATGAACATGTGAATTTGTTTCTTGGGAATTCAAAATAAAATCACTTTACGTGCAACAAAGATTCTTCAACGTGTTAACAAAACCGTTATACCTCTATCACACTACAATCCCATTTACACTACTGTTCGTTTTTTTTTGGTTACAGAGAAGTATCTCGTTATTCTTGTACCACTTTCTTTCATAGCTTAGGATTGTTATGACTGTTACGGATACAGTGTTAATAACTCTAATATGGGCTCGAATATGAGTTGCACCGATGACTTTCCCCACATGAAATCGTAATGATTGAACGCTTTCATGGACACTTTATTATGATACACGACATTGATAAGTCTTTGCGTGAGAAGATCAATGTCCTGAAATAGAAATAATTCTTATTATTTGAACACGTACCACTAATTAATATTCTGACTATTGTTACGCGAAATGTTGATTCTTTGCCACCGTTTAAGAATCTATTAGTGTGCCCTAATACCTTTGGTGTCGCCAGCCAATCATTTTTGCTGCTAAAGAGTGCCATCGGTGCTGTTATCTTTTCCAATTCATACCGTGGCGGTATCGATGAATTATAAAACTTGTAATTCTTCTCGCTGATCAAGTAGTCGAATTCTCTGAAATTATCTAAAAGCATGAAAGTCATTAATTACTCTATTTTTCAATTTGCTTGTTCGTTACTTTACATTGAATTTACCTGGCGCTAAATATCCTTGGCCAAAGTGTACGAATTGTTTCCAGGATGCACCGGCGGGAACATGACCGATAATCACGGTTAAATTCGCCTAAGAAATTCATGAACTTACGAAACATTCTTCGAACTTTCACTTATAAATATTCATTCTCATTGTGCTAATTTGAATTTTATGATTTACGATTATATCCGCGCAAACTCGTCGGGAATAAGCAAAGAACTATCGTGCCCTTTTACTCACCGTGTTTAATTCCGCCGGGCTAAAACCAGCGACAAGAAACAAAATATTGCTGCAGAGAAACTGTGTCGACGCCACATCTTGGCAGAATAAATTCGATACGAACTTTCCCCAAGCAGAACGTGAACGAAATTCAGGATAACCGAAAGTTTCGCCGACCCACTGTAGTTATGAATAAATGATGCATGAATTAAAACAAAACAAATTGAAATTAAATCTGGAAAGAAATAATGTAATTCCACGTTTATTCGTATACGAATCAGATTTATTATCGTATACGAATAAATATAATTACCAAGAGTTTCATGAACGTTAAATATGTATACAGAATTTGAACGAGAGTCGAAGTGAGAGGTGTTTTAACAGAAATTTATGCGGAGATAATTTAAAAATCACATACTACACCCATGTACGAGAGTTTAGCAAGTTTTGTAACTGGTCCACGAATATTTCCGGTGAAAGCTGCAGGTGCAAGTCCGATCATTAAGGTGATTTTGGAATTGTAATTAGGCTTTTTCGATGCCATTACCAGAAACTGTGTCGTCCCCTGTGAGTGTGCGATATAACGAAGTTTCTTTTCTCCTGTTTTGTATAATACATAATCGATCATCGCTGGAAGATCGTAAATACCAAGTTCGTGGTAACTAAAACATCAGTCCTAAACACGTTAGAGATCATTCACTTAACTTCGAAAATTCGGATAAATCTTCTATACTATGCCTAAAATTCCAGAAGGATTTATCCTCCGGTGATTTCACACTATGATTCCTTGAATAAGCATTTCCCCTATTATTTCCAAGCCACACATCGTATCCCGCGTCGGCCAAAATGTATGCTAAAAAAAGAAGAGTACAACGAATTATCAATATTTGCACCTAACATTCCAATTATGCAATTTCTCGTTAAAATGTGTAACACCTAATCCTTTCTCTGGCCCCATAATAATCCAGTCGGCAGAACTACCCCCTAATCCGTGCTGCAATAGAATCGGTGTCCGCATACCAAATTTTATTCGATCGTTATTTCGACCGTGCGGAATCCGGTGAATTTCTAAATTATAGCCATCCTCTGTAAAAACTTGGTGAATTTCCATAGGATAGCCGTACTTTTTCGCTAACTCTGGCTGCACGGCAAAAACAATAAAAAGCAGAAATTTAATAATAAAAGAAAAATTGGAATTTCAATCGATTAATTATAAATTGTTAAATATATTTAATTAACTTTGTTGTTATTAATTCGTTTATATTTAAAGTCGACACATAAAAACGTTAAAATATGACTTACTGTCGTGAGTCCAATATCCGGATTGTCATCAGGTTTTTTAAGCGCGACCACAAATAGAGCATCGAGAATAATTAATAGTGTTACTTTGCGTAGTGGCAGCATGATGTTACCCATAGAACAAATCACCGAAAATAAAAGCTTCGGTGTTTTATAGATGGCAACCGCCTGGGAACGGGTGATAAAGTGCTTATGGTGTATATACAGTGGCGGATTAAGCGGTAAGCGGACTAAGCGGTCGCGTAGGGCCCCGGAAAAACAAAGGGCCCTGAGGATTTAAAATGTCTTTTCATTAGGGGTAAAAAAATTACTTTTTTTTGTCTATATCAAATAATTATATTTTGTTGTCCTAATATAATAATGATAATAGAATTTCACGAAAGATCCCAGGACTCTGTTATTATAACTAATATTATCCCTAAATTATCCCTTATCTAATGGATCGGAAGAGAGATGGTTTTTTATTTTTAATAATGTACAATATTATTTAATGAATATTACGAGCGAAGAAAGATTACATAACATAGCCATTCTATATATAGAGTAGGACATATTAAACCAAATTGACACTGCCAAAGTAATTGACGAATTTATAAGAAATAAAGCAATACAGAAATTCATGTAAAAATATAAATTTTTTTTAATAAATTTATTGAATGTGGTGTGGCATGAAATTTCGTATTACTCTTCTGTTTTATTATTAACTTAATGAGAATTTCCCTGAAACTTGTTTTTTCTAATTTGAGTTTTAGGGCCCCGAAAATTTTTCAGCTTGGGGCTCCCTCATGACTTGATTCACCATTGTATATACTTAATCTTTACTGCGTCCTCGACCCTTAACTAAATGTTACATTGCTTGGGAAATGGAAAGTACTCCGAGTACACCTTGCATACACAGTAGATGACATAAATAGATACAAACGTAGTACAAATATCTTTGTACCTAATTCGCAAAGATTACATCCCGTAAATTATGCACGTGACATTTTTGCCAGGCATTTTGTTTTCTAGGTTACAATCATTATTTCTATTGGAATAAAACAAATGTATTTTTCAAAATGACAGCTTCCTGAATTCGCTAGACATGTTACGAAGGATAATCTTCAAGTGTGTTTTTATTACATCAATTTCGGTCATTGTACTCTAGCATGTAATCTGTGTTCACAGCGAAATTTATAGCAAGTCTGCACAGCTACATTGTAAGTGAGGTGAAACATGTACGCGCAGAATTATGTGTCTCGATTCTTTCGAACATATTATTGGGTAACAAAGTGTGTGAACCCTCATTATCTCAAAGGATACTCTTCGACCCTTTTCCGTACGTTATGAAAGCTATCTGCGCAATGAGGTTGTTGTACGGAAAGCAAGGTCGATTACAACATTCGTTCGCTTTTAAGCGACAGTGATGCATAATAGCAGTACAATTCTACTAAATCGGTGACATCACAGATTACAGTATTTGTAAAAATACTAATGGCAGTTCATTGTGATGGTGTTTTAAAATGTTTACGAGACTCTTTTATCCACCGTTGTTTAACATAATCAGGATACGTTGACATCTGCGTTTCTGACATTTGGAATTCAAATACTTAAATTAGATTCGAAACCCGGCGCTGCAAGTGAAGAACGTAAAAGTAACTGCATCAAATAATGTGGTGTATTATTACGAGCGATACAGTCGGTATGCAAAGACGGTTTTAATGTATTTTAGATAAATGAATATCTATGTCGAAGCGTCTTTGAAAAACTAATTTTTATTAAAATACTCCGAAATATGTATAGTGAATAATTTGTCATACATAGTCAAATGTTTGTAAGTTTCGGAACCCTCCAGTAGTTGATTATGGGTGGTTTTTCGAATTTCTCATTCACTATCATTCACGATTTACGATGGCGGTCTCGTTAACGTCGTTCGACGCTGTTCGCAATGTAATGAAAATGATTTCACGAATATAAATGCGAGAATGTTATTTTTATCGACACGTTATTAGAATAGTGTAAAACATGGTGTCGATCATTATTCTTTGCATTCCGGTTGCCATTATAACGTTCTTTTATTGGAATAATATATTATGGTGCTACTTCTACAGTGTTCTTACCGTCTCCTGTTTTTTCCTCGGACCATTAGTAATTATGCTTATAAACATAGCTTTATCACCGAAACATCAAACTGGTACCGGCACGTTGAAAACAGTTGCCGAAATGGATGCTTTTCGTAATTTGTTAATGGTACGTCGCTATCGCAAGTCACTGATAAACAATACTTGTTGAATCATATCGAAACACTTGTTTGACAGGAGCAGTGTTGAAACGAAAACGCCTTATACTTTTTATTTTGATTACAATTATAAAAAACTATGCGAACGACATGTATTTTTAATACATTTTTAAGATTTTTAATAAATCTCGTTCGTGTTAAACATGTGTTTCAAAGGATTCAATAGTGTACTAACCAAATTAGCATATTCCATCTTATGCTATTTTACATATGCTATATTGTGTTACAATTGTAGAAAGGATATGTAGTTAAAGCTTCAAATACCAAAAAACACACACGCTATCCAATGGTTTTTACACGTTTGGTGGACGGCGCTCTGCAAAACTTGTTGGATTTAGTTTTCCAAGACTTTGTCGGCTTTTGGTTGAGCGAATTGGCTTTTGACTCTGAACAAATAATAGACAATATGAAGCAAGATATATGGGGAGCAATTCAAACTCTTCATAATCGCCTGTCACGAGTTGATCACACAAAATTAGTAGTTTGTAATATAGTTAACAGAGTTACTTTTCATTTTGAAAAGATTAGGATTGCACAAGCTGCTTCGTAAGTCTCTCAATTTTCTTCCTTTTCATGTATTAATGAATAATTTGAACAACAAAATCCATTGTGTGTTATAGGTCAGAAGGTGAAGATCCTGTATTTATTTTATCAGCACATTTAATGTCACCCACATCTGAGTTAGAATACCTACGAAATATCAGTGAACTATATATTTTATTTTTGTTACCACGCTGTTATTCTTTAGCACCAATCAAATATTTATTGAGAGAGATACTCGCATGCAAAAGTAAGTTAAACAATTTTGTAAAAGACACTTAATTTGGTATGGAATTTATTTTACATTTTTTTATATCTGTTTAGTATTAAAACCTGCGATAGATTTAATAACGGATCCTGATTATATCAATCAAAAGATTTTATCATATATCGATCAGCAACAGCTTGCAGAAGCAATGCACAGGAAAACATACGAGTATGCAGAGTCGTTTGAGGACTTTATTCGCATGATTAAGAGTTCTAAAGATTTAGAAGTTCTCAAACATATCAGATATAATATTGTTACCGAAATCATGCAAGCTACGACAATACAAAATGTTAAGAGAGCACAAGGTTTGGATCCTGACAATAATACATTTGGAAAGTCTGATGCTGTTCAAGCAAGAAAATTGAAGAGGTATATTAGCCAACTGACATATGCTAAAAACACATGTGAATGTCACATGCAGACATTAGGATGGAATGGATATCCTGTTCAGGTTACAATCATTTTTCTAATAGATTATCGTGAATAATGACTATATTTGACAATAATATTTTGTAGGATAGCGATGTTTCTGATGCTACAGTAGTCACAGAAGGAAGGGTGCTACCGTTACAAAATGTTTTGGATAACGTAATAGGTCGACGTTATCTTTCACAATTTCTGGAACATGTTTCTAGTCAAGGATTAATTGGATATTGGGCCGCGGTGCAAGAATTGCGTACCGCGGATAAATCTAGCTGGCATCAGCTTGGTGCTGAAATCTTTTATACCTATATTAGATCTCCCACTGCTGAGATCAAAGTGGATAGAGCTATTCGTAAACGAATGGAGAGCTTTTTGTTAGGTGACATAGGGCCTAGTGTATTTTACGAGGTTCAAGACAGCGTTGTTAAAACTCTCGAAGAAAAATATTATCCATCGTTTTTAGTTAGCGAACAGTACAAAAGTATGCAGGAAGCATTGCTTAGCGAAAGAGTAGATGGTGAGTA
This sequence comes from Mimumesa dahlbomi, assembly GCA_917499265.3. Lineage (NCBI taxonomy): Eukaryota > Metazoa > Arthropoda > Insecta > Hymenoptera > Crabronidae > Mimumesa > Mimumesa dahlbomi. The sequence goes on along the minus strand of OU824113.1, from coordinate 1,635,267 downwards.
TACTGTGGGAGAATATTATAAAATTTATTTCCCTGTCTTTTACGCATTGTTAATATTCAGGATTAGTGGAAGATCATTGTTCCATTCAAGGGGCATTGTCAGAAAATTCATCATTACTCGTCGGAGAACATTCGAACTACGCTCGTAGTAAGCTGGATCAACTGCAGGAAAAGTTGAATAATAAGATGCAAGCTCTACAAGCGCTAAAATCATCGCTGAAACCGGAAAGCAAAGTTTTAAGTATCTTGGCCAAGGAAGTTGAATGGCTTCAAGGTGAAAAAAGGCAGCTGGAAGCACATCTGACCCACACAGAAATGTGGGCGGAACATTTAGGTCACTGGAGAGCAGAAGTACAAAGTGCAGAAGTAAGCTAAAGTGTATTAAATATACGTGTAAATTTACATGTAAAGAGCATATAAATATCATTACAAATATCAGATGCCAGAAAATGGAGAACCGCCACAATTTGTACTCGTTGTTCACATGGCAGAAGACGAAAATAATGATGAAAGTATATCGAGTGGTTGGGTGGTATTAAGAAAATTACAGGACTTTCAAGAACTTCATAGAAAACTTCGTCAACTTTGTTCTAATGTGAAGAGCTTAGATCTACCGTCCCAGCCTTTAAAATTCTTCGGAAAGTCGGACAAAAACACTTTAGACAAAGCTAAGATGCAAATTCAAAAATATTTAAATGTATGTATCCCAAATATAATCTAAATGCTATCTAATGAAAAGATTCCTTGTTTCTAAGGTTTCAATTAACATTACATTTTACACAGTTCGTTCTAGAAGATGAAAGACTTAATCAAAGCGAGGCGCTTTATGCATTCCTCAGTCCGAGTTCCGAACATTTGAAACATGCAGCCCCTTCGCCCAAGAAATCTCGATTCTCGTTGTCAACACTGTTCAAAACGTACGCATTTTGCATTTAAGTAAGATTAACCAGTCAATGCATTCATTTAACAATATACTTTTAGATCAAGTAATAACAGCAGTGATCCTCGAGACAAAGAGGACGAGGATGATTATTCATTATTATTAGATGACAATGATAGTGGACGTGCAGCTACCGACGGATATATAAATGCCAACAAAGATGCTATAGCGGAACCTCTATATACTCTTCTAGGCGAAATTTTTGATTTACGAGGAGTATTCCGATGGCTTCGACGATCGTTAATTACATTTGTTCAAATCACTTACGGCCGGACGATAAATCGGTATTTTACAAATTTTACACTGAAATATGTAAGCAAATTTGCTCATATAAGTTATAATATTTTTCCCTAGACAAATTATAGATACGGTCGCATGGGTATTCTCGGAACCCATGCTTCATTACTACATACAGTTATTCACAAAATCTTGGTGGCCCAATGGTCATCTTGTTAACGAAACACTTCTTCGTACAGACGAAGAAAAATTAAAGACTCGAGGTGAAGCCCGAAGGCAGTTTCTTAGTAATGTACCTGAAGTCCTAACAAATTTGGTAGGAGCACAAAGCGCTCAGCGTGGGGCAATTAAAATTTTTGATTCTCTGCAGAACGTGAATTTAAACAAGCAATTGTTTTATGTATGTTCTCCTCATTCAATAAATTTGTGGATATATTTCAGTTGTTCTACATTGGGTTTTTTTGCCGCAGGAAATTTTTGAGGTTGTGATGTATGAAGTATTTCCGGAATTGGAACAAAAATGAGACACCGGATATATATTACATCGATTGCTGTTTTATATCGGTAAGCTAATGATTGTATATATTTTTTATTGGTACACAAAAAGTCATATTTAAATTGCAATTATTTCATTGAAATCAAATAATTTGTATTCTAACACATTCAAGCCGAATGTACTGCAACAGAATTGTACCAAAGAAATAATAAATAAATAAGTAAGAACTGTGCTCTTAATACTTCATGTATTGTGTTATCATAATACCATATAATACAAGTCCTTGCCTAATATTTCGTCAGAAATAATCAAATTCGGGTATACATTATTAATTTAGTATAAAGTTTATCGTTTCGTTGGGTTATGATGTACATGATAAAATGTCTGTATATTATAATATTATCGTATACCGTCAATAAGATTAATTTAAAAAAAAGAAGAAATAAGAGGAATGGTTATGAAGCGTAAAGAACAAAATTAATATTAATATGTGCAACAAAAGATCTTCTTTAGTTTCATTTATAACGTGAATGTATTACATTATACGATTTGAAATAGAGTATTATCGCATACGAGCGATAAAAATTCAAATGATTTAAAATTCTTATATTATACACGATACCAGTATAACAATGAATAAAATGCTGATAACAATATTATTTTAACCAGTATAGATGTATTACGTTTCATCGATTAACATAATATACTGATTTGTTCACTTTATCTTAACTTTATTTCGTCATAGCTTTTTAAATAGTTCCTTAAAATTTACAATACAATTTAAACAATCCTTTGCATATCAATGTTCGTAGTAAGTTTTTAGTTTTCAGAAATAACTTTCCGAAACTTAATTGAGGTATGTATTGGGCGTAAATTTAAAATTTAAATTCACGTATTTTTTATGTAATAATTAAATTAGTAATGAAGTGATTTTTTTTTAATGAACCAAAAAAATCATCCGATATACTTGTATATAGGAGGTGTAACAAAACATAAGGAACATCTTTTCTATAGATTTTGTATTTTCTTTTGATGCGCGTAATCAATTCTGAAAGTGTTCCAAATGTTCAGAAACACTGTATACATTATGTCACAGAGAATCTTTAAACCTAAATAATTTAATTTTGAAAATGTACGTTTACTTAAATTTATCTGAAAAAGTGAGAAGTTTGACATCCCTTTTTTACACTATTTATCATACTAAAGTACCCTTCTATCCGAGAATATCAGTTATTCTCTTTTCGCCAAATATAAATCGTTTAGTGCATTGCATATGAGCTGTATAAAGCACATATTACTATTTATAGTTTCCGCTTAGGATTGTGTTAATAGTGTATCAATAGATATATAAACACATCTACTGCTTAATAATCTTCAAGGTAGATATAATGAAAAGTACCAGGATAAAAAGAAAAGAAAAATGATGAAATGTATAATATAATAAACATGTATATCGACAGGAGATGCGAAAAATACGTTCTCGAGACTGTGTTAAAGCAGATTATATACGATGTGGAAAGTAGGAATTATCGTAATATATAAAAAGTAACAGAATCTGCATATTATGGAGCACATAATAACGTAAAATCGGTGTAGAAGAGAATTTATCACAATTACACTATTATATCTGCAATTACAATTATTTAAATATAAAGATCCTAGGTTTAAACATGTAATATAAATACTGTTACGTTTTCAATGGCTTCGACTAGAATTATTTAGGTAATCTCAAAAATGACATAGTTTCATTATGAGTAATAAAAAACCGATGAAAATAATGAGTAAATGAGACTTCGTTCTATTTTAGTTAAAATGTATGTATCGACTAAGTCGACTTTTTGCGAGATTAAGTTTCTTGATTTGTAATCAATTGAAAAATTAGAAATATTTAAATACAAGAAGTTCGTCAATCAATACGTATGAACAGTACCTCGTGTTGTAATGTATATGTTTCGGCTTTTTACAAAGGCTAAAGCTGCATCTATCCAATCGTAGAATTTTCGAATGACATTCAACTTGCCGACTACGCGGACCCCATTTTCTTTTGAGTTTGGAAAGACGTATATACCATACCGCAACGTATACCATCCTTTCATTACTTGGCAGTGAACTCGGGCCAATAATTTACGTAGTAACGATGTGTTAATCCTTCGAATAATCTATCCAGCCACATTGGTAATCCATCCAAAAGATTTTCCTGGTATAATACGGTGTTTACGCCCTAGAAAATAGAGTGTGTTTGTCCCATTGTATTAAAGAAAATAGTTCCCTTTATTGAAAGTTCACTATTTTTTTACCTCGTCTTGAGAAAGATCAGATTCATTGGAACTATCAAAACCGATAAACGCACCAGCTTCCGCATCGTCTGACCTTTGAGTCAATTGCTTTGTCATTCGTTCCATGCGCTATATCCAGAATATTAAAGTTATAAGTAATGAAACGTAATCAAATAATGAGTTCAATAAATTTATTCTGTTTCGTACCTTGGAGCCCTTGCCCTTACTGCATTCTGGATGCTTTGCATGGTACATACAAAAATATTTACGGTGCCCATTTAATGATAATACAGTGCCAACACAATTTTTGGCATTTATATTTAATTCTTTTTGCTCCGGTAAGGTAAGGGATAAGAGTTTCTTATACCAGTCCAGACCTCGCTCTAACGACATGTGCCCAAACATAAGGGTCTTATTTTTCCTATAAGAGAATCAAGTGATAGACTGCAAATTATATAATTATATGAAGTTACACCCAAACTTACCTATAAGGCCACACAGCTTTATGGAAAGCTGGTAATAACTTTAATCTACTTTGGACGTCAACAAGCAATATAATGGTTCTGCAGCCCGGTTTTAGAAGCCGAACTAAACCATTATATTTCTCTGCACGTAATTCATGTAACCGTAATTGCGGTTGTGCAGGAAGTGATTTAGAGTTATCTTTACACTGAGCACGTTCAGCTTGAACACTAGCTTCCTCTAATTTTCTATAATAAAAGGGGGAATGTGAGTGTAAAGAATTCTAACGTGTAATCATCGCATTATGAATGAAATGGACTTAATGAAAATAATTTACTTACACTAAGTATGACATTCCATATCCCGCAGCACCAATTAGCATCAGAGTAGCTATTACTGATATTAAAGGCAAAATTTGTTCTTTTGTAAGACTATCAGATATATAGTCTACTGCTAGTAATGCCTTGCCAATAAGTCTGTCTACAGTACCCTGAAAATATCATTGAAATGTTATGAATTCTTCGACATGTATTAAGGATATACTCCAAGCAAATATAAAAAGTACCTGTGCATGTTCGTCAGCTAGTTCTCCGACTACCGCAGCATACGGCAAAGCTTCAGATGCACGCAACAATCTTTGTATAGTTTGTTCTAAGTTTTTACGAGTTTCGTTCCACTGATTTTCATCCTGGGCAGCTTCAACCCAACCTGTAGGTAGCCATTCGTATTTAAGATGATTTGCATCTCTTCTCCAAATAATTACGATATGTAACAAAGGTTCCAAGGGACTGCCTTCTCCCGTTGATAAAGCTGAGACAAACTCTGGCTGCGTATCTTTGAATACGTATGTGTATCTAACACGTTCGATACTGTAAATAAAATATAAGAATAATTCTCCAATTATTGTTGGATACATTACAAAGAAAAAAAAGTTACCTGTGAGACGACTCTAAGGCTGCTTGTCGAAATTTATGCCTTGCCAAATCGTGAAGTGGACTATTTTGTTGTGATATTAGAACGGCGCATAATCGCTTTTGAAGTCTTAGCCATTCGGGTGGACAAACAGAGTCTAACATTGCTTGGTTCGAAAGTCTCGGCAAAGCAAGGAATTTATTGTTCGAAATAACATTGTGCATTGTATCACTGGATATATCTTTCATGCTAACACATGCCATGGGTTTCTCAGAATTTTCATTAAACAATAATAGCGTGTCTAAATCTCCAGAAATTTTATACTTTGTTGTAATAGCGTCTGTCTCTGGATTCCCAGTCTATGAAAATGATGAACTGGTTATAGTTAAACGGATGATAAAATAACGTATGTATTAAGTATATGATAATTACCTGAACAAAACCAAATGCTACACGATCTCTGTAATAAAATGCTATAAATAAATATCTCAATCGGACTGACTCTTTCTTATCAAGTATCAAAGCACGAATTCGATTATCGATCCATCCTGAGAGGAAGTTTTCTATGTTATTCTTATTTATATTAGGTATTAATTTGTATGGAAATTTGCTTCGCAAAAAATCTGGAAGAGTAGAAAACTGAATTAAAAGTATATCACGTGATACAATAAATAATTCACATATCATATTAATGACATAAATTGTTTTATTACCATTCAAGAGTACTTACCAACAATCTTTTGCACACTGAAAAGGGATTCTTTGTAGACACTGGTACGACCGTCTAATGTAACAACAAGGCATGGTAGTGAATGAATACCAAGCCTTCTTGCTAATGCAGATTCCTTTTCTGCGTGAGCTGTTGCCAATCCAAGTCCCAATGGTTCCAATTCATCTATCAATCTTCGCCATGTTGGTTCAACTTGCAAACATGCAAAGCACCAGTCGGAGTAAAACAAAATTACATATGGTGTACGAAAAGTTTTTGGTATTAATACATTTTCGAATGACCTGTAAAACACATGAAATTATGGTATATATTTATGATTTATGTACAATAACAAATATACGAACCGATATGTTATGCTCATTTTATGAAAGAGTGAGATATCCCGGTTTTGATAGTGGAACTTAAAGTTTCCAGCAAACAATTCTTCCAAGGGATCAAGGACATTAAAATGACTGTTGTCCCTCCTCGGTCTGGGCATACTTTCTTCTGTGATGCCATGATTATCAAACTTTCTCCTCCTCTCCGGATCAGTTAATATCTAAATAAGCACAATTCATTTATCAATATATATAAATTGATTGCATGTTACCTGCAGTAAGGCTGTAGTATTTATGAATAGATCTTACCTCATACGCTTTTGTAATTTCTACAAATTTATTTTCTGCGGCTGGATGATCCGTTTTATCTGGATGCCTAAAGAAATAATGAACTATTATGCCAGTCTTACTAATAAATTGTAATTTTTATTTATTGATGTACGTCGTGAAAATTTTGTCTACGCAAACTATTTTTATGACAGTGCAGATTCAAGGAAATATGGAACAAGAGTCATTTCCACTTTAAGCAATCACTACTTATGAAATTAAGGTGATCCATATATTGCTTACCATTCTTTGACAAGGTTTTTATATGCTTTTCGAATTTCCTGTAAAGTTGCACGTTTGGAAACACCTAATATTTTATACGGGTTTCCCAATGACTCGATGCCGTTGGTTGACGGTAATAGTTGGGTTATTACAACGAAAATCACGAGAAATAATGAGAACCTCATTAATGTTCCTATATTATCCACACTCCTGTTGATGTTATTTGATCGTTTGCTTATTGACTCGGGGCTTCTTAAAAAATCAATCAATAACATTATTTGTGACGCAGTCTTTAACGTGCGTGCGTGGTTTTCTAGAAGATTGTTCACTTTAACATGAAATCTGATGTTGTCTAAAACTATCGCTTTTTTCCCTTACAAAATTTAACGAACATGTTTAACACGAATTCGTGGATTATATCTACGCCGGAAGCTCTGTCATCACAATTTTATAGTAACGTTCCTGGGCCACCATGTTGTCAAATTGGATATACACAGTGATAGATACCAGTGGCTAGGGCTTAAAATGTTCTAGTGGAGGGGTAAGGGCTGGAATCACAACTTTGATAGAAGGGCGTTAATGCAATCTTGATCTCGAACTCGATATCGAATCGTGTCGTTTTGCATGGCTTTACATGAATATTTCTCGTAAGGATTTAAAAGCTTTAGCAACGGGGCCGCTGTTAATAATTTTATTGTTTTATACAACTGTATGTAGAGTTCAAAAATTAGTTAAATGCATGCTGCCCAATTTTACACAATTGTTTTGAGTAATACATTAAACATGGTTGTTGTACTTTGAAGTATTAATTGCCTGCTACAATATTAAGTACTTGAATTTATAGGGTATTCCATTATTGCGCGGGAACAATTTGAAGAGACCAAATTTAATATTCTATATATAGATGGAAGTAGTGCTGTTTAAGCTTGTTTAAACTGTTTATAAAAAAAAGTCAAAACGGCTTGTGATGGATAGCAGATTGTAACAATAGTTGGTTACGTCAACTTAAACAAATATGATCTATATATAAAACATTACGACATGTCATGATTGATACATTTTTTCTCTACGTACACCAATGCACTATGTAACTTATACATCAGTATTACAAATTGTCTCCGACCTAATCGAAATGGAATCGACTGAATTATCAGCGATTTCGTTTTGATATTAATCACGTTAAGTAACGAAACAAAGAATTCGCAAATCTGCTTTCAAACGATCGATCTTTTAACAACGTGCCGCGGGAACATCAGAAATTCTGTGACGTAACTGCCAAGATTGTCCGCTTTAATACAGAAAAATGGCTGGTGCTGTATGGGCTGAAGACGAAATTGGACGAAAATGGGACAGGTGTTTTACAGACGCACTACTTAAATTAGGTAATTGTGGCATAGTTTTCACGTAAATATTGGAATCCCACAAATCTGTCAAATTTTTGGTTCATCACTAACATCATATTTTCTTTCAGGCGGAGGAGTTTTCCTTGGAAGCGTATTTTCCGTGTTTTTCTTCAGACGTAAGATATAATTTTTGAATTTCACTTTATACGCACTATTTTATATCTCATAGCATAGCTGTGTTTAAATGATCGAATGTTTCATTTATATTTTTCACTTATATACTTGATAAGTTTTTCGAAGGTTAGAAAAAGTGGCACTTAACATATAATGTTTTCAATTTATATTAATTGTTGAATATTAATTCACCGCCGGGTCCGTACACTATTCTAACCTTAAAACGGTGGGAGGGACATTTTTTCCAACTTAAAATTAATAGATTTCTTCAATTAACAATTGCATTTATTCATCTTGTTAATTTTTTTAGGAAGAAAATGGCCCATAATAACTGGAGCAGGTTTCGGATTAGGTATGGCATATTCTAACTGTCAAGGAGACTTAAACGCATCGATAACCCACCACAAACCTAGAAATTGCAAACCAGATGAAGAAAAAAAATAGTTCTTAGTAAATCCTACAGAAGTTAATTAAATTGTTATACTGCTATGAAACAACATCCAATACACCAATAAAATAGTTCAACCTGTATTATAGTGTGCTATAGAATACATTCTTTATTAATTTCTGATTATACCAGTCAGTCATAGAAAGTAATAAAAGCAACAAATGTACTCATGTTATATATTATTTGTTTTGTTATTTATGTGATTTATTATGTTTGAATTCATATTAATAAATGAGACAAAAAATGTTGCCTCTGAAGTCACACAGTTTCGTTTTTAAAACCAACATTGTTTTATTGTATCTTAAAAAGTGCATATGCGATGTCCCTACAATATATTTTCATTTCCATTAAATAAAATATTATTTTAACTATTCGATTCTAATAGATATACAATATATCAAAATCCAAAACAGTCTGATACTTATATTAAATACGACACATGTATGTGCAAATTCTTTCGGATGACCTTATATTACGTACTAATGCGATATTAGTGGCTGATCATAGTTGGTCTCATTCTATTACCGCGTTTTACCTAATATATTATCAATATATTCACGGAATTAAAGTGTTACTACAAAGTTTTGTATGTTGGCAATTGTTTTGTCCAACTTTTAAGTAGGCGGATAATTTTTATTTATTTTTTATTTCCATTCTTTCTGTAATTAACATGCAAATATAAGAAAATGTACATGAATTTCTGAGATGTACCCTTTTCTTAACATACAGTATTTGGGTACAATTCGGTATCAATGAGTGTAAAAGCATGATACGATTTCTTCAGCGGTGGAGAGATTCATAGTACTGTGTATGTGTGTGTATGTGTACTGATTTGCACTTGGTATGTGTCAAACGAATGTAAAGTTCGGATGTACAATTAGTTAATATTCGTTGTAATCGTAAATTCCATTTAGTGTTCCATTTCCTCTTAAAAATGATACACAGCCTTTTTATCATCAACTCTTCCGGGTACGTATTAGATCGTAAAAAGTGAAACAGATGTGACATCTGACAGATAGTTGGTTAGAATTTTATGCATGTGCATACAATTTTCTGCACAAAATTGATTTAACACATTGATTATATGTATTTAAGGACTCGTAATGTTATAATGCACAAAAGTGTGTATTTTTTGTTTAAAAAAGCGTTAGAGAAACGAATTTCGCAAACATATTATTTATTAATAATTTTTTCATTTTAGAGATGTGTTCATGGAAAAGCACTGGAAAAGTGCAGTCGCACGATCGTTGTGCGACTACTTCTTCGATCAACAGCGAAGAGTTTTGTCTCCTGAAGATACGCCTCCTGTTATAGCAACGCCACACCATTATCTTATTAGTATATATCGTTGTAATATGTTTTTCGTTGCAGTATGCATGACAGAAGGTAATTTTCAAACACTTTATTGAGAAGATTTTTTATGGATTGACCTGTCTTAATACTTCAACTTGTATTGCAGTTCCTCCACTGTTTGTAATAGAATTTTTACATAGAGTAGTAGATACTTTTGAAGATTACTTCAGTGAGTGTACGGAGACGATTATAAAAGAAAATTATGTAGTTGTGTATGAATTATTGGATGAAATGTTGGACAATGGTTTTCCATTAACTACAGAGTCCAACATTCTCAAAGAACTTATTAAACCACCAAATATTTTAAGAACTATTGCAAATACTGTTACAGGAAAATCTAAGTCAGTATTATAATTTATTTATGGATAATTCAAATATATATATATAAATATGTCAAATTTGGTAATATTAATTGTATGTCTACATTACAGTGTTAGCTCAATTTTACCGAGTGGACAATTATCCAATGTTCCTTGGAGACGAACTGGTGTTAAGTACACAAACAATGAAGCATATTTTGACGTTGTAGAGGAAGTAGATGCAATTATTGATAGAACAGGAGCAACTGTATTTGCAGAAATTCAAGGATATGTACGCTTTAAAGAGCAATGAATACGTTTTTAACATGTGTATAATATAATATATTACTTTTTTATACTGCCGCTTAACTTATAGATTGACTGCTGCATAAAATTAAGCGGTATGCCAGATTTAACACTTTCATTCATGAATCCAAGATTATTTGATGATGTCAGTTTTCATCCATGCGTTAGGTTTAAAAGATGGGAGGTAAGGACATAAATGCGGATATAATAACATTCCTACTGACGTAATAGATTTAACTATACATATTCCTTTTGATTTAAGTCAGAACGAATACTGTCTTTCATTCCACCAGACGGAAATTTTCGTCTTCTTTCTTATCATATAGGATCACAAAGTATTGTGTCAATTCCAATATATGTTAGACACAATATTAGTCTTAAAGAACCAGGAGGTGGTAGACTTGACATAACTGTGGGACCAAAACAGACTATTGGCAGGACGGTATGTAGCTTTAATGATATTTATCTCTTAACATGATATTGATTCCCCATTATGTATATTGCAGGTAGAAAATGTTACATTAGAAATCCCAATGCCAAAAATAGTATTAAATTGTACATTAACACCTAATCAAGGAAAATATTCATTTGATCCTGTTAGTAAAATTTTATTATGGGATATTGGAAGAATAGACGTTTCCAAATTACCAAATTTAAGAGGCTCGGTAAGAAAATTTTACAAAAAAATAGTTACATGGAACAAGATGTATAATATATGCGAATTATAAGTAAATTGTTATACTTTCAGATTGCGATTCAAAACTCGACCAGTGTAATGGAGTCTAATCCCGCGATTAACGTACGTAAAATGTAATCCACATAGTTTTTTTTCAGTATTAGTGAGAAGTATTAAATTCTGTTTTAGGTGCATTTCACGATTAATCAATTAGCGGTATCCAGGTTGAAAGTGAATCGATTAGACATGTATGGCGAGAAGTATAAACCGTTTAAAGGTGTTAAATATATTACCAAAGCTGGAAAGTTTCAAATAAGAATGTGAATGATTAAAGGATGCGCAACAGATAGAATAAGAAACGAATTATTTTTCATATCAAAAGTAAAACTATATACACATCTTACATTTTATTAAACATATAGGTAATTAAAGATACTGATTTAATGTTATAAGTAATCTAAGTTTTCTTCTGACGAATATTACATTTTTGTATAAAAATCAACTATAATACCCCATAATTGTACATCTTAATGATACATGTACTGTCAAAAATTATAAATAAAATGAAATATTTCATTACAAAACTTTCGAGGAACAGATTTTACTTAGTCTGATAATATTACATATTTCTTTATAAAGGTTAATAACTTATCTATTGTGAAAAATGTAACATTGTGACTCGTTTACTCTATAGCTTTTATACCTTATGTCTTCCATTTTAATAAATTAATTTATTTACATATATTACTGAAGATTATGTTGTAGATTGATGATTTAACAACATTTTAGCTTCAAGATCTTCCCAGGTTGGATGTGTAGCAAATGTGTACAAACGTTCCATGTTAGTAGCATAAATAGTATGATTACTAACAAGATTTTTATACATCTGTTGAAAATGAAAGTGTATAAGAATTTAATTTTATAGAGTTTGTAACTATTGTTTCCATAATATAATTCTCTTTACCTTTAATGTATGTTGTAAATCAGCACTACTGACTGGTTTCAGTGGAGGTGGAATAGTTTGTGTGGAACAAGCATAAGCAAAAGCTGTAGCTTGTTCAGCTTGTTCAAAGTTTGGTTTCATTGATGGTATTTGACCAAAGGGATCTGTTATTTCTGTTGCACTATTGGCAAATCAAATAAATGTAATAATTTTATTCAAACTAATAGAATAATGATAGAAAATAGTAGAACTTACTTGTAGTTCGATGATCTTAAAATATAAGTGGAATTTCTTTTCCAGGAACTAGGTACCGGTTCTCCAATGTTATAAATGAAAGAACTGTCTCTCACTGCATATCCTTTTCTTCTAGTAAATATTGCAGTAAGAATATTTTTTAAAAAGATCTGTGTAGCAGCTATAACTATATGTGCAGTATTCTCTTCTGCTCCGTCCATATTATTCTCCCAAGCTGCAAGCATTAATCGTGCCAGAACAAATGTTCGATCGGGTAAGACCAGTTCTTGTGCACTGGACCGATTTGCCCCTATTGGTTCATCTCCAACAGGTGATGATGTTTGATTTAATACTTCCACATACATATCTGCTGGCTTTATACACAAAATTGTTATGTTAGTATACAATTATGCATCCAAATGTAACGATTGTTTAGATCATTCATATTACTTACCTCAAAATTTGATTTGTCTGTTTTATATTTACGTTTTAATCGTAATCTCTTCTCCTTTACTGTTTTATCTCTGTCTACTTTACGGGTAGGTGTAGCAGCTGCCAAACCTCGAACTTTATTAAATAAACAAAGAAGAAATTCATTGTGAAGGTGTACTTGATCTTCCGTCATGATATTCCTTGCTTCACAATCAAACTCTTCTTTTGTTGTCTAAAAGAATGATATATCATAAATAAACCACTAAATATGATTTTATAATTTTTTATATAAATGATAAATACCTTCATTTGAAACCAAAGCTTCATTTTTTCAAAGTACCTGTTAATAATTACTCTTTATTAAATAATACGGAAAAGTACAGAATGTTAATAATATTTATTATAACGACAATATTCTTGAGTTTAAATACTATTTTGACATTTTAATTATTATGACATGTTCAAACTATGTTTAAGATAACCTTTACTTTTCTAATTGAAAATAATTATCGTGTATTCCCAGTTTATTCATCTGGTTAATAAAATGACTTACACTTTCGCATTTTCACCAAGCGATGCAACAAGACTTTTTCTAGCCAAGTTTAAATCTTTTGACGTTGTCATAGTTTATTCTGCGCTTTTTGATTCAGTGAGATAGGTTACGAATTACTGTTACGCTTCGCGAATAGCGGCATGAATTTCATAATTCAAAACAAAGTTGTAAAATGAGTACTTTGTTTCACGTGATTTTACTATTTTCTTATTTTTTCTGGTATTACTATTTAATTATATAGAAATTGATACAAATCGCAGTTTAGTACTCCTTTAATCTATTCATCGTTTATATATATATACATAACACGTGACATGCAGAACTTATATTTGTAAATAGATGAGTATGGAAAACTACATACATTGTTATAAAATCAATTTATTTTATAAAATCATGAGTACAAAGGAGTTCTGTATAAGGAAATTTGTATTTATGTATACACAATTAATTAACAATCTATTTTATATGTCATTACATTTAACAAAGTTTACTTATACCACAATGACGAGTAAAAAACATTATATAGAATTAATATCATTATACTTTGTTTTAAATTAGAAGGTCACATTTACAATCTAGCTTGGCATTTTTCGTTCCCTCTGTTTGTATCACACATGTGAGTATGTATACATGAGTATGTGTATAAAAACAGAGGAATAAGAAGACTCTATCAGTTTTTATAATACAAGATATGTATGATTAGTTTCTCTGTCTATATGTAAATTAATATGTAATGGAAAAAAAAATAAAAAAAAAAGAGGTTCAGCTATCTGTATATAAACATTTAATGATGTGAATACTATACTTTCAGATGTTTTTCTAGTTTATATTATATCATATTTCATTTTGTTCGTATCAAAGAAAGATTTTAAAGCTTTCATAATCACAATGTCCTGCCTTGTACCATGATCATTTGCTAACACTGGATACAGAAAATTTTCCGCAGATCTTCCCACCCTTTTCCAAACCGATTTTCATTTTTTTTTCTTTTGTATCTACATCTGTCTACGTCTTTTACGTCATCTAATTTCCTTTGAAGCAATTTTTGAACGCACAAGATCCCAAGTTATTGACGTACTATCAGATTTCGTACACAAATCCATTATGACTTGTGCACTTTTTGCTCCACGTAGAACTCCTAAACATGTACCAGCTGCCATGTTATAAATTGGCGTGCCACTCTGAAAATAATAAATTAATCAATATTAGTAGTGTGCATATCGTAAAAAGAATATTTACTGTATTAAATATTTACAGAGTTTCTGTGACGCCATTCTTGATTTCCACCCATTTCGTGACACTTGCCGAGCTTTGCAAGTTTCTCGGCTCCCTCCATGCAAAGCATTTGACCAAGAACTAATTCTTTCTTGTCTGTTTCATACCACATCTATCAAAAAGACAATTAGAACAAATTGCGACAAAAAATTGATTAAGTGCTACATCTAATCTTGTTTTCATTTACCTGTGACTTAATTCTTAAACAAGGCGCTAAAATTAGCTTTGCACCTTTTGTTTTTATGTCCTTCTCACTCTGAACACACAATGCTGAATTTGAGAGCCTAATTTGATATTGATCAACATAATTTCTTTTTCTGGAATGCCAAGGTTGCATTGGTCTTTGCTCTAATTTTGCCCATTTATCTTTCATTCTATTTTTACTATCATCCGGCAACATTAATTCAGGATAAACTTCCTTCAAGTACCAGGCAAAGCTTTTACATTTTAATCTTTCTCGCAAAGCAAGTCGTTCGGTAATATCACCGTAATCGATTTTTTTGCTTTTCCTTAAGAAATAATCTTTATATTCATCCATCCAAACGTATGCGACACGCAAGGAATTTTTTAACATAGTGTCATGTTGATCATCTCCACCATATGGTCTACGTCTTCTAAATACATGTCCAACTCTCGAACATGGAACAAGCTCGATACTTCCACCGCACATCCAAATCTGAAAAATATAACATTTTATTGCCAAGTTCAAAATTGGTACAGATTGTTATACATGTTGTTGTCTTACTCTGAATGAAATTTCTAAATTTTCACCACCCCAGACATCCATACCAGCATCGTATTCTCCCAGTTTTATAAAGTACTCTCTATCCATTGCAAACAATCCTCCAGCCATTGTTGGCGATCTATTTAGTAGTAATTAGTAAGGAATACATTGCAATACATTATCAAATGATATATGTATATATAAGTATATTATCTCACTTTATTGGCTTTACAAAATCTTCATCATGTGTCAATGTACCAACAGGTAAATTATCCCATTTGAAATGCAAGCCCCAATTAAAGCCGCCTCTTACTAACGGACTACCTGTATATTGAAATGTATCTGGATTGATGATATCAATAACAGGCATGGCAATGATAGTTTCTGAATGATTGATTCGTGAAAGAAGAGGCTCTATCCACATCTTATTTACTTCTATGTGGCTGTCTAGGAAGATCAAAACTTTTCCTGTAGCTTTTCTTGCTCCAAACATTCTTGCTCTGATTAACCCTTCTCGTTTCTCAGTTTTAATAAATTTCACTTTTTTATCAAAATTGTTGTTAACATATTCTTTTACTTTTTCATGTAATGCATTACTGTCACTCCAGTCGTTTACTAAAATAATCTCATGGAGCAGATGCTTTGGAGTCCTTTCAACAATAGAATGTAAAGATCTGAGAAGTGTTATGTAGTGTTCATTGTAAAAACAGATAATAATACTAGCGTTTGGTAATTTGTCTGAGTATTTTTGTCCTTCACATAATTTGTGTCTTGTGTCCGGTAGTGCTCTATGCAAACCAATATTATCGGAAACCAAAACATTGAAAGAGAAATTTCTGTAGCCTTCATCCCTTTTTCGTTGATCATCAAAATTTTTTACCATTCCTAGATCATCTAATCCTGCAAGGAGAAGATACATTTAATATACTATAAGATTTAATGGATGTAGGTGTTCTCAACATACCTTCCCCCAAAGTAATAGCAGGTTTTACAGGCACAGGTTGTAGTTGCTGTAAAAGTTTATCGCTATTTTTGAAATTACTATTCCCTTTTACATTGTAAGTTTCTTTGCCAACTAGGAATTCTTTGTCATTATGCATAACCAGGTTATCATGTAACCTAAGTTCACGATCATTGTACTCCTTACGTTCAATTACGGAATCCTTGAATAATCTGGAATGGTCCGATGCTAGCACTGTTGAACTGACATTATTGGTGCTCTGCGATAGCTTCGAGTAAAGGTATAAACTAAATGCCCATGTTAATGAAGCTATCACTATTCCTGATATAAAGGAAAGATATCTAGTGGACATCATCTATGAAATTTTTAAACGAAAGATTAGAACATAATTTACAAATATGACTGTACAAAAGTATCTTAAATCATACACTCTGTTAAATGAGAATAAGTACACGATATAGTCTAATTATAAAGAAAAAATTGCCCACTTACTGCAAGATTATTTACTCTTTAATCACTCAATATCTTAAAGTATTTCTTAAACTCATTCTGACATTCCATAAAACGACATATATTCAAATAGCCAAGTATTATAGGTGGCACATCGACATCTTGGGATTTTCTCTTAACAGCTGTTTTATCGATCCTGTAACCTTGTATTGTATTTTATGCGTATAAAGTGAAAAATGAAAATACAATAGTTTTCGAAGTAAACTATGATACAGTAAAGAATAATATATTTGTTTATTAATGAATATTAGAAATTAGTCATAATTACAGGGCCTGTACATATACTTCCAGAAAAAACAATGACATACCAACTGCCCCTGTGGCCTAATGGATAAGGCATCGGTCTCCTAAACCGGGGATTGTGGGTTCGAGTCCCACCAGGGGTAAAACACGATATTAATTTTTTTTACCATTGCGAAAACAAATTTCTACTAAAGTTACGTCCACGTTTACATATGTGTGTCACCCACAATATTGTGTATACAAGGGATATTAACTTTACTAAAAATTGGAATAATTAATGGTTTTATAATAACAATCACTCATAGGGGTATGAACTAAGATGCACCAGTCTGTCACTTTTTAATACCGAATTAAATCTTTTTATTCTTCAAATTCTGAGGTAATTTGTTGTCTTAACAAATAATGTAACCTTTTTATTGTACAGTTGTAATTGTTTTCCCGTTGCCGTCGGTGTTCGCCGCATAATGAGTGATAAAACGAGCGGATGGATCGGTTATACCTTTCACCCATCGTGGCATCCAAAAGTAAGGTGCAAATTTATCTGCCAGACCTCCGTAATGAGATTCAAAAACGTTTCTGAAAATACATCACACACAATGTTATTTACTTTTTTTAATGATGACGTAAAATATTAATATGAAACTTTACCTATAATAAAGAGATTCTTTAGTTTTTGGTGTACAGTGAGGATATTTTACAGGAGCCTTTTCCAAATCTTCGTCCTGTACGCGATCTTCGACAATGTCCTGAATAATTTGGAATAGAGATTTTTTTATGGAAGCTACACCATCGCTAAATGCTTCTTTATGCCTCCACAGAATGTTTGCTGGTAACAACTTAGTTTCATCAAACGCAGATCTTAGTAGATGTTTTTCAACTCCTCCTATATCAAAATATTTCCATTTTATTGTATTGAATTTGTTGTTTTTCGAAGTATTATAAAATTGTTTACCCTGAGGTTGTCTTAAAGCAAGCTCCAATGACAAATAGTAGTTTGTGAACTGAAGGTCTAGGAATGGAACTCTAAGTTCTAAACTGAACGCACTGGTCGTTCTGTCGGCTCTCAGGCCGTCGTACAAGTAAATGTCTTTTAATAACCTAAGAGATTCATTATGTGCATCTAATGCATTAGGTGCATCTCTGAAATATATATATCCTTGTGCTAATTCATCTGCACCTTCCCCACTAAATATCACAGTTGTTTCTGTATTCTGTTTGATGTATCTTGAGAGAAGATACATTCTGGAATATAAAATAATATTTATATAACATTATCAGACTAAGATAATTCAGTATATTATACACGCTTAAGTGAAAATGTATAATTTTACCCAATGGAAGCTCTGATTGTAGTAATGTCAAATGTTTCTAAATGATAAATTACTTTATCCAAAACTTCTGCCACATCTTCTGGAGTAAAAATTATTTCATGATGCTCTGTTCCTATATAATCGGCGACCTAAAAAATAATGATTGGGTGTATTTGAAATTAGGCTGTAAAATTAATAGAATGTGTATGCCATAATTTCCTATTACTTTGACCCACCTGCCTGGCAGCAATAATGTCTGGACTATCACCCATGCCTATAGCAAAACTTTGTATTTTGTATGGCAAGTTTTGTTCTTTTGCTTGTTGCACAAGTAAAGCAGCTATTAAACTGGAATCTAAACCTCCTGATAATAAACATCCTATTCGTCTGTCAGCCATTAATCTTTTCTTTACAGCCGCTGACAGTAATTTTCTAATATTACCATGAATATCAGTACTGCTCAAAGCTGTTAATAAATTATATATTGCATTAATATATAGTAATCAGTTAAATTATTGTGTTCATTTAAAAATTTTTTTAAACGAACCATTGTTTGGGACATATGTTTGAAAACCGGGCTTGTCTCCAGGATTATGATACTTTACACTTTTCAGAAGCTTTACACGACCATTGCTTAAGATTTCATACTCTTCGTAATGTCCTGGTTCAAAAGGTTCCAATACCCATTTTGATGTCATATGTTTACTTATATCCATCAGACCCTATAAAAATATGTAATTGTTGTCAACTTCTTTCACTGTTATTACTATTATTGAAATACGACACATGTGTGCTGTTACAGCTGTATTTTACTTTGCTTTCTGAACAAATAGCAAGTTGTCCATCATCAGAAACTAATTTGAAAAGAGGTCTGACACCATAAGGATCCCTTCCAATAAGAACTCTGTGATTTTTCACATCCATTAAACAGAATGCAAACACACCATCAAGTAATTTTGCAACATTGTCTGCACCTCCGTTTGCATAAAGATGCATTATAACTTCTACATCACATTTGGTTCCATATTCATATCCATATTCTTCTCCAGTCTGCAAACAGTTCGTTTGAAATATAAAGATTTGAAATATTCATTGGCATTTTTAATAGAAGTTACAGTACCTGTTTATAGTTATAAATTTCACCATTACACAGTAAGAAAAGATGTGGATACTTCCAAATTCTCATTGGCTGCATTCCATACAGATTGTCAATGATAGCCAGCCTATGGAATCCAAGATATCCATTCTGTAAATGAAAATTTCTATAAATTATGTGTGCACATAAAATATAATTTATATTGTATACTTTAAAGTAGCATTCATACTTTTACTCTGTTATCAAATTCGATTTTGAAGGCTTCTGGACCACGATGTGATATCTTGTCAAAGTTTTCACAGATGCAGGTCAAAGGTTTTGTATCTAATCCAAAAAGAGCCCAAATGCCACACATCTTGCTTGTAATAAAATTACTTCTGTTTTAATGATCTGTAATTCATAAATATTCCTCTGTACATTCGAATCTATAATGACTTAAATCACATGTGTACAACAACGTTCGAAACAATGAAATACAAGACGGTATTCAATTTTCATAAGTGGAATTAAATATAATTACAGTAAAATCGTTCTAACAAAACATACCTTGTAAGGTGCATGTAACGTAGAGCATAATATTTTTACTTTCGATTTCTGTAAACTCCAGCGCGTACTATACCAGAATTTCTACTAAATCAACGCCGGCGAAACCGCGCAGCTTGAGCCAGATTGAACACCTTTGTACACGTTTACGCGAACCATAGATGTAATTTTAAACCTATTGCGCGTGCGTATCACGCTGCCGATGAATGCTGATGTAACGTTACGTTTCTGTTGATCATTGCGACCAGTTGCCACCGTCGGCGACGGACTCCTATCCCTCCATTTCCTCCAAGTTTCTGCAAACAAGATTGGACAGAATTGAGCAGAAATGTGTAAACTTTTGATAGACAGCGGTAACCGGAAACCGGTTTTGCGTCTGAAATATTGTAATATATAATAATTGATGATATTATTAGTCCAACCGATTTGGAAATGCACGTCGGTATAATCCAAAAGAAATTAACAATTATCGAAGTGTAAAAACAATGTAATTATTCTTGTTATATTATAATTACTCTGTATTATCGAGGAAATGGAAGTCAATATGCTTTTAGTGAGGTACATTCGAACTTGATGTCGTGGCCTTCGTATTTATGCGATATAACGAGTGTATACTTCTATTTTTTAAAAATAGATTGTGGAAAGGGAGTGTTCGAATCGTACCGTAGATTATTGTCAGATTCCTTATCATTTCAACATAGCAGTCTTTACGGTGTAACTAAACGCCGGCTGTTACGTGTCAGCCCAGACGAGTTACAGGATGGTATTTTTCGAAAAGAGTTAATTATAAATGCAACAGCACTTGTTCAAAGTAAATGAAGAGATTGTAAAAATATGCCTTGTATTGCGATAAAAAAAATTTCGAAGTCTCATTCACTCCGAACAAAAATTAATATTCTAATTCACGGCTCCTGTGCCCTGCTATACATTTATATCGGTATTCCTATACATATTTAGTTGTCCGATTCTTTCGTGAAAGAAGTAGTTTAATTTCGTCGAATACAACTCCAATCTACATATATGGGTTGATAGGGTGCCAAGGACATTCTGTGGTGAAGATAGTAATTTTAATCTGCTTACATTATGGATGATAACAGAAATGCAGAAAACAAATTGTAATAATAAGAATATTAATTACATTAATTTTAATTTTCGTTTTAACGCAATATCGTTAAAAAGAGCATAGGTGTATCAGTAAAAGGGTCGGCGGATCATAATAGCAACTAATATTAACACAATTTCTCCGCTTTGCAATTTAAAGCTCTTATTTTTAATCCTTTAATAATATTATCTCGCTAAATTGTATTTCTCTTATTTAATTATTAAAGTTAACGATATAACAATTTCCGCAAAATTGGCATTGCGATCGGTGCTGCCGCGTATCGGGGAAATTCCGAAGCTATCTATACGTAGCAGTAAATCTGTAGCATTCGTTGTAACGGCGGGGGGCGCATGATCGCTGTTTCTCTTTTCCGGTTTATCCTTTTTCCGTTTAATTCGCTGGGTGTCACACAGAACAGGTTTTCGGCCGCGCTAGCGCGTCCATTAACGAGATCAGTGATTGTTAGTGAAACCAGCGAAACATCGCGTTCGCGCGTTGAGCGAGTGAGGAAAACGCAAACGGACCGGTGTACGGTGTGCGAATCGAATAGCTGGGCCGCCGTAGGCCGTTGGTTCGGTCAGCTGGTCGTTTGTGGGCTCGCCTTGAATCTTGAATGTCGGCATACGAGCGCGCGGGGCAGTCGGCTCTCGGCAGAGCTTCAGGAAGGATGCGTAATCGGGGCTGTATGGTTCTCGAAACTGTCACCGGTTTCCTGCGTGCCGGCCGCTTCACGGCCTATAACGCGGCACCATAGCCTTGGCCACTCGATAACAGGCTCGTATTTCGAGGATTTATTTATTCATTCGGTGCAAAGAATCAATCGATGCATCTCCAACAATAGAGGAACACATTCGGCATTTTGTTCGTTCGTCGTGAAGGCTCAGTGAGAACAAATCATTTTTTTTTCATACAGTGATAATAACGGTGAAGAAGATTCGCTACTCCTTTATGCTATACATTTATATACGTACAGCTGAAGTTTGTGATTTAGAGGTTAGAAGAAGCTATACCGTACGGAACAACCCGTGATATGCTCGATATTTTTACGATCCATTTAGGTTAAGTATCATTGGATGTCTTTGCATGGTGTGGCAAGTGCATAAACGAGGAAGAAGAATACACAACATACTATTTGTAATATCATGAGGATTGTTTGTTGGATGTTGGTGCAACTACATAGAATTATAATCGCGTAACAGAGTGATTAAACGTTTGTAATATTTTGCTGAGAAGAGAAAATGCCTGTCCCTGAAAAAGGTCAAGTTCAACGTGATCGTGTACATCTCTTGGTGCAGTGAAAATTTCCGCAAAAACGAGAACCGGTCGATACACCCAAGTGTTCTAGAAGGAAAATTTGTGAACCCTCCGACGACGTTATGGACACCTTCCACGTCTGCGTTACCGACATATAGAGAAGACGAACCAGAATGCATTTTCGACGACGCAAATCTTGACGATTTCAGTGAAATTCTAAGAAACGAATTCAAAGTGTCACCCCGACCGGCGGATATCTTTCTCGAATCAACGAGTTTACCAGTCGCGAACGCACAGCTGTTTACGTTCATTACTATTCTAATCGCAAGAAACCGGGCCGAAAATGCTCGACTGATTGACGTACGCTTATATTCGAGCTGTCAACGAATCATAACGGTTTTAACGGCGTTACTTAACGACTTATTAATAAATCCTGTACTTAATGGAAAACCTAACCTCAACGCAGGCAGTACAACGTACTTAATTGTAAGTTAAAACTTGTTCCCCGAAACGCTGTTGACGAGCTACCGAGACGAAGATCTGTGAAATCAATTTAACAAAGTCCTCTAAGACGACCGAGCGATCGGTATTTATATTCAATGCTTTAAATTAGAACGTTCTGCCGGCATTAACCGTTTATCGGTTTTGTGTACATTTTATCGGTGAAATACGCCGTAACAAGTGTACATTCCTCAGTGAGACGCTTGTGGATTTGATAATTTCGTTATTACTGACAAAAGAAGCTAGAAATGGGAACTTGCTACCGAAAGTAGAAGATTGACTAGCACACAGATTCGCATCAACGACGAAAAAGTTTCTTCTAGACACTGCAGTATTCTGTATCAAGGTAAATTTATCTCCATTCTTTCTTTTTAACATTCTAATTTACTTTTATCAATATATATGTATACATCATTCTCGGTTAGAAATTTGAATAATACATTTTAACTATACCAGAACTTCACGAGTACAAATCGTATATAACAATTACTTAATTTATTTCCATTTAATTGTATTTATACCACGATCTTTAACGAGTCATCAGAGAATCCCTCCTGCGATAAACGTACTTTCACGAAGTTGTGAAACTACGTTATAATTGTCGAGACAGACCACAGTGGCAAAAAAACAATTCGTTCAAATATTCTGAAATCCGCGTGCAAGTCGCGACTAAACGTGCATGCTTCTGGTAACGGAGACATCTTATGTAAGATGCAGATTGTATATCGGATGCACCCTTTGGCTTTAATCGGGTGATAATAATAGATAGGGTATGCATGTACTAGTCGCTGTAATCAAAGAGGTGTTTGCACTTTAACACTTATCATTGTTACAATCTGGAAAATTTATCACTCAAATCCGATTGGCGCTTGCTCAAACAATTTCCGCATCGTACGTTAATAATTTGCTAGTAAATTTTCGGTGAAAGTATATTCCGTATTTACATAGACTTTACGCTCGTAATTTGACGTAATCATTTCCGCAATCTTTCCGCTATTTTGCATTGTTACGCTTGTCGTATGTTGTCATCGGTAAAAGTATTAATTATCTATGCTAATTACCGTTACATATGCCGGTAAATCGAACGCCTCTTCGTCGTGCAATGAACTTTATCCGTGACGGGTTATACATTCTATGAAGCTTGTTATCTTTATGTTTTTTACCAGGAAATATTAGGTAAAAAAGAATTAATTTATTGAAATATTTAGTGTGTTTTGCATAAAATGTTATGTCACAATGCGATTTCCGGGAGTAGTGTCCACTTGTTCTTCCACGTAAAATATTTTTATTTCAACATCTGGGTTATGATGAAAGAATGAAATGCACTTAAATGTGTTTTTTTTCACTACTTTTTAATTAAATTATTAATTTAATTTTAACGATGTTTTTCTTTTTTCGCGAACATAGAAGTGCACAACGCGTTGTATCGCTGCATTTAAAGCGGATGATTTCGGTGCTTCGTAGATGCACTTTTGTTTAGGTCGATCGGATTTGACTCTGTTCCCAATGCAAACATTTTAACTCCGGTTAGTAATGGTTGCTTACGTCATCGTCCTATTTCCCAAATATTTGTGATATCGGTTAAGTTATGAATATCCACGCATTAATATCCTCGCCTTTTAGAACGTTTCGCATCAAGCGGATCAGCTCGAATTCTATAAACGTTATGAAATATAATGGTTATCGGTTTGTAAACGACACTGGAATTATTTCGCCTCAGATTTCCAGATTTATAATTCATACAGTATCGGAGATACCGTTCCACGGCAAAAAAAGGTTTTCGCGTAATAATAAGACACAAAGGTTCTCGTGTAACAACGAAAGAGGAGAAAAACATGCTCAAGGTCTTTCTCGAGATGTCCTTAATTGTCGATTCATGACTTACGGCTATTGTATATCCACCTTTTTTTCTTTTCTATTGATTAATTTAATTTGAACGTTCATTATTATTTCTCGATCACCGAGAATTAATATCAGACACGAAATTGATGAAATAGACTATTTTACGAGCATATTAGAAGCACTCGGAGAGGGTGTCTATTATCGGTTAACGGTTCTTAATCAATTTATTGGCTTCGTTATGACATTACACCATCGAAACTTCATTAACTTGTCGAGATGAACTTCGCCGAAGATTCCCCATTACACGAGGGGGAGAGGCCTGAGGCTATTACTTGCTTTTTTTATCGAAACTTTCATTCATGATGTTTATGTATATCTACACGTACAAGTTCCGTTCCATTGAACATTTTGTGCAATTAGATAGTCAAATTGATTAATGTGTTTTATTGATTAATCACTGTGTTCCGTAATCAAACCGGCAAGTACCAGTGCACATTTACACCATATACACACACAGGAATATTAGTAGATTAATATGGAATGTATATTTAGAAGCACTTGGGCTATCTATTTAATAGTATGTATTACATATATTATGTTACAAGTGTACCATATCACATTTAACATTGAATAATACTATACAATACTGAATGACTGGGGCAACAGAGATAGACTATACTATATATCTTCCTTTAGAACCTAGAAAAAAAAAGTTGTACATAGAAAAAGTTTAATTTTCTATCAAAGTTACAAAGATTCACCTACTATACATAGATATAGTGTATGTATAGGTGCGACCAAAGTAGAATAAGTTGCGTTTGCACTTTCCATTCCGTTCGAACGCGGATAGTCTCGATATCCGTTTTTCCCCGTCGAACTTAGTCGCTATCTCTGGGTTTCTTATTTTATTTGGCCGAGGTGGTCTATTCGAACGATGAGTAACTAGATCGTTAAGGAGGTGGTGTAGTAACGACGTGCTGGTGCAGACATCGCGGCGACAGGGATTTACCGACCGGGTCGCCAAGGTGGCTCGCCATCATCATCTTTGTCAGTTTCGTTATTTTCCTGGCTGTTTTCGTCGTTGGTAATTGATTAGTTGGAAAAATTGTTGGCAGTGTTTCCGTGGACTAAGATCGAGCTGACAATGACATCATACAAATTGGAGGCAGTATTATTCAACCAGATGGCTTTTCATCTTAATTTTAGTTACACCTGCATGATCTTTATCAAAAGAAAACATTAATATCCGATTTAGAGTGTATAACGCACGGAACAATCGATGTGAATGATTATTGATGTTTCACAATCGTTGCTTTTTTCTAGTTTTGCTTTTGCGTAACATATATTTTCCAGAGTTCTTTAGATGAAGATGCCAAAGATGAGATCATGCTCACCTGTAAGAAATTCTCGGTAAATCCTGTCGTAATCATCCGTCTCGTCACTCATACTTTCGACTATTCGGTCTCCAAAAGTTGCTCAATGCGTGTCATCCTTTGACTCGTTATAATTTTCCAATTTATTTCATTCCGCAAACCTATGTATATATTTTTACACTTCTTCTTCGAATCATTTCGCCTCGGGCGTACATATTTTCGAATTTGACTTTTATTTCGCGTTTCTCTGTAAGCATCATTATACTCTTTGGCGACAAAAAACAGATAAAATCAATTGGGAAACATGAATTTTATTAAAAGTGATCGAGGATACGACAAACAACCGTGAACGTAGATCATCCTAAAAATGATCGATCGAATGACAACGTTTCAATTTCTCTTAGCTCGCTTCTATCGACGTGGTAATGTAGAATGAAGCACGATATGGTACGATCGAGTTATCCTTTTTTCTGCATCTCTGTCCTTTTCGTTGTTGCGAAACATCCGCAGTGCGATCCCGCTGCATATGTGTTTGTGACCGACCAGTCGCCTTGTGTGGAATTCCTTCTCGGTTACTTTACTCGCTTCGACCATAATTGATGCTGAGCACGTGCTTTCAGTGATTGTCACGTGGTCGAGCGAGGATCGCCAGCCGCCACGACGATTCTGCGATTTTCTTCAAGATTCGCATGATCTAATATTTATGGATCATGCGGATAGTCCGGTGGCATGATCGATGAGAACACATAGTTCATTTCGGGTATCTATATCTAGACAAAATGATCCAGATTTCTGTGTCTTGCACTTGGATCTAGGTAAAAATCTCGATCGTTGGGCGTTACACGTGATTTATGACAAATCACGCGGAATATTTTCTGTTCGATGTTTCACGGAACTTCTTAATCGATGAAAATTTTCAATTATGTCCCTGGTGTAATTATGGGTGGAATTTCTTCCTTGTTCGTTGTCGTATCGATTGTGGTTCTAATGTGTGCAGTTTTCAAACGACCGATCACCGTGAAACTACTGTTTTGAGTTGTTATAATGCGCAGCAAGAATCTGCAGTATTAGATGTTGAGATTAATGTCGTCTATGCTCTTGCTGGTAGTGCTCATTGACCTTTCGGAACATCTGCCTCTCGAGATGAGTAGACGGTGGACTTCCACGAACGCTAATCATCTCGTGTCATAATTAATTGGTACATTAGATTGATTCGCATGAGAAAAATTGTCACTAGTAAAGCGATACGCTTCGCGCGATGATATATTCATTGAGAATTTGCAATTCACGACATAGAGTCATGATTGTTGGAAATTTAGTTCAATATGATTTTCAGTTTTTCGTATTGCAATTTATGGAATTTTCTAGATATGAATCTAGGAATTTTGGCAACGAAATTGTGGCTTTTATTTGTATGTATAGTATCGTGAATATTTATAAAAAATATGCGGCAGGTTCTTTCAGCACAAAGTAGAGTTTGTTAAAATATTTATCCGAACTACAATATTCATACTTTGAAGAACAGTACATTGTTGAATATTCAACGTAAAACTTGCTCGCAGCTGATTCGGTTATTCGTCGCACGTGCCAACAGGAATTAACGAGGCACTTGTCCGATGACAGCGGTTGAGTTCGCTTAACGTCAAAACGCGGTTGACAGCGAGCTTATCGAAGGATTGCTTTAATTGCTGGCAAATTGCTATCAAATCATGCCAGAAAAATTCATTTCGATCGGCGCCAAATAACCGGCGATTCATGCCAATTAGAATGAACGAATTTTAACTTCTTTGATAATAACTTACGTGTTTGACGGCGCCGAAAAGAAATTTTGTCACGCAACAATTTACACGTCATCAAATAATTAATGCTTCACGCGCACTATCGCAATTGCACAACAAAGGATACCGAAAAAGAATGTAAAACTTGCATTTCAACGCGAACGTTACCAATCGCCGTAAATAAAGAAATATCTTTTCTTTTTCAATAACACTTACACTGTGTGCGTGTGTCATGATCCGTGTCATCGTTCTGCTTTTATAAGACAAGATCGCTGATCATTATTATGTTATGCTATTCGTCATCGTAAAAACAAAAGGTACGTGTCCTAAATTCTCTAAAATCACTAAACCAATTGCTGTGAAATTTATTTTTAAAAAATCATACCTCTCGGAAGGGGATGACGTAAAATCTCCCGAGCAAAAATATTCAAATTATCGTTTCATTAAATTCGCACAGTACGTCGTAGAGAGATGTGAAAAATTCAAAAAGTCACCTAGTGACGCGGTTGTCATTGTTAAGCCGACTGCAATTGGAGCAAGTACCATAGGAGGCCATGCAAGTGAAAAGCTTTTTTTTTCTTTAGCTTTTTCATACTCGTTCAAAAAAATTTTTGCAAAAAACGAACACAGCATACTTACCTCCCCGAGCGAGGCTGACAGGCGAAAGTGTGTACGAGGTAACAGCCTCTTAGTTACATTATGCTAATTATGTTAACTGTATGGACAAGCATATGCACGCATTTCAGAAGAATTTTTGCCGAACGAAAAATACTATGCGTCACGTAGCAGTCGATGAAATAATCCCGGGGAAAAGATATTATTCGCTTTTCCGCGTGAGAAAGGGCGATTTCTCTTTGTCGTTCGGTCAGAAGAAACGCAAAGATGATTCAAGTTTAAACAAGTTCTTGACGACATATCGCTTAAGGTAGGTCGGAGGTTAGCTCAAACACGAGCTCATTACTATCGCAAGAACGTACGGTGTCAGTGGGCGTTAGCCTTGAATCAGCTGTTTGCTTTCAATGTCGACGAGTATAAATACAACGCGTGTTCTCTAAAACCGTGTATATCGAGACGTGTGCCGTTGCTTAATGCATTAACGATTAAATGTATACTGCACGTAATTGTCTCGTATTTTTAGAAAGGAGTTGCTTAATTAATTTGTCGTTATGGCCAGAATCTTATAGCGTCGGTTTGCGTCATTGTTGACGCTTATTATCGATTGATTTAATACTTCGGAGTCTTGTCTACGATTCGAATATTTCTGTCTCTGAAACTTGGTGACCGTTACGCTATGATTTAGGACATTTATTATTGAATTATATAAATTACCATTTGGAGCGTGAGTTCTTTTGCAAATATACCAAATAGTTTCGCATGTCTTTTATTCTTAGAAATTCATCCAAAAATTCCTTTCGCCGTCGCTACGGACCACTGACGGATATAAATGTCTAAAGTCGGTGTTTCTCAGTGCCGTAGCATTAGGAACCAAATGTATTCAACGCACACATCACCCTGTG
Source organism: Mimumesa dahlbomi (assembly GCA_917499265.3). Lineage (NCBI taxonomy): Eukaryota > Metazoa > Arthropoda > Insecta > Hymenoptera > Crabronidae > Mimumesa > Mimumesa dahlbomi. Next base: position 1,605,559 of record OU824113.1, on the reverse strand, counting down.
TGTAAAGGCGTGTTGGTCCACGTGTATTATTTTTGTCGATGAGTGTACACGCTCGCATGTCTGCACTCGCCACCAGTTGGAGGAGATTAGATCGTTAACAGGTTTTATGAAAAAAAGTGTCCGTTACGTCACATCGAATCGTATAGCTACGACTTACGAGCGATACCTCACCAAATAATTTCAGCGTAACTTATCGATACGAATCGACTAGACCGGACAGTGTTTCATGCCAAATCGATTTAACATCGAACTTAAGAACATCGTGTCACAGCAGTATTAAAATGATTAATATTTCGCAGAGTTTGTCGCGATCGCCGCGATCGTTTCCCTCAATTTCCATCATTATGTATTCGAATAATCGATATCTGGCCAACGTCATCGGCACAGAGAATAGAAAGTTTCATCGATAGTTTCTATAGCCAGACCTTTTGTTCTTTCTTCCGTATTTTTATTGCTACACTTATCCACTCTTACTTTCCTTTGTAACGGAGTACACATTACACGCTTGCTTGTATGTAATACAGCGTCACGTTGAAAACAAACCTGCCACTTTCGTTGAGAATCCCACATACATCGACCTCTACAAACATATATTCAATATCATATGTCTCTCTATTAATTCTAGATCTCCATTTAAGTACGACACTAGTCCACCCAGTTTATCCATGTATCTTATCTCGTTTCACACGTTTCTACAGTGATTACTTATTGCAATAATGTACCACGGTCACGGTAATGTTTCCAGGTTCCGTTTTTCCGGAAAGTTTTCCAATGGAACATTTCCTTACTTCGAGATTCCTTCAAATTCACAATAATTTTTCGAAATTTGGTAAAAAAATCTCGGATACGACGTTTGGTTTCTCGTCTTCGGTCTCGACGATCCTCGTGCGGGTCGTCACGTGCCCCAGGTCGGTCCACGAGCCCAATAGAACTTTACGTCACTCTCTAGCACGCGGTAAACAAGTATTCGCGAAACGAGCCTGGCGGACCGCCAAAGATCCGCATATGTTTCTACGTTACCTGTCCACCCATATCGCCCGTCACCTCGGTTTACTCTTGTCAAGATTGTATTAAACGACGGTAGACTCTCGCTTCGGCTTCCGGTAAAATCGAGAGTACACACAAAGTTTTCAATTAATTTCAGAAGCTTTCGTTTTTCACTTCTCCGTTGACTAATATCAGTTGGCATTGTGTTAACCGCTGGGTAACGAGAGATTGTTTCAGATTTGTGTTTCATTTGTTACGTATGATTGTTATTAATCGATTGCTTCAACGGTTTTTCTTAGACGATTTAAATAGAGTATCGTAGTACGAGACTTATTTTTTATCTTATCAGTTTTACGTGTTATCTATTATATTCGATAGATAAAATTGTTTCGGTGTATAAACATATATGTACTACAGTTGTTGGAAATTTTAGATGTATTGACTTTTAACGTATAGAAACGTGTTCCGTTTGAATTTATGGCAATGCGTAATAATTAATTCGGACGTGTAATGTATGCTAGAGAAAAGTATTTCTTTTCCATCGCATCGTTTAGATTACGTGTCATTATCATTAATACACTTCTTATCGTCACGAAGCAAGCAATTCCATTATTGAGTAATCGCACTTGTTGCTGCATCGGATGTCCAAGCGCGGAAATGACGAACTTCAATTTTTTTTTCTCAATTTTAAAGTCTACTTATCTATTCTCCATGTTTCTTCGACGCATTAATCAAGACTCTCGTGATTTTTTCGAGTATTACTCTTTTCCCGACATCTTTATTAGAAAGTTAATTACGATATCGATTTACTGCTGTGGATAAATGATTAATTCGGATGATTAATTACAAAAGTCCGTATGACAATCTTCCCCGAGTGGTTAATTTGATAATTACTTTAAATTAAGCAGACATTGAATGCGAGAAGTATGAAAAATTCGCATGTTCATCGTTGTTTCGGTTAATACATATAAAAAGTTTAACCGCTATCATTCTAACGAGTATAGTAAAGGAGCGTGTTACGTATACGTCTAATAAACCACTATAGAGACTGCGTTTCCACGGTCACGAAATAGAGGGCGTACTTACTGCAATGCGCCAATGACGTGTTCACGTATGCAACAATGCTTTCGTTATTTCTTAAAAAGTACGCGATATCAACCTTGTCGCAGCTGTGAGCGACAATACGATTTGCGTATTTGCTTACGCGCTATTTCAGTACATCTTGCTGGCTGTTTTTAGATGGAATCGTTCTTTTTTATATATATACATATATATACTTACATATAATTTTCTACGAGAATACACGATTATAGATATTCATTTTCTGTGTAAAGGGAACAAGGACGCGTTAGCGCATTGACTTCTGTACGTATTATTAGAGCAAATCGATAAATTATGTTACTGCTCTCACGAATAGCGTCGCGTCCGAGAGAATCGACACGTGCATCTTGTTTTCCGGAACGTACTTTTTAAATAGAATACCTGGAGTTTTTATTTAGAAGTTACGAAATTTACGCGAGGGGTCGCGAAATGTCAGAAAAAAAGGGGGCAATATAAGTCATTCGCAATGAATGAAGAAGCGTTCGCCTGTGCTTTCATCGTCAGCTCTTCCGAAAAAGGTCTTTTATGCGCGAAAAGTGAGATACTTTCGCGAGGTTGAAAGGGCAGCCTTGAATCTTAAAGACAATAATTCTCAGTCTAGTTACCGCGACGTGTAACGCAAAGTTTCCGCTGTATTCCGGTGTATACTTGTAAACTTCTTCCTTTTTTTCTTTTGTCTGTTTTTTTTTCTTTTATCATTATTCAATCCGTCTTACATCGTTCGTGCATTTATTAACATTTCAATGTTCCGTTGACATTACAGATTTCTCGATGGAGAGTACCGGTAGTGATAAACAAAACGAATCGGACGAGTGCGATGTGACTGGCGATAATCGGCACAAAAACAACATGACCGGTCAGGAGAATATCTGCTCGAAGATAGCCACGGACTCGGAGAAGCAGGAGACGCTGAAGAATCTGAAGAACCTCGAGAAACTAACGGAAAATGACGAAGCTGCGAATAAATTATCGAAAACCGTGTCACAGGACGAGGACGACGATGAGGACGAGAAAGGTTCCGACGAGGAAGAACTCAAAGAAGAAAAAACCGACGGCAAAAAGGATGAAGAATCATCGAGCAGTACAACATCGACAAGCACGTCCGATGACGAATCTGAAACCAGTTCCGACGACAAGACAGAGGCTTCGAAAACCGAACAAATCAAACCTGTTGAAACCGAGATCAAGAAAGAAGAACAATCATTGGCGCCTAAAAATGAAGATACCACCGATGACAGTGATATCGAGGATGATTTGGTCTCCGCGATTAATTACAATACCATCACTTCCTTGGCAGCCCTCAAGGATATGTTACAATGTTCCGGAGAGGACTCGGACGGCGTCGATAGTTTCTTCCATCATTATTTCCTGTCCCACGTGAACCGACTTCCTTCGAGGAATCAAACCCATAGTCCTTATCCATGGGGTAGAAGATTATCGGAATGCAGGGAGGAAGATGAATACGAAACTGAGGACGGTAAGGAGAATTCTGTTGAGAAATCGACCAGGAACGGTTGATACGTTTAATTTGAAAGTTGCGTTGTGTTATAGAGGATTAATAAGTTACAGTTATTCGGGTTGTTTGTCCGTAATAACTTGGAATAAATTTAGAGATGTACATAGGGGATATTACAAGAAAAGTAGCATATTACGAAACATGATTTGGACATTAAAATTCGGTGTGGTGCTATTACAGGGAGCTCACACTCGCTCAATGAGGGCTAATATTAGCATGCGGCCGGTGGTTTAGCTTCGTTTAATTTCGTTTGGCAACGGTCATACTAACGGCACGAAAAGTCACTCCACTTTGAGTCAAGGTGGACCGTAATCCGCAGATTATTACCAAAACCAGGATACTTTTAGGTCGATGATTATAGGAATACCTCTAAATCGGTTCATTCTTGATCTAGAAATAAATTTCGGGTTCGATCAACTATGTCGGGAGGAATTAATTATGATACTTATAGTATGGTGCAATAGATAAACACTTCCTGTATCGCATTGCATCACGTAGTGCAAAACTGCGTAACAAACAAGCCTTTGTGACTGCAGGCCTTGGAAGTCGAGTGTCAAATGTGCAACTTAATCGAATAACGCTTTCCTTGTCCTAATTACACATTAACATCATTCATACCGTACTTATCGTTTCATTTTGTATTTTTCTATCTCAGGAAAAAATACGGAAGCAGCCATCGCCGCCATCATTACCGTGCACAAGAAGGAGGAACCTAAGAAGATAGAGGAACCGGAGGAAAAACCTGACAGCACCTCCTCGAAGGACTCTAGTCCATCCTCGTCGCAAAAGTCCAGCTCGGAAAAAATCGATCAAAAATCCAATCCAATTTCGAGCATCTCCGAATCAAAACCACCCGTCGTTACGTCGTCGGTTACACCGACAACAGTGTCGACGACGACCCCGACGACAACGTCGACACCCACGACGACGACGACCACGTCCAGGTTCACTACTTGCACGGTGACGTCACCGACGTCGACCACCAAGCCACCGCTCCGAAGAAGACACACCACCGGACCCGGAATGACGTTTCCTGCAACGGATCCGCCGACGTACTCCAGCAGCATGACTTTCTCGAGGACCAGTCCGTTGCCCAGTCCACATCTCGATAAGAGATTTTTCGATAGTAGCTTGATAGAGATGAAAAGTCAGGCGAGTAGCTCCAGCACCCTTGACTACGACTCCACCGAGGAGATCTGGATACGTCGAGCTGATATTGTCCAGGAAAGGAAGAGAAAGGTAATTGCATTTTTTGTTGCTTTTATAATTGTATTGGCAAATTGGAATTTCAATCGGTTATTTTATGATAAACGGTTTGGTCATACTTTTTTTGGGGAGTTACAAGAACAGAGATTCGATTAATTGTAGTAATTGACTAATTGTCGTAAATAGAAGAGATCTTACAAATTTGTTTACTAGAATCCGACGTGAACTGTTGCGAAACACTCTTATTTGGAGCCTAAGTTCGAGCTACGGATTACGACATGTCTATTTGTATGTTTATCCAACGCATCGTGTTAAATCATTTCCATACTTTTCAACGTAGCGAATATATCGTTAATTATAGCAGAAGTAGTAAAATATCTTTTTTAAAATTTTTGACAGTGTGAAAAACTTTCCGAGAATGGAGAAAAAGTCTATCTCGTTCGTTTTCAACGGGCAACGTGTAGGCCGAGTAATTACGACCACATGTGGAAATACGATTGTCACAAGAAACCAATCGTACCAGTATGCGTTCATCGATTAGTTTTTTTACACTTTAGCGCGTGATCTCATTGAGGTGATCTTCTTATGTGTCGAAGGCACACTTGAATGACCTTCTTTATTGTTTACCGTAAGTCGATTTACCATGTCGAATACGAACCGTAGGAAAAAATAGAGTACGAAATTTTATGTCCGCATAGCTAGTACTTACACACTTTTAAATCATACAGAACTTCCGTAAACAACCAGGCTAATGCCCGATGCTGGGCATAACCTCGGCAGTAAAAAAAAAAGAAAGTTCGACGAACTGGCCGCAGGAAACTTGAAGACCTTACCTACCATCTTTCTCTGGAAAGGGCAGTTTACCTTGGCTCACAAAGCATCGAACTTTCGAATGCGGATCTTGCTGACCAAGGTCTCCCTTCGACAAGAATCAAATTAATTTCATAGATCAACTTCGTAAGGTTTAATTAGTGATTATTGCGAATTCATTAATGTTTCTTTAACGTTCAAATGTTTACTTAAAAATACGTTGACAATAGTAACAATTGTTTTTTACGAGAAATACTTTTGAGAAAAAATATACGAAGAAAGTATAGACTTAACGTGATCATGATCACCAATAGAGAGTATCCGGTCCCCCTTAATTATCGTGATATTATACACATTATGATACCATGTAATCAGTCACGACAGGAGAAAAACTGATAAAAGGTATGTTTTTTAATTCTCGATTTATCGTTTGCCCCAGATCTCGACGTGGCTTTAACATTCTATGGGAGAGGATGAGGGAGGGAGATGTACAAGGCTTCCTTTAAGCTTTATCGATTCGGTCGAAAGACGAATTACAGTGTGTTGAGGGCTGTTATGACGGATACCTCGGCACATAAGGTCTCTTTCATCGATGCCTTTTTTTCAATGAAATGTTAAATCAAATGTTAACACGTGTACAGGTCAATTCGATTAGACGTGAACTCCTTGATATAAAATTTATTACGTGTTTATATGTTTATGACGTACTTTTTCATACGTTCGATACTAATTGACCGAATGAAATGTTATTTGTTGTTTACCATATGTCATTCTTTGTTGCACAATTTGGCCGACGAATGACTCGTAAGACTCTATTAGAGTACAAAGAATTTTACACGTGGCTCAGATCGTTATAGTCACCTGTACAAGCAATGAGTAATTCTATCTTGTTTGTCGTTCATCTATTTCAGTCATCCCATTTTCATGGCTCCAGTCTTGATTAAATCTTTTATGTATGTATTCGGAAACTATCGAGTTTCCCTTGATATTTCCCGTGATTTTTCTCCTGGAAACATTGGTAAACAGGTAGCACAACTTTATCGTTGAACGTTCAACGGTTAAGAGTGTAGAGGCTTGATATTTTTTATCTTCATCGGCAGATGGCGATCACTGGGTGTCGAATGTTGTAATTACTCGCCATCTTCACGAAATTATTCTAAACAAAAACACCAAAAAAGAAAATATGAGTTTGAATAACACATATTGCGCGACCACGTGATTCGTTGACGTCACAACCAATGTGATTTATTTCCTCGTCTTGGCACTTGATTTTCGTTGAATTTACATTCCGTGCTTCGCATACATTCGATAATCAAATGATTATTCTTTTATGGTGTCTAAGCTAATAGTATTTCTCATAATCACTGCCGGTCTTGCATATTTTAGAACGTTTTAACATCTCAAAGTGCACGGGGTACGATATCCATTCTCTTTTACCAGTAACTTAATGAGCAATCAAGAATAGATGAATTATTTCTCTTCCCCTTTTATTTCAACTTAATTTGAATACCTAACGAAGAAACTCATTGAACTAAAATCAAGCGAAAATTGAGCGAGACCATTGTTCAATTTCCATTCGGGTTGATTACCAAAATGTTAATGTTTCTAATTAACAGAGAACCTCGGCAGTCACGGCTAAAATATTTCTCCGGTTTCGCAGAAAAACCGTACGCCAGAGAATATACACGATATTATCTTGATAATCACAATCCGTCCGTGATAAGCACATTACAACGATTCACCAGGGAAAATTGTTATCGATACGGTTTCTCGGCGGAACGAGAAGATACCAGATAATAGTGAATTCCCGTCTGACACCGCAATGCACAAGTGCCGGCACTGTCAGTCAACGTCGAAATCTCAATGGACATAACGTTCTTGCGTCATGAATACTTGAAAAGTTTCGTTTGTGTTGTTTTCTGCGCATTTCGTTAAAAATATGTCGGCCGTATCATTGGGTAAAGTTCGGAAGTATTCCCTCGTGCCATATTTAGACCGATGTCCGGAATACCATGGGACTTACAAGGTAGTCGAAATCACGAACCCCGTGCTTTGATATGTTATACAGTGTGTTCGATGAGTTTTAGCTTCTGAGCGAACCCGTTAAGCTGGGATATCGAAAAGACGCTCGTAGTTGGTAGAATTGTTGTGTGTGAAATATGACAAACGATTTATTTATAAAATTCCAGACGTCGGGAAACTCATGCCGGAATGATACATAATTTCCGCACTTTTCCGTGAATCATTTTCGGGACAATCGTATAGGAAATGAGATTATCGATCGTTGTCATAAATAATGGTAATCAATAAGATTCGTATAATATCGGAGAAAACTTAATTACAATTTCATATCACCTTTTGTTTAGCATAACTGGGGTGATATAATTAAAAGTAACTTCGGTAATGAAAACATTGATTAGTAACTCGGTGTGTGAAACTTTTGTTGGATCTTTACAGTATTTTTTCATTTTTATTGAAACTGTTCTCGATTCTTTTTTAACTTTATAGATGTATCGTGTGTTTTCAATATGATTAGATTTTTAAATGTAATCAGAGCGTTTTGCTACGGTTGTGATTGCACGGAAATATTTATACTTGTTTCTCGTGGAACGTTTCTATGCGTTTAATTAAAGAAACAAATTGATTGCACGGAATTGCAATACTTGTGATTTCTTTCGCGATATTTTATCTTTGTTTCTCAAAGTGGATATCGATGCAAGTTAGAGATGATAAAACCAGAATATCTGTTAAAATGTATTATAACATGTAATTATGTACTACGCGAATTAATTCTATTAAATTAAATACACCCTGTTTTATAATGTTACAAAGGTGGGAGTGAGAAGTAGTATTAACCGTGAATTTCGTGAAATTGGCCTAATGCAAAGATCGATGCAATTTCTATGGATTCTCTCTGCCTATGTCTTTCTGCGAATCGACGCGGTATCATTCGGTCTTATTACGAACAATAAGTTACAAATAACACATATTTTTCCGCTAATGTAACACGAGATAGTATATTTTCTTCTTATGGTATTTGATTGTGAGAAGTGCTTGTATTCTACCAGAAATCTTCGTTGCAACGTTGGGAAACATGTCTGTGCATAAGTAAACGTGATGACTTTTAAAGTTTCATTCGTGTTCAGAATTCTTCAAGAAGCTGTTGAAGCTGTGTACAATGATTTGGTGTTAGAGTATTGGAAGAAGGTGGAGCAATATTTTACCGTGACCGAGAAATTTACCAAAGTTTATACACATTCCTATTAACTTTTACAGAAACATTCTACGAGTGTCTTTTTGAAACAGTCTTTTTTCCCTGTTCGAACGTGATTCTCTGTTACAAATGTGGTATAGTTCAGGGGTCATTTGCAGTATGTTCATTGGAGTCTTGCCAAGACTGTTGGAGAAATTCCAAAAAATTTACGCAACGTTATATAATTAAGGAAAAAATAATACTTTTATTTGCATCTTAAACTACGGGGGTTTTGCTAATAAAACGTGTGTTAAGGAAAGTCGATATCCAATACAAATTTTCAACCGACGATACAACAGACAGTTGTGTATTACGATTAAATTTGTCCTTGACGAAATGGGATATTAGTCATTTAATCATGTTAAAAAAGATAAGTCGAAAAATATCATCTACCGTGGAAGATATTACGTCGTGTTGAAATTTCGCGTTGTATGATCTTGTGCGGAAACCCAGGGAAGATAATCTAGTTAAATATAAACGTTCTATCAACTAGCTTTCGATTAAACGACGATATCTAATCACTTTATCGTAAAATATTAGATTCATGGGCACAGAGAGTTCATCGTAATTCATTTGTCGTAATTTGAAACCTCCAGAAGTATAGTACTTTTTTTTTAGTATAATATAAACGGGAAAATAAGTTGGACATACTACGTTATCACAGTGATTATTATTTTTCATTGTATTACTCATATTTTTCGACACATATGTTATTCAAACAAACAAATGAAATCATGTTATTAACTCGCCTCGTATTTTTACAGACGACGTTCTTCAACGTTATTAACAAATATTCTGTTTGTCATACTGTACATGTATAATATTTGAATTAATGTGACAACTCAATTGAATGATTGAAATTCCAAAACCGAAGTACTCGTTTTTACCTAGACAAAGTAAACCAATTGAACTTCATATTTCCAGGAGCTTGGTTCGCAGCCGTTGCCGACAATCGTAACCGAAGATGCGGACAATTCAAGTCATGCTTCTCAAGATCAAGGACACAGACCGCGCGCAGGTAAATGAGAAGTATACTTATCACTTAATCAAACGTAAAGTCAATACCCGAACAAATTTGTGAATCGCTACGTCTTAATACTTTTGTTTACATTTTATTCGATCGTGTTTGGCGTCTTAATAAAAAATCCTCATTCATCCCACACAATTGTCAGCATTTTAATTCGTTTGAATTCTTATTTACCTAGATACCTGGGGATCGCATTCAAGAACTATTAGGAAACCAACGTCCGGAAGTGCCCCGGGTTCCGGAAAATCGACTCCGCTTCCGCAACAGGCAGAGCCTTCGAGTTCATCGAGTTCGAGCAAGGGCGGCAGAAAAGCTTCGGGCACTCGGTCCGGATCTACCAGTCGTAGTAATAGTCGTAGTAATAGCGCAGAACGTCGAAGAAGCGGTGGAACGGTGGATGATACAGCTAGTCCCACTAGGAAACCGGCGCTGTTCGATGCTTTTAGACCGAGGAGCAAGTCGGATGCTAGTAAAAGGAAACCCAGTATTATAGCTAATATGAAGAGTGCTGTGCAGGTAATAGAATGCTGGAATTATAATCTATCACACGTTTGTAAGCTGTTATTAACACGCTGACGGGAAACTGGACAGTAATACTATATTAGTTACTTTGCTTTATTATGCGTGCTACAGTAAATGACCAGTAATAATTTATCATAAGTGACCGTCAGCGCGATAAACAAGCTAACGAGTTAACGTAAAATTGTAACAAATATCAGTCTGATTAACTTTTATTAAATCTATCAATGTTTTTATGGACTTTGCAGCACTCATTGCACAGAGGCTCTCACGGAAGCTCTTCAACGGATGTACACACGGAGAAGGATCATCATAGAGATAATAGGGATCATAAAGATAGTAAAGAACATATGGGACGTCCGAGAGCAGGATCGGAAAGCAGCAGGAATCCTGTAAGCAAAGTTATGGATCTCATCAGGCACAGGAGCCACAGTGCCCTTAGCTCGGAAGATAAGCGGAAAGCGGTGAGTCAGTTTTATTATTAATAATCAACGTATATTCGTAACGTAACAGAATCTTCACAAGATTGCTATGAGATGTTTACTTGAATCTGACGAATGAAATTCTTGTTCGCGTTGAAAACCGTCCTCTTAGATACTACAGATTTCCTTTTTATCTTGGTTAGTGACAGTTGGTAATGTCACTTTCTTCTTTTGACCCGCGTAATATTACCGCGGACAAAGTATATCCGCTACATGACATATACATTTATACACACGTACACACAGCTAACCTCATTATCGGGCTATCGTATACCTTGAATGCAGGATTGCGAGTGTGAATAAGATTGTATATTTCTTCTACTTAAGTACTCGTACTCCGGATTTGCAAGTCTGCTTCTGCAGATTTTAAAATCTGCATAATTTAACATGTAATAGAAAGTACGTGGTCGTTTCACGTCGGTTTATTAATGGCATACGTATCAAAGTAATTTTTATAATTATGCAGCTCTTAATTATGTCGTTAATCAAATATGTGACATTTGATTTTTTTCACTTCACACGAATATTAAATATTCACATATAATTGAACGTGTACAAAATACAATAACAAGCCATTCTGTCTTTCGCGTATTTGCCATTTAGGTAATTGTGTAAATTTCGAACTCTATAAGTTACATACGAATTTATCGGTTATTTAAACGAACCACTTGGCGTACATTCCATGAAGTTACGAAACACGCGTCTTCCGCGTGAGTGAATTTGAAAGATATTCCATATATATTTTCGGCTCACGAAAATGATTCATTACCGCCGCCAGCGAACCTGATAAAATTCTGCCCGTTCCGTCGGCTATGGATTGTCACCTTGATTTCCAGCAGAAAAGTTGGAATTACAGTTTAGTACTCTTCATCTCAACGTTCTTGCTCTCGGCAGAGCGTGACTTAAAAAAAAAACGCGCAACCGCCACTGGTCTGCACCAACAATGGTATCTCGCCGAACAAAAGGATGATCTCTGAAAGCAGAGAAACGCATATTTCGACGTAGGCGACGATTACGTATCTTCGTCTTTGCCGTGCCACAATTCGGACCGACGTGTAACGTGAAACCTCGACAGATATTCAAGAATTATTCCGTTCGAACGTTGTAACGATCTCTTTGCTATGACATAATTCCAAATCGAGCGGTGAAGTGGTGCACGTACCACTGTTCGATTAAAATTATTTTTCGAACTTATTCCATGCAGTTTGCAACGAAAGCCAATTTACGTGTACCGAAACGAGTTTTCAGGATATATAGCCGCTCACGATAGTAATTTACATTTGTGCAAACGTTGACATCGTTAATTGAATTTTAATTTTTGAATTTCAAACCTTTCGCGGAATATTACGTTAAGAATTTTAATGTTGACGATAGACGAATGCAAAGTCTAGATTGTATTATACATTTTCGTGTGTATCAGTCTGTTTTTACTTCTTCCATAATATTATAAGATCGGGGAAAATATTTGTCCCGCGCATCGCAAGAATTCTACTTTATTTGTAGGTCATACGACTCATTAACACGAAAACCTGTTTTGCTTCTTATTTCGGCCTATCCTCTTATGATTGCATAACAAATTATGTTATTTTAAGTAACACGTTCTTTTTTCTCTCGTGCAATTGGATTACGTTGACGCCCACATTTTCTCCGGAATATTTACTGCACGTTAGTTTCGTTGCAATTTCCACCGAACTCCGAATTGTTCTCCTCGACACAAAAAAACGCCCAGAGTGAACGTACGACACTGGTTGTATCTTAATTGAAAAAAAAACGAACAGAACGTTTAATTTCAAGGGTACGTTATCTGTTTGACGTTTACGAACTAAAGTTTAGGTAGCAATTAAAAGTAATGCGCGATTAAACATCGGCTCGGTTTTCGTTTCATCATGCCTATGAATACGAAAAAGTTTGCCTCTTTTTTTCCCGAACACTTCCATCACGACGTCTTTATTAGATCAAAGCAAAAAAGTCGGTGAAGTTTTCGGAATTATACTTTTTTATTAGCCTCACACTCGCCTCTGTATGCAAATAGAGTTCGTTGGGCAGGTGGTTTGAATACCTGCGAAAGAATACGACGTACAGTTTTTGGTGGGAGGTGACACACAGTCGTCGGTGTGCGTCTGTATGCATGTAAGTCGTGTATCTGTGTACAGAGCCGAGAAAGAGACAGAATCAGAGGCACGTTTTCCACTCAGTGACTCGCGGAACTTGCAGCGTTGAAGGTGCTAGAAAAGTGTGCGCATCTTTTCTCGCTGATCACGTGCGTTTCGAATTAATTCGTTTTTCTGTTTATCGATCGAGATCTACAGCTCGGATCGGGACCGCGCGAGAAACGATCTGTGCATTCAGTTTTTAATATGTGAATTACGTGTTTCAACGGTGTGATTGATTCTCGCAGAAATTAAAATAATTTCGTTGATATCGGGTTTAATTAAAACTGTCGGGAAAGGTGGAGTCGCGTTTCTGTGACATTAAAAATCTACTAACGAGCAGGTGCGAAGGATTTCGCGAACGTAGTTACCAGCAGATTCGTATTTTCGAAAGACAGAGGCAAACAGAAAAGTCTAGTTATTAGTATGTTCTGTAATTCCGTAAATTGCACGTAACAGTGATATTTAATTCGTATCTACGACTTTCGGGACTGTTTAAAATATTGAAATGTACGTTGTACGATTTTCCGGTCACGATTATTTTATGTCGAGCATAAAAATGAAAGATAGTGACTTATGGTTTTTGTAAAACAATACTATCACGAGATTACGCGGTTCTATTAATCAAACACGACTTCGGAAATGTTACTTTCATGCTATTCTTTAAAAAAAAAAGGACAGTTTGCCTCGAATATCTTATTAGGTGTTCGCTTACATCACACCATCGTCGCATTAGGAAATTATGTTACACACACGCTGATGACATCAGGCTTAAGGCAACGATTCTTTTGTAGTTATGTGTCTGCTTATCTTTTAAAGCAAACCGATACGTAGCACACTGCAGTTCATCCCATTGCAATGTAAAAAAAGACAGAATGGTAATTTGCGGTCATGAAGAATGTCTCGAGTTCATCGGCAAAGCACCTCTATTGTTCGGTTCTTCTATGTAAATTGAAAGCTGGCAGTTTGGGGCGCCCTTGCACCCTCTTTCTTCATTTTCCGTCGAGTAAGCTTTTAAACGTGAAATTTTAAGAGTGGACGTGCTCGATCTTCTCCGTACTTTTCAAACCTTTGCCTCGAATTGCCACGAAACAATGTTAGGACAGTGTAGGAATTGAATTCACCAGGTTTCGTTGTAGCATGTGTGTGTGTGTGTGTTAGATATGAAGGAAACATATACCGGCGTTGTGTACATAAATTATTATGTTTTTCATATTCAAACGATACGTAGTTAATGTTTTTTGCGCTGTATATATGATATGTTAATCTCTCAAAGAACTTGGAAACCTCGTCCTTGTAAATTAGTCTGATCGAACGATCAGTTTTGTAGTAAATTTATACCGGAGATACTTTCGCTGATAACAATCGTGTCGATTAAGATTCAAAAAATGATATTTTAATTTAGTTGTCGATCGAGTCTCCGCGACTGTGATATATAATCTATAATTTTGCCTTTATACTTTTGTTTACTATGAAAACTTGGCGACCTGGCAGAAAACGATGTATTTACCAGTTTCTCATTGTCATTGACTGTTTAACAATACAGCGATGATGTTAATTCACGCTGCGACCAGCGTCGTATTAGCAATGTAAAAATAGTATGCAGACTATTTTCGCCAAGAAACGGAATAACTGAAAGATATCGTTTCCTTGAGTGACTAGCCAACGGAAAATCAAACTAGAATTGTGTCGCATACTTTGAACGTTAATTCCTTTTTTCATATTTCTACAACATTATAACGTCTTTCGAAATTAAACGAGATAATAGCACGAACAATCGTTTCGCTATATATAGATAGAAGAAAAGCAAAATGATGATAATTAAAGAACACGTATATCGTTCGGAAAGTTTTGTATTTGCCAAATACAAACACAAGCTTATTTCGCAAAATATCCTTCAGACGACAAAAGTGTTGTCTATCCAAAATTCAGACTTCCAGAGGCGTGTAAACGTGTTCGTAAATAAGAAACTTGATTTATAATCATAATTTTACATCGTGCTCTGTTTACAACGTCGACGACAATAACGCTGTAATGAGACATCAGTTCATCTTGAAAATATACTCTGCACCTGTCGCATATGGTGTATACAACGTTCTAATTAAACGCCTGTTTATCTCTTCTGAGTAGAACTATGAAAGCGACGTAATTTTTCCAAGACTTTTCAATCATGTCTTTGTTAATCCACACAATAGCGACAAATACAGCTTTATATCGGATAGAAATGAAAAATACATCGAATCATTTTACTATACTTCTTGAAATGCAAATGCATGACTATAGTTATGATTTAACATGTATAGTCGTTATCAGTTTGATTATTCGCATTTAGATATCGCATGTGTGTGTGTAATTTCAAAATTTTCTAAACGACAACCTGATGGATAGCAGAAAGTTTTATGACGTTCACCTGCAACGTTTGTAAATTAATAACATTACACTTACAAATTATTTTTTAGAATTCCACGTTTTCCGGCAGCTTTGCCTCTCCTCGTAATATAAAGATGAATAGCATCTCTCGTTCTTGCTCTCCTTAATCTGGTGGTGATTTAGATAATATACGGCGACAGGAATTACATAAAAGAGGTTGAAGTTATGTGATTAATAATATCCGTGGCAGTGTTATTGGAAGTTAAACACGCAAGATGTCCTCTTATTTTCGATGGATAAAAGGTGGAAAGAAGGATGACTGCTTCGGTACAAAACCGCGAAGCCGTTCCCTTGACTCCAAGAGCCTTGAAGCGTCGGGCATACGATTAATTTTGCAAAATGTACTTGAATTTTTATTATTCTTTAAAACATTTAAATTTATTATGTTTACGGTTACATTACATCGAACGTAACACGGTCTTAACGAGTTCTCAATTTCCAAATAATTGGGCGATCCGCGTTAATGTGCAGTATAATCCGTGTCATTAAATATATGTCTTCGTTATTCAAGTAAATGTCTTAATGCACGGGAAAATTGATGAATCGATATTCCTTGCTTTGTAAGACCTTAATTTTATTCGTAATGGAATTTGCAGATCTAAAGTTTGCGAAATTCCTTTTGTTACAGAGAGCGGCAGCACAGCACCAGGCACAAATAGCAGCACAAAGTAAGTAATATACATAATGACCTTTTCATTAGAATCGAATCGAGTGTCTGCTTGCATTGAAAACATCGAAAGATAAGCGATGGAAAGTACGCCTTGAGACTAACGAAGTAAGTCGTTAAGGAATATATTAATATGCAACAGTCCAGAAGAAATAACGATTATTTTCTCAGTATTTCTCTATTGAAATCTAAAGTATCGCGATAATTGATTTAACTAAACGCTCACTGTCGAGGTATAAAGTATTCTTTATTCAAATTAATATCATACCTATCATTTAAATTTTGTTATCCTCCTAAGACTAGAAACATTAATACGCACGAGGTATGACACCTATAACCGATTTGTGCGATCGTTTTTACCATAGCTGAGATTCGAACCCGAATCGGTAACGTCGCATTTGACAAAAGAAAATGACATAGCATCAATGTCACATATATTGTATTGGAAAACAAATTTTACGTCTTACCCGTGAATATTATTCATAAAGAGGAACGAATTAGGACCGATGGGTCATACCGTTCCATTATAACGAAATACGATGCCTCGTTCTTTGAAATACGTCAGATGTCAGTATCCGCGGTCAAATATGGCGCCGACATTCCGTAGCACGCAAGGCAGCCGGTGCCATCGGGACCTGCGCCTCAGAACGTTTTCGTACTGCAACGCGTACGGTGGCACGCGCCTTAAAGTCGCTTACTTCGAATAAACGTGTTGTAGCGTCGCGATCGATGCCCGCGATACTTGAAATTACGTCAATCAGATTGTGATTGTTATCGCCTATGCATACGAGTTATGGAATTTTCTTGACCTACGATATCTATCGATTCTGTTTACGTGCACATGGCATTTTCCTTTCCGTGAATTTGGCGTGAAAAGAGAACGTACGTGCGATATGTAACGTCTCACCGGACGAAGACAAATGCACGCGACTGTGAGGTTTAACAGAGTCTGCGCAAAATCTTCACTAGTGCTCTTTCGTGTAGTTTTCTTTCAATAACACCAACCTAACAGTCGAATGGCTTTTCAAACGGATCGTGACAAGAAGGTGGCAATAACAACACGACCTGTGATTGCGAACGTAAACATTACGTAGGTTAGTGTTCCTATCTTTCGGGAAGCCCAGCACGTAAACTGATATCGTTTCCCTAAACAAACGTCAATAGTGTTCCACTTGATTGACACGATTTTGCATCGACAATTAATTTCCTTATTTGGTGCTGCGAAACTGCCCAATGGTGCTTCGATCTTGTGTTCCCGGAAATTTCTTTGATCGTTCTTACGAAAGTGTTTGAACTCGACAAGTGTACTATGTTAATGGTGATCTTAAATCAAAATTTATTGTTTTGAAACCGATTAATTACGACTATAGTTTGTTTGAAACGAACGGTAGACGATACTTTAAAAAGTATAAAACGGTGAAAAAGTAAGGTGTGTACGTATCAAGTGAAGTGTGTGTGTAATGACCTAAAAGTGAAAAGGAGAGTAGTTTATCGTTGTGACTTTCCCCGAAACACTGCGAGAAGAACGAAATCCGCGTTGCATCCATTGGTAAGTGTTTATCTACCGTCATCGTATGAATTTTTGAGAAACTTGTCGGGAGACGTTGACGTTTATTCAATGAAATACAATCTAACTCTACCTTGGAGGTTACAAATGTCTTACTGCTGTACCACGCGCTTATCTTTAATGCGTTATCGTGCGGGGCTTAAAGTCCACTTACAATATAAAACTGAAGGTACTTTGTATCTCATTTTCAGGAGATCTCAATGTTTATCTCGGTGAAACTCCGTTTCGCTAGACATAAGTCTGTCATTCGCGGTAAAAATACGGATCTGGTTAATGAACTTTTTCCTCGGTCATCCGAAAGACCAGTAGTTCATAATTATTTATAATTTCCGCGGTATCGTTCGTTAAGTGTATTCAGAATTGACTATAGGGACGCCAAAAGTTCATTTTCGAACGGTAATGAGCGGGTTTTCGCGGTGAAATGAATTTTCGTGAATACTGTCTGCCGGTGGTGTAAAAATTGTGAAGACGGATGACGTCATCGCGATTGCTTTGCAATATTTCGATAGAGGCAGCAACTGTTTGATTTCGCTGGTAAATTGCGCGCATATGAAATACAACATACGTGAATATGTGCATTATTTTTTACGTATTCGCATTTAAACGTGCATCACGTGTCTAGTCACATGTTAACAATGAAACGGACGAAAACAGAATTTAACATTGAGGCAAATTTAACATCGAAATCCGAGAAACGTCCGACCGTAGATGAATGTAGTTTTTCGAAGTATGTATAAGTTTTCAAGAATACGTGAATTTCGTCACGTACATCGTATGACGGAAATTAGCAATGCATTGGAAATATTGTTTTCGACAATATTCGATGCATTTAACGATTCGTTGATCCTCATTAGCATGAGTATCGTGGAATTATTTTAAACAGTCCGACATAGTCGTGGTCGCCTCATACGAAACAATTAATCATTTTAGCGGTCACCTTGCCGTTCTGCACATTTTTTGCCGCAATAGTGTAAAGTTAAACGTGTGTATCGATTTTTATCAAATTTTTCTGACAACCTGCACGTGTCGCTTTCGTGTCATTGATAATCGATATAGCAGTTATGTTATAATTAGACAACGAAGTTGAGACACCCCACGGAAATTTGGACGTCAATGCATGGTTAACCGGTTTCATAGTTCAAGGAACACATTTATATAAATATCGAATAAAGATGACTAATTCATTCTTGTCCATACAGCCGCGTGTCTGTACCTTGGACTAAAAGCCGTACAAATTATTGTTTCCGTTACGTTTAAACCGCATTACCGTATGCGACTTATGCAACCGATAAATTACTTAACTAAGGAAGTAAACATTGAGGTATCAAGATAACATTCTTTAAATGCGAGACCGTACTTCGTAAATTATGTGTAACGCGAGTGAAATGTTATTTTAGTCCGGACCAGCAACCGAAAGAAATTTTCGGTGCATTAGACGATTATTTACTTTCATGAATTTAGCGTGTTTTTCAAACCAACACTCCTCGACTGCAGGTGTGGATCTAGTATTTCGAGGACATTCTAAGGTCAGGCGATATGACAAAGGAGAGTGTCCCCCTCCAGCTGGAATCTTGTTCTCACGATTTCCGTTGCTGCCTTTCTTTCGTGCTTTCGTTCGCTCTGCGTTACGACATTGTTTAGAAAGAGGGGATCGAAGTCGTAGTCGAGTCGCGAAGAATAGGAAAAACAAGGATATGACAGATTTATTTGCACGGAATTTACATAATTAATATTTATTACTCTCCGTGTCCATAGCATTTTCTGATCGGTTTCATATTTTTTTTTCAAATGGTAAAGAATCGTGGGGTTCCAAATGGTTCGAGGGTGATTTATTAAATTAGACAAATTTATATCGAAAAGTAGAAGTTATCTATTAGTCAACGTTGATAAACGGTCGTTCGTATGTGCTCGAAATGTATGGAAATAAATTATGCACTTCTGGATGTAGGTCATTAAAAGGAAGAAAAAGAAAAAGAAGAAAACACATTATTTAGCTGTAAAGTATACATATAGATGGGGTTCGCCTGGACTGGCCTGGAAATGCAGTGCTTGTGCGGATGCAGGCGGGTATTCATTTGGCCTTGAAGAACCGGTTTTGGAGATTCACATGTCGATCGTATCGATGTTCGACGAAACCGGAAACGTGTTTTTGGGTAGAAGCAAATAACTAAAAACGTTTATTTATATGTCGCATCGTGTAGCTAGTAACTTGGATACGTTTACGTTTTCATCGTTTTCGGTTTGCCTCCTTCTTTCTGATTTCACTTTGCACAATTTACGCGAGTCGTTTAAAAATACCCTACCGGCACAGACGCATTTTGACGGAAGAAAAAAAATAAGCGAATAGAAACGATACATAACTCGAATGTTCACATGCTTAATGGAACTTAGCCTTAACCTCCGGCGTGGCTTTAGATACCGATGGAACTTCCGTTTTCATATTTACCTGTAATGACAGCCTATTTATGACTTGACACATCCATATTTAGACGTTGCATAGTGCAGCGGTATAGCGATGATGTTGACGAAGTAAAATAGTAAATCTCGCATGCATTTCCAATACGAATGAACAACAATATCTTTACGACTTGGTTAATTAAAAACTTCGTAACGTATCGGTGTAAAACTGTTCGGTACGAAGCAATAAATATGTGTTATGCAAAGTATCCTTAGGAAATATCGCAAATCTCATTTAAAAAACCTATCGCGCGAAATTACATTTCGAATTCGTTTCCGACGCGCAAATATCGTAACACATCATACCGATCGCTTCTTAGTATTTTGTTAAACTGAATTACAGTTTATCGAGAGGGATCGCACCTGCGGTCTTTAATCCGTTCAAGGTCTTCGCTACATAATACTCGGTAGTCGGGGCACCGGTATTACGGTATTGGGTTTCCGAATGTGAACGAAAACAAACAAAAATTGCCCTTTCGATTAGCCATTGTGTCTACTGCATTGGCCACTGCAGTTGACGCATTATATTTAGGATTATGTAACACGAAACGCCTTGTAGGGACACACGTTACCAAGTGACCAAACCGATTTTCTGTTCGCTGTAAAGTTTGGAATATCATTTTTTTACAAAATGATTCTTATAGATCTAATTGTATAAAAGAAAAAATTAATTTAGACCGATTTTATTATTTATTAATATTATTAACGAGGATATCATACAGTTCGATTATTTACGACGGATCATCGCGTATTCCAAACAGAGATTTCTTCCCAGACGGGTATATACGCGTTATCGTTTGTCTCTTGATTTATTTTCCGCGAGTCTCGTGCTGCGCTATGTATCGAAGTGCATATCAGGAGTGTGACGTAATTACGAAGACCCGGTTACTGTGTCCAGTATCAACGACCCGCGGCGGCGTTCAATAATAATACTTTTTCCCTTTCTCTTTCGCGTGCTCGTGATTATCTTACATCTTCGTTTCACATGTACCTTCCTACATTGAAACGTTTCCTTTTTCGACTTGAAACGTCGTATTTGCGGTTTCTTTAATTCGTTTACAGTCTGATAGAAAAATTACGTCATCCGCGGTTGGATCTGATAGGACATCATCGTTCGTGGGTATTGATTCTTGACCGAGTGTATGCATTGTTGCAACTATTAAAACGGTCGCTCAAACAAAAAAAAATGTGTCTAGTTGCGATGACAGGCTTGGCTTCGAATTATCCACTCTATGAATTGAGAGATTAAATGAAACGAAGATGTACGTGCAGACAGCTCTTATCCATTCCCGACGGAGGAAGATACTAAAGGCGCGCGTGCATTCGTCACCCGACAAGAGAATGCATACGTCTAGCGATGCGTTTAAAAGACCGGTTTACATGTACGGCAAGGGTTTGCATCGCGTTGGTTATCAATGGTCGGTAGCCGTGAAGAGAGGAAAAACAATAACGAGGGTACACAGAGAGGAAGAAGAAATTACACGCCAACCAAGGATACACGCATTTATCTTGTTAAGCTGTTGTGTTTGTATCACTTTTCATCGGGCATGATAGGTGAATCTGGATTGCTTACAGATGGCGAGAAAAGAATGACGGAGGGTGTAATATTTCAGTCAATTGATTGACTTGTAACAAATAATTCTAATACACGTGTCGTAACTTCAACGTTCGTAGGTCACGTGGTAATGTGATACTTGTTTATATAATGGTGTGTGTAGTTGTATGTCTTTTTTTTGTTTTTTTGGTTATTGTCTTTTTATTCGGACTTTGAATATATTCGGATAAATATAAATCGGGAAGTAAATGAAGTGAGATAAAATGACCTTTTCAAAATTAACGAACACCGCTCGTATTTGCACGGCGGCTTGTTAATTCGCTTGTTTGTCCATGCAAAGCAGCACGTGCACTGGCCGTCGTGCACACTTTATTTCGTCCTTCCTCATGCAGTCAAGTAGCTCACTTGCATTTCCATTAATAAAAGACCGAAGGCATAAAGAGTGTCCGATTGCATTGCAGAACGAACATATGAAAAATGTGCCAATTTACGTACATTCATCGAACATTTAACCAATCACGGAACGAAATTACCTCTTGCTAGTGTTTCATGACAGATAATTAAAATTGGAAAACATCGAGGTGAATACTGTGATAAATCGGTTTGGAAATATTGATTGCCTTTTTTTAGATTTATTTATATTACATTAATACCGAGAATGGAAATACTACTTGAAACCATCAAATTTTATATTAATATGATGCAGCTAGATTATAGATAATATTTTACGCGATAACCTTTCGAGTAACGTGCAAAGAAATGTTAAAGTTATAATTAGTTTCTAATCAAATATTTATTTATATATAGTTTTTGTATAGTCTAGTTTTCTTTTTCTTCGCATTCGTCTTTTTAATCGTACATTTTTTATATCCACTGGTTGTCACACCACTATAACGTGTACATCAGGATTTTTTATTTTCCATGTGGACATTGTTTTGTAATATTTTCAAGGCAACGTCAACCTTGTTAGAGGATATGTTTTTATCCGATGTTTTCTTCTTAACGATAATCTAGTTTCGATGACCTGGTTATTTAAAAAAGGTTCTTTGGTACATATTTACGCCGGGCAACTAAACCCTTTGGAAATTGCGTCGAAACGACGCATTGATCCGAAGGGAGCTTCGGGATCCGATGAAACGCAGTAATTTTAGGGCTTGGAGGGTCGCATGACGGACTGTTCCGTGTTCAGCGCACTTTCATAAAAATTCAGCCACGATCTACAGAAATCAAACGTTTCCGAACAAAAGTTTTCCGAATTACTGAAATTCTCGCAACTAATTCGGATTTCGATAAATATTTTACAGTGTCCGTTTGGAATTTATAATTTTATATGTGCTCCAGTAACATCGTCGGTTTCCGTTGAATGTTTGAATGTCACGTTAATTTCCAGATATGCGATGCGTAAAAAGTGGCACGTTTTTTTTTTATGTTTCGATAAAAAGCTTACGTCATCCGAACAAGAGCGGTGTAACTAGCGTAGAAAGGTCACAGACTTAATTGCAAATCCTCGTTGCTGCATTGTTCGCACAGACATCAAGATCGTCTGCCGTAATGCTGGCAAAACTTTTCACCGAAATGGCATCGTTGTGAATCGTTTCCGTTATGGAAGTCGGACGTGGGCGACATATCAATCGACATTAATTAGCTTCCGCTTTCGGAATTCGTTTGAATGGAAACCCAAAGAGAAACGAATATTGGATATTTTTACGGAGAATAATCGTTGAAAACAAACAATTCATCCGGAAGTTCAAAAACCGTAGGAACAATAAAGAAAAATCCATCGACATACGCATTTGCATATTAAATCTCACGGTGCATATTTATTTTTTACCATCCCCATGTTTGTACAGAAAGCAACTCTGCTAGATCGAACCGTTTGCTGTCTGTCTTATTTATTGTTAGATTCGTTTTCAACACTTCCAAACGCTAATAAAACACACCGACGCAATTTTTGGCGGGAAATATTATTTCTAGCCGTTGCGTAACGCACAATTGCAAAAGCGTGTATATAACCTGACGGGATCGTGATCTCGCGGCGATGCTCAAGCTCCGTCCGAGCTGTATTACTAATTTTTTTCTCCTCATCCTCGCGAACAAAAGAGGAACGGCTAGAGAGAGGTATAATAACTCTTTTGAGCGTGCACTTCTCGAGAACGGAGAGACAGTCAATCGATACGACCCAGTTTCTAGCACACGACCCCGAAATTCGCCACTTCAACGACCCGATTACCGACATCGGAAAATTTTCGAATATTTAACCAGATGATGCAACGCCGTGCCTTTCGGTCCTTTCGTAAAGGGAGAAAAGCAAGGGTTACTGGGAAACACGACTAATCGATGTAAAAGGTAGATTTCAATTTGCTTGGGATTAAATCAGACAAATTGGAATAAGTTTATTTCAAAGTCTGTAGAATGTTTTACAATGAGTGTGTGTCGTTTAATTAGCTTCTGACTATTGTACGAGCAATTATTGTGCCACTTAAGAATTAACGTTAACGACACACACGTGTATGTAGACGTTAAGAATCGAAGGATTTTAAAGTAAGGAATTACATTTTCTTTCACGGAATTGGCGTCGTACAATGGGGAAGCATGATTTCAGAATCGTCCTCGTAGAAACAGCGCAATCATTGACAGCTTTGAGTACTTCCTCTCATCTCGCAATCAGCCGGGTGTGCTAAACGTTTCCTTTTGAATTATGATTTAACCCTCGAGCGAGGTTGTGCCGTAGGTATGATAATTGAAATTATTAGTTTCGCTCCTACGAATGCGTTTCTTTAGGCGATCGCTAGATTCGAATAGGGAGAATGGAAAATACGATCTCGATCGGAAATTTCGATCGGGGATTTTACGCGATTCG
The DNA here is from genome assembly GCA_917499265.3 of Mimumesa dahlbomi. Lineage (NCBI taxonomy): Eukaryota > Metazoa > Arthropoda > Insecta > Hymenoptera > Crabronidae > Mimumesa > Mimumesa dahlbomi. The sequence goes on along the minus strand of OU824113.1, from coordinate 1,580,972 downwards.
TTCGAACGAGTGAATTTCGGGACGGGGAACGTAATAAATAGAAGCATGTTGGCTAATTTAAATTTATAACATTGTGCCAGAATAAATTTAACGCAAGATCTCGTTGTCAGCGGGGATATTTTGATATTGACTGCTTAACGAAAGGTTAAAACGTATTTAGATGTTTTCGCCTTTCAAAATCGGTGTACCGATCGAACGTCTATTTGTTAATTCCACGTTTGTTGCCAATTTTACACGTAAACTTTCGGTCACGTGACAGGTCTACGGCTATTTTACGATGTTGGTTCCTGCTTATGAAAGTTTCGATCGTCTGCGTTGCCAAGAATTAAGTCTCGGAACGTTCCGTCCGAATGCGAATCTAAGATCCAGGTTTATTGAAACTTGATTCGAACTTACACGTTTTATTTATCCGGGAATACGTGATACGTTGCTTAGATTTCGCGAATATATTGTCAGCAGTAAGATTTCGTACCTTGTTCAAAGGTGAAGTAGCTAATATTATCAATTTAAAAAAAAAAGAGAAGTAATGAAAGAAAGATATTCATGAATCGCGGTTACAGATACGGTAATAAGTTTATTTCAGTATCATTAGCGAAGTTCGATGCAAATTATTTGATTAAGCTTCGCATACATGTCTATCCGTATCTATTTTATTGCACTTCTTCGCTCCGTACCGTTGACGTTTCTTGACAAACAACGAAGTTATTAAAATAACTCAATCTGACGATTAATTCAATTTTTTCGCAGCCTTTACTGACATCCAGACAGTAAACCATTTTGTCTGCCGTATCGCTGGTTAATAAAACAACGTTAATAACTCGCTCGACAATATCGAAGACTAAGAAGATTAAAACTAAGTGTTCGAATATAATTTATTCCGTTTGCTTTTTAATATCGATCCAACGAACCAGACGTGTACGAAGAGAGATAAAAAAAAAGACGGAAAAAATACAAAAATTCCCGTATCATCGAAATGCACGGAATAACACATTTACTATCGCATCATGGATCCCATAATGGTGACACAAGAACGGGACACCATCATCAGGACTCGAAAAGCACATCCGCGGACTCGAGACACCGCGATGCAAAAATCCTTCAGGATCTTCTGAATCAGAAACACGACGGACGGTTACATTTTCACGAGAAACGTGTTTCCCGTGGTTCCGTCAGCTCGACGTATTCTTATGGTTCCTCGACGTCCTATGGATCATCCTATGGATCGAACTCGTCTAATCACGGCTCGTCGTCGAGTAATCACGGTGGCCATCATCACTCCGTTTACCATACGATCCATGGAACTACGAATCATCATCACCTTCATCATAGTCACCCGAGTCATCATTACCATCCTCTTCATCATCTTCATAATCAATTGCATCCACATCATCAAGCGAACAACAGTGGCAGAGCCTCGCCAACGTCGCCAAGCCCCACTAACGAACACGAGAAGCAACACCATCATCATCACCATAGCATTCAAGAAATTATTCGTCATTTCGGGCGCAGATTGGGCCACATCAGGCGGCAGAGCGAGTGCCAGGAAGCACCGAGGAATCGGGAAGAGGAGTTTCGGAACAGAAGTCAGAGTCTCGACGGTGGTGCGAGACACCATCCGGTTCTGCACGAAACCGATTGCGAGACCACGTACAAAATCTACGAGAGCATACTCAGGCAAGGTAACAAAACTGTTTTAAACAATTTCATTCGGGGGAGCTACCGATAATAGATGATTTTAGGAAGACATTTTTTTTTTGGAATATATAATATATGTCTTTAGTGTACTTGTGAGAATTGTTTCTTTTTCTTTTGTGAAATTGTTGATAGGTTTTGTATACATGCATGTTGACAAGAGTGTTTTATACATTCACGATCGATAAACGATGATCGTGTAAAAAAATAGGGTAACCTTTATTCTCATCATTAAGCGGCACATTGCTAGGAGTTGGCAACGTTATATTCTGTTGACTTGCCGGCTGTTTGATTGCGCAACGTGCTTTTCGTCACGTTTGCGAATATATGTATATATGTATGCTTTATGTATATACATAGATCACCTATCCTTTTTTTTATTTACGTCTACTCGAGTGTCTTTGTCACTTCGAGAAATCGCTGGGTAAAAACTGGCGGGGATGTCCGTTGTTAAATTAATAGAAAGTGTATCCAGGAAGACACTAAATATAAATTGTGCGAAATAGACGAATAACCGCGAAGCGTATCTGTTCGCAGAAGCAGAGATATTCGTTGTGCGTTGACATTTTTTTTCCTAACCGTTTTTATGCGTAACTTTTAATAGAAGGCACCTTGTCCGGGTGTCATTTCTTTCTATGGAAATATGTATGTATATATTTATCTCTAGGCTTCACAAGGGGGTTCTATTTCCGACACAATGAATGACTCGGTCTATCATTCTGTTCTGCAAGCTCAACCTTCATAAAGCACGATTCTCATTGAAAGACCCAGGATTACCTTGACCTAATCACACGCCAGCATTACATACCGTTTTTACGAGTGGTTCGATATTGAAGAAACATTTAAAAAAAAAATAATGTATAGTTTTCCATGATTTTCATGCAACGCTCTTACCCGTTGCGTAATTATCGATCATCGATACGCAGTTTACTGTTTGTTATTGAATTTTTCGTTTACATCATCGCGATTCTTCCCGCCAGGTAAGTAAATAGAGTTGCGTGTTTGCCATGAATCTATGAATTTTCATACCACCAGTATCTCTTTTCAAGCGTTCGTAGGAGGATGCTGTTCGAAACCGTCGACGTGCATATTTTTCGAGCGGCAATAAAATCTGTCGCTGAAAATCGACGCTCGCTTCGGATTTCTATCGATTAACGTTCCAGGCACGTTCGAACAACTCTTCAATTTGGAATATTAATAAGGAGGGGGCGGAACGAGTCGCGAGTAAAAATATAGACAGTTATTCACGAGGTGACAAAGCGGCTGAAAAATACGGCTCTTTGTTATGTCGAGAATGAAATTTATTGGTGAAATCTATAATTGTATCGTTCATTAACTCTGTAATTAATACACGTGATATTTTCCACGGTATGTATACCGGTGGTGTGTGTAACTTTGTCGCGTGTCATGTCAGTGTTGCGTACGATTAATAATCGCCGAAATGATTTGTATTTGATGAGAGTCAACCTTTCGTTTACAATGGCTTTATTGATCCTCGCGTTAATTGGAACGATGTTCGGGATATTACAAAGTCCTTTGTAATATCAATAAACGTTCATTTCGGAGGATTCATCGTGCGTTGCATATGTGCAGCTGCTGCGTATGTCGACCGTTGACGTAGTTTCTTTGGTCTCATTTGACTTCTTTGTCCAAGGTCGACATTAGACTCATCGATGTTCGAAATAACGAGGCTTCTTTAAATAACGTTAGTTAACGTATTCGCTGCATGTATTCGCGTGACCACGGTGAACACTTTTTTTTTTGGCTACCTTTCCGGATTCCGGGGAAAATTCGAAAGTTTTAATTATTAAGTATGACGGGGGCACGTTAAATTTGTTTCTATTATTTTTAACGGATTTTAATTGTCCCAATGTTAAATTTGATCTGCGACTAAAGAAGTGATTACTATATTTTGTTTCATTTTTTCCCATTATGGTAACTATGACCCTTTTTGTCAAAAAATCAAATAGAACGAAGTCCTGAATACATTCGAAGATCTGGTACCGCGTTGTTTGAGTCATTGGAATATATACTAGACGAAGGTGCATAAAAACAATATTCTTACTCGATAGTAGGGGAGTAACTACTAGAATGTCAATCTCTGCGGCAAGCTGAATATGTATATTGTCGAGTGGAATGCACGAGAGAAACAAACACCGCAGATAAACGGGATATCACGCTAACATTTCAAGTTGAGGAAGCGGATTTAATCGTTGGAACGTGCACGAGTAACCTTCACTTGGAAAAAAACAGACCCCACTGTTCTGGACCAAGAGATATGCATAAATCCAGCATTGGGATTAGTGTTTTAGTTGATTCTAAGCTAAATAACACCGTACGATAGTCAATAATTAGGATAACATATAAGAAGAACATTAAATGACTGTCATACACATGTTAATCATGTTAAACATCTTATTTTCCAACTTGTTCGTATTCTAGAATTATTTTGAAATTTATCACTTGTTTCTGCGATTTGTTTTTGTTGAGACATAGATTTACATCGGAAGATAAATAACATATTTTTATGATGGAAGAACTTTCAACAGTTTACAATAGTTTACAACCGTGTGGTCTGTAATTTCAATGACGGTTCGCGTTTAGTTGGTAAAGCATTTATTAAATAAACGAACGTCATATCCGGTGTAATAAGTTGGATCGCGGTAGAAATAGAGAAGGGTGGGCGGTTTTTGCAATTGGAAGCGAATTCCGGTTTCGTGTGACTATACCTTAGCCGAATACTCGACACCGTCGACGAGGAGACAGATTATTTTGTAAATCGTGTCGTGCGTGCCGAGCTGCAACACGTTTTACACGGGATTACCTGGCGAACGATCGTTATTCTATTGGTGCCATAAATGCGAGTACAAATTGATGTTTGCATACCAGCGATTTGCATTCATGCTGTTAACTGCAGATAATAAATGATAGATGTTTGATATTTTTGTAAAATATGTATTAGTTAACGGTGTTGTACGAAATACCAAATGATCGATAATCGTTTAACTACGCCGCGAAATAAACGATAAATATTCGAAATTACGTTTACGAAGTCTCAACGACAACGATTTATGAAATAGTTCTTCCATTTTCGTGCACAATTGTTTTTTCTTTTATTTAGCGGAAAAAGAGTATGCTTATGAGTCAGACGTGAACTTAAACGCGTTTTAACGTGAACGCAATCGGAATTTAAATAACAGTCACGTTTTATGTAATCCTGTGAGAGACTCTACACGTCTGGCCATAAATTGTGTTGAATTATAGTGAGTTAAGGTCAGTGTTGTAACTCCGTTGGCCTGTTCCCAATCAATGTAATCCACCGGGGAAAGAATGTGCCAAGAAAGATTCAATCCCTCATTATCTGGACTATTGAGATTAGCTTGCAGACTTATCGCTGCTTCTATGCTTCATCTATTACACTTAATTCATAGTAGCAGACACTCGGTTCGGTTCTCTATGAATGCACGGATCATATTCTAACGCTGTATATTGTACGTTTCAGGCGCATTGAGAAGGAGTTCCCTGGACCCCACCGCCAGAAGATTTTCTCTTGGTACACCTGCAATACCTCACAGAGCCTCTGATGCTTGTTTGGATCCTGTACACGCTGCCATTCTTTTTAGAGACGCGCGAGGGGTGAGTTTGATGCTCCCAATATATAATTCTTATTGAGATTCACCCTTTGTGAACCAGTTTTCACAGAGGGATAAATAAATGGTTCACAGAGTTATTTATAATTTTTCAAGAAGGTACAAATATTGGTATTCGACTCTGTGGGATGTTTTGGACAAATGATCTCAGGTCACGTGTTCTGTTGTTAGCCAAATATCTGTCAATTTATTCATTTATTATGGTATAAATATCACATTGACGTGGGAGAATGAAATCTGTTTGAAAAATGAGTGCGGGGGATGTAAATAGTAATATTATTCTTTTGTTTTACTTCTCTGCATACTCGCATATTTACCGTCGGTACAAATATCGATTCTATGAAAACCAAGGGAAATAATCTGGGTCATGATGAAAGCTTTAAACGCTGGCTGGAAATTCCAGTCGAAATGCTACACAGAGAAACTGAGAAGTGTCCCTCCTGTAATAGTTGCGGCTAGATTTTTATCAGATGATTATGTAGGTCGGTGTATTTTCTTCCTCGTGCTACTGTCCGTAAACTGGTACTAGAAAAAAATATCATTATGATGTTGATTAATTACCATACGCGTTATTAATTGGTAACATAAACAAGATTTGATCAAAACATTGCGATAAAAGCGATTTCTAGAATTCCACGATACAGGGTCCGTTTCTATCGGTAAACTGGTAGGTAATCTTCTTCTCTACGTTATCGACGACGGAACGAGTCGACCTCCACGTTACCGACGTTTCTCTTACCTTTCGTAACGCGAACGAAGTGTACGTATACCCAGTTTGTATTCATAAAGTCCTCTACTTATGGCGGGAAAATAATTCTAGTGAAATTTAAGCAGACAATGATTTCAAATGATGAACATTCACGGCGGAAGTAGGTTCTTGCTATTAGAAACTCGAAGGAGAACGTACTTTCATTGATAAATTTATAATGCAATTTTTCTTTTACTCAATTAGTTCTAGATCATTGAGAACAATCCATCGAAAGTTATTGCTTCACCACATTTCTTATAATTCGGATGTCTTGATTTTTGCTCCGCGTTTCGCATATTTTCGACTAACACACGTGTCTGCACTTACGTAATCCACATGTGTTTCGTGAAACTGTCTGACAGTGGCTGTAACTATCCACTTACATTTCTGTACGACTAGAAATACACGTCGAAATTGAGATAATTTTAGGGGACCCTCGACTTATCACGGTTCATTTTGAATCTATATGATCTATGATGATTCCATTCAGTTCACGACTAAAACGAGCTACTTATGTTTTGAAATATAGCGACGGACGTGCACTTTACTCCGGCGTGTATAAATTGCTTTTCTGGATTCCCACCAAAAGTTTCAGCTGCCCGTCATGTCTCGTTAACTTCAAATGAATTTCTATCGAACTCGGATTCGGAGAATATATCGAAACAGAACTTCGATCCATTTACTGAAATCGAAGATCTATAGAAAAAATTGTTATTGCAAATATCGACTTCGGACACTGCTACGTTACGTCACCAGACCCGCGACGGACTATCGGGTGTATTCCTATTGCAAAACAATGTATAATACGTCTACCTTTCCATTTTTCCCCCTCGTTTCGTCTTGTCGCGTATAGGGAAATCAACAATGATATTCTCATCTCTGCCGTCGTCGCGACGTCCACCATTCTTTTGCCGACTTTTTTCTCTCTCATTTTCTCATTCTCCCTCTCTCTCTTTCTCCCATCCGTTCATTCTCTGTCACAGTACAGCTGGAAAGCATATATTTACGTGGTTATCAACAGCTTTATCGTAGGAGCAGCCACGGTTGAACGACTGGCGTAGATAAAAAAAAAAGAGTGGTTGCACACTATATTGTGTTGTTAACGCATCTATAGATACAGGCCATGTGCGTACTTCGCTATCAATTTGCGTGTGGCCTATCGGAATTTCTTGTTTTCCCGAAACGCGCACCATCAGACGGACTACCCTTGACACGAGGAAGCACGTGTCCGTTCGATTACATTCCGGATTTGCCTCAAACTCACATAAGATCATTATTATTAAACCCTTACTCATGTTCTAGGAACTTCAATAGTTTTCCGGTGTGGTTCCGATAGATTCCGCTGCGAGTTTCGCGATTTTTCACTTTGTTCCTCGTGACGAATTAAACGACGGGGTCAATAAATTTCAACGACGAAACTCTTCCCCGGTGATGATCCCCGGCGACCGCCGGCATAATGAGGGTTAATACGCTATGAAAAAAAACAAAAAAAAATGAAATTCCGTAACAGTGCATTCTTCTGGTGTCCCGCGCATAGCCGATGCGCCGTAAATTCCGCACAACGTGTCGTGGAGTCCGTCGTCCTGAACGACGATTCAGTTCACTACGAGCGATCGGGCTGGTGTCTCGTCTCCACCGGAGAAGCGACGTTTCAAATCACGTCTGTACGATCGGTGGTCGATCGTGATCGACGATCCATCCTGTGTCATTTTCTTTATCGCCGTCGTTCGGATCCCTTAAACACACTCATTTTAACCCTTTCGACGTTAGATCGACCAGTTGATTCGATGTTTTTGTTGTTATTGTCTCGTCGATAATGACTTTCGTGACATCGTCGATCTGACGACCGATATTAAGACTCTGTGATTTAGGTCAGTGCAGTTCAAGGTGAAGAATCCACCCAGCTAATGTGACACGATGTACTTTGCGAAGTTACTTCCTCGACAGGGGAACGTTTTAGTTTTCCAAGGAGGATTTTCCCGTGTAATCTGACTAATGGCTGACATGGAAGCGTTTTTAGTCAATATGGACGTGTATTTAGTTTGTCGCGATCTGAACGGCTGATACCGAAAGCTGGTCTGTAACAAGTTTTTACGGTTCGTTGTTGATTAATGGGTTCCACGCAACAGGGGAATAACGTCTCGGTGTAATTCGTCGTTCCGTCGTCGACGGACGACGGTAGCAAGTTGTCGGGCATTGGGCTAGGTCTGCGTTAGATTGAATTTATAAAATTGTTGCTGGGGCGTTGGGAATGTTGTTTTTCAAGAAGCGGACACCGTAGACCTTGGTGGAGCTCGTTACTAATGGACAGAGACGACAAACACTTGTTGCTAGAGACGTGTTGGACGAACTCCTATTCTCGTACACACATTGTTATGTATGTACCGAAGTTACGGTATCCGTGGGACAGCATCAGCTGACACTTCATACGGGACGTTAAAACCCACCGGATGGAATTATGTGCTTTCCAGCGTAAAGCGGTTTTTGCGAAAAAATATTCACAATGGCTTTTCAGCGACGTAGGAACAAGCCGCGTGAACGATTCTTCTCGCATTTGACACGTTCGAAAGATTTAATTATGTTTTTATTAAAAATGAAAATTTATGGTGTCTGTATTGTAGTATTTGGGACCATCGTACTTTTTTCGATACGCAATGCAATGATGAAAAATTATTTCATTCGAAATGATACGTACCTGAGTATCGATGAAAATATCTATAAAATTTCTTAAAATAACAATTGTTTAGATTGGGATATTTTTTGTTTGTAATGTAAAGGTAGTTCGAAACTTTTTTTGTCAAGTTACAACGCACGCTGGTCGCCGAAGATCGAATCGATGTTTTACCGCCTTTTGTGTAAACACCAGGAAAAACGGGTTTCAATGCGAATACATACTCGTGTATGCAGTTTGGTTCGCGTGCTACGCATATAGATTCTTTTTTAACATATCGTCAAATGTTCGAGCAAAATTTCCCTCGCGATATTGTTGTTCACTCGGTCACGGAAATTTCTACGATTTTTTATTCGCACTATCGTCGAAAATTATCGCCCCCTTATCTTCACACGTTTGATAATGTCTCTCCCTGTGTTTAGCCTGTTTGTAAACTGTTCCGCAGTGAAGTATATTTAGACGATTGGTCATGATTCTTGTTTACATTGTTGTAACAGTTCGCACATCAGGAAATCGTGGATGGTAGCGTTTTCAATCGCATCGCGGTAAAAGTAGCATTATTTAATCCGATTGACACGTTAATTAACCAATATTATACGTTTAATCTGTAAATGATATTAAATGTATTTTCTAGGATGTTAAGTAAATGTTTCCGTAGTCAAATCGAGTTGGATGAAAGATTCCGCCGATACAAACGATCCTTAATGTCTTCAATAATCTAAAACTATTTTATCGATTCCCGTCCGATGTTCAGTGGTTGGTTATGGTTGAATTCACGCCAGGAACCAGCAGTATCGTTCGTGTATTATTTTTAGAAGCGACTCCCTTGCTCCTTTTTAAGCCCGAAGTCAACAGAGATATCGCTCGGCGTTGTAATCGCGAATGCGAAAATCACCGGTTGCGTAAATCCCCCGTAAAAATTCCACCGTTTGATCATCGTCGCGCACTCCCATGGCGTGAATTTCAATTTCGCCGGTTGCTTAACGTTATCCGCGTTACGAAAGTGTATATTTAGAAAGAATGCATGAAATTTATTTTCGTCGGAACTGTTTTCAAATTCTTCGCGAATCTTTCGCTCCTTTTTCTGTTTTTCTCTTTTCTCTTTATTCGTTTTTTTTTGTTATCCTCCCCGCGAACGTATCGGGAATTATATAAATATGTTACATTAAGACCGAGAATAGATGGGAACGATGTAATTGCATTCCCGGGGCAAACCGGTGGTCGTTTGAAGATTTTTTTCTTTTTTCTCTCTCCCACCCCCCTGCGCGCGGTAATTTATCGAAGAAATTTCCTGGACACTTCGGAAAGTTACAGCGAGTTTCCCGCTGGGAAAACTCGTGGGTGAAATAAACACGTCGCGCGCGATGCTTGGCGCCTACCTCGTTCTATACGTTCGTTTATTGTGCTTGTTACGTGTGTCTTGTATGGCTATCTGCCGTCTTACTATTCTTGGCATGGCACGGATCGAATAAGCCAATCGTATAACTTGAAGAAAAAAAAATAGCACCGGTGATACGGACGAAAAGAAGCGCCACCGATCGATCGATGAAAACATTTAGATCCTCGCGGAATTTTCTTACTTCTACACGTTTAAACGTGCGGGATCCAATGACGTTATTGGAAATCGAGGAACGTAATTCGAAAATACTGAAACGTTTGCATAATTTTTTCCTTTCATTACCGAGAACCTTTATACCTGTTATCGCGTTCCAAATTGATTCTACACGTTCTACGTCTTTGTTTATTGCGCACGTGGCAGGGAGTATTGTTGCAAATGTCTCCCAGTTTCTAATTTAAAAGTCCTTGCATAATAATTGTCGCCCTGAAATTGCACGTATAATTACAACGGGTCCTCTTGCAAAAATATCGATATCACGTTCTTCGAACGTTGTACAATATTCGCAGGTAGATTTGAAAGTGCGTTCTGCGAACGTGAGTTCGTAAATGTTTGGTTGGATATTTACGTTATTAGCGCGCACTGTTTTCCATATTTTCGTACGATGAAATAAATTCCGAGCGGATGAAAGTTTTCTTGGCCGCCGATAAATAGAACGAAAACACACTGTAGATTCAGTAACAGCTCGAAGTTGTACCTTGTTAACCGACACGGCAGCAGATTTGCGTATTTATGCATGTCCCTCATTGATATGCCATCTGTGTTTTTCTGTTTCGAACTTCTGCGCTTTTTTCTAACTAGAACACCAGATTACGCCGGAATATATATTCGCAGTATCTGTCACATAATTTCAAACAACCGTGTTACACGATCTTACAGGACTGTATAAGGAACCGTAAAAGTGTCTACTTTGTGCATGGGTAGCCAAATCTAACGTACCTAACTAGACCTAACTTGAACCTAACCATAATCTAACCAGCCCCTGTACACCATAGTGAAGCCATTTTTTTTGGTTTTGTATTTAATAATATCAATGATTTCGATTAATATTTCCCTGCTCCAATCGAAATTGTTAAAAAATATGAGGTTCTTCTAATCAGTACAAAGATATTACGATAAAATTTATCGGGAGTGAAAAAAAAAGCTTCGATTCAACAGGTGTAGTCTCAGAAATCCGTGCGTAGACAATTTTCCGGTTTCGTGGTGAGAGTGAAATTTTCTATCTTGTTCCAGTCGCGAGAACCTCGAGACGAGCAAAAGCAAATTAGAAAACTACCGTTGATTTTAGCGAACTCTCTTGACAGTGACGTCGGTAAACGCTTGGCAAGCTACGCCTTGTCTGTAAACTTCCTGCGATTTACTGCAGCTAGCGGAGAGGAAGAAGTTACGTCGCTTCGAGAATATCTCGAATAGCCTGGCGAGCATTTTGTTTTGGTCGTATCGAAGGTGTTAAGCGACGTGTTAATGCAGTGTCGCTACATAATAAACACGATTTTTCTCTCCCCGTTGGTTACGTAGATTGCCGTCGTCTGGAAGGCAGCAAATTTCATCAGAAATAATATAACGAAATCATTTTTATACTGGTAAATTTCCTTGGGACTTCGTTCGTTGAGTCTAAGTCGAGCGTGCAGCATTATGAGATAGATAAAATTATTACGAAAAATCAGTTTAACTACTCCCCCATTACCACATTGTAACTTCAATCTTGGGTACGATGGTAAACCATCAGAAATTTATGTGAACTTGATATTAGATAAAACTGGAATGCATATTCAAACGATAAGCATGTTTACCGACTATTCGAATGCACCATAATATTGTCGCATCGATTGATAAGACAACTGATAATTAAAACAAGGAAAAAAATAGCATATGACCCATAGCTCTTGATACAATAAAAGATATTATACAAACCTATAAATTTGTACGTATAATTTATGAGTAATTTAAATCGATACTTCATATAATACGTATCATATGTTTACAACAATAACGAGGTGGTTGTTTTACGTTGAGTTATGTTTTCCGAATGAATTTCTCTCGCATTTGTAATTATCGGAATATCGATGACTGTTAATTTCATTCTTCGTTTTATTTTCACGTTTCAGCTACCGATATTAAATCCTATTTTTAATAACGCGCGCAGGACGTTTTCGTCAATCTCTTGTCGTATACATCTATTCATTTGTATTCCATGCCAGTAGTCATCGACATCCAATGCCAATATCGCATTTATAATAGTCAAATCAGACGTCTCTTCGTCGGAGGTACACACAGTGTGTCGACGGAAGTCGTGGTCCCAAAATCGATTTGCAAAACATCGCTCCATGTTGTCCGTTGATCAGTAAACTGATGATAATAATTGCGCCCGTGTAATCATTATCGTAACAATCTTTCCCTTAGATGATTTTTTTTCGATCGCGGTTGACTTGTAAATATTTCAAGAAAATCTAACGAACATTTACTTTTCTGAAAGTTTTCTGTGAAAGTGTGAATTATGGGTGAATAACGCGAACAGACTGTGAATATTCTGTTTACCTGATTATTCTCAAATCTATCGAAACAACGTTAGCAGAGTACGAAATTTATTGTATCGGTGAATAGTAAATAAAAAAAACGGTACTTTCCGCGATGTGCTTCATCCGTTGTCTGCTAATTTCAATGTGTAATTATTTTCTGGCGACTACTTGAAAATCGATCGAAGACGAGCGACGATGTGAGATGAGAAATTTCGTCGATCTGAACAGAACATCGGTGACGATCCGGGAAATCGTTCGATCGTCCGTAACTAGCGGATTTTGCGAAATTCGATGAATGTCGAGGAGATCGTAAATAATTGATAAAAGTGTCTGTGAAAATGCGGCTATGGAAATCCGCTGTTAATCAACGTCCGATACTTTTTACCGTTGTTTCGTTTTTTACCACGAAGTAACCGAGATCGTCCGAGAAAATCTCTTGTTCGACGAGACCGTAGCTGTACTTTTTTGAAACAGTGGCACTCGGAGAATTTCGAAAATGTTGTTTCGCCGGCAAACAAGCGAGCCGACCGGAAGTGTCGCCAAGCATACGAATATGGCTCAAACTACTGGCACATCCGGTATCTTGTCGAATTGGTATACGAAAATCGCTACAAACGTGAAGAAGAAACCGGCGTTCAGTCCGAAATCTTTGCTGAGGAAAGCATTGGTATTGAACACTCAATATTTATCATATTTCGTTGGAAATCGTTGGCTAAGAAAAGAGATATCGTTAATGTAAATAATTATACGACGAATTATAACATTTCCGGGAAAAATATTGATAATTTCTGATTTTGTGTTACAGCTGCCAGTGGTGGATCCTTTCCTGGAAAAAGTCTCACTCTCTGATCTCGGTAAGTTTCCTTTGATATATATTTTATTTTCAGTTTTGTTGAAATTCTTTCGCGTTGGAATTTTCAAAACATTTCGCGTCTCTTGCGAAATAATTCCTCGGCTATTATACAACACGATGTCACAGTGTACACAACGAACGAAAAATAACGAAGCATTGAAACTTGGATGTTCTCCGAATAGATAAAATTCGGGCTCGTCGCGTTCTACGTAGAATAATCTTTTAAATTGTCCCCTCGAATCGCTCGTACATTCGACGGACATATTATAATGGATTACTTTTCGATTCCTTTCGTATTTCTTCCCCTGATCTCTTTTTTTTCTCGCACTCCAACTTCGTTTTCCTGTTATTCGTCTATCCGAGTGCTCTCGGGGATTGCAGAATTCTTAACACTAAACGTACCGATAGTTTATGTACATACTCTTATCTAATCCGTAAAAATGATAACTATTACAATTAATTTCACGTAATAGTTAATTTGGCGTAAAAAACTATATTTTCCTTATGTTGATTAAAAAAATTATGGTTGAAAGCTATAACCTTACATGCAGGCATTTTAATACAAAGTTTGAAACCGGTCTCGGTAGTTTTAGTGTTAAAAAGATCGTTCCCAGGAAAATGAAAAAACCATGTACCACCACTTTTTGAATTTTCGATTCTTTAAACATTGCTTAAATAATCGAAACGTATCTGGGATCAGTGAACATACCGCATTACACTCGAACGTCGCGACCGGGGCGGCTGTTTTCGAACCAGGAAGTTTTCCCCACGTGCTCGAGGATCCATCCGTATAGATTCCCCTTGAAATCGTGGCACTAGGTTCCCCAGCCCTCCAGTATCCGCCCTCCCGTTCTCGTGGGTGTACACCGCCGATCGATGAGTTCCCGGGAGTCTAGCTCACCCGTGCACAAAGAAAGAGACGGCGGATCCAGGAACGGAGAAAGAGAGAGAGAGACAGAGAGAGCCGAACACCGGGAAAATACAAGATAATGAAACACAAATTTTCATTAAAAAAACACACACACACGGAAAAACAAAGAAAGGGAACGTTAGGAGGTTTGCAGGAAAAATTTAGTATATGACGTAATGGAGTCTGTGTATTGAATAAATGCATGACGAGATGGATAAATGTGGAAAACAAGAGGAAAAGTAACGTAAGTGAATAAATTAAGGAGACTAAGATGACAAGATGATCGGAAAAGAGGATAGTAGACGGATAAAGAGAATTATTGGAAAGAGGAAGAAAGAAAGGATGACGACACGGGATCGGTACGGAAAGGTTGCAATTCTGTGACGCATTCGTACAATTGTATTTAGGTCTAGGTCATGGAGCGAACACCGTTCGATAATACGAGGCACTCTTGAATGGGGATAACAATTTTCGTGATACTCGCAGTTTTGTTATCGAAATCGTTCGCCGCGTTTGATTCCGCTTTAAACGGATGTTCCTGGTGTGTTTCTCGTCGTATTGGATTATATTCGCGTATTACATCGAGATCTCGAGAGCCTCGGAAATCGGATTGGACGGGACTAACGTGGAACAAATGTAGAAGTATATTTTATACGCTTCTCGTAATTGGATAACGCGAGCTGGTTGGAAATTTTAGATCCGGATCGCAAGGAAGATCGTCGCTCGTCTCGAATGACCATGGAGTGGCTGGTTATTCGGAAAATGTTTTAATGATCCACGGTTCTTTGCGACGTTGCTTGCGAAGGGAGAGTTTATTTATAATCTATCTAGATCGGGGTCTAGGTCTCGGTTATTGGAAAATGCAATCGAACGAAGCGTATTGCACGAATTTCGATAAAACGACCGACGTATTACGTGTTCGATTAATTCGTCATGTCAGGCAGAATATTTATTTTCAAAGTCCAGTTACTTATACATATAGAGAGTTACCTGTGTGTATACATCCAGATGAGAGGACTGGTTACATTCGATGACTTTGTAGGAACGACGTTTCTATCTACCCGTCCCCTAATGACAAATTGTCATCGTCCGAAGTCAACGGGAAGAAAGAAACGAACGTATCGATTAACCTTGCAAATGTGTCGGCTGCTTGGTAACAAGTGGTACACATCATGTAACAATGTCACCTGTTGCAATTCCCGATAGTGATTCGCATTTAGCATACATACACGCCAGATGGATTTGATTCAACTCGATTCCCCGGGTGCGATCGTGTTCGATAATTGCACTCCTTGGATATTAATATCTTTCCCGATGAGCATAGTTTCGTTTTTTCGCGGGGATGTTGCGTCAGTATTTTGTACGGCTACGCGAATTGTTCCGCACATACAGTACAGCGTAATAATAATAATCGTGATAATGGTCGTTATCGATTATCCGTCAGTATGCCCCAGACTCTTTGTTACTAAACCAAGCTAATCGATATCCGTGCAAGTGTACGCGTGTAATTTGTTCATTCTACTTAATGACACGGGAATTAATTGTTTCGGAAACTCGTTACCTTGGATTAGTAGAAATTTCGTCGGACAAATATATTATCTATTAAAGAACTCACAATAATAACAAACAAATAATCGATAACATCTCTAAGTAAAAATCTAATAAGAAATCACTGTACATCGATGTAGGTACGTGTATATGTGTCTATGTACACAACATACCTGGTAGTACGTGAGTAACGTCGTAAAAGGAATTGAACAGAGTCCCTCTGGTATATCGCCAGTTTCACCGAATCGTCTCAACTGTTGCTATCGCGAACTCCGTGCACGTATAATCAGGTCTAACGAACTGTCTCACACGGGGGTTCGTTAATCTGGCCGACGAGCGTTGATTGTTATCTCGCAATTAAAATAGGATATCCGCTGAAAACGATGGGAATCCAGCGTGAACTGGTCGGCGAGGTCCCGGTGCGCCTTTTTTTTTTCTTGGCAAGAACCCTGGATTTCGCGTGTAGTTATTCTTGGCACGATCGTCCATGACGATGACGAGCACCGTCGTCGAGGTGGTGGTCGAGGCGGCAGGAACCGACGGAAGGAACGAACGTAGCCAGAGACAGTTATTCGCCAGCAACAAAGTCGACCGAGGGTTAGTGATATCGGACGGTTTTCGTTGCGAGAATCCGCGGGTTTGTCGGTGAAACTTTATCTCGTCCGACGATGAAGAAGTTCGGTCGATGATTCGCGGTTTCCCGAGTCATTTTCATTGTAGTTTACCGATCCGTTAGTTGGAGGATTCATGCTGTCATTGAACATCTTCGTTTCGACAAGAATGTCATTAAGTCACCGTGTTAATTGAGAGGAATAATATAATTGAATGGGACAATGAGTTGATGATCGAGAGGAATATAAAAATTGTTTTATTCTGTATTTTGTAGGATATTGATGTGTGAAATTGTGCAGCAAATACTTTTCTGTGATTAGAGAGTCATTAGGTGTGAACCCTTGAATACCTTTGATTGATAATATTGTGTTATCCTTGTCAGAGCTATTGTGTGGGTTCATCGTTATTGGGACACAGGGACCACCTTACATCTGGGCAATGGACCAACTGTCAATTACACGTCACGTATTCCACCGATTGGCAATGGAAATGCGTCTAATTATAAATCCGATGTTTACGACTCAAATGGAGTAATGCATTTGTGCACGATGTAGTCTTTAAAGGCTGTCTTTTAGAGCTAAATTTACAATCGTTTGTTTTCATCTTATATTTCGTCGGTAAAGTGGAATCGTAACAGTTCCTGATTTTCTATTTAAACAGAAGACACATGCCGCAAAGGTATCAGTAGTCATTAGAGTTGCCTGTTACTTTAGGTTAATGATGTTGATTAATGTGTGAATGACCTCGAACGATAAAGTGTGTTAGTTAATTTTTCTGTCATATTTCCGTCAATAACGAACAATAAAACCCGTAATTGCACGGCGAAATCCAGACGGTATTAGGATCGTTTGTCGTAGATCAATCTGTTATTGATCTTCTCACGCGATTCGGTGAACTTCGACGAAATCCCTCGCCAAGCAAAATATATTTCAATCTTCCATTTAATCCGGAGGTGGAGAGTGTATTCGTGACACCCACGAACACCAAGGAATTTTTATTGCAGATCCGACAGTCGACTGCGCGAATCGTTGCGAAATTAATTTCAAAAATCATCGTCTCCTCTCCGTTTTCGCATTCTACGAACTCCGTGCTGGAATCAAACAACAAACACACGTGGATCTTATGAAATTTTCCCACCACTTCCCGAAGTACCGCCCGAAGAAGCGAAACTCGCGAGAAACACGATTAATTATTCAAAGGAAATAATGAAGAGTATACAGCGGTAATACGATCAAGGTGAGGATCCATAAAAGATGCCTTGACCAATGACAGCACGGGCAAACAAGAATTCACGTTGCTTCTAAGCAATCCCACTTCCGAGGCGATGTCATCTTCGGAAAAATCGCTAAATCGGCCGAAAGTTCGGTTACGAGGAATGAGAGTGGAAAATAATGCTGGCTCTGCATTATTACTCAAATTCTGAAGCAGTGCTTGCCGCGTTGAGGCAGGTCGCGGCTGCCTGGTGGAGCCAGGACGACGATGACGTTTTCTCGAAGGATCTCATCAAGGAATTCGAGGTCGAGAATCCACCCCTCGAGGACGAGCTCGCCTGGATTCTTAAAAAAGGTATAAAAAGGTCGCGTGTGAAAAGCAAATCGTTCGAATTCTTCGTCGAAGGAAATTGAAACTAATTGTTCATCATCATATACATATAATGTATACATATAACAACACATGTATATACGTGTCATTTAATAATAATAATCACCATAGATCTTAACATTAATTACAGACGTGAAAACGTGTTATTTTATAATATTCGCAGAAAAAGTGTAGACGAAGTGAATTCCGTTGACATTTCTTATTTCAACGGAGTACCTCGATACAACGATTCCGCAAAATGTTGAACTTTTCGGAAGTGCTCGTTTCGTCTCCCCGAGAATCATCTCTGTCCGGTGTGGAGAGATCTGGAAAAGACGAGTTTCCACTTGTAGAGCAGCGACGTGGGTGTCGTTGCCGAGGAAACGTCGAAGTATAGGATTTAACTCACTAATTGCATTCGATCCGAGAGCAGATTGTGGTATCTGTAGGAAGTATGTTGTTGTAGTACTTATTGCTCTCTATTGTGGCTTTAACGTCGGACAGTTTTGCCAGATACGATTAAAGTTACGATATAGAGATATTTAATAAGATTCGTACACCGGATCGGAATAGAATGGACCGTGAAATAAGTATGTAAATAGAAATGAATGTGATTATGAAAATATTTGATTTTTCACAACACCCGGGGAAATTACACGTCGCGCAAACGGGATTCGACGGCGGCAGAGTTCGAAATCGTTGATCCCTATAATTGTATACCAAGAACGAAGTATAATTGTGTAGAACATTTCAGGGCTATCGATGTAGTTCCCCAGTTTACGTCGTGCCAGGTCAATGATCGCTTCTACTTGCCGTTCTACGTGTACGTTATGCACTAGTCATCGTGTGCATTATTTCTCTTTCGCCGTCGGTAGTACTATTTTTACACAGGTTTTACTCGAAAAAAAAATACAGTCGTCGGCGGAAGTTATTGAAGAAATTCAACTGGGACGATTTTCAAAATTGTTAAAGTTAGGAATATTAACGATACTCAAATATATTAAAGAGTCTTTGGTAATTATACGATGATTTTTGATCATGCTCGTGTCACGATAGTCTGTCGGTGAGGTTGGAACTTTCACACGTTTTTTTTTATTCGATCCTTGTAATGTGAAAAGCTACTTTTATAGCACGCGAGCGTGAACACAAATAGATAGAACAGCGTGTAGACGCATTTCTAACAGTTCCCTGTCACTGTCTTTGTTAGTATATTTGCAACGCATACTCTTTCATGGAACGAACGCTTAAGTGTACCGCACCAGCCTACTCTCGAGTCAGTAGCTTGATGATCCTTACACAACGAGCTTGTAATAGAGATTCTGTAATTTTTCTGTATATCCCACGAGTTCTTGTTTTAATCGTGCTGCTCTTAGTCGCAGTGCTCTCGCGAAAAAAATACTGTGCGAACGGTGTTATTTAAAAAAAAAAGAAAAAAAATCTAATATAGTGTGCACAGTGAATTCGCCTTTGATTCGCATCGGTTAAATGATCTTAATACACGTAATTATGTCTGATTACGAGACATACGGTTTATAAATTGTGCCCTTTTTTTATTTCTTTTAACGACTAGTGTAATAATTTCTTCCTGGGGACGTAACGGTGCGAGTGGTAGTGCATTATATCTCCCGGTTTGATAGTTGGATGGACTTTACGTTGAGGGGAAAGCTGAGAAATTTATTCTACGCGTATTTATAGCCGTTAATATAAAAAGATTTCTGTTCTTTCTTTTACGCGTACAGAAATAACGTAGTTGTCGTCACATTGTTGTAAATGATCGTGTAACTACGTTGTTCTACATCTAATTATAAAAGAAATACTACCTGCAACTACGAAAAATTACATAAAACATTTGTATTACAGCTGTTACGTAATTAGAATGGGTTTTAAGTTGGATTATAATGGTTTAAATCGCGATAATATATTTTGAAGTTATGTCGTCCATGGTAATGGTATACTCTCGTTATATTTTGTGCATTTTGTCATTGAAATGGTTATTTTCCAGAATCCGAGTCGTTTTCTCGGTTGGAGTTTCTCCGCTATATTCCTGGAAGTTTTATACGTGATTTAATACGGAGGAATCTATGACGAAACTGGGAAATTACTCTTTGATGTGTCACACATCACTGTCCGCAAATCGTTTAGCTTCTTCTTCCTAGTCTCAGTAAACCGAGCGATTTATTCTGGCCTCGAGAAAATTATCTGTCGAACGTTCGAATGAATTAATCGCAGCATGCCCTACTAAACGGGCAAATAAAACCGTTTCACTATATAAAACAATTAACGTCGCTCGCAATGATATATGCTCCTCGGTGAAAAAAATTGAAATTATCGAACGCGTAAATGATTTCACGTTTCCCGCTGCCGTTTGAAATATTTTCAAACAAGTTTTCGGAGATTTAGATTATATATTCCTTGCTTTTTGTCGCGACATTTCCAGTTGTCCTCCTTCCGGTTTTATTTCTATTTTTACCGGCGTTTCGCAAAGGAGAAAAGACAAAAAGCACTCGGCTCTGTTCATGACGCGTTAAATTGTATCACTTGCTCTATCCGTACTTCATTGGTATGCATATTGTGCCCCACACACTTACATGTGCACGTCCCCGGCACTCGCTACACGTCTTTCACGTTTCAATTTTACTCTACCTTCGTTTTATTCGACAAAGCCGCAGAATGTAATCTCATATTTTCATTCCGAACGTTGTCCCGCTTAGGATTCAACAATTTAATACACGGTTGAAGAAGTTTCTCCCGTGGCGTGTGTTGTAAATTTTGCTTCGGTTAATACGATTTTATTTCTCGATCTTTAAAAATGAAATTAAAGGCTCATTTGTGGAATTGTCGTTCGAACATAGAACGAAGTAATTTAATGGGGTTCACTTAACCGTTGCATAATATTACCACCCCTCGTGAGAACGTTTGATTAAGTCCTTATGACCCACATTATCCCCACTTACACACGAAGGACATGTAATGAGAACGTCAAACCATCTTCAATGATAAAATCTGTACAAGCATGTCATTACTGCATAAAAATCTTCCGTACTACTGTCACTTATACGTATTTTTCTATTATTTTGTAGGTAGATTAATATGAATAAGTAACTGTTTTTTTATTATTTAATAGGAAATAGTTATTATGATAGCGTAATTATATTATGCTAATTGTACGAGTTTGCGAGAAATTTGTCCTACTATTTGTAAGAATTGAAAACTATTGCGCGTACATACCTACTTTTGATCCGTAGTCGCGAAATGCGGATAGTGTGCTAACAGTTTCGCTGAATGAAAGTGGGATTCTCGAATGAATTTTGAAATGATCGAGTGTTTCGATACGATTAATCGAAAAATGTGATCTTCTTCCTGTTGACAGTATAGGAACTTTGTTCGATGATTTAAATTTATTCAGAAAGGATAATGTATTAATCATTCCGAAAGACATAACCTGAATATTCTGTGCCGTACACTGTGACATTCGTAAAACCGCGATGCTTCGTCGAAACAAGAAAGCACTACTCTACTGTGAACTGTTTGGACTTTCAGAGGAAGACGAATCGCAGATTTTCGTGAAATTTTTCAAATTTCACAAATGTTATGACCTAATACCAACCAGTGCCAAGCTGGTCGTTTTCGACACCCATCTGCTCGTCAAGAAGGCCTTCTTCGCTCTTGTGTACAATGGTAAATTTATCAAATAATTTATTTTTATTGTTTTCTTAAAATTACGTTCCATATTAGATGATTTTCTGACAAAAGTATACTATTGCACAGGTGTAAGGGCTGCACCATTATGGGATAGTTCACGCCAGCAATTTGTTGGAATGTTAACCATAACAGATTTTATAAAAATCCTGCAAATGTATTACACCAGTCCATCTGTAACTATGGATGAACTGGAGGAGCATGAGTTGGATACATGGAGAAGTGAGTACTCTCATTCTGTCGTTCAAGTATTAGTTTTGATTTAAATATGCAGTTGTTAAATTATTTGGTGATTTGTATTTTTTGCAGAAGTTTTAAAGGATCAGGTTCATCCTTTAGTGAGCATTGGCCCAGATGCATCTTTATACGAGGCCATTAAAACTTTAATCCATAACAGAATTCACCGATTGCCTGTGATAGATCCAGATACTGGAAATGTCCTTTATATTCTGACACACAAACGAATACTTAGGTTCCTTTTCCTCTATGTAAGTAAGATGGTAACAAACCAAGAATTTATAGAAACATAAAATTATTAAATTATATTATTATATTACTGTTCCTAATTAACAGATTCACGAGCTACCAAAACCGTCGTTTACTAATAAAACATTGAGGGATTTAAGGATAGGTACCTTTGACAACATAGAAACCGCAACAGAGGAAACTAGCATAATTTTAGCATTGAAAAAATTTGTGGAAAGGAGAGTTTCTGCGTTGCCAATAATAGATGCTGAGGGGAAGCTAGTAAACATTTATTCAAAGTTTGATGTTATTGTATGTATATTTTATATTTCATTCTGACTTTCCCAATTTTGGTTAATTCCAATTTATATTACGTTAATTTACTCTTTTCAGAATTTAGCTGCTGAAAAAACATATAATAACTTAGATGTCTCATTACGAGAAGCAAATGAGCATCGCAATGAATGGTTTGAAGGAGTTCAAAGTTGTAAATTAGATGAGACCCTGTTCACCGTTATGGAAAAGATTGTTAGGGCAGAGGTATTATTTTCAGATATTCTAATGTTTTAATAATGATATCGTGAATATGCTAAATTAATATAACTATATAACGAAAATTTTAAAAACTGTTTAGGTCCATAGGCTAGTAGTGGTTGACGATGACGATAAAGTGATTGGTATAATTTCTCTATCTGACTTACTCTTCTACCTCGTTCTTAGGCCTTGTGGTGAGAACATATTTCCATAGTTTGTATTTGATATCCATACATTTGATTGAAATATGAATGAGAAAATTTCTCTTTTAGGTGAAGATGGCAGTAGCAATAAAGGTAGTTCTATATCATTAAGAGCGCAGGATTCCGTGTTATCAAAAGCTCCGAGCTCTGCACAATCGGATTCTTCTTTTGCTGATGGTGAACCGGACGCTGAACAAGACACAGCAGAAGGTAATCAATCGGAAGAAGCACCCGGAACTCCTAGTCCACCGCTGAGTCCAGCAGCATCAGATATTTCCGAACCTCAGTCGACTTTAGTGAACCAGTCTCAGGAACCTACATGGAGAGAAGTAACAGTATCAGGAGGAGAATGAAGCAACGTCACATTAACGTGTTGTTAAGCACGAAATTGTGAACTGATGATTTTTTTGCATTGCTTTAACGGCGCAGTGCAACAACGACAAGCAGCAAACGAATAACATGATATTTCTCCAGTCTTTTCTTAATGCTTGCGTTCTCCTTGCTTAAGAACAATGCGAAGAAAATATTAAACAACAATACTTGTTTTGTGCTCGTTTCGCAAGTTTACGTCACAAAAGCAAACGATTGTCGAAAAATAATTTGAGAGTCACGTGGAGTGTGATAAGTATGAAACGAATTTTACTGGACGCGACGAACGACACTGCGATGCTGTATGATGTATAAAGTCGATTAAGCTTAATTTTTTATGGTACAAAAGCTACTCAGTATATATTATATAGGCGGTTCAAGCTTCTTGCCAGGAACAATCGCTACGCCATTATTTACTCAGGGTCTGAATTTTTCTGCGGTCCTTTCTTGAGTCGTGTACACTGGGTACTGGTTTTAAGAGAGCTTCACGGAAACAAATAATATCGTTTAAACGTATATAATTGTATGATATGCTAGGTTTTTCTGACATCCAAAATTTCGTATATTTCTTTTAAATTAGAAGATTGCAAATTTACGATTATGTACATCAGATAGTTCATAGACCCGTTTACAGAATATGCAACAGAGTAATGTGATCTAAGAGTGCTCCATTACTTAATAAACATGGAACTCAATTTTTGCAGGGGCCTTCCACGCTTTTTTTCCTTACAGAAAACAAGATAATACCGTTTTCATGTAAGTGTCTCTGTGTATTTCTATCCTACACGTTCCTTTATAAAAACTAGTATCTTGACATCAGATTATCACAACTAAATGACTGCGTAGTAAAAACTGGCGTTGCATAATAATCAGTTTGTTGTTTTTTCTCAACATTTGCACAGGCATGTGATAACTCTGTAACCAAAAATATGGTGCTTTTAATTGTCCCGTAATGAACTGGCTACAACAAGATCCGTAAATGAAATAGATGTGTGTATAACAAATGACAAAAACCAGAAAAAAAAGATACACTTAGTACTTTTTCAATTATGTTATCATGTGGTAATTGAAATACATGTTTTACCGTGCTTAAAACAATATAGGGAAGGCAACACCGTAAAATCTACATGGAATTTAAGCTGCAAATTGTCATTGGATCTGTGTATTATTATTTATGTACTTGATTTTACAAATAATTACAATGGAACATGAAATATATATTAAAAGTGAAGTGAGAGGCCTACGTAAGCGTGGAAAATGGAAACAACTTTTCTTTTCCTTGCACATTGCGCTGCCATAAATTTTTTTAAACGAATGTCACTGTTTAAATGTACATAAAATACGTTAATCAAGCTTTATAGAACAATTTAATCACGAGTGCATTAGCCCATTCTATCATTTTATATATTTATTTCCCATTTATTTATACAACTTTGTCGAATTGTATTTTATTCGGACGTTCATATCGTACATTTGGTCATTGCGCTTATTCACGTTTGTCCCCATTATTTTGATGAATTATGTTTTTGTAAATAGTTATTTTAAAATGGAGAAGTAGCCCCTATAAGTGGATATTGAAATTTTTATATGACATTCGACCAACTTCTGCACGTTATGTAATTTTCAATGTCAGGACGACTAAGGTTACATGAGGTACAAGGAAAAGTTTTATAAAAGCTTTTTATATTACCGATTACTTTCATACATAATGAATCAAGCGAATAAAATCATTTCAAAAAACCAAATTATATTTCGTCGATTCTAATATTTCATACGCTGTAATAACATTATAAGGAGAATGACGCTGATGATAATTATATTTGAATGGCTAACAATAATTGTAAAAGAAAAGAACAACGCTACTTGGCGGTACAGTAACATAAAATGAATGGCAGAAAGCATTCCTGTCAGAAAACAGATGAATCAAACGAAATAATATTCTTCACGAAAGCAGAATTTTCATTCTACGCTCACTGTATAGGAGAGGATCGAAATTGTATAAGAGAACTGCATATTACATCTGCATGTCAAAATTGATATAATGTAAAATGGCCTCTGTGTCACGGAATGCAATCTTTATTTCTGACACAAAGTTCCATTTTTCTTCACCATAGAATTATATATATATATATTATATGGGTTAAAAAAGTAGATATTCGATCTTGAAGGGGACAGTGCCTGTAATTTAATGAATTTATTCCTAAGTATGGTTACATGTGGATAAGAGAATAAATATTCCTTTTCAAATATAAATATGCAGTCAAGTGAAAGCAAAAAAAAAGAATTTTACGTTTAGTATTAATTAACAAAAGAGGCGTAGTAGACAATGAGTTTTCTACAGCTGGAAAGTTACATAGCTGAGTAAGATTTAGCGTGCTGTAGATGCGAGCATTATTTCCTTTTAGTACAAAACGCGTTTCAACTGTCCGCAAGTTGTCACGTTCATGTTTTCTAGTTCTTAGGCATAAAGAAGTACAGGTAGCCTACATTTTTTGCAGCGCACCCTGATTTCAATGTCGCGTATATATTCTACCGAATGAAAACTGTTCGATTATTTCAGATACAACGCGATATCCGATAGTTTATTGAATTGAAAAAAAACATCGAGGACATTGAATTCTACGTACGCTGCATTCGCGAACCAAAACAAGTTATAGACGAGGTATTAATGATAAACTGTACAATAAAGAATTAATGTAATGAATTAGGCCGTACACTTTAGTCGCGTCTCAGTACTGTATATCCAGGGCACAGCGATTACGTACACTATTCGTGTCCCTTGTACATGTAAGTTACAAAAAAAATGAGAAAACAAATTGCTGAGTGACAAAATACATCGTAATAGAAACGTTTTATTTGACCGTTTACGATGCTTCTTTGTATACCTTGTTGTGTATCCGTTTCTTCGTTTTTCAAATCTACAGTGTTCCATATATTTGAATTTTATTTCTTATAAAAATACGTACAAACTTTTTTCTTTGCAATTCTTATGAATTCTTTCTATTCACTTAAAATACTAAAAGTATTAAAAGCTAACCGTTTATACAACTATTTCATAGATGTGTCACTTATTAGATTTTTGCCGTTTTGAACTTCTATTTAATTTTCCGTTAGTTCTTGAAATAGAGGTGGAAGTTACCTATATAAGAAAAGTGCAAAGAGAAATTAATTATTAGTATGCTAATCGAGATATCAGCCTATGGATAGATTATTAATTACTTACGATTTCGTTATTTAACATTGAATCTAGTTTCAACTTTCTTCTTTTTTTCTCAATTAACTTTATATCTTCCTTATTACTAACGACCTGCATTTTATCAAATAGCTGATCGTATTCTGGGTCGCTGTCTTCGTTTTGTACGTCTGTTCCATTTTCCGGGGTAATATCCTTGGTGTCGTTTTCGTTATTATTATTATTATTATTACCTTTCTCTGTTCCTTCCTCAGTGGCTTCGTTCTCCGAATCCAATGAGAATTTCGAATGTGCCACCATACCGGTTATTCTCGATGTTAAATAAACCTGAATAGGAAATAGATTTCTTTTAAATTCATATAAACAAAATACGTAATATGAATTCTTTTGTATAAATCATTTACCTGTTTTAGTAATTTTTTCGAGTCCATATGGTGTACTCGTAAAAATCTATCTAGACTAGTACTAACAATGTACGGTTTACTTGCACTACAAGCAATTCCATTTATAGCACCAGTGAATCCTTTATATGTATTTAGTATTTTACCAGGCTGCCTCAGATCTATAAGGTTCATTCTACCTCTGCCAGAACCCACTATCACTTGTCTGTAATAAAGTTAATATATTTTATATATCTGCCCTTTATAGAATAGTAAAGTTTATCAATCATACTCACTTTTCCCTTGGTGTAACAGACAAAACTTTTAATGCTTCATCTTTCATTTCCAAATTTATAACTGGTCTCCTTTGTACTTTTGGGTCATATAATCGAACCTTAAAAAATATCACGCATTAATAGTTTTTCAATGCCATGCATGAAAAAGTTTATCCTACATGGAAATAAATTTCCGTATCATGTAGGTCTCTTACATGTCCATATCGACCGACTGTAACAATTTGTTGTGTGCCAGGAAGAAAACCTATATCTAATATTGAAATAGGTACTCTTAATTGTAACCAATCATTTGATACATTCTTCTCTACAAATATTTGCTTCTGTCTTTCCAAATCGAACAACTTCAAACTATGATCTTCACCTCCAGTAGCTATTATATTTTTGTTTACGCGAGAATGACGCATTCTATTTAGATTTCCTCCTGTGTGTAATAAAATCTCATCTTCCTCTTTAAATCGCCAAAGTTTCACTTCACCAGACTCAACCGCAGTCAAGATAGCTCTAAAAATGCAATGTATGAGAATTATTAATAAAAATCAAATGTCACATTGTTAAATTTTAAAAGATATTAATATTTACCCATTGTATCGTGAAATACCATTAATACGACCCTTTCCAACATCACAAAAGAATGAGCAGGTGTATGTTGAACATTCTGTATCGTACACCTTTACACTACAAAAATATCACATATTATTATAACTGTTGGACAAATAGCCAAGTCAACTTTATTTCAATTGATAAATTACTCATTATGTATGACCTCCTAATTCCTTTTACACCACATGCAATTAAAACCTCTTTCTCTTCATCGTCACCCCAGGAAATTGTTGTAACTTCATCATTTTCCGTGATCGCTACTGGGTTATGAAGATTACGTATTGCACATTTCTCTTTCGTAAGTTTGACACCTAAAAAGTAAACCATAAATCACCTAACTTATTGACATTCTTACTTAATTACCAAATTCATAATTTAAATTATAAAACGTGGGAAATACGCTCTTTTTTGCGGTAATCTCTATTGGAAGAAAGGTATTCAATATTTCGATGATGTTCCGAAAATGATTTCGAATTACCTTTGAAAATCCCAGACATACATCCAACGTAAATGTCAAAATTCTCCTTCGAGTCCATTATTAATTACACTGACACACGAATGGATGGATCGCACATATACGTTGAATGTTTAGAAATAACCTCGTGATCACTCGTGATATTCTACAATATTATATAGAACCATGGAAAAAGGCCATGCGGTAATCGGCCAAACATTCCAATACAATGAAGTTCGTCATCTATCAAATGTACACTGAAGCCTCTCGCTGTTCGAACAATCGATGAATCGAAGTTCGATCTATTTTTAAAATACGTGGGTATTAGATAAACCTAGCAGAACTTTCGTAGTTAATTATTTATTTCGCAAACTTGACCACTCTTTACATTTCTTTCATAATAATTAGCTTAGAAAGTATTTAATTAAATTAAATAATATTGCAACTAATACGAAGTAGAACTGCACATTCTTCGGCGCTGCATCATTTGCAATTATCATAGCTTTTAGCCAGTCCAAATATTCATCCACACGACAATAGACACCTGGCAAATTCGGAAGAGCACATTCAATGCCCCAGGACACGATTCCCACTTGTGTGCCATTGCACACTAATGGACCACCGCTATCACCCTGAGAATATCGTGAAAATAGAAACAAACATAAGAAACATCATGAAAAATGTAACGTGATAGAAATACAAACGTAACATCGTTAGAAATTTAATTACGAACGAACCTGGCACGCATCACGACCTCCTTCCACTGTACCCGCACACAAATGCTTACTAGTATCCACTCCCGGTACTGGACACTTATCCGTCGGTATCAATGGAACGTAAACGTGACGAAGTATACCAACACCGATCTAAATAAACTGATACGCTGTACAAATATATTTATTCACCCTTTCTTAACACTAAAGCTACCCCGAGACCGTTCAAATGATCGGTTTCAAACCTTTTATTAAAATGCCTGCATGCAACGTTATAGCTTTCAACCTTAACTTCATTAATCAACATAAGGAAAATACAGTTCTTTATGCTAAATTAACTATTACGTGAAGTTAATTGTAAAAGTTATAATTTTTACGGATTCGTAAGTTACGTAATTTTTACGCGGTGTATCAACGCAAAAGTATTCCACTTTTAAATATTATACGAATACTAATAATTATGTTATTATAAATGTTAGTCTACGTACATTGGAGCCAGGTATATGCCGCCCCCATCCGGCGACTCTGCAAGGTTTTGTGGCGTACTTTTGAAAGAGGTCCTGGTCCGGAAATAGCGGAAGCCTGATGAAGTTCACGTACTTATCGATACGGAAAGGTTTCTTCAGCTGAGTAAGAAAATTTCACTCTGTAATTGGAATAACTTTACGTTGCAGCGTAGCTCTCGGATGATTACCTTTATCAATCCGATATCGTTGAGCATCTTGGAGCGCAAAAACTTTTCATGGGGAATTACTTTATCGACCAATTCTATTTGAACGGATCTGACGCGCGAATCGATCACGTTGCTGGCTCCGGCGATCACAACCATCTTTTGCGCTGGAAACGGGAAACAACATCTGCCGTCGGCTTTCAATCTATGAGAAAACGATTACATGACTTGCAATGCTCTTTATTTAAACTGTATCACGTAAACCGGTGGAGGGCAATTAGTCGTAATGTCGGTACAGACTTGATCAAGCAATGTGCAGCTGATAACACGAATTTCGGTGCAATGTAGCTTCCGCCGCACAAATGATTCCCGCGTCGTCTTTGAACCGACACCTATGAGAAATCGGCAACGATATTTTCATAACTGTTATTAAATTGCTAAGGATATTTTATTGAAGGAACTTTGCGAGAAAATTTTACGTACGGCGAACGGATATATTTTTATATCGATCACCTCTCCGCCAACTATTCTTGGTTGCATTTCGCTGGACTGCATAACTCTTAGAGCCATCTTTTCGTTCGTTTTAACAGTACTGTTATCGCAAACCGTTATGATAAGCAATTGATAGAAATATATCAAAGCTAAAAGCAACATGCTGGCTTG
The DNA here is from genome assembly GCA_917499265.3 of Mimumesa dahlbomi. Lineage (NCBI taxonomy): Eukaryota > Metazoa > Arthropoda > Insecta > Hymenoptera > Crabronidae > Mimumesa > Mimumesa dahlbomi. The sequence goes on along the minus strand of OU824113.1, from coordinate 1,550,553 downwards.
AGTACCAGAAAAATTGCGAAAGGTTATATTAACTTTTAAGCTGCGTAAATGTGTTTTTTCATATGGCGTGCGACTTTTGTTTCACACGCGGCCTCGATAGTTTAGGGAAACATTAAACATACTATCGAAGTTTATCTTGTACTTTTTTATTTTCCATGTAGATATACATATAATAATCACTCTGAACAATTCTCTGTCATTCTGCACACCCAAGAATCTAAAATCTATCAATTTATGAAATTTCAGCTGGGAAAATACACGTAAGGGGCTCCGATGATCGCATATAAAATCAATGTTGATTGTCTGATGTATAAAGTTGCGATAGGGTAATTGATCGAAGAAATGACAAGTAATAACTCACGATTACACCCTCTTATTGTCAATTTGGTATCGAGTATTAGATAAATCTTGCAAAACTTTCACAATATAACATTTATTTCTCAAAGTTGGCTGCACTTTACATTTCTCTCACAATGATTACTTTAGAATATATAGAAATATTGATACAACAAATATGAAAAAGGAATCCAAATTGTTCGACGATGCATCATTTCTGTTGAGGGTAAATCTTAGCCAATCTAAGAATGCATCTATTCGACAATAGACTCCAGGAAGATTCGGAAGAGCGCACTCGATACCCCAGGATACGATTCCTACTTGTGTGCCCTCGCACACTAATGGACCGCCGCTATCACTCTGAGAATACCGTAAAAAATAGAAGAAAACATAAGGAAAATCTCGAAAAATGTAACCTGATAGAAATTCGATGGTAACATGTTTAATTATTTCATTATCAAACGCACTTGACACGAATCAAGACCACCTTCCTTTATACCCGCGCACAAGTGCTGCTCAAGGTCAACTCCCGGCGTTGTACACTTATCCGTCGGGATCAATGGAATGTAAACGTGACGAAGATACGTACCGACACCATCCTAAATCAACTGACACACTGTACAAATATATTTTTCAACTCTCCCTAAGCGCGACGATATCAAATCCACACGGTGTATCAATGAAGAAGTATTCCACATTTTGTATTATATGAATACTGATAATAATGTGATTATAAATCTCAACGACTGCGTACATTGGACCCAGGTATATGCCGTCCCCATCCAGCGACAGTGCAAGGATTCGTGTATTTTGTGAAGATGTCCTTCTCCGGGGCTATAGGAAGCTTGATGTAGTTCACGTACTTGTCAACGCGAAAAGGTCTCTTCAGCTGAGAAATCAAATTTCACAGATACGAGGTTTCACTTTGTATTTTAGAATCACATTACTTTGCAGCGTAGGTCTGTGATGGATTACCTTTAACAATCCGATATCGTTGTGCAGCTTCTGGAACGTAAAGTTTGCATGGGGAATTACCTGGGTGACCAATTGCCTTTGAACGGTACTGACTTGCGGATTGTTCACGTAGGTGGATCCTGCGATCACCACGTACATCTTTGGGCTGTGTGGTTCCCAACCGCCACTATATGTCATGCTACGAACGAACGATTACGTGTTTCTTTAGGTCATTTAATTGTAATGTTAGTACAGACCTGACCATGCAATGTGCAGCTGATAATACAAAGCTCGGTGCAATATAGCTTCCGCCACAATAATGACCTCTACGTCGCCTTTGAATCGACACCTATGAAAAATCGGTCGCGTTATTATTTGCCAAGGAAATTGTAATACTTGAGAAAATTTCGCATGCAAATTTTACGTACAATATACGGGTGTTTTCTTATACTGACAACCTGTCCGCCGACTATTCTTGGGGCTACTTCCCTGGGCTGCAAGTTTTTTATAGGCATCTCCTCGTTTGGTTTCACGGTACTGTTACCGTAAACCGCCACGAAAAGAATTTGATAAAAATATATCAAAGCAAAAAGCAACATTCCGACTAGAATGTCAGAAATATCGCGAGAAATTATCTTAACTTGTAACCAGCGTGAATTTGTCTTTCCGTATGACTTTTGTTTTACACCTTTTACCTCGTGAAAACATCAAACGTACATACATACATACTTCTCAAGGTTTATCTTGTTTTTTTTTTTATTTTCCACATAGAGATATATACATATAATAGTCACCCTGAACAATCCAATATCATTTTGCATGCCCGAGAATCTAGAAGTTCGTATGCGGCAAAGACAATTCTATCAATTCCATTTATGTATGGAACTCCAGCTTGGAAAATACACGTAAGTGGCTCCGACGATCGCACGTAGAATCGACGCGGATTCTCCGATGTATCCATTCGCCATCGGGTAATCGATCTAAGCAACGACAAGTAATAAGTTTACGATTACACACGCTTACAGGTTTATGTCACTTTTCTAACGACGCAAGAGAGCGGTTACGTAGGATCACGGGCGGCCACTGAATTTCCTTTTTATATTTCCAAAGTGGAGAAAAGCGGATCACGAAATAAATATATATATGTATATCACGAGTTCGATATAATCAATTCATATAAAGACAGTGATGCACTTTTCTTTTCTTTCTTTTCTCTTGGTATTTTTTGTTTGTTTGTTATATTTTACTCATTAACTATCTAGCGCTGCTAACCCTTTCACTGCCAGTTTGATATTATATAGAACGTATGCTGTCGCGAGATGAAACGTCAAAAGGACGCGCGTATCTTCTATAAAACACTATGATAATTTTCTGCTGTAGATTGCGACATTTTCTTCACTGTTAACAAAATGCACAGTTCGGTTCAGCGAAATGAGAGTTTCTACTTAGAGTCTTCTGGCATGATTTTCTTTTTAGTTTTATTTTATACGCGATTCACTGTTGTACCTTCTATTTATTTGAGATTATCTCATTAACGTATTTTTTTTGTTCAATTTTCTTTATCAATATTCAGCTACGTTCTGTTCAACATTTTCTATTCTCCGTTGTACAGTTGTTAGTATTCGATAGATTTTTCTATTCTAGATTGCACGTTTATCTATCTAAACGGTAACAATTTAATTAGACGTACAATCGGCAAACACCTTGCAGGTAGCTGAACGTAATGTTTCATTAAATTAAATAATTCGGTGTACTCGTTGAAGTCGAACAAACAGACAAGAGAATCGAGTCTAGCCTTGGCTTTCTTGTTTCAAGTGTTCGTGGTATTGTCTCAGCTAGAGAAAGTCATTTTCAATTGTATCCCTTATCCACAAGGTGTTAAGATTAGACTTACACATACATATAATTCTCGATAAAATTGACGTCGCTAATAGATCACAAGTATTATAAAGAGATTAGACTTATTTTAGTGAAAAATCTCAAAGCAGCATACGTGTCATGTATACTATGGTAGCAATGAAAGCGCTATGAGCGAAAATGTCTCTGTAACCATAAAATGGTAGCATAAAAGTATGCAAGAGTTGGCAAATTTACCTACAATCATAATAGAAAAATAACTATGTTATATATCACATATACATATTCCGTAATGTACCAACTAATTTCTAAGAAGTTTTCACCGCTGTATGTTTCCTTAGGAAGGAATGGTATCGACGTTACAATGATTATCGAACGTTAGAATAATAATAAATAGACAATTTTGATGTAACACCGTTACACTTAATAGATGTAATTTGCAAAAAAAAATTAATCTTACCGGAGTATGAAACATCGATTGCGGTAGAATTGTACTCTTTTTTGTAATGACTCTTTAAAAAATAAGTCCTCTGTATCGAAACTGGCACTCAATCCGATTCCGATCTTACGTTTAAACGTTCAAAGTTTGAGCGATCGTAGTTTCAGAAAAATATCCTATGAAAAGTCAGCTGTCCCGTGAGCTTTTGCAGCGAGAACGATCGAAAAATCTCTCACACAATTATTATTCCGCTTTCCATCCGTAATTTAAATTACTTTCCTAAGCTCTTCGAGTGAAATTAGCGCGCTCGACATTGAAATTGTAATACATAGGCTGTGGATGCGCGTTTGCGAAGGAAATACGCGCACGATTAGTAAACTGTAATTCGAGTGTGTCTCGTCAGCGAAGGAAAAACACTCCCCGGACAAATCCCTGGCTCGTGTGCGAATATTGTGCTACCATTTTAGGATATAGAGCGAGAAATTTTCTGTTGCAGTCTTAAAAACCCACCGACCATTGCAACGAGCGGCTGACAAAACGAATCTCGATGCTACAATGATTACCTCCGCGAGTTAATTAGTTTTTAAGATGTCGCCGTTGGACCGAGATCTACGAGAAATTGACATTGAAAAATTCGGTTTCATCATTCACGAATTTCTGTACCTTCACGGCAGAAAGGATATGAACGATAACCACTCTGACTATCCTGAGACACTGCAAAGATCGCTCTGTTTTCTCGTGAAAAATAGTCGCACAGAGAATAAATAAATATTTCGATGGGTTACGTGAACATCAGCGTTTGACGATTAAAAATAATTTTTACCCACAGAAATGTGCACCTGAAGAACGAATGAAATTTTTTTTATAGATTTTCTTTCTATCTCAGAAAGATCAAAGTGATTTACGAGTTCATAAACTGTAGTATTTAGTAAATTTCACGGGTGCATTTCGTATACGACGTATAAATCGTTCTCTATCATTGGTTATTTCTTCGACGACACTCCTCTACAGGCGTTTCATCCGTTTTAAATATATTTATCTCGGTCAATTAAAAAATTATTACAATAATAGTCACTATTTGCGTCTGATAAAAATATATTAAAGCAAACATGATCATCCAGACTCCCCTGCGTGCATGATTCTTTGTTGACGCGAGTTGCTCGTCTTTTTTACTACTTTTCTGAACTTCTGTTTTCCATTCTCGGTCCACTGATCTGCATAACAACCTTCGACAACACGTCTACCGGTATTTTCTTTACGTCGTGGCTATTATTGTGGCTTGTCAATAAACACGGATGATCGCGCCTGAAGGGTGATAAAAGATTAACTCGTTTACGCCCAACTTAATGCTATGTATAATATGTGGTTCGATATGTCGAAAATATATATGTATATGTAGATATATTTCTTAGATTGCATAACGTCTTGTTAGAGAGACTCTAAATTCAAATCAAACACTTTCAACCCCGTGTAAATGTACGATAAATGTTAGGTTTACACGCGAGTGTAAATAACAGGTTCGATAGAAAGGTTCGTCGTATGTATCTTTTCTAACAACAGTGCAATAAAAGTTTAATGTAACACGTTTTAAAGAAACGTATTTATCTTTGATATGTAGAATAGAAATAGGATACATTTATTATCCAAGGAAATGATACTTTTAACGTTATAGATTTGCTCCATTTATAAAGAACAAAGTTAAAAACAGTCTTGATTTATGATTTGTCGATTAAATCCCGGTACAATACATACTGGGATACATTAAAACGCATAAAACGAATGCTAGGAGAAATAAAATCTCGGTAATCGTATGTCAGTTTCCTTGCCGAATCACATTTCCCTATAGTTTTATCAATGTACACATTAAAGTGTCTTGATATTGTACGTAACGATTATCATAGAGCGTTGATAGTCTCCGGAAGTGAATAAAACAGCGATCGATATATCCTTAAAGTTACAATAGATTCTTATAGTCACCGTAAACGTAATTCTTACACATATAGACATACAAACATAATTTATTCCATATGTTTTAAATCTTAACATCGATAAAATGATTTCCATACAAATCTCAGGTTCACGGTATCGGTCGTTAAATACGTTAATCTTCACGTTCATTGATATTGTCGCGAGATAAATGCACCCGTGTAATTCCAGAAAAATCGCTGTTTACTAGCAGTACATCTACTTCTAGGTTTTTTTTTTACCGCTATACATACATATAAGGTGTTATGTATAGCCATAAACCGTAGCGGTCAAATGAATATTCTCGTGGGATTCAATATATTCCGCGAAATAGATCAACGTTCGATACAAGCGATAATCGAAAATAGTTGCACGAAGAAGCCGCGTCTATGAGTTATAAAACTTCTGCAAGACAATAAAATCGCTGCCCCCGTGTATTTCGATATAATCAAGGAAGACATTGTGATTGTTCGTTCTTTATACTCCCCGTTTCTCCCTTTTCCTTCCCATACTCATCTTGTTTCATTTTTTTTCCCTTTGTTACGTATATTACATTTTAATTATCCTAAAGCAATTGACTTTTATTAAGGAATAATTTGGTGCATCGCGCAAAGTATGCACACTATCGTGGATAGTAACGATTCCTGCGCGATTTTCAGTGCGGAGGATACGGCGATCGGTGCGGGTATAATTTGCACTGGAACAATAGAAATTATTGAGTGTATATTTTTTTGTTTATTTTTTTAAGTATAATCAAAGGAAACTTTTCCGCGGAGAAAACTTGAATAATCAGTGTCGCGATATATCGTGCCACGAAACGCTAGGGTGAAAATTATCAGACGAATTAGGAGATCGAAATCAGAGAATTAATTGTCGCAGTATTTTTACTTTTATCATATTACATGCGTATATCTATTTATATCGGGCTGGATATGAATCTCGTTTCTATTTACGGGTAAAAACACATTTCCGTGCTGCGAAATAGCCCTTAAAATTTTAATTAGTACACCCCCGGTACTTCTAAATACGTATTTCGTCCGTTACGGCAACGTACGAAATTTGTAATGAATTATTAATGAGACTAAAACAAACTAAAGTACGTTACGTGATGTCGTACATCAAACAAACGATAAAATACTGTGAAGGTTTCGTTGAAGTTTTGTTGTTCATTGACCGTTGAGTTACCACTTTTTCGCTACATTTTCCACGAAAACTCTCGCCCTATCTGTAACTAAAAATACGAACTCCGAAGTTACCGAAGTAAATCAATTTGAATTTTCATATTTGTTTCCCGGTACATAAAATGTTGCGCGAACTTTTCACGTAAATTACCGACCAACTTTGTTCACGTAAATGTTTTCAAAAACCCATTCATATTATTGTTCTACCTAACGAGTCGCTTAACATGGAAAACTTTCATTTGTATCGGAATAGCGTGGGACGAAAATATACGAAAAAAGACACCGACATTTGGTCAACGTAGGGACACTTTTTGTACGTTAATAATTTCAATGAATTTATATTTACCCGAAACCGTTTTTTTCCTGAAATCGGCGTACTGCTCGTGATGTTTCGGGTAATCCGGGATCGTGGAGTAACAGCTGATCTCCAGATACCCATTTTCACCTGCATGCAACGCGGACACCTCTATCATCAGTTTAGCAGTAGCGTACATCAGGTGGTCCTTAAGATGCGTATGCGGATAATGCTTCACTAACGCGATATCTACCTGTTTACGTAGAAATTATTCAATCGTTAAATTCTTTGCGAAAAACGTTTATTAACATTCTTAACACTAAAGCTACCGAGACCGATCAAATGACCCGTTTCAAATTTTTTATCAAAATGCCTGCATGCAACGTTATAGCTTTCAACCATAATTTCTTTAATCAACATAAGGAAAATGCAGTTCTTTATATCAATTGTAAAAGTTATCGTTGTTACGAATTCGATAAGAATGTACATAAACTGTCGGTACGTTTAGTCTTCATTGCAGAAACACAAACAATTTCTGTCCAACGTGGATTTGCGATATAAACGTATTCGATTCTTTACACCATTTATTTCTTGCACCTGTAGGTATAGATGAGTTTCTTTTTTAACTCACCTCTTTCCCGTTAATGAACCAAGTCAGGTGAGGAACTGGACGAGCGGCCGAGGAAGTGCAATTCGCTTCTAAGCTTTCTCCAACGACGTATACGCTTTTCTTGAATGTGATTTTCGGGTTTTCAGTCTGTGGTACTGTAGAATATTACAACGTTAATTAGAACCGAAACCTACATTCAAGAAATCATATCACTGGACATTCGTGCATTTCAACATGAAAGAAAAATTCTTTACACACATCACGTCGTTACGTTGATTCTAATTATACATAACATACATAGATCATTCGTTCGACGTGTCTATAAATGTACGATAAGTTTGAATGGATGTCTATGCTCACCTATAACTTTCATTTGAACGCTATTGGAAGCGTCGGTAAAAATAGGAGTCGTCATCGAGACCTCGCAGGAATAAGAACCGGACGCCTCGAAACGGACGTCCTTTAATTTGATTGTCGTGCCATTTTCCGAATACTGCAATCAGATCGCGTATCCCTTTATAATGATTTCTATTAAATCAACAAAAAAATTCTTTCAAAGATCTTTTAAACAACACGCAATTATTTCCGGGTACCCTTTGAAACCCTTCGCTACCGGGGCAACCCTTGCCACGTCTTGCGTGTTCGCGGGAACGTATTGATTTTTCAAAAATAGATCCAACGGCTGGTCCGATCGCGTAGGTGTCGAAAAAAAAAGTATTCCACCGACACGGTAGAACGTATCAACGACATGATATATCACGAAACATGAAACTCGGTCCTTTTATAAAACTTGCATGCCCGGCTGTACTATTAACCGGCAAACTACTGCGTGATTATCGTACCGTCTGGTACACACGTATTACCGTAGTTCCACGGTATACGTATAATTTCAATTTCTTTAAGTGAAGAGCATCGTGTTGCTTCGACGCTTTCTTTTGAAACGTTTCTACGTAGAGTGACGGGAATAAAGTCTTCTCTAAAACAGGGACATTATTATATTCGACATTGTTTTAAAAAGATCGACAATAAACCGTGACGACCCGCTGATCTCTTTCATCGTCAGATAATTAATTTCTTCTTTTATTATTGTTTGTTGCATTCCGCTAGATACACCAGAAAAGAGTGTAAAAGAGAAAAATGTGATATTTACATTATCTTGATCATTATATTAATTATTAACTCCTATTGTAATTTACGTTAATGTATTCCGGCGTCGGGACGCTGACTTTCGACTTTCACGCTTTCTGTAGAAATGTATGTGCTGCGTGTTTTTGAATTATAATATCCGCAGGGCGTACCTTTGCGCTATAAGTGGCGTGCGAGGCGGGATAAACAGGACGCGCGCACCTTTAGTGGGCGATAAAGTGTATGTATGTATGTATGTACACGCCACTTTTTCTGGGTTACTGATGACGTTTCAGCACAATATAGTTTGCGACTCAAAGTAATAAATTGCACGGTGCACGAACTTCGATGCAGTAAGCTGAACTTGAAAAAAAAAGAGAGATATGATAACTGCATAGCGGGTCATCGCGGATAGAATTTCCTCTTGGAACAAGATTCTCGATAATACTCTTAAAGAATTCGTATAAAAACGATATCGTTGAATGAAAAATGAAAAATGAAACGATCGTGTAAGTCGTTTTCTAAGACGTTGGTCAATTCCGATCTGGATTAACGAACGATTTTCGTCAAAGATACTTTGTTGGACATCTAGTAGCCGTAAATTTTTGAAAAAGGTACGAGGCACGAATTATTAATTCAGCTTTTAACCTAGACTCCGTTATCAAGTTAAATATTAGGCAGTCTAGTCGACCTAGATGTTTGACTTCGTATTCAGGTTGAATTGTACTTAAATTCCATTTCCAGTGAAATGCAACTACGACTGCAGGGTCGTGTAACGGTGTAATTAAACGTTGTAACACGATAACTGATATTTTACGGGAACACCGTGTATAACAATTTCTTATGTAAATGAAGGATAGCATATTAAATATCCTTTACTTTACCCATTCACCTGTATTTAAATAATAATTACATTTGTATACCGTTATCTCGTTGTCCATATCCGAACGTGTGAAATATAATCATCCAATTAACTGATTGGATATGAAGATCATGGGAGAAAAAGTCGATAAGTCTCGTTTCCCGTATTTTACGGAAAAGCAATTTTAAAGTTAACACTCTCACGGCATTTCCCTGTACTCCTTAAAAGGCTAACAGACCCGACAGGTTTTTCCACTTTTCAACTATGTGATATTAAAGTACATATTCTCTTTTAGCTCATTGATGAAACAAAGCAGACAAATCAATAAAAATGCACTTCTTATCACGTTTTCTCTTGCGATATAACTCGAAAATTATGATATCATTATTCGGTTCAAGAAACTTTTTTTATGTTGCTACGACGATATCAGAAAATGTGTATATGTATATTTGGCTCACTCTACAGTCGGATCTAATATTAAGGACACGTGAGCTCAGTGCCAAAAGTTAAAGTTTTTTTTAAATTGCCGATGCGACGAAAAAGGAACAATCAACACCGATTGCTACATCGAAATTCTGACTTCAGCTTCGAACATTCTTATCCCACGTTAATTTAGTGTTACAATCGAACTTAAAGTCAGAGAAAAAAATACAGTTTTCCATTTCAAGTATAAAACAGAAGATGGACCAAATAACCATTACTAATTCTTTAATGTTATAACTTAAACATGGTAACGTGTTCAGTTACGTCATTGCTGCAGCAATTTAGCGATACGTATCTGCATAATTGGCTGTAACACTGCGGCTGTTGTTTACGACAGTACCTAGTGTAAGTTATTCAATAGGTACAAAAATAGTGCTCGGAATTATTCCGCCCGGGAATGTGGTCGAGATGAACTTTACAGAGATGAATTTATAAATTAATTCACAACTCACCTCCATATTTGCACCGTCCACCCTCCATTCAACGAACGGTGGATTTCTATCCTTTATATATTGTAATATCTTCTTCTCATCCTTCATGAACTCAACTTTGTGCAAATTCATATCTTGGACACTATGGTTGCAATGTAGAGTCGCCGTGTTGCCATAAATTACGTAGTGCGGTGCTATTAATTGTACCGCTGAAGTTGTATCTGAAATCATTTCCCGAAACCAGATATTAACGAGAGCGATTTCGGAAAATTTTCAGATCGCTTTAATATGCAATTTCGATCCTCTATCATTACAGTTTAACGATAAAAAGAAAATTTCATTCGTTACTGTCGATAGATCGATCGATTTAATCAGATTCCCAGTAAGTGCGTTTAAATACTTTCAAATACTCGTATATAAATGACTCATTACTGCTATCAGAGTGTTTATATTAATCACGAGAATTAATACGGCAATAAGTCACTTAATTATCAACTCGCCGATGAAATTCTTGTACGCTTATTAAACTGGAAAAACGAACGATTGGTAATATTAGCGAATTGTATAATATAAATCTACTAATCTTCGTTCGCACAAGTATTAACTATAATAACTCGATATTAAATGTGTTTCCATTACAGTTAACTGCGACTCGTTAAAGGCCGGTTTAATTAAATCCCATCGGACAAATTCGACGGCGCCGCGATAACGATGATTTCACGTCGATCTCCAGCAATTAATTCCATTTTCCCGTTTCGATCGATTACAACGAAAATGCGTCCTGAATAATACATGCGTGCCGCCGAACACGACAGCGTCGAAAACGCGCTCGGATTAATGGAAGCATACGGAAGAATGGAGCGGACTTGGTTGACTATAACTACTTGTGGCAGAGCCCTGTTGCTGGGAGGTGTTACTGTATCGATCACTGAAAGCGCGTGTTGCTAACACGCGCAGACCGTATTCGAGGCATTCAAGACGTTCCAAAAACTCTCGTAGCATTCGAGAGGGATAAAAAGAATCTCGCGAATTGAAAATATTCGCCGGTAAATATCTACTTTGTGCCGACGGGAAAATCACGATCGAATTTTTTCATCTATTTGCAAATCTTCTGAATGACGCGCGGTTGCCGGGTAAACGTTACAAACGTTGCTGGAAACAATGATGTTATAACAATAGACCCGTTTTACGTAAGCTCACTCATTCATTTTTTCACAGATTTGTATACAAGTTTAGTCTGAATAGATGGTACTTAATGGGGGCGAGTATATATCTTCCTGTTGGAAAGCCCTCTTTGTGTCTGGAAGAAGGTGACAATTAAAAACATTACGAATATTTTCTATTGAAGAGGAGTCTGATTCTGCGAATTGTTTGCGTGGGTGTTATGGTGGAATTTTGATTTCAATGGGACAAAGGCATTATTTATTGTGTAAGTCTTAATTAATAATTGATTCTTCACATTTACTATTAAATTACGAACGAATGAGAGCATTACAGATTTCTGTTAAATGGTTTGCTTTTAAATACCTCTTATAATTAATAACATATGGTAATAATTCATAGCCTGATTAATGACTCGAGGAATCTCAGACACGCATACAATTTTCAAGAATATGATTTAAAAAAAATATATGCACGGAGAACCAAAAATAGTGGACATAAATTTCTAATATTCCCTGATTAATTTTACGCGATTTCTCGTTATCCTAAGTAGCGTTACATACGGAAATTGATATACGATTTTGATTGTTCAACGATTCGTCGCAAGTACATTCATAAAAACCATCGTCACCGTTATGTAGATACGGAAATAATATATATTACGTTAAATTTCATTCACAATTTTCAGCCAAAATGAAAATGGAAGTGTCGACCCGTACGGAGTACTTCCGCAAACGGTTTGCAGGCACCAAACAACCACGACAAAGTCACCGAACGTTTAAACACTCGATTTATTTTTCCCTTTTCAATCAGATTATTTTTGATACAGAAACGAGATATAATTATTTCCATTTCGTTACATCGGGATGGAACGAACCGACAGGGTGGGTGTTTACGATTGTGCGCAACTTACATGAAAATAATTGGAAAATATATACGAATACGATTTTTCCCCAGTGTGTTGATTGGCGCGGCATTGTTCTAAGGATTTCAGGTGTCTTGCTACGTGAACGTTACTGCCTCTACGTTACTTAATTACGAAAAAAACGTGCTTCTATTTTGTACAGTGTGTGCCTTTAAACTACACAACTTCGTGCCGAGTCGGCGCTACAACTGAGCAGGCTTTTCGATCGTTCGACCAACCCCCCATAGAGTATACAACATAGAGTGGCAGCTCCCTGTTTTCCAGTTTATTAAACCGCCTCCCTATCCGGGATGGAAATCGTGCACGAATTTACGTATATAATCCGATGGATAAACAATATCCTTTCAATACCAGAAAATCCAGTCTTGTATTTGCGCGAGTTTGTAGTGATTTTTTAGAATTTTGAATGAATCATTGGGCATTAGAATCCTACGATTAACATATCGAAGGAACATTCGTTTGTAAATGCCCGCCATTCGTACTACTGTTATGATTATGTCATTTCATTCAGTTAACAGTCTTTAAGATGGCGTTGTTCGGAACGTCATTTTTTCCATGAACCTCATATTTTTATGACTGAAACAACTTGAATCGTTAAAAAACGATATAACCGTAGAGGGTTTTAGAATTTTCATATTTTTACGGATGATGGAGGAGGTCGACAATATAATTATTCATTCGTTACGTCAAATAGACTGGTAAGACACTACGAGGAAATTTCTATCATTTTTATTCTATCGGAGAACGTTTATTATCGACCGTGTTTTGAGGTAATGACAATTGGGCGGTGTTTATCCGTAACCTATTGTTTATTGATATGTGAATCTATCTTATCAGTAGAATAAATAAGAATTATAATTTCGGGATTATAATTACAGCAATAAGGAAATTAATTAATATAAATATTAAATCTGTTTCAGTAATATAGAGGAAAGCATAACAAATCTCAGTGGTTTTAATACAGAATTAGTAGTAGAGGCAACGGTAAAATGTCTGGACGTAATAAGGCCAGGTTTGGGACTATCTACAGTGTTACCTGCAAATATGGCAGCGCGGTTTCGACTGGGTGCCACGCTTGCTCAAGCATGTTCAGTAAGATCTTAGACTGTCAAAAATTATCTCACGCATATGACACGTTCATTTAACTAATGTTCACACTTAATTTATGAATTTAGGAACTAGGATACAAAGGTGATATCGGTTACCAAACATTCCTGTACAGTTCAGAAGCAGATTTACGTAGAGTTTTTATGTTTCTCATTGAAAAACTGCCAAAAGAAAGTGATAAAACCTTAAACGAACCAACCAGTAAAATTGCATTACTGGAAAAAGCCATAGGAGCAGCAATACTACAAGGCCTTTCTTCGCCATGGTTACCACACTATTGTCACAAAAAGGGATTTAGGAACAGGGGTAGAGCAAGTATTCCCTATGTGTCTGTAAATATAGAAGTACCAGTGGTAGACAATGGGGAAGGTAACTGCGATTACATTTTTGATATTGTTAAATACAGTAACAGATTGCAGTTATGCAAATTGTATACTTACTCTAGAACATCAAGACTATTATGTAAATTATCAACAATCTGTGCCTGAGCAAGTGCAAAATCAACAGTTTCTTTTGCCTTCGTTGCTATCTTACAATTCAAGAGCCATACATTCGGATTCAACAGATATACTTGAACGAATAAATTGGCTGAACAACCAACAATGTGATAAAATTACTTATGTTAACACATTAAGTGATGTTGGTATTCTCAGCAGGCTTACTGTAAAAGAGACCACACAAATTTCAGAAGTAAGTTTCCTAAATTTGTTGTTAAAAAGTATTGATAGAATATAAATCATATTTTTATCCAATCGTAGGAGCCTCAGGTAAATAAGGAACCTAGCGTACAACCAATGCTTCCAGATCAAAAAACATTAGACAAGGAAGAAAAACAGGAATTAGAAATACAAAGTATAAAATTAGAATGTGAGAATCTCAGGATGAATGTAGAAGAATTGCAAGACGAAATTAAAAAATTAAGTACAACTGTGACACAGATAACAATAACTTGTCAAAATGAGGAGAAGGAGCTAAAAATCAATGAAGAACAAAAAAAAATTAAAGCAAGAATTTATGACTTGCTGCAAGATGGAGAGGAAAATGTAAAAAAGTTAGATACTGCAATTGAAACAACTACAAGTAAATTAAATAATTTAGCTAAACAGTGGGAAAAGCACAGAGTACCGCTGATACAAAAGTACCGGCAAGAAAGAGAAAAACATTCAACGAAAGCTGTAAGTATTACAACATTCTCGTATAATTTACAGCATAGAACCATATTGAACTCTATTTATTTGTTATTAGACCGCGAGTCAAAAGAAGATGGATGAAATCAAGATATTAAAAGAGAAAGAAAGGGAACTGCAAGAAGAATGTCGTAACAAGGATCAACAATACTCTCAGTTAGTAGCTGAGGTTCAGAAGTTACCTAAAGAGATAAACAGGTCAGCGTATACTCAAAGAATCCTAGAAATAATTAATAACGTTAGGAAACAAAGGGAAGAAATAAATAAAGTCCTAGCTGACACACGGGAAATTCAGAAAGAAATTAATACGCTAACAGGAAGATTAGAACGATCCTTCACAGTCGTCGACGAACTAATATTTCGAGACGCGAGAATAAACGAAGCTTCAAGGAAAGCTTATAAATTGTTAGCTACATTACATTCTGATTGCAACGAACTCGTAAGCTTAGTCGAGGAAACGGGCGCTACTGTACGAGAAATAAGGGACTTGGAGGAACAGGTACATAAATTATATAGAAAAATTATAGCAATTATGTAAGTTACAAATACATAATTTGAAATATTTCTAGATCGATTCGGAGTCTACAAAAAATGTGGGTGCCAACTTGGAAAGAATAACAGCCGACTTGAAACAAATGAAACAGGAAACAGCAGCCTTAACTGCACAACTACAGACTAAAGCCTCGTGATTGTTATATAACTTGCGGTACCATTGTATGCATCTAAACAAAAATGACCAGGTAAACTTTAATTCTAATTTTTAATTAAAACAATTGTTTGATTTGGAATAAAGATTGTACTACGATTTTTGCAGGATGAAACGAATATAATTGTAAACGTGGTGGACAACTATTATTGGCTATAAAACTTGACTATGAAATAGTCATCACAAGTCTATTAAGACTGTGACTGCTAATTATGTGCCTTGGTCGCGAGTTGTTATTTAATCTCTGACCAAGTGTATGATATGGACAAACTAAATATCATCGCTCAAAAAGATGTTATTTATTACAGAGCCTAATAATTTTTTAGTACGAAGTTTAATTCTACCGTTAACTTTCATATTTCCCACCAACAAGCAGCTTTGAGAGCATGTATTATAATCATGATTAATAAATACTGAAAAATTATTTACCAGTAATTATCTATGAAATCTAGGATATTTGAAATATTAATTTTGATGAATGTATGGTTTATTAAATAACACTTAAAGATCAACCATAAAGTTTTTAATTTTCAACTTATTAAATATTAATAATTGTATCACGGATTTGAACTTTTCCCTGCTGGTGTATAATCTTCTGGTAACAATCCCAGTTTTTTAAGTTTCTTTCCAACTTTTGGTATTTTTAGTATATAATCGAGATCTTTCTTCTCTGCTGCTTCTGCATTTGCAATTTCCATTTCTATCTTCTCTTCATTTTCAAAGAATGTTAATAGTCTTTCTCTTTCAAGTAGATCTTTTTTGATTTTATTTATCTCCTCCAATGTAGCTGTTTTCTTTATCTCATCTAATTGATTATCCAATATTGTTTGTCTATTATTATTCCAAGTATCGTACGCCTGTGAAAGTAAAAGTGTTTGGTAAGTTCGGTAAAATAATATTAGGAAATTAAGATTAATTATTCTTTTGGATTGATTACCTGGCACTGCAGACTGATGTCTTTCTGGCTGTGCTCTTCAATTGCCGATTTAAGATTCTTTTCTAATTCTTCAATTATGCTACTTGTACACAAATTACTTCCCTGTAACTTTTTTACCTCAGACATTGCAGCAAGGAACTTATCTTGATTCCGCTGATTATCTTTTGTAATCAACTCAAAAACCTCTTGATGAACAACATTTTCTTTAATGTCCTTCTTCCACTGTTCTACCAATTTTATTGCGTCTTCATACTTCTGGTATAACATTAATCCTCTTAACCGACAACTTCTTCCAAGTGTGGTATCTCCCATATTCTTCCCATAGAAAGCTAATGTCTTACCAATAAGATCACTCGGATGAGTAAGATCAAAGTGATCATCAAAATAAGGATTTCTTAGGTAGTTCACGCGTACTTTAATTTCTTCTCCCGAATCTTCTTCTACTGGTACTTCTGGTTCCTTCCAATCCCCAGGTTGTGTTAAATACATATGACAACAATACATAGCAAAAGCATTTGTTATAGGATGATCC
This sequence comes from Mimumesa dahlbomi, assembly GCA_917499265.3. Classification (NCBI taxonomy): domain Eukaryota; kingdom Metazoa; phylum Arthropoda; class Insecta; order Hymenoptera; family Crabronidae; genus Mimumesa; species Mimumesa dahlbomi. Next base: position 1,533,460 of record OU824113.1, on the reverse strand, counting down.
GAGTCTTCCTGAAGCATCGGCAAAGCTGCAATCTGGGCTGCATTGCCATATTCTTTCTGTTTTAGGAAATGATTCATAAGCATATTGTAACACATGTGATCAGGGAAAATACCATACGTTAGTCTATTGTACAAAACGTTCATAAGCTCTGTTGTAAGATTGTGACTCAACAGAAATCTTATAACAGCGTGATGTGTTGAATCCAATGTATTTGAGGTTTCATGAGTTGATCTCAAATTATGAAGTAAATGCAACAAATCTTCGGTATGAGTGCTAGAGTGTATGGTATTTGCGAAAATATCAACATCCACTGCGCTGACTGTTCCACTGTTTTGAAATTTCAGTTCCAAGTCGTGAAGCATTTTATCGATATTAATCTTTTGAAGCAACGGTGTGCTGAGTCGCTTTTGCCATGCTGACTCGCACGAATATTCTTCTGGTAAGAAAGATTGTCTCCGAACACTTGCATTGTGAAATCTACGGTACACCTGCCTTCCGAACCTAATTTTTCTTAGCATCTTGCAACTTTTTGGATTTCACTGATTCATATTTCACGTACACAGTTATATTAATAATACTCGTTGTTCGATTACTGACAATTCAGTACGTAGACTACGTTGTTTCTATTGTCCTATATTATAACTCACTTACACAAAAACATTCAACATTTGTCTTCTCTGGTTGCACGTAACAATTTATATTTTCTGTTCTTATATGTTCAACAATACACGAGGTGTTAGAGAAACCGGTGTACATGTGAAATAACGCGATCAATCGATTTATGAAGATAAAAGCGAAATCTACTAGATCGACACAACTAGACACTTACCATGTGATGTGTGAATAAAGACTTTATCACAGCCAAGATAAAAACTAGACCTATCGCTCCTATGCTTTTCAACATTGTCAGTTTTTACCGCTTAGGCACAGACGAAAGATAGGAGATATCCTATAATATCTCGTCTGTGCTATTGCGCTGCAGTTTCAACACGTCGATAATGCAGTCCCCGGTCACAAACGCCCATCAACTGCAAAGTCTATCGTATCACTCATCTGTGATACAATGGGTATAATGTTTTTAGTTGCTGAATGTTTTGTTATTAATCTGTATGTGTGAATGATGTAAATAGAGAAAATAGTGTATGCTCATTGGCTCTTGAAACTATACACTCTGAGAAGGCATATTTACTTTAATGAAAGTACAAATAATCGAAAATGGTGAGCATAATTAAGGTTATGAATTTTGGAGGTTATATTTCAGCCCGCCGAAATGAAATGTTTCTATATGAAATAGTACAGAACACTCAAAATTCTTTCAGTATTCTTTAACTCATAAAACTGAAAATGCACACGAGGACAGTATTTGGACTTGTGCTTGGGGATGTCCGAAAAAGAAACGGGAAACGCAGCCGGATAACGAAGATTCCCGGTATTTATCTTGAACATATATCTATTAATTTACAAAGCGGTTTATTCAATTGCATTACTTCTTTTTAGAGATTCTATGCGATCAAACGAGGACGACACTGTCGAGTACATAGTAACGGGTTCTGTAGATGATACAGTGAAAGTCTGGGAGCAGAAAGATAAGAGTTTGCAATTGAAACATAAATTGACTGGTCATTCTCTTGGTGTGGTATCGGTTGCTGTAAGTTCTGATGGTTCAAGTAAGCAGAAATATTGGGTATAAAATGTACTTTTTATAAAATATTAAATAGAAGAATTTCAAAAAGTTATAAGTCCATTTTCTTAATTGATAAGAAATTAGAATTGGAGTGCCATAGAATTCAGTATTACTCTTCTTGTGCAAATTTCAATGATGAATGTACACATAAATACATATATTTTCAGAATGTGCATCCAGTTCGCTAGACTCCAGCTTGAGGTTGTGGGATCTAGATTCTGGAGAAAAAATATCTACCATTGAAGTTGGACCTGTAGATATATGGACAGTAGTATTTTCTCCAGACGATAAATTCCTTGTATCTGGTAGTCATGCTGGTAAAATACATTTATATGGAACGGAAAGTGGAAAACAAGAGCAAACGTTGGATACCAGAGGAGGCAAATTTACATTAAGCATTGCCTATGTAAGTACTTCAATCAATATCTGGATTTAAACGAAATACTATTTAAATTCTTTACTCTGTACTGTTAGATCTCATATTGTAGTCTTATTCTAGAGTCCTGATGGCAAATACATTGCTAGTGGTGCAATAGATGGAATCATCAATATTTTTGATGTTACATATGGTAAAGTACTGCGTACATTGGAAGGTTAGTAAAAACATAAAGTTCAATTATGTATAGTGAGCATCTAGAAAATATTGTTTAAAACAAAAATGTTTCAGGTCATGCTATGCCTATCAGGTCACTGTGTTTTTCACCCGATTCTCAATTACTTCTCACTGCCTCAGATGATGGACATATGAAATTATACGATGTGTAAGTAATATTCACACTGAAATACATGATTTATACACTCGAAAATGCGTGTTCTAAGTTATTTCAAATTTTTTTTTATGTAGGAAAGACGCTAATTTAGCAGGAACAATGTCAGGTCATGCTTCGTGGGCACTGGATGTTGCATTTGCACCTAATGGACAAAAATTTGCATCCAGTAGTTCGGATCACACTGTGAAAGTTTGGGAATTAGCACAGAGGCAATGCTTACATACATTTAGTGAACACAATGACCAAGTACGTATATACTGTTCTTTAAATACTTTTTAAAAGATTTAGGAGTAATATAAATTCTATGTCTTTTTCCAGGTATGGGCTGTAAAATACCACCCACAAAAAAACAATGTACTTGCATCAGTGTCAGAAGATAAATCTATTAATCTTTACGAATGTCCGGTGTATGATCAATAAACTTTTTGTAAAGGTAGACGAATAAATGTTTTTATTTATTTCACATGTCGTGCTTCCTTCGAAACGTTTGTTTCAAGATAGCGGGATAATTATCACTCGATCTACATCTTACATAATAAATGACGTGATTATTAGGAGCTATAAATTTTATTGTACTGCAATTATTAATATACAAATCATCAAGACGTCTGCCATACCTAAAATACAGTGTAACAAAGAAAAGTTTACGCTTATGATCTAAGTAAAAGGCAGCGAATATTATGAAAGAATCATAAGAAAAAAAATTTGGTGTACAGACCAAGTCTAGTATGAAGAGTAAAGAAACCCATAAAACGTGCCCTGATATGATTCCAAGTTGGAAGGGTTAAATCTAATTAACTCGAACTGGAACAGGGCAAAACGCTCGTAACAAACCTTAGTAGCTAAATAATTCGTAATAAACTCCGTTCTATATTACGCCAAGCGTTTTCCTTCTAATGATGTTACAGACAAATCCGATTCATGTAGAAGGAATGATGACGCGATATAGAGCAAACAAATTAAAATACATACTTTCCGACACCTCGGGCATGATATCAAATTTGTCAATAAAAAAAAGAGCTAAGATAAAATAATAATAACCCGATTATTGCCGTGCCAAAATTCTGGAGTTCTCAGATCGTTAGATACATTATTGATCCGTACACACTTTATTTTTCTTAATATCGTATCTACGTATGTTTTAGAAAGGGTAACAGTCGAATTAGTAGACACTTCTTACATGCAAATTGATTTTATGTAGTACATATATGACCAAAATAGAAGCTATTTCACCTGTAGATCTTTTCCAAGTAGACTAGAAACTTAAAGTAATGTTTACAAAATTTTTCCTCGTTTTTATGTAATGCCAGTTTAAACGTTACTTAGACCGCTACGTTGATATAAACGATACTACCATTTTTATCGTAACTTTCTGTTGTGTCGAGGATGTCCAAGCTTTGTCCGAATCATCATCGTGTTTCTATCAGTCTTTGAACGTAATTAGACTTTGTATCCGTTATGGGATTACAAATCAGTTACGATGGAAACAAAATACAGATCTCGTCTCTCGTTTTAATTTGTCTAGTACGAGGATGTAACGACAAATATTTATCACTTTGCGTTACACATCGTACATCGTAACATATATCACTAAACTTTCTACATTCTTCATCCACGTTCAATATATACAAAATTGAATAAATAATCGAGCATAATTACCTCTACGCACTACCGATTTTAAACTTGTTCATAATCATGGAATTTTTCTCAATATTATGTATATACAACACGCAAAGTGAATAGGAATGATTTTAGGTTTTCCGACTACTATTTCACAGAGTCCATTCGTACTTCTTTTTTTTTCGTTTAAAACAAAAATTGCATCCGCGGAAGCATGCAACGAAGTCAAAAACAAGAGACAAAAGTGATCATTCTCTATGTTCGAATCATCCGTAAAAATCAACGAAGTTGTAATCAAGTGTTTGGCGGTGCTGTTTCTGTATTTAATGAGGTAAAAAAAAATAAACAAAAAGAAAAAATGAAAATTAAATCGTTAACTTACTTATCGAGTACTCGCAATGCTTGACCACGGATTAAAACATGGTCAGCACGTATAAAGCAAACGTATAATGACTAGCCTGAAACAAAAGAAAAAATGTTAAAGCAATACTACGGAAACACTGATACTTTATAGATGTAATGAGTTCTCCTATACGGTCGTTACTCTTGCCGAAGCCGTGACTATTTCACTCTGACAGTCTGTCACGCCGAATTTGCTTTCACTCTCGTCAGGTGTGACTTTGGTTTGCGATGGAATGTCTTGCTTTGGATTATAATTGAACGGTGGTACGATTGCGGATGCAGGTGTACGTACGTTACCATTAACAGGTTGCGTAGAACCCTCGGCGTTGGGGGGGTCTACTCTTATAAAGGAACCAAGACGTGATATTCGTTTCGTGGGATCTGTATCTGTTACCGAACACTCGCCGTTCTTTCGCAAAACCACGGTACTGTCCCCAGGGTTTCGATACGTGGAATCGGAGGACTTAACCGGTATCTTGCAGGGAGAATCGTTCATTCCGCTGAGGTCGCAAGAATTTCTGTACTTTGATTTGTTCTGCACTCCCATCAGCGGTCGTTTCGATTTTGACTTGTATACCTCCTGATCATCCTCCTGGGGAACTCCCTCGAACGTTGAACTACGGAAGAGTCTGAAAGTCGGTGGATTGCTCATCGTCGGCCCGTCCACTTCCGCGCAGGTTTCCGGTTGCACCCATTGCCTCGTGTCCGGTTTTTCTAATCGCTGTTTATTCTTGCTCTCTTCCACTTTCTTCCACAGATTCGCGATTTTACTTGTCGCCTCTTTGGCCAGTTTTCGCGTCTGTGCCGACGAGTTGGACACTATGCTGGAATTACTGTTTGATCTTTGACCCAGTGGCCCGATCTTCCGGAAAGATTTACCATTGTCCTGCGGTGGTTGATTGGTTGTTGGAACTTTGTTCACCGGTTGTATCTTACCGGCTGGCAATCGTTTCGGAGCGACCAGCAACGGTAATCCTTTCGGAGGCTGAATCTTTTCCGCGCTGTTCACCTTTGTGACCTTCGACTGATGCGCTTGAGTTTTTGGCGAGATTTTTGGTTTTCCCACGGCCGGGTGCACCTTCGCGGACGCTCCTCTGATCGGTTTAGCGATCTTCGTTTTGATCGGCGAGGCGCACGAAACTACCGTCGGTGCGTTCTCCACTTCCGGTTCGTCTTTCGTGAACGTCCCCTGACGTTCCAACGGTTTAGCAGGAACCTCCGGTTTACTATCATTCTGAAAATTTGAGGAACATGTCGGTGGTGTGCTATGACGTTTGACAGACTTTGTGAAAGTCAACGACGATCCCTTCTGAGGAACAGACGCTCGTTTCGATGCGACCGATAAATTCCTCGCTCGTTTCTCCGCATCGAGAGTTATTTTAGGACTGGTGTTCGCCTTCGGGGAATTCGTCGCGGTGCTCGGACTATTATTATTCTGTCTGAGAGTGGTTGCCCTAGTGGCGCGCACGATCGGCGAAGTGTTACTGCGACCGATTGGTATCCCGCTAACGGGATTCGGTTGCTTCAACGGAGAGGATTGCGGCGTTGACTTTCGAGTGATTGGATTCGAATAAAGTGCTTTCCTTCTTCCCCTGATTGCCTTCGGACTCTCCGGTTCCGACTTGTCGGTAACGTTGGAATCTGTACTGAGATCTCTCGCCATTCCTGGTTTAATAATCCGCGGACGTTTGGTTTCCTGTGGAGGTTCATCGTTCGTTTCATCTTCGCTCTCTGTTTCCACCGTATCCGTATATCCAATGTCTTCCTGGGGTCTAGTGGCTTCCATTTCCGTTTCTTTCAGGTCTTCGAAATCTTGAGCGATATTTTGTGCGTTTTCCTGTTGCTGGGTGCAGGTACCTATTAATTTCTTCGAGAGACCGTTGACGAATCGCATTCTTATATTCCGTTCGGACTCTGATTCGTTGGACACCAGGCTTATGGTCTCGCATTCTAAAAGAACGTCGTCGCCGTTCTCGTTAGTTTTGCTCGACTCGTTCAAAGTGTGCAACACGATAGTGGCGTTCTGTTCGAGCATCGTTTGAATTTCTTCCGGATGGATATTCTGTGCAGCTTCTAAAGTTCTTTCCTCAGAGAGACTTATATTCCCGGGCGAATTGCTTTCGGTGTCTTTAAGTATGCTTTCCGCCTCGTTCAACGTTCTCGTGCGATATCTTTCCCTGTTTTCTTTATGCTCCGTTCGTTTCTTCCTCAGAGCTTTGCAAACCGGAAGCTTCGTCATCGTGGGAATGCCGGACTTCACGGGAGACGTTGGTTCAAATTTTTCAGAACTTTCCTGTTCGCATTCGTCGCCCATTTGTTGCGTAGTTTGTGCCACGTTTAGATCCGGGAACGGTATTTCGAGTACTTGAGTTTGGAATCTAGCTCTGTCCTCCTGTCTACGTTGTTTCGGGGTCAATTTCGAAAATTTCGAAGATTTCCCACGAGGAATTCTATTCTCTTCGGTGCTCGTACCCTCCTGTTTTTGCCTCTCTTCCTCCTTCTTCACAATCTCAGCCGCGATCGTGTACGTTTTGTATCTCTCCTTTGCTAGATGCCGTTTTTGTTTCGGTGTCAGATTTTTATGCAATCGTTTCTTCGGTGTCGATTCGGCGGAGCTGCTGACGCAATACTCGGACGAGATTGGAGTGGCTGCGTCGTCGGTGTCGTTCTCCGTCTCGTCTATTCTGTCCACCACGATTGGATGTGGCGCCTCGTCGGTATTCAGCTCGGTGTCTATGCACAGGGTATCGCTGCACATCGTCTCCGTAGCTGGTTCCATGGTGGACTCGTCCATCTCGCATACCTCGTTGAACAACGACGGAGGATTGATATTTTCCAGACACTCGCTGAGACTGTTATTCCCGCTACTCTGCATAGCTTCCGCGTATCGCATGCACGTCATCGAAAGCACATTGGCGACAGGTTTCAGTAACTCGAAGACCGCGTCGCTTCCTGTCAGACTGTTCGAATCCTGATCCTTTAAATCAGCGATCTCCGATGTGATACTTGCAACGCTCAACATACTGTTTTCCATATCACCAACGTCTGGTAGCTCGTCCATCATGGACGGCGGTTTAACGTTCTCCAGATGAGAGCCTGTGCACTCGTTGAGTAAATTCTCCAAGCTACCAGCGTTACTCTGTCCCTGACTAAGTGCTCGTTTCGCCACCACACCGATAGGCAATGATTTTTTCCTACCACTCCTGGAATCCGTTGACGATACACTCTTCACCTGTACCGGGGGCAAAGATGTAGAGTAGCATCTATCTCTGTTCAAAAATGACTCCGACTCCTCGTGGCCAGCGTAGCTGGAAGTAAACGGTAGCTGACCTTCCATCGACATCAGACTTCCCATGGGAAACAGCTCCCCCATGGATAACATACTTCCCATTGGGAAGAGACTCTCCGTCCGAATAGCGTCTAAACTCATGATGCTGGTGTCCAGTTCGCTTTGCTTTATCTCCGCGTCCACTGCCGCAGCCAGTTTAATCGCTTCTCTCTGTATGATCTTAGAATTCGTCATCCCGTTGTCGCTGCTCGCTGTTTCAACGTACGAAGTTCCGCATTGTTCTTCCGGTACGTCGCTCTTGAAGGACGCGATTAAAGGCGCACTGATACTGATACTGGGGTAGGACACCTCGTTGGGGGAGTCCTCGTTCCAAGTATCACTCAGCAGGCTTTGTTTCATCGCACCGGAGTCTCGTTCACGCATGGCTTCGGTTTGTTGGACTAAAGTTGCTGTTAAGCGATCTAGAGAGGCGATCATCGCGTCCGGATCTCTTTGGCGACGGTACACTTCTTCCTCGGCGTGTTTCACGTCGTTCTGGGCAGATTTGGAAGGATCTTCTTTCCGTTTTGTACCGTCTACTTCGCTAGTTTCTCCGCCAACTGACTCTGTTTCAGTTTTTGAACCTTCGCGATTTGCTTTAGTGGACATTTGTTTGTTCTCGCTGATTCGAATTCCCTCCATGGTTTTTGTTAATCCAGGTTGTATGCATAATTCCAGAAGGGCATGCTCGGACTGTTCAACAGAGTCTATCGACTCACTGCTCTCGGAGTCTTTTGTGAAAGACTGTTCCATGTTCTCAGGAACTTTCTCTTGCAAACTTGTTCCGTTTTCCCATTTACTTGGCTCGGATTCTATTATATTTCTATCATCTTCCACGATGTCGGTGTGAAGCAGAGACAAGTCATCCTCGGAATGCGTATCGATGCTCGAGAGATACTGCTGCTGGTTGGGTTCCGAATTGAAGACAACTGTCTCGTGTAGAATACCGATTGGACTGTTCCTCAGGTTCGAGGGTAATGAGAAATTACAGAGGTTTTCCTCGTCCGCCATATTCCGCTCTTGATTAGTCTCACGTTCTAATACCATAACTTTTGGTGTGATCACTGTTCTATCCTCTGCCGTCTGAAACAGTGAATTTAAATACTTCACCGTTGTGTTACGCTTTACGTTAAGCTTGTGAAAAACATTAAAGCTCTTCTAAAACTGGCAGATGGCTTGATAAGTTAAGCTGGGTTTAAAATACAAGCACATAATGATAAGAAACGTAAATCTTACTTTTTCATTCGAATTTATCCCCGTGGTACTCATGTTCGCTGTAATTTCCGGGACTTTTTCCCGGTTTTCAGGAATCGGAGCTGCACAGTCGATTCGTTCCACTTCAAGATGGCAGACGGTGGTGTCGACAGTTGTGTTATATTCCATCTGATCCAATGCAACACTGGTCTGGTATCTCGCTAGATTGCTCTCTGTTCGGGGAAGCTTTTCGAAACTGTTTCCTATAAATGAATGCCTGTGTCTACGGAAATAGACATACGGGTTGACATAAGGAACGTTTCAACTATGAGACAAAGAATCGAATAAAATGCGATTGTCACCTGTTGTTCTGCATTCCAATATTAATGCAAGCTGTGAGCAGATCCTCGTCATCCTCGTCACCGTCACTGACTTGATCTAAAAATGCGAAACAATCGTTTGTAGTTAATTCAAACGGTATAATATGTTTATCAACTATTAATTCATGTTTCTTACATCCTGAATCGTTGGACGACTTTAACGCGTTTCCCAAAAATGTGCCAACGCCACTTGCCGGGAAACTCTTATGGTTTTTTTCGAACATGGTACCTCGGGACTCATATTTTTCTTCGACATCTAAAACGAAGCGTTCGTTTACTTTGCGAGCGAGGAAAATCCATGGAAATGATGAATCGTTCTCAGTAAAGTTCGCTATTTTTAATATTTTCCGTATATCATCACCACATTTTTTTTAAGTAAATAATCGAACACAGACGAAAGTATGTTAGACACGATCGCCGAAGAGTTCGACGTACAACTAACTGAAATATCCCTTTGAAGGCATGTAACACATGGCAAATGTACTAAATCCACATCCCCAGTGTTCCGGGGAATTTTTAGATACATATGGTATAGTGGAGGAGGAAAAAGGAGAGTCTGTGACAGAGAATATTTAGGAGCGGCGATCTATTAAAACATCGCTGGTAAAACATCTGGTCTCGAAGAGATAATTTTATCTGCCCGTGAAATCGATCGTAACTTGTTCCAGTGCCACGCACCTAAGTTTCCAGTTAACACGTGTTAATTACATACATCTTTTTCTTTAGTTACTAGCAACTAATTTCTTTTAAATAAAAACAACACATGAAACGAAACACAAACTTTTACTCGCTAACTTTTACCTAATTTCACGTTACTGGAATTAGCAGCTATATCTTCGCTCTCATTATACTGCAAGCTACTCTGCGTCGGGGTAGTTCTCAAGCTGCCAAAACAGAAATAAAAATCCCAATTAACTTCACGAACTCACAAAAATATCGAGTAACGGAGCAATAAAATTACAAACTACCACCTTAGCGGACTTCCAGTAGACGAGTGACTACCCTCTTCGACAATCTCAGTTTTAATATTCCCCTCGAAATAATGCAACTGGCTTCTTTTCTCTTCATCGCTGAGTTCCGACAGGCTCCGTAAAGTCAAATTACCCTCAGCCGTCTCGTAATTAGTTGGCTCCTTGATCTGCAATTTACCCTGGTCCAATTTCCTCGACAAGTTTCTTATTCTACTGTCTTCCTGCAGGTCGGACGCCGACGCAGCTCTCGACGAGTTCAACGACGTTCCGTGTGGCGTTCCCTCGGTGCAGTACGTTTTCACCGTATCCTCGTGTATCAGTTCCTGCTCGCTGGTGACGAAATACGAGTGTCGTTTCTCGTCGTCTAAACTACGTTCAGCGTATCTTATGCTATAATCCGTCGGCTGATCGAGATCCGTCTCCGCGTAGTCGCTGAATAATTTTCCATCCGCATTATGACCCACCGGTGACATAGCTTTCTGTATGGTGTTCAGGGGATTGTGCTGCAATACGGATATGTTCCCGAAATCTTTCACGGGTGACGGATCGTTGACGGATAACGCTGCAGGTTTATCGATCGCGGACTTGCTGATACGTTGGTACTCCGTTTTCGTGCACACCGTGGACTCGGCCTCCTCGGAGATGCTAGATTGACTGCCCGTTTTCGACACGGACGACATGCTCTGATTGATCGAGGCTAGATTATCCTCTACGGAAGAGTGCAGAAGATTTTGCGAGCACGCGGACTCCTGGTCCGGTGCCGAGGCCCACGATATCGTGGAATTCGTGCAACGTAGATCGGCGACGTTGAATGTGTCGGAGGGTTTCAGACGTTCAGGGATCGCGTTCCTGTATCGCAGCGTGTACTTCTTCTCGGAGGAGATTTTCGCGTGATCGACGGCTATCGCCGTGTCGAAACCGACGGCCGAATGCAGCGAGGAGGATTGTTGCTTGATTTGTATATCGGTGGGCGACATTCCGTTCAGCACGTGACGATTCACACGCTCGAACATGGTGTCGGAATGCGTGCTGGTCACAGAACGCATGGAATCTCTGCTCTCACTTCTGGCGACCCCGTTACACTTGGTGCTCGAGGTGCTCGGCTGGTTGTGCAATTGATAAGTCCTCAGTGCTCGCGCGTTAATCCCGAGAAAGCTGTGATCCACTTTGAACGAGAACTTGTCGTCCTTGTTCGTCGGCGAGGTACTCGGTTCAATGTTATCGCACGTCTCAGCTAAATTCTGATCGATTTCTTCCTCGAGAGCCCTTTGTCTTCGGGCGACCAACGACGGTAGAGTTGGCAGACCTAATCCGCGAGCCGTGGAGTCTAAATGTACCAGATTGTTCGCTCCTGGCCTGGCACTTACCAAGTTTTTCAACGCGGCACTCGAACCCATGGAAATCATTTTGTGCTTCGAGTGAACGAGACTGCGCAGCATGGGCACTGCGCCCAGGTCCCACAGTAAACGTTGATCTTGTGGACATCGGGCGGAGAGATTCCACAGAGCACCGCAAGCGTTACTGACCACAGTCAAGCTGGGTGATCTGAGTTGTTGTAGTAGAACTTGAAGACACCCTCTCTCCCTGACGATACTTCTATAATCTTCCCTAATCGCGATATGACTGGAAACGTTTCTCAGAATTCCACCGGCGTTCTCCACGATTGCCAAGGTTTTAGAGGGTGCTTTGTAGCTCAGCATGTCCACCAGGAAGGCGAGTGCTCCGTCCACGGCACAGATGTCCACTTTATTCGTGCTACAATGTGCGGATAGATTCCAGAGGGCTGATAGGATAGACTTGAGGGTAGATTCTTTGCGACCCTCCATGGCGGCCTTCATTAACCCCGTCACGGCACCTACTTCCCTCAGGGTCTGTTTGCTACTGGTATCCGCTCTCCAGGAGAGATTTCTTAAGACACTGGCCGTAACTTGTCTAAGATCGTCACTAGGACTCCTCAGCTGCGAGACAAGGGCCTTCATGAACTCTCTGAACGAGCAGAGCAACGCTTTATTGTTCCCGTCCCCGAATGTTAGATTGGTCAAAGCCATCCCGGCGTATCTTCGCAGTGTAATACAATTCTGATCGTCGCATTCGCTTCCATGAGCCATGTGATCCATCTCGATCAACTCAGCAACCGCGTGAAGTCCTCCCAGTTGACACATGGCGTGTCTGTGAGCCTCGTCGAAAGACAGCTTCATTAACGCGGCTATGGTTGGTCCGGGATGCCGTTCAAGGTCACCGGGTACCTGACCCGTCACCAAAGAGGTTCTCAACGCCTGACAATAATCCCTCAGCTGTTCGAGAAACCTCAAAACCCTAGCCTCTCGACGCCCAGCTCTCTCGTCGCTCTTCGCGTGCACCACGTTGTGCAGCGCCCTAGAAGCCCTGTCGCGGGTCTCCTGGTCCTGCCCAGGTGCATGAATCAACTGAACGAGTAACGGCAGACACCCGGACTGCCTCATGATGAGGCAATTATCAATGGAATTGCTCATGGAGAGTAGAGTGGCGCTCATATCCTCCCTGCCCTCGGTGCTCCCCAGCATCCCCAGGAGATTGTACACCACGTCGACCTTCGCCCCTAGTCGCCTGTCACCTTGAGCCTCCGACGGGCAACCCAGGGCCCCGGAGGTCGAGGAGAAGCTCATCACACTCGCCACGTCCTAGGGAGAGACATATCAAAGATAAATTAAAAATTATTAATATTCAAAGACGATCAAAAGAAATTTATTTTCATATGTTTATGTCAGAAATTCGTTTTAGAAAATCCAATTAGAATAAACAGATCGAAGAAATGGTAATGACAGTTATGAAAAAGTAATTTACGTTGTGTATGGCGGTTGACGTGCTTTGCTGGGTAGAAAAACCCATTTGTTGATTGGCCCATAGGTCTCTTCTGATGGGCCAAGTGCCACGATAAGAAGACGGCAATCTGTGACCCTGCAAGGACGATTCTGGCTTGCTACTCTCTTCCTCGCTGCTGCCACCCTCATTGTAACGTTTATTTCTTCTTCCGTAAATCTGTCGAGCAACAACATCACATCAATGTTTGAACCTTACACATTTCATTGCAAATTTACCCGGAGAACATTATACAATTACACGATTACCAGACGACATATCCACGGATGTTACACACTAAATTCACCGCGTTGAAACTTCGAAAAACCAAAAAATCCGCGAACGGGGTCGAGTTCGAAATGCATGGCCTTGAAACTGGACACGAAGTTCGGGGAAATTGCAACATCCGTGGATACGCACCGTTTTCATCCTTTAATCCCGTGTTTGTCACGACGAACGAGCGCAGCAGCCGTGAAATGATAACAGCACTCTCGCGAGGATGATATTATTTTTGCAGAAAAAGAAAAAGGAAAACAGGACAAAAAAAAACCGGAATAGATCGAGGGTGGAAAAGGTGTAGCGCAGAAGGGCGAGTTAAAGGGCGGTCGTAGTGAAAGAGAAAGGCGGACAGATAAGAACAGGGAGAGAGAGAGAGAGTGAGTGAGAGAGGAAATGCATGTACGTGTGCGTAAATATATAGAGAGACAGAGAAAGATAGAATGAGCGCCCCGTAAAATCAATACGCTGTACGTTGGTGAAGGTGTATATAGGCTCGTGCACCACAGCACGAGGCAATATCAGCGGTTTCCAACCATTTTTGCGCTCTACCGCCACAGAAAATACACAACAACCGATAAAATTTTCCAAACAAAATTCGTCATTTGGTCGAACGAAATTTACACCGATTTTCAACAATATTACAGTCACGCTGCTCACATCGAACACGTCTACAATTTCACGTTACATAACGGTACACCTAATCAATTACAAAAAAAACCATCGTATCTAAAAACGAACTAAAATATCACCACACACTATTCACATAGATAGACTAGATAATCAAAAATTCTGATTCATAGTCTTAAAGTCACCGTTCATGGAAACCTTTACATCGACGATGTAAACACTGCGAACAGTCTACTCTTCGCATAACCATTTTACAACGTGTTTATATTTTTTCTTCTATCAAACGTCTCTCTCTCTTTCTCTCCCTCTTTGTGATGAAAATTTAAAATTCCAACGACGCGAGAAACAAATAGAAAAATTCCCACTTCTCGCGCACTAGCTTGCACCCTTCTGCGGAAGGTACAATTCACCGCAATCACACACATTCCCGATCGATGTGTCGCAGCTCGATATCTTTCCGCAGAACTTGGTGTACTCACCTCGGGGCTCGGCGTGGACGATCGCTCGTCCTGCTCCTTGGCCTCCATGGCATGCTCCTTGCCCTCAGCAGCCGGGCTCCCGGCACCGGCGAGGGCGTTCTCGCATCTCGGGGGCTCGAGGGCCGCGGGCTGGGCAGAGTGCGCGGCCAGGGCCGTAGCGCGTCGGGCGCCCTCCTCCTGAAAAGAGAGGGGGTTAGTCAGGGTTGTTGTTGATAACGCGAGATTTCGCCTCCGTGAAAAGGTTTCAACGCGCCCTTTGCCAACCGCTCCTTTTTGTAAGTGTCATTCCCATGACACGTGTACGAAAGGGTTCGCGGCAGAAATGTTTGGGAAATTTATAAAGATTTTTGAAATATTTTTTCTGTTGTCGGAGTGGAATTTTGGTGGTGTGTATAAGAATGAATGTAAGAAACTTCTGGGAAGTGTCCGATATTGTGTTTATTAGTTGATGAGAAAAGTGTTACGGGTATTGGAATTGGTATATTGGATTCAGTTCGAGGGAATTCATCGAAATAGAGGGAAATATTACGCCATTTCTGGTCCATGTACTGTCGCGTGAGCGGAGGGATGTTTCAGAGTCTGTTAGGGTAAAACCTATGACTAATCGCTCGTGAATTTGAACGATCATCGGTGACGATGCGAGTATATTCTCAGGGTGTAAAGAAAAATATAAACTTTTTGTAAAGCTACTACTGTCGTGGTAAACGGAGTGTATTTCGTTGTATAATTTTTCCAAACATAATCTGGTTAAAAAATTAAACAGCTCTCGTCACTGGAGTACTCGGCATATATAAATACGAAAATGTAGTACTTCCGCCCTAAGTGCCACTCGAGTTAACAATCTGCGACGGTGTATAGCTTGAAAATTCATTGTTATACGCTCTCGGGAATACGTGCGGATGCTGCAAAAACGTGACAATCTTTTTTCGCTCCGTTTGGCGATGATTGATGAAATAGAGAGAAAAAAAAAGAACGTGCGCGTACTACGAACAAATTGCAACACCTATCACTGGAGTAGTATATCCGATGACGTATGAAAATCAAACCGGTTTCTGAATGATCGAAAGTGTCCACACGTCACGAAATCGGTTGTTGTTTCACCGAGGTCGTTCACACCAGCCGAAGTCGCGCGTGGAAAAAAAAATTTGCAAATTTTGTGCAAACGAGCGTTTAAGAAAGACAATTTCAACGGAAACGTCGGGCACACATGTTGACGTAACTAAATTCTTAATTGTGCATTACAACGAAGATTGCAGCGTTCTGCAGGGCGAATTAGAGCGTCCGCTATAATTCGTTACGTAACAATAGATGAGCGACGTGCTCTTATCACACGAGTCATTCTCACGCAACGAGTATAATGAGTAATGCAACAACGTTATTCGAGAATTCTTGCCGAGAGTCGATTCTTATCTACAAAAAAAAAAAAAAAAATGCCTTGACTTTTCGAACCAGTATCACTTCTTATTGTAGCTTCCAATCAGACTATGAGTCATCTGTAAATTGCTTATCATCCCACTAGGAAACCAATTTCAAACTTCAAAGACTTTCTATAATAAGATCTCGTCTTTTCTTCGTTTCAAATGCGATTCGATTCAATCGCACTGCAGAAACATCGATCCGGTCGACTGCCGAATTCCCGTGTCTGTTCGCCAGGTTCAAGGACACCGTTCGCCGACTTTTCGCTCGCCGTTATGACAGGATCGCGGTTAACAGTCGCTCATTAACCACCGTGGAACGTGGGTGCGTGCAGGAAGCAATTAACCCGCGGCATTACGCTGGAACAAAAGGTCACGTCGCGGGGTTCGATCGCGCGCGTTTCTCCGTTGCGGTTTCCAATCCGTATTCTCGCGAGTTGAAGATGCGAATCTACAGGGTCGCAAAGTTTCTTAAATATTAAATTCAACGACTTCGAAATCCCTTCATCACTGAAGTTCCGCTAATCAAAGATTTTCTCGAAATTAGTGGAGTCCGTCATAGAACGAGAAGTTACGGTGATATTAATGATGCAAAAGTTAAATAAATACCTCGGTACAATAAGTAGAACCGATAGAAACGAGATGCGCAACTAGCGGGTGTCGGGTAGAAAGTAACGGATGTAATCGGGGTCGTTAAAAATCTCGTTTGAATACATAATTGAAGTGCGCGAGGTGAATCGTTGATAATCGCGCGTGCTATTGCCGGTATTTATCTACTCGGTGGATACTTTCACTCGGTTTTCTCTAGGATCTCTAGATGCTCGTGCATAACGAAAACCACGCGGCGTAATGCAACGGTGGCTGTGTAAACGTAAATTAAATTACGGTAATGGCCGTCGGTGTAATAAGTCTTCCGGAATGTATGCAGAACGGCGAAATGTTAACTTTCCATGGTCGACGATGCTGTACTTCGCCTCGATATCCAAACACTGCGCGGAACTTTATAACCGAGCAATTACAGATATTCGATGTATCAAACTCGTTATGGCTCGGTGTCTGAGTACAGAGAGAGCTGGTCCTCGAATAATTAAATCGTGTCGTTGATACAGCGATAAATTATCCAATTTATGGGCTCGAGTATTAAGTAACGAACTGGCACCTCCGCGACTCAGTGAATCACTCGCGATTCACTTATGAGTCACGATTCACTCGTCGATTAACTTCATTGCTACTCCGAACTTTCATTTTATCATTTAAAACACTTGCGGACTGGAGGAGCCGAAGTAATTCCCAGCGATTACGGGTACGCGAAACGGTAAACGTCAAACGCTGCATCGTCAAAATAATATCCGCAATTATCATATTCGGTCTGCCGTGAAATTATCTCGTCCCATCCGCCGGCACTGCTCGCAATAAATTCCAAATATTGAATCAAACGAACACTCTCGACGTCCGAAATTCAATCGAAACGCATTCCGTGCGAATTAATGAACCGATCGGGCGAGAACGAACGTTTAAGCGAACGTTCATAAATCATCTCCCGCAGCATCTTTAAACTATTTATGGAAAGGCCGGCCGAAGGACTAATGAAACAAGCCCAAGGAATTTATTTAGCTTTCACCCCGCAGCGGTTCGTTCCCTTTCTCTCGGCGAGTTATTATCTAGCGACCGTAAACTTGCGCCAAGATCGGAAAGATACGCTCCCAGCCAGTGGATGTATGGGTCTGTGTAAATATGTAAATAGGGCCGGTGCGATAGCTATGGTTTTCCCCGCAGGAAAGTAGCCAGGTAAATCGTTCGCTCGTTGGCGATTTAACGCGAACACTCGGGGGTTTTTAAGAGTCTCCGGACGGTTCAGAGTGGGCCATCTGAAAATCGTATTCTGATTCATTGAATTGCACATCGGTTGATATCCGGAAGGATTAAGATAAGAAACTCGGTTAACGGGAAACGATTAGAAAAACAAATTGCTTCGTTACCGAAGCCGAATAACCGAACCAAATTGGCATCTCCATGGAGAAGCAATCTCGGATTCGTAACCGATCGAGGTACTTGTTCGATTTCTAGAATTTTAACGAGAAAAGAAATTCGACGGTGTTTTAAAAGATGATTATAATCGAAACGCGGATTTATCGAATGATTCACATGAAAATGCGTATTTGCACCCCAGGATTCAATTACTTGATTAATAAATCTCATGTATTTTAATCAATTTAATTGACATCTAGTGACCCAGATATAAACGGTATACGTCTCTCTAATATCAGGACGACCATCGATGGCACTGGAATAAAGTTTCAAATTGGAAAAAGTTGCATATTTTTTCGCCACGAAAATATGAGTGGGTCGTCGTGAAAAATTGCTGTACCGTTTGGAAGAAAACCTAATTATGCTAGAAATTTCCCTGGTTCATCCCGTCGAGCACGACGAACGTAATTGAATCCAACCTAGTTACGTCGTAAAACATTTTACGATCAACTTCAATTTATGTCACTTTATTTGAAAAAAAAGACCTCGTCCACTGGCTCTTTAAGTGACGTGCATTTATATACAATGAGACCCGGCAGAAAACAGTACTTTAGTCGTGAATACAAGTAGGAACGAGGAATTTCTTTCCGTTATCACAATTATCATATAACGAATCAAGCTCTCGCGGAAACAATTGTGATTTATATGTATATGAAAGCTACATGATAATCTTTTCTTCATTCACTCGGTCACTGAACTCTACATAGTTTATTAGAATGTCGTAGAATAAAATATTACTGTTATGTTGATTAAAAAGAATCACTCGGAATTCTTGTACAACGATGCGAGAATGTTCGATATTTCACTATAAGATATTTATGAACCGTCCCTTTGCTCCAGTTCGCCTCGATTGTGTGAAACGCCGACACAAAAGGGGCACAGCTTTTGTGCACGGTGACGTAATATTGTCACCATTGTGAGAAGTAATCAAGCGACGCTGGGGCCGTCTCGACGGCACGTGAAACCACTTTGAAAGTTAACGAAATCGTTCGATGAAAAAAAAACAACAGAGGAATCGAAACACGAGCGGAAAACAGAGCACGATAATTACTGGTGCGAGACAGATGAAAGCAATCTCCCGGCGGGTGGATCAAACACTGCAACGATACGACTGATTTATTCGCAACGAAAGTATATTTTAACACGCGTTAGAATATCGTCCCGAGTAACAGAGATAAAATACAGCTTCACATCCCCTTGCAATGTACCGTGTCATTTAGAACATAGAAATATTTCATTTTCTAATTGAGCACAGAGACCTTAACTATCTTTGAATACTACTTCCAAATTCTAATTAACTAAATAAACGTGACTGTCTACAAATAAAACAAAGTTGATCATTAAATCGGTGCATATGAAACGTCGTGTCCTCTATCAAACCTTTTCGATCATCCTAATCAGAATTAGTTGCTCCACTTGATTAATCATCTGATTACTACTACGTGATCCTTGAATTGTACATTGTACATTGTTGTTGACAACTCGTTTTACGGAAAAGATTCTCCTTTCCAGCTAGAAGCAAAGACTCCGAAACAACCATCTCACATGCACCACCCCTATAAACGTTCACCGAGAAAAATTGATCCTCGTTGAAAATCCCTATAGAATCACCTTTCGCACAGGACATCGATACGCGTTGCAGGATAGGTCGCAATATCTCGGGTCCCTCGTGCCGGACACCCGATATTCCTCCACGTTTACTTTCTTCTCCTTCTCCATCGCATCCACGATTTCTCTGTTCTCCATGATAAGCCTCAGTCGATTTTTTTCCGTCTTCAATACCTTCTGATTCTGGGTACCAAGTGGCTGTTGTTGCTGTTGCTGTTGCTGTTGTTGCATGCTACGTGGTAGCGGAATCATCGTGCGATTTCTTGGATCTTCGTTCCTCGAGTCCCTTCTTCCTGGACGTTCTCTACTTTCGCCGGGCATTTTAAATCTGATTCGTTACAAGATAATAATATAATTATTAGATATCGGAATGTATGGTTGGTAAATTTCGATCGATCGGATCTACGTTCATCTACGCGTCGCGACGCCCGGTGTCCGGGCCTGTCTGACGTCGTGCCATAGGAGAGTCTCTCCTTCTCTCGGGGTTTCGACCCTTCTTCATCCGCGTAGGGGCAGCTTCATTGCGCTCCATCGGGCGTCGAGTGCGCCGGGACGCATGCGTCGAACCAAAGATTTTCAAAATGTCCCTCTGGCATTTCAACTCCCCACGAGAGTGGGTACACGAGTATCCTAGTATGGGAATCTCTATATACCTTTTTTGCTGTTTATTTCTTCTTTTTTCTCGGTGTTATTCTTTTCCTTTTTTCCCCTCTCTCCCTCCTCCACCCTCTTCCTCTCTCGCTCGTTCTCTCGGCTGAGATAATTAGTTCGTTAACGAAAAAACGAGCGTTGTGTCTCTCGTTCGGACGTTTAATTAACCGCGTCTGCCGCGACTCTACGAATCGTACGACATTCCGAGACCGTGATGATCAATTGTGCGACTCGAGAAGAAAACCGTCGGTTATTAATACCATCCTAAGGTATTCGTTACCGTCCCTTAGTACCTATTGTGCGCGATGATAATTTGCCACCTTTCGAAACACTAGTTGGGCGGCTTTGTTCGCGTTGCCACTTGTACACGTATATATATTCCTGAGTGTAAATGTATTTCTTTTCCTCTTGCAGAAATCGCTTATAGTTCAACGTTGGACGGTTAAGCGGTCGATTGTTTCCGGCGAGATAATAGCCGGATTTATCCTTAGCGCGTTTTATCACCACCTTCTTTATCCACCTCCTTCGTGACATATGTGTCAATGCCTCGGCACTGCAGGTTCCATTTATAGTGATACACACACGGCTGTCCGTTTGCGGCCCACGTTTCGCAGTTCGTTTCGCAAATCGACCGGACGCGCCTTCAACGACACACACACACACACATACACACACAATCGTGGACACGACTTCTGAGTCTCGTTTCAAATTCGTCCGTGTGTTTAGACACTCGTGTCACCGAACGAACACGGCGCAACGATCGAAAAATTTCGAAAAAATCCTCTTAAAAAACACTACGCGACGAACAGACGGAAAGGACGGTTTCGACCGCGGAACATCCTGATCGATTTACACGAACAGCTCCCGGTGCACTGACGATCACATCTTCACGTCCCCGGAAGTAATATGCGGCGTGTCGCGCACGTATCGTCACGTTCGATTCATTATTTTTTCGGTCGAACGGTGCCACGAGTAGTCGCGGGCAAAGTGAGCTCTCAAAAGCATCGATGGGTTCTCTCCCTCTCTCTCCCCCTCCCCCCCGACCCCTCTTTCTTTCTGTCTGTCTATCCGGGAATCGTGTGTACGTAGTCTACTAGTTTATAACGAGATTGATCCGAAAAAAACCCGGGTCAAAGTAGAATGTCGCTCGTAAAAGACTCCACGACGGGATTTCAACGTCGCTCGACTCTTCTGCCGGAGATAAGTCACAATCGATTTCACTGTTCGCGGTTACCGATAAATTCAACGTTATCACTGCGATCACTTTTTCTAACGAATCTAAGGAGACGGTGGAGAAATGTACGAGTCTGTGTATAACGATGCGTTAACAAGTCAACGTAGGGATGGAATTCGATAAAACCGGAAGGTCGACAGATAACTCCCGGCTTTGACCACGAAGTTGATGCGGGACCACGTAGTGTTGGTGGCTGAAATAAACTGGCGTAGGTTAGGGGATCGAAGAACAGCTGGGCTCGGCCTGGCTGCTGTACGCCATCACTGACTCACTCGATTCCTGTTCTCTCTCTAGTTCTCTCTCACTCTTTCTCTCCCTCGTCTTTATTCTATCCCTCCCACCGTAGCGTAGTCTCCGTCCTCTCCTTTTATCCTCTTTTCTCTCTTTTCTCCCTCCCTCGACTCGCTAACGTTGTCTCTCTCTCTCTCTCTGTCTTTCTCACTCCCTCTCCTCACTTCCATGTATACTTGTCGTTGTCTCTTTCCGTCCCGTGTTGTTCATTTATCCTGCTCGATCCAGCGTCTCGGTGTCGCACGGTGTTTCTCCTGCTAATCAGCTCCTTTCTTTTCCGTACGACGATCGCACGGAGTGTCTGGCTGTTTTCTTGGACGGTGAAACGATTGGCGCCTCCTTGTTTCGATTAGCCGGGGAAAGGATTGCGCTGTTATCTGTTATTACCCGTTATCACGAGTCGCCCGATCGCTGGGATACAGCGCATCGTGATTCCTTTTCGCATTAAGTTTTCCCTTATACGTCGTCGCTTCTCTCTAATCGCAGGTTTCCTGCGCGTGTAATTTCCATGGATAATGAGACCTTTGTTTCCACGCAATGATGTATGTATACGTCCGAAGAACACGGCGAGGATCCTTCGTACGTAAGAATGTGTCGCGGTATAACGCGATTACGTGTTACGCAATCACCTCTGCGGTGTTCCATAATGCAGCTTTTTTGCCTTATCTTGTCTCCGCCGATCGATACGTAATCTATTAATAATCCTTGATTATACGAATATCGGATCTATTTCAGTCTCGCGTAATAATTCGAGCGATGAAATCGATTTTCGAACAAATATAACTAGGCACGCGTGAATACCAGAGAAGTTGAAACGATCGTTCGTCGAAGATTCCATCAGATTTCTCGTAATGCCTACGGCGATGTTATGCAATGTATAAAAAAGAAATAATCGAACTTTAATTCCCTATGGTGTGATATAGTCTGGCCCGTTTCGCAGGATAGAAGAAGATCTGATCAATAACATCACCCCGAAGAGGGGTGGCAACCCCTCTGCAATGACTCCCCCATAGTCGCGGCGCATGCTCACGAATTAAATGCCATCCCCTCTTGCAATTTCACCATACTCTCCTTTCTTCCGTGAAGAAGGGGGCGCGGAAAATAAATACACGGAAGCGCATACGCGAAACCTGCTACGGATACACCACCCCTCCATAGTGTGCGTGTGTATCAGAACCATGTTCGTGCTCGATAGGAACGGTAAAACCGGTGACCTTGATCACGAAAATGAAGGAAAAAAAACGTTCCAGAAATAAATCCCAGTGGTTCTTCATCTTTCCAGCCGACCTTGAAAGATTTTCATTTCACATAGAGATATTATCGACACGCGTTAGTATTGTAAATGTGACACTTTGCCCCCTGTAAACGTGAGATTAATTCTGGGGAGGACAGTCACCTAGTGGATTATTAATCATCGAAGGGTATCGATTTGATACATGTTTAAAGGAGTTGGCCTAATGACGCCGGCTGCATGGCGGTTTCGCAGTGGGACAGATTAGCGCGGATGCTGCGTATTACCTTGTTCGCCACTTCAGCATATCATCGTCGTTAATGCCGGCACTTTATGGCGTGTGCACCAGCGACTGCAACTGCATTAATGCATAACAGACGACGAAATTTTCTCGTGTAATTCGCGGCATGATGGAGCGAGGATTACGCGAGGAAGAAAAATAAAAGAAAATGTATAACGAAAACGTTCTACCGGAACGCTGCGTTACGATAAATTATGCTTGGTGTCAGAATTATCAGGCAATTAGTTGGTCCGCGGATACTTATCGGGAGATATGAAATATCGAACAAGGTGTTCGGTAAAATTTACACCTCGCATCTGGATCATCGCATCTGAATTACGGCGACGGGTGCAAACTTTAATGCACGCGAAACGCAGGAAATCTCTAATAAATTCTGTTAAATAAGTCAATCATTGATAAAGGTGATCGAGATGCGCAGGTACATACATACATACATACTCGCATCGTATACATATATATACCAGGTGTAGCCGAGTACATAACGTCGCCGCACAGCTTGCAGGTTTATTCGCAACACGGATTTACTTTGATCGGAACGAGATACTCGCGACCAGGTGTGCACCAGCTTACCTGCAGAATTATTGGATGATGGCTTCGACTCCTCCAGGCTAAAAGACGGCTGGTTAGTTCGCCGGATCGTATGCTCTCGCTGGCTTCAATGTTCGGACAGAATCGCGTCCGATATCGGAAATTACTGGAAAATTTAAGCAAACGACCCGGTTACTGGGAAACATCCATCGTTTCAACAAAAGAAAAAGAACTACGCGGTCTACTGAACTCTATTCGCGAGAATGAAAACGTTAATGTTTCGAGATGAAAGGGGCTTTGGAATATTCATGTTTTTTTTTTCGTAGTTTTCCGTGTCGCCGGGATTTATAAAATGTTTAACCGGGACAGGTTTCCGTAACAAATTCGTAATAGAGCCAGCTTTTATATCGCGACTGTTTAAGGGGTTTGTCACGGCACAATTGCACACTTTGTGAAATTCATCCCCGATGATCTACGGACACCGTTACACGTGTATACGGTAGACACAGATTCGTTCGGTCAGATGGAATGAAAAGTAAAAGATAATACGTGTATTGGAGGAAATTACGCGCGTCCCGCGTATGATAATGGAACGTTACACTCCGGTACGTGCGCGGAAATGAAAAGGCACGTTCGTTCGTAAAAATGAATCCCCATTAAACGTTTGATGGCGATATTTGTAAAGCAGTGTGCCGCGCTGGCAATAATCCCACGCGTTAAAAGACAGCGTTTCTAGCGTATCTGATGCACCAAATGGAACACCGAAGCAAAAGCGAAAATATCTTCAAAGGCAGCATTTAATGCTGTACTCACTTGTATTCAGCGAGGGGATTCTGTCCTGTCTCGATTTTCCTACTTTTTTCGCACTGCCGTATCACGTTGTCCGTCAGGTGTTTTCCTGAAACACATCATTTTTTTGGGAGGGGAAATTATTCTCTGCGTTTCAACACGTATAAAACACACACACACATACACACACAGAAATCTTAGCAATTCTGTTTATCGGATCTGCAAGACGAGACTCTAGTCGAAAGTCGTACGACCACAATCTCTTTTTTTTCCGTTCTATTATTCTCTGTTCTTCATAAATCGTACACGTGTTACACACACAGACACGCATATACACGCCGAACTGAAATATATTCACGTTCACAAATAATACCGCTTTCGTTTTGCTTTCATTTCCCCACGGCAACGGGTTTCACAAAAATAATCAAATTCCCCGGAGAAGAAAGTATAAACCGAGAACAGACGATGCACAGGAAAAGTGCAACCATTCGTTACAGTAACGGGCACAAACCCTCCTGCGACTGGTTCGTTTCCCGACGAAAAAAAACAGTTTGACATCTATGTTTTCCCGAACAGCTACTGTTAAGTTAATAGTCGCTCCAATAATAAATTTCACTTCGACCTGTCAATTCCGCATCGTTTCCTGCGCTAAGAAGGAAAAAAAAACGTGAACAAACGTTCAGATTAGTTCGTTAGTTTAATACCGAAGTCCCAATACAATGGAACGATTATACGTTGTTCGAAACAACTTCGCATTATCGCGTTCATTGTTCTAGCACCTTAATAAAATCCAACAGTCTTATCAGAGGCCGGCAATTAATTTCCTGCCTTAATATTCATTAATCCCCGACACCATGTTCGGCTTAAGCAAAATCGCATTGTATGGAAAACACGCTGGAATCGTCGCTCGGAGCGTCGTGTGACGAAAGCAAGTAAATATGTCGTACGTTCACACGATCACGTAATTGAAACAAGTTACATACTAAAGAGGATCAACCGCCAACGTTCTTTAAATAGTACAGACGCGCTCCGAATGAATTCCCTTGTGTTCCCATCATTTCCTGGGATTCCACTTGAGTTAAGAAAACACACATGTCGATCCTATAAAATCTCCAGAAATAGCAGAAAAATTAGCCAAAAAACCAAATTGTTACGACGAATCGTTTATAATATGCGGTTTACCAGTTACTTCCATGAGATCGTTGCAATACTAATGAATTACAATTAAACGCTCACTAATATAATCCATGACACACGTTATGCTCATTTCTGAGCGTGCAGTAGCCACCGCGCTAACTGAAAATCCGATTCCTCCTCGTTCCTCGGTGCCTCACATCTCTCCGTGATGTTTTTTTTCCCCAAGATAACGTGGTAACCTCGTTAACGAGCATTCCAATCAAGCCACTCGGTTCTCGCGGAGCATCGTTAACAACCTCGCGACTATGGTTCGGGAAATCGGTCGCGTGGAAATGATGTCGAATTTATTCGCGAAAATAAAATACAGAATCCTAAAGTCCGTCTGACGACCGATGGTCTAACCAACTCTGGAAAACGAACCGGGGATATCGTTTCTAATTTTGAGATGTTAACGGAATGTCATGGTGCAACTGTTTCATGCGTATGTACAGTATACATATATCTATAGGCGTAATCCCATTGCGCAACCGGCTGAACATTGTTATGTAAACCGAGAGAAGTAAACCATGATTCTCGTGTCTCTCGATCGAAAACTGAAATCAACGCAATCCGTAAATGTTTGAACGGAATAATTGGCATTTAGTAAACGAGGAAGAACAGATAACGAAGTAATCCTTTGTTATGAATAATGTAAACAGGTATAATCAGTATGTATTAAGAATCGATATTTTAGTGTGACACGAGTTCACACTCTCACTTCATTCTTATGAAATATAAAAAAGTATCATAGCTTTCAGATAGAAAAGAGGTACTAAAAGCAAATCACTTTTATTGTTCGAACGCTCACGGAAAGCGAGGAAGATGGATATTCCGATTCGGTGGCGTCATCGCGCTTTTCCCTTTGTTTTCGACACATCTGCCAAACGTGTTTTCCTTCGGGTCTTCTTGTCCGAGAGAAAGAGTTTCGGCATCGCGTGGCACCGGTCCAACTGTTGCCTCCAGACGCCACTTGCCAGACATAGCACAGCCCGAGATCACTCGCGATAGCTACTAGCTCTGCCCGAAACCGTGTCTCGTTCGAGTAAAGGTGGATACACATCCGTTCATAAGTCGTGGGACGTTTATGGTTTTAATTAAACGTGTTTGCCGTGTTCAATTCGGACGAAGATGTTTCTGCCTCGTAAAAGTTTTGGTAACTGAGCATTTCTAAGTTTGGAAATTCTGAGCTTTGAAATTTTTGACGGCTGGAAATTTGCAAGCGTTGAAATTGTGAGCTTTGAAATTTTTGGAGGCTAGAAATTTCCAAGTGTTGAAATTCTGCGCTTTGAAATTTTCGAAGCTGAAAATTTCTAAGCGTTGACGTTCTGAGCTTTGAAACTTTCGGCGGCTGGAAATTTCCAAGCGTTGACATTCTGAGCTTTAAAATTTCCAAGCGTTGAAATTCTGCGCCTTGAAACTTTGGCGCCTGGAAATTTCCAAGCGTTGAAATTCTGCGCTTTTGAAATTTCCAAGCATGGGCATTCAGAGCTTTGAAACTTTCAGTGGCTAGAAATTTCCAAGCGTTGACGTTCTGAGCTTTAAAACTTTCGGCCGCTGGAACTTTCCAAGCGTTGAAATTCTGCACTTTGAAACTTTGTGGACAGGAAATTTCTAAGCGTTGTAATTCTGCACCTTTAAACTTTTATCGCCTGGAAATTTCTAAGTGTTGCAATCATAAACCTTGAAAGCTATTGCACTTCGAAACTTCTAAGCGTTGACATTCTGGTTCTCGGAAGTTCTGACGACCGGAAGATTTTAAACGTTGACATTCTACGCCTCGGAAGTTCCGTCAACCGGAAATTTTCAACGCGTTGAAATTCTACGCCTTGAAACCTCTAACGCCCGGAAATTTCCAACATCGAATGATGTTTACGTGTCCCATGACTTGTGGACGGCAGTGTACGTGTCCGTGGTTGTTAAAAAGCCTGACCAACTACTACATGGCTTCACGCCCATGAAGTTCAGTTTGAAGAGCGCACATCTGTGGATAGGTACACGTTAACGCGTGAAAATGGTTTCGATCGAAAATAGACTCACACGGAATTAAGATATTCCGGTCGACCGGCCGTGGGATTTCGCATCAGGAAATAACAGACACATCTAAAATTATCAATTGACATTCCTCGTGTCACCCTTCTAATTCCTCTCATTTACGAATAAACGTTTCCATTTTTTTTTAAATATAATCTACCAGCCTCGGAAAACTTTTGCTAGAAAGCCACCGCTATAGACTTAACTTTTATCGCGAGTTCAACGCACTGGCAATGATGTCACGTGTGCAACCGTCTAGTTGCACTGAAGTTACAACGGGAAACAATTCACGGCTACCGGAACGGTGTTAGCGGGAATTCAAGTTCCGATAAATACCATTAAAAAGACAGTAATTGCGAAATATTTAACACGAAGCGAACTTACCTCTTTCATAGTTCTTCTGGCAAAGAGAGAAATTGTGATTCACGTCGGGCGGGTCGGTGTTGTCGAATAGATCGGAGGACAGCTGTTTTTGAAGAAGTATTGTTTCATGAGTGAGCTCGCGGACTTGAATGAGAAGTTCCTCATAGTTCGACACCGGAAGCGTCATTGCTGTGCTTTCTTGACTTTACCGCGCCGATGCGCCAAACGTTTGCACGAATAGCCATCCGATTTGAATTCTGAAACATTTTCAATGGAAACCTTTATCAAAACCCGTTAAACAATACTAATGAATAAAAGAAACATTAAAATCACATGTTCGTCAGTTTGAAGTGTAGAATATCATTTTTGTAGGTGAAAGCCTACTGTAATCAAGCCCCTATATCGTATTAATTGAAATTCTCGATATCCGGCAGAGAAAACCCTCGTATCGGCCTAGCAGCTTGTTTCTCTTTGAGACCTAACCCGACCCTCTCTGTTTCTCGATTAATTATTTACAACTACGGGTACAGAACAACGGGAGCATCCCGCGAAACGTGCGTCTAGAAAGTGAAAGTGGATACGCGACACCGCGATCGCAGCGTAACGTCTCCAATTATACAAGCGTTCGAGTATCATTCACAGACATTCGTAGTCGGTCTCGCGTATACACAAAAAAAGAAAAATATCCCTCGTAATCCAGAAACAGGAATCGTTGAGTCACCGCCACTCGTCTCGTGGCACTCGAGCGCGCACTCGTTCGCATTTTTCAAAAAGGAACCTTTTGTCGAACGCGAAGGGAACGACGTCGTCGTCGGCTACCTCGAAAGTACGCACACGCGACCACCGACGGCAAAACGACGTCACGTCGTCGACGAATCCACACACTGTGGATCATTGTGCCACGGTCTGTCGTGGTAACTTACACGCTGCGTAAAGACGCTCGTGTGTGTACACACTTGGGTAAAAAGTTGTTCGACCCTTGCGAAGTACCATTTCGATCGCACAGCGACGCATTCGAATAGAATTCAACACTGTGCGGTCGTTGTACCGGGCGAGTAGTATCGTGTAAGTTAGCGTTACACGTGCAGCTGGAGAAAAAACGTCACTTCGAAACAGACTCTTTTCCAACGACTCGCGATATCGTTGCGAGAATGCACGCTGGAAAATTTCTGCGTTGTTGAAATCGAACGAGTGAGATTCGAGCGAACGTTTTATCGTGACGGTCGTCGCGCAACCGTTGCGAACAACGCGATGATGTTCCAGCTGAATCCGCGATGGAAACGCGGTTCGCTATGATAATTCCGAAAGAATGGAAGCGTGGCGGCGGGTCTGACAGAGCGCGTCTCCATTGCTCCGCGGTCCACGACTGGAACCAGTTCGTATTGTAAGAAGAAACAGGTAGGCTACGTTAACTGGACGTGCATCCTCTCGAAATAGAATCCGAAACCTTTTTCACTGCGCGGCTGGTGAAACGAAGGGAAAAAGATCCCCCGACGGAACGTAATCGTGGTGTTCGATGTTTCTTTTCTTCGTATGTATGTGTTGTTTCCATGTGGCTTCTTTCGATTGGAATCCCGACGATTCGTTTGATGTCTCAACGGAAGGGTATACTTGAATAATTTCAACGTATTTTCTAGAAGGAACGAGGAATAAATATAATATACTACGTACTTGGTACATTATAGTGGCGATAATTATCCTCTGGGATATTTTAATTGCAAAATGTTCGACGGGAAATTCGATAGAAAGCCCGCGAGGGTTTCCGGAAACTCGGTAAAATAGTTTTGCCTCGGTTTCACCCGAAACGGTCGGGCAACTTAACTGGCGCACACGTACCGCATCGATATACATTAACTCACATTAGAAAGACCGTGATATAAATGCGTGATGCCATCGTAGTCATTAGCTTCTTAGAGAGAAGCCAATGAAGTTAGTGCTACCGTAATAGAATAACATAGGGATCGTGACGCAATCAGGTATAATAGGTAACGATACCGATGGTTTTTGTTTATCGGAAACCTAAAATATGACTGACGGGTGAGAAATGGATCTTAGCGCGACCGTTTTTCTGTTAAGGTATTTAAATTAATAAAATAACTGGCCACATAACAGATCTTTAAATAAAAGTTATATTTAATTAATTGAAGGCAATAATACGGAAATTTAACGTTTAGATAATAATAAAGAAAATGAACATTTTTATTTTATTTCATTAAAATAACGCTGACTTTAGAAATTGTAACCAATGTTTATAAAATAATCATTTGTCCGTCTTGGTAGGTTTAACGTGAAAATTGAAATTCTTTGATAACCAATATCGGGATCGATGATTTTCCAATCGTTCGAGCAAACATGCAAATTACGGGGATACGTGTTATTATCGAGGAAAGTGGAGAACAGTGGAGCGTTACAATTACACGTTCTTTCGCCGGCCATTGTATCGGCAATTCGATTGTTATGAACCGATGGATTCACAATTATGGCGAGCATGGAACTGTTTCTCGGATGGCAGAATCGATCGGGCCGAATACGCACACGCTTTGCGAAGCTAGACAGTCGAGTGCACCACTTTACGAGAGCCGCCTTATGCCAAAACAGTGCTCCAAAAATATATCTACGTCACCGTTGTCCCCTTTTGCCGCGTTACGTGGAATTTATTAATGCCGTCGATACTCTATCATAATCCTGTGCAGCCAACGGAACTCTCTCTCTCTCTCTCCTTCTCTCTCAGTAGCTCTCCGCAATATTCCACTCGGTGGTTTTTAGGTTTCGAGTTGTAAATCTTTAGAAAAAAAGACTGGCATAGATGTTCGGTGAACTTTTATGCGCTCAAGAGTCGTTCTGATTTATTTATATTAATTCTTGATACTTCAGCTTATATATATATTTGTATACATATATATTTGTTGTACTACTACAGGTTAAAACGTAGTAGTGTAGAATCATCTGTCCAACGTGCCTATCCGCAACCCATAGACGCTCGGTCTCGGTCCGTCGAAACCGTTAGATCTGAATTATTAAGGCCACCCTATACACTCTGTTTTTTTTTCCAGCTCCGTATGGCGCAGAACTGTGGAAAGAATTGCAAGTAAATTCACGTGCGGCTTGTAACTTTAAACGTGGAAAATAGAAGGGCAGTGCGATACGAGACATTCGATATTGTTCGGTACAATATTTAATTGACAGACAAGATGTCAATTGTTCCCCGCAACAATCGTCTTCAATAATTAACTCATCCGCTGTTCGAATTAACGTTGCACGAGCATGTCAACGTCCGTGTGGATCACGATTTCAATGTTGTTGTTCGTACATCGTACAATATGTTTATTAACGGAGACAGACATATTCTACGACACGTCAGCTGACAACCGGGTTTTATTTATTCCCGAAATTCCGTGGAGTTTCTCTATTTTTAAAATCCGTCCGACCGGCATACCGCATTTTTACATCATCGTTCGCATTTATCGCTTTTTGATCCGGCGAATTGGCAGGCAAAACAGAAACATAAAATCGATAACGCGGCGCACCGGAACTGAAATTATTTTTAACGTGCAAACAGTGCGTTCGAAACACGTACACGTATTGCTACGTTTCCCGGATTTCGTTCCCGCCGCATTTATTTATACCGTTTACACCCAGCAGCGTCGCCTTTCGATTTCGGCGAAATCTGCATTAGCCCACTTTTCAAGGAGCATATTGTGACAGGAGAATGAAGAGCTCTCAATATTATTTTTATCTCGTTATAGCGTGACGAAACCGCCAGGAACTTTTGGCCGCTGACAAGTGTATGCATGTGTGTTTGTAGGTCAAGTGCATAATGCAAAAAAATTTTTCGAGCGAAATTCCGTGCGCCAGACTCCGGTCGGTGCAGAAGTGCCGTATTTTGCAAACAAAATTTTCACTCGTGTATTTACCCGGCGAACATTTACACAGAGATATCGCTGTTGCAACATTCAATGTCACGTAAAACTCTCTTTCAAAGATGTTCCACGCAATCGTAAATATTTCGTGTTTATTTAACAACCACCTGGCATATTTGACTTGCATAAAGCGACACACTACATTTCACACGCGTTACGGACCAATTAATAACAATAATAACATTATCAGTAACGTAACATACTGCTTTACGTAATCTCCAGTAGCACGTCGACCCCTCTCTGTGTAAATCCGATTTAATTAAAGTCCCGCCATATTTCCTGCCGTAACAATCCCAATAATTAAAAAGAAAAAAAAAAGACACTTTGTTTCGGATTTTAACAGTAATTCACCGACCTCTTATCCACCTTCCCGATCCGTTTACTCTCGCAAACTGTAAATGTGCCACTATAACTATCGCTTTCCCTTCGATTTCGCACTACCGGGAAGCCGAAGATAACACTAAACACCGAGAGGCAGACGGAAAAAGACCCTGCCGTCGCCGCTGCCGTTCGAAAACTCGTGACGCTTCGTGCGGCGACGAGTTCGTACCCCCCACCAAGCTGGATGTTAATCGCGGAGAAACCCCTCGTGTTTCTAAGCGAATCGCACGAAAGGTAAAAAAAAATAAATTTTTACAGGTCGGTTGCGATTTTTTTTTGTTCCGCGATTAATGAAGCTCCAGTTTGTTTCGTAATTACGACTTGGATTAATAACAAAATGGATGCATACTTCGGTTGGTTCTGGAATGGATGAGATATTAATTGACACACAATAAGAAAACTAGGGGAAACTGTTTGCTTATCGTGACCGAATGATGAAGGTTCCCGAGATCGATATCTCGAAAAATTGTGCCAATCGCGGGGAGAGACCGAAGACATGGATTGAATCGTAAATTTCATGCAGAACACGATGGGGAGGGCTGTTTCCCGATCGATATCTTTGTAATTGAGCGAACGCCGGGGCGAAAATTTGCAGTTTTCGGGCTGTCGTTTCCATTTTTTCGCAATTCGTACGTTCGTTGTCTGTTAGAATGAAAAACAGTGACGATTCGACGGATATTTACTTCCGTTCGTGGAAACGGAATGTTTTTCCAGACGTGTCGGAGCGATCGGTTGGGAAATTAATAACGAAAAATCGACGTGGAAAGTGTTGAAGTGGGACAAGGGGTGCGGTGACAATCGAAAAACATTGTTCTTCAAACCCGTCTCGTCTCAACCCTGAAGTCCCATTCTGCCAAACGCAGAAACCGTCGTTTCAACAGCAGGCCTTCCTCGTACTTACGTACGTACAGAGAACAGTGTCGTTCTAAGTGTCGCACTCGTTCTTAAAAGAGTTTTTGTCGAACGCCCCCTGCGCCACTTGTACGCTGTGTTTCTACGCGAGCTCCTAGTGCGACTCGAAACTTCAGAAAGTGTATAGCGGAAGACGTGAACCGAGTTTCGAATACCTGGGTTTTCGATACTTTTTAGACGTCCGATCGTATTTTTCCCCATAGTTTTAACAAAACATGAAATACGACCGAAAAAGATCTATTTGCGAATGTTTCACAGATCAAATTCTATAGAATTATATTATTATTAAATTTGTGAAAAAAAAAGAATTCGTACATGATGATTTTATGCATGACACGAAAGTCGTTTAGAAAAAAAATAATATTTGATCGTACGAGTATCCCCCCTGCGCCTAAAGCTAGTACGAGCCTTCCCACATAAGGCACACGTATGTATGTACGTGTATATGTATGCGATTGTACATAGATCTCGACATGCAAGGAGAACGATAAGCGAGGGCGACGTTAAGGCCGCGAGGAAGGAACAACGAGGGTGAAGGAAAAAAAAATGGAATTGTCGCCTCGAACGTGCACCATGGTAGCCCTAATCCAGCTGTATCGTTGCTCGTGAGTCATAAAAGACATACACCGGCAACTTTTTTTTTGCCACCGAGTAATCCGAAATACCGACAAATCCGTTCGCTTACTATTACTCGGCTTTCAGAGAAATCCGATCGGCTTACTTCGAATCTCGTTTCCCGATCCCGAGATTCCGCGATGGAACACAAACGTCTAATTCCGTTTGTGATGGGATTTTAATCGGAGAACGTTGCGCGAGATTCGTACGTTCGATTGTGAACGTCGAAGGTGCATGTATCCGTAAATAGCTACAGGAAATAAATATATGTAGGAGTTTATGGTGGTTAATTGTAGCCACGAGGTACACCGGCTAAAAATGGAAAAGCCTTGACGGGAACGTCTACCGGTTTTCTGCGGGACACCATAAAAGTACAAACGATATGTGACCTGCATCTGGTCGACCGTGAAGCTAACTTACGTATTTACGGAATCTCGCTATGCCCGCTACATTCATAAATCTAAACTCCATATAGGATCGTCCGGGTGTCACGGTAATCGTGAATTAATCGCGGAAAATATTCACACGTATCGTATATTTGTGAAATAGAAGAAAATAGTGAAACCTCGCTCGCCGGATATTTTATCTTTCTTTTTCATACTTGGCGGAAACATCCGTAAAGTGTGAACTCTGTTTCTTTTTCCCGTCTGCATACGTGTCCCCGTACGTGTGCGGTACTTCAATCCACCATGAAAGAAAGGTAAGAGATTGTGGACCTAATGCGAAGGACCACATAAGATGACGGCGAGCGAAGTCGCACGTAACACGTGGAGTGTACTCCAATCTGAAATTTGTGTCTTCATTACACGAAAGACCCTTCAGTCTGCACTCCATTGTCTGCTTTCATCTAGCTACACGTCGCGGATATGACACAGATATAACAAAACGTATGTGTGTATACGTGGAGAAAGTACTTTCATATAAAACCCATTCCGGCCTTAACGAATATCCGCTCGGAATTTTTTCGTGAATTTTTGTTCTCGAATCTGCAGCATTAAACGCCGTTTAAAATCACGTGAATTCTGTTTAAAATCTTTTCATCTTCCGTAGGCATAGCTGTTCATTCTCGTTGCTTTAATTATCAATTACACAATGTAACGCTGATGTTTGTTCCTGATCTGTGGTATTACATTACATCGAGATACCATTGTGCTCCGATAGGTAACGAAACGAGATCAGACTCCTTTTTGTTGAAACATAAAAACCTGTGTTTCCTTTCTAGAGTTATACATGCATGAAAATGAAATTAACTAACTCCTTTGTGTATGAAAAATCTGCATTTCACCTAGCTGCGTTTATTATTATCAAAGGTAAAATATGCAAGAGTGTCTGTAATTAAAATTTCGACGGCGAGTGTTGAATATTCATACGTGTAAAAATCTAAGAGTTTCCTGATTCAGAGAAACATTCGTTACAAATCAGACTTCTTTAATAAGAAGCCCGCGAAAAAGTTAATGAATCTCATCCAGAGTGAAAAGTTGTTCAAGATGTTTTTCATTCAATTTCACCTCTCCTTAATTCTCACGTTCGAGCGGTTAATTCGAGTGCTTCTCTTCGCTCAATCGCATTTTCACTTCGATTCAATTTTTCTGCGCAGTCAGTTGGCGAGGATTTTTATAAAAAATCCCGCGCAAAAATTCCCGCATCCTTTTCCTTTCCCAACCGGGAGGAAGGAGAGCGGCACTCTTTGCGTGCGTGCGCTCTCCCGCGTACAGGAAATAGAAATCCAATACGTCTACGATAATCCCGAGACCCGAGAGAGCAGCTCGAGTGTTTCACCGCACCCTGGCAATCGAAACCTGCGCCTTACGTGTACACGATGGCCAGCTGAACCTAAGGCTGTCTGTCCCTGATTTTCCGTCTGTCGGAATTGCTCGAAATTTATTAGAACCGGATACGATTTGGTCCACGAAATCTCTGTGACGTCAGATTCGAAAGCTGACGAGTTTATAGACGTTCAAAATTTCAGCGGCCTGAAATATCTGAACCGTGACGGTTCCACGAGATGAAATTGTAACGCTCTGAAACTTTTCGGCGGCAAAATCTCGACGAAATTAATGATAACAAGATGACGGGACGACGGAGATTTCTGAAGGTTTCGCAGATAGAGTTCTAACACGAAAAACAGGAGTAATTTAATCTGTTTATCGTACTAATGGCCCGGCAATTTCAACTCCCGGTTGGAATTGTAAAAGACAGAAAGTACGTCTGTATATGTGTTGTCTACAAACCGCGACAAAAGTCGTGAATCTACTCTATTCGTCTCTTAATCTACAGGAGACTCTTCGCGAAAGAAAGAAACTCTATTCACACGTGACCCAGATCCTTTCATCTTCTCCGCTCGATTCACCTCAACCTTTTGTACACTGTTTTGGATTTGCATGAGTGAAACATTAAGTACGAGATAGAACGTACACTCTCCTGCAATTCGTCCTATTCGGTGTGTCTTTATATTAGCTCAATTTCATTCGACGATGCTCGAAACTGCACATTTTCTCCGAGAATGGTGAAAAGAGTAAAGTAATTTGTTTTCCCGGAGGATATCCTGAAAATGAAATATGATACTTTGAATGGTTACGCTGCAATTTGGAACGCCATTGATATTGTTGCGGTACTATAAGTGTGATTTATATGAGGTAATTATTTATGAGCGTATCAAAGAGAAGAGAAGATTACACTTCACATTCAAGAGCTCGTCAGAACAGATTGGCTGGCTTATTATCATAGCGGTGGTAATTAGCAATTTAAATAAACAAAGGGGGAAAGGAAATAATGCGCGCGTGCATTACTCGCGAAACTCGAAATTAATGAACGATTCATTACGGTGCTCGTTTCACCAAACAGACGTCTGGCGAAAGAAAGATACGAAATTAACTCGTGACCTAGATGATCATTTTCTTCTTTTGATGTTTTCATTTAGGCTTGCATACCTATCCTCTTTCATCTTAAAATTATATGTATCATATAACGTTTCATCGTTCATCGATCGTGGTAAAAATCTACTCAACGTTCAGTCACGAAAAAAGAGAGACGAATAGACTTTCGTAAGGTAAATGAATATTGAACAAACAGTCTATACATAAATTAAAATAAATTGTCGTCGGTTATGAAGCGAAGTTTCGTACCGCGATGAACTGAAAACAATCGTTTTAGCGGACGTTATTAAAATTTTCCCAATTACTTTTCCGTAATCAAATTTGATGAGAACCCAGAGAAAGTTTTTCTATTTAAAGATAATAGATCAGATCGTCGATTCCGCTTATTCACCTCGACGTACACCTTGCTTTCACACTTTTTACTCCCATCAGATAATCAGTTATACGCGTAAGAGCAATAATAATGTTAAATACATCGTTAACCGAATCCCCCGTACACACTTGCATTTCAAATCAGTTGAAACGTTTCTCATACACACACACATACACACCCACCTACACGTATGCATACATGTAACGAGGAGCCTGTTCATTATCGTCGCAGTCTTAATTAGGAATCTTACTTTCTCAGCGTGACAGACGATGGCACGCTCCGGAAACTTGAAATTCGAGGTAAACTCATAGAAGAAAACGCAGTTCTCTATGATAATAGCCGGGGAATGGAGGCGTAGCGGGTCCGGCAGAGCGCGTCTGCATTGCTCCGTGGTCCATGACTGGAACCAGTCCGGATTGTAAGAAGAAACAGGTAGGTTACGTTAACTGGACGTGCCACTCGAAAGAGGATCTCGAACCTTTTTTTTCCGCGGCCCGAGAAACGAAGGGAGAAAAACGATGAACTCTCGCCGTCCGATTGGATGCGACTGATATCAAAACCTCTTGCTATATTTTTCTACAAAGACACGTTTTGACAAATATTGAACCAATTTGGTGATCGTGAATATGAATTTTCATTCCCAGCCGTAGAAAGTTCATTAACCTACGAGGAAAATCTCCGATATCTGTGGGATTATATTGCTACCGTAATAAAGTGATAAATTAATCTGAATCGATTACCGTAGAAGGATGACAGTTCTCGCTGAAATGTACGATATTCGGAAGAAAGTTTTGCAACGTGGTATTACGGTGGTACGCTATTTTTTGTCGCAAGTCGAGTTGGCAAAATGCCGGATAATTACGAACCGAGGGGTTTTCAATTACGGGTCGTTGACCTGTCCATCCGGGAATGTCGCATTGGCGAAAATTAAATCATTTCTCGTACGTTAAGATCGATCTGACAGTTTGCGCGAGACTTGTGTGCAAACGGCGGCCACAGTGCAGTCGAGTGCATCGTTTTATGACCGCTTTATACCGAAATCATGTTCTAAGAATATAACTGCCCCCCCCCCCCCCCTCGGCATTGCCCTTTTTCACGTCTTACATGGAATTTATTAATCTCCGTGCTATTTCATAATTACGGATCTCGCAATAAAATCGGCCCTTCAACGTGACGGTAATTGATTGTAAATTCAGCGTCTTAACTATTAGCAATGGCGATTGTTATTTAAATTTAACAAGCCCCTGTCATGAATGCCGATGCATCACTGTCGCGGTTTCATCTTCCCGACTGTGAAGCACGAAATTTATGAATGCAGCTGGGTATTTCTGTGGCGCGTCACTGAACGCTCTTCCGTCTACTTCTGACGTCTCACTGAATTTTATTGTTGTTGCTTTTTTACGGAGAATTCCATCTAGTCTCGTTTGCGTTGCATAATCGTCTGCATTTGTTGACTCTGTTTTTAGAACTTCAAAGAAATACACTGGCAAACGTGAAACAAAGATACGGGAGCTTTCGGGCAGAAAACTATATTCGTCGGTCGCTTTAAAATTTAAAATTAGACACCTTAAACGTGTACAGCACCTTATACTTTTCTATTTTGCTTTCCTTTAATTTTCTATACCGTTACGTTTCGCTTCGAAGAATAACGTCCAAACGATGCTTTGAAGTATTGTTTCAATAGCAGGTATGTCGGTGAAAGATAATCCTGTGGTACCCCGAATGGCTTTATAAATTAGTAACACCTAACCAGAAACTGTTCCAACATCAAGGAAGTCCCTACAGGTAATAAATGAGTAGAGATTTACGAGTGAAAACAATAAAAGCTACACGAATTTCCGAATATGTATAGTACTAAAGATGTCTAGTAACCCAAATACAAATATTCTGCAACATGAAAAATCATGGTAAACGATACACAATCATCGCAGAAATATACATCCACTTATGCACATCCTAATATTAATATACTTTCTAAAAAAATCATATTAAACAACTTCCTGGATTATCGGCACATCTTCTAAAACGAATAAAACAAGTTTAACGTTCACAGTCTAGCACCAAATTTCTAATAATAAACCAGATGTCTATCGCACACAAACAAACGAGAAAATAATTACCTTACAGGTGTCCGCCAGAACCACGAGGACCCCAGGAGTCAGCGACCCGCAATCCACCGGAGTCACCTTCGATCCGTGCAGAACGAATAACAATATCACACTTTGATACACACGCTATCGGCAGCAAAACACTGTGTCTTTTGTCTCCCGCTGCACAAGGACGTGGATGTAAACCCGGGAGGGACGAGGAGAGAACCGCCTCGCGCCGCAGCCGTCCGAAAACTCATGGCGTGCGCTAGATGCAGCCGTCACACGGCGCTTCCCCTACTCTGAGCGTTAATCGTGGCCGGAGAAACCCCCCCGTGTCATTCCGGGCTCTGTACGCTTGCAACGGCTTGTGTACGGCTCTTCGGATAGATGGTGAACTGGTAAACGTGAGCTCCATGATTTTACACGATCTAAAACGTGGAGAATTAGGTGATATAAATAACAATTTCAACGGGTTAATGTTATAATGTTAAGAAATATGGAGGATTAAATATTTTCATGTAGAATGTAATACATAGTAGGAACTTTCTACCGAAACGAAGAGAAAATTTCGCGGAATATGTTCCGCGAGTGTTTTCTATGCTTTTATACAGAACTGAATATAGGCATTACAGTATCTCCAGCTGCAATTACTTCAGTGTTCGCTGTGTATATAGGATGTATGTATGCAGATATGTATACGAATAAATCCAATCTAAAACGGGAGTAGTATCTTCTTTCCTTTTTCTCACCCGGAATCAGGTTTATTTTAATGATACATCAGTTCAGCAGAACGACTCCTGAGGTGACGTACAATTTTGCGTGCATGCTCCGTCACGCTTGGTTTCCCGTCGCAATAAGGGGAACCTTTTATATTGCTTTCTCTCCGTCTCTCCTACGGACACCCCCTTTTCCCTTGAATGTATGTTGCCTCATAGCATACTTCCATACATTAGTAACGTGATAGACGACGGGACCCGAAGAGGACTGTAGGCGGAACCTAAGGGCGCCTCACGCAAAGACTGCAATATACATGCACGCTTTCGTTTGCATTCGTACAGCCTTCTCAGACTGATAGGAATTAAATATGCGATGGACACAATGCGCATACAAACGAGCCGAAAATCACCGGTCGCGGAATTTCGTGCATTTTCTACGACTTGCATATCGTACTTAGATATTTTAAAAATATCTTTTATATAGAATAAAATATATCGATAATTATTAAAAAGAAAATATTTAAAAAATGAGATGAATATTTGTATATGTGTATGTTTAGACGATTTTTTACTAAGGATAACTGAAAAAAACTCTTTCCGGTCTTACAGATCACGTGACACACGTGGAGGAAATTAATTAATATTCTTTCAAGACAATACGTACATACGTCTAGTAGTACAAGGTGAAAGACGTGACGAACATTTTTGTGAACATTGTAATTGCGCAAGACATCCTGCTAAGATCACATTACGAGTTGATAATTAGCTACTCGCGTCGATATTGAATATTAATAATTTTATAGCGCGGGAATTTATTTCCTTTTTCGGCATACGATTGTGACATGAAATTCGTGAATAATGTCTTGCACGGATATGAGACAGACAGTCCTTAACAATGTTCTATTTATGTTCCCGGGACTTGTCATCTTATTGTTAGGACAACAACCTATTAACGACATTGCTTTCTTAGATGAATTAATCACACGAAATTATGCGACATGTTTGGTTATACAGTGGAAACTCCCTTATAATTTCCCTTCGCGGTTTTTGAAGTTATTCCGTCGGTTAGATCTTATCAAAATTACAAAATGCAACAAACTTTTAATTGACGCAATCATAAAATAGGTTAGTTTCAAAGTAGTTGCAGAAATTGAAGTAACGTTTATTTCATTAAAAGAAAGCAATATACATCAGATTAACGCAATAATTTGTAGAGTCAATTCTATAATTACCTGAGAAACCAAATGTGCGAAACTGGTTTGGCCATCATTTGCAACAACCTGCGTTTACCGGTTCCGAACAGAAGAAACAACGTATGAATCTAGTTTTAAATCGGACGTGGCAGCAGCTAGTTCCGTTGTAGCGGCGCCGCCAGTTGTATTACGACGAGTAATATCCGGCCACGTTAAAATAGCTTGTTTGGAGTAAATTTTGGCCGGGTCCTAAAAACGAGCAAGTTGGGATACGTAATTTAGGGTGTTTTCCCTATAAATGCCTGTTGGATAGAGTATAAATCCCCGGGGAACAAACACAACGACAAAGAATGGACTACTGGTCGACTTCTTTGCTACTCGTCACGTTATACGGTACAATATTACTAGCCGGAGGTGTCGAGTTAACCTTCGAATTGATGGATAATGCGAAGCAATGCTTCTATCAGGATCTTCAGCACAACA
The DNA here is from genome assembly GCA_917499265.3 of Mimumesa dahlbomi. Classification (NCBI taxonomy): domain Eukaryota; kingdom Metazoa; phylum Arthropoda; class Insecta; order Hymenoptera; family Crabronidae; genus Mimumesa; species Mimumesa dahlbomi. The sequence continues at coordinate 1,491,683 of OU824113.1, read as the reverse complement.
AAACGGCGATGTTTGAGTTTCAAGTACGTAATCAATACAACTTATTCGACCGCCTTGGGATACGACGTATTAGTACGCTCGATCTACATTGATATATGAATATCAGTAATAAAACTGGGAAATTTTTAGTTCAATGTCATAGCTATCTCTATTAATTACGCACGGTATAATTTACACTGGCACCGCGACTTCTGTTTACTTGTTACTTTACTTTATGTTTTGTTATATCATTCACACGGTATAATGTCTGTCACGTTTCTTTCAATTAGAATTATTTTTCCAGGTCGTCACAGGTGGACAGTACGACGTAGATGTAGTGCTTACAGGTCCAAACAAGGACGTTATTTATTCACAAACAAGAGCACAATTTGATAACGTCGAGTTTATACCCAATGTGAGTGGACCACACAAAGCTTGTTTTAGCAATGAGTTTTCCACGTTCTCTCACAAAATTGTGTATATGGACTTCCAAGTGGGTGATCAACAACCCCTACCTGGTTTTGAGGAACATGTGACTGTCATGACTCAGGTAATATAGTATTATTGAATGTAACAATAAGATATAGCTGCAATAAACATGTTTACTGTAAATATCATTTTTCCAGATGGAGTCCTCCGCACAAGAAGTACATAAAAATCTTAATAGCATTTTAGATTATCAGACCCATCATCGGTTACGTGAAGCACAAGGTCGCAAGCGTGCAGAAGAACTGAATGAACGAGTACTTTTGTGGTCTATTATGGAGACAATTGTAATTTTGGTCACTTTTGTGGGGCAAGTGTTTGTTCTTAAAACCTTCTTCACAGAAAGGAAAGCTTAACGGAAACGTTAGTTCAGTCGCGAATAAATAAAAACCTTTTCTTTGTTCGCAATTAAATTACGCATCCGTCTGAATCGATTCTTCAAGACGCGATACAGAGTCGTATTTATCGTCGTACAACCAATGGTCACGGTGCCATGATAACACTGGCCAGTTGTCTTTCTCACGTCCAAACGCAACGTTTCTCTGGACATGAAAGTGTGACTGTGAGCAGACGAGAATATATTAGAACGAGGAGACATAAAAATATTTCCTCACGTATGCGAGCGTTGTGTATATGAGCGTTCTTGTGTGTATCATTTGGGTATTACGCTATAAAATAGGACATTTGAACATGGGTGCAGTTTCAGCTACAATCAATAATAAGGGGACAGTGAGATCAACTGAGACTCCTATGTTTCTCCTTACTAGGAAACTCTTAAGTTATAATCATATTTTGGCATCGATTACGAAAACAATCGCTGACATAGAAAACGTTTTTCTTACTGTGAATGTGTAACATAATAAATTAAACTATTTGCGTGTATGTCCTTGGTTTATTCTTATTACCAGTTTTATTCCTTTACATTTTACAGCAACGGCTGATAAATGAATGACCTATATCTTCGAAAAAAACAAAGATATTAAAGCAATAAATTATAACAATTATTTATGCGAAAATCAATTGCGCCGCGTGGCAGGTGACGTATTCGTACGCATATGGATTCAAGTCGATTTAAATCCCGCCGTCACGGAAATACGTGTCTCTAAGACAGCCGGGGATACAGCGTAAACTTTACTGTCACGTTAACACGCCGCGAAGTTACCCATAAGTAGCGACAGCTGTTATAACCAGTTATAACCTAGTGCGAGGACAGAAAATACAAGATATTTTTATAATAAATAATTTTCTTCGATATGGAGGTAAATCTCTAAAATTGACGTCTATAAAAATACGTGTTAAATTGTTGACAGTTTGCTTTATAGAATTTATACAAGAATTAATTAATTACCGGAAGGCGGTCTAAATGTTTACTGTAGATTCAAAACTATTTATTTATGTTAAAATCTGTTAGAATCATTTATACTTTGAGCTAACATCTGGTAATAAATGATTCGAGTAAACATTGCTTAGCGTGATGTATTTCAATTAATTTCTTATTACTTACTTAATTGATGTTCATTAATTCTATGCGAAAGTCTGTTAATATTGTATTTTATTCAGGAACAAAATATTCCTATTGATATCAATACGGGCAAACTATTGGAGTGGTTGATTAATAGAAGACACTGTCAAAAGGATTGGCACACAAAGGTTTTACCAATCAGAGAAAAAATTAGCAATGCAATACAAGATATGCCTGCCCATGACGGTATTGCAAAATTGTTATCTGGCACACGTAAGTCACATTATTTTACACATATATTAATCTATGGATTTTCTTATTTATATATAATAATTGTGTTACAGATATAAACTATTTCCATTGCTTGAAGATCGTAGATATCTTAAAGGAAACAGAAGCCGATACAAAGAATGTGTTTGGCCGCTATGGGTCACAAAGAATGAAAGATTGGCAGGAGATAATGCGCATGTATGAGAAGGATAATATTTATCTTGCAGAAGTTGCACAGATGCTTATAAGAAACGTTAACTATGAAGTACCAAGTACTAAGAAACAGATTCAGAAATTAGAGCAGATGCAAGTTGTATGTATTGAAGCACACTAGACACACAGTTTTTCACTGTTTACTTCATGTTGTAAGTAATGTAAATGTATTAACAGGACTTGGAGAAAAAAGAAGTTGACTACAAAAAGTCTGAAAATACCGCCAGGTCAGAGTCCAATTTACTTTGTAAACAGTTAGGGATTTCTGGTCAGCAAATCAAGCAGGAGTTGGCAGAGAAAGTAACAGAACTGCCAGCAATTTATGAAAAGATTGCCAAAAAAGCAAAATCTGTAGAAAAAGCTGTACAGTTTTATAGTGCCTTTGTTGACTACACTCTTGGCAGACAGCATGATGGTGGTTGCGTTCCAATGGTGAAATATGTCATTGGTATGACAAAACTATCTCAGAGATTCACATTTCATATAAGATTAGAATTATGGAATTAAATATTATAAATTTGCAGAAAAGGGAAACACAACCACATATGAATGGATCTATGGGGAACCACCACTGTCAGTTGTTGAGCCACCTTTAAATATAACTGCTGACGATGACGACTGTGGACCAAGGAGAGACGAAAATGCCGAAAGCGGTGTACGTAAACTTAGAAATCTAATGCAAAATACGTTTTTCAAACATGACTCTATAAATGAGACAAAATTAACACAGGGCATTGACTTTGGTGACATTGACTTAAATGAAGGTGTAAACATGGGTGATGATGTAAATTTGGATGCCGGAGGTGAAATCGACTGGGGCATTGGAGGTGTGGAAGAAATCGTAGATGGAAGTATAGACTATAATATATCTTTAGAGGAATCTGGTATCGTTGTTGAAGCAGATGGCCATGAAGGCGGAGTTGCGAGTGGAAATGAAGCGTATACGATACTTGATAATCCAGCTACGAGATGCGAGTTTACTAATCAGTTGTTCGAGGTATAATGATAGAGCTGCGGAATAATTATTAACTGATTTTTTAATTGAACTTTTGTTTTCCCGCAGCTCGAAGCATTTCTTAAACTTCGTTTGTACGAGTTCAAGAGCGACGGGGATAATTCGAATCTTTTAAGTTTAAGTCAAATGCAGGACGCGTCCCCAATTTTACAGCTCTCATCGCTAGAAAGTACTCAAAACATTTTAGATGATGTTCAGGTTGTTTTATCAGAAATTCTGGACAGCAAAGTTCAACACTTGCACAACATCAAACATTCTCCAAGGTAATCGAGAGATATATTATTTTGGTGCGTTTTGAGGGCACTATAAAAGATTTATTTTATTACAGATACGTGGATGTTTTGGCTTCCTCCCTGAAACAAAAGTTTCTTTTAATCGAGAAAATGATAGCTATGCAAAAGGCCGTACAACAGAAAAGACACGATACGGCGGAACAGGCCAGTGGCCTCCGATCTATTTTACAAATTATTATTCAAAGGACAAAAGAGTTACAAACGGAGGTACTTTGCGATATGTTTAAAAGTTTTTACTAGAATGTCAACAGATGATTACTAAATGTGTTTTTCTTATCCACAGATACAACAAGATATTTCAAAGAAATATAAAAACAGAATAGTTCGCCTAACGGGAGGGATAAATCAATTGTAAATAGCAAAGAGAAATGGGCTGTGGGGGGAGGGGGGTCTTCAATGTACATAAGATTTTATTTTAGGATAATATGAACGAATGGTTTTGTGTAAAGAGTATTACGCATTGTTTTTTATATTTCAATGGACACATGTTTTCTTAATGACATATTAAAAGACGCAATAAAATACACACGTTGTTTTCAATATATGCCGTTCATATCCTTTGATCCTGTAACCGTGAAATTTATGTTCTACTATCTTTGGCATACGATATTACCTGTCCTTAAATTAATGTTCTGATTCAATATTTTATTCACTAGTTTGCAATGCTATTTGTTACATAATCATAAAGAGATTTTGTACGAGTCTCCACGGAGACGAAGTGCACACAGCTTTTGTCGTCGGACACGGATAGCGACGCAAACATTCCGCTAGCGAACGATCACATTCGCATAAGCGTTGCGCGCATGACCCAGATCCTCCCCAGTTTCCGTGTTCAACGGCTACAATACGAGAAAAATGATTTCCAAATAAGTCACCTTGCGAAATCACCTGTAATACGATGAAAAAATTCCAAAAAAAAACATACCGCATACGGGTTTGTACCCATGATAGCATCTCCAATAATATGGTACGAAATACTCTGAGAACATGGGACAGTCTGTAGCGTCGTAACACCAGTCATGCATTTTACAGCACCTATAAAAAGTGACGTTTTATTCCCTTCAGTTTTGTCTCATTGTAAAACAGAGGCTTCTCAATAACTAATTACGTATAAATTATTTCCCTTGGTTTGCCTTCTCTTCAGAGACACTTTTATAGCTGACTTTAATTAATATTACCTGGCGTATTATTTTTAGACGCACGCGTTACAAACGATGCGCCGTTTCGCAACGAATAAGCAACAATTACAACTTGTTTTGCGTTAAATCGCACGGAAGGAATTTAATATTAGACGTCGCTGAAAAACCTACCGATCGATTCCATCTATTACGTATCCCGATCCCAGAAAGCCGCAGTAGCATCCGTATCCCTTGTAAGCCAACGGATTACATCCAGTTGCGCACACCACCATATTATAGAGATGAACTACGCTCCTCTTCAGCCTTCTATGTGCTACACCTTTTTCTTCGTAGGTTCTAAAAAGAATACCTATTTTTCATTCCGGATATAGAAGGTTAAAGTTAAATTACTTATGGTACATTAAAATGACGCGGACAAGCGTAATATCAGTAATTACGGTGCAAGAATGAAGTGTAGATATTAACACTCACGGTAGCTCATTACTTCGCGTATCATTATAGGTAGAATTCACCGAAGGTACTGCATCTACGTAAATGTTCTCTTCTTGTTGTTTTGTTGATTGCAAACCCCATGGATCTCCGCTACGTCCCATGTACAGATTTTCCTGCCACTCGTCTTTTATGTAACCCGAATGTGGTTCATCCTGGTGTACCTTGTACATTCGCCCGTTTCTAATTAACCGCTGTGTATCCGAAGTATCGCTGGCTGCATTGAAAATGTAATTGTCAGAGATGATTTTAATAAACTTCATTTCATATTGAAGAAATTCTCTTTTATGCTTTTAGTTCATTAAAATTCCTAAGCTTATTAGTATAGCGGTTCGATTCTCTTTTTATCTATTCTGTATTCGAATAACAGTAGAAACCATGTAGATCTCAATTGCATCTGAAATACTAATTTTTTATAACATCGATCTAGAGATGTTGTCTGAACGATTCTAATTGCTCCTAATGCAGAACGTTTTACTGATTCCACGATTCGCTTTCTACCTCTTTGCATGTTTTTTCCGTCCAATCTTTTCCCTTGCAAGTTTCAGATTTATACCTTACGTGAATCGTGCGGAGCGTAATAATTCCATTAAAAGCACGTTTTATCGCGGAGAAGAAAACTAGAGCTAGATTTATATCGAATCTACGGGCGTTGCACGACGAAAAAGGAAAGTGCAAATTCGAGAAAGAAAGTATCGATGCGGTGGAAATAAAGATTTAGCGTTCTTTCTGCCAACTGAACGTTCTGCACGCGCGGCTTTTTTCTCCGTCACGACAGCGCGACCGCGAAATTGTTATTCTCCGTTCGGTCGGTTCGCCAACGAATTTAACTACGCTTGAAAACGCGCCTCTGTTCCCGCTTTTCCGTTTGTTCGTTCGTTCTTTTCGTTTCACGGTGGCCGCACATGATCTGGAAAAGTGAGACACACTTCCGCCAGCGCACGGTAAAACGGTATAATCATGACACTAATGGAAGCTTATTGGTCACCGACGTTGCTAACTTCGCCGATTTCCTGTCAACGGAAAACAATTACGTTACCCGAAGAGAACTGTTAAAACGCCCCATGAGAATTCTTTAAAATATCTGCGGTGACTATAATAGAGGATTTAGTGGTTTCGATCGTCAATGATTAAAGAATTGTGCAATCCGAATGCGTAAGAAGTTTCGTATCGACTATTGTAATTTAGTAGAAAAAAAAACAGCAGCTGCGTTGCATAATATTTGTTTACTTTCTTCATTGTTAAACTCGCGGAATGTCAACGTTTATAATAATGAAACTAACAAGTGATTAGTGTCTTTCGCATAATACTCTCAAGGTATCGAGATCTCTACTCCCGTTTAATTAGGCTCGAGTTACATGCCTTCGAGCCGTATCAATCCGCAAAGATCAACCTGACCTGAATTTCAACCTAATTAGCGGCATTTAGACTCGATGCACCGTAGCGATTTACATTTGAACAATAAAATTGCACCGTACAAAGTTTTCACAGTTATTACACTGTATCCGTTTTCGTACATTTTCATCGACTTCGAGTTACCTCTAAAAACAATGATAATAACAATGATTCAAACACCATAACTAACAATCTTACCACGAGTCTCGCAGCGCGGCAGAATGGCAAACACAGCGAGTGACACGAAGAATAAAACGTCTCTTTTAAATCGCCTGTCTATCACTTGCGACTGTCCAGAACCACGTGGAAATAACGTGACGCAGATTCTTTTGCGACACATCGAGTAAGCTTTTCACCGTTCACGCTAACAAATGTTAATAAACCCTCTGTCAGCTAAGAATCGTTCTCGGTTCATCCGCTATCAAAGGATTCACGAGTCCCATTGAAAATTTCCGTTCCACTTGCCGGTGCATCATTCGCACGTTTGAAATTCTATTCGAACATCCGACACACCGTGAATTATTCCGGATATGCGAGTAATTACTAATCGAACGTATATATCCGTCCGATCACAATGGATTCCCGCGGAAAAACTCGTCCGAGTTTATTATTTTCACCGTGGCGAAGGTAACGACGCACTGACAGCTTTTTTCAGAGATTGCTTCATCCTTTCTTCCAGCGTGCACATTTGCCACCGATTCGCCGGACGTTCCTCCATTCGACTCGTTTTCTCTAGGAGCGTCGACTGATCCTATTCATCCTCGGTCGACGGAACGCGATGCTCTGCTCCGGGAAACCTACTGTTACACTTTCGGCGGCTTCCTCGAAGGAGGGAAGGATCCGAGACTTGCTCACCTCCAATGCCACCTCCTGCGGCACCGGGTTTTTTTGCTCGTGATTTCGATGCTATCTGATGTGTTTAACCCGATTAGATTCCTGATTTGGATTGTCGCGGATGATTCTCTGAAACGGGGCACCTAACAGCGTTAGAAATTTGAAAAGTTTTTAGATAATAAATCAGAATTAGGGGCCTCGTTAAATCGCGTGATATTGAGGGTTGTCACATTTCCCGCGTTGAATTGAACGTTAAAATTATTCGTTTGGTTATAGAAAGATGGACCGTGAAGGATTCTTTGGTACTAATTATAGTTACATGGGGAAAAAAGCTTTTTTCTATGAATTCTAGAGTCGGACTAATTATCATTCCAATTATTCGACTGTCCGTGTAAGATGAGATTCGAGCGTAGATAAAAGGCCTAATTTTTTATGGGATCTCTCTCTTCTCCGGAGACTAAGTTCAAAGGGTAAAGGGCAGATGTGAAAAACGGTGTTGGGGCATAACGGAAGATGTACATGATGTATGATAAATCCTTTCACGATGTTGTACGGAGTCGGTGAAGCTGATTTAAACAAACTTGGATTTTCCATTCATTACATTCCGTTGAATCGTTCCTCAAGAAAGTATCTGTGATTCGTTTGAATTACACGTGCGCTCTAATAAAAAACACGGTGCTGCGTATTTACGAGTGAAGTGATCAGAGTTGTTGAAAAGCCGAGGAAAAACCGTGAGAAAGAAGAAGCTTAAACTTCTATAATTACGATAGAAGAACGTCCAGTTATCACGTTGAGAAACAAACAGCCCAACTCCAACATTTTCCACAGGTATTTACACATCCAATTATCCTGTATTAACATGTTTTACTACACGTTAAGACAGTTATTCTAGAATTGCATTTTACCGGCAACAGGGCTGATTATCTCGTAACGTGTAACGCGTTAAGTCACACGGAATCGCATTTCGAAGTAGCGTGAAATAAAAAGCGAACACGAAGACAGTGAAAAGTGTGACATAATTCCCATCCGGAATCCGAATATCGGTTATGCTCCGGTGACCGTGTGAATCGCGGATGAAAATTCATCGATTGGCCGACTGGCCGATACAGCTTGCAATAGGAAAGTAAGCGAGCTGCGTTTCTGGCGAGTTTACAGTGAATGGAGACGACGGTCAGCATCTAGCGGTACTTGCTAATGTTTGTGCGCGGCACGAGCAACAGATGTTTGATACAAAGACAAGGATTTCAAGTGGCGAAATAACAAGGTTACACTTTGCGCGATCCGGAGATATCAAGTACAATGACGACAATTAGATTACATTTTTTTCTGCGTGAGATATTTTTTTTCTGCGTTAGAACGACTACGAGAAAAAAAAACAGGAAGCCGATGATATCTTGAGATTATGAATTAGACAGTTTCACAGATTCGTCTTTGTATTGCTTCACAGGTCTAACGGGAGATTAGTAGGTTAAATATCAACTGTAACTAATTTTTCCGACCCTCTGTAATTGAGACTTAGAGCGGATAACTGCAGTGATAATTGTTCGTAGATAACGTCGAGTGGTGGTGACACGAGAGCTGTTTTAAAGATTGCAAAATCAAGAGACAACATACCTTGTGAAAACGATACCCGTAGGACAATGGTTTGTCAAAGAATGAACGGTGGAAATGGTTTCACTTCCATTAAATAACGTTAACACGAAGCGTTTCCTGAATTGCAACATCACATTTAGAATCGACAGAACTCGGGAGAAAAGTATTCTACCAAAATTTCTAATGTCTATGGGAGTTTATAGCGAATCGGTCGTTTATGGTTACACAATTGGCTATTTCGCAGTTCCATCAAATCTTCCGCTAACAACGCCAAAGCCCATCAACGAACGCAATCTAAAATTATTTCGGTTTCCCTCTACAGTTTGAATTTCATTAATTATAGACAATCTAGTAATACCGTTTAGAATAAAGGATCGTCGGACGATAGAATAGACCCGTTGGAACAACGAATATGCATATTCATGGGCTTTGAATTTCGCGTACTTCTTCCCGAATTTCGCCGGGCCGTAATCATTTCCGCGGAACGAACATTTTCGGCCGTTTAAGTATGTAAATTGGGCCTTGGTCAGCAAAGTAGACCATCTGCGCAACCGAGTGTATCGTAGTGTAATTTTACGGGGCATATCGAGGCTCTCAACACTCTGTTCCACGCGTACAACGTCAAAGCAACTGTACCATCTAATAAAAGTGGAATCTAACATTCCGTTTGTGCAGATTACATACTTTCTCCGTTATTTCTATCGATTGCAACTCAGCATGGTTAAACGGTCGTAGAAAAACTTTTGGTACATTTAAAAATACAATAATCAAGGAACAATTAAAACATGCGCTATACGATTGTGAAAGTAGGATCGTAGTTTAGAGGGTTGATTAGATTTAGTTTGTATATTCGAGGGTACAGCATCTATGTAAATTGATCGTTGCCACCATAACCGCTTTCAGTTTTCAATTAAGGCTCATTATGTAAACTTTCGTTCTTTTTAAACGCTTTCTTATTCCTCTGTCCGTTGGGAGAGATTCTTTTCACCCGGTTGTTATGGATGTTCCTAGAAAATCTCCGAGAAGCAGTGATATAGCAATGAACTTCCATGGTATGTGTTAAATACAGGACGGAATTTTCTGCGAATAAATATCAAACGCGGAATGTAAAATCGACAGTGATTTTGCGAGAAAGTTATTTTCAAGCTTCTCGGTTATCTGTGGATTTTACTGAAGTAAACTTTTACCTGCGGTAGTAGCACCATCTTAATAATTTCCTAAGAAAAGAACTTACAGTCTCCAGCGTCTAATATTTTATACGGCTATGGAACTAAGAATAATTTAGAGGATACAGTAAATAAAGCGTAAACTGTATGCCCACCGGAAGTATCGAAGGAAAGCTAAATCTGAAATTTATACAAATATGAAAACTTGCGATGTTTCTCCAATAGTAAGATTTTTTCTGGAAATTACAATAGAGTTTATGGTAATCATGATGTGCATTTTTTACGACGATAATTTCATGTATCACGAACATCGGTTGTGCGTAAAACTATCTAACAATACGTGTTTTTAAGTGGGATCTCATGATTGTTCCGCGTGTTTGTCGAAGTATTTTCACTGTCACCATACAACGCCGCTTAATTCGCGATTCCACACAGACGCTATTGTCGAGTTCGGAAATAATAGACGAGGGAAATTATGTTAATCGATTCATTCACTCTGGTCCGACGCAATGAGAAAGGGTTGCCAGGGAAAAACGTGAAAGTGAAGTATCTATTCATGGGAGTAATACGATTCTTCCCGTCAAACCTCTAAATAAACTTTCCTCATTTGTCCAATTGGATTTCGTAACGCGTTCTTTTACGACCATGTAAAACTTAGAACAATATTTACATTCATTTTGGTGCAGTATTTTAACAAGTCAGTACAATTACGCTGCTTTCTGTTTTAGAAGTATTTGCCCTTAAAATTTGAGGAGTTTATAGTAGTGTGGTTACGGGTACTTATTTGTTTTACTGATTGGAGTAGCTTTCTTCGTTGAACAATAAGACAACGTGGACCGTCATTTAAATAATTCTCAAGATACTGATTTGAGATTTTCGTTAATATATGTGTTTCGTGAGAAACGTTGTGTGAAAATTATGCCGTGTGTTTTGTGGAAGTGATTTATTACTGTGTGAAATCGTTAACGAACTGTATAAAACTGATTGTCTGCGCTTCACTTCGTGTCTGCAGGAATTTTTACCATTTTCATGTCACTCTCCACTTTACCGGTTTGACAGTTTATCGACTTCACACAGGATTCCTATTTCTCATCTGTGGCTCATCTCTCGTCTGTGCAGATGCCATTTTATCCGATAAAGATTCCTGTAATTTATAAAAATGGAGAATATAAAATAATTTGTTCTTACAATTACAACTTAAAAGAAAAACGAATGTGAGCGACAAGAATATTTGATTTGAAAGCAAGAACTTTTACAAGATAGTTCACTAACATTACCGGCAGAGAATCTACAATACCGATACGATGATTCTCGGCTGGAAATAAAAGGGGGCGAAACAGTCCTGGAAATTGATCTAGAACGATTTTGAAAATTCTGAATAATCTATCTTATTATTCTAATACCACGATTTGTATTCTTAATTGTTGGTGCAGTTATCAAAGATCCTGTGAAAATGAATAACATAAATCATTCTGATCAGATTAACATTCTTTACGAAGAGGAAGTGAAGTAGCCTAAAACCTTTTCTGAGTAGTGTGCTATACGACAAAAAAAGATATATCGACATTGATTTATTAGTTTCTAAGTAGTACGGTAAGAAACAGGCCGGGCACTTTGTTTTATATGTATGTGTGGAGGAGAAAACAGTAAGAGAAGAAGACGATTGCGGGAAGAATTCGATACAAATGATTCCTCGGGGTACGTAACCTAAATTACTTAATTGACTCTTTTACAACATGCTATCGTTATGGTGGTCAGTTTAACTGATGATTCAGTAGCGTGCCAAAAGCCATCTCTGTGCATTGTTACATGTACGTGATAGTATATAATACGTCATTACGTTTAATACACTTAAACATGGAGATCAAACATGTCAGACTGAAATAATAATCATAGAATTGTTGATACGCCATCTGTACGATAAAAATATTACTTTTAGATTACTGGAATTATTGGCTCGATTCACCCCGTTGTAAGTGAAACAAACTGTTTGAAAGTTTTATACGACGATGGATCTTACAATTAGTGTTACCATTGATTTTAGATCACTGCAATCGAGTTCATCGTACGGTATTGTATTCTCGAGAAGCATTCACATCTTGATATTACAATTTCCATAGTCATAATTACTCGACTAATAATGTTTTATTAATTTGTAGAACATGGACGTTTTCCGCGTTATGGAAAGAAACGAGTTCGCGTATCACGTAGAGGTGGTACGCGAGAAAAATTTAGTGTTTAAAAGGGTCGAGCAGGATGCTGCATTGTGCACGGCCGATTTTTCATTTCGCTCAAGGAAAAAAATTCACCGCGGCCGTCCCTTCCTGTCGCGCGAAAGCAATATCGTTTTATTTGCGTACGTGCCCGTGACACGTTTCACATATATATAAGCACCGCGGTTGTATACACGGGAGGAAGAGAGTAGAGACGTCGGGAACGTGCGTGTTTCCACGCGCAGTTATACAGAAGGCACGGTGTACTATTATACAGACAATACGTAATTACCGGGAATGTCGATCGATATGACGCAGCTACGTAAACTGACCAATGATGACTGTTGACCGATAACAATCGTTCCGACACGCGGAACGTACTATTTAAAACGACTTTAAAAACAGCGCGACACTATTTGCGGCCGTGTCGTTTCCCGACTCCCCTGTTTTTAATTTCTGTATATCACGCCAGGCAATTTTGAACCGTGTAACTGGCGTACACAACGCGCGTATAATGTCTCTACAATGGTCGAATATTGGCAAAAATAAAAGAAAAACAGGGTGTTCGATATTTCGACGAAGCGTTAATGGACGAGAATAGTAATCCGTGATCGTGCTCGACATATGTTTCTATTTAATTCAGATATACTTTTCACGATAGGATATTGGAGAAATGTTATGGGGTCAATTTTTTTTATTTCCATTCGTGTCGAAGAGTATTAACGTGATAAGAAAAATGTTAACGAGCCCCTGTTAGAAACTGTTTATCGATGGAACACGACGCTTCACGATAATAAAAGGGTTTCCATATGCTACCGGACCACATTATTATTTTCATCGACAAGCCAGCGTGAATCGAGAACCGGATTTTAATCCCACGTGACAGTGACGAGACGCTGACACAGAGATCCGTACGAACAATATTCATATCCCCAGAACCCTTTGCTAGGATTGAAAAGGATTTGAAATTAGCATAAGCGCCACTGTAGATGGCACGAGTGCCACAAATGAATGAATATGATATTAATACATAAAAGTATTTTGTTACGGCGTCATAACGGCGTGAAAAAAAAGAATCAATATTCTATTTCATATGCTGCCTCGCGAGTGCATCAATAATAGAGTACTGAAAACTAGATCGGATTAAAAATGAATAGATTATCGTCTCCAACGAAGTGATATATTTAACAAAATGTTTATATTATTCCAATAATACCAAAGAACTTAATATATAATATATTCTCCACACAGATACCTAATATCAACTTGATGACATCGATCTTACAATATCAAAGGGAAAATTTCCGAATTCATGTATGCACCCTGATTGCCGGAAGACAAATTACACAGTCGCCATATATACGCGTCCGTACGCATACATCACCGGCTCCAAAAAGCAACGACAACAAAAAAGGCCTGACTGACCGGGCCGGGAAGTCTCGTATAAAAAGTGTGCAAATGTCCCCGGTCTGCAATTACCAATACGAGGGCTAGTATACGCGTACACAGCGAATTGTCCAGATCCAGATGGTGCCAGAAAACGAGGCTTAAGCCGGCTGCGGTGTGCCAGGGCACGCACCGTCGCCACCGTCGGGCCCGATACGATCGTAATTTCGACTTAACGCCGATTTATCGTGTGGGACTCGCGACTCTTTTTCCGTCGCGAAGTAATAGTGCCAGAGGTGTGCCGGTCACGTTCGTTATATCAATGCTACACAGGATGTTTTCTCGTACCTTTTGCACCCCTTCATCTTTTTTTTTTTTAGACATCCAGAATCGTCAATGGGCCTCTTTCGAACGAGTCGTGACGAGTCTCGATGGCCCGGGATCGTCTGCTTTTGTGAATCGGTCTAGTGGTCTCTCCCCGAAGGGCAATCCTCTACTGTCCCGGCATCCTCCGCGACGAAATAAGGTCAGACCTGGAACCGGCTGAATGTCACTTCTGCCGCAGGAAGTTGGAGAACGGTCCGGGTCACGTAGGAAAGTACTCTCCTTCCGGTCTGGATTCCGACTTACTTTCAATTCGCTGACGGTTCGCGGTGACTCTTTTCTTAGAACGATACCCATCTTCTGGTTTTTCAGAAATAAGTTGTTAACTAGTAAGTAGACTCTTTGGAAGTTTAACACTTCCGTTTCTATTTCCAGACGGCAACAATCAAAGGTTTGTTTCAGTAGTATACGTAATACATAAATTACATGTTGCAGTATTCGATGCTAATTAGCTGAATAATGCCATCTGGTTCCTTGTGTTTAATGCTAATTGCAGATATATGTATATATGTATATATATATTCCAGGACAATTATGACGGTGTGAATTAATTATAATACTTGGAGTCTAATATACTATTGTCGTTTGATCTTCAGAAGGCGTGATAATTGCCACGCAGAAAGGCACATTAACGTACATAAAGTGGAAGAGGGAGCGGTGACTTGCATTACCTCTGCCACCGCAAGTAAATAGCAAGAAAGGCCTTTGATTGTACTATAAAAGCGACACACCTTTGCCGTAACCGAGCGAAGTATTACGGAAAGCAAATGGAATTGAATTGTCCCCGCTCGTATTCCAATTTTTAAATAGAATGCGCGTTATTTGTTTGCTGCATACTGGTACGCGTTTCCATTCCGTTAGATCGGGGGTGGAAAAAGACGGAAGTGTAAACAAGAAATGCAACGCGTAATATTCAATAATTCCTCTTTAGAAAGTTCTCACAAAGAGTTCCTTTTTCCCCTCGTGTAATGGAAAAGTTTTTCTTTCCCTTTCGATACACGCTCATATCGCAAGCGTTACGTGTTTTATATTCTGTCGCGGTTTTTGTTGTTATTCTTTTGCCGCGACGTTCCGTCAAACGCAACATTGCGAATTGTCGGGAATCAATCGTCGGCGGGTACCATAGTAGTGAACATGCTACGCGGTTTGCAACAGGACTAAATTCTGCGCGTGCGGTATGGTGTTTTAAATATATTGACAGAGTACATGAAATTTCACAAGCCACGCGAATATAAACGCGAAGAGCCATTGATTATATCATCTCTCTGCAAAACGCTGGTGCAGGGTGTGTTGCCCGCGAATAAAATTCCGTTTGTACGTCGTTCATTTGATGAAGAGTATCATCGTTAAATTCATGTTTCACAGAAGTGGCTCGTTCTACAAATACATCATAAATGTGCTTTAAACATTCCTCGATAAAGCATATTTAACATTCTCACAGGGATTAATATTTCGCAGTATTAGAGTGAGAAAATTCCTTTGAGGGTTTTCATACCTTTTTTTTTACAATATTCATCCATGAATTATTTCAATTCCGGCGATTTAAATGTTTCCGTCAACATTCCCAGATATATCTTATAATAATCTGACTAAATCTCGTTACTAGGATAACATGGAGAAAACATACCGGTAGTTTCCCAAGTAACACGCTGAATTCCGGCAAACGAGTGTCATTTTTACAAGGCCGTTTGAACGTGGGGCTCAACCGGGGACGGTCAGCGAATACAGAACGACTTCCGGCGTGTCTTTTTCTGCGCTACACGAAAGAGTTAACCGCGGCACAGGAGGCGAGATGTGCCGATAAGGACGGAGAAGTAGAAGGAGGCGGTCTAAAGGGGCCATCGCGCGGGAGAACAACTTCACCGTAACTCGTTTAGGGAGTTTCAGCCGAGTTCTTAGCGGCGAATGCATTAAAAAGTCCTTACGCAGAGAGGTCGGGCCTCGACAGTTGCGACCAGTCTGAATCTAATCTAAAACTCTATTTTCGGTGATCTGATAAAAGTGGGCTGGCCGCGGAACTTCTATCATGGTAAAGTGGACCGACGCGGGGTATTAGTCCCTCTCGGGCGCTAGATAACAGTAACTAGAAGCTCGTTAAGAACTTACTTAAATCTCACTTGTCGGAAACAAGCTGAGCTTGAGTGCGTTTCAGATACCGCGCCTGGTTAGAGAAGGATATTCGATTCGGTTGCCTATGCAACGTTTACGAGCTGTTCAAACTAAAAGTCAATTCGAAGGCATCCGTCTCATCGTGTTAGACAAATTAGCTCTCGTCGGAAACTAGGTAACAAAGGATACGTTCATTTGGGTTGAACGAAATTTTATGATATTGATCTGTAGACGTTTGGTAAATTATTCGGATATATTCAACGCTTATATTTATGGTAATTTGTAACTTTTGCGAATATGTGGTTTGATCAAAGCGGACTGTACGTTACGTAATGTTAGTGTAAAAGGTCTGTTGAGCCCTTTGAATGGATAGTCAAATAGGGGCAATCGTGGTAGTAAGTACTACGGTGCCAGAAAGTTCTACTGTAAATTGCAAGACACCAGCGAGTTCGTGCTAAATAGGAAGAAGCCACTTCTATCTCGTTTGTATGCAAAAGTAAATACTACGTTGGCTGGTCGGACAATCACGTACAAAACCAGACTTAATCCCATTTACTAATTTTAAAATACTTTTACGATACGACGATACCTAACGAGAAAAGAAGCTTATACTATCGACGGACTATATTTCGAACATTTTCAAGGACGTCTCTCCACTACTTCCTTGAACTCTGGACCCGTCGGTGGTGGAAAGCCATTGTTTGTCCTATTTAATTCGCGCCGGAGCGCGAAAGTCAAGCCGCTTAATGGAGTAAACCATTCGGCGGGAAGTAGAACGCTTTAAAGGAATTAGAAGTGCTACGGTTAAATATCCTCCTTCTCCTCGTGTATGTAAGCACGATCATCGCGATGTCGTAACATCGCAGTAATATCACTGGTAACAACATGCTTCCGAGAGAAACGGAGAGGGATAGAGAGTTAGAGTATACCCGAAGCTTTTACGGTATTTTCTTAACATTATGCAAAACGATTCCCTGTGGAATTACCTAAGGTACTCGGATAATTCACAAGAGTGCGCCTTCGGGGTACCGTCTGGATTCGTGTACTCGAATGGAAAGTCGTTTCGGGGAAAAATTCACATCACTCGGGGCGAGAGGGCTACACGCGGATACTAGACCCTGTCCCAGTGTACCAAAAGGCGGGGTGAAAAAAGCATTATGTTCAGCCCTCGGTGGAATTACTGGAGAAGATAGAAAGAGAAAGTAGGAGGGTGACGGACGTAGAGGGATGGTATGGGAGATGCTAAGTATATGCGACTGTAGTCTGTAATAAACGGTAAGTCGATACGAAAAGAACTTTTCTTTCAATGGTCGTGTTTTTTTTTATTTCAATTCGCGTATTCTGCCCCTGTTCATCGTGTATCTCTTTATACGGAGAATAGGGACTTATGTAAGGATTACGTGATACATCCTCCTCGTTCCAAACTTGCGATATTCGAGATGCGCGATATGACGATCATGCAAACAATATCGGGTTATTATTTCGAATGTTTCCTTATCGATTGCTCCGAATGTTCGTACAGTGTATAATATGATACCTGTACCACACAGCGAAACAAAATGTAAAATTAGCTGGTAAACACGTCAACTGTCCACACATGTGATTTCCTTCGAACAATATAAATTTGTTTACCTTTAAACATACGTTTAAATCTAGGTTATGTTGACGCAAGTTTTCATCGATTGTTTGCGCAACTACCGTGAATAACATTTTAGTAATCCTGTTTTATAATATTACTTACCACTGAAATATGCTTCGAAAAGCCGATCCTAATTATCAAAAGCTACCAAATGCGGTGGATTAAAACGGTATCGAAACCCGGCACGCGACGGGCGGAACGGGGACGAGTCGATTACACTTGAACCTCGCAGTTAAACAAACATCAAGTTTACACCCGCGAGAATACGGATCAACCGCAGGGCGCTATTCAAATCCGTCTAGAAATTCGCACCTGAGGTAACCCAGACGCACGAGAGTCTTGCCACGCACACATACACGGTGCCAACGACCCCTATGCGCACTTCCATGGTGTGCAAGAGAGACAGATAAACGGATATACAACGTGACAGAGAGAGAGAGAGAGCGACGGGGGTTAAAGCTTACGTTCACTTCACAACGAGACAGGTTAGGGTCCGGTTGAACATTCAATATCGAAGTTTCCGCGACTGGAAATTTCCCTGCTTCGAAGTTTCTGGGATTTGCACTCACTGTTCTTCAAAAATTGTGTAACGTAAAATTCGTATGGCTGGAAATTTATATCCATCGAAACTTCTGTGTCTTATATTTTCCGTACCTGGAAAACTCTGGGCTTCGATGTTTGAATGTTTTACACTTTTCCCGCCTAGAAATCTTTACGCGTTGGAATTTCGATTCTCTAAATTTCCCATGCTTCATTTTTACACCCAGAATTTTTTGCGTATTAAGATTCTTATGATTGGCGTATTCCTTTCGGAAATATCTATGTCGAAATACTTCCAAGTATTAACATTTCTCTGCTTTGAAATTTCCCGTGCGTCATTTCATATGCCCAGAATTTTCCGTGTGTTAAGATTCTTCTGTTTGAAATATTCCACATCGAAAGTCTTTACGTCGAAATATTTCTGTGCTTCGAAATTTCCAGTTCCTGAAATTCCGACGACAGGACTTTATCTTGCGAATCGGACCGGGTTCGGTGTGAAGCCGGCCTAAGGTACGGTACACACGAGGCAGAGGCTCGCCGCGCCGCGCAGTCTCGACGCCGATTGGCCGGCGAGAAATCCGCGCCAACGAGCGGAGACCAGTTGAGCGCGAGACCCCGAGCCGAGCGGTTGTACGCACGCAGCGCGGACCGAATATACGATTCCGACTAGAGTACAGTTCGCACGAATGTTCCTTCCTTAAAGTCTCGTTGTACCGTGTAAACGTTCTTCGGACTGTGAGGTGAACACCAAGAGCACCGAGTGGTGGGTTTTTTGTCTGGATTTCTTTTTTTCCGACGAATTCGGAGCAAGGTTAGGGCGCGTAGTCGTCAGGAGGCAGGAAGTCATCTCGCCGGTACGCATGGTGAGTCAATTTTCCGTAAATCTTCTTATTTCCGTGTTTCCCTTTGCTCGCAAGTCTTTTCGTGGCTTGTCTCGAGGGTCTCGTTAAAGTAACTTTACGGGCTTCCTTGTGTATCGACGAACCACCGCAGGCGTGACTTGTTTTCTTTCTTTTTTCTCTCGCGTTTTTTTTTGTGCTCTCCACACCACCGGAACAACCGAGGAAATAACACGAAGACCTTCAAAACTTCCGAGAAAACTACATCACTCGAAAGTGTAACTACTCACTTTTCGTGTACACGTATATTTTCGATCACCTCTCGCTCTCTCCTCCTCTCTCTCTGTCACGTGGCACTGGCGTGTTTAAAAGTAACACACTACATACGGGAGCAATCGAACGGTTTTTTTTCTACTTTATCTCTGACATTCGCCAACACGTGTTCCCGTGGAATTCTTACGTTCTGTTAATGTCAGAAGGGATAAAGACGAGAGACTGCGGGATATCATCTTCGATAGCCAGAAGGATCTTAACGTTGTTTTGGCGCGGCGTTTTAAAGTGCATCGGTGGCTAGCGTCTGGCGTTTACTCCACGGTTCTTATCGGTTCAAATTTTGACAGCCCCGGAACGTTGAACGTCTGAGGATTTTAAAGCACAGAGAGGATATCTGGCATACTTCTTCCGCTCAAAGTAGACAAGAATCCAGATAATTCGGATGCTTGAAAGTGTTTCCTCTGTTCTCCGGGGGTTTAATGCATTTTTAGTAGAATCTCCGCTTGAGGATGCTTTATGAATACTTGGGACTCCGGAGTTTATTTTAAGACAATTCGTGCCCCTCCTTCTCCCGCTCGGCATATTTAGATACGTTCAGGTAAAATATCATTTTCCATAATAAGGCGCGTATACAGATACTATGTAATTACGCCATTAGCCGTGTAATTTCTTGGTACCGGAATATTATTAATACCTAATTTCGTGCGTGTAGCTCCGTCGTTATAGCATGTTAGCTTTCTACCCAGAAGGTAAAGCATGGTAACTCGACAAATTGCGGGAAAAATCTTGGCGTTATTATAGTTGTGGTAGGTACGACATATACGTTTCAACGTTAATTTTCATCGTTCTCATCGCTGTTCGTCAAATTCCTAAGGGTTATCGAGTATACTTCGTTACAATCGTGAATTACCACTGTACGTACGTATTTCGAACGATTAAATGTCGAAGTGCTGTACATTTGTATGTAAAATGTCTGAATAGTTGGAATATAATTAACTGTTTCTTAACTACGTTACGATTCTGCTCGAATTAAACTTGTCGGATAAGTTTATTCGGAGAAAATAAGATCGAATTATTTCGTTCGCTGTTTAAAGACCTTTTCAACCGTTTTCTTTCCCGTTTCTCCTCTGTTTCCTATACTCTGCTATTGGTACAAGTTTAATCAAACGTTCCAATCGCTTTCATTAAACTCTCTCTCATTGAACGCGATAAGAAACAACGTCTAATTGATTAGTTTCCGAAATAACTACCGAACGAAAAATGTCCGTAGACAATTTGCCAATTTCTTATCGCTCGTAGCGATTTTTCGCATTCACTCTTCAGAACAAACCGGATGCCTATATTTTCATGAATCTTTACGACTCGACGTTCCATCCCTCGCTGCACTCGCACGATTAAAAGTTTCCACTTCCATCCGCGGCAACGTCCCTCCTTTCGAGGAGAGGCGTCTACTCGGAATCAACGGAAGTAGAATCTCTAATATCGGCGTCGTTCCGATGAAAACACCCCGTAAATTTTCGCGTTCACGATCGACAGCGACGGGGTACATCGCGCGGAAAAGCGTGTTCGCACGAAAAATTCAAGTAAAACCGCGTGGAAACGAGATCGCGGAGGAAAACCTGCAAAAGGGGTGAGGAGGAGAGAACCCGTTGGTGTGGCGAACAGCGAAGTGAAAAGTTTTGGAAGTTTTCCTGCCGGGCGAAACTGGGCCTTCGCGAAATATATCCTGCCCCGCTGGAAAACGGGCGAAGACACTGACGAGATCGATCCACTTTGTCACCGTAAAAGACCGAAGGAACTCTCGAGGAGGGTTCCTGGTTAGACCCTTTTTAGAAAAGCGAGCTGCGGACGAGAGAGAGACGTGCTCTTTTGAGCAAAGGAAATCGCCGTCCCTCGTCTTCAATGGGTTTAGTACGTCTGTCGAGTGCTTAGATGTTTACTTTCGATCGCGAAGAACTCTCTGTTGCCTAAAAGAATAGAAATCGACGGGGTTTACTTGGCCAGGGCGTGGCATTTTTCAAGTAGTTTCACCCGGGCTATTGGTTTTATCGCGTAACGAGACCGAAATTCCATGGATATCGAGGTCGCGGATAAAAAAGTTATTCTCGATTGAATAAAGCTTACGTTGTGTGTGTGTGTGTGTGTGTGTGTTTTTTTACCGCTAAACCTGGTTAAGCTGCTTACTTATCTGCTTTATCGAACCCTATTAGGGCTAACAGGAATATCCATTCTTCGATAACGAAAATACTTTGTTATCGGTATAGGTAAACTGCATGGATTTTTCTGATCCAGTCGGGTAGATAAGTCAAGTGTCAATCACGTCGGTCTTGGCCGAGGTGTTCGTTCTATTCTTACGTTATTTATCGCTTCTATTAAACCGAAATACGTAAATTTACGGTCATTCTCGAGATGCAAGAACCTAACGATATATCGAAGAAATCATAAATTGCTATTGAAAAATGATCATCAATCGAGTATCATTCAAGGAGACCGCGGGATCTCTGTGACACTGAAAGATAATATAACGAGAACGGAATGAATATGCTAAGTATGTAGCTTAACGAACAAAAGCTGTGCATTTAACGGAGAAACAAAACTGTCTTTAAACTTACCACCGGAAGTTTTGCATCTTATTTCTACCGTCGCGAAATATGCATTCACGGCGTTTACAACAAGATTTTCTGGCAACACTTTCCACGTTCACACTTTTCCCCGCTCCGTTTAAATAAAACGCTTCTGTCTTATTCCGGCTCTCCGATTATTAAAAATGTATTTTTCGCATTTCGAGGAGAGGTAGAAGAAGAAGAAGAAGATTTCACTGAAACACTGTAGCGAAGTCTAAACGATCAAAGGGAATTTGACGGTGGAAGGTGGTCCGCGAACTTATGAAATAAATTTAAATATACACGAAATGCGGAGAGTGTGTCGTTCAACGAACTTTCGGCATGGGGCCGGTGGACGTCGGAAGAAGTACGGTCTTGGGACACACCGGCGAAATGAACGGACGCAAAACGAAATAATAAAGCGAGAGAACTCTTTACGCCGGGTGATAGAGAGAGGGAGAGAGAGAGAGAGAGGTGGAGAGAGAGAAAGATGAACCTGCCCGGACTTCTCTTCCTTTTATTTTTCCAAAGTAAGGCTGATTCCACGCGGCGTTGGGTATAGCGGATATAGTAGTCCTTAGAAGTCCTGCGGATGAAAAATTGAGCCCTGAAAAAGGAATAACAGGTCGCGGATCGAATTTCTCGGGTCGATAAACCGTGTCATGCAAAGTGAAATGACGATCGCGGGTTCCCATCTGTCTCCTTTTTGTCCGTTTGCGACAATATTTCCACGTCGCGTGAAATAATCTTCTATCACACCGTCATAATAGATATACAGAGTAATTGATGTCCGTACGACACGCAGTTGTTTTGAGCACCAATTTAAACCGGTGTATAATACTTTAAGTGCCCCCGTTTTTTTTATTTCCTCTCATTTTGCACGCGGGAGCAATGACACAGATATATGTATTATTTTCTTTTATCCTTAAATATTCTTCTAGTTTCTTTTTAATCCCGATAGATCGCGATCCACCCATCCCGCGCAATAGATAAATGAAAATTAAAATCAATCACATTTTTACGACTATGGCAACGAACGAAAGCTAGTTTATAGCTGTGTAGTCGAAGGATAATTGGATTTCGGATCCGCATCAGCTTCCCTCGGTAGGACATTCCCATGGCATTAGCTCTAATCTCGTTTCTCGTTTCTGAAAACATGAATGGGAAGGTTCGTTTCGTGAATTAGGTATAATAGACATCTTAATTTCGGGTAATCTCTCCTGGACGCGCAAAGTACACCGACGGGTACACACAGTGGGTGAATGGAGTGCCTCGGCGGACGTGTTCCGGGTACCACGGTTGTGTGTCTGGCTGTCGCACGGGCGAAGTATGCAACAATATTCATTGTTACAAGAGAGAGGAGGGTCTTCGGGTGATGGAACGAAATCCATTTGTCTCGCATCGGTTGGGTAGCGGCTTAAAAGGCCTTTCCATCTCGTCTCTTTACCGTCTCGAACCCGTCGGGCCGGACGAAAATTACTCGTAACAAGATTTATTTCATTTAAATGAGGATGTGCGCTAGGCGCCCTGGCTAGAGACATTCCATCTCTCTCTCATAGTATTTTTTTTTCTTTTTCAAGCCACGCTTAAATAACGCCCGGTGACCCTGAAGCGTGAAACGAACGGTCCTTTAACCAGGTCTCTTTCAGGACTATTAGACCGATAGCGAACGATCGATTGCCGAACACACCTCTTTTTCCCCTGTATATGTTTTTTTTTGTGTTCCCTTCCCGGATTTGAATGTACTATCTGTCGATAACAAAACAGATGCGACCACGGTGCGAGATATGTATCTGGGAATCATAAAGTAGAAGGGGGCACGCGTGTTATCAGCCACTCGTAAAAGTAACCGTAAAGGGAATCCATTTTTCGGGAGACGAATAGCGGCGAGAGTGAATGTGAATGCGGGAAAGATTCGAACGTTAACCCGGTGACGAAGTGATTTGTGTCAGTGGAATCGTTCTCTCTATCGTGTATGCTGCGAAACTTTTATCCGTAGAGTTCCTACAAGTCGGAGAGGATATAATTGTGATTCTCGCGAAATGCGGGGTCGTGAAATCTGATTTTTACGATACGCGAACTAGTTCCGGGTGGGACGTAAAATTAGAGGAAACGTGGAGAACACCGGATATAAAAAGATATTTCGTTTTCCGGCCGGCGGTGGTTCAAACGAGGTTCAACGAGAAAGACGCCTCGACGGAAAGGAAACAGTTTCGGCGGACGTCTTCGTCGTTCGCGCCGCGAAACTTCGGTCATATAAGTCAGCGAGATCATATAAAACTATGGCCTCGGATGTTATGACTATCCTTAGGAATCGGTGCTGAATATTTCATAGCCCCGAGGCGTTCCTTGTCGAAGTGCCAATTTGTGCGTTGGCTCGAATTCGCGGCCTCCGGATCGACGTCCATAATCTACATAAATTGGGTTGTTACTTTCGCGGGAGAGCTAGACTTAAAAAGTAAGTTTAAAGAGTTACTCCGCGTGAGAAAGTTCGAACTTCTGATTTATAAGGCGACGCAACGCCGAACTTTTACTTAACTCGAGTCGTCGGAACGGAATAAAAAAAAAAGAATAGAGTAGCAACGTTGCTGGAAGAGAGTTGTACATAGATAGACCCCTCTCCACGGTTAAGAATTACGTCGATCCGTATTGGAATTACGATTCGAAGGGGTGGGAGGAATTTTATTGGCTCGAAGATTGATACAGTTGGCTTTTTGAAGTAGCTTATCTCTTCCCGGACACTGTCCCGGATTACACTTCTTGGTTTGCACTTTTCTATTTTATCACCGGTTGGATCTGTTCCGCGTGTTCCGACCGTGTTTGCTCTTATTCTTGTTCCGCGTGGAAATGGTGAAAATACGAGAGATTTTCGTGCAACTTCTCTCTTCGTAATAAGAAAGGAACTTGGCGTAAACGCGAGACGGCGGAATATAAGTGTCTTCGTTTGCTTGATTTATTCCACGCAAAGAATTTCTAATTTTTTCCGGATTTTTACATATCATCTCTTTTCACCCGGGATTTTCCGTATCCGGAAAACATGCCCCGTTCGTCCGTGGGAAAATCACATTTCCATGGATTACCGCGTTGGAGATATTCCACTTCCGTTATCTTTTGTATTAAAACGCCGTCGGTCTTTACCGAACAATTTCATCAGGGAATTATGAAGATTTGCAAACGACCTTACGGGGGACGACCTTTAAACAACATTTTCAAATTCCGCTCGCGTTGTTTCGCGTCGATTTAAATGTATCTCACGTTCTTCCTCAATCTCCGCCACTTTTTCTTCCATCTTCGAACCGCGATGATCCCTTCCTGTGTTCGCGGTGCTCCAGAATCGTTTCCTTCCGGCTGCCAGCGTACACAACCTCGCGTTCTTCCGATCGTTGAACGACTTTTCACCTGCATCTCACACGCGATGGAGAAAAAAAGAAGATAAAAATGAGACAAAAAAACCCGGTTAAAAAGCCTATTTCGCGGAAGAATTTTCCATAAAATTTCCTTTTGAAGTCGCCGAATTTATACGTGAAACTGACCTGCTCCCGAACAATTCACGCGATCGGAAAATATTCGGAATACCATTCGCTCGTGCGAATTCGACCGCGAATTTTCAAACGTCTCCGTTTGACGTCGATTGTCATCGCGATTGTCACGCATACTTACGAGACGTGTTACCAGCGGCGAGACCGAGGCAGACTTGTCACGACCCCCGCGATTCAAGAAACAGAATCCTGTATTATTTTCTTTTTTTCTGTTCTTTTTTTTTTACATTCGCCACCGACACGTGTTGTCGACATCTGTCGTCTGTCATCGGGAGGGACACGTGTCAGTGGCGCGACACGTTGTCGTAAATGCATGTCAACCAGAATTTGATCTCTCCGCACGGTGGCGAGAGAATTTCCTTGCCGTTTGCGTGCCACCGTCTGTATTCGAAGTCTCTTCGTCTCTGGTTTCTTGGTCCGAGGAGCGTGTAAAAAGCACGCGGTCGACGAAACTCCGACTCTTAGTCTCTTTTTCTCTGTTGCTTTCTTTCTTTCTGTGTGTGTTTTTTTATTATCATTTTCTACGTATCTTGAACGTCAGACGGTGGCAATTAATTAGGAGAACTATGTTAAACCGCGGTCCCGTAATTAACGAGGTTTTGAGCATGCACGCGTGAGATGCGATCTTAATTAACGGATACCAGGGTGTCCTTTTTTTTTGTTTTTTTTTTCTGTTGCTTCCTTTTAATCCTTCCTTGCTTACAGACGCAGATAAGTAGGGACTTTTATTTAGTGGTCTTAGATGATAGTCACCGCGGAAAAGTTTTCATACCGTAGTCCGCGGAAACACGGGGAAACTGGCGGAAACGCGGAAAGTCGTAAAAAAGTTTTGAATGCCCGGTATTATACGTGTACAAGACGTTTATAAAGTACTGTATAACGTGGTTAATCTTCGTGCCGGTCAGTGTTACGTAAAAGTAGAGATTACACTTCCTCCGCTCCTCTTTCTACCTGTTTATTAGCAGAATTATTATTACATTTCCCAAAGTATCTCGACGGAGTGAAAGATCGGCGAGTATGCATTAATTAGAAACTGTCATTTGAATATGTGACGACATCACGTATGTGTTTATACATACAGATATTATGTATACGATATCCTTTGAGAGTACGAATTCGAAATTCCTCGCGGAAACTCGTTTCGCATGTGTTTTGACGCATTCCTACGTACCTATCGATCGGTTTAATACGTTCGTTTCTTTTGAAGTCTCCGTGGGAGGGTATCAGACGAATTATCGCGGTAGGCGCGTACTTTTCGTCACATGCTACGTCGATTTCTATCAGAGGCTCCGTCGAACGTGCACGAGAACCGACGGAGGAAATATCGTCAGACTTCAAACGGTCGCCGCATCGCCGCGTTTCTCGCATTACTTGCATCATAAAATCCCCAAAGAGAGAGAGAGAGAAAGAGGGGGATGAAGAGAGAGGAAGAGAGAGAACGGGGAACAGGAAAACGGGGGAGTGAAGGCACCCCGACGCGTTTCACGGACGCCGATTTGAATTTTAAATCTTTCCGGACCCGGCTTTTCGTACTTCACTAATTCTCACCGCCATCTCGTAAACTTTTTTCCAACCCCCCCTCTTGACACCTTGATAATTATGTTTATATAAAGTCACCGCCCACTAATCATAGAAGTTTTTAATACACTTCGTATTTACGCCCGTATAAAACGTGACACTTGTCCGTTTCCGTTTTATCGCGACCGCGTGTGGACCAGAAGATTCTTCTCTCGAGCCTCTCCTCAATTCCCTTTTTTTTCTGCTAACGCGGCGTGTAAGCAAGTACCGCAAGAAAAGTAAAAAAAAATATTTATTCAAATCATACGACACGGGACATAACCGTAAAAGAAGGTCCGCATAAAACGACCGTAAATAATTTGGAAACCGTGCGTGAACGTAGCGAGAGAGTTGTGGGATAAAAAACAAAACAATAAAATACGTACACGCTATGTCCGGTGGAGTGTTGCACACACACACACACACACACACATACACGTATACACGTACACGAGAGACGCATTTAACGGAGACTGGAACGTTTAATTGTTTGAAATGACGTACGTAGAAACAATGTACGGTATCATCGAATTTCATTCATAAACTATGTTTCTCCTCTCTACAGGGTGCGGCACCCCAAAATGTAATTTTAAAACACGTACTTTGTGTGAGAACACTCACACGCCTCATCTACGTTGACATAAACCAATACCATAATTCACGAAAATTCACGAAGATAACAATCCCTTTTTATTCTCATCCAGTCCCGTCGATTTTCCGGGTAGTCCTGAATACACACGCGTGACAAACAACTCTTCTTTCCCGACACTTGTATCTAAACATTCCCAAATCATTTTCTTATTATAAATTCTTCGCGAGGGTCGAAAGAACAAGCACGATGACACATATACATATAAGTACCGGATAAATAGTAATTGTAAAATTGGAACGATCGTCCCGAGCGTAATATTCTCCACCCTATAATTCTGTCCCGCGGGTCGGCAAGTATTTGGCTTCTTTGTTCCCTTAGATTTTTGAACGCGTTGTTGCAGAGTCCCTTTGAACGTTTCCGCGGGAGATATACCTATATCCCTCCGTCCGTGGAACGCGGCAGTTTGAAAGAAGATATCAGAAAACCGAATCGACTTCGAACTAGCTGTCTGGTATTCGAAACTATAAGATAGGAGGTGAGTTCCTTCACAGAAAGGAGATCCGGTCTCATCGTTTTCCCCGGTGCTCGTTGAAAAAGGGTGTACGGTGTGTGTGGTTCGCTCTTCCTGTGACTTTCTCACACTTTCTCCGCGAAAAGGAGAACGCGAGCGGGACGAAACGGCGGCGCGATAAAGGAGCAGCGAGAGAATTCATCGACTCGACTCCTTTTCCCACCCTCGAAAGCTTATTTCGCGCAAGCTCACCCGTCTTTTCAACCCCCCCCCCCCCCCCGTGTGCCGCAATCGTCTACTTAACTTCACGGTGCCGCGATCTTCACCCGGGTGATACAGCTAAACGTCTTACCGTTCTAATATTCCCCGGGCCCTTTTGCGAGATCCGGTTGAAACGAACGTTTTGACGCGCGTTGCTCATTAAGAAATATGTATGTATGTAGGTATGTAGGTATGTATGTATGATTACGAGAGGGAGATAATTATTGCTAGATTAGAATATACGAAACGTTGGAAATTCAACGTGGAATCGTGTTTTAAACATTAATTGTTTATTAGCCGGAGGAAAATGACCGTTGGTTAAGGTCGAACAATGTCTATTATGGAACTCCGTTATGCATAATACAATCAGACTTTTAATTAATTTCATTTCTATGGTTAAACATCGGAATAATTGAATGTTGGAATATACTCTATACACGCTTCGTATAAATTGTCAAAGTCTAGATTGCTCGATTGAACGGCGATTGAATTTTAATATAACATGTGTTTTGTATGTACATACATACATACATACATATCTATATATGAATATATCTATATTTATATGTGTACGAACCGTCAGTTATTATTGATCACGTTGTTTCTCCGTGTCTCTCTGTCGGTTGCTTCGAAATCGATACACCAGAAGAGACGAGATACACGAGAGTAACGCGTTTACGCTCGGTATCTTTTGAATCCGCGCGTTGACTCGGTTTCATGGTTTCGTCCCGATCGTGATAGCCCTTAAGTAACGGGTGCACAGGATATAAGGTAATAAACGGTCCTCTATCGTTAGCAAGTTCGCCAAGTTTCCTCGAGCAAAGATATTCGCGGAGCTCGCGTTTATCTACTCGCCCGTATACGTAAAGTTAAATTGGAATCAGGACAAAAGCGTAACCTACATTTTGACACGGGGGTGGTAAGAGAGAGAGAGAGGGAGGGGGGGAGGGTGAAATGGAGGAACACGAAGTGTTATTAATAATTTTATACATCGTCTTAAATCGCGCGCATTATTTAATAAGATATGAAAGTTTAATTCCTAAGATTCTGGGTTTTATTAGACGACGAGTGTGCGATAGCATTGTCATATCTGTACGTTGTTTAACATAGAGAACGAAAATTCAGTGACTTTTGAAAGGGAAGTCGTGTAATTCCTATTCGCATAAAATTTGCGATACGTATAGACTTTATATTTCACGCGCATTCCCGACACTCTCGTTTGTTCGACTTCAGTCATGCGACTCATGCGTTCTTTCTCTTCCTCCATTTTCTACCTTCATTTTTCTCTTTCGGTTGGCATTATATTTTTCTTTTTCTTTCGGTCGTTCTTTCCTTCTTTCTTTCTTTCTTTCCGTCGTTTTTTGTACGCTCTGATTCGCACTTCTCCACGCCGTGCTCGGCTTCCATTTAAATTCATTACTCCATTCACAATTCCTTCTTTATTCTTGTTTCTCTCACCACCTGTCCTCCCCGAACGCTCGGTAGCTATTGCTTGTCCTACTGCGATCGTGTCTGCCTGCTGTCCCCGTACTTTATTAACGATCGCATACTTCACCGTGGTCCTTTTCTCGATTCTTACGTAACCAGGCTCACGGATTAATTAACATTATTATCCGGTTCGACGATAATCGAAGTCCATAGAGTCTATGGATCGTCTATGGCATAGACGATCGACTCACTTACCTCCCCTTTTCCATGATTTCGAAAATACCCATACGTCCCGGGTCGCACCGTCAGACACCTGTATTATGAATACGTATACGTGTAAGATATTTCATAACGTTGAAAACGACACCCGAGGTTCCACCGTCGGAATAAAGAGATCTATGGATTTGTCCGCACCTTCGTCGAGTGGGACCGCTATCTTCCGCCATAAATATATAGACGCTGGAAGCGTTAAATACCCCGTGACAACGACAAGAGGCTCCGCAACAAGACAATAAATCCTGTATCAGAAATTCCGTGCTGCGTGTGTGCGTCGGTAAAGGTGTATACAATACGTGTGTGTACACGTACGCGATCGCGGGACGGCAATTTCGTGTGTATATTTTTTTTTCTTTTCAAAGGATTTCGTCGATTATAGTTGCTCGAGCAGCGCGTTTAATTTCCAAAGAAAAGAGAAGAAAACGAAAAGTGTGTTGCGAGAGGGGAAGGGGGGGGGGACTCGACACTCAGCTACGGGGTCCACCGTGGGAGCTGAATTATTCATGGTTCCGGCATTGAACCGATGATAAGAAGGGCGGGGAGTGGTAGGCTCGTAAATTTCAATTTATAAAACTGTTAACCATTCCCGTCGGACAGTCCTACCTGCGTACCTACTTTTCGGCCATCTCCCTATATATTTTTAGCGCGACTACACACGAACACACATTGACACACACGTACAACACATACGTACAAGGTACATCGATCTCTCTCGTTCTAACGTGTGTCACCGTGTACGTGTTTGTTCTTTTTCTCTCTCTTTCTCTCCCTCTCTCTCTCTGTTCCACCTGTCCGTTTCACCGCGTTTCCGTCGTGTTGTACCCATAAAACGAACCCTAGCTCGCTCCCATGGGGTCGCGGTAATGCCCGCCGAGAGGATGAGGAATGCCTATGCGTGTACCGGGGGAAAGAGAAAGAGAGAGAGAGAGAGAGGGAGGGAGGGAGGGAGAGAGGAACGACGAACACATTCGAAGCGAGACCGCGTGTATGTACGCACTCTATAGGGGGTAGTTCGCATACCTCAAGCGGTGGCTTTCCTTCCCACGTTTTGAGGGGTGAAAATGCGCCCCCGGCGTGCAGGAAGGGTAGGTAATTGTTTTGCTCTAGCCATTCCTCTCCTCCTTTCCGCCGTTACCGTGTTTCTCTGTCTATCTGATTCCCTATCTGTCTTGGTCCCTCCGTTTATGTCCTCTTCCCTCGCTCGCTATACCCTTTGAGATAACGTAAAAAAGAAGGAGAGTGAAAGGGACAGTTAGAGAGAGAGAGAAAGAAAGAGAGAGAGAGGAAGCAAGCGAGGGCGGAAAATAAAAAGGTAGCGGTATTAAGTCGTTTCCCCTACCGTGCATTTTTTCACTTCGATCGACGAGTAATCTCGCGGTTGCCTGTGAGAAGAGAAAAAAAAAAGTGTGTAACGCGCACTTAACATATTCAATGAGTCTGTCCCCGAGGGGTAACGCGACAGAGCGTGTTTTAACGTGTGTTATTAAGAACCATAGTATCGTGGTGTGTGATTAGCTTCGAAATTTTTCTCGTACGATCTTTACTATCACTAAACAATCTCGTTGGTAGAAAGCTTTCGCTTGTATAATTTTCTCGTCTCGACCGTCGAGAGAGAGAGAGAGAAAGACAGAGAGGAACGGAACGAGTCAACGGTGCATCAGCGGCTCCATTTCTGGTACGTAGGATGGGCCACGTAACCTTCCATTTGACACCAGGGTCAGCTCCTTTGGAGCGCATGGTCCGGCATACGGTATTCGCCATACGTACACGTATACACATATATACATACATATACGTACGTATAGCCCGTGCCTCCGAAAAGATATATCCCGGCACACAGCTTTCGGTATGTATGGCGAAATCTTACCCCGAGGGAGATCGAAAAGGATGTCGGGTTAAAGGCGTGTGCGCTGTGGTACCTCTCTCCCCCTCTCCCCCTCCCCCTCCCCCTCAGGTACGTACATACCATCGGGGTCTCTAAAATCGCAGCGTCACAGTCGCGATATTTATCATAATTCACGGTAGTCGACATACTTTTCTCTCCGGAGCTCGTGAAACGAGAAATTTCTCCCTTCGACCGTTTCCCATCCTTCCTTCCTTCCTTCCTTCCGTCCTATCCTTCCTGGCTTGCTTGCTTGCTTGCTTGCCTGCCTGCCTCGTATCTGGCTGATCCAACCTCTCTCGGACTCCCTGCGCGGAATAAAGAATAAAGCTGCGAGACCCGTGCCTGATCGCTATCTATCGTAAAAGAGTACATCCAGCGTGTCGGTGTGTGGCGCTCGTGATTCACCGTGTAGCACGGTGTATACAGGGTGGATTGCGAGATTTCGTCGTTTTGGGATTTACGGTGATGTTTGTGATTTTCATCCGGACGGGGAGGTCGATGGATGGTGTCTTTCATTGCTGCCGTTTTTCTTTTTTTTTTGATAATCAGGATCCTGACGGTTATTTGAGTTTTCTTTCTTGATTACTCGATTGTGATAGGGTGAATGTGTGGAAATAAGTATGATCGAAAGATTGTCAAATGTCTTCTGTTTTGTAATTATAGTATCCAGAAGGTGTTGCGAAAAGAATTAATGGTTTTTTAGGGAAACCGGTTAAATGCGTTATGATCGATCGTATTCATGGAAATTTGTTCTTTATATGCTGAATCACGTAGCGATGGGATTCGCGATACGTACACCCTGTATGTGGCGGGTAGCCGTGAAATTCGTGTGGCGAGGTAACACGATGAACACCGGCGTGTACACGTGCGTTTTCCGCGCGTGTGCAAGTAAGAAGATGGGGTGATGTACATCCTTTATCCTCAGGTAGCACCATGCATTATTTCCATGCCGAACCGCTGCTAGAGTCTTCCTTCTTTTTTTTTTTCGTTTTTTCTTTTTTTTTTTTTTAGGAGACTAGCGATGGGTAGTTTTATGTACGGAGCGATATGCTTGGAAACTTCAACGTTGGTTGTAAAATATACATCGTATATCCTGACGCCTACAGATATTTTCGAAACCGTACAGACACTTACATGATGTATTCTGATTATTATTACCGGCCACAAATAATGGCACGTTAATGGTAAAAGTTTTCCTCGCGTACCGTGTACCGCGCGGCATTCGTCTAATTTAACTATTACATAGAAACATTAATACTAGCGGCAAGTTTACGTGTATTAAAATAAAGTGTACGAAATTGATATTTATCTTTCTCGTACCGTCGATGTGTATATAGTTATCCCCCGCAAGGATCAACGTAGAATTCACACTTTTCACCGTGACACACGGGGGACAAAGTGTTATTAAACGAACGGGAACAGAAATTTTACAAGCGATAAAACCGTCTCATTAATCGCCGCTGATGAATTTTATGATATTAAGGAATAACAAGCGCGTACGCGTCACGCGTGTGTATTATACATCGGTGTAACGTGTTACGAACGGCAAAGGCGTTTGTAAATAATATATATCCGCGGTGAGAACTCTGCTTTTCGCAATATTTCACTCAGTACCATGTTTCACGGTCTGGAACGATGCGTTCAAAGAACACCACCTATACTTACGTGTATACAGGACGACGTATAGTTACACGGGTCAGGAGCGTATCTACGCCGGCGCTGGCAATTTCGAGAACTGTTATTCATAAAACGATAACGACCTGCGTGGCTATCTCAACCACGGGGACTTAAGATAGGACACCATTGGAACAGATAAAGCCATGCAATAGCCGCGGATGGTCCGGAACGTGTAACATAAACCACTTTGAAGTATTTAGGCAATCCTTAGAAACGATCCTCTCGTCATTTCATCGGGTCCACCGGATACTTTATACAGAGCATCCCATTTTAATACTTCCTGTTGATTATCATCTAAATTATTGGTGTGCCAGAAAAACTTTTCCGATAAAAACGATATGGTTAGTTTTAGTGTCTCTTTTTTTAGATAGTAGGATAAACAAATTGTGAATTGTATACATTATACTTTAAGTCATTGATGAGAATTCCAAACAAATATATTTTAAAAAAGGAGACGTGCAGGTGACTGTCAAGTGTTTCCATTTAATTGTCTTTTGTACGCCTGTAGGAAACAAGATATCCAATAGACGACGAGATATCGCGTATCTGTATGTTGTTATTTGTAACAAGCGGTCATGCAAGGTCTTTGTCGTCGTAATCTAGAAAAGTACATCGGGATTCAAGGATCAGATTGAGTTCCCCGAACCCCCGATTTATCGTCGATTACGTTGTGCCAGCCGGTTGTGTCTACAATCCGAATCGCGCTACATCCGTCCTGTCAAGATTAGATACGTCTTTGCTTACTTCACAGGAAATTATCACGTTGCATCGAACTGCCGATCGATCTTCGTCCGGTGGTTCGCTCTTCTTTCTTTCCCTTTTTTCTCCTCTCTTTTTCTACTTCTCTCTCTCTCTCTCTTTTTTTTTTATTTTACGAGCACCGGTAGACGATGTCGTTTAAGGGAGCAAAGAGTCGAGAAGCAGAGCCTGTACAAGGCGAACGGAGAAAAGGATTTCACGTCGTCGAAACGAACGTGCCTTGCAAAAAATACAGACGAGCGAAAAGAGTCCGAAAAGGAAGTGGGAAAGTTGTAGAAGTGAGTGGGAGAGAGAGAAAGAGAAAGAAAGATGGAAAGGTGTGCGGGTACCATTATAGATTTACCATTAGCACACGTGGCGGGTAGATGACTTTATTTAACAGTGACGTGCGGTGAGAGGGGGGTGAAAAAACGCTGACTCCGATCCTGGGTCCACGTTTTTCGTTTTTTTTTCCACGTCCTTTTTTTTCCCTCCCCTTTCGCTGCTTTCCGCTGTCCGTCAAGTATACATACATACATCCGAGAGCAAATGTGAGAATAGATTTTCGCCGGAGTTTACGGCCGCACGGCGTTAGATACCGTGATTAATGTCGCGCACGTGTGATAAGGCGGCGACGTGTCAATATTGAGCCACGGCGACGCTACGCTCTCGCACACATTGTCGCGTGCATTAGACGCTATTCATCCGCGGTATCTCTCGTTCGCCGATAAGTGTACATACATCGCGCACGGGGAAAAAGTTTAACGACCTGCAGATTCGCGAGTTCCCTCGATACGCGAGATTCTCGTCTGTGTCTATGATCGGGAAGTGAAATGATTAAATATATGTTATTCTATGCTTTACATCGTAGGATACATGTAAATTCGGACGGAGTCGAACGTGTGACACGGCGACGATGTATAACGTAGGCGATGTAACGTGAATTATTCTTATTTTTATTACCGGTGATAATATTGACCTTGACCGTCAATTTTCACATAACTTCATTCTCGATGGGCCCGTCCACTTGTCCCACGTCCGTTCCAATTGACATGGTTTATGTGTTCCGATGACAGTTACACATTCTTGTATCATACGTGTACATACGTAGAAAACATACATAAGCAGCAACGTCATGTACATTTGTACCAGCGTGTAAACCGCCGCCCACGAAAAACCGTCTCCGGGTTACTTTGAGATCCGTCGGGTTGCGGGTTGAATAGAATCTATTATATATTTTCCCGTGGCAGCGGTAGAAGAAGTCATTTAAACGAATCCACTTAATACCACTCCATCGGCGTAAGAAAGAAACGACGGGGAAAAGGAGGTGGACGGGCGCTTTCTAGCCAAATGGTGAACTTCACTTTGTCCCCCGGAGGAAACGTCAGGTTCGGTCTCTCGATATTAGAAGTTCCGCGCCCGTTGGACCCGGTTCCGAGTGAAATTCTCCATCTATCGTTGAAGGGGCAATTGCTGACGTGTCCCGCGGACATTTCGTTTCGAAGACGAGTGCTCGAGGGGCAAGAAAACTGTCCCTCCGGTGCTCGCAGCTCGTTCGCCGAGGGTACCGTAGAACGGGGTGAAAGAAAGTTGAATGAGAGAGAGAAAGAAAGAGAAAGAGAAAGAGAAAGAGAGAGAGAGAGAGGGAAAACGAGAGAGGATTCTCGTTCCGTGAGACAGGGAGACAGGGAGAGGAGAGAACGAAGAGTCTAGACCGATTAGCGTTTGGTCGCCGGAACTTGGAGACGGGCTCAGAAAACCGGCGGAAGTGGCTGGACTTCTTCTCCCCGTTGCAAGGGAAGATAGGAAGAGGGGTTGGAAAGACAAATAGAATTCGGAAGGAGTTTTTGCCGCCCCGGCAAGATTTAATAGCCCGTAGGACTTGCGAGGCATGAGTGAGGGATGAGAACGAATGCGAAATTCCTACGACTTATTTGCGCGACTGTATACTTAAAAACATCTAGATCCTTTCAACCTCCCTTCGATCGATGGATCGTGACTGCCATTTCCATGCCGGTCCAGCGACACGCAATAACGAGTGCTCGCTAATCAACGTGGTTGGTATCGTACGAAGAGAATTTATAGATCCGCTGTAGGTGACTCGTAATCTAATATGAGATAATATACACCTGGACAGTTAGCCGCAGGTGGCTATTTCGTCGTCGGAAACGTTCGGTAGCGGTTACTTAGTGTCTGGTAATACAGGTCTGATATCTTGTACCGGTATCGTGAAGGAGTGCAGAATTTTTTTCTGTGATTTCTCTCTCCCCCTCCCTCTTCCTCGTTTTTCTGATATGTAATCGAATGCACGCCGGAGCGTTAATCGATCGAAACGATCGGAAATCGAGCGGGAAAAAAAATCGTTGAATTTATTCATGATTACCCTTCGTTCTCGCTGTATTCTTTTTTCACTCGATAAATTACGGATACACGCGATGACGTTGTTACTTCAACAACGTTTCCTCGTTCTTCCGTGGTGAATCTTCTGATTTTCCATCGGTCCGAAGACGAGGATACCGAACGGAGTCGTAAATTATTCACGGCGCATCGTTTCTCGACCGTTTTCTCAACACCCCGGCGCTTCTTAA
This sequence comes from Mimumesa dahlbomi, assembly GCA_917499265.3. Classification (NCBI taxonomy): domain Eukaryota; kingdom Metazoa; phylum Arthropoda; class Insecta; order Hymenoptera; family Crabronidae; genus Mimumesa; species Mimumesa dahlbomi. The sequence continues at coordinate 1,454,311 of OU824113.1, read as the reverse complement.
TTGTTTGACGAATGAAATTCTCGTCACCCGGTTAACGCAATTTATAAAAGCCGTTCCTAATGAACGCCATCCTCAGAATTTACACGCCGTTACAACGTCGTTACCTATAAATTTTCATCGATCATATCTACTCAGCCTCTAATACATCATCCTCGAGTTTCCTAATTTACCGTTCCCAAACATCCGTCCGATTCCCGCCAATCACCGGGAGTGTCGATACATACACCGTCGAAAAATACTGCTTCTCTCTCTCCCGTAATCCTTTCTCATCTCCGCCTATCCCGCGGGAATAGAACGGGACGCCACGAGGAATGAAAGAAGATCCATCCCCGATTAATACACAGAGCGTCTCCGTGTCGCCGAGGGCTGCGTTCTCCTGGACTTCCTCTTAAGCACGTCGAAAGGTAAAAGAGGTGGGGTGAGGGGGTGAGGAGAGGGGGGAGGGGGTTGGTCCAATTCGTATCTAGTGTGATTTCCCCGGGGTAAAGTCGACCGATCAACCGATCGAGTGGGTGGTTGAAAACCGCACTGGGAAACCTAATATCCGAGGGTCCTCCCTTCGCACACTCTTCCATCTGTAAAACCTATAAAAAAAAAAAGAACGGTATATACACCCTGAAAAGCGTTACGGGGAAATGATCGGGCGTGTGTTGGTTTTGTTTCATTCGTGGGGAATTTGTTGACGATTTACGCACGGAATTACCCGATAATGTCCGCAACGGTAATCTTCCGACCGAAGACACATTCGTCGGTTATTGTACGCTCGGGTAAACGTTTCGGATGGGATAATTGAGATTTAACATTCCGACTTGGTCATTTATTTTCTTTTTTTTTATTACTGTCTTCTTGTATTTACTGCAATTGTACGAGATTCCTCGAAGCGACTCTGTTCCTTTACGCCACACGAACGGGCGGAACATTCCGGCATGAAGTTTTCAACGATAGTACTTTAACTGCGAATGGTACAAGTTCGAAAGTACGGAATTCCCGCGGAGTTATGTAAGCCGGAGTAATTAAATTTATAAGTAAAAGCGGCGGTAACGAGGATTTAAAGAGCCGAAACGATTTTCGGCAGCGCCGGTATTCCCCCGGCGTCTTTGCGACATTCACGATGTTCCTTTTATCTATCGCACGTTCATTACGTGTCCATCGTGAAGCAGATAACGGTTCCGTTGTTGCTATCGACTTTCGATCACTTCCATCGTCGTTTTCGTGGCGTGTTACCCGCGGCCATCGCCCGTGGCATCGATTTTCGATCGTTCCTTTCCACCGAGACGTTTTCCCCCAGCCTCTTTTCCTACCGGCGAATACTTGCACCCTTCCCGTCTTAAAACGAAGACCTTAAAAATCCATTTCGCACGGGCCATTAGGCACACATGTTAACCAAACATCTCTGCTTCCAAAGCAAACCGCGCGCCGTTAGGTTCTTCTTTTTTTTTTTCACGGAAAAATCATCGGTCTGTCTCGCTTTTTCTCTCTACAAGTCTCTCGCCGGGAAAACGAAGGGAGGCGGATGATCCCCAGAAATACGGAAAGAAAAAGCATGTTCCGTGGGAGGGAAAAAAGAAAAGAGATCGGGGAAAGATGGAGAAATGCACACGTTCCTTTCCTATGGTATTATATTTGCCCGCTATTATAGAGTCGTCCCTCTACGAGAGGAATGTTCTTCCTCGGTTCCCCCAAGGTCCTATAGTAAAGAAATCAATGAACTTCGTGATGTCCTTTTCAAGTGTACTCCCGTGAGATCGAATCTAGTTTAAATTGAATGTTACCTTCCATTGTATAAAAATATAAAATACATTCCTCTATACGTATACATACATAGGTGGTCTTCGGAGAAACTTTTAACGGAAAATATAGTCGCGTTCTTTTTAACGTAGAGCGATCCTCGTTTACTATACGATACCTTCGCAACCTTTTCCCTTTGTTTCATATAGCTTTTGGCAAATAATCGGTTTCCTGCGTGGAATATAATGATATACCCCGGAGGAATATTCCTATCCACCTGCCTACATCCATACGGTTTCAGACGAAATTGTCTTCCGAAGTGGCTTACAAATATATTACAATAGGAACGCAATATTCCGAAGTCGGCTGTATTGGCTACCCTTGAAATCGTCTGATTTGCTCGCTCCCTTTTCTTTGGCTCAAAGGGATTTGCTACTTCTTCCTTCACCCCCCCCCCCCACCCTCCACCCCCTCGGATGCGTATATCATGCGTTCTCAACGTGTTACGTCTATGTATCAATTTACCGCTTTGAGCTATACAAAATATAATTCACTCGACAGTTACTTTATCGCGGGGCGAAGCTGTGTATCGCGACGGAGGATTAATTACGGAATGATATATTAATGAGAAACTATAGAGATATTATTAAATATATATATATATGGATGATTATTAAATCTACGTTGAAGCTAATGTACGGGTGGATGAGTCTCTCCTAGTAAAGCGGCGGTATTTTTTCACCGACGGAAATTCGTTCAGCGAGTTTCATTAAAAGCCGGGGCATATGTCACCCTTTTACATTTGACGTTACTTTAAAGGTCAGCGGGAACGTTTAAGCGTCACCGAGGGGGGTTGCGGCATCCCCCGAATCAGGGTCAATATTGTTTCTTCTGCCCTTTTTCACGGGGTGGAGTGTGCTACGTCAGCAAAACTATTGTTTGCCGACGGAATTTTAAAAGCATTAATACATTTTACAAACACACGTTTAGTCGTAGCGAAAAGAAACAGAGACATTTCCCGACGTTCACGGCTCCACGAGCATAGCCGAATCACATCCTACACCTATTGACAAGATGAACGGCCGTTGAAGTGTCAATCAATCCATTCGGGAAGTCAAATATTTATTCTGCCGACTACAACACTGTGTACCCCGTCTGACATCTGAGTCGACGAAACAGGAGACATCTTAATCCAATATTATTCCCGTTGTCTCCTCGGATATTTTGCTTGCCAGACAATTTCCCCGTAACCGTATTGTGACACGTAATTGACTTAATTATCCCCGTGCGCGTGTATTCCGTATGAATGTAACACCTCGGCACGGATGAGAGAAGTCTAAAGAGGAAAATCGATCTTTTCTTCGTCACACCCTCTTCGTCGCCTTCCGCCACCCATCTCCGTTCGTCTCGTTCTTGTTCACGCTTTATGCGCGTATCAAGGGAAAGGGTTTTGTCGGCGACGGGGCGAAAAAGAAAGAAAAAAAAAAACGTTGTCAACCTGTCGTCGCACGTCGTCTATCGGCTCGCGCGCTACTTTACCTCAATTAATATGCGCTAACATTGTTAATTAATGCCGAGCATCGGCGAAAGTGAGAAACGGGCACGGTTACAACGGGAGAGACTGACGTTGCCGATGGTAACACGGACAAGAAATCCTCTCTCTCTCTGGTCTCTCTCTGGTCTCTCTCTGGTCTCTCTCTGGTCTCTCTCTGGTCTCTCTCGTCTATCTGTCTCTCGTCGCGTGTGTTGCATTCAGACGGAGTTCGCGCCACCCCCGGCACCTTAACTTCGACATCAGAGGCTGCAGGGGCGATATTATCTGCAGGAGAGTGCTCGAGAATATTATACGTGCGTGGTATACACACCCTATCAGGGGGCCAGCTACTTTAACCGTACTCAACCGTAGTCAGAGTATCTACGGAGGAAGCATCCACCTAACCGTCCTCAGTGCCGACTACTGCTAATCGAATTATCGATCCCTGTCCCGGGCTCTCGAACAGAATATTAGATTTTCTAGACGAATTTCAATGCACGACACGCGGGTCAACGTGTGTACGAACCCCCCCCCCCCCTTTTTTTTGTGTTTCGTTGCTGTGCGTTTCGTCGGCTTTTGTCTCGCCGCTCTGAATCCACTCTCGTTGCTTAATCCATTTAGATGGATTTCTTCAGAATATGTAGTTCCATACACGAAAGTATTTCTCGTAATTTAGAATGGATTTTATATCGGTCCACGGGGATGAAGGGTGATTCTATGGGTATTTAGGCTATTTGCCGTAGGAATTGTGTGAATCTGGTTAGAAACAAGTAGATTACAATTGTACGGTGTGATAAAATCGGCGTCACTTAAGATGCATACAATTTTTACCAATTCGAATGTCACAGGGTCTTTAACGTGTGCCCGATTTAATTTCGGAAATCTGATACACCGCAGAAGCGTATTATTTCATACGGGACACTTGCCAGCCATTCTATTTCCAGGTGTTCTCAGGTAGTGATAAATCGCGCGAACGTATCCGGGAGGCACTTACGAGCCAGAAACATGTATATGAGACATCACGTACGTTTGTGCGGGGCACGTTTCTCAGCAGACAGGTAGAAAGGAAGGAAAAGATGGAGGAAGGAAGGAAGGAAGGAAGGAAGGAAGGAAGGAAAGAAAGAAGGAATGGAAGAAAAGTCGGGGGGGAAAATTCCAATATGCCTCGAAACTCCAACGGCTGTGCATGGAATGCGTTCGAGTCCTTGATTGTGCTTCGAAAGCATATTTTTCTCGTACTTCCGATATTGCAGTGGCGAGTTCCTCCCTTTGTAACTGCCTGCGCCATTGGGTTTTCCACCTTCTTCTTCTTCTTCTGCTTCTTTTACCTCTATTCAAAGTACGCCGCATCTGCTTACGATGGAAGATGTATTTTTTCGGTAACGCACATATGGGAGTGGGAAAAGAGAAAGGGTAAGAAAAAAAGAAAAAAGAAAAAAAAAATAGGGGGATTTGTCTGGCAGCGAGTTGTTGTGGGTGTATCGCACACACGCGTGCCCGCGATGCATTGCTTGTCTCTGTGTGTATCTAAAATGCGTCCGACTCCTACGGGTGAAGGGGAGAACGTGTTATATCACGTATCCGCGGGAAAACAGCCGTCTAGTTGACTGAATCGCAGGTTTATTTGCGGGGAACCCTGGTATACATACCTGGAACGAAACTATTTCCGTACGTCATATGTCTCTGAACGTCCGACCGGGGAAACTACTCTCTGCCGAATGAAAGTTATTAAAAGTCCACCACGCAACGTATTTATCTCTGCGACCGTTAGTCACGAGAGTTCCCGATAAATTTGCGTTTTTTTACTCAACGTTTTGCTCACCGTTTACATCTTTGTTTTTTTTCTCCGCTGTTCCAGGTGATGCATCTCTGCCGCACCAACGTTCTCCGGTAATCCGCGACAGAATCCACCGATTTCACGTCGTTTATGATGCCCTTGTAACGGACGTATTAAAATTACCGGACTCACCCGGTGTATATTCGTATCGCGGCTGCAGAAGAGAGACCACGAAAGAAACAAACAACAAAAAGAAATTCAAAAAAAAACACACGGATATCGCAATTGACCAATTCGCGTTAAACGTTTCCGTTCCCCGAGCTGGCGAGATAGCGAGATTAACGAGGAAAAGAAAAAACCACGGTGATCGTAAGACACGGCCGAATCGAAAACGGTAAATGACTTTCGGCACAATCAGAGGCGCTTGTGGACGACCGTACGACGGTAAGAAGAAGAAGTATCACGTACCCGATTGGGTACGGTAGATCCTAGGGCAAAGACCAGCATCAAGATAAAGTCAGTGAGAGCGGTCCCCCAGGATGAGAAGGAACGGGCGGTGCCGTTAGTGGTGTATAACAGCTCGTTGGAAGGGCCTCCGGAGGAGGGAGAGGGGGGCCACGAAGACGGCCCCCAAAAGGGCCTGCTGGATGGTCTAGCTTACGAGCAGCCATCGACAGTACCATCGCAAAGTTCGGACATCGATTCAGACGGGAAGGGTAGCGGCAAAAGGATTCAATCGGAAGCGGAGGACCTCGGTACCGCTTGTGGTCCAGGTCGAGCGGAGACGGATGCTGGACACGGTTCGATCACCGTGCTGGATGAACGAAGCAGAAAATCAAAGCAAACCAAAAGTGGATCCAGATTCGAGTACAGTCTGGTGAATACGAACGAGACCTCGGTGTTGGTTCATCAGTGGCGACATCAGGATCAACCTACCGCCACATTGGATCTACAATTGATAGCTGATAATAGTACGGAGGTACGTTACAAACGTCCAAGAAAGACGTTAGGCGAGACCGAAACATACGACAGAAGACCCTATCCGGGTCATAGACACAGGGTATCGGCTACCGCCGTATCCAGACATCACGTGGATCCGACACGAAGGAATTCCAATCGATCGTGTCGTGTTCATGGTCGAAGGAGAGACTGCAGAGGAAAAACCACGGACAGACAAGCGACGCATCCGAGAAACTTGACATCGGATCTCGAGTGTTCCGTCATTCGATTGGAACAGGATCCTATACTAGAACCTGTCAGAATTCTTGGTTGTCCACCGTCGGAGGGTATAGAAATCTCTTCCTTTTTAGAACCAGCACCGAGTTATTATCACCCAGCTATCAACGTATCGATTGCCAATCAAGCACCCTGTTTCGGTCTCTATAATCCAAACATCGTGCCGAAGAATCGCGTTGGTTTCGCCAGGTTCCTCGACGGTCCGAATCGGGCTGTGAAGGACATCAATAGAAAAGTGTTAACAATGGCACGTGCGATGACACCGGCCTGGTCCATGCGTTTACTCGGCGTCAGCTGCGGCTCCGTGGTCTGCGCCTGGGGTCTTCTTCTGATACTCTCGGTCCTGGGCGGTGGCGCCTCCCACGGTACCGCTCTCGGTAGCTTCGGTCTAGGTAGTTTGTCGGGCACCATCGAGAACATGCAAATGCCGGCGAAATGCCCGTGGTCGTGTTCCTGTACCAGGCAGGAGGTGGATTGCAGCCATCGGGGACTCACCCAGGTCCCAGGGGACTCCGCCACGTTGCCCGTCGCTGAAAAATTGTGAGTACCATTCATTTCATTGTATTTTCGATCGATCTATGGGTGAAGTCTTGTAATTGTGAATGGAAACTTCGTACAGCTGTGGTTCTCAACCTTTTTGAAGTCGGGAACACTTTTGTTTATATGAAACACTTGCGGAACACCAAAATTCGGGGTTCGATCAACAAAGAGATATATATTATTAAATATATTTAATTCGACGTTTATAGTATTGTGAAACACTTGCAAAAAGCTCGCGGAACATCAGAGTTACAGTGTTTCTCAGAACTTGCCTTAGTCATCGGTGTCATAGATATCTCTTTGTCGTAGAGCGATAGATAAGATTAAACAGAGTATAGTCGTCACAAAGGAAACGTTGTCGTAGTGTTTTACTCTAAAACGATGTGATCGTGTACAGATTGCTAGAAAAAAAAGACGAACCGATAGGTTCTGGTATCGATACGATAGCGATGAATCGGTCGGCGACGTATAAATTATAGTGGTTGCTTCGTTATTCGTCTCGTTTCCTGTGACGACAAACAGTTGTTTTTATAGGGGTGGATAGGGGTGTAACGAATGCAGCTGCCACGTTTCGATAAGCTCTCCCCGCGTACTCGGACGTAATCGTGTCTACCTTTTCGAGTCGATAGAATCGATGCATAAGAGCGCGATCGAATTCAAAATGTCGGCCATCTCTAAACAGAGTTTTCCCGATGTTCAGAACGCGGAATTTCATGACGGTCGTTAAGCATCCACTTCGCTTATATATTATTATTTTCTCGGGCCGCGTAAGACGGCAACGGAGATATCAGTTTAATAGTTTTGCATTTCCACTAGTGGCGGTGGTAAAAGTGGTGCAATAAAAACGCAGGGGACGCAATAAAATGCGTTACAAGAGAGGCGATAGAATAAAATATCAAGAATATCTTATCCCCCGCGAGACATATCCAACCCCGTTGCAATTTTACCGATAATATTGCGACCGGCAATATTGTACGGACGATGCTTACGCTGTTAAACGTTATACGTACTTTTATGCTGGTTTATTATTTACCACCGCCTAGTAATAACTCGGCAATAAATAACGGGATGCAATTCCGATCTACGTTTCTCATTTTGTTTTCACGAATGTAACATTCGTATTCAATGAAACGCCTTTCGTTTCTTATCTGTATTAAAACGTCGGATACATTCTAGCGTCTATGTCGTTACGATAAAATCGATCGTAACATCGGCTTCTGTTGCTGTAATTCTTTCCTTTTTCCACTACGATCGAATGATTGAGATACGTCACGAGAAATTAACACGTGTTTACGGAATACATCGATCGGAACGATCTATCAATCCAGCGGGATATTTCTTCGTCTTCTTCTATCCGTGGTAATCGATGAGAGAGGTGGTTATGCTTCGGTAAATCCGCTGTCGAGTATAACAGGGACCCATTAATGACGATCGATTAGCATACGATTAATATGCCGTCGGCGAACGAAGGGATACCGGCGAATAATTAAATCCTCGAAATACATTATTGCTGACGCGGTCCGGCGAAAGGTTTCATCGCAGAAAGAAACCCTGGTCCTGTATACGAAACGCAGAAATCGCTTGCAATCCGAATACATAATATCCGTTTAATTCATATATTTGTTTTTTTTTGTTTTTTAATACATTTCCATTCGATTTGCACGTGGTTTGATCGACGAAAAATCGTTCGTTCTCTCGCAACGAGAACGCGTTTGCGTATTATTAAAAAATACCATCGAAGACTCGATAAATGTACCGTTGCAACACGTCTAAGCAATTACAATGCGGTTCGTACCGGAACATTGCAAGAATGCCTCTAGTAATTGTTGAGAGCGGGGTTAACGATTGATGTCAGACATACATACGTACGGTACGTATACGTGCCGATATGAAAGTGCCAGGCTGATTCATATTAATGAGAAACTATTACGGCATGAAATATTAAGAGCAAACGCTAGCAACCGTGAGCAATTTACAAATACATTTCTCGCGTTGTACGTACTCGGTGGAAAAAAATTACGCGACACAATTCACCACGGATATTTCGCTGTCCGTGACGCTTTGTAGTTTCATCCGGCTCTATAATCGATTCGGTTGAGAACCACTGTCCCTACCTGTTTGGCCGTAGCGACCCGATGTCAAGATAATTAGGGACTCAAGCGACCAGATTTCCCTCTTCGTAGCTAACCCCATCTAAATCTGCGGTCTGCGGATAGCTAAACACTCTCGTGTTATACACGGGTGTACATCGATTGGTAGTGACACGGGCCATCAGAGTTTCTAGCGAGTCTCCCATGGGCTGATTTCGACTAGCACGTAGTAACACGCGACAGCAAATCGCGGTGTTTTAGTGTCGCCGCATTCCAACGAGGCCGTTACAATCCGGAAACTAACGCCGTAAACCCTTTCTTCCGGGAAGATTTGGATTTTTAACCTCCATTTGATCTATGAAAATGAAATCCTACGGCTGACTTTGTGATTTATTTCGGCCTGACTCTCCAATCGACTTCTAAATATGTCTCATCTGTCTCTCTCCGTGTGTTTGTGTGTGTGATGGTAGTGGTATCTTAATTGCCGTAGGAAAACAGTTTACAGGGCGACGCCGACGATCGTAGCGCGCAGCAGAGGAACGCTTATGATTTTTTTCTTCTTCTTTTTTCTATAAAGTTACGTAAACAGCACACGTCAAGCTAAACAGTCATGGCGGCTAAGTGTTTGGGGAGGCTCGATACGATGTTTTCCCAAGTAACATTCAGCGTCTGTAAGGCTTCGCCCTACATTTGGTTACATACGCCACGAGATATGGTACACTTTGATGCTGTAAATATCCAGGAAGCCACGTGGAGCGCAGAGACCTCGACGATCGATGACTTCTAATCCTCTCCCTCCGAGCATGATTTTTACCCGGAATTTTCTGACGGTCGACGGAGAGAGTGCGTTCCTCCGACGTCGGGTTCGAGTGCCCCTCGAAACGCCACCGTCGCAACGGTTTATTTTAATAATTTTCTGTTTTTAATTCCGTCGTTCCTTCCTTTGAGCTCGTCGCGAGGGATAATAATAATTATTTCAATAGAAAACTAACAAGTGCTCTATCGGTAGCGAAATCTTTTGCACGCGTTGTTGCGAGAGTAATGACTCTAATTAATTTAATTTCACCGGAGTCCCGGTGTTATTAGACGGAAAGAAACAACCATGGTCGGAGGCATGTTTCGTTTGATCATTATCTCCGATATTAAAGATAATTAGAAAGGATGGGGGGGGGGGGAGGAAGGGAAGTAGTAGTCCCTTTAACGCTGACGCAACGTGACTACAAGCTATCCAAAGGTTTATCCAAGGCTTTCTTGTCCCTCGATCGTCGAATTCTAATTAGATTTTCCATCCTTCGTTTCTTTTCTCCCTTTTTTTTCGGTGCGTCGCTATCCCACGTCTGGCGACGTGTGAAATCGAGGGAGATACGCGGTCCCATTCGGATTCCTCGAGTGCAATGCGGTAACCCGCATAGTTGCTCGCGTGGCGTGAAACTACCGTTCCCGGGCTTGTACCCGCAATAGGAGACACACAAAAGCCGCCTGCGAAATAGCCGTGTGTAGTACGCGCGTGAAGAGCGAGCGAAAGAGAGTGAGAGTCGGAGAGAGAAAGAGAGAGAGGACGTTGTACCACCGGATGAAACGCCATTTCGAATGAAACGGCGATTTCATCCGACGTCGAAGTCACGTTTTCGCCGGGGACGCATAAATATTTCGTCATTTTGACGGCTCGCGTCCCGACGTCGCTGACGGATGGTTTCGAATCCGTCGAAACGTCGTCCTACCAAAATCTAATCGCAAATTTCTAAATTCGTAAACGTTTAACGGGTTCCTTACTCATTTCTATCGCGTAGTTATTTTAATTTCGCCACCTTACATACATACACACTATACATCGTGTATTGTACAATGTATGTGTATATAATACTTGGAGGTATGCCCATGGTGTACACGGATGACGTCGACGGGGTCTGTGCCGCAACGTTTTGCCGCAGAACGAGGCAACGCCACGGGTTAGGGGTAACCGCAAATATTTTACGGCACCTTCGGGCGAATCGCGCGTTTCACCTTCGTCGGGCTACGCAAACGCGAAACTATACCTTTTGCCGGATGCTGGCACGCTTCCGATTCCATCCATGAACATGGGAGAGGGGGGATGAGGACATTTAAATCCCGGGCACGTACGTGTCCGAAATTGTAAGGTACACGCCCGTGTTACATATTCATACGCGTCAAGTGCGAGTCGGTTTGTTTTCGATTCATCCCAAGTGTGCTTTCGACGTGTATTATAATGGCAGTGTATTATCTCCCGTAGGACTGGTTTGTCTGAATAGTTTCATGAATGAAGTACAGATACGTTTGATTGATGATTTCTATAGACGTTCCATGGACTAGCTCGCGATGTATTCTTCTGTCTATGTGTATACGCGGTTGATTGACGTTAATTCATTCCGATAAGTATTAAGATGCTACACGGATTCATATTGAGAAACGTTTATTCGAATAGCAATGCACTGTTAGCGTGAGAGAAGAGTGTTGTTCGAAAAACATTATTCAAAAAGTTTTATCTTTCGTTCGGTAAAACGGTTATCGGGTCGAATCTTCGACTGTCGTTGATCTCGAACGTTATAATTAATCCACCGATCTATAATTAACTCGATGATAAACGGAGTGTCCGTACGATGATTAGCATTATTATTTATAATGACACGCCAACCTGTCGTGCGTAACGCGCCTCCGAGCGTACGCACCAACTCAGAACAATTAATCACCACTCAAACAACAATTACGACCGATTATAGTGTAGATCGATCGAGATATATTGTAATTAGTATCGTTGGTCGACTTTACGCTGGTACAGTACGCTCGAAAAGCTCGGTCTGTGTCTACGATCGTAAAGAATCGATATTGCCAACCACTCAGCGTTAATTACGGTGCACCGTAAGTACACTTAAATGTTAGATCAGATACGGGGAAATAACGTGCTAATTTTTCGCATTGAATTTTAATCCACGTGAATGCAGTACGCTAACTTTCTCCCTCTATTTTCTAATAAAAATTCTCTAAAATGTTCTTCGGATCATGGAAAATAAAATATTAAAATTTCTTCAATGAATTGCTAAAAAAATGTCAAAGACATTTTTTCCTTCGTCGCGACGACATCTTGTTTTTCTAATGGAACAAGTGTTTCGGTGGTGCGTTAATACCGTACGTACATTTCCAACGGTACGTTTCAACGAGCTCCCTTTTATTGTTGTCTGTTGGGAGCATACCTACCAGTGCACTTTCATCGAAACTGGCGAAACTTCCATTAGACGTTGTGGAGCTTCTATCGGAATTCAGGAAGGGTGTCGATATGTCTGCCAGCTACGATTTTCTACCTGGTCTCTGGTCGATCCATTCTGATGCTGAAATTAATGGTTTTCCTGGACGTGAGAGTGCGCAGGTCAAACAAAGAATTATTGGGAAAAGGGTTCCCCGCATTTTTTCACGTTGCCGGATTTTAGAGTCCTCGACTTTCTCCCCCACGTATTATATCTAACCCTCCCTCCGAACATTCACCTTGCCCTTTTTTTTCCCCTCCGTATACCTTGACCGCACCGTACGGTTTATTACGTGAAAAAGTGTGACTATATATTTCCAAATAAAATTTGAATGCGGTTCACGATGTTTTTTCATCGACACAGTTAATAATCGACGGTCAAAATTCCCGCGGTGAAAATTCACTTTCGACATTTCTTCTCACCGCGCACGTCGTTCGCTATGGGAAAATATGTTATTATATTATTTCCACGTCGAATTTTTAAACGTCACGTATAGTATTTCATAGGTGTGTATTTGCTTTGGCAGCGTCGCGTTTCAAGTGTGAATTTCTGTGGTGAAAATTAATGGGGTCCTCTCAGCGTGACGGTTCACAGGTCAAACAATGAATTACTTTCGAAAGAAGTTCCAGCATTTTTTCACGTTTGCCGACTTCCTCTCCCCCCTCTCTCCTCGTCTATGGTATTAATGGACTCCCGCTGGGTGCATCCAGGACGTGGTGGGCACTCTTTGAGTGCGATATGCGCACGTTTCACACACCGTGGCAACTCTCTCCCGTGTCGCGGGCGTGGAACTTTTGGGGAAAGCGTTCGGAATTAATTGCCGTTAGCAGGTAGAGAGACCCATGGACGTGCGGCACGTGACCGTGCATCGGTGGGAGGATATTTTCAAATTTTCCGAAATATTTTATTCAAGGCCCCCCTCCCCCCGTTTTGGTGTATTCGCGGTAGGTTTTTATGCGTCGACACGTTTCAAAATGTTGCTGACTGTTTGAACGACGATTCTTCTCCGGACCGTGGATATTTTTTGCTCCTTTTTATTTGTTTGTCGTGAATGATAATCGCGATGAAATTAATCGTATCCATCCCCCATCTCTCTCTCGCGGTGGTGTTTGTACTTCCCGATACGATGCGAATTCTCTTTTTATATCCCTGAAAATATTTATGTATTTCAATGTAATTAATTATTCGGAAACCATTAAACATTCGCTGTATTTCACCGTGATTCAACGAGAGTCCATTACGTATCCCGCGATATCCGATATCGCAGTGGACACGTATTGTCGTTAAAGATTACACACGACCGCCGTAACTGCCTAATAAAGAATCGAAAACCTTTTCGAGCGAACGATGAAGACTTTCGCCGCAGTCTGCGTGAAATCGGCGATAAATCAGAATTAGAGCTTACGCGGGCCGGCACGCTCGATTTAGTCAAAGGACGTCGATCCATAGGGCATCCGCTGTCAACGGACAAATCTCCGTTTAGAGGGTCCATTGTCAGAGGATTATGCGCCTACGGAGATTCCAAGCTGGCTTCCATAGACACGGTGCCCCGCGAAGGGAACCCGTTTCAGGATCGTCAGATTTCGGATTTTCAATTGGGAGACCTGTTGAAGGGGCCAACAGCCGTCGCTTAAAACGGCACATTTCACGAGATTATCAGTGAAGTTAATCCGTATAGGGACCGAACCCCTTGGTAATGACCTAGTCGCCAGGCTATTCGGTTTTCAAACTTGGAAAATCTTTCGATCCAATTACCATTCCTACTGTACTACTGTTACAACCTTTCACGAGATGATTAACGAGTCCGTCAACAAGATTTCTGTCTGTGTCACACGTGTGTCGTCGACACCCCTGTACGATTTATCCCTAAAAATAGCCAGTCATTATCGTTTCGTTTTCCGTTCACCTTGAAAATTCGTCCCGTTGCATCAAGCTTGTCATGGATTTCTTTTTCTTCTTTATTTCTCTTCGAGTCGCGATCTCGCGGTGAGACAACCCGTAAATAACGTCGGACGGAAGGGAAAGTGGGCGACGGAAGGGTGTAGAACATCGCGGTTTTCTGCCGGTGAAACGCCCCTGGACTTTCGGAATCGTGTCCTCGTCCCCGGGGGGGCCGCGAGCGCGAAACGTTCGCCTCGTCGGGCATGAATCAACGTGGCGCGCATGCAAATGAAAAAGGTGTGTGCGGGGGTGGACGCGCGAGACTCTCAAAAGATCTCGCGAGTGTCGGAAAGGAAAAAGGGGGCGGGACGGGGCGGGCGTTTTTGCCGGATTTCTTTGCTCGTGACGGGACACGGGCACGCAAGTGCGGCGAAAATGTTGTGTTGCGGCTACGTGGTTCAACTGGCCGAAATTTATTACGGCGTCGCGTTACATGGCTCTCGAGAACACAGCTTACATAAAGGCGAAACGTACTTTGAGTTTGGGTCCCTCGGATGCGTGCGATTTCTCTGTGTGTGTGTATATGTATGTACTTCTGGATGTACGTGGTGAATGTATTTCACGTACGGCCTCTTCGCCATCCTCGTTTTTCCTCCGGACTATGATTTTTCGTGGGTTTGATCCCCCCCGTAGAGGAGGATAGGGGAGAATGGGGGAGGAGAGAGAAAGTAACGTTTAAAGAGAGAGAGAACACTGGTGGAAGATAACAGATCCCAACGTCGTATACAGGAATTTCCATGCATTTTTCTCGCGGTTTTTTTCCCATTGAATGCGTGGCGGAGGTAACGTCTTCGTTCCTTCCGACATGCCTTTTTAAATTATTTTTTTTTCTCCCTTTCCCCTGTCGCGCCCCTCCCCCCCTCTTTCAAGTCCGGTGGCATTAACATTTATATTGCTCCGCTTCCCGCTTTCTCCTGTTCCGGGCTTGCTCTACATTTTTCGGACAATACCGACCACCCGCGGAGAACTACGAGAGATTCCACGCTCCACGGCACCGAGAACCTTTTATTATCCACGCGGATCGTGCCGTGAGTGCCACGGACCGCCGCACCTGGGGGTCACCGTGTGAATTTGGTCACGTTGACAAATCATCCGCCCCTCCCTCGCCCCCTCGCCTCCTTGCCCGATTTCAACGATACCGGGGAAATTAATGAAACTAAATTACACTTGCAAACTGTGTCACGAAATTTTAATCACACCCGGCCGTGTTCCGTAATGCACGTTGCAGGGCAACGAGGTGAAATATATCGTTCCCGTTGGAAATATGATAATTTTTCATAACCAAAATTTTCCCTTGTTTCTCGTCTTAATCGATAAAAAACCTTCTGCACACGCGATACTATCTACTATTCGTCCAGCATTTCCAACGTACAATTATACGGGGGATTATTTTTATACGAACGGCTGAAAGGTATTTTGCGATCGTTTATTTAGCGAGGGTGCGGAAGGAGCGGCGGGGGGGGGGGAGGTGAGGTGCGAAACGGGTCGAAAATCTGGCAAGTGATGATGCGCGGGTGTTGTTGGACGCAAATAAGATTTATGTGGGCAGTGTCGAGAAAGAAAATATAAGTATATGCGCGACGAGAGGGTATTAGAGGGATCGAACAGGATGACAGCTGGGGAGGCGCGGTGGGGAGAGGAATAAGGACAAGAAGTAGCGGAAAAGGTGGCGAAGAACGAAAGGGAAGTGGGTCGGTCGAGAAAAGATGAGCAAACAAAATACATTCGTATATCTTTGGCGTCTGTCAAAACAAGCGACGTTGCCTCGTAAGAGACCTTTCTGGACTATACCCACCAGGTCTTCTTCTTCCTCTTCTTCATCTTCTTCTCCTCCTCCTTCCTCCTCTCCGTCTCTTTTTCTCTTCCCCTTTTATTTTCTTTCTTTTTTTTTTCTTTCTTTTCGCGCCCGCGTTCACGTCTACCGCAGGGGATCCTCCTCCGCTGACAAAGAGTACCGATCCAAGTGCCATTACCCAGCTGTTTTTTGACACTTCGCTAGTTACAATGAAACTAACATTATGGAAATTTGAAATATCGTTTCCGTTTTTCCCGCCGGGTACATGAATAATTAATTCTTACATATTTCACGTCTTCTACACCGGTCGGATTTTATCTATCGTTTTCTGATGCTGGATAGAAAGAAGGGGAAGTGAGAGGAGGGGAGGGGGGGGTGCAGGAAAAGTCTATCATTATCAGTGCCGCGTATTACCCGAACGAAAATATTAAATCGCATTACCCACAGTGTTCCGTTAATAACTCTATCTATCACGCGTATGTGAGCCTAGAAGACCTTACTTCTCTTTGATCGAACCGCCGAAATCTATCGGTTAATTACTACGAATCGTATATTTCATCCTTTGTACCGCGACTAATACCGACGGACGCACCGACGGCGGAGTGTGCCCATCGAAAAATTGATTAATCCCGGGAGAGGCAAAAACGAGAGAGAGAGAGAGAGAGAGAAGGGGGAAAGATAGAGAGAGAAAGAGAAAGATAGAGATTCATTCCGCCCTTCCTTCCTGCGGAGTCGGTAGACTACTTTCGAAACGCCTTCGCGTAAGATCGATCGACGAAAAGGGAAACGATGGAGAGGAGAGAGAAGAGATTCGGGAGCTCTTAAGGAATTTGGTCGTAAGCCTGGATTAAGTTATGACGGCCACAGGCTTCCTACGGTCTCGTTTCCAGACCGAGTTCTTTTCTCCTCGCCGCTTTTTCTACGCTTTTTCTTGTCGATCGACGCCGCCAGAAGATACACTCGCCGTCCGAATTTACTTCCGTCCCGGTGCTATGTATCCGATGCCGGCCTATGTAGCACCAACCCGGCATTATTGTTTCCCTCGGACGAAGAAGACAACGGGGTTGCTGGAAGGAAGGGAAAGAAGACGGAAGATCTCGACGAGAGGATGGGATGAAGAAGTGGAGGATGAGGAAGAAAAGAAGAAGAGGAGGAGTGGAACAGAAAACTTACGTCGGCCAGCGAAAGAAACGGCCGTGGCTCTTGTGGGCGGAGTTGAAAATAATGGAATCGAGAGAAGAGAGAATAAAAAAAAACACGCAGAAAGTGAGAGAGAGAGAGAGAGAGAGAGAGAAAGTATCAGGGAAGGGCGGTAGGGGAAATAAAACGCATCCGCGGTCTATTAAAGTCTGGTGCGCGCACTGCTTGCCCATTACGTTTTGCTACCCGAGATATACGTTCCAGGATCTACACCCGACGTATTTCTGCGTAGTCCTGTTGGTAACCGTGAAGAAAACGCGGAGAGACGTGGAGACGATGGTCTCTTATCGGTAGCAGCGGTTCTCCCGTTCGGGATATCATTTCCTCCGGAAAATTACCATCCCTTGTGAACGGAACGATCCCTCCCCCCCTCTCCCACCCCTTCTGCTTCCACCGCCGGTGTACGGGATGACAGAAACGTCTCTTATTGCTACGTCTTCGGATGAGACGTCAACCGTCAACGGCGTCGTCCCCTGTCGAACGACGTTTAATCATGTGCCAGGGAAACGCCGTGGAACGGGGGAGAAAGGAACGAGATTATCGAACGCTAATATCGAGCACTCGATTCATAGAACGAAAAGTATGGTTGTATGTATGTATGTATCGTAGGATGCGGCAGGAAATGAAACCGAACGAATCGAATTCGGCGGTTTCGGGTGGCGGTAATTAATTCCGCTACGTAGTAGGATAAATTATGTTGTAACGTAAATAAATTCGACTGCCGGACGATTTACGATTTTCGTTCAGACCGACAGCTTGACGTTTATTCGATACCGCTTGGGTTTGTTTCGAGAAATATGCATGAAATTCAGTTGAAATACGTGCATTATGATATACACGCCGGCGTTATACGTATCTTACCATTACATCGGTACGTTTACGAGTATGTAGTGGGCCGCGACACCACCGTGGGAGCATTTTTCCGATAGCGCGACACACGGATCCCCATATACGTATACATACGTCGAAGAAAGTGATTTAGTCGTATGAATCTTATATTGTTACATTTCTATCCCATTTATTTCAAAACACTATTGCCGGATGATTTAGTAACACCGGAAAAACCATCCTCGTCCATAGGGATTGTAGGGGTGAAAGGGGGAGAGGGATGGATTGTGTATCGTATAAGTGAAACTGTTGGGCGGAACTCATTTATAGGTTTTCGCGACAACGGGGGAAATAATAGGGAATCCGTGCTGCCCGATATTCGATATCCGCGGATCGGTTTTAGAAAATGCAACGTTACGTGGAAACGTTGCCGAAATCGGGTCGATCGTCTCGAGAGAAATTTTCGTGGTCCGTCGAGGGATTCCGAGGGAAAAATGGCGGCGAACAATTACCGTGCCGGTACTTACGTAAATGGCCGAAGGCCAATTAACTTGAGATTCAATGCGGTTCAGCAGGAATACAAAAAGTTGGAAGCTTTTAACGTTCGGACGATTCTTTAATAATATTCGCGGTCAATATAAAAGACGCGTGTGAGCGAGCGTAAAGTAAGATCGTGGGCCAGACATTTCCCGTTGGATTATGTTCCCATGCCGGGTACATGATTTACCATGTACAGACGTTAAGCTCGACACATAAATTACACGATATCAAGTCGCTTTATTATAATAGCATAATTCCTACTTGGCGGATAGATGAAAATCTAGGCAATTTTCTGGTGTTCAAACTATGGGACATAAATACGGTGTATTACAATTCTTTCACATCATTTCTCTACGACATACGAGCCGGTGTCTTATCTTTATCTGATATATTCTACGTCATGCTTAACGACGTATCACGATATTAATAACTTTGCCAAACTATTTCTATCCACGGAAATATGATTCTTGGAACTGCATCGTGTGGAACGATCATTCGAGTCGATTCGTCGCAATTACAAAATTCTCGTGTATCGTTAAGTATGCAAAATTCCCGGCGAAACGAGGCTTTCTCGTGTTTGATACAGGACTGTTTATCCATCGTATTCATCAAGCTGTCGTGATTCTTTGCTTCGACCTATTCCCTTGGGCACGAACGCGGCCTTACGAGTTACGTTGTAAGGTGGAACATCAGGGAAGCCTCTAGTCACGCTGGTTCCCCACTGATTTTCTTTCTCTCTTCGTCTGGCAGCCAGGTCATGCCCGGAATCGCCTTCTGCACAATACGGCCGCGATTAACTTTATTACTTAAGACCTGACCGTTAAAAGGCCCGGTTTCTCGTGCGATGGTGGCGCGCACCACCTGTACGTCCCGATATACCGGATACGGGGCGACGTAATTGCTTTCGGTTTGATCCGCTCTTCCCGAAACAGAGATTTATCACCGTATGGTCGTTGATACTAATCTGCACAGACGGTGGAAGATATATTGGATCCCGTTTATATTACCCGGCTATCAAACCTATGTAAAAGACGTCCGTTTTCGTTGCCCAACACTTCTGTCATTCCAGACATTCTATACGTATGTATTTTCTTCTTGTATTTACAGATGATAGAGATTATTAAATGAAAGATACGAGACTTTCTTTTTTTTCACTATTATAGTGTCTAAAATACCTGGATGACTTTTATAGGAGTTTGAAGTTACCCGAAGTAAGATTCCGTGAATGTTCGAATACTCGTGCAAACGCGGATTCTATTTTCTATCAAATAAGTAAGTTTCCCCCTTCCCCCACCCCTGTTCCTATCGGGAGTAAATAACGGAACACTTCGAACGGGCAGGAAATGGTTCGAATTACTGTCAAACGTTTTGCCTGGAGAGCTCTCGTACAGGAAATGGAAGAAACACTTAGTGTCTCGCTGGAAATCGCGACGGAATTTCTGTAGCGGCTTGCAGTTCCATAGAAATCGAAGAATATTGGTACACGTACGAGCCACGTACGTCAGCATAAACTCGAAGTTTATTCCGGGACTGCTGGCGTCGTCGTCGTCGTCGTCGTCGTCGTCTTCGTTCGTCGTCGTCGCCGTCGTCGACGCCGTCCTCGTTTTCATCCGCGTCCTCGTTGTCGGCGACGACGACGACGACGACGACGAAACTCAAACGTCAAGTTACGGCTTGACGGTTAAATTCGTTAAGAGGAGTCGTAATAAGGTTGGGACAAAGTTTTGCAATGCTGCAGCTGCTCCCCGTTCTCGCCTGTGCTCCGTACGTTTGCCTACCATGTAAACTAGTGTTTTCGCCAACTTTGAAAACGCGATTAACCATCGAAAATTCGGCGCCGCTGCGGAAAAATCTCGCTTACACGTCGGATAAAGTGAAAACTATCTTCCCGGTTGTAGTTCGGCTATCCCCGAACGAACGTTCAATTTTTACCATCCACGGAATAATTATTTAAATATTCTAAATTTTACCCAGGATAATCATAATCGAGACATGTTAACGTCTTCCAGTTTCTCGACGAAAAATCGATTAACTCACTTTTCACCACTTCGACCCAATTCCTTTGATAAATCAATAATCAGCGCGGCACAAACATCTGGCACGCGTAATTGCGTGTTAATTACACCGTGACGTAACGCCGTTAGGCCTAACGGTATGACGCGCGAATGTCTGCCGTGTAATTTCTACTTAAACATTTCTGTCGTTAGTATCAAAGGTGTATACCTTTAGCCGACGTAACGCACGATTTACATTAGGTTAGCGGAGCGCTGGGTTAATGGGATTCATTTACCTCTGCCCCGCGGTTCTTATCGTTACTCGCAAGATACTAGGAACAATGATATAATCACCGGATCGTGTATACCCTCTTTCAAGTGTGAATGACATAAACACTGTCGAAGTTACAAATTCCATCGTCAATTTGTCCGGTGGCATTTATGTTTCCCCGATGATGACTTTAACCGACGTCAATTACGTCGAACAGCATCGACAACCAGAGGCTCATTTTACGCGTAACGGATAATATAATACTATGCGTATCAAGAACCTCCGCGAAACGTCGTTCCGTTGTTTTAACGACATCCTGGATTTTAAAGTTTACCCGTGAAAGTGGCGGAAAATTAGCTTTCTCCGTCATAAAAACCATAATAACCCCCATTGGGTTCGCGTTCACCTTGAAACTTATGTCTCGAGACAAGAATGTCAAGCTAGGGAAAGGGCTGGTCGACGCCCTTTCGCCGTGGCTACAGTGTAACCGTATTTTCTGGAAAAGGGCGTAACGCGTCGAATGATTAACCGTATGTACATTTATTTCTCGCCGGGCAATTTGCCGCGTTAATTAGGCGTGTAACGAGGGCCGCACGGCACACGTCGCCTTTTGGCAGGCTTCTCTCACGTCCGCCGACTACTTCACACAGTATGACGCGTGTTTTTTTTTTTCATTTTTTTTGTTACGTCGCTTTGACGCATTCTAAAACACTTATTAGACCGCGTTCGCCGATGTTCATTCTTGCGCGTGATCGCCAAGGAAAAAGGCGGTCAACCAATACGAGAGAAAGCCAGAGGGCACATAACTCATGTCAGGATTCAAATGAGTTACGGATTCCATTCGTCTTGGCTGTATTAACCCCCGCGACCGCTGCGGGACGAAAATTTCAATTCACGTCCCATCGTGATTCCGCTCCGTCACTGTCCCACTGTTTTGTCAGTTAAAGTCGATCCCTCTTTCGTCGACGGCGTCGTGGAATTCGCACGAATTCGCGCGACCTTGTTTTACAGATTTCGAATGATAATATTCGTCGACAGTGTGAAGGGAAACTTTCGATTTCATGGTAATTCGTGTTTTAGGATTGGATAGTTTGAATGCGATTACGTAACAGGGTGGCCCTTGGTCATTTAAACAGTGCTCCGTGATATGGAATTTTCAGGGTTGACCCTCGCACGTGGGGTTGTCGCGAAGCTTCTACTAGGATTGTATTCCCTCGGGCGAATGAGCGGGATATTTGGTTTCAAATAGAAATTAAGCTCCAGTTTCGTTTTTCGCGTACCGAGATTCACGAATCCTCGTATTTAGACGCTTTTGAACTGTTTTCGAGTCACCTCGACATACGTATCGTATAATTCTTCTTCATATCAAAGAGACAACGAATTATTTTGTGTCTCCCGATTCATCCACGGAGTCTTAATTAGATACCCGATATCCGTTTCCGCGAAATGCTATGGTGTTCCATTGAGTTTCGCAGATAAACACAGGTATCCCGTTTCACAATTCTGTGATACTGAAAGCCAACCCCATGGTGTACACGCTTCGCACACCCTAAAACGTACGGAGACGAACGATTCGTTAGAGGAGCGTTACCACCACACATGGTACCCGATAACTTAAGCCACGCGATATGATAGAACGAACCTAAAACCCATTCTCGTTTATCCTCGGGTGATACGTTGTATTCGTTTGACATCCATTGCGGCGCATAAATCTCACCGCGTCCCATAGAATTTTATAATATAATACCATACCGCCGGTCCGCCGAGACATCGTTAAATTTTGTTATATTACATTTTACATCGCACCTATAATTATCATTCGATATATTTGCGCCACGGCTGTATTCTCCGGCGTTGTGTCAAACAACTTTATTAATGACCTTTGCTGCGAACGATACGAAAACGTTCGTTTTCATATTTTATGTAACGTACATACATACATACCTGGCCGCGGCTGTCCCACGCGTTGCGATTAAACATTTCGCGTATACATATAACTCATCCGTTTAGAATGTATTCAACGTTCGCCGGCAAGTGTCGTTACGTTAACGTCGCCGTGACGTTACGTGTCCGTCGCGAGTCGGGGGAAGTTTGCGGTTTTTCAGATATTCGTTTGATGTTCGCCGCGGCAGCGAAAAGGGAAAAGCGAAAGCGAAGGGCAGGGGTAAGGACAAGGGTGGTAGACGAGACGCGGGACTTTTGACGCGCGATATTTACGCGAGACGCATCCACGACAAAGCGAAATAATGACGGAACAGGCACTACATAAAAATGGTTTCCTCGGAGAGCCGAGGCTCTTCCCGTTCGAGCGTCTCCTCGTTTTCATCTAAAACACACTTAACGCCAGAAGCTATTTATTTCACGAGGGTTATTCCCGCCGCCCCCGTCGTATACGCCTAACATTTTTGTAATTAGTTTGCTCGCGACTCCGCGGAAGAAGGGAACAAAAAGAGGGGTTGGGGTAGGGAGTCAGCGAGAAAGAGAAAGAGAAAGAGAAAAGAAATACACGGTACACGGGACACGACGACTGTACGTATATGTATGTATGTATGTATGTATGTAGTACAGGCATTTACGGATATACTACACACGTGCGTACGACTACCACGGACAACTGTAAAAAGGTAGTTTGCCAAAGAACGGTTGGCAAGTCGAAAAGAGAGAGAGAGAGAGAGAGACAGTGAGAGAAGTTTCCCTGTTGAGGGATGAAGGTGGGAGAAAGTGAGACGAAGTAATAGGAGAGTAAGAAAAAAAATGTACGTCAACGTTGAGAGGAGGGAAGGGGAAGGGGGGGGGAGGGAAGGTGTGCGTTCTCATGTAGATGTACACGGTTATAAAAGAGAAAAAGGGAGAGAAAGTGTGTTTAAGGGAGAGAGAGGCGGGGTAGGGGGGAAAGGGGGCGGGAGAAAAAAAATGGAAAAGAAGAAATGAGGGGTTGTGAGTAGTCTAGGGATACACGGTTACGAATGGGATAGAGAAGGACGGGAAAACAGAAATTACGACGTACGTGATACGAGCGCCTAATTGCTGCCGGCGCGTTACGGGTGATTATTTTTTAATTGCTGCGATTAAAAGAACAAGATCACCACGCATCGGTGCGTGCATTGCGCGCGTTTGATGTCCGACTTCGTGTAACGGGCGAAACGCGAAAGTCAAGGAAGGGAGGTACGTAGCATACCCCCTCTCCCCCCCTCCCTTTCCCTTGGTGTGCGAAAGGTCTTCGAAGGGTGAAACGAATATGATTTCTGCGAAGGGTCGAGGATTTTTTTTTCTTTCTTTTTATTTTTTTTTCCGCGTAACGACGTTAGTTCACGTTAGACTACCGCAGAAGGGACAGTAGGTACAGGGCTCGAGTGAACTTAAAGAAAGAGAGACTTTGTTCCATTCGGTCGAGAGGTGCATCATCGATTTTACGCCGCGCGTTATTTGCCATACTTTATGCTGATACGTCGTCGTCGTCGTCGTCGTCGTCGTGGTCCGCTCGCCCCCGCACACCTGGCCACTAACGAAATTTATCTGACGATCCGTCCCGCCTGACTTTATCGAACTTTAAGTACGTACGTTTTGCTAAATCAATTGACGGAATTGACGTTACGCGCGGCGTTCACGTAGGTAGGACGTATCGAACGGGAAGGGCTTTTAAACGCGACTGATTTTGCATGGAAATGAGCGCTGGGTATAAACTCGACGAATTTACGAACGGCAATATCGTTCGTGAATGATGAAAATATTATATGAAGACTACGGGATATTAAAACATCATTTTTACGCGTTACATAAACGAAAAAGAAACGTCGAGCGCGCGTTCGTTTTTTTTTCTGTTCTTCTTTGAAAACACCATTGTCGTTTCCTATTTTCATGCCTCACGTGCTCCTCAGATTTTGCCCGTAACGCAAATACGCTTCGAAGCGTTAGAGTGCCGTAACGCCGCTGGCATCAGCGGCAATGCATTAGTCGAGACATTAGTGGAGATATCGAGCCAGCCATCGTATCGTATCGTCATCGGGTTGGTATGCTAAAATACCGTGTAATCTCGAGGAAATTACATGGTCGATATATACACATATATGTGCATACGTACGTACGAGTGGTGTGAGGCAATGGTACGTGCAAGCTCGGTAATATCATTGTCATATTCAGAAAATGAGATCCACGATATTATAATAAAACACCAGAGCCAGGGGAAATCGTAACATTTAAATTAAACGAAATACAACAACAAAAAGAAGACAAGAACAACAAATAAGAAGATAGCATCGGACGGGACATGGAATAAAATAAAACAATTTATTGCAGATTTTTCCGTTTCTTCGCGATCAAAGTAGAAAATATAGAAACGTCCGATCGATCGATCGTAAAGATAAACAAGAACGTTGCGAGAAGATGTTTTGGGTACAGTGGAAACCGTTGCTCGTCGGCTAATGAGTCGGTCGCTTTGAGAGACGTTTCTCTCTTTTCGCGCGTTCTCTCCTTCGTCTCCGGTAGATTCGTGCCATGCACGTCACGCTCATAGAAACGTACGTGGGACGAGACACGCGAGGTTATAGTAATAATTAATTTCGAAGTCGCTTTGAAGTCAGCTGCGACGAACGGCGCCTTTGAGAGAGAGAGGCGTAAACGTCAGACGAATATCCGCGTACCTTACACCCTCGGATTCACCGTCACCCCGACGGATTTAACCGAAGCCGTTCATCGTACAATGGACGATATGTTGATACAAAGGGCTTCGATTTGATGCTAGTTGGAGACAATTAACGCCTGCAGGAATTTATGCAAATCGGAGCCGCGCGTGATCGTGTTGTTCCGCGCAACTGTTTAGCAGAGAGAGAGAGAGATTCGTTCGGTTGGATTGGAAACTGAAACGTTGTCGTTACGAGCAACGATATGGTGTTTTCCTATAGGTTTACGGAATCGAATAAATCGGAAATTTATTCGAAACGTATTATAGATGATTTTTCTATCAAGATTCAAGTATACGTTATCAAGTTGAAGTTGATCGAGAACGTGTCAGAAGCTTTATGGGTAATATGGATAGGTTGGTGGGTTTATAGCGAAGATAGGGGCGTAAATTATCGAAGCGTTTGAATATCCTTGTTTAACATTTCACATAGATGTTGCGTAGTCGAACGATGAAGTACTAGATATTCGATGATAAGCCGAAAAGCTATACGGGGGGGTTTTCGTCAAAAGCTGAAACCACGATCGACCGTGGTGTTTCCTTGAATATTTCAATGACTTTCCCTTCGCTTTGGTGTTTAAGCTGTAATCACCGTTGATCTCTTTCGACGAGAAAAAATCTGGCCCCCGCCGACTTTGACTATCAAACGAATGCATAATGTATGCAATAACTCGCAACAAGGACCCCGACGAGGCATATTTGCAAACTTAATTATCACTGCCTCTTCCGTGGAGATTATACATTAGCGTTGAGCCGATTTAAGGGGATCAGCATTATATAAATGTTTCAGACGGCATCATCTAAGTTCCCGAAAGCCGGCTGAGAGTCGTGTTTAAATAATTCGGATAAGTGTTGGCAGTAACACAATTACCACGGGGGTTATTTATACCACAGGAAACGCTTAATATCGCGAAACCGTGCGCAGGCCTTTTATATAATCCTACAGGTTCATCGTTCGAATACAAACGATCAAAAGAATAGAAATCGTGACGCGACGGTAAGTAAAACGTGTATTAGATCGTTATCGAGAAACTCGGTCGAACTTTATCGAGCTATACACAGAGGTAACAAAGTGAGGACGATAATTGTCCTCGAAAATTCATGACACTAGTCAAGGGAAACATTAATTTAGATACACCAGGCCAGAAGTACTTTGTCGAAAGACAAAGCGTTGATGAATAAGTAGCGAGTCCTCCTTATGACCCAAGCAAAATGGCAACCGTCTATAAAATTCAATACTAAAATAAACTTCAAAGCTACGGACCACCGCAGATTCACCGCGTCCAAGTCTTTTCGTAGCCCGCCTACAGTTACACCGAGGAATTTCGTTTAATAATTTAATCAACTTTCCTTTCGCACTATATCTTCCAATAACAAGGACCATAAAGGTGGGATATAATTTGCGGTCGAGACGCGGCTTCCGTAGCACCCCCAATATATCGTCGACTGACGTACGAGTTCGTATTTTCCGGTCGAATATGATGCCATCTTCGAGGCTGTTCGCCGTCGTTCCCCGACGTTATATTGCCGCGGCGAGAAGCCCGTTAAGAAATGGCCGTCTTCGTGGTTCGCCGCTGTTAACGACGTCGTTACCCGCGAACTCTTCGATCCACGCACGTATTCGCACGTAGACGCACGTGCGCCGCGACGCCCGCCGCAGCATCCTCGGTCTGACAGCTCTTGAAACGAGCAGTTTCACTGCCGGTTCTTCTGACCGGCGCATCTGGCGACCGTTGAAATTCACGACTTATTCTCCGATCGCCGTTTCCGCCTCATCAGCGATCGTAAATCAGGATTAAAAGATCATACCGGGGCCACGGGTAAATCATGACGGGACCATGCTTGAATATCGGCAGGGTTCGTCAGGTATCATTGATTCTTTTTTTCTTTTTTTTATCTCCTGCTGGTCTTCGAGTCGTAAATGGAACGGTCAAGTAATTTCTCCGGATACGTATGTTTCGTCGCGTAACGGTTTTGTATTATACTGAACTTTCTTAGCACTAGATTCACTAGGAGTTTACATATAATATATTATATTTCTATCAAACGTATCTATGAAATCAGAATATAGGAAAGATTAGATTTGCAATTATAAAATTAAATAAAATGTTCAAAATGTCCCTTTGCCAAATCCACCGTTAAAGTGAATCCCAGATCGTTGAAATTTCTTCGTTGCTCCGTGAGTACATTTATCGCAATGATAATTCAACGATACCTCGACCGTTTGACAAGGTCACTCGATCCCATACAGAACGGTGTGTATAACGTACGGTTTCTTTGAGCAGGTTATTAAGTAATGAAATACTCTTCGGGAGACTGTAAAGACGCGTGACGGACAGCTAATGTTCGCGGAGTGGATAAAGGACAGGATCCGTGGCAGGTCAAACAAAACCTGTTCCTACAGGCGACATGCTCTCCCTTGTCGTCCGAACGGTGAACACCACCGAGTCACGTTGTTTGTTTCTGCAAAACGATCCACTCCTCGCGTGAATTACGATCGTCTGGGTCGGGGCCCAATCCGCGACAGACCTCGTCGACACTACTTGTGAGGTCCCTGAAGCTTTCCGATGCCGACACGTGTGTGTATATACATATATACATATAAATATAACTTGCAATTCGCTTTGTAGATGTTCACCCTTTGCCCACCTTCCAACGTACCTTCAGCACCTCTTCCAGAGACTGACGCCACATCAATGTCCGCCTGTACGTTGTCCCTTTTTGCCAGTTCTCAACCATAATCGTTTCTCTACCTTCCACCGGGCTACCATCTTTTTTTCCTCTCGTTAGAGTCGTTGCCGCGGAATTACGTCGTAAAATTAGATCGCATATCGCAACTCGGTATCCACTGGCAGGTTCGGTCGTTTTTGCGTGCGTCTTTGGTGCAGGGAAATAGTTTCCCCGAGACTTTCACCGTGAAGATATTATAGCCTGCTCGAAGAGTTTTCGTAAGGGAACGTCTGGGTGATAGGTGTGTTACTTGAATGAAAAAATACGTCTCGTTGTCGGGAGACATCGTTGGGTCCGTTGATCAACGGTCGATGTTGGGATTCTTCGTGGCGCGGTGTAAATTGGAAGTCTTAATGAAAAAAATTCACGGCTGTCGCAGCTCCGGCTGGCTGAAGGAAACTTTCAATTGTAGTTTGTAGCCTGTCTCGTATAATCTGTCTGGTGTTATTTACGTCGCGCAGGTAGTTCCAGGAGCCCTTTGCCCTTTGCTCATCTTCCTCGTCCGCGGCGACGTCGTTGTCATCGCCTCCCACCAACACCGACGCATCGATGCACCTTTTCTCTCGACGACGCCTCGGAGAACTTGCCGCTTCCACGCGTCTCTCGTTAGCGCAAAGGTGAACGGACACCGCGAACCGATCGAGTTACTCTCCGCAGACTTTGATATCTCGGGTTCGTTCCGATTGTCTCGTGACTTTACGTTCTAAACACGCGACGCGTGGGGAACTTTCTGTTTGACACGCTGAACGTCGTGGGGGACACCGGTGACCGGCACACACCTTGGCATTAGCGCCACTGGGGCCACCGGTGATTGGTGCACTAATTGCTAGTGATTAATAGAAAATTATAATTGTAATAAAAGTCGATACTTGTTCATTTTTCGATATCATCGGTATTACAATTGTACAAAGAAATTAATGAGTTACAGAACGTCTAAAAATAAGTCTATTTATACAAAAAATATAAATATTGTCAGTCTGGGCAATCTATAGAAAATTCGCATGGCATTCACCGCGTTAAACTTGTACACTTATCACCAAGTTCTTCCTACAGCACGATTTGTAATATCGATATTTCATTAATGTATGTACGACATAGTCTCTCGAGCAATGACGAAGCGTTACCCCCCCCCCCCCCCGGTCACACCTGGTGTAGACCACTTCACGCGTCTCGTTGTGAAATCAGTGTTAACTCGTGTCGCATGTACGAAGGAGGGGCCGGCAGAGGAGACGAGGTGACACGTTAACCTTTGGTCGACGATGTCATCCTTTCGTCGAGGCGCCGAGACGCCGGTTCGCGACGGTCCGAGAGAGAAGACTAGCACTTCCTGCTAGGACCCCCGAGCATCGTCTCCACCCCCTCGTCTCTTTCTCTTGGCCACTCAGACAGGCCAAGAGTGCTCCGGGATCCCTCGTTTTCTCTCTCTGTCTCTCTCTATCTATCTTTCTCTCTCTCTTGTCAGACTCTCGATCCTTTGCCTCCCGCGATTCGTCCGACGTGTATATCCCTAGCGTGCTCCAATTACGAGAAGGAATGCTCATTTGCTACGCTACGGGGGACCCATAATGGTCAGCGAGCACTCGAAACTATTATCGACCCGCCGCGGCTACTCGGCAAAGGATGGCAATTCCTGCTACCCCGAATTTTTAATCCGACTTCAGAACGAACCACCCACCCGAAACCCCGGGAGTCGGTGGCTCTCTCTTTCACTCTCTCTCTCTCTCTCTCTCTCTCTCTCTTTCTCTCTCTCTACTACTACCAATCTCAGGGAAAGCACTTTCTCGACCTCGACCAAACACCGGGCGTCTTTAGCCGTTCCTGGTCGGTGTAGACGGTCTTGCATTTCTTATCATGGTGATGGTGCACACCGCTCGAGTGGAAACACCAATCGAGCGATGGAGATTGCGATGCTAACCTCCGGGAAAAGCCTTCTCTACCAGAAACCTTCTTCCCCGATGCCCCCACCCCGTTTCGGCCCTGGCCCTTATTCCCTCTTCTCGATGTCTGTCTTTGTCCTCTGTCTCTGTTCGACCGACGGTTTCAGTTTTGGACGCGGAGATCCTCAATCTTGCATATTCGATGCGTCGCTTCCGAGAGATTAGATTCCCGTCCTTTCTCTTAAGCCTCCCGAGAAAACCACTTTTAGGGTGGTTTACCCGGTTTCTCCAAGGGTTTATCGTGCTTGGCAACTGTTCCCCGTCCGATGTTCCTCGATGGTCAGCAGGTGTACAGACACGCGTACGTGTTCGTATATCAGGAAGGTGGTTGGTTGTTCGGGTCGGTGAAATAATTAAAACAGGTAGAGGTTAATACGGCGTGTCGTAATTAATGAGGTTTTTTATATGCAACGTAATGAATGATCGGACAATCGAAACTCGTCTGGTTTCCTCGATGCGTCCTAGCCCCGGGGACATTACAATGTCATTAATATTAATAGTAATTTACAAAACAGTAATTTTCTTCCGCGATAAATTGAAATCCCTACTTCCACTCTAATTTGCTAATTGACCCGGCGTTGTCCGGCGCTCGTTTCAAGAAACGCTCTCAAACCGTCTCGCGGTTCGCCGTACGGTAAAAAAACGTATAACAATAATTGAAAACGAAGTCTGCCATCGCGAACAGGTCTCCTAAAAAAAAGAGAGAGAAAAAGGCAAAAGAAAAGAATGGGAGGAGATATTCTTTCCCGTCTGAAGTGCGCAGCGTTTTAAAAGCGCGTAACGAACAATGGACCATTTCGACAACAGGATGGAACAAATTGGTAATGAACGACGTACTGGATGCCTTCCCAACTTCTTCTTCTTCATCTGCCTCTTCATCATCATCTTCTTCTTCTTCTTCTTCTCCTTATTCCATATCTTTCCCCGCCAGATCCACCAGCAGCGTCGCGAGCAATTTCGACGCCTCTGCTGGCGACGTACGCGCGAATGATTGAGATGTCGACGCGTAAAACTGTGCGACGGCCTGCTCCTATTGGCCCGAATAGTAATAACAATGTTTCCCGCGACGACGCTGATTTGCGTGTCGTGCCCGGCAACGATAGCGCTGACACGTGCGTGCCGAGCGGGAACGGCTTAAAGAAACACGGTGTAATGGAAGGAATAAGGAAGTCGTATAATCCGTTGCCGCGGTATTTTACTACCGGAGGACGATCTAATTTATTTTTTTTCGCCAATCGGGACAGCTAACTAACCGTGCGTCGCGGATCTCGCATACCAAAGCGGAGCTTGTGTTAGAACAAGTGGAGTGACGCGTATATGTGTGTATATACATATAGGGTGACGATAAATTATAATGTTTTTTATCCGATATAAAGTAAAATGTTTCCCGTGTACTTTTATCGGGGACGCACATAGCTCTCATGCAATTGATAAACGTGTAAAGAGATTTAGGAGATTGGAATCGGTGGTTAATCACCATCAACCAACCATTTTCGTCGACTGTTTATCGTTTTTAATACTATCAGGGCGATATCAAAGCACGTAGAGTATGTAACAACGCGATCATTTATCGAACGCTGGCATCTTTGAGCGTATGCAAATCTAGACGACGAGTTTACGTTCCGTAATGATAATTCACGGTGGGTAACGTAAAGCGTTGCGATGAAAAACCGTGTGTGTGTGTCCGTGTGTCTCTTTGAAAAAGGGGACGGTACGTTTTTCCTATTTTTCCTATTTTTTTTTTGTTTTTCACGAATCCTAGACGGTATTTTCGTCATTGTGCGACGAGTGTGCTCGTATTCATTTACACGAGTCGCATCTCGCCAGGCTATCATGCCGTTCTCACAATAGCCGTCATATTATGGTGAAAATGTTGTCTGCGCGTATGCAGTACGTAGGCACTTGGCCGCGTATTAGTATGCGTATTGTTTCCTGTAATTATTTTGGGGGAAACAAAAGTCTTCTAACGACAATTTACCGTTATGCCGGTGCTCTTAACCGTCATCGTGTACGAGCTTGTTCGCGAGTGTAGTACTCCGTTCGCAGGAGTGTGTCGTACACATTGTCGCCGTACGTACAACGAGGACCTGGCAAACAGTTTTCTCATGTTGCCCTAAAGTTGCTGTTTGACGACGCGAGTAGACCCTTTCTAAAGCGAGCAATTCAATTAACCAGAACTCCAATTTCTCCACTTACTTTCACGTGAGGTATGTCTATTCACCGATAATAACGGACCGGCAAATATCGAATCTCTTTGGATTTGAAAATCGTGGAAACAATGCTGGCGGGAAAGTAACGGAGGAAATAATTCTATAGAAAAATTTACGCTCGATACCTTCTCATTTTTGTTATATACAATATATATGTTTCGCGATATATTTACCTCGAAGCGTTTAGCTTTTCCTCCCGGCCGAATCTCAGATATTTTGCAAAAGAGAACGCGAAGAAAAATCTATGTCCGGGACAACTACTTTGGCTTTTCCTACACAAGGCGTAATCCCCGTGGGTCTTTTGTTTCACAGTTCCTCTTTTAAACTACAAGAATGTACTCGTAAAGTACACTCGTTGCGATAATGCGAATTTCGAATGGCACTCCTGAGAGAAGATTTCTAGCCGTGCGATCCCCAAGCATTCTTTCTCTCTCTCTCTCTCTCTACCTCTCTCCCCTCTCTTTCTCTCTCTATCTTTCCCTCTCTCCTCTCGATTCCTCGAGACAATTTAGATCCTTTTTAAACGCTCTCACCCGACGCACATACACACGCGTGGAAGCGTCCACTTTTACACGGACAAAGAGCGACGTGACGCGGCTGGATACGCACAATCAGCCCGCAGTGATTGAGGCATTCAAGGCGTGGGCACGCACTCTTACGCACGCTTACGCACGGACCGCTTGTCGAATTCTCACGCTCTTTTTCGGTCGGATTTCGACCTGTAGGAAAGCCACTTCGCAGAAGATCGTTGTCGCCCGTACGATCGAGCCTACTTGAATTTCACCGCAATTACTACTTATAATCGTTAGTCGGTTATACGTGTGTGTGTATTTCCAGTTGTGTAATTTAAACGCACTGGGAGAAAATATCGGTGGTAGCTTGGCGGGATGTATTTGGAGAATTTATCGCTCGTAAATTTATAGCGGATATGACTACCAAATGAAACGATGATTAAAAAAAATAATTTATTCCGCATACGATTGCGGGGCTCTCCTAGTTTGTTTTTTTATCTTCTATCGTTTTATATCTAGCCGCGCGGGATTTATTTACGATTCTTTTTTTTCGTGCATTTCTCTCGATCGCCGTGGGACCGATCGAACAAAGTATTTTAATTATCCCGTTTGATTCGAATGATTAAAAACGGACAAATAATCGTAATATAACTGGTCCGTGCACGAGGTCCGGTTGTGAAAAGAGAGCAATCGTTCAAAGGGCGACTAACTAATATCAAGAATGATTAAATGACTCAGACATGCGTCATCCGTCGTTAAGGTTTTAATACACGCCGATTGCATTACGGAGCGAAATGTTATTACGAGCAATTGAGAATTTGATTTCCATGCACGGCAACTTCTCCGGTGCCCGCGAAACGGATTCGGGTTTCTGCTTTTCAGCTATTCGAAAACCGCTGAAATGTATTTTAATATCGCGTCTGTTGGCTTTTGCTCCCCGATAGACACTGCGTCTGACAGGTTCAATTAGTAAATTCGAGCACAAAATTTCAATCTTGTTGCCCCCACCCCCCTCCTCCACCTCCTCCTGCCACCCCTTTCCTCCCGGCTCGTTCTTTTTTTTTTACTCTTGTTCCGTGTCTCGTACTGCTCTTCGGTGGTTGACTGCCTCCGAACCGGAGGTAAGCGTGGGAGGTAATTTCCCGGAGCGGCGTTTCTTTCCTTATCTCCAACTTTAATTACTTCGTTTTACTCTAAAAGGAGGGGTTCTATAATGAGAAGCTGCCGTCTACCCTTCTGTCATACCGTTCATCGGGAAGGAATGTTCGCGAACCTTCTATGTCAAAGTCTATCTTCAATTCTCACCCCCCTCTACCCCTACTCCCTTACACCCTTCCAATCTTTACACACCCTTCCAATTCCTATTCGTACAATCGACATGTAACGAGTCCCGTTTTAATTACCCTAAAAACTGTCGACTCTCGTTTGAACAGCGAGGAGAGAAACGAGGGTGGAAAACGGCGGGAAAAAAGAAACAAACGAAAGTCCGGGAATAGGGAAAAAGAAATCTCGCACGGCACCGCGACGAAAGATTAAGCGTTCGGTCATTTGTAGAACGACGCTTTTCTTCGGGCTTTTATTAACCCCGCTCGTTTTCCCGCTCTTCCAATATCACGTTATTGCACTCCACCGCCTGCAGTGTCACTATAACACCGTACGAGTGTAGGTGGTTGCTCATCCGGCTCCTCCCTCTTCGATTTATTTCCCTTTCTTCCTCTTACCTTCGTTCAGTTCCATGGCCGTTCGTTCCGTCGTGCTGCTTTATTTCCACCTGCTCGGATTGTCCACAATACGCGGCAATAACCGAGAAATCGACGGTTAGGTTTGATACCGTCGCCCGCCCACCGCCAGGAGTCACGACAAAGCGACGTCGAGACGCGTTTCTTTGTATGTACGTACGTACGTACATACAGTACGGGTATACGTGTATATTCTTTCTTGTCGTTTCTTTCTCTTTCTATCGTCGTCTCCGCTGCGGAGACGATTCTGGCTCGCGTATCGGGCCTGATCTAAATCAAACGTTACATGGGAACGGTTAGGGCCTGTCTCTTGGTAACTAGACTGGCCTGTAGTTACGGGAATTGTGCCTCGTGTAGGACAGACAGATGCGTTATCGACGGTGATGCGGTTTGTTAATACGGGATTGCGAGAGAAAGAGAGGAAGAGAGAAAGAGAGAGAGAGAGAGAGGGAGAGACGTAGTGGGCTGCGGTGTTAGCGATGGTTCGGGTGTAGGTCGAAAGATACGACGAGTGAAAAGCGTCTCGGAAAAGTAGGATGTTATAGGAGATTGAGTTCGTCTAATCAGTGTCCTATTGAGGGGGATAAATGATGCATGTTGAAATGACTAGTTCCGTGTGTAACTGTATTCATACGTATGAATGAATGTACATACATCTGTTTGACGAGGTGAATTTTTTTAATGAAACTTTAATCATGTCTTTTTTCTACTTTCAGGTAAGTCCATAGATAATTTCCTATTCGTCGAGCGGAGACGTTTCCCGTCCTGGTATGTAAAAATATTAATTATAGAAGACACTTAATTATTCGATGTCTCGTGAAAACTCGTAGAAGTTATTAAAGTCATACATATCTTACGTGTCGTTAAACGACGCGTGTCGTTTTTTGCCCGGTTAATACGTCTGGTAGTCGCAATACGGAAAATGTTCATAGCTTCTAATATCGTTTGCGACGTACGTGGCTGACGTTGCAAGAAAAATTTCCGCCGCCAGACGATTCGATTCAACTTCGACGTCATATTTCGTGAAAGAGCGGCCATAGCTTCGGGGCAGAAACGGAAAAGATCGAGTGTCGGACGAGCAACTTTCAGGGTAACTTAATAGAAACCTAATGTCCATAACCGATGTATAGTATCCATCAGTCGAAATCGTCTATCTCTGATGATTCCAGGCCACTCCTTCTCTATATTCATTCCACGGCCATGCCCATCTGTACGGAAACGTTTTTAGGAATGTATTTTTACGACCGTGTAATTCCCGAATTCGTTAGAATACTTTATGGATTGGCGCCACGGGGATATTCGTTCCGTAACTAGAATTAAATTGCCCGTTTATTATCGGAGGGAACATTAACGGCAGGATAATAATAATCAGATATTCTTGCGTAATTTTATCTGTACACATACGCAGGATGTATTTAAACGTAACGGAGATCTTTCCGATTTCCTCGTTTGGAATATTTCGTGCATCGTTCGTGCGATACAAATTTATCAAAATTTACTCGCGTTCGAAGTTGAAAGGTGTAATATTCGAAAATGGGGTCCGGAGATAGGTATCTCTGTTTATTGCGACAGTTTCTTTATTCTCTGATATGTACAATTGATCGAACGAACAGAAAAAAAAGAGAAAAAAAAGAAAGAAAAAGAGACCGCTGACAGGTTTCAAT
Organism: Mimumesa dahlbomi; assembly: GCA_917499265.3. NCBI lineage: Eukaryota > Metazoa > Arthropoda > Insecta > Hymenoptera > Crabronidae > Mimumesa > Mimumesa dahlbomi. The sequence continues at coordinate 1,418,107 of OU824113.1, read as the reverse complement.
ATAAATTACCATCCGCTCGGACACGACAGTGTCAGGATTCCATTATTCATTTTTCATAAACACCGGGTTCGTGGCCGGACAGAAATCCAATACACACACAAGTTTCTTCGGTAGTTGCAACACCGAACGATGTGCATGCCTATTAACGTCAGCCACGCCTCCGAATGTGCATTACTCCGAAAGATATCTTCCTCCTCATCTGCCTTTAGTGCGTTCTGTTTAAAACCACGTCAACCTCTTACCGTCTATTATTACTTATTATACCGGCGCCGTGGCACGTAACGTCCCTCAAACTTACGGTTAAATTTCACCCACGCAAACATGATTATTTATATATATCTCCTCTATTTTCCTTATGATCGATCCTCGTTCGCCAATGAAATTAAACCAAATCGCAACAAGTGTATTTTCACTTTTTTCCCCGAAGCGGTGGGGAGAGATAATTTATTACGCGGTTTGGCAGTGATCATCTATAAAATACTTATATAACGGGGTCCGTTTAATTTCCCGGAGAGGCTTTTAGTAAATCATGTCCACGTGACTAATGGCTGGACGGATCTAGCCGGGGAATACTTTGGTGTCGTCGAACAGCTCTTTTTCGTCCGCTTATAATATAATCTTTCCACGACCGTTCTCTCCCACCCCTATCTACCTCTCTCTCTTTCTCTCTCTTTCCTCGAGTAGTTACGATCTCGAATTACATTATAGATGAAGAAGACTGTGGGACGATCCGGCATATTTGTCAAAAGAGATCCGGGCATCGGCGGACGGACCTCGTATAAGATTACACGTTAGGCCAGGCCGTTATATCGAGCGAACATTGTCTGAACACGTGCGTCCTTGAGGTTTCCGCGATGCATCGACCGCGATGCACCCTTGTAAAAGTACCCTCGAACACGCCACCGCACGCGACGTGTCCGGCCGGTGCATACGCGCGCGTGATACGCGAGAATTATTAAGATTCATTGAATCCCCCGTGGCTGCGAGGTATCATCGGGTAAACGGATAAATAATTATCTACAACGCGAACAAATTCGGTATGTACATATGTATGTACGTGAATAATTAATGAAAATGTTCAAGAAATCTAGGTGTTCAATTCGCCACATACTTCGCAAAGACAAACTCCAGTTCGACAAGGTTAACCTAAAACTAATTGCCCCGAATACGTGCGTTCTGTTCCCAGGAAGCAGGTTGTTGGTCGGATTGCTAGTTTGCACGATTTCAGGCACATCTGCCGTGAATCGAACGTGCCTTCGAATTAAGTTACCCAAGTGTCTGTAGCTGCGACACTTCTACGACGTACAAACGGGAGAAAAGGGGAGGTGGGTGGGAGGTCGAGGAATCCGAAATCCCGAGGAAAAGAAGCGATTTCGGCGTCGAGTATCCGTCCGGGTGTGTCCCGGTCGGGTTTTTTGTTGCGAACGTGGAGCAGCAGTTCCAGCGGACGTTTCCGCGAGTCCGGTAATTCCCCGGGCGTAAACGAATTAAACTGGTGTTCGCCTATCTGCAGGGGAAACGCTTCCGGCCTTCCGCGGAGTTGGCCAGATAGCGGAGACACCCGGGAACAACGGGGATAGGAGAAAAGGATGGATTTCGTTTTCGCGGGGATGGTAAAAGAGTGGGGCCGAGGGTGAACAGAGAGAATAGAAAGGGAGGAGAAAAGAGGTGAAAAGAGGAGAAAAAGAGGGTTGGGATTCCATGGAGTTTCCCAAGGCAGGATTAACAAAACCTCGTCGGTCGAGGTCCATTGTCTCGCCTCGTTCTCTTCGTTCGATCGTCGGTCGTCGGGAGTTTCTTAGCTAATTTCTTGGCGCGTGCTGCTACCGGCTGCCAACCGACGGGCCCCAGGTTACCCGAGGGAGAGAGGGAGGGGGTGGTGGGGAAATTGCGCGCGTTAGAAGAAGAAAAGGGACTCTGGGTAGAACGAGGAGACGAAGGCGAGACACCTTACGGATAAGGTCGAAAAGGTAATCAAACTCTCGCCGGCGTGGCTATTAATTACCGCCCTCCCGCTTACGCGCCACGAATTCCAAAACTCGTCGACATCGTCGTCGTCGTCCTCGTCGTCCTCGTAGCGCCGTGACTCCCGGTGAAATTCGAAGCTGCAGTCTCGGCGAAATACCTACGGGTTTACCCCGGCGACGAGAGGAGCCGGGAGACTTCGCGCCGCTTCTCACGAGGTTTGACTTTATAATCTGGTATCTTGACGTTCCGGGGACACCGGAAGATGAAATTCTACGAGTGACAACCGAAACCGTCTGAATAAACATGAACGTGGAAATTGTATAAGTGGTTCCTTACGTAATTACCATACGAGATGCAATTAGTCATCGAGGATATATCTTTCGCGCGACACCCGTAATCAATGTCGTTACACGTCTTACCATATAAATATAAGATCATCTTCGTAGAGTGATTTTCGAAATGAATCATCCCGATGTCGGGTAACAACTTTTCCATCCTTACAAAATAATATAATTCCTTTCACGACGCGTTATATCTCCAATTATCTCATTCATTCAACCGTATCTCGTTAAAACGAGTAATATACATTTAAAGAGGTTTCCCTTGTGATCCATAGGGGAAGTCCGTACAACGTATTCCACGAGGCGATAAATGCAAAGATATGGCATTTAACGTTTTCTCCCCCTAAAAGCCTGATCATGACTGGTAGGACGGTGGGATTCATATATCGCGATGTGGCGTCGGGAATCGGGATCAAGTTAACCGTCCGGGTTCCCTGTAACAATTGTTGAGTGCGTTGGGTAAGCGCCTTACAGGATGTACAGCTTGACGCATAGAGGGTGCAAGAAACTCCCCCCGTCGGCATTGTTTTCGGCTTATAACCCGCCCCTGCATGTAGTGAACTCTCTCACTCATCTCGTTTCTCCCTGTCCTCCAGGGTCTTGATTCTAACACAATGAGGAACGTTCAATGGTCCCAACCGTCTGGCTCCGTCAGGACCTAGGCGAAGTTGATCCTTTAGCCGTACACACACATACACAGACTTACACATATAGTCACACATATATAATATATATATATGTATAGTCTCTCTTGACGAAAGCGAGAGGAGAGAGAGATTTTTCATGTTCCCGAGTTTCGAAATTCTTTTTGACTTGAGAAACGACTGCCTTTAAGGATCACCCCGGCAGTAGTTTCGTTTCAAATCCATTCGACTGGGGCTCGTTATAACGGTCCAGTTGGCCGTGCGATTAACTGGAAACCAATAAGGAGTAGAGCGAGAGAAAAAGATATCGAATTCAACGGGGATCAGAGGGAGACGGGTCGAGAAACGGTCGTGACTGCGAGTAAGACCCGGGGTTCGTCTATTTTTCTTCGAAAAGGAGATTATTACCCAAGGAGTGCAATTGACTGTAGTGTAGTTGGAAAAGTTAAGGATATTCTCATTTTTTGTTGTTGTTTTCTTTCTTTCTTTCTTTCTTTCCCGTACGGATATAATTAATACGAACGTATATAAACCATTTCCTGTGTTTTTTTTCTCATAGATTCAACATTAATAAATGAACGCTTAGGGACATGTCAAACGTAACCACAGGAACAAAATTTCTCTCTTTTCGTCGATTTACCCAACTAAACTTCCCCGGAAATATACACTCTAACTGCCGCTTTCGAATCGATTCGATCGTTTTATTAATTTCCAGTCGAACGAATGCCGCGATCAAGGTCGAATCGTATCTACAAAACGAGCGAAATGAATCCTCATTACACCCGGTGGCCTTTTCGCGGAATTGTTCGAACGAGATACAACCATTCGAAACTTCCGGGGTACCGTTTGAAAATTCCCACAAAGATGCAGCCCGGGCAACATTACCGCGAGATAGTAGTGCGTTGTACGCCAGCTTTGGGGAAAAGGAATGCTGAAATAGCGGGTCATTTTCGGAATTGCTTAAACGCGCGTGTAATTGAATCTCGCTCGACCAAAATTGGACTTCTCGCATGAATTCGTGATACACTCGCTATACCCGGCATTTTAGACTTATTATCCAGTCACGTGGGAGGGGGAGAGAGAGAGAGAGAGAGAAGGGGGAGGAAGGGTGGATGGTTGGAAATTATGCGAGATGCTTCTGGTTTGCTGTCATCGATGATAGTCGCGGACGAGGATATTCGAGCGCGTAAAACGGCGTCGTAAACGAGCGCCTTAATTATTCCACGCCGGGTTTTCGTGCGCACGAAATTACCGTAATGACGGGCCGCGTAATGATAGTACGTCATACGTCGCAAGGTTTCAGTCGTTTCGTGTCATTGACCTTGTCCCGTGGACATTTCAAGCTTCGTGATCGATAGCGTCGTTCACCGCAACGTATTCGTAAAGTTAGTTACATTTTTTTAAATATTTAAATCTTTCCTTTTCCTCTCGTTTCGATTTCCATAGATAGCGTTCGGATTTTCAATGACCGTGACCGAATTGCTCGTTTAATATCATTGCTATCGCCAGTTTCGCGTGGAAAATCAAGGACATACGGACAAACTGTGTGTTTCGTGTGAAATCGAACAGAATGAAGTCAGAGAATTTCGGGTCACGTGCCGCAGGTGTGTCGGAACGACCTCGGGTGGCGGTGTTATGAAAAGAAAATGACACACGGGGTTCGAAGAAGGTAGCGAAGGATGACCTTAACGATCGGTCTCGGGTTCGTTGCCGCTAAATGGCAATGCGAAGCGCATTATCGTGCTCTCACGTCCTACGGCAGCCACGTTGAAACGCTTCGAAGGTAACTTTTCGGTGGTCGCTTTTTATCCGTTAAAACCCTTTAGTCGGCCGGAAGTGTCGGATTACGGACTTGCCCGTACGTATGGCTTTTTGAGCCTTTGTACCACTTATTATGAAAGATGGACTTAATACCCTTCCATATAGTTTACGATTTTCCCGTTTATTTTTATTTTTATTTTCTCAAATCCGTGTCGCGTTTGATAGGCACCGGGTACGAAGCCAGGTGGAAATTCATAGGCAATTGGAAACGGTGTTAAGGATCACGTATTTTATTCATGGAATCAATTAGATACCGGAGACAGGATCGCGTAATCATAATTGATTATTAAAAGTGAGGTCTTCGCGTCGCGACACATCTGTTAAATTATCCGGTACGAGAGAGAGAGAGAGAGAGTCGTCGTTTTATAGCAGTATAAAGGACTTATTAATATTTAAATTCCCCCGACAAATTAATCGAACGTTTACCGTGCAATACCTGGAATAGAATATGGTTAGGTCGAGCAACGTGTTCGTCTACGGGATTACGTAACCGCCGGGATGTATAAATTTTCGGTTTGTTGATTAATAACAAAAGGGGACCTCCGGTAGATATTCCAAGAGGTTCCCTGTCCAAACCTTAGAATCCTAATCATCAATCCCATGGAACCACTCACAAATTCAAATGCGGGGACCCGGAGAGCCAAGAATTAAATCTCAAGGCTGCTCAAACTCCGTGCAAATTGAGCGTCGATAGCCCCTGGCGGGATGAATAATTTGCATCGAATTCGTGGGAACCGAACCTAATTCCTGGGTTAATTTCTAGCGGTGAGATTTACTCGAACAGTTACGGAGGGAACACTTTGACCGAAACTCTCGATACGAAAAGTATCTTCCCTTTTAATCTTCTCCCACGAAATAAAGAAAGAAGGAAAGAACGAAACAAACAAACAAGAAAGAGGGAATACGTCGATAATCTTCGCGAATTTCATCGTTCCTCCGATAGCCTCGTAAAGTAGCGAACTCGATATTAAAACAGGAATGCCCGTAACGTGTATTCCACCCTCCTAACGGCAAACGTTTCACAACACTCCATTACCAAACCCCGTAACTAACAACTGCGAGCGCCGGGTTCTCATTCCGGGGGCGAAATGACTGGCAGCGGAGCACGAAGGTTAACTCGTTCGTGAAACCATAATCGAGCTAGCCTTCTGTCCGTCGAAACGGTATGCCGTGGTAGGATCGTTCGGACAGGTTGTTTTCCCGCGATCCCTGGATTCTATGACCGCTAGATCCCCCGTGGAAAAAAAAAACAAAAAAAAATCCTTCCGACGCCCGGCGTCCATCCGCGGTCGGCGTTTATTTTTTTTATTTTTTCCCTCCCCACCGTTGCGCAAGGACCCAGGCAAATTAAGCCTGGCGTTTCGACGATGCCGGGCATTATGCAGATTTGTCGCGCACTATAACGCGGGGTTTAGCGCCGCGACGTCAGCGCGTCGCGGCACCGGCATAAACTCGCGGGAGTTACGCGTCGTTTTGTACGCGTTTTGTACGTAGGTACGTCGGCGACGTTTCACCGCGAAAATGAGCGTGGACTCGGTCGTAACGCTGCGGTTACCGTTAGTATTCCCGTGGTTAACCTCTCGAAGTTCAATTTCGCTTCTTCTAGTTACTTCCGGGGTAGAACTGAAACCCTGGAGACTGCGACGGTTGGATAGATTTCCGAACGTGGATATTTTAGTTTCCTGGTTCACCGGGAATTTCCGATGGAAATGTCAAGTTTCTGTTGGGGAAATTTTGGTAAATGGGTAGAAAATGAAAATGAAAGACACTAAAGGATGCGTAAAGGTGGTGTAACCGCGGCTTAAGGTATCGAGAGTCGACCGATGTTCGAATTCCTGCGCCTTTACGAGGCAAAAGTCATTTACGCCTCGGGATTTACGAGCGCCCTCTCTCTCTCTCTCTCTCTCTTTCCCTCGGCATCCCTCTCCGCGGTGTAAATGGACCGACGCTTGAAATTCTCGCGCGTTTTTTCTGCGAGAAATTATCGACGCCGTTCTCGTGAAACGAGTCGTTCGATCTTGGTATTCCCCGTTGGATATTTTCAGAGAGTCTTTCCGAGAGTCGACGTCCGGTCCGACGGGATCGCGAAATCTTCTTTTTTCTCTAATCGATTCTACGACGTGTCACGTGTCACGTGACACCCTCGAACACCCCACGGAATAATTTCAACGTCCCCCGAAAGGAATCGCGAAAAGGTTTCTTTGGAAGATGATGAGAACACGTGGAACAGATTCGGATCGACGTGGTGTCGAAGTATTTCGCGGTGGGAAACATTTTCATCGGTGGAAAAATGCTACTTTCCCCATCGGATGTTTTACAAGTGAGCCAGGACGAGACCGTTTCCCTGAATCCGACGAACTGAAATTACAAAGTTTAGATATGCGGCAAACTTTCTTACGGAGTGAACCAAAGGCAAACAGTTTTACAGGTGGCTTTTTGAATTACTTTTGTGGCAAGGCAACTTTAAGTGAAAAGTTCTTTTTAAACCACGCCAGACACGCGGTACCTACCACCTATATATGAACATACGTACGTACACACATTTACTATACATAGGTATGTACATATGTGTACGTTTCACCACGTGCGTGTATCTCGTATAAAAAAGTCCACCTGTAATCCTCTAATCGTTCACCGACCTTACCGTCGCTCCGACCTCACGTGACGTTCGTTCATTCGTAGAGAAACAAGTATAAATTTTACTTTCGATGTTGTATTACGGTCGTGGGCCATATCGGTGGGTGGAACAAATGGGATCGCACGGGAAACACCATAGAGGAGGGTCCGCACGTCATAAGATTTCCGTGCGGAGACGAACAACCTCCGTTAACCGCTGTTAAACACCATGTGGCGAGGCTTAAGCAGCTCTCGCTTAATGATCCATCGATGCGGAATGGAAATCTTCCTGGTTCGTTTGTCTTTCAGCAACGCGTGACAAATTTTAGTGGGACGCGTGCCCGCCGACATGCAAATGCCGACGGGATTTTGATTGTTGACGATGAAACGTCGGGTTTATTGCCGTTCACTACGATCGTCGGCCTGGTCAGGATTTATACGATGCAAATTTATACAGCTACTTACGATACGTCTACTTTCCGTCCCGTTGACGTACACGTATTTATGTATATGTATACATAGATACAGGTTATAAGGGGTGTACGGTTCTCAACGTATTCCCGGTGACAATTTTCCTATCGCAAGTACGTCCTTAACTTTTCCAATATGAAATACAATTTCTCTCGAAACTGAAAAAGAAGATCGTTGATGTACGGGTGCATCCTGTATACGTGTATGTGTGTGTGTGTGTGTGTGTTTACGTGCACGATGATATATGGATTTACGAGAAGCGCGCAAAAAGCAGGACGTGGGGGGAGGGGAAATCGCCTGACAGAAAAACCGTGGATTTTATTAAAGCTACAGCGAGAAGAAATCTGGTTACATTATCAACGTGTCACGAGGAGAGTGGCACCAGTCGTTTTACACTGGAAACTTTGAAAATCGTCTCTTTGGAAGAAGCCGGCGATTCAGCTTCCTTTCCTTGCTAGCATCAAAGAAAACTTCTTGGCATTCTCTCAACTTTTCTTCTCTTGGTAGATTCTAAGAAAAATCAAGAGTTTAACCCTTCGTCTTGTTTTTTTCCCTCTCTCTCTCTCTCTCTCTCTCTTCGCCGGCTGTCTTTCCCATGAATTTAAGCGGCAAAGTAATCTCGTTACACTTACCAATCTCCCGCACTCGTTCTAATTATCACACTGTACTTACTCCCGGCGATTCTCAACGCAACGCTGGTAAACACACGCGAGTGAAATTAACGAAAATAAGGTACATCCTTTAGGGCTCCGTGGCTTTTGTGCTTCAATTACTATAATCATTAATCCCGCGAGGTTATACCGGCTGGGTTCAACGTTGCCTTCTTACTTAAGGGATTCCTAATTAGTCTCGAGCCGTAACCGCGGAGGCGGAAACGCCGGAAGTGGAAATTTTTCTGCCAAGCCAGTTCACCTTTATTTCCATGTTGTTCTCGAGCGTCCCGACGGCACGCAACGCGGGGGCATCCAGTTTCTCAAAGGATAATCATTCGAAACAATTCGCTTGTTACGGACATCGTGGACTGCGGACGTGCGTTTATGTCGGGCATGGAGGCAACCCGGTTGCACGAAGCAAAAAAAAAAAGAAACGAGAGAGAGAGAAAGAAAAACGGACAAGAATGGTACGTGGGGTAACGAACACGGCAACCGGACAACTTTCTGTTACTTGTCTTACGAACGATTAAGTGTGTTAGCGTACCGCCGCAGCAGTTTCTAGATTGTCTTCAAACGCGTTCAATTTTTCTCTCCCGCCCGTAGGTGTTCTTTTTTTTTCTTCGCTTTCTTTTTCTTCTTCTTCTTCTTGTTCTTCTTCTTCTTCTTCTCCATCGACAAAGTTTCTTCCATTTCCTTTAACGGAGCCCGCCGTTGATTGCCGGACAAAATAAAAGTCGCGTTCAAGTTTGCCCCGCAAATGTTTAAAGCTACCCGCGTTGGCTAATTTTGCGAGAGTATGAATTAGTAGAGGGATATACATGTGTGTATACGTACACGTATGTGTGTATCGCTCGTTTGAAATAACTCCACTTCTCCGCGTAGTCTCCGGGGAATTGCGAAAAAGTCACAGTGATTATTATTCTGAATAATCCGTCGGGCCGACTCGCTAGTAATTCCCGTGATTTCCAAGTTGCGCAGGTCGGGGGAGGATAGAAGGGAAGGGAACGGAAGGGAAGGGAAGTAGAGGTCTTTCGAAACGCGACGGGGAAACTTTTGTGTCCCGCCGTTCAAAGCGTGAAATTGACTATCGTGCATTCCTACGCGTTACGTAATATCTTGAATTATGTAGCCCGGCAGAGAAACTGGATCAGAATCCTTGCTTTTTATCCTCGTAAATTCTCGGTGACACAAAGCTCCGCCGTTAGAGATTCGTAAATGCCGGAAAAGGGGGAGAGAGAGAGGAGGACGAAGAGAGAAAAAGAAAGAGAGAGTAAGAGAGAAGAGGAGAGGAGAGATTCGAACCTTTTTCAGCTTTCGTCGAGAATCACACATCTGTTGCATCTTGGGTATTAATTATAGGATAATCCTTTTGATGCCGAACCCTCGGTTACGGTGCAATTCTTGAATACAGCACGCATTCCACCCTCTTTTTCCTTCGCTGATATCCGCGGCGTAATGCATATAACGTCCCGTACGTAAGTGCCATTGTGAAAAGTTGAAAACCCGGCACGAGTGTCTTTGATGCGGATTCGCGGCGGGTACTTTTAACGAAAAAGTTTCGTCGAGTCTCGCTTTTTCCCGGCGGTCGAGTATTTTATTATTATTCGTCAGCGTCTTTAAACATCTTTGTCGTGGCTTTCGCGGGGATTAATTTAATGCGGCGCGGTGAAAAGCTCCGGGGATCTCTCGAACGTTCGAGCGAAACCGTGTCCATTGTTCCGTAACGGTGATTAATAGATACCGGGGAGTTCGAAAATCCGTGTAAGTAGATCGCGGGACCGAGTGCCTCTTTTCATTTTCTTCCGAATGAAATTTTCCGCGGCGTACTTACTCGGGGGAAAGTTACGCGCCATTTTCCGGCATCGCGAAACTTTCCATCGGTCGGAGTTTGGCAAGGAATTCGGATATTTACCCGTTGGAACGTAACTCTCGGCGAACGACGGGCCGAATTAGACGCGGTTTTCCATTTAATTAATCAGAAACGTGGAAATGCAAAAGTGTCGGCGAGTCCACGGTTCGCGCGTGCCCGTGTAAATACATCTCCGCCCGGTGTGTTCTATGGAAACGTAGATTTCAGACGTTCTTGGCAAGAAATTTCCCGCGAGTACATATAGAAGTTTGTGGGCCGTCTGTATGCGACACTAACGAGCAGCCAAACTTTCCGGTTTGCTCTTCCTTGGAAACGCGTCGCGAATGATCAGGGTACTCTTCCACGATTTCCACCCCCTCATTTTTGTTTTTTTTTCTTCATTTTTTTTGTTTACTCCAGAAACGTGGGACACGCGCACGCGCGCCATCTTCGACTTTCGCTCACGTCCGAAAGCCCGCAGCCGAACGATTCGACGGAAGCCCGCCCGTTTCCGCAAAGACCGCCAACTTATCGCGGCAATTAGAGATCAATTAACCGGCACCTGCGTCGACTTACAGATCGATCTCTAATTGCCGTCGAAATTGCCCGGCAGACGGGGATACTTGATCACGGATCGGAATTACATAGGTGATTACGGTCGGGAAGCGGTTGCCAAACGGTGAAAATAAAACGAAAGAAAAAAGAAAGCCCTCCCCGTCAAAATTCTCCACATTTCGCTACCGTTTCCCACGTACACTTTGATTCTCACGGGAACGACTTCGTAGAATTTCCATTCGTTCTTACGCGTCGTTGTATGCATATCAAACTTCGATACTTGGTACTTTCGGCGTAAAGTGAGAGAGTCGAGTGAAGTAGACATCAAGTAGTCGACAGAGGTGAAAGGTAGCTATAAATCTATGATCAAAGAGACCGACTCTAACGAATACACCGGTAATCAACGCGTTGGCCAGCAAAGTTTCGCGATTCCGTCGCGTTCCTCTTTCTTTCGGTTGATCCGACACAGGGGATGAGAAGGTGATGGGGTTGGAAAGAGGGGGATGATGTTACCAGGGAGGCTCGGGGTGGTAGGTAGCATCCGGTCCCGTCTGGAATTATTTAATTTTCCACCCCTCTTCTCACCTTTTCTCCGCGACAGCGGAACTTTTCGTCGGAATCGTTAGCAACGACTCGTAGACGCGGTGCTACTCTCCGGATTCTCTGAAAACTGAATAAAACTCGCGTCGTTTCACGGCCAGCTATGGGGGATGAGCGCACGACTGAGTTCAGGCTGGTAGAACGGCAGAGGGGTAGGGGTTGGAAAGAAGGTTGGAGGACACCTTTATAATGCGTCCCTGGATAGGAAAAATGTGCTTCTGCTGGATGCTCCCAGGAGGAGGAGGAGGACGACGACGACGAGGTGGAGGTGGAGGAAGAGGATGGGATCTGGGAGTCACCGCGCCACGACGAGTTGATAATTGGACGCCTCGTTACTCCGCGTTACTTTCTCTCCTCCTACCCTTTCCTCTTCCTGTTCTTCTCTCTTCCCCTTCCTTTCACCCTCTGTCTCTCTCTCTCTCTCTCTTTCTCCTCTTCAGTTCTCATGTTATTCTTCTTTTAGCTTTCTCTATCCACGTCGTGTCCGTTGGTAAGGCACGAAACATCGCGCCTAGCCTCTTTAAATCCTGTAGGCTGTCCTGCTAGCATCGAGGGGTGGGGGAGGGAGGGGAGGGAAGGGGGTAGCTATGTACACCACCGTAACCATCTACCACCTAGGTAAGCGAGGAAGGCACTTCGTTAGCAGGGGGAGAAGGGCGAATGCAAGAAAGTCAGCGCGTCGCGACTCTCGTTAACGGTGGCTGCAGGTGTGCAGTCCGTGAAATTACATCGTCGGTATCTATCGCGTGTGACGTTAAAGAGCCGTTTTCAGACGCCGTTGGCTAAGTCCGGTCTAGTGTGGCTGGCTTTTTAGATAGTCATTCTGCGTGTGCACGTTGGATGAGAGAGTGGGAGACGAAGAGAGAGAGAAAGAGAGTGGCTAATAAATCCAGTATGCCGGTAGTAAGATTTACTGGAACGAGTCTTCTTATCCCGTCCCTCTATCAGATTATCCTCGATTCCTCAGCCTTTTCGAGTTATTTATTCTTCAGGATGTGTCTCGAGCAGTTTTTTTTTCTTCTCGTCCGTTCGAGACATATCGATGATATCGGGAATCGATTCCGCGAACTATTTCTATCGCGGGAGAATACGCTTCTGCATTAAAACCTGGGGTAAAAACGTGTCAAATTGTCTATATGTCCTCGTTCCCGGGTAACGGTTGATTTGAAAATAACAAGTAGAAGAAACTTCGGTATTAAACGAGAAACGATGCTTACCGTCGTAAGAACAGCCGGTATCTATTCATAGACTTTTCCCGATAACGTTCGAGAAAGAGGCTTGTTAAGATATTGGCATCCGTGAGCCCTTTCTATACGAAAAAGTCGGCGGTGAGACATCTCATAAAATTTGCTCGTTAAAAGGAGACTTCTAGCGACCTTCTCTTCGACGTACTATACATCATCCATAAAGTGGAACCCGTAACAACCACCACCACCTCTTTCTCTATCGTCCGAGAGGAAACGCTGAGACTTCGATTTCCCCTCCGCCGTCGTGACAACCTGTCGAACATCCAGGATTCGCGATATCCATTATCGAAGCTGCTCGATCTCGTCGATTATATAATATTCGTGATACCGTCGTAAACACGTGTCCATCGATCACGAACGAACGGGTGCCAGAGGTTAAAACTTTTCGTCTACCGATTAGACGAGTAGCCGACGACGCACAGAAGAGAAGGTCGACGACGACGACGACGACGACGTTACAGGACGTTACAGGGCATGACGTGTCGCTCGTTACCGTAAACTGCCGGCGAACTTACCGAGCCGCATCCTTACACCCGTACATCTGCCCGTCGACGGTAGGAAATTTGACATCCTGTCTGCGCGTACCAGTGAGACTGCAGAATCGGGGGACAAGGGAAACCGGGTAGTAATAGAAGGATCAGGAAAAGTTGTCCGTCACGGTATGTGCGCTGCCTATGTATTACTTACCGGTTGATCGTCGCACGTATGTACCTTACGCGACGAGTTTTCCGGCGACGGTTAATATCGAAGTTGAGAAACCACGATATCAAGTATACTCGCGATGATTTCCGGAAATCTTCCGATCTATCGATCACTCTCAATCTAACCCACTGTTGCTTTTCGCGCAGAGGAATGAGTATAATACTTATAATAACTAAAAGCTTACTAATAGTTTATTCAGGTAGAGTTCACAGCTTGGAGAATGAGTCTAACAGATTAGCTACGTAACTTAGCCCTTAGAGTCTTCTATAAAATCTAACGACTGTTAGATATTCTCCCATAGGTATAGGTATTCTCACAAACATCACCCCCTAGGAATCAAAGAACCTGGACATCCAGAATGAAAAACAGTATCAATCCATGGGGTCGTTTTCACTTGCACTCAACGCAGACATCATCTATCGAAAAGATCGAGTAGCAGGGGTGTCCACAACGGTGTCGTCTCCTTGTCGTCTGGCTTATGAAATATCACGGGGTCAGGTGGTCGTCTGTGTGTCACTGCAAAGGACTTGGACGCGTCTTAACAAGGCGAACCGGAGCCGCCCCCCTTTATTCCAGTGTCGTCCTACTCTCACCACCGGGATTCTCCAAGATGTATGCCCTTAGCCCTAACCAACCCCGTAGTCCCAAGTCCGTTCTCTATGGCCGGTGACACGTGATAGCGTAGCTGCCCGGAAACGAAGGATTGAGAGGATAAGGGAGAACAAAGAGAGCGCAGTTAGCCCGAAGCCACTTCCGATCCCTAATTGAGAAGCTCGTCCGGATATCTGCTCTCGTGGATCAGAACTCTATCTTTGCCTTATAATCATCTCTCTCTCTCTCTCTCTCTCTCTCTTTTGTGTGTGTGTGAGTGTCTCTGTTGAACCATCTTCCTTATTATTCTGTGTCTCTGTCTGGTCGTTCTCTCGGCGTATCCCGGTTAATCCATCTCGTTTCGGACCGAGGTATCCGTCGATATCCCTGCCGACACTTCCACCATGGAAACAAGCGCATCTCTATGGCTCTTTGTTCGGAAGTTCTAACGACGGCTGTGTTTGAAGTCCGCCGTGGAACGTTTGCGCGATGCCAGCGACGGAATACAGTAACAGAGGCGAAAGCCGGTATCGATGATTTCGGTGGGTGGACGCTCGAGTGTTATTTGAAAGGCTGCACGGTGATAGCTAGTCGAATTCCCACGCGGAAGTATTCACAGAATTGAGAATGAATCGGGTGTTTTGTCGTTGTTGTTGTTGGTTTTTTTTCGGAATTTCATACGGGAATACTTGGAGGTTTAATTAAGAGTCACTTAGAGTTCGCGGTACTTTACAAAACTCTTCAGTGTTTCGAATTAAATATTCGAGTATCACTTGCCGTAGGTATATGTATGTATTGTGTCAACGCCGGAGTTATTTGTCGATTGAGATACTTTCGAAACATTTACCGTCGGAAAAATTCCCGGGAAATATTTAAATATCCGCATAGTTCGGGACGCTCGCATACTCGTTCTCTACACACGATTTTTAATATTACCTTCCCGGAAGAATCCGGTGAGCTAGCATGAAAATCAATATAACGTCCATCGTTGTGCGTCACCGTTGTGTATCGTTTTAGAGAACGATCTTCTCGATCTCGATCGTCTGGTTTCACGGCAGAGAAAGCGTCCATATTGTACTCCCACGACTTTCGTTCGCTATCGGGCCCCGCGATCTTACCGATTGGCACTCCTAAAGTCAGTCGACGTTCGCTTAAAGGCACGGTTACTTCTTTTCAACGTCTGGTAGCCGAACATTCGCGAAACTGGAACGTTCCATTCGTTGCGACGTTAACGACCGACGATTTCTGACGTTATTCGCCCCGTTAAGTTCGCGGACCCGAGTCGAAACGACGCTAAGTAGTCGGGGACCGAGTGTTTTCGAGATCGACGGCCAGTTACGCCCGTAATCGGGCCCACGAAAAAAACGAAGGGCTGATTCGCGCGAAAAGGGTCATCCCTTCGAGGGTAATAACCTTACGCGTCATTACCCGAATGATACGTTTATGCGTGGGAGTCGTGAATAGAACGAAAAATGAAGTACGTGGAAATAAGATGGGATTGTTACAATTTGGGTTTATGCCGGAATGAATTACGAACGTCTAACGAGTAATTAAAAAGTTGGCGGACTCTCGATTATGCCCATCGAGTATCGTTTTTTTTGTTACTTTTCCTCCGTTATGAAGAGCGGAGACCTTTTAATGACCCTTGATAATGTTTGTTTCTGTTTCCATTGCCTCGTTAACTTTCCAGGCGTGTCCTGTTCGATGTATGATTTTTCAATGCATAATATTTCTCCCCCGCGATCTCATTCCGTAAATAATACACGCGAAGTGGTCGCTCGATTCCAAACACTTCGTAATACGCAGGTAGACATTTTTGAGTTTCCTATATGAACGCGACCCTGGGAAATGTCTTTTAGAAATGAAAACCAAAAGTTTCACTCCGTCGATAACTCGTTCTAAATGGAACGAATGAAAGTTACGTTCGCGATATGCAGCGAAAATCACGAAAATTATCAGTTACAAATTTGGGTGGGGTAAAGTGACAACCGAAAAACCCCGTGACAATTGAAATTGTCTCGACACAGGTGTCCTTCGGGAATTCAATGAAGAAACGTCGGGTGGGCGCGGTTCGTCCGATGAAAAAGTCGAGGAACCGATCGGGTTTCTTTGATGATTTTTTTTCTCCAAATGGTCCACGTACAATCGAGGCCACGGAATACATGGTAGTCTTTCATTAGCGATGGATTCGAGCAGGAATCAATCGGCATTGATACCCGGCTCTTCTAAGATCGATGCTCCGGGGCGGCGTTTGAAAAGTCACGTACCATACACCGTCACAAATTGATCCGAAATCAGATGAATCGTAAAACTAGCAACACGTTCGTTAGTACTTTCTCGTGCTCGCCCGAACGAATCCGATAACATTCAATTCCGTATATCGAACTGAAATAGTATATTCGATAAAAGTGTTCCGTCGGTCTCGTCGTTGACACGTAGGCATACCGGAGAGTCTACGTAAAAAAAAGGACACTTGTTTCCCCGTCTTATTAATCCTGGCGATCGATGATCCGGAGAAGATGACTTTCCTCGCGTGATTTAGTCGGGAGCCGAAGAAATTGCATTCCGTCCTGAAAGCCGGTCATTTCGAATAAATGACTCGACGTCGCGCGAATCGGAAAATAAAACAATCGCCCCTGTCACGTTTTGCCCCGATATCGCTTACCCTTTTAGTTTTTAGTTTCTTTTTTCTTTCTTTTTAATTTTACCTATCTGTGGAACCGTATAATTTCCAAGGGAATCGATATACGCGGAGGCTGGCGTATTATTGTTATTATCGCGGGGTAATTGCAACGGATATATCGATAATTGAGTACAAGGCAAAGGCGTGTTGATCGTGTAGCCGTAGGTATCCGGAGTGGAATCGGCAGTCGGATGAGAGAGAAATGTTTTGCAATTAAACGCAGCTGTATGCGTCGCCATTCAGCGACCACTTGTTACGTAAGCGCGGATCGTCGACTGTTAAGAATTTCCGATCGGATGTTTTATTGTTCCATGGAGAAGAATCTAGCGCACGGTATAAATCGGAAAGTAAAATGATTTAAACCCGAGTCGACGTGAAATTATATCTTCGTCTAGTGTCTGATGAATCGATGTGGTGGAAAATAAAAAATTAGTGTATCGTATTGAAAAAGAAAGAAAGAGACAGAGAGAGAGAGAAACAGAGTGGAAAAAAGATTTGTTAAATGAATGGTCGATGATATATTAACCCTGCCGTGGATTATCGCTAAATCGGCAACATAATCAACGATTCTCCATTAACTATTGCCGGCTCGGACGTTTATTGCTATACCATCGATTTATTATCGCAGGTTTCAACGAGCATTTTTCTTCCACGCTCCGCGAAGCGGTTTGCCAGCGATTTCCGATCAATCCAAACTCACGGATCTTCTCTTTCCTTTTTCTCTTTCTATCTTCTTCTCTCCCTCTCTCTTCTTCTCGTTTTCTCTGTTCGTTAAAAGTATTCGTCGCGGATCCGCCGGCACGATATTTATTCCGCGTGTAATCGAAACGAGAGTCGGATGCGACGCGATAACTAACTGTCGTCTTTAAAGCGTCACCGCGAAAGAAGATTCGTTATGGAGGCCTATAGAAATTCGCAATAAGCCGACGCGACGAATCGGCCACGGTTTACCGTCGAATTTACGATCGATACTCGACCGTCTCGGCGATCGATGCCATTAAACCGAATGTCGGACGGTTGTTCATTAATCCTGGTTACGTGCCCTGGAAATACATTACCCGCTCGAATGTTTGTCATTTTTATTTCAATTTCAACGGTCCGCCGTCGCATTTTAACCGTCACTTTGAAACGTAAAAAATTCGTCGGTCTTACAACCCTAAAGATTATTTTACTTCGATCATACCATCTCTCTTTAATTTCTTTATATAAGTTTCAATTCATAATTTCAAATTTTAAGCGTCCGTCGATCGTACACAATTAACCAGAACCATTCACCCTAAAATTAACGAGTACCACGGCATCGGGGTTAAGAAATCAATGAGAGTACACCCTAATTATCGAGTACACCCTATCAATCGCGTTTCACCCGGAGGGGTCGAGAAAGGTAACATGTTTACACCGTGCGATTTCCCCGATCGCCGTTCGCAAGAATACTTAAACCGACGCGTGCCGGCTCGTGTCATTAATGGCAGTCATCCGAACTCGTCACGCATGAGCTTCGATTAACTAACTCACCCTCATTACCTATTGTTCACCGAGAAATGACCGGGGTCCGATTAACGAACAATCGTGAAGAGACTACTCACGGATATATGTATTTTTTCGTTCTTCGTATTCCCGCGTTTCCGTTTCCCAGCGACGCCGACGGCGTCTATTCCCGACGCGTTACGTCGCGGCGCCGGCGTCGACGGCGTCGACGGCAGCCGCGTGACACTTTCGCCGGCTTCGCAAGGCATCGTTAAACCTCTCCCGCATCGCATTCGATACGTTACATTTCTCGGCATTAAAGGAATAAAAGGGGGGGAGGGCTGGGGAGAGAACGATGTGTGAGAAAGAGAGAGAGAGAGAGAGGGAGAGGAAAGAGAGAAAAAAAGAAGAAATAGAAGGGAAAACGAGACTCCGGTAAGACCCCGGCTGCACGAAAGGGGTAAAAGAACGCACGGGGTGGGGTAGAAGACGGTAAAAAAAAGAAAGGACGCGCAGAAGAAGAGGACGGAGCGAGAGAGTCTGGCGAGGAGAAGCGAAAAGCACGAAACTCGCATTTCCCTAAGTATAACGTATGCTCTTAATCCCGGAATTTATGCGAGCGGAATTAACGCGCGCTCGAGTCGACTCGAGTCGACTCGTCTCGCTTGCACGGCTGCGGCGTACGAACCTGAGGGCTCGCCTTAAGTACTTACACCGTCCGTGTGCGTCTCAAGCGTGTACAAACACATACGCAGCGATATTATACATACAAATATACAGAAGCGAGATCGTGGATGAGATTTTTCGCTGATCAGAATCGCCGGCGAAACGTCATTTTTACTTTTTCAAGATTTACATTCATCCCCGTTCCTTTTATCCCTTTCGCCAAGGGGGAGCACACGCGAATCTTATCACGTGATAGGATCCATTCCGAAAGTCAGTTTCTCTGCGAAAGAATTTCGAATTCTTTGGAAATCTATTCATTCGATTTTCTCAGAAACAAATCTGAGCGTAAAGTCGAAAGTCGCGTGTCTATGTGTGTATCAACCCTATGCGCGTTTTATACGTGTTCCCTTATCCCAGCGGTTCTCGTTCCGCCACACACTCGAGCGCATAAAGCGGAGAACGCATGAACGCACATCTTCCGCAGACCCTTCGGAAGGGCCGTCGATGGGCTCCGGGAATGCGTGCGAGAAGATCTCGCGAAGGGACCGCTGGAGACGACGCTGTATTCGGCGGTGACGCAAAGGAATTCAACGCACTCGACGTCGCGGTGCGTGGGTGGTGCACGGGCGATTTAATTTTGATTGCGACTGTCGCCGGGATTCCGCCGTGATTGCGGGCGATGCCTTAATGAAGACACAGAGAGGGCGAGAAATTATTTACCACGGCGGAATATCGGGCCGGTTTTGAATTTGTCTTCGTAGATGATAGGCGAACGGGAATTGTGTCACGTTGAAAAAATTCCGAGTTGGTATGCGCACCTCTGTATATGTGTGTATACATTGTGTACGTATATATTATAGAGTGAGGAATCTTTCACGATGGTTGATTAGTCGGCGTTGAATTGCGAAAGGAATTTCTGTGCAATCGACGATCTGCCACTTGATTCGAACGCGACAGGCGATTTACTTACGATTGCGAAGTTTAGGGGAATTTCATTTCAACTCTGAACGAGTTACGCAAGGAATGAAAAGACTTCATTTTACCCGATATAAAGAATGTTATCAAAGAAGAAATTTCGTTTGACGTGCATCGATCGCGAAGAAATGTAAATTCTTCGCTCGGAGAATAGCGCGCATAAATTATCATACGAAATCTTATTATTAAACAACCAAAGAGATACCGAGACGTTGCAAAACGACCCGACGGTTGGAAAAAGAAAAACAAGAAAAATTAGAGGTAAGGAAACGGCACTTCGACGTTATACATATTTCACCATATCCATTTTCCGCCCGTGAAACAGTTGTAATGAGATACACGGAGATAACTATTCAACGGCCCGTATTACCGATCGGCCCCGTACCAATATTCCGATACACGTGTCAGAAAATGAAATACGAATAATTTTCATCTTTAACCGGACTATTGCGTACCCGCAACAAATTACTTCTCTAGGCGTGTAGAATGCAATTTATGGGGACCTGTTACCCCCGCGCGCGCCCGCAAACATTCGAAGAACTTATCGGCGATTGCGCAAACGAGACTTGAAATAACGGTTATTCCCAATGGATTGGCATAATCGGCTCTACATACCTCTTAATGACCACCAGAACCGCCGTAAAACATATCCACGTAATGCGTCATTGTCGATCCAATTGTCGAAAGGATTTCTGTCTTTCTATCTGTTTTTTCCACTGATTTTCTCTTTTTCTCTCTTTCTCTCTCTTTCTGTGTGTGACGAACTCGACGCAACGATTATTCAAACAGCGACACGACAGGAATTTCAGCGTGACAGCCACCGGCAAGGGTGTCGTATTAGTAATGGAAATTATTGAAGTGTCGATAGTCCGGCCGATTTACGTGCAAGACTAAATAGATCCGATGAACAAGCCGCGATCCAATTTCATCGGGTACAGATCCGATTAATACGCGAACCGTATCACGAGAGTATTGCCGGTTACATATTAAACCGATGATTCTCGAAGGATGCGAGAGGTATCGCAATTTAGCACGTGATTCGTATTAACCCCCGCGAGCACTTTGCGAATGCGATTCGCGTTCGGTGAGAATCGCATCGCCGACCGTGGAAATATATTATGAAAGTGTGCCAACTCGAACATCGCTGCACAGCGAGCGATTTTTCTTCGTCTCGTTCCCGTTTTTTTTCATATTTTTTTTTTATTTTTCCAATATCGCGAGAGAGAGAACGTGCGTGCGTGTTTTATTTAAATATTTATACACGATATATTATTTTGCATAATGTCTGGCGTCGCTGGGAAATTATCTCTCCCGGTTGGATTAAAATTTAAAGGGAAATTAAATATTTTGTTACGTTAAAACCCAACGGTACGTGACGATATAATTTTTCATTACGTCACGACGTATCTAACTGCTCTTTTTATCCGCTGTACATTACGCGTGTAATATATTCCACGCGTAATCTAGAATTTCGCGATATTTTTCTTTCCGCGTAACTTGAAATCCGCGGAGCGATCGCATCGGCTAGATAACCGTGGAAATTATG
Organism: Mimumesa dahlbomi; assembly: GCA_917499265.3. NCBI lineage: Eukaryota > Metazoa > Arthropoda > Insecta > Hymenoptera > Crabronidae > Mimumesa > Mimumesa dahlbomi. Next base: position 1,396,712 of record OU824113.1, on the reverse strand, counting down.
GCGGCTACGTTTATTCGGTAAGATAGGAAGAATTTTTCTACTCACCGCTGATTAACGAACTCGATCGCGTTGTAAATTGTCCCGCGTAACGTAATGCAGTCGTTAAATAGTACAAATTGGTACTTCGGCGTAGTAGATCATTCCACTGGACGTTCGTTACAATCTAAACGGTGACTTTCGACTATTAAGTTTCACGGGTAAATAACGCTGTAATCCCGGGAATTTGCGTATTTAGTATTACGCAATATTGTCCGGCGTAAAAAACAAAAAAAATAAAACGAAAACGAAGTCAAATTGAATGTCGCTTTCCGCCGTTGAAAGTTGGAAAAAAGCTTAACGCAGCGAATTCGTGATTGATTGAACTCAATACATACATACATACATACATACATTCATACATACGTATACACGTACAGGATGCGACTGGCAAAACTATCCTCCAATTATTGTTTTAAATCCATTAATCGCGATGAATAGTTTGTTAAAAACCCGACTGTTTTTTCCTCTCCCCGAGGAAATTGCATTTATACACGCGGGTCGAAACGACGAACGTGAATGACAGGAAATTTTTAATCAGAGATACGAAGAATATCCATTGTGACGAACTCTATTTCATATTCACGCGAAATCTTGTTCCAATTCAGCTTCGACAAGCGCGCGATAAATCCATAATGACAGCTGCCTCAAAACATATTTGGACCACCGGCGAATCATAGTAATCACACGTACTACAGTATGTACGTATGTGTACGTGCATGCAACGTTAATACAATTACCCTTCGACGCGAGTGTATAAAATTACCGTCGTACACTCGCGGGTCTGCTATTATTATTATTATTATTATCATTATTACAGCATAGAACGCAACAGTGTTTCGCATTACAATTTCGTAACGTGGCGAAACATGGAAATGCTTTACTACGGACATATCCATTAGAAACCGAGCCGTTTATCGAGTCGTTTATTAACGCATGAGAACTCGGCCCTCATTAACACTTCTCGCAGTTCCGAACCGATACCCGGGGCAATCGGGTGAACCGGAAAGTAAAGGCGAGCTCGAAGAGGAAGCTATGAAATCTCGCTTGATTTCAACTCCGTGCGAAATTTCTACCCGGTAAACTTTCAACACGACGGAAATTTCATTACGAATGCATGCCAGGCGAAAATGTAACGTTAGCCGGGGAAAATTGGTCAGATTTTCAAACACTTTGCCGGGACACCACGTTTTATTGCACGCGATACCTATCGAACCAGGTCCCCCTGATTAGAATAATGATAGAAGAAAGAAAGAAAGAAAGTAAAAAAAAAAAGAAAAGAAACAGTGAATTCCAGATCGGAAGGAAACTACGGGCGTCGCGTGCGTCAGAATCGTTTCTGCGGTTTCCAATCGCGCAGATTTACATTTTTAATTTCCGCACCGCGTCGCTCCCGGACCCCTTCGTCGCTGCCGGTTTAATTAACTCCGTTTTCTCGCTCCTTATATCGCTCGTCGTATCCTCTCTCTCTTCTCTCTTTTCTCTCCAACCCGATCCGCTTCACCGTCTAGATCCCTCCCTCCCTCCCTCCCTCCCCCTCCCACCTTCTCGTATCGGAGTTTCTCGACTTCCTTCGTAGCTATCGACAATTTTTCAATTACCCGAGCGTAAGCGAGGTAAATTAATTGTTACGTCGACTTAGTTAGCCTATCGGTCTCTCTCTCTCTCTTTCTCTCTTTCTCTCCCTTTCTCTCCTTTCTTTTCCAGTTTCTTTGTACTCTTTTTCGCCCGTTCCGGCGGGCTTCGTCTCGGTTCATCTCTGTTTTGCCTTCCGGAAGACTCGTTCAAAGGAACGGCCTCTCCGCGAGTACCGCGGGTCATTGAGTTCCAGTAGTTCTCTCTCTCTCCTATCGGGAGATACTTCATTAAAACTCTCCCAAAGCTGTTCACGCAGACCCCGGGCTTGACGTGGAGAAGAAAGATCGCGGGGCCGGCTTTCTAGAACGGCGAACAACCGGCAGTCTGCAGGGATCGGGGGACGAATTCAGCTCGTTAAAGCGTGACCGGTTCGCCGATCGGAAATCGAGAATGGAATACTAATTATAAAATGAAGTTTCACAAAACACTTTATTGACCCGCGCTCGACTCGATCGGGGGATTGCTAATTGCAGCCCCCCATTTTCTGTCTTCCGAAAAGTTTCTTAATACGCTAACGAAGCGTTCCACGAGCAACGCGGCCCCTCGATAACTATCCGACCGGTGAAAATGGAAAGTTAGCGAGAGTTTCTCATCGTTTTCTCTTCCCTATAACAGATGGGAATTTTTTTTCTACGTTCACGCGAAACGAATGTAAATTTATTAAAAGTCTCCTCTCTCTCTCTTCCTTTCGATAAAATTTCAATACCGATTTATGAAAATCCGTTCGAGCATAATTAAACGCGATACGATTTAAGGAGCCGTTAAACGTCGAGTATGGTTGACGCGGTTGTCGGGAAGGGACTTGGGATCTAATTTCATGTTCTCCGGGCTGGATGTGACAGTTGATCGGTGCCGGCGAAGATTTCTCCGGTGGCACCGAAAAATTGATAGAGTACCGAACATGGGAAGGGTGGGTGTACGCGTGGGCGAGGGAGATTTTCATATTTTTTTCTCTCCCTCTCTCTCTTTCTCTCTTTCTCCTCCCCTCGTCTGCGCATGGAATGAGAAACAGCTAATGGCACCAGGTGCGAGCACTCGATGGAATATAAATAAATACGGTCCGATAGGCCGATCGATCAAACCATCGAACGCACCGCCGTATATATACGTTCCCGACGACACGCATCACTGGACACGCATAGTGTGGGGTCCAGAAGGAGAGTGTGTACAGTTCGTAAACTTCCGTCAAGTTTCCAGCCTGCGCTACGGAACACATTCACGAATGTGCCCCGCGATTCGTTAATAATGCCGCGGTAAATTGCTGGGGGAAAATAAACTTACGATACATATTTAATCGATAGGTCTGCCGACTCTCGGTGTCGAGTCCGAGTCTGGGGATCGAAAATAAATTCGCCGAGTTATTTCGTTTTTCGTTACGTCATCCGTTTCTTCGGCCTCGAGTCTACGCGCCATATTTCCGTCGTCCCGCATTTCCGTCCCGAATCGTATTTCTGTCTTTGCTTTCTTCTTCTTCTTCTTCTACTTGTTCTTCTTCTTCTTCTTCTTCTTGGAATGTATGTAGATATATGCAGAGGTCGACGGGAGGGTACGGAATGACAAAAAAATATGATAGAAAGTACGTAATATTTTGTGAATGATTAATACCCGAGCACCCTGGGCGCGCTTGCTTTTTAAAACGACCGTCGATTAATGTCGAGGGGCAAAAAAAAAAAGAGAAAAATACGAAATCATTTTTCTTCCATCGATCGACATGCCTAGATCATCCAGAGAAAACGTCCCGACGTTCCTTGTAACGTGATACAAGCACCAAAACTCGAACCTTCTGTCAATCTCTATGATCGTTCGATCGTTTTCTTGTCCTTCGTTAGCCACGCATGTTACACGCACACGTTCACCCACGGTACATGCACACACATACGACGATCCCCGCTCGCATTCCTTGTCACGTGCGTAGCGAGGCAGGTAACGTCTTGTTAACAGACGACTAAAGATGTATTCACGGGAATATTTTATTTCAAACGGTGTACCACCTTGTCTACGACGCACCCACCGGGCCCAATTAACTTCGTTTCGTATACGTTCCTGGCGGACGATTCAAATCCATCGTATGATTTTACGAAAAGGGAAAAGGGGTAACAATTTTTCGTCAGGTCGGCGAGGTCCCTTCGTCGACACTATTCCCGTCGCGTTTAAGGAACGCCAAGATGGACGAGCGGGTAAAAAGACGACAGAGAGGACCGCCGCGCGTAAAATACGAACGATTAGCGTGTCATCCATCATTCTGAGTGACGTTCGGTTACCAAACATTCGTTTGGACAACGTCGTCGCCGGTGTCGCGGGCCCGCAGACATATTTCGGGGTACCTTCTTGCGGCGGGGATTTCTTTAAAAATCCTTCCCACGATCTCGTCCGGTCCCCCCTCCCATCCCCTCACCTCTCTTCTCCTTTCCCCCCGACCAGTGGCACGAAACGAGCTTTTTATCGGTAATCGGATTTTCGAGATTCTTTCGTCCGAAGATAAATAGATTCTTTGATACAACCTGTATCAACGATTTCGTGTCCCCCTTCTTCGATGTACGCGGACATGGGAAAGAAAATTTCTTCCGACAGCGCATTTCACGATCAAAAGGAAATCGGTTCCGTTTAATAAGATCCGTTCGTTCGATGAGATAGTTACGGAATGGCTAGTAAATGGGGCGGAATGCTCGTGACGTACAATCGTAGCTAACGGTTTAAAAAGAATGTTATTATCGAGGGAAAAAAATTGCTTTTGTACCGCGGACTAAATGTTCCGTCGTGACTTAATATCGCGTTCGTTCGATGCCGAATAAATAATAGAATACTAACCGTAAAATGGTAAGTTTATAGCGTGTAATACGTGTATCTATAGGTTTCTACGAGCAACGAAAGAACTCTTTCTCTCTCTCTCCTTCTCTCTCTCTGGTCCAGGAGAATTTCACACGGTCCAACCGTTTGTTATCTCGCATGGGAGAACTGGTCCACGGAACAATGCGTTACAATACACCGTCGATTTAACCGAGTGTATTACTTCTCATCTTATCCGCCGCGGGATCAGCGCTGCCGCCATTTCTTAGTCGTACTTGCCACGGAAGTTGCTGCCGCAAATTCCCGATAATTCATCCTGGCCCAGTGTCTTTGGGGTCCGTCCAAGAACCACGCTACCACTATGTTCCATTCCTCCACCCTCGCCATTTCGTCTCGTTACCCCGAAACGCACTGTCAGGCTTTCCTTCGTTCGACTTAAAAAACAAAACAAAAATAATCACGATATCAAGATGGATCTTTAAACACTTGGCGTGCCCGCGACCGGAACCCACGGAGAAATTACCGTTCGTGTAATCGATGTAGTCATGCGGCCGCAATTTATTCCGGCTTTTCAGCTACAGATTTTCGGCCAGATTTTCCACCCCATTTGCCCCACCGATCCGTCGTACCGTTCTTTCATTTTTTTTTACGTTTCTCCGTCGATGCGACGGTGTCGTATAACTCGTCGCGTACACCACTGGCAAATATTTCCCAGCCAGTTTCGCGTTTTACGGGCACCGGACGAATCGAGTGTTCTTTAAACGTGTCAAAGATCGTTACGACAGCGTTACTTTGCAAAGAAATTTTACGAGTGTTCGAAACGGTCGATCGACGATCCAGCGACGGCTTGAAATTTTCCGGGAAATATCGGTGAAAAGTGTCCCGCGATTCGAATTCGGTCGTCGGTCGGCGGGCACGCTCCGTCGCGATTACCGCGGGTAGCATAAATTATCGAATCAGGCACGGCCGTGTTTTACGCGATTATGGCGTCGGAGGCGGCGTACGTTTGATAAAGTGCCGGCGAGATTCACGAGATCGATACCGCCGCAATCGTCTTCTCGTCGCGACCACGAAATTGCGCGTCTCTCGTGTCAGCGGCTCGTAACGGCCGTGTCACACGTCCCGGAATGAACGACGTACGTACACGAGCGCGCACACACACACACACACACACACACACATACAACGGGGACATGGTGTCGGTGCGGTATTTATTACGTATCGGGCGAAAAAGTTGCGGAAAATGCCTGCCAATCATGGTGTCCAGCAGATCTGATAGGGGAGTAACTATACCGATAAACAGCCGCTGACGAAATAACGAACTTTTCCCCTGGTAAAAATGTCTACCTGATTTATTTCGCTGAGAATTTTCTATTAATAACGAATACAACGTGTCTGTTTTCTGTTTTCTACGGGAAATCAAAGCAGTGAGTGTAGGTACGTAGAATATTTTCGATGACGTTTTACGAGGATGGTTAAGTGGCTCGCATCGGAATACGTGGCGGTGAAAGGGTTAATGCGAAAGTCCGTCCTTTAAATTATCGATTATGTAAAGGTGTACCGGTGATTTATAGAGCGGAGTTTATTATAGACTTTGAGACACCCCCCACCCCCCACTCCCTGCAACTTTCATTCGTGTTCCTGGTTCAAAAGGGTTCTCCATTGAAACCACGGCTTATTTTATCGCGTTCAATCGTTTGTGCATCGAGTAGTCGATGAAACAAAAAGGTTGTGGAAGTACACCGGGGTAACACGGTGCACTTACGGGTATGTACTTGTCCATTAAATAAAAGAAAAAAAAACGAAGATTATTCTTTCTCTGTCTCATCGATTTAACCCGTTGCTCTTTTATCTTCGTCGAAGTGTACAGGGGGTATTCGCACACAAAAAAAAAGAAAAGAATAGAAATTAAATCCTCTATCCATCGAAACACACATATCCCCGAAGAATAAATAAAATCACCTCGAATTCTCCTCGACGAGTATTCACCCTGGCGACAGAAGTTCCGGGTTGAATTTCACGCTGAAAATAGAGTCGCGTTGTAAACAGGCTTTTCATCGTCGTCCCTTCGCGGCTCGCGACGAGAGAAGTCATCGAACTGTACGCACCGGCTAACCCTATCGGATACGGGATGCTTGGCTATCTGAATACACAGGGAGAGGCCTGGTTTCGCGAGGAGGATCGATTTTTTTTTCCTCCTCCTCTCCGTGGTCGGTCGCGGGAAAAAAAAATTTTTTTCACCGTGCCGCGCACCGTATCGTCGACCGATCTACTAGCCGCGTTTCTCACCGGCGGCAATAAAAGTCTCTGCAAATCATGCGACACGCTATACCTGCACGCCCGGCGATTTCCCCGTTTCGTTTCTCACCCCTCGACCCCCCTCGCGGTTCGTTCATTTTCCACTGGGGCAGTCGGGACAATTAGCACCTGCCCCGCGGCGCGCACTTTACGCCCTCCCCCTCTTTTCCCCCCTCCCACACTCTATCTCGCTAGCTTTTTCCACGTTACTTGTATGTATATTAGGTGCGAGTACCTCAAGGTACCAATTCTTGGCCGCCTAGAAGGTTGGAGATATTATGTTGCTGCTCTCTCCTCTCCCCCTTCCCCTACTTCGTCACCCCCGGGGAATTCGAATTTAAATTTCGCAGGGACTTTCGTGAAAATTTCCAGCAGGATGAATTTGATTATGTTTATGGACCGTGTGTTTAATTCTCGCCAGCGCTGCGTGTTTTTTAGGTGAAATTGAATAACCGTCTGTTAGGTTGCGAGTGCGAGAGAGCGGTTTTTCTTTTCGTTCTTGTCGCGGGGAAAAAAAAAGAATTGAGCGAGACGTGTAACGCGGAAATTTCATTTGTTAGCGAAATTGCGACAGGCGTGTACGTCGATTAAGTTGATTAATTATATTCCAGCGTAAAAAAAATTGAATGTTAAGGGAAACGGAGAGAGGAAGAGTGAAGAGAGAGAGGGAATTTTGTAGTTTCCGCAGTTTTTGAAGAGCCGGATTAATTTTTTTTAGCGAATTTGTTATACTCCGCGGGAAATACCGGGGGGTTAAAGGGAGTAAATAGGTTAGTATTCATTAGTGTTTTTGGCACCTCGTTATTGGCCCGGTACCAAGAGCGTTTACTATTCGCGAGTTGACATGTAAGAAAGTTTTAGTAGTAGTTTAATCGCGAGCTGTTCGCCACCGGTGAGTTCGGCGAAAGTTTGAATATAAAGTGCTTGGATAATGTGAAAAAAATTGCTGACAAACTGCAAAACTTTATGCCTAACAATATCAGGCTGTGTCTAGTAGCCGGCATACGCTTTACGTAATATTTTCACTTTGGGGAAGTTATTTATGGTTCACTAAAAGGATTTAATAAAACTTCCGCTCGCGGAAATCGCTTGTGGTTTTTCCCCTTTAATATGAAATTTCAATCTCCATAAGTCCGCGGAACGTTGCGCGTGCAAAGCAAATATATGTATATTTCGTAAATATTTTCGCGATTAATAGCACCTTTGAAATAGAACCCGCGCAGTAACCATTTTCATGTTACCTTCGATCTTACCGACCGGTCTCCCGGTGAAATCGTAAAACGGAAACTTCCGATTTTTCCCTGCTTTTACTACCTACGGCAATTTTATCGCCGAGGAGAAACTCCCGCGGCGAAACAAAAGAAACGAAAGCCAACTAATTAACAGCAGCCTGTAAAGTTTCTTCGATTCGAAATTCAAGGTCCAACGTGTGAAACACGCGACAATCGATTTCCAGCTGGCAAACACCGTTTTAAACGTAACACCCTGTGTGAGCGGACAGAGCAATCGAAGTGGAATTAAATTCACGCCCCAGCTTTTCCCTTGTATATTTGTCGTGCACCACAGCCGGGTTTTTGGACGTATGCCGTCGCCCGCCTGCCCGCTCGCCCGTCCGTGTGTCCGTCCCTGTAAACCGAAAATCGACTTTACTTTTCACCGTGAGGCCTGTTGATGCGTTTGCCGCCTTCGGGCGAAATTTAGTTCCGCCTTTACACCGGCGGAATATTAAGCAATTCGCGGCAGGGGTGGTGGTCCCGCTATGAAAATAGGGGGCTCGAGTGCGGTGCAAAGTGCCCGTTATCAGTCAGAACCGTCAGCACAAGGCGCCCCTGGGTTGCTTCCAAATCGAGCAAATAAATTCCCGTCACGGCTACTAGCTTACGTGGTCTTTCGAATAATCGGTTATTTTCTCTTCCCCCTCCCCTCCCCCTTCCCCCACATATACACACGGTCCGAATAAAATCTGTTCTCGCGCGGATACAAATATCATTCGGATTCCACGGGAACAACAACTTGCTCTCTTTCCGCGGTATTCGTACACGTCCATATGTACGTACGTGGATATTTCGCCCGGTTTTAATAACTCCGACCGGGGGAATTTCATTAATTCGAGCAACTTTGACGGCGAACAAAATTTAGAACGGTACGCGGTATGATTCTGACACGTTTGTTTACCTCTTCCGAACCGAAATGTATTCCCTCCCCCCCCCCGTCGCACTTCTCTGTGCGTTGAATAATTTCACGTGGATTGAAATCCTCCGTTCATCGGACTCTCTTCTACACAGTTGACCGGAAAGATCGAATAGATTTGTCGAAAAGACAAATCGTTCCCTTCAATCCTGGAACTCAACAGTAACTCGCGAAAAGTTAATTCGATATCGATTTCACGCGAGATTTTCAAAGACAATTCCCGGGTCAGCCGGGAAAGAAACGCGAGCGGCGTAACCAGGTCCCGCAGGAACGCAGTCGTGCGACCTGGCCCTTTATCAACGACGCCTTGGGCCACGATCGTAATTGAATCCCGTTTTCAAACGGATAAACGTGGCCGCAAATGCGATCGAGCCCCGCCATTCCGTTATTAACGCGGCGGGAACGAGCGGGAAACAGCAGCGTGGACAGAGGATACTAATTATACGCGGCGGCAGGAAAAGGAACGAGAGCAACGCCGGCGAATGGCCGCTCGAAAGCGTTGGGAAAAGTGTGTGCACACACACACACACACGCATATACACACACGTGTGCGTATACGTGTGTACGTGGAAGGGGTTGGGCCGCGGGTCAGGCGGAAGGGTTGATGCTCATGGGGGAAGCGATGACGTTAATTACGATCGCTCGTCGTTGTCGCCGTCTACATGGATTTGAAAAAGTAAAGTGTGTACCTGCGCGCTTTTCCCGCCCGCTTTTCCAACGCCGGGGCTCCGTGATATGCTCGCCGAGCCGAAAATGCACCAGGGAAATTTTGTGTTCCCCGTATGCCCGTGCTCTTTCGGCCGTGTATTAAAATCGAACGCGATTACCCGTTTTGCGAATCGGTTAGCCACGTAACGTTGCGCCCATCCCTAACCCCATCCCCTTTATCCACCTCCCCCCTCCCCCCTTGACTATATAAATATACGAGTAATTCGGGGAAATTGAAACGACCGCAAATGCGCTTTCGGTATTTCGTTCCGGCGGATTTCGGAGAACGAAGACTATCGCGTGCCCGACAAACGTGACGGTTAATCGCACGCCCACCTTGCTTTCCTATCGGTGTACCCTGTTTTTCTTTTTTTTTGTGGTTTTTTCGATAACGTCTGAAAAATGCGTGCCGTAAATTATGCGCGGAGAAAGAACAGGAAGCATCCTGAGGGATACGATCTGGATTAACGTCGAGTTATCTTTTCACCTATCAAACAGTTGCTGGAGGTCTATCACCCTATCGCGTTGATCAATGAAAATTTCATTCGAATAGAGTTCCTCTCTAGTGGCCTTTTAAAAATTCAAGTACTTTTCGTGGTCCTCGATTAAAACGACCGAGATCCCGTGTATCACCGTGGAAATCAATGGGGAACGAGAACGAAAGACGTACGGTCTCTGAAACTAAGCCAAAGCCACTTTGGCAAAGTTTTCCCACTGCCCGGGAAAATTTCGAGCGTGTGCTCCATATCGCGTTCGCACGTGTCCTGGGGGTTTCCATCGCGTGTGTCACAGCATGGACGATAAGTTTCCACGTCCCCGTGGGTACGTGGAAAGTGATTCCGTCGCATCTTCCTCTTCTTCTTCTTTTTCTTCTTCTTGTTCCTCCCGCGGTAGCTGCACGTGTCCTTAATTCCTTATTAGCCCTCCGGGCGGGAAGGTTCGTGGAAGGGAGAGAGAGAGAGAGAGAAAAGAAGAAGGCGCGTGACTAGACGCCGTAGAATTTCTTTTTACGTTTCCGCGAGGAGAAGCGATTGTATCTGCGCTCACGATTTCTCCACGGCGATCGTGTCGGGGGCCGACGTCCTATCGTCGGACGACATAAATTATTAATGTGCCTCCGCCATGATCGTGAACAACTCGACGAGCAGTATGTAACCCGCCACGGAGATGCGCTCGATCCTAAGAAACCATCGTGGATCGTTAAAATCGCTCCCGGGGTCCGCGTTGCGATGGAAAATAAAAAGCTACCGTGAAAACAGAGTGTGCAGGAATTTCGTTGTCTCCTGTCTCCCGGTAAATATATATATGTATGTATGTATTGTACGTACAGACGTCGCTTTGGGAGAATAATCGGCGAAAGAACAAATTTACACACACGTGGAATCATATATAGGTATATATCGGGACTTATTGGAATCTCTTCGCGCGGCTTTTCGATATTTCCGAGACAAACCGAATCGGAATTTTAAATGAATACGGTTTTTCGATCAGCGACCCCCCTCCCTCCCTGTCCGCGTCCCATTCGACCCCATTCACTTATTTTCTTCTTCGTTTTCGTTTGTTTTTTCGATGAATCGCAAAATTGACCCGCTCGAAATTCCGCGGAGCGATTGGACCCCGATGGAGATTCGTCTCTTTTTATTCGTGGAATTGGAAATCATCCTGGCGGCGTCTGTTCGATTTGAAATCCGACAATTTAAGAGGTCCGCTGAAAATAATCGTTCGTTACTTAACTCCACGACGACGGTGCGAGAAAAAAGACAAAAAAATCCTCAAAAAAATACACGTCTGTCGATAAAGAGCGTCGAGGGTACGAACGTTCGAAGGTGTGTCGCGAATTTCATTGGTAACGGGGTCCGATAAAACCGCCGTACAGCGAGATTCGAATTCCGGTAGTCGCGTTGCGAGAGTAAAGGAAATCGCGGCTGTCAGCAGGCGGGAGCCCTTTGGATTCGTTCGGCTCTCAGACATCATTAGATGCAATTTCATTCGTTCTCGTCCTTCGGCGAAAGTTTACTTCGTTCCATGACGGTCGTTCTTGGTTCTTTTACGAAGCAAGGCGAAACGGTTTACTCCACGTCGTAAATCCTGGAATCGAATCCCGCCTCTCCCCGAAGTGCTCTCTCGTTCCCTCTCGCGTTCTCTCCTCGCCCCGCAACGTCGTGGATCTCTCCCTCTCTCTCTCTCTCTCTCTCTCTGCCCTTTTCGCTCCTACGAAACGGGTACATTACGTGATTTCCCATGGTCGATTTCTATATTATATTTCTCCCGCGAGGTTATAAGTGATCATGTCGGCAAGCTATCGACGAACGAAGGAGAAAGAGAGAAAGGAAGAAGAAGAAGAAGAGAGGAGGAGAGAGGGAGATCAAAGAAGCATAGACGCAAACAGAGTGATTTTTAAAGTCCTGTTACTTGCCGTGGTGGAACACTTAGAAAGAAGAACTCGAACGATGAACCCTCGTCAAAGGTTAACGTTTCCCCCTCCACCTCCCTACTCTCTTTCCTCCCCTGTAACAATCCTGTTTTTCTTTTCCTTCGGTTTATTAAAGCTTCGCGCTTTTACGCACGACTACAATAAAATTCCGATGATGCCACTGACTGACGACTATATCGTCACGGGGTACAGGGGTGAACGTTTTAAAAAGGGGTTCGAGAATTCATTTCTTCACTTCTCTCATTAAAAGCTTCCCGATGAAAGCGTAATTCACGTCGATACTTGTATTCTTTCTATTTATATCCCATGAAATTTCAAGCGGCGTGCAAACTTTCCAATTAGACTTATACCGAGTTAACTGTCAAATTACCAGAATTTTCCACAGGATGACCGGTCGGTGGTAACAAAAAATTGCTATTAAGTAGCCGGGTAGATATCTTCGAGAATGCCCGATGAAAGGGTATTCATCGAGACAGCTTTCACCCTGTATCCAGGATCAATCCCTGATCCCTCCGTCCACGGTCACCGGCAGTATCGTTCGGGATTAGCTCTTCGGAACTTTGATTGAAATATGTTTTCCCGCCGTTTACTGACCCGGCTATATCCTGCCGGCCATTATGCCCACATCCTGACCGCAATATCCCAAGGATGGGGTTCGCAGCATCGGACGAATTGTCCACTGAATGGCGAACCTCTTTTTAACTCCGTCTCCCCGTCCAACGGAGAATCGGGAAAGAGATTTTCTCCAACAGGATTGCCACCATAATCGCAAAGATTCATCTGGAGAGAAACTATGTGATGTATATACAAGTTATATTTTTATTATTGACGTGTTATATTATATGGAAAGGTTAATGAACGTGATAATTTTTAATTATACTCAAATAGAGTGGAGGGTGAAAATGTGAAACGTGTTTGTCTCTGTGAAAAGAGAGATAAAGTATACCGTGGGATTCTTAATTGTAATTATAAAGGGTCGTCTAAAAGATGTCCGATATCAATTTAGCGAACGTATAGTAGCTGCCGCGAGAAACAGGGGGAAAGTTCTTAGTAAACATCCGTTCGTGGTCCACCCTTTCTCGAGATGCGACCCCTTTTAATGGAAATAAAAATGCCCGGTGTTGTCGGTGTGAAAAACGATGTCGATAAAACTCCGGTGAAACGAGGGAAACCCGCTGAAAGATGTCCGATAGTTAACAATGTTATCGGTTCCACGATATAATTTTCTATTTCCATTTCACCGAAAATCCTGTGCTCGTTTATCCGGTCCGAAAGTTGTAGTCATCGGTCGTGGGTGAAAAAAAAAAAAAAAAAAAAAAAAACACGTACAAGAGTTATCGGTGCAATGGTTGCTGTCGCTTCGCGTATTTCTCCCGTAAAAAGTAGTGGATATCTTTGCGATAAAGGGTGGCGGTGCGCCGTAAAAGGAAACTTTTCACCGGTAGTATATGCCAAGATTCGACTTTTCCAGGGGGACGCCGGTCGATCCCATCGAAAATCCATAAACGTTGAGTTTCGCGGAGCACCGTCGGCATTCGTCGCGGCGAAAGTCGTTTCGCGACGGCGAAGGGAATCGTCGATACTCTTAGCAAGCCGGGGATCGACGCCGTTCGTCGCCGTCGGACATCACGAAATATTGTTTTGAGGAATATTCTCGGACTGTCGTGCACCCTTATTGCTTCTCGCTCCGTTGGCGCGGAATACGATTGTTTTATTATACGATCTTCGTCGCGAACTTGGGAAAGTTCCGCTCACTTTGCTCCCCTCCCCCCCTCCCTCCTCGTCTTTCCCCTCTTTCTTTTCCCCGGGAAATCTTTCTATTCGCCGTCGGTTATCGAAACTCCAATTTTTGCGACTCCGAATCTATTTCACATATAATCGCTTTACTGCCGTTGAAATACGTACTCTCGCCGAACTTTCATAATTCGACTAGCAGTCGCGCTCGGTAAACAAGCCGGATTCAGTTGGCCCAAGTATTTTATCTACTCCCCGGTTCGCAGTTTCTTAACATCGCCCAAAGTTTCCGTCGCGGTACTCGACCCCCTACTTTTTCATTTCTTCAAATTTTCCTTTACCTACGTTTTCCAAATTCACCGCGATACACGACTCGTTGTGTTCATCTGGTTCTTTATTTTTCCAGATAGAGTTAGATATCGAATTTATGCAATTTATTTTATTATTCACCTCGGTGTCGAAACGACCCACATACCTACTCGCAATTTCTCGTTGCAAAGCATATCGACATCTTTAAATGGACCCTCTATTCCGTGTCGGGTACAAATCGAGCGGGAATCCCGAAAAGTGGCCTCTTTAAATTGCCGCATTAGCTTTTAGCACGGTTACGTGCGGGTATACATGTGTCTCAAGGAGAAGGGCCACGTGGCCAGGATGAATCCTGGAAGGACCGCCTCCGGCTACGTCTGCCAGGAAGCTGCTAAATCGCTTTTCTACGATCCATTTGGAGTCGCGCGCAGTTGCATTATCGTTTTTGCCCCGGGGGTGGTCGTAGTGGAATCCAAAAGGGGTATCCGGGTTTCTATGAACTCTTGGCTCTCGCATACGGTGAAACGCTGGAGAGGGGGGTAGGGGGGTGTCGGTGTTCAAACGCGACATCATTATCGTCATCGGGCCGATTAAGTATAGACTTCCTCGATTCGCGTGAATAAAACGACTCCCCCCTCTTGTTATATCGTTACTGTCACCTATTATATTATCATGTTCGTCATTATGCTATCAAGGGTCATGTCTACCAAGTATCTACCGCTCTTATGGGTAATATGCGAATCTACCGTTTCTACGGCTCGCGTGTAAAAACCGTAGGGTTTATTACCGAGTTAAACTCGAGGAACGATATTACGATTCGAATTGCAACGTAATAAGTACTGTGGAAAAGAAACGTACGTGTGTCACGATGATTATTTATTCTTTAACGATTCCCCGAGCTTTTCTTCGTTTCCGAGAAACTACGAGTTCATATCGATAATTTATATAAATGAATAAACGCGGAAATAAAGTCAGATTTCGAAAAAAACTTTCATTTTACAACCAAGAAAGCTGAAAATTACTTCCCTTTACGGAGGGTTAACTCGGTAATGGTTCTTTAAACGGAGGACACTCGAAGGTGTAAGACGTAGCTAGGATCTTGATAGCGGGGACATTATGGAAAAATGTCGAGCTTGTGCTTTCTGAAGTTCAGCCGCAGTTCCGAGGGTGTATAACACCGAGTGTTCGAGATAAATCACGCGCGGGTCTCCGCGGTGAGAATTCATGCGTGAGGGAAACTCGTGTATAACTCGAATTCAACTTGGCCCAGGTATCAACCGTAGAAAACCGTGAATCCTATTGATCGACGTACACCCGTACAAACATCCGGTATTAATTCCCCACCGTTTGCCACGGAAGTGGAAAAATTGATTTCTATTCGAGGGATGAAAAATCAGATTCCATCCGGGGGGCGGGGGGAGAGGGGGTGTCTTTCGCTCGAACGGAATTCCAGAATCGCATAGTCACCGCACTCATCGTCATTATCCTTCCGGCACGCGAGCATGACGAGTCGGCATCCGGTTTTTACGACGTCGTCGCGCAAGCGAAACAAATCGTCCTCTTTGGTCGGCGAATGAAAAACGGCATTCCCCGATCGCAGTGTCATTTTTCTCGCCGGCGCAGCAAAAACCGAAATAATCGCGCCGGAGGACCTCGATGGACTCTCTTCATTTTTGCCTCGACTACCAACCCCGTCGGGGGTCCAATGGAAATCGTCCCTCTTTTTTTCCTCTCCGTTTCCCTCCGTCGTTCCTCCGCTCGCACACACTCTTTCTCGTTTTTTTTTTTTGTTCTTTCTTCGCATCCCTCTTTTCCCCCTGTCCGGTGGCGCTGATTCATCGAATCTGCGGACGGCTCTTCCTGTCGTCGATTACGTTTCCACGTAATTGGTAGCGTATTACTCGACTCGGAGATTCTCCCGGATAATACCTTTCAATTACGCGAAAAGTATTTGCCTGCCGTGCAAACAGACTCCGGGGGCCGAGAATCCGATGTGAAAGAACGGAACTTTAAACGTGTCACCGTAACGGTCCTAATTACCGAAACAATTAATTCCCATTAAATGCCTCGTATCTATACGCGAGTGTCTACCTCGTTAATCTCCCGGGGACGATTAATCTTTGCCGCGTTCCGTTGCAATTTCTCAAATCGAATTTCACCGTGTAAGTATTCGTGCCGGCGACCGACCAGTCGTTGGTGAGAAGAAAAAAAAAGAGAAAGAGAGAGAGAGAAAAAACACACAAATTTCTCCCTGTCCTCCGTAATAACGACACGCAAATGAGCCAACGGTTCCCTGTGGATTCGACGTCTCCGCAGGACGATTCCGTCGACGACGACGACGACGACGACGTCGACGTATCTGCTTATTCATCGTCCGCGTAATGGGGCGAGTCGCTCTCCCCCATCCGAACAAAGCGAAGAAACGAATTGGCAACCCGCTGACGGGCGAGAAGAGAGGGGTGAGTTCCGGTAACTAAGAAGATGGAGGGCCCCGAAGGGCTACGAGAGGAATCGAAACGCGAAGGGACGACGAAGGTGGTTAGGATGATGGCACTGCGATCGTTGTACTATCTCCGGTGAACAAAGCAGAGTTACCCCTGTGTCCCGGAAGCCTCGAGGAGGGGAAAACACCCTGAGACAGTCACTTCCGGTTGGTCCCTCCGAAAGTGTACCCCCTCTGTATCGCACAGTGGCATGGAATCAATTTTCCGAGCTCGTTCTTCCACTGATTTTTGCTCGATACCTCGGGGATTCGATTGTATTTCAGTGAAGGTTACCGTATCGAGTCGTGTAATTTAGAAATGGTATTGGAAAACAATAAAGTATTGTATTTATTGATACTTAATTGTAAGATCCACCCTTGGAGAAAGTAAATACCTGCTATACTTTATGATATCAGGGAACTAACAATTTTTCTCTTACATTTTCCTAAATATCCATCTGTCATTTACATTCCCACACACAGACACTAAATTGATTCCACCCATAAATCATAAAAATGACAAAATCACCCCCTGACCATAGAAACTGATTCTACACCATTGGCATGCTTGCCATCGAGAAACCCTGCGTTCCTTATGTACACACGTAGAAGTAATACGTCTATACGAGCCGCTCTACGTGTATACATACATACATAACCGTATGCTCGTACACATTCACCGTATATCCCGAACTAATAACTCGAATGGAAATTGGCCCGAGGCACATCTCCCGGTTGCTCGAGATATCTCCGGGTTTCACCGTTTTGCCGTGGTGTCCCTTCTCAATTATGCGTCTTCGGTATGTTACCACTTACGGCCGAGAACGGGGAACGCATCGTAAGAGATTCGAGTTTCAGGCATAAGGCCTCGGATATCGCGATATGAAAGCGTGCGAGCATTACGTATTCAGGCAATGCAAATAATAATATGAGGACGACCCTCGGTGAAATTTCTGCCCGTTGCCTTCTAATCGAAAAGGGGGGGGAGGGCGAGAAGGATGCGATACGTTATCGGGGATGTTTGAATATCGTAATAAATTCCGCATCGCCATCCGGTATGGTAATGTCCGAACGATATTATACCTGTTCCACGAGTGTCTCGTGTAAATTTCACTTTTTCCCCGGTTTTATCCGGTGGATTCGTAAAACGTCTACGTATACGCGACGTTTTCAAAAGGAACTTTCAAATGGTTTCCATTAAAGTCGGAATTCCACGGGGAGGGAGGGAAGGGGTGGGTGGCAGTTTCGCGAATGAATTTACCAGAAGGTGTATTTAGTAGGAATTAATCAATTCGTGAATGGTCTCGCAGGCAATTCCACGTGGACGTTAACGTTCCCCACGTAGCGTATCTCGAACCCACCGTTGGCTATAGCGAGCCCTAAACGTAGTAGCTAACGTGTGATTTAGTGGCTCGTGCGCAAGTGTGCCGCTACGTTGGGTTAAATTCATCTTGCCCGCGAAAATCCTGCTCATTGGCTAAGCCACTCGCCAACCCCGGGGGTACGTTATATCGGTACTTTGTCGCCCGTCCTCGTAAAACCACCTAGACCGTACGACTACGGGGTTAACTTATTTACAAGACGGCCACGGTTATGGTCGTGTAAACACGTCCGGTGTATTTACAGGTCCATAACCCGATACCAGACGCATGTCTCGACACGTTCCGGCCTCGGCAGTCCATATCTTAGACACTAGTAAACACGTCTGTGTATGTACGTACGTACGTATGTATGTAGGTACGTTCACCGTAATGGCGACACAATATGAGAGGACACTCGTAAAATATACTTTTCTGGTACACTTCGATTGCGAACAGTCACCGTGAATGTTGTCGTCAAGTTTCGCGAAGGGAATTGTTACGCCTTACCATCTCATTGGATTAGCACCGACTGCCACGATACGTGTGTGTATATATATATATATATATATTTTCATCCCTCCGGATTCCGTAGATGTCGTTAGATAAAGTTAATCTACCTTATCCCGGTAGAGACACGCGCTATACACGGTGAATTTAGGTCTCGAGTGTCGACGGTGTAAAATTCAATGACGGTTCTCTGGTTTCTTTCTCTTCTTTCTTTTTTTCCTTTAAATTTTATTTTACCGGGCGAACGTGTGCACTTGTGGTGCATGAATGTTTCTTCGGCGTCGTCAGAGGAGTCTCGCAAAAACTTTCCCGTGCAACCATAATGGCGTCGCGTACCCTCGGAAGACTGGACGGAACGTCGTTGGACGGCCATTAAGGGTGGTACTTTCTGCACCGAAGGACAGCGGTCGGAAAATCAATTACGTCAGAAGCTTCGTGGACCCTGGACGTAGTCTGGGTGCTGGAAAGATCAGAAGTCGAGAGACGGAGGTGGAAAGTGCAAACAGAAACGCCGAGACAGGCTTCCATAATTCCCGGGGAAACAAAAGGGACACCCGTGGAAACATGTTTTCTGTAGATTCCACCCGTAATTTCCTTTTCCACCGCTAATAGCCCTATTCCCTTTTGTCATCGTGCTCCAACACGTCACAGAGAAATTACGTTTGAGTATGTCCGTCACCTTCGTTGTGTGTCTTATTTCCTTCCTAAAATCACACCTTGATAATTGGATGACGCATCGAGAAACCAGGTAACACTCGGATCGACAAAGACTATAATTATTTTAGTTCCGTATCGACGGGTTCACCTTTTTACACGATTAACAAGGACTCCTTCGACGTATTCGGTGGAGAACATGTCAGGTCCGTATCACACGGAGGGAAACGATGATTATCCGTGAGAAAGAGAACGAAGATTGACGGGTTATCGATTCGAAGCTCGTTTTCGGTGTAGGTGAAATCGAGGAACTCATCGGAGCACGAACCACCGACCGCCGTAGGTCCGTAGGGAAAGGAACCCGAATAACGTTCAACTATGCAGCAGGTAGCTGCCCAGTGACGCGTGATTCATAGTTCCTGCAAAGTAGTTAAGCCATAGCCCATTGCTATGGCCGACATCAGAAGGTATCGGATAGATGGATGGATGCCTCGTGGAGCCGTTTAACCCCGGGTTCCCCCGGAACACACCGTTTTCCGAACCGATTCCTACGCCCCTGACTTACTAACGACCACGAACAGTAGCTGGGATATTAATAGAAAACGGATTGAAAGTTGATACCGTAATCGTGGGGTCACGATTGAAACGTTGATGCTTCGAGGATTCTCCGATAAAATTACAGTTATTTCTCCCCTTCCAGGTAAACGAATAGAAAATTAACTGTTCCTGGTTTAATTTCTTTCGTAAAAATCAATTGTATCGAATAGAAGTCGACGAAGGAGGAAGAGAAGTAGAGAGAAATTACTTTGTACCTCGGTTTGCCTGCGAGGGTGTGATATTAATACCAACGATTCCTGAAACGACGCGACCTTTCCAACATCCTTCCCTTGACAAATGATCATCGATATATCAGTGGGCGTGGATTCCCGCGGTGACATCGGCACGATACATACATACACACAACGACACGTAGCAGGGATTTTCGTAGCGACGACGCCACGGAAACACTTTCGGGGATACGGTAACTTTGATGAGCCGCCACCCGCCTCTGCAATTGCGTAGTCGGGTCCGTCGGGCTTAATAGGACGCCGTGGTACAAAGGGATGCCACAGGAAATATCTGTGTCTCGAAGATAGAGTGGTCAAAGGACCGGGAGGGTACCCTTTTCCACGTACTTCGACCGTCTTCTCCTCTACCGCGTGTATCTCTTTTTCGCTGTCCGTTTTAAATGCAAATAATACAATTACTCCGGGAACGCGTAGAGGCGACAGGTGCGCTACTTCGACGGGGAGCATAATTCATCCCCAGGAAACTGAAGGGTTGGGGGAGAGGAGGAGGGGATAGAGAATAGGCACGCGGAATTAATTTCGTATTTCGCTTGATTCGTTGTCGGCCGGTGCTATTAATCGAAAGGATTCTCCCGTATTCGCATTGTCACGCCGTGGCGTGGGTGGGTTAAAAGCCCACGAGTATGCTTCACCCGGAAACACGTTGATAATATGATTTATCGTTTTTGGTAACGCGCGATGTCGGATCCATCGTGTTCCAGGAAATCTGATCTCGTCGGGGGTCGGTAGGAAAGGAAGATAATTAATAATGATGATTCGAGAGCGATCAACTTTTACGAGGACGGAAGGTCATCAAGGACATAAGTGTCAGAAGGAAACACTTTGGTTAAATCCACGTGGTAGAGTACGAGGAAAGCAAATGAAATTTTGGTTCGTTTTAAAGAAACCTAGGGGGGAAACGAATGTTAATTCGCCAGATTTCCGTCGTGGCGAATATAAAAGGCGTGGACCGTGGTCTGATTTTACAAAACATTGTTGCGTCGGGAAGTACTTACGAAAACGGGAACGGAAGGGAGAAAAGTAATCAGCTGGCGCTCATCTTCGGGAACGCGTTTCAACAATTACTTCGTCTTGCCGGTGCAAAACCGTCGTAACGGGTTTCCAACCCTGACTTTCTTTTCAACCCCATGGACAAGGGGGTTTCACCACGAAATTCCTTGCGAGCAGCGCCCATTTTACCACCTCTTTCCGTTACGATACCATTCTTCCTGTTTCCCTTCGTTTCCCTCCTCGTTCCTCTCTGTCTCCTCGCTCACCCTTATTTTCTTATCGTCCTTGGTATTCTCGTGTACCCTCTTTGTCATCCTCCGGCGGTCGTTTCGCAGCGATCCTGGTGTGCACCCTCGACGGTGGCACTCTTCTCTCTCACCCTTCGCGAAGGAATCGCTAGGGGTAGGAGAAGAAGAAGCGTGAGGGGCCAGCAAATTGATATTAAATGCCGAGGTTGGTCACCTTGTATATTTCTTTATTAACTTGCCGCAATGGACCATCCCTCGTCCCCCCCTCAGTCGGTCCGTTTCCTTATAAAAGTCCTTCGAAGGGCACCACCACCGATCCTCCTTTATTTCCCCTTGGCTTTCATTTTCACTCTCGACGCTCTTAGGTGGAATAAAAATCTTCCCGGTATTAGTTACTCTTACTTGAAATTTCTCCTATGAAGTTTGCCCGGTTTCCTTTTTAACCCGGGACCCTCCACCGCACGGATGCCATTTTTTCTTGTTTCTCGTTTCTGGAACGGCAGAGAACCTCGACCGGGACTTCCTGTCACTGTCCGAAGTGTACACGCGCAGGGGAAACAGATGAAGATGGTTACCGGGATGATTAACGACGTCGGATACACGACCCGGGGCGGGTTGTAATTGAAAAAAATTGCTCGTAAAGATTTGTCCCGTTATCGAGTCCCGGTTTACTCGGGTTTTGAGTGACAGTTCCCAGGACGTTTAGAGACACCCCAAGTAAAAACGGGGAAAAAAATAGAAAAAATGAAACAAAAATCTGTCTAGGGAGACAGAGAGAGAAGCCTAATCCACTCCGATCGGTTCGAGTTCGGAAAGGCGGCAGGAGGTCTTGGTTAATTAACAGACACGTGCGTCTCATTAACGGAGTTTAAGCCACAAATCACGGCATAGCGGAGCCGCGGCCACGAGCATAAATACCAATTATGCGTAACCCGTGTGCGGCTCTCTCGGCAGCCTCGAGCCACGAAGGGTTTGCGAAACCGTTCCCTAAAACGAAGCCACCCGAGCATAATTATAATGCATATAGACTACCGAGGGGTTGCCTTCGAGATTAAAACTCCTTTCTCGAAATTAGTCTCCGGTCGGTGTTTCGCGAAACCCATCGTTCCGTTGTCGCTTAACCGTCCCTCCTTCTGTCGTCCTCGCGAATCCGTAACCGCAGAACCGCCCTAAATCACTCTACGTATTACCCTTTTTTCTTCATTTTTTCTTTTTTTATTTCATTCCTGCGGATTCGCCGTCTTGTACCGGTACGATGAATCCACGCTTGGCCAACATTATTCATTCCCGTAAGAATCGCCCGGGATACCATGTAAATCACGTTCACGTCGTAGATAGACATGAAATTTTTCCTGTAATACATCGAAGCCACCACGGAGACGGGAAACCTTTTTCCTATCGAAAGTCTTCCCTTTAAATAAAAAGTCACGTACTTAAAAGAGGACCCGGATCGATCTCTCAAACCGTACCGACGATAATTTCCGGGCTGTATAAATTAATTACCCGCTCGTCCGTGTCTTCCCCGGCACGTTCCCCCCTCCCCCCCCCCCCTCTCCCCCCTCCACTTCACCGCGTAGCTATGCCGTAAATTGCCCGGTGCATTATGAAGCACGATTTATTAATACAATTTGCCGGTAGGTAGGTAAAAGGCGCCGGGCGCCAATTATCGCGGCGAGTCTTCGTTCGAAGGCCACTGCGACGTCGTTGTTGCGAGGCTTTTAAAACGAAGCAAAAGGCGGAGAATCGCGGAGCTTTCCGCTCATCGTGCGTTCCACGGGACTGTTTAACGGTGCACATGTGCACACGCTACGGTTTGCTTGCTGCAAAGCTCTCACGTTCGTTTCGAGAAGCTCCGCTAGCAGACACGGTGGGCGCAAAAACGCCGCCGGCAGCGTCATTAAGTGGCAGAAAAAAAAAATAATACGGGCACCTTTTTGCTCCTTCATTTTTATTAGCTTTGAGCGTGAAATTATGGCGGCGGCGATTAATTAATTTTTCTTTTCACGGATTTTTCTTCCTAGCTCGGCCGACTCTTGTGAAATCTATCCGCTAATCTGTCTGCTTATGTAATAATCTCTTTTTTTCCTCCGATTTTTCTCGTTTTCTTCTTTCTGTGTTTTCTTGCGTTTCTTCGGGGTATGAGTGAAACGGTTACGATGTAGCGAGAGATACAATCCTTGGTTCCTTCGTTCGTCTTATCGTTATCTACCGTTTACATGCAACCCCGGGAACCTTTGCAGCCAGTCGTAGCAACGTTAGCCAATTCAGGGGTTGTCCGTCGACTTATCTCGCAGCGCGTCCACCATGGCGTCGGTACACACGTTTATTTGTACAAGTTTTAATGTACAAAGGCAATAGACTTGAAATGCAAGAGAAGCATTAGCCTCCTTTGCGGAGCACTTTGCAGCTCCCATTACCGAAGTTTCTCGCAGTGATTAAACCTCAAGCAAGTCACTCAGAAGCTTTTCGACGTTAACTCAGCTTCCCGCTGGTATTCAAGATTTCAAGCAATTTCGCTCAGCTGCATTGTCGTCGTCGCCGGCGTCGTCGTTGTCGTCGCCGTCGCCTTCTTGTCTCCTCTTCTCGCGTCTCCCGCCTTTTAACGTTCCTCGCCGGCGAATTGTTCCGTTTCGCCGTTGGAAAGAGTACAACGGGGGGCCGTCGTCGATAAGACGCCGCGGAATCGTTTCGAGGCTTCGTTGTTTAGTCTGAAAATAAGCCCGCGGGCTTTTTCTATTAGCCCGGTAGCCGGTAATTTAAAAAAAACACCCGCGGAACTTTTTTAATAGGGACGCCTCTGACGATGAATATGTCCGGCTCTCGCGACCGGTTTCGTTTGATTATTCAAAGGAAAATAATTATCTATCGTTTCCAAGGAGTATATGTATGTTTCTCTCGTATCTAACAATTCTTTCGGGTAATCATTCTGTTTTAACCTAAACCTCTGCCATAGCTTCGAGTTACTTTCAATTTTTGTAAAAAGTGAACGCAAGGTAGCACGAAGGGGTCTTTACCAAACTCAAACATAATTAAAATCGCAATACCCCGGACCCCCGACGGGGAAAACGATGTTTTACACCCACACCACCAACTTTACAGGGGGGGATGATAGAGGAAAAGAAGGATGTCGCGAGTGGTATCGATTCGCCTAACGCAACGTTAGGTATTCTTAAAGTTGGCATGAATAGAGTCATAATGCGGGGTAGAATTCCGCGTCTTCGAAAGATACTTCGAGGGGGAAAAGAACGATCGGTAATGGCCGGGGATAGCTGGCCCCAGGGCTTCCCCATGAGACTATGGGGGATTCTTTATTTAATATCCCCGGGCTGGTGTCAAGGAATATTGTATATTATCAGCTCGTAGACCAGCAGTTATTCGCGTCCGTGGAATCGCGGCGAGTAAACTGGAATTTGTGGCGACAGGTTCCGTGTCGTAATTTTCGGCTCTGGGATTCGAGAGATTAAATCGCAATAAGAATTTATGAATTCCGAAGGAAAATCGCGGTTTAACGATCGCATACCTTCCCGGCCCGTGGAATCGTAACGAACGGGGTCTTAACAGAAACGTTCGCACCGACGGAAAACCCGGTGAAACGTATTTCCCGCACGTTCCGCGGGAACTTCGATATGATGAACTCCGACTTCCGAACTTCTGGAAAAACTGTTACGCAAGCTGTTTTTTTTTCTCTTTTTACCCGAAGTCTCGATACGTCGAAAGTTTCCCGGGCTCTGTTCTATGGACGTCGAGTGATACAACCCTTTGGTGTGTTTTATTTAAAAAAAAAAACATATCGATAGAGCAGGTTCGCGAAAATAGAAATCACATCGCGATAAATGAGATCCGAGCGTGGATCGAGCTCGATCCACGACACTTTGGACGCTCGAAATTCCATGAAACACACCTTTGATCTTCTTCCCGGAAATTTTCGAGGGTTTGCTTTTTTTTAACGAAATTTCACTCGCATCCGCGTCGGAACATCAAAGTATTACGGGGAATAAAAATAAATTTCTTTTTATTTCGGAAAGTAACACGACCAACGGGCTAGAAAAATCAAAACCTTTCTTACGTGTTTTTTTTTTCTCTCCCCTGTGATTCGCCCGTTAAAACGGGCAACTTGGCGAACACGATCTTCCAAGTAAATATCGTTCGCAATGACATTCTCTATTTACCAGGGCGTTGACGATATCTGTTAGTCCCGGAGACACGAAATTGAAGGGGACACCCTCTATGTATCGCGGGATCGCAATATCCACTGTCAGTTTCTCTCATATACTTACTCACGTTTATGTACGTAGTGGCTTACATACATCGAAACCGAAACGAAACTCGGGTAAAATCACCTGACGCGTGTAATGCGTTTTTTATTAAAGTCTCCAGTCACGGCCGAGACGTGAACACGCGCGCGCGCGCGCACATACTGTGCAAAACATTTACAATATAATATATGAGCACGGAAAATGACATGTCCGCCTAACGAATATGTTCGCACGTGACTTTAATTTCATTCGTTCTCTCACGTTCCATGAATTTTCATGAGTGTAATAACCCTTTATTTTTTGTCTGTTTCAGGTAAGTTTCGATGCTCTTTTTCACCCCGTGCCGTACACACACGCACGTAGTACGTACACTTAATTTCTTTATTCGGATGCAACGGTCAAAGTACGTATGAATGTATATGTATATTTGTCTGTACAAATATTATACAGACTTTTGTAACTTTTGTTTTTGTTCCGTGAACGTGGTTCAGTGGAAATATTTCCTCTCCGTGTGTATCGACGTCACGATATATTAAAAGTGTCGGTAACAGTTTGATCGTTGGATCATAATTTTTCGCCGATTAATCGGACAGATATATTTTATTCGTTTAAAAAATAAAAAAATATATACACACACAACAACAATAGACACGATTCCGCGGAACGTATCGGTTAAACACCGATTTTCGAATTCGCCCGGTAGAAAAACGCACGAAGTTGCTTTATCGAGTGCGGCGATCCGATAACAACGATAATTTTTCCACGTACGCGAACGTAACGTTATATAATCCCGGTGTACGCGAGCCAAAAAAAGATACGCGTGCATTACGATTCGTGCGAGCAGTTCCCAGCGATTTCTCACTTTTAAATTCACCGTTGCGTGCATAATTCGACGCTCTCGCCGTCGACCACGTGAAAATCGGTTGACGGAAAAATTACGCGTTCATCCCGTCATCCTGGACATAAGTCCTTTCGCGAAATGCTGTCATGGGGTCAGCCTCCCTTTTTTTCCCTCTCTTTTTTACATTTATTTAGACCATGCAAATTTCACTCTGAAATATTCCTCCCTCCAATTAAACGTCCTCCCACAACCAACCCAGTTGGCTATCTTCGTATATTCGAAATTCCAATGCATCACAAATTCGCCGTCTCCCGAAATCCCAATTTTGCTTTCAATTTTGTCCAGTTCTCGAAACTTTCCACGCTTCGTCGTGTCCCCTTCGAGATCCTTCGGGATTCTCCTCTTCCATATCGAGACATATACATATACAACAAAATCTATTGGTCCGTCGTAGAAATCCACTTCTCTTCCGGTCTCGCCTTAACGATTTCCGTCTCGAAGTCGCTCGGCTCGTGACGAACCCTCGAACGTCCGAGTCTCGGCGAAAGGTGGACCAACGGGGGGGGGGGGAGGGGGAGGGGGTTGTAGGTTGCACTTGTGCAATACGCGAAGTCGGGGGTGTCAGGCGGGTCGTGTCGCCGGGAGAAAACGAGACGCGGCTTTGCCATTAGCCGACACCCGTCGTGCAACGCGAAAGGACCTGATCTCTCTCTCTCTTTCTCTCTCGGTATTCTCTCTTCTCTCGTGGCCGCTCCACGCTAATTGGCAAACATCGAGCTGGCCGGCTTATCGCGATCGGCCGGCGATTTTTGCAAATTACGACGCTCGTCCGGACGGCGCAAACGCGAGCTGGCCAATGCGAGATCCGCGATAGCGTGTCCGCTGATATCGGACCACGGTGTGTCCGGCATCGAACACACACGCGACACCACCACCATCGGTGGTGTCTCTTCTTTTTCTTCTTTATTACATGTACCGGCGTATGTATACGTACGGTGCGTTCGGTGTCTGTTTGAATTATTACTGCGACTGACACGTAAGTTCGACGGGGAGTGTAAGCTCCCACCGTCACGCACCGACGCCCCGTGTTAAATAATACAATACTCGGTTGCAAAGTGTGCGTGCGTGTGTGTGTGTGTGTGGAAGAATGTGTGGAGGACGGGGTGTTCGGTAAGCCGTGTTATACGGGAAACGAGAGATTCCGGGGTGAGAGATAAGACGATTTCTTCGAGTCCGACTGTCATGCGACAATTGCTTGTATAAGGCTTTTTAAATTATTACCTGTCTCCCGTGAACCTGTGTGTTAAATCACTCGTGCACCAAGACGTCCGCGTCACGCGTAGAAGCGAAAAGTTTGTATGTATTCTCAGTTTCCCAAGGAAGTTTCGTAAAAATAGTCGCCTACGATTCACGAGCATTTATTTTTGGACGTGGATAAATAAAAGATGGTGAAAGATCTATGGAAGGAACGGAAAAAAAAACGCTGTTCACGATCATCTCGTCTCTCTGGTTAGAAATGGATCATTCTCCCGGCAGTCGTACACTTTACGAGATAACCCACACACACGTGCGCCGGGAAAGAGCCAGGGAAAAGAAATTGTATTTCCCTTTGCGGAAAATAGAAGTCGGAGATGGAAGACATATATATATATAGATATATATACAATATATATTACTCAAAATTGTGGCGAGCAAAATTTAACGAAAAATTCGTTGCGATGAAACCGATTGTGGTCCCGAGTATCTCTCGTAACATCGATAACACTCTGGATCTCCGGGAAGCTTCTCGCTGTACGGAAATTTCATCGAATCTATCGCGCGATATTCGCAAAAATGTTTTCCCAGTTTCTTATTCCAAATTTCCGCCCCGACGAATTGGCGAAACGTAATTGATAATAACGAACATTGTATTATTACTACGGGATCCAATGAAATGTTCGCAAAACCCATTAGTTTACCGAGCGCTCTCGACGTCTTGTTTAAGTAGTGTTAACAAGCCGAGAGTTCCGTTTAAGTGAAATAATGAAGTCTCTAAACATGACTGAGAACGTCTGAGGCTTTTCAAGAGTCGTACGTTTATCAGATATTCCAAGTGAAGCGGAACGCGGATTAATGCAATCCCTCGAAATAATTAAGCCCCAGATAATCCGGTGCTGCACTTAAGATTTCATTCGTCTCTTCGCAAAACCGAGGCTCCAATCTCGGACTAAAATCACCGACATTTTCCACCGGCCCGACGGCCAGAATTGAATGCGATTCGCCGTCCCATTCTCCCGCCGCTACGAAATCCGAACACCGGAAGACGCACGAGCGCCCAGTAATTACGCGTACAGTTTTAAAAAGCTTCATTATGAAGATTGCATCTATCTTCCGGCCCCAACGGAGATTTATTACCCGATGCCAGCCGCGTACCGGTAATAACCGATCCATGAACACACCGCGGCATCCAAACTTTATCGTTCGGCTTTGGAATCATTCGCATTTTTTTTCAGTCTTTTTTTTAACAAATTTTCACGAAACAGCCCGTGAAGTTGACCGGCTTTCCAGCGAATTTTCAGACGATTTTGCGAAGCGACCTTCCACACCGACAGGCTCTGGCGCGCGTGAACGAGCTCGCGCACGCACCCTGTAAAAGAAAATAAAACAGAAGGAAAATGTCGAATAAAAAAAAATAAAAAAAAAACTTCAGCTCGGCAGGTGGCAGGAAAAAACGGTGCCGAAAGAGTTTTTCGGCCGCGGACGCCTCGGTGCGTCGACAAACGGACCGGAAACGACCCCCAACCCCCCCGCAGCCCCCTTTCCTTGCCACCCTCGACGGCCAGGGGCGGCGGGGAAATTAATTTCTGCCAGCGCGATAACTCACGGCCGCGTGTCAACGCTTTGACGCGCGTAAAAATCTCACCGCGGCCGAACCTTGGAAGTTTCGCCGTGCGGTCGGCGTCGCGACGTCCCATTCGTCGTCGACGCCGAAGAAGGACGGCCGACAATGCGTGGAATGGAATGCGAGAACCGGCGGGACCTTGAAGAGTGAAGAGGTTACCGTGCGACGATACGTTTCGGGGTGTCGCGATCGTCGATTTTATTCCGCGAGAATTTTGCTGATTTTTTTTTCAAGGTAAGAAAATTTCTACCCATTGTGTTTCTATAGCTTGCAATGTGTATATTTTAGGTTATATGTATATTACATATGTAGCTAATTATAATATAACGTTTAGCTATATATTTAAATAGATCTATTTTTGGGTGTCTTATAAGGAATTAATTTCTTCGCTCCATTCTAGCAACGACCGTGGTATCGAAAAGTGTATTTGTATTGATATTAATTACTACTGATCGATAGAAATTACCACGTCGGTCACCGGTGACCCCCATGGCATTTAACCCGTAAAATAGCCAAACACGAATGCTCCGACACCCATACTCCCGTCAATTCATCGTTCCCCGGTAAACTTCGTAAAATCCGACGATTGTTCCTCCGTCACGTGACTTCAGAATTCGAAGTTCAATTCCGTCGGTGTGAAGACGGCCTTAACGAGACGAACGTCAGCGTCCCGGCTGATTGGAAGTCCGACGCAGCGAAGTGGAATTCAAATAGGGCGCGAGATTCGTCGAATTGTGCGACGATTTAAAGATATATACGTCGCCGACGTGAAATTGGGCGAGATAAACATACGCGAGTTAAGAAACGTCACCGATTGTTGCACGATCATGCGGAAGAAAACGTTGAATGTTCTCCCCGTTCGTGTATTTTCTTCGAGCATCCGTCGACACACAGGCCGGCGTTGGTGTACGTTCTCACGGGATGTGATTTTTCCCTCCGTTTCCACGGATGTGGCATCATTTTTTAATGAAAATGGATTCTCCTCAGTCACGGCCTGCACTTCACTCTTATTGCAAGACGTACACTCGCATTAATACAGAATCTTCTTCTCGGCGACTATAAAAATACATGGTATCCATTCAAACTTCATTCTTATTCACCTTCCGAGTCGGAAAATTTCCCCTCCGAACTCCGTATCAATTTTCCAGAGCGTCTTTAGACATTTATTTAGAATCTCTCCGTCGCGTGAATACGTTCGTCTACTATATCCAGCTGTAACATTAATGAAATAAGTTACCGAGAATGACGATGGTTTAATTAAACTTACAAACGCACATATACCTACATAAGATCGTCTTGAATTACGGTTCGACAGCCCTTTAAAAAAGGGCATAACCAACACCACCGTTTGATGCAAATGGGGCTCTGATATAATAGTAAATTGATTCTCAAGCGTCCTAAGGTCAAAAGCCGTTTGTGAATCGTATTAACGATGTCTACCACTGGGTCGAACCAGGGACGAATCGTGCAATTAGTCCATTACCTCAATTACGCTCCTTATTATATGTCGTACCTATTGCGGCCGGGGTTTCGAGCCTTCTCTGCGCTCTTGTGCCCGTTGCATCCCGTATGCACCGGTCACTCTGTGCAGCCTCAAAGGCTAATTGTGCCATTAACGCTGAACGATGTACTTGCAACACGATAAAACGTTCTATCGGTATTAACCCCGTGCACTCCCACCCGCGTATTTACACGTCGGCCTCATATCCGACTCACGTAACGTGGCTAATACGTCGACGGTATTAGATGGAATGCCGTGGAAAACCGTGTATTAATTAGTAAATTACACGTGGGAATGTTTCGTCGTTGCCGGACGAGCGGGTATTAGTTGTTATTGTAAAAATTCGTTGTTACGTAATTTTCGTTCTATCGTGTTTGGAATCATTCGTCGGGGCGTTCCTTTTCATTTCCGACGGGGAATAATTTTTAATCAGCGAAATTGTTTTATGGTCATCCGATTAACGGTTTGATTTAAAAATACGCGACTTTCGGTCGTGGTTTTATTTATTTATTTATTATTTCTGGTCCGTCGACGACATTTTAATTGGATACATTGTGTTGCATTTGCGTTCGTGTTAAATCGCCGGTGAAGACTGCGTGGGAGAAATTTAATATTTATCGTTTGATTTTTCATACGATGGCGCCGATTTTAATTTATCATTACGTCCTTCGGTGTTTCCATTCGTTTAAAGTGCTGACATTTTATTTAACCCGCGCAACAATGGGGACTTGTAACGCGATAAAGTGTCTCTCCGTCCATATGAAAGGTTACATGAAAATCGTCTCTCGGCGAAAATTTTATTTTTGCCAATTCTACAAAAAAACACGCGACTGATTCATTCATTTATTTTTTCCCCCTCTCTCGGTGCACAAACTTGATTAACGTTCCGAATGTTTGCCTCCGGGGAATGAAATATACTCGCGAAAGAATATAATCATCGCGCGATCGACCGTTCGATTATTTTTAACGTTGAATCGTGTAAATCGAGTCCCGCTGATATCGCGAACGGGTGAACAAAAAAAATTCGATCGCCGCACGATCACCCTCTCCCCCTTTCCCCCCTCCCCCTCCCCTCCCGTTCGCGATTTCGTTTTTCCACTCGTAATTATTAGCTGGCATATTTCTCGCTGCTTAACCGCCCCGGCCGCTGACACGTGGTCATTTAATTGTTTAATACCGGAATAGCGGCGGCATTAAAAACATCTCTGACCGTGTCACGGTTTTTCCCGCCGGTTTCCCTCTTTTCCTCGTCGCCGCGTCGTGAAATTCAAAATCCATGTTGCAGGCAATAAATTCTGCCCGGCCGGGCAATTCGTGTTTCCCTCTGGCTTGTTCTATCCCCTCCCCCCTTCATCCGGTACCCCCCCCCCCATTCTGTACCCGGTAAAATGGGGTATGCGTATGGGAGGGAGGGGGGATGGTGAAAAAAAAGAAGGAAATTAACAAACGGCAGAAAAGAGTGGAAAAGTGAAAGAATGCCGGGAATCTATTACGGAACGAAGTGAAATGTGGACGTTTTATTTTCCGAATACATACACAGGCATTCTCTCGTTGCGTAAATACTACTGTACGTGCTAACCATAAAGTATGTTACAACATTCGATCCTGTAATTATTTTCACTACATTTCTATCAACGCGAATAAAATTCGTTCACTTATTATCACGTTCTAATATCCCAATGATTTTCCGACCACCAAAGTGCCATGCTGATTTCCGGAAGTGGACACTTATCGAGAGTCACCGTCGTACTCTCCAACGATAAGATATAACGGCGTATATTTCCGCGACGAGCATTTGTCTACCAAAACGTGAACACTTACGACTCCCAGGTTCGATCTGAAAATAATCTTATCCTCCCGGTTGACACATTGTGTGTCACACTTCGCACGTGTTCGCATTCAAATATCTCTCAGCGTGTTCGCCAGCACTTTTTCCGCGCTCTCGCCGAAATATCTAAAGAAAAAATGAGATTGCAACGGGAGGAAAAGGAGGGGGGTGGGCGGGGGAGAGCGGCGTTGGAAAGGAGCCTTTGTTTTTGCGTGGGCGAATGCAGCGACCCGGAACCTCCGCTCTCCCGCAAATCTCTCTCTCCTATCTGGTTCCTGGACCCGCTGCTTCAACGGCGTCTTCTCATAGGAGCATTTACGTGCCTACTTATCTCGTTAGGGCCGCGTCTCCACCCTCCCACGCCGCCCCGACCTCGTATCTCGTTGCGGAGAAGCGAAAAACAAAAAAGAAACGCAATCCCGACGCGGAAAAAGAAACCGGCGGCGTCGCTTACCCTGAAATTCCCCGTGAAAGTCGCCGACTTTTCGGAATAACGATGTCGAGAGTCGAAATTATTCGAAGTGATTCGGATAATGTGTGTTTAGTACGTTGAATGTCACGTGAATTTTTTCATCGATTGCTTATGGTGCCATTGTTATCAATGTATATACTTTGAGTGTATATTTTATATATAAATTGTACTATTTTTAAATGTTTTTATAACGCTTTAATTTCTTGAGAAAAAATGGTGATATAAAACGTGTATAAATTGGTGAGTGCCGGTCACCGGTGACCCCCACGGCATACAACGTAAACCATTTATTAACGAGATTCGATTTCGCTCGAGTTAGAACAATGTCCTTTTTATTATCGTCGAGTTATAGCGTCGCTGGAAAATATTCCAGAGAGTTAGTCGTTAGGAAGTTACGGGGCACGATAAGTCTCCGGAAAGTTTCCAGGGGCGCGTGTGGTATATTCCGCAATCTTCGTCCTCTCAGGATCTGCCGGTGTAATCTCAATTAGGAAGCCTTAACGAGTTTACGAGAATCTGGCGATATTAAATCGTAATAATTACGGGAATTCGCCGACCGGCAGGGATTATGAAAACGTGCCTATAACTATACCAGACGCGTATTTTCATTAGTCACAAGCAGCTACAACGTTCTCCTCGATACCTTTAGGAATTTATCTTGAACGTCTTGCTAATCGTGTCGGCTTTTTGCAACCACCCTCTCCTCTTCCCCCCTTCCATCCACGAAAATAGAGTCGCGTCATATTTCGCGTATAACCGGCACTTTGTAAGTTCGACGAGACTTCTCCGCGGCTGTTCCGTGGTTCGTGTTAACTTTCCAGCAGACATTTTGAACCCGCTTGAATCTCGTGATCGTGCAGACGTCGGAACTCGGTTCGACGTTGCTTCACTCTCCGTATTTAACGTATGCACGTTCTTATCTCATTAGAGGCAACGTCGAGATTCCGGGGCCCGTGATCCATCACCTTTGTTCTGCGCATAGGGTAATTTCGCGCGCAACTTTCCGTAACGCGGCGATGCCCCCCCGGGCAAAGTGCACGAAATGAGATCTTTAGCAATAAGCGGCACGACGGGACGAACACAAAGACACGCGTGTCGTGGGTGGAAAAGAGCGAGGCGATAGGTTTAAAGGACGATAGAAAGTTTCCTCGATCGCATCCTTGTTCGTCTACCTGTAAATATCAACCTGTGATCGTAACGATTCTGAGAAGCATTCTATGGATCTATTTAAACTGGATCTATCCATAGATCGTTATGCGACAAGTTTTTTAAGTGAGTGAGAAGTAAAAATGAAAAACTTGATCTGTTTTCTGGTTGTAAAAGAACGATACAAATAGCTCGATTTATTTAAGTGAGATATAACCATTGAATTTATTGGTGAAAAAATAAAAGAAGAATTTTATCGTCCCTCGTAACGTTACGTCGTGTGTAGGAGTTGAATAACAAGCCAATGATTATTTATACGTACTTTCACCTGTTTCGCGTGTCGGGACAAGATCTTCGGTCCCATCAGCGTTTCACGGTCATCGTGATTTCACCGCGAAAGACACGGCGTGCATTTTGCATCCGTGCAAATCTATGCAATCCAGTTTCTGATCTATCCCCGGTAGAAAGGTATTCGTTGTAACCTAAGCGGGTTGCACTTAGTACCTGTTTATCTCGTTAGAAGCGAGCCTCTAACCTTCCGGAACATCTACCACCACGATCTAGTCGTAATCTCGTTTGACTGTTCGTGCTTCGTGTCTCCAAGAAATCCCATTACCGGGTGCATAATATGGGCATTTTGCAAAGATAAAGTTTACCGAACGACCGTCCCGTGGCGGACGGTATGCACGGTCTATTATCGAACGATTAGATCGATCGATTTTACCCTACCGAATAATTTCATGATAGGCGGGCATTGTTCGAAGGCTACCTTTCTCCGATCGGTAAAGGAAAATTGCCATGGGATGGTTCACGATTTTTATCGATTTATCTGTCGCGCTACCGTGTTCCGATAGTATCGAATTTTTTTTCCCTGATTTATTTAATATGACCGGATATCGTAGGGTAACAATAGTCGCGAGGTGTTAAATATTCTTAGCGGCGTAACGTGTCAATTATGGTACTCGAAATATTTAATATTTCCGGAGACACGTGGTTTCTTTATCCACGGATGTTCGATTATTAGATATTTTAATATGCACCCGTTCGGTAATCCTCTCGCCGGCAGCACTCTATGGTTTCCGAAGGAAGTTCTGCTATTAGCAGCGAAGAAATCAATACTTACCGATGTTCTACTTACGTCTCGTTAGGTTTACGGTGTTAGTTCTTTCGCGTGGCAAGCGAAACACGCGGAACAAATGATATCTCGTTTTGCGTTCGAAGGATTCCTCTTGGTGAAATTTACAAGATAAAAAAACCAAGTAAAATCCCGCTCGCGATTTGGACGTCGACGAAGTTTGCACGTTCGCCGGTTACGTTCCCTCCGATCAGAAATTCCAATTTCGTAATGGACACGGGGGAACCAGGTCCGGTAATATGCCGGCGTTTTTAGGGTGCAAAAGAATTTCATCGTTATTACGCGTTACATACACAATTTCTACGGGGGTCGTGACGGTGATATAATAGGATTATTTTAATCAAAACCGCGAAATTAAAATCCCCCATAAGTAACTGTATGCGATTACCAACACACTGAGAGATAAAATTCAAACTTTCCCACATTGTCCCTCTGTTTGTGAAATCTGTTCGAATTATTTTTATTCCAAATCCTTCGATCTCTTCCCAATGGTCCATGGAGGCTCGTATTTTTCTCATCCCATAGAAAAACGTCCGGTTTAAAGAGTTCGACCGCGGTGTCGGGCAGGTGTGTTCCATGGCGGAGGTACGGGCAACACGTAGCTGACCTTCCGACCCCATCGGACTCCCCCACCCCTGTACACGGTACTCTCGTGCCATTCGTCTTCGTACCGAGTCACCACCGAGCCGGCTGCCTACATGCCATCGCGTCTCCGCAACGTCCGATTGATTTTCTCTTATAGCGAATTCGTGATTCCACGAAGCCTCGGTGCCGCGGTTGCGTCGACGTACTTCGCGGGAAGACGGGGTTACGCGTCACGAATACCCCGGGTCAACGTTTTTAAAAAACACTCCCTACGAATGGTAATTAAAAAATGATCTAAAATCACGTTGAGAACGCGGATTGATTTTAAACCATAGAAACATCTGCAGATGGAAAACTAGTTTCGCTGTATATTACGTCACGTATTTATACGTATATCCCTGGCAGACATGGTTCTCCATGTATCATCCATGCAAAAAAAAAAAAAGAGAATCACCCACGTTTTCCCTGACCCGTTGCACATCGTTGCCCGTAAGAGCGATGCTCGATCCATCGATCGTCCGAGATTTCGCGCGTCTTTCACCGCGTTTAGAACCCGCGGAACGTCGATACGGATTCGTCGGTTATATTTACGCCGTCGTTCAGACCGATTCCCTCTTCCACCTCCTCCACCCACCCCTTCTTTTTTTTAATTTTTTCCCTCGTCTATTCCGCACGTAAATCCGCGGTGCAAGAGATCCACTCAATGAGCAACGAAACAGGTATGCTACAGGAGAGGGAGAGAGCGTTGCGTTCGAAAGTGGAGGCGGATACAGAAATCCCGTGTGCATACGGACACGTAGAAAACGGACGCGCGTATAGATAGGCATACAAACCAGGGTCAACACTCTTCGCGTTCTCTCAACAGCCGACGGGAAACGGCATTCAGGTACCCCCCATCCGAACGTAAGGTACTGTTAATGCAGCCTCACGATCGAGCAGATCGCGATGAGGCTGGAAGAGTGGATCCAAAGAGGATCCTGCTTCTTCTTCTTCTTCTTCTTCTTCCTCGGCGTCACGAGCACCACGGGCTCCTCCTTCCTTCGAACCGGCCACTTTTCAACACGGCCACGTTCGCCCGATTGTCGAACAATCGACCAGACCGGAGAGAGATCGATAATTCACCCTGGCTACCGTGCTTTCTGCCCGCACAAGTCGAATCGGTTATTTTTTTTTGTTTTTCCTTGGTCTCTTCTTCTCTTTCTAGCTGTCGTTTGATTTTTGTTTCACCGATGTCACAACGGGATCGATCGCCTCGATCGTTGGTTAACGAGAAAAACCAGGTATTTACGGGGATCGGTCCGAGTCGTTTGGACTGTTTACGAAAAAGTCGATGGCTCCGCGGTGTTTGAGTTTGTCCTTTGTACGAGACAGGGATTTCCAGTGGGTACCATGCGGTGGAAAAGTTTGTAAAAGGGAACAATAAGAAGTTACGTATCCTTCGTTGTGATTATGTAAGGGTCGTTCGAAATGATATCGAAGGTAAAGAGAATTCTTATAGGACACTGAATGTTCGCTGCAAGGGGTTGGTAAATGTAGTTTTCCAAAGTCTTCTATTTTATAATTAAAGTAGAGTCGCAGTCACGTTGTCGGGGCGACACGACTGTGTCGTGGTGTATTTGGTAAAAGTTGTTTCTTAAAGGGTCACGTTGTAAATTACGCTGGCACGGTACCCCATGAGAGAGCTTGGTCTTTTGCCGGACACGTGCCTCGAGTTCGAAGGATTCGACTCTCTTGTACCCCTACCACATAACTAACGTGGAATTCAAGATAAAATCTTAAGACTCGCCGAGCAAGGAAACAAAAGACAGAAATTTAAGAGAAACCTTTCCGAGCCACCTATAGAAGGAATTGTTTTCCACGACGGGCACACAGGGTACACATCTTTTAAGCGCTATTCGCGTGTACCTAAAATCAAGATAACTCGCACTTTTATTTCTCTTACCTAAACAAACTACTTCGTAAATTATGCCGGAAATCTACCTGGATCCTCCGACGTCGATAATCATCGGTCGCGTAAACATCGTTTTCACTCGAACGTTTGATTTTTTCAAAGCCTGTGAAAATATTGATCGAAATGTTTTTTTATCATTTTCGACCACGAAATTCTTTGTAAAAATATAGATTTTTCTTGTTCGACGATATTTTTCACGTGGAACGGTTAGCACTCGATCGATAAGCGGTTCGATGGTTTCCACTTCGGTCTGTTAAACGCGTAACGAGAGGAATGCAGCTGATAAGCGTGCATTTCTTTTCCATGATATTTTCCCTCGTTCGTTTCTGCGTAAACGAGGAAGGTGAAGTCAGTTGATAAGTAAATGTCTAGCTATTTCCATTCCGGCTGTTTAATGAGTCGTAACAGCACGCGTCGCGAGCCGCATTTACATAAAAGATCGGCCGGAATTCCCGACGAAAACAGAGGCCGCACGCAAAAATATTATACGCGTAATGTTCACTGAATAATAATAAGTTCTTTCTAGAGACAACTCCACGGACCATTGACCGAACTAATAACGCTCGTAACTTACGTTTATTGTCAATTGTCTTAAAACAGTTGCCGTCTGTGAAACTTCTATGAATCTGAACTTTATCTTCATCTTTATTCGTAATTCCCCCCCTGGTGAAACGGTAGCGAGAGAAAATTGTCGATCGTAATAGGATCAGATTTGAAACGATGAATCGTACGTACGTACGTGTATATTTCGGCAAACATCGATGATGATACTCGACGCAAACAACCAGCGTTTCACTCCTGTTGTCGAAATAATCGCGCGAACCTCAATTATTCGGCAATAACATCATCGAAACGTGTAGTCGTTGTTTCAAATCGTGGGAAAAATGCGATACCAGTCGATGACTTTGTACCACGATGAATTCCGACGGGATTTTTTTTACACGCTAAACGTTTCGATTACATGTTATGCCGGCGATGTGAACTGGTATGTAACGAATCATATCGATTGTATTTCGTGCGGGTAGAATATTTCCGCGGTCGAGGAACGGCGGAGAGAGAAAGAGAGAGAGAGAGAGAGAAGGGGAAAACGAGGTGTAATACACGTGTACGCGTAAATCGATACTACGGAATTTACAACGTTAATCGTTCTCCACATTTTTCCGCGAAATACCCAGCGATTTTTCACCACTCCGAACGAAATAATTGCCGTGCGATAGATTTCGAAATTAACATTTCTTCTCTTTTCCTAGCATACTTTTTTACGAGTACAACAAGCGTTAATCTACTTTTTAA
Organism: Mimumesa dahlbomi; assembly: GCA_917499265.3. Taxonomy (NCBI): domain Eukaryota; kingdom Metazoa; phylum Arthropoda; class Insecta; order Hymenoptera; family Crabronidae; genus Mimumesa; species Mimumesa dahlbomi. The sequence goes on along the minus strand of OU824113.1, from coordinate 1,357,599 downwards.
AATTGATGCTTAAAATTACTATCACTTGGTATCTTCGACGCGGAACGTTTCCAGAATCTCGGGGAACCAGGTTAACGCGTCCGATGAAATTAACCGAGAATCGAATCGAATCGTATCGAGGCTTGTAATCCAGAAACTCCGGACAGGCCGTGACTGGTTACACTGTCCGGGAATTCCACGGACGTGGTCTTCGGAACAGCTTAGAAACGGGTTCTAAGTTTCGATCCTACGGCTCTGGGAGTCAGCTTCCTCTTCCTTCTAGCTTCCTTTTCCATCGGGGAGAACGGATCCTTTGGTCTTTGGCTCGAGTTGGTCCCCCGGCGAATTACCGCTAATCTTCTACACCCTCTCTCTCCCGTTGTGTCTCCCTTTAACCTCCCTTTACCTCCCTTTACCTCCCTTGCCACACTTTCTCCCACGAATTGCTGTACCTGTCCCTACAACCCCTTCCCCTCCCCTCCCCCCTTTTCTTGTTCCACTTTAACCCTCGACATGCCTCGAGTGCCGTCTAAGCGTACTACTGGAAGCAGTCGAGTAGTAGGTGCCCTTCTCCTTCGTCCCTTACTTCATCCTCGGTGTTCCTCGAGGTTCCCAAGGTTCTTTCACGGCCCTTATTCCAACCGGCCGGTTCTTTCGGCTCTTTCGAGCAGAAGCTGAAGTTTAGCCTCGGGGCATTCGCCACTTTAAAATTCCACCTAATCTCGGTAACCGACTCCGTGTTCCACGTAAGCCACCTCTTTATTCTCCACTTACTTCTCTCCTATCCTCTTCTATCCCCTCCACCATCTCTTTTTTTCCCTCTTTGCCTGCCCTTTTTCCTTCTTTTTTCCTTTTTTTTTTTACCTAACTCCTTCGTCCTGCACCCTTAGCGCAGAGGGGGGCACCGCCATGCGCGTTAATGACGACGATAAAAAGATTAACTCGGATTGGCCGAATCCGGGACCTAGGTCGGGAAGCTCGCACGGTATGTCGGGAAGAGCGGGGAATTAGCCTGAGCGAAAGGGAACGGCGCCAGCCTAGAAGAAAAGTCTGATTTTAAGTAGAGTCACTAAAAGCCTTAAAAGGCCGGGGGTCTGATTGAATGCTTTCAGGGATTCGGACTGTTATCTTTACTAATATGGTTTTTAACAGACATCCCCGTGTCCCGGGATACCAAAGGCACTCTCCGATTCCGGGACTCCCCCCCCCTTTCTTTTTTCATGTCCGTGGAAGAAGTTGAAATTAACCCGTTTAATTTTATCAAGAACCCCTCGGGGGGAAAACGTTAACGAAGGTACAAAGTGAATCTTGTAATATTCAATTTGTCAATTATTATCGATCACGGGGGGGCACTTTTCGTGACGCCATTAAACTTCCACCCAGGTTCGCTACGAATCCAGACGCATTCCTGCGACACCAGTATTTTCATTTACCATTATTATTATCTGTCTCGTAATAAATGAAACTCTTTCAACCGTACCGGGAATACGGCATCGACTAAATGCCGACCGAACGATGGTGTCTCATTTGACATTATTGCAACGTACACCGACACCGAGTGTCTCCATGTACACACATACTCACACACACACACACACACACACACACATGTATATATACGTACATATACATTCGTAGGTGTGTTTACCGGTGGGCATAGAGCGGTGTGGTTATAACGCTCTCGCGTCGGCCCGTCGAAAAATAATTGATCGCGCGTTAATTGCAACGGTGGCCTGTCGAACCGGCTAACACACGAAGGCACCCGGCACGAATTATATGTAAATAACAAATGACCCGGCGTTTCGGCGGCCCGAATGATAAACGCGGGCAGAGCAGTCGACGAACGCGTTTTCCAATTAATGGATTTCCGGCTTTATCTGGCTAGTGGCTAGTAAGCGCGGCGTTCACCGATGCATACCATCCATGTACATACACGCGAGTACGGATGAGTGAGGGTGCGAACGTAGTAGGTGGCTACCCAACGGCCCGCGAATTTGTTCACAGGTAAGTGCATCGTTGCACGGATGCACTTCGTGCCCGCGTAAAAGTGATATGTACTTTGCTTTGAATCGCGAAGCTAAGAGCCCGGCTTCGTCGACGGAAATGAGACTGTTCTCTCTCTGTGTGTGTGTGTGGGTGTGTGTTTAATGTTTTCGGTTGTTCGACAAACGCGTCGTTAACTCCTCTTCACGTTTTCCGCGAAACGGATTCTTCTTTTCGCCGTGAATACACTGTTTACTTTCGTTTGTTTTATTCTTCCCACCGAACAAACCTTCCACGATGTAGAATTCGATCGATGGTTTCGTTCTTACGAGTCGGTTCGGTGAGTGTTAAAAAAAATATATTAAAGTGTACGAGAATTCCTGGACGTTTTATTAACGGCAACGCGAAACTGACGGTTCTCGCGTAGTGAATTTCAAAACGCGTATTTCACAAACACGGTGTACGTAATTTACTGCCTCAAAGTGAGTAATTTTATTTCGGGACAATTATCGTTCGCAGGGCATTAAATTGCCCTTTATTGCATTTCCATTCGGACGTTAATGAAATCGGTTTTCGCCGTTGAAAGAAATAAAACCAAAAAAGAAAAAAAGAAAAAAAAATACTAGGAGGAGGGGAAAATAGAATCAAACGGAAATTAGCGATGCATCAGCGATCCGATCGTTTACAACTTGTCCTCTGTCGAATCTTTCCAACGCCGGCAGATCGTTCGTCACATCCCCCTGCGACACACGTTCTCCCGCGATCGCGTTCGATTTCACGTTATTCTAATTGGCGCCGGCACGGACAGTTTGTACATACAGCCGCGTGCATAATTACTAAATTATACAACGATTTCTGCAGCATTAACCGATGCAACGATATTGGATTACCAACGCGAGCAGAGTTCACTGTATCCAATGAAATTCCCTGCGGTTCGGGATCAATTCGAATCACTGATGCGCATCTTTTATTAATCGATTTACCTTGCCGATTAAATTTTACATCTCTCGATTTCTTCCCGCCTCGGGTTATTCCGAGGATAGTAGGATGTTTCCCGCCAGGATGTCGGGCTAAATTTCCCGGATAGTCGAACTGAAGAAACCATACGAGTCAGACGCAACCCCACGTCTCGTTTTATCTTACCCTCTAAGCCGACTTATGCGGTTTACAGGGTGAAATGGAACACACCTACGAAATCCAGCCGAACGTTTCGACCGTGACGGGTCTCGGAATTTCATTCTTTTTTTTTCGCAAGAGATACTATTCCTCTTTTTACCCCAGGATTAATTGCATATAAAATTACAGCCAACAGACGAAAAATTCTTCCTCCGGATAGAAACATCGTTCCGAAAGGGATTCTAAGAGTTCCCGGGCGAAGGTTTACCTTATCCACAGGGGAAACGATACGAGAGAAATTCACAAAAGCCCAATAATCGAGGCCGGGTGGAAGTTGGGCGAGGAACCGTTTCTTTTCCAAGTCGCAACTTCCGCGCAGACAGAAGTTAAAAGCAGAAATAGCCGGGAAGAAGCGAATGCACGTCGTTTCATCCCGGTGGCTTTTGCCAAAGCAGTATCAAGGAGTCTTCTCGCGTCGTTTCCACCCGCACGCAAAAGAAAATTCTTAAAAGCAACGATTTCCGTGCGAGTACGGGGTAAAAAAAAACCCGTGTGATCCGTGCCACGTTCAAGTGGCGTGTCACAATTTTCTTCCGGGCTCTTTGGTAAATTCTGGAGAGAAAGCCGGCTCAAAAATTTACGAAAATGCTATTGCGGGACAGTCGGACATCGACTTTAAACTGACACACTGCTTGCGATGTTCGTAGTCGTGACTCGACAGGGACTTGAAAAAGGCGGTCCGAAAACGGTCGCATTTGCTTTTTCCCAATTTCGATCCGAAGAACCACCGTCTCGGGAAAAATGAGAACCTGCAGTGACGTATTGTATGCGTGTTGCAAAGTTTCGATTTTTGGCTGACTTTAAACAATTTTATAAACTTAGAATACTTACTAGGAGATTTTTCTACTAGGAGAATATGATAGGCTATGTGACGTCATCGTTTCCAAGGTCACCTGGTATTAACGTACTTTAGTAATTAATTGGAAGCATAAATGGAGAGTATATGAAAGATGAAACATAGAATATTATTTTATTAATTTCGCAATACGTATAATGTATGTGATACAATGTGAATTATAATTAATTTTAAAGTGTACCGGTGTAATTGAACTAATTCCTTGAAATTACTCGCGTCTGTAAAACACCGCCCTGAAATCGTTAAGTCCCGTGACTTTTATCGTCCGGACTTTCTACTCGAAATGTCAACCTGCTTGGCTTCCCTGTGTTACATTACATCATCTTGTCAAGTCCGTCTAACGTTTCCTCTACCTATGGTAATGTATTTTCCTTTACATACAATCGTAGCCCGCGTTACATTTAAGAATTTATATTCCACTTTTTTTTTTTAGACCGACAATGAATTATTGTGACACGCGCATAAAGACGTTGCTATTGTGCGTCGTGACGCTTCGAACATACACACACGCCACACGGACAGGGAATTACAAGCGACATTTCTCGACGCGTATAAAAATGGGGCGAATTCCGCGAGTCGGGGTTTCAACCCTCTGAAAATAGTTCGCTCCCGAAAATTTTTATGCTCGTCGAATTTCCGACGGTTCGAAATCCTGCTTTTTTCAACCTCGTCGTCCACGGGGTTGTTTACCCTACATATTTGTCACATGGAACTCGGTTAACAGTTGTTTCAATCTTCATTGTTTAACCCCTTGGCCTACAGCAACGAGCGAGACTCGTGGTTGTTCTTCATATGTTTTCAAATATTTCATTATTTAATTGTTTGGCTTTCGGAAAAGTCTTTTTTGCCGTCTGCGTGAAAATTGAAGGGATCAAACATTATTAATTTCTAAATTATTTAGTTCTTATTGATTCTGTACCAAATAATCATGACTTATCGTCCTCGCCAAAAGGTTAAAAACATTTCCAAAAATAAAATCATTCAAATCAATCTATCCCGCAGAAAAATTTTCCTAAATTCCCCTCGGGGGTCGTGATTCGCCCATAAATTTCGGTTTCCCACGAAATCTGCTCCCATTTCCATGCAGGATAACCTCGGCGGCACTTCGCCGAGACTGTTTGCGGGTCACCGTGTGTGCTGTCCCACGACGAGCAAAAGACGGGACGAGTTTCGCGAGCGTGGACGCCGTGCTGCGGTGCATCGTGCGGTATTGTGTCGGGGCTTCGTGGCTTAGAATTACAAACAAACGCGATTACGGCGCTCCCCTTGCCGTACGCGACCTCGGGATCATGTCGTACCGTGGCCGGAGATACGGATCCATCGATCGCGCGATCGAAGCCCTCGATACCGCCGCCGCCGCCGCCGCCTCCGCCCGTCGTACCGTCGATCTTCTTGGAAAGCAGCGATTCGTGTACCTCTTCCTCGGGAACCTCGTTGACATCATTCTCCTGCTTAAGAAGCTCCTTACTCGCCAGCAACTTCCTGGAGGCTCGAGTGATTCTTTCCAGAGACGCCACGCTAAGCTTCGTCTTTGCCAAACAAATTGCCGCGCCGAGGATAAGACCTATCTTCCGAGAAATTTAAAAAGATTCACCGAACTAATGGTCAAAATCAACTACTTTCGCGGTGAACCTGTCAAGCCTGCAGGAATTAACAATTTTCTTTTCACTTTTCCGGGGAAATTCTGTGTTCCACTATGCGGCTCGAAACGGTGTTTTTGTAAACTTAAATATAGAAAAGTGCATTTTTAATTTTGCTTTAAAACGTATATTTATCTATTAGTGTCCCTAGCTAATCGAGTATTACCTACAAATAATTGTATAAATTATAACTGTAACTAAAATTTATGTGGATATAAACAAAGTGAGTAAAGAAAGGTGGCATATTGACCGCGGAAAGTTATCGTACGACAACGAAGATCATATTCCCGTAGCTGAGTATGTTCGAACGATCGAAGAATCCACCGACCACTTTCTTCCCGCGGGTCTTTCGATTTCCATTCGCAATGCACAGTGTTTATGTATATCGGGGGGGGGGGGGGGGGGTGAGTTCATTCAGGGGTGGGGGAGTGTGTTTCGAATAGACGCACGGAATCGCATATTTCTGCATGCCTTTCGGTTAGCTCGACTTCGGGAAGACTAAATTCCAGTGCCGGAAGTAGGTGGGGGAGGGGGGTGGATGGGGGGAGGTCTCTCTTCTTTCGGATACCGACTCCACATTTATCTGTGTCACCTTTACACGTGATATGTGCGCGACGTTTAGATAGGATACGGTATCCGCGTGGAAAGTCGAATAGAGTCGTATTGAAACTCGTAAAACGTAACGCCCCGCGAAAGGAATAGAAACACGATATAGGAAATGTTCCTATTTCTATGCGGTTTTTGACACCCCGCTACGCTCTCTATCTGTATTTATCCGCGGTCCCTCTTTTACGGGAAACGTAAATCAAACGGGAACACCCCCCACCCCCCACCTCCACCCCATTCCTTTCCTTCGTACCTCGGAGGGTCTCCACCACGCTAACCCCGTTTCCCTTTTATCGTAATTACACGGAAATTCTTACACGAGTAGTCGGCGCACGTAGACGTTTCTTTTATTCATTTCTCGACCTGGAAAAAAAAATCGTTTCATAATTTCACCGTGGAATTTCAAAAAACAATCCGTCCACCCTTTACCCCTCGCGATACAAGTAATTCGAAATTTCACGGAATTTTCGACCGCGGACACGGGGGGGGGACGCGAGGTCCCGCAATTACACTTTTCAATTACACAAAGTAAGAGAAAGGAGAGAAAAAAGTGATAATTGCTCGGTGAAAAATACATACACAGGGAACAATACGCGCTATTAGGGCTCGTTTCGACGCGAACTCCACTGAATAAAGTGAGATCCATATTCCGACGGTGGAATGATTATGTCGAAAACACTCGAAAAGTCGATAAACGTGGCGAAGACGAGGGGGGAAGAGGGGGGAGGGGCTGAGGGGGATCGAGGGGGCAATCAGGCTACCTAATTACCGTTAATAGTAGAACGCTATCCTCGCCTTACGACTGACGATTCGAATTAATCGGCGAATTGCTGGCGCCCGATAGCTTCATGGACTCGCTTCAGCCGGGATAACCTTTAAGTATCGCAATTATGGAGGATCTATGTGGGTATATAACACGCGAACTTAGTCGTTTGCCGAGGTGTTCCATGGTTTCGCCGATTTAATTAAGTCTTGTCGATAAATTCGCGGTATTATCCTTATTACCGCTCGGTTAAGATAACCGTCGGCTCTTTTAATATAGAGAAATCCTTCGTCAGCCGTATTATACAGTATGCACACCGATATACATATACGTATCATCGTACACTGTTATCCCGTTCGATGAAACTCGAACACGCGAAACGGACAGTTTGTACGAGTGTATGCGTTATAATATCTTTACCAAACGTTTCCTTTTAACCGGTGTGTCTGGAAGTTTGCGTATCGGTCGAATCGTTTTGTTCGTGCTCCTCTCCAGCGTATTATCTGCACGCATCTGACGTACAGACGGGACCAGTCTTACGAAGACGTCGTTAGAGACGGTGGTTCTGGTTGCGTGGAAGCTGCTGCTACCATCACCGACACAGGTATCCCCGTGCAACAGGCCGCATTAGCTGTTTTATTGGACACCTGGTGCATACCGTACTCTGAACATGAGAGATGGTGCAGATTTAAAGGTTCCCGGAGTATGTTTATATACACCCGGCGTTCCCGTGCCTCGTCGGGGAGAGAGAGAGAGAAAAAAAAGAAAACGGGTATATTCGTGGTGTCCCAAAGTGATATAGGATTTTATGCACGGACGATTCATATATCAGGGAATTAAATAGATTTATCTAACTTTCTTCCGAGCACGCTTTTACTTCCTACGGTCCTTGAACGGAGTTCCAGCTTTGCGAAACTTTTCGAAAAATGATATATAACAACGAGCACGACCATGATGAAATACTCTCTACGTACTTCTGGTCCACCGTGTATATTATATATATTTCAGGGCTTCGATGACCCGCGTCCGAATCTTGAAATATATATGTACGTTATCCGCTTCCCGTGGAATCGTTGTGTCATTTGCGGACTATTTCCTCGGCTAGCATAATTTTACACGGAAAAGTACTCCGCGTTCAACGTGTGTCTATCAAGTGACACACACACACATGCACACGCACACATACAGAGAGATACGCGTTGCACAGGAATAGTGCCGGGCAAGATCGTGGAAAGTATTATACTACAAGGGACGTATGCAAATGGGTTATAACGTATGCGGAAACAACGCACGGCGAAACGGTTTTGGAAAAGAAATGCCCGGTGGAAACAGGGCGTAATATTAATTATCTAATTATATCTTGGAACGTCGTCGCGAGAAAGTGTAAGCTAAGCCGCGACCCTTTCGCGTTGTTGCGCGGGTGTTACGCACGCCCCTTGTTTTGACGGGTCATATATTTTTCGGCCTTTCGGGAGCACGGCCAAGTGTTTAGAGGCAAACTTCTAAGTATAGCGTTCCTCGCCTCCGGCCGAGACTCGGTGCAATCACACTTACTGTACATATGTACATACATACACTGTCGTCCATGAGTCACGTGACGCGATTCGACGATCTTTTTAGAGATCTCAATATTTATTCGACGTTTCAAATTTTCTGACCGTCAGAACAATTCCAGGGGTGAAATTCAGATAAGCAACGAATTCAACTTCGATCGAACCGTTGTTTCAAATTTCCGCGGTCCTAAAACTTCGACGGAATGTGACAAACGAACCGACGGAACGTCGGATTAATACGTTTCACAGGTTTGTTATCGTTGGAAGGGAAGCCGCGTTGAGCAATCCGATAATTGCCGAGGTGTGCTAAACGATCATCGACACGGTGGATATACGATAGGTGGAGAACGAAGACAGATCGTCCCATTAATTCCGGCGAGTTAAGAAAATCACCGGGTAAGATTTACGCGACTTTCCCGCCTATTATTCCAGTTACACGCGCGGTGTCGTGTAAGCACGTCTCGGTGTTTGTTGTTTTTCTTTTTTTTTTGGTTCGTCCCAAGGAAAACCTCTCTCTGTTCGCGAGTCGACCGAAATAGTTAACGGGCTTAACGCTTACATAAGCCCCGGCTACATTATCCGTATAAATTGAGACAGCCAGTGGATTCACGTGTAATTTTCCCGATATGACAGCGACAAACTCGACCATAAAGTCGGCCGGCTTTAGTCTCACGCTTTCAAAGCAATATGTCCGTTAAATGTGTTTACGGTATGAAGGACAGCGATTCGGTTACCTATGAAATGCAGTTCGACAGACAATTATCCCGCGCTTGTCTCTGCTGTTCGTCTCATCGCCCATTCGAAACGAACCCGTTCTGTAACCCCCGTTTCCGCGGGGGGTGAGAGAGGAGGGGGTGGGTGACGGAGTGGCAGGAGAGAAAGGGGTGGGAGGGGAGGGGTCGTACGAGAGAGAAAATCCGCTGACGATTATTAACGTGAAATTCCTGTCCTCGGGCGTCGGTCGTTATTTTGACAAGGACTGCAATTCGCCGATTGTTAAAATTTTCCCTGATTAATTGCCACACTGGTTACTATGGCATAACGAGCCCCTTCAGACGCGAATAAAAAATAGAGGTCGCGCGAGAGCGCGCGACCTATCTCTCTCTCTCTCTCTCTCTGTCACTCCCTCTATCTCTGGCGTGATCGATAAATGAATTTTAATCGCGCGAACGTCGACGCTGAAATTGAAGCGGCATCGAATATCTGGGCGCTAACGAGTAATCGAATCTGCTCGAATATCGATACTTGCCGTCACGTTTTACCCTTGACCGTTACAACCGATGGTGTTTTCTACTTCGCGCTATTTTTCGTTCCGCGATCTAGTATAAAAAAACACACACACACACAGGCTAACAGTTCTACATTAAAATCGATTTTCCCATCGATCTTCCCCCGTTACTCCCGAAATTATTCCCCGAACTCCATTCACGAATGATTCCACTCACAATTAAGTGCAAGCCGATGAAAATTTTGCACAAAATATCGCGACTTTAGATGTGTCACAAACGCAATCGGATAAAATTACAACGTTACACGGGAGAAAATCATCCTCCGACTTCTATCAATATGACGACCCCGAGGTCCGGCCGAGTCGTTCCCAAAATAACCGTAGTCCGAAATACATATACCGGTGATATTATAAGTGGAAAAATAAGCTCTCCGTTTCATTTGCATTCGCTCTCCTCAGCTCTCGCCAGACCAAGGATGAAGAGAAAGAGGAAAGGGGGGGGGGGTAGGTGCTTAATTAAGCGGATCCGCGTGTAGCGTAGTTTCGCCGCCCAGAAACCGCGGCGATGATGACACGCTTATAAATCCGTTATCTTTTCCAGATTCTCCGCTAGCTCGGCAGCTACGGGCCGAGTATATTATACATAACTCGTCTATTGTTCCTGCGGGGCTAAACGGGCCGTTATCATTATTCATAAACGACGCTCGCTTGTTCCGTTCGGCTGTTCGCGAGCACGCGGTTTTCCACCGTGAATTTTCGTGAACGCGTTGCCTGCCTCCATGCCGCACGGAAGCGTCGTGATTCCGGCCGGCAATCCCCGAGAAACCATGCTTTACACCGTTATTTGTTAGCACCGCGAGCTGCCGAGAAAAAAATAATAAAAATAAAAGAAAAAAAAAACGGAGACACTAACGAACGGCCCCGGGCACCGTGGCACGCCATTCGACCGACTCGCGTGTGCTCCTGAATTATCGAGCGTCGGGATGCTACTCGCTTGAAACGACCATATTATGCCTGCGATGTTCGACTAGAACAATGTTCGTTAAAGCGAAAGCCCCCCGGAACAATTTCAAGGAGGTTCCATCACGCATATATTTTAATCAATTTCTTTCTTTTTTTCGTTTCAGGTAAGTTCCACCGGTTCTTTCGACGCGTGACAGTATGTACGCTCCTGGATTTGGTATGTGAAAAACTATTAGGGTACGATAAGAGGAATCCGAAAAAAAACACGGTCAGACTACGCGACGCTACTTGAATTATTCCAAGATATCGTGTCGATCCAACGGACGAGAATTTCCGAGCGAAATGTATATAAATCGTCTCGCGTGATCGACCGCGGAAAAGTGTAGCGGGACGTCAATTACGTCGCGTGTGAGTATTACATCCATCCTGTAATTGAACGGGGAACAGGATTCGTTGGATAGAACCCGGTGGACAGGTCTCGACTGGGAGTGCGGTCGACCGTTCTCTCTCTCCCCCTCCCCCCACCCCTCCCGGATAGGGACACACTTTATCGTCTCCGCATGAACTTTAATATATATGTATATCCTTTTATCCTTGTCCCGCGAGCGTGAAATACACCGGGAACCGGGAAGACGCACACCCAGGAGATCGCGGCACGAACGATTCGCCGACGCGGTGGTGTGCGAGCCAACGTGAAACCGCAACATAAATGAACCGCGGTTACTCGAGTGCGGTTTTAAACGTGCAGCCGTTTTAAACGCGCGGCCAGCGGAGAAAAAAGGAAGAAAGTCCTGTTGAATTTACCGCGGCCACGATAAAATCCCGACGTCAAGTTTCCCTGTTACACGTCGTTCGTTTTTTTTTATTCAGGGACGTATATGTACACCCTTCACCCCTCCATCCCTTTTCCCTTGGGTCCCGTCGAAGGATACACGTTACACCTGTAACACGGTTTCCTCCGGGTAACGCTATTAATTTTTATAACGGATCCTTCGCGAGCGTGTTCTCCGTGACGGTTAAAGCGGTTTTCAATATTGACGACGTCGACAATCAATTTCAGATACCGGGGGGGGGGGGGGGGGGTGGAAAATTGAATCGGTCCGGGTCCGCCGTGGTATATCCCGGCGAGAGAGATTGCTGCGTTTTAAAAAAATTGTGCTTAGCACGTTTCATCGTTTCAGCAAGAAATTACGGCCGCGGCTTTTACGGCCACTACAAACACGCCACGGTGAGACATATAATGTTACATGGTAGGGAAAATTGAATTGACGCGACACAATGTTGGTTACACCGTCGGCATTGCTTTATTTTATACCAACCGTTCCGTGGTGGTGGTGGTGCGTTCTATCGGTAACGTTTTACCACGGTAGAAAATATCTGATTCAGTGTATTATCACTACTATGCATACATATATACCATACGTATTATGAATTCACTGTTTTACGGTAAATGTAATTCGTTCGAAGTAACGTGCAATCTGCGAGACCAACTGGAATTCATCCGCGGTTAAATGTAATTTTTCGTGAACAACTGTTGCAATTAGGCGCGCTGCAGATCTTACGGGGAAATAAATTACACCGCTATGATCGTTCCAGTGAAAGGGAAACATAACTCTTTTGTTCCTGACCTAAAACGCTTAAACGTGAAAGTTACCCGCTGTTCGGCATATTTTTCGTCCGATCGATTACATTCGAACAATCGCGCCGAGTATCTATCCTACCGGTATAATTTCTATATTTAGAATAATAAATTCACTGCTTTGATACTCGTTATTCGTCATCGCTAGACAGTCGATTTTCTCGTTTCGAACTATTATATCGTCGGGAATAAATACGTCGACGAGCTCGCGATGTTATTATCGCAAACACCCGAACAAATACGACGATGGGAAGAAATCTTGTCGGCCCCGGATAAAAAGAAACTTTGACACGTTCCGGGCAAGATTAATCGATACGAAGGTCAATCTTGGTTCCGAGTGGTACACCAGTTTCGGACGTGTATGGATGACAAGTAAAAATGATCTCGCTACGACGACGCGCCGTAGAAAACTTTCCGACCCGATTTCTTCTCCTTTCAACGGTTCGCCGATTATTCTTGTTAAATGCCGTTCGATCGTTTTCAGCTTTGTTTGCGCCTCGTAAAAATGGCTGAGAAACGTTCGACGGCAACAGAAGTTTCTAGACAAGTTCCGAAGTGCTCCACCGATTCCGTGAAACCCCGGGGCGACTTGTGAGAAAAAAAAAGGGATGCCGGCACTGGGTCGCAGATCAGCCCTTAATTACTTTGCTGCGGTCACGGGAAAATTTGTCACGACATTTTTACCGTTTTTGAATTTCCCTTCGTGGTAAATTTGACGACTGATGTATAGAACAGCTTTTTTATTTCTTCCCCTAATTTTAGTTTTCATTTCTTTTTTAACTGAGACCTCGTCAAATCGGGGGTGTTAAACCTGCGGATCGATGAAAAAAAATGTTGGAAGTTGAACGGTGTTCCATGTCTATTCTCGACCGCGTAACGAAATCTACGTTTAAAAACAATAATCTGACAAACGGTGTTTAAAAGTAGTTATTTCGAAACAATTCCGACACTCGTAACATCGATTAAGCAGCGTCCTGTTTTTCGTTCCAATTATTTTAATCCGTTGCCGTGGCGTCGGTGAATTTTAATCCGTTCGAGAATACGTTTTTTCGACGGTGACTTTTACCCGTGGTTCGACGAACCCTGATTAACTTCCGATGTATATGTATACATACATACACCGGGTGCCGTCGAACTTTGAAAATCGAGAACGTATCGCCGGGTTCGTGTCAATTCCGTTATCAACGTGTATGTGGGTGTGGGTGTGTGTGTGAGTGCACGCGTACCGCGGCAAGATAGCGCGGGAATTACGATAGCGTAACACGTAGACGGCAGCGATTCAATCTGCCGTTCATCGCGAAATTTCCCTCTGTATTGGTGGAGCACGTTTCGAACTTCCGGATACGTGTGCGGGGCCCACTTAGCGGATGCTCTGATGTGCCGGTGAAAAGTATACAGTTTGAATTTCAGCTTCTTCGGAGTTTCGAACACGCGGAGAAATTTCCCGTTGGGAAGAAAAACTGGCTGGTCGAAGTTACGACTTTTTGCTATATTCTTTTTGCTGTTTTTTTTTTTGTTCTCCTTTTATTACTCTCTTTCGAGATCCAAGATACCTTAACATGATTAAAGATCCAGCCCGGATTCGGAGAGCATTTGTTACGGTTTCCGGTGAAAAGTGTCCGACTGCGAACAATCTTTCCGGCTTGTTTCGCCGATGTTTCTTGTTTTCATATAAAGTACGCTGAAAAATGTATGGAATTCTTTACGAGTGAATGTATATGTATAAAGGGACGGGGCGGAGGTGTCGCCTGCGGTGGTGCAAAGACGCTCTCAGTGGGATTATATCGAGAGAAAGTAAATACTGAACTTCCAACGGACTCTCTTGGTAACTCAGCGTTACAGGATATTTCCAGTATCGTTTGAATTACTCGTTGGTTCCGCGCGAAGATTTCCGTCGCCGTAAGTCTGTCGGATAGATTCTCCGAAGGATGAAAAAAAAAGGAGAGAGAAAGGGGCAAAAGCGACGGAAGAAAGCAGAAACGTTTCTCGATTCCGGTCGATTTTTTTCCCCCCCATCCTTCGTATTACAACAAAGAGCCCTTTGCCGAGGCTTTACCGGTGATCCCGTTCCATTACCGTCTCACTTTATTACGGAGTTCCGTGGCAACGCCTAAAGCGATATCGCGGTTCGTATGATTACAAAACCGAACGATCTCCGAGAACGCGTAATACGCAACACCGGAAATTCTCTTCCCATAATGAACAACGAAACGAGAGACGAACATACAGAGATAGAGAAACCGAATTAGAGAGAAAGAGGAGATCCGCGAAATATAGAATCGAGAATCTCGATCGATCAAATAGGGTACGCTCGACGTTTAACCAGATTATTCACGCTCCACCAATGAAAAGGGGCCAATGAAATTGCGATAAAGCCGAAATTGTGAGCCTGAGAGCGTGTGGCCACTACGAAGTGTATGTGTATGTGTATGTGTGTGTGTACGTACGTGGTACGAGTGGTCGTAGGGGCCGGGGGGTGATCAACCCCGCCAGCAAATATCGCCGGACGACTTTCATTTTCAGCGCACTAATTATTCACCTAGCCCGGCCGCTCGTTCGTTTGTTTCTGCCGCTTTCGCAAATAAAAGCGCGGACCGAAATGGACGGAACTCTCCGACGCACGCATCCGACCCCGACAACGGGTCCGCGAATATATTCGCCGGCGATGGGAGGAAAATAAAAAAAATAAAAGAGTTGGCGAGCACGGCTAATCGCGATGACAAAGTACGCCGCGTTCGGCGCGCGAGTTTCAAACGCGGAGAAATTAAGATAGTCCGTGGGAAAAGAAATTTGTTTTTTTTGTCCCGAGGATCGGTCCGGGGATGTAGTTTCTTTTGGGACGGAATTTTTTGGGATTAATTTTTCGCCATCTGAACCGCTGACCTAGTGGATTCGATAGGGAGTCTACTTCGGGGTGAGAAACGGGATAAAAGAAAGTGTTTTAAGTCATATTTGTCCTATGAAACGCATGATTTTAACGAACAGAACGTTTCGATAGAGTGAAAATTAAGTTTCTTACTTATTAAAAATAGAAAACGTACTTCTAACTTCCAGTTCGACCCCATCAGAGAGTCCTTCGATTCAACGCACAGTGGTTCAATTCGCCAAAAAAAATATTTTGCAACAGTCAGACACGTGTTCCCCTCCAGACTCGTCCCGTCGTTTTTTTCGTTTCACCCCCGTTAAAATGTACGCCTTTCGGGAAGCCAGAACGATTTGTCTAATTAAATCAGCACCGGGTCGAAGCGCATGTCCGTATCCGGTCGAATCGCGCCCGGCTACCGTACGAAATTGCAATGGACCGAGGAAAGGGTATGGATTAATGGCCTTGCCGATGATATGTTCGAGCGTGCGGGGAGAGCGCCCGGTTAAAAGCGATAATTTCCTCGTAATCCCGAAACGTCCTCTCGTTATTATTAATTGGTCGCCGTCAGTTCAGTGGTCCGTGTCAGCCAACCGCGCGACGGATCGCGTCGCATTTTCTCTGTCTACCAACACGAATACATACATATACATACGTATACTATATCGCGGACGGAGATTCGTCTAGATCATTTTGCCGATCGTTAACGCGGCCCGGCTGAGATTACACGGTCCTGGCGAACTTGACACCGATACCGTTATCGCACCGAATTTACTTTATCACGCGGCGGAAAGTCAAGGTTACATCGATCGGACAGCGTAACGCGAACGGAGAAGGGGGAGAGGGCAAAAGTTTGTTGGTAATTTGAAATCGGTTATGTAAACCGGGTAAATCGAATCGACGTCGATCGTTCGTGTTTGTAACGATGCACAGGGTGTCTCGTTTAAGTTACGACTTACGTTACGAGGGTTAGGTGAAAGAATAACTGTTGAAATTGTAGAAAAAAAAATTCTGGTCGACGTGGAAGCTTTGTTTCCGGGCAAATTGTGACACGCGAAAAATGAGGAGGATAAATAATTACCGTAATTACAATCCCGCGAGAAATTCACTGAAAAACGAACACCCTACCGTCTCGAATAATCGCTTTCCCCGTGTCACCGTAAAACGAGAGAGAGAGAGACTGTCCCCGGGCGTACGCACGAGCGAATTTCTTGCGCCGAGCAAATTACCGCGCTAACTCTTCAATTTCCAGATACGATTCCCGCGGTTAACGACGTTTCAGCTTTCCCCGTGTACGTTTAATTCACTTTGCTCCGGTGCGGCGCGGTCGAATTCACGCCGACGTTATTTCTCCGCGAACAAGCATCCCGCCGCGATTACTCCGATAAGAAACAATCTACACGGATACCGCGGCCGTGTACGACAAAACAATTAATCCGTATTCACCATAATTTATTCGACACCCTCCGAAACCACGCGAGAAAACAGAGAGAGAGAGAGAGAGTATTATTCGCGTTGTACGTTTCTCAGCCGGTGTACCGATTTTCCGTAGCGCCCGCTGCCACCGTAGACATTCTACCGCCTCCTAGAAGTCCCGTGGTACCCGGAACGATTTATTAGACGCTTAACTCGACGAGCAGAACACTGCCGCACCGTTTCCGCAGCATATCAGCCGCAGAAACCCGTTCTCGCCGTGTTCTCGCCGCTTCCCATCGATAAATTAACATCGTTCCAGTGTCGGTGCCCAGTCATGCCGCAAACTTCGGGGGAGGAGAAAGAGGGTAAGGGGGGTGGAAAAGGGGGAGAACAGCAGCCAGTGGTGGAACAAAATTTCGGTTTGTCGTCGCGGTCGTAGCCGCGCACGCACAATGCACCGGCGTCGGGACGCGATAATTGCCAGGCGCGTTGCCAATTCGACGTCGCGGCCCGTGTTAATTGATTCGCCAGAAAACGGTTGTCGCCGCGACTTCGGCGACTCGGCCTGTTAGCGAGTTATCATAGCCTCCGCTTTGTCGGAGTGCCGGACGTGTTAACGAGCTGGTTTTCGCTAACGCGCGCGTTGTCCGTCCGTCTTCGCGACGGGACGGGTGGGATTTTTTTCCCGTATTAATCGTGTTAGTGAACGGTACTCGGGTTGGTACGTCGGTTAATTACCTAGACCTTTGGTTAAGGAGAAAAAAAGTTATCGTCGATGAAGAAGGTTGGGAAATTAAATCGCAAAGGGATGATTTGAGACGACTTTGAATTAATTGACACGCGTTAATCGTCGCAGGGATTAGAATATTATTAAATTCGTGCGAAACGCGGAATTCGCAGAGAACCGAATGGTACAGCCCGTTAGCGTAATTGATTCCACGGAAAATATTAGCTCGCTTTGTTGCGGCCGCGGCGATCAAGCTCCTTCGTTTTCAAAGCGTTCCTCGTATTAGCGGAATTTGATTAATGGAAAGCAGCGCGGGAAATACGCGGCTACCACTCGCCAAAGTGGCGGGTGGGGCGGTTCGTTAAAAGATTCTCAAGCTGGGAACGTTTAAAAGGTAGCAAACCGTTGATAAGAAGTTTAATGCGCATCGAATACACATTTGATACTCTCTCCGTGCGCCCGCACCGTTGCACCTCTGCAACGTAGCGAAACATGATTCTTTATTCTACAATAAAACGAAGTTACGATCGCGGCATTATTTATCCGGTAAAATCGTTCCGCGATACCTTCTCTACCCGCTTCGTATTTCAGTTCCACTCGACTCAACACCGTTCATCCCCCTCCTTGAATTTTACGAGACACCATATATATATATATATATATACACATATATACCATCATAAATTCGTGGTACCCCAACACCATCGTGCCGCGCAACTTTCGCCCGCGAGTAATAAACGCATTACGAACTCTCGGTACCTATCTCTCACCGTTATCCATGGTGTTGCATCGTCCCGCAAACGACTCTGCGAGAAATCGATACCCCTTTTCACGAGTCTTCCCGTTCACCTAGATGGCAGAGAGACTTCTTATAGCGAGTCCCAGAGGATGATATTGATAAAAAGGGGGAACATCGGAGGCGATGACGAACCATCCGGGAATCGATTGCCCTCCAGGGTAGTTTGCCACCGTGGTGGGAAACCTACGACTTGCGTATAATTTATTTAACACCGTTTATGGGAAGAGGAGGGGGTGGAGAGAGGGCGGGAACTAACAAACGGTTTGGTAATTTTCGTTTCGCCCCGTGAAAGACGCGGGAAAAACGAGGTTGAAACGGGACCGGCAACGAGGGGGACACTCGTTGAAATTTTTATCTCCAGCCAAACCCCTTCTTACGGGACTTCGAGGGTTGTCTCGTTTGACGATTATCCCCCCCTCCCCCCTCACCCGCGGCGCTTCGTTATTTGTTGCGAATTAAACGCCCCCGCGTGTCGCGTTTCGAGGTATCCGGTGACCACGAATTTTTAATCAAAAGGTTTCGAAATTGCGGTGTCTGAAATTCGTCGGCCGTGTCGGTTTCGGTTATTAAGTAAAGCGTGCAACGCAACGGGGGATTTTTTATTCCGATGTGCTTTTTATCCGTGTGTCTACCGTTCACGGAGTCTGGGAAATTAGTATGGATTTTTATATTTATTCTTTTTTTTTGAATTTTTTTAAAGTAATGCACGGGACGAGGGGGTGGGTTTCCAAATTATATTTGCTTTTTTCGGGGAGCGAAATACACGGGGAACGTCACCGACGAGGCAGTTTGATCGCTTAATAATTACGCAATGTGATTGTATTATGCGGTGCAATATCGGTTGCGTAATTTAATCGTAATTAGATGATTGCATAAAATAGAGGGGTAAACGTACGTATGTACGTACGTACGTGTCACCGTAGGCATGTAACACGTTTTCGATGGCTTATGCAAGGAGTTTCCACAAAACCTCGTTTGAAAGTTTGATTAAAATTTCTACCGGGCCGACTATGTAATAGGCAAACTTTTTGAACCCGACGGAGTTTTATGTACAGACTACAACGATTTTATAAAACGTAATAGCAGGTTTACGCCTAGCCATGCATAAATTTCATTCGGAACGTGTCAATCGACCAGAATAATCCTCCGCCTTTACGAAACTGCCGGAGACATTTAAAACTTCCCTGCACACGTATGACGAAACTCGACGATCGATCTCATTATTTGCTTCCACGACTAGATTGACTCTATCGTTAACCCGAGAGTCTAATCAGCCCTCGAGTCCCTTCGAACGAACGATTTCGAACGCGAAAAAAATCAGCTACGCATCGAAAACATGATGGAAATGTTACCGGTACGCCCCTGGCGTACGGGACGGGATGAACAACAAAAAAATGAGAATATTCAAAAAACAAAAAAATTGCTACGAATTGATAACGCAGCGGAACGTATAAAATATCCAGACCGAAATTGAAATGCGTGAATCGCGGTATGAAACACGGTTTCAAGTTCTGCGTCTACTCGACTTCCGACCGCCGGGAATTATTATATACGTACACATATATATATATATATTTTTTATTCATCTACGAATCGTTGAGTCTCTATCGGATACCAAAAAAAAATCTACGGATCGATGGGTTTCCCGAACCGACTCTCCCGCCGCAACTTTTTCAGTTTCCTCCGAAGTTTCCGGTGCTCCGGTAACAATGCTCTCGATATAAATTCCCAATGGAGTTCCACTAAAAATTCACCCATTCGTGTCCACGTGACAAAATAATTCCGCGGTAATCTAAATCGATCTAGAACCTGGCCCATCATACTCGACCGATCGCTTCACCACGAGTAGTCAGTGGTATCGTTACCCAAGCCGGTTGATAAATTTCCTTAGATCCTAGACGTAGATCTCGTTGGTAACCCGACCACACCTGCACTCGGACTTCACCTCCCGCGGTGCGTTTAAAGGGGGGAGGAGGGGGGATAAACACGACGGAGTGCTGTTGTGCACTTCCGTTTTTTTTTTCTTTATTTTTTTCCTCTTTTTTTTCCTCCCGTAGGAGGCGCCTAGGAACACGTCCATAAATCCGAGCCTCACCAGACAGACTCTATAAATATTTGGACCCTTTTCCTGGTCCATATCCACTCTCCTGTTTGTTGCCCGGGTTCTGGAGGCGAGATCCCGTAAACCGAAGGAAGGCGCCGGCGAGAGAGAGAGAGAGAGAGAGAGAAACCGTTGAACATCATCCGACGGGAGGAGATGTTCCTGTCTCGCTCTCTCACCCACGCACACGTTCTTACCCCCTGTACGTTCACGTACACTCTCTGCTCTGTACGTGCTTTCTCGCTTCGACTTAATTAAGCCGTCAGAACTAACGCGTAGCATCCAAACACGTGGCTATGTCAGATTTCGGTGTAGCAGTTCGTGCGCCAAAATCATGGCACTGGCTGAGAAACCAAAGAGCCGATGCAGGATTCTCTGTACTTGGTCTCTCTCTCTCTCTCTTTCACTCTCTCATTCTCTCTTTCTCCGGTAGCGTAGTGTCGAGTCGACTTGTTAAATCGTGGGGCATCTGTTTTCAGACCCCGTATGCGTACGCTTCAGATTTAACTTGTTCCGTAAACGTGGTACATTCGTTTCCTCTTTCTCCTCCTTCTCTTTTACCTCCATCCTTCTGGCTTTTCTCGCTCTCCCCTTCATTTTTATCCGGCGTACCCTACGGCCCTGCGAAATCGTCCTCCTCGCTAGTAGTGTCTTTATTATATCTGGGTTAGGAATGTTTCTCGTCTCCGTGGTCGTTTCTCACTCCGAATTAATTAAGCCGTCAGTAGCAGCGGGTAGCATCCAAACACGCGCCCGGGCTACGTCAGTTTCTGGTGTACGCCACTGTATGTGTGTATATACATACATATACACATATACATATACACATATACATATACATATATACATAGATATATATGTGTGCTAGACCGAAATCACGGCAGGTAAACGTTTCGGTAAGCGTGAACACACGATACAACCAGACACACACTCCCACACACCCACACACACACAGTCGGAACTCTGGAGTGGCGGAGAAACGAAGAGGCGCCAGTCTTCAGACCTGTCACAATACCTTATGGGACTCTAATGGTGGCTCATTACGTTCTGAAATCAACGCGTGTTAACCACTCGGACAACGTGTCCTTTTTAGCCTTTCTCTCGTCTTCCCCCCCCCTCCCCCTCCCCCTTCGCCCCATAGTGTTTTCTTTTCTCATTCCCGGTACCAGTTACAAATGGTCACACGATGTTGCGGCGTTTGTTGCCGAGTGTCGTTGGAACAGAGACGGACGAAATCGTAGGTGGATGATAAAGGACACGGAGGTGGTTCGGGAGCGAAAACCATGGGCTATTATACGGTGGGAAAAGATGAAACACGGTTCGCGGGACCATGGATCAACGGGGCCGATTATTTATCGCCGGCCTGAAGATAATTGGCCGGCCTCGGGAAGCCAATCAACAAGTTCTCCGACGAAATCTACGGGTTCGGGCTCCGGGCCAACTAGGGGTTCTCAAAAATTTAGATCGATCCTGCGGTTCCCGATCGCGGCACCACCGATTCTATAGGGAAATGAACCCCCAAAACCACCACCACCATAAACACCACCCTCGTCTTTCGTTGGCCATCTCTCTACGATCGACGGTTAATCCCGGAGCACATGCAGGAATCCGAATAATTTAGCTACTAATTTCTATAATAAATATTCACGCGATCGATTCCACCGAATACCATAAAACCGGTGTCAACCGATCGATAAGGAGTTTATGAAATTGCTGCGGGTGGATGCGCTCTCTATGTCCCCGGTCGCGGTAATTACACAAATACTAGAATCCCGTTAATGAAATTCTTGCCGGTTTGACGGCCGGCTATGTCGTTAGTTCCTATCGATTAGCGGCACTCCATGCCGTTTAGAAACACCGTGCTTATTTCTTATTCAACGACGACGAAGAGAGAGAGAAAAAAAAACAAAAAAAAGACGTAGAGTCCGGTAAAGCTGCAGTAAAAGGAGGGGGGTGGGGGTTAAAATGGGAGGAAAAGTAAGAAGAAAGCGAAAGACCGAGGCCTTTTACACCGAACAGACGTTCCTAGGGAAAACAAAGAGTCATCCAGATTTTTCACGTTGCGTTCTAGCACCAGCCACTCAGTCTGGCCTCTTTCTCTCCCGTGTCTCATCGCTTCAACGGGGTGTTAATGGTGCTCGAGGCCGCGAGGCCATCTATCACCATACACAGCCTCTATGTATTTCACGCTGTCTACGACGTCTCTAGGCTGTCTCTCCGCGTTGTTTCGAATAATGCTTCTTTTGTTCACCCCGATATACCGACCTCCATGTATGCACCACTACCAATAGCTACCTCCACCACCACTACAACCATTGCTGTTGCTGCTACTCCCTCCGTTCGTCCCGTACAAATATATTACAGATAACGGGAAATCCGAGTGACGGTTACGAACATCGTGGAGTTTCGAGTTTTCACTATTGGCTCGTCCCTCGTCGACTGTATTAATAAAGATTCGATATCAGTCAGCCACGCACAGGGAGTGGCTTGACGTTTATTTTCTCTCACTTGGTGGCGTTTTTCTTTTTTTTTTTATTTTTGTTCTTCGTTCAACCATCGAGTATTTATCCTCCTCGATGGTTCTTAACGTCGTCTCTCACATTGTCCGGCGACGAGAGTCTGAAATCACTGTGTTAATACAACACACACACACACAGCCCCGTGTGCGCGAGTTAAGACATAGCCGGTTTAAATAAGCATATAAACCGCATTGACGTTACTCCGGCCATAAGTAGCGCCACATATCATTTCTATCGACAATCTATTATACGTGTTAACGTAACCGGCGTGTCGTATTGGTTTAAAATGAATCAGCAGATCGGGGTCTCACCGACGTCCGGATTTAAATGATACGCCCATATCCCTTACACGACGTCTATTGACCGGTCTATCCCTCGGATTACGGCCACCGATGCGAGGCGAATTCGATCGAATAATTCGCAACCTCGATAACCGTGTTCTCTTTTAAGTATTACTTATGTACGGACGTATTGTACATACAATATACACACGTAATACACGTCGTAGCGTACAGAGAGACAACTACGCGCCGATGAAACGTGATCGTTGGGTGGCTGGCGTCGTTTCTTAATCAGCTTAAACACAAACGCGTCGGATCAACGGGATCGATGATATTAAATTAGAGAAAAACTATTTTAATCTCATCCATCCGAAGCTGTTTGATATAGTTTCATCGGAAGCATACCTCGTTTGCTAAACGTCAGACAGATATTATAATTATATTTTGTTAGACCGGTTGATATTGTTGATACTGTTTATCGGATACCAGCCAGGTAACTGGATTCGCAACAAGGTGGTTTCACTTGTACCCAAGAGAAAAGGATTTAAATAGCCAGAAACCCCGGACGGATTTATTATTGAGAACCACGGATTACTTTCAAGAGATAGCACCGGTAGAGGAAATGGCGTGGGTATATCGGCCGCACGCTTTATTTACGAGCAGAAAAATGCAGACACGAGGTATGGCCATCGAGTGAGCCCTTTCCTCCCCCTATGATCGTCTATCCCATTTCTCTTTTGCCGCAGGCCTCCCTTTCCGTATCGTTCCCTCGTTCTTCATTTGCCTAAAAGACCCCTTTGTCCACTCGTCTTCATCCTGCTTCACTTGCAAAATCCTCCGTGCTTCTCTTTCCCTTCCACCCTTTTATTTCTCCGTCGACTTTTCCCTTCCCCGTTTTTCTCTCTCTCTTCGTCTCTCCAAAGACTATTTTTTTTCACCCCCCCCCTCCGTTTTTCACCAAAGAACCGGAGACGTTCCCGATAAGACTGATAAAACCGAACCCAAACATAACGAGATTTCTTCGTTTTTTCTTTTCGATAACGAGATTCGCCAAGTTTCCCGCGAAATTATCCCAAAGGTTCACCCCACCGCCACCACCCCCCGTCGTTTATTGGTTCCGACGTTGATCCATGGATCCGCGTAATCCACACCGGTTTTCTACAGGCCGACGGAAAAGAAGCGTGAAGTAACGGCTGGTTCTTTCGTAAGCATTTTCGCTTCGACTAACCCACGCATGTTTAATGCTCCACTTAGCCCACGTACATTATGAGCGGTGACTTATTAACGAGGCGGCTTTACCCTCGCGAATAGGCACAATGCCGCACGTGGGCCAGCAACCCGGGCCTTATAACTAAAACATGCCTATTACCTCTAACGAATAGAAATAAAATATTCATATCCTCGATCGTTACGTTTTCAATGTTCTAAACTAATTACCTACAGGTTATTTCGCCCGACCGTCGTTAATTCTAAACAAAGCTCGCTGTATCGCGTTCCCGGTCGTTTTGATTATTGAATTCGCCAACGAAAAATATTCCACAACCTCCCCCCTTCCCCGGGAAACACCGAGTCGACCGGCAGATGAATATTTCACGCGGTGAAAAAACGTGCGTTGAAAAATTGTGTCACACGGCGTATAAATAAAAAGCGAAAGAATTGTGATTCCGGGAAAGGGGGCCAAGCGACACGGGCGAAGAAGAAAAATAACAAGTTCGGTGACGACAACTGAAATCTAGATACCCAGTGCGCCCGGGATATGGTATGGAAAAAGACCGGGAATCCATTTTATGACACGGTCATCGGATGCCAATGCATACGTAACATCGGACAACAGCCGCGATAACATAAACAAAGTGGGAAATGTGTGTCCATAAGACACTTTGTACGTATGTGTGTACATGTGTGTATGTATGTATGTACAGTTCGAATTCGCGCGTCGACTGCCGGGCAAATTGCGAAATATGACGCCGAACAAGAGCGTACGGAACGACTGACAGTGTTTGAACAATGGACAATCGTGGTATCGCAGATCTATCGACTGAACCGTGACGTCCGAAAGTGCCGCAACGATTCTTACCTTAGCTTTTCACGGACTCCCGTGGAAAGCGGACCGAGTTCGTTTTTCCACGTGCGACGGAATTTCTAGGTTTTTTTAAAGGTGATTTGGGGTAATTGGTCGACGTGTAAAATGCATATTTTATATATAATTTGTATAAAACTTTTTAAGTAATTTTTATCTGTCGTACCTTTTGTATCGGGGTTTATTTAAAAACAATATAATTGTATAAACAGGAATAAAAGATGCGTTAGGTATATTTTGGATCCAGATATTAAAAAAAAAAGTAATCGAGATTCAAAAGGACACATTATTTATGCGAAATTTAGCGAACCGTGTTATTACATCGCCGAAATTGAATTAATTCGTGGGTCGCTCGTTTCCGGGCCATTGTACCGAATAAATAATTCCCGTTTTCCACAAAACGGTAGCAAAAACTGGCCGCTGAACTCGGCGCGCAAACAATTCCGCGTACGTCGAGAAGTAGCGGAGAAATTATCCTGCCGCATAGCTGAAAGGGTGCTTTCGTGACGAATAGGGCCGATAGAAGGATCTCCGTGGAGCGAGGGGGTGCGGTGGGGGTGGCGGGGGTTGAAACTACTGGTTTTTGCAGCGAGCTGCGTAAAGGCTCCCTCGAATGCTCGACGACGAGCAGACATTCGCCGAATTGCGTAGCTCGCGTGACCGACCGGAGTTTACGCATCGAACGCAACCCTGTCATTGTTCTTTCTTTTTTTTTCTGCGGATTCCATGCCGCGAAACGACCCCTCGAACTCCGCTACTTTCTCTGCATTTCGCATCGGAACCACCGCCGACACGGAATCACGGATTTCGGGGAACGTGAAACGTGCAATTTTATCGCGGAACATTCATTACGTAAATAGTTACGATACTGGAGCGGAAAAGTGGATCAATCGATATTTAATAAAAAATATTTTAACGTTGATACAGAAGTTGTGGTTAAACGATTTAATCTTGCGATCAGCCCTGTAGGGACTGCTACCGTTTGAAACCGTACTTAGGATTTCCCATAACAACCCGAGGCAACCCCTTCGACGTTTCTTTTTCGCTTCTTTGGCCAAGCGCGTGTTGCACGTCTTTCCTCTTCACGCAGCGTCGCGATAAAATCTCCAACCGGCAAAGTACAGCGGCGTTTCACCTACACCGACGCACCTCTCGCAAATTACACGGCCAAACAGAAGGGTTATCGGCGTTATCGGCAGGGTGAAACAGCAATTAACGCTGGAACCCCGTTGTATGTACGTTCGTACGCGGAAACGCGGGTGTCGGGGAAATTTCTTTGGAAACGGCCATTATCGATGACCCTACGCGCTATGAATATTTAATTTTTGCGTGGAACGACTTTCTCGCGATAGAAACGACGGGAAGCGTTTTAGATAAATTGCCCGGCGGAATTGTTGAGCTTCGTAAATATTGTTTAAAACGTTGCCGCGCCGGTTCGCCGAAGGACGTGGAAACCAGAATCGATAACGACCGGTCTCGGTATTATGTAAACCGAATTTCAGGTAAACCGCGAAGTTGTTAAATCACGTGGTTGCGTAACCGGGAATTGGACATTTCTTCTTCTCTATGGGACACGGGAACAACGTAACTCGAATCTACGTGTTGTGGAGTGGTGTACGAGCGGACGTGTGTGCGTGAGTTTTGAATGACGGAACGTGCGCATTGAAATTCTTTGAGATCCGAGTGAAAAAAAATGTTTGCATTTTCGAGTTACACGAACGGGACGCGACGGTCAACGGGT
Source organism: Mimumesa dahlbomi (assembly GCA_917499265.3). NCBI lineage: Eukaryota > Metazoa > Arthropoda > Insecta > Hymenoptera > Crabronidae > Mimumesa > Mimumesa dahlbomi. The sequence continues at coordinate 1,330,686 of OU824113.1, read as the reverse complement.
TTTAATCCAAGCAGTGCTTTAAATGGTAAAGTGCGTCATATATATGAATATTCAAAACTGCACCTACTTCTCTTTTATGCAATATTACTTTTTCAGCTCGAGCGAATATTTCCACGTGCACACGTGCACACGTACACATGCAATAGTTGCGCTCGTTTTCGCGTCAATTTTGATTTTTCGTTTTATCTACCGTCGAAAAAATATATATCAAATGGCTACCCCCATACAGTATCGAACATTTTCGAAAACATTACCTCTTGACCTAATTCTCGCAATTTCTCTTTCACGAATTTCCCAATTTCAAATTCGAACGTTCGTAAATAATTACGATACGTTACATCGACGCGTTACGCGGAGCTATTCACTCGGCAAACCAACTCAGCACTCCGTTCAATATACATATATCCGGAAGGTCAAAGAAATATCGAAAAAAAAGAGAATCTCTCGCGTAATCCTGGCCAATGGAAATCCAGAGTTACACGTATGTAAATAAGCGTCCCGATCCCACGTCGATGACAAGGTACTCTCTATAAGTTTCCATTCCCAGGAACTGGTCGTCCCATGACCGGAAAGTTATCAAACCCAGTAGAAATACGAGTCGATTCCCCGACTGATCAGATACTTCACCGGATTATCCTCTCTAACGATTATTTCCCCTGTGTGTACGTCTACGTCCCTCGTCGTAAAAAGAAGAAAAAAAAGAACTGCGCAAGTAAGAGAAACATTTGAAATCCGTTTTCACGGTGCAACACCGTAGACACGCACCGGCCGTTCTTTCGTATTCAGGCGATCCGTTGTTGAACGTTTACATCGTATCTGGCTGGCGCGCATGCAACGCTCGTAAAAACCGTCTGGAGAAGGTCTGTGCACGCTCGTGCATCGCCGTCGAAACAAAAGCAACGAGTTTGCCGCGTCCAAACAACGTCTGCGCCCCGCCGTCATCTTCGGCAATCACGGCTACCGTACGTGTAGCTCCGCAAATTTGCTCTAGCGAATATCTAGCGACCGTTTCGCATCGCCGGGGTTCTGCAAACAGACGGGCAAACAGCGAAGACAAGACGAAGGCTACCGGCAAGAAAAACAACGTTTTCCACAACGAACACACTTCCCCTCCCCCTCTTTTCGCTTGTCCTAGACGTTTACCTCTGTTTCATTCCGACTACACGGCGTCTTCTAATTAGTCGCGGATACGGTAGAGTAATCAGCATGATTACCGCCCAGAACCGTGAAAATCTTGCTCACCGTTCTCCTTGGGGCGAGTGCATGGAATTGTATCAGAAAGCTCTTGCATGGGAATTGTGGAACGTGGAAGTTGGGTAGTTTATGTTGTCGCGTTGTAACGGTGGGGGAGTGAAATTTTAATCCTACACAGTAATTCGTTTTTGGAGTAACAGTGTTCTCCACGTGTAAGTAAAAATGTTTAGTTTTGAAATAAGTACTGTGTGTAACACAAATGATATCGTAACGTAAATATTTAGTTGTCAAACTGAGAATATAGTGTTGCGTTGTCAAACAAACAACAAATATTCTTTTAAATTGTTTTAATTATTTTCCCCGTATTTTTAACATGTATGTACTTACATATATTTACACAATTCTGCACTGTAAGGTTAAAGTGACCGAGTTTTATCATCAACTTAATCCTAATCAATCCGCGACCCGTCAAGTTCTCCCACGTTTAACAGGAGAAATTAAAGGCAAAGTTACTTTCGCCACAGAAATTAATCGAACTTCCCCATCGTTGTTTTATTTGTTTTCAAACTAAGAGATTGCTTCTATGACGCGTCAGAGCAGCCGGGTGTAAAGTTTCACCGATAATCCTTAGAGCGATGCAAGCGGAGAAGAAACCAGAAAGCTACGTCATCGGCCGCATTATTTCCTCCTTTTTTTTTTTATTCCACGTTTCTCTACGGTAATCACGACCGGAACCGTCTTGAGAGGCAAGAGATCGGAATACCCGATGCCGAGGGTATATCCGTAACCACCACCAGCACCACCCCCGTATCCGCGGTTTCTCTCGCAAAAAAACGGAGGAAAAAGGAAAAAGGAAAAAGGGAACTTTTACTCCTTTTTCCTTGGCGCCCGCATACCTTGGGCATTTCTGCGACACGAACCGGCGCAAAGTATTTCCATTACGCGCCGATGTATTTTACCATTTTACCGGTGCATACTTTGTAAGGTGGATAACGTCGGGGGATGGGAAAAAGCCGGGGCCAACTTGGTAGCTTCAAAGGGTGGAAATTGTCCACGTGTAGAACTCGTGGTTGCAGTTCCTCCGACGGATTTTACTGCTTCCTTTTCCATAGGTTTCTTTTTTTGGTGTTCTTTTCTTCTTTTTTTTTTTTTTAATTTCCCGCAAGCCTCCGCAGTTAATATCCGCGAATATCGCCTCCGTACGACGATCTCGCTCGATTTGAATTGTAAACCAGAATTTCCAGCGAACGAACGACGTCTACCTTCTTCAACTGTCCCCCCGAATGATATCGGGCATTATTCATTTTCGGAAAATATGATAATATTCATGGCGCGGCGCGTCCTTCGATTTGCATGCGGGCGACGCGGGCGTCGCGACGACCGCCGAACGGGAAATTCGTTTTGTTTTTGGCCGTGACTCGCGCGCCACGCGTGACTTATCGTTTATTCGCTTTCGCGAAAGTTGCGACGGAAAACGTAATTAGCGACGCCCGGTAATTTCGGCGGGTAAAATATTTGTTCGTCGCGCGGCCACGGTTTCGTTGCGCGATTTTTATCCGCGTGCCCGTCGACTGTCAGCGTTTTAAATTGCGGAACAGCGCGACCGTTTGCGAGAAAGAAAAAAATACGAATAAAAAAAAGACACAGTTTTGCACGGTTAACGGAATAAAATTAACAAATGGAAATTAAAAGAGAACGCAAACGTATCACCGACGAGCGGACAATTTTCATCGTTCGGTGGTTTATCAACATTTTTTATCAAACGGAAGATAAACGTGTTTCGCGAACCGACACCGTAAACAGGAGACGCCATTGGTCCTTTTCCCGTATTCTTTGCCAATGTTACCGGTATTCCGTGTTATGGCTCACAGCGAGACGCAGCGAGAGGGCTCTTCTTCCGAAAGTTATAAAATTTTTCTCTGCCGCATTCTGCACTTGCCGCATAAGCCCCGGCGGTGCAGGTGTATGGGGCATACATTTTCCATTATTATCTCGACGTTTTATGACGTCCCTTACGTGGCTGATTAGCTGTCACGCTCGTGCATTTATAAATGTAAGAATCTACATCTGATCTATGAATAATGCGAGCAATTTAAACTGATATCTGTTTCGTGCAATAGGAATTGTTCGTCGAGTGCACGCCCCCCCCCTCCTCCGCGACAAAAAAAGGGGAGAGAAAAACACTTCCGGAAATATATTATTTCGAAACGGTTCTTGCGACCACGGCGAGGCAAACATCCGGCATCGGAATTTTTGCATAACACTTTATAACTACGAAAACGAGAATCCGGGAGGAATTCTTTATTTCTTTTTTTTTGCGCCGGTTGTTTTCGAACCCCCGGACGAAACGCGGTATAAATTTTATCGCGGGCGTCAAGACGCCGACGTAACGATTTGAATAAAATCGCGGTAAATAAAAACGGTTCCCCGGTCGTTTTACATATTGTCTAGCGTTAATACGTCCGCAATGCGTTCCACGGATGAGAATAAAAAAAATTATCAGGACTTATTGCCAACTACGTGCATGCATCGCGCGGGGGTAGGGTGCAGGGGTTGGTACGGGGGTAAAACCTTATCCGGTTTTCTCGAACGCACGCGAGCTTCCGTTTTCTTCGTTACCGCATAATAATTATTATCTATTGCTCAAAGCCTTTTATCCGACTCGTACAAGTTAGTTGCATTAACATTATCAGGACGAAAACTTTTTAGCGGTGCCTTTTTGCGCAAAATAGAAGAAACGACGAGGAGGGGGAGACCGAAGAAGGGGTAAAAACAAAAAAAAAGAAAAGGACCGCGAAATTGAGTTTGGCAAGAGTTCGTGCATACATACATATGTATGTACTCTGGTGAGAACAAGGGGGAGGAGAGACAGAGAGAGAGAGAGAGAGAGAGAGTGTATCTGATTCAAAACGCGGCGGAAAATCTTGTATTCTATAATAATACGCGGAAGGAGCTCGGTGAAATACAATTTCATGGCGAGCATTACTCTAATTTCCACCGAGAAAGAGACAAACCGTAGTCGTTTTCGATGCGGACGCGGGCGACTGTAATTTACACACACAGAAAGAGAGATAGATAGAGATTGAGAGAACGAGAGAGAAAGAGAGAGACGGGGAAAGAGAGACGTTCCGCGCGCGTTATTCCGGCCACCGTAAAATGCATTTTCCTCAACGTCTAATATTAGTTTTTATGAGCGGTACGCCGCGACGGCAGCGGCGGCGGCGTCGGTGCCGGCCCCGTGGAAACTAACCAGATTTTTCCGGAATTTTTCAGATGCTAAATTAACGTAGCGCGAAGATTAAATGTAAATATAATTTGCAAAGCATAGGCGAAGAGGGGCTCTCATCGTACACTTTTACCATACGTGGGTCGCTAAAGAAGTGCAAAATATATCCTCCCCCTTTTATATTTACGTCGTTAACGTGCGTTAAAAAAAAACGAAAGACGTAGAAATGTATTCTATATTAAAATTTCCCCGACCTGCAGCGGGACACACTCGAGCCGCACGGCGATGTATTTTAAAATGCATCAAGTACGTGTTCGACTTTTTATTATATTTATCGATTTCGCATCAATACGTGTAACGCGAAGCCTGTAAAGCTGCCACTCCTGAAAAATAGCAAGTTCGCTCGAAAAGGAAACAAAAAACAACAAAAATACGAGAAAAATAGAGAAAGTTCGCAGAGTTACGGTTTTCGAATACGCGGCTTTTGTTTTTCAAGTATCGCCGGTCGAAGTCCGATGCACGAAAAATCAAATTTAGTTACAGCGTATCCGGTATCACTCTATATGTATGTATACACCCCTGTAAAACCTCTGTGTATTTCGTTCACATATCTCTCTCGAAATAAAAAAAAAAAAAAACAATATCAATGTTGTATATCGAAAATCAAATAATTAATTGACTTTTTCTCTTTGTTTCAGGTAAGTTTCACTATACCACCTGTCGATCATCTTTCCGCTACGGATTTGTAAGTGACACCTCGTAACATTCCCCATCCACTCCGTCTCCCGATAACTTTCCGTTTGCCTATCCTTCCTCCACGGAACGTTTCACCGACCCCAATTACATAATCCTCGAACTCTCAAAGTCTCTGCAACCGAGCCCCGGATTGCCCGGTCGCCCGATAACTTTCCACTCCCAAGGTACTCTTCGTCCCCCCGGCCGGAAACTTAGCGAGAGTCACCCGTCCACGGATCAATCCGTTCAATTTCCCAGCGTCAATCAGCCCGTCGGTCGGTCGAACCGAGTCGCCGCCACTCGTCGAGTTTCTTTTCCCGTCGGCTTGACACAATTACCGAAGCTATTAATCGCGCTGCGTGCGGTGTCGTTCGGCACTCGACAGGTCAAAAACCACGAGACGAGTGCCCCTGAAGAGATGCCCCGCAGGGACGCCATTAGTTATACACGAGTGAATACGCCGGTCCACGTCGGTCAGAGAGTCGGACTCGTATTCACCCTGCGGAGAGACTGAGAGGGAGGGAGAGAGAGAGAAAATGAGAAAGAACCAGACTGAGAGAGAGAGAAAGAGAGGAAGGGAGACAGTTAGGGGTGTTTCGAATGGGGTGTGCTAGCCCCGTTTCAAGGACGAGTTTTCGAAAGGGTATCTCGGTTGGCCGCATGCCCGGAAAGTTGAAAACGGGTACCGAAGGACCCGATGTAAACGACGAAGGTGTCTCCGAGCGTATCAACGCCCCTGCATTCACTCCGTGAAAGCCATTCCTACGTGGAACCACCACCTTCTACCTCGTTCGGAAGGGGTTTGCGAAAGTTTCGCGCGGACTCGTAAAAGGGCGAATTTAAATAATAATTAGGATTTACGTCTCCCCGCGTTGATGGTTTTAAGATGTATACGGCGAAGATACGATGGTATTAAGCCTTCTCTCCTTAATCGGTTAACGAAGTTAGCGCAATGGGGTCAAATTGGATCAGAAACTTCCGTTTGTTTACGAGTTTCGTTTAACGATGATGCATAATGAAAGGATATTTCGCTCGTTCTTCATTCTCGCTCTTTTTTTTTCTTCTTTCTTCGTTTTTTTGCCTATCCTATTTCTACTTGGAAGTTTCATTGTTTAGGGAGAAGGTAAATGAATTTCCCGTGAACGAGGAATTAAAAGACGGGACCGAGGGACTAGGATTGGTATATACTTTTCTTCTGTATTTTTTTTTGTTTTGTTTCGACGTTGCAAATTAAATATGCAACAAATCGTTCCCGGGTAGATTTTGATTAAGAATAGAAATAGCAGCGAGGTTATTTAAGATTGCATGGGGAAATTTTCATAGGACTTTTTTAACTTAAACAACACATCCCATCGGTCTTTTCTGTTAGCTTTTTCTTTCCATATTTATAATGAAAGCTTTTTCCGGTAGAATAATACAATTCTCATCGACTTGAACTGTTTTCGTTCGTTCGTTTCCGCTCTCGTCGTTCGTTCGTTCGCTCGCTCGTTTCGCAAATTTTCCCATGGACGGCCGGGTTCACGGGAGCGGAATGAAAATTTTATTCGTTTGTCCGGTGGTTTTCATTAAATCCGCAGACACCTCTCGACACCCGTCTGGCCGCCGCGGCATCTCTTTGAAGACCCGTCAAATATTTTCGTAATAGCGAATTATCGAATACCAAAACAATTCCGACCGGGCGCAATGAAAAACTTCTCGAGTGGAGGAAAGGTCCGTCGCGGTATCAATTCTCCGCGAAGTATGGCCCCCGAAAAAACGCAACCATCACAAATTTCCCACGAATATCGTAGAATCTATCCAACAATATTATTAATCACATTTTTTAAAATACACCGCGAGCGACGGAAATAAACGACCACTACGACGACAGCCGTCAGAGTGGGTTCGTTACGACCCTTCGAAAATTTCCAGACCCATAATTTCGCCCCACCTTCACCCCTTCCCCTTTAACGAATTTTTATTCCCGCGAGATAAACAAGCGGAAATCATCGCGGCGTAGCAAAACTCGTTTGAACTTTCCCGTTTGTTAGCGTACCCGTGGTATTTCGTTGGACTGACAGCGATGTACGGCTGGCATGAAATTTTCAACCGTGGAATGTAAGAAACGGCACGGTGGGCAGGCTACCGGGAACTTTGACGTCGTTGTTATCCACTAATCATGAGCGGCTATAGTCTCTAACTGCGTGTCTGCGTTTCGCTCGGAATCGACATTAATTTTGCATCGGCCGTGGCTCTTTTGATGCGACGGTTCCCGTGCTTGTACGACAACGAGAAAACTTGAACCGTTTAACAATGCCTACGGGGTATCGATCGCGGGTCCTCAAAGTGCCGGTATTTTATTATTATTCCAACGCGAAACACACCGTTGCCGCCGGATCGATCGTATTTTTAAACGGAAAACACCATCGAAACGCCGAGCGAATTCGTTTCGCGATCGATTCACGGCTGAACAAACACAGCCGCCTCGGGGTTGCACGTTAAAGTGTAAATGTCTTTGACCGCTTCGCAGACATTTGTATTTCTCCGAGTCTCACTTACCTTTAACCTTCTGCCACTACGTTCGCCTCTGTGTATCGCCACGTTCTATCGATCCGACAGCCGTAATGCCTATCATTACGTAACGCGAGTGATAAAAGAACATTCCGCGTGCGTGAACAGAAAGAAAACAAAATAATTCTACGTACTAGAGATTGTTCCGTTTCGTAGGTGGAAAATATGTATATGTATATGTATACGATAAACGAGGGCGAAAGATGAACGTGTGCTCGTCAAAACGTGAAACTCTCGACGTGCCAACGGTGTGTTGTCGGCGATCCCCTGAAATAAACCGGTTCACTTCGAATCTAACGAATCTCATATTTCACTGGGAAGCGAGGTACTTCGTGGCCAATTAACTTCGCCGCTATAAATAAAAAGGGCCCGAAGATCGCGGTTGCCGCGTTTCAAGTGCTTCGGTATCGAGAACAGCACGATATTGTGCGCGCACAAGAACGCACCGAGTGTTGGCGAAAAATAAAACAGGGCGAGAGAGAGAGAGAAAGAAAAAAAAGAGCAATCGACCGATTACGTTCGTATTAATCACACTCGACGAAATTTATTATTTCACTCTACGCCGCTGTGGCGTCCCATTAAAAACTAACAAAAAAAAAAAAAGAAAAAACACCCTGACCTTCGATAACTCTTCCACTTCGCGGCGCGACTCAATGTAATTAAAGATTAAACCCACTCAAGATTGTTACTCTTTTTTATTATCCGTCCGCGTCATCGATATCGATGTCGGGGAAAAAACTTGTAAATTTTTTACAGTGATTGGCATGCCGTGCCGAGGTCGCGGCGGTGAAAAAAATTCACACGAAATGGTTCAAAGGTCGTGAGACCGTCGACCTTTGGCATTGCCGGCCGGTTAACCATCGGCGAGATCGAACGGTGGCTGGTTCGAGGGTCAGAGGCGAGGTCGATGGAAAGGATAGCTAAGGAAATGCAATTAAGCGTATATATCCATGCCGTGGAAAAGTATGGCTAAACGCGGAATCTTATCGAGCGATCGCGAAACAACTGTCTCGAACATCTCTCACGATTCTGCTCCCCCACCCATCGGAACATCTGCGGGAAGAGATTATTCTCGAACGTACCGAGTACGTATTTCGAATACTCGTTAATCAAACGAGAAGATAATCAAAGAATCTCGTTACTTTCCACCGGGATATATCTACATGAATTTTCGCTTCGAGATACCACCGGTACTTTAAACCAGACACACTTCGATGCAGACCACGGTAATTTAGGCATACATCGCTACGAATTCCTAGGGGAATCACTTGAGAATTTGTAAGTGTCGTTTTTTTTCCACTTCCAACCACATACTTTGGCGGGTACAGTGAAACAGGATTTTCAAGTTTCTTTGGCCAGTGGAATGGAAAGTGTCGTTCGTTATAAATTTTCTACGAGTTGGAATAGTTTTGTTTCTACCTTAACGTGTCTAGGATCTACAAAAATTTCGGAATTTCCGAAAACGGTGTCAATATCGGGGACAGTACGTCCTTCTTAATTCTGTCGTCCCCTTCGTCCCCTTTTCCTTCCGGTTTTTCCCGGATCCCGACTACCTATGGGAATATACATCTTTACCATTCCGTGCGCGACGCCCCGGGAAAAGTTTGCCGCGTGGTTACTAGTCTTGCTTCCCCAGGAATTCGTCATATCTTCGAGGAAAGGGAACACCACCGTACCCGGAAGAAATTCCCATGGAATACCATACACACACACACACACACACACACACATCCGTGCGGTGTCTGTACGTGGTTTCGGGAATATTACGCGGCTTGCACGTGTCCCGAAGTTTTCCCTCCTTTATTTTTTACCGACAGGCGTAAAACGTGGTCAAATAGCTTTTTTTACCCGTAACCCTTTAAGATTCGTCCGATAGCACGCGATACACGTATACATAGACACTCGTACAGAAGAAAAGTAGAAGCAGCAGACACTCTTAAGAAACGTCTGATGACGCGGTATACCGAAAACTTTTTTTTTTCGTTCGTTCATTCTTCCCGAAAGGAAGAATCCGGCACACGTGTTATGGGAATAGAAAATGAAGTTCTTTCACCGTTGACGGAACTTCTGCCGATACACCGGGCGATTTCCCGGGGAAAGATATTACTTCCCGCAACAACCGGGAACCGCACCACGGCCGGAGATATGAAAATCCGCGTAGACGAGAGAAATTTTGACAAAAGATAGACCACGAGTATCTCGCAAGACCCTCTCTCCCTCTCTCTCTCTCTCTCTCTTTCATCCCAGTTTCTCTCTTTTCTTCCCGGGTATTCCTGCCGGCGTAGACACGTCATATCCGATCCGCGGGAACGATTCCGGCACCACGCGTTTCCCCTCCCCTCCCCCTCCGCGGAACTTTATCCGACGGTTATTGGTCGTCGTACGTCGGAATTTCGTCGGACAGTTCCACCCCCTCCCCCTACCTCCCCTATCTGACGTTTCACGTGAATATTGTATTCCCGTAATACGGGGGACGCGCGTGTGGACGTCGGTGTTACTCACGGAAACGAACGCGGAGAAGAGGAGGAAAAGGAGGAAGAGGTCCGCGTTCGCACGAACGCGAAGCGAGAAAAGGAGAACAAAACGCGGCGAAGGGTGGGAGAAGGAGGGGTATAGGGTTAAAGTGGTTGTTGCAATAAGGGGTGAGAACGGGCATATGCCGTCGCCATAAGTACCTGGGATATATATCGCGATGCTATACCTTGAGAAACAAAGATGGACGGATCGAAAGATGAGGGGGGAGAGGGGGGAGAATAAGAGAAAGAGAGAGAGAGGGGGGGGTTGGAGAGACAGACACTTGCTCCGAAGCAATTGCACCCTACGTGCCATCGCTGGAAATGAAGGAGGTAGTACCCCGCAAGAAAAGGGGGGAGGGAAAATACTCGATATTGTTTCTACTTGCCTTTACCTTTGGCTCTTTTTTATATCTATTTTTTTTTCCTTCCTCATACCGATGAGTCCTACGGTCTCTCGTCGTTTCTTTCTTTCGACTCTTTCGCCGATCGTTCCAGCGGCTACTTTTAACCCCCGTGCCTCTTATGGGGCGTACCCCTCCGCTTTATTGCATCCGTGATCTTTTCCTTTATTACGCTCCGCACGCGGCGTACCCGGGGAGACAGACACTACGGCGATGCTGGTCTTTATGGATGCAATTATCGGACGTCGGAAGAGAGAGAAAGAGAGAAATGGAGAGAAAGAGAGAGAAAGAGAGAACGGGAAAAACGATTCGCGAGTTAGTCGGTCGCGAAATGTTCGCCGGAATGACGCGCGACACGGGGAATAAGTTATCGAATGGTTTTTCTGAGGAGAGGTTGAAAGGAGCCGCGTGAAATAAAGAGGATTACGAGTGACGGACTCGCTAGAGCGGCGGCCATAACGCGACCGTGTTTTTGTAAACGTTTTAACATCTTTTCCGTTCGCCGTTTTTTCTGCCGTTTCGCAGGCGCTCGTGAAAGCCGGACACCGCGGTTCTTGCGTTCAATTGGTAATTTCAACGAGCACGTGGTGCCACGTGACCCGCGGGGATAACTTTGATGGCATTTACGGCGGAGATTGCAATTATCGCCGGGCGTAAAGTTTTATGCGAGAAACGTGCGCAATCGTTGACCGTCCATCTGTCTTTTTGTCTTTTTTGTTGATTTTCTTTTCTCTTTTTAACAGCACACGGAAATTGTGATTAAGAACGAATTGCACTCTGTGAGAGGTGTACGTCGATCGTTGACGAAGGTTTTTCGTAAATAATTTCGGATAGAATTTTAATTAGACAAACGAGGAAATAGAAACAGCGCGCCTGATAAAGTGCTTGTCGCTACATTTTCTCTCTCTTTCTCTGTTTCTCTCTCCCGTAGAAAAATTTACATACGCAACGAAAAGGTAGTAAAATTCAAAAAGGATGCATTTCCAGGTCTCTGTACAAAGTTTCTTTCTTTCATTCTTGGCTCCTTTCTTTCTTTCTTTCTTTCTTTCTTTCTTTCGTTCTTGTTTTCCCTCATTTTCAGTCGTCGTGACGCGGCTGGAATTCGTAACGGAAAAAAAGTATCGCGAGACCTTTCAGAAGCACCCTGTATATTATCTAGCTCAGCGAAGACTTAGTGTATAACAAAAGGATTCGCAAATATATGGAAGATTTATAAACGGAACAATGTGCTCGCAGCAAACACGAGCGTTTCTGTGCAACGCTGCATAAATAGAACGGTATTCCCGGTGCCTACAACGCGGCGTTCAGTCCCAGCTAGCATACACTTGAATACATACGCTACTGCCGAGATTATCCATTTGATATTGTTGGTAACGACACACAGGAAACGCGCTTTCCGCGTTTCGCTCTGCGCGACGTCACGGCAGACGAGGCCGGGAGAATCTAAATTACGATGAATAAATTTATCATTTTTCTTGCGGGCCAGAAGGAAAAAAGCAAATGGTAATCCGCGGAAAATCGGGTAACTTTTCCATTATTCGTGAGATTGAAAATTACCCTGTACACACATACATATATTATATTTATAAAGCGAAATGTTTTTCAAGAGAAAGCTTAATCCATTGCCCTTTCATTATTCTTTCATTATTTGTCTTACCGTTAATTAGACCGGTTCTGTCTTTCATTACGGAACATCGAAGGCCCGCACGGATCACGTCGAATCACCCCCTTAATAACGACTCACCCTTTTCTTAGGACAATCATACCGAGGGATCGTTCGCGAAACTTGCCCTTTGAAGTGGATCCCGGTTTCTTGCCGAGGGAAAATGGGCATCAAAGAGATCACGATCGCTGACAGGTGCACGATAAATTGGCTTGTCACGGTAATAAGCGGTACTCTATCCCTTCCCCCCTCCCACTTTCTCCCTTCTTCCCGTTCTCTCTGCCTAGAAGGCAAGATACACCACCGTAGGGTGTACACCGGATACTTATAAAACGGCGGCATCGACGCCATAAATTCCATGGCCCCGAAACAACGTGCAATTTCGACACCTCGTAAATCGCGAGCACACCCGCGGAGATCGCGGATTACGTATTTTCGTTCGATCCTCGGTGATTAACAGTGGCGTCGACAGCGAGCGGAGTTTCGGTGTAAATTTTTTTCGGTAGAAGCGGTTTAATTAATGCTAGAGGGCCACAGAATATTTGGGTAGCACCGAATCGAAAATATTGACCCACATCGATCAAAACGGGAATTTCGTCTCATCGTTAGACCACTGTTCGCGATAAACGTGGAAATTTCGTGTGTTTTCACTTTGGCACGATTGTTTTATGAATTTCTCGAATATCAACCCGGAACTTTGGCGTACGTCGGTTATCGTTTGCTTTTCTTTTTACATGTCGTGTCTCTAGGATGAAACTAGCGTGGGAAACGCGCAACGGTGTACTTAATGGGGTTTTCGAGTTAATTGAATACACGTGACAGGAAGTGTTTTATTGCATATTTCACGACCACCAGTTGTCGCGGATATATACGATATGATTAGCGACACGACGGTACTAATAGTTCTGAAATTGTGAGGCTGATCGAGTCGGTCGTGTGTGCATACGGTAAAGCACGGCCGGAAGTCCACGTCACGTCGTATTTGGCAAAGTAAAACCCGATTAACTCCAACAGCTATTTACATATTCCGCGGCAATACAGGCCCGTTGACAGACGTGTAACAACGGTGAATTTAACTTCCGTCATTAAGTCTAACGATCTCGTCGCTGAAATCGGCGAAAAAAATCACGATTCCACGAATCGTCATTATTTTCCATTTTTGTAGAAATATACAAAATTCCAAACGTGGAATAGCAAAGATACGGTCTCGTATCGGAAAAAACATCGAGATATTCCAAGGTTTTTTTACTACTCGCGCAACTGTTGCAACGTTTGCTTTTTTTTCTCTCCCTCGCCACTTATCGTGCTTCAAATTTTCGCGAAATTTCCGAAATAATCGTGAATCATCGTGTTCCACATCGCCGGGTCGTCCGAGGGAATTCGTCGCGATAAGATCGTGATTAATCTTTAAAAGGAAAAGATACCGTTGCAGACGCGGCACTAATTAGTGCTCCGCGTTTATAGTTTCAACGGGAACGATAAAACAACCTTCCGTAGTAAATCGTTGAATTCGTGTCTACCGACTCGCAGTTTCCATCCCATCGATCTGATTCATTTCAAACATCACTCGAGAGTGACGTACTCCCCCAAGGTACTTGTCGACTCTCTGCTACCAATTAATTCCAACAGCTGTCTGCGTTTTGGTTATCCAAAGATTTTCCTTTTCCCGCGATCGTCTGGAAATCTCTGCGTTTCAGACAGCATACATATGCTTGTACATATTTCTTGCTATTAATTACCAAATAATTCCCCGATTAAACTGATTGTCGAGAAAAACTGACGGGAAACTGAAAAAATAATTGTTCGTTCAAAAAAATCGATCCTTTCGATGTAACATTTTCATCTAAAATATATTCAAAAGCGATGCGAGAGAGTTTCGGGGATTATTCGACGACGGATGGAACGAAAAATGAAAAAATAAAAATGCCGCGATGTTTCCTTCCCCCGATTAAAAAGCACCCCATTGGCTGGCAGTCGTTTCGCGCGGGATATATTTATTTATGGACCCCCCCGCCGATTTCGCGACGAAATCGAAGCGCGTTTTGCATACCGATGACGAGACGCGTTTCGGCCGGCGGTTGTCACGCGAGATGACGGCACCGTCGTCACCGCAGAGTGGCAGATTTTTAATTAAAAAACAAACTTTATCATCGGCCCGCACCGTTGCCGAGCATAATTCAGTCGACGCCACACGTGGAGTCGTCGGGACGACGTCGACGCCGACGCCGTCTGAATCGCGTTCAACGAACGACCGAAATTTTAATTAAAATTAATGTTTGCTAATGAATCTGTTACGCGCGAACATTTTTCTATGTGTTTACCGGTGTCGTCTGCCCGCGCGGGGGAATTGATAATTAAGTGTGACACGTGAGAACAAGTTTTATGATAGAATGCTTCCATCGAGTGAATTGGTAGTTGATAAAAAAATGATGGACGTTCAAACGAGAATCGAAACGATCGAAAAATGTAATCGAACAAATTTTCAACGGAAACGAACTCGATTCCCGATAAGTGTTAATTTCGGATAAAACCCGGTTAATTAATGAGAAGATAATTGGGATGAATTTGAAATTGAACGATGACGCAAACTTTAAATCAACGCGCGGTCGATTGTCTGACAGATCAATTATATCGAAAAATTTACGTTCATACGTTTCCAATAATCGGAATTCCAATGTACCGCGTTGATACGATACCCGATCGAAAATACGATTAATGCGCGTATAATCATATTAACCTCTCGCATCGTATTGCAATTTGATCTAGCAAACACGGAATATGGTATTTTAAAGTACATCATTTTACGCGGAATAATTAGCGGCCAACGGTACACATTTCGCTGTCGTATATTTCTTAATTATTAACGTATCGTTCATAGCCGTTTCAATTGCTACGGTGAAAAATTAACGTTTTCCATAGTTTGATAAATCCTTTATTCAAACCGTTACAATATTAACGAGCCATCGCGTGGCCGCGCGCAAGGAATGGCGAAGAGTTAATCATCCGAGTGATCAAACATACACTCGTATGGTGCCGGTTGAATGATTCATACTGATTTCGTATTCCGTATGCGCATACGATATCATCGTAACCTATTCACGGCTATTAAAAATCCGGCCAACTTTATCCTCGTATAACGTTTGTAAATTTTAATTCAAACATACCTACCACGTGGATTCCCAGAAACCGAAAAATTTCCCTCGTTTTTTTTAACGTATCGAATGATCTTCGCCGCGCCGGAATTTTACGGCATGGAAATTTACTTGGAGAATCGACGTGCAATGAAAACGTCGACGCTTCGGTATCCGTTGCGCGTCGTGCTGGGAATTCTTCCGTTGTCCGAATGGGAAACGTCGGGGGAATAGTGCGGGGTCCCGGTCTGAAATCCGTGTAGACCATTTACAGCTCGGTCTTGTCCGGGAGAAACCACAATTCTCCGGCGTTAGACGAACCATCCACTCCGTTGCGATTCTGCACGTACGCGCCGGTATTGTGAGAAAAACAATACGATTGTTTCTAGCTAATGTGGAAGGTACCGTCTCGTCCATTAGACGAGACCGTCTAGTCTCTGTTCCAGGAATCAACGAGCGTACACACCTCCGCCGGTGTGTTACACACCCTACTTTCCTTCCACCACGTGCATTGTGGTTACGCCACGGACTGTTAATCCATTCCCGATCCATTATACGAAAGGGCAGAAGTACCTTGGAGACGTTATAATTCAGTCCTTCCTATCCCTTTTGTTTTCCCGCTTTCATCCGACCGTTTCCACCTATTACATACATACGTATACGTTTAAATACGTACATGCATACATACGTAAATACATACGTATACGTATACGTACGTATATACATATACATAAGTATTTATGTATGTATCTGTGCGGGTTCACGTAGCAAGTACGCGTGTACAGCAAATGCCTTTTGAAATTTTCGAGGGATCTTCGGCATTAATTATTACCGTAATTCGCGGAACCGACGAAGGTATGCTAAAGCCGCGGCGGAAATTTAGATCGAGCTGTTATAACAGCCCCGGGGGAATTATAACGGTCCGCGCGAAACTTCGGCCGCGTTACGATGTCCGGTGGCGGTTTTTGAAATTGTAAACGCGCACCGACGCTGGTAATTCGAGGTTGTAATTCACGGGTGAAACCGTGGCACGGATTTTCTTGTTTATCGACGAACTTTCGATCGACTTCCACTTACTTTCTTCTAATCATCCCGCGTAACCAGGTGATTCGATCAAGCCGACTTTATTCCCGTGACAAATGCATATTACGTTCGAACCCGACTTTCTCATCGATCCTTCGGGGAATTCGGAATAAAGGAACGAAAGCTAGCGCTCGTACGTGGCTTTAAAATTTCATCTGCATTATTCATTCCCGTAGGGTGAAAAAAAAGGGTACGTTTTCTCTTGTTAGTTCTCTCGATAGGTCCGCCGCGGTATTCATCTCCCGGTGATATTAACATCGAGCTCCGAAATTTCAACGTATGATGTATCTACAACTACGTTGACAATTTCATATGGATGTGTGTATCTACGTACATACGTAGTCGGGAGCTCGAACGGAAGATCAAACATATCTTGCTTACTTAGCCGGTGTGTCTAATGCGTGTAATCTGTTTAGCTTTTCAATCGAACCGACGAGTAACAAGCCGGCCGGATCTTTCGTCGTTCACTTTGATATCCGAAACGAGCAAGATCGTCGGCTAAACACCGTTTTATTCTCGCAACGGCCAACCGTAACGTCGCCGTCCGTTCCAGAAATGCCGCGGCAACGACGTTAATAAATTACCGCTTCGTAACTTCCTAATTAATTGCATAAATTTATTTTCATTAGCGGACACGTGCGTGGCGCGCACACACTCGCTCGTAGTGCCGGGCTGAATACCAACGTGATTCAGGGTCCAGTCAAGGGCTCCGGGGACCTTGAGTGTTTTAGTGAATGGCGCACGGTAGTTTGTAACCCGACGGACGATTTTCTTAAGTTTCCGAACGCGTGTGCGCGTGTCCGTGTGCCGAGGGCCCAGAACTGGAAGAACGGGATTGGGTACCCGTCGACTTAAAGCTGCTGTCACACCGTTGGCATA
Source organism: Mimumesa dahlbomi (assembly GCA_917499265.3). Classification (NCBI taxonomy): domain Eukaryota; kingdom Metazoa; phylum Arthropoda; class Insecta; order Hymenoptera; family Crabronidae; genus Mimumesa; species Mimumesa dahlbomi. Next base: position 1,313,308 of record OU824113.1, on the reverse strand, counting down.
AATTTTAGAAAAATGTCACCCAACAATGTCACAATTTAAAGTACACGTTGAATACTTTTACACCATGGAAACGATTAGATTGGAATATGAAGTTTGGTGAAGACGACACGTGTTTTATTTTACGTGAAAGAATATAAGTGCGGTCTAACCGCAGCTTAATGGGCCCAAGACTCATTTCATTCACCGATTCGCCAGGGCCCCGTTCCTCTCTGCCAGACGTCTGAGAAATGGCTCGCCGTAACCTGCAATTTTATACCCTCGGCATTTAATAGAAAGCAAGTGCAGCAGACGAGCGTATGGAGAAACGTAATGACCCACGGATATGCGTTTTGTTTCGAGCTGGTTAATTTTGGGATGTACGAACCGATCGGTTTCGGATGACGAGAAACTGAGTAATTGGATGGTTTTCGACGCACCAGAAAATCCGGGATGATTATTCTTTCAGTGGGTTCTTGAAACTTTTCATACACCACTGTACATACGTATGTATTCAATGTATATATAGGTACGATTCGCCGGGCAGAATCAGATTGTACAGTTAAATTCGAAATTACTTCCGAAACGTTGAAATATCGCGGCTCACCTGTTGCTAGGCCATACAAGATTTTATTCGAAACAACCGCGCACCGTTCCTTAATAATACCAACCCTCCCTCCCACTCGATCAATCCGAATAGTTTCCCATCCCTCGTTATCCACCCCTAAAAACACGCAAGTCTATCCGTAAAATTTATTAACCACGCCGATGAAACCGGGTAACCATTCAAAAATACGTCCGACGAATCACGCTTACACCGCAAAGGCAGAAACGTAAACCGTAAACTGTTCGCGGTTCGCGAAATTGCGAAACTCGACCGAGCGACCGGAAGTTGGCGTTTTCGGAAAACCGAAAATTTCGAAATGGCACGGACATATACGGGGATAATTTCGGGGTTCCCATTGGTCGGCGGGGTATCGTAAAAACGAATCTCCGGTCGAAAATGTTAGCGATGGTGCATGCGGACCTGCAGCCCCTCATAACGTATGCGGTGCAGCACTTTATGCGCCAGGTGCCGGTAGTTATATCGTACGTGTCTTGTCTCTCCTTCTTTCTCTCATCCTCTCTCTCCCTCTCTCTCTCATTCTCTTTCGCTTTGTATCCCTACGCCTCGCTTATAGAGGAGACGACGGGGTCTTTAGCTTCGGATGGCCCCCGCGTTTTCTTTTCACGAAACGTCTAACGACCGGGGCCCCCGAAAATAAACGGGAACAGGTGCGAATCTTCTCCACCGGCAGGAACGAGCAGGAATTTTTAAACGAACGGGTTAAACGTGGCAGGGACGAACGGAATTGGGACGACTGGGTCCGACTGATTTATAGAGAATTATTGGTGATCGTTTGACGATTAAATAGAGGTTGCGTGAGAGGTGCACGGGATTGATTGGCAGGGATATCTTTGACGGATTACGATGACGGACGTAATGAGATTTCACTCGTAATTCGAATAGAAGTTTCACGAGTTAACGATGAGACTTGTAGACGACCACGTCTCTATTTTCGTATTATTGTATCCACGATAATCCCGCTGGCTAAAAGTTATTTTTGATTTATAGAATTTATTAACGGATTATCACATTTATTTTCGTACCCAGATATTGGAATTGTAACTAATTCAACGTTCGTGAATGCTGCTCGAAATAAAATTCATGGATAATTCCATTCGATTCTCGTGTTGCGAGTCGACGTATTCTATCGAACACATACAAGGGAGTTCCTTAAAGCATGTTACGCGTGAAATTCCAGAAAGCTACGATACCATCGAACTCCCGGAATTGTTTACGCCTACAAGGGTGTGGGTACGCGACAAAGGGCCCGGCTCCAAATGTTCTTGCCCCCCTCCCCCCCTCTCCCTTCGTTTCCTTTGCTTCTCCCCATCCGATATGACTTTGAATTTGCAAGTCGTCCTGTGCCACAGCTACCACGACCTTCGGCTCGATAACATCGTCGCGTACGCCATTAGCGTCGCGTAAAACACGGTGAAAATGGAGCGTCGCTCGGTCTTTGTCGAATATTGTATAGGTTTTAGGGCGAAAGTTGGTGCGCCCGACGTTTGCGACGTCGTTGAGTCTCGCCCGGGTGATCGGTGGTCCAGGATCCCCTGCGGAGTCGATTTACAAAAGGTCCAAGGAAGGTCGACACCTTTTACCCATAACGTAAAAAATGTTATCGCGACGATCCGCCGTGTTAAGTGTACGCGAACGAACCGCGGTTTGGATTAAAGATGGTTTATAATTGAAATTTACGATTTTTGTAAATACGACCCGAGGTGAAAATAACGTGTATGTCACTCGCTGGAGGAAAAAAAAGAAACAGACAGACGCGAAACGGAGACAAATAAATACATAATTTAGAAGCTCTCACCGGGACCGTATAATAATCCATGGGAAGCATAAAAACCGGAATTCCAACGGGTGACCGTCTTTCGGTTTTATAGCGTGTCCCGACGTTTTTATTCGTACAAAGGTTTTACAATCAACAGGTTTTAAATTGCAGATATAACTGAAATAAAGGAAGAGGCAGAGAGGGGAGGGGAAAAGAAAAACTTTCGGAATACGTTGCAGGTGCGGCGCTATTATCAAAGCACCGGGAACAGTGGGAAATCTTTAACGAAGCTAAATAGGAAAACTGGGCTGTTCGCGTTCGCCAGTGCCGTATCCCGGTAACGGTGCCCTTTTATCTCAGATTTACTAAAAGAGCGTTTCCGGGTAATTTGAAAATGGAACTGTGTTAACGGAACAAATTGCTCGATTCTTTTCCAAGCGACACACGTTCACCGGGTTTCAACGTTATACTTTCCTATGACGTGTAACAGCGTGGAAAACGTTTCTTTATTATTCTTGTTCTTATCGACGGGAAAATTCCGTTGATTTTCCGCTTGTTTGTTCCCGTTTCGCCCAGGGAAAATAGACTTACTTTTTAATTGATTTTCTCCCGTACAAAGTGTGTTCTTATCAAAGTTATCTATATATCTATATTATCTTCAATCTCATAAAAAATAACAGAAAAAAAAGGAAAAAATTGCCCGCTATCGCGAGACCCAGTATTCCGTTAACAAATTTCATTTCACGGTCTAATCTGATCGAACTTTCCACTCGCCGACGGCGAACTCAATTAAGCGTCTTAAATCGATCGAAAAATTGATCGTAATAATTCAATTCATCCGGGAAACCAGGCAACAAGCCAGCAAAAAAAAAAACTTTAACTTCGCCCAGGGGCCGGATCGTTAGTCCCATATCCATCACGGGAGCTCTAAAACCATCGGTGAAATTTCATTCCTCATCAGAACCGAGAAACTCTCTGACGTGAAACGTTAGCACCGTATGTATATCGTTCGTTACCCAGAGTTATCCGCGATGTGTTCGCCCGGTTCACGTTCTAACGATCGTATTCCATTGTCGAGAACTCTCTCTCTCTCTCTCTCTCTCTCCCCCCCTCTCCCTCTGTCTCTAGCGAAACGATTATCTTCGGCTCTCTCCACGCTGCTGGTGGAATCATCGATGCATAACCGAGCCGGTCTGTCTATTTCCAAAAGCGGCCAGCGAAACAGGTGCAAACTGTTTAGGTCTATCGCGATGTGAGATCGGGATGTGTCCAATCTCGAATCGTTTAAACGAACCGCTGGTTCGTGCCTCCGTTGAGTAAACTGACTCTGCAGCGAGGGTTAAAACCGTCCGGAGAGACCGACAGAGAGAAAGAGAGAGACACACCGAGAGAGTGGGGGGGGGGGGGAGAGAGAGAGAGAAAGAGAGACACAGGTTTCGGGGTAGTAGAAGCTGTCGATCGGTGTAGAAGCAAACGCGGCAAGGGGAGAGGAAGAGTATCGGCGTATGAACTCGGCCTAACCCGCATAGTTCTATAGGTGTACGTGCGGAAGACAATCACAGTGAAACCCTTTGGGCCAATATTGACGCAGGCTGCTATCGCAATAATGGACAGACGTGTAGGGATAACGCGATGCCGCGGTGCTTGCTGCGTATATTACACTCTCGTGCCTGTGTTTATACAGTTGCACGCCGTTGTGTACGTGTAACGCGGTGGTACACATGTGCATACCGTGGCGCCTCCGCGATACACGCTGCCCTCTCCGTCTCTCTCTCTCTCTCTCTCTCTTTGACGGTGTTGGTAACCGTGTATACACCATTTGTGCCGGCAAGTACAATCGTATATTGGTAGCTCCGTACCAATCGCTTGCCATCGCTGTGCGTAAACCTACTCGCGAGTTCAGCATATCCGACGCAGACGTTCCGGAAATCCCACCCCCCCACGCGCATCACCTTCGGCCCGTCGATCTAATCGGAACGGCTGTCATCCGGGATTCCATTCGAACGAAAGTGACCCGGTTTTGTTTTCCCACGGAAGGATTTCGAGTGGTTCGCCATTCCGGGATTTATTTAACACGGTTATTCGACCGACCACCATCTACCCTTTATGGGGGAGGAGTATCTTAGGAGGTCCATGATGGTAAATGGGATTTTCATGTTGACGGAGAGAGAGTTCGCCTTTTATTATTCGACGGATCGCTCGCCCTTCGACGTCTTCCGCGTGATTCCGGATCAATATTTATATGGCCTGTGTTTATCTCAGATTTCTATACAATATCGTCGGACACGTTTACGTGCCGGGGGAGTGGGGTTAACGCTGCATCGGACAGCTTCTCACGCTGACCCGAATTCGTGGTCTATGTGCGGGAAAGGGCGTCTTAACCCCTTGCAATTTGAACCCTCCCCGGGGTGGTGTCGGAGGGACGGGAAGTTAGGACTCGTTTGTCGAGAGATTTTCTGGTCCGCGAGAGATCATCGGGAATTGTTTTGGAAAATCTGTGCACGGTGGGTTTAACGCGTTGAGTACCATGTGGAGGTCACCGGTGACCGACGCGTCAATATTTACTTATCTGTAGAGAATTATAATTATAATAAATGTCAATACTTATACGTTTCACCATTTTACTATCGTTGCTACCATGATGCAAAGAAATTTATGTGTTATAAAACAGTTTGAAAATAATTCTATTTATATAGAAAATATACACGTTGCTGTGTTATGAATCCATGGTGGCTCGTAAAAATCTCGTGACATTCACCTTGTTAATAACGTCGAGTGTTCCGAGTGACGACACGGTTCGAAAGGTGATCGATGACTCGTCGCGGAGGTCGGGTTCGAGTAGTTTAATCTCGCTAAGAAAGGCCACCCCGCGTACGGATCGCAAACCTAATGGAAGATGACGTCGTAAAATGCAGCCGACTTCCGGAAGATAAATCCCCAGAAGGCGAAAATAAATCATGGGGGTATACAAATTGAATCTCCATCGGCTATCGGTTCCACGTATCGAGCCCGTAGAGAGTAGCGTAGCTATTTTTCCAATTTCACGAAAGTCTGAGCGACGCTGAAAATCTCATAATTGAAGTCGGCTTTGATTCGTGCCCGTTGGCTTTCGAAATTTCGGATAAATTTCGGCCCGCGGACATTTCTCGCGACGAGTGCGTTCCCATCCCCGCTATTGAGTTTCGATTAAATAATCAATTTCACCCTCTCTCGCCCTTACGAAAAAAACGAGAGAGACACTACGAATACTTGGCGAGACTTTATCAAAACTTTGGCGATCCGAGGGATACGTACCGAGTACGTATCGATATCGGAAATCAACTTGATTCCGCGGGAAATTACCATATCCAACCGGAGCTCTTATTTATTCATCGTCCATCGCACGTGGAACGGCAAGAAAGCGACTCGCCGAAGATCCGTTTCCGTTGGAAAGGAATATATGTATCTAGTTTTTCCTCGCACCGGTGACAAATTTATTGTCCCGCGTTAGAAGAGTGGATTCAAATAAGATAAGTGATCGTCGAAGTTGATCTATTATAATCATACGAGACAAAGGACAATGTCGAATGACGAATGACCGAGATCCCTTGTCTCGGTTTTGTCTGCTCGTTTATCTTTATCGCGGACGCCACTACCGTGTTTCAATAGCGAACTCGCGTATTTCACTTTTATCTGAGACTCGCGTCTCCTTTCGTGGACGAATACACGGGGAGAGCACGAGAGAAAGGAAGGAGAAGGAGGGTAGAAGAGAGAGAAAGAGAGAGAGAAAAAGGGAGGGTTTCGTCTTGAAATATGAATTTGTTTTTGAAGGGTAGAGGAAGAAGAGAGAGAAACGTTTTCCTGGCATCGCGTTGCACGTTTTGCAAGAAAGACAAGTTCTTCCTTAGCTCTCCCGCTCGAGGATTCTTCGTAAACCTTTGAAACCGACGACATTTATTGCCATTATTCCCGAAGAGGGCACGGTTTCCTCTTCGACTACGGCTATACGTTTAATTTACGTCCCCCGTACGGCCGGATAGTTGAAGCCGAATTTATGTAACGAGCGGTTTGACATGGTCCAAGTAACTTTAAAACCGGCGCCGTTTTAATTGGCCACCGCCACCCGGTTTAATTAGTTTAGTTCGGTTCGATTTAATTCGAATACAGTTTTTGAATAATGCTTTTCATTTCGTAGCTGTATTTCAGACGCGCTCTTAATTAGAGAAAGAAATAATTGGCTCGATTAATTTGACCGAGATAACGAGTATATACCCTCGCCGAAAATTTCGTTGATTTCGTGGAAACTACCCGTTCGCTCGCGTGCGTGCGTTTCAGTGCGTGCGTGTGAGTACGTTTCGGTAAAGTGTGCGTGCGAGGCTTTTTGCCGGTCGAAAAGTCAGGATTTATAGAACTCGCGGGTGGATTATATATCGATACATCTATAAAACTGTCGACGCCAGAACCCGGTGGCTCGGTTATCGAGCTTCTCTGGCCGAACGAGAAATAATCAAGGAAGCTTTGCCGTTGCCTTCCTGCCCGATATTAAAGCCCGCCATCGGTGATCGATCGAGCGAGAATTATTTTACTCGAAGTCGCCCTGTATAACCGTGGAATGTCTAGCACCGTTCGTCGAAGCTTTTTCTTTGAGTTCTCCTTTACCCTTTTCGCTTCTACCGTTGTCTCGTTTCTGTGACCTAAGACAATGTTCTCTCCTCCACTCTCCTCCTCCCTCCCCCCTTCATCTCCTCTTTCCAACCGTCGTTCGGTCTTTTGGCTTTGTCCACTCTTGTACAAATTGCAAGCTCGAACCCCCCGAAACCACGGGAACGATCTTCCACTACACACGTAAAATGTCAGCCACGCACACCATACACTAAGGTCAAAAAGTTCGGGAATTCCGTAGACTTCGTGGTGACTTTAAATTGTTCGTGAGACGGCGAGGTCGGAGTTGCCACCAAGATTTCGTGGGATTTCGTGATAACGAGGAACTTATGATATTAATTTAAACGTAAATTATGCTCGTACGTCGATTTAAACGTAAATTATCTTTATTGTTCTGCGAAGATGAGATTGCAAGTGGAACATTGAAGTTTTGTGTGATTCAGGCATTGGCTTTTAACGTTCGGAAAATGGAAAAATAGTGGAAAGGTTAGGGATAGTTTTCAAGTGATTCCTTCGAGCGATTTATGAGCCGAAAGGGATATTTTCCAATTTTCATTCGACGTTAGGGTTGTTCGTTCTCGATACCTTCATTTCCGCGGAAGGGAAGTCGACAATGAGTTCCGCACACCTGGAAAACTTTGCGGATATATCTCTTTGCCGAGTCTAGAAATTCACTAGGAAACTAAAAGCCGTCGCTTAACGATGACACAGAGCCCCCTGTAGTCTTCCTCCACTTTCACAGAGAGACACCTTAAGAAAGTAAATATTAGAACGTCAGTGAAATTCTTGAATTACAAATGAATTCGTTTCGTTAGAATCCGAGATACATACATTAATTTCCCACAAACTCAATTATCTAACTCGTTAAAAACACCCCTGATATTTCTATAACATTAAATTTCAAGAATATATCCCAGATGATAAAATAAAAATCTCGGTGTATAATTAGAACAGGTTCATATATACGATATCTTAAACTTTCAAGGAGAAGTGAAACTTTTGCACTGGAGTGTATGTACGCACTGGAACCGCGCCCGATTTCAATTGTTCCATTTCATACCCCATCTCTCTCTCCCTTTCTCTCCCTCTCTCTCTCATTCCCCCGCGTATCTGGAACTTTTTCCTGGACCAACGGAGCAGTCCAGGCTTTTTTTCCGTACCGCAGATAGGTTGCGTATAGGTGGGCTCCCTTCGGCAGCCCCATTCAACCCTTGTTTTCCCTGCCGGTGTGTCCTGTGAAACCTCCGGGCCACCGCTATCGGGTCCCGTCTCCTCCCGTTTAGCGCAATCCGGCTGAATGGTGATTAAAAGTGCGCTGCGCAGTGCCCTCACCGTATGCCCGAACGGACCAAGGCATTATAAGCAATGAACGTTAGGCTGGGTTCACACGAGAAAGTGGGGTGGAATTTGCCGCAGTTGGATCGGAGGATTTTAAATGATTTTATAAGGCGAGAGTCTGTGGATCTTGAAATTTTTGCGCGATTGAATTTTTTTTAGAATGGAATATAATATATTGTGAACCTATTTAAAGATCTAGAAATTTTTAGCGCAGGAATTTCAAAGTGTGTAAATTTCTGCGAGAGTCTATGGATCTTGAAATATTTACGCGATAGAATTCTTTTTTAGAGAGTAATTGTGAGGCTATTTAAAGATCTAGAAATTTTGGAACGTAGCTATTTCAAAGTGTGCAAATTTCGGAGCATAGAATTGTTAAAACATACGAGTTTTGTAGCAAAGAATTTTCAGTGACGAAAAGTTTCGGTTTGCTATCAGTGTGAAGGGAGCCTGGTACGCGCGTGTGCGTGCGACGGGACACCGATGCAATTTTACCTGTTTCTACAGTGAATCGAGCCGCGATCGAGATTGCTCACCTGCAGCCGCGCGACCACCTGGCTCGCTTCATTGTCCCGACTAATTGGCGAGATAGATATTGACCTTAATACGATTATCACGCCGCGGAAGATCGAAGTCCGGATAGACGTATATACACAAGTTACACAGAAATCCAAACTGCTGCGGGAACTTCGGGATAATTCGGGCAAGTCCGTGGAAATCGTTTCCCGGGACAAACATCGGGATAAAACGTGTTTATTCGATTTTACACTGTAATATCGTGGAATGTATTTTTAATTCGTGTCTGTTTTAATCTGTTTCAGGTAAGTTCGACGCATCTTTTAAGTATTTACCACTTGACGTCTCTGCGGGGTATGTCGGAAACTAAATCATTTATAAAATTTAATTAAAATTTCTACGCTGCTGGGCAGAATGTTTAAATTTGAAAATGGTAGCGGTGTTTCGTTAACGTTTCATGATATTTTTCATACGCGGAGTATTTCGATAATTAATTTATGAACGCCGGATAATTTGTAATTCCGCCGTTACGAATATTAATTTCAAATAAAATCCATGCTAAACAGTGCCCCGAACAAATACATCCTACGTTCGATATAGTAATATGTGTTTCACCTAATTAAATTTCTTCCGATAAAATATTCTTTTTAATATTAACAAAAAGCACACATTCTGCTATATCCTATCGTGTAAACGTAAACCACCGATACCGTTCTATCCGAGGTGCTGCCGTACGAAACAAAAATTATTTAAATCACCGACCAGCGTTGAATACTTATTAGCATCTTTCCAATTATGAAACTGAAATTGGATATCGCGTTCTCCTCTCGCTGGCCGGCCGCCGCGTGAAAACACAATTTCCACGTACTTTACCTGAGATAGCCGTGGCAAAACAACCATAATTTACCCACGATTAAACGATAACGCGGCGCAACCGTCGTCCACGGCTGGTTGATTCGTTGGTTGGCGGCGGGTTATTTAGCTATTCAGTGACCGTCAGAAAGATATTTCAGTCTATCTAATCTCGGCAGAGAGGTAGATTCATTTTTTTCCCCCGACGGTAGCGTGACACGTACGTGACAGGAGGAAGCTGTCACGGCTCACAGTCTCCACGGTATTGTCGTGGAAAAAGAAACGGACTCGTTGAAATTATTCAAGGAAACCTATGGGACCGGTGTACGAACAAAAGTCTACCTCCTATATATTTTATTCCATGAACATCGACGCGTATTGTCTGCCGTTTTAAAAACGATCCCCGGGACCGATCGAATTTTCCCGTCGAATTTTCCTGGGACACGATAATATCAAGATCCAGACGGGAGAAAGAAACCTTGAACGATAGTCATACCCGGACTTTCATATTCCCATTTTTACCATGTACACCGATGTTTCGTTGCTACCACGCCAGGCAAAAGCGTCGCGCAGCGGTTGCTAGCCTCCTCGTATTAGCATAATATTGGTTCCGAAATATGAGAGAATAAGGACAACGAGTAACCGGTAGCTAAGGGTAGGTTTACGCGGGATTGAATTCGGGGGGGAGGATGGAAGAAAAAGAGAGGGTGGAGGGGGAGTGTTCTCCAGTCGCCAATAATGCATAAAAGATAAGAGGGAGAGTCGGCTCCTAGATCCATGGAAGGACAACGGCTCCGAAAGTTATCCTGTCCTTCCCGTTGGAGGACCGGGACACCAAGGGAGACAGGGGAAGTGCGCTACGAAAGAACGAAAAGATGGGGTGGAGACTGAAGGGGTGGTTGGAAAAGTTTCCCGAATCTCGGTAGGTCCGTCTCCCGCGCTTCAAAGTTATTCCGAAGAATTATTGAAAGTCTTCGGTCCTCGCGTCTGCATCCCTCTTCTTCTTCTTCTTCTTCTTTTTCGTCTTCTTCTTATTCCACTCTCCTCTTCTACTTGCTCATTTTCTTCGCCCGGAGGTCCAACACTTTTTCAGCCACCTGCCTCCTCTTTTCCGTACCGTACACGATAAAGAACATGAAGAAGAAGAAGAAGAGGACCAGGTGCAGGAGGTGGGTGTAGAAGGAGAAGAAGGAGGAGAAGGAGGAGAAGACGAAGGCCCTTCGCCCACTTCCGGTGTAATGAATGGGATCTTAATGGATGGCGCCTTGTTTACGATCCGGAGTTTCTCCGATTAATTACCAGACATAGACGCGGCGCCGGTTAACGCGGTGGTAGTAAACGACGAAGTTTCCCAGAAGAGGGCAATCATCTGACCCTGAAGGGGCATGGAGACACTCAAAATGGCGGGGATCCCCCTCGTCGATGCGGAGGGTGAAAAATTAAAACGCCGCCGGGATTTCGAGCAACTTTTTTTTACGTTCACCCCTCTTCGATAACCGAACACCTGGAAAATCCCCCCCTCCCCCCACGGATATACGTCTATGAGATTCGTTTCGTTCAATTTTTACTAATCCCATTATTAAATCTCTATCGAATAATATTCGACGAACGTACCAGGTAGAGACAAATTCCCCGAGGATTCGCGGGATCTCGTTGTCGAATGAAGACGTCTCCCCGGTGGTATCTCGAACACGATCTTCCCCTCGAAAAAGTACCCCGTTGCCTCCGATACAATCGCAGTCATCGATTCCTCGACGCTACGAGATTCGCCGGAGTGCTGTATACACACGTGCGTACTATTCTATGTGTACGTATGTGTGTGTATGTGTGTAATTTCAAGAAATACCGGCAAAGTTCGCGGGAAGTTATACACATGAATGAAGTCCGACAAGCCCGGCGATAGGAAGGTGAATTGGCTGTCTGCGGTGGAGCGCGAAAAGAGGAAAGGGCAAACAAAGTTGTTATCGGCTAATGCCCACGGAATCCAACTGCAACTGGTTTCTCCAGCCGCGGCTCAGACGGAATCTAACGTACTACGTGTGTACCGACCGTATATAGCTATTCATATATATCCGATCGTTTCTGTTTCTCTCTTTCTGCTTGCCTCGCTGTTTTCTACTCCGCGTGTTTCTCTCTCCGCGTTCCCCGCGATCGGAGAACGGATGCTGCAAACATGCTTTACGAAAATTTTCGGTATAACATCGTACAGGGATACGGGGACGGATAAAAGCCGGCGTCGTCGTCGTCGTCGTCGTCGTCGTCGTATCGGAGAATCCTTGGACGGAAATAAAATTCGCTACCGCAGCCGTTCGTGTCTTACTAGAATGTAAAAAGGAAAATGTGGCTCCGGAACTCGCTCTCCCTCTCTTTCTCTCTCTTTCTTTTTCTCTTGGTATCTCTCCCTCTTGCTCACAGTCGTACCTCTCGATACGCTCGGACAATCGTACCTTTATCTCGGATACAAAGACTCGAGATATTCGGAATTTAGGAAACGCCTGGTTTTACTCCGAACAGCTAAACGGATATATATTACACACACGTAGATACGAATATACACGTATGTATTCAGTGTCTTTATCATAGCCGGTTGTAGTTTAGCTTACCGTGTATGATATTCATTGTGTATTTGGTCAAATATCGAGAATAGGATCTGCGTGTTCTATACTAAACGTTGAATAATAGGGACAGGTAGAGATTCTCTAATATTAAAGCTACCCTATTTCCCGTGGTACCATTTGAATTTTTCTCAAACACACATCACTCCTTGTTCCCGTCTAACAAGGAAAGTTAAACAACCATGTATGCGATATATTTATCCCGTTGGAAAGAACAACAGGAAATTCGAACGGTGGAGCGAAATCACCGATATCTTTTTGATAGCTAAACCTCTGGTCCCGCCCCAATATATTCGAAGGTGGTTCCCGATAGACGGATCCTCGGTACCCGATATTCCAGGCTAACTCAATTCCGAGAGCTTTTCATATTTATAAGAGCGTAACAGGGGCACCGTAGACAGACCGTCGGGAACAATTTTTCCATCGCGTACACGTGAACAAGAGATATCAAACAAATAATGCGTATCGTTGGCCACGCTACACACGTAGACGCGCGTGCACACACCTATGTACTACGTATACATATACATATACATGTATGTGCATCGTTCTCTCCCTCTGTGTACACGGTATCCCGGTTGGTCCTGCGTCGACGACGATCACGAAAACGTTACCAGGTACGAAATTATTGTACGACACACAAAGGATAACGCGGGGTCGATGATAGGCACTCCCTGCGTCGAAAGGGTTAGCAGAGCATACTGAAGTGGTTTCCCATTGGTCCAGGGGAACACGGTTGCACCGTGTTTGCAGTGTTCAGAATGGACGAAGGACCCCATTGTCCCGGAGAGCTTGTTTCTATGCAGATGAGATATACGCACACGAGCGAAACCGACGGACAGACGAACGAACGAACGGACGAACGGACGGACGGTCAGAAACTCGGTTCTCTCTTCCTCTTTCTCTTCGTCTACGTCGTACCTAGCCTCTATCATCGTCGTTCCCCGTCCACTTTGCTTTTATCCACCGTGTATATCCCTTTTCTACCTTCTTTCTTTCTTTCTCTGGATTTTTCTCTCATTGCGTTTCCACGTCTTCCTCTCGCTTGCCTTTCATCCCGGTTTACCTCGTCTCCTCCTCGTCGTCTTTTCACGTTCTCTTTGTCTATCCCCCGTCTCATTTTTCCCTTCCGCTTTTTTGACTCCTCTACGTCTGATCCTCTGTCTATCGTTTCGCGTCTCCGCGTATTTCTCTTTTTTTTTTTTTTGTAAACCCCTTCTCATGGTTTTCCACGGTTCGTTTTTTTTTCTTCTTCTTTTAACCTCTCTCTGTCTCTCTCTCGTCTGCCTTTCTCCCGATCGTTTCTCCGGTACCACCAGACCCGGTGCTTCTACATCCATTCTCTCTTTGCCGTTCCACCGTTGTTCCAGAACACTGCTCCCGCTACCCGTTTTCCCCGTATTCAGGGCTCGCCGCGAACCCGGGGAAAAACCGGGGGACACGTCGTCGGGAGATGGAAAAGGACGGACGGGTCGAGGGGAAATGGCGGGGTGGAACGCGGAATAGAGAGAAAAAGAGAGAAAGGGAGAGAAAGCGAGAGAAAGACAGGGAGAAAAATCACGGGAAGAGGTGCGCGACAGTCGCGACCGACACTCTTTCCTCTCCGGTGACTGGAAAAAAGAGTGGAAATGCGGGGAAATGCATGGTAGTCCTCGCGACAGTTGCTAATAAGGAGACGAGACCCTCCGCCGCCGATTTCACTGAAATCTCACGGCTTCTGGCACAGCCGACTGAAAAATAGGGCGCACGTATTTCTTTCCTTTTTTCTCTTAAAAAAAAAAAGAAGAAGGAATGGAAAGGAGACCGATGGGTGGGGAGGAGAATGAAGAGAGTACACGGGATACACTAGACTTCTCTCGTTCCGCGTGGGATGCACCGCGCGATACCGAGGTGGGGTCTTTTTTTCCTTTCGACGTCGCGACGCTCACGGTTTTGACGTCCCCGCTATTTCCGCCGCGAGATTTCTCCCATTTCCACGGGTTTTCGTCACGGTGCACGGTTACCCCGATGGAATTGGCAACAACCCGTCCGCGAATCCGTATGGTATCACTTTAATCGGAAGCCCCGTTAGATCCAATTTTACCGGACCCGATGGGAAATTGATATCGCGGCATTAGCAGCATTAGAGGGCCCCGGCTATTTCCATGATTAACACCCGATTTAATTAAATTGGAAACGTCGCTGGTACCGCGGAATTCTAGCCAGCGTAAATATTCCCCGCAGCATCCCTCTCTCACCACCACCACCGTCATCCCCCCTCCGCCCCCTCACACACAGTCACCATTCTGGGTTATTCTCGCGATACGCGTTTCTGTAAATGATTTTAATATTTCCGTCTGCAATTTGCATCCTTGATGTACCGTTTGTTATACCATTTTTATTTACACGCGGCCGCGTAGCCGTGTGCCGACACGGAATAGAATTCACCGGTTGTGTACGTACGCGTAACCGTGTAAATTATGCCGACGAGTTTTTTGTGTGCGTCTGTTCTTTTTTTCCCCCCGTTGTTTCCCTTTTCAACGTCCCGCTCGTACGCTCCGCGTACTTACACGCCGCGGAACGGGTGAAAAGAAATTTCGTAATTTTAATTTGTAGCCCGTTTCGCGATTAGCGTCAGACAGTTTACGGTGTAATGCATCATTTCGGGTGTGTGTTCCTTTCGCGGAAGGCCTTCTTTTTCTTCCACTTTTTATTTTTTCTCTTTTTTTTTATCGTGGGATAACCTGTTACCCGTCCGGCTAATGGCGATCCCATATGGGACGACGCCGTCCCGCGGATATGACGAGATGACGGACAGCATAAGAATGCACATCACCGACCTGTTTCTCGTGCGAGACGTCGGCCGCGTGGGCGTCGAAAGTAAATGCTGCCCTGCACTTCCCTGCCGACAAACTATATGCCATTTGCATATGTATATATATATCTATATGTCTGTGTTCATTATATGGGAGCCTCGTTTATGCATATTCATCACGCATTGACGGGGCCCATTAAATTAACGGAAGAAATCAAATCGTCGTTAATAGACAAAGGGAAGGGATTAATCTTACGGTGAATATCGAGCGTTGCTTGTTCGACCGTGATGCTGCGTTTTTTCGTTCGAAGGATTCGCTAGATTAATGTGCATATTTTATTGTTCCTCTTATACATGTATCTGCGGTTTGTCATTGTTAAATTGATGACACGATTAATAATACCGGTGGACGCGTATGTATTGTAACCCCAGGCATAGCACGGTGATACCGGGTGCACGTGTATGTATTACGAGGCAATGACGAATGTGTGTGCGTTAACGTTAGTAATCAGACTGGATGTGTTTCCTGTGCTTGTTCTTTTTTTGTTCTTTTTTTGTTCTTTTTTTCAAGAAAATGTGACTAGTTGTTAGAAAAAGACGCGCTCTCGATATACAAAATAGTATGTTTCCTTTATTTTTTATTCTAAACTTCCCTTGACATTTTCCTCCCACCCTTTCATTCTCGGTACAATGTAAAAATTGCTCAACGAGAGTTCCATTGTTCCGGACAGACGTTGCAAACTTGCAAAATTGAAAAAACGCAGCATTTCAATGCTTATATTATACATATACAGACGCGTCTACGGATACACGTGTGTATATGTATATCTACATATATTGTATACGTATAGCAATGGCTTGCGATCGTTATTCCGGTGAACCCTTCGTTCTAACACACTCGCTTCGTACGCATAGACAGCGGATACAGGGAACGATGACAACGATGACAACGATGACAATGGTGACAATGATGAGTATGACGAACGTGGGGACCGACCGTACAATGGTCAAGTCGTGACGTTGTGTTCGTCGGCTACCAATGGCGTTCGACGGCTTTTCCATCGGAATCATCTGCAGTTTCGTTCGATCACGTCCGTTACGTTATCCTATTCGTTCAATTATCTATCGAAATTTCCATTATCCTCTAAATATGTTACCCGTGCTGTTCATTAATTTATTATGATGGAATACATCCCCCCAACTCTCTCTCTCCCCCTCTCCTTCTAATTCAATATATCCACAGTTTCCTTTCGAAATATACATATATTCGAGCCAAATAAATTATCCGACACGTTATCCGGAGAATTTTCCGAGTGGAAATTTCTCGTCGCGGGTATAATAATCCAAGCGTCGAAATTTCGAGCCGCGGATACTCCTGGCGTTGTGTCAAGGACGAATTCTTCGGGTCTCATTAACAAGCGCGGGATTTCGACTCGCCTCGTTCTCAAACACACTCGAATTTCAGGGGCCAGAGCGCAAGCGCGGCCGTGACGCGGATGAAACGTTCGTCGAGAAACGAGTATGCCAAGTGACTACGAAGGGAAACGTTACGGGTGAAATATCGCATTGTGTACGAACTGACAGGCGAAACTCTCTCTCGTTTAGCGGACCGCGCTATCAGCCGTACACACATGAGTTTCGCCTGAGTAAACAGCGTGCGCGATTCAGCGCAGAAAATTTTCTGCTTGCGAATTATGATCGAGAAACGCACCTCGACTTCCCCGTGAATGTGTGTATGTATGTATGTACATATGTACACGAGCAGTGCGGCTGATGTTTTATCAGACGGTCAGTTCGCGTTTTGTTAGCGTGTAAAATCAAAAAAAAAAAAAAAAAGAATGTCGAGAATATCAGCGAGAACGTACCCCGGACAGATTTTTAATAGATTTTGTAACTCGATGCACTCTGCGGCTCGTCTCTGATTTCACCTGGTTTTCCGCAGCGACGAGTACACACGTACAATGTTTCCAACAGAATTTTAGATACGCTCCATATACGACGGGAATATTTCCACGTTTCGATTAATGGACGTATGGCTTTATTATTTATGAGCTAATGGAAGCTTGAATTTTAAGTCCGATAGGAATATATATATCTATGAATTTTGTACGCGTGTGTTTCTTTTCGAAAAATTGTTATCACGTCTACCGGGTACGGTTCGAATATGTATATATTAATGATAATATTTTTAATAGAGCCCCCATTTTCGTCGAGTTTCTTTTTTTTCATTATCGAACTCTTTTAATGCAAAATACGCGGTTCGGTTTCGACGTAGATTTTATTCATTTTCACCGATGTATACCGGAGATACGTGTCGGTAGGTTGGATTTTTTCAAAGTAGCCGGGACAAATTTTTTTAAAAACATCCCGAATCGTCGCCGACGGTGCATGGTTTCGTAAGTGCTGGATATTTTTGTATAATTACGAATACGGGAAATATGACGGTGGAAGTGGAAGGGTTATGTATCTTTCCTATACATATTTACGCTTTTCCCCGGCTCGCTGAACAAACGTAAATTTTTACGATAACGCAAGATATACACCGTTCCACATTTTACCGCCGCGCTATAATGTCCTCCTTAATTTCAAAATTTATATTTCATATTTCCATGTTCAGCACACTTAACTTTTCACGACTTTGTAGATTGCACGACCCATTTTCCATGAAACTTTATCATTGTTGTTCCTGTATCATCGTCACAAACGTCCGGGTGCGTACATCTCCCGGTACACTCACACACACACACACACATTTGTGGAAACGTAAGTAAAAATAATACCACCCCAACGTCAACAACGGCAACAACAACAACCACGCCGGGAAACCACAAAGAAGCGAAATTTCTATATGAAAACTCGTAAGATCCCCGGACAAAAGAGTCGCATAATTTATCCCCGGACGACACGGCATCGCAATAGAACGATCAAACATTATGCAATTGCACGTCCGCGACTCGTTTGCGTCCCCGCATAAATCCGACGATAATTAGCAAATAATCGTCGGATAATTCTGATGATGAATCACGCTTAGGGTGGTTCGTCTAACGAGCGAAACAAACTTTATGTTCGAGGCTCGTAAGAGTCCTTTCTAACTACTACCCCTCCCCCTCCCCCACCCCACCCTACTTCCGCCCCTGTCTTTTTTAAATACAAAGATACCGGAGTCGTGCTTTTCCGTGCGAGCGCATCGAGATAGGGGAGGGGGGGAGGGGGAGGGTGATGGTTGGGGTGGCTTCAAATGCAAACTAAGCTTTTCGCCGCGGGTCTAATAAATGTAAACCACCATCCCATTGTGACGAAGGTCCATTGAAAAGTTTCGTATGGACCACTCCACCCTTTCCCACCCCCTCGTCTATGAAAAGCCCCGGGGGAGCTGACCAGGACTACGTCCGTTGTCCACCCACCCCCGCGCGGATGGATTTACGTTGTGTGTACACAAAGGCGCCACGCGAACTTCGCAATTTTCTCACTCATTTTCGTCGCGTATGCTTTGCGCTCTTTGACAAGCTGCGAAACGGGAAGTTCCTTCGTTTTTGATTTGTGTGTTTTTGATTTCTTGTCGTCAAGGTGTACAGGGAACCGCAAAACTGGCTTCGATACGTTGTCTGGGTTAGGTATATTAAGTCTGCTTAGGGCCGGCTTAGCTATATTTGGCTATATTTGGCTGTATTTGGCTATATTTGGCTATATTTGGCTATATTTGGCTATATTTGGTTATATTTGGCTATATTTGGTTATATTTGACTATATTTGGCTAGGTATAGTTAGGCATATGAGGTCTAGGTTAGGTATTTTAGGTCCGGTTAGGTCACACCCCGCAGAGATTGCATTTTTCCAGTTCCCTACATATACACACGTAACGTTGTACACATACGTCTGCTCGATAAGCGTCGGAATGCCACTTCTGTCGCGGAGTGTACGCGAGGGTGCTTTTGTTACCGGGTAGTTTCGAGTGTTGTCGTAATACTTGAATAATGTAAATGATAATCCGGCGAAACTGGATTAGAGATATTTGACGGAGTCGTTAAGGCTCCCGGGCGGAAATTCTTGCAGCGCGTCTTCAACGACCCTTACGAAACTAAACGGGCATATAGCGGAACAGTTAATTTAATCCTTCGGCTGCATTTCCGCATTCGGGCTTCCCTGCGATGCTGCGCACATAATGCGAGCTACGCTTTGTGCTTGCGTTTCTCGCGGAACTTTCCGCACTACGTCAACCTAGTTAGGTACAGAAACGAACCTCGTTGTCCTTGCGACTGGCGAAATATTTCTTACACATCTAAGAATGCCACATATGTGGAGAAAAATAAATTTGAGTATAAATAAAATCGTACCAACGCGACTAAGTAATTATAAAACAATCACACGAAGATTGACGAGAAATTAATTTCATCTTGCGACTTACGTTTCCCTAATCACCGGTGCGATAACGATTCCCGCGCCATAATCCAGCTACAAAATTTCAATTACACCCAGACACTTCTCCGCGGAACGTGAACGCCGTTGCGAAGTACGATGAATCACGTAAATCTTAAGGACGGCTTAATAAACTCGTTTCGAAGACCGTGGTTAACACGTGTAAGTCAAGTTTATGAAGGAATCCGCGCTAAGGTAAATTCATATACACCGTGTGCAGGTTCGATCGTAGAACACTGACCCAACAAGAGAGTGTAGTCGGTGCGGTGGGCTCGGAGCTCGTTTGGCTTTCGATAGCCCACGTTAACGTTGGCACACCCACACACACACACACACACGTACACGTCACCAACTACCGCGTGTCCGTGTGCCGCGGTGTGTTTGAACGAGCGACGAGTGTGTCGGTGCCGTGTCCGTTCGTCGGTGTGTTTGCACCTGCATGCGTAGTAAATGCATTCTGCACGGTGAGACGCGCTTAACGTGCTCCAGTTACTGTTTAATCTAATTAGTCGAGTAACCGTGCCGCTACTAGTTCGTGCCCGCCGGAATATCCGCACTTTCGGTATTGTTATTGGCTCTCGACGGCGAGCACCTGTGGTCCGAGTCGACGGAAGTTTCGTTCGGTTTTCATCGGGTCGGAACAACCGGAGTCCCACGAAAATTTCGATTCACCCACGTACGCGAAATAATCGACTTCGCCGGCTGCTGGAAATCTTACGTATAATCGCCCCCCAACGAGTAGTAGCGAAATGTGAAATTAACGCGATGGTAATTTTACAGGGAAAAAGTGTATACAGGGTGCAGCAAAAATGCAGGGACACTTTTGTCTAAAAATCACCCCCTATCGAGATACAACCTGATAGATACTATGACGTAGGTACAATTTCAGAGATATGATTTTTAAAAACTTTTTTACAAAGTTGTATCTTGATAGGGGGTGGTTTTTAGACAAAACTTCAGAGACTTTTTCTTCATCTTTTGGTGCCTACTATCGATGTTGAAAAAATGTCCCCGCATTTTTGTTACACCCTGTATATGTATATCGAATGGAATATCGAGTATCGTGTTCAAACGGATGCTAATATTTCGAGTAATCATTCTCTACCTGTTAACAAGTCGAAAGATCACCGAGGGGGACGTGTATTGTCTCCGGAGGGAATATACACGATGAAACGTGTGTGTTATTGATAGAATGTAAATGGAGAATCACGATCAACCGGATATTTTAATTAATATCCCGCAGGTTTGAAAGGCGGTTACGGTAGCCGGGACGTGATGAGCTTTTTATGCCTGATATTATGAGCCATGTATCGAGCTCCCGGCTGATCAATCTTCTTAATGGTTATTGTCGGGCTCTGGGTGCTCCTATACGACGTGCCACGTGGTTACGACGCGATTGCCTTTGGTGCACTGGCCTGCTTCAAGGTGTCCATCATTAATGCTGGACCGATAACACCTGCTTTGTACGCTCGTACAAACGCGTCGGTTAAACTGTCACCCCGTTATCTATCGCAATGGTATCACGGTTGACTCTCGATAACTCTCCGGCGATCGGGTGTCGATGATTCTTCGAGGTCTCGAATGTTATTGTTACTGTCGGAAACTGCGAAATGTATTGAAATAACGGTTGACTTTATCGAATATAATTTCACAAATGATTAAGGGAGATAGAATATGTGTTTGAACGGTAATGCCGAATAATTTGGATAGTCTATGAGAGTATTCCTCAAAGGAGTTAGATTACAGTGTTATGCTAATACTTGAAATACTATATTTGGGAAATATTACTATAAAACCTAGTAAGTAAAGTTTACTTCACATCATTACTAAGTACCACACTTTCTAATTAATAAATTTATATATATACATATTTGCATCGTTCATCAATTTCTATTCCAAAGCATTTACCTCAAAATAAACGATTTTCAAATCAAATCCATAGTGGGGTCACCGTTGACCAAGGCCCAAGTGGAAAGACAAGCGTAGGTCCCACGAGAGAAAGCATCGTGGCAGCGAAAAGGTTAATATGGAAAAACCGAGGCTCGTTTCCTTGTTACGTAAAAGTAGCTCGTGTAAAGGGATAAAATATGGTTTCCCCGTAGTCGCTACACGGAGGGTGTACTTGTCTCGAGTACGGGGCGGGAAGGTGAAAAAAAAAGTGTGTGCGCGCGGAACAAAAAGCGGCATATGATTCTGTTCGAGGGTTCCTCGCAAAAGTTTCCAAGTTTCCTATCGGGCGTGGAATCTATGAATGGCCTGGACCTGAGATTACATTATGCGATACCGTGGGATAAGACGCCCGAGGTAAGGAAAAAAACACAGGGATGAGAAAAAGATGGGGTTGTATTAGCGAGTGGGTATAACGAACGAGATTAAAGGGATAAGAGTTTAAGATGTTTTACGACGGCGGACATGAAAACCACCGTTGTATCTTGGACGTAAAATTTTGACGCGGGCTTAGAAGCGAGACGAGTCGGTATTAATCGCGTTTCAAAAGGATCTACGGGTAATTTATCGTCCGTGGAAAAAATGTATTAACGGGACCGGTAATTTAGGGAATGGGTGAAGTTTGATCGTTTTTACGATGCTGCGTGCTTCCGGTACAAATATCGTCGATTTATTTCAATTATTCCGCGGTGAACTACAAACATACGTCGCGGAAGTCGCGTGTCGTTAATTCGACGTAATTTTATTCGCATTTCAACGCACCATCGATCCTTGACCGTGTCCGATAAAAATGAAACGATGAATTTATGAAACTGTCGGGGTGGGTGAAAAATTGAATGGATTCGGGGGATTCGATTTTTTTTTTATCTGGAAATCCGAGCGCGTTCATCGGGACGGCACTTCCGAAGCCAATCAAAAAGCGAAACCATTGTCGATACAAGATGTATTCGCTCGATAGAAATTACTTTCCCAAGGATCCGATGTTCGTTTCCATGTGCGTGTACATACATATGTGTGTGTATTTTTTCAGTCACGATACAGTGAAAAGCTATTTTATTCGATAAATGAAGAAAAGATGTCGAGGGGTAAAAGAGGCTACTTTTGTTCCCTAAACGCAGTGAACATTATGTAAAATGATCCGTTAAGATTATCTTAGTTAACCAGCTCTCGAGAGGTTCGAAAGAAAGCGGCCGGGATAGGATCCTTTTATTTTGCGAATAAAGAACAGTCTTGTTTTATGAATACCGCGGCGGAGAAAAGTGCCGGCGGAATGAACCCGGCGTGAAAATCGCAACGGCTGCCGCGTCGGGTTTTTCTTTACGAGCAAACGCGAACGTCAAAGAAGCTAGCTTAAACGATCGTAAACACAATTAGTGTCTTGTAAAGAGCCTCTCATAACGTATACCCGTTTTCTCGTATTTACTGAAATTTAAGGCCCATAACGACACGCTTAATTCCTTTAATTAAAATTCTGACTGACCGTCGACACACACGACGCTCCGCCGGATGTCTTTGGACGAATAAAACGTTAACACGTACACGCATACACGTGCACGCGACGTTTATTCGTGGCCACCACCACGACGACGACTACGACGACTACAACGACGACGACGACGACGACGACGACGACGACGACGGGCTAGCCGGTCCCCGCGAACCGAAGGAAATTATTCCCTTTGAAAAGCAGACATTTCGTAATTTCTTATCCGCGCGTTCGCCCGGCAATAAAAATATCTCGCCGCGGACTCTCACACCGTTACTTTACACTTTCGAGAGAAACGTCGTCCGCCTCTCGAACGTACATAAATAACACCTCGTACACCGTTGCTGTAGGTAGAAATGATTAAATGTCGTTTCTATGATTCCGCCGTTGAAACGAAATAAAAATTTCAACGATAGAATTTCAAGCCAAGATGATTATCGGTATATTTTGAATATTCGATAAACACTACGTATATGTATATCGTCCCGTCGAATCCAACATACCATTTACGTAATACAAACATGGTAAACGTAACTTCAGATACGTTCGGTTCGCCGTGTACGGGATATCAGGATCACCGTGATACATAGATACACCGATGGATTACATATTTCTACAGTTAGAATTCATCTTTGGCCGACTTTCACGAATTACACCCGGCTTTATCTCCGAGCCGGCCGTAGGTCCGCACGAAAAACATTATTCTCGCCGCGATATCGTCTACAAAACGGAATGCTGTTCTACTCTCCGAACCGTACGATTTATTCCGAAACATTGTACCGGCAAGATATTCCGGACGGGAACATTCCGCGATAAGGATTTACTGGCGGTCGTTTTCTGGTATGCCGAAAGGACCTGGAAAAGGTGTACCCTATCGGCCGGACAAATTATTTCTACGCTCGACTAACTTTTCTTCGTCTTCACGAATAACCGAAAGTCGACCGGCTTCGTGGAATCCACGTAGACGGAAATTCATCGATTAATATTTCAGTCCGACTCTCATCGTCCTCGTCGTCGTCGTCGTCATCTTCGTCGACATTCCTGAAGTGTGACGAGTGATATAGGGATCCGTCGCGATGGGTCTTGGTAATAACACAAATTTTTCAACGTAAACGACGCCAGCGTGTGTAATTGATGTTTCCTGGCCGCGGGACTTTTGAATTCTCCTCGGTCTGGGAGATTATCTTTTTTTATCCACCACTCGAAAGATTTCTAGTTTCCATCGAATCGGATCGACATTATCGGATAAAAGAGTCGCGCGTTCGAGTAGCGATTTCGAACGTGAAAATATCTGCGGGGGCTAGGTAGCATGATCAAGATACGTCAGATCCGTTTCTACCCCAATAAAATTTTCATACCTCCCATAAAAATCTTCATCCTCCCCCCTTTCTCCCCCCTTTGCCTCGCGGTACGTACGATGCTTCGCGGGTATTTTCGAATCGCCGTAAAAATCCGAAAATAGTACGTTCACTGGGACGGTTAACACGGAGAGATACCGCGGCTATCGACAGGTTCAAGTGAAACCACGTGAGAGAAATCACAACGCGGTCCCGTCCGATTTCGAAAGTCGTTGCGCGCGCGCGCGCGCACACTCGCGACTCCGTACGGTGAAAAGTGAAATTATTTTTGGCTCCGGCGGGGGTGGCAGCGTGCTCTACGGGAGCTGTCCAACCATGAATCTTTTAGCACCGTACCTTTTCCCGGTAATTGCGTGGTGCCGTGGGTAGTTAGCGTCTTCTCGTGACGATGGCCGTTCTTCATTTAATTGGCTAGTTAGAACCCTGAGACACAGAGAGGAGCCTCTAAAAAAATAAAAAAAAGAAGAAAAGGGAAAAACGAAAGAAGACAGACAAAACGGAGGAGAAAGATCACGAGCGTTAGATACCAGCGTGGCGCAGGGCCCTCGGTTTACCGGTTTACGGGCCGTGGCACGTATTGACAGGAATATCGAGCGACGTCGGCGAGAAGTTTACGAGCCTGCCAGTTGAATTTTGTAATCCTTTCAGGATCGCTTTAAATCATGGTGTTACCAGCCCTGCCGCCGTTTTGCTTCGAACCCGGTGTTATTCGACGATTAATGTTACGACTCTGCGTTCCTTTCGTTTTCAAACCCCCCTCCCCTTCCCCCTTCCTCCCCCTCAACTTCTCCTCCCACCTCCTCTTGTCTCACTCGATGAAAGAACAGAACGTCGTTTCGCTGGATCAAGTTTATTACACCTGTTCGTTAGCCGCTTCGATGTTGATGCTGTGATGTGTTTCAAATTTTTTTTTCATTTTTTTCGGGGTTTTTGTTTTTTTCGGGGTGTACACGGTTGTTCGAGATTTCGTATATTACTTGGGCCACGGTATTGTCACGCGCAATATTTGCCCGGCCGGTGTTGCGTTGTGTACCGTAATTATGGCCGTCGTATGCTACCGGCAATTAACTCCACGGTAATCGAACATGATTGTTAATACACTGATAACACAATGCCAGACGGTCGCAAATGGCTTCGCAGTAAGCGCCCGGACAATGTCAACCATAGAGGCTCGCGGAAGCTGTGTGCCGCGTGCACACACGTGACAATGCGATTCGAACTTCGTTATGATTTTAATCGATGCCAGCTTGCCGGCGTGTCGCGCGGAAATTATCGGATTAAAATGTGAATGAAAATATCACGCGATACACGCCGGCGGATTTTGCACGCGTCGGCAGAGTGTTGCGGGGTCGTTCGAGTTGTTCGAGAGTCGACTCCTGGGTGTAACCACTGGGTGTACGTTGAATGACGTGGGGGTCACCGGTGACCGACGCAGAAATTCTTAATGATCACTAGAAAATCATAATTATAATAAATATCAATATTTATACCCTTTTCAATCCCACTCTTGTTATTAGAATGGTGTGAAAAAATTATTGTAATATAAAACAGTTATAAAATTAATTAAATTTATATGCAAAATATACACTCAAAGTACACACATTGGCATATTGCAAATCTATTGTGACACCATAGGCGATCCATGGAAAATTCACGTGGCATTGAACGTGTTAATGTATCGTTCATCCAGCAAACAGCAATCACCAGGGGTCAAAGGGGGGTTGTCGGTCGTGTCGCGCGGTGACTTTTCCTGCTGGACAAAATTGAACGATCTCTCAGGGACCACGGGGTTGAGTGGATACAACACGAGCGAAAGGGAATCGAGAAAAACGATCGAGGAGACCCTGTCATTACCGCGTTTCCACGAAGGGATCTCTGAACAGACGGACGAAATCTCTTTCCTCTCCTTATCTTTCCCCGTTCATCTCTCTCCTCTCCCCTCTCGGACGAATGTATCGGTCTCGTTCTCTCTTTGTGGGTCTCGGTGCCGCGTTAAAAAGAGGGCATCCTTGGCACTGGGCCTGTTTTCTCAGGAGGGAGCAATTTGAAAGGCAATTTGTGCGTTCGTAAGAACGATCGCGATTACCGGTAGAGCGGGACTAATGATGATGGCGGTGGTTCCTCTACCGACTCCGTTCCTCCTATTTCTTTCTCTGCCCGATCGTCGTTCACGGCCGTCGAACAGAAGACACGGAGGAAATTCCGTCCGGCAATCTATTCGTTTCTTTCGTTTATCTCTAACCCCGAGCCACGCGGGGGGTCCCTCTCCTCGATGTCCGTCACGGTTCATCGAAATTCGGCACGGCAACGTTGCGGGAAGTCCGAGACACTTGATTTGAAGTGCAATTGCCTCGGAGATAAAACAACGTGTCTCGGTTAACGTTTTCGTTTTTTCACGAAATTCAACGTGGAGACCGAACGCGGTGATCTAACGAATATTCATAGACCATTTCGAAATAGGATCTCGCGTGATTTGCGACGATATGTTAGGTAACAATAGTCGCGGAGAACGCGAGGGTGATTACGTGGTAAGGTTTATTGAATTACATTTCTCCGGTTGTCAGATGAACTTTTCGTCTCGCGTTTTACCGAGAGTTTCCGGGTTTCAATTATTTAACGCGAAGTTACAGCCGGTTGTTAGATTGACTTATGAACATACCTGTTCCAGCGAAACGGCACGTTATATCCGCCCAGAAGCGATGAAATACACCGCCGTGGAAAAACTGGTTCGATCGGTCTGAAACAAGTTATAATACGCGCGTACAGCATCGCGGAGGGTAGAAACGCGGTATTTATGCACTTACCGGACCGTTGTAAATATCCCTTAATTTTCGCCGAACGATTACGCGAAGTGCTAATCATATTTCAGCCGGGGAAAATACCGGTATCCATCGTTGATCATGCTTTAACGTCCGTGTAGATGGTTTAAATGGCGTTGCTTAGAGCACGTTTAAATTTAGTTTACAATGTCGAGTCGATCGAGTTAATTAAAACGACGGGGTGGGGGAGAGGGGGGGGGAGGAGAAACGAATTTTTTCACGTTGGATACCGCGTATCGGAAAAGTCAGGGTCCAATTTATATCGCGAAATTTGACGCGGGATTTCACGGAGATTAGAACACGCCGGTTTTATTCGGAATTTTGAAAATACCTTCAATTTTCGATATTCACATTCGACTCGCTATGTTCGCGAAATTTCACGGATATCCATGCGATCGATCGTTAAAAATCAATGTACATACGCTCGTTCCGTTGCCCGTTCGAAATGTATCGAAATTATCGTACGATGTCACCATTCCGTAATTGAAATACAACTGCTTACTATCGAGTCGCGGAACGTCACTGAAGAAACCGTGCTTTACGCCCCGATAACGGTATCGTTAATGTGCCAATATATAATTATGAGGCAAACAATACGTCGTAAAGGTAAATTTCCCGAACGAAAACGCATGAATAATAAGCAGAAGGGTACACGCAATTATCATATAATGACCACGAATCCTTTGCGAACGAGCGCAGAACAAATTTCATTCTCTCCCCTCGAAACAGCTCGGGGAAATAATTTTACGCACTTTTATCGGGTCCACGGT
Organism: Mimumesa dahlbomi; assembly: GCA_917499265.3. NCBI lineage: Eukaryota > Metazoa > Arthropoda > Insecta > Hymenoptera > Crabronidae > Mimumesa > Mimumesa dahlbomi. Next base: position 1,285,399 of record OU824113.1, on the reverse strand, counting down.
TTAACGCGCGGAAAACATACCGTCGCTATTTTCACGTTTAACGCCCCCCGAGCAATGGCGAAACGTTTCCATCGGCTGTTTTCGAAGTAACTTCTTCATTCGGCGAACACAAAAGATACGAAGGTTCCTCGCGCAATTTTTCCCCGTACACAACATTTTTCTTGTCCGTCTAGCCTGTTATTCATCCTTACGAGAGAATAACTTCCTCGAAAAGAATATAAATTACACCGCGGCCGGCGATAACTCACGAAATATCGCTTCGGGTAACGCGCGATTATTATCACTTACGATAACAACGCGCGAAACTATCCTCGAATTTCCCCGGGATTTCCCGCGGAAAAGGAAAACGTCCCATTTATTTAACTTTCCCCGTGTACCAATTATCCCGGCCCGGGGTCGGAACATTCGCCTCCTCCTCTTTCAACCCCCTCCCACTCCCTCCGTACGAAGTGCTGAAATCGGACATCGGGGTGGAAATTAACCGTAACAGGAAGTAATCTCGTCCGGGAAAAGAAACCCGATGCATCGAATTCCTTTTACTCGCCGTAGTGCAAACCAGTGACAGTCAGCCCTTGCGGTAGTGGTACACGGAATAGAGAGAAAAAAAACACACGTACACACACACATAGACAGATAACCCCGACGCGACCCACTTTCCATCCGTCGTGTGTCCCCGTCCGTTTTTCAATTTTCGATTTACCCCCGATCGTCGATAAAGTAATACCCGGCCATTCATCGCGAGTCGCATCGTGACTGCCGGCAGAAAAAGGGGTTGCCGGAGGAGGTGGTGAGGGGGTGGGAGGGGGTGGAGGAGGAGGACGGCTGGGCCTTCCATTACGCATCGATCTCTCGACCACCTACCCAATTTTTTCGTTCCTCCATACATACGTATATCCGACATACGGATCGGCGCACGAACAAAGCGCGCCGATTGGACCGATTACTGGCGGACGAGTAAAAAAAAAGAAGGGAACAAAAAAATAGTTTTTTGGGAACGAAAAAGGGGGATGGAAGACGAAAGGTACTCCTTTGTCTCCGCTTTTTTCCCCCCGCTTGCAAATAACGCCGCGGGAAACAGGTACGATCGAACCGGATGGAAATTGCATTTTTACATCGAACGCGATGATTCGCAAGATTTTCTCGGTGATTTTTTTTTTCTTTGTAGTCGATTGTTTAGAATACTCGGATGATACGAGTGCACGGGTTATCGTTGCTTGTGGTTTTTATTATCGTTTAATAAAATTCTAAAGAACTGACGTATCGGGACCATGAAAATGTGTTTAAACGTTTCGCTAGATTTCTAGCACAATCCCAGGCGGGCTTTTCCGCATTTTTTTTCCATTTCATCCACAACCTTGCTTTTGTTTTAATACTTTAGCCCAGATTTGCAGCGTGCATCGACGTATCGATGCGTTTCGCTCGCGATCGCTTCGTTTCTCCACTCTCGGATTCGTTTTATTTTTTCTCGTTCTCCTGCCCGTGTCTGCGTGTGCTCACTCCCGCCTGTTAACACACACACACACACACACGCACACACACGTACGGGAACGTAAGGACAAACCGCTTAGGTATGCACGGGAATAAAAGTTGTCACGGTTGCGAGAAGTAAAAATCGCTGACAGTGTATGCGTCGAGCTGTAAGGAGGAAACAAGCTTTTCTTTACCCGGAGGAAAAAGAAGGAACAAGGTGGATTCGATGTGACGTAAAGACGGGAAACACTTGCGGCGAAACGGCGAATATATGGAACGTGAGGAAATGAGGAAAAGTATTAACGTTTAGGTAGAGGACGCGTAATATCAAGGAGAAAATGACTATAATATCGGTGTGCCTTCTGGAAAATTTTCTTCTTTGGCCGGAAAGTGGAAAATGTGCGCCTATATATACACCACGTTTACGTATGTCGTTCGGCGTGTACATGTATGTGTATATATATATGTATATATGGGCAGAGTAAAGGCAGGAATACCCCATCGGCAGGAATGCACGTGTTATGGATGTAAACGGTGAGTGTGGCGCTGAATTTAAAATTAGGGAATAACTTGCACTCCCCGAACTAAACCGGATCGAAGTCCTTTTTTGCCGTTCGACACTTTCCCGCTTCACACATCCGGGTCGTTACTTATTTTTCGCACGATTAACCGTCGATTTTTCGGTCGCCGTTCGTTACAATTCGTCACGCGAGACACGTCTTTTAATTTCCCGGAAATTGAAGTCGGTTCGACTCGTTTCCCATTTTTTTTTCTTCTTGGTTTTTTTCGTCGAGGTCAACCGTGACCCTATTAGAACACTTTTCAACGTACTTTCGACGTACGAGGTACGGCTGTGATTAATAATATTACTTTTTACCCTGGGAATAATGCGCGATGAAAAAGTCCCGTTAGCGCGAAGCGAAGGAAAAAGAATTCATTACCGGTGCGTCGGTGAAATGTTCCATAAGAATTATATGTCACCTGGCACGTCATCAAAGAGACGATTCGTTATAGTCAAACGCAGCGCGATCGGTTGGCTTGATGACAGTAAAACGTAATTGGAGTGTAAAACTCATTATGTCACGCGACGAAGAATAATTAGTCCCTTCATAATTTACAAGTGGCGTATGTTATGCCCGTAATGGGCTCGGTTACCCGTGTTATAATCGTTTCGAACCGAAACCGAGCGTCGCGTTAATAGGAAAGTAGAATCTATGTTATCACTCTGTTGAAAACAGAGGGAAAAAGGTTGCTTTGAAAAGAATCTTCTTTCTACGGAAAGATAACCGGATCGATGCATGAAAATTTCTGATCGTAAAAATAGTAGTTACTTTTAATGGCAAGGTTTCCTTGTTTTTTTTACCGTCGGCATGAAAAGATTCCATTTCAATTGAAATCGGTTCTCTTTTTATCAAGATTCGATTGTTCCCTTTCGCGAAGAATTTTCTAGAAGAATTGCGTTACTTGCGTTATAATCAAAGAGCCCGTTCATTACAATCGGACGCTCCGCGATCGACGAGTTCACCAATAAAATGTAATTGGAGTGTAAAGCTCATTGTGTCCGATAACAAAGAATAATTAGCACTAACAACGTGAAAAGGATTGCCGGTGCGAGTGTCATTTAATTAGCTCTTTCGTCATTCGTCGGGAAAGTCTCGTAATGGCCGCGAGTATAAAAGAATTTTCAATGTAATTACCCGACGCATTTCGAGAAATGTATTTCACAAAATTCCGCGGAACGTTTTCCGGATTAGATTCCAACCTTGAGTAATTCCTCGGAAATGCGACTGTAATCGTAGAATAGGTTTTCCGGGGCACAATTCGAGGCAGCTAGTTGTCAGCCATATTTCTTCGGAAACACAAAAAGATTCCAGCGAAGAATGGATACTGACTTTCGATCGTTTCGGTACCAAGGGGCGATTTTCTATGGAAGTCGTTTGCGGTGTCTTATCAGAACTGCACGATAAAATAAAAAACAAAAAAGAAACAAGAAAAACGGCGATCCCTTTTTATTTCGGAGATCGGAAAAATTTATTTCCACCGACGGATGTTTCGAGAGAAATAAATATATATAATTGTTCGAAGGGCTCGGCGATTTTTCACGGGAAATGGAAAAAAACAATTCCGCGGAAGAATGAATAGTTTGGAAGCGAGCATTCGTTTCATTCGAAAAGGCAATATTCTATGGCGTGTTATCTGATCGTTCGTACGGCACGTTACAACTGAACACACCCGTGGATCATCCGATACAATGAATCCTAATTGGAATCAGTGTTATTTTATTTCCAGCGTTATTGTTTAAGAATCAAATAATAACCGTTTCTCTCTCTCCCTCTCTCTCCCTCGTATTTCGCAGTATTAACGTCAGCCAAAAAAGTGAATCGACGAAGGATTATCGAGCCGGATAAAGTAACGAACAAACGTTTGATTTCTCGTAAAAAGAAACAAAAAAAACGACAAAAACGAAAATATTTATTCTCATCTCCAATCGAACCCAAACGAGCGCTCTTAACATCAAATAATGCATCGTATTGATAATTCATTTAATCCCTACTTTCATTACCCATTATTTACATTACTCTTTATCGCTGTCCTTCATTTACCGTTTATCAATCAGACTAAATAATCCATTTCACCGTTCAATTTAATAAGCGTATTTCCCCATCGGATTCCCGATTGAACCCGACGCATTCCCCGGTAATATTGATCATTTCTCCAACACCAAATAACAAAAATAAACACGTTCGGATCCCGCGCGCGCCAATATTTCTCTCCTTGCAAACGTTATAATCCGTTTAAAAACAGAAACGAAGGAAAAAAAAAATCATACAAAAATACCACCGTCCCCGACCCAGATTCATTTTTCCGTCCAAGTTTCTCGCGAACTGGTGGTGGATCGTGGCTCCGGGGTCTCGGCAAATGAACCTCACGGGGGTTTCGATCGGCGGCCATATTTTTCCCGCGGCACAAAAAGAATTCCATTCGGTTCGAATAGGTCAGCACGGCCTACATGCTCGACCCGATGCCCGGAACCGTAGATCTCCGGTGTCTCGATCGTTTTATTCGGCCGTGCAAACGGAGGAAGAAGAGGACGAGGAGGAGGAGGAGGAGAAGGAGGAGGAGATGGTGGTGGTGGTCGTCGAACCATCGTCCAGAACAATGGTCCATTTCAGCGGGTACAAGGCACACGTCGCCCTCGTTCCTCCGCGGTGTGTGTTTCGTTGTCTCGTGCTTGCACAGAGAGCCGTCCGGGAACCGTGCCGAGCTTTCGCAAATTGTGTTTGCGTGGGCACGCTTCGGCGATATCGATCGAGGTCACCGGCAAGAAAGAGATCACGAGATCTGGCCGGCCGCAGGGCCGTACGGACCCTACGAAGCTTGGGAAAACGCAACAGATAGCGGGCGAAATTTCGCCTTGGCTCGCGAAATCGCGTTCCCGAAACGACGGGAGAATTTATCCCTCCCCCCAACCCCCTCCCGGTTAACCCCTTTCCCGTTGAAGGCTTGATCTAGATCGAAATGAATTTAGTAATAACGTGGAAGAAAAGTCTCTTCTCCGTGGACGAATGGGGTTCGGCTTTGAATCCGATGGGTGGATATTATGGAATATATTAGCCGGTAAATGAAATTCTATTCAGTGAATTCAACGTCCGGTTTAAGATAGAACAGGGATACAAAGCGAGGTGGATCCGAGATCTCGGCGAGTGTTGTTCGTTTTACGGAGTTCGTGATGGTTACGGCTTATTTCCATCGTGGATCCTTTTCACGGTGGATTTTTCGATGGTCAAGATTACGGGGGCCCTCCCCCTGGCATTCATTTCGGTTACGAAAGCAATTAAGATGCGCGTGGAAAATAATCTCTCGCGCCGTTTCACGGTTTCTTCTTTCTATCTATCTTTCTTTCTTCTATTTCTTTTTCTTATTTCTTCATCTCCGTGGCCGACAATATTGTTAGCGCCGGCCATGCCAGGCGAACGCGAGGAATCCTCGATGTAGGTCAGGGCTTCAAAAAGTTTCTAAATATGAATACGAATGGATGAAGTAGGAAAGCTGTAAAGATGCAAAGGTAGCAAAAGCGTTGAAGATGAAAGCAGTTCGTTAGGGCAAACAAGTGATAAGCGGGTCAACAGGATATGATGAGCTTCATAAATGTGGAAAACGAGAAACGCGAACAGAAAACGTTGTTGTCTTAACGTTCGGCTTGTCACGTGGTACGGACGTTACACGTAAAAATATCCCCCTTAGTTTTCTTCTTCATTTTCCTTTTCCTTTCTTTTTTCCATTCTCGCAAACGACGAAAGGAAATCCGTCCCGCTGGTTTTCACCTTCCTCCTTTTACTTTTACCTCTACTATCGCGGTGATTCGTTTTTAATAAATCGTTAATCGCGAGACCGAGAAAGGTAGGCCGGAGTCGAAACTATAAATAATCGATCGCAATTACGATAATTCATCATCGATACAAGCCGGGGCCAACAATGGCGATTATAACGTCGACATTGTGCACGGCATTTAGACGATAAAATGGGTTGCATCGGACGCGACGCAGCCGAGTCGGTTAACCAACGACAGGTCGACGATCCTGCAGTTGGCAGGAAATAATTAAAAATAAATTGTAGGATGGAGGACGGCGGATAATCAGCGTAAAGCGTTTCGCCTTACCAATTACACGTCGGATAACGATTTTGCCCCGTAACGATATTACTTCGTAACGTCGTTACATCGGCATAACGCGACATAAAAGTGGCTCTACCCGAACAAATCCACCCCCCCCTCCTCCCCCTTCTTCGTTTCGTATCTCTCTCCCTTCCTCGCCTTGATTTTATTTTCTTTTCTTTTATTATCCTCGGACTCTTCATTACGAAAGATTGAAAAGGCACCGGGCCGAACGCTTCACCGGCCACCAATGCACCGTACATTCTGATCGGGCAACGCAAATTGGGCTACCCTCGAAAGCCCGACGATACCGCCGAGGGTTTTCATAATTGCACGGAAACGACTTCCCATCGTGTTGCCGAAGAATCGGGGTCTCGACTTCCTTGTAATCGATCCTGAGAATATGTCAGCTAATCGAAAAGAAACGATGGAAAATTCATTATTTCATGTCACTCGGGAAACTTTCACTTATTAATTTACCTGGTGGATTAGAACGGTGGATCACGGTCGAGCGAAACGGAAGTTGGACGATTCGCAAAAGTCGTTCGATCGTTCCGTAGAGAACGTTAGAGGTCGAGTAGATTTTTATCAGCGATTCGACGGTAATAGAAAGACAATCAAATCGCTAGAACCGGATCACGACTTGAACTTAGAGGCGTATCCCTATTCGTGCTCGTTCTCAGTCCATCCCGCGGTCTTTTTTTCACGAAGGCCAAGCGATAAAACAATGGCGTTTCCTCGGTGCCAGGGAGTCACTTAGCCCCGACGTGCATTGGCTCGAACCAATCTCGGATAATTAATAGCCCGGTCTCTATCGATCAGAACCGACGCCGTACCACGGGATCCCAAGTTGAACGAGTACAATACCACGGTAATTGCTTTATACTTATAAGTTGCGAGCCCGTTTGCCCGGCCTCCGTTAATGTGCTGCCCCGTGGAGCATATTGTGCTCTCTTAACCACCGTCGATAGGTGTGCGCTGGTACTACAAGGTGTCTGAGAAGTGTCAATTTTTCACAGGAATTAATATTCCATTTGTAAATCGGTGAAAACTTCAGCGAGTATCGATGTTTCGTAGTTGTGCTTATAGTCTATGTATCACTTAACGCAAGGATCATAGATGAAAAGTTTGAATGTATGTACGTAGATATAGATTACGTCGGTTCTATCGACGATACACGTTTACAGTGAGCGTTAAACCATTCGACGGGGTCGTTCGAGAAAAGAATTACCATATCTGTTAGCGACGCTTGAAAATTACAGTCCCGGATTTCAAGTACCAGTAAATAATAATAATACGAGGGGGCGGGGGGGAAGATGAAATCGCGTCGGATATTACGGGCACACCGGATATTCAGATATCCGATAAGCACGCGTTCGGAAAGCATACACCCAACCAACAGGGTATTGGATGTTTCAAACCACCGGCACTGTCATTAATTACACGTTAAAGCTTGACGTATCAAGCTTTACCCATGGATCTTACAAGGGAAATTTAATACGGATCTTTACGAGCTTTCTTGCCGTCCCGCTATCACGGAAAGGTTGCCCCGGAACACCCTGTATATATTTATAGGTACGCCCATTCCAATGGCTCCCACGCGACCATAGAAAAAGCTCGTTACCGTGACTTTCTAGCGTGGTCCTCCTTTCTACCAGAGGTGTCTTCTCTTTTTCCATCCGTCTCCCTCTCTCTCCCTCTCTCTTTCTCTCTTCCCTCTCCCGTTTCTCTCGCTCGATCTCCCCTTCTCGTTCAATTACACGGCTAAAGTAATGATTGATATGCGGCTTATCGCGGCCGTGCAAGAGCCAAGATCCATTTCATGCCTCTTGGTACTCGAACGTCGGCACCGAACTGCTATACTACATCGAGATGGATGCCACACCGACACGTGTACACCATGAAATAATGATGATAGCCCGGTGCGTTGTATATACGCGTTAGCGATACCGGATTTATGGGGTTGACTCGCTGTTTTACCGCCCGAGCAAAACCACGGGCGCGCGGCGTTCCACGCGCAATTTATGTCTATATAACTGTAATATACTTTTTCGTCCTTGCGAATAATACCTCGACCGCAGATTATTTCTTTCGCAAAACCGTGTTACGACCCCCCCCCCTCCGAGTAACACCTTGAAATAGTAATAATCGCCGTCGACGGAGAACAGGCCAGACGGAACACCGACGCAGGTGAACTTTACGTGTGTGTGTTGCGAAGGTTGTACAGGTAGTTCCAAAGATATACTTGTCACCGATGAAAAAAAATTCGTACGAATTTTATTATTTGGAAAATAGAAACCTTAAAAAACCACACACACACACACACACATAGAGAGTATTGAAAATCCAGGGTCGGTTCCATCAGCCACGTGGACTCCGGTAAAGCTGTCGGCTAGGTATTTCAGTGGAACGTTTCTCGCATATCGAGTGGAGGACACCTGGCAGATGGCTTATCGAAGTCCGTGCGGCGGCGCAATCTATTTAAACGAAATACTTGCGGCCGCCGTAACACGAGGAACCGCTCGTAAAATCGACTGTCGTACGACGTACGACACGACCCGGCATGCCATCTCCCATAAAGGCCGATTACTTATGTATCCTTCTTTGCCTGCGCCGAATCGTCTACCTACGAATTTCTCCCGGTAAAATGACCCACGAAAGAGAGAAAACTAAACGCGATTTGCGAAATACGGTATACGTACAAGTATATAGAGAAGAAGAAGATGAAGAAGGTGGTGGAGGAGAACGACAGGGAGAAATAAGGGCCACCGAAAAGTACCGGGTAATGTTTGGTCGGCCGGTTTTATTGCGCTTTTCTCTATTTACCAACGACGAAAGACGGCCATTGAGAGGCCTCCTCTACCCGCGTTTACTTATGTCTGTCCCGTGACAATTGTGCGCTAGATGAAAGATGAAATAGAGAAAGATGAGAGTCCTATAGAAAATAATATATAGAAGTACATATAGAGGAAAAGTATAATAGTATAGAATAGAATTTAAAGATGAAAACGACAGAAGACGGAAGCGATTTATCAGCAAAGAGAGGATGCTCCAGAATCCAGCAGCAAGGAAGGATGCCGCAATTACCGTAGCTGGTCAGCCGACGGTAGCTATGCAAGCAGATTGCGTTACCGTAATTGATTAGGCAACGGTAATTGCCGGTAATTAGAGCATCGGTAGTAACACACCGCGCGTTGCATCTACATCTCCGACGGACCCCGATTCCGAGGGCACTACTCGGTCCTGGAAGTCCAACCGAAGAGTACATAATTAACTCTGATTACTCGATTCCGTCCATTGTTATCCCGTTCCGAAGCGAAATTGCGATTTACCCCATCGTCGGCTCGAGGGGGGGGGGGGGGCGGAGGTTCGGATCGGGTTAAACAAATATATCGTTCACGGTCCGGAAAAACGCTTGCAACGTTTTAACCCCCCACCCTCGTCCACCACTTTCAATCGTATTGCGAAACGTTTTACTTTTTTAAAAAGTGTACGTGTACAACCATCGAATTGTGTGTACTATTAGCGAAAGGCACGGCGGCTTGAATATACAAGCGCGAAGCGAGCGCCCATTGTTACTTAAATATTAGTCCTGTTCGCGAATAATCTCGCGCGGCATGCATATTTATGTGTTTGACGGTCGAAAACTCGAAAGCAAATATCGGAAAATGGAACGATCGAGCTGCCTGATTTATCCTATCTTAATAAATACGAGCTGATCGTCGCGGGGTAAAACAACCGTTGCAATTTCTCCCCACTTCGAGCGAGGAGAACGTGTTCGATAATTTGCCGCGGTATCATTTCGAAATTTCTCGTTATACGTTTCTTTTTTTTTTGTTTCGTTATTACCCGTTGCCTTTTTAATACGCTCCGCAAACCTGGTTTCGAGCGGTTTTAACGATTAAGAGGAGAAGAGAGAGAGATATGAGAGTTCTCCTTTTAGTGGAAAATATATATTTCGCGGGAAGACACGGTGTCTCTTACGGTACACTGAATTATACGAAATCTTTCTGGCAGATCGTGTGAATTATACGGAAACTTTATGGCGCGATGCACAAGCGCTAAACGGTCGAGTGTGCGACACGCGAATTTTCTACGTTTTGACTATCATTTCTACGCTCCAGCTGAATCCACGCACCCAGACGATGAATCTCTATCTCCCTCTCTCTCTCTCTCGCTCGCTCTCCTGGTCCCGTGGAAACTCCGCCCGTAGAAATTTTCACCGAGCGAACCGCCCGCCCCGTACAGTTTGAAAAGACAACCGTTCGACTTTGCTTTGCGAAATGAAAACGGGATTCAAAGCGATCCGAGCGGAAATTCCGTGGAACGGCAAACGGGTAGTATCTCGAATCGAGAAATCGGGGCCACTCGAACAAACGATCTCTGGACAAGCGGACGGAAATACCACGCGCAACCACCGTACTCAGCCACAAGACTCTTTGTATACCCGGGTAAAATACATTTGTCTGTATTAAAGAAAATTCTCGTCTCGTTCGAGTCTATTAATTAAAAGCTACGAATAATAATTCAATTGTATTTACTTTGTTTGAAAATTTCACCTGAAAAACATCGTCGCGATGAATATTGGGATCGATTTCTCCGGTCCTGTACAAAGACACCCGCGTAGACCGGAATATAGTACACGTACACACGTACACACATACCTGCACACGTGTACCGATACGTGTCCGCGTTCGCACGTCAAAGGAAGTGTGAGGCATGCACGCAATAGCCGTGTCTCGATAATATCGAACGTGGCCGCCGCTTATCGATAACGGCTGTCTACTCCATTGCGCCACGTAAACGCACGTAGATCGGCTTTGCCCGATCGTTACCCAATAATCTGAACAAAGTAGGTATCGTGCCGGGATCAGGATGGGGATTCCCGCGTCGTGGAAGTGTATTAAAGTGCACTTCGTAACGACTCGAGCACTGTCTACCTGGAGTCAATTGACTGTTGCCGTCAGAAATTTCACGATGCACAATGGAAGTCTAATGCAATTTCGAGCGAAACGCCAAAGGATGTGTACCACGTAAACTTCGGGCAAAATTGTGTCGACACACACACACACACACATATATATACATATACGTATTTACAATATACATATAGATATATATATATATATTATAACAACAATAGTGTATTTAACCTGTTTACGAGGGAACTCGACGATCTATCTTGCTATTGCTTTGACGATCGTAGCATCAAGTTATAGACGTAACTTCGTCAACTACCGTAGGTTTCCTTGCGAAACAAGGGCGTGTGGATATTACGTGTCGGCTATATGTAGTTCGATATTCGATTCTGATCGTTTGTCAAGTAAACTCGACGTTTTATTTTCACGTCGGTTCATCGGGTCGCTTCCTAATTTCCTACCTACGTCGGTCTTCGATAATCCCGGGCCACGGGGTACGGCGGGGAAACATTTAAACGTCACCGTTAATCACGTAGTCGCGACCGGAGAATAATCCGCAGCCACGTCCGTTTCGAAGTTAATACAATTTTATCGACGTCCGGGACAATGAACATCGTGGCCGCGGCCAAGTATATAACGCACGTCGCGATAAATTTTAATTAGCGCGGCGCGTAGGGGAACCGAAGAAGAGGAAGTACACGGGGAAAAACGAGAGAGAAAAAGAAAGAGAGAGAAAGAGAGAGAAAGAGAGAGAAAAAAAGAAAGGGGCTCGGAGGGAGAAAAAGATCGGAAAACGCGGAATCCGCAGAGCGTAATTGGAAAGACGCAACTGCATCGGGCTCTCCCGAGGGTGCTTCGAGAATAGGAGAGAAACACAAATAGAGAGGGACGGATTAGGTACTAACATGTAAACCTCCCGACGAACGTGTAACCAGAGAACAGAGTATACAAGCCTGCTCCTCCTCCACCTCAACCTCTTCCTCCTCCTCCTCCTCCTCCTCGTCTTCCCCCGCATACCTTTGTTTGCGTTCGATTTTAAGTCCGCGCTGCTCGTAGCTCGACAAGCAAGTCCTGCGAAATTCCCATCCGTTCGAGTTCACTTCCCTCTAATTATTGTTGATTCGTGTCCTCGTCGATAATAGGCTTACGCGTAGGTCTGATTGTCCCGCGTTTCCGCCGCGACGTCATCGTCGTGTCGACATTATCGGTCCGGTGAGTTCGACTCTCTTTCTCTCTCTCTTTGTCTATCTCTCTGTTTTTCTCTGGGGACCGGAAATGGTATGCAAAAAAAATACATGGCACGCTCCTGGCACGGATAGAGGAACAAACGTGGATTCGCGGGGAGAAGATCGAGGAGATTTGAATTTTGAAATCGGATATACATATACGTACACACACATGGGAGAGAACTCGATTCGCGGGTATCCGGGGCGAAAACTTTCCGATCGAGCGACTAAACACACGCGCGTCGACCGTGAAACAACCGGTGAAATTAATTATCAACAGTTCGGGAAACACGATCCGTTTTGTAACAGTTTCACCGGATGTTTAGAATCGCGCGGTCGCCGCGAACGGTGGGCGATTTCGACGGGTCTCGTCGCCGAGATCGCTGACCGTACCCGGCTTATCGCCGAGAAATTAACACCTTGAATGACCGGGGGGTCACCGGTGACCGACGCCCCAATTTCTAGGGATCAATAGAAAATCGTTATTATAATAAATGTAAATATTTATACGTTCTTTGATACCACCGTCGTTATTACAATGGTGCGAAGAAATTTAAAGTTTTAAAAATAAAACTTTTAAAAATGTTTTTATTTAGACATCAAATATATACTCAAAGTATAGATCTATACAGTATCTTTACTGCATTTTTACAAATCAATGGTTATGTTATAAACAAATCATAGAAAACTCGCGTGGTATTCACCGTATATGTCCTAATCGAATATTTTTCTTTGTTTCAGGTAAGTAGCACCGCTCAATCTCCACGTGGTACTAGTTTCCCAGCATCCGGTACGTTAACTACACCTTTCATCGTTCGATCGTCGATGACGCGCGCGGATGAAAATTCCCGCGAGTCCCGACGTTGTATCATTAACCAAGTTCGCGATACAAAAGCCGGCACGGACGGTGGAGAACCCGCGATGCTTTTAAAAGCCTCGGGTAAGATCAACGACCATGCCGAGACGGTCCGCAGACGGATTCGCTTACGAAAATATGAGAACAAAAGGAAAAAGCAATGGAACGTCGGGGACGTGTCTCGTTGCGGGTGGAAAGTTAAGTGCGTTTCGCAAAACAGCAGAGATTCCTTTGAAGCCTCGTTCCGCGAGGATAAGAAAGGGTTCACTGTCCGCTTGTTTCTCCCTTCTACCTCTCTCTTTCTCTCTCTCTTTCTCTCTCTTACCTTCTTCCACCCACACGTTCTCGTATCCACCTCTTTTTCCCTCTAATCCTCTCTTGTACGTTTTCGCGCGGGGTGACATCCAGATCCCGAGCTCAGCCTTTAAACTCGAAGCTGCTTTCACCCCGGCCAGAGGTCCCGTCGACTCGGATCAAGCTTTTCGCTCCTTGTCTTCTCTACTTTTCTTCATGCACAGGGCCCATAACTTCGCTGCGGAGATTTCACGGCAAACTGGCTGGCTGGGTGTGCGTCTGGATTTTTTGCCTTTGCGATCGGGAAACGGGGATTTCGATGGGAACGCGAAGTTATTGTAAAATATAGTCGTTTCATCGCGGTGAGAGAGAAAGGATAAAAGAGGAAGAAGAAGAAGAAGAAGAAGATGATGAAGAAGGGCGGAGAGAGGGTACTTTAACGTCACGGGGAACGCGGAGGCGGTTATTTCACTTGTCACCGAGCACAAAGATGGCATTCGAAAAAAATGCACTCGCACAGAGCGGTGCCGGCTAATCGCCGCTGAAAGGACCTCATACTCCCGCATATAGTTGTCTGTAAATAGCTCTTCACAGCAGGCGGTAATAAGCGCTTATCTTTAACGCGATAGTAAAGAGCCGCCGTTAACGCCGCGGACAATCGCGTATAAGGCTCGTGAGAACGGAAGAAGTCACTCGAGGCGATTCACCATGCTCGAAAGGGTAAACTTTTAAATACCTACGCCGGTTAAGTTTTCTTCCATGCCTCGAGTGTGTTTCGCATAATTTCCTGTAGGTAATCATCTTTCCCTTTTTTACCCAAGGTTTAACGAGACTCGTGTATTAGCGGCAATACAATTTCGATCGTTACTTTTTAATAGCTGTATCTTAATGGAAACAAGATTTCCGAGGACGAAGGAATAAATAAATAGCACGAGTGTCCGAGACGTTGGAGAAAATCGGAAGAAAGTCGGAAAAAGGGCAGAAGTCCTCACGGATTCGGGGCGGTTGGCCCCAATTTGCTCGTACCAGAGAGGATCGTGATTCTTCGTGGCCACCGGCTTTATCGACCGTGAAGCTCTCTCGCGAAAAAGTGGATTCGGAGGGAAAGAAAGGTAAAGGACCGTGTGTGCCGGACAGAAAGTAGGGACGCGGAGGTACGCAGCCCAGGGAGATTAAAGGGCTTTGGCGAATTTCAATCGTCGAGCTCGAAGAATTCCCTGTGACTGCGATCCGCGGGAAAGACGCCCGGAATTCGATTAGAAACTGCAGGTTAACCCTTCCGCGACACCCTGTCAAATGTACGAACGTACACCCTTTCGCAAAAATAATATTACGTAATCTAATCGCAAACTTTACGAAGAATCTCGTTAAAAAAGTAGTTGAAAGGTTCCAGACACGCTAGAAGAAAATTGTTTCGCGTTCTCACCCTCGAAAGGGAATTCGATTAGAAATTGCTACGTAACCCTTCCGCGACGTTCTGTCAAAGTCTAACGTTCCAAAACACCCCGTGCACCCTTTCCCAAAAATAATATTACGTAATCTCGCGAACTTTCCAAAGGAATCTCGTAGACAAAAAAAGTACCCTCAAAGTTCCAGATAATCTAGAAGCAAAATTGTTTCGTGTTTTCACCCCTGAAACACGGGGAACGCGAAGCTATCCCGAAGTTGTCCAGCTTTTTAACGTCTCCCTGATCCGTTGCTGAAGAAGGCAAGTAAGAAGAGCCATCCGGGAAGGGGAACGACCGAATACATTAGGAGAAGATCCTATCGGGGAGTACAGCACGTTACCTGTGTTCGCCTCGGACCAAATTGGAGGCTGGTTCTTCGTGGTCTCCTTGGAATACATTCTGATCCCTCCAGACCCTTCGCGAAGGGACGGTTCGCGGAGTGACAAATGGTTCGGCCGTGGAAACGCCACGGCCGTTATTTCGTGTTTCTCTTCTCCTCTCCCTCTCCGTCTCTCTCTTTCTCTTTCTCTCCAACTCTGCCGTTCGTTCGCTTCGTTCCTCTCGTCTCCTCTCTTTTTCCTGCGGACGTCACCGACCGAACCACTACGTCTGCAGACGATTCACGGCAAGACGTTTCGTACCTCGGCACGAACTCCGCTTAGGCCGCTGTTACCCTCGCGGAATTCGACTACTTGCAATTTTTCACCTCGAAGGTATTCCACGTGAAAATATCCGGGGAATTTCTTAGACACGAAGATTTTTGAAAGATGAAACGTTAGGAGGAGGGAAAATTTGAATTTTGCAGTAGTTAAAGGTACGTGAAACCGAGATAACAGCGGCTTTATACTTATCGTCGAAGTATCGGTTCAGCGTCGCTGGAAATTAACGAAGCGCAGTTTGCAGGCTGTGTAGACGACAAACGGGTATTTGTTCCCGGTGAACTCTTTTTCTTCATCGCGGGCATCTCCGAATCCGAGAACCTTCGAGACTCACTTGTCTGGATTTGATTCGCTTAACAATGTCGTAGGATTGAATTTTTTAAAAACCTCGTCGATATGAGCGTACCGTGAAATTCGCCTAATTAACCGGCCACGCGTTAGTTGTTCGTTATTCGTTTGCGCAGCCTAATCGCGATAGATGCAAATACGTTTAACCAGACACTTTCGAGCATCGCTAATGGAACACAAACATCGGCGTGATAGCCGCGCGGTGTCGCCAAATATTGTTGCTCCCAGATGAGTAAAATCATACAGAATTTATCCGTGTGACACGGATTAAAAAAATCACAGCTCCCAAAAGATTACATCGAGCACCGCGAAGAGATCGAATCGTTGAAATCGATCACCGTTAATGGAATTGATATAGATTAATCAAACCGAAGCGGAAGTGACTCCAATGACGATAATTTCGCGCGAAAACTTGCCGCGAAGCTGCGGCGAACCGTCGGAGAGAAAAACGGATGCACTAATTCCAGGGGAAGTTTCAGCTGCATTGTAATTTTTTCCCCAGAGTGTACGGGGGTTAGTTTATGGTAAATGGGTTCCCCGTTGAAGCCGCGCTATTCATAACTACTGCAATAATCGAGTTAATCTGCCGACTCGCTGGGTGGGTCACGCCGGACAAGTTTTCGCTGACGTTCGTTACGTGTTTCCGCGAAATGATATGGGTATTTACGAGTCCCCGGACAAAGTAACCAAGCGATGCAATTTAATTTATCATCCGGCTAGCAAAAAACGCCACCTTTGTCCCGGGGATATTTAATTTCTGGGTCACCGGAGAAAAAGAACTCCCCCTTTTCTCTTTCGACCCTGTAAATATTCCACTATCCCCGCTGCGGGAACCGCGGAGATTAGACGTTGTATGTACGTATAACATACACCATTTCATACACGTACATACGTGTGCATACATGCACCTATCTGGATTACGTCACACGCCAAACTGTCTGAAAGTCGCGCAGGTTGTAACGGCGCGTGCCGTTCTAATCGTCAATAATTATCTGGTGAATGAAAAACATTCCCCGGGGGCGGTTGGTATCTCACCTGGACAGGGAAATGTCCAGGTACCGTGCGTATATGCACGAGCATTGGTATGTATGTATGTACACGCGTGGACCCCGCCATCACTCATACCAGTCACATTAGCATGCCGCGGCATAAAACAAGCGAGTTAATAAAATGTCGCGTATAACTTTCCCCCGCAGTAGGTGTACACGGCGTCCGAAAAGGAAGCCGTACAATGTGCGCGGCTCCTAAATCATTAAAGTTGGAGAGAAGGAGGCATAAAACGTGCGCCAGTTCGGTTGCCAGGCTCGCTAGGCGTGTCCCGCGGACATTTACAGCTTCGTTCGGCGGGGGGGAGGGAAAAGAAACCCTTCCGGTGGAGGAGAGATACACGAACAGACGGGGAAACAGAGAGAAAAATAGAAAGAGAGCGTAATAGAGGGAGAGAGGGATGAACAACGAGAGGGAAAACGATTTCGCGAAAAGACGATAAATCCGATGTTTCTACGTTTTAAGAATTTCATTAGACGACGAAGTCTCGACTAAACGAGTCTATCCGACTGTACGGGGATGGTGGTGGTGGTGTATCACGAGGGAAGAGGCCAGAAAGTCCGTAGGGAAAGAACCGAAGAAAATAAGGCGTGGACGGGGGAAGAAGGAGAGAATCCATTATGACGTCGAGGCCGACTACCAAGGAGGTCCGAAACATTCTTCCAGTAAAGAATTGAATAAACATGCAACGGGAAAGGCGAATGTCCCCGGCTTGAAAATTAATGTCCCTGTAGAAGTGAACGCCGCGGGGGATCCCCGTCTGGAGGGCAAACCCTTTAAACCTGCTGCCTTTGCGACCTTTTTTCAGGAATCCACGCGCGCACGAACGTCCCGCGTTAGCGTCCTCTTATTGGCTACGATCAATTTAACATATCCGCGAGATCACAGGGAGACCGAACCCGTTCCGCGAGGTTGCGCGCCACCGACCTCAGACAATTCGAACGGCAAAAGGGTTGATTCCGGGCGAACGAACCGCTGGAAGGGCGACCGCGACACCGTCCGCGGGTTCCACGGGAACTTCGACGTCCAACGGAATCGGAAACGAGAGAAGACGGGATGAAAATTTTCCTAGGGATTAATGAAAACTGTTCGGGAAATTCGAGAAACGTTTGGGGAAAGTTTAAGGAATCTTTGGAGAGAAATTTCAGTCGGAAAATATCTGAGGGATGTAGGTAACGAACGAAGGTGGATGGAAGTGGTGTTTTATGGGTCGGAAAAAAAATCTGGCGCAACAATCTCGGTGGAGATGATATCGACCACACGGTGTTATCGGGAGCCGTCGACGGTTGATAAAGTTATTTGAAAAGTGATCTGGCGACGGGCCGATGTTCGTTGAGATTCGTCCGGACGGCCCGTAAAATCCTCCATAAAAATATCCGTCTAATATTCCTTTATTTGAGGAGAAGAATCGGAATCGATACTTATCGCAATTTTGTTGTCGCTCGTGCGAAAGTTTCTCACGCGAAGAGGCGTCTTAAATTCGCTCTTTTCTACCGAATCGAATCGGCTTCCGGTTCTGTGAACGGCATCATCCGTCGACGCGATGAGAATCCAAGAAGCTGTGGGAGCCTTGCCATCGATACACACATACAATCATGGTACGGTACAGGTATACGTGTACGCGTTGCCCGAGTACACGTACGAACGTTGGCGCGCACGTGTATCCGTTAAAAGTCGTCTTTCTTTTCGTCGACGCCCGACGTCGTCCGCGGAAATCAATATTCCGCCGTGAACTTCCCATCGGACGTTCGGCGCACAATTTATTTTTCCCTCGAACGGGACCGCGCGCTATCTTCTCTCCTTTCTCCCATTTTCCTTTCTTTTTTTTTCCTACCATTTCTTTTTCCTCGGCTGTCTTCAGTCCGGCCTGGAAAGAAGACGACGACGACGACGACGTCGACGGGTTGCAAGGGAGAAGAAGGGGAGAGGGTGGTGGAAATCGAGAATGGAATTTGATTTTGAGCCGAGATCACCGCTGCGGAATAAGAGACATCGAAACGTTAAAGACACGGAATCGTCGGGGTCGGAACTCCCCCGGAATTGATCAGGCACACCGAGACTTTCATCGGCTTCGAACGATATTGGTTTTCGATCTTGGATCACGTCACCGACGGCCCGGCCTCTCGAACGGACCGCGTCCCGCTGAAAAATAGGCTAATTTCGTAGCAGACAGACACTAATGAATTATTAGCAACCCTTTCCCGCAGTCTCGCTAAATTTATACTTTTCCCTTGTACTTTCGAGCCACGTGACGGAATCGTTTTGCAAAGAGTAACAGTTCTGTGTTAGGAGATTCTCTACAACGACGGTGCAGAATTTACCATTCGTAGAATTCTGTTAATTTCAAGGTTTCCTTAAGTCGGACCGCGGACGATCCACGTGGTCCAGATGCGAACGGTGTATTTGTTGTTTCGAGTCTGCGATGTTTTTCGAATAGAAGTGGTAAACGCTTCGAGGATCCCCGTCGCCACCCTTCGAGTGCTCTATATTTAACTTTCCCGTTCTGTTCGTAATTTCTTGCGCCTGGTAACGTCGCGGGTTAATTTCATGCTTAAATATTTGCTTTCCACATAATTAGTTTCCCTAATGAATAAATAACACGTTCCATTTCCCCGTGACCGGCATCCGTCGACTTTGTAACTTTGGAAAATAACAAGAACACGGAAATAGAATTTTGCTCCTACCATGCACACCCGATGCTCTCTCCCTCTCTCTGTCTCTCTATCTTCGATATCCTGAAAAAAAGATAAGCATATGTTAATGTCCCTCGCGATTAATCGAATCGCGAGACATCATCGAAATGACTCACCGTCGTCGGAGTTAATATCCGGTGTTTTCGAGTGGAAAGCGAGAGCGAAGAAACAGGAGCTTATTTTCGAATTTAATTATTGTCAGACGAAATCTGATATTTTTCGAGAGAGAGAGAGACCGGCGTCGAGAGGGTGTCGGGCAGATTGGGGCGGCGAAAAATAGGGTGTAAGAGGGATAGCTATTTCCGGTAAATAGTGTGGAAAAACGAGAGTGATCTCGCTCGCACGCACGGTGGATCGTCTGGAATTTTTCGTTTTACTTTCGCCGCTGTCTACCGTGATCCCGTGGAATGGAAATTCGCGCACGTGTGCGTGTGTGTGTGTGTATGTGTGTGGGTGAGTGTGTCGGGGGAGGAACAGCAGGACACGTGTCAATAACGCGTGCCTCGTCCCTTTTTTTTGCACTTTCTCCTCTCGTACGTGTCCATCCCCTCTTTCTCTCTCTCTCTCTCTCGGATATACTTAACGTAGGTTTCTCGGGTAAATGTAATTTCTTTACGATTACCCTGGGACCACTTGCCACGCGCACGGAACGTTTCGCAGGGAAATTTTTCGTGGGTACCATCTGCCCGTGCGGAGAGAACGCAATTGTATCGATACGATAAAATTTAACGTTACTTCGCTCGAAGAGATCGTTCGGGCGTAGCACGATTAACCGTATGAAAATGTTTATTCGCGTAGTTATACCACTGGGAATCGTAGTTTCACGGTATGAGAAAAAAAAGTTTACGCGGCAGCGGTTACATATTTCTTCAACTCGTTCGAGAAACTTCTATTAATAGTACAAAGGGAATACGTAAGTCAATTACAATCGTAATTACTATTCGCTCCCCGTCTCGACTTTCACCGCGCCCCTTGTAATCTTCTTTCTTGAAACTTCGTCGTCGATCCATCTAATTAACCACGCGTACACGTATACACGTAAATACATGTACGTATGTATATGTATATGTATGTATACCTGCGGCAGGAATTCATTCCCGTAAAACACGCTGATCACGCCGATACATCGTGACCGTGCACCGGTATCATTTACATATTAAATGGCCGGTGTAACGCGACATTGTCCGCGGCGCGAAATCAATCTCGCTTTGTCCGCGATCGATCCGCACACGAGGCATCGATCTATTTGCGTTGACACCGCGCCACCTTGTCGGCTCTAATCACCGACCTTCCGGGAGCCTACGTTCGGCAAACTTCGCGTCAGGTTAGCAACCGGCATACTTTGCATACTGAGAGGCGGACCGTTCATTTGATGTGGTCTGGACACCGAACCTTCTCCACCTCACCCCGTCAAAATCCGTTATGGAGGGGTGGAACGAGGGGGCGGGGGGTGGAGGGAGTTAACAAGGGCGGGGTGCGTTCGATTCAGCCTTAACGGTATCTTACAAGCCCGGCAGGATATTGCAGGCTGTAGGATGTTTGACTTGCCAAGTAAACCGCCGTCAACCCTTCCACGGTACCAGCATCACCGTCACCCCCTGTACAGCCCCATCTACAAGGGAGGACCTCGTTTCTCGTGTTCCTCTCCGATATCCACGTTCCGCAGTTTCCGCCAGGCGTGTTCTAATAAGGGATATTATACTGCAGTAGGTGGTAACCGAGCCTGTCTCGCGGGGGGTGAGAAAGAGAGACAGAAGGCACAGGGTGCAAGGGTATAAAAGGAGGTTTGAGGAGAGGGGGTGGGGGGGGGGGGAGGAGGATGGAAGCTGGAACGAAACGAGAGAGGGACAACTTTGTCCCGGCAGTGGCGCTACGCTAAATTGCGGCTTACCTACCCTAATTAATTTCGGCAGATTTATATCTCCGGAGCCGACGCACCCCCCCCCCCCCCTTCCGCACCCCTCTCAACCGAGGGTGGGGAAGAAGACCGTCACGAACGAGCTCGGCAATGACGCGCAGATGCGCACCTACTACTCTGTCGTCTTGTGTTCGATGGAACAGACTCACCCCACGACTCACCACCCCACCCCCTCGACACCCCCTTACAGATGGACCAACGATCGGCGAACAATGAACTCGAGCGCGTTACCGCCCGACGAATGGGGTGGGTGGGTTTTTGAAAGTTGCAGAAGTAAAACAAAAGATCGAGGGGGATGAACAGGGGCGGGGGGAGGGGGGTAGTAAGTCGAAGCGCACAAGAACGCGGAAGTATTGGCCCACCCCAACGGTGACGTCCATTCTCAATGAGATTTCGTTGAAATCTAATAATCGAAAAGTCCGGGGAACTTTTAAGAAAATACCGGCCCCGATAATGAGATAATTTCCAACCCCCTCTGATCGTGGCTGCCAGCGTAGGTCTTCCACCCCTACGAACGAAGAATCACTGTTACCCGCTGAAATTTCCAGGGCAAATCGGTCTGTCAGCGAAGAATAAACGGGAAAATTTGACAACCGACGTAGGAAAGGGGTGTCGGGTGGTAACGGCAATGACATTTACATCAGCGTCTAGATCGAGCAGGATCGTCCTGGAGGGGGTGGCGGTAGGGGGGAACTGTCTCGAGCATATTCGGAGTCGGGACGAGCATCGGGGGATGGCTTCGGGCGGCGTTCAAGTAGGACGTACACGCGGAAGAGAATTTCGAAACATCGGGGAAACAAGAAGAATGGGGAAACGGAATGTGACGCGGTGTATCGAAGCGTGCCAGCGAAATAATATTCCTCTACCCGCCGCGTCAACCACCCCCGTTATCTGTCCCGTGTTCCTTTTCCCGTCTACGTCGTCGGGGGCACACATGTTTTCACAGCAAACATCGCGAAGAAGCGTCCTTCGTGTATCCGCCACCAAGACCAGCGCAAAAAAGGGGTACGCGTTTGATTTCCCTCCGCACACAACCGACGCCCCTATTTTTTTTTCTCCCAACGAGTTTCCTCGTTCTTTTTCCCTGTCCGACAAACCGAACCGACTGCTCGTAAAAAAACAAACGAACGCCAGGATTGAGTCGAGAGACAGAGACACAGAGAGAGAGAGAGAAAGAGAGAAAAAAGAGAGAGAAAGCGAGGAGTCAAAGTAGATAGAAAAAAAAGATGAAGGGGTGACGGTCGGATGTAAGTGGAGATATTTTCCGGACGAAACATTTTCCTCGCGCGTGCCGACACGACTTCGCGTGGGGAGGGGGTGGGGGAGGGGGAGAGGGAGAGGGAGGGGGTGGGTCTCACCAGCTTAATTCGATTCGCGTTAATTGACGGGTTCTAACGAACACCCTCCCACCCCTTTCTATCTTCTCTATCGTTCTTCGTGTCCTCCGTCACTTCCTCTACCTCCCCCTCCCCTCCCCCCCCTCTCTCTCTCCGCGGCGGCGTGATAGCCGCATTGCAGCTGCAGCCTCGCAATTTGCAAACGCGGAAAATCCTCTGCGGATGGCTCGATCCCACCGGCGGATTTCTCGGGCGCACTTGAATATGAATAAACTAAAATGCAACTTCCCTCTTTCTCTTCCACCACCCCCCTCTCCGACTACCAGCAATCCCCCTCCCCAGCCCACACCCTCTTCCTCTCCTCTTTCACTCTCGCAGACCATCCCCGACGTTTTCCACCCCTCCGGGTGGCGCGTTCCGGGCGGCTCGTTCTCGGAATTCATTTCTTTTTCTCGGGGCGACGTTGCGCCCGCACCACCGCGAGAACTCGTTACGGTAGTTATGCATTCGGGAGAGGATGATAATTAAAGGGACAGGGCCCGATGATGACGCGCGAACTTCTTACTAGAGGGAAATCGTCGAGGGTCGTCGGACGGCAAGTGGTTTTCAGTTTCCGACGACGATACACGGACGGGGTGAACGACCGGGACAACGTTTCCTTCGCGAATATTTAACGCTTATATATTTTCTAGGATGTGTTTTTTTTTCTGTTTCTGTTTTCGCTTGCGCCGCGACGCCGAGACGCATCGGTAATTTAAATCGCGGGGCCCCCGGAGTGAATAACGGTTTCCGGTCGCGGTTGGTTCAGCGCTTGGGTATCTAGAAGTATATATTGTACGTCGCTTAACACAATGGCAATTATGAAATAATTTATAGGAAGGATGCTACGTTGCCGTGGAAATTTATTAGCGACCCGTCTGCCTGTCACTGAGTCCTCCTACGTTACATGGAAACTGCTTACGCGAAAGACACTCCGGCAAAGGTGAAAGTTTCCAAATTTGGTCGAGAGTTACGACCGAAACGTTTCCTCTAAATTCAATTTGTAATTTTCGCGCCGCGGTTGCCCGGCGATTATTTCCAACCGCTCGTCGATCGTGTTTTATCAACGTAACAAATTTCAACGATTACTTTTTCTTTTTCGTCCGTTCGAATTATCCGGCATCCAGAAAAAAACGGCGAGAGGAAAAAACGAAACAATGATACGTCGACGATCGGATAAATTCCCGGCTAATTTCACGCGTTAAACCGCCTCGAAAGTCGGTTACCGCGAACTCCGTGCGATTTTTTTTCCCCCTTATACGGTATACCACGATGAATCCGCCCACGCGTGCACATGCAACACACAGTGTACCTGTGTGTTTTTTGCAACGGCGCCGCCTTGGAGCCGATACAACGTTCGTTTCGCCGACGCTTTTTCTTTCCACGAACGAGCCGCATGCAGGACACTGATTGCAATAAATTGCCATGCGTTTGCGTGTCCTGGCCGAGTCGAAGCACTTCGGGGGGTGCCCGATGTCCCCCCCTCCTGGATTTTCGTTGGTCGATAGTGCCTTCTGCGACCGATTCAATTTACCGAAATTATCCTTTTCTTGTTCGCCGAGTAATTTCATAGAACGACGGATCGATAATTGGCGAGACTCGATTATGTCGACGGGGAATCGGACGGGTAAATTTACCGATCGGTGAAATTGCAGGGACGGATGACGAAGCGATCGACGATTGCACGACAGATTTTTTTTTCCCGTTTCATTATTTTCGCCAGAGAGGACGAATTAATTTGCTTGGCATGGATACCGGGTTAATTTTTGTTCCATTAATCCGGTCGTCCCGTCGAAACTCGAACGTGGAATAAAAATTCTGAAACGGAGTTTCAAGTTAGAGATATTCCGAGTTACCAACACGTTGGTCGTTGGGTGGGGAGAAAAAAGCAGGATTGCACGTTTCGAGCTCCGTTTTATAACTAGACGTTATAATTAGCATAATAGTTTTTTACGTTCGGGTAAAAAACCGCGCGAATAAATATGCTCAACGGGGAACTGAAACAGCCGTATAACGCAAACAGATTAGCCCCGTGATGAATTCCCATTACACCGGTGTATTTAAACAAAGTAGTTCATATCTTTCTTATTTGACGAACCAGTGAAAGGTGTTTAAACGAAAGGGTTGAATGTATTTACATAACCCTTCATCCTGTCACCCGTCGTCTACTCCGACTGTGTAATTACCTCTCACGATTTGTGTATTAATATTTAAACGTCTCGTTACCACCGTCGCGACGTCTCAGCGTGCGTCGCAACGATAAACAGGAACCGGCGGAAAAGTTTCAATTAAATCCCGCGTCCAAGGTCCCGCCGTTGAACTTTCACTTTTATTTATTTTTTCTCTCTCTCCTTTTTTTTTTATCAAAGCAAGGAATTTCTTTGTAAAACAAGGCTGCTCCTTTAGACTCGAAGCGAGCCGCGTTTTATCGTTGCATCGAGAAACTTGTTGAGCCTTGGAAGCAGTCCATGAGCAACAGAAGTGATTACGTTAAGAAAATAAAAGCAACAGGCCGAGGAGAACCTGTAAAAAGAATACGTTATATTCCGTTATCATTACCATCGAGCTTGCAACTTCTGCGGATTCATTTTCGAACCGTCAAACCTTTTAACATCGATTGACCGATACATCGACGGATGTATATTCGAGAGAAAAATATGGAGATTCATTTTTTTTACAACCGTCTCCCCGAGTATTTACGTTCCTGTAAAAATCGACGTCGGTTCATTGGGTTAAAATATACCGCGGAAGAACTGATAAAAAATTGCGGTACACCTGAGAATACTTTTTCTCGAAATTAATACGCCCCGGGGAAATAAATCGATATTTAAATACCGTCAAAGGTACGCCGGAAAACTAAATCGCATTTCTTATGAGTTTTGAGGAACGCCGCGTAAGCCGCTTAACGATTTAATACAGGAGTGTGCATTCGGGGGCGGCAAACTCGATGTATTAGATCGTAATGCGATTAGATTCGTGTTTTCACGGATGCGCGCGTGTTTGTACGAGCCTACCGTAATCTTCGGTACAAATAATACGGAATGGAGGAAAAAAAAGAAAATACAGAGAGAAAACTGTGATCTATGTAAACAGTAAATTTAGCAGGAGTGAGTTTAAATCTGGGAGAAGGAGGGGGAAGGGGAGTGGGACAGATAGAAATAAATTACGGTGACAAATTGTCGAAAATCCCGCGGTGTAATCATGCGAATAGATATAAAGTGACTTCTAACGTCGCTTAGACACGTTTGGTTATCGATCGTTAATATTATACGCAACATTTCCATATCGACTTTATTGGCTTAATTGAGTAATAAATTAGTCGCAATTAAACCTGAGTTAGTTCCGCTTAATAAACCCTGCCGGATTTCGGTGCGATAAACTCGTTACGATCCAAGAAATAATACGTGACGTTTCCACGTGGTTTAATGAAAAACGATTTTATCAAAAATCGTTCCGATGCCGGAGAAAGGCGAAACAAAAAATACGGTGGAACCAGTTCGAGTGTAAATCACGAAAGAAAGAGAGAAAGAAAAAGCAAAAAAGAGCGCGCAGTTTAAATGTACTTTTACCACGGTTTAAAACCTTCTTACTTGCCTGTTGCGAACGGAGAATTCTACTCCGTATAATCGCATTACCGTTTCGGCGTGCAAATAAACTCGCTCGCAATTCACGTCGATGGAATTATTCCCGTAAAGTGTGCGAATAAAATTCGACGCTCACCGTCGCGACCCACCCGGGGAAACAACGGGAAATGATCGCTGGATCTCGAAATTTATCCCGAACGATCGAGCGATACTTACTTACGCACGCGTAATTTGTTATAATCCGTTTTAAACTGTACCATTCGAAGTCCGCGTACTTTGCGCGTCGGGTTTTCGCGGGGATCGCGTATAATTCACCGAGGGAAAATTTTCATCGGGTAGGTTGGTAACGGGCCCGCGCCGTTTATTCGCTCGGTTATTCCGCATCCACGCGTCTCTGTGGCTTACAAGCGGATAAATGCTGTCATTCAGCCAGGTCTTCAATGTAATTCACTGACATTGCAATCCGGTAAAGTCTTTACACCCTCCTGGCTCAAACAGCTTTTCAGAATATCATTTACGCCCGTGCCAGCCCGTGACGAGGCTGCTTTTCAAGAAATTTACATTCGCCGTCGCCGCCGCCGACGCCGCGTCGAGAGTCGCGTTTTATTCCGTGGAAAAATTATCGCGTACCGAGCCTCTCTTCCCTTTCTTCGCCGTAGTTTCTTCCAGCAGTGTTCTGTTATTTTTTTCTCATTTTTTTCCCCTCGATACTCGAGTTCGGCACGTTCCTTAACGTGACGCAAAGATTCGTTGGTTTCGTGAAATTTTTAGCATGGTTGATTATATTTTCGTAACGAGTTACGCGTACAGTGAACGTTAGATAAGTTTCCGTTCCTCGTAGGAATTTCCCCGCGGTGAATTTCCCGGTGGCAGGGAAACTTACGCGGAATCTACTGGTGCGTTTGTAAAAAGTGTTAAGAGACTCGCGGAAGATGGAGATGGAATTTTAAAGCGGTCTTAAAAATTGGCTTCCGTCCACGGCACCATGGCGAGCTACAAGAAGAAACTCGCTGCGTAGACGATTCGAAAGATTTAGCACGGCCCGGCACGAAAACAAAGTGGTTGATTTGAGATTTAGTGGCCCGTAAAAGCGGTCCCCGGAGCGAAAACAAACGGACACGGCTAACGATGTTCCCCGTAACGAGGCGGCGGCGTAAATATGCGGCCCGGTACGATAATTAACGTAATTAAGCATCCCCCTACGTAGTTTTCGCCGGCGAAAAACTTCTACGGAGTTCGTCTCTGGGTTTCGTCCTCTTATTCCTTGTTTATTTTCGCGGTCGATTGCTAATTTACAGTCACCTCGATTGCAGGACACACGTGTCTCGTTTTCTCTCTTTCTTTCTCTCTCTCTCTCTTTTTCTCACACTATGTATTTCTCTCTCTCGTCCGGTCCAGCAGCCCGCCGAGTGGTTATTAAGTATGTACGAAACGAAAAGAGGTCGTCGCGGGATTATGAAGTATGTACGAGATATTCCCGTAGAACAATTTCAGGGGTAGAGAGCGGGAGTCGGTAACGTCTACGGTATAATAAAGTCCCGTGAAAAGTCGGCCCGAAATACGGGACGTTTTTTTTTCTATAGAGCGAAAGGGAGAGCCCGAGAATAATCCGCGCCGATGGAAATTTCATAGGTGTGTACACACGGCGTATATATTCTTCTCCTCGTGAATCAGTAATGTTGTTTGAGAGGGTGATTCCGCGTTTTCGTCCATCGGGCCGGTGTTTGCGCTGAATTTAATATCCGCGAGATACTAGAGCGCGAAATTAATAATAAAGACACCTTTTATACACTTTTTTCACCAAGGGGTAGGAAAAAGAGGAGAGGAGTAGGGGGAGAAGGTCGATTTTCCACGTCATCTAATATATTATGCATACATTGTTATACGTCTATCGAAAGTGTCGTCAGGCCGCGGAACGTTATTTAGCCCGTATTTAAATAGAACGGCCAACCGTCAGCGGTTTTCTCGCGGTTCGATAAGCGAAAGAGTCGCGGGTTGTAATTATCGGTCCGATTTCGTGATCCGCTATTTGCCAGCTTGCAATCGAAAGGTCCCCACGATCGACTCGGTCGACCCGATTCGAAAAGTCGATCGGTCGACGACGCGCTCGCGAACACGCTGGATTTTTAATTACGCCGACGACGGCAATCTGGAAGACAAAAACCTGTCGGGGATATTCCGACGGCAATTCGCCGATCCCCGCGTCTAATAAAAGTCGCGACACGGCTTCCGTCGGAGGCACCGATCGTGGTACATACATACATACACGTCCCGGGTAACATATCACCGGGAGTCACGTCGCTCGGCCGCTTTCAAAATTTATTCTTCCTTGGCCGTCGTCCTCTCGTATATCTTCGGACGCACGGTGAATTGTAGCTTCGTTAAGATTACCCTGCTGGTACGAGGGCGTGTCCGCCATTCCATTCCTCAGACTGTGTAATTCGGCTGACAAATTAATCCTTAGTCAACTACGGGCGTCGCGACGCGTGTCGTTACTCGCGCCGCACGGATCATCGTGTCAACGTGCTCGCGATGCAATACGAAGATTTGTACCTCGTTCGAGAACTACGTTTCGATGTCTCGTTCGAGTTGCACGAATCGATCGGGAGAGAAATTACGTTAAGTCTCGCTGGAAATTATGGGACGAAGTATGGCGATGCTGGGATACGTCGGAGAAGATTCTCGACGTCGTAAACAATTCTTCGTCGAGTCTCGTCAAGGTGTTCGCGATGGAACACGAAGATTTGTTGTTCTTTCGTGGACCACGAGTTTCGACGTCTCGAAACGGTCACGTGATCGAAGAATCCCCGCGGAGATCTTCGCGGTTACGAGAGAAATTGTAATGTCTCGGTGGAAATTATACGACGAATTATGGCATCGGTCGTATCCGTCAGAGAGGATTCTTAACGTCGTAAAGAATCCTTCCATCGAACGTCCGCCGTAAAAAATCGTTCGGAACGATCCTCTCCCGGGACGGTCCGAATAAAGAGCCGTAAATAAGCGAACACGGTCGCTTAAATAAAGTTTCACGTGCTGTTCGTCATAAGGCCGGCTCAAATACCGGGAATCGTCGTTGCTAATATCCCCCGGTGGAGGATCGGCGGAGAGACGGGCAAAAATCGTGCGGAGCTGCTACGCCGTCTCGATTATCGTTTCGAATGAAGAACTGAATGAAGCGGGGCCGTAAGTGCGTGTGCGTGGGCGGTTATATAAATACCCTGGCCCCTCGCTCGTAAGTCGGCCCTCGGCGTCTTAAGAAGGCACGCGTATAAAGACGCGAATAAAAAAAAAAGAAGAAAAGAGAAAAAGTAAAAGAGCGAGACAGAAGGGAGAGAAGAAAGAAGAGTAACGAATGGCAGGGAGGAAAAAAAAATGAATCGCCGAGTGAAACAGAAACAGAGAAGAGTCCTCGAACACACGTGAAACCTTGGGGAGGATGTTGAGACACGGACGAATTAATGGCTCGACTCCTCTCGAACGGGAGGACAATTATCTGCAGAATTTTATTTAACCATCCCCCCACCCCTCCCACCTGCCTCGTCCTCCATGTCAAAATATTTCCAGTTTCTTTCGATGATCGACCTACGTTTCATTTTTTTTTCTACCTTCTTCTCTCCATCGATGGCACTCTGCCAGGATTCCTCTTCTTCGTTCTCTTCTTCCTCCACGTCTTCTTCTTTGTATCCTCTCTTTATGTTACACCTCGCAGAATGTATCGTCCTTGGTCTGACAACTACATTCGACGGAGGGTCGATTCGGTGCGCAGATTCGAATGGAAGTTCGATATCTGGACTTTTCTCGAATACCTTCTTAAACTATAAAAAAATATCACCACTTTCCCGCACGACCCCCGGTTAGATAACCACGTGTCCCGCCCGACCGACAACGGAAACCTACACGGGGAACGAGATCCTAACGTAACGAACACCGAGAAACCTTTGAATCCGTGAACGAGGTGGCGAAGTAGGCGAGGAAAGGGATATATCGTGGAATACATAATATTTATACACCTCGACGGGATATCTCTCCATTTTCCCGTACACGTACATACACGTTCATAGGTATATCGATGGTCGTCGGTTAAATGCAAATGAACCGTCTTTACCTGTCGTTCGATCGTCGTCGCCCGCGAGAGACGGGGCGAGCGACGTCGGCTACGATCTTGGATCACAATGGATTTAATTTCGTCGGTGGATCCGTATGGTGGCATCGTCAGCCGTCTCGACGTAATTGCGCTTACCGATGTAAAGCCTCCCGGCATCACCGATCATTGAAGCGAGGAAAAGTTGAAGACACGTGGGCGAGGATCGGTGGTAGGCGTCCGGACACGGTGGGCGTTTCTTCGTGTCCGTGTAGCTACATAGGTACGTACCTGAGTTAATGACGAGGAAACGACGAGCCCGCGAACCTCACCGTCGCTAAGTCGAAGGGAAGCCAATATTATATTGAGAGACAGAGAGAGTAAGAGAGAGTGAGAGAGAGTGAGAGAGAGTGAGAGAGAATTGACGGCCCCGCTAGGTTACCTTGGTTAACTAGCCCCCGGGCGAATCTACGCTTCGAGACAAACGGCAGAATAAACAAGATCGTACATAATGCGGCTGAATAATAGCCGGAATGATGTCCACGTTGCGCGGAATTTCTATTGTCATGGATGTGTGTCCGGCAAGCTTAATGATTTAATGCTTATTGTTAGACCTTCTCTCATGATTATGCCTCCGCTCTATTGTGCCTGTGGGTTTGCGTCACGTGGCCTAATGGACGGTCAAAAGTGTATCAGGGCTGATCGAAAGAAACGAAAGATTTCACACACTTTTTTTCCCTCGCATCCCCGAATTCTAAGTAACATACATAATCTGTAAATCAAAGTAGATCGCGTATTATTCGGAAAGTGTCTTCTATCGTGCGGGAGGGAAAAATGAATTCCTAGCACGGCATTTCATCAACTTTCCGATAGAGCTCGATCGTTCAAAGTCTCTCTCCCCCTCCAAGTTTCCCATCCCAAGCCGGTGTGTTTCCCATTGACGGTTATTGTCCCACGTACATCAGATACTATTCGATTATGGACCTCCCTAAGGGTGCCTGCGAGAGTGAGAGAGAGAGAGAGAGAGAGCAAGACTCCTCCCTATTTTCTACGGTGTTGGAGAACGTTTCGCCTAACTTATTCATCGTGCATTTACTTAGTACGGTATCCCGTGAAGGTCCGGATCGAACTACTCCTTCGAGATATTTGCCGGTTTTACGATTCGAGTACTTACGACTCGTTTAAACCGGACGACCGGCTGCACATTGCGCGGATCGTTTCAACCCTCGGCCTGGCGGCTTTCATTCGAAACAGGGCCGTAAGACAGTTCCGCGCAGGCCCCCGGCATTTACGTCGTGCCGGGTTATGCCCGGCCGGGAGAGCTAAATGGATTAGAAAAATCGAGTTGGCCCCGTCGCCTGTATTTTACGAGGATAATCCAACGAGGCGGGCTTAATTACTCTTAGACCAGCGTTAGGTTTTTGGGCCACCTTTGTCGGGAAGATCATCCTATTAATCCGGAGAATTTAGAACGCCTGACGGACGTTGATACTCATCAGGGTTGTTTCACACGATTAACCTGTGATTATGAGATAACGATGGGAGCGGTAGAGAGAGAGAGAGAGAGAGAGTTTGATAAATTTTTTATTTGATAAACGACGATACTCGCGTCGGGTTTATACGTTCCAAACGGAAAGTTCGTTCAACGATCGTCAAGACTACGCTGGGAGTTTTCGAAAACCCGTATTCTCTTTTCACGAGGCCGATACACATTTTATGGGATATTTTTTCTTCGATCGAGTTATCAATTATTGAGCGAGGATCGCACGTGAGCCGAGTAGGGAAACACGATGGTTCTTCCTGGTGGAAATTTCACGGAGCCAAGGAAAGTTAGTTTTCTATCTCGTGCGGAGGGTGGAAACGCCATCGCGTGTCCGTCGACGTTGAAGAATTATAATCCGTCGAGTGGCAACGGGGGTGAGAGAAAGTTTGTGCTAACAGTACGTAAGAGTTTTTAAGTCGGCATCGGGCACTCCGTTATTATTCTCTATTACTAACTAGGAAACGTTGCTATTAATTCCGGCATCGCATTAAGATGTCCGCGAGTTTCGAACTACCGAATAATTTCCACCGCGGACGCGAACAAACCGTGTATCTTCCGAGGATTCCAACGGATATTAGCCAGCCACACGACCACCGTTAACGCGTGTCGCCGCGAATGCGCAGCCGTTTCTCCGTGAAAATTAATGGACACCGTAATTAGATACACCCTGGACCGGTTATCGAGTTTTCTTCCTGATACAATAAAATATTCAGTGACTTACCGGTGTTACCATTGAAAACATAAAATTTAATTCACCGTCGAGCTTCGTGTTCGCAAACATGTACATACATACATACACATATGTATGGATATGTACGTACGTGCTCGCGGTACGATCGTATTGGTGCGTCGATGTATAATGTTGCTCGTTCACGCGTGAAGAAACGAATGCGACGAAACGTTAATTGCTTTTATCTGAAAATCAATATTTTCGGTTCATTTATTTCGTGCGCCGCGCGATACCCGGGCGTTTCGAAAATTCGCTGAAAGTGGCGTGGAACTAATAAATACGTTTGAAATCCGGTATATGTATATATGTATGTATTTTTTTTTAATGCTTTGAAACACGCAATAAAATTGAACGCGATTATAAATTTCGTGTATCGAGTCGATATTAATTCGATCTTTATCACCGCGATGAATGTATACGTCAACGAAACAGGATATTAAATACGTTATTATATATGTATAAATATCAGGGAAATTTCATTATAGCTTATGACGATCGTCATATATATTTTACACGCGCAATAATTTATCCCCCCTTACCCGTGGCACCGTTCGATACAGTTTTAATAGATTTCATCCTTTTTCCCCACTCCATCCGTGTATTTGCATACGTGAGCACACGTGATCGTTTCCCATTCGACCGCTAGTCGAACGGTACGTTAATTGCTTTTATTTGAAAATCGGTAAATATATCGCGCGGAAGCTGCAAGACCAATATTTAACGAAACAATGAAAATAATATTCGGCTACGGGCAAACAGTCGAACATCAGTGACAAATATTGACCGCCATAAAGGATTCACTGACGAACCAATTAATTGATGAGAATTTCAATTAATACTAATTTCAAATACTCTTGAATATTTTATTGAATTCCAAATTGCTATCGATGTCCACCGACGAGCTTTATTTAAATCCCGTACGTCACAGCCCACGTCGATATACATCCATTGAATATTAATCCTTCTTGTCGTTGCTGTTGTTGCTGTTGTTGTTTTTTTCCGCCCTCTTCCTCCCTGTAAACAGATGCTTTTAGCCTGATTAGCAATGCGAAAGCTCGCGAGAGAAGCGGAAAGTACCACCCCCTCCTCTCCCCCTTCCTCCCCCCCTCCGTGACGAGCCTCTCTGTGCACGCGTTTACGTATGCATAATAGATAACAATTATCGGGTAATCTTGCTGATGCTTTAAAATTCTCTCTCTCTCTCTCTCTCCCTCCCTCTCTCTCTGTCTGTGGCATTCCGTGCCGGCGAAATTCGGCCTCCAATTTCTAATTGGACCCCGGGCTTGATCACGCGCGCGCACTCGTAAGTATGTTGTAATTGCCCGTACGTAGTACACGTGAACGTTGGGAATACGTACGTTACGGGACAACGTGGCATTAACATCCGGCCCGGGAAAATCGATGCGGCCTAACGTTTTCAAGCAGCACCACGGCCGAAACGCGCGTACACCTAGCAAACGTAACGGTGTGCGGGTTTATCTGGCGGATATCAGCAGCCCATTTCTCGCGTAACCGAGCGCTTCGTTAAAGCAATTTACAGCCTCGTTTGTAAACAAGCCGCGGCTGCAAGTTTGTTTGCACCTACGTATCGGGGAATCGACGGGTTTCGCTTTATAGTAGTTACAAATTAATGTTGGATCTTGCGAGAGAGGCTGTGCGCGCGCGCACACACTAGCTGGACCGTTTCTGTCTATGTGTGTGTGTGTGTGTGTGTGTGTGTTCAACGCGTGAACAGAGCCCGCGAGTACGTTGCGTTACGATGTATCGACGATGAATATTTAACCGGGTATCGGTGGAAATATTTTAAATAACGAATGTGTATCGTTTTGTTCACGTCGGTGCCGGGTTGTTCCGATTTAATGGGAATTTGTCCCACGCGGATGGTAATGATTTTTCTACTTGAGAGATATGTTGATTTTTTATTTCCGTTCGATGCGTGTTCGCGGCGATGCCCGACGTATTGTTAGGCGGAGAGTGAATTGTGTTTTGTTTTAATCGAGTGTTTCTTTTTTTTTCTGTTTCAGGTGAGTTTGATGAATATTCCGCGATAGTTTTGCTGCGCGCGGTATGTCGACGTGCTTCATTTTTTTTCTGTTGTTGTTTTGTTGTTGTTGTTTTCATTTTTTCTATCGGTGGGTTTTTCGCGTCCGCCGTTTGTTACGCGGGCACGATGACGGACCAACGTTTGAAAATAATAGATCCGTCTGGTAATTACGACTTACGAAACTTTTAATGGCGTAATTTCTATGTAACAGTTTATGCAATTAAAACTTTCATTACGCAGTTAATGATGCTCAAAATAAGAGTGGAAGCGGTACCGCGCGAGTTGTTTATGAAACGCGATAAAGACGAGGGTAAACGGGTTACGAAATTAAGGGTGAAAATTTAATAGTAAACCATTCCCGTGCCGTTGTCGTTCGCGAATAACCGAACTTGATTATTGCCGGCCGCAAATTGAGATCATCGTCCTGAAACAGGTATCGTTTAAACGTTACAGCAGCTATGGGAATTAAAGGTTGAAAAATAGATTGCGAATCCTTTTCAATGAGAGAGGTAAAATGAATTCCAGCATTATCCTGTAAAATCGAATTGGAATCGAGCAGAGGCTATAAATGTAACCGTCAGCTATTTTCTCAGGAATATTTTCCAATTCTCCTTTTAAATAACTTTCGCGTGGCAATCTTTTCACCGTGCATCCTCTCTTTCTCTCTGTCTGACTCTCTTCCTGTTCCTCTTTCTATGTCTCTTTTGTCGAGCTACTCGATATACTTGCTCCAATAATCACATACCCCGCGTGACTCCAACAATTACTGACAGGGCCGCTCTTGTAAGAGAGAAAATCGACCAGGCGTGGCCATTCTCTTTCGCACGTCAGTTTTGTTCGTGCGAAATTGGATTTGTCTGGAATGCAAATTGAGAACTAGACTCGAGTTCGACATTCATCGACCGAATAGAAGAGCCACGGAAAAATATATAGGGACGCGAGCCAGCATCGTGGTAGCCGGCGTATTATTTTTTTCCCCGTTTTTCCCTCGTTTCTTCTTTTTTATATATACATATACATATATACACACACACACATCCACATATATAATATATATGTATATATATCCCTCCATCCTTCCACCGTCTTTTTTTTTCCAACGACTATCGAAACTGCCGGCGGTTTTACATATTCCATACATCTTTTAGCGATGCGGAGGAAAATACCGATTACATATACATATACCGTATGAATGCCGTCGCCCATGAAATCTCGATTTTATGAACCTTTCTTCCGCGGACGAAGTATCTGTTTCACGGAGTGTTCATGCACGCCGGAATAAATAAAACGGAAAGAGATTCATAAGCCGGATTCTGCCGGTAAACTATTCGGATGAATGTGCTTCGTGCGGTACGTATATAAACGCGGCGCAAAGAGCGTCATATTCGAAACTGTATTCCAAAGTCGTGCAATCTTGAATTAAACGTGAGCAAAATGCGGAAGCTGTTCGACGTTGCCTCGCTTTCTCCGCGGTTAAACATACATACGGTCGTAATGGTAACGAACAAAAAAAATGAATACGTATATATACACACATTATATACTATACTGTATGTATATCGAGTAGCATTGCTACCATTAATCGTTGCATAACACCACAAAGAACACGCTTCGCGTTTCCCCGAAAACAAAACAAAAAAATACCGGTCGCGAACTTTTAGTCAACCACCGAGTTTCTCATACGACTCGGAATCGTTTCCGATACGACACGCGGCGCTCGTAAAGTAGAAAAATGGGACGTCGGCGTCGGTCGCACAGTATTACAGGAATCCACGAACCAGTGTAATCGGATTTCGTTCGATTCGTACGAAGCACTAGCGCGTGCCGTCGCGGCGCTCTTCCGCGTCCCGAGGGGAAGCGGATATGTTACTTCGAGATACTCGAGATAGAGATTTCAACATTTTTTTACTCCACTTTCCACCTTTATCTCCGCTGCATATCGCAAAGAACACGTAACTTTCGCTTTCTTTTCCTCGCTTCTTTTCTAATATTTCTTTTTAATATTTCTACTCTCTGGATCTCTTAACTCGCGATATTTTTTCTCCCCGTCGCGAACCTGTCATTTAAAAAAAAAATATCTCCATGATGATTACAAATTCTAAAGTAAATTCACGGCCGTTAACACCTATGGATGGATCCGTGCAGGTTCAACGGTGTCTTATACGCTCACGAGAGCAAACCGTGTAATCTTGGTTTCTTCTACCGATCGCCCGAAGGTAAAACCGTTCCACGGCTCGTTTCAGGGTCTCGCTAGGTGATCGCTACCGCGTGTCGTCGGCACGAAAATTGCTCGGTGCAATCGCGCCAGGTATTGCCGTCCCGGTGACGTAACCAGCCGTGGCTAAACGCTCGCCGGGCACGAAGGTATATCTCTCGATTAATTGATAATTAAACGTTCGTGGCGAGCGTTTGACTCGATCACGATCGAAATCGTGGAGGAGTTACGATCGCTAGATCGAACCGTGCCACCTTGGAATGCGGCTACCCGCGTGTTCCGGTTCGCGAGGGTGTTCGTTCGAACGTTATCGGGTTCCCCGTGGATTCCGACAGCGAAGGAACCTGAATTTTTTGCGACTTTTTGTTTATTTTTATTTTCGTCACGGTCCGTGGGATGTATCACCCGCGATACAGTGCTGTCCGGTTAGAAATTAACTCGCCCTTCCTTTCTTTTTTTTTTATTTTATATAAGTTCGCCGGCGTACACGAAAACTTCTCGTTTTTTACGCGAAACGCGAGATCGCCGGGATATAATTAAGCTAAATAAAGAATGAAGTTTCCAAGTTGAAATGTATGTCTTGAAAATGGCCGGATTAAAGCGAGCTTTTTGGAGGAACGGCGGCACTATGTATGTCGGCGGTATTAAAATTTTGATAAGCCCAGGAACACCTGAGAACTTTTCTCATCATCGTGCACAATAATTTCTCGTAACGCGCAACATAATACCGCAATGAATAAGCAATACGCCGGATCACCGGAGTATGTTTCTTTCAGGGTTACACGTTCTTTGATGCCACCGTGTGTGATAACGGGAAAACTTCCTGCGCAGACGCCAGCGTCCCAAGAATATCTCTCGTCACCTTCTAATTACAGTATTATCATTTTGATTAAACCAGCCACACTACTATTCTCCCGAAATATTTCACCGAAAGACGCACGATTCCACTTCCAATAACCATATTTTTCTCCGCGATCAAATATTTCCTATTCTATCGTACAAATCGCAGGATTATTACGCGGGAAAAATCGATCCAATTTGAAATGCCTGACAAAGCACGGATTAACAAGTTTTCGTTGCCGGAGCAAACCGACGGGCAGATTGAAAAAAGCATTCGTAGAAAAGCTTTCTAATCCATCGAACGCGTTCTCGCGTGACGGTCACGTGACGCGGTCCACTTGAAATTTTTAATCCAGAAGCGAGATCTATAAATCTGTCCAGTCACAGGCACAATATTTGTCACAGGAATTATGTACTCTTCGTACTGATATTTTCTCAGACGAATTTTCTCACGTACGTATCACGAGTCGAGTGAAAAAAAAGAGAGAGGGAGATAAAATCTAACGCGGAACCTTCCGACAGGTTGTAATCAGAGCCAGGTCCTAAGTACACACGCGGGGATCTTCTTCTCGTCGACGGCTGATTTATCCGATAATATTTTTTTAAACTGTAATCCTCGAGGCGAGGCCACGTGTCGGATAATTTCCACGGACGATTTACGAAAAGTAGCTGGAAAGTCTCTCTTAACCCTGCTCGTTTGAATGTTACATGCGATAGAGTATGGTGTAATTTCCCGACCGGGAATAATTATCCCATTCGAGGGCTTACCACCCGGACTTTTGCCCGGGTTTTACACGGTGCGAAGGTCGTTGTGGCGGAAGTGATAGTCAAAGCGAACTTTCCGTTCTATTTTTTTTTTAATAGACCCATGAACCCGGATGGTTATAGGTCGCTTTGATGTCGCCGATGTATTTCGTATAATGATTAACGTTATTGACGCTGCGGAATTAATCCGATTTATTTGCACGGCTGTCGCAATCTCGGCGTTTCCGGTTTTAAGGGGGTTCGTTTGTTATTCGCCACGCTTATTTGTTCCCGGTGGCGTATAATTTCGTATAAAAAAATATTTTTCATCGTCCGTAGAATCCTTGTTTTTCAATATCAAACGTTGCCCGCGTTTATGAATAATTAAACATTTTTCCGAGAAATCACTCGGTGCTTCCCGATTCCGTTTATCCGGTAAAGTGATACACGGACATTTTGTCGGGGTATCGATGTTTCCCCCCGGTTTTTTTATTTATTTTCGGTGCAAATTTTCTACGAGCGAAAGAAACATTTCATACGTACCAGAAAGGAATATATCCAGCCCGAAATGAAAGTTTTGACGGGTTGGGCTACTATTAAATTCCTATTGACGAGGCGGAACGTTAAAGGATAGAGAAAATACATGAAATATTTACTTCGTTTCTCCATGCGAAATATTTATCGATACCGGCCTACAGTTTGCGCCGACAAAAATATTCGCCAATCCCTCCTCTACGTTTTTCACCGTACAACATTGACCGATTCTTAACACGGTTCTTTTTTCCCCCCGAAAAATATCGATTTTCCGACAATTTTTTAAAAATATTATCTTATCAAATAATCGTTCAAGAACCCCTCGCCCTTTTTTCGACACACAAAGCAACCAAAATGATGCATCGTCGAGTTTTGTTTCCTCGCGGACACAATATAAAACTTTTTTTTTATTAATTGCCCGCGACAGACTTTTTTAATTTCGACCCCAAACAAGATTAGCGCCGGCGATACCGTTAACGAGTGGACTGGTGTAAATCTTCAATATCTTCCTTCGTAAATATTAATTACCCGCACAATTAATTCCCCGGTCGTAATGAAGTTCCCCAGAACGTTTCATTAGGGGGAGGCGAAAGGGGGGGGGGTGGAGAGAACGTGCCGTGGAAAATAGGGCAAACGTAGAACGAAACGCGGATACGTATTATTTTCCCTCATCCATAGTAAAATTTTCTAAACAGCCGCCGTCGTACGTCGGCTTCGTGCTTAACACGCTAATTTCCGAAAGTAGGCCGCTTTTAGACGAAGAAAAAGGAGAAAAAAAAGAAGGTCGACGAAGAAGGTCGAGTGCCGAATGCATCGAAGAAAATGCAAAGAAAGTACAATGCATCTCTCGGCACGGACAAACACCTCATCCCCCGTGTACACGCGTTTCCTTCGTCGCGAATTTCCGTAATTACGCGACACAACGGGGGGAAAAGTCGCGGATTATCGAGGTCGACGGTGTGACAGGAGGTCAAGTCGGCTGGGCGAAACCTTACACGGGAGGGCTTAACTACGATAAACCGACGTATCGCGTGACCGCGATGATCGATGTCCCCGCGGCGTTAAATAATTCAACGATCCAGCTCTACAGTCGCAGTCGACGTACTCTTCTACGGTCTGCCGTTTGATTCCCGAGCGGTTGCACCTATGCACAGGTGAAAACGGCGCCGCGAGAGTCCCGGGGAAAGGTGACGAGCCGAGCTTTCGCTGGGATTCGATACACTCGAGTCTTTGCTGGGAATTAATCGATCATAGTTCGTGACCCTCATTTTTTGTACATGGAACATTAAGTTGTTAATCGAAATATTACGTCGCAGTTGGAAGAAGATTTCAGAATTGACGAGAAATAAATTTTGTGATTAAGTAATTAGTTAACTGGAATGAATTTGTTATTTTGACTTTTCCTGCATGTGAAGTTTAACACGTGAGCAGGGTTGAAATTCGTTATCTTTCAGTCACTAACGAATTAAATTCGTCTATTACCGTGGATTACTTCGTTACAACGATTATCGCGGTCGAATCGGGGTTCTTAACGCGAAAGTTTAATACACAATCAGACAGAGAGAGAGAGAGAGAAAAAAAATCACGGAAGCCGAATCACGCTACACACCGATCGCTCGGATTTTACGTACACTCGTAGAATCAGATTAGAGTTTAACAATAATCCCGAAGCGCGGCACGTGAGGCTGGAATCGTAAAGCGATGAATACACGGCGCGCGGGACATTTAAATTTTTTATTGCGATTCCTACAGTCCGGCGGAGTTATTGCATCCAGATGGCGACAGGCTTGCAATCCATAAATCACGCCTTGATTTCACCAGCGACGCAACTCGCAACGCACTTGCGAATGAATATACATAAAATACACTCTGTATAGGCACTCTATATACACGTACACACACCTATATAACACGTATACGTGTCCGTGTACGTCGCGATGATTTTATCGGGCCACGCGGGGACATTAATTCCCATTGTACTACATTATACGGATCATAAAGCCACGCCGGCGGACGGCACGATGGCAAATCTATAACGAGATCGTTCTGCCGATAATCGGTAACCCTCCCCCCATCCTCGCCGACCCCCTCCTTCACCCCCCACGAAGCAACGGGGTACCAGTTTTCGTATCGTTCTAATGGAGTCGTTTTGTTCCTTGAAAAATACCGGCGCGAACGTGGATACGAATCCGATACGCGTATAATAGCGGCGATAGTTGAACTCCGGGTGAGCGGGAATGTTGGATTTTCATTGTGGAGAACAAAAAATTGAAACGATCGGTATACAATAATAACAATAATCAAGCCGGGAAACGTTCCATTCGGTTTGTCAAATTGTCGATTATCCAGCGTCGACCCTCTCCTTGGAATATCGTGGAATATCGGAAAGTTGCTGATACGGGGGTTCGATCGAGTTTTTCGGGTTCCCATTGTTCCACTTTATTTTCACCGAGACGCTAAGGGTTTCCCCAGCTTCTCCCCCTACTACCCCCGAGGGTATTCGTTTACGCTGTCGTCGGTTTAATAGGCCTAATTAAATTCTTCTTCACGATGGGACTTAATAAGTGATAAGGTGCGCGTTAAGATTACGAGGCGATTTCGCGCCTTTGTGCCCGGAACGCTTCTCGTTTATCAGATCGCCATTGTGCCCGAATATGGGGCACTTTGTGTGCTTCAATGGCGGTGGGAATTAAAATCCTCTCGCGAGTAACGATACTCGCGCGATCGTAGTGGAATTCGCTTGTATAGAAAACGTATTTATTCGTCGAAGATAATTGTAGACACTTTTCTGTATTTTTCGCGAGCTGATTAGCGCAGTCCTAATTTAAACTCTTATAATTCGCGGATCGATAGATATGAATATATAAGCGTAATTAAAAACTCGAAAGAAAAACACCGAGCTCCGAAGCTTCGCGGAAACATCTGGCGCATTTTGTTAATAAAGTCTTCCGTGATATAAGAGCATTCTCGGCAACTTTCTACCGTTCGCTAATATTTTAGTCACGAAAATGTTCCGTAATCAATCAAAAAATGTTCAGTCCACCGTTGCTAAATTATCGGGCTTTATTGCACGCGCTCCGCGAGATTAAAAACCATTAAACCGAGCCACGATGTCTAACTGCGTCCTAAAAAAATAAAAATTCACTTAAAGTGTTCGGTTTAAAGTCAATTCTATCGATACGTCGCGCGCAAAGTGTCCCGTTTTCTCTTCCCACGGACCGGCGGAGAATATTTCCAAGGATCATCGAATTTTTTTACGAGAATAAAAAAAAGAACACTATCGATCGCGACGGATCGGAAAGTTTCGCAGGCCTCAGTTAGCAGGTGTTTTCTCCAGACGGTATTTCATCGCGAATAAAGACACCCCGTGCGAGCGTGTACGAAATTCAATAATAAAGCTCGACGATATTTCATACGAGCGGAACAGCCGTGTAATATATTCGAGACGTTGGAATCGACGTAATGTCTGGAACGATACAAAGAGACCGCTTTTTATACTTACATGAAGCATTTGTAAGAAACCCGGGCCCGGAATTGGCCACATCTATTTCGCGACCGACTCCGTAATACACTTCACGAAATATCCATTTGTCGTGGCTCCGAAACCCACCCCCGTCGTACGGTTTCCTTTCCGCCACCCCCCCCCCCTCCCCCCAGCCCCCCCTTATATACCGGTGCACGGTATTACTTTTATTCGGACGTTATTGATAAACGATAAAATCTAGTCGGAAGTGCCCCGCCCATAAATTCCGCGGTACTTCCGCCCGACGAACCGTTCGACAAACCGCTCGCTACGAATAAATCACTCGTACCCCCTTCATTCCCCCTACTTTTTTTCTCCCTGTGGAAGCATTTTCCGGCGAACCATAATCCGAGGATCGTCAAATTAAGAAGCGAACCTTGGATGGGTTTTTTATTCCTGTGTCGATGAATTCGCGGGGGATTTCTTGGGGGAAGATTTCGAGAGCTGATAGATAGAACGTGCTGTGGTGTTTTTTGTGTTTATTGATAAGGTTTAGGTATTAGTCTATCAAAAGGAAGTTATATACGATTATATTTAAAAGGGTAACAAGATTTTTATATAGTATTTTACTCGCGGTTTGATTTCGTATCTTTTTTAGTCTCTAATTGGAAACGATGGATATTTTTTTCCCGTTCGCCATCTCGGTGGAAAATGTTTCA
Source organism: Mimumesa dahlbomi (assembly GCA_917499265.3). Lineage (NCBI taxonomy): Eukaryota > Metazoa > Arthropoda > Insecta > Hymenoptera > Crabronidae > Mimumesa > Mimumesa dahlbomi. The sequence continues at coordinate 1,241,994 of OU824113.1, read as the reverse complement.
ATTTATTAAACGTAAAACGGGCGGAAACGTTATTTGGGTTTTACATCGTTTAAAATGTGATTTAAAAGTTCACGGGCTGCGTTTTTATATACAATATCGCCCGGCTATGAATTTGTATCATTTTCTTTTTTAAGCATTATATATCGGATAACAGAAGTATGATATATATGGAACGGGCATGGCGGTTACCGTAACTTTTCTTCCTTTTTTTCCCCTTAATTGACATCTCGACGACCGGATGTAAAACACACGGCTAGATTTCGTCCGACCGACCTAATTTCCGGCGAATCATTATTCTTTGATTCCCCGTTAACTTCTTCTCGTTGCCCGGCATGCATATTTAACGAGGCACACCGTTTTCCAAAGGCGGAGAAAAAAAAAGAGAGAAATAGATTACGACCAGCTTAATTTGCGACCAGGAAATCCTTTTTGCTATTCAAACGCGAATAACACTGGCATAAAACAGACAAAATATTCCGATCCACGTCCGGATTTGCATATTCCTCTTTCACCTGGCGCACCGGCTAATTATCATTATCAACGGTCTTACCTCAATCTTAATTACCGCGAAAACTTCCGACGAAACCTGTTCTTTTCGCGAGAGAGACAAAAGAACGTAAAAAAAAAATGAAAGAGAGAAAGAGAGAGAAAAAAAGTGTACGAACTTGATTATACATGACGCGAATTGAAAGACTGGCAGCTCGACGAAAGAAAAATCGACGCCACTTTCCACCTGTACAAGTCTCGCGACACGCAGAACGATGTCCCATTGGCTCGCCCTCTTTTTTTTTCCCCTCAGCTACAAAATGCTCGGATTCTGAATTACTTATGGCGTCCCACATCCTCGAACCCTTAAGTACCTGGCTGTATATTCCGAATGGAAATATAAGTACACGTGTGCCCGGAATGTCGCGTCGTTTTCCCGTCGTTCGTCCTCTCCGTCGTCTCTTCCGGCCCCCACCCACCCCCACCCTCGTACGTAATATTCTTTTTTCTCTCCCCGCGAATACTTCCCTTTCATCTTCGACCGGCTGTACCTCAAACCCACGGAATGCAAATCGTATTCTGTCGTAAAACGTGTCGCTTCTCCGTCGCGTATGCACGCCGCGGATATCACGACGAATCGAAAGGAGAAAGAAAAAAAACACATCGGGGGTAGGTGGAAAACACTTCGCTGGTTAGGGGTGGGAGTTGGGAAGAAACATTTCGCGTAGCACTCGGCCTGTCAAAATTCGTGAGCCGCAGCGATAATGCGAATGCTCGCCGCGTATCGCTCATGTATAAATGACGACGACGAAGGAGAAAAAATACTTCAGCTTTTCAAAGTTACGTTACCGAGGTAGATTCGCGGTATTAAAAGTCGAACGTTTCGACGATGACGCTGTCTGCATGGAAATTTCCGGGAAACATCGAACTACCGCGAAATATCCCGGGCAATCGGCAAAAGTAAATCATACACGGATGATTTATCGTATTTGCGTTGTAAAAACATGGACGTATGTACGTCATTTACGTTTTTAGTAGCGTTTACATGTCAATAACTGTTTCTATCCCTGAAACTCACAAATATTTCGAAAGAACATCTCAATTTTTAATTTCTTCAATTTTCACCCATAATATACTAATATATTCCCAGTCTCGTTCGATCCAGTCTCCAAATTCCCATTACGTAACATTGCACGTACATACATACGGATATACATACGCACACCGATAAAGGTGTCCGACGGAAGGAACTAATTCCAAACGGATACATCTCGAACGGGCGCGGAAGTTCGGCGAAACTTCCTCGGCTTATTATAATTGCATGGGTCAGCGTGCGTGCGGATCGTTTCCCGTTGATTCCCGGCTGCTGCTGTGGTGTATCGGGAGAGACGGCGGCAAATCCAGACGCGTGTCGCCGTGTTAATAATCATGGGGGTGCTCGGAGTCTCGTTGCTTTACATGCAAATCAGACAATTGCGGCCGATATGTGTACGCCGGCAGGCCGCCGAGAATGGGGTTAGAGACTCGGCTATGGTCATCGGTAGTTTAATTAGATTACGCCGCCATGCTTCATCGTGCTTCACGCTTATCCCCACCCCCATCCCCATCGTCCGACGCCTATGGTGTCTGGTGAAACGCGGAATGACACGTTACACCGGGTGATTGATAGCCCGACGGACACGTCGTTAAGGTGTATATGTATGTGTCTGTACGCGTATCGTCGGAAACGTTGAAACGTACGTACGTACATCGTGGAAAGTCGTTCTTACGAACTTGATTTCCGGGAAATTTTCCGCGCGAAACTTGTAGTTTATCAGGGGAGGGAAAAAGAAACGAGTCCGCTTTGACGGTGGGCTTATAATTACGTAGATAAAAGTAAATGAGTTTTTAGCCGTGGAACGATGTTTGAATCGCGGAACAGAGGAGGAGATCTGAAAGAAGGGATCGATTAAAGAGGAAGAAGAAAATATAAAAAAAGACAAGCCAGAAGAACGAGAGGAATGATAACAGAGCAAGAGAAAGGCAAAGAAAGCGAACGAGATTGTCGGGGCTGCGTCAAAGGACTTTGAAATTTTATTTCCACTCGAGATACCACCCTCGCCGCCACGGTATTTGCGTGGCGGCATAGAGCCAACCGTAGTGCCGTAATTACCTACAATCAGTCACAGGATTACGTGGACTCCGCAGTCCCACCTATTTCGTTTCTTTTTTCTACGTCTATCTGGCCCGCACACACACACACATACCCCGTTGGACTTGCACGTAGCGTGCGTCGGTGTTCCACCTCACCCCTTCTCGTCTGTGCGAATTTTTTTCCACGGCAATGACTCGCGTCTGAGAGTGAGAACGGCCACGATGAAAATCCCTAGCCGGGCAGAATGGTACGCGAATGAAAAGGTGGAGCCCGAGATTTTTTCTAATCTTGACCGCTACGGCCGGTGATTTATTTTTCGTGCGGAACGGTGAAAAGTAAGGCCAACCTCGAAATGGGGCAACATTCTTTTGTGTCGCGATACGTGGAGCCCTGGAAACGGTACACAATCCATTGTGTTTAATTGGTCGCAACGAGAGTTTAGCATTTTCTTAAATCCACCGGTTTGGGGATTTCTCGTTCACGTGGAAGCGCACGAGATTATTCCGGGCCGTGTGCAATGGAAATCTGCTCGTCGAATCGGCGAACGTTTTTTGCGGTCGAGAACAAAACGAAGTTTCCCCGACCACTGACAAAAAAAAATATAGGTACATAGAAATATCGATATTTCGTTTTCCCGTCGCGGAGCTAGTCGAGAAATCTAAACCGGTTTGCCGTCGTTGTTTCGTTTAAAGGCGTCGCAAAAGTTAAACCGCTGGAAACAAAAACTAGGGCGTTTAAAAAAAAGAAAACCACACAACAAAATTCTCGAAACCATCGCTCGAAGGATTCGGACAGCACGAAACACGCGGAATAGCAGATGCGACGACTGACTCGAATTAAATTCGTTCGTCCCGCACGTCCCGCGAGCATTTTTTTTCGCGCGGTTCGTTGAACTTTTCGGGATCGAAAAAAAAGAGAAGATAGAAAGGGACAGTCCAATCGTGTCCAGAAATAACCCACGGTCTGGCACCGGGTTGGTATTTCTACTACTCTCCTACTCAATCCATCTTCCTCCCTCAATTTCAGTCTAGCCCGAGAGTTTCCAAGGCGAAATGACTCTTCCCACCTCCCCCTCCCGCCGACATCATCCACCGCTTTCTCTCTCTCTCGCTCTCTCCCATTCTGTTTCTCTGTCTCTCGCTGGTTTTGACAAACTAATTTGTCGCGAAACAATGACGGGCCGCCGTGCTTGACGTCGACGACGAGGCGAATGGAATGTGTCCAATCATCGGCGGGGCGGAGACTTCACCCCTGAATACCCTCGAGCACCCTTCTACACTCTCTCTTTCAGCCTCTCTTTGTCCCGTACTTATCTACCCATCTACGTATCTGCCTATCTGCTCGTCCGCACGGTATCTGATCTTACACGCTGCTTATACGCCGCATCTATCAGCCGGAATGACAATGACGAGGGAACTGCGATAGGATTCCTTCAATGACGATCCTTCGATACGTACTCGCAATGGTGGGCTAGAATCCTGGGGTCCATGGGGGTGGAAATTGGGGTGGAAAACAAAAATTTTGCGTTGAAAAAAGACGGCTGATTTATTCGAAATTTTTACGAACACTTTCCGTGCACGCGGCATTACATGTTTTGCCACCAACGAACACACGTCCCACTTGCGTGTTAAGGCAACCGGAAGCGATACTTCATGGTGACACGCGCACAATTGTTGCTACAGGTCCCGGACTGCTCGATATATACATATACAATATATGTATAGAATTTCTCCGACTTTCACGCGTTTGACGGATGTTGTTTTTCTATTCCATAGACGGTGGTTCCCGATTAGAAAAGTACTCGAAGATTCATAAAATTTCATATATTCGAACGCCAAGAATTTCCATCTAGTCTCCAGAGCAGCGTGTCGGTACAGGTAGTTTGATAAATGGCTGGCAAATAAACGTCGGGTCGGATCAATGGCTCTCCTCGTGGCGTCTGCCGTCGTCCCTCGATGTTTGCGCGAATTATCTAAAATTTCCAAGCGGTTCAATGAACCTTTACCGCGCCGCTCGAAATCTCGATTGCCTTTTCAGTCGACCACTTCTCCCCTCCCCCCCCCCCCCCCCGTACGGCGTGTAGGAAGTATGTCGCAGATAGACGGCAGGGTGAGCGGCGTGATGAACGATCCCGACGTACACCTCCCCAGGATGCGAGTCGCAACGGGGATATGTATGCAGTTATGCAGAGTCCGCCGATGCGTCACTCTTATTATACGACGCGTCCTGGGACCTCGTCCCGTGGGATCCTCGCCCGGAGGGTCCTGGAATATATACCATGTTGTCAGGAAACGACACCTTGCGTTTCGCTTCTCCGGATATTCCGTTCGACCTTCCGTCACGTGATCTGTATCGGTGTATCGGTGTAGAAAAAAAATACATCGAACAATCTGGACGTTTGAATTGTAATTTATAAACATTCTTGTTAGATTATCACTGCGTTGAAATTGTGAACAGAGGTTAATTGGGTTCGTCGGATTAACATTCCTGGGTGATTTAAATATCGAGGGATTCTGGTTCTTTTCGAATGAATAATTGATGGTTAACGAGGTACCAAAGGAATGTGGTAATAATGAAAATTGATAACTATTGTGTACATTATACGCGGGTACGTGTGTATTACGTGGCCGTTTGATCTTTACAAATGAATTCCTGAAGCGTAACAATCGTATCAATAACATAACGGTATTAACATTATCAAAGATCGCAATTACAACGGATGAACTAGATACATCCATTAATCTGATCAAAACGTAATCCCTGTGTTCCCTGTGATACGGTATTACATTTCCCATTTGATATATTGTTATAAGATTTATTAATGGCGGGTAACATTATGCAGAAGTGTAATCATTGAATTTAATTACACGACATCCAGACGAATTCCTGGAATGCATATACATATACATATACTATTTAGTATACATATATTTCCTAGTTCGCGGTAGTATTTAATCCCTTTACCCTTGCACAGTAGCCGACGAATGGATTTTCATAACCGTAGACTTCGGTCTATCAAATATTCACTTGATTCGAGTTACAGCTTTCCGAGCCGGCCGGATAATAACGCTATTTTCATGATAGATTACTTCGCAAAGCTCATTATTTCCGTTTCGTGCTGACGTATCAATTGGAATGTCACCGACAGATTCATCAATTTCAACTACAATCACCCGTTAGGTCGAAACATCCACATACCTACGTACGTATAATACATACACCGCCACAACCGCGACTCGTACGTTCATTTCCACGTAGGAATAAAATTTTAACGAACGTTCGAAAACCGGCGAACACGAAGACCCGATATCGCTACGTAGTTTACATCAGCGAATCTAATTTAATGGTCACGTGTTTAAACCGGGATTAATATTTTATTCTATGGCAAACAGCCGGCAACGATAGCGGGGGATAGGAGGGGGGTGGAGTGGTCGACGTTATTAAAAGCCCGATTGTATTACAAATCCTTGTAACACGTTTGAATTCGATGCTCCTGTAATCCGTCGTTTAACCGGACAAACATAATTATCATAATCATATTACAAAATGAATCGATCGGTGTCCATAAAGAACCGTCGTAGTTCCACCGGTTGAACTTGGAATTATCCGTATCGATTTCTACTTAAAATTCTATCATCCCCCGCGTTATTAAATCGTCCTTCGTTCCCCGTATCCGGGAATATCAAAGTACCGTAGGGGGGTGCCACGGTAAACAAAATATTCATTTTCTCGGACATCTTATCTGTCCCATTGCCGCCGGCAAATATTCTTCGACGCGTCACACGCGTTATCGTCGTAAATACAGGCGTTAGCCGTATATCGCAAAGGGGGAGGATGTTTCGACGCTCGCGAAAATCGGTTCTATCGATCAGCCCGCTCTAATTAAGAGGGGCGGGGGGGGGGGGTTAACGAACCGGCGTATTTCGATGGTATAATAATCGAGCGAACGCGACCGCGAAGGGAGCCGGTGTTCGGGTTCGAGTGAGATAATCTTGCCGTCCGTGGGATACCGGCGGTTACAAAGATTGATTGCGAGTGATTAAATGACGATCGAAGTACACCGTGAAATTACGCCTGCGTAGTTCGAACGGATTTGAATCGGAATCTTATTCATAATTATTCGTTTATTGTTTTAATAACATCGTGCTCCTTTATCGTGTGCTTGAATACCGCGGGTTGTTATTGGGTGAGTGAAAATTGTGTGGTATCCCTTCTCCCCCCACTCTCTTCGACTCTCCGGTAAACACGTGTAATTACGAGGTTTCTAACGAGGTGTCGAATTTTGACGTAGCAACAATGCAACGTTGTTGTACTCGGAACGCGCGTACTTCGAACGGTAGGTTGAAACGAGCGTAATTTCCAGGTACAGCCGAACGAGAACAAGGATATCGCTATAGTTGTAATAATTACTACCGCGCGACCTAGCGAACGCCATAGCAGATTTACATAATGGCAAACGCCAATCAGTTTGGAAAATATTTACCGCGCTAGTGCCACGGTTGCCGTCACTGTAAACTTGTAATCTTCCAGCATAGCACGGGCAATTTCATATTTCTCCGTGTCATCGTACATATACATCCACAATTTCTTCCACGAGAGAAAATGTTCTCCTGGCACAATAAATTATTATTATGATTATTATTATGATTATTCCTCTTCAATCGAGATTCGCGCGACCAGGAAGTGACACAATCGTAAACGATCCCCTCCAAGGGGGTACATTCGGTCGGATCGATCCAACCGATCGAGCCCCCCTGTAATTAAGGGGTTCGCCTCTAACTAGACGCATTTTGATGGTATAATAATCGGGGTCCCCGAACAGTCGGGCCTAGAGATAATCCTACGGATCAGAGGAGCCGAGGAGTAGCAGTGGCAAACGGTGCCTCGTAAATTCCACGGTGTCGCGTGACTCACGACGGGGACTGGATTAACCGCCCTGGCTCGATACACACCCCCCTCTCCCACCCCTCTTCGATATTTGGTAGGCCGCAGGGTGCAAACAAGTCGCGAACGCGATCGTTGCCGACGAAGTGTGGAAAGATGCACGTTTCATATTCGTAGGTTGTAAAATTCTTGTTAAAAAAGAAGACCGGCCGGACGACGTTTCACGGGACTCGTCGGCGAAACGTCGGATAAAAAAAAGGAGGAAAAAAAATGAAAAAGAGCACCCTCCACGGATGGACGTGACTCGGTTGGCTGGACAGAAAATCGACCCGTCACACGGCGCCCGGTATATTCGGTGCTGGAAGGGTTGCACCCCGTGGTTATCGTTTGAAAAAAGAAAAGGAGAGAGTGAGAGAGAGAGGAAGAGAGAACAGGGTTAATCCCTCCTACCCCCGCCGCGAATATTTTTCCGTGCCGCTGGCTCGCCGTTATTTTAATTTACACTTTGATATCTGAATGCCGGCAGATTCCCTACGTGTTGCGTGTAAGCGGGTAGTCACGAGTTTTTTTTTTCGTTTCGTTTTGTTTTTTTTTTTGTTTTCGCTCTTTTGTTCGGGATAATATGCTTCTTTATGGGCTTTGAGGGAAACGCGAGCACCGTGTATGATAATGGTTTTAATTAAACACTCCGCGGATCGGGATTTCATCTTTCGGGTGCCGCGCCACCGGCATAAATTCAAATTATCGTGCTATCCGGTATCATCCACCCCCCGGACGACAGGTTGGTGGGGAGTGGGGAGGGGGAGGGGTACCGCCACTTGTTCCTCGAGCAAACATTTAAATCTTCCAGACAGTGTCGCTGGTAGGTACACTCGAAATCCCTACAAAAGTGGATGCACAAGTGTTCTCTGCGTCCTTCCACCCCTTTGTCACTCTTTTTTTTCCTCTTTCCTACCTTACAAGAGGGTGGTGGAGGGGGGGGGGCGAAGGAAATAACGCGGCACAATGGACGAGGAGAGTGGCTTCTTAGCATTCGCGATTGCATTAGTCAAATTCTTCTCTCGCTACGTCCTCCGCGGAAGACCTGACTTTCACGGATTAACGGAGAAAAGAACAACGAACGAAGTTAAAGGGGGTGGAAACGAATTTCCACTGGATCCAATGGCGGAAGAAAGTGAAAAGCGAAGGGAACAGGTCGAACGGAACGGAAGGGTGAGGAGAGGGGGAGGAGGGCAGGGGGGTGGGGGGGAGTGAGACACTCTCACCCTCGTTGCTCCTACCGTACGTCGTATTGTAATGCGAAACTAAAACAGAATTATCTGGTACCCCCGGTGGATAGGGGTGGCTGTCGTCGGCGCCACACTTCCCGCCAGAGGGTGCATTTTAACGCGAAGTAAAAAAAAAAAAAAGAGGAGAGAACGCCCGCTCAAGGATACAGAGGGGTGTCGTACGGAAGATACGCGTACCGGTAATGTTCTGTTTTATTTGCTAATGTTACGGGGGGTGGGCCGATGCACGATTGATTTATATTTACCCCGCGATGCACGCTTCGATAAGATAAGAATTTCCGAGTGGCATTGTATGTATGCACAACGCACCCCGTGCACGTACGAGGGTAACTCGCATAATCAATTAACGTCCGTTTTCAACGTAATACGTCCGGACTCTGGATTCCAGGGCACGAAACCTCGGGAATCAGGGATTTCGCCCGGAAGTGCTCGTTTCCCCGGCGACGCGGTTTCGAATGCAACTTCACGAACGACCAGTTTGTCAAACCGTGACGGCGAACCAAGTGGATTGCATTCGCGATCGGTCGTAGGGGTTCGCGGGGTTTTCCGGGGAAAAACCGGAAGGAAATCCGCGGCGGTCCTCTGGTCGTCGGAAGTAAGCGAAACGGTCTCGTTTGCCCCGTCGCGGGGTCTTTCCTCGCCAAGTGTGTCGCGGGCTAAGTTACAGAGTATATGTCAGGCTTATACAGCGGTACGTGGCTACTGCCAAATTCCGTTGCAAATCCTCGCCACGCGAAAGCCAAACTGCGAATGCTAGCGACGTCTCGTGAATTCCGGCAGATTGCGCGACCTAACAAAACACCGTGACACGGCCACCGTCGCAAAATACCCTGAAAACTTGCCAATTTCTTTGTCCGTGGTTGCCTCCTAGGTGGTGCCCCCCCCCCCTGCCCCATCTCTTGACGTCGAGTAAAAATTCTAGTCGATAATCGAGGAACGTAAAAAACGTGCGGCAACGTGCGGCGAACGGCCGAAGGGAAATGGCTACCGGCAGCCCTTTCGCGCGTCCTGAAAGCGATTCGATTCCGATGAGTTATTTCTATTTTCCGATATTGTTTTCTCCTTTGTGTTCGATAGTTTGCTCACGGCTAGCCGCGTTGTGTGGGTGTGTGTGTTTTTTTTACCCGAGCGTGGAACAAGAAAAAGAGACACAGTTTCCTATCGTTTAATTGCGTTTCGGGAACGGAAAAACTGATAGACCATTAAGTGCGCTTCCATGCGCGTGACACCGTGACACACACAAGGTATAATAGTTTCACGATCTGTTCCTCATTTTCAAATCGTTATACATTCATCGAGTGGATTAATTAAACGACTTCCCGGCAGGACTCGAAAGCTTTCGATCGTCGATACCGACGACATCGTCCGGTTTTTTACGGGGATGACAAAAATCTATGAACACCCCCCCTGGGTGTCGAGGATCAAATTACGAGCATAATCCACGCGACACCTCGCATAGATCCTCGTGTCTCTTTTTTTTCTACCCTCAACCCCCGAATTTTTTTTCCCCACCCGGCGGTGTTACAGTGAACGTATCCCCGCTGCAAGGATATCAGTGTTGGTCGGCTTTCTAGAGATCATCCCGCTGCCCGAAAGGTACGGGGACAAGAGTATTTGGTTTCAATGGTATCGATGCTGGCACACCGATATATACCTCGATACGCCGGCGTTGGTGTGCGCCCGGTAAATATTACGGAATGTAGGGAACACCGAGCCGTCTACACGGATATTAAATCGCGCAATCTAGCGCGCTTTTATTTATGCAAATCTGAAAGCTATCGTCGCCGCGATACCGAGCAATGAAACGCAATAATTATCGCGACTATCAGGTTTCGGGAAACGAATTATTCAACGGGACTCTTTGCCGGGGTGAAGAATAGAGAAATGTATGATTTTGATTTGCTATTAACACTGTTGAAAAATAATGAGAAACTAATGTGAAAATAATATAAGTATTCGTATCTTTATTCGGGTGTCCATTTGGATAATTGAGAAAAAATGAAGAAATATCGGTGCACCATATTCGAGGGTCGAGGGATTATTAGTAGTTGCCCGACGCAATTCCATCGTCAAAAATACACCCGGCTAATGGGGTTTATTGTTTCCAACGAAGTTACAGAGACACTTTATTTACCGGTAATCCAATCATAAACACCCATTCCTCCCCAGCGTCTTTTCGAAATAACAGCGATTCGTTGTTATTATGCCGGGATTTTATTTCTCCTAATAGAATCCCGTCGGATGTAAGGCTCATTAGACAGAGATTTTACGGGAAAAGGTTCATTCGTACGTCTCGTCACGCGTACGGGGGCCCGCTGTATTTCGATAACACACTTATCCAGCACGCGGCGCAGCCTTCTGGATGGGGAACCGTAACAAACCCATTGAATGCCACCTTGATTGGACCCTCGAAATACGCGGCGATACGTCGAAACGACGTCGGCTGACGTTTCCGCGTCGCGCGATTCGATTACGCAGACGTCGTCGACGTTGTCGTCGTCGACGTCACGCGTCTCGCGATCGTTTTCTTTCGAAATCCGTCGCGGTGTCGAATGAAACGTTATTCTACATATTTATGGATATAAATGTCTCACGTTTTTTTCTCTTTTTCTTTTTTGACGAAGAAGAAAAAAAAAGCGACGGTTCCGACGAGAATAAAAGTAATCGATGCGTCAAAATAGGCTGACAGTTTTGCGGGAAACCGACCGCCACGATGTATCGACCCGTGTTCCACCCTGACATTTTTCCGATCCGACAACTTCATGATTTGGGGCCAACGAATGTGACGTTGATAAAAATGAGAATGACGGGCCATCGAAACGTCTATAACTTCGTTATTTCGCTGTGTTAAGGTGTCGCTTGTAAACGTGACGCACGGTTATTCGAAGTAGCCGTTGATTAGTCTCGATTTGTTCGTAACTCAATTCCCGAAAAACGAAAAGAATCTTGCTCGATAAAAAGTGACAGAAATTTTGTTGTATTAGGTTTGTCGTATTGTCTCACACGTTTCGTTTCCACACGGATAAAGAAACCTCCGCCGGCAATCTTGTTTAGCTAATCCGACGGGTCGTTAGGGAATGATGAAAACAATATTTTTCCACGGGGAAATAAAATCGTACGTATACCCTTTTACCGCGGACCGCAATAAGATTCAATTTTCGAGAGACGAGAGTACGATCTCTTAAGATATAATAACCTATACCGCGGCTAACATTCTCCACGGGGGAATTCCAGTGGTATTCACATTGCTACTTGCTTTATGGAATGCCTTTGACGTATGTAACAGAACAGTCCTGTAATAGATTCATGCGAAATCAGAGGTAAACATAATTACAATAATTCTCTGTGCCACGATCAAAGGGAAAATTACATATACCTGGCGAGCAATTACGCTGTTACATTATTATATAGTTACAACCCCGGCGTGCCATTCTTCATGCGCGGGATTTGCATAAATTTTTCCATAGATTTGCATAATTTCTATAATTTTCAATCATATTAATTTAAACCCGCCGGCCCCTGTAATAAAGACACGTAAATCGATAAAGGAGAATGTTACCGCGCGTTTATTTCCGTCTCGCCCGTGTAATCTATGGGTTTCTCTCGCGTTCCGTCTCTCTTCACGCACTCTCGTTCCTCTCCGTATCGCGTTTTCTCTCCGCTTCGTCGAATATGCAACGTCATGCGTATTCTAAGCGGTGAAGGGAACCCTACGTGATACGAATTTATACCGAATTAACATAAACAGTGTACACAAGATTACCCAGCGCGCGCTATAATGACCCTAAATTAGTACTAAACCCGTCCATTTCATTTTTTTGTTCACTATCGTAATACTTACAAGTAAAACAATCAATTTTTCATCGATATCGACTCGATACCCCGTCTACCCCCTTATTAGTTTAAATATTCTAATCCGATTTTAATAGATCACATCCGGTTTCCGCCTTGAGTTTCAATGGAATAAAAAGGAAAGAAAAATATATATATCGGGCTCGGAAAACAAGCGAAATAATTAAAGTCTCGCCAGACAGGAGCGGATGATTGAAGTGGCACTCGAAACGACTCGACCGGCTGAACAGCATTGAATGACCATCGCTAGCCAGAAGCGATGGCGGCTTCCACGGAAGCCGATCGGCCTGTTATTACGCGATCGCGTTCGTTATTTAAACCAGCTCCCGCGGGCGATTTTAATTCATCTCGCCACGATAAGGAGAGAGAGATTAACGAGTCCGATCCGGGATGATACGACGAACTTCTCGAGAGACGGGGGATATAACAGCTGCGGGCTACGATGATAACTATACGGCTACATAACACTTACAGTGGAATTTCGGTAGCCTTGAAATTTTCCAGGTGAAAGAAAAATCCTCCCCTCCATCGTGTCTCGTAGGCCTGGATTTGCATAATCGGACGATTTTTTGCGATTCCCGTGAAAATGAGGAACGAAACCGTCTCGACCGATCTTTGTCGATTCGTTGAACAGGATTCGACGTTATTTGCATAAAGTTATTCGTTTCTTTTCGCAATCCCGAAGGGACGGAAAATTGGCTCGTCGAGTAGACAACCGCTCCGGCCCTTATTAAGGGATATTCCGAATCCGGTTAGACCGTTGCGAACAGATGCCGGCAGTATTTCCCGGTGAAATCTGTTGATAATCTTGCTGCTTCGCTAAAGTCTCTCGTACTCGTATTAAAATTGGAAATTTCGCGAGGTTTCGGTTTCGCTGCGAGTACTTTGAAATTAGAAAATCCTCCGGGAATCCCTTCGACCCTCGAGCACGTCCGTAAGTTTGGCAAGAAAAATGCCGATGGAGTGAAACACAGTTCTCGCGGTGTTCCACATCCGAAATGTAAGAAGAGACAATGACCCAGTTGGAAAGCAAAGTTGACAAACTCGTGCCATTAGCCGGCGCAAATATCTTCCGAGGAAAACTTGGAAAAATTGTGTGTAACAGATAAACGTAAATCGCGGTGGTTGCCAATATCGTTTGGTATCGGTGCCAAAGTACCGGTTTCGCAAGTATCATCGATATTATCATTACCGGGATACAATGCCAATTGCGTCGATTTAGAAGTCCCGAGAACCCGGTCGGCATCCGGTGTGTAAATCAAAATTTCGTCTACATACACACGTACGTACATGTACATGTACGTTCTACGTCCTGTTCTTATTCGGTTAGCGAGTCGATCTAAGCTGTAGAACGACATATCGATTTTCCAGATAGCCCGGTAGTGAACGCCCGATTAATAGTAGAACAATTGTTGGTCAACGGGCTGCCGTTTCCATTTAGCGTTCGGTTAGCGCGATAATGGAACTGTAAATCGTTCGACGTTTGTAATTAATCAGGGCCGACTAGTCGATTCGGTGGCGCGGGCGGGTGCGAACAATTTCGCTAATGGCGTGACGAAACTGAACTTTCCCTTTAAACGAATAACGAAAACGACTCGAGCAGCCGGGGAAAAGGGAAACGGTTTTCTTCGCTACCGAACACGCGTACGATAAAATACTTTCCGGAAGTGTCGACGTGAATAATTAAGAAAGTTTCGGCGATTCCGAATTGCGCGATTCCGCGATACAAAGCGCGTGGGGGGAAAAATGTGTGTGTGTGTACAAAAGATACGATAAATACAGTGAATAACATTTTGACTACTTTCCCCCGGTACTGTGATAGAAACCGGAAACCAATTTCTCGACTCGTAAATAATATTTTGATCGGTGGCAAGGAACGGCTATTAGAAATTCAGCTAGTTCTCGGACACTGTGTGTCTGTGTATATGTATGTATGCGTGTACGTATCCGCGCGTCGTGTATTCAAACAGAAATGAAATATGAACAACTTATCTCGGATACCTTGTTTCGCATAATAAAGTTACACGCGGCCGTACCCTTGTCCGATTTTATTTCTCTCTTTCCACGGATTCCTTTTTTTCGTCTCTATGATTCATGATCGCGAGCACGGATCTAACGTTACGATCTCGGGAGTCAGTTTAGTGCCCGTTAACAGTCCCGTACGACAGGCACACAGGTGAGGGATTAATCATATTACGTGACAGTGGCTTATTAGCATAACTAGACGAGAGCACGGCAATAGAACGAAAAAAACAAATAAACAAATAGAAAAATCACTTTGGGACCGCATTTCAAACGTATCGGAGGGGCCTACCTACCGTCGTCGATCCAACAATCCGGATCATGATTCCGCGATCGAGCGACGTGCGCTGGTACAACGTTCTAATATAATCTATCATCATTACGCAATCTGTCGTTCCGGTTGAAATGACGTATCGGCCGGAATGGGTGGATCCGTTGAACACGTCTGTCCCTGTCACGGGAAAAATCGGACGTTCGAAATGATTGTAATACGGACGGAGATAAATCCATTCCGCGCCCCGATGATTCTCTCTCCGGCGTGCTTTTGATGTGCGTACAGTTGTACGCGGATTAACGATTAATTAGATAAGCGCCGCCGATACAAATGTTCAAAAGCTTTCGCGAGTTTCTAATTAAATGGATAATTTCTCGCTTTGTCGAGCGTGTTACGCGATATTCCGCTAACCCGGATTGTTCGGGGCGAAACATTCGGCGGAAAGATTATAGAAAATTCATCATTTTTTTTTTTCTCCTGGAAAGAGTGTCTGGAGTTGGTTTAAACGTTGACGCGCGCAATTCCAAAGACACCGGGATATCTAAATCGTTGGGAAAATACTGGGAAAAGAACGTAATGTTTTCCCCGACGATCCACGTTGTCCCGTAGACATAGGCACGTTATTGCATTAGTATATTTTTGCATACAAATTTCAGCGGGACGATGTGATAATGTAATTTTTTATGGTCATCCGTGTCTTTTGAACATGTGTTGCCGCGCGAGAGTAATTTTGCATATAAATTGGCTCCCAGTCGACGCATGCCGAGAAATGGAAAACCGGTATTCAAGGTACTTTCATAGGAGCGTGAATACGGCGAATACGATTAAAGTGCTGGCCCGGTAAGCAAGTTTCCTACTTCTCGATAAAACCGCGGATATATCACGTCGTTTCGGCTACGAGTTAATCATTCCCACGAACGTAAGGATACGAATGAAATAAATAAAGAAAAATAAGTCACGCATCTCACCGGCGGCGGAAGTATTAAACTATCCGCAAACGGGAAACTAATTTATTAAATGCCGATCCACACGATTTACCGTCGCCGAGCGAACCAGTTCATAGAATTATCACGTCCCGCCGATAATGCGATACGATCGCTTATATAATCTCCTCATTATTTGTCGTTACGACTATCACCCGGACAGCTTGCGGAATTAATGAAGCAAAATTTAATGTCCCGTCGAGTGTTGAATCAAAGTCTACCGCTTTAAGTAGACGGTGTCCGTTCGAAGACCTGGCTGTTCAATCGAGCACGAAACTATGAATGGAGCAACGATCCAGAACGCCAGCTGCTACCAACGTCGTTTCTGTCCCCATCAGCCACCCACGTACATACATACATACATACATACATACACCGACGAGATTTCCCCGGTGTTCTGCACAATTACTTCGGCACCCAAGGTGCCGGTGGTACCGCACCACCCGGAATCATTTTTCGTCCAGATGTCTCGTCGAACGAAAAGATAATCGAAATCAACGACATTAAGAATGTTTCTCTGTGCGGTGAATAAAATAATTGTGTGTATTATACATACATACATACACATAAATACATGTCTTGAGACGTATTATAAGAACGTGAACCCTCGTCACGAGCAGGGGGGGTCAGATGTGATCTTTCACTCCGCAAAGAGACCTCGAGTCCCCTTGATGTTTTTGGATAATTACCCGGGGACCGTTTTAAAGGTGTCCTAGATCAGCCGCAGTCGTTTCTCGAGGAGCTCCACAAGTGGCGTGCATGTGGAGTTCGGGCCTGATCCCCCCCCTCCCCCCCTTTTCGAGACGACGAGTCGCGAGATAAAATCGGAGACCACTTCCGAAAGCCATGAGTCTCTTGAAGAAGCTAGAAACGTCGGGACAGAGAATTACGAATGACTGGGAAATGGTGGATCGGAAGGGGCAGTAGGTGGAAGGAAAGCTGAAGTGGGATACGAGAGGAAAAAAAAATGAAAAGATCTCCTGGAAAAGGGGAATCGGAATTCTACAGGGTGTTCAACGAAGACCCTATCAAACTGGACATACCTAACTAAATGAACTTTTATAACTTACAAACAAACACCTCGACCTCACCTGACGGAACAAACCGTTCAAGAAATTCCTGTTGCAGCATCTTAATTAACAGGTAAAATACAAATTTTCTGCCAGCCCAGGATCGCTTATCTTGCCGAAAACAGACGAAAATAAAGGGTACCACCTTCCTCCGTACACCCCGTACGAATTCGGTGTACACACACTCTACCGCGTGCTGCTTGTATAAGTGTGTGTGGGGCTGGCCATGTATATGCATAAGAGATGCTAATCTCAAACGGTAGCTCGCATTGCCGCGAGTGAGGCAGGCCTCTCTCGTTCGCCAACTGTTCAGTTCGCTGCTCGGGCCACGGAGGAGATCCCCGAGTGAGATTGTGACCCATTCACGGCGATCTTAGCGCGCGCGCGCGCAAACACCCTCGTCCGTGTGTACGTGCATGTGTGTGTGTGTGCACTCTCTCGTTAGCGCCGCTAAATGGACACCCTGATATATCGAACGGAGCACTCATTAGACGCCCCCGCGTTAATCGGTCGACCGATTTACCGGTGAAAAATTTGTAATTGCCCGGCGCTGACTTCATAATTGCCCGTGGATACCAACGGAGTCCAGTTGATCTGAAAAACTAGATCATAGATCTGTCTTTTTGTTGTTGGGACCGCGACGACCTCGTTTCGTTATCGTTAAATCTGAATTAACCACCAGGTAGCCACCAGGTCGGTTTCCAGGATTAAATTTGTCGCTATGTTTCTTCGCTTTGCGCCACCTTACCGTTCCATGGAATCACGGGGAAACCATGGATGGGGTTCGTGGGTGGGCCAGTGTGTGGGACCATTAGCGGCAAACGAAATATTAGACGACGACCCGGTTTCGCGGAGAAACAAAAGGGGGGTTTCTTTTGTGTTACACCTGCCGCGAATTTATCTCGGACGTGGATCGTTTCGTTGGGAGGGGGAAGAAAACAAAAAAAAAGGTTCACCGTAAAATATGCTGGCGCTGCGCTCTCGATGCTCGTGCCAGGGAGAAGATCCAAGAGCGAGAATTATAATCCATTCACGGAATAACGCGTGCGTGTGCAGGCGTCCATGGAATGGAATTGCACTCGTTACCGTTGCAAATGGACACACATGGGGGAGAATTCTTTCTCTCTCTCTCTCTCTCGCTTCCCCTGTCTCTCTCGCCCCCTCGACGGCAAAACGCTCTCCGGTAATCGTCCGGGTGATTTGTTAGGGAAAAATTAAGTAAACGTTTAACGTTAGCTTTGTAATTTTACCGAAACGATTCGGTGGAACGAGACATGCCTCGATATTTCATTTGCCTACGCTTTTACGTTTTGCACTACTTTAAACCGAGTACACACACACACACAGATAGACGGAAATCCATAGAGAGACGCGCCAGGTAATTTGTTATACGCTAACCCGGTGTATACCTTTCTAATTTTTTATTTATCCACGTCATCCCGCGTTTAATACGGCGAAAGTGGAATGATAAATAGCTCGTTGCCCGGCTAACGGTAAAAAGCTAGTCCGACTGCGAAAGATTAATCCGCTCGAACATCTCCACGGCGTGCCTATTGCCAAAATCAACCAGAACCGGAACTTTGCTGACCGTGCAGAGGAGCACTAACGGATCCTGGAGGATCGTGACCCTTTCCCGGAACAATGCTTACGTCTACACTATCCGCACAATGGCACTACACTCATTAACGCCGTAAGTGGACACGGTGATACGTCGGGCCGGACATTCATTAAATGCTACGGTAATGAATCACCCTATTCAACGAAAACAATTCTCTTCTTCGACTAATTTTATCCACCTCCTGTTCCATTAAACCGTAGTCCCCGGAAAATATCTCACGGAGTCCCGGAATTACGTTCGACTACTATCCGTCACACGAACGGTTCGGAAGAGAAATAGATTCTCCGTTAATAAAAAAAAAAGATACGACGAAATACTTTGATAGGAGACACGACAAGGTAAAATGATTCGAAAGTAATGTTCTTACGGTGAAACATCAGATAGCCCACAGGGGACCGTTTTTCTTTTTTTCTTTTCCGTTTTTTTTCAAGTGAAAGCGTTTGCTTGCGTTGAAACGACGATCTCTTGCGTCATATCCGCTTACGTTCGCCAGCGCCAGCCAAAAAGGGTTGCAAGGTATGTGCCGACTGTGCACTCGCTGCCTACACTCGAGATCTAGGACTGAGATTACGGCCCATTCACCAGATAACGCTCGTGCATCATCTTCGTGCTGCACTCGTTAGCCGCTGGTTGTGTGTTATGGATTATCCCGACGAGAGCGTTCGTCTCGACAGACGGACGGGAACGAACGAATGAAAATCGAGATGTCGCGACCGCGGACCATCGATCTAACAAAGTAACAACAGATATTTTTTTCCACCCGTCTAAATGGACCACCTTGAGCGTCCCGACGTCGAAATACAAACTATCAGGATATCACTGGCAACGATATTATTTCAGGATATTCAAACTTCCGTTTGCCAAAGTTCGCAGGGAAAACATTGTCTTGAATATTCCATGTGTACTCTGTTTAAATTCATAATTTCAAGTTATATACATACTAACTATCGCCTAGGTATAAAGTAACGATATTTTCGTTAAATATAATTCCATGAAAATGAATTGGTCGCGGTGAGTCTGAGGGGGACAGGTGTCTTTCTCTTTTTCGCAAAGCTATAGCGTGCGTTTTACTTAACCCAAGCAAATCGAGGACTCATGAAACGCAAATGGGTCGTGCTCTTACGGTTCCGCGATAAGTTTGCTCTCCCGGAGCGCAGGCCTTGAAAAGGACTTCGTGCCTGCCAACTGTTCAACTCGCTGCTCGGTACTGCGAGATCTAGGGGTGAGATTGCCGGCTCATTCAGCGGATAATGCGTACACGGTGCACCGGCGTATGCACTCGTTAACTGGCAAGTAAACAGACTGATGTACGAGCACATCGGGCCCGACTGTATGAATATCGAATTATACGTTATTTTCCCTTCGTTCAATCGGACGGGGTCGATAACAATCGCCGGGTTTCCGGTCTCGAGTTTCTCGTTGACAGTGAGGAGCAAATAAATATTGTTTTATCGTCGCCAACGTTTCCTGACGGCTTCGTAATAGTCTCGGTATTAATTTACTCTCGTTAATAGAGATCCTTTCAACGAGACTTCCTGCGCTCGGGATACATAACATTGTTTTATGATAACTGCGGTCGTCGGACGGTATTATTTGGAACGACGTAGTAGGGGGATGAAATTTTATCGAATCTATCATCGATGTCTAACGATGATAGACGTAACGTGTTTGCTCGTTTCATTTCGGGATATAAAGCCAACAGAAATTTGCCGGCAGTCGCGTCGATATAAGCAGGTTGTGAAACATGAACAAACCGATGTTTACACGCGGTACACGAATACCTGTTGAATTGCGTTTCGGGACGAATAAGTTTGTTGGAAACTCATACAGGCTGACTGGTCGGGCAATCAATATGTAACGGGGAAGTTAGTTCGACGTGTTCCAATGCGCCCGAACTCCGCGGAGTTACTTTCGAATTACCACAAGATATTAGCTGCTACGAACCGATCGGAATAAATACTTTCTTTTCCCATTTTGTCTACTTATTATGCGATTCTAATCAATCTATTTTATAACGACGTCAGTGTACGATATTAAATGGATATCCGATTTTGTCGCTAACATCGTTTGTTTTTTTCTTTTGTTTCAGGTAAGTCGCTGCTGTGTAATATGCCATTAAACAGGATTAACGTAAAGATAACCGTAGAGTAGCTGCGACGCGTTATCAGGGAAGGTAAAAGAATTTTGTTTTCCCACACGTATCCGTAATAGTATAATAACTGGAATGCCGGCTTCTAAGAGGATTTTCACTGCCAGTTTAACGATGAACACGATTGTCTATATAGGATGTTCTCAATTAGCAAAATATTCGTTCCGGGATAAGCCAGTGGAGAGAGGCACGCGTAAATAAAAGTTTTACCGACGCACTAAAACTTTATTGCCGCCATAACCAAAGCTCGTTTAGCTTATTTCAATTACTGTCAATTCCATTTTATCCGCGTTTCGCGCTGCTAATCCCTTATATTAGTCGCGTCAATTATTCTCCCACGTTCGATACACTTTTCTTCTGAATATTCTTCCCATAAATAATAACGCACGCACGTCGAGTATCCACGTGGATGAAGCTATAAATCCCTATCCCATTCGCCGCGTATAAATCACACGGGGAACATTTTTTTGCCAATCTATTCTTTCTAAAGATATACATTTTTTATATAGATATTGGACAGAAATAACTTTTTCATATGAGTTTTCAATACATTTTAACGCTTCCTCGCGCGATGTCCGCCGTAGATGAATATATCGCCGTGTTTGTATCGTTCCCGTATAAATCTAGATCTAACGGCGGAACGCCGGCACTAGCGAAAGATTTATAAAATGTTTTTAATTTATTTTCCTTGAGTTACATCGCGTCCCGGCCGTGTTTGCGCGCGGCGTTAACCACCCGACGCGACGGCGTGCGATCG
The DNA here is from genome assembly GCA_917499265.3 of Mimumesa dahlbomi. Classification (NCBI taxonomy): domain Eukaryota; kingdom Metazoa; phylum Arthropoda; class Insecta; order Hymenoptera; family Crabronidae; genus Mimumesa; species Mimumesa dahlbomi. Next base: position 1,220,476 of record OU824113.1, on the reverse strand, counting down.
AAACGAACGTAAATTCTGATTTTGCGGAAAACGAACGCCGCGTTTATAACCTTAGAATCGCGAATAGCGATTGTTGCAACCCGATTCGTCTATTAATTTATATAATTCATTTGGGTAACGTTTCATCTTTCCCTCCTCTCTCTCCGTTCTCATAATATATGTATAACATAACACCATCATAGTTGTAGTACGTTGTATACGATTCTGGTGATAACAAATGTAACGCGTTTCAGCTAGTTTCGTGTACTCGATAATACAATAGGCCGCGAAACTCCGAATCTCGAACAATGCGAACCCTATCGGGAGACACCTCGCGAAAGTTTCGCATAATTAGCGAAAATTGTTCTTTTAACGCGGGCAGGTTGTTATCTTGTCGCGCGGTTTACAACGTGCTCGTAAACTTTACACCGATCTCGACGTCCCGCTCGTTGTAACGTTGTCGTGACTGAAGTTCCGCGAAGTCTTGCTACGCGTGTAATATATAATTCCACCGACAACAATGTGCAACATCCAGAATCAACGGTGTAATGGATGCTAAAAGCGCCGATAATTCGCACCCGTGTTTCGCGTAAATTCCCCTTCGTTCGGGTCCTTTACACCTATTAAATCGTGGGCTTTGAGATTCCAAGTACATACCGTGAAAATAAGCAAGATTTTCAACCGTGTCGTATATTTCCCCCCCCCCCACCCCCCCCCCCGATCTAAACTATCCACAAAAGTTTCGAGTGTACAGTGACATACTGCCGAAGTGTGTCACTCGACCGGTGGAATTCGATTCGGCGATAAAACGTCCCCGTGATTGTTATCCTTTTGATCTGGGCGTACTCTCAGCGACAGGGTTTATCGAATAAATTTCCGCAGAAACTCGTGGCGAATGAAAATCAACGTTCTATCGATGATACAAATTGTGTATCGCGCCAGTGGGAGAATAATAACACCGATTCGTTCGGGGAGGAAAAACTAACGGCTCCTTCGTTTCCGGATTTTCGTCAGGCGTCCGGCTAATCGCGCACTTGTCGTTCGAGTGGCTCGAAATAGGAATCAGAGTGTTCCGGGGGTCTCTCGACATCGGTCGCCCGAAGGGAAACGAGCGAGTGAACCCGGGCTAATGGATTCGCGGAGCGTCGTGTTCACGTGCACACGTACACACACGCGTGACGGGTACGTTGGAGAGCTGGCACACGTACACACGTACATCACCGGCTCGCACACGGGACGAATGTTTGTTGCGTGGGTGCGCGGTACATAGTAATGGTGATAGCGAAGCCCCTGGCCCCGGAGGGTGCCCCGAAAATCCCTAGGAATTAACGCAACTGAATTCCAAGTCCCGCGAAACTTCTCCCCGCCTGACAATTTCCATGGTATTATACTCGGAATATATCGTTGGGAATCTTGATTATGACAGAAGTAGGTTTCCACCGACTGTCACGGATATCTCGAACGGAAAGTTTCACGGATATACGTGTGTCTACGCGGTTCGAGGAAAATTTCGATTTTTCCCCCTAGGAATCTAGTTCTTTAGAGCTTCGGGCGTGCGACAAACCGACGTCCCGTGGTAACGCTGTTCTCCCGTATCCCGGGTGTCTCTCGAGAGACGCCCCGAAGTCTCGAGATATGGGAACGGGGGCGTCGCGGCGCGACTGAATTATTTTATGCCACCCGTCGGAAAGTCGCGTCAGACTTCGTGTGGCAGATCCGGGCGAAGGGAATCACGAGATTCGACGTCGGTTTACCGTTTTATTTTCACCCGACGAACGAAAGGGAAACGAAAAAAACATTTGTGCGATGCAAAATTGTCGATGTAATTGAAACGTCTGAATTCTAGCGGTTAATACGCGACGCTTATCAAGTAGAGTATTTTTTTTTAGAGAAATAGAGATAGAGGTAACAATATCGTGGTTATACGTTTTGCAAGTCAAATATAGATTTTTCTACGGTTTAATTTCACTCTTTCGTTGAGCTGTAATTGATACAATTAGCATACACAGTTCGTTCAAATGATGGGGTATTACCGAGCTGATTAGATTTCTCCCCGTACAATGGTGGATTCAATGGCAACGACAGCTTTCAATTCTTAAATTTCCACGACAATTTATGTAATGGATATGCGAGACGCTCGGATTAGGAATACGGGGGTACGCTAATGGGAATTAAGTAATCTCTTAGACGAGAAATGCCTCGCGAAAGTAGTATGTACCTACGTATGTATGCGTGTATGGTAGGTATGGTTGCACAATACCCTTGTGATTCGACTCGGCGGTCCGTTTACGTGTTACGTAAACTGTATCGCGTGTTTAGTCTAACCTATTCTTACTCTCATTCAAGCCCGCGCTTAGGTTTCTATGTACGTCATTATCAAGTACGGTGTATCGGTGTCTTAAAAAAATCCTACGATGGTAGAGTCCCGTTTACATTCGTACGGTTTTTCGTTTCGTTCTGCCGATTATGCAAACCATTGTGACAGTTGAAATGAATCTCACGCATCTGTGTGTGTGTGTGTGTGTGCGCGATGCGTGTTCTTCTCGATGCGCGAGGATATTTGCGCTCGCATTGTCGAGCGGAATTACCGTGGCGACCTTTCCGATTCCTTCCCAGGAAAGTGTCGCGACGGAAACGAGTTTGCAATATGTCAGCAAGTTGAGGAGTTAATACCGGCGGACGTTGAATGCGACGGTTGATCACCTATTCAGCCGCAATCTTTAACGTTTGTGCGAAATCCGTGGCTCGAGAAAGTCACCGATATTATAATCAGATTTTCGATCGAGTTCTATGGGCTATCGCGACGATATTTCTAACGTTCTTTCATCTTCTTTTCCTTTACCCCTTTTTTTTTTTAAATCGACGATCTAAAGCGGGGATAATAAAAGTCGAATGATAGACCACGCTCGATAATACGGTGAAATTCGTTACAAGGCTGTCGTTACATATCGGAACACACGGCTCGCGGGTGTAACACGTAGAAAGATCGTTCGTTGTAATGGTTTAGAAATTACTTGGCTTTGATGCTCCGTCTACCGATAGAAACTTTCGCCCCGGCGAACTTTTGCATCACTTTCGCCACTTTACCCGGAGTTAAGCTACCCCTTTTCAGTCGCATGCAAAATAGCAGACCGACGCCGTTGGTGGTCTCTTTGATGTATATGCCGTTGCATAATTGAGGAAGATGGGATACGTAAGGGATGCCCTAACATTTGGCATAGTTATGCTATTGTCGACGTCGTTGTTAAATTCAATACCGCGACGCCGAACGGTACTTCTGAGTTTCGCGACTGTCATTAATGGAATCGCGGTCGAAACGTTCCTCCCGGTTTACCGCGTGGAATCTGCCGCGTAGAAAATTCGAACGTTGCATAATCGGATTTTACTACTTTCTAAACGGATCTTTGATAACAATTAAACTCGAACAAGTTTTGATAATTGCCTCACCCTAAAAGACATTTTTCACGCGATTCTGAATTACACCCCAGTTATCGTTGGAAAGTTACCCGACGAACTTTCCGAAACCGGAAGTTTTCCGTTGCCGTCGACGGTGTACAACACAGCGTTAAAGTTATGGATATAGATCGCCGCGGGAAGCACTAGCGATCGGTTCCCGGTAAGAAGCCATAAGTGCCTTGTCGTTTTTCCACGAAAGCTTGGCCTAAACTGGCTTTAGAAGCTCGCTGCAGCCTACGATCGTCCGGGTGCTCGTACATCGTCGTAATGCACCACACGGTGTTTTCCCGGTGCACGCCTCTACGTGGCCGGGGAAAACTTACCGGCGGGGAAACTCGATCGAAACGACACGATAATCTATGCCCTTTTCGATACGGGAGATACGCTCGAACGCTCGTTTCTATCATGGATTTTCGAAAGGGGGAGATAGGCGTTTCGATACGATGATAAACACATCCGCGGGTAAATAATCGATGGAGACCTTTACACGCGGAGGATTCACCCTGCAACGCGGAACAATGAATAGTGCGTATAGATAATTGAAATAGTTTCGTTGCAATTACTCTTCGCGGTAGGCTGTAGTGTCATTAAAAATGATTGGCAGTTCCTCGCCAACCCCTGTGCCCTTTTTCTTCCACCGTGAACTTTCAGGTTCACGGGAGACGTACACCTTGAATGCCAGTGAATGATTCATGCCCCATCGTGTGATCGATACGGGAAAGAAACGAGCCGGTAACAACCCCGTGAAAAGAAAAGAAAAAAAGAAGAAGAAACTTATATCACCCAGGAGAGAATATCCGTGTCAACTTTCCATTAAGTCATCCTCTATCCGGTAGAAAATCAAGTTGAGCGTCACTGCGTTAATGGATTATCACGGAATCGTGTATCCGATTAGCGGAACATACGCAGCTTCCTGTTATCATTCCCAACAAGATGATAAAACACGCGGTAGGGTGGCTGGGGCTCGTTTCACTGAAAACACCGTAGAATCTCAGACTACCGCGATTAGCATGCGTGAAACCCATAACGGTGGAAAAACATCGTGTACCGTCAGCCTTCGCACGCCTTGTACATACATACTTTCGTGTAGCGAAACTTCTCGTCGCTTTAAAGGGAACACACTCGGTACGTTAGTAAACGATAAATACATTGAGAAAATAAAACTAGACGATTATAAAGCCTTTGGAGGCCTTCGTTAAAAGACCAGTGGCCTCGTCTCAGACAGAGATGTGTTTTCTTTTTCTTTCTTTTTCTCGTTGTCCGTATTTATCTTCGAGTCTACCCGAGTCGTCCCATAATGAACCGTACACCGTGAACGTCTACCGCACATTATTCTCGACTCTACTCGCGATCGTTACTCCTTGGCCGGAAGCCACGAGCAGCCAGCCTTACGCGCGTTTACCCTAAGCACGTATACGCACGTGCGTGTGTCATTCCGGCGTGACGTGGGAGATCCAATAACGGCACGGCGAAACACTCGTCTATATGATAATGAACCACCGCCGACGCCGACGTCGACGCCGAAATTAATGCCGATGCGTTACACAACGCCGAATCGATCGACCGGCTACGCGTTTTCGCGTCCCGTCACTTCCGCGACGTCCATTGTCGCGAAACGAAAATTCAGAATTTGTTGGAGGGGGTCAGCATTCGGGCAGAGAGGAGCCCTTCTGATCGATGTCGTCGATTTCCAGCGTCGTTACGCCAAACAGATTCGGTTTAACGACGTCTAGGTCGGCGGAACGCGACGACGTCTGGAGAAACGGGGGTGGTTCACCGAGGGTAGACTCTATGTGGGTCAATCTTTATCCTACTTAGGTGAAACACTAGGGGTGTTGTTGCGCAGGGACGTAGGAAGACTTAGGCTAAGTGAATTTGTATGTAAGATTCCCGAGACGCGAAAGGGCGAGACCGTAGCACGGGTTACGTTTTGACCGGTTAATTCCCGCGGTTTGTCGAACGATCTTTTTAATATCTCGTTGTAAAACGTTCACTCTTTGTAAAAAAGTACGCGAGGTAAAAGTATTATACAATGTCGAGTGTGCGTCTCGACGTCAAAAGCTAGGTGAATTAATTCCATTTCTTTTCTGCGACTCTGTGGAGAGATTACCTAGAAATTTCCCGAGTGAACGTTTTTTTAACGTTTTTTTTAACGTTCTTTTATAACGTTTATATTTTTCCATTTCCCGTCGAGTTACACGTCCGATTAAATACCCCGCTGCAAAGTACGATACCCCGTGCCACGTGACCCAGGAGCACCTTAAAACCACTTGTCCCGTAACAGGTGCCGCTTTGATTCTCACGAGAGGGGACCCTCCTCTAGGTGTCCGACGACCCGTGAAAGTCCTCGCACGGTAACCCTACCTTCCGATCGTCGGGGCGTGTCCTGTTCCTGCGGGAACCGGCACGTTGAGTCTCCTTCGAGACGATACGCGTATCCCGCAATTATTCAATGAATACATGAATACTTACCGGTACCGGTCCCGCAGTACTGGACCAGATGCATATTATGCACTCCCATTGGACAACGTACAATCGAAGTAACTAGAGGTCACGGTAATTTCATAGTTTACCGAACCGTATGAGACACGTTCAACGTATATAACGGTGGCCAACGTGAATTACAGTGATTGCAAGGTGAAATCTCTTATCCGATACAATGGAGGATGGATTTTTTTTTCTAACGCGTTTAAAGTGTCCAACAATAGGATCGTCAAAGTTCCAAACGAAGAAACTTATGGCAAAGTTCACGTCGGTAGAGAAAGAAATAATTTCTCTACACCCGGAAAAAGATGATTCATTTTCTCGAAAAGGTGGCCAAGTGGTTTCCCGTCGAATCATCGAGGCATTATGCAATCACTCCGAGTGCCGGGATAGCGAACAATGAGAGACACGTCCAGCGTCTTTCCCGGGTTACAATTTTCTCGATAAACGAGCCGGATAATTCACGGGCGTGCTGATTCACGCGCCCAAGGGCTGCCGATATCCCACGGGATTGAATTAGGAGGACCGATCGCACCACTTTACTCCTCCTTCGATTCCTGCCGGTCCTTTCCTCGAGATGCGCGGCACACACCGTGGGAAGGGGCAGGTGTCGCTTTTGTCTTTCGCCCTGGAAACGATATTAAGCGCCGTTCGATGTTATCGCCCCGGGGCGTCCGCACTCGTCTCGGCGAATCGTGAAATCCCGTGGATGCCCCATTTGTCCCCGGATTTGATCTCTCCTTCCCGTTGCGGATCAACGACGCGGATCTCGCCGTGAGAAATACCGCGAGAGATTGAAATACTCTGCGGACAGAAAATTTCCAATGGAAATGGGAAAACTTAACGAAAAAAATAAGAGAGGAAAAAAGGAAACGATACGTTTGGATTTCGCGATGGAGAAAGCTCGACGCGCATCGATCATCGTCTTTAACGTTTCACGAGAGAAATTCAGCCAGTGTTCGTGAATCCCCGATCACGAACACACACACATACACACACAAACATCGGTGAACGCTTTAAAGAGTAATGTAATTCGTCGAAGCAAACGCTTCGACGGTGTAACGTTTCAAATTCAACGTTCCATCTATCACGTTGGTGTCTCTCGTCGAGTGGTAAAAGTAAAATGCATTTATCCGGATGAATTTTCGGTAAGGCTGAACAGATCGTATCCCGAGTATCGATTCCGCGGCGGTATTCGACAAACGAATTACACCGTTGTCACGGTCCATGGCGAATGTCGTGCAAACAAGTTGACCTAACAATTTCCGCGAGGACAAAAGTGAACATCGGGCGGTCGTACGCCCGTCGTTGCGACGTCCCCGTCGTGTTTCATCCGCACAAACGCACCCGTCAATTTTACCGAGCGTAGAATTAGAAATTCGATCCGGTCGACGTATATTCCCCCTTTTGTCCATTAACCGTGGCGCCCCCGGTTAATCCCGTAGGCGCGTATGTTCCGACATTTCTATGGGGGTCGGTTATGCGACGCGGCAAGTGGACGTGGAGCGCCCCTCGTTTGCGAATCTTGCATAGTCATGGGGGCACCACGATGCCGGAAAATAGTTACAAAACAGGCGGGGGTAAGAAAAAGCATCCAAGGGGGTCTACGGGACTGTGTAGAAATATTCAGGGGGGTCTATCCCGTGTCTCCCCATGGATGGGGAGAAAAAAGATTAAGTATCCCTTTCTACTTGCACCCCGAGCACGTGGATTCTTTCTCGTTAGATGCGTCACACTAACGGTGTCGATATTAATATATGTGATTCGCCCACGCACATGGGAAATAAATGTGTCGAACAAAGGATCTGGTTAGGGAAACGTAATTTCACGTGGTTTCTGGTGAACGCCGAGCGAATCGGAAAACCTCCACCCCACCTCTCTCCCCTAAGCGTGGATTTTAATTACAAAACGTAGCTGGTGCGCGATGCTTTTTGTACGATGTTACGTAACGTTACGTTTTCCTTTACGTTTGAACCAACGAACTAAGCGAAGCAAATCAACGTCAAAGTAGTGTTTCACGTCGCGCTGCACTCTTTGAAAACTTCGTACCGAATAGAAATGTTGTTTGCGGAAAGTTTATTATGGCGACCGTTATACGAGTAGAATATTAATTATAGCCATTACGGTTGCTATTAATCGCAATTGTTCTCGAAATTCTTCTCCCCCTTACACGCGGGTTTGTTTGAAAATTCGTACGAAACTCGCGGTGAAAGCGACGGAAACTTTTCTCGTCGGTGATTTCCTTATAACCATTTCTTTTTTGTTTTTTTTTTTACCTCCGTCATGGTAAAAAGCCCGAGCACGGCTCTCTATTGTACCCAGAATCAGGGAAACCGTAGTTTAATCTTGACACAATAATACAAATTAACGACCGCCATTCTTTTCATTCATCTCTTTCATCCCGGTGTACGCAATTAAAAAAACGTAACTCTTTTCCCATTCTATTAATTGTCCGTCGTTCGGAACAGCATGCCCGTCAACCGGTGTGTACTGTATCGTTTCCACTAAAACACTCTCTCTTCCTCCCTCTATCCCTCTCTTTCTCTCTCTCTCTCTCTCTCTTTCTCTCTGTTCACGCGACAAACAACGTGAGCATCGTCCGAACGCCGCATGTGTTATTCATACACCCGGGGACTTTAAATTCCGCGTATTATTAGGACTCTAATTTCGTTTCGCGGTCCAGCGAGCACTCACATCGTGCGAAAGGTAATCACGGAATGACTGGTGGCGCGAAGGTACCGGGGCCTCCGTTGCGGGGGGTGACTTTAATGTTTTTAATCTAATTCCCGGCGTGCGAGCCTCGCACGAAAACTCCTCCCCCGGGATCGGGATCTGTCTCGCTGGGGAATTTTGCATTGTGCAACCGAGAAACGGGGAGACGGAGTGAGAGTGAGAGAAAGAGAGAGAGAGAATGTGACAATGGGGAGTGCAAAGACCCTTTTGAGGAATGTCCCATATGAATCCACGTTACGATCGATCGTCCACCCTCTCGAATTTCATTTCTCAAAGTCCGCCTAGATTTCCGAAGGATTACGAATTTTTCATTATGTGTCATGCGAGACACCCAATGCACTCTTACGTCATTCGGTTTTCTATCTATACACCCGCCCTACGTTCACCCCCTCATAGTACATCACGTTTTCCATCGCAATGCTTTTTTATCTCCTCGAATCGTTCGATTCGTCGATTCTCCAGGATGTATCGCGTAATGAATTTCCACGGTCTATTCGAGAAATTTCCACCTTTCCACGCCGACGGTTTTCCATCGACGTAAAGGTGACGACTGCAAGCGAGTGCACGCGGTGCATTGGTCTCGAAGTTTCCGGCCATTACGGGAACTACTTCCACGGTGTCGAAGGCCAACCGACGTTGAATTCGGTCCGTGATAATACCTCACTTCCCCCCGAGGCTAGGTACGGGGGTGCCGAGACGTTTGCATGGACATAATCGGCCGGCCCTGGCCATAGGTTTTATCGCCGATATACCGGCGGTCCGATAAATCGCCGGTTGGAACTTTGGCTGCAATTAGTATGGTAATGCGTCCGGCGAATATGGTCGCACTAACCGTGAGTGGCGGAGAGAGAGAGAGAGTGGGAGAGAGGGTAGAAAATTATCACAGATCGAGCGAACGGTATACCAAGATGGTTCTCGGAAATACAGGCTTAAATACGAAGGGATTGTGCCTGCCACTGGGAACTTAGAAATAAATTTCCATTGTCGGAATAATAATCTGAAAAATTAACTCTCACGGACTTTCTCGCATTTTTCTCGGAACTTTGCTTTCACGATTATTCCAAGTGGAGGAGAGTATCTATTTCAGAAATGTAAGAATGTTAGCCAAGTACAAGGGAATGCCACTCTAGAATCGTTGCTTATTAAATAATCTTTATTATACGAAGTATTTAAAATCAAAAATATGATAGCAAGTGTAATAATCCAATTAACCTCTCTATTAAATATCCCATAAATCTTTCAATTTGAAAGTTCGTACCCAATTCGAAGGTATGTCGGAACGGGCACTAGATAATAATTGAGAAAGTCGGGGACGGAGGGGGTGCGGTACACACGTGTGCGTAACTCGGTGTGCGCTCGTTGTCCACCCACGCACGTGGACCACCGGGGCCGCGTTGTAGTTGTCGGAGGTGGCCGCAACAGCGCCTTTCGAAATCACTTAAACTGATTAGGCCAGCCAGGGTGGGCCCCGTGTGCGCGAAACACGTGATTTACGACGGCCGACCAATTTCGCGTTTTCGATACTACTCGAGCGATCGCCTACTCCCGCTCGTTACAACTCCCGTCGTAAAACAGCACGTGCACGAACCCTGCACCACGTATCTCCCGGTCGACCGAGAGCTAAGTATGCCGAAACTGTGAGAAATAATATCGAGGAAAATCTATTACGCAAGGAATCGTCGCGTCGGAGTGATTGGAAAATTGAGGAAACTAGATGCCGGAAAACTGGCGACCGATCAATCGCACGAAGACACACAATTACTCGTACAATTCGCTCGCACTTTACCGTGCTCGTTTACCGAATTCGTTACGCGGATGTTGCGAAACCATTCCGGCGCACGTGCGGCTTGTTACCGCGGAAAAAAAGAATAAAAAAGACTACAAAATAACACGAGTAAAAGAGGGGTAATAGCCGCGTGGGAAATCCGTATAAATGTAAAGATCGTGCAACGGCCGGAAACACCCGTAACACCGTTGTTTCTTTCACCGCCGAAATAAATCCGCGGACAATAAAATAAAAAGAGAAACTCTCGCAGTTAAACATCCCCCGTAATTTTGTCTCGCGTCGGGGGCGAAAAGCTCGCGATGAAGTCAGGATTTTCATTTCTCTTCGCGTGTGTGCGTTTGTTTCTTTTTAACCATCGTTTCGTTCGTCGGCCAATAGAAAGTGTATAACACTCGCGCGTCATCCGCGCGGAGGTTCATTAATAATGTCGATTTGACCGATGGAAATGCAGAACTGGTTTTCAGTCAGCACGACGAAGAAACGGATACGTAAATGCCGACAAATTAGCCAGATGCCACGGAAAGTACGAGAAATATATGCACGACGATTCCATGATAAACGAGCAATGAAGTATCCGCTGTCAGACTTCAAAGTCTTCAATCGATTTCTCCTGCCGGCTCGCGAGGCGTCGCTATTAACTGTAATATCGGGTTCATTACATTACGGGGCTGATATTAAAACACCGAACTTAAGTCATGAATGATTAATCACTGTAATTGCGTTACTTAATTCCGTTATCAATCCGATCGTTCGGCCGAACGGGAAACGTATCTTTAATATTCATTTCGTTCGGTGTAATTACGATAAAAGTTTCTCCTTTTTATATGTCTCATTCTTTTTCTTTCTTACGTTCGTATACGTATACGTATGTGTGTACGTTTTCTATATTTCTCTTTTTCTTCTTCGTATTTTTAAGAAACAGTTTCATATACTCGTTTCCCCGTCTCCGACCGGCTCTCGAGAACTCTAACGAAGGCGATCGCATTAAATTAGTCCCCGACATGCATTAATTTCGGGACCGAGCGAACGCAGGTTTTGTTCGTCCAATTAGTTCTATATTATTTTCCTCGGTACCACGTTTAATTCGAGTTAAGACCGTGCCTCACTTTAGGGCTGGTTTTAAATTTCAAAGAGTTGCTGCTGCACACCTGTACCGCGTTAAATAGCTTCTGGTATACTCCTCCGGCTAATTGGCCGGGTTAAAAAAATAATGCGTGGTCTTAAAAAAAAAAATGAAAATAAAGTAATCTACCGAGTTACACGCCACTCGATATCCCCGAGTCTCTTCATTTCCCCGTAATTAAACCCGCCTGAAATATCATTTTCTTTTTATGTTACCGCGATCCGAGACTAGCGAAACTAAACCAGCAAAAAAAAGCCCCGTTAATAATAATAACAACGAACAACTTGATTTCGGTACGCAAAATTTTCTCGTTCCCCACCCCCTTGATCTAGGGATCGCGTTGGGAATTCGTAACACTTGAGGGTGATCGCTGAGGAATCGCGCGATTTTCGCTACGTCTCATTGGTCAAGTTCTCGCGACTTCACGGGACATTTACGCCGAGCCGTCTTCATTTTCCACTCCGCGAGCGGGATTTATGTCCGGCTTAAATGTTTGCGCGGGAGCGTGTCAAGTGATGGAATTAATCGTAGATGGATCCCCAGAGGGTGGGTGCATGATTCACCACGAACCGCATCGCGCCACACCCCGCACGGTGCACGCTTATGCGACACCGGGGGGTTGCACCCACACTGACACACACATACACACACACGGCCACGTGCACAAGACCGAGAGGGTCATGGCCAAGGGAAAGAAATCGACGCAGGTGGGGTGAGAGCTGTTTTAAGTATTTATGAGACACCCCCGACATTTACATATTATTACGTAACATTATGTATTCGCAGTTTTATGCAGGCTATTGTTTTTACGGAAACGGAGACTGCGCGGGACTGTCGTGGGTTTTACGTGCGGCAACGGGATTTATCCGGACGATAGTTCGAGGGTGGAAAGGATTGTCTTTTATGGAGAACGATTGTTTTTCAGTTTAGTCTGGAGTACCGGAGATATTCGTAAAGTTTCGTAGAAGCGAGGCAAAAGAGAGACGTGTTATGTTTTTATGAACTTCTTGCGACAGCGAGTCGAGAGTTTTTTTTTCCGTGAAATTAGTCCGAGAAGATCCTTGTAGTATCTTTGGATAGACGAGTATATAAAAATTCTCTTGTCCACCTGACTGCCATCTGTCTAATTAACCCTATTTCAGTGCACTTTATATATTTGCTTTTGTTCGGGCATAAGCGAAGGGGTTCAAGAGAAAGGGCTCGTTAATTTAAATGACTATCATGCACTATAAATAGAAAGCCGGAGTAAACATAAAATACAAACACTTGCGAGCAGACCGTCTAAATTGCAAAAAATGTCTGCAACTATAAAATTGGTATATTTACCAACACATCGAGCGGCCTCGATATGAAATACGGAAAACAACCCTCCGTAATAAAGCGACAACGATCAGCATTTTCCACGAATAATTCTGAGATTATTCCCGCAATAATTTCGGGGTAACGTCCAATAGCGTCACACGTCGGTGTGAAACGGACCATATTGCGTTCAGTTTTGCGCCAAGTATTATTTATGAACCCACCCCCCACCCCCGTTTCCGTAATAATCGTTGCGCACTGCTGTTTCTGATCCCGTCTGACGAGACCCGTTCTCCCTAGGCCCGTGTTACAACGTTACCGTGCCGAATCCCTTCCGATTATCATGCCAATATTGTCCCCGGTGTGTGATCGATGCTCTTACTGTTCGCGCAGATATGCGCCGATCCCTCGTTTCGTGTACAGTGGCTCGCAAAAGTCCACGTACACGAGAATCACCCTCGTTCAATTCACGCGATTACCATGATTTTTCAATATTTCGAAACACCACGGGATTTATCGGGATTATTTAAATATCGGGTGACTGCAATTTAGAGACTTGTGAAATTCACACCCTTTGATAAAGGGCTGTCTTTAAGTTTCCGTGGTTCGAACTCGCGTGGTTTACGTAACTGGAAAACCATCAAAGGGTAGGTCAAATAGTTATGGAAGGTGAATTTCGATGATAACGGTGAAAGACTTTTGTCGGTCACTGTATATATGTACGTATGTGTCGGTGGGGTGTGTATGTGTGTAAATTCGACCGCAGAATATCGCAACATATGCTGCAGCCACAGGGTGGGCGTCTTCGAGTGATTCCGGTGCATTTGCATTTTGTGGGTGGGGAGGGTAACTCTTTGTTTAATCAGCCGCGCCACTGTGTCGGCGTGTTTCGATGATTGTCGTTTGATTGCTGTTGCGACAGTGTGTGACTGTTTTTGTAATGCGAATGGCGGATGAAAACGCGCGGCGTGGATGGGTGACCAATCAATTTGGTTCGGCGAGACCTTAGAAGTGAATATTCAAACGGGATACCGAATCGTGGTTCGATGGAAATGCCTATGTACAAGCGTTATTTGCTCATTTTTTAGTCCGCTTCGAATTTCATTGCTGGATTACGTACAGTGTATATTTGCCAGGCTGAAAGATTGCGAGGTTTCTATTTAACGACACTATTTATTTTCATTTGTCTACATTGTCCAACGTTCTATATTTGCCCGTGTCACATTTCGCTGTTTTATCGACACTGATAAAAGAAGAGACTTTTTAGTCTTCCGAAAGATCGATTACGTCGCGATGGTAATGATTTACATTATGCGAGAGAAAAAACTTGTTTTTCACCAGGGGATAATGTCGTTTTACGGGTGTCGCTCGAGGTTCTCCGAATTCAGTTATTTTCACAGCTCTCCATTCACACGGCGTTACATATTTCACCGTGAAACATTCACGCGGTTCCGGTCGGTGCGGAGTCTCCTTTCGAATTCCCCCTCGTTCGTTCGTTCGTTCGTTCGTTCGCCGGCGTTACCGATCGTGGCTTTCCAGCGTCGATAAATCTCGATTCTCGAAAACGGAACGTCCGGCTCGTTTCCGACGTCGTCGCCGTCCGAATGGAAAGGAATCAAGTCGCGCAAGATCCGGCATCCCGGGACCGCAGATAAAACTAACTTCGACCCGAACGACGTCGACGAATCGTTCGATCGAACCTCCACCGTCGTAACGTTTCCACTCGACGATTGATTTCACGAGAAAAACCGAATGCGTTGCATTTGCCCGAAGAAATCTCTGCGTTTCAATGTTTTTGACGCGTCAGAATATTTTTACGCGTGAAAATTTCTCTGGAAATCTGTGCGTCGAGAAAATTCCTGCGCGTGAAAGTTTCCGGGTTGAAAAATTCCTACGTCGCGAGATTCTTCCGCCTGTAGCATTTGACCTTAAAATTCCCGAACAGTAATCCCCGATAGAATTTATCGGAAAATACCAGCGCAACCGCAAACATTACCGGCTTACAGGTAAGGAGAAAAGAAAAGAAAAAAAAAACACAGAAAATTCGTCAGAATTCCACGATCGCCCGTTTAACCGATCCGGGAAGAGACACGTTTTGCCACCTCTGCAATTTGGTTACCTCTTGACTCCGATGTTTTACCGCGGTCCCATACGCTAACCCGTTCATCCCGACGCGATCCAACGGCGTCGCGGTAATTAATAATTATATCTGAGGAAGTACCGGCCGGTCGAAGTTATAATTACACCGGGAACAATCAACAACTACCGCGAACAGCAGCTCGGCCCCGACAAGTCGGATGGGTGGGGGTGTAGAATAAAGGGGGTGTAGAAAGGGTGAAGTTCGGAAGGGGCGAACAGGAGAGAGAGAGAGAGAAAGGGATAGAGTTGAAACTCACCTCGTGTCTGGAAGTCTCTCGAGACACTGTACACCCACCTTGACAGGGAACTTTATTCCTTGCAACCTCGTCTCCCGTTCAGTCTCGTTCCTTTTTTTTCGGAACCCTCTAGGTCCTTTATCCGAAGGTCTCGGCCCTCGAGAGTACATCGAGGTCGTCTTTCCTTCCCGTTCGGTTCATCTCGTAGCCTCGTTCCTCTTTTTCCTCCTTCCGGCCACTTCATTCAACCGTGAAAGGAAAAGTTTGCAATGAAATAAGTACCGAGTACAGCCCGGGGGATCATTATCCTTGTTGGTTCGAGAGAAATTTTCCGCTGGCTACTTGTAACGGTTACCGTACGGACCCGGTAATATTTAAAACTCGAATGGTATATACTGTTTATGTGGAAGTACTGTACGTGTGGGATCGAATATACTTCGCTTACCAACTCGAAGAAATAATAAACCTTTGGATCGCAAGTATTCCACCGTTTCACGCGGTTTTAAACGACGCCTCTCTCTCTCTCTCTATCTCTCTCTCTTTTTCTCTCCCTCACTTTCGATCAATCCTACGTACTCGCTATCAAGTTCAATCGAATCCGCAACTTTAAAAGACACATTCCGTGTAATCTCCTCCGTCCCATCGGAATCGTAAAGTCCGCGATGTCCATTCGCGTGGTCCATTGGTACGTGGCCCACCTTGATCCGTCGTTATGAATATTTCCGCGATGTATCGTAACGACGCCGGGCAGACCACGATCAATAGATCCGCGCCGCATCATCGGGATCGTTGAATAATTTCGAAGGAGGTCCCCCGGTGCATCGAAGCACACCGATATACATACATGTACATACACGGCCGGTCTCTCGTTATTCAAGAATACATAGGTAATGGGCGGCAGAGTGGAAGGGCCACGAGAATAAGAGAGAAAGAGAGCCGAAAACGGGCTCCGTTGCTCGCTGGATGCCTCGTGCATACACACCAGGATTATTTGTGGCGTACATTACATTATCCTCATTTAGAATTCACGCTCCCTAGGCGTCTATCTGCTCCACACATCTGCCGCGTATTTCGCTCTTACCCGGAGGAGCAACCGTGTATATACGTACCTGCAGGGAACTGCGGATCCCGTTATCCGCCGCCGCGTTCTGACAAAATGCTAAATCCGCGTCGAGGAAAACCGACGCCAATCTGCCGGGGTTCCCCGTCGCCCATGTGCATGCGAATTTTCAAGATTTCTTAGGAAAAACCAGGGGGGGACATTTTCCGCCGTGTTATCCGGATGGTTCGTTTGTTCCACTGTGAAATTCTCGAGGCAAGGGACAAACGTTGCGTATGATTTCATTAGTATGAGATTTTTCCAAGGTTATACTTAAACTGTGTGACGTAGTAACGATGAATAGTAGGTATAGATTTACGCAAAACGGAATGAAAGTTTAATTGGAGCTGGCGAGGTTGGATTTGGATAATGAAAAATGTTTCGAGCATTGTTTTAAATCCGTGTTATTACGAATCGACCGAGAATTTGTAATTGCGAAGATTATTTTTATTCCCCGCGCGCTGTATCGCGTTTGAAAACTTTCCCCCGGCTTTTCCCGCAGGTTTTTCCACGCAGAGATAAGCAGT
The DNA here is from genome assembly GCA_917499265.3 of Mimumesa dahlbomi. NCBI lineage: Eukaryota > Metazoa > Arthropoda > Insecta > Hymenoptera > Crabronidae > Mimumesa > Mimumesa dahlbomi. The sequence continues at coordinate 1,203,615 of OU824113.1, read as the reverse complement.
TCGTTTGCAACATTTGCGTGTAATGCGACGGGCTTCCGCGCAGTAAAATACAACGGTTAATACGGTGTGAATAACGCATGGGTTTTATACACGCGTCGACGTGACGGCTAACGGCGGCGTTGAAATTGACCATCGCGAAAACTACAATGACTCCATTAAACATAAACAATTTAACGGCCGCCGCGGGATTAAACCTATGAATTTCTCAATCGTTGCCCCGTCGATGCCAGCTAATTAAAATTATCGAACGAATTATTAAAAATCTCTCAAACACCTATCAAAATGCACGAATCGTTGCCGTCACACGGACGCACGGTGGTGAAAAAAAAAGAAGAAAAAACGAGTGGAAAAATTAAAACGCGGGTGCACACATCGAACCGGCCATTCTGTTATGTGCGATTGCCTATTCCGATTCAATTTCCGCATTTCCTGTAAAATGACATCACACGTCCCATCGTTTTCCCGTGCTACGATATCGATATCGTTTGTGCTGACCACACAGACCGACGAAAGAGAGAGAGAGAGAGAGTGAGAAAAGTGGTGGGAGAGGGAAGTATATATTCGGGGCCACTGAGAAGAGCGGCTCTGCTTAACATTCAGCCCGACACGCTCGCTGATTGGCTATTAATTATCCGACCGATCCGACCGACAAGAATAACGATTAACTTCGCGTATCGCGTGTTTGCTCGCCGGCCCTCTCTCGATCCTCTCCCGTCGTAGATCGATCGTAGATCAACCAAGGACCCCCGCGTTCATAAATCAATCGCGTCTCGCTCGTAAATTCGACCTCGTGTGGGGCAACTCATCGTTCGATCATCGATCTATCCCGCAGTTTTGCCGCGTTAAAGACTCGTGAATGTGCGCGCGCGCGCACGCCACCGTTCACTCTCTCTCCCTCTCTCTTTCTCGCTGAAAAAGGCAAACTCCATAATTGAGAAGTCGCTAATTGATTCGGTGATGGATAGCGATTTCATGGTGGAGGTAAAAAAAAATAAAAGGATAATAATGATAAAGAAACCACGGTGCACGTTGGTCGATTTTCTCGATCGCCCGGCCCCGGAATGCGAGCCGGTGGCACGAACGGGTTTTAAATATTCCAAATAAAAGCTTTCAATTAATTCAAGAAGTTTCGCGAACGACTCGCCGTGTTATCAGAAGCCAACCTCTGCTCGAGTTATTTAAAGTCATTTAAATTAAACACACCTTTCCATCCATCCGGTATCGTCGTCGCTCGTCCGTCCCTCAGGTGCCACCAAGGGTAACTTTTCTCCACTTCGTAGTATCCGAAACACAGAATTTTTCCCGAGTGCAAACGGCTTTGTAGCTCGAATCCGATAATTAGGTGAAACTACGAGATCCTCGAAAACGTTTCTCTAATAGCCATGGCAGACGGTTCGTATTTATTTCACGAAATTTCCCTTCGTCCAGATTTACGAGTAAACGTCCCGCAAACGACACACCGAGTCCAGTCGTTTTTTTTTATCACGGTAAGATTTCAATATCAATCGACGTGGCAATAAACGACTGCAGAAACCCGGGTAATATCCGGCGAAACGGCTACTCGCTAGGATAATTAGTATCCGTGGAATTACGAGGAGACGACCATTTCGCTTTATGAAGCCATCGTTCCTCGGTGCGTGTATACGTCGCGATATGTTTATGTCGAAACCGCAGACTTATACTGCCACGAGACGAGATGGCTTTTGGCGAATGATTATACAGCCGATATACACGGTACGCCATATGCACGTCGACGGTTCCACGCGACCGTGTTACCGGCGTTATTATTCCGACCATTCGATTTTACTGGCTCCTTGCAAGACACCGAACGTGTAACGCGACCCGGAATCGCTGCTGGAATTGTTAGACGAGAAAATGAAATTTTTGCTTTTCAACGATGCGTGATTTAACGTTGGATTGGATGGGATATTTATATTTCTTTTTCGTTTTGTCGCGATGTGTGTATGTATGTACGTGAGAACGTCATGATAACGTTTTTCCCTCCGGTGGTATTAGTAAATTTAAATTAATTCGACTGTTGCGAGTTGTTACGTTGTTTTTTTTTGTCGCCGTTGTTGTTGTTATTATTGTTGTTTTTACTACGTCCTCGTTACGATGGAAATTCGCGCGATGTATATTTACCGAATGTCACGTTTTCCAATTACGTTACATCAGTAATTCTTCGTGGTGTTAGCCGGAGGTTTAAATCGTACGAAATTTTTGGTGTATGACACGTGAAAGACACTTGTTTCACCGTGCTTTAACGAGCTGTCGATTATAATAACGCTTTTTTTGTCCAGAGAATAATGTTCTTCTTTTTTTTGTTTTATCGGAACCGACAGAAACGCTGATGTTATTCCACAGAGAAAACGGATTGTTTCTCTACTCATCAATGTTACGTAAAGTTATTTGCTCGGTCTGTTCTTGATATAAAACTCGTCGAAATAAAATAACCGTTCCGTGAAACTTTCCACAGCTTCGACTTGGATTTATCGAAGTTTACGAGAAGTCTCTCGGAAACGGGAAAATAATACCTCTCGATCTCTCTATATAACGTTCGATGTTGAAAAATGAATACGAGAAAGTCGCTGGATAGTTTTTTGACGGGGGACCGCGAACGATATCGGTGACGGTTCTATTCGATAAAAGCGGATACTCAGTTTGGTATTCCAATCGAACGTTCGCAGATTTAAAGAACCTTGGAAACCGCGTCTCGACGTGATCCTGGAAACGGCCTATGGTATTCCTTCGGCGACACCCGACGTCTTAACCGGGCATGCACGTCCAGACTCGTGTTACTTACGTCTCGAAAGTAATTCCGTATTTACTTTGACGTTACCGGCTGAATTAACACCCCGGGCACGTTTTACGAGCAATTTGCTGCACTTACGTGCACCCTTACATAAGTCCCGCGTAAGTACGGTCGACGTGTGCACGATCCACGATCCACGGGACGCCGTGACGTTTCAACATGTCCCTCGTCGTCTTTTCTCTCTCTCTTTCTCTCTCTCTCGCTCTCGTTCTCTCCGAAGGCCCGAGAAATTACCCTTTCCGATGGAAATATCCACGTCCCGGTTGTGACGTGCTCCGGCTATCCTAGCCGTTCGTTTCTGTCACGAGCACGCTGCACTGTTTTCAAATTTCGAAAACGACCGAGGAAACCGTCGTACTGTTTTGTTCGTGTTGCGTGGAAATTTCTGCGTTTCGAGATTCCCGCGTTGGCAAGTTCCTCTTCTTGTCGAATGGCTCGCGTGGCAATATATTTTCGAGCGGTAATTTTCCGGTGTCAAAATCATTCGCGACCGCAAACCTTCACCCATTAATCTACGAGTTAATACATTCCGCTTGAAACGTAATTACGTAATAGCCGTCAAACATGCAACGTTTGCGGTGACATAACTATCGGCCGCGACGTGAAGAATTAATTCAGCGGGAAATATGATATCACGCGGAGGACAGTTTTAGAACGGCTGAAACGTGCGATCGCGTCTCTCTTCCGAACGTTCCCCGAGGATGAAAGGGTATTACCGTCTATGACGGTAATATCCGCTTCAAGAACTGACCATTTGGAAATTGAGTATCAAGTCTTCGCCGGAAGCGTGCGGCAACGTGCAACAAAAGCGACGATGATATACGCGCGATATGCCAAGTAGCAGAAAATAGATCAAACGAACCGTCAACCGTATGTACATGTTAATTGAGAACTATTTACAAATACATGGAAGGGTTTTTAATTAATCGTTTACATTTGTCGCGAATTTTTTTACCGATAACTTCTCATTCTATTCGGTACAAAAGCTGCATTATGATATTTTTGGCATTTCCCCGAAATTCTTCCACCGATATTTTATCCCGCTCGACGAACAAGGAACACTTTAACGATTTCAAACTTTTCCGGCTACCCGTACGTCTTGGTCTCGGAAATGGACGCTGTACTCCATAGGGTTTTCAAGACCCTTGAATAGAGGGTGGTCGAAAGACTTCCCATTGACATTTTACCCTTTTCAAATGGATCAATTACAGTGACACAAGTATTTCGTATCCCCCCCTTGAAAATTTCAGAAAAATTCCAAAGAAACTTTTCAACGAGAGAAAACTTTTCCACAACGATCGATACCGTTGCCAAGAAAAATACCAAAGTACGTATCGTTTATCGAAAGATATCATACTTTTATACGCTATCGGTACACGATCCAATAACAGTTTGCGAACCGTGTCACGAGGATTAATTGCATATGTTCGTCGGTAGAATCGCGACGGCCGACCAGCAGCCACTTTTCCCCTGCTCTCCCCACTCATCGAGCACGTGAAACGCGCACTCGACGGCAAGTAAAAGAAAGTACTCGACGATGCTCCTTTGTGCATACTTTTCTTCCGGTAGACCACTTCACTGTACAACAAACGAGCAAGTGCATGCACCGAGTGCCGCTTCCACTCTTAGTTGCGAAACTTGCCCGATTCGCGTCTATTACCCGTACCCCTTCGCCTCTCCAGGCAGAAAACTTGAATTACGTATACTTCCCGGCCTGTTCGAGGACGGTTCCCAGCTTTTCTACAGGGCACTGGACTTTTTGTCGCGTCAGGTTAAAAATTGCCCCGATGAAAGGGATGTTTTAGGGAGAACTCATCTTTCCAACGTGTGTTGTCGATCGTGTGTCAAAACCGCGGCTGATTTCAAGGTAAATTGGGGAAGTGTAGAGGGTGAAAGGGTGGGGATGGTTCCGTGGGAATGTGTGAGTTCATTAGGATCACGAGGGTTACGTTTGGAATTTTAGTGGAATTTAAAATTCAGTTCAAAAGTTACAACGATCCCGACGTGGAGTCGTGCGAATTCCGCGCGACGGGCCCGTTATTTGCATCGAGACTACAAATTTTAATATAAACGTTCGTACCCCCCCCCCCCCCCTCGACCCCACCGCCATCACCCGGTAAAAGAGCATGAGTGTACTTTGAAACGAAGTCGCGCTATGTTTGCATTTCAAATTTTAACTGAGCCAACAGGCCCGGTATGGAAGTTGCGTTAATTATTGTATAAACGGGACAACTCTGCGAGATTACGTAAAACCTGCTCGCAGCGATAAGAGATCGCGAGTAGCGAAATTGTCGACAACTTTGCACCGTGATTATTCAATTTGTGCGAGTGTTTCGGATCGAGAGTTTCTTTTTCACTAAATAACGATCAGAAAGTCGATCTTACGTTTCACTTAAGATCCACGAAATTCACAGGGTGTTTTCGTTAAATCGACGATGAGTCGGAGACGACGTTGAATGAGAAATCACCCGACCCCGGAGAAAGATGAAAATGTTTGTCATTGCGAACTGTGCCGCTACGTTATGCATGGAACGGCAATTGCTCGCGGGGGAGGGGGTCGAGTTTTCGCGATAACACAGTTGCCGCGTCAACGAAGCTGATGAGGTCGTTACATTTACCGGATTTGTTAAAATGTTCGCGCGGCAACTGCCACTAATTATCCACGCAACTATACGCGTTCTTTTTTTTATTTCCACAATGACTTTTCCAGAGAATTTGTTATCGCGCCGAGGCACTGCGACGTCATACATTTCATTTCGCCCGGCATTCCCCGAATCGTGTTTTATTACCTCGACTATCGTACGTATCAATTATAGCGGATTCGTTTCTCCATATGTTTGTCCGTGGTGAAATAATTCAGGCTGAAAATCAATGAAACGTAAGTAGAAAATACCGGGTGGGATCATAGACGTTTACGTACACATATTCTAATTTATACATACGTATCGCGAAATGTTTCTACGATTATTATGGGGGATCCACATTTGCATGATCGTGGGATCGTCGGCACTTAAGAAACCCCGTCGTAACATATACCAAGATTTGGCGTGCCGCATACGCATACGGTCCGATATAAATTTCGATTCTAACGAGGTCCCTCGTAACGGCCGAACCCTTGATCTAACGTACGTGGCGGCAACGGTAGTATCTAATAAACATACCCCGCACTAATACACACAATCGTGTGTACCGTATGAACGTGCAACGGCGACACCCTTCCATCCGATTCACGAGTGTCTACGCCGGATACCGTGGAGAGCAATTTCGGAAGTCGTTTCCGGTAGTAACTACATCCGCAAAGGAGACGCCGAGCCCCCCGTTTACTTGAGAATCTCATCGGAGCAGGCTTTCTTGCAGATGAAATCCTTTGACGCCTCCGAACACGCCGTTTTTTTGCAAAACTTCTACTTTCGCATGGCTTCGGGATGCGTCGAATCTGCGAAATGGGACTGTTGAATAAAAGGGAAGCGAGGCGTGAATATTTTTTTTACCCGTACACATTTTTTGCGTCATGGAAAATCTACCTGTGTACATCAAGCTTGATCTATCGATAATTCCAAGATGCCATTAAGTTAGCGATATCCCTAAAAATACAGGTTCTATTTCTTGTGTCTCGTTACCAGGAGCCCGTTTCGAGAGTTGCCAATTAAAAAGCAAGAGGTCGTCTTATTAAATTCTGGAAGTCCGTCGCGCGTGGCATTATTTTTGAAATAACAGGCATGCCACGAATCCCGGCACGCGAGATTAGATGCATGTGTCGTTCTCGTGGCGTGTTTCACGGTTCGGCTCGCATAATCGCAAGCGGATACGCGTGTGCATTAAATCGAGAGATTCGCTCGACTCGCGTATAACCGCGCACGGTATACCCCGTTGTCTCACGTGTACGTACGTACGTTTCTACGTATGTGTGCGTGTTCGTATGGTAGAAAGGATACATCGAGATAATGACGATCCGCCTTATTGAGAGATCGCGGTAAAGCATTGCATTCTACGTGGCGAGAGATCGCGACTGAGATTCGTGGCGAGAGGTAATACGTTGAACGGTATTGATGAAAGTAACGTGCATCGTGTTTCATGGAAGTTATACCCGGCGTTGTAAGAAGCTTTCACGAGAAGAGTACGGCGTTACCCTTTTAACCCCCATCGGGGTCAGAATTATTTTTCCTTTTGTCACCTTCGCTACTAACCGCGGGTATACACGTTTCCTTCGGCCGTGCCGTTGCGAACCAATGATTAATTTCTGCGTGACTGTCATGCGCGCATAAATTATGTGACAGTTTCTCCCATGATTTATACGTCCAGAATCCGTAAGGAAAATTTGTTAGATTTATATACATGCGTTTGTGCGGATACTCGAAAGTTCATTTCAATTTTCACGCGTCCGGTGGAATGCCGTTTGTTCGAGACATCGTGGATATTATTTACGGGAAATTGTGAAAAAAAAGAAAGAAGAAGAATTATTACGAAATTCTATAGGAAACAGTGCGTCGATGCCAATGGACGTTTCTCTCGCGTGATGCAACGCATTATCCGTTGGTTAATGTCACGCGTGTATGTACGTATGTACGTGTATATAAACGTGTTTCGCTCGCGAAACGTAATTTCACGTCACCGGCCCGCATCGATAAACGTCGTCCGTGCATTAACGACCAAAGTTTTAATTCACCTGCGAATAAATACCGTGACAGCGACCACGCATAATGACACTCGCCGACGAAACACTAACGACGCAGAATTTCTCGAGGAAAAAGCGTGTTCGCGGTAGGGCGGTTGCGCGCGTATAGAAATCCGTGTTTAATATTTCGAAGGGCGGGGAAGGGCGTCTCATTGAAAAACTTTGCCGCTTTTAATGGCACTTCCAGGACCGCTCGGATTTTCGGGACACCCTGTACCGTGTCTGCGCGACAGGCGGCGGTAGTTCCGTGCCGTTTCATTTAAACCAGAAATTGGAATAAAAGCACAGTGCGACTCAATTAACCGCCGGCAAATATTTAATTACAAACGCAAATCTTGCGCTTCGGTTCTCTCCTTCTCCGAGAGAAATACGGGCAGAGAGAAAGAGAAAGAGAGAGAGAGAGGGAGGGAGAGAAAAGAGCCATTGAAGGCAGCCAGCGTCTGCTTGCACGCAGTTTCCGTGAACTTCCTTGAATGCAACGAACTGACGGGGGGCAGAAGGGAGAAAATAAGGCACCCCCCTCCCCCCTCACTTCCACCCTTCGCCGGCGTTCCCAAGCCAGACACAATTTCTCTTTCTCCGATTTGCCAGCTCCTGAATTAATCCAATCGAGAGTCAGCGGGTTGCCTCACAAAAGATAAACGACTGCTTAACGGTTCGCGCGTGCTGCAAGTTAACCCGCCCACCTCCGAGTACTTTCCGCGACTTCTCGTTATTACAATTTAATTATTTCCTATTTAGAACCGTCGCGAAGTGCCATTGAAAAATCACGGGTCCTGAGACCGAGACCGCGGCCCCCCCCCCTACCTGTGCTACTTAACGTTTTCACCGTCGAAAACGGCACGCCGTCGACGCGAATGTTCTATTCGCGTGAACTCCTCGCGGGCTGTTAAATCGTCGCACCAGCGGGCGAACGTTACCTGCACGCCGTTACCGAAAATTCCATTTCCGAAAATGTAATTTTATACGAAACGTCCTAGATGTGTTCTGCGAGCAACGGTGGCTGCGGGGGGTGGCAGCGGTAAATAAGATTTGCTCGGCAAGGTAGAAACGTGCCCTTTCACCCCCACCTCCCACCCTCACCCCTCTCTCCATCCTCGTGAAACGAACGGCACCGAAATTACAATTCATTTCCCGGTAACCAACATATTCCCTCCCGTAAATTGCGCGGAACTCCCGTGCATTAGTAATCCCGGGAATTATGACATCAATCCGTGTGACAAAAAACCCATTTCGCCGCGGGATGCCAGGCCCGCCGCGGGGGTTTGTCGATGAAGGGGTGAAGAGGAGAGCGGGAAACGAGGGAGATGAAGGTGAAGAGGATTCGGTGTGGATGGAAAAATACGTAGTCGCGGTCGGAAAATTCGGTGTGCGCGCGTCGGCCGTCCATTGATTTATTTCGATTCAGGTTTCCAAGTTGAAACACCCGATACGTGCCGGCCGGCCGCTAAGTGCATAGTTGGGAATTTTACAAGGCAGTACCGGTTAGACGGGCTAGCCTTCGGGCTCTCCTGGCTCGATTGCGATTCCCTTTTGCCCGGCAGGTGCAGCTGCTTACGTATATTAGAACGCTTTCGGGCCCGGCGTTCGCATCACAATGGCACTTTTACACGGCCCCGCGTTGCTCCTGGTCTTGTAACGCCGTGTAAACACATTTCCATGCACGTTATACGTAATACGCCTGTGCCCCCCTTTCTTATTTACTTGCTCGCTTGTTTGCTCGCACTTGGCAATCGAGTGGGGTGTTGTAACGAAGACGTCGACCGTGTAAATTAACGCGGGGAATGTCGCGGGGGTCACCGGTGACCGGCACTTGACTTGGTGGTGGCGTCGCGAGAGCCACGGATGACCCGCGCGCCAATTTTTGGTGATTAATAGAAAATTATTAATTTTAATTAGAATCTATACTAGCACGTTCTTCGATACCATCGTTGATACAATGGTGTGAAGAAATTAATGCGTTGTAAAATCATTATAAAAATAGTTCTATTTATACACTCAAAGTACACGTGTTAAGTCTCTAGCCGTGTCGGGCGGTGATTATCTTATTCTTCCGACTTTATTGAACATTCGATCGTAGAAACTCGAGAACGATCGGTCCGCGCGACCGGCAGCTCGACCGACTCCTAGACGTAGATTGATTCGCCGGTAACGGATTTCTACGGAGAATTTAATATCGGAACGAGACGGTGTATCCTTGAACGTGAAGAGAGTAACGACGAAAGCCCGTTGAAAACGTAGCCGGCACTACACGGCGCAAAAGAACCGTATTCGTAGCTTTATTCGTAACGGCGACACAACGGCGTCCCGGATTAAATGAAAAGGAATATCGGACGTTTTCATCGAGGAGATTGCATAAAGGATGTTTCTTTTCCCGTCGACGTTAATCGTGCCGTGGTAAATGTTTGAAATGCTTTCAGAGTTTATCCGAGTTTGTACCCGTCTGGTTGAAAGCCGTGTTCCGCCGAATGCTCGCGCAATTTTCATTTTATCGAATGAGGATTTCAAGGCTGTTCAATTTTTTAACGCGGCCGACATCGCCGTCGGTTCTTTTATTATTAAATATCCCAGACCGGGCGTCCGGGTAGACGACGAGGACGACGACGACGAAGGTTTCACCGTGGTGAATTTTCTCGCGGTCTGTCGGAACACGTTATTCCTCCCGTTTGACAAAGTGTATCGTTACGAGCGGGGTCACGATCTTTCCGCAAGCTGTGCGGAAGCCGCGAAAGCTTGAAAGGAACAGCCCGGCAAAAAAAGTCTTTGATGTTCGCCGCAAGATTGCCATTAGAACACCTTTTAAGTAACCTATGAATTTCTGGTCCCGGGGAAATATTCGATTGAGGGTGAAACGGGTCCGTTTATCCAAACAGAAAGGAGAATGACCCCGTCTGAAATCAGAAGGCTCGCGCCAAAAAGATCTCCGTCGAGGGGTTTCGTTCCCTCGTTCACGACCTTGATCCTTTTTCTTCCCCTCTTCTTTTTTTTTTCTTTCTTACAACATGTCAAAAGGACCTTCTGAAATCTACATCGAAATAGCCGCTCGGCTTTCACAGACTTGTCCTTCAAAAAGAAAAAAAGAGAAAAATAAATAAATAAAGTGTAGGAATATAACGATTTCCCTTGACCCTCCGACGAGACAACGTCCGACGGCAGGGACGCGGAAAAAGGATAAATGGAGAGAGAGAGAGAGAGGAGAGGCAAGAGAGGCTGTGTATCGTATCGAGAACGGCCAAAGACGAGTAGGCAGACGAATATCGTCGCGCACAACGGAAAGAAGAGGAAGGAAGGGTCGTTAATAAACCTTAGTTATGCCTTCGGAGCAGAGAACCGCTCAGGCATCTAATCTCTTTTATCCACACTCATTACTTACGCAGTGGTTCTCATGCTCCACAGCATCCGGAACCTTGGATTGCGATACAGTAGTTCGGGTCGGTTGACATTTCTCAAGATTATTTTACGGTCCGCCTGGAAAATCGATTACGTAAAATTACGACGGACTTTGTTGACATTCGATAAATTCTATTGCGCGAAACTGGTGGAAACGAGGGTAAATATAAAACTTGATGGCGAGTACGGAGAATTTCGCGATTTTACAATGATAGAATAATAATTGTTCTAATTACGAACACGTCGACGGAGAAACGGAAATTTCGAACGTTCGGTGAAATAAGGCAAAGTAAGCAGATTACGCGGAGAGTTAGAAATTGAAGCTGAAGGATGGGATAAAAAATGAAGGTAGCGCTAGAAATGATTTAATTAGCTCGCAGCTAGATACGCAAAAGGGGATCCGCGCTGAAATGAAACTTCGTTAAATCAAAATTACTTTCCAAACCCGTGGTTCTTCCTTTCCTCCGCTCGTTTTTTTTTTCTCCCGCGGATTCATTTAATTTTCTCCGCTAGATTAGCAAAGCAATTTAAGATACGTGCCGGGAGAAAAGATGTTCCTCGAAATGGTACTTTGATAACCCCTGAACTCGGCGAATAACAAGTTGCCGGAAACGTAGACGAGGATAACCGATGTTCGAGCTTTAGCTTCGCGTGTTATTATCATTTTTCTTATCCCTTTCGCATTAATGTCATTCATTAAACAGAAAGAAGTTTACCGTACTACTTTCCAACACGAGCGAACGACACTCGCGTCGGGTTTTCCTCGACTCTCTGTGTAAAAAACGATATTTAACGAAATTTCGCGACGTCGATACAAATATCGAATATTTAAATATATAAATAAATATTGCAGAATATTTATATATAAATATTTAAATACAAACATTATAGAATAACGATCGTTATAATTAATACGGATTACTAGATCTATAAATATATGATTATTCACGGGGCAAAGAATCCCGCGATGAAAAAAATAAAAAATAAATCGAAACGTTCGTTTGACAAACAACGTCCGAAATCCGCGAGCGTCGATAATGAGATTTGAAGGTGGATGCATAAAAGTTATTTAAATCGTTGAACCGTATGATAATTTCATGGTCCGTAGGACAAAGTGATTCGCAGCCACGGGGCTTTCCGAGCCACGTGATTTCGCAGGTGAACGGTAGCGAAATCGTATAACCGTGCCGGCCAAAGACAACAGAACATTTTTAATAAAACGTATGTCACTTTGTGCGGGCCGGAAGTGGCCCGCCAATCGAGTTGCCTTCGGCGACCTGCGCTTAATTCCGGCCGTGTGTGGAAAGTCTCTTTGACGCTAACAGTTCACGTTCGTTTTATGCTTCATGTGTATTCAAACTCTGCCGTATACGCGCGTCTTTATTGAGTCAAGGTGGAATCGCTCACTATTTAAACGAACTGTGCTACCGGCGGCGCCGACCTCGACGCCGATCCTCTCAATTACATTTAATGCCGTTTTACGCTATCGCTTTAATTCGTTCATTAACGCCCTTTATCTTTCCCGCGCTTTGAATACCGGAAAATGTACACATCGCGTACAATTTTCCAGGATTGTTTAAGCTTTTTAATAACATGAAAAAGTGGCAAAATTTTCTGTAAAATTTCTCCTGATTGTTTTACACAATTTTTAAGGTATATAAATCGTGTCTCGAATCCGTTGCGGTACATACGGATAGCAACCGGATTCCGTGCGAAACGTTCGAATCGATCGATATCAAATATTCCGCGGAAAAATCGTTTTACCCCGATCACGGAAAACGGCACCGACAAACAAGCCTCCGTCGACGAGAGCCGCCGTACAGTCGGCGGTTGTTCGAAAAACCGGAACGAGGTTAGCGCGGATACCGCGAAAGAAAGGTCTGGGTCGGGGGGCTGGTTTTGCAATTATTAGAGAGTGCATTTGCTGCCGGTGTACTTTGAGGTCGGAATCTCATCGAACGTTGTTCACCCTCGATAACCCGACAGTTAATACGGAGTGAGTGCAGGAAAGCGTTTCGTGCGGAAGGTATCGACTTCTGGTTTCCTTTCGCCCGTTTCGCCCCGTTTCGCCCCGTTTCGCCCCGTTTCGCTCCCGTCTTCCGTATCTACCTCCGCAGATGGATTACGAAGGCGAATTGAACGAGATCAAAGTAGACTACAGCGTAATGCCGTGCACCGGGTCCACGGAGACCGTGGTCTAAAAATAAAGTCGCTCCCGCATTAAGTTTGTCGAATGTGTTCATCCCGGCCGGCTGCTAAATTAACACAAATTCTATTACGCGAGATTATTTTTCTCGTTGGAGGGAACCGGGCTTCGTACGACTTCATCCTCTTTTCTTGCTCGGGCGACCTCTGCGGAGACGAGGAAACTGTGTTAGGGAACCGAAATTTATTTTTGCGGTTGATGGTTGTTGAAAAGGAGGCCGACGAATTTGTTTTGCAGGATAATGGAAAGAGAAAAAGAAAATAATAGTGTCACACTTATATAATATTACGAATAAACACGCTAATTTATTAGCAACAAGTTTAAAGTAATCGAGCTAATCCTTGTAGTCATTTGTAGTAAGAGTTACAGATAATAGATAAGCGAAACGCAGCTTTTAATAAGCGAACAATTTCGCAAACGACGCACACTAATAGGCACACACGAAGATCGTCTACAGCAATCGCGTTTCGTCGTTAGAAAATTGAATTTTACGATCGTCCATAATGAGGTAACGTTAAGAGATTGAAAAACCACCGCGCCGAGGAGCGTGCAAATCGAAATCACTCTTTCCCATCGAACCAATATCCGTGTATCCACTTAATGCGCTTTAATAACGTAATTACTCCGACAAGACTAAACAAATAGAAAAAAAAACTAAAAGCAACGCGAAACATTTACATCTCCTCCCATAACGCGATTACCATTTCACGGTGTAATTCCCACGTCCATGATGCCGCTCCGCCACCCATGGAAGTCATTACCCTCCGTGTCACTATTACGTCGTTACTATTACCGTGACTCGACACAGATCCAAAGGAGCACTTTGACGAGAAACTTCGATTCCTGGTTATCCTCGCTCGGTTGCGCTTCTTCCGCATCTCCTCTACGGGTCGCCCATTACCGTGTCTCGTCCGCCTATTCCCGATGGGATTCCAGGGCACTTTAAAAAAAAACATACGAGAGAAAAAAAAAGAAGAACCGATGAAATTCGGGTACCGGGGCAAAGATCCGGTTCCCATCTCCAAGGGAGAAGTTCTCGTTCCGGGGTATAGTTAAAGTCGCGAAACAAGTTTATACAAATGGACAGGGTGGAATGCTCGCCCAGGAAATATTTAAGACTTATCCATCTCGGACTGTTTACCCAAACTGTCTCCCTCTTTTGAGAGTCTACTTCTTCAGTCGCTAGCCAAACCGGTAGTCAATCGAATATTTATTTAAACATTTTTTAAAAATCTACATTTTACAGGTACAGAAATTTGTAAGCCTTAAAATCGTTGATCATCCAGCGGGATTCGCTTGAATTTCACCCGGAATTCGAGATATCATCGTTATTCAATAGTACATACATAATATGTCTTCAAGAACTAACGATTCAAGGGTTTTGGGAGATGCGCGTGAAGAAATAGGGTTTTTCTTCCGGAGGTTAGAGGTAACGTGTGCGCGCAGTTATCACGGATTTGACCCCTGGACGGGAGCGGATTACCCGGTCGGCCGCGGAAAGAGTATCCTGGTGCGAGTAACTGTCCGGTGCCATTACGGGTAGCTTCGTTTACTCCGCGAACGATCCTCGTGCACGGCTTAAAGGTGCGCTGAAAGACGATCCTGTCGGTGAGAATAAGCTGGCACCCACGTTAGCCATGTACGGACGATTTGTATCGCGATTTTTAATCAACGAACCAAGCTCCTCTACCTCTCCCTCTCTCTCTCTCTCTTACTCTCTCTGCGTCGGTCTACCCAGACGTTGCTACACGACGAAGAAAAAGAATGGTGGTAGGTTGGTGAACCTGGGCGCGAGATTTATTTCGCCGCGAGATCCTTCGAGTCGATACACAACGGGTTAAAAAGCTGTCGGGTCGTCGTTGCGATTTATCCTAATACAACGTTGAGCTTCTATTTTTAAGACACCGTATAAGTATCTTCGTTTCCGGGGAGGATCGTCGGAAAAATGTAATCGCATCGATGAGAACGATCGGAGCGACGATGATGAAGTGGTCGATAGATCGTGAATAGCTGTTTGTCTGTGTGAATGTGTTTTTTTAACAAAGTATTTCATCTGGTTACTCCGTCATTCGTAACGACGCCGGGAGGTGGATAATTAGATTATTTCACGCAGATAAATACAGGTAGCTAATCGTTTAAACGGTGTGTTGGTATGTAAGCCGGATTAAATTTCCACGGCTTTCAGATCACTGAAAGACGATCTTTGCCGTAGAGAATACCCCCGGTATCCGCGTTAACGGAGTACCGACGTTTAGTGTTTCGCTTTTTAATCAGCACGGAGAGAGAAAACTCCCGTGGAAGTCGAGAAGAGGATTTTCACCGCGGAAAGCTAATCGACGGGTCCGGTATAATTAATTTCGAGTTTCGCGTCCGTGGAATTTCGGTTCCGTTCTCGCGGATAGGTATAATTATTGCTCTCCCCCCCCCCACTCTTCTCTCTCTCTGTTCGTAGTCTGGCAAATTGAATATCAAATCCATTGAATTCCCCGCGATAAGAAATTCCGCGATATCAGGGAGACACAGTCGTAATTAACACCGTCGGTTTTAATCAACCGCCCGTACAAAGTAATGAAACCCGCTGAAAGTGACGTATAATAGACTAATCTAATTTCAGAAATTCCACAGCGATCTCGTTTAAACTTCCCATAAAACAACGTAATCGTTGTGATTTACATCAACGTAATCTCCGTAACCTTCCGCCCGGGTAGAAATTCTATCGAACACACTTCCTACGTCCCCCAGAGGTGAGTTTTACAAAAGTACCGATCGTTTAACACCACCGTTATCGATATCCTTTTTTTTCGTTTTAAATTCATCCGTCCATCGATTATCGGGATTTAATTAAATTTCGATGCCGACGACGAAGAAATCCGAGCCGACGCCGACGCTCCTACCGAGGCGGTGAGCGATCACTCTAACCGTCTAGAACCCGGTGGCTCGTACCTTCCACCTTCCGTAGGCCTATGACAGCTGACTTTGAAAAGTTGCACCCGTCCGACAGGCCTGTCATCCGGCCGACTTGTTACAGGCCTGAATAACTAACAGCCACGGACAAAAATACGCGTCTACACGCGGGCTACCATGTTTCTTTACGCGCCACCGTGACCGAGTTCCTCCCGTATAAATTATCGCCACCGGTCACCCTCCCCCCCGATATATTTGCATAAGTCGATAAAATCTGCTGCACGACGCGCGCGAATTCGAGCATATTGAATAGCACGGCCTGTTGTGCTGTTTTCACCGCGCTAAGCATCGATGTTCGACAGGTGTACGGTTTACCAGGGAGGGGCAATTTTTTTCATTTCTTCCTCCCCCACCCCCCTTTCAAGTTCTTCTTTTTTTCGGTTGCTAAATTACCACGCTAAGGTGGCGGGAAATTTGTTTTCGTAACTTGTCGAGTGTAACGTTTCACACGCGTACATATTTATGTATGCATGTGTGGTGTATGTATATTAAGTTACGAAAGGACAAGATGGACGCCCCGTCTAATGGGGTACCGTGTAACGAGGATGCGAGTGTTATCCAAGGGGTTGTAAACATTTGAATAATATAAACATGTCGGGCCACGTAGACATCGGAACATTGCCTCAATAACACGAACGTCTGTAGAATCTGTCATTATTCGGGATTATCCGGATTATCCGGATAATATGGATATCCGCCCTACCCAGGTAACACTGATATTAGCCCTATTGGAACTAGACGGCATCGCTTTGCTTGAAATATTTCCATGCCGCTGGATATCCATAATTAATATTACAAATCCGCGCCGATCATTCCCATCGACGATCGTTTACAACGAGGTTCCTTGCAACCGCGCCATTGCCACCGAGATACCGCGATATCCGGATGACCGTGATCCTAATTTCTCCGTGACACGTCACTCGACCGCTTGACAACTTGATAAGAGGCTCGGTCCCCTGCAGCGAGTCGCTTATCACCGACGCGGAATCGGGTCGTCGGATGACTTTGGTCTATCTAACATCAGCCTGACGGCAAACGGTGGCCCAAGATTCACTTAACGTCAGACATTTTCAAAGTATCGGATTATGTACACGGGTATAACGGTGGAAAATCATGAAAAATTGCTCGCGAAACTTTTCAACGACGAACGAACGAACGAACGAATGAACGAACGTTTGTACGTTGAAGCGATCTCCTCAACGACCCACTCGAATAATAATAACAATAATTCAGAAGGTTTTCGAGAACGTACGGAGCCCTCGTGACTGAAATACCTGAAAAGCGCGAAACGTTCTTCATCGTCGGCTTACGTTGGATATCGACCCGGGTGCCCGGGGTTCCGGAGTTTATGCCCCGTTTAAACTTTATGCTCGATTAAAGTCGCGCTCGCATTTACTTCGGGAACTGCAGCTTCGACGGCGTTTTAAGCCCGTCGAGAACGAGGGCCCCCGGCTTGCGGGCGACAGCTTCGTCGAAATGTAACACGCCGATTTCCCCGTGCGTCGGTTGCAACGTTTCGCCGCGATAAGCGATCTCCACCGCCGGGAATATCTCGTTTAAAACCTTGGAACAAGTGGCGACGTGTTCAACTGGTCGCGGGAAAACGGTGGATTTTAATAAAAAAAAAAGGAAAAAAGGATCGAGTAAATAGGATTTACGGGAAAACTAACCGACAACGTGGCAGTGATTCTCCTGTTTATCATTCGGAATTATTGTCAGAGGGGAAACATATTCTCGGACGAGCGTATTTTTCCGTCCACTTCCGACTAATAATTTTCAACGAAATTTCCAGAACCGCTCGAGCTAAAGTTATTACGCGTAATTGTTATTCCGCGCGGTGCGGTGCGGGTTTTAAATGAAAAGTTTCCGTGCTAGCACACCGCGGGGTGTATAAGCGGCAGATAAATCCGTTCTCCAGTGGCTGTGGGAAACGCGAAATCATCAAAAGGAAGAGAAACGGCTGTTTACACACCGTATAGGGGAGAATTATAGGATCCCTTTGCCATCGTTAAACCACGTTCTTGCGATCGCCTCTTGTAATCGCGTGCTCGATACGCCGGAACGTGGTTTTCGGTTGATCTCAAGGTAGTCCGAGGGATCACGTACCAGACTGATCGTTTCATCATCAGACTACCGAATCAAATACAACACCCTCCCGTAAGAATAACAATACATACTTACCGTATAGTGATTCGATTCTCAATTATCCTCCTACTTGTACATCGATTTATTTTTTCTATCAACGATCCCCTCATCGGGGAATAAATTATTCCATCAGAAAAGTGGCTACTATTATTTGTACCCATAATTATGAAAGTGGTCTAAGTGAATATTTAAAAAAAAATGAAAGTCTTGATAATTTGAGAATAAATGTTTTAAAACCTTTAAAAAACGTAATATCCGAAATTTGTTAAAAATTTAATCAGACCACTTTCATAATAATTATGGGCACATTTACAAATTTCCTTTCCCAGTTTTTCATGGAAAACCACGGTGTGCGAAACAAAGCGGATCATTTTCATTGCGAATCTCGGAACTCCATTTAGGGTCATGATTTTCGAGTTCCCCATAACCGATGATCTTCGTCCACTCCGCGTCCGCCGTGGAAGGTCTCTCGAGTGCCGTTTATAAATAAGAAGGCCTTTCGCGAATCGCACGTGGCTCGTCCTCGAACAACCGGCTCGTTGAACTCCTGAGAGGGCGGCACTCGAACGGCCGGAGGTCGATCACCGTCGATTATCGTTCCGCGAATCTCCGCGCAGCCTTTTGCACCAATGGCCTGGTGAACCTTGCGAAAATACCGCGGTAAAAATGCGGGCTGAGTTATGTCGCAATCCGGGCGAGATTCGGTGGGACGAGTAAATCTGTGCGGTCAACCCCTATGGATTAAATCGATCGATTAATCCACCCGATTATTTTAAACGCCGAGAGTTATAATTGGAATCTTTCTTATTTGTTTCAGGTAAGTTGGATGGACTCTCTGTGGACGCGTGGAAATTATGTAGGACTTCCTGGGGCGATGGTATATCAGAAAATGATGGGTTAAATTATCAAAATTCATCATCGAAACGATTATAATTAATCCATTCCACGTGACACCCAATTAAAATGACGCGTGTAAAACGTCTCTCCCATCGAGACGTCGTCGCAGCGAAAACTTTCGTCCCGCCCATCGACTCGGTCGAATCCATCGAAAACACTCGGCGTAATAAAATCCCGTTTTAAATATAGATCCCGGAATAAGCGGTGGGGCAGCAACGAATCCATTAAACCGTTAAAAGCCAGGGCGGTCCGAATGATTCGGAACGGGATCCAATCGGTAGATGGTGCTCGAGAATCGCAATAACGATTATATACCAACGTTGACAATTATTTATCGTGCCGCACGGTCTAATGTCTGCCGGCGTGCAAACGAGAGGAGAACAGACGCAATTTCAGCGTTCCTCTTTGCCTTCGCTGTCTCGCGGCCCGTCATTAATTAAAGCTTCAAAGTCTACGGCACCCTCGTCCGAGCCCCGAATACCGTGGATAGTCGAAAGATCAAGAAAACCGGGATGGACGTTATTAACGTGACATAACGCTATAACCCGCCAGGGCCCTTCCGCTGTCTCGGATGCCACGGAACGGAAAAGGAGCCCGGGACTATATTTAAAGCGACACCCTCGACAACGAGAAATTCGCGGTTTCGCACGTGCGAGTCGTTCCGAGAATTCACTGAATCCGTAGGCGAATCAGCGAACAACGAGCTACGATGTTTCGATGCGTACAACTTCGCTCACCGATCGATACCTCTGTTTGATTGCTTATAGGGTGGTGGGTGGATGGGTGAAAGGGGTGGGGAGGCTAAAGGGAAGATTCGCTCGTGTTTAATCCGCACACGGATTACAACCGACGCACGGTGAAATTGCAGAGTATTTCATGGGAAATCAGGCGATTCGCTACGTAGAAGTCGTGTGCGAATCTCTCCGGACAGTTTTCCACGAATCGAATGCAAATGATCCGTCGTCTGGCCGAGTCATGCGTGATATATATGTATAAGTGCAATATCGTCTCTACGGCATTGACCCAGTTCCCGGCATTAAATTATTACGGTATGCCAAGCTGGTAATGGTATGTCCCTAGGGTTACCAGTGAAACAGTATCAAGCTCTCTCCGTACGGGTCAATATTATCACGTGTTTAGACAAGAACACCGGGGCTTCCGGTAGCCGAACGCCGCCGCGGCGTTTACGTGGATGTCGACGAGGGTGAAGCGCAAATGCCACGTGTAACGCAGGGGTTCTCCCAGATATCTCTCTTTTACGAGCACTATTTAATTCACCCGGAAACCCTCGCGTCGCCCTTACTGTCCCGTAAACCCTTTTAAGGAAATTATCCTCATCGCCGACTATTATGTTTCATCCGTCGCGCTGATTTTTATATTATATTCAATTATGTCGCAGAGTTCTCGAATGATCGATGCGTCGAAGGCGGGAAAGTCGTTCCAAGGTTTTGTTTTTTGTGTGACAAAAAAAAGAATGTGCTGAAAAATTTACTGCTCGCGCCACTCTTAAAAGTTCCTCCCACCGGCAGTTTGGGAACCCTTGGTGTAAACGGAGTCGTAATAGCGTCTACGGGCATAACTGTGGTAGAAAGTTGTAAAAGTGGCGCAGTTTACAGATAGAGCGAGAGGGAGAGGATAGAGAGATAGAGAGAGAGGGAGAGAAAAGGGAGCCGTAGGTGGATCGCGAATTTTTCGACGTGGATACGAGAGAGGAAGTCAGTGATAAAGCTCGAAACGACCACACTTTGCCGGCCAGATTTTATGGAATTATTACGGCTAATGGACTGCCCTCTGGGTCTGTTACAATTACAAGTTCAATGATAAAACAAAAAAAAAGACCTTTCCTGGCCCGCGGATTCGCGACAAAGCCACGGACGTTCGCGCGATTCGCGTCGGCCTGTGTCGCTAAAATTCTAATTATCTCCGTAATAACTCGCACGCATAGGAATATCTACTAAAAATTCAATGTAAAATGCCGAAACGCGAAACTGGGCTAAAGCTCGATACTCCGTTAATCCGATGACGTTTATTCACGGAACGAGAACAATGATCGTAGGTTTTAGTAAGTTTCGAGTCACCGATTACCGAAACACTGATATCTCTTTATATAAATGTTCTTACCGTGAAATACCCGGTGAAATTGCTTATCGTGCGCAACTGCCCGGAGAATATTCGCCATGCTATTATTAATAACGACGCCATTATGCGCGACTCGGGTGACGGGGATGCCAAAACAAGAAAAACACCGTGGCGGCGGTAAAAGAGGCGTAAAAATCGTAAACCGTGGAACGATCCTCCCACCCCTCCAGTGGGGGGGACAACATGGTTTCGCACGGTGTTTGCCGGTATTCTATGGGGTTCTCGGTCGATGGGGCATTAAACCGGCAATAATTACCCACAGGTCCGCGGTGTACCGTCGTAATGTCTTTATGGTGCTTCCTCGCGGCCAATTAATATCAATCCGATATTGCGGGTTTATCGCATGTGGGGCGGCGGAAAACCATTAATCGACCCCGTTCTTAGAGCAGCGCGACTTGCAGTACGTTTATCAAGCAGGAAGCATGTTTAAACAGGTCGATATACAATTCCGCCGTACAGAAAATTAGCATTTCAATCTGAAAGATCCGTCGAGAGATTCCAAACCGCGAAACGTTCCGGCTTTTGGAACAGTGGATCTTGTTGTACTTTTACAAATGGTAAGTTATAAAGAGAAAGAGAGAGAGAGAGTTCACGCGATGTCTCGCGTTTGTTTCCAAAACATTTCATTCGTACGCTCGACGCTAAAATTCATAGCCATCGATTTATAAACCGAAGCGAAACGTTTTCATTAAATTCACCCACACGCGGGATTCTCGTTCGTTGATTATTTATTCGGGAAATTTTGACTTCCGCCCGCGGTACAGTGAAAAATACGTTAATACCGAAAAAAATTCAAGCGAGTTACTAATTAACGCAGGTTTGCCGGGCCGGTTATTTAAAAAAATAATTGAATTTTAAATCCCACCGAAAAATATGCATCTATATACATACATACATACATGCATACATATACATATATTGTACGAGAATAGAATTAAAGGAAAAATTTTCATTAAGAAGGACGCTGATTATAATACACGCGCGACGGGGTTTTTCCGCGAGCACTTAAAATAATTTTCATCGGCGGTTTCGAAAGAATTTCAAGAGACCTGGGGAGAAAAAAACGAAGGGTTAGGGCGGAGAGGAGAGGACGAGCGGATCGAGTAGGGGGGCTGCCACGATTATGCCAAGGTAATATCGAATCGGGCACAGACACGCGAGGTCGGACGTATTAAGATTATGAATCCATTAGCCAGAAACGACTAGATGAGGTCGAAATACTTCTCAGTAATATTACTCACTAATGGAACTCTCCATTTTTTCTTTCTTTTTTTTTAACTGCCTCCTCACTTGCTTCCGGTATAAAGTTTCCAGTATACTTCAAGCCGTCGTAATGATTTTAACGAAAATAATTACAGATAACGAAGTACAATGGAATCAGCGAAATCGTGAAACTACGTACGTTCGTTTATACCCGATGGAAATATCCCTCTGTACTAATTAATAGTTTTCTTATCGACGATCTTCGTACACTTTAATTCGAGTCTTTCTACCATTTAACTCGCTCGTTTACAAGCATCCCCCCGGTCGATCGGCGATACCTTCCCGAAATTACCATAATTAAAATAACAACACCGTCGGAATCGAAGCCGCGTGTCTCGTTCTCCGATGCGTTCGAATATGAAAAACGAAGAAAAAGAGACGCAGGCCGGGGGAGAGAAGAAGAAGAAACCTTTACGATCGACTCTCACGACCAGTTTCGAGCGTTTATGGAGCTCGCTATCAACCGATGTTCCTATTCGTTCCCGCATTATGGCACGGTGGCGGCTTTTATAATTACGCGGTGCAATTAAAGCGCGCCACGGATGTGTCTCGGCGTTGGTACGCCAGCGTATATGCACGAGAGAGGGATGGTGAGGGGATGGGGGAGGGGGTTCCTCAACCGACGATAAATGCCGCGCAATTAAACGGCCGCATTATGTTAATTAAAACGTTGATATTTATCGAAGGCATTTCTACTGGCTACCGCGGTGATTTCTCAAAGTAACAACGAGTGTGTCCCTCGTTTCTCGCACCTCCCGGTATCGGGGTTCCGTTCCCGTCGAACCGACGAAGGTCCTGACGACGACGTCTCGAATTCTGTGTTGCAGAATCTCGAAGCGCTGGAAAATCAACGCGATAGAAATTACGCGTCTCGGGATTTATACGCGATGGTAAATTTGTAGAGTGAAAATTTCTGTTGTCCATTTCCCTCGATATTTTTGCACCCCAGAAAACCCCGTCGAAGAAGTCCCATGAAAATCTACAGGCTTTGCGGACACCATCGCCTCGGTACACCGTATACAATCTCATTAATTCGTGAAAATGCGCGTCCCGCGAAACCGCCGCGTTAATTGTTCGTCGAGCAAACAAACGACGTCGGTCGCGAGGCTGCGTCGCCGACGGAGGAGGAACGGTGCCTTCCGAGAGGGAGAAAGGAAAAAAAGAAACGCATGAAAAATGAGAAAAGAAACGGCCAGGCAGCTACGGCTGGTATTTTATTAGCCATAAATAATTACGCGGTTAAAAAGCCGAATTTTCCTGTTGCGTGCGGCGGAATTTATTTACACTCGAGTCGCGATAAAATGCGCACTCGTTAACCGGTGACACGTATAGGCTTGCCGCGTATATCAACGCACAGGGTGAAAAGGTCCTTTAAACACGCCGAGGGTGGGGGAACTGGGAGGTGGAGGAGGAGGTGGGAAAAAAAATATATGCACGCAGAATGAACATCCAGCGCGCATGAATAAAATACGCGGTAATAATTCGCGAGCTTTTAACCAACCGTCGTTCTCTGATATCCGGCGTTTATGCGAGTGATAGTACACGGGTCGATTTCGCGTAAACTGTACCGGCGGACTTTTAATTCCTCCTCGCTAGCGGAATTTATATATTCGTTTCATACAGAGGGATAGAGAGGGAACAGGAGAGAGAGAGAGCAAGCGAGGCAAATATTGGCTCTGTAACTGACAGGCATTTTAAATACAAATATTTGAATATAAACAAAACTATTCGCGAATTTAATATCCAATCATGTCCGATACGTACTGTAGAAAATCAATTCCCGATATAGTGTACTTATGACGCGTTATAAAATACACGCATGTATACACACACGGCGGCATTGTTCGGAAACAACAACCCGGTCGCTGCCGCATTATAGTCGAATATATTATTCGTCGCGGTACCGTTTTTACTATCTACACCGTACAATCTGCTCTCGCCCTCATCGCGGACAAAAACAGCCGAATAATAAAGCCAATTTACCCGAAGCGACGTTATCGCGCGGCAATGCTCGCGGATTTTAGCATTTTTCTCGTCGCGCCGTTTCCCGCGGAACCCCACTGGCAAAAAAAAAAAACAGAAAAAATATCCTCGTACCGATAAACCCATAACAATCTAACAAATTAGATGCACAATCTAGAAGATGGATTTAACACCGCGAAGAAAACTTTCAATTCCGAACCGCGTTTCGGAGAAGTTCGCGGTAGAATAATTTCCGTCGCACGTTCGCGGAAAATTACTAACGATAATCCGAATATTTTATGCGCCGGCGTATCGTTTCGATGGTTAATGGGACCATAAACGACTTTCTAAAGCTGCTCGTTCGTTCGGATGACACGGCGATCAACGTTTGCGGTGTAAGTTGTAATTAATCCGGGGAATATTGAATTTCTCGGCGGATATCTGCGCCGCTAATGAAACATACATGAGCGGGCAATTTAATATTGAAATTTATCTCTGACTTACTTCTAAGTTAACCGTCGCCGGCGTTGAAAGGACGATTTATCTACGAAACGAAATACCTTTTGTATGTTGAATATTAATTCACGTGGGTTTCACGGTAAATTTTTTGAAATAGAATTTTAATAGTCGAACCAAACGGAAGAACACCAGTGACTGACGAGGGTTCGCTAATGTTTTTACGTGTAATAAAGAAATTAAAAATATAAATGTGACCGGTGGGTAGACGGAAGAAGAAATTCCGAAAATTCACCGTGATGAATTACCACGCCGTGATTGGACATCTCGTTAAACGGACTACACACTCGGAGAGTCAGACTTTGAAATATAATCCGTTTCGCCGCGAAGATTAGACGGCACGGTATATCGCAAATTAATTCGTATTCTTTTTTATTTTCGCCGTAACACCGCGCGCTATAATTCATCGTTATAAAAATTTCCCACTTTAATAACTCGATAAACTACTTACATTATCTATCCCCTTACCGTCGCGATGTCCGACATAAATAACATTATAGTCCGTTCTAAAGAAGAGCGCGAAGAAGTAACCTCTCCTAAATCCGCGCGAGTGAAACACTTTTCCCCATAAAGTCTTCCTAATGATCGAATAACTTACTCCCACGCCGTGGAAAATATTCAACGGTCCGGCGGCGTGGATTCAATGCCGTCGCGGTGAGTAAAATTCATCGCGTTTGAATTCGAAACCGTGGCGAATCGGAATTCGAGCAAAAAAAAAATAAAAAAACGCGGTGTAACGTCGGAAAATTAGCGGGCGGCCAGCGTATCGGCGGACGAACGGTAGCGGAAGGCGGGATGATAAAGCGCGATTACAAAACCGGTAATAAAAGTCGTGTAAAAAAATATCTATCCCCGATATCGATCTCTGCGTTACCAAAGTGTACACCTTGCGAATATGTAGTCGCATAATTTACCCTCCGCGTTATCGGCTCGCAAGTGAGCCAGAGGCTTTTCCCATTTCGCGTATCTGCGTATTGGATTGCGTGCACGCGAGAGGGAGAGAGAGAAAAAGAGAGAGAGAGAAGGAGAGAGAGATCACCGAAACGGCATTTAGGCGGACCCGATGGTTGTTCGGCAACACCTGTCAAAACGGGAGCAAACGCGAACGGGGTTTGTGCCGGATACGTTTGACGGATAGAAAAGCGGAAGTTCAATGGCGTCGACGCGCCATGAAAGTGCCTTTGAGCGTCTACGAGCTTTAGGCCGGGTTTACACAGTGTCGTGTCGAGATAACGAATTTCAAAGGATAGAAATTTTGATAGTTTTCAGTCGACTTGACGCTACCGAAGCTCGATTTTTTGATACTCTTAGTAATTACGATCGAGACACCTGGTAAATTCCGCGAAATCAAAGACAGCGATATATCGCGCGTAGAAAATACCAATCGACACCGTGCAATTTGCGTAATTTTTTTAGTCTAACCGGTTTCCAGCTGTTTGTTATCGCGAGGGTTTCAAACAGGGCGTTTGAAAAGTGAGATATTTTGAATAGACTGTCCGTCTGGCGATAGCGAAGCCTGTAATTACATCGTAATTTTTTCCGGGAAACACGTGCGGACTTATCTCCGTACGGTTGCCGATAAATAAATGCTTTAATTAACACGTTTCGCGGCGAGATTGTTCCGCCGGAATGAGGGATAACACCGTCGGAGAAGGAACAGCTAGTTCTGCTCGTAATCTACTCGGTTTTACGGTGAAGTGTTGTTACACTAGAAATTTTCGTTCGTTGCTTATTCTGGTAACGCGATTTATCGCCGCGACGTCATTTATACCGGTCGTATATTTCCGCGGGAATAATTCAGCCGGCAGGGGGAAGGCTAAATAAAAGTATAAATCTTCGTTTAGATGATCTTTTTATTAAAAATAAAGGACGGGCGACGTCAAACGAAGTGTGACGCAATTTAGGGGCGAAAACAGATTCGCCGGTGCATATTTTTTGTTCAATTTCCCGCGAAGGTCGTGACAAAATATTAATGCTGACGTTAATTGAGATAAGCTAGGTCAGCCGGTGGTCACGCTACGACGATGTAAGGGGTGACAGAATTTTATTTCTTCGGCCTTACTACAGCCTCGACGTGCGAACCGAATCACGTACATACATACATTCATATACGTATTACGTGCTACTTTTTACGATCGTTGTACAGACCATTTGCCGAGAAATCGTATTACGGCATGCAAATTCCCGGCGCGCTGTCAAAACGCGTTAGTTAGCGATTTTTCGGGAAAATTAGTTGAATTATTTCACGGCATTCCTGACGATCTTTATTTTCCTTCATTTTTCGTTCGTCGCCTTCGTTTGCCGTGAATATTTACGGAATATATAAACGCGACAAAGGCTTTCATATTTAGAGTTGATATCTTTAAAAATATGCGATATCTACACATCTTGACCAAATTCAGTCGCCAGATTTTGAATTTTGCCGACAGGGTTTAGTTTAGTTCCTATCGATAATTTGTCAAACAGTCAGACGGATCCTTGATCGAGACAATCCCGTATCTAGGAATGGAAATCAATTTTACGATCTTGAATTGATACGTCGGCGATCAAATTATTGTCGATAGGTAATTCGCACACGTAATACTATCTGACAAATAGAATCTGTAATTATGATGGTCCGATAAGGGAATCGCGGACGATTATTGCTAATAAAATATATATTACCGGCTGTAAACCGGGGTGATAAAAGGCGCCGTAAAATTAGCACCTTTCCTCCCAGTAATTACCATTTCAAGAATCATGAAGATATTCCAGCGATTTTATTTCGTCTCGCTCTAATTTCATTCCTTTTTCGAGACCCGTCGATCAAAATCTCCCACTGTTACCCTCGACATCGAAATTCGCGGAAATTATTCCGGGAATTCGCCCGGAAAGAAAGCAGAGAGTCAGTCCCTTGACCCTGACGAGCGTGAAAAAAAAAGAAAGAAAATGATCGATCAGTCAATGTCTCAAATGTTCACCGGCTAGACGGTTCGGTGTTTTACATTTAAATTGTTTCCACTCGAAAATCAGAAAGCGATACGTCAAGTACCCTCGAAGGAAAACCTCGACGGCAGGGGAGGGGGAGGAGGGGAGGGGGCGAGATGGCGAGACATTAAAGTTACCGTTAATTAAGCGGGTCGCGTTAACGGTAATTAGTCGACGCGCAGCAAGAGGCGTCGTGTCGCGGCGTCGTTTAGATTTAGACGCCTGATTCCCGGGCATGAAAGCACACTGTGTAGCGTACGGCACGCACCCTTTTAACTTCTCCGCGTGGCGAACAACACATGTGTTGTTAATTCCACCGTGTGTGTGTGTGTATGTTCATCACGCGTCATACGCCGCGGTACATGTACGTCCGTTCGTGATTTATCAACCACGACGGAGGTTTGTCGCAAATCATAACAACTGTGACAACTGTGAAAGTTCGGTGGTTGAGCACGGGAATAAAAAAATTGGAGAGAGAGAGAGAGTGAGAGAGAGAGAGAAGGAATAAAAAAAAATACGTTGCTCGCCTGCCACACTCGTTCTTTGTGGCGGCGGGTGGACGTAGATGCGATACAGCTGCGGGTGTTCTTCGTGCGTGAAACGTCATTCTCGTTTTTGTATTTCCTTTTCGCGATGTTTAAATCCGACGTCTCGTTGCTTTTCACCGCGAAAGAAAAGAAACGTTCGCGATTTTAATATCTCTTTATACTTACATAGTGGCTAACGTTTCAGCGGGGGGAAGTAAAAGAGACATTTGTATATGATTATGCTCTCGACGTCGGAAGATTACTTAATCGTCTGTAATGCGGCTACTAATCGAACGTTCCACATTTCGCGGCGAGTAGGTACCCTGGCAAAGGAAAGTTGCATGTGTACCACAAACTTGTACCCGATAAAACTGCTGGCATACACTACTTTTAAAAGTTGCACGAACTTTTTTTCCCTCTGTCGGTGCAAAGCTTTCCATAAGTTAACGACTCAATTATCATTTCTCGCCTTGTACGAATCCTTATCGTAATCGTAACTTCTTTCTTTCGTTTAGTACGTTCGAGGGACTTTCGCGTTTCGCTCTACTTTTGCCCCCGCGTGTTCGCGGGTTCGCCGTAAAGTGCGACATTCCCATGAAAATCTGTTAATTTATCGTTAACACGATAACCGTAACTTCTTTACGAAATTCCATTCGCCTCTGAGTTACGCACGCAAGGAAAATTCGTGGAGACTTTAAAAACATACAGAAAAGGAAAAGCGGTTGGTTAAAAATCGAAGAGAAACTGGATGTGTAAAAAAGAAATGTCGGCGAAGTCGGCGAGCGGTAAAACACTCCGAGTGTATTATTCCGATCGCCGGGCATTAAACACTCGAAAATTCGTTCGTCTGAAAATAGAAGAGAAAAAAAGAAAATGAAGCGTTCTAGGCCCCAACAATGGCTCGTAGAATTTTTTCGCCCGTGTGCGGGAACGCGACGCGCAATTACATACACCCCTGCAATTTTTTTTTTCTTCCCTTCGCCAGCTGGTTTCGTGCATTTCGTTTAACGAAAAACTCCGCGAGCCGGAAGCACCTGTCACGACTGTGCATTTTACATGGTACGCGCCTTTTCCCGGCGATATTTTCCTTCTTTCTTTTTTTCCTTCTTGTTCTCTTCGCTTTTTTTCCCGCGGCACGGAAAACGCATCTGGGCCGGTTCCGTCGATTTTTCTCCTCTTTCCCACCTCGTTTCTTTCTTCCTCTTTTTCCGGTCGCGGGCCCCGCTTGTAACTCGTTGCCCGTGTATGTGTGTGTGTTCATTAAAAGCGTGTATATTATTAACGCGAATCGCACGTAGCGAGAACACCGTGGTGTTCGTCGCTCGGCAAAATAGGAAAAATACAAGGTTGCGTGCGCGAAGCATGCGTATGTATGTATGTATGTATGCACGTAGTTGTGCGTGCGTAGAGACACGCCAGAGAAAACTGGTGATCCCTCGGGGCACCTGCGGCACTACAATTATATCGCGTTGGTAAAAGAACGGCCAAGTGTTTACCGAATATAGTATGACGATAGAAGGACGGAAAGGAAGGGAAAGAAAAATAAAAAAAAAGAAGAAAGAAAAGAAGAAATAAGAGGGGTTTCGAAGCGATTTTAATATTTAACAAAGTCTACGGACGGAAAGATGAACGGCTCTTGTTTAATTATCTTGATTACAATGCCGCTTCTCGAGCCGCTGATTGCGTGGAAATAAAAGTAGGTACATTCGATTCGTTAAACGAACGGGGAGGCCCGCTTTTAATCTTCTTTATGAAGTTTTTAATCATTTTTATCGGTCCTCGTTGCGCCGTTGTAACGTTCTCGCGACGGCAGTCTTCGTGTCTCATTGTCAGCAGAACGTCGGGACGGTAAATAATTTGTGCGGACTACACGTTTTATTGCGAACTGTAGTTTCATGTCGTGTCTATGGGCTCGCGAGCAGCGACTCGAGAAATTGTGGGTATTACAAGCCATAAGAGTAAAACGGCCGTAAACTTCTATGGGGAAAAAGGGAACTTGATGGCGGTATTAAATTCGTTGGCTTTTCTTTAGAAACGAAAGGATATTCGGTTTGGTTTCGTTTTTTTTTCTCTTTTTTTCTTTCTTTCTTTCTTTCTCTCGAGATTCAACAAAACGTGCACACGCAGTTGTTGGAGTGTATGACACTTACGCGTAATTTATGTCGCATTATGCTAGGTAAATTGTAAAATTTCGTTACATTTTACGATGCTGTTTGTTACGTTGAAATATCACGTATAAATTGAAACGATGACGCGGCACATTGTCCCGATTTATCTGACGCGAATTATGTTAATAAATACCAACGATTTGGAACACGGAAACGTTCTATTCAATCCCGCGAACCCCGGGAAAAAAAAAACGACGTTAACCCGAAAACCCATGATGCAGCGTGTAACGCGTCGTCTATAGGGAAATCACAGATGTGTTACATGCGGAAAGAATATTTTCTAAATTCTCTTGCCGCTGCATCGACCGCGAAACACCTAAGTCCATGTATACAGTATATACACTCGATTCACACATATTACCGTAACAAATAACGTTGTACGTGTTCACCGTACACTCCAATTTACAACGAGCAACCCGATGCCCGTCACGCGTTCTACAAACCCGTGCGATTTATCTCGCGGCGAATATTTTCCAAAGAAACACTCGAAAATCCTTTAAAACTACCTTTCCACTACTCGATCAAATAATCTCATTCATCGAGCGCGGTTATGCAAATAAAAAAATTCAATTCCCCGTATAATTAACCGAGTCTTCCAACGTCTCTTTCGAAATCCAGCGATTCCGATCGGATACCGGTTGTCAGCTCGGAAATGCTACGTTAGATTTATAATCATTCACATCGGTAAGTAATTTATACGAGCCGCGCTTTATTACAATCTCCGACGTCTCTCGTCGCACCTCTCTCCTCTCTCTCTCTTTCTCTCTCTCTCTCTCTCCTCTCTCGGTTGAAGCGGTGACTCGAGAAACTCGTGGATTATACGCCGCGTAGGCGTTTTCGCGGGGTCTTTGAGTACCGGTACTCGCAATAGCGCGGTCTTGAGCGAGCTCCTATGCAAATCGCGCGTAACATTTATCGAATCGTGACCCCGGCACTCGGGTTCACCGGCGAGGTGTGCCTAAACAGCCGGCTACACCGTGAAACGCGACAAACGTATTATCCCGGTCGGCTGGAAATATGTACATTAACAGCGGTTTCCCGTCGGTGAAGAAAAATACGAGAAAGTCTCTGCTCGCTTCTCGCCAGATAAAATCGTAACAAATGAAGCGGTTAACCGCAACGTGCCCGGGGAACCATATTGTCAGAGTGTGATTGTACGTTTTCAACCGTTACGCATTTATTGTTGTACGTAGAAAAAGAACGAGGGGAAGAAAAAGGGGCGAAGGGGGAGAGATCGGTTCAGACTGAGATTTCTATAACGTATCGAGCTTGCAGTGATTTATAACGAGCGCTAGTGCCACTCGGAATAATGCGATAAAATTGTTCACACGCAGCCGGCTAGACACGGTGACCGCTCAAGTAGATTCAGCGGTCCAATGGGCGATCATGGGAAACATTCCGCGGATCAAGGACCCTGTATTTACTGTTGTACTAATAAAATGATAATAAACGTGGACGGTGATAAAGTATTCGATCAAATATCCTTTTGGTATCCGGCAGCGAGTGATATAATACACTGTCCGTCAGTCTCTGGTGGATTTAACGATATCAGAAACGCGAATTCATTCGACGCAGCGGGAAGATCTCGCGTAACGAAGGGCTCGGGAAAAGTGTTTGCGAACAATTTCGACGATTTTACTATCTATCGGGATCATAAACGCCCACGGTGGTTTCTCTGTGCGATCGTTTCGGGAAACGGTGGAGAAGTCTGACTCGACTAGACAACCGTTCCGACCGGTCCGGATCGGCGAGGATAACTTAACTCGTACGTACTTAAGAAATTGGATCTTCGGTCGTTCTCATTTGCCGGGTTGTAAAATCTCGATGCGGCGCAGCGTCACGCGGACGCGGATGCAGATTCCATCTTAATTCGCCCGGAGCGTTTAGCGGCTCGTGTTTCACTCGGGAAAATCCAGGCGAATCGGCCACGGGTTTCCCCTGTATCCGGGATTTGATCGAATCGACCGAGTGTAGTCCGGGGGATCTAAACGAAAGACGGTAAAAATTTACGTCAGTCATTCGTCAAGCTTTCCATCGCGGCGATAAGGGATCGGTCTGGTTCTCGCCCGGAAAAATCGAACGTCTGAAAAACGTCTGTCCCGTAATCTAGAAACGTTACGTTGCACGTAAACCGTTACACGAACAATCGTCTCTCTATCGACGCTGGAAATCTTCGGAGTGGGACAAATGTATTTTCCGAGAGCCCGGCGATGGCGTTTCGAGGATCCCGGAAAAGTCAGATGTCTCCTTTAGATAAAAGAAACTATATTCCCCGTTAATGTGTACGTTGTAAAGATTTTTAAATCCACGCTTCGGTATCCCGGATAATGTCGAATCCTCTCGCGAACGGATACCGTAGGAACAATCGTCGAGCACGATAATGGATACGAGAGAGAGAGAGAGAGAGAAAAAAACAGACGCAGAGAAAAATTTGGTACGTCGAGTGGAATGTAATTTTCTGATAACGTTCGTACCGGAAACCGTGTGCGGCCGAAGATTGGGCAAAAATAGAAATGTTTATCTGAAATCTAAGACGGCGCACCCTTAGCCTGGTTTCCCGCCACTGTTTCTGCAGTATTTGGCTAGCTTTGCGTCGCTCGTTAGGCGCGAACTCGCATTTGTCTTTGCTGAACCAGTTGCACCGGCTAACGAATCACCGGCCGACAGCCCGTTGGAAGTGGAACAATGGTGTTTGGCGCTTTGGATATGTACCCGCGGAACAATTCTCCGCCGTCAATTCCACCGGCAGAAACGTTAACGGGCTGCCGCATTGTGAATTCGAAACGGTAAAATGTGCGGCGAACGTGGATCAGTCATCCGCGAGGCTTCTGGTTGAACACTAAGAAATACAAAGCACGTTGGCGAACGCTATTACCCGGCGTTGCTCTTTACCCCACTGGTGTGTTTCTCTTTCGACGGAGACGGGAATCTTAATTGAATCGCGTCGACCATTTCGACACTCCACTAACCGACACGTATCGAACATTGAAATAGAAATGGGGTGTGATTAATATTGGGGTATAAAAATAATGACACGTTAAAATCATCGGATAGTTTGAAGGAATTGAATTTAGAACGGATAATCACGCGGTTTGAAGGATCATAGTCGCGATTTTGATTTCATTATGAAAATAGAGAGTCAAACGACTCTCGTCCCGGTCCACTCGTGCCTCTAATCACGTTAATTTTCAACTCCGACTTCGGCTGCGGAATTATTCATAGGATGTTCCGGAAAGCGGTGCGAGAGACGCGAGCATTCCGTGTAATTGCCTCGGCCGAGAATCACGCGACTGTTATCTGCCGTGTTCACGGGAACGGGTTAATTGCGAAGGATTATATACGTATACGCCATATGTTTTTCCTTTCGGTAACGGTGGAAATTTCTCGTCGTACGTGTGTGTGTTCGCGCGCGCGCGCGCGCTTGCGCTCGTGTGTACGTGTGTGTTTTTTCTTTCTATTCGCAACCATATTCCTTGACAGACCGTATCTCCACCCCCATCGCGGGTTATTTTCGCGGCGTGTTATACGGTGATGCAAGGATAATATATCACGTGACCGTGCCCGTGTGTCACCGTGTTACACCGTAAATACTCGCCGCTCGAGAGGTACGATTCTCCATCGTGCGCGATCGTTAATATTTGATTTTACTGGGTTGACGTGCCGCGCCGGATGAAGAATAACCGGCACGGTTGTAAGCAACGGGGACGAATGGTGAAATAAAATGAAAATGAGAGAGAGAGAGAGGGAGAGAGACACAGAGAGAACAGAGAGAAAAGAGAGGAAAAAAAAAACAGAAATGATAAAGGAAAGAAAAATATTAAATTTCATCTGGAGGTGAGCCAGCTCCGATAAATTCAGACGCTAGTTTCGCAACGCTGTATTACTGCGTAGAATCGTGTTCGGACATTCCGGGAGTCACGGTGTCCTTATTGCCGCCGCATCTTCTCTTCGTTACACACGTCTCTGACAGGTGAAAGGTATTACAAACACTCTCGTTGACCGACTCCAATAAAACGGGAATGTTCATGACGCGTTGCGAGACCAGGCGAAACGGGCCGAGGGGATCAAATTTTGTACAGCGCGGATCATTAGCGGGAATGTTTCGACACGGTGGTCCGAAAAAGGGGTCGAGGAAAATTTTACGTTTACTCGCGCGGCGAGGGTTGTATTGTTAAAACGTCTCATTGTTTCCGAATAATCGGGCACGACGTGCCGAAAGACAAACCGCCCTATTCGTTTTCCCGCGTTGTGTAACAAGATTGACCCAATATTTGGTTCGCTAGCGGAGTATCATACATTTGCAGTCAATATTGGCGGAACATTAGATATGCAGAAACGAGGCAATATTGCAATTTGCTGCCCGCTACCCCACCCCCTGCCCCCTACACCCACGCGTTGTACTCCGGTATACATCGAATTTTCGCCGCACTGAATTTACGACGGGAACGTAGCGAACGAAAATACGCGATACAAAATATTTTTATAATATACGATCTAGCGGGGTGTGACGTTCTCGAAACCCCGGAGAGTTTTAACCTTCGACCGGTTCCATCGTGGAAAAAGTGAAAATAGATTTTCCGCAGGAAATAACGTGGTCCAATTCTTCGTTTTACGTCGACGAAAGATTCGTAAGAAACGTCGACGAAGTGAGCATCTCGATTTATCAAAAAAAAAAAGTGTTTTTCGTCGCTGCGACGTAATATATAAATTTGTCCCTATTTACGTGTCTATACGCATCGTCGGAAATATACGGCGTGCCTTACATTCTTTTCGTTTCCGCTGTCACGATTATTCGCGAACGGGCAAGTGAAGTGGAAAGCCGTCGATACGTCAAATCGACTCGCAGCCACCCCCGTTTTTCTTTTCTCTGAATTCAACGGGCACGTAGGGCGTCGATGCCGCGCCGGTAAACTCAATCAAGAGATTCCATTTACATTTCAGCGCGGACGCGCGTGCATTTCGCGCGCAGCGGGTTTTCTTATCCGACGCGATGTGTTTCCATCGTTTCGTTTTCGCGCGGCTCTATCCGGTTACCGCGGGAACGTTTTTACAATCGCCGCTGAATCCTGTAATCCCGCGGCGGATAACCTCGCGTTGGATATCGAATACTTAACTGCGGAATCCGTAGGAGACTCATTCGATTAACATCAGTCTACTTTGCTTAATTAGATTTCCATGGATACCGGATTCCTTCTTGTGCATTATATTGTTATCCCTTACGTTCGTAGTCTCGTTTGATTTTATTCTTGTTTCTACAAACTCGACGATGTCTTATCAATTAGAATTAAAATATCTTTGACACTGGACGGATCGAATAACGAATTAAATCTGCTTGTAAAAGTAAGTTCTACCTTCTCGTGTGATATCCACGCGGACCCGGGCAGACTTCTAATGTTATATTCATAGAGATGTTATAGCGGAGATACCATTGCGATATGCCAGGCGCATATCGACACAGGAAAAACGAATATCCGTATGGTTCTGACGGCGTCTTGCTCATTCCTGGCAGAGGAGTCTCAGGAGTGGTTGTCTGCAAACTTTGATTACATCTGCCAGAGGTCCATTCCTAACCCAACGGCTCAAATATAGACGGCGTACCAACACCTTATTCCTGGACGTCGTCGACTCACCCCACGCGGTGTCCTTCCTCCTTCTTCCTTATTCTATCTGTCCTTCTATCCTACCAGATTTACCAGCTCCTAGGTTTCCGCTACGAAACCTCTCCCCCTCGCCGCCCCTTCTTCCGACCCCTCCCCCTCTTTCCGTGAAAACCCATGGAAACGTATTTAGCGGATGTCCCGACGACGCGAAAAGTAATTTCGTTAGCCGGTACGTGAGCCGCCTGTCAAAAGTGCACGACGATGAAAATGTGCTTCCAGAGGATACGATTGGATTTCCGGCGGACGTCATTGTAGCCGTTGAATTGAATCAACGGGAAGGTATACGTCCCGAATCGTAGAGTCGCGTAGCCGATAAGCGAGACGTTGCAGAAGCAATTTGTTCTTTCTCTCTCTCTATCTATCTCTCTACCTCTAGGGTTATTCAATTTTTCGTCCTTTTTGCCCTCGCCCTTATTCCTTCCTACACAAGGTGTAGACGCAGCGTGTGATACGTGACGAAGTATACGTTACGGGGTGTGCGTATTTGTCCGCGTGGAAATTTCGAGATTCGAAATCTCAATGAATACCAATTTAAAATTCTATACGTCTTTTGGTATTTCTATATTTCCTGACCGAGAAATTTCGAAGCACAGAAGTTTCGACCAAGGGAATTCTTGCTTAAAATGTCCCGCAGGATCAAATAGCACATTGAATTCGTCATAAGCGAGGATAATTCCCGACGTTATTATCATCTTCCGAGAAGATGGCGAGTTATTTTAATTGCACGTAGCAGCGGCTAGCCAGGGCCACCGCGAAAAGCGTCCGGCTTCCAGGAAGCACAAATCCGTCGAGTGAAACGAAACGGTCGTGAACTCGTACGTTTCATCACGGACGGATCCCATCGGCTATGAATGGCGCCGTAACGATGCCCCCGTAATGTCTGGATTGACTCGTTCCGTCTAACCGGTCGTTCACTTCCCACGGAACACAAGTTTTTCGAATTAACGGTAATTGCCCCGGTATTTAAGCCCGACGAAGTTATTGATATTACTACTTGGAAGGAAGAATTCCCGAGTGGATCTCTCGATGAAAGTGCCGAGTTCATGAAACGTTGATATATTTAATCGACATTCACTGCAGTCCTGTATAGGTATTGACAATATTAATAGGTTAATTTAAAATCATTTATCCGTTACTAATGATTCGATACGTTGTGTCGACGTTTTAATGGACGCGCCGGTCATTTATTCAGAAGTGATAAATGTTAATAACTAACTCTCGTCGTTTACGTCGGCGACGATTAGTCGAAAAAGCTTTGGAAATTCTATTCGTGAAATTAAATCTGTCCGATGACGCGTTATAACGATGATCCGATTTCCAAAAGCCGGGCAATAGAGGATGTATTATCCAACACACCGTTTATATCTCGATTTTCAAAACATTGTAAATTTCCAGAATCGTTCGCAATTGTGTATTCTTCGTTATCCGCGATGCAATTATCCGCACCGCTCGTCCGATATTCTCACCTGTATAAGGTACACATACATCTGTCTCTCGGAACAACCTGTACACCCACCTCGACGAGGGGGGAAATATAAATACTTCGGTCTAAAGGTTAATATATGTATAGAACGTGTGGGTATACGATCGAATACATTAAGAAAAAGGCAAGCACCGGCATGCATGCCAGGTTGAAGCGCAGCTTTATTAAGATATGTATCGACTCGAGGGAAAAAATTCGTAGGCGCAGAAATATCAACGTTTAAATAATTCACCGTCGCGAAACATTTACGGCCCAGGAATCTCAAGGACCGAGAACGTACAATCATAAAAATTTCATTTCTTTGAAAATTTCGACACCCTACCAACTTCGAAGCGTAAACATTATCAGCGTGTTATTCGAATCTCAAAGGAATCCGAGTGATTTATTTCCCATACTAAAGATACGTCGATATTTTCCCCCGACGGACGGATTATCGGTTTATGGTCTTATAATACACGTCGTTCGGTAATCGGTAGCATCGAACCTTTCTCCGTGACGTCGAGAGGGACAAGGCGTATTGCCGGTGACAGCGACGGAGATGATAACGTCGTCGTATTCTTCGTATTACCTTCGTTAGTCGCTGCCAACCGCGATCGTTTTACCTCGTTCAGGGTTAATCGAGTCGACGATAAAGTAGATTACGCGCCGGGGCTGAATGGGCACCGATTCGATAATGCGATTGCCGCTGCTCCGGCCATAAACGATATTTCGTGCTTTTTCATCGCGTAACGACGGATAATTAAACACCATGTCCGATGCACCGGATGATTACCGCGAAGATTGCGTCGGAATACTTCTAGATCAAGATGATACTGT
Source organism: Mimumesa dahlbomi (assembly GCA_917499265.3). Taxonomy (NCBI): domain Eukaryota; kingdom Metazoa; phylum Arthropoda; class Insecta; order Hymenoptera; family Crabronidae; genus Mimumesa; species Mimumesa dahlbomi. The sequence goes on along the minus strand of OU824113.1, from coordinate 1,165,025 downwards.
ATCCACTGGCATTCAGGGAAACTGGTTTTCGAAATCCGTTCGGGAAATGACCGAAGGCGTTCTTCGTAAATACCGCTTTTTCTATTCTATTGTTTCGTTGATACGATTTCGTTCGTTCGTGAACTTGAATAAATTGCCAACCATTCGACGTCTAAATTGCTTGATAATTGATTCAGTTCGATCAGAAATCAATCGTACTTTTATTCAGCGCATCCAGGAACTCGATTTCCAGCGGGTGGAAGCTGAAAGTATCGTGCAATTAGTTTTTCAACTTACAACCTCATGTATTCCCATCGTTTCTGGGATTATCTTGGAAAGAAATCGAAAATTAATGCCTCGAACCGTATGTAATCGGAATTTCGTTTTATCGGCGATTAAACAAACGAAAGAAACGCGAATTAAAATCCGAGTTTCATTTGCTGATAAAACAACGCTTCAGCCGACGGTCGTTGGAAAAGTCACGCTGTAAACAGAAAAGCGAACGTGGAAAACAAGCGTTGATCGATGCGTCGCCTGGCGATTCGACAGATTTTTCACGTCACGTGTCCGCGTAACAGCGACACGTTCGTTTTTTCTTCCTTCAACGATTATTAAAAGGACGCGAAACACGTCACGAGCACATTTGAAATTCCACCGTCGTGCTCTTTTCACCGACGTTTTCAATTAGAACCGTCCGAGTAGTGAAAATCAGTGTAATCGTCGTCGTACTTGAAAATTTCCCCAGCTGTTTAAACGCTCGAACGCATCGTTGACATTTTGAAAAACCGCGAAAAACCGCGATAATTCCCGGTGGCGACAAAATTTTAACGAGCGGATGTCGCGATTGTTGTTTCACGCGCTGATACCGTCGCGCGGATAATTGTTTGCGTCGTTTTCCGAACAATTAAAAAACTACCTGCTTTGCGCAGCGACGCTCTTTTTTTGCGTCGCGAACAAATTCGCGAAAGAAAACAACCGCGCGACAACGGCGAACACTTGTCGGTGTTTTAAAGACAGAAACTATACGAGACGTAACAAACGAGCGGCGAATAGAACGACGACGAGAGAGCCCGGCAAAAAATGGCGGGAATGAAATTAAAATCTTACGCAACGTTTCAAAGGACCCGTAGAACAAATTTCTCCGTGATTTCGTCGCCGGGGCTCGAGAAAACCGGCCGTCGAAACGGGAAACGGTAAACGAGGAAATAATTTACGGCTCCTCGTCGCCGCGTCGTTGACGTCGACGTAGTCGTCGTCGTCGTCGACGTCGTCGACGCCGAGGAAAGAAAAATCCGCGCTGTAGAGAAGCCCGGTAGGCTCGGCCTCGTTACTTCGCCTCTGACGTCTGGCTTTTTGTCAGGTAAAAAGTTCCCCGGGAAAAGGAACCAATTTAATAAGGCCTTAATAACTTCCTCGGTGGGGTGTTCGGTAGACGGGGTGTACGGCTGTGTTTGACGGCTACTTCGAAGCTCTTCTTTTTCCACCCCCACACCCCCTCCCCCACCCCCTGCCGACCCCGAAACGAAGAGTAAATTCACGCTTCCCGGTAACGAAGTGGCGTATAACTCTTTGTTGGTAGAACAATGATATCCGACTACTTTCGACGTTTCCTTCCCTTCTGGTTCCGAGTCGCACGCCTTCATAACCCTGAGGATTTTTGTAACGGGAAGTCACGCCGAGGGTTTCCTCTTTGTGGAGTGCATAACGGCGATAACATTAAACGAGCGGGGTGGGGGAGAGATTCGCGGAGCTGATAAAATTCTCTCTTTTTCGTCGGATGCTCTCTTTGTACGACGCGGTTAGACCGTCCGATTTGCCGGGGACAAATATTTGCGCGCGGGAAACAGAAATACTTATTCGCCGCAAATAAACACCGTCATTTTGTGTTCGCCGCGGGCGAGCCGAGGGTTCCGCGAGTAACAATTTGGGTGATTTTTTTCTGTACGTTGACGAGCATGATTCCGAGTGATTTAGAAAGATCTCTAATTAATTTTGCGTTTGCGTTTGTGTTTCAGGGATCTTCAAGGGAACAACATTTCGGTGATCCTGAAGACCAATTTCGACGACATGGCCACGTTACACGTTCTGTAAGTAGACCTCCTTTTTTCTTTATTTTTTCCATAATAGTGAGATACGTCCCGTAAACTGTTTATTTTTCTTCGCAGATGGCTGTCGAACAATCAGATTCATATCATCGAGAAAGGAGCCTTCCAGGACCTGGTCGCGGTGGAGAAGCTACGTCTGAACAACAATCAAATACGTCACCTCCCGGATCTGCTTTTCAGCAATATGATGAACCTAAAGCGACTGTGAGTACCGGCAAATATTTGTCACTTCCCACTTGCTCTTCGTTTCTATACCAGCTTTCGAGAACGCAAGCGATACACCGTCTACCTAACCGGCGAAACTTTTATCGCTTAACTTCTCCTCCTCCACGGTTTTCCCGGAGAATAGACAGAAACACAAGGTATAGCTCGATTTCCCGTCGCGGTGTTCAACACGGGACGGAGGGATATCGCATAAACTTTTCAGACGATGGCCTACATACCACCCGCACACACGACGGGTTTGTGAAACCCACTGTACACTGCGATCGAACGTACGCGCGACTTGTCTCCCCGGTTGAACTCTTTAAAGGTGATCGTTCACCGTTCGGAAGGTTTCTAACGTCATTGTCCCGGGGAATCGCGACGAGAAAAAGGAGGAAAGAAAAAATACCGATCCCATCGTTGATGCCTAGGCAACATTCCTCCCGCTCCTGAATCTTAAACAGGCACGCTCCGATACGCGAGACCAAGTGGAATGAGAAAACGAAGCCGAGGAAATATCAACTGGTTAAAACAGAAACAGATATCGCAGTCAATCTCGATCGAAACGATAAACCATATTTCCACCGGTTGTTTCTCGTCTACTCGACAGCTGCCATTCGAGAAGTCAAAAAGCGCGCTAGAAAACCTTCGTCCTTTTTCCCTCGCCACCGACGTCCGACGATGCGAGGCAAAGCGAGCAAACAGGACGAAGAGAAAGAGGAAGAGGAGGAGGACGAGAAGGAGAGGAAGAAAAAGAGAAGGTGGAGATGGGCCATCTATCATCCGGCGAAGTAGGGACTCGAAAGTTCTTCCAGGCCCTCTCGGACGTAACCTACAGTTTCTGACGATAAGGCCGGATCAGCCGTCCTACAAAAGGACGTATTATGTTGCGACCTTCGGCGAGGTTCTCACGGGCATCCGGACGCCTCTGATAATCCTTCATCTGCCCCGCGGAGAAGCCGACGTGCCGGGATGCGCGCGGGATGCCTACCACTCGTTCCCCCGTGGAACGTTGGCAGCTTTTTTTTGCCATGGAAATCTTGGGGAACACTTTTCGTCGTTTTCCACAGGGTCGCTGACTTGATATTTTAACACTAGGGTAGCGAGGATTAAATGTGTTTGTTTAAAAATATTAGAGAAATATGTTTGGAAAAAAAGGGAATAGGGAGGATAGTAAATTTGTTGATTTAATTGTTTAGATGTACAAACATAGTTTGGGAGAATTTTAGAAAATACACTGTGTTAAATTTTAATGACTTTTATAAGATATTAGGAACAATTATGCCTGACTAGGTAGGTCTAGGGTTAAAGCTAGCTATCGAAGCTGAGTTTTTACACTGGTAATTATAAAATTCAATTTCCCCGGCGGTCTAACGGATCCGCGGATAATTGAGCGATAATTTCACACAGGGTTCCGATGAAATCGCGTTCGTTACACGGAGCCGGATATTTTTCGGCGGTTAATCCGCGAGGTCGTTCGTTAATTCCGAGACACGGAGTGTGGGCCGTCCGCGGGACCGTAACCCATGATTAACCCATCGCGCGAACGCAGAAAGGTATTCGGAGGTGGTAAGAGGATGAGACTCGCAGATAATAAATGGTTTGACACAATGGAAAGGGGCGCGGACACTGATTAGTATCACTCCGTCCCGTAACCATATTGCGGTGCTTGAAACGCGATACCTCGAACCCGCAGAATGTACAAGCTTGTATTTACGACGCAATAACATTTGTTCGCTGTACACTTAAGCCGATAATAACCGGGACAAACGTTGCGCGGTTTGACAGCGTGGTGTGGCAATGATTTAAGGAACGAAAAGTCGTCTTCGAATCCCGCCAGCGAGAGTGTCTTACGATCGACTGACGAACGAAGATTTACGGCATCGCGTTACGTGCAACGCTCGTCGGTTAACGACCCGTCGGTTTTCTCGTTCGTAGCCGATTTACGTGTACGCGTGAAATTATTTCGTAAATCGTGCTGGTATCGGTGTGGGTATCGTTCATTGTGCCTCGCGATGGTAGAAGCGACGGCAGCAGCCGGCTTGGTGGAAAACGGCTATCTGAAAATAATGAATTACGAAACAGGCTTCGTTAGTAATTAGTGATAAAGGTAAGAATAAACGCCGGTGACCACGGGACGGAGGAAGAGAAATAATTAATTAAGAAACTTGCCAGCGGTATGAGAGAAAGAGAGAGAGAGAAATGGTTAAATCTCACCGTTCCCACCTGATAATTCACACAGACCGAGGAATATATCTTATGAGCGTGAAATTTTTTTACACTTTAGATAGAAACGCTTTTAAATACCTATTCGTATTCCGTATTCCACGCTACGCTGGAATTACTAATACTTGAAAACGTGCGCTAATTAGAAACGAACGAGCTTCTGGTAAAACGGTGTACACGAGTTTCCAGCGAAGATACGTTTAAATTTTCCATGTCTTGGCATTGCCGTCGGTAACAATTATCGCCATAGTCGCTATCAAATATTCACGAAATATCTTTTACGCTTGCCAGTCTAGAATTTTCAGAATTTCACGTATACCTTATTATTTTCCCGGCTATTCCCAGGGACGAAGTCTCTCTCTCTCTCGAGTTCCACGCTTTCCGGCGAATTTTCTTTTCCCTCTTGGTTTTCTTTGCCGGCCTGTAAGCACACGGAATTAGAGATTATAAGGTGTCGGGGGTCTTCGTCGGCGATAGACAAGCGGGTTCCGTTTCATCCCACTCTTATCGCGGTAACACAGAGAAACGGTGGCGGCAACATTCGGAATTGAACCGCGGGAGACAAGGTCCAGGTCCTTTTGTTAGTCCCGGCGAGCAGCGGTTACGTCGAAATTCGGTAATTGCTTTCTGGATTGGCTTGAAGCGCGTTGGGAGTTCAATCTGCCGGTCTTACCTCCTGCGGGAGAACTCATAACAACGAAATCCCAGTGTATACGTCGCTGGTTCGTACGTCGTACGTTTACCATAACGCGAATCGGTACAGTTGACGTGGGGTTAGAATTTTCGGCGAGCGTGGCGGGATGATTATTATTAATAAAATATTTCACTTTGTTTTCAGCCCGGTGAGCTGCTCTATTTTTATCAAATTTCTTTTTGTTCGGTTAATGATGAAAAGTTCCCCGAGCTCGGAAAAGATTTAATGAGAGGGATTCTAATTAATTCTGTCGCGATAGAAATAATACCAGGATCCTCTCTTTTCGTTATTGCATTCGAAGCAGTTACCGTTTTGTAATTAAAACAAGCCATCGAAAGTTTTCGGAAAATATCCTTCCGCCCGTGTCACTCGTCGCCGGTGCGCGTATCGATCTGCACCCCGTGAAACAATAATACCGTGTCAGCGAAATTAAATTAATTAAGTTTTCAGTTCGGTGCCGCGGTATTATACGGTCTACGCAATTATTAACGTATCACGATCGAAAAGTAAAACAGTACGAGCATTTCGAATTAAACCCACTACTGGGAAACTCTCTGTTCTCTTCTTTTATATCCACGGTCGATGTACTACCTATCCAGCTCGGAAATTCGGTAACAGCTTTCCAAATTGCGAACGTGACGGAAAAATAAAAGAAAAAAAAAGAGAAAAAAAGAAACACGTACTGCTAGAAATAGCTTGTTCTACCTGTCTCGCTTCGACTCGTTTCATCTCGGTTCCGCTTCTAATTTTTCTTCTCCTCGACCGAAGACGCGCTCTCCCGTGGTCTCTGGCTAGCATAATTACAGATTGCAAAGTCCGGAGAGCCAATGGTCGATGGGGAACCGGGCCCCGGGACCCCTAACCTATCATCACAAACGTCTGGTTAACCGGTCGGCGAGTGGTTTCTGGACTCCACCGCGAGATGCGGTCTATTTAAACGAACTTACGGTTCATCCTCGGCGCCAATTATCCTGATGGAGTCGACCGTTACGCCGGGGAATCGCGAGAGGGAAATGCCCAGAACGGAACACAAAAAAATGCTAAAGTCATCAAAAACCGGCTCCCGCGACGCGCGGAGCCCGCTGCGAAACTAATTTTCAAAGTTTCCGTCGAAAATTATCCGTGGAAATGTTGCGACCGTTGACGGAATTTGAATTTACCCGGTACCAAAGGTACCAGGGGGTTGCGTTATTTCGTAGAGGCAAAGTTTGTCGGCACCAAGTGCTACCTACGCGCCGTATGAAAGTTTTTATCGATCGAATAAAACGAGTGCTCTCGATACGGCGATCGTGTTATAATGTAGCCGGCTTGGAAATCGTTAACTCCTGAAACTGTGTACAACGGTTTCGACCTGTTGGCGAAATTAAAACGAGTACGTCGAACACCGGGAGGGGGAGGTACGTCACGGGCCGTGGGCATCGTCGGTTGAATACCAAGTGGAGATAGCGCAAAATACAAGACCTGTAAGAAAGTCCCAAGTTTTACGACAAAGGCAACACAACTCCTCCGAATTCCATCCCTTCAAAGTCTCCTTCTCGAGGATATTAAACACCGAACACCTAGAAGGATACAGAGGCACCATCTCTCTCTCTCTCTCTTGCTCTCTCATTCTCTCTCTCGGGGAGGGCTTATCTCGTATTCAGCACGACGAAACGCCTCGCATTTCGCGCGGACAAAAGGCGCTTAACAACTTCCAAGGTATCGCGGCACTCTGTGAAAGATCTCATTGAAACCGGGGAAAAAAGAGGGTGGCATCGCGCGATTCGCGATTCTGAAGAGAGTAGTCGTCGTCACGCGTCACGTGAACCAGTTGGAAACGGACACTCGTTACTCGTGTAACGACCCTGGAGGAAGCCTTAAGGCGACCGGGCTGTGCATAGATCCCGTGGAAAATAGATTTCTCCTTCACTTTAGCCATTCCAATTGCCCCGGCCTCCACCAGGAACGTTTTAGGCGTTTGAATAACTTAGATAATTCCTCAAAGTCACGGGAATCGATGTGAAAACCTTTCCGACGGAACTTCTTCTCGCGGATACGTGTCACAGCCATGCGATTCTTTTTAAATTGGCGAACGTCCGGAACTTCCGGCGAAAGAAAACACTGTAAAGGCCAACCACGTGCACGTGCACGCGGTCACACGTGAGTCTCGGGGTGAAAGACGGGCTCTAATCCCATGGATTACTTCCCGTGTGCCACGTCGGACGTTCGATAAGTCGTTGAATAATTTATCGAAAATGTAGGACGAACTCGAGACCAACTGTAACAAAGTGGAACACGCCGGTGCTCTTACCCATCGGAAGTCGGCCTTTAACCGTGGTGTTACGGGTGGGAGGGGTAGAAGGAAGGAAAAAAAACGGTCCGAAAGGTCGTCGTACCGACGTAACTTTACGTCCGTGTCTGGGATTGATCGACGCCCGTGTTCGTCGCGAGGCTCTCCGTCGTTGACGGCGACGCCAAGACGTTATACGCGTCGTGGGACAATGCGACGCAGAGCGGTCCGTTTGATTAAGTGGTAAACGAGGTACCCGGGGAAAACCCGGTTTCCCGACGGTAATTATTTTAACGAAAACGATTCACCCGGTGTTGTCGACGAATTTTACGGTAAATTTCCATTTAATCGAGGTCTATTAAGACGACATTGTTCTCGAATGTTTCAGAGATCTCAGCCATAACCAGATCGCCACCATCGGACCGAAAACCCTCCGAGGAGTTACGTCTCTGCGACACTTGTAAGTAGATTCTTAAATTACCCGCCGGCTATTAGAATACTATTTAAATCCGTAATTTCCCGGTGTCCCCGACATTGTCGCCGTTCTCTCTACTTACGTCGAGCAGGAGAGATTCTCTCGCCGTTAGCGTTTTACAGTTTTGAAGTAGTACTGGGGTCATGATAGTCAGACACGTCGGGAACGGCCAACGTAATTGGCAAAACTTAACGAGGCAAACTGGCTTACATCGAATTAGATATCCCGTCGAGTTCGTATCCACCGTTGCTGGAAATCGACTCGCAAGTTGTGGCGTGGCGAATAATATCCCCGCGATCGTATCAAAACTTGTATAGAACACGGAATCGCGTGGAATTTCATTACGACGGATCTGTCCTACAGTGATTAATTGCTTCTTGACAGGTTGCTAGACAACAATGTCTTGACTTGCGTCGACGAGGCCTCGATACGAGAGTTAAAGGACTTGGATATATTGTAAGTAAATCTATTAAACGTGTTTTGATTATTATCGAAAAATTATTTCCCAGCGAAAGAGTGCGAAATGACGACGAATCGTTCTTTTTTCTTACAGAATGCTGAATAACAATAAATTGACGACACTCGGTAAAGAGTTTCTGAACGGTCCGTCGCATTTACGAACGCTGAAGCTGGCGGATAACCCGCTCGCCTGCGACTGTCATTTATCTTGGCTGTCGAGACATTTACGGATGCATCCGCGTCTCGGCCAACACACACGTTGCTCCACGCCGGCGCATCTCAAGGATCGAAATCTCGGAGAATTACAGGTACTCGATCCCTCCGAGAACATCCTTGAGAAACGGTTCTATCGTATTATTTAAGGAAATATCTGAAATCAAACGCAAACTTATTTTTCCTACAGGAACACGAATTCAAGTGCTCCGGGTTGGTGGAACGCACTGGATCGGAGTGCAGTGCGGAACCGCAGTGTCCACACCCCTGCAGATGCGCCAATGGGATCGTGGATTGCAGGGAAAACTCTTTGACGAAAGTGCCCACCCATCTACCGGAGGACACGACGGAGCTGTGCGTAAAAATCACGTGGAAATCCTCGCAGAGTCGCTTCTTTTGTGCCAGCTGCCAACTAGATTCAGGGTTCATATACGGATTTCTTTTATTCGTTCGTTCCTGGGTTGGGGGGAGGGGGGAATTGATTGAGTTCTTCTTTTTTCTTTTATTTTTCATTCGCGAGATAGTTTATATGGATTCGATAAAAGGGACGGTGAATTTTTTCGGAATTTTCGTTTCGTGGCAGACTCTGCTTGGATACAACAAAAAAAAGAGAATGAAGGAATAGAAATCTGAATGATCGGTAAATTATTCTTTTCTTTTCCCATCGTTCGCAGACGGCTGGAACAGAACAGTATCACGGAAATTCCTGCTAAAGCCTTCTCCCCGTATAGAAAGCTGCGTAGTCTGTGAGTGACGTTCGTGATTAATCCGTCTATATTGTGTACGTTTTTCATGCGTTCAACTGTGTTAAACTAACGTTTGATACTTTTTCATTTCCGGTCATCCAACAGTGACCTCAGCAACAATCAAATAAAAAAGGTGGCGGCCGACGCGTTTCACGGTTTGAAGTTCCTGGAATCGCTGTACGTGTTTTTGACTTTACGATATATAGCTAGGCAAAAAAGCGTATTACACGTTTGCCTAGAAAAATCGACAATTTTTTATTTTTTCATCCTTTTTCGCTAACTCCGAACAATTTTCGTTACAGCGTGCTGTACGGGAACAAAATTGCGGAACTTCCAGGCGGTCTGTTTCAAGGGTTGACGAATTTACGTGTGCTGTGAGTTGATGTCGTTAAAACGTTTTTTACACTCGGTTTTCGCGCGAGCGAAACAAATTCCGACGAGTTTGAATATATAATAATATTACAACGCTCGGGATATTATCTTCGTTGTCGAGATAAACTCTCGTACATCGATGATGATTTCGTGCGAAAGAAAGCAACAGGATCGAGATGCAAATTGGGAAATAAAATTTTTACCCTTTTCAGATTATTGAACGCGAACGAGATATGGTGCATACGAACCGATCTGTTCCGTGATCTGACCAGCCTCACCCTGTTGTCTCTCTACGATAACAACATCAGATCCCTAGCCAATGGAACTTTCGACAATCTCCAAAGCATTAAAACACTGTGTGTATCTCACCATTGAACCGTTAATTTATACAAATTGCTACGGCATTAACGCTTTGAGCCCTTCCACCGTTGCACGATCATTGTATATCACCGGGATCAAATTGCAAATGCGTGTCACCGTGCACAATTCCGGCACGTTGTTTTTCAACTCGGTGAAAAATTACACATTTGCCACCCGACAATGCCGGTTAATCGGCGACGATTCAGAATTCGAAACAAGTCGTGCACGATGCTGTTGTAATTATAGAATCTCATTTCGTAACGTACGCATATATATACATACATATAAATGCGTGCGTATGTGTATGTATATTATAAAATATTCATTTCAATGTTGAGTGTCATCGACGTAATAAAAGACAGTAGGAATTCTACGTTTATAATTCCACGTGAAATCTCGCCGCGTCTTTTTTCCAAGGGAAAGAAAACTCTTTATATTTTTTAATTAAAAATATCACAAAGGGATGAATAAATTCTTATACCATTGTTATGCAATTTTGCACCAACTTACGAAGGCTCGAATCGTTGCAGCATGTAACGAAGTAGCAATTTTCCTCGACTCTCTCTCTTTCTCTTTCTCTTTCCCTCTCTCTCTCTCTCACTCACTCACTCACTCTCTGTCTCTCTGTGTATTTCTCTTTCTCTTCACGTGTGTCTGTACCCTTCTCTGTATGGCGTGTGCACGTAACGAAGGGGCTTCCAGGAATACTAGCCGTTCTCTGTTTCCCCTCTAAGAAAAGTGTTGTACAATGGGAGATCTCTTTAATACGGCGCACGATGGGCGTCGCACGTGTTAAGAAAACGTTCATGACTTTCTCGCAGACATTTGGCACAGAATCCCTTCATCTGCGACTGCAATCTGCGCTGGCTGAGTGCGTATCTTCACGCAAACCCTATCGAGACGTCGGGGGTTAAGTGCGAGTCGCCGAAGAGAGCGCAGAAGCGGAGGATCGATGCGATGCGGGACGACAAGTTCAAATGTAAGGGTAAGCACGATTCAATTTTTCCGGTTATATCTCTTCTTAACGCTCCGCAAAGAGGACAAGGTATGCTTTTTGGACGGTCGTCCATGGGAAATTGTGTATAAGATCGGCCGACCGAACTCCACGTGCGAGATTCATGGTGAATCTGTGATTTTCCATGTATATTCGGGTGTCAACTTCTTGCGACACTGTTCACGATGAATAGGAGAAATTTAATCGAGATTTCCAGGTCACAGAGACAACACTGCGAAACTACAATTAGTGTAATGTATCGGAGGAAACCATTTACCATGGCTCGCATAGGGAGTTTGGTCCCCTTAGTTGTTAAGACGTTTGATTCATGGGTGAAGCATGGGTTTCTCGTGGGCGAAGAATAATATTGTAGATTGCAGTTCCTTGCGAAAGAATTAACTCGCCGGGTGGTTAATCCGTGCTCGCGCTAATCCGCGTCGAAATAACACGGTTAAACGGCAGGAATCCGCGGGACGTAATTTAATATTCGTTAACGACGCTTCGCTCAAAGAATTCCGTTGCAGCTTAAATATTAAACTCGCGATTAAATATCTCACTTTTATCCGTAACTTCCTGCCGACTCGCGATTAAAAGGACTTCGAGGGATGAAACGTAAATGATGTACCCGGGGTATCTGAAATTATTTTAAACACTTTTTCGTTCCGCCAAATTTTTTTTTCTACGATCGTCGACGTTCCCATTTGGAGGATAAGGCACGATATTAATCTTCTACGAGGAGACAGACGTGACTACGGCAACCGAGTGGCTATACGTTCAATGTTTTTCGTCTATCGAGATAAATCTTATTCCGAGAATAATTTACAGGTCCGTAGATTTCGAGATCGTCAAAGTCTTTGAATTTCTGGATGCACACGGGTTTAAAGATTCTTTGAATTTCACTTTTATTTCGCGGAACAATGAACGGTAGAGAAGCGAGAGGCCGGGACTCGAGGTTTTATTATCTCGTAAAATATATATCGAAGTTAACGGCTTAACATAAATTCCGGATGGAGTAATAACTCATTATTTCACTTAGTAATAATAATACGTAAAAGTTCCTACTTTATTTCGCCGTAAAACGCGAGGAGCCGGCATTCCGGCTGGAAAAACCTTTCAATTTCCTTCCAATCGGAACAATAATGTGTCGCGTTGCGTACGGTGGTCTTTCACTTCAGGGGCTACCGTGCAAGTTCACCGATGCAGGGAAATACGTATGTATTCGATTAAAAGAAATAGAATCTGCACAACGACCCGGGGAAAATCGCTATGAAACGCCGTGTAATTTTCCGCGGCACGAACGCGTTTAAAATATTGCCTTTTCCCGAAACGCAGAACAATTTCTGTTGAAAATGTACGCGTGCCGACAGTGTGATCGACATTCGAAATGCAGAAATTGGCATTAACCTCCTGCACCTCGTGACAGGAAGCAAATGGACGCGCGGAGATAGAGATACTATGAAACAGTGACTCTCAAATTATTTATAAAATAATATACTTTCAACAAATTTTCGTATCATTTTTGGGCTTAGCGTGTCCGTCAGAATTATTCTCGTGACCTGGAAACGGAAGCTTTTAACCGTTCGTAAAAATGTACGCGAAAGATCAGTTTCGGATGACGCGAGTATTTTTTCCAAAAATATTCCGACTGGTGAAATAGGGAAAAAATTGTGAATCTCTGACGCGAAATGATCCACCTGCACGGTTTTCCGCGTGCGCGCTCGCTTCTATGAAATATCTCAGCGTAGTGTCAATCACTGTTCGCGTCACTTTGAATTTAATTTATAATAAATTTAATCAATTTCCGTGTGTACTGAAGTTTTCAATTTCGATCGTTTCCCGCGCGTGTCTCCCGTCCACGGTTATAAAACCATGCAGTAGAAATTAAACCGTGCAATTCGACGTAACGCGGCCGAACGATGGAAGCATCTCGTCGAATTACGTTAATCCTCGTAACGTCGAAACGCGCGGAACGTTCGTGTTCTCCACCATAACTACGTGAAAAACGCGCATTGCTCAATCTTAATCGCGACGAAACTTAAAATCACGGGAGCGTGTTCTTTACTTGAAAAAAAAGAAACGAAAAAAGAATCGTTGGAAACCTCATTTCTGGGATTTCCAAGTAGGAAGGGCCTCGTTCCACTTTCCGCACAAACTCCCGCGCAAAGTGGATAAGACTGTCCGAAATAACATTTTCCTTTTTTCGCCGGCGAACTAGAAGGGGAGGCTTAAGGAAAGTAGGTGACACGCGGACGCTGCTTACGGATTCCGTAGCGCGGAATATTCCTCGCGGTACCAAGTCGTACGTGTTTCAGAATAATTTCTCCAAGTTTCTGCTGTTCCTTACCGCGGTTATATATTTCCCCTAGCTGCACTTACTCGTACAGAATATAATCATGAACACTGTGCGCTTAGTCGCTCCGTATCTCTCTCTCTCGTTCTCTTTCGGTCTCTTTATCTCTCTCTGGTTTACCCGCTCTTTTCTTCGCTCTCGTTTTCCGCGCACGTGTGTGCGGCGGGGAAGTTTGCACAAGTAAATGACACCAGAAAATAAACACTTCGGGTGGCACGTATGCGCATCCACCCCGGGTATAACCACACATTACCGTTACCAGCGTTTCCACAAACGAGAACCTATGCTGTCGGCGTAAAACTTCCGTCGGAAGTATGGGGGGGGAAACTTTCGTAACTTCCGGCTTGGTCACGGAGAAAAATTTACGCAAAACTCCTCCCGAGTGGCAACGCGGTAGGATTCGTGGGAATTAAGGGGAAAAGGGAGAAAAGTGCCTTCAGCCTTCGAGACCAGAGAGGAGGGGGAGGGGGGAGAAACGTTTTCGAGCTTTTGCGGTCCAGACGATGGAGTTCAAGTATTTAACTTCCAGACGAAAGGGAACGTAAGAAATTAATTCACCGGGATGGAATTCCTTGGCAACTCCTTTCTCTTCCTTTTTTTTAAGACGATAATCTTTTTGTTCCTTCGTTAGGAAAAAACAAAAAGAATTTAATACGATCATTCCGCGCGAAAGAAGATTCAAATACGAAACTTTCTTTCCGATCGACCCGTCCGACGGGATATTCGATTAGAACGACGCAGTTTCACGGTACGCGAAAGTACAAGAGGAACCGATAACGTTATCGGGCGACGGAGAAAGTGGTCCCACGATGAAACCGCGTGTAACTCGTTATTAAACGCACAATACGAATTATCGATATAATTATAGATGCGTTATATCGCGCGGTACAATTTGTAATGTGGCGTATAATGCGATGATAAATCACCTCTATACCCCGGTTACTCATACATAAACATATTTACCTCGGAGCACATGACATTCAACACTCAATTAACGTATAAGCGCGTACCCGGTATCGCACCGATGCTTAATTTAATGATATCGCTGGTACCACTGTCCATTATCAAAATTTATCGCCGGCACATTAACATGGTAACCTGGCGCACGTAATTATTCGCAGCATGCCTCACTCTCGATGTTGTATCCCGCGGTCTTCGATTCCAATTAATCAACCCCGGCGATGTTTATATTTAGGGAAATCTGATACTAAACGATGAAACTGTTCGCCACGGGAACGATGTACGCTCTCTCGTTTCATCGGGCTTCGCGTAGGGACCGCTAGATCAGGCTGAAATGATTCGAACCAGAACATCTATGTTTCAACATTCGTTTCCAGGTGACGAGGAGTTGCTCACGAAAAGGGCTGGCGAGTGTATCTTACCTGGAAAATGTCCCGCACCGTGTGTCTGTAACGGTGCCACCGTGGATTGTAGCAACAAGAAGCTGACATCGATCCCCAAGGATCTACCGATCTATACGTCCACCCTGTAAGTCTCGATCCCGCAAATTTTCCAAATTTCTATCGACACTGAATCCATGTCCGGTATCCACGAATACCGAATGGGCCGTTCTTTTTTTATTTTTTATTTTTTTTTAACATCCGTGGATACACACGTCGATCGTCGCGTTATCGACGTACATTGACGTGAAAGAGCGACGACAGGACGCGCGAAATCTACCGACACGAAATTTTTCCCATCGTCCATCACGCGACGGGATCCCGCGCGGAGAGATCCGTTAATGCGCGAAAAGCTCCGAGACTGTCGCGAGTCCGTCAAGCTGTTACACGACACTATCACAGACACCGTGGTCCATGGGGTATAAAGCTGATTCGAATGGCAAAAGATCGATTCGATCGATTCGTGGATCGTTTATCTTTTGCCGGGCGGAAAGTCGGGCGGCTGAGGGGATGGGGTGGGGGGTAGGGGGATGAATATCATTCGTCAGTTCTCGCCGGTTCTCTACGTTTCTCTCGTCGGGCAAGGAAATTAATTCAATCGTCCGACGAGATAATTATCTGATTAAAAGCTGGAACGCGGTGGAAGAAGAACAATGGACGTCGAGCTATTATTCGAAATAAATTATTCGACTCGTTTAATGGATCGACGCCCTGGAGCGCGATTAATTGCTCGACGTCGTAGCCGTTGATCGGCGACGTATATATGTATACATATATATATTTTTTGTATATATATATATATGTATACATGCATATCTGACTCTGGAAATTTTATTCGCTACGGCTCGAATACTCAGACCGGCCGTTTTCTTTTGTCTTTTACGCCAGACTGTTGGCTAACAATGAACTGGATAAGATCAAAGCGGACGGCCTCTTCGAGAAGCTACCGGAGCTGCAACATTTGGACCTCAGGAAAAATAAAATCTCACGCATCGAGGCGTCCGCCTTTCAAGGGGCCCACAAGCTCACCGACCTGTAAGTTTGACCACCGTTTACGTACACAGCTTTTCATTTTCTTATTTTTCACATTCTCTGTCATCTATTTTCTTCTTATATCCGTGGTCGCTTTATTTTTTATTTTTTTTGTTTTACTACACTTCTTGTTGTATATGTCGTGTTTTACTTTCGTTGCAACAGCCTGCCGCGAAACGTAAATCGAACGTTACGTACGCCGGCTTGGGCCGCAAAAAAATATCGTTGCACGACAGGGACGTTCGATAAACTGTGAAATTGGGGCGATTGAAAAACTCTCCGACGAGCTTTTCTTCTCCTTTCCGGTGTATATTTTTCCAAGTAGATTCCGCCCCGATTGTTTTCACGGCCGCTTAGAACGACGAGGAAATTACTTCCATTATTTATGTCTATTCCAATCAGTGATGTCGAAATGAGCTCTAACGAACCAGAATAGGATTTAATTTTCAAAGGCAATTAACGGGACAATAGGTCAATTAATTAGCTAATCAGACCGGCGAAGGGACGCACCGTACTAGTTGCGCGCATTCGATTCGGTCAAATGTACAGGGTGACCCTGATTTCGGTACCACGTTCCGAATAAAACTCCAATGGTTAACGATAAAACACAAAGTTCAAACGATGTTGAAATTCTGTCGCGTTTAAAATCTATCCGCAACGGTTTACGATACAGAATCGGCAGGTTTCTGGAAATTGCCGTCGAGTTCGACGGGGCTTGGATATAAATTCGGCGTACAGCGGAGGTAATTTCGTAACACCTCGCGGAGTTCTCGTTTTAACGACGTGCCGGCACGTGCGAACAGCGATATCCATCGGTGCATAAAAACCCGTCGTGTAAAAGCGTAACGGAACGGTTTCGTCTATAATCTCTCGCAAGTTTATGCGACACACCGTTTTCCGCGGGGTAACGAGCTTTTCCTTTTGCAACCAGAATCCTATCCGAGAACCGGCTGAGAGAAGTTCACAACAAGATGTTCACCGGCCTGACGAATCTTAAGTCTCTGTGAGTAGCCCCGATGCGAGAAACTTTTACGCCCGTTCGTAAAACGGTATCGCCGACACTGTATATATATTTCATCGAACTGCGTTTCCCACAGGAACTTACACTACAACGCCATTACCTGCGCCATGCAAGGATCGTTCGACGGGTTAACGCATCTACGGACCCTGTAAGTTTATTTCACGAAGTCGTGGTAATAAAATACGGTTTACTGTTCGCGAGATCGTGGATCGTTCGAGTAATTCAAACGATCCGTCGAATTTTCTGGGGAAATTATTTTAATATCGCGTTGTTCATGGGTGTAATTAATGGTATGTACAGTGTTTTTGATGAATTACGTGACATTTACAGGAACATGCAAGGCAATCCTTTGTCGTGTAATTGTCATCTTGCATGGCTGGCCGAGTGGCTCAGGAAACGCGATATGACGGGGATCACTGGTCATTGTCACGATCCACCGCGATTGAAGGACGCTGTTATCAAGGAGATTCCTCACTACGAGTTCAAATGCACGAGTACGTATGAAATTCTAGTACAGCTTTCACCTAGCCGCCGGCGGTTGTTTTCCACACAGATATCTCGAAGTTTCGACCGACGACGGAAAGTTTAATTTACAATTTAATCGGTGTCGGATTAAATATTTACTTTTTAATTTCCACGTGTGACAGCGCGGTGCTCCGTAAAGTCATCGCGGCGGGGATTAAATTTCAATTTTCCCAAGAGACCAACTTTCCAGTTGTAACAATATCTCTGTCAACGCGGGAAACGTTCGCCCCGGAATTGTTACGGAGAAGTTTCTGAAGTCCGTGGCTCCCGGTGGAAGTAGATTCCCTGGAAATATCATTAGACGATTTTCCCAGAGTATTTCAAAATTTTACAAACGATTACGAACTTATAATATCAGGGGAAACCCTAGCGAGTTTACGTATACCCCCGTGTATTTCATCGATCGTACTTTTGTATCCTCCACGTACGTAACGCGATATTCTTTTTTCTCGTCGTACGTGGTGTAAACCATAGCAACCACATGAACCGGGGGTGTCGAAATAATTTACAAAGATAGTTTTCCTCGTATCTTTTCGTTCTAAAAAAATTACCTTATCGTTTCACACAAATTTATTGGGTTTCTCGACGAATCGTCGAGATTTACCGTCGTTCGGGCACGTTCCACCCGGTCCCGAAACGTTGTACGATATATTAAAAGCATGAAGTTGTAATTGGACGTTGGCCTGCTGCAATTAACGATCCGCCGTTTATTTTACGAACCACAGACGATAGCGTGGGTTGCCTAGGCGACGATTACTGTCCGCCCCAATGTAATTGCGCCGGATCGGTGGTGAGGTGTTCGAGGTCTCAGCTTACAGAGATTCCACGTGGGATTCCACCGGAAACCACCGAGCTGTATTTGGACGTGAACGACATCAAGACGATCCAACCGGAGCGACTGAACCACCTGAGGATTCTCACCAGACTGTAAATAAAACACGCGTGTTACTTCCATATATCTTTTAACCAGTCTCCGTAGCCGGTCGTGTGCCAACCTCGCAAACTTTTTTCTGTTTTCAGGGATTTGAGCAATAATCAGATCGGTATACTGTCCAACGACACATTCAGGAATCTCACCAGACTGTCGCACCTGTAAGTTCAACTATTTTCTCGCCACAACATTCGTGGAATGTAATACCGTATACGGCTCGAGTCATTTTCTATGTGTTTTCTAAGAAAATTCAAAGCGAACCGTGTACCATATGTAACACGAATTAACGAATAAAAACACTCTTTCCTCCTAAAACAATAAAACTAAAAATATCACGAATATTTTACAGGATTATCAGCTACAACAAGTTACAGTGCGTTCAAAGAAACGCTCTCGCAGGTTTAAAGTCTTTGAGGATAATGTAAGTTTTATTCCTCACACCTATCACATTTATCTATCCAGAATTAAAATCTGATTAATTTAAAACCTCTTTGGCCCCAGGTCTCTTCATGGCAACGACATATCCGTCATCCCGGAAGGGGCGTTCGAGGACCTGGAGTCCATAACACACCTGTGAGTACCTGCCTTGGCAATCCGTGTCGGTCACGGGATCAGCTATTTACCAACGATATTTACAGGGCCCTGGGGTCCAATCCGCTGTACTGCGACTGCAGCATGCGCTGGTTGGCGGAGTGGCTGAAGAAGGACGACGTCGAGCCCGGCATCGCCATGTGCATGGAGCCGCCGGCGATGAGGGACAAGATTCTCCTGACCACGCCCGCGGCGGCTTTCCAATGCAAAAGTAAGTAGTCCATCGACGACCCGGAGGATTGCGACAAGAGTGGCCAGTTGCAGAATGCAGCTAGTAGTAATTGCCGTTTATTTTCTCAATTTTTTTTTAACGTTCTTTATTGCCGATGATCGAACTCGCTTTTTGTATTTTGGACGTAGAAGCGATATCATTTATTTATAATATTTTTTTTTATCGTCCTTAAGAATAGAAGAAACATATCCAAGAGACCTGGTGCAAGCATAGGACAGCATGTGTGACAGTTTATCATTTTTACGGATAATACTTTTTATTTGTCTTACTTATACCCCCCTTGTCACCTGGCCACTTCTGTTCAGCGATCAGTAAATTTCTGGCTGTCGCACGTAACGGTGTTTTTTGAGTTGAATAGTGGACATCGTGATGCAGTCTGTTTAGTTCGTGGTTTTTTGGCCCCGTCCCCGCGATTGGGTACTAAAATTGCTCATTAATCGTAGACCTTTCTTCCGCGCAGCCAGCCAACAGCCAGTCGAAGTCCTGGCAAAGTGCGACCTGTGCTACACCTCGCCATGCAAAAACGGAGGATTTTGCGAGGCGCTCCCGGACCGGCAATTCCGTTGCAAGTGCGCGCCAGGATACCACGGGGAACGGTGTGAACATAATATTGATGCGTGCTATGGAAATCCTTGCCGGAACGCCGGAACTTGCAAAGTACTGGAAGAAGGAAGATTCAGGTATCAATCGCATCGACTAGCTATCATAGAACCTATTTAATGGCCAGCTCGTCGGGTTGACTTTGATACTTGCTCGTTCAGTGGTACCCGTAGAAATCTATAATCGCGACACAGTTGTCTGTATATATTAATGTATATAACAATCTAAAATCGTCAGAGAATTATAATACACTATTAGATTTTCGCGGAAATCTCGTTGAAGAGTCCGTGTAAATACATAGAAGTTTCCGCGTATGGAATCGCAGTTCCATACCGTTTTGCACATAATTTGACAACGCACCTTTTCAATCCTACGCTATACTATTCACCGTAGAACAGAATCTTCGACTTAACAGTTTCTATACGTCGAGGATGTAGTATATATCTGTAATTTGTACTTGCATTTAACGAGTAATTGGAAGTAGACGTGCACGAAATACGCTAACGTACCTCGAAAGTAGACTCTTTAACTTTTGAAACTACGGCGTAGTAGTATCTGTATATATCTATGTAGTGTGTTGCATTGATCGTGAGATTAAAGGGAAAAGAAACGTGAAATTTTCGGAGGTTGGACTTTGGTGCATGCTCGTCTGTGTGTCTGGAGATTGCTGAAGTAATACGCCAAGTATTCCGAGCCGTACGAACGGGCCAAACATTTTTCCAATTAAATTCATTCGATTCGTATTAGAGTCACGGATCTCGTCGTCCGTGACTCGGAAACGTTAAATCGTAACGATGTATCATAAATTCCAATTCGCTGTTTACATTAGTCGTCAATTATTAATCCGAAATATCGGCGTAGATTTACAAACATCCATGAACAGGCCATCGGGATACGTGCTCACGAACGTTTCGCAAGCATCGTTTGAATGCGGTTTAACACGCCGACGAGTACTTTGTAGAGTGCAGCTTCGGTAGTGCTCGACTGCACGTAGTCGATGCGTGTGCCAAATCTGTACTCCGTTGCATAAGTAAACAAAACGGGACCTCTGCACGTGAGCCCCGAAGAGTACAGCGACCGGACGCAATATTTTATCGATCAACGTAATCACCGTAATCAACGTAATCATTCGTTCAAAAACACATCTTGAAAAATTTCTCACGAATATGTGTGATATCGATTAACGCAAAGATCAATCGTTTAAAATACAAAAGCAAAAAGATCAGACGACGGGAAGAGTAGATCGGATCGATAAAACATTTGCGTTCGGTGATGATCGATTGGCGAATCGGCCTTGATCGAAGATCGTGGTCAATGTCTCGATTGACGATCAGTCGGTGTGTGACAGTTGCGACTGCGCGCCCGGGTACAAAGGACTCCGATGCGAGAGCAACGTCGACGACTGCGAGAACAACAGGTGCGCTAACAACGCAACCTGCGTGGACCTCGTCCAGGCCTATCGATGCGACTGCGCCCCAGGATTCATGGGAGAGTACTGCGAGGAGAAGATACCCTTTTGCACAAAGGGGCACGACCCCTGCGAGAACGGGGGCCGGTGCGTCTACCACAGGACCCACTACAGCTGCGAATGCCCAGTCGGGTTCGCCGGCCTCAATTGTTCGACCAACTTGGATGACTGTAGCGATCATATGTGCCAGGTATTATTCTTTTTTTTTATTTTTATTGAACACTTTAATCGGGCTATAGTGGACTATTAAGAATTCTAGGATTAGATTAGATTAGATTATTTTTATATGAAATAAATATATGTACATACTTAAGTGAAAAACATAAAAGGAAGACGAACAAAATTTAAGAATAAAAATGAAGCAATATAGGTGTAATATACGGGGAGACATAAACCAGGATAGGTGGCTTATTTATATTCTTGTAATTTAATACTTTTAATTCCTTCCTTCGGGCACTCTCCCAAATTAGTAAAACGAAACTGGTTGACTTTGAATTGTTCGCATTACAGAATTACCAGCATCGATCGTGCGAACGCGTCTGCTGCACGTGCAGTTTATTAAGTTAATCGTATATTCGATAACGAATATCGTGTAAATAATTCACGGTTATACCGTACTCTATTCCTGGTGATACTAATAGCGGACGAAAATTCCCGCGTTATTTTACTTACGTCGGTATTTAGACGTGTCGTTTTCGTTTCGCAGAACGGTGCTACTTGCATCGACGGCATAAACAGCTACGAGTGCAAGTGCGCGGCGGAGTTCACCGGGAGGTTCTGCGAGGCTGCGCCATCCACGGTGATGCTGTACCCGCAGACCAGCCCGTGCGCCCACCACGACTGTCAGCATGGTGCCTGCTTCCAGCCCGCTCCCGCCTCCGCCGCGGACTACCTTTGCCAGTGCCACCCCGGCTATACCGGTAAGAAATGTCATTGAAATCTAAAGGTCGTTGGATTGCAGAAAATCTCCACCAATATTGATACTTTACCGACCGCTTGCAACTGAAATTTATACGTAGAAAAACCGATCGGAAATGAGTCGTTAATTTTGCAAGTGAGGTAAGAACACTTTTTGGAAAAATTATCTAGCGACTATCTACAAGATACGTTAAAAAAGTGGAATTCTTGTAGTGTCGAAGTTAACGACTCAAACGGATGTTTGAGTAATATGTGCAAAAAAGGATTGGCGACTATTAATAGACTTCTTGGTAGCAAACGCTGGTAAACGAAAGATCCTATTAATAGAGCACCGGTCGTTAAGCGTCGGTAATAAATAGCCTATTAATAGGCTTCCGGTATGTAATGTCTCAACGTTCTCTAATTTGATTCCCCGCAGGAAAACGATGCGAGTACCTGACGAGTCTGAGCTTCGTGGACAACAGCTCGCTGGTCGAGCTGGAGCCGCTACGCACGTGGCCCGAGGCGAACGTGACCATCGTCTTCACGACCTCGCAGGAGAACGGGGTGCTTCTCTATAACGGGCAGAACGGCGATCACATCGCCGTGGAGTTGTTCAACGGACGCGTCCGTGTCTCGTACGACGTGGGTAATTATCCTACCTCGACGATGTACAGCTACGAGATGGTGGCGGATGGCAAGCCACACATGGCGGAACTTCTCGCGATCAAGAAGAACTTTACGATGAGGGTCGACCGCGGCCCGGCCAGAAGCATTATC
The DNA here is from genome assembly GCA_917499265.3 of Mimumesa dahlbomi. Lineage (NCBI taxonomy): Eukaryota > Metazoa > Arthropoda > Insecta > Hymenoptera > Crabronidae > Mimumesa > Mimumesa dahlbomi. Next base: position 1,142,102 of record OU824113.1, on the reverse strand, counting down.
AACGAGGGTCCCAAACAGTACCTTAAACTTGTCACACCGATGTACGTCGGCGGCGTCGCGCCGGAAGTTGCCAGCAGAGCGTTTACGGAGTTTCACTTGCGGAACATCACGAGCTTCCAGGGTGAGCGATGGAAATTTGACTTGTCAGTTAGTCTGCCTGTATCATCGTCATGTTCTACTTAACGGTGGAATAGTCACTTTACTCGATCGCTTCGTTAACAGTTCGTCGATAACTGTAACACCGAAGCAGGTAGAAGAGTTTTCATCGAGTTTCAATTCTTCTTTATTCGCTTGTTTATCTATCCCATTAAACGCCGATATCCCCCGGTTACTCTAAAGTACAACGGAAACTCCTTTGCCGATCCATTAAAACTTTTCCTCGTTTACAACCCCCAGGCTGCATCTCCGAGATGTGGATCAATCACAAGCTGGTGGACTTCAGTAACGCCGCGAAGATGCACCGCGTCGCTCCGGGATGCGCTTCCAGCGAAGAGGAGGCCGACGAGGCCAGAGACGTCGTCGAGGCCGAAGGAATCAGCAGCAACGAGGATACCGTACCCTCCGAGCACGTTCACGAACATTCCGGTAATTTCATAATTCCAATTCTCGCCTTACTTTGTCGTAGGAATATTTCTTGTTTATTAAATATAATTTTTTTTCTATATCAGACATCGTCATGCCTGTAGCCAATACGGCAGTCTCGGACCCTTGCGCGGGACACGAGTGCAGAAAAGGATCGCAATGCGTACCGTCACCGTTTAAAAACGGATATTCGTGCCGGTGTCAAACCGGCTGGCAAGGACGTTATTGCGAGAAAGGTGAGATTTCGTTGATAAATCACCTCGTCCGCCGATTATCCCTTGATCTGTGTTAAACTATGTTTCAAATTGGAGATTAAATTGGCATATATTTATTTGCGATTCTCGTCCGCTCGATACACTTAAAATATTTGCCGAGCGGGCACACACAAAGGAGAGTAGACACACTTAAAAGTGAGTTAACGGGCTAGAAAATGTATCAATATTTCCGCCCAATATTTGTATCAAATATATCAATCTCCCGCGTAACATCCGGGAAAACGGATAATCTAAAGTAAACATTAGCCCGAAGGTTACGAGGTATATCGGGCTGGGAATACATGTGTACGTTGCTCTTACAGCACCGACGTGTCGCAAGGAACATACTAGAGAGTACTACAGCGTAAATGGATGTCGGAGTCGACGACCAGTGAAGCTTGCCAAATGTTGGGGTAGTTGCGGCAACTCTTGCTGCTTACCGCGGAAGACTAAACGGCGCAAGGTACGATTTATATTCAAAATGTGCCCGGCAGCTTTATCATTCGCGAAACTCCTTTCGGAATTAGCCGCGTTGTAACGACGGAAACTTTATTTCCACGGCTTATTCGATACTTTTTCTACGTTTCATGGAGAATGTTCTTCGCGTTAGCTCTATATTTTTTATCGTTCGTACTCGCAAGAACCGAGTCGATTAAATCCATCCTCGATCGCGCGTCATTAATCACCGTAGAAACGACGGTATAGTAAAGCGAGCCAAAAACCAAAGCCGGTAAATAATCAGAAATTAATTCCAGGTTCGATTAATCTGCGCGGACGGCATGCGGTACACGAAGGACGTTGACCTCGTACGCAAGTGCACATGCACCCGCAAGTGTTACTAGCCAGCCATCGGAAGCGTTTACCACCCGCCACAGACAAGGTGTCCCGTTTGACACGCAATGGTACACGTCGAGACGTTTACGAGACCGAGAAGAAGAAACCCCGTTATCCGAAGACAGTATCCCAATTCGAACTACTACGATTACCCAAAGATGTGCCGGGTGAATTTCGGTTAACGGAAGACACACGTATCAACGATTTAAAAAAAAAGGGACAAAAGTGAACACGGGGTGATAAGAAATCAACCCCCGACGCATCTTCGTGAAAAACGTAGGGAAACAAAGTGGGTGACGAACTGCAGGCCAAAAATAATTAAAAAAAAAAAAGAACTAGATGGACACACGCATACGCGCGAAAAAAAACACACACACACACACAGCCGGCTCAGTGTGATATGTATTCTTTAAAAAATGGTAAAAAAACTAAGATAAAACAAAGCTAAAAAAGTATATTGTACGTACATACGTAGGACACGGACTATCGATAATATCGATAACAGTTAACGCATACTAGGTATATTATTCGTATATAACTGATGGATCTATATATATAAGTATATATAGAGAGAGAAAGGAGAACGGTGGGCGCAGGCGCGGGCGAATTAATTGTCCAGTTACGATTTGCGAACCGCGGTTGCTCGCGCGTTTCATAAATCACGCGCGAATCTGCGTGTATAGACCATGCGGAATCGTTCGCTCGGCGTGAAATAGATCTAACGGCTAGATATCGGTAATAACGATAATGGAACGGACCCGGGTGTGTATTAACCCTTGGCTCGTTACTTGATACGCCATTGAAAGTGTTTTTATTTACAGCGATTAATCATCCGTACTGTAGTTCGCCTCTCGGCACAATGTGTAATAAAATCGACTAAACGAAATCTCGGGCGGAAAATCAATTCCGCGTTAAGGGTTAATACACGGGGTGATAAATCGTAACAGGCTGAAAAATATTAACAAAAACGCTTCTCGAGCTTCGTACTGTTCGTTCGGACCAGTTGCATAATTGCAAGAAAAAAATTTAAGTGATATAATTAAACGTCTAAATGATTTATTTGTAGCTTAAGTACGATGCAACTGAGATCAGACGGTGAATTAATACAGGTGACTACTGTATGAAAGTATAACGAAGTTTCGCGTTTCATTTCCGAAACTTCATGGACGACCGTGAAACTCGACGGATTGTTAGGTCTATTGTCCTCTGAGTAAACGTTTATATTAAACAAGTTCTCGAACGCGCAACTGTGTTTACACGAATTAAAGGAAGAGAATCGAATCGAAGTCTCATCGATGATTTCCACGGAAACATGTTCGAAGTTTTGCAAAAGTGTTGCCCGATAACGCGAGTTATCCCCGACACATTTTTCCACTTCGATCTGTTTCGTTTGGCGATCCGATCGTTTCGTTAACGTGACGCATATCTCAAGAAATGTTTCTCCGAACGTTTAACTTTTCGATAATTAGTTAAATAATTTAGAAATGTAAAGTATATCCGATGTTTCCCGTCGTCTTCCGCAGTTTCGTTGCAATGCTGCCACCGGGAGTTACATTACCGACCTTTGTAGTCAAAATTCCACACAATCATTTTGTAAATTCCTAATATAAAAAAAAACCCATGTAGAATTTGTGGTAAAACTACCTATCGTTCACCTCGCGTCCTGTCCAGCCGGGATAAAATCGCAGCAGTGGGAGTGCAGCGGAATTTCGGAACGGGACGGGAACACATCGACGAGTTTTATAAATAAATAAAAAGATCGCCAAACGGGACTGCACGCGAGTCGCGGACATCGTGATCCTGAATTCTCCATTCCACGGCCTAAAGCTTCGGTTCGGGATTCCGCGGTGCAGTCCGCAATGAGAAACGCGAGAAAGAAGGGGAACGAAATGTTTTTGATCGGGCGTTCTAAGTGAAAGAAATCGATATTCACGCCCCGACATATTATTATAATATATAGAGAAACGAATTACGATTATCGACTCGAACGCGATTGGCGTCTTTCGTTTAGACACGTCGCCGTGTTTTTCGTAGAAGAAGATTTTTGGTCGATCGATTGTGAAATGGATGTAACTATATTACTCGGGGTGTTTACTGGGTGTATCATACCCGAGAAGAGGACCGCGTAATTATTTTTGTATAAGCGCATTATTTATATCGAATATCTAAATAATAATTTTTGCAATTAGTTTTATGGGGGAGACGTGATTCGTTCGAACTACTTAAGTCCCTATTAATGTTTCGTGTATCATGTACCTATGCTGTACCTATTTATATATTGTACCTACTCTGCGGAACTGCATTGCATCTTCCACTGCCAGTATTTAAGTAATATTTATTCGTTATCCCGAATAATCGTAACAATCACGAGTAACATGTATTCCGACGGTATTCTCCAAATCGTTCTGTTTTATTTTTTATCTCTTCGATATCATTGTTAAGAAAAGGATAATTCACTAGAGAATACGATTTATGTTAGTCGAAATCGTGAACATACTCGATAATTAAAATACAACAATCACACACAACCATGGAAACCTTTAACTGCCGTGTTCAGGTTATATTATGTATGAGAGGATATAATTATTCTTATGTTTTATACGTATACATTATTAAACGAGTCAACGATATTTTATTTTATACTACTTTACGTACGATACGCCTTCTAAACGGAGACTCTTTAGACGTGTTTTCGTTTGTTTTATAGACCATATTTATTCGTTTACGGTAAATTTACTTGAGTGCTCGTATATTCCTTTTAAGCGGGGAAAAGGAAAATACGGAGAGAACAGCAAACAGGACGAAAGTGGCAGGAACCGATAAGATGGCACAGGCGCAGCATATACCGAACTATCGTAAACTGGATTGAACGTATCAATCGTTGTTACTAATTTTTTCCTTATCTAATGTAGCTGAATAATAGGTGTACCATAGTGACATAAAATATATTACACAATATAATTTTCATAGTATTAATAGTAACGTAAGTTGCCTATCACGTTATGTTTAAACATTAGTTGTTTCGTCATTAGTTTATACCCGCATATTCGGTCTTACTTTCATAGCAAATCGATTACCGGACGTTTCACCGTTGTTAAACTGAAAAAAAAATGATTCTATGAAACCATCCTGTAAATCGAATCGAGAAACGCATAGACAAACGCGTACGTGGTGGGAAAATGGTGAAAAAAGTTCCCGGGAATTTTGATATCCTATTGTTAATATCTGTGCGAAAAAATTCTGAATGTTTTTATCAAAACCGTAGTTTGATCTTTGTCTTTCACAAAAATATAATAAATTCTGAAACAGACTCTCCTTTTCAGGCGTAATTCATTAATAATTTCCCAACGGATGGGAGAATCGAGATATAATTTTCAATTCTAAGAACATTTCACTCCCGCCACGTACGATGGGGCACAGATTCACGAAACGGAACGAGAACTAATGATAAGTATAATTCGTATAATTTTTTACGAAATCGTACTATCGGTTACACGAGGAATAAAAAACGGCATGGTGTAGTCGTTAGAGAGAAATCCCGCGTTCGACCGAATTGAAACGTACGTACGAATAATTCTCTGTGTAATCAGGCAGAATTATCGTCGTAATTGTCGGAATTTAACAGGGAGAAAAAAGTGTGAGGGTGGGAGAGGGAGAGAAAGAGAGAGAAAGAGAGAGAGAGAAAGAGAGAGAGAGGGAGAGAGATATAGGATTTTCTATTGAAGCTTACGTCTATACTGGACAATAATGAGGAGGAAACGAGGGTTCGTAACATGGGAAAGAGTGTTCGAGACTTGTGATTGCTCGAAATTCCTACAAGTTATATTTGTACATTTATTTTACGAGAATTCTTAATATATTTCATGATCGATGGACTAGCGCGCATGCGACTGAGGTATACCATTACGAAGTCTTATGTATAAAATATAGCAAATGCTTTCATCCAGTTTTTATCGGATTATACGCTTCGAAGAGTAACACAGGTGTCTTCTCCGGCTTCTTTAAAACGATGATACAAGGAATAAAGTAAAATAAAATGAAGCGAATGTATCGATAAACGGCGAATGCTTTTCTTTTCGTTCGTTCGGGAGGAACGAATGCTTCTGAAAAATTGCGAACGGGTATCGCTCCCTGTTCCCGTATAATAGAATTCTCCTCGGCGTATCGTTCGACGTAATTCTCTTCCTATGATAAAAGTGAAAGCATTTGTTTCATCGCATCGACCTAACCTGTAAACTGCGCAATAAATATAATTATTCGTTGTAATCACTGTTGTTCCTTCTTGAAATCTTAATCGTAGTTGTTTTCGCTTACCTGAAATTTTATTCGCGACTTACAATCGATCTTACACAAACGCGATCGCATCGAGCTTAAAAAGAAAACCGTAGGTTGTACACTGACGAGTTTGAAATGAAATTCTTCGAATAAAGAGAATTATAGTATAATAGAGAGAAGAGAAAGTAGAATCATTCGCATCGAAATTATATTGTTTGCAGGTTCGGTAGAAAGATAGAAGTATTCCGCATCGAAACTTTGCTATACTTTATGCATATAACATTATCAAAAGCCTGAATGCTAGAGAACGGTTCCCTTTACTTCGTGTGTCAGCTGATAAACGATACATTTCCTATTTCAACTATAACGGCGTCTCTTTATAGTTTCCGTCAAATAAACTTCGCGTCAAAATTCAATTATTTCGTGCCACGGTAGATCCTTGAAAACGTTTGATTCTTTTCATCTATTCCTTCGATTTAGTTTCACAATCAAAGCTCTGTTTCTAGCTGAAACTTCTTTTATTTATTTCAACAATTCTGCCAATCTCCTTTAAAATCGAATACTGCCGATACATTTGACGCGAACAATTTCTGTGATAAGCTGTTCTATTCGCGAATACACGAAGTAAGGGGGAGTGTCGCACGGTGTTCTTATCGATACGCATTGTAGTATCATCGCACCAGGATTATGACTCTCTCTAACATTTGAAAGTAATCGTTTCACTACACTGTCATACTAGAATTATCTCGAATGGTCTTCGACCGCGTGGCACAAGGCCGGCACTCTTTTAGGATTATCAAATTTTTCAAGATACTCTACGCTACATTTTTCGGGGGATTTGCGAAAGCCGAAGCGTGAACGGAGCGAGAATGCATGAGAGAAGTAAACGTAAAAGTGTCCGAGAGTGTGTGCGATTGAGAAACGGAAGGATGTATGAACAGATCGATCGAATGGAACATAACGCAGAGAGTGTACGTGTGTTTAACCGCGCAGCACGTTTTACCAAATAACAATGGAATACTGCATGCCTAGAAATACTCTAGCTCTATACCAGTAGGTATATTAAACAAAAAATAAATAGGTATTAGCGTAAATGCAAAATGTCTATGTTTATATAATGTAATAAATCCTCGAAATATGAACGCTATGAAATAAATGTATGTAAAGTTTAACAGAATCCCTTGGAGTGCTTATGAATTAATTTACAATGATTCTTTATGGGATGAAGAGATTTGTGTTGAACGTATGTCTTTCTCGGCAGCGTAATTGACATTTTGTTCTGACACGCTTTAGTGGTTTATTATTTGACTATCGTATCGGGTGCTATTTTCATAATTATCCTGAGGGCTATAATATTGTATTACGTGTATGTCATGTTCTTTTATCGTCCTACGATCTCTTTCTCCATTACACGAGGGCCGTGTATCACACGCGATACATCAGTGGATGTATTAGTCGGTTAATATTTACGTATACTTCGTTTTCATCGACAAAACCCGACGCCTGGATGGTTTAATTATGCATGCGGAAAACAATAACAATCTTGCATGTGATGATCCGATTGTTAAATTGCTTAATAATATGCACGTTACTAGATCGACTGTTCCCCCTTTTACGCAATGGTCGTCGCAATTAGCAAAAACATAAAGCTTGTTAGAAGAATCTAAAACAATAAAAACTGATAAATTTTTTCCTGCATAATTGGGTTAAATGGAGAATTACCGTAGAGCTCAAATGATTATTGACTTCGTAGAAACCCAACGCAGAGAAACAATACATATCTACACTCATGTAGACGCACATCTCGAAATAATTCTGATGAAAGATTGCAAATATTATTGTATGAATATTTCGAAAAATGTTCCCTATATATTGAATAATGTAATCTTAGCAGTCGAACCTGATTTATACATCGCGATACTTTTATGAGCCGGTCTAAAATATGTACCGGCATTTCGCAAGCCTAATATTAGTCTAATTTATTATCCGAAAATCCTGCAAACGGTTTCACATTCTTACCAGTACTCCGACTGCATTCGCCACCGAGAAAATGTATAACGGCACACTGAGGTAAAGTATAAATACCACTGTATGGCATAGAAGTTCAATTCCATCTTCGACCGAAATCACGTCGTACACTATATACGTAGTGTACAATATTAGCTGCACTATCCAAACTAAAAGCTGGACGTTGTAATGATCGTTCACCACATTCCCTGCGTCCAGCAAACTGAGGTAACATGTCTTGAAATCTTCCGATTTTAATTTAATGACGTTGGATGATCGAAAACGCTGTTTAAGTTCGAGCACGTCGTACAAATATTTGAATCTGACGTCGATAAGCTTCATATAATCGCCGAACTGTAAATTTGTATTCTTATTAAAATTCATCGGTGTCATTAGCACACCTGACAGGTCACTTTGCTAAAAATGTAAGCTTACCACTATTAATTCCGTCATAAACGACGCCCAGAAAAAGTTCGTCACAATCGTCCACAACCACGGCTGTTCCTGAACCATTATTGATTTGATCACAGCAATAACGTAATAGAAAATTGGTACGCATGATTTAGGCCAGACGATCAAACGCAATCTCACAGCGTCCCGTTTTCCAATTTCTGACCCCGAATAACCCGAGGCTCTATCGAATTCACGTAGATGTTCGATAAAATCGATAAGATGATGCTGCTGAAAACCGTTTCGCAGAATACACAGGAAACAGCTGCACAGGCTCAGCACCACGATAAACAGACCGGGCCAATACATGACGGGCATGGAAACGTAAATCGGACCGATGAAACAGATCACAAATCCGTATAGAATCAAGTACAGCATACTGTAAAGCAATGCGTAAATTGGGCCGATTTTCGACGAGACGATTTCGTTCGCGGTGAATTTATACGGTGCTAAACCGAAAAATCGAGGAACGTAGCGTAAATATTCTAAAATACTACGAATCTCTACCTTTCGCGACTTCCGATCGTTTTTCGAGTTCATGATTCACCGTATCTTCTAGTTTCCGTAATACTGCAGCTGATTTATTCTGCGTGCACGGTTTGTCGTGTACAGATCGCATTTTTTAATGGGTATGCCGTGCGTGACATGCATTAGAGTATTATTTGTGTAGCGGCAATTTGTCCTGTATAATTTGTTGCCGTTGTGATAAGGATCTTTGCGTTTGACCTGCGGGGACGCGAGATGTGGAAGGTCACAGCAGGGAATTCTTACAGGTGTAAAGAGTAGCCCTTGCTGGTATTTACATTTCATTGTACAAATAGCATTTATTTGAAATGATAATTTTTGATCTCATTCTTTATACTTTAGCTTTAAAATGATCATGTTTTACACGCAGGGGTTGCACAGATCTGTGCTTTCGCTACGTCGGTAATTCAGGTTTTTAACCCTTGGCAATATCGACACATCTGGACTTATACCAACTGGGGGAGGATTGTAGTGACAGCACAGACGAGAGATGGCAATACCTCTTTTGTGGTTGAGAGTGCCACTAAAACGGAAGAGGGCTCTGCTGCCCTAATACCAGCGACATATTTTTAATTCCACAGTCTGGAATCTGCATTACCGATACGGTTCTAATCAAAACCACAGACGAGGTATTGGATAGACCTATCACCTTACGGGGTTCGATGTTCACGAAACTGAATTACCGACGCGATCAAATTTCAGAGGATTTGCAGCGCCTCCTTGACGAAGGAGCAGAATTTGTTGAACTAAAAGGGTATCGTTGGTTCCGAAACGGGCCCCGCACCCCAACCGCTTTTATGAGGTTGTTACAAGCCCACATGTTGCGGACCAACTTCTAGAATCCGTACTCGGGGTCGAAAATGAATTTCGAGTATCGTGCGATGGACGGGAGCACATTAGTGGTACCTGTCGATTCGTTAGTGATGAGAAAGGTATTACGAAAATCGCGAAAAATCGTAAATCGCCTGCCATTTCCGTAATTTTTGAGCTATTAAAACGATCCGGGGCGTTTTGGACGCGGAATCCGAATCCGAATAAGACAGTGAAAGAATTATTTTGATATCTAAATAATTGTGGAAATGACGGAAGAATTACGAAAATCGCGAAAAATCGTCAAATTTAAGCAGTTTTTCGTTCAGCATTCGCTCAATTTTTGAGATAGCGACCTGAATCTTGTACCATTGTTTTAGTTAGGAAATTCTACGTCAGATCAACCTATAATAGTTGTACTTTTCGAAAATTTAATTTTTCGCAAAAATCTGAAGGGGGTAGGTCAGGATTTTTTGCGATTTTCGTAAATCGCCCGCCATTTTCGTAATTTTTTAGATATCAATATGATTCTTTCACTGGCTTATTCGGCTTCGGATTCCGCGTCCGAAACGCCCTGGATCACTTTAATAGCTCAAGAATTACGGAAATGGCGAGCGATTTACGAAAATCGCAGAAAATCCTGACCTACCCCCTTCAGATTTTTGCGAAAAATTAAATTTTCGAAAAGTACAACTATTATAGGTTGATCTGCCGTAGAATTTCCTAACTAAATCAATGGTACCAGTCTCAGGTCGCTATCTTGAAAATTGTGGAAATGGCAAGCGAAAAACTGGTTGAAATTGTCGAATTTTCGCGATTATCGTAATTCCTTCGTCATTTCCGTAATTTTTGAGCTATTAACATGGTCCAGGGCGTTTTGGACGCGGAATCCGAATCCGAATAAGACAGTGAAAGAATCATTTTGATATCTAAAAAATTGTGGAAATGACGGAAGAATTACGAAAATCGCGAAAAATCGTCAAATTTAAGCAGTTTTTCGTTCAGCATTCGCTCAATTTTTGAGATAGCGACCTGAATCTTGTACCATTGTTTTAGTTAGGAAATTCTACGTCAGATCAACCTATAATAGTTGTACTTTTCGAAAATTTAATTTTTCGCAAAAATCTGAAGGGGGTAGGTCAGGATTTTTTGCGATTTTCGTAAATCGCCCGCCATTTTCGTAATTTTTTAGATATCAATATGATTCTTTCACTGGCTTATTCGGCTTCGGATTCCGCGTCCGAAACGCCCTGGATCACTTTAATAGCTCAAGAATTACGGAAATGGCGAGCGATTTACGAAAATCGCAGAAAATCCTGACCTACCCCCTTCAGATTTTTGCGAAAAATTAAATTTTCGAAAAGTACAACTATTATAGGTTGATCTGCCGTAGAATTTCCTAACTAAATCAATGGTACCAGTCTCAGGTCGCTATCTTGAAAATTGTGGAAATGGCAAGCGAAAAACTGGTTGAAATTGTCGAATTTTCGCGATTATCGTAATTCCTTCGTCATTTCCGTAATTTTTGAGCTATTAACATGGTCCAGGGCGTTTTGGACTCGGAATCCGAAACCGAATAAGTCAGTGAAAGAATCATTTTGATATCTAAAAAATTGTGGAAATGACGGAAGAATTACGAAAATCGCGAAAAATCGTCAAATTTAAGCAGTTTTTCGTTCAGCATTCGCTCAATTTTTGAGATAGCGACCTGAAACTTGTACCATTGTTTTAGTTAGAAAATTCTACGCCAGATCAACCTATAATAGTTGTACTTTTCGAAAATTTCATTTTTCGCAAAAATCTGAAGGGGGTAGGTCAGGATTTTTTGCGATATTCGTAAATCGCTTGACATTTCCGTAATTTTTGAGCTATTAAAACGATCCGGGGCGTTTTGGACGCGGAATCCGAAGCCGAATAAGTCAGTGAAAGAATCATTTTGATATCTCAAAAATTGTGTAAATGGCGAGTGATTTACGAAAATCGCAAAAAATCCTGACCTACCCCCTTCAGATTTTGCGAAAAATTAAATTTTCGAAAAGTGCAACTATTATATGTTGATCTGGCGTAGAATTTCCTAACTAAATCAACGGTACAAGTTTCAGATCGCTATCTCAAAAATTGAGCAAATGGCAATCAAAAAACTGGTTGAATTTAGGTTTTTTCTGACTGTAGTAAAAGCAAACACGAGATATACATACATATACTACTCGTAGCCAATTTGCTCGATACCATTTGCATCGAAGCGATACATTTCAATATAAACGACTATGGGTCATCGGACTTACAAAAAAATATTGATAAATTTCATTATCGATCGATGCAAATAATATCGATCCAGGTCTCACCACGTGGAGGTTGCTACTAATGGAGACCCACCCTACCCACGGCTCCCATCCTCCCTCCTTTAAACGATAACGAACATAATCTTTACTTTCAGAAGGAAAGTAAAGATATCACGCGACCGCGATCGCGAAGCTAATAACCACGATCTCAAAGATACGTCTATCAATGCGATCGTGGCCGAAATATTGAAACCAGTTTCAATATAACAAACACAAACCCATCACCATCAAACGCCAATTTCCCGCGAGACGCGAATAAAACAAATAACATAGACGAGAATGAAAATGTCGACCAAACCAGAAAAGCAACCTCATGGTAAGACTAACGCGGGTGACTCTAGACGTTAACCATAACTCGACGGAAAAACAATTTACACACTTACGCGGTGGCTCGTACCACGGTCCTGAGAAGTACCCACGAACCGGGACTCCCGCCAAACCATGGTTAACCGATACGATGGGATAAACGTAAGGTCGATTTACAGGAAAGGGCCTCACGAAAGATCCGAACCAGGGACAAATCGAAGATGAAATATATCCGAAGATATAGATCATCAAATCGAACTGTACACGGGTTAAGCCATATCAGGCTAATCGGTCCGGCCGCCACCGATAAGCCTGATACGTCCCATACCCCACCAAATAGCAGTCCACCCGTGTACAGGTCCCCAGAACGAACTCGGGCTCACCTTTCAAGACAACCTTAGGCCACCCAAAGATACCGGCGGAACCATGATCCGACGAAAGCCACGCTTCATGAATATATCGCAGGACCGCGATTTAACCAGATAGCCGTGAGGCTATCTGGCCGACTACACCATTTCTCGTGTTGTTTTAATGTAGGGGTATGACAAACGCCACAAATTACGAGCAAGTGACTCTACTATTAAAATGAGTTTAAAAAACTGAAGCTAAAAATTGAAAGCTGAAGCTAAGTATTGAAAGTAAAAGTTGAAGCTACGAGTTGAAAGTAAAAGTTGAAGTTAAAAGTTAAAAGTTAAAAACTGAAACTATGTAATTGAAGGTAAAAATGTTTAATTGATAAGAAGCTAATAACGCGGAACGAGCAAAGAAGTCGCGTTTTCTAGTCGATCGACGACAAACGAAGTGAAATTGACGTATGATATCCCCTTAAACTAACGTTTTGACACTATAGTGACCAAAACGTCCCTTTTAGTCGCCTTTTACGACAGGCAGGGAATACCGTGGGTCTATTCTTTCCCCGACCCACAGGGGATCATGTTTTACATTTTTGTAATTAATTGGAATACTATAAGCTAGAAGTTACTTTGCGAGTTTACATAGAATCGAGAAAAATGCGAGCGCGGTGCAAAAAAGATTTCTCGCCATTTAACAAACCATTCAAGGTGAGTAAATGGCGATTTCTCTAAGTTAACGCGACTCTAAAAGCAAAGCTGGAAGAAGAGTGATTAGCTCATTTTACTTATTGTAATTTTACCGTATCGCAATCTTGAGTCTATAATTAATAAAGGGAGAAAAGACTACTTGTCACGCGCGGTCAACATTGGTCGGTACGGAAAGAAACGACCGAATTTACATAATTTTCGCAACACTAAATTTATTTACAATTTCCGTGGGTTTCGTCATAGAGAATAAGTGATCGCATGACTCTAAAATTCATTGAAAGAAAATACGCGATGCGCGCGCGAATATATTTTTCTTGGTCCACGTTCGTGAGTATTTCCGCAAAACTAATACACTAAATTACGAAAATTCCTCGCGAAAAACCGACGCGCAAAAAGAATGTTTCGTAGTTCCACGACCGCTTTGACTGATAATACGCGAAAATAGAAATTAATTGCAATCGCGAAATGATCTTAAATAGATCCAATTTAGTTACGGCTGAAAAGAATTTCAAGATAAGACATCCTAATATAAAATGCAATTTATGCATAAAATTATGGCAATATTCCTTCTAACAAATGCTTGGTTCAATGATTGTTTTTAAATAGATTCGTACAAAGACGGCGATGTACGACGCGATTCGCGAGTCACTTAGCTGCTTTAACTTTTTGATTTTATATTAGATAATAAAATTCCTATACGGCATTAGAAAACGTGTCTCCGAGACACACAAAGATAATGAATTTTAGATTATTAATAAATTCGCGGAACTAGAAATGCAGCCAGTGGTGACAAATATTACGACCGGCGCGGATGGCAGTGTGCAAACTTTGCACACTGAATCATACTCTACCCCTCTGCTTTTATCAAAAATTCAATTTCTCAAATTTGTAATAATCAAAAACTCGACTCTAGTAATGACAAAAATATATATTCTTAAAAATGAACTCTCAGAAAATATCTCAATAAGTAAAATCTTTAGGTTTCTTTAACAATAATGAATAAAAATGACTTAGATTGAAAATTTGTGAAAATAATTGAATAAGAAGAATGACTCGAAAGCTTTAATGCAAAATTCTTTGAATAAAACTTGTGAAAATATTTTAATAAGAAAAATGACTCGAAACTTTAATGCAGACCGGGGCAGAGTCTTCACGGGGAGCTCTCCTCGACCCGCGGAACTAACTACTTCTAACTACTTCATTCTATCACACTCTACCCCTCTGCTTTTTTCAAAAATTTAATTTTTCAAATTTATAATAATAAAAAACTGGACTCTATCTCTTTAATAATAATGAACAAAAATAATAACTGAGTTTGAAAGGAATTTAATATCAAATTGTAATCAAAATTCTATTATCAAAACTTGTGAAAATAATTCAGTAAGAAAAATGACTCGAAAACTTTAATGCAAAACTCTATTACTTAACACTTATGAAAATAATTTAATAAGAAAAATGACTCGAAAACTTTAATGCAGATCGGGGCAGAGTCTTCACGGGGAGCTCACCTCGACCCGTGGTACTAACTACTTCAAATTATTACAACTATAATTACTCTACAACTACTACGAGCATAGTGACTTAGTAGTAACGGAATGACCATCCATTCTGGAATTGAACACTCCAAAATGGATAGCCATTAGTTGCTGCCCTCTTCTAGACAGTTTGTCGGGCCTCTTCGGCATATAGCCTCTTCGGCGTAAAGCCTCTTCTTGTTTCAGGCCGGAGCCCAACCTGTATTCTGCAAGAACATTCGGAACCATAATATGGTATGACCCTAACACGCGCCTAACCAGACAAGAGAATGCGGCTAACACGTGTGGACAAGTTAACAGCTTATTCTCAGAAGAATGACAACTGCAGTCCGTGCAAACGGTTAGCCGCTAAAGACGAATGTTCAAGCAGAATTTACTTATTATTAAAAAAGAAAAGATTATTAGCCTGATTTTCCAGGAGCAGGATATCACTGGTTGCCTACAGTCGAAACAGTGATACCTGCCCTGCCCTTCCTACTTAAAATTAAAGCACACACATTCCAGAGAATAAATTACCTGCCTACCTATTACCTATATTTAAAAAATGGCAAAAATCTCTCGCACACCAACACACTCTCTCCACGATTCTCAATCAAAGTCGGTGTTTTCCCCTACGGGAGACGTCCCGGGACGTCTCCAACACCGACTCAAACCCCACACATACATTCAGGTACGTACCTTGTTTGCTGAAATCGACTCACAAGGTCAGCGATTATTGCGATTTATTTAGACTTTATTGAAAGGAATTTAATGAAAACTTGTAGACGTAAAATATAGAAATGAAAGACTTGTAATTAAATCGTAGTTGAAATAATTACTACGTTCAAAAATAATGCTTCTGCATTTTGACTCTAATTGAAAAGTAATTGAATATAATAACCTGAGGTTCGAAATACAATCGAACTTAAATTGAATAATGTAAAATCGTAAAAATATGCAAGTTGAATTTAATCGCGATTTTGCAATAAAAACGATTGTTCAAAACCGACGCACAATCCACGAAATATTCAATAAATTTATCTCACACACACACTCACACGTGTGGATCGTACGTCGTGCACAATCGCTAACGCTTGTGAGCCGCCACATAATTATAATTCTTAAAACTATAAGCCACGTTCACCGCCATCACCCATTCGTGTAGCACCTGGGCACACGAATGAGTTCAAGCCAAATAGGGACATGAACGTGGCAACTACATACTAGGCTTGATGTGTGCTGAAAATCCTGAGCTATAAAATGATTATTGAAATAGATCTTCTAACGAGCTAGTAATCGTTACTTTGACTTTATAGAATTTACTTGAAAATATACTTTATAAAATGACTCGAATGTAATATCGAATAATAATTGAAAAAGTGAAAAAATTGCATCTCGTGCAAGAAAACTTTGAAAACTTTAAAAATATATGTATTGAAAACTTTAAAATATTGAAATTTATTTTAAAAAAAATATATATGAAACTTGAATTTATAATTGAAAACCTTGGTGATTCCTTATTCAAAGTTATATTCTAAACAATGCAAATATGTTCAAAATTAGCCTTTGAAACCAGAATCTACCCATCGCGAATTGGTCTTCTTGGGCATTTCAAATACAAGAATTTAAAGGACTTTACAAGTTAAAGGAAACGCGGCCACGACAAATATGCAAATTCTGACTGAATTTAATTCGTATGATTCACCGTATGATTTCATGAAACTCGAATAAATTTTCTTATCTTTTTTAGTCCTTTTTCAATTTTCCTATTCCGTTCTTATCTTTGCTTCTTTTCTTGTCTTTTTGATCTTTACTTGTCTTTCTATTCGTATATATTTTTTCTATCTTTTCTCAATGCTCTATGGTTATATGAAATTCACGCGAACGCGAATGCAATTAAATGAAGGCCGAGGGTATCGAACCTTCAAATTAATTACATCAAAATCGCCCGTGAAGCTAAGCCACAAGAAGACCCCTGCCTGAGCTAATTAAATATTCACAACAATGGGGTGTTACTACCCACGAATGTAAAGTATAAAATACTTTACACCCGCGGTCACTATGCTCGCAAACTCAAATAAAATACAACCAATACACTCGTGCCGCTTCGGCCTTTGCGTCCTACGACATGATTGAGTGATCGGAGGAACCGTAAATTTTTTGACTCACCGGTCGTAGATTTCTTCTGCACCTTCGATTGTAGAGATGATACTACGACCGGCTCTGCAGTTGCGAAGTCATCTGTAACAGAAAAATAGCAAAGTCTTTATAGTTTAACCGTCTATCATTCCTCAAATCGTTCGTATTTAATTTTGACTCGAGTTCGATATTTCAAAATGTAATTTCACTGTGAATTAGAAGTAAAAGTAGAACATTTTGACGATATTTACCTGCTGCCTGATGCGACGGCGCCCGATGGAAATCCTTTCCGCAGCTGCTGCGTACCTCTACTTCATCGCGGCGAATAATTCAAAGAAACAAAAAGAAAAATAAACAGACTACACTCCCGACCGAAATTATTTCCGGCGAACAAACTGACTCTACTCTCGCGATTCAAAATATCTAGGAATTTCGCGACCGAATATGTTACGCTGTAGCAGTCCATTGCAATTCTTTCGGCGGGTTTAAGCACGCGTATATCGAACAAACATAATTTCTAATAGCGCAACAACACTGATTCTATTTCGCGATATACTTTTTCGGATCAAGTGAATCTAAGACCGCATTGCACTCGGCCAGCTAAATCGTTGCGATGTCTTCTGTAACAGAAAAGGAGAAAAGTCTTTATAGTTTAACCGTCTATCATTCCCACATCGTTCGTCTTTAATTCTCACTCGAATTCGATATTCCAAAATGTAATTTCATTGTTAATTAGAAAAATGAAAAGTAGATTTTGCTGATATTTACCTGCTGCCTGATGCGACGACGCCCGATGGAAATCCTTTCCACAGCTGCTGCGTACCGCTACTTTATCGCGGCGAGTAATTCAAAGAAAAAAAATTAAAAAAAAAGAGACTATATTCCCGACCGAAATAATGTCCGGCGAACAAACTGACTCTACTCTCGCGATTGGAAAAATTAAGAGAATTTCGCGACCGAATTTCATTTCTTTCGGCGGTTTTAATCACGCGAGTATCGAGCAATAATAATGTATTAATATCGCAACAACACTGACTCTATTTCGCGAAATACTTGTCTCGCAGAAAATGATTCTAAGACCGCATTGCGCGCGGTCACAAAAGCTGAAAATAAAATACATCGCGAACGCGTATACCGCGGAAAATGTCGTAAATATTCGGTTAAAGTATTTTTCAATTTAATTACCAAGCATTGTTATTAGGAATATTGCCATTGTCCTACTTTGGTGTAAAATGAAATTGTGAACGCAATAGTCGACGCGAAAAGATGTATACTTTAATAAACCGGCGCGAAGTTTCGTAGAAATATTCTCAAACGTTTCGCAAGAAAAATATTTCTTATATCCGGTTCACGAAAAATAAACGGCACGATGACTCGATTCAATCTAACGTAACTCACGGAAAATATAAATTCCCGTTGTAGATGTACCGCGAACAATGTTAGATACGACCAATGTCAAGGGCGATAACAAGTAGGTTTCGACCGCTGCGATGTCCATTGTGTTCTTGTTTACGTCTCAAGTAACCGGGCTTCTTTGTATAGTGGTACCTGGAATTGGAAACCAAAACACGATAAGAATTAACAGTCACAAATTTCTCCGAATTCTAAGTACAAACAGCGAAATTCATAAGCAAAACTAATTAAATTGTGATAATATTGTAAGGAAGAATTAATAGAAATAAAGAAGGTATTTTCCAAAAAGTTGAAAAATTATTTGTTTAAATCATACTGAGAAAAGTGGACTCGATTCATGATTTTAAATGTAATGTATTGAATGTGTATGGTATACACGTATATACTATGATAGGATATAGAATATAAATGAATTGAACAAAGATAAATGTTCTAAAACGATGTCACATACCTTGGAAACCACCCAGGAGCTCCTATGAGTATGTACGTCTTCACCCCCCGGCCGCTGAGCAGAGACTGATGCGCGCCCGTGTCAAAGTCACGCCAGGTAAACTCGGGAGTCGGCCGGTCACGGTCGGTTGCACTCGTACGTAGGTACCCGCCGGCGAATTTCTTCGATCTATTACGACATAATAAAATCTATGTTAACCTCGAGCGGACCGTTATTAAACCGTAGCATTTTCAGGATTTATTGCTAACAATTAAACAATTATATATTTTGCACAAATAAAGAAAACTTTTGACTATAACATCGTACAAATTCGAACTATATTTTATAAGCTTGATATTAAATATTAAGTTGCAAATCGCGATTGCAAATTAATAACAATAAATATAATTATTTCTAAAATTTGAATATTTAATATATTTCTACTGCCTCTATTAATCAATCTCTATTAATTAATGCAATTGCAATCAATCGGTGTGTTACTCAGTACTAATAATGTATGAGTAATAAATGAATTTTACTTCGGGAGGTTGACCGGAGCGTGTCATGAAGAGGTATTGACTCCAGGACGTTTTATCACAGACTAAAGGTTAATGGCGTACTTGGCAATGTCAGGTCGAGTGTATTTTGAAGTTTGGTTGTACTTGATCCGTGAAGCCTCATCAATAAAGATGGAAATAACAGATTCAGTCTTGTCGGGGCGACCTCGAAAAAGTATAAAAGAGCAACTTACGTGTAGTCTCTTGATGTTCCTCTTTCTGAGAACCACGCAGAATGTTCTAACTACTTAAGTAAATTTGCGATTTGTCTGCATAACTTTATACGATTTTTTGAATCTTTATTTTTCTGATGGGGGCGTTGCAAAACCATTACCACAGACGAGGTATTGGATAGAGTCTAGAGCCCTCAAAACCAGTGACATCGAAAAGCACGGGAATGAGTGGTCTATCCAATACCTCATCTGTGGAAGAGCGAAATCACGAAAAATCGTCAAATTCAACCAGTTTTTAGGACGGCATTCGCTCAATTTTACAGATAGCGACCTGAGACTTGTACCATTGATTTAGTTAGGAAATTCTACGGCAGATCAACCTATAATAGTTGTACTTTTCGAAAATTTCATTTTTCGCAAAAATCTGAAGGGGGTAGGTCAGGATTTTTCGCAATTTTCGTAAATCGCCTGCCATTTCCGTAATTTTTGAGCTATTAAAACGATTCGTGGCGTTTTGGACGCGGAATCCGAAGCCGAATAAGACAGTCAAAGATTCAGCTCGATATCTAAAGATTTGCGGAAATGACAAAGGAATTACGAAAATCGCGAAAAATCGTCAAATTCAAACAGTTTTTTTAATACGCATCAATACGCATAAACTATAACTTCTATATCGTATTCTTACTAATAATCGACGGACATCCTAGATTCGAACCGAAAATGGTAACGTAGTGAGTGGCACTAAAATGGTAAGAGGGTTCTAGAGCCCTCCAAACCAGTGACATCGAAAAGCATGGGGATGATCGGTCTATCCAATACCTCGTCTGTGTCAAAACTTATTTTACGCAGCAAGGAATTTTTAAGTTCTGGGCTCGTTCATGAGATGGTGTTGCTGTGCAGTGAGTAAGATTGAAGCGTAGTTATGGCGGCAAACTGTTCTAATTGTGCGTCGATGAATCTTCTGCCTGAATATCCCGGCTTTTCTAACGTACCGTAAGTCGAATATCAATATAATATACTCAATACTGAAACGTCATACTTATGTTTTGATGATTCGATAAGATGATCCGATGCATGTTGAAAGAGTTGGGAGACATTGAAAGTAACGCTGATGGATTCTAAATATTTAATTATTTATTGTTTCTCATACAGATTTGTCATTCATAAAAACAAAATATCAGAGATATACCGAACACGGTATTACACTCTTTACGCACCTCCTTGGCGGCAATTTTGAACTGCCGTTAGGTGAAATTATAATTTAGTAATCGGTGATAGAGTATTTATTTTGCACGGTAAAATTGTGCAGGAATTCATTTTCATAGAATATTCTATACACTCCGATCATTCTCATTTTCAAGTATAAACGTACGTCTTAGATTTTACGAATTCTCCTCTGTGGCGATGGTATGATATAAAATGTCGACTTTTCTTATTCGCTGAATTTCCAACAGTTCTTTTTGTAAAATTTGATAGTTCCTTATATTGTACATAGACTCTGATATATTCGAGAATTTGTTTAAAAAAAATATTCTTTCTGAGTTAAAAGTTTTGATATCCCACAGAGAAGGATCACCTGTATATATTTCAATATATCGTATTTTGAAATTTCGATTTACATAAAACGTGTTTTACGGATAGAACTCTCTTGTTCTCGGAATATTCGCCCGCTTATTAGAATTTCATGTCGTCGTACTTTTATAAATGTTTAGATTTCTCACTCTCTCGCTCCTAATATGTAGGCTACAGAAAATGAGTTAATACAGTTTGACATCTCCAATGAAATTCTTATTATCGACTAATTATAGATATTTAAATTCTACTAACATTATGTAACAATAAGAAGAAAAACAAGTTGGGTCCCTGTAAACTTACTGCGATATTTCCTTGTAACCATGGCACACTTACACAAATGCAAACATTTAATTAACGGAAATGCATCGATTAACGACTACCTGTTGATCGTGTAATTAATATCTTTGGAGAACAATAAGAGAAACATAAGAAGAAACCAATGCTTTGAACGATATTGTCATCTATTTTTATAACGAAGATTCTATATATATTACTTTTCTTCACCGTAAAATTATACGTATCCCGTTTCGTTCAGGTTGTGCCAAGAAGAAACTTGATTTGCCTATAAGATTACCGCGTGTACTTTTTTGCGATCGAAATTTGTCTATTACGTTACCGTGGACTTTATTTCGTTTACTTCTCGTTGAAGATTTTATCTTTGCCTTTGTTTTCATTTTTTTTCATAATTCTGGAAAATATGCTTTCTCCCGAGCTATACGTATTTGGAGGGCAAAAACGTTTCCTACGATCTGAAAAATAGAACAGTGCACTCGCAATTAAAGCATTTGTTAAATATAACAATTCCGCCGTCGACTTGCTATCGTGATAATAGTTCTCGCAGGTCAACAGCTCTGAACTCTTAATAGATTCTATGATATAGGTATTTTTAAAGAGTCTTCGTTTACTTAGTCATGCTCGCACGCATACACACACACGCGTATGTACTATTCGCATACCACTCTCTCGTCTATTCCATAATTGGGCCTTGTAGAAATATTAAAATGTATTTAACGTCTTCTATCCACGATACGTATTATTATATCGAATATCTAACATTCTTTACGCTGGGAAAGCGGTTAAAGAGACCAACAAAGAAAAACATCTGTTATCCGTTGATTAGTTGAAAATTATCGAAGGGTTAATGTAGTAGCAGTTTGCAAATCTCCGTATAAAATTATGGATTAATCGGTGAACCGTACGTAATCGTATCATGGGGGAAATGGAATACCGTAGTCCTACGTAACTAAAAGTGTGTGCTTTGGAATGTGTAAAAAGAACATCGAATCGCTCGTATGATAAGGTGAATTTCGAAGCGAATGATATTTAACAGCCGTAAGTACACTTTGTACAATTGCACAAGTAAATTACACTTTAGTTCAATGAAGGTATCTGTGTATTTGTGTGGGCGTGTTGCGTGGAATTGTATCTACGAACGCATTAACGAACGTCCTCGAAATTAATGGTTTGACATTTTTGCACGTGAACAACGACAGTTTTCTTTCACACACATATACCTGTATCAAATAAGGGATCGTTAACAATAGTTCGATCATCGTATTTACAAAGTACGTCTGAAAGTAAGCGTTCACAGATATTAAAAAGCTGGCCATCTTCACAGCCACGGTCTCGTGTAACAATTCGAGTTCATTCAAAAGTTGGTCAGTTTTTTTACGTCTGTGAAGGCAAACTTCGAGATTAGTAGCTTTTTTTGGCGAACAAAAACTACTGTCGTTGATTATACAAAAGTTTCGTCTCATCCCTGTGAACGCGTTTCTATAATGAACTCCATAAAGTATATACATCTTACTCTCTATCGCACATAGGTTGCGTTTTACGTAATTGTTGTTTCCATTTACATACAGCGCTTTATACGTCGGCATTGAAACGATAACAAACATTCGAGCAACATCGGCGAAAAATTCGGAATGTTATTCAACGGAATAGAATGATGAGAATATTCAAGTTTTCGCAATATTACGTTTACACTATTCTTCCAGGTTTACATTGTCTTGAATTGACGTACCAGATACCGGGCCAATATTCGATTTCGATTTGCATATTTTGCGGTTGTATGTACATTGTATAGGGTTAAATCTTGGTTAAAAATGTGACGTATTGGCCCAATAAAGGGGTATTGGTCAGACAGGTGGTGACAGTGAAATACTGTGAAAACAATCTGTGGCGAATTCTTATACGCCACTTGCGTTTATACAAATCGCGACTTTACCTCCCTGTTCTTCTAAAAGTCTTTCACGTTCTTAGATATGATTTCGTATTTCCTTACATAGTAATATACGTCACTTATAAACAATACTTCATCTCATCGAGTTTTCAAACGTTTCGCAACACAATTTTAATAGTACTTCAATTAGTGACTCGAGGGAATAAATGGAATTTCATAAAAAGTAATGGGAACGAAAAATTTTAAACGTTACCACTTCGAAAGAACTATTAGACATAGCATTATAACATTATTATAACACTATTACAATACGGATATCTTTATAGTGTTTTCAATTTGATAAATAATGCGACGTTTTTATACATGAAAATATTCCCGAGGTAACAATTGAACAGTACTTTTAACCCCTATTCACCTCTTGCATACGAAAGATCGTATATCTTAGCATAAATTAATCATTAACAGTAATTTGATACTTTTTGCATTTTTAAAGAAATGTCCTAAATGTCTTTTGATTTCATATTGTAATTCCATAACACTGCAAGTAGCTGCTCGTTTTCATTCACAGTATGTACTTTGCCTCATTGTTCGTCTCCGTCGTTAAAACAACTCGTCGTCACTCTCCGTAAACCATCTTAATAAGTTACAAAACAAAACGGACATCTGAAGAAATAGTGAGAACGTAAAAGGGAAGAAAAATGCTACAAGCAAGCTCGCAATGCAGTTCAAAGTAAGCGTATATAATTCACTACGATTGGCACTTGAAGAATGCCTCGTCAGTATCGCTACGATTACGTAAGAATAGTTCAAAGTAGTACAAGTCAGGGTAGAATCCTTTCTCATCCCCTTCCGAACGTACGAAAATAATGGAGGAAACTGTCGATAAACCATTGAAGCAGGATTGTCACCTCGGTCGATATTCCTTGTACGAAACTATTATTTGGTTCCACGGATACTTTTGCGTCACGACTCGACACACCCCGTGCGAATTTCGGAACGTGCTTTGCGACGCTCTCGCGACACGCCGCGATCACGATTCAACGTAGCCCGATGAAAAATATTCCCTAGATTAGACGGCATATCATCTGAGGATGATTAGGTGAGTCAGGACGATGAACGCTGAGAAATTTATGGCGAACGTTCCCGCCGACGCGCAGTAGAGATTGTCTCTGTGGTAGTATGTCGCGGGTGGATGCTCGTCACCCGGCTTGCAGTGATCACATTTTGCCTTTAGTTCGGCCTTAAAGAAAAATTGGTATCAGTAAATCGTATATACGAAAGTGACGTAGGTGTATTTATTGGAGAATTTGAAAAATCTCACTCACTTGGCAAATATCTCGGCAGGGTGGACAAATCAGAGCACCTTTGTGCAACCAACCGCTCTGCATTATTCTAATAGCAATCTCTTGACCAGCGTGATAGCATGTGTAAGTGTAATTCGCAACCTGTAACGGGACATACGTTTAACGAATTATCGGTTACATGTTTTCAAAAGTATGAACAAAATTACCATAATATGAAGTCTTCCGGCCTCACAGGTGTACTGATAGCAACCTGAACCCCAGTGCTGCCATTGTCTCGCCTGTTTGCACGTTCTTTCCTCCCACATTTGGTTAGTATGATCGAAACATCTCGAGTGTGGACCGTACTTCTCCAGTGCAAAATTCTTGTCCGGATCTGTACAAAAAAGAATCGTTCTTTAGTATCTTTCTACAGATTACAGTCGAATCGGTAGACTCGAGTTCCCGTGATCCTGGACTCCCGATAATTTGGTCTACGACTTACGGGGATTGTTCTCCTCGTAGAGACAATGAGAGCCTCTGACAACTATATTTCGGGCTCTCCAGGTGAATTCCTGTATGTAGGGACAATAATCCGCCAGAGATACCGAGCCACCGTAGTATTGTTCCTCGCCGTCCGGCACGTGGGGAATCGAGTCGAAATTCTGAAAAAGGAGAAAGTCTACGATAAGCACGGTCTCGTCATTGAGACGATTATAGTTGAAGAACTCGAAAGAAGGGACTATTTCCGAGAGTATTTGCGGAAGCTTGGAGAGATGTAACTTTGTTTGGAAAGCGGCAAGAAACAGGAAGTATCGATTTAGTACAGGAACTCGGGATCAAAGTAGAAGTACTTATCGATTATTTAGACGGCGAAGTTTATTGTGGAATTCTACCTGATATTTCTTGGGCAACGGTTGCGGATGTTTAACCAAATTACATAGCGCGACTGAACTTCGATCGTCGGTACATTCGGTTTGCAGAGGGTCTTGCTTTACTTTATTACAGAACGGATGAATAGTTTTCCCCCTGGAAAAAAAGTTGCTAATAAAACACTTGACACTTGATTGACCCTCGATTAATTCCACTTACTTTTGCGGTCTGTCATCCAAAGCAAGATAAAAAAATAGCAAAGAATTCCAGTCAGATTCTTAATACATATTTATACTTCATTTTTCCAAAGAAATATAGTAAATAGAACCATTTGAACCCTATTCAGAAAATACTTACGATAACCGAGAAGATTTCGTAGATATCCATTCCTTGCACGATTTCATGGCGAAGTCGCAGCCCAGATTTCTACCCCATCCAAGTTCTTGAGCCATCGAATAATTCGCACTGTACCACCCTGTATCCTCCATAAGGGCCAACGTTATTCTCGAATACACCGGGTTCTGCGTGTGCGTTCCCGTCATCGCTTCGTTCTACTCGGGTACAAAAGACGGATTTGAATCGACGGCAAATCAAGCGGTCGCTTATTTTGATCTCTCGATCACCCACCTCGAACACCCTTTTCTCCCAGTGCGTGAGGGCGGTGCCATCCTCCCCCTGGTCCTCCAATTCGGCACCCTCCAAGTCCGGACAGTTGAAATGGGCCTGAACCTCGGCTCGTACACGTGGTGTCACCATCATCTGCATGGATCGCTCGACGTAACCCCCGTGAACTTGCCAGTACGGTCGAACCACGGTCTTGATCGTGTTTTCGCTCCACTGGTGTGTTTGTAGTCTGAATAAGTGATCGAACGATTGGAGATTTAGCGGGACAAATGTTGCAAGAACAATGCTTTCCCAGTGGTTCGTGAAATATACATTTAACAATTTTCTACGTATTATTCAGTCACGAATGGTGAATATTTTATACTGTCGAATGAACTATAGACCGTCTAATGTAAAATATGAGCTACGCCATTTGTCAGAATTCTAATTCTAATCAGTTAACGTTTAATCTGTCGCTGAATGATTCCAATTAGCCTCCGCACAGGCTGGACAGCGGTGCGACGTTTGAATTTTTATGTTACCGTTTGTTAAACGTCAAACAGCGCGGTACTGTATGCACGTTGACAGAAGATAAATATAATCATAGTGTGTCCCTCGCTCACTCTCTCTCTCTCTCTGTCTCTCTATCTATCTCTCTCACACTCTCTCCCTTGTCTCTGTTCTGTCTCATGCATAGAATGATTGATGTGATACGGCGGTGAAACGTTGTTTTCGACAGTGACCGGTCTCCTACACCATACCATTCCGACATGACGGATGAATTCGCGAATGCCCATTTCGCAGGGGACGAGCACGCGGGGTGAAAAATATTATTACGCTCGAAACTGGCTACAAAACTCTCTTCTGTCCGTGGTACATATTCCCTCTTACGAAAATTGTTCACCACCCCGGTAACAAATGATCCTCGGGATTTAATAATGTTACTAATCGACACCGGCGATGTCCGGTCGTTAATATTGAAAACAACGAACTAACGCGTATCGTACGGTTCGAGGGCAACGTAACGCGCCGATATCAAAGACACCGCGGCAAAATTTCCTAACCGGCATAATTGACGTGACTACAAAGGAGGCAGGTCCACAATGCAGTAGGCAAAGTAGCAAGAGAAATTCCATCGCGGCGCGCCTTACCGTGGTTCATTGTGGATCTGGAAACGTAAGAGGATCCACGCAAAGAGGCTCAGACAGGAGAGGGTGAGGAAATGCGAGCTCACGGCCAGATGGATCCTGGAAAGGAGACGATGGGATCCAGCGGGAGTAAAGCCCCGTACACAGCGAAACGGCAAAGAATGAAGGAATCACTGTGAATTTCTACTTGTTAAAATTTCTCCGTTTCGTAACAACTGCGTCTTGAAAACGAAAAATCAAATTTGTGAAAATCTTTCGAGACGTTTGGTTGTTTTTTATAAATCAGGGAAGCATTTCTGTTGCTCGCTATGTACGCGACCTAAGACGGACACAACGCGGGTGGAAAAAGAAATCGTGGAAAAGCGACTGGCGCACGTCAGCCGACGGAACACAGTTCGTTACGGTCCGTCGACTCGGATAAAACCGGGTATACTAGGAATTTTCCAATTTTAAAAGGCAGATACACCGAGGCCGTGTCAGAGTTCGTGCTAGGGGGAAAAAAGATCTCCGTCCGAGATCTCCGGGATAAGGGTGAATGAGATGGAAGAATGTCGTTCGATGATAGATTGCCGGACAAAGCAAGCGATTCCGTTCGCCGTACACGGAAAGTAATTCCTATAAAATGAATTTCCGAACGAAAATATCTGTATCAACTTTTATTCCTCTCGTCCTACATTCCTCGCAAGCGTAAACGATAAAACGCCAGGTGATACACTTTTTGTATGTTATCTACATGAACTTGTTTAACTCTTAAATGACGAGGTCACGCGAGAACATTCCCCAACTTTTTTACCGTTCTTCAATGTTCCAGGTGATAAAGTTCATGACTGAATAAAGAGAGAATTTTTTCTTTTATTCCGCAATTCTATTACTGTTATTTTCATTTTTCTTTTTTTTAGAACCCAGTTAAGAGTTAAGATTATAGAAGTACGGTACAGTGTTTTAGTATTTGGTGTCTCTAATGAAAATAAACCTCACTTTTCGTTGAGCAAAGGTTTCCCGGTGTCGCTTCGTCTGGGTGTTCTCGGCTCGCCGTTCTCGTCCCGATAGAACGCGTAAAGGCTGATGGAAAATCCTAACGCGTGCAGGATCTCGTGTTTTACGGTACTTAGCAGAGTTTCCAGTTCCTGCGGTTTCGTGCTGATACTGCCGGGGCACAGATTGGCGTGGCCGGCGATAGGTCTAGAAAATATCGAATTGCTTTTAATGTCACAGATCGGAGGGCGACGTGAAATATCGGCCGTTTAGAAGTTTATCAAAGCGGGAGCGGAAAGATAATCCGCGAGATTACGCAACGAAATTGCAGCGGCCATTTATGCTTCGTTGATCCGAAAAATTAGAAAATCCCGCATCCAGATAATTCAGATAAAAAGGAACCGGGTGTATTCGTTCCTGGTATCTATGTACGTATACGATAATGAGGTCTAGATGATAGAAT
Organism: Mimumesa dahlbomi; assembly: GCA_917499265.3. Classification (NCBI taxonomy): domain Eukaryota; kingdom Metazoa; phylum Arthropoda; class Insecta; order Hymenoptera; family Crabronidae; genus Mimumesa; species Mimumesa dahlbomi. Next base: position 1,113,331 of record OU824113.1, on the reverse strand, counting down.
TTCGTCGGAATTAGTGCGTGGTTATCGAACACGTGTTTTAACCGAGATTTCGCAGGCAAACCGGCGGACACAAGAAATTTTAATTAAATTCCCATGCTGGATTTGTAACGACTTCTGTGTTCAATTATGTAAATTCTCGCGGGATATTTGCATACTCGTTAACATTTTTGTTAGACAATTGAACGTTAACGATGTAACGGCTAGCTGTTTTAATTTAATTAGAAACTTTAATGGCCGGGAAATTCACGTTTTAAATTACATAATTAAAACAATCGTTCCAACTGCGTAATTAATTGCGTCTCACCGATCCAACGCCGCCTCCTGTTGACAATGCGCCGCATAAGCGACGGTCAGTCCTTTGTGACACCTTTCCGTCTGCATCGCGGAAACGTAGAACACGAAATCGGCTCCGTCGATTCCGGGACCCGCTCTGCTTCCCTCCGCAATTCCGCAATTGTGTCCCGTCGCGTTACACGTTCTGCAGACCTGCGATCAATCGTGCAATTGCGATCTTTAGCGTATTAACGAATTCCTTTGTTACTTTGCTCGTAAGCTTCGTGTGACCGTAGAATAGCTCGAAAGACTACCGGAATAAACATTCACGCATACTAACGCATTCTCGGGAGCATGCGACACTCCCAGATAGGATTTGATTGATCACTTACGTCGAGATGATCCTCCGGGACAACTACTTCCCCGCACATCGTGGTGGAACGACAAGTATCAATGCAGTGAGTGTGGTGATCCTTAACGAACACTTGGCTGCTTTCACATTTTCTGAAACGAGAACAAAGTGACAAAGTTGTTATAAAATTTTTTCATGGTTCTCGTGGCAGGGTATTCTCCAGGGTGATCGAAATTTATGGAAAAAGTGCAAGTATTTACGATAAAAGGTTCGTACGACGCGGCTTGGATTGCGAGTATCTGATTTGCATCGAATATCAATGATTCCAGCGACGTTAACTACTTTTTCCCTATAATGTTGACCGAAGCATTTTCTTCGTCGGAACCACGTTCGACTATGTGCACCTATAGACTCGCAAAAATTGCTGAGGAAGCCTTATAAACTCTTTCGCGCCGCCCCTTTTACGTTAAAAGCCTCCATAAACAGATGCTCATGATTGCGGGAACGTCGAGTAGGGTCGTTCGGAAATTCTCGAGTGCATTTTAAAATACAAGATCGACATCGATCCAGCGATAAGAATATCCATGCGTGCCATAAATTTCCAATAACATCAAGCTCTGAATTTTTTTTTTCATACACGTACATTTCGACCTTGATAAAATGTTTAAAAAAACAAGAAAGCCCACGTTCGATTAGAAAAACAAAATCAAACGTCGTTTCCCCGAATCAACGGGTACTTCAAACTTTTAATGCACACAATGTTTATCCACGAAAAGAAAGTGCACCGGCTGCAATTCCGACGACACGTACACTCGGAAGTTCGAGAAGCCGTCGGCCAGTGACACCTTTCAGCGGCGACTTTCAGCTGCACTTTTGTTGTGACGTTTATTTAGCGAAGTGCACCAACCCGAGATCCTCTTTGCTATCGGTGTCCCTGATATAGCCTTCGTATCCACTTCTATTACATGAGAGCACATAAACGTGACTCGATGTCAACGGGACATCGGTGTCTCGCGATGGGCATTCTTGTCGCCCTGAGAAAATCGACGATCGATGTCGATTTCATCGTTTCTCTCTCTCTCTCTCCTCTCTTTGACGCACACTCGGCATCCGGGGTTCCTAGCGTCGAGAAAAATATCATCGGGTGTCGTTGTGTGCGGTCTTATCGCACACCGTCAATGGGACAGAGTGATAAGCGACGCCGATAGGAAACCGTTCGGTGGGAATATAATAATCTTGTATGTCGAACGAATTGATATTTACCGGTTAGGAAACAAGTGGAAACAAGTCGGACGCGAGAATGAAAATGTAGAGTGGCCATCGCGATGGACGTGGGGAACGCGAAACTTGGCAAAGTGTCCCGTTCGCTAATTTTCTGGGGAATAATTCGAACGGGGAAAATAAACGCCCGGGTAGTGAAACAATGCGATATGGCTCGCTGAATGCTAGGAATGCCGGTTTCGTGTGTAGGCAAGATCTATATCTCTGGAAAATAGTTTCCTCGCGGAATGCAAATACCATAGTGAACGCCTATCATCTCCCTTAATATCCGCGGAACGGCGGATACTATGCTCGTGGAAAAACGTGTACGGTTTTCCAGCTGACGTTGAATGTTGGTACCCCGTTATTAATCGACGAATCAAAGTTCTTTTGAATTAAGACATTTCTTAGAAACATATGTAGATAATATATGATAGTAATATAAAGAGGGTATACTTTAATTTTCCGAAATTTTTGTTACCTATTCCCATCGTAACGTACCGCCATTCCCGGAAAAGAGTCGGACAATCTTTTCAGCCGTTTTCCAGACGCGGAAAGAGAAATACGCGGAATCTCCCCGGATAAATCCGCCACGATATCGGCGACTCCTCGAAGCCTTCGAAATTGCCAGATTTTATCAGGACACGAACGTATCCGGTGTCGGTTTCTACTTTCCTCCGTGAGAATTGAAACAAAGGAGGCAGATTGGTGGCCCTATAGTCGCGGGAAATTGCACGGAAACCGGGTGCAGTATTTACGGATAACGTTTTCCCGGCGCGGTGTATTGGACCCACGGTCAATTTTCCGGGATACGTCGTTAAAGCGCTATCGAAATCGTAAATTCGCCGGGAATTTAGAAACGTATCGCCGCACTCGCGTATGTACTTACATATGGCGTTGGCAGATTTTCAGAAATCGTGCCGCGAGAGGGAAGCTGGATGAGACCGATAATGAAAGAGAGTGCGCGTGACGGTAGCTCGTAGAAAAGTGGAAGTTATGGAGAAGCAGCTGCGAGGATCCCAGTGATTTAGATCTCGGGACATTTTTCGGTGAGAGGATCCTCCAAATTGTTCGTACGTTATGCAAATTGATTCGGCACTGACATACGATCCGATTAGCGGCTTAACAGCTTAGTATGGAATACAAGTACGCCATGAGTATCGTCGATATTTTCTGGAAAATGTGAATATTTCGATGCTGCGAACGATATGCGGGACGTAGGGCTGGATAGCGTGTAAAATCTGCCCTTTGAGAGATTTTTATCGTTTTTAGGCGTTTGTTAGGTTAAAAATATTGTCACTCGGGATTATTGAGATTCGATCGAACAGCAGGATTTTTCTGTCTCGAATACTTTTATTCGTGGTTCTTCGCGAAATTCCGGCGAAATTTACATAGAAAGATTCCCTTCGATAGAGAGATTTTCCGAAGTTGAAAAATATTTTCCTCGGTAATGGCGTGGGCAAAGTCATCGATAGAGAGTTCCAAAGAACTTTACCGTTCAGTGAACTTAAAGGAGTCTGGAGCACTTTGAAAGCACTACTCTAGCGCACTTACTTGGGACACGTAATGCCGGGAGTGCGGATTTGTTGCAGTGACACGCTTTCTGCATTACCGTGAGCTCGTCGGATATCCAACCCATCCCCGGCGCCCTTCGGTTACGCCAAAATGACATAACGTTCCCGTTGTCCCGCGTAAAATTCACTATTTTTCATTTGAGTAATTAGAAAAGTCACGCAAAAAACAAAAAAAAAGAAATTACACGACGACAGGACCGTTCCGGTTTTCTTTGTGAATAAAAAATAAACCCAACCGCGTGCTTTCCACCGTAAAAAAAGTATTTTAAACATAGACCCGTATAAATATTCTTATCCAACAATTTTAACGACGAACCATATCAAAAGACAAAAGTATCGACGTGTGAAAGATCTCGGAAACGTCAGCAGTATGGAATCATCCATTATTTCACCCGGGGAAACGAGTAATTCACGAACAGAGTGGCGAAACTCCGTAAGTTCAGCCGTGGAAGTGCGAGGATACGGTACGACGAAAATCCGAATGGACTCGCGGAGATATGACGTATCAAGACGAGAGTTGCCGAGTCTTTCGCAAGTTTCCTAAGTAGCGGTGTAATTACCTGGTGGTACTTAAAACAGACTGGCGAGAATCGTCCGTGTCGAAGTCGGCGCATATATAACGGTGTCGTACTACTTGCGGAACGGCAAGAGCAAGTGGAGATTTCGGGACTTGGCGGGCAGCGAAACCGCTGACAGGAGATTTGCAGGTCAAGTTTGCGGCCCGCCGAGTGTGATTCCGTAACCACCGTGCAAATATTGTTGAAGGATATGTTGCGGCGCGTAGGTAAACGTTGGCGTTAATATTGGTTGTGCGGGAGTCTGAATTATTTAAACACTCGGCGAACGTGTCTCTACCTGGGGAGCGTCGGCAGGCGAACGTATACATACGCGATTTCCAGGTGAAACGGATAGCACGGTGGGTAGAGTTTGCCGGTAGCAAAAATTTGTAGAAAATTGAGAGATATATGTATACATAGCTGCGGTGGTGGCTCGGTGTATCGTGTAAAGATAAAAGGCAAATAGCGGGATCGGGAATTGGTGGACTTGCGGCGGGAACATTTTCATTATTGCACTTTCCTGCATAACCGCGCCAACGATAAAGAAAAAAAGAAAGAAAAAAAAAGAAGAATTTAACGCCAAGCACCGTGCAATGCGGATCGATAATGCAGATTTCCATGCCGTAATATGGAATAGACCTACTATGTTATGATTAGCGCTACCAGATAAGCGGGGGACCTTAACATTTATGCATTATTTGTGTAAGATTGCAATAGAGATAATATCGCCCGGATGAATGTAATTTTTATGTACCCATTGTGCGAATTATGATTCGCGCAACCCGTTCATGTACGTCGAGTGTCCCGACTCGCCCTTTAATTAACCGATAGGCCCTATTTAAAGAGGAGATTTCACGTTGATACTTAATTAGAGAATCGGAGTCAGCTTTCGAAAGGAACGCCCTGTACGAGGATATTCCGTCGGGGGTTTTATTAGCAGACTGTTTAATTGCATCCTGACGTGATTACTTATCTCTCCTTTTTTTTCGAATGCAGAACAAAAAATGAAGGAACTCGACTCGTAGGGTTGTATTAAAAATGACGAAGAACGATGGCAGGGAATGCAAGGCGAGGTTCGTTGCCATGTAATCCTTCTTTCCTTTTATACGTTCGCCATATACCGGCGACTAGTAGCGGATTTATATTTCCATTACGAAATTAAAGCCATGAAAGCCGGGCAAGGAGAGAAAAAAGAACGTGACGTATGGGACGAATAAAAAAAAATAATAAAAGACGTCACCGGTAAAAGGTATCGCAACATTTCGAATTTATTACGCGCGTTACAGCGGAGAAAAAGAGCGATGTTGAAATAACCTTTGACAGAATATCGTATTCAAAAATATATTTACTCCGCCCCAGTCAAGCATTCAAATTAACATACTCTATTATTATTTTCGAGAAACATATGTATGTACCATACCAGAAATGACTTTTCCGCGCGGAAAACAGACCATTTTTTCCAGCTTTTACCGACGTTTACGTTTAACGATGCTTTTCCATAGAAACGGCGTTTGCTCCTCGTTATCATGTAAAACGTTAGACGGAGACACGGAAACGTCAGGTGGTAGGGAAACGGACAGGGAAACGGGGTACGAGTCATCACGCGACTAAGGGTTGCTTAGACCCGGGAAACAGCGACGTCAATTAGTACGTTGTGCGTCATTACTTCCTTTCTGAGGGCGGAATGACTTAACCGGGCCGCCCGCGATTTCCATCTCGCAAACGGCTGTAAGACGTCGACGCTGGCAGGGAAACGGTAATTGTACCTCTTTCGCGTAATTATTCCTGAACATAATGGCCGTGCCACTTGTATTACTAACGAAACGTCCCCATCCGCTTCCGGACAAATGGAGTTGAATGACGGGGAAATAAGGTCGCAGGGGTTGGAAATGGTATTGAAATCTCTACAGGTACTTCTTATTATATATGTGTGTATACATTTATGTACCACGCGTACATTGACGAACGGCGAGGAATTTTCGTTGCGAAACGTGTGATTCACACCGAAAAATTAATGTTATGCGTGTACGAGAGACCGCGAACAGATGTAAACGGAAATTGTGAATATCGCGAATCGACACGTGAATGGACAAGCGATGAACATAGGTTCGCGTTCGTGTTTTTCGATGATCTGTTCGATGCAACGGTTTTTTTTAAGCCCCGTAACAATGGTAATCCGGTATAATCTACAGGTGAAAAAGAATGATCGGGCTGGCGAACTGCGAATTATATTTTTCGTAAAATTGAGGAAGAATGATTTTCATCCCGGTCGTTGTAACGACCCGAATTACGAACAATACTAACAAGTATTTAATTATAACGCGGTTTGTTAACGCGACGGGAAAGCGCGGCAATTACTCTTTGTACTCGAAGGTCTTCTTTGATCTCATTATAATCTTTCCATTGAAGGCAGGAAAAATTGTTCCCGGAGTCTGCAATCTAATAATTAATTCTCGCAAATTCCTTATGCACCGGCTAAACAGGACATTTTCGTCGCATCCGTAAATGTACTCTTAAAGCTTGTTGCAGGGATAAAAGTTTAAGCGTCTCGGTAATAACTTCCGATAAGCTATGCGCTGCCCATTATAGAACGATAACCGGATAAAAGGCATTAAACAATAAATTCACTAATTATAATGTATTTCAGAGGAGTCCCATAATTTAATTCTCATCGAGCGTTAAAACACCGACCGTTCTTCTCGACCATTTTCGACCGACGCGAAATATTTCGGAAAAACAGGTTGTTCCGGTATCTTTAACGCTTAGCTACACACAAGTTTACGAAACCGCGGCAAAGTAAGTTTCCCTTGCCGGTTGCGAGTAAGAATAACGGATTTCGAGGAATATCGGAGGCAAAGATGTCGTGGGAGGTTCTTGTTCCGATAGTGAGTATCGCGTAGATACTCACGGGAACCTTTTCAGCGAGGTATTATAGCCGGCGGATATTTATGAATCGGAGGAAGAGGATCTCCGGAAATCCTGCGAGAAATGGTATTCTATCCTATCCCGTTCTGCTATTCCATCCAGTTCCCCTCCCGTAATCCCTATTGGATCTGCCGAAGTTGATAAAGGAAAACCGTATGGGACAGAAGGCGAAACCAGGGTGTGCTCGGTCAGTCGCTATCACTTCTTTCCCCCTCCCCTTCATATCGCTACGATCTTATCGGACAATTTTTATTCTTTTAATTCCCTGCAACACAAGTTTCTCGGGGAGAACTCTCCCCTGTTGTCACGAGTAAATATATTTCGGGAGACCATCCTCCGTAGAAGGGAAAGACGTCACATTTGATTCACGGTCCAACATTAACGGAAGATTTCCAGACGATCGGTGATCATTGATCACCGAGGGAAGAGTCCGGCAACGATTTTCGCGGCGAAAAAAAGATTTGGCGGCGACAGCGGGACCGGTGTGCCGAGAAAATCGAAATGATAGAGCGGTAGAAAGACACGGAGAAACAAAAAGAGAATGAGAGGGAATGAGAATGAGAGAGCGATGGATAATAAACGAGAGAAACGGGCCGATTAAAAGTTTGAACAGGTACCCACCGGTCGCCGCGAAGTGGCGCTTGCGCGTACTTTCTCGTAATGGATTTTAGAGTACCCGACCAAAGCGAATGGACCGGAACTTCGTGAATTTTTACAACGATCTGCGTACTCCGTCGCTGATTAAAGCAGCCATGACCGCTGAACACGTGGTGCGTCGACCCGGACGGGTGTACCCCGTTGTCTTGTGTCCGCGAAGAGACACCCTGGAGCCAGGGACTCTGAACAACGTGTGGCTTTTCACAAGTGCACACTCGCTCCGAGCATTTTCCGTTATATTTAGCAAATGAACTCACGGCTGAAATGGGCTTGATAATGTAATTCCAGCGGTGGCCGAGCGGGGGTTAATTTATCGGAGCTGGCAACGGCTCTTAAAACGGCGTCTTCGTGTTTTTCGTGTTGCGTCACGTCCCGTGTTATTTCCGTTTCCGGTTGTTTCGGGGATTCGTTAGTCGGTTTCCGTATCGGATTTCGTTAATAGATATCCCGTGTGGATTAATTTCGGCTCTTCTTCCACACTCGCCGGGAAATAATTTCTCACGACGGCGCGTACTTTAAGGGGGTATCTAACTCTGTAATTCTTTCCTGTCGCGTATTTTTTTTTATCTTTTTCTCCACCTCCTTCTCTTCCTCCTTCTCCTTCTCCTTTTGCGTCGGAACATTCATCTTTTCCCGGCTTATTACTCCGCCGCACGAGGAAATCCTGTATCTATATCGGGCTGGAAAAGGAAGTTCTAACAGACAGTCAAGTAACTCGACTTGTTCGCCAGCCGTGCACACGTACGGGACAAGTATAAAATGAGAATGTGTGGTACCATAGATCCTTCTTGAAATTGCAGCGGCACGCTGTACCGCTACAAATCTTCCCTCCGCCGAGAATCCCCTTTCTTTGCCAGCTTTCTCGTTCCTTTCGCAAACATTAGAAGTGAGATTTCTGGATTTTAATAGCCGATAAACCTGTACGTCGCTGGATTTACATACGCGCGCAGCGCGAATATTCCGCGCGTTTTATCGGGAAATTATTCAATATTTCATTCGAACGTAATTAATCGGACATTTTAAGACACCGGGCGGCGTGCGTTATCGCCGCGTTAATTACTTCGGAATTATTAACGGAAGCCACGTGCGGGCGAAATACGTTTCGTAAAATTCAAAGTTGTTAATGGGTTGTATTTTCACGATAGACCGAGTTCAACTACGGACACATTCAACGTACGCCATGTTAGACACATTCGGCGTGTACTTGCGCGCATCAAGCCTCTTAGGTTACGTTGAAATACTCCACTTTAATTACAACACGTAACCGTTTGAAATTCTCGAAATAATTCCGGAGCGCTGATGCGTCGGAACTGGGTACACTGATTGTGCTTTTAGACAATTGCGTCGCAGCGCACTCACGCTGAATCTAACGGTTTGCGAATGGAATCCAATGTTTCCTTTTCCAATGGTTACAGTGCTTAGCTCGTATTATGAAGATTAATATTAATCACGATCGAATACATTTACAGAATGGTGAGAATAGCGATTCATAGGGTAACGGAGTTTTACTACACGATTTTTCGATATTGGTTACCCGAAAACGAGACGTTCGAGGTTGGGGGATGAAAAGGGTGCGAATAAAAGTTAATAAGATTAAACGTGCCGCACGTTGAATAGCTAATGAGAGCATCGTCGAAGCGGAGGGCCGTTACTGACTTTAATGGAAAAGCCACAAAGAGCGGGTCTCCTTCCAGAACAATTTACACCATTCGTCTGAATCCTAGCAGGCTTTTTTCTCTGGTCACCTTACCGTGTCATTCTTTTTGTAGCAATAGGGTTTGGGTCGACCAGATTCCTTTTTCTTTTAGCAAGTTGTAGAAACGAGCTCATTCCTCTTCGTCATTGGAAACGCGCTGGTTGGTCCATGTCGCATAAAGGATTCACAAAAAAAGGGAAAAAAAGGAAAAGAGAAAAAGATAGCAGAAAGAGGGTGGAAACGGGAACAAACGAGAAGCAGAAATCCGAGAAAAATTCTTATTGTTGCGCGTTTTAATGCGATTTGAATAAAAATTGTTGGCAAATACTATCGTTCTATTTCGCGGGGAAATTTTCACGCGAACGAGAAGGAGAATCAAAATCATTGTTAATTATATGTGTCACGTACTCGTTAGCTTCCTAAATGTTCGCTCGCTGCTCATCGCTTTCCATGAAATAAGTTTGGAATTTCCGTAGTGGGTTCTACTATATTAACGTTGTGTTCCTAAAACCCATTAACTATCAATTTTGAACAAAACCAGTTACACGCACACTTCACCGAGTTCCCGACAACCATTTTCGCGTTACACGTATATAGATCACGACATAATTTCCTTAGGAAATTCATGCGGAAGTACTTGACTCCGGTGAAATTAAAAAAAAAGAGGATAAAGAAAAAGGAAAATAGAAAGAAACGTTTAATTTCTAGAGTTAGAAGTCGGATAGAGACGCGCATTTTTTAATTGCTCTCGACCGGACTCGTTTAATTTCCCGACAGTTCTAAAGAGCTTCTTCGTTAACGGTGTCCCAATTCCTGAAAGATTCGTTCAGCGAAACACACCAAATTTCGATCCACGCGATACTGATTAAGATTAATAATCAAGATGGCGACGGGAGGGAGAGGGGATGGGCAAGCATTGATTACTAATGTTACGAGCCGCCTGTTCCCAAACTTCGGATTAATGTCTGACACCGCATGTCCGTCTTCCTGCTACAGAAATCATGCTAACTGCCAGCAGAACACTGCGATAATCGATATCGAATATGCCAGCGGTTGCAGCTGCGAGCCCTTCCGACCTACCGTTAATTTCATAGGTCGTGAAAAAAAGTTCACAGTGAATCTAACACTCCCCATTGAGTCCGTGATACGTTTAAATTTATTTTCAAGTGGGATAAAAAATGAAATATTTGATATGTGAATTAGTTATCCGGGGGAAAAATTGTACGTCTCTATGATTCCGAGTGGAAGGGTTTAATATATTACAAATCTGACGCAAATATAGGAGACCATCCATCGTGGCACGTTCGCTCGCAGATTCGTGAGCGAGTATTTATCTTGCACTCAAGACGGCTGCGATACTTTTGATATTCCGTTCCAAACGAAGTACATCAACCACTCGAAAGGACTTTTATAGATGTGGTAAAACGGAAATTTTCTCTATTCTATCGTACTTTGCGTTAGGAACTTGTCTTAATAACGAAACTTTCTCGTGAACGGAACATTATTTGCGTATCTGAAATTATTGAAAGTGGAAAAAAAAGGAAAATTCAATTCTAGAGCATGATATATAATATTTCCTCGTGTACTTATTACCGGATATAGACTTCCCTGGGTGTGTTATTTTTTCCCTATTTTTCGCGCGCGCGCACGGACTCACATATCAACAAACTCCCGACGAGTTTGTAGAAATAAGAAACGTTTCTGCCTTTTATCCGACACGCTCATTGAATAATGCAGCATCCTCGAGTCGGTGGGCTACGAAGAATCCGTATCCAAGTCCCGGCGTGTTTCCGCGTCCGGTACCGGCAGCCGGGACGTCAAAAGTCGTGAAAAATCCCGGAAGGTTCGTGCAAAATTGATTCGGGCACATGGATTTTGTTACGTGCGACTTCCCGGATCCACGCGGGTAAGACGCGAGGGAATGCATAAACGGGACTAAGCTCGGGGCTTCCTCCGTTGTCGCGCACTCCCGGAAACACTGGCAACGGGATAAATCCTATTCCCGCCGCCTCAAAGGGACTTACAAATTGCTGAATACATTTCAATAACTATTCGACGTACCCACCTGGCTGCAACCATCGGATTCTCCGTGATGCGTTCGCGTGGAGTGCTTTTAATATTTTCGTAAAGAACGTCGACGCTGGGAAATGGGAAATGTATGAACGTCGCACGAAGAGATCGTCGGAATATACGGTGAGAAAAAAAAAGTGTCACGGGAATAAATCACAATGATAAGCAGAAACGGGTTGACCGTGGGAAACGTTCTGCGTCTCACGCAGTTCAATCACGGTGGAATGTAGCCGGCCACGTTACATTTAACTCACTCGTTGAATAATTGTGAAATAAATTCAAGCCCGACACAAAAAAAAACGCACACACACACACGCAACGCGACGGCGCCATAATTCAGCCGCGACGCTTAACACTTGCATCGCGACGCAGGGGGTGGTTCGCGGGGCGAAAGAAAGGAGAACGTTAAAGGGCGGGATGTTTGCGAGGATTTCGGCAAATTGCCAGCATCGTGACACGCTTCTTTGGCACGCGATGTAAGCGATCGCCTGTATCATCGATACCCATAGAAAATTCCCATCGATATCCACGAGTAATTACACGTACAGTTTGCTTTTTCAACAACGAACGATGTATAGCGTAAATTGAGAGAAGCTAATCTTGAAAGTTATTTCATTTCAGCCGGTTTATAAGGCGGTTCGATACATAATACATCCGGCTCTTTATGACAGTATCCGTCATAAGAGACGAAGTTCTCGACTCGACAATCAACTATTTACCAATTAATTAACGGGACTCTCGTTGAAACTTTCGCTATTACCCTAAATAATTGGCACGGGATTACAAAGTTTTCCTCGGAATGCTTAGCCGTGCTCCGAAGGCAACGAGGCTGGCTTTAAGACCGAAGAAACTTGCTTCGGGACAACCTTCTTTCTTCAACTTGGGACCGTTGTGGCGCGCACCGTCCAAAATATCGCCGCGAAAGAAAAAATCGGCTGATAAATTTTCGCCGTGCGCGAAAATACTTTTTTTGCCCCCACCGATGAGAATAAAAAGGGCTTAAAGTCATTATCAAAGCCACCGAAAATGTCAACGTAGAGAACGAGAATAATTAACGTCACCGTCTGCCAGACTGCTCTTTGTTGCATGGATCGAATGAACGACGAACGAATAACGAGAGGACGTTTTTTTTTGCCATTGAAACGGTTCAGTTATTTTTTCCGGGGAAACTCGAGTGAATCGTTAATCAATACGTTGCCGCGATATATTATACAATGCGCGCGGATGCATTGCAAATTTAGATTTTTCGGATACGGCGCAGTATTTTTTTTTCTTTTTCCGACGTGTAAAAATAGCATACGAATTTAGGGGGGTGGGGGAGGTGGTCCAGGTTTTCGGGAGACGAAAGTCGATCTGATTTCACGACACTCTGGCTGATTTAATGGAAAGTTCTAAAGGATGCTCGCTACGAATTCAGATACTAATGAAACTTCGCACAAACGTAGGCACTGTAATCCGACACGTGAATTTAGCAATTCCTGTGCCTGACTAAAATATAGTTTGAAGACGCGAAATTACATTTCAAATGTAAATTAGAGCCGGGAGTTAAATTGGCATTTCCTCTCTCGCATGTAGAACTTGTTAAGTACCACGGCGTAAAGAATTCGTTTGAATAAAAATGTTAGAGTGTGCTCTGACATCGTGTCGAAACATGAAACTTTTAGTGTTCCAGCATACATTATTCAACGACAGAACTTACAAAAAAAATGATGCGTCTACCTTTATTTTAAAATCCATTTTTTTTTTTGGAATTACTATCAGGTTCCTTATACTTCATTCATGAAGTTTAACCGATACGTATCTCGTATTAGAATAATTTCATCCTATCAAACTCGACCTGTCGATTAATGAACAATCTTTCAACATCGACTTACATGTAAAATTATTACCTTCCTACGTGAACGTGTCCCTTTGAATTTGAATCAAGGTACGCAGATTCGTGTAGTGTTTCTCTTGAATGTGATTCGTCCAATTAGCCGAATACCTGGGTGGATTCGATAACCACTAGAAACGACTCGACGTCGGCTTTTGCGCGCCGAAACAATAGAACTCTTGTGTTATGGGGGACAGGGTGTTCTGAATCATTCTCATCGTTTCCTCATCAACGGGACGCAACGTCGGAGCATTCATTGGCTATCGATCGACTTTTGTTGCACCTTTTTTCGCGGTTTTCGATGAGCCATGGTTCGTCACTGAATGGCAGATTCTAATTACTATTCATGGGATTTTCGATCCGAACGTTTTTAGAAATACGATATCCTTTTTTTTATTTTTAATAGAGCGAATATCTGTCATGGAATTTTACCGCGGTTTTCGGACGGGAAATTAAACGTCGGCCTCTTACATTTATCTCGATCGATTTCTGTATTCACGGATTTTTTGGTAGGCTTTGTGCGTTTTAATAATACGGACAAGTGTATAATAGAAATGGACGATCTTGCGTAAAGTGACGTAGAAATAATATTCCACGTAAAAAGAGGTCTGCTCGCGGGACAGCAATAATTACCGAAAGAAGGACAGACGTGAAAGAAAAAAAAACGTTCATGCACGTTTCATATGGTCTCGGGAAACGTCGTGTAAGAACAATGCTCGGAAAAAAGTAATCGCTTCGCGGGAAACAATAATTAACACGAGAAAGAGAAGAAGCGTGCACATTTATTATGTCCCCGTTCTACAACACGGCGTAGCAGAAAAAAGGTGTAATCATAGTGTACTTAACAACGATGATTAAGCAAAAAAAAAAGAAAGAGTCTAACAAGAAACGGCGGACAAAAGGAGGGAAAAGATAAAAGAGACGGAAGGGTAGTCAAATATCCATTCAAGATTTAACGAAACGAAAAAGTCACAAGAGTTGTCGCGATGAAAAAAACCCTCTCGTTGAAACTCCCGTTCCGAACGGGATATAAAAAAAATATAGATACAGAACGTCCATTAAAAAAAACCGGGCCAACTTTCGAGCTTAATTCTCGCACCGAGTTAAATTACATTTTCATTCGAGTACGTCGCAGACGTTCACCTTATATCCGCGAACTTTCAAAAATCCAGGGAGGTCGGGAAATTTCCGCGCGATCGTCGGCGTCGCGAAACAGAGGCTTTTGCGGGTCATCGCGTCAAATTCAATTACGCCGGGAACGACGCTCGTTTCCCTGCGAATCCATAAAGCTACGTACATACACTGAAAACGCGTGTGTCCGAGGGTTGCCATAGTCGCTATGGAACCGCAGTTTCCAGCGTCGGAAAACGCCGGAGTATCTGCGGTTCAAACGACCTGCCCGTGAAATCGTTATCGCCCTACCTACGGATATAACGGGTGTGTTTATTTTTACGAAACGTTCTCGACGACAACGACGATCCGATTTGTCTGCAGAATGAAATTTCAACCGAAAATCAGCGATTTCGGAAGACAAGGATCTGTAGCCGATGGATGAAATTTTTTTATTTCGAGGAAAAAAGATTTCTTCGCACGTTTAGACACACCTAACACATACACACGTGGGTGTAGGAACTATTTCTCCACGTGAAGGTGTACACGCGGAAGGGAATCAGTATCCGTCCGCCGACTCCGGATTCTAATTGCCTCGCGTGATTTACCGGGCGCACAGATTAAAACGAAACGATCCTCGTAATTCTTGAAGCGCCGCGACGCCCGACCGAAACCCGAGGCCGTCTTTCCGGCCGAACTGCGACGAATGCCGATTCGGAACGGAAAATATACGGGATCGGAACGGTTAAATCATCGCGATAAACGAGGTGATGAAATCAGCGCGATAGAAACGAGGTGCTAAGACAGCGTTGCAGTGAATCCTGCCATCGTTTTGAGTAACGGTAACCGTGTCCAAAGATATCGATCATAGAGATTCACCAAGTCGTAAGAACGAATAAATCACAATTTCTATTCTACGACGTCAATTTACCTCCGGGTGTGTTTTCACGGGTTTTTATTTAACGCTTAGAAGAATTTTCATCGCATTGTCGCGACTCGAATAAACACGTTGCAGTTTCGTGATTTATCCGGGGTATAAAAGTGTTGCAAAGAAATAAGGAAAAAGTGCCTCTGAATGCACCGGAAGAACACAAATGAAGATATAACTGCGATATAATTAACGGCGAAAATAAAAGACCGGAAGATTCGAGGGTAGAAAAAGGATGAAAGAATCACCCTAATTGCAAGATATATAATTTGCGTTAGCGCGTACACCCGCGTGGAGCCGGTCTAATTAATGCTATTAGCGGACGTTAACGCGTTACATCGTTACGCGAGATTTATGTTCGACGTGAGGTAATTACGCCAGCCTCCTCATCGTCGTGTCCGTTTCTTCATCACGTTACAAGTCAAATATTCACGTCAAGATCATTGTAATCTTAGTTTTATCTACTCGATCCGCTAGTACAAACGTAGCTACAGCTAGTCACCGTGTAAAAGGCTGATTATAATTAATATTATATCCGTCAGACATCTGAAAACCCGGCGTCCTTTCGCAGTTCATAATTGGTTCCGTGTTTTGATCCAAATACTCGTTAATTTCCCTCTCTCTCTCTCTCTCCCGTCGGGGTGTTTGTATCCGTTCGGTGGAGAAGCAAATAGCAAAGGATCTAAATCCCGGAATTTGTACAAAGTAATAAATTCCCCGGGACTTACCGGGAGCGTTTTCATTCAGTTAAGCCGGGGCTCTCTTTCGGCCACTTGAAATAGTAATGAAACAGAAATTCCAGGACAAAGCGTGTTTCGCTCGGAAACAGTTTCGGTGGTGGTGGTGGTGGTGTGTACGGTGTGGTTCGCAGGATGCTCTCGAAATATCTTCGATCGAGGCCCCTCTAATGCACCAACGAGAAGTGCATTAAAGCGTTACGGTCGCTACGTTGTAATATCGCGTTATGTAAACGACCCGTGAATCCCTATTTCGTGGGCCGCGTATTCGATCAACAAAACGTTACCGGCTCGTTTTCGACGTAACGATTCGAGCCCGTATCGAATCGAATCGAATCGACTACGAATCGACTACGAATCGACGTCTCTCCTTTGACGTCTCCCTCTGACCGTAAAACACGGGACGCGTGTGGCTGTGGGTGTGGTTCACGCAGATTTCATTCAAGTTCGCTATCACTTTGCCCCGCTGAATAACACGAGTTATGAATGCCTTTTGTACACAGCTAACGGACTAATGCGGTGTACAATTCTGACTGCCCGATTGATCGTGATCGACCAGCGGTATCTCTGCTGTAATTCACAGAGATCCAGGATATATAGAAATGATAGGCGATTAATCGGGTGAAAATTACGGGAATATGCTTAAGAATCGACGGATTTCAGAATCTCGGGTTAAGCTCGATAGTTTCGAGGGTGGGTTCCCTCGACGATCGATCGGGT
Source organism: Mimumesa dahlbomi (assembly GCA_917499265.3). Taxonomy (NCBI): domain Eukaryota; kingdom Metazoa; phylum Arthropoda; class Insecta; order Hymenoptera; family Crabronidae; genus Mimumesa; species Mimumesa dahlbomi. The sequence continues at coordinate 1,096,599 of OU824113.1, read as the reverse complement.
TCCCAGTGACCGAAAAGTTTCAAGGGGTTCGACCCTTTCGTAATTTCCATTCCCTGTGCAACGTTGCGGGCCGGTAAATATCCAAAGAAAAATATAGACCTGCCGTAGGAAACATCTTCCGCCGGCTATACTCCCGACGGAGTTACACGCTCGTGTATCGAGGGAAATTTATGTTACGTGAATCGCACCATAAAGGAGAGCAATTACATAAAGAATCGCTCATGCTAATTCGCGTGTCGTCGTATCGCTGTAACTCGAAAATCTGTTTCAAAGAAAATATCATAATTACGTACATATTTCTCTTTCACCCGAAAAATACCGTCGAAAACATTCTCCGAGCATAGAAACGCTAACAAACTCATCTACCACGGTTCTTTTTCGACGAACGATATATAATCACACGCGAATATCTTTTTCATCCGTGCCACGTCGTTGACAAAATAAAAAAAACAGCTCCGCCTACGGGAAATTCGCGGTTCGCGGGGTGGAAACAATAAGTCATCTCGTTACAAATAGAGAGTGCACCGTGTGTTTATCGACGTTGATAAAAAGTCAGTGGCTGTAATGGCACGTATAAAACGGCCGCGTAGAGAAACGCGGGATAAAAAATTGGCTGGCACGAAGACTCTTATGTATTTCACACGAGGGTGTTCCACTGGCGTATGATACAGCGAAATGGCAACTCGGTGTACGAGCACCCGGCACATCGCGATGAAAAATCACGTTTCGTTAGAACGGCCTGGGAAATGCGTGTGTTTATAGATGCCGGAGAGGCCCCGCATGACTGCGCAATTATATCGTAGCAACGATTCCGGGTGCCTTTCCGTGTGCTCTGTTTATCTGGCGCGAGGACACGGGTGCATTAATTTAGGTTATTTGCGTAGCTGTGGTTAAACTGCAGTCGGGGTACGCCAGGACGAAAAAACAAAAAAAAATAAAAAAAAAGGTCGGGAGAACGAAACCGCAAACATTTGCACCCTGCGAGGCTGGCTGGTGTACGATACTGCGAATACACCACGTGCCAACCAAACCGGGAAAACAAACCTTTGTTTTGATTTCTTAATTACCCCGACCCCCGTGCAATGCTGGTCGTACAAAACAGGGTTCACCACGTGCGTATCGTAGAAAATGATTATTCCTTCTCGTTTTCGAATTTAAGAAATGATATTTGAAACCGACGAGTTTACCAGGTATAATTGATATGATTTTCGGGGAATATTATTCTATGATATTTGTTGGTGAATAAAGTGTCGTTCTTGGTTCGTTGTCGGTACAAAATGGTTATGCATTAGTAGGTTTCGATGGGTAGACGGGGGTGATGTTACACACAGCCAACGTAATAACGAGTACTACGTTCGCCGCCTATAGCGATAAATCAGATGAGCCCGGTACGCAAACGCAAATACGTGCGATACATATTCACACGCTTTTAGCTTAGCATTTCGGTCTCTATGCAAATAAACGCAACAACGACTGTCCCGTATACACGTGCATGTAAAGTACTATGCATAAGTTCTTGAATTGATTAAATTATTCGGAATAATGGCGTGTCTCATCAGCTGCCGCTCCAGTTACGTACATATTATTTGCTCCATATTTGTCATTCTACCCGGTTGCGATACAATATCGGGAATTGTATCTATTTCGCTTCTGAAACGGAGTACTGTCACCGGATACGTGGATACCGTATTATCGATTCAACGATACGATTAATTAACCGAACAAAAATATACTTAGGGTACGAATCACGAAATACGAAGATTCTCTCGGGTAGAATGTGCACCGAGAAAAATGTTAAGCAACGTTTTCCCACAGTGACGTAACAGTTCAATGTATTCACGATTTGCTATCGATCCATGTGTATATTGTCTTACCTGCTCAGTCTAATGGTGCTTTTTGTTTCACGGACCATGAGCGCTCGTTCCCAAAAATGCACAGCCTCGGGCAGAATAGTGTTCTGAAACAAACAACGGGGCCAAGCTTAAATTCGATATATCCATTTGTTTGACTGCGTATACGGTATCGTTTTGTAAAGCGTCGTTAAAGTCTATCAAAACTCGATTATTTCGGATGGACACATTTCGGCCGGGAAATCCGTCGACGTTAAAACGGATTCGGATTCAAATGTTTCGTCGACGAGCGGGGAAATTTACGGTTGGAAATTTCAAGACTGAAAATTTCATGGATATACCGCGATGTCAAAAATTTAGAATCTTTATTCATCGTGGTTCCTGTACACAGTAGCTGTCTACGAATTCTAACGTAAGAGCTCGGCACAACGTGTACCGAGTTTGTGGGCGGAATAATGCACGGCATTAATTGGAACCAAAAGGTAAATGCACGGGCGCGAGTTGAACTGCGAGTCGGGCTTAATTTAAACCGCCTTCACTCGAGGGAGCGACGAAAAAACGTGACGTATGTTCCAGCGGTAATATCATTCGAGGTTGTATTATCGCTCTTGCGCTAAAGGTATAACAAAAAAAACGAGGCAAAAGAAAAAGGAAGAAAATACGCATTACACAACGAATTGTATTTACCCCCTGAATAACGGGGAAAAGAGAGAGAAAGGGAGAGAGAGAGTTCCATGGGAAAGTGAAGGAGAGAAGGGTACCCCATGGAACGCAATTGAAATCGAGGAGAACAGGTGGAGTGAACGGGAAAAAAGGTCGAAAGAATGAAATAATGCGAGCCCGACAGATGGGAAAAGCGCTCGGTCGAGCTTTATGAAGTTTTAGCTTCCACTAAAAACAAAACGACCAACGCACTCTCTCTCTCTCTCTCCCCGTTCGCTATAGACGTACTTTCGGAAAATTTCCGGGTTTGCTGGAATTTCCAACGTTAAACGGAGAAACGTGAAATTATATTAAGAATTTTCGGAGGGTATTTCAGTTTCATTTGGTTTCATCGGACTTCCACTATAACTCTGTTAATCCTATAAACGTTCGGAAGATAATGAAATTTATGAAAATTCCGTACATGTTCTTCCTAATAAATATCCCGTTAGTCGATACGGTACCTACATACACACACTCCGTCGCGGGTATTCCCATGACTGATAATAATTGTAGAAAATCTGAATGCGAACGGAAAGAAAAAACCATGAATATTAAAACAGCAAGAATGAGTATCCCCGACAGAAATCCAACAAAACTATCCATTATTCCGCGCCGGAAAACAAAAATCCAGCGATGAAAAGTCCGGACTCGGGAAGACAGGGGCGGAACAAGTGATCATCGGTGCGCGAGAGAAACTGGTGGCAGGATTTTCAGGATCTCCAGGATATATATTTACGCGGTAACATTTTTTCCCCCTTTGTTCGCGCGAAGACGTAGCAACGGTGGTCAGGGGGGGGGGGGGAAGAAAGCGAGTCGACATTACTTCCGGCTGCCTTAAACAAACGATCGTTACCTGCGGAAAATAGAGGAGGGGGAGGGGGAGGGGGGGAAGTTACGCCCGAGCGGGCGTACGTCATTAATATCGGCCTAATGGCGGCCGGCTGATAATTAAAACGGAGCCGAAACAAATGAGGCCTCGAACGGCGTGGATGTGCGAAACGCTTATTTCCCTTGGTTTTTAATTATTTCGCGGCGATTGAACCGAGGCGTCGTTATACGACCACCGCAGCGATCGCGCACACCCCCGTGGCCTTTTCTTTCCGCGACGACCGAGGGAACGATTTATGGCGCGGTTTAATGGACTATAGAAAAATTGCAGGGATCGCAATTGAAGCCGCGTGTGTTCCCGTTTTACTGGGATCGATCGAGTGATTTATTGAAATGGCGGCTATTAAGAATCGGACAGTTGCGCATCGCGTAACCCGACGTACGAGCCGCCCAGAAAATCTTGAACCATCTCAGGGGTTAGTGCGGCGAGGGGATTGACTTTGCCTTTGTGCCCCGCCACGACGCCGCGTCACGACAAACGAATCGCGCGAGGCAAAATCAATCCCCTCGCCGCACTACTCCCCTGAGATGGTTCAAGATTTTCTGGGCCACGTGTACATATTATTCCACCACCACTACCGACGGAGGAAATCGGATGAGAATGTAATTAAAGTACCGCGAGAACGCTTAGTTGGCCGCGTATCGATGTTTCGTTCGAATGTTTTCGATGCCTCGAAAATTCTCACGGCAGGGTGGAGAAACGGTGCGCGGCTGTGGCAAGCGAAACGTTAATGAAACCGACGTTGAACAAAGTTGCATAAGTTATTCAAGGACTCGCAAGGGATGGGAAAGTTGAAGCGCCGCTTGAGAGAGAGGAGCCGGAATACGAGATTGGATTTGGACAGGTAGATACAGGGAGATGTTTAGAGGCATTTTACGCCTCGTTACGCTCGATTTCCGCGATGAATAAATCGATAGTTGCGCGGACAAAAATATAAAGAGGGAAATATCCGGACGCGCGAGCTGGGCAAAACCGTCGATATTTGCGTTGTTGACGGTTCGGGCCAGAAGCAACGCGGAGGAAACAGGCGGCACAGAGCGAGATACGAAAATATGGAAACAGGTGTATGACAACGATGTGATCATTGTTGACATAGACGATGCGTGGGGCGTTTGAAAAATTATTCGCGAACGCGCGCTGTTCAGAATTGAATTTGGCGCTGCGTCAACGCCGACTAAAAAAAAGGGGGTGGGAGGAAGAAGAAGTATACACACATACGGAAATTTCTGCAGATCGTAGGCGCGTACGTATTCGGACGAACACACCTGATATTTTATTCGATTTTAGAATGTCAGCATCTGTTACGAATAACAAGCACGAATGGAGCCCACCATTTTATAATAATTTCCAACTTTAACCGGACACCGTCGGATTTTCCGAGTTAAAAATCGACCGCCCAAAAGTTTCCTCTTAATCAGAGTCGTGGAACAAGAGTCGAGTAAAAGGGGATCCTGTTATAAGTTCCGACAAATTAATTCCCACCCCCCTCCACCCACCCTCCCCCACCGTCACCCGCTGCGGAGTCCAATTTTTCTCGCGCATGAATTTTCACCGCGGTGCTTGTCCATTACCAGGACCCTTCATCCTCGTTAGTTGCCACCCCCGCAAGACACCCTTAGTCTCGCGGTCCCGTTTATCACCGGTGAGGGCTCCTTTATCACAATATTGCGTAATTCCCGCCTTATCAGCAAGCCACGAGCAGCAACTTCCTGCTTACGGTTTTACGGTGTCCCGTACACTTTGACACGGAACTTGTGCGGCAACCTGCGGAGGGAGGAGGGGGGGGGGACATGTGGTTTTCGAGGTTTTGATTAGAGGGAACGCGGAGAATGACGAGCAGGAAACGTCGACGGTGAGGTTTGATATACTCTCGGCGGACGGAGCGTGGAAAAAGTTTTACCGTACGAAAAATACAACGATTCCGCGCGATTACCTTATAAGACCGACGGAGACTGTAAAGTTTTACGTCATGACGTTGACGAGGCGATCCATCTTGCACTACGATTCATCTCGCGCATTCTACGTTCACCATAAGTCACGATTTTTTTATTACCACGGTCTAACTTTTCTATTCTCACGGATAGAGTTGTAAAGTTACTAAACGTTGTTACATGATCGAAGACCGTTTTATTAGAAAAACACCCTGCCCGGCTGTTTTCCAGTTTCTGTTCGCCGTGAATCTCGGAATTTTCACGTCTCGTGGAAAATCTGATTCAAAATATTTCACCTCCCACTTTCTTAGGTCCTCGATAATTGTGTTTCGATGTTACAACTAAATGCTAACGAGGAAAGACAAACATTGTCGGTGGTGATGAAGAAACATCCGATTCCGGATGCAACAAGGGTCGCGACTTCCACGGCGGAAGCTCCAGGATGCCGTCTTGTCCGTACAAGAAAGTGTTTAGGTCTTGCGGACGTTGGAAACGGTGGGAAGAAAGGGCAGGGGTTGGTCTCGCTTTATCGAGCTTCGCATGGCTAGTTAGACGTCGGTATTAAATGCAAATGCCACGGGCCCCATTTAAATTTCAGATGCAATTAGATTCATTTACTCTCAGGAGCGGCAATTATTCGACTTACGGGCCGAAGTCGCTGGAATCGTATCGCGGTGAAAATTTTCTGAATAAATCAGAGGTTCCCAAACTAGGGGGTTGCTGTTGAATTTTTTTTTCGCACGTTTGCACGTCGTAACCATGAAGTGGTAAAAAGAACAACGTTCGTTAAATTATGTGTATTTACACCTTTTACAATAAAAGCGATATGGAATCTCACGTGTTGCGAATGCGAAATAAAAAAATAGCGTAATAAAGTTCAGTTCGTCACTTTTATCGGTATATTTCGAAGCTGTCGCAGAGAGGCTTGTTAGATGGAAAAAAAAGTGAAACGTGGTGGCGGACCGGAGAACTTTGCGAACCGTTGGAATAAATCAACCGGGGATGCACGAATCGTGGCCGTTTCTACTTCGGACGTCCACGTTAACGCTCCACGTCCGTTGCCCGCGATTTACGGTCTCGATAACTAGCATTTTATTCATGGAACGGACGTCTTTTTTTTTCACCGACACCGGTGACTAAGTAGCGGCCGATTTCGGGCGAGAGTAACCTGTAGCTGAAGATTCATCAACCGATCGCGCAATGGTGGTTTCCATAGATGGACCGATGATACGCGAACGTCCGCGAATAAGTTAACAATCCAAAAAAAGCACTCGAAAAAACTATGCAAAAATATCTCATCGAAATTCTCAGAAATAACAATTACCAATGTATACATATCTTGATAAATAAAAATGAAACATGAAATTTTCAGGGCTTTAAAAAAAATAGGTCGAAGCTACTTAAGGTGTGTTAATTGACTCCGCGGAAGACGTGCAAGTAGCTATATTTCTACGTCCTACATACATACGTAGGTACGTATCGGTGCCTATTAGTGGGGTTACACGTGTTAACTCACGGTCGGTGGTTTAAGGCGTTCCAACACAAGGGCGGTTAACGAGGGGCATCCTCCCTCTCAAGGAAAACGTAATTACTGTTGCGCGTTGCGTACCATAACTTCGCGTAGCTCGTAAAGACGGAGACAGCCGCGCTAGGAAGAACCTTAAGATAATTGTTCGTAGCAAAGTTTCGAATTCGGCGTTTCCTCGAGATCGATGCGTCTGCCAGACTTATCATCTCCTAACTTTATAAACATGTTTCCGCGAAATTTCGCGATTATTACGTCAATTAGTTGACACTGTTTCGCGTGCCCTATAACTGGTTAGTTTGTCCTTTGGTAAGATGTTGATCTTGTTACGTAAATATCAAGGGGGGTAATTGTATACCGTGTAATTAGTAGTTTTATCGAGCGATATTGTGTTCCGCGGCAGTGTTTCATCGCTATCGGATCACGATTCAAGCCCGACGATGAAACGGTTCGATACTAAACGATCCTTGCATCGAACATTACGGAAGCCAGAAACAAACGGCACGGAAACCAGAAACGCACACTAATTCATAGAACGTTACAAGACCGATATTAGAGACTATAATAAACGGTAGGGGGCAGATCAAATATGCCTTTTCACAGTGTTTGACGATCGATCGGCGTCACTCACAGAGAACTCAAAGGGTGAGAGAGGGAAAGAGAGAGAGAGAGGTCTCCCAGAGAGAGCAATCGGTTTTCACGGGGGCCCTCTCTCTGGCTCGATTTGCGAGATTATCATACGACTGGTTATTATGCGGAGTAAACGATGGCCCGGTGGTGGTTCGATGCTTGCCGCGTGCTCTGATTGAAATGCGCCCGGTAATTTCCGGTTATTTGACGTGTACAGTTATGCCAGCGTCGCGGTGCATTAGGCCGGTATGACGCCGACGCAGTACGTTTCATGCCGTTGTGGAAACACGCCACGTTCCATTGCCAGTTATACCAGCGAAAGAAAAGAATGTCTTTGAGCTTTCGGGACTCTCTCGGGCCTTTGAGGTTCGCCGCGTCTTTAAATTTCTACGCCACGGACCTGCCGACCGGGGGAAATTCAACGCGTTCGAGTTTTCCGCGCGCGGGATTTTACCGCACGTCCGGAAATTTCAGCGCTTTGAAGCGTCCGACCTTTGAAATTTCTACGCTTTGAACTGTCCGACGCGACGCTTTGAAGTCCGCGAGCTTTGAAATTTCTGCGCTTTGAGAGAGTCCGACCTTTGGAAATTCCGCGCTTTGACGAGTCGAGCCCAAAACTTTTCGGAATTGTCACTTTACGAAATTGCCGCGCTTCGAGGTCCGTTGAATTTTTTGAATCTCCCGGCCGGGAAGTTCGCGGTCGTGGAAATGCGAAAATGCGGGAATCCGACGTGAAATTTCAACGTTTCGCCGGGGCGGAAACTGGCTGCGAAGTTGGCCAGCTTTTAACATGTGCGGATACGTAGCTTTACAAAGGTGGGATCCGTCTAACTGGCGGCGTTCGTGCGAGGAGTTCGATCGAAGTCGATCCGTGACTTAACTTTTAAGAGAAACTTCTCAAGCTGGGGGCATCTTTTTCCTCGCAGTAAAATACGAGAACAATTCGAACGAATTCCTCTCTGTCGTTGCTCGCCGGGTAATCGAACGCTTTTCCTTCTTTACGAGTGTTCCGTTACACACACACACACACACCACTTTCAATTCCGCGGATAGAAACATACGAAGGGCGCTTAATTTCTTCGGGAAGTAAATGAATTTCCCCCGGTTTTATATCATAAAATGTAACGGTGTGGCAGAAATTTTCAAAGTTTGCCCGGTGCACGGCCGTAAAAGAATTAAATTCTATCGGAACTGTTACGGACGTAACAGTTCGCGCCGTAAAACAAAAAAAAAGAAAGAAGAAAAAAGAAAAAATTATTCTAGCCGCAGCGTTTCTGCGGATTGCATTTATTTTATTGCTCCTTTTATTGTTCCTCGATGCAACAGCGGGCTGGTAATTTACGCGATTTCATTTCGCGACGGTGTGAAGTACTGCAAAAGGTCAAGAAAAATTTCATATAATCTCCCGCTGTTACGTAACACAGCGGGCGCCATTTTAACCATTACCGGCTGTGTTATTCCGTAACTATGCAAGATGTCCTTCCCATTCGCGTTCGAGATGTTCCCTCTTTAACACCGAATAACGAATAATCGAAAAACACTACGTCTTTCCGCGTCAATCGCCGTGCCGAAGACTAATCACCGTCGATTTTTCTAAAATCAAAAGAACATTAGCCGCCGCGGGTTCTTTCTCCTCTAAAATTGATTCCCGGAAAACAAACGAGCCACGGCTTCTCATTCTGCTCGGCCGACCGGAAGTGACAATCTCGCCAGACCGTTTCCGTCTTCGTGCATCGTCGAAACTGCCGAAGAAAGAGACGTGTTAGACCAAGCGAGAACGAAAGGGACACCACGGGAATCACCAGTGATACGGCATTGGAAATTTTCCCCCAACCCCCTCTTTTAGTATCCTCTATATCCCTACTTTTACATTACTTCGAATGCTTTTAAGCAATTGAATCAAGTGCATTTGTACATCGATAAAACGCCGGATAAAGTGTACCCTTGTGTGTCTGTGTGTCAGTACAGTCACACTTGCTAATCCCTTTTATGTACCCTCTACAATTTGTAGCGATTTTAATGAATTGAGCTAGAATTAAACGAGTTCCAGCGGCGCGCCTTCGCTGTGTTTCTCAATCATGGGAAAACAATTAAGCGGACGAACAAATTAGTAAGTGCGTTCCCGTTTTAATTGCTCGGGAAATATATGAAATCAATTTGATAAGTAAGTTCTTCGGTTACACGGTAGTAGACCATTGTCGAAGCTGGAATTATTGTTACAGTTTCTTATTGTTAACAAAATCTCGCGTTGATTTCATAGTTGGCTAAACGGAACGTTAACATCTCGACTCTGAACACTGCGTGACAAATCTTTGGGAACACACACGGTGCCGGACGGGAACCCATGAATATTTAGATTAATGTTTAAAACACAGTTTACCTACATTAATACGTAATAAAACAGGATGAAAGTTGAACGGACTTATTTATTATAGGAACCAGACGAGAGGAGCCGTAGTTAAAGTTAATTTAAAGTTGTCGAAGTAAATTTCGCCGGCGTTGAAAGTTCTCTGGATAAGGTCTTTAACAATTGAGCCTGTGTCAATGAAGTTTTCGATCGACGTATGAAAACTTCGAAGGAACAATCGGGGGGAATAATGAATGGTACATTCGTGTTTTTAATAAATTAGACAGCGGAAGTTCCAGCGGGTCGTAGCCGTGGAAAATCGAGCCGGCAAAAATAGCTTCGGACAAAAATATCCAGCGTTAAATCTTGATTAAAAAAGTGAGAATTTACCGCGAGTAAGACTCGCGTAACAGGCCCCATAAACGAAATATTAAAAATATAAGCCACACAGAAATGTGTATGCATAATCTTGTGTGTCGCTTAAAGGATATTAAACCGACAAGCTGGAAAACAAGGAAAGCAAAGGATGTCATAAACTGACATAAACTTTATGAAGTTCCTGTCGCTATTAAAAGTATGCTTTTGGACGACATTTTTCCTGACATAAATCGTAATGAGGAAACTAGTCGCGGAGTTGCGCCGGGGAAAAGTTTTAGACGAATATTACGTTGTTCTTCCTTTTTCCACGACAATTTGTTTAAAAGTCATAAATTCCGGCGCGCTAATAATATATCGCGTTATCCATGCCGGCCAATTGAAAAAGTTAATTAGCCGTCGATAATAAATGTCGCTGGGAATCTTTTTACAACGATTTATGTCAGGGTCCCGGAACACCGGAGGTTCTCTACATATTTTGTACAAATGTACAAATGTTATCAGCGTAACGGTACCGTATCGTAAATAGAAATTATTATTTTATCTGGTTATTTATGATTTTTATTCATAATTCCCCGACGCGACCCGTAACATTATACAATCGTACCATTAAATCTGTAAATTTATTTCAAATCTAACAAAAAAAAGAAACGGCTGCATCGAGTCGCAATTTTTTTTAATCCCCGTAATTTATAGAACGTAGAAAAACGAAATAGGTATATATCGCGGACGAGGAAACGTAGAGAACGGTGGAAAATTACTCACATTGATGAGGTCCAGCTTCTCGTCGTCCAATCTGTAACAGAGGAAACGAAGGAAAGATTATTCGGGGTTGATGGTATTACCGCGGTCCGTTCGATGGCGGATCGTTATTCCGAATTTACCATAATAACATCGGAACTCGAGGAATATAGGAGGTGACTCGACGACGACAGAAAACTGTTTTCCTGCCGGCGTGCCAACCAGCCAATTTCGGAAGTTCGCGGTAAAACCGACAGCCAAACTAATTTACCAACTAATTTTCGAAATAGGAATTCCAAATAGGAGACCCGGCAACGCCGGTATCCGGCAAATTACGTCTGAGACACAATAAACTAAACGATCTTGATTTCATTTCATTCCCGTCACCATTTTCGGAAAACCCAACTTGGTCACGTGTCCGCGCGGAAAATTTCACGGAACGTTTGCACGGTAAAATATCTGATTTCTTTGTCGCGACGTGAGATAAAGAAGGAAGAGTCGAAAGAGAAATACGACTTTAACGATGCAACGAGACTTTTCATTAATCGCCTAATTCCTCGATTAACATTTTAAGTACTCGGTACACGGGGAGAAAGTTCGGGGCCAGGGGTGGGCCTAAGCTTTAACGAGGGAAGAAGATTAGACTCTCGTTATAGGAGAAAACCAACCCCTCCCGGTGTCTTCATCCGAGCGACTAATTTGCGTTCGTCATGCTAAGCTAGACTTTCGGGGAAATTATTTGTTGGTCCACCGCGCCATTTTCTTAAATACCTTCCGACTATACCACTTAAAGTATCAACCGGGGCGAAAAAGTTTCCTCCGTCACGTCTGCATCGAACACGTAGACTAATTAATGTTTAATCATCAAATAAAAAGGTATTATTTATTTTCAAAGGGACGTCCGACTAGCTGTTTCATCCAAGTTAATTAGTCCCTTTCACGTTTCTTTTTCACGCGATCCATCCCCACTAGCAATTTGCTCGGTGTTAATATATTTATTAAGAAAAAAAACGTAATCCTTCGCTGCCAAACTAATCCGTATACTCGCGGGGGAAAAAAATCATTCGCCAAACATTCCTTCGCGATAGAATGCCGCGGATGCATGGCACGCACAAAACGAATGGTGTCAAAAACTCTCCGGGACGTGGCACAAAGGGCTTTTAGTTTTTTGAACGCGAAAAAGAGGTGCATACAGTGATGAAGCGCGTTTACACTGAGCGCGTAGTCGAGAGCGGTTTCGCAACTGAACCGTAAAAGCGATTGTATATATACATTGCCGTATCTATACGTGTATATAGCGTGGGTATTGTTTACCACATTTTTTATGTACAAGCGCGAGGACAGAGAAACGACTTGAAAAAGGCGTAACACAACCGAGACGTAGGAAATAATTCGCAAAAGTACCGGCACAGATTTTTTCAAACGATTCCACGAATTTTCCGTGTAATACATTTATGAAAACTCGCGATAACAGAGACCGTGTGGGGGTGGAGGGAGGGGGAAGGGGAATCTAATGGGAATTGTGTACGATGTAACGCGAAAACGCTGAAGGTATTTTACGAGCCGGCGGATCAGCAAATAACAATTTTCATTGGCATGGCGGCATTGTGGGGTCATATATCATCGCGAACAAGATGCCAGGAAATACGAGATCGCGACTCGCCGTAATGTAGGCGGAGCACGCGAAAAAATTTATTATGCAAAACTGGCTTAACCTACTTGTCAGAGAAAAGTATTTCCGTACGCATTCGCTATTCACGACCGTTCGCTTCTTAAAGATTGTAATTTAGTTCCGGGGTTGGGGACAACGGGGGCGGGCGAATATATTCAAACCGACGAGAGCAAATATCTTATTTCCATGGGAGAGAAAGAAAAAAAAATTCATTTCCGCGGAAATGCGACTTTTGTATTTGAAATACTTAACGAGTTCTCGGAAAGAGTGTTAAGAAAAAACACCTGCGGGGAGGGGGACACTTTTGAACGATAAATTCGAATTAACCGTTAATTAAACAGAATTAAACCGCTTATATTTTCGTCTGTTTATCAGGGTCTGCCGCGTATACTTTTAATCTCCTATATATTCATGTTTAAATTCATTATACCCCGACAGCATGAAGATTCGTTCTTCGGGCTTAATTAAATTCTTTTACATACCATTCGCGTTATGACGCCCGGCCATTATCGTCACGGAGAATTTCAATTTAACAAATTGCTTTGATCATTGTCATGCATCTCATCAGGCCGAAAAATAAAACCGTGCAAAAAACTGCTGTTCATATATTAATATGTAAATACGATGTATTTCCACGTGTCGTTGTATAATTCGGCCATCGTTCCTACGGAAACCATGGCGTACCCGGTCGACACCATAATATATCTTACTTTTTCGTATCAGTTTTCTTCGTGTCCGACCGGCCCTCGTCGCCCGGTGTTTCTCTGCATACACACGTTTCTACGTTTCTACACCGTTGCTCATTTTCTTTTCTCCCCGGCTCTCACCTGTCCCTCATCTTTTTTTTCTTACTTTCATTCTTCCCCCTCACCCGGCTTTCCGCCGTTTCTTTTTCGCTCGACTCTTTGTTTTTCCGTCTCCCTTCCGCTTCTCGCTTCAAATCGTACTTATCTGTCCGTACTTTCACCCCGTCCCACTCTTTTCTCGCGCTTTTTCCTTTCGACGCCCGCGCCGCTGCCTTCCGTGCTCGTCGAGGTTTTTTGCACCGTCGTCGAGCTTCCTCTAAGGCTCCTATCACACCATGGAAATCTAGCGGGGGATTCAGTCGAGCGACCAAGTCGCGGAAAAATTGTTCCATTGCTCGTCTATTTTTCCTTTTGATCGGTACGATTCGAGATTTCTTTTTTCTCATTCGTCGAGGTGATCGAATATATTTTCACACTGCGAATCCCTGGTTAACCAAGTGTGGAAAGTACTGTTCGTCGAGCGACGCCATTGCGTCGGTGTGAGAGAAACCTCCACCTTCGCCTCGGCGGGCCGAGCAATTTGCAGTTTTGCCCACACAGTGATTAAGATGCTTAATCTCATGGCGGCGAACTCACTCTCTGTTTCTCCGCGATAGCCCTCTATCGGTCGGACCCGCCGTTCGAAAAGTTAAAAAGCCCACGGCTTAAGCAGCTCGCACTTCCGCCGTTTGTTGCGAAACTTCCGGGAACTCGCGAAGATCCCTGGAATCGCGATGCTCTCTTATCGCTTTCGTTTATTCACGGCGATTCGATGCCGAAACTCTTCTAAAACCCTTTTTTTTCATTTTCTTACTTTTACCGCAACGTTATCGCCGTGAGTTCGCAACACTCGACGAAAAATGACGTGTCACAAGGAACGGTGTTAAGTGGAACTCGTAATTCGTAATTCGTAACACAGATTTAACTGCGATGAAGCGATATCGAAAATTCTTTCGGCAAACCGTCGAAACGTACAGATAGAAACGGAATTATTCTTGGCGCCTCGCGGAATCGATCGCGACTGCCTGCCGGCGGCCGTTCGGTGTTAAACGATCAAAGTGTTGATTTAGCGCGGTTACTTACTATCTCAAGTGCCGCCGGTAATATTCCGCGGAGTATGGAGCTGCCAGATAAATCGTAGGGGCAATTAGCGCCGGTCACGATAAAACCAACGGTATAGCGTTTCTGCGTTGTATGATTGTACGGTCGGCTAAATGATTAATAACGACAGAGGCTTTCAGCCGTAATTTTAACAGGGTGTACTTATTGTTACGAGACTCCCTTAAAATGGCTGCTTCTATCTCTACCGGGGAGTTCTACGGTGATCCCGAATGAATATTTCTTACGCTCCATTCGAACGTATTTCTTTTGAAACGTCACTGAGATATTTTTTCGGTGATTATTGGGTTTATTAATATTTATTCGCAGGGTGCATAAATCATGTTTCTGCGCATTCGATACGGAACTTTGTTTGGTATTTATTAAGATTTATAGGCGTTCGCTAGTGCTGTTTAGTAACTAAGCCGAAAAACGTGCATCTATGCGGGTAGTAAATAAAAGAAAAATGCAATGTTTCTACGTATATTTGAGAAAGAACTAAATAATGAATTCCGAGTATGCACCTTTTTCCATACATATTCGAATAATTCAAAAGAGACCCATTAGGAGCGGCGCATTTTTTACGATTTTAAAATTCATGCAGTAATATCCTCGATGAAATTATTCCAATTTTCCGGCATCCATTTCGCCATTTACTCGCATCGTTATTCTTCGTACGGAGCCTTTCTACATACTTTAATTTCCCGGAAAAGCCACGCGAAGATGCACGTACGGACCGCCTTAAAAGGGAAACTCGATGCAAAGAGCATCACTGTTTCCCCGCATTTTCCGCGGCATCTTGTGAAATTCAAAAGATACTCGTCGAACCGGCATGATTTTTCAAAACACAAACTATTATCCGGTTTTCCACGGTAAAAAAAAAACAGATAGGTATGTCGACATCGAAAGAAACAATTCCCACGAACGTGGAAAAGTTCGCGCGTCGCTATCGCGAGCGAAACCCAATTCCTTACGTTGCCATATAAATAAGCGTATCAATTGCAAACCGCGACAATGCCGTAAGTAATGAGGCGAAAATCGCGCGCGTTTCGAACGAATCCTCTGATAGATCGCGCGGCGGTAAAAGCTTCAAAGGATAAAGGATCGATTGATTAGCGAGCGAGCGCAACGAAATTCTACGGCATTGTGGGATACCGGCGATAATAATTGCCCGAGCTCTATTCCCCCGCGGATAAGGATTTCCCGCTGTCACTCGTTTGTTATCCGTCTATTGGAAGCTGAGCCCACGTCGGAAAATACGATTATTGTACTTTGCGAGAAAATATCCACGCGGAAGTTATGGGTCGTAGATAAATGCAAAAAGTTCTCTCGCTGCCTTATGCTCCCGTGGAAATCTATTTCCCGGTGATTTTTAATCGCCAGCGGGCACACGCAGACTTTTCCGACGAACAGACATCGTCGGTCGTTGCCGGGGAACGAGAAACTGGCCGCTAAACTGTCGGATCGCGAAATCCTATTATCGTCGAACCAGGGGGGGGGGGGGAGAAACATCTCGAATATCGAATTTAGTAGTAACCATAAGGTCCGTCATATTCAGGATTTTCGAAATCCCGGAGTATCTGCGTTAAACACACGGCCGACCATGAGATATATTTAGGACGGCCGGTCTAATTTTCATGGTAATATTATTACCGTATTATCAAGATTATCTCGGGCCGCGGGAGGAAAATAATATTCGTCCGGTTTCTAAATTACTTTCCACCCTGTAGCTGTTATTCACGGTTACGGTACGGAGTGTGCATTACATGCTCGGGAAATCCGATTATCGCTGCTCGAGAGAAGATATCTTGGGCATTATACCCCGTTACTCGCGCTATCAGTAGATATTGCAAACGTGAGCTATACGAGTTTGAGGTTTCCGCAAATTCTACGTGTCTACGTGTAGTCGAATTCTGCCTCGGCTACGGAGGCTTCGCACCTACGGCGTTCACCGGATTCCCCATCTGCGACTATCGCGTTACCGTGTATGTATTTATTAACACACAGAGGAATTATCGTATCACGTTAATGGTCCGATGGCAAGATACTTCTGCGATTAAGACCGGCCGGTGTAATCCGTATTGACTGTAATTTGGGAATTAATGCACGCCGTATCGCGGCGATAATGACTACGGTGTTACGTAGAAATGAAAATTTATCTGTCGCGTAACAATGGGACAGCTCTCATCGATCCTATGTACAATGCATTACACGAGGACAAGGCAGCGGTTTAGCCTTAAGGACATATTAATATTGATCGGTAGCGGAATACAATGAGGTCCCGTCCTATAGCCTGCAGAATTCCGCTCCTCCGGGGGATATGGATGTTGGACACAATCCTGTCACTCGTTTTGCTATACGCCGAGAGGAAATGGAGGTTGAGTTATACAGTTTAGGAATCCGGTTTACAGTCGTTTACGGGAGAAACTTGGACGGCGCATTTGAATATAAACGTTAATTACATACGATTTTATGCAGATCGCGGAATTCCTGATGTAACAGACGTTACGACGTCGTAAATTTCCCTCGAATAATCAGCCGCGTATTACACGAACACCGCGGGAAACTCTATCGGTGGACGTGTCTCGAAAAAGAAATCCGTGCAGAGTATAGTATCGTGTGGAAGAATGAGACGTTTAATAAATTTGATATTCCGCTTGTATTTGATTCCGATGTATTCCGGATACGAATGTACATATTTTATCTTGTATCGACACGTCGAGCCGTTACACGTGAGTAAATAAAACTCGCTGCACATACGGAAAATGTAATATGTACCTACCTACCTGCACGTCGGCACGTGAGATCCTCAGTGCCTCGGTCGTTCTGCTTTTATAGAGGGGAATACGTTTAAACGGCGCCGGATAAAAGATCGAAAAAGACATCGCGATTCTTTTGTTGTTTATACCTGGCCCGATTTAACAATACATTGGACACGGTTCGTCTGAATATTGAATACCTTCAGATTGGCTAATGCACACGGTGAATGACAGATGTAAAGTGATTGATACTTGGCTCTGATATTTTCCGAAGTGCAACATTTATTGACAGTTTCCACGAGCACGCGAGTGAAAACGTATCAATTGGATTATATTTCACGTGCAACGTTATCTATGTTGGTCCGTTTTTTTTTCTGTCACGAGGATGAAAAGGATCGATGTACCTCAGGCGTCGATCGTTAAATCCATTGCTTAAATTTGTTGCCAAATTGTCAATGAAACGATAATTCGAATATAATAGCGGAATCGAATGAATTACAAATACTTCGAAGAAAGAATTTGTGTTGAATTGCATCACGTTTCGGGGAATTTTTGGCCGGTCTACACCGGGGAAATTGAGAATCGTGAGTTTGCCTCTTGGAAACGCCGGGAATTCGCATTCACGGATGATAGCGTTCTCCGGAAATACTTTGCGCCCGCGTAACACAGGACGATAATGGCGGTTCATTTTAGACAACTCGAGCAGATTGCGAGGGCCCCCGTCGGTCGTTTCATTTTTAAGGGTGAGAATTCCCAAATACTCGACAGGGTCTAATATCTGCGTTATCCTTATCCAGCGAATACAACTTTCATCCGGCTGGTGTGTAACAATGCGCTCGTTACTTCCCAGATAATTACCACCGAATATTTCGTATCGTCTAAAATTCAAAGATATTTTACTCCGTCGAATCGTTATTAATCTTATTTTCCGTAGTGGTTTAACCATACTTGCCGACTAAATGATCGGTCTAATGGTTTTATCGTGTTTCGCGTTCTTTATCGCGTATCCAGTCAGCAGTGGGTCAGTGAGAGAGAAAAAAAAACAACACACGACAAAGGTTTAAATCAGTGAAATATCGTTCCCGAGATAGCGTGGGCTGTGCGGCGTAGTAATGATAGCAGAAACATTATCCGCTATTATGATAATGCTCGAAACGATGTATTCAGTCGGAGTATCCGGAACAGGACCACGGGGGTTTGGTGTAAAAGAAAAGTTTCTTCGGATAACGACGCGACCATTAGCAGACAGCCGAGCGTGGACCTGCAATAACAACGATCGATGGAGCTTGAAATCTCACCGTACGAAATTTCCACGCGAAACTTGAAACTCGGCGAAATACGTATTTCACTACGGTCAAATGGAAGACTTAAGGCTTACGTGCCTCTGAAAATTGCTCTATCGTTTCGCGTGTGCCGTCGAATAATAGCGCGACAAGTTTCCGCGGAATCGCGATAGTTCGACGCGATATAAAAAAACAATACTTGCGCCGTTAGTAATTTCGTTCGGGGTGCCGGTTTTAATTTCACCGGAAGATCATGACGCGCGAGCGTTCCAGTTTCCGAATAACGCTTGTTTCCCAGGGTTTTTAGGGGTAGCGACGAGCACCCGCGCTTTCGTGTGAAAAAGCACTTCACAATTAGGAACGTTTCAGAGATGCTTCACTGACGCGTATAAAGTTTCAAAGGTGGCAATAGGAAGGTCTCCGGGAAACATTTCAAAGGCTCTTAACGTCTATCCCCTGTAACATCTCAACAGAAACATTTCAAGGGAAACGTTTCGGAAAATTACCCTCTGAAATGTTTCAGGAGCGGTAAAAAGTTTTTGATATCTTAATCTAATTCCTCAACGTCTTCTCTTTCGGTCGGATAGGTAAACGAAATGACTTTACGTAAAATCTGTTTAATACCCCGTATCTTATGCTTTCTCGCGCGTTATCTCCGGGAAATAGAATTTTTCGCAAAAATTCCAGAACCTATCTAAATTTCCCTCCTTTTTATTACAGTTTCAAAAAGGGTATTAAAAACCGACCCGATAACGGCCACTCTAACTCGCGGCGAGCGTTGAGAAATTTTTACGAGACCTTACACAGAACCTAACTATGTTTCGCATTCTTTTCGCGATATTAATCACGGCACGAAGTGCCCAGTAATTTCGCGTCGATGCGTGAGTTACATTTCTACAAAGAAATCGCACGTAACCACACAGAGACGAAGAGAGAGAACGAGAGAGAAAGAGAGAACGAGGGAGAACAAACGGTGAACGTTTCCGTCACGCGAATACACGTAAGTACGTACGTACAATGCGGGCGAATATTATGCCGAATGGTGTCTCGGTGTATGAAACAAAAAAAAATGAGAACGTATCGTACGGAGAAAGCTGTAGTAATTTAATAATGCCGGAGGCAACGACGTTAGTGGCCTTAACGACGAACTTTTCCGCACATTTAACTGCGATAATAACGTGGCCTCCCTTATTCCGGCGGAATTGTAGGGCTGATAAGAAGGGCGATACGGTAACGATTCAAGCACTTTTATGAAATGATTCAGCACAACTGGCAAAAGTATACTCGACTGATTCTCGCGGTCTACAGAAATTGTAATGACACTGCGAGAAAACGGAAAAGAAGGGCTCCCGTTATTCCCGGGAACGATTTCATGGGCTTCTTACTTTCTAATAATTAATTGTTCCATCGGGGAATCGATCGATTTCGGGCGTTTCACGGGCCGATACGTCGCGTGTTTACGCGGTGTCTGTTAACAGATATTTTTTAAATCTAAAATTAATTACACGCGCCGATACTAATGTTAGCTTTTACCGACGGGAATAATTAATTTTAATATCGGATTTCTGTTTGCCCGGCACACACTTTCGCGAATAAAACGAATATACGAGTGCTGAAAACGTACATTGGTTATTAATCACATTTAATAATCAAGTCGATATTTTATTGACTGAAATTAATATCGCCGGCGTTATTTGATCCCGGCGTACAGCGAATCATTTTTACCGTCGCCCATTAAAATATACGAGTTATTAAAAATTCCATGAAATTAATACAATCGATGTATGACGTCGAACGGTATACATGTAAGTAGTGATGGTCGGCGCTAGTCAGACACGGAGAAACACATTACATTCTCCTCAATTAAAATTTATTAAACGTTCGATTCGTTCTATACTTTTCACAAATATCCCGTAAACCGTTGCTCAGACAATTTTTGATCCCTCCTCTCAAATATCCAACGATGTATACGTTTCTCAATTACACATCGAGTCGAGATCGTTAACGTTCATACCTACATACCTATACATCGTATACCGTCGCTTCTTTCTTTTTCATCTCGAACGAACCGTGCACAATTAAAAAATGCACACGCACACACACACCTACCCACGCACAAATACACACAGCCCCGGCACACTCGCAGAAGCTTAGCCATGAGTTATGGTGCGCGGCGCCGCGAGAACTCGGACGGTTGCTGGTGGTTAATTATACGGTGGGATTAGCTTGGCCGGCAACGCCGCAAACCGACCTCTATAATTTTCTCGAGGGTTCAAATTCGAGCGTAAAGCGAGCCCGACACGGGTCTACAACGCGAAAGCCACGGGATGCAAAAGGACTGCGTGCGTTGTTTCTTACTTATTACGCGTGTTGCGGGAGAAACACCGTAAGGTTTCGAGTGAGTCGTTCCAACCTTGCGAACTATTTTACATGAGAAACGACCTGCCGTGGGGTTCCGCGTTGACGTACTCCGCGCACCAGATTTTCACCTGATACATACAACCCTAACAACGTACCCATCCACGTAAAAGTAGTAATGCACTCAGTGCCGGCGTGTTTTCAATGAAATCCGTAAAGTCTCACTTGAAGCGTTTCTTTCTGCTCCGTGATTTTTGTTGCGGTATCCAGCCGCCCGTGAACGCAGCGCCGTGGTGGTACTATCGTGATGACAACGTTTGAAAAGGAGCGAGATTTGAAAGAGGAAAAACGAGTCAAGAGCATCCTCGACCGAGAAAGGGAAAATCCTGCATTCGCGATGGATACAGTCGCGATCGAACATTTCCAAATTCGGTAATGGTATCGCGATAAAAAGGATCTGATTTTCGAGTTCGTGTGCGTACAGTAGGCTGTCCAATTCATGGATTATCCGATCGATGATGCAACGCGTTGTCAGCTTCCGTAAATAGGGATCGAAAAGGGATTCAATCGGTCGCGTCGTGTCAATTACGAGTCTTCCGTTCTTCCGCCATTCTTTACCCTTTAACTTCCGACCGTTCGACTCTTACGGCCATCCGTTTTATCCGTTCGCCTTCTCCTTAGATTTATCCACGCCTCGTTTCGCGATCCTGCCTCGATTGTCTCTGTAATCGAGCGAGAATCCCGTCGACTTCGAGATAAGCGTTCCGAGGTACCGTGGCGCGGGGAAAAAAACGAGGGATAATAATACGGGCGGCGTGGAATCGATCGGAAAATTTATATCGTTCAATTTACGCGGAAACTTCCGCCACGGATTCGCGACACGCCCGTGAAATACTCGGCGATAGGTAACACTCAGCATTATCCGTCGCTCATTGTGATTTGAACGCAGTTGTCCAATTTATTTTTTGACAGTTGCAAATTCCCGGTGAATTAATACAGAACCGTGAAACACCGTCAAAGATTCCAGAACTCACCGATTTATCTCCGTAAATCTCCGTAAATTTCCGTAAGTCTCCACTTTGATTGTCGGGGCGAACGAATAATTAAAAGAAGTCCAGGACAGTCTCGAAACTTCGACAGGTTCGTCTAGAAGTTTAATCAACGAGGAGATATCCACTCTGCGAAAAATAAGTCTCTCTCTCTGTCTCTCTCTCGATTCGGAAATAATTAAAATCGGAGTTTATTTCCGTTCCGGACGATCTTCACGCGATTTCTCGCTACGCTGTCAGCCGAATGTACCGAACGGCGGGAATTCTCGCGAGCACGGCAAAACTCGAGTCTCCGATCGAAATTCCCGAATTAAAGCCCGACGTTTTCGATGCACCGGAATAACAGATATTCCGGCCAGGCTTTCGGGGGCCGACTTTGATTGCAACCTGTGCACGAACAACCCCCCGAACGAATAATCGAAGGGATCGGCCAGGTGGTTGTCAGAACATTCGGCTGTCCCTCCGACCGAAGCGACAGATATTGCTTTTCCACAGCGTCGTAAATTCACGGCGGCATGTATTAATGCTCGCCCTGTCAGGAACGCACGAAATTTCCACCCCCTCCACCCTCCCGCACGCCGTTACTCATCCCGCGGTTATTGTCCTTTTTCTTTGCCCCCTGCAGAGACTGTCTGACGTGCCGGATGCGCCATTATATGTGTTCGTAGATGTTTCCGAAATTTCGGAAAAGGGAACCCGATTTGAAACGCATGGAAATTTTCGTTGTTATTAGAGGACTACGGATAAATATAGGGGGGGATGAATACGGTTTTCTCTTTATCGGTGAATATGACATGCGTATGCAGATGTATGTATGTATGTGCTAGATAGATACTTGATGGAAAGAGAATTCGCCAGTTTTTCATGTTGATAATTAGAGTAAAAGCTCGGTGTTCCAGGAAGTTACGTTTTATAAAATTGCTACCATAACGAGCGTTTTTCATAGCGTTTTTTTTTTTTTTTTTAATTTACCGGTGGTAATCCGTCCGAAAATGGAGTAGGGAAAAAAAAATTCGTTTTCCGGGAAGTCGAAAACGTTGTTCCTTTCACGGGCTTTAATTATGTGTGTCGTGTGTGTTTATTTACTCTTTTTTTTTGTATTCGGCGTACGATAAAGCTTTCATAAAACAAATAATTTATTATTGTTCGCCCGTATGGTTATTATTTTACCATGAATTTCGACCGGCCGACAAATACGTGACATTTTCCGCCCGCAAATATGGAAAATGGTTTCCCAATGTCTAACCGCGAATGGACAAATTCCGCGAGCATGGTTATTCCGATGATGAAATGAAAGATGATCGACAGTTTCTATTAAACCGACCATAGCCCCATTAACCATGTAAAAACCCGTAAAACGCACATGGTGTTGCAACAAAATACCGTACTTACGACTTGCCTAAGCAGAAAACCTATTAGAGTCTGTTCAGCGGGTCGATCGACATCGACGTCGCCGTTCAATCTCGCGACTTGAAAGCAGTTCGAAAAATAAAAAGAAGACTCTCCAGGCGCGTCGGGACGCTCTTTTCCCATCTGAAGCCCGTCGGACGTGGAACGAGACACCGTTCCATACCTCGGAAAAATTGCACCGCGAGATTACGCGAAACGTCATCTTTCGTTTGCCATGTATCAGCCGAAAATCCCACGGGCTCGACGTCGTTGATCAGAAAATTTCGCGAATTCCTTTCAACCGTGTCAAAAACATTTCCCTACCAAATAAGGATCTCCTCCTCCGTTCGTCGTTTCGTGTCGTTTCGAGGACGGTCGATTAATTTCCCGCAAAAATTTTTCCGCTGTTCCGGACACCCTTCCCCCCCCCCCCTCCTCTCACCCTTCTTGCAATCTCTTTCCGGACGTGTAACGGGACATTTCCCGCGAAAAGTTTTCGGCTGCAGAACATCAAGCGGGTAAATGGCGCCGATGCCGGCTTGAAATACGCTGCCATGAGACAACGGCTGCTCGTATAAGTTTAATCCTACGTGCAATATAACCCACCCTCGGAGGTCCTCTTTTGTACAATTCCCTCTTCTTACCTCCGTTCTTGTCCTCTTGTCTTTCGACGTAATAAAGCGTCCCGTCTTCTCCACGGCGGTTCGTGCGCGTGGAACGTTTCTACTTTAATTCCGGCACCAGCCAGCCAGTTATTATACGGGATTTTCGGAAATTCTCGTCGCTCGGTCGGGTGCGAGGCTTTTTTGGGCAGCTGTAACTCCGGGCGCCGTGATTTCCGGGAGTTAGGGAAAAGAATTAGTCAAGGGTAAATGTTTGAACGTGTCTAGAATAACGAGGGAGATGGTGATTCTACTTTCCGGGCGAATAAAGTGTTCTTAATGGTGTCTGAGTATAGTTAACGTGGGAAAGATAAATACCGTCTGGTTTTGTTTCAACGTCCCCGGGTCTTTCCTGTATTCTTTCGAAATGATAACCAAAGATCGTTCCGTAATTCCGTCTCCATTTTACTGTTTGATCGCGTTCGCCTTAATTCCGGCTAGGTAAATTCGAACGAGCTTCGAATTCGACGGGACGAACGGAAAGGTGATGGATAATAAAAAAAAATGAGAAGTTTACAACGTTCTCGCGCGTGTGATATCGCTGGAAGCTGAGGGTTTATAATTTATCTCGTACTTATCCCTATCCCTTCTTTCCCCCTGTCTGTGAATGTATTTCAGGGGATTCGCCCCGAAATATCTTTTTTAACCTTTGTTTCATTAGCGTACCGAGACTCGATTATTATACGGGACATCGCAAATTCGATAAACGAGCTAAAAGTGAAATTCTACCCAGCGAACGCTAAAGCCAATTCCATTCCGGCTAAAAAGTCCGGACAGCCGTACATTTAAGGGTTTAATTTACATTTTCCCGTATCTCGCCCCGTGCAGTTTCTACGTGATTTAATAAAGCATTCGGTAGCACCGTTCTCCGTCGCGTCCGAGTGTTTTTACTTGAATTCTACTTCGCCGCGATGACTCGCCGAAAATTAACAAACCGTCGAAAACACGAGGGTTTTCCCCGCGAGATTTTACATTCTCTAGAAAATACACATACATATATACAATTTCTCTAAACACCGTGTAACTCGCAACGTTAAGTATATCGTGCCATCTGTCGCCGTTAGAACACCTTGATCGTATTTCAGCGACTCCACAACGAGAGTCGGCGAACCAACGTAAACCGGGGTGAAAATTATCCAACGATAAACGAGTTAAAGCGACGAGCAATATTCCGCTCAGGCACTCCAGGCAGGAGGGGAGGGGAGTGGAAGTGAGAAGCTAAAAACGAACGGTACGGGGGCGACATTCAAAGTGTTCCTCCGAGTGGAAGATCGGCGCGACCAGAACGATCCATTCGGATTCGCGACACGCGCTAAACAGATTTGGCGGCGCGGCAGACAGTTTGGATCTTCGGATACCTGTCTGCCATGAGACCGTGGGACCCCCGAAAAGATATGAGACGCGCATGACTTGGCTCGCGAGTCTATCTCGTTCCGTATTCCGGTATATACACTAGACGCTCGACTTAATCCGTTACGAAATCTAGCACCTCGCCGGAGATTCCGCATAATTTCACTTTCGGACAGAATTATCGCCGCCGACGCGAATAACTTTGCCGCTTCGCGTCGTTTTTGGGAATGTTTTCTCCCGTTTGATCGTAGATCAGCTGGGAAAGTTATTAGGAATTCTTTTTTTCTCATTTTTTTTTCTCTGTATGTGTGTGTGTGTTTTTTTGGTTGAGATATGCTAATTCCTGGGTAGGTCGTGTAATACGAGGATGATACTAACCACGATTCAGCAGGCAGCTAGGCCATTCGTTTTCCGTCGGTCGTTCGGAAAACGTGATATTGGAAAATTCAATTCGCATTCGTTCTTTTGCTTGAACAGTTGGGACTCGGATATGTCGCATTCTGTCGTGCAGTATGTGCTTTTTTTTATCGCGTTCGGAAAAAGACGCATGAAATTGGATAGTTTACAGACGGTATAGTGTTACGTGTACGAGAACCGGAAACAAAAAAAAAAAAAAAAAAAAAAAAACAAGAAACGAGAAAAAACAGGATTTCATACAAATTTATCGCGTTTCGCGTTATTTCCCTTAATGATTTTTCATTTTACTCGCCCACGAAACAAATACATCACGATTTGCGTGCCTTGTATTCCTTTTTTTCCTCTGGTTGTACAGCTTTTTTTTTCTTTTTATTTTGCCACGTGTGTGCGTGCGCGGGTGGTGTACAAAAATAAAATGTTAAATATCTCGGAATTTATTGCCGTAATTCTAGTGGTTTTAACGTGATTACATTTTTCTGGAATCTGTTATCCACTCGGAATCTGTTAGCGGAGCGGCGCGTGACCCCATGAAGTGCCGTATGATGTACTATAACGGGCTGGTGAGTTTATAGCGGCGAACACGTTAAAATATGTTACGCCCGGAATGATTTACTAAAACTGGTTAAAACGGCTAACGATATTTGCTCTGCCCACAATGATAAATATTAACGGAAGTCAGTCTCCCGAACGTCCCGCTTAAAATTGAATTAAACATCGATTCACTCTTCGAACGGATACTTCTCATGGCGTCGGAAACATTAAGAAAATTAACTTTTAACACACAGGGTATTACACGAAAGACAATTTCGTCGAGAGATTCTCAAGTAAAATTGCCCTCTCGATCCAGGAAACTTGTCCGTATTTGACCGAAGAGTCTCTTAACGTCTGCTGCAGCTTTTCTAAAGCAATAAACGATAAAAACCACATCTTCCAGCGGTGTAGCAACGTTCGTTTTTTTCATCCAGCGGGCAGCGTGGATCCAATTATAAACCGACGGGCATTCCATGGACCGTAATTTTCGCATTAGCGCCGCTCACCGACCAACGTAATTCGATGACGTACACCGGTCCGTGCGAGCACCGATCGCCAATATTTTGCGTGACCTTTCGATAAATCGGATTGCCCGCCTTGTTCCCGGCATCGAATCAAATTTCTACGCCGCGAGAAACTCGGGGAACTTATTCCCCTAAATCGACGGAAAACACTTGCTGAACGACACACCGTAAAATTGGACACATACATTTTTTTTCCCGCGCACCGTTCGAAGGAGGACTTTTCAATAACTAGCTACGCCGGTGGAAAGAAGGGAAAAAGAAGAAAAAAAAAACACTGTAATACGTTGTATCACGTGGAACAGCGTGTACCAGCGTTCCTAAATAGAAGATGAAAAATACGATGCGTACGGATGGTGTGCCATCGCAATGGGAAGAAGGGTTAGTAAAAAGACGTAATGACACGAGTGAACGGAAGCGTATAAAAATCCGCGGGTTTTGTTATTACGCGAATGCATCCCCATGGTGTGTGGGTGCACGTCGGGGGAATAAAAAAAAGAAACAGCAACAAGAACAACACGGGCACCCACACATGTCCACAAATGGAATGCAATTGGAGCGTATCGAGGGAAAAGGAGACAACATTTCGCTCGAGGTGTATTTATCCGATACGAGGAACAGACTGCGTGGGCGAGTTTATATTCAAATGCGCCACCGATGTATGTTACGCACACACACAAATATACGCACACGGAACCCAGGCATCTCTATTTTTTTTCCAACGTAAGTCAAACAGGATTGTACAACATGTTGAATCGGCATGCGCCCGGCACGCTACGGGCTATTTACTCCGTTTCTTCGTTTCGAATGAAAGTGCGGGAAGGGAAGAATGAGGACGCACAGTAATATAGCTGAAAGGTAAAACTTCCCTGGGTGAAGCAGGTGTTCTTAACACGGCTGAAAAAAACACACACACACCCCCACAGACACAGACACAAGGAAAGTTGTTCGCGAAAAGGATGATCGGGGGAACGGACGGTCTGAATTATAGGCTGTCGGATGATTTATAGTATATCCCATTGTACCACGATTTATCATAAACGTATAAATCCTGGAGAATTCATTCTCCTCGCGCAGAAGAGGGGGGAGAGGGCGGGATCTTCGGAGAAAGAAGGACCTCGTCCGATATTAAAACTTAGTCTATTAATCAAATTTTGTATAAGATGCAAATTATATCCTCCTCCAACCCCTCTCCCTCTCCCTATCGCGGCACTTTTCGCACGTAGAAAATTCTCACGCTCCATATTTTACAAATAAATAAGCTTTCCCCGGCGGTGATGGGTGAATCGCGGAAAACCCCACGCGGCTGACAATTATCGCGAGAAAAAAAGTGTGTGTAATGGCGGATACAGAACGCGCGACGCCGATCGCTGAATCAGGCTGCGGCGATGCGGGCTTTGCAAGTCAAATATGAGAAGCCGTTTCTCGTGTCTGGTTACAAAGAGGGTGGAGAGCGAGAGAGAGAGAAAGAGAGAGAGGGTGGAAGAGAGAGGGCTCGATAAATGTGATTTATCGTAATAAGGTCTTTCCGCGCCGCGGGTCTCGCAGAAGTTTGCGAAGCCGGAAATGCAGCTCGGAGTTGCGACGGGTTCGCGGAAACTTCTTTCGCCTTCGCGGACTCTGACCGTTGAAAAATGAAGGTTATCGAGTTACATCCGCGAGACGGTAATAAACTCGCCCGGGCCTGTGATGAACTATTAAACTTGGAACGACGAGATCTAATGCGTTAGTGGATCATTTGCCGAATCGTACGGACGACAGGATATTTCTCGGTTTCTCGACGACGATCGTTCGATCCGAGGAATAACCGACGGTGTTAATTAATTCGACCGAAGAACGTGGGAAAAGTGATATCCGTCCGATTGATCGTCGGATCCCTTAAAACCGGTAATTGCGATGAAACGAAGCCGCCTATCCGACGGAGTAAAAATGTCCCGGTGGCATCATCGATGTCGAACCCGGCAGACCTGTCAATTTAACGGCGGCGAACTAATAGCCTTCAAAGTTACTCCCCTTACGGTCCGATCGAATTCCAGGAGCGGCGGCGGCAGCAGGGGCCCCCCTGGACACGCTTCGATAAATCGACAAATCCGTGTGGCCGGGCCTGCCTCTGGAAGGGTGCCAATTATCGGACGAGATAACGAGGATCAGCGGCGACGAAGCGAAGCGCGGATCTAATTAGATAAACTGATCTTTGCGGATGTCCAATTCCACAAGTACACCGGCGCTCCGTACACTAACGGTCGGATCCTATAGGTAGAGTACACGGGCTTACAGGGTGTATATCGGTATAGAAAATGTATTTCGATAGACGTGCCAAGGTGCGCGCGTGTCTGTGTGTGTGTCTATGTATGCAGAAACGTAATCCGAAATACTGTACATGATTGCGACAAGCTATCCTCGTCAAGGGAAATTGGAAAACGAACGGCTTCACGGTTAACTATTGGAAAATTAATTAACCGGCTATCCGGATAGCAAATTTTGTCAAAACTTCCACCTACTCTCTCTCTCTCTCTTCCTCGTCGCGCCCGGTTAATATCCTAGTTATTGTTTTCCCTGCCAATTGACATCGATATAAATGCGATCACTTTCGCTATGCCGGGCACGTTTCGAACGTTTTTCGTAGCTCGTTAGATCCCGGAAAGTTTATTGTTTAACGAACGACGAGGATCGCGCCAGCCGTACATGGCGAATTCGCAAAACAGCTGGAAACGCCGCAAAACATTTTTTTCCACCCCGGATCGAAGCCCATCGATCGATGCCAATAGATCGTGTATTAAGTATCGATATCGTATCGTCGTCACGTCCAGCTACGTGACGATCGGATGCGGATGGGTGGCAAAAAAAAATAGGACCCGCGATTGAGTTACTTAGTTGCTCGTTAAATCCATCGGAGAAGTGTGTTCGTTCAGGCTTACACAGGGGGTTCCTTTTTAACAAACGCTATTACATTTTAACGAGCGACGGAAGAAATACCGGCTCGATGCCGCGGGAACGTCTATAGAGAGCGACAGGAACGATGATAATAGTCTTAAGGTGTTATCTTGAAAAACAATAAAGACACCACTTATCAAGCGATCCTGTAAATTTAATCGCGAGAAGACCGGGTCGATTTAACTACACGGCAAAGCGCATTTAAAGTCGCATTATTCTTCCCGTTTCACCCTATTGTTCACCCACTAAATTATAGAAGGTCTATTCTTTCGCTACTGTGCACTTTCTCTCCCTCTCCCACCCTTTTTTTGGTCATTTCGTGATATTTATGGAAGTTCTTTCATCGAAGTACAGTTCTTTTTACGGATTTAAAACGTCATTCCTCGTTGTCGTCTCTTTATCCCCCGACGAAGTGGGTCAGGTTTTTTTCAAGTTTCTTTCTTTTTTTACTCTCCTTTTCTTTCGCTGCAACTATTCGACGATTTTTAATAGCACCCGTGGCTGCTTTTCTCGGTTCAACGACACGTAGAACGGAAAGTAGTCGTTCGTTTCTTCCTCGTAACCTTCATCGTAGCTCGTGACCGCCCAAGTTTTAATTAGTTTTAATTCCGCCGCCGAGTGTATTTCTTTCCGCTGTAAGGGGAATCAGCCCTGAAGTAGCCAGCCACGACAATGCAATCGTGCGGTGGATAAACGTTGCTAATCCCTGCCAAAAAGATTTCCATAGGGCCTCCCGGTGGTTGGTTAACGAAAGCAACGTTTATACATACACACACACACACGTACACAAGGGATGAAAGGTACACACAGCAGTGTCTGTCTGGGCGGAGGTACTCGAACGAATATTATTTTATAAGTTTTTTTTTACTAGAATACCGTGCATTTACCTTTAACATTCACCTTCACGAAGCGGTAACTGAAATATACACGGTAATTCGCTTTGATGAAAGTTCTTTTGAATTTAATTAGAGGCACGTCGAAACGTGGAAGCGTGTCGAGAATTAGAAGTTACTCAATTTCGGTTCTGTGCCGAAAGTTCATCGACTCGACCCCCTCTCTCCCCCCTCTCACGTTGTAGAGTCCGGTGAATCCTGGAGGTGCGGCGGGGGAAAGAAGTTCCACAGAGAACGAATCGCAAACGTTACGCCGATTAATGCCGCGAAAGAGTTTTCCGCGTATTTTTCAAATTCGAACGTCGGATCGTATAAATCGGACGACGACGACGGTTTCGGAATTTTAAACGGATGAAAAATTGCCATCCGTAGGGGGACGTGCAGTGCATAGTAAACACCAGCCCCGGTTTTAAGGGTTAATTAGTCGACCGGCAGGGACACGTAGAATAATACAGAATAAACAATAGAAACGTGTAATTCAGTCCGGCATCGTGATTTGACGCACTCGTTTCAAGCCCGCGGTCTCGGGGCCGCGATTAAATAAATTTTTGGTAATTCAATTTAGCCCCGGTAATGGCGCGGAACGTTGCAGAATTTATTACAATAATTACGAGCGAACGTATCAATTAGCGAAAAACGACAATACGGCCGATTTTATTTCCCGCTGTTGTTTCACTCGATTAACCCCCCCCCCCCCCCCCGGCGCTGTATTAATAATTTTATAACCAACGCTTTGAGATACGTCAAGCAACAACAAAAAAATTCATTAACATAGTATGATTAAGTACGTCACTGAGAGAGAGAGAGAGAGAGAGAGGGACAGAGAATAGCGGAACGATTGAACCCACCGACGGAATGTCGAAAACACGACCAAACAAAGCCGTACACGGCAACGTGTGTATGCGTACGCGTGTGGGTGTGTGTGCGCGCGCTAAATACGGGCTGTCGGTTGGTATGTTCGGTTGTTTTTCTCGCGTGTCAATTCGAACAGGGAATACTAGCTCCGGGCATCAAAGAAACATTGGTAAACTGAATATCCGAACACCGGGTTATCTCGCCGCACTTGCCACTCGGATAACACGAAGAACCATCAAAATTGACTACCGACACACCGCACGGGCTGCTTCGTACGAGTCCTTTTCCACCACTCGATTTGAATATTCATTCTAATAAATACAAGTTAACCGAGGTGAAATTGTTTACGTCCACGGGACGTCTGGCTGTCAACAGACTCGAATTAACCGCATCCGGTGTCCGACTGAAAAGTGTCCCCGTTCTACTTCGATTCCACGTTCAATTATGTCGAGCGAATATTTTAGCGTTCCCGGGTACGTTCGTAAAATAGTCCGTGGTCCACTCGGACCAGATTGGTCGACGAAACTGGGGTGTGTTCGTGAAGACACGTGATTCGAGTCGCGGAATATTTGCCGGCAGATTTACCGGTAACACATTCGATTCGGCGTTTGGTACACTTCGGGGACGAGGCAAAGTGCGGAATCCAATAACCCTGTAAAAGTCAGAGAAACGTGGAATCACCGGCACCGTGGAACAATCGGGATTTCCGGGAATACCGAGGGGGTAGACGGAGCCCCGTAGTATTTACCACCATCCCGTAGAATCGAAGTCAATTTAATCCGGCTGCCTGACTGTCGAGTAAATTTATCCGCGATTTGTGGCGATTTTCTCTTGATTTCCACATCCGTGCCTTCCGGCGGTGTTCACTGTTCCGCCTCGACTCCTCGCTTGTCTACCTTCGCGGAAATCTATGCGATACACACCGGCAACCAGGTATATGTATGTATGTATACGTGTATCGTATACACGGATATCGTATACCTGGCCCAAGAAATTCGTTGCCGATCCGACAGTCGATAACAACGATGTTTCCGAGATCTGATTTCGATCATCGAAACCCATAGAGAGAGCTTTGAAACTGGCTCGATCGAAGCACGATACCATGAAATACGTTTGTTCCTAGTGGTACGGTGGAAGATTCGAACAGTGGTTACCCGATATCTTGTTAATCTTCCGGCGAACGGATATTTTTTTTGCGATACGAAATGGCGACTCCTGAAAAACCAGGTGGTGAAAATATTATACCCGCGTCCATGTTTCGCGGGAACACTAATGGCTGTTTCCATAAGGGCTAGACGGGAATATTGGAAGTTATTCGTGTAACGTTGGATACCATTGCTATAACGTTGGAGAAAATTTCTAGAGCGTCCTGGCCGGCCAGCCGTTTTCACGGAGAACACTCTGGGATGCATAGAATTTTTTATTAGACGGGAAACAAATTTCTATGCATCAACGAATGACAGTGCCGCGGGATGAGAGGGAAAAAAAGACACGGAAGGGACCCGCATCCGAGTGAAAATTCCGGGCTACGTTAATACCGGGTAGGGAAATGAAGTCACGGTAAATGTAACTTATGTTAAACGTGCAAATTCTTCGAAGCCAAAAATAAAAACAAAGTTCCTTTTATCTCACATACAAAGCGTTGCTATCAAAGTTTATCTTTTCCCCGAAATAAATATTTCATTCTCACGTTTACGTTATCCGAGAAACAGTACCGTCCGATTAATATCGTTCTCGTTAAAACTGACCAGCTTGCGTGGATGTTCCCTTTAACCCTTTCGCCCTATTACAAAGCATTGCCACGTGCATCCACGGCGGATTTAACAATGAACAATCAGCATCGGGGTAGGAAGCTCGTTGTCGTCGTACTTTCCCGTCTTGTTTCGTGCGACTGAGTTTGCCGCCAGGCAAGGAGAACAGGTTGGCAAGCGCGAGAAAACGAAAACCGGGAGAGTAGAGAGATAGCGAGAGTGCGAGAGAGAGGGAAAGGGAGAAGGGAATCCCGAAGGAATCCGGAACCAGTCAAACGATCCCACGTTTGCATTCGTGCATTGTCGTTCTCCTCTCTCTCTCTCCCTTTCTCTCTCTCTCTTTCTTTCTCTCTCTCTCTCCCACCGTTCGCGCTCGGGGGCCTGGAACAAAGCTCTTAACTTCCGTAATTTCAATTTCAGATTATTCGGCCCCGGCATCGCTGCGGTGGTACGGTTTCGTGTGCATTGTCAGCCGGAGAAACCTGTCACGGGACTTCGCAGCCGGCGCTGCTTCAAATTCAATTTCCACGTGGAGGCCGACAGCTTGCCAGCCAGGTACGTCGTTGAGTTACGATATCCCCGGATGTTTAAAGAATGCCCGTCTCTGGACGACGATCCACGTCCGCGCGAGCTACGATTTTAACTTTGATACTTTTACGCGTTGAATCGCAAAGTTCGAGGAGAGTCCAAGTGGAATGGAAGGGAATGTTAATAAACGCGAAGATATCGATGGAATATTAAAATCGTTAGACGCTGTTTCTCTCGTCTGTTCTTCGGTAAAACCGATAAAACGCGGCTCGATTCGAAGCGTCATTTTCCGTTCGGCTCTTTCGAACGATTAAAATGAATCGGAGCGCGATGGCATATCGCACCTGGAGCAACAGGTTCGGAACGAAAAGAGAAGGACAAAATGGAGAAGTCATTTCCCGAGTAAGTTCGAGTCTTGAAAACTTTACGAAGAGTAATTACGCCCACTTTTCTCATCGTTGATACTCAAATGAATTCCCAGCATTTATCGATAAGCCCTTAGATTATTTTAACCGAAAACTATAACAGAAATAGATATCAAACGAACCTTTTTTTTTTGTTGAATACAAATGCCGACTCGATTGTTCGGCCGCGAGAAACGAAGACTTTTCGATATCTCGAAACAATTCGCGTCACTTCCCGTCGACGTACGCCACTTGCAAGATCCACGATTCTACGGGAACAATGGCCGCGCTCTCGCCTCAAAACTTTAGACGTTTGCGAGATGATCGTCGCCCATTGTTTACGAACGACCATTCTTTTCGAGAATCCGCTCTCTGTTGCGAGCCGCGCATTTCGTAGACACTCGGGAAAACGTTCGCGTAATTATCCACCGGATAACGGGACGGATTTCTCTCGAAATTCTTCGAAGATAATTCAAGTACTCGATAAAGTCCGCGGGTAATCTCGACGCGTTAATTTTAACGAGTTTCAAAATCGTTCAATTTTACGAGAAACTTTGCTTTTCCCGTTTGGGCGATCTTTGAAATTCCTTCGACGATTCGAAAGAATCGAAGGTATACTCTCGTCGGAGAAACGAACGATCGATTTGGTACGTCGCGGGTATCCGTAGCTACTTATAAATAGGAAGTTCGTTGGGTAATTGTCGTTGGCCGACTGCACGGAAACGGGTCAATATTTACGCGAGGCTGTGTGTACCGTTCGGTACTGACTGAACCGGAGCCGCCCTGTGTTTGTGGCGGATTGACTCTCGTTAGGTGTACATTCGGCTGAAACGTACCGCGCTGCTAGCTCGGCGTCTCGTGTTTCCACGGGAAAACTGAAATACCACCGCGGGTTACTCGTGTACCGTAAAGCAGCGTACTCGCAAACGGCTAAAAGGCTGACGAACTTTGGGATCACTTTCAGCGCCGTGAATTCGAAAGCGAATTTCAACCAAAGAATTTTAACGCGTCCGCGGACACCTGAAATTTAACGGCGAAAATGGGAAATCGGTTACGTGAAAATATTTCTGGTAATTATATTAATTATGCGTGATTTTCCGAAGATTGGAATACAAAATCGTATCTGTGTATTATTGTACGTTAAAATTGATATTTATATTATCACGAGATATCAGAACATCTCGTCCTTATCTATCCGGCGATTTCGTTTCCGTTTCGATGGATCGCTCAGCAAACTCCATACGGTTTTCCGCGGTTGCGGAATTTCAAGTTTCCAGAATCGTCGACGTAAGTTTAACGAGCAAGATGGCAGACGCCTGCTCGCCGCTACACGGTCGATAAACTCAATGATGCAAGTTAGATCTTAAGTACTAAGATCCCTGTCACATAGAATTCGTAAATACTCTACGCGACGGCTCTCTGTTTAATCCACGGCTAAAAGGGAAACGCAATTTTCCTCACCGGAAAGGTGAACAGCACTTTCGGAACTCCGCCCGTGTTGATTTAGTCGAACTCTCCCTAGAACTTTACTCGACTCTTTTTTGTGTGTGTGTGTTTTTTTTGCGGGAAGATATAAATTAACCGAACTTCCCTCTCGATTCTAATTCTAAGCTACCGGATGAATTACCACGACGATTTATCTCACCCAATTATCGCGATGCTGTGAAATCGATCGCAAGGAGAAATTCGAGCGAAAATCCGTGGGTTTTTTACCGCGTTTTCGAATTGTGCTTAGACGAGAGGCGGGCAAATGATAGCGATTAGAGAGTAGTTACCGCCGCACAAGCTGCCTGGAGGAATCTCGCGTGTGTGTGTGTCTACCGGCTGCTATTGTTCGCGAAAGAGCTCATCTATGCGTGTAATTTCGCAAGTATCTAACTCTGTCTACTAGCAGTCACGGGACGAGAGAACAACCTTGTAACATTTGCGGAAAACCGCGGCAAGCCTTTCCCCCCGCCATCCTATTACATTTCTACATTTTATTCTTGCTTAAACAATTGTCCAACTTTCCGTCTCGTCGACTTTACAAACGAGTTTATTAAATTAATATACACGTTTTGCTGGTAGACTCGATCGAGATTGACCTATCGGTGGATTTTAACCGGATTAAACGTAGGTTTCAATATTGACGGAAAACGTAACGTATTTTTTTTTTTTTTTTTTTTTTTTTATTCTATGACGCCCGTCGGTGACAGGGGTGAACCGATTCCAAAACGAGAATATTCCGTCGATCATGGAGGTTTCGATTCTCGTCGACGGCTAAAAATTCCGTCCGTGTCAATGTGATTTATCGCGCGTCGTTCGCCGACTCGACGAAGATATTTGATTCTCACGGCAGATGTCTGTTAATGGGTATCGATATTTAATTGCTCGGTCGACCGGTGGTATTCTTTTCCGGGAATCTAAAATTTTTGGAAATCGTCGCCGTAAGTCAATGAACCTTCGTTCACCTCTGATTTCGAATTTTCCAATTTCATTTACCGAGAGACGGTTTCCGCTTCGATTAATTGCCGCGTGCTTCGTTGATGAATTTGTTATTTATTAATTTATGCATGACGCGGGCTAATATAGACGGTAATTTAATTTACTCTGGAAGACGAAATTGCCGCTCGACGGTGACGCTTTCGCGGGCGAGAAAATTGTCGGCGACCGTTTTCGCCTATCGATGTCATAGTTTTTCATAGTTAGCGGCTAATTATTCACGATGAATTTCAACGCGATCGTCGCGCGCGTTTCAATTACGATACCGTGTTTCAATTTGTATTAAACGCGCCCGTTGGAAATCTACGAAATAATTCAGTTACACGATCATCAGGCTTTACACGTTTTATATACGTATATTTCGCCGTTTTTGTCCGCGCAACTTTAATGACACAAAAAGACTCGTTAAAAGCATCTGTTAGTCGAAATCGATGGTTTTATTTATAATAGCGCTCGCCTACAAAGGATACATTCAGTTTACAGCTTTGACGGGGCTCGAATTCCCGCGATGAAACACAATATCGGCGAAAAATTCGTTTAGAGATATCAATTTACAGTTTTTGCATTAAAAAACAGGTGAAAATACGTTGTAACGGAATTAAAGTACCGCGACAACATCGCGGACAATGTGTACCGAGTAATTCTCTAGAAAACAGGAGTTCCCCGCGTGATACCGGATGCTTCTTCGTTCGTGCCGATTTTCAATTTTCGGCCAATCAACACGCTCGATAATACCGCCGATGAACAAGCTCCGATGCGGCTCGTTTCACGTTTATCGAATAAATTACACACCTAACGAACGCCATGAAACAACGAATTCCCGTACGAAATCCGTTCGCAACAATGAAAAATATTTTCGAACAGTCATTTTTATCGACAGGGACAATTTATCCTAATACCGTTACACGTATACGTATAGACAAAGGCCCCGGCTAGTGCAACGGGCCCCAGGGGCCTCGCGTGACAAGTGAAAGGTTCGTCTGGCGGAACAACGAGACGAAGACACGGCAAATAACGGGTCCGTTCGTATTATCTTACGGCATCCCGTTGGAATTGTTTCGATCCCAAGTGATTACAAGACCCATCACTTTTCCACCGGGTCTCGAAACCGGGGTTCGCCTGACGAATGATAAAAGGCAGAATCATTTCGACGATTCACGATCACGAGAAGTCGTGGGTCCCATAAAAGGGCGGGCTGTTCCCAGGCCCGCGATGTCCCAGGCGGTTCCACACCTATGCACGATTCGAACACTCGAATATCGTACGCTAGAGAATGGGATTCGGTCGGGAGGAACACCGTGTACTTGGCTGCACCTGACCTCAATTTTATCTCCATTTTCGTTCCCATGCTGCGACATGGTACACGGTAGACACGTTGATTTTAATGATAATTGATTGCCAACGTGACTGGGAGACAAGTATTTGTGTTTTTATTCAACACGCTGAATGCCACGCGAATTTTTTATGAATTACCTGTGACGTCACCGTAGATTCGCAACATCGGAATGCGTGTACTTTGAGTGAATAGTTTACGCATAAATAGAACTATTTTTAGATGTTTTTGTTCGCACCATTGTAGTAATGATGAATGGTATCGAAGATTGTAGAAGTATCCACATTTAGTATTATTATGATCTTTTACTAATCAGTAGAATTTGCCGTGTCGGTTACCCGTGACCTCCATGGTATTCAACGTATTAAACATTAACAAACAAGTGTTTGATTTATACGTCGTTTATCACTTCGTCATACATAGTCATATAAATACCAGAGTCCATCGACAAACAACCTTTTCTCCAGAATACATAAAAGGCCGTTATGTATCGATCAAGTGCGTTCGACGAGGCAAAGAAAGGGAAAAAAATGAAGAATCTTATTCACCGCCGCGACTTAATCTCGTTAGCGATTCACTGTACGGTGGATCGTCGGTAGAAAAGTTTCGGCGGTGGTTGCTGGCCAGACCTAGGTCCGGATTAAAATCCGAAGCTGGCCGAGGAAGCATGCCAGGGGGCTTCGCGAAGAAATCAAAGAACGAGAGTCTAATCGCAAGATTAAAGCCTCCGGAGTTGATCCCCGGATTAAGGGATAACCGGCTCCCGTTCCCCGACAACGAGAGGAATAACGAACCAAGTCCGGATCATATGAAGCGTGTGATTCCCGACGTAACTTTTAGATCCGGTAAATCCGAACCCGATGCCCTTTGACACACGCTACGAGCTTGCTTTCCCACGGTGTGCTGCGATTCGATGTATGTAGAGAAGTCGTCGGGCTTCTCGTTTTTTTTTTTCTTTTCTATTTTCGTCTAATCACCGACATGGGATCAGAAATACAGTCCGCGGATTTCGTGACTCGCGGTGTTTCCGGATGTACTCATTTTGCTGGAAATGTCGCGTACTTAACGTTGACTTACCGACCTGACGTGGGTACGATCGAGAAGTTAGCAGGAGGATCCTTACCTGGAACAGAAATTGAGAAATGATTGTCTACGGGTGATTGATAAGTCGTGAACGTCGGTAGATTTTGCGACGGGGACGTAACGGAGTAAACGACGAACGAGTTCTTTCGCAGGACAAATTTCAAAGGACTTTTATAACGTTAGGTAGTATTCCGTGACCCCGTAAACCTGAACCGTGTTCGCAGCGCTTGAAAGTAGTTTTATCGTCCTGCAAAGTCGTTTTACGGTACTACGAATTCAGCATGAATATGTTTGCTGGTTAACGTTAACGCCGGTTTATTGTGAACGTGGTTTTACATGACGCTTGTCGCCATTGTACATAGATACTCTTTTGGAACAACTTATGAATCGTTCGCAGGACAAATCGATTAACTCGATATTTTAAATTATTTCAAATTTAAGTAACAAAGCACCTGATTGATTCATCACTTTTTATATTGAAAATTAATTTCTTTAATAATTAGGTGACACATATGACACATTGTTAATGGGCTGATTTTAGTCAATGATAAATTATCAAAGTGGAGTTATCAAAAATATTCTATAAATTCCATCGATCGTAGTGATCGTTCGCCGGTCGTTTAGCAATGTGTCGGTGCATTCACGAAACGTCACACGTATTCCGACTGCCTTGTGTGCAACAGGTTCCTCCGCGGCGCCGGATCCGCAAACATCCGCGAGATTCTTTACGATACAAACGAATATCTTTGTCGGATTATCCGTGGGCTCGAAAAAGTATCGCCGGGCCCGCGACGGATCGAGCCGTATATTATTAACGCCGGAAAATGTCGGGCAAAGCGACGGGAAAAGAAATACAACCGCGAGAGGGTCCAAGAGGACGGATTAGTGTCCACCGAGAAGATAAATCGTTGCTCGGAGAAATTTCCCCGTGCTTCGTTAAAGCCGAGCTGCTCGACTGTTCGCCGAGATACACGAATACTGAGACTCCGAGAATTCGCAGTTGAAATACAAAAATCTCGCGTGTATCTCGTACTCTCGTATCTCGCGATTATCATCCCTGAATTCTTCCCGCGAACACGATTTACCGCGAAAACACAGGCGAACGAGTTTCGTCGTCGTTTCAAGTTTCATTTCCCCGGACTGAAATTACGTCAAAGGTACACAGGAGGAACGTGTGTAGGTGAATCGTCGGAAGTGGAGTTTCTTTCGCGTGGAACTCGAAAAATATTCGAAGTGTATTTTCCTCGGGTGGTTGCTCGTCATTTATTCAAAGAATATTGCGTGGCCAACAGGTGTCACTTGTTATACCTGGACAACGAAACAAATGTCAGTCGTTTTCAGGGAAAAGTGGTGTTGGAAGAGGGGAGTGCTGTGAGGTGAATGAAAATTCGTTAGTTGCAATTGCATTTCTACCGGCCCACCCGCACGCGGCGATATTTCTTCGCGTCGCAAGGGAACGTGTACGCGTGTTACACGTACATACATACATACCTGCGGGGATTAAACGTGTGCGGCCGCCTCCCGTTTGCACATAGGATACGGGCGTATGAAAAATACGAAATGATTTTTCCCGCGATTTGTACGGGGAGCGACGTTTTAATTGTTAATTCAATAGCACCCCGTCGCAACATACGCGAATACCGTGGGACTTTAAATATTTGTTTGGAAAACTTCATATTACTGAAGAAGAAAAAAGGGAAGGAAAAATGGAGTCTCATCGATTATCGAATCCCGAACGGAAATTCGGAATTTTTCAACGAGGATTACATCACACACACCGCACACACGAGCGGGCGAACTAGTCACGTGTGCAACTCGGCTCCCTCAAGGCTCTCAGCATTAAACCTCATTACGCAAATAATTTACAAGATGTGCCGGGTTATTACGTGCCGCGTAACTACGTTAGTGTTCGCATGCATTTACTCCATTCACGTGCATACATACCAGACACGTTTAACGGCGCACCGTGCTGGTTAAATGAAGAGGCCGCGAATTCGATGGGTAAATTCTTTTAATAAAAACAGATAGCATTTCGAACGACGTAGTCTACGAATTCGTGTTCGCGATTCTCCGTGGCACTCTTTTTTTCGGAATGATCGCGTGGGAGATGCGAAAGAGCGAACGTTGTTTATCGCGAAAAAAAGAGGAGAGAGATAGAGAGAGGGAGAGAGAGAGAAAAATCGAATTGCGCTCGGGCACGGATGGAAAACGAGTTAACAGAATGAACCGTCGCAGGTTAATTGATTGACGAGACGCGAACGTGCGTGTGTTTGCCAGTTCGCGCGCGAACAGCGTAACACGGAGTGGCCGAATCAATTTGTGCTGATGTATCATGGCGTCATTTGCTCGTACAATCATGCGAGTTACGGCCCCCATCGTGTATTCTCTCTTAGGCTCGATCGGTCTCGCATCGTTCATGATTGTTTTCACTCGCAGTGTCGAGAATCATTTCGTATAATTTCATTTGCTTCTTGACGTAAAAAAATACACATAATAATACTTTCACGGATTATCAATCAAGACTCTTATATAATAATTGGCGTCACTCGAGAAAGATTAATTCTCACTTTGGCAACCTCTCTAATCTTCCTTTTCTCATTTTCGTAACTCTCCTGGCGTCTGTTCAGTTTCCT
Organism: Mimumesa dahlbomi; assembly: GCA_917499265.3. Lineage (NCBI taxonomy): Eukaryota > Metazoa > Arthropoda > Insecta > Hymenoptera > Crabronidae > Mimumesa > Mimumesa dahlbomi. The sequence goes on along the minus strand of OU824113.1, from coordinate 1,054,837 downwards.
TTCGTCGTTCCAGTCTTTCGAATTTATTTTCTCCATTTCGCAATAGACGAGAAGACGAAATCTCACCGTTTGGACGATGCTCCATCCGGAATTTCCATTCTCGACGGACACTTTCGCCATAATCTCGGCGCACGGATAGCCGGGGCATTGTTTACGTTGACGCGGATGACGATAACGTTCGTCTCTCTGTGTGTACGCGCGTCAATGCCGCGCTGAAACACCGATAATGATGACGCCGTAATTCGTGGACCGATGATCGGCGCCGAACTACCGGGGAATCAACGAATCAGGTGTGTTTGGGGACAGGAAGCTGAAAACAATACCGCTCGTTCCACGGTGTACAGATGTACGTCGATTAATGGAGCGAGCCGGTAAGTGTAAAGCTACGTTAACGGACGGTTTCACGCGAGTCATCACGTTTTCGATCGACGCCGCGGATTTACCGCGTTTACCTGTAGATACATATACATAGATAGATACGTATGTATATACTATATGTACATGAAACGCGTATCAGAACATATTCGTTAATTTCTTGACGAATGCGTAGAAAATATATATAGAGGCCAGGGGAAACGTATGGGTACAATGAAGCTAACGAGGGATTCAGTTAAACGAGTGACCAGCTGATTGAACAAAGACACCGACATCATCGTTCGAGTTCCCGTTTTCTTTCTTTCCCCGTGCCGCGAAAACTTTTACGGTTTGCGCGCAATTACGCGATGATGCGGACGACAGTTGCGGCAACGCTCTCGCGAAGCGAATTAATTCGCGAGTGTAATTACCCGAAGCCCTGTTATCGCCATGAGAATACCGTTCCATGTTAAACAATGGATCTGGAAGGCCCCATTGTCCTGTCAGCCTATTGTAATGATTTCACGTCACTGCCAAAAGCTTATCATCTTCCCCCTGATCTATTTGACTGACTTCGAGTCGATATTCTAGGAAACGCGAATCGATAGCATGTTATGCATTCGCGAAACGATTGTCCGTCGCTAATGGGGAATATCGTCGTTACATACCCGGCTATTCGAGGGACCGAATCCATCACTTTCACTTTTAACCAATGCCGCCGTCGAACGTCGGGCTTTCGTTAATAATTATCGACGCGAGTTCGACGATGAATCCGCTGGATCTTGGAGGAAATTGATGGAACGTTCCGTGGGATTTGGAACACGATTTTCGAGGGGTGGATGCACCCTTAAAACTATAATCCCTCGAACGGCGTAATGGTAATTCGGATTTCCAACTGTTAATTATCATCCGGCGGATTTGAAATTTAAAGAGTCGTAATTCATCTTGAAAAAGTAATTTCGCGTGATATTAAAAGCCGTGAGCACGAGTTAAAACGGCGATATTTAACGGAGAAATGAAGCATTAAAATCACAGATATGAAAGCTCGCAGTATAAAATAATTTTTTATCGTTACCCTCCGGACGTGTGTGCGTACGCCATGTAAATAGAGAGCACGGTAAAAGTTCCTTTACCTCGATCTATCCGCGTACTGAAAATACATCGAAAAAAACTCCGCGATTTAACACTCACGTCCGATGGGATATTCCGAAAATAAAAAAAAACGCTGAAAATGCCCGTAAAAATAGTTGAAAATATTAGTTTCTTTTTTCACCTCACATTTTCGCGATTGTCGAGTCATCGACCGGAGAATTTCGTCAAACTTCCTCCGTCACACGGTTGCCAACCGTGCGAATTTCACCCGTCTGAAATTCCGCGTCCATTTTCGCACTTGCGAGTGCGTAACCTTTAGGGCAACCGGACCGCGGACCGGAAAAGCTTGATCGGAGTCATCTTGCGTGCGTTTCTAAGCCGGTCGATCGGGTTATTTTAATGACGGCATTATCCGCGCGATTAACGAGGACGTGGGCGAACCGAGGGCCCAATTAGTACGGACTACGCTATTAATAGCCGGAGCTAATGACAGGATCATGGAATAGAACGCCAGTTTCGAATTCGAATCCAGGCGGACGGCAATACCGGCCATTGAAGAAATTAAGCTTCTACGATAGATGGAGGCCGGACAAAGCGTCACAAAGCAAACGCACGGTGTTGTCTGATTTTACCCGGCTCGGTCCTCTAATTAATAGCGACAATTTGCGCGATTACCCGAATTTCCACCGCGCTGAATAAATTCGAACGTGCCAAACTATGATAAATATTACAACCGGCCCCGGTAAACGCGGGAGAAGAGAGAGAGAGGGAGAGAAAAAAAACGTATCTAACGTTCGCGTCGTTAATTAAATGAACGGTAAAAACACTTATAAACTGCTCGTTAAAAAGTTTCAGCATGTTTACCCGCCGTAAGAAAGGTAGCCCACGGCGCGACTGTGTTGAAACCATGGGGGGAAAAAAACAAGCCCGCGGTATATTTCCCATTATTACAGCGGCACCGAGTGCGAAAGGATGAGACTTCCGTATATTTCCGCGACTTTTACGAGTGTGTTCGCCCGGGTGGTGCGACGGCTGGTTTTTACTCGGCCGAGAATCGGCCCGTTGAATAACGTCCGCGGCCGATTAATGCAGTTAATTAAAGGAATAAATTGTACCGTGGTTTATCGGCGTCCGGTGGAACGGTCAAATATTAAAATGCAAATTCGGGACGGAAAAGTTGGCCCGCTGGCGGCCTAACCGGCAGATATTTTTATTGCGAAATAAATCAGGGTTATTATTGTTTTTTCTGGAAAGCTCGCGAATTCCCGCGGATACGCCACCGCCGTATTCCCTTCCGCCCTTTCTCACCCTTTTTCGCGAATCGGCCTCGCTAATGAGTTTCTGTAGCGTGTGAAAACATTCCTTTTTTTCACCGGTAATTAATTAAATTACCAACGAGACCGACGATACGCGGCCGGCACCCGCGATACTCCGGTAAAATTAATATTTATGAAAAAAAGAAATAGTTACCCGCACCTTGTTATTGTTAGAAGCTTACTTTTTTATTTTTGTACACCGAGCTACAAATTCTGGTCTCTCGCAGACCCATTCAAATTATTATTTTTCACTTTAACGCAGTGTAACGTGTCAAACGCACGCCGCCCTTCGTTGTAAGAAATTTATTCGACGAACAAAGTCTGCGTAAACAAAAAGATTTATTTTCAAGAACAGTTCTTTATTTGAGACAGTTACATGCCGTACCTTACAGTGAAACGTATAGGCGTCAGATTCCCTCGAAAATAATAAATTTATAACAAGGTAAGTTTAACACTCAGGGGCGGAGGGTCAGAGTTCACAGATCCGTTTAAGGTTGCCAAGTAGCCGACAAAGTCCTATCCCATAGTCCCGATGAAAACGTCATTAATTACTCGCGGAATCGGAACGGTCTAGTAAGTTGTATGTTCATATTCCCCGTAATTAATTAATTACACGTATACTCGTGTAATCGGCTTTATCGAGGATCCGGCGTAAAGAGATGATAATTAATAGCGATCGGAATATCAGTCCGAAAGGGCGGTCGCTAGTCATCGTGTGGGATGACATTAAGGGCTATAGGTCGTGCATTACCCTCAAACAGGGCATCCGGGTCGATACGAATGCGACGATAAGCACGAAATGTGGAACATGGGGTTTATTGTTCGTCTAAAATGCCGACAATAAAAGACCGGCTCGTAGACAGGGCCGATTTCAAGTTGCACACCTACCTTCCGCGTACCTCTTGTGTGTGTGTGTGTGAATAATACACCAATATGTATAGATATACGCGGACACCCCTTTTGTGGTACTCGATGTCATGGATTTCTTGCTCCTTTTTTTGTCTCGGAGTGTACCGCCGAATCCGGGATTAAAATCCATCGGAGCGTAGAGATTGATTTAATTAAGAATTAATTCAATTTTGGAATACCGGAGTAGGTGGCAAGTTTTTTTTAATAGACTGTCGGAGAAGGATTTTCTTCGTTTTTTTTTGTCGCGGAAACACGAGCGGGGTTTCGCGTGACAGGAAATTTATAGGGATAATAAATTATGTATGCGAAGGGAATAAAAATACCTCATATAATTAATCCCTCGCGTGGGAATTTATACTGGAGATCACACGTGCCGCGGCGAGTGGTTTATTCAAATTGAATATACACATTTCTTTGGTTCGTTATTATTAATTCCTAGTAAATTTGACGGTCAGTGTGTGTTCTATGCAGTCGCGGCGTGTTATTTTCAGCCGGAGCACCGACTTTGCTATTTCAACACGGAAGTTAAAGTATTTTACAAACATTTCCCGGCCGGCTTTTAAAAAGAGAACGTTTTACATGACCGTATAAAGAGAAATTCTTGGCAGTACAGTGGCAAACTGTTTTTAAAATGTTTTCCCGGCGCAACGGTAAATGGTATTTTCGCATGTTCAAATGGTTCCCCGAACTCCTCTACAACCGCTGTCACTTTACATTTCATGAAACATTCGATTCTCAGCAGAATACAATTTTGTCTGCTTAGAAAAATGTTGCCCTTTAGAGTCAACTTCATGGAAACCGTTCTCTATGACGGTAACGCACCCTCGACGGTGAGAAAAATTCTTTACAAACTCTCGTGAAATATTCCGAATCGCTGGCGCTTTTAATCCTTTTGATAAACCGCTCAGCCGATGTATCGGCTATCGTGAATGTTATATATAAAAAAATGATATTTTTATCCTACCGAAAATTGTAAAAAAAATACAGATATCGTTGGCATTGTTCTCGCCGAGTGTCCACGTCATTCCAGGTACTTTTGGTTCGGATATATATTACCGTGGTATTAAAAGGGTTAAGTGCGATTTCGTTCGTCGTAAGTTCTGTTCGTAAAGTCAGCTGGAAATTCTATGAGAACCGGAGTGAGACGTTTCCATTCGCAATAACATTGGATGCTGAGCTTTGTCATTTTTGACTGCGAACATTTCGACGATTTCGCACGAACACCACGTACATACTTTTTCTCCTCCGTTCGACCGCGTGAAACACGAACGGAACGAGGGGAAAAAAGGATTTTATTTCCACACTGTTCATCCTTGCCAGGATCACAAAGACACGCCCTGTCCTTTCCTGTTATTTTCCTTTCCGTCTTCGAAGCTCGCTCCGAGACGCAAAATCACGCTGTTCTATTTCACGCTATTATAAGATCACCTCCATCAAGATCCCCTCGATGTATTGGTACTTGGCACCGATTTCTTAAACGGAGTTGACACTTTCTCCATTGAATTATACACGATTGTCCTCTCAGCCCAGTGCAACGCCACGTAACTGCGAGAACAAATACACGAACTTCTGTGTGTATATGTATGTAAGGGATACTATTATTACCACATTATCTTTTAACAATGTATAACATAGAAAAATTGATACAAAATATTGATATCAATTGGAAACGTTGAAAGTATGGTGTTCTCTTTGCAAATTTTGAAAACACATTTAGATAAACAGGGTGAACGACCATCTTCACGACGATCGAATATTAAAAATCTCGAGGATATTTTTGGATATAATTACACAGATTACTTCGCGACAGTCGAATAAGAGGATGACTACATAGTTCTACAGTATCATGAAAGTGTTATCACGAGTGCAAACGATCTTCAAACAGGAATGTTTATACCGGTGTTAAAAATGTGGCTAACAGAGCTCGGCAATTAAACTCGTGTTCAGAGGGCGGGAACGTTAAAAACTAAAAAGAACTCGTGGTAAAAAAAAAAGAGGAAGGCTCTCTGAACACTCGCGTTCTGAATACGAGTCTCCGCGGTGCTCCTACGTGCTGTAATCCGAACGAGCGAGGAGAGAAGCAAGGGTAACATCCCATGGAATCTCTCTGGCAAACGATTTAGTAAAAAAAACACCGCATGTTTTTACACCCGAAATTTTGACGACCTTGGAAATTCACTTGCAACGAAATAAAGAGATTGCGACGTTAACGCCGTAACGCTTCGGTAAAGAATTTTCATGTAAAATAAATTTTTACCGGAAAAATTAAAAACGACGAACACTAATAATAATTTTCCACTGTTAGAACAATGTAATAAATATAGAAAAGATATAAATATTACTATTTTCACCCAATATACATATTAATGATCGTTAAATAGTACCCTTCTATACAATACTGTAATATAAATTAGGAAACGTGTAAGAAAAAAGTGATCCGCAAAGAAGTGACATACATACGTAAACCATTGAATCGAAGGTGCAGCGTTCGAGGTTAACATTTCTATTCCATGCAGATGCAATGTCTTCGACGGTTGCAGCTACTCGAACCAACTATACGTTACGAAACATCTCAGGGACGTAAACTTCCATTAATCTCTGCCCCGCTAACTTCCCCTATACACGTATGTATGTATGCACATATATACATAGACGGTGATATTTCACGGGATAGTTTTATTCCCATTTGATTCCGGGCCGGTTCTCGAGACGTGACCGGTTCGGCCAGGATGCAAATGATGCACTCTCCAGAATTAAAGTGTCTAGGGCTACACCTGCATCCGAATGCAGCGGTGCGGAAGGGACGCGGATGCAACTCCTTCCGTTTTCCATCCGTTAGGATCCCGTTCTCCTTTAGGGCAACGTATTCACGGACGTGAAAAAGCTGGCCAACTTCACGGCCGGTTTCACGCACAGCGAAGAGACGGCAGATTTTTTTCGACGGTGTTCGAAATTTCCGGGAAATTCGGCGGCGTGGAAGGTTGAAAGTTTTCCCCGCGATAAGTAAAAATTAAGAACGGATACTAAAAGTTGAAGAGTGATAGGGCCTTTTATAGACTGGGTCAGAAACAAGGGGGAAAGCAAGTTTCTTTTTTCCTGGGTACAAATCGTCGCGGGGAAATCATCGTTAAAAAACTTTTCACTCTTGCGCCTGAATCTGAAGTCTTTTTTCTTCTTTTTACGGCTCCGCCGATGTCTCGAGTTTCGCGTTAAACTGTATTTCCTAAAAACCCATTTCCCTGGGAACTTTCCCCTCGCAATCTTGATTTATCGGGGAAACGAAGAAGGGGAGACAAGGGAAGCGCTATACTTACTAATTTAATTTCACCATCTGCCTAGCGCTATGCCAACGGCGTCATCGTTTCACTTCAAGTATCAACCGATTCCTTTACTCGCACTGTCTCACGATATTTCGGCGAATCTTAACACATTACATAGCACTTAAATTTTCACAAAATCGCTGTGTACACTTTGTGCTACAATGTTTGAAATATTTTACAACAAATTAATTTCTTCACACCGTTATTATAATTATAATTCTCCACTTGTCTCTAGAAATTGCCACACATTACTACCACCAAATTGTCTACCGGTCACCGGTGCTCCCCGTGACATTCAACGCGTTAAATCGTAGATCTTCGATCCGCGAAAGATCAGCCCGGGTGACTCGACTAGGAAAATATATCTGTTTCTCGCGTCTAGTAGCAGCGGCAACAGTGATCGCTCCTAAACGTCTCCGGAAATCCGGTGATCGTGATAGATCTGCGTATAACGTCCATAAACCTCCAGTATAGTGCAAGGTTTACGGTCTCCCCTTAGCCCCATGGGGTTTGCGCATCGTCCCCTCCCCCCCGCCCACGCGGCCCGCGCGGCTGTAAATCACCACCGGATGCCTGATTCATTGGACATTCCCTGTATGCGGATTTTCGTTGGAATACCGTAAACCGCCCCCGCGATTCAACTCAAGTTGCACGCATCGCCGCAACGCGTATCCGCGGCTTTCCTTTTTATCCGCGAAAGTTATTGGCGGAATAACGAATGGGGGGCTGTGGATCATTCGGACGTCGAACGTGGTACATAGTATTATACGATACATTTTTTATTTTACCATTTTTCTTCTTCCTCTACCTCTTGCTTTTTATTTTTGTTTTCTTTTAAATCGCGTATCGAAACGTCAACTTTTACTTACTCGCCACCGTACGAAACCGTGTGTCGCACGTAAGAAGTTGTACACGAGGAGAGCACCAGGTTTCCACGTGAACTTGGTAACGAGACTTGAGATAGTAGTTTTTCCCGAAAAGTCGATCGCTCTCGAAAACCGCCGGATAATTCCTTCCCCGTCACTCGTTACCGCTACGTACAAGACTTCGGAATTACCGTGGAGTTCCGGCGGTTTCGGTAACTGGGGCGGAACGGTTGCCGTTCCCTGCGAATGAACACGTGAATGCAAGTTGTTGGTTACCGGCAACTACGACGATAATTCCCGGTCCGGCTCCGACACGGATAGTTCGGCCACCACCCCTATGGTCGAAAGTGATCGTCGTTTATTTTTCTTTTCACGCTTCGGGAGAATTTCTTCGAACTCGTTTCCACGCGCGGTGGCTGCGGAAAAGGGCATTTTCTTGGAAAAGATGATTGGCAATGCTGTCCGTGATTATCGCGTTATTAACGACGATCCGTTCCTCGATAATTATCATCCCTCGAGGGGAAAACGTGTCATTGTGACGATTGTATTTGGAATTTAGAGATAATAAAATAATATTGTGCAAAAATTTGATAAAAATTTTTAAACGATTTGTTTAATAGAATCATTTGTAGACTCGATGATTTCGGGTGGGACGAAATAATTAAAAATCCCGAGGATTACCCATTACGAGAACGTTTTCGCCCGCGAAGAGATAAAAACGGATTTCTATGGATCGATCATCCGGTAACGAAGATATCCTCGGCAAACCGAATCCGACAATGGGAAGCTTTTTCATCGGGTTAACCGCGGAGCCCCGGTAAATCTTTGTGGAGAGCGTTATCATTTTCCGAGGTGACGTAATCTCTTTTATTTTTCCATCTCCCCGCTTTTCCCTTGACCTCGATCGCTATTCTCTACCCGGCCAAAGCTGTTCCCGAGCGCTTTGGTACACCGTTCCGGGAGGAGATTGAAGGTCGATAATTCGGATTTATCGAAATGAAAGTGCAACGAGATGGAATCGTCGTCTTGAGAATTCTTGGATGGCTGGGCGGTGGTTGGGTGTAGAACTTCATAATGTCGCTCGTCGTTATACTTCGGCCCCGTTTTCCCGACGTATACTCGATTCCTACCACCGTCGTATTCAACTTCCAAGATTTCTGGCAATATCTTCTCTTAACTGTTATATCAATGGAAACGCCATTTCACCGAGTATTAAGTAGAGTATAATCGATGATCGTTAATTCATAATGGATGAGGATATTAGAATTCGCGGGGAAACTCTCGATTCCCCACCGCGAAAATTATCGAGAGAAAAAGAACTTATCTTTTCCACTGACTGGGCTCTCGTAATTTCTACGTTGATTAAAGAATACATTACCTATCGTGCGATACTACTTTAAATAGAAGAAAATGTCTTTTTTTCTTTCTCCGTGTTGACATCGCTTCGAATTTATCGAGAGAATCATCAATTGGATTCCCGTAGGAGGCATCGATCTTGATTCGATACATCCTCCTTTCAGCAACCGAAATCCCGGCGATGGTAGTCGATGCAAATCATCGGGTATTTCGACGTTCCGATTCCGTCTCCCGCGCTAATGAAATGCCGTTCGTTGACTTATTTAAATGTGGAACTAATTGTAAGTTCCGCGCCGGATGAATATTCAGCGGGCGCCGCGACGCCGGCGTACGCGGGCGTGTGTGTACACGCCGATGGCGATTTTCACGCAGGTGTCTGGATTCCGACTCCGATGAGCTTCGCAGGATTCGTAAATTTTTACGGTCGTATACAGGGTGGTCAGAAAAAGATGCATTTCAGCGTGCTACTTAACGCGTGACACGATCGAGCGGCGAGATCAAAGGGAGACGGTTCCATGTACATACCCTCGAAAATCTACATTCCACCACGTTTTCCAATTTGTTTTTTTTCCCCCAGATTCCATTTTCCGAACGCCGAAATCGACGTGCGAACAAACAGACAATTTTTTATATCTTTCTGCAATTTTCACGGAATTTTTTTGTTCGCGTTCCACCGTCACCCCATCGCGCCACCCTCGTCACAAACGCCCTCGCCCGCGATTCAGGTGTAAACTAATTTAAAACCGTGCAGGTGTAACTATTGTTGTAACTCGCTTCTCGAACGGTGGCCCGTATAGAAATTCTGACAAATGAACGTCCGCGCGCGCTATCGCGCGCATTAATTCCGCGAGGGGTTGCGACACATGTGCGCGCGATATTTCGGCCGTCTGCTTGTCCGAGGGTTAGCATTAAAAAGGATCGAGGGACGTTGATCGATGCTCGGCCATTATCGACGTTTACTGCACTTCCGTCGACGCCGCGGCCCCGCTGCTATCTATCCCGGACGTCAATAACGGAACAGTCGCTTGTTTTCCACGAAAAACTATATATTTCCGCGGCCCGTGTCCATTGTGCGTGCGACCATATACATATACGTACATACATATACTATAGCGTTTTACTCGCGGACACGCGGCACTGTGTATTTTCTAGCGGTAGAAAAATGTTGACCTTCCTACTCTCGACGTTCGCCGAATATTTCACCGTTGCCGGGATTATCGGGGTCCCGGGTATCGTATAATCGACGGGGGGATCGAAATCACGGGACAAATTGAATTTTCTTGTTAATTAAACGACCTGTCGATGGACCGCGTGTAAATAATTGATCGCGGGAAAAAATTAGACTGTTTAACCTGGTTTTATCCGCGAACTCGTGCGGCTGTTTGATTTAGTGAAAATATGTTTCATCGATCTGTTTGCTTTGTTTAGAGTCTCGAATCCGCGGGGTTTATTCGACGACGCGGTAAAAGTGTGTAACTTTATTTTATATCGTTTTCCTTCGTGTGCACAAATGAAAAGATATATGTACAGTATAATATAATATGTATACGTATATATATGTATATATTACTCTGTATTGATTTTTGCGGATCATCGACGGGTAAATAATCTGACTGCGATCATTCGTAAACTGGATAAAGGCTGTTAAGCTCACTGAACGAATCATTGGTGCAAGATTAACGTAAAACGGAATAGCGCTTCTGGTATAGGATATGAAATGTGAAAAGAGGCTTCTCGCAATAAAATTGTAACAGGGTTAAAAAAATATATCTATACATATACAAACCCATACATCTCTACGTATACATACAATACATACACACATCGTATCGGTATACATATTTCAAACCCTGCGGGCATTATGACGTTTCCGGATAAAGTGCTATTCACGCGTATGCGTGACAATGCGTGCGTTCCATTTTATACCGCGTCGTTTCGTACATAAATTTCAAATCGAAACCAGTGTTAAATAAATAGTATACATACATACTGGAAAAAAATGAGACCGGTAATCCGTACAAACGCGATAAGATACCACTTGACACGGCGTACAGTCGGACAGTGACGAGCGCGAAAAGTATAGGCGAGCGACAATTATATGGAAAACGTTGCGATACGCGAAAGCATGGTGATCGTCATAAATTCATGGACTGCGTTCGTGTTCGGCCGATGATGCTTCTATGGCGTTGCGTGATCATGGCTCTCGGGGTATTGCCTGGCACTGAGCCATCGCGATTCTCACGATTAAATAAACAACAGCGCGGAAGAGCACGCACCGAACGCGGAACAATGCCGTCGCGCGACGACGGCTCTATCGATTTTCTTTCGAGCTTTTTCCGCCGCGGACTTCTGCCAAAAGACGACCACCGTATGCCCGCGAAACGTGAATTTCGCCCGAGGAACGTCGCAACGACGTTACGTCACGTGCCGGAGACGTTTCGAAGACTCGCTGACGTCAGACTCACTGGATACACGAAACACATATAAGTCGTGGATGTGTAAGTAACGATATTCAGTTAAAAATCAACAATAATATTATTTACCGAGAGAATTTTAAACACTGTGTTTCTAATACTCGAAGATAGTTAAATAAAATCCATCTTGTTAGACGCATACTTACGGGAGGGGAAAAGTTACGTTAGCGTTCACGTCGGCGGAGTATATAATTCCACGGAAGTTTCGGTTATCAGGGAAGACGAAGAAATTTGTCGGAGAATACCCTGATTATGTGAATGCAGAAGTTCGTATCGGCAGCGTTACTTGCGAGTAGTTGGCGTCGAAATCTCAGCCCGAGAGTTCGATTAGACTGCTACCCTATTCCCCCCCCCCCCCTCCAGAACGGGTCTTTAATTAAGTCTATCACTATGTAAGGCAACTTTGAAATGTACCCTGGAAGAACCAGCGCGGTGAGAAGTAAATTGTACGTCGGCTCGTTAATCGCTACGACGACGGTGAATTTTACCTCGTCGGAAACTGGGTACTCCGAATTTTCCCAACTTGAAAGGTTTCTCTCAAAAACCGAAGATACGGACTCGGAACTTTCACGCTGGCTCTTTTCCGCTTTTCCATTCCGATCGTTCTATAACACGGTATGGAAAGATTCCACGCGACTCGGCGGAAAAGAGACAACGAAATGAATACAAAGTATCCGATAACAGCGATTCCGTTCCAGAATCGTTTTCACGACACGTAGTTCCTTCGTCGCGCGACAACGCGTAAGCTTCTTCGCTCTATTCGGTCGAGCAGTCCTCGTTTTTTCTTCTTATTTTTTCTTTTTTTTTTTGTTCAACGGTGCACGCCCAACGTTATACCGGGTATGCATATATTTTACAGCTCGTCGTAAAACATCGTGTCCTCCCACTGTCGGTGCCTACCGATCCACCCAGTGTTGCCGTTATCAGGATCGACGGAGGGGGGTGGTGCTGGGGGTGGTAACCACGGCCTCCAGCAGCTATAAAACGTCGAGAGATAGCACCGGGATACGAAACGCGTGGCTGCACAGTAAAACTTGCGATTCGACGACGGACTATCCGCTGCCACTGGATTTTCCAGGCTGTTCGTTTGACGAACCTTTTGTAAGGAAAATGTCCCATTGGTCAATCGGAGACCGGTTCCATTAATTTTGTGGAAATGTTATTACACTACTCGAGGATACTTGAGGATACTGGAGGACGTGATAACTTCTGCGCGATGAAATCCATGTCCGGAATCTTGAAATTCTTTTCGTTGAATATTTTGAAGATATACTCTCGGTAGCGTAGCGAAATATCGTTACGCAAAATGTGCCGCGTGTAGAAACTAGAAATCCTCGAAGCGTATCCTCGAAGCGTATTCGATAAAACATCCGATTTTGATTTGGACAGTTTCAGGGACCACTCTTATAACGTCGATTACACGGGTGATCAATAAACTGTGTACAAATGGCCGTTTGTAAATGTTTCGCGAGGAAAGTGGTCCAGCAGTGCGTGTCGCTGGAAAACTAAAAAATAATACCCATTTCGCGTTTTCGCGTTTTATATAGCGAAGTTTTTAGTATGGGTTCAAATCACGCAGAGGAGCAGTCAGTGCGCTTGTTTGTAGAACAATCGAATGCGCATGAATTTTTCTCGAATGGCCGATCGGCCACCGTTCGACAAATCGCATTGGGAATATCACTTCTTTTTTTCACTCTGTCTCTCCCTCTCTCTTTTTTCAATCTGTTTCTCTCCCTCTCTCTCTCTGTCTCTCTCTAGATTATTCTGAAATCTGGTTTGTTTGACCGGAAAGAAACCGCATCACTTGTCCCGTGTAGTTTCGATCACTTTATCCGCCATCGGTTCACGCGCGCAAACTTGTTCTCGGATAATAGATAATAGAAACGGTGCCAGATTCAATGTTTACCCGAAAACAAACGACAGTTCTATGAAATACCGAACGAAAAGACATGTTTTACGTGGAGAATTTGAAAAATGCTGCATTGTTTTTTCAGAAATGGAAGCTTGCTTTATTCTCTTGCTTGATTGAAATCGTTTGAGTGTGCTAGAAGGTTCGAATGAAAAAAGGCAGGAAAATAGAAACAGATATGCACTTCAAACACTGTATTCTCTACTCTTTCCCCCCTCCCCTTTTTTTTTAACTAAATCCTTCTCCAGTTTCCCATTGCACTCTGTAGAGACTCTATATCAAACACTTCTGAAAGGCATGAAACCTCGCCTGTCGCTCGTTGATTTCGCGTGCAACGATTCGTACGCTTTCTTTTCTCGCGGCCGCACGTTTTCATCCACAAATTTTCCAACCGTTCGTCGACCGTGTCACCTGTCATCGGAGTTACGTAATTGCCGGAAGTGTTAAGTAACCGATGGTCCATCGTATGTATTCCTCGCGGTTTATTTACAATTCCCGTAATCGCGGGGACATCGTTAATACCGTGTACGTATGTACGTACGCGATAGCGTGTAAACATCGTTCGTAATTATAAAAACACAAATAGACGTCGAATAAATATCTCGCGTGTTTATCGACGAATCAATTTAACGGCGAGGAGATTCCGCTCGTTAGCGTGGCGGCCGCAGCGCGCGGGAATTTCGTATGCGGTGTAAAACTGTAACGGCACGTCAAGATGTCCATCGTTACGGTTTTGTACGGGCTGACAGCCCTACGATTAATAATTCCATTCGATAATTTTGACAGGCCGCCCGGCCGATATATTCCTCTATTAGGCCGCGAACATCGTACCTGCGTAAATCGTCCGCGGGGCGAATGTAACGCGCCATTTATCATGCAACGTTGCGATTAACAACGCGGCAGACATGTAACGTTACTGATTCGCGGATGACGCCGACGTTCCGGGTTGTTCCGAGATGTCAAATAAAACCCGCGGTGATCCACTAATACGCAGCCTCATCGACTATTCGAACATCCGACGGAACGGGAGTAAAATTTGCTGGAACGTAGACAGCTGGCGAAACGTCCCGGGGTATTCGCAAGTATTTTTCATAATTCGACGGTTTCCGGGATTTTCATGTTAAACGACTGCGCAAAAGTTCCCCAAGGATTCTCTTGGAATATCGCGATATCAAATTCCCACGATTTTCTAGAATTTCGGGCTTCCGAAAAACGTGTCGTGTTGATGAAAATTTCCACGAGGATTTTTCGTCGTTTCAAGGAACAACCATTCCCGTCATCCATTTCCATAATTCTCTAGCTTTTTGTTCGTTCGTTTGTTCTGTATGCGTGTTTTCAAATAAAAGCGTATTCGAACGTACTCGAGCGCATAAACAAACAGCACATTTTTAATAATTAATATCATTCGAAGCGTTGCGAAAGCAACGATAAAAAATGTCATGTTAAATCGAGAGTATGTCGCTGGCTGTAATAACACTCTACATACAACGACCAAACGTTACGTAATTCGGTCGTCGGGCGAACTAAAGTGTTTAATAATAGAATAATAAATTCGTTCCCGTATCTTTTCACCGGCTCGCGTTCCGTTCGCGAGAGTTCTTCCCCGTCTCTTCTTTTGGCAGGATTTTCGTGGCCGTTTCAAGAACACAGGGAGATCGTTGCAGATTGCTTTACAACCTCGTTAAAATACCGGACCGAGTTATTACACCGGGCAAAATGGGCGAGACGCTCGTTTCAACCCTTTTGTGGCATCATCGGGCCAAATGAACCGTACGTACGTAAAAAGAGAGGAGCCCGGCGATGAACGGGATCAATGAAATGTTTGAAACAAAAGGCGAGTGCCGCACTTCTGGATACCGTGTGTCGAGCGAGTTACGTTTCCATTTTATGGCATTCATGGAAATCTGTAATGAGATCGTGCAACCGATGCTCGCTGAAAGCTCGGTTTATACGTATCTCGTTCGCCATCTCATCTTGTCGCGGTTTAAATGTATGTTATTTCGTACACAGTTGATCGTAATTGCTACCGTAACCGGTAAGAGTCATGATGGAAATTACGTAATTACTTAATTCGAACATTTTAATCGTATTCAAATTACCCGGTTCGGCTTACGCTTCTTTTTTTCTTCTTTTTTTCCAGAAAAGTTAATTATTCCCTCCAGCGTTAAATACCATTCCTCCTTTTTTTCTAACGTTTCGGAAAACATTAGCACGCAACCCATCGGACTATGTTCCCTTCGGTTTAACGACAATATACTTATGCATGAGACCCGGACCGATTAATGTAACAGATAAGATTAATTAAAAACCTAATGCGTACGATAACAAGCTACTGAAGGTACACACTTGTTCGGTTAGCATAAGGCGGTTGTTAAAAAGCTGAAAGTACCGCGGTGCTTGAAAAATTCGCCGCGCGTGCGGCAAGTGGAATTTCGAGGGAAGTACACCGCGGATTTTCTACCCCGTTATTTCCGCTTTACTTTTCGGGGTTGGTCCGTGACCTAACCGTGCGTTCGACACGCACAATTACACCGACCGTGTTTAAGTTCCCGACGAAGGTGCCCCGGAGAGGCTTTTACGCCGACGGAAGGCGAAACTTTGCGAGTGACAGGGCATAAATACCGCGATGATTAACGATCTCGGCAATCTACATCAACGAAATTTCCCAGGAGCGACGTAAACTTCGTTCAAACAAATTTTCTCCGCCTGTTGATATAGCGCACCCCCCCCCCCCCAAACCGCTTTTGTATATTCGCACGATTTCTCGTAAACGTTGCGTAAATTAAAATTCCCTCGAATCGCGTAACGTTTCAAGTTCGACGGACGGGGAAAAGTTGGATCATTCTGGATGACACTGTTTGCGAGATTTATTAAAAGAAACTGGACGAGGGAATCGATGAAACGTGTTCCGCCGTTGGGTCGTTGATTAAAGTTCGCTCCACTTTTTATCCAGCCACTTACCGCGATTTTCTACCCCCTTCCCTTCCCTCGCACACTTCAGTCAGAAATTTGTAGAGAACAATTGAAAGTTTTACGCGTCTAAACGGCGCAACTTCGCCGCGTTCCGAGGCGTGTATAATAATCGTATATTCCGCCGTAAAAAGAAAACTCGCCCCTAAGTCGTGAGCGTAGGGACGAGGGTTGTTGAAAAATGTATCGGCGTAACGCGCGGGGGTAAAAATCGCGCGAACAGAAACGGATATAAAAATAAGGCAAGAACCTTTATTCCACCACGTCCGGGTTTCCGCTTTTCAACAGGTGGCTAAAGTGGTCTAGTTTTAAAAAACATCCGGTAAACGGGAATCGCGAATAAAGCGGGAAAAAGAGTTTCATAAGTTATAAGCCAACGAGGTGAAGGAGCGCCGGCAAGTGACCATCTAGCACTCTATTACAACAAGGCGAGTTGAATGACTTCTCTTGTTACATCGTTCAGCCGGAGCTTTATAGCTGCGAGAAACGAAGGGGGATATTCCTTGGTATTCAGCGAGCGAGTGTGAAAAAAAACGTTCTTTCCTACCGTTAACCGATGGTTACGTAAAAACCTCGACACCGTTTTCTTTGTGTCGCGGCGTAAGGGCGTATCGCGCGGAAAATTGCGATATGCACTTAGCATTCGAGAACTCGCGATCCCCAAAATTACGCAACAGCATGCACACCAAACTGTATGAAATTTAGAGTGTAAAGTCAAATTTCTTACTCATTTTTTTTTGTTTTTACAAACAGCGTGAATTAATCCTTTAAACGTACACATTCGGGAAGTGAAGACACAATCGCGACGTTTCACGCTAATTCGCGAATCTTGAATTCGACGAACTGGAATTTGCATTCGCCGTAATCGCCAGCCACGAGACGCCATACGCGAAAGGTAAAAGCTGACGAGCGTGATTCGGACGCTTAAAACGCGGCACTTGACAACGTGGACGCACGTTTACACGGTCGTTAAACCCCGGACGTGTCGGGACGCCATTATCGTGACGATTAGAGTCCGGATCGTTACGGGGTGAAGTTATTGCGTAACCACGGGATGCAGTTTCCGGGGTTCGGGGTTTCGCATTATACGGCGAACGGGGGGAGGGTGCAGGGGTCGGGGGGTGCTGTATCGCGCCAAGTGCTCATCCGCAAAATTGTCGCGCCGGACACTCGACACTTTCTAAATTAGCCCGTTTCTAGAGGTTAATTGAAACTCTAACTGCCGAACTATTTGCAATTTCGAGCCGTTTCTGCGCGTGACGGTGTTTCGCGCACGGTGGACGCTTTTATCGCGGTTTCTCGACCGTTTGCTTCGGCAAACTCAAAGGCGTTCGGTGAATATTACCGTGGGATAATTATTATTATTGTCCCGGGCAGCTTCTGGTTAGGCTGAAATCGAACAGAAAATTTCCAACGGAAAATCTGTATTTATTCCCGCTGAATTCTCGGCGCACGACGCGCGATTTAAATATTAACGGTCGTTTGGAAAATTAACGCTCCGATTATTGAAATCAATCGGGACCGGTTTCCCCGATCGCTATCAAAAGAATCGATATTCTATTATGCGGCGTACGTGAGAGCTTTAAAAATTCACCCCGTTTTAACGGTTTCACGTGAACGCAACGTGTTCGATGTTCGTTCGAAACGTCGCACGGTACCCGCGATGTTCCAGCAGGCCTACGGTGTTCGCGGAAAAATGAGGAAAGTTCCGCGAGGGAGATGCGAACATCGGAAAAAGTCGGGACAATTTTCTTCGGTGGAAAGTTCAACGCTTTCCGACACGTTCCTGTTATCCCTGCGACATTATTCCGAAGAATCGCCGCGACACCTTCGGCTGGTTTCGTCCCGCGAAAGTCAGAATGTGCGCGAGCTACCGGTATAATAATTATTTAATATCAAAATTTAATGGGTTTTCGATTCTCCTCCGAAGCGAGCATCCCCCGGAATTATTAGAGCCATTTAACAAAAAAATGGACGATTTTTCACCCTGCCTCGGCCACGCTGAGAAAATAATCCATCCACGTACACGCTGCGCCCTCCGGTCACCGCCTCGTCCAGCCGGAAATCCATTTTAGCCGAGAATTTACGGTAGGTCACGTAAAAAAAAGCCGCCAGGCTTTTAATTTAATTGAACGTAATTGGGAAAAAAACTGACGTCGCGGTCGGAATTGCATTGAGCGAGTCTCTCGCTCACCCCCTCCCCTCCCCTTTTTTCCACCGCTCGATATTGAAAAGTGATTAAATACACAAAGATGACTGTTTGAACTTTGAAACACCTTTATATCACCCCCGTGTTGTTCGGATCGTACAAAATGTATAACGCACTTATATCACAGTTATGTCACGTACGAAGATAATTGATGTTTCCCTTCGACTCGTGCGCGGATTTTTCAACAGAAATTTCATTGGACTTACAGCCACACGATATTCCCGTTCGTCCGTGTTGTCGTTACCATGTCCACGTATGTACACACATACATATATACACGAGCGAATTAATCATTACCAACGAGGCGGTGAATTATTTAGAATCCCGTGAAAAAATTAGTTCTAAAAACCAACCGGCCGGTTATCGCCGCAAAGATTTATAGAACGTCCGTACGAAAGTGATAATATCACCGCGAGGGGATGGGGGAGCGGTGAATATATGAATTCGTAATAACAAATTGCGCGTACCAAAAACGTGGCAATTATTCAGCCCGAACGTGATACAGAAACGCTAGATGCAATTGCGTGCGTTTCGGAATGACGAATGCATTGTTTTGCATCCCCGTGCATGCCGTTAATGCCGTTTCTACGCTTTCGTAACGCAGTATTGTAACGTGTAACCGTGTCCCACTGCGAGTCGCCGCCTTCGTTTCGACCGCGGTGAAAGTAATCGCGCCGGCAAAAGTCAAGTTGAATGGCATGAGAATCAGGTGTACCGGTATGCGTGTCGCTATGCAATCGCGGCGCACCGTTATTGCGATCCTCGTTCGCGTTTACTTATCGCCGCGAAAACGCGAATCGCGAGTTGAAACAATGGCGCGCGGGATGCGAAAATTCTTTGCAAAATTTTTACAAGCGCGTTAAGGTGAGATCGCGGAGTTTCGACACAGATTCCCGTGGGAATCTATCGTCCGATTCGGTGTAATTTTTGCAACGGAAAGTGAGATTCTGTATGAGCGAATTAAGTAAATAAAACATGGGTGACGGGCTTTTTTTTTAGTTGCGAAGTTTCCAGACACGTTCGACCAATAACTGGGCACCGGATGGGGCGAACGACTGCGTACCGGGTGACAAATTAATCAGAAATAGTTGGAAACGAGCCGGATTAATTATTGCGATCACGATAATCAACGGGAGGTCGTTACGTGGAAGTTGGAGCGGGTATTCACGGTTCTGTAAGAAAAAAAAAATCGGGAAAAAAAATAGAGAAATTTACGGCGCACCGGGCGACGCGCTTAAAGGGGCCGGAAGACAAAAATGATTCCAAGGGGGGGCGAGAATCATTTTTGCTTTTCCCAAAGTTAACAAACTCCGACACGGAAAAAGACTTTACAAGTTCCCCGAGGCTCTAACTTATAAAGATATAACACGTCCTTTCTGATGCCGTCGCACTTTCTAACTATGAAACAAAAGTCTTTCCCCAAGTATTTTCTTATGGATTTGAAGGAAAGGTTTCTGAACCGGCGAGAGGACGTTCGTTTTTTTTTCTCTCTCGTCGTGTAACCCCTCGCGCGACACCGAACTTGGAAAGTTTTCGTATTACCGCCCCGTTACCTATACTTTGCACAAAAAAATACGACCGTTACTCGAGATAACAAGATTCCTCGCTTATCTCCTCGCGCGTTTCCCGTGAAAAATCCGGCAAACACGTGGGGGTTGAAACTACCCGTCGAATCCACAATTTTTATCACTGCACGCAACTTTTCCCCAGACGAAGTGCTCGAAGATCTCCCAAAAGGTCGCGGAATTCCCCAGATCGGATCCGCAGTCGGCGAAAATAGTTCCCTTTTATACGCGGGCCAAGAAAACGGGGTTGCCGATCCCGGGAAACTGGATCACCGGGGTAAAAGTTCATCCCCGGCACGAGCCCGGCAAAATCGAAAGGGCAATATTGACTTGTGAAATTGCTTGAGTTACACGGACGAGGAGGTCGGAAAATCTCATAGCCGTCGTAGGTTGTTCTTCGGTTCGCTGCGCGGGTCAAAAATCAGATCCAAGCGGAAAGCCGAAATTTGTCCACCTAGAGGTAACGCGAGACGAGAATCCTCGTTTCGTCGTGCACGCTAAATTACAGGGCAATTAAAAATTCTCTTTAAACGGACACCGGGTTGTATAGCGTCGATGGAAAAAATTCACCATATTAAAAGTCACCGTTGACTATAATATCGAGTCGGGTAAAAGTTTCCATTGATAAATAAATCCGTCTGTCGTAAGTGAAGAAAAAAAAGACAAAGAGACGTGAAGAAAAGATACTAAAAGAAAGGTGAAGACGGTAACTCGAACGACCCATCGACTCTCGATTATTAACGGAATGTTTAACCGTGTTGCTCGAGGAGAGCATCAAAAAACATTTTTCCCCCGACGAGTGGCGAACATTTCGCAAAGTCTCGCGGAATTCTATGGCGTTCTCGCGGCTCCTTAACCCCGACGCCCACTCAAAAGTCCCTTAATACCCCGAGCGGGATAAAGCGATCACCGAAGTTCGTTAGGAAGTTGAAGTCGGGGCCGGCCGAGTATTGTTTAAAAAAGCAATAGGAAAGTTTCGTTCATTAGCAGCGTGGAAGGCGCCGGGAGGAGAGTTACGGGCCAGTTGGGAAAGTAGCGTAATTTCCACCGATCCCGATTTCTATCTGTAACTCGAACCCGAAGGAATTTGTGTCCATTCTAGCGAAGCGACGGGAAGAACGGGATAAATGCCGCGTGAAACGTTCCGGCGAACGTAATTTTCTTCCCGCGAGTTCGCGGAGAATTTTCACCGGGAATTTCGTGATTTTTACGCATCACGGTGCAGTGGGCTCGCGATAATTTTCCGCCTCCAGGTGTGTTCAACGGGCGTGTGATTTTTTTTTCGTCGTCGTATTGAATTAAGTGGATTAATCTCATGTATAATTATGGAAAAGAACGAGGTGTATCGTTTATTCGAAGACGAAGCCGTTAAAACCTGTTAAAAGCTTATCGCGTGGGTCGTTGAAACGATCGATAATATTTTAATTAAAAACGTCCGGTATCAGGCGGACAGGTTAATAAGTCGGAGATTCTCGGAATATATCGCAATAAAATCCGACGAGGCGTATCACCGAGACATACTCCTCTAGGCGGAATTCCTGACAGCGTAGACGTTCGGATTTGAAGTATGCATGGAACTCTATATATTTTATAGGTGAACTCGGAAATGGAAACAGATAGAATAAAAGCAGACGGACGAGCGGTAGAATGAAATCTTTTTACGTAGAAACTGCATTCTACCGGAGCGAAATATGGAAAAATATTGATGCAACGGGTATTCCCCTAACCGCGGTATGCGCATTCCGATAATAATTCAGCATCCAGGTATTTTTTCGCTATTTCATATCACGGATTCATTAGAACCGGGAAACTATCCGCGCCCGACTGTTAATAAACCAACAGGAATTACGTTTCGTAACAAACTAAAAGTTTTCCCATGCGTAAATGAAACCGCTATTTAAAATGTAAATTTTCAAGCTGCGTATAACAACGCCACGCTCCGGTCAACAACCGGGTCCGACGATACATACGAACCCGAGTATTTCAGATTCTAATACGCGCATTGTTAGCGAACACGGAAAACCGTTTCATTCAACAGCTTATCATCGCCACGTGATCACCGCCACCGCTCCACGTGTTAAATCATTCCCGCAAATCCTGCCGCCGAACGTCGTCTATCTAAATCCCCCCAAAAAACTCGTCTAAATATCGAATACCATTACGAATCTATGTATACGTATATATGTATATCTATCCAGCGGGGAACAGATGCGATGTAATTAACAGTACCGATAAGCTTGTACGAATATTACGGTTGATTTACGATCCCGACCGTGGTCCAGTGAATTTACGCGGACACCCGGAGGCATTTAGGCTTGCAGCGATGCAAACACTGACCAAAAGGAACGCCGGGGGGTACGAGACCGAGAACCAGAGAGACAGAGAGAGAGAGATATTGAGAATAAGAGAGAGAGGGTGAGAGAGGATGACGAAGGGAGGGAGGAATGTACAATTTACGCGCGCGAATGTAAACGGCCAATTAGGGCCGGTCCTTTGATGCCCGCATCGCGGAGGCCTACGCCTTTGAAAAACGCCACCGAGAATATTTTATAAACGGCGTCGCGACGTCTCGTTTCTGCTGTTTGGCCGTCGGGACCACGCGGAAACTCGACGCATGCAGGACGACGTAATTGGCTCGGTCCCTCGCACTCTCTCCCTTTCTCTCTTGTCTTTCTTTTTTCTTTACCTTGTTTTGTCACGCGCCCGATCGTTTCGACCCCGCTAATTGGACATTTATTTCTTTCGCACTTAATAATCTATTCAAACAAGTGGGGGGCGGGGGGGACGATAATAACGAAAAGTCGAATGGTAATTTAGCAGGCTTCGGACTAAATTCTGTTTTTTTCTTTTTTCATTCGGACAACTCTCGTGTTTCCCGATGAAAGATAAACGATCGTCCAGTTTCGATTACAAAAGCGCGAAACTTCCCAGAGAAATTTGTTCGCTCGTCAAACGGTCGGACTCGAGTTTCATTCGATTTTCTATCGAATCGTGTCGATATCTCGAGCAGTTTCGACGAAACAGGTCAAACGTTACGCGTGTCTTTTAAACGTGGTGACAACATTAAAATGGATCGTATTCATCGTGAACGTCGCCGTTGGACCGCTTGCGGTATTTCGAGAGTTAAATCATTCGAATAGCGAACTCGCGAAACCCGACGTCTCTGTGTTTCAGCCGCAGGTTTCGTTTCCGGGTCGACTTCAGCCGCGATATTAACCCTGATATTAATCCCAGTCTACTCGGAGGCTTCGGAAATGAAACTGTTCGCCGGATCCGGAACGAAACCGAATTTTCTCCCAGTTCGATTTCACCCTGTCACTCGAAACTCCTATAAAGCGTCCTCTATAAAACAATTTTCCGTCTCGCTAGGCTATTTTAATGGCGGAAAAGTTAGTCGCAAGGTGGTGGTACGCCAATGGGAAACGTTCTCCCTAAGTGCTATAAGCTCCGAGGTTTTCTTTGCGATAGGAAACGACGTACTCAATGGACTTGTATATCATTTTCTGTCTGTGATAGACGCGATAATACGGCAAAGTACTGCTATAAAATCTCTGTTCCCCGCGACGGTACTCTATTTCTTTTCTCTCCCTGCTGATATAACGCTGCTAACTTTGCACCCGCACGAAGAATAATCCGGGTAATTTCTATAAATTTCTACCACGCGGCAGAAAGAGGGAAAAAAAAGAGTTGGAAATCCGGGGAGGGAAAAAAGACGATCGACTAACAACCGTTTTCACCGACGTCGTGGATCATTACCGTGGAATAATCGCGGAAAATTGAACGTTGTCCCGTAAGTATCGACGCTATTGATAGACTCGGCGAGTATAAAGACAGGAAGTCTTTTAAGCGCATTATGGCTAGCTTATTGGAGTAAATGTAACGTAATATCGCCGGGTCGGTACGTTGTCGGAATGAAACGACTCGGTCTCCAGGTGTCCCTAACTGCGGATCGATCGCGTAGCATTCTAACGGCGATCGCGTTCGTGTCGGAAACGAAATTTTTTTCCGCTTTAGTTACACGAGAGATGCGTGAAATCGACGCGGAAAATTCTGGCCACGAATACGGAATATAAAAATAAATGTCTGACTACGCGAAAGTTTTCTTTTTGCACAAACGAATGAATATTATGGCAAACCTTGTCCCGCGATGTGGACACGGTGGTTAATTGAGGGAAATTTAATTAGATGTGCCGTGTATCTTCTGCGTTATTAGTCGGTCGACCAAGAAGAATTAATAAAACAATTGACGTGACGTTAATTAATTTTGTTGGAACACGGGAGGCAGCAGGTCGAGGGTCCAGCGAAAAGGTTTTTAATGGATACATTCAAGGGACAGTTTGGTACTGTATTACATTCAACGTTTGAGTTACGCGATTTTTGTAAACTCATATTCTTCGTGCAATTACTTACTTTGACCAACGATCGCAAGGGAAACCGTTTCTATAGGGTTTTTGTGCATTTAGGGAAACGCTAAGACGCTTGATTCATTTCACGGTCTTGAAGAATGTAAGATTTACAACAAAGGGGACGGTTGAGAATGAGATCTTGAAAATCTGGCTATTGTAAACAGAATTTTTATGGAACAATGTGTCCCAGCGACGGCGGTGCTTCAGTAAATTGGACCGTGGAATGTTTTCAAACGAAGAATATGTTTAAACGGATTTTAAGCGGCCAAATATTCCCGTACAAAAATGTTCCTTTATATCCTTTAACCGCCATTTATTTCCGGTAACTTTCAACATCTTATTTAGCAAAACTTTATTCGTTATACTCACCCCGGAACTTTTTTATTCCGTAATTAATAATTACAGGGCTCCCCTAACCGAACTCTGGACAAAACTCTTAACAAAAAAAACGAATACCCAACTAATTTCTTTCGACTCATTATTTTCAATATCGAAATACCGATGGGAAAATGTATACCAGCGGGCGCGTAAATCGTCGGGGAATAAAACCTTTTTAAAAAATGCTTCCGATCATTATGAAACTTTAATACAATGCTATGGAAAAAATAAGTTTGACTCACTCGGCAGCAAATCTCTTCGGTTCCATTACGCGCAATTTACGCGTGCATCGTTCACGGCCCCGATATTAATACAAAAGTTGGCGAACGGGGGGGTTGAACACCCCCTCCTTGAGTTAAGCGCTACTCCCGCGGCAGGCATTACTTCCAAAGTGGAAAATAATAAATTGGTAGACCGCTCTTAGAGCTCTCCAACTGCATACAACTCGCAGGTATTAACGTACGGCCGGATAATGAAGAAAAATAATACAGCGAGGGGGAGAGAACGGGGGGGGGTGGGGTGTCGAATGTTTTCTTTAATAGCCTGCGTTTCGGAGCACATGGAGAAACCATTATTTGATAATTTGCGGCTGGTTCGCTCGACGCGATTATTGTTCTTTCGGGTGGTGAAACGTGAAATGAAATCCTGGCGGAATTTTCGCGTCGAAAGGATTTAATTCGGGCGCAGCGGGATTTACTTCGAGCTCGGGAAGGACGTTATTATCGGGCTGGATTTTTATAGAGTTATCAAATTACGAGAGCGCCGAATGAACAAAACTGTTGGCATAACATTTTAGCAAAATTACTTATGAAGATGAGCTTCTTCGGGACCGGCGGATGCGACGCGGCCGGATTGATATCTCCTGCGCATCCCCATTAGGCGTAATTAAAAAATGAAGATCTTCAGAAAAGATTACTCTTGAAATCTCGTATTTCTTGAACGTTACAGCTTTTAATGGATAGCTTTTACAGAAACGCAACGGGGATTCTTATTTCCTGCCGACACAAATTTCATATTTTCGAAACGAACGTTACGTCGCAACCGTACCATTACTTTAATCACCCGTAATTAATGGCTGTTACTCGAGAAAGACTCTATCTAAATCCTCGAAAAAGTATTTTCCACCCCTTCGATTTTATTTCCATTTTCAATGGATTCGTGGACCAAGATAAAATTCCGGAAACATTGTAATTTTATTACACGCGAGTACACACTTTTTCCAGCTATCGATATCAATTCCCAGGGTGGCTAAGTAGATTTATAAGTATTATATATACGTGTACAGCCGCGTGCTTATCGAATATTCGAATCCATTCCGGGCGGATACAAACATTTGGCATGGATCCATCCGAACGAAGTGGACCTGTTTGAAATATCGGGACGAGCGGATCCCAAATTGAATAAGGCCACGTCACTCGTGACCGGAGCCTCCACACACACACACACACACACGCGCGCACACATACCGACGCAGACAGAGTGTGGTTCGTCTGGCGCGTGCCCAAGTTTTTGGGAAGCTGCGCGACGGAAATTTTCAACGCTTTCTGGATTGGATTCGACCGTGCCAGCAACGATCTCCCGTGGGAGATCATCGAACGGTCAAACGACGAACAGGTACATACGGATCCATGGATGCTTAAAAAAACTGGCCAACTTTACGGTCGGTTACACGCGGTATTAGATTCTCGCGGAAATTTAAAACGGTCTTCTCGCACGGAAAATTCTCGTAAGAATTTTGGGAAGTTTCCGAGGATGGAAATTTCGAAGCGGTAAAATTTCGACGTGCGGAAATTACGCGACTCAAAATTTGTAGTGTGTAGAGATTATTAGGAGATTAAAAATGGTGCGCAGAAATTTCAAAATGGTGGATTTCTGGAGTATCGATGTTTTCAATTTTACAAATTTCCATTCATAGAAATTTCTTCAGAGTCTTCAGAACTCAATTGGGATTCCGATGACGAAGTTGGCCAGTGTGTCAGAATCATCCGCGACTGGGTATCTAAACCGATGGTATCGATGGCCACGGTTTTCGAACGGACCGGTTAATTTCATCCGTTTTTTCCCCCCATTCGCCGCGTACGACCGACATGGGATTAATTATCGGTAACGAGAAAACATGATTAATTACCGGCGACAGTTTCTGGGGCTGGGACGAAAATTCGGCCGCGTCGTTATTCACGGAAAATTGGCTGCGTTTCGCGAATTAACTTCAAACGTACACCGATATAGAAATCGAGCCAAGTTTCACCCGATACTCCGATACAGAGAAGATCGAAACGTGTTAAACACTTCGTTTCACGTGGTCGCCCATAGAAATCGAAAAAAAAAGGTCATTCTATCTCGGAAATATGTTCGTTAAAAAAAAGCTACAGATATACATGTATAGTACGCTAGTCGATAACAAAGGAAAGGTAGGGAACGTTGGAAATTTACAGCTAGGCCACCGTGGTGTAATAACGATAGGATAATATGCTCTTAACAGAAGTAAACCGAATTGACGAACGGGAAATAATCGAACGTTCGAAATTAGTAAATGACGTAGCGCATTGCAGCAGCACTGCTCGTTATTACATGTATAGTAATGTAATTTCATGTAAAATAATGTGCACGAAACGTGTATCAAGTTACCAAACTATACGACACGAAGGGTTCAATTATCCATCGATACCCCATCTCGTTTCACGTTAATGATTGTGGGTATTAACTACATTTATTACATGTATTAACTGACTTTATTTACAATTGAATTACTCCCGAATTAAATTACAAATTCACGATGAACTTTATGACGAAACGCACCTGGATATTTCGGTATCGTTGCCTCATCTGCAATTACCGCGTGTACGCGACCCAATTGCGATCCCTACGTGTACAACGGATACTCCGTTTTTTTTTCTTTTTTTGTTCTGTTTTTTTTAAATTTCTTCAGTCGTCGCACCGTTATCCTCCCACCGTTGCCCTCTTCAATATTGATTACCAACGCCCGGCACTCGCAAACGCGCTTTGATGTAGTTTAGAGTGCGCACTTCGGTTCTAATTTCGCCTACTGTCCAATTATTCTGTCGGTAATGAAGCATCTATTTTGGTTTTTCATTCCGTCGCGTTGCAGCGACCCGCTTCCGGGAAAACAAGCGCCACAAATTTCATTATCGCCGCATTCGAGATTCGTACCGGGCTTAGTGTACTGTAACAAGACGGCTGGATGTGCTTCTTTTAAACAAAATTTCATAACACTCACCTTTCCCCCCCACCAACGTAAACTTAACGATCGTAGAGTATCGAACAAAAATCCTGGCCGTCTCGATTAGAAATCCTAACGATTCTCCGGCAACAATAATAATAATAATAATAATAATCAGACAAAAATCCGCTAGAATTTCCGAAATACACCGTGGTACACAGGATACCGAGTTAATTACCCAGGCTTATCGGGGAGGTTGGTGAAAAAAAATAAAAAGTATCGTGGACCGTGTGCAGCCGGTCGATAAAATGATGAATCGTTTCGCGCGGCGAGAGAAACATATCCGGTCGTACGATACGATTCACCGGCGTCGTTGAGATGGGTAAAATGTTTTCACGTTCGCGCGAATGGATATTTCTATTACCGGGCCAAATACACCGGTTATTACTTCCTATCTCGTTGCCGCACCACCCGCGTCCTCTTGCGAATGCAAAGCTATGAGTTTTATTTTTTTCTTCTTTTTTTCGTTGGCTTTTATTTTTTGTTTGTTTCTTTCTTTTTTTGATACGCTCTTTCGTCGTATTCGTTCTCCTCTCCCGCGGCGATCCGTCGATCGCAACGAGACTTTCATTGGCTTGCCGCGACTTCCGCTAATTACAGCGTTATTTGTATCGGTTCGGGGTGATTACATATTTTTTCCTGGTTCACCGGCGAGATATATCTTCTTCTCGCGTGAACCGATGAATTATGACGGACGAAACGTCCGGTCTGTTTTCGATAGACACAGTGATAATCGTAATGTCCGAAGGGAACGCAATGAGCATAATTAAGTGGGCGGATTGAGATTAATTGTACCACTGTGTACTTCCTTCTTGTCTTTTGTGTACATTAAATGAAATATATTCTTGATTATACTCGCCGATCGTATCGGTTTTATAATTGAACGACATACTCCCCGTGGTTTCTTTGCGCCGTTAACATTCCGCGTTAAGGTAACCGTTGTGCAAGGAAACTTATTAGTTGTTCGATTTAAACGGCGGAGATAAAAATTCGTGAAACTCTCTCTCTCTTTCTCTCTCTCTCGCTCGCTCGCTCCCTCCTGCGGTATTATTCGTATTTTATCGCGTCACCGAGCGTTTCCATCGAACGCACGGCGAGCACAGTGGAAACACGGTGAACACGATCATTACTGGCGACGATAAAACGTCAGTTTTATTGTCTTCCGATGCGATTAATCGAGCCGATCGCAGTAATTCGTGATAACCAGGTAGATGTCGTCGTCCATACGCGGAAAGTGAAATCAACGGGGTTCGCCATTAAGGGTCGTCGCTCCTCGATGGGACGATTCATCGTGTTCGCGGCGATGCATTATCCTTGGCGACGGGGAAACCCACGTGTAACGTCGGCGTGTCGCGGGCTACGATTCGTTACGAGCACGATTTTATCGCTCGAGTAGAAAATTACGGCCTCACGTGTATTTACATCCAAGGATATCCTATTATCATACCGCCGGTGCGGTAAACCGTTTCGACGTCCCGGCGATTTCTATTACTAATGAAATATTTAAACGTTTCCCGCGGCCGTCGAATCTTCTCGCCGAATCGACAACGACGATCTCGCGGATAGAGAAATTCACGGGCACGAACGGGAGCGCGGTGTGTTCGTCGCGACGTTATAAACCGGTCGTTTACGTGCTTGTTTACAGGTCGATACACGTGCCGCGGAACAAAGGGAGCCGCCACCCCCGCGTATGTCGCACGGAAACTTGCCGCGCCGCTCGGAAAGTTTCGCCTCCGAGCGAGCAGGCATTTAACAACTGCTGAACTTCCCCGGGACGGAAGTTAAAAGTTGTCCCCCGTCGCGACGCCGACGTCGCCGGTCGCCTTGACGCGAGTCTTGCGCGGCGGAACGTTTCTGTCCGCGACACAACCGCAACTTCGCCGTCGGAATTTCCGTCGACGGACTCCTGGTTGATCCTTTCCCATCTTTACCCGGTTCGTCGCGATGAATTCCGTCAGCAATGGAAAATTCGACGTAACGCGCGTTGCGGAAATGTATCGATGGCTGTGTACGGAATGTTACGTAATCGCGGGAGAAAATCGCTCGCGGAAGTGTGCAGCCTTTACGGGAGAAAAAGCTGGATACCGGATTCACGTAATAACAGGTAACTCACGACCTAATGTGGGTTCACCATATTACGCACAGTGGTATCCGCAAAGTGTGCTAAAAAATCTATTTAATTTACCGATGGTCATTAATATCACATAGAGAACATAGTACCTTATAAATAATCGTTCAAATATGTTTTATATCATCGGACGATTATCGTCCGGTTCGCTTGTCTCGAAAATTCATTTAATTACAATTATTAAGTGGTGCGGAATACGTGTACAACAAACGTGTCTGTGTGCGGAAGGTTTCTAACATCCACGAGGTGGCCCGTAATAATAGTCGCAATCTAGTTTTGCGAGGACGATCGCAAAAAAGATCGGGGGAAGAACTCTTGGCAGTAATAGCGGACCGGCGAATTTCTCGATTGCAAGTAGCGATACTGTAACTGGGAGGAAATTCGAGCCAAGTTGCGGAATATTGCTGTCCCTAATGTATGCGTCGTTCTTACGACATAATTGTAAGTCGTGCGCGGTGGCAAAGCAGAAAACGTTTATACACGTTGTATCAAACACGGGGATCAGCTCAATGGTCCGTAAATCGCCCGGGAAAAGCGGCCCAGCGAAATTATCCTTGCGCAACGATCACATTACAAGCCGGTGTAACGTACTGCCGCCAGATTGCGAGTCTTTACAGTGTGCACAAAACAACACCCTTCTCTCCCCCCTACCATTCTACTTTTTTTTTGTTCGGATCGAAACAACACGAACGTCCGGAAAACTGCGGTCGTTCGAAAATACCGTAGAAGATTTTCTACCGTGTTTTAAGATAAACGGGCGATAACTATATTTTTCTTTCGCTGCTTTTGTTTTGTTGTACCGTTCATGAAGTAACATATATCTGTCGAGATCCTACGGTCCGCTGTTTGATCAAGCGGATTACCAAAGGACAACAAGAGTTCGAAATTTATCGTTCCGCGTTTGCATTATCTTCGACGCGGATTTGGTTCGGTATTTTCTTTCGATTTATCGAAGGTACTTTTTGAGAGAGAAAGAGAGAAATAAAAAGGAATGTGAAACGTAGAAATAAATTCACAAGCGGATAATGGTCAGCCGGACTTGGTATTTACAGAGACAGGATTGCTGTTATAATTATGATTATTATTATTATCATTCACTTTCGGGGTGGAAAATCGATTCGACCGGATATCCCGACTTGATTCTCGCCACGTGAACTCGTCCTTATCCGGAGTATCCGGTACAAAATGAGAACGCAAGCTTCGTAATTGTACTCGCATTCGGTGTTCTTAAATTCCTTGCCGTTTTTCCGCCGGGGAATGGCGAAGACGCGGAAGTTTCACGGAAATGTTCGAGATAATATTGCCCGTACGAAATTCGCTGGCGGGGCGGCCGGTCTCTCCACTGTATTACTGTCCCTCTTCGAAGCATTACAAGGCTGTGCGAGAGGATTCTTGTAACGAGAGACCGAATCGTGTGCGGAATACACACGATGCCGCTCGTAACGCGGAGTTTGCAGCTAAAAAGGAGTGTACGTAATTCTTTTTCTATTGCGGCGTTGCTCTTCTCTCGAGTATTTGCCCTTGTTGGATATTAAAGTTCTTCCAGGGTACCAGCTTCTTTTCTTTCCCTTTTCTTTTCCTTTTTTTTCTTCTTCTTTTTTTTGTTCAAGTCTTGGCATTATTACTTCTACTAAGACGCGGGGAGAACGTGAAACGAAATAAAGATCGCTGCAGAAATACGCGGGAATCTTTGCCAATAGTATTACAGAAGTCGATACAGAGATTCTTCCGACGTTTTGTTTGTCACGACGACGACGACGACGACGACGACGAATGACAATGGATTTCGTGGAGAAAAATTTTTGACCGACGTGTCGTCCGGGTGATATTTACCTGTAGACGCTTTCATCGTAGGAGAGCAGAATTCGAACCGGCTGACTGATGCTACGTTTTTTCACCTCGTGCGCTGGTTCTATGTGGACTCCGTGAATAACCTGGAAAATAATGGGGAAGCTTTAATTAGAAACTTTTATTCCACGTCCGGCTGATTCGTGACGTTTTAATTTTTAAATTCGTCACCCTGAAGTTTCGGAACGATAATAATTGTCCAAATGACCGAGGGACGATTAGATGAAAGAATCCTTAAAATTTTAGAGAAAATTTCTATTATTACGACAGACTCCTTGCAAATTTCCAACAAAATAGTTTATACTTTTTAAATTTGCGTGCGAAGCATTCAAGGATGCAGCTCGTTCGCGAAAAATATTTGACGTCTCGCCGTTGATCATTATTGAAATTAAACCGCGTCCGACTAATACGGTGACGCGTTTCGTACGTTCCTTTTCCGCATTTTCCAAAGCATAAACCTCTTTGTCTGCGGCGTTTGCGCGGACGAAAGCACTTTTAATAGCCTCCACTCGTTACCGAAAGTATAAACACCGGGGCGATTTAATTCTTCCCCACCACGGAGAACGGGGGATATCTTCTTTACAGACACACGGAAATCTGTATAATGTCATGAACCATGCGGAAAAATTTAATTAATTACTTTAGACATCAGAGATATACCCGCGTATTTCATACGTATATAAAGGAACGCGAAGCATTAATTGAGATAAGCTTGGAAATACATTTCGCTTTTTCTGTTTATATAAACATTCGTTCGTTAAATTACATTGAACGAGAACCGTCCCCCTCTCATTGGTAATACGTTCATTTCCACCGATGATGGTCCGCAGCGAATTTTAAACTAGATTTCCGACTCCGCTCGAAAATTCAAGAGTCTTTTCAAAACTACTCGACCCGCCCAGATAAAATTCGTTTAATCCCCTTCCTCAACAGTGTCCACGCCAGTTAGGATAATAATCTCCACCGCTAATTGCCTCGTGAATTAGTTCATCTATTTTACAGTAATTTAGATTTTTAAACCGAAATCATATGTGCTTAAAGTCAGAATTTGCCGCGGTTCGCCGGTTTCGCGAGTAGATTTTTCCGCCTTACGGTATCCATGGGATCAGCGTTTAAAAATACATGCTTTTTTTACCCGAGGCGAAGTGACTCGCACGCATTATCACGCGTATTACGAAGATCGTCTGACAATGCGCGCGGCTTTATTAAAGGAGGCCGACGATTCACGCGATTTACGTAATGCTCCGACGATCTCCTCGTCGAGCTTTATTAAGAGCAACGCGCATCGAAGTGTATCGTGCGTAATAATTGCTTGTCGTTAATCGACGCCGCGATCTCGCCGTTAAATCACAACTAGCGTGTTCCAAGTGCGGCGGGAAATTATGGCGGGTAATGGATTCAAACCTTTTGGCGGGAATTTCCGTAGCTAGACATTTTTTGGGCGCCGAAATATTCACGCGAGGAAAATACGCGGCGCGGAAATTATCGCGTATTGAAATTTCCACTCCCCGAAATTTACCGGGTGACCTCGAAACCCCATTTTTGCCGACGGACGCGTAAGCAATTTCCTCGCAAAGTTCTATTTGTCTTTACGAGTGCGGTGTTGGCTCGGTAAAGGATCGCTTCGACGATTTGAGAAAGGATTCTGGATGTGGTTAGGTTAGGTTAGATTACGTATAAGGTTCTTCCTTGGAATCGGACGAACGACTGATATGACAGGGTTGCGTCGGTGAAACGCCGGAACTGTAGTAAACACTGGTGGCAAAATACATAGTTTGGCAAAGTTTGAGCTTGAATCAAGCCGATCACAGGTCACATCGATTCACTCGATTTTTTTAATTATTTTAAAATGTCAAAGCACTTGCTTGAGTCATAACTTTTTATATAAAAAATTAATTTCTAATAGAGACAGGAACTTTCTTGGTTGCTGAATAATAAAATTATTACCACAGTCTAAAGTAAGCGATCGAAATAATGCTATTTGAACACCTATAAGAATCAAGGTATATAATTTGTGTTTTCATACAACAATGGATACATATTAAATAATTGATAACACCGAAAGGCCTCACGCGCGCTCTAACACTATTCTCCACTCTTCATATTTTATGAACTCAATCCATTTGACAAAGTGATCGCCTCATTAATGGATCTAAAATTTCTCATTCGGTAAATGAACCAAAACCGTCCTGTCGAGCGAACCTTTACTCCGGTGTCGAATTAAGAAAATATCGCTCCACCATAAATACGGCTTTAAAGTTGATCCGCAATAACCGTGGCGCCGTTAACAACGTTTCCAGCCCTTCGTGGATCGAGATCACGTAAAGCGTCTCCGATGCGTCGCTCGATATCGTGTAATCGGAGACCGGGTCGTCGGTTGGTTCCATTGTCACAGGACCGAACGATGCCGGCGAAACGGGGGGGTTGGCGGGTTTCGTTAGAAATGCAATTATGCGAGAATCCGCGTTAAGTTTTAATCCGATCTAGTTTTATACTTGCGGGGGAGTTTATGTCCTGCGCGAAAAGCTTCTTAACGATAATGCGATATCTTAAGAGGATGGGACGAGCATTAACTCTGCCACCCGAGGGACCCGGAGGATCGCTAAGGTTGGATCGAAGGTCGAAGGTGAAGGGGAAAGGTGCACTGGAACCTGCATATATATATATATGTATATATATATATAGATATATCTGTGCAGAAAGATAACGGGTATCTAAGCTCGGCGAAAAGGAGAGTGGGGTGGGGGGTGGCATCGTAACTTATGAACCACTATGCGGAGCACTAGCTAGTATTCTCTTAATTATCAAACTTTGAGACTTCTCCTAATTTCCATCCTTATCCCACGGTCTATCGGGTAACGAGAGGGAGGAACCGTGTGTCTACGTAAATTTGCTAACACTGTTTGATCGTTAATATTTGACTATGTGTTTGTATGAACTCCGGCATACAATTAATACCCTGTGTACGGGTTAAACGAGACGCGGAAAGAAATTGGAAGCTCAAGAATTAATTAGCGGCATCGCGGAAACGAACCATGGAACCCGATATGATGTTTTAATTAGGAAAGAAGAAGTCCGGACGAAGGGAGAGAAGATCTCTTCCCTCGCGCGGACGAACGTCCATGAAACTTTCTAATTTCGATGATTAACCTTAATTCGATACCTGTTGGGGGTTTCGCCCAATGAAATTAGTCGAACGAGAACAGAAGATTTCCAAGTATTATGACCGCTATCGGGACGTGGGATAATGAGAGAGGAGAAAGATCCGGAAATTGCCAAGGGAATCGTATTAACTCGGAACGGTTAGCTTTCGGAAGAAAAACGAGGTTGGAGCTTTCATTCAATTCCGTGTGACGTTATTAAGAATTCTGCTAAAAACCCTTATATTCAGGGGCGTACACGTACCAACACGCTCGATGTCTCCGTGGATTACAAAACAATTTTCTATATGGCCGTTGAATCTTTCTCCCGACGCTATTATGGACCGCGGAGAGAAAACGAGCAAAAGTAAAGACGGACGAGGAGGGAAAAAAAAGTGAATTGGATTGAAAGAAGTCCCTCGCGATGCCCAGGACGACGCTGACAATGAACGCGGCTGCGATTGGTCATTCAGTTTCGCAATTCGCTTTCGGGACAAGGTTTCCAGCGTTACCCGAGGGACCACGGAAACAAAGTGATCCCGTTCCATCGATACGTTCGAACGACAGACACGGAGTCGTTCTCCGTTTCGTCTGGTAAAGTGACTACGAAATTATGAACCTTCCGGTGGCAGAAATTTCGGATAGCGGGTCCTCCGAGACGCGCGAATTTAAAAAATCGCAAATGTTCGAGGCGCAGAAATTTCGTCACGTGGAAATTTTAGCGGAAACTTCAGGCCTTGGAAATCTAAAAGCTCGGAACTTCCGAAGTCTGGCGCACACGGATACGTGGCTCGATAAATAGAGCGGAAAAAGGAAACCAGAAGAAATCCATAACCTTTTTTTTTCCTCTGCCGAGAACACTATATATCGCGGCAGGAAATAATCCGGCTGCTCGAGTGTATTTACGATAAAAGGAAGCGTCTATACAAACAATCCGGAGAAACGAATGGAAGCTGCGCTTGAACGATTTAGAGAAGTAAAGCGTATCTAACCGGAGGCCGAGGATATAGGGTGTAGGAAAAAAAAACCCTCGCCAAATAAAAAAAAAGTCTGGTTCTATCGGTTTCATCTGAATTTCCTATGAATTAAAATTGA
This sequence comes from Mimumesa dahlbomi, assembly GCA_917499265.3. Lineage (NCBI taxonomy): Eukaryota > Metazoa > Arthropoda > Insecta > Hymenoptera > Crabronidae > Mimumesa > Mimumesa dahlbomi. The sequence goes on along the minus strand of OU824113.1, from coordinate 1,018,261 downwards.
CCGACTATCGATCATCGCGTGTTTTCCATGCAAGTCGACTTCTTGCGGCGGGGCAACTCGATGCCGTAGTTTGCTATACGGTAACTTTGCTTCCAGCTTCAAATTACTCGGTTAGTTAATATGATAAGACCCGTACACGAGTCAGCTTGACTAATTTAAATACGAATACATGGTAACGACCGTAACGTATTTCTCTGGCCAACTGCGCCAAATGAAACTTATCAACTAACTACCATATCCGACGATTTCCTATGAATATTCCCCAAAAATCTATGCGGTTTCAAAAACTTCGCGAATCCCTAGCCGATCGGGGAATAACGCTATAAATAATCGACACAATCGTCGAAAGCGTCGAGGCAGCGCCAGAATTTTCAAACGTTCCATCGAAATCCCAATACCGTGGGATTCCCCATGGCATTTAAAAATCGGAAAACCGACCGGCAAGAAATCATTAACACGTTCGCTCCCCCCCCCCCCCGTAGCTACCCTGTATTCTATGAATATCGTAGAAATTCGATTTCGTATCGGCGCGCGCGATAGTTTGACGTAACGAATATTGGCGTCCGTAACTTTATTCATCTGCACCCCCCTCCCCGTCCCCCTCCCCGTCCCCTCCCTTTTTTTCTCCACCCTCGACACACGAGTGGTTCGCGATACGACCGGCGATATATCACGTGTCCAGCTACGGGGGACTGGTAATAGAGGGATCATGGAAACCGGACAGGTGCGCAATTTCCGTAGTAACCAACTACCGCGGTAACCTGGACCCCCCTTCCTTGCTACACCTGTACACGCGGGACATCGACAATTTCCAGATTTCTGGAGGCCGCTTTCAGCCGCGTCACGTGACGACACGTCGTTACGCGTTCGGTCGATCGATAAGGAAACGGGACAAATTTCACTGAGAACTGGAAGAACGAACGAACGGGGGTCGCGGATCGGAAGCCGGGAAAAAGTTGCGTCCATTGCGCAAGCTGTGTCTCGAAGACACCTTGTGCCAGGCTTAACTTATCGCGATTAAACGGAACAAGGAAGAATTAATTAATTTTCGTAATTGAGATTGTCCGTCCCCATCGTAATGAACATTCTTAAGTGGGAATAATTATCCGTCCAAAATGAAATTTAGTTTCAAGATTGAGAAACAACGGTATCGATTTGTTATCAGAAGATTTCTTTCACCACGCAGACGTTGCATATTTCGCGAATCGCATTTCGCGAGACGAAAGCAGACCGGTGAGATGCAGGAGGGCCGTGTTAACGCGACTGCCGCACAATTTCTGTGGTAGTGTTCCCAGTAGCGTAGTAGCAAATCATCCCTCTTTCTTTCCGCGGGATACGTTTGCACGCGGAATGTCGTGAATTTCGGACGTATGCATGTATACGTATATGTATACATTCGTGCGTCTACATTGCTGCCGCATATTTCCCTTCAATTAGCCAGTTCTCATTGTTCGAGCTCGCGAACGACGAGCGATGTGTGTTAACTTTACGCAGCGACTTGGCTCTCTTCGATGCCGGCTAAGCATCGCGCAATCAACGCTGGATTAATTAATTAACGTTGCGAGATGCCCAAGGGGGGGGGGCGCAAAGACACGGCGAAGATTAAAAAAAAAAACTCGCGAGAGATTGATATTCCGCGGAAGTTTCGCGCGAATTTGAAGACGTTATCCGGCCGGTTTCGGGAGGGAATTTATGACGGAACTTTAAAAGAAATAAATTCCTTCGAAAAGACAAGCACGGTCGGTGAAATATATTCGCGAGAATATTCTCTCTTTTTTTTCTGGAGGAGCGGTTTCTTTGATTCCGTTTCAATTTTCCATGACTCCCGGAATTCGGCGAACAAATATGCCGATCGTTCGCGAAATTCATGGCGATTTCATCCGACGTATTCGCTTTCAAATATTGAATACACATTTCTTGCTGACGTACGTTTTCGCTTTAAACATTGCCCTCAAATATTAAATGTTTTCCTTTTCGAAGTTGATTCACCGTTACACCTTCCGTGCCGTGCAAACGTGTCGTTTCGATGTTGCGCGGGATGCTGCAAATTAAATTTCGAATTATCCGTGTACGTTCCGAAAGGGTCTTGACGCGAGTTAGATAAATTTCGAAGAAAAATTCATCCCGGAACATGTTTGTCGAAGATGGAGGCGATGAAGAAAAACAAAAAAAAAAGAACACCGTGTCTCTCGTGCGTCGGGACAGGTGTATTTAAACGCGAATGGGCAAAGTTTGACTGCCGACAAACAAAGCTGGTCTCCTCGTCATAATTAGTAGAACCGGTTAGCGAGTGTCCAAACGAGCCTTGTTATTACATCATTTGCAACTAGCTGCTTCTCAACTACTTCGCCGTCCGCGTTTCCGTTTACTCTGATTGCAAGAAAACACCTGGGCCGCGTGGAGAAGTTGGACAACGCGTCGGGAAATGGGATCCGTTGTAATAATAACCGTCGGTAAAATAATAAACCACGGCGAGTATGGATGGTAAATTTATTCCGGCATCGTAACGCTTCGCTATCGAGTGCCGCGCGCGAAATGTATTTAAAAGTACGATAATGCGTTCTAGGAGAGATATTAAAAAGCATTTCGCGAATAGCACGTTACAGCAATGGGCATCGGGTAGAAAATTCTCGGGGAACCCGCACGAAATATCATGTATTTTTAAAAGTCCATTTTATGGGAGCTCTATTAAATTTTGTTTATCGGAAAAGAGCGTTAGGTTCGCGGATTTTTATTTTCCATTAAACGGAGGGTAAATAAATAAATAGCCGATAAAAGTGAAAGAATATTAACACGGGTCCATTAAAACGAGCATTTCACCTCTCTACCTATTGAATTCCTTTGCTGCCCTCCTCACCATTTTGCCGATGAATTAAACAAAAAATTGTATAACGTAATTGGCTGCATTACGGTTAACTGTATGAAAATTTCAGACTAATTCGAAAGCCGTCTCGATTAAAGAGGACACTAAACCCAATTGCGAATCGACTCGACGGCGGATCCGTTTATTAACGCAAATTTCATTTCGGTTGATGGGAACCCCAGTCAAAAAAAAAAAGAAAAAAAATGCCTATTACGCGCGGCTATAGCCGAAGCCGCGTAAAAGGTACTCCGCGTTTAACGAACGAAGCAAACTAGGTATACAGACGTCTTCTTAAAGAGAGGAGAGGGAAAGAGAGCATCTACTAAAAAGCAAAAAAAAGAAAAAAGATAGAAAGGGTCAGGAGAAAAGAAGATTTAACCGTCGAGGACCAAATGAAGATGCTCAAAGTATGAAACGGCCGAGTATCAAACTCATTTCGACAAACGTAGATAGGCGGAAACACGAGAGGAGAGGATTCTCTTCACAAAAGCGAAGAGAGAGGGAGAGAGAGGGAAAGAGAGAAACGCTATTCCGAGGCGCAAAAGGTTCCTCTGACAATAGAGCCCCGCAGCAGCCGCACACTTTCCAACTGGGCTAATTGCTGTCCGAGATGAAGTGACTTTTCTTTTTCTTTGATGCCGCGGATACCACGACACGTAATTTGCGGACGGGTCTTATTCAACGTTTCGTCCCGACTCGTTTCAAATTAATTGATTCACTAGAGTAATGTTCCATCCGAACCCTCGATTAGGAAACAACCAACCGTCTAAAATTGTCGCCGAAATGTTCGCAGATTTATACGCGTCGCCGACTATCGTTTCCACTTTGTACAGGTGTATTATCGACCTATGAATCAATTCCCATTAAAATCACCACAAACGCAAGTTCATCACCGATTCCCTCCAACCGGAAATGACAAAACGTGACCTGCGCACCTGCGACTGTCCATTTTAACAACATATTTGTCGCGTTGCACACACAAGCTAAGACTACCAACCGGAGTGGTATTCCGTGGCATACACGTCGCATACACGCCATCGTTGCTAACGTCCAAGTGTGTCTGGTGTGTGTACACGAGATTCTGCGAGGACGATCAAAGCCCGTCTCAGCCGACGAGAGCTTTGTAGCTCGCTACGAGTATGTGTGTATGTATAATATATCGGTGTATGTACACGCGAAGCAAACCGTCGTGCAGGAAGTTCAATGTACACGACACGCCTCCTGGATGCGTGTGTGGGAGGACGACTCCTGTCGCTGTCTCGCTGTCAGTGGCACGTGAGCCTCCAGGTAAAAGCATTCCTGTGCAAGGCGTTTCTGCGGAGTCAGAGCTTGTCTGAGGATCTTACGCTTCGGCAAAGTTCTCCCGCCGATCGTCGGAAACAACGCCGTTTTCTACCGCTATTTGCTTGCCTCGACACAGACTGTTTCAACGTGCAACGACAGCTCGGTCGTGATTATACGACGAGGGTAAAAAAAGAGACCTCTCGAAACGAAAAACCGAGTCTGGGTCGGGAGAGTGAGAGAGACGAATATTAACACTAAAACTGTAGAGAATGTCAAAGTGAGTGGTTGGTAATTTCTTGTAAAAATTCCTGAGTTTTATAATAGTTTTCTGAAATTCTTGATAACTGCTTCTATATGTGAATAATTGAATCGATCAATCTTTACAAACATATTTATCTAATGTTTTTAGATATACTGAATTAATCCTTTATAGTTCTACTGTTAATATAGATGGATATCGAAAGAAATATCAGGTATAAACTTCAATCACTCGTTTCTGATTAATTCGAAAGAAGTTTACTGTCGAACGCGTAGCTGCGGTACTTGTAAATAATTAATAAGGAATCGAGAGAGGCGTATTACGACGTCGACACTTTAATAACCCTGACCCACGAGTTCGGGAATACACGATTTATCGTCAGCCCCGCGGTGTCTTGTTGGGTCGCTTCCAATTATCGTTCCGCGGCCGTATTAATTGGCTTTTCGAATGTAAAAGCGACGGAGGAAAATTGTTACTTGTAAAAACGTTCGATTATATGGGCTGGTGTACTCGTAAAATATAATGAGCTAGTTCGTTCCCGAAATGTTCCCTGTAAATACGTCGCGTGGCAATAAAATCTGATAGAAGCCGTCGGCTGCACCGCGTGTTTTTAATATTCTTCGTACGGAAGCTGAAAAACATTCGCAATAACTATACCCATGAAACGGAACTCCCTACAAATGACAACGAATTTATTGGTACGCCAGCAGTCGCATAGAATTATATCGGCAACATCGAAGTTAGTCGGTCTCGAAATGACCCCACCGTCGAATCATTTCGTTTTCCCGCATCGAAAACAGAGAGAAAAAAAAACTAGATACATGAAAACGGCAGTTATTTTGTTCGAGGAAGCGAAACACGCTCGGAAATGGAAAAAAAGAATTACTACAGGTAAAAGAGCTTCTTTAAAACGCGTATGCATGAATATGAAAGAAGAACGTATGAATGAACGTGTACGACGTTTGCGACTCGTCTTTCGTACTTTCAGCTCGTAAAGAAAAAAATATAATGATCAAAAGCAACCCCCGGCAAATGGACGATCTTAAGGGGATTGCTCTTTAATTACACCGTAGAACCCTGAACATATTCACTTTGAGCGTGAACATTCTCTCCGAAACGGGCCATTTATTAATACCGTTAAACTTCTCGTCAAATATGATAATGGTTAGATTTATTTTAATACGCGAAACAAACACAATAACCGTTCCGCTCCGGCTGTCGTCCGGTACGGTCGCAGATTAATTCGGTCCAGGTAGAAAACGGTATCGATGCGTCCGCAAGTTGCAGGATTTGGAAGGGGGAGGAGGAAGGGGGAGGGGACAATTAGAGAAAATAACTTTCGCGTAAAATTGACCGTATCAGCCGTCGGTTGAAACGGTAGCAGACAATTGAAAGCGCTACTTAAAGACCGCTTAGCGGCAAACTCGTTTCTCTGTCTGCTCTGCTCAACGTGAAATAATTAGTATAGTTTCGCGATTCCGGGGAGTGGTAACAGTTAGGAAACAAGACCGCTACGGTTAAGCCGGCACTGAGATGGTTTGCTGAATAGATATTACCAGTGTGAATACCTTTATCGTTACCCACGATATTCTAATCCTCTTGAATAAGCCGCGTGTAAATCATTCGAATTCATCCTCGAATTCTGTTGAAAAATATCTCAAAGGTTTTCACAATAGTTTCTGTATCGCAATAAAAAAAAAAAGAGGAGATTCATAACTATGACTAAAAACATTAGATAAATAAATTTAGAAATAGGCGACAGAGGAGAGTAGTAAAGGGATCGATTTTATTTACACAGAGAAACATAGTTATCAACAATTTCAGAGAACGCACTGTAAATTCTAGTAACATTTATAAGACATTAGGAACCAGTTTCACTGTATTGGTAGTTCTAGTGTTAAATGGTTACGCCGCGGGTGGCGAAGTAAGTACTTATTCGCACGGGAAATAATTCGTATCCGACGAGAGCCACCGTCATTTCCCGTAGAGTCGATGGACCACTTTTCTTTTCTCCTACGTTCTTAGAGCCGACGAGAAAATCGCGTTAACGCATCGCACGTCCGACGATTTAACTTAATTTCTCCGCCGACACCCGTGTATGTCTGTTACCTCGAGCGTGATACTTGTACTCGGACGATATTCACGGTACTTTAACCGGGGAAGCATAATTTCGGCGGGTAGGTCGGAGGGTTTTTCTGTAAATTCTGCTGGACGGGGAGAGGGGGGAAGAACAAAAAGGGAAATCTTTCATCGTGGCGCTGCATCGTACAGCTTGCCTGAGAAAATTAAGTTGCGAGAACAGTCGAGCGATAAAAAGATAATCACGAGGATGGAAAGAACAATTTTCACATAATTATAAAGAAAAAAATTACGAACAAGGGGAAACGGAGAGAGATTGCCACCGGCCCCATCTACCTTCATTTTTTAATTATGATATTATATAATTGTTTCCTTAATTCGCTTAAGAACGGAACGAGTTCTCGTGGGATTACAAATTTAATTTCTTTATCTATATATATATATATAAAGGTAGTAGAAAAGTTCAATCGTCAAAAACGGTCCGTCAAACGACGGACACCTCGGCGATTCGATCTGCGAGCCTTATCCATTAGCCATCCCCTTCGTCGAGTTGGCTGAGTGAATTCAAATTAACTTAAATCAGCCCCCGATTCAGAATCGAACCGTCTGTCTACCCGAAGAAACTTTAATCCGTGCAGGTTGCCACGATGACAAGTCCTGATCGCGTATTCAGAGAGAGTTCCGCATGACATGCCACGTTTAGCATTCGCTGAATACGAGACACTAACCCGACCCGACTTACGCGAATTGATTTTACGACAGAGCAACGCGCCACGACATGTTTATTATTGTTCGCGCCTACGTGTTCGTTGTAACTGGAACGCGCACACACACACACGCACACACGTGTATGCACCCTACGTAGGCGGTTCTCCTTAATCGCGCGGACGATAATGTTATCCCGCACGATTTAATTTTCATAAAGATAAGTCTCGTCGGGACCGTTCGAGGAAACGTCTGTGTCTCGTGTCACGTCTTAATACTTCATCCGATCTATTCACGTTGCCAGTGGAGGACGTTGTAATTTTTCGACCGTCGCTGCCGCGCACCTACCGAAAGATTAAAGAACTTATTGTTAGATCGTCGGAAACGTAGAACGACGCTTGCATATTCTAAGCAGAATCGTCTGGCGCACAAGCGTAATCCGTCTGAAGAGTATTCCGACCAGGGTAACAATCTCAAGGACCGTGAAAATATTCCAGTCTCGACGAAGGTGTGGCTTACAAAACTCCAGGGTATTTTCGCGTAATTAATTAAGACGGGAATAGGCCGTCGCTAACGAAGTAATTTCTGTATTTCCATTTCTCTTTTTTTTTTCTCGTTCCACGCGTCGAACGAAACGGAAGAAGCTGAAGGAACTGAAAGACGAAGAGCCGAGAGAAACCCGGAAAGATCTTCAGCTCGTAACGTCACGTTCACGTAGCCACGGTGTGTATACTTGTCATGTATACGTATGTACGTACGTGCATCCAGCCGTTAGGCCGTGAAACACAGAAACGCATCCATGAGAGTGCACCACGAGGCCCCGTTGAATACGATGCAATTTGTGTACCGCGACCCGTAAATAAATCTCACGCCCGGTAGCTTTGTACACGTTCCGTCAGACAGGGAGATCCTCTATAGGTACGTACATATACATATACCGACGTTTCTCGAGGATCCACCGGCGAGCACATCGTTTATACACCGTCTTCCGCATCCGAAGGGTATTCGTGGTCCGTCTGTCAGCCGGCGAGCAGTTTTTCACGAGTTTTCGTGTCAAGATTAGAATTAGTACTGGGGTATTCGAATTAACCGTGTACGGGTTAACACGAGATATGTAAATGAGAAATTCTCTCCGGTGGGGGTAGCTGGATAGATGGGAATTAACCCTCGCCACCCACTCCACTCCACCCCTCCCCCCCTCTACCTCTCGTTTATGGAATTTCGTCCATGAATTTGTATATAAATTTTCACACCACGGAAACGGTAATCGGAGGGATCTTTCTGCGGTAGGAAAAGTTACTTTGGAAATTATGTATTACGATAGACGGTGATACGTGTACACGGCTGTTACACGTTTGTGTGCGATGTGATAAGGCGTTCATAGGGTAGGTATATTAAAACGGCACTCGAGGTTAGTCGCCATCTACGCCTCGCTAGTCGCAGCGTGATGTCATCTACACGTGGCAATATTGCGCCACATGCCGTGAATTCTCTGAAAGCCATTTCGTCCTAATCGAGATGGCGGTTCCGGGCCACCCTTGCGACCGTGTCGACGACCGTTTAACCAACGATCGTTAAAAACCCGACGAGAAGATAATTTCCAACGACGTAACCCCGTTGATACTCGTCATTGATCCTTGACCTCGATAATAATTATTAGCCGCTTGAAAACCCTCTCTTTCTCTTGGTTGATAACGGTGCTTCACCCCACGAGTCAGGTGAATCGATGGTTAACGGCTAAAGGATGAAATTTTCCCGCTGCTATAAATTAGAGATCCTTAAATTCCGTTGGCTCGTGGCAACGGAGCGTCCCGACGCCATTCGTCTCGAGCGTCCACGAAACCGGAGAAATATCGGAGAGCGAACACGTCGTTCACGGTGCATCTAGCCCCTAAGCTCCTTCGTTTTCGGTAAATCGCAAATCACGCGGTCTCTCTTCCCGCGTCTGTTCCCTGTTACGGTCAACGGCGGAAACCTGGTGTCGAGGAAACGTTCGTCTCGCCCCAGTGAATCCGGATTTTCCCGAAACGTCGATGTTACCCTCGAAAGACTGCTCGCGAACGGACGAACCTGATCTGATCTACGCGCGTCGTTAATAACCAGCGATCGCGCGAGCTTCGTTAATATTAGTCGTGTCGTTTCAACCTCAGTCAGTCCCATAATTCATTGGTTATATACGACCGTGATCCTCTTAGTATCTCCCTATGTACAATAGCGAGGGACCATGGAACTGGATGGCAAAGCCAAATTGGCATCCACCTAGTGCCGAAGATTATGCGAGCACATCCACGGCCATCTCTACCTTTAACATCGTACAATAGCCGTACCATCGTCGGATAAGACTCATTAATGATTAATACGTGGTGTAAAAACAAACGAGGTATAAGAGTGGACGGGACATTTTTGGGAATTTTTTTAGTCATGAAAAAAGAACTATTTGTTCTGATCGTTTTACCTAGTGGTGGCTGTTATTATTGTTAGCGGTTTCAAGATCACTCTATGTCGGAAACTTGGTAATCATTTCGAATAAAAATTGTTGATATCTTAGAGTTCTGTATGAGGGGAAAACGATAGTATGGAAGGTAATAGTTTGTCCGTTCACGACTTACAAATTAATTTAATGCACAAGTGGAATGGATGAGACTAATTGTTATAAATGAGAACCCGGTCCATACCCAAAGCGAAATATTTATTAATTTTGCAATACGCGTAATGTACAACGGTGGAATATAAATAATTTTACGAGTTATTAGTTTAACTCGACCGATTCGTTAAAATGAGATTATTATTGTAAATAATTCTCGCTGCACGTAGTCCATTCCGCGCTGTCGCTGTCTCATGGAATACTGCGCGTAAACACGCTTGGAAATCATAGAAATTAATTATTGACAGACAATTGAAATATCTCATAATTTGCAAACTCACGAAGTACTAAGTACTTACTATTTTAAGCCGCTCTCTACTCGCCGACGGTTTAACGATAGCACGTAATTTCGGGTTCAGAAACGTGACACATGAAACTTTACCGCGTGTTCAGTGTACTCTTATAGCTCACCTGTGACGCAAAGAACACCTTGCCAGAATTATCAGCGATACAACAGCGAAGCATTGATCGATGCGACAGCAAGGTGTCTAGATCGCTGATATAACCGAATATTTGCCTGCTATCTAGCGATAGCGTGGTATAAAGATCGCGACCCACTGAGAATCACGTCCAACACGGTTCCACGATAGAAGTAGAATTCAATCTATCGTCCCGTTCTCGCGGTGTCGGTGGGAAAACTTTTCGAAAAATTCCAGGGGCGGAATAATCGAGCATGAACGGGCCAGCTAGGAACGGTAACGTTCAACCCACCGCGAAGTTGAAATTCATGTAAGAGCTGACTGCATTGTCAGCCATTGTGAACGTAATGCGGCGTGGCTGGCATCGCAGTCACGGTGATATCGTTTGCGGATCCCTCCAACTTCCAATCCTCTTTCCCGAAGTCGAATCCACCTGGAAAGCTCTCGGTGTCTCCTCGAGTTTGCGACGCGTCCTCCTCCGTCGATATCGTCGCTCCCCGCCTGACCCTGTTTATACCATGAATTATGCAATACCGTCGACCCCCCACCCCCCACCGCGTAGCAACGAGAAAACGATAAGAAGCCACGGGATCGTCGTACCAGTTTTGAAATTCCGATGGAAATGCGTGGATACGCCACACCGCTACGACTAAAGAGACCGATGAATGTCTATGAGGCTGTTTTCAAACGATCCGCTGACTCGGAAACTGTCTGCGAAACTTCTTCCAACCGGCTGTTTTAACGTTCGCATTAACGAGCCGATAAACCGTCCCGTATCAATTCTCACCGATACTGTCGAGAAAAGAAAACGGAATTGATACATATACGTATACACGTACATGTGCGCCAATGACACGAGATTCCTGTAACACGGTTTTCATCCGGGATGCATAGCTAGCTGCTGGTGAAAGGGTTAAAGGCTTAAATCAGAACGCCTCCCCTAATCGGGGAGGGTGTAACTTGTCCGGACCCGGTTCGGACAAGGTGCGTAGCCGTTCACGCGTGTTCACGCGTGTACGCCAGTGTGCACGTGGTCACAGATCATCGAGCCCCACACTGTGGAGCGTGGCAATCGATGCTCGGGCACGTTCGAACCTCCAATCTGGCCGCCAGTCGCCAACCTGACCAAACAACGCTCTCTGGCTCCCGGTATAAATTAAAGCAATTTGCATGTCACCCGTTCCCACGACTGGAAATTCGACGGATTTCGAGGTTAAAGGGAACGACGGACCCTGTCCTCCTTAGCTGGTCGGTAATGCGACTTTTTTTGGTCGAATTGCAACATTCACGAGGAAAAAGTTGAACACTTTCGTTGTAGATGGAGGCAATTTGTTACTATTCTGATAAATGTGTGAATAATATTCAATACATCAATTTATGAGAATTCTATTTGGCTGGAAATTCTGCGTAGAAGGAATTTTTAATATGTAGAATGCCGCGCTGCGGTCACCGGTGACCGGCACTCCACTTGGAAATAGCGTCGCGAGGGTCTCTAATAGAAAATCAGAATTATAACAAACGTCAATTCTTGGTGTAAAGAAATGAATGCGGTATACATAATATTTATACATCAAATATACACTCAAAGTATACACAATCCAATGTTGCGAATCTACGATGACACCTTAGATAATCCATGGAAAATTCGCATGGCATTCAAACGTGTTAATCGGAAAATCCCCTCCCTTTTCCCGATCGCGTTTCATCCTCCGTTTCCCCGAGATCTTTGGAAAATTACGCTGCTCGGCCGTTTCCCGCAGCGTCCCAAAGTGTATCGACGTTAACTTCGTTTAAATCATCGCTGTTTACCAGGCATGCGTACATATTTGCATAACAGACCCGCGAAATTAACACGAACGCCTACCGGGTGTCTCTTTCCTCTCTCCCCTCGTATCCAATAATGTCACGGACCAGCCCCATCCAGGATGTCACCCCCCCCCCCTCCCCATCCCACCTCATCCGGCAGGGGATGGAAGAGGGGGGTGAGAGCGTTACGTTCCATTATGCACGCTCGATTCTACTCGAGCGATTTAACATGCATTAACTTGTAAACTCGCGACTTGCCCCGCAACACTCGATAATACACCTCGCCTTTTATGTTTTCTATAGGGTGCATGTCGAGCCACGGTATCTCGTTTCGGGATCCCTCTTATCACTTTTCAAACTTGTTCCTTCGAAACGTTCCGTGCCGTATTCGAGCCAAGGGGGAGGGGAGGGGATTGATTTTTCAAGTGAAACGATACAACGTATCGAGTAATTTATGAAAATACTATTGCTGAAAATTCTGCCCGTTCGAAGTTTCCACGTTACGGAATTGCCTGTTTCGCTCGAGTCGATCAACGGAATATATATTATACATTTCACTTCACTCACTCATTCATTCATTCTCTGTCTCTCTCTGTTTCTCTGTAGGTAACGACGAGATTAGGAGTAACTATATGCAATAGGTTCGAATATTACTCCGTCTGGGTGAAATTTGGCCGCCGAACGCGTATCAATGAAGCAGCGGTTCATTGAAATGAACTTGAATATTGGAAACCTTGCCGGCTCTAGGCCCTCCAGAATACATTGGTATTTCAATAGAGTACTTCGAAGACTTCCTGCTGGTACGTTTGGAATCTCTATTAAATGTTAAGTGCCCGGCAAGTTAAATCGGTTGTCTTTAAGACGCGCGCGAGCGTTGTAGATCGGAAGACGAATCAAAAAAAAAATGGAAGAAAGTGCGAGAACGACACATATAAAATTTAACGTGCCGCGAGAAATCGGGTGAAAGGGCAGAGGAGTGATTAAGATTTGAAAAAGATCGGAATTAATTCCCCTCCGGTTCTTTGTTACGTCTTCCGGGTGTGCGATTAACCCGTGGCAACAAAAACGCGATGCTAACGAACCGAAAAGTGCTTAACAGAATCGAATCTCTCGCGGGCTCGGGGCCGATTAGTTCGTCTCCAGCTTTAGCTCTTGTTACACGGAACTGGGTTTCCCGGCCCTTCGCCGGATTCATCAGACATCTTGTGTCCCGGTGAAACTGCCGTCGTACCGACTTCGACGAACACTTCAAAGCGCGATGAATTCCGCCGGTCGGTTAGCTTTAGTTGCGCCTGTTGGAGATTCTCCGGGTGTCGAGACGTCGGAGCGCGGAAATTTCCACACGGTGTTGGAAAATTTTGACACGTCGGAATTTCAACGCCGGGAAATTTATAGAGTCGAAAATTCGAGAGCGAGAAAATTCACGTAATCCGACTGGATTCCGTCGACGCGACGCCAGCCTCTAGATGCCACCGAGACGAATGCCTTTGAATTGCATTTTGCAGAAGCAAGCCGGGCAACGCTGAAGTCCAGGGTAACGTCTCCAACGTCATAGTCAAGTATTAATCACGCTCCGTTGCTATTCGCCGCCAGCGAAAAAATGAAACCTGGCTGCGACGTCTCGGATTAACCGTTTTTTTACCCAACCTTTATTTCTTTGCTTCTCTTTTTTTCTTTTCTCTCGGTCTCTTTTTTTTTAGTGGACTGCTAGGATAAGCAGCGATTCATTTTTTATCCGTACAGCCACGTTGAAGATGATATTTTTCCCGAGTTTTTTTCTATTTTTTTTTTCAATCAAGATTAACGAGGAGTTTAACATTGCTTCGGAATAACGATCCGAGAGTTTAGAGTCCGCGAATATCACGGTTTTAATGCGGTATTCAATTCGATCCGCGAAATTATGGAACGTTATTGAATTCCCCGTGCTCGTAAAATCTAAGCGATTCTGTGTATAATGTGCGTTACAGTTTTCTTCGTAGTTTCAAATTTCAATATAACTGCCACACACCCGGAAGCACGTCCTATTACGTATTCAAAATGTGATCTTAACAGCGCCGAGATGGCAAACATTTTAACAGCGAGCTATTACAGTCACGTCTGGAATTTAACAGCGTTGAAAACTTGATTTAAAAGAACACTTAACAGTGCTTCGGAACGTGTGCCGAATACGAAAGAACGGAACAAGAATTTATTTCATCGTATACATATGAGTTCGGAACTGGAAATACTAAGTTCAGTTCATCATTCCGAGAGTGTTTCGCAATTAACGCTCGCACGACAAACCCTAATATTCAATTTTATAATATATTTCCGCCGGCAGAAACGCTGTATATCGAATTCGGCTTTTTATCGGTATCGACGATACCTCGGGAAATTCGATTTACGAAAAGCCAGAGTTTCTCGCATTTGGTTACCGAAAATTGGCGTCAGTCATAAAATGATTAATGACACGAGTTCAAATGCGTATTAATGATGAAAAATCGAATTATTTTTATGAAATAATACCTACTTCGAAACTCGTAATTTCACCGGCACATCGAAACGTCCATGTCGATTTGGTGACAATTGGAGGAAATGAATAATCTGTCCCGTCGAGCATATAGGGTACAAAACATATACATACGTGCATATACATATATATATATATTTACGTGAATAATGTCCCGTACTCATTAATTCCCATTTGTTGGACACAATTTTAAATTAATCACTGCGGTCGGAACGTATGGTTCGGTTACAGCGGCCATATATTTCGTGATTACCGAAAATACCGGAATACACAAATTATTTAATGGCAACAATAAACTTATTCGCGCATGTTCCCTCTAACTTTCCCCTCCTGCCCGTTTCGGCAAGCCTGACCAACAAAATATTAAAACAATGATCCCTTTATCCCCAGTTTATTTGCCAACGAACAATGCACGTACACGGTGAATTATTTATTTATTTATACCCGCAACGGTAGAACGAAACGCGGCGAATTTTGCCATTCGCCGATGTCGATTTTCGTTCGCTGAAATAACTCTAACGTTCGTCAAACGACGAGCAATTTATTTTCACTCGAGGAAAAGGGGGCGGGAATAAATTGACGGGGAAAAAAACGGTGAAGAAACGAGAGAAGAAAATCTAAGTACCACGGTAATTCGATGAAGAGTAAAGAGAAATTCGTGGGTAGAAATTCAAATAGGATCCTTTTTCACTACGTCACGTTTACTTTTTTTTCCCTGCCTTCTCTACGTGCCCGCTTTTCCATTCTTTCGTTTCGAGTGGTCAGCTCTTAGCTGTCGTTCCGTAAAACGAGATGGGAGTGTTCGTAATCTGTCCCCCGTTGAAAATCACCGCGAAAACAAAGTAAAAGCTTCCACTGAATCGTGCTGCGGTAAAACATCCAATCGCAATCTCCTAGTCGGAATTCATCAGGGAGAAATAAATAAAATAGAGACCGATCGTTGAAACGAGAAATCCTTCGCTATAATTTGAAGAAATTTCCGAGCGAATTTATCCGATCTACCACAGCTTTAATCTCGGTGACCATTACCCCCACTTGACGATTCGCTACATAAAATCAAACCTCGATCCCTCGAATCCTGCGGATCGAAAATTCTACTCGTAGAAACTCAACGCGCGAAAATTTGAAATCCTTGTATTCGTTAAACGACATTTCAACGTCTTGAAATTTCACTGCCAACGATTCTGGAATACTTGAAAATTCTACGCAGGCGAAATCCTCGCGAGATAACAGAACTCGTCGCGATTCGAAGCCGCGGAACTATTTTCCGATAACGACACCATGGTACATTTGTTCGCAGCCTGATTGCGCGACCTTTCGCCGGATGCATATTTTACCACGACGACAGATTTATCGCCGGCACGGTTATCCGGCCGTGCCAGCTTCTTCGTTTTATTTGATTATTTTTATTGTCGCTTGTTTTTGTTTCGTTCGTCTCGAGGACCCGCTGTCAACGGCACACGTTTCGGAGACGGATGGCCAGGTTTGCTAGCTATTATTAAAGCCCCGCGCCAGATCGATGTTCGAGACAGCACGGCGTTACGTCACTACGGTTTTCTACTTGTAGAATGCCGGGGTGCTCGACGCTCTCGAATATTATCCGAGGTCTGGAAATCCTCTCCACTTTTATCACCGCAATGATTTCGACAGGTTCGTTTACGGACTCTCAAATACAGTAACTCGAGCCGAGACAAATGTTTGCAAAAGATTTTACACGCGATTCGCAATTACTACTTCATTAGCATAGCATGTGTAAAGAATACTTATATAGTTATAAATTCGAAGGGAAAATTAATATCGCACGAATGATTTTTATCATTGAAAGGTAAGTAACTTGATCACGATATAATGTTTGTAATCAAATTTACTATGGAGTATAACTAAAGCAGATCCTTTCTACGGTATCATTTAATTAACCAAACGCACTTTGATGAATTTTCCGTTGCCCGGCGTGCAACTGGTCGAATTTTCAAATTAAAAATTCATGTAACGAGCGCAACATTATTTTCTTTTTTTTTCGTCCCGACCCGCGTATGCATCATACTTGCTAATATCGGTGTACTGATCTTTTACGTACACCCGGCGTTCCGATTCGAGCATTTCTCGTGAATGCAAAGTGTATCTTCATACGTCTTTCAGCAGCCATAACAGATGCAGGTATCGAAAATCTTTCATCAGGAGGAAAATCCGATAGGAAATACACATACGTACCACTCCGGAACATACATCATTGAATTCAGAATATTTTCGTTCGAGTGTATCGATGGCTTCTTAATATTTTCCGCGAGGGGCCGCAGCAAAGTGAAACGTCGAAAGAATGCACGGGGCGGAAGTATATTTTTCAAAACAAAGGCTACCGAAAGATGTTCGTTTAAACAAACAAAAAAATTCCGCTCCGAACGGACCGTAATATAAACTCGAGCGGTAAATTCCGGAAAATCGGAGCAAAGGTCCGCGGTGCATCGAAATATTAATTAATTTGAAAATCTTGAAAGTAACCGCAGTTTTGCACGATAATGTTATAACCGAATAAACATTGCTAAATTTGATATTATTCGAGCATAGATGTGTGCATGTATGTACATACGTAGTAATTAACATTGAATTATTTCGTTTAATTACATACGTTATTAAATACCAACCGGACGGCTGTCTTATAAAATATTTATTCGCATGGAATTTTGTAAAATTAATTTCGTTTCGCTAAACGAATTTTCTTTCCCAGCGATTCCTACCGGTTCACGACAGTTCGCTTTAACCATTTACCCGACCGAACCCCCGCGTGTTCTTCTGTTTTCCTTGTTTTCCCTCCATTATACGCCGGCTAAATCATAGCACAATACCGTCGTATAATTAGTAAATTCCCTGCCGGAAAACGGCAAATTGTAATTCCGCGTGGATTCTCGTTCCGAGACAACAATGTCGGTTACATCTTGTAAGTTTACCAAGCATTCAATGCCTGATTCGACGTAAATTAGATTCCGCTCGCCGGAGCGCACCGATATCGATTAAAGAGCCGAACCCCATATTCTCACGCTGGCTCAGTTTGCTGAAACACTCCCTTTGCGTTGCCGACCGCTTCCGGTTACAGGAGTGTTGCTTGTCCAATTTTCATCGAGTATCGCGCGAGAATCGCATCCGACTTTGAAACGCGCTTACCTGCGTGTAATTAAACAACCTCCGTCAGGGGTATCGGTTGTCAAGTACGGACAATAGTTGGCGGAAATTTAACGGCTTAGAGTTTGGGGTTCGGTGTAAGGTACGCTTGATAGAATGTTAAGTATCCCGGGAATTTCGGGCCGGGTAATACTCGGCTACACGGCAATATCGGTCTCGAGGAATTGTGAACCTAGTGGATTCGAACGTGGAAATCTTACGGCGGGGAAATTTCAAACCTGGAAATTTTAACTCGTCGAAAAATCGGTAACATTGAGATTACGATTCGTGGAAATTGCGAGGATTTAAAACTTTCATCGGTTCAAGTCCGAATACGGATTTATAAGGGTGAAATTAATGCGATTCAATAAAATGCCAAAAATCTTCAAAATAATGGAATTTCACCTTTTCAACCCTTTGGCGGGAAAATTATTCCCCGCCGACGTTTCTTTGTGCACGCAGTTCTCACCGCACTAGTATTTCCTTTATATTCAAGATAAATTGAGGATATCCGATGGGAGGAGATCCGAGTCCGTGTAATCGAGTGCCGGAACAACTCGATTAAAAAGTGCTTTGTTACCGGAGAATTTGAAATAAAGTTTGGTCCACCGGGGAACATCGAATATGTTCTCGTTCGTTTAGGCGGACCTCCCCATGTCTTGAATTTCAAATGAGTATTAATAGGGTTGTTTTTTTTTACACGTGAAACAACATCGTCATTTTCCTAATTCTGTTCTTCTAATTTTACTTCTACGCGTTTAATTTAATTCTTTCGCATCGAAGTTTAGCAAGAATCGCAATAATCCGCATTCTACGGTCTTAATAGACGGATAATTGATTTCATTAAAACCCGTGTGAATCTTTTTTTATCCGATTCGCGTGTATTTCGAATATTCGCCCGCAAGGGGAAACTTTCCGACCGGTATTCGAATTGGATTCTACGAAGTTTCTTGCCGCCACGTTAAAATTCAATCTTCTCGGCGTAAAGTATATCCCGGCTTTTTGTTTCGCGAGAAGTAATTAAAGCGGGATTTCGCTTCCGTAGGTTGCGTCGCGGCGTCGACGACGACGTCGATGGAAGGGGAACGGAAACTCGGAGATTCCGGTTTACTCTTCGTTATGGTATCCATAGATATTTAAAAAAAAAAGAAGACAAAAATTTGTCGAGCAACCACCCGACCAATTTCTGTGCATTTTCAATTTTATTTTGTTTTCGTCGGGGTTGAAATTGCACCGGATGAGTGTGTAATACTTGCGCGGGTTAACGAAAAGGAATAAAAAAAAAACACCTTATTTTTCGAAGTTTCTCCTCCCGACCACGACGTCATTTCGTAGCTGCGGTTCGCCGTGATATTCCCACATATTACACCGATGTCAAATAATGCCCGCCATCGAAGGCGAATTTATACGGTGCACCCTTCCAATTTCGCTTCCAACAACCGATAAAACATGCCGAACCCCACCGGACGTAACTCACTTTCTCGCCAATCATACGCCTGAACTTTAACACGGTGCTTGTTTTTTTTTTGTTTTCGTCTGTCTGACCGCCGGAAAACGACCGCAGAAATTGAAAAAGCTAATGAATATTCAGATTGATATTACGCGGCCGCTATTTTATGCTCTTTTTTTATGCAACTAAGCAGCCAAACGATATTGTAAATATCGCCGTCTAATCGACGAGCAGTTAAACCGACGCGTCGGTCGTCGCGTAAAACGCCGAAGAATGTTCGTCGCACCGCGAAACTGCGGCATCGTTGAAGTTTCCGCGATTAAAAATATCCACGCCGGAAAGTTTCGCGGTCTCGAACATTGCCCCGTGGTGAAATATCTAAACGCAAACACGTTCAAGCGAGGAAATATTCCGCGCAATGTCCGCGTGTCCCGCGGCAATTTCTGGCGATAAACAACATATGTTTTTTTTTTATTTTATCTACCCGGGAAAAGTCTTTTATATTAAAATATATGTTTGAAAGGCGACTCTAAGTAATCGTATCCCGACGCGTCGCGACGCCCGGGCGAGGGAAACGTTTTCCCGGTCCCCGGAGGGGCCGTCCGGATCGAAACTGGAGAGTAGAGCTCGACGGCACCATGGGACTGTTTATCAATCAAGTTAAGTAAATACCGTTCGCGGAGCCGTGTTATGCCGGCAACATACGTGCAATTACGTGTGTGCATTGTCATTGGCTTTGTGGGTCGGCAAACAGATGGAAAAGCGTACCATGTGTAATTACCAACTTTTCATTGTAGTTCTTATTTAATTGTACTTATTCTGCGAGCGGGATTGGAAACGGAGTTGTTGAATTTATTTTAGAGTACATATGTCGTTATACCGTATGTATGGATGTATGTATATGTATATACTATATTGTTCATCATGTATACATACTACTTTGCTTGCGAGGTTTGTCCGGGACTTCGACGACAAAAGTTACTGCGGTGAATATTTACGAATTTGATTATTCTTACCTGAAACATATACGATAAAAAGTGATTAAAAAACTTGATAATTGATACAGTTAAATAAATACACAGTTCGATTAACACTCTCGCGTTCGTAGTTATCGAAATTCGTAAGCGAACCGTAAACGCGATGAAAAAGTAAAAATGTAATGTAATTTATCATTTCGATGTATAAGTATAACATATACACATAGTATATAGCTGTAAATGTAATTCAAAGGCCCGTCCGTGGTGCTCTTGGCATGGATATAAAAAGATATATCGAATCGCTTAATTCGCAATCCATTACATCCACATAGATAAAAGTTTAATCGTTATACCCGTTTAATATTCCAGAAATATCCCACCCAGAATTTATCGATCCGCACTTACAGCGTCGTTTTCGAAACGTAATCGGGACATCTTTCGAACCACCCTGGGTGAGATAGACCGCCCCCTCGGAAAACTTTCCCTTTTGATCTCGCAGTAAAACTTTCCATTCGAATCGCAGGTAAAAACAGGTATTAATTACGTTTCATTAAGACGAAACGGTGAGGGGGGAGGGGGGGGGTGGAAAAAGTAGGTAAGTTTAGATATCATGGCTTTGGCAACGGTCCACTCCGACCTTAATTACAGGATCGAAACGGCCTCTGGCCTCCGTTGATCCACCCTCTTCCCTTAGCATCCAGTTTCCACTCTGTAATTCGATATCCCAGCAATGAGGATTTGTTGGATACGCAATTTATTACATCGCGAATAAACGGTCCGTCGGTTCGCAGGTCGAATTACATCGGGAAATCGTCGCTAACCTTCCCCGATACGTACAAGACGTCGAAACCGGTGATGTAATGGACAGGGGTGGAAAATTGCAGGGGGTAGTAGGGGGAGTGAATTAATTAAAGTCTTTAAATTAAAATAATTAAATTTCAAGCACAGATGCCGAGAGTCTTGAGCGCCGCTGTATGATGTTTTTCCGAGACTTTTCCCACCGTTTCTTTCTCTCTTACATCCCTTTTGATTGTCACCGCGCCATGCAACCCCCGTTATCCACCCGGGTTACAGAGTAAGCTCGGATTTTTGCAATATTCATGATAAATGAGCGGGACCAGCCGGCGCGCACTCATATGAAACACCGAATACGATTTAGACGTGAAAGTATGTTACATGTATATCTGCGGGGAGTCTACGAATTTCGTGTGTGTTTCCTTGCCGCAGTGACGCAATTCTTGTAACAAACTCGAACAATGTTTTACGGAGACGAACAACACAGGGGTTGTATGAAAAATAATCATGTATCCAAAGATTCAACGACGATTCGTTTAAATTAGTTTAAATAATATTAGAAAAATGTATACGGAATGCATACAGCGGAAGTGAAATAAATTCCCGCGCGGCACAATGTTTTAATAAAACAGTCGGGAATTGTTTAAAACGGAAATATTACACCGTCGTCGGGCGGGAATGAGAAATTATTCGGACGCGTCGGATACCGATCGAACGCTATTTTTCACCGTTCCGGCTCGCCGATATCAGAAATGATTCGAAAACGTCCGCTGCAGTTTTGAAAATCGTTTGCCCCTCCCACCGTCCCCCATTCCCGTCGGCTAAGTAATTTATTTTACACGACTCCTCGAGAGCCCCTCTTAAGCAGAATCGAGGGCATGATTAAGGGCGGAATATCTTGCCGCGGAGAAAACGAGAATTTAGAGGCCCTCCGAAGACGATAGTGAAAAGTTACCGTTTGTCTACCACGGCGTATTTGACTGTTGAATACTTGCCAAAGATTATCGATCCGGAGGGCTGCCAGACCCGGATTACGTTGGTATTGTAACGTAGGGTCAAGGACATCGCGGCTCCGAGAATACGTGCATACTTCGAAAACCATATTGTTTGCCTCCGCGGAAATTGCTATCGAGAAATTTGTTGCTCGGCCCCACCGAAACGATTAAATCTTCGCTAATACTAATACCGGCGTTGTTTGGAATAATAACAGGCTGGCAATAATGTCCGGTGGAAAACTGGCGTGGTATAATATTAGTTAATTTCGGTGGCACAGAAATTGCTATTAGCCGTCGTTATTAATGATAGATTACACTACAAACGAGGCTACGCGGGAATAGAACAGGAGCACCATTGAATTAGCCGATAAGTTTACCAAGTGTTATCTAATCCATCGAATCGAAACGCGTCGAATTAATTCCAGGCGAATCGGATCGCCCGGAACGAAATATCCTTTATATTGCGGGACAGCATGGTGATCCGTGTAAATAAGCGACGAACAGGTTTTAATTTTCAATCGGGCGAAACGTGTATCGTTCGGGGGCTCCTATTTCTTCGATCGAAGGGGGGAAAACGCGACGCGTGCTCGAGTGCGCGTCTGCACGTCAGTGGCTTTCATTTTATAAGCTTATCCCCGGAATTATGGTGTACACCGTGTTTGCCACTCGCCACGTCTGGCGAAATAAATCACGAAATATAGCGCGATGTCCCTTGGAATTTGTTGCACCGTGGAAACCGAGGGAATTATGAAACATTTCTGATAACATTTAAGTAACACTCGTAATTTACGGCGAATAAGCTCCCGCGGAAAATCCCGTCACGGCGTTGCGTTTAAATTGTTCTATTTACCGCATCTTTTGCATCACGGCATTTATGAAAGAACATTTTTTTTCGATTCAGAGCGGTGCAAAAAAAAAAGAAGAAAAATGAAAAAAAAGGAAAATGAAATAACAGTTCTCCCATACGTGAGAACGCTCAAGCTGCCGCGAATGCATTTGCATAAAACATTTAACTAAAACTATAGCCTCGGTTGTGCACGACAAACCGCGAAACGGCAGCGCGAGCAGATTTCACGTAAATACGCGCGCCTACGTTTCCTTCTGTTCGGTTTTGTTGCCCTTTTTCCCAGCAATTTTATACGGTAATATCAAACGAAAGGACGTTTGAAAAATATTCAACGTCAACGTGACTCGTGGAAACGAAATGTCCCGTACAAAGACCGCCGTTGGCTCGCGAGACATTTCCCGTCAAGTTTATGCGACGACACGAGCGTGTATCAGAATTCCCAAAACTGCCGATCGACCGGGGAGAGTTAAAACAACGTTTGTACAGGTCGAACCGCCACCCCGTGTGTACGTGTATGTATGTATGTATTAAGAATTCGAATTCCCCGGGCGACGCTCGCCGAAAATGCTACGAACCGGCGAACCGATACCGCAACATACATTTAGATAATAATTTTATCGGAAATAATAACGTTATCTTGTCGATCGTATAGACCGATATCTAAATGGCCGCCGGTACCATGAAAGTGCGTGCAGTTTAGAGAAACGTTCCAACGGCGTTTTATCTTGATGCTCCACCGAGATTGGAACACCGCGATATTTCATAAATCGAGGGAGAGAGTGAGGAGGGGGTGGGGGGAGAGGGGGTAGATGGGAGAGGACAGAGAGGCATGAATATTCGTCGGAGTTATATATGTATAATCGAATGGGGCGAGAGGGGTTGTTACGAAAATACGAGTTCGTTAACATATATTACATTTGCGAGCGTTCATTTTTTAAACAAACGTACACGTTTTACCCAGAACCACGCGGGAGCGTCCGGTACGGTCTGTTTTTACATTTCTCGAATGTTTCCACGTATTCTTCTCGCATCTGGTAACTAGCACTCAAATTGGCGATCGCACCGTGGGGGTCACCCGGTGACCGGCGTGCCAAATTTATCAGTTGTAGAAATTAATTAATCAGTGCGAAGAAATTAATGCGCTATAAAACGTCCAAAAATAGATCTATTTATGCATAAAATATACACAGAAAATATACACATTGCGATGTTGCGAATCTACGAAGGTGACACAAGCAATTCATAGAAAATTCAGGCACTCTACGCGTGAAGATCGCACACTAATCCAAATTTCACCCATTTTTTGGATTTGGTCTCGCGAAATTTCCACGGCGTTTCGACGAGCATCGACAAACGCGTGACTCGCGGGGCTTGTCAAAGGACTAATCGAACGGGGCGTAGAAGCAGCGTTTAAAAAAAAAAAGGGAGAATGAAAAAAAAAGGAAAGTGTTCGCGTTAGTCGATGAATATTTCACAGGCGAGGCGTGCTCGCAATGGCAACGAGGCGAACGGCATGAACGGTTATGCGTTCGGTCGAGTTAAAGGGGCGAGTGGAAACTAGACAGCTTGCAGAAAAGCGTAAGGGTTGCGACCCCCGAGCCGATTCAGGGAAACTCTTCCGGCGATCTGACGAACGCGCAGGGTCGCCTTCGTTTACACACCCATTTTACATCGGGGAGATAAAAAATACCACGAGCCTTTTCGCGACGTCTGAAATTTACGATGCTTTACCACCAACGATGACAGGGTGGGAGGGAAAATAAGACAGGGTGTCATCGCGAAATATTACGATAAGACCGTGTCTTTTTTTAGTATTCACATTCCTTGACACGATTTTTTTAAATAAATAATTATAGATTTCAGAGCATTCGTAGACCATTTTGTAACCTTTGAAACGGTAGAAAATGTCATCAGCTCGACGTGACATTATATGATAATCTCCGAAAGGTCAAACATCGAACGCACAGGAACAGCGATGGAATCCGAGAAAAAAAAACTGTGTTAGAAATTTCAGACTGATGACTAGAGTCTCTCGCGGACGAAACTCCGCGGACGGAGAGGGGATTAATCGGCGTGGTTATACGACTCCATAATTCGAAATGTAAGTTTAAGGGGCGCGAGATGGAATTGCCAGTCGTAGAACCGTCGTGCCCAGGATCTGGGACAAAGTACCCGGTGCGCTCGTCTGGATCGGAGTTTCCCCGCTGCGAATGACACATTCACGCCGCGCCATTATTACCAACACTTTCTTATTGAATCTATAAACACACCGATACGACAATTCACCCTTTTCCCTCGAGATTTCTGCCTGTTCCCTTGTTTCGTCACCTGAGAGTCAGCCCCCTCGAGCGTAAAGGGTTAATCTACGACGCGTGCATAGTGGCGGTGTAATTAATTTCCCCGAATTTCCCTGGGCAAACGTGACGGAACAAAGGACCTCGCTGAAAGAAAGCGCCGAAAAGGAGGAAAACTCGGGTGGAAGAACGGGAAAGTTGAAAACGTAAGCCAAGTCGTTCCACAAGTGCGCGCGTTAGCGCCGGGGATTTGCCGGGAAATGGAAAAGCTTCGAACACTGAAATCCCTCGGCCCGACGTCGGAACTTTCGAATACGAAAGGCGACGGAAAATGAATATTACCGACAGACGAAAAGGCTCGCGGGGCACAGCCGTTCGTTTGCGAGTCGTTTCGAACCGCTCGCAAACCTTTCGCGCCTTCTCTTCCATTTTTTCCTTTTTTTTTATTGCACGCCCCGAGAACGACTTAAGACGGGATGGAAAAAAGCCGCGCAACTTCCGGGACCACGTCTCGCGACCGTGAAATTGAAGCGGAACGTGGTCGTGAATTTTAAACTCGAACATCCGGCGGCTCGAGCGAGCGAAAGTAATGGGAGTAATTGAAATGCACCGGGGGATATGGGTTTCCGATGGGGATGATAAGTCGGCCCAGCCAATTCCGCGGTGTAATGCGAAACAGTTATACGAAAGATATATTGCACGGGTATCCGATCGACCTTCGACGTCCCAAGGATCCTTGTAATATCCGCTCGCAGTAATTGCAGCCAAACTAACTAACTTCATCGCCTTCGATCTAACGCACGAATATTTATGCAACTTCCGGAAACTCTGATAATAGGTCAAATCGACGGTCATCGCGTCGCGAAATTTATCGTCGCGATATTTCACGCAATCGACGATCGTCCGATACCGATGTAACGATAATTTACAGAGAGGATGACATAATTTCGATCATTATAGAAGGAGAAAGCGAATACAGAACAGTCACGACGTGTTCCGTATTTCTCGACCGCTCGTAGAGCAAATCTCGCGATTCGATGTTATTCGCTTTATAGCTCGCACACGATGGTAGTTGTTGACATTTGCTTTTATTTAATTCACCGAGGAAATTCAGTTTTTTCACGCTGCTCGTCCGTGAGATAGATTAACGCGTTGAATTGCACGAGAATTTTTTATGGATTTTTAAATGTGCATACTTTGAGCGTATATTTCACATATAAACACAACGATATTTAAATGTTTTGTGATATCGAAAAATGTGTACAAGTACTGACAGTTGTTACAATCATAATTTTCTCCTGAGGACCTCCACGAAGTTACTGCAAAGTTGAGTGGAGGTCACCGGTGACCCCACGCTATTCAATGTGTTAAAACCTAACGAAACTTCGCCCCCGTTAACACCTGCGTTTCCTGTTCCCGTAAACAGATAATTGCGTCGGCATTTTCTTGTCGAAACGTTCGGTTTCGAGAGAAACGAGCGCGTCGATGTCCTACGGCTTTACGGTGCGCTACTGACACGAAAAAAAGAAACATACTCTTTTTATCAACCCCACCTCCGACGCGGGGAACACTCGCGAATAAATTCAATGCGTTATTCGTGTTCGATAAACCCGAAAGAACTGATTGACTCGTAATAACGCTTTTACGGCAGTTTAAATAGGTACTCGGAACAAGTATCACTTGACTCGAATGGGAAGTAATCGATGATTTTGCCGGCAAATAACGGGTAAACGCGATACGTACGTACGCACGCACACACACACACACACGCACTCGCGCGCGGGATGCGCACACGCGTGTTCGGCATTCACCGCGCATCAAAATATTGAAGCCGTTTTAGACCAATACACGTACTGATGGGTTCATTAATGCATCCTGAAATAGCTGCCGCTGCGCTGCCTTAACAGCTTTCGCCGCCGCTCCACTTCGAACTTCCAGAAGTGCCAACGAAACACACGTGCGATGCATGAAAACACCCAGCCCCCGTAACGCCGCCGCGGTGTGCGTCGACGGCTCGGACGTGTGTGGAAATAAAACGAGCGCGGATCTTGGATAAATAATAGTGCCCCGCGATGCAACCAGGGATTTATTATTCCGCGAAATACGCGCCGCTTAAAAGAATGCTCCGTTTTCAGCGTGTTTAATTCATCGGAGTTAAAGAGGCGTGTGTACAAGTTGGATTATCTGGTAGGGGGAGGGAAAAAAAATGAAACTAACTCCCAAAGCCGCGAAAGTTCAAACGTTGTTAAAAAGTCGTTAAAAGTCTTCCCCGCGCTTATTAAAAAAAAAAGGAGGAAGGGGGTGGTGGGGGGTGGAGAAGAAGAAAACGAGGGTAAGGGGTGTGTCGGTACGTTCACGTGGCATTAAGTAAATTTAATAATACAAACCCCGGGACGAGAAAGATGATGTTCGCCGTGAATCTCCCTCCCATAACTTTCCCATAAATAATTCAACTCGTCCCGGCCGCACATGTACGAAATTTCAGACGGTTAAGTCGCGAGGACGTATAATTATTTCAGGACGACTAACTTCTTTCTTTTTTTTTTCTCTCTCTCTCTCCCCCCGTCGCCGATGAAAGCACCGCGTCACGACGTATTTTCTTTGAAAAATTTACATTCCCCGCTGCCCGCGGCGAAAGAACGCTCCGAGCAACTTCGGAATCTAATTTCACGGCCGCGACGGCAACGTACGTGCGTCGAAAACACCCTTCCCCACCCCCGCCCCCTTCTCACCCCCCGCGGCTTCCGTTTCTTTCGACAACGCACCCTCGAAAGAGTAAATGTTTCATTCGACGAAAAAGACTTCCCGTGGAAACATTTCCACGGCTGCTGCTTCAACCTCAACGTTTGCCATTGTTACGCTTTATTGTTTTCCCGGGTAAAACTGATCGTAAAATTGACCGGCGAAGGTTCGACGTGACTGCGAAACGCCGCGCATTAAGAACTTTCTAATGGATAACTCGACGCGGTCTTAAAGGCGCTTTTAACGCGTCGCTCCTCCCAGGAGAGGATATTTTACGATCGATACGTGGAATTCGATGCCACGGCACCCGGTGCTCACCCCCTCCCCCACTCCCGACTCACCTGCTTCCGCCAACAGGTTGCGAATGATTAATAGGTACGTTGAATAATGAAAATACATCTATATGCCGTCTGGTACAAAGGTACCACGATGATTCTCACCTGACGCGAACGAGCCACGGAAACCACGGATCGTAGGTATATATTCGTTACCCGAGCGAAGCTTTTTAGAAAATGCGATGACTAAGCCGGAATGGTTGTAAATACATGTACATACTTATACATATACAATCGGTTTTCATATTCAAACGTAGCGCCTAAAGTTTAACGATACGTTTCTCGTTCAGCCGTCGTTACGGATACATATTTTTATTAAACGTTTGTCACTATTCGTTTCCTCGCGATTCACCGAATACCCGTCTAGCTTTGTATACGTATATTTTGTGCGAATGTTGCAGTTCCGCGGGGGTGATACACGTGTACAAGGGGTTGAAAAGCAGCGCCGGTGGCTCTATTTAGTTCTGATACACGCGTTCATCCTACGTCACTCCCTGCACGCGGAGCACACGGGTTCCTCGGGGGTTTATGCAAATATGCGAAACTGCAGGCGTGGACGAAATTCCCGCAGATTATGCGGGGGATCGTGCTGAGACAGGCTCGTGTTTACGTTGCGCCCTCGGAAGGGTGGAAGGGCGCTTCGGAACTCGCTGCGATACTGCAAACGCACACAAAGACCTTTGCAACCCCCTACCCTTCCCCTCCCCCCTTATTCCCCTCTCTGTTGCATCCCGAAATTTCCACGCGTGATATATTTCTGCGCCGTGAAATTTCCACGCGTGAAAATTTTGAGAATCTCCGGACGTAGGGACGTCGGATGGCGGAAGGTTGGTTCGCCGGGTAGAGACGTTGCGACGCCGGTGGTAGCGTCGAGACGCGACACAAAGACCTCTCTCTCTCTCTCTCTCTCTCCGTGACAACCCCTTTTGCAACCGCTGCGTGTGTATCCATTCGTCATCGTGCAACTTTCACCGCGTCACCGCGAATCTTGGGGATGCAGACGACGAGGGTGCGAGAACCGACGGGCAAAGATGAGTTCCAACGTTCAAAGCGACGAACGTGTCGTTCTCGAGAAAACCTCTGACAACAAGGGACGAGCATCGTGTAAATTACACGTACAAAGTGCTATCGCAAAGACAGAATTACTGGCGTCGTGGTGTACGATATTCTAAACCATTCTACTCCTCTCTACCACTCCCTCTCTCTCTCTTTAGAGAGAGAGAGATAGATAGATAGATAGATTACGTTTATTTGCGTCCTAGGGATGGACCCTAGAGAGAGAGAGAGAGAGAGAGAAACTGGAGAGAAACAGGAAACTCGGCACGAATTTGCTCATTTATTATTTCACGTTCGACGATACTTTATCATCCTCTCCGTTCGCCACGGCTTACTTTTCTCAACTAGAATTTCATCTCCCGACCGTCGGGATAACGTTCGACAAATTTCCTCCACCGGTTCTGCACGCGGTTCCACCGTCCGTTATCTCCGTCCGGCGGTTCCGTGCTCCCGTCGTTTAATCTTTGAGATGAAATCGTGCCGCGGGCCCGCGAAGACGCGGCTTAATTGTCAGCGTCGCTGGCAAGTGAGTCAAACGTGGACGCGGCAAATGTTTGCGGTGTGTCAGTGGTAAGGACCGACCCGGGTCTAACCACCGGCTGTTTTCAGATACGCCCGCTTCTACCCCGGGTGAGTCAGAACGTGTGTGGTAACTAACTGGTTGAACGGTCAGTCAAACTTCCGGCTACGAAATTCGGCAAATATCCGAGAGGCACGGTTCCACCTCTCAGGAAGCCAATTACAGTGGTCCACAGTGACAGAGTAGTCGGTCGGTGTCTCCTCAAAGCCGACTGATGTTCCCGCGTAAATTAATACTCGTCGCGTGTGTGTATGTAGCATCAATATTTCTCTTGCAGTTTTTTAAAACTCCTTGTATCGATCGATGGGAACAGTTTGTCCCGTAGCGGGGAATTAGAATCGGAAGGCGGTCAAAGAACGCGTAGGACGTTTCGTGAATTATTGATGGGAACGATATTCTTTCTTTTGAAAATAAAAAAAAAATATGAATACATATACAACGGTGTATGGAAGTCGTATCAAGATCTCACACGCACGTGCAAGTTACAAAGAACTGTGGAGAAAATCGCGACACGCGACAGCCCGGAGAAAATCTACGGGGGATAAATCAAAAAAGTAAAGTTGCACGTTTTTCGCAGATTTTTCTCCTCGTGTTTTTTTCACTATTTGCCTGCGTCAAAGAGTAAAAGCGCGGGGAATGTTTTTCGAACATTTTCAAGTTCCCTTTGCCGCGTTATTTTATTATAATCATTTCACCGTCGCGAAGCTCGCCCGCCGGTTATAGATCGTTAGATCCGGAGGGACAGGGAGAGAAGAGTACAAAAAAATGAAAAAAATGGCTGAAAGCGCGGGAACGCGGCTGATAAAAATACAAGGTGCGCACAGATTTTTACAGCGGGAATAATGGAATATAAATTGAGGTTCAATGATGGATGAATGTACCGACATTGTTCGACACGGATGACAAGTAACGTTGTATTAGTATTTGCTCGAACGCATAAAGATGGATGAGTTAAACGAACGAATTTGACGAACGAGTTGCCGCGAAAAAGCAACATCGCTGTGTTAGCCATGAAACGGTCCATTCGATTATTTCGCTTTTTTATCACGAATAAGTTAAAGAGCCTCGTCGAGAGCCATGAAAAATACCTGGTAAAAGCTTCTCGATAAATCGTTCGGAACAATTTTCGTGGCTATTAATAATAAATCATTTACCGCGTTATTAACGGAGTCTGTTAATTTAACTAACAAATATAAATTAGCCGGGTAAATCAAGTTATACGCGAAAATCAGCGTATCGATTAGATCCGTCGGCAATTAAATTAGTTAATCGATTAGATCGGTTAACCGAGTAATGGCGCAGGTAATAGTCGACGTTAAATCATAGATTGATATCTTTGGTTTGTATGAATAATTCAACGAACGAGAGCCACCATCTTTTCGGTAAAATATAATTATCGAACGATTGGTGGGTTCTAACAATTTTCTCATTTTCGAAACACGGTATAGTTGTAACGACTCATCCAGTAGAATGCTGCTAGCTAAGACTCGTTTTATTAAAGATACCTCGAGGAAACCTGTCAGAAAATATTCTACTTATACCAGGTATCGATCAAACTCCAATATTGATAAAAATTTAATATAACATCACATCAAAGTGTACGATGTGGTCGTCTGTAAAAACGTGATATCGTTTACTTTTTTACGACGGAGTCTCGGAAGAAAGTGTACCGTCACGTTCCGTTATTTTCACACGGCCCGACGTTCACTGTATTAATTATGGCGAATATCGTTCGCAGTATTTCAAATTATTTCATTAAATCCCCGTGAAACGTCTGACTTTATCGCGGCTCTCACCTTGCACGGGGTGTACCCCGGATATTTAACAGGGATTTCAATAAAAAACGAATCAACGCGATTGAAAGCCGAAAATATTTCACCCGTGTATCGGCAATTTTTGAAAATCGGCTTACGGTTTTCCGAAAAATAAAATTTCCTTTGCCGTATCGCGCTGAGCGTCATGTAATTTCGCACGATAAAATATAATATTTGTTTCATAGCTTTGCGATACGAGTCCGATCACTCTATCCGATATTCTTTATATTTTTTCCAAATTGTCACCCGTCACGATGAACTATTCGCGACCGATGTGAAAATTTGGTAAAGTATCGATAATCGTCGGCAGCGTTGTAAACGCACTTATCCAAATATACTTTGAACGAAAAACTAAGCGAGTAGACGATAAATTCCATGGAATACAATAAATCCAGAGTATTAACATTTATACAAACACTTTTATGCTCGTAAGCGAAGCTACTAAAACTTCGCGCTGTCTTTTATCTCGTTGGAACAACTTTCTGCAACTTACTTCCCCAAGTACTTTGTTTCCATTGCTCCTTTTCTCATTACATTCAGCCGCGCTTTTATACCAATTTCATTAAGTGCCACGGTGGATTCCTGCTTTTTGTTCGTGGTAATAAAGACATCCCACGGTTCGGATGACGCGGTATTCGTCCGTTAGACTGATAGCTCGACGTTTTCCCATCTTTTCCTTTCGTTTTTCATTCCCCGTTTCTCCCGTTTTCGAAGGAATTTTTCCCCCCTTCCCCTCACCAATTCCCCCTTTCTTTTTCTTTCCATCAGCGAGTCATGACAGATCCGACGGACAGCCAAGCGAGACGGGGAATAAAGATATCAACGGGAACGCGGTTAGAATTTTAAAAAGAACCTATCGCTACCACGTCCGGGGACGCTGATCTTCGCACAGGACGCGCCTTAGGCTGCGGTTACACTCGCAGTTCACGGAAAATCATTTCAAACGCGCCGAAATTTCGACGCGTTCGACCGTTTCCGGCTGCAATTTCCGCCGGTGCAATTTCAACCCCCGCGGATTTACCGTCGAGTGAAATTTTCCATCGGTCAAATTTCTAACGTTCACATTTCAAACGAGCGTCATTTTTCACCGGTGGAATTTCCGAACGGCGAGAAATTGCGAGCGAGGGAAATCCATGCCAAAAATCTTGAAACGAAGCGGAAAATCGGGAAAATCGGAGGCGGGTTCAGCACTTTTGCGGGCCCGAAACACCGTGACTTCATTATCTGTCACATTCGCGCAAACAGCAATTCGTCCGGTGTAACCGCAGCCTTAAGCGAGCAGAAGATATTGCACTTGGCATTCAGGAAGCTGACTGGTGTTATCTAACCCGGTGATTCCGACATCCTTCTCAAAATACTCCTCTGGGTTCAAGTGAGATGACAGAGCGAGAGGATGGGAGGGGGGGGGGGGAGAGGGATGAAAAGGAAAGAAATCGAAGGGAACAGTCACGCCGAGAATTTTAAGCTAACCAAACGAGGACAGGGATGACAAACTTGGCTGACACCGTTCGAACCGTTTCCCCACGTCCTAATTCTTTCGTTTATTTTTTTTCATCCACCTCCCACTGATTTCATTTATCATCCGGTACTCGCGCGAGATTTTCCAAAAGATTTACACTACCATGAGAAACAACGTGTATCATTTCATTCCCATGGAAAACAATGGATAACAAAAACAAATAACGATATAACCATGTTTTAAAATACATCCATCCCTTGGATTTCATTCCGCGTATAAACCTTCGATACAGTAGACACACAATATATTTATTACTTCTATTCCCAGCGTAAAAAAAAAACAACAAATTCCTCGTACCATTCCCAGACGATATATTACCCTGTCCCCATTATTCAAATAATTCGACAACACCCTTTCAGGGGCGAACAAAAAAAAAAGCAGAAAAAAGAAAAGAGCAAAAAAACAACTCCGCGTTAAATTCCCGTGGAAGACAATGTTTCTATACGATATCGTTCACACCGCGACCGCGATCGGCGTCCCGATAAAGATAATAACTTTATAGGAACGCGTGGCTACATAACGACTTATCAGGGTTTGCATATCAGCGCCGGCGTCCCGGCGCGTGTTGACACGAAAGAGGGAAATAAAAGCGGCGGGTTTATGGGTGGCCACCCAACCCGGTCGTTTCGCTAAAATCGTAAATCAAGGGAATCGCGCCTGCGGTGCCTCCGGGTCGTTATAGGCTGATGTGATTTTCAAACGTTCGCGGAATATAGAGCTCCTTAAAGCCGCCGTTTCTTTCGCAATTCGTTAAGTCGCCGGCCCGTAACTTCCGCGCCATAGAAATTGATAACGTCGAGCCTAGAAACGAGTGTTGCATGTTATACTCAGGCGCGGAGTTACTGCGATTGCCCGGTCTTTGTATCGCGAACGGGACTTTTACGGGCGAGCAAAGAGTATTCAGAATTTTTACGCGTTAAGAGAATCGCCGGATCAATGGGATCAAACGCGCGAATAAAACGAACTCGTTCTGTTACTCCCCCGTCGGTAATTCGGACCGTTTGAATCACGACACTACGTGTCTAAGTAGTACGAGACGAAATTGTATCAGCCTCCCGGTGGATATTTTGAAATACGGTGTGTCGTAAAATCGGTGCTCGTCGCGGATTCGTTTATGTGCTCGCGATTCTGATGGGAATTTCATTTATTCACGGGTTGTCCAACTAATTCGCATCATGGGAAAATAGTGTAACAAAGTCGTTCCATTTTTTTTGTGTCGGTGGAAAAGAACGTACTTTGGAGAGAATACGTTTGAAAGTTTTCCGACGTGAATTTTGCAGACACCCGGTAGATTGTACGTTCCGACGCGTAAACGGTGTGGCGGCTTTAAGAGGTTTAATTGTCTGTCTTCGATACAATATATTTTACCGGGCGTTGATCGATATCAATTTAAATTCTGACAAAGCGAGAAAATTTGTCGCACCTGGTGACCGAGTCGTTTCTTTTTACGGATACTGATTGCGAAATCGACGGATGATTCTTACACGTTTGATCATTGCGTGGATTCGTGGGTTGGCGAGTAATGACGGTAATTTAGATAATGACAAATTGATTGTGCTGCGCGATCGATTTAAACTAATGACTATGGGACGAGGATTTTATTGTTTCGCTTTATTCGGAACCCTTCGTTGGCTTTGTATGAAATATCTGTTTCGTCACATCGCGTCGTTTCGACAGTCGTGCGTCACCGTGGAAATAAATATTTGTCTATAAATAGGAATCGCTCGGCGTACAAATAATACCTTTGTAAAATTCGTGCGGAACCAGATTTATATTTCAATTCCGTTAAAGCCCGCCGATAATATAAACCGTGGCTCACGGTAACGAGCTCATTTACAAAATGCGTGTATTCGTTAACATGTAATTGGTTAATGTGGATACGAAGAATTGCACTTAATTACTCGGCCGCATAATTCATGAAAATGTCGAATCCGCGCCTGTTTTATGTGTAACGCTCCCGATGGAATTATTTCGCGAATTAATGAAAATTGCTACGAAATTTCGCGTCACCTGCGACACGTTAACCGGCTGCAAATCTAGGCGCCGATAATAACGAGGTAACCGGGTGTAATTTTGTTGGGTACATATTTTTTTCAAACCGTGAACTAAAAAGCGAGACTCGATCGCGATTGACCGATGAAACTGTCGGATCAATATTTCGAAAACTCGTGTAAATACGGATGAAAAACTGAAAAATCGTCGGTTTATCGGTACCGTTTAAAAAATACTTCGAACATTGACCGACAATCGTCATCGTATTCCAAGTGCAATCTCCGAAGAGTTAAATAGAACTCACGACAAACAATAATTAAAAATAAATTGCGCCAATACGGTTTAAACATATTTCAATATTTGCTTATAAATCACCGACCGAACCGGGATTATACCGGCGAGCAAATCACGGGAAGCTTTGAATCGGGCTGGGGAAATAAAAACAAAGAAACTCCAGAAAGAGTCATAAATAGCGTTCAGTGAATCACAATTAACGGCGCAATTTCCTCGGCTTAGTTTAAGAAAAATTGACTGTATAAGCCTTCCACATTCATCATAGGAAAAACGGGAGAAAGAAAAAAAGAGATAGAGCGAGAGAGAGACACACACACAAAGAAAAAAAAGAATAGAACGCTGCGATTTTATTGTTAAGCCGGGATGGAAATTACCTTGCTTTGCCGCGCGCGTCTGTAAATTAGAAAACCGCGATGGCTTAACTGACCGATATTTTTCAAAGCGAAGAAACGTGAGTGGAGGAAACAGAAAGAGAACCGCGTGTGCGAGGGAACGAAAGAACCAGAAGCGGAATGAAAAATTCCCCAGCATCCCGGCAGTGTCGCGGACAGCCAATCGGCGGTGGAAGATTAATACGATTCCGGAATTGCTCGGTCCTCCGTGCTTGACCCACGGACAAACGAATAATTTCCGTAGGAACCGTCACACCGCGCCGTTGGCTTTTGATAAACTGCCGCCTCCAGTCGGTTACGTTTTGCTCCCGCCTTTCGATCGATCTTAGAACGATCCAAAGTGCGCGGATGTTGAAAAACCTGGCCAACTTCGCGGCCGAGCTGAAAAGCACCCATTAGGATATTAGATTTTTACGAAGACACCGGCAGGCAAGCCAATTTCCCTGCTTTCAAATTTACAGCCTTTCAAATTCCCAGGTTGCAAGGTTTTCGCACGCGGAGAAATTTTTTTCGAGAAAATGTTTCGCGTGGAAATTTTCCGCGCGAAATTCTTGTACGCCTGGGGAAATTTCCACGGCAAAGTGGAGAAGAATTGGCCGTCGTAAGTCTCTCTCTCTCTCGAGATATCGAGCGAGAACTTAAGTGGAAGGAAATCGTGCAACTGAATTCGACATTCTTATTCCATTCGAGGGAACCCGATACGCGTCACCTGACGACCGAGCGTTACCCGATAAACGTTTTCGGATTTCGGGAAACGATTCCCGTCGCCGAGGGTCTGAGCAAGAATTTTAGAAAAGACACTTGTATCTCGGGAATTCGATTCTACGAAAAATATTCCGCTGTAATAACGTGTCTCATATTTGTACCTTACACGGTCTACTTACATTTCCATAGAAAAATATCAGACAACGATACCGCGATGTAGATTACACCTTCTTTGATATTTATGGAAAACCCGTCGAACTCACCTGCAACAGAAGAGAACGAAATTGATTAGTAAAATGGACGAGAAACTTTGCTAAAATGTAATCATAATCAAATATATTACGGTCGACGTAAAACTGTCATTATCGTGTTTCCTAAGATGCGCGACCGAACGGAAACTATGAAATCGCTAAAACGTGACGTTGCTTCTAACGAAGACCGTGCACATGCTAAAATTGCCTTTCTCATAAATTTCCCCGAATAAATTTGACAGGCTTAGCGTAGATTCCGCGACAAGCTACGAAAGAACGATGGTCGAAAGCTTTATTAAGTATCGCGCGCGCGCGCGTAATATGTTCTCGATATTTGAAAAACATCGAGTGCACGAGAAATAAAAGCGATACGCGATCGCGCGGAAATAATCTGGCTATATGTAATGTCGATAATCGTCGCCAAACGGCTGCGAAACTTCATCGCACGAAGAGTGACAGTTTGACCGATGGCTTGGCAACGACACGAAGTCCCTCGATGAATGCAAATAACGGGAAAAAGTGTCGCAGGTCGATCAATCTATAATAGGGCGAAGGGAAAGGTCGATGAACTTACGCTGTCAAGCACGATTCGAATGAAAAAAAAAACCGCCGCGAACGAATCTGATATGGAATTGTTACTCTTTTTTCCTCTTTTTTTTTGCGGGGAATGTTGTACCGCGGTTGCATTCGGGTCACAAGACTTTTCGTTTCTCGAACAAACGTCCCTTTCCGCTTGGATCTCGACATTACCGATCTCTGCTCTTCTTTGTCGAGCGTGACTCGGAATTCCCGTGCTTTGAACTTCCGAGACTTTGGAATTACTACGCAGTGGATTTTTTTCACCTTTGAATATGCATCGCGCAGGGATACCTGCGCACTGAAACCACATACCACGGTCCGAAGTTTCTGCGATTTTTTAAAAAATCTCTCTGGTTTCTTTTGCAACGCGACGCCCGATCCAAGGAATAATTAAAATAACAGAACGAATGTGAAAAGTTGAAGATGGGCTACCGGTAATTTTACGAGAATTCTGAACGTCTCGTAAATCCAAATGACAGAGTGTTGACAGATTTTTCTCACGACCCTTTACATGGCCGACTTTTCTTTTAATTGCTGCGCATTATAAAACGTGCATCGTTAAACTTAGTTGCCGCGCATGCGAGCGCTTTACACGCGCGACAATGAGAGACACGTTGGGCAGACGGAGTTCGTGAAATTTTAGAAATAAAAAACAAATGAAGCAACATTAGCGAGAAATCGATTGAAAATGGCGATGCGAGTTTATTTATGACAACGCATTCCAGGATCGAACGTGAACAAGTATTACGTTAAAAATAATGTTTTTTTCTCGCCTTCGAAAGGACAGGCTAAATATGTGGTTATAAAACAATAGATATATCGTTAGGGCAATGTATGCTACGTAGAGCAAGCAAATATTTTTCAATCAACAAAAGAGAATGCATACGCATAACTTTCATCTGAATTTAGTTTCATTTAGAATAACATAAAACCAGCGTTCTCTCTCTCTCATAAGACAATGGTAACTGTTGTTCTAAAAACACACACACACACACAAAATAACGCAACATTTTTATCCGCGAAATTAAATGGAAAAGCGTATGGTACATGACGTACAAAACCCAGAATTAATGTTGCGCGTCATTTACATTGCAATAAAATAATAAAAAAACAGCCGCGCATACACGCACGCACACATGCACGTGCTCGCAAACCCGGAAATTGTGCACGGAGAAAATAATATTGCGTCCGACATACACTGTACAGCAGAGTCTACTTTTATTTCGCGTACACTCCGCAGCATCAAACTCCATCTCTCAATAATATGCTGTAAAATTCCCGGCATAAAACCCGAAACCGATTATTCACTCTCTAACTATCCACTTTACCAGCCGAAACCGCGAGACTCGCGTTTCGAATTACACTCGTCATTTCTATTATCGGAATTTGGACATACGAGTAGTGAGTGTCGGTGTTGGGTCGGACGCGGGCAGAGGTAGTTCAAACTCTCGGGAAGCGATTTTTTTTTTATTTTTTTTTTAATTAGGTACCAAGTAATTGGTCGTTTCGTGGCAGTGACGGAATAGTTCGGAAGAGGTACCACGGAATTCTGTGTTATTGGAAAGATTTTTCCACGGAGAAATAAATCAATGAAACGACGGTATTTTTGATACACGTGCCGCAGCCTCGTGCATTTTATTCTCTTATTCTACCGTGCACTGTTTTCTCGTGTATTTTTTTGTTCTTCCGTCACTCGCGGAGGGGATATTTTCAAAAATATCAATGAGCGTCGAGAGAAAAATAACGATCGGATAACGGTATAAATTTTTGTATTATCTTTCCGGTTACATGGTATTGTTATTCGAAAACTGGACACGCTCGTGCGCGTCCTTATTTCAACAGCGCCGGCAATAAAAATTCCCTGGACGCGATGTAATATTTCACGAACGAAAGCGTACATTTTCTCCATTCTTCATGGTTATCGACTGACGTGCCGATTATTTTTCAGTCAGAAATCACCGGAAATCACGACATCGTTTGTCGGCGAGCAACCTAACCGTAGGAATTATTTTCCCCGGGCGATACCGGCATCTCCCGGTGCTTCGTCATGATTGACGTTATTGCGTTGCCGTCTTGCGAGAAGCGCGGATCAATTTGCGATATTTCCGGGACGTCTAATTTCGACGCGAAGATGAAATTCTCCCTCGGAAAATTTCCACGCTACGTAACGTTTCGGCTTTAACATTTTCAAACTTAAATTTTCCGCCGCAGAAAATTCAGGGTTCACAAATTTTTGCGGTTTCTACATTCAAGTCGAGAAATTTCCCGTACAAAATTTTCGGAGCTTCGACAAATTTTCGCGCACCCATACAACCGCGTTTCGACCGCGCACACCTTCGCACGGATTCGGCGTGTAGCGCGCGCGACTTTTGCAC
The DNA here is from genome assembly GCA_917499265.3 of Mimumesa dahlbomi. Taxonomy (NCBI): domain Eukaryota; kingdom Metazoa; phylum Arthropoda; class Insecta; order Hymenoptera; family Crabronidae; genus Mimumesa; species Mimumesa dahlbomi. The sequence goes on along the minus strand of OU824113.1, from coordinate 978,545 downwards.
GAGAGGAATATTAATCACGTGGCCGCGAACTCATTCGAAAAGCTCGGTTACAGCGGTGAATCGCAAGCTGCGGCCTACGATAAATTGAATTCGCGAGCGGCCATTCATGCACGCGAGAGATGCTCGTGCATAACGTTACTTATGGCGAACCTGATACACGTGCGATTTAACGTTTCCGCCGTGTATGTATATGTATGTACAATAGTACGACCTATATATTTTATTTTTCGTCCGAGAAAATGTGGTTCGCAGATTCCCAGAGAAGATCCAGAACGTTCGTGTGATTTATTGGAATCTCCTATTATTTTACAGCCGAACAGCCGACGGTTGATCGGTTTAATAAGCATGAATTTCGGAAAAATTCCCTTACACGAAAAGTTATTGTCCGCGCCTGAATAGCTCCACTCAATAAACGTAATAAATGGTGATTTGAAAGTTTTTTAATCACGTCCGTGCGGATCGATAGGGCCGTGAAACTTGAATCTTTAGTGCAGCGTAGAAGTTTCTAATGCCGGAAACTTTAAATTACTTGTAACTGGTCTACGTAGAGAAAATGTAAAATACAAACGGTGTACTTTACGATTCTACAAATTCGTAATTCCTCTCGAATGAATTCCACGTGCGTTACGACACGTTTTCCGACGGATCGTGATAACGACTCAAGATATTATTTTCGATTAAACTTCTATCTATTGCGTGTGCGCATATATTACGCAAGGAAATTCCAGAGAACGAGGAGGGGGCGAGGGGGTGGTAATCCCCGGGAGGCACAGACCAGATGTAAAATCGTCCCTAGATATCTGGAAAGCCTTAGCGATCCCGAGCTCCCCGCTTTTCCAGAGATGAGTTTCCCGGGAGAGACAGAGGTTATTCGAAGGGATAACACAGAACCCCGTCCACGGTTCGCGTATTTCGTTCTTTATTTCAATCAGTGGCTCGCTCGTATGTAGATCGGTGGATGCGTCCAATTATGGAAATGTTTCTCCAAGTATATAACCGATTACGCCCGAAATCACTTGGCATAATATTTCTATATCGGTGTCCCCGTAATTATTTCACAGAATTCCAACGGGAATACCTTCTCGAGATACGTCTTTCGAGTTCCATTTTACAATGCAATTAACCCATCCGCGGAATTGCTTTATTTGCAATTAATCCGCGACAATATATAGTATATCGCCGGATCGAAACGAGATTTTAAGAAACACGGAAGAATAACTAATTCGACGTTACAATTTTCCCGTCTACAATTTTACCGACAGCCGAGCAGTTTAATTTAATCGGCCCGTTTATCGTGCGGAAACGTTTCTCCTCGAGAGTGGGACGGTATTACCCGTAAATTCTGCGAGAGTGAACAAGAAGGGCCCTAAGGAGGGTAAGGGTTACAGACCGATATCCCTAGGAAGCTCCCCATTTGGTCCAAGTTTATCACCGGCCGGCACGACAGCGCCATCAGATTCGCCGGCAGGTTGTTCCCTAATCGATCTAAACAACGAGATTATTCCGCTAATTGGTACGTGCATCCCAGCCACGCATCCCGGAATGGCGCGACACGACGCTTGCGGTGCCGCCGTACATTCCGACTGTCATGGATCATCGACTTTAATTAGCCGCAGGCCCGTCGCGATTGGCTAGACTTATGGAATTCGGAGAGTTTTCCCGTGAATCGGGAGAAGCTTCTAGTTCGGAGGCCTCGAGGATTTTGCGTCTTAAGAATTCTACGTAGTCGATGTCCGAGGACCGGAAATTTTCGAGTTTCCCCTGGTAATTACAGTAATTAGTAGATATTTGTATTCCATCGTAATTAGGAGGGGGGGGGGGGATTAACCGGGTTTCATAAGCGATTAGTGTTTCTTAATTTTGAATAAATGTTGCCGGAGACCGACGCGTAGAGAGAATCCACTTAAGGGTCGGCTACATGGAATATTAAAACGAAATCCAGACAGTCGTGCTCTTAATTTCCTGTTTTCTTTTTCTTTCACGGAGCAGCGACGAAAAAAAAGGGAAAAAGCGTCGAGTAAATGAGACGATTCTCTTGTGATACTAATGCAAATGAGGCACGTTCTCATCTTTAAAAGGTGCAATGTAGTGTAGCAGGAGCCGGCGAGGGGAGGACGCAGCAAATTAAAATGTAAATTCAATAAAAACGCGACGAGATTCTTGACGGGAAGAAAAATCCGATGTCTTTCGTGAAAGGGAAATGTAAGCATCTCGCGCGACTGTCCGCGGATGAAAAGAAAACGAAAGAAAAAACGGGAAAGACATTTTTCCGTGACCTCAAAAGAGTTTAAAAAAAAGAAAAGAAAAAAAATTTGAAAAAACAACAACGCTGCGACTCGTAACTCTGGAAGGTCACAAATTATACGCAAGTCTGCCACTTTGTGTGAAACTCGCTCGAAAATGTATCGCGAAGTGCCTGAAAGCCCGCAATGCTTTCCGGGACCTCTTTCATCCCTTCGACGTCGTAAGAAAATTCGTTTCCCGTTTTACGACCAGCCACCGAATGGCCGACGCGATCTACCTTCGGCAAGAAGAACTCGAAACTAATTCCCCTCCCCCCCCCTTCCTGCATCCCCCACCTATTTCTACTACGGGCACCCGATAACTGTAATCAACTTCTGCAGCCTGACTTATGAGCACGCGACACTCTCCGCGGAGACGAGCGAAAATTGTCTTTTATTTTGCGGCAAACCTTTCGCAGGCAAGAACCGGAAATGGTGTATCGCGGTGATTGGAATTTCATTAGATACAGGGAGTGGGGGGTTCGCGACAAATCCTGGTCGTAGTATAACTACGGGTGCGGACTAGCGAGCTTTCGCAAAGACTTTAATGGAAAACGAATTAAAACTCCGTTGCGAACTGGTCCATCGGGAAAAAGTTAGTCGCGCCTTTGCCACGCAGGCAAGCAAGCCCCGTGACTTTATTCTACGACGGAATAAAGAACGAAAGAAACTCAAACTTTCCACTTGCTTAACTTACGGACACCGCATTGGACAACTTCCACGGCTATTATCGCGCGGAATTTCTCTCGATGGAGGAGAGAAAAAAAGAAAGAAAAAAGAAAAAAAGATACGAACGTTCGTCGGGTACGCGTGACTCACTCGCGGGTAATTAACGCGGAAATTTGAATTTTTACGGGTTCCCGAAGAATACGAGAAATCTCGATGGTGCTTGAAGAAATCGGATAGCGTTTCGGGTTAAAGTCGTCCGAAAACAGGGTTCGACGTTCCAGAGGCTCCCGGGTGGAAATTCAGGGCACGTCGGAAAAGTTTAGATACTTTCGGCGCGTAGCGCGGAACGCTTTTCTAGTTACATAGTTCCCCGTAACTTTTCACGCACGTGTATTAAATCTTAATTTACCATCCGCCCCGTGGACGGAGACGAAAAAGGTGTACGCGCGTTCCCTTTGAAAAATGTATCCGACTTTTCCACGATTTCGGAAGTGGGAAAAAGTAAAAAAAAAAAAAGAAAACGCCGCTTACATTTTTCTTCAAGAATTTCCCGGGAAAAATTAGCGTAACGATTTAAACGCTAATTGCGCCCTCACGGCTACCTGACCCACCGTACGCTCGACTCCTAGGTGCAATCTTTCCTCGGCGAGCGAAGCGACAAAGGATTTTTTGCCCGCGAAACACGGCGAAAGTGTATAGAAGTATGCGCAACTCCTTTTCAACCGTAGCACGGTGTTTAAGTATTTAAGAGAGGCCGAGAGAAAGAGCCCTTTTACGGAGGTCAGCGACTAGGCCTACGAAAGCACCGGAGATACAAGCCCGGCGAGTGTCAAATGAAATTGAAAAATTAAACATTCACCGTCCATCGCGGCGAGACTTCGACCGGTCAAAATTTTTTGACAATCGAACATCTTTGAAATACGCGAAATACGCGAAAATGGAAAAGAATCGTTGTCGCCCCGTTCCTCATCGAAATTATTTCGCCGGGTAGAAATTAAAAGTCCAAGTTTTACGCGAACGGCGTGAAACTGGCTGCAAAAGTTGTCGAGCTTTTTAACACCGCCGGATACGTACGTTTTGCATTAATTCCTTGATGCCGGGACTCGTAAAAGCGTGCCCGACTTGAATACAGAGCGAGCCCGCCGCCCTTCGATATGTACACCGTGCGGCGGGTAAATTGAAAGCAATTATTATCTTACGTCTGAGCACTCTTGCGAACGATCGATCGACAGGTACCCAGATGCGTGCGGTAATCATCTGCAAATCCAAATTAATCAGATTGCGTGTACGCAAACAGCCGAAGGAAAGCTTCCGTTACATTAGCGGATTATCAATCGGATCGCAAATAAAGAGGGGGGAGGAGAGGAAGGAGGGGGGTAGATCGCGAAGAAAATTTCGATTACCAGGAGAGTGTAATCAATGGTAAAAGCGTTCGACGGTTTGAAGAAACTTCTCGTGTTTGTCTTTCAGACGTCGATAACGTTCCGCTGTCACAAGTTATAACTGGAAAGTCCGGCGAAGAAATTTTCAGAACGGACTCAAACATTTGCCTAGAAATTTCCTGCCGATAGAGCCGCGTATCCGTGGGCAAGGTTGCTCGATCTGAGGTATTTTAATCCCGCTGCTGTGACACGTGAAAATGTTTGAAACAGGTGTTCCGGTGCCGCGAATTTCCAGCGTGCTCGCAATATCGAGTGTTTCCTGGTTGGAAACGGTGGCGAATCGCGAATACGAACTTCTAGCTTTCCGACCGATATTTGATCTGCGAATTGCCAATTCGGTCCGTCAGACGCACACCGTCGCTTGCCGACGGTGTTCCAACGGGAAACGCAACGCGGGAACGTGGATTCCCGAATCCTGGAGAGACGATCTTCCGGGAAACCGACCGAGAATCAATCGGTCACGAAAGAAACCACCGTGGTTTACCGGTGGCGCCCTGCATTCTAGAACCGTAAATCGAACAACACCTACGAACGAATACGGGAACGTTTCCGTCTTTTATGGAAACGAAAGCAATAGGAAAGCGATGTCGCAATCGATCCGGAGGCGTGCACCATGCTCGACGTTGACGGCCCTGCCATTTCGTGCGTCAAATTGGATCGCGTTCCGGCTTCGCCGACGACGTAACCTGCACCCTCGAAACAAACCTGCGTCCCCTCTCCCTCAGTGTCCTGGATACCTTTCGAATTTCGGCAAGGTTACGTAATGACATCGCTGACATCCGAAAAAGGGACTCGAGAATTGTTAATTAAGTGAGAAGAAATCATTTTTTAGGAAATTTCTATTGTTGCATATATTTATAATAATTTGTACTTACTGACATTGTTTCGTTTGACATACTTCGTAGAATAAAGTTTATGTTAATAAGCAACCAATTCCAACGTCACATTCCCCCCTGTACTTGGGTCATATCTTTGCATTTTTTTTATGCCTTTTTGAGGATCCTTTCTTTACCACGCTTTCCAAGCGACACCCTTACTTTACGATTCCACGTACTCCCGTGTTTCTCTATATTACGCGGGGCTTTAATGCGTTTCCTTAAAATCTGCATGGCACCCGAGGGGTTAAAAAAGATGATACAGGACGCGGAAGAATGTTTCCTGCTTCCCGGCTATCTTTCAGGGCAGCCCCGTTTCTCACCGGGAGTCGGAAGCTGGGCGTGTCATAGCGTTCGGGGTACCGGGTCAAGTAGACACGATAACGTAAGAACAATTCCGTGGAAAAAGATGGTTCCCAGGCAGGTGTCGAGGTGCGGTTATCTCGGGACGATCGATCGCCGGCGTAAACCTTATCAATTAACAAGGTGTAATGTTCGCTATGCATTGACGCTGTCGGGCGAAGCTTTCCTACAGCTCTAAGATAAAGCCGTGCTGTATAAAATACATAAAGCTTTGTATATAAACCGCGGAAAGTACTATGTAGAAAACCGCGATATACGAGGTGCTAAAAGTTACCAGATTTGATGTGTGCCCGTAAAACTTTAACTACAAATAAGTAAAACATGAAGACAGCGTTCACCGAAAAAAAAGAGTTACTCTTGAAAATCATTTTATTCTCGAATCAAAAGTCCGTGTTACTTCCCCCCCCCCCTCCTCTTCATCGCCGGCCAGCTAAGGTTTACCGTGGTCGTATAATTTTTTTACATTCCCTCTATTACGTTCGTTCGTCTACGGCGCAACCGTTGATATATTTTCTTTGCTTTCCATTTGGCGGTTAATATCGGACAAGCGTCGCTTCCTCGCGTTCCCGACGGATCGTTCGTTCGATTCCGACTCATCCGGCTAGTGGGACGAATCGTAAAATGGATTTTTGTAATAACGTTTTCATCCCCGGGTGTAATAATATTTTATACCGGTCGGCTGTATTTTAACCGGCTGGAAATAGAGAACGGAGAGAAACGCGCATAAATTGAAGGGCCATACGTTTCGAACGATCGTAAAGTTTTGCATTAAATGGATAGGAATTTCCCTCGGCCGCGGATAAGCCCCATCGAGCAGTTCGATTTCTTCGCCGCTGATTGAAATCAAACCACCGTGAACCGCTGTTCGCCGGCAAAACGGATCTATCTCGCGAATCTTTCCAATTTTACCGTCGCCCAGCCCGTTGAGAGACAGAACCGGGTTAATCCGCGAAAATCTCGCCTCCGCATATCCGACAAACTCGATTCCGAACAGACTCGACGCACGACAACCGCTCGCCGAGTGTGGTCGCCATTCTCCCGCAGGATTAACGCGAACGAGTAATGATAAAAAACGCGTCTACGAATAGATCTTACGAGCTGATCCTGATAAATCATAGACTAGTCGTCATCCGGACGGATCACAAATTCTCTAGGAAACAGACTTGGTTACCAAAGAATAACCGTTTTAGGTATGTATAGGTATAATTCTCCAGAGTCCGATCCATAATCTTCAATCCGTTGTTCCAAATAATCCGAACAAAGCTACCCCCGTTTGCCGTAGCAGTGAAACAGCCAATCCCCGAAACAGTTAAAGCGATCAGAATCAATGAATGGCGATCAATAAGACGTAGCCGGCTAGGTATCAAGTGGATTTCCCCCTACCGAGTTTCCCTCTGTGTGGCAATTAAGGAACGGCTCTAGGTGAATTCGACCATCGTACAACTTGATGTCCCACTCCTGGGGGAACGGGACCCGGGTATCGACAACACCTTCGCGAACGTTGTCCAGGACTTACGTTGTTTTCGCTTGAAACCCCACGTTGGAAACGGGTCCAGGGTTTTGTCCGAGCAAATTGCCACTGTGAACGGAATTGCCAGCGCGAATGAAAGAGTGGACCGCAGAAAAGGAAAACGGAGCTCGCAAACACCGACCGGGGGTATGTTTAACGATACTCGCGGCGAAGTCGTACGCGATGGAAAAACAAAGCTTAATTGCCTGTAATCAAACAGGATGAAAATTAAATGAGTTATTGGCTAAATTTACCCGGCCACGGAACCAAGAGAGTCTCTTGGGTTTTTCCGGCGAAACTTTAGAGATTTCGAGTTATCAACGGGGAGAGTTATGCATTATATACTGTATATGTATTACGTGTAGTTATTTTTATCATGCGACGTAATACGAGTTTCCCGAAGGGTACTTGATCTAGGGTCAAGCGTTATATCAATCATTTTTCAATAACCGGAATCTTGTGAACTATCGGATCGAAAAGAAATTGATTCCACTCCACGGTAGGATATCAATTTAAGTTTCATAACCTGAAGAGCTTTCATTCGATGATGTATTGTCGAGAATGATTTTTCGAGTCAAGAATCTCTCTCTCGTCGGTTCGGTTGCGTGGATCCCGACAAAGCCGTAACGTTCCGTAATAAAATCCACAGACTCCGACCGGAGGAAGACTGCGATATCCAATATTGTAATTACGGTGTTCGATGCTCCTTTCAATGGTATTTCAAACTTCAGCCCCTTAATTCCTCTTGTATTACACATATACACCGTATGAAATGGAGCACCTGTCGGCAGTGGTTTCTATAATACACCTCCCCTCACTCTACCTCCTTCCCATGAAACACAATCTATTACTTTATAACGATGATTAATTTCCATATTGTAACGTTATTATAACGAACGCAATCATCAATAAAACGTACAATTAATTGACAACAGAATTAATACGAGTCGCTAAAATTCGTCACAAATATTCGGTAATTAGTTGACGTCACATTAATCTCCTGCATATAGAAATCAAGCGACTAGAACGGTATACCGGGATAAAAAATTGCAAAAAACAAAAAGAATCTAATGATTCTTCATTGATCGACGAGCGGAATCATGCGATTTCACGTTCCACTTCCAGGGCAGTGCTTTTCCTCGTTCCAGCGATCGGAGCGCGGTCACCTCAACCCGGATTTCTTCGAGATTAGAAAAACGTTTGGCCGGAAACCGTCGAACTCGGCACTTTGTTCAATGTAAAGAGAAGAAAACGAAGGAGAGACGGGAGCGATTGCGTTGTAGCAATCGTAAAATGACTCCCCCAAGTAACGACGCCGGGTATATGTGCCGAGGGAAACGACGTCGACTTTCTCCGGGATCGCAGAATGTGAGGAAAGGGTGGATCCTCACGGATCGGATGATCTACACGAGGTTAACGTGGAAAAGAGTGGAATATTTCGGAACCCGTTTCCCCATGCTTTCGCTGCCTCGAAGATATTTCACTGCCGTGTCACGTGAACCGTGAAGAATTACGGAACCCGGTGAAGAAACTATTTTATCGAGCTACGATAAATGTAAATTTAATGTCGGAATAAGTTTTTTTTTAATAAAATAAAGAAAAAAAAGAGAGGTAAAGGAAAGAAATCACCGTCGATTACTACGGACTTTCGTACTTCCAAAGAAATCGGCTGCAATTGTGCAGAACTGAAGATTACTCAAGTTCGGTGAGTAATGCGGCCGTTGCAATCTTTCCCGTATAAAACGGTACTCGGCGATGATAACACTTAAACCGAAGAACCTAGCAATTGCTTCAAGAACTTATAAAGCAATCTCGATGGAATCCCAGCGATTTAAAAAGCATTCCCTTCGGCCCCGACAAAGTAACGACGGATTACAAATTAATCGTTATTCATTTCCCCCGAGTTCCCGACGTGATAACTGTTATTTAAACTTCAAAGCCGTAAGAATGCTTTCATCGGTCGCTAAAGAAACAATCTACTTCGATATTTCAAGTAAGACGCACAGAATATCGATTCGAATAAAGGAAAAGATCAAAGTTACCGACCCGTGAGATTCGCGTACCGCAACTGCTCGCGAGACACACGGATAATTTTTTTCCCTGAATCATGCGTGCTGAAAAAAAAACAAAAAGAAAGGAATAGATACGGGTACTGCTGACACAGCCAACGATGATGCAAGGATGCATAAAGGAGGGGATGTAACAACTAGCTGGCGAAAAATCCGGGTAAGAGGGACGAGTCTAATTTCAATTTCCGTTGAGAGCGCCACTTGCCTGCCCACCTCCGGTTTAATTAAATTTGTTTGGAGATCAAGCAAAATGGTCGAGCACCGGGAAAAGTAGAACCCGTTGCTGGCGGTGTTAGCGACGCGGAAGGGAGCAAGGTAGTCGTTTTCGTTCGTTCGCCATGTACGAATACCTGCTGCTCTTCAGCCTTTATCTAGTCACACGGTTCAGCTCTGCCGAGGCCGGAATTTCGAGTGTGCATTTTTTTCTTCCTTTCGTCCTACGTCGGATTTAGCAAAAAAAAAGGAAAATGAAAAAAAGCATCTCGAAACAAGTAACGAGTTCCCACTGACATCACCGACGTCGGAAAATTAGAATAATTCGCGTCCACTTTGCGAAAAGATTTCAAACGATGTCGAATTCTTCGAGGCTCGCAATTTCGCAAGGTCGCAACTCGCCCGACGATTCTCCGTCGACGAGCACGCTCCGTCGTAAACGGCGAGAATTAAAAGTCCTAAGACACTAAAAAATTTAGAGGACCGTGCCGCCGCGACGGCGAACGAGGACTCAACGAGACTGCGGGACCACTAATCTTTCTCTTAATTAACGCGCACCACTTCCTCGGCGCGCGTGCACCCGCGTACTTGATTCCGAATTTTTCCTTTCTCCACCGAGGCCGAGTGTCATGCAAGATTTTATAGTTCCTTCCAGTCACGAATGCAATTTTCATTTTATACATTCGCCGCGATACAATTCCGTCGCGCGTGAAACATCCGGCGAAACAGAATTTCTTCGATCTTCATTCCGCCAGGTGAATTTTCCCTGCGAGAGCAAGAAACACGTCCTACGGAGAGCAGGGAGAGCAAGAGAAAGAGAGAGAGAGAGAGACGGAGTACAGGGATTTTTCGAGAGGTCGCAATCTCCAGGAGACGAGTTCTCGCCGGATCGTTTTCGCCCGGGGAAAATGACTCGACGCGTCGTAAACGTTGAAAATTTAAAGAAAGGACCGCACCAGTCCCAAAAGACGACGATCAATCTCGGGATAAGGCGGCATCGTTAACTCTCCCCTTTTCACTCTCGATTTATATCGCGCGCTTCCCACCATAATATATCAATGACCCGAGCCGGCACGGTTTACCTTTATTTTTAAACATTTCTCCGATGGACAACCGCGCGAACGTTGTACATCACGGTGAAAAACGAAGGTGTGCAGGGGAAAAAATGGTAATTCTATGGAATTGCTAAATCGCATCGGTTCGATGTGGAAAATAGAGTGATTAATTTGTAGAACTAAATAAACGGTTAATTTTAAAATCCTCCCGATAGAATAGAAACTAACGGGGTAGAACTAAATTTGATACTACAGCTACATACATACATAGGTGCCTGATGCATATTCATGCGCTACATATTTGAAATTACAATCGGTCGCCAATTTATCCGAATTCCGATTAACCCGATTGCTAATTAACCGGATCACGAAGGTACAGCGATTTGGCAGTGATCTGTTCGATTATCCGATATACCGGAATCCCTTAATTAGATTGAGTAATCGGTGTGCCACTGCCCTCCGGACGATTGTTTGTCAAAGTTTGCCGGTTCGAAAAAAAAAGAAATATTCTCCAATCGTTCTGCATTTAAAGTGCAAGGCTGACAGTTTCGCAATAACATTGCGTGGGGTGGGGCAAACACGTAGAAGGAACAAAACCGTATTCGATTTATGCTTAATGATCGCCGTTATCTTAATTGCATTCCATAATGAAACGAAATTATTATACAGCTAATGAATACCAAGTATTTCCTCGGGAAGACATAGGGTTCTACCGTTCGGTGCTGCGAAACAAATGGCCGCCTGTTTGCAATTTTATACGACTTGTCTCCGTTTCTTTTCACACTTTTTTTTATACTTCTTTTTCAACGCAGGCACGAAAGATAGAACGAAATTAATGGTCGCAACTTTGTGTGCCGCGATAGCGAAGGAATTGTAATTACAGCAATGCCGACGTGTGTTATTTATTTAATAAATCAGCAGGTCGGTCACCATATCAGCGCTCATTTAATATTAGCATGCAAAGTGGGAGCTAATTTCAAACAGCTGCAACATAATATAATATCTCCTCATAGTAACAGCGGAATTATGAAATATCGTGTACAAATATGATGATATAATATTAAATCGGTATCGCGGAAAAATCAACTTCGCCGTTCCACCTGGTTTTCGTCGAAACAAACCACTCTGATTAATACCGCGCTTATTTCCATCTCTTCCACCCTCCCCGCCTAGAATTTACACCGTTAAATCACTATTACAAATGACCGCCCGGCGCAATCACATTTTTGCATCTCTGCCGGCTGATTTATAAGTGCTCCGGATAACTTCTAATTTCACTCTTGACTGTTAATTTCGAATCAAGTCGAGTACGCACTTAGGGTCGTGCGGACACGATGAATGATACACACACTTGCCAACCGGATTTTTCACCGTAATCGCTTTATTAGAAAGGGAAGAAATCTTAATCGAGTCAATCATGCGACTTACCATTAAGATAATTTATTTATTCTACGAGATTCTACGAGAAACTGTTGCCTGATTTAATAACTGTGCTACTCTGAACGACTCTTCCATTTAATACTCGCTATACTCGCGATATTCTGTGAAAACGACGCTAACTTCTAAAACACACAACACAGTCGTTTATGTGCGCGTTCTTCCTCACTCACATTTACTTCTTGTACTTGTACGAAGGTCCGCAAACGACACCCATGGTGTCCGCTTCTCAACCGCTCGCCCACCATAAACCTAACTAAGGACTACGCTCTTAAAACGAACACTCACCGGACACTCGGTCGTCGGTTTCAAAACATATCCAAAACCCTCGCGGCACTTCCGGTTCGCTTGTTTCATCGATCCGCGATAAAAGTCGCCGGACACGTCGCGCCGGTCTGTCGTTTAAATAAATCCGAATCCAGAATTTTTCCAGCTTCTTGCGCCAGCAAATACGATTATCCGAAACGCGAGATACGTAATTAAAACATACATAACATTTCCCGCAACTGCTCGTTGTAGCCGGGCGAAAAAATTATTCTCGTTCAGAAACCGACTCGTATTTCATCAAGCGGGATGAATAAAAAATATATGTAAAGTTTCAAACGCGCGGATTTAATAAGTTCTCGGAAAATCCTTAAATATTCTCTGGAAACCCCCTTCACCCCCCCATTCCCTTCCCCTTCTCCCGCCCACCCCCTCGGACCACCCCGAGCGACTCATTACCGCGGGAGATGCAAATTGCGATAACCCGACGCACGATTGTAACACGACGCGGATCCATATGTAGAATGTCGGTGCCGGCGAGAAGGGTGGCGCATAATACAAAGGATATTCCGGGGGCTTAGTATGCAAAGCATGGGAAAGCCCTCCTTCCAGCGACTACCGGAATCGTTGCGAACGATATCGACACGCTTATGGTGGTGTGTACACGTCACGCTAACTCCCGCGCACGGCTTACCCCGACTTGACCTCGCGGATTCCGTTTCCCGCTATATCGGAATTTTTATTCGACACCGGACACCTCTGTCCCATGGTTTATTACGTCCCCGGGATTCACCATAACGCGAAATAGCGGAACATCGAAAGCGTGATTCGCTGCGCACATCCGAGGTACTTTCACCAAGACTGCGATATAAAGGTAAACACAGGTGTTCTTTCGATGATTTAGTTACTTTTCATTTCGCCTCCGCGTGAGTGTTATTACACGTAACCGAGGAACGCAACGTCGTATTACGGGGGAAAGCGAGCGGTCGGGTCGACGATATAAAAGAAAAGAAGACACTGTTGCGAGTGACGGATAGGAAACTTGGTTTCTTTTTCAAATACTTTATTCCATCGTAATTATTATCTAGTTTCCTGTACCGGGTATCTGGAGCGAGACGCGACTGATCGATCGCTATCTCGAATCATCTCAAAGACACCCATGACAGAGAGAGACTAACGAGAGTATCATCGACCATGGAGTGTCGCGAGTCGAACACAGAGAGGGTGGAGGGGGGTGGGAAATCATTAGCGAGAAACCGCGACGTGGTTGCATCCGTAATTTTTGTTCGCATCGTCGTAATCAGGGATTATTTCCAGGGCGAAGCGAGAAATACGTAGGGCTCGAATTCCGATGACACGGATAGAGAGAGGGAGAGAGAGAGTGAACCGACGCCGACGACGCGGGGGTGGCGGTTACACGGGACCGTAGAAACCAGCACCCCATTCCATTCGACGGTTGCGACCGCGGTCTGGTTACTCTGGCATGAAATTAGACCGGCTGTTTCCAGTTTTCACTATTTCGCCCCGGTTGTAGTAAATAATTGCCCGTCATTTTCCACCATTTGAGGTAAGTGCTCCAACCCCCAAGCCCCCATCCTCCCCCCAAACCCCATCTGGAAATGGCCGCGAAGTGAAATTCAACCCTCTTCGCTCTTCGTTCGACGAATCATCCCTCCGGGGAGACGAGTGGCAATCCTCCCCCCGACAGGATTTCTCGGTAACGAGGGAAGATAATGGCGATACTTATGATATCGAATATGCCGAGTAGCAGAAATTAAGTTCCCACGGAGTGACTCGAGAACTATTTAATTCTTTCTACGTCGAGCACCGACGAGACTTTATCGGTCTTACCCGAATGATTCATAACGAATGAAAGAACTCTTGTGTAGGGGGTGGTATACCGCGCAAGGGGTCGTTAACACGGGAAATCTAGAAAAAGACCGGTGGAAAAAGATTACGTTTTCCTAGGCTTACGTGAGACACGAGTCGAAGCGGTCGCTCGTATTTGTTTTAAGCTCTCGCATTTTCTTAACCGTCCACCAGCACCCCTCCCCCTCACCCCCGGTGATAAGTTTCTTTTCCACTGGCGCCATTAATTCTTCGGGTTGGCGGAAAAACAGCGATAGAGTCCCTAAGCAAAAAGCTTTACGACGCGGGAACGTCCGGTATAAAACGAAACGAATGCAATTCACTTACGACGCGGAAAACACACGTATGTGTTCGAAAACGCAATAAAATTAACCGGTGAATTATTAAACGAAAAAAACTGCCATTTCGCCCGGTGTAAATATCAACGCAGCTGGCAGAGTATCCGTCGTGTACAAATGTAATTTTTCTTTTTACGGAAGATGCGTTCAGGAAGTATACGGATAAAGAACGTTCGACGGGACGCGAAACCCAGTATGAACGAATGTTTACGTATTTTATGTACAGGTCGTTTCAGTATCGATAAACCGTAATATAGATTGTACGGACAGCCGTTTAATATTATCGACGCGTATCATAAAACGTGTTGCACCAAACTTTATCCTGCAAACCGACGTACCCCGTTTCCACGCAGTCCCGGGAATGGAAAGTTTGAGTAGATTTTGCTTAATTCTCGGATAATTCCAGATTTATGAAAAAAAAATACAAAAAAATGCGAAAGAACAGAGAGAGAGAAGGTCGAAAATGGCACGACGCGGGCGGCGAGGACGTGAAATTTAACGACGTCGTAACTTGCGCGGGAACATCACGGTAGCTTTGTCGCGCGTTTATGGGTCGAGTCTTGATGCGGATATTACGAGAACTGTATACGGGACACCGTTAACATCTGGAAAAGGCGGAGGGATTATGGCACCGGTGAGGAACGCGCGCGCGTATCCAACGTCCGTGATTCGGGAAGGCGGTTGCGGATAAATCATTTTGAATAATGCGACGAACCGTTTTCGCCGGCTCGCGTGAGAAACGCGAACCCCCAGGCGAAGGGCGGCGATGCCTTTGAAACGCGATAGAAACAAAAATCCGCGGAACGGGCTGCCAGCCGTGTGAATTTTAATTCAACGATTCCGCTCGGGGTATATTGAAAAAAAAAAATCTAGATTCGATCGAACGGCCCGTTAATGAAGCGGCGGTTTCATGAAACATGCATGAAATATCGGTTCGATCGTATCGACGAAATCGAGAAGCGACGGGGAACGGTATTTTGAGTAGTGATGTGTCAATTTGTTGTTTCTTTTAATTAGAAAATAGTTACGAGTGTGTCGCGTTAAGATCTGGTATTTGCATGGAGAAAGAGGGTGTCACGCGAGTATTAATTTCCATCGACGGAAAAGTGCTTATTTCATCTCTTTCACCCTCGGGCGATACCGGTATCGATCGTTTCGTCACGCGTTTCAGCAACCAGGTTAATTAGTCTATCATCGCCGAGGTAATGATATGTTCGTCACTAATTACTATCTCCTTTTAACATCTACGGAACGCGGAACACATTCGAGCCTTTGTTTTGTGTTCTCCACGTCGGCCGACAAGTTGGGGAAGAATGAAAATTACGCCATGTAGCACCGAAAGAAGAGCCAGTGAAAAATATCTGACAGCTTTTCACTCGCATAATAAGGAGTATAAATATAAGTATAATCTCAAACTTTTAGACGGAATTTAAGAATTTTAGCAAGAAAGTTCGGGACAACTCTAATAATGAAAAACTTTCCACGGGGAGAGGGGGCGGGGGGCGATGGCAGGGTGGTAACTTTCTTACTTTCATTCCCGAAGTATTTAAATTATTATAGAAATCCTTACAGATATCCGATGTCGATGTTTCGTTGTTGTAAATTCTTTCTCGCTTCTTTCCCCGATCGAGCAGCACGAAAGCTGAGAATTTTCCAACTTACCCCACCGTCTGTGTATATAATTGGACCGGTAACTTTATCAACTTTCCGATGCCCGTTCCCGTCGGAGTTTAGCTGTCGCGGAATATCATATATTCTCATTTACAGAATCCGACATGGCTACGGATTTTCAGCGACTTTCCACGCGTTCCGCCGACGAAATAAGAAAGTAGAGGAAACGCGCTCTGTAAAGTGATTAAAAACAAAAAAAAATACGTGTACACCGACAACGGGGAGAAAAAAAGCACGAAGAGGATAGAACGAAGTGTGTCATCAATATGAGAGGAGCGCTCGCTCTTGTCGCGAGAAGGTAACGTAATTGGATGACAAGTTTATCAACTTTTCCGGATGCAGTCTGCAGTTTCGTCGCTGCGGAATATCGCGTTCTCGTTACAACCCGGCGTACATAGGCGTCTAGTGCTACTTTCATCGAGTGGCTGGGGGATAAGAGCGTATGATGGAGAACGCGTGTATCGACCCATCCCACGAGCTTATTAATTTTGAGTAAACAGATACGTTGGAACCACGGTGAAAAGCTGACGTCACGATTTCACGGCGTTTCCGCAGTCTCTCGAACGGGATATCGCGTGTTTCTTCGGGTTTCTCAGCCATCAAATTTCTGGAAATCGAATTTTCTATGCCATTGGAAATTCTGTACCTTAAAGTTTCGAAGCTACAGAATATCGTCGTTAAATACATCATTTTTTTTAAATAATCGCAATCTTCGCACGTCGGAGGGGGAAAACGTGTAAAATTGAGCTAATTGTAATTCGTTAAATTATGCACGTGAACCCGGGCAAAAATATCTCCGTTCCAAATTAGCTCCGGCACGACTGTATAAATCGGAACGTCATCAAGACCGAATTCCTGGAAACACAGAAACGAGACGCATCGAAATGAGCCCAGGAGGTAACAACCCCTAACGAACCCCCTTATGATAGAGCACCTGTGGTGGAGATTTGGAAATAGACCGTGTCGGATATCCATCACCTCCGCTAGCTACTCTGCATGGTAAATAGAGTATATGTACAGCATAGCTGAGGAACCGGCTGAGAAGGCACGAGCCCATTGAGCCGCCATCTTAATAGAATCAGCGTGATATTCAGACTGTCTAAGCAGCCACGTCACATATATACATGCACACACACACATACCAATGCAGTAGTCGCGGAATATCTACGGAGTCGTCATTACCTTCCGGAATAACTCGTAATCTCGTTAAGAAACGACTGAATTATCCATGCGAGTTCATTGTATTTCTCAAACGATCCGCCCTACTTTCTCCGTTACCGTCTATTTTCCATATTCGATCTGTTAAAACAAATTGCTGAACGTCCGTTTGGAGGATCGATCGTCCACCGTATTTTTGTTTTTAACCGAAGAACAAATTCGCCGGGCGACACCGATACCACGAATTCGATGAGAGTTTCGGAAAGATGACAAAATATTTCGGTCATTTCGGTAACTACTCGACTCAGACGTTCAATAGGAGCGAATGAATTCGAGGCGACGAGAAAATGTGTTCAATAGACCGGTTAGAGCAGTCGCATCGACCGCGTATTGTGTCCTCTGGAATATCAGGCACAGCATCCTCGTCCTTCTCCCTATTTTCCGTCCTCTCTTTCTCTCTCTTTCTCTCTCCCTCTCTCCCTCCGGTCTCTCTGTTTCGCTTCCGCGACGCCGTCACCCCGGGTCGCCCTTTCATTTACCTCTTTTCGATATTTTAATATTCGCGACGGGAGATGAAATCCCACCCACTCGACCCCCCGCGCAGCTTTCGTGAAATATTCATGACGGTTTCGCGCTTTCCGCCGGCGCCGGAGAAAGAAAACGTGAATGAAGGGAGACGGGGAGGGTAGAGAGAGAGGGAGAGAGCGACGGAAGAGCAAGAGGGTAAAAGAGAGCGAGAGAGAGCGAGAGAGAGACGTTAAATCGCCTCCCCTTTGATACCGGCGGGAATTACGGCTTTTGATACGCCGCGGATCGGCGTTCACTCGAAATCGAAAAGCCGGAAGTGAACCTGGCAATAATTGCTCGCGAAAATATTTTCGCACGTTCGCCGGGTATAACACCGTCGGCCGTAAGATGATGAAAAACACGTATTCAAATATTAAACGTTATCTCGGCGGGGCTGACGTTTAAAAGCGTTCGATATCGGCAGGATGTGAAATTTGTTGTACCGATAGAAACTTCGGAAATTAGTTACATTTGATAACGTCACAAATTACGCAATAATTTCCCAGGGCGCCGACGACGCGACCGGGGTCTGGTAATTACCGAAACGTATCGGATTTTTGCGCCGTAGGCAGCATAGTCACGTGGTCCCCGGTTGCCGGTCGTTAATTAACGAGAAATTAACACCGCCGGAAGGGAAACGAACTTGGCCCGTCACGTCCCGACGATATATTAATTCGGCGAAAAGATCGCGCTATGTACATACATACATACATATCTATACAATACATATACTGTACGCTTCTTTCGGATGTTAAACACGGATTCTCGCTTCTTCCACGGGGGGATACCAGCCGCCATCATAACTCAGGACCATGCTAGCCCCATGCCATGCCGACCATGAAAGCGCATATATCACATCGTTACATTATAGAAACGGGTCGCGTAGAGAAGTCCTACGGGAAGGGAACCTAAGGGCAGGGCTTAGCGCCGCCGTAATTTCACTTTTACCACCCACTCGACTTATCTCGCGATAAGAGTGCCTTCTGCTCTTTCGCAGTTTCTTCGGGCTGGATTCATACGCCGGGAAATCGCGACGAGTCCGGTCACGATCGTGGAAATGATTACTCGTCGCGGATCTTTTACATCGACTTGTAGAAAATTTAACAGCTGGATCTTGCGGGCTTTTGAAGTTTCACCGCCATAGCAAGTGCAAAATTACGGGCAGAACGAATATTTCGCGGGTGAAAAGTTGCTCGTGGTCTACACTCACGGTGTGAGAGAAGCTTAACGTTTTCAGGAGAACCCTGGGATAAATTCGGTAAGATAGAGACCTGTCTTGTGACCATCGGCTTATCGTTCTCACGGATGGGAGAAATTATAGCGACCCGTGTAGCAGTGAAACATTCTAATTGTTTGAAAGAAATGGCAAGCGGAATAAACGGAATGGCGAAATACTTTCTGGTATTCGAGTAGTCTCGAAAATTTCACCGTCGAAGGGAGAAATCGTAATAACACAGTCGAATACACGGCTAGATGTATCTTCCTCGTGGCAGAGGAACACCGTAGAATTCAATGAATGCAGGGAAGCTACTTTCTAGCGTTGTAGAGCGCATTATCGGTAAGACGCTCGTAAATTTTTACGAGATTTCGAGGGCAACGCAGCGAACAACGTATCCCCCGGTGCAAACCGTTGAATCGGTTAGAGCATTTAAACACGCGTGGAGAATGAATCGCTGACCACGTGACCCCGTGCATCCGTCACGCGTGAAAGTCAGCGGGAATTCAAATGCGATCAGACGT
Source organism: Mimumesa dahlbomi (assembly GCA_917499265.3). Classification (NCBI taxonomy): domain Eukaryota; kingdom Metazoa; phylum Arthropoda; class Insecta; order Hymenoptera; family Crabronidae; genus Mimumesa; species Mimumesa dahlbomi. The sequence goes on along the minus strand of OU824113.1, from coordinate 959,023 downwards.
TTCGTTTCGCACGTGCGTAAAAAAGAAAAAAAATCCTCGTCATAGTCGCTCACGTATTTCCTGCGGCCATTTAAAAAATGTGCATCGAAAGTTCTTCCGCGAAGCTCGTCGCTTTCGTTTCACGCGACGAATCATCGACAAGCGTACAAATTGAAATTCGGGGCGATATGAGAAATTCGAAGATGCTCCGCGGTTTCCAATCGAGAAAATAAAAAGCTGTCGCCTCCTCTCGAGCTCGCTCCCCGAGTGCATCTCGCGAGAGGTTTCGGTAATAGGATGCGTTCCACGATTCCAATTACGGTTCCCCGGGAAATGAATTAAATCAGCGGAGGAGATATAATAAGAACGATGGAGAGGGAACGCGGGCGATAAGAGTATGTTAGAGCGTAATGAGAAAGAACGTGCTCGGCAAATGGGCCATTATAGCGACAAGTAGGAAGGTATATTGGGTTTGAGTGATATTAAGAGAACGAAAAGAGGAGACCGGTCGGAGTGGCGAGAGAATTTGTATTAGAAGGTAGAGCCTGAAACTCTCCCAGGAGAGAGTGGTGAGTAAAGAGAAAAGGGGGAGGGGAAGGAGTGGATTTATTATGCCACGAGACAGGCCTCTCCCTCCGACGGTTTTCGCAAAGTAAATGTGAATATTACAGAATATTCGAAAGCTGCATCCAGAGTGCAGAAATTACGTCGAACGTCAACACATACATCGAGGTATAATAGAAAATTAGATTTCAGAATGGTAGAAAAAGTCTCCCGGGTAAATAATCGGAATTAAACATCGGATAAAAAAAAGAATGAATATTAGCTGTCCGTAAGAACTGTAGAGAGAGGGAGTTAAAAGCACATCTGAGAGAGCATCTCATAAGTGGGATTTGCATATTTTTCCCGGCTGAGCTTCCCGTGCCACCTTGTAAGTACTAGCTGCGGGATCTGAATTAGCAAATGAAATTCCCGGAAATTCGGAAATTAGTTCGCGATCGTCGGTAGAGTGCTTCGTGGCAAATAATTCCGCGCTCGAAAAATTCTACGGGGCTAAAATCGTTACGTTTTTGAAATTCTTTTTCCTTCCAAAAAAAAAAGAAAAAAAAATTCCACGCGTGAAAATTTCCATCGCGTGCACCCCCGGACGAACCCCCCGGATAAACGTGACACACGGAACACTTGAACACCGTGTTCCATCTTCCCCCATGGTTTCGTGTATCGCCGACCGCGTAACACTTGCTGTTGTGTGTAACACGTAGCATAAATAGTTACAGCTACATACACTTGCGTCGCGTTCGTCTGATTTCACACGGATACACGGGAAACGTGTAAAGCTGTTCTCGCTGCGTCTGTATGTGTTTGTACGTGTTCGTGTGTGTGTGTATGTGGTGAGGGGTGTAGGTTGCATGTGCTACAGGACACGTTCGCGAGATCTCAAGGTAGACCAGCCTTGTTTCGCGACTAGGCGGTAAACTCCTGGCTGAATAGAAACGCCATCTTGCTTACACGCGTGGCAATTAGGATACAATTTAAACAGGGTGTTTAGATCCTCTACGTGAACTACTACGGTGCCCGCAAAATGGGACGTGATGACGGTTAGGGTGGAAAAGGGAATACAATGAAGAGAGATAAGAAGCGAATACGACGACACGTTCGTTGTGCGTTTACGTGTTTCTGGTACCCTGGTTGTTTCACGGGGTGTCGCGAATTATTTTAAAATCTATGACTCACGATATTTGTCCTACGAGATAACAAACGGGAAGATTTCACCTGCGATTACTGGAATATGCGTAGAAACTGCTGTTCTTACCTGAAACAGAAACCAACGAAACACTTAGTTTTTAGACACAAGTTTCATTTAATCGATTACACACAGATTCGCTGAGGAAACGGAACATGCAAAGTCCATTTGCACCGCGTTACAGGTTTTCTACGAATCCGTGGAGTACATCGGGCAACCATTTTCCTCTATTATTTATTCAAAAGAATCGAGCCCTATGCTCCCGTGAAATCCGTTCGATTGATTTATCCGCGCGTATATTCTTTATCCGTGTAAAAATACAAAGTAGCTTGTATTGCCGCGATCTCATTGATCGGTGTGCACAAAGAGCGTGGCGTAAGTAAATACCGCGATGACTCATGCCAACGACGACTGCGTAAAGCGCCGTTCACACCGAGAGGACACTTTTCCACCGCGAAATCCCGCGAACAACGCGGCGTAAAGATTCGGCGAAAAGTTTGCGTAAGAAACGGAATTCCCGTGACGAACACGGTTTCGCGTGTTGCGGATCGCATCGCGTTGGCGGATATTGAATTTCGTTAGAGCAGGATTTTCCACGCGAAGCTATACAGCAAGGCGAGCACCGTGAATCGAGTAACAAGGTGGGCTTTGACGGAAGCCGACCACACGTAGGCGTGAACGCAATCAATGTTATTTCTTTTCCATCCGTTCTATTTCTCTTCCACGCGTATCCGCCGCCCGCGGATTCAAAGTGCCACGTTTAACCGAAGAATTTGTTTAGATCGAAATACCGTGATACAAATGTATGTATAAATATGTATATGTATGTATCATACATGCATACATTGTTCGTTTCCATTTGCAGAAAGTATTTGAAGATGTTAAAACGTCGCGGGAAATTTAAAAATCGTTTACATTGGCGAGTTGGCAGGTTGTCGCGTGACGTTAATGGGAAATTGTTGCGAAAATAGAAAGAAAATGACACTTTTCTTTCCGCGAAACCCGTAATTGACCGTATCGTTTCGTTTGCTCGGCGTGTAAAAATACAGGTGTCTCTGGTGGAGACAAAAACCGACGACGAGATCGATTCACTTGTCGTCGAGGAAGTATTGCCGTGTTTTAAACAAATACTAACCGCTAGAAGCGGCGAATAAACTTCTAGCTGTTTCAACTTTTCTCGATTTTCGTTCGGCGTCCGCCGCGACGTTATTTCCCGTTAAATATGTGGAAATTTAAACGTCATATTGATTAATTCCCGACGCGACACCGACGTGCTTTCATCGAGACGTAGACAATAGAAAAGTACGTTACCGTCAGATTAAAAATACTCGCTTCACAGACGATATAGAAAATACTTCATGTTTTCGCAGTCCCCGGTGGTAAATCGTATATAGTGAATTTTAATATCGCAGTCCCGCAGGACATAATTTCCGTCGTTCTAATTACGGCAACAATTTTATTATTTTAGAATCGTGAAAATACGATAAATTTATAAATTTAAATTAACGCTACCAAGGGAGGGGAGCGATACGGGGGTGGGTGATTGTGATAACAATAATAATAAACCAGTGGCATGCTAACTGCATGCGTTCCAGCCTGTTGTATATCTGCATATGGTTATCCCGTCCGTACTAAGTGTTTGCGTATCACGTTTACTCCCGCCGTTAACGTTTCGCCGTCGAATAGTCGGGCCTCCGTAGACGCCACCACGGTGTAAAAACGTAAATATGTATAAACCGTGAATAGCTATATAAATGCATCTATTCAGAAGGATATAAATGCAAATGACATCTGAAAATCGATTCTATTTCAAATTCACGCGAGTATATACGGATTCCAGCGGGGAACGAGAAAATCTGTAGAAACCCGAAAACGAAGACGTTCACGGAATGCAGAGAGCACAAACGAAATAACCCATGGTGGAAGCGGTTCTTGCGGTCGTTTCGACGTGAATTCGAACGTAACAAAGCAACCGTTTTTCCAGACGCGAATGCAATAATATTAGCCGATGCGGCTCGCATCTGCCGAATTGCGAATTCAAAGAAAACCATCGGACCGCATTGCCATCGCGGTACAACGTGCAATATTGTCAACCGTTTGCCCCGGGAACCTCGGAATTTTTCTACGAAAACCGATTCAACCAAGTCACCTTTTCAAAAGCGTACCACGTGCGGAAATAGAAAAAGTTGAAGAACGAAATTTCATCGTGTCAGCCTCGCGTGAAATATTTGGAGAAATAAAATGTGTTAATCGATTCTTCTTAGAAACGTGACGAAATAAAGTTCCGAAAAATATGATCCGTTGGGAAAACCAGTTACACCGGCACTACGACGAAATGTGTTACGGCACAGGGAGTATATATTTGATATTCAACGGTCGAATCGCGGGAACCGGTTCACGGATCTCACCTGTTACAATTACACGCTGCGTTTCGCTTTCTTTGGACGGCGGCCGACCGACCGGTATTCAGGTGTCGCGCGTTTACTTTCGACGAGTGCAACCTTACAGGCACTTATGAAAGCTGAAACCTCGGAACCAGTACATCTACTTAGAACGACCTCGAACCGTTTCACCATCGGGCACTAGGGCAAATTAAATCGGAAATTGAGCACTTTCCAGCACGCGCTTTCATCTCGAGCGATTTTTGTCGCGGAACGATCTACGCCGTTGCTCGTAGGCAGGAATTGAAATTCAATTAGAATTTCAATCTGTTCCGTTGTTACAAACGATCGGATAAACAACTCGCGGTTCGAAATAATTTTTCAACCATTCGCGTGAAAGCGTCACAGCGGAAAATAAGAGTTTACAGGGTACGTTGTACATATCCGCGTGTTATTTCAATTGAAGAATCAAGTGCGTGCAATTTGTCAAGCACATAAAAATGCGGTAAAAATAATCGGACGGATAGCTTTGTGTCCCTCATCGTGTATTCTTTATACACGTCCATACATCAAGCGTTACATCGCCCCGTTGACTTTCGTAATTACACCGCAGTTTGTCGGACAGTCGTGAATAATCGTACGTCTGAATAGTAATCGTTTTTTATGGCGCTATACCACCCGTGACACGCGTTTTACCATTTACAGAAGCCCGTCGTTACGCCGTTAAATTTATCGCCCGACCTGAATGTATTTAAATATCTTTGGTACCCCGTAACAACGATGATGGATACCTGAAAACTTTACCATAGACTTCCTTCCATTTTACACCGACTTTACGCGCCTTTTTATTCTCCGCTACACCTCCGCCGTTCTCGCACGAACACCCACGCCCCTGGTAAACAATTCCGACGCTATATCCACGACGTTTAACCCTTTATTCATCCCTCTCGTCATCCGTCGTTCCATTATTCGAGATCGGCAAGTTTTTCAGAATACCGGCGGACGAGATCGGCAGTAAAGTTTAACCGAATGTACGGTAAAAAGAAATAGAAAAAAAAATAAGGGAGACCCGAAGACCAGGGATATAACCGTTCGTGATGGCGGTATGATAATGCACAAGGAGAGAGGGAGAGAGAGAGAGATAGAGAGCACTTCGCCGACGGTCGAGGAAGAAGAAGAAAAAAAAAACACGAAAGAAAATGAACATCAAAGTATTCAGAAAAGGAGCAACCTCGTGCATGTAAAATCCTGGGGTCCGCAGGGGACACGCTTTGCCAAGCCCCGCGGAAATAATTTCAAGAGGGCAGACCCGGGAAGACGCGTCGATCGCCGGCGGAAGGAAGACGAAGAGTTCGTCGTGGCCCGTTCAAAATAAACGTGAGAATGTAATAAAACGGATTTATCGACATCCACGGGGAAGAAATTCGATCGTGCTTACCGGAAAACTACCCCCTCCCCCTCTCCCCCTTTCTCTCTCTCTCTCTTCCCTGGCATGCAAATCCAACAGAATGTAAGGGCACGTCGGGTATCCGTTGAAAGTTAAAATCGAGGACGAGTCGGGGGAAAAAAAGGGAGACAGAAAGAGAGGAAGAAAAATACAAGGAAATGAAACCCATGATCCATGAAATTGTTCTTCACCTGTGTTTTAAGAAGACAATCTTAATTCTACGTTTGCCGCCGCCGCTGCGGGAGTAATTGCAAGTGACTCGGAGGATTAGGAAAGCAATCTAACTTCAGGTTTTAATGCCGACCGAGGTATATTTGAGTTGCGCGATAGAAAAACAATATCCACAGCGTACATACTTGGCAGAACGTGGGCTCGTACTTTCCGAAAGATATTGTTCCTCACCGTGGTACGGAAAATTACCGAGTCGTACACGCTCGTACCGAATTCTAGCGCGAACAAGATAAGCTCGACTTTCCGCTTTTGCCTTATTACCTTGACAAAGGATCGCCTTTGGCAAGTATTCGTCGGCAGATCAAAGGATGTTGGAGGTGGGGGAAAATAGAACAACGTAAAGTCTTTAGTTTCAAAAGCTAGAAAATGTTCTATCGATGCGTGTCTGCACGCGGAGATATACGTTCGTTTCGATGTAATTTATTTAATTTACCGTTCGTTTGTCCACCAACGAACTGTCGATGACAGTCGACCAATTACAATATCATTTATAACGATTCAATAGTACGTTTTTAAACGATACCGACAAAGAGCACTTTCATACGGGAAATTTTACCCGTAAATTCTCGCGAGACACGCGCGTCATTGAAATTTCTTAGGGATTTCGCAGCCTGTCATTTTCCACTAATCGTTTCAACCCGTCGACAACATTTTTATCAGAAAAACCGGCAAAGTGCGACACTCGCGAGTCGTGTATCCCTCGTGGAACATCATAAATCACGCTCGTATCGAGATTCATCCAATTTCATACGCCCGCGAACCTCGAACTTCCGAAACATCTTCGGGGGACACGTGTCCATCTAATTCCAAGTGTTTCCTGGAGAAAGGAAAAAATTCTGGCAGGGTCGTCGAACCCCGGGTACTCTTCGTTGCGACGTAGATGCACCCTCGAGGATTTTCCACCGCTATCGTGTGCAAGGAGGCAAAAAAAGGAGCTCCAAGTAGATAGGTAGTACATAGAACCGATAAATGAGACGACGGAGGAAAGGAGGGGGGTGAGGGTGGTTCGTCGAAGTTAGGCTCTCGAGAGGATCGCGATTAATTTCAAGAAAGAGCCGAGGACAACGACTTACTGCGCGAGGGGTGGGATAAGGGAACAGTTTTTAAACGGGAAGGTTTCCGGGAGGATGAAGTCACCGGGATCCTCCGAGGATATTCTTTTCTTATTTATCGGGCTGGTTGGAGTGTGCGGTTTAGCCAAAGATTCCGGGACGATCAGCGATCGGACGTGGATAACGAGCACGAAACGAGGTAGCCCTTTCCATGGTCGAAATGGGACGGGAATCTATCGAGATTATCTTTCGTCCTGCCTTTCGTGGTTCTCGCATTATCGTATTACGATTACACCGCCCTCCCTTTATGGCGACCGTAACCGTTCCGCTCGAATTTCGTGGCTTTTAGCGAGAGAATCGCGTGGAAGAGAAATCGTGGGGAGGGAAGGAAGAGGAAGGGGGGAAACAATGACCCGCGGCAGCTATTCGAATCATACCGAATAATTAATCGTAATAAGACACCCTAAATAAAACACTTTAGCACCGGTAATCGAATTCGTTTATCAAATGAAAAATGAAGCAGATTAAATTCATCTTGCTGTCAATCTAAAGGAGAACCGTATAAATACACCAACGAGCCGTACATCCATATTACAGTGACGACTAAAAATATTTCAGACGAGTATGAATTTCCACAGCTGGAATATGAAACGTATCAGCCGTAGAGTCTCGCTGGAAACGTGTCTGAACGTCATAGAATACTGCACAGATTGCCGAAGCGACCCGGCAATCAGTAAATTGCGGTCAAGCGAATTACCTTATTCCTTCAATTGAAAGAAAAGTGTTGCAGCGTTATTCGCGGAACGAATCACTAGAAAGTGCGAGCTGTTTCGCGGTTAACTTCGTAGCGAGCGGAGACGGGAAGAATATTCGGGGCTTGTTTGCCGGCGGTCCGTCGTACCCTGAATTTACCCCTGAATTTACCCCGTCCGAGAGACGTAACGAGCCCAAAGCCCTTTCCCCTTTTTTTTTGTTGCCGGGCCGCTGGATCCACGTATTCCTACGTGGCAGAACGCTAGCCGGGACGGCCAGCAAATTGCTTTCGGAACGGAAGACTGCCCGGGGCGAAAAGGGAGCTTTAAGGGAAAATGATTCGCGTTGTCGCTCGGCCGTGAACGAAGAACGTCGCCCTTCTCTTTCTGTCACTTTCTCGTCTAGCTTTCCGTCTCGGTTTTTCACTCCTCTCCGTCCTTTCTTCGGCTTATGTCTCCCTTCTCATTATCCTCCTTCTCTTTGGTCTTCTGTTTAATTGTCTCCTCTCTGGCAGAACCGTTCTTCTGTACGTGTGCGTGCGTGTTTTTTCCGTCTGGTTTTTTTTTCTTTTTTTAATAACGTCAATGATTCTTTCTTCTCCCCCTAACCCCCTTCCATCGGTCTTTCTTACGAGTCGTTTGTTTCTTCTTGTACCGTCGTCTTCGTCTTTGTACAATGTCGAGCGGAGGATTTTCTCGAATTTTTAGGAACGGTTTCGAGTGGATTCTGCGATAAGATCTATCGAAAAATGAACGATACGGAAGAATCACGTTTTTTTTTCAAGTTTCCACCTTTGAACGTGTGTAACGCGGAGTTCGTTCCCGGCGGACTTTTTCAAAAATATCGCTCTTCCGCCTCATAATACGAGCTAGCTGGAAATCCGCGCGTATGGTCGAGGATGGGAGAGAGAGCGAGAAAAAAAAGATGAACCGGTAGTCTTGAAAGCTTTAAAATATCTCGTTAAAACACAGCGCGTTGCGGCGTGGGTAACGTGTTAATTTCGACTGCCTTTTAAATTCTCGTAGCCGGAGTGCTATTTAAAATAACTCAAAGGATCTCGCGAAGGAAAAACATCGTAATAAAAACAGCAGCCGGTCTTACGTCTCACCTCGGAACCCGTCTAAGAATGATACGGGGGCATTTTTTTGATTCGAAAACAAGAGGGACGTTTCCAGGTGTTGGTCCGTGCAGTTTCACCACTTTATCTCAACTTCTCTCGCAGAATCTCCCTCCCTCTTTACCAGGGGCTCTTCGCGAGTCGCGTTTCTTTTTTTTTTCTTTCTTTCTCTCTCCCTCTCTCTCCTCTCTCGTCTCTTTCCGACTCGTCGCGGCCATCTTGCTCCTCGACCCACCCCACGGTCGAGGAACTCTCGTTTCCCGCGAAGCCGAGTGTTACACCCTCGGTACCATCCATCACCGAAACGCGTTTCGACGAAAAAGGCCACGGCCGGCGCAAGATAACGTCGGCAACGGCTCGATATTCCCCGACCGACGTATGTGTTGCCACTGATACGAATTCAATTCCCCGCAGTGTGCGCGGCATTATCCGACGCCCGGCGTTTGCGAGAAACGACGGACGGTTATAGAAAATGAAAATTAAACATCACCGTTAAAACGACCACGCGTGCTACTCGCGCAATTTCCACCGTGTCGTTTGCCTCGCTTATTTCCGTGATCGAAGATTCACGCCGGAAATAGAATCTAGGACTGTTAAATCGGGGATCCTACGGGAAAAATAATTCCCTATGTACACGAGGAATTTTACGGAGATTCGTCGAACGGCGATGGTAAACCGTGTCGCGAGATCCTATTGGGAATTCGGTGAATTAATTCAACGCGATAAGCCGGTGGAAAGAGAGGGAGAGAAAAAAAAATGCTCACGCATTAGCGGCGGTGCCCTTTGATTCACGGCGAGTGGCTACGCAGCCTCAAGAGTTGACTCTCCGACTGTCTGGCTTCGATCGACCCCTTCGACGGGGCACTCGTGCACGAGTCACGTCAAAAATTCTGTTTCACTTCGGAAAATAGCCGCGAGCAAAAATATCTCACGTATTTGTGGCACGGGTGAACTTTTCCTACGGCTCGCGGCATTACTTCTGTTTTTTTACTCGTCATTTCTCGCGCAAACCCGGAACGAGATCCGCCCGAAGCAGATTACAATTTTCTACCCCCGGCCAGGGGTGGTATGTGTGTGTATACAAAACGCGGCGCCGTTGGTCGATGAATTTCCGCGTGTGTTTTTTTTTTCATTTTTTCCCGCTTTTTCCCCTTTTTTTGTTGTTTGTTAGTTTTCGTTGTTTTTCTATTTTGTGTATTAAAGCTCAAAAGTGATGCTTGCTTTCAAAAGCTGAATTGAAAGCTTTGATTTGTCATGGAGCTCGTTTAACTAGAACCGAACTACCCCCACCCAGGTGGGACGAATTTGCGGCTCGCAAGCGATATCGTTGCAGAAAGTTCAAAGCTTTGATTCGCCACCGAGATACATTGGCGGATAATGCGGCTTAAAATATATACATACATACGTACACAAGTGCATACATACATCGGTGGCAAACATCCGTCATTTTGGAACGACGAGTCCACGGAATTACAGGTACGCGTGTCGGTGATACAATTAGTCAACGCCGGACGGGCAATTGTTGGCAGTTTCGTAAATTCTTTTTCAAGAATTTCATCGGGTTATATCCGGCCGTTTCTGTAATCTTCGCGGGGATGACGGAGTAGGAGGGGGAAAGGGGGAGGAGGGGGGTGGGAGACTGGCAATCAATCATGCTTGTTTTACATCTACGCGTACCGAGGCACCATGCACCCATGAGAAATGAAATAAGGGAAACGAAATGCCTCGTTTAAAGCGCGCGCGCACGCGACCGCCTTTACGTGTATTATTATACTTTATGTATATTCTCCGCAACGGAATGAATAATAGGCATTCCTTCCGTGTTCGAGCTCGCCCCTCCTCCCGTTCCCCCAATTTTTTTCTTTTTTTTTTTTGTAAAAATGAAAATGAGATCATAAGCAAATACAGAGAATTTTACCGACCAATTTAACACGGTCTTTCGACAAAGAATTTCAATCCAATTTCACGGGAGACCGTACAAAGTAGAATTTCCATTAAATTCGTATCGTGCAAGGCACAGGTATGAATACCGTGTCTCCTATCTACATTCGTATACGGCATACAGGTATATATTAGTATTCCGCGGGCATACGGAAAGAAACATAATTTCCCTGTCGCGTTACATGTCAGCGGGTGATAAAAATAAACAAGTACGACAGGGGGGTGAACGTCTATGGGGAGGAGGGGGGTGTGGGTGATCATATTCGATACCGTCTTTTATGGGTTTCACGCGGGAGCGAAGGGAAGATTTTTCCGTGAGACGAAGACGTCGGGGCGCAACCGTATCGGTAAAAACGACGAGTACCTGTACGAGTTGGCGCATAAACGACACCGATAAAGTGGTCCGATAAAAATGCATCGAGCAGACGTTCGTTTCTGAAAGGCGGGAGAAGACATCTCCCCCTTGTGTAAAATGGAAGATTAACGTTTTCTCGAATAAGAGGAAATGGAAGAGGGACAGAGCGAAGGTGTGTCTGTTTGTGTGTCTGTGTGTGTGTGTGCGCGTCGGAACGTTACACAAGCGCGTCCTCGGAATAGCGTAGTGGCGTCTACATTGCTACCTCTGAAAATAGCAACCGACATTCCAATTTAAATTACTTTGCATACTCGGGGGTTAAGTATTACCCTCCTTGGTAGTTACTGTAAACATACTATGCGGTACTCCCGGTTCACAATAAATTCCCCGACGTATGTACATCCGGTTTGCGCGACGTATTCAACGTCGCGGCAGCGTCCCGACGCGTTTTAAAACGCTCGTTCCAAACGATTCCCGGTCAACGGATCGTTCGAACCTTCCTCGCGATCGATTTCACCACCCTTCTAACGTGGCAAATTTCGCAAAGAAATTCAATCGAACGTCCCGCCGTCGACGGCGCATATTGTTATCTCGTAAAAAGAGCCCTTTTCATTTAATAACGCCCCACAGAATTACCGCGTGCAACTCGCATGAATATTCATACCGTGTATTCATTAATCTTTCATGAGAACAAAGACCGTCAGCATCGAAGAATACATCCCACGCAGGGTTACCTACGTACCGTACGGGGAGACAGAAACCGGTGGGATATCCTACTGATAAATAGCATCTTAGCACAGAGACACGCGCGTTCTCTGTTTTCCTTCCATAAATCCGTCCGCGGGAACGCGTGCAAGAGGAACACCGTGTCTGCACGCATTTTTGCGTGTTAAGAGGCGTGACGGGAACCCGTGTACAAGACGGAAATTCGTCGACTACCCACGTGCCCGTCTGACGTTGACGGATACGGCCCGACGGAGGGGGACCAACGGACGAAAGGGGGGAAGGGGGAGAAAGTAGGAAGCAGGATTTCGTAAATCTTCCGTCGGGAGAAATCGAGTTTCGAGTGTCCCGTGGAACGAAGTAATAGAACGGGAAACGGAGGCAGACACGAAGAATTTTATATTCGCGCGCAAAGCGACCGTGAGCTGACGTACAGGGTGTGTCGAAACGTGTGCGACACTTTCTTAGAATCGATTCGACACGTCTGGGAACGTGGAAAAAGTCTAGGGAGACGGCTGATCGTAAACTACCACCACGAGAGACCACACGGTTTTTTCGTGTAACGTTAACAAACTTTAAAAAGAAAAACAATACGAGTGTAGCGTGTATTTAGACCCACCCTGTATACTAGAACCTGTGAAGAGGACGTTTGATGCGACGGATAAGGTTCACAATTTCATGGAGATTTGCTCCGCCGTTACGTCGTGATTTTAACGAGTGTCATCCACCCTCGATATACTCCCCCTCGTGCACCCCGTGCGAAGACGTACACCCCCCAAGTAGCATCGACGACGTCGATGTTTCTTAAAATCGTTATTCGCTTAGAAGCGATGACACCTAAAAGCGAGCACAACGTATTCGCGATGAAACGTCAAAGTTCGTTCACTCGATTCCGCTCGAACGCGATCGATCGATCGGATCTACCGACTGCGAGAATAGACTCTAATCGCGCGTTAGTATGTATTTCGAGGTTATTAAAAGGATCTCCGATAACCGAGACCTACGACCATAGCCCGACACACGAGTTTGTCGTCGTTACAGTTTCGCGTGAAGGACGAGGAAGGCGGTAAAGCATCATCAGCTAATGTCCGTAATGACAGACACACCATGAGTCAATGGCGTTTCTCGCCGGTTAACGACGCCCGTAACGAGCGATCGCTCACAATTATCTCGAACCGGACTCCCAGCGGATCCGCCCGCCGTATCGCGAACCGTTATCAACGTTCCCGGTGACACGTGCGTTTAATTACGGTTTCCGGGGAAGTGGGTACACACCAGCCGCCAGTGGGTTATTGCACTCGCGACTGTTGTCAATAGGAAGAAGACGCCGTCAGGAGACACGACGATTAAATTGCTCCCGCCTCAAAGACAAAGACAGAGATAGAGAGAGAGAGAAGGAGAGAGAGACGGATAGGTTACTCGCAGTTTAATTCGCCACCTGCTACATCGTCTCTCAATGATACTCGGCATTATTAATCTATGTGTTAAATCCAACGCGATGGCACGAGAAACGTCCGCGAAACACCTTACGGAGTCATTAGATATTATTACCGGCGTAATGATAATGAAACAGTGACAATAAAGAGTAGATAAAACGTATGCGGCGTTGCATTACCCGGTACAGAGGCTTATAATTTATAACACGGTAAAGTAAAGATAAGTCCCGAGCGTATACCGCATAATTGCACGCAACCTCATTTTCAGCAGTGTCGTCCTTCTCCACTTGCCCCGCCCCCCTCCCTTCTCCCCCTTGACACTCTTCCCCTTTGTCTTACTCTCTTTTTTTTTAACGCTCTATCACCGAGTGGGAGTACAGAAGCGAGCGCGTGCCACGCGAGGGTGGTAAAAAAGAGTACGGGAGAGAGAGAGAGAGAGAGGGAAGAGCGAGAGAGAACAATAGCGAGAGTGAAAGCTAGCGGTTCGACAAAGAGGAGGATGAAAATGAAGAAAAAACAAAGATGACTCCCTTTATGGGACGTTAACGCGTCCCTGTCGTAGCTTCTATCGAACAAACTTTGCAAACGTGCCTCCGTCAAAAACCATCGTTCACAAAGCGAGCGACAAGACAAAAACACCCTTGTCGGTGTCGTGAGACGTGCTATTGCAAATTTACAGTAATTCGAGACTCGTGCCCACCATTCCCCCGTGGAACGAGTCCCCGTGAAGCCGGGTACATATTGATGCGACAACGATGTCAACGATGCATTAAGCGAGGCAAAGTAGTTTTGAAATTTTAACTCGCGGGTAAATGCAAAGTCGAGTTCACGGACTGGTCGGGATTGGTTTGAAGTGGCTTTTGAATTCACATTTCTGAGCGAACGATTTATTCATCCCCGCTGGTTTAATTGCTTCGCCGCTTCGCTTTTCGAACGAGAGATAATCTTGTCCCGCGAGTGGCTCGATTTAGTCTCGGTTACACGTACAATCGCGCCCTCGACGATGTAAAGAAAACATCCACGGCGAGACGGGTAAATAAAAAATGAAATTCTGGACCCAGAAATGGAACGTTATATTCCGCGAATATAACCCCCTTCCACCGGGGCTGCTTAGAATTTGGCATAATTCCCTGCGTTGCTAGCAACGTTCCGTACTGTACAACTTCCACCAAGTAACTTACCAGTCTAATTACACGATATAACGTCATAATTAGGACTAAGTTCGCGCCGTTACGAAATAGTACCGCGCGTTACTTCTCTCGTTACAGCCAAACAAAAAATTCTGACTTTTGCACCCTTCTACACACACACACACACATACACATACTCATCTCCTTTCAAACGCTAAAACACCCACAACTGGTTAGGCCGTCGATCAATTTCCAATTTCAACGGTTTCCCGAGAGTTTCGAACGACGGAAATTCTCGCCGATCCTCAAACTCTGCAACGATACGAAGATCCGTCGCGACTCGATTCGACTCGACGTCAAAGTTCGCCCGCGACGAGACGAGGCCGACGCAGCCGTCCTGAACCTATAAACGGCGTCTTGCCGCAAGTTTCCCATAATGCATGGCTTAAGCTCACGGGTTACTCGAGTTGCGGTGAACAATGAATTCTCGGGATACAAAGTGGCCTCGCGTTTCCTCCGTTAAAGGTCCTTTCTGACCTAGCTTTCTCACTAACACACTCCGTCTTTTACCGGCGCTTTGTCTCTGGCACACGTCGGTGCACACACACACACACACACACACACACATAGACGCGCGCATGGCATTTTCTTCCTCCACCGACGAGCTATTCGCACGTCCACCAGAGAATCGCCGAATAGGAAAAGAAAAGAGTAAAGTGGAAAATGACATATATTAAACGTTAATTCTAGCAATTGAAAAAGTTTCAACGTTTTCGAACGGCGAGAAGAAATCGTGGGTTAAGAGATAGAACCGCGTCACCGGTGTGCCGGATGTGACCAGGGCTGTAAATATGATAAAACATTTTGGTATCTAGACGGTACGTTGCGGGACGCACACACACACACACACACATAGACACCGGGCTACGGTCCACGATGATAGATAGTTTGGTCGAGAAAGAGGTAACAAAATTTTTGTTATATCTGGTACGCGATATAAATACGCGTAGGATATTTCACTAGAATAGAAAGGATTTTTATTATGTCGAGTAAAAGGATACATTAAATGAATTACATGCACCAATAAATGCAGGGAAATACGGCATGCGGAAAATGAGTATAACACATTGTGTGGCTTTTCATGCAACAACGTCATGTAGTTTCATGCAGTACCGAGTTTGCCATGTGCGTAATTGTGCTGTGGAAATTAACATTTTATGGTATTATGCCAAATAGTCAATGTCGACGTTTCAATGCTGCACCATTTTTCTCGCTAAATCGCAGCTTCTCCCATCGGTGTAACCGTATAATTATAAATTAATATTCGACTCCGTTACGATTCTACTACGAAACATGATACCGTTACGACACCATCAAATCTCAGGGATATTCCGTTCGTCACGAAGTTGTAATTAAATTGTTTCGCAACGGATAACAAACCTAACCAGACCCCGAATCCCATCCATAATACCTCCGAGTATCTAATCCGCAACGTTAAATTTACACGTGCCGTTTACACCTAAAAAAGAAATAGCGAACCCGCCGCCGTCCACATTCAATTTCAAGATTAAAAGCGAGATGCATTACACAAATTACCTCGGCGCTGTCCATCCGCGAGGACTTATCTCTCGAAAATATTCGAAACGGAAAAGCAGCACGAGCGAACACTCTCCGTAATCCTCGGCGAGTATCAACGCGGTTGAAAAAAGTTCGCTGCAAATCTTCTTAAGTGGCGAACACCGCGATTACGCTGACAAGAGCAGAAAAGCGCCTTTTGTTCCCCGTTGATTGAAAAAGAGGAGAAAAAGACAGGACCGAACGAACAAGCCTCTCCCCGAACCCCCCCCCCCCCCCCCTCCCTCTTCCTGTGCTGGGCCGAATTTAAGAAACCCGGATCGCGGCATCTCAAAGCAAAAGTCTTAATTACGTTATCCCGGCCGGATGCGTTCTCCACGGATATCCCAGGGTCATATCGCGGTCCGGTTGATCTTGGAACACGGCCAGGAACCGTCACTGCCAAGAATTGTAACGCGGATGCTTCGAGAGGTGGAGCCGGAGCGGTGGCTGCGCTAGACGCGTTGTGGCCCCGGCAGATTTTAATTAAACCGACCGCCAAGGGCTGTTTGTAGTTTGCAGTTTCGCCCGGGCAAGTAGAAAACCGACGACGGAGAAGACGGCGAAACGGACGACGAGTTCTTATCGGGGCCCCGAACGCGTCGGCTTCTTATCCGCCAGAACGAACCCTCGGTTTCCGCGAAAGAACACGTCGACGAATAAATTACGACGGGATCTCCGCGGTTTGCCGGAAACGCGTGCGAGACGACGAGTTTCATAATCGCCGACACATCGTCTTCCTCCCCCCGGGTTTCTTGGAGTCTGTATTTTTTTTTTGGTAGTAGGTAAGTTAAGTTTATGGTTATTAAACGCGGGGACGAGAAGGTGGGTTAAATCAATTATTTAGATAGAGGGCGGGCACCGG
Organism: Mimumesa dahlbomi; assembly: GCA_917499265.3. Lineage (NCBI taxonomy): Eukaryota > Metazoa > Arthropoda > Insecta > Hymenoptera > Crabronidae > Mimumesa > Mimumesa dahlbomi. Next base: position 942,255 of record OU824113.1, on the reverse strand, counting down.
CGGTGCTTGCGTTAATTCGATGTTTAGAGTACAAGTTACGCGGGCAAATAATACGGTTAGTAGAAACTATAATACTACTAATTCGATAAATTCAACATCCCGGCGAACACAAACAGTCAAAGGAAAGTTGTTTTATTCAGCCGAGATTGAACTTCCCGGCAAAGTTTCGGCGGCGGATTGATATCGCCGCGGTGTGTGTCGAATTTCGAAAGCCGAAAAAACTAGAAACAGATGCAGGATTCTTGCACCTGTTACCGCGGGAAAAAAAGTCAATATCTGCCCGCAACAAATTTTTCCAGAACAATACCGTCCCGGCGTACACACACGCGAGTCGAACTATCGGAATCGTTTAAATCTTCCGCACGCGTCGTCCCTAATTCAGACGCGAAATAATTAGCCAATTAGAAATTGGCCGGCTGTTTAACGTCCTCGGACACGTAGCTTTAAATCGATTAGCATCGAGTAATGTCGAAATCCAGGCTAGGGGTCTGATTAAATTCGACAAAGCACTTTAATTAATCGCGGGTTCGATTAATCCGGTTCTTCCTAGTTCCGGAATAGGGACGGGGAGGAGAGGAAAGGGGGAAGGGGCAGGGATGTACCTAAATACGGAAAATCGTTTAACAAACGCGGGGGGAACGTGGTACAAGTACGCCGTACCGGTTCAAGCCGTTATTTCATTTCAGGGAATTACAATTAGGTTCTTCTAATTATCGCTGAAAGCCTCCGCAGTCGCGTGCACACGAACCACCGACATACTAATCCGACGCCGGCGCCGGTAAAGGTGGAGCCACTAATTAGCGGAAAAGAAGATACGATTTAGGCCGATTCCGATAGGTAAATTTCACCAATCTCTATTTTCTTCTCGGAAAGTCTAATTGCTGGAAGGATCAATCTTGCCGATGTCTTATCGGCTCGACACTTCTTTACCTGTCCGAGAATTTTCGTCGGTTTTCGCCCGGGCGACGAGTCTACAGGGTGGTTCAGAAAATTCCTAGTACGCGTATTAGAACGTATGTAGCACGGACATGTGTACACACAATTATCGTCGTGGTATCGCACCCCACCGGTGGCTTTTGGACTCTGTTCATTAACCATATCCATTCGGCATTCTGTGGTCCAACCCTCGTAATTATCTTTGCACCGTTCTACATTGCCTCTAATAAGAGACTAACCGTACAATGTACGCTGAAAACTGAGTTAATTGCATGTACTACATTTCGATGCAACGTACGGTCGAAATTTATGGCGCACCGAAATCGTTCCTGCGAGCGACCATCGGCCGAATGCTTGGCATTCATTTCTCGAATAGCACGACGAATCTAATTAAAAAAAAAAGAGGAAAATCGGATCTCGAGTTACGGATTCTTATTAATCGTTCAGTTACACCGAATGAAAAAGTTTCCCCGCCGCGAGGAGCGTCCAAGATAAATACAGGTTAATCATCCAAAAGTTAAGTTTACGAGATTTTCATTTCTCCGGGAACTTTCTGTAAATCGTACTTTTCCTCCCGGAATTGTGCGCGGTACTTTTTACCTTTTTACTTTTTTCCACGAAGATTTACTACGCCCTGCATTTTCTCATTGAGTTTACCGAGTTTGTCAATGAGAGCGTCCGGTAAGTCGCAAACACGGTGCCCGGAACTTTTCTAACAACACGATTTCAAATTAAGTTAAAACTCGATTTAACCGGAGCCCTGATCAAGCAGGATTCGAAGTTCAGGGAACTTTACTGCGCGCACATTTGGACGAATAAAATATTCACGTTAATTCCCCCCGGTAAGTACCGGCGTATATTCGATTTTAATTTACCGCCATGAAAACTCTCGGACCCGAGAAGCCGTTTATTATCGGCATGGTAAAATTTTCTTTGATATTTCCTTTCGGATGACACCAGCGGAAAACTTCCGACGGGTAATCACCGATGGCTAGCAGCGAGATTGAGGCCGTAAAAACGATTTTATGCCATTTCGAGAGCTCGTAAACGCTCGCGACGCAATGAAGAACGAGGTCTTCGAGATTCTTACGAGAATATCGGCGAACTCATAAACTCTAGCCAGGGGAACCAGTGAATAATGCGAGTCACTTCGCTACACATCCCCGCACATTGTGCTCGAAATTAAACTACTATGTCGTTATCGGAAACGATTTTACCAAGCGTCCGAGTATCAGCTCGCGATCCTTTCCTCTATCTCGCGTTTTTCACAAAATCGATATACCGACGAAAATATGTAAAGTCCTGCATTATTGTAGCGAGGGGGAGGGGAGGGGGAGAAAAAAATCAATACCGAAGTTTGCGCCGCACTCGAACAATAGGGGGGAAAAAATAAAATAGGTGGACTTCTATCGAAAACCGTTCCCGTGATTAGCTGAATGTTGGAGGAACGTCAAATGGGTCATTGGAAAACTTTCAGATTGGTTTTTAGAAATGTACACATATGCCGTGTCTTTTATAAACGCTCGTCCGACACAATCACCGATCGTTTGTATTCTATTTCCTATATCGGAATATCGTAAATCGTTATTTACACCGTCGACGGAGATGTAAAGTTATATATCCATTCATGAATATCGAGTTTCGCTCCTTTTCAAAAGTATTTCACTTCGCCCGGTATTTCAGGTTCTTACACACTAATGCGATAATCGATATCACGTGAGAATTGATGACTTTTGACAGCGCAACGACAGTGTGTTTTACCTGAACGGCTCACCACCCTCTTTTGTTTGGACATCCGGCGACGACGAAGTATAGTGTTTCTCTTCGATATTGGCAAAGATAATCTTACCTGCAACAAAAACGCAAATTGACAATTAATACAAATGAAATATTCACGATACAGACCACCCGTCATTCCGTCTTACACATTTACATAATGAGTGTCTGAGTAAAACAAAAAGAAAACTGTCAGAATGTGATTACTCGGCGTGTAATTCGGCGAGGCACAATGAAAAAGCTCTTAAGAAAGTGGTGTAATTCAAGGCTCCATTACTTAAAAAAAAGAAATAAAAGAAAAAACGGATAGAGGAAAAGAAAGGGGAAAAGAAAGGGACAAGCATTTTCCAACGTGTTTCCAAAAAAAAATGATCCCACTCTCATTACCGAAACGGAATTACCCGTCCTCGAGAGGGCGACCGCTATTATTCACAGTGCCGAGTATTGTTTCAAACTCCTCGGCTTTAATTATCTTCTTACTTCCAGATCGATGGCTTATTTACTCCCGACTTCAGATGCCTCCGACGAATAATCTCTTACTCGCCAGCTTACGAGAGCGGTTCGGTGTCGAGTGAGTAAGCAGGGGAACCAGTCTGAGCGCATAACTAAATATCATACTAACGAGTCGTTCGAGCGAAAGTTTGCGGAGGAACTAAGGAGAGAAAGGGACGATACGAAAACGGCACAGTCGGCTGGTAATATTCAGCATCTCGGTACGTGGGTCGTCGCGTCAACAAATAACCGGGTCTAACGTTTCTGCGAGATGGCGTCGGAAAGGTTCTCGAAATCATGGGAACGGAAGGCGAACTTGGCGGCAACGGCGAACGCGAGTTTTGATTTATGGAAGCTAATGCACGTGAAAGTCGGGCAAAACGTGGTACGAAGGACGAAAAGGGCGACAGGACGATGAGTCAAGGTGGTTTGTCCCGCAGCCATACGAGACCGAATTTGTCATCCGGTGATTAAGGGAACTGCTAGCCCGGTCTAATCGACCCTGTTACGCTATCAATTTGATAAAACGCATCCGAGAGTTTCTCGACTAGACAGAATTTTCGCGGACTTATTTACATTGCATTGATTCACGACGACTTTTCGTTATAAATACTAGCGAGTACACAACAGACGTACCAACTGCGAAACATTAACTACTGTACGTGAATACAAGTGTGTCAATAAGATGACCGTAGACGAACCGTACGATTTATGGGCACCAGTTAGAAATTGTTTGAATTTACAATGACATATATCATTCACGGTACAAAGCTCGGATTACTAATTCTAAGGGAATTGACGAAAGTGCAGCTGCAAGCCGCAAGTGATGCGCACTGGTTATAGTTTCTGGTAGGTTAGTGGCTATTAATCACAACCGAGCGTTTCTGGAAGACCGATGGATTCGGAACGTACCCCGGAGAGAAACTTGTCACACGTATATACGCTACTGTTACAACCTTTCAACCGAGCTAAGAGCCACGTTAAGACTATTTTTTTGTTCAAAAGAAGAACACGGGACGTTCCCAGCAATAATATTCCATAGCCGAACGAGAAAGAACGACGCGGAGGAAAATTGAAGAAAAGAACGAACTACACCTAGACTGACAACGCTTAATTCATTTATAATTTTATTACCCCACTTCTTATCGCACGTTTCTCACGCGGAACAATTGCCCCCTCGAGGCAGCTCGGTTAATGAAACGGTGAATTCCCTGCACTACCAGTACATTTCATTAGCAGCGCACTGTTAATTATCTAAAGTTTCGTCAAGGCTTCGCTTTCTTAGTGAAATCCACGGGTGTCGCTTCAACGATACCATAGAATATCGGTTAAACACGAAGTGCATTCTTTTCAAGGAAAACCGGCAAGTGCACAATTCTATTGTGTAATAGACTCCGAACGCGGTTGCATAACTAATCGAGACGGACGAACGCTGAGAATAGTCTCCACGGAACATCGAACTTGTCGATACGTTCGATACGTGATTCATATATGATTTATCGGTGTTTTTGTAATTTGTTTCGTTCCGAGAGTAACGCTTCTACGTGACACTCCGCGACGTCACTAATTATGATCGTTTCGACGAACAGCCTCTCGCCGACCGCGTTTCACTACTTCGCGAACGCGTCCTGCCGATGACCTTTGGGATATTCTTCTGCGAATGATTCCGAGTTGAAACAATGCGCGTCGGTATCGCGATAGCCTCGCGTTTCGTGCCGCGATCGAAATCCGGAAGGTTTTTAAATTTCAACGGGCACGGTTCCATTATTGCGATACGCTCAAAGCTATAGGACGTTTCTCTCTCTCTCTCTCGCGATGAATAATCGTTCAGATCGATTGCTCAATGAAGAGCTAACGAACAGCTTAACTAGCTGTTCGTTAACCTGAAGTGCCTATAACAGCATAACCAGTGATTCCCAACCTTGTCGACAGTTTCGCTTGATCAATGCCCGATGTGCAAACAACCGGCAAGTGACTCTCAAGCACTTACTTTCCGACCGATCATTTTCAGACAAAAGGAATACGAAAAAAAACACGTGTGTATCGATCGGGAACGACGACGCGATACCGTTTCGAAAAGTTTGCTTCGCAGCTCGACGCTGGATATTCGCAAAACTTGAAATAAATTCGCGGCTACGTAACACGTGGCACCTACGCACTCGTACCATGCACCGACGCGAGTAGGAAAGAAATTACGCGGGAAATTTCTCTGCCGTGAGTGCATCGGTCCACGACGCGATCTAAGGAACAGGTAAAAAGAAGAAAATTAAGCGTATCGTACGCCAGGAATGTCGTCCCCGAACTGCCTATCAAACGAAGATTTCGTAATGCTCGTCCTTATGCCGTTGTCCCCGCGTGGGAACACATACATACATACACACACACACACACGTACGTACATATATGCCTGTCGATTCTTTGTTCCTGCCGGTAAGCAAAGAGAATCCTGGCTCGGCGCAGGATAAATATACGGGCACGGTGAAAAGGCAAATTGCTCCGCGATGCTCGTTTGTCCGTTCGCAGAAACGTAAACGCGGAAACGACGTTAAAGGATGGGTCTTCAAAGAGCCCTGTAAATGCCCCGCCGGCCCCGTGATGCCTTGTACTCCACGCGTACGCGTACAAAGCACAGAGAGAGGACGCGGAATTACCGTGGCTCCGTACAAATGAAAGAGCATCGCCGCACGCAGCTCCAGGTGACTGATCAACGAGCCAACCGTTTATGACAGCATCGTCAAACACCGCGTCGAAGAGTCCATTATGGATCCTGGTATCCCCCACTCTCTCCCCCCCCCCCCCTCCCTCGTTGGATCGCTAATACCGGATCCTTGGTATCCTAAGGGATTATTCGTTGTTTCGACGTTTTTATTTCACCACCGTTTCGTGCGGTGAGTTTAAAGATGAAACTATTTTTCAATATTCCCTGGGCCCCGGTGGAAAACGAAGCTTTTTTGGAATATGACAGAGGAAGCACCATTGTGTCGGACTACCGTCGCTTTTTTTCGCCGGTACATTCGCGGGGAAAAACACGCACACACTCGGGAACGTTACAATTTTCAATGGACATTTTTTTCGAAACTTCCGTTTGTTTTAAAATGTACGGCGATTTTTTACGTCCGATTTTGAACATTGTTCATTACTCGAGTACACTTTCTCCGGGCTTTGTTACAGGGTAATCGGCCTGACCTAAATTTCCTTTATAAAAGATACGCACACGCGCACGGGGTTCCACTGTGTAATGCTGTGTCTGTTTCCAGAGGTAAAAACGTGAACCACCCCCTCCCCCCTCCCCTACCAGTCAGGTAGTAGAACAAAGTAGAGAAACAAATTTAATTGCCCGTGTCAAACGTGCGTTTGCTGAGCGATTTAAAGCGTTTCGTAGCAAGTCAGCACTTAGATATACGTATACGTATATGTATGTCTATGTATAGAGTCGTTGTTACGACAAAATACAGGCCATAATTTATACGTTACACCATCCTCTCCTCGCCTGTTTCGTTGATGAAACCGAGGATTTACCTGGCTCGTTAATACTCGACACGGGTCGCCACACATTTGTGCTTCGAAAGCTCGACGCGGCAAAAGCCGATCCGCAAAGTCCGCCATAGCTCTCCGGCAGCCTCTAACCGTTCATTCGTAGATGTTCCACGTTTCGATCCAATTCATAACGTTAACACGTTTGACAACGGCGGTGTACTAGTAAACCCAGGCACACATGCGCCTTCCTTCCACTTCGCGGCACTTCGGTATTCCTGATACATACATACATAGACACGTGAGACCCTCGGTTGTTACCAACCCGTTGACAACGATCAATCGAGCCCGGGTAACGATGAATTTCCTGCACTCGACGCGTTAATTTTCGTAATAGAGTCTACGACACGTGATATTACTTGGGCCTCTCTTACGCGAAGAACCGTCCGCGTTTCTTCTATTGGACCGTAAAATTAGGCAAATGACTTTCCACTTAAACGTCTCCCACGACGTTGCTGCAACGTGTGTACCGTTGATTTAAACAGTAGTCATTTCTCACGAGTAAGTAATCACCGTATCTACGTGAGAAGATCGTCAACGGTTACGGGGGGCTAAGTGTCGTTGCATTATTGACTCGTGAAAAATAAAACAGCGTTGAAAAGGATTTCACCTGAAATCGGTAGACGCGAGAACCTATCTTACCTTCTATACCTGTATACATATATACATATATACATTTGAAACGAACGAAAGCGAGAATCTTCGAGGCAGTCGTTTCTACGTACACAGAGATAACTGGTTTATCCTGGTAAACTGAATCAGTTTGCGTATCAGCTCCGCGAGGAGACTTATTCCCAGCTAATCCGGCGCATCTCGTTACACTTCGGTCCCATCGTTCAGCCGTAACGATGCGCTTATCTCGACCCGAATATTGTTTTCGAAACCGACGGCTACGTGCAACACGGTGTATGTATGTACAGGGCTGTTCGTAGGTTTTTATCAGCGGAAAGCCGAGCGAGCGAATCCACGGATATCGCAGGGCGTAGAAACACCGGCGCCAACAGTGGAAACATATTCGAGAAAAGGGAGCGGTTGTAGGAGCGCTGATCGATGGGCCCGGTCTCGAGTGTACAATGTAGTACCACACTTGTATACAGCGTGTATCTAAACACGTCGCACAGGCGGGACGGTTTATCATGTTCGATTCTACAAAAGGACTTTTAAAAAATGTCCGACCGACGAATGCAACGGCGACTTTGATACGTTATCGTTGAGAATTATAATATACCGATCAGTAAAAAAAATCTTAATTACAACAGGGGTCGATATTTACACATTCTTCGATACTACTATCCTTACTACAACGGATGTTACGATACTATGGTGGCATCTTAGAGTATTCTCAAAATTCGCATGGCATTCAACGGGATAACTATACATATATTCCGTTTATTAACCCGGTGTTGTTACTCCGGCGGGCAGAGTTGCAAATTTTCGGACACGAATTAAACAGCCCGACATCCAATCTTCAATAAACGACGCTCGAGGAGCCGCAGGGCCGTAAAGTCAGGGGTCGAGAGGCGGGCCTCGAGTGGTGCCGAGAGCTCGCTGTTGGATTATACGATACAATGAACGAGAAGATAATACGTAAGCCTGCAACACCGAACTGCAAAGCGATACCGCGCGAAATGGAAGGGAAGGCCGAACGAGATGCCGGGCGAATCTGGGAGAGAGCCGTAATCCAGTTTATCAGGCCGAAGTGCATAAGATTATGCTAACCCCTGGGTTAAGTTCGGATGAACGATATTGCGGACCGTGTCAGACCTACCACAAGCCGGCAACGCGATGTCTTTGTAAGAGAATTTTACGAAAACACCGACACGATGACGTTAGTCGACACTTTGGATATTTATAACGGATACCATTTCTTGAGCCCGTATTGTATCTCGATGAAACGTGGTCCGAATCGATTTTACTTACAGATCGGGTCTGACGAAGGAGGATGCTATTTCATAGATTGTCATTCGCACTCGGCGCTGCCGGGAACGAAACGAATCAATAAGACCGAAAAAGCTGTAGGACAGATTGCTGGGTCATCGATCTTCGTTCAAGGAAACCGTTTGCATGTATGTGGGTCAGATTACGATGCAGGGCTACGCGACCCGTGTCCTTTTACAAGGAAGTAAAGAAGTTATTATTGGAACTACCGGTCGAGGGACTTATTTACAGTGACGGACGATCATTTATTCAAATCGAACCGGCCTGCTCCTTATTAGGATGAGATTAACCGAATTCCCATTATAACCCCGATCGGTATTGTCTGGTCAACGAGTCCTTTAAAAATCAATTAGTTACCAACCGCGATGCGATAAATACTTTACTCTAATCCTCGTAACAGCCTTGTACGACGTATCGAGTTGCTTTACGCGAGCACGTTTCCATCCAATAATACGGTTGAACGAACGAGAGGGGAATGTCATAGGAATTTAAATTCCCGCGCATCGTCCCGGAACCGACATCCATGGACATCCAGGAATAATTACAAGCTCGGTTTGAAGAAGTGCTTCAACCGAAAACGGTAACGAACACGGAAACTTCTCAGCCAACACGACGTGACTGGCGTCTTCTCGGCGAAATGTCATCGTGAGACTTCGTACCCGCGACTTTAGACAAAAGATTTTCCCGGTGCATAATTCACTCCTTTGTCTCCTTACCCCGGTCTAGTTCCTCCGGCAGAACTTCCGATGTGTCAAACTCCAGCAGTCGTTTCATTAAGGAACGGCTGCTGCATCGGAAAATGTTAATTAGGATGCGGCAACGAAAGACGAAGACGACGACGACGACGACGACGATGACGACGACGCGATGGCTGAAAACGCACGTCGAACAAGAGACCCCTGTTGCAAACAGGATGATGCTCCTTAGACCCGGGTTCGACAGCGATTCAATCGGGACAAGTCGGGACCAATCCCCGATCGAGAACAGGTTCGCTCTACTCAATTTCTACTCGGTCGGAAGTTTCCATTCAACTCCTCGAGTTCGAGCGAAAGTAAACCGTGTCGCTTTTGGAAACGTCGCGTAGGACCCTACGGTAGTGCGCTACTCCTGGGGGTGAAACCATGCTCGTAAACGACACCGTAAAAACAACGATACTCGCGAGAACGGTGTCGTCGTGGATAAAGCGTCTCCCGGATACCTCAGACGTGGAATCGCGAACCGTCAAAGTCACATCTCACCCTCCTGAAAGCCGAAGCTATAAACGAAGTATGTATCCGAGGGAAACAAGTAACCGTGTGACGTGCACAACGGATCCCCCCGTTGTCGCGGGAATATCGACCCGTTGCACACCGCGTTCGAGACGAACGATATGGAAAAGGGGAGATAGGTGAAAGTGCGAACATTACGTAGTATCGCGGCACCGAGGTGCAATCGTTAGCGAAACGCGTCGCAGTCGAATTGCGACAAGTTTTGCTCGCTCGATGACGGGTAGAACCGTGACTTGTAAATTTTCATGAGACCCCCCTCCCATCCCCCCTCCCATCCCCCCCCCCGTTTCTCCTTGGTCGCCATTTTTCCTTCCACCGTTGCATCGGGAACGAAATATCTTCCCGTCGGTCTTTAGACGTAGTTGCAAAACCGGAAAACGTGCCCGTGACAGTTGTTACAAGTTTAGGACATGATGTTTGGGAGGAAGATAACTTTTCAGTTCAACAAATTGAACTGACGTTCGTAATTTAAACAAGTTCCATGACTGCGAAGAGTTGAAAGAGCCCCGCCAACGAACCGGAAAACGGAGGATTACTCCGAGTACTTAGTATTATCGCCGGGAACGTAATTTCAATTCTGCTTACGTTTAATGCTCGTTGATGGACCGAAATATTCCGGATAAAGGTAATGGTTTCAACCGTTGTATCGGCTTGTTTATCCGACTGCGTGACGATAAACATAACACCCTTTGCCAGAATAAACATTATGTATTCCGCAGTCGGTAAATAATTAAATATTGTTCGATTGTAAAGTGTTACGTAATATTATAACAAACAAAATCTCTGACAACGATACGTCCATCGAAATTACGACTGCATCCGACATTCATTCGCTATCGATTCGCAATAAAAAAATTCCCACGTGTAAGAAAAGAATTAAAGATTTACACGACCGTTGGTATTTTCGTTGCAAGAAAATCCGAATGAAAAACATTCGATCGAGTGGTTCGAAACCTACGTGTTAGCTCGCACAGGAAATAGAAGTAAATAGCAGACAAACCAGGAGACTTACAATTAATCCACGTTAGGCAGGTTGCGGTGGACACCCGTGGGACGCACGGTGGTCCCGCGTGATCTCCAAGACACATCCGCTCGATTTTCCGACTTCCTACGTCGCACGTATGTACGTTACACCGTCGCGAATTTAGATCGCCAAGTGGAATCGAATGGTCTCCCGTCGCGATGGAAATCGAAATTTATGGTCGAACCCGTGGCGCTCTCGCCTCGATGCTCATGGAATTCAAGGATATCTGTATCCACCCGCAGAAATGTGCACGGAAAACTGTGTGCGTTCTGCGGGTATACAGTGGGTCTCAAAAGTCACGCTAAAACGTACTTCGTGGAACATATTTAACAAAATTTTCCAATAAACATCGAATTCTTAAATTCCATCGATTGTTTCGAAACAATTGTCTTGCGCATAGTAGTTTCCGGGCGATGGAATTTATAGTTTATGGAAAATTTCTGTGTCTGAAAACACGCGGGCTTGGAACCACATCTGCGGTTCGAAACGAATCCGATTGAAATTATTGAATAAATTGGTTAGTTGCGGAGGATCACTTTTGTCGGCCACTGTATGGTTTCGAAGTATGTATCTCTCTATTCGTGTTGCATACACGAACGCTGCTCGACGGTGTGTAGCGGACGAGATGGAATCGAGCAAAAATGACTTTTTCATAACGCGGTATCGTATACTATACGACGTATAGAATACGGAGAAACCAAACGTATACATGCACACGGGGACACACTCGTAGCGATGCGCGATCGAGTGTGCACGCTATGTCAACTGACATCGCAGCGAGACCTGCTTCAATGAAACGTATAATTTACCACTTCGCTCCGATCATTATGGATCGCTTTCCATCCAAGAATTAACACCGCTTCCTGACATTAATTTTACACCTCGTATCACTCGTCGAATGAAAATCGACGCCGGTTTGATAATACACCTTAGGTACGGACGTTACGTATAACATTGGCAATTACAGAAATTTCCCGGTGCATCGGATCAATCAACCGGAGCGTGAAATGAAAATGAACACGCACACACAGACACACACACAGAGATACGGCGGAAAGTAATCCTGCCGTTTATTGATTCCGTATGTAGTCGTAAGAATATATCGTATCCCTGTATCGAATAATTGAACCCTTAACACCCGAGTGGTAGGGAATAATTAAAGGACCGTACTCCTTCAACATTTAACAAGATATTATCAGACACCTGCGCAGTATTGGAATACGTAGCGGATACGCCGCAGCAACTGCATGGAAAATTAGTTCGCCGTAGAGGCATAATTTTCACCTGTCAAGCATCGAGACCGCGATCGCTCTTCCACGCTTTACTTTTTCAACGTTCACGCCCGTAGATATTACACCGTTAATTGATTAAAACTGGACAGCCTCGTTACCTAAGCGGGCACGTAATTACTTCCTGCGTTCCGGTAGAAGGGAAAATCGTGGAAGAAGATCATTACCCGTACTTAACACCCCGAAGCAACTACTTTCGGAAGTTGCATTAATTCGTAGCCACGATCCCGGTGTATCTGTGCACGTGCAGAAACGTCGTTTGCAGGGTAGAATCACCGCGGCAATGACAGTTCGTTTGATAGACGTTCCTCTCATCTACCCGACGATTAAACCTCACGCGATATAATAAATCGAAGAAAAATATTCATCAAAGTTTTCAACAAATTTAATATTTCCGGGACAATGAAATCAACGCGCAGAAAATTTGTCAAACGACAAACTGTAAAATCTTCATTAGTCTTCTAATTCGTACAATTAGACGTAAGTCCTTGGTATATTCGGGTTCGCCCCACGTTCACCCGTGGTACCGGCCCTGGGCCGTACATCACTGCGTGGAACACACGGAGATACGGCGCGGCCAGGACAATGAGGTTTCGACTGTACGCTGCGTACGGAACAGTGGCGCCGGTGAAGATTTCATTACAGATACCGGGAAATGAGACTGACATCGCACAATGGCAATAACACCCGATCCGCCGTACCGGAGCAGTCGAGTCAGGGTGTTAAAGGTTGTTGTACACCTTGTCGCAAGGTTGTGTGTGCACGACGAAAAGGGTAGAGGTGGTTCTCTGCTCTAGAATGCACCTGATAAGTTCTCATTAACCCTCTCGCGGTGGTCCGGCATAGATTTGCATGTACTTTACACCGTCTAGACATCCCAGATTTAACCTTCTTTTTTCGCGTTCCACCTGCAGGCTACAATTTCATTGGCAGTGGAGGGCTATATGTATACCGTGACCGATTAAACGTTACCGTAGGAACGGCGGAAAACTCGAACGGATGACTGGAAAATTAAATAGCAAAAACAGCAGCAAATTTAGAAGATTCAAATATCACGAGAAATGTTATACACGGATGACACGTGATACGTCGTGGCTCACATACGCGGTGTATATTCGTCGTTGTCCTCGAACGCTAATGTATTATGTATACGAAAAGTAATTAACAATCGAATAACATGCCGCGATCAAACATATTTCCAGCGCGATTGGCATTAACATGTCAAGCAGCTGCGGATATATTTTTACACGAACACCCACCTTTGTCTCTCGACCGATCGACTTGATATTTTTATCAAACGAATAATGTCATCCGAGGGTACGCCGCGTTATTAATAATACCTGTGTTCCTTTCGATAAATAAAGTTCGCCGTGGGATATCGGTAGCGACATTCTTAGCGATACCTATGAGAAAATTATGAATAGTTTTCACTCGGCCGTGGAGAACTATCTTCGCATCAAACGGTTACGCAGCAGTCATGACATACCGGAACACAGGTCGTTAACTTTCTCGGGCAACGCTTTCACGTGCACGATCGTTCGGATGGGAGTCACGTTATCGTTTGATTACGCTCGAATACTGCACGCTCTTCCGAGGCAAGGTCTTTTTGGTACCGCGGCAAAGATGCAATAACATCGGCTGAAAATTGTGGCCGGTATTTTACTTCGGGAAGGGCCGTTCGATCGAACCGGAGCAGGCGGGATCGTGAAACACATACGGAATTATATAAGGAACCTTTTCGCCGCGAGTGCGGTAGCGGTTCATTGGATCCGTCCGGCTCCATAGAAATTTAATGACACACGTTCGGTACATCTGTGTGTTGGTTTAGCGATTCCCCGCTGTTCCGCAAACTGCACGTCGATCGTCGACGTGTCCGCCATGAAAGTGCGCAAGTTTCTTGCGCCAGGTTTCTCGTTAAGCAGTGCTTGTGAGCATTCCTGGGCGTAGAGATCTCAACGTGAAAAAATTGATAAATTCCAGAATTTTCCGAACGCGGATATCGATAGGTGCACCCGATTCCCGAGCGCAGAGATTATTGATCATTGTTGTTATTATATAATTACCGACCGTCGGTTTCGGCGACTTAATTAATTTGATCGCGCACATCTATCCCATAATCATACGGGATGACGGCGAATCGTTATGCTGATTTTATAGCGTACTTTATAAACATGCAACGTGGACGCACGTTTACATACATATATGTATGTATGTATGCGCCCGGCGTATTTTAAGCAATTGCACTCACAGACGATAGAACATTTGTGTCGACGACATGAACATAGTACACGATATCTGTTTATGACGGAAATTTGGATGCTTTATGGGTATTACGTAGCAACCCTGAGAAACGTGTTATACAACCGTGTACGATACACATACACATCCGTTCCTGTTTGTATACTCATTTTGACACACGCTGCAGCAATGCCTGTACACGACATATTGTGAATAATTAAATTATCGCATTACTCCGCACTGATTTGTAATCTATCTTTTACGATTACACTAAACGTATTACGTGTTTAGTATCTTAATTAATCCTACGTTTCGTATCGCATCGAACGCGTCCTCTGTATCTATTTAAAACGCATTATCCTACGTTAAGTAAGTTACCAAGCAGCGAACCGTGTTGCAACATATTCATTAAGTTTCCTGTTTCGCCGGTAATTTTCACCCCGAGCAGTGTATTAACTTAACTACGATCATGCCAGATACTTAAGATACTTAAAAGAGAACTAAAATAACGACTTTTGCTTATTAAAACCTCGATGTTGATGTCGTGATTAAGAACGTATACATAGGAGATGGAACGTTTCGAAAAATACGAGACTTCTGTCCTCGGCGACTGCTTGGACAACTTTAACGTCGCTAACGAGTTACTGAATTACTTATTAAATATCTCGCGATACACGCTCCTCGTTTGCGAGTTCTTTAATTACTTCTCGCGTTACTTGAAAGGTCCTCCGATAGATACGCTGCTTTACCCTTCACACGCCATACACTATCGCGTCTCGTAAAAGCACCGTGAAACGGATAATCGCACGTTTTATCACATGCGTTTCAGGGGCGATTTGCATCGAACGAGAATCCACCGTGTAGACCATAGAGATACGCCTCGAAAATTGTTTCTGGGCAACGCTATCCTCATACCGATACACGTAATACCGAGCAGAAATTTGCGAGCAAGTCGATGAAAATTGCCGTATACATTCGTCGCGCGTGGAATAAACGATCGCTGATAAACCGACATTTTTTTTTGTTATACTCCACATATTTTCGTAACGTCATCTGCTGGCTGGAAACTACTCGTCACACGACCCATTCGGTGGCAATGGTTCCACCAGGCGACCACAAATTTTATTTGTCCCGACCTACGTGAATATTGATTTCCGAAAACTCGCTACGAAATAATTTAATTATCAACCAGGTGAAAACAAAAAGCGATGCCGCTGCCCCGATGGTTCTAAAACACTTCTATTTTACATATAAAAAACAAAACAATGAGGTCACCCGATATTTCCAGGGTTCGACCTACGCGAATTCTCCCCTGATATTCACGTCGACTTCAATTTTTCACCACCCTCTTGGCAGTTTTCTACGCGTCGATCTTTAACAGTAGCGTCGATAATCGACAAATAAACGCGAGAGAGTCGGACCCCCCCAGCGTAATGCACGTCGTTTCGGATCTCGAAGGTAAGAAGGGCCCCATCTATCATCCCCCAAACAGTACGATCTTCCTTGCGACCGACAAGAGAATCGCTGGCGAGTACGACAGATGCGTCGTTAAGATTAACCGTTCAATTTCGTCGGTGGGTGACTCTTGGGAACAGAGGGACTGCTTCGTCACTTCCAATCTTGACTGTCTACGGGCAGGGGAAGGGTTGCAAGGGGCGGGAGGAACGGGCCTGAATGAAAAAGGGAGCGATCTTTGGCAGATATTTCCTTTACCGAGAAGAAGCGAAGCTATTCAATTGAAAACACAAAGGGAACCGATTCCGACCGATCGAAAGAAAGCGGCAAATGTCCCACGTAATAAGCGGTTATTACGGAATAGGATGAAATACAGAGAAGTCAATTCGAAACATTTTGAGCGTAGACAAATATTATCCGATCTTCTGTGTACATATATACATAGTTCATCGTACGACGGATATATTTATTATTTATATTCTGAATGACGTTTAATGGATATAGTTTTACAGAGGCGGATAAAAAAATGGTCTGTGAATTCGTTCGACTTTTAAGATTTAATAAAATGCGTTCGAAAGGGACAATTGCAGTGCAAATGTCTGACTCGGATACAATTCCGTCATTAGCCTCCCGCGGTGGGCAGATATTTGCATAAATATCGACAGGGTAGAAATGATAATTGAAAAGAGTGGGATCACTTTGTACACCGAATCTGTGCATGTGACACGATTCGCAGGGATTAAAAAACAAATTTCACCTATACGCGAGCGACCGCGTGCATTCCTACGGTCGCGCGGTGAATTCGTAGAAATTTTAATGAATTATGTATGTATCAAGCTTGAGCTTCGTGCGCGGCGATACGTGTGTGCGAGTGGCGGCGTACACGCAAACGCACGTGGGCATCATCATCCTGTCTCCGCAACGGAAATTGGGTTGCTTATAAAATTCCACTCGCGTGCTCTCAAATAGCGTTCTTCAATCTACTGTGATTATGATTTTATCTTTTCCTTGATTACAGCTAAGTGGCCCAATAAAATTATCGGTGACGACGTTGTTTCTGAATAAAATAGTAGCCGCACAAATTGATAGCCTTTATGCAGCCGTAAAATGCATTACGGGCTTTTCTTATAGTCTCATGGAAAATCGATGGAAGTGTACTTCCATAATCGATGTTTCTATGGGAACATGAAGTACCGTGTAATTAATCGCACGAGTTACAACTTGATTCCGGCTATTTTTTCTTTCTCCCCTCTTTTCTTCCAACGGAAAACGTTAACCCTCGAAGTACAATCTACTTTCGAAAGTTACGGGGAAATTTTCGCCGCGACGCGGTCCAAGTTAAATATTCACCGTAGACTTTTCCCGGCGTTCCGAAATTCATATATGGTAATGATACAACGATAATAACTGTAGAATTTCAAGTAAGCTGATCTTAACAGCTACTTACTTCTACAACAATCGTCTCGTGCTTTTATTCCCGCGGTAATATCGTAGAATCGTAATCCAAGGGAACGTGGAAGGCTTTACGAAATCAGAATATAACACCGTATGCAACAACGCGACAACCCTGAGCGTGAGCGTAATGATAATTGCTTTATCAAATGTTATACTTTCAACCGGACCGACCGGTTGAAACCTTGCCGTGCATGTGTACGACAAACTTGAGATTCTAACGAAAAGAAAAAAACATGCTTCCTGGTAGAATTCACTTTTTAACGAGATTCCAAGGGGATACGAGCAACAATACGAACAAGAACGAGAAAATATCTTGCCATGCATCGATTAATCGATATTCTTGAATAACTTCACTAACTGAATATCACGGTCGCTACTATGGAAAGAATGTACCTTTACGAATCGTTACACGTACAACCACAGTCAAGGTTTTGGTCACGATGCCTGTCGTGACTCGAACTTGTTTCGGCTTATGGATTAAGGGCTATTAAGCACTCACGGGTAACGCCGTCGTAAAAGCTCGGCGAGTTACTAAAACTTACCGCGAGTCACCGCCGAATTTTTACGCGATTATTACAAGAACGTACGTGAGCGATAAAATAACGCTATTTCAAGAGGGTGACTCTTAAAACTGTAAACCGGAGGGGGGAGGGGGTAGCGTGCAGTAAAAATACGAATGTAAATCTAGGAAATGAAGGGAAAAAAAGAATGCGGCGGTTCATTATATTATAATACAACGCGTATCATCATTTCGTTAAACTCCGATTTACATAATAGGCCGGCAGGGATGGGGAGTGGTAATTAAAATGATTTACGATCGAGACCACTTGGTAATTTCGTTGCTCGCGATCGTAAATCTCTTAATTTAAATAAGCGTATAACGACACCCGTGGAAATCCTTTATTTCTCCCTAGAATAGCACTTGGCATTCAAGTTCGTTGCAGAATAATAGACTCGGCAAACACTTGATTTAAGCACATAGTGTGTGTCGCTAGTCGTAAACAAAAGCTTGACTAATTAACTAATTCGCGTGATATTCTACGAACAGACGGCCGGCGAGTGTGTTTCGTTGAGCCACTAAATTCAGACGGAAAATTGCACGTTTAGTATGAATTCAATTATAACATCACTTTCTACGGTGAACACACGTGAAAATATCAGCAGGTGCGCGACTTCGGACACTCATGGTGTATACATTCTTAATACGACATTACATCGACGGTGGCTGCATTTTCCCTAGTATATGGTTTACCGATACATCCATAAAAGGTCAAGGCTTATCCGACACCATGAATTACGACGTATGCACCCTATGTAGACGCGAGCGAGCTCGTGCGAGCTCCCGAAGGAATAGAAAACAAAAATCCCGTACATTTTAATACCGGCGGCGGCCGGAAAAGTCAACTTCCGTGTTGGGAAAAAAAAGCGGAATGAAAATATTTGTCCATCTTTCTGGTCCCCGGTCTACCAAACGGGTAGATTGAAGCGCGGAATAATGGATAAAACAACATCACTTTTCATGAACATTGGGAACGAAAACAAAAAAAATTGAGAGAACCCCGGTACCGTAGCGAACGACGGAGTGCCAGCGCTATTCCGCAGTCGAAACATCGAATCGTAGCTATCAGTTTTACGAGCAATCTTTTTTTCCGAAACAATAAAATCGCTCTCCGGGAGGAAAAGTCGTCTTACGTTTGCCTGATAATCGAGCGACTTCTTCAATTACGGCAGATAGCCGAGTTTCTCGACGAGGAATCGATGCGAAATAAAATTCCCGTGGAATCGTTTCCGGGGTCGTAATTCCACTAAAGACGACCCGGGACGACGGCCTAAAACGTTTTCAATCGCCTACACAGGGTGTCACCGAACTTACGGGATACTTTTTCATACTACCACGCATCAAACGAGAAAAAAAACTTATACTCGCAAATCTATTTGTTTAAAAATAATTATATTCCATTCGACACAATCGTTGCACCTGTTCGCATGGAGTCGTAGGCAGAAAGGAATCTATGAGTTTCGAGACACCCTGTATATGTGAGCCAGTGGGTTGTCGCGATTGGTATGCAGACCCACTTCGGAATGGCCCGATAGCTGATATATCGAGATTCCCGACACGAACGAGCCGTCGTAACCACTACGCGCACGAATACTTATAACAGCGGCCTAACATAATAACATAACAGCGCCGCTCGAAACGGTGTCGATGGATGTCATAGCCCGTGTCGCGACGCCTGGTTCAACGAGCACGATAAACGCTACCAGTGACGCGGTGTTGCTTTCACACACATTTATCTGACGGGCGTTAAATTCCGCGGTTCGATTTCAAATAACGCCGTCGAGATTCATCGTGCGTTTCGCGGACTTTGAATTACGCGTAAACGTGCGCGTTACGCATAAGTATTTTTTTTTAATGCCACAGAGTGTGCGATAACGAGCAATTATCATTGGGATTTCGAGGATTACTTTTGTTTTATGGGTTAGTATGGGTAATAGAGGAGAATTGTTATCCAGATGCAGGTAAGTAGATTCGGACGGTGTTACCGTTGGCGACTACCGTTTTATATGCCACGGCAGAAAATTTTACAGGTGAGTTCTACTCTCACCTTCCGTGAAACCGGCGCGTAGAAAATGTGACGATGTAATAACGTAATGACCGTTCCGGGAATTTCGAACGGGCGATGTTGCTTCCTGGCTTTTATTAGTTCATTTCTAATTCGTTGCAAAGAGGAGAGAGTAGGCTGGATATTCGGACGGACTCTTACGGATGTGTTAGAGATTACGTTGATTCGAGGATAAAATATCTCGATTCCTTCGAAATCATCCACAGGGGCGTGTCAACAATTCTTTTCCGGTAGAATGACGGAAAGTCTACGATTCTATTTTACACGCAGTCAACGCGACAACCTCGTTATTCGCGAAAGTTTCCAACCGTACAGGCGAAAACACGCATGTGTGTAAGTGCACTAGTGTCCAGTCATCGTCTAGGAAATCGGGCAGGCAGAACAACCGTAGCTACATGCCTCCGTGGCAAATGGTCCACGTTGAAATCCTAAATTACTTGTACCTACACACACTGGTACATACATACATACGTACGCGCAAAACCGCCGACACGGTTTCCCGATTCGCCCGCCGCCGATATTAAATTCAGAGTTTGTTTATTAACTCGTCACCTTCACGCCCGCGAAATATTTCTGCGAAAACTATTCTTGGCTACGCCCGGCGAACCCGTGTGTTTATTTAAAAGCGATTAATTACGAAAGCATGTAGCGACCCGCGAGGAATCGAAACTCAACGGCAACTTTACGAAGATAAATCTACCCAACCCCCCTTTGGAAGCGTGGCGAAACTTTTCACCGTATAATTTCACTTTCCCTAAAGATCAACTTCTACGGGCTCGTCGTCACGTGACGCCCCGTAAAGAAGAGGAAGTTTGATTAACCCACGCAAGAATGCCGAAGAAAAAGACCTCGGGTGCACGTCGAACAATCTCTTATGTTCGCTGCCGCACTTCACCTACAAAATGTGTCTCGCAAAAAAAACCTAACCTGAAAATACGACAGGATTTTATCGACTATTTTCTTTTATCCACGTCGAATAAACTTCGCGAGTGTCTCCCTTAAAAAAAATGCCGTTAAGAAAGGTTCACAATTAAATCGAATAAATTCTCGTTGCAGTGTACTCAAGACTTTTGTGTGCCACCGTATATACCGGCTCCGATTTTCCAGGCTGGAGGGCTTGATCGTGTCCCGCCTACAAAC
Source organism: Mimumesa dahlbomi (assembly GCA_917499265.3). Taxonomy (NCBI): domain Eukaryota; kingdom Metazoa; phylum Arthropoda; class Insecta; order Hymenoptera; family Crabronidae; genus Mimumesa; species Mimumesa dahlbomi. Next base: position 921,086 of record OU824113.1, on the reverse strand, counting down.
AGGATCTGATTAGACGAGCGAGCGGAGAACCAACCGATCGATTCGAATTCAGAATCCCGAATTCGTGCCCCTCTGTTGTACCCACGTATCCCGTAGTACCGATACCAAGGCCCGCGAGCTACGGAATCCAGGTTTCCAGAGGCGGTTCGTGTTGTAAGCTGACTGATGGAGATGGATACCACCACCAGACGAGTCGCATCGTCTAAGTGTCAATTAGCATATCCTAGTCTCTTTGGAGACACGCGAACCTACGTAACGTATCAAACGTGGATCCACGGGATCGATGGGTTAGCAATTCGGATTGAAAATTGCATCAAAGTTTCTCTCCGCTCGACAGTGAAACATTTCTCGTGAATTATCGAACCCGTTACTTATACGTATGTATGTATACATACATATATGTATATGTATACGTATCTCGTTTCTTTGCCGTCTTTCATCAGTGTAGTCGGACATAGTCTATACATATATGTAGAGTTCAAGATACATACGTGTATCCATATCCCAACTGTGCGAATAGAGTTTCCGAAATGGGGCTATCAAAGTCCCAATTTTGACAGAGTGTACCCAACACATACACGCGTATACATATAGTTTTCCTAGGGTAATAGACGTTGCAAGTTGACCGATGGACCGGAATACTCGGCGCGCCTTTGACCCACATCAGGTCTGGTTATCAATTAACATAGCCGCTCCAAGTCCCACTTGGTCTACACGTACATGTATGTATGTACGTACATACACGGGAACTTACGTATTAGATGCACGCCGTGTGTGCGCGAGGTTGGGATGTAGTGGTGGTCGTTGAATTGGACTCGTTAAATTTCGCGAAAGGAATAGTATCGAGAAAGATCGCACGGAGGAAAAAGTTACGGAAATACTGGTAGATTTTACAAGAGTCAACGATACTAGTGTGGAACACGATAATTTACAATTTGATTCTTCTCCTCCTGTAATTATCAAATTACAGGGCTCGAACGTATGATAGGCACGGGTTATTTAGTATTACCGTAGGGGAAGGGTAGCAATTGCAGGGCAACGAATTTCGATTTTAAGTACGAGGGCCGGTAGGAACTTTATCACGCAACCCTTTACGGGGTATTTAAAAAATCATAAATCCCTTTCAGAGTATTATCCTGTTTCGCAAATTCTCTTTGTATTGTATTTTATCCCTTGGTAGTTTCGAGAGTAAGTATCACGGAAAAGGTCGACGAAATCAATGGTATTTCCGCAAACGGGGGGAAAACAAAATGCGCGGGTTCTTTCAGCGACGGAACAGTGGTCGCGCCCACTAATTACAAGACACGCATAATGGGCGTTCACGCACTGGAAACAGTCTTTCGGCCGAAGCCAACTCTTTTATGCGTACTCAACGGCTATAGATGGAACGCGGTAAATGCGCAATGGAAGGACGGCTAGCTTTGTTAACCAAAACATTTTCAATGCATAATTATCGCGATTCGAGGGTACAATGGGAACAGCTTGAATAAAGAAGAGACTATACAGAAAGCGCGGAAAACAATTTCTACAAGCCAAGAGGCTAACAAGGCATCATCTCGTGCTGTTTCCGTGTAATTTCCATTCGTTTCCCTTCCAACGGAAGGCAAAACCATTGCTGGCTCGGAACAAGTATATATCAAGTGGATAACACTGGTAAGTGCCATAGTGTAAGTGCCCTACACGTTAAGACGGGAAAGACCCGCACGAAAATGCAAGGCGAAAGTTTTCCATACACACTCACGAATTCCCTTTATCTCTCTCTCTCTGTCTCTCTTTCTCTCTCTCTCTTACTTCGTCCTCTATTTTCTCCGAGCCTTTTTCTACCGCTCACTATCTCGAAGGGAATAACTTTAGCGTACGAAATACTATTTGGAGAAGAAGCGGTAAACTCGAGGCTCTTTACCGGGAAGTTTCGCGGACAACTTTTCGAGTTGTAAAATCAAGAACCGTGTCGTGTCGCGTCGTGTCTTCTCATCTCCCCGCAGCTATCACAGATTGGTTCGCCGAAGCAGCGCGATAAGGCTGCGGTTACATCCGCCCCTCGGTTCGCGAATGCATCACGAAAGAATGTTTCGCGTCCCGTATCGATTTCTACCGTAGCACGGTCCAGAAATACTTACGCAAAGTTTCTGCAATCTGAAATTGACTGCCGGTGAGAATTCACGGTGTCAAATGTGACCGCAGCCTCCCACGCATACCGAAACGAACGACCGGGGAATTTCGCCCGAAAATCCAAAATCGTTTGCAAGGTGGCACCCGATGCTTACCGTAAATTTTCCCCAGCAATTCCTTCGAGCCCGGAAACAGAATGCAATAAGACCCCCCGGCGACGAAGCTTTCGATACACGTTTCCACGACATCGTCGTCGCTTTTTATTTGTCTCGCGGACCGTGAAATCACTAAGGTGCGAGTACTTTTCATCCGTCGCGCATTTCTCCGCGAAAACACCACACGCCCCCGCACCCTGCCGCTTGCTTTTTATCGTCTGAAACGCTGTCACGTTTCGAAAAGACGAACGTGATCGATGAGATCACCGGGTTTTAGCAGGAAAAAATAAAAGTATCGAAACGTGATGAGTGGATCATAGAAACCGACGAGTTCCCTTCCAATTCCATGGGATTTTTTTCTTCCCGCTGTGTAACCTTTCACGATATTTTCAGTGAAATACATTCCGGGGAGTTCGATCCGGCGACGAATTCTCTACGTGGAAATAAATCCCGGTGTCGCGACAACGGTACTTTGTTCGTAATTTTTAAATTACCCGAACGATTTATTCCAATAAAAGTTTCGCGGCAGAAATCGTCGTTGTGTTTCCAAAACTCATTATTCATTTCGGCCGCAACGAGTTTCAAATAGTTCGCCCGTGGCTCTGGAACTGCTTTCCGTGTCGCGTACATCTCATTTGCGCGGAAATCAAAACTACCGAATTATTCCGTAATAGTATTACTACGAATTTCCAACAAATAGGAAAAGAAGGGGAAGTACCACCGTTGAAATCACCAAGTTACCGAATAATGAGTTTCTGACGCACAACGTCGAGAGTTCTACGTGCGTATATGTGTGTGTATATCCACTACATACTCGTATTCCGGGAAACAAACACGAGAGTTACCATTCTCACCCACAACGGCAACAAGAAAACACAACGTTTAACAAATCGGTAATCGATACGATTCAAATAAATAACATTTAAACAAAGTTTCAAGACTTTCACGGAAACTCCGTAGGCGGAACGTTACGGGAACAAAGTGCAATTAACACGGTTGAATAAAGTTAACCGGCCACGCAACAAACGACACGGTAGTTCCAAAGTGGTGTTATTGATTGACCTGTTACACCGTAGGTGCGTCCGAGTGCTATTTCGCCGTGTCTGAAACTCCACGAGTAGAGAAAGATCCGTGCCAAGGAAACCTGTTTGTGGACGAATGCTGTAAGTTCAAGATACACGCCGCGTTACATAAGGAACTGCCCCGACCGACTAAACAGGTAATTTAGTCGTCGGAACATGATTCATTCGGCGACTATGCGCCCGATCTGCGCGCGGTACAAGAGGTCGTCCGCATTCCCACGTGACAAATTATAATAGAGGAAATACTACGTCGGACTTCGGGAACGTTGTGCTTTTTTTCCCGCCGGCGATTAATGGAATATCTCGCGTATAATTCTTAATTTAAACGGATCACGGTGGACGGTTGGGAATACGAATGGCTGCGAGTGAAAAATAAAACGTGTAATTCTCGGGTAATTTCTCTAAATTCAGTTTCCACGATTCCCGAGAGTGATACGGCGTGAAATTCGGCTGAAACCGCGAACGCCGGGTCTTAATCTCCATAGATCCGTCGGATGATCCATTACCGTGGTCCCGATTCATTTGTTCGAATCAACAAATTAAAGCGACCGAAAATTTGATTCTTGCACGACTTGATTGCAGATGCGATTCACTTTCGAAACCGGCTAACTCCCGGCTGCCGGAATAATTAATAGTTTAATTTAAGTCCTCGCACCCCCGTGGCACGATTACGCGCAAATATTTGCGAAAAGCAGCGCGCGATCGGATTGCAATAGCCAGGAAGGGGAGGGGAGAGGAGAGGAGAGGAGAGGAGAGGAGAGGAGAGGAGGGGAGGGGAGGGGCTCTATCGACGACGCGCGGGGCGTCGGTTCTGATTTCGATTTCGATCCGGATCGATCGTACGTTACAGTCGAATTAACGTAAAGCCGCATCGGGACGCAAGGATTACCATTATTTTCGTCCCGTGCAAATCCGGCAAATCCGTTCTCCCGTACAAATATTCGCTCTTCCCGTAACTGCCGAACCATTTGTTCATAAATATTGATACGTTAAAACCTGCGATGCCAAATGAGGCATCTCGCGTTTTAATTTTCACCCCCTCCCCCCCCCCCCCTTTGCCGTCCCCTCACCAACACCCCCGTCTTTACGCCCACGCGATTTTCAATCTCTGCCGATATTTGTAAAATCGCTCCGCCGTACACAATCGAGTATCAGCGACAATCTGTATTTAATTGGCTGATATCTAGCTTTTCGGATCAATTAACCATTTATACCGGCCGAATTATTAAAACACAGCCGACCGTACGAACACCGGACCCGCTTTTTGCGCGACAGATCAGAGAAACTTTCAGCGAAGTGTGTCCCCTCTCCCTGCGGACCGTGTGCCTCGACTATGGAAAATTCATTCGATTAAAAATTACTGATACAAACTTGCACACCCGGATGACAAATTTACGTCGGATAAATACGCGACCCGTCGATCAACAACAATTTCACATGGAGTTCCGCATCCGTAGGCGAGCGAGTATCGAATAAAATTAATAAAAAAAAAAGAGAGAAACACTGGAACGAGGTGTAGTAATAATTTTCAATATCTAGCCTTATCATTAACTAAATTAACGAAATTATTTTCCGAACGAAATATGCCCCGATTCGAAGTAAACGGGAATGGAATGTACACGCACGATAAAAGCGTAACTGCGAACAAAAATCCATGAAAATTTAAACGTCGCTAAAAGAGAAGTAATTTGAGAAAAATTCAAACAGTTCCGCTTATCGCTAACAGCTATCGATGAAATATTACTCCGCAAATAACCCGTGCCTGTGATTCTTTGAAACTCGATATCTGCGTGATAAAAACCATCCAAGTACATTCCGTATAACGGTCGCAACGACGAATTCCTGATCTTATATAAAGGGTGCACGTGGCGTGCATGTATCACTCGAATAATTTAGAAATTTCACCTTCTCCGCTCGCGATCCGACCGTATGAAACTGCTCTATACAACTGTAAAGCGGAGCTGAGAATGAATCGTTGAACCAAACGTTGCCTGGAGGCTTTCTACGTTTCATCTCAATTGGCAGGATTTGCGGATGATTTCTGTTACCGCGATCCGGCAAAGTGTGAAAGTGCGATTAAACGGAGCGACACACACATACATACGTGCACGCGCGAACCGATCACACGTATGAATATACAACAAGTTTTTACAGAAATGCATGCAGTATCAGAAAATCGTAGACGCGAAATGTTCAGACGAGAAAAAAAACGAATTGTGCATAATTTAATTTTCTTTCACCGATACTTTACCTTGGAGTTATTTTTTTGTTAACTCTTCCACGTATATACATCACGGCTGATGAAAATATGAACTTCACGAACTGCACGTAAAGAGGATATTTAAATTTCATTCTGTGCGTTAATTATTTATGTATTAAATACTTCTTTCTATACTTTTTACACGTCGTTAATGAAAAAGTTTATGCTACGAACTTCTGACCGACTACACTCTCTCGAATTTTTCAACCTCCCAGCTTACGCGTAACTTCTGAAACTTTTCATCCATAAAACTGCCACGGACACAAGTTTTTAAATCATTTGTTACATTTATGCCTCCAGTTTCTATCGACGCGTCAAACTTCTCGAAATCAAGACATTCTTTACATTATCGAAGAGATCAAGATCCCGGTCAAATTGTAGACGAGGTATATCGAAGCAACAAGAAAAAAAAAATTGAACAAAGAATGGAGAAAATCGAACGTGTTTCTCCCACGGAATTTCACCTAAAATACTAAATTTATTTTAAAGCTATCAATATTGGATCGTCATCGTTCGAAACGTTCATCCGATTCCGTAAAAAGTATTTTCAATCTTTGGTAAACGTCCCGTATACATCGCGTACAAAGAATCCCTCTAAAATCGTAATGATTTTTCCCTCGCTTTCCCAGCACAACAAAAATTTCGGAAAAAGCTGTACACGTACGTTTCCAATCGTTCGATCGATTTGAACTCCTGCTACGGTTGCCTCTTCATTCAATCCCCCCCGCGCCAGGTTACACTAGGTCCCATCTACCGGAGAAACTTTTAGCAAAGAACGAGACCGACGTAAAGCTCGACCAGATTGGTTTACTTCTAAGGCCACTTCACCGAGAATTCCCTTTGGCCGCACAGCATCCACCCTCGAAAATCTTTCGCGCTTCGTTCGCAAGGAAATAAAGTGCCCTGTTTCCCTTCCCAGTGCCAACCCCTAGTCTCCGAGGTCGCACCGAGGTCGGGGTATAAAGATGAGCGATATGAGAAAGTCTTATCGATAATCAACGGTATTAGATCCCAGAGTTATTTCACCGAGAACAAGATTACTTCGGGGATTACTTCTCTACGAGCCGACGGCTTTCGTGAAAAGACAAACCTGTTGAAAGAAGATTTGAAAGAAAAATCCACGTGTAATCTTAATACGCTTTTCCGCCGCGGCGATCGTTTCGAAATAATAAAGAAACCAAGGGGAGACGACGTGTGTCTTTCAGTTTTTCACGTCCGGTCCCGTCGAACATGCTTTCCCAGCTGGCTGCGCAATTCGTGGGATCGCAAAGTCCGTCTGACACGATTTTACTCGTGAGAAGACACTCTGACGAAAGTGGCCGGCTAAAAGCCTCCGAGATTGCCACGATACAACGTCGTATATGCTCGACGATCGAGGAAGGTAACCAGGTTGGAATCGCAAAGCCCCGACGACGACAGTCTTCGTGAAAATGGAATATTACGCTGGTCTACGAGCGGTCTACTAATTAGCGCAGTGACATTGCCCGAAACCTTCGCGGTCCTCTGCCTCTGGACTCCATTCACCCTGGTTCGAGTTTACCATGACTGCCATTGTCTGTTCAAACAATCCCTCGCGATTAATCCGGAACGTTTCCGGTGAAAACTATGACAAACCTGTGAACGGACGCGGGCAAGAAGTCCCCAGGAAAACAGATTCCTGACGATCAAAATGCCCGACGGACGATTCCAGCCGGTTCCCGAAGGGCAACTACTGTTTTCCATCGTGAATTCAATCGGTCGAACGATAATTAAAACCGTACGATATTACTAAAAACGTTTTACGCGAAAAACATTGCCCGATACCGAGATCGCTGGATATTTTGTATTAATTAATGATCTTCGATTGCCCTACATACGAAACGGTGACGTATAAATGAAACGAACGCGGGGAATATCGAATCCACTTTCAGCGAGTAACGTCGAAGTATGCACGCGTTCACGTCTATTTTAAAACTTTGACGTAGAATAAAAGAACGACTGAAAGGTATTTAAAAGCTGCACGTAAAAAGTAACTAGGCCTAGTACTTATTTCACTTTCAACCGCTCGAGAACCGTCCCGTCAAGCTGTGCTTGTCCATGGTGTGTTTCCGATACGACCTATAGACAGTGCCGGTGAAACACGCTGCCTATTTTTACGATCGGAACCACATACCAAATGGGTCGTTCTTTATTAACGAAAGGAAGGGTTGAAGTTGGCGTGCCAGCAGCAAGCCGTAGGAAAGTTCCGAATATGCATGGCTATGCAATTCGTGCGATCCCTAGAGGCGCAAAAGTTGAGCGGATAAAAAGCGAGGGTAAAAGGAAGAGAAAGACAGATGACGGCGGAGAGACAGGAAGAAAAAGAGAAAAGAATGTTTCGCGCCACGAACCGCCGACCCATCCATTTTCATTCGTCGACCGAAGGACTAAAACTTTTCCGAGCCCTTCCCGGCAAGTGTACGCAATCCACTTCTAACGACGCGTTACTTCAAATTTCTTTCATCCGCTATCATCGCGACGAATCGCGACCGTTTCGTCGAAATTCGACGGTTCGTCCCTCTATAAATCGACGAAATTTTCGACTCCCTGTAATTACTATCATCGAACGGACATGACTAACTGACAATCAATTTATCGAATGAACGGTTAGGAATAATCGTTATTTATTGAAGTGTAGAATAAAACTGGATTACACGGGGTATGTATTTACGCGTATAATATATCACCGTGATGTCGCCATGGTCTTTCATTTTCACGCTCTGTCGTGTTATTTATATTGCATTACCGTGATTAAAAAATTCATCCGCGCAACATGGACGACGGAAAGTTGCCTTCCATCCCGCCATTTCTGTTTTATGGCGGCCGATAAACATGAACAGTTTTTATTAGGTTTAATCAATTAAGCGGAAAACGAGCTTCGATTAAACAAATTTGCTCTGACTGTTAGGTCGATTAACGGATGAGCACTTTATTCAAGTTGTCTACAGAAACGGGGTTCGTTACGATGCCGTCGTGTTCGCAGAGTTTAAAACTGAATTTATTTCCCCCGTGCCATACAACACTGGGCCCAGATTACGTAACCATATTATGTATACATATACACATCGCATACCGACTTTTAAAGGGAATATTTATAACGTAGATATTTCTGGCAAAATATCATCCCTGGATAAAGAATTGCCAAGAACACATATTCCGATTCGCGCGTCAACCAATCACGAATTGTCAATTACGTAAATGTTTTTGCCAAATGTCACGAGATCGCTGTAAAGAAAATAGAAGCACTGCAATTTATTCTGAATCGCGTTTTCCATGGATCATTGTACGGTGGTTTCGTATATGTTCCCGTTCGGAATGTTTCCTCGCTTTTCCAACCGTACAAGATTCAAAAACGATACGTTCGCGTATCGATAGCCCGCAATCCGGAAATGCATCGTATACACGAACGTAGCCGGTAAACGTGTATGGATGGAGGTAACAACCTTCTACTTATTGACCGTCTCACTGTCATTCAAGGCCCCCGCGTTCCCATGTAAAAACCTCCGGCAACACTCATTATGCAGTTTGTGGGCCGTAGAATGCAACCGTATCCATGAATGCATAATAGACCAGAAAAACGTGTACTGTACGGGTTTCGTAATCCAAGTGAACCGAACCCAAAAATTCCCCCGGTTTACATTGCTAATGGATTTAATCATCGATTGACTTCACGCTGAACAGTGTACCCAATTTCATAGGATACCGTGTGAAGAATCGATTTATATGTACATATGTACATATATATATATATGTATATATGTGTAGTTAAAACCATAGTGGAATTAACAAGATATCCGACAAATGTTACGTTTGATAGTATTTGTTAAGTGCACCGAGCGATACGGCCGACTCTATTCGTTTGAACTCTGAGCCGTTCGTATTATGAATCGTCAATAGGTGCAAATCCAGGGATAAACGCCCGGTGTATTTTCATGAAACGAAATAATTGGAACGGCGAAAAGAGAGTACGCGTCGTTCGATACGGCGAAAATACGGTAATCCGAGACCGCGTTGGGAAATAATCATTATCTATCGATAATAGCCATCGGCGTTACCGGATTATCATTATTAACGAACGAACGATATCGAGATGAAATTTAATTTGAACGTTCAACGCGTCTGTCCACCGACCACGAATATAATATATGGCCATATTTGCAAATGTAACGCCGTCGTTAGTAATCCTTCCCCCTACTGGTACGAGTAATTTAATACCTAAATAATAATACCAGAAGATAGAATCCATTATTCGGGACGGGTAGATATTTCCCATTTTACACATTTCCGTATGTCGCAGTTGATATCCGAACGAACAGAACATTTGCAATTTTAATTTGCAATTCTTAAACATCTTTCCTCAACTCGACTAGGGTTCTAATGTCATACGAAGGATAATAGTCGTTACATGTACGCACATGGCATATTTAGACAAAATTTCAGCAGCATAGACCGTCGTTATAGACGCGCTGTGATTAATTATTGGGTAATTCCTAGAATGAATTGTCATCGATAAGTGCACTCCGTGCAATAGCACGACGAAAGACGTGCAATAGACTTCCAACAATAGCTCGATTGTCGCAACGATTATGGTTGCACGCGTAAAGACACGGATGAATAACTCAGACGGTAAAGATATGTATTTTTTTTTCCAAGCATACTTGCGGCGCGGAAAAACAAGTCGTAAATATTCAATGTATCGTTAAGATAATGTTTCCGATTACATGGATATCGAAAATTTCAAAGGCAATACGTTCTACGCGATTCACGATCAATTAGTTTTTTACGATGCCGCATTTCCCGTCGGAATCAAAAGCGAAAGTGTTATTCCGGCGAATCGAAAACTGGTTGAAAGAAGTGATTCGCAAAGCTCGCGTGTCGGTTCGGTTTTCACAATGTCTTTCCGCTCGTATAAGCTGCCTACCAACACGTGTATTGCTTCCATCGACGTTTCTCGGCGGCTCACGAAGCCCCATAAACTTCGATGGGAATCGAATTTCTTAATAACCTTACCGCACGACGTACCGGCCAGACTCTTAAATAAACGAAAACCGAAAAATCCTTCGCATACCAGGAAACTCGGTTAACAGACACGCATCTTCGAATCTCGTGTGAAATTTAAAACAGCAATTTCGTGTACGGAAAAATATTTTGCGCTGCCCAGTTCTGAATGACGACTATGAACGGGGCTCCAGTTACGAATTCCAAAGGTTTAATTAAACGGTCGGAAACAAAAGTAATTAAGAGAGACTGCCGTTTGTCTCTGAAATGTCATTAATGAAATTTTTTCGCGTAGAACAGTTTTTCGATAACACGACCTATGATAACATCCATTGATATTATTTTCCATAATATACAGTCCATTCGAGGAGAAAAAAATGTAGCAGCACTTCACAGTGGCAGTTTTATAAAAATACAAAAGTTTACATCGACGAGAAACTCGGATGTTTGAATTTTATAGTTTTTAACGACAGCTGTGGATTGAACGTTTGCTTTTTATTCATACGCCATAGCGGGAAAGCTTATCGTGGAATTTATATTTCAACACGTTGCTTGTTTTACTGTAAACTAAAACATTCGGCAAAAAAAGCGCGGAGGGAAAAAAATAAAAAAATCCCGTCGTCCAAACAACTGATATAGAGACGCGAAAATAAAACGGAAGTTTTTATCTTTCTATCGTGAACCATCGGTCGAAGGGAAATATAAATATAATCCATCGAAATAATAGGAATCAACGAGCCGGATAGGAAACGTTACCATGGCCTTCGCGAAATTCGAATCGCGAAGATGCTCGGCGCATTATGGGGAATGGCAACAAAAGGAACCGGAGAAAACAGTTGGCCGTCGGCCAATAAAGGGACGCATAATTCAACCGTGACTCTTTCTCGTCGTTCCCTATCGAAATAAGCCAAGTGTATTAAATTATGAATTACGTCAGCGGAACAATGGCGGCAGAAATCGGCACGTGACGAACGCCGTCGCGACGCACTATACGTACGTACATACATACATACATACATACATACACACGGGTCGCAACACGGGGCAGAGCTGAAAAGTTTTTGGAATGCAGGAAATAAAGGCTCGTAACAGGAAAGACACAAGTGCAGAGAGTCGGTGCACCGTTGCAGCCAGTACGGCACGTCGACCGTAAACTTTTATTCGCATTCAAATTCTCTTTGATACGTTCTTTAAAGCTAGTATACTTTCACGTACGAAATGCTTCCGCACAATCCACTTCGGGTAAAAGTCATCGTTTGAAGGCTGGAAAATGGTTTTCCACCGCGAGAAAACTGAGCCGCGATGTTGTACGTCTCTTATGGGAACCGCTCGCACCTATCACCGAGGGATGCGAGAGAATCTATTTTTTTTTGCAAATTTCACCACATTAAGCTCGTAACCGAAAATTCAAGTATATATATAAATATGTGTGGTACATAAAATCCGCTGAGCCGGACGAATTAATTAAAAGTTAATAAAAATCTTTTCCAATTTCATTTTTAATTAAAATCAATCGTATTATACAATTCTGGTAGCTTTGATATACCATAGCGCGTCCCGCGAAGAACAATGCGTTAGGAACAATAGATCTCCTTTCATTTAAAGGCCTGTTTTTCGTGTGGAATTCTTTTTTTTTATTTCGTTTTTTATACTCATACGTGCGCGTCGGCGGGCGATGCATCAGCGAAGCCAACCAAGTGGGAAGTCAATCGAATAACTTTGTTCCTGTGTTCCGAGCGAAATAGAGAAATGGCCGCCGCACTGTAACTGCTTCGTTTCGGCAAATTGAGTGCTTTTTTCAGAGAGAGAAACCGGAGAGGTCGGTCCGGCCGGCGTTTTCAAAACTTCGCTGGCCAGCCTGCTGATTGCTTTGTACTACACGGAAACTATGTAACACTTTTACAAAAAGAACCTCAACACGAAAACACCGGGCGCACGTCGACCCTTGATTGACTGGTTTGCACCTAGCGAAAAGCTAATTAAAATTTGTTGATCTCGTGGCGCGACTCGAATACGATAATTGACCAAAATACGAGATAAAGTGGAAGAGACGTAACGTGTATCTGGATAGAAAAAATTAAAGGAAAACTGGCAAGAACCGGGAGAACACGAAATAAATCTCTCGGCAGTTGCGTCCGTTCCGCGAAGATAAGTACACGAAGGAGTTAGATAAGAAGATGAAGTAGACGAGAAAAAGAAACTAAATTTTCAAAATGCCACAAGCCAGGCTAATTTCACCGCGATTCCAGATAACCAGATACATTTTCCTCAAGACGAAAACACTCTTCGTCTATCTCGTTGCGCGATGAACAATCTGCAGTGGATGGTTTGGAGTAGATAGTAATTTTCTGACGAACCTGCAAAACGCAGAGCGTCAAATAATATCCAAACTCCGCGGAGATCGGAGTGTCTACTCGAAACTTTGACCTACGATAAATCCACGATAAAAACTTTCTATCCAAAGTTACCACATTTGACGTACGTTACGTTAATTCGCGAAATATCTGGTATAATTCACCGAAACAGATACCACGAGGAAATAACGTTTTTCGCTATCAATTTATGTCTCCATTCGTATTTCGACGGGTTAGAGAATTCGGCTTTGGTTCAAAACAGGGAATATGGTGGAAGCGATTCCCCAAGGACGCGATGGAACTGGTAATCTCTTCTGAAACCCATAGGGCTCTTCCCTTCGCAGTTATTTCGATGTAACTACAGCGTCGGTAGATCGAATATATCTCTCGTGTTTGAAAATACTCCCGGCGTCCCCTTGCTCCCCATTATCTATTCGGGAATTCAGTTAATATTTCAATCGAGCTAAATCCCGTTTTATCGGAAACCATGTGTGAAGACTGTTAGGAAAAGAAATTACGGAAATGCCGTCGGGTAGGTTTAAAATTACTTCGGTAAATCACGTAACGTAATGTGCATTGCTCGTGACGATGGTTGACACGGTGAAAGTTTCGAGATTATCGATCTGTGATTCATATGGGAACGACGACGATTCGCCAACGCTTTGCGCTTCGCGTAAGGATAAAAGAACGTTCGGTGACCTTGAGTAACGGTTGATCGAGAACAAACGGGCTGAACGCTTTTGAAATCATTTATATCAATGTGTAATTAGCATCGTACTCTTTCAAGCGTGATTAAGCGGAAAGTGACGAAAGATTATTACGAAAAAGATCGGGATACATTATCGCTCGGTTTCTCCTGCACTCTTTTCGCATCGAAGCCGAGCAAAGTCTCGTCAATTATTATAGGCATTTTTATCAATGTCCCGCGTGACCACGATAGAATTAATTGCTTCTCTGTGTCACGAGTACGAGAACAATACGATTGTTTCACCATACAACTGGTAAATGTCGCAATTTCAACCCCCGTTTTGTCCTTCCCGTAGTGCTGTCGTCGCAATTTCGAAAATTTCACCAATTCGGATTTGTTAACAAAACCCACCCGTAGGAAAACCGAGTGAATTTCTTTGTATCAATGTGTTCCATAGTTTTCCAAAAAGAGTGATACACAACGTGATAGGCATGCAAACACGCACGAAACAATTTATCGCTATTTTTATTTTCAGGTATATTACTTGATAACACTTATACTCGAATTTTGTGTCATCGCAGGCCTATTATCTCTAATATATCGTTACATTTTAATCAGTCCATAGAACATGTTCGTTAAATTTAAACGTCACCTCCTACGGGTCGTTTGTCAAACAAAATCCTGCTGTTGAACGTTCGCCAGGTTTAGGATTAAAAAGCATCGTGGTATTCAGAGTGAAGTAGAAATTCGTGACAAGGCCACGGACGCGAAAGCCTGTCGATTCAGGGAAATGAAACTCTGGCAGGAATCGGAGCGTAAACAGAGAAAAGTCAGCGTGAAGACGCGGTAGCACGTGTCCGCTTCGAAAACACGTGCTTCGCCGGCGCATGAAAACACATCGGTGGGCACCTGTCCGGGACAATTAGAGTAACCTTGAAACCCGACGCACAACGTGCCAGGTGTGTGTCTCGATCCGAATTTGTTTAGAAAATCGGAGCAAACCTAGAAAAGATCTATTTCTTTCGTTCACTCGCGAATGATCTAACGGTAGAACGAAACTTAGCGAAATTAAATGGATTTTGAGAAAGCACTTTCTAATCGACGCTACGTTGACGTGGAACGAAAACCGACTGGAGAACCTAGTAATAATACTAACGAACGACACTTGAACCGAGATAGAATCGAGACACGTTTTAACACTGGCATTTAAACGGTCAATGAATATCGTACACATGAACCCCATCGGTGTACCATAAACAGGGTCGCGGGAACACGTGTGTGTAACAAAGACAGTCGAAGCACGTGTCACGTGAAACGCACGCCTGAAAAGCACGCGACGATTCCCTCTATCCGAAAGAAAAAAACCATTCCAACTCCCACGCAACACGCCGTGCTCGACAAAGACGTTCCCCCCGTGGAAGGAGAAAGCAATAACAGAACCGGTGTGGCGTCGGGAAGTCGAACCGGGCGTCGAAAAAGACTCCAATGGGGAAACGGAATAAGACGAATGGTAGGCATTGTGTGCGTGTGTGTGAGAGAAAAAAAAATTATTTCACACCTACCTCGTGAACCCGGGGATGCTGGTGTCCGCAGACCCGATGCTCGAACATCCCACACACACCCGCACCGCACACGACGACCCCGAGGACGATGGGCAGCAAGGTGCCGCAGTGCATCTTCAACCGCACTCGGGCCGCCATCACAGCACGCGCTTGCAAGGCATGACACATACTGAGCGCCGCGGCCGCCGCGTCGCATTTATATACCCGCGACGGCCAGCGCCGCGCCGCCCGCGTTCGATACTACGGGAGGACTCCGTCGACGCCGAGGCTGCGATGACTCCCGGGGGAGCGACCTGCGGGAATCGAAAATTTGAAGATGGTTACAGGGGGCTTGTTTCTTCCGTTTCGTTTTTTTGCTTTTTTTTTGTTTTTTATTTTGATTTCTTATCGTCTAAGACAACGCGCATCGAGGTTGCGGATGCAAACTATCTTTGGAAGTTTGAATAATTTTTGTGGGGAAGAAAATAGAGAGCTGTTTTAGGTATAGAGATGATACTGTAAGAAAGACAAGAATAACATTTGAGGTAAAGATCACGGGAAACAGGAAATGAGAATCTTTTCGTAGGTGGTTTCTTTTGTTTATGGAGTTTTGTGTTACAATCGTGCAAGGGGAGTGTGTTAAAAAATGAACTGCGTAAAGAAGAAATGTGACCCCTGTGTTTAGTGGAGTTTAGAAGCGACTGGAAGATCATTGTCTGAAACAAATGTATTTTTACTTGAGAGCGCTACTTTTTATTTCACCGTAAATTGTCTTTACGAGGTTACTGAAATTTTTGTCGTAAAATGTGGTCAGGTCCCGTTCGCGATTATCAGTGTGCAGAATGATTTATCACTGCTACTACCGAGAGAGATAAAGTGGGAGAATTTAAATCAAGATCCAAACACAATATGTATATATTAAAAGTGTTTTTTTTTCCAAATGCTACCTACGGTTTTAGATCGAATCTGTTTAAGTTATTACACCGGTCGTATTAAAACGTAACGTTACATTTTTCTCACTCCAATGCCCTCGATTTAATTACTGGCGTATCATTTTTAAAAGTCACACTGTGGTTAATGTTCGCATTTGCTTTGCGTGTAAGATGATATTTACTTCAGCTGTGCTGTACCAGCCGCATTTAATATGCTCTAATTACGACAAGGCAGCTCAGGTACAAAAGGATGTATTTGCGTTAAATTTTAATGAAGAAATCTGTACCGTACGCAATCGCGTTAAAAACCTAACTGTACTCGATCTAATACGATCATTCCCACGTTCACGGTTCCGGAAAAGCATTCTTTTTACTGCAAGTGTAATTTGTCGCACGCGAACAGAAAGGAATGTGTAAAATGAAAATAAAACACAAATGGATTTAAAAAACATCGGTATTTTATTGATAAAATTAAGGTACAGAAATGGATGGCATGTACGTTTATTGCGATTGACAGTAACATCGAAACTGTCAAATACATTTCACAAATAATTATTACCTGATATGTCGAAGCCTATTTGGGGAGACATTAAAAAACCAGAGAATAACAGAATGTTTGTAACAATCGTATATTTTACAAGCGTTATTATTTAAATCATTGCACTTCGTTCGTTGTCCTCACGATTTACAAATCTCCGCGTACCAAGATTTGCTTCTTGCGCAATTCTCGTTCACGCAATGGGGACAACGTGTCAAAAACTTGGGGCTTACGGATCGATTCGATTTCAAATGCGAAACGACAATATCGGTTAGAGCATCGATAAATATCGGATGATCGTTCGGTGCAGCGGCTCTCCTGATTCTCTCGATACCAAGCTGAAAATACAAATGCATTCATGTTTTTCTTGAAAATATCACCTGTACCGGAAAACGTATGGAGATCTTACTTCATCCGCTAAATCTTTACAATACTCGATATCCATCTCGTGGAGAGTTTCGATATGTTCGTTAACGAACGCTACCGGGACTAGGATGAAATTCTTTTTCCCTTGCTTTACGTATCCTTTTAACGCGTCATCGGTAAATGGTGCCAACCACGGCAAAGGTCCAACCTAAACACACGTTATTCGAATAGAACAGAAAAATTGGAATTCCACTTTCTGTCGAGGAATGAATTACGAGTTAAGAAAGACATATTCGCTAATCATGGAGCAACGTATATAAATGTACTCCCTTGATTTTCAAGATGTATCATTAACGATGGTACGCGAGTAACAGATTCCACGATTTGATAACATTGTTAAATAGTCGCTACTGCGTAATCACCGAAGGAATGTTAAGTCAATTGAAACAGACATTTTACGCAGCGCGTGTAAATGTAACGGTGAAATGCGAAGTGTTTTCTATGTACCTTCGACTGCCATACCAGGTTGTACGGATTGCAAAAATTCAATTCTTGCATTACTAGCGCAACTGTCGCACCGACTTCGGACGGATACGGGTCTCCTCTATTTACAGCCTACAATAGAGTAACGTACTGAAATTGTTTACGTGATTCCATAATGATAAAATTAAAATACTCGATTAATTCCATAGATGTTACAACCTTCAATGGAAGAGAATGCGCTGAAAATAAAATTATAACGTCATCCCTGATATCTTTAGGAAATTGAGCTAATTCCTCCTTGATTCTTTCGGCAATTGTTTTTACATAAAGTGGATGCGTGGCCCATCTATCTATTACGCTCCATTTCATGTTAGAAGGTAATTGCCTGGAAAATATGCACTTCTATACACGGTATTCTGTATCGATTAATCGGTGCGATGTAATTCGCTTTATTTTTACTATCACTGCAGTATCTCTAACACTTAATTACGTTGCGGAAAACGAAAAACAAAGAAGTAAAGTAATTATGTTATCCGTGCTGATCCTGTTACCGGTGCAATGAAACCTGTATTGCCCGAAATTTAATAAGTGTGTCAACGCTATTTCCGCAGCAAGAATGTTCTGCAATTTGAAAATCTTTAATTTCCTGTTTCAAATGGGTACATGAAATGACATTCTACCACGTAGAAAAACTTCCGAAACCGTGATAACGAGTAATACGTTACGAACAGGTTTCACCGCAGTACTAAAACAATCGTAATAGTTAATGTTAAAATTAGTAATTTCTGTTTCATTTATAGTATAAAGATTTGATTGGTAATTGCAATATAATCACCTATTTTTATAATATTTATATATAGCATTGTAACTGGATCCAGTTGTAGCACAACTGTATTGGGGATATTGAGAAAATATTACAGTATGCTTAACCCCATCCCTGAAATAAGAAAAACAACAATGCCAAAAATCCTACAAATTTCTTAAAATTGTGTTTTATTTATTGTTATGCAAAATCTTACTCCTCCAATTCTTGAAGCGTATCCTCTGTGAGGGGAGTTGCATAACGAAATGCAACATAATACTTATGAGGAGCAGTCTCCGGTGAAACTTTGTCTAATTGTTTACACAAAAGTTCACCCTGGATGTTTGTCCATTTCAGAATGGGAGACCCACCACCGATCTCAGCATATTTCTTTTGCACATCAGCAGTACGCCTTTTGGCTATCCAAGGGCCCAACTGACTGTAATATATATTTCCTAACTAAAATTTTCATCACTGTTTACATTAATGAAAATGCAGTAATTTCTTTGACTGAACCTTTGAGCCGGCAACTGAATCATATCACGGTCAGTCATGATACGTAACAGGTACTCTTGTACCTGATCTGTGCTAGTGGGACCACCCATATTTAGCATCAAGATACCTGTTTGTGGTTTAATGCTACTATTTTGCTTTGGATTTGCTGCTACGGAAATCTGCCGCCATGGCATTTGAGAAACTTTCCCACATTGCCTTCCTATACGAGAAAAAGTAAATAGGTCTCCAACAAAAAAGAGAAACTATGGAATGTGCATTAGAACACTTCAGAATGTCATTAACAAATGATATTCAATAAGATTCGTTAACCATTTAATAAAATACTCAGTATTTACATAATTCCATCGTAATAGACAGTGAATTGACATGACAATTTCAACTAGTTTTCTATAATACAGAAAAATATACAGCATACAGAAGATTCTTACTTACCAAACTGCAGGAGGCTTGAGAAGTTCAAAAAAGCCATGCTCGACAAAATAACACTTTGCGTATCCCGATATATCCGGCTTGTTAATCGCAAACAATCGCGAACAACTTCGATATAATGCACAATCACGCTGATGACAAGGATGCCAGTACCGTTACTTATAGGTTAGAGTGGAAAACGAGGTTATGTTGTCGCCGTCACAGACAGTTAGCAAAACGTGATCGCAAACACGCGTTTCGACCGCATTCTCGAATACGTTGAGAAACGTATATTTAAGGTGAAACACAATCCAGAAGTACGAACCGGCAAATTCGTCGTTCAAATTTCAGAAAAACAACAATCAGTGTCCGTTTAAATACATATAATGAGTGAAGAAAATAACGAGGAATTAGGGCCGTCTGATTTAGGCACTCTCGATTAGTAAGTATTTACATACCGTGTATGTCAACACGAAACACTCGATAAGCATTACTTTTCACCACGCGATTATGTCCTTTTGCAGTTGGGAAAAAGTGTACTCGGAGGAGCTGGACAACTTTGAGGATCACGGTGACGTAGGCAATGTCTGGTTCGGCAGGAACAATTCACTGAAAGTTGTGCGGTAAGTAACTTGACGGGGAAATTAAATGACCCGGGAAAGTAAATGTTGGGAAACTCACGCATAAATAAAACGGGAAATCAATGTAATTTCACCGCGTAAACAGAGGACCGGTTTACACCGACATGCGGTGGCGTCATCTGTTACAACGCGCAAGAAATATCTTGAATTTTACACGTAGAGGATAACATGATAATCTGCTGCTTATCTCATTAAAAAATACTTATTTATATTGTTTCACGATAAACTAGTAAACAGGGAATCTATATTTGAATCCGGTTTTATGTACTTTGTGATATGAAAAGACTTTTTACAATTACAGGGTTTCCCAGATGTTCTCAAGAACGCCAAAATTTTCTGTAGAGATAAAATATATTAAAGGGTAAATGAATACATTGATTTTTGTATGGTTCGTTGCAGATGGATCGCCACGCAGTTGAAACTCGATAAAGAAAACGATAAGATAATTGATATTGGATGCGGTAATGGAGTAACTTTATTAGACCTCGCCAAAGATGGTTTCAAGAAATTAGTAGGCATCGACTATTCGCAGAGCGCTATTGACTTAGCTAGCGGGATTTTGAAAAAGAATGACCTATCGCATATCGAGTTAAAAGTCTGCGATATACTCGATTCGTCAGACTGCGACTTACCGACTGATTTTAAGTTGGCACACGATAAGGGAACTTACGACGCTATCAGTTTGCACCCGGAGGATCGCCTGATGAAACGACAGAAGTATATAGAAAAAGTATATAAAATTCTTGTACCGGAAGGATACTTGGTATTAACTTCGTGCAACTGGACCAAACAGGAATTAGAGAAACATTTTCAAAACTGTGAGTATCGATTGTACGGCAACTTACCCGCAGGAAGAAGTCGATATAAAAATTATTTTGAGGAAAAATGAAATAATACAGGGAAAATTAACACTTCTGGTTCTGTCAACATATTTTTTGCCGTTAGCATACAGCTATCAAGTGTTCTTGCCTGCATTAATGAAATAATATGTTGACAAAGGTTTACACATTTGTACGCGAAAGCAAATCGATACTGCACTTGATTTTTCAATATTTATCACGTGCTCCGATCACCACCTACAAAATGTGAAAAACAGAAACGTTCATCTACCGTGTCCTATAGTAAAACGCGTTTCAATTTACTTTTACGTAAAATCAACAGAACGTTGAACGCGCAACATTTTTTAAATTGGAATCAAACAGACAAATAGATACATATGCCTAACGGTAAATAACGTATTGCTGTTCAAATGAAAAATGTATTTTCCCAAGTTCGAATTCATAATTTTCTATAACCAGAAATTTAAAAAGTAATACCAAGTGAAACTAATACGATAAATAATTTACAGATTTCGATATTGCAAGTGTGCTTCCTGCCAACACTTTTCAATTTGGAGGACAGACTGGAAATACCATATCTCAATTAGTTCTTCGAAAGAAATAACAAATGGTAATAAATAATAACTGAACAGTAAAATATTCGTGGTTTTGTCAATCTTTCCCATTGAAACACGTAATTAATAACTTAGGTCAGTTTCATTCAGGAATATGAAAAGGTTTTTGTCAAAAAGACGAACAATTTATTTGTGCACAAACTATTTGTGTGGGTAACACTTTAATATTGTGAAATTTAGTAATGCACCTCGCTATTGTAGTACTATTATCAAATTACAAACGTTACAAAATACGCTACCGTTAAAATAAACATTGCAGTAAGTACGTGTGTCGATAGAAACTGATTAGCATAGATGATTGTTACTTAATTAAAGTATTGATTATGTTATTAGATTAATACAGTCACATTAGTACTTAAGGCATCATTGGCATATAAGAACTTTGCTGTCTTCCACTAATCGTTAGATCAAAAGTTATTTTAGAATTAAAGAGTATGCAGCGTGTGTAGCAAGAATGAATCATGGAAAGGAATTATAACTTTATGTGCACGTTAATTTGCAACTCAAACGAAATTGTTTGCTTCTTCGCACCTGGAAATTGGGCACAGATCATCGTATTTTTAGCCAACTAAATGCAAATACATTTTCAATTTATTAGAAGTGCAAGTTCCGGCAGAAATTCGGATAAATCTATTATTAACGACGGTATCATCGGAAAGACAAAAATACTTTCCCATCCACTAAGTATAAATGAATTGAAAATGTAAACTTAATTCGTTATCGGGATCTCCAGAAACGTTATTTTAGACGAGACGTAGCTTACGTACATATGATTAGACTGCACTTTTAAAAAAGTAACGTTATAAACTGCTTAAAAACATGTTGAACGATCGATAAGTTTTAAATCTATACTTGTAAAGTAGTATCGGTTGATTAAGAATCAAACTGTATTATGAAACGTCAGGAACGATTATAGTTAATTATATATTTTTGTTTCTTTAAATGAGTCATCCAAAAATACACTTGTACATACATTTTAAATATGCATTTGAAGCTTTATACTTGTTAATATTATTCTATTTATAAGAATGCATTATGTTGCATATATGATATGTTTAATTTAATGTAATTTAATCTACAAACAATGATAGATCTCTCTTTTTCTTTAAATATCATTCGGAGACATGACAGTATATGATACTTTATACAAATGCATTACGGGCGGATTGAAGAAGAAACAAAAATTCCTGGCGTCATACAATATCGTATTTTTGGTTGATTCATACTTTCGCGGGTTCAGCACGTACTGTATTCCGATTATTAAGATTTCCTTTATATACTTGGTACCAAAATGATGAAAGCTTAAAGAATTTATAAATAATCAAGTCTTCCGGCCAGGATGCAACCGGCCAGCAAAGTCGTTGAGTAGATCGTATAGGTTGATGCGCTTCCTGAAAAAGTACATACGTTATACCAATATTTCATCGTATTATTGATCGATTGAAAATAAGAAGATTTTTAAACCCATCAAATATGGTGCAGTAATAATTATTAAAAAAAGTACATACCGCTGCAAATCAGTGGGCTCTCTTCGACGTATCCTTCTTGACAGTAACAGCGTTTTCCTGTCATGCTGGTGTTCCGTTGAACGCAATGTGCACCCTCGATGCATTCGGACTCATCGTTGCAGGGTGCACGCAACGCTAAAAGTGAAATGCATACACTTTGCATGTCTCTCGAACCATTGAAGCTCGGCCGGAGGAATTGCAAGACACTCACAGGAACGATCATAGAAGGTAAACGATTACGAAAGTTCAACATTCTTTCGTACCGATATCATTATCACCCCAGTTTTGTGATCAAGTGGTTTCGTGTCTGCCGGCAATACGTTTGTATCTTTTTGTCATTCTGTGCCAAATGTGTCTAATTGCGACAAAAGCCCAGTTGCCTTTTAATTTCCACTTGACACGCCATTTCGCACAAACGTGTTCCCGACATGACTTTCAGCGGCCAATCAATTTTCCGACCGTCTAAAATTATTTCTCATAATTAATCTTACATGCATTCTTTCTTAACGTGTTTCTTATTCTTTTTTTTACAACGCTGAACGTTCTGTAGAAAATCCATGTGAATCGTTATTAGAATATACGGTAAGCCGCCCCGCGGTACTCTTAAAGCTTTCCAATTTGCATAGATAACCATAGAGGTGGTACTACCACCGTCATATGTTCACATATTGCAAGAGAACACGTGAGTATATGCAAATGACAGTGCTTGGCTTTTGTGCTGAGAAACACAATTTGTTTTTTTGAAGGTTAACTTCCCGCTAGAACCCGCATCTGTAGAGATTGTCCGCGCGTTTGTGTAACGCAGACACATATCGGTCCATCCAAATTTTGAATTTATCATTTTTTTTGTATCCTTTTCCAATACTTTCTACCATCAATTCGCGTTTCATCGGTGTAAAATGAGTAACCGTTTACGTGTGACGGGCTCGATTACCTTTAAATTTATTAGCACAGGCGCCATTTAGGGGTGCGGAGTAATCGCCGCAAAGACAACGCGTTCTTCCATCCCGTGGATCTGCCATACACGTTGTATTCTGAATGCCAGCGCAATCGGATTCTTGCTTACATTCACGGGCCTTTCCAACTGAAATTACAACGAATGCCCCATTGTCCTCGCGTAAGCTAAATGATGAAATGTTAGCGGAACCACTTTGTAAATGACACTCGTAAGTACAGAGATACCATCGCAATTAGTTATTCAAACAACAACTTTTCCAAATACCAGGTGTTAGTACTAAAAGCTATTTCATGTACGATGCGCAAACTTTATCTCCCTGCTAAGCATTTACCAAACAATTGCGGTCTATTTAAAGTTATCGTTATTTTCGAACTCGACCGCACGATATTTCTTCAACGAAATACACTATGCTGCGCACAAAAAATAATACTTTCAAGAACTATACCGAAAGTGCAAGTTTCCTCGATATCTGACTATCATTCTTTTTTTCCTAATTCACGAACCTGGAGTCGGCGGTGGCGGAGGATTCTGATTCTGATTCTGTGGGTTTGTTTTACCGAAGGTAGTCAGTGCCCAGGTAAAGGACGGTGATGCGAGGAACACCAGCAAAAGGAGCGACGCAAATATATGGAAACATCTCACCCTTTTCATCTCGTTCGCTTATACTCGTCGCGATTTCTACTGAAATTCTCTCGATAACACTCAACGTATTCACCGATCACTATTTCCAATCGACAAGCTTCGATTCCCGGAAACTTTCCCGCAAACGGGATACACACTTCCTGCTCGGAGATTTTTCAATCTTGATCCCGGATAGCGGTACTAAATTCGGATAGATCTTCCTAGATCACTGGCGTCAAAGCTATAACCGGCGACGAGAAGCTGCTGAGAAAGGGGCAGAATGTCCGCCGCACTTTCGGACCTTTTTACTACTTGGACGGAATACTATTACGTTCTACTTGAGGACTGCGTGTTACAAGGACGTTGGAAAGCCTTTTAAGCCTTCTAGCCCCCACCCCGGGGCCCCACGTGCTGCCACCACAGTGCTAGAAAGGCACCCTACCGAAACGTGGATGAGGATTCGATGCTTTTATTCTTTGCACCCCGCTTTAATCGAGAGTGACGGAAATCCGATCGATCGGAATTAAAGGATTTCGCGAGATTCATGGTAAATCAAGGTGACGTAAAAAATCTAAGTGTCCGACAGAAATTGTTCCAGGCTTTCCTTTTTATTTTTTCTCTCGATCGAGGTGTAAATTTTTCACGGCAAGGACGTAACGATGCCACGGTGAAACAGCGTTTTCTAAAAGAACCATAGCACAGAAGGTTTCAGACGTCGACAGTGATATTCCGGAACATATCGGTTTTA
The DNA here is from genome assembly GCA_917499265.3 of Mimumesa dahlbomi. NCBI lineage: Eukaryota > Metazoa > Arthropoda > Insecta > Hymenoptera > Crabronidae > Mimumesa > Mimumesa dahlbomi. Next base: position 895,904 of record OU824113.1, on the reverse strand, counting down.
ATTCCGACAGAAACGATACGGTTTTATTTTTTCATGCTGTCATTATTTTTTTAGAAACTGAGGTGTCACGGTAGGTTCGAACTTTTGTAAACTCCGCCACTCACGAATACAAAATTACGCGGGCAATAAAAAAACCACGTCAACACGAAGGGGTGGTATTACTCTTTGAAAATTACCGAGTTTGAAACTTGCAATGTTATGGTGGAAAATAGGTTACGAGAAACACTAGTTCGAAACGTTGTTGGTAATTATTTTAATCACTGTACTCGTTTCATACGTAGTAGGTACTCGAGTTTCCTCCGATTCTATGAAACGAGCAGAATTTCATCGTAAATACACGATTACGTTCTATCTAATTTCTGTTTCATTGGTACTCGACGGTATACGCAGGTGCGATAAAATTACAATTGATATACTAATAATTTGTTTATACCGTAATTTCATGAATTTATGCGCCCCCCGCGGTATTCGGGATAACTTATCGCACAGCCGCGTTTTAGATTCGACGATACATTTATACGTTGAATTACACGGTGAGATTACGGACAAATTTCGGATAAACCTCACCTGTACAGGAAGAATAAACGATAAACGCGAGGGAAAAAAAATCACAAAGTTCAGTAGAGTTTCGAAGGAAGTTCTGCACGAAAACCCGTGTTTCGCTCTAGTCACGAAACCTTAGCGGTCATACAACTCGCTATCCATCACAAAATCAAGTCTCGCTTGAAAAATTGAAGCCGACGCGGCCGTTTAAATTTGTTCGCTCGATCAACGAATAATTTATACTAAAATACAACTTAGTATCGCCAGTCACAGGTGTCCGATTTCAAAATCTTATTCCATATGCATCCTGTCGGGCAATCAACACGTGCCCAGCGAACTAATCGACCAGAAAGATTGGCAAAAATTTACAAACACAAAATCAACGAGGTAAAAGTAAAAGTGTCGAATATCGGGAAGCAGGTAAATGCCAAGTGTTACGTTGGCTAAAACAAAAGGAACATATCCGGCCTGAGTGTGCACGAAAACATGGAAGAATTTATCGCGTCGTTCCAGCTGCTTTATAGTCAGATATTCTTAGAAACGTGTCTTCGTGTGCCTTGTACACCTTGCGCTATTTTTCAGCCATCGATTTCGCAAGAGACACAGGATATCGTGAAGAGTTCATAGCAATCACGTCCGTCACGCGTTCGACGGGCAAACAAAGAATTATTGAACCTCCATCGTTAACTCTTCGCCGTGCCAGTTACTTAGACGTGCCGGATACAAACATGTATATAGATTTCTATCGTATTAAATAACTGCAATTTTACCCTAGTTTCTACCCTTGCAAAATTGATTTTCATTCCTTAGTCAGTTACTTAAAATTCTCTGATACGTAGATCTGTACATATTTCTATCATCAATTTCTATCAATCACAGTTCTTTTTCCAAGTATGTTAACCCGCTCCTAAAGTAATTAAATCAACGGGGGTCGATAAACAGCCGTTACGGATTAATGCACACGTGTCAATCAACGGTGTTCGTACGACGGACGAGAACACGTGCCGGGAACTGTTACGCGAACAAACGAGCCCTCTATTTGCCGGCCATTTGTATGTACAGCTGATCGAAACATCAGAATCTGATCTCGCATGTCTTGCAAAATTAGAAACGTATAAGGTCACCGTGTAGTTAATTTGCGGAGCGCTTGAAACTGCCATAAATAAAGAAAGCGACCGAGACGGAGGGGAAAGTTCGGTATCAAGATAGAAGGGAATATAGAGACGTTAGTTACGCTAGTATTAATCAATCTGTTCGAAAGAGAAAAAAAAGAAAAAGCCAACTCAATTGCATCGCACTGTCACTCGAAACTTCTAACGTACTCTGCTTCTCGTTATTCCTCGGTTTCGTATTAAACACGGAAGAGGGTGGAAACGAGTATCAATGCTGCATAGGCATCGCCTATCGTGTTCAACATGACCTGAACCGGAATATGTTAACCTTTAGGATTCATAAAAATAGCGGAGAGTCATTAGTCGGCAAGAATTTTCGCACAAGAAATATCAGGATACATACAATCTATACATACACGTGTCTAATAACAACAGTAAAGTTATATTTAATTCGAGCTTTGATTCTTCCTGTGTCAGCACTTGCTTCAAACGCAAGTTCAACATCTCGTAAAAGAACGACGCGTAATTTACTCATCGTAAAACATTCGAGATCTAACCAGATATCGTTGGTAAGTTGGTAAATCCGAACGATCGCGAGAGTCTACGGTTCGACGAGATGATATTTCTTTCGCAACGCGGGAAACGCAAGCTGCGCGTTTCCCTCGTAAAGGTATTCGACTTATGACGTATCGTAAAAAAGTCACAAGGGTTATGTGCGTTCTATGATAGAGATCTGTTCAAAAACATGGCGAGAGTGACCTACTTCAGTTTGTAATTGCTGACCGACCAATTGTAATTGCCTATTAGCCAGCGTATGGAAGCGTTATCGGGTTCGCTCTGATGTAAATCGTTACATATTAGCATAAATAAGTTCAAGGCCCATGCGCAGTTGCGCGACTGGTACATTAATTATTCGGCGACATGATTTTGTCGAACAGTCATAAGCTTTACGAAGGGATATTTGTAATTGTAATTACATTTATTGCCACTCGACTGCGAGGGTGGGGGTGCGCCCTGCTGCGAGGGGAAATAGTTTGCGTAAAATTACAGACTCGCGCGAGTTAATCGAGAATACGCATTGCACTCTGATGCAAGTCCCAGTAAATTTTAGGAATTTTTCCCACACTTTATTCGGATTAATTTATACCCTTCAAATTATCTACAACCCCTGGTTTTCTTACACGTTTATTAGTGTGTACGTATAAATAACATTTAATCGTGGAAATACATACATACTACAACATTTATTATTCTTCTAACTATGTAGAATATTAAATATGCATAGTAATTAATGAAAGAACTGACAACTAATCGCTTTGTATTACTGAAGACTGTTCGGGAAATTCTTGGGGATGTAATCAGCTTGCTCATTCGAATCGTTTGTGTGCGTGATTTATCGGTGTCGACAGACTTTCGTCATCTTTTCAAAAAATACGTTTAAAAAATGACCCTATCGAGCTTCTGGAAATAAATCTGATTCAGGTCTGAAGGCCATCCAGTGTCTCAGGTACAAAAACATTGGCTCCGTTTCTGAAATAAAAACAACCAGCTAGAGTCTACGGATCATTTTCCCAACGATTATGATAAAAAATGTCTCACCGTCGTTAAACGGATAGTCAAGGTTGTCCATAGCATCGTCCGCAACCTCGGAGAAGTGTCCAGTCTCGACGCTTTCGTTTGCTTCTACGAACCGATCCAGCGCTTCGTCTTCAGGGACTTCGAAATTGATTGGCTCTTCGAGGTCGAAGTTGTCGTTGATTTCCGCCGTGTTCGAGACCGGAGAGCAGTCATCCATGGGCTTATCGTTTTTGAAGAATCTGACGCATCGGTATTTTTCATCTTTCGTGTACTTTATGTACGCATAAACTGGATTACCCTCCACGAGAATCGGTAGCATTCTAAGACTTTCGATGAGGAAAAAATTTTCTTCGGTTTGTCTCGTATCGTCGAAATCCTCGCTGACCATGAAATCACGTGTCTCCTCGGCGGTCTCGAGGACTTCCGAATCCTGGTGCTCCTCTAGATTCTCGTAGTCATCCACCTCTGTCTCCTCCTGTTTCTTTAAACCATGGATCGACCATAGAAATGGAAAATTCCACTCCATGAAGTCCTGTTTCATCGGCGGCTCTTCGAAATCACTGTTACTCGTCTCCTGTTCCAGGGGATGGTTCTCTGCATCCTCGACAGCATCCACGATATCGTGGAACTCCACAGGATTCTCGTAGACGTTCTCCACAGCGTCTTCGATCTGCGGTTCCACGGGTTTATCGTAGAGATCCTCCACAGCGTCTACGATCTTCGGTGCTACGGGTTTCTCGTAGAGATCCTCCACAGCATCTACGATCTCCGGTTCCACGGGTTTCTCGTAGAGATCCTCCACATCCACTTTCCGTGGTTCTACGGTGGAGGATTCGGATTCTTGCATCAGGGCGATAAGAGCATCGTCCACTGCACTTATCCGCGAGGCAAATCTGTCTCTCGTCAAACTGCTGATAGTTCCCAGTACTATCACCTCATTTTCTTTCTTCCCTAGATCCTTCGTCTCCGCCTCATCTTTCGATTCGTAAAACTGTTCCGTTGGCGGTTGCTTCGCCTGCTGCATCGATCTCTGATCGAATTGACTTTGTAGTTCGGGTTCGCGAACGATGTCCGTGAATTGAACGTTCATCGACTCGATGTGGTAGGTTTGCCACATGGAGTAGCAGGCCCAACCGAGGAACAACGCCAGCTCCACGTACAGTATCAGTTTCAAACATTGTATCAGCTGTTTGCAGGTACCGCTGCCATCCCCGCGGTTCGCACTTTGTTGTTCCACATTCTCGATCGATCCTTCCTCCAAACTTACAAGCTTCTCTGCGTGACAAACAGTTGGACGAATGAGATGTGCGATTCAACAAACACGCGGACACGTATCTTTCGACGGTGTCGATGAAACGAACTGCGATTTCAGAGTCGGTGAGTGCATGACGATCGGATTAGATTTCCCCGAGCAACGAGACACGTAATCGAGAAGAGAATTGGAATTGGAACTCACCCTTGCTGATGCTGTATTGCTCCTTCATGACGGGCGATCAATCGCGAACTGAGATTGTCGCGAGCGAAGAAACATTAAATCCCGAGCGCGAAACTACGAGTTAACCTTGACCTGGTGGAGTTTAGCGTAAAAAGAAGTAAAAAGGTCGTCACCGCGATAAAGCGTTCTCTCCTTCCATCGGAGCTCGCGCTACGAGGAAGACGTCCACGGGTCAAATCGTATCTTGCATAGGTCATTCGCGATTACTCGGCATGCTGGCTGTCAACAGAGACCTGTCTCTCGCGTTAATTGTCTTATGTCTCTGAAATGTTCGACGCCACTGAAAATCGAATTCATTTTTTGCCAATTGCCGACTTTTTCTCGAATCGTATACCTGAAGGAGCGGCATACGAAAAATGGGAAGTGTTATCACATGGGATGGTAATTTTTTTTATGCTCATTGGCAACGATATTTTACGTAATTCCGTGAAATTATATCTAAACTTCTGTTGAATATAACAGATTAATCGAATGGTAGACACTGCTGAAATATTACCACGTAGTTAATTAACTCTCGTTCCTTATCTCTGAAAAGTACCGTACGACCTTGCACGGTCTTATATAAAAGTGATGCTAATTGCGAGTAATTTCGAGTAAAACAAAAACCCGCTGACAAAGATGTTCCAAGATTGTAGTAAAATTTCTTATGTTATTCTCAGAAGATTATTTGTACAAAGAACGTTCATCGATCTGCGACTTTATGATCAAAACATTTTACACATATGTGTCATTTTTCAAGATTAGGCGGAACACTGCTTGATATCGTAGCAGGTGTTCATTCCATCAGATACGAATCTCCCGATAAAAGTCCAGTTGAGGATCGAATCTTACGCGAGAGTCATTCAGTGACGGCTGAAAGTAACGAAAATGCTGCACGTCGAAGCTATAGTGTCTTGTTGTCTACTGTGTGTGTCCTGTTACCTGTCAGCAGGTAACCTGATTAATTCAGAAATTATCCAGATATATTTCTGCACGGCACACGAATATTAATCTCGTTCGATTCGTTTGCGCACAGTGTCGGCGGAACAATACGACGCGAACACCGTGAATGAATTTTCCGACTGGAAATGTTCCAACGATGAGGAATGCACCGCCGAATTCAGCTACTGTGTCGACCAGAAGTGTCAATGTCTGCCCGGTTACTTTTTTAACTCGGACATGACGGCTTGCTTGAAAAGTATGTACCTTGATCGACATATTCCACTGCAACCAGTGCTTTAATCGCATTTGTTTTCATGGGAGAAGTGGTGACCGATTATGGCGGGGCCTGCACGGAATCCGTACAATGCTCTAGGTACCTGCTGTCCGGTGGTGTCTGTAAGAACAATGCTTGTGACTGCGCAGAGGGCTACCACTACTTACACGGCAGATGTACAAAGTATTCAGGTACGGTGGTTTGATCAGAGACTTTTAACCCTAGAACTACCCGGGATTAATTTAGTATATCAAAAAACAGTGGATAAATATATTTATAAAAAGGGAATGAAGGAGGATAGTAAATTGATCGATATAATTGTTTACATATAGAAATATAAAGCATGAAAAGTTTCAGAAAACGCATTTTTTTATTAGAAATTAGGAACCAGTAAATTTTACTGCCTGGGTAGTTCTAGGGTAAACCGATTAATAACACCCTGCAAACTACAAATTGCTTCCACCACGTGGTACCATAGGACTAAATGGACCTTGTAAGATCGACAGCGACTGCTACGTAAGCAATGATTTCGATGCCAGTTCGTGCGTCGATGGAACCTGCAAATGCAGCGAGGGATATTATCAACGCGAGTACAGAGATTGTCGCAGAATAGGAAGCAAAGTTGGCGACGACTGTTTAATAGACAACGACTGTAAATTCAGCGAGCAGGCGTATTGCGAGCAAAAGAAATGCGCCGAGAAACCAACCAACGCAAAAACCACATTTTCCGCCGGCTTTCAAGTTCCTCAACGAAAAGCCAGCGGCACCAAAAAAGGTGCGTATTTCAATTCTATTTGCGCGAACGAACACACAAAAGTGACACTTTTCGTTTGCAGTGGGCGATAAATGCAATTCGAATGATGATTGCGCGGCCCTCGGAAACGCGGAGTGCAATGTCTTCAAAGAGTGCACCTGCAAACGCGCCTATTTTGTGCCGAAGAAGGGAACTACATGCGTTGCAGGTGAGCACGTCGTTTTAAGAATCCATCAAACTAGAATTTAACTGGCTAAGATCCACGATTTTCTCCCACAGAGCTCGGAGAGCCGTGCAAGGAGGGAGAAAAAAGTGGAATTCGCGACGCGGTTTGTCGAAAGGGCAGGTGGGCCTGTGACGTAACAAAGGTCATAGCTAAGAACAAGAGAAAATGCGAGAAAGGTACGAATTTGAAAAATGCAAAATACAACTGACACGAGTACCTAATCGCGTCATTGTTTCCAGTTAGCGCAAAGTACAATTTAACCAGTTGTACGACGAACGAGAATTGCGTGATCTTTGGTACGGACGCTGTGTGCAACGACCTTTGCATTTGCAACGAGAAGTCCCACCTAGTGGCTTCCGAAAACTACTGCTGGACGAATAAGGGTTTCGACCAGGAGTGCCAACACGATTTCGACTGTTTCACGAAAGAAATTAAATCGGAATTAAAGTGCTTGAAGAACGTTTGCACGTGTCCAGAGGGAAGCCGTTTAAACGGCAATGGAACAGGGTGTGTCAAGAGTGCGGCAGGTAATAAAGATTCAATTATCCAGGATAATTAAGCCGCCGTGAAATTGAGTATCGTGTTTAACGGCAGAAATCGGGGCGCCCTGCGAAGAAAACTTAGACTGCCTGTCGGAAAACGCCGTTTGCTTGAATGCGCTCTGCACCTGCAACGACACTTACTTCGAATCGAATGGAAAATGTGTGGCAGGTAATTATCTCGTCTATCAATGATCGGTATTGTCCGCGATTATTAACAAATGTATTGCTCAAGGTATCAATGCCACCTGCACAACGGATAAAGATTGCGCTCCAAAGAATTCGGAGTGTGTATCACAGACTTGCACCTGCGTCAAAGACCACGTGACACCATCGGTGGATACTTGCATCCCTGGTAAAATTCTCTCTCTCTCTCTCTCTCTCACTCACTCCTTGACTTTACGTTAAATTATGAAAAATCATATAAAAAATAGTAATTTCACATAGACATTCTTCAAAAGGATTTCTATACAGAATATTACTGTCGCAATATATTTCCTTTTTCATACTAAAACTTTTTAAGTTCCAAGAAACTTCAACGAGAAATTGTAAGCAAATTAATAACACCTTGCACTTTCAGTTTCGTCATTCGGGGGTTCCTGCGAGCACGACATTCAGTGCTTCGCCGTGACGGAGAACGCTATCTGCGCGTCGTTTAATTTGCCGGGTATCGACATTACGGTGAACGGGTCGGTAACGGTGACCCTTAAAAACTGTGCCTGTAACGAGGGGTACCGTTACAAGCATGGACAATGCCTAAGGAAAAGGGGTAAGGCTACGAACTTTATCCCCGTCGGCGGACGAACGTAACTGGTTCGCCGCATAGGCTATTTGGCAAATCGTTTGAGCCTTGAAACGGACGCAATTTTTTTTCTCACACAGTCCTCGGCGAGAGCTGTACGAAAGGCGGAGAATGTTATCTGGATTTCGACGAACAGCTCGCCGTATGCAAGAACGGGCAATGCGCATGCGATTGGGGCTACGCCAAGGAAACTGACACCGTGTGCAGAAAAACTTCGGGTAACTTTAACTTGAACAGCGAGCGACCTTGACTCGTGACCGATCGAAAGGTTTCCCTTCGTTCGATGTCTTCCCGTGCGAAGGAAAACCGACGGTCTTTCTTCGTTCGAAACGGCGAAATGTGCTCGCAATTATGCTCGCATGCCTCGCGTTGCAATTTCTGCGATCGTCGCTGCCGATAAAACGTATCCGCAAGGCGACGCACGGAGCGCACGGATTCGCGGGAAAACATTTCTGATAGTTTCTCGCTGTCGTCGATGAATTCTCGTTATTGTAATTACATGCTGAAATGGCGTTCGATGAAGACACGCAGCGATACGGTTAATCGGAATATTGCCAAGCCGATCGCATAGAGCGATATTATCGCGTCCGATGTTATTGTTGATATTCATTAACATTTAACCCGACATGAAATTGCGGTGCCTGGTTAATTGTGGTGCGAATACGAAACACGATTAGACAGGCTAGTTCGAGTCCTCGGTTGCCACAGAGTGATAAAATGTCGATAACATTGCGTCTGAATATGTTTACATGTTTATCGCTTACGCTTTAACGGGGAAATATTGTTTCTCGGAAGAGTAATGACGTTTCGACGTTGTGTTAAACGAATGATTTTTGCTTTCAGGCGCTGCACGGAACGTCGTGTCGCGATTGTTACCAGTTCTGTTAGTAATCGTCACATTTTTTAAGGTAATTTAATTATAAAAGTATTACTTGTACAAATACTAAAAAAGTACTTTACATTTTTTGCCGAACTTTTTTTAATTAAAGAAACAGCCTGTTTACCCTTTAAAGTAAATACACGTCGAACGAAGGAAAAGATCGTAGCGAATTCAATTCACCCCGAGTCCGAACAATACTTCGTTTCCTCTACGATTAAAATTTACAGCGGATTAAAAGTCAATTCGATTCAATCGTTCTCCACGTTCACCCTTAGCCGAGCGTTCGATCGTGTATCGTGCGGGGGTGAATTATCACGACGTACGCCAAAAAATGCTAATCCCCCGAATCGTCGTACATACATACATCATCGAATGAATTTTCTTGCACGATATCACGAATATCAAGACCGAGCGTATACTCGGTGTCCATATCGTTTCATACTTTGGTAAGCGATCACTTCCGACAAACTGTGTATTGTCGAAGCAGAAATACATGTTAAACGATAGCTAATAATTAATCAACTTCTCGAAACGTGGTATCGGTTATGGTACAATCAGTCAAGTTCATCGGTTAGTCTGGTGAGTGACTCAGAGAAAAACTCTTCCGCATTTTGCATGAGGCGTTCGATAAGACGAACATGGCCGTTCGGTGGCAGTGAGCGATGGGAACAAGACGACTCGAAGTGTTTTAAATGGACAAAGAAAAAGAAGAGCGAAAAAGCGTCTCTCGAAAGTTCGTATTGCTCGGAAATTTGGAAAATTACGATACTCTCTGGTAACCGAAACCACTTAGAAAGTCAAATCGCTCATGAATAATCCGGACACGGATAATTAACTGGGGCGAGGGTTTAATTATTCAGGAATACCAGTGGATCAGGATCGAGTAGCGACGGAAGGAATTACCGGTCCCGATAAGACGAGTTCATGTTGTTTACTGGCTTGTACGTGCATGTTGCGGCAGTGACACAGTTGATTTGCAAGGTGCGAACTGCAACTTGTGGTTCCGAGGGTGGCCAATAAAACTTCAGGGCCACCTGATGCGGACTTTGTAACGTCATGTACCGGCCACTTCTACTTCGTGATTCGACCGTTAGTTATACATATGCAGGGTGTATTTAAACATTGGGAAGCTTTTTTCAGGATCGATCGTACAACATTCAATTTCGAGTGGTTCATCCTTTACGATGGAAATGGAGACAATGTTTACGAACCAGTGAAGGAAAATTGGGGGGAAAATGTGAAAAATTTTCAAAGTTTTCGCTTACATTTATGCAATTTTCGAGACATCGATTTGATTCTTGCGACATTAAATTGCGTGGAAAATTAAGAAACAAAAAGCAGACGAAAAACATAAAATTTTGAGCGACTGCTGGACTAAATTAATCTAAGATTTCCGTGAAAAAACACGTTCTAGATCTCGGTAAATCGAATTTTCAGCGTTTTGCCGAATATCTTCGACTGTTGTGCCGCAGTTCTCGCGCACACCGATTTAGAGGGAACGCTAAGTTAATAACTGTCCGTCTTGATAAAACGGTAAATTGGTGATGCATCGACGCTATTTCAGTGATTCCTCCAGGATCACCGATTTAGCTCAGGGTTTCCAACTCGAACCTTGATAAATCAGAAACGCCGTTAGTCGTGAAACGAACGTAACCAGTTCGCCTGTCGTTACGATTTATAAGCGAACGATGTGGCGGATACAGTGTTACACGTTATTCCGAGCTACCGACGTTAATATAAGAAGGGTTAGCTATCTTTGGCACGTAATATTTAGCCCGTCTGTTTACCAATGACAAGTAGTTTTCGGTGCAACTAGTGGAGTACATCGACCACTTCGCTGACCGTGGTAAATTATCGAAATACCGTGTTCCCTGCGATCAACGTAATCACATTCCGGCGGGTAGATCAATAACAATAAAAAAATCGTATCATACGTAATTCAGGCTGAATTATATTAAGAATTCTCAAGTTTGCATACCGTCACGTTTAAATCTACTCGCCGAACGTGACACGAAAGGACGACGAACGAAAAACTGCCCGGTCCGATTTGAATACGACCATTTCCGACCACGTGGGTCGATTAAAGAAAACTGCGTACTTAACGTCCAGCAGCCATGATAACGGGACAAAACGGCCGACACGCGAGCCGCGAAACATTAAGGCCGTTTCCATTGGCCGAGCAACGCTCTCGGAGGCGAGCTTTCGATGACGTCCTCGTTCGAGCGAACCGTGATAACCGTGACGTCATCGTAGACGAAGAGGTCAAGGCGGGTTCCTTGAGTATGGATCCGCGAACGATCGACCGCCTTATGCTTGGCCACGATTAAAATCATCCCGACAAAGATCGTGCGAAACCTTCCGCCAGGAATTTTCGATACAATAGCACGTACGTAGAAAAATGATTAGCTATTTCGAAACTTGCATAACAAAAGAAGTAATCACTGGTGCTCCAAATAGATACGCGAGAAGCAATTCAAGTCTAACGTTACTTATCGCGCCGGAGATTAGGCGTTTTTTCATCATTCGTTAATCCGCACGAACAACCAGCGTTCCCTGCAAAAGGGTTCCGCGGGTAATTTGTCGACTTCGGTCTACGTGTCATTGAGCGTTAAATCATCGACTGAACACGACGCGGTATTGTATTTACGTGCGAACCTTTTGTCCCCGCTTGTTTCCCGATAAATTCATTGCTCCGTTGAACTTGCTATTGAAAACCGTAAATTTCATGTACATCGAAGTTCACGGTACACGCGAAATGTCGTGAAAAATGTTACAGGTAAAAGTGCAACGTTTGGACGCGAACTTATAAGGGAAGGCTACGAGCGTGATTAGCGATTTTTATGTAAAAAACAAAAATTCTAGATACAAAATGACTTCGATGGTGTCGATCGCCGAGGGTCTCACGTACACGATCATTTTCCAAGTAGCGTAGCACACGCGCCCGCGAAGGATTACTTCCGTGTTCCGTCGTTATTCCGTTATCGCGTATCTCGAAGATTTATCACGGTTTTACAAATGCACTTTTGTATATCCTCGAAGTTCCGGGACATGCAACGCGTTGCGATGGGTCTGCTAAATTAATTGTCGCGGGACCTTCCGTTGCTACGAACACACCTATCTCGCCCGACACAACCGGGGGAGGGGAATTAAATCCCCCTAAAATTCCGGGGCACCGAGTTATCTTCTGCTTTACGGCGAAATACACTCAGCGCGATTAAAGTGAAGCAAGAATTTCGACGTCGAGCTACAAACGCGAGATCCTGCAGTGTGTCGGTCGGGTCTGAATTTAAAATCGATAGGACGAAGGGCGTCTATTCATTTCCCGATTTCCTGTATCTCGTTATCAGATATCGAGGTTCCCTATCGGACGGGCTCCGATCCATTCGTTATTCACCGGTGGCAGGGTGCAAAGGTCACACGCCAACCAGATGGACAGATAGGGACGCGACGTGGCTTCTTTCGCGAAATGGGTCAAAAGTGACGAAGATGCACGAAATTCGAGACGCGCTCGTGGGGATGAACCTTGCTCTTTTTCATACGACCATCTACTTGCCCGCGATATCATCGGAGATACGTTTATCTTCGTTGCGTTACAAATGAATTGTGAAACAGATCTTTCTTATCTCTATGATAAAATACTTCGGTATCTTTTTCCGTTTAATTGCCAATTGTCAAATTGATCAGAAATACCAATGAATTACATCAAGATACCGACAATCTCAGCGAGAACGCTCGCGCTCACACTTGTCTTCGTAACGTTCGCGATTCCATCCGATAATAACGCGGACGATAAAATCCAGAATAGAAAATAAACCCGCGGACAAATCGAGATCAGATAGCACCGCGATGACTGCACACGTCATACGGTAATTTCACGTGGTAATTTCTGCGGTGCGCGATGTAGGTCTCCCCGGGTTCGTGTCCGTCGTCGCCCACGTCCCGGTGTGAAAAAGTCCGGAGAAACTTCTTCGAGAGTCGTCGGGTCCGCGGGTGCAAATTGCAACGTGCAACCGCGGTCGCATAAATCCCCGCGGCTATAGCGTACCGAACGCGGAACGAAGGCTTTGTCGCAGCGATTTCCTTTGCGGTTACGTTATACGTATTGGATCGCGTGCCCGGCATTACCCTATGTGTGTCTTGCGTTATGTGCCGCCCCCGGAGGCCAAGGTCGCCAGATCCTCCGAAGAAATGTTGTCTGAGCTGGAAAAATTTACATGAACACCGCTCGGAATGCTGCCCGTTATCTCTCCGATCGTCTTTTCCGTCGACACCGAATCACTCGTGGATCGTATGAAATGTAAAAAAAAAAGAAAGAAAAAAAATCAATTTCTTTCGCGGGGTTGATGATCCACTTAGATTTCATACGCACACCGGTGCACGCTATTTAATTAATGCAACGTGCGCGTTTCGAGCGTGATAAATTAATTATAAATAATCTATCGATGTTTCTAACGTTCTTGACGAAATCGCTGGGCAATCGATGAAATAGATACGGATTGATCAACGTTGCAAGAATAATCTTGTGACACGGTTGACGTTATAAAGTGTCCGAGCTGTTTTATCGAGTGCGATGCATGTATGTTTACCGCACCGAGATTAAACGTAACGGATAAATGTTTTTTGACGCCCAACGCTTCGCATCGTTCAATATTTATATAGTTGCCGCGCATGTTATTTGTATGTTTCATGAAATAGCAGCGACTCGAGGCAATTCTTATTTAAATGAATTTCACATGCGGAGCACGCAAGTGCTATTCGTGCGAATTTATTAGCATGTTTTTAGTGTGCCTTCGTTATACGTTGTCGAAGGTACGAGAAGTACTCTATGTGGATTCTTACGTACTTCCGTTGTGTTTTTTTTTATAACTGTTGCTTTAATTAGATATTTCGTAATTAGAATTAATTCGTTTAGAGCGGTACGGGCGAGAATTACGACGACGAATCTATGTCGTCGGTTAAACTACAATGTATAAATCATTTGGATGAACATTACAGTCGTTCCAAAATTGTACGATGATACCATACGAACTGTTTAATTATTTTATTAGAACATCTTTAGCTCCAGTTTTACATTGGTAATTTATCGAGACTTTCACGCGTTTAAAATTGCAATATTCCATTTACCCAGTTACTCCCGATATACATTACCATACAGAAAAGTCCATGAACAAAGTAAGTGCTGCCAACTGCCGTGAAAGCTCTAAACCTTCGAACGAAACAATTCTCTCGGGGGAGGAGGCAGTGAAAATTTGAATTCCTAATAGAAAATCTACGTATAAATTCCCAGTACCATCCGTCCCGACAGAGTGAATTTACATATCGATTTCCATCGAAATCCGCTTATCGATTCATCGGAATCGTACGAGCGACAAATTCATTTATCGATTTTTCTATCCGAGGAATTCCTCGTAACTTAATATCCGCGTATTACAATGTCAACGTGTCAACGAGATATAGAAATCCATGAGCAGCGGCAAAGTCACGAACGTACGTATTTATCGTTGCCTGGTATCACAGTTATCGGGATCCCCGCTAATTAATCGCGCCTTAAATCATGACGAAAATAACCGCGGTCGGATATGACGGTGGACGCAACACGTAGGCGTCATTCAATTTGGCCGTTGGCCAGACGTTTTCCGTTTCGGTACGGGGATTCCACCCCCATCCGTTCTTCCTTCGCGGCAATGCAATTACCATTCGTCGATACCCCGGCAACGATCCGGAAATTTCGAGACACAAAACGGGGACGGAAATTCGTTGATCGAACGAATTCCCGAACGAGCTCAGATTTGTTTCCAGATGTGGCTGACAAAAAAGAACAACAAAAAAAATCACCCTAATCAACGAGTTATCACCGTGAACCATGGAATCCTGATATTACGATCGTGTTCCACGATTTGTTGTCCACTTTTAAAAAAAATATTTACAAAAATCGTAACGTTCGAAATGGATTTAATTCCCGTAGATCCCATAAGCCCCTTACTTCGTTGCCGTTAACGTAATCAGACAGATAACGAGCCACTCATCTAACTGGATTGCTATCCAGTTCGTTTGCACGTCTGCTTTCCCATACGACTTCATTTCGACATGCTGCGATCGCAGTCATTGAAAGAGCGGACTTCATTTATGCCGCTCGCTTTAATCCCTCGCCGTTTAATTCAACGTCGAGTGTTGTACCTCTATACGTGTCACTCACCGGTATTTTAAACGCCTGACACTTTTGATGCCACTTGAAAACATAAAGAGCCTCCTACACGCGGAACTACATCGTTATTATTTTGTTGTTCGATCATCCTTGTGTCGTTTAATCTATAAAATACCATCCATCGTTGTTCGTCCCAGTGTTTTCACATTAACCAAACGAACTTTAAATAGTTCGACATTGAAAATACTCGGGAATCTGTTTCTACAAATCCTACTACGAACTTTACGTTACTACGAGTCTACTATTAGGGGTTGTTTCGCTTCTGAGGGTCGAATCACGTCGGGGGGGGGGTGGTTCTGAGGGGTCGGTGCGTAAAGGGGGAAAACACCAGCAGCCGCCGCCGGTATCGACCAGTCGCACACGCGTACATCTACACGCCATCTGGATAGCCGGGGACGATTCCTCCGCGATTATTCGATCCATCAGGTTCGCCATACCCGTTCCCATTCTACTTGAAGCCAGACGGACACGTTGACTTTGATCGATGGCCACGCGACGCTCGATGCACTTCTTACTACCAGCCATTTCTTTTAACGTTGAAAGTGTTTATACTCGAGGTGGAAATTCCCACGGTTAGATGGTTTTCTGTGGATCACAAATAATCCTGATACGCGAATTTCTTCTCTTAACGTGGTATCGAGAGACTCTGACGGGGAAGTAAAATTTTCACGGGTTTCAAGGGTTGAAGGTACGACAGAATTACGATCGTACAAAGTTTCACGTAATCGTGGGGGATGGATTTAAGAGTTGATTGGAAACGTGGCAGTAGCGAACCTTCGGTATCGACCGGCCGGTCTCTACTACTTGTAGCTGCATCGTCTGGATGAACGACCATTCTCGTGATTATTCAATCCCAGGAGACGTTCGTTCGTTACGCGCTTCATATACATATGTATATGTATATGCCCTTCCACCAGCGCCTCGCCACCCCCGCTCTCCCCCGTTTACCGATAGCTAGCGCACGGTTCACTGGTTGCTCAGTCACCTGGAAGATATATTATTATCTTCGGCAAATGAAATTCGTGTCCGGCTCATTAATCAATCCGAAAACATATTTTTAATCCGATTCGAGCTGACGAAATGGACGTTCAAAGGTAAATTCGAAAAGCGGAACGTAAAATCTTCTATTTGGGGTAATCGCGACGAATATCAAGGTCGACCAGATTAACACCGAACGAACCCCGCGAAGCCTGAAACAAACGTTTGATTTCGGCGCATCGTTTCACGTCCATCGGACGTGATTTCATCGGTAAACTGTCGGTCAAGCTTAACAAGGTTGACGAGACGCGAGTGGCCATCGCACGCACACAATCGTCATTTCCATCAGTCCGAACAAGCCCGGCACCCCAAAAACTCGTGTCCGTGGAAAGAAGTTCCGATGTAGAGGAAAAAAGGAGTGAACAGAATAATGGAAAATGGGGGTGAGAGACCGCGGAATCGTTCAGCTGCAATCTCCATGGATTATCGAGTTCAAAAGGCTTAATACACAAAGGCCGCCCAAGGCGGTGTGAGTCGCGAAGTTGAGAGGGTGTGTCGCCCGAAAGAAGAAAAAAGAAGAAAGACTGAGAGAAAAAAAGAGGAAAGCGGGTGAATAGCACGCGAAACGAAAAGGGTTGCACGGTAAACGCGGTGGAAGAACAGAAATGAGCATGTGACATTATCTCGGAGACAATGCGACTTCAATACGAGGACGTTTACCGGGCAATCGATCGACGGAAATGTTCCCGGCGACGTTTCCCCTTTGTATCGGTAACCGAGTCGGTCTTGTCCCCGGAATTCCAGGTGAACGATGTCGTCCCTGATAACGGTAGATTAACAGCTCCCGGACTTTCCGTACACCGTGTACACGTATGTACATACGTCCAGCGACGGACCGTGTTCTTAGATCATTCTGTCGCCGGCATCTTGAATTATGGATGTCTTCCTTTGTGTAAATCGTTCGGGAGCCTCCACAGACACCGAGAAACGTTCTCGCAGAAATTTGCATTCGTGTAGCGCGGTGCACGGTATTTTAAGGGAGGAATGGAAGGAGGTCGAAAAGGGGTAGCGTTTTAAACGGGTGTCGAAAGGCGTTTAACCGCGTTGCTTTCAAACAGATAGCCCTTTGACGCGGTGAAACGTACGTTTCTCGGTAAATGTGCATTTGGGAACGAGTAAAGACGGAAAAAAACGATGCAATCACCCCCGTTTTTTTATATCGCGCAACAATGCACGTTTAATTTCGTACCGCGGTAGAAACGTCCAAGGTTTTCTGGATCGAGACGGTTTCAGCCGTTTCCACGCTCACGAAGCGACGCCAAGAAAGCCTGTTGAATTCCACGGAGGCCTCGCAATTCCCAAAAGTAATTCCCCCCGCGTTTCCCGAAGACGAGAACATCCCCACAGTTCCTGCGAGCGGAATCGATAACCCTTTTCCACCATTTACGCGTTCGCTATTTCCTACGAGATAAGCTTCCGATAGAAATCCCGGGAATAATGGAGAAACTTGTAACTCGTCGCGTCCTCGACTTGTCGAACGACGTTATGAATTTTTCACGAAATCTCGTACGTCGACGAACGATTCGAATCGCTGTCAACGATACGTGTGTTGTATACACACCGATCGTATGGAAACCTGCTAGTGTTTGTTCATATTTTACCCAACCTTCGCGATAAGTATCGCAGGTGATACGACGGGACATTTCCAATAGAATTAAATAAATGTATTTTATTGTTAATAAGACAGGTGTCGAGCGTACATCAGGTGAGCTTAAATTACGGGAGCACAGGTCGCGCGTTGTCTCGTCAGGATTTTTCACGTAAAAAAAGAGTGGAAACGAGAAGTCGTCGGATGAAACGCAACGTGAAATTGCGCGAGATTCGTCGCGTCTGTTATAATGACTCTTCCTTCACGGTTCGTACACGCATATCCGCGTATCTGCTCGCAGTATTCACGCCGTATTATGAGTCGAGGTAAAAATACAAACAACAAAGCCGGTCTGGGTATCGTTCACGATTTCTTTCGTTGCACTCGGCACCCGGGACGTCGTTTTTAATGGGACAAATCTGACACGGTGTAGGAAACGTGTCACGGACGTTAGATTAAGTTGCCTCGTTAAGAATCCTAACGAGCAGCCCGTACAATCAGGATGAAAGATTGTTCACGGAAGACAAGGTTTTTATACGTCGATACAACAGCCATCGATGAATATACCTGCGCAGTGGTAGTGGACGTCGGAGTCAGACGGCTCGATGGGTCGTGCATCTTTATTCTCTTGTCTTCGCGCGTCAGTGACCCCCCGCATTGGTGCGTACAGGGTCCCTAATTTCAAAATAGTGGAAATCTTCTCTCTCTCTCCCTTTCACTCTATTATATTCATCTGCAACAAGAAGAATTATTCTGTGAACAATAGAGAAAAAGTATTTGGAGCATTGATTAGAAGTATAATAGACACTAAGTACGCCAGGTAAAAAAGACTGAATAACTTGATAACCAGGTATTATTTGACGTAATTAGAACGAAAGTAGTATGAAGGAATTCACTTACATTGTTACGCTATTGGTGACTCCGTCGATTCCGTGTCTCAGTGTCCTTCGTGGCCCTCGTGACCCTCGTGACCCTCGTGGCCCTCGTGGCCCCCGTGGCCACCATCGCCACTATCGTCACCCGGCAAATCTGGTTTGTACGTCGTGAAGTATGCGATGCTCCACACGCAGAAAAGGAAAATCAGGAGGAACAGCGTCCACGAGTTGAATTTGTCCCAGCCGAGGACCACTTCCCGCGGGGTTTTCAAGTCCTTTTCCTTGCTGTACCGCGCCCTGCACACTTTTCGCACTGTCTGGTCCTCCGACATCTTAGTGCAGTCACATCGATCACGTACGGAACACACGGTGGAAGCGGCGAGCAAACTTCTTGTATGGTGATAACGTACGGAATGAGCGGCTACATTGTCCCTAGACTATTGTGATCGGCAATTGCTGATAAGATAGCGATTATTGGCACACAAAATATTATCTATCGTTTCGGTATTATAACCTGTGTAATTGCCGAGTACATCGTTGAAAAAACTTGCTGCTTTCGAGCGTAATCTCATGGACATAATTTATCGTGCGATAATATCGGTGTTAAGACAGGAACAGTGAAGACATCATGTTAGAATTTTCTCTTAACAGTTATTTTATTTTTTTTTACAAATTAGTATCGTAGACAGTGGTTATAATATTTTCGTTACGATGTTAATACAAGATTATCAGTCTTCGTCATGGTATATAGTTGAAATAGGAATAGCAGAGTATGGCCAAATGTATGAATAAATATGTCTGATCTGGCAGTGCACATGGTTGTCGCGAAAATGGAAATCCCACCATGAACACGGTTTTGCCGCTTTAATGCGTGTGTTACCATCGAACGAATTTATCTCTGTAAAAAAATTCAACGCTTGATAGGAAATTTAAGAGCAGCAATCCGTATTTTCACTGTTGGACTTTTCCCAAGCGAACAGCCAATAGCCAAGACCGGTGCCTACTACTGTTGCGACACAAATCCAAACGTTGTACGTCATGAAGATCAACATGAGGAAGTATCCTATTATGAACTGAA
Organism: Mimumesa dahlbomi; assembly: GCA_917499265.3. Taxonomy (NCBI): domain Eukaryota; kingdom Metazoa; phylum Arthropoda; class Insecta; order Hymenoptera; family Crabronidae; genus Mimumesa; species Mimumesa dahlbomi. The sequence goes on along the minus strand of OU824113.1, from coordinate 875,996 downwards.
TGATGTGAATAAGTGTTTGAAGAATATGGATCTCGGAAAACAGCAGTTGTCTAAAAAGAAAGAAAACTATGAAATCGCCTACTTATACTCCCCCGAAACATACGTTAAGTTAAGTCTTTTAAGTTATGCATACGTTCGTGTTCTTCCTTCACAATGCCTTCGAAGGTAACCCGTGTGAAGGTAAAGATGATCGCTAAAAGACACAAAAATCCGATCGACTATTGTACTTTCAGTTACGCGGAATGATATTACTCACCGATACGATTTCAGACCCTCGTATATGGCCGTTATGAGAATAATTCCGACCATCGTCCAACCGAGTCCTACCCAATTCGTGACACGCCATTCATTAAATAGAATGGTCACGGTTTCGCTGAAGTGAAATGCCATCTATCGATAAATCGATCATAGTTAGTCGAACCTCGAAATTCTAGTTTTATCGATAGTGTATGAAAAACGCGGTAGTAGTGTAGTTTTTATCGGTGTCTTACTCACGACGTGCATGTTTTTTCAGTAATGAAATTCCTTACGGCAAAGGTGTCGTAGAGACAGTATTCAACGATATGAGGTCGTCGGACGACTATGTTCTCGCTGGCAAGTTCTTTATCAAACGTACAGATAACGTATCGACCAATTAATTCAAGTAGACGGTGAAGAGGGTACATACAACGGTGGCAGTGTACCGGTATCTAGAAAAATATGACATAGATCGTGCACTACGATACGACCAACTTTCCAGTCAATTTTTAATTGTCCGATCGATCCGAACGTGATCCAAACTAGCCGAACGTCGAATAACTTAATGACGTGAACTTTTAATGGGATTAGACGTAACTTCGTTACAGAGCGAACTATATTATTAACTAATGCCACCGCTACTAAGTGCATCGGCTACACCCGAAAGCTTCACTCACCACCACCGACGCGTCACTTTTTCCCATCCTCTGATGTTACACGCTCCGACACCTCGAGTGCTATACGCGATGTAAAATACGTTTCGTAATCCATGTCCTACCTACATACGGAAAGGTTTCCGCAAAGAACACACGAAGCTCTATAATGTTCCTCGAAAGCGATCGGGCGACGGCGAATAAATTTATAACAAAAGAGAGATTCTTTCGTAGCTGCGTAACGCTATTAAGGAAACGAACCGTGAATAGAGCTCCGATGGAAAAAAAAATGTTACGGGCGTGCAACGAGTTCGACGAAATTCTCATTTCGGCTTTTCGTCCTCCAATCAGCGCAGACGGGTTCATCGTCCCGTTTTCAACGTGTGAGAGTAATACGCGTGCTTACCACGTACACCATGAGAGAGAACGTACGTGTTCACCCGAAATCTCTCTATACTTACATCTTTATCGAAAATGAGCTTATTACGGGGGTTAATTGAATTTATCGCTCATCTTGCCCGGGCGATTATCAAATTTCAATAAGTGCGCATTAAAATCCCGCCGGTGGTCTGGTCGCTCGTATTACGTATGGGAAACGTGCCATTATATCGCGGCAATATTTATGGGGAGACGTTCTGTCGTCGATATCGAATATTGCAGAAAATTATTGCTCCTTTGACGGTCATTCAGCAGGGGGCCAATATTTTAAAGTGCTGTTTTATCCGAAATACTAAAACTCCAAAAGTGTACGTAAGTATACGTTGTATAAAATTTTCACGTCCATTTACTCCTCTCTCCGATATTTTTCCCGTAGGAAACTAATACTCAAAAAATTCTCGTCTATCTTCGACTCTTTACTCTTGCGAACGTTACGTTTGCACAGCCGTAGATAACGTATAAAACCGTGCGGCAGGCAGCCACTGACCTAAGTAAAAGGAGATCGACCCGCCAAACAAACGAAACTCCATTAGTCTGTGAAATCTCTTCGATGTAACCTCCTAGAGACCTCTCGCTACATCGTTGTCTTCTATTCTCCCTTTGTTTCCATTCTTCTCCCGCGATATCCATCGACCCAGTTGCACGGCAGTCCAACGTTCGTTCTTATCGTTTATTTCAATTTCATTATTACCCCGATTACCAGGAAATTCGATCAACGCCGCGAAACAGTACGGTGTGGATAAATTTTCCGTTAAAACACGCATGAATCATCCTATGAGATCGACAGCGGAAAGAAACCGTCGCGAGAATGTTTAACACGTTGAATGCCACGCGAATTTCCCATGGATTGCCTATGGCGCCACCGTAGATTCGCAACATCGCAACTTATGTACATATACTTTCCGTATAAATAGAACTATTCCTAGATACCTTACAACACACTAATTACTTCACACCATTGCAATAATAATAGTAACAACAAAAAATGTAAATCAGAATCCATATTTATTCCAATTTAAACCAAATTATAATAAATTTATTCCAATTATAATTTTCTATTAAATCCCAGAAATTACCGTGCGGTCACCAATGGCCCCCAACGGTCCAACCCCCAAGTTCACTGCCGGTCACCGGTGACCCCCGCGGCATTCAGCGTGCCAAGGGTTAAAAATCCCGTCCCCTCGGATGCAAACTTAATCGATCTCCCCTCTGTGTGACGTTCCTTCCCGGATCCGCGGGATGCGTGGGCGTCGCGCAACCTGTGGCTGATCCTGACCGACGCGCCTCCCTGCGTCCGGAAGGTTCAGTCCGCGTTTCCCGAAGCCCTCAGTGCCATTCTCACCGGCCGCGGTGCCTGTACACCGGGAATCGAAGCGAATCGAAGATGCGTGCACAGTCTGGGCCGGCGTTCAGCGCGGCACCGGTCGTCTATGGGAATAGGGACGGGAGGAAGGGCGCAGACGTCGAGAAGTGAGAAGGGACAGTTTTGTTTCGGTGAAGGGCTGTTTTCGCTGGATTTCGACTACCCCGGGAGTCTCGTATCTGGGAACGAAAGTCACAGGTACGAATACGATGATATATGTACGTAGTACGCGATTGGTCGTGAGATTTTTAATTGCGATAGATGATCAAAGGGCTGGATTTTTAAATCGAGGAAGGTAGTAGTAGATACGAAGGTACTTGTACTGTGGTACCCAGACGATTCGGGAAGATGTACTTTAGAGAGAAGTATCGTTCGCATGATCTCGTCGAGGGATGTCTCGTCTGTATTTGTATTGTCTCCCTTTGTTTGGAGGGATTTCTGGACAGGGTGAGAGAGAAGGGAGAGATAGAGAGAGAGAGAAAGAGAGAGACTGGGCAGGGTCAATGTTCTATCACGAGGCGTACAAGTTCGTGTATCACGCGCGCACACGAATGCCCATTCCCTTTCTCCGAGATGTCTGTACAATACGGCGAAACGGAGGGAAAAAAAATAGAGAGAAATTCCGTTGCCGCTTTTCCATCCGAGAAACGTCTGGTTTCGGGTTTAAGTAGGGTAGGTACGTCACGATCAGACGCTCGCACGTCACGCTGCACACGTAACGTAAATCACGGTGTTTTGCAACGTTATTCAGACGCGAACGGAGACGTGTTAATCAGTCACGGATAACAAGAATTCACGCCTCCCGGTCTGTTTGGCCATTACGCGAGTCGCAGTTCTTCTGTTTGGGAACACCGGGAAACTTTCGCACATACATTTGCCGGAAACGGTGCCGCGCTAATAGGCAATAAACTCGCTGCACTGTTCGCGGAAATTTCACGTGTTGAACACCGCGCACGACGACGGTCCACCGAGTGGTAATTTGACGAATAAACGAAATCGTTGAATAATTAATATTATCGTGCGAAGCGTGTTACGCGTTTATCTCCGTGTTGGAGAAAATTGTACTGCCGAACTCTTCCTCTCATGTTTATGCAACGAGTCTATTTAATGACTGGATATCCATGGAAAGTATCACTTAGAGTAAAGCGCAGCGTAAGCCGCGTCTCGATGCAAATCTCGGGAGACCGGCTTCAGAAAAATATCCGGAAATTAGAGACAATTTTCCAGTAACCTTCGTGCGTTTACGCGACGCGGAATCCACGTTACGCAACGGAGCTGTCCAGGTATGAAATATCCATATCCGTAAGAATCTGAGAAATGAAACTCACTGTCCTCGCGGCCGCGGTTCCGAGCGTTTCTCGTGGCTCTTATTCTCGCGACAGGAAAACAGTACGTACGGTCCTGGGAAACGGAAACTTTTCCCGGTGAATTGCGGTTAAACTCGAGTTCTAAATCTTGCCTCGAAACACGATCGTTCGGTAGCGTTGTGACGCGTAACTCGGACGAACATATCGAAATTTTCATGGTATTTGTGCGGAAGTTAGATAAAGCCTGGTTGATCACGGACAACCACGAACACGTGATTATGCCGGACAATTACGAGAGGTGTAACATTAAATTAATCAACGACGCACACGCGAGTACGCACCATGGGCGGAGAAATATACGGCGTTGCGAGTCCATTGTGCGACAGAGGAACATTGTAAACGCGTGATCCTGAAACTATATTCTTCGGGATTCTATCACGTCCATGGAAAAGTTATGGGGAGGCTTCGGGACCGATAGGAGAAAATTCTGTAACGTTCGTTTAACACAATTCTGAGCTTTCAGGGAAAATCTACTCCCTTAGCCGAGCATTCTTTGTGAATACGTGTTCTATCGTTCCCTTGTTTATTAACGTGAATACGTTTCAGGAATACGTTTCAGGGAGTAATAATAAAAAAGCGGGGAACAAAGGACGCGGCTTCAATTAAACGCGAGCGAATAAAGAATCAAATATAATGGACAATTCAAGCGGTGTTCCGGATGATTTTATAAATTTTACCATAAACCTATAAAAGAGGAAATTAATGGGTACAGGCGATTTACTTTGCATCGAGTTGTAATTGATGCGACAAAGAAAGAACATCGATCGACCGGCGAGCGATACCCTCAAGTCTAATGACAAGTCACTTTACCGTGAGTTCAAGAAATTTGCCTCGCTGAAACGAAGTCTCGCACGTTTCATTAATCTCGCATGAAAAGATCGACGTGTAAATTACCCGTAGAAACGGCGCGTTAACAATGAAACGGAAATTGTCGGGCCTGAAGTTGAAGCAGGTGAAAAGTAGCTATCTCGTTAAATACGTAATAAACGGCTGCCAAAACGGGAAGAAAGAGTTTTCAGTTTTAGCAGTGGCTCTTATTCCCGGACTACTCTAATTACAACTTCTCGAGTAAAACCGTCATTTAGAGGAAATGCCCCGCGGAAGGGCTAATCTAGTGTCTGTTGCATGAGTAATTTTTTTGCACTGTGTATTTTCTTTTTTTTTCTCTCATTGTTCCTAAACGCTTCGGGGAACAACTAAACAAGAGGACTAAGTAGACTGGGGATGTCGTTATGGGGCATGTATCTCGTTAAAAAATGTATGCGCATACATATAATCAACATCCGTGGCTGCCGTTGCAAAAATAACTTCACGGGATACGCTTAAGAATGTTTACACTGACCTACTATGCGCACGATGCAGGGTAAATTTATACACGATAAAATCAATGAAAAATTTATAACACTCGCCGCACCGTCGTTTATCCGCGACACGGATTTCCATCCATTATGCGCAAACTCTTAACGTAACGGTGTAATATCTATTCATGATTTGTTTCAGATACACGAGGATCCGCCGCCGGGGAAACGTACGACGAAACTCACGTGGAAATTACCGTTGCGTCATCGACGAACCGACGAAACCGAAAATTTCAGCGAGCTCGTTTACGCCCCGCGAAAATAGAACGCGCGTAACGTTACGTCTGTTTGAAAGTAAACCGAAAGACATCGACGAAGTCTTCACACCAGTGCACGTGTACGCGGATTGACCGTGTGTACGCGCGCCCGACGAACTTTACGATTACGAACGGAAACGGAGACGCGGCAATCACGGAAATAATTAACGTCGCATTGTAGCATTGACACTTGTTAACTCGCGTACACCGCCACTCGACTTTTTTAAATAGAGTACACTTTTTTTCTTCTTCTTCTTCTGCTCCTTCTTCTACTCCGACATTTACACGTACGTATACATATACTCACCAAGTTCCGGGACGCCGTGCTTCACGATACACGTGGCCACTTTAACCCGGCTGGCAGCAAACACACGCGTCAAGACGGGGACCAAGCGTAGAGGACACCGTAGAAATCTTTTTTACGTCGAGCGACTGCCGTCTGGCAAGAATATCCATCGCGACGGTCTCGCAATTAGAAGAAACAAACGGAAAGTATCTGTGTATACAAAAAGACGCTGATAGTCCGATAGAATAATATAATATAGCACCGGCCGTATTGTATGGAAGTGAACGAGGGTGCACGGGACCACGAAAAAAGGAGCTCGGGTTGTTCTTCGAAAGCATCAACGTTGAAGAATGTAATTCGAATCGAGTCTCGACGAATAGGGAGTCAAGGAAGCGTGTATCTTCCGCTCGAAACTCCACGCGTCGCGGATAAAAAGGCGAACCGGAGAAAAAGAAGGGAGAGAGAGAGTGAGAGGGAGAGAAAGAGGCAAAATGCCAGCGGGAACTTCGACGCGAGAGAGCAGCGAGGCGATCCGAATGGAGCCTTTAGGTAGAACCTCGAGTTCACGGAGTCCCGGGCAGAACGGAACCGCCAACACCACCGAGGTGCCCGTAAACTCAGGTGAGTAGAAATCTACTTGTGGCACGAAAAACATGTCTGCCAGTCTTTTAGTGCTCCGCGTAGCGAGCTTCCATGGCCGAGCCGGAATAAAATGTTCAGCGAAACGAACGTAGGCTGGCGAACGCCGGCTACGTTTTTATTTCTCGCATTGTGCGATGTATGCAGGGAAGTGTGGTGAATCAAATGAAGATTGTCATTAACTGGAATCAGGCTATGGAAAGTTTTTTATATTATGTTTAAGAGAGTTTGAGGGGATGTATTTTATTTGCGTTGATTGGACTAATTTCGAACTTTTTCTTCGAAGATACATTTTATGTTCATCTTTTTAATAATAGATACAAAATATATGGTGGAAGCTAGGGAACGGTACTCCCCTCTTTAACGAGGATTAAATGTAGCGTGATTCTAGGAAATCGAAGTTAATTTCCAAAGAATTATGTGATGTTTGGTTGGGAAATGAAATGGGTATCGATTATCGTGAAAACAGGCCGGTTGTTCGTTTATCCGTTCCTTTCGTTGAACGTGGCAATTTATCCGAACAAATGGATGATCAATTTATTTGGTAAATAGATACCGGTGGAAACAAAAAGAACCAATGGTTCGTCGGCGACCTGGACGCCGCGAACACTTGTGGCACTTTACGTCCAGCTTTTATACGCGAGTTTTATCCCGTCGCGTTTGAATTTTTCAATTTCACTCTCCGTAGGCCGGCGACGTATCGGGAAAGGTGGGAAATATTTTCGGGTTACCTGCACGCCGGGCGATATTTTGAATAATTTATGTCGTGGGCCGCGTAACTTCCTGAGACCGAAACAAACCTCACGGAAACCATCGCTACGTCGAAACGGAAGAGGTCACAAGTTCAAAAGTTCAGTCATTTATAAACGACCCTGTTCTATCGATATTGATCGAATTTGAAATTAGTATTTCGGTTGCGTATAAACTTGACCCGTCCATAGATATTTTCATAGTCGCTTTACACTCGCGGAAAAATTCCACGGTAGTTTATTCGCCCCGTAACAACGACAGTTATTAATTACATTTTTCAGTATATGAACCCGACGAGTCGAGCGTCGTTATTCCCCTTCAATTCTATTCTCTGCCCTCGCTGCAGTAGAATTTTTACAATATCTCGGTACAATATACCCAACCGGTAGTTTAAGTTTAACTGCATTTCCTTGTGAATTGATTAAGTGTTTCGAGTCCGCAATTACGGGCAATAATCTTGCTATTGTACTTAATCGTATTATGTCATCAACATCGTAATTACCGTCGTAAAAAAATCCTGCGTTTATCCGTCTCATTACCGAACGAGGTCTTAGCAAGAGGTCGGTCAATCAATGCAGGCGAGAAATTGCCTAACGCCTCGAAGAAACAATTTGAAAAACATTTTTTTCGTGTACACGCAGGAAACCCGTACAATACGAGCCGTCGAAAATAATTCGTCCAGCCATCAAATCGATCGAATTCGCAATTAACGAAACATCCATTTCCCTTGTTAGTCAGCGTCGAAGGGGGAAAAAAATCGCGTTGCTAGACAGACTATCTTGGGACGCGTTTATTCCCCGGAAAGAATTGTTCACCGCCCGCGGGGTTGCGTTCGGAGGTCAGAAGCGAGACAAGAAACGGAAACGTCGCCCCCGCCAGAATGCCATTGTCGGCGACGACTTTGTTCGCGGGGGATATTGAACTTCGGCCCGCGAAGGGTTCGTACCGGCAACTAGAAACTTCTGAGTGGCCCTCGATCCGCGTAATCGCCGCCGGTTCGAAAAACAGAGATTTTACACGCTGTTCCCGCGCGACTCGAATTTTTTTCATGCAGCAGTTTTTCACGGCGGGAAACAAAAGTCATTACACGTTCGAATGAAATTTGTTCGATTGTAATTTTTTTGATCTATAACGAGATTTGACTTAACCCTTTGAGGTATGGAATTTTAGAACATAAAAAGATCCATGTTGCACAGAAATTTTACAAGAGTGAAAATTATTGGCAAGAATGAACAAATTTATAACATTTGTTCATGGTTTTAACACCTACTTTACGTAAGTAAAACGAGAAATAAACCTGCATGCACGTAGTAATTGTAAAATATCGAGGTGGATCAAAAAATATCCCACCGTGTATATTCACCTATTAAAAAAGGTGGGACACTTTTAATAGCACGCTGCCTCAAAGAGTTAACGAACGGACTTGCATTATTAAGCGAGTACCTTGGGGATATCAAAAGAGCGATTAGATCGAGTCGAATAAATTTGACGGGAGCCACGGAGACTTTTGTGGGCCACTGTATATATCGATTCGACGTTTTCTCCCGCTCCCGCGGCCGTCGGTCTTCATCTTTCCAACAGGACTGTAATTTCTCGAACGACCTACGAACGGGAATTCAAGCACGGATATAGAAGATAAAGGTTACTCGAAACCGCCGATGATTTCGCATCGGATCAGACGACGGGGGACGATTTTATCGCGGTCGAGTCGGAATCTAATTAACACGACGTTTTGAGATTCGTTCGCAGCTGAAATCGGTACAGAAGTATTCCGCGTAGCTACGGCCAACGAACGTGGCTTCGGTAGAGCGAACTAATGTGATCATCGGCGGGGGCAGGGGCGTACGAAGAAAAGAAAATCGATGCGATACCCCTCCAATGAACGTCCATTGATTCACGATTCATGTGTTGCGCGCAGCTTCGCTTTTCAGACGGGATTATGACGCATCTATGGTGATGGGAAGAAGACGATTCGCATCGATTCCATGCTCGAACGAGAAAATTGTCACCCCACCCTGTCGGAATGGTCCTCTTTTTCATTTTGTAGAGTGTCCTTTTCGTGTCTGCGATCTGAGAGAACTTTGCACGGAAAAGTAGGTGATGTCGTAGATACTTGAATGAAAATAAAAATGTGGCTACTGCAGCCGCGAAATAAAACAATGCTAAAGTATGGGGAAGCGAAGAATTTCCATTTTTCACAGACTCCAAAAGCCTCGGGGGCTTTCATAACTTTTAACGTTTGAAGAACTTTCAATCCTTTTGCATCCTTTTCGCTGGAACTTTGTAAACTTTTCGGGTTTTAACGGACCCGCGGACCACCGGGAATACGAATAATATTTCTGGTAATTTCATTTCTATGATACTATACGAGTGAATTGAATTAATCCAGGAACGTCGCGTTTCGATACCCTTTCAGCGGTGGTTACTTTTCCCGCTCTTGGTAATTTGTTCGCGGCTTCCGAAAATTACGTCTATGTTTCGCGACGCGTCAATTAGTGGCACCGTAGAAACCGCGTGCAAAGTAAATAGAATCGACAGATTCGTTTTCGTCAAACTCGTAAGATCCTTGACACACCAGCGGATTCAAATGCCTCCATAGAAATGTATGGTGAAAGCGCCGTGTCGGCAAAAACCCTCATTGAATATCCGTCGCACGTGTTTTAATGTATCGCGCGACCTATCATCGCGCGCGAGAAAAGAAAGGCACCCTGTCACGTACCACCCTCGTTCCGCGCGGGTAAAGTGTAGGATGCTTTATCTCGCCCGGTGTGTTTGCAAACTTCATCGTTCCTTTGAGCTAGAAAAGTCAACGGGAACGTGCTCCTTTTCGCCGTTTACGGGACGAAATTTTTCTCACCGTTTCCAAATTCACGCGGATGCAACGCCTCTCGTAGAGCAACCATTTCGTTACTTTTATTCACCTTTTCACAAGTATTCCATACCCACCTCGTTTCGTCCTACAAACTCCAAATCCGTTTCCTTCCTAGCACGAAATGAACAACGAAAAAACGGTAATAAAATTTCACACAACAAATTATCAGACGGAAACCAACAGAGGGGTGCAGGGAACCTTTTTACCAGCCACCCTTGCCGAAAAATCGAGCGAGCCTTAGAGACCCGGCAGAATTTACCAAGGACGGGTCACAGATGGCACCACCATGAGGGAAAACCACCCCCGACAGAAGGGTTGCAAGGCAAGGCGTGGTGCGCGGCGCGGTGTCGGGAAAATCCACCCCCGTAAAGCGGACCGGGACCGGGCAGGGGGTTTGGAAGGCCGCCATTTCTGCCTAACTCCGCAGTCGCTATATCCACGCTTTAATGCCAATGAAATGTCAAGGCACGTCGCGCATTATAGACTCGGCGACGTTGTCGAGCCGCTCGGTGACTCCGTAATCTCGCGGGTGTTCGCGTTGCACTGCGTGGCCTCGTTCGTGGTCGCGCTCGAACTCCTCGGCCTCCTGCTTGTACACCTAATCGCGCTCGAACTCGTGGACGGTGCACCCGGAACCGTGCTACTCCTGCAGACCACCCTGACAACCACCGGAATCCCGCCGATTGTGCTTTGAAGCGTCACCAGGAACAAAAACGCAAGGGACATCAAATATATATATATATATATAGATACACAAATATATACATATATATATATATATATATATTATATGTATTATATATACGTACACAGATGTGTATATACATGTACACTCGGCCTAATTTTCAACGTTACTGGTGAACGTGAAAAATCCTTTTTTGTCTTCCTCGCTACACGCTTTGACCTTGGCGCATACAAAGTCACTGGGTCCACCGGGGTAGCCAGCGATACGACTGCTGTCAAACAGAAGACGAAGACGAAGTACGAAAGCCACGAGTACGATCGCAAATTGAATTCTGGCTGAACAGAGAGAGCCCCTTATCAAAATCTTATATGCCACGAACGACGGTCAGGTAAAAGAAATCGTTCGTCGGAGATCGCCGCCGAATCGGTTCGCGATGAGCGAGCAGGATGTGGATGACGTTGCCTTTCTGACAGGTGAGAAGACATCCCTAATTAAATCGACACTCTCGAGGTTTACGTCTGTGCCCGGATGTGAGAAATCATAATTACTGTGTCATAGCAAAAAGTTTTCGTGTCTCGTTTCTGGCGGTTCTTTTTTTTAAATCTTGCTCTTTTTCGTTTTTTACCCTCGCACCCCTTTTTTCACCTGCTAATCATCCATCTACGGACTTTCTTTCCTCCCTCGCCCCTCCGCCCTCCCTCCCTATCCTATTTCGCTCCTGCACACACGATTCCTCTCCTTTTCCTTTGGAATCGTTCGACCAGATGGCCCACTTACGGCCCTCCGGGGCTGCGAATAGACTGTACGAGAAGCACGTGCGTGCGATCAATAAGAGGGTAGCTTCTCCGATCTTTCGAATTAAAGCGCGCACGCTAATCCTTCCTGTTTCTCACGCCCACGCGTGTCCCGTGTACGCGTCGTCTCATTGATAGGTATCGTCGGTGAATAAGGCTCCATGGGAATGTTCCGTTATCGACCATGCGGAATAAAGAGGGTGGAATCGTGTAGATTACCGTTTTCCAATATCGTCGTGATATTGTTTTTCCTTTATCACCCTCGTTTCGCGTGGACGACGCCGTTACATAAATTTCCACGTTACCGCCACACCAAACGTAGTTTCTGGTGATTTTTCGTGCATGCTCGCTTAGACTACTACTATTACTATTACTATTACTATTACTATTACTACTGCTACTACTACGGTTCTGTGTTGCATCGAGACTTTGTTGTCCCACTTGTAACTTGGTCTACGCTCGTGGAACTGCTGAAAATAGACCGTGTTAATTTGTTCGCACGCGGAATCGTAAATTTCCCATTTCCCTCTCGAACGGTGTGCCGTTTGTCGGGGTGCATTCTTCGAGGAAACGTTAGGTAAAAGGGTAGCCGAAAAATGTGCATCTGCTCGACACGTCTCCGAGTAACTGCATTAACGTCATTGTAGACTGTCGTCGAGCAGTCGGAAATCCGGGTCAAGTGTGTAGCCGAGGACACGAAACTTTACTTGTTTCGCGTGTCTCTGTGTGTGTACATGTATGTGTCGTTGGGACACGAGATCTTTTATGTTAGAAAAGTTTTCACGCCGTTCTGAAAACTGGAAATCTAGTAGCGTACCGTTACTATCAGGCATTTTAAATATTATTATCGGTGATACGACATTGAAAATCTCTGGAGAAATCCGCATCGTGGTACCCGTGTTCCGTAATAGCTTGTTGCGTTGACAAATTACACGTATACATGCATGATTGTACATAATGCATCGAACCCGCTTCAGGAGATCCTTTGTTCCAGGAGATAGCAACACCGGATTGCACAAACGTAGTATATACGAGCACAATGGTGTCGTCTGTTCGCAAAAAAGAGCTCTCTGCATAGCCACCGTCGTTTTCGCGATTCTTTTCGCCATATCACTCATCGTTGCCTTCGTGGGACCACAAAATGGTAATTTCAAAAATCCATATTTAAATATTTGTCGATAGTAGAAATATTTTTCAAAATTTTCCCTATGGATTTTCAACAAGTCGTTACCCTGTGTCAATGAACGACAATGTAGGTACGTGTGTATGTGTGTGTGTATTACAGTTTAATATATATCCCCGTGTTTAATTTTTGCAGACTGCCCTTGCGCTGGAGAAAAGCCAGCCAATCTGGAAATCGAGGACGATGAAAAAAGCAGCGAGCCTCTTGCAACTAATGGAGAGGTATGGTTACTTATGTTTGTTTTGCTGGCTATACGCTCGTAATACCGAACTGGAGCAAAACATGTATTTCGTGACACATATCCACGGATTCATAATGGACGAGTATTTCAGAACACGGGCACTCGTAGATACATTTTTATACGGCTTAATGAATAATGCATAACCGAAGCACGTTTTATACGATCGAAATTCATTCTTCGTTCAAGCCTGTATAATACTCGAATAACACCGCTCCAATTGCCTCGATTATTAGTGACATTAATTTCTATATCGCGGAACCGTGACTAATTGTAAGCTTCCATCGAGTTAAATTCCCATTCGGCTGTTATTCGTTTGTCAACCGTAAATCCTGTAAGCGTTACGTCGCCTATAAAGAGACTATCGTATTATTAAGTTATGCTAATGCATCGTAAAAAGATTTCAATCGTATGCAAATAGAGATCAAACGTATGTATGTATAACGTCTATCGTACTTCATGCTCGCGCCTGACAGTCCTCGATTGGAACCATCCGACCATGAATGCGACCCAACCTGGCGGGAAGTCATTCGCCAGGCTTCAATCGCGAGCACGTGTTAAATAGCTCGTTCATCCATATTTCCCTATCTACTCGTTGTAACGTACAGTTTGCTTACGAAAGACGTCACGTATAGATTCCACGGAATACATTGACCGGTTAAACAAAAAAAAACGAGTTGAATTCGATGGGAATCGTTGCAGGTGTTCCCATGGAATAACGTGAGGCTACCTACCTTCGCACATCCTACTAGGTACAACATTACCATCCATCCAAATCTCACCACCCTAGAAGTTAAAGGTACACTATCTATAAGTACAAACAGTGAAATGAACGGGGCAGGCTGTCGGCTGACTGTTCACTTTTATTTCTAGGACAGGTCACGATCGAATTCTACGTCGATAAAGAGACCAACTATATCGTCTTCCATAGTAAAAACTTGACAATAAATGAAAAAGTGAGTTCACGTAAAAATACGAGCATGCTTTAATTGGAATTTTTGTCTACCTAAATTTATTAATTTACAATTAATTTCGATTGGCTTGCAGATGGTCCAGGACCGAAAGGGCCACAGATTGAAAATCGCGAAGCTGTTGGAGTATCCGAAACATCAGCAGCTGTATCTGGAGCTGGAGGAGAGCAAATTTCGAAAAAGAGGGAATTACACGGTGCACCTGAGGTTCGTGTCGAAGCTAACCAGCGACCTGGAAGGATTCTACCTTAGCAGCTACGTCACAGCGGAAGGAGAAAAGAGGTCACTCCGAGACTGTAATAATTTTCTGTTTAAAAAACGATCCATCGTCGTTCTGCCAGATCCTAATCGATCTTTTTCGGCGTTTAGGTACCTGGCAACGACACATTTCGAGCCGACGTATGCGCGTTCCGCTTTCCCGTGTTTCGACGAGCCGCAATTCAAAGCTAAATTCAAAGTCTCCATATTCAGGGATAGATTTCACATCGCTCTTTGCAATATGCCGGTAGTGAACACAGAGGATGCTGGCTTCTACATGGGAACAGGCCTTGTAAGTATCAGAAAACGAATAAATTTCACCAAAAGAGATCAAAATTTTAACCCTTTAATCATCGTTGCTTGGTAAAAATCTTCAGTGTGTTATATGAATCGAGAAACAGTAGAAACTGAATCGTCCATGAATATTACAATATGTTACATTTAAAGGGTTGAATCAAAACGACACGTAATCCCGTTAGAAATTACCCCAGTCTAATTCAGAACGGAATTGATCCCTAGCTGCGTGACGACTTCCAAGAATCAGTAGAAATGTCGACGTATCTGGTGGCGTTCGTCGTCTGCGATTTCAAAAGGGTTTCCGAAATGACCAAGAGAAATGTTTCCGTGAGTGTCTACGCGGCCGAGTCGATGCTTCCACAGGCGAAATACGCTGTAAATACCGCTGCCCGTACAATGGATTACTTCGAATCGTTCTTCGGGGTTGGTTATCCACTACCCAAGCAAGGTACCTATTAATTAATTCACGAAAAGAACGATATTCCCTGGCGGTCGAATATTAATAATTCTCAAACGTATCAGACTTGATTGTCATTCCCGACTTTGCCGCCGAGGGGATGGAAAACTGGGGCCTAATTACTTATCGAGAAACGTCCATACTGTACGACCCTGAAGAGACGTCCACGAGTGCCCACGAATGGGTCGCCGTTGTCGTAGCCCACGAATTGGCCCACCAATGGTTCGGTAACCTGGTTACCATGAAATGGTGGAACGATCTATGGTTGAACGAGGGTGCGGCGAGTTTCTTCGAATACAAAGGGGTGGATTACATTTCACCGGCATGGAGTATGATGGATCAATTTATTTTGGATAAGACTCAACCGGCCCTTGACCTTGACGCCTTAGCCAGTAGCCATCCTATAAGCGTAGCTGTGAAAGATCCCAGCGAGATTGGAGCTATTTTCGATGAAATCAGTTATAGTAAAGGCGCCGCTATTCTTAACATGCTGGAGGGTTTCCTCTGCGAGGATGTTCTTAGAAGAGGATTGAACGATTACTTAACTTTGCACGCATACGGTAACGCGGATACCAACGACCTTTGGGCTGTATTTACGAAACAGGCGAACAATAGTTTCGACGTGAAAGTAGGTATCTCGCGAACAACGAATGAAAATCTAATGGAATATTTTTAATTAATCGAAGTACTTTGACAGGCGATTATGGACACGTGGACCCAGCAAATGGGCTTTCCACTGATCACGATTACACGTGATGGGAACACTATCACGGCATCCCAGAAGAGATTTCTAATATCACCACGAGAAAATGATACAGAACTCTTACAACCAAAGTCGCCATTTGACTACAAGTGGTATGTCCCGTTGAGCTACTACACAGACAAAGAACCGCGCAAGCTTCACAACGTGTGGATGAATTTAACCGATGGTAACGCATAGGAAATTATAACAGAAAATTATTCTAGACGTATCTGTCAGCGTTTGAAAAGTGTCCAGACGTCTTATGTTATTGAGTTGACCAATAAAATCATTCAATTTTACGCAATTTCATATCTAACGTTACAAAATGATTTATACCATGAAAAGAAAAGAAAAAATGATTGATTTTATTCGGACAACTCCGTAATATTTCTACTCTATCCACCATGTAAAACCATTCGTAACTCTCCTCAGTGACGTTTGAGGTGTCCAGCGACGTCGAGTATATTAAGTGCAACATAAATCAAAGCGGTTTCTACCGCGTGACATATCCCGACGAAATGTGGTCGTCGATCATCAACACCCTGCTGAACAACCACACGAAATTCAGCCCAGCGGATCGTGCCAATCTCATCGACGACGCGTTCACCCTCTGCGAGGCTGGCGAATTAAACGCTACCATTCCATTGGAACTTTCTTTGTATCTTCTGAACGAGAGGGATTACGTACCGTGGGCGACTGCGCTTGGATATTTACACAACTGGAAAGGAAGACTCAGCGAGAGTCCCGGATACAAGAGATACATTACATTTCTAAAACGATTACTCACACCGGTGGCAAAGTTCGTCGGCTGGTCAGACGAGGGATCGCATTTGAAGAAGTGAGTTTTTTCAATCACCACCGTTTACTCGTACACTTTTCACCTAATAACGATAACTTTCTTCCCGTAGATTATTGAGGATCGCTGTGCTGCAGTCCGCTGTGTCAGTGAAGCTCGACGACGTCGTGAAACCAGCGAAAACCGTCTTCGAGGACTGGATGCTGCGGGGCAAAAGGATCGCCCCGAATATTCGAGACGTCGTGTACGTCGCAGGTAAATTTCACGCTGAAGTTCATTATTGAATCCCGTAAACACGAGTTCGTTTCGTTTTGCACAGGTATAAAATTCGGTGACGAAGACGAGTGGAACCACTGCTGGGAAAATTACCAGAAAACCCAGGTGCCCAGCGAGAAGAGGATAATGTTACAGGCTCTGGGAGCCACGACCGATTCCTGGTTACTTCAGAGATACCTTCTACGTTCGTTGGACAGGGAGATGGTGAGGTCGCAGGACGTGGAAACCGTATTGGCTTCCGTGGCCAGCAATCCCGACGGGAAGTTTCTCGCCTGGCGGCACATGAAAGCGTACTGGCCGCAGATACACGGTTTGTTTGGAAACGGCACACTGACGATGAGCGGACTCATATCGGTGGTGATCTCGGATTTCTTCACGGAGTACGACTATCGCGAGGTAAGAAATTCCCATTGAGCGTGCTAGATTTCATTTGATATAACGGAAATTAACTGTTGTGTTCGGACAATCTAGGTATCGGAATTCTTTAAGAAAGTGGATATAGGCAGTGGTCAACGGGCACTGGAACAAAGTCTAGAAACGATAAAATTTAACATAAACTGGGTGAAGCAGAACGCGGACGTGGTAGATCGATGGCTTGTAAATTATTTGAACGTTCGTACAAGTTAACCCCTGCCCGTCGGGAATGGGACAAAAATGACGCGGAGCTCTTATTCGGTCATTTTGTGGCAATGCTTACTTTTTTTATGGTTTTTATCTGTACATGATACCTTGAAGGGTGACGTGATATAGCCTACGGAAAAGTAAGTGTATTTGTTACTATTCACGAGGCAACACTTGAGTCATTTCGTCATTTAGATGTAATATATTATAAATTTCGCAGATCAAAAGCGACCCATTTCCGCCATTCCGCGTCGAAAGATTATTTTCACCGGGCGATAATAAATATTATTATTCCAAAGGAATCGACGACTCCTTCTGACGGGATCTAATAGGATCGTTTGATCCGTCGATTAAAAGAAAAAAAAAATGAAAAAAACGACAAAAAAAATGACACTGACCTCGTACAAAAGTTCTCACTATCAATGTTGCCTGCCGGAAAGAATCTTCTGACGCGCGCAAACAAAGCCGAATTGTTTGTAAGTAACACATTATACACCGATTTATACGCACTTTCGAAAGTATTTATTTACTGTACACGCGGTGCGTGCAGATTGGAATTATTACTACGTATTAAAAAAAAAAGAGAAAATGAAAGATGAAAAAATGAAAAAAAAAGAAAAAAAAGAGAAGAAATTATAGAAGCGGACAGAGAAACAACGTTGTTCCTAGGGTAGTCGTTGATCCGTCGTTTAAAAGAAATAAGGGTGAACGACGTACGCCTATTAACGTTGACACTTTAGTCTCCCAAATTTATTATACTTTATTACAAAAAAAAGAGAAAAAATGAAAAGGAATGACAGTCGTCACCTCCACGTGATACCCAAACCCCATTCCTGATCCATCCAGTACATTAATTTAAACAGAGCGACAGTAAACAAAAAAGAAATAAACGTAATATTTGAGCTTGCTGGGAAATTCGACGGAGAATGCTACTTACACATTTTACACAATTCAGTGGTAGGTTCTGTATAGACGGAAGATCGGCCGCGAACGGCTGGAACGGTGTTAGAGGTAAATCAAGTTATCATAGAAGATGCCCGGAAACGATTCGTACGGACACTTTATAATAAGTAGCATATCAAGAATTAGGAGGACCGTGTGTGGCAGGTCAAATCGGCCGGGTCCTCTCTGTACGTCATGGAGAGAGATATTCCTATGAAATTTCGCGAACAGGACAAGGAAGATTTGGCCACCGGCCAAAGCAAAGAACGTCTCGCAGAGATTAGAATTATCCCGAAAAAAGAAAAAAAAATAATTGCGAACAAAAGGAAAAAAAAGTAATTGATGTACCGTGTGTGTCATGTATTAAATATTGCTGCAGATTGCTGGAGGCGCGGGATACGTCTCGCGTGGAGCTGATCGTTCTCCGTGTGAAGTAGCATAATAGAGAATCGGATATTTTATTATGAGAAAGTGTATAAATTTATATAATCCCGTGATGCTTTGTATGGTGTGTATATACTAGCGTAAGAGAGTTGTGTGCCGTGTGTGATCGGATTATATTGTAAAGGTATCTAGATACTGGATAACAAAAAACACAAAAAGAGAGAAATAATTAATGCCAAATTTTGTGCGAGACTTTTTACGATAAACAAATGATGACGTTCGCGCATGTTCTTTTTCGTCACGTTTTTTAACCTTGGAATACTAACGAGCCGATTTCAGTTCTTGTTAATTCCGTTTGCTATATTTTCGTACGATTCGTTTGACACACCTTCACACAGTTTCACCTTATACGTTTATCCAAATACATATATACCTCGACAATAAACGTGGAAACGGTAACAGCATTCTAATCCCCGCCGATCCGCGTTCAAGGCTCCGAGGTTGAATTATTCTCAAATCTAGATATCTATCACTCAGAATGATAACCGATCGCATGGATATGGTATGAAAAACGAATTCGTGAAAAATTGAAACGCACCGAAGATACTCGGGCGTGGTGGTTACGTGTCGGAAATGAAAATGATAAAGAGAGCAAGACCGACTGCGAAGAAAAAGAACAAATTCCTGCCCCAAATCGAAAGATGTCGAGACACACTGTATACGTTCGGATATCGTTCCCTGAAAACTATTTTCTATGCGTCTCTTACCCTCCACTGCCCGTATCCAGTGGTCAATCGAATCTCACGAGTATTGGATCTTTGCGTGTTCTCATCACACCGTTAAGAAACGAGTTAAGAAGACCGTGGTGGCACTCGTCACGTCGAAAGGAAGAATACGTTCACATTTCTAATTAGTTGGTTCACGCTAGAGCACGTAGAACACGATTGATCTTTATCTCCAATTGAACTCTTTGACAAACTGCCGACTAATGCTTGCGAATATCGAAAACCGCTCCCGCGTGAAAGTAGCATTTCTTTCCGAAAGTTCAACGCCACTTTTTACATATTTTTCAGAGTACAATATTACTCCGAAACCCCCCGACGGATAGTATTCCTCGTAACAAAACAAAACAAAACGTAAAAAAAAGTTCGTCGATTTTTACCGGATTCAAATTTTTCTCCGGCCGAAACAACCAAAAAAAAAGATCTGTAAATAACGGCTGCATGAATCTTTCATCGTCCCTTTAAGTAGATTTTGATACACTCCAACGGCGAATTAACGAATCGACGCACAACTAGATACCTTACGTGTAAATAGCATATTTTTTCACTAACGGATATTCTCTCTTGTTAAAGATTTAATGAACGAAGTCGCTCCAACATTCGCGGAAGCGCGAAAACATTTCGCGGGGTTTTGAGCAAGGGAGCGCGAACCGATTGGCCTACTTTACAACAGTCGTATAATATCCGAAAGTACTCGTATAAGAGACATATGCAATTCTCTCGTTGCTTTCGTTTCGATGATGGAAAATCGCACAGATCGTCATGTTCCTTTTACAAACAGATTTAATGTCCGAATAGATGAGGATTTATGATAAATGACGCGAGCGCGTTTACGATAATTTCACTTCTAACGATAATCAATTCGGTACGACTTTATTCTGTTAGACAGAGTCCGTGTTTTATTGGTAATTACCAAAAGTAACATCGAATAAATAAATCGGTGCGTATTTTTGTTGAGCTGAGAGTGATTTCAACTATTAAAAAACGAAAAAACGTAAATGAATAAATAAAAACGAAAAATCAAGCCCACTATACGCGGGGTAAACTGATGCAAAAGTTCTACCGAAAGACTGGACACCAGAATAATCAAGAGTACATAACTTATGTATTTTATGCAATCACGACACGATACCGTTACGTCTTAAGAGAACGAGGCTGTCTTGCATCTCATATTTATGAATGAATTATTGATATAACGATATATTGTATACCGTTCTCTACTGTACTGTTGTCATAGATATTTTGTTGTATAAAAGAATACGAGATATGTACAAGCATACAAATGAATATATTATATGTTTAAAGTATTTCCAATATTATTTAATCAAACCCCTCTAACAGAATTTATCTATTCATACATTCAAATTTCTACCCTTCCAAACTTCTATCGTCCACGGATAATTCCTCCGACGCCATTATTTTCATATCAAAGGAAAAACGCCGCGAAAGCGCTTGCGTACCGCTGTACTCGGATACGGAAACACCGTGCAGAAGATTGAAACGCTTCAAAACCGAATCGCGGCACATTCAAACAGCGCGGCCATCGTGGTCGACGGATGACGTAGCTTATGAAAAATTCTAATCATCTGGAAGCGGCTAGCAACGGACAGTTGCCCTCGCCTCGATACGCGCATTATAACGCTCCGATGGCGAATACTTTAAACTCGCTCGGAATATCCGCACCGCGGTGCAAACAAATCGTATAAACGCGTCGAAAAGTGGTCAGACGAGACTTCCAGAGATTCGGGTGACGCAACGTCGCTTCCATGCCGCGTAATTACCAGTGACGAATACCCTGGCGCGTCTGCTGCCGAGTCGAGGTCTGATAACCGACGCGAAAGTGTGCGCCGCCCGTGCGTGTGATTCGTACAATATCAAAATTCCGATAATAAAAATACTTGAATTATATACAGCTCTAACAACGTACAGGTGGTGCAGTGATGCAGATAGAGGATCTACCGCGTATGAGAGCATTGTCACCCGACGGAGGTGCAACAGTTTCGAAGAGAGCGAAGGCTATGTGTGAGGTACGTATCCGCGGCTACGGAGAAATTCATAAGCCGCATGTTATTCAGTGTGCATGCGTAAAGAGTGCCTTACCTGATTCGCGCTCCCGACGGCGGACGGTTTGCGATTTGTATATGTGGCAACCGCGCAACCACGTAATCCGCGGGCAAAGTTCATTTATTGTAAATTCGATTAGGAGTTTCGTCAGTGCTACTCGACGCTGGTACGCGCGTCTAGAAGAGATGCGCGTACCGGCGTCGATAAACAGTCGGCCCGATAACAAACATTTTTACTTGGACTTCTTTATTTGAACCAGTACGCACACGTGGAGTTTCATTGGCGGAGACAGAGAGAGGCTCGGGTATAATATCTTATCGGCGGAAACTTGATTTTCCGTAAACACGCTCGCAATTCACCTATGAACTTGATTTACATATCGTCAGACCATGTTGTCTATTAACACGCTGACGTTCGCCAGCGTACTGCTGTCCTCTGTATATATTTTCTTTTATAAATACATACCCGACGACGCTGGTTTTTGCGTGTGTTTGCTCAGATTTGTCACGTTTATCAAGCCCGCAACGTTATTTAAGTGACATTAAGGACTTTTGAGCTTGAAGTTCTTTCGCGACGATATAATGTTATTTTATGTGCGTGATAATGATGTTTCTCATTAATTATGCGCTATTATACGTAAATAATTTGAAACGTAAGTGAATGAAATGACTTTATGTAAAATAAGCGTAGCACAACGGCTTTCCACTAGACGTTAGATTTTTGTACGAATCTACTTTATAATCTACTTAGAAAATAAGCGTAATTCAATCAATTTCCAGGCTGCCTTGCATGATTTATAATCGGACCGATGACCTCTTGTAATGCAGAGTATCGTATGAATGTATATACGTGAACGGGTGCGCGAATTCGATACAGTAAAAATATATTTTATGGACGGAATACGAACTGGCAGGCACGTTGAGATACGAGAACGAAGTTTCGATGTAATCACAGAAAATTAAGAATCACACCCTTGATCCCGTTACGCCCTTTCGCCTCGATAAGAAAGCCAAGGAACGTTGCGTAACCGGTGCGAACTTCTATGTGACAGAAACTAGTGAAAATGCAATGAAAAGCAACATCGTTATATAAGTACTTACGTACACAATCTATTTCAACGCAGTATCGACAGTTCCGCGCGATAGATCTATTCGGAATTGTAGTTGCCGCGTTATCGACCACAATTGTACGCTCTGCATTATCTGCACCGGCGAATCCGATAATTAAACTGTAATAACAACGTGTAAACCCATACTTACAAATAGTCTAAGAAACCCGTAAATTAAAAGCCCCATCGATGTGTATAATTGATAATCGTCGTGCATGATATCGGAGATACGATACTAATTTAGATTTCTTCGTACACCGGTGAATTATGCAACGTCCCTGAGGACACCCGAATGTACACGGAAAATTTTTCATTCTGTAAACAAAGGCTGTAAGTTACGATGCGTCAGACACCCAAATCCGGTGAGTTTAAAAGCTTAAGGGGAGAAGGTCGGCAAGTTAGACCTCGTTAAAGAAAAAACTACCTCGGTCTAAATTTAGTTACACTCATTGCCACAAATAAACATACAATGTTGATTTTAAAATTCATCGGTAACCAGCCGTCAAAGTCCCGCGATATCGAGTTCGCGCTTCGTAGGATACAGGTGAATTAGACATTCCAAAAGAACTGTCAACTTTTCAAAGTTTTCGTCGACCTGCTCCCCTTAAACGGCTTCGGCAATACACGCAGGAATATATGGGGAGAAACGTGGTGTTGGCGCGGCACTGGGAGACGACGTTGCCGGAGCGAGTGCTGAGTCACATATCGCCAGCCGATCTCTCCCAGCAAGGTGTGCTAATTCGTTTCTTCGCGAAAAACCACGAGACCAAGCTAAACTGGCATAACATTGTTGTCCGCCGTAGAAGTGTATCATCGACGGATGGCGGGATGAATTAACTATAATTCCACCTGCCGCTTGTCGCGGGCCTCGAGCATACAGCAGAATTTGAAACTGTAGTATCTGCGGGACCCGGTGAGCGGACCTGTCAATTTCACACGAACGGATTATTTGGTAGAGGTTTCATTGGTACCTGGAGAACGAAGATAGTGTTAGTGCAAAGTTGTTGCTGGACGGATTCTAAAAAGTGAACCCTTCGGGGGGTTTGTCAAAACGTAAACCCGAAGCATGCGTGGGATGTGCGCGACGTGCATCGAAGTTTGACGTGGCCGATGTGTGTTTTGAGGTTATTTTCGTACTGGTGTAACTGACCTATACTTGTCCAAAGCGAACGCCGAATCTTTATTTTCATTCTGACAGTCAGCCGAATAAGTTGCTTCCCTGGGTATCTCGGGAACGATCGTTCTTGAACATTCAATATCTCTGCTCCGAAATTATTGAGAGCCTTGCGAAAGTGTATTCTAACCTCAAAAGGGAACAGGGACTCCGTTTATTTAATATTAATTGTTAAAACAATAGTGAATACCGTGTTACCGAGCTTTATTTTTCTTGTGAAGCTTATTGAACGTTTGTTGTTACTGTGGAAGTGATTAATTAACTACGCATCATGTATTATTGCCTTACAGCAATATTCTATCTGTCTGTGCCGACTAATATTGCCACATTGCTGTGACGGCACGTTAAACCATTCGGAACTATAAAATTACTGACAAGTTTTAGTGAATTAAATAAGGAAAGGAACGATGTTGTGCTTGAAGAAACTGTACCGCGAGGAGCTGCTGCAGCTTGCGCTGCTGCTCTCCCTGCTACGAGTGGATCCAGAGTACTACCTTGGTTTGGATATGCAAACCATAGGAGTGGGTTCGTTGGATCTCAATAATGGATCTGGGTGGCACACCGATTCCCACACCATTGTCCATCGGCCCATGTTTGTGCATCCTAAAAACCTAGACTCGGTGTTGCTCAACTATGAGAGAGACATATTCGAAGACTTAAACTCCCTGGGCAGATATAACAGAATGAACTCTGGCCTGAACAACATACATGCATATTTGTTGAATATCGAAGAGTCGTCTAGGGATGTGGCTGTAGCAGGGCCCAGCATTCCAGTCTCAACAGAATCTATTAGAAATATGACTTCGCCTGATCCGCCTAGTTCTTCTCAAAATCCTGATCAACCAGCCAATGTTGCTGAACTCACCCAAGAGGTATTTGTTCATGTGTTTAATTATGAAAGATAAGTTTTGGATTTTAACATCTGATGCTACATGCAAATTTATTCCCTACTTTTTTCTGCCATTTGTAAATATTAATAAAAAAACAATATACTTCATATCTCTCTGTTTTTATTTATTATTTCGACAGAATATAAAATCCAAAATTTATTTTTCAACTCGATAGTATTTATGTATAGTGTACTTGACCTTTTGCAATTTGCAAAACATATATTTTATGCAGATCGAGTCACATTTTTTTTGTACATTTTACTCCAATTTTATGATACCAATATTCTCGTATTTTGTTTTAAACTTGACTTACGTAAACTCCGATACATCGTGTGACTTGTATGGAAGGATAATTGAAATGCTCCGGGAACTTTAAATATACAAAGCTTCGAAACGTTGTTTGGCACGCTGGAACTATTTGAGTTATTATTTTTCTTTCTGAGAAACGACTGCTTTTATAAGTCAGAAATAGCCGTCCTGGCGCGGTCATGTTAAAAAGAGAAACTTGTTTAAAAGAGACGCGAGTCGCAATCACTCTTTCTGCCCGTGTAATCGCGTCATGTAAATGACCTTATTGTCAAAAATATGTTATCTCGTACCCCTTTGAATCCTTGCAACGACCTTGCGTCTCCATTTTTTTTCATATATTTAGATCAAAGGATCGAACTTTCTAAAAATACTCTCGGTATTTTTCAAAAAGATATTAAACTTATTTTCGTCGGAGCAACATGAAATGTATCGTCGGCGTATTATTCGATTCGCTTTTGTCGGTAATTAATCGGATCTTACGTCAAGCAAAGATGAACAAATGAATCACACAGGTTGCCGCTTTCCATATAAGATAGTAAACTTAATTTGCCAATCATACGTAACCGTAAGTGGAATGCATTCTTTTAGGTGTATTTTTACGATTTTCTGACGACCCTGTCCGAGTATCATTCCACGGTTTTCTTGGTAGCGTCCTTGTACATATATGCAGGTCACCCATATCAGTTTATCTGGGTTAACTAATTGCAATTCTATTTTTTAACGGTCTGTATATGTAAAGAACGCTTACAGAATATTTTAAAGTGTCTGGGTTCTGACAAAACAAAACCGAATGAAGGTTACATCGTTTATTCGTTGAATATGAATTATCTTATAGAAAAATACAGGTGAACTGAAAAACAATAACCGCGAAACGACAGTTTCGATTCTATGCACTGTCCGTTGGTAAATTCGATAGTGTCATCGTGGATAAATATCACGTAAGAATGGTGTCAGCTGCATTTAATCTATAAATGGTATTGGACGTTCTTTGGTGAGATGAGATCACGCGAACGTGTAAAATCATGCCGACACACGTGTCCGACATTTGCACACTTTTCTGTATCAGTGAAATACCTTTACTAATGACCTTCGTATTATACGTACGTACAGTGTCGCATGATCCAATTGTCAATGATCTTGTTGCACTTTAGATGTATTGTATAGAGGCATATTCCCACGAAGAAGGTATGAAACATTTATAGGGTATACTGTTCTTTGGAAATGTTAAACGAAGCGAGTTTATCCGGTATTAAATTATGCATTGATTTGTCGTGGACATTCTTTCCATTATTTCCTGCTGATTTAAAAACCGATAATAACTCAATCCTCTTCGGCGATCAGTGTCGCTTTCGATCACGAACTATAAATATTCCGTTCGTAAGCGTGCGCGCCTCGTTCGCGATCCGCAGGCCTCTTTTTATCGCGACTCGGTGCATCGCCAAAATTTCCCCTGAATTCCCTCGTGCAATGGCCTCAATAACAAAAATAATTGTATGCAAATACGTGGGCATAAACGCGTCCTCCTGCGAATTCGCGAGCGCGTGCAACAAGAAAAACGAAAAAACGAACGAAAAACAGAGGTGGGAACACCAGATGCGACCTCGATTCGGCGAGAATTAATGGGGAAACTCTCCTCCACAAATCTTTTCTGCATTTCCAGGGCAACAAACGTATCCAGAGTTAGAAACTGTTTGAAAACTTCTCGAGTACCCGTCCCAAGACAAGTTATGAATGTTTCGCGGCCTTAATAAAGTGTCGGATACGTGAAACCATTCAATCTCAAGGCTCACCGTTAAGACATATTTTTGTGCGATTCTCTTTTACGCGGTTAATGATATTGGCTGGTATTCAACAGACGTGTTTTTTTCTTTCAAAATGCCATTACCGTTTCGTACTAATGAGCAGCAACGGTCCGTGACAAGTTAATAAAGTCAGCTCTCCAGTTCTCGTCGCTCGACAATAACGTTGCTTGCTTCCGGGATGACCTTTAATCTCGCAAAATTTACGCGACAATTGATCCGTTCATAGGAATGACATTTTGAATGGATTCTACTCGGGGACCAACGAATAACACGTAGTTAAGAGGACCGTATCGTGCCAATTTTCTATATCCGTTTGTTATTTTGTTAACAATCGAATTACACGGTTCGCAGAGAATTTGCGCATTATTTATCGTAAGAAAATCAACGCATTTTCAGCAGATGACGGGGATGTCATGCTCTGAAAGGTCTTAATTACGGATGGGCACTACTTTCGCGTAATTTCCTGTTTCTTATCGCACGATATTCAACTGCACAAAATCTGATAACGATAATTGCTTTTCGCGTAATCACAGGCACGTTGTATTTTACAAGAATGTAACATTCATACTTCAACATTTAACGTTTTGCCCTGATATCCTATTAAAACTAATTAGGTGTAGAGAAACTTTCGCTTCAAGTAGCAACTCCCATCGTGATCGTACTAGATAGGCATTCCATGGTAGCGCGTTGTGCGAATACGGTGTGCTTTAGTAATTTCTGCTTGGCAATTTGCCGCGGTACAATTAAAGCGCGTCTGTTTCGAGTTCACATGCGTAAGGGGAAAATCGATTTCGGCACTGCAAATTCGCACCGTGCGCGCACATAAACGCTATAGTTATATTAGCGTGAAAGAGGAAAAAGAGGAAAAAACTTTTTAAGGAAGAGGGGCGGGGGAGGGGGGAATTAAAATTAGTTGATTTGGCGCGGTGCCCCACAGCGTGGACTTGTGTTTCCTTCGTCGTATCGGGAACACGCGTGCGGCACGTGTGCGATTTATTTTGCTTAGTAAAAGAAGAAATAATAAATCGTACGAATGCTCGCGACTTATCTCGTTGGATGCATTCTGATTTCACATCACCATATATTTAGCCTTGATGAGATTAATCGACCGCGCGTAGATCTGAAAGTGTGAATTATATGCCACTTCGATCGTATTAAACGATCATTTCATGCCGATACTTCGTATCCTTTACATTGGAATAAATGTGTTTGAACGTGGCGAATCGCTGCTTTTTCTGTCGCGTTGTTTTTCTCACTTCGCGTCGCCGTTGAATATTTTCAATCATTTCTTTCTCACGGCTTAGTCGTGATGTAAGTATAACCGGGGACTGTAATTATTTCACGGAGTCATTGAGAATGAGATGAGGATGCCTCGCACGAGATGTAGGTAAATGCCGCGAGACGAAGGCTGACAAAACACTGTGCTCTTTACTATTTGTCATTCTTACACTTACAAAAGGCATTTTCCATTCCGATTGTATTATGCGTAATGCGTCAAATGTTCCGCATCAATCATCCCGATATCTAAATTGATATCCCGACATTGTATAAGCAGTTGGCAGACGAATATCGTTCTTATGATTCAACTTCAAGTGAACTTTCATAAAACATAATGGCGAATCGGCATTCAACAAATGATACTTTACACAATAAAAAAAATGCATCGTAGACTAACACTCTTATCGGAGCGTTAGCTTCGATATAGGAATCTAGATTCAAAAACATTGTAAGCTAGGACAGTGTTTTTTTCCCCGATTTGTTGCTCGACGTTTCGTAATACACGAGCAAGTACCAATTAATTTTCATTCCGCTGACGTGTTCTTTACCAGCTCGCCTTTGTTTTCGCACTCGATTCGCCGTTCGTATTTTCCGAAAGTTCGGTTCCCTCGCGGATTTCGCAAACCGTTTCAAAAACAGGAAAGACGAAGCAGGAGCGGGTTTTCAATTTCTGCTTGCGGAATGAACATTCGTTCAAGGCGAGCAGCTGCTAACGTGTTGTTGGCCAATTCGAATAAATTACTTGACCAACGCGTTTGCACTCGTTCTTTCATCCGACCACAGCCTCGCCCGCTGATGATCATTGATCGATCGATCCCGACCGTTTTCTTGCTATTCCGTTGCGCTCCCGTAAAATGCTTTCTGCATCACAATTATACGTATACCCGCGTCGTCGTGTAGAACGAACACACGGATGCAAAGGTTACGAATCGCGTGACAATTGCGTGACTACGAAATGTTCGATTAACGTTCGATCTATGAACGAAGGTAATCGGTATTCGAGTTGTAAGTACGTTACATCGCGAGCTGATAAATTGCATTTTGTTGTTATTCCATTTCTTATCTTCGATACGGATAAAATATATCGTAGTCTTATTTAAAGCACAACGAGATAGATGGATTTTATATAAAATTCTAAGTATATGTAACAATTTTTGATTAGTATCTTGCGGGATATCTGTAACAATCGATTCTTGCATACGCGTATCTTTTCCCTAAGGTCGTATCAATGATAAGATAACAACGTGGTAAAAAAAAATACAAGTAAAGAGTGACGTTTATAGCTTTTATTTCCATTCCGTCGATTACGGGTCAAATCCAACGGACGCATGTCGATTTTTTTCAAATCGACCGTCCCGGTGTGAAAGCAGCCTTAAGTAACCAACGATCGTCCGGTGAATGATCCATAAATTTTCATAAATCAGCATGGCGAACGCATGCAAACTATAACCCCGTCGACCCGGCACGGTGAACAAAGGGATGTGCTTTTCCTCGTACCTGGCCAGTTCTCGTTCCCAGTGCGGTGTCTTCTTGCCGCGAATCGTCGTCCTCGAATTTAGGTTAGCACAGTTCGCGTGCATACGTGTCTCTTTCTCTACGTGGAATTCGCCAGGTTGGAATCACTTCCGGCGTTGGGTCGCATAAGATGGCGCGGAGGAAGAAGAAGCAGCCACGAATGATCTCCGTCTTCGTGCCGAACGACGTAGGTCCCGTGTTTCGAGCAAAGAAGCTAATCGTTTCGCGGAAAAGTGTTGTTATCTTCGCCGCGTACCGCATTTTAATTGCGACACGAATATTTCCAGCATATAGACGTTACGCGAATGCGTACAGTATTTTGCCGTGGACGGTGATTGACATGGTTCCGATAGTTTCCCGATAGTTTTATTGTCATTTTTTTCTACGACGATATTTAGAACGACGTACATAGAGCAAGACCAAACGAAGATTCCCATGAATCAGAACGGACGAGTCTGCCAAATGTTAAATTACGCGTCGGGTTTTTGATTTAATCCGCGGAAATCCTGAACGTACCGTTTCATCGCGTACATGTTAAAAATATCGCACCCACGTGAAAGTTGAGAGTAATTTTAATGGATTCGTGACCCGATTATTTTCATTCTTCTTCTTCTTTCTTTGGACCGGTGGAAAATGTTTAAAGTGTCTCGGGGAAAAAGTCTCAGGCAAGGTTAACAAGGTCGAACGCACAACAGCGTCTGCGAAAATAACTAACGTAATAAATAACGTACTATGTTTTCCAACATCCGCTCTCCGCGAGTGCAACGTTCTCCCGTCCTTCGCGAATCAAGCCCACGCGAATTCGGGTATCGCGGCGGATTTGGTTTTACTTTTGTTGTTATCTTTCATTTTTTTTGCGCAAGTAAAGTCCCGCGCGTGCATGCTCGTTTGCCATTCAAAAAAAAACATGATTGCTTACCGAACGATATGTTTATCGATATTTATTGCCGCGATAATATCTCGCCGACGAAAGTACACGTGCGTCTTCTAAACACGGGCTGGCGTGCGTGCGCGCGCGCACGCCACACTGTTTTGTCGGCCGTGGTTTCCTTGATCGGTAAAATAGATGTCTGGATCCGATGATACGATTGGCATCCTTCTTACCGTTTATCGCTTAAATCGCGCAGGGTTCATAGATCGTTATTCCCACGTTACTTTGGAAACAAGGTGGCCTGATACTGTAATCGATATTATACTGAAAAATTAGTAACAGACTCGATGACGTCGTGATAACAAAAAAATATTAATATCGTCACAATCCGTGCGGAACGTGTAACGGTAAGAAAGCATATCACGGCTTATCAAAATAAACAAAATCAGTATTGCGCGAATGTATGTAAGTTTTAGATTGGTCCAGTGCCTTATCTTTGATAAGGAAATGTAGTGCCGCCACGTCGATCAAGGAATTGTAAAGATAAAACTGGGTTTACCAAAACTTGAATGTATTACTGTCGTTCAGAATTCTATTATAGAGTTACATGATTACCCAGTGTCTCGACGCTCTGACGAATGCATCGGTTCGAACCGAATATCTTGGAATGTGTTAAATTTAAAAACAATATTATGAAATCGTTACACCCACACCGACGAGCTCAATTACACCATCGTGACATCATGGAAGGTGCATATTATCATGTAAAAACGTACGCTGGTCTCCCATGTTCCCGAACGTCAAACCGATCACACATTTTACACTTGTCGAACTGGCAGAAATAATTGTAAACTGGTCGCGTCTGCACAGAAAAAGGATCGAGCAATGATTTCAATTCTACCGCGAGCCTCGCGAAACATAATACGCGTATAATAACACAGACAAATGTGTCTCACGGACGGAAATTACAGCTCTCCGCAGCTGGCACAATGTTATTTTAAAAATCAACCGGAATCCTTGATCCTTCGACGTATGTACGTTGTCACGTGTGTACACACCAGCCAGTGCAAGACGTACTTTTTGCGTGGCTGCGCTACGTGTTCTTTCAGTGGTATTCCTTTACATAACCATGCCGTAGCCCAGGGCTACGTTTATACCATACTGACCCACAAAAATTCACACGTTACCTCATTCCCATCGGAGAGTACAATGTACAAATGTTCTCCCTAAATACGCTATCGTTCGAAAAATCATCCAATTGACCCACGGCCATTCTTTCGGAGCCCGCGAAAGTAGCTCCAACGGAAAACAACGTGGTTTTGCCTCTCGAGTTCGCGGCGCGAGTAGCATGTCTCTCGTTATCTCTTCACACGCGCAGAGCAATCTGTCGTAGTCGTTGTCTTCGTTCACGGCGTCGTCGTCGTTGTCGTCGTTGTCATCAAAGTCATTCTCCCCGATCTCGCCGCCGCCGTCGACGACGTCCGCGCTCGTCAGTGCCGTGAATTCGAACGTGCGAGCGATATCTTTGCCGCGATTTTCTCGTCTGCTTAAAAACTTTCGTCTACCACCACGGGATTCCCTAGTTGAACGTTTTGGTTGTGCTGTGTGGTTCTACCGTAGTGAAAACTGGTCCAGCTGAAATAACGGTGACGTACCACTGTGTGCATATTGTGAACAAAAATTTTCCGAGGTGGCGCGACATTGTTCCTGATCGTGTACGATTTGATCGATTTTTCCTGGATTGTCATGAGCCTGGATACGGTAACCGGTGTGGTAGGTCATGAAAAATACGTGGTCGGAAATTGGATTACGTTAGAATTCCACGATTTCATGTAGTAAATTTACTTTTCATAGTCAATCTCCATTGAGAACATTTATATTCTACGTTGCTAACGGATACCTCCGTTCGAATTGACTACGAAATGTCTTGGAGAAACTTTTACAGCTGACTTTCTTCGCACCACGGTGTTTTTGAAATTTCTGGAGAAATCGGTTAAAAAAATATGAAACGCATTGTGCAGTATGTATCTGGTTTACGCCGCAATTAACTCTCAGCTTTATCGCGGGGAACCTGTTTTAATTGAAAAGACGATAGTATTTACGTTTATCGGTCACATAATTCACGATTCTATTGAACTCCACTCGAGGCAGGGCCAATAATCGCTACCGCCTCGGGCCGTTGACACACGTGTATATTTTTTTCTGCTCTTATTCTGTTTTTTGACTCCTGTTAACAAACACAATTGGTTCGTTTGCATACCGTAGAAATAAGCCACATTCCGCCTTCCCATTTGTCAGGACGTCCGTTGGAAATGAACCGGTCAAACACGTTTTCACGACCAATTTTAGTTGAGATTCCAACAAACGTGTGTCTCAATCGTGACGTCATCGTGGAAATTAACTTCTTTTACGGATAAATCGCGCTTCCACGAATCACAACCACGGGCGAGCTGAAATATCATTTAACTTTCACCTCGGAAAAGAAAGTTGATACGGAACGTGGCTAATTATATCGTACGACAATAAGCAAACGAAGAAATTTCATCCATAATCCACGAAAGAATATGCGAGGGAATCTTTTCTTGCGATTTCTAGCTTGGTGAATGAAAAACCGAGACGGTTACAAGCATTTTGATAAGTGCACCGCATCGGTTTGTTTGCCTCCGGTCTGATAAATGTACAAAACCACTTGGGTGGTCCTTGAGATATTTTAATAATACCGACAATTATGCTTGATTTCAATCTTCGCGGATTTAATCCTCACTATCGGTCCGACACGGGCTTCCCATTATAAAACTTGTGCATAGAACGAAGATAATCGTTCGATTAGGTATTTGCGTAACGCTTGTTGGATTTCACGACGGAGTTTCTGCACGCGTTGAAAAAAAAATAAACGAATTCAAAAATACTCGGATAAAATAATATAGTCGTCTCCTGAATGATAATAAGCATTGTCAGATTCAAAGTGCCGCATTAGTCTTCCTAAGCGCGGAATATCATGCATTTCTTACCAGTGGGGAACGTTACATAACAATTGGAATAGAAGCCGTAATCGTTATTTGCTCTACACTTACACTAGTTAGGGTAGCTTGGTAGTGGTATCTGCTTTGATGTACTCCATCGTAATTCGTTGTGGCAAGCACGTTATAGATAAAGCAAGTTTATAATGGAGAGGCAAGTCAACATGTCACCGATAAAGAGAATAATAATAAAGTGGTCAATTTGTCGTCCGTTTTACACCAAGCGCATTTCAACGATACTGTTTTTCGCTTGTATGCAAATTGGGAATTCCATTTTAAAGGAATATTTCGATTACCTGCTAATTTTTGTGTAACTTTTAATATGCCCGGTCGCGAATGTTTTTCGAAATAACAATTGGTACGGAAAGGTGTTGGTTTCTGGTTTTTCCGACCGGTACGAATAATGAACATTTTCAATTTTTTGTTTAACGAATCTTAGATAAACTTTCTTCGATAGATTTATCATTATGATTTATGGTTCCTGGTCTAATGTCGGGGTGAAAGAAGGCCTACGTGACAATTGTATAGTATTTTAATTCCGCGGAAGCTTCCGCGTATTAAGTTTTGATTAGAATATTTATGAAGCGAGTTCATATGCGAATCATGTTTCTCACCGATGCGGTGCGTCTATTAGAAAAATTTTACATTCGCACTCGTTACGTAATGTCAGGCATTAAAACTCTTCTTCATTACGTAATTTCAATGAAATTCATTATACTCTCGCGAATTCTCCTCGCACGGTTTGTGGCGACATAACATCTTTTCCTTGATTCCAAGTCTACGTATACGTATTCCCTTAATACACGAGATATTAACCACCGTTAATCAATAATTCAGTCAATTTTCAAAACTCGCTCTCGTCTTTGTGTTTTGCGCAATTACCGATCGATTTACGTGAATACGTCGACCAGTTGGATAAGAAAAAAACGTATGAAACTTATGGAGCGGTGGATACGCGATCTCCACTTTACGAGCGGTCGGTATACTTCTAAGAAATTTATGATATTTCATGCAAGCCGTCCCAACAGATGGCGATGAATGTTCGAATCCGCTGCAGATCTCTGCATTAAGTTCCAATCGCATAAAATCAGGTGTATCACTGTACTCGGGTGAACGTCGATCTCGGGATGCGAAAAATGATTAATCGCGAACCGTTTACCGTAATCGTTTTTACGAGAAACACGCGTGCGGTATATCGATGGTCGGGGATAGACAAGCAATCAGGATCGTTCCTTAACTAAATCGTATTCGGTTTGACAAATTATGGGAGCCCCGAGATAACAGGGAAGATAAAACGCCTCGGTGTGGTAAAGGTGGTCTCGTGTCACGGCGTTGTCAATGTGTCAAGACTCGTTCTCCGCGCAGCGATTCGAAACTGTACCTTTGAACGAATGCATCGTTTATGGTAATTTCATTTCCGTGTGTGGTACACGCCGACGGTTCATACTCGCCATTCTTTCAAGGTTCTTATTCTCGAAGGAGTCTTTGGGACGACGCAAAATATTTGTCATTGAGATTCTCGGGCGATAGGACGTCTCTCTTCGTAATTAAAAGAAAATAATGTAAACGCCCGGATTCGAAATCTCGTCGAGTTGCATTTAATTCCTGTTGATATACTGGCGCTACTTTAAAATCCCTATTGCCTACTGTACAAATATTGTCTTAGTATCATCCGTATCTTGCGTGAGTCACACTTTACCTCACGTGAAGAGAATTTATTTCACGATCAAACAAAAGTACAGATAGAAGTGTTCGAGATTTTAATAACTCTCGTCAACAAGCGGATTAGAACTAACGAAACGTTTAGCTCGTTGTTTTTTACCCGGCTTTAAGTCGCGAGAAATTCGAAAAACGTTGGGTAATTCCGGGGGGAATTGAGTTTTCGAAAGTGAACATTTCCGAATTCGTATGATACATTAACGATCTTGGAATATCTGAAAAATGATGGGGAACGATGGACCACCTTCGGCAGGTTCCGAAGAATTTTCTGAAGATTACCATAAACACCGTTACCACCCTCCACCGCGAACGACGTTAGGTAGAATAGTTTTGCGTTTCCCATCGGGGGCCGGTGAAATGTTGCGGCAGTGACTAATGATACTATAAAGAAGGAAGACTGCGAGAAAGTACGGGGTAGAGAAAGCCAGGGGCGTAGTACGTGGGCGACGTGGAATTGTTTGAATATTTATAGAGAAAATTGAAAACAGACTGCGCTCCCCGTTAAATTGAACTTTTTGTTTATTCGAGTGTCGCAAAACGGTGATGTTATCGTACGTATAATAACGTTGCGTCTCTGCTGGCGGTAAAATAAAGAAATTCTAGCGGCACTTGAAAGCGCGAACACCGGGCACAAGACAATCGGATTCTGACTCATTAACGGTACGAGAGACGGGCGAATGATTAACCAGTAATTATAGTGACGGTAGGAGAGACATCGCCACGGTAAATCGCCAGTTCTACCGGTGTGTATAATAATACCGGCGGTATATACGAGATTATAATCGGCGGTGTCTCTTTTTCCGTCGATCCATCCGTCCAATTCTTTCGACCTTTCGACCTATCGAGCCTCTCAGGTGGAATCGAGAGAAGTCTTGCCTTAACCTTCCTGCCGTCAACCATATCCGGCTCGTTAACATTTTTTTAATCGACACCGAAACTCCCATGGTAGATATATGTATGTATTCGACGATGGCTACGATACTTCGTTTGATTCGTGCCGGATGCGTTTGCAGTCCTTTTGAGAACCGGCGGAATCAAAGGGACGCCGTTCTCTTCATTTGTCAAGCGCATCTTCGACCCCTCCTTTAACGATACACCTTCCATCCAGTCGAACGGATAAAAAGGAGACTCCACACCCTCTCTGCGCAGGAATTCTCAGCCGCAGAAATTTTAGAGCGCTAAAATTTTGCGGCGTAAATATTTCCTATCGTTTAAATTTTGAAACGTTGAAAATTCCCATCGTGGAAATTGAATCGTGCGGAAACCATTCAACGGCACGCACTCTAAAATATGCACTAACAGCGATGTATGGACTACGTTAAATATTAAATAGAAGAACCCTGAAGTCCGGGCAACAAACCGTGGCGCGACACAAATGCATTCGCCATAGGAAGCGATTCTCTCCGCGACGAGGATTGCTTTGAACGAGAATTCCAGGAGCGCTTCACTCCCCGGGGATTGTCTCTGTCTTCTCCTATTCCATTTTTGTTCCCGCCCGGGTGAAATAAGTTCGGAATTCAGCGGTGTGGTTTCCGTTCGATCGAACGAATCCCGGCGTGCGAACTGTCTCTGAAAATATTTTGACGTCTCGCAGGATCCCCGTGTGATCGATGCCCGTTCCCGGGAGATTACATCGTGAATTGCAACTTCTTCGCGCGCTGCATAGAGCGGAATGGCAGCCTCTGTACGTCCGATTCTCACAGAAGCAAAACGGCAACATCTGTTCGCCAATTTCCCGGATACGAGACTTTTCACGATTTACCGAGAAGTTTCGTTTCGAGACTCGCCGCCGCGTTTCGATAAAAGAAACCCTGCCTGTTTCGGAATTTTTTATTCCACGATGTGTTAAGTAATCCTTTGCACGGGTGCTCTTACCGAAATACGGATGGAATTTTAATGAGAGACGTGAAGTTCGACGTGAAAATGAATCTCGACGCTGATATTACGTTTGTCACTAAATATCGAAGTCAGTAGACAGTGGTTATTATCGTGGCAATGGTGTACGTGTGAATTTAGCGAGCCTAATAATTACCGCTTTCGAAAGGTATTTTTCCAAGGGTACGCGAAATGATTAGTTTGGCCGATCGAAACACCGCGGGACCTTATTTGCAGTAATGGCCGCCATAACGGAGGCGAAGGCGACCATCGTGAAATCGCCGGGCCTTCGGACCGGTTTTCTTCCACGCGTAATTACAAGCTTCGAACCAATCACACAGTATCTCGAAAAAATCCCCTGGATGTACGGATCTGGACGTTCCGATCGAAAACCACGTATTTCGTATCCCCGCGCACACAAGACCGACGAAATCTCTGCGAACGCTAGTGTTCCCGCGCTATTGATAACGATAGCGATCAGTTGCAGCAAGAAACGTTTGCTCGATGATTGGTCGATGCATAAAAAGTGCCGGTCTATCGAAATAGGATGAAAACGATTCGAATTCGTTCTCGAAAGATTACGTAAACAGCGCGCAGACAGCGGGGTTAGAAATAAAAATTCAGTCCGAAACTTTAATTAATTGCGACCATGAGATTCACTCTAATCTTCGGCTCACGCTGTGCACTGGAGATAAGGCACGCGCACGGGAAACCGGCTTACGATTAAAGATAAAGATTTTGGTAAGACGGCGTTACGATCCCGACCGGGGATCGAGAGACAATCCGAATTTGATAAATGATCTTCCCAGAAATAGTTTTCGGTCAGCTTCTCATATTCAATCTTTTCTCTCCTCCCATCGATTCCGAACGCTACCCCAAGAGAAAGGCAATTTGATTGGTTTTTCCATTGGTCTTGGACCGATAACATGGCCGACAGATATCCGATTCGAATCGCCCGTTTCGGAGCAGGCTGTCTTTTTGTTATTTAAATAATTTAGTTGCCGCTCGTTCGCAACGGCAAGAAGTCAGGAATGTTCCGTTCGATTACACATCGCGGAAAACAAGATTTCTTTTTCGTTAATGTGCTCGTCAATTACTTACACACATCCTATCGCATGATACAGGGGAGCTTTATTGCTTATGGTGCTCCTCCGTGGAAGAAATTCTATGGGACACGTTAATTGCATACGGTGGCACATGTATGAAGTGGACGTAAGACGGTTTTCTAAAGCGTAATTATGATTTCGCAGTAACACGCCGTATCACCGCGGACGTTTAATATGAAATTATATCAAGTAAATCAACGTCGTTTTCCGTGATTATTCCGATCGACGCTCGTAACTGCAGCTGCACTTATTGACCTTCTGGTTTGCAGATAAACCTCCTTTTTTCAATACTTTTCTACTCGTCTTAATCTGTATCATCTTTCAACGTCGATACGCAATTATTTGCGATCTACGTCGTGTTATTTGAACGATTTCGACAATTCTTTCCCCGGCTTACTTTCTTTCTTCCCTCAAAATCCCGACGACGTTTTCTTGCACCACGACGTCTCGCAGGGATAAAAAGTTGAATGTATAATACGTGGGCTTGGCCGGGGAACGGGGTGCGGTGGCTACGCCCCTGGGGTGAACGATCGTGTCGGCCCTTTGTACGCACCGCCCCTGGCTCCGATATATCCCACACAACTCTCCCTTCGTTCCCTGATCCCTTTCCCTCTCTCTCTCTCTCCTTCACTCTCTCTCCCTCTTGCTCTCTTGCTCGTTTTCTCTCTCTCCGCGACGCAGAGTTGCGTGGATACATTATACGAATTACATCGATGATACGTCGATGGGACACGAGATAGGGGGGTGGCTATCGATAGCGCCGGAACCATAGGACGTGGGCACGTGAGAGGGATGATGGTGGGAATAGACGTACGGGTACGGAGAAAATCATTTTTCGAGAGTTATCGATAATGGAAAATGATACTTTTCTTTTCAACAAACTCGCGGACCTTTAGCGCAACGTCGATGTCTAAATATTTTTTTCATTGTACTTTTTTCAAATATTTGTTTGGTGATATTAATATTTGATAATTATCGAGGATTGCACAATATATTTGCGTATTTTTTTGTTCGCCCAATGATGCTGCACGAATGTAGCGATAACAGTTTCGAAGATAGCGTTCGTATACGAGGAAACTTGCAAATTTATCGACATTTCGGATTCCCACGTGTCTTGTCGCTGGGTTATCGATTGTACACTGTAGTTTACGTAATATTAGTATTGCATAATATTTACACGACGTTATTATTCCGAGAAATTAATCTACTGATTGTATGGTATTCAAAATTTTTTACATCTTATCCGGTCAGATTATCATCCAGCTTTTTGCGCGTTATGCGGCTCCGCGCCCTACGTGATTCGAGTACGTTATTTCCCGGTGGGTTAATGAATTTTTTTCCGAAAAGTACCTTTCCCGTCGACGAACTCTTAAAAGGTACCATTACTTACGGGAACATTGATCGTCGAAGAAACCTTTCCTTTCCGTCCTTTCCGAAGGGGTTCGTGAACAAGTTTTATTAACAAAGTCAGCATCACCCTCGGCAGACTCTCTTCTCCAGAAAGCAATCGTATTTTACAAAAAATATTCCCTGTGTTCAAAGCGTTCGAATATTCAATCGATTACAAAAATATAACGGGCACAAATGAATTAAATTTTTGAGTAAATATCGCATTACATTAGGATGGAGATATTGATTTCTATCATTTTCTTCCATATACATATTTGTGCAATTTACGAGTATTATTTTTCAATAATTATTAAATGCGCGAAATATCCGAATACTCGAAAGTGCATTCTTAAAATCTGAAAAATGTTTTCTATAGACCGGAGTTATGTTCTGGTAGTGATCGGTGCTCCGCGGCAAGACAGGCGTCCCCTAGGATACGCTTCCTCCCTCTCCCCGTCCCGGATCCCGCAGGATCATTAATCAAATTCCCCTTTTAGCCGCGCCTCCCTCCTCCCCCCCTCTGCTTTATCCCCTCCTTAGACCCCATCCGGCGGTTCGGCCGCCATTACGCCATAGGTGCGGCTGCGTGCACGACGCATTAATTAAAACCAGGAAATTAATGCTTTATGCTTTCGAGCCTACTCTCTCGATGGGACGCATGGAAGAAAGCTGCCTAACTTTATAATCCAGCCCCCGGAGAATCGAGGTTCCGATCACCTGCCCGGAACATATTTCTACGCGTGGTTGTTCCCGCGCTTGGAAATTTCTCCGCTTCGAGGCTCTTCCGCCGGGAAATTTCCCTGTGTTCAAATTCTTTGCGTAAAAATTTCTTCGCATTCGAAATTTTGCGATTCGCGAGGTGTCCCTGTGTCGTGAGGTTTGTGCGAAATTGCACCCCGTTTAAATGTTTGCCCTATCAGAGTCTCGATCGGTGAAAAAATTCTCGTGGAATCTCTCCGGGATTCGGTTCGATAGCTATCAGATAAGGAAAATTTTAACGGAAAAGCCTTTTCCGGAAGGTGGATGGGTAGGCGTGACCCATGGGACCCATTAGCGGTCAGTGTCCATCTCGGTCCACCGCAAAATGTCCAAAGCCACTTGTAAGTACGCGAATACTAAGTAATTTATGAACGCCGGCCAGGATTTGCGGGACGTCATTCGCCACGGTCTCTTCCTTTTATTCACCGCAAAGTCATTACTTTACAAGCGATGCAGAAAGATCCTCCCGGTGAGGGGTTCTTTTAGCTGCACTTCTTCGCACTTGACGAATCTTCGTTGCGCTGCAATCCGAGTACAAATGACTCGTTTGCGGATATCTATACGAGTAATTTATTTCTAAATTAACTTAAATCAACATTCGAAACTTGTATTTGCAAATTTCGAACGCGAACCTGTACAATTAGAAAAATGATATTTCTATTTCATTCAACGATTGCTGTATCTTCTTCTATAATATTTATTTTCTCCGGGTTTATTATATTTATTTCTATTTGTATTTGTAAAATAAAATTCGATAGAAACCGGACTCGTAGACATCAGTTGTGGTAAGAGCGTACTAAGCTGTCGGTTCTTGCCTAGAAACGAAAGGGTGGCGTGAAAATCGAGGATAATACCTGGTCAACCTAACGGTAGAACAACCATTAGGCCTATTTATCGTCCATAGTCAGGTACATCCTGACAGGTTCACAAGCCGAGAACTACGCCGCACTGTAAAAGGATTCGATGCACAAATGCCGCCCAAAGAAAGGCAAAGGTGGCGTTATGCCATAACGAGATTACCTATAAATTTGTAAAGATTACTTATTACCAGCCGAACCACCTTTCCCGAATCACAACTCGACACAATCAATCTAACTCCTCGGCTTTATTTTACTCGACAAATCGTTTCAAATGGAAATGAAAAAAACATTGTAATAAAATCCACGCTAATTCGACCAATAGAAAGTCACTACGAAACTACTGCGCGCCATCGAACTCGGTATTGAACGTAGCGACAAGAAATAAATCAGATTCGGACAAGAAGTGCCTAGAAATCTAAACGAGTGTTTATTTCGTTGCACTAAAATAATGCCACCACAACAATTGTCACGCTTTTATTCTCCCAAAAAATAGTCCCGTCAGTCCGATCTCTTAATTTCTAGAATCCGTTGAGCGTTATTCCGCGAATACGATAATTCGCTCCAAGTCTGCGAATAGTCCCCTCGTGGTAAAAAAAAAACGCTCGACTCGATCCGACGTCCATGACAATAGGATAGTAATTACATTATCATGGCGTTGTATGATCGACATTCGATACAGTAGGCCACAAAACGTGTAGTCATCGGCTCGTGTCCCGTGGCGGAGGCGAAACGTCGTTCCCGTTTACGTGAGCAGATCTCCTGTCGCACCTGCTATTATCACGAGACGAAGAAACAATCGGCCGCGGGAACTTTTTCCCGAGATAACTGGTCCAGATAAAACACGAGATCCCCGCGGTCCGGGCTGTCGTTCCACTTGGTGGGGCCCCTCGAAACTTATCCGCGACACATCCCGATCGGGCAGATGAACGATACTAGATAACGGAACCGATCATTACCAGATCGCCTTGTGTAATTGCTGATCCTCCGATACTCGATGCTGTATCGTTTTTTTTCTTCTTATTCCCTCGCCGCGTCGATCCACCCCAACTATCGCGCCCACGTGAAAACTACTAAGAAAACGTAAACACGTGGGAAAGAAGTACGTTGACCGGGAGTACGCCGAGGAATTACGAAGAAGTAGATGAAAAAAACAAACAAACAAAATTAATCCGATGATCGAACGATTACGTGGCGCTTTAGTAATCGTATAGGGAGCGCATGGTAGTCGTCACGGTGCGACGTCGAACGGTGTCGGAATCCTACGAATTACCGTCCGTATTGCTGTTTCATCTTTTCATAAACAATACCGTGTCTCTCATTACGTATCGGGCCGACGTGTGTAATACATATTTAATTCGATAAAGATTCTAGTCGGCGATTGGCACTGTTGACGTATCGTTAAACCGGATAAGGAACACGGTCGGCGGCGCGCGGGGGCCATTAATCTTTGAAACATCGTTATCGAACGATCGCAAATTTTAACACACCGCGGCCGCGGGGTAACGGATATGTTTCTGCATCACGCCCGATCACGGACGCGCCTCGGAGAATTACTTCAACGAGCGTGTAATTCGATGCGGACGATGGAAACGGACGAATCGCGGTGAGAAAGGCGTGGGTGTTGCGACGCCATGCTGGAGGGACACAGCGGGATGTCTGCCGCGCCCACGGCTCCGTTCCCTTCTTTACTTCTTTCGTTCTCTTTGGAGTTACCCGAGGTCCCCATGCACTCGATATCGACTTTAACCCCATGCTGCACGGACTTTTCTTTCTTATTTTTTTACTTTTTTATTTTCGAAAGAAATATCAAGCTTGGATTAAAGAAGAGTCGATGGTATTGATTAACGTGGTACGTAAACGTGTCGTCTTGATTTTTCCGTTTATTAACGAGGCGCCCAGTTGCCGAACGTAATCGTCGACGGACAGGTGAAATCTTACTTCTCTATGGAAACGTAAAAAAAATTAGCGTCGCTGAATAACGAAGAGGTAATATTAAACAGGCCACGAGCGAGTTGTCACGCTTGTCCGTTGCGAAGAAATCGGCAAGTCTAATCGTTTCCTGATTCAATTATCCATTCAGCCGTTATACGAACACTCTCGCTGCTCGGTTCTTTGTCAGACGTCTTTTTGACGGAAATCGTAACGAGGCTTTTGACTTCCTTCTGCCGAGGTAGTCGCCCGGTTGCGTGCTGAATGCGGGTACGAGGATGTAGAAAAAATAAAATAAATAAATAAATAAATAAAATCATCCATCGTCGCGCCATTGGTGCCGGCGACACGATAAGCGGACGTGCGATTTGCTAGTCATTTAATCCGGGAATGCATTTACCGATGATCAACGCGTTCGAATTATTTATTACACTTTGTTGAAAT
Organism: Mimumesa dahlbomi; assembly: GCA_917499265.3. NCBI lineage: Eukaryota > Metazoa > Arthropoda > Insecta > Hymenoptera > Crabronidae > Mimumesa > Mimumesa dahlbomi. The sequence goes on along the minus strand of OU824113.1, from coordinate 832,238 downwards.
ACAAAAGGGGGAAAACCGTCTCGGTGAAGTAACTTTCATGGAACAGGAACGCGTCACTTGAAAAAAGAAAACGAAACGTGGAGTTGCTCCCGTTTTTTGCCCCGAATCCGGCGTTCGAGTGTGCACCATTATTATTATTAAATTATTATTACTATTCAGATTTCTTTTTCTCCCCTTTTTGTCGGGGGAAATAACGAAGTGTGGCTTATCGCGGGATCTCGTTGAATTACTCTTTAACTCATAAACAGTGTACGGGCTAAACCTACCTATCTAGTCTCCGTAATTACAAGCCGGGGTTTTTAAATTAGCGAAGAAAATCCGTAGATTAGTTAACGAGACTGAATACGAACTCGGGCGAAATTGGCTCAATTAAAAGCTACGGGCCAGCTGCCCCGACGATTGTGCCCCGTCATGTGATTGGTCCCTTCTCCCTGGGTTCTTTTCTTCGATCTCCTCCATTTCGAGATGCATCGATACTCGAGCATCATTAATCATGCACTTTTGTACACACTCGTCGATGGGACTCCCTGCGAGGGACATCTCCTCTCGCAGCGGCAAAAATGAATCTCCTGGGTGTGGATCGCGGCATCGAGATTCTGCCGATGATCGAGGCCAAATGTGATTAACTTATGTAAAACGAGCGTAAAAGATCTCGCTACCCCCTGAAACAATGATTATCATCGATCCGATACGTGACGGCGGAAAAAACAACCGACGCGCATTCGACGATCGTTGAAAAGCTGCCCCGAATTTTTGGGTCTGGAAATTAACTTCCCCCGGATGTTTTGGATAAAGTACATCGCCGAAACTCGGGGGAAATAAAAAATAGAAACGGATAAGTAAAACGATGACCTAGCTGCGGACGTATCGAGCATTGCTTTCTAAAACGAAGTTTCATTCGCTTCATTGCATCCGTGGTCAGGTGTAATTACAAGAGAAAAGAAGCGAAGATCCTGTTATGTTTCTTCCTATTTTTTTGTTATTTAAGAATCTTTAAACGTCGTTAAGGCGCTGCGAACTTTTATTTTACAGATCCGGTGATCGTTTCGGTAATTTTAGACGCGCGATTGTGCAAATCGTTCTGCAAAGGAACCGAAAGCGTGTCGTATCAGGATGATTACTTTCTGTCCAACGAGGGAAACGAGTGACATCAGCATCTTTTTTGGAATGATTTAATTTGCCGTCATTTAGAACTCGAGGGAACGATTATGAATGAAATCCGTTTGATCGCGTTCAGTGCAATTGACCGATGAAATATTCCGAATGAAACATACATATCCCGTAGTCATTGATTTGTTGGAAATTTATAAGAAAACCCTTCAACCTTTCCAATAATTTTTTATCGGAAACCTTACGTTTTTGTTTCAGGACATGGATCTCATAGAGGTGCTTTGGAAGCAGGACGTGGACCTGGGATTCACGTTGGTGGAACCGACTGTCCCTACGAAAAAGCCGTCCACGTCGGAAAAAGTGACCGAGGATGAGATCGAGAAGCTGAAGACCCTAGAAGCGATCAACGCCACCAACGATACCAATGACACGAATGAGACCAATGACAAGGTTCGTAAAATTTCATGTTCTATTAACCCATTTTCAGTAACGGCGTTAGGACGATTCAGATCACACGATGACTTCGGCGACTGCGATAGCTTTCTCCATCGCGGGGACCATAATTAGCGATTAATGGCTTATTGTTTATCAAGTGTCGGCCACTTTCTGCTTTCACGTGCACCGGAGTGCGAGTACCGCATTTTCTTCGTTCGGTCGCCATTTAAATTCGCATTTCTCACATCTATTTCCTGCCAGACGACGACGTCGTTGCCGTTGTCGTCGTCGTCTTTCCGTCTTTTGTACCCTCTGGCTGTTTATCAGCGATAGAAAGTCTCTTTGATGTACGCTTACCACGTCTCCGCGTCGTGAGAATACGTTCTTCCCCGATGATCGTTAACTTTTTTTTCCTATCTAGAAAGTCGAGTCAAAATACGAATTCATTAGGAATTCGCTGGTTCGAAAAGTTAACCAGCCAAGATGGCTGATCCGGGATCAAGGGACGGAAACGTTCCGAGACAATCGAGAAGAGAAAAACGCGGAGATTTGATCTCATTATATAGTTGGACCTGGATACGACCATGAGGGCAAGCGATCCGTGTCGATAGATCGATATCGATCCGAGAAGTCGACGGTCAGGCATCAAACAAAGGTGACGCCACTCGCTTGGCCAACACTGGAATTCGGCACTCGGGGTGGCTATCTCTTTACAATCTTTTCAACCGAGCATTCCACTTTGTATGAAACTTGTCGAATCGAACCTGAAGATACTCCGAGCGTTAATTCGTTGATTTTTTTTATTTATCTCGAAGAACTTTGTTCCCACCAATTCGGAGATTAGCTTCTTTTTCTAACACTCGATATTACGGGATAGTCTGCAATTTCTTATCGGTTCCCGAAGGCTTCGCACGTTTCGTGGCCTGGTAATCAGTCAGAGATGGTTAGAGCAGAGACATTAATCCAACCGAATCCGTGGAAGCCATGTTCGGCAGGCAGCAAAGAGATTAAGTTGGAACCACCCTACGCGCTATGGGATATGATCTCGGTCGATGTTTCAAACCTGGGACTATCGGGCTTCTGATCTTGTCTTTCGGCTAATTCCACGCGGGACACTGAAATCTCTGCATCTCGTTATCATTCACGGATTCCTTCTCGTTTCTAGAGCAACGAAAGCCTCGCGCTAACCCTGGTTTCTCTTCTACATACGTGTTATTAACGTTTAATTAAAACAGCCGTGGAAAAATGTGATTACAGAATCCCGAAGCTATTTACCATACGCAATAGCGATTATATCAGTGATATTAAATTTCACTTGCATCTTAATCTCACATTATCTTTGTTCGATGTAAACAAAAAAAATGTTCCATTGATTGCACAACATGATCGACGTGTAATTTCCCTTACGCTAAAACCAAAAAAAGATCGTCGAATGTCTAAGCATCGAAGGTAGTCGACTTAATTCACTTTCTATCCGTACTAGGTAATTTTTTTTGTGTTTTTTTTTTGAAAACTCGATTGATTCCCTCCGGTACGTTTCGGTCGACGGACAACGGAGAACGTTTAAGTATCGAACGAGAGGAGAGGATTCTACGAGAGGCTCATCCATACCATGGTCACCGACGATGACGTTGCATCGACGTTCTGGGCGGGTAGCCCATCAGACTCGACGTTCTTTCTCGTCTCTCCTCTCTCTCTCCTCTGTTTCTCTCTTTTTCCTTCTCTCTCGTCTCTCCCTTCTCACGACCTTCGGTAGTTCTTTCTTTCTTTCTACCGAGTCGCTATCTGCCCGTCTTCGGGTTCTTCCTCCTTCGAGGATCGCATTGTTCCAGCGGGTTCCACCTTTGTGCGGGCATACCGCCGCCGTCGAGGGTTCAATAATACGGGGAAGATCCCGATCGAGACCGGACAGATCGATCCCGGAGCTGTACGCGAACAGGAACAAAGGCAGCACAGTCGCCTTTCGTTATCTCGAGTCCTCGATTGCGAGGGGAATATTTGACAAGTATTGTCTCCCACTTTGGTGTCTGCCTCGCGATCGTGCCCCAGGTGCGAAAACCACGACACTGATTCTTGTTCTCGATGGAGAAAGAGATTGAAATACGTACTTCGGTCGAAGTTCATCGGCAATTTTCCCTGCGGATCGAGTTACGTTCCGCGATGATCCGTTGATTCAATAGTCACAGTATCCCCGGTATTTATCGGACTAGATTATATCGAAACGACGCGGTATCCAATCATAAAACAATCATCCGGGGCACCAACGGTGACTGGCACGAATTTTTAATTCTCCTTCTCCGGTCGGCGTAAGATTTAAATGATCCGCGCCAGTCGTGGCGACAGGTTCCATTAGAACTACTACTTGCTTTCCCCGTCTTCGAGTCGAGAAACACGTTCCCCTCCGTATACGTATACATAGAGACTCCACGATACAAGACGAGACCGGGAACAAGGGGATGGTTTTCTGATACCGACGGGGGAGCCTGGAAACAAGGATTCGCGTATTTCTCCTACGGTATTCATAAAACCATCGGAACGGCCGACGTTCATTTGTTGCCGGGTTGCATCCGAGGGTTTCAAATGATAGATGTACAGCCTCCGAGGGGCGCCATCGATGGACCAACCAGAGTGGGGAGAAGAAACACGGTTGGTCGTAGGGTGGCGATGGACGAAGAGAGAGGAGAGAGAGATTGGAGCATCACAGGGGGATTCCGGAGGGTATTGATGGTCCTGGAAATTGAAAACGCGCTCGGCGAACCGAAGTGGGTTTGGCCTTCCTTCTTCTCCCCCGATTGTTTCTGTCGGATGAAAGTTCTGGGCAAAATGGCGGCCGGTCGCGTGACAACCGTGGTTTTAGAATTCACACCGAGGAACAGTATTCACAAAAATTGTACAGCAATACAGAGATAGTTGAAACGAACGGGAAGCGGAAAGTCATTTCTTAACGTTTCTCAATGTGGAAGCTCGTGGTTGGATGGAATATTGAAAATAGAAAATAGAGTTGCTATTTCAGGGTTGAAATTGAAGTTGGTGTATGAAAGGTACCAGGTTCGGTGCCTTGCGAAACAGCAAAAGGCGACAGGTTACGAATCGTTCGCGGAATCGTGACTGGCAGCATGCTGGCGACTTCGATACAACTTCAATACCGTTCTCGACGGTCACGGCGGGGCATTGATTTCATATTTATTCCTGATCAATACGGATCCGAGTCGCCCGGATCGACAGATCGGTTATGGTTGATGGTTTCGGGCAGCCGTAATAGTTCGGAAAGCTTAATTGAGAGCTATGCCAGCGATGCAAGCGCCGAACGATGACAGGACCCCCATTGTCGCACGCTGGACGAGGACGCGTTCCTTTTTAAAAGCAAACGACGCCGTGGAATAAAGAATCGCCTCCCTCCGGATGGCCACATGACAGTCTCGTTTAATTCTCGTGTTATTAGAGGCTAATTTCATCCGAGAAATCGAAATACTTGCCGCTACGAAGAGCTAATAAATCAACTCTCTGTTCTTTAGCGTATGTTTGATGCTCGATGGTATTTTTCCACGGTGGATACACGAGAGATATATTATTACACCTATCCAGCGGCGTACATCGCGAGCTATAACGGTGCGCTATAATTAATTATTTCTTCTCATATTTTTTTCCCGCCTTGCGAGACGAGCAGTTAATTTAAATTATCGTAAATACGAGTCCGCGAGATTTATTAATTATTCCCCGCGGTACACATCACGATAATAGTTTCTGCTAAAATGACCAAAGTATTTCTACAAAGCTACAGCGCGTTTCAAAAGCCTCTCTTATACGACGATCCGTTTCAAATTCGCCCACAAAAGATCCCTATGTTAAATGATAATATGTAGAAGCGGTTGTTTTGATCTCGCCAGCTTGCATCGTCTTTATTCCAGTATCATCTCGGTTACGGGACGTAAAAGCTGGAAAGCTCGAGCGCAAAACGTCCGATGCAGCGTATACATACATACACACCCGTGTCCGTGACGATGCCGGTGTATGCACAGCGTACTTAGGTTTCGTGGGAGTTGTTCGATCGAAGGGTGGAGAGGATAGATCGAACTTTGTATTCATAACCCCCGGGGTCTCGGGATAACGCACCACTCAACGACGATACATCACGCAGAATGAAAAAGAGACTGAGGCAACTGATGGGGATGAAAAGGGGGCGAGAGAGAGCGGAGAGAGAGAGGAGAGAGAGAAGCTAGTGGTTGGATGGCCACTATCAGAGACTCGCTATGATTAATGATCGAGTACAATGCTGTTTTCATTAAACTCATTTCACTGCAGCTCGTATATAACACCGGCATGGCCGACCTATGGCCTCAAAATGTACGGCTTCCCCCTTCGGCCCTTTTTCAACGTTGCCGGTAGGATCGCTTGATTATGACGTCTCTATGATCGCCGACCTTCGGAGCCTCCAATGGCGGCTCGTTTCGATTCCACCATTGTTACGAACATCGTTCACGATCCGTTGATTTATCCCGGACGAAGGGATCCTGATTCGAAATCGAAGGCGAACTTTGAAAATTTCGGATGTCTTTATCCGCTTTAGGGTTACCGGTATCCTCGAGCTGCAACGGTAGGTATCTCGTCGTGGTAAGACGTTTATATTTATCCTGATAGATCGTTTGAGGTGTAACGTAAGAACTGGATATCAACAGCTAATTATGGTCTACGTTAAAAGAACCCTGATTACAGTCATTGCCGTTACGTGATCACATCGAACGAATTCTTCTGTTAACTTAAGATTTTCTTCGCCCCCCTCCTTGACTCGTTTCCTTCTCGGATAATGAGATCTGGTTTCTAATTGATTACGCGATAACCACATCTCGCGCAGAAGTCCCTATTCGAAAAATTCTTCTCGTCCTTCTTTTACATTCTTTGCTGTCGGAGAATGTTCTTTGTTCAATGCACAATTCCGAGTCATCGTTCCCGCCGGTGTATCGCAAAAAGTTACGTTCCTGAGTAAACCGGGATTTATTCGCTCGATCGAGCATACCCTTGATAAACGGTATCTTCATTTCCAGGAGGATGCAAAGGAGTCCGATGTGCAGGAGGACGATCCTTGGGCCGGTCTTCCGTACACCGTCGATCTCGAAACTGGTGAGTGAAAAAAAAAACAAGTCTCTGTTCTCCCAGCCGTACCTGATCACCTGTTAAACGAACTTATCATTTTTAACAAAGGACTCTGAGAAAGTTAGCAAGATTGTATACACGTTCGTTCGAAAACTACCTTATCGCGTTCACGTTTTTATCCATAACGTTACGTACTATCGGTAGAATATATCGATTAGAAAAAACAAAAAAAAAACAAAAAAACGGGTGGGCGCGGAGAGACCCGGGTACGTTCGAACACGTTACGCGGAAAGCATTGATAATTTAGCATTACGTAACAACGTGTATTTGTTGTACACGGCGATGCACGGTCCAGTGTGTAGGTCTCTAATTAAAGAGTCAATCAAACACCCCGGACACGCTCCATATGTCGCCTCGATATACCGGCAAAACCGGCGACAGCTAAATACAGCTGGTTCTCCGAGCGAGCCGGCTCCTTGTACCTTCGAAGCGTGTCGAATTAACGCGGCAATTTGTAAGAGCGAATTCGAACGTTCACCGACCGCACCTGGCCGCACCTTTCGCGAGTGTAATTACCATAAACACGCCGTCCGAATGCACCTCTTCCCTATTTTCACCGAATATTTCCCGGACCTGGTTGGACATCCTCGGCAGCTGGCTAACGTGAGAGAAACAACATCCGAAAGGATAACACGGAAGGGAATCAGGTACGGAACACGTCCGTGCACGGCAAGTCTCCACGTTACGACTAATTTATCGTGAAACTGAACCACGGTAGGGATTCTATCGCAGAGTTACCGCATAATCCAAACAGACGGATACAATGGTCCAGGGTAACGTCACCCGACATCCGCGAGAAATTCGTAGAGACGTTTTCCCCGCGGAAGGACGATAACCGTGAGCGAAATCCGGGGTAGCTTTTTAGAAGAACCAGGTTGGAAAATCCTAAAGGTTTTCGTGTCAATTATCAAACAGACGTAATCCAACAGCGGATGATCCTGCTCGTGGTTGGGTGCATGTTTGTCTATATGTACATGTATAGGTACCAAGATGCACTTCAGGTATAAGTACGGGTTTTCAGGCAGGTTCCAGGTTCCAGGTTCCAGTTCGGCGGTCGGGGAGTGGCGTCCAGGAACGCCCTCGCCCCCTCCCTTCCCTCCCCACCCTCGGGATGTCGCTCCCTTCTCCTCTCTCCTCTCCTCTCTGCATTTAATTACTTTGCGCCGAGCGGAGTGCGCCTAGCTGCGAGCCACTCTACGTCCGAGCCCTCGTATCGACGCTTGACGAAGGTTCGCTTGTTAAAACCTTTTTAAAATGTCGGCGTATCCGCAAAGCTATACTCTTTTCTCTCTCCTTTTTTTTCGTGTACCGGAGAAATGGATAGAAAAGCAAAAAACCACCCTGTCAACGCGGCCTTCGCGATGGAAAAGTTTCCGATGGATTTCGGGCGAATTCGTTGAGACTAAAACTGACTGGGTCCGTGGAAGATTGTTTGTACACGTGTGATTGGAGGATAATTAAATGCAAAAAATAGTAAGGTTGCGGGTATTCGGCGACGGAGAACAATAAAAGGCCGCGTTATTATTTCTATCGGCAGGTTGATTGACTTTTTAATTAACCACTCCTACCGACGTGCCTCCGGCATTTTTGTAACGTTGCAGAGGCGCTGTTACAAAGCCTTCGAGAAATGCATATTACAGGTAGTCGATGAAAAAAAGAAGGAAGAGAACGTACGTGCTACACGGCATATTTTCGATACGAAATGTCACTTGTACACGTATCAACAATGTATACCTATCCGGTATGAGCTGGGGCTAATCATTAATTATTACCGTAGCTCGTTCCACGCTGTCTGATTTCGTATTATGCCGTAATAGGGTAGTTTCGAGTTTCACAAAAAAAATCAAGACAGACGCTCATTGTCGCCGCGAACCTCTGTGAAGTACGGTTTGCTCAATTGCTCCTCTCGCGTAATGCGATAATTCGATGCCGCAATAGTAAGTTCGTTTCGCCGAGTGGACTAACAAGAGCACCGGAGCTCATTACGCGGCTATCTCGCGGCCGATCGATCGGAGTCTACTCGGCATTGTGTGATTAATGAGTCGTCCCGATATAAGAAAGCAGAAATTCCGCGCGGGGCGTCGCTATTCTGGAAGATTTAGTCGAAGGAAATGGAGGAGGTACGGTCGAACAAAATTCAGGCCGGATTCCACCCGAGTTCAGTATTCTCGATACACATTGTAGAACAACGATTATTCTTTCGAACACTCGTCTAACGGGATTAGAATTCTTCTAGCGTAAAATGCTGGTGGAATATACATATGTATATGTATGTATAACGAACAACGTGGAATATTAAAGAATCGTACGTTCGAGGGAGGAAGAAAAGAAATGAATCGAACGTAAGAATTGCGCAAATATACATATTGTTGCTGCCGCGATCGAACAATATTGCCGGACGAAAAGGGCATTACGGTTACATGTAAATTTATTCGCGGCACGTAAATCCTAACGCTATTACGAATCATTTCCTGCGGTTACACGGGAACGCGCGGGTTCGTTTTGCGGGATCGCGATCTTCACGCACAAGAGTTATAATGCCGTTCGTGAAAAGAGAACGAGAGGAAGAAAACGACGGAGAGAAAAAGGCGTACGTTACCGTCGGCGTACAAGGCGCCTTGTACCAATTTGACGAAGCATGATGGATTACATGGTGGCTCTTGTAAAAAGTTTATATCCACGGAATAAATTATCATAGCATTGTCTCGCGGCGAAACACCTTGGGCGCGCCGAGCGAGTTTCAATTTTTCGACAGCACCGTATCGTGTCGTTCATCGCGCGGCAAATAAATCTTTCGCGCAAAAAACCATTTCGTTATATTTGTTCGTCTCGTTTTTTCTTCTATTCAAACGAACACTCGTAGGTGGAGCTGCAGGGTACATCGAAGTAGAAAACCGTGTATTAACACGAGCGGTATCGTAAGTTTGAGCGAATATCAACGTAAACGCTCGTGGATACGGCGAGGAAAATATTTCCGGCTAGAGATTTATTTAATTGGTAGATAACCGATGCTTATCGACGTGATACATTTTACGACAAGATAAACGTTTACCATTTTTACAGCGCGGGCTGCACTTTCGCCAGTGGTCGTTCAAAATATTACATAAAACCGTCTCGGATCGGTGGTCTGCCGAGTGTTGAACATTGTGTCGCACGATATATGAAATGTATTCGCCGCTCCGAAACCGATACGATAATGAATATCGCAATAGGAGAAAGGAGCCCGGCTCGCGATTCATTCGGCTATATTGCAAACGAAGGTTATTGTTGATACGAATGTTGCTATTCTCGATAGAACCCGGCGTATCGATTTTACGGTATTACCTATCTCGCATCGAGCGCTTGTAATGGGCGTTCGGCAATGGCGACTCCGCCTTCCTCGACATACTTGCAGTGTTTATCGGTGTCTACGAGAGTTAATCGAAATGGAAGAAGGTAGACGATCCCATGAATACCGAACGACCGGGATACAATGGAGTAGAAATTAAAGAATATCGATTCGTCAGTGCGGCTCTGCTTTCTCCTCTTATTTTACTTGGAATATCACGGCCGAATCTCGCCGTGGCTTTCGACATTTATTTTCCTACGTTTCGCTCGAATTCGATATGTACGTACGACCTATCGAACGACACCTGCTGAATCGGTGAACGTGCTACACTTTGCTAGAGTTCACTTTCCCATCGTTCTCATGGTTTTAGGACGGTCTTTTTTTTATCTTCCGTTTTGCACGTTGGAAAAAGAAACGCCGTACTATGCCTTCTTTTTATCAGAGTCGGGAAACTGCAGAACATTGCGATTACCACGGAGATTCGCTCCATCGACTATGTGTGAGGTCGGCATTAAAACAATTATTTGCGCGTGTTGTGTACCGAACTTTAGGATCTTCTTCCATCGTACCGCGAGATCCATTTTCAACCTGATTTTTTAATTAAACCTCGCTTCCCAGAACGTCGCTTCTTTTTGAAGTCCCCAAGGTACAATCGAGTTAAGTAGTTCGGTAAATCCAAGGTAAATGACAAGATACATCGGTAGGAGGGGGGGGGGGGAGGCGGTCATGGTGGGGTAACGCATGCGTGTGTAAAACGGAACATCTGCCACGTGCGCGGGCGTTGCACAGTGCGTAACCATGCGTGGTCGACAGAAATCCCGAAGGGGAAGATCGTGGAAGCATGGCCGCATCCGCCATGCGTGTGCGCACCCACGCACGCGTACTTTTCATCTTCCAGTACCCCCCTCCCCCCGGCGAAAAAGTTAATTCGCACGTGCGATCTGGATATAAACAATCCGACGAGTTTCTTGGAATTTTTCATCTCGAAATTCGGAGGGTTAAATTTGGGGAAGATGTAGGTACATATGGCTGTTTCATGGTGTAGATGCATTTGTAAATGTAGGCTCAATGAAATCGTTACGAACCATCGAGAAGCGACGAACGCAATTTGTTTCGAGTGTTGTATTAATTTCCGCTTCGATTCGTCACAAGCGCAGCACCGCGGAGAGGGAGGGAAAAAAAATAATATCCGACTGCCTCGATGCGTGGCAACAGCCGTGACTAATTCCACCCAAAGTGGATTTAGAATTGGAAACGGACCCTTCGAGAGGCTTCCACCGTGGCCACGCGGAATTTGAAAATTACCAGCATCCGTACAAACTCTTAAATTAAACTCCAAATTCATCGTTCGCTTTTTTTCGTTAAAAATCATCGAATCCCTCTATCCAGATGTCTTCCATAGATCCTAGAAAATGCATGAATTTTGCTTTCCCAGCAACGTCGGATTCTCCCTTGGCTAGGCGTGAAAGCAGCAGTTTTTTTTTCGCCGATAGAATTCCAAAGGAAACGGAACAATTTCTCCGAGTGATTCCCGGAGTCGAGTCCCAGGAGTGAATCAATATTTGGAGCCCGTGCGTGTTCCGCCATATTAGTTTCCGTGCCCCATGGGAGACGTGGCTGGGGGCAGCTGGCCGGTGTACGGGGTTACAGGGATACTCGGGGCCGTGACTTGCCATATCCACCCCTGTAACACGAGCACGCATCATTACTCATATCGTGGCTCGTTGCACGCCACCACGGACTTCGGGACGAATCCGGGAGGGCACTTCCAGGAAGCCTACGCCATCGGGCCAACAATAGAAGGAACGTTACGTACAGCATCTAGGACCACGTAGAGAAAAAAAACACACGCACACACATACCCAATTCCATGATACAAGAATTTTGGAGAGAAATTGGAGAAATTGAGTTAACTTCGCGGGAAACCATATCAGATAAAGTAATTGGTATTGGTTAAGCCCTTAAAGTACCAATTTAAAATTCAAGAGCGGTTGTTTTTCCACCAATTATTGTATTCTATATTTTCTTGGAACAGGAGAGAATATTAAGAAATCTTGAAAAAAACAAGATGATGATGTTTTATGCAAAAGAACCGGTGGTAACTTTCTTCGGGTGTACGGAAATAACTACAACACTTTCTAACGAGTGTATTTGGTTGCATTTATGCAGAAAACCAAAACTGCAGGTCTCACGTGTTATCACGGGCGCAGGGGAAATAAATCGGTTTCTTAAACCCGACTTAACTCGGGCGAGTGCTCTAAGAAGTTAAAAAAGTCTTTTCCTAGGATTTTAGAAATCGATTTAAAAACAACGCGGACTGATCGATGCGTGCATGTAACGACGACAGATAATTAAGTATACAAAAACACTTGACGTGCATAGGACATACCGCGATATGTATTATGTATTAACCAGACACGCACGGATAAATATAATAATACTATTAAGCGTAAAATGATTTCTCGACTGAAACACGTGTCCCGATCGAACTCAATTTCCCGCGGCTGTGTAATTACATCGTATGATTACTGTCAGCCCCGTATATAATTCTTCGCGCTGGATTCTTCAATCCTTTCATTAGTCCGTGGAATAATAAAGTAGGGACGTAGCACGAGACCGATGAGTTTCTATTTAAACGTGAAAAGGGCCAGATTCTACGTTGACGTGCACAAGAGGGACCTTTTTTATTTCCCCCGTCGACGGTACCGTTTGGAATATGTTTCAATTGGCGGATTAAAACATTAACATAAAACTCGTATTAGAGGTCTGAAAGCACGGCAATGGCGGGCTCGACGACAGTAGCGATGAAAAATTAAGTTTCGTTGGCATCCTCTCCAGCACCTTTTTAGCTTTTCGAACTTCTCGCGACCGGCACAATGGAGCTTGTCTACGGACTGTAGGAGTCGTTACCTGGTCCGGATTACCTTCACGATTTTTCGAAGGTTTTTTGCAAATCATCCTTGGCTCCATAACCGACCGATCGTTCGTCGAAACGTTTCATTTCGACTTCGTATTCGCTTCTGAATCTTCGACGTTTACCATCCTTCGTGCACCGTTCGATCGATTTATCAAAAATTCGTCCAGCTGTTAAAACACGCGGCAATTAACGCGAGGTTTCGAGGAATTCCTGGAACTCGGTCGCGTCAGTTTTAATATCAAATCCAGCCAGCTAGAATACAAATTGAAGGGCCGAGAAGAATGCAAAGCCAAACATTAAATAAACAAAAGGCAGCGGTGGTAGGACAATAAAAGGTAAGCTGCTGGCTGCGAACGGTGTTGATTTAGGATAGATATGTATCAGACCTGGCTGGTTGAGGTCAGCCTGTCACCTGAAGTACCATTAGCCCTTTCTAGACACCCTCTCGAGCCGACCTTCAACCTGTCATTATTGCATCAAGCAATTTTTTTTCCCTACACCGCCGGCATTCGTGAGAATTCCCCATTAACGTTCCAGCAAACGGCTTCGTACCGTTTGACACTGTGTTTCGCGGGTATTTAATCGGTAGTTTCTCGCGACGATCACATCTATGGGAAACGAATTTCTAATCGTGGGAATGAATTTATTCGGATCTCTTCTCTTCTGCCGACTTGGCGCGCTATGGAAACGAGGAAAAGATACGTTCGTTTGCCTGCACTCGAAACGTTAAGTGTCTGCCTCGAGGATGTAACGTTAAACCTTAACAATACAATGGCTTGTAAATGAGTGGTAACGTGTTAAACACTTGAATTCCATTTGGATTTCCTATCCGTGTGCGACGGTGAACGTGTATGTACGTGCTACACGTAAGAGAAAATCATTGGCGTGCAGTTTCTCGCGAGAGCTCCGGTTTCTCGTTCGAATCAAATCTCTCGGGTTTGTCGTATCATGAAAGAAACGAACAGTTTTCTTGATCTACATCGAAGATAATAATGCGGCGCTACCGATCGACCGATTTCAAATCTGTTTCGTCATGGAATGGGTCACTGTGCCAGCGAGTCTCTCTAGAAAATTCGTGCATCACGACAACTTGCAACACGGTAACTTCAGAAATCGCCGTGGAAGGATTCCGTGGATCGTCCGTGCACCGGAATCTTCGTTAATTAAGCTGTCGTTCGCAGAAGTGGCCGACTCTGACGACGATTATTAAAAGAAACTCAAAATATGCACGCAAAGCATCGTTTAACCGAAATCCGGGTCCAGTGGAATCAGAGATTTCTAGTCAGCCGGAATAAGTCCATCCGCTAGATCTTCCGCCCGAGTAATCGGTGGAAATATCTCGACTCTCGATATCATCCTGTATGCGTGCAGAATTTTCCTGCCGAGTTTCCAAGTTTTCGAGATCAAGATCAGCGCCGTAAACTCGTAAAGTTCGCGTTGAAACTGCACCGCGAAGTTTCGTACGTCGACTCGAGATCCTATCTGGCCTATGAAGAAAGATCTTGCCGTAGCTGTGCACGACCTTGTCCGCTTTACGGATCGTCCAATAAATTATACGGATTATGGTGCGCCCTATAACCTACGAGAAAATTATCCCAACGGACGTTTCCATCGTCGTGTCGTTAGAAGTTACGCGACAAACATCCGCGAGACGAGCAACGGATCCGGACACGGAAGCGGAAACGGAACGGATAACTTTTCGGAAGTCGAAACGAGAAAAATGCACCTTCTAAGCATGACTTGACTACCGTTCCTCTCTCATGGTGGACGCGTGGCCATCGAAAAGTGCAAGCTAAACACGAACGGCGAACGTCATAGTATGAGGTGGCAACAATGCTCATTGACGGCCGGCTCGAGATCGAGAATGACTCGTGTGTAGTACAAGGTGTTAACTAGGTTTCTGACCTCGTTTTCAGAATCCTTTATATCGGCATCTTTCACGCGTCGTTCTCGAATCCGACGCCGGCAGGACCGACGCCGATGTCGTTTCGCGTCGCTCGAAACGCGTCGCGACGAACAACCATGGCGGTTGTGACGTCGTTGCGAATGAAATTTTGGAAGCGGATTAGGTGTGCGTGCGACAGAGAAGTGTGTGGTTAATGAATGAAGTATCCTTGTACAATGTTCAAGGCTCGCTCGTTGGTGTTTGTGCTTGGGAAACAAGCTTGTAGATTAAAGATCACAAACACCATTTCACAGGTATTACATAAATAGACGACGAGGGAAAAAAAAAAGTGTCGGAGAAGAGAGAAAAAAACGGTCGTAAGTCGAACGTTATGTAAATGCAAAGGAAAACAGGGAAAAAATGTGAGGAATTAAATGCACGTTAGATGAGCGCGGGAGAAAAAATTGTCCATTAGAAGAAGTGCTTTTTCAGATTTCAAGTCCACCGAAGTGTTACTGCCCGTCAAAAATTTCCATATCCATTTAATTAAACGTCCACGTCGATAATGCGTTTATAAACACTCTTGTATCGACTGGAATAAAAATATCGCAAAATTGAACAGCACGAAAGTGAAAACGTGACCAAACTGAGTCACGAAAAAATCTCTATTCGAAACGTCGAATTTTTGGTAACGTTATTCGATACACTCTTTTAACATAGACGTATGTACGTGTTTACCTCCACGGTTACCGAACCGTGTCATGACGTGCTCAAAATTCTGGAGGATTGTTTGCTTAAAAAGATAGGTGTGACATCGTCTCCACGGAGTAGAGCTATTCCATTACAAGACGCGTCTACCGGGTGCCCGAGCAATGACCGAGTCGTTTTATTTTTGCCGCGGCCATTATTCCCTTAATTGCATTACTTTACAAGGAAATCTTAGCGCCCGGCGATTCGTTACAGCGCGATTCATTCGACGCACATTACCGTAGTTGCCACATAGATTGTAACCGAGCACCTCGTCTGTGAAATCTGTTCGCAACGTTGGTCCGTTTCACATTTCGTTACCTTAGAAACGTTCCCGTATTAAAATTTCCTCGATTAGAAAAGCATTACCCCTTGAGACATTACCCCTTGAGACTCTAAAAAGTTTCATTGAAATCACCGTACCTACTTCGAAAATTTTAAAGCTTCGAAATTTGTTCGTTTTACGTGACGGTTTTGCGCAACGTTCCGACGGACATCGCGTTGTAACCCTGCGGAATAAAAGTCGCGTTATTCCTTCGGCGAACAAGGAACCGTAGGAAAAAAGAGTCAAAGAGCTCGATCGTATCGGTCGGCAATGCCGGACGAGCTGGAAAAGCACAAGTTCATGCGGCTACTATTATTTATCGCATACACGGGGTGTCCTAGACTCTGTTCTTTCAACGACGGTTCCAGAAGATCGAGCACACATTGTTACGTTATACTTTTGTCGGCGCTTGGATTTCGCTTATAGTACCGCCACGGGGCCAGGCTACACGGTGATTTGCACTTATTGATTAATAAATCAGTGCTTCGCTATTATACCATCCGTCTCGGAGTCGATATTTCTCTGTGGCGTCTTCGAGATAAAATACTTTTAAAATTCACTCCGAGAATGCCCTTTGTCCGTTTTCCATCCACGTATAACGTACTCGTTATAATTTCATGCAGAGAGATACGTCGTACGATCGCTCGAATGGAATTAACTCGATATACGATTATTCGATTCGCTTTAAAAATCACGTTGTTAAAAACACATTATCTGTGCATTAAATGTAAACGATGGAAAGCGACAATTGGGCTTTCCTACCGTGTATGGGGTTTCAGCCGACGGCGGCAATTTTCTTCCTAAGGAAGTTTACAATGAGTCTGCACTACCACGAGTAATAGTTTAGAATCGTTCCTGTAAATATTACGTACACCGTGGAGCAAACTTCCGACGATGAGATACAAGCATTAACTAAATTGATACTTCGAAACGTGAAAATTCTTAATGCACTCCTTTGATGGACGTGCCGAAAAATTCCGCCGACAAGGATATTTCCATTTCAGCGTTTTCTTCTATCGCGTATGCTCTTCGATGCACATCCTTATTACATCTCCTCGCAGCGTATCGGTGGTAATTATAAAATTAATCTGATACACCGTAGGGATCTTGAACAGAGTCCGAATAAGAGTGACGACACAAGAATAAAGGGTATCAATAGAACAAGCATTTGACAGGATTTAGATAGCATCTTAACAGCAGTGGTTTACAACCTTTATCGTCTGTCGAGTCTAACCTACTGGCTGGCACTAATCGTAAGAATCGCTAGTCACTGTCAGGACCAACCAGATATGTTTATACGAACACACGGAAAACAAATCTCAACTGAAAACTATCAAATATTTCCATTCCAAATACATCCAAAAACAAAACCAACAACTATCCACCTCCACGATATCTAACCGCAACAATCGGAATTGATCGTCCAATCAGCCGCACCCCATTTTACGGCAATCCTTTTAACACGTTATCCAGTGTCTCTATCAACATCACGAACAGAAAACGATCGATAAATAAGAAATCCTATAGACAAGTGTACCTAACAAAAAAATGAGAAAAAAGTCGAAAATAAGAAGAAAGCAGACGTATTTCCATAATTACATCGAAGCGTATCGCAAGGACGTGGCAGGGTAGCTCGGTAAAAGCCACGGTCGAAGCCTAGATCCGCAGGACGATGACTCGGGGCTATGTCCTGGCAGGATGCACCCCTGGCTAAGCCCGTGCGTGGCAACCAGGCCTTGGTCTCTACGCTCCCTCCACACAGTGGGGAGCCGGAGAATGGCATTATGGGTAGAGACCTTCCCTCCCTTCCCTGCCAGACCTCCGGCGCGCATTGTCTGGCAGCCATATTGGAGTAACAGCCAACCCCGTCGTGATTGGTCCGTTTTTTAACACGGGGAACCCGTGCGCCGGCACAATACTTGGTCCCGGTTAGGCAATGCCTGGCCTGGCGATAGTCTATCAGTCGACTCCATGCTGTGCCTGCATCAAAATCATCCGACCGTCTGTTATGATTCTACTCGGCTGCCTGGATTCTAGCCTGTAGAAATCGTTCTATCGTCGTCGTCGAGGGAAAAATCTACGAGAAGCCGAAGAGCCCGGGGTGTATCCGTGATTTCCAATGAGAGTCGATATTATGTCTATTGGCGGGTTGGATAAAGTAGTACTTCAGTTCCACGAACCTACGGATTGCCAGTCTTCTCGATCATACCGCCGTTGGTAGATTGTTGAACTTTTCAAGGATCCGAGTGTAGAACAGTGCGATGCCGAAGGTTTGAAGTTTCCACGGAGATAGGAGGAACAATTCGAACTATGATCATTTACCGTTGGATGGAGTGATGTGAATACGGCGAATCGACGGTTGTTCGCTTGGTTTTGTTGGTAATTTAACAAGTTCAGTGACTTTATTGGAAAACTGTGTGCCACTGTGATCGATCAGCGGCAATTCATTCTTTTGGATTAATCGCCGCAACACGGATTGAATTGTTGGAGGTATGTCGATGATGATATTAATCACACGTTAAGAGCACCGCGTCGAGGCTATATCGAATAGTTACGTAACCTATATGAGTGTACTTACTTAAACGACCATTTATCATAATCACCGATTCGACAACAGACGTGTCAGATGTCATTGGCAATGCAACGCGTCTCGCGGTATTTACGTTACACGCGATACCACCGGTTAGAACAAATTAATCGAACGCCACGTTGAAAGTTACACTTTTCTAACAAACGATCGAACGTAATACGCATGGATAATCGTGAGTTTATCGAGCGCAGACTTCGCCGCGAGTTAAACTCTCCGGCGACGGCGCGACGGCGGACGCCGTTCGCTAACTTTCCTTATGAATCTTTCTCTCGCGATACTTGAAAATTTGTTTGTAAATCTTAGCTACGTAAAAACTTGGAACTCCGTTGTTTTGCTTTAACACGGCGGTCCAGTTACGCGACTAAAACTCGGCAAATAATTCCGTAACTCGTAATCGACGAAGCGTTACGAAAAAAAGAGAAATAAAGAAAGCTAACAGGATCCTCTCTGCGAGTCGGAGTTGAGAAAAATTATCCAGTCGTATGTAGTCCAGAATTGCTAACGGTTACTCGTCACCGTCAAACGAGACTCCGTTGAAGTGTTCTGACATCGGTCAACGACAACAAGAATTAATGATCGCAATTACGATTCGAGTCATTGTCGCGCCAGGTGACACGCATTCGCGTTGCTTCGGTGGCAGGAAAATGAGACATCAAGCACCGTTCCCGAAGCGTGTCCGTATCGGTCATTGGCACCCTTCCCCGAAGGGTGTCGGATACCAGATTTTGCCTGGAATATATTTGTCATCCCCGGGATAGGACAATCCCGGGTGACTTTATTCGCTGCAGCATTCATCCGGCTTGTATTCGACGATTTTCGTGTCGGTTTCGAGTAGGAAGTGGATTTAGGGAGGCACGCTGCTTCTGGCGTCTTTTTGATCTTCCCCGGGGATGGACCAGTGGTCGTGGAGGAAGAAGAAAAAAAAATTCTGTCGAGTAACGCAGGAATTATTATCCGAAGGGTGGATGGTAGGAAAGAAAAGAAAATGGTCGTTAGGCGCGCGCGAAATGTGAGAAATGATCTGTCGACGTTCCCGTAGCCGTGGAAAAAGACGGCCGCGGGTTCAAAGAAGCCGTGGAATTGAAGAAGAACTGAGAACCATGCCATTAGACGCACCGTGATCGGGCGGATTCTCTCACACCGTGTCTCACCGACAGATATACGCCATTAATGCATCCCCGGCGTTGTAATGAGCTGGACGATCGATGAAAATCAATAGAAACATTATATACTATTAAATTAGAAGTATTTGTTATTCAGATTTTACATCTCATTGTCATCGTTTTCCATTTCTACACTAATAATTATAGAAATAATGGTAGAGACTAAATGTAGAATTGAAATTCAATTTAGTAGCAAAACAATCTGCTGCAGTTTTAAAAACACAATGGAGATGTGAGAAATTTGAGGGAAATGTGAGGAATTCTTTTTTTAGTAGCTTTTAATAAATCATTCAATTGGATTGCTTTTCCAAGCGACTCGAAATTGTAAAAAAGCTCCGGCCAAAAGTCTGAAAGGGTGTGTTTCGAGTTCTCCCAAATTACAGGCGGCCATTATGATGCGGTCGGGCCCTGGCATTTGGGCCAGACAATGGCCGCCACCACTTGTTAATGTAATAGGCATCCGAAAGGTGCGATCTTCCTTCGGAAGGCATCGTATCTCACCGTCCGAGTCGAAGAACGAAAATCCTCTTCTTTCGCCGACCCGTCTGTCGTTCACGAACCGACCTGTCCACGTTTCTACCCAGCCTCCGAAGAATTATTATTTCATGAGATTATTATCTCTAATAACATCGCTGAAGAGGGAGAAAAAAAGGGAAACACGATTTCGTTCCCTTGGAATTTTTCACTCCGCCCAAACCATCGTTTACTTCCTTTTTCGGTCTTCGATGTAACTAATGACGTTCGAGGATTTAATTCCGACACCTTTGACACGCAGTTTTAATTGTTTGAATTTCTTAAGACTCGCCCGATTGAATACATATTTCATCCTCGTTTCTCCGCTAGATGAATCGAAATCTTTAATTCAACCCACTCATCGATCTTTCCCTATCAAATTATTAAATACATGCATTAAAGGAATGAAAATCTGACGTGTCCCGAGACGGGCAGTTGATTTCCGACAATTGTTAACAAAAAAAACAATACGGTTACGTATTCGGAAGAGCGGACAGCTTTCCAGGTCATCCTTCGGGCGTGCGTAGGGGATGAAGGCACGCCATTGGCCGTTGGGCGGGAACTTTCGGGGGTTGTTGAGACCAGCAGGTGGATCCTCAACAACACCCCTTTGTCCCTCAATTAGTTACGTTTTTTCCCTCCGTTCCTGCGCCGAAATTTTACCTGTCCGTCCGCGCCAGTCGGTTCCCTCAAGTGCCCCCGTGCGTCCGGACGCCAAGTTTTAGTTGAGTCACAGTGAATCCGGTTTACTACAGTGTTTTTTGTTGCGGGAATTTTCAACGTGCCTCGTGAAACTGTATTAAAACGATTTAATTTTCCGTTTCGAAGGGATCCGTGTTAAGAAAATGTTGGAAATGTTTTTACGGGGGAGGAAAGTGATGGATGTGTGGTTGAATTGATACAGGTAGATCGTGTGAAAAGGAACGACGGTTTTGTGTGGTGTACAGTGAGTCTTTGGTGCGATATTTTTTTTCTAAGGATGACTTAAGGGAGACGCAAGATATATCGGAGAAATTATCATAACAAACGTGTACCTGTTTCGGGGATCGATAGAAAAAGTAATTCCTATTTTTAAGATCGTTTCTATTTATAGCTAGGTTGTAGATCTGCTGTTTTAGAGTGACTATAAAAATTCGCTAATAATTAGATAGAGCTCCTGTATAAAGACGATAATACGTGATGTCAAAACGCAAACGCGGCACGATCGGATAACGAAGAAAAACGCAATTCGTTTTGCGGTGTACAATCTTGCCAACAATTAAACAACCTCAAATGATCTTTAAGAATTGTTGTCCCTCACGCGAACCTGTTTTTGCTTACATACAGTTCATCAAATGATCATTTCATCGCGTGTTTTCCTTTGTCGGTGACTCAAACAATAAACCACGATATTAGTAACATGAATAGCTCGAAAGTCGAGTTATGACTAATTCTACTCGTACCACTGCATAACAGTCTATTCTAAAATTGACACTATTTTTTACCATCTAAACTAATGTCCCCGTTTCTGAGTTTCTAGCGTTAGAATGTGCGAATCGACCAAGAAATAATTTCCATATTTCCTGTTACAGGTGAATACATTCTCAGTTCTGCCAGTCAGAGCGGAAGTGGAAGTACCGTCGAGGACGATCAACTTCTCGGAGAGGCATCCCTAGACTTAGAAAATCATCCTCTGGTCGGGTTGACCGATGATGCTCTCGGGTTAGCCGATCCACTAGAACTCGAGCATGATTTTACGTCGGAACTTCTCGGGGGTGGCCTCCTAGGAAGCGCGACTGTCGAAGGTCTTCTGGGCAACGAAACTCTTGGCCTACCCGACGGATTCAATCTCGAGGAAGCTTTGCAACTCGTTGGCCTCGATGAGGCTCAACCAGAGGTTTGTAAAACAAGAATCTGTTCTTGAAGTTATTAAAATTCGTCGAACCAATGGTCGAAGGGTTCTGAAATCTTCATTCCCTGCCGAAGATGCGAATGCCCCGACATTGCTAATAAAAGAGATCGACTGTGCAGGAAGCGAAATCGGAAGTAAAGAAGAAGAAAGACCCCACTGCCGAGTCCGCGAGTGCAAAGGTACCGAGTTCGAGTACCGAAATCGCGAAATCTTCCAGGTGCGAGGATCCGGAAACCGGCGACATGATTCACACGCCGCAATTCCATCATCCCCATCACCCGCACCATCGCTCTTTCCAGGTACGTACATCATCTATTATCTGTACCCGCATTGGTTGACAAATTTTCACCCTTATTTTCGCAAAACGAAATTTCGCAACGACAAACGTTTCAACGATTCGAAATTTCCACGCGCCAAAGATTTCTCCGTTTAAAAATTAATGCCCGTCAATGTTTTTCGCGACC
This sequence comes from Mimumesa dahlbomi, assembly GCA_917499265.3. NCBI lineage: Eukaryota > Metazoa > Arthropoda > Insecta > Hymenoptera > Crabronidae > Mimumesa > Mimumesa dahlbomi. Next base: position 809,719 of record OU824113.1, on the reverse strand, counting down.
TTTTCGAGACGCGGTAATTAGTTGTTCGGAACGTCATGGTATCTCGGGGCACGAAGCTGATATATGGAGTAGAAAACAACCTGCACGAAGATAAGAACTGTAGGCAAAGCCGGTACGCAGCGTGTAGTTAGGCCTAGCGTTTACGGTCCATAAACGGGGCACACTCTTTATTTACAACGTTGACCGCGAAAAACACCGACACAGATCAAGTCAAAGCGGTGTCTGACAATTACGCGCATCGTAACTGCGGCTCGGAGTAACGAGTCGATAGATTTTCAGACGCGAAATACTTTTGTGCTGACCTCTGACAACGGTTGCAGCGAAATGAAGAATCGTATTACCTACGTGAAGAAGGAAATTTAAACGAATTACTCGAACATTGAAATGATAATTATCGTCAGTTCTTCAATATTTCCAATACACGACGATAAATATACTGCTACTAATTTATGTAATGGATTTTTTTGCCAGGAAAACATGTACTTCACACGTTTAAGTATATGCTTCCTGAAGACATATGTATACATTTCTCGAATAGAATCTCATGTTTCAATGTGCAGTTTGTAAGGAATTTATGTTTAATTTGAACTACTAAGGAAAAGAAATACGTGTTTCTCGGTCCGGTCTTTGATTACCGAGTTCGACAATTTGTTGTCGCGTAATATTAACATATCTACGACTATATTATTGAAGAATTCATTTTTCAGAAATAGCCGTCCAATTAGATTTAAGGTAGCTAGGCCGCTGTACTGTATATATCGATAACGTTGAAATAATTCAAACAGTATCGCGAATAAATTTGAAAAAATTCTCTACGCTGTATTCCGCGTATAATCCTGGCTGATATGCCTGTGCTTTCTATGCTGTGTCTCATGCAGATTTACATCGAAACGATCGCTAACCAAGAAAGTCTAACATTTACCTGATGACACTATTTCATCAATATCCATGTACACGTGTGTGTGCTTGCTTATTCGCAATCCGACGTACAACGTAACGTAATTCGCAAATGATTCGTTCGTATTTAGAACTGGTTTCGTATAAACGACATACGCATGTCGTCATACGGGGAAACGAACCATGGCACTCGTTGATAAATGTATATCGCGACTTTTACATTTCAATTTCACGTTGATACAGCTGAAACGATTTCCAACACGACGCACTGAAATACACGGGTCTATTATTAGTAATTGACAGGTTTCGAGGTTTTTAACTGAACGCCTCATTTCCCATGTTACGGGACTGTGGGTGAAATTCCTACGCCTCGTATTTTCAACGCCACGGAAATCGTACGTTTTGAAATTTTGCGTGATAGAAACTCTCTACGCGTTGAAATTTCTCTACCATGGGAAACGTACGCTTTGAAATTTTCTATGGTTAAAAGTTTCTGCGCCACAAAGTTGTTTCGGCTCTGAAATTTCAACACCTCGGAATTGGTAGGTCTTGATATCTCTCTATACGAAAGTTTTCAAGCTTTATAAAGACATTCCAGACGTCGATACTTCCCTGCGCGAATTCGCGTCCGCAGGATCGTGACAATGACCTACCCAGATAGTCCTCGCGTGACGCAACGTCTACAGGATTTCGCACGTGGTGAACTCCCGCCAATGACGGAACTCGCGAGGCCCCTACCATAATCCTGTCAGACAGCCACCGTGTTCCTGGCAACGCCAGGTGGAAGGTGGAAGACACTCGCCGACGACACGCGGACGGCAGCACGCGGAAACACGACTTTTCTCACGGAATTTTCTCGCCACCTGTGTTTCGTGTATGATCTATCCGGACTGTCAGGGACGTAACTGTGATCTGTGATAGGAAGACCAGTGATTAGGCGGTGCAAAGACAATACTACGATGCGTATCGCAGGGATGATATTAAAATTCGCGATTTAAGTGTGGAGATTCGCGATAGAATGACCGTCAATCGCGATAATTACCCGCAGAAGTTACTCTGAAAATAAGAGAGAATTGATAAGTACATTTATTTAATATCTTGAGAATGAACGATTCGGTGGGTTCGGATGTGTCGATGTTAGTGCGCTCCAGTATTATTTTGGCTTCGAGTACACATGAACGACGTGCAGCAATTCGTTGGCAAACATCCGGCGAGCATCGATCAACAATATCAAACTAGTCCAGAATGTTGGAGCCTGTTCGTCGACGACGGTCTGTTTCAGGTACACGATACATAGCACGTCGAGTATAGTCTCGAAGGTAAATAATTATGTAATGCGATAAGAGATGCAATAGGGAAATGTTCGGTGATACATTGAACATTAAAAACGACTCAAAAGTAGTTTAACGATCTTTTAATCGAGATACTTTATGCGTGCTGCAAGTGTAATGAGCAATTTACTATTACGTTTTGCATATTCAGTGTTCCATAACGTTTCAACAACCATACGTTTCCGCAACCTTTAACTTTTAATCAATATGACTTACGTTTATTAAACGCAAGAAAAACAAGGCACTTAACCACTGAGCAAAAGTTCATTTGTATTGACACCTGCGTAACTCCGAAAATATGAATTTTAATAACTCCAGGTATGTGGGACCGTGAAAAACGTTTCTTCGGTAAGAGAAATTTGTCGACCGTACGAAACAAGATTCTAACCGGTCACGAAAGGTACAAGTTGGAAAAAGGTGTCCCGGTGGACCACCCCGGCTGAAATTCGTTTCTCACAATAATCAGCGAGCGTACCGCTTTGATTTTAATCCCGCGACCTTGTCTCCTATGAAACGCGCGTGTAGAAACCGTGATTACACCGGCCGTGGACATGTAATACCCCGTATACCGAACGTCCGCAGGACTCTCAATACGTAATGAGCGGACTATTATACTAAATTAATATATGCCCGCTACACCACCGGGGACCTTTGGCTACGAGGATGTGTCGTGCGTATTGTGCACGGGGTTACGCAAGAAAACACCGGTGTGTCGCCGCACGACAAACCATATCATTTTTGGAACTCTTCTCTCACGCGACCGTCGTATTAACACTGACCTCAGTCACCTGTAATTGCTACGTGTTACCGTATACTGCCGACACACAGTACGTAATACGCGCTGCCTATTATACTACGTGCTCTCCGGCATTCTTACGTACCTGCCTGTGTACGTGGATTTTTATTAAACGCCGCGATGCCACCGCGATTGAACCTTGAACGTGTTACACTACTTTTGATACGTGCTTTTTACGACGATCCGACGGATTGGAATTAAACGAGCACGGTAATTTATTTTATTTGACGCGATCGAAGATAAGTTGTTTGTCCGGTTATGCCTGTGTCTCGGTGTGCGCGTGTGTTTGTGTTTTTTTTCTAACATTCGTAGATAATGTGCGTTCGATAATAGTACATCGGTGAAATATTTGATCTTCGGTGGGAATAATTTTGGAAGCACCGCCCGTGTTATTTGACGGAGAATTATATTTCTGCAACGCAGGTACCGACCGTTAGGAATTCGACAGGTACTAGGTGGCTTTTCTGTAGAAATCCCTGGATCTTGAAAAGTAAGAGGCTAAAAGCCTTAAGTGGCCGCAGTTTTGACAGGAAAAGGACCTCCCAGGGATTTAAGTCGTAATTAAGTGGCCAATCCTTACGGTCCGCCATGGATTATCTTTTGTGGGCTACCAGTGTTGTCTTTGTCCCTTAACCGCGTCAAAAATCGGCGTCATCATCAATTTGTCCCCGGTTGAAATGTTTCCACGTTGCTCCGTTGAAACGGAACGATGATTTTTCTCCCGACGTTAGGTTGTAAGTAATTGATTTTTTCAATCTCGACGAACCGGTACACTTTCATCCCGGGATTCTCGTTTGTCTGCGCGAATCTGACAGAATAAATAATCGCGCGGGGCTAATAAATAATTAAAAATGGCATGCACGGAATGGTTACCGCATCGCTCGCGGGTAACGAGCAGGAATTACGAGGAATGTCTTAAGGGTTCTACGCGGGTAATGAGAGGACTGAGTGCATCAGAATGCAATAGTAATTGCAGCCGCAAACCCGCACCCTCCGGGGTTGATGAAGGCACAAAAACAATTTGTGTCCTCGCGCCCGGAAGTCTCTCGAAACGTTGAAGAAACGGGAGAAGAAGAAAAAAAAATGAAACGCCACGTGTTCGGTTATGTTCAACGTCTTTCAGACGTTTCATTGCGAGCGCATCGAGTTTTTTTTTTTTCTTTGCGAAATACGATTATAAATTCCGAGCGCGAACGCGCTTGACCGGCCTTTTAACATCTGCGGATAAGTACTTTTAGACGAGCAATCAAATCGAATTACATCGATGAGCCATTAAATGATTGGAAATACAAACGATCGTTGTACATCGGTCGCAGACGATAATCTTTATTATCCGTCGTATTCTTCCCACCGGGTAACGTCGGTAACCTGGCGGAACTCGCGGAATTAAACAAGCCAGATATATTATCATGGAATCGACTACGAGTATATAATAAAATCATGCGACCTTTGGCCATGATTGACAGACATCTTTTATCCGTTCCCTGGAACGAGAAATTCGCTAGTCCAACATCAGAGACCCAAGGCGGTAGCCTGTTATTTGCTATGCCACTTGGATATTTGCTTAGAATCTCGAGCTCTCGAGGAAGAGCCCTCGAAGTATCCTTGGACTTTCCATAATATTTACACGCAACATCGAGTTACGATTCGAGAAAGACTCTACCGAAGAAAGACCCCAACGACGATGAGAGAAGTAGCGTGGGAGGGGTGGGGAGGGGAGGAGGGGAGAGTGGACAGGGAAGATGAAGCGAGATAAAGAAATAGGAAGACCGAGATCGTGAGAGAGGCCGATTCCATCCGAGTGTTGGATCGCGACCGCGGAGAGGACGAAATTAATAAGAGAAACGAGGTATGTAATATGGAAATGAGAGACGAAGGCCTGCGGAGGCATTAGGATGCACTTGCGGTGATACTTGGAGGACTTGGCGCGAGCCCGCTGCGGTAACCCATGCCAGGCGTGCATTAATCTGATGACTATCTGAATGAATCATAATTAATATCGCGGCCCATTAGCCGGTGAGTCGTACAACCGGCGACCATGGATAATGCGCATGGCTTTCCCAAGCGCGTATCTTTAATTACCTGCATTTCGTCGATAGTGCACCTCAACGTTATCGTTCTATCGCTTAACCGCCACTCGATTTTACGGCGGAAAGAAAGACAGAATCCTATTCTATTCCGCATATCTTGCGGATTTTTCCCTCGTCCGTTGAACATGCAGATTACGCGATTCGACTTATTTTCCCCGCGATGACCGACGTTCTTTCATTTCTCCACTTCGATTTAATTACCGATCGCGATAGTCCTTACGATCGTTTGATAGTATTAGTGAGGTTGTGTCAATGGTATTAATGAGTCTGGTTTACCGTGGCTACGTGTGATTCTGTGTATTTTGTTTTTCTCCATGCGAAACTGTTTATTAAAAAATAATTATTGGTTTTGACGTACAAGAGTTTAGATCGTACAGAAATTTTGCGTAGCACTTTTTCTTTTGCATGTTCGTTAGCAGTCATTAGCACAATGATCTGTTTGTCATATACTTACATTACGTATCGATAAATTTTAAGGCCGTGGGAAGATTCCTAAGCTTTTCCTTGACTCTCTTTTATAACACGGCCGCGTTTTGCATAATGTTTACGTGTGCTAATGTAACTGATTCAGATCAGAATTCGTGACAGTGATCAACTAGCCGTTTGACACCTGCCATTGGCCGTTTAACCTACAACATCTCCACCATCCTCGATCGCTTACCTACTTTTCACCTCGCCACATCGCCGCGTGTTTTCGTACGTGACTGCCTGCAAGGCTCGTCTCTTGTCACGAAAGTTGTGAATCAAAATATTGATGGATACCGATTCAACCCTCGCTCGGTGGAAAAAAAATATTTTGTTTCCCGTATCCGTCTTTTCTCGTTAAATTTCTCGCATTCCGTCCGCGTCGAACCGAGCGAGAAAACGAGGATGAAAATTGTGAAAAATTCGAATCGATTCGATGTAGAACGATGGAATAAATTTATAATAAAAGATATATCTGTCCGTTCGGCAGACGACCCGAATGACTGTACTCGGCGACAGAAATTCGTTTCACGCATCCTAGATAGTTTCTGTACGTACGTACATACGTACGTACTCGACGCACATTATGCATTTCACAGTGCATAAGTCCAGCAGCTGCTTGGAACTTCTGACGAACGGAACGGACTGTGACGCCCCGTCGAGTTTCTTGGTTCTTGGTGAAAATTGCTCGGTCGGGGAGCAATGGTGTAGGAATTTATTGTGCGACGTCCAGCGAAAAACAAATTTCCAACAAAACAGTGCCAATCTACGAAAAGTGCGGTGGCACTTTATTTCCGTTTTCTTGCGTTCGCGTTAGAGGCCTCTAAATGTCTGATGTTCTACTTGATTAAGTCCCGGCTCTAACGTGATATGCTTCTGGAGTTTCTGGATCTCCGGTATACGTGTGTGTATGTTTCCACGTGGTGAAATTCTCACGCTCAAAGTTTCCTTACGTGGAAGTTGAAACGCTACGCAAAGTTCTTCGCGTTCAACTTTCCGGACCTTGAAGTTCGAAGTGTCGAATTTTACGTCGCGAAAGGATTGCGGATCGAAATTTCCCCGCGCGAAAGTTTCTAGGTCGACGAGATTTCTACGCGTTCCGTTTCGTTCGTTACCGAAAAAGACAACGGATGTTAAGATATAAATTTCCCAGAAGAACAAGGCAGGGAACGGACAGACGAACGAATAGGCACTACCAGAAGCAAGACGAAAGAGAAAGAGAGAGCTCGGAAACTAGTAAGTCCTCGACAGCTCGTTTCAAACATCTGCTCGCAGATATCTTTCCTCGCAGATTCATACTGTGACGACTCTCACGTGCACGCGGTAAGATCGTGGAACACAAACCACGCGAGATACCGCACGTCTACGTAGACGTGCTTTGCGTTTGTGTGGAAAGATACATGTATATGTATATATATATACATGTATAGATATACATATATATATATATATATATATTATGTTGGTACATAAATCATAAGCGCCAGTAGCTGTGGAATGCACACAACATTCGTTTACCGTAGCCGGTGTGTGTATACATTTGAAAGTTTCGCTGTGATGTACAGTGCCGAGGGGGACTTATTCTCGAGCAAGTCTGATAAAATTACGCGAAACGTTGACAAGTAACCCTCATTTCACCGCCTCGTTTGTGAATTCATGCTAGAAATATGTTGTACGTTAATGGAATTACTTGGAAAATTGCCTATAAATGAGGCATTGAACTTTTTCACAGTAATATTGTACAAATCATTTATAACATTCCAAAGACACCTAACGAAACTATTAACAGATCTCTTAACACCCATAGTCGAAACATACCTGCTTCTATTTCATGTTTCTCGTAGAAATCTAACCCGCGTATTACGGTTCGTTATTCTTTTTCCTTTTTATTCCCGTGTAACTCAATCACGGACGTAAAAGCCCGGCCATTAGAAACACAGGACAAATCGGCATGTTCCATGCCGTCCTACATTTCGCGGCCTACAGCCGGCAGATGCGCTGACAAGCGAGAATCACCTTAAAGGCGTCGCGCTCGACAGATTGCACCGGCGACTGATTGATGCGCCTGAACAACAATCCGCCGGCCACGAGCGCTACAAGGCTTCCCCTATTCATCTTCTTCTTTCTCGTTGCTTTGCCTCTCGCGGCTTCTTGCACCGCGGCATCTCGCTACTCGCGGCACCGACGCATTAGCGACAATACCGGAGTGCATTAAGCCACCGGACGCCACACTACCGCGCTTACGCCGTTGCACCCTGCACCCAGGTCGTCCGACGTTTCCACACGGCGAAATTTTGATTCATATCGAAATTCTTACCCGGAGATATTCCCATTCGTAGTTCAGAAACTGTTGTATGAAAAATTCTTTTATTTCGGTAAAAAAGAATTCTTTTTTGGGTCGCGTACAATCCGCCAGCCTTCGCTATTCATCTTCTTCTTGCACCCGACGCATTAGCGACAATACCGAAGTGCATTAAGCCGCTACCGCACTTTACTATGAGCTAAAAAGAACTGCGAGACTTTTACCCCTGCCTTGATGATTTCATTCGTACGACTTTTTATAGACGTTTTCCATATTCAATTAACTGTATTTCTCGTGATAATTGATACGATTGTTCGATGGATAGACACGTATCAGATTTCTTATCGACGTGATATCGTTTTGTTATAAATATAGGAAGAACTACTTTAAAATATATAACTCTCGGCAAATAAAGATAGGTACAATCGATTCGTCTGGAAAGATTCGCAAGTTATCTGTATATTATACGAGGAAGGAAAAAATAAAGAGGACGTTAAAGAAAGTCTAGATGTGGGTGTGATCCATATCCCAATTACATGCGTATCTTTTAAATTAGAATTTTTTTATGTTAATTCCCATAGTTTGACACGTTTGACATGCGATCACGATCGACGCGCGTCCCAATGACACTTTTGACACCGGAATCATTAATATCTCGACGGTTGTTACACGCGGCCAACACCTACGCGATCAGCGGGGTTTCTTTCTCCCCGGAATCCACGTGGTTGACATCTGACAGCCGGGATTCCTCCGGCCTGACACTCGATGGATGGTTATACGGTGTCTATGATAATAAGATGTAAAGATAACATAATTGCCGCACGACCGTATGATTTATTTCATCCCGATTTGAACCTCCGACAAAATATCTGATTCGGATGACCACACGCGTCTTGGTTGTTTTATATATTTTTCTTTACCGAACAACATAGTCATGGGAAATGGTGAAACTTGTGGGAATCGTGCATCAGTGAACTCGGGATGTGGTTGCGATCGGAAATTTCACGCAAAATGTACCTGTAAGGGTCGACGTTTTGAGACTTTTTGGCTATCGTTTGAGCAATTTTAGATAAAACGTAGTACCATCAGGATTGCAAAAAATTTACAATCCCTAAAAATGAAATATTATCCGTGTTTTCGAAATAAAACTTTACGTAGAACACTATGCCATAAAATTGAGATCGATATCTCTAAAATTCTTAACAACTGGAATTTGGTTCGACCGAGTGACGCCAATTTTCTGACTTTATGTCCAATGATCCAATTTGGTTGAATTTGTCGATTAAAAATGCAATGATATATTTCAGGGTCGCATGCCGTTCATGCGAGCTATGAGCATGGAGCAACGATGGCAGGACCTGGCATCCCTTCTCTCCCTTCCGGGTACACCCGATCATTTCGCCCATCCCGCTCACGGGTACGCTGGTCACGGTATCAGCCACAGCCACTACGAGGCGCAACGCAACGTGCTCCTGCACAACGCCACCCTGGCACCACCGGTGGGCGACCTAAATTCCACCAGCCCGTACCACAATGTGGGTGAGTAAATCGGAATTTTAATTTGCATAGAGAAAACACCTGATGTTCTACAAGAGCATGTTTATTAACTTGTCAATAATTAAATCGGATTTACAATGTACAATCGATTTAAATGACGTGGTAACGAACTCTCTATCTAACGATCGTTGTTTAAGAACGATAATACATATTCCGTCTGGAAGATTGAATTATTTAGAACTAAAATGCTCACTGCTGCAGGTGGGTCGACGAACCTGGGCTCAGCCGTGGCAACATCAATGAATTTAACGAATAGTAGCGAACCGATCGGCGCGGAAAACGGTGCCACGTACAAATCGGAACCCGCCGATATGATGTACTATCACGCGCCGACGTCGGACTCCATCAACCAGACCACGGATGGTTTTCTATCTTCGTTGCTGAACGATGAGGACTTGCATTTGATGGACATGGCCATGAACGACGGTACGTAGAGATTTATTCGCATGGAAAATCATTTATCGTACTTGAAGCTTGAATATTAACGTTTAACCTTTTGAACGCTACGACGCTGCTGTAAAAAGTTATCACCGTCTCCTTTTACTATATTATTCGATATTACATTCCAATAGCCGTGTGATTTAATTACTGTCAGCGTAGCACTCAAAAGATTTAATCAATATTTTTGTTTCTTTTTTCGCTTTTTACATTGATAAAAACCGAGGTATAACGAAGAAATGCTATTGACCTTGAATTTCCACTCGAGATATAGTTACTACGATACACATACAGCACACTTTTCAATGAAGTTTTTTCAAAGGAAATCTTTAATTTGGATGGATACGGTTTCTGGTAGGGTATTCGAAAGAACTCGTAGATTTAATTTTTTATTATAAAAAGAAACGTATAAAACTTTCATAACATAACAGAGTATCATTTTATAAAATAAAGTACTGTTCATTCTTACGCTTTGTTTCGTAGCAATTAGCTCTTAAAGACTATGTATCATTTGTACGATTGGTGAAACGAGTACTGTTAAGTCGTATCGATAGATACTTAGATGGAATGATGGCTCGCGAAATGTACCTTATATCTTATGTTCTCATGAATGTTTGTCTCTTCGTATCAACGAAAGCAATGTTCGCGTTTTTTCTTATCTTTACATCTAAACACTATATGGCTAAAGAGGTACACACGAATGCAGTCTAATCTATATTACTTAAATGTCATTGACTGTAATAATCCGAAAAAAAGGAAAATAGCATTATGGTGGGGGTGGCATCGCCACAATACGTTAAAACTAAAAAATATATCACCATTGCGTAAGATCTTCGCAAAAATCTACAGTATATCTTAAGTATCTTCTGCAGAACGCTAGTATACGCATTCAGAGTAACTGCATTTAAAAAATAATTTAAAGCAACTTGTAGAGAAATCGTTAAACAAACGAGTGTGTTTTTACCACGCTTCCTCCGCTTCGACTGCTGCAGCCGGGGCGTACGCGTCTTCGGAGTACAATTCTCCACCTCCGTCCTCGAACTATAACAAATCAAAATTTCAAATGTTTATTACTTATTTTTCATATGAAAATATATTGGATTTCTTCAGTTTCTATACTTACGCCTCGGACATCTTCGCCACCAAATTTATTTCCTCTACCCGGAGCATAGCTTCTGCTGCTTCCACCGCCCATCAGCAGCCAATCAGGAACGGGTTGTCCAGCTTGTTTTAGTATCCTAATCAAATCTGGGCCCAGTGGTTGATCGTCCTCGGGATCGAAGAAGGAAGTCGCTCTTCCGCGATTTCCAACACGACCGGTTCTTCCGATCCTGTGGACGTACTCGTCAATTGTCTTTGGGAGATCAAAGTTAATAACGTGTGCCACGTTCTTAATGTCCAACCCTCTAGCAGCAACGGCAGTAGCTACTAAAATAGACATTTTTCCGCTTTTGAAGTCTGCGAGAGCTTCCTCTCTCTGTCTCTGCAGTCTATCTCCGTGAATACTAGTGGTTGGGTAATTATTCTCTGATAGAAAAGCAGCGATAAAGTCGGCCTTCCTTTTCATCTCGACGAATACCAATGTACCCTTTAAAGTACCAGCGTCATTCTCGCGTTCCAGGACTTCGCCTAGCATATCTTTCTTCTTCTTCTTATCCACCTCGTAGAAATTCTGCTCCACGTCCGCGCACGCACCGCCAACGATACCGACAGCGAGAAACAGGTAGTCCTTCAGGAACCTTGCCGCTAACCTTTGAACCTCATCTGGGAAAGTTGCAGAGAACATTAGTGTTTGTCTCTCTTCTTTTGGCACCATTGTCTCGTGATCGACGATCCTTTCGATGCAGGGCAAGAATCCCATGTCGAGCATACGGTCTGCTTCGTCGAGTACCAAAAATCGAACAGATGAAAATGTAATTCGTCCCCGATCGAGAAAGTCTAGCAGTCTTCCAGGAGTTGCAACGAGAATGTGGCAACCCGCGCTTAATTTTCCTCCTTGATGAAGCACAGAGGTTCCGCCGTATGCCACTACAGTCTTAAGTATGGAATTTACTGAGAATTTCATTATCTGTTGCCAGATTTGGATCGTGAGTTCTCGGGTGGGTGAGACGATTATTACTTGTGGCTCACAGTGTGATTCTACTACCAAATCCGTAGGTTTTTCGAGTAAAGTGTTTATAATTGGAACTGCAAACGCTGCAGTCTTTCCGGAACCAGTTTGCGCACATGCCATTAAATCGTGACCACCCATTATGATCGGTAAAGCATATTTCTGTACCGGCGTCGGCTTCGTGTATCCAGACTTCCTTATATTTTCTAGTACGATATTCCTCAAGCCTGCTTGCTCGAAATTCGTTATTTGCGGTGGAGCATTGTCTCCTGTTACTTTTACTTCAATATTATCATACTTATCGAAATTAATGCCCATAGCTACACTATCTCCAAATAATGATTTCTCATCTGTAGGTAACTCTGGTGGAATGTATATTTCCCTTGGTTTTTCCTCTTCGCCATTACCACCATCGTCTTTATTATTCCAACCACCATTTCGACCCTTGCGACTATCACCATAGTCAGTATCAAAGTTATTACTGTCTTCGTTGTCTCTGCCTCTACTTCTGAAGCCGCCACCACCCCCTCGGCCTCCTCTGCTGCCACCTCTGTCTCTGCGACCATCGTCATCATTTCCAAAATCATCGTCATTTCTGTCTCTGTTTCTGTAGCCCCCTCCTCCTCTGCCTCCACCTCCTCGGCCTCTGTTTCCTCTGTCACCTCTCGAGTTATCATCACCATCACCATAGCCATAGTCATTACTCTCTTCGTCGTCACCCCTGTTTCTGTATCCACCTCTACCTCCCCCTCTTCCAAAACCTCCACCCCTTCCACCACCCCTGCCTCCTCCTCGACCAGGTTTTCCATTACTGAAACCTTGGCTGTTACTGTCCCATTGTCCATCATTGTAATCACCCCCTTTATCATTGCCATCATTATTCATATTCTTGTTTCCAACGCCCCAGTCATCGTAGTTGTTATTCTGTGGTGTAAAGCCACGGCCCTTTCCACAACTTCTTCCTTCATAATCATCCTCCTAAGAAAAAAAGAAATGAAAGTTGAAGTACACATCAACTATAAAATATTTCATTTATTCTAAATACTTACAAAATTGGTGGTAGTTTCTCCCCACTCGTCATCCATTGTGCTCTAGAGACAAAACATTTGTTTTAAATCGAGATTGCCAAAAAAATAGGTAAAATACTTCATAAGTAAATCATCAAACATGATAAAGGATAATAATCAGATTTTACAAAGAATATTTTTTATATGACCAAAAGGAATATTTTAGAAACATATCATACATGTATTGCAATAATAGTTTGCTGATCTTATGATAATCGGACCGGTTCTGAACTGTTTACAAAAATAGTACGGCAAGGACACCCCAATAAAAACCGCAATTCGTAGAGGCAACCACGCGATAGAATAACGAACAGAAACAATTGAAGCACGCTACGAGACGCTAAAATTTCCGAAGATTTAAACACGTTTCTAAACACTTGACAAACGGACCAATGCAGATAAAAAAAAGAACAATGCTTCATTGTCACAATACATCTTCCCACTACGCGGGTCGCTAAAAATCGAATGCAATTAACAGCACGTAACACGGTATCTGTCAAACAGTTTCTTCTATTTCTATATAAATAACGTTATCGTCAGTACGAAACGTATTTAATGTATAACGCGCAATAGATATAACACGTGGTTATCGGCAAAATAAAACAATATGCTTGCCGGCAAACATGGCTGAATGATATTGACGCGAAAAAATGTCCTGCGTAACAATACTTACATTTCAATTAGTGACAACGTTTTCCTGTCGTTGATCCTTGTGCCGGTAAGACTTATCTAATACAAGGTTCCGTGATCCTTGCTCGAAACGAGTCCTGCTGACGGTCGGGAGACGAATGAGACAATGAAATCAACGGTCGTTTCAGAACTCGAACCGTTGCTGACGGGAACAGAGTAGCCAACCTGGGAATCAGATTTCTGCGAATCACGTAGCAAGAATCGAGCTACTGCGCATGCGCGGTCGCGCAATGCGTGTGGAAGATCAGGAACGTAACACGAGTCCCTGGAAACCCTGGGGCTCCGAAGTGGAAGGATAATTTCAGATTTTCGAAACTTTGAGCATTTATCAGGCACTTGGTACTCGACAATTGTTCTCTGTCTAATGAATATTGAGTAGAAAATGAATTTAAAATATTGAAGATGTCCGTGTTTAAATTTGTTCCCCCAGAAATTTCTAGAGGCACTTATATATGCAATGAAATTACATTTGCAATGTTTCGTACGACGAAAAGTCATGAATTATCATATTTATTAAAATTATTTAATCGAGTCTTTTTAGTTATGCTCAAAGGATTGTTCGTATTCGGCCAATCTTTGTATTTAAACGCAACACTTCAATCCCACGATAGGATGGTGTAATATTTCACAGAGGAATCTAATCTTGTTTAGCTGAAATATAATATTCCGTCCGTGGAAGAGTGTTTCTGAACACTATCGCGTGCCGTCTTTTACACTTTCATATTATTGGGCGTACGCCTCGGATAAGTCTACCAAATGTACATACAGTAACCGGAAAAAAAAGAAACAAACAACAGGTGTACGACTTTCAGTTTTTTTTTCTAGCAGGAACCGTTTGTTGGAATTTCTCGGAACGGCAGCAAGATAGACAGCTAGCAGTCGATACTTTATTTGTCGATATTATAATTTTGTTATATTCAGTACACCATCAAACTTTAATATAGCACGCATCTGTGAAACTATTGTTATATCCTCAATAAGTTTCGCTTCGCTCTCGTATTACATTGTCAGACGAAAAACACGTGGTAGAAGAGCTGCTAGAAGATCTTGAAGAGCTGTTTTACGAGTTTATGACCCTTGTGCGAAAACGATACCCAGACGTAGCTATCATTCGAAAATTCTTTTAACGTTGAACATATTTCAGCTTCGCGTACTGTACTATTTAAATTTTTACGATACAATTTTGCAGTATACCGCGTAACCGCTGAACCAATTTTGTTGCAGAGTTGCTATCACAGTTGCAATCACGGGTGCACTTTTATATTTATTTATCTTTACCCACCAGGCGGATGTACAAACGATAAAAATGTTGCATTGTTGTAGCAGCGCGTAATGTGCGAAAATTTATTAACGAGAATAATATTAGGAAATGCTTTGCAAAGTGCGCAGAAGTATACGAGATAAAATGTCTTAATTATTTTATTAAACCGCAGTCTCGGTAACACTATCTTATGTGCATGACCTACATATTATTTTTACTTCTATTAACGGCCCTCATTTTTATGACGCCGATTAAAGAATCACGTACACGGTCGTGTTTTTCCTGTAATTTTCAGTTTACGTACGCAATAGAATTTCCCCAGTACGGAAGAATAATTGCAATAGGATAATGGATTAGTATTGCACAGTATTTTGGGATTTCCGTGGGCATCATAAGTATGAATGACTTTTCTATGCTTCTTTCGAAATTATTACGAAAAAACAATCGGCTAATTGTTTCTCGTGTCTCCCATAACAGCGGTACGAAATCGGTGCGAAAACAAGGTGCATCATCGTTTTTCATTGATTTACCGCATTTCAGGGGACTTCATTTCCGTGAAATATATTCTCTTAAAAATAAACGATCATCGTAATGATGCAATCGACCTCGATTTCTCGTATTTCCATACAATAGACATTGAAGTCGTTTTAAAAGATACTTAGTAGCTTTTCCTTCCTGCGACAATGTACTCTAAGACAACAAAAAAAACTTTCGATTGGAAATTATGCAATTAATCGTTTCCACGCGAAATATCAACGCGTCACACTTTCTAGCGGCGTAAAATGTCTGTGACATTTCTTAATTCTGATTCATACGTGTCGGTTTGTTATTAAAAAATGCGGTCTACCAGACACTCCGTCATTTTCCAGAATATTTACGCGTACGCCGGTCATTTTCTCCCGTATCTTTTCCGTGCGGTTACCAAAATCATCATGAGTCGCAGATTAACAGAGCTATTTAAACCGTGACTTCGCCTCGTCGCTGTAGCGTAAAACGAAGTCGCGATAGACAGATCGACCGCGATAAATAAAAATAAAAAAGTTGCGGATAGTGGGACCCGACGTCATCCACGGCCGAGTCGTGATCGCAATTTCTGTTATCAGTCGTACAATCCCAGCGTATTCGTCACAAAGATGCACACGGTTGTTCCTGTGTGTGGGTGGAACGTGCGGCCACGGAACACGTGTAACAATGTGGAATAAGAAGAAAAGACGAAGAAGAAAAACGCAGTTTCGCGGCGACAGCGAGTACGATAGGGCGAGTTTGCAGCAACGTGTCGTCGCGGTTTTCTGTAAATGTTTCGACACCGAAGTATTAGTTGGCATTAGTGATCGTGCGCACTTGACAAATCTTCCATATCGTGTTCATATACATCTATACGTATAATATTGTCTGAAAGTTTCTTCTTTATCTTAGTTAATTTGAACGGTTCAATTTATGAGAACGTCGCGCCTCGTTGTACGAAGAATTGAAAAATGTTTCCGTCGCGTAAGAAATTCGGAGTAACGCTGTAAATGAGGTCACAGGTCGCGGTATTCAGATAATCGAGTCCGCTTGAGGTTTTCTTATCAGGAATCATTCAAAGTAAAAGGTCTTTGACTCATTTTCTTCTCGGACGATCACGAGCAAAGTTGTCGTTCAGCGCGCGACGAACAATGTTAGTTTAATAATCGCCGGATCGTGTGAATTTCGCCGTTTCGTCTCGGGAACACCGTATGGCGTTAGAAAAGGATGGGAAAGGACGTCGCTGCAATTGTCCGGTCTTTCATCGTAAATCGGACGGCCGCTCGGGCATTAAAGTGACCAGTTCTGTTCTCCAGATGTCACGCAGTTAGCCCACGTGTTCGCGTCCCAGAATTGAAGTGCCATAAACCTTGCAATTCTCTTCCTTGCACTCCGCTCGGCGTGTCGACTGTGGAAAGCAATAAAAAGTTGTTGTTCGATGTTTGACAAAGAACTCCAGGCCGCACGTGGGTCGCTAAAAACGACGAAAAATCTGAATCGACTTTCAAATTCCTACGAAACCGGACCGTATTGAAAATCAATCAATATCATCGATTTTCCATGGAATTAATTTCGTGTGACGAACATTTTGAATTTTCGTTCGAAGGAGGAGAACGACCACGAGAATTAGTGCAACGATCAACCGTGCATCGACAAGTGTGCGTACGTTGATTGACTCGATTAAATGACAAAAACAATGCCGATACGATGAGGACATCATCGCTCGCGATGAATATTCACCGGACAAGTGGGTGATTCGACAATTTTCTTGCCACACCGCTAGACGATTCTCGACACCGGTCCGCGACACCCGCGAATTCATTACGTTGTTTCGTTTTTTCTTTTTTCGGTGTGTGTGTGTGTGCGCGTGCGTTTTTTTAAATCAGCCGCGTGTGCCGCACGATACACCGTGATCCTTGAGGCCATTGAGGCATGTCATCGGATGTTTATCAGGATTACGTTCGGCTGTTTACGTGTTCCGTTAGCTTCGAGGAATGGGACTCGATATCTCCACAGCATTCAATCGTATCAATGGTAAGAACATCGGACGAGGATTCGCTGAATTACGATGAATTTTTTTACGAAGAAAACTGCGCCTCTGTGTTTTGAAATTCTAACGCGATACACAGCGGAATCGAAACAAAAATTGGAACGTTGCACGAGGATGGTGTGTCGTCTACGTTCGTGTGACGCGTGTATGTGTACACGTCGTGTGACTAACGATTGTCGACTGTTTCGTCTGCGGCCACCCACCCAGTGTCGGCGTTTTACCATTCAGGACTCGACACACTTCCTTGCCGGCGATAATATCATTCTCACGCTCGTTATCAGCTCGTAAAAACATTACCTTTCGATTACGTTTAATTCCGGTTGGTCCGATTTTCCTGCCCGATCGATCATTGATCGTTGATCAGTCCTCGTTCACGAAGAAAACGCGCGTTCTTTCGTGGAAGTTTCCGCTCGCGATGAAAACATCGTTCGACGTGTAGGTGGTCGTCTAAGGTAAACACTTTACACGCAATAGGAGATCTTTTACGATCGTGGTGTGCTCGAGTAATTATTAAGTGTTCGTTGATGGGATAAGGAAGAAGGAAAAACGCTCGTAATTCATCGGAAACGATCGTACGTATGTATCAGCTGATCCTTGGCGACAGTTATGATCGCGTATTACGCAAGTGCTCGGGTGAAAATGCGGGAGAAAAAAAAACGCGTGTGTGTACAACGTACGCGATGTACAGGACGCGTCTAAACATGTGGGACATTCCTTTAATTATATATCTACGACGCCGTGATTCATCTCTTTTGGCTACAGTCTCTTTAAGTTCAAACGTAATCTTACTTTTTTAAATATCAATCCAACATATTTTGATTTTCATTTTACATACGCGTTTACAAAAACTTCATGGAACTTCCTTCTCGTCTCGCGGGGCATTTCTTTTCAAACGTGCAGCACCGACTCCGAAAATGCGTGCCACACGTTTAGAGGCAGCCTGTAGAAGAATGTTTATCCGGAACGTGATTTGCATCATTCGCCGGAGCGATGAGTAATGAAGAAGAACCGAGTGCAGCGGTGACTGTTGCGGCAGCATGACGACTCTCGTTGACTATCCGAGCCTTAAGCTAGGACGCACACCGGCACACATGCCGTCGTACACGTGTACACCGTCGCGAGAGTTGTCTATGCATATGTGTGTCACAGGCAAGTGACTCATTCCCTTCTTTTGCCATTGCATCTCGTCAGCCCGACCGTAATAATAGAACGAAATTGATTCACTCGAGATCGTTTCGACTCTCGAGCTGCTCCCTTTCCAATTTAACCGATGATTAAAGAGACACCGTAATTTCGCTACTTTTTTTGCGTGTCCGGGATTTGGAACACCATGGAACAGTGAGAGAATTCGCGAATGCGTGACGGATGGAAGATATATTCGCGATATTTACCGAAAAGACTAGTTTGGCAGCGTGGCTAGGTGTTTCAGGAAACTCCGGGTCGAAGAGCCAGAATCGATGATGCCGCCGGTGACATCATTCGAAATTCTAACCCCGTTTCCGAGAGCTCTTTGTTTATACGGCCGCGAGGCCCAGGCATTTCGTTTCTTAATAAACGCAGCTTTGACACGGGACGTTGAAACGCGTCGTTACACCGTTGTTGCAAAAAGGGAAAACTTCTGGCAAGATCTCCCCAAGGCTTTGTCAATCGTAAACGTAACAAGTAAACATATTTTTCAACACAGTTACGAGCACCACGCGTTCCATACAGCTCCTCGAAGACTATCAAAAGTGGCATTGAGAATAATATTAAGAACACGTTAACGTGATACACGGGCAACAATATATGTTCACGCTTAACGGTGCGAATATGAATTTGTCGTTACCAGTAGAATTTTCATTCGCACAACTAATAACCGTGTCGTTCAGAAAATAAATCACGGCCCTGCATCTCATTAGACGGCAGACTGCTTATCGGTCGATTTATCGTGTCAATCGCGAGCATGATATGTCCCAATCACGATTTACATCGTAAGAAAATAAAAAGACGAAAGAAATAAGTAAAAGAGGTGTCCGGAGTTGAAAAGTAAGCTACCTGGCTTCGTGCACCGTTAATACGCAAAAGAGATCTCCGGCGGTCGTATTACCATTACCCTCGGAATCACGCGATCTAAGAATTCGCCTACTTCGACACGATAACGTGCGCACGGTGAGTTGCCGCAAGAGGATTTTCGAATCCCCCCCCGGCGGTGTAGGAGTGGCTGGCTAAAAGTATGCGCATACGCTTCTAGACCGATTTAGCTTTTCAAATTCGTTCGATAGCTCTCCGACGTCGCCGATCGATTTAAATATCAATTTATGGTGCCAGCCATCGCGTCCTACGTATAATGGTCGGTTAACGAGACCGGATGGATTTCCAAACTTCCCGACACGAAGATCATGAAATTTAGATGCATAATCTACCACACGGATCGGTGAACTAGTCGATGCTTAATTATCATCAATTTATTTGCATGATACATTTTTGCGAACCTGCTTCGCGAACGATCGTGGCGAAACTGGTCCCGCGAATATCGCGGGCGCATTCTTATGCTCCGATAACCGGCGTTCCCCGATAAAAGAACGTGACGGTAAGGCCATATTATCGTCACTTCGGACGGTGACACGTGATCTAGCATCGGTGCACGCTTAGGTCGCTGTCATCTCGTTTTCGCGGCAATTTCAATGCGGTCCACACTCGTCTTCGGAAAGTCCGAAGTTTCTAGGTGTCGCAGGTTCCCGAAATACCCGAGGGACTTGTGAAATGGACGGTGAAGAGACCTCGGATCGAGATATACGGTCGTCGGTCGATTCTGCTAGTGAATTTCAATTCGATCGGTATAACCGCAGCTTTAGAACTCACCGGCCCTGACCGAGGATAGTACTCTTGCAACTCTCCGGTTGCCAGTTGTCGCGCGATTTTTCCAAACACTCTTTATAAAGGCCCGTTCCTAGAGAAGGTCTTGCAAATCCGCTTACCCGCACACGCGTAGCTACCGTTGAATTTCACGCTTGTCCGCTTTCGTGCGAAACTAAGCGGAGCGAAGACGAAAGGGCTGCGGGCTGGAAGCGTGCTGTTGCATTGTTTTCCACGATACAGCAATTTAATACCGTAAGGATCGGTACGTTCGACGTGCCCCTGGCATCTCTGGTGTCTATGTAATCAGCAATTCTTTTTTTTTCATTTTTTCGAACTCCGCTGATAATGTATGCAATCGCGATGTAATCACGGGCTAAAACGCTATTACCAGCGTGGAATTTATGTATCTCGAAAACACCGATAACGAAATGCAGCCCGCGACTCGTGTTTGATTAACAAATAACCACAAACATGATAGAAATGTATTTAATCTTTCCTTGATCTCTAACACAATATCAAAATTTAGACGTTCCGAAATTCTCGCGAAACGGAATTAAGATAAAAAGATGTCCTTCTATCGCGATCAAATCTATCAACGCGATAAAGATCGTTAACACATAAATACCCAGAATATTATATCTTAACAAATAAATGAATTATAATATAATATCGCGGTACGTGTATTCTTTGTTCAATTTGCTGCAGTAGCCCGTTAAAAAAAACCTCCTGCATGTTACCAAAAAAAACTCCAATAATCAAAGTTAATCATATGGCGCGTGCGAAAATTGGCGCCTAAAGAAGGAATACATATTATGCGATATTCCTTGTGAACTGGCTGCAGGCATTTGAATTTAATGCCCATAACGTTGCGCAAACGCTTGCGTATTAATTGTAGACTTCCGAGATGGCTCCCCGTTCTTCCTTTTCATTTACGATCCGACCATGGCGTTAGGTCATCGATTAAACATCATTACGTTTAAGTGGTTATCGCCTGGACGACTAAGTATCGCAGAAAACACCGTGACGCGATGTCGATCCAATTTCGTAACATTGTTTTCGCTGTATTCCCCGCGTGTGTATGGCGGACACAATTAACGAACATATGTTGCTCCATTCTTCCGACGAAGCTTAATCTACGTCATTTGAATTCGTGCTCGACGAACAGGTACATATGTCGAACGGTGGGAATAAAGATGTTCGAAATGTTATCACGTACTCGAGCGTTCGTAAAACTGTAACATTACCCATATTTCAGTCAAACTTTTAACATCCGTGGGTACACGGCTATAAGTGTTCACTGTGTCACTTGTGCCGCGCAGGTGTGTGTCATCTTTTCACCTTCCATCACCGTCCAGTGCCCGATACGTTCTCTATGTATAAATTGAAACGTCGGCTACTCGGTAACCGATCAAGAATTTTACACGCCCAGGTGTATACGGGTGAATAAATTTTCATTTCTTTTTTTTTTCTTCTTTTCCTCGTGTTTCTTTTATAAATACAAAGATTACGTTACGAACATTGTCGCGTCACACGAAATCAACTCGGAAACCACGGGCTATAAATAGTTACGTGCGCGACCGCATGTTCTTTATTATCACTTGGCGAGGTTTGCGAACAGATATCGCATCCATATTTGAGATGCTTAGTCACGCGACCTCGGTTACTCGAAAGGCTCTTCTGCCTCGTTTTGCCGAACAAGAATTTCGCGGACTAACGAAATTCTCCGCTGTCTAGAAATTTTTCGTTCGTAATCTCCGTCGTCTGGATAGATACCTGTCGTCTCTCTCGATGGATGGGTGATCCTCGTATCGTTTCAACGCTATTCATCATTTCGATGATAAGATATTTAACGTCATGATAAAAAGGAAAGAAGAAAGAGCTCCGCGGGAGATAAAAATCACGAGTGCACCATAAAAGTTACGTCAGACACCGCGGTACCGTGGAGGAGAAAGAGAGAGAGGTGGAGGACGAGTGAAAAATCATTCTCCGTTGATTTCGAAACGAAAATAATTCGCATCCCTGTAACGTGAGTGGATCCCGGTAATTCCTCCTTGACGATTTCGTGATGATACAGCTAGAAAACTAATTTCATCGCGGTTCTATGCGACGATGAGATCACGATTGCCGCGGCTGGTATACAAGAAACAATGAGCAGAAACTGTTTCACATTAATAGTATACAACGGTGAGACACGAGTCCGACAGCGGATGGAAATTTCAATAGTGGTTAGAATCAATCGGTTTCCTTTCGAAACGTTTAAACGTCTATTTGTGTTTCTAATATCTATGTACGTAAAACAGCGGAATATGCAAAGTAGGAGGATATAATTATA
The DNA here is from genome assembly GCA_917499265.3 of Mimumesa dahlbomi. Taxonomy (NCBI): domain Eukaryota; kingdom Metazoa; phylum Arthropoda; class Insecta; order Hymenoptera; family Crabronidae; genus Mimumesa; species Mimumesa dahlbomi. Next base: position 786,991 of record OU824113.1, on the reverse strand, counting down.
TACTATACGCGCGAGATAACTTTGCAAAACTACACCCACGACGAACGGTGAAAGTACGAATGACTGTCGGCTGCATACTTATGCAGTTACGTTTCTTTATGCTTCTATGTTGCGTGATTACCATAGAACATTCACGGCCTATGTAGACATCGGGCATGGTAATTAATTCATCTGTCAAATGTATCCACTACCGAGTACTTGTTATTTTTAGAGTCACTACACGGTTCAAGTGTATTTATACATTTTGGACCACCGATCAACGGCGAATCTGTTAACTTTATACGAGTTCCAATGATACAACGCGTATAGAATTTATCTATCGGTACAAATTCCCCGTTCTCGTCGAGTGTGAGAAGTTAATTGGAAAAAACGTAGAGTGAAGTGTTTACCTGAAGTCGTACGGCTATAATAGGTGCAAACTTTATTTAATTACCATTACTCAACCGTGACACTACGTCTGCGTAAAATGTGCCCGTTGATTAACCGTAACGCTCCGAGAACAATAGCTCTGTCCGCTTTTAGTGCATCGTAAAACATTTCGCGTACAACAGTGTCTTTCCTCACCTACCGTGTGTCTTCTTCGTACATGAAAATGATGTAATAAAGGACATTAACAGTCGGCGCAATAACTCACGGTTCACGATAAAACTTACGTTATAATTAGTGTATCAGAGTGACTACCTACTTGCCGGTCGATTTAAAACGTGACGTCACGATTTTCTGACCGACACGTTTCTGCCAGCAGGTTTAGCTGCGTTACGCGTAGAAAAGTTCAAAACGGCGGTTCGAACGCGGATCAACAGCATGATTCATAAGCACGGTCTATATTTTATTGAGTTTCACAATTGACGTTTTCTCTTTATTCTGTCGGGTAAATATCGGCATATAACGTATCACCCGGAAGTTGACGACTTTTACTCGGAACGTTTATCAGGAAGGACTCTCAAAGACCACCGACCATAGTCAAGCCACGCTGATAAAAGAGGTTCGGTAGAATACATGTACTCGTTACACAGCCAAACTGTCTACCAGTTAAAGCAGATATCTACTACAAGTCCCATGTATCTCGATCATAAGTTTCTACATGACGAAACGTTTAAATCAATCCTCAAAGCTTTACGATTGCCACGCGGTCTGACGTATAGCAGATTCAAAATTTCGACTCCTCAAGTTTCGTCTACTGAAATTCGAACGTCCCGAAATCTGTGCGCGTGGAGGAGCCGTCACGGGCGTCCAGCCGCGAAACTTTTGGAAAACTGGAATTACTCAGAATGAAAAGTACAGATCCACGGTGGCACGCGACGCTCCCACCGTCGGTGTCGCGGCCAATGAAGTGGAAAGCGACGCCGGTCGCCAGCCTCCAGTGGTGCCGCCCCGTGCCGGGCCAGGCGGATCCGCGGTAGTTATGTTTACGCCGCGTTCGCGGTCTGTCGCGTTTATGTCACATGTATCAAGTCAACCCAAGTGGTATACTGTTCACGTGGTGGAGAAGCTAGATTAAAGAATTCACCGAGTGTTCGATGACACGATTGAACGTTATTCCGTGAAGAGTCTGGGAAGACATTGTCATTCGGGAATTAAATGTATTTCACTGTGGATCGTTGAGATTCGATTTGGTGTTAAGTGACGAATTCGTCGTTTTCTTTCTTGTTGTTTCGAAGACAAACTTGGTGTCGTTGTTAATAATTTTGTTTTCTGTCGAGGGAATGAGAATATTTGTCACGACGAAGAGTCGCCGTTTCTAATTGATATTTAAAGCGATTTTCATTCGCATACCGAGGAACACGTTAGAATTCTTGTACGTGTGCGGTTTACAATTAATATGCACCGGCGGGAGGTAGATCTAGCGTGTCGAGGAAGGTTATTGTGAAAGAGAGAAAGGAACATCTGGCGAAGCAAAGGTGCTAAAGAGCTGGTCGCTACAGGAATATACTTCAACTTCGACGTTCTCGAACATGCACTCCTACATGCATTACAGCATTTATTACACCGTGAAAATTCTCGAGAAATAATAACGGATTACCGCGGGGAATAGTAAAACGAAGCAAATTTCGTCACCGTCAGACACTATTACAGAGACTATTACATCGGTGAACGATAACGATTCATCGATCTACCGAATTAAAGCTCTTACGAGGAGCGTGAATGGCGACTATGGGAGTTATTGTATATATACCAAGTACGTAATTCTTGTCCATATGAAAAATCTCAATTAATTTTCTCACATCGTACGTTGAAAACATATAAAAAATCAAAAAGAAGTAACACATCTGATCCTCTTTCCTTGAGCTATTTTCCATTCGTTTCCAGAGTTTTTCCGAATTCATTCTATCCGCATAATTAAGAAGCGTTCTCAGTGCGACTATTCGTTTTTTTAAAGAAACACGCGGTATCGCGACAGATCGGTAGAATTGAACCGTGTAAATTGCAGAGTCATTTGTAATTTCCATGTTTCTAATCGTTGTCTGTTTGTCGACCCTGACTCGCGACCAGGAGGCCAGAAAAATATGAATGGCGACCGACGGACTCGTCGTTGACGTTCTTACGAAAGAAATAACACAATACATAGACGCAGGGGGACTTCGCGATCGTGTACACGTGCACGTACACGGAGCAAGTACGTGTACGTAAGTACGTTCTATGGAATGTGCGGAGTTCGTCACGTGTTTGATATGCCATCGACCTACATGTATTCCGGATTGACTCTATTAGTAATGAACCTATCCGTGCTAGACGGTATACTCGATTCGGCATTAAGGCGACAGCTTAACGCTTTTCCCTGTGACAAATAATAAGCTCTTATATAACGTGGAATTATACGGCCATTTGAATTTTCGATTAGAAAGTAAACTTGCCGGTCTGATAGCGTTATCGTTCGCATCAGGAATTACGCTGAGTCATCATAATTCACCTGTGTGTTTCTTTGTTACCTCCTTTTTTTTACCTTTTTTTCTCGCTTGTTTAAACATCTAGTTATCAGTGTACAGGCATTTCGATACCTGGGCGGCAAAGTTATTTTTAAACGATATCGAAACGGACGGTATTGTAGTGGCGTTTAAAGATTCGATCGAAAGTATAAGTAATTCGTAATTATACGAGGGACACGCGAAAATATATGTAGAATGCTGAGGGAGGCGAAGAATCACGACAATGCTGCGTATTTCCTTTCTTAAAACTAGTTGATAACAACGAATGAAACCTGACACCAGTCACGTACGATTCTACGGTAGCCTGGATGTGCTGACTGATTCTAAGAACGTTGTATCAGTGCATCGTTGCACCTTAAGTTCCGTCTACTTGAAATAACGCGTTTTTTTTTATCGAGTATTTTCGCAAAGTTTTACGCGTTGCGCAAGTATCGGCGATTTTTTGCCGGTCATCTTTTTCGGAATCGGTAACGAGCACGATTCCTTTTGCATTTCGGAGTAGGTGAATTAAAAATTCATGGGACAGGTCGGGAATAACGAATTATACCGTTGGTCGACGAGATTCTAACTAAATAATATTGCGGTGGTCGCAACATGTATGTATGTACTTGTACGCGAGCTGTGTTTTTCCGCATGTGTTTACATATCTTTTCACAATTTACCGGCCTTATCTTGCACAATCAGTGGACTTTAAATGTGACTGATATTAATAGGCATGTTTAATCGACGATATGTCAATCCACGCGACCAACGGACCTTGAGCCTTCCTGCTTCATCTTGTAAACGTATTTTCATTTTGTACGATCGCGAAAATTACACGTTTCATAGTATATCGGAAATGAAAGAAATCGGTGACCACGATAAGTCTGGCCCGATAACGTTTCGTCTGCGCACTTGGACGTACAAAATTTCTGCGTCGTAAGTTCGTCATGATTTTACTAATTTTACGTAATCGATAATAAAATACACCGATTACGTAATCCCGTTTATGCAGCCGCATGTAGAATTCATAATTCGCGTGTGTTGATGTTGTTTACACGGCTTATCGGGATTGATAATAAACTATCAAAATGCAAACTCTGTATCACGGTTGTTGTTTATGCAACTTGCCACCACAAGACGCGATTATCCTGAACGGGGGCAATTAATAGAAATATTCAACGGTTCTCGGCTAAAATACGATTCGCGTAGGCCATTGCCTGCGAAACTCATCCGACAAATATTCAGTCGTCCCGAAACCGGTTATGGAAAATGTCATGTTTGCAGAAGTCTTTTCTATGAAAATCTCCGCGCGAGTCTCTTGTACCACGGCAGTGTTTTCCTATGTCATTTCAGCGACTAAAAATATTTCCTTGACCTTTAGAATTCTAATCAATTTCTCGTATTTCAGGCATGTACACCATGCGCATGCTGGACAACGCAAACAGCACAGCCTCCGGGCCCACGGGAGCCGCTGCTCTGCCGGTCCAAACCGGGACGTCCGGCGTCGCGACGCTTCCCGGCGTGACGGACGAGAGAATGGACGCTTCTAGCGACAGCGCCGTAAGCAGCATGGGTAGCGAGAGGGTGCCCTCCCTGTCCGATGGCGAATGGATGGAAACTGGGTCCAATTCCAGCCACACGCAGGCGGACTCTCACTATACCATGGATTATGCTAGGTATTTACCCGATTCTTCAGAATGCTGCCGAAGAAAGAATTCGGAATGCTTTCAGACGTGAAATGAAATATCAACTTTCTAACGATTCTATTTGACATTATTTGCAGCAAGTACCGCATGTCCTACGACTGCAGCTACTCGGTTTCCGGAAGGAACGCGGGCTCACCGAGATGTCAAACGGAAAGAACCGTACCCCCCGTTGCTCAAAAGAAACATCAGATGTTCGCGAAACGATACTTCCAGGAGCAAGGCACTGGTTGGTAAATTAAAATATAGCTCGATGGGTCTGATATGTCAGACCGAATTCTACTATTTCGATCAATTATAGGATCACCGTTAGGTGCGACGGCACACCCCACAACACCCATGAAATACGAATACGATTCACACACGGTAGGCGCCGGGGCGCCGGGGAACGCTTACTCTGGTCCCATAGAAGGCGCAGCTGGACCGCAGCCGGAAATTAAATACAGCTGCAGCGTGGACTTCACTCGCCATCAGTCAGGTATGTATCGTAAGCAGTTTTTTTTTAGTAGATATCGTTTTGTTTGTTGTAAACTAATTAGTGATTTAAATTCAGGACGATCCGCCATAGAACATGTTCATCATAATCACACGTATCATTTACCGGCGGAGAGCTCGGGATCTCTACAACGTCCTATTTCTCGCGACAAAAAACGTAAGGATCTTCAAGTTGATATTTTACTCCGTACTACTGGAAGTTAGTTTCCAGTAATTGATACTTATTTGAATGAATTTGGAATTGGCAGTACGTAAGAGCGAGGGAGAGGAGCATTTAACCAGAGACGAGAAGAGAGCCAGGGCGTTAAACGTGCCCATTCCCGTGAGCGACATTATCAATCTTCCAATGGACGAGTTCAACGAGCGTCTTAGTAAATACGATCTCAGCGAGGCTCAATTATCGTTGATACGCGACATCAGGAGACGAGGCAAGAACAAGGTCGCCGCGCAGAATTGTCGCAAACGTAAACTGGATCAGATCATCAGTCTTGCCGACGAGGTGAAAGAGATGAGAGATCGCAAGATCAGACTAATACGCGAACGAGAGTTTATGCTGATGGAAAGGCAGCGCGTTAAAGACAAGTTTAGTCAACTCTACCGACACGTTTTCCAGGTACGTCAAAATTCACTTGAATGCTTCACTGCGTATACTTTCGTATAGGTTCAGTTTCTCAGTTTTGAAATTTCCTCGGAATCATTTAGTTTAAACATGTATTAAGTCCCAATGTTTTGTTTTTTTAGTCCTTGCGGGATCCAGATGGCAACCAGTACCATCCGTACGAATACAGCCTACAGCAATCCGCCGATGGGAACGTGCTGCTGGTTCCAAGGAATCAGACGAACCCACATCACCCGCGGTCCACGTCGATGGAACCGAAATCGAAGCCCGATCCGGAGCACAAGGAATGAAACTAGCGCAGGATCGGAACGTTCGATTTTTTCAAGAGAAATACTGTCGTCACGGTGAACGCACCAGTGAGGACGAAGAAGGTGCTGGGAACGGGAATCACTTGCGACACTAGTTACAGTAACTGTCCACGAAGTTGCTTTACATTTTATAATATATCTCGCACTATGTTCGAGTAAGCAAGAAAAAAAATCTTGACGATCGTGTTCCCGATGCATGATTTTTTATGATAAGCATTCGTCGTGAGAAATGTTTACCGTGGTTCGGGGTGATACTGCTGTTTTCAACTTGCAACGAAGGTACCCATATTTCGATCCTCTGATTTTTGTTTTTTAAGAAACTCACATTGAGTTGGAAAGGTAAATCAACAAACGCCGAAATATCGAACACTATGTAAAATAAATGTGAATTGAAATAGAAACGATTGAATGTCTGTCCAATTTCGCGTAAAAGAAAGAAGCTGTGGTGTCACTGCAATTTAAGATAATTCTGAATGAGTTGTTTTTCTTTTATTTCTTATTTTCTTACTGTTCGTCCTGCATACTGTGCGGGGTATGCTTGTTAACTTTCGAAGCGCATATACGTAAGTACACGTGTGTTTTTTTCACGTGCAGTGATTATGCTAATGATACGTATAAAAACAAAAAAAAAGCTTACTTCTTTCGTTGACGAAAAGTAAAAGATATAAACTTTCACACATTTCGATGCCGTTGTTTCATCTATGAATATTATATATACGATTTAATCTATATATAGCCAACATAGAAGTAAGGAATCGATCGTATCGAAATGTGACTACGTGGTAATTTCTATCGATCGAGAATCGCACCTATACATAGATTCATAGGGAATCGTTGAAATTTGTGGCGCACTCGCGTATTTTCGTAAAAGAAAAGTACATAATAAAAACGCAAAAAAAAATATAACGGAGGAACCACTATCAGGAGTATGAAATACATAACTCGAGGCAATTGGCATGGCAGTTAATAAAACTAAATACAGTTTGCTGTAATATTTGAATATATGTACGAATTTAAGGTGTTTATAGTCCCGATAGTGGAGACATGTGGGCGAGGTTTTAATGCAAAAAGAAATTATTAAATGCTGCATTTAAACGAGACTAGCGTACGGAGGAACTTTTTGAGCGATAAAAGGCAAATGATTCTGAAACAGACATCGGACACACCATTAGGCTTATAAATAATCGTTACGCGAACCATTTCGTGTTCTGTACAGAAGAAGCTGTTTCGTCGGTCGTTTTAATCTTTTCAATCCCATCAGGCAAACCAACACACTAACGATAAATTGTAAAATACCAGTAACAAAGATTATATAGTTAAAATAATGTGCGTATGTGAATATGTTTACCGCGTGTGCTGTACTGCTACAATATTAAATAATAGTATTCATCGAAATATGAACAAAACATAATAAATACACATATTTTTATAAAATAAGAAGATGAGTATAAAGTTCAGGTATTTCACATTTGCCTTTTTATGTATATATTACTGTAGTTAGTATAATTTTCTATAAATATTATATATATATATATATATATAAATGAAATAAAAAAATATATATATAAAGATAGGACATATGTATTTATGTATATGCGTGTGTGTATATATATATAAATACATATATTGGAGAGTAATAACGAAATCTATGTTATAATGTTAAACGAAAAAAAAATGGAGAAGAAGAACGGAAAGAAAATGCTGTTCATGCCGACAATTTATAATAGTCAGCTCTTTATTAACATTTACATACACGATTGTATTCATACTATTGGGTGTAGGCTGCCTTTACGTACCGTACTTAGTGCGCGGAGATCATCGTTGCCGAGGAAACCATTCTAGAGAGAAAAGTAATGAAAATGATAATTTATAAAACTCTGTTCGTCTATGCTGTACAAACGAACCGGATTTGTACGAAATCTTCGATCGAATCAAATCGCGTTCAAGATCTCCCCCGTCATTAAAATTTCTATATTGTATAAATAAAGCTGAATAAACCTCTGGGGAAAGTACTGTATGTACTTATACACAGTATCTGCATGCTTATCCATCCCTGCGTTATTTAAACAAGACGCGACATTTTTCTTTCGCATAAATAAATGAAATAAATTGAATCGATGCTAATTATTACGTTGCCACCTACTGATCGTCGGAGTTATAAAGTACAGCTGTGGGTAGATTTTATTGAAAACGTAATCGTATACAACATTTGGTTTCTTGTATCGAAGTAAGCTTCTATGCGATTCCAAATGTGTGTAGCGCGGTCGTGACAATATAATAATTAAGGGGAACCGATCCTCATACTCAACTAGGTGGCAACACCAACGTTTTCAACCTCGTAAGCAAGGGAAATAAGCTTATATTCTACTTGTAATATTCTTATGTATGCTTCAAATGTTCTACCAATACATAAACACATCGAATCGCTCATTCTCGACATCTACATACAAATGTGCGAATGAAAGGGCGCCAAATTAGCTCGCCGCCGTGAATGTACTTATAGTGTAAAGGTAAATTGGCAGGTAAATAAATTTCGAAAGTATGTCACGTGTGTCATTGGTATCGACGGATAATGAATTAGAAATAAATTATTTTTATTCGAAGAGACAATCAACACTTCATTCGCGAATAACTTAATCGCGAATATTGTAATAATAACTTATTCACGACAAAATATTCGGGAGTAAAATTATTAAATTATTTATTCATTCAAATAATTATCTAAATATAAAATCATTCGATTAACGCCCGACTCTGCTCCAAAGCGGCAATTGTAATATAATTGTACGATTGTAATCTGGGAGTGGCAGAGAGTTCGGTGGATATTTTACAAGATTACCTGGAAAGTTGTATTAAATAATAATGAGTGAACGTAGACAATGATACGATTGATCAACGGCTATGGTTTGACTGTACATTACGTTACGTCATGTTCGGTGCATCAACAATGCACCCGAATTTATTCGCGGAAGTTAAAAAAATTTTTTCAAAGGGGGCTAATAACCCCACAACATTTTTAACATCCACGAACGCGTACCGTTGCAACGGTATTGGAAAATGACTGAATGTTAAAGTACTCGGACAGAAAAGTATGAATAAAATAAGAGGAAAGCGACAAGACCAACATTAGCCAGGTTGGAAATCGGAGCCGCTGAACATGTGTCTACGTGATTAAACAGATCCTTATACGCTAGTACGCCTTTTATGGACGAAGAATTGTCCACCAGACCGGCAGTCGAGTCTTTGAACAAAAGATCCATGGTGCCGTTGAATTTGTCGTAAATTCGAATCGGTCTGTGCGTCTTTGCTCGATATCCAAGCCAATTTTCAATCTTCAACAAAGCTAATACCGTGTCCAACACATCGGTCTCCGAGCTATTTCTACGACCAACCACCTGAAGAGAAAAAGAAACAATGTTTTCCTCGTTCGTTCGTTCGTTAATTCGAGGGTTACTTGAACGTTACCTACCTCGCTGTCAATGGTCACAGACAGGGGACAGTAACTGTCCACTCTGAAACCCGCGGAGTTAGCCAGACTTCCGTTCTTACATAGGATTCGGTATTCCGTTTGGTTAATATTAAGGGCTGTGACACAGGAAAGTATATTAATGATTATATACATATACAGAAATTTTATGTATTCAGACAAGAGTTAATACATACCTCGAATATTTCCAGCTTCCACGATGGCGATGTCTCCCTCAGATTTTTTCAAACAGTCCAGCGCTCCATGGTCCCCGTAATAAGGATTCTTGTCGCTGGCAGCGCAGAAAGAGTTATTCTCGCTGGTCGGACACGACGAGCACAGAATCTCGATCACTTCCGGTCGTTCTTCATTTTTCGTTCCATTCGTGTGATCGCTGTCCCTTATTCCAGGTGCACAGGCCCCGGACAAAAAGTCTGCGGTGATTTTCGCATAATCGCACGACGTCGAACTGACGATCCCGTTCTCCCTTAGAACCTTGAGGAAACTCAGCCAAGCGATGCCACCGTACTCGGGGAAGCATGCCTTCCGGTCTTTCAGGTCCTCGAAACTTTTGATCTGGTTCTTGTTGCCCTCGCGGGTCACTGCGACAACCGTGCTGTATTTCTCTTGTTCCGTCTCGCTGTACATGACGGTGGTCAGACCGAAGACCCTGAAAAAGATCACTACGTGTCACCCCGTTCTTTCTACGATAACTCCTATGAGAATGTTTATCAAGCTGAATGCCACGAGCATTTTCCGTGGATTGCCTATGGCACCACTATACATTCGTAATATTGCAATGGGTGCACTTTGAATGTGTATTTTATGCATAAATAGAACTATTTATAGACGTTTTATAACGCATACATATGTCGATACCACCGTGGTTAGTCCAATGGTGTGAAGAAATTAATAAGAAAGCAATACATATACTTTTCTGATACCACTGCAATTGTGTGAACGAAGTTATTAAGTATTGACATTTATTATAATTATGACGTTCTACTGATCAGTAGAAATTGACACACCGATGTCACCCGCGACGCTACCGCGAAGTCAAGTGCCGGTCACCGGTGACCTCAGGCATTCAACGTGTTCCAATCGAGAGCCTTACTTTCTCGCAAGGTGACCGTAGTTGGAGTCGATGGCGATAATGTCTGCCTTGTCCGCGGCGATGTCGCGGAAACACTGGAACGTGGACGCAGATTGTTTGCAGAGAATTTCCGGCTCGATTCCCAGACCCTTCGCCGCCTTGGCTATCCACTTGCATTTGTTCGTCTCAAGGTCTCCTATGGTGCACCACCTGATGGGGCTGTGCTTGCAGGACTGAGCGTTGGGGAAGTGAGCCTCCCTTCCTTTGCTAAGGTACGAGATGATGGAGGTACCTTCGGCTAAGGGTGAAGCAACGCTGTCCTCTTGTAGGATCAAGTTCAAGGTCTCGACCCACGATGGGCCGGAGTACACGGATACCAACCATTGTTTCATCAATTCCGCGAGACCAGGGGCGATCGAGCTGTAATTCGTACGATTATTATACAATTGTTGGTAAATTTCTCTTCAATTATTGAAATAATAATACGATTGGAAAAATAGTTTCTATGTAAGATTATCATATCTGTGATGGAAATTTTGTTTTCCTACGGGGAAAACTTACTTTCTGGCTGCGATTACTGGCCAGGGTTGCTGGATCCAGGCACAGGGAGCTGTGGTTGACAAAGGTTGCACGGTTCCATCGGGACACAGGAATTGGTAAGAGTCGTTCGACTGAAAAAAATCATTGATAATAATTGCCGTTATGTTGAAGGACTTTTGATTGGCGATCGAGAATTACCTTGAGGTATTCGTTGACGTATGTGAGTGCAACATAGGCGACTTTACCGCGACCGGATTTCAGACAGTCCAAAGCACCGATGTGTCCGTGTTTCTCTCCGTTGGTGTAACTGCAGGATTGCGGGTCGTCGCACAGAGCGCACAGTTCGGGGTATTTGCTTTCTACAAGAACGCAAAGTTTCTTGACTCGTGTTTCAGAGACACTAAGCGAAGGTGACAGTAAGTTAACATTTTAATTGAGATTTGTGGGGTACCCTCGAGAAACGATAATCAAAGTAATTTAAATGGATCCTTAAATTTTCATATCAATATCTCACTTAACTTAACAAGTAATTAACGCAATGTTGATTGCATTGTATATAGAAGCTATCTCGTCTTACAGCAACTATTTCGTAATTGAAATAACACATAAAAGGTTCTGCAAAATTCTATATTGCCCAGGGTTTCTTAAATTGAAATAAATAATGCAAGTGCAAACACGAGTTAACTCGTGACGAACCAACAAAGTGTTAAAAACAACTATCAATTTTTCCCCCTCAATTTTTCAGTATTCCCTCGGTGGCAATTTCACTGAAAATTCGCTCAGTCGATAAAGTATTCAGGTAGAAACCTACTCAATACAGAGTCGAGAGGTGATTCGATGGCCCATTCTCCAGGTCTGCAAGCCTTCCCGAAGAAGTTCTTTATGTTCCTAGCCTCGTTCTCCACGACGGTTTGATCGGTTTGACATTCCGCGGACGCCACCTTCCTCTCGAAGTATTTCAGAATGTAGTCGTTCCACCATTGCGCATCGCTGAAGCCCGGGTGGCAAAGTCCACCGTCTCTCAGGCTCTTGAAGTCACTCGCGTGTCCCTCGGGGGTCACCGAGGATGGCACCACCGCCACGGATTGGAACTGGAAATCCTCTGGAAAAGGAACAAATATGACTTTGACCTGTAACCGACGAACAGATGAACCGAACACGTGGAATGCACGTACCATCCTTTCTGTCTTGGTGCCTCAATTGGAAAATCGGAACGATTTCTTCCGGATAAAATTGATAGGCCAACAGGAGTTCTTCAGCGTCGAATACTCCAAAATCAGCATCGCCGGTTGCAAGCCGAATCGCACATTCCGCACTGTCTGTGACTCTTACGCAGGAAACTTTGCTATCCCCACGTTTCAGAGCGTAACAGGTATCCTCGGTTACTTTGTCAGTGGCGCAGAGTCTGTCTGTAAGAATCAATGGTATTTAATTATCCGTAAAAAAGAGATACTTTAAATGGAATTGTTTCTGTGCGAACATTGTGTTTGTCGGATGATTTTTCGGCTAATTTTAAGAGATACGTAAAGCGTTTAGATATCAAATTATCTGGTGATCTAGTACGTTGATTAGAATTGGATTACGTGTTGCTACGAGCGATGGTAAAGTGCAGGTAGACGCGAAGGTATATCGTTCGGCTGATTTCGATTCGTAGAATCGTGAGTTATCGTGCCGGTATTGCGATAAGCTCGCTTATAATCTTCCTACATTCGCCGGTATTATCGTTGATAAAGTTTGAACTCGTGTAATACGTAGAAATTTCATTTCAAAGATCGAAACGGAGTTTATTACATAGTCGTTATTATACAGAATTTATTTCATGGTACAACCGAACGAATGTCTTCAATTATATCCGGTCTGTGTAATTAGTAATTATTAATTATTCGAGATTCGATAAAGTACTCAAAATTCTGGCAAAACAAAATTATTCTTGGATTAGCCCTAAATAGAATACGATCAAAATTCCAATTACGAGAGCAACTGATAATGCGCGTATCTGGAAAAGAATACCGGACAAGTATCTAAATATAAGAATTACGATAACCGTGAGTTAATCTAGCTTTATAATACACTTAAACCATCTTAGGTGTCGACATTAAAGAGCCGACACTTCGATTGATTTTACTAAATCAGATTAATCTCCATTTTCGACTCGATCAAGTACACGAATTACATTATTTCCTCGACAATAAAAATACTCTATCGAATCATCCAATTAAACGACTATGATTCACGAATTAAAAAGTCTATACCGTGCGAAAAAAATTACGATCCGACCGTGAAAATGATGACTCAAAGATCAACTTACATTTCTCCTGCGCGTTTACGGCCAGCAAGAACAGGGCCAGAACGGCGATACACCTCATCGTGGAATCTATGGTGTCCACGACAGCTGAAGGTAGACTGTGCGGATCGAATCTTTTCCAAAGACTACGGCGAAAACGGAACTAGGCGCGCCGTTTGCCGTTTGCCTCTTCACACGTTGATAACGATGTGATAACGAACGCTCACGCCCTGTTACCACATTACCTGCCACATACTGTCGCATCTCCCCCTCCACCAGCCCTTCGATGTTTTCAATTTTGAAAGGGGAAACGTGGACGGATCGCTGGAAGTTCGAATAACCGAAGCGGAAACACGACGGAGTGTTCGAATAATTGAAAATCAGAGGGTTCAATTTGGGCGATAGGAATTTGTTTGGACATACGGGAAAGCTCGTGCTTTTTTACTGCAATGATATATTAAACTAGATTAATCGGGTATATATTAAATTTAGTGGAGCTTATCTCTCCATATTCGCAGGATATCTTTTACGGTTGATATATCACGGTAAAAACCACTTTTAAACCACGCTATACTTCGTATCGATTTTTCACACTCGATTAGGAGAATCGTTGTGGATGTTTGTATACAGGATTATTATGTGCATCCCATAATAATTTGATTGTTAGCATGGAAGGGTGGGACGAAAAACCAAAATTTGTCTTATCACGATATTACTTCTCAGTTACGTCAGTTTTCTACGGAAGTGACATGACTCCATCAGACTGGTAACCCTAACGTTCTTTATCGGATGACGAAGATTTCACCGAAAGGAAACGGCACTACGTCGAAATACAAATATTTCGTTAAAAGAAGTCGAGTTTATAGAGGACAAATAAGAAGTATTTAGATTGCGATCACTATATAAAACGTTCCCGTTGTAATATTATATTCCTTATTGCACAATTTCACCAGTGACAGGAAAACATGTTTGAAGGATGTGACGAGGAAATTGTGCAATATGTATACATACATACGCTTATACTGATAGTAAATGAAATTATCGTTGATAGTATCTCAGATGAAATTTATGTTTACCTTCCTGTGGTAAGGGTTGCATTACATTTAAAAAGCAATATCATTTTTCTATAAAAATTTCAATATTACATAACGAATAAAAATTGGACGCGAATAATAACGTAATACAGAATCTCGTTATCATCTAATCGTGGGTTACGTGTAAGTTATCGATCGTTGAAAGATCATACTTATATTTCCTTGTATTTATATGACGTTAAAATCGTTCAGCCACTCGATGAGATAAAGCATCTTTATTTACCTATATTTATTTGCGACAGAAGAGATAACAGGTTTGAAGTAAAGTAAATAAATTCAAATGACTAAATACGGTCGTGAAGACATAGAGAATGATTGCATTAGGATAAGTCTTACACTACAATGATCATTGATTAATTAAAATCTTCTAGAAAATACGAAACTTGTACTCTAATTAAACCGCTAATTATTTCACGCATTTTGATCAATCCCTCCTCCAATTTCACCTATTAAAAAATAAAAGACAGCAGCGTTTCATTCTGCAGTCCGCTCTTTTGTCACGAGAATCTTAGATTTTAGTTAGGTTAAACATTGAGTGGAAACTGCTTAGAATTCCGACTAAATGTCTCTTAGCTCCACGGTCCCAAGGGATCTCGAAGAGTCCCATAACCGTAGCCTAGAAGTAGGGGATGCCGGTCGACTGGTACGTTACACGATTGAAAAATCAATCGGAATGTCGTTTCAATTTCTACGTGAAGGTACGTAGCCAAAGAGTAACACAGTCTCACAGGTTCAGGATGAAACTTCGGTGGTCCTACTCCGCGACGGTTTCGTGGTGAAAAGTATTCCACCGTCCCAGGAAGTGATGACGAATGAGTTATTGGATAATATTCATATTACACCCGAGTACATGGAGTTCACGGATGCCAGTGAGGGCCTCACGTCCAGGCGACGAATCACCATACGAAATGTCGGCTATAAACCCGCCTACATTAAAATTCGGCAGCCAAACTCCATTGTACGATGAGAAACGATTTCCATATTTATGTCCAATTTATGTTAAAAATTATTTCCATATTCCTGTTCAAAAAAGAAACGAAAATAGTAAATGAGAATTTTCTAATAGCTAAGGACCCACCTAATTCCACAGGCCTTCCAAGTGAAACCCATGAAGGGTAGAGTGATGCTGAATCCAGGTCTAAGTGTGTCAGCAGTTGTGACATACTCGTTCAGAAGACCGTCTTTATTACGTGCAATGATTCCCATTGAAATCAATGAAAAAATTCTACACTATCGCGTAATTTGCACTCTCGCGTACGAAGGAATCAGTATCACACCGAAATCCATCGATTTCGGTACCATAGATATCGGGTACTCCTCTGGTCTCAAGATAATTGAAATTAACAACGAGGGTGGTAAAAGTACCAGGTAATCGCCCTGTGAAATTTATTCTATCGCTTCATTCAATTGTTTGTCAATATTATTCACGGGGGAATCGATAGATTCTCGATCGACCTGGGGAAAAATGATCTAGAGATCACTGTGAAACCGTTGCGTGGTATCGTCAGGCCCCATAAACAGGTGAAACTGCGAATAGAATTAATTGGAATGAACGAGGGAGTTTTCTTCAGCGAATTCTGGTGAGTTCGCGGAATTGCCGTTGACAATTATTGGGCGTCAATGATTTCCTTTGCTTCAACGCAGGATCAAATCGTACCCAAACATACGCGTGCCCCTTAAAGTGACCGTCATCGTGCCCCGATTGGTCGTCTATCATCCGAATACCACCGGTGACTTCACTCTCCTCGATTTCCCACCAACTGTCGTGAACACGCGAAAATTGGACACGTTCGTGCTGCGAAATGTCTCGTCGCAGGTCGCGAGTTACGTGGTGCTCGGCGAAATTGGCAACGACGTCAAATGCATTCGAGTAACACTTTCGTTCGTCTTTCGATCGTTAATTTCCCGTCTTGACAATTGCCTCCATTATTCAGGACATCGATCGCGAACAGCATCCAGTCTACGATGCGTTCGAAGTTCATCCGATTCAGGGACGAATGGGTCCCTTCGAGGGAATAATCTTCGAGGTAGGGTGAGTCGGATATATCTTGAAGGAGATCTATTTCTCCAGTTTCGAAAGATACCAGAAGAATCTACATTAGACAATATTTTCTGTTCGAAGCAGATTCACGCCGACAACGAAACTAACGAGGTGGCGGGAAAAGTTGAAGCAACAGCAATTGAAACGACGGATCGATCAGGAAAGTTCGGAGAATGATTTCATGGCGTTCCTGAGAATCGTGCGGGTACACGTTACGGAGACCGAGGACATTTTGAGCACGTTCATCCACGAATCATTAAATATAACTCTACATTACCAATCGATCAGACAATAGTTTAATTACACGTTTACCAAACTTTCTTATAGGAATAGATCCCACGAAAGACGTCCTGGCGGACGATGACGTGCCACAGAAGCAGCTCGTATGTAAGTATTCATCGCCTTGAACGATGTAAATGTCATCGTTGATTCATGAAAGAGATACAGATGCAATCATGGACTCGCAATCATCGTCATCGGCCAGCAGTTCGACTTCTGATTCCACCCAGGACACCGTCAGACTGTGTCTCTACGGTGAAGTAGAGGTGGCGAAGTTGACCTTTGAACCAGACATTCTCTACTTCGGTGATCTGTGCGTCGGTCAGACTTCCCAGCGAGTTGTACGAGTTTCAAACTCATTGAAGTTCGCCTCAATAATTTCTCGCTGCGTTCCGAACGCAGCCGCGCATTGTCTGCCGGAACGTGTGAAATTAAAACCGCAAGGGTCCGCGGAGATTCTCGTAAAGGTGAAAGGAAAAGATAACAGTAAGAATCGTTCCATCCTTTATTCCGTCGAGACGCGTGTAATCCTAAATGAGATGATAATTATGTAGTACGATTAACCGTCTGTTTCTCGAAGTCAGGTCACCGTTCAAATTGTACTTCGATGCCATCGCAGACTCCTATGTTTCCACCCTAGAGAGACGCAAAACTACGGTGAAAGTCGGTAGTTACCCAGTGGACTGTGTCGTGAACATCATGCTCAAACAGAGAATCACCCGTATGTTAATTAATTAGACTCGTTACGTCAATGTAGTCGATGTAGGATCTAATATTTCTTTTACAGATTTGTCTAGTAATCTGAAAGGTCCTCAAACATCCCTTCAAACGTACAGATGTCCCCCGGTAAGATTTCAATGTGTCATACAATATTCCGTTTCATCGTTCAATTTCTTTCCCCTGCCAAAGGTGAAACAGCAAATCGACAAGCCATCTACCGATTCCGTTGTCCTGGATTATCCAGAGGCACTGTCTCCAGCAGAGGCTGCTTTCAAAGCGAAACACAGACTGTACTGGGCCAATTACATACGCTCTACATTTGGTCGTAAATTAGCGAAAGAGGGAACTGACGATACCGAAATTATCCGCAACATTATTCGCACACCCGCATGGCGACTGAAGAAAGTGTCCGAGTTGGTGCAGTGCGATTCGATTCCGTTGGAAAAACCGTTGTCCTCGAACGAGAAAGCGGCGATATTGATACCTTTGTCTCCTCTGCAAATATACAACGTGCACATCTATCCCATCATGTTTACCTTCGGGATGGTGGGTATTGCACGTGCAAAGATTTCCTATCAACTGTCATCGAAATCCCGATTTTCATTTTGAATTCTTAGGTCGCCCCACGAACTCACAACTACCGTCAACTGATCGTGGAGAACAAAAATGACTTCCCTGTGATGATTCGTCTGCTGAGCTTGTCCTGCAGATCGATCAACTTCCCCCAGGGAAACCTGATGATTTTGTCCGCCGGCACTATCGTCAGCCGATTAATCGAGTTTCGCGCGGAAAGCGTCGGCAGATTCAACGGTTACATCGATTACGTTATCAACGACAGTCACTCGTTCGAGCTGAGCGTCACCGCCGACGTGGTGCAGAAACAGCTGTCCGTGGATAAACGCGAGATAGTCTTCGGTACGGAGTACGACAAAGAGGAGATGTACCAACCGACGGGCATGATTATTCAAATTAGAAACAAGTTGGACGCGAAAACGTGCTTCAAGTACGAATCGATTCTTTTTTTAACAATTCGCAACGTGTAGAAACTTTAGAATTGAATTCCAAATCGTACATGTTAATCGTCAATTCGAAATCACCTCTTCCTGATAAATTTGCTATTCAGGTGGGAAGTGTCGAACACATGCGGCTTCTTCGTGGAGCCGATGTACGGTGCCGTCAGGGCGAACGGTACGTTGTACGCCTACGTGTTCTACAAGCCCGACATCTCTCCGGCTAATGACAACGAGATTTTAATGAAGTTTGAAAGCGGCAGCTTCATCACCGTGCGACTGCGCGGCCCGACACACATCCCCAAGGCGAGCTTCATTAACGACGTTATCGATGTAGCCGAGATACCGCTGAACTTGCCGACTAAAGTAATCGGTGTTATTCGGAGTTTCGAGGTCACGGAACTCGTCTACGAGGTGGATTCCAGCTCCCTCGTGGACGGGTGCGAAGTTCACCCTGTTCGAGGAAACATTCCACCGCGTGGCGTTGCCATTCTTCATGTAAACTTTCATTTCCAGGAACATCTACGGGGTGACTACTAAATAATACCAACCGTAATGTAAATCTTTTAGATTTTTCTGAAATTCGACGCATGCTTCCGATTCAACACGATGGTTCGCGTGACGGTGCAAAAATCTGTGGAATTGTCCTTGAAAATTGTCGGTCGCGTGTCGTTTCCGCGATTAAAACTCGTTCCGCAGTCGATAGACGCGAGAAGAATCAGCGCCGATGCGCATCAGATTTACCCGATAACGGCGACGAATTTCGGAACGACCGCGCTGAAGTTGAACTTCTTCCTGGAGGAGTACACCGAGTTTCGCGTCTCCCTGTTGCCGAGCAGAACCGATCCGAATATAGGTATGACTCAGAATTCATATACCTGTACACAGAACCGAGGGGTAACGTATGATTGTACTGTGAATCATTGTGATACGGAGCCTGATTCATCGGGCACGGAAAATCTACCGGTTCGAAATCTGTTACATAATCGTGACCGAGAATATGTCAAACAGGTAACGAAGGTTTCACGATTTCACCGGGATGTTCGCAAAATTTCTACCTACATTTCGAGCCCGTCGATTTGGCCAGCTACGCGTTCTACCTGCCGATCGTGATAAACGATCTCCTTGGTCCGCCGACAATGGGAAACGTCAAGTCCATCCGACCGTTGGAGTACCTGAAGGAACAGCAAGAATACTACGAGAATTTATCCGGCTTTCTAATTGACACCGTGCCTTTGAAGTTCGCCACTATTTCCATCGACTGCACCGTTGCGGGTCGCGTGATCTTTTTTAATAAGTTCACCTTCCACTTCGACGTTTCCACGGGCGACGTGAGTTTGCGTTGTCGGTGTGTATTTCATTCTTCTATTCTACTTCTGTCACGGTCTTTGCAGGTTCAACACGAATTGATTGTAGAAAACCGCGAGTGCATCGCCAGCAGGTCGATTCGGATAGAGGCGAGCAAATTTTTCGCCGACGACTGTCCGTTTTCCATCCGTTGCTGCGACGGTGTGGAACCAACGATCACGGAAACCGCCATAGAATTAAATTTAAACGCCGGTGATAGGACCGTGTTCCTTCTCAAGTTTCACCCGAAAGACCGACGAACTTTCAGTCTGGAAGCTCCGATATTCGTTCGCGATCAGCTCGAGGACAAAGGGTTCAATAAACTGTGTCTGACGGGTGACTATCCAGCCAGCTCGATCGAGGTTGAGAATCCAGAAATATATTTCAGTCCGATGCCCCTTCGCATGCGAAAAGAGGAGACAATTATCTTAAAAGTCCGACACTTCGAGAGCAGCGCGATGCTCGTCGCGAAAATATCGCATCCTGAACGTTGCTGCGGTATTTTTCTGCAGGACACGTTGAACGTTCACTTTCCCAACGGCAATGTCGTTCCCGCCACAAAGTAAGTTCGTAAACATTCGCCAAGTATAATTGTATGAGCGCAATTATTCCCAAAGATACACGGAAGTCGAGGTGAAAGTGACGTTCGAGAGCAGCCTGCCCGTTTCGTTTCGCCTAACGATCAAATTCGCCGACGAGCATGGAATCGCCGTGTGTCCCGTGACGATCCACGCGATCGCCGACAACAATTTGCTGACGACACACGCGACCGTCAGGAAAGTCGTCAGCGATTTCCGACGAAGCGGAAACGTCGAGCACCGGGTGTCTTACGTCTCTATATCGTCGGTCAGCGGAAGCGAGGATGAAGACTACGACGATAATCTATCCCCCCAGCGTAAACCCGTAAAGTATTCTCACGTTATACAGGGTGCTCCTGGAAATCTGTAACGGCCGGCATTTACAGAGGCAAACTTTCGGGGCTGATCCGAGCGTTCACTCGTACTCCGTAAAGCATAGCAGGGCTTCGATCTCAAAACCGCTGCATGGAATACTGAAACCGACAAAGGACGAGTATACGACCATGGAGAACGAAGTGACGGAATGCAGCGACGTGAACCCGACTCACAACGAGACGGAGTACGTCGAAATGTTAACGGACGAAATCGAGTATGCGGACGAGCGTCCGGATTCCGAGAGACTGCAGTACCCATATTTCCCCATTGGCGGTCGAAAGGAGTGAGCCCTGGTTTAGTAATTTAACACGTTAGGTGCCTAGCCTGACATTTGTACCGTTAGGGCACTATCCGCCTACGTTATATTCACATTTTTTATATTAGAAGAAAATTCGATGTCTCCTGAACGAAATCTTTAGTCTCATAATTGGTATCTAAATGTCTTTGGTCTATCCAGGACCGGTGCTACCCGAATGAAAAGTCAAACGCGAATGACAGTATTGCACCTAACGTGTTAATAATCCGATTCGCGATAGAGTATTATTCACCTCACGAAGAATCACGTGGTGTTTTCAGCGAGTACGACACACACATGCATAGAACGCTGAAAGCGGCTGAACAGTGGCTGTACTTGGGTCCCTTCAAGTTCGGATTCTACCCCGATATTCCCAACGGTATAACGGCATCCATGTCGAATATCTGCACGAAGAAAAGAAGCCACCCTAGCGATATTAAACGAAAGAATCACAAATACGGATGGTCGTTGGTTGACGTGCTTGAAAGTCTGCTTGGCTCGCAGATCTACGATATTCTCGGAAAACCGTGAGTCCAACGAGGAATTGTTAATTCGCCGAATTCTAACAAGACTCTGTCGATTCCTTAACAGCGAGCCGTTATCGGAAAACGGTCCGGAAAGGGCGGAATATGTTGTTCGGCTTTACGACAGAATTCTTCATTTTCTGTTGGACCACGGAGCCTGTCTTGCACACGTATCACCGCAGTTTCTCTTAAGTTACCACGAATACGTTCTACTGAACGAACAGGGTTCGCCCGTGAGTGGAGGCGGTGGATTTACACGTGAAATTTTCATTCCAAATATCATCTTCCTCTTTAGGCACGAAAACGAAGATCGCACGAGGAGCACGCGTCGAACGAAATAATGTCCCCGTTGTTATTTGAATCTCGAAGCAAGCAGTCCTGGTTGGACGTCACCTTACAGATATACAAGTGTTTCGTTCTGACACGGGTTTCCGAGACGAGACTACGAAAGTGGTTTACATCGCCGTCCGTGCCGAATTCCAGGCGATCCACGATGAATAGAGAGTCTCTCGCGTCTACTTCTTCAAGGTCTTATTTCATAGATCACGTTAATACTTTAAAATCCTTTATACCAAAGTATTAATTGTTTTCTTCACAAGAGTTTCCAACATTCCGAAGCAATCCGATATGTACGACAAGGTAATTCGTTACATCATCAAATCGCGCACCGGAGCCGAATCATCTTACGATCATTCGTCGGAGGAATCACTCCTGTTATCGTGGCTGTATTATCATTACGAGCAAGAACGAGTACAAGACTGGATGATGGATCGTAGATTAATTTTAAATCCCAACAACAGCAAGGATGTGGCGCAGTCACGTGTAATCGATAATTTCGACGAAGATTTAGCGGATTCGTTGGTTCTGATCGCAGTCACTGCCGCCTACTGCCCGTTTTTAATCGAGGAATACTTCTCCAATCTTTATATCTGTCCTAAAACGTTCGAAGAGGTAACAAGGGTCTTATCGTTCACTCTTCGGGGCATCCCTATTGTATTTCTAACGTGTATCGATCACCGGAGGTGTTGCACAATGCTATCTGCGTGGTAACAGCCTGGAGAAAAAT
This sequence comes from Mimumesa dahlbomi, assembly GCA_917499265.3. NCBI lineage: Eukaryota > Metazoa > Arthropoda > Insecta > Hymenoptera > Crabronidae > Mimumesa > Mimumesa dahlbomi. Next base: position 764,245 of record OU824113.1, on the reverse strand, counting down.
TCGCCTCGGCTTCGTGATTTCACCGCTGGAAATTGTACGGCCGAACTGCGTGCAAATGTTGATGTTAGTCACGCATTTGTTCGAAGTTCTACCGACTTACATACCGAGATCCAAGGTGTGCATTCACCTTCCTGTTTGCCTAACGTACTGCGTGCCAGATAAACTAGATCAATATAATGACGATAACTTCGTTCTATATCTAACGGATTCACCGCAGACATCGACGGATCCGGGCGAACCTAACTCTGGGGAGAACTTATAAATTGTATTTCCAGATCAAATTCAGCTGTCCCCTAACCGAGAGCGTAACGAGACAGATAAGTTTCACGAATCCGACGAGCCACAGTGTCGGCTATTTAATGGTATTCGTTGGCAATGACAATGGATTTTTTACGATTGTAAACCCGCAGTCGGTTTTGCGATTGAACGGCCACGACAGCGTTCTGGTGAAGATACGATTTCATGCTAGAAAAATACGAAAAATCAAAGGTAAAGCTTTTAATCTTTTAAAGGCTGATGTCTGAGTATTAGGCAGATTAATAGAGAGAATCTTGTGGACTTTCGTGTACCAGCTTATTTATTGTTCTGCGGATCGGTGGTCGGGCCATATTTTGGTAGGAACCAAACATTTGTTCTCGAAGGACAAGCGGACCACCTGAGAATCGCGCAGGATTTTTTGATCACCAGCAAGTTGTATCACGAAGTGGAGAAAACATTAAATATCGAAGTGCCGTACAACGGTACGACTGAATATGAAATATGGTTATCAGAGGAGGAACCGACCAAGCCAGGTAACTTCACATTTAATAATTTTCTCGAAAGAACCTTGAAATAATTTGTATTTTAATCCCAGCCACGCTAAAGATGGCGAAGTGGTCCGATCTGTGCGTTAGAAAGATACCCAGAAGATTGTTCTTAAATCAGAAATCTATAACGATAGCCGATGGCAGTCGGGAAGGTCATTTATCGATTACCGTGGCATGCATCGCCCCCGTAAATCGAAGCTTTTGGCTAATCTTTCAATCCAAACAGGGTGATTTTATCATTCAGGTACTCGCACACCTGCATATGTATAAGGATATTAAAATTGAATCCTTGTTTCACGCGTATATCTACGGTGCTCGCAGATAAATTCGCAGTGGCAGACATCGCTAACCGATCGATTAGTGGTCGAATGGGAGGGCGATACCGGTGAGTGTGTTTGTTCGGATATTCAAGGGGACTTGAACGCGGAATGTCCGTTCAATGTTCGCGTACAGATACCCGTGAGAAATGCGCAACTTTGGAGCTGTGTCGCTCACATGTTTCAGAAGACCCTTGACTCGAAGGAGCGTTTGTTCTGGGTGAAATATCTAGGTAGACTTCTCTTTTTACTCGTCACTTGGTTCTTGTTAAATTGTCACCTCGATATTCATGTTTTAAGATACATATATTGGGTTGCGTTTGATCCGTTGGCTGATGGGAGACAGCACCGATAACACAGCGCAAGAATTCACCCATATATTCGACACGACTGTCACCTATGATGTTACAATTACCGATAAAACCAGTCCGGTATTGGCGCCGAAAACATTTAGCATACGCGGTAAGTTTCGGTGGATATCTGTGACGTTGATAAAACAGATATTCGTTCAGCCTCGCGCGCGGCAATATAAATTTTAAATATAAATAAATTTTAATAATGAATATTGATTATTAAAATGTTCGCAAAGCGTATTCCTCGGTAAAGCAAGTTAGTTAAAATTGGTTTGTTCGTCCCGTGAGATACGTTTGTGTGGTTACCAATATTTTTATTTTTGCTATTTAAATAATTCAGACGTGAGGCCCTCGAGCAAGACCGCGGCGATGACAGTACATATTTCACCTTCAGCCAGTCAACTGTACGAAACTACATTATCATTGACTTCTGTGAATGAAAAGGAATTGAGACTATACACAGTCAGTTTCTTACGCCGTTGAAGGTAAGCCTTTCGAAATAATTACAATAATGACAATTGTCGTGCGGAGTTTTTGAAATGCATTCGTAATCTACAAAAGTAGAGGGAGGGGGAATGGAATTAATATACAACCAGTTAACGTATATTGATTTCATTGTACATGCGTTTGGCCGCATTAACTTATTCATATACATGTGTACCAATAATTGAAGTGGAAGTATTGGTATAGGTTTTACTGTGACGCAGCTGAAGCTGGTAACGCAAAAAATCTGTTTCATGGAAGGAAATGCTAGTTAAAAATATATTCATTCGAAGAGAGCTTCCTGCGATATCAATTATGAGCAATAATTGCATACGATTGATAATGATCCAACGAAATTTTTACAATAAAATCATAAACATTTACGTACGCATGTAAAAAGTGAATCGTATTGATATCATCATCGATGGGCGGCTAACTATATTCTTTCGAACTACTATACATAGCTTCAAACTTTTGCATTATTCCGTTAATATTCTTCTTTATGTAATTCGATCAGAATCCATCTCTTTTAATTTCTATCTATGCGTAATCCATTAAATTCCTACGCATTTTGTTTCAAACATCCAACGCGACAGATGATAAATATACGAGTTAATTAAAAATAATCGGCTTCAATTCTTTACGAATTACTTGGTTCGATTGTGACGCAATTATTTGGATTAACGAGTGACCAAGAACAGTATAAAACGTTATCTTCATTTTTCGTGTAGTAACATCGTGCAACATAGCGCTCGAATGAAAAAATAAACGTGATAGATTTAAGACAGTTCGAAATTACATTTCGGCTAACGAACTGCAATCAATGTATAATAGCTTGTACCAAGCTGGCAGTAAGACACAAGCTGGTGACGATATGACGTTATATAATCCGTACCTCTAATGCTCGGTAGACGTTCTATTAGAAAAAAGAAAAGAAAAATTCACGACTTCATTAGCGATGTTTAATTGTATTATAGCTTCGTCATATCGTCATCAGATAATTGGTAACGTAGTAGGGCAATGCGCGGAACGCGCTTCTACGCATACATACCTTAAGATACGAATCCAGAGACGTTAAAAGATTGACCAACTTTAATCGTAGTATTTTCGGAGCTTGGACATATTGAAGGAAATTAGTGTGGAATGAAATAAGATTTCGTTCGAGTGAAAGTGGCTGTAGAGTTGGAAAGATTTTATCGTCTGCGGATACGTGCCTTCAGAACGAAAGGTCACTCGCCGTTTCAAGGTAAATAGTCGTTCGTATAGACAAAATTATCGGAACATCGTCCGTCAGTACAATCTAGAACGAATTCCTAATAAAAATCCGGACAGAACTATATCCTTCTCATTGAGAGGATATCTACATGTAAAATGCATTCGAATTTTCGTGAGCTCCCCTCTCCTCAGTCGTTTCTAAAGCAATAGAAACAAGCTACAGTTCATTATTGTCGTAGCACAACAACCCAAACAGTCAAGTTTACGATCTCGAACTTCTGTTTTATCATCTTAAGTGTTTAATCATAAGGAAAACACAGTATATTTGAGTATGTGTATGTCCGGACATTTATTCGGAACTTGTGTCACCGTATATGTTACGATAAAAACCCGATATTTAACAAAACTGGTGTTACTTTGAAGGAAGATTAATGATAGCGCATCCCATTTGTAAATCACCAAATTTTCAAACTGATTTTGCTAAATGCCGGGTGATAAACGAAACATACGCGTAAAAACTAAAGCCAAATATATGCGTATGCAGTGACGTGCACTGAAGAATAAAATATTGGAAAATGTTAAATCGTCCTAAAAAAAGTAATAAATAATCTTCCAGCATAGAAATAAAGAACGTACTAAAAAGTTCGTGTATCTCCTTTGAAGATTTCTATCTGCAAATACGCGAATATTTGGATAATTGCGCACTATACATAGTAGGTACGCTGATGAATTTTAACCTACGTAAACTATATTTTTGTTAATACGGATTACATTCCCGAGTAATACGAGAAGCATACCGAAAGGTCCAATGTATGTCCTTTCTTAATGGATTTTTCACGAAAGAAATTATCGTGACGCATATTTGTATTCTACAGCGTTCACGTAATTCTTACTATATATCGGCTGGTGAGAAAAGTACCTGTATTCATGCTCAATCTCTTCGTTCCTCACCTTGCATTATTCATAATGACATCTGTACTATTTGTTTAAATTACATTTACAACTAATAAGCAGTACGTATGTCAAACCTTTCTCTTGCGCAGTTTGGCCTTTGCTTCCTTTAGTAGAAGGTCGAACGTGTTGTCTTCGCCCATCTTTTTTGACACGTGACCACTACCCGGTGAACTGCTGGCCATACCATCTAGAACAAATAAATCATGTTTTAAATGAAAATGCAATATAATTTAAGTACAGTACTAACGACAAATTGAGTAGAACGATAGTCTTACCGAGGTCTGCATACTTCACTTTACAAAAAGCCCGACGCCCACCGAAACACAAGTCGTATCTGGGCAAGCTCGGATCGTCGTTGCCGTGCTCTACAGCTTCATATGCATCGTTTTTGTAAGCAAATGTTACGAAACCATAATTATCCCTGTAATACAAAGAAACATCGTATTTGTACTTGCTGTTATTCTAATTCAAAAAAGTACATGACTTTATTAACAACAATGTCTTACCCATGTTCACGGAAATGTACACTAATGTCTACAACTGGACCGAATGCTTCAAATCTTCTACGTAAATCAGCTTTGGTTATTCCTTCGTCTAAACGACCAACATAAATCACCCGTCGTTCCTCCACTTGTCTCTGCTTCTCTCTATCGTACCAATTGTCGTACGGTTTTCGGTAAGAATTCGATGGCGATCTAATGGTAAATGCAATCATTACAGAATCAAATTAGTTAAAGGATAGTTTCCTATCGTGATACGTATACGTATATTCCTATCGATAAATTCGGGTGTCCTTATATCCGTGGCACGATGATCGAATGTATAAAACCGAATGTTTCGTATCGAATAAAAAAAAAGCAGAAAAGGAAACAGATGTAGAAGATAAGGTAGCCTCGAAAGAAATGAATTTACCTCCTCCAGTCCCTGTAGCTCCCGGAGGAGCGCCTTCTGTGCCTATCATAACTTCTCCGCCGATCGCGGCTCCCCGTTCTTCGACGACTCGACCATTTACTCCTTCCGAAATTCGAACGAGAGGAAGACCTACAAGCACGCGACTTTCTCCAATCTCGAGAATCTTACATGAAACCTAACGCAAAACGCGACCTTTTTCTACATTATACGAAACGTTTATCTACCCCTGAATTGCGAATGAGAATTCATATTCTTCCTAAATTCGATTTATAAGGTACGTATTCAGAGATGTTGAAAATCATTAATTATAATTAACATCTGTGGATATTTACCTTTACTCACCATCTGACTTAATAGGTTCAAATAATTTCACGTGTTTCAACCACGCTAGAAGTATAATTCTAAAAATAAGTACCTTGAGCAACTGGAAAATCTGGAGGAAGACCTCGACCTCGATCTGGATCTGGATCTCGATCTGGATCTCGATGATCTGGACCGAGATCGTGAGTATCTGGATCTGGAGCTGGATCTGGACCGAGTGTGTGAGCGTGACCGGGATGACCAGCTGCTACTGGAACTGACAGAGCTTCGACGGTGGCTTATTCGTCGACGTCGAGTAGTGCTGCGTCTGCGAGACCTGCTCCTGCTCCTGCTTCTACTTCGGCTTCTACTTCTAGACCTGCTCCTACTCCTGCTCCTGCTTCTACTCCTGCTTCTGCTTCTGCTTTTGCTTCTGGACCTAGAGCGACTTGAGCTAGAAGTAATTCTTTGTTTTCTGTAGGATCGTTCTTTACGGTTTCTTATTTGCTTTTCCCTGGAAATATAAAAATGAAATGTAATGAAATAAGATTGACGTTGTCAATAGATAATAGTGGAAATTGTAAACTAGTGTATGTACCTTTCTTCTTCCTTCTTTTCGTCGGTATTCGTTACGGACGTTGTAGGAAATTCGAATACAGTTTTGTATGTCTGTATACCTATTTCACAAGTTGTTGGTTTCGGGCGTGCTTTTTCTTCGTCTATGTCTGCTTTTGGTTTTAAGACAGAAACGATTTCTCTTTCGGACCAGATTAGATTTTCTGGATCATCCTTGATAGGTTCGGTCGTGGTCGATGCATGGTGAACGTATACCAATGTCATAGGTTGAATTGGTGAATTTGTTCTACTGTTGTCGCTACGATTCTGCTCTCGTCTACTTCTGTATTCCGCCAGATTCAGTTTCCTACGAGGAGGTTTCTTCTCCTCCTCTTGTGAACTTATGTCTTGAGCGTTTTGAACAATTATATTCTGCACTTCGTCATTGGAACTATTAATGGTAGTCACTATACTTTCATTAGGATTGGTCATTATAACTGGTTGCTGCTGTGGAACATTTAATGGCTTCTTTAATACAGAAACCATTTGTTTCATTCTGTGTGCTCCTGCTTTTACTGTTTTTGTTTTTGTTAAAACGCCTTGCCGTAGCTGTAAAATACTTGTCGCTAAAGCCGACCGTATTTTCATTTCATGTACAGGTGATGGTTTAGTTGGGGATTCATTTTGAGTATTGTTATTAATTAATGTATTACTTGAGGAACCGACTTGTTTAGAATTCGACTGCTCCACACGTGCTTCTTTCTGATAGTCATTCACTTCACTTTGTAAATGTTTTGTGGGTCCATTAGCTTGAACACTATTAAACAGAACGCTTCCTGGTTGCTCTTCATTCGTATCACTTACTTCGCCAGACTCCAGGCCACTGTCCTTCTTTGAATTAACCTCAGCCCATTGGTCTCCAGTTTTTGGTAGATTCTTTCCTTGAGTTGAGTGTAACGTGGACGTTTGTTTTACATAAGTTGTGTAACAAGATTGCCGAGATCTGTCATCCTTAATCGGCGTTGTTTTTTCACTGTCACTAGATTGTCTTTCATACTCACTGTTACTATCTGAACTGCTGATGGAAGAACTAGCACTACTGCAATAATCGTGATCCAACTGGACTAATCCACCATCCACTGTTCTGCTTTTAGTATTGGTCGCTACCTAATATAATATTTATCATTGATATTGGTTAATGACGCAGTGATTACTTTTTGTTGAAACAAAATATACTCCTGAGTGAAAAACTTACAATTTTCAAAAGTTTATTTCGGGAAAGGGTGGCCGCGGCATCTTGCATTCGTGTGCCGTTACTACGACTTCCACTTTGCATATTGGGCATTGCTGGGATTACTGAAATCACTCTCTTTCGTCCAGATGCCTAACGTATAACAACACACTCACGATAAAATATTGTCACATTACATTTTTCATCGGCTTATTCTTAACAGAATAAACAATTTGCTTATTCTAATCACCTTTATCCTATCGATCACTTCTTTGGGCAGTGAGTCTCTGATATTTTTATGAAGATTCGAAACTTGTGGTACTATCTTCTTTGTGGTAACTACTTGAGATTGATTCATAGGCTGCAAAGTTTTATTAGGTTTTGTGTGTACACTATTTTGAATAGATTCCATACTCGTTTTGTTAGAAGACAGAGTCGACATTGCTGTATTCTCCGAAGCTTCGAATTGTTCTAACAGACTCTTAACATCTCCAGCTTCCAGAACTAGAATAAAAAAATCTGTATGAAACAGCTGTATCGCTTACAAATTGTAAGTATACACTTGTAAGTGGTAATACCTGGTAATTCCTCAGAAATGGTTTCGACGTCAACACAATCATCATTCTCTGTGTTCTGTTTATTTTGTATCGTTTTCACTTTTTTTTTCTTTTTTTGCTTTGTTGATATCTTCATAATGATATCAGTTCCTTTATTTTCATTTTTAACTACTGTCTCTTTAGTCTGCGACTCTTTGAAGTTTTCTGCTACTGTTTCACTCACAGATTCTGTTTCAGTCTTTCTATCACTATCTTCTAGGACATCGTCCATTTTGTGAAATATATTCTCTTGCATTGTGGCATCTGTATAAAATGTATAGTCGTATTAATAAAATGTAATAAATATTGCAGAAAAGGCATTAAGTTTATTTAAAAAGTAAATAAACCTATATTGCCGGAACTGTGCAGCTCTGATATATGCTGAATCTGGAAATCTTTTTCTATATTCTCCGTTTGCATATCCTCCTGCTTTTCCAACAGAAAATCAGATTCTGTCGTATGCATAGAAGGCTCATCTTGCAGCATGTTTTCTGGGGCATAGAAATTCTTTTTATCGCCTCCACTCATGCTCAATCCTATGATATCCATATATTCATCCATATCCGATGCCTAAAGATATGTGATAAGTAAGAAATGGGTATGGAACAAAGATAGAACAAGTGATGTAATTTTATAATGACCTGCAGATAGCCAATGTGTTCTTGCCAATCGGTGAGAACCTTAGCAAAGTCTTCTTTAATGTTATCAATCTTAGGAACTGTAGGGATTTCTGAAAGGGGTAGTTCACCCATGTCCTCGCTCTGTCTGTAGTAGTATAATATTTAATAATGTAAATCAATTGACAAGGTAAATAATCAGCGAAAGAAAAATTGCTTTTCTTACTCGTGTTCATTGCTCCAAAGACTATCAGAGTTTGCAACATCGAGATGTGTTTCCATGTAATCAAAATCATTTTCAACTATGTGCATTAACAAGTCTTGAGGTTTGTCCATTAAGTTCTATTAAAAAAATATGATTACATTTAGAAAACTGAAAGCGAAAACATAAAACAACTGTCTTAACTCTGTATACGTTACCTGTTCCAAGGAGAGTGAGAAATCAGAAAAGTGTTCCTCATCATGAAAGTTTAAAAATCCTGTTTCCATGACACAATCACTGATAGTTTATTAAACCGTTATTTCCGATCGTTAATCTGCAAATGAAACAACGAAGAGAAATGAACTTTGCGTCGTTGACGGTTAAAGTGCGTGGCAGATTGTAAAACGAGGCAGCCACGCGTTCGTGTAAGGTTATGTCCGAGGCGGTATTACTATCAACGAAGCAATCACTCCAAAACGATTCGATCAGATACATCTGCCCGTACCAGATAAAATCAGCCTACTTTTAGATGTGCACTCCGTACTTCAACGTAACAACAGCACCGAATGGTGTATCAACGGGAAATTGGAATCTACACGTTGGATGTCCGCGAGAATGCCATCGGCGGACACGAGGTACCGTTATTCTCCGGCCGAGCACGTGAATCCCGAAAGGTTTAGGGTCTACCTGTCACGATGCTGCACTTCGACACCCACTCTGTTATGTAATCCACCAACGAAAATGCTCGCGATTTTAACCAAACAATGTTACAGATATGCTAACATCCAACAGAGACGCGTGGCCCCGAGATTCGCTCTCAGGATACGTTTCTGGTTACGTTAGTATGTGTGGCGTGTGTGTGCACTACGTGTATCCATACAAGAGAAAGATGAAGGGAGACAAAGATATTAAACACATTCATATATAGAGGATTCAGCGTGCGGTTCGGACGCCACGCCTCCGTGGACATGAAATCGAACAATTAAAAAAGCTGGGTCGTAATGCGATCGTAGGACAATCACCCACGAATGAAAGATCGTAAGGTGTTAAAGGATTGTTTAACATTCGATGGCAACACGTTATATTTGCGTGCGACCACGCAACGTGTAAGCAGCATGTGCCAGCTATCGCCAGCCGACGACTAGAGGCTGCCTACATATTTAGCCCGGAATCCTCGCGTATAAATAACATGTGTTCACGTAACACCCAACACGAATATCGTACACTTATTCACACGTTTTCCCTTTCGTGTACTTACATCGAAGGGATAATTCGTACATTCGTGTATGTACAGGAGAGAGAAGCACGATACCGCGTCACATGTGATCAGCACGTTCACTCGCACTTTTCCCGGCTGTGTTCACCATGCGCATAATCGCACACATGTATGCCGTGCATCGGTGTCTGATATACAATACATACCGTATGTATACCTGTCGACAATTTCGAGCTAATGCGCATGCGTAGGCAGGTTTTCGTCTTCAATATTCCTCGCGTTTGGGCGACGTTGGAAAGCTGCGTTTGTATCCGCGAATGTTAAAAATCTGATTAAGTAACTTGTGGAACGGTTGAAACGTAGGTAAGATTTCCTTTAATCGCGTCGTGATTGTTCCTTGATATACTCTGAACTTGGAGTAAAGTTGCCGGGTTTTGAGATTTTGGCGCGAGAACGTTCCTGCCGCCATGTCCGCGACTGGCAAATTTGAGTTTTTAAATTTGTATCCGTTCAAATGCCTAGACTTTATCGCTTCTGACGTTGCAATGCGTGATATCATCGCCGCGAATTGCTTACGTGACTTATTTGAACCGAACAATCGAATTTCTAAAATATATACACAAAACACTCGGTATCATATTACTGCACTGCTGCAGTCGATAAGGACGCGAACGCAGTCCTCTTCCACGCCATCGATTCATCCATTATTATCGTAACCATCACTATTAAATTTAAAAGTAAAACAGCATATACTTGTTCACTACTGCAACAAATTATCAATTACGTATATATTTTAGATAAATATCGATTACGCAATGTTTCCACGGCAACAAGGCAGTCTGAAAGAAACATTTCAGATGATAGGCGACAGCCTTCATCCCACAACATCCCTGTAAATGTTTTCTCCTTTCCTTCTTGTCACGCTTATCAGAGCAATGTAATATAAACTCGAAAAATGTAAGGTAAATTAGCGTCGAACATCTCGGATGGTATAAATCGTCAAGAACGTGGCGTAAATGGCACTGCCGAATAAATCAGATTACACGGATATCAAGCTTCGATTTTCGAGAGGAACGGCATGTCCTGCTGCGGAAGTTCCGGAGCTGTCGAACGGTTTCCTGGCACCGGTTGCTGCGGTTAGTTTATTTCAAGTAATTGCAACGTGTCTAGATGGATAAATATATCCCCGTTAACGAATACTTTCGCACCAGGAAGTAACTGTACCGCAGACACGATCGGCTGTACCTCGCCGAGGATTCGCTCGTGTCTCTGCCAGGAAAACGTCGGATGTTTAGATCGCAGCGACTGCGGTGGATTTCGACCTAGTGGAACGGCAGCGACGGGTGCATGTCCAGGACCCTGTCAATGCGCCGAGGAAGAAGCGTGGAACACCAACGTACCACCGAAACCAAACTGCGAGTGGCTAAGCAACTTTGAAGAACTTCGAAGACAGTGGAGTGAGCATGCACGAAGAGGGAACTGCAAGTGCTGCAATTGTCCGCGGTAGGAAAAGGATTTTGAAGGGGTTGCGATGGGGATGAAAAGTGTGAAAGGAAATGTACGGTTTCGGACGAGGGGTGTGCTTTTGGTTTTCAAACAGGTTTTCACTCGATGGTCGATGTGAGTCGACCCATTCTTTACCATCCGTGGATATATGTATTTCTTTAGGAAGGCACGCTGCAGGGGCTGAGCATTGAAAAATTGAACTTTAGAAAATATTAAGACTTAACGCACTGTACATTTCTTGGTATCATTCATTTTATCTGTATGTATTTCACAGTAAAACTGTCGTGCAATGTCGACCATGTCTACCAGTGACGCCTCACTGCTCCAGTACCAGCTTGTCACCATCAGACTGTCAGGTACAGCGAGGTAGATTTATTGCGAAGAATTCATGTTCAAGACTTCACTAGCGAGGATAATTTCAGGTACGTTTACTTTGGAGCAATGTTAAAATAATGAATAGAAAATGGTGTATCGTTTTAAAATGATACTAATTTGATCGTATTTTCGCGTTAAATAATTCGATTATTTTTAACGTTTTCAAATCGATGCCGTGTGTAAACAATAATACATTCGAAGTGAAACGTTTGATACAATATCTGATAATATCGTAAGTTAAATTTGTAATATCCTTAAACTGAATTCCGTAATCGAAGTTTGTTGGCAGTTCCATGAATAGCCTTAAGTCGCTGGAATAACCCAAGTTTGTTGATAGTCCGTTTAGCGCCAACTATGCTTACTCGTATTACCGATACTCTATTCAATTTTCCCTTCCAAGTGGCATTCTTATAAGAGCATAGAAAACTTTCCAAGAAATTCATGATTTAATTAATTCGTAATCTTACGGTCGAATTTTAAAGTACACTTTTAAAACGGTATTAAAAGTACTACGTGTTCTTTGCGCGGTATCAGCGATAACCCTGCGAATAATTTTTTAATCGCGAGATAATTTCCCGAAAAGAGAACAATAAAATGCTAAAATTGCTAGAGAACAATCACAGCCAATTTCTTCGGTAAATATCATTTCCAAGTAAAAGCTCCTTGGCTTTTATCGATCGTGTGTTCGCTCCAAAGTAAACTTATCAGAGCAGCTCTCTCTAGAGTTAAAATACTAACTGTTCGTGTCTTTGGGTCTCTTGGCATATTCGACAGGACTGGTCTGACGAAGGTCGGCTGGCAGGTGGGGCTAGCGAGAAGCCGGAAGAAAGTTTACCAGAAACAGAAAATTCTGCCGAACCTCCAGTGAAGCGGGAATCAGGAGGCGGATGTCCACCACCTAGCTGCCCTCGACATTGTTCCACTTATTCGTCCTCAGCTTGTCCACAAAGCCACTCCGCAGATTTCCCAGCCGGTTCGAAGGCTTGTCAACCTTGTGGCCCGACCCCGAAGCCGATCCTGAAGAAACGCAACTGCTGTCAGTGTAGTCCTAGCGGTTGCATCTGTCAACCCGTTCCGCGAAATTGCAACTGTCCACCACCGGTTCAGGTGGATGTGCGAGCGGATAGAGAATGTACCTGTGATTGCCCATCTGCACCTGAATGTGCCTGTCCACCTAGCGAGAGAAGGTTTCCAAGAACTATAGTCAGGTGTCCGAATGCCAGGCTCTGTTGTCCGGTACCAAGATTACCACCTGGTCCCAAATGTCGATGTTCAAAGTGTCAGCCGTGTCTACCACCTCCCTGCGACCCGTGCACTTCGAATAAATGTCAAATTATTCTGCCCAAGAGTAAACCCTGTGTGGCTGAATCTCCGTGTTGTTCGTCGTCGCCGTGCAGAGATCGGCCGCCTTGCAATAGCTGTTGCAAACCTTGTCCCGAACAGAACGTTGAAACTTGTCAGTCGTGCAGGATGAATCGGCCCTTGTCATCGTGCGGACAATCGAGTTAGTATGATTTCTAATGTATTTCCCGTATTGTTAATGTGCGTGAATTCACTCTTTGCACTCGATACAGTTTATACTTATGTGGAAATCTATTGATCGGAACTATTCACGTTTTACGTCGCATCAAATATTCCATCGACAAAAGTATCGAGTTCAGGGAGGTGTAATATTCGGTAATACAAGATACGATAAAGACTGACGTACATTGTGCATCTTTGCGTTCCTTTCGAAGGACCAATGTGACGGTGTGGTGCATCTAGTAGGTGACACGACGGTGGCATACGTGCAGACGAGCGGGGGATGGGGAAACGGAAGCGCTTACGGCATGTTTTCGTACGTGGGAAGCATTGGTCACTCCATACTCGTTCCTGGTCCCCTGGCCCTACTTTCTTTCGTTTTACTGATACTTCTGGCTGTTGGCCTGGCTTCCAGTTTCGCTCTTCATCGACGGTACTCGTTCCCCAATAACATTTGTTTCAAATACTCGAATAAATAGAAACATAGTTAAAGATTAAGAAATTCAATGTCAGAATACATATTGCTCGTTTCGTTTTTCAATCTGCCAACGCCGAGTCAACGGGGATTTAAAAAAATGATGATTGTAATGCTAAATAAATAACAAGCAACTTACAATGAAATTTAGATATACTTTGTTCTTCTGCTTGGATATTTTTGTATCTAGTTTTTGTATCCAGTATACTCTTTATTTAGCACTTTTTTTTTAATAGAACCGATATATCGCGTTCGCACGCAAATCGCCCGTGGCTCTTAGCGAGCGAAGAAGGGATGCAGGCATTCTGTAGAGTCTGACAGTACTCTCGTTGTCCAGTCAGCGAGATGACGCGTCGAGGAGCGTTTGCGTCATATTCGTCATCGCAATTAGTGTCAGTGCAATTAGTGTTGCTGCTTTGCGCGACGTTATTTCGGAAAGGCGGTACTTCCTTCGCCGGAACCACAGAGAATAAGGGCATCACTGAAAAGGGACGGGTGGAAGGTTGTATCGAATGTGGCGACTACAGGTACCTATGAAACATACTTATATTTTTCTATTTTTTTTAATTGATATTTGGCGAATATTTGTATTCGTTATCGTTGCAATTAAACATACTTTTCAAGTGAGAATAAGAAAATGAAATAACTGCTCTTAAAATTGATTTCGCAGCTGAAAATTTATTAAACGTAAAAGTTTGATTAAATTTCGATTGTTTCGTACGGAGCATACGTTCGTTAAAATCGGTATTGTACAATGTAAAATTCGAACAGTATTTATCCTGAGTACTGGAATCAATATTATTCTAACTCTATGGAAATGAGGTATTCGCGATGCATGGAAACAGTTTGATGTTTGTTAATGCCGTGTATGTAATACAGCCAGACAGTCGTGATATATTGGCATTTAACGAGATGCTAGCGGGGGTAATTCAATGCACCCTTATTTAGTGTTCGTATAATTAAAATCACGTTTAATCACTGCTTGACGACGGAAAATTCGTTTGATTAGTATTTAGATAGCCCTGGTTCGGCGGAATCAATTTGAAATTCAATATATTGCTTACATTGAAACTATTTGGTAAGTTAGTCGGTGTATTGTATTTAGAGAAGGACTTCAACCATTGCAATTTCTCACGCTTGTATTCCTACCGATACAGGTGTCCGGAGAATTCTGGAAAATGTTTACTGGGCTCTGTACCCGACCCTTGCGGATGTTGCGGTGCCGGTTTATGCGCCAGACTGGGTGGTGAACCTTGTTGGAACTCTAGTATCTCTCGATTACCTTCGAAAAGTCGCAACGATGGTTTCTGTGCGACGAATTACTTATGCCAGTTGAGATCCGATCTCCAGGAAGAGGTACGTCCATGTATACATCAATTGTGTATTTTATTAACGTGTTTATACTTACGAATTTTATGCACCCGGAAATTGTCTTGAATTGACGGTTTTACTGTAAAATCAGCCTAAACGAAACCATCCACCTACTAGCGGGTTATCTGTCTGATCTATCGGCGCAATAAAATTGTAAGCGTCGAGAAGAACGGTCGCTGACCCGTCCTCGTCTCACCGCACATCATTTCGTTTCGTTTTGTCGTACTTCGTGGGCTGTGATCGCATTCAAAGTACACTTATACATACTTACGCGCGCCGCGCAATCAAACAATCAGGCGGGCCATTTATGATAGACGCGGACAAGATAAGAGGTTCCTTTCCAGATTGTCTTAGGAATTAGTTAAATTTTTGACGAGAATAAGAATGAGGATATCGTCTGCAGTGTCTCGGTTTAAACGATGATTTACTTCTCGAAATAGGAGGGCACGAAATAATATCTATCGCCCAGAGTTTGCTTGGTAAACCGTAATCATTTTCAAACTATCCAAATTATTATTCAAATGAACATTTACGAGTAGACACGATTCTTGTCACCAGAGATAACTGTGTTCCGAATTCCCAAACAGCGTCTACAATTTCCGGCAGACAATTTAATTTCGTAAATTGCCTTTTGAACCCGTACAATTCGTCAATAAAATACAGTGTATCGATCGACACATCGGTAACAAAGTTACGGCGTACATTTTGTGATTACAGTTTTTCTATGATAGCGGAAAGTGTCAAAAGCCGATAAAGTTCATGCTGTAAGTGCCCTGTGGCAATAATTTCTTTTTGATACTTTATATGTATAGATTCACGCCGACAAAAGATCCACTTCTATCTCAAGATTTTTATATTTTATAGATTGCAGAGACGTTGGCTCGACGATTCGTCTTGTTTCCAGTAAATGTTAATTCACCTGGACTTAACCTTCTTTTTTCACTTCAAAGGACGAGCCAGAGGCAACCTGCGTTTGCATGGAACAGAGTTCGGCGTGTGGCAGCAATAACGAGACATACGCTACCCCGTGTGCCCTGCACGAAGAGGCAATGAGATTGCGAAACTCGTCTTCCTTGCGGCTGCAGCACCTTGGTCCCTGTCAAAGCCGACCCTGGATATCCTCACGTATGGAGGACGTGTCCTCACCGCCCGGACAACGAGTGGCGCTTAACTGCGAGGCAAAGGGTTTCCCGGTGCCGGATATTTCTTGGGAATTTCGCTCAAACGATGGGAAAAGGATGTTAAAGCTACCAGGTACGACATTACGTTAATTTCTGTGTTGCCAATTTCCTTTGATGCTTTCAGGTGTTTCAAGACTTTCTGCGGCTACGCACAAATCTTGTTACTGTAATCCTGTTTATATGATACGTAGTAGAAAATACAGATATGCCGCGTTGCAACAGTTGAATTAACATCAATGCGGAGTGTAAAATGCTATTAAGAATAAGTATATTCGCAGGCAAGGAACTGGAGGCAACGGTGCACACGAGCGAAGGCCCGGAACCTTTGATGCGAACATCCTGGATGCAGTTGCCGCGACTTACGAACCAGCACATTGGAATTTATCTCTGTATCGCCAACAATTCGATAGGCGAAACCAGCGCTGCGTCCTCCATATCTATGTCCTGAGATTCTGTATTCAACTTATTAACAATGCTGAATTAAATTGACATTTTTCAATCGAAGAAAGAAAATGGTATCATAGAATCGGTACGTTAACTTGTAGAGAATATAACGCTGTAACGTTTACGTGTGTTTATTTCACGAAACACTTCTGTATATTAAAACGGAATCAAGCATATGATGTCATGATTCGAACAACACGTAATGAGCAACATCGAAAGAAAGCTCGTCGTAATTACCATCCTTCCTGCGGAGGCGGTGGAGGTCTAGAAGGTAATAATCGGTTTATGTCAATCAGTTTTCTAGGCATCAAGAACTTTGCGAAAAATCATTTGAAAGTACTCACTCGGGTGTCTGCCAATTGTCTCGATCCATTACCACAGTCTCCGGGCTTTCTCTGCATTTACAAAGTCAAAATGCTACCGTATTCTTGTACGTATTACTCAAGAGTGGCACTTTTATTGTAAAAGAAAACTTACGATCGTGGAGACAGAGAACGAGTATCTTTTTCCAGATCCGGCCCCTTTCTGTATACCAGGGTTAAAATATGAGCAACCGGTGTGCTCACTATCATTACAATCACACATATAAGCGTGGCGAACCAATATCCATCCTGGAACATCAAACATCGACATTGTATTCACTTCGCTAGACATATCGTTACGTTCGCAATCGATATCCGTACCAGACCACCTAAAATGTGACTACACAATAGTAATCTGACACCGTCTAGAATATCCCAAAGCGGTCGGCATCGCGCTACACCCGTCCCGATTTCCGATAATACATGAGTCCGCCATTGATCCAAATAATTCCCCAGTCGTTCCATATAGTCGTTTGTTTTCTATGAAATCGGGATATTAGACGTTGGTTGGATGAATATACGATCAAGAAGAATAGAAAAGTCTACCGATAACGCGATCTTGTCTCCCTGATTATCCACGTAGTATTGAATAGTTTTCAGATGAGAAATCGACTGGTTCACTTGTCGTTGAAGCGGCTGCACTTGCAGCTCCAACAGGGCAAGTTTGTAGACTAAATCGTCCTGTAGTTGCATTAGCGGTTTTAGCCGTCGCGTGGATAAATCGCGCATAGCAGCACCAATACTTTCCAAGCTTCTAGCGTTCATTCTATCGCTCATCTGTCTAGCAACATTTTCCACTTGGTCGGACAGAGCGGTCAGGTCCTTGCTGAGAATTGGCCCTTGAATCTAATTTAAATTTCCAAATCATTCGAGTACAATCAATGTATAATCAATGATTTAATTTACCAAGGAAATACCGAAATTCTGTGATCCGTCAGATTCAGGCTGCAGGCGTACAAAAGGTTTTGCAGGCGCTGCTGCAAAATTGGCGTGAATATTCGTAGAGTCTTCAAATCAACTTTTAGTTTTGACGAGGCTCTGGTCAAGCTTAACCAAGTCCAATGCGCAGTAATTTGCTCCAATTTCATTGTGTTTCCTAATCCGAAAGCAGGGTAAGCCGCTTCGTTCTCACGACACTTCCTATAATTGCACGTAATCAATTAAACCCAAAATCGATTTATCTCAGAAGAGGTCGTCTACAAACGAAGCCAATCAAACATTTCAAATTCGTGGGATCGAATCTACCGTTACGTATATAGGTATACCTGTTAATTTCTACGATTCTTTCATCATTGATACGGCGACACGATTAAAACTTCATTTCAAGGAAAGTATTATATTAACTTTTTCTCGGAAGTAAGACACTTAATAAGTTGACGTTAATACCGTTGATTTCTCGGACAGCCTATAATGAAGAGAGTCTTACTCAAAGAGATCCTTTAAAGGTACGCTCAATCTCTTTCCCAAGAATGCTCGAGTTTCCAAGATAGCTTCCATGGTACGGTAATTTGGATCATGAAGTGGACGGCACAGCAACATCTCGGTGTGACTCGATATCGCTAACCCCAGCACAAACACTGACCATAACGCAATTGAGATGATACAGCTCATGAATACACCGCTGAAATCAGGTTTTAATAAAGATACTTCTAAATGGCATTCGATGTGAAATTCCACGTCGAAGCCGTGTACTATACTGTGCTCCTAATACGCTTTAAAATTTACAGGCATTTCGTGTCTCGAATGTAATCGTGCGAATGGCGGTTTGACACTCGGAACAATGTTTATTGGCCATTGCAGAGAAGTTCTCCACCACACCTACCTATTCAAGTGGTACGAACTTGTACTTCTAGGTATCACCTTTAGCCGTTATTTGTCTAGTTGACCCGACGACACGCTACACGATGCGTTCCAAGGGTACAAAGTTTCCTTATTATCATTTCATTGAGAGTTTCGCGTAGTTCGTCTTCGAAATTCAGACGAATAATGCGTTATTCGATTTAAATTGCAGAGTACGAAACGTGATTATCGGAGCAACGATGGAAAACTTTTCATGCGTGTTGGAGTGGAAAAGTTATGAGAACATCTTCTCTCACGACAGCTAAATACTTATCGAAGATTCCAAGTGCGAGACAGATCGAAGGTATTTAGATTAAATTAAGATCATTTAGATCAAATAAACATAAAAATCTTGTTGCAATTATGCGATAGAAATGCAGTTCCCGTCTAACTAGGTACGATTTCTGTAGAAATAATATGTACGAACCATAAAAGTGTAGGTCGTATTTTATCCTCCGAAGAACCACACCGACAGCATAGAGCCCCGAATAATAGCAACCAGATAGGCAGAATGCACAGAACGGTACCTGTGTATCGTGAACAAAAAAGCATATTAATTGTTGCATTCGCACAATCATCTCTTTTACACTTACACGATGGAATTGTGGGCGCATTTATTACGACACTTTTGCACCGTCTGTTACATTTCATAACTTGAAGCACGTTGTGTTTCTACATAGATGCATATGGTCGTTACGTCTGTTATTAAAGTGCTATAAAACGATGTGAGACTTGTGTGCAGAAATTAGCAAATTAAACGTTTCCTGTTGCAATATCAAATACCGCACGATGGTATAATCGTCACTCGTTAATGAAAGCTAATTCATTTGTATCGATGCATCACGCGAATTTCTCCCCGTAGAATTAATTTCTTGGCCATTGCTCTCGTCGAGAGAGAAGAAACTAGTTGTAGCATATGCGAAAGAGAAAGGAGCAGAGACATAGTGGCATCCCGGGTAGACGCTCGGAACCAAATTGAAACGTAGCGAGGGGGCAGGAAATAGAAGTCTGTCACGAAGTTTCGTGTCAATTCATGCGCGAATTTACGTGCCGCGAGGTTTAGAATGTCGTTCGAGACAAACAGCGGCGTCGATCGAATAAAAAAAAAGAACTCCCGCGTCGTTCCACCGCGTTTTTAATTTACCGTATTCCACCTTCCGCGCTGCCACAAACCGATAGAAAATCGTATTAATATTAATCCTCGGAACGCATCTCGATATTTCCACGCATTCATATCGAGTTCTATTTATGACGAAATGTACTGATCTCCGTTATTTGATTCTATAGGAAATAAGGAAAGCGATACGAATCAGGAGGAAAAATGTTAATTTCACGTTTACGTACCCAGACCAACAAGCCATCTTATATTTTCGAAAGCCATGATATACGGTATGGCGGAGTCCGCCACTTTCCTCGCGGATTCCAGCTGTTTCGAGAGTTCGGAGCTGCTCGACTCTATACTCCGCGCCTCGTCGAAAATCATGCCACGTGCCCTATTGATCTCGTACCGAATCTCTGCAGAAAAATACAATTCTACGTTCGTCTCTGTGTCTCTTCCGTCCGGGGCTGGCTTCGACTGTATACAGTTCTTCTTTTTTCTATTATTCTTCCGGGGAATGATCATATAAAACGCCTACGTGTCAGACAGTTCTATACATATATTCGAACACAGAATTTTTATTCAGGCGATGAATAATAGACAATGCTACGATTTATTTTACAGTATACGTTTCTCTGTTTTTCTACCGCAAAGATGCAGCTTCTTTTCCGGCAAGATGTTTCTCTCAAAGTTATTATTCATCCTCCAAATTTGATCGTCTTAATAAATTTTCAAACTTCAGTGAAATTACTTCGTCTAGTTCGCCATCGTTCACCGTCGAAGAAAATATAACTTGGTCAGATTGCAGGGCTCTTAAGCAACAGTCTATTAGAAATATATATAAAGCTCGGGCTTCTCGCTGGTTGAAAGAATGATAGATAATATACTGGATATCGTGTGTTATCGGTAAAGGGGTCGGAAAAATGATCGACGCATCATTCGACCGTAATAAATGGACATTTACTCGTGTCAGAGATGAGACACGTCTAGACTGTAAATGTCCTGGACACGTTTCCCCCGTAAAAAAAAGAGCTACCTCCGAGATTTTTTCCCTTTCTGTCCCATGTTCGTATTAGACCGATATGGATTTCGCATTAGCCCGGGAACCGTCACTTCTCTATTGGCCTTCATCGTTCGTGGATGGGGTTG
The DNA here is from genome assembly GCA_917499265.3 of Mimumesa dahlbomi. Classification (NCBI taxonomy): domain Eukaryota; kingdom Metazoa; phylum Arthropoda; class Insecta; order Hymenoptera; family Crabronidae; genus Mimumesa; species Mimumesa dahlbomi. Next base: position 743,166 of record OU824113.1, on the reverse strand, counting down.
CGATAGGGCTGATGCGAGAAGAAGGAAAGCTAGACATGGAATATAATCGACGCGACGCGCTGTCAACATGGGAACTCCCTTGGCATCAATCATCAATCGCGGTTCGACGAAACTTTGGAAACGAACGATATAGAGGCGATTCTTCAGGTTGTTTGCTCCCGGTTCACGCATTTCATTTGTCTATTAGTGACCCCACCCTTGAATCTATTCTACGCTCTTTTTCCTCGTTTGACGGGTCGCTTATCTCGAAGTGAAACGCTGACGCGAGGCTTTCATGGTTCGAGCTAAACACCATTGAGATCGGGTTTGAAGATGAACAGTACTTTTGGCTTGTAGACGTAAAATGTTAATTAGAAAACTTTCTTTATGTCGTGATTCTTTGTTTTAGAAATTCCATATATATTTCCCTCTTTACTCTGGGATTTCTTTAAACATTCTATATCCCCGTTGCCTAGCTTTCCCCCTTTCATAGGGCGAACATGAAACGAAAGATTGAATAATTAATCGTTGCTAAAGTAACTTTCCTCACAAAGTGGGCTTTTTCTTTGCCAGGAGTTATAATTGACAACATTTTAAACTGTCAAAAGAATTACTTCCGTATTAAAAGAGCACGTAGTAGCTGGTCTCAAAAGTTAACAGGAATATGGGATGTTGAAAAAAACATCGCGCTAGTTCCGCAGGGCAATGAACAATTCGCCAAAGTTATTTGCTCGTGCGAGATCCCCGACGGTTCTTACTCTTAGAATCCACTGAAATATGCGTTGAAACGTGTGCTCGTTCAACGAAGAATAAAACGGAGGCGAGATTTCCCGCTCGCTGTGCTTTAATCCAGTTAAACGTGTTTCACGGTAATCCTTTTTTCATCTTCATCGGCGATTACGTTCAACGTCCCGGAAGAATAAAAATATTCTTGTAACAGGTTGCTAATACCGTGCAGTTTTCATTATGTCGGATACTTGTAAAACTTTCGCTTTTATACTTCGGATTAACTTCTCCTTTCTTGTTTTAATTTTGGAATGTGTTCAAATGTAATGAACAAGATTTATGTGATTCTGGGCTCTCTCGTTGGAGACCACTGATTAAGTTTTTGCAGATTTCAAATTAAAACATATCTACATACATACATATGTCCGGGCAGACCACTATAAAGAATTCAGAGTGCAGTATGCGTTATACGAAACTTTTTGCGAAAATTTTTTCGTCGAAATAACATTCCTGATATTTGTACCTGCTAATAGGTTAGCCGAGTAATTGGAAATTTGTATGAAAAAAATTTTTCTTTAAAATAATTTGATATTAGAAGTAAAAACGTCAATGAGAGGATCTTTCGTTTGATCTATAACTCTTAGAAACGTTGAAAATGCGCCTTTTGTTCAAGCAATCGGTTTTCCAGTAATTTCATCATCATTGCTCAATGACCTATTAAGTAAGTTATCTTTCTGCTTTTCTCGCTTTATCTCGACACTCTCTTTTTTCTCCGCGAGGGGCTCGAATCGACGTTTCACACGTTTCTCACTCGTTTTTCACACGTACTTCTGAAACTATAAATTTGATGGGGAAACGGGAAAGTATCCAACTCACGAAGAGTGCTTTCAGCCTTCAGCCCCGTAAAGCTAATGAAATGAGGCGCAACGAAAGAAATTTTTTATGTGGCCGCTGTACATAACATTACAAAACGTATTACATCGGAAGCAAGGAAATATTATTAGGTAACATTCCTATCATGATTTGTTTTACCTCATAGATTTACGAGCAAAAAAAATAGCTTTCCACTTTCCATAGGAAAGCAGCTTTATGCTGCAAAGTCTCGATTATGCAAATTAGTTCAGTTTTGAATTTCAGCGTTCAATTTTCTACTTACACTTACACACGTCTACGTTAGTCTGCTTAGGTTTCGGTAGATGTATTAAAATGCTTTTGATAAAAACGTACGATTTCGGATGTCCAACGTAGTTCGGGCGATGTAATGGGGAATGTAGAGATATTCTCCTCGAGCTTGACGACTAGCTTCCGTTAAATTTTCTCGATTAGCATTACGAAGACGCAATAGTCGTTCATCCTGCAAAAGCTGAAAACAAAAACTGCTCATACTAGAAATGGACATTAATGAGTAAACATATTACCGCGGGATGACTAGAAAATGTTTACAACACATCGCGAATTTTTAAAATTCGTATCAGGAAGGATCCATCGTAGCGAGCATGTTTATTTGAGAATACAGGTGGGAGAAGAATAAAGTGCTTAGGAGAAAAGGAAAGAAACAGCTCCTTAAAAAGTTGCAGCTGTTTCACAGCTACTCCGTTCTCTTCGTGGTCCGTTCTGTTCCATTCCCATTGTCTGCCTACTCCACGCTCCACATTATCAACTACCGAACTACCAACTACGACAAACTTCTGTCGCTTTATCCATCTCGTTTCTACTTCATTCCTGATTTTAGAGTTTCGCGTAGCCCCCATCTGTACGCGCGGTTAAATGAAACTTTTCTCCGGGTTTTAGGACTAACAGGGATATTCGAGGGAGACGGTATCTGTACTTTTACTTGTCGCGTAAAATGGATCGGAGTGTCTGTCGTTCCACGAGACGCAATTTTTAAACGACATCGCTCTAAAATGGGTTGAGACAAATACCGTGTTTTTATTGCGATAGCTTTACGAAGTTGTCATTTACCCGGTCCAATTTCAGGATAAATCGCAGACCGGTGGAGTCGATTATGGCACAGAGCGGTTTATCCTGGACCGAGCAGGCATTGATGGTGATATCCAAATCACGACGTAGCTGATCGGTTTCCCGGCTGAGTCGCGAACCCATTTCGCGTGCTTTCTGTGCCTCCTTTAGCAACGAGTCGGCGTTCCCCGAGAGCACTTGGGTACCTGAAACGCGCCAGATTTATTCATTATAAATCGTACGATTCGATTCGATTGATACAAAGTCAAATTCCTGTGTGTCCTGCCATTTAGGCACGGTGAATTTCGTTCTAAATTGCAGTGAAACGAACACCGTAACGTTACGATTCCGAAATGAGGCAGTTAACGGGACGTAACTTCGTTCCATGCTTTTACACGACGGACTTTCACTACGAAAATGAATTTTTCTATATACTTGAAAGTTTTACCGTGCCCTATTAAAAAGTACAAGAACGTACTACGTAACTGTCGAGACGTAATAATGGTAAAAAATTGAAATCAATAAAAGTCGAGGATGTTTCCGTTCCTCGTTGAAAAGTAGAGAATTTATTTAGCCGAACGAGGAGAATTCCTGATAACGAATCCCGCTAAATTCCGGGCACGATCCGTACTCGTAAGCGTGCAGTCTTAAATTGTTTCTCAACGTAGTTTCCCCATTGATAGTTCAAGCAGCGTTGTTTATTAAAATAACACCGATACTATTTCCGATTCATTCGATCCTCGAGTTAACGGATGAAAATTATCTAGGATTCACGACTCCTTGGGATTAAAACACCCCCTTCCTTCCCATCTTACTTGATACCCCAAGTTCTCTACCAGTAACACGTACATCAGATTTGTATAAAGTTTCCGGTGACGTCGACTAAGTAACAGGTTTTCATTACACGAATTAATTCGGTGCAAACGTAGCCCGTTAAGGTAAGCGGGCCCACGAGAGTAACTCCGAGCCCTTCTACTAGGTTTTACGTGTAGCTATAGCTATACTTGTATCCACATAATACGTACATGTGTAGTGATTAGGAGGAGGGCTGGAAGGGCTTCGAAGTTGGAAGTCGATGGTGAGAGCGGTGGTAGCTACTAATTTAGTTACTACACTGTTACTAACTTATTACCGGGACTAAGTGACACTCTGGGTCGAGGAGGTCACTTTAACAGGAGGCCAGTCAACCTGGTGCTTCAAGAGCTACCGAAGTTCGTGGGATACCCTTATGCGTTTCCACCTTTAACCTTCTCGCCCCTATTCTCCTTTCAATTTTCCCCCGTCGCCTATACGTATGCACGTTTAAAGGACGTGTTCCGTTTGTCGCTCTGGAAATTCGTCCTGTATTTGCACGTAAATTCACCCGTATAAATATTCCGTTGCGGGCCTTTAATTAAAAGCGAATACTCAAATACAACACGGCGTTTACACGGTAATACGTGATAATTAACGTACACTTAATTGGTAAATGTTTTTCCGGGTGGGTGAAAAAAGTTTGTCCGATAATACGTGTCGATGTAAATACCGAACATAATCAGAGAAATCATTTAGATTGCGTGTTACGCGTGGATGAATGAATATTTGCGAGCGATTCCGATTTATGAAAATTATATTTTCAATTGGTTGGAAAGAATGTAGAAGAAAAAAGAACTTTACAAACGTATTTTAAAGATAACTCGAATCGCTACAGTAGTAGTCCGATTTCGGAGATTACGCAGAACGTAGTTAGGTATGCAGATGTAGTCCGATCTATAATCTATATTACACTGTTACCGCGTACATGTATGTCTATCAATGCGGTATCTCATCCTCTATCTTCCCACGGAAGCTGTTTAAAGCAGCCTCCAGTTTCTGTTCTGGTAATTCCGGAGACAATTTTATCTAAACCGTTATAATTACATGCTGAACCTATACAAAAAATAAGCATGATATTAGAAGGCGGTGAAACGATTCACGTATAATTTCACCTGAAATCACGCAGTAAATTAGATCAAATCACAGCGGAAACTTATCTGAGCCGTCAGAGAAAATCATAAATGGATGAGAGATGACAGGAAAGGGGTAAATGTCGTCGGGAGTCGCGAAAGTTGTCACGGTCGCACGGGTCGTCAGGCAATTGAACTACGAGGTGGAACGTAGTGCTACGTTCCGCGGCATTCGGTGCATAAATTAATATACGAAGGTAGGACCGGGTATGACGTAACGCGAGTATATTGTGGTTATGAATATGCAAACATTCCGGCGCAGCAGTGCTTTCCTATCCCGTCAGACGAGCACACTAATATTTGCGCGAGCTACTCTCACTGATAGCCTCTTTGAAAGTAACCACCCCTCCGAGGGGGCAAACATCCCTGGAGTGCGAACTTTTAACTTCGGAATACTAGCGCGCGGAAAAATAATCGCGGTATCTTCTCATCGACTCGTCTTTAATGTCCACTAATTATTCCTACATCCCAAGTTTGTTCTACGAAGTTTCGGGAGAGAACAGCTCGGTAATTTCACTCGTGGTGTTTTTTTCTTTTTTTTTTAAATTCCTACACAGCACGTATAATATATTAGTATACGGTAAGATTAGTGAGCTTGGACGAAGAATCGATCGGAGAGAAGTTACCCCGAGTTCGCTGGAACTTGGACACTTTATTAAAAGTTTTGATTAAAGTAAACGATACGTTACAATTCTCTTACCGTTCGCCAGATCGAGAAGGGCGTCGAGGGCAACATCGAGCCCAGTTTCGGTAGACAATTCCATCTGCACAGGTTTCCCCAGTAGTTCTTCCACATCTGCGATAAATAAATCAAAGAAACCCGAGTCCATGAGATACTTTATGACAGCGTGGCAGAAAGGAATGCAAGTGGCTACTTGAAATTCGCGCAAGTACACGATATAATGCGGAACGTGGATATATTGCGAATCTCGTCACGTCGTGAACGGAACGGTAATAATTTATTGAAGCCATAACGTTGCTCGTTATCGAGATCTGATAGGAATTTTGGAGCGCTGCAGGTGGTTGGCGGACATCGACGGAATCTCGTCACTGGACTCGTGAAACGTTTCTTTTTTTTTCTAGACATTTCCGACCATCCTCTTTTTTATCGTTCGGACGTAAGGTCACGTATCCACAGGTGTGCCCTTGTAATTTAAACGTCACAAAATCAACGATTGATATTCACGACAATGGGTTATGGAATCAAAATTGAGCCGCCTCGTAGACTTTATGCGACGACAAACGCCGTGACGCATAATACTGGTGGTTCCATGGTTGCATTACACTAACGAGCTCGATTTACAGGGGGTTGTTAACCCACCGACGACGTCGGGCCCATTACACGACGATTACAGTCTGCCGATAGCTTTCATTAGATGTCTATGGGTTTCTAGTCTCTGGTAGATGAGCGTCATTAGACGATAACGTTAGCCTCTCAATAATCCATAGAATCAGTTCGTTCCTATGCTCTGACTCGAGTGGATCTACTCGGCTTAGATATCGAAATCGACTCGTAGGTCTAGCAGTAGTTTACACAGAGCTATTCGAACCTCGTAGATCCATTATTAATTTGAGCACACCGAGTCTTCAAACATTTATAACTATTTCATTTTTATTCTTAAAAAGTGCCGGGGGAGATAAAATTTCACTTACTGTCTAGATCCGCCAAGATCGCCTCGCTGGCAACATCCAAGCTCCTCGTCAGACATTTACGAAGCTGTACGGTGGTGTCTGCGTGGTAGTCTCTCAGATCCTGCAAAGCTGTTTCCCACGTGCTGGGAATCCTTTCCACGCTTGCGGATACCGATTCGTTGCATACCAGCATCGTGATCATGCAGGATCTAAAAATCAGATCGTTGCGGATACGACCGGCGAAGATTCGGTCGAGGGCTCTCTCGTTTCGATAGAAACGAACATGGGGAAAGCATCTGGTTTCGCGAATTTATAAACTTCGGATAAGTCTACGATCGTACGTAAAAACTTGGAAAGTTCAAAGTCTAGGAACTTTTCAGCGTGGAAATATCCAAAGCAATGTCCATCGCACGTCGCTAGCGACGTTTATCGGATTCCCGTGTAAAAAGAAACTTAAGAATCGTACCCGAGAACAACAACGAAGACTGTAAGAAGTGCGGACAGTGCTCCAGGATGCCGGCAAGGTTTATAATCGTCCCTGAGTGGACGACAGGCGAGCCAGAGTTCGGTGCCAGGTATCACGCAACATAGAACACAGCATACAGCGACCACCCCGATAAAACCGCTCTCCACGTGCATCGACTATAACCAGAGAGAAACATTCAAAAGAATCACCACGATATTTTACAATTAAAAATCTTACTGCAAATTCAAAAACTGGCTGACTTGTAACTCGAAAGGAGACACGCGTCAATTCGGCGAAATCGCCGGCGAAAAATGGAAATCCGTAAAACGTGGAAGTGGTATTTGGACTTGTTGAAATCGACGGAATGAAAGGTAGCGTTGAAGGTATAGCAAGGGTTAATCGTCGGAGGTAGAGTTCATTTGAACAAGCCACTTGGCTCGATCTTCCTAACAGCCCCGAAGATTGAGAGGGATAAAAGATAAAGACCGAGGGATAAGTAGCGACAGAGACGGAGGAAGAATTGATAACAGCCACGGAAACTAAGGTGAAGGAAGCGAGACGAAGTTGGAGAGCTACGGGGCGTATTTTATTCAAAGTATATTGGAAGAAAAAGTCGGAAATAAGAACTGCGAAGTAATAACTAAGTCGGAGGAAGTAATAAAGAAGAAACAAGAATTAATCGATAGGAAAGTGGAAACTGGTGGGGGAACTTTTTCATAGTTCTTAACGACATGAGATGTATCGATTGCACATTATAAGATACGAGATATACTTATTATACATCGTAGGAACGAGATCTCGTTAAGTTCTATTTAATCGCAATATCGGGATAGGATCTTGTTCATCCTAATTGTTTGTTGCTTATCTACGCTCGTACTATATTCATGCTCGTCTTGAATTGTGTAACGGGATTAAAGGTTACTTACCTTACTTATCGATCGTTCAACGATGTCGGACTTACCTCGGATATTAGTTTAGACGTGCTAATTCGATTTTCTATCGCAGCTGTCAGAAGCTCTGGGGGAATAGAAAAAATATGGTTAATCTATAATGGCGTTCCCATTAGCTCGAAAATTGAATAATTTTCCATTTGAATGTTCCATTGAAAAGCTTTTAATCAAAGGATACGTTACCAAGGGGCACATCGTATGGCTGTATGAAGGATAAAAAGCTTCTTAGAAATCCAAAAATGAAGAAACCCTTGTCCAGATGCAGGCTGGCCATTTTGTATCGTTCGTCCGACGTAGTTTTTGGAAATTTCAGTTTAGGCCTGTGACCGTTGTCCCAATCCTTCGGGACGGTAAAAGTTCTTAAATGCGACATATCCGTGTCGTTTTTACTTTCCACCAGAACGTCCGCCATGGCTTCGAATTGCTGTGTCTCATTTGGCACGCGAACTATGACGAAGCTGTCCGTGGTGGTGCAATTGTTGGTGAAATCTGGGTCTGTAGTATCCTCGTCGGAACCAAATGTTACCGGACACGTGATCAACAGCAGCAACATCCCTGGAATATTTGAAGAGTACAGAACTCTTTTCATCCGTCTCACTGCAAAACGATGACACGCTATTGTTTCTATTGATTCGTTGACAAGATACTCGATTAACCGGAATACCCAAAAATGTCACTTGATGCACACGAAGAATTTTTGAGAACGATCCAAATGATCAACGAACCGTGGAAAACTATGCGAACGGAATTGCAATTTTTCGAAAGCGGTGTACGGGTTCGTTTTATTTACGACCCGATCAATTTCATTTCACGTATTCTACATACATATCTTTCTCTCTCCCTCTGTCTCTCTCAGCTAAGAAAATATCAAGCTCGCGTTTTCACCGTAAACCTCTTTCGACTCTCATAATCTTCGAGTCCCGGATAATTTGGAAGGTACCCCGAAGGAAGAGCATCCCCGACGAAAATTGGATCCGTCCGTCGGACCGTTGAAAGAACGGGATGCGGGTTTGCGATATAAAACAGTTCGTGCCTCGTAACGGAGCCATTTTTCACCGGTACGGTGCGTTTTTCCCGTTCTTCCCGGACGTTTTTCTCGACAGGATAGTGAAACGGCCCTGTTGAATCGCGGCTGCAGCCGAACTGTCATTCCGCCGGATCCATATAGGCTTCCAGCGAAGCCACATAACCGCCGAGTGTTGTCGAACCCTGGATACAGTGGCCCACAAAAGTCTTCGCACACCTGTATCACTTTTATTCAATCCCGTTTTATCGACGCTTTAACGAAATTCCTGTGCAAAATTATTTACCTTTCGCTCGGTACAAAGGCGGATCAAACGCAACACGTTATTGGGAATCGTGGCTTTAAATCGTTTAAAACTCCAGAATCTAATATATTTAATTCAATATTGCGTGTTTGCGAAGATTATTGCCAAAACATATCGCTACGAGTTGCACGATGAATTTGTCACGCCACTGTACCTGCATGAATCTACGAGGCGGACAATCTGGGACGAAGACGAATGCGAATTGGAATAGACAATTTAAATAACCCGGTTACTTCGACGCGAAACAAAGCCGCAACACTCGCTGAATCCGCATTTCATTCGCATTTTCTTTAAACGCGACACCTTTTCCATGTTCCCGCGGAAGGTCGATAGTTTCGCGGCAATAAATCCGTTTTTATTATTTGTTTAATTCATTTCCGACAGACAATCAAGCGAATAAGCGTTGATAGAAATCGATGGTCGGTCAGTTCCAGATTAAGCTAACCTTGTATCACAATTAGTAACACGTGAAATTCTCGTACAATATTTTCACGATGTTTTATTGCCGCAGATTTTTCAGCTGTACGGAAGCGGCTATTAATAATGGCGTTAACTACGCAAGCGTGATCATAAAGTCGCGGTTGTTCGATGAATCTTTACGATATTGTGCAGCAATGTCAAAAAATCAACGTAAAAGACTCAACACGGTGTAGAAAAAAATATGTATGTTGTGTAACGTTACGGCTGGAAAATGGCAAAAAGTCAGATTTGATAGAACCATTTATTTCGTTGTATTTACCTGTTTTGCTTGATCCCCGGCAATGTACGGTGTAATATTTATCACGGTATACTTTCCAAGATTCGCTGTTTTTTGTCGAATCTGCGGGAATACGTCTCTACACGGCGAAACCGACAGTGATAGAGATGAGAGGAAGAGAGATAGAAAAATCTGGGGAAAAAAACTTATGTATGGGAATGGAACGTTGAAATATCGGCATTCGTTTCGACCAAACTTTCTTTTCGACCAGCGTTTGTGAAAATTCTATGGTAAAAGTTGCAATTTTCTTTATTGATATTCTACTGATTATTCAACGCTTTTTTATACGTTTTTTTAATAATTTGTTATTTGATTACGTGGGAAAATGTGTAACGAAGAAAGCGCCATATGTTAAGTTCGGAAGGATTTCGAATGAAACGATTGATTAAGCGTTTCTATTATTTCGCAAAGGTTCTGCTCAATGCTGCAAAGAAATATCGTAACGCAACTGTTAGAATCCCTTTGCCACTTCAAACGTCCTTTTCCGTCTTTCAGTTCTGCCGGGTAACCATAAGCTGAACAGAAAGATAGAGTAAAGATTCGAGTTTCCGCAAAGGACCGCGTAAGTTACAATGTAAGGAACGAGCTGCAAGAGCACATAAAGCATACGTAAAGCACCGTGGATGTGAGTGGAATGTATAGCGCGGTATAAGTTTAAGAAAAAGTTTGCAGGGCTAGTCGTCTTTCCATCGTGGACCTTCTTTTTGAATTTTTTTTCTAGAAATTACGGCACAAAAAACGAGGTTAGGACCCGTCAAATAATAGGGCTGAAAAATGCAGGCCCAAGAATTTCAACAGACAAATTTGCAAGTGCGAAAGACGAAGTTTACGAGAAGATGCGTTTTTCGAAAAGATTTTCCATGGATCGATGGTACGGTAAAGCATAAGCATAAGGTAACTCGAGGGTGTAGACTTAACCCTCTTTGCTCAAAGTTTTACCCTCAAGAGACAGTTTCGTTCCATTTACTTCTTACTCGGTTGGCTTGCGTAAGAAGCGAAAAGACGAATACCGGATTTCGTTGAGCTCATCGACGTCCTCGATAATCCGTTGTGGAATGAGAATCAGACGGGTGCATTTTCGCTCGCTCTTCCGACGTTTATTTGCTAAAGTCTCGAGACTTCCTATGAAACACACGTATCTCCCATTTAAAACATCAAATATTTGGGAAGTCGTGACAATTCAAATTTAGACTCTCCCAGCTTTTTCACCTGCCCTCACGTGACAATTCTTTTATTATCATTAGTTGACCGAGGGTTTTCCAAAAGTTTGGCTGGTTGCCAGCATGTCGAACGGGATACGATTTCACATTTTTTCCCGCAGTTTTCGAATACATCTTCCGTACACATTACACGCTTAATCGTTTCGCTGGATATCAATGAAAAATGTAGCTGGAATTACGAGCTAGGCAATTAAGTGCTCGAGTGTACGTATAACGAGAAAAATTTCATCGATGGAAGGCAGCCAGTACATAGCAACCAGTTATTCTCCATCTAGAAATGTAACGCAAGCAAACGGAACGGAGGAGAAGACGGAGAAGAAGCAAAAGATACGGCAACGTTCCGTGGCTGGGAGACCAAACCAACTTCGGTAGACTGAAGTACAAGTATAACCGGAATCGAGGTTCATAGAAGTCCATCGAATAAAAGTTGGAGTAAATTGCGGTAACTGGCCAGAAAGGGAAGTTATTGGCTCGACCAAACAGGCAAAGTCGCGAAGATCCGAATTTCGTTCGAACGGAAAATGGAAAGAAAATGGGATCGTCGATGGACGCGATACAACACGACGAAGCAACGTTCTTCATCTCGGTCAAGTTACTTTTACCAACACCATTGAGTGCCAGGCGTACATTAAAATCATTCTATCACACTCCACCGGCGAGGAAATTAAACGAGAGTTGAATGGGAATCCGACGTTGCGGTTCAATCGTTTAAGAATTTTAACTTGTATGATTATTTTCACCGTGCACATTCTTTTCGTTCGCTTTGATATTACACTTGCTCGGGTATCCGAATTCTTGAGAAGTTTGGCGCACGGAAGATTCGTCTTCCGTCTTTTCGGCAATATTTGGTGTACGCTTTATGAGTTCCGTAGTATGAGCTTGAGAAGCTCATATTAGATATTCCAGTTCTCCGCGTGCAATTAACCAGTCTGTACTCATTTGTTAGTATACATCGTTCTTCCCTTGAGTAGGCTGATCGTGAAATTAGTAATCATGTTTGTCACGTTATAAAATACAATATGGTATACGAACGATCAGTCAGGAATTTCATACAATTTGTTAAATAACGCAACGAGCAATATTTCAGAGAATAATATGAGATAATAGGAGTGCACTCTGTTTAGTTGAAATATATCCGGTGAATATGCTGTATGTAAATCGGAATTTAATTTACTCGATGTGGAAAAACGTTTTTTCATTGTTGACTTGGCGTCGCTGCTGAACTGAAAGTTGACACTGTAACGTTGGGATTGATGATTAAAGTGGATGCTGGGTACGTTTCAGTGCCGAATCTCATATAGAAATTTTCCTGTGGCAACAGCTGCGCGAAGTGGTACTACGTATCTCGGTACGGCGAGCCCTGTGATTCTCTTTCCGGCTTTTCGTCTTTCCGACTTAGGCTTGTTTCACATCAACCAAATTTACGGGTCAATCGATTCGAAGGCGTCGAAACACCTCGACGCTAAGAATTCGGAGATTAAATGCTTTAGCGTCCAAACACGTTCGGACACAGTAATTTCTAAAAGTGAATAAAGCTTGCAAATATTATGCAGAAAGTTCCGAAAGTAAATATCTGCGGGTGGAAAGAATCGATGGATTGGTAATCTTGATACCCGTGAAACTTAGCCACGAATGGAATAGATTTGGCTATGTTATAACTAACGAAGTCGGTGTGAAAGCAGCCGATATTTCGTTGCTTTCTCGTCAGAGAATCAAGAGAAGGGTAGGATTTCGAATACTCGAAAGTTTGATACTCCTGATCGCGAACCACGAGGACTCCGCGAATATCAAAGGAAAGCAATGACGGTGCGAGTTAATTAATTGATTACACGGCCAACTTGGGAATGGCTGTAATTTCGAGTAAGTTTCCGCCCGAATTGCGAGGGCAAAATTGTGACCCTTGATATGGAATTGCGATTAAAAGCAACTAAGAACACCGGCCCCCATCGGACTTGCCTTTCTAATTGAATTTCTTCCGCGATTGCGATTAAAATGGTAATCTTGTTACTTGAAAGTAATCACTTTTTCTTCACCCATCCGACGGTTTATTTGGTCTATCTATTAATGATACTTATCAAGATATAACGAAACAAAATATATCCGATTGCTTTGATATTCAATGAATCGCGGTCAGATGAAATTATGAAGTTTAAATTGATTGATTATTCATATCTGGAACTTTGACGATTAATCGTAACTTTGTCGATTCATCTTTCGAAAGGAACATAGTTTTGAACTGCACGCTCATCCCGATTCATTATCTTGTTTATAAATTGTGTACGGATTAAATTTTGTCATATAACTCCACGATTTCTCTCGTTCCTATAATTATTGTTTCCCATTTTGAAGCGTGACATTAACATTACCGATTAAACGTTTGTTGGAATGTCACCTGAAAGTTTAAACAACCGTTTTCCGCTATACACACGATTTTTCTGTACAAATATCTTTCACTAGAGTTTTGCTAAACAAGATTATAAAATAATCAACCAGGTTTTTCCATGCCTCTCCTACTAAATCATAAAATCGCAGAGTTAATTTCATTAAACTCTTTAGCATTCCAAGTCGAGTATCGGGGAACGAATTTATATTTTAATATCAAAATCTGAAATATGCGTTCACGGCGTACGTAATTAGTTTTATATAAACTACAGCTCGCAACGCTTTTGTTCAATTAATTGCCAAAGCAGTTTCTTCTTCCGGTTAATTCTGTCGGCACAGCTGGAGTATTAGCATAACTCTTATGGCAGCTGTGATATTGGCAAAACGTCGATAAGTATGAAATAACTTAACTCCAGAAAATACTACATATTAATTTCACCGTACACGACGCGTTTCGGCAAGTTCCCACCGAGGGAGAAATAAACCTATGACGTTGTGTTTACCAAACAGCTGGACAGAAAAACTTTTTCTAAACTCGGCAGAAATTTCTAATCCTCAATTATGACCTTGCTTGATCTTTCACACCCATCCACCGTAGTCCCCGTAGTCGGACAAAAGCGACGGTATGTGTAGGTGACGCGTGGGGATGGGTTTTGGCACGGCGGTCGGGAGAGATTGCTCTCTCTTCCCCTCTCTCTCTCTCTGTCTCTCTCTCTGGTTTCCTCTCTTCGCGAGGGCTGTTGGCGTCGGGAGCCGGCCAGTCAGTGCGTCGACAGCCTCCGCGTCGTCGCGACGCCCTACGCTTCTATCTCTCTATACATATATATATATACACACACATATATACACATCTGTCTCTATCTCTTTCTGTCTGTCGTTCTCTCTTTTTCTCTCTTCTTAGCCGAGCTAGAATTGAAAATAGTGGGTCTTCGATAATGATTAGTAGATTTCTCTTTTTGTACTGTGCGTGAAAATCGACACCCATAGTGCCGAGACAATCTTTTTGTGTTTGGTTCGAGGTAAAATTTTGTTATTCGAGTGGTGATTTCGAAGAAGTTTGAAATTATTCAATTCTGCAAATAGGATCCGCTGGCTTCGCCGAGTGACAGTTTCTTCGGAGCACGGCTGGACAGTTTGCGACACGCGCGGATTTTCTTTCATCTGAACTCGTCGTGGGTGAGTACTTTGATCGCTACATTTTTATGTGTACTTCTATAACGTTGTTTATCGTGTAATTAATTATGTTACTCGAGTCTGGCATAAATCACTTGAAAAAATACGCGAATACGAGGAACACAGGTCTCCGGATTGAAATTCGAATCGAATGCGATAAATTAATTTGACGTACTACGAAACTTTGACTTATTTACCAATTAAAAGTTCAATTGCACCTACGACAATGCTAACCCGATGAAAACATTCGGTTACATCGTTTATACGTATGAATTGGAGTAAACAATGAACTTTTTTTTTTAAACTTCCGAATGATTCCCCACGATATACGACGTGTTTCAATAACCCGGCGAATGGGAAATCCAGGAAGTTGCTTGGAAAAGTTTTACACAGCACATCGAATATTTGAGATTTAATCTGGCAGTCGTTTCCGCTTCTATTTCCATTCATCGACATCGTTTCCGACTTTTCTTTAATTGGACCGCGTGCGTGAATTTGGAATAATTCGGTCGAGCCGTTGATGAAAACTAATAGAAAATTTTTGCCGATCGGAACGGAAAGCACGAAGGAAACCGGGTTACTTCCGGACAGACGAAGAAAGAGTTTCAACTTGAAACTTAATACCCTTGATACAGTCTAGTGCGCTGCCACTGGTTTTTAGAATTTGCTGTCTGAAGTCTTCTGTGTCAGGGTTTTAAATCGCTTAGATCTGCGAGAAGAAGAAGAAGACGAAGCCTTCCTATCGTAGGTCTACCTTAACTTTTTCTTATCATGTAGATGAATCAGTTCGAACGTTTCATAGATTCCGTTCACCCCGATCCAAATTGAATATTCGCTGCGACGCGGATAAACAAGATTATTCTTTTCGCTGCCCTTCGGAACTGGAATCGTCTCGTGTGTACGTTTTACTTTGGCGGTACTGTTACATGTATATTGAATTGCGCGTGCAAAGCAACAAAAGTGAAACGGCAAATGCAATGGAAAAAATTCTCTTATCGTTCACGCATCGTTTTATCCCGTCACCCACAGAATCAGCTGGTTCGCGGAACTTTATCTAGTAAGAAAAAATTGTTAGCCGCTAGTTAGGAATTTTGGTTGCACCGCTGCGACGTTTACATTGCAACGAGTTTTTCGCAGCTTGTTTAGACTGTGTAAAAAGTCGTGTACGTGGCGACATCGGTTTCGAAGGCGGTGGGCGGACTCGAAGTGTAGTGTTGCGAATAACGAATCAATAATTATATCGTGGTAGGAGAAACGTGAGAAGAAGTTTGAGAAGGGAGGCTGCGGTGCACCGTCGATTCCGCCGATTCCACGATATCGAACACGCGAGTGTGATTTTCTTTCGGAGCGGTGACGAAGAGTATCGGATAAACTTTGGCATCTCGAATGCGAACGGTCCTTTAAACCTGATACAAGTTTCCGAACGGAATAATCAAGCTTTTTTCCCCGTTAGTTTAACAAAAAAAAACTGCGAGCTGAATTGAATTATGTCAGATATTTGATAAACGAAATGACGGTATTAATAGCGAATTATATTGGGAGAGGTGCACGGTATCGATATTTCATCGACTTACAATTAGTTGGTTGGAAATAAAATTGTAATTTATCATTGGAACACAGTTTCATTGTCAACGTGTTCATTAATTACGACAGAGGAAATTCTATCGCGAGTATTTAAGCGAACGAAAACGAAATACATTGTAATTTTTGTTATCGATTATTGGATATCGTGGAAATAACTTGTCCGCGGTTGTAACAGGGAATTTATAGCCTCTCCAAAAGTCCAGCGATGAATTTGTTTCGATCGACGTGTCTTACAATTACTTTGTCAATTCACGTAACTTTTATTCCCCTGTTTTATTTCCCATTTGAATTATTTCCATCGAGCACGATATATACCACGTTGGTCGATACTACGCTACATTATAATTCCAACGAATTAAATGTTATTATCCATTATGCAAACTTCTAAAACTCGGAGATAGAAGAAGATACTATTATAAGGACAGTTCGAGAAACTTTAAGTGTATGGATAACACATGAACATGTTTTCCCTATACATCGAAACGGACTATAACAATTTAATAGAGTGTTAAACATTCGACAGGGTCGGTTCGTGTTTCTGATAATAGTAAGCTGAAATGGTAAGAGATAGTAGGTGGTTTACGAGCTGTGACTCGTGTTTCACTGGGTCACTTTGGCTATGTGTTTATTTTCCACGTTTGGCAGGCCGCCAAGAATGCATCGAGAATCGATAAGCCTGATCATTCTGACGAAATCCGCATCTGCCGGAATCCTACGGCTCGCGGATTTAAGGACAAATTCACGTAGCTAATTCGCAATCGGGCGCTTCACTGCCTGCGCGTTTTATCGTTCCATTCTATTGAAAATTTCATTCGATCAGAGATTCGTATCTGTGTTTTAGTTTACGAGCATCTTAATTTCGACGATCGAACATTTTTTAATTGAACCAGTCGGCTATCAAATACGGTCCATCATTGTCTTAAGAACGGGCGAATCTGTGGCAGTTGTAAAAATATAAAAAATTATCTTTATCAAAGTTCTTCGGAATAACGGTTATTCTTTAGGGTCGATGATAAGATTGAAATTGTTCTTTTACGTGGCAATAACTACTTGAGTTGTCGCGAACTAGTGAATCAATTTCATCAGCATCGTTCTGATAGGCCAGAAACTACTTATGAAGCGGTCAACTTTTTTTATACCTTTTAATCCCCCATAATCCTCTGTACATACCCGCGCGAAACTTGCCGATAAAAACCGTGCGTCTATATTTTTTTATTGTATACTCCTCTTTCTTATTTTTCTTTTATTCTCCTGACGCGTTACCTTAAGGATTTTGATGCAGGCAGGCTTAACAAATACAGGCACAATTTTTTATGGAATAGAATCCTCGAATTATTAAGTGAACGTAGAACGTTTCTTGGGAATACCTCGTGCAAGAAAATTTCACAGTTGAACTAACGTAACAATTTACAAAGGTTGGAAAGTTTTATCACGCGAAACTTTTAAAGTGTTCGCGCTTGTCTAAGAAAAGTTAACGTTTAATATTCTGAACGGAAGTCATTAACCCCGCTGCTAGTTATATTACCCGAAGAAACAAACAAATTTTTTTTTAACCATCCATTTAAAAAAGGAATGTAACACCGAAATATAATGAAATCGGAACAAAATTGTACATTTCCTGTTTATGCTTAGCGACGTCTCGTAAATTCGTATGAAAAGCCTTATCCCCCTCGCTATCCAAACTTTCCGTTTGAAAGAAACTGCGGGAACTAGTTCGAAGTGGTTTTTTTCAATGCCCCAAAGAATATTGCGATATTAAATTGCATTTTCGAATTGAAAGTATTTCCGTGTAAAAGAGTCGGATTGTACACCGTGCATAAAAAGCTAACCCGCGTTGAATTAATATGTTGTTTTGAAAGGGCGCTTGAACGTTGAACTTTTTCTATCGAAATCAACAAAAACCGATGCTCAAAGAGCAACACGTCAATATACGAATCATATATCTCGCATTTGAAAATATAATCCGAGAAGCGGTGGTTCGCGGATAAAAGACAGGCTTGGAAGATCTGGTTCGTATTATGCATGCTAAAACAGGGAATTCGCATTCGTATTCGCGTTACGAGGGGAATTATGCGTGTTTATTCCCGCGGCATAACTAAATACTTGTCTTTCTGGTACAAATTCAGCCGCATCATTTCGCTGCCGGCCAAATTGCCATCGCGATCCCTTTCGGCAAACGGAACGTTCGGAATTTCAAGTCCACCTTGATTTTTCCATCTCAAACACTTAAATACTCTTAGGTCTTTCGACTTTTTCTAGTTTAACACGAATTACCAAAGTTCTTTACAAAAGAAGAATTATCATTCCGGAAAGAGAAAACTAGTGCGGTATGAGAGTAACATAAGAAATTCGTATTTTTCGTTTTGGACTATTTTTCATAGGAAAGTGTAAAAAATCAGAATGTGCTTGTGCTTTCCTATAACTTTCATCTGCATTTATGACCTTTTCCCATCTACACGTCTACTACGTATGTGCATAATTTCCACTCAAAAAGTGCAGTGATTTTTATTCAAAAATAAAAGGACGAACCTTTCCGTGACTTCGCACTCCTCTGAGATTTTATACTCGGATTTTTAGTGTGACGTAAAGAAAGAGCGAAAATCATCAGGCTTTCGCCGCGACATGAATGTTCGACATTCTCGGAAGTTGTAGCCTAAGCGGATAATCTTTTTGAATTTTTTTTACGTCTACGTCGTAGTAATTTTGTTACGATCCAATAAAAAGTGCGCAGCTACATCCGTAAAATAAAAACACCGTAAGTTTCCATCGGGAGTAATCACGCGTCTGTTTTCCGTATCCTGCGGGATATACGGTTGTATTGCGGGAATTTTTTAACCGATATTGCCATGCTTGACGTTCCATTAGTTCCTCTCATTTTACCTCGGATTTCTACACCACCTATTTCGTCCTAACGTTCGGCATACACCGTGTATAACTTCATGAATTTCCCTGGTCGCTTTTCCATCCTGTGTTTGTGTGAGTGTGTACAGGACGAAACATTTTGTCCCCAGTGTGTCGTCTGATTTCCAACCCCAAAACATACCATATTTTTTTTTAAACTGGGAATCATGGCGGTGAAATTTCCCTGTTGAACGTTGAATTGACACTAAAGAATTTTTATAATACTCTAATAGTTTAACGCGCGATTCTTCATATCTCGCATTAGATATACATATGTATGTACGTATGTATGTATGTATACATATAGTTGAGACGGAATGTTTTATCGGTATAACGATAAATCAAGAGCACTGTTAGTTAGGCAACGATATACGACATTTATTTAGTCATTTTCTAAGTACGTATAGTTATCTTACACGTTTGCGAGCTTCGAGGCTATTATTCTATTGCTTCTGCGGCAAAGCATCGATTAATCACACGTCTATTAATCTCACTTTCAATTGTTTTTATACTCAATGTAGGAATACAATCGTGAAATATATTTTCACGTTTGCATATTCACGTCGAACATAGTTGAAACACTTTGTGTTATCGAAGGTTCAAAGACACATCAAAATAGCTTTAGAGTTATGTGGCAAGTAATGTCGGACCCCTACTACTTGGCGCTTCGAGCATTGTATTAATTCGAAACTGTGCGCGATGATATTTCGGGGAATTACTGCACTGGATTTTTTTACATCGAAGCTACAATAAACCTGGGTAGTTGAATCTGCACCTAGTCGGTATACGTATAGCTTCCTTCTCTGCGACAATGGCACTCGGAAGACCATGAAGTGTTTTCGTGCCGAAGAACTCTCGTTCCTAGTTTTTCCAGGATTTTTTTTTTCTTTCACATAAATCGGCGAAAAGGAAAAGGTAGAAATAGAAAAAGTGAAGAGACCGGGTGATCGGGTTGACAAAAAGAACATGGTACGGATCGTAACTCGAATGCGAACAGGTTTCAACTGCTATCCGTACGAAATTCATCCTTTTAGATGTGCATATACGTGCACGTGTATATCTTTCCAGACAACTATATGTTCCAATCAATTCGGATTTTTCAACGTAATCATGCTCTCAGAATTTATTTAGATATATTCCATATATTGGTACAAAGATTTAATTAAAATCAACGGAAAGTATTTTGTTGGTGGTACAGGGAAATCTCTTCGATTCCTTTCCATTTAATTTCCAGTACTTATAAATCGTGTTCCGATTAGTGAGTAGAGCTAGTAGCTTAATTGTTAAACACAGTGAATGAAGTGCGCGGTTTACTTAAACTACTTGTATTGCTTTGCGAGAGGAATTAGTGTGAGGTAGAGACATTAAATGAATTTGACTCACACCTAACCGACACATAACGGGATTTTTCTGGTGCGGGAATACCAATTGTTAAAAAAATTTGTTGAAAATGGCAACTTCGGCTTTTTGACCGTAAATAAAGTGTGGTGAGCTTGTAAATGTAGTGATAATGGGAAATAAATGCAATTTGAGCCGAGGTTCACTGGATCCGATGGTGTATCGGTGTTATTCTACATGTACATACCTGTATATGTTCATTTAAGCATCACGTGCCTAAAACGCTTTACGAGCGTATATATTTCTCTTTTTATTGTTAAAACGTTTTGTGCAATATTGAATGTATTCATGCATCGTTGGCTACGGTTCGAACAATTGTCCCTGCAATGATATTTCAAGCATGGCTAGTTATTGATCCTTCATTTCCTAACTGCTGTACACAGATTTCAATTTTCCTTTCACTTAAATTTCCCTAAATCAGCCGAAAGCATTCGCCGTTCGAAACTTCGCGGAGTCATCGAAATTTTTCCGCAGTAAGTTGCGAAAAAATGCGGCGTAATTAGATTTGAAATTTCCAATATTCTTAAAGGGCTACATTTGAATTGAATCGATTTTCGAAAGTTCATTCGGAAACCCGGCTCCCTTTCAATCGAATGCTTTTCCTGTCACACGAAAACTTTCCTCACAGTTAATTTATACGGGCAATCGTTAATTAGCAGATTCCTTAATTCTCATAAATAGCAGGTGTGACGAGGACGCCGAGATGAAAGTTGGCGGAGAATAGAAATGAAAAAGGAGAAGGAAGGAGCACTTTGACTCGTAGTCTTTACTCTGTCTGGTCCACGAACTAAGAATGAGCAAGGTGTAATTAGAGGGACAAATTATTCAGCAGGAACGATAATCGAGCCTCGGTTATCCGTTTTCGATTAAGGAAACTCTATTCTTCGACTCAAAGAAAACGAATAAGATGTTCCCGTTCTATAATCGATCTGTCATCAATACATCTGACAGCTTCGCGATATCGTTGCTCGGTAAAAAAAAAATTTCATTCATTCAACGAACACTATTTTCATGCGAACTTTCAATCCCTCGACTGGTACATGGTTTCGACACTTCATACTGGTCATTTTTTGAAAATACATTTTTACCTTTTTCGTCAAGGTACATGAATTTTTGACAATCGTTTAATAAACAATTGTTCAAAATTGTTTTCCGATCTTCGCACAATAAAATCTCTGTTTATACCGGGGTGTTGAAACGCAGTGTTTTAGTTACTCGCAACGCAGAAGCTGTGTATCAATTCAGGGTTAAAACGACAGATATCGTGTCGATAGAATTTATTTCCGCAAATTGAGATTAACCAGACTCGGCAATGTATTTCACCAAGGTTTCTTGTTAGCTGGAAATCCCTTTTGGTGACGTTCCTTCGAACAACGCGCCTCGAACTTTGCGTTCACATATACCAACGTACGTATACGAGGAAGCGTGAACACAAACGTCGAGACAATTCGATTATTTATCGGCAAAACTTATCACGAACACGACACCTTCGCCGGGAAAGTCCGGGTTCCTTCTGTTCTATCGAGTTCCCATACGAGACGATACTTTTCAACTGAAGTCGAAACTTTTCCCGGGGGAGTCCTGCTCATAACATAGAAAAACTCCCTTCGCTTGTTCGATCGGAATAATATCGTCGGTTCGGGAACAGTTGAACTTTTACAATATTATATTTACTAAGAACAACGCATGCGAAAGATTAGATGTATCTGAAACGACGAATATTTCTCAGGTCGCTTGATTTGTGAAAAGAGCATTTGACGTTGTATTACGAAATCAGTGTATTCGTGTGTGTATGTGAAAGTTCGTCGAAAGTTTTGCATTCTTCGCCAGCCCTTCGTGAGCTTATATGGTTATCCATATATGTAACCTTCATCATTGTTTACTACGGAAAATTTTTCCATAGTAGCCATGTCTTCGACGTGGGTTGATTATTTTTTCTATCTTTTTTCAAACGTGTAATGTATTAAATTAGTGGTACATTGACATCCTTGAAATTGGAACGTGAAATACGGCAACCATATGTATATTTTTCCATGCCGGTGTATGAAATCAACCGTTTTCCGGTGTTCATTTGAATTCGTTCAAACGGTTCATTTGCACTCGTATAAGAGTTGACAGTTTAACAAATGCATTTTCCGCATACACGTAGATATCCATTTTACATACAAATCGATCCCAGCGTATTATTTCAAGTAGAGCGTCGTAATTCCTGTATTTCTAGACAGCAAGCAGCAATGTAGTGCAGGGCCTTGGCACTTAAATTTGCCAATTTGAAAACATCTTTCCGAAGTTCTCGGACGCTAGAATATGAGTGCGTCGATATTTCAACGATTAGAAATTTCTCTGTGTCGGAATATTGTCTGTCGTGGCATTAGACGGTCCAAAAGACCATACGGAAGTTTCCGATTTTACGAGGAACGCGCCAGTTAGGTGTCGCTGATGCGAGAGATATCCGTTTCACTTGTCTAAGATATTGCAAGCACCCGTTCGAGTTTCTATCGGAAGCACCGTAGGAAGAAGCTATGCGTAGCTCGGTTGTATGAGTTCGTGTACGAGGTGCACGTCGATGGCCGATTGCGGGTACCTTTCGCTTGCTTTCGGATCGTAAATATACGGTTATATCGCCACAAAAGGAGGAATAACGGGTTCTAGGTACATGAAAGGGACGTGGATGCCGGCTTCTACTAACATGATCGGCTAGCCTATCAAGAATACGGGACTGCTCGTTGCACTTTCTCGCAAAGATGGATGCGAAACTTAGCGGAATATACTATGGAAAAATACGATCACGGGATACGTTTATAAATTCTATGGTAGACAACATAGAAGCATTACTAAAATATTAGTTGTTTTCCATATATAAATACTTTGTATTTGTTTTCTACCGAACATGTATTTTATTAATATTTTGCTTATTTTTCTTCAAATCGCGGAGTGGTTGCATTCCTTCATGGTTGCGTACCCTCATGGTACACGTTCTGGTTTCTCGAATAAGCTCCAGTTCTCTATTTTATTTTCTACTCGAACAACAAGCTTGCTTTTCTCTCGAAGTTACTGCGAATAATCAGAGTTCACGAGATGCTAGGGAAATAATTGTGTCATTATTTTCTTGCGTGTCCTACAGCCACTTCAATTTGTCATTGCTAATGTTGTATATACATGTACTTAATTCACTATATGACGCATGAGAAAAGATATTGCGAAAGATGGAGAGAGCTTGTCGTGAATAACACAGATACTGACAAGATTCAACGGAACGATCAGTTATCGTTATCAAGACTGCCTGGGGGTGATAACCGTGAACTTCGATGCGAGCGAATACGTATTGTCATTTATTATCTCCGCAAGCTCCCTGCCTGCGGTATTACATGTGTAATATAATAGAACGATAAGAAAGACTAAAACTGTACCTCTGTTCGTTTCATACACTCGTCTCTGTATCAAAGGAGTGCGTGGAATGTATATGTATGTATTATCGATGAGAAATTTCGATTTACCGGAAATTATTCGCTGTCGAAGGGTGTAGTATATCGAACGTGTTGTAGTGAATTAGGTCTTCGGTCACAGAAAGCGATGGTATGTAGTGATACAGGGCTCCGGTGTGTTGGAAATGACAAAGAACGTTGCTCGGTTAGAGCGGCGTCTGACCCATCACGGTATTTTACCACTGCTTTTATCGGATAAACCGCTTACTATACTTATCGCCTTGTTCGTGCAACGCTCTTACTCCTACAATACAAATTCACCGGTGATAAAGTGGAGAACGCGAAAGCTGGAATCGGGTCGGTATAGTAAAATTTATTAAAATATTGCTTACGAATAATCGTAACGCGCAATACCTAAGGAATATGCAGGAAATATCGTTGGGCATAATTGTGAAAACGCAAATGCATTTGATACGGGTGAATTTTCATAGTATCTAGACTTCGACATAAAATATCATGCGAAATGAATACTCGTGTCTGGTGGTCGTTAAATAGAATTCATTTGCGGAAATAATTGTTTCTAAAGGTATTTTTTTTTTCATCTACCTCTGACGTGCTTTTTTGCTCGTTTCAGTGGATGTTGATGTTCCGGAGGGGATTTTCCTCTTTAAATGATTCACCGCGATTGGCCGGAATCACCGTACTAATAATTTATTCCTGGCATCGTTCGTTCATTCCCCTAGGGTTGTTTCGTATCCAAAATCGGTTATGCGGAATTTCGCAACACGCATCCGATACCTATAATTAATACTCCAGAGCAATAACGAATGTGGCTAATTACCTTTGTACTTCTTGTTCAATTCTGCATCTAATTTGCATAATGAAAAGAGAGGGAAATTCGTGATGTTAAACCTGCGTACGCGTTTCGACTACAATACACGTGTTTCACACGCCATCGCAATTACATGCGATACGTAAATAATACAGCCAACTATGACAACGATGTAATTAATATTTAGCTCGATTAGACCAGCGGTTTTCCTCTCGGGCCCTGAACATTTTTTTTATTCGGAATCTATTTTACACGCCACGGTTGTTGCACCAGGAATGCGTATACATATATTGCCAATAAATTTATTCGATAAAATATTCATGTTTCTGGAAAACACTTTCCGATATTTTCGTAATATCATATAACGTTGACAATGCGAAATCGATACATTTACACATCTAGTATCACCGCAATCCAATATTTCATCGGATTTATTTTTAATAAATTATTTGTTTAAAGGTGAAGTAAATTAACGTGAAAAAAGAACGGACGAAAAACTGTAGCGAGTTTGGTTGATTTCCTCCTGGATCGTCTAATTCCTTGGAAATTCACGAGTAACGGAACGATTTGAGGAAGCAAAATTATTGTCACAAATTCGATGTGATATTCGCAGATTCGCGAAACCGGTATCTGCCTCTACCCGTTGCACAGTGACTTAATGTAGCGAAACGCCAGTTGCATTTTATTTTCACATTCGGTTGTCCAGAGAACTGAAGTGCACCGAATAAATATATCATTCAGGACAATTCGCGAAAATTTATCTAATTGTTGCCCGATATGAGAGAAAACTTGAACCCTCGATTCTGCGTGTGCAAAACGCTATTGTTATTCGTTTGCTCATTTATCGTTGATCTGTGTTGTTCTTCGCTCTGTACGCTTAGGGAATATTGGTGTTACAGGATATCACTCGCGAGTAATACAATGACTGATCGAAACCCGACAATGTTATAAACGCTGTAAAATTGATGATTATAAAAGCCGCTTAAGTAAAATCCGTTTACATTCCATTGTGTGGTACGATATTAGCGGTATGTCCATACGTGAACATGAATGTTTGAAAGGAGTAACCTTGCCATAGAAAATGCCAGTCTTTTTCAAAGTTTCTTGAATAGCGCTTTGCGTCTCGTTTTGCGGAAACCTTTCTTTTCACGCCCTATCTAGGCGACGCGTTCAGTTTTTCCCTTTCAACAATACC
Source organism: Mimumesa dahlbomi (assembly GCA_917499265.3). NCBI lineage: Eukaryota > Metazoa > Arthropoda > Insecta > Hymenoptera > Crabronidae > Mimumesa > Mimumesa dahlbomi. The sequence continues at coordinate 717,274 of OU824113.1, read as the reverse complement.
ATTTTTTTTTCTCGTATAATCCGCCTACACGCTCCATTTCGCTTTTATCATTCGAGAAACAGTTTACCCTCGTATACGTAACTCGTGCGTGTTCTGTCTGCAATGTTTCTTTATCGTTCGATTTCCTAAATGCGTATTAATTGTGTTTAATACGGAACAGTAAAATTATACATATTTCCGAATAATATTTTGCTGGACACTTTAGCTGCGGACAAATTTTCGTGAACATCTATACGAGCATACAAGGATTTCCTTTAATCCTCTCGACTTCCATTTATTCTGGTTTTACGGCCAATAATAGTTGAGAATGTTTCTCGTGCACCTTTGTCTTTATTCGGTTTTTATTCATCGTAGATTCGTATATCTTACGAAAGCGGTGTATTTTTGTTCGTCTGAGAAGTTCGGTAATTCGTTTCGTCTCGCAGACCCGTTACTCACGATCACCGTAAATCTCTTTCGACCGCGGATCCTGGATACATACATATAATGGTAAACATACCGTGGACTCATCGGGAAAATTGCAGCGCGCGTTTTCCCGCTCTTTTCCTTCCTCTCCGTTGATGCATTAAATTCTTTCACCATGTATAATGCCAATTTTTTATGCGCCGGTTAATTCGACACTTGATTACGTATCGTTCCCCGCTAACTGGGGGCAATTACTATTATTTATAATGGCTGTTATCGTTGCACGATTGTCACGGGACTTTTCTGCCGTTCGCTGAAACATTTCTGTTGGTTGGAATACCTTCGGGAGAAAGACATAAATAAAAGTGGATTGGAACAGCATATTTGCTGACGTGGCAGACGGTCTACGCTACTTGGCACGCCCGAAAAACGTCTGAGCTTTGCGGATTATCTATCTCACATATTTCACACGTGTTTCAGTTGTTAAGATTTTTCTGAAAGTTATTTAAATTGTCTCGAAGTAAACGCTTTGACACTCGAGGTACATTTTTTTTGGTGGAATTCCCCTCTTGGGAGACTTTGTGAAATTTGAAAAAATATACGTTATTTAAGAGCGAACGTAAAGCTAATCTTTCATCTAAATTCTCTCATCTCGCGGAAGTTTATTAGCAGAAAGATGGTTTATAAAGTAACGCGGGACCCGTGGATTAATTAAAATTTGAAAATGGTGAGATCTTCGTTCCTCCGAAGCAACGGAAATTTTATCCGATTACTTTTCTCCCTCATGAAAAATGGAATGGTGGAGGTGGCCATTCGTGTTGGAAAAAAGATTTAATTAGTTTGATGTGGTGTAATTAGATTATGCGTTAAATCTGAAAAACTTGTAGCTAAAAAATTGCCTCTCTCCTTCTGGTTTTCATTTAAATAAATAGTCGAGAGATCGAGTAGTAATGAAATCCGTAGCCCATGTTCAGGTTTTCTTTACAATGTAATAAAATACAATGGCGGATTGTCGCGATTCTTCGAGAAACAATGTTTCCTAGCTAATTAGCATAATTTCTACGAGTCATATGCAACAGTCAATGCATCCTTGGTGAATCATTTTAATTAGCTTTATCACGGAGTCTGAGATGATGTTATCGTATTAATTAACGCGATTTTAGAGCATTGAGTTGCGAGGCACGATTTGCAAGCGATTTCATCGTACAATTTCATTTGTCTATTTGTACAATGGTTCGTAATACCTGTATATCGGTGATACCAATAAGCAAGCAGATCGTTTTATACTAATTTACCTGTTTACCGTCTGCCGAACTGTTCACGCTCCAACGTGTTCAAATAACCAAGCGTGAAACTCAATAAGGAACTCAAACAGATTACAATGTGATTTTACAAAAATTGGGGAAACGCGTGAAATATGAAAATTGTGAATTTCCGACAGAAAATAAATGTACTTGTCACACGTTTGCTTTTCAAAGTCCGGTGAACGCGGGAAACAGTTTGTAGAAATGGTTTTTCAAAATTTCTGACAGACACGCCGGGTTGTGTCACCAGAGCTGTCTATCGTTTTAACCATCGATCGTTTCAGGATATTCAATATCCTGGCAACAATGGCTGCCCTCAAATATGCCCAGCTTTCCCACAACGCCGGCCATATCTTACGCAAATATTTTCTTTCGAATTCGAACTATTTCATTTGATTTTGGTATAATCATATTCCCCCCGAAGCGTCAGAATTTACGCCATAAGTTACGAGAATTTCGATTGCAGTATCAAACACGACCATTGGAAAGTGAAATACATTTGCCGTAAATTTTGATCGTGAGAGATACGGGAAATTATGCAAAGTGGGAGAAATTCATGAAATAGTATCAATCGAATAATATACATAGTCGACAGCACGTGACGAGATTTGCATGGTGAGATCTTGATTATACGGTGCTCCTCGCTATCCAGGATTTCCGTGTTAGGTTTCTCAAACGTAGCCGTCATTTCTCTATCAAAATTGTACAGTATTATTTGAACGAATCAAATAATGACAGTTTTCTTTAACATCGAATGTACTCTTTGAATTATATACTAATAAAACTTGACTTTAACGATATACATTTGTATGTATAGAGTCCTTGTTCGACTTTAAAACATCGACTACGGTATTACATTACAACGGGTATTTTCTTCGGGTTAATGCTATATATCTCGGAGGGTTGTATCCAAAGAATATCGTAGCGTTGCAACAAACGATAATTCCGAGATATAAATTCAGTTTCCACAGTACAATAGTCACATTCAACCAGTCTCAAGTTTCCAACGATACGCCCCCGTATTTTCTGCGAATATTTCCTCTGGAAGAAGCCAGTCGATTCGCCTACGCTCTTCATGAACCTTCCGGCATCGTGAATCGCGTCCTGGAAATTTCTGATCCCGGAAATTTCCGCGCCCGGAGATTTCAGCGCCCGAAACTTTCGAACTCTTTAAACGTTGGCGCCCGGAAGCTGTCGAAAAAACTGTTAAATCGAGATGTAACTTCCGGGGCGTGAAACAGGCGTTAAATTCGAGCAGCTTTTCGCCATCTATCGATACGGAACCCATAAGTAGTAGTCCAGACAGCATCCAGCATCTTTCCGTTTCCTTCGGCAACCTTTAGCAGTCTTTGGCAACCTTTGGCAACCTGCCCTTTCCTAAAGCTCCTTGGCCTGATTACAACCGACTCTCTCTTTCTCTCTCCTCGTTCCCACCGAAAAGTTACCCCGCCCGAGTGGGAGGTCAAAGGAAGCAAACGCTTGCATCCAACGTATTCTTGGCGTTCTGAACTGATCAAAACCTATCACGATTCTCTCTAGAGTTTCCTTCCAGCAACATGCTAAACCCATTTCGGATTTCGACGGGAAGACAATCCTACGGTCCGCGATATTGATCCTTTTGTTCCTTATATTCTCTTTTCCAATGAGTGCGAGTCGAGATCGGTCCGCGTTCGTAGGCCTCTGGAGACTCGAACAGATGTACTTATGGTCAGGGAAGAACAGATGGACAGAGAGAGAGAGAGTGAAGAGAGGGCGAGTCCCGAGGGACTTGAGAAATCCAGCTATCAATTCCGTGTGATCAATTTCTCTCGCAACGTTCCGCCACATTTCCCGCATTGCGAGCGCAAACTTTATGTAAAAGTAATTTCAAGATACAAGACTTTGTTCTCGAAGATATGGAAGATGGTGGAAAAGTTCGAACATATTACGAAGTCGATTCGGCAGCCGAGTCACGAATTATCAGTTTGTAGATTACACGGGGGAAGTTCGACAACGTCGGCATAAGGCTTCTGTTGTCTATGCCGAAGTCGCTGGAAGTCTGACAGTTTGCAAAGCTGAAAATTCGCAACGACAAGTCGAAATTGCCTTTGGAATGTGTTTAAAGTATTCTTAAGGTTCCGTCCACGCTGTATCCAAATAATCCGTGGCAATCCATACTCGTCGGCTCGCCGGAAAGTAGACGAGAAGGGGATGATGTTTTTTTTTATAGAGTGCCGAGCAAAGCCCTGATTGTTGCGAACAAGGGTGGATCGTAGTCCCCCGACCTCGAAGATGTCTGAGAATGTTCGTTTTTTCGGATGTAACACGGGTCTCCTGAATGTAAACAGGAGGAGAAAGTCGTTCGCCGGAACAACCCGTGAGCTGGGGAGAATGGGGTCCAGGGTAACAAATGGGAATTTCGCACGAAACTAACGACTTTACTTTTTCTGCTGAAAAAAACGCCGTTCGAAACGTTAGAGGGAAGATCGTTCGTCAGAGGACGCGGGACCATTTATCTTACAATTAGTCACTGTTACGTGTCACTACCGTCTCTGTCGTGAAAACATTACGCAGCGTCGAAACGGGGGGAGCGTAATAAAGTACCGGCGTGTTGAATTTTCAGCAATTTCCATACGAACTTCCCTCGAAACTCCTTACACCTGCTATTTCGTGAACGGCGCTAAACGCAGTAGTCGTCGCGTTAAGTGGAGGAGGTCGATGTATAGGGAAACCTTCGGCGGCACAATCAACGAGGCATAAATAAGGATGACACCCCATGGAGCGTGGTAAAACCTCTCACCAGTGGATATAACGGTTAAACCACCGGAATATTTATCGAATGGTCGCAACTAACGTCGCATGAAAATAATAACGTAAAGATGGAATTGTTCACTAGTGTCACTTTCCCAGAAGCCAATGTGATTTTGCAGCAAGCCGGGAGCGTAAAACGATGGTGAAAAAGAACCGCCTTCCGCCATTAGATCTAACAACCCTCGTAAGTCGTTACCAGGGGAAGGAGACTCGAATTCGTCGGATATCTCGCGTCTTTCAGCCCATTATCCGATCGTACGTCCCGACTGACTTGCTTCGTTGAACGACCCGAACCCTGGCAGGAAGTTGGGGGTCGAACCGGTGGGGTTTGAGGGGAAAAGGGGGAGAGGGGACGACGGAATACTCTACCATTCACGAAAAATCCTAATTTCGCCATCTAAATGCATCCGGCAGCGCTGCGGGTAAATCGTTGGTACTCGCGGCCTTTAGTTTCTGACATAATAAAGCCATTCTAGAGTTAATCCCACCTTCCTACTGTATCTCTCGTTCTTCTAGTTCGCCTATTCCGCTTTGCTTAACTTTGCTGTCGAAGTGCCTTCACTTGCACTACGGGACGACGCAAGTGTCGTCGAAAGTTTCCTCGGTTTCGGCAAGTCGCTTGTTTGATTCTGCCGACGCGTTCGTTGATAATGACTTCGGAACGTATAATCTGCGTTCCGTGATTTGCATTTAGGTTTTATCGTTTTATCCGCGTTCCGGGATTTTACGTTCCCCCAGCCGGAATAATCGGGCGGATTCGTACGCTGGGTACAGCGGCATGGAATCGATATAAGACGATCTTTCTTACTTTCTCGTGCACGGTACATTAAACAAGGTATATGTGGCGGACGAAATGCTGAAATGTCTACAAAGAAATTTCGTTCAATTTACCAACAAAACAAGGTATAAATCAGTTCGGTTAGATAGACGATTCTTTCTTCCGTGCAGGAAAAAAATGTATCGCTAGAAAAATGATACCAAGTCTACCTGTGTGTGTCAGTAATAGAGGTGTTATATTTCCATAGGTAATTTGTTACGTTTAAAAGGTGAAAAGTTTCACGCGTGTAAATTTGATGGAGGAAAACTCGCCGACGTTGAATTTCCCATTTTCACCGATGGTTGAAGCTGACTTTTAGACCGGATAATTTTACGCGCGATACACGACGGAAGCGAAAATATTCTGTATTCAGAAACACAGACTCCGAAGTGTTTTTTGTGTCGGATTGGCTGAAATTCATAGTCAGATGAACGGAACGAAAAAGGGCGTTGACCTGAAAACTGCAAAACTCGATGCGAGTCGCGAGTTTGTACTTGCAAGAGTTTTAGGGATAACTGCACTTTTGTTTCCGTGTTCGCCGTTATGCCCAGACATACAAGCGTAGCTTGTAGCAGTTTACAAAATCGGGGGAACAAGAACGCGCTGTTATCGCGGCAAGCATTATTCGTGCCGTAAATGACGTAGTTACGTCCGGGATTCTACGTCCTTCTGGTTGTCCCGCTATGCTAATTTATGTCGGGTAATCTATGAATTACCACCAATTTATAAATTGGGGGATACAGAAATTACCGTTTATATACATGAAGTATCGGGAAGTTATCTGTATGTATGTATCCATAAATCACTCGACGATTTAAAAAATTTTCATGAATAAAGCGACGTCGTTGAAAATCCCTTTTCGATAGACGGTAGAGATTAAATTCATTTACTTCCTGTCTGAGATTCTGCTTACACACTTTTTATATAACCGTAAATTATTGTCACGTTACATCTTTCATAGGTATGAAATATTACAAGAGTATCAGGGCTATGAAAACATAAATTACGTTTCAATGATATATTATGCATCCTGTTCCGTACGTCCCGTACGTATTGCATTTGCATTAAGCGCAAACTGTTTGCATTACAGAACAGCTTAAGCGAGAAATACGAATCTCTCCGGCAAATAGTCATACTCGCGTGTATAACATTTTTCAAGCCGGATATCATAAATAACGATCACAGGGCGGGCAAATTTTGTTTGATATGCTGAAAAACTTTTGTGCGCGGGGATTATCAGTGTTCAACCCCTGGTACATGTTTTCCCCGCCCCGGTTGTCGTGTTCTACCAGCTGCGCGATTAATGTTTAATCGTGCGAAATTTGGACGACACGTTTGATAAAATTGTAGGAAGTACCGAGGGAATGAATTATTACGCGACTTTCAGTTGATCTGCTTGTATGCCCATCTATTCGGGTCCTTGTTTCATTTCCATTCTTTATCTTCCGTTTCTCTTTTCTTCTCCACCACAGTTCCTCTCATCATAACTGTCTTCATAAACTTTCTGTTTCCTTTTTGTTGCATTTGTTTTTTTTTCTCTCTCTCTCTATGGCTTTGTTCCCCTCGTTCGCATACGAGAGTTTGTTTTATTCTTCTTCTTTTTTATTCACTTTTTGAACGGGCAAGCTTTTTGTCGTGGATCTTTCATAACGCGGAGGCAATATTTGCAAGAAAATTTCGTTCGTGAAATTAGGTTTCTCCATTACAGTTTATGCAGTAGATAATCCGTATGACTTTGCCATGTGTGCGGTTATGAGAACTTCGAAAAAAACGAGCTGATGCGTTACTTTTAACGACGGAAAAACCTGCGCGTTGCATGAAAATGTTTACTCGTACGTAACGGAAAACTTTCCGATATCTGCCCGACATGTCAAGCAAACTCGGGAAAGAAAAAAAACTTGTTGAATGCAGGATAACCAAGGCATACTTTTGGTTTGATTTTCCGCTCGCAAATTCAACTTGAGCGCTATTCGTGTTCGCGAATGTTTCAAAATTTATTCGCTACATTTTGAAATACGATTTTAAGCGCGGATTTTTTAATACGGACAAAACAAGCGTTGCATGTCTGCATCCAAATATCACCGTTGGCAACGGTTGTAAAATATTTACCTGATTTTTATTTGGTAGTCAAGAATAATGTTAAAAATAAAGCGAAATGAAGTAGTTAATATAAAGGAAAATTCCAGTAAGCAGGGCGTGCCTGCACACCGCGTGTCTCTAATGCATTCTACTTGTTCCATCGAGGTTTCTTGGACAGAAATTAGTATGGTAAACTGTTAGTAAAATATCCTCCGACGTTTAACTTTCGAATCATACCGAAACTAAATTACGTACTTACAATTGAATAAGGAAAATTGAATAGTGGATTATAACACTTCTATAAGCCAGTCCGAGTTAAAACGCTCTTGAATCGTCGCTCGCGGTATTCAGCGAAATTACACTGCTTTCAAATATAATTTATTCATTCACAAACGCGTGAAATGCCCGATGTTTATTCAGCAGAAAGTGTCGCCCCTGGAGAGACATAGACTGGACATTGTTTTACGTGGAATTCTCTCGTCAGTTTTCGCCGTATAATTAATAGATATGAAACGCACGGTGTTCATTCGCGACTTCTCCCGAATGATTATTGAAAGCCGGCCAGAGATAGAAGAAGAAAAAGAAATTGAGAAAGGTAGAATTTGAGGGATCTGAAATGAGAAAAAAGGAATGTCCTGAGGCGAGCCGCGGGAAAGCGGCGGCTCCCTTTTTAATTATAGCGTCTATAGGAGACCAGGGTGAGTGAGGGAGAGAGAAAGAATGAGGGGTGGGAGGAGGAGAGGGGAGACTTCGTCAGGCTCGTTAACTACCTCCTCGTTATTCAACTCTCGGCATCGCAAAATCCATCCGCTACCCACCACCTGCGTCTTCGATTTTTCGCTATCACGATCCCGGCTCGTTTCCATCGATCGATTCAGCAGCGATATCGCCGGCTAGAAATTAGAAATGCGTGCGCGAACCCGGAAATGCCAGGCTCAGTTGCTATATCGGATCCGATAAAGTGCCAACGAAGTTGATCCGTTCGATTGAAAGTTTCAGCTTGAAAAGGTGTGCGCGATTCAGAGGTGACGTTTTGTTATACGTATAGAAAGTGATTCTGGTTTTCTTCGCGGCATTCTCGCCCGTATTGAAATACATATAATTTTCAGCGTTCGTTAATCCGAATATTCAGCTCTCTTTAATTGTAAACTAACTTCTCATTATTATCCTCGTCAGCAAGTGCTTTCAATATCCCGGCTTCCGGATGGCATCGCGAACTTTCATTTCTCGCGATTCTCACGCGTAAGCTCCATTCACGGACCTGGCATTCACTGGAAATGGATAATTATGAACAACCATAATTTATTTCATACCCCGCCGTTCATCCGATATTTCTATCCTAAGTTTCCGTAATTGCTTCGGAAATAATTAACGCTTGGCTCTCACGTGTGTTAAATTCCACGTTTTCTAGTCTTTCGAGTACGTACTAATTACTCGTGTATAGTAATTATTCAAGTAACGGGATACGAGTCGGTGGACGATACGAGTCCCAGGGAATTCTTGGGTAAAATTTCATTTTGATGTTACAAATATTGCGGGTGAAAGTTGCGTAAGTATAACGATTGGTAATTTATGCAAACGAACGGGCGTTGATTAAATCTCCCATACGTTACGAAGTACGACGAACGAGGAGCAGGTTTTTTCCTCCGCGTATGCATTTTATCCAGAAAAATAATCGGTTTTACGAATTATTTTAACGAATTCGCATTAACGTATTATCTGGAATGCGGTTAGCTTTCTGCTGGAAAAATTCGGACAAGTTCTCGGCGGGAAAGAGAAACTGCCCGGATTGTCCTAATTCGTTCATTTTTCTCTGCACCCTGATCCACGGCCAACGAAATTTTTTTTTACCGACGAATTTTAATCAACCTCGCCGTTCGAACTACGCCGATACGTCGGTGTAAATAAATAATACGAGCGATTAATTATTCGAGCATTATTCCTGGGTGAAAAAGTCTTTTGTACGCAATATGGAGCCGACCATAGACGACGACATAAATTCGGTCGAGCTTTCGGTACGTGGCGGCGAACAATGCGTCATTGATTCAGCATTAACGCGAGGAAAATTGACGCGAACGATCGATCAACGTCGTATCTCGGTTCTCTACTCGGAGATGTTCAATACCGAATCGATGGAACCTTGAAAAATTGAGTGGGTGAGTTTTACCGTTAATATTTCGTCGCTTAAGATTAATTGAAGGAGACGCGGGCGAACGTGCTGCAACGAAAATCCAAATTCCGGACGATAAATTCTATCGGTGAGTCTGTTCTCTGTTGTCCCGTTGCTCTCTTACCGCGAACACACTGTCTGCCGTTACGTCAGGCTAAATACGTATGCATGATGCATACGTCTACCCAGTCGTGGACCTAAACTACTGCAGGTAGTCGGATTTAATGTCCCGGGCAAGCTTTCCAGATCCGCAAACGCCGCTGAACTAGTTAAAATTTATGTTATCCTATGTTATGCTAGATATTTATCACTTAACACCAACACCTCTGATAAACTGCAATTACGCTATAAATAGAAATGTCTGTCCGTTGTACATACTTGCTGTACTACCCGACAGTTGTTAAACAATTTTCTGGAAATGTTACCAACTATGTTCCAGGCATCTGGCTGGTGAAAAGATGCAACACCATCGTCGAAAACCGCGAACCCTCATCATTCCCACACCACTGGACACCGTACGAATGGTGCGGTGGTAAACCGGACTCGTCCAAACTCCCGTAGACCCATAGAAGATTCTTCCGAAGTTTCCCTACAATGACGGAACTCATTGCAAGGCGTCTACAGGGATGAGATCTGATTCGCCAGGCCCCCAGGACGCCTCGTCCTGGCTGGATTCCGAGGACCTGGGAGGTTGAAGATGGACCATCATAAGCCGACGATCCTATTGGCGCCCGCGCTGAGCAACAGCAGCTGCTGGCGCCGCGACGCTCATGAGCCCATCTGGATCTCAACGGGACCTGGACCAGGTGAACTTTTTAGGGCGGCGTTGATTTTGGCGCTCAGCGTTGGCATCCTGTCCGCCAATCTGCTTGTTATATGCGTCATCAACAGCAGAAGGTACAGCAAGTACATCCACGCGCAGGTTGGTATTCGTGTGAAATACTTCCTGAAAATTTTCGCGTTTTGTTATTTGAGAGATGGCGCGATCGATGAAGCTACCTTTCGGCAACCTTTCATCTATCGCGCGTATCGACGATGGAAAGTGCGATTTAAAAGCTACCGGTCAAGGCAATTATCTATCTGGTTAATCAAAGTCGAAAACACTTGGCGCGCACTTTCACCCTCGACTAATATTTTTCCTCGCCCGTCCTGATTTCGATTTCTCGAGCGTCTCGCTCGTTTCACCTCGAAACTCATGCATATGTAAATCTTGAGTACTCCTAAAAACATCGAGATACTTGGCGTCAAGTGAATCACGTCTCGAATTTAAATATCGCCAGGCAGTTAATTACAAGTGGAAAAGTATCTGCCCCGTTTTTACAATAATTACCCTGACACGCACGATAAATCGGAATGCTACACAATAATTATGAAATTTAATATCATCGCGTGAGTTTACCGGACGATTATCTGGATAGTTTGTTAAATATACATATGTTTGTTGGCAATTATTGTCTAAAAGCAGCTATAACGAAAAGCCCATTCGAAATTCATTGGTGTAGTAAAAACAGCCGGACGACTTAATCCAAAGGATCAACAGGTTCTCTTCAACTTTATTGCAGCCACGGTATTTGCTGACGAGTCTAGCCAGCAACGACCTTGCTATTGGCCTCCTGGTGACTCCTTTCGGCTTGCTACCAGCAGTCTATGGGTGCTGGCCCTATGGCGAAGTCGTCTGCCAGATTCAGGTAAGAACTTGTCCCATTATTACTTTACTCCTCTAGAAATAAACGTTATCTTCTCTCTTTCTACGACCGAAATAAAGTCAGATTTCACGACCGTGACATATTCGCGGGAAGAATTCGTAGGATGATTCCAACGTTTTCTATATAATATATATATTATACATACATACATGCATACATACATATGTATGTCCCATTAAGAGTGGGATGTAACATGTACGGTTAGCGGTCGCGTTCGTGGCGCCTTGTGGAAATTTCCTGTCGGAAATCGAAGAAAAATGAATGGAAAATGTCAGCAGGCTGTTCGTGCCGCGGTAAGGAAATTATTACCGCCAGGAACTCACAGCTGCGCTTCCTGCAGTCGGTAGCTCTTCCGGTATTTCTTCCAGTAGTCGGTACTTACGCCGTGATCGGAGTTCCTGGGCGATAATCTCGTCTCTCCGGGCTCTCTCTTTGCTCCCCCGTTCCATACCGCGTTCTCTCTTTCCCTCCTGCTTATCCCTCCGTTTCTTGCTTTCCGTTTTTCAAGCACACCCAGAGGCGGCCATGATTTGTAGGTGAATATTTCGTGATTTCGCGCTGGCTACCTTCAGACACTCGCCACTTTCGTATTATTTGCTACGAGTGTACGTGTGTGTGTGTGTATTTTTTATCTCGAGCAATCAGCCGCGCTTATGCAAAATGGGAATTTAAATTTGAAAAGCACCGCGGAATTTTTCATGTCCCGCCGATTCGTAGCGTGGAAATTTACACCCTTGTTTATTCATGGGGTTGTGGCCGCCGTTAGTTAGGTGGAATAGATGAGTTTAAAACCGGAATAAAAATTGTAGCATGTAACATCGAGCCACTCTCTGTTTACCGAGACTGTTAAAAAGTGACGTGCCTTGATAGAACGATAAACCACGTAACTGGTAATAACGCGGAGATACGACGCGGAGATCTGTGGTACTTTCATGCGAATTGCATAAATCACGGGCATATCTGTAACGACAAATCATACGTGCTGTTGGAATGGTACTCTGGTAACATTCCAAACAACACAACGTAGAAATATGCGTTACAGTTGTATCCAGTGGTCTCGATACACGTGACAGGCTTTCCGGGAAATATCACGTTATTATTCACGTGTCACGTATTATCCGTGACCTTCTCCGTCTTGGTTTCCGGGTAAATCTTAAAAAGATCTCGTTCATCGTTAGCGTCGCAGCTCCCTGTTTCAATTCGACGATATCCGAGAAATTGGTCGCACCACGGGGATCGTAAATTATTGAAAATTTATAAACTGTCGGTGCCGTTCCGATTATTATGTATTCCCGGGCTACGTATTGGTGACCAGTGCAACGTATTCCAAGAAAATAAAGCTGTGCTCCCATTGAAATTCGGTCAACGATGTGCACGGTACAAATACGTCCTTGGCTATCTGGGTTTCATTGCTGCAGCACACATTTTGCAGAAGCACTCGTACGATTATAACGCGATAATTAAACTTTGCTGCTTATCAGCGATCGCTTGCGTACGTCGCTTCTAGCAACGAACGTCCCGACTTGTCGAAACCTTCGGTGTTTTGGGAAAAACTTAATGAAACTTCGCTTTGTGTTGGTGTTATTTGCGCGGCATTCACCTAGTTTCAGAGATAGCAATTCTAGATCTTCGTGGTCGCGTCCCGCGGAAAACTTCCGATCGAATCTGCGTCTTCCGTTTTTCACGATCGGAATCTCCGATTTTGCGAATGTTGCGAGCTTTTCTCATTTCCGACTACGTTTATCTATCTCCGAAGCTATACTTTAATTCCTAACTCCTCCCGCCGACCGAAAGGAGCGACGCAAATAAACAAACATGATTATTCGCACAGTTATCGCGGCAGTAAATATTTGTTGCGTCGCGAATTCATAACAGTTTATCTATTTCGATATGTCCCAAAAGTCTGGCAGCTCGGAACGTCGGGGCTCGGTGTTCCAGAAAACTTTACGAGAGTTCCGTTCCGGTTCTGAAATCGAAAGATGAAATCACGGCCACCCGGTTTCGGTGAAATGAGCGGCGACCGATTCAGATCTCCACGTAGCATGTAACTATTACGCGAACGAGAAACGCTTCTGGAATGCTAACGTATATCTCGTCCGTACAGCTGGCTGGCTAATTACGAAAGTTGTCGTCTCGCAAGGTTATGCTGTCAGTGAGCAATTGCGAAAGTTTACGTGGCACATAGGAGATGTAAAATTCATTGCAAGATGTTGGCCCGCGACGATTATTCTGACATCAAGCCGGCATTCTATCGGAAACAACGAGGTCGCCCGGAGGATCGATAAAAATCATCGCGGAAAGAAATTAATCGCGTTGATCAAGTTCCACAACGCGCCAATTATATTTATCGCCGTTTAAGTGAAAAGAACAAGGGGGGGGGAGAACTAGGAAGGTAGAATTACGCGGTCGGATGGAATTTGACGTGACCGGAAAATAAAGAAAAAGCTCTTAACGGTATTTTCACTGTTTCAATATTGTAGTGAGTTCACAGCGTAAAGAGGATTGTGGGAAATAAAACCGAGCTCGTAAACGTCGTAAGTACTGGTAACGTATTGGTTTGAGCATCCCATGAATGCGCAATATCGCCAGTACTTATTGCAGTACTTATTTAGCGCACGGTGCTAAATTTTAAACGGCTATAAACCGTATTGTCCACGCTTATTTTCGACTGTCCACCGATAACTCTTGCGCGTCTCAAATTTTCCAATACCCGACGATCGTTCGAAAAATCTATCTCGTCCCGTTGTAAACATGTTTCAATTTCAAGCAGATTAATCCGAAATCAGGGATTCTCTTGACCGAACGTTGAGTGTATTCATTTGCGAATATATCACGTACGATATCCACCTCCGTAATCTTAGGGCAATGTAGCGGGAAACTATATTTCACGCTGAATCCATGATACAGTGGTTCCTTTGAGGCCGGCATAAAGATGATATAGAAGTGGAAAAAAATTGAACGTGTTCGAGGGTGTTCGATCATCTTTATCTATTCGATATTCATAGCATCCGCGGGTTACTATCTGGCAACAACTCTTTGCCGAGTGTAATATTCACCGGATATCGTATACATATACATATAAGTACCCTGGGTGAGGCTGGGGTGTACTTGTAGTTGGGCATTCGGTCGAAACCATAAACTTCGATAAACTGCCATACTGGTTGTTCTTGCTCAATGTCGCACCTACGATGGAACGAGTTCAGAAGCGAGAATATATCCCACCGCAAATGGAACCCAGCGATCATTATGCGCTAGGTACGTACGCGTTCACGGTGTAACTTGTATCTGAATTCACCGGTAATAATCATCTGATTTATCATTGAGTCGTTCCGCGCATAAAACATCGGCAAGTGGCGCTGCAGTTGTGCGTGCCGTTTAAACGTTGGTTTATGTTCCACGTTGCTGGAGGCAAATTGTAACGCGGAAAGTTAAACTTGCATCTAATTCCAGCATTATTTCCGAGGTCTGCGGGAAAATAAGGACGCAAAAATCATGGTCCGGGGCGGGGAGGTGAGAAAATGGCAACGAATACACAGAAAAATTTGCGGCGATATTACACTCGCAATCGTTTTGTCGTTAATGGTGCAAGAGTTTCTCGTGCACGGTTTATTCCGCGGTGAAAAAAAACCGGCCGCGATATTTTCTCGCGATACTAGTTTCGCCCGTACATTTGTTCCACGTATACAGCGCTGCGGGGAATTACACCGCTTGAATATAGATGCGCCCGGACTACAGATAATAATCACGCTAATCGTATATTAATTACAATGCAGAAATTTCATTGCTTTAATATTCGTTTACATTAATCAGCATACAATTAAATCGAACGGGTGCCGGAGTGCCCTGTGATTTTATTCGGCCGCGTTAACATTTGGAAATCTCGTAGAGAATTTAGCGTAGTCGAGTTAGAATTACACCCATGGCTGAAAAATGGGCAACATCACCGGTGATCCCTTTAAACACGCCGGAGGATCCGTTGGATCCGGATCGAAGGGTGGGTAAAGAGGGATGGCACGAAGTCGTTAGCGGCGGGAGGCGCAATTATCGTGAGGCTGGTAAATAAGAGTTAGCCTGATTTTCCATGAAAGTAGCGACGGAGGATTGCTGCGGGGCAAGATCGGGTAAGTTCGTTTGCGGTGAAAATATTCGGTTAAGGTCCCTCGGGAGTGTCTCGAGAATGGCTCGAAACGAGGCCAGGCCGATCCTGTCCCCTTCTCCCTCCCTTTAGATTATCAGACCTTTTTCCTGGCTGTACGCCAACGGTCACCATGGCAACCATCTTAAACGTATACCATCCCTGCAACCTCTCACCTCTCTCTTCTCTTCTCTTCTCTTCTCTTCTCTTCGCTTCTCTTCGCTTCTCTTCGCTTCTCCCCGTTTCTCTTCCTCGTCTCTCTTCTCTTCCCCTCCCTTTTTTCTTTTCGCCTCTTTATGGATACACCGGCGTCATTGATTCATCGAATCACGTTGTCGCCTTTGCCAGCCAACCTTTCGGACTACATTCTTTACACTCTGCTCTTTACTCTTTGCGCCGGAGCCAAAATCCTCTTTGGTTCGCTTTCTTACTTTCGCCGGGATTTTCCTTTGTCGGTGCGCGACACTTGTTCACACTTACGGGACTGTACGAAACTGTCGAAAGATCGAGTGTAACGCTATAACCCGAGTTGAGGTGGGGGTGGAGATCGCCGAAAGTCTCGAGAAATATCTAACAAGCAGAAGTTCTCGAGAGGTACGGACAATTAAGGCTGATTCATGGTGTAATCTCGCGCGGGGGACGGGCACGGTTTCATAGAGAAGCATACTTGATTACATCAACTCGTACTTAACACGCAAGAAGAAATTTGAACGTTTCAAGCAAAGCAACTGGCCCGCAGCCAGCACGCGGAATACATTTTCATGAGACGGTGGACGGGAATTTTTCACTTAGAATTACGGAACGTCTACGAAACGTTGAATAATTCGATTTGTTTATACGCGAATTATACACTTACTTCGAGTCATACCTCATCGTACTAGATTAACGTTACCAGAACTTTTTCTGCCATCGTATCGCGGCATTGGAACCATAATTATCACAATACAATTTCCCGGAACACGGGAACCAATATTACGCAATGATTCAATTGTACAGAGATGAAATTATATCCGAAGATGTAAAATATTATTCTCGATTTCCCGCGCATTACCTGACGGATAAATTGTATGTATTTGATAATAATTACGGTGGTTTGCGGTGGTCGCCGCTGGAAGAGAGACCGGTTTGAATTGGATGGAAGAGGTCCTGTCGACAATTCGCTCGTAAGCCCGGTCTGACAGGTTGTTTCGCGTAATGTATGTACGTTTGGAGAACGAATTAGCGTGCGCAAACTGTCCTGTCGAAGCCCGAACGGCAAATCCGTGAAACACGAGGCCCGTTTGTCTCCGAAAGAACACCCTGTTCGTCTTCGTAGCCCTCGGAATCGTGTTTCGCGATCGAGTCTCATATTGCGTCGAACGCACCCACACTAATGTCCGTTTCGCGTAACAATCGTGTAACGGCACGGTGTGCGATTTGTACGCGATGAAATTACTACGAGTCCGTGTCGCGAATATTTACTTGGTCCGATAACGTTGCGTCACTTTACGATCAAACGACTCGTTAGAGATATCGAAGTAGATACGGTAGATTTCATTCGGACACAAGTTACAAGTGCGCGTTTACTTTACGGGCATTCGATATCCAATTACAGGGAACCCGAATGAAAATACGTAACAGCGAATAGAAACCGTGTACATTAGCGAGGTCGTAAATTAGAAACGACGTCGGACTAATTAGAATGAACTGGATGCCGTGTGAAATAATTCTGCCGGCGTTATAATATCGTTACGGATCGGCTACAACGTTAACGGAGCAACAGCTTGCTCTTTCGCGAAAACAAAATCGTTTAAATTGTAAAGGCTATTACCTCCTACGGCCGATCGTGATTTAATTACACCGTCTGAGCGCGTTTCCCGTTTCAATTTATTGTCCTCCCAGTTTTCTCGCGATTCAGTCGCACACGTAAATCGTGTAACCTGTCCCGACGTAGCTTACACGTGTCGCACACATAACCGGCGTCGGTGTAATGTTAATTAATCCAATTATTGTAGTAGAACGATTAATTAGGTTATC
Source organism: Mimumesa dahlbomi (assembly GCA_917499265.3). Lineage (NCBI taxonomy): Eukaryota > Metazoa > Arthropoda > Insecta > Hymenoptera > Crabronidae > Mimumesa > Mimumesa dahlbomi. The sequence continues at coordinate 699,852 of OU824113.1, read as the reverse complement.
GGAGCTGAATCTGGCGTTCCCTGGATGCGCGAAAACAATGACAACCTCCCATGAGTTTTGCTCCGCTCGCGGAATCACCGCACGGCATCGCGGGACCGTTGGTAAACCAATGATAAACCGACGGTGAACCGCTGACTGTCTGGCAATTTGCGTGTAACGTGTTATAATTTCGATGCCAACGGCTGATAGAAAATATATGTATCGCGGCCGGATAGATGTAATCTCACTTTCGCACGTACACGAGGGCGCACGTAATTACGCCCACGAATAAAACGATTTTCCGGTCTTTACGGTATATTCCCATCGCCGACTTTAAATTATTCCCGGATTTCGTTGCACGCTTGTAACTGTCTCGTAGCGTTGATCATACGCAATTCAATCTTGCAAATGTTACTTAATTGCGGGGACAGAATTCGGTAATTAGTAGAGGACGTCAAACGTATTCCCTGTCTAACAATCTTAGTTTAACCAGTTCTCCGGAGCGACGTCTAATCAAGGGGTTTCGGTGTCTTCGAAAGGATTTTAATTAGGCAAGATTTAATTGGCCGCAGAGTTTTGTTTTGTAACCTAACCGTTACGTTTGAATTTGTTCTCTTTCCAGGCACTTCTGAGGGGCGCGTTGACACAGCAGAGCGCTGTTATCCTTGTCTGTATGGCGATTGATCGTTACGTTTGCATGCTGCACCCCCATCATTACCATAAGCACGCGTCTAAAAAGGTAAGTCGTCGTGTAGCCAGGATCTTTTCGATATTACACGCGTTTTAAAAAAATACATCTGCCGCGCTCGCATTGTCAGCGAATGGCGCGCACTTCTTTACCGTCTGAAGCACATAAATCGTTTTTTCCACTCGCAACCCCGATGCATTTTACCTGCAGACGTATTTTCACCGCGTTAATGCATTCACGATATTCGACTATTGTGCGAATTCTTCGTTTCAGAGAAATAATAATGTTGTTACGTACGATAACGTGGCAGCGAGCTGCACGAAGTTGGGTAAAAGGTGTGAATTTCGCTCGGTCTGCCGTTAAGTTACACCCGTCGTAAATAGATTGTAAATCTGGCGATACCGGAAGCCATTTTACGTTCAGACCGAAGCGTCATTAAATGCTACTCGATAATATAAAGCATACAATGTAGAACATAATTTTCGGCAGACAAGTTTCCAACGATTTATTACGGGCACATTTTGAACGACGCGGGCTGCATTTAATGGGGTAACAATGTGCAGACATTATAGTCACAATATAGTATTCTAACAAGATTGTTTATGAAACAATGTGTCACGACTGTTATCCACACTCAAACCGGAGGCTCAGCGGTCCGCAGGGATATATTCGCTTGATAAATCAGACGGAATAAACTACTCGTTAATAGTCTGTTTCTGAGACGAGTGCCAATCGAAAAAAATTTTCTTTTTTCACGACAAGAAGGAAGAATCTTTTCAAACGGAATGTCTGTATTAATTAATTTCTTCGACAACGGGTAATACCGACCGTGAGGTTCGCCAGGTTTTTGTTGTCGTGAGTACAAAGATGTACATGAAAATGCTTAAATATCCAAACGAAAACTCCAGGTAGACCTGCGTACCAGTAGTACCATATACAGAGTGAATCGATCTGACGACTATTCTGCCTCTTTTTCACGCGAGCTAACTCGTTGAATCGTTGAATTGTTGAATCGTTGAATTGTTGAATCGTTCTTCCATGTAACCTTTATCCATCCCCCTTCCTCCGCGGTCTTTTTTTTTGTCGAGCAGCCAAATCGTCGTTCTCTCCCGGTTTTTACGTGGCCCGTCGAATACGTTTTCGACGGAAGAGAATCGTGCCCTAGGGTTCCCTCCAGACACTCAGACGAGCTCCTAAAACAATATGACTTTCCCCACAAAAATTCCTATGCTTTCATTTTCTCTTGAATTCTCCTGAATCACCGAGACGGATCTTGTAAGATTTAGAGGTACACATTTGTGGCTGTTCGAGAGTGGAACGCGAGGGTTTCTCAAAAATTTGACGACTCGGGGATTTTTCGAGACGTCGTGATTTTCAAACGCTGGGAATCCGAGCGTGGAACATTCCGTTCTCCCGTCTGCAAACTGTCACGTTTCGCCGATTGAACTGTTAATACGAAGCTTAGGTGGTCTCCGTAACATTCGCGTACGTATACGAAACGGTTTAAATAGTCGTTTGTCGAAGTTTAGGCGGGATGATTTAGCCCGGCTGAACTAGTGAAATGAATTTTCGAGAGGAGATTTAAAAGCACATGAGAATGCAAAGTGGCAGCGTAGCTTTTCATCCGGCGACCGCATATATTCGACCGTTGAAGCCAGTAACAATGAATCGTCAAGCTGAGCTAGAATCTATGTCCCGTGAAAATAGGTATATACGAACTCTTGGCATCACTGGTCTACCTACACATAAATTTTACCTCACCGCGGATGTTAAAAATCTGGCGAACTTCATAAGCGAGCGTTACGCCCGTAAACTTGAATTTTCAAGATTTTCCCAAAACTTCCGAAAGTTTGAAACCTCGAAAGAATCGTTGCTACACATTCGTAACCATTTGTTGAATTGTTGCAGAATTTCGTACACTGTAATCGTCCGTGAAAAAAAACGAGTGAATTATTAGAGTACCGAAATAAAGGAGGTGTGCTATGTACAGTGTCCGTATGCAGAAAAAAAAAGAAATAGCCCGACGATTCGCTGACTCCGGTTCTCTATTCACCCGGTAATTTTCTGCCAATCGAATGTTCGCTCGTCCGACTCGTACTGTCCCCTTTTCCGTTCCGATCGGGTTAGAGCTAGCTGTTGCTCCACGATTGCAAAATTTCAATACAACCCTCGAACTTATTTATATAGTGTTTTACGAGCCCCTCGTTTTCATGATCTCGCGATACATTTACACGCTATAAACAAAATCGGAACGATTTCGATATTTCACATTTCCCTGTAAGTTTCCTTGTCGTCCATTGAATGAGCGTAATTTCGGAAACATCTGGAAGATGAGACGGGGAAGAGAAAGAGAGAGAGAAAAATGGCGGGACGTCAGGTTTAAACGGCAAAAGCGGAAAAACGGAAAAAGGGTGAACCGTCATTTCGCTGATCGCCCTTCGAGATCGGGAAAATGCTTCTCCAATCTCGAATGTACTTAACACGTAGAATCCGTGCTATAAAACTGGACCCTGATAAAACTAACGGTCAACTTCGATTTGGGGTGCTGATAACTGTTCCTCCGACAATGAGATTAAATCATCTAATAAGAAAAGAGAATGGAACAAAGCCGAGAAAGATGTGACCGTATTACAAATAAGACACTTTAACTTGCGGTACGGTAGTTTTTTGTCGCGGTTTTATGAAAATCAGATTTTCTTTCCATAGAGTTTTTCCACTTCGTTTAAATATTCACGTGCTCGGGACAAGCGGGAACTCGTTATATCGTGGGGGAGAGGCAAAGTTAATTTTGTCATTTTACCGAAAATGAATTTTCATGAATTTTCACCTATACGTCGAATCTCCCTTGCGTCCAATAGACTTACACACCTGTCAATTGTATTATAGCTTTAAGCCGTTTCGAGCAGAGAGACAATTATCGTTTTCCGCGTGTGTTGACACAGTATTACATGCGGCAGGGTTGTGTGGCGGTGATGTCGGCAACCTGGATAGCAAGTGTGGCCATATTCGGCGCCCTCGTGTTACCGAGGGGTGGTTACTACTTCAACGGATCCGGACTCCTCGCCTGCGACCCTTTCTTCGCTAAAGCCTCGTTTAGGTATCTCGCTAACACACCTCTCGACTCCTTCCCATTGTATTTTATCCCCTTCGGTCCTACACGTCCACTTAATACATTCATATTTACCGTTTAAGTAGTTAAATCAACGATTCGCACGGCAAACAGGGTGAAATTCTCGATATTCATGGGACAAACGGCTTATATAGTTCACCTGTAGATTTAGCGGCGAGTGTACGAAATAAATAAATAAATAGGCGACCCATGCCTATCTCGTAAATGAGATTATCGTTATCGGGGAATTTTTAAGTGACGTCGGTTTTCGGCTGTTTCTCACGTTTCGCAAATTGCTTCGGCATAAAGCTAGAAAATACGGTTTTATCGTGTTTTCTCTCATTTTCAGGATTCTCGCGTGCTGTTGTTTTTATTTCCCTACGACGATGGTGCTGATGTACTGCTACGGTTCGGCTTTTCACGTTAACAAACTGCGGCTGAAAAGGGTGGTTTGCGTTAACACGCCCGAGGTCGTTAGCGGAGGTCACATGGAGAGGGTAAGTCAACTTTTAGTCAACCACACTTAACAAGCCGATCAATCAGCTCGTTTACCACAGAATCGAACACCGAAAGTCCCGTTTGTTCGCGCGTTCTGCTGCGTACAGTATTAACGGATCATTAAATATTATCGAATCGAGTAAATCAATCCATTTCGAAACGTTAACAAGGTCGACACTCCTGTTAATTCGCGTTTCACCCGGAGACCGTGTCTCTCGATTTTTCCGTAATCGCTTTGATTTTTCTCCGTAATCGTAACTACGCGAATCACCGTCGCAGCGGCTTTTACGATTCGAGTTAATTAATGCCTCCGAGTAATTTATTAGTCGATTCCACCGGGAAAAGGGCAAAGAAACGAATGAAATTCCCGGGGCGGAATTAATCCGGCGAACAAACGCGTTTAATTATTTACAGTTTTGCAATCGGACTACACTTCAGTTTCGGTGGATAGCGCTGAAGAAGATCACCGGCGCAAACGTGAACGGAAAACTTAATTTCCCCGAATTTTAATTCATACCGACCCACCGGAGAATATCAAGCCGTGGAAGTTACAAGATCGTACCTAACATTTCCGGATAATAAATCACTGGAGATTTTGAAATTTTCACGAGATTCCAGTCGTGCAAATACTACCCCGTTTTTCGTTGCAACTAGGCGAAACGGCTGTTTTGCCAGTTTCGTGCTGGGATCGCATTCGATTTAATCGATCGTTTGACAGACAGCCCGCCGGTCAGATTCCGGTGCAAGTTTTGAAAGGTAGTTGCGGGACGGCGATAGGAAGCGACACTCAATATGTCTTGACGCCGTATCTTGCGCTTGTCCATGGGAAGACGGATGGTCCGGATACGGCTAAACTGACATCGGTTTAAACTCTGTCCCACCGTATCATATTACTGTATTACCGTATTATCGGGCAACCATATCGTTCTGTCATCGTATTCCAGATATCCACTGTACTCGTGATAGCAGGCTTCTGTCGGATTCCCGTCTTCCCTTTGCACAATCATTCACGAACATACCTGCGACGATGTGTCACTGTACCGTTCGAATATTTCTTATTAATTCCCAGTAGTACAAAGTATATTATTACCGACTTGTCGTTTCAACGATTGGGTAGGTAAATCGTTCGTTCTTTATAGCAGTTCGATGTGCGGAGCGTTTAGTTGGTACGTAGTCTACAGTGGATAGGAAACGTTCGATCGCATTTAGCTTGGTTCGGGTTAGAATCGTTTCGAGGCGAGTCGAGTATACTAGAAGCAACCAGTTGACCAGTTGACCAGCTGGACATAACTCGACTGATCTTGCCCGATATGCAGTCCAGTGAATGGAACCGGGAATACTCGATCCATTTCGATGTGCCGTACGCAACGTCCTCGAAAGCCTGGTAATTTATCACCGTATGTTTCGTTGAATTATCCAAGAAATTGAGTGGAGCTTGCCGCCGGGAGCGAGGCTTTTCGATGTTAATTCGCAGGAAATTTATGCGCGAAAAATCGGCAAATAAAAGGATAGAATAGAGATTTCTTAGAAACGGCGAGGAAGACTTTTTACCGGGGGATCCGTGTCCTAGATTTCACGGCAAACAGTATATTTTTCTTGTTACGGTGCTTCTCGTCGACCTCAGCAAATCGCATTTATCTCGACATTAGCCAGGACCATCCTACGGGCGGAGGATCTTGTTCCCAGGCTAGACATTTTCTTAATTCTTCCTCCCTTTTTTTTATTTCCACCTTTTCCCAGCGTCAAGTGATCTCGCGCCATCAACGCGGACAGAGTCGCCAAGAAAGAAAGAGTGTAAAAGAACACACAGACATAACGAAGAAAAAGTCTCTTTCATTCCGTCTTACAAAGTTTATTTTTTTTTCCTCGCGGCTGAGTGCTTCCGTGCGTGATGCCAACTCCCGGGGACGTTTACTTACGGAAATAACGTTACGAATTAAAATTTCAATTTACACGCGAATCATAAATCGAGTTCCTAATTTCGCTGGTCTCTCCTCGTTCGCGAGACTCGTAAAAGAAACGATAACGAACGCGCTTGCTTGGTAGTATGTAATCAATTCGCTGTGAAATAAAAAACGTGGAACGATCGAGACGTTCGAGGACAGATGCCGCAAAAAAAAATAGCAGACGAGAAATATATAGTCGGAGTTACATTTTTCTGCGAGAATTTATCGCGGCATTTCTATTTCACACTTTATCACCAGCGTTAATGTGCTCTCGCGCAAAACTGTGCCTAAAAGAGCACACGGAACGTGTTATTTATTATTCGCCGGTCTGACTGCGAACGAATTAATCTACTTCCTTTAGTGGCGGTGGACATAAAAAGAGATAAAACTGTCAGTCGTTTGAAAGTCCTTAACTTATTGTTAGATGATTTCCAACTTCTGCTTTCAGAAGCTCCGGCAAAACCTCGGCTCACTCTGAATCCAATAATCCAGCCTCACTTCCATTTCTATCTAATAGTCGAGCTGATCGACGTCGTAAGTCGTCCCGTCGGTACCGAATCTCTTGGATTTTGGTATCAAGTCAACCGTTTAAAACCTGATCGCGAGTAAATCTGCAAAATTAAACACGCACCAATTAAATTAATCAAAAGTTATTCCACCGTGAGGCGTCTCAAAACTTTCGCAATTACCGGCCGATCGATTCCAATCGTCTCATTCTAATCCAGAGTTTAATTGTGAATAACAATTCGCGAGCTTAAAAAGAATATATTCAATTCCGTAGCAAACACGATTATATCTGCTATCGCGATAACCGAACGTGTGTCTCGTTAGTTTTTACTCTCTTACCATCGGTTTTCTATTTTCTCGAATTGCTGGACTTGGAACGAAAATGGGTTAAGTGCAGTTCGGAAGACAGACTGCCGAGGTCAAGACGAACCGGTTTTACTAATATAGATACACATGGATCGACAGACGTTATATTTCCGATTTATATTATACCTCGCTATTACAGTTGCAGGATCTCGCACGGAATAATTGAGGAAAAGATAAAAATAAAATATCTACTCGATTCGATGATATAGACAGAGAGAAAGAGAAAGAGAAGGTGAGAAAGAGAGAGAGAAGTCATTGATAGCAGAACAGAGTTGTTAATCGAGCGAAAATCCACGGCTCATTAGGTTCTTTGACACACCTTTCATGCCGTATTTACCAAGAACGCGAAAAGTAAAGTTCCAAGTAAAACGGGCTAAGTGCACGATCACGCTAAAGGAGTCGAGGATTACTAAGAGCTCGAAGCGAATCCGTTCGATCCAACGAACTCGAGTTATTTTCTTGGAATTTCTTTATACTCTTCACGATCGTGCGAGTCCATCGGCCTTATACGATTCAACTTTATAAAAGCTGTAAAATACAGGGACATGGAGATGATCCTACAGAGACACCGACTATAATCCCTTTTGCCAGGATAATGGACGTGAGAATTAATTTGTAAAATAGTCGGAACAATTCCGCGAGTCGGTCGAAAATTCGTAGCTCGTTAGCCCTTTCCCGTTAGCACTCGCATATTTGCATTTGCATAGGGCGTGGAATTTCGAGGTGGAACAGCACAGGTGCAGGACTACGTGGGATTACGAGAAATGCAGTTCACGGCTGTAAACTAAAGCACTCTTCCGCGGATGCTACTACATCTTCCACCTTTTTCATTTTAATCTCGCTCCTTCGTTTCACCAATTGAAGTCAGGGGAGATGGTATATATACATACGATATCCGCGGACGGAGGTAAAACCGGGAACAAAATGGATCGAGAAATTTTTCGAGAACATTACCGCGACTATGTGAGTTAGCCGAAGTTTCCCAAGTGTTCGCACAGTCGTATGGGAAGTCGTATCTTTCGCTGGAGTGGAATTTAGCAGCAGGTTCTTAACGATCAACGGAAAGACTTTGAGAATATTATAGAATTTTTCCGTCGACGTAAGTTTATTAAAACGTAGATTGGCGAAAAAAGAAAGTGCATTAACTATCCACTCCCATTTTCGGGGTGGAAAACTCATCCCAGAGAAGTTCCTACAGATTATGCATAAAATGATCACGGGGGAAACTGTGAAAAGTGATTATAAAATTGTGAAATAGTGTCCGCGTCTTGCCGACAATTTTTTTCCCAATGCATTTCAAGTTGCATTGTTAAAGCAAGGACGATGTCGGGATAAAATGGATTAAATTCCTAATGAACGAAAGAGAGTGCGGAATTACGCGGTTGAAAGAATGTCGACTGGACACGATCGAACCAATTTCCGTTCTTAATCACCAGCTCTCCCACAATCGCATCCACGATATTACTGACAATCGTCCTGTCGGGACTTCCTTTACCCACAACACTCGAAAACCCTTTTTATTTCAATTTTTATTCCTCGCTATCCACAAATTACCCAAACTCGATCAAGTTTCTACAAAAGAAGCCACGTTTATAGAACGTTGTTTAAATTCAACTGCAAGAACATTGTACATGTTCGTGATAAACATTACGCTAATGAAAACGATATTTTTCGCGATGGTTCGAGGTGGCTAGGCTGTTTAATTTGTCGTCGAAGTATCTTCGCGTTAAAGTTCACGGTGGCACGGCTCAACGTTAAAATCCCCGGCATACGTTGTACATAACAAATAGTAACGAATAATATTCAGCGACGCGAATTAAGGCTTCCACCTTTTCAACCGTAACTCGAAACACTTCACGACGTTGTAAATAAAACCACCGGGTGAAAACGCAAATTTTTTTTTCGCCGTTCGGTCTATTCGCACCGAATGTTGCTCACGTGCAGGCGCTCTTTGAACGGTAAGAAAAAGGTCGGAAAAAATGATAAGGTAATTTAAAAGTCAGGATCTCGGGCCGTTAACCTTGTTCCAGCTTTGGCAGTCGTATTTTTCGGGAAAGTTGGATTTCGAGGCAAAATGGGTTAAATGTACGGTCGTACGAAGGGGTTAGAGAATTATGCGGAGATAAAGGGAACGCTGTTATATACTCACGAACCCATTTCCAGTCATGCTCCAGTTTCCCCACTCTGCATTCGAGTCAGAAATTTTCCAATTAATGACACTCTACGGAATCGACTTTATACACATTCGTAAACAGCTTGTATCAAGACGTACCGTCTTCCACAATTTACCCCACTGTTTTTCCCAGGAAAATTCAGGATCCGGTAGAAATTCTCTGCGTGTCTTTCAACTTATTTAAACGCTTTCCATCTATATCATACCATAAAGACAAGAAAGCTCTCGAGTCCCATGGGCGTTCCGTTTCAAGATATACATGTATATGTATAGGTATATATATATATAATACATATATATATATATTACTTCTTTCTTCCCGTTAACGTTGAGCGATGATCCAGGCGGTCTCGTTAATGGGAAACGTCGCGAACAGCTTATTTATAAGAAAGTCTGGCTCTTTCTTTCCCTCGTTCGTTTGATGGGCCGTGGTTCTCGGCAAGGTTGGTAGGTAGGTTCGATGTAGGTTCGATGCAGGTTCGATGTAGGTCAATGGATGCGGGAATGTGTTGTAAAGGTGTTCTCTAAAGAAGACCTCGGCCGTGCCGATGTGGAAGATGTGAAGATTCTGCACGATGTGGAAAAGGGGAGCAGACTTGCCGTTCGCGTGGTTACTTAAGAGGGATAAAAGAGAATGTGGAAAAGTTCGTTGTCACCGGGCTTCAATAGAAACTATTAAAGCACATACGTGTATGTATACATGTATATACATATGTATGTATATATCCATCTCGATTATCGTGCGTTAATTCGTCCGCTTTTTCTGCGCGATAAGGACAATCCATTTGAGTACGCGACTCATTAACTTCATTGTTCCAAGTTCATTTGAATTATTTCATTTATATTTCCTCGCTCCCTTTATATCGATCCGCCGAATAACCGTTAGCGAACGTGGCCTTTAAATCGCGAAATGAAACAGGCATTTAAGCCACGAATGAAAGCATTCATAGGAACTCGTAGATGTTACGAATTCCATATTAGCGATGTCTTAATCCGTGAGATGAATTTCCTACAGAGGTATGCACGTTCCGCGATGAAACTATTTTCCCCCGAATTTAGTCTGTGTGCCTATGGGAATGCCGTTCGAAGCATGCATCCTGTATATCGCGATCTCACTGACCGTCGATAATATTATATTTTCCGGTACTCTTCTGCATCTTTCCAAGGGCTGTTGGGTTCTCGATGTTATTGGAAACCGTCCAGATCGGCCCGGGGGCAAGCAGCCGTGGAATTTAAGTACTTTCACCGGGAGTGGTTAAAAAAAGGGGGTAGATCGTATCCTGTATCCGTGATAAGAAACAAGGTGGAATCTCCAAAAGTCGCTAAACTGACCACGTTGGTTATCTTCGATCGAACTCCGAAACATGAGAAACATCGAGTAGATCTCAGATTAGATAGCATTTTTATCTCGAGATATCGTCTAGCTACGAAAAAGGAAAATAACAGAGTCCGTCTGATTTACAGCGTAATATCGCGAACTTATGAAAGTTATTTAAAAATTTCGCTGACTTTTACGACTTGTTTTAGAGCCGCGAAAACGCTACGTGAATTATGCCTCGTGTTTCGAGATCGTTCCAGGTAAATGTATGTACGTACAGTACGATGTTCTTGCCATTAGAGCGTGGCGTTTACCTAAAAATGAAGCCACGAGTACGTTCTAACAGTTTATTCCTCCCATGATACGCAACAATGCCGGATGAAAATGGCGAACGAAATAATTTCGCTGGAAATACGTGCTAAAAGCGACGAACGAACGTGGCAATGTTTTTTTATATTCTGACACGCGTTTCGTACGGGTCGGAATCTTTTTATTTAATTTTAGCATTCGCGTCGCTAATGAACAACGCACGAATGTCCGCGGTAATAAAGATTCGAAGCGCGCGATCGGAAAATCGATGACAGAATCGCTGCGGGAAATAAGAAAGCACCGTGAGCGAAACCGGGAACAATAGGATGATAAGCCACATCACGTCCGGAACTTGATGTACGACCTAATAGCTCGAAATTCGTGCGATTATTCTACGGTCACCGAGCACGCGAAGAACGCGAACGCTCGCTTCAATTTCACCGTCTTATTATCCCGGCTTTTCACCTCGTCTTTCTCTTGGTTATTGCGAGATAACGAGCTGGAACGAGTCGAACGAGGAATCAAATGGGATCGAGACTCTACATTCAATTCGTCGAGGATCTTATGAACGAAGGATAATCCTCGTCTTTTTTTTCTTTCTCACACTCTCCCTCTCTCTCACTCTGCCGCAACTTTTCTACTCTTTTTCTTTCACCTCCGATTCTGCTCATTAACACAGCACCTAGCTTCATTATATCTGTCATTATCTCCGGATCGTGGAAACGCGAGTACGCTAGCATGATTCTTCATTCACAAATATTGCTTGTATTTTTTCCCACGTTTTTTTCCTCGACGACCTGGTAATCGCGTTGCTCGAAGAATAGGAGAATCGTTTAGAAAATACCAGCCACGGGGTGATATCAAAATTATAGAAGCGCACGATCGATCGTTACGAAACGTAACGGAGAAACTTTACGTCGCTCGAGTTTCCGCGCAGCTATCGAACACATTTTCTTCTGTGTTTCATTTGTTCGCGATCGTAAATGTTGACGTGTAAACGAAACTCTAGCGAGATTAAAACCGGGTGGCCTGATATTCTTGAGAGATCTCGAGCTTGTAACGAAGTCGGCCCGCTTTTGCTTTTTCTTTTTTTACCCCGCTGAAATATCGTTTTATTATATCTGGATTGAAAGAAGGAGGAAAGCGGATTCAGGATTTCTTTCACAGCTTTAAAATCCGCCGCGCAGAAAGAAGGGGGATCGCATGGTGGTTTTCCCCGTGACCGTAATGAGTTTCAGGGCGGCGTTTATGAGACTTTATTTATCCTTTCCCAGCGGGTAGCTTACGCGTAGACGAAGGAGACGAAGAAGAATATCGCGGAATATATCTTGTCGGGCGATAAGGGGCAGCGTACGAGTCACGGATTTATACGGGTCCTATCACAATGGAAAAAGACCAAGGATGCCCGTTCTTTTTCTTTATTAGCTTCAACCCACCGTTCCGCGTTTACGCCGTTTTCAAGTAATTTCAGAGCAATTTCAAGGAAAGTGGCTCGTCACTTTTACCGCCTTGAAAACTCTTGAACGAGCTTTCTGACTGAATAACCTGAATAACCTGAATAACCTGAATAACCTTCACGCCGTGACGTAGAAAGAAAGCAAGAACGAAAGAAAGATAAACAGCGGGGAGCTCGATAAACGCTGCTAAAAACAACAATCGTCGTACCGAAAGAATATACGCTGTCGTCGGATATTATTTCTCTATTACAACGGGAAGATTAATTTTCTTTCCGAGATACGCAAGACATTCAATCCGTACTCGTTGAATTATTCATGTTGTCGGGAATTAGCTGGTAATTAATTTGTAACCGAATTAAACGGTCTTTATTGCGGAGCTGCTTTCATTAGATTTTCATTTATCGTTTCCTTCTTAAATCCAACTTGGTTATTCGTTTTCGACTCGTTGTTTTCCTGCCGGTGGTTGTTATCAGACATGAAACAGTCGTAATCCACGCAAAGCTCTACCCCATGAACCAGAATCTTGGCAGCTGACTGTTGCGTATATCCTTGTTGATCGGCTTTACCGGAATTTTCGAGAGTCCACCACTTACCCAAGCCTAAGTCGTACCCTTCGTCCAGACATTTTCCATGTAATCCAGAGAATCACGCGAGCAAAAGAGGAGGGGGTGGTGGAGTTACTCTGCGACTTGCTGTGTGAATATCAGAGGGAAAATAAGGGAGAAGGATACGTGAAAGAAGAGTAGAAAGGACTCGTAATCCTTTTAGGCTTTGACGGTGACGAGCTTAGAGCTTAGCGACTTTCCGAACCGTGTCAAGCCGGTTCCAGTCTAAAAGGAGTTTTTTTTTATTTTTTACACGACTTACGGACACTCGTCCAAACAATACAGACAAGATCGTAATTTTGTTCTTTCTTCCTTTCTTTCTTTCTTACTTTTCTTTCCTACGCAGCTTACGTCGTGGTAAATACTTTCCGTTGTATATTTAGCTGGTAGCGCACGAGAGACGACTGTCGACGTCCGCGTCACGAACAATGGCCGCCATGAGTTTAGGATTCATCGTGATGGTAACCCCGTGGACGATTCAGGAAGTGGTCGCAGCTTGCACCGGAAGCAAGCCGCCGCCATTCCTCGACTTTCTCGCCACGTGGCTGGCGCTCTCCAACAGTTTCTGGAACCCGTTCCTCTACTGGCTGCTCAACAATCACTTCCGCCGTATCTCCAAAGAACTTTTCTACACCAAGGTATGTACACCCGGGTGCTCGCATTCCAAGTTCTTGTATTACTTTCGGTAGTTAATTAGCTTGTACACATACGCCGCGGGAATTTTAACGTGTCGAAATTGTAGTGGTTCGAAAACATTTGACGGTTCGTAAATTGATAATGTTACAGAATTCGATTATATCCCGGCAATTCGAGCACATACCGCGTCGATACGTGTTCGTACATGTGTTACAGACTTCTGTTTTCCTTCGCTTTTTTTTCTACCTTTTGATACGAGGCCAGAGTACCAATATAGGATTGCAGCGGCAGCGCTTTTCGCGTTTCCCGTTGCACATGAGTTTTTACAGTTCGTATGAGTGATTTCTACCTTTTTTTTCTTTCTCTCTCTCTCTCTCATTCACGCAGATTCTCTGCAGACCAAAACCATTGGGACCGAAACAACACTGCTGCGCGACCAGCACTGGCGGTCTGGATATATGCAGCACCGCCGGGGTCGATTTATCAGGTATGCCAATGAAATGTCGAACAACGGGAACAAAAGGCAAGAGATCGCGTGTATGTTCCGCGAACGGTTCGACAAGTTCGGCCGACTGTTATAACTCGCATTAACGGCAACGCCGATCCAACAGTTACGGTTTATCTTGACGTGGAAATGAAATCTGAATGTGTTGACTCGTAAGTTTGGAATAAACAGTCCCGACAGGGTTAAAGGGAAGAGAACGCGGAGGTGCGTTTACATTTCAAATAAAGCAAACACATGGTTCGATAGAGAAGCAAAAAGGGCCTCCAGTTTGCAAGGCTAACGGGGAATCTTCTTTATATTCAGACACCTCTGAGTAAGACAGTAAAGGAGAGAATTCCAACTTTGTAGCGTTGCCAACTAAATTCTCGATATTCATGCTAAACATCAAAGCAAGAATATCGTTAAGCCCGTCTACAATTCATATTTAATATTATCAGAATCTTTTGTAATTCAGAAATATATTAAGAAACATTCCACTATTAATAAACATTCATCCTTATTGCGTGATTTTCCAGTCGGACGTTCACGTCCCGACACGATAAAGGGAATTAATAATCTCGGCAATAATTCGGAATAATTCCCAGTAACGATGTGGTGAATGAAACGTGTGAAAAGGGGGCGGTACGGTTGGGTCGACAATTGTTTTCTGTAATAGGGTGTTAACGTTTTAGGTTTGGAACGCTGCTCTATGGACCGGTGCTCAATGGCTCGGTGTTCCTCCTCGTCATTAGCTAATACACCACCACCACTCCCATGGGAAACTGCCCATGTAACACATCCTGACACACCGACGACGTGAGGTATCATATACATAGTCTGGTTTTCATTAACAATATCCACACAAGACATATACATATAAATCAGCAATGTCTATACATATGTAGAAATACCGTGTCGCAGCTGTGTCTAATATAAACTTACCGATTTCTGAAAGCAGAAATTTCATTCACAGAGATTCCAAAGCCCCTTAATTTAAATATATTTCATATTATTACATTATAGTTATCCATTAACGATAGTACATGAGTTAGATATACAGTATTAGTATTTTTCGACTGAATAGTCTGCCGATCGTTTTCAAAGTCGAAAAGTACAAATACTATGAAGATTTCAGCAGTGTGGAACATTAAAGTACCGAATTTTGTTTTCAGTAAGGGATGCCGCCACGCAGACGGAAGACTATGGCTCCCCGACGCATGCCAGTTAGTATAGCGTGGCGGCAAGTTGGCAAGACTACCGAACGACACGACGTCGTTCGTCGGAATTTTTTCGAAACTGTTCCTCCTTGACGGTAGGATATTTTTTACGCGTTCGAACGGCTGAAGAAATAGTGCAACAGACTCAACGAGGTGACAGATACTTGGAGAATGCGCGTTTCAAAAGTATGCCTGACTTGATTCGGGACCTCGATCCTCGGTAGTATTAAAATGCAACTTTGTAATCCGAACAACAAATTAAATCGACACGTTACTGGACTGGTGAACGCGATCAATTTTTTTTTTATTATTGGTCGACAAGTTGTTTTCTATATTGTACTCTTACAGTTGTTAGCTGATCTCACACCAGGTCAGGTCTAGGTAAAATATTTCTTCTTGTACTCGACTTGGCACTCTTGGTGTGAAATCGGCGTTAATGATTCACATATTCAGGGACGATCGATCTGTTATCTATATCCAACGGGAACGTGAACAAAATCGCAGAGAGAACCTGTATTCTTTTGCAGAAGCTGTTTGGTGAACTTAAAAACGTTTTACGTAACAGATCGTTGGTCGCTGCCATGTTATCCAAGGTGTGCAATAAATGCATCGTAATGCGTGGGAAATGAGTAGGAATATTGTGACTAGTATTTAGAATCCCAGTGTTCTGTAATGCGCGATGAGAATGCGTAATGAGCAATTGATCGCAAACTAAGTAAGCTACTATACACATGTATGAATATTTCATATTTTCCGCCGAATATACTACAGACTCAGATACGGATGATATTTTACGGTGACTAGAAATCGATTTCCGCTTGTCGGAAATTTGCATTGAGTTTCGTTTGTGCATCGACAAAATTCTGCGTTATAATTAATTCCGAAATTTCCTGAATATTCCTCGTTACGAACGTTCCGGACAAATTCGCGCAGCTTTTCTCATTCCACTCCACCTTAACTTTGCCATTTCAAAAAGCATATAGAACTCTTTGGAATTCTTCCGCAAAATTATGTTCGTGAAAATGTAGAAACTTCAAATAATCCTCATACATCGAGCAGAGAGTTAAATCAACTTAAATGATTAAAGAGCTGTTTGATCTCATCGTTTCAAAAGTTCGTTTTAAATGATGTTGACTCTTTTCCGCTGTACATGAAGTACATACATATATCAGTATAATCGACTCACATATACGTTGATGAGAACCGCTAGTTAACTGTGTACAAATGATGTGTAAATACGTTGGTAACATTTGCATTCTAATTATCAAATAACCGTAATAAAAACGTAAACATAATTGAGCGATAAGAACGATATGATAATCGACGGTGCATTTTACAAGTTTTACAAGTCATGCGAATGTACGTTCGTTTTCGGCATTCCGCATGGAAGATTAACGAAACATAGCGAAACGGCTTAACGTGTTCCTTTTCGTAACTTTAACCCCATGATTACGAGTACGCAAATTTTCGAATTACAACCGGTGTTATCGTTCATATAATGATTTCTACTTTGTATCGACACAACTACAGACGTATAGGTAAGGCCGAATTATTGTTAAGCGATAGGCGCCGAAGTATAGAAGAATTTACAAATGCAATCGAATTGATGTATATAACATTTTTACATTATTTACAGAAAGTTCCGTTATGTTCGTTTTGACTCGCACAAAACGCGTTGGGCGGTATTCTTCGGTAAATTTTGGTGTCAGTTTTTAAGCGACACTGCTGGTTTACTTTCGATATTATGAAATATCTATTTAACAAGACGTATACGTATGTAATTTTCATCCGCTCTTACGATCCTTCTTGTTCAAGAAGTTGTGAAGCTTTTACGCGAAAGGAACCTTTTTCTTGATTTAGATCTGTTACGTTTTAAAACAAATTTTCCGTACAATTGCATTCTTCAGTGAAAACGGAAAACATGAGGAATGCAGGATAATAAAGGACAGTAAGAATAAGTAAAAATGAAACACACTGCCTGTTGACGATTTACCACCGATGCGAAACTGCTCGTTGTCCTTGCCGATGAAATATTACAATGTTATTGTAATATACGACTTGTCGCCTCGAGCACAAAATAGCTTTTTATCGAATAGGGCACAAACGATTTTTCTATCGAATAACACGGCGTCTAACAATTTTGCATAGTCGGAAAATCTAGCGTAAGAGTGATTTAATAGCGACAAGTTAAATCGCCGATTAGATAATCTACTTATATTTACGAGACTAAATGGGTTTTTAGTAAACACTCTACCGAACCGATTGCCTTAAATCGACGGAATTTTTTTATCTCGACGGTGACATGAATATAAGAAATAAATGAATAAATTTACGGATTGTACTTGTTGAGAACACTTTCAAGTCATGTACAAGTGTCAGTGATTTCACGGAAATGATTCTCTCAATGTATGTACATCTGTAGAGTAAAACATGATTACGCGATTACACATACATAAATGTATTTGTAAATTGTACAGGAAAAAGAAGTAGGTGCATGTACGTACTATACGTTTATGATAAAAATAAACCTACTATTGTTTTCCATATGAACAGGGACAAACATCTTTTATAAGCAAATCGGCTTCAAGTGACGCTGTATTTCCTATCCGCTTTTCGTTCTTCTTTCTGTGTTACTGTCGTGTTTGTTTACGAATGTATGCGTGTGTGTTTGTGCATGTGGAAAGGATTATGGAAGAAACTCTTCATTACAGAGATATTCAGGGACATCATCTCTTATGTTATAAGTAAATTAAAAATGTTTCTATTTTAATTTTTATTATTCGTCCACAAAGAGTTTCTTGTTCCTTCGTTTTAAATGTTCCTTCAATATTCCTTTCATATTTTCATCTTATCCTCTGCATTCACTTCTGTATAATATTTGTATTATTTTGATCTTTTTACATATGTATATAGTGATTAAATCTGTATATACATTTGCTCATAATGTATTTTCATGTATTATTATATAAAAATTTGTAAAAAGAGACTAATAAATATCTACTCATGTTTTATTAATTTTGTATAGATTTTAAAAGTTGGCGGGTTTGCGCCATCTATGTCATCAGCTGATTTTAGCTGTTATGTCGGTCAAGTAGACCACGATCATAAATTCAGTCGTACACAACGTCTCTTATATCACGCATGAGTGATAGAATAGACTTCTCAGCACAGACAACACATGAAACATCTCTCTCATATGTCCTCAGTGATACTCTCTCTTGTCTTTTGGATATGGATTTTAGAGATCAGTCGGAAATGTAGAGCGCAACACGAACATGTTTGAGGTTGGGGGAGTCCGAGGAGTCCATTTTTGAGAAACAGAAATTTGCCCTGGTTGTCCTGCCTGCTCTTATACATCGTCTATGGTATAAACCTGGAACGGTCGTGCAGCGATCGGTGGATGCAGAATGAGGTAGAGTCAGCGCATGCGGCACTGTAGTTGGGCTGCTTTGCAATACCATAAAGCGGTTAACGCATGTAACGTCATAGTAATCACAACAGGTTGTAAATTCAAGCAGTGTTCGATTTTCCTGTCATTGGATATCGCATGAAAAATGTCGGACAGCTCCAAGGAGGAATTAAGCTACGTTGCCGGATCCGACGACGCGTCATGGCTTTTTTACAGCGATCGTAAAGAATGGAACGACGTAACCCCACTGCCTCAGGATGACGGCGACCATCCAATAGTTGCTATTGCTTATTCGGATAAATGTAAGTTCTGCGTTTCATCTTTTAATTTACATTCTGGTTTCTCTTTGACGCGTGGATAGATAGAGTTTGTACAGTGTTATAGTTTTATTTCTATTACGTTTAAGTATTCTTTTGATCATTAAGGAAATACTTTTGCCTTTGCTGTTCAATTATTTCGTTACTTGATATTCCATAGTACTTTTCATAGGAGTTGTAAATCTAATTGGTTCAGAATATCGGAGAAAGCATTTCCATCAAATCTTGTGGTTTATTTCTACTGACATTTCCGCTGCTTCAAGTTAAGGACTCCTATGACTACTTCCGTGCCATTTTAAAGTCTGGGGAAAAGTCGGAACGTGCATTAATATTGACCCAGGATTGTGTCTGGCTGAATCCTGCCAACTATACGGTCTGGCAATACAGAAGGGAGATACTTAAGGCCCTTGGAAAAGATCCACGGGATGAATTGAAGTTTATCAAAAGGATGATCAAGCATAACTCTAAGAATTATCAGATTTGGCATCATAGGAAAGTGATTGTAGAATGGTTAGAGGATGCTAGCGAGGAATTAGAATTTACAAAGGCAATTTTAAAGAGGGATGAAAAGAATTACCATGCTTGGCAACACCGTCAATGGTGTATACAAACATTTAAGTTAGTATGTTGTATTCTTTGGGTATGCAAATATACTTCAGAATGGAAAGGTATACTAAATATTTTATTTATGGATGTAGCTTGTACGATAAGGAACTGGAGTATGTAGAACAATTATTGGATCAAGATGTCCGCAACAATTCTGCTTGGAATCAACGTTACTTCGTCATAAGTAATACGACCAACTTTGAAAAGGATGTAATCGACAGAGAAATTGACTATGCATTGGAGAAAATAACACTTGTGAAAGGAAACGAAAGTGCTTGGAATTATCTTCGCGGGTACTGCTCATTCTTCTTTCTTTAGGACAAATAGGTGTTAATTGTTTTATGCAGATAATATGTATAGGTATATTTTTAGTATTTTATTGAAAGACAGCAACGGTTTGGGTTATAATGAAAAAGTAAGACGGAAATGCGAAGAATTGTATTCAGATGGGTATCGCACCAATCACCTACTGGCCTGTATTATAGATATTTGTCAAGAGAGGCATACATCAGAAGAGTCACCAGAGTCGATATTTCATGTTAATAGTGCTATTAAGGTATTTCTTTTTCTTAGACAGAGGTAGCACATAGTCTCAGTTATTAGTCCTGGTTTGTTAGTTATCATTTGTTTGATTTCCAGCTATGTAAGGAATTGTCTGAAAACCTTGATGTAATCAGAAGACGGTATTGGGATTTTATTGGTCAACAGTTGGGGAAAAAACTCAAGATGGAATCCTAACAATTTCAGTGCCAGTACTTTGGTCCTATTTTAATAAGGCAACAACCATACTTAATGTGAAATTGAAACCATTTTACATGTGGAAGACGTATGTCGCATGTTTTTACGTTTAAACAACAGTTAAACGCATAATGAAAAAAAATATAACATTTTTCATAATTTTTCACCAACTATGGTCAGTTAAGAAATGGTAACAAAAGGAACTATGTACATTAAATGTATTCAAAGATCAGATAACTCTATTTGCCAAGAGCAGAAAAGTGAGATAAAGCAGTTGTATAAATGTTGAGAAAAAATAAAAATGATAATAACTTTTATGTATAACATTTCTTCTTCTAAAAAAAAGGGGGGCAATAACTTTTCCTAATAGTTATTTAAACTATTACGAATAATGGAACGTCGTGGCGAACATTGATTATCTATTTATTTATAAAATAGTTACATATTCCCAAGTATAATACAATAAGTAATTGGTAATAATAATTATCATTTCAATGGCTAGGCTTTTCGCTTAAACTAATCGTAATGTGAGTTTGAACGCAGCGTTTCAAACGACGATGCTCGCGATCATACAAAGTAAACATATTTCCTGCGACTTGGAAAGCTAACAGATCCGACCAATTCTAAACTGAAATTTGATATCCTGCGCTGATATCAAGTTCCTTTTGGGAATATTAAATTCTCGCGTTTACCCTTTCGAGGCAGTGTCAAAAATATCCGAAGAGAGAAGTGAATTTCGTTGCGGACAAGCGACGGCAGTGGCTGCGTAGCTTTAGCCAGAATCTATAAATTTTTCTTCAGAAAAATACTCTTGATTCATTTTCAATCATTCCGGTATCGATATTGAAAAGCTGAAGCTCGAAATGAAATAATTTTATAGATAAAACCTCGATGGAAATATTCGGCATGTCTAAGAAATAATAAGTATAAATTATTTATAGAAATTGAGACACGCTGTAATATATGTCACGCCTGAAAGGGTATGTATACATGTCGGCAATGCATTTAAAAAAAGAACAAAGGTGGACTTGTGAATAGGCGATGCTTCGTTTCCAACGGTACTTTCGCTAATTTAATAAAAAACCTGTACGCAACGAAATGAATGTCCTCGATGCATGATATTGGTTGAGAGGGCATATTCTTAAGTTGTTTTCTATCCTAACATTTAACAATCAACATCCAAACGGGTAGTCCGTTACATGTTCGTCCACGATCGAAAGCAATGCCTCTTTCACAAAGCATCTTTGATATTTGGTACGATTACGAACGTACCTGTTGCGGATCAAGTGGAGCTTCACCGCGTTTCACTGTAGTCGATTTTATAGTATCGGCTTGAACGGTTGGAATTGCTTGTAAAGAGGATTGCTTTCACCGGCGCATTAAAGCTACGAGATACGTAGTCTTATCACGGATATACATGTACATATACACTTGATTTACACCGAAAATATATCGCCATTGTGAATATTTTTACCATTTTCTCTTTCGTTTCATTAAAATCCGTCATATTTAACATCAGTATATTTCTTTTCAACTCGCTGTAATAAAGTGCATGAGTGTTTGAAATTGTCGCTGAAAAGTCTTTCGCACACGATTGATATCCGGTACGATGGATCTTCAAAAAATCGTAAAAACACGGTGTTCACCAGATACGTGGGGTCACTTCCAACAAATCTGATAGACACTACCATCGTTCGATAGTGGAAAACCATTTTCAGATTGTGCAATTATTTCGAGTATGTGAACCCCATGTATGCCAAGTCACCCTATTTTTTACGCTATGCTTCGATCGATTCGCTATCATTTTATTTCTTTTAATTAAACTTCGGTCGATGCAAACTGCAATCCCAGTCTTTTCTAACATTCACAAAATCCTTCGTCTCGTAATTACCAATGATTTCATCGTTCCTTTATCTTCTTCGTTTCTCTGAGGACTTTGATTCGTGTCGTGCATAAATATATTGTAATCTTGCAGTTTGGGAACTCGTTTGAACAATCATTACATTCCTATAGGAAATGTCGGTTTTTTATAATTTATTTATATTAATCCTGAGTCCTAATGTCTTTTCCATTTTTTCCTCATAAAAAATAGTTATACGTACGGTAAACATTCAATGTTACGAAGCTTCGAGTGTTTCGTATTTTCTTCCTTTATTTTAACTTTTTTTATTAAGTAATAAAATATTTACGAGTGCTTTCGAAAAGAACGTATCTTTTTTGTTTTTTCAATTTGATACTGCTTTCGCAGAAATTGAAAATAAGCTTTGTATGTTAGCTCATTGTCAAACAAATTTTATAGACGAAACACATGGATTAAGTGTGAACATTTCACTTGGAAATTTTCATTTTAACAACAGCGAACGGAGGTCACGCCAACTTTTTAATATTTAATTACGCATAAATGTGTATCGACGTATTTCAACTTCATCGATATTGAAGATTCTTAACATTTTGATTTTTCCGTGTATCACGAAGAACTCAAGTCGCTTCACGCATTAAGCAAAGTTCAATTTCGCTTCATAAAACGTTAATCGTACTAAATTTCCAAAAAGGAACGGAACAATTGCAAACGGGACATTTATGGAAATGAACAATTTGTATCATCGTTAATTTTCCCCCTTATGAGTACATAATCTATGATTGGACCATCTGTCAGCCAGTACATACAAGCACAGCTCGACCATAATCTTCCGTAGTTCTATTTAATAATTTTTCTTAAATATAGACGTCGAGCGTGATCGGCTCGATGACTCTTTAATATTTTCTCCTTTTTTCTTCCTGCCTTATATTTTGTTTCCATTACATTTGTTCTGTCTGTCCAGCAGTTATAATATGTTTTATACACGTACATGTATGTAGATACCACCGAAAATATTCTCGATAAAGATGCGACTAACGATCGAGAAGGAGATAGATTTTCATATAGAGAAGATAGATCGTTGAATCCTATTCGAATACAGTGTCCCTACGTTAAAGTAGACAAGATATTACATATGTTTTTTGTATCCCCCGGTGAATACACATTTCCTTTCTTTCTTTCACTCTTTCACTCTGTCAGGATTTCCTGTTTTTACTTAATCAGTTACCACGGCGTCTCGTCTCTAGGTAGAATGACAAAAAGTTTCGCTATTCGTTATTAGTAATTTTCATGGCAACGTAGATGTTTTACACTTTCTAACGCAAAGGAAAAGCGTTTTTGTTCGAGTACCTATGGGAGCTTTACGATTTCACCTCTCGCATTAATTAAATGTTAATTCACGTTGCGCGACGTGATGATTACGAAGCTCGATTTCTTTCGGGTAGTGCTAATTTTGTGCATCGACTTCTGCCAATTTATTGTAAACAATGGTTGCGTGTATCGTACATGACCGTATCCACGGTAGTGAAAATGTAGAAGTGTTTTTTTCTCTGCTCATGAACCCTTACGCACGCGAGATGCGGATAAAAATGATTCGTGCGTACTTTGTCAAAATATCTAGGGCATTTCGAATTTGTTCTTATTGTCTTATCTAGATGAGTGTAACTTAAGAGAAACATTGTATAGGTACTTTCCCTTGACTGTATATTAGAAAATACAAATTCTGGTCCTTGGGATAAGTACCGAGAAATTTCCTATGTTTGCTAAGTTTCGTCGGAAAATAAAGTATATACTTGAGTAGGTATCTTGTAATTGTGTTTCTACAAAAAAAAATGTTCATGTTGCATTGTGATCCGTATAGGTATACGTATAATACCGTACACGATGAAATGTTGCAGTTCTTATTTTTCATAATTTTTGTTTTCTCCTAGGCAAAGATCTCCAATTGAATTTCAGGCCAATGTGTCGTTGAATAAATTCCTTCCTTTACATTTTTACGGTTTTTACTCTCGAAGCGTTCTAAAAAGACACGTTAAATACGTATATATTAATTTTTCGCTAACAACCGATAATAGTATAATAATTATCGGCCAGTAAAGATTCCTAATTATAAATACGAGATCTTACAGGTGTGTAAGTCCCTAGACACACTATAAGTAAGATAGACAATTTCCTGTCAGTGGTATATGAGGGTATCGACTATCGGGTTGTCTGTCGTGTGCGTGTATGTATTCGTGTGTACACGTGGGTGCTGTGCCGCAGATGTATGTAAGTGTGTGTTCGCGTGTTGACCAAGTATAGGATAGAACTAACATATTATGAACTCTTGTTTCCAGAACAAGAGAAGAGATTCTTTCAAATCTGTGTGTCGTATCGTGATTTATCTATTACCTTATTTAATGCTTTATACATTACCGAAACAATAATGTAATTGTTTGATCAGTCTAATCTCGCCTTGAGAAATGATAAAAAGTTTTATTCCTAAACTCATATTTAACATGCAAACGAAGCTCATTAACGAATTAGACCTATCTTATTCTCAATCAACGGCATAGCCGAGAAGTACCTTACGTTTTTAGTTAATTATTATTTTTTTTTCATTTTAATTCCTGACATCTAGAACTAACATTCGGTTGAATTCGAAAATATCTAGACAACATAGTTACCCCGTTTTCTTGTCTTTTTATATACTTACATCAGTAACTTCAAAGACATGCGGTAGTGATCGAGTTGATACGAGACAACATTCGATGTTCGTCTCATTTTACATGTAAACCTTATGTTCTAAGTGTGGGCGCTGCTAAAAATCGGAGAAATCATTGTTCCGGTATGTTCTATCGTACCTAGATCTATTTCCGTGACTTTTCGTGTTTTTCTTTTCCCCCTACTTAGAGTGTCCTATTTCTTCAGATTCACTTCCCAGCCATCTCGGGTCAGATTAAATCATCTCTTGTCGATGCATCGCGTGTATTTTGTTTTCACATTGCTGCTAAACACAGTCAAGGAACTTAGAAAATCGTGCAGGATCTTTCTGACCGAAGAAACGATCGTTTCGCGACTGGCGTTACATGTTGCGATCGGTACGATTCAAAAGAAAATGTCTACTTTCGCTTTCCCTTCATTTCCTTCGGAGTAAAATATACTCAACTATGGCAGACTGAAGATTTTCGATGCATCGGGTGTCACGTATTGTATTCCGTCCTGTTTTGTGTCGTTCTGTCACGTCTCGGGTCGATGTTTGTCGTTTCAATCGGAATCGTTTTAATTCAAGCTCACCCATCTTATTTATAGTTAACCAGAAGTTAGGCAGTGATGGAAAATGATTAAATATATTTCACTCGAGAATCTTTGTTCGCCCGTCGCGGACGCCTTTGGTCCAGTCTCCGGAAATCGTTGATAATTATAATAAGATTCTGCACCATGTGTTTTAATTTTATTTTTTCGGTCGAAGAACCGTTTGAATTGGAAGATCGACAGGCCGTTCCTCTGTACTTCTCTTGTTTTTCTTTCCTTACAATTTCGTCACCTTTTTCCTACCAATTGCATCCCCCTCGGTCGCCTTTTACTTTATATACCGCGTCTATCTATGCTTCTTTAACGTTTCCTTCGTTCTCTCAATTTAGCAGCACGCAGTCTTTACGAGCTAAAATTTACTTCACAATTTAATTCGCTTACCTGTCACAAAAATAAATACTTTTATATCGCTTACCGGCTACTTGCTTACACACTAGAAACAACGAGTCCCGCTCAATATGCCCAGCTGCTTTCTCGCGGGATTTTACAATAAACTTTCTACGTCTCACGCTAAAACATTTCACACAACATTCTCGCGATTCATCCTTCTCCTAATTCCTATTTGTCGTACATAGAATTCGCATGCTATCGTTTAAAAATCATACGAGGACTACCGCTACCCGTGTAACCTGCCACCAATTTTCCGACACACCATCGAATATCGATTTTCATTTTCGAACGGAAAATCCAATAGCAGCATGCTTTTGGCGATTACTTTGAAATTATTTATAAAATCAATTGATGTATCCGCACTGACCATCCGCGATTGTAAAATCTTATTAACTTAAACTATGCAAGGCTGAATTAAATTCATCCATAATCGTTGTTCCAAGATTTTGGGAAGTCGACCTGGTAACATTTTGAAAATCAAACGTACGTCCTCGTTTTATACGGCGACCAACGCATTCGTAAAGGAATAATAGTTATTGTATTGTACAAATCTAGGCTACGCTATTATCATCACTTAAACGTTTATAAATTCTTCGTAGACCTTTAAAATACTGTCCGCGTAATAAGTACTGTCTTCGTAATGGAACTAAACGATCGTACAAAGCTGCGCTAAATGATTATTCTTATGTAAATATTGTGACCGACGTCTGTGCATTTTTTTTGTTCTCCATCGCACACCTATTCTTTGATATATGAACTACCTATACATCGAGTTTTAACAGTTGCCTTCCTCGTACTGAAAAATTCGTAGGAAGCTGGTTCGCGTAACTCTTCGTCTCCCGTGTCGCGCATTATTTTACTAATATAATTTCTCTTCTTATTTTAAACACCAAACTTCATCCGTTATAGATGCCTACTAAAAATTTTCTCCATTATCCATCTACTTTTCTTCATCGTTTGTAGCGCGCGTTCTTGAAACAACAACAACAAAAAAAGAAGAAACAATAATATCGGGAACAATCCACGACTTCCTCCATTCGTAAAGTTTCCTAACAATCACGTAATATCTTTGTTTAATTCTCATTGTCTAGCAGATACGTGTGTTGGGACTAGCAGAAATTCGAAACTGGATGTTCTCGAACGGACAAATCTTTTTTTTATCCAGCTTGATCGGCTTGATTGAATTCCGTTCGCGTTCCCCGTGTTTCTTCCTTCCTCACTTCTTTCTCTTTTTTTTTGTTTACTAAGTTTAACAGTAAGAATTACGGAAGGGATTTCCGACGTCCTTTGACACGAGCCTATCCTCACGTGAACGATTCGGTCGCTCGAAGGTCTTCGTGACACACCTCGAGGGAAACGCCTTCCCCTGGTCCAGGAGCTAAGGTACAACGTTGAGCGATATATAGAATATTTTGGAAACGGATCCCTTCAGGTCCATGGCGTGTAGTATGTTCGCGACGAGTGTCAGAAGGCCGTGTCAAGGGCCGCCATACTCGTTGAAATGTCAGGATCGGATCGGCAGGCTTCCAGAAATTCCGACAGCGTCACAACTCCGTCCTTGTTGCCGTCCATTTTCTGTAACAATATTCGACATGGGTATCCAGGTTGTTTTTAACAATGGTTAATTAATAATCGAAACGTGTCAACGGCATTTATTAATTACGAACTATGTCCGTATTCGGATTTCACGACCCAGATATTTATTTTCAGCGTGAATGGAATTATTAGACTCGAACGATGAACTGGCTGCTGGTAAACGTGATTTCAATTAATCCGGTCGTAGTAGAGCATCCTGATGAATCGCCTTTCCCTCGCAAGCACCAATGTACCCGGCCGCTTTGTGCGCCGCGAGAGAACGGTAATAATTTTGCAATTCGCACCTGTCGCTGACCAATTTACCACTAGCTTCCACACCGCCAAACTTTGCTCGTGTAGACGTACAGACCCATACATAGAAATCCATATACGTATATGTAGAATAGATCGCGTAAACTACAAGTCGCCTTTCCCTTGTATTATGCGTCCATAAATTGGCCGCTGATAGATTTCCATCACTGAATCAGCGATAATTAGAGCTTGAAAATGAACGGGACGTGGTCGAACGTATCTGAATACGAATATTGAATCGGTACCGTGTAATCTACATATTTGTTAGCAGCGATAATTTTAATTGCAGCAAACGGTAATTGTAGTCGAATCGGATTCGTATCTCGGTTTGAATATCCGGTAGATACGGAGTGTTATGTAAGTAGCCAGGATTGATATCCGAGTTGAAAGCGAGGAGTTCAAAGAGCAGTCATGCCGCACACTCGAAACGTCAGCATTCATTAGTATTCCGGTGGAGACACGCGAAGACAAAGGGACTGTATCCGTTAATGTCGCATGTAATCCGGCACCGCTGTATCGCGGATCGCAGAAATCGAATGCTCAAGGTAATAGGATGTCGCGAATCGATAGTTGCATTTACCACCAAGGACGTCTGTGTTTTTTCTTCGTTTAAACGTTGAAT
This sequence comes from Mimumesa dahlbomi, assembly GCA_917499265.3. Classification (NCBI taxonomy): domain Eukaryota; kingdom Metazoa; phylum Arthropoda; class Insecta; order Hymenoptera; family Crabronidae; genus Mimumesa; species Mimumesa dahlbomi. The sequence goes on along the minus strand of OU824113.1, from coordinate 671,439 downwards.
CAAGATTCCTTTCAACCTGTGCGAACGAAGCCAAGCGACAAAGGGGGCACGCTTATCCTTCGTGCGATTTACAAAGTAGCCAAGTATTCGAAACTTTTCGCCCCATCTTCCGTATCGGCAAAGAAATCGAGCTCTACATTAGCGGCTCCGCATTTCCGGAACTTGCCACTCGGTTTCTCGAATCGCCTGGCATTTGCATTCCTCCGTATTCCGGGCGAAGTAAGCTAAATGGATTGCGAATCGGACGGTGAATTGTAAAAGGTGATCAGAAAATTTCCGTACAACGATTTAAACGTTCCTTTGTATTATAGTTTCATTTTTCGATAAAAGACCGGGTGTAATTTAAAAGCTATCGATTTCAAGTAAAACGGATATTCGAAGGATCCGATATTCTGATACAGGTTGATCTATTCTCTGAAACTATTCGGGACGAGGTAGGGAGAGAGTTTTCGAAACTCGATACCTGCTTGTAAAGTTTTGCGCATTAACATTCTTGAGACGCCTTCAAATTCAAATTAATGCGGATGCATACGTTGCGAGTGCCGTCGAGACGTTGTTCAGAGACAGGGGAATTTTACCGCGGTTTACTTGCGACCTAAATAGAATGCTCGTTTTTAATTAAAAGCGAGGGTTACGAACGCACCCAGTTACATCTGCTTTCCCTCTGATTAATTAGCACCGATTGAACTCGTCCCACACCACGCCTTCGGTTCGCATCTCGCGAACAAAGGGTTCGCAGACCCGACGTGTCTTTCAAAGTGGATTCACATCTGCCACGTTTGCCGTTTCCAACCGTCGATCATCGAAGTTTGAAAATGTTTGGAATTTTTGTCGAAACTCGCGTGCACGTTGCACACTCGCCGGATCAAAAATCATTCTCGCTCTCGTTGTATTTAATTTCATTTGTCAAACGATATGACGCGCGTGAACTGGTACGCGTGGATCGAAAAATGTTACGAAAAAGATAGAAACGAGAGATAGAGCGTACTAGTGGAAGAGATTAATCCGCACTCTACCGTCGGCCGGTTGCCATTTTTCGATAACAAGCGCACAATAGATTTGGTAATCCGTGGAGAGAAATCGAAAATACTGGATGTCTCGATAGAGCGGGATATTATTTCGAATGTTTTTAGCGTTACGTGGTAAACGATACTAATTTTTCCCGGGTTCTTGTTCTCGCGAGTTTCTTTCACGTGCACTTACAGCCTTTCAGCCTTCTTTTTCTAGACTTCTTGACTTATTAGAAGCCTAGAAAATGAGAGCGTAGTTACGAGCTACTTGCCGTACGAATGTAGTAAAAGGAGCAGCTTGGTAAAAGGTCGTTTAGCTTTCAAAAAAGTCGTTTCTTCTTGTATCGTATTCTTCGCTTGCTTCTTTCGCGTCTGCCCTACATTGATTAATCTATGCTCATGAAAGTTAATGCGCGCAAAACAACGCGTGGAACGAATGTCAGCTTGTCAAATACGCTTTCTGTGCTTTTATCGCCCGAAAATTCTACCTACTTCGTTCCTTTTATCCCGCTCGTCCTTCTCATCCATGATTCATCATCCCTGAAACGTCTTGTATAATTACAATTAAGTTTCAACTGTTCCCAGATGCTCGTCAATTACGTTCCCTTACTAATTGTAAGATGCAGAGTAAAACGTTGGACGAATAGAGCGATGGAGAGAGAAGAGAGAGGTAGGTTGGCAGAAGGTTAGGCGAATTCTTGCGAAACCCCCTTAGGCCCTTTGGGAAACCGAAGCCACAGGTAATTACGATTTCAACCGCAGCACTGGGCATATATCTCATCCCCGTGCCACACACTCACACACGTATTTAATACGATTTCGGGTTAGAGTCGCACGTTACACTACTTTACCGTCCGCCACTCTATATCTTCCCCCTTACTTGCTTTCCACTTGTGCCACAATTTCACCCTCTCTATCATTCCGTCTGTGTGCTATTCGGTTTGTATGTGCTTCTCTTTCCCGCGTTTACGTATGTATATAGATCGCGTATTTGTGCACGAAAAGCGGGAACCGTAAACAAGGCATTTACCCCGCCCTTCGTGAAGCTGGCTTTGCCATTGGGTTCGCGTTTCCTTTACGCTTTCTCTGGAAAAGCCGACGCGTTTGTAAAGTTCGCCGGTTACGAAGACGTCGAAATGAAGATCGAATAACAGGGAGCATCGATCAATTACGAGTTCGTCGACGTGTCGCGTCAAACAAGACTGGAGACTCTTTAAACTAAACGCGGCGTACGAATCTTTATGGACGGTTTTTTGCAGAAATTTCAAGCTACGGAATGAATTTTTCTCGAATACCGAAATAAAAGTAGTTATTTCCAATGTGTGTACGCACAACGTCGGTATCGTTGTGTGTATCGAATACTAGTACAGTACATACCTTCAGATTGAATAAGAATTTTACGATCTGGAACGATAAAACCATCCCCTCCCCCACCCCCTTCACCTGCACATAAAGCCGTGATATTCCGTTAATAACAATAGCATCTTTTTCATAATGTCGTAAAGTGGTTTGCTTCTATGTAACGAGCGAACCCGCAGTAATATCGCCTCCAGAGTTCCACGGTTCTTTTCCATCGTTCCATTGAGAGTCGTTGATCCCTTTAAACGATAGAGACTCGATACTCGGATGTAACAATTCGCGAGAAACGAAATTAAAGCACGTTCGAACACGCTCGAAAAGAGGTCAGCGGGTTAATAAAACTTGCGACGTTGGATGGTTCGCTTCTTCGCGTAATTCGCTCCACCGGCTATGCTTGCCACTTCGACCTCCATTCGTTCTGTATCATTCGTCCTCGTCGATCAAACGAGCACAATTTCATTCTCCCCGCGTCGTATTCTCTAATTTCAAATTTTGCGTTATTTTCTGCGGAGTTTCGCGGATGAGGGGAGAAACGAAGCCAGCTCCCCTTTCGATTCAATGGAAGACAGACGATGATGAGAACTCGTTTTCCAGTGGATCGAAGACACGAGACATTCGCACTCTACAAATTGTCTCTGTAAAGCGAATCCCATCGCCTTTTATTCGACGTAGAAAGAGGCTAAGGGCGTGGTATGAGTACACTGGAAGCATTGTCATCCGCGGCTAACAACCTGACAGCCGCTAAAAAGAAAGGCTTGTTCCTCTATCATCGGAGACGTTGCCAGGTACTTTACGAGTACACGAGTTAGTAGTTTCGCTCGCTCAAGTGACCTACGAGTTCTATATTTCAACGCAAACTTTTCCCCTCCACTTATTTTTCACTGTCCCTACAACGGACGTTTCAATATGATTTCTATTTTTTTTTTTAACTTAACGACTCGATAGTCTACAGAGCCTAGAATCTTTCAATACCAGACGTTCACGGATGAAATATCAAACGTAACGTTTCGTAATACATATATACCTGAAACATACGATCCACTTTTTCCCGGACACCGTCGCGGTCCATAGTCGGATCAGCGAATTTCCCCATCAACTCGTATACAGCTTGAACGATGTCCGTCATTTCTTCTCTGGTGATGCAGCCGTCCCCGTTGATGTCGTAAAGGGAAAATGTCCAGCGCAGTTTCTCGTCTATAGATCCGCGGGACAGTATGCTGAGGCCCGTCACGAAGTCCTGAAACGTTAAATGTCAAACGTAAAAGAGACAACACTCGCCGGTCGACGACGTTCTTCCGAACACGGGGCGCTTATTAGTTTTTCTTCCCGTGACTCGACGTGATATCTCGATTCGATGGGCACGAATGCGAAACAGTGGAAATGTTCGAGTGGCGAGTTCGTACGGCAAGTTAATACGCGGGAGATCAATTTAAATTGGACATAGTCGGTTTAGCTCGTATCACGTCGTTAAAACACGATTTCGACCTTTCCCCCTCCCCCTTATGGTACAGCTCGTACAATATTCGTGCTGCGAGAAAATTGTAACTAATGGTACGTCGTTCCCGCGGAAGAGCCGTTGATACCTCGGTGACTCCGACGGGAATCGTCATTTTACTTACAATCAAGCTACTCGTTCTATCGGCTTCCGAAAGAGATCCCTTCGTTGTTAAACATGTGATATATTATATGATATTAAGCTGGGATACGGAGATAATAGGGGGATAACTTGAAATTCTCACGATCTCCATTTATGATTCCACCCGGATTACTTTCGCGTACCTTTGCCAACGATCATCGCGGTTGAACGTCTGTATTAAAAAGATTATAGGGTTTGCATAAACGATTATAATACGTCGTCTCACGGGTGATGAAGCTCAACGGCAGCCCGGTAAATAACGACTCGCGAAACCCTAATGAAAACATAGATGCGCAGGAGTGAATTGTAAAATTTCTACATTCCCTCGCTTGTATACGTACGTGTGGAAGAGAGTGTGATATACACGTGTATGTAAAACCGCGAAGCGATAGAACCGGTCGAGCTATTCCCGATCCTAGTACAACAATTATTATGGAAATTCGAGCAGCATCCAGTATTCGAGAAAGGGACCAGTTGTTCGCGACTTCCACGTCAGTTCTATTGTGCTGTTTATACGTATTCGAATCTACATCGGAAGAGGACGATTACAACGACACTTTCTCGTTACACTTTGACCGCGACTACATATTCAACGGCGATGCTAGAGCCCCGCTATAATTTACTTTCCAAAGTGAATTTTCAGCTGCACTTACGCCAACCCATCTGCACTTGACGTTTTTCGGCGTATCGTTCTACGAGATACGGGTAACGACTACAATTGAATTATTCCCTTTGTGCTAGCATTCGCGTAGATTCCTTTCCACTGCGAGTACGTGGGAAGTATTTTTCGATTGTACGGTTCAAATTCAATTTGATAAGTTTCAGTCCGACCGACATCGGAGCAAAGTTTCGACTGGTGGTCGAACGATAATTAAAAGTGTTTGGAATTCACGTTGCGCAAATTCGCGAAACAACGCGGCCCCGTAAGAAAATCAACGATGCGAGTTGAAATTTAAAATCTCTCCGTGGTATTTTTTTTTATTTCTCCCCCCCCCTCCTCCCCCACCCTTCTCCTGGAGTAACGAAGGCAACTGTGGGAGTACAACTAGGCATTACTTCACGTCTACGGTGAAACGAACGACCTGACCATCGAAAAGCTCGATAAAAGACGCTAGGAAATGCTTCCCGCTGGACACGCACGAGCGAGTCCCATGATTGCAGTATCCAGGATAATTTCTTCTCCTGGTTTAGGGAACACCAGGATCACGGTGGTGCGCGTTGTTGTTCCCGGTCGGTTAATGGTTTCCCGTACATCAAAAAGCTGTGTCCGTTCAAGCTGTTAGCGCGGCAAATTGCATTTGGTGACGTAAAAAGAGAACGGAAAAGGTAAAGAAAAAAAGGTAAAAGGGTACCGACAAGTCCGGAGATAAAACGAGGGACGCAAAGAGAACGCAGGGTGTGCTCTTCACTTTGGAAACTGAATAGAGAAGCTTCATAAAGAGAGATTGCACCGACCACCTGAGAATTCTATAATAATACTACACCGTGTGCCACGGAATTCACTCTAATCACGCAGAGTTCTTTCGCTGAATCAATGTTAACCCACTATCGCGAAACAATTTACGGTATAACATCTTCCAGAGGAACGCTGCCTCAGATATATATTTTTGTTAATTTCAAGCTACGTCGGTCGAAAAACACAGTTTATTACAAAATTTCAGGGACGCTTCCGTCGGTTACTTTAAAGTCTCGCAGAATGCACGGAGGTTTAAAGTCTAGTTTTACAAATCGTGGAAAACAAATTGAAACAAATGATAACTCCGCGTCCCTATCCTCTTTTTTCGTTTCGTAAATTACTTTGTAAATGGTAGAACGAAGTTTAACACTGTTAAACTGTCTTTTCGTTCGTTTGCGACGAGTGCTTTAAAATCTAGGAGAAATACGAATTAACCGTCCTCACAGAGTACTTGTCACTTGACGAAACAGGACAGTCCAAATGTGTTTCGCGGCACGTTTAACACAAGGGCTGGGTTACTAAAATCAAAGGGCTTAAGGCGACCCTTTTAAATTCTTCGATAAAAATAAAAAGGTCGAAAAAAAGCCGTGGAAGCTTTCGCAACTTCGTTACCATGGTATTCTCGTTGAGTTAACGTTAAAAAAATAAACTGCATTTCTGGCGGGACACCGTAACAAAAATGTCACATAATGCGCGCGATAATTGAACCAATTTTTACAACTTTAACGAGAACGACAAAAGTTCGAGTCGGAAGTAAAATTTCATCAGCAATTTCGCGTCTACCTTGTTACCCGCGGTTCCAGCGATCCTGAAACCCCTCATTTTTCCCAGTTTGTCGGAAACAACGGGCACCGGTGAAATCGTCGAATGTTGTGTAAATTTCGCCCGCGAGTTATTCAACCGATATACGTGTGTACGTAGCCAGGAATAAGTTAGATGCTGGGGTAGTTAATCTTAGTTACAGGCGGGATTCCAAAGTTCCGTGATCCCTTCGTTCCGTCGCTTTCTTGCTCCCGCTTGGTTTTAGTCATTCCGCCCCGCTCGTTTTTGTGGACAGCATTTTTACACCCTTAAAATAAATAACCATTTACCGAGACAGGGTTATGTATTGCGGGTACGTGTTACGCTACTCCGCGACAGTTTCGCGCGTTTAACAACGTTGATTTATCATCCGCTGAAAACAATCTAGGAAATCAACAGAAAAATGTGTGCGTCACATTTCGACTATGACGTGACCAGTTACATACAGGGCTAAGAGGAACACGAACGCAAAGGTAAAACGTACAGTTTCTATACGTGGAGGCTGACCATGCTTTTACGCAGCAACAAAAGCGAAGCAATTTACCGCGTAGTTTATTCAATATTGTACAAACAGCATAGAGGCGGCGGATAAGCAGGAACGACACCCTGACATCTTCGGTCGAACGGCTCGTAAGGGAAAATTTTAAAAAGCCCGATAATGGGCTTGCCTTGGAATATAACGATTCGAGGTTGCGAACGCGACACGACGAAAAGCACTTTAGAATTATGTTCATCGAGCAAATCGAATTAAGTACGCGCCTCAATTACGACCAATCGAATTATCACAGGGCTTTTTGTCCGCCGCAGAACGAGACGCGGAATTTTCCTCACCGAGACTTCGACTCGTTAAGAATATTCAATTGCCAATTCGCCGAAGCTTTCGCGGGCCTACGGAATTGAAAATACCTTTGTACCCTTTGCCGTGCTGTTATCGTTTTGTTCGAAAGTTGGACAGGAGAGCGTGCGATCGAGAATTGTCGCACCCGCGCAGACTTTTAATAGACATCTCGCGATCGTTTCGAATCAGTGACATTTTCAACGAGTTCTAATCGAAATCCCGTCGAATGTTTCGTAACTCCCGGCACAATCACAACGACCTGAATCAACAATCGGTATTTATTCGGACGAGCTGCACTGTTTGCGATTAGGACCGATGTAAACGTGTCGACCGTATTTGCGAACGGGGAATTCCTATTTCGCCGTTATAATGCTTACTTACACTGTCAGCTCATTTGTGCATACGTTCCGCGCACACGTTCCTATGCACATCGGACCGTATATTCCGCGTCGGAATCGGAAATTGATGCAAACTGACAAACTCGTTCAGCCAGAAGCTTGTCCGACTAACCGAGACGTATTACCGTCAGAAATAAAACGCTACTTAGCGCGTCTACACCGCGTCCACCAGAAAACACTCGCTTGCGGGAAATTTTGAAAAAACTTACACGTCCCACGTTTATCATCTAATGGAAAATAAACGCGACTCGGAAGTGGCCGGGTCGCGTAAAAATTTCAATATTTCCGCCACGGCGAGAGTCACGTACACTTCGGCGTCTGATACTAATATCATTTTTCTCGTCTATCGCAGATGCAAATTTATTTCGACGTTTATCTACGTATACGATACTTAACATCGCTCGAGATACAAAGTGTCCCGGCCAGTTTGCGTCACTGACTAAACTATCCTCCCGGTAAACGTAATGGGATTAAGCTCAAAGTCACCGACTCGAACTCTAGTTTTACGGGGGAAACGTTCAAGGGAAACGGTTAGGCACCGAAAGAACTCGAAGATGGAGAGGACGTGTCAGCGTGAGAATCGCTTCGTAAAAAAAACGGTACAAGTTAAAGGAGGAGCGCGGTAATCTTCTCGCGTTCGAGCTTAGGGTGAGCGTAATGCGATTCGAGTATCGCACAGAGGGCATCGCTGTCGAAAGCATCGGTGGCCCAATGAAACGGTCCAATGGGGGAGAGTCACCCTTAGGTCGGTTTCACACCCAAAGCTTTTCGAGTAGAGACCGACCACGATTGCTCCCCGTTGAAATTTCAACCAGAGAAATTTTAACCATCGAGTATTTTACCGGTGAAAAGTATCCACGTTGAAACTTTACGGGAGAGAAATTTCAGACCGTAAGAAATTCAAGATATCGAAGTTTCCTCGCGTAGAAATTCGAGAACGTAGAATTGTTAAGTGATGGGAACTTTAGAGAGCACTTATCGCAGAGACTGGGCTCGATTTTAACGCTTTCGGTGTGAAGCCGGCCTTAGGGTAATTCTATACCCTTGTCCCGAGTGCTATCCCTTTCGGCAGTATCGTAAATTCCCAGATCTATGACATGGGACCGTGTACACAACACTAACGTTTTGTGAAAATTGTTTTTCGCCTTTTTTCGTATTATTCAGCGTTCTCCGTGGATCCGGGAAATATCGAACAAGGTTGTATATAATTTCTAATAAGTATTGTCTGTCTGCCGGTATTATAACGTAATGGGGTGCGTCGCTAATGTCGTGTAATTACGTGGGTGTCGAATATAAACTCCCTTGAAATCCTACACAGGTGAACGGCACGTACTAATTACGATCAGCCATTATTTCTCATCTTGTCACTCGGGTAAATAAAGTACATTCGCGTATACTGTTAATAAAACTCTCTCCGTGAAATCCTAAAAATACCGTCCAACCATGTAAAAAATTGTTGCGTTCGTGTCGAGCTATGACACTCGTAGCACGATAAACTATGGGCTTTTATGAAATTGTTGTGCCTTCCATGTATACCACCGCGGTTACACCGGGATAAACTTCGAAATTCGCGAAATCTACGGGTATGTGTTTGACAAAAAATAAAATTGTGCCTGAGGAAGGTGGAGTGGAGTCTCCTTTTTCACCTTTAACGCTCCACCTACGCGGGGCTTACGATTACGGTCGGAATTATGAGTTTCCAAATGGTGTCGTTTTCCCGCGAAGATGTACAACATACTAAAGTTTTATAAATACATATACGTAGAAAATATGAACGTATCAAAATTATTCTGCACCTACAGAAATAAATTGCGGTACAACGGAGTCAAGGGTTCGCGGAATATTGTTTGCGAGTCGAAATGGCGTATCGTGTCTGTAACTTGTTATCGTTATTTGCGATGTTGTTGGTAAATCGTTATAATCCTGGCCGCACCGTGAGTTTCCACAACGTCTTCTAGAAATCGATACACGCGCAATGGTATACCGAATTCATTCTGTTTTCCCCTCCTGTCTCCAAGTATCACCGAGAACATCCAAGTGTTCCAGTATCGCGAACCGTTCAATTTCCGTTATTGCTACACTTCCGTGCTTACTCCTCGCGAAACGATTTCTGGAGAAACTGAGGCCGCGCTCCATTCACATCGTCTCAAATTTTGAATCGTTCCGAGCTCAGACTTCCAAAGAAAAATTTCATACAGTTTACGAGTTTGTTTTCCCAAGACTTTAGAACGTCGCGGGAAAACACGTGTGGAAGCTAGTATTGTTTGACAAACATACGCGGTTAGAAAGAATCTGATAGAAGGGTGTATTTAAACATGGCGGAACGTCAAAGATAAAGGTAACAGACAAAGGTAATGATATAAAGGTAACGGGAGGACTAATTATAGCAAAGTACATTTTCGACCCCGCGGCAGGCCAGAGGTAATTGCGTTACTTTCTAATTATTTGTCGACAACTTTTCTACCTTTCCTCATCTCCAGATCCTTCGACGCGCAAACACATCGATTCCGCGTCGAGCGCTCAATCACTGTCCCGCAAATTAACCGCGAATTAGCACTTGATTGGCCCCACAATCGATTCGAAAACTTAGTTAGATCTGTGTCGCTCATTATCAGCATCGTACATGCTAATTAGCGTTAATCTACGTCGGATATTTGTTTGAGGTATACTCGCGCTATTGTATCACGCGATCCGCTAATTGTATCGTAGCACCGATAATTTGCATAATCGATACGCAAACAGGTACTTCGACGATTTTCATGATTCACCGAAAAGTAGCGGTATCATCGAACGACATAGCGATACTCGTCGATGATACTCGATGAAATTCCATTTTCGACTTACCTCGAAGCTGAGAATGCCACTGTGATCCTGATCCAAGGTGTTGAAGACATAGTGAGCGTACTGACTCGTGTTCGCTGCACAAACAGAATAGAATTCTTTACGTACACGTGCATTCGAAGACCATAGGTAATTCTAAGTTTCAAAGGAAAACTTGATTAGGTATCTTCGCGTAGCCGTGCGGTCAATTTTTAATTCTCGGGAGAAAAGCGTCGCTCGGATAGAGTTTACCCACTGACCGTCGGCCAGAGAGCGAAAGAACAGTCTTAATAACGGCTTCAATTTCTCAAACGACAAACACTCGACGACTTCCCGTAGAAAGCTTTCCGGAGATCCTCGAATCTGTCACAGATGGCCCGTAAACCGAAACTCCGACAATGGGTGTTAATCACTGGCACCGAGGAGGGAAATGTTTTTGTCCCTCGGAGCCCATGATTTATGCCTGCGAATTATTTCCAAACGTTAGCCCGTTTCGCCCTAAGCAGGGTGTATCGGAGTATTTTACGCGTTACCCTTATCTCGCGCGGCAAGTAGATGAAACGATGTAAAGTATCGCGACCCCGAAGCGTTTATTACAATGATAAAAATAAATTCAGATTAGGACGTCGAGATTGTCGCTGCTGTTTAAGCTAAAATCACGCCGGGACCTGTTCAATTGAAAGGATTCCTCTGGAAATTAGTATCAGCCACTCTCGCCCTCCGAATCATCGCCACGGGACTTTCGGGATGGCACAGACAAGGCCAAAGTGGATTAACTCGTCAAAGTAGAACGCAGCTCTTCCGGATGATGCCTCTGCTGTTACTCGATGTCGGAACAGAACTCGGAAATTAGTTTTCCTTTCTTAATGTATATAACTCACACGTACCTCCTCCGAATTAATCGCGGATGATCCTTCGGCATGCTTTAAGATCTTTCGGGTAGAACTTCGGGATCGAGAGGAAAAGGTATTTGTTGGCGCAACGTTGCTCGCCTGGTTTTCTATTTTACGTATCTTTTTACGTATTTAAACACGTATCGATTTAGCGAAAGGAATTTCAGTTCTCTGTAAAACCTTGTCTCGTAGTTTTCCCTTTATTCCGGGCGTAATTAACCTGATTAATTATTTTGTAAGGAAGAAACTTTACCCGGGTATGGCGTATATTTTTCATTTCCTTTTTTTTTGAGGAATGAAAAAAGAAATGGTAAAACGCTTCGACTTCTTTACGGACGGGGATGAAAATTTCAAAGTTCCGTTAAGGAAGCTACGCTTACGTACTTCGGGTGGAGTTTGGCTTTTTCTGGAAAGGTACTTCCCATCGGGACGAGAATTAGACTCGAGAGAAGTCTGTGTTTTCTCGGAGGAAAACGGAGGGCGCGGAGATGCCAGCTATACAGGGTGTCCCAAAATTATGCAGCAAGCGGGAACAAGTAGATTGTTTATAACAAAAGAAATCGAAAATTCCTTTACCTTTTTTTTATTTGAAGCCCCGTTTTGGAGATACAAGCTTCCAAAATATCGTGATCCGACTTCCGACCCGCGCAGTTTGAACGTCGGCTGGAGGCATCTACGCGAGAAAAGTATAGACAAGCGGTTAGCGGGGAGAGGGGCACAGCTGTCGCTCGGCGAAATCTCAGCTGAGCGTCGATGGATACCCCTCTCCCCGCTAACCGCTCGCCTATACTTTTCTCGCGTATATGCCTCCAGCTGATGTTCGAACTGCGCGGGCCGGAAGCCGGACCACGATATTTTGGAAGCTTGTATCTCCAAAACGGGGCTTCAAATAAAAAAAAGGTAAAGGAATTTTCGATTTCTTTTGTTATAAACAATCTACTTGTTCCCGCTTGCTGCATAATTTTGGGACACCCTGTATATCAATTTTCTTGCGAAAATCTTATCGTTACGCGAGCACGGTAAATCAAATTTTACATCGCGTTCCTCGAGCTTCGTACCGATCTTTCATTCATAAATATATATCTTTGTTATTAAACGTAAGTTACACACGTATATATTTATTTTAGACCGTCGAAACTTGTATCACATTTAACTGCTTTCGACGTTCGATTTTCACCCCTGGAAGCTTGATCTACGTAGCACCCGTTCCAACCCCGGCGAGTTTTTGGGGTATAAATTTCATTTGGTTGTAAAGGGTTGACCTGAATTGCACGTAGGAGTTTCGTCTATCCTCTCGAGGTGCTGGAGGGCTTTTAGATAAGTACAAACATGTTTCTCCTTGATAACAGGGATAGTGGCCTGTGTGGGTCAGCCTTTTGACCTCTCTCCATAACCGAACACTCGTGGCTTCTCAAATCTATCCTTCGATGCGGCAAACGTGTATTCATGACCGTGAAAAACTGTCATCTCCCTTCCAATTTCCCGGGTATTCGCGGCGAACGACGTTTCTTGATTTCCACCATCTTTCTTATCCACCGCTGCAATTTAGATAACGTGTGCGCGACCTGGACGAATCGCAAGGACATGCTTTACAACGTTACCACGGAAATTTATCTTTGCTCGGATCCCGTAAAATCAAAAACGTACCCACTCGCACCCTTCTCTAATTAAGCTACGTAATTGCCCGACGATATCGCGTCCCTTATCTCGTTCTCTTTTCGTCCGCACGATTCTCTTTTAATTAAGCAAAGTCGGTAAATAACTTGTTAGGAATTCCTTTGTAAGAAGTACGGGCCATCCGGAGTGCCCACGACGCGAGACCGCTACTTTGTCCGTCGATTTTTTTTCTGCCAGCTGTACCAATACTACTCTCGTAATTAAAGTACCGTCTCCAAAGCACGTGCAGTTAATACCGCGCCGAATCTCCGCACGATTTCATGCACTTGTTCTGTGTACATATACAGTGGTTGACGGTGTGACGTGGTGTGTTGGTACAGATCGTGTACTCGAGGCTCGTATATGTGCAGGTTTACCGACCACTTCTGTATTTTCGTCGCTTATCATTCACTCCTCGATGATCAAGAGGATCGAAATATTAACGGTCCTGTATCTACGTGACACGGATAGGGATCGAGGCTGCGGATTACACGACGCGCTCTGTAACCCTGCCGACAAATATGCAATATTCAGCCAGAGTTTAAAAGACCAGATTAAACGGATCCAAGGGATTTCAGTGTTTTCATGGTAATGATATTTTTACCCGCGCAATCTCCGATCGTATATTTGAATATCCGTTGTAAACCGCAATAACGTGGCCGCGGCGAGATAATTTTACGAATGCACCGCGATATCGTATTGTTTCCTATTCGTTGCCGCGGTTTGAGCCAACTCTTCGGCTCACGTGCGCAAATAAAACTGTTCCCGCAAGTTTCACGTACACCGCGACTACTAACCTACCTGTGTTGGTCCGAACGTTTCATTTCCATTTCCACGCCGCTCGTATTTTTCCTATTCCGGTTCGTTTCTACGGTGTAAGTTACTAAGTAATTTGTCACGTTTATTACATTTTATTGTGCGGATAAATTTCAGGTTTCTGTACCCACCGCTTCGGTTCGAATACAGGGTTTACATACGATCGTATTAACATCGAGCGTACCTTTATTTTCAACACATTTCATTATCGCGCGGTTAATTCAACGCAGCATTACATTATTTTCGGCAATCGAATATTACGGTAATTAATTGGAAGAACGACGCAAGTGATTTTGCCCTAGCTATTACTATAATTACGCTTTTGTTGGCGATTTCGTCCCGCCCAATAACAATTCGAAACAATGGATAATCATAATACGATTATTTACGTAGCCAATAGACGTCAGCGAAACTTGCGAAAAAATTTCTTGTGATTTCAATGCTCTGCATCGGGCTAACCAAACCGTCAAGCTTCGTCAAAATGACGTCCACGTACCGAGGTTAGGTACACTGGAAGACCGCCGGAAAAAGAAACGAAAAATCTAAAGAACACAGAAACCGCACGGTACCGCTGATTTATTATGGTTATCGGAAAGTGGTATTTCAGCAAAATGAAGCCGAGCAACGACACGAGAGAACCCATTATATCGTTCATCCTTTTATGCGCGATAAATTGTCGTGTTTTATGTGGTTGCCGGATCGAGATGATAATACAGATGGCACCATCATTTTGATACCTGCTCGGGTTTACTATCGCGTACGTAAATGAAACTAATAGGCACACGGTTAATAAATTGCAGAAAATGTTAGGGGTTAACTTGCCACACGCGGAAACGACGCGGCTATTCTAACTGTACCGACTATAAAAACTCGCGGTTATGGGGAATGGTCAGTTTAATTCGCCAGATGATAACTTGCGACGTGGACGACGACGCATTTCGATCGTTAATTAGCGGGGAGTTTATATATCTAACGTAATGCTTTGGTAAAATCTTCATAGGGCAGAAATATCGATAACTTCGCTGGTAACATTTGGTGACCTTCTCGAAAATCGACACAGAAAACAAATGAACCGGCAACTATTTGTCATCGAGGGGATTTTTTTTTTACCCAGTTTTCGGGATGCCTGATCGTAAATCCTCGCTCGATCTTCCCCTTATGTCGAAACGACAAACAAATCATAATATCGCCGCGACACGTAGCTCCCGGGCATCGAGTCGTTCACGAAGAAAAATTGTCACCGTCGGGGAACTTTAAACAATCCACGTGCCCACGAGTACGTTCCAATATTTCCCCGGTATTTACATGCCGTTGTAAAAAATATTTCCAAAGCACACATACGCGCGTGCACGAAACACAGAGAAAAAGATCGTACGCTGGAAAGAAGGACAAAAACATTTGCATGCCGACGTTTGTCCTTCCCTTTTTAATACAGCCTGTCATTTCCCGCTGATTCAAGGGTCCCCGAATAGCACCGAGGGGATTTTTAATATTTGATACGCCGAAACAGAACGCACCGTTCCGGCTTTTAAATACCCGCGGAAACATTTTTTCGCGGCGAACGGGTGAAATTTCGGCGAGTATAAAAATATTCAAAACTGATACGAAAACATACACATTTCGCGGATAACGATATCGTTCGCACGAACGGATAAAAGAGAATGCTCGAAGCGCGGTACCATTTTGATCTTCGAGTTCGTTGTCATGGTAACTATAACCGTGATCCGGCAAAGTCCGTGCGCACCCATACACACGCAGCCCTTTTTCCCCTCGTCTCTTTTCTCTCTGTGTTTCCCTCATTGTTTATGCGTTTCCAAGGCTCGTTTTACGGGAAAGAGAGCTTTTTTCTCGACAAGCTTCTCGGCGGCACAAAGTTTCTTTGTAATTCATGAATTCTCCAAGATATCGAGAGAAATTAATTCCCGTTTCTCCCGATCGTTCCCGGGGATGTGTCGAGCTCTCCCTTTAGTCTCTCCGGGAAGTATGCGCCGATGGATTAGCGTTTTAGTTTCGAAACTGCGTGTTTCGCAGTTCCGCAACGCCGGAGCCGGGAATGCATAAAGAGATATCGGCATTACAATGTACAAACTGTTGCTGAAAACTTTAGTACCAGCTCATTATACCCGACGCCCGAGTTATTTGAAATTTAAATTCCACCCGAGCGACGAAAATACATCGGCAAAGAAATTCAGACACCGCTGACGCACACCCTGCACCTCTTTGTTAACCATCGTTAATTACAAATCGGGACATTGTCTAGTTTAATTAAAAGGGAGAAAAAAAGTAACTAGATATTACTGAGTACCTCCTTGGGGGAAGAACTGGGAGTAGATGCACTTGAAGGTCTCCTCTCGGACGACTCCCGTGGGACATTCGGCCTTGAAGCCACGGTAGATCCTTTTCAACTCTGCCTCAGTGAATCTGGTAGCTCTGCAAAGGCTGGCCAACGAGTCTGGCCTGTATCTCGGCGTTTGTTCTTCCTCGTACTCGGAATCTAGCAAAATCATCCTTTAATTAACACACCGTCCACCATGGGATTTGCACCTGCCCCGATAAAGCTGAATACGTGTAATTTTCTACGCCTCGGAGCGAACACCGACATGCAAAGTAATTAGCGGGAGAAAGGGCTATCTGATTCACGTGAGATAAGCTGAATACATTGACGTTGCAACGGTGTGAAAATACTTACGTGGAGTGCGAAACTTTCTATACTGTGACGACGCGATCGTTTCCTGCGATCGTAACAATAAACTTGGTGATTTTTCGCTACGATTATGGTATCCGTGGTCTTAAATCCAGTGTCCATACGTTTTCGGTATTGCCGGGCCGAGCGATATTTTCTTTCGCTATGGGGTTAAGCTCATTTTCGGATAAGCACCGAAGCCTCGATATTACGATGGGTTCGGCCTCGAATATGAAAGCTGCGTCAGATTTATATCGACCGGCTCGATTATCGATAACTTTTCAAATCCCCGTAGCGTCGTTAATAAATCCTCTCGTCGAAGGCATCGGATTAATTGACAACAACGGATCTCGCGTAAAAAAAAGAGGTATCGTGATCGAACGAACGGGCATAGTTTCGAAGAAAATCAGACACACCGGGTGAACTAACCGCGGTATAATACGAACGATCGCATCGTGAGTACACGGGGATATCGCTGGAAGGCAGCGCAGAAATTTATGGGGTTTTCATTATCTGGCGCGGCTGTAACGGTAGCATTGATTTACCGTATCAGTATTTGAGAAACATAGAGACTCATCTAAGCCGTGGCGGAACGTTATCTCCGCGCTGTTGTCTGATCCCATACGACATATTACTACTGGCGATATAGCGTTATGGTGGTGTGTATACTATACGCACGTTACATACGTATATCACCGTAACAGATATCTTCAATCCTGATTACAATAGTTAGAGATGTAAATTAATGCACGATGATAGGGATCGTAAAATATATTCATGAGATTACGGTCCTGGAATATTACACGCGTTTATGGCGTATATTATCGTACAAAACTGAGCGAGCTCGTGCGCATTAGCGATCGCCGAAGTAATTAACGAGGTTTAATAATTTTTTCAAAAATTTTCTTCGCAGCCGCGATGCACGCCGCTCGGCTCCCTTAAAGAAATGAAAATACGCGTCGGGAAGTGCGCTTCACACTCCACATTCTAATCCGTAAATTTCCGTCCGCCACGTGAGCGTCGTCTACGTGAGACCCTGCCGCATCACTGCACCTTATTTCCCATGGGACTTTCCTCTTTATTCCGGGAAAGAAACCGTCGAATCATCAAGAAACCCGGGACGGAACGTGCCGGGCGAATACAAGGACCGTTTATGAAAGAAAGTTCAGGGAAGCAGATGCGAAGTGAAAAGGCCCCGGCTTTTACACACAGATCAAGTAACAAATGGAAGACACCGTTGTCTCGCAGACAAATTTCCGTCGAGATGTTGAAACAATATCTATGCAACGGGAGGGTGTATCACTCGTGCAGTTACGTCTAACGGGTGGATGGGGAGGGGAGGGAAGGGGGAGAGGAAGTTTTATGACTTTGTAAACTACGAGATAGCGGAATGTAGTTTAGTCGTTGGAAACTCAAAGGAGCTGTTAAGGCGTCAACCACTGAGCTATGTACAAGATAGACCATTTATAAAAGCCATTTAAATCTTTGCGAAAATTTCGAAAGTTTCGCGGTAATCCGAAAATACGAGCGAATTATCCTCCGCGCGGTTCCAACTTTCGAAACTGTCCGAGTCTGTCTGCCTATCTCGAGACTCGCGTTCAGCGCGAACCTACGATGGAAAATTTGTCTATACCCGTATCTTATCGACCGAACGTTCAAACGCACGGTGCCGCAGTCGTCGAGTAAATCCCTTCGTCGCGAAACATCGTCGAACGATATCCGTCCGTAATTGAAATTCGTGTATCGAGCGCACGTCGTCCGAGTAGCGCGGACAAAATTTTCGTTCGTCGCAATCTCACGTTATGACTGCGCGCGAATACGTCAAAGCCCGCGTCGTGCATCACACCGGAAATTCAAGGAAAGCAACCCTAACCCAGTTCTCGTGATACAATTGGATCGGTTTCATGTTTTCCCCGGACGTGGGCTATCAATACTCTCGAATATTTTCGATACGTTTCCGTCCCCGTGACATCGTAAACTTATCATTCGTATTCATGGCCGTGGGATTTACTTATTCAAACATTATTTCGTCGCCAACGGAGAAACGAGAATTCACGTTCGCAGACATCTAACAACTATTACCGAATCCTTCGGCCCTCGGTTCCTACCGGGATAAAGCAAATAAAGGGATGAAGAACGAGGGAGGAGAAAGTGAGACGAACATAAAAAGCAGGGAGCAAAGGAATAGAGGAGAGAGAGAGAGGGGGTGGAGGGCTTGTGGACACTCGCGTTTCCTTTGCTTTTCAGATATTGGATCTCCGCTTTCGGATGAAACGACGTTCCCTGTGGAATGTGTTTTCTACCAGTCTCTGTTTCGTCATCGGAGAACTGCATGTAAAATTACACTTTTCCCCGGGTGTAATTCAAGTATGATTAAAATACTCGCGCATCGTTGACGGTGGAGTATATCCGGCGACGTTAAATCTAACCGTGTATAGACGCGTCTATCGAGATGCCAATTTAATGGAAACATTTCTATCCGAGCGTACGTTCTTTGTTTTGAGAAATCAACCGATCCCATTCCCGCCGTAAGAAGGAGAAACAGCGTATCAAAGAAGAATACGTCTTTGATGAAAACGGAATGTCTTATTCATTCGACTCTATGGAAGTCGAGCGCGGTAATAGTCTGTGAAAGTTTCGTTCGTTATCACGACGAAGTAACAATCTGGAAATGCTTTCTATCTGCCTCGACACTCTTTGTGTTTTTCCGCGAGTCAAAGGCGGACTATTACTCAATTAAGAAAAAAAAGAGGTGCAGCCGCAAAGGTAAGAGAGAAACCTTTTGCAAAGAAAGTCTTTCAAACCGAACCACCGTTCAATCCCGTGTTCGCCGGAAATCAGAAGCGGCGCCGGAAATTTTCAAACTTTGATAACAAAGTTTCTATCGATTCGAATGGCCGGTTGATTAACATTCACGAGCCTATATCTCTTTTATTACGGGACAACGATTCGTGGCACGTGCAACCGTCACGCGGCGACGGTGCACCAATCACGGTCGCGTGTATACACGTTTAAATGAATTTTCTGTGAACGGCATGCGAGCTATTGTCAGACTGTTACGTTCGCCTACCGACCCGCGCTTTTATTCGTCCCGATTAAACGAGGCGTCGAATTGCCACCAGGGATACGCGTCCCGGTATTCGGAAGGTGGTTACTCCCGATACACGTGCAATTCCGTCGATAAACATTTCGGATAATTTTCAAGAAATTTTCTATATCTTTTTAAGATCTCATCATTTTTTTTTATCCGTCCTTTTTGAGACACAAGGGTGACCGAAAGTTCTGCGAAACTTTGTAACAGATGAGGTAAAGTAATTTCTGTCTCCTCTATATACTTTCTCCTAATTACTTTTTCGCAACCACAAAGTTTGTGTTTGAAACGTTTGTACGGAATGCCCTTTCGTTATAATACAAAACACGCGCCCGTAACGTTACGCTTCTTCGCGCCCTCGTTAAAAGTACCACAAAGAATGAGAAGCCACTAAATTTTCGACAAAAAGAGATTTTTAATCAAAGGCTTCCCAAAGCTTTATCAAATATATTATACGCGTATATAAATTTTTTTAACGAACAACCGTGAAAGACTCTCCACCGTCGGTTTGTTAAAACTTTGTTCGGATCTTACACGGCTGGTTTCCGCGAGACCGGTTGACCTCGGGTCGCAAAGTATTTCGCCTCATAAATTCATTTAGGGAAACGTAATTCGTGGATGACACTACATGCCGTTTGTATGAATTTTCATGAACCACGCTCAAGAACCTAAGTCCCCAGCGGCGGGATAGGTCGCCGCGCCGCAACCAATTAACCACCAGGGAATTGCACAAGGAACAGACATTTTCACGGAATATACGGCGGAACCGTCGGAAACCTTATTCGTTACGTGATTTCGTAATAGACGACACGTACGCGAATCTATAAGTCGCGACAGTCGAATATAACGTGGCCCGTGAAATTCGTTCCCCCGTATTCTGTACGTGAAATCTCGACGTTCAATGAAAAATCGTGTTTTTCTAATAAAACGCAAACAATTGCAGACATTTTCGTGTGCCTCGAGTGCCTGTAAATATACCAGCCAGGGACATAATTGCCCGCACTTTGTTTGCCCGTCGATGTTGCCTTTTAATTTCACTCCGCGAAACAAAAATATTCCGCGTGGCTTTATTTTATGCAAAATATTGTTTTCACGCGTCTCGATAGGAAAACTTCAAATACTTTACAATACGCGTGGCTGTCGTCGCGAGGTGAACGCGACCGCCAGCAGGGCTTGTCGTTTCGCACGCGACGAGTGTCGATTATCGAAGAGGGTAAACAGCACAGGGCAAATGATAATCGATCATCCGAGCATGACGCGGTCGATCGGACCGGCAAGTCGAACGGAATAACCTTTCGAACAGGTGAACAGCGGCGAAGGGGAAAACGTGCGCACGTAGAGAGACGGGGAGGCACGTAAGGATCATGCAACATAGATGCGCGGCGGCAAAGCACGTGAGTAGCTTTGAGACCCCGGCGGAATTCAAGCCCGGGAGAGCCACACGTTTCATGAAAATGTGTTCGAGCCACTTCAGGGGAAGCAGTTTCATGCAATGAATTGACACGACACCATGCCAGATATCGTGGTCTACTATCTCGGGAAATATACATCCGATCTGATATATGTATATACATTCCGTTTGATTTTCCGAACTCGAAATTACGGATCGTGTCGTGACCCGGCTAACCGCACCCTCGACGTTATGCATATATACCGTGTAACGTCGTTTTCGTTACTCCGGCATTAATTAGCCAAATGATACGTACTTGAATCGTGCGATCGTCCTCCGCGGAGAGATTTCTACCGACTAAAACGCTGAAATTTGATGACAGCAGGGAGAAAGTGGCAGACTGTTTATGCATGGTTTCGATGTCAATCATATTTGGAACATTTTTGTTTTATTTTTCTGCTACGAGCTTTACATCGTAACGGTATTTGCTTGTTTCTTTACCGTGTAATTTCTGTTTACCGTTTGAAGTAAATTTCTCAAAAAAATTAAGAAAATATGAGTTTACTTCCTCCGAGATTCGATCTCTGGACGCTCTACCTCTGCGTCAAAGTTGCAAAGTTTAATTTAAAAATAAAATCACCACCGTGAGATTGGCACGGTGCTAGAGTGCCTGCTTACGGTGCACGGGGTCCTCGGATCGTATCCGGGTCGGGCTCGAATCGTATTTTTTTTATACACTTTTTGATAAATATACTCGAAACGATGAGATGCTAAAATAAATTTATTTAAAACGTCGTACGTGAAAAATAAACTTTTCCGTCGGTAGTTCGTATCCAAACCATGTATAAATATTCGTCCCTACGATGCTTACGTTTCGCGCAGTAATCTCCACAGGATTTTCCTCGCTCTCCCACAGCATTTTTTGAGATATCGACAAGTTCCATCCCAAGGATTCAAAGTAAAATTGAACGTCAGCAACGCTCGTGATAGATTCAAGTTCAATCGTCAAGGAATCCTGCTCAACCGTCGCGACTACGTACAAACGTTCACATTCCATCGACAACAAGCAGACACGTTTTCTTAGACAGTAGATACCTAGAGCAAACTTGACGCCCGTCCACGCTTGTCGCACGTAGTTGATCAGCCTCCGGTAGAGTGGTCTGGGGGGTCGTTTTGTCGAGGTGCCCTCCTCCTCGTCCAACTGCTCGTCCAGGGCACCGGGCGGTGGGCCCACGCCCGTCAGCGTGCCCACTTGATTCCTCTCGCCCAGGATGTTCACCACCTCTCTGAACTCGGGCGACACGCCTTGGGGATAGCCCACGGGGGCGACGCCGGAACCCAGCTGGTTCCCGCCGCCCCCGCCACCGCGACCGCGATCGCGGCCACGGCTGCCGCGACCCCACGCCGCGCCGCTACCTTCGCAGAGATTCACGGGATTCGCGGTTATTCACCGATTTAACGATATAGGCCGCGAACTGTTTTCATAGAGTCCGTATAATGTGCGGAATTTCGGGTTCATAGAAACTTTGACACTTTCGGTGCGAACCGGGTGGGAAAAAATTGATAGCAAGCCATAGGAAACTTTAATTGGCTTTCCGGTGATACGAAACAATGAATATGCAGGACAAAACTTTGCTTATCTCATATTTACCGGGGTGCACATACCCGACTCGCATGTGTGTTCCGACATAGCGGAGTTAAAGATAGTTTCGGAGGAGTGAGAAAGTCCGAATTTGCGTAGTTTCGTAGGACAAGGTGCAGCTCCGTTATGTGCAGTTACCTCGTTCGACACAATTCAGAGTTTAGCGAGGACAATTCGTCCTGGACGAAACGTGTTTCGTGTAAATGTTACATGAGGGTCTTGAAAGTGGGTAAATTTTTAACGAGAACATGGAAATCACGTTAAGCCTGCCGTGTACGTGCGAGCAATCGAGTTTTAAGCTTGCGTAGATTCGATGAAATATCTTCTGAAAAATTCACGGTAGCGAGAAGATTCGATTGCGATCAACTCTATCACCGGTATAATTGGATTTCTAATCGATCCAATTTTCTAATTACACGCATAATCGATCGATACGTTGTACGCGATACAATCCCCGATTAACTTTTCTATTTATCGTCCTCCGTTCAACGATTGTAATGGAAATGTACGTACAGTGACCGATAATTACATGGTGTTCGAGTCGAGATATCAATTATTCCTACATTATTCCCACTAATACATCTAGTTTCACATGTCACAGTCGTAAATAACGGTTCGGGAATACGCAAATCCGCGCGCACTTGCCATAAAGGGTAACTAGAATCACGTGCACGGCTCGTAGTCACAATAGTAATTGCGTTAACCGACGAGCTGTAACGTTTCCCGATTCAACAATAAGACGTTTACCGGGAATTCTGTTAGTCGCGATAGGACTCTAATCCGGCCGAGCTACCACCTGTCCCACATAGATGCATCTTTCCAGATTCTCCCGTTATGGCGACGATTAATGTTCGAAATGCGATTAAACTCGCCGCAACACCGAAGCGTACCCGCTCGCACACAAACACACTCACGTGCAATCGCGATAATGAACGTGTGTCTCTGAATACGCGGACGGCCCTGTAATAAACCCTGAATAATTAAGAGCGATCGTAACAGACGCCGATTACATATCCGACTGATCACAATGGGTTAAACTCGTCGGGCGCATTAAATAAGCCTTAATTACGTTCCGAGGCAGCCGCTGTTACCAATAATGACGTTTCATTTCAAAACGTAACGTTGTTAAACCGGATACATCAGTGTCGGTAGTATCTTTGATCGCGGAATTCGACTGCGCGATAGCGTGTGTTTAACGCGGATAAATGTTATGGTTGTGAAATTAATTCGGTGGGTCTGTGAAAAAGATGCGAGTATTTAAAACGTTAACACTTTTAGTCCGAGCGGCGATGGATCGAATCTTCCGCGAGACAAAGGAGGCAACCCTTAACCAACGAAGACACTGATATATTTAATATACACCCCGTAGATAAGATTCAAGTTAGTCAGCGAGGCGAGCGATGTCCTTCCTTATCTCTCGTGTACCTTGGCAAACGTGACAGCTCGTGTGTAATACGATAACTCGGTTACTCAAAGATAAATCAAATGCCCGCGTAACGTCTCAGTTGCGCTGGAGAATTTTCCAGAATGATATGTATGCGCAAACTTTCTTTTCTCTCCTTGGACCTGCGGGCCGGTTAGAATGAATTTTCTGTTTCATCCCTTAAAGTGACACGCGACACGGTAAAACAGAGTTAAGCAAAAGTCTTTCGTACACAGATACCGCATATACATATTTCGCAGACATTACGAGAAAACTTTTGTATCATTGACTATCGCATCGAATAAATTTCAACGCGAGATCAAAATTTATTCGAACATCAGTCGTCGAACGCGGTCCCACCGTAGATATATCAAGAATAACGGTCCGGGAAATCGAGCGTAAAAGTATTTTTTCCAAACTATTCAAACTAATGGATGAAAATTTATGGCTAATGCTCAATGGTGTATGTCGCAGATAAAACCATAGAGAATTCTGCCTTTCCGTTTCCTTTCTCATCGTAACAATCTACCCCTTAGCTTTCGCCGGGTTTTCACGTGTACCTTGTCGTTTCTTGTACGAATGTAGTCCCACGACAGGGCCGCAGCCCCCCGCGCCCCCGGCGACAGAGGAGCTGATGGTGGCGAGACAGGGAGCCCCGCCGCCACCCCCGCGTCGTTCCAAATCACGCCGCCGGCACCCACAACCCCCGCCACCCCCGCCACCGCCACCGCCCCCGGCGGACAACACCACGACGGGCCCAGGGGGACTGCCCCGTCTACCTCGTGTGCCCCGTGGAGCCCAACCACGGCAGAAGTCCCGGGAGGGTGCGACTAGGAGTTGTAACAGGAACCTTCCACGACGGAACCTAGAAAAATTACACCCCCTCTCGATTCGCAGATTTTTAATTGACTCCGATACCGCGTGGAGTCGATTCCGATTAAAGTGAAATTGAACGTATCAAAGGAATTTGAGTGGGTTGAACATATACGTTGACGTGGAATGTTTAAAGTACGAAAGTAAAGGATGGATTTTCCCCCCGACTCGACTTGACGCTTGGAAACCAACCTAAGGGAGTCTACCTCGGAATTCTCGAGCGTTCACTTAAGTTAAAACAGAAGAGCGTGTAGTTTCACGGATAAATTGGTCGGGCAATTCTGGTCGGAATATCAAGAGATTGAAATGTACTATTATCTTGTTCATGATTCTCGGCACTCCAGTCACGGAGTTACATTACCCGCTACCATTATCTGCTAACGTTACAGGGACTTTTATTCCGACTGTGTAAACGGCAAGAAGATTTCTTGAAAGATAATATCTCTAATTGTGAGAGTGGCTGAAAGAAACCGCGGTTATTCATTTGTCTTCTTTTTTTTGATCTAATGCAAATTTATCCCGGGCTCCTTGAAATCTTTGACCCAATTTTTGCCTGTCCCCTTTCTTGTTAGCATTACGTACACGATATGTATTCTGTTTTTTCGGAATGCGACGCGCGAACAAGACGGAACCGGACGCGAAAGTGTTAAGATCAGAAAAAAGTATGTCAATAGTACCTTTTCCCTTTGTCTTCTATTCTTGGGATACCTTCCCACTGATCGATACTAGGAGAGAATGCCGGCTCTCGCATTGTCTTCGCTCGACGAGCGACTATTAATTGCATCGACGATAAAAGACTCGAAAGAATGGCATTGCGTGTCATTTAACGGTTTCCCCGATTCGATCGGACAGGATTTTTCGGATAACAGAGAATAGATCGATAAATTCCGGGATCATTTCGTCGATACACCGGCATGCATTAATTTTTCCCGAACGTATCGCGAGCATTCGTGGAGTAGCAACGTACCATACGTCAGTCTTATTTCTGTATGTTAAGCTACATTCACTTCGAATCCGAGTTTTCCATCAACTTTTTACCCCGGCTTATCGGCGTTACCTGCCAACGCCGATCCCGCCTCGGTCGATTGCATATAGAGACGCGCGATGTCAGCGAATTTTCCTGCTTTTCCTGCTTTTCCCTGCCGGAGCTGCCAGAAACGGACTTTCCGGCCGGATACACCCGCACTCGTGGAACTCTCGCGGCCGAATAGTCGAGGATTTACGGCGATTGCGATTTAAAACCGCGCTTTCTGCGCGTATCTCGTTCGCCGACGAAAACGCATCCAGGTAAATCGAATCTCTGTCCGGCTAAAGACCCCTCGATGCGAAACAGTGCACCAAGCCGCCGATCGTTTTTCACGTGGGTTTTTCTTTTGTTTTTTTTTGGTACGAATACGTAAAGCGAGCCACAAAAGATACCGGCGCAATGAAATTCATTTCACCCGGTGTCTTTGCGCCAGTCGATAATTAATTTTTAAATAACTTCCCGCGGTAAAGTGACTGCAATCGTAAAGCGCGAACGAAGCTACGGCTGAAGTTTAAGGGGGGGAAACGGTGTAAAAAGGGTAAACCGGTTCGTTTTTAATTTTCATTAGGAACTGAATGACTTCCCGGAGGAAAATTGGGACGCGGAGAAAATGGAATTTTTCGACTTCGTTACGTGCTCACCTTCGCTCGCGTATTACCACGTCGTGTCCTCTCTTCAGGGATGAGATATTCAAATGGATCCACGAGACAGCGTTTCCGTCCAAAGGATATCGGGAACCCACGATGTGTTAGTGGATTAGATGCTCATGCATTGATAGCCAGGCGATATCCACCGAGTTCCCGATACTTTACTCGTCCCGGTCTGTTTCACGATTTCAATCGTGGCGGTGAAATGTTCAGAGGCATAGCGTCGTTAGTTATGTTAATATCTGAAACAGCCAGAAAAACAGACCACGTGTTAGTCACGGAATTACCTTAATTCGAAGGACTTTTTTTTCTTTCTTTCCTTCTTAAAACGTCACTCGTCGTCGCAAGTTTCATATATTCGCAGTGAATAAATGAAGATTTCGAATTTATTGCGAGCGAAGATTAATACCCCACCCGGGGGACTTAAAACCGACAGCTAGCCGTAATTACGCGAGAATTTAATTAAAATATTTTCTCTCGTCAAGGTTAACTTTCAATATAACTTTCGTTCAACGGATTATCGCGTTGTAAGACCTCGCCGGGAATCTCCTAACAAAGAGATTAACGGGGAAAAAATTAATTTTAAATTTAATCCAGAAATACACTTTCCAGAAGAGTCTTCCCCGAGAATCGGGAACTCTATCTCGGTATAACGAACAACTGAACAAGAAAAACAAATGCAAACTTACGAAAAACATCTGCTAATTAACGTGTGACGGATATCGTTTATCGGCAGACGCCGTCGATAGGGTTCAGCGCCGTCGACGGTCGACGTCGTGCTGGAACGAGCTTCGACAGGACGATCTTCGAGATCACTTGGAACGAAAGACCTTGTGAGCTGTGCACTTACTAGGTAGGTATATCCTCTTACGCTCTATTCTCGAAATGGTAAAGAGGGTAAAGGGTCTGAAGGGCTCGAGAGAAAGTGCAGTAGAGACGGATACCCTGTCCTAGCTCGCGGAGAACTCATCGGGGCGAAATGAATATCGTGGAAAAGGATCTGGAGCGCACAACAGCACGGAACGTGTCAAGTGTCATCGACACCGAATCGCGTCCCGGGCAACTGTGTAATATTTGCCTCGGGAATTAATTATTTTTTTCCGATCGGTCAGATATATCGATTGCGTCAGCCGACGGTGAAAAATGGAGTCTCCAGAATTAACCCGTCCGTGTCAATTACCGATCTCTGGCAACGTCGAATTCCAATGGAAATCAAGCTGGACGTTTATTCGCGTTAACTTATTTATTAGAAGTTCGTAACGCTCGTTCGGATTCGCGAATCGACGTATGGCCAACCGGACGAAAACTTTTTCCACGGTTTCGCAATAAGTTCGTGTTATTGCCGGACTAACATCGCGGGGGCCGAAAGCTTTGCCTTTTCCCCATAACTTTCTCAAACGAAAGAGAAAAGTACAGGGTGCAAAAGTACCCTCCCGAGTGCGGCGGGAAGTTGAAGCATTTTCCCGGCGAGTTTTTCCTCGACCTTGCCGAAAAAGTGTCGACCGTTCGAACGGATATAACCGTGTATTTCCCATCGAAAAGTATCTTATATGTCTTCGAGAACAGAGTAACGATCCGGAACGAGCAGAAATTGACTTATCGTTGCCGCGTTTCGTAATCCACCCTCTCGATAGAGCTCTCAAAATACGAGCCAGGTGGCTCCTTAAAACTCCGCCACCCTATTTATGCGTCCCGTGATTTATACCCGCGCCAAGCTCCTTCCCTCGTTATCTCTAATTCGTATTACGAAGATATATGCGGCAAAATAAAATACGCATAAATCGTCCGAATGCAAAGTGTCTCCAAGCTTTGGCAAAAGAAAATAATCGATGTCGCATCGTTCCGTGTCGAACTCATAATTTCTCGCCATCGTTTCGCGATTAAAATGATATAACAGAATCGGACGTTCGGTTAGCGATGAAAATCAGCAATTTTGTACGGAACGCGGCCGGTCTACGTGACTAAAATTACATTATCTTATTCGTCTCTTATTCCCCGGCCATCGTTATTGCGGAAAGGTTTGGCACGTAATTACCGCATTTCTCATCAACGACCAAGGAACGAGGTATCTATCGCTTTCACCGATCACCGCACCTTTTCGGATATCATTTAGTTAAGCAATAATCGTGAAACGACGAAGGCTCGTAATAACGGATAAACGAGCACGATATCCACGGATATTCTCGACGTAAGTCGACTTGGTAACGTTCGAATTGAATTTAACCATCGTTTCGTCTTGCGACTCGTGTCGTTCCTACAAACGACGTATTGATTACACGTTTGCCTTTCTCGACACTACGTATTATCTTTCCGTAATCGATCTTATCCCCGCATTGTTCGGGGGTTACTTCCCGAAGGGTGACTCTGTTTGGACTATATTCGATCGTTGAAAAGAATACGAAATTACCGGGCCAGGATGTAGATATTCCTTTGCGCTCCCTCCCCCGCCCCTCCCTCCTCCATAGATCGATACGCCATATATTCCGTATCCGGTTCGTATATTTTGACAACGCTCTATAAACGAAAAACGAAATATTCCAACGACCGCCGGAGAGTCGCGTATGTGGTTTACTCGTTCCCGGAACCCCATTTTCGTCCTCTCAAACGACTATCTTTCTATATTACCGTCTCCCACTCTGAATTTCACCGCACGACCATCTCGATGGGCCACTTTTCTTTCCTTCCAATCTTCTTGCCGGATTCTCAGACGGTTTCCAATGTAGGTCTCTTCCACGGATGGTGTTGCCCGCATCCGAGAAAACGACCGCAGAGAAGAAAGTGCAGGAAAGCGCGAAAAAGGAAGAGCCACGGTGAATTAAGAACAGTCCGGGGCGAAAAAGGGTTATCGCGATCCGAACGTGTCTCGGCGTAATACAAATCTCGTGACCGCGGTGTTCGGAAATCTTCAACGTGTATAAGATAATAGAACGACTCGGAAATCTTAGTTCGGGAGGC
Organism: Mimumesa dahlbomi; assembly: GCA_917499265.3. NCBI lineage: Eukaryota > Metazoa > Arthropoda > Insecta > Hymenoptera > Crabronidae > Mimumesa > Mimumesa dahlbomi. The sequence continues at coordinate 642,025 of OU824113.1, read as the reverse complement.
ACGCTTATGTAACAATTGTATCGGATTCGTGTCACGCGTGGGTTGCGTTCCCACCGACGAATCCGGCATGAAAGTTGCGAGATTTACGAGAGCCCTGCCCCCGTTTAAGGGACCGGTGTCTGAAGGTGGTTGGTCTTTGTTAGAAGTAAGTCGTGTCGTAACGAAGACAGGCCGCCGCCTCCAACAAATCTTCCGGACTCTGCAGCCAGTGGTTAGAACCAAATAGTTACACAACTGGATAGACTCGGACCTGACCCAGCTACCTATAATTTTCACCGCGAACAAGACGGCGATACCGCGCGTGTGTACCTTAGACATTTCGTTGTCCCGATTTACATAACAGATACTTCACGTGCACGTACCTCACCATACATCGTGCATCGTACCTAAAGCTGACCGATTTACCGTGCATAAATTAGCCCACCATCCAAAGACGGTGCACGGAATTGCGCCGGGAAATACAATAGGTATAGTGCGCGCGAATCCGCCACCCTTTGGCCGAACGACGATTGGGTTTACTTAGGAAGAACACCCGAGGGGAATCGAGGCTTTGGCTTTCGGGAGCTGCTTTCAGACATCAGTCTCCATTATCCTTCGTGTCTTCTCATCCCCGTATCTATGTATTATTCATTTTCACGCGTACTCGGTGCTCGCGTCCATGTCGTTTAAAAGCACCTGTGCAAGCTAGTGTCACGGTGTTTACCGAATATGTACGAGATACGACGTATCTCGATGGTGTACAAGAGAAATTGCGCGTACATAGCCGACCGATTGAAGCGTCGAGCTATAGAGAAAGAGAGATACATACTCGATGAAAAATACATACGTCACCGCGGATCGTCGTCGAAGACAATTGAATCGGGTAACGCAGAAACGGTAGTAGCGAGTAATCTTTGACAACAGCGGTTGGCTTAATGCAAACTGAATTGCCTTCGTTCGGAGAATCGTGGATGCACAAAGCTGCACAAAGCTGCGCAAAGCTGTAGGAAGCTCGGCTAAGCTCCTACGTTGTTCCATTGTCCCTCAGCGTTCCCTACTCCCGAACGTTTGCCGCTTTATGGGGAACTTAGCCCTCTCCCGTTCAACGGACCAGCAAAGTGCAACGAAAGTTCTCGCGGCGTAACAGCGCGAATTTGTGCCGCGAAAGATAACTCTCGCTCCGAACGCACCAACCCAACGCATTCTTTCGTGATTCCTCCATTCTTTTTCTCCGAAGGAATGGAATTCTCGCGAAAGCTCCTCTCGAGCGGATTATTAAATTATATCCGTGCTACTTGCGATTCGCGCGAAACGCGACATCGATGCGTGAAAATTCCGCGGGAAAGAGCAAAGAGGTGCTTCGATAGGAAAAATATCGCGGAATATTGTCGCAAACGGTGGTGCGAACCGTAACTCGTGAAAGGAACGAATCTCCTTTAGCACATAAATTCAATGGTAACTCGAGCGGGATCGCGAAGGGGCGGCACAACGTGAAAATTTAAGCACCTTCGGTTTACCCTATTTACACGGAGGTGAGCGCGGCTGGTCGACGAATGGCAGAGTGTCGGATAAGAGACTACTGGAAAAACTGCGAAACGAAAGGGTTAAAACTGTACTCGCGACCGAAATTCAAGCTGCATAATAAAGTTCGCAAACGGAACTCTTAAATCTTTGAGAAAGACACAGCCCTGTCTTTCGGTGTGTTCGTCCCGAGCATCATTTTCCTTGGGAAAATAATTCTCTCGACTCGGCGTCAACAAACCGAACTGACACACCGGGTAAATCGTGTTTCGGCAAGTTCAACTGGAACTTACGTTAACGTTAACTCCCAAATGAAATTCAAGGATTACAAACCTATACGCGCGGCTTCCGAAGTTCGGCCAACTCCCGTTAATTCTTAAACGAGGTTACCGGATTGCTCGTGGTGTCAGTCCCGGTGTTTAGTTTGTCCCCGCTTTCGTCGACGTTCGCAATTTTCGAAACGTAATACCGACTTCCGTACGTCGAAATACTCGCTTGGCCGGCGCCACCAAATTTTCCATATTAACCGTCCGGCTCGTTTTGTGCGTTTAATTAAAATATTTCAAACATTAGTTCGATCCCGTCGACTTCGAACGATACACGCGGAATATCGACAATTTCGTCTACGGTCGACGTGAAATCAATGATTCTATTCGATGGCGAATGATACCAAACCGGGTCGTATCACGGCAATACCGTTCGCAATAATTGGAGTTCGCATCGACATTGGCTTCCCAACGCTGTTAGCTTCAGCGTGTACAAAACATCCTCGTGATTCGTTGTCAGTCGTGTTTCACGCGGCACACGATCATCGGCATAATTAATTGCTCGCGAATATATTCGCTGTATACAACGCAGGTTGGTTTACAGTCCTCGAACGAGTCGAGTAATTCGTGGAAATCTGTTTCGGCTGCGAGTCGCAAGATCGAATCGAATTAGACGGCTCGAGTGGCAACGGAGTCTAACGTTGATTATCGCTACAAAGGTGTGACATCATTTGTCGTAGCATTCGATCCCGTAACGGCATAACTCGATATTGGCCGGCTCACCGCCATTACGCGGTTCGGCTATTAGGGCCTTCGTCCTCGATTATTCTCTAGGCCGTTGCAATTTCGATTCTCGCCTCTATCGATCTTCCCTCGAGCAGGAAATACGGTCACACGATTACCTGTTCGTCACGGTTCGCGCCCTTCAGACAGCCTCGCACGGTAACAAACATAAAGAGATAATTACAGCTCCGATCGGTAGCCAAATATCTCGACTCCGCGTCCAGTGGTATAGGTAAGCGATTAAAGCTCGAATATTTTAACGGACACACGATACACCGTGATTTACTACCGAATGAAATTGAAAACCAGTTCCCCTCTCTCTCTCTCTCTCTCTCTCTCTCTCTCTCTCTCTCTCGTTTTTTTACAGCGAACGTATCTCTCGAATTGCTGGACAATGTGTAATTTCGATGTTATTTGTTTGGTAACAGGTTCCGATTGATCCGAGCTTTATAATGATGAATCCCGCGACGGGAAAAAAATACGGATGAGGTGAGGCCGAAAGATACCATTTGCGGATGGTGAAATTGGACGGACAGCCACTCTAGATGATGAATAGTGGTATGGGGCATGAGTTAATGTTGCAAGAAATTCCGGCACCCACCACTGTTCACCAGGGTTGATAAATATGCTATGCAAAGGCATCCAACCACAGCGACCACCATTACTTCCCTTTCAACTTTGTTCCTCGTCGGGAAAAACTTGTATAATCCGATATGCTACTTGCAACGGTGAAACGTATTTTTGTATTCACAGCTTCATCTTTTTCTCAAATATGTTTGGAATGAAAGAGATGTGAAATTATTAACGTAAGGTACAAGTTTAGGAATACTTGTTAACTTCGCGTGGAGTCTATTCGAAACGCGTGCAAAAAGTATGCACTCTTCCGACGTATGAAGATTATAAACCTAACTATAATTTCGATGTTAATCGGATGAACGGCTATTTAGATGGAACAGCATCAAGTAGCCCGTAAAATCGCGTTGAAACACGATTACGCGGTAATTAACGCCTGGCACGGTTGGACCTAATCGCATTTATAGCCAAGGTCTCGTTCAACTTAATTCGTCGATGGATTTCGTGAGCTCCGAACGCACCCAGACCTTTACGTTTCCAGTGCCCGCGTCCGAAAATCTCTTCGCCTCGAAGCTTTCGCTTCGTGAAATTCCAAAGTCCGGAAATCCGTGAACGTTGAAATGGTTTCGTCCGAAAATCTATTCGCCTCAAAGTTTCCCCGTCCGGAGATCCCCGGTCTTAAAAATGTCTAGATCTCGAAATTCCTCGGTCCGGAAGTTTTCAGCTATCGAAATTTTTGCGTTTCAAAGTTTGCGCCGCAGCTTTCAACCTTCTCGCCGGCGACCCGAATCGACTCGCAGCTCTCAGCTCGCAGCATGATAGAAGCCTTCAACGAGTAGATAACGCGAGTAATACTCTAAATACTCTGGGGAAAGCACTCGGCGCTAGCGAGGGGTCTGAATAATGGTGGCTGTCGCGTTGTGCAAGGTCGTTGGAGCTCCGGCAAGGTCGCGTCCTTTTCAGCACGGCTGCAGCGGCGAACGGAGGGTTGCCGGCTGGGCAACAGGTAGAATAATACATTACTTAGATAGCGACCCCCCTGGCCTGACCATGCCAAAATCGGCACCCGCGCAATGCTACCAAATTACACCCGTCGTTAAACTTGCGGCCAACAGTGGAAGCGATGCCAACAAAGCGATACGAAACGCCCGGTGAAACGATAACAGCGAATCGGCGTGCTTCCACCGGGGTATCCGTTTCCAGCGGAAACCAATCGGCAGACAGCGATTAAACTTCGCCGCCGAGATTTACCTCTTTGCGGAATTTATTTTCTCCTACTTGTTCCAGTCCGCGTTTAATCTTCTCGATTCAATTAGGGGTGAATTAAAATTTTACGAAAACGTGACCTCGAGAGGAACCTTGAGAATTTGCAACGAAAGATATATCGCGAGTTGGGCTAGAAATGGCACGATTTGTTCGGATGACAAGGCAGACGAATGACATTGTTTAAGAGCACATCATGTTTCCCAGGGAGATCTCGGGATGCATACGTGACCGGGACTAAATTGTTCCTTTTTTCGGGAAGGTAAACAGGATTCATTTATTAACATCGCTTTTAACGGTCAAGTCCATCCTTTGTGCGGGTGGAAGGCATTTGTATCTCTGCCCCCAATTTACCAGCGATTAGAGGAACAAAAACCGACGGGAAGCAACGTCTTCGGTATATTAAATGGTACGATAAAATTTCCCGGTACATTGTAATCGTATGGGAAAATTTAATAATAACAACGGGTTACGGATGTTATACGCAAATTGGTTTAACCATCACGCAAGTTACGATAGTTAAATACTAGGTGAACTTTGGCGAAACAGAGATCCGTATTATTAGTTTATGGCGTATAAATGTGTGTGCATACACGGCGCTCCGTTATAACATCAGAACAGTATAATCATTAGCGTTATTGCAGCTGCCAGAGATAATTAACCATATTACTGAATGAGATACTGGAAGTTCGAGCTAAAAGGGCGCACAGAAATAGTATCTTGATAATGCGGTTTAGCCCAAATATAACTTCGCCGGCATAAATACTTAATCGATTTTGAATACACGCCGCGGAGAGTAAAAATGGAATCGGGATAAAAGATGAAAATATACTTGCCACTCGGAGGAAATGACAAGTCAATGACACGCGGAAGCAATTAAAATTGCACGCGGGGATATTTAGAGGGTTTTCTTCCTGAACGATTCAGTTGAAACGATGCGACGCCGTTGCATCGAGTTACATCTCCCGAAATTCGTGGAACATATTCGAAGGAAAATAAAAAACCATGATGGTACGGGCGAAAATAGAACGAAACAAAAAAATTGATACGCGGTAACGCTGCTCGCAAGGTTGATTTTTCCGGAATGTTGAATCCCGTCCGTTTGTTGGTTTCAACGGATCTAAACAATTCGACGATGACCATATGTGTCGGTGCTGCACGTCAAACTTGCTTCTTTTGTAAATACGCAATCGCTGTTGCGAGTCCGACGATACTACGGGGCGGAATTCGCTTCGACGAATTCACGCCGGTACGAGCATTAATGCCAACACAAGTCCGGATGTGATTTTTCATATTTCCAAATGGCCGGCCTCTCTGTCGAACGAATTTCGACGACACTTTTAACGCCAGACAACTTTCCAGCGTTAATAAAAACTTCCTAACCATGGAACATGTTTGAAAATTCATGTATTTTTTCGTGCGTTCGCGCGACGCTGGAAAATTAACCGGTTCTAAGTACATACATGCGAACTACGGGTATGTAACTATAATTCCCACGATAGAGTTCGTAGAAACGGAATAAAAAGAAAAAAACATAATCCACGGAAAGAATATCCGCGAAAATACGGCGAAATTTCGATGAGCCTGACCTAGATATCTCAGGTTCGTATGATCCTTCGAAAACTTGGAATAAAACAATGCCGCGTACTCTGCTTTTACTATGATCCTCTCGTCGTGTCTTCTCTGTATGGTAGATAGCTTGAAAATAATGATATGGAATATTTGTAGCATGTTTTGGATCGCAAGATCGGGGGGAAGGGGGTGGGTGATAAAGGAAGTTCAGGTCGTAAGAACGGTCCATGAAAAGTTTCGGCGTTTCGTTGGGAGGAAATCAGAGTTCCTAACGAGTGCCGCCCGGTCCACTGTCATTTCGGACACGAATGTAGGTCAAACCGATTGGCAGTCCGCCAGTTCGCAGAAAGCCGGACTTGTGTGGACTCACCTTGTTCGGGTGCTGACGATCGTGATTTCCCTTTCGAAAAAGACGTGACCGTAATACTTCGGCCTGTCAGTCGCACGCTTTATTATCCCGCGGCGTATGAAAGAGAGCTGCTGATTTATTCGCTTGTATCTTTCGCTTCATCAGCTCTGAAAGCCACCACGCATTCGATAATGCTTAAACACAGCTCGACATTATCACTGGTATCACCCCTGTGAATTTCAATTCGTCTTGCAAGATCTCTGGGCGTTGAATCGTGAACGCAAGTATTATACTTTTCAACGGTAGAATTTTTCGGCTATATTTTTCCTGGACTTTCACGCGAGAATGATTCGGTAGCCGTTAACAGCCGGTGGGACTTATGTGGGGGAAATTAATTTATTGTTAATAATAAAGGAGCGCGCGGGCGGAAATGAATTGGTGCGAGGTAAAAAATTCTGTACGCGAACGCGTAATAAATGGAGATACATATACCGAAACCTGGACATATTCCAGCTCAGATTGCTGTATAACCATTTTTCTTCTTCACCGGCTTTTCATCTCTCCTTTTTTTTGTGTTGAGAACTACATAGGTAACGCGCTATTACCGCGGCGTTACATTTTTCATCGGGAACACCTCGATGGAGAGAAAAATTTACTTACGGGGGAGATCGATTCAGGAGATGTATAGAGACTGATTAGTATCGATTATTAATTTGAAAAAATGTGTGCAACAAATTTGTTACGACGGGGATGCAACGCTGATTTTTATTCGACCGGCTTTTTCGCTCCCGTAATTCAATTTTTACGGTACGTAGTTTCTGCCAACGAAATTATTTTACTGAAATTTATGTCTCCTCCGGTTCGTTTCAATTCTCGATACCGTCGAACATCTGCTTTATTGAAACCGTCTCATTTCCCTGTAAGTAGAACACGTGTACGAGAATATTGTCTTTTACGTTTCCGGGATGTCGGAGTAAAAGCAAGGGGTACGCGAATCGTAACGATTCGAATCCAGTTGTCTACTTACGAATACGCTAAATTTCGACCCAGCCATGAAAACAATAAATTTCTACCATTTCCCATTGCCCATTTCCCAACGTCTATATATTTCGATAAAAATTACCAATCTATCTCTATATTTTCAGTTCCGTTCCCAATTTCAAATCCAGTGCAAACGTTAATAATTGCCACCATAATTTTCCCAGTTAAAAATCACAGTCGCGTGACGCGCGTATTTTGGTACATCGATTTACGGAGAAATATACGAGCATAACTTTCGGAAACTATTCTTTCCCGTTCGGTTGAATGGAAGTAAATTTCCTCGGACATTAGCTACAGCGAGATATGTTGAGCTTCGTAAATCCCAGCATCAGGCTGGCTGGCGGGGAATTTTCGCGATGAGATTTACAATACAGGAACCGAGCGGAAGTGTTTCACAATCGCGCTATAAAACTGCATACTTAATCCGATCCCGCCGGCGAACCGATGTTCTTGTTTTCGGTTCGACCCGGAGTGCATTAATCTTGATGAATCGTTGCTAAATAAAGATTCTACCCTTCCCGTGTAAAGTGGATAGTCTGAATTTCGCGATTAAATCAAGCTCGCTAGTCGTGAAACTAGCTTGCGGAATATTAAAATTCGCCCATTTTTAGATTCTCCTCAATAATTTTTGCGGAGAATCGAATTTCTATGAAATCCGAATTTCCGATGGACAGCAGCGATATTCCTGTAGGTAAATCGCGGACGCTATTTTCATGACGTTTTACAGTATGAAAAGGAAAATCTGGGCAATTTGATGAATCGCAAAAGAGAGGAGAACCTCCAGGAGTGTCCTGTCGCGTGACAGAAAAATGGGTTCGCTTTGATCGAGCGCCGCTGGGCATGCTGCCAGCGAGGGAAAAGAAATGAAAAGTCTCAGGCAAAACGGGAACAGGTTACGGTAAATATCCTTGACAGATAGACAATTTCTATTCCCCAAAGAGAAGGAAGATCGGTGTCTCTTCGTGGGAATATAACGTCCCGTGAATACAAATTCATTTGCCATTTGCCACTCGGCATTTCTTCTCGTAATACGGCGACGAATAACTAGAGAAATTTCGTCCATCGAACAGTCGTCGCGGTGACAAACGGACGAACTCGTTGAACTTTCACATTTTTCTATAACATAATTCAACGATAAATTCCGTCGAACCTTGAGTATTTTTATGAGAATCCCATTTGCGTCCGCCGGGTATGAATATTCATATGATTCGAAGGTTCGATCGAATCCTCAAATGAGTGTTTCGCATTCCGATGAAAATTCATGAATTTTCTGACATTTCCTTCTATGGGAATAGCTGATTGAATTTCGATCGAAAGTACCCCGGCAAACATTCCGTCAAGCTGCCTATCCGATATATCCGATAAATTGAGACTAAACCCTTAAATATCGTATTAACAATATTTTAAACGATTCGTTTAATCAGCGATGCAGACGTTTATAGATTCGGTCGAATAATTTAATCCGACCGTCAGATGGAATAATTTCGTTTCGTAATCAAAGTTTGGTTCACCGGAATATCGTCCCGGTACCAAATACTCAAAGCTCCGTTAACGGAAATGAATTACCGAATATCGAGACGAACGAAATTCAGTAACTATTGGCTTGTTCTATAGCGCAATCAGTGCCAAATGATTCGATGAGACTTCGATTCTCCGATCGATACCGGCCGGCTTTATTCCGTCTGATCTGCTTAACATTAATTCAGCTACTTCATATCGAATTACTTTATCCGGTACTCCGGTCACGTCAACAATTAACGGAGTACAACGGAACACCAGGGAATCTTCACCGAGTCCTGTAATCCCTCTCTCGAGGTAAAGAATTTCAAGTACGGTTTAGATAAAAGTGTGTCAATGCTCACGATACGCGGGAAGAAAAGCCATACGTTTGCCAGTTCCAACTGTTCTTCAGACTTTCCTGCAAACTTAAGAACATTTCCCGCGGACTCTCGAGAGTTTCTTGTACGAGCGAAAGATATCCCGTCGACGTCCCCGTCGACGTTCCCGTGCGAGAGAAATACCTGTTGTTTCTTTTCGGAAATACCGGTAGAATCCTCATGGGTTATCTGCTTTCATTTTATTCCGCAGTTGCAACGGCCAGGACGCCCGCCACTTTCTAGATTCGCAGGGATCAATTCGACCCAATAACGTCGGCGCACAAAAGATCCCATGTAAAGAGGGAATGCACGCTGAATTTTCTTCTCTCTCCCTCTCTCTCACTCTTTTTCTTTCTCTCTCAAGGAAGAAATCTCAAGCGGGAATCTCCTGACCCGTTACGCGAGCGTTTCAAAAACCTCTCCGAACGAAGTGGACAAATGCACCGAGAATTTTTCCCATAGAAAGACGTTACTCCGATGCGCGGCTACTCGATGTAAAATGTAAAAACGTCTGTGTGTAACTTGTAAGTACGCGCGATTATTATACGTTTGTCCGTGCCGCGAGGCACAGACACGGCCGTTACGACTACGAATTGACGTACAATCGTAGCCACGTCACGTGCAAAACCCGATAGGAAAGGCGTAGCACGGATTTCCGATAAGAGTGATATAAAAGTACGTATATTCCGATCTCAACACAGGAAAAACGATCCCCGGGGAAGAATAAACATTCGCGCAAGTATTCGTGTAAATCTTGGCAGCGGATGTATGCAAACATCGCACAATGCATCCGAAATGCACCTTATAGACGGCCGTCTGCTCGCGACGTGACAAATAGAAACGCGTACAAACGCCGCTGGAAAGATATTTCTGCGAGACATGTAACCTGACGAAAAAGTCACGCTTATCCCAGTCGAGATTAATTCACTTCCTTAACGCGGCGTAAAATGTTCCGTTAAATTTCCCAGTAACGACACCCCGCGATAAGCCGCTGGATTTATTCACCGTAATTTCCCGGTTTACTGGAACGTTCAATTATTCGAAATACGAACCTTCCAGTTGCCCTGTCAGCTACGATAGCGAAAGGAGCCGTCAGACCACAAAGCTCTCCGTCGTCGACGGCACGTAAAGTAAAGCCTGGGAAATGTGAAATATATGTATATAAAATCCCGTGTGGCGGGAAAACGTGGCGGTGCGTTTTTAAGTGTAAAGTGGAAACACGACAAGTACAGAGAATAGCCGCGAGTAAAGGGAAGAAGAATAATAATAAAATAGCGACTTCCGCCGAGAAAAGAGGAAAATTTATAGGAGTCGGTGAAATTTCTGGTAAATTTGAGAAAATGATTATATCATCAACTTGTCCGGGATATTTCACGCTGTATCTCTGAAATTTTAAGGGACGATAAGTACATTTTATGTCAAATACACGTGTTCAAAGTCCTTGCGGTTATGCCGGGCGATAGAGTGGTCCGAGGAAAATGGAACGGCGGACAGAGAAACATTCGAGATGAGGACTTTATCCCCGTTTCCACGTGGAAAAGAGAAGTAGATCAGAGATAGGGCAGGAAAATAGTGGCAGGATAATCGTGGAGAAATTGTTTTGCGCGGTGCGGAACAACGTTCAATTTCAAATCGACTTCCATTTGCTTTAAGACGACAGTCTTCCTTTTTTTTTACAGATGTACGCCGATCTTAAAAGATTCTCTACGTCGTATTCTCTGTGTGACTCGCTCTCGCCACTTTGGTTCCGCAAAATTGACGAATTCCGCGAAAATATTTTCAATCGCGTGTACTAATTGCTCTCTCGATAAAACGCGTTAAATCCGCAATATTGTTTATTTCCTGCCATACATGAGGTATAAATATTTTGAAAATAGCATAGATTTTATGTGACGTTCTTTTCCGCCGTTAACGGCGGTACTACTATTATGCTAACAGTTACGTAATGGCTACACACCCTACATTTTACGGTCGAGTCGTTTCGTTAGTTTAATGCCGGTAATGCGAACGCAACGCTTTTGAAGTTTTACTGCAATTGCATCCAATTTATCGAACATCAAAGACGGTGTAAAATGTATTAACATGAAAGAAGGAAAATCCAATAAATTCCATCATCCGGTATTCGTTCGTTTCAAATAATTTAGTAATATATTGCGGTAAACAGTGGGCGGTGACGAACGAATCAAAGAAATCAATTAATATCAGGTTATCTCCTGTTCCACCAGACCTACAGCCGGTAAGATAATGGAGAACAGAAATTCATTCTCTCGAATGTCATCGACGTGCCTTTAGAAAAAGGTGGATTCCTCGATCGTCAATCGACTACTGATTGCTATGCGTCGAAACAAACTCACGGATTGCGCCCATTCACACGCCGACAGAGTGGAGCCGAAGAAATGTCGCGCAAAAGGCTTCGGTGAACAATGCCTGCCTATCGGCTCGCATTTCGATGACGCAAAAATGATGATATCGGAAAATTCATGGCGCGAAAGGTATCCCCGCGTTGCTCGAATCATTCGCAAATGAATAATTATTGACAATTACTCGAGCAATCGATAGAGACTCGCATTCCGTGGCTGACAATTTCAAGCCGACACAAAAGCATTCGCTTCCGGCGGTAACCATGGCAACAGGTGGTAGGTCCTTATGACCCTTGCCCATCCGTATGGCCGTCTTAAAACTAGCGATAGCTTTGTAACCACGTTTCGCGAATTCTCGAACAAATTCATCGTCGGACACGTTCGTACCGGTACGAGTCCCATAATCGTGATGACCAAATGTTCCAAAAGTCGTTTGGTTACGAAAACGGGGGATATTTCATCGATTTTCAAGATTTAGTGCGACACTGGCGATCCGAACGTCTTCGTTCCATCGCTACTCGCAAGCATTCGGTATGATTCACGGATGAGTAGATTCGGATGATGAGAATACCGAGCGGGTAACAGTCAATTACCGAGGATTTCTCTTACTTTAAAACAACCCGGGTGGAAATATTAAATCACCAATTCCGCCACGTATCGGAACTGGTTTTATTCGGGTCTGATTTATTTCCAAGTGTTCCACTGTTAATAGAATCTTATTAGTGCGATCGATGTAATTCGACAGCGGTAGAAATATCCGAAGGAAAACGTATCCGGCAAATTTCCCGTCGGCGTCGAAAGGTTATTACATTAACGATTCACAGAAGTACGAGAGATGTTAGAAAGTTTTCTCGAGCATTCGTAACTTCTGAAACTTATCGATCGCAACTTTAACAGTGTAGAATTATTACAGCGAAGCAGGTTTCATAGCTACAATAAGTTCGCAGAGAAAATAATCTTAATTAGCCTTGAATAATTTAGAACGGCAAAAGTATGTTGGAAAGTTCTGCTCCAACTTCGCCGTGTCCGAAGTTTACGAAGACAATATCGTGATTAATCTAATAACCGCCCACGTGACAGTCTACACGGAAACCATGTCCGACGTAAATTGAATGCGTGTTCGAATCGAATACGAATATCACGGAGTTTCAGGAAGCAAATCCATTTAATTTCTCTTTCACAAACACAGCTTCGATTATCCCCGACTACCAGCGAAACGGCCAAACTTCCGGCTAACAATAACACAGTCTTTACCGCCATTATACAGGCTGTACATAGCACCGAATATTCATAACGTGGCTATGAATACGATACACCAATTACCAGGAGAAACTGGATTAAAGAAACATGTACGAACACGTTGAATACCCGTGGAACTATTAATTCGTTTCCACGGGGCAAAGTTCGTTCGGCGAAACCGACGGAATTCATTGAAAAGAAAACATTTCCGTAAACTTTAACCCGTAAGAGGCGCACCGATGTCAATAACATTTAAAATAAGCTATTTCCGTTCCAGGTGGGAGTTCTATTTCGCGTAACCGCAGATCGATCGGACAAGATAACCATGCTCTTTTCCAGCGAAAATTATCGGCTGGCCTTGCCAGGCATCGAAATATGTGAATAGTACCGTTGATGATCCTTACCGCGGCTTGTGGACGTATCGCTGGAATGTAGGTGGCAATTGCAGAAGCCAAACCGATGTTCCGCGTCAATTTATTCGAGTTACGTCGATATATCCTGTCCCGGCCTGATAGATGACGCAGGGACCGTGAGCGTTCCCATCCTGATTGATACTTGCCGTGTGCTCGGCTACTCAATTACACCGGTACTTGTACAATCGATCCAAGTAATACTGCATCGGGATCGGTTACACAATGCGACCGGTATACAGGCTCAATTTAAACCGTGGTTCGCGATACCGCGCCCGACGCAATGGAAACGCGTTCATTTTTTTTTGTCGAAAAATTACATCCCCGGAAAAAGGAACGTTTTTACTTTCTTCCTTTCAATGTTTAATCGATTTCGATAACAAGTTTCGAAAACACACGTCGCATAGGTTCCGGTGTATTTATCGCGATACCGTGAAACCGATCCGCTTTCGTCGACCACAGCTGGAAATTGTTTGCCGTCGCTTGCAATTCGATTTCGTTCAAGTGCGTTCAGTGATTTCGAGAGGCCGCGGCCTCTTGGGTAAACTGAGACCTAACACGACGCGCACCGGATACACAGGATTTCAACGCAGAATAGGCGGATTTCGTTCGGTCTTTTTAAAACCCCCGCCCAGGTCGACACACGCAGATTGGAAATTACTTTAACGTGTCGTCGATCGATACCCGTTCGAATTCCAGTTTCGTTGTTCGCCGAGAGTTACGCGTCTCCGTGGATCTCGTAATTTTTTTCTCAATGTAACACCATCGTTACCACTGTCTCGTGATAACGAGACTTTGGTACGAAAGCTATTAATCATAATTAATAACCCCTCCCTCGAGAGTAGAAAAAGATTCGTTTGTCACCTTCTCCCCCCCCCCTCCCCCCGCTCCCTTCCTCCAGCCCCTGTTGCCAATAACTTATTGCCAAGAGCGAGCGTCTCATCGTCAGCTAAAATTACTAACGACCGCAATAATTAGGACGCGAAGACTAGTGGCGTAAATTAATTATACCATTTTAATTACCGAAGCAGACGGTCGATATCGAAAGCTCTTCGTTCTTTTAATTTCATACTTTGTCCGGGATACGCGGCGATCGCTTCCAACTTCCGAGAAACTTCTGCTCACGAAGCATCGAAGATCCCGACGTTTCACGAAAGACGCGGATGTTTCAAAAGCCTTTGTCCGAGAGAAGAGAAAAACGAGGAAGGTGAAAGGGTCGTAGTTACCACCAGATTCGAGTGTGTGCCCGCGAAACGCTGGTCAAACGAGATTACACAGTTAAAGCAAGGTCTGAAATCCACCGGCAGCGGCTGTTTAATTCGTTCGTGAACAATGTAAGATGAAAACTATTATTCGAGTTAAAACGCTCGTTCCCCCGGAGAACCTTTAGCAGCTGCCGCGGTGCATTTATCCGTATACTTTCTCGATTGCCCGCTCTCTACTTTACGTACTTCATTGCTTGTTTCGTAAATGCAAATACGGGTCGTTACAGCAGTATCCCGGCTTGTTACCGAGTATCATAATTTTCAAGCTAGCGGAAAATAAGTATCGGGCTAAGAGGGTTTTCGGTGACTTTTGATATGAAATTTAATCGTTTCACAATTTACGGTCCATGTGCCGACCCCATCGGTGTGATATAAAATCCCATCAGGCTCCCTTTTCTGCCTGCTATCGAGATCCACTCAAACTGTCGGCCGAAGCATTAATGTTGGCGAAATGGTTCGCGTAAATCAACTTCACGTAAATCGAGGATGTTTCGCGTAAAATGATCGACTCGTCGAGTGGCGAGACAATGGTGTAATAAATGATGGGTGAATTTCAAAACTAACGAGACACCATTTACGCGTCAGGCCCAGCAGGGTTGGCAGCTCCGAGAGATACATACATATACCGGACACACTGAAACGGAGGGGAAAAAATCGTGCGAGGAAGACGAAGGAATGCTAATGATCGAGTTTGCATAATTAAAAACTTCGGCCCCGAAAAGTGCGATTTATGCATAAAAATTTCGCCAGTCAAATTATGTCATTTGGAGTCCTTAATTAAAACGTTCAGGTCCCGATCTTCTTTGCTCTACTGGGTCAAGCTTGGCTAAATCGGCGAAGTGGCTGATGCAGTTCCATCTTTTCAGCAGTTTCGAAAGTATGCGGGCAACTTTTCAAGTACTCGGATACACGCTAAGGCACTTCACACGTTGCGCCGAGAGATCACTCAGCGTGGCTGGGAAACCGCGTTACTTTCACCATGTAACTCGCCGAAACTGCTTAAGAGACTCGCGGTCTTTTTCTGAAAAATCTTTTATCGTCTCTAATAAAAACCAGACGTACATCCCGACTTGGAAGTTGACCGGACACGTTGTTAAATCGCTCGCGAAGAAGAATCACGGTCCCTTTAAGGTGCGCGTATGACAAAGGGCGATAATGGTGTATCGGCACCCCATCGATTTCACATATTTGCTCTTTTGAGAGTGACGTAGCTGCGCCGTGTAATTTCGGGCGCGAGTTTGTTGTTCCACGATTTCCGCTTGCGTTCTCACGCGAATATATTACACGGGTGAATAAACGGGGACGCAGCGGGCCGTGAGCGTCGCAATTTTGATTCTCGGAGTGAGTATCGTGCAATGAATATATAACGTCGAACGGCGTCGATTGGGGTTTGGACGATTTTAAAAGTCACCGCTATCTACCTGGGTTTCAACGGGACGGTGGTACGTTCGCATAAAAATCCCCCTCTCCTTGGTCATTAATTAAAAAGTATCGCTCACGTCCCGGTCGATGCGTTTATTCGAATTATTTGATACGATTTAATCAACGGTTAACCAAGATACTCGGTGAAATTTGTTATGCGTAGGCGCGTTCTTGGTCTCGCCGTTCGGTGTAATTTGCATTTAGTTTATTAATCGACGTCCGATATGTATTTTCGGATAAACGAGAAACGTGATCATCGCACATAATAATTCAGTTCGAACGGATCTTGTTTATTAATTTACGGTGGTACACGTACAAACCCATCCGTTTCGCGAAACGAATCGTGAAATCTTTATTTGGAAAGTTTCATCGACTCGGCCGCACGAGTGCCCGGATTCGAGGGCCAGGGGAAAAGATGTTTTATCGGAATACCCGGGAAACTAACGACGAGCATTTTCAATCAATTTTCGGAATAATGAAAAGCTACCTGTAACGCCGTGCCCCTCGCTTACCCTGTAATTGGATCGTGCCGGATTCCGTTTGCACTCGGCTTATCCGGAAACGAAGTCCCGCAATTACGACACCATCAAATTTATGAAAATTTAATCGCAGTTACGTATGCACATCGAGACATAGAAAATTCCAATTGACGCGTGCCGGAGGAAAATCAAAAATTTTACACGGCTCGTGCAATATTTCGTAGATTGCGAGTGGAACTATAAAAGCTTCTATAATAAGTCTTTGTCGACCGCGCTTTGTACACAATACGAGTGGTTTCACGAAAAGGACTCGGAATTAATATTAAACGCTTTCAAAGTTTAGCCGTGTCACGATACACGTTTTTAACACCGTTGTACGGGGGATCCTTTTAAACCGACAATTATCGTCGGCTCATATCGTAGCGTTAATACTCTTCGAAAGCAAAGCAATTCGTTTCAATTCCACCAGCGACAATGGCGAAAGAAATGGTGGAAAAAAAAACGAAACGATTTTACACGGACGATGGGTCGCAGAAATTAATAGCTTCTCCGTTCGAGCTTCAATTTTTGTCGTGTATTTTTTAGCTGCTGCTAATAATGCACGTAGCTAACTTAATTACAGGTTTCCCCGTTATGGATAAATACGACCGCGGCAGATAATTTACAGTGTAAATATTCGATATTATACAATGGAGTGAAAAATATATTCCCTGCACGGCACGACGATAAATTGCATTAAATCGACGCGATGATTAATATCTACTGTTTTGAAAACGTGTACCGTGCATACGCAGTTATGCAACAAGAAACGAAATATCTCATTTGTTTCTCTATATCGTTTGCGTACAAGATATTATACAAACCTTGTACTCGCGATCTCGTCACATCGAATTAAACTAATTATACCATTTGCGGAACAAAGATGTACATTTATTTAATTCGGACGTATCTGGACATTTTCGGATCGTTTTATCGATAAATTGCATTTGTCCAATCTGTCATACCGTTGTAAAAAGGGTAACGTGGAATCCGATAACTCTCGTGCAATGTTAACATCGTTAACTGCTAAATGCAGAAGCGTAATTAAATTTGTTAAAAAGTAAGCGGTGGTGTTATCGATTATATCTTGAAAAACGCGCGGTACCCAATTTTCCAAATCTCCTCGTAATATGATTAACAAGCGGTATTACGTACGCTGATTAACGAGCACTTCTGGTCAACTTTTACACTTTATTTCGACTAATTAAAAAAAAATATTGTGAGTCAAAATTTTACAGTTTCCCCTCCCAGGAAAAGGATATCTTGAATTTCGTGATATGAAACTCGGCCAATGAGGAAGGATTTCTAGCACGGATTCAAGTATAAAGTAAAATCGATACATTTTCCCGAGCTGAAAATGAACAGTCTGGAAACCTATATAAATTTTAATGGTTTCACGTTTCATTGTTTTTGGTGAACCATAAACAACATAAAATATTCTCATAGCGCCGCATTTCTCGTTTTATCAAACAAAACGTCTGGTTGGACGCCATTCTGTAAAAAGCGAAATATTTTCGAAATCCAAGCTAGCGCTGTTTTGTAGCGGTTCAAAATGTTCCACATGTTTCATAATTTAAGACAATTTCTCGACGTGTCTACTTGTGCCCAAGAATTACTCTTAATAACTGAAACTTTAAGGACCTCAGTAAAACGTTTTTTATAAATCATATTCTTTACAGTCTATTACGTTAATTCTCTCGGAAATGTATTTAATAAGGGAATTACGTTGTTAAGTGACAAATTTCACAGAAACCATAAAAAGTTCGTCCACGTGAAGTGTTCGCCACAAGCAAAATTTTATAGGTGGGTTTTCCTTAAAGATGCACCGTATTTTCGGACACACAAATATAATAACATTTTATAACCAGGATCCAATCTATTGTGGTTTAAACGATGTTCATCATTTTCTATGACGTAACGTATAAACATTTTTATTGGTAAATTTATTATATCTATACAAAGTTCTCTTTTTCAAACAATCTGTGATATCAATATTTTTGGTTCTCTTTTAGTATCTTATTTCAACTTTCTGATCAAATTTGAAGGGCAAGGAAAATTCCAAGCTCTACAGCCAGTCGTTTCATTTTATTTTTCCTGCGAAAGAAAAGTTAAAGAAAATGTAGGGTATCAGTTAAACCGGCAATATCCAAACTAATGTAAAATGTTTCTGTAGATGACACGAAAATGTTTGATCGTAGTTCAAGATTACGAAGTCATTTCTTGTTTTTATTTCGAACCCATATTGCAGCAGAAACGTGAAATTTTCTTAGCAAGTCGGACAAATTGAATTTCTCCGTGATCGATTTTTACTGTTCCAAGGGAGACGGCGGAAAGTGTCCAAGGAGATGTGTTTCGCGAGAGCGACCCACTCGCTGAAAACTGTTAAAGCTAACATTTATCCAACCGTTCCGACTTGTGCTTTTCCCTTTCACATTCAAAGCCAAGACTAGGAAAATCAAACGAAACTCGCCGTATCACGAGGGAATTCATTTCGCGTTGCTTGTCATAACTATGCACATGTTGGTTTCGTTTCGCGAGACGGTCGAATCAAAGCGATTCGTACTTCCGATAAAGCGCCGAAATGAAATCCAAACTACGACTGAAAAGCGGCGGGAAACGAGAGGAATACATCCACCTCTTCCTCGTATGACGCACGCGGATTACTCGCGATTTGGTCCCGGTGTATAGCATCGGCCATGATAAAAGCGAACTCGATAAATCTCGCGAAATGAAACCCAAACTTCGACCCTGCGGTATCCGTACGAAAGATCCAGCGTCGAAAAATAACGTAGGGTTTCTTCGATACGATATTTAACGCCGTATACGAATCCTCAAATCATCGTATTTTCTTGTCGTAGAATTCGAACAGTCGAAACATTAGAGTTTGACATTTCTAACTTTTTAAATTTCCAATAAAACCTCGGTAAAACATTCGAGACACAATTTCCCAATTACGTCAATATTCTATTATATCGAGAAGGCATCGACCTCGTTCGCCTTCTTTCTGTCTTTTCTTTCCCCAAAACAAGTCGATCGCTCATTCCCGGTTCTTCCGTTCGTTTTTTCACCAAATATTTCTAGATGCGGATATATTTTCCTCGTTGGTCCTCCGAGCGTCGCAAAATCGCCCCGGTTTTGCTCCACGATATCGAAGAAAAGAAATAGAAAGCGAGAACAACGCGAGACTCTCGTATCGTTCGAAAACCAATATTCATACATCTTTCGGGGGAGGACAGGGGCGGCCAGATTGGAAATTGTCAAAGGGGGATCGGATTTTCTCGGTTTAATGTTTCCTGCCTGCCCGTATTTCTTCCCATCTACTTGGGATGCCGTGGGGTTCGGCCGATCGTTTGCGCTTCAAGTTTTCTGATTTAGGGTTATCCGCCGAAAACTACGAGCCGGCCGAAAAAGAAGGTAACCCGTACCAAGATGAATTTACAAAACGGATTTCGATCCTTCGATAAATCTCGTTTATGGGAGATTTAAATCCTCCGACACGTTCCACGTATACCGTATCAAATTATTAAACCATTACTTATCTAACGAGTTATCCATTGGCTCGCCGTTCGATGACTTCGGGCTCAACGGTTCCCGAAAGATCTTCGCTGTTACGTCATCCGGGTGGACCACAAAAGTTAAACGTAACGTCACGAGGGCACATCCGGGAAGTTTCACGGTGAAAAATCGAGTGGCGATTAAAAATCGTTCACGGTATATTTAACTTCCAAGAAACATCACGCGGCCCGTTACACACGATGCTGACGGACCGAAGGACGAACTTCGACTGTGTCCCCTAGCACACGTCGACTTACTTCGTTCTTGGGATTCAGATAGAACACGTACGAAAACATACACCGCGGTATCTGCGGAATTTCACGTCCAATTCGAAGGTTGCCCGCGAGGCATCGTAAAATCAATATCTGGACATCGAAGTAAATCGCGAGTAATGGACACGCAGACACGATACGATGCCGAATCGATCCGATTTACCGCTGACAATTTTATTCATCTACCAAAGAGATTTTATTCATCCCGATTCGCGGCTGGCCGGTTAAGTGGTGCTCGAGCGAACACTTTGAACGGACGTGGGGGGAAAGGAAGGTGGGAGAAGAAGGCGAGAAGAAAGAAGAGGAAGCAGAAAGAGGTGAATCGCTGACTGGTTGAAAAATTAATGGGTCGAGTGTCGAGCTTGGTTGGAAAGCGAGAGAAGAGTACCAATAGTTTGGCTCGGTATGTCGTTATTGAATGGCTTCGTTTAAATAAATTTTCTCGGTGAACGAACGGTCCGGGCATTCGTTATTTTTCACCCCGACCTGGTCCCTGTAAAATGTAGTTCCGGTTGCCGCAATCGGATATCGTGGCTCAATCCACTATTTACTTCGATTTTCTTTCTTTCCGTCCGTGTACACGGTCCCACGCGTAAGGTTGCCCAAACGCGATGGAAAAAGAAATATCTGGAAACTCGCGGAGACGTGATTCTCACAATCAGTTAAACGTTAAGACAATCATCGCGAAACATGTGTCCTCGAAATTATTCAACCGGTCGTTAACAATTCTACTCGGCATGTTTTATTCTCCGCGTATACATATTAATACCGTTTTCCACGGAAGTGGTGTTTTTTCCCGAGATAGTAAGAACCACTTGTGTGCGCTCGAGTATACTGAAAATATTCCTCCCACTATCGCGCGACTATAGTTAAGCAAAAGAATTTCGTACAGCCCGGCGGAAGAATGTTACTCGCAAATTTCCCGGTGAATTCTTCCGGTATTTTCACGTCCCAGAATCTACGGTCTTCCCCGCGTTGCGACAGTATTTTAATTTCTCTTTAACAAACCGGAGAAGAGAGCTCGTTAGAGACCCGACCACCTGAAAAATGTACGCGGTTATAATTACGACACTTTCCTGATACTCGGTTCCACCTTTTAATGTCTCCTTTTGACGCAACGTGGCGGATTACCTAGCAACGTGCAAACACACTGTACACGCAATGTGCCGTGGCGGATCTGGTTTCGCCGGCAGGAATATGTGTCCTGCGTGTCACAGCGTCGCCTGTTTATCCTGCAGGATATGCACATACGCTGCCGGTCCGTTTCACGGCGCCTCTTAATTCTGGGGGAACTCCGACGGTTCCCCGACTACCGTTCGTACTACTGGAAATTAAAACACCGTGCACAGACACACGCACACAGCAATTTTTACTGGGAAAGAGACGCTGGACTGGTACGAATAAAATTCAGGGAAGAAGCGGAAGCTTTGTCTGGATAGGTTATCGATTAAATTTAACGTAGCTGTATTCGATAGGGGAATAACGCGACAGGCTGTTAACGGGGTTAATAGAGTCGCGCAAAACAGATTGACAAAAAAGAAGCTGGTTCTTTAAATTAAAATCACCCGAGATGTACGACGTTTTATGGTGGTATAATATTAGCGCTTCGTACGATGGAAAAGAATCTCCGGGGATAGCCGGTGACGTCAATTAAGAGAAAGGTAATTAGGTTGAAATTGTGCGAGGTTATGAAAAAGAAGGATTTACATGATTTTTAGTAAACCGTCTATGAAATTACTCTCGTGACGAGGGAAACACCGTTACCGTATACAGATGTCCCGTGTACCAGACTTAAATGAAAATTTCAAAAGTATTATGATGCGGAAAAGAGATTCAACATGTCAGACCTTGTCCGCTGGTGCTTCAGAGATGCATAGAATTCTTTAATGAAAATGCGGAAACGTTCCTATGCATATGAGAGTAGCTGTGACAAAGACTGGCTACATGTCATCCACAGAAGCCTTCCGTTTTCTATCGTTTTATTCCCACCCTTGGGAAACCTTTGTTATAATACACGATCGAATCAAAGGAAACGGAAGAAAAGAATCTCTTCCGATCTCTTTTTTCATTTTACAAAGAGAGCAAACATTCGAAAAGTCAAATATTCAACAGATTTATTACGTCAAGTAATATCGACAGCTGGAATTTTGCGTAGAACCACTTTCCGCGTGTATAATGTGTAAGACTATTGTTCGAGTTGGTCGGTTTCCAATACGATGTACGTACATACATACATACATACTTGTAACGATAAAAATGCTGAATATGAAAATACGGAAAGGCACTTTTGTAACTTTTTACTGCCCCCGGAAATGGGCCATGCGAAAAATCGTATCGTTTATGCGTAATTTAATCGCGCATAACTCATCGACCATGTTTCGTTCACATGGCATCACGAACGATTTGATTATACGTATATCAATATCCGTTGGTAAATATACCGATATAATTTATCAAACGATGATTTTGAAAATTGATAGAATCGAGTGACGCAACCGATCCGCGAAATTATTGCTTCTCGCTCGGTTTGTTCCCGACAGAAATATGTATAAGATTTCATTGGTGAAAATTTCGGGCGCGATAAATCCGCGGGCGTGTATCCGCATGTTTCGTCAAGTAACGTCTATTAATCACCGGCGACTAGCGCGGATCCTCCGCAACAGACTGATTGACACGTCAACTTAAATAATGAAACGTCGAGGCCGCGCTATAAATCGCGATAGCTTTTAATACCGCGTCTAATCCCCGGTTGCTTTCCGACAGCGCGCAAAAGGAAAATGATAATAAATGATTTTTAGCGGAAAAGTTGACGAGCCGCGATATCGGGATCGTAACACCTGAAGAATGAGGAACGAGAAGATGAATACCAGAGGGTCAGGGTAGTTCTGAAATAAGTTCGGGATGAGGGAGATCGATCATTCTGGATCGATGGTTTCACGGATCACGTGACACTGTTCTCATTGTTGTCCGCCGAAGCCGAGAGCCGAAAGCCAAGTTGATTGATGAGATTCCGCGAAGGTGCATTCGAGAAACCGAGGTGATTCTACCGGATGGCTGTTATGCAAGACAATCGCGTCCCTATCGAGACGAGTACCGAATCAAATTTAAGGGGACCACGATAAAAGTGTTCGGAAATAGAGGAGGAACTTACGGAAAATCTGAGAAAATACGTTGGACCTGTTTTTTCGAGTGACAAAACGTACGAATGGTCAGCCGGTTCTACTACTTTGCTACGGTAAACGGGAACGATCTCGGCCGTGTAAAAATACGATTTTCATATCCGCGAGCATCGAATGTAAAACGTAAAGACTTTCGAGCTCTTTCCCGCTCTCATATCCGTCGACAGCCGCATGAATAAAATATGCCACGGCATCAGCATCGAAGTCGGTAAATGTAAAACGCCAGTCGCTTATATCCTCTATCTGTTATCATTTTACAAACAATTTCCAGCGAGATCATCAACGCTGGTTACTGACCCGACAAACAGGTTTATACAACCGGAGCTAAACGCTGGACAACGCGCGTACAAACGTACACGTGCCGATGTTTATCGAAGAAAATTAAAAGCTACGCTTCGAGTACGGTGAACATGAAAATCGTGTTTTTATTCCGGCCGCGCCCGTCAATACTGCAGGTTCGTTTTGAGTTCGTTCGAAACAATCCCACCGTTCGGTAATTATTTTTTATGCAATGAGAAATGTCGCAGTTAACCTGTTTTTTCCATCCGTGGCAGATTTGTAAAAAAAAGGGGGTACACCGATGTTACACGACGTGTACTTGAAATCAGAAAACGGGGTTGTATTTTATAGCGAGAACCGGTGTCGCATGGCTGTTTGTTTAGGGAACATGGTTAATTGATTATGTTTTAGAGAGATAATAGCGACATCTACAATGTTACTAATACTCTGTGTAATCGCGGAATACCGTGTCCCGTGAAAAGGCTTTCCGAATGATAAAACAACAGAACATTGAAAACAATTGCCATACGTATACGTATACATACGTATGTTTGACGTATAATAGCAATGAAAAAAATATGTATAAAACTGCGGACAGACAGCTGAAAATGCAATCGGCTCATCTCCCATTACAGTTTTATCATTTTTCATTACCGTGCATAGTATAATACTTTTTGGCTTAGCAAGCATGTACACCGAAACGCGTCTATCCTGTTAAACAAGGAATTACTGTGCGCGTGTGAGCTTTTTCCAACATCGCAAAATTAAAAAACGAACAAAACGGGAAAAAACATACACACGCATAAACCTCGAGGTTTATAGCTCCACTACATTATGGTAATTTCCCATTTTTCGTCGCCGCATTATCCGTTATACGTATGTATATTCGTGAAGCAACAAAGCTATAGCTAACAATGCACGTGGACCCGAATCTTTCTTCCATTGTTATCATAAATAGAAAAAGAACGGTTAATTAACTTGGCGATATTCGGTAAACGGAAAAGTGAATTTTCACGTTTTACTTTCTTTGAGAAATAATTAAAATAAAAAAGAAAGACGAAAGGAAGAACCTACTCTTCCGAGAAAATTTGATGGCATGACTGGCACATTTCTCACCCTACCTTCCTAGTCTTTTCCCGAGTGCTCGATTTTTGGATACATCTGTGAGACCTGAGAGAGCTCCGCCTCGCATCCGTTTCCTTCTCCTACCGCTCCCCCTGCCCCTCCCCCACCCGCCCTTTCTACTTTCCAATCCTTTAGCCCCGGTTGCCGGTCGACTTATTCTCCGGCGTTTTGTGCTCGCTTCAGTGCCTTCTAAGTACTCGTATCTTCAGCTTTCCACAACACTGGCTGGTTACGAGTACATTGACGTCTCCCCGAGACTACTCCATCACTTTTTATTGCGAACAATTTGTACGACTCGCGAAAACTCCGAAGGACCATGAATGTTTAACGGAACGAGCAACGGAGTTCGTCAACCTTTTCCTACGCACGTATTTACATACGACGTAACTGATAACGCGACGAGTCGTTGAACGTTCGCACGTAACCATCGGAAATAGGAATTCTGATATTCAGATTTCAATATGGTCCGATCTATCGTTGACTCGGACTCCATGAAATCCATTATCAAACGCTTGGCGTACTGCCCGAATCTTTTCACTGAATAAAAACATATTCAATATCTGTGCTAGTTTCGATTTTGTTCCAGCGAACCGTGACACCTTCAGTTTTATACTTTACGATTAAACCCGTACCGATTTCTCTATTTAAATCCCTGCCGATAAAATTGATTATTGCGTCGCCAATGAAACGTCGAATATTCGCGATATACGTGTATGAATCCGTTCTCATCGACGATATTTTTTTACATACTTTATTTTTAAGCGGTTTCTCGTCCCGTGGAAATTACACGTCCTCGATATATACCATGGAAGGTCGAAAAATTTTGAAAGTAACAGCGCATCGTTCAAACATGCAAGTACCACCGCGATGACTTTCCACGGATGTTTGACGAGATGCGTCGCTCTTATGCAACGACGAGTATTCCCTCGAATACCACGGAAAGTGACTCGCAATTCCTACGTAGCATACAAGGGCATTTACATGCAAGTATAGAACATTTTATGTGAAGTAAAGTTCTCACGAAACACGAGAATTAGCATAGACTTGGGCCACGAGCCAGCACAGGTGAAATTGTACGTCTCAAGCAACCAGTACTCACCTGAAACAAAGAACAGAAAACAGGTTAGAACAAAAAAATACGTAGCCCAAATACCTCATCAAAAAGTAGTGCGAACAATTATTTTCTGTATTGTATTTTTTGTTACGAACTTTAGCCATCACGGTGGTGACGATAAGGTGGAACATTAAAGTATCGTTCACGTAATGTATAAACATACGTATAAAACATGTATTTAGTTTCTTAATCAACGTATCGCCCAGGGATAGGTGTTCACTTTGATCAATGTTAATTATGTCAATGGGCAACCTTACGGTACGTCTCATCGCAGTGACGAATGCACAAAAGAGTGTATCGATTATGGAGCGTGATGGTTAAATCATTCCCGCCTGGATTCCCATAAATTTAGAAACGAAGTGTACGATGAACGAGTATACCTGGTATATCCGGTTTTTATCAATTCGTTCGGATACATCGATGATATTATAACAATGCCGATAATGCGTACGAGTTTGACGAGATTTAACGGGCACAACAATACGTCATTAATTATTCGTTGCCGTGATTATCGTATCGTTTCTATCCGAACGAGTTTTCGATACGATGATTTTATTATTTCGCAAATGAACCGAGTACACGCTATGCTTAACTCGCAAATTTATCGTCGGCTAATTTGATCGTCGTTTACCACCTCCACCATGTTTCGTGTACACATGTTCGAATCCACAATTTCCACTCATAGAAATCCCAACCTCACACCCCTCCCCCTCCCTACGCACACACACCCACACATACACACATTTTCATACTCTATTCTGTCGCGTAATTTTCTATTCCATCGTACCGCAAGCTCTTCGGCCAGTTTCCCCGCTACATTTCCAGTCTGAAATTACGCGTTTCAACGAGTGCGGGATCAAGTGCGGTCCACAGGGTTCAAGAGGGTCGGACAAAGCGATGTGTCGGCATAGGTTAAATGGTGTCGTAGTGGACGCGAGTCGAAACGTACAGACACGTAGAGGGACGGGAAGAGAGGGAGAGAGACGAAAAAAGATGAAGAGAGACGGAGGGAAACGGGTCGAGGAGTTTTGGAGTGGGTCCAGGAGAACAGATTCAAGACGAAAGGGGAACAGGGATGGGTCATAGTGATTTAGGAGTCAGGAAAGTTCGGTCCATAACGGGTCGACTACAGTCGAAGCAAGTCATAGAGAGTCAAAGGGAAAGCCGGTATTTAGTGGAGCTTAGAACAACGGGAGATTTTCACGGGAAAGCACGTAGAAACGAATTTGTTCGTGCTCCAGTATGCGATTGCTATCTTTGTCTTTATACGTTCCTCGTCCCTTTCTTTCAGCAATTTTAAGATAGAGAATATTTTCATCGATCGAGCATCCCTCGGGTTTCTTGGAAAGCAACACACATTCTTCGGCGGCAATTTAAAGACGTTTATAGAGGATTCTAGGTAAAAGAATGACATATCACGTGGATAGCAAGATCATCTTTTACGGTTTTTTGATATAGGGCGGTAAACGTGCCATCCAGAAAGAAACATTTTCTTTTCGGAATTTCCAGGGAAACGTTAGACAAGAAATCCTATTGAAACTTTACTCGAGAAATTTGATGTCTATTTATGTTCGTGAATTTTTGAAATTATCCACGGACATACCCTGGGTCTATTATGGAATCGTGGAGTCATAATTTCCGATGCCACGAGGCACGTTGTAATGAAGAAAAATGTGATGTCGGAAAGAAGAAAAGCGATCTCGGAGAGAAGAGGAGTAAAGCGCGTCTGATAATACGCAATATCGGATAATCAGCATTCGCCAATATTACGTATACTTTTCTTAATTCCATGTCTTTTTTCTAGATGATTCGTACTTTACAATGTATGCTGTAGTTCATTTATCAAATTTCTCGTGTACACTCTCCATTCGATATTCAAATATTCTCTAATTCGATATGCAGTAATTATTAACTGGATATAATTACATTATTCTTTGGGTCGTGTACAATGCACTAGACAAATATTACAGCAAATACGTTTGAATACAATTTGTAAAGCGGAGCGCTGGCTTTTATTTTCTGCTTTAATTAAAATTATTTGAAATACCATCGTTACTTTTTAATTAAACCCGATGACTTCTCAACCGAGTATTTATTAATTACTGTAATCCCATACAGTAATAAATTCTCCGTACGAATTGACGTGTGTATCGAAATAACGATATCAGTACGACACTAGTTTTCTTTTATATGTATGAACGTATACAGTCATGAAATATACCAATTACTCTTCTGAAAAATGAATAATGTAAAGAGGAGGCGGACGTTCACCTAGCCCAACAAGCCAAGATGTATTTGCCAAATGGCTAGGTTATTTGCCAGTCTAAAAGCTCCGCGATAACCGCCGATCCGACAGCCGCATAAAACCAGGGCCGTAACAATCTATGAGTACGAGTCCACGTGAATGCGTCTACACATCTGTGGTTGATGCACACCGTCTAGCATCAAAAGAAGTCCCTCGGTTCCTGTCCCATGTCTCTGGCACCGTTTTCCCTTACGTAAGTCGCAAAGTGTTTGTAATGGCTGCAGGAGCGCGGTAGGAAATTTCATTAGTCAAAGTTCCTCGAATGAAATCAACGAGGCGTTGCCGATGAATAAGTTTCACGTGATAAGGAATAATAGCTCGAGTCAGGCTACTAATATGAACGCGGGCTAATTGATGTAACTTTACATGCGGGTGATAAAAGGCACGCGTCGAGACGGTAGCAAAGAATAGCGGAATTATTGTTTGTTTTCCAGAGACCTCGGCAGCGCAAATGTTGACTGTGACAATTTCCAATTGTAGTAGTTTTTGCAACGAATGTTGAACAAGCAGCGGCAAGGGCAATATTTTCGGCATTAACAAGTTCGATGGAATATTCGAAGCAAGTATCAAGGTGGTCGGAAATCCATAAAAAGGAGAGACGTACGACGATAGAAGGTGAAGCTGGCATCAGACGAGAAACTTTGGGCATAATGTGCAGCAGCGTGAAAATTCAAAGTTAACTTTTACAGCCAACGATGCACAGGGAAGGACAGCTGGATGATTACTCGTCAGTCAAGATACTTTGTTAAGCGCTTTATAGAAAGGATGATAGCGTGCATTAGTGGACCACAAAAGATTTAAAGGACATTTAAATACCCGCATGTTCCTGCTAAAAATAACTGAAATACAGAAAAAAAGAATTTAATATCCACATAATTTCCCTTCTCTTTTCCCCTGTCATATTAAATCTGCTTTTCACACATGCTTCTATATGTATGTATATTTCTATTGACCCCATTTCGTTCGATTTTCCTTTCGCGCGGTGCGTTATGTAACAGGAATATAGTTTACCCTTTACAAGAGATAAAATTTTACCGAATTTTCCGCTGCGGGGGTTTTGCTCTCTCATTTCCCGTGCACGCGTTTCCCTTGATCAATGTGACATTTCTCTCTGACGTAACACAGGAATCGTATAAGACCGAATTTCATCCTTTTACGTCCTCCTGTCTGTATACATACATACATATAATACATCCTTCACCATGCATTTCGTTTCGCGTGCTTGCATTGTACGGCCTCTTATTACTCGCTCATCCGTTCGCCCACTAATATTACGATATATTAATGTAGTTACGAAATAACCTGATATCATGTCGAAACGTTACCTTTAACGTGGAGACACAAAATAACTTTATGTATCTGTAATCAATGTTGTTAGTTGCCTAATAGCTACCGTTGAATGGAAACAAAATAAGTGGTCAAAGTAATTCGAACGGCTTTTTACCGTTTTACGAGTCGCACACTTATTCCGGGTATATGTAAATATTTACTATAATTAACGCGAAGAAATCGTAAAGGCAGAGAATGTGTGTTCTCTTTTTACAATCTCTTTGCCTACGTGCATGGTTTTCGTGGTAAATGTGTTTTGCTCCTAATTTGGGGTTAATTAGCGAACCGTGGGGGGAAAGCACTTAGACTTTGACGGACGCTTCCATTTCACGTGAGCTAATTTATTTATTAACTTTTTACATTAATCACGTCTGTCGTTAAGTATACCGGCACACTTTCACGAATACCACTGTGTATACTTGTACCGTAAATGGAAACACGGGGACGGAAGAAGCGTTTTCATTTTCCAATTTTCCAATTCTCCTTGGCTATTATGGAACACCTAATAACACGAATTCGCTCTAATAACGTGAAATGGTCTTAGTATTTCCAGACACTTTTTCCGCCATGGAAACCTCGTATGTGCATGTTCTCTGTACGCTTCTCAACAAATATCTGTGTGTTGAAAAACACAGGCTGATTAGCCTGACAAATACTATCGTAAATCCTGTCTCATTTGCCGTTGGCTCAAATACCAGTACACTCGTATCAAGAAGCCCCGTTTTGAATCCAAGTTCGGATTGAAAAGAGGCTTCTAGGTTCCATTGAATTTCTATGCGGTCTTTGCCCTCGTTCGCCATACGAGTGCATTACACGCATTTCAAGAGGAAAAACCGCTTCGCAAAATAACGATAAACAGACAAGTACATCCGATTATGTGTACTATTTCACGCGGGCAAGCAATGATACGGAAAAATTTAATTACCCCGCCTTTCAGCTGGAACTTAGGACTCGTTATTATCGCAGGTGTTCCCAACGGCGCATTCTGTGTCTGACTTTTCGAGATTTTATAATTTCATTCATTTGTAGTTTCTACAGTGACTCCCAAAATGTGTGGGAAATTGTTGAAATTTGTTGGGTGCCAAATTTTCGTATTTTTGCCGGGCGAACTTTTTTCAACGACTTTCTACGAAGAAGGGAAAAGTTTTACTAAAATCTACTTCGCTATTCACAATGAGATTTTTTGTCGAGTCAGTCGTTTTTTAGTGTTTTTTTTTATAAATGACAGTTTTTTGAATAACGTTACACTTGCCTTCAAAAGCGACTGCAATTTCTGTAAACGTTTGGATTCTTTTCAAATAACAAAAGATAGTTCATACGTTCGAGTAAAAAGGTTATCGCGCGTATAGTTATTGCATAACAAATTGTAGCAATTTCGTGAGATTTATCTCGAAAAGTCGTGCAGTCACTATTAGTTTAATAATGTCGTTTGTTCGGCATACGAAGAAGCGGTTTCAACTCGATCAAGATTTCCATAAACGTTCTATTATTTACGTCGAATTATCTGCCGCATACACATATGTATACAATTTCGGGAATTATATAACCAAATACGTATACTCGACTATACTTAGTTAGAATTATTATTCTCAGCGACATGAATGTTCAGACAATTTATAAAATTTTATTTCAACCACGGCTACGGTAAAATCGAGTAACGTTAAGTTTTATATTCTGCAACGTTAGTTATTTTCAATTTCCTCTCTTCTACAATTTCAGGCTTTAAATTTCACGAGCACGTAACATCGAGAATTATATTACAATCAGAATTGTTTGCTATTCACTGTTTCACAATTCCGTTAATCATTTCAAATAATCAGTCCATCTTTAATAGTATTACAAATGTATTTTTTTCTGCGAACGGCATTACAAGTGAAAACAGATCTCTTTGAATTTCCAAACTTAATATAATGGAGAATGTTACATTTTCCCAATTCGTGCTTCAATCGGAATAAATTTTCCATGACAATAAACTTTCCCTTGATTTCCATATCCACGTGTACACACTCCCTTTACGTTATATGCCCATTTTTTTCAGGTCAGCCGATAGTGACGCCTACGATAGCTAAGCATCGCGATAAATTGTAACGAATCGCTGCCTGAACGCACACCTCTTATCAAGACAAAAGATACTCAAAGAACAAAGACGTCGTTCGTCACGCCGCGGCGATCAGTTATTATCATTTGAACCTGTCATTTCGTCTGTCAACCGCTTAATACCCATAATAAAACATGGTTCATAATTTTGAGGTAAACTTCACTGACCAGCAATCTCACCTAATGAAAAATCCCGACTCTCGAAATTTCGCGTAAAACTCTCAGAGTAGAGATCTCATCGCTACACTTTAACGCTCAGAAAATTAACGTCGTCTGGTGTCGAGTTGGCACACCATCAGTGTGAAACGTGCCTAACGACAGATATCATAACATTTTTCCCATGTTATCCGGGCGGTGATAAACAGCTCCGTTCATCCGATAGTAATCTCGCAGCGAGCTACTTTGTTTCTTCTCGGACACGTTTTCGCCACGAGATTTCTCGGGCTTTCTTTTTGCCACGTTACGAAAAAGAAGAAACTGCCTGTCACAATCTTTCGCCGGAAACCGTGCCGAGACAGACGTTTATGTTTCTTGTTTACAATGGTTTTCGTGTTATTGTATCTGCGAGTAAAACACTTTGCGAATACAGTGATTCGTTAGTCACCAAACTTATAGGTTGTTCGCTACATTGCCCGCGAATTTCACGTACCCGGTAAACATGTAAACCGAGAACCGAGAAGCTTCTTGGACGATGTCGGATGATAGTCGTTTTATAAGCACGTTCGTCCATAATTCATGAAATGAAGTTTTAATTCGGGGGCGCGCTTTATAAGCGGACTGATTTCACTGTACAGTAGTCCGAGTCAGCCATATTACCGTCGACGACCGGGACAAGATTGACCTACTCTACTGAATAATCCAATCGTGTGCAAATAAATCATAGTAATACGGATATAGCGATACACTCGATATAACGGTGCGATATTCACCTTCCCTAATAAACAACGGAAGGCTGTGTGACAACCTGCGACTCACTTTGTCCAGCGATAAATTCATCCGGTAAATTCGGTTAGGTATTCCTGTCCGACACCGCGGTTACTCCTTCTTTATCAACTTTGTACTGAATTCCTAATGGCAAGTTGTGATTCGATATCGAAGAGATATTTCCCCGGAATAAATTCTACGTGCCGTATTTTGCAATTAGTATTGCCGCGGTGTATTCCTCGGTTATGATTTACATTGTATTTTTCTCGGGGAAAAATCTGTCTGGCTGTAATATGACGTAAAGCGACAAAAATTTCGTTTTTTTCCACCACCGGGCTACACGTACACATGTACGCACGAGAGTCTCGGAAACAAGAGGAAAATTCAATATTGAAACGAGAGCTGTGTACCGGTTAACAGAACGAATCACTCTGCACATGTGCCCAGCTGTGACGAGCTAAATGAGGAAGCATTCGCGGAGTCCCATCGAATTACCAGTTTTTCAAAAGCTCCGCCACTTTTCTCTGTTTCAAATGGCGGATTCTAAAACGCCGCATGGAAACTCTTCATTTAGAACCGATAGCTATAATTTATAAATAGTAACCGTGTACGTATATCTGCCCGCTAGAAATATCCCGTAATTGCGTTACTTGAAATGCTGCTTCGTAACAAATTCAGGACTCGCTGGTTTCGATCGAAAATAATCTAGTTACTTACAACGCGGAAGAGTGGATTCGTTAAACGAACTCCCGGTGTTTCTAAAATTGCCACCTTCCAGCGGTAGTCTTCAATTTCAATTAAATATCACTCGAAACACAAAACCATCGAACGCGAGAGGCAAATTAGCCCAAAATTAGCCGTTCGATGGTGACTTAATGAAATCTTTGGATCGCATCGATAGCGAGTCTAACTCGAGGCATACATGTTTTAATTCGCGAAGCAGCGGCAAGTGGTAATTCACGTTACTACTTCGCAAAGAAAAGCGCATTTCACTCGGGACGATCGGTTCGCGAAATGATCAGACAGAGTTACGTGGAAAGTTACCAGTGGAAGGAAATTTGAATTTTTCCCGGAAATGAAATGCCGCCGGCGTAGGCTTTTAATTCGCAAATTTCGCCAACTCGTCGAGATGTGAACGTCCAATTCAAATATCTCTCGTACCCTTGCGAGCTTTTCCAATTTTCATAGGTGCTAGAAAAATTTTACTTCTTTGAATTTACGAGTTTCACGCTCGCATTTCACGCTCGCATTTCACCGCTCGCGCTTTTCAACGTTCGTTTCGTTAGTTCTCTTTTTATACTCCCGGCAAATCGAATTAATTATTAAACAAGTGTTTTCAACGCGCACGCAACATTCCGGTTCTTGAAAAGGTTAAGGGTTCTTCTGATCGATCTAGCAGTTTAATACGGTAAGTACTTTCGTATACAACGCTCGCGTGTACCGGATTACGATTACGCAGGGAAGTCATTACAATTAATCAATCCGCGTGTGCATCCATCCGGGGTATCATATTAAGCTGTCAATTAAAGAGAATTTATTAGTCCCGTACTCACGCTGAGCGACACCTAAGCTTGAATTCCCCATAAGCCCGATAAATCGGGAACGCCTCGAAAGTCCTGGGAGACTCAGTGTTCTCATAAATAATTCCCAACATCCACGGCACGTCGCTTACACCGTCGGAAGTTCCGTTCCCGCGGTTTGCGCGAAGAACGTTACGTAGCTACGGAGTAGCGAGACTTTAAACACGGAAGGCAATGAGAAGAATCCTTTAGAACAGAAATTCCGAGTCTGTTATCGCACACCACCGAGGAATTCTTTATGTGCGACAAAAATATCGGGCATCGATTACTACCAAGAGACATTCGATATTTCGGCATTTAAAGAATACGACAAAGATAATTGATATTTCGCTGTGTTCTTCGAAGCAACGGGTCAGCAACGTTAAATAAACTCTCTGAGGGCGTTCTAGAATCGAAATTTTTGCTAGTGACACTTCCCCCGGGGAAATGTGAGCTTAATCTTCCCTCGCGCACTTGTAATTGCTGCACATTTCTATTTACCCGCATCTCGCCATGCATTCAAATTGCTCTGTACACAATTTCGCTCGACGTTGCGTAGTCGGTTGTCTTAGAAGGTGTGTGGGAGAGCAGATTCAACATCTTCATCGTGTGTCCGCCTGTATATACGATTAACGGGAAACACGTTCCCCGAGCACTTTCATTATGGGTACACACAGCGTGAATCCAACGCGCCAGCTTAGTCAAGCAGAAATTTGATCTCAAGAAAGTTATAAACCAGCCGGTACCTTAGACAATTCGTATACGTGCAAACATAGACACGCGCATGCAAATGGTTTGCACAGGAAAACGTAACGTTTACTTTCTCTTACAATTAACTGTTAAAAGGGAAACGTAGCTTAACTTTCTGCAAAATTAATTCCGCCGCAACGTACCGTACTTCCTTCCTTCTTATTATTGTATACTCGACAATTTTTATTCAAATTATCATAAAGACTTGGCTCGCTTCCGTTCGTACAAATCACCACGAGCTTTAAGAATACACGTTGAGCGATACGGTTCAAAAAATCGATGCAAATTAATCCCCGGTATTTCAAGCTTTTGCAGTTCCGGCTGCATGTCTTCGATGCAGAGGACGAACCTTCGAGGAATTTTCCCGAGAAAATATGTAAACAGCTGGAAAGATGAAATCATCATAAAGCCCGCGGGCTCTGAAAAGGAAACATCGTCCCCTCTTCATCGTTGAAAAATACATATCTCCATACATCGACGGGAAAATACTAAACAAACTACATTCCCGAAGAGCATCGGGTCTGAATATTTACGATGGAAAATATGCAAATATCTCTGTTCAAAGCAGGAGAAATTTTCATTCTGCTATTACGTAGAAACAGTTTAATCATTTTCACCAAGACAGACTCTGTAATGTTCGACAAACGTGTGGGGATGCGATTGTTAGTCCACAAGTATCGCAGTCACACGAACACGCTCGGATCAATGCGTTTTTGTTTTAATTTGGGAGGTAAGAGAGGAACGCAAACAATTTCGTAAATCAGCGACGAATACATTGCGAGAAACAATGCGTGGGAGAATTTTGAAAAGATGTGCGTTTATAGCGTTACTCGCCCATCCCGATCGTTTACAACGAAATCTTCTATACAAATGTTGAACGTAAAAAGGTTTTCGTTGTTTCGTATTCGATACATATTTAATCTGTCCATTATCGTTATTTTTAATCAAAAACCATATACTTTCGGTTCGAGTAGGAAGGATTTTAATTGTTTATTGTTTTCCACGCAAAGCCGAAGTTTAAGATTATTAAAAAATAATTTGTTGAAAAATTATTTACGAAGAGCCGTTCTCCCCTCGTTTTTTGTCGAGTTGCCAGGTTGTTTGCATGAAACGCATCTCATTACGTAGCCAAATTAACTTACCGGTATTTGTGCACCCTTTCATTAAGAATGTATACAGGAATATTCGTCAAAGGAGATAAATATAACGACCCATCGACTGGCATTCCTAATTAATTATCAACGGACTTCAGGTTTTATAATTAATTAAACTTTATATTAGGAAACTGTGAAACTCATTCAAGCCTGTACACCGAGTGGAATAATTCTACGATTTATCATTATTCCGACAAGAATTATTGGAAAGCGAGTCAGTCGAGTGCGGTGTATTCCAACGATTTATGAATCGTCGTGAAAACTTCCGGGAATAAAGTAGAAGGTGCCAGGCTGATTAACCAAAATACTGTTAAATTTTCTCCCCGATGCGATAAAAGACAATGCGTCGGAAAACTCGGTGCAACGAAACAGAATACGTGCCACTCGCGTACGAATACGTGGATAACGTATCGTCTTATGGATTTAGAAAACGAGCTCAGCTGGTTATTTCCATAGTTCGGAATTTCTGCTGATGTTAAACCGAAGCATATTTCTCAAGCTTATGAGAAGTTTCGCCCGATCCCTTTGCTCGTTTTCTACGTCCACCTTTTCTACCCCCGTCACCCGCCAGCGATTCCTTATCTACGTAATACCAGCCCGAAGGATCCGGGAAACCTGTAACCCGCTGTTTACCTCCTTCAACTTCTCCGCCATGGCTAAACTCACGTTTCCTACTGGGGCGGACTTACAAAAATCCATACAAAGCTATACGTTCCCGATAGCGGGATATTTTCTTAACAAAAAAAATCATCCAGCCAAATACAACCGACCCAGATTACGAAACCGACTGCACGGATTTACGAGTAACAGAATAAGTCGCGTAAATCTCTCGAAACGACACCGTCGAGCAAGTGTTTGCGAAGAATCGGGTCGTTGTAATTAGGATGTTCGCCAAGGATGTAAGTTCTCGTCCACGAAATCGTGATGTAAAATTGTAAGGTTAGAAACGCAGCGAGGGTATATTTCTCGTGGGACGTGCGCGAGCATAATTTACGCCCCGATCTTCGCTGTGGTTTGGTCTCCTTAAGGAACGATAGAAAGAATTTCGTGCGATGGTTTGGCCGGGTCAGTTTACGTCCGTTTACGATAAAGTATTTCGTTACGCAAACCTCGTTTCGCCCGGCGAAAAGGACACAAAGCCACCGTCACCGCGACATTTTAATCTTTTCCGTAAACGCTGAATTTACAGGTTACGTGGGTTCGCGTGTGTCGGCTTTTAATATACGCGCATATTATCTTGGCGAACAGGAACACGGTATTACTTCCAGACAAGCAAGCATTCGGGAAACAACTTCTTGGATGCAGCTACCTCGATCGAATGATATTTTAGCGGGAAAACAGGATGTATTTGAAAACTTCTACCAGAACCAACGCGTTATGGATTACTTTTTAAAATCTTCATTCCCGTGATTTTTACGCGATCCCCTTGAATCCGGTCCAGTCCAGTTAGAACTTCATTAACCATGGCCATTTCGTGGTCGTTTTACTGCAAAGTGTGGCTGTAATTTCCTATAACGTACTACAGTATAGAGTATATTCAGCGACAATGTATAAACAGGGACTTACAAAGGCCGAGGTAGACCACCTGTTACATTATGCTGGTACTTTGCGTGCGCGTCTTTTTCTTCCTGAAACGCTTATAATAAACTATACGCGGATGTATTTCGCCGCGAGAGGGACAACTACGGGGCAAGCGCGATATGTAATTAGTACCGAAAATTTAATTACACCGCGGGTACGTGGGCGACTAAAAAATATCCGCGGGGCACGCGTAAATCGCTCCCAGTGATTAATCCGGCGAGATGCGTTCGCGATTCAGCAGAATTCGCGGATACGGAAAACAAAATTAATTAGGAACGGAACTGACTGAATTATTTACACATTAAAGTATTAAATTGGCGCGCGCGTGGGATCTCGCGTAATCAGAATGCTTCGAACGACTATTAAAATTACAGAATTCGCGAAGTGAATTGCCAGTAGCGAGATTAAAAGAATTAATTTTTACGCGCCTGTTACTCGCCCTTCCACAGTGTCGTTAATGAGTGAGAATAAAATAATTGAAGTATCATCAAGCTACAAACATTCGTTACGTTCGTTAGTTTTCGTGTGTTTCCCGTATGCCATAGGTAAAAGAGATGTACCGTGTTGCGGAGCCTCGTTTTACACTCTTGTAAAAAATACTGTATTTATATCCCCGAGACATATTTGAATCGGGAAATATGGTTCGACGGTGGAAGTAGTCTTTCATTGCTGAAACGCAAGCTTGTACTGTTTACCATATTGAAAATACGTTTAGCCTAAGTGTACCAACTTCGACATAAATAATTCACGAACCGCTTTAAAATCATGGCTCGAGGTAAATCAGAATTCTAACGATAGTCCTGCCGCTGAAAGCAGAAAAAAGATCGTTCACAGCAATTTTCCGCGGCTCCTCTTCCATCTTCATGGTTTCGTTAATGCGATGCAAGAGATAACGGTATAATTAAGTCTGCGTAAGCTGAAGTACGTAGCACATTCAAAGTGGAACATCCTAGGTTTCAGGGAACAGCAACGGAAAACAGTTGGAAGAAAGTAAACGTAATACGTTGGAGGTGCAACGAATAAACTTTTGGTTTTTCCCTCTCTTTTGCCTGTCGTTATTTCTAGTCTGTTTTCCCTGCGTGGACAAGCCTCCTCCGTTAGTCCGAGTTTCCTAAGGAACGCGCGTATTTCCCATGTAACAGTTTTACGATCTGGAATCCCTCTAAATCCTTAAAATCCAGCAGACGCTAGAAACTTCGACGTCTTAACGACGACGTTGGCAATCCGCGCCAACGATGTATCTACAACGGAAACTGTAAGATCAATATTTTGTACGTGCTTCCATCGAGTTTCACTAATTTCCCCGATGCCGGAGTCACGCCTCGAATCTGGTTTTTATCGCTATTTTTAATTTACCAGTTCATCGACGATTAAGCGTCGTTTTTAGTTTACGAAACGTTAAATTGTCCAATTTCTCAGGGCACGTGAGCCATGGAACGGTTTCTAGAGACTTGCGATTTCTGTGCCGGAGAATCCCTATACCCGACAGTCACTTCGATTTCGAATTTTTCACGAACCTTCGGAGACTAATTTAAATACACAACACCCACGTGGAAGAGTCCACTTCACGCTGTCGGTGTGAAGCCATCGGAACGCGTCTGTGTAACGATGAATTTATATGAAAATTCCTTTAAACGTATGTGTATATCGCCGGCTTTGCCATCGTTTCGTCGATCAACGATATTTCGCCCGACGTCGCTGGATTTTCATGCAAATTACGATACACCGTAATGGCGACCTGCAACCTCCGGTGCCCGAATCAATGGGCATTAATTGAAATAGAAGCAAAGCAGGCGGATCAAGAACCGCGACGACTGCTGCATTATGCAACGCGATAAAGACCCGGCGAATATTCAAATGAGGTACGTATGTCAAATCGTCTCATATCCCGTGGGATTTTCATTCTTTACTTCACCAAACGGCAATATTTGTCCGAAAATGGATCGACAAAGGACGCTTTAATCGCCTAAATCCATTCTACCATCGATCTTCCTATTTCAATATTACCGATGATTCGATGGAAAATCTCGAATCGTTGTGACCGTAGCTGGAAGAATTCGCGAACCACGGTAACAATGTGCAGGGTTGCGTTACTCAAAAATCTAAGGAGCCTTTGCTTCATTTGTATTCATCCCCGGATTGTCTGGTCTTTCGCAAGGCGACGAGGAAGTCTGGTCTCCTAGGCGACCACCTAGATGGACTCTTTTACCCAATATAAGCAGCCTTGTTTCAGGAAAACAACCTCGTAAATACGTCCTGGAAGCTGCTTCCTATACAGCCAATCGACAGCCCTGTCCCTTTGGGTCTAACGACATAGATAATATCCGAGCAGTTGCTTCGCAATACAATTTCACGTGCTCGTGCGATGCATCATCGTGGATGCAACACGAACTGCGAAATATTATTCTATTTAAAGAACAGAACAAATAGGTTACATATGCAATGAAATTTTTCGGATAAATAAAGGGAGGGAACGAAATAATTGAAGCGAGAATATCATACAAATTCAACGTTTATAAATAATGGCGCAAGCCCTCGACTCGAATATGTGAATTTTTTATAAAAATCGACCATCACTGGCAACGCGAGGAATTTCATTTTAATTAAACATATATCTCGATACGATAACAAATGAAATAGTTTCCATCGAAATTACATAACAGGATTGTTCGAAAGAAAATTCAATTAAATAATACATCCCGGACTACTTTACGGTAACCCACGGTTCGCCAAGAGACAAAGGAAACATTTTCCCGTAGAATATACACGTATAACCCCGTAGTCCGCGTTTCAAAGTTTAAACGCAACCTGTACGACACGCGTATACAACTTTTAAAGCTTCCGAATAAACGGGCGGAATTTAATCGAACCTAAGCGCAAGGTCATGAAATCGGCAAACGAAAAGCGCTTCGGAACGCGAACATCGATTCAATCTGGAAACGATACAAATGGAAGCAGTTTGAGTAACGCGAGATTAATGAGAGCCCGTGCGCGATACAAGAACTTTATTACGGAAGTTGAAAGATGAAATGTTTTAAAACAAAACGATAGCTTAGAAAGTCGTTATAAATCGGAGATTAGAAAATCGTTTCGTTGCTCGCGAAGGTAATGAAAGTACTATCTGAAACAGACCAGGCAGCGGCGAGATAAATGTGAGAAAATAGATCCTACAAAAAATTGATAAAAACTTTAATAAGTTGAGTGGTTTTAAAACAATCTTGCTACTTTTCTTGGTACCGCGAGGAAAGAATTTTAAGGTTCCGCGGTAAAAACCAAACGTGGAATGGATGTATCGGTACGATTTCTCTTTCCCAATGATTTAATTCTGCAATTAAAGGAATCCGATTCGGATCATTCAAAGCTTACAACGACGTTACGTTTACCCCGGGGAAATCATAGCCGAACGAGCGATAACGTATGACTCGAATGAAATAAAAGTAAATCGTTTGCGAGAGAAATACAACAATGTCTGAACGCGTGGTGTATACATATACATACGTGGGACACATAGACCTGTCCGCGATTGCCATTTTCCATAAGTGTAATACACACACGTACGTGCCCCGAGACTTCTATCATCGATCGTAAAACGATAACGAGAGCTCGTATCCGAATACATATCTCGAATATTAAACCAGCCCATCAAACAAGATTTACGACGAAACTTTGTATTATCGATTCCGATACGGGTGTTTATTTTCCAAGAGATAATTCCGCGGTCGTTGAACGCTATTGACAATGCGCCGTAAACGACGATTCTCTAATTTCCATGGCAAAAACGAAACGTACGAGAGAGAGAGATCGCGACCCCGTCCCGATTTCCTCTATCGATCCCTGTGAAGAGTAAATGGTGAAAATAGCGGTCGCATCGGGATGTCTCTAGCAGCCCCGTTTCAGATGAATCTGACGAAATCCCTTGCGTGCCAACACCTCTGCGTAAGCAACAAACTTTAGCGCGACAAAAACTTCCTGGACAATTCGAAAGAATCTGGGGCGAAGGCGAAACAGAAAAAATACCGTGAAAAATACAAGGTTTCCCGAGAGAGGGAGAGTGGGAGCCGCATAAACCGCGAGATTATTCCATTAAGAAAATAAAATAATTTCATTATACACAGTGAATACGTGTCGTATTGAAATTTGATGTTTCCGGGTTTGAGAGATAAATTTTGATATCAATACTGTAGAAATGCGAGCGTTAGTCTGAAAACAACCCATACAGCGTACTCGCGTATCCCGATTGATTGTAATTAAATATATTTCTCTAGGATACCAAGATTA
Source organism: Mimumesa dahlbomi (assembly GCA_917499265.3). Classification (NCBI taxonomy): domain Eukaryota; kingdom Metazoa; phylum Arthropoda; class Insecta; order Hymenoptera; family Crabronidae; genus Mimumesa; species Mimumesa dahlbomi. The sequence goes on along the minus strand of OU824113.1, from coordinate 600,086 downwards.
AACGAGTCGTTAGATTTATAAAAAGACAGTGGTAACTTTCTCTTCGGGGAAAAACATTAAAAAAACGTCCGTGATTCGTATCCTCCCAAGTTAACCGACAGTACGATGTACAAACATTACTTTCCAATCCTGTAAACGTTCGCCTCTGATATTGGATTCCCCAGACTGAAGTTTCAAAGTTCGGTGAAAACGTCCTCGACTCTTTTCCGGCTCTCCGAATCCACCGACGAAACTTGATTCATCTAACTTAGATCCCGTAGACCCACAGAGTCTTCATTCCGCGAATCAACGATGGGAACGGAAAATTTTACGGAATCGTTCGCGATTTCTATTCGCCGCTGGCCGAGGAATTCGTGGCAGCTGTTTCAAAGGGTTTCCGATAGCTCGCAGAGCGACAGATATTTGGATATCGGAGAATCGACAATTTCCTCGTGGAATAGATTTATGGAGAATCGCGGAATGTTAGCGAAAAAACAGGTCTAATCGGTTTCCAAGTTAATAAATTATTATGCTTTCGAGTCCGGCGAAATATTTATTGTCTAGCTGGCGCACGAGTTACTTGATTTTGTACATGCTAGAGCATTCCAATTAGCAAATGGAAGTTCACCGGTAAATACGGTCACACAAGACCGCAGTATGGCGATCGTGTCGCGCTAATCGCGAGCGTGTATGCTGATTGTTCGTACATACTTTGCGGAGCCACAAGGAGCCAAACACGCACACACAGATATACATGTACGTTATCTCGGGGAACGACACTCTATAAACACATTAACGAATGACTCTATGGTACGTAAAGTCGTACGTGTACGGTGGCGCTAAACAAAATTTTTAATTCTTCAACCTCGTAGCTCTGCAAAGTCCATGGAGAGTTCGCGGTTTCTGGTTTGCGTAAATTAATTAATTATTTAATTAATTAATTAATAATTTGTTAATTACGCTTCCTAACCCAGCTAACGGCGCGTTTGTAATCTGGACTGGCATTTTAATAATCAGCTAGAAGAGGATGTAAATGCGGGTATTAAATTCCCCTCGTTTCACACGCGGCTTCGTATGTTTTCACTTTTGCCCAAGAATTCAATAATCATTTCGCAAACATCGTTATTAGTACCGCGAACGCTGACGAAACTGAATATCGAGTTAACTCGTTTCAACTACGTCAACAACGGACGGGGGACAGTAATTAATACGCCCGGAGTGAAGCCGTAGGTGATCTTAAGACGTTGCAACTTTCGACAGTCCTCGCAGAACGTTGCCGAACACGAAATTGCCTGCAAACTCTATGCAAACGTGCCTCTAGTGATCAAATTAACGTCCACGTTGCACCTCGACGACCAAAGAATTTAATTACACGTTTTTTCTTGTCCGTTCGAACACCGTAGGGAAAAGGGCTCGCTGTCCTTACGCGTTCTCCAAGGTTGAGGTGCAAGGGACGTCGAAGAAATTTTCACTTTAAAAAACTAAGTAACTTTACGATTCGATTAAAGGGCACGAAAAATTCAGTTTACCCGTGTACAACGAAGATTCATTTGCCCGTTTATCTGTTTAGCGCGATGCCACGAAAACGTTGTTATCAAATCATCTTGCATGTAGGACACCCCGCATAAATAGGTTAATTGAGATTCACCGCGTTTCTAGATTTTCCACCATATTTTCTCTTGGCCAGCGTCTACTCGGTTTCTCCACAAATCTACCGCACTGTTCTTCTTTCTATCTAATACCGTCCATCCTTATCTCCACACGATCCCCGTACAAGATCTTCGTAACCATCGCCGCCACGATCGAACCATGCTGACCACGAATCGTTTCGACGTGGTCGATATTTTTCAACGGAACATTTTTATATCCGATTTCCGCGAAGCCCGAGACCCATGGAAACCACAGGAAAACTCTCGCGAAACTGCAAACGTGTGGATGTGAAACCTGGGGGGTACGTTGATAAAAAATTGCGAATCAGCGAAAGTACGTTCGTCTCGTGTAGTTTCGTAGTCGTGTCTAAATTTAAGTGACATCGATGTATGTATTCCGCTCAGGGTCAAGCCTGACAACTTAAGTCGCCTGCCGTTCCCGAAGATTAAACACGTAAGTCAACAAGTAGGTACACACGTCGATTCTTTCGCGAATTCGCGGAACTTGTTTACAAGATTTTACCGTCGGGCATAGACAGGGTCACCGATATTCCTAGTATTCTCTGTTACGTCAATTTTCAACGACTAGATGGCATATACGGTGCGCGTGGAAGTTGATGAAAATATTACGCGAAAAATCGGGACAATTAAGCGGGAACTATGCAGCATCGAATTAAAAAAAATAGTCTACACCTAGGATAAAATAAAAAGGAATCAAGAGAGAGTGATGTATTCCGCGGTTTGACGCGTGCCTCTAAATACTGAAGAATATTCGATAGTCGCGCGTAAATTCAACGTTTTAATGAAACTCAACGCGGCTGCTTTCATTGTCATTTATGATTTCATCCATTTCCTATGTACGTGACAACCCAGGATGGTGGTTTAATGAAAAGCGCCAGCCTGTCACATATCCTCCGCTCGAGGGGAATAACCAAAGCAAGTCATCGAGGTCTCCGAGTAAAAAGAATAATTCTCCAAACCAAATAACGGTATCCGTGTGTAGGTCCTACCGTGAGTTTTTTCTTCAAACCTCGAAGCGATACATTATGGGTGCGAGGGTGCCGTACCGGCCATCCCTATGGATAAAGGATACGTGTCACTCCTTCCATTAACCAGATGGAACGCAGAGACGTATGGCAAGTGTAATTACGCCTATAATTGACAGCGCGACAAAGCACGAAGGGGGGTAGAAACGACCGTAAAGATTAAATCATTAAAAACTACTCGCGAAATCCTCCTACGAAACTACTTAGTTCTTTTCCGCTAATTATCCTGACCCACAATGAAATTTCATGGAAACTCAAAACGCTAAACGATCTCTTCTTTCCGCGTATCTCCCGGTATATTTTTTTTATCAACCAAAAGGGAGCCCGTAATGTGAAACACTCACCGAATGAATTCGCGATCCGTCGAAAAGCACTCAGCAAAGTCCCAAAGCCGGTCCTCGAAAATTGGGGGAAAAAACAACTCCGAGAAACGCCTCTGCGGCGTGTGTGCGTGTGCGTGTCGGGGCGCGGACTGAGCCGGGAGCACGTCTCCGAAGGCATCCCCACCCACACCGAGACACTTCAGCGCCAACGCCCCTGCGCACTGGGGACCGGGGCCACTCGACACCTATCTACCTTCTGTCTATGAGCAATTTCACTTTTTTTCCCCCAATTTTTGTACTTAGGGGCCTCGGATTACCACTCGTCCTAAACGGTAAGTAGAACGTTAAGTATGTACGTATATTTTTCACACTCAAAACATGCACCGTTCGACGTCACCGTGGGGGACCGAATTTTCTTTCACGCCATCAAGATTCTACGGTTGATGTAACGTTGCCAAGATTCATGTTTACATATTTGATGAAACCGTAGACCCGAAAGTTTCGCCATGATATTTCCACCCTAGCGAACCAACAGATATATCGTATGTGCTTTCTTCTTCTCGTATCTATCTTCCACATTGCCTTACATCAACCTTCATCATCGCCTGTCACTGCCTTCCTTCTCGGAATCTCTCTCGCGAACGTACAACACCGAGTTATCCTAACGTTGGGGCCGAGTGTTTCGCCTACGAAACGATCCCGTTGAAAACGGTTCGATATTATATTTCATCGAGTCTCCCGGCAACGATTCCAATAGTCGAATTCCAGCGATGGCTCGTATCGGAGTCGTGTCAGAGGTCGGACATTCTACTCGAGTAACTCGTGGAACGTGAAGATTACCTGAAAGGTTCCTTCCGAAAGGATAAGCCGAGAATCCCATTCTACTTGCACAAATTGTTCCTAGTTAATGCACTATCGGCGAGACTCGAAGTTAGTGGAGTGTCGAAAATCGCCGAAGAAAATAAAGGGACACGACGAATGGTTCGGGGCTGGAATCTTTCATGGTTTCAGGGTGGAAAATCTCTTATCGCGATCGTTGATTCCGTTAAAGCCGAAATTACTTCGGCGGCAAGAATTCCAGAGAAATACACCGAAAAAGAATCTCTCGACTGGACGGATTCGTATAAAATTTTAATTGCAGAACGAGAAAAAACGATTTTTGCGCCCGATGCTCCAGATTCTGATTTATCGCGATAAACACCGTTTCCAAGATTTATTTAAATGTGAACGCGCGGTTGTATCTTGAAATATGAGACGCGGTATTTCGCCTTGGCGCGACGTGTGTACATCCGTTCACGTTTTCGGGCATAAACACCCTCAATCACCGCGTAGTGATTTACATCGGCGGCACCGTGATCTATGATCAACATTTCCGCGTGACTGGCAGTTCGAGCCCGATGCTCCGATAGTTGTTTAAATATCGGAATGAAAATGTACACGCGGCGGGAAACGAGGAATCTTTTTCGAATTGTTTCGAATTGGAGCATTCAATTAGTAGGGTCCGTCGGCCCAGTTACCGAGATAAAGCATCAAATCTAGTCTCATCGGTGCCCTGTATCCGATCAGCGACTGCCGGTTAAGCCAGCTTACCGATGTGATTGAAGGACTTAAATGGCAACAGTGGCATTAGAAATTCGTTCGTAATACCTCCGACATCTGCCGTTCATTATTCACTGAAATCGATTGCTTCAGCTTTTCCCGCAAAATCTCCGAATATACGTTACCAAAGTTTCACCGGTAACGATTACAAGTCGCGATAGTCGAAAGCTTATCGCGCTGGTAGAAACAAAAGATATATCAAATATTTACCAAATGACCTACGAGATCTTGTAAATAAATCAACGTGACTGGTATTTCGACGAACGTTCCGTTTCGAACGTGTAGATCCGTGAATCGAAGGAAAGGGGAAAGGACAGGGAATCGGAGAGCCGCGGTCAACCAAAACGCGAAACCAGCCGACCGAGAACCAGTAGATTCCACCAGTTTAGTGTACCGGCAACGATAACGGATGCTGCGAACATCCCTGACAACGTTCTCAAGATACGAACGACCGAACGGAGATTGCGAGTTACGGCTGTGACTAGATAAGAAACGAAAGTATTTATCTTTATTCGCACAGTTTCCTCGGAAGCTGATGAACGTCAAACGATTTCCGATACTGATTTGCTTGGGCTCTCGCATCGAGCCATTTCCAGCGAGAAAGCTCGCGTAAATGACTAGCTCGTGATCAGCAATAATCTCCGCGAATCTCGCGATGCCCTCGCCGAACTGTTTGCCATCTGATTAGATGCGATAACTTGCGCCTTAAACTTCTCGGAAGACGATCGAATTTTCGCCCACCGATAGAAGTAGAACTCGTCGATGACTTCCGAGACAATTCTAATTCTACGTGTATACGTATTCTTGAGATGCGTACGTGTACAGATAAAAGTTGCATCCTGAATGCACCCATCTACCGTATGGTAGAACTTACGATCCCGTTGTGGATGTTTCGCGATGGATTCTCGGATGGCGGGGCATGTTATACATTTGCGATTGTGAGAATAGTCAGAGAGCTAGTAGCTCCAGTTTTATACCGAAAGTAGAGAATCGTGTGCACTTGGATGCTATTACGTTTAACTGGGTCCACGATAGCCTGCACGTACATTGTACGTACATATTCATCACTTTACGGATACGTTTACAAAGGTCAGCCACACTTTCCTCGGATTTCCATTCGCGTCGTCGGTCTTACATTAATTATCGTTTCCCACGAAACAATTTATACATTCAGCTCGCGTTCTACCGGACACCGTAGCGCAATTTGAATCATGTAGTCATGTAAACGATATTAGTCATCGGCGTGTTATCGGTTTCGCAGGTTAATTAAAATCTTCGATTGCGTTACCCGCGAAGATTGACAAACTCTCGTAATTTTATCGACTACGCGCAACGTTCGTATTGTGATATCATTTCGCTGCAACGTTTCCAAAGTATCAAGGATAATGTAATTAAGCCACGTACGTACGAGCTCGAGTGCAATTTCCATCGAGCGACGGCGAGGGAATTCGATCGCGATCAACTAAAATACCCGACGGATAATCGGATCTATTATATAAGTGCCGAAGTTATCAAAGTTTCTCATAAAAGCTAATGCAACGTAATCGAGACTAATTTCCGACATGTCTGCAGCTCAAAATGAAGATTCACTTATATCCACTTTGCTCGCCGAATACTTGGCTAAGCCGAATCTACCGAGTTCATCGGCTCTCTAGTCACTTTGTCTTAACTTAGCTAACCTAGACGTGAAAATTTCCAACAAATCGTCGAATAAAAATTGAATTCCCCGGGCGGGTGAGGCTGGCCATGAAATCCGGCAACTTTTTAACGTCGTCCGACACGTGCCCCGGGTTCCCTTCCCGGTCGCAGAACTTTGGGACAACGTTGACTAAGAATTCCTTTCGCAACGAGGGGAGAGTTCGATACACCGGGACAACCGGTTAAGTATCCCTGATGAAAGTTTCATGAGTCGACGGGGACGGCTCGGTTCAGCGGGAGATTCTTTTAATCGTATCGGGGCCAAATATCGGGGGTGGAATCCTTCGGGAAACCGGCTGCGCGGATTAGAAGAATATATGTACATATATACCTATACATACACATATGTATATGTATATGGTCGGAAAATACTTGACAATCGTGCGGAATACGTGAAATTCGAACAAACCGAATCAATTGGTATTCCGCATTTTAGTTAAAGTGTTACTCAGCCGTTCGTGCGGGGAATAAAGCATTCGGTTGTGGGGGAAAACGGGACAGTGAAATACTGGCGGAGGAAAATGAAAGTACGGCAATGGGAGAGAGCATTTTTTTTGCAGCGCTTTTTTAGCAGATTAGTTATCAAATAATTTTGATTAAACAGATACGACCATTCTTCGGCACAATCTTTTCCACGGCATACTTTTATTTCACTCCCCGCATTAACGAAGTTCAGTCTAAAAAGGGAAACGTAAGTCGATGAAATCCGCGCATCGAGATAAGACATTCTTTTGCGAAATTCGTTCTCCCGACCCAGCATCTTATTTCTTACAAGCGCATCGTTCCGAAAGTAAGACTTCAGCTTCGGGGGAAAATAATCATCTCGCCCGGAGAACGAAAGTCCCGCCACCGTGTACATTTTCGTATTATACATCTATTTACCTCTTCTTTCTGAAATATTATTTCTCCGCGCACCACGACTGCTAAATTACTTTCGTAATTAAGTGTCGTCGTCTAGCGACATTTTCAACAAATAAACCAGCAGAGGGCACACGAAAATCTGTTCGTTTTTTGTTTAAAACGACCGCACCGATTATTTGCAGACGCGCATTCCCATTGAACAAGTTATTCCTCGCAATGGTTGGTTTAAAGCAGATACTCCTTTCCATCGGGAAACTTCCGAAACGGTCCCGAGCGTTTCTTCTTTCGCCCGATTCCATGCACCGCGCACACACGCGTTCGGGTTTGTATCCGATATGTTTTTTTGATAGTGTTATCGTGTCCCACGTACGATGCTTACGTCGTTGCCGCGATTTTTGCCGAGCAATTGAGCCGTCGAGAATGAAAGTTGAACGACAGTTTTCTAAACGCCCACCGCGTCGTGTCTATACCATTCGGATAACATATTTCACACTTTACCAAGCGAGAATCAGTTTTTATTAAGACGGATGCCGCGAACTTTTCGAATTTCCATCCGAGAAATTCAACCCCCGCGTGTACCAGATGTTCGTAAAAAAGGAGAAAACAAATACAACCATGTATCTCGGCTTTTGTTAACGATTTATGGGAATTTTGTCGGGGATATTAAAAATTTGTACGCGTCATCGTAAGTTGGTGTACAAGAAGAAAGAAAGCACGAATAATAACAAGCACCGACGAACATCGCGGTTCACGGAGAGTGATATTGTTCAAATGTACATCCAGGTATCGTCTCGTCGGTGAGCGTCGGAATTGGATACACTCGATGAGTGCTAATCGATAGATCAATCGGTACTGCGGCAAGTCTGCTTGTACACCGCACGGTACGATAGCTAATAACGTTTCCGAACTTGGCAATTCCATTCGCGACGAAACAAAAGTTTCTCCGTGATTACGCCCCGCGAAAGAATTACATTGGAAAATAGTAACAAAGTCCACGGTATATGTAGAAGCTTCGCATCGTAATGGACGATGAGATTGTTAGACCGGTCTAATACCGACCGCGAGCATTTGCAAGCATAACAAACTGAAACGTTTAAAAAACGTAAGCTCGGCAGAAGTGGGTCCGACTCCGGGCTCTCCTTTTTAATAAACCAAGTGAAAGAGGATTACGAAAGCGAGAAGATTATCGTACATTCCTGTAAGCTGGTAACGAGTACCCTATGATATTTCGAAAAGGAACCGACACACCGACGAAGAGAATACGAAATCGAGAGAAACGTGAAAACGAAAGATAAATGTTCCGTTGCCTTCGTATTTTCTTCCTAGACTGAAAAAGAATACGTGGCCTAATGCGCGCACTTATATGAATCTAATAGAAGAGCTTTTCCAAGGTGCCTCGAATAAAATTCATGAAAATGCTCCGAGACGATATTCGAAAATGTTATTTTCTTTCGAAGAGGAACGTTAAAAGACTAACGCCACAGTTCCGCGACACAGTCTACTTTCGCAGCACCGTGTACAAGTTTTAGCTGGCTGTTCGGTACGCTCATTAGGTCGTTTTTACCTTCGGGTCGAATACGGTAAAACAAGAGAATCATGCTTTTCCAACGAGGAAGGAAGACATTGAAGAATACCAGGAAGATGAGCTAACTAGTTACGCCGCTTTAATGAAACGAAGCGAATACCGGGGCGTACGGCATTCAAAAGTCTTGGAATTAAATTGAGACTCTTATCGCGAGTCGAAATCATCGTGCAGGGCTTTGCGGGTCAGGGTTTTCTTTTTTCTCCCGCATCGTGTGTTATTTCTTTGCATTGTGTTTACGTAAGATAATCCAAATATTGATCCGACATTTGCATGGATATAGATGTAAACATTCCTATTACTTCCGGCTGTGGAGGATAGGAATTTCCATAATATCGTACTTTATAGTGATTCTTACGGAAGTTCTTTCCTTTAAGAAGACGTAGGATTGGATTCGTCGGAGCCGTAACTTCGTTACATTAAAATGGGAACGCGTGAAATAGGTAAAAATTGGAAAAGTGAAACTGTGTTAGGGCCGGGGAACGACGTTAACCGAATGGCTTGGCTTTTCAATTATTTTCTAATAGCCCGGGCCTCTTCAAGTAAACCCGCATACACGTTCAATACGCAAATTGGTGTACACACAGCGGGAAGTGTGTTATGCATCTGATAGGTAGCACTGTGCAATTCCAAGTAATCTCCATAAAAATTCGACTCAATGAATAATAATATCCGGCGATTTTTTAACGCGACTTTCACCGGCGAAACGCAATAAATAATACATCGGACAATTTGAAAAACCACCGTGGCAAAGTTTACCGACGGATATGTATTACGGTACGTGAATCGGAAATCATTGAAGTCGCGTCGTATTTTCTTCGGAATTTGCAACGAAAATTCTGACATGACAGCATAGACATCGGGATACGTTCCATATACGAAGAAAAATAAGAAACGGATAGTAGAAATCTATCGATCCGGAAAAAAAATATCTACCGAAGAAAACACGAACTTGACAGCCTGTTCGAAACGCAACCAATTTTGGTTCGTAGAAATTTAATTAAAAATCTGTCGATAAGATACGACATGTACTTCGTGTTTCGAAAAATCCGAAAAATCTCGCTACACCGTGGCATGTTTTGGCATGAAATTCGCAAGTGCTGCATCGACTAGCACGTTCGCTGAAGTGTGCTTAAGCTCGTACCTTTGATGCGAAAGACGGTGAAAGCTGGTTTCCGGGGCGACGGTTTTCAGCCTCTTTTTTACCGTTTACCGCATTATTCGCCGGAATACGTAAACTTCTCACCGATAGCGGCGAGATCCTTTCCTCCGTTTCTGATCAGAGTTACCGTTTTTTCCTGCGCGGATTTTTCGAAATACATGTAGCAGAATTTCCGACTACTGTGCGAGAACGTGCCCGATTTTAAAGTCGAACTTTTAAAAGAGGAACGCTACGATTTCCCAGCTCTACAAAAGATTCCTTTTTATTTCACAAGGGGTTCGCTTTGCCACGAAATTACCAATGAGATGCTACCTACGGAATTTGAATCGCGATTAAATATTTGCTGAATTTTGAAAAACATTTTCTCCGATAAAACGTCCCACAAATTGGTTCTGACAAAAGTGGAATAGACTTTTTGACTTACGACACATACCTTTGCGATTGTTCGCTAAAGTAACTTCGCAGTAAATTATCCTGTTCCACTATCTGCAATTTGCCCGAATCTCTAAAATACAGAATTTCTTTTCCTCGTTCTGATAATTATCTTTTTTAATACACCATTCGTCGTCTCATTTACGATTCTCCCGTCAGCAGACTGGATCTCGGAATGTCCGGTGGTTTCTCTCTCCGATTCCAGATGTGTTGTAACTTCCATTCAAAGTGTCCTGAATTACCAAGAAAGTAGTAATTCGGTTATATAGCACATTATCCGGGATGTGGTAGAATAGGGTCGAATTACATAGAACGGAATTACAATCTTTGGCAAGCAGCGAGGAATATATGTGTGGCGAAACTCCTAGAAATTTGCAAGCTCGCAACAACGCGGTCCAAAGTGGATGCATCGATCATCTTCGCCTCTTACGGGGCGGACAATATATATGATGGCGGTAATAAAAGTAACGTAGAGCATAATTCCCGGAAAAAGAACGAGAAACGAGAAACTGGGAGGTCTAGAGTGTTGTAATCGAAAATCTTGAGGCGACCTCCTTCCCGGGAAATTTCGCAATAGTTGCCAAAGATTTGCCGAAAAATTCGCCGGTACGTGTTGTTCTCATGGCACGGGTAATTATTGGAAAATTTAGATTTATCATTTAAGCGAGTGAAAGGAAATCTATAGAGAGCGCAATTTACCAACTAATGGATGACCCATTTTCTAGTGGCGAGTGAACGAAAAAGTAATTGGAAACTGTAAAAAGAACCTTTTATCGACTGTACCAACTGCGAAACAAAAGAGAATCTAACTTCGAACCATTGAGATATTTGTTTCGACGGTACCATAAAAAAAAAGTTCCAATAACCCAAATTTCCGCAAAGCTCTGAAAGCGTTAAGAGAAAAAAATGGCAAATAGATTTTTGTTTCAGCCGCTACCGATGATACATCCGATGGATGAGACGACGCTCAAACCTTTTTCAATTTTTTATTCCCGTAACTTTCCAATGTATTCCCTAATCGCCACCCACATCGATCGACTACTATTTCGATACGATTACGAATACGAGGCAAGAAGAACAACATGAATAAATGACATAGTGCTCATTCCTCGTAATGCACGAAAGAATTCTTGAAACTCTGAGTAACGCTAGATGAAGGTTCAGACACGAGAATCAAATTCCTACTATATTAAACTGCGCGGTTCAATTCTTCTGTTTCTCGATTTAAGTCATGGTCGCATACATAAAATGGGTACAATTTTGACCGAGGTGATCGTTAAAAAATTTACAACCGTCCGTTTATAAATCCGCTAGAGAGGAAATACGAGATTTTAAAACGGTCGAAGCGATCGTTAAAAATCTTCGGGGAAACTTCGGACTTCATCACGTATCGGGTAGGAAAAATGTCCAGTGGGTGCACATTAAAAGAAATAAATCTTCCATCGATTGGTGTTCGTTATTAATCGCGTCGGGACAAAAATAATAATTCCACGTAACACGGTGACCTGTTTAATGTGCCGCTATTTTCTTAAAACCATCGAAAGTATCCACGTCATTTCTGTATTTTTTTTTTCTCCGTATTAAAACTTTTTCAACCGAGAGAATCTTTTGTTTGTCTTGCAACTAGCAGCGGTATCTATACAATTGCTGTTTTAAATTTCTTCGAGCAAGACGGTCCTTTTGTTTCACCCATAGGAAGAAGCATTTAAACGCAGTTGACGACGGCAAAGGAAAAGAAGATGATCGAGTTAAAATTTCTATACGTACGCGATATCCTCATCGACTTAATCCCCTGCATTACACACAATTGCAGTGTCGCAGCATTTTTATTGCGACTCTAAAAGAAAATCATGACAACTCATCGGTGCTCGACGCTGCTCATTAAATCTATCTCCGCGTCTACTCCCCATAATATCCTGTAATAAACTCAGTCGTTCTCTAATCCGAAACAGGATATCCGTCACACATAAGAATCGAGGCAGATTACGAATAAATCATGCTTCTAAAACTTGAATACGATAAGAATGTGGGTCAAGTAATGATCCGGCACGTCGTATTTCCTCGCGTCGGATTCTTTTCTCTTTTTTCGGACAAGCTTGAATACGTAAGAGAATTCCTGATAGCCCCCGGGAAGATTGGGAAGTCTTGATGCTTCGCGGGCAGAGCTTTATAATCGGTTCTCATAGAAATTCGAAGCGGAGTGCGATCAATGAAGCTGCTCGCCAGCACAATTGCGCCGGAGAATCATGCTGGCCGGTACACGGAACTTGTTAGGTATCTGTTTTGGACAGGTACCAGAATCCTTGGTTATCCTCTTGTCCGGTACTTGGACCCTTGTTCCCTTGGTTCTCGATTCCACGCTTTCTTTTGCTCGCGACACGCGCCAACCTTCAGTTTTTCATTTCTGTTATCCCCTAAATATTAATGTTTTCTCGCGTAGAATTCTTTGTGCAATGGAACGCACCGTTGCCGATCGTTGCCAATTAACTGAGACTTTTTTCCATCGTCCAGGGGTTTCACGAGTCGAACATTTTGTCGACTGAATCTCAATCGAAACTCCGGTCTTCCGGCTGCTTAACATTCGCTGAAACTCGCGGAACTTTTGTTGACGCGCGGAACGAAGGAAATCATGTTCGACGGAAATTCCACCTTCTGCTTGTCTTTACAGTATGGAATCCCTGGCTCGGTTAATTCCCTCTCTTGGACTACTTGCTTTTATTTCCACGTAAATTTTACGAACAAAACCTTCGGCGCAAACGTAAGCAGGGTTAACAAGCATGCTACGTAGCATTCGCGTCGTGAAAATACAAGTCGGAAAATTGATAACTATCACTCTTATAAAAAAATGACTTGGATTGTAAAGAATCGTAAAAGGACATCTTGACGTGCCTGCCAATGCAATTCCTTTTGAATCAACCTCACATTTCCGATACGTCGTAAATTTTTAGGGAAACGCAGATACTTATATGCATGGGTACATATCGACGGAACAGTATTTTATAAGCACTGTACTCTGCTCATTCTCTCTTTCAGCGAGTCCTTTGTATGTTTCTCTATTGATAATCAATATTTCCTCTCCATATAATTTGCCGTCCAATAGGACTTTAAGATTTACTCCCTATGTATCGCTATGCTAATAGAAAATATCTTCGGGTAAGACATTTCTACAGCCGTTTGCACGTTCCGCCAGGAAATACTCTGTCCCATCACGTTCTCCGAAATGCCAGATTCAGTTGTACGGCAATATAATGTCCCATTAGTACCACGTACGGTTCGGAACGAACCATGGTAAGTGGTCTGGATCCAATTGTTCCGAATAAGCCGCAGACGTCAAGTTCAAGGAACATCACGACGAGTGTCGTTTCGCGTTTTTCTGACAGCGGCGAAGATTAATATCTTCCGGCGACGCTATTAATATCGCCCGGCAGAAGAAAGGGACCACGCGACGCGACGCTAATTTCGTAATTGATAAGGATGTCACGGTTGTAAGTGAAATCACCGCGCTTCTCCCGGAAACCTGGCCGCGGAGAAATCTGTAGGTGAATCAAATTTCAAGGTGCAGACATTTCAAGGTCGCACACTTTCCGCATTTTCAAATTCCCTTCAATTTATCGACCTCCGTCCTGCAAACCCACTTTTTCCTTTTACCACGTCGAGGCAAGTTTCGCGAAGGAAAGGGCAAAGGGAGGAAGGGCGGAAGGGAAGGAGGAAGGGAAGGAAGGAAGTCGTTTCAAGTTCGAGAGAGTTGTTTCAGGAGCAGGCACGTGCGAACGGCAAGAAAAGCTTCCTCTTCCCCTTCGAGCGAACGTATGCACCGGCGAGAAAGATAAATTGTTCTCCCGCAAGTATAATTTTTTCTGTTGACACTAAGCCACGGCGACGAAAGCTTTGTCGAGGGCTCATTTAAATTGATTCAACCTTTTGCCACTCCGCTGCTCCTACAACTGATACTTTCTCACCCTGAACTAAGTCCTGCTCGGCAGCTTTTGCTTCGTGGAATTTAATGAGAAATACTCGCGCAGCTACGAAAATATATCGCGCGTCAGAAATCGTAATCTCGTTCCTACCGCGAGATAATATCCGCGCGACTTTGCCGGTTATAAAATAATTAAAGTGATTTTGCGCGGGTCTTTGAACCCGAGGGTACTGACAAAGCGGAAGGAAAGCTGGTTTCCACGATAAGTCTGCGCTTCTGAAAAGAATACTTCACGAAAGTAATCCCTTTGTGGCACGGTGAAAGAAGTGGTTGCCGGGTATCGATTCGCAACAAGCCACGTACACCGCATTGACAAACTGCTGAATTGTAACTTTTTTTTCATCCTCGAGTACGAACCTCTTGAACCCGTGCTAAGATAATACGAGCTGAATTTAACGGTGCACTCGACGTTAAAATATGCGCGGGTCGATACGTAATAAGTAAAATGCTTCCAACCAGACGACGAAAGATCAGAAATGCTCCGCGTTTAAATCCTCCGGCTCGTGGGTAAATAAAAGAAAACTTGTCGGCAGAAAGAAGTAGTTCGTAGAGCTACACACTTGGAAACGGGAAAAGAATTAGTTTCGGAGGAATCGCACGTGACACTCGTTCATCGGCCGGCCGATTTTCGCCTCGTATAACGAGAGATAAACGATCCTCGCAGTAAGACGTCCAATGTTTTTCGCCAAGATTTCGACTGTCAAGAAGATTTATCGTTGACTGTCGTTCTTTGCTCGGCATACTGACTAATACATTTTCAACGACTCGTCAAGTCCCGTGAATCCCTGTTTTCGGGACAGGAAGAAACAGAAACCGGAAGGGCGTAATTATACCTTTTTTTTTCGTGTTTAAATGATCCATGCGTACCTTGATCGAGAGGTACATAGATTTCTAACGCCACCCGAACGTATCAAAGTCCAAATTGGCGTTCGGACGGTGGATTTTAATTTCGGTAATGAACGGCTAGAGGAAGATTAGACTGATTTCCGGTTAGGTTATGAGCCGATGGGGGGGGGGGACAAAATATGAGGTCGACACGGAAACCCTATCAGGAAATATGATCCGTGTTACGATATACTGCACGATATACGGATTGACATGCAGCGGAACGTCACTGGGTACACTCTGAAACGACTCGCAATCGAAGAGTACATCTGACACAAGTCGCAGAAACTTTCGAAACTTTGCATTTTCAATTCAGCTACAGGGTGTTTCAGATCTCGAGGTGAACTTTGGTAAACTCGACAGGGAAAACAGCCCCGGAATAGAAATTAGATCGTTAGAGGGGAAATATTGAAATTTTGTTAATTTTGCCACCGGGGCGAATATATTTTTTCCACTTCATGTATATTTAGATTTCAAATGAAAATCCGACGTCGTCGAGTTAAGGCCTAATAGAAAGCAGTTGGCACAAGCTTAGAAACTTCGCACGGTGAAGTCTGTTTAGATTTACATTTACATTTACGTGTGGAAGGAGAACAGCGTATAACAGGTCAGACATTCGCTGCTCGGCATTCAGTCTGGATCTGCTTCTCCTTCCTGTTTGTCACCTACGAGTTCATTAACTATCTGCCTCTCCACCAGAGTCGTCTTTCTTATTATTCCTATTGCTGATTATTAACGAGCTGTTCCAGGATTTAGGTCATCCCTGTTCCGCCACCATTCACACGTTCAGAACTGAAACGTAGACAAGGTATATTAAATTTTCCCGTTTTGCCTGGAATTTCTATCGAACCGAATCTGTAACGTAGTTTCTTTTCGTGAAAATTAATAGGAATTCAACGTAACGAAATTTCATTGTAAATTCTTCTCGCTCGAGTGACGTTACGCGTATGGATACGCGTGTATCGTCATGAATTTTTTAGAACACGCCCATCCTATACGATATTTCCCAGTTTTACAAACTTTTTAACGTATCACTTTAATACGTCGTAATACTATAAACTTACTTTATAGTTCTACAAAACTGGTTAATGCTACTGCAAATTTACGAGGCTAATAAACACCGCCAACGAACGCATATTTTTCGTAAACAGAAATCAAGAAGAACAATGTTATTTTGGACGAGCCGGTACCGCGGAGAGAAAAATCTAACGAAGCGGGACAAAGTATACAACGAGTTTATTATTTGTCAGGAAAAGTTTTCTCAAAAATAGTCTCGACGGAAACAGTCGTTTCGCTGCAGGCCAACAGAATTACGTCAATACCAGCCCGGAGAAACAGTCGGGCGATAGTTTCCTCGTATCCTGCTACAAGATATAATGATCAACAATTGGAAAAGTCCCCGAGGCCTCTTTGGTCCCCCAAAAGCTCTCCGGAGACGCGTTACCGAAGAAAGAAGAGTCTATCTCTTATCATCTATCCCTTCGTAACACCTTCGAGGAACATCGATAGACCTCTTTCGCACCGTAAACTGCCTAACTTGGAATGCCCGATAGCGTGATATTTCAGAAAAAGCATATATTCTCCTCTCTCATACCGGTCGAAACTGTTTCAATTCGTCGAGAGCAAATAGAAGAATCAAGACTCCGCAGCTTCGAGACGTCGAAATTTTCACGCACCTGGGGAACTCGAGGTGCTAGAAACTTGGAGGCGTGAGTATTTCAAGGTCCAGAAGCTCGAAAGGCGCGGAAGCTACGAGGCCGGATGTGCGTAGGCAACGAAGGGTAGAATAATCCTAACGACTAGGAGAAAGGATATCGCGAACGGTGGCGTCAGCAGCCGTGCCGCGGCCAACGAGGGATGTAAGAGGTTTACTGGTGCTGTTGCTAGGCAACCTGTTGCCACGGGTACCACGGGCGCCAGAGAACTACGACCTTGCGCATAGGGCGCCACAGGACGGCACAGGATCAGCGAGAACGAAGGGAGGATAAAGGACGAGAGGAGGACAGGAGGATCTCTCGATGTGGAATGATGTAGAAATTTCATTCGAGCCTCCGCGCCGAACGATCATGCAAATTGGAGTGTCGTGACTCGTCGGAACGAAGATACACAAGACACCGTGAACCGGCAGAATTAATTTCGACCATCTCGTTAGGGACAAGAAAAAATGATTCTCGGCTGGGCGACACTCGAAATGTATCGCTAGATTTTCGGAACGATGCTTGGCGTAATTTATAGAATCGCTTTCGTATTCGTTATTATATGACAATTTAGTAATTTTATGTACCTTGCCAGAACGTACTCTGTAATTAAACGTGAAAATTGTACCTGCATACCGAGCTTCCGTTAAACTATAACAGCGAAATTAATTAATTCTCGACTATAATAAATGTACGTTTTTCCTCATAAATTAGTCGCCGTTTCAGAAAATCATTGAACGGACTGTGCATTAACTCGATCATGTAATTATTTCGCATATTATATTTCGGTTTAATTATTTCATGCATTATTACAGCTGAAACTTATTCGGGATGATATGAAACCCAGCTTCCACCCAGAGTGTGCTGTAAAAATAATGAATAATCATATTCTACTCTGCTGTAACGTCTGACCTATAAAGGGCTTAGATACTGGCGCGTAATCACTTGTACTACTTTCGACTTTTAATTCGATCTCGATCCACGTTACATACGGTGTAGTCCAATAAATCAAAGGATTAATTCCAAATATAACAAAAAAACCTTCGATGTAATATTAATACATCGTCGTATCGCGTCCTCCACTTTCGTTGCGATTGCCATTGAATATATCGTGATGGATGAAAAGCCAGTAGTGAAACTTGACGTTTGGTCAGCCGTAAACGAGCATCGTAAATTACTCGACACCTGTTATCCGTACACACGTAGATTGGACGTGACAGAAACGGTCAGGTGCAATATTAAACGATACATCGGTATTTCTGATATCGTGCAGCTCTTACCTTTAACATGAATTAGCATCTAAATATTATCCCTCATTTGTAACCTCGAAACTAGGGCACGCCATGACCAAGTTGCTCGTACGATTGTTAAATTCTGCGCTAGCGTCGAAACCTGAACAATGCTGAATCCGGACGTTTCTACGATCAGACCTTTCTGCCCGTTTTTTTCTCAAATCTGTTCTTCGATCGGCACATCGACTGGGTGGCTCCCGGGTTGGTTAAAATCTAGAGACGGCCGAGTTTGTAAGGGCAATTTCGCAGGCGCTTCGTACAAGCTGTGCTTGATCCACGGACACCGCAGGTGAACCGGTATATTGTTACAGCACTGTCGGATGCTCGAGGTTCCTACATGCAGCTTCCATTTACGAGGTGCTAAAGGCGTTCCCGTTCCCATCTCGGCGTTACCGAAGCCGTAATTGCAATGCCACCCAATCGTTATCCGAGACAGTCGTTTTTCGCCCACACCGTTCACACACGTCGCGCCGCCATTAATCGTAGAACGGATAATGAATATCTTTAAAGGCCCGTTAAAGAAACGGCGGACCGGTTTGCCGGGTAACAACACAAGTTCGGAAACAATTTACAGTTCGGTCGGATTGAAACGGAGTTACGATGTTTCAAGGGATTATAATTGAAATTGAATGTGATTTTGAAAAGTTTAAGTGGTAATGGAGCTTCTTTCAATTTATCGTACAAGGTAATAAAACGTGGGGAATCTCCTTTCATTTCACCATCCTTTACCGAAGTGGTTCAGCAATGCGGTAAGAGTTCATTTCAAACTTAAATAAACTTTATTACTTTAGATATTGGAAAAGCCGATAATGTTCGTAGGGTACTCCGAAGCGATTTAATTTAAATCGACAGGTGTGAAATGATCGTGTCAAGGATACACAGGGGAATAAAGTAAAACCACGATTCATCCATCGATCATATCACTGATCCTATCCGTTGCATACTCACAGAACCAAAAAATTACCTGTTCCGTCGGAAAAGAAACGAAGAAAAAGCAACAACAAAAGTGTGAAGCCATACCTTTTCTATTTATTTGATTTTTTCGGAGTAAAACATCTCGGAAAAAGTACACAAGGATCCCGCGAGTTTAAAATTAAACTCCAGGGATCGTTTCCCGCAAAGTTGTTGTGATAGTTGATTTCGCTTCTTCAGTGATTTGCATTCCAAATCTCTTCGGTACGATTAAAACAGAGTCCCTTTCAGAGAAAGCGGATATTTATAAAAATGGAACGAAACGAGATTCAAATTAACTTGAGATCGTATCGAGATACCTTCAACGGCCGGATATTGTTGAAAAATTCCGGTATCCGTGGTAAAAGTAGAAATATATTCCCGCCTTTATTTTTCTGAGAATTTTATCGCGCGTGCATAGAATTTACTTTACATACCATTTTTTTTCTCTTCTACCTTTTTCTCGTATCAAAATATGTGTTGTAAAAGAAATTCTCATATTCAATTGTTGAACTCGATCCTCCTTGTACGATCTCTGTCTTTCCGCTTATCGAATTTTCATTCTAATAACTTTTCCTCACCGGTCATAGTACTTTATACGAGTAAGCTAAATGCATCCCTACTTTCCTCTATCGTCGGGATACACATACATATATTTTGCGTAGAATTCCCACGCCTGCAAGGTAAAAATTGCCGTCCAATATCTTTTTGTTTTTAAACGTGACCGGGTCCGCTAATGTTGCATCGAGATACGTATCTCACGTATTCTATTTTCACCATTTTCGGCTACGTATCTCTCCGAACATTTTATCCGTTCTTTTTCGATTATAAAGACTATTCTTCGTACAAAACGGGTCGATAATAAAAAAAAAAACAAGTCTGCCAAAAAACCTTCGCAGCCGATAGTCGATCGATAGGAAGTTCGTTATTTCTAACAAATTTCTAGCGCGTTGCCGGACTGGCAGGCAAAGATTAACGCGAAGTTTTCAGCACGCATGACAGGGTCGGATTATAGTTGGGCAAGTTTTGAATAATCCGTAAACACGACACGTTATAGCGCGAACTTGGCAACGTATCTTGATGAAAATATATCGTGTCAAGTATTACACCGATAAGCTCGTCGATAAAGTGTTGAAAATCTGACGATTGGCCGTTGCAACCAATAAAATCTAACGCATAGTTTACACCCCTATGGTGTATTTGCGTGATCTTGCCGCGTTTGCGATACTGGGTGTGTTACGATATCGATATGAACGCGTTTTCCATCGGTCGCGGCCTACGAAGAAGAAATCTCTCTGCTGAAAACATTTTCTTTCACAATCGGTCACGTGGCTGTGTTACGCGAAACGGTTATTAGGAATCATTTTACGTTATGTCCGCGGGCAAATGTATTTCGACATTAATTAAACGTGCTCACAGTTGAGGCACGATTTAGTATTTACATAATTACATCGACCGGTGTGTTTGTGCACGAACCCGCGTTGTTTCACGGTGAAAACAAACAAAACAACGCGATGTCCCGTTGATCCTTAGATTAGTGCGACTCGCGATCCCATACACCGTTGCGATTTCGATCTGAATCCTAAATGGCGACCGCTGGGACAAGGATGCAAACCGTGGAACCGGGGTTTTGCAAACAATCAAGGACAGTCGGCAATCTCGTCACGTTCGCCTATGGCTTTGAATCTGGTTAACCAATTCGTTGAATGCATTGCCGGAAGCCTCGGTGCATCCGACACGATATGCAGGTATCCATACTCCATTACGCTGATAAAATTGTATCTTAAACGGATACGGCTGATTTCACCCCGAGTCGAGTCGAATCGTCGTCGGGTCGATAGCCCTTCGAAGTTACTTCTTTACCCTTCCGAATATCGCCGGTATTTTATACTCTTCGCTACGCTCGTTTCGATATTTAAATGAAAGCAAGCAGCTCGGAATGTAAACCGCTCTAACCCATCGACTATTTCATTTAACAGATTTCTATACGACTCGATATTTCGAGAGCCGTTCTTCGCGGAATTATGGAATTACGGAATTACACGAATTAATTCGCCTCCGCGTACCTCTTTAGCGGAGCGCACGATACAGTGGCTGATTTCAAATACGCGGGAATATCGTGTTAATCCCCGTGTGAAATTTGGCAACTCCGACTAACTAGTGCCCGACAGCTTTCTTGTCGTTAAACCGGTCCGGTTAATCGAGCGGCTAAAAATTGAATTTCTACAGCCGGATAAATTGCGTGGCTTAATCGTATCCACGTATATATATACGAAGATATATGTACATGCATACAATTAAAGGGAAAACGAGACGAAAATTGTACTTCTGGCCCGATTTAAAGAAACTCAAGGTTCAGATACGAACAAACTAACCCCTTTCGTGGTCAGGATCAAGTGCGGGCATGTTTTAGGTGCCCAAAAAGTACATTTCATTAACTTTTAAGTGAGCAGAAGATGAGCACTGTAGCCTAGGTACCGTCAAAGTTATGATAACTTTTAGCTGAAAAGTTTTCTTAGAAAGTGCTTTTCTTAGACATTTCGTATCCCGTAAGAAAACGTCATTAAGAGTCTCGGTTAAACTTACTAGCGAACTTTCTTTTTCGGACAAATCCGCGAGCATTCAATAGACGACCTACGGTCTCTTATTGGCGATTTTGCATAATTTGGCAAAAACCAGATTCACGTTCGTCCGGATCGGACAAAAAGTAACATTCGCTTCGCGACCAGATCGTTATTTCTGCTATTCAACATCCAGCCACAAAAATGTGTTATTTGTTTCTCGTTAATGTCAGCCGCGACACTGTTTTCGCACAAAACTACGTGTTAATCAACGTTTTCCCACGAAATAAAGAAGTAAACGTGAACGAAATACTGTACCCAGCAGCTATCGAGATGTTCTATTGACTGAGCTTTTCAGTCGGATTATTATTCCATTGCAAAATATTCGACGCGCGAATGTAACGCGCCGCGAGCGACAAAGAGAAAAAGCGCCAGTTTCGCAGCCTGTGAGAATAATGTTTACCTTTCCCCGGTGTGCAGAAAAAACTTCATTCCAGGTGCGTCCTATAATCGCGCCGGATGCTGGGAATGAAGGAAGCGAAGAAACAGGCTCCGAAATGAAAAAGAGGAGAAGAAAAACAGTCCTCCATCTGTACTGCAGATTATTGCGAATAACGCGGTATTTTCCTCGATTTGCCGTGCCAGTTCGATTAAACGACCATGCCGTTATCGACAACCGAATTGCCGACGATAACCAACGGGAAGAGGGACATAGAGAGTGGGAGAAAGAGAGGGACGGATTGAAAAAGATGAGTGGGGATAGTATGAAATAATTTATTGTTATCTGCTGGCATACTTTCGCAATTAATGAAACTGAAGAACAATGTCGATCGCAGATTCTAATAACGACGGAAAAGATTGAAACGTGTTCGGATATGAGACCCGGCTGATTAACGATCCAAGAAGGAGTTGACGAGAAAAGAAAAAGGAATTGTTCGCAACAAAGCTGCGCAAACTGGCAAATCAAACTTGCTCGTTTCCGGCTGCATTATTTAGCAGCAATGTCCTGATGGAAGTTTGCTTCGTGCATCTTTCAGGGCAAGTCTCTATGAAGCTTGCTTCTTCGAGTAGACGTCGTTTCCCTCGAAGCACATGATTCTCGGGACCGAAAAGGCTGTTTCTATCATACAGCAATAGAACACCATGCCTATGCGATATGATAGCGTATGACAACGTTCTCGCTTTTCACCATCGAACTTTAGATTCTGGAAAACGTGCCGGAAAAGTGAAATACTCTGATAAACGATGATATTTACTTAGATCAGGGATCTCACGAGGACCATTTGACAACTCGAAGATTGGGAAACAGTTAGTTCTGTTAGTCATCGCGAATGATTAACTTTCGCTTGCCGGCTCTATTAATTTTGTTCAACGTTGGAAAACAGGGTGTGATAAAAGCAGGGAAAAAAGGCAAGCGTTAGGGAAGGGATGTTCAGCGGAGAATGAAAGACTAGATAATGAAAAAAGCTTTCATTAATCCTTTCACGCGCGACTCACGTGACAATGTACTTACATAGAAAAATATATTCCCGTCGGTTCGGAAAATGTTTCCATCGACTTTTCAAAATAATTTCTGTATAATGGAATAAAAGACTCGCGTAGCATGAATGAAATAGAAAATTAACTTGTTAAAAACTTCCCAAACAACGTAAAGCATGGAATAAAACTTGCCCAGACTCACGGTCGATACTCTGTTCAATCTTGGAACTCGTTAAATTTGAAGAACTTAACAGAAAAGTTAAGTTAATCCTGTATATTAGCAGGTCTTAATCGACAGCGATTATATCCCTCCCGGAAACTATTCTGATACGTTACAGAAACGCGAACGAATACGCTTTACAGAAACCGTACTCCATCGTAAAGTTCTTTTTCCCTTGGCACCAGAAATCTATGAGACCGAGAGGCCATTTCCGGTGGTATATACGCGGATCTCGGCCACATTCCGCGAATCGTTTCTAAAGGAAAAAGGAGCAAGGTTTTTTTAGGTCGCCGCTCGAATTCGTGGACCATTGCCTCTATTTCCGGTTGATGCCAGGATGAAACACGTACACGTTTAAACCGTCGACGAGGAAATACCTGCAGCGCAAATCCGATAGGCTATTGCACATTGATCCACAAGTGGTTCAACGTTTTTTAACGTCTTTGATTTTTCTAAATGTCTTTTATCCCATGGGCCCTCGAACCACGGAATCGATAAGTGCCGTGACTTTTTTTTCTGCGAGTCTCGTCATACAACATAGATAGCTATTCCAGCAGCCGTGGCAGATACGTTATTGGTCTGACGGGAACTCGATAATGGACACGCGAATACACCTTGCAAACGTATCCAATCTCATTACGTCCATCCGTGCTTGGGAAGCAGAAACGCTTCCTGATGCAAATTAAGAATATTTTGCGATGTGTCATCTGCTACTCTAAAAATACCATCCCGTTGCTGGACGCTTACAAATTTCATGTCAAAATTTTTATCTAGTACCTTTTGATTTATATAAAAAAACGTCGTAAAAAAAGTTCAAGACGATGCTCCCTACCCTGCCTGTAATATTTTGAAGATACCGGTAGCATGTAAATTCTCGTTTTCTCCATATGCATGCGTCCTATTCTTATTCCCAGGATTCCGTATTCGCGACAGTTTCGCGGAGCGTAACTCCCCTGAATACGGAACCGAATATATGCCATTGAATAGGGTGTGTTTGAGTAAAATTATTCGCCGGAAGTAATATAAATTATGCTGCCCCTTCATCCCGAGCCGAGCTATACATCCTTCTTAACTAGTCCTGCAAACTTGCATCTCTTACAATACACTTTTTAAATATAATAATACCTTTATATTAAAACTCGACCGAGAAACTGTCTTCTACAAAAGCAGGAGAATCTACTTGACTCCCTTTGTACTCTCGATATAATATCAAGTTTCCCGAAAAAATCCCCGTAGCATCGTCGCTGCAAACGAAAATACAAAGAGATGGAAATAAGAGCTGCTTATCGCTTTCACTTTCCATCTATTGTTTCTCGTCGACGTTTACCGGGGGGTAAAGCAAAATAGAAACTGAAACAATTAATGAAGCCGGTACGATAAGACGGTAGCTGCGGATGACTCGTGCCGTTCCATCGCGGGAGAAGAAAGCTATTGCTTGGCAAACAGAGACGATCCACCGTTGATATCTGCAGACGTCCGTTGTTTCAATCTGCGCCTTATTCGCCGGTACTTCGCTGCAGTACTTTCCCACTAATTGAAGAAAACGAACGCCCATCGAACTTTATCATCCATGTTATGAATTCGTATTTTTTTTCCGCCCCCAGGCGGAACCTGAATTTATTCAATCGGAATCACAACTTAAAGGAAAATTAATTTACCGAGAGTAATAACGACCGACGATAAAGTCGAACGTAATTACGACTCATTCAACATTCTCTCTTGTTCTTCAAACGTGAAACCGGGCGAACTGCGGAAGATTCTGTTCGAAAGTCAAGAGAAAAATTGTAACAATAATTCATTTCGTACGTGAAATCCAGCTACATCGATCGTCGAAATACAGATCAGGCGCGAGAGAATTAATGAAGCTTTTTGTCACCCAGTCTTTCCATTTCCTACTAAATTTCTTCTACCCTCTAATGTTTGTTCTTTCGTTACCCCGTGCTATTTTCTGTGGTCGAAGCGAGTTAATAAAACCCGACGCAGTTAATAATCTCGGCGGGTGCAAGACCATGCTGCGTCACAGCGAAGAGAACCCTCGATAAACAGTTCGCTAAAAAGAAATCAAATACGTCCGATCCGTTCTCTACCTACTTCACTTGCAATCAATCAATTTGCAGTCTACGTTAACGAAACAAAGCGACGTAGTCTTTTTACATAACACGTTGACAAAATAATATTTGCCCCTTTCTCTTTTGTACGGCACGCCATAAATTTTTCTTGGGGGCTGTAAAAGCATCCCAGAAACTGCCGATATTAACCTGCCAATTCTGACGACTGGCAGTTACATTTCCTTTCGCACATTTCCGACCCTCTTCACTGCCGATAAATACTGTCGTTCCGATCGCGTTATCAACGCTGCCGAATCGATTTTTCCCACCGTTCCGACGTCACCGAAACTATAGTTTTCGAGTGATATACGACGGCCCATCTGCCCGCGTGAAATTTCACCTAAGAGAGAGTAAAATGCGAGCAACTTTCGTGATTTCAGGGTGGTTTTTACGCTACCGGGGACAATGAACGACGCGGAAACCATGCAGTCACTATATAGATCCATTTTGCCCGTTTCATCCGTCAATTTCCGGGGACGTGACGCCGAATGTCTTTCCGCGCTTCCTGCAACTCTACGCGGATTTTATTTCTACGCTGAAATCGACGTTGCATCCATCATCGATCTACCGGCTTCCGAATACACGGAATTCACGTGACCAGATAGTCGTTCAAATGAAGTGCCGTTGCGTTTTGTGGCAAGTAGGAAATTTGTTCCTATGATAAAAGCATCGAGATATTTCGAGCGTTACCTGGTAGTTGTATGTACGTGTACGCGACCAAGGTATGTATGAAAGAGAATAGAATTTCAAATGGTCGGATTAAATGCAAGCTTCCGCGAGGATTTGAAATTAACGTCCTCGGATATTCGACCGTGGTTGAATCAACTCAGAAGGAAATAGTTTTTCGTTGCTGAACGGAGATGTGCTTGTTGCTGGAGTTTATCGAATTTCTTGTACAGCTGGAACGCGTAGATAATATACTTTTCCGCTGCGCTACTTCGCCGGTGCACGGTGAAAATGGTATCTCTTAAAATACAGAAGCGCACTAAATGAATTATTTTTATTTCTTAATCCTTCGTCCGACTTTTCTCCGGTTTTTTCCTACCGCGCACCTGCGATCATTTCACACGCACCTCGGATAATAATCGCAAGAATTATGTACCCATTTACCGTACGCTTATTTGTTCAACGATGCAAACAAGTAGTCTGACAGATACCAACAAAATATGTATAAAACAAACTTCTGAATTTATACGTGTTACATACTTTTATAACTTGCGAACAATGAATATTGCACACACGTTCAATGGAAATGACAGGTGCTTAATGAAGCGAGATTAAGCTGTCCCGGGTTATTGATTATTCAAACATATCAAAAGGTTGAAAGAAAAAAAACGGCCACAAAAAAGCTCGCCAATATCCGGCTTGAAGAACAGTTACACACAGAATGTCCGAATGATTTCTACATGAAAATAACGTAAATTAAAAAGAATTTCATTAAAAATTAATTGGCCCCAAAGAGCCAAAAAAGAACAAAGGAAAAAAGAGGGGAAACGCAAGCGTGAAAGTCTCATCGCTTAGAAGGAATAGTAATCACTATGGTGGAACGTGTACCGGTAGAACCGACACTCACCGGGGCGACCGACGGTAACTTGGTCAAATTAACATTCTCCAGCTGTCACAACGTTAATTGCAAAAGTTTTCCGTCCGGCGATGAAAGTGATAAAGTGTCGACTAAAGCCACGGCTGCCTACACAGCCAGCTTGCGCAACAACACAGGCGAGACCGTGTTTGTGTATGGAAGTTTTCGAGCCGCGAATAAAAGTGGATCGAGTCGATATATAGGCACACGGCCGGATTAAGAAAACGTCTCGTCTGGCCGGTTTAAAACACGAAAGGGGTCAATGCACAAAACCCCCGGGGCTGGATTTAATCTGTCCCTTGTCTCTTGTCTCCGAAACTGGCTTCCCCGAAGCGAGAACCCTGCAACTGACTACCCTTCACTGCACTGCCAAAACTCATTAACCCTCCACATTTCCGTAATCGATCTGTTACACGCTGAAATTCACTATCATAATCGGCTATGTTTCTGCTCTAGAAAATCCTACGGTTCCGATCGCGGAGATTTTTCGAAAATAAACAAGACGTGGAGAGAAATCGAACTGCATATAGATGGAAGTCAATCGAAATTTCAATTAAACTTTTCGCTTATCCGGGATTAACTTCAATATTTATGAATGATCGATGTCAGGATGAATATTAAACGTTACACACGTTCGACGGATACGTTTTACTAATTGAGATTAATACGTTTAAATACTCGTGATTATGTAGGAATTACGAATGTGCATTTAGTTTGAATATTCGACGAAATCTCTCCGCTTACGTTGATCGAAGATTAAAGGATCGCATTAATCGAATGTTTTCTTCACCGAGAGAATAATCAAGCGAACGCACGCGTTATCCCGAAAACTCGTAAAAAGAACTTTTTCTGATCGTCGTCCCTTCTCGACAAAAGATCAGAGTACCTTGGTAATGTACCTCTGATGTGGCAATTACGTGAATGGCACTAGAGGTCTACGTCCCACTAACAGGATGAATGACGGTAGTCACTTATACCACGGAATTCGATCAAATTCGAGTGGTGTTCACAGTCGAGTTTTAACGTAAATATAGCAAGACAGGTATCAATCCAAATAACCGCTTTTCATTCTTCGTTTAATTAACAGCTCGATCGTTAATCCTGTTTTAACTCGGCACATTATTTTGCTAATTTCGTTTTATCCAAGCTCACCGAGTAGAATTATACGCTTTTATCTGGTAGTATACGTGCACTTCTCTAGTGCACCACGAGAGCTCTTTAAATGACGCGAACTCTTAATAATTTACTGTTAAAGTGCTCTTGACTATGCTCTCCAAGTCATTCAAACGCGAGATATGTACATACCAGCCTACATAAACCTCACATGGAAAAGTAAAAGAATATACAACTTACTCTTGTAAAGAGTCTAGTTACGAAATAAAATCCTGGACTCGCCGATGTTTCGCGATACCGATACCATTACGATGTTTTTTACGACCAACGGAACATTCAGAACTATATTACAGACGGTTATGCAAGCTCGATTGTAACGAGTCGAGAGCAGAGAGCCCGAAACGAAGAAGAAGCAAAATATCGCAAACAGTTTGGCATACGTTGTACTTACGAGGGACTGCGAGTATTGTCCCCCGGGTAAATTGATTCTCCCGAGGCTCGACTGGCCAACTAAATTTAGTGCGACCGAGGTCAAAGTTCTCCAGGAAAACCGTACATGGACCGCATCTCCCAAGCTTGTTAACCTCCCGTGCCTGCACGCAGTCTCTTATATTCTAGTGCCTATCGTACACCATGATACCGTGCTACTATGATAATACACTCCGGCATGCCTCTATTTAGTTAACTCTCGCTATAGCGCGTTACCGATACTACGATCGAATTATAGCGATGTAACGGTGGCTACGTGGAACCCGATATTAAAATGAGACTGCCCATAAGTAGGATAAAATTTCACTTTCGGCATTATAATACCGCGACTACGATCAGCGAACACCCTCTCTTGTATATGCGATGAAATTTTCACTCCTAACGTCTCGGTGGAAACCTTCGAGAAAATTCGTGCATGAACTGAATTTTCACGGTTCGTTAAGCACTGTCTCGGTCGTGCACTCTGACATGTATTTTCTTAAATATATACATATAACGCATACATATGCGTCCCGTCTCTTGAATAATAGCGCTGTCGCAGTTAGAAACAACACTCCTAATGAGTCGATCGATATTTGTACATGCAACGAAAATCAGCTTCAAGCTCTTCGGTTTAAGCCTACTGGAGATCCATTTACATACGTCAAGTGCCGCCTCAATGCTCGTTAACCTCTTTTCTTTCTATTTAACGACAAAGAAGAGTCCGCGAGACACTTCGACACGCATACACCGTACGTTTCTAGAATGATTATACGTATGTTGTACAATGAGATAATAACGCTCGTCGAGTCATCGAGACGATTCGTGATATCCGAATCTGATTAATGTCACCGAACATCATGAAATTCCACCTGGAATTTGACAAACGGTTTTAATAAAGCTTTCTTCAGACATCGAATATGAAAAAAAATGATATTAAAAAAACGACAAGTATATCGAATTCTTCGTACATTTCCCAATAGCGGGCGATTTATCTCGATCCGCGAAAGGAAGCGAAGCGTGGAAAGCACGTTTTCAGGCAGTTAAGAATCGGAATGAATTTTTTTTCTCCATTTTCATTCTGGGAGGTGAGATAATTGCGCTTCCTGGTGGGAATTAATGGCAAGACGCGGTAGTCGTTTTCGGTGAGATAAGGAGGCGGTCGCTGGATGGAGATAAATAGTATGCCGAGGCGAACGCCTCGGGATGCCTCGAGTTTAGGCCTCCGAACAAACGGGCAGATTGCGAGAAAGAAAAGGCGAAACGTGAACATCGAACCTTCGGAGCAAAAATAACTCAAATCGTGAAAGAAAAAAAAATAGACTCGGTCGAGTTTTGCTCGGAGCCATCGTTTAATCAACGAGATACCGAAAGGGCTCGAAAGATAAATCTGCCTGAAATATCGGAAATTTTTGTGAGATGTGCCGAAAAGCGAACTATATTTCGATAATGTGATATCTGTAACCTGAAGAAAAAAGTAAAGTATACCCAAGTCGTTTGCCAGTATTGTCGTAGGATCGTTTCATACATAATTTACTCCAACCGCGACATTACTGTAAACGTGGAATAGACATTAAGATAAGAATTTTATTCGAATGGATCTCCGAGGAATTCTTTCCCCCCTTATCCTTACAGATGTGGACTCTATACGCACGGTAGATTAATAATATCTGAGATATTGCTATTACAATTCACATCTTCGTTCTTCTTTTCTTGGACCCTACCATTTTTTTCACCCCAACGGTACATTAATAATACGTCGAAAAAATGTGCCGCCGTGAAACGTTGGATTTGTAATTTAAACCAGATAGTTGCTCGCTTAACGTCAAACCACATTTGTTTACGTCACGTGAAATCCATTCTGACCTTAATGCGTCATAATAGAGATATTTGCATGACCATACGTCTTTGTAAACTCATGCTCGCGGGTAACCACGAGCGAAAACTTAAACTTTAATCAGAGAAACTTACGACCTCGGTGACAAAGTTTTGAAACAAATTTGAATATTTCACAGGTATTCTCGGAGAATGATGCATCGATTTGTCGGCAAAAGTTCGCGGAAGTAGCAACATTAACTATAAAACTTTCGAAAAAGGATCCTACGATCTTCGCGACGTGGTTCTACACCGTGAAATAGACGAGCAAGACAACCCGTATATGGTAATACGACCTTTCCGAAGGTATAATGCAGTTCACCGTAAAATATGGTTGCTAATTTGCATCATTTTGATATAGATTATATTTGAGCAACGATAATATTGTACATTATCATTTTAAAAATTCCGATACACGCCCTTCCTCGTTTGTAGAAGTGTAAGCTGTATTCGATTATTGATTCGTACTACTGAATTTACATATTCTTCTTTTTCCGACACATTCATCAACGCTCCGGTAAAGAATTTTTAATTTTCTTACAAAACCTTTCCCCGGGATCATCCCGGAAGAGCTCAACATCGAATAATAAAAACTTTC
The DNA here is from genome assembly GCA_917499265.3 of Mimumesa dahlbomi. Classification (NCBI taxonomy): domain Eukaryota; kingdom Metazoa; phylum Arthropoda; class Insecta; order Hymenoptera; family Crabronidae; genus Mimumesa; species Mimumesa dahlbomi. The sequence continues at coordinate 568,950 of OU824113.1, read as the reverse complement.
ATCAAAAAATAATCTCTCTTAATAATCCATTGGAAGTTTCCGCATCATTTCGATCATAGCTCTGTCATAGATGGCACTTCGAAACTTTCATGGCGGAACAAGCATAAAAAAAGCTATTTTCCGAAACGTTGCAAATTCATCCAACTTCGGACAACATTTTCAATGTTTTGTTACGCTCTCGTGAGATTGCGACTACGTGCCAGGGATTTCACAACTCAGATAGCACTATTTCAAGTATTACGATATGTAGAAAACATTTGCGGCACAAACCACCGTGAGACTCGACTTTCTGCCACCGTATAGCGGTGTCCGGAGACTACTTAAGAAGAGAATTAATTTTTTCGCAAGAGAAGAAAATACATGACAGTTTTACGCTACTTAGAGCATATTGCATACGTATAATTGTCAGAAATGACATAAAAGTTCGTGGCGTTTCATTTGAAAATCGCACAAATTCGCATTACTGATTCTCGGTTATTTGATGAGATCGTTCGTTATTTGGTAGGCTTTGAATGTTATTATGATAATTTTATACGTAAACAATTAAAAACTTCTCGAATCGAAATAAAAATTTCACGTGCGAACAGTAATATAAATATAGATCAACATTTTTCATTTTAATTTCCATCCGTAGGTAACAGATATAAGAGCGCGTATTTAATGCCCACGGAAAATGATTTGTAGTGACATCTAGCTCGAATGATACGGCGACTGACGTACTACAGCCAAACAAGAATTAGTCTCTTCTAAAGCATTGGATTTAATAATAAATCATTATTTCCGCAAGCGATTCTACTTTGCTTTTGTAAATGAAGAAATAAATTCCAACACTCTCGTTCTACCCGTCGTAGATAGAGCAGAAATCTGTGCTTGACAGTATAGCGTCAGTCGATCGAATGTCACTATGTTCGATCGGAAAAGGATACTAGAAAAGAACTAAACTTACAGATATTATATTCCCCGCTGCTAGAATCCCCGTATTTGTCACCGTTTAATTCCAAAGTCTTGATCATTCGCCAAACTGGATCATAAATCAGACAAAAGATTATTATTCCGATAAATTTCACCCTGACGTAATTGTCACGAAACTTTTACCCACCACGTCTGAGCAGTTTTGCACACTCCGACCTCCCTGGTTTTTTTACATTCTGGGACCTCCTGCGTCCTTGATCCTCGACGGAACTAACGTCGTCCTCCATCTTTAAGGATCCTGCACAATACACGTACGTTACACGTGTCATTTACTGCACAATAAGGAACGAATGAAAAATTAAATGCAGCGATACGTATAAGACGAGGGAATGAAATTTCAAAAGCATACTACGGCATACCACGGCATACCACGACATTCCACTTGACATATTAATTACGACAATGTCCATAGCATTCCTGAAGTTAACGAGAATTAGAAAAATTCCAAGTCTGTAAACAGACCTAATTACGAGGCACTGTTCGTTCAAGAAGTGCTTGTAATCTTGTGCTATTTCTTTCTTTCAGCGTCTGCGATATATCAGCATCGAGAGGCTAGGTATATTTAGTACAAGGCTTACATTACACGCGTATGAAGGTATTTTCACGTTATCGATGTACACGAAATAAGAGGTTGTCCATCATAATTAGCAAATGGTTGTATGCACTTGGAAATATGTCAAATTTGATGAAACCGCCCAATAAATTACCGGTACTACTAGTTGGACGGATTCCAATGATTCGGAACGTACCGCGGTATCATTTGGATAATTGCAAATGTCTCATTAGTACACGGTCGCCCCAAATATTCGGTACAACATAAACAACGAAGTTATCTCTTCTGCATCCTAACAAGTTATATAAACATTTAATTGCGCAATTTTGTACATTCGGTCATATATAACATTTATGTTAGTATAATACTTAAACAGAGTACACGCTTTGCTGATCAAACGTTACAGTTTAGTTTGCAAGAACTTGAAATTCACGGGCGATGCTTAACACTTCGGTGAATCGTCGTGGTAACTTCGATACATTAAAAATGTATCGAATTTTATTCAAGTGCAAATTTCTTTGCAGACTTTGAGGAATTAATGAAAGCTATGCGGTATCAAATCGTTATTAAATTTAGCAGGTTTGGCACGAACACTTTACAATATTTCACGGTGATACCAAAATAATCAAGAGAAGTCCGATGAAAGTTAACATCAAAGCATCATCTTCGTCACTCTGAATGCAAAGCATAATCAAACGATCTCCGTATCTCCAACATAGCATAAAGTAATTCGATGAAACTCACGCGAGAAATTGCGTCCTACAACGAGGAAAGTTTCAATAAAAATAATCACGATCTACTTTTGAAAGTCCACTTAATAAAGGCGATCTTCCTCACAGCTCTACGATCACGCACCGTGAATCCAGTGATGTGCTCGGGACTCTAATTCCACCTGTTCGAACGTTCTAACTACAAGTCGCGACCGATCGGAGAAGCGAAATTTCGCGTACGTCAAACTGCTAACCGCAAACCACAAAGGCAAAGCGTGAGTACCTCCGGTGGTTGTAGGATAACGAAAGGCTATTCGCGGGTCACTCCGAAACGCCTGGCCGAGTGGCGGACAGAAGAGCGAAATTTGGCCGTAGGCCAGCATCCTCCCACGCGAATCTGCATTTTTCCACATTCAACCTAGGTACGTGCAACTCCGGTTACGTCATTACTTTCATAACTTTCAAAACGCCGGGTTTCGCGTGCACGGTCGAACGAGGGTGGCCGTGAAACATATCGCCCTGGTGTTGCAAAAGTTCGGAGTTCACGGGATATTCCAGATGTAACCTGTTGAACAAGGTTATCTGGTTACCGAACGGAAGGCATTTCTATCGCTCGGCTGCCAAGTTGGCAGCTTTTGGTGTCACTCACAATTACCCGAGAACGGAGGCTCTTCGAGAAATAGTATTTTTTTCTTGCGCGTCATCCCGCAAAAATTTGCTACTTAGCCGTCGTTCGTTCCGCGACTACGAAATATTTCGTTTGGACAACGATCGCAGCTCTATAAAACGCAACGAAAGAATATTTCGAAAAACAGATGAAATCCGTTTCGAAAGAAGAGACGCCGGGTAGAACGGGGTGCGTCCCGCGCGTTCTAAAAGCCTGTCGCTAGGCAACGGTTAACTGTATAGTCTCCGGCCCTCGCCAGTTTCCAGATAGTAACTGTCGCCGGTGCAATCATCGGTCAGGCTACAAGGAAGGCGTTTAATACCCTTTAGCGAGGCCGAGCCGAGCAAGAAAGTCGCGCGGTGTGGAGTGGAGCACAGTTAGGCGGTGCATCGGCCCTGCAATAGCGACTTCGCCATCGGCTACTGAGAAATTTCTATGGCGGCCGACCGGCAATTGTACAGCCACCCTGTCGCGCGTTCGTTCATCGGATGCTGCGCTAATTGGACCACCGGCCGATGCCAATGGACGAGCGGTGATTGCCAGGGATGCGACAATGCGATACTTTCGGACGAACTTGGGTTTTTATCGCTTTCGGATCCACCGGGCGTTCGACGATCTCTCTTCGACGAAAATATCCGAAATTTGTACGTCGATTTCATTAGTCTCGCGTATATCTAGAGAATAGGCTAATAATCTTTCGGGAATGATATAAAAAGTTCAGTCCGTGTACGAAACGAGAAGGCAATTGTCCAGTTTCTCGGGGGGTATAGAGAAAGGGCGACCACGTCTCACCAGGTGAAATATTATACAGATGTTAGAAGGGAAAAAATGGGCGTCCTGACGCGCGGTCGTTTGTGCCAGGAGCGTACCGGCAGTTGTAAAATATTTAGGAGTCATCCCGCCCAGTTGTAAGCCCAGACATAGGTACAATGGACCGTGATCTTTTTCACGGCACTTCACGGTCCACAATGACATTACCGTGCTTCGAAAGGTGTGCCAAGATTCTAGTATACTTCGAGGCCACACAAACTGCCTCTGTTTCCTTCGATACGCTTCATTTTGACAATACAGTGTCACTGGCCAACAACTAAATACAACGTTTTGACACGGACCTACGTTAACGTTAATTCCCTAGGAAATCTTTGCCTAATTAGACGCGTAACCGTTGTAGATGTATTCTGCCACGGAGATCTACAACATTGTCCACATATTAGCTTTCTAAGCAGATGATTCGTACACGCCAGGTGACCCGAGAACAGAAAAATCGAAAAAGAGACACGCGTCCCGCGGTGAATATCGAAGACTTGGTCTCGTGTCGGGACCGCAATTTCGTCCCATTCAAAACGCTCCACACCTTTCGCTTTGCGTGTATGCGTTCGTACGTGTCTGGGTTACAGCTGTGTAACAAGCTTATAAACTCGTGGAAAAGTTGGCACCGACGATCGACCGTGAACGTTGAAACGTCTCTTCATTTTTCATCGCCCCCTGAAAATAACGTCGATCGGTATCGGTAACGGAAGCAAATTTTCCAAGAGAAATTGCCCGAATTACAATCCCTAATCAGCATTTCATGGTGAAACGAGCCTCGAAGCACAAGTATTCCGATCGTCGTTACGAGAAGAAACTGTTCACTTCGGAGAGAAGAAGAGGATATCATCGAGAAAGACTCACGTTGTAAATTAATGCCGGGGTCTTTAGCTAAATTAATTACACCAATGGTAATTACACTTAGAACGCGGCGGTGCATCCTGCTGTAAACGGTGCCAGCGGTTCTTCTATTCCTCCCGGCTTCGCTCATTCTCATCTTGTTCGTCTTCGTCTTCCTCCTTTTGTCCGTCTCCTTCTTCGTCTCCTTCGTCTTGCTCCGAAGCTCTCTTGCACAACGACAGTGTGCCAACCTGTTCGACGATAGTCACAAGCCCCCATTGACTTGTACAAGCGTGAAACACGTGTTCGCACACGCACAAATATAATTAGCCGGACATTTTTGCGCTGGCTGAAGCTACACAATGTTCGTTCGCCTCTTTCACTCCGGCGACACGCATACCGTGATTTTATTTATCGTGGGAGGCGTGCCGGGCGACGATATCAAACGTCTTCCGACTTTCTATATGATTTCTACGACAGTGGAGGAATAAAAACGTGAAAACGAATCGCCGTGATATCCTAATCTGATTTACACAATTTTTCGTTCGCAGGCTCTGCGAAACCTGTAAAGGACGAAATCATATCTCGTCTGTCATTTCGAAATACTGTCGCTGTTGCGAAGCAGAAATAGAAAAATTGTCCAACACCACGGTCCATCGAACCGTCCAGCTTCAGAATCCTGCAAGCCGAGTGTCCTCTCCCAGATGGAACAAAGTGGCCGCACACGGCGCGGTCCCCGACGTCCGTAACAATGGTCATTTTCGCGGCGAGTTACACGGACTTACAGCGGTAAGTACACAATGTTTGCCCTCGAACAAGAGGGTCTCTCCGACGGAAACAGATAGAGACCAGAGAGGGAGAAAGAAAAGAGAGAGAGAGAGCATGAAAGACAGATAGAGAGAAGAGAGAAGAGGGAAAGAAGAAAACGATCGTCTTAAGAAACGAAGGTAGGAAGAACACTCGGCACGAAGTCAGTTTCTCAAGCCCCGAGGTATTGGAAGACGCGGAAAGAGTGTGAGGCCACCGAACAGAACGAGGAAACGGAGGAGAAAAGAGGAGCGGGAACCGTGGCAACGAACGACTGCACTAGAAATAGGTAAAACAAAAATGAAAACTTATTTTATGGCCCATCTATCCCGCTCCTAAAAATCGGATGTGCAATACCAGATTTCACCTGATTCTTTGTTCCGTGCTTCTCATACACTGGCCGTTCCCGGTCGAAACAGCTCGAGGGAAAGAGAGAGAAAGAGAGAGAGAGAGAGAGAGAGAGAGAGAGAGAGAGAGAGAGAAATGGAGAGAGAAGGGGGTGGGAAGGCAGGGGGCCCGTTTGTCGGACATACCTTGGGGCCACCCCGGCGTCTAATTGCGTGTAATGCACTCCCGGCTCGGCAGGCCTGGAGTTGCCGCCAGAGGAGAGGCGGGCGAAAAACTCGGGTCGCGAAACGGCAAAACCCGGGACGCGGTGCTATGTCCGGCACGCTCGGACCCACACGACGAACACGGCCGGAGAGAAACGACGGGAAACGAAGGAATCGAGGGAAACGAGGGAAACGGGAGGGACCCGATGGAGAGGACGCCGAGGACCACGGAATGTCGCCACGTTCTAACTTCTGAAATGAAGACGTGTTCTGCACCAGGCTGTGTTGCGACCCAGGAATATAGCGGCAACGAACGATACCTCGCCTCTCGGTATATTAGTTTTTGTTTTCTTCTTTTGGACAGAGCGGGTTGCCGTGCGATGATTTCGGTACAGGAATCGTTGGATAATTTTCAAAGGAAATTCTAACGAAGGTGCGTACGATTTCTTACTCGAGGATGATACTTTAGATCGATTTCGGATATATCTTTATTCGAGGCAATCGTAACTACAAGTTCTATCGAAGAATCAGGTTGGCAGAGGTCGTTCAAGTCCTTTGATTGCAAGACGATGTTCCGTCGAGGTGTTCCTTGGAACCAAAAGAAGAATGAGAAGGGCGGTTCATCCGGTGGAGAATCACGACGCCGATCGTTTAGCGTAGCTAAGATCTGTCGGTATACGAGTTTTTTGTCACGGCAGCTTATTATGAATAATGATTTATGTGTTGTCTGCCCGGGTGCGGGGGGTTCCCCTGCTAGGAATCGGATAAGGATAGATTGAAAGAGGTCGGAGACGGTGCAACGGAGACCAACCGAGGGGTTAATAACGGTCGCGTGTTGTAATACCCGCCATTATCCACAAAACCGACCGCCTAACAAGCTACCGGCTAATAATACACGACCGCGGCACGGCACATACGATCACGTGCGTGATCTTTTTACTTCGGGTCTCTCCTTCGAATTTTTGTCATTGCGATAGCTAATCACCGGTACGATAGTTCAACTCGATCAATCGGAGAATACGTAAGTCCTCCCTGGACGAAGTCTTAACGACGATTATATAGTCGGAATATCAAAGTGGGGAAGAATTCATAGAATAACCAAAGTATATGATAATAATTATAGTATATATGTATTGCGATACGTATAATTTCCTCGCGGAAGAAACGTATACGCAATAGAGCGGACCACGTAAGTCCTACTTGCTCAAGCTTATTCCTCGAATTAACGTTTATTACAGGAGACCCGAAGTAAAACAAATCAGTGTCGTCGATGCGAAAAGAACAAATGGGCGGCTTAGCTCAGCTACAAAAGGTACTCTCGGCAAAAGTCAATCAGTAGCGAAACAATTATATCCGGTCGACCGCTCCCGATCGGCTTTCCTTCTCTTTGCACCTGTCACCGATTCAGAAACGAGAGAATGGACCGTGTAAAGAGGACGAAACAGCCGAAGGAGCAGCTTTTACGAGGAGCAAGATGACAGGGCGCAACTACGACCACCAACTTCCGACCACCACTTTTCCGCCGCCACGGCGATCCTTTTTCAAACGCCAAAAGAAAACGTGGACCGATTCTATGCACTACTTACTCCGACCAGTGCGATTCGATTTTCCACGAATTACAATTCATAAAAATGAATTGATGCGCATAGAAATAGGAACAAATTCAGGTAGACGAGTCGAAAAACGACACGGTAATATTGTATTATCAAATATCAATTAACGATTAGATTTTTTTACGAATCGCAAATTCGGTTCAAATTTACTTGGCTGTCAAAGATTGGAAAAGGAAGAAGACGGATAGAAATCTCTCGATCGTTTTATCGTTCGGTTCGCTGTGTTCGCTGTGTTTGCTCTGTTCGCTCGGTTCGCTTGTTTCGCTCGACGTCGGCAGCATCTATGCGTGTACACGGCTGGTCCGTTCGCCGGTCGGATGCAATTACGGATCGGGGCCGGACCGAGAAAAACGCCCAGTGCATCGCTTGCCAATTACTGGAAGGAAGGACAAGGGAGGCTCCAATTTGCTGCAAACTTCTCTCCAGAAGACCAAGGGCGGAAGCGGCACGGAAGGGTGTGGCGGTATTTCTCGATCGCGAATCGCACGGAAGCCCTCGCAGATGCAAGTCGCAACGTATCTCTTTTCCAGCATTGTGCCAAAAAAAGAAAACAAAACAAAACGACCCGAAAGATATTCTCATTAATTTCTGCTCATATGTCCTACGATAATTTACACGAAATTGACGTGAAAACAACATCGAGTGGGAATCGATCCGACGCACGAGCAACCAGCCGATCGCGAGTTTAATTACCTTGAGAACGGACAGGTCGAATCGTTCGTTCGTTTCCGACCGGACAGGAAGTCTGGCCAAAGAGGAAGCCCCGGACTGCGTCAGCAGCCAGTGCCTTTCGTTTCACGATCGGCTGCATTCATGCCTTTTGCATTTGCTCGCGCGACCACGCCGACAAAGACCGCCGGGCACGAGCTGGCACGAGCGTCGCATTTTCGATTACCCCGCCTATACAATCGCGATTTCGGTTCGGCCTCGAACGCCCGGTGTATCGATGATTTTTACTTGCTCGGACTGTCCCACTTTCACTGACTTCTACGTTCCGCCGTTCGTACGTCGCACGGATTGTCAACTCGGTCGTTCGATCGTTGGCGGAGTGTGCCACGAAATTTTTGCGCGGTGAAAATGATCGCGACGAATCGAGGATCGGAATGAATCGTAGTAACGCTGCGATGAATGAACGAGACCGCTGGAATGTCATTGACAACCGTGCGGAAGGCAATGCGCACCTGTCGCATTAAAATTACAGATACGCGATAGAGCTCGTACAAGCCCACATTTTTCTCGTTAGTAGACCGACAAACGGATCCATATCAATCGTTTGCTTTCACGAATCTAAACGTGTTTTGCACCAAAGGATCGTCAAATCGGACGAATACGTTTTAATGCCTTTTTCGAAGCGTATTTCTCGCGATTCAGGTTCGGGTTTCGGTAAATTCGGTGAATAATTCTGAAGGGTACGCATAATCACGGTAGGTGGTCGGAGATGGAGGTGTGGCTTGGTTCACGATGCCGAAAATCGCGACATCTTCGACACCGCATCGACATCCGCAGGAAGGCGCCTCGGTTGCGCATATTAATTATGCTACTTATCGATGCTAATTAATTCTTCTAATTAACGAGGCGACGCAGAAGCACGCCGTTAGCGCCTCCCTTTCATATGTGATGTGGCACTTTCGGGCTGCCTTAGGCGTCACGTTACCTCTGACGTCGCCATAATTTCATGCACATTTCGATTCTGGTAACCGATTTGCCCACGGTCGAAAGAAAAAGAGAAAAGTAGAATGAGATTCTGTCGTTTCGCGAAAAGAATGTTCACTTCGGCGTTGTAGGTCGCCGTTAAGAGGACAAATTACGGATCTTGTAGTACATGGTACCACCTAACCCGACGACGGCAACGAGTCCTGGGGTAGAGGAGGGCAGATCCATCCCTTCCAAGGTTCCCGGGATTCCTATCCACAGGATCACGAGTGGGAGAGACACCGTGCAAGTGGGAAACTGGAGGGGAAGTGGATTGACTTACGAGATTCTTGCGCCGCGCAGTTGCAACGAATCGCACCGGGTGAAAACCTCCCGTAAATGGACACTGCGACCATTACTTTCATCCCTTTTTCCAACATTTCATTTATATGGATTTATAGGGATTGTGGCCTATGAAACACGTATGACCGGTACCTGTTTCCATTTTCGACACCGACGTTTAATTACAATCGCTGAACGGGAGTCACTTTTCTACGGTGTCGATAGACCATGATATTCAGAATTGTATTACGCTATTATCGTGGAAACAAATTATTAGGAACATCGACAGAGTCCGGTACCAAAATGGCGGATCCCAAAGGGGCGCCTCTTATTATTTGAAATGGCGGACCAGCTACGTTATAAATCGTACCAACAATCTCCACCGTTCGATGGGAAATCGATCGTATAATTGAACAGCTTGATATCGGATGTTCGTTTATACTGAAAGTGAGGCGGCCTGAGAAACCACCGACTGACAGGGTCGACGTCCGGCGAAGGCCGCTAACGACGCCTAATCTTTTCCGGGAAGTTGTCACAACTCGCCGCTCTTCTGGTATCGAGCCACGTTCAGGATCTGGGCTTCCCGATCTCATCGTACCTGGGACTATTACGATATGAAAATACGTAACGATCGATTCGTCGACTAAAGTAGACATTGTTCGCTAGACCGGAAGAAGATCGATGTCTCGGAGCGATTTAACCGATTCGTATGCACAACTGGAGAAAATGAAGCAAGTGCAGGTACTCTGAAAGAAATTTCTCTGTCAGCGCAGACGACCGAAGAAATACGAGGCCTTAAACGTGATATTCCCGCGAAAATAGCGAGCCGCTGTTGACATTAATCAGTGCTTAGCACGCTAATTGCAACACGATCGCACAATGCGCATTATTGTCGTGCAAACGAATCATCGTGACACCTGACGATCCAAAACTCGGAGTCCTTGGAGTTTAATTTAATTTTACATGTGTCGAGAGTTATGTTTTATGGTTATCATTGTCACGACATGCGATTAAATCAAACGCTTAAATATTCATGGTATGCTAAGAGTAACATCCACGTTCGATTGAATGGCAGGGAAAGAGAAAAGCGTAGAGACAGCATCACCGACTTTAGACAAACGGCTCTGATTTACTAGAAATTTACTTTCATCCGTGAGAGATAATTCAGAAAATTTCTCATTGGGTGCAAAAAATGGGTGTATACGAGAATAAGACAGTTCAGGATTACAAAAATACTTGCAACTTCGATTAAATGATATTGGTGCACCGCTCCGGTAATAATTGTCAAGGATCCCACGCAGATGATAAAAATAGCCTAAATCCCTCTTTTCCGATATAACGAAAGTTTCGTGGGGGCGAAAAAGGAAACGTGACTTCTGTATTTATACTCCAGTTACAAGATGCATTTCGATTTCAATAAAGATTTAATTTTCAAAACCTAGTTCCCACTAGTTCTCCCACGGCTCACGAACGATAATGAATTTCTTCCCCTACACGTCTGTATCACTTGTGGGAGTATTCCTTGTGGCACCGGTTCGATTCCGTACACGTATCCAAACGTCTCTCCCTGTTCTTTTTCATCACACCGCCCCCCGCCCGTTGCACCCCCAATCCATTCTACATCCGCCCACTCTTTCTCTTCTTTGTTACCAAGCAGCTGGTCCACCATCTTGCCGCGATGTTGTAATAATAATGGCTACCCGTTGTACATTTCCTGCAGGTTGGCTGCTGGAAAAGTATGGGCCGTGTATCAAAGGACGCTGATCCTTTCAGCTCCTTCCCTCTAGGTTAAATATTTCCAAAAATTTCCACAACGTTTCTCTGTGTTATCAACCACGTTGCAACAATGGATTACTCTCTATAAGTTTCAAATGTTTTAGCTTGATATTCATCAAGCGACTATTATTGGGAGATCTGAAATACGAAGGTTTTCATATTGGCGAGAGGAGAGCGGTATCGCCTGGGTTCGCCAGGACAATTTCAAATCTGCCTTCGCAGCATCCTGGTCCAGGTACTGATCCGTCGGAGGCTGGTGGGGCGTGGCGCCTTCGGATACGAGTTCTGCCATTGGTCCGTACCTGTTAAACCGTCCACTGAAGTAGGTATTCTCTCCTGTGTACCACTGCGGCAAGTTTATCGATCGCTGCGCAAGCTGGATCGAGAGGTTGGAAGATACGCGTCATTAAATCGCTTGCAAATTTCATCCAAATTGTAAATCACAGACATCGGGTACCCTACGTACAACAGCTTCGAGAACTTTTGGTTTCACAAGTACATACGATGTGGGCGGCGCAAAATCTTGTGGGCTATTGAATTTGAACAGCTCCAAATAAATTCAACTATCATTGCCTCTAATGTGTCATCGTCCCCCGCATATGCAGGGTGCATCCTGCAATGTGCAGATCATTTCTCCCTAGCACCAACATCCCATGATCTCAAATTATTCGAGGGGCAGTAGAACATTAGCAGGTTTTCCATTCAAAAAGGAATTCCTTCCGAGAGTCACGAGAAGCAAGTCGTGGAAGGCGCAGTCCGTTTCCACGGAAGCAGCCGGCGATTCCAGCAAATCATGAAAATTCATAGGGATCGCTTCCAGGGAGCAAGTTACGAGGCGACTCGTAGCTTTTCCGAGAATCGGAACGGCTGAACGAACCGAAACATACCAGACCACCTCTCCAGACGCAGATTTTGAGCCGAGACAAACAGATTCTGCAGGTATCGCGTTGTACGGATCATCGTGATTATCTTCGAGATGACAATCCATCCCGCCTAATTGAATTCCATCGCTTCCATTTCGGACGTACATCCTTTAAACCAGGGGAACATAGTTGAAAGATGTCATCACGCTGGAAGAGAGTTCGACCGGAAGAAACAGACGACTGCAACATGATGCAACAGCAATGATGCGGTAGGATATAAAAACACGTAATTAACGGTTAATTCTCGTGTTTACGAGCGTTCGATAAGCAACACCTCGTCGGGATTTCCCGATTGAAGACGTTAAAATAGTGATTCCCCGTATCACGCCGAGTGGAACGTTTCATATACAATAACTTCATTCTTGACGTCCGCATCCTGTGTGGATTTTCATAGAGATCCCTATCGTTTACGTCACTGAACAAATTTAAGACACAATTTCGTTCCATTGAGAACTGAAACGTATACGCGGAAGTACCGGTGTGTAAAATCAGGAAATTGACAACGGAAGCATAACGCGAACGAGACAAAGTTTATCATAATGTTTCCTCTACATTGATACGGGAATAAAAAAATTTCGGAATTATCAGCGTAAGCCGTTGACACAATTATTCCGAAAGCAGATTAACGATGATAAGTCGAACGTTTCGATGCGCTCCCCATTTATTTCTGGCCACCTCGTTTACGTGTGCCCTGAAACTTCTGGGACTAAGTAGGGTAGATACTAGGCACGCGATCTACTGGTTCGAACGCGTGTAATTTTAGATGTGTGCATAGAAATCGGGAAGTAGATCCGAGTGTTTCTATGTTTAGTCCGCTGAAAGAACGGGGCTTTTACGATCTCTTTTTTTTCGCTTCATCTCTCAAATCTTCCACATCTTACAGAGACTTTCAACAACTGTTTAACTAGCCGAGAAACCGGTTTCCAATTCCGACTGATGTCAGCGTCTTGATTTTATCGTATCTAATAAAAGTACGTGTGCTTAGTATCGCGAAAACTGTCATTAAACCTTGCCACACTATTAAACGACATGTAATCTCGCGTTCGTTTGTAACACGGCTTTCCAGCCTTGTCGGCATATTATTGTAAGCAGGCTTGTCAGCCGAAGGCAATGCCTCCAACAACTGAACCGTAGTTATTTAACTAAACTGCACATTACACGTGAATATTAATTTATATTGCGGAACGGCATTTCCGTAATAAATGTTTTCAGCGTGGATAGTAAACACTTCTTGTCCGGCAGTTGTTACGTAACTCTCGGCTTAACTCCAACTTAGAATTATGCGCGTAAGATCTCCTTATATGCCGTAGGTATCTTATGTATATCATATGGTATAAATATTACGTACAAAGGTTATATTCTACAGTAAATCGTCTACGTGTCCAATTAAAACGCACATTTAATCAGCATTAAAATCATCTCCACGATTGATATTAAACGATTGCAAAGGTAATCTGACGTTCGATTAATAGTAAGTAGGTAAATCAGACGTAACATTCGAAAAAATACATATACGATTGCTTCGATAGACTCGTAGGAGATCGGTCGTCAACCTATGAGACGTCACCATGGAAAAAGAGAAAGCAAGAATAACGAAATTTCCTTTATATCTGAATAAAAGCCACGTGCTTGTGTGTCGCGTGGGAGGTGTAATATGCATACGCCCGCGCGCCAGTTTCCATGTAAATAAAGGTCGAGCACTGTAGAGCGCAGACGCCCCACCAACATATACGATTCCTAAGGCTACTTTCACACCGGCACAATCGAACGTCGATATCGGGTTCTAGTCGCGGAAAATACAAGTCTCGAATCCGCAGCGAGGACTTCGAACCACAGAAATTTCAACGTCGTACACACGTATAACTGACAGAAATACAATTGCTCATAATTGTATATACACTCGAAAGACTCGAATTGATTGAAATTTAATATAATCGTGAAAAATTCTGCGCCGAAACAGCTCTGCACTCCGAAATCCGCAAATGGAATGTTTCCAAGTTCGAGAGTTTCGGTCGTGTCGAAATCGATAAATCGAACCGAGTCCACGCGGTGTGAAACAGGCCTAATCACGCTCGAAGCCACGTATCTACATAACGCCGCGGAGGAGGCACCTATGTATATACCAATACCACGTCCGATACACACAGAGAGAAGTTGTTCGCCGCGATCTCGCGCCAGTTCGTTTCTAGCTTCCACGACTCGGACACCCGCTTTCCCAAATTTTCCTACGATAACCAGGAAACACAGCCAGAGAATATCTTAGCGTGTACGCGTGTTATCGGCAAAAGTGAGGTGAGCAAAGACTTTTATGCTAGTGGATCGCGTGGCACCGTTATTCCGTCCTTGAAAAGATACGCCGCTGAGAAGCGAAGCCGCAGTACGATCGTCAGATTCCGTCGTGTTCGATCCGATCGCACTTCGATTCCGATTTCCGTCTGTTCCCGGACATTCCATACGGTTCTAGCAGATTCTGGAAGAAACTGGACTAGCCACATCATTCGGGACACGAGGTGAGATAGCTTTCATTAAACTAAACTACACCGAAAATCTGACACCGTTAACGGTACTTCTCTGTGCACGTGGAACACGAAAGAATAAGTAATTCATTTGTCGTATTGTCAACTTATATTGAATGCCGTTTAAATACAGATCACGGAAATAGAAAGCGAAAGGAAGTCTCGATAAGTAAAGTCCTTTGGCGTTATCGTTCCACGGTCAAGGTCCAGAATATTTCTTGTAAAGTTTGTAAATATCTCCGCCACTCATTGTAAACTAATCTTTAATTAACCTAATCAACGTTTTATCAGGGCATTTTCTTATCGGTTTTTGTACCGGTTAATTTGTTAATGTAAATAACGGTAACTATTATTCGCGTTACAATATGTTCCGTATAATTGCAACAACAGGAAACGAGACTTACATACGTTGCTCGCGATATCGAAATTTTCGTGTCCCATCGAATAGGCGAAAAACTATTTGCAAATAGTTTTCTACCGCTTCGGTATCGCGTGTATTTTAAGACGTAGGGCGATTCCAAATTAATCGAGCACGTAACGCGTATAAATATCCCGCTATTCTGGTATCGAATCGGAAAGTTTATGACTGAAAATCGATTGGAGCAGCGATTCCCGAATACAGCTGCGTAATCGTTATTGTGCCATTTGACAGCATAACTGAGTAGGTATTACGTAAAAGAAAGTCCTCGATGTTCGATCGGTAATCACGCAGACTTTTGTTAACCAGGGATAGTACAATCGCGAATCGAACGGTATCAGTTTCCCTGCTAAATACAAAAGACAATATTATCATCGAGTGAAACCGTGTTAGGTATTTCAGTTACGTTTAACGCAGATACGTACTACGCAATCGAAGTTATTAGTACTGACAGACCGCTTCTCGGTAAACCGTCACGCTTACCGAGAAACAGGTGTATTGATCTCGGAACCATTTTTACTGTTCTACGTCAACAGGTATCGTGAAGCATGTTAGTCGTAACACGTGACATAGAATAGTATGCCGCTTGAAACACTTAACGTGGATGATTTGCTTCAGAAGTCCCGTGATTTGCAATATCAATGACTGTGCACGCTTGTACCTCTATATTTTTCGTTATACACTATTTCAGTTCAGCGCGTTACACTTTGATCTCGTTTGGGACTGGGCGAAGTAAATGAAACGCTCGCTGTTTTAATACAAATTATCTGACAATGAGTACAACTCGTACGTTGCAGGCCAAGTTACGTAGAGTACTGCAGAATACAAACTAATATTTTAGAAAAAACATATTTTCTTGCGCTATTCTGAAACGTGATAATTGTTTTGAGCGAGCCACAAGATAGGTGCGAATTGACGCAGTATACCAATCGATGTTACACAATAACTCGTTCAATATGAAAGTCTAACAATTGCCAAGTTTTTCCTTCCTCTTCCAGAAATTGTGAGAAGAGTAGCGAAAGAATGAAGTAAGATACCGGATAAAAATATCTCGTTACGTCGCTTAATTAAGCTTCTCTATAATTGTACCAAGCACAATATTTTTCCAATACATTTCCATTAATAATTGTCAGAACATACAGTTTATTAAAAAAAGCTTTTTTGTAAAATTCGCCCTCCTGGAATCCTTAGAATAGATTGGCATTATTCTTCCCGTAGGTGAGGATTACGTAACAAGTGAGCTTTAATGAATCTGATAATTACGATCGTATAGAAAAGTTAGAAGGAGACATCGGAGCTCGGTTACGTAAGCGTGAGAAAAATATGCATTTTCAAAGGGTGTTATCTTGTCCCGGAATTTTAGAACTACAAAACTCACTGTACACAGTGAAATGCGTTATAAGTTATCACGTGTGTGATTCGCCAAGTGTTAATTAGAATCGACCTCTGACCTCCGTTCCTTCTGATCCGGAAGTGCGGCGATAGAGGTTTGCGATAAATCTATTTCAGGAAATTCTAAAATAATTTTATATTCAAATATTTGATCAAGAAATGGATTCTGTGTCTCTTATTATTTTCTCATACAAATTTCAAATCAGAAAATCCTCTCCGTAGAAATGCGGTCAATTGGCAATTAATTAACGACGTATATGAATGTTCATTTCGCTCACAGTTGCTTAAATTTTCATCGGAATTTGTCCGCATATCACGACGTCAGGAATTGGCACAAATTCTGTCGAAGGTCGTCGTCAAGACGAAAATCGATAACTAGAACACGACGGGACGCGGTCGTGCTATCAATTCGGCGTTCCGACTTCCATTCTATCCTCCTATCTAATCGTAACGATTAATCTCGGTGTATCATAAATACAAATGCAAATAAAATTAAACCGTGAAATTGGTGTGTCATAAACGTTAATCGCGCAGGTTGCATTCGTGCCTACTTTTCTTCGTTGCGTTTTTTTTTCTCTTACACGTGTGATTCGACAAATTATTTCGTAATTTCTTGCACCACGGTACAGCAAAAATTATTCATAATTATACGTGCAAGAACATAGAAGGTACAATACGTAGCTATTAAAACGTGCGTGCAAAATCCATTTCAACCCTGTGATACCTGATAACGGAATACGTCACGTTGACACACTTTTTATGACACGTGCGTCACACGTGCACACCTATGTTACGTGGTATTTTTTTTCCACGGTCGATAGAGAAGAATCCAACCAATCGGTAAAGAAGTTCACTATGAAACGAATCACACATACGCCAACGCACACTATCGTTTATACTAATGTGCGTGGCTTTCTGGCATAGTATTTGAGTCACTATTTCTGCGTAGGCGTGCAAACGGGTTAATCGTTTCTTCTACAGATGTCTCCATGCATGCGATTAACGATTAGGAACCTCTTAAGCATAATTCCTTAACGATAACATTAATTATACATTAATTAGAAACGAGACAAAATTCTTTAATACACATTTAATTTAATTTTATCGATATTAGACAGAATAAAAACAAGTTAGAGTAAATCTCTCTATGATATTCTTTACAGAAAATAAAACATGTATCCTATTTCATTGAACAATTCAAAGATACCGAAATCAGCCGAGAATATACACGTAGAACCGTATTCTTATTAATGTTTTGAACGTTTCGTTTGATAAAAAGCCAGAACCATTACGTTAGGACATAAAGAAGATTTCGCTGGTAAGACACGTGTCCCGCGGGATACCAAAGTAACAGGATAACAGTATACCCGAGGGTACTGCAAGTTTCGCGATGAACTTCAAGCTAGTATTTGTATTTTATTCACGGATCTGTAATAAGAGTAATAAAGAAGAACATTAAAGAAGCTAACCGTCGTATAAACTTGTCCGACAAGTTTTGTTCACACGACACTCTGAACCTTCTTGTCAAGTTCAGGCCGGAATTGAAACCAGCTAGATTTTACTGCTCATCTTCGTATTATATTATGTTAATAAACACGAGCGATCGACCGATGGTTTTGTTTTTTGCGTGTCTGTCTGGAAAAAAGATGATTCGATACTTTTCCGATTGCAAACATTTACAATTCAGCGGAGTGGTATGTTACTTATTTTTCAATGATTATTCACGAACATCTCCTACCGTGCGAGAGAAAATTAAATGAATCATGCTTCACGAATGCGCATGTCACGTAAATTCCTGTTGCATTTGCTTGGCACCGAGCTGTGAAAAAGCAACAATTACCACGGGAAGAACTGCTCGGCTTAACGAGAGCTTTACAGCTCGTAAAACATTGAAAAATTATAAATTATGGACACCGATCGAACGAGACCTTGCACCGAGAAAATGATCCGTGTAATGGTGTACACGTTGTTGCCATTACTTAATCAAATTGCCGATGACTTCATCCGCGCAATTTTTGCCCTCCCGGAAAATATTTTGCATTCTGTTGTTTCCGGAGACACTTGAAATAAGTGAAAAAAACTACTACGGTTAAAAATAAACTTGTATTGAATAAGGAAGTAGCTTGATATTTTTCACATTTGCAAATCAAATTCGCGATGCACGTAAAGTAGCGGCATAGATATATGATACTTTCCTAACCTGCGCAATACTTTGGAGTGTCTCGATGCTAACTTCGAAAAGTTTTCACGAATTACATGGACGCGCGTGGATTTCCCGAAAATTTTTCGAATCCTAGTCGTTCCGTTTTTTACGCGGGCTGTTGATTTTCTCATGAGTCACGCTCAGCCACGCTTCATGGTGGTGACTCACGTTCTCGTGTTAAACTTGCAAGCGTTTGATTTGTACCTGTCTCATCCTAATCTAATTTATCGTTGATACCATATTTACGTAGGTCTTTTTCTCTGTCACGTTGCCGCCTGCTATAGCGACACGTTTCGCGAGCGTCGCGTGATTCGCAAACCGTTGGGTCTAAAAATTCCGAATCGACTACTCAAAATGTAACGCTACACAAAATGAATTCTCTTTTTACATTACATGTAGCGCAAAACAATCTAGGAACGTTCTTTCGTTCCTCGGAATCTTTGTTTCGCGACTTTGCCTGGCTCTTGAGAAGCCGCGATCGCGAAGATAACGAAGTCAAACACGAATCATCGCTCGTTTTGGAACGACGCGTTCAATTATCCGTATAAAAAGCATCGTCAAACAAACTGGTACCTGGCAAGTGGCATCCGCCACAAGCTGGTCCCACGGCATATATGCGTCGATCGAAGTCTGCTTCGGTCTTTCAAGCGTCGCGCAATATAGATCTATAAAACTTGATTACTCTAAAATCAACGCGACTGGATTCGACTTGATTTTTCTCGACTCGATGCAAGACCAGCCGTAGCGCCCTCGCGCTAACGCTACGAATGAACCAGCACCGATGGTCACGAGGCCAAGGTCAGCGGTCTTTGCCGCTGACAGAACCAGAGACACACGGGCACACAGACTGTAGAACGGTTCGACGTGTGCGCGCCGACATACGCACACCGTTGCAATAGCGGCCTTAAACTTTTCGCACGCACGTTTCCCTCGTGTGTCACTGACCACACGCTGCGCTACACACGAGCACGCCCACGTGTACGAATCAGAATCCGAATATGACGCCGGCGAACGCCGCGAGTTTTTGTCGCTCCACATAGAGGTGGAATCGAGACGAGTTCCAGGAGCTCATATAAATAAGAATCGGAAATTAATCGCGTTTATACACACATACGAAACGAATCAAGCACGCGGCGTGTGTCAGTGACGTTGGAGAGCAATAATTTCTAGCCGAAAGTCCGCGAATACATTAAAAACTAATTATACACGATCTATTAATAGCAACGGGCACGCGTGTTACCTGTACGACTACCTTTTGCCTGACGTAAATCCAACGTGCCAGCTTTCGGCTCATAGAGATTCATGGATCGAACGTGTGGCAAGACACGTATACACGAAAACCTGTATCTATCGACCGCGCGAGAGATAAAAATCTCTTCAAAGGCTTGATGCAACGTTACCTGACGAATGACGTAAATTAAGGTACACGGTCAGCCTTGAAGTTTTCGGCAGCATTCAAAAATGGAAATCGCATCCTCTTACGAGTTCATTAATGAATTAGATTACGTTTGCAGACTGGGAGAAGTTTTATTACGTAAACGGGTGAATAATGCAGTCGAACCGCTGTAAAAATCATGTAAGACACTATCTCGAAGGAAACTTCTGCGTTCTGACACACGCCGATGCGAAATCTTCCAAACTTCCTTGAACAGATACGGAAACGACGCGATGCTTCAATTATGACGAAGACGTCATGGGAATATTTATTGTTCTAACAGCCCACCGGTCTGTACTTGACAATCGTTCATCGCGAAACAAATTATTATCGCAATCGCATGTGCGGTTTCACGCGGGACTTGAATCTATTCGAAAGCAATATGGTTGGCAGCGAACACTGTTTGTAATAATAATACATGTTCTATTCTCGCGAATCAATATTGTAAGTTACAGACATCGAGCAATTTAAGTATATACCATGACGTTTACGAGCGTGACTTGACATCAGCAAAATTTCCACAGGAGTGTGACTCTCTAGGATGTAGGAAAGATAGATTCGATCAAGGATTTCAGGAGAAGCATATCTCAAGGATCGGTATCGTACCCCCTCGGACAGCCACAAATCCTCCATTCATACCGTTTTTCCATGAACAAATTCTTCCTACGCTACGTACAATTTAATTGATAATTAATTCACGTCGGTACGTCACTAATACTCGATAACTACCAACGATTAATATAACGTTCTATTTTCCATTCGATGGAAATTTATCGGAATCTCGCACGTCTGAGAGAACGTCAAATTTAAGTATTCTACACGGATTTGGAGATCAGAAGGGTGATTCATATTGGCCTTATTACGTTGCACTTTCACTCATTCGCAACTGTCTCCGCTTTCTCGCCAAAAGGTGTGTTGCAGCGATTCGATAAGTACTTAGTAGAGAGGTTTCGAAATGACGTCATGATAATTACCATCTCGAACCAGGTGAATTTTTCTCCGACTAAATGATAGAAGACTAGGAAAATTTGCGGTGGAACTGTTCTAGTAAAACAAGCAGGATGTGATTGACGTCATACACGTAATCTTCCTACGGAACCCAAGGGATTTTTCTTCGGCAAAAACACCCGGGGATCTACGTTCGAGATTCAAATTACGTTCATCGAAAATCTACGGTAATTCCGGAAAGTACTCCGATTTTCCTGCATGGGGTTTCACACAGTTCTAAATATATTCATTCAGAACGTCATTCGTTTAATTATATGCACAAAATAATGTATGTACCTTCAAGGAAATCTCGGTGGCGAATCTATATTTATCTCCTGATACTTCTATCCGCCATAGTTCCGTGGGTGGAAATTTGTAAAAAAAATTTCGAAGAAAGAGTCGGATCTAAAATAACCTTGTAGGAGGATCTAGAAATCGATCGGGCCGTGTAACGGTTGGAATTACCGGCGCGCTTCGTTGTGCAATGCTCTTGACGTCACTGGGTCGTTACACTTGCGAACGACTGATTCATACACGGCTGACAAGCAGCACACGACGCTCGCGGTATTCTCTTCCATATCGTTCTTCCTGCATCGGACGACAATTAGTTCGGTTTTCGACGAGTTCGTTCAGGACTGACCGCGAGACTTCCGCATAAGTGAGATGTCGATAGAATAAAGCGTTTCTAACAGCACGATAAATAACAGAGGAAGTGACGATTCATTATCATCGACGCGATCGTTTAAAACCGAACGAAACGAAGCTAATGCATTGGAGTGACAAAAACCTGTTATTTATTGTGTATACGATAAATAATGTTTGTAGTGAAACAGGAAAAATGTGAGAAAAAATCATGACATTGTTATGAGAAAGATAGATTACGCGAGACCAACAATGATACGGACTTTTCCGAGCAAAAAGTATCACGCTGAATGCAAAGCAAGGTAATGAGGAAAATCGATCATGGAAATACACGTGCGGAGTTGGCGGTAAAAAGATTCCAGAGAGAAAACTAGGTCACACGCGAAGATCGTTCGAGAAATTGTAATACCCGTCATTAATCGATATCGCGTAATCTTGTCGGTGATTACCGCCAATTAAATCACAGAATTTTCTTTTACCACAATTCTTCTGTCAGTGTGTGGAGCACGTTGTAAGCGCTTGAAAAATGAAAAATGATAAATGATCTACGATACAGCGGTTCCTTGTCGATTTAAAAGAAAAAAAAGAGGTCAGTACCGCGAGATAACGTGCGCTACGTCACGGACGCCGTTAACGTAATGATTTATCCAACGTATTATTCAACTCTCGTGCCCGCGACCATGCGTGTGTGTGGGTGAAGCAAGGCCGGGGGATTTACCGTGGCGAACACGCTCGGTTAGACTTTAGATCGATGAATCCTCGTTGCACCTGCACTTTGTACGACATTGCACACACGTACGTTCACGTTACGTGTTCATACGTGAAGAAGAGTCTTTCTTCGGGATGTCTTACAAGTCGAGGGAACACCGAATTCTCGTTCCATTTACTTTCCAAATGTTCATTTACGTATCAATTGTCTGTACGACTGTATGAAACCGACGCAGTAAATATTGAATCTTAATTGAGAAGCAGTTCCGACTGAAAACGAGCGGCGATCCGTGTAAAAAGAATACTAAGACGAACAGCGGTGGGAAGAAAAAGAGGAAGCCCTTTGAACCTTTAAAAGGTACAGATATAGGCATTCACCTGAAGAGTGGAGGTGCACGAGGAAACAGGTCAAAACCTGCACGGACGTGCGTAAGAGCAAACAAGGAACCAAACCCGGTACCCCGAAAGTAGGTCGATATCGTATAGTGAGAGTGTCCTCGTAGGTCGATCATGCAATACCAGCTGGTCCCAGGAATAACGTTACTATCCAGGAGATATCGTTTATTAATTCACTGGAAGTTCTTGCGGAATGAATGGAAGAGAATTTTAAAGACTGCACTGGGTTACCATGGAATAGGAACAAACTATATATTCTACCGTATATCGATTAACATAATTTGCTTCGTTCCGATTGATTCGAGTAACAAGGTGGCTCTTTTATCCGTTACATGTAGATAACATAATGCCGGTGATAAGGCGTAATCACTTGATTACGAGGGATATTTTCAATTTAAGAGGAAGATGATCTGGTTACTGAGAAACTCTCTTGCTTCTCGGAGTCATTTAATGACTCAGCAATCGTGCTGGGGCTTACCTATGGTCTTCTACGGACCGTGAAACTATTATCAACGGGTATCTCGATCGTGACGATCGTATACCGTTTTTATAGCGTTCAGCATCCCGAGTGTATAAACAATTTTTCTTCTTATCGATTATACGTTGATTACGTGTGAACAGGTTATTAAGCTTGAACTTGAACCCTTTGCTAATCCCTGTATGCATAATTGATTAACCTCCTTATTCGCAACTGCGCGATCGTAATTACAGATGGCAGGTGTAATTATAATCAACTTACAAACGTAAAGATTTATACCGTCGTTATGCAAAACCGTAATATTTTTTTACAACACATTTCTTTTACGACGTAAAAATTATACATTGTGACGCTGCAATAACAAACGCGTTACATACACCTTTTTAGAACGGTAGAATAATATTTATTTCAAAGTGTCAATTACTCTGAAGATATTTCACGCAAGGGAAAATGAACTCAAAAGATCTCTATTTAATATTCTCGATTTCTTACCAGTCCACCAGACAGAGAATTTATCTTTGCAGAAGATACACCGACGTATTGTCCGTCTCATTGGTGGCAAGGCAGGCGAGCTCACGTTCTCGGCGGATTTTACGATCGCGCGAAAAAAAAACGTTACAAGTATGCTAATTCGCCACGCGAGCCGGTAATATTGAAGTCAGCGTCGTCACGCGTCACTGACCGGTCCGAAACGGTCCGAGGATGTTAGAACGGCGATAATTCTCGTTGACAGGAGACGTGGTCGAGTGTGAGAACCGCGAACGTCATTACACACATACAACGGTCGGAGGGGAAGTCCTGAGGACGAATAAAAGATCGAGCAAATGTTTTGTCAAGCATTTACTTTCAGCAGTGATTTTCTATTCCTTCTGAATGTTCGCTTCAACTCTTCGCCATCGTCGCGAATCGAAAGACAACGGGGGGAAAATCCTTCATTTTTTATTTCACCTTCGACTGGATGACTGTTCCACCAGAAATTATTGCAGCTTTGTATCTAGCGTGTTGCAACACTTTAACGATGAGACGCAACCTCGATCGGGAATCGAAGGTGAATTTCCTCGAAAGTAATAGCCGTTACTTGGATCAAACGCTACTCACAGACACCGGAAAGCTTTTACGTTCGAGACGCGAAATAAATCAAGTCCAAGTTAAACGCGTTTACACGTCCAGACATCGTATTTACTTGAAAAATTCTCATGTCGAATACATGAATACCAAGCGCAATGTGATTCCCCTATTAGCGGAGCAAAAATATTTATCTGATTTTAATAACAACGAACGCGAAATTCTTCGAGCATTAATTCTAGTCCGTTTACGCAATGTCACGATGCTAATTTCAATTTGGAGCATCATCGAAACTTATCGATGAAAGTGGAGAGGAACGAAGACTTTCGTTACACAAGAGAGGAAGAATTTGCATCAGGTTCGAAAGAAAATGCTCGGAGGAGCGTTTGTAACGGGATCCAATGTTGCGCAACGTACCAAAAAGAGAACCGATCGTGACTAAACATGTACCGAACGGTGGTCCAACACGTGAACATTCCTGACGTCTGCGGAATTTACTCGCACTGATTCAGAGCCCACTATCATATTTTAATACGACAATACTTTCCATGCTCCTCAATTGTTAAATTTTCGATATTCGTTAGTTACGTCCTGTCGCTGATGTCTAACTGAGTCTAACTGTCCTCAAATTTTGTACTACTCGGTATAAATCCGTATGTCTGCTCAAAGTGTAAAAAGAATGTGTAATGAAGAATGTAGAATGTGCGATGCTAGCGTGTTAAACGGGTTATGCGTTCGTCCCGTTGCTGGGAACTTGGAGTTCCATGACGTATGTGCAAATCCGAGGAAACGTTACCAGCAATAATTCTGAATCGAGTATATTCCTTGTACGAACGAAACAAGTGTTTTGCCACTAAACTATGTAGACTGAATATTACGTAAGCTCCTTTCGTGGCTCACAAAACCGCACCAACTTACGCGGAAACGTTGAATCGCAAAGTGACTGTCTCACTGTGTCTTACTTAATCGGTGACTGTTTCCATATATATTTTTAAGAACGGGCGGGAAATACAGGAAACGGTAAACTACTTCACATTCCTGCGCCCTGAAAATTCTAGGGAGTCGGCGTGAAAGCAACTTTATTCGCGTTCGAGCGTAACGTATTCCAAAAATCTGTACATCTGTTATTAGGAAACGTATGGCCTCGAAACCGCGACCGACCGCGGAATGAGGTCAGAAAAGTGTTCCTTCCGCGAGTAGGTTCGTCGATTCCGCAAGACCTTCGGTTTCCGCGTCCGAGACATTGCTCCGAGATGAATGGAGCGTTCTCAGAATCGTGCGTGATGATTCAACGATCGGTCGCGCCGGTATGGGTTCCCACTTCAAAAACCGACCCCGAAATTTCATCATTACGCCGGTCGAAACGCGAATCTTCCCAGTCGAACGTCTACCGGAAATGCCGCGAATTCTAGCCATCGTCCTCCAGACGTCTGTATTTTCATCCGAATCTTGGTTAATGGGTCGCGAATATTAATCCCGGTATCCCGGTGGAAGTTCTATGTATGCCATGTGGCACTTATCAAAGTCGTTTAATGAATGGAAAACAAAGTATCAATGGCACGCAATCTCGTTAAGTCTGTTTAGAGTCATGGTTAAGAGTAGCGAACAGATGGTCGGTTCGTAAGATGATATTCATTCAGGAAGAATATCAAGGTATGCCGATACAATAACTAGTTCTTGATTTTAAACGGTTTCCTGTTACGTCTCATTGGATCTCCGACAAAGAGTCGATAAACGAACAAACAATTGTATTGCAAACGTTCTTCTAAATTCTACGCGACAAATCTATTCTCCACGTTTCACTGTTCAATCTCAATTTATTATTGCCATAAAAAATGAATGATTCATCCCCTGCTCAGGTTGCATATACATCTCAACGATTTCCGGGCAGTGTGTAGTTACATAACCGATTGAATCGATAACCGAGCTGAATGAAACGGACTCGTGAATGAACCAAAGTCGAGGCACGCGTTGACGCAATCATGTAGGGCCAGTTGGCAATGCTATCGGCAAGTGCAACAAGAAAGAAAGAGATGGAGTGAGAGAGAATGTGGGGTGATCTCAAGGGGAATGCGTGGCACGACACACTGTGTAGATAGCACAGGTGCACCCCGGGGTAACACGATATCGTGCGATCCACCGACCTACGGAGATACGCCGCTAAGACCCACGAGATGCTACCAAATGAATCATGCGGAGGAAATGATCTCGTACGGAGAAATACTCTTTGAAGCAAGTTGTTTAAACGGCGGCTAAAAACATTACGAATTTGCTAAAGTTTCTCACCCGCCGACATCCATAGAATTCAAACCGATCCATGACCTCCAGTAGCGTATTCCTTGCGAAATTTCCAATCGACTTCATATTTACAATTTTCTCCATTCCAATTTTTGATAGGAGCGTTAGATGCGTTAAATATTCAATTTCAATGTTCTACACTTTCACGCGTTGACATGGATGAAATGTTGCTTGGTTTCGACATCTGTGTACAACAACCAGGGGCGAGATCGAATAGCTTTGGGGTCCGAGAAGAGCTTCCGTTCCGAGTATGCGTCGTCAGGACGTGGAAGCGGATACACGATTTACGAATGCGGTACACACAGCTCCGATGAAATACAGAGTGATTACGGGCGCAACAGGTGCCGCGTCGTCTACACTGATAATCTTTCTCTATCTAAAGGGACGAGCTACAATCCGCTTATCATCTCCTGATACCCGGCTCCTCGAGTTCGTGGGATTTCTTTTTCGCTCCGTGAACCGATATGTTGTAACCCGTTATACGTACACATACGAATACGAATGCAGTATAAAGTAAATTTATTCGAATTATTTCTGTTACAGATTCGCAAGAAAGTTCCTGGTGATCTCTCCGCTAAGCTCAAGGTAAGAATAAAATCTATTTCTAACTGTTCGTTAAATTGTTGGCAAGGTAAATAACGCATCAGGAATTAGAGATTTACTATGCCTAGTGGAAGTAGTTTCAGTGGAAACGCTGTCATAGCAAAAGAGTTAATAATAATTCAAACCACATACCAAATTCTTAGGACGAAATCACTCGTAGAATTTAGGCGCCGCCTGCATCCGCTGTTTCATCGATGACTCGAAAGAATGTATGTGCGGTAGGCGTTACATCCCTTACCAAATAACGGCATTCTCGAGGCGTCATTCTATAAAGGCGGTCGATCGTATGTCCGACTTATTAACGGAAGTCCGAGAAAAGTGTGACGTAGCATTCATGACGTTACATCGGGTTAGTTCGTGTGGGTGGAACGCCGTCACGGTAGAAAAAATTCGCGCCTACGAGATTATTCAAATCCGTAACGTTGCACTCCGATGTAAACTTACGTCACTTCTGAATGAACCGTTCAAATAGTAAGCAACAGAAGTTAACGAATTCTATGAAAGATTTCATTGGTATTTATCCACAAGTATTACACTAATTGATGTATTTACCGATTTTACTTTGTACCTCATAAAACCATTAACACTTCTTACGAGGAAGATTTTGTTTTATCTTTCTCGGGTATTCATCAATCACTATACGCGTAATATCGTCGAAGTTAATACACTGACGTCAAACTCGTAGTAGGGTCATTTACGCGATAGCGCTAGCCAACGTAATCAAACTTAACCTACTTCGTTATTTAAGAGCATTTTAATGAACGAAGCTATTCCAGACTAAAAACATCTTGCTTAAAGACATGACGTTGATTTCAATTAATGCACGTCTATAGTCTCCAATAATACAACGTCGAGATGACAAAAATATGCGTAGACCTAATTGTAAGCTAGATTAAAACTCCAACGGCAAGGTACGTTGCGAGAATCTATGACATTGAATGCCATGTTCTCTGATTAAAGAGTACACACCGCGTATTGGCCGATTAATGATGTTTTGATCGCAAGTCGTTTGCCTTGATGCAAAGTCATTTCTTCGTCCGTGTATTAAAAGAGAGAGATGGATGACAAAATAACAGTCACGTAACGCAAGTGTGAACGAGAAATACAAAATTGTATTGTTAAATACTAACGCTGCAGCGCGTGAGTGTCTGTATACATTTTCTATCGTCACGTCTCGCCGCGAATTATAGGTCATTCTTTTGCGTTGAAGTTACGAAGGGACGCGTGTAGTTCTGTATTTCACATATGTATAAACAATATACATCCTATTACATCATAATTTTGTATAGCCATAAAATTTCATTGATGGAAGAATGGTTAATGCCCTGATTCAGATAATGAAAGCGACAAATATAGGTTTCTTGGAAAAAATTTTGAGAAATAAGGATATCATCCAGACAGTGGCGTCGGAAGTTTCATTTGCATTGACCCTCGGAAACCGCAACGGGTTAACACCGTCTTCTTCCCGTGAATAATTACGTTCAATTCATTTATGACCTTTCTCAGTGTCATGACAATTACGTCACCAGAGATTCAGAAAGATTTATCGTTTTACCATGATACGAGTATTTCACAAATACGCGTAAAAAGTAAGGTTAAACTTTGTTTCGTTTTCCCTACACTAATATCAGATTTCTAGCATCGTACATTCCCTTTTAGATAAATGAAAAACATATTTTGTACTGTAATACAACATTTACCTGAAGGAACCGCAAAAGTACAGTGTCGATGACTCTTGTCGCAGAGGTTAGTCATCGTAGTCTTCGGCCCAAAAACAGTATGTCGCTAGAAAGTATTCACTACCACGCGTCGCGATAAACGAGATATCAGGTATTGTAGAATCTCTAAAGCACTGTTCCAAAAACGTGGTGAATTGTCGCATACTCAATTTTATAAAAAAAGAGTGGCACCGCGTTAAAAGTACGTACTCAACGATATAACGCCCGACACGCCATTAAGTAATTATCTGTAACGCACTACCGAAGTTCACATACGCTGCCAGTGTACTTTTGTAGGACTAACAGGTATATTTACCACGCTGTTTACGAGGTTGAGTGCTACGAATACACAAGCTTCTATAATGTTAACCTTTCGGTGTACATATACTTATATACTTCGCTATAAGAATGTCAAAATTACAGGTTATGTGTGACTCAATAGTCGAACTTACCGCGTAAAACTATGAAAAGTAGTGTTATGTTGGGGGCGCTAATAATCGTGCCTTTTACGACAAGTGTCTGCATATCGTGTGCATCAGGGTTCACTTAGTCAACACACCATAGAAAAGGGCGCTGCGAATTTTACAAGATGGAAAACTAAGGTGTAAATAACCAACTACATGCGAAAAAGAATAATTCTCTTTACGGTTGTGGGCATCCTGACGCACAATAGAATAGAGATCTATTCAACGATTACATTTTTCCTGTAAGTTGAGCGTTACTCATTATTTATTTCTAAAAAAGAATAAGATGCAAAATTGCAATGACACAATTGGGAAATCCTGACAACGTCTTCTCGTAATGCTCCGAGTTTCTTGTAACGTGCGTGTAGTCACAGACATACAATATAGAAAGAATCATGCCAATGCGCGATTTTAGATATTGTTTAAGAATTATTGGTAGGAGTTTCCGCGTGTGTCATTGCGCTCCGACGATGTTTAGTCGGAGACTAAAAAAGAATGAGCAAGCAAAACACGCTTTGTCCAAGCCCAAATCCTAAATTACCCAGGATAAGTGTAATTGTTAAATATTATCAATTCGGAATAATTAATCCTAATCTCTAACTTTATTTCTATAATATATACGTATATGATATCGTTACACGTTTGGTCACACACACTCGGGGAACGTGTGAACGATGAATCACATTTACGTAGCAATGCACGCAATTAATAGTGCGCCTAATAACACTTCAATTAATTCAACAGATACATATACCAGAAGGAAAAGCGTGCCGCACGTATAAGAGCATCGAGTCCGCGCTCACGATCATTCCGCTCTAATGGAATAACGAAATATGTAAATATCCCGCGCTAATTTCGAGATTTGCATAATGGTGCAGCATCGGGTTTCTCATTTTCGCATGCAGCGAACGAGTGTTTGTCATCGGCTCGTTTTTGTTCTTGTTCCGTTCGGGCATACCAGGTGGATGAGTTACTCGAAGAAGGGTGCGGTAGATCGCGAATCGAACTGCGGATCGGTCTTTGCTGACAGAACGACAATTATGCGAGCCAAGCCCGCGAGATGACCTAATATATACATTCACGTTGCAAAAGCTTTCCCTGCGTCTCGCGGCTTCGCGATCACGCGCTAAAAATAATAGCAGACAGTCGCGTACAGACGAACCGAGCGTGTATCAAACCACGAAGGAAGATCTCGACCACGCCTGGATGCACTTTAGTTTCCAATGTACTTGAGATTCGCAAAAATAAACCCCACTCTTTGCTGCGAGGTCTTTGCCACTTGCCTCGTCGAAATGGTTGCGGGAATTTCAGTAAATCATTTCCTATGGAAAGGTACCAATTATGAGAGTGACTTTCATAATTTGACTTGGAAAGTATTAGTAAATTATTTATTTAAGGCAGGAGGTATCTCGAGAAGGCAGAGTCTAATTCTGACGAAAAGATGAATCGGTGACCGATAACGTGTGATCGAACGTTCAAGGACAGACTTCCGGTTTCACGCCCGGTACAGACCGAGAATTTAAAGTTAGCGCGCCGCAGATAGTAAAAGTCTATCGGTATACGTAGCATGGGTGAATGATATTTACATACAAATTCAAGCGATCCTGAATAACTCTGTATAACAGGATTCAGTTCTACGCAGTGCCGCCGAGATTCTCATATTTCGTGACGTACACGTTTGATCAATTTCATCTATTAATCAAACCTCTTCAGAGAAAAAGGAACAGAGACTTGATTATTGTTTTTGGATTCGTAAAGGTAAGATCCGCAGGATCACGATACCTAACAATATTCGTCTGATATCGCTTTCGTATACACGAATTTCTATAAAGTCGATTTACAATGGGAATACAATCCAGATATTCCATAAGTACATAATATCGTCTGTACTGGAATCATTCCATGATACGCGCGCACAACACTTTTACACTCTAATAACCGACATCATGTATTCAAAATATTTTCGCCTATAAACGAAGTTCCCAAGTCGCAAATTTTGTTATTTCACAAGTAGCTATTAGTCCCTTCTCTTGACTCGATCGGATTCGGTCTGCGTTTAAAAATGTCTCTGCTTGGAAATTTGCGCAAAAAAGTTTCAAGTTGATTTTTCTGTGAGTGACTGTCTTATTATATCAACGTCGATATCAGATGGGGTGCTATAAAAGGGTTGGATGTCTACTCTAAGCTCAGCTGATCAGCTCGCACAGCTACTGCCGGCAGTGCGTGACGTGCGACCGTGCGAATAACATTTACGCGTCGGACCAACGTAAATACGTTGGGTGAAATGCTCGTGTTCGAGACGCATGGCGTGGGACCCCCAGGATCTACTACCGAGGAATGCCGCTCGTGAGTGCTAATTATTTATTCCGTGCAACTGGTTGCCTCTTTACGCAGAAATTCACTTGTCACGGTCTTATTCGATTTTAGGCGAAGGTGGGAACACACTTGTAGACGCTCTGTTTTGTATTGAAACAAATGTAGTATGTTAGGCTTATGGATTCGATAAGTTAAAGTGGAACGTTTAGTGAAATAATTATTCTTTCGTTATTAACGAATTTCTGCTAGCGTCAATGACGTAGTACACATAATAGTAGAAATTACGGAAATGGCTGGTGTTTGTATCGACCACTGTCTTGTCAATGACAAAATCTGTATCGTCCTTGTCAGTATTCAATACATCGACGATACGTTTACCTACGAGTTTGAAGTACATATCGTGTATTACACAGACGTAATTCAACTTGACACACAACCGCCACGATTCTACTCACTTCAGCTAAACTGTCACTGGCCGCTCTTTTGTTTCTTTTCTTACGTGTCGCCCGTAATTTTATGGATTCGCGTGAACGAGTCAGCCTTACCAATTTTCCAATTCTCTGTATAATCCACCGGCGACCGTAAAACGATAGAAAATTACCGATCACCCGGCGACGTGAATTTATTTCACGATCAGCTGATACCATATGCGGATCCGTTGTAAGAAGGAATACCCTTGTGCGTCACGAAAAACTTCGCTGACACGGACACGAAAAGAACACGACGATAAATGAACGCGGATTTCGCGGCTCAGAAAATTTCCAAGTCGTCGCTACCTCGATGCTGACCTCTTGCATACACCGTGGTAAGCGGCAATTTCTTTTCGAATCTAGACGCGTAGAAAGTAAAGAAATTTCGATTCGTTTATATTTGATATTCACACGCTAGAAACTGGCAATGAAATTGTTCCAGTCTTGTAGCATTTATACGTACATATAGTCGCGATGGACGTGATCGATCCGAATGGACTTCGAACTCCATCTTGAAAACTCGCAAAGCGGTGGGAACGGTTTTTCAACGGTTCCATCTTCTCCGCTGACCCGCTATCCGTTTCTTTGGGTTTCACGTGGGTCCATACAGCCGGGTACAGCCTTGTATTGAATATTGCGCCCGGCAAGGAGAGTGGTTCGCTGGGTGGTCCCTGTGCGGCCGAAATGTTAAGCAGAAAGGGGCGAGACACAGCGGACACAGAAAAGAGTAAGATAAAGAGGGAGAAAGGGAAGCGTCGAGGTCCCCATCGGGTTCCCGGCATGCCTTTCGTACCCCTGGAATGTGGCCGATGTCTCTATCCGCTTCTTGCAACCGCCGCGATCACCGGGGGACCACACCAATCGATAATTGCCTCTTTCGAAAAATTGCTCCCGCCTTTTCCACTACTCCCGCCGCCCCTCCCCACCTCCCCACCTCCCCCGAAAGGGTTAAACCGCGTTTTTCTGATCGACGCGACACGAATTCGATCGCGTAATACCTGATCCGAGCGCGAAATCCCGACCGGTTACCCCGCAACAGAGTCCAGGTCCAACGAACCCCGAATCCTGAATCTTAAGATACAAGTTTTTCTATTGGGGATATTCTGCATCTCTCGGATACCACGTTTATTTTCTTTTTCAATTTGGAGATAGGTAAAATTAAACTTTCGGGATAGCCATGAAACTTCCGCGGAATTGAACCACATTCGATCGATATTTGGGGATTTTAATGTTGATCTCTATTTTTTGGAGATTATCCAGTAACGATTATCGTAAATGAATCGATTACGTTGCGAAAAGAACGATTAGTCCAATTGTCTACGAGCGCGTCTTTTCTTGTAGAAAATCGGATTATCTCGGTATTATCCGCGAATAAAAACACCAGATGCAGTTATACTCGATGAAGCTTGATTAAAAACTACTTGCACGCGATGTGCTCGTTGATCGTTCACAGTTCTCCTGTTGCATTTCCATCGAAGCGATTATCGGATATGATGATAGGCATTACGCGGTGACCGCGCGCGTAATGGCACGATACGAAATTAGACTAATTTACATAAGTAACGTTATGTGTCAATCTTGCAAAAGTCCGCGTAAATTCGTCACACATGGCGCTCTCGTTTTCAACGGAAAACACTGCGGTTTACCGCGAAACAATGAACACATTGACTCATTAATTAACTAGCTCGTGGCACGTTGTTCACGTTTCATTTTTTGCCCGTCATTATTTTTTTTCGGTTCGGTGTCACGAGAATGCGTACGTTTTCTGCGTAAAATTGGCTAGTCACCACTTAACCCCAGTGTCGTAAATTTTAACCGGAAGGAAAATCTGGAATATTAACGAACCAAGTAGTAGCACATATGACGCACGTCGAACAATACTTGAAATTAGAATTTTCGCGGTAAAGATGGGAAATTTATGTCCTGTGATGTCACGGTAAAATTCGGATTTTTCCACTCGCTTCGATGTAATTACACGCCAATGTACGGATAGCTGATACGATTCTTATATTTATTCCTATTTGGCGGACTAATAACGAAAGAATTTTTAAATAATGATTTTCCAGAGAAATCGGTCGAGTAAATATAGATTGATTTCTAGGGAGAAAAATACCGTTTTAGGTGTGTTCGGATTTCAATTCCCAAGACATCGGTTTATCGTCGTTCTCGCGAGATCGCACACCGGGAATAATCAGTTTTATTCGTAGATTTTGCAAATATTTTTTTAAAGTTTCTGGTAATGTTGTGATCGTATTCTCTGTAAAAAATCACGTACGTTTGAAGAATCGCGTACTATCATGCGTGATAAACGACATTTCTGTAATTGTGGCGCTACAGCTTTGCTCACGTCGCAGTACGTTACATATAAATATTACTTACACGAAAGTCTCCGAAAATGATGCACGCTTGACAGAATATAAATAGATTGATCAAACATTTCCGCGGTTTAGTATTCCATAAACGATTTTTAATGACGATGTGACAATTTTACATTATATGGAGCCGGGGATTTACGCGTACGTAGAGAGAAACGCGAAATCTGCTGTAAATCTAGCGAAAACCGCGTGAGGATGGTCACGTACGGCATTGCCCGAATTAAAATGCAACTCCTGGCGTAGTGTGTCACCTGGGAAGTTAGTGACTCCGATAAAAGAAGCACATCTGTTCAAACGTAGCACCTTTATTCCGTTAGCAGAGAATTAAACGAATCGAATACGTAGCCGCCTATGGTACTTATTTATCTATGCGGTAATCGGCTTCGTTATTTCACGATAAATTCAATTTCGGATAGACACAGGTGTACAATTTATTCACGAGCTGTCACTCGAAATCAAATTGATGCTTGACTACCTGCGACCCCGTATTGACCTAGGTCGGGTTGTTTTCGCCACTGTTCGTCGTGTCCACGTGAGTGATTCTTTAATCGGCAAAGAAATACACGTGATTCCACTGGTGAGATCCGTGCAAGTAACACTAAATAAATAGCTCGGTTTTGAACCGATAGTCACGTATCGAAATTGCATTCTTATGGTGCCGCGGGATCTGAAAATATGTTGCTGGACGTGACACGATAGCCAAGAGATTCCTGTCGCTCTGTTGTGAGAATCCGGAAACTGAAATTGTCGCGCAAAATCTTGACCGATTAACGAATCGAAGTACAAAGGTCCTGCAGAAAACCTACGACGACACGTTAACAGGTTCCAGGAGTTCTGCGAGGGGGCATCGAGTCGGCACGCGTACTTCCCCAACCCGCATAATCCTATAAGCGAGTTGAGCAACAGTGGCAACGATTTAACGATCGTGTGGCGTTAGGTCCAGTTAAGACACCGAAGGTAGACCGGCGCTGGTGTTTACCCCTTTTATGACACGTCTCGATCGGAGCTTAACCGGCGGATTAGCTTAATAGGGTTCGAGACGGTGGTTCCAGACTGTCCGGTCTAATCGGATAAAACAATGCGATTTTCATACCGACGAACAGCAGAATAATTCACGATTTGCATAATAATTTACGATTTGAAAGGAACGACAATAAATTTGTCACTCTGGAAGGTAAAATTGGTTCGCTCGATGTGTCAAATAGCTATAGAAACCTCTCCATGGCACTATGTAATAGGCCTAATTTCTTATTACATAAGGCGCGAATGGTATGACGGAGTCACAGTGATTCGCTATGGAATTTCTTGAATGCTTCTTGTGCACTTGACCCCGAAAATCGAACGTGACGTAGTTCGCGTATACGTTCGTCGTAGGCGCGAAATTCTTTCGCAACGATTGGCGTGCCTAGCGTAATCATTGCGCAAAATTGCGACGTCATCGTGTTAGCCAGATTATCCCATAAGACGACGGTGAAAAGCAGCGAAAGCAAACGGACCCGAGAGAGACGGAGAATCATTTGAAATTCACACTTTCTTGATCCGCTAGTTTCGTGACACGAAGTTTCTAAAAAGGTTCGGTGGACTCTTGATCTTCTTATGATGTCACACCGGTAATAGATGAACCCCACTGCGTTACGCGGTGTTTTTCGTGGCACCAAAACCCAAAAACCGATATTTTATTCGTCACGTAGCGCTGAAACATTTCTGTGGCGAATCTGTCGAGACCGCTAGACGACATTCCGGGAAGAAATTCGTCAGATTCCTTCCTCCCACTATTATGCGAGTCTCTCTATACCGAGAAATACCGCTGACTTTCTTTCGGAAGTACGGACGCTTATCTCGAAACACTTCCAACGGTTCTATCGATTTACACACGAGAGTCACGAGATACGCAAGAGATATGCCGGCGAAAGGAAACGTCATCGTTGCTTTCTGTTGGGAGGGAAAGAGGATGCCAAGTGAAATTCAAAGTGGGGATCACAGGTGTCAACGTGAGAATGCAAAAAGCGACGGGGGGCATCCGATGAGAGTAAATTTCATCATTTTTTGACGAAAACCTAAATTAACGAGTTACAATTACCAATACATGAATAGATGCAAATTTGAAAATGTAACGCTCAATTATCTAAAATTGGCGCAATATCGAGGTTACACTTTCCAATGGAAGCAAATCAAAACCGCGGAGGAATCGAAACCGCGAATGTTCCATTGTCATTGCCATTTCGATGGAGCGCTTTATTATTACCATAAACTCGCGTGTAATTAATCCACACGGCGACACGATTGCACCAAGTCGGCGCGAGACATCGTAATTATTACTATTATCGTCATCTTCTCTATTATTAGCGCTGTTCGTCGTGTTGTTATGTCTACGGAAATGTTACGAGTGTACGTTATACGTGTATTCTGACGCAGTCGAAAGTCACGAGTCCGTAATCGCCGCTTATTAATCGGACGTTAGATCGCGATGGACGAGAGATACTCGTCGTCGACGACGACGACGACGACGACGACGACGCGTGCGAACGATGTTATGTCGTCGACGATGATAATTACCACGATACGTGTGTACACGTTAACGTACGGACGACAGGCATCCATAGATGTTGAAACGCTCTGTAACGTCATACAGCGTTTTGAAACGTTTGCCGCTGGAAAAATGTTGGAAAATCTTCAAATTCGGCTGACATTCTTTATCGATGACGAAGTTAGTCACCTTTTCAACTAACGTACCTTTATGACGCACATGCCAGCTTGCCTGTGGGGAGTACCCTCCTCGGTTCGTTTAAGAAATACATACATAGGTACATACGTCGATGCACCGTCGATTCTCACGAAGGAAACGAACCGGCTAACGACGTGTCTTCCGTTCGCGAGCCAGGAAAAAGAGCTCGCGTGCCAGCGACCGTGCAGCTGCGGGGACCGTGATACCACCTCGGCCTACCGCAAACTATCGCCTCGGACAAACCGCAGTTGGTGGAAACCCGAGGGAAAATTCTAGTTTATTGTAATCTGGCGAAGAAATGAGTCCGATGATACGCATCGAGCGATGGAAGGCTCCGGTACCGAATATCCTAGTGATAAAGCCGGGGTTCAGATGATATCATCCGAGTCCGCACCTGCGGGCCGGAGTGGCCGCGTGCCGGCTGATCGAGCCGCAGCCCGATCGCGACGCGGATTCTATGTGTTCCAGCAGCCTGGCCCCGAGGAGGGGGTATAACGTGTAAGTGGGGACTGCCTGGCGGGGGGGAGTTATGAATGAGTCGCGGAGTCCTGACCCACGAGTCTCCTCTGGTGGGGGGGATCTCACGGAGGGAAGCGGTATCGGTCGGCGGAGGAGGAAAAAGAGGAAGAAGAGGAGAAGCGGTGAATAGAGAGAGAAAGAATGAGAGAGTGGCGCGAGAAAGAGAGGAAAAGATGCAAGGAACGGCAAAGGAATTGGTGGGGAGCGTTAGGATTGACCGAAAGCGGGGTGCGGGCCACGTGCTTCGGTGCCTTTACAATCGTATATAGGCACCGGTCGACCGAGTTGCCACTACCATACACTGACAGTCATACACTCGGGGCGCACGAGGTGAAAGAGAGAAAGAAATCGGTGACGAAGAGGAAGAAGGAAACGAGGAAAGAAAGAAAGGAAGGAAGGAAGGAAGCACGCAAGCAAGCAAGCAAGAAAGAAAGAAACAAAGAGGGAAAGAATAAGAATAAGAATAAGAATTGGAAGAAGAGGAAGAAGGAGAAGAACAAGAAGAAGAAGAAGAGGAAGAAGAAGAAGAAAGGGAATATACGCGGATAGAGAAGGAAAGAGAGGTAGCCAGCAGCAAGGAAGGCAGACAGACAGAAGTCCACCTTCCACTTCCATTCCCTTACGCAGGTTCACTCCTACTATAACGACGAACGAACAGCCTGCCTCTGTTCGCTCCGCTGCCTATAGCCGGCTTCTCCTTCTCTGTTTCTATACCTACCTACCTACCTACCTACCTTCTCCGCGCCGTGGTTTAACTCGGACAAGAGGCGAGAGGTGATACACTCGACACACTCGGGCCGGACGAGGGCGACGAAGACCTCAGTCACCTCCTGACACTCGGTATGGTACGACCTTACCCCACTGCCTTACCCATCGTGTCGTACGAGTGAAAAAAGGTACCAGGAGGGCCAAGGAACCGGAGGACAGAAGGGAACACCCGGTAAAAAGGGATAACGAGGGAACAAGAGAAAAACGAGCGCGCGAGAACCAACCCCTAACGGGGTACCACGCTGATTTCTTTTATTATTTTTTTTTCTTTTCGCCTACCCCCTCCCTCCACCCCCGCCACCTTCTTAACCACCCACCCGTCCACCCCGCCCTCCCCCTCTCTGCTGGGATCTCACACAACCCCCCTCCCCCCCCCTCGTATAAGAATCAGTGCATCGCGTGTGTCGGGACCAGTGCCGAACGGGTTGTGATTCTGTGCGGACAGTTTTTCAAGTGTGATTAGAATTCACCCCTCAGTGGACCGAGAGTGTATTTAATTGCCGTACGATCCAGAACACATTCGACATAGATCGGTGTTAATAGAAACTTGAAAAATCGATTCTACGTTTTTCACTGACTGTACGCATCGCGCGGGAAGAAGAAAACAAATAACTCGACACGCACCCGACGCGAGTGCCGTCTATACAGATAGATACAGATAAAGAGAAAGAGATCGAGACGCGGAGAGAAAGAGAGAAGGAAAGAGTGATAAAAAAGTGTTATGCGATGATTGACGAGGATACAGTCATCGCCGATCGAGATACGATGGAGGCCATACTGTCCCGCGATCAAAGGACCACGTCTCACAGGGTTCTCGATCATCATGATCATAGTCTGCAAAACGGAAGCATCAAGTCGACATCATCGACGAAACGGTATAGGCCGAGTCGTCGTGGATACGAGGGAGTAGCCGCGAGAATAGAAAGGAATAATGATCACGCACGG
This sequence comes from Mimumesa dahlbomi, assembly GCA_917499265.3. NCBI lineage: Eukaryota > Metazoa > Arthropoda > Insecta > Hymenoptera > Crabronidae > Mimumesa > Mimumesa dahlbomi. Next base: position 529,316 of record OU824113.1, on the reverse strand, counting down.
AGATGCTCGCGGTGTGATTCGCGCCTCGTACCTGCTTTTTACGACGACCGGGGGATACGATCGAGACACAACGCATCTGTCACCGCGACCACGTGGCTGAGTAAGTCGACAACCACGAAGATCGCTATGATCTTTGGATAGCAATTATTTCATTTCTATTCGCTTTGAAAATTTTTGCGTATTCGCGCCAGGTGTAATTCAATCGAGGTTGCATGGCGGTGCCTACGCACCCGAGAGGGCAATAATTTAGAAGGGTTGACAACGTTGTTCTATTTGTTTGCACATAACGTCGAGAGGTAGGTGCCGACTCGGATCCCCGTTAAGAGGATTTTAGGCTAGGACATAATGAGGACTGGCGGTGAAATAAAAGGTTCGAAAAGGATTTGCTGATGGAATAATTAGGTTCGCTGCTTTTGTTGTGAAATACAGAATAGATTTAACTAGAATTCCCAGGGTAAATGGGTAAACGTTTGTATCTGGGGATTAGCTAGAATCGAGTCGGGCCACCCGATGTTGACTCGTTGCAAGATTCTCATTGAATTCACCAAGAAATATTCTGCGGCTAAACTCATTGCTTACACGGAAATGTTAATTACGTCCTCGTACGTAAAACCATATCGGGATTTTGCAACAATGTGCTGGAATTTCGTTTGCATTGACGCTCTTAATTATCAATCCAATTATTCATCGTATCGAGCGGGAAACAGGGTCGTAGCAGGAAAAACGAGAGATTCGTTTCTTTATGGGGAATTGGTTTCTCTAGTGGCTTGAAATTAAACTAATCGGTTGCAGCCAACTCGTCTGTCTGCAAATTCATTCGTCATAGGTCGATAAGCCGATAATTATGTAGTCGTAAATCTACGAAAAATTACCTATCGAACAAGTCCCGTTTGCGCTCCCAACGCTTAAATCATGGTCGATGATATACGTGTAACACGTTACGGCTATCGGAAAATTATGCATCGTTACGCGCTTCGCTCGTTACAGCTTTCACCATCTATTCGACTGTGCGCGGTACGCGCGCGGTTCGTTTGAAATTAAATATAACCCGCGAGGTTTTCGAAGATAGCTCCGCTCTCGGGCAAATTCGTGCGAAATATGACATTTCCGCGAGTACCTGATCGTACGTGTATGCCGTATCGTCGCGCGTAACGTCACAAGGTGCCACTTTCACGACGTAATGAAACGAAGTACATATCTTTATATTATATTTCCCTGTCCGATAGTCCACGCGCCGCAGCGAAATTCGTAACGTACAGGTCGCAAACGTGATCAGACGATTTTTTTTCGACGATCCATTGTCTCCCGTGCCATTCTCCTTCGCGCTTTGACGTCACTTTTCAGCAAGCCGATGAACGCGTTAGTCATCCTCCTTGTAACGGTCCTCTTTATCGATTCTTCGTTTGTAACGTTCGAAAGTAAATCTCCTTGTGTCTCGTGCCGCGTTTTTACGTTCACGCCTTTCTTCGCGAAACGGCGGGAATAAAAAGCACGGGGTTCGCGAAACCGAGCGAAAACGCGACGTGAATTCCAACGTCGCTTATTTAGAACGCCCACCTGTTGAACCTTCGCAAGTCCACAGGTGGTTTTAGCTACCGCAGCCACGCACACGCACACATACTCGCGAGCGAGCGCGCGCGCACACTCGCGGACGCACACCGCGAAGACCACTGGAAATCTTGAAACGAAATTCCGTGAAACGTCATTGAACGGGAAAATTGTTCGAGTTGCGGCGGTAAAATCACCTCGATTTCCAGACGTTTGATAACCACGAGCGCGGACCGTACACCCTTAACGTTCGAACTATTTTTTTTAACACCCCGTATATGCTCGGCTTGTATCCGCGACCTACCGCAATGCGCTACGGTCCGGGCACGGACACGATCTGGAAGAAAAGGGGGTGGCGGGACGGGCGTAATGGGGTATAATTGTCGCGAGCAATGCGAGGACAGTGCGTCATTACCGCATTTTTCAGCGTGTTCTTTGCCGCGCGACAGCCAGAGATGCGCCTTGCACCGGTCTTTACTTTTTTCCGCGGGTCTCGCTGGAATTTCGTTGGAACGCCGTCGTCGCAGCGTCGTCGTTGAGGTAGGCCCTAGCTGTAACCCGCCGCGCGACACCACACACGAGGGAAAGTACGACAGACAAGGACTCCTCACCGTTAGACTCTGTTCTGCAAACACCGCGCGAAGGGTATTCGCACGAGTTCCAAGTGATTTCGTTCGATGCGCGAAACTAAGCGGGATAGGGTTCGTAACGCGACCCAGCAAGGTCGTAGGTTACGCGTCGCAGGGTGGACCTTTCGAATTTCCTTTCGGCCGGGGAATGCCGCCTCGCTCGAAAGCACGTGTATCCGTAATTCCTTTCTCCGCGGACAAATTTGGCCAAACGCAGGGACACATCGCATGGCAATTAAATTCCAGTAGGAACGGAAAAACTGTCGGTGCAATTAAAGAAACGGGAGAAAGTATACGATGCGAGTGTGACAAGTAAGGAAATCTAATCGTGGGTACCGAGATCATTTACGTGGTACGATAAAAATACTTTGCGCACGAATAGACATTTTTTCGAAACTATTGCTATACGGCGGCACCGTGTGTGTGCACATCGGCGGAAAGTCCATCGACTATCCAACAAGATCGTTTCCACATCGTTAGTAGATACTAATTGGACATTTTCTATCTCAATCATTGTTCCGTTGATACACCTTTCTTTCTTCGTGACGGTAGAACCTATCTAAATGGCAGACACCTGTGTGCGCCGGTGTAACGGCAAAATAAAAATAAGACGCCGCGATCCCGTCTCGTTGATTAATCATCGAACTCACGTGGCAATGCAGCGATCGCGTGTAACAGAATTCACGTGAGCTTTATTCATATCCTTCTGGAAGTCCGCGCGTATCTGCGTATCTCTTCTGTGTGACCTATCTATCTTAATACCGCCTTGCGATCCGTAGCGACGTTGGAAGTCGAGTAAAATATTTCATTGGAAAATATTTGTCTTTTGTCCTTTTCCATCGAATAACTGGTAATCGCGGTGTCCTCGAAAAGGAGCGCGAATCACGGGCAATTACCGTGGACGTAAGAAACGATATCACCGTTAGACGGCGTACGTCGACACGGTTTTCATGGTTACTTCGGGGCGCAAACTTCCCCGCGGCGAATCGCTCTCTCACCGAGACGCAAAACGCACTTAAGAGCCGCTCATTAATATGCGTTAAGTGTTCGAGGCGTCTCCCTGTCCCCCTCCCCCTCCCTCTCCCCCATTTCGTCGTGCCTCTCTCTCTCTCTCTCTCTATCTTTCTTCGTCTGCTTATTTTTCTCCTTCCGACCCGGGAACAACGCGTCCGTCGTGCACGCTGCACCATTCCCCGTACATTAAAATTAAATTCGTTGACACCCGTTAGCATTCGTGTATTCTAGCTGGCTCTGATAAGAGAATCGCGCTTTCGAGTAACCTGGTCGAAACACGAACGGTGACGAGGATCGAAGGGTTCGAACACCGGTACCTACGATATCGTGACGCGACTACCGAGAAATACATACCTATATGTATACCCGCGGCATTTAGGTGATCCCGATGCGATCTTAAAACGCGAGCTTCTCAATCCGATTCTCACGTTACAAATCAAACACAACTGCGTTCGCTCCGAGCGAATGCATAAGCATACATATGTATACATCTCGACTGTGAAACGAAAGGCAAGTTTTAAACGGAGCGAAGAAAGAAAGAAAGAAAGAAAGAGAGAAAGAGAGAGATTCGGTATCTCGTATGCGGTAGACCGGGATGTACGCGAAACGCGTACGCGACCACTCGGAAGATGGTTTGTCGTGTCGTAGCGGTGCACGTGATTCCAGGCCCCTCATCAAGGGTCGTAACTCGTGAAATAATGCGACGACGAATTCGCGTGGATGTAATTCGAGCGAGCCTGGTGATCCCGAAACTGCCGGATGATCATAAGACGGTCCCGATCGAAATCTACCATTTAGGCGCTTACTATCGACCAGAAAGAGATATCCCTCGAGGGTGGCGAGAGCCAACGAGCCGGAAGCTCCATCATGATTTCTCCCCGCTCCCCTTGGCTTTCTGGTCTCCGACACACACGGTCTTCTTCCTCACGTCAAATCGTTGATTACCACAGAGAGCCACCTCCCTTTCGTACCTCCGCCTCGATATACCCGGACAATTCCGGTTAATAACGTACTCGCGGTTAGTCACAAGTACCACATACCGAGAGTCCAGCATTTCTTTTCGTCGTTTCGCCGTACACGTGTGGGCAGTTTAACGGAACCACGTTTTTCGATATTTCGAATGTGGATCGCGTTAATGAGCAGCTTCGTGGTACCGTACATATTTATGCCTCGTCGTCCGTTCGCCAAGAACGTTTTATCTTATTCCGAAGATCCCGATAGAACGCGAAAGGCTACGCTTTGTTTTAACAACGCGCCCACTCGATCCGTTGGTACGCGAACGCACAATAATTTCTCGTTTTCTGTTGCAGGGTTAGGCAGTCTTCTGGTGACGCTGCTCGCGGTCTCGGTGCACGCCGCCCCGACGATGACCCTCGAGGACAGACGACTCAGTTCGCCACCGAAATGGGTGAACCCCTGCGGCCTGGCCGCCGACGATTTCGACGGAGATTTGGACGTGGTGCAGCTTAGGGACGAGCAGCTCCTGCACCAGGTCGTGGTTCAGGCGAAAACGGCGCTGATGCACGCGGAGCTTTTTCGCGACGAATACGTGAGTACATAGCACCTTTTCTCTGGTTGATTTTTTTTCCTATCCGTCATCGAGAAATCGTGAACGTGATTGCGTGATTTGTTCGTGCGATATCGACGAGTGGGTGTCGAAGATTAAGTTCATCAATGGTTCAATAATTACCGACGTGACTTCTGGTGGGGATCGAACGGGGAAAGGGGACATCCAGCGGAAGGCAGTTATGGCAGTACTTCCGGTCGTACGGACGTCGATCGTAGACACACGCAGACCGAAAGAGATCTCGACCTTACGAATAGTAGCGCCTTTCGTCCCCGATCGAGGGTACGCTTTCAATTTGATAATCTTTCGGCCAGTTTCTGGCTCGCACGAGAACGTTTATCCGTACAATTTCTATTCGCGGAAACGCCGCGAGAATATTGAGAAAAATGATTTACTTTTGCCATTACGGGTGAAATTCGAAAGTGGAAAAGAATCAAATTGCCGCGTTTCTCTTATTTCGAACGTTACCGGTCGAACGTTACGATTTTTATTACCCATAATCATTGCCGATCGAGACCTCTTCGCGGATTATTTTTCCCGTGTAATAACTATCGATCGGTGATAGCCGCGTAATTGCCGAATCTTCCTGTCGTTTGAATTTTCTGAGACGCTCGAGAGATCTCTCCCGATCAGTCTCTGTGAAAGAAAGAGATCCGTGCGACCATGCGTGGATCGTTCGTTTCGAAAGAATCTTCCCAGCCGATCGTGCCTTATTATCTTCGACCAAGGACAATAAATCACGGCTCCGGGGTTCGACCCGTTTTTCAAGGTTCCTCTACGCGTTCCCGAACAGATCCGAAAAAGGAGACAGAGACAGACATGGAAACCGCAGGATCGAAGGTACGGTTACACACGCGAAACTTTACTCCCGTTTTTTCAGACGGATTAAGCTCGGACTCTCCTCCCCCTAGTTATGCATCGTGCACACGTGTCATCGCGATTCCGGGTCTATAACTGAACGTCCTTACGTGCCCGTCAAATTCTTGGACGGACCTGACTCATCCTTGGCGACCGCTTTATACGCTTCCTGTTCCTTCGAGTAGAATTACCGCGCGAGAGTTGTTTTCGGGATTTACTATGGAGTAGTGTCGGTTTCACTCTGACCTTCGTTAAAAACCGCAATGCCGAAATAACATCGGACGGTTAAACGTTTCGATTCGTTTTGTTGCCTCGCCGGGGAAACGAATCCGTACATCTCCGAAGGACTCGCGGCCGTCGAATACGAAAATATATGGAAACGACCGCAGCTGTCGATCGGTAACAGAATTCTTCGACTGGAAGCGTAATAGTACAAAGACCTCGTTCTCGGTTTTCTGCCGCCAATATTTGCCTACGCGAGGCGAGTATATTAGTGAATTAGCATTCATCAGGTGTGTCCACAAAGGGTATTTGTGTCTCGTCGATACGTGTAGGGCCCCGTTCCGCCCTGTGGCACCAACGAACCCAACGGTGGAAACTAAGGTCCCCGTTACATCATCGCTCGACGATTCTCGATACTCTATACCCGATGTTTTCAAAGTCAGCGTATAGCCCGATATCGCTTCGTTCGTCCCCCGGTATCGCTCTTGGGAAAACCAGCGTCGAAGCTGCGTTTACGGTACCCTCGCAGTCGAAAAATCTTTACGTGGCAACAAAATTTTCGTGCACCAGGAAACCGGCTATTTATACGATCGGACGAACAAACAGCGAAGTAAAACCGCGCGACGGTTTACCAGAATTCCGATTATAAAAGGCGTATGTGAACGTTCCGCGGGGAATCCCATTCTTCTCGACTATTCCTCCTTCCTGGAGTCTTTTTCGACCGTCCAGCTGCAGGGGCGCCTCCGACGAGTCTAGGCGTCGCCCTGTCTGGTGGTCCAGTGACGTCACCAGCTCTCGTTATCGTTTTCAACGTAGACGGTCGCGAGAAAGGAGTAGATTAGCCCCTGGTACCGGGAACCGAGGAAGTTACGTGCACGTGCTTTCTTCCAGTTACCACTGCATTTTCGATCGTTGAATTCTTTCCTCTCGCTGCGGTAAAATAACGGATCGCTGTATGATATTCAGATTTTAATCGGACAGAGAGGTTCGCCATGTATCGAAAGGCGAACGAAAAGTGTGTTACACGACTAGTGGTGCGTCCTTGCGAGAGGCTTGTAAACAGGTAGATGTCCAGCTACATCCGATATCGTCGGTCGTACGGATAGGAAGTCGGACGTCTACGAGACGAGTATATGGTTGTCGGTACGTGAAGGAATCGGATAAAATATCGGAAGCGGAGGATTCCAATAAATCAGAATCGGAAGCTGCCCCCCTCCGCCACACCGGCACTCTGCCTGCATACTAAAGCGCAGACCGGATATACAAGCCGCCAGTGCATGTACCCGATACGCACAGTACGCACTACGACACGTATCTTTCGCCACGCTGACACTCTATGGCTACTCTGTCAATTCGTACGATTCGTGCGATTCGTCGTTGACGTAGCCATTTCTTAAAAATCTCGCGACTCCAGACCTACTTCGTAGGTCCGTTACCTTTGAAATTTTTCCTTCGAATCCGTCCGTGACTGTCGACCGAGTCGCTATTAAAATATTAAGATTTCCATTTCCATGGGTCGTCGTCGGGCCTTCCGTTCGACGTTGTATCGTTGGACTCGCGAGCGCAACGAGCCATTCGATCGGTTCGAGGCCGTCGCACCGAAATTTTATAACTTCTAATAAGCGGTGGAGCGGTGAAGCCGCGCTAGAAGAAAGACCGAGAGGCTAATTGATTTTGACGGGTCCTCGGCAATACCGCAGAGCGAGAGAGCACGCGAGAGAGCACGCGAGAGAGAGAAAGAGAGGATACCCACTCTTGCCAGCCTACTTCCTGTCAGTTTTCAGCCCGGTTTTACGATTATTCGTGCCCCGGTGTGGCCGAGGAGACTTTTACGAGGCACAAAAGACCCGCGCCACAGATTTGCTCGCCGCCAGTGGTTGTTAGCGACAATTCCTTTCATTCTTCGCTTTTTCTACGCCTCGTTCCTCTCGGTTCCTATCCGTTCTCTCTTTCTCTCGCTAAAACCTCTTGGTGATTACCTTGAAATAATGAGCGGGAATACAGGAGACCCACGCGTTTCGCTCAAACCCCGCTGAAATCCGCGACCTGCTAGCTTTTGGACGAGAACCGTGAGATTGAAAAAAATTCGTTTCTTGTTTCCGATCGTTCGGTGAACAGGTACGAGTTGAGAAATCACTCTTTGGGCGTTCGTTAATGTTTTCATTAGGCAATCGAACGCTCGCGTAAAACAGTCGTAAAATCGTTTAATCGAGTGCCGCGATACTTATTAAAGGAAACTTCACGTGTTCGAACGATCTTTCCGATAGACAATGTTATCGGCAATAACGATAATAGCGCGTGACGCAATCCCCGACCGTTCCGTGCCGATCATCGTGTTTAACGCGTTCGAAGCACAAAGTGACTATTTTTTAAGATATCTATATCCTGTTGCTTGGTTTCGTAACGATTTGGGCGTGGAGAAGGATCCATTACCGATCGACGAACGGATGGTTTCGAGTATCGCGAGGTTAAAACTTTGCCCGCGGTGTGAGAATTTGCCCAACACGGTCCAACGCACGGCAAACAACTTTTCGCCAGTTGCTCTTGGTCTCTTTTCGGTTGTTCTTTTTTAACGCGATCGTCGTCCCCGCAAAGTCGCGAGACGCGCGATATTACCTAGATTCGGCGAGATGGTCGTTTAATGTCACGCGAGTTCGTGAACTCGTTTTGTTCGGTGCCAGAAATACATATACATACGTAAGATAGCACCTACTTTGAGAATGTATAATTTATCGGGCCGTAGCGGCACGTCGCGTCGTTCCTGGCAGCGTCGTGGTTCTCAGGAATGTTGTTTGCTTGTCAAAGGTATTATCGCAGTCTGCAGGTCGTGAGAGTAGTATCGCACGATGATTATTTCCATTCCTGGGCCAGATAAGACCTCGGACACCACCTTATCTCTATGTGGGCCAGCTGGTCCAAGACGCGGGGTCGAAGACACTTTCAATGATACATCTTTGCCGGTTATAATCTCGCTACGTACCCGTCCCCTCTGCGTTCGAGCGTGGAAACCCGCGTCTCGACTGCTACTCGATCGATCGATCTACTCGCGTTCGCCTACTTTTCAAGCTTTAAAGCCCACGACAGCCTTTCAGCGGGCGATTAACGGCTATCAACGCGACCTTGCGGTCGGTTTACCCTTTAATATCCGGCACGCGGCGCTAAAAATTTCGCGGAACATCATCATCGTGTCGAAGTCGTTAGATGAAGGTTCCCCTGTCGAGTGATTCACGACTCCGTCGATGTAAGCGTCGATCCGACGATTAGCGCTCGATTGGCCTGGCGCCTCGGCTTCCAAGTAGTTTCCCGGTAACTGTCTAGCTTTTGCCAGCCGACCCACCTCGGTATTCCCAAAAAGTCAGCCGGGCACGCGTCCTCGCGGAGGACTCACGTGGGCTTACTCATCCGCTCCCGTACTCTACCGGGAACACGAGGGAGACGGGGTGCTGCTCGTTCTTTAATCGGTGACTAAACAGCTCAACTAGAATATGAAACGGACGAGCAAATTGTCATCCGCGCATCGCAATGGAATTCACTCGAGGAATCTTGGCAGCTTCCGGAAGGTTTACCGTACATTTATCCCCGGTTCCGGATCTTCGAAGGCGAGATTTACGTTCGAGCGTGTCCCGTCGAAGCTGCAAAACAAACGGCCAATGTGCGTGATGTTTTGTTCGTGCCTCGATTAACACAGTTTTAGAAGTTGTTTGTTAAAAACCGAGGACGTGAATGGTCTTTAGAAAGATAACACACGTAGAGGTGTAATACGATGATGCGCCGTCTCCCTAGTAACGAATACGAGTGCCGCGCAAAAACGTTGCCGGGCAATGATGCGACACCCACGCGTAGCTATTTCTCTCAAATTTCCGCGAGCCTGTGCGCGAAAGGGAATACGACGCGTGTCTGGGTATTTTTCGTTTATTCGACCGGTTCCTTTTACGGATCAAAAGTATATCCTTTAATCACGCCCACGATTCTTCTGCTTGATTTTACAGATCAGACAAACCTTCAACATTGATTTCGCCGATTTGCATTCGACGTGGAAAGACAATCACTACGATTGGTTGCCTGGACCGACCGAAATTCCCAAGCAACTGGGTGAACAGCTGAATAAAGAATATCTCGACAAATTGGAGGTATGTATGATTGGAGGAGATATGATTTTTCCTTTTCTATCTTCGTTCAACTCGATCGTCCTCGAGTCCAGCGAATTAAACGTATTTTTTGCCCTTGTTATAGCTTGACACGGCTCTGCTAGATGCGTACGAATACATGCAGAAGTATGCAGTGGGCCTTGAACAAATAGTTTGGGACCAGGAGGATCATCGTCTCGCGTTTCGCAAGGAATTTAAGGATACCGAATACAAGCTCCGAACGGTGAGTTTTCGATCGTTTGCAACAAACTTCCCCTTCCCTTGGACTTTACGAGCAATTACTCGGAATAACAATGTATTGTTTTATCGCTACCTCGTGGGTCCCGCGGGGGAAAAAAAAAGTATTGCACGACTTTCACAATGGCACCGTCACCGTCTAACCGAATGCAATTAGCCTGAATCATGTTACCTTTCATTGCCGCGGACACGATAAAAACCGTTTTACCGGTTTTACGATCGTTTTACGCAAAGCCTGACTGGCTCAAAGATTCTAGCTTGTCCGACGAAAAAACTGCGACTTTATCGACCATTGAACCAATCTCGGCGGTATTCTTTAGTCCGCGTTCGAGATTTCTATCGCGATTTCCCTGATTTCCCTGAATCGTCTGATTTCTCGTTTCGGTCGCCACGATCGTCAAGCTAATTTCCGGGAGCTGGACGATTCCGCCAAGAACGTAATCCCGCCAATCCAATTTCGATATCACGTTCCCGCGGCAAGTTGTATAATCGAAATGTGTGTATTTGTTTTGCAGGTTCTATGCGAGCTGCAAGTGGCGTTGGTAGAACGAGGCGTCACCCCTCGCCCCGACGTTACCCGGAACGCCATGTCATCGGAATATCGGGCCATGTCGTCGTCGGCGACGTACCGGGACCTTCGGGACTGGCTGATCTTCCGGGACTACATGAACGGGCTCGAGTACGTGGTGCAGGTGTTCGAGCACCTGCGCCGTGGCTTGGAGTCCTGAGGCCGGCAGGGCGGCAGCCGGAGACGGGCCACCAGGCGACGACTCCATCTCAGGAAACCGGAACCACTGCTCTCCTGAGAAATGGGAATCAACCGGAAGTCAATGGGAACCCGGCACCCCGGGACACGCTCTGCCAAGCTGTGTCCCCGGGGATGAGAGTTCCGATTTCATTTCCGATTCCGTAATTCCGCATGTTCAGTGATGTGTCATCGATGAACGGATTATCCATTGATCCGGAGATCGATGGAGAATTCCGGTATTTCGTCGGCTACGCGAATGTGCGCGCGTGTATCTATATCAAGTAAGCTACGATGGGTTTGAGACAGAAGTTGGAGGAAGGATGTGGGAGCCATCATCGAGTCTCGCCGATATGTACACCGCCACGTCGATACTCGCTGATGGGAATTGTTTTTCAGTGAGATGACAGCAGAGAGATGAGAGAGTCGTTCAACAGAGGCCCCGTTTTTAGGCTTTCGCCGCCCGTAGTTTCGCGATATTCGTGATTCGTAACAAGTTACACATTCGTTTCGCACGTGTTTTAACGCCCGCAGCTCCTCAGCACGTGAACGTTCGTTTCCGTTTGTCGACGTGTAATTGTAACGTGTTTCGCAAAAACGTTTCGCGCGTAGGAAACCGAGTGACAGAGTGTGTGTGCGCGCGCGCGTGTGTTTGTATGCGTGTATATGTGTGTGTGTGTGTGTGTGTGTGTAAACGAGAGAGAGAGAGAGAGAAAGAGCGAAAGAGGGAGGGAGAAAGAGAGAGGCAACGAAGGTTGACCGCGAGGATCGAGTCAGTCGTGCCGTTCTAGACGCGAATTCCGTTTTTTCATTTCTTTCACGTCGTCCGTGTCGTTCATCCGTTTCTTCTTAGATATCCATCTTTTCTTACGGAGATGCTTATTTAATCTTGTATAATCGATTTTTCATTTACAGGTATCCGCGACCTAGCGGATAAACTTTGTCCTCTTTTTCCTTTTTTTTGATAAGTATTTGTAATTTTCGATGCCGCGAAAGGGGAGATGATACGTGAAAGAAATTGATTCGGGTAAAAGAGAATGAGCGTTCGTGCGAAGGAGAGATAGAAAGGATTCGACGTGAATCCGTTTTAAACGAGCTTGTGCACCGCAGCGGTATTATATCCTAAGTACACAAGAAAATACAGTATTCGCGCTTTAAACCTAGACTATTCGCGTCGAGCGAAAAGAAAGAAAAAAATTGATGCGCATAGCTTATCGCGTGGTATATCACGCGAGCAAAGAAATCTTCACGACGACGTCGTATAGAGCGTCGCGAACGAGAAAGGAATCTCTCGACGAAGCCATCCGCACCCTTTTTAATCCTACATAATAATTTATTGACTAACTGTAATATTATTATATTCGTATTTATTCAGATTATTTATTTTATTTTTCTAAAGATTTTACACATCCGATTAACTGTATTTAAAGTATCTAGTTGAGCTTAAAAACATACCTAGAGTATAAGAGAAAGAGCGAAAGGAAAGAGAAGGATATATTATTATTAATATTATTATTATCATAATTTTAATATTATTATTTTATGGGAGAAACAAAACGAAGAATAAGAAAAACATGATGCATCGACGCGGCCGACGCCATACTGCACAACGTTACGTGCCGCGCTGCTGCTTCTGCTCCCTTCACTACGCACCATGACCTGTGTACCTTTTATCACGGTACGGACATTGTTAAATTTTCCGACAAAGAAAAATCTACAAGGCCCGTTCCCCCCGTCCAACGTCTTTCCACGTTAGGAAAAGATGATATTTGTATTAATTTTTTAACCGACACTTTATACTCGACATTGTTTCGACGGGTGGCCTTATAGGCGAGTCTTTTCTTTTCCTTAATATCGAGGTCGACACTTTCCATTTCGTTCCAGCGATACGCGAGACTGTTAAAGGGTTAGTCGGCGCGTTCCCTTCACCGGCTTCGAAAACGCGATTTTACTCGTGAAACTCGAACGGTGCCTTTTAATAGCGAACTAAGAGAATTTTATCGACTTTACAATCCACTTTTTTACGGCTGAAACTTTTCAACAGATTTTATTCCGTCTCCTACCATCGAGGCCCGGAAAACGCGTCGCCGACTAATCAATTAATCGATCACTCGCTCGTTTCCACAGACTTTTTTCGTACTTACGAACTCGTCGTTGTAAACTGTAACCTATAGCCACCGTAGCAGGAAAATGTGTCGGACTGTGTGTAAACTATCCATACATAATTTGTTCACGTCATCGACGGCCTGTAAGCTTATCATAGATCGTTCGTACGAGGGCGTATATGAGGCTCACCAATAATCGCACGCATATTTCTCACCTACGTACGCACACGCACGTTATAGACGAAAAAAAATACACACTTTCATTTCCATATCATCGTGTCTGTGATATGCATCGTTGAACGACCCTTATGCGAGCAATTATCATTGTCGAATCCAACAGTCCGGTTCTTTTGCCGAGGGAGAAAGAAAGTATAAGAGAGAGAGAGAGAGAGCGAGAGAGAGAGAGAGAGATAAAGCGACCGAATTGTTTGGTATTGTCGATCTCGCGAATCGATCTCAAATTGCTTCATTTCATTTTTATCACGTCACCTTGTATTTGTTTTTTATTTAGTAGACGATTGTTTACCTTTGAAAGATATCGATCACATTTTTTTTACTATACCTTTGTTTTTATAGAGAAGACTGCCATTTAGTACGATCATTTTACCCATCGTATTTTAGTTTTGTACGTAACAACAAGCAGCAGCGCAGCCCGGTCGAGCGTCGATCGGCAAGATGATTCTACACACTGCCTTTAAGGCCGACTTGTGTTTTTAGAAAATTATGTTTCTTTTCTGGATTTCGCAAAATTGATTTTCCGGCGATCTCTCTGTCCCTTTTTCATCGAAAAATAAAATTGTATACCTCCGTAGAGACACGTGGAACGTGCCGGGCACATGTTTACCGATCCAGCTGTTCGTATCTTCCTAAAAAATTATGTAATACTTACCTATATATATACCTGTATATATATATATATTGATTCGTACTGAAATTTCGGTGCACGATTCGCGAGAGGGAGTATCGTTGGCGTTTACGATACATCGAGAAAAGTCGAATTTCCAGTGACTGCCCCGGGCACATTCTACGCGATCGATTATTTGGGTTGTACGGTAAATTTTAATGTAAAATAATTATTATTGATCGCTTCGTATATGTTGTACATAAACAGATCTGATGATATAGAAGCTGCAAAATATAATTATACATGTGGATATGTAATATGTATAAGGGCGGCTCCTCCCCTCAGAACGCCCGCTCTGTTGTATCATATTAAACCAAAGACCGTTCGTTCAACATCGAATATCTTGCGTTACATTCATTTACGGAACTCGATCCCCATTTCTACCTCCTAGTTCTCCGATCCTCCGATATATCTCCTCGTCCTTTCTTTTCGACAAACTTTACCCTAATACTTTTAAACGATAATTACCATTGTTACGAGTTTTCGCAAGACCGTTGAAGATGGAATTTAACCATAATCGTGATTGAGAAAAGTCGTAATCGTGGCACGCGCTGATCGACGAGACGATCTTGCAGTCGTCGACGTCCGAGTATTTTCGAGCTTCACTCGGGACACGTTTCCCATGACGGACGCGACGTCTTCGCTCGTCTGCGTGGTGGATGTTTGAGAGGAAACGCGTAAGTACATGATGATCGTGATGGTCCTCTGTCCCTCGCCGCCGTGTTTGCCCGCGCTGTTAGCTCGTTGTCATCGCTCTCGGGCTCACTTTCTCGTCCCGGGATTTCCACTTCACTCGTGCTGACCGTCTGTTTGACGGTCTGTTTGACTCTCCTCGGCCAGGTGGTCCATCGAGGTGTCAATGTTTTGTCTAGCCATTAAGATCGTTAGCCCTCCTACGCACGTTTTTGGTTGCGAGCCATTCGATTGCATCGTAATTATCGATTAGATCGCCGACGATCCCACCGACGAAGCTTTCCGTATCCGAGTCGCATCCGTGCCGATCTCGTTTACCAATTTACTTGGGAAAACAGTCGAATCCGGTTCGAAGCGAAAGGATCGTTCGATCGTACAAGCGTTCGAAGATACCGTTAGAAAGCGATGATCCACAAGTATTTAAGGCTGGTTAAGAAGCGTTCCGGCAGGAGCTACTCGTAGGAAGGAATCTGGATGCATACCGACGGACCCAAAGGCCACGAAAAGGATGACGCTGATGTCGGATATCTTGGTCGGTGGTGCAGGTAGGGATCGACGATCGGATCTCATGCGGCGAGGTATGAATGAGTCGTGAGAAGAGGCCAAAAAAATCGGTCGGTAGCATGAATGGCTGGGAAAACTGCGACGTTCCCGCGGACAGCGTACCCTCTGTCGCTATCTCTCTCTCTCTTTTTCTCCTCTCCTTCTCTCTCCCTGTGTACCTCCGTCGGTCTCTTTCTTTCTCGTTTTGGCTGATCCACGATCCTCGATGCTCGATCCTCGATGTCGACGACGTGCCCGACGATCCTTTTGCACTTTGCTCGGCGAGTGAGTCCTGGGAGCGGAGGACCAGAATCTCATCCAGTCTAGCCTCGAGTTGCCGCGGGCAAATACTTCGGCTCCTTTCAGCTCGAAAAAAATAGGAGGCCTCGTTGTAATTAGGACAGTGTGCCCGCATGGCACCACCTTCGCTTCCCATTCTCCTTCATCACCCGCTATCTCGCCCTTTCTCTCTTTCTCTCTTTCTCTCTTTCTCTCTATCTTTCTTTCTTTCTTTCCTTCTTTCATTCTCGTCTCTTTTACCTTTCCTCCTCCGTCGTCCTTGAATACCCGAAGGCATCCTGCCGCTACATTCCTAGTGACCCTCGAGACAACTTTCAATAACGTTGAGACAAAAGGCCCCGAAAGTTGAGTGTTCCCCGTTGCCGCCGCCCGGTTGGTACCCTTTGCGTGTGGAGACACGACGCCTCGCGGATCCGTCGAATCAAGGACTCGAAAGGATTCGTCCGGGTCGACGAAAGGTTATAGGTAGGAAACACGCTGCCGCCGGGAGAATAACAACAACTGGAGGAAGACTAATCGGGGTTTCTCTCCGGTCTTCTCGTTACCTCTTTTACGTCAATTACCCCGACGTATTTAACACGCGGGTAAACTAACTCTGCGTCTCGTTAGAAAGGAAAGAAAGTAACGTTTTTGTTCTCGTTTACGTGAAACGTACGAATCAGTGAAGCACGAAGTCAAACCCTACGGAAGAAAACGAACACGGTCGTCGTTAACTGCCGCTGATTGAGAGGCGGTGCCGCGCTAATAGCTTCCACGTCCCTCGTCCTCCTATCCGTCCGTACCACCTTCGAAAAGTAGTCTAGATTTATTTCACGACTAATTTTCGATTATTAGCCGAGAGAGCTACTAATTGGTTACCACCATCCGACGGTTTTTGAAAATTCGTCCGTGAGTCGGGTCGCGTTCGAGTCCGACACGCACACTGGCTCGCATCGTGTTTCGGATCGGTCGACGTCGATTTCCGCTCCGTTCCGGCGGGGCGGAATAAAAGCGCGGAACGAGAAGTCTCCCTCGGTCAGCGTCGGGAGACGACTTCAGAGAAAAGAGGTGCCGTTCGTGGGAACCGTGAGACCGCTTCCGAGAAGCGTGAACCACGACGTAGACGAGCGGAAAAAAGAAGGTGGATGGAAAGATGGGAAGATGGGAAGATGGGTAGATGGGTCGGGATTCGGATCGGCATTATGGAAATTCGGCTGTTTCGCAACATCGATGTCGGCCTTGTACGGTTCGCGAACGATCACCGCGCTGGCTTCGGGCGCACGATTTCGGCCAGCTGGAACAGCTGGGCCAAACGAGATGCATTTTGTCGCGAGATAACGCGCGTTCGAGGACGATTCGGGCGCGTGGGTGGGACGGTCGATAACCGGTGAAACACACGAACACTTTTAACGACTAATTGCCGTAGATAAGAAACGCGCCCGAGAAGCTGGGTGTGGAACTGGTATACCAGCGGTGTATATCGTTGATCGTCCTCGCGAAATGCATGGGAACCGGAGGCATCTCGGGCTCCGAGAGGTGCGTGCGTCATCGTTCCTGTATCCATGTGGATTTCTACGACGAAACCGCGCAAAACCGATCGGTCCGCACGTTTCGATCGCCTCGACGCCACCGTCGCACGTTTCGAAACGTTACGTTATTCTAATCGAACGATTTCCAGCCGCACCTTTCGCTATAGTTATCGACGCGCGAAACAGAAATATCGATTTACATGTTCGTTGGCGTTACGAGCCTCGAATTGGAGCACGACACTCTCTAACCATTCATGAAACGAGCCCGTTGGTGTCCGAGATGCTCGGTTTCTCGTGCACCCGCAACCCATTACGGATCGTTACAGATCTTTCAGACCCTTATGGGAAGTAGCTCCGTAACGCTGCCAGTGTGTGTCGTTTGTGCTAGTCGGGGTTCGGTGGTTTAAGGAACGTGGCCCGACGAGGTCGCGACATCGTGACCACGGCCAGCCGTTGATTTACATATCGTCCACCGGTGAACCAGCATCGCGGCTCTTTGTTTTGGAATGCCTGCCGGGAGCGGAGAGGAGCCCTCTTCGTTTTTCTCGGCCACGGAGAGGACCTCTCTTTTTCTTTTTTTCTCTCTCTCTCTCTCCCTCTCTCCGCTCGTAATAGCGTCCAGATCCAGACGCCGGTGCTATCCGCCGAGCCACCAACGTCGATCTCCAACACCGGGAACGAACGGAGAAGGCGTCGGAGTAATGCATTCTCATTTTTCGAACGGCGACACCCTTCCTCTCTTCCTCTCTTCCTCTCTGCCTCGCTTCCTCTCTTCCTCTTTTCCTCCTTTCCTCTCGTCCTCTCTTCCTATCGTTCGTTCTGTATTCTGTATTCGTATGCGTATGCATACGAGCAAGGCCGACGATCGGCCGATTAGACGCATTCTTTTCCACGCTTCGATTTTCATCGATAAACCGGCTCTCGCGCCGTCTATCGGGAGCCCGGCTGTATTTTCAAGTTTCTCCGTTTCGGTATTTAATAAGGTTCGGTTTTAAGTGGCGTGACGTTGACAGCGTAGAAACGGCTATTGAATCTCGTTGAGGTAAATGAAGGTATTTGGCTGTCAGTCTGTTCGAAGGGTATATTGGCACGTTCTACAGTGCCATTCTTTCCGGGCGAAACTAAAGATTTAGAGGGCCGTGAAGCATCGATTACCGAACCACCGGTTAACCCCCGACCAGGTGGGTGCGTGGAAGGCGCCCGGTGGTAAGAAGAGCTGTAAAACCGATCCCCAGCGGCAGATTAAGGTGTCGCAAAAGCGAGTAAGCAAACTGCAACGTGCAGCGAATAATAAAACGGCAGGTTAAGGGTTTCTTTGGGTGAACTTTGGGGCTCGGCTTCTTTGCACAGGTAGGTAAACTGTGCACTGGCTCCGTCACTCTGCCACTCTAAATCACGGGAACCTTGGCCCGTTTAGTTTCTCAATTTTCCACAACAATGCCGAGGCATCAGGCGCCGCTTTTCGCTTTGGAATCCTCTGTCGAACCGCCGGAAACAACCGACTCATCCCTCCTCTCGCAGATGCGAAAATGGACGTTCTCTCTACGCGATCGACGATTTTTGCCGATAGATTGAGAAATCCCGGCGGCGATAATTCGTCGGAACGTAGCGATAAATTAGCTCTAAACCGTTGCGGTGGAATCGATGCGCGGTGGTCTATCTCTTTTGACGGCGTGCGTTCAGCGGCGGAAATGCCCCTCATAGCTTCGCTCGAGTTCCCCAGCGGCAAAAAGCGAGTCAGTCCATAATTTAGGGACCTGTTTTCTCGAGGTGGACAAACGCATTTCAGGGCACGTACGGTCGAAATGAGTAACTGCAGAAATACTCGAAGCCCGTGCGCCGTAAGGTATACGGCCAGGCTACGGACGGACACGTTACGCAAAAATCACTGGGAGCGTGCGTGCGAATAGCGGCCGGAGAAGAACGGACGGGTGGAAGCGAAGGAATGGGACGAGCGAACGATGAAGACCTTTAGAGGAAAGGTCTGTTGCCAAACCGCAAAACACGCGGTGAATCGAGTATTTCGGAATCGATGTTATCCCGTTTGCCGGCCCGTTCCTGGCCACTCCTCTCGCCCCGTTCCTCCTCGTCGTCCCACTTGTTGCCGACCGCAGCCAGGCACGAGGCTCATGCTGATGCCTTGTTAACATCCGCGAAACGACCATCAGGAATCCCAAAGAGCCCGCCGCGTTAGAACCGGCCGGGAGAAGGAAGCTACGAAAGGGTGACCGGCTTCCATGTAACTTTCTCAGCCACGATCCTATATCTCTGTCTCGCTCCTCCTCATACCTCCTCCTTATACCTACGAGGCTCCGAATGACGTTAAGAGGACTCCCGAAACTTTGTAACATTGGATATATTTCGAGCCTCGAAGGAATCCGACCTTTCTTGTTGCTTGAAAATTCATGGACGGAGATGCTGCAAACGATCCGATAAAACCAACGATATTTCTATTAGCGCCGATACAGAGAGAGAGACAGAGAGAATTTTGGTCGAACGTTTTATCCCCGGGACACGATTGTTCGTGTTTGGTTCGTGGTATGTATTTCGGTAAGGGTAGGAGCGACGAAGGTGGGGAACGGGCGCAAAATATGCAGAGTCGAGGTGCCGAGAGATCTCGTCGGCGGGATGAAACGAGATCACCCGCACGTGGGAAAGTGCGAGGTTTGACCGTGGGGGGTCTCGGTCCTGTTCTATCCTGTCCCGTACCCTCCCTCGTTCTCCCCCCACCGGCTTCCAGAGCTGTCCCCGCAATGCGGAATCTTATTTCTTTCGGAGGTACGAGCCGGTCCGCGACTACCTCCCGGGCCCCTCGTAACGGCCCGATCAACATTGTTCGACCGCCATTTTGTCACGCGAGAACGAAAATACAGAGAGGAATTTCACTGCTGCCTTTGTACCGTCGTTCGAGAAACGCTCGGTTCGACGAAGGATTCTCCTCGATAAGAAAATCGTCCGATGGACGGTGAATTTTAACGCATCGTTGACCGGCAATTTTGCGCGGAAGCTATCTCGCGTCATCGGCTGTTATTTTGTAATTTAAATAATACAGAAAAGTACGTTCGACTAACAAGTTGAAATCGATCCAAAGAGAGTCAACTAGAAGCGTTTAGATCGAAACGAAACGCGGCAGCATTGCCGAAAGTTTCCCGGTGATATCGATCGTTAAATGATATCGATAATTAAAAAAAAGATTTTCTTGCGCAGGCCTAGTCGATTCCGGTTACTTTTGTTCCGTTCGTCCGAAGACGTGGCCGTTATAGCGCTCGTAGGACTGCCCTCTATTAATGCGCGCATATTTCTATCCAGGCATCTCCGATTACCATGAGCGGGGGTCCGCTTTCGGGTCGCGGGTCTGGACCACCGGCGGTACACGCAGAAGGATTGCTTTCATTTTTCCGACACGAGTGTCAAATATATCACGAGCCCGGCGATAATATATTAGCAGCCCGGCGAGTCTCCTTAGAGACCTTTCTCTATATTTTTCAAATTAGGATCCAGTTGCCACCGAGGCGTTTGTGCGACCAACACACGGACGCGACATCGAACGAATACATATTTCGTTGGAAGAAAAACACGCGCTAGTGGTTTACTACGTGCTAACAGGCTTTCGACGGGTATAGACGGAGTTTATTTCGATCGATTCAAAAAGAGAAGACTGCGAATCTAGGTGTCGAGATCATTATGTCATATTCGTGTATCCATATCAGGAGGATCGATTCGCCCTTTAACGCTAGTTAGCCCCCTAAGGGGACGATCCGCTAATTGACATAAGTCCAACGAATCGTTCGAGCAGAGATAATTGCCAATGTTCGAACAACAATTCAATAATCCATGGTGGATAGAGAAGTTTGATTCTATACTTCGTAAATACGATACTCCCGGCCAGCGGAGAGACGTCCGTCGTCGTCTACGTATGTATGTACGTACGTATCGAACGCGTCATCGATCGTAGTTGGGTGGCGAAGGGAATCTCGTTTCTCGTTAGCCCCGTGAGAGGGTCGAGTATACCGTGCTATCGTGTGTTGCTTCAAGAGACGTTCAAAGATCCGAAGGCGACGATATCGGCGTCAGCCGCCAACGACGATGCTGATGACCTGCACACGAACCACCGAGGCAGATGTTTTATAGACATTCGCCAGCTAGACCAAACATAACTCGGCATTTCTCGCGCGCGGTATTGAAACGGCATACAAGGAAGAACGTCATTTACAAACACGTACCAACCCAGTGTCTCACAAATTATCGCCTACTTCTGCCCACTTTTATCCCTCTCGCGATCTCCACTCCCTCTCTTAATTTCTCCCAATAACGACCGCGTTTATTCGTTCCTCTCTCTCTCTCTCTCTCTCTACCTCCGTCTCGCCTCTGTTCGTCCGCCCACTCGCGTTTCACTCCAAAGGTTTATTTTCTATTTTTCACCGTTCTTCCGCGTCCCTGGACTACCACCACCCCCGGTTCCCATCGATTCGCGAATACGTGCGAATTGCGGTACGATCGGGTAATTAATAGATTTCGAGACCGATCGCGGTGAGGGAAAAATGGCAGCACGCTCGGTCGCGTCTCTTACGGGGTTGGTTCCCCTCGCGTGTACATACATACGTCTGTCCGTGGCACTCACACCTACGCGTGGAAACCCCACGTAGAAGCAAAGAGGAAGACGGCACGTTGACAGGAAAAAGAGAGGAACATGGTCGAGCACGACAAGCTGGCGCCACTTTAGGCCCATCCGAGTCCTTTCTCCTCGCTCATCCTCTTTTCTCCGTCTCTTTCTCTCTTTCTCTCTTTCTCCCTTTTTCACTGGTCTGTTCACCCCCCGGGTCCCTTGTATCTTGTACCAACAGGGCCGACAATCCCTTTCGGATTTGGCAACATTCCTTCACACGCTAAATGCGCAACAATAGGCTTGTTTGGGCTATGATTTAGGGGCCGGTTCGACGCTTCGTCCATCGAGCACGGTCATCCAGCTTCTCTCCGACTATCATCTATCTTTCGATTCACCCGGGAAACTGAAGCACCTTCCCTTTGTGTTCCTCGAATCCCGTGTTTTTCTTTCGCGGTACCGTCCTTATCCTACGATCTTCGCGGCGTGTCGGGTTTTCTTTCAAATTGCCGCGCCGATCCCGCGGTCCGTTCGCGGCGTGGAAATTTCTCGCAACCGCGTCCACGTTCGATCCGACGATCCATGGGAAACGAATCCTGGGTGGCGGTGGGACGTTTAAAATTCGGGCTCGTTCGTGGGGGTATAATTGGTGGACCGGGTGTGCCGTGGGTCGTACGACTTACGGCATTCCCGACAAGTGTAATGGCGTGAAAATACTCGTGCTACTTGAGTAGCGGCATCGAACGGCGTCACGCTCCGCCCTCTCGGTTTCACGCTCCTCAAACTCGCCCGATATGCGAACATAATCTGCGAGCAAATCGGGATTTCACGGGCAAGCGGCTGCCAGGGCTCGAGATCTCTACGAGGGCCTTTCGTGTCTAACGTGTTTGAACCTGCCGACACGTTAGAAAGAACAGCCCCGCTCGAGAAAGTGTCTCGACAACCTGCTAGCGCCAGCCATCCACGAAACGAGATCGAGCGGAAATAATAGAGAGGCACGTCCTCTCGTCAAAACTGTCTTCTCTCGGTCTTTGTCGCCGGAACGACCGGGCTTTTTTCTCCCGCATGGCGGAAGGTATCGGGGGCGGGGGGGGGGGGGGGGGGGGGGGATCATCTTGTCGCCCGATGCGAACGGGATATCCGCGAATCCACGGCCGCACGGCTGCGATGGAGAAACGTACGGTTTCCACGCGTTGAAATTTCTACCCGTGGAATCGGGCAAATTTCACGGGCGAACGTTGCCCCGCCGGGCAGAGGAACGCTCGCGATTCCGCTAGCAAGCAGATCGTATGCCCAAGCACGTCCGAACACCACTCCATAGAACGTAGCGAGAACGCGCTGCGTGCCGGCGAATTGTATGCACGACCCGGTGGTACATTGTTCGCGACGGGGCATTCGCGACGGCCAGCCACGGTTGTCCTCCGCGAGACACGATCGCCCGACGAGGCTCCGATAGGAAGTCGTGCCTCGCACGTTCCCCCTTATTTTACACGGTTCGCGCACGAGAGTCGCGCGTTCACACGCTTCGAACGAATCGGATATTTACGCCCGGTTCGCTCGAAGAGACGTTCGCGTCGCGGATTCCGTGATTTCGGTGGATCTCGGGCGGAACGGAGGGAAGAAGTCAGTACATCAAAATCGCATCTGGACAAGGTGGGAGACTCGGGGGGAAGGCGAAGGCGGATCGTGGGCCCGCATTGTCGAGGAGTGTGCATTGTAGCCGTCGGCTGAAAGTTAAGTGCCGCCAAAGGAAGGCGGAGGGAAAAAAGGAGAAGAAAAGAGGATAAGAAGAAGACGACGGAGACGAGGAAGGTGAGTTTTGGTAGTTGTGCGCATTCCCGAACCCGCAGGACGATCGGTGGATCACTCGAGTACACTTCCTGGGCCCCATTGTCGTTTCAACGCCATTCATTCGACGTGCCACTGGACCCCACACGGAGAATCCCGACGGGAACAGGGACCCGGTACCCTCGAACACGCATATACCTACCTGAGGACCGGCGCAAAACGCGTGAAAGCAAATGGCGCACGAGATCTCTTCTTTTTCGCCTTCCTTTTTTTTGCCCTCTCGTCCAACGAAGGCGGTTGTCAGAGGTCCGCCGACCTAATGATCCATTCTCGACTATTGCCGAATTTCCAAATGATTTCATGCCATTTTTCACACGGTTACGCTCCCACAAATCGGTGAAGCTGTCCACCGACGGAGGGCACCCGGGAGTTTCCCACAATTCTCGCCCGACGAATCGTAAACGATTACAAATTAGTAGGAAACGTATCGGCGTTTACCGTTAAAATCGTAGATTTCGGAAATCCGAGGTACAAAGAGTCGATCGGTATCGGTCCGATGGCATAAACCAACCGGGACGACCGGGCTAATTTGGCAGGATTAACAAGCCACGAGAAACCGAGATCCTCTCATGGATACATCCACGGCTCCCAAATCTCCGGGTTCACGGCTGTGTCGGGCTCCTCCGGTAAAGCAATCAAACCTGGCAAATATTTGGTCTGTCGACGAGAGAATAGCAGTGGAGGCGGGACGACGGAGGAGCGAGAACGCGAGAAAGAGAAAGGTGTATCGGGGCCTTAAACTCACGATGGGCACGAGACCCCCTTAATGAAATTACAGGGAGGGCGCTGCCGGCCAATTAGCGTGAGAATGTCGAGCGGTGGAGTTAGGGGGTGTCGGATAGAAGATCCTACCTTGGTAGAGAACAAGAAGAAGAAGAGGAGGAAGAAGACGAAGAAGAGCCTATGCCAGACGAAGAGATCGATGTTCGAAGGCCTTCGGTCGGGACCTACCTGAGTAGCCCCGGGGACTCATCGTCGGGACCAAACACGACGGTTTTCGGGGTCCCGAGAGTGCCTTATTCCACCGGTGTGTTGTATGTGGCTATTGAGTTGTCGGGCCCGCGGGGGACACATACCGAGACCTCGTGAAACACGATCGGACACGGATGCACACGAGCACGCAAACAAACAGAACTATTCTTCTATGGGCTGGGGGAGCAGCCACACCGGTATCCGATTGATCTCTTTCCTCCCGTCGACCCCAGCTTCTTTCTTTCTTTCTTTCTTTCTTTCGTTCTCTCTTTCTCTCTTTCTCCCTTTCTCCTTTGCATTCTCTTTCCTTTTTTCCCGTAGCCCCTTCCCTAAGTGGACACCGTGATAATTTAACTCTCGATGTTTGTGTTTGTGTTTGTTGCGGGTGTTCGAATCAACTTATAGCGCTCTTTAATGGAAACTGTTCGCGCCTTCGAACGCTTTCGTGAAATTGTTTTCAGCGTTTCATTTGCATAACGAGGATACGTTCTCTCTCCGCGAACGGACGGAGCGGGATACACTCGGGCAACGGTAATTTGCATACGCGAGGGAAACGATAGAAAGAACCGTCGTTCGACGTTTTTGATTATTTTTTGTTTTTATTTTTTGCAAATTCGTTACTCGCTGCCCTCGTTCCGTTCGATAAACGATAGACACTTCGGGTAGCAACGATCGCCATTGCTCGAGTGGACGCGTAGAAAAAAAAACAGAGGTCGGGTGGCATTTCGGGCAGCTAGAGGAGTGTCCAAAGGATGACGGAGCGATATGCCCACTGCTGATAACCCGAGCGAGCGTCAAAAGGAGTTAACCCCCGAAGAGAGCGGGCCGCGTTCCATCGCGGCCGTGAACGATATCGAGGCTGGTAATCTCGATCCGGTTTAAAACCGAAAAATCTCCCTGGGATAGGCTAAGGGCGGGACGTGAAGCTATGCGACCGTCTCGCGAGGGTGCCACTTTCCCACCCTTCGAGGCGAGATACCGCTGAACGATTCCAACTTGACCTCGGGTACATTCTAACCGGGGAATATTACGTGCCTCGTTTCGACGCTATAAACCACGCTCGCCGGATTCTGGAATTCTTAAATACAGATGTAGCTCGAAACAAACAACGAGATACCTGTGTGTATCGCGACAAAAGCTGGCCATTCCGAGTGGCACTTTTCTCTCTTCGGCTTTCTCGCGCTTCGGTTTCGGTTCTCTCCTAAAAGCGGCCACTTTGACTGCTACGGCCCCGCTGGATAGGCCCCTCTCCCGTCTATCTGATCGTTCGGGAAAAAAAGAGAAACCGGTAAAATCATGATGTTGTCAGCCCCAGAAGGCGGCTACCCACAAAGCTCCAAGGTGGCCCTTTAGCTAGGAGAGGGGCCAGGGGAGATAGAGGGCCTCGCGCCACGGGGGTCTAGCCAAAGCTAATAGAGAAATCACCCCGGCGCTGATACTTCCCACTATTGCTAACGCCGTTTGCTTCACGCTGTACCGTGGGCCCGGCTCCGACGAGCCTCGTAAATCCACGGCTTATACGGTTCACGTCGGGACCAAAGGTGGTCGTCCGGTAAACGTGAACCGTACTCCCTTTTCCCCGCGGCAACCTCGTAAGTCGGGGGTGCGTTCTGGTCGAGGATCTTTGTCGATCGGTCGCGGCAAATCGATCGTTTGTCAACTTTAACAGGCGGGAAAGTCAATGTTGTGATTCGACGATTTTTTCCCCCTCGTTTGTTCCCGTCTCGACGCAGCGCCCTATCGTCTGTCCTCCT
The DNA here is from genome assembly GCA_917499265.3 of Mimumesa dahlbomi. Classification (NCBI taxonomy): domain Eukaryota; kingdom Metazoa; phylum Arthropoda; class Insecta; order Hymenoptera; family Crabronidae; genus Mimumesa; species Mimumesa dahlbomi. Next base: position 503,118 of record OU824113.1, on the reverse strand, counting down.
CGCGTACGCTACGCAACTTACTCGCGTGTAAATCAAACGATTTCACGCCGTGAATTACTTTCACCGCGCGTACATATGTACATACGTGCATACGTTCGAGTTATTTACCTGTGAACGCGTCGGGCCATCGTCTCCGGGGTCGTTCGTGAGTCGTCGAGACTTTAACGAGCAGTCGATTCGAGATGAAGGAAAGTCACACGTACGCGCGAGGGCTTAACCCATCGCGAGGTCGATGACGGTTGAGAACCGTGAAAAATTAAGGGCGTGCGTCGACGTGATTTGTGGCGGTAAGCAGGCCGGACTTTTGTCGGTACCGCCGCACACCGTGGTCCTCCGCTGACACACACGTGCACGTCCACCTCGGATAGGAGTAAACGCGTTACCGACAGGAACGCTTTTACATCGGTCTAACGTGTGTTGTCAAACACTCGACACCCGAGTGGATACCAGCTCTACGGATCCCAAGTTTCGTCGAGTGGCATCGAATCTGACATACCAAAGTAGCTTACGCGACCCCGATTAATTTCTAAACGAACTCGAATCGTTTCTGTCCTACCGCGAAAGATCACGTATTCCTCCATCGCTTTCGTAAAGTGCCATCCAATAAGAGAGAAACGGGAGGAAGTAAAAAAAGGAAGTAACGTGGGAAAGGAAAGTGGCAAACGTTTTGGCGGGCACGGGAACGTTACTCCGCCGGATTTGATCTCGCTCTCGGATGAATGAGAGATACGGCGCCCGCCTACGGCTACCAAGACCATGTTCATTGAGCTCCCAGCTCGCAGCTCTCTCATCTCGTTCTATTTTTCGAGGGTTGAAGAAGCCGGAGAGGCAGAAGAGCAACGGAAAGAAGAACGAGGAAGGAAGAAAGAAGAACGACAGGGAGAGAGAGAGAAAGAGTTCTCTGGGAGAAGCTCGGTCTCGGTCCAGGCAGTTTCTGGTGTCGCGTTACCGTGGAGTCCACAAAGGATCGCGCAGGATTCTTATCTCAGTATCGCCCAACTTGTTAACATACCTAACCTGCCCAGAGGAGCTCACGGAGGATTCACCCGGCACCTCGGGACAACTCAATCCTAACAGTCCTTTTCCCTCCAACGAGAACCACCGCATCCTTTCACCTTTTTTCCCTCTCTGTCTCTTCGTCTCTCTTCGTATCCGTTCTCCTGCTCGCCGCCTCTTCCCGTTTTTAGTGGTGCCGAGTTAAGATAACGACCTTGTACGCATTTGGACGCTTATGCTCCGTTTATATCGACCGACTCTCCTCACCGACTAGATCGGCCATCTGCTAATGCATCGCAAGCGAAAGACGGATGGAGAAGGTTCTCCACTGGACACGAATATTATCTTCTCACGACTCGAAGAGCACTTTTGCCGAAGGAAAGGTGCCGTGGTTAAATACCGCTCGGTGGCCCCGATGTCCGCACGATTCGATCGTTCGACCGGTATTACATACGTACGGTGTTTCGATAATATATACAAGTCGATATCGTCCGCGCTACTCTCGATAAAAGGTGTTACCGAACGATACTTTCGTAACAGAGAAACAGAGAGAGAGAGAGAGAGAGAGGGAGAGGGAGAGGGAGAGGGTGAGGGAGAGGGAGAGGGAGAGAGAGGGAGATGGAAGGTGGGTACCGATTTAATTTCACTGGAAAGAGAAGAAAAGAACAAAGACCGATCAAATGTCAAACGGAGGCACCGCGGCTGCACGTTTACGACTAAAAAGAATCTTGTGGGAGCGTAGGACGAAACGCGTAAGGTTAGGTAGACAAGACTGATAACGTTCACGGTGTATAAAGCTTGGCAAGTTTACGCTCGTTAAAATGTCGCCGGTGGACAGGACGAGTAAGTCATCCTCGGTTTATGCTAATCTCGCCAGCGGCCGGACCCCGTGCCCAATAAATTCCGGAAAAATATGCCCCAATTACTGAAATGACTCATCAAGTAATTGCGCATAAAACAAACCGCCCCGAGGGAGATGGCCACGGAGCGATAACGACGGGCTCACCTTTGCATTCGGAGCACACACGGGACCCCGAATAAGAACGTAGATAAGGCATACTTTCCCAAGGCGCTCGGAACGATCGACCAGATTTACAGATTTACAGCAACCGTGCTGGAATTTTGACAATAGTTTCTCCCGGTGCCGTAAATGGCTTTACACGCGTCACGGAATAGCGAGCTATACTCTGCCAAGGGTTCTAATTTATCGGACTATCGTCGAACGCGTGCTGCATTACTCCTTACGTTCGACGGAAAAGTGTAGCCTTTGTTTCCGCGTATGTAAAATTGGTATCGATTCATTTCCAATATAAAGGTTTTCGAATGTTCTTAAAGGCGCGGACCGCTTACGAGAAAGTCCCCGTAATGTAGTTTTTCGTCTAGCAGGCTGGTCGGTACGGTTGCATCTCGCAGGGTGCGCAAATAACAATTTAACCATGACACGTTATACATTATGAAAGTAAAGTAAAAGTATAAACGGTATAACACTGCTAAACTCTGGGTTGTGTAAAATTAAATTCGATATCGATCATTTTTAAATAATATTTAGTTTGAATACCACAGACCGCAGGAAGGAGTCTCCACCGTGTCAGACCATGAAACTACCAGACAATACCTAACCGGTAGCGAAGGTTTCTACGTTAACGTCCCCTAGGTAGAGATTCCCTTTAAACTATGCATTTTTTATCGATAATAATACTTGTTGCTTCCGTAATGACTCGAGTCTGACATTTTCCACACAAGATGCTGCAACTATCATCTCACCGCTCGCGTATTCCCGTCTCACGAGCGATTAATTTCGCAAAGCATAGGTAAACAATCCAAATTACCGATTCTCGTTCAACGCGTTCTTCATTGAGCCAGGTTACGTATCGTCTTCAAGTCCGAATGAAATTCGGACACGAACAGACTGCGCGGCCGCGGGATGTCGTATAAATTAGATCGCGCAATAATCCAATAAATTGCTCCGAATGCGTGTAAACGTCCCTGTCGTGGTCCCGACAGGAACGGTATTTTATACGCGGGTCGTTCCTCGCGAGACAACGTCGGTTCGAACGGGGTAATAAACGGCGCGCGATTCCCGAATCGAGTGATTTAAAATTTCATAAAATGCCACTGTTCCACGGGAGTCTCGTCGCGTACAACGTAGCTATACATATACTACGAGTCTGTGCCGGTTCGTCGTGGCGGAGTTTGCAAGCACCTAAATAAATCGTGGGAAAGGCCCGAGGGTACCTAGAACTTTTATGGCCGATCGTTTCCTCGTGGCACACCGTGGAGACCCGCGAGGCCGGTACTGCGTTATACCGATTTACCAACTCGCTTCCACGAAAACCGATCACCAACCACGCTACTTATTGCGTTTATTCAGCTCATTGCCTTCTGCGACGTTACGGATCGTCGGGAGGCGTGTCTATGGTTCTCTTTGCTAACGGTGCTTCTTTTTTGCTGCACCTGCGTTGGTACCGCGGCATAGCGTGTGCGTACAGAGAGATATTTTCTCGTCGACCGAACGCTCGGCTTCCGAAATGTGTACTGCGAACGTGTCGCACCGCACGTAATCTGGGATTGGGCATCGTTACGAATTCGTCTATCGGCGTTTCGTTCCAAACGTTCGTCGGTGTCTAGCAAGGGGTACGTATGCGCGTACATACGTGGGTATAATCGGTCGGCACGAAAAGCGAGAATGGAAGAAATTCCACGAGAAACGTACCGAAGATTAACTTATTATCGTGAATCTGCCTAATTTACATGCAAACGGTCCGATCGAGCAGGCCGAATGGTTGCTCGACAGGCTACGTTGGTAGCGCAGGCACACGAGTGCCGAACGAAAACTACATACTTGCCACCACGGAATCGCTGACGATATCTGTATTTCAAGCATTACATTTACTTCGGCTCGTGCACGTACCAAAGTCATTACCTTCTCTTTATGCCCTATAATACCCGATCATCGGTTTTCAATGCAATAAATTCTACATACGCATTCATTATCGGTAATGCATTCGCATTTCGTGGCGGTAGGTTAGCTACCTCGAATCAGGGTGTGTTCGACGCGAGAGGGAAAGGTGACTAAGAGGGCAAGTTTTTAGTCGTTCCACGTCACGTGATACAATGAAAAATTTACAATACTTTCAACGTCAGCGAACGCCCAGAGGTAACTCATTTCTAAAAAAGTCTTTCTTTGCGACGAACACGATGCCGACTATTTTACTGCGGCTGCGGATCGGGAATATTTCTGGGGTTCCGTCTCGTTTCACGGTGGTGCGGTCGATGTCCGTTTAGAGCGCGATTTTTACGGGCAATAAAATATTAGTAGGTGATCCTTTTTCACTCTCGGTGGACACTTGGTCCAGCTACAGCAACCCCTTTGCGGACACGAATTCCACGCTCGCCCCCTCACACCCTTTCTCTCTCTTTCTCTTCTCTACCCCCCACCCCCGGCCAGATCCACGGGCCTAAATGAATTCTCGACTCACCGGCCTACCAACGGTGTATTTCATATTTTATGATTTGTGGAATGTCCAGCCGCTCTTTTTTTAATCGTCAGATCAGCCGGCGCGGTCGCTGCGACTCGTAGTAAAAATATATATGACGGAATGCGGTACACGTTTTTCCTACCGTCTCATGCCGATCAGCAGTTTTCCGTTGCAACGTTCCAATGCTGCCACGTTAGAATTCCGATTTTTTAACCGAGCGATTTCGCCTTGTTCCTACACCGTGGCGCGCTCGTACATACGTAGCTGTTAGAACAGGTCGAACAAAGGGAGCGCTCGCGTCCAATTACATGACGTTCCTTTAATTATGCAGCACCGGTGGACCGGGCACAGTTCGTTGGAGGTAAGCAACGGCTTTAATTTGGGTCCGACTTTAGCTAGAGCCTGCCCGGGGCGCCATACGTGGGAATATAACCTGGACCACGGATGGATCATGGTCGGTATGGGTGGCCCGCGCCACGTTCCTGCGTGTCCTTGGTCCTTGGTCCTTGGCCCGAGATAGTCCGGTCCTGTCTTCCTTTGCGGTTGCTCGCGGAACTGATTGTCGTTCCGATGTCGGACCCCTCCGATCGCCGCATAGAAACGAGAGCTATTGGGTTGCATGCGAGACGTTCTCCTTTTTTTGCGTAGACACGAACCCGCCTAAAACTTTCAAAACCATTCGGATAACAATACGCCCGAGTTTCCTCAAAGCTTCGCCAAAGAAACCACGTTTCCTATGCGTCGATCCAAAGTCCTGCCACGCCGGAGCTGCGTTCGATCCGCCGCTTTCTAATCACCGTCTTTTTACGGCTTAGCGAATTTTACCTCCGCGTTCGGACGTCTCGTCGACGTCGATATCCGGATCGACGATCGAACAGATTCGATCGGACAAGTAGAGACTCGTTCAAGTTTTTGTAGATACGTAATCGTTTTCGCGTCGATTCGTTCTCGTTGTCTGGCAGGAAAAAGACGATCGTCCTCGATAGAACGTTTACTTAGCGCTGTTTATTAGCTTAAGCGAACTTCTTTTGTTTTCCTTTTAGAAAGTATCGCAGCCTGTCGCACGGGGAAAGAAAACAATTTTTTCGCCGCCTCGCGTTTAATTGATACCCGTTCGACACCTTATTAGGAGTAAAAGCGAACCACGCGATATTCAGCGGAATGCCGCGACATCGCCCCGGCCACGAACGATATTAGCATCGCGATGCGTGAAACGAAAATCCCGGCGTGGTAAGCGGTGTAAGCCGCACTAGATTCCAAAGAAGCGAGAAACATAGTGCTTCGTAAACAGAGATCAGACCGGAATCAGCGACCCATTGAACCGGTCGGGATTTTCGAAAATGCCAACGTACGATCGTACGTTCTCGCCGCCGACAATGTGCGCGTAATGCTAATCCACCTTCATTGCTCTGTGCGCGGCACTTAAAAGAAATCACTCGCCACCGAAAATGGCGCTTAACGCGTGGCCGGTTTCTCGTATCGCGAACTAAAGCAAAGACTAACGCCTGTCCCCCGGGCTTGGAGAGATTTCAACGGAAGGTAACGGAACGTCGATCATCGTTTCGATCGTCGAAAATCACCGGATAACGGTGTCCATCCTCGAATACTGCCTGTCGAGTCGATCCTCCGAGTGGCACTCTTTCATCGGTGAAACGATATATCGGAATCTTAAATCGTAATTCGTTTGCTCGATATCGGCCGGACCGACCGAGGTTGTCGCGGCATTCGGCGGAAGTATTCGTGCAGCAATACGAGGCGAACGCGATCCATTTTGACTGGTTCCGGTGGCCTCGAGCCCTGCGGAGAGGGTGCAGCGTCGAATGCATCCTCGGGACGGCAGAGTGGCCCGCATTCCACCAGAGGGATACTGCGCGAATTTGAATATCGGTCGATCAGCGGAGCGGACGATCTTCCAAGAGAGCTACCCGTTCAGCAACCTGTGACCCTTTTTGTCCCTTGGCGCGATTCATTTCGAGCGGCAACGAAACGATGCATCGCTCGGTACGTATTTTTGGTCCCGTCGCGTCGTTACGTAAAACCGGAGTAACTTTTACCTTCTCCTTATCGCAAACCGCTAACGCGAAACGACAGCAACGCAATCCTTGTCATTTTTCAAATACGCCGGCGACAAGGCGTTAATTTATCGCCAATCGGCTATGGTGTAGGTAAGAGATTTATAAAATGACACTTCTCCCTGTCAGTGGTATTAATAACGAGGTGATCAACGTCAACTGGTCGCGTTATCGCGGACAATGATCGGAACAATTTGAGTTACCGTGTCTCGCGATCGATTAAACTATTAAACGCGCAATAATTTCCGATTCTAATTAATTATCATAATGATTTCAGATGCAGAGATTGGCCGTGGTAATGGTCGTGGAAGATTGCCTGGAATCGTGGCGGTCGAATCGTCGTGTCTACCCCGGATCCGATACGTGTGAAAAGTATATGACAAGTTAATAACCTTCCGACGATCAGATAAGTCGATGTTTTATCGTACTTGACGCCGCCGGAGACCTGTTTCCCTCCTACGCCGTCTCCTTATGCCGGACGACAAAACGAATCCGGCTTTACATATTTTAATGAGAAAACGCAAGGCAGATGCAGTTTGCATTTTTTTCTAGAGACCACAGACACTGTCGTTCTTTTCGACATTTTTCTCCCCGGTACGCCTCTCGAAAGGCTTACTCGTGCGTAGGTTCAAATTTTTCCCTCGCCGAACTTCACTTACAACCGATCAAACTGGATTACATTTTGTTCGGTCTTATTGATATTTCTTCCGATTTATAGGATTTAACCGCGGACAACGTATACGAGCGGACAGGTCATCCCGGGCAAATGTTTGTTGCACGAGAAAGGGGTTCTAGGCCTACTTGTCCTACTTGTTGCTCTCAAACGTTGTTCAGTTGGACTCTGCCGAAATAATTTACATGGAATTTAATTAATTATTTGCTAATTTCAGGCGAACTTAACGTTGAATATTTGTCAAGGCAGTCGCACAGAGTGCCACGATACTGAATTTTGACTTTAGGTACGTGACACACGGCACCATCCACCACGTACGGATGGGAAGCGATACATTTACCTGGCCGTTCGAGTGTAACTTTTGCAACAAGTCGAATGGTCGGTACCGAGCGTGGGGGAATTCAAGCACGACGGGAAGAAAAATGGTAAACGGGGCTCGAGAGAGCCCGAGATAATTACAATTCACGCGAATCGCTGAAAGAATCCCGGTCCAGCGGCATCAGGCTCTCGACGGTAGAAGTAAGAGAGGCCGGGACAGTTGGATACCTACATTGTCCGCCGGCATCCTAAGATCTACGCCACGGGAAGGTGTTTACGCGGTTTCCGAGAAGCGCGGTTCGTTTTTGCCGCGACCTGTTCGTTCGTCCTCGAGATCGAGGACCGTTTCCTCTTGCTTACCTACCGCCTTTACTTCCCTGGCGGTCGCTTAACGACTGTCCGGTGACAAATAAACCCGAGCAGCTAGTCCCAGATGTTCGCCCTCGCGACGGCATAGCGTTGTTTTGCTTCCGAGGATAATTGTCTATCGGCGGAACTGGGCTCGCGGTAATTGCGTTTCGCCACCGACCACCGCTTTCGAGTTCGATCCTCTCGTTCTAGTCGCGTCGTTGGTTTACGCGTTTACGCGTCCGTCGACGTTGGAGACGTTCGGCTCGAAGCCGTACCAAACATGCCCTCGCGTAACAATGTTCCGTATCTACAGGTGGGTCGATTAATCCGATCGTTACCGGATTCCGCGGTGCAACGAGTCGGCGTGACGCGAATCGCGTTTTCAAGACCACCGGCACGCGGATATGAAAGATCAGACCGCGATTCCGCGTCGAGACCGCTCGGGCTCGAGAATACGGGCCCGATGCCCGGACTTTATTCACGAGTCTATAAATATTTCGTTCGAAGCTCGGTACGCGTAAACGTACAGCGTTTCAAGTAGCCACGGAATTTGTCCATCTGCGCCGCGTCTATGGACACGTAGGTCTCAAAGGACGAGGGGCAGAGGAGGAAGAAGAAGAAGAAGAAGAAGAAGAAGAAGAAGAAGAAGAAGAAGACAGGGAGCGAACGAGACGGGTTCTCCGAGGCGGGCATGGGAGGATCCTAACCGGTGCGTTTCGGCATAATTTTCGTTTCGGTGCCAGGCTCGATCTTTATGCAGATCGGGAGCAAACATCTAGCCGGACCGGCTGATTGGTATTCTCGCAGGCACGCGGCTCATCACTTTCCCCCCTGCAGATTTATCGTTCAAAATTCAGAGGGCCCATTTTTATATTGATAATCACTCACGAAGGGGAGCAGAGAAAGAGGGTACCAGGAATGTGGGATGGGTGAGTGCAGTCACGACAGTGACGTCATGCCAGGTATGGTAGCGTATCGTTCGAGTGTGGGTAGGCCAGAGGAGGGCTTTACCGCTCTTTCAACTACCTTTCTCTCCTTTCGTCTCTTTCTTTCCCTTTGCCCCCACCCCCCTCACCGCGGTGCTTCCTTCTTCCTCGTCTTCGTTCGATTAATGTGCCACATATGCATGCGCAATTTAGTCATTCGAGTGCCCCGTTCGTTTCTTTTTTACCCTCGCATGCCAACGAGGCGCGCTCCGAAACGTGCGCGGGGCTTTCGAATTAGAAGTCGCGTAGAAACCGTGGATACGCGTTTCGCGAGCTCGAATATGTATATGTATTTCACCGGTCGTAACCACGATGCTAACAGAATTTCTACCGAGTTTTTAACACGCGAGACCCTCGACGTTTTCTCGCCGGTCGAGACGGAAATAAGAAAAACGGTTCGCGAAGAACGAGGACGTTATTAACATGTTTTGAGAGTAAGCAAAGAAAGAACGACACACCGGGTACGACGAGTCACGTCGGCTGACTTTTCGCGAGCCGCCCACGTCGTATAAACTCGCCGAGAGAAAGAATAGCCCTCAACCCTGCGTACGTGCGAATAAACTCGTTAGTGCCGGACGATTTCTCCGATTTCCGACCGCGCGTTTGCCGGACGTAGAGAGTCGCGCGAATATGTACGTCGCCTCTGCACCGGCCACCGTGTAACTTCGTTTCGTTGGAAGAACGAATACGTAACGCGTCTAGGAAACAATTAATTCCAGAGAACGGCGTTGCGAGGAATTCGATATCATCGATTAATTGGTTTTTCCGCGCCAAAAGTACCCCGAGCGATCGTCGTGATTTACGACGCGGTCTCCTGTCCAGGTCGAAATTAATCTCATCCTGGAATACGCGACATAAATATGCCAAGTCGGCACAGAAATCGGGATTTCCCCCGCCGATAAGTTCGAAGCCTAGACCGAGTCCGAACACCTCGCTGGATAATTCTACGGCAATCAGGAGGAAGCGAACGATGGATGGACGATCCGTGTAATTCCCCTTGATTCATTTGCGATTCGTTTTCCTGCTTAACGATGCGCAACACCTTGCACCGTGAAACCTTGAAAACTTCCAAACGCCGACACTCCTGGCTGAAAGTTTCGAAAGCCAGGAAAACTTCGCGTTGGCCAAGTTCCCGGCGCGGCGGTCCGCCTTTAGGGTAAACAAGGGGGCGAAGAACTCTTCGCATCCGCTGATAAGGGTACGCGAGGAAGGGTAGGAGGCACCGTAAGAAGATGGTAAACCGAGCCGATAAGGTGCGCAGGTGTCTCGATGCTGATCCACGAGAAGCCTGACGCCGTATAAGTAAGGCGGTAACGTTCCCGGAGCGACAGTTTATCCGACCGATGACATAATCGTGTCACGTCTGAACTATACCACCTGCACGATCGCTATCGCGGCTAATGCATGCGTGGCAAAAGTCGACTCTTTCCAAGTGGTGTGTAGCCACCGCTGGGAAAAATAGATGCAAAGAATTTCATGTCGAAGGTTTCGCTTCTGCGTACTCCGTTTCACTTAGCTCCGTTTTCAACAGCGAATCGAGAAACATCGACGTACGCTCTTTTCTAGCACGTTATCTTTTACGACGTGTAATTATTTCGGTCCGTGACCGTATCTCGGCTGTTTAAGATTTCAGTACCGCGGAACGCTATCGCGTCGACGCTCGACTAATTGCTTGTACACGCGTGTCGTAACCCGAACGGTGCGCCACCAATTTCTACCTATGAAAATGATAATAGCGTCGACGTAAGCCCGAGACTCTCGTCTCTTCCGCGTGCCTACACATTTGGTAAGGTGTATTTAACCCATGCACTCGCCAAGTGGAATATTGACTTTGCACGGACTTTACACCGACCGCTAACGTGCTTGACTTTGCTTTTACTCGCGCGTAATCGTGCCACCGGTACGGCGACTTTTCTCCAAAAATCGGGTCGATCTTGGCGATCGTTCGTTATCCAAATAATGGAGCGCGCGCGCGCGCGATGTCGAACGCCACGCACGGAAATATATTTTTCTTAATCACCCGATGAGTCGGCGATCGATCATTCCGTTGATCCTTGGTTCGTCGGCGAACTGTCAACACCATGGAACGCGAAGACGAGAGGAACGAGGCAATTAGAGCCGTAATTAATATTTTTTATCTGCCGATCGTACAATACGGATCTGACCGTGTCCGTTTGTAAACACACGTTGCACCAGATCTTTGTTTTTATAGATAAATGACGGCGCAGAAAAGCGTTATATCTGATCTTGCCGCAATTACTTGGCCGACGGCTGATTCATAAGGCGCGGGCGTTCGTCGCGTTCAACGGCTCGATCGATTCGCGAGCCTGAATTTCGTGTCTCTCGGAACGTACTCGCGCGTTTTGTGTATTTGTTTCTTACCATCCCCAATCGGCATCGAATCAACGTTTTCAGCGAGATCCGGATCTCCTTGGATCGCGGATCCGGGATCGCGGTGACCTCTTAGCCCGTGAGCCTAAACTGTATCGCGGTCGGTCCCCGTGGGTCGATTCGGTTGCGTCTAATCCGCAGGATCGAATAAAAGTTAGAACAAACGCCAGAAACTGACCGGAGATCGTTCAACGAGAGATTAACAGACTCGGGGAGAAAAGGAAAAATAAACTCGCGTCGATGGTGATTCGAAATTTCACGAACCGCGAATCGAATGAAATCAGCGGGAGTCTAATAGCGTGAGAATGGAACGCGATCTAATATTAGTCTATCGATCACGGCCTCGGGAAATAAATTCGGTCTGCAGTTTAGCTGATTCATCCGGTGCCGGGTCTTCTCACCAGCGAAGACCACCGTGTCCGAGGATTCCGCGTGAATCACTGACATTCGATACACCCGATAATCGTGTCACGATTGGCGCGCGTAGGCATCAAAGCCTCCGGGGTTCTCTCGATTAGATCAGATTCTAATTTTACGAGGTGTCGGTGTTGGTCCCCGGGTCACACGTACGGGCGTTAACGGGCGCGGTTCGTTTCGAGCTCGTTAGACAGCCGGACACTCGGACTTATCGGTGAATTTACTTCCCGCTAAGTAGTTATTACTATGTCTCAATTCAGAAGCCGACCCGATTGCCGGGACCGATTAAATTAACGTCGCCAGCCTCAGCCTCGCCCGCAGAAACGTTTCTTTACGGTTCGCTCGAGTCGTCAGGTGTACGCGGGATTTGTTCACCTACGTTTCGAATGGAAAGTAACGAGCCACCGTCGGATCGCTGGCTAACCAACCGTCGCGGTTTCGCGTTCGGATCGATCGAGAGGCACGTTTCAGGCCCGTGGACGCCCGATCGATTCCCCGTTTCCCGTTCGCGTTATCTCCACGAAAAATTCATTCCTCGCGACCTCTTTCGCTTCTATTTTACGAAAGTTAATTTCTAATCCTTCCGCTATCGAGGGATCTAATGGACGTACGGTGTTCAAGGATCGGCGCGATGCGTGGTCGGCAAGATTGACCGCCGCAGGAAAGCAGGATTCAGGGTGTTTACAAGGACTGACGTCACCTGCCCAGGGCGACACGTGTTGCCAGCCCGTTTGACCACCGCACCACTCTCCTTGATCCTTGATAACGAAAAAAACATCCTCCCGGAGTGGTCTTTCGGGAGTCTGCCTCAACTACTGCGTTCGGTAATCAACACCTCTCCCTTCTCTCTTTCCTCTACAACGACTATCATCGGGAACACGTTGATAAAGCGATCACGATTATGTTAAATCGACGAGGGGCTCCGATCGATCGTAGCCGATAAAACGTTAGAAGGATGCGTCGTACGTACGTTGTACATACATACATACATACATACGTCGATCCGTGTCTCGCGGTGTCCATTAGGTTACGCGTATCTCCATTCACAAGTTGATTTTACGTCTTTATAATGAAATGCATGGAACGTTACGTAATATTTTCTACTTGATTCTTCGAGGCTGATAGGTCGTAAACTGCTGCCAGCGACTGGAGAGCGAGGGCGTGGTGATACTACCTCTTACACTTGCAGAGACACGTACACGTACACGTTGCGTTATTAACGTTTCTCCGGCACAGAAAGTCTACGCGGAGCACTTGCTACTCATTACGTAGGTATGCGCTTGGCTGCTGCGTCGAGATATCGCCTCGTCACTTTACGCGAATCGCGCAGTCGAAGATCCGAAATCGATACGCTCGAAATTGTCGAATCAGCGGTCAACGCGGGGCATAAAAAAACAAATTTCGCCCCCTTTTATCGTTCCCCCCTTGTTCACTCGGATTTACTCGATCGATCTTGAAACGGAGTCCTCGACGATTCGTTACGCCCTGTACATACATACATACATACATACAAGATATTGTTAAATATTAATATACGTGTGCGCGTTGACGTAATCCACGTAATATGAATAATGTATTCACGATCCTATTAACATACCGAACTCGTTCCTTTCAGGCAATTACAGGTCGATACAACGTCGTGATATCAACACAATAAACCCGTTCCTCTCGGGCAATTACAGAGAGTCGATACATTCGTCGCGTGTTTTTGGGACGAGCGGAAAGAAGCTCGATAAAAGCAGAGAAAGCGAGCTTCGTATCTAATTAGTCCGGGCATATTAGGCGACGGAGTACAGTTAATTCAAGGATGCAAAAAACCGTGCGGTCTGGGCAAAAATGGAAACCTCCTGGACGGTGTAGCGGTAATCACCGGCGTTGCTTCGCTTTACGCTACGGGGCCCCGTTCGATTATTATTGCACGAAATGAGTCCAGGTGAAACCGAGGTATTTCTTACCGTGGCCGGTGTTGTTGTCGCTCTTGCGTCTATCGCTCACGGCCGAGAAACGAAACGTTCGTTTTACTTATCGTTGCCGATTAACGATCCTTAACGTTTCACGGTACGAACGGTCGTCGCGTTGTTCCGTTCCGAACAACGAGAATCACGTTCATCGTTTACAAACGACACGCGAGATCGTATCTGTCGGATTACAATCCTATTTCCTTAATTATGATACGCGATCTGAGTCGAACTAATCTCCATCGCGACTTTTATGTTTTATGTATACAATCAATGCGTCTACAAATTGCCTCGTTACCAACCGATCGTACGTACGATTTCGTTCGTACGGGAGATTATTATTGAATTCCAACGCCGCTCACGGACGATTGTATAATTCGCTTTAAAATCCACTGACATCGTTTTTAAGGAATTCCATCCGGCACAAGGTATATCTCGCGATAATGTCGTCGGTCGATCGATCGTATCTCCGATAATATCGTCGATAGATCTTGGAGTAGCGAGTGAACTATCTCTCCGCGAGACAGACCCATCGGCGTCGGAGGCCCGCTATCATCGACCGAAGATCCACCTTCCGACTACTATAATTTTCAGCTAACTCGAGCAGTATTTCGCATAGCTCGCCGAGGTATCTAATTACAGTACCGGAGATAGGAGGGGACGGGGTCTGGGTCTCGTACAGAGATCTCAACGAAATTTACGACAATTACGATACGACCAGGAATGAAAAAAAAACAACAATTCCTACCAAATTTTCATCTCGATTTCTCGGATCGACTAGTATCCGGTTCTTATTTCCGAGTGAAAATATTTAAAGAGGACTCGGCGTATTTTTCTCGGTGCGATAGAATGAATTCGCCCGCCCACTCGAACAGTAAAACCGGGTCGTAAGGTACACGTAAGATGCAGTTATCGTGCGCGCCCGCCCTGCGCGCATTACCGTCGCGAATTTCGAGCGTAACAACGTGTCCGTTGATACAATTCCCGGTGTGCGTGAGGTGCGTGTACGCGTACTCGTAATTGCTCGTTCCGGGGGCGTCGTGATATGGGCGCATCCGTGGCCCGCGTTGCCCCCAGTGCCAGCAGGAAGAGACGAGGGCCCTTTCATTTGTCGTGGAAGTGTTAACGGCCTGACGTAAAACTCCGCGACGACAATGCGGAGCGTTGCATTTTACGTGGGCGGCCGAGATATGGGCCAGTCCGCCGCCCAACAACGCCGCACTTATACCTATGTACCGGCTATGTTGCTCTCTTACGTTTGCCGTTTGCTCCTCTTAATAACAACGCTCGATCGGTCTGCCTCGTTACCAGAGAGGCGCACCACGCTCTCTTTTGTCATTTCGTTACGCTAACGTCGAACGACCGATCCTTTGCAAAACGGCGCTCTCTCTTCTGGGACGTGAAAAATCCGCGGCTCGAAAACGTTCGACGGCAATGATTCGTAGCGTTTTATCGCGCGAGGGAAGACCGTAGATCGATCGACGTCTTCATAGGGACCCCGAAGCGAAGCGTAAAGTCGATCCCGGACGAGTGGTACCGACGCCACGAAGGCCTCGCAATTGATACGCGAGAGGGACAAAACTTTCGCGGCGAGGAATCAGCACGTGGGCTAGTGGTCCACGTGATTCACCGTGTTGCATCGGGATGCGGTATAAACACGTGAACGGTGATATAAACTTCCGATCGATCGTAAAGCCGAGGGTGAGCGTGAATTTTGACGCGAGGACGTATGTCGGCGATTACGTGGTACTTTTATCGCCCCGTTCCGCGGCGAGTCGATACAGTTTTCAGTAAATCCGGATCGGTCGTTGCAACGTTCGATTCGGCAGGACGTTCGGGAATGCCGTCGAAAAATACGGTCGGCAACGTTTGGCAAAATACGCGGCCCCGAGAGCGAACGGCGTATTATAATGCGGTCCCGACTCCTGTTGGAGGAGCGTTCCCTTTTTCTTTGAGAACACCTCGTTGCGTGCGGGACAAAGATTATACCTCGTCGCATGCGCACGCGGAACGAACCCGGCCGTCTATATTCATACGACTCATAAATGTGGACGACTCACGGACCGTCTTCTTCTAAACGTCCGTTCGATGCGCGCGTGGTCTCGGGTTACGTTTCAGAGGACCTGCCTCGGGACTTTTGTGTTGTATTATAGTTTGCAAGAATAAGCACCTACCGATGATTCGCCCGTATAATGATCACGCGTACGGCACAAAGGATAGGAGTCGCGGCCGGAGCCCGAAATCTGCATCTACCTACGTACCCATCCGGTGTGTCGGAGATACCGGGGCTCTAGCGGGCTCTACCAACTTCATACCCCATGGAAAACGAATCTTATCGTGGAATATTAATCTACCGCTCACGGTGCGGGGAACACGCGGAGCAAGTGTTAGCGTCCGATGATAGCCTGCAATTACTTTATAACGTCGGCACTAATTATCTCCACGTTATACCTGTAAATATATTATCCTATATATTAACGATACCGTCGAGACATTCCATTACCAGAGCAAATATATTAATCGACGTCGTTTGTATTTCTTGTTACGCGTATCGTATTACGTTCACGGGATTACGTTTGTTGCATGACTCGCTCCGCGCATCGCTCGTTTGGCCAGTTTATCATTCACGAACCGGCGCGCTGCGTGAGAAACTAGTTTCAGACAAGTGCTTCTTGTCCCGATATTCGTCGACGCGGATCGCTCGAGACATGTATTTCCAACGTTTCGCTGACACGTACGAAATCGCTCGATCCAGTCCCACCACCTGCACCGGGGTGGATTTACTTGGGTACGATGTATGTAGGGCAATCGCCGCCACGTTCGCTGGTACCCCTCGAGGATCTCCTTTGCGCGTATTGAATCCGGTGGATCCGCACTCGACACGCGTACTCGTTCACGTTCGTCCACGTTGGCGTACATACGTGCGATTTGTCGGGGGCTAAGGTCCGTCGGACAATCGTTATGCCGGTGAGACCTGGAATTCGGGGAGATCCAATTAAAAGCGTCGCGTCGCGTCGCGTCGTCGTTTCGTCGGCTCGAGCACGTTTCCCTCGGATTTGATTATTTCGACAAAAAGAGACTCGCGTTGCCTGCTACGTACCAACACGATTTTCTACCTTCTATTACGGATTCTGTGATTTCTTTAGCGAACGTCAGGAAAACTCGACCAGTTCTGTAATTAGCGATCCGTGTCGTAGATATATCTTATCGCGGAGAATAGAAACCAATTAAGGGATAAACGTGTATCGTACTAGAAAAGACGACGTCGCAAAATAGTTTCATCACGTATACTCGCGATGTAGTTCGGTCACACGATAAAAGGATACTATACTATAATGGCGGGAAATAATTAGTATCGCTGTCGTTGCCGTTAATAAAAAAGGCGACATAGTTATCCATATCAATGAGCAAGACTGTGTCACAATCGGCAAAGACCGGAGCCTAATAGAATCCGCTGGGACGTAAATTCACCTGTTCGAACGTAAAGTACGCGCTACACTGATTTTCCGAGAACTTATTACAACCTGGATACGGTTCTTTTTTACTCCTATCGCTGCTGGTTATGTCACGGCAAAATATTAAATATATACCTGCCGCGATCCAAATTTTCCTTTCCCCGTGGGATAATGAAACGCTGCCGTTCCAACTTCTCGAAACGGTGAGACGTACAAGGGACCAAAGTGACGAGAACGAAGATCCTGACGACGCTTGCGTAAAGCCGAACGCATTCTCGACGAAATCTCGAAAAGTTCGTCGCAACGCTCGGACGGTCCGATTAATTTGTATTTGGAGCGTTGTGAGAAAGACCTTAAGGAGTCCTGGCGTGGGCGTGTAGACGGGCTGCAGTGGGGCGAAGATGGGAACGGGCACGGTACACCGACACCGACAACGACAACGACAACGACAACGACAACGGCAACGACGACAACGGGTTCGCCAAACGATGAGTCCCGTGAGCCCGAGAAACGGAACACCTGAGCTTTCGTCCTGCCCCCCTCTGCCCTCTCGGGTCCTCTCTCGCGAAACAGCGTCAGGACCACATTCTGTATAATACGCTGCAAACATGTGCTATAGTATGTTGCCAACATTGAGCCACGTCGATGCCGTTCGTCAATGAGCACGCACGAATAAACTTGTCGGTATATTAGACAATTATTGCTCGCTCGATCCGGAATAAATTTCGAATAGCTTGCTCGTGATTTCACGATCGAATAAAATATCCGACTCGAACGAGTAGAGTGATAAGAGCAATTTTGATAAACGATTCGCGGGGTTGTACCTGCTTTCCCTCGGCGAATCTATGGCGTTGTACGTACCACACATGCATACGTGTATACGTATAGTCGTAGAGAAGTCTGTGGTCAGGATCGCGAGGAAGGATGGCATCGCACTAACTCAGTCCACGTGGGACGCGCATTTCCGAACTCTCTCGTCATCGACCCTTTTAGCTCGGCGGGCACCCACGGGCAAGGTCATGCCCGAGGATCGATCGGATCCTGGAGGGTGCCAACATCCGATCAAGGTCCTCCGTCGTTAAAGGAAAATGCGTGCGTCACAAAGGAACAGCGCGTGAAGTGCCAAAGAAGCCAATGGGCCTCCCAAGGTTACGGACGCGGATCCTTAAGGGTGGTCTAATCGACCACACCGTTGCGAAAGAGACACGCGAAATTTCTCTAGCCGATCGGAATTATTGGATCTTCCGTCCGCGTCCTTTTTACCTGTTAACGAGTGTATTTGCTTAGGATCGACAAGGTTTACTTATCTTTTCAATTAATCTTAATAGAATACAAACAACGGTCTTCGCTCCGATCAAAAACTTTCTTTTGTTCGCGCTGAATGACCGTGTAAACGTATCCTCTTATACGTGGTGGATATTATTTCTTTTTTTCTCCCGCTCTGCGCGGGTAAAGGTGAGAAGCAGGGGAAGACTCACGAAGGCCGCCAGATTTATTCCCACTTAAGACGTAGTCGCGGTGTTCCGAAAGGCTCGTAACAACTTCGGATAGGGCTGCCCTCGCCTACCTGCCGTCACGAAATTGCTTGTTGACCAAACTGGGTAATAAAGACAGTCTATTAAACCGATGTCGACGAGCGTACGAGTTTACCGAACGCCAAGTTTCGTGGGTATCGCCCAGTTTTCATTCGGAACTTCAAAGAACCGCTCGAAACTGGTACACCCGGTAGCGTACCTCTGGGAAGTCAACGAAAACGGTCGAACGCGAGGAAAACTTGGCGTCGAACGTGTCTCGCGTCCCCCCGAAATTTCGGATATTTCGGGTAAAGTTCGGGAAACAGCAGTGAACTCTCTGTTGTCTGACCGACATCCGGTTCGGCCGAACAGGTGCGAAAGTAAGATAGAGACGAATCAGTATCGCCGTTAAGCCGCGGCCGCATCGAGCAGCCCACGCAAGGATTTTTTCGTGATAGCGAAAACACGTTGGTTCGTTGTAATAAAATCGCCGTACGGAGAATCGTCTAATTTTTACGGAATGTCTATTGTACGGTTCGCTTTGTATTCATTATGCGGATACGCGTTTCCTTCGATTCGGAAAGGCATTATGTATATATGCGCACCGCGATGCGCGAAAGACAAAAAGAGAACCCGGCGATAGATGATGCATCGGCCCATCGGTGAATTTGCCGTTATCTGCGAGACGTTCCTCGGCCTGATAATAATTCGTGCGATACGCACGCTTTTATTTAACGATAAAGCACAATTGCGTCGTTCCACTTCCGGATAAGCCGGCGTTATTTACGATATTTTCCACCCTGAAATTGAAAAGCGTTTTTGGAAGATCAAGGTAATCGGAGCGCGATCGATACACGGCCGATAAAGCGTAGCGATACCGTCATCCGTTCTTGCGAAACTATCGTGCAACGTGGAAAGTTACAATTGATACGAATATCTCGATATTAAACGATTCGTTCGCAGTGCAGCGCGTTGTCATCCACATACTAATTATAATACGAGTCTCCTCGGTTGGCAGGGAAAATTTATTATGTTTGAAGAGAATGATTTTAAACGTAGCATTAGCAACAACCGATCAATAAATATAGTATTTTACTTGTGCAATTTATCGTTTATGCAAGTTACAAGCTTGTCCTGCCAGAGGTAGTCCGCGTAGTTAACCGATTCTGCTTATTAATAAATCAAACTTTATAGTTTCTTTCGATATTAGCCGCGCGAGTGCACCGTACGATTTTTTCCCCTCCTCCCTGTGACCTCATTCCGCCGTACGAATCCCGGTTGTCGTTTATCGCGATACTTTAAGACTCGATTCATCTGCGGATGTCAAAATTCGCCTACGCGAACAGTACGCGTGTATCGTCGATCGCGCGCTCTCTTGCCGCTTTTACGTTTCCCGTGTAATTGAAGAGTAGGTGGATTCCACCCGGCGCATTCAAACGTGATTCTCTCGCGAATAAAGTAACGATCCGGAGATTCGACGTTGGGAGAAAATCAGCTGAAATTGATGGAGTATCTTTCCGGGGACCACCTAGCCGACTCCCAACCGCGTTCCTCATGTATCATCGATTTAATTCCCGCTTCGCGATACCGTCGCATCTTGTCTCTGAGCTCTCATGACTCCCGTGCCGGCGGCTATACCTCGTCCGAGATGCGAGCCAGTGAAAAACGACCGCTGCAACGCGGATAGAACTTGTCCTATCGCGCACAGTATTCGCGCAAAACAAATGGTACCGGGGGCCGCCCACGTACCCTTCGGCGCTCGACGAATTACTCGCCGCCGTGTCTTTCCGTTCTACGCCACTGACCGCGTAAGGCTGCTTTCATACCGACGCGACGTCGTCCCGCCAATTTCCCAGTTACATGCACGGTTTTCCAGTTTCCACGATGGTCGCTAAGGGTATCGAGGCAAACAGGCGTAAATTAACCCCGCTACGGGATATTACGATACACGGTAAAGTACTCGGTTACGCGACAATCGTGACAACGTTAAGGAAAATAAGGACGAAGGCGTGGGACGCGGGTAATTTCACGTTCGATCGTAAACAATCGGAGGCTCGCGAATGATTCGCGTACGATCGCATATAAAGGGTAAATAGTGAAGGGAACGCGGAGAACGTCGCGCGAAACTCGCGTTAGCGGTATTTAAAAGCTGGCTGCCAAACCGCGTGCAGATGCGAACGACTGAAATATTCACAAGTCTGGTGTACGATGATTTATCGAAATTAATTCAAACGCCGAGAGGAGCCCGCGGTGAAAAATGGTGAACTTAGTAGCGAGGTATTTATACATCTTCGGAACTAATTGAGTTGTCCGAAGGCATGATGTCATGCGTTTTCATATTCAGCATAAATCGTAGGCCAGAGTAAGTGTCTGTTGTAACACGACGACCGCATGACTCTCGACGTTATTATTCGCCGCGACGGTGATAAACATGGCTCGCAACGAGACACCTATCCTTCAAATTTTAATAAACACCACGCAATGTCCGCCGGATCGATATCAAAGGGGATGACATCCCTTGGACACGGTAACACGGACAGGAAAAGAGAAGAAGAGTCCGTACTCGATATTTCACCGTGAATAACGTTCCGTCTCTGTTGTCGTTGGTCTCTTTTTTAAACACATTTCAAGACGTTTTTTTCAAGCCGACCGCGTACGTGTTCACTCGAGCGTGGCACGTATACGCGTGCATTCACGTGCATTCACGTGCACGCCTGGGTAACGCCCGTGAGATCGCTTATTGGTCCGTTCCGATCTCGTTGGTTTTTGCCCATAAGAGAAATTTCACTCGCCGCGGAGGTGTGTTAACCAGTTTGTCGGCTAGATTTACGAGGAGACCGCCTTGAAATATCGTCGCGAATAATGCGTTTTGCAAACTTAGTACGGAAAGCGCGAGCCCGATACCTTCGATTTGGCCTATTTGTCGCCCGACTTGTTTCCCCATCGACCGGCCTCCCCTCCGCAATGGAATCCACGATCTTTCTTTTTATTTTCAACCAGAGGGACAATACTATCGTGATCGAGGGTGGATGCTCGAGGTTCGTGCTATAAATTGCGGTATGCAAATTTAATAAGCGCGCGTGCGCCGAGAGGGTCGTCGTTGCTCGTACCGTGGTCTTCATTGCGTCCGGATCCAGCAAGACTTTATCGGGATCTCGTTCCATCCCGTCCCTCTATGTACATACACGTACATACACGTCGCGTTGACGCGCTATCCGTCGCGGCCCGATAACGTTGCATAATACAATAGGAACCGAACGATCGCATCGCTTACGGGAAAGAACTGTTTCAGTTATTTTCTTCCATCTTCCCACCGATAAATTACGTAACCGCGCGCGCGCAAATTGAAACGGTAGATTACAAACGATCTAACGGTCGAGCATACGGGTGATGTAAAAACGCATGTTTTTTACCTGTAAAGCGGTAGCCGTTTCTTGTCTTTCGTGTAGTTACAGATTTAACGGCTTGTCGCGAGCTAATTAATATTCTTATTGATTGTCATAAATCTCTCGAGAAGGTTCGTTCCCACTACGCACGGTAGATTCGTTTCGAATAAATCTACGATAACGGAAGGAAATATACATATTCACTTACTACGTACGTATCAAGGTTTGGCCGAGATTTATCTCGCTTCGGAATAAAATAAACTGTTCGATATTCGTGGTAAGATATACATAGTACCGCGAGATCAGTATTTAGGACTGAAATATCACGATAAGATATTACACTCGTAATTGCGCCGCTTTAACCACTATCGCGAGGGTATAATTCCCCAGATTACCGGTAATAATTGAAAAAAGAAGGGTTTCTATTTTCAGCTTACAAATTACACATACGCACGCAATTATACATATCGCAATAAAGAAAGTAACGTCCTTATTTGTAACGATGTAAGTCGAGTCGAAGGGAGCCGGAATGAACCGAGGATGCTGCCGGGCGAATTAACGCGAACAATGGACGGAAGAAAATCGAACGAAAAAGAAAATATCGCGACGAAACTTTTCCTTCGACACTCGCTGATAGATATAATTACATCGCATCGACAGCAGGCGTGACTGACCCGCGCAACAGCGCAACTCTCGCTCTGTGATTTACAGTTGCGCCGCTTGAATTAAATGCAATTAAGTCGCGGTAAATTACGCGCGCGTCCCCGCCAGATAAATCAGCGTCGTGTTTGCCTTCGCGTGTAATCGCGAGGGAAGGGCCGGGAAAAAACTGAGAGGAAGAAAAAGAAAGGGAAAAGAAGAAGGAAAAGAAGAAGCACGAGGAGGAGGTGGAATTGGCCCTCGGCGATGCGTATGTACTCGTATGTACGTACTCGTACAATCCGCGTGCGTTATTGCGTGCGTGCGTGCGTGCGTGCGAGCGTGCGTGCGTGCGTGCGTGCGTGCGCTCGGCCGCGCTGTTTGCTCGCTGCAGAATCCACGGAATGCCGCGAGAGGGTGTACGTACGAATCATTTTCCCTCCCCGTGGACTCCGAAGGACAGAGGGTACTCGTACATGTATTTATCGAGAGAACGTCCGAGCGTAAAAATCGCAAACACCTTGTCCGGCAATTTTAACGAAGGGAAAGGGGAAATCCGAGAGGATAGATATTAGAAAGGCGTTAATGACGACGACGCGATGGGTTAATAAGGTCGCGTGGGCGAGTCTTGGTAATAAAGTGGCCGCTTATCCAGGCTCGTCCTTTAGGCCTCGCGCCGCGCAAGCGGAGCACCTAGTACCCGTGTATACCTTCCTCTCCCGCGGCGTAAATATACTTCAGAACCTCGGCCTTAATTTACATATCTCTGTATCAATGCTACTAGCTTGCCTCGGCGGACGCATACTTTCGGTAACGCGCAGCGGTTCACATTTCACCTCTATCGAACGATACCTCATACGCGTAGAAATGTCGGAGAGCAGAAATTAATAGAATCGTTGGTATCCTACTTGGCCGCTCGTGTCGCAAACTCGGCGCTGTTTTAAATTCCACCTGTATCGTCGAAATAGCTTCGTTTCATTAATTCTATGATCGTTGGGCGGCGATTCAAAATCGCATAATACCAAAGAAAATGTCGTTTCGCTTGTTCGTACGTCATGGAGTTTATCGGAGCGAGGCTTATTGAATCGCGAAATCGCGGCGAAGCTTGCCCACCGCTGAACCGTAGCGTCGTATTCCCGTGGTATTCCTCGCGGCTCGCACGTGGGTGTTTTAGAGTAAGCCGACGTGCAAAAGCAGCAGTAAGTTCATAAAGTATATTTCTATATTCGTTTAACCGGCAAAGATACCTCTTTACCCGATTACGATGCTAATAACGGCCTCATTATTGGACCCCTTTATTCCCGATATTTACGTACATGTTTGCGACTCGTGTTACTCTCGTTCTCGAGGGACATTTTCATACTTTTTCGACCCGCCCGCATCCGCCGACACTTTGTCTTAGATTACTTGGATAAATTGCAGCGTAATTTTCCGAATCGTATGTACGTACATACATATGTATATACGTACGTACATACATACATACGTACGCATTGCGGAACGCGTGACAATTATTTCCCATACGTTATTGATTTCCGTATAATTACGAGTTCAGCAATTTTCCCCAGCTTTCTCCGGTTGTTCGACCAACGTTTCCGGTCGTTTCGTCCAGTCTCCCGCGGCTCGATCGAATCCTAAGAGAAATCGTGCGTTATTAATCAACGCAGCCCCTCGTCCACCTGTAGCCTAACTCACCAGTGACGTCATCTCGTGGCAACTTTCAGTCGAGTGACCAAAGATATACCGTGCAGCCTGCAGTTGCTACCGGTCTCGCTTAATCGGATACCGCCGATAAAACGTTTCTACGAAATTAGATTTCCTCGATCCGTTCAGGTGTTACCGGCTTCCTCATATTCGCCCACGCCGACGATTTTTCTTCTTCGCATGGATCTCGTTAGGTCACCGTGATTTAGCTGCGCGCAAACGAGGGAAATTGTGCCGAGGAAACTTGCGAGCCGTAATAATTCACGCGAGGCGTAGCGAACACGGACTCGACTTCGATCGTGCACGATCTATCGATGCACGCGATACGGGTTTCGGATGAAATAAATCCAAAATTTGCGACGGTTGGTTACCGATGGGACGCAGGATGCCCGTCTCTCTCCTACGTCGAACGTGAAAAAGACGCGCACGCCTCGGGGAAATCCATTCATAGAATCTGAAAAGTATTGCGTAATGACCCCGGGAATCGTTCTGCATCTCTTTCGTCGTGCCGTGAGACTCGGTTTTTCTTAGAACGTCACTCGCGAACGCGATTTGCGTGCCCACCATCGCGTGCGATCGTCTTACCGAAGGATGACCAGTTGCTTTTGCACGCGTAAAAAGAAAAAGAGAACTGGAAACAATTTCGTTACTGTTACGTTGTATAAAAATGCCCGGTGGAATGGAAATACGTGTGGGAACTTGTGCAAGTATGTACACATATACGTATTTGACAGCGCAGCGTCGCGACGCCGCGATCCGTTTGCCACGGTACGTATGGTTTTCACCGGGCAGTTTGCTCGCGTCGGACAATTTTTTTTACGGAAGAAAAGCGACGGTAAAAAATGTGTTAACCTCCGAAGATCTCGTTAACGGGTACGATATTAATCTTCCGTCTTTTTTCGGTGCGGGCAAAGGGAAGAAGAATCATCGGGGAAGCGGCTTTGTTCCGTCGGCGGTTTATTTAAATACACATTAATATTTAGTACTCGGTGTGTTTAAGTGGGAGTTGCTCTCGCCGGCCGACGAGCCCTATGTAATTACCGTCGGCCCACACCCGCGAAAGAATCGGCCAATGCGAACCAACACGAAAACCTACTAGCCAAAAGCGAGAACAACGCCCGCGCCGGCTCCGTTGGCCCGATAAAGCGATCTCGTCAGCTAACGACGTTATCATCCGCGAGCCTCGCGTTACAATGTTTACTCGCTTGTCGACGTACGTAACGGCGGAGGCGAGCAATAACGAAGAAAAAAAGAAACAACGGAACGGGGAATACTCGAAGAAGTTGTTAAGAACAGATCCTAAAGATAAATCGTTAAGGAGCGGCCGGCCGGCCGACCGGCCTCGCGTCGCGTAGAAACGAATCTTATCTTCGTATCATCGACATTCTTAAACCGAAGTCATTACTGTCACTTTTGTATCCGGTGCCCGTAATATTTGCACCAATAAACGATGAGTAACAAGACCAGACCAGAAATCCCCGCGAAAATGACGTATCATTACACACAAAACCGCGCGTGTAGATTTGCCCCGTCGCAGCCCGGAGAAAAGGGAAGAAAAGAAAAGAAAAGAAGCCGCAGAACGGGAGAAAGAAGTCCGGACGAAGAAAGAAGGGCAAATATCGCGTTTTTCGCGATTTTCTCACGACGGATAATTTCGACGATTAGCGCAAAAAACGGGGGAACCGACGCGGGGAACGGTGAGCACGAGAAAACGAGAGACAGAAATTGTTTCGCCGTGCCGTATAATTTGCAGGGCCGCAGCCATCATGTATCATTTGTGCAAATTATAAATTCATTATTTCACAATTATCATAATGCATTTGCGAAAATGTCGATGGTACAAGCCCTCGACCCTCCTGTCCGATCTATACACCGAACTCGTTTCAGCATTTTTATTGCAACGAAATATCGTATCGCGTAGAATATCGTGGTTATCGGTATTCGAGTTCGCGACGACGCTTTGCCGCTCGATATTGCATCTCGACGATCTCGGTAGGCGATCCAGAGCTGAGACAAAGTTGTACAATTTCTCGGCTGCCTGGTTTACATTATTGGAGCGGTTAATAAATTCCATTAGCCCGATCGGAATCGCTAATGGGCTCCCTGCGAGCGACTGTAAACCACTCAATTATTCCGCCGAGCAAACCTTCCCATAAATCCGTGTCTCTGGCAGTGTTAGGAAGTATCGGTTCGTATCGACTGTCACATCGCAAGCCCTTCTCGATTGTTAGAATCGTGAAGGATCGCAGGTAAGTCCATGGGAGGCCCCCGTGTTTCCAGTCGACCGTTATGCGACTGGAATTAATTCGTTTCACGGCGTTTCGTCGGACACCTAAAGCCTGGAACGTGCCTTACCTAGGATTCTCCTGGTATGTATCGTATACAATGTACCCCGACGGCAGGGAATAAATAAAATCGCTGCGAAAATGATATCGATTGCATTTTAATTCGAGACGAACGTTTCCGAGCGCGGCATTCCCGGGAGGATGATTTAGCAGGAACCTGTAAAAAGTAATGACATAATGTTTCCTCTAAATAGAAGTACTTATTTCGCCGTGATAGCAGGATTACGTAATCCCATTGCGCAACGAGTAACGCTTAACGTTCGGAGTCCGGACACGATCGTCGAACAATGTCCGAGGATACGGAAAATTGCCGGTGACGATAAATATATTCTCCGGTTTGATCGTGTTTTAAAAACGACAATGGAAACGCGTCCCGATACGACAACAGGGGGAAAATGAGAATCTCCGTCCCTCCGGTTATTATTAATCTTTCCGACTCATCCACGCGTATGTCACCGCTATAACTCACGTGGGACAGGTTGACGCGGGCCAAACCTTTGCGAATTTGAATACGAAACTTACGACTGTCTACGAGCGGAATCTGCATTCATATTGGCCAGAACTACGTCGCGATCTTTTCCCTTTGTTCGTCCAGCCGAAACCGACGGATCGTAACGATAAAACCGTCGTTTGAAATATCGCGTCGGAAGAATTATTTCTAGTTAATACGATACGCCAATGATTCCGGACGATGAGAACGCGATACGTAACGTGTACACTGGCGTGCCGACGGGCAAGGTTTTCCCGACACGTAAGCCATTCGACCTATCGTCAAATCAGATTTACGTCCGTTTAATGAGAATCGTAAGAAAAAAAAGCAACAAAAAAATTCGGAAGTGACGCGCGAACGGGATACAGCAGCGTGTGTCACACCGTTTCCGGTCCGCCTTCTTCCAATTATGGCGGTGTACACTGACCGCGATCCGATTCCGTTCCCGGAAGATCCGTTTCGATAGCAAATATTTAGACGGGAGCGTTGCAGCGTCGTCGCGACGTCATCGTGACGTTGCCCCGTATCGACGATGACGCAAGGACGATTCGAAACGCTGACGGTACGCCTAGCGTACATACATCCAGTACATGTGCGTCCTTACATAGAGGAATGCCTGCAGGCCGTAGAAACGTCGTTAATTTTCTTCTATTTTTAGCAGCGACTCGTCTCGTGTATTATAACGAGAAAGCCGCGGGATTAGCATTCGAGGCGGCGTAGTTTACCGATAAAACAATTCGCAGGGGAACCCACTTTCAACGAGAAGGCTTAATTCCCTATCGGTATGGAAAGAAAATAATTCGACGCGCGTTAGGATTTACTTTATATTTATGATTGCGAAACCGTCGCGATCTTCTCCTATGTATAATCTTCCGTTATTATCCTCCATTGTATCATCAAGATTAGAGGTTGAATTATTAAACCTATAAATTTAAGTGGACATTTTGTTCGGCGAGTGGACGTTTTTCTGTCTCTTTTCTTTATTTTTTTTTTACTTTCTCCACCCGGTCGTTACGTGAATCAATATTCGCCGGGATGATCCGTTATCAAGATGCGTGGAGACCGCGATGCGAGAAGATCGATGCAGCAGCGAAAGCTTGTCAGAACGAAAGAACTCGTGCATCTCCCGGCTAATGGACGTGTCGCTCCGTTATTAATTGCACCCGCCGGCGACCTAATTCACCCACGTAATCGGTGTCCCGGTCAAGTTTCGACTGGTGACGTAGATAATTGCGGTACTGTCGGCCGATTAATACGAACCATTAGGCATCGAGAATCTGCTTCGACGACCGCACGATAACGCTTGTCGTTCGGCGTACGATATACTATAATGGGAAGAAACGAAACGATTTAACCTCCTCGAAGTGACCACCGTGCGCCCGCCGATAACGCGGATTGATTTATCGCCGAAAGAAGAAAAATTAGATCGATCGTTCCTATCGTCGGATCGCGGCGAGGAAATTTATCGAATCACCGACGAAAATATTGCCTACTTTCGGTTCATCGGATGCATTTTAGTCGGCCATTCGTTGCTCCGTTAGCGGTCGTTCTCCGAGCGGCTCTCCGACCGGTTCCTCCGTGGATTAGATATGGAAGAGGGCTTCTTAAACTTCGTCATAAATAGGAAGAGTCCATCAATTCCTCGGAGAAGCCTTTTGACGCGGGCATCGTTAAGGTATTCGAGGATTTCACTCGAGTACATAAAAGCTATTTGCGACCTAAGACCATTATTACACAAATCAATTTGATTACCGAAGCTGCGCGACTGGTTTGCAAATGCCTCGAAACGAACAGTCCGACGCATCGCCGACGGATTGATTCACAGCTTTTCTCTGCCGCGATATTCATCCTCCCGCCTCGATTAATCCCAGGTATCGAAATGTTTGCCGTTCATTTTCTCCCGCGTCGGTACACATTATATTATACTACACTATGTAGATATACAGATATACATATATGCATATGTATATTCTCGTTATCGCCTCTCGTGCGGTTTCATCGCTGATCTTTTTCTTTGAGATTCTCCTCGGTCGGACAGGTTTTTCTTATCGTATTTATATTAATAAACGTGATATTAATATCAGCCGTAGGCGCGGCATTAGGATTCTCTGAAAATTCCTCCATAATAATCGGGAATCGTTGAAAACCGACATTTCTCTTCACCGTGAAACTTTCCACAGTGACATTGAAGAGGGCGATCGAACCGCCAGGGTGGCACACATATTCGTTTGTTTTCCGTGCATCGTGTGCTGCACTCTCGCAACGCTTTTTACCTCCCACTCGGCGCGGAACAATTCCCACCTCGGTGACGCTGAATTCATGAATGGAAAGGCACGGTGTACAACACCTCCGTGTCCATAGACACCAGGTGAGACGCGCGCACGCCCGCGTACGAAAGTTCGCGGAAGAGAAAGTCCCCGATGACGATGACATCATCGCCACCATGGTCATGGTCTCCGCAGAATCTGGATCAGGGGTTCGTGGTAAAAGTTCGATCGACACTTTCCATGAATCGAGCAACGCACGCCTGCTATCGTGCGACAACGGATACGCCGCGCCGGGACGCTGAAAAAACTGAGCGAACGTTTTTCATTCTAATCGATAAAGAAACAAAAAAGTGCAGACTCGTAGTTCCGGTTCGTATCGGGCGACGATACGGACGGTAAATTCGCGACACTCGGTGGGGGACTTGGATCGTGTAATTTTTATCGCGGAACGATCCAATCGATTTGCGAAGCGATATTGCAAACGAAACTACTGGTTAGACCGGCGATCGCACGTAACGGCAATACCGTTGAACGATTAGGTCAGCGACTACACGTACGTAACTTGTAAGTCAACCTACCCTACTCCTCCGCAGGAACCTACTGGCACTTCGAACTTCAATGACTGCCTCCCTCCTCGTCTAGCGATGCACTATCGAACAATGGGACACCGAGTGAAGAGAGTGACGTCACTTGGGAATACGAATCGTGCCTTCTATGGGTGGCAAGTTGGGAGTTCGAATCGTACCCACGTTTGACCGGCTCGTATCCAGTCAGAAATTACGTATCGAGGAAAGTGCATATCGTGCTCCGATATGATTTATGCGATCGTAAACGCGATCGTTTCGAAAGCTGCCTTTGTCTTAGTCCGAACGATATCGAGCCCGTGCATAATTCGTTGCACGCGCGATATGTAAATTCGTTTGCCGGTGCTTTCTTTTTATTTGTGTATCGGTTAACATCTCCACCCGTCCGCGCTTCCTCCGCGTAGACGAGCTGGGTTAGGTAACGATCGGGTAAAGGTTGTCGGGTGAAGATTGTTAGAAAGCTCTGTCGCGCGTACCGACGATCGGATATTACGCAACCGAGGGAAATCTTTCGGTTCCCGTGGCGAGTGAATTTTTCCCCCAAGCCGCGCGTCCTTTTTTTCGCTGAAAAACACCTGGTTGAATATATTGAAAGATGACTGGCAACTGTCAGCGGCGTTCGTTAAAAAATCGGGACGGATCTGGAAGTCTTGCGGCGGCTCTGTTCCCCTCATTAGGGAACTGGACGTAGAAGGTAATTGATACTTTCATAACCTGGCAGCATTCCCACCTGCGAATAGCTGAGTTTTTGCCGCGGCCTCGTTAAAGGTGACAATAAGTAGTTACCCGTTTCCAGGTAGGTACCTGTCTACCTGCCGGACGGCCGGACGGCCGGCCGGCCTGCGGACCGTGGAACGTCGCGAGTTGAAAGACGGTGCCTCTACCCGGGAATTATTCTAGCGGCGCGGCGGCTCCACGACACCGCGAGACAATTTTCTAATCGATAAATACGTTTCTTTCGACGCGATACGTTTCTTGCGCGGCGCAAGAACGGATCACCCGCCGGGCGTAAATTCCCTCGCTACGCGACAGAGGAACGACGCGAGAATTAATATTAATAGAAAACGAGGGGTTTCGAGGTTGGCAGTGATAACAGGGCTCGGGCGACAGCGCACACCCTATCCGTAGCCGATGATCGAGCTTCCTTATCCAAGGTTTAAATCTAAATCTACGCGCGCAACAACGAGAAAGATTCTTGACGTATCGGGGATACAATTACGCCTCGTAGCTGACTGCACTCGAGAGCCACGACAGCTCGGCCGCAACCAGCCAAACGATCCTATCTAATTATGTAACTTACAGCCAGCTATAGGCTACCTATACGCGTGCGTGTACGGTATATATAACGCACCACGGAGTTTACAAATTAGCTGTGGTTACGAGATGCCTGTACGCAAGTGTCAGCGAAACACTAATCACGATGATTGCAGGGGAGGGCAAATCGTCGGTGGGATAATATTCCGCGTAATTGGTTCAGCCCCTGTCAACCTGTCTAGCTACCGACGTCTTAACCTGACAGTCTGCACGACACTGCGCACGTAAACGTCCAAGATGTACGCATTTTCCCAAGATATCGCCGCCGCACCGTTCTCAGAATTCATTACCTATCCAGTTCGATCCCTATCTTTATTCGCGCGTTAAATTGAATTCCGCTATTTTTCCCCTCCTACGGAAACTAGACCGTCCGACGGGAAATTCGTGCTTCGAGTACCCGAAGCGATGCTGCGTACTTACATATCACATAACGTATTGCTTTCGAGGGGTCGCGCGCGTAGAACGCCCGGCACGCCGGGCATTCTTTCGAAAATCGTGCCCGTTCCTCCGCGGAATTCTTCTGCACGATGCTTCCTGGAAGATGGATCCGCACCTGTCGAGGGCCGCGGTGTTCGCGTTCCGTGGGCATCGCTGGTCCACGGCGTGGAGGTCGGTTCCCACGGGAGATGCCGAGAGGACGCGAGGGTGGCCGAGGGACCGCGGAAATGACGGTGTTTTACGCCCACGAGGCAAGGATTTGCCTATGCGAGGGAACAAACTTTCCTCCAGATATTAATAAGTTATAGCGGGCCGATCGGGATGCTTTTTTTTCTGGGAAGGTAGACCCGGCCCGGGAAGCAACAATGGGCGAACTCGGCGAACTCGGCGAACTCGCCACGGGAGACCAGGACCCGGAGATTTGCTCGGGATAGACTTTGACAACGCGATCGGGCCAGTGTCCCGTATTATTATACGTGTGCCTATCCTCCGGACCGCAGATCAGATAAGGGATGCGTTTGAGAAAACCGACCGACCGACTTCAACGTGCTGCAGGTTCGCACGTATTTCCTTTCTTCTTCTGCCCCCTCTTCTTTCTCCGACGGTCGGGTGGCTCGGGGTGAAACTCCTCTTCTAGCCGCCGACGTCGCCGCGACTCCCAAATCGTCGAAACAACCAATGGCGAGGGTGGAAAGGGATCGTGGCTAAAGTCGGCGGTACTCGATCGAGAGAGTACTGCGGAGACGTCCCTTCAGGGGCGAAGGTATCGCGCTGGAAATCGTGGCGCATTGTTTTCTCGCGTTCGCTTTCTCATGGAGGCCGCGCGTCATTCCGAGAAATTGGGAACGCTTCTGGTTGGACGGTTTTCTCCGAAAGATGCGCTCGGAGACGGACTCTCGGCCGTTTACACGGACGCGGGTTCGACGATCGTGAATTATCGAGCACGAGAAAGTTGTCAAGAACGAATTAACGTGCGCGAATAAAGATCTCGGTGAAAAACGGCTAAAACCATCCCGGATACCGTGATTTACGCCGGGTGCCCTCGAATCGATGAAATTTTCATGGTTTCGCCCGGCCGTTTTTCCAGCTACCCCATGAATCTTCGCACGCGCGAAACTCGTCGAGATAATTCGACGCATTTAATTGGCCGCAAGAAACCGGCATACGAGAGTAGCAGCGGAGGGGTATTGGTAAACCAAATGATTTAATTAACTTTCCAACCGGTCCCGATTCGGCCGGATTACCAGCGGGATACTTTGTGTGTCCGAATAGCCTTGACCAACGCGTGTCCGGGGGGCCAGGCTCGCGACGACAGAAACCTCGATGTTACGATAATTTGCGAGTGGCTCGCTCGCTATACCGAGGCGACGCGGCGGGGACGCGCATCGATTCATCGACGATTTCACATTCCCGCGATTTATTCTTCGCGAGAAACAACGCACGCAAAGTTCACTGACGCTTGCGTCATCGGCTTCGACTTCGGTGTACCGTACCACCGGTTAATATCTCCTTGCTCCGATTTTTGAGCGTAAATAACTACTCGCTCAGAGCTAGAACGATTTCAAGCGGCGGTAGTAAAGTATGTATACCACAACCACAGATACGAATGCCTTACCGTGCCGTGATTTATCACAGTAGCGATAATAATTATTGCTTACGTAGCTCTAATAACGACTCGCGATGGCGGCGGGGTTCGTCCGGTATTATTTTGCCGGATCCGATAGGTTCCGGATTGGTTCGGATGTAACACGGATTGGTTCGGGACAGGTGCACCGTAACGAGCAAAGTGCCAACGGAATAATTGGGATCGCGCGACGTTCGCGCGACAACCCGACCGCCTGGATAGTGATGTAATTGATAAACCGTTATCGCGTTTACTAGAAGTCGTGAAACACGCCGACGCGACGCGACGCGACGCCATGAATCATCGAAGATTAGAAAGGAAGCACGGAGACAGTCGCGTATCGCGATTTAAAAAATCCACCGTCTCTCTATATTTCTATAATTGGAGTACGAATAGAATTTCGATCGAACGTGTCTTACATAATCGTACGATCGAACACGTATTTCCCTCTCTTACCCTTTCTCCTTCGTTTCCTCCACCTTCGTTCCCGCGAGTACACGGAATTTCTATATAAACTGCGAGTTATATATAGACACGAAATGCACGCGTCCGTCTATAGATTTCAGTATCGCGAATTTTAATTCTCCATTAGTCGGTAGCGTAATCGAGAGCCCGTCATCGGTTCTCACGGTCCGCTCGCGTCACCTAATCGCGAGGTATTTGCCCGGATCGCGTCTGTCGGGTTTCCGTCGAAAGAATCGGCGATATCGCGCGAACGATGGGACTTGGTCGATATTTTATTATTTCGTCGATCCCCCGGTGGTGCGTCGGTGGTGTTCGGTGGCGCCAACGGCGAACGATAGATATCCGCGATCGTGAAACGCACTGCCGGAGACGAGTATCGGCGTGTTTCCAAGAAAAAGCCGGCGTCGGGTCGTAATCGTATTAACGCCGCGTGCAAGTCACCGCAAGGGGATCTTATTGGCCGAGAGCGGAGGACGCCCACAACGTGCAACGGTTATATGTAGTACTCTAGTGCTATGCGGTGTTCATTCATAGTTCCACTCCTGTCTAGTCATTCATTAATCCGATACGGCGAGAGTGTCCTTACGGAGTGTGCGCCGATCGGTCCGACCGTTCCGACCGTTCCGACCTAACCGACCGCTCCGATCGTACCGATCGTTCGAGTGACCCCCTTCGGGCTCGCGCGAGCGCCATACATGTGCCTACGTATGCGTATACGTGTACGTGTACGGACAGCTCTCTCTCTGTGTACGTGCGCGCACGTGTAGATGTGGCTGTGCAACGTCCCACTCGACGCGATACACTCCGTGAAATCGAGAAGTACGAAGAGAAGTCGACAAGGTGGATTAACATCGAACCACGGAGAATGCGAATAGGTGAGAATGACTCACGATCAGACTCGGTTTCATACGAACGTTCTAGGAAACGCCGGAGAGAGAACCCGCGTTTGCGAACCCGGAGAGTACGGGTGACTCCGTTTAAAATAGATACAACCGGTAAAAAAAAATCAATCAACACGACGGGTTGCGTTACGCGCAGGGGGGTCGCGGACTGCTGATACGCGACATTATTTTTCAATCTGTACATCTTAAAATAAAACTAGGCTATTTTCGAGAAGGTGATAAAAAAGACCGCCGTCGATTATCGACGCTTGGATTTCTATTGAAAGCGGCGGTTAAAGTTAAAGAAGATATTCCAGTTCAAGGTATGCCAGTTTCATTGATTTTTTACCGTAACGGCGAACGCACACTCGGCTATTTTTATTTTCCCCGTGGACAATAAATTTGTCCCCGTCTCGTCGGTGTCGTCATTAACGTTACGTCTCGTTTTTGCATTTTCTTTCTCGGCGGTGTATGTATCGCGCGGTTTTCTCCTTCGAGCCTCGATCGAAAGAAAAGAACCGTGGATCGTGTGATCGATCATCGGACCGGGGTAGGTGGTGGATCCCGATCGTTAACGGAACTAATGGATTTCAAGGCTCTCCTCGCATCCAGGAGGCGCAAAACTCGCCCGTGGCGAATCGCTCGTGCCGGCCAGCCACGGCCACGACCATTCACGTTCACGTTCACGTTCACGTTCACGTTCACGTTCGCCCCGGCAGAAGCCGCGCTCCTTTATCGTTCTTTTATCCTCCGGCTCGATTCTCGAAAGCGAACACGATGAAAGAAGTGGCGCTTCCTCTACCGTTTTTACTACGACAAACGAGGAATGCGGCGCGGCCGAGTGTAATTCGCCTCGAGACTCCGACTATCCGACGTGATTTTATAAAACGAGAATCTTCGCGGGCTATTATTCCCCGTCCGATGGTACGAGCACGCATACCGTATCCATGAATCTGGAAAAGACGGTCGAATCCGCGACGGAAAGAAAAGTCGCGTTCGCCCGATAAATTTCCTCAAAGCGAAACAACAATTTCACAATGAACGAACAAACTTACAGGTTGGTTGCTTGCTTATCGTTATGAATCATCCGCACGCGGCCGTTCCTCCCTACGAACGCTAGCTCAGTCGACTATCGTCTTTATCTCGGTGCAGGTTAATGCGAGAAATGACATGATTCCGATGTTATTCGCGATTAAATTTAGATTTAGATTACTCTACGTGGATGATTACGCACGAAAATATGTCCGATCGCTTATCGCGCCGTCGCGTCGAAGCGAAACCGTTGCATTAATATTTCTCGACTCGGACGAAACGAACGACGAGTTTCCTTTCCGCGGGACGTTTTCCGCGTGTGCTAAAATTAATGACAGACCGGCCGAGAACAATAACGTGGCACGGTAGAACGAGAAACGAGGAGCGCAACGGTACCGGCTTATTTTTCTCCGCGCGATTGGCAAAAAGTTGCCACCGCTATCGGATACCGTGGCCGACGCATCGACCGATTTCTGTGGTCAGCCTTGCGTAACGAGAATTTTCCATTTTTTCCTCCCGAGGCACGTCGCTTGTCCGGAAAAAGCCTACGCCTTTGGCGGATTATATAACCAAGAGGTAAAAACAGAAGCGATAAAACTCCGGGAAACCCCTTGTGTGTATTTTCCTCGACGCGAGTAGATTCTTATCGGAAAACTAGCAAAATCGATGCAACCTGGATACACGCGGCACACGAGCAGGTTCGGTCGGGCATCGATCGTATGCAAATACAATTCTTAACGACCGCGTCGATAGTCGAAACCGTGCGATGCGTCATCGTACGGTCAAAGATTTCAATAAGGAACGGTAGTCGTCTCTTCCGTTCGCCCGTTCTCTCCTAACGATATATCTACCTACCCGGTGAAATTCCTGCAACGAGATCCACATGGATGGAAGTATAGCTCGCGGTTGGCCAGCTTTTTAACGCAAGATCGTCCTACCGGTTAATTAACGACGTGACACCGTAATTGGCGCGGTAATTCGATCCGCTTGCGGATGGATCCTCGTCTGGCGTTGGAAGGGCCAGGGTTAAGACAGCGCTTGCACATCGTTAAATTAAAATCCCGGGGCGAGCGCGCGGCGGTGCCTTCTAATTTGCAGCGCATAATACTCGAATAATTTGCACGCGCTAATAGGACCGGCCGGTGCGGTGGAGGAACGCGATGCATATAAAAACACCTCTCGCGCGGACCCACTACCGATTACGAATGATTCACCCCGAAATCGTGACAGATATCGCCCGGTTATCTCTCGCCGGAATCCGATCTTCTTCTGCAGTCGCTGAGTAGAACGAGCTTATCGGCGCGAGCGCGCGCGACGCGTCTAATCGCGGGTATAACGTGTTATCGGTGACGTATGTCGCGCGTATGCGTCGCTTCTATCCTCCGACAGAGAACTTGAACGCGCTTACGCGGTCGCTCTTCTTAATCTGCCCGCGCCGTCGTCGTTGTTTGCAAACTGTCGACGCGACGCGACGCGGACGGTTCGGGTGGAACAACTTGGATCGATATCTGGATTAACATACGTACTTACGTCCGTGGAACCGTGAAACAAAATGCTCGACTACATATACCTACATGTATTCGACGTTTCGTTATCGGATCAACAACGTTTATCGCGATACATTCTAATTGGACGATATCCCTGCGAGCATCGTTTCCAAACGTAAACTTATCCCTTCCCCGATCGGCGGAAAGACCGGGTTAGCCCGAAAACATCCCTCGTGGTGGATCGCGAGGGTGTCGAGTGGGTGTGCATCCTCGGCGACCAGGTGGATCCAGGTGGGTCCAGATGGATCCAGGTGGAGTCGGGGAGGGTATAGAGGGTGTGGGAGGAGGCAGCAGGAGGGGGGGAGGAGGTGGGACCGAGCTCGAGAGGTGAGGCCGTGACTGGGAGTCGCAGGGGACCCCAGTCACCACGAGATCGGCAAGCCGAATGGTCAACCGCGCCGGCTCTCCCGCGAGAAACGAATGTCAACCGGCATCGAATTCAAATTCGCGACAAACCGACTACGGAAAACGGAAAGACGATGTGGAGATTTTTGGTGCGCTGTTACGTCACGCTGACGTCGATCTGACGTCGATCGGACGTCGACTCGATTCCCCGGCTCGTTATTGAATATACGCGACCGCGTCGTACCGATATCTCGGACCTCTTCGAGGGATATACATCGAGGTTCGGGAAGAGTCCTGGGACCGGAAGTGGTTGAGTGGATGCGAGGAAGACGCCGAGGACTCTCCTGCAGGAGGACGAGCAAGAGATGATCTTCGAGCTGCTGGTGGCCGGAGCGTTCGCCCTCGCCACACTAAGGCGGTGTGTGTACATTGCTGAATTCTACCCACTTTCTCTAGCTTTTATCTCTTCCGTTGCTTTTGCTATTCGTTTCGTTTTTTTGTTTTTTTTTTTCACAACGCGTCGCTCGGTACACGCTCGTTAATACGTTTCGATTACGTTCCAACGACCGTCCGTCGGACACATTCGCGGGAACCGTGACTCCGTAGTCGACGGCGAAAGATTGCGATCGAATTTTTTCACGGGACAACGTATAGACGCTATAGAGGCGAAGCGTTATTTTCTATACTCGAACGGAAATCGGCGTGTACCGTCGACGACGCGAAACGCGGTTCTCGCGTCCATCGTCCGATACGAGCCACCACGTGGATCGAACCTTTTATCGCATGCCGCACGATCGCCAATATCTATGCTAATTTCATAAGACTCGGGGTACCTGCATCTCGCGTCGACGTGCTAACGTTAACGACGGACTCGGGAATCACTCGCGGGAATACAATGACGCGCGAGGAATCCCCGCGTCGCTCGACGGTTCGTCTATTTCATTCTCGTTTACTCCTCGTTACGGCTACGAGTTTTCGAAAATACATGGCGACTCTAGGGATATTCGCCAGAGTCGTCGGGTCCTGTTTTTCGACGCAGGTGTACTTTGGTCACGTGTGGCTCGATATTATAATTTTTTCTGCCCGCAACATTTTTGCGTCTTCGCACGTGAAACAGCCTTTGATCGCCAAGCGAGGACGTCTCTCCGACTTCCTAGATTGCAATTATACGATAATCGTGTTGACTAAACGTAGCCGTCGGAC
This sequence comes from Mimumesa dahlbomi, assembly GCA_917499265.3. Classification (NCBI taxonomy): domain Eukaryota; kingdom Metazoa; phylum Arthropoda; class Insecta; order Hymenoptera; family Crabronidae; genus Mimumesa; species Mimumesa dahlbomi. The sequence goes on along the minus strand of OU824113.1, from coordinate 464,244 downwards.
AGACTCACTGAATTAATTTGTTATCGCGCGGTATTATCTTACACACCGTAATCACGGCCGAGTCTTGTAGCGAAAAGTAATCAACCGGACGTAATCGTCTTTTTCGAAATTGTTTACAATCGAGGTGGAACGACGAGCGAGGTTCGCCTATTCGTCCGGCGACAGGAATATTTGATACGCGTGTAGTTAATAATTTCTCGTTCGTTTATCATTCGGTTTTCTCATGTTACAAACGACACGTATCCATACGACCGCTTATATTCCAGAAAAGTTCCGCCCGACCGGACCAAACTCGACTGCGATTTATAGCACGGCGTATCGTGCCGCTTCTCGCTTTATCTTTCTTCCGTAACGAGGAAGACGGATACGCGATTAAATGGACGAAATTACGCTTACAACTTATCTCGTCTAAAACCCACGATTACACGATTGCGCGATAATTGATTTGTTCGGACCTCGGATTTTCTCGTAATCGATGAGATCACGTTCCTCGTCGACGAAAAGAAATGGATCAAAGCGAATCGATCGATACGATAGAAGAGGATGGATGTTATCGAAAAAGAAAAACAGAAACGTGCGAGATGAACCATTTTGCCTAATCGTAATCTCGAGTTCACGGTACGAGCAATTTTAATCGTTCCTCCGCGATAACGATGCACATGTTTTTCATACATAACGCTCGACGGTAGATAACGAAGAAATTTATTGCTTCGTTATTTGTGGTCCCGTCCAAATTAGAGCCCTACTAGACTGGATACCATTGATGCCCCGTCGATCATTAATAGACCATTATAGGAAAAATTAGTAAACGGGTGACTAAGCGTTAAAAGCGTGTCGATGGTGAAGGAGCACTCGCGTTCCCCGCGTGTTTATTTGGCTTCAGAACTGACGGCCAGGAAGAAAGATATCAACCGCTCGACTTACTTCATCCTTTGTCTCGTTTCACTATACCCACGTCGCGTGTGTACATACATACTGTGGGGTTTTAGAAATAGGCCGAATGATGTTTCGAGTGCATGAGCGTGTGTCTGGCAAATGTTTCGAAAGAGAAAGTATGCAAGTTTATGGTGGACAAGGGCAGCGCTTGAAGAGCGACCACCATGTGCGTTTCCTTGGGAAAACTCGGTCGTCTCTTCGGCGGTGGTCCGTAGGCCCTTGTCCTAGGTATAAGGGATGAATGAGTGAGTGAGAAAGTGAGGAAAGCGAGTGCGATAGAATGAAGTGCGAGTGCAAGCGAATGAAGTGTGAGAGAGAAAGAATGCGTGGTATAAGGAAGCGAATGATGGGAAAGAAAGCAGAATGTTTGTTGAGCGCGAGGAGAAAAGAGTATAGCGAGGTAGCGAAGAAGCGAAGTTTTAGCGAAGCAGTGTTGTAGTGTAGTTATTTTTTACTTAGTTTAGTTAAGTATCTTTAATAAAGCAATTTTAATTTATCATCATCCACTTTTCATATTTAACATCAACTTGTATCCCACAATTTTGGGGGCTCAGCCGGGATATTAGCAATATTCCTCCGGGATACAGCCAAAGAAAAGTGATTGGTCATATTAGAGTTGCTAGCGAAGCGTATAGTGATTGTGATCTGTGTTCAGAAAGTGAAGAGTGAAAACTTTGAAGAGACTAATTTTCAAATGCAAACGTGATGGCAGCTGAAAATTTTAAACGATTTGCGGTGTGTCCGACTTCAGCAGAAATGGATGACAAGGCATACGAAATATATCATCTTAAAAGAAGTTTGGCATTGCAGAAGAGAGAGGCGGAATTAGCACGGCGGGAGTTGGCAATGACAAAAATGGAGCATGCATTTAAAGTGTATGGTATAAGACCAAGCGAGAGCGAACTACAAAGCTATTTTGGGGATGAAAGAATGGCGACGTTAGATTTTGCGGATGCAGCGGTGGATGACAATTTGTCGATGACAGGCAGCGATGCACAGCGAGGTGACGATGCAGTCCAGCACGACTGCGATGACGGCGATGACCATGAGAGCGAGGGAGAGAGCGACGTGCGACCAAAAGATGATGTGCGGCCAGATGATGATGTGCGGCCAAAAGATGATGTGCGGCCAGAAGATGATGTGCGGCCAGAAGATGATGTGCGGCCAAAAGATGATGTGCGGCCAGAAGATGATGTGCGGCCAGAAGATGATGTGCGGCCAGAAGCTGATGTGCGGCCAGAAGACGATGTGCGGCTAAAAGATGACGCGCGACTAGAAGATGACGTGCGGCAAAAAGATGACGTGCGACTAGAAGACGAATTGCAGCCAAAGGACGACGTGTGTTCAGAGGACAACGTGTGGCCAGAGGACGACGTGCGGCCAGAGGACGACTTGCGGCCGGGTGAGGAGGACGAGATGCGGCAAGAAGACGCCGGAACGGAGCCAGGTAACTGCGAGATGCAGTACGACGAAGTCGAGGTGCGGACGAACGGCGATGGCACGCCAGCAGGTAGTAGCGAAGAGGTCCAAATAAATTTCGGAACACGTGGAGGTCCAGTGCAGAGACAGGTCAACAAACAGGTGTGGTACAGCGGGAAATTGCGATTCGAAGGAACGTCACGAGGTAGAGAAACTGAGACAGGTAGCGGAAAACGCGCAGGTAATCGGCGGAGCCGAAACAATAGACGACGGTTGGCTAGCGGCGGCGAGGTAGGAGCAAATAGTGATGGACACGGACAGAAAAAGGTCATAAGAGCATTATTTTATTCTATTGCGAAAAGTTACAAGCAATATTTTAATGCCGTGTATGATGAAGACACGATATGTTGTCATTCTCGAAGTTTTGATTTTATAGTTGCGTCATATTTTGAAAGTGCGGAAAATATTAAAAGATGTAGTAAAAATCGTGAGTCTACGGGACGGAATAAATTTTTGATAACTGCGAATGAATTTTGTAGCATGATATATTTTTGTTCCGATATAGAAATTCGAGAAACAGTCTTAAGAGTACGGCGCGAAAACATTAATAAGGGAAAAAGATCGTACAAAACTTGATGTTTAGCTAGAAAATTTTCTAAAGTGTGCTAGCTATATTTTAGTCTTTAAAAAGGAAGTGAAAGCGTCATTGTTGAAATCGATAAATAAGTGTAATGTTTTTATGTATTAAGTGTGATTAGCGATGTGCGTGTATGCGTGTGGTATGATATTTTTACCAAAAAGTGAGGAAGACAATGTGTTTTACCGCGTATGTTGTGCGAGCAGTGAAAAAACATTAGCCAGATTTAATTGTACTAGCGAATTAGGAGTGATTAGAATTTGTAATCTTTTGAATAAGTGTAGCGTATTTTTATTAGAGTTACGATTCAGTAATATAGCGGAGTGTGGTATTTGTGCGTTAGCAATAAGCAATCAAAGTGTGTGTGTGTGTGTGTGTGTATGGCGAAGTTGAACCTTCTTTCAGAAAAATTTTATTGTGTATTCGACAGAAGTCGATTTTGGTGAATTCTGTGTGAACTGAGAAAATGATATCAGCGAATGTTTGATTGTGATTGTTAGAATGAATATTGAGAGTACATTCGAGGACGAATGTATCTGCAGGACGGCCGAGTGTGGGGTTTTAGAAATAGGCCGAATGATGTTTCGAGTGCATGAGCGTGTGTCTGGCAAATGTTTCGAAAGAGAAAGTATGCAAGTTTATGGTGGACAAGGGCAGCGCTTGAAGAGCGACCACCATGTGCGTTTCCTTGGGAAAACTCGGTCGTCTCTTCGGCGGTGGTCCGTAGGCCCTTGTCCTAGGTATAAGGGATGAATGAGTGAGTGAGAAAGTGAGGAAAGCGAGTGCGATAGAATGAAGTGCGAGTGCAAGCGAATGAAGTGTGAGAGAGAAAGAATGCGTGGTATAAGGAAGCGAATGATGGGAAAGAAAGCAGAATGTTTGTTGAGCGCGAGGAGAAAAGAGTATAGCGAGGTAGCGAAGAAGCGAAGTTTTAGCGAAGCAGTGTTGTAGTGTAGTTATTTTTTACTTAGTTTAGTTAAGTATCTTTAATAAAGCAATTTTAATTTATCATCATCCACTTTTCATATTTAACATCAACTTGTATCCCACAATACATACATACATAAATACATACGTACGCGTTTGCCTCGTTCGAGGCGCAACAAACTTTTCGCGTCGTTTCGGACGTCAAAATGAAAAAAAAAGAAAAGATGGTGTTGCATTAACTGTGACTATCGGAGCGCCTTATTCTTTTTCTCCGCAACTTTTTCTCATTTTCTAATTACATAGTGCCGCTTGACCACCGGGTCTCTCTCGGTAGAACCAATCGTATAATTATTACAGACTTGGAATTCAATCCGACATATAAATCGCCTTGAAAAACATAAATTATCCACCGGGAGAAACGAGTCGAGAGTAAGACCGTAAAACTGGTCCATGCATTCAAAACAAACGTAGAGAAAAATTTCAGTAAAACGATAAGAGATCTCGTTGATTTCATAACAAATAGATATATTTTATTCATTCCGACGACGTTTCTTTTTCCATCGACTTCATAAAAGTCAAACCGTTATACAAACATTATTGTTGTTGTTCCGACCATTGGCGCAATCCCCTTAACTCTTCCCGCCCTGCAATTTCGTATCGATTACGTTACCCGTTACGTATTACGCGTCTCGTTATACTTGATTGGTTTGTTATAAATTCGTGCGATACACTCCGAGCAAAGCCTCGCGAACGAACGCGTTATCTTTTTACCTTCTCATCGTTGGTCTACTATCCCCGAACTACGTACAAACTTGTTCGAGCAAACGTTCTTTCGAAGTAAAAATTTGATCGAACAGTCGGAATCGTTACGAAACTTTTAGGACATCCATCGAGCGGTCTCTATTTTCTAGTTCTCGTTGAAAACCTGTTTCCCTCAATTTGCCGAGAATCTGGACCTTCGTTCGTGCGTGGCTGTCATAATTATTGGGCCGATCGTTCCACGGTTCACGTATCCTCGTACGTACGTATACGTACGTATCCACGTCTCGACGTATCCTCGTTGTCGGAGGGTACGGCGACAGAGGCGTGCGTCGTGTTGATCCGGGACACACACGGACTGTTTGCTCTGGGGTACCATGCGCGGACCCTTTTTTCGTGTTAGCTAGCCCGACTCGCGAGTCACAACACTAGTAAAGTTACAAAAGCCAAAGGCAAACAGATCCGGGGACGGGCCTTAACCGGTTTATCAAACACTCGTTTTCTTGGCGGGCCGGAGGAGGTGGTCTGTCGTTGCTGAAAATCAACGACGACCGCGTCGACGTAGCCTCGTCATCTTCCCGAACGTTTTCACTGGTTCGCCAACCAAAGGGTTCACTGATCCCCTCACCGTTTCTTACCGCCTCTTACCGTCTCTTACCGTCTCTTACCGTCTCTTGCCGTATCTTACCCCGTTTCTTACCGCCACACCGGAAAGCGATCACGGAGGTGGAGGGAAGCGGACGAAGGAGGAGTCAAACACTGCCGAGGCAAACCTTCCTGCCTTCCTTTCTTTTGTCAGACAGCTTTCGGCCGCCGTGAAACGAGCCGGGGAATCGATGTACGTTCGTACGATCGTTTACGTGGCCCCGCAACTTTGTGTCCAATGGGTGACACACTTCACTCGTGAAAGTTATGGGCTCGAAGCCCGATAGGTATCCGACATCGGAAACGCCGAGGTATCGTCTTCGCCGCGGCTGCTTCCCTCTGGAATCCACGGGGGGCGTTTATCCCGCTGAAAGATACTTTTGAGCAAAAAAACCCGGGTTTATCGGTCGAGTGGAAGATAGCGAAAATCTTTCGTTGGACCACGCAATTTTCGTAGGGCCCTTTATGACTTACCGCGACAGAAATAAAAGGACAACGGGGACCCGGGAGCGACTCGAACGCACACTCGGCTGCGGTTTCGGGTTCATCAGGGTTCACCGGACATATTATGGGACAGACGAAGCATTCCAGCGTGAAATGAAAATATTATGCCAGCGCCCACTGCTCGCGTGTGTGCGTGCGAGACATCGAAAGATTACACCGAAGCCCCGGACGGTTTTTACTGCGGAACTGCCACCCACTAAAAATCAGGCGAGACCCCAAAGGCCGACTAAAAGTTTTGAAAATCGAAGCGGAACGTCTTTCCCTCTTGTACATACGTCGGATCGCAGCGCTATGCGTGTCACGTACGATGAAAATTAACCCACGCGACGAAAAACGCTCCTAGGGCTGCGTCGTTTGTAAACGCGAGACGTCCATAGGTATCTTGCTCTCTCGCCCGTTTCCCGATAGCGACTTTTTCGTTGGTTCACATAAAATTACTCGCGACGTGACAGCGGACGACGTGGTAGGCGGTAGCCGGGACGTGGATCAGCTTGACGAGACACGCGGGCGTAACGTACACATGTCGCCGATCCTCGCAGTCCTCGGGGTGACTTTTTCTGCCAATTTGTTAATCGCGTACCTCACTTACCGCCGCGGGAACCGGAGAAAGAGCCAGAGAAGGAGTAAAACGACCCGCTAGCAAACCGGGCCCGAGATAAATTCAGTTTCATGCATTCCCGTCTGGTTCTCTGACGGGTTCGGGTTCTTCCGACCGACTACCGACTACGGCTCACTTCACACCAACAGATCCGAATCCGATAGAATCCGGGAATCGCGACGGGAACCTTGTCGGACCGCGGCATTTTTATTTACGACAGTTCGCGTCGATTCGAACGACGTCGCGTCGACGTACGACCAATAGAAACCGATTGCATCTCGTTGGGATTTGTTTGGTGTGAAACGCGCCTGTCGGCTGCCGCCTCGATCTCTTTCTCCGGTCGCGTTTCCAGAGATACGCGAGCGACGTTAAAAGTATACAAGCTCGATCAAAGACTCATTGTTTCGAGATTTATAGGCAAATTGATAAAATCGATTCGGCTGTCGCGCTAGTATCGAAGTCGCGCGTGTTACCGTCCGTTATTGCGTAAACGGGCGAAATGCTTCCGACATCGATACACGCCGGGGGTTTTTACGTTAACCTCGTATAGAACGAATTCCTTAGATAATTCGTGCGGTCGGTAGGAATATTGTATTTTTATTTAACATTGCCAGAGAGAGTGATTTTTACAGATCGCCGGATCGTTTGGCCGCAGAACTTTAATAACAAAGCCGTAAAACGTAGTTGCTTTGATCTTGGCGGGAGACGGGTAAAAATGGATAAAAAACGGGACAGATGGCGATATAATTTATCAGACGTAAAAGGTGCCTCGAAATGTGAAATTCGCTTTAAGAGCACAACCATATCTTACTCGAGAGCGTAAACGTTAATACGAGACAGGTCGAATCTGTCGTCGAACGGAGGGGAAATATAAGAAACGTTAAGAGCATCGCACTTGTTCGATGCTTTCACGGTAGCGCTCGTATCTCAGAATTTACCGGGTGGAATCCGCCATGATCGTAGCGAATTCCGCGCGCGGTTAATTCACTTACGTAGAAGGTAGCGCGGTTCCCCCCGACCGTTGTAATTTAGGATTAACCGGTGTTTCGTTATCCGTAACGAGTCGCTAATTGCCGAGATTTACGAACGCGCTAACTATCGGCAGCTCACCTATGGTTCGCGTTTAAAAGGCGCGTCGGCGGATCGTTGCCGTTTTTTGCTCGAGGTAACTTCTTCCCCGCGTCTTCGTGAGCAACTCGGTATGTATGTATCTCGTGCTCGCGTTTTCGTCCTTCGATCGTGACCCGAAATCGTCTCGCGTTCGATCGTTCGGAGCAGCTGTAACGTCTCTCTCGACTTTGCGATATCGATCGGAGAAATCGGTAGGTAAGTTCAGAGTGCGGGTGGCACGGTCTAACAGAAGTGAGGCAATGTTTAAATTACACGCTACGTGGCGAACGGAGGTTTACGAGGGGGCTCCGGTGAACACGGTCTTCCGTTCCACCACCTACGTCGGCAATTACAGAGCCCGAAGCTAGCCGCATAGTGAAAACGCATACACTTCCGCGAGTGGAAAATGCGGAACAACGATGCGAGTCAGAAGCCGGGAATCCTAGCGCGGACGTGTATTTCATTCGTCCCCTTCCGATCAGTTTGAAAATCAATTACATACTTCCTTACGCGGTACATTTCGCTAATTTTTATTCGAAACCCAACGGGTCTCCGCAATATAATCTGTCCGAGTGCGGGGCACTCGACGAGAGGAATCATTCGGCAGGAATATAATTGGTCGATTCTCGATCGCCCGGGGTGCGTCGATGTTGCAGAGGTCCCGAGCAATTACGAAACGCGCGATAAGCAATGGGCCCGTCGAGAGACGAGCTTGTCTACGATCTCTCGCCACCTGACGCCATCCATCGTCGGGCTGATTGCTATTCTCTAGCCGAGGGCCCCGCGCAATGAGCGATGCGTTCATTCATGTCGGTGCACGGGGCACCCACGAGCGGTATCATCATTTACGGGACGCATCGAAACGCGAGACAATCGCGGGCATCCGATTCTATATAGCATTTTTTCACGCGAACTCGACTTCGCTCGTCTCGATCGAGCTGCTTATCGACGCGACGAGTTACGGGGTAGAGTCTAAAATTTGTCACCGACTGAAACGTGTGAAAAAAAGTGGGGAAAAAGGCTGGGTACAAGCTGTAGAATCGCTGCGATACACGATCGATACACGAGGCCGGGAGGAACTTGGTACATGGGCCGTGTCCTCGGCACGAGAATACCAGTCGTACGCGATTCGCATGCGACCCGCTTACCGTTCTCACGAGGAAAAAAGGTCCACGCTTCGGCGAGTTGGTAATTAATGAAGCGTGGAAGAGAGATCGCTGCAACGCACTTTTTTAAATACTGATCGATGTGAAAAGTGATCTTTACCGAGCGGTGCGCGTACTTTGAATTATTATTCTTCGGAGTGTACGTGCCGCATCGAGATATAATTCTTAGGTTTGCGTTGCGTTGAATAGCTTATGTCATAGTGTTAATATTACATGGTACATTCGTTCTCAAGGATACAATGTAATGGATCGCGGAGAAAAAACATTAATAGTGCACCGCGGCATTAAGACTTCTTGTCGACGCTAAAAAAATTGACTTCTCTCCAGTTTCACTTATCTCTCTTTCACTCTTCCACGGTCCGGTCGCAAAAATGCCGTAGTACGTGCAAACAGGATACCTAGAAATTAAAACAAATCGAACGATATTATCTCGCCGCTAATAAAGCCGGTTTATCTTGTACGGGAGAAAAGTTTGATCGCGTAACCAAACGCCCCGACTGACGGATTTCGTTAATTAAATAACGTGATAAGCGCTCTTCGTGCCCGGTGAAACGGTTACCAATTACTTTTCTGCATCGCTGGTCGGCCGACAACGGGCACCCGCTCGCCCCTCGAGATCGGATGCCTATTCGCAGATTCCGATCTTAAGAAGCCGGCCAACGTCGCCGGCCAACGTCGCCGGCTTTCCTGGCCCGTTGACCAGCTTTTTGACATCCGCGGATACCTATCTGAAAAAAGGCCGCGTCACGCCGCGTACTCGTGGGTGGAGCCTGTTCGTGCCTGACCACCGACAACTTTGATTCAGTGCGATTGTTGCTCGGTGTCGGTTCAATGATCGGCGCGACACACATCGAGCGACGAAGGAGAGCCACGCACGAATCGCCACACGTATACGTATACGTATACGCAACGCGATCCACGATCCACGATCCATACGATCCGCTGCTGGCGGACCGGTCACGTTTACAAACGCGGCACCACGTGCTCGTGACGGCAGACGAGAGACTCGATCGCGTTTCACCGGCTACGGGGTGTACCCAAACGTGCCAGACGGTTTTTCACCCGCCGCCAAGCTATCGGCAGAAAATTTCCTTTCCCGCAAATTCGAGGTTTCCGCGTTGGAAACTCGCAGCGGATCGTCCAGGTTTTCGCCCGCGATTACGGAATCGATAACCTTCTCGTCAGCGTTTCGCGAGGGAAGTCTGAAAGAAACGAATAGATCGGATACACCCGGTACGTGTATCGCGCGGCTCTCAAGGGGATCCGGACAAGCTTATTTTACATCGGTGTCCATTGCGGAGGATTTACATTATTGTCAGGGTCTAAAGAGTTAATCGCGCACGGATTAACATACGACTTTGCTTCTAACGTTCATACGAGAATTTCTGCGGATTAATGAAACCGACGGATGAATCTATCGAATTCGTTATTCGATACTTACGACGATACGAACGGAATAATTTGTCGATGAGTTATATTGTTGTCACGAATCGACGAGCCACGTACGCACCCATTAGCCTACGATTTATCGATACCTCGCGGTGTCGCGTATCTTTCGCACGGCCGTTCTTCCATAGACTTTTGCATATGCAAAAATTGCAGCGGCTGGGATTGCAGAAAGAAAAAAACGGAATCGTGAATCAAAGTACGCGTCATAAATGTTCACTTTTTAACATACTACCGTCCATTCGCCGTCGAAAGTCCAGCGGGGTGTAAATTTTCTCATCACGTCGTAAATAAATTAGACGTCCCGTCGAACGTTTTAATAATCTGGTAGAGGGACGGTAAAATGGTTGAACGCGACGACAGAATCGAGCAACTTTATTATCCGAGGTCGAGGCCGTTATCGGGTCGGCTTGTCCTACAATGCGGAGGAATCGTAAAGGCCTCAAAGGGACGACGAGGCGTGGTACAAGCAATTCCATCTAAAGGCTTCGTTGTCGTCTCTCCGCGTTATACCTATAGAGGCCTATCGACCACGGTCGAACACGTGTGAGACATTCCGGCAGGATTCTACATATCGGAAGAAGAAGAAAAATCTAACACGGGTCCGCAGGCCTCGCCAGGAGATGTCCTGAAAAACTGTGCCACGTGTTTAGATACACCCTGTATACCGAGCGAGATCGTAAAGGGCCCTATAAGCCGTGAGAGTTCGATTTTATGTTCTCGCAGCACGAGGACCGCCCGCCGTTAGTCACACCGAACCTCGCCGGGGCTGCTTTCTTTAATGGGAAATTTTATGCTTTCATGTAAAATAATTTCGCTTAATCGAGAAACACTGTTGCCCCTCTAGGATATTCCAGACAACGTTTATCGACCATGGATGTCTTCATCCTCGTTAGACACGGACGATGGTCTTCTTAAGGATAACCGTGCGGCTCTACGAGGCGAAACCTTGAAATATATTGCATCGAGTAACGCGTCTTCGTTTGATTATCGCCGTTTGACGACGTTTACGCGCGTCTGAAACTTTCACCCGAAAGGAAGTCGTAATTTCCCGAGATGCCAGAATCATTCGCGGATAAATACGCGCGTACGAACGATACGGCAAACCACGCGCAATAAATTCCATCGAATCTTTGCAACATTTGACGCGAATCCTTTTGTAAAATCGTTTTCGGAGTTACCAAGAGATAGCGGTAAAAGCGGAAACGTGTTTATCGCGACACAATGCCCCGAAACTCGATCCTCCGTCGCGTAGGGAGGTCCCGCCAGCGTTTTTCGACCAGCCAAACTCGTTCGCGCGCGGTGTGAACGAGACTTTACGACATCGCTCGTAAAAGACGCATCGCGAAATCGAACGCGCGACAAATGGCAAATTACCCTTGGCCGCGAGTCGCGACGAGTCGAAACGGCCACTTTTCTCGCCATTTCGCGCCGTTTCTGCGACTCTAATGCTCGAACGGAAGTTTCGAGAGGACACCGTTCGGGTATTTATCGTAAATCTCGATCGATCTCCGAGCATTTTCTCGCTAGTCGATTTTTTCTCTCGATCGCGTTACATCCTGATCGAAGAAAGGTCTCGAGCGCGATCGAACGCGAGCGCGAAAAATATACATTTTCTTTGGAACCGATTCCAAGAAAAATCACTTGTCGCCAAGAACTAGACTGACAAGAATGCGCGGAATGAATAATGCATATTAACGACCATTAATCACAATACTCCTTTTATTCCGTTTTATTGCACCGAACGCGGTAATTTCACAATCGTTTGCATAATCTATTTTTCTTGTGCGTAACGTCGCGTCGTGAGTATTCATCCAGCCATAAATATTCATGATATCCGCGCGCGCGAAAGCGAGGAAAGCGGTGGTATTACGGCTGAAATCGCTAACAATAAGTGACATCGTTTTCAAATATTGTTTCCTCCTTCAGCTGTCATCCTTCGTCCGGTCGCTGCGGCCGTATCGTCGCCGATCTATCCGACCGCCTCCAATTATTGCACCTAACGATATGCAACGCAGCTTTCTCCGGCCGTCCGTCGACAAGCTAGAAATCGTAATTGTTAAAAGATCGATCGTTGCCCGTTCGACCGGGGAAAAGGACAAAGTGCGGCTGAAGAGAAGAAAGTCCGGGTTCGGATTCCACTCGACGCTATTCGACGCTATTCGACGCCACTCGACGCCACTCGACGCCACTCGACGCTACTCGCGATAGCATCGACCGCGATTCACGTACATAGGTACATACGAATCGGCCCCCGCGAGCGCTTTTCTTACGCACGTGTGCGCACGCGTGTGCGGCCTATCGCCGGGACCCGGGGGATTCGAGATAATGTAATCGACGATGACATTGAACGCCGTGGTAGCCGATCGCGTGCATTCCAGCCCCTCCGTTCCCCCCGGACCGCCGACCCCACCGGCAACCAACGCCGCGATGCGGTCGTGAGACGTCGTTCCCGATCAACTCCTGCACCGATGCCAACGGTAGGCTGTCACCTCTGGATATAAACGACGGATGACGTCAGTATGACATCAGTGATCCATATCGTCGTAACACCGTAAAGCACCTTTACCCGTCTACACGAACGCTTTCTATACGCGCCGCGGTGTGTTGTCGAAGAGCGGCGCGGTGTAGCAGGTAGACAAGGGTGGACGATGAAAACCAAGAGAAAGAAGAAGAAGAAGAAGAATGAAAGGTGAAGAAGGAGGATGAGGAGGAGGAGGAGGTGGAGGTGGAACAAAAGGACCAAGTCAAGATGGAATTGGAGGATGGCAAAGGATGGAGGTTAACGCGCAACCCTGGCAACTTAAAACCCCTGAGCATCGCGGCAGTTTATGGGTGGGGTCCACCAGGGAATACTTTCTGGTCCCGGCCAGACAAAATGCAAATCTTCGTGCGCCCTGCTAATCTGTCTGGCGCATCCGTGACGTCAGGTCCCATTGGCGGAGACACCGGCCGCGACGAGAGCTTGACCCGGTTTTAACTTGCGCGGAATTACCGTTGCGGCCTGAATCGTCGGTCAGAGGGTTTCGCGCGAAATTTCTGGTACACGTTAATCAGGGAGGGGAAAGACATTCGCCTAGGGTTTCGAGAGCGGTCACGTTTCGTCGCGAACGGTATATCAGCTCCGTTGAAACGATCGAGGATGCGCGAGATATTTACCCCGCGTCTCCGCGTCTCCGCGTCTCCGCGTATCGGAGAACCGAACCGCACGGGGATCTACGAATACCAGAGGTCAATGGATCATTTTGCGATCGGAGGCGAGGAGAAAGCCCGACGCCTTTGCGGATACTATTCTCGACGACCCTCCGCGTGCGTATCGTATTAAATGTTGCGTGCCGTGCATAACCTGCCTCTTCCTATGGTGCCCACCGTGTATCCGCGCACGGTGCGCGATATTCCTGTCGTAGGTGCGGATGAGGATGGTACACCTTCGGTGTACAAACGCAATTTGTGCATGCACGCGCGCGTGTGCTTACCACGAGCGTGTGTGTACCGAAGGTGGAGGTGTAGAGGGAGACGCGCAGAAACGCGTCCCACTTACCATTCCGAATGCACGCATTTTACGTCGACGTATCGAATCTTCCATTGTCCGCGGCCGTACTTTTCGTAGCTCGTTTAACAACGCTGTTAATTAACCTCGAATGATTTCATTCGCCGTGATGCAATTCGAATAACGACAGTTTGCTTTGCCATTCTCCGTCGAGGCACTCACACCACGCCGCAGCCGTATTTACGACGGTGCGTGCTTGCGTGCGTGCACGCAGCTTCCTACTCCCGGCGTGTTACATGGAGACTGTTGAAACGATGTTTCGATGGCTCGTATCGGCCGATCCGCTCCCACACTCTGCCGACCAAGTCGGCCTCTCTCGCTCGCGAGGACGAGCCTCTCTTCTCTGAACTCTCTCTCCTCGCGTTGTTGATCGTGGCGAGCCGAAACGGGCGAAGGTGGAGGCTAATCACCACGCAATCACCGTTCCCTCCTAGCGATGGACTAAAGCTTCGCGTTCCTTTGAAACGCGCGGTGAAACTTTCGAGTCGCGTCGACGATCGTCGACCGCTTTTGCCAGATTTTTAAACGTTTTCCCGAGGGTGTGGAAAAATATCGACGCTGAATCGAAAAGCCGGCGATCGCGTAAACGCGGGACGACTCGGTCGGTAGCTGGGTGTCGATGGAATTGCTTGAAAACTAGCGAGAGAATCGAATGCCCATCGCTACTTCGGACCCGTTCTTTCTCCCTCTCTCTCTTCTCGGAAAGCAACCGCCTTTTGCCGCTCCGGGGCACTCACCACCGCGGTACCGCTCGAGCAAAACCAACAATCTTCATCCTCCGCTCCGCGGAAAAAAGCCCTCTGCCCTCGAACCCTCCCCCCGCTCCTCGCCAACCCTCTCTTCCCCGCCCCTTTTCTCCAAATCACCGGAGGGCCGATCGGCCGACTACTGGCATCCGGGGAATCCATCGCGAATGGCGTCGATTCCACTTTCAGAACCGATCGAGGGAACGTACGTATTAAACACCGGAGGAAGCGATCTTCTCCGACGGAACGTCGGAATGCGGATCATTGGGAACATTCGGATCGTTCGCTGGATGCCGTTATCGGAAGCTGGAAGTCGCGTAGACGCGCAAAAACGTTCCGATTGAAAAGAAAAGAAAAAAATGGCTCGATCGTTCGGATACGAGGAGCGGTGAACGAGACGTACGACGCGGGAGGTTTTATCGGCGGTCCGGGGAGTAAAGAGGGAAAAAGGGAAAAAGGGAAAAAGGGGTGTCGGAGAGAATATAGGGTGCACCTTTAGCGGGGCGACGAAGGTACACCCACGCGGTGTGTGCCCGGCCGATACAAGTCTAAGCGAAACCGGCGGCGCGGAGCAATTCCGGGAGAAGAAGAGGAGGCGTGAGTTTACGATAAGATACACACGTGCGACCGGCTCCCTCCGGTCTCGCGGCAACGGGCTAATCGAATCGTGACTTATTGTTAGGCCGAGTCCATATTCAAATACGAGAACGGGGTATACTCGTATAGGTGCGCTGGGAAGTTTACGGTTCGCGTCACGGAGCACTATTTCAATTGCGCCTAGAAGCTCGGGCTGAAACGGATTTTCAATGCCTCTGACAATTGACAATACCCTTAACGCTGTCAGTTGTCCGTTGCGAGCGGGTTAGTTATCGTCGCGACAATTCAAATTGATGGTGGCACGGTACTGCCCAAGAAAGTTCGGTAGAATATACTTGTCGATTTGTAAACTGTCATTTCCCATTGAACGTTTCAGGATAAACCGTGCTATGGAAAATACGACCCGAGCGCTCCTACGATATAACTTTACTTTTCTTCGCATAATATAGGATCTCTTCTACCGAGACGCTGGATCGCGATAACCATTTCAACGAGCTCCGAGATCGTTGACTCGCTCCCCGGTGCCGGGGTAATACAATATATTATTTTTAATTAATCATCCTGATTAAATAGCTCGAGATCATCGGAGCATCTACGAGCGAGATGCGCCGCGCGGACAGGCAGACACTTTCGCGTCTCTCTACCCGGAGAGTGCGTGTTCGTTCACGCGTGACTGACGTGCGAATTGCACGAACGATCGTATCGAATCGCCGTGACAGCTCGCGCCTGAACACACGCGCCGCCACCTCGGATGGGTGTACACGCACGCACGGGCAATTAACGCGCGTTAATTACCCCCGCGGTGGTGGTCCCCGGTGGTCTCCGACATCTTTGCCGGGCACAATAGCTCCAGCCCGTAGCTTCGATTCCGCTCTTTATACTCGAAGAAGTCTGTCTGACAAACAAAAAAACGGATCGTCCGGGAACGTATTTCGTCGAGCCGACCGAGAAACGATTTTTCTTTCCGTTCGTTTATCGCGACGATACGTAACAGTTTACATAATAAATTCGCGCGTACGTTACGACAGAGTTTAGCCGACGGACAACGCGTGATTATCCAAACTGCGAGATTAACGATTATTTATGCCCGATATTACGGGAAATAAATCAATTTTAATCGGCCTCCCGCTTATTCCTCGCTGAAAATCCGCGACGATAACGACGCCCCTGAAAAACTTGTTAACCGTCGCGAATCGGATATACGCCAGGCTAAAAAGAAAGACGAGAGAGAGAGAGAGAGAGAGAAAAAAAATTGTGCACGCCTTCGGGGTGAGTTTGCAAAGTACGGAATCGCGAAGGAAGTCGTAAGCCGGGACGTTTAATTGCGCAATAAATCCTGATTCTCCGATTTGCAACCCATTTCCTACTGCGGGGGCGACGATTGGTCGCTGTTAAATTGGCGCGTAGGTGCATATGGTAGGTACCCGACGCGTATCCACGTAGGTAACGCCGACTGTGAAAGTCGGAAGAGTCCTCGATTCTCCCTTTCTTTGCTCTTCTCTTCGCTCCTCTCGTATCTCGATCTCTCCATCTCTCTCTCTCTCTCTCTCTCTCTCGCTGGTCGTCTCCGACGCGGATTCCTAGCGTGAGCATATTTTCCCTAGCTTTCGACCGTTCGCGAAAATGGAAGCCGGATTCATCGGAGATTTCTGACGTGGTCCGTTCTTGTTTGATTGCAGACTCGGTGGCTCAGACGCTAGTCCTGACGAGCCTCGCCTTCTTCCTGAGCCCGGGGCTGGGTACGGTGTCCGCTGCGCCCGCGTACGGCCTCCGCGTGTCCGAGCCTAACATGGAACCCTGGTTACAGCCGTGTGGCACCCCTGTGGCGGCGGCCCTGAAACGCATGCCGCAACGACACAGCGTCCACAGGGCTCTCAAAAGGGTGCGCACCCAACTCAGGCTCGCGCAGAACCACTTCAGGAAGGATCTCAAGGACGTCCACGAGATATACTCGAAGGTACGTACACACAGCTACATACGTTAGCTAGCGGATAAAACGACTATCGAGCGGTGATCGATGGTCGTGTCCGATTACGGAATAATTTTAATCGGACTGGTAATTAATCGGTGAACCGTGCTGGGTTAAAATCCGGTGGGCGGTCGTGTTTAACAGGGACGCGCACGTGCGCACAATAGAGCGTCGACGTAGCGTTAAAGTCCTACTTTCCTGTCTGCAATTTGCATTCGTTACGACGTGCCACGCACGAGCGTGATTGCGTTTGCCCAATTAAGAGTAGCACCGCGACGTCCCGGCCTCGCGTGAGAGTGAAATTATATCCCAGGTCGTTATACCCGGTACCCGGAGCCGAGACGTCGGGTCGCGTCCTAATATCTCCGGCGAATCGCGAAGCGATTACTCGGCCAACCCGAAAACAATCCACGAAGATATCGCGGGCAAAGACAAAACAGAGTCTCGCGTTTCGTTCGCAGGTGTACAAAGTGCTGAAGGAGCAGTACAGGATGAACTGGCTGCCGGACAAGCAGCTCGAGTGGTATCACAGGGAGGTTTGGTGTCTGGAAAAAGGGAAGAAGGCGGAGCGAGCGTTGCCGCGTCTTCACGACGCGCTCCAGAGGTTCGCCATTACGTTTCACCACCTAAGATCCTTCCGCCTCAAGTCGAACATCAACGTCGACCTGACCATGAACAGGAGGAACAAGATCATCGATGGAATGCACAACGAGATCCTGAGGGTACGTACGCTTTCGCTTTGTACGCCGTTCCATCGGGCAATGTTCCTTAAATCAGCGTGAATAAACGTTCAACTATGCGTACGTTGATAATTTTTCAGATGCTGTGCGAGGTCGAGACCGCCATACTGAACCTGGGCCTGCAAGTGCCGACGGCGCACACCGCGTTGATCGTGACGGAGAGCTCGAACTGGGCAAAGGAGGGCGACTTAACCCTGATGTTGATTCAGGACTGGGGCGTTCTCCGATTGTATCAGACGTTTCTAAACGACTGGACGAGGGCCTTCCGTAACGCCACCGCGACCGGCCCGGGCACCTGTGATCCCAGCATGGTCAGACCGTTGAATCTGAGGCCGAAGAACGGCAAGAAAGGGCCCGGGTCGAAGGGCAAGAGGATATCGAAGATTAAAAAGAACAGGCCGATCAGGAAGCATCCGATGGTCATCGGTCGAAATAGTTCCTTACCTCAGGGACCGAAAAAGGGTATCCCGAGGAACCGACTGACGAGGAACAAGCAAAAGAAACTCACGTAGGAAGACGGGGGCGCTTCGCGACAGATTTCTCTTAATTTTTCATTTCCGACATTTCACTTCGACGCTCGAAAGCGCACTCTTACGTGCTTCGAACTTTGGTGAATTATCGCTGACAGCATACATTACTTGTTTTATTTATTTCATCGTTACGATCATTTTCATAGACGTACAATTATAGTTTCGCATTCTTGCCGGTTCGTTCGAAACTGGACGGTATTACTTATTCACCGTACGAAGCGACAGGCTCGGGTGAAAATGACAATCGTATTATAGGTTACGGAATTAATTTTTTTTGCAATTTTTAACAATCGGTGCATTTCATCGTGTTTAAAGCGTAACGTGAGAGCGCAGCTGTATACTAGAAACCAGTATTAAGAGATCTACTTCAGAACAGTATTATACATAATAACTACTTAATAACGTGAATAGCGGATAATACTGATAAACGATTTCTCGATCTTACGCGACGAGTTTTAATCGATTCGTCCGGCCAGACGGGGTCGATCGATTAAAACGATCGTCGCGGATGAATGCACCTGACATTCTTAGCCATATTTGTGCGAGTGGCCGAAAAAACAAAGAGGGACGATCGCTACTTGTACATTTAAAAGTAACCGACGTGTTGCGAGTGCGACGAAAACACTTTTCCATTAGCCTTATCGAGGATATCGGAGTAAAGACAATTTATACAAACATCGTTACCGTGCATGGCGTCGCATTGTGCGCGACGCGTATGTGTGTACAACGAGTCCAATTAATTACATACGTACGTACACCACGACAATGTTCGATAATATCGAAATTTCACGATACGCGTTGCACACATACACGAACACGCGCGCGCGAGCGCCCGTGTACACGTAACGGTGATCGATTTAATCGCCGAACAACACGGTTCGTCGGAAACTTATTTATTGTAGCTTTAACGTAAGCGGGCGAAAGCTTAATGTTGTTTAGCTGTGATATCTCGAGCGTACGCGGACGTACAGAGTTCCTACGTTTTCTACATAGGCGCATATGCATTATACATATTAGAAGTATACGTACTTACGATTAGTTCTAGGCGGTTCTCATTTTTGTTTCTTTTCTTAATTTTTCTCGTCTCTATCGCCAGGGTGTTTACCGTAGAATCTCGTCTTGTCGCGAACATGACAATTTTGTTTTTCTTTACCTTTTCCCATAGGTAGCTTTTTAACCGCTTTCCGATGTACGCGAATGAAAATGATTTTCGACAAAGTTTTCGTACTCTTGGTTCCAGTTTCTTTTCTCTATTTTTTACCTTAGGCCAGACGATAAGCGACGTTTATTAAATCATAGGATACGATTAACGAGGGACCATTGCGAATTTATGAAACACTTGTTCGTATACGTGTTGAACGTGCCACGTTCTTCTTGGTAGGTTAAAATATATTTATGTTAGAACGAGACACCGATGTTTCGCGTCGGATCGGTACTTAGGAATACTTGTACTTTAACGTTAAGTATTTTTGTATTTGGTATGCACGAGCAGCGATACCGAACGTTTATATACACGAGCACGTAACATTAAGGATTCCATTGCATTTTATCAAGTATACGTAGTAGATGTATTTATTCTGGCGTACAGGAATACTTACGTAATGTTATGATTTATTTATTATATCACGTTACCATCGCATATATTATTTATTGTCATTTCTCTACTTGTGTAATCGTCTCGAATAAATTCGATGTTTTATATTGAAACGACCTTTCTACCCCTCGGTTTAATTCCCAAATCCCTCGAAACGCGTCGCGCGATGTATCGCGTTAAACATTGTACAATTTACACTGTTTTTACGTTAAACTGTAATTTAATCAAAAGTATCAGGACTGCATGACTCGTTCGTGCATTCCATTTCGTTGGTTCGACGGTCGTTATCGATACCGTCGCGCAAAAATTACTAGATTTAATGCGAGATAGCGATACATCCGATTGAACGCACTCGTCGAACGAACTATAAGACAAACATTCGTAAAAGATTAAAGAGTCCACGGTTGCACCACGATAATGAAATTTTTCCTCCTACGTAGAACAATATCCGTTACGAACCAACTGTAGATTTGTAATCGAGAGTTTGTCGCACATATACGAATAAAAGCGAAAAACAGTGAATTTTTAATCTGAATTTCGGAATGTTTGCACGTGTATGCTTAAATTTATTGTAACAGAGAGACAGATATTGGCATACGTTCCGTGTTTAACGTGGGGGTAATTTTTCTGAGAATCGACTGTACCAACTTTCCTACAGTCCTGAAACAAATCGTTCGGCCCTTTGCGTCCTTTATCGACTCAAAGGTCTCGCGAACGCCCTGTCGCGGTACCAGGAGTACACGAAGGGTTGGAAGGTTCTGACCGACATTCGTTACTCTTTATATTTACCGGTTGGCACGTTGCATGCGTTACATCGACATTTTATATGCATATAATTATCGATTGTATAATAAAACAACATCGGCAAAGTTCCAATAAACCGCGCCGACTCCGATTGCGGGCCGACGTATTAAAAATACGAGTTCCCTTCGTTCGGTATTTCAGTGGATAAATAAATATATAAATTTTATCAGAACCTCGTGCAAGGAAATTTGGAAAACAGTCCACGAGTGTATCGAAGAATTGCCTCGTAACTGAAAATATTTTTATAATATCGACCTTTCAGGGAACGCGGGGCATGTGTCGATGTGTGTTTATAATAAAAAAAATTCCATTTATCCCGACGGGAGTACTCGAAGTGCGTATGCAGATTTCGTGCAAATCCAGCCGCTGTTTGATCCGCACACGCATACGCATACGCATACGCATACGCATACGCGATCGCGTACGAGGAATAACAGGACGCCCCGACGCGTCCTAATTCGGCGTGAGAAGATCTAATCTTAGTTCGGTGAATCCGCCAAGTACCTAATTATAGTATCGCCTTATATGGCGTATGCCTAACATACTACGTACGACTACCGAGCGTTACGTCGACTTCATTCACTAGTTTTTGCGTACCTAGTCGTCGGATGTACCGCGGGAAAACAATTGTCCCCCTGACGTCAATTTTTACGTCCGAATATGCACTGGCGAACTCGCGTGTCACGTACACCGTAACGTAAACGAAATTCCAGAGAATTCGTGTCGTACACGTTTCCACGAAACGCTGGCAATTTTGTAAATGGATTTGTAATTTAGAAAATCAATAGCCGCGTGGAGTTCGGGGAACGCGCGCAAAACGTTAGAGAAATTTCTGCCTATTCCTAGGAGATTCGACGGTTCGGTGCGCTTTCGATAGGCTCGCGAACGGCTGAGTTTTTGCCATTTCACGATACGGTATTCCCATTTGAATCACAGTGCAAACAGAGCGGCCTGTGTTTGCGTCTGCATAGCGCGCACGAGGCCTCCGAAAGACTTCTGACGGGATTGTATCTACTTCCGACGTGTCTGCGAACGCCATAAACGCATGACGACAGGTATCGAGGCGTGTTTCGAGGAAAATTTCAACGTTCGTACATGTGGGCGAGATCCGCGAATTCCAGCCAATAGGGATTATTCGCGTTCGACCGAACACGTCATTCAGATAAATTTGGATGACTGTGTGGATGCTCCGGTGTCCGTGGAAGGGTGTCGGGGATTCCAGAGATCGAGGATTTCGATTAACCCGTTCGTTATCTTTATTTACCGAGAATTACCCTCGATCACGGACGACGATAAACAAGTATTTCTCAATTAATCCTTCCACGCTTCGATAATACCGTCACGGTATACGTAATACCTGGAAGTAAATAATAACAGGGTTAATAGGAGGAATATTTTCCAAAACGTCTAATCATAGACCACCCCGGCCGATCTGCGAAACACCGATCTACGCGTAGGTTTATAGAGTCCGACGCCGCTCGTTTATCGCGTCGCGTTAATACGTTAACGGGGGAATTATTTTCAGGATGCAATTCCGATTCGACACCGCGGTATCGTTCGAGTTTACCCGAGAGATCTTTCGAAAAGAAACGAACAACTCGCTTCGAGGAAGTAGGCTTGCCCGCGGGATTCCACCACGAAAAAGCCCTGGACAAAATATAAGCCGCTACCCCACGCCTTCGGCATCGTCGAACGTGCGTAACGTACGCTCGATTGTTTACACAATCCCACATATAAGGAGGAAGCACGAGAGTTTGACAATCTCAGTTCACCATCTCACGCCAATCGCGAACATTGC
Organism: Mimumesa dahlbomi; assembly: GCA_917499265.3. Lineage (NCBI taxonomy): Eukaryota > Metazoa > Arthropoda > Insecta > Hymenoptera > Crabronidae > Mimumesa > Mimumesa dahlbomi. The sequence goes on along the minus strand of OU824113.1, from coordinate 441,769 downwards.
CTTGTCGATACTTGCTCCGATTATAATAGACCCTATTATATCTTATAATAGATACTGTGATTAAAAAGTTCGTGGAGCCGTTGCAAAATGTTCGTATCATTCTTGTTCATCGCCACCTTGACCGCCGTTTTCGGCGCGCCGTCGAGAACAGCCAGGTCGGTACCGACGTGGTACCTGCCGTGCGGCGAGGACTTGGACGTAGACTCGTCGGAGAACCCCGAAGAGGAGGTGAAAACGATCCTCGAAAGTCTGAGGCTTCAGCACCAGCTGACGATGAACGACTATCTGAACCGGGACTACGAGTACCTGTACGAGAGGGTGCGAATCGGAGTGCACGAACATCAGTACATCCCCAACTGGGTGCCCGGAAAGAAAGACGTGAACATCGTGAAAAGGCTCGCCCACGCCAAACCGCAAACGGTAAGTTAGTCGCCGATCGCTTGAGCAACTGTTCTACTTTAATCGTATTCGAAGGTTTCGTAAAGTTCATCAAAGTTATCGAGTTTGATCGAAGAAATGTATACTTCTGACCGTTTCTATCGAAAGTTTCTACAGAGAAAACATATATGTATGTAGTCCGGTGAATCGAACGTTTCTCCGGTTTCTCCATCGAACTTTTTCTCCGTCTCGAGTAATACATATTGTTCCGTGGAACATCGAGTAATCAAAGTGTCCTGCCGTGTTGAATTCTACCGCGAAGTATTCGGTCACCGCATTAATATTCGTCGTTCCGCGAGGCGCGTTATATTCGCAATCCGCGGGCTGCCGTGTATACAGGTGAACCGTTGCACCGTAGTCGCATTTTCAGCGAGGCGCGCTGACCGACCGGTTGCAATTAATTAACGTAACGTTTAAATAACAAATTTTAATGAGACGGTAATTATTATAAAGTAGCAGGCGAGCAGAAACCCGCGCGGTCGTTCGAAGATTTGCGCGCGCAATGCAACGCGGCAGACGTGGCTGTAGGTTTATGTTAGCCGGGTAGCGCGGCTGCGTAATCGCGCCTCGTCCGCCACGAACCTGATAACGCACTCGCTGATAAGGTGCTCATTTTCCCCTCCTCCGAGCTCCCCTATCCCCCTTCTGCACCGCCACGCCCCTTCGAACTGCACGCTGCGACCTGCGACGCGGCCATCGGTCTACGTTCAGGCTGCATCGCCTTTGCTTTCTCTTTCCGGCGAAAGATTACCCGCGTGGACGCTATCCAGATTTCATTTTAGTCAGCTGTCTCTTCGGTTCAGCTTTACGGAATCCTTAAGAATACACCCTCGGAACTCGATACGTATCGAATTTTCTTGAACGCGATCTCTAACGATCTCTTCGTCTTGTTCCAGATCGCCAATCACTTTCCCAAACTGCACATGGACCTTCAGAAGTTTGCGGTGGCCTTCGAGGAGCTGGTCGAGGACGAGTCGAACGCGAAGATCCAGGACGCTCTCAGGGCGACGCAGTCCTATCTGATGATGATGCTGTGCGAAGTCGAGAGCAACATCGTCGCCCTGCCGTCCCTTCGAGTCCCGTCGCGAATCGAGCGAAGCATAATGAGCCACACCGAGAGGGAACCCGTCGACGAGACGAGAAGACTGGTCCGCGATTGGGGTGTCCTGTTGAAGTACCGGGACTACTTGCACGCCTGGAGACACGTTTTCAATTACTAGATCGTGGAACGCTGTCGATCTATTTGCAGTCGACGGAGACTCGGCGGAGACGCGGTTCAAACCGAGCATGCAAATATGTAACCTGGATTAGCACCTATCGATCGGGACCAGATAGACCGGCGAAATAAGTCACGATTGTGCACGACTGAGCACCAAGACGCGATGTCATTTGTTGATAATCGTTAAAGATAGCCAATCGCGAAATCTTGGACAACAAGATCAAACGCGTGATTTAACTTATTTATTTATTCGAATTATTTATTATCGCCGTCAGACGCTACCGTTGCTATTTATTATTTATTCGTACACAGCTAGGTGGATAGGACTTATTTATTTAGTATCGTAATTATTTATTGAAATCTGTCGTACCTTCTCAGTCTCAGCCTTTTCGAAGGTATTTAGCGGTCAGTTTCGAAACGCTGGACGATTCTGACGCGCACCATGTGATAATCAGTCACGAAAGGACAATTTGTATCTTCCTGACAAGTGATCACTTTTTAGCGATAGTTATTTATGAAAGACAATACGTGTAACAAAGATATTTTTATATCTCGCAGTATTAGCAGGTGTTTACATCATCGATAGCATCTAATGTATTTATTCCTCTTAAGCGTAGTAATTTATTCACAACTTTTATATGACGTTTCCTAAAAAACCCAAGAATAAACTTTATCGAACGAAACATTCGCTGTATTATCCTTCAAACTCTGCACGATCCGTAGACTGTCGGGAGGCGCGTCCACCAGGTGGCTGTGGGCGACACAGTCCACAACTTTCACTCCTCCACGATATACCCGCCGAGCACGCGATACAATCGGCCTACGGTAAGATAATCGCGGCACCTTTTCAGTCACATTGAATTCCGATGAACATTTAAAAAAACATGTATACAAATGTGCCTAACATGCACAAACGAGGGATTTTTAATTATGATTTTTTAATCCCTTGGAATCATGGATGATGTACTTCGTTTTGGGAACGATGGTATCACAGGAGACCTAGCCCTCGCCTGGGATGGTACGGACGATAACGGTACCATCGATTGACGGTCATTCGTTTATTTCAATCTCGATTAATTTAAACTACAGCAAATATTCGAAAAGCAAGTAACATTCATCGTAGTTTGTTAAACCGAAAGAATAACAGATGTGGAAATGCTGAAGCATAATGAAAATTATTTTAGAGAATCCATAATACATTATTTTAAGTAATTTGAAACATTTGTCGTGTGCGCGGCGCGACACTCGGCTGGATTCCTCGCGTAAACATAAAACACATGTCTAGAGGACAGAACTCGAACCACCGGCGATCCCAGGAATTTCATTTCCATCTTGACGCTCCGTTTTTGCGTCTCGATGACGTCGGAAATCTCCGTCGCATGCCCTTCCGCAAGAATCCCAAGTATTTCATGGCGTTGCCCTTACTCCACGTTGGTGTACGGGTACGAGTTAAACTAGCAAGACGTGTTTATCGAGTCCTGAAAATCCAGATGTAATTCCGCATTTAGTCGTAACCCGAGAGAGTGTAATTCGCTACGTGCCGTGCGAATAGGAAGCGGCACAACTATTTCGATTTCTACGCGAATCCGTTTCTAAGCGAACGTCAGCGAGACGAAGGGTCATCGCGGATCATCAGCCGGTTGCGCAATCGGATGCTCGTCAGCGTAGGTGGACAAGCAAAGTATGTCTGATTTAATATCCCGCGGCAGAGTTTCCGCGATACCGGTTAAGTTGTTTTTCTTCGGTAGAAAGTACTTTAACGCGAGGATTTTTTTCTTGATATTTAAATGTTCAAACCGTGTAATTATATCTTAAACGAATTAATCCTTTTACAACGGAAATGCGCAACGAATGCGACAGAACTTAAACGTAACGCATTTAAATACTAGGGCAATACTATAAATTTTCTTGCACCGTTACGATTCTGAAAAACAACGTAACAGGTATTAATTATTTCATGCAGCCGACAATCCGACTAGCTTCTAATTGTTAAGACGCGAATACGGTAACCTTCTGAACGATGTGCGTGGGAACGAAGACCAGTTAGACCAGTCGTCATTGTCTCGCAAGCTGACCAATTATAAGATTCTCTATGCGTTATGGTGCACTTACTTGTTTCGTGTTTCGTATAGCAAGACCTTCGAGATATTATGACGTCAGAGCGTATTCTTGATAACTTCATTCGGGCGAGCTAAAGTTGGTGAAAATCTCGTAGACCATTTGTTTGCAGTTATTTTATAATAATAACAAAGTCATCGTCTCTTCTCCCGAAGCGATGATAGACATTTAAAATTCTATCCGCGTTGATCGTAAGTTAAGATCGTGCGAGTTCTGTTTCGACAGCTGGATTTCGCATTCCGGAAATTTCTCATAAATTAGATTTTTACTCGAGCGGTGTTCACGTGATTAAACGATCGTGTAACTATGATAGAATAATTCACGCGACGACGAGTTTCAGCGAGAGTAGCGACAAATTTATTAAATCACCAATCGAGCAAACGTGCGATTAAAATTCCTGATTTGCATTTTTCGCCGTATGTTTTCGGCCTATTCGGACATTAATAATGCAATTTGCTCGATACCGATTAATGATCATCGATTACCATAACTTACCAGACTTTCGCCTAGTATCGCGGTAGATTACTTCGACTCGCGTGAGGTCCGCCAGTAACAGTGCCAATGGAACCCGTGTGAGATTACTTTTTCAACATTTGGAAATACTCGGCAATACATTTTTCTTTTTACGAGTATCGACTCTCATTTACGCTAATAGTTTTACATATCCGAAGTCGCGGGTAGCGGTAGTGAAACGCTGCGAGGAATATCGTTAAGTTTCAACTAAATGGGTATTCATAAGTTACATTTCCTGTTTGTATAAATGTCGGACGTAGTATTATTTAACGGTGCTAACCATTCATTACGCGTAGAAAAAGACATTTCGCTGAATAGCAGCCGTGTAGCACGCTTTAATCCCGCTAAATGGCCGTGTACACGCCGTTTCAGACTCATTTATAGCTGTAGGAAGCAACGAAGTGTGCTTCATACGATTCGTTCAAACCGTATCGTCTACGTGAAATCGAATTAGGGAAACGAGGGTTGAGTAGAGAGAAAATTGAAATTTTATAAGATCACGCCCAGGTATCGAACGAAAGATTTTCTATTGACTCCAACAGAATTTTATTGAAAAGTAGTGCCCTGTACGATAACATCTTGACAAGATTACCTCCAACAGGACATTAATATTCAGGATAATACGCGTGCAAATATACACATATGGAAACCTTGAGGCACGGAAGATTATTATGAGCGAATTAATGTCTAAACTTCTCGCCACACAGCTGTTCGATGCTACTTATCAACTAATTTAGAGAAGCTATTATCTCGGCTATTACTTTATTTCGAATTACATGAATTATGCAATTGTTCATAACTTAGGATTAGCTCGATTCCGATATATTACTGTTCGGGTAATTATTGAATAACATTATTACCCGGGTAAAAGTAGCACCACCGGCTACCATATTTTCAGTCTGCTTTGAATACAGTGCTCGATGTAACTTCGTTTTACGCCAGATCCTTTGAACCTAGAGTACCTAGACCCGTTTAGCATATCGATATCGAGATTAAGTTTATTCATGAAAACGGACGGTGATGAGCCCTACCGAACAAAGTCACGAAGTTCGCGCTCGATCGTGCCAATCGCTGGCATTCAAATGCCAGCTCTTTGTTTGTCTGTTTTGTGCCACAAGTGTCTGCCGCATACGGGAGTGGTATCGTCGGGTGGATAAACAAGTATACCGGGTGATTCTTTCAATAGTTCTCCAAGATATCGTGTATCTCAGAAGACAGAGGAAGATAAACTGTGATATCGTGGAGACACGAATCGGATTCATATTCCGTTTACGTGCGAGACGTTTGTGTCGAACGGAATAGCGTCTAGAAATCACCCTGTATACCAGGCCTCATAATTAGAGTACACGGTGCCGCGAATCTATACCGTTACCAACTCGATAGTCATTATCTCGCGCGAGCGCGCGCTGATTTATAAGAAGGCAGCGTGAGAAAAAGCACTCGGCAGAGGGGAAAATTACGTTTGCCGGAACCGCGGCTGTCTGATTCATCGATCGATGAGACCGCGATTTATACCGATCTCGAGTAAGCGAGCTAAATAAGACGCGAAGGTCGGCGCATCGATTATAGCGTTAATCGAGGAGCTATCATCTTCGTCTAGCACATAGTTTTTCACAGACTCGTTTTACCTACGTCTAACCGAGATTGGTATACACACGACTTTTCACGTGCGATGATCCAAGCGATTGTGACAGGTGTTAACGTTAACCGACCATGGCCGCGTTTATTAGCATAACACCGCTAAAGGCAACGATCATCGTAAAACCTAATAAGTTCATGATCTTCCATAGCTGCATGTTGGATCGAATCAGCAGGATTCTAATGGCTTTTAATACTTCGTTTCGTAATAATCTCGATATATTCGAAAGATCCGTGCTCGGATCACGGTTGTAGTAACTCGAAAGATGTTTCATTCTAATATTCCTGAATCTCGCAACAATCTCGACGGTTCTAGCTGCGTGAGAATGCCGGAAGGTTTTTACCTTCACTCGCCGTGATTCACGCACGTGGAATCGTAGACGCACGTTCATCCCGTGGATGCAAACGCGAGGTCGTTTTCACGCACAAGTTTTCCAGCCGGTCTGATATTTAGAGCGAAATTCGAAGGTGCTGCGAGAAAATATTTTGCCGAAGGGCACGGCGTGCTCGAATTTGACTCGTTGCGGCTTGGTATGCGTAGTCGTCCAATTTGAAAAAGCTGAATAATTACGGCCGGTCGTCTAACGTCGGGTACAATTAACAGGAATCCAGGTCCGCGGAAAAACGGTCTTTACATCCCGTTGAGAAGTCTTGTTAGAGAGACCACTTAGCTGTCCCGAAGCGCAAACTTTAGTTAACCGTGCATTCTTCGGATACGTTCGCGTGAAACTTCTTCTCGGCGCTCGTGCTTCGTGTCGTTACACGGAAATATTTCACGATGTCGATGCAATCCCCCCGCCGTGGTCCCTTCCTGCTCGTAAGCACGAGAAAGCCGGTCCTTGGAGGATCATCGCAGTGTTTCCCAATTCTACGTAGACGAGAAACCTCGTTAACCGTGGTAAAACATTGCTCTAAATTATTTGTTGCGCTAACGAGATCTAAAATTAACGCGAGTATGATAATCTAGAGGTTTGTCGCGCGACATTCGTTTGACCGATTAAATATTAAAAGAAGAGATTGCCTGTTAGTTCGCGTGTTTTCTTTTTAACGTTACAACGTCATTGTACCGCAATTTTCTCGCGGATTCCTCGCTTTCACTCGATGAAAGCTGATGGTACCACGGGACATTTGGGAAACACTGTTCCATCGAGTATGACACGATTCGTCATGGCTGTACGGTTGTCGTTGCGTTGATGCTGGTCGCATAAATCTTACGGACGTGCATGGGATAGTCCGTAGCTATTGCGATACCGTCGGTGTACTCCCGTTCGTGCAAGGTAATTAAATTAGTCCGCTAATCAATTACGAGCACGAGAAATACCGTGAAGTATCCGTAATTTCTTGGCAGAGCGGCACACACGAGAAGGTGTAAACGAGCATCGCAATTTGTCGGAGAAGACAGGAAACGCGATGTTACAGAAATTTCAAGAGAAACAATAAATCATAATATTCTTTATCGCAGTAGATGTAGACATTACCGACTAATACCCGGCTAATAGGTATCGTTACTCGTATGAACGTTCTTCATTAATAAAGCGTAAGTAATATCTATTAGCTAATTAGCGTTGCGCAAAGATTTGCGCGCCGTATTTAATTACACGAACGAATAGAGATAAAAACGACGTTTCGGGGAAACGTTTCAGCGATGGTATACGATCGACGAAGCACAATAAAGTACGGTAACGTGTTAGACTTCCAATGATAATTAAGGGTTATGTACAGTTTTCCTGGCAGACTTACTCAAGGACCGACGAGTCTCCTATAATTAATTCAACCGATACGGAGGGTTTGTTCCCAAAGCGGGATAACCGGGTCGCGATAAAAGGACCGGTGAAACCGAGGGCCTAAATATCGAATAATACTTATATCACTGTCATGTATTTCGCAATCCACTACGTTCGTGGCGTAAGTAAGAAAAATGCGTTGTACCGCGACAGGTCTGGAATCCAGAAATCGAGAAAACGCAGCCGGAATAGCCCGACGCGGAACACCGCGCGCCGCCATAACCCATGGGTCAGGAATCCCAATAAAAATCCCGGGAGTTTCTCCTAATTATAATCACCATCGATTAATTGCGTCACGCGTAAGCAGCATTTGTTCCGGTTGGTGTAACGATTTCATACTTTAATAGTCGTTTCGTCCATCGGACGAAGTCGTTCAGCTCGCCAACGGTGATTGAAAAAAATGATCGATCGAGCGGCATGTTGTTATTTTATTTGTATACAAATTAATGGTAATTGTGGGAGGTGTTGAACGAAGCCCCCGAGCAACGCGATGAAAGAAAGGTCTTTCAGGGAGGCTAAACATCTCGCACGAAAGATCAAGACCCGCGATGCCGGCGCATCAATCTTTCTCGCGTCAAGCCGGGACACGGCAGACGTTACTTGAGTAAGCGGACGATTAAATTCTCGAAGGCGTGGGCTTTTGTTTCGCCGCTTAAATTAATTCTTCGTCTTGTCTCGATAGCGGAGAAAAAAATTACAGTTAAGAAGACGCACGATAAATTAACATAATTACGAATTACATTAATGGTTGTTTCGTTTTGTAATTACGTCTCCGTAAAATGGCAAATATAATTTGTTGCTCGTTACAGAGAAGACACGTAGCCTAAGGAATAATTGAAACGTAGGTACGATAAACATTCGTGCTCATTGAGAATTACGGACACCTGCGAAGCCTCGGCGTATCAGCGAGACGTTTAACAATGTCCCGCGATTCGATGTCTTCGCTTAATACCGCGGTTCCTAAATGTCTCGCGGTTAAACCGCAAAACGAGTTACCGACTGTAATTCGTTTGCGGATAATCGAAAGTCCACTGGCGATAGGGGATTTCGTTTTTCGCCGTTTCGCAACGAAACGCGGCCATAGAATGCAGTAGACACAGTTTCGAGGTATGGAACGATCGATTTTTGCCGTATCCATAAGTCGAGGGAGCGCCGCACGCCGACTGAAAAGGTTCCCTCCTAAATGCCGACACGATCCTACGATCGATGTTCGGCACTGTGCCGGATCTATACGACGACGATCTCCTTGTATTCCTCGATCTTTTAATCGCGTTCCCGACACCTCGTCACCTCGAAACCAGCGGGGATTCATCGTACATAGTTAACTGTAAATTACCGGTTTTTTAATCGAATTCTTTTGTCGGATCTAACGAGCCAGCGAACGAGATCGATCTGCAGCGCCGTCACGTATTCTCTACTTGTCATCGTTTTCAGGAATCCCAAGCCTTTTTTTCTCGAATAGCAGAACGATTTATCGCAGTCGGACGGGAAGCTTGAAAGCTCGCACGATTGTTTTCTATCGTTTACACGCGGTTCACGTACGATTCTCTCGTTACGGACGACGAGCGTTGTCTTATTATCTCGTTAATCGAGCAACCATCGACGATACGGGATACCCATTAGAGTGATGCGCGACTCTAGATGGATCTGTTTACAATCGTCCTGATAGATTACCGATCGTTAAAATACCAAATATGCTATTACACGATAAATTACGTTTAATTCTAACGTATTATTTTACGCTTCTTTCTTCGCGATACCCGCGAACCTTTTATTCGCCAGTCCGGAGAATCCGCGTTACTCGTAAAAAATCTCTCTAATCGTGCGTACCGATGAGCAATTTAACACGTCGGTTTCCCGTTGCTTCGTCGGAAAGTAATATTCGTGAAATCATCGTGAACGTATGCAAAACCGATTACACGAAGACAGGGAAATGCTTTTCTGCACGTGACTAGAATTATGCATCGGGCGCGAGCGAATAGCAATAAACAAAGGTCGCTGCGAGGCATCTTTCGATCTCGTGCCGATCGCACATGCGAAATTCCCGCTGTGTGCGTCCGTCTGTACGGGGTTTAAGGTTCACCTCCGCGAAGGTGAAAGAAGAAAAGAGGGAGCGTCCTGGCATTTAGGACGGTGATTGTCAAGAATGCAAGGACACGGGTTGGTGGGTGCCTATCTCGCGTATCCTCGTCTCTTCGGCATAATGGTATTAACCATTACACAAATGATACGCTCCTCGTGTCCTTCTGTAAACAGAGCCGCACCGTTTCTCGGTGTCTTTTTTCCGTTTCTTTCATTGAACTTGCGAGAGAAACTAGGAAGCAGTCGAGCGTCGCGAAGTGTTTGCACAACTCCCGAGGATTCTTTATTATCGATACTCTTCGCGGTATAGCCGCAATAATTTCTTCGAGTATACGAATGCAACGAGCGGCAAAAGCAAAACTATCTCTTGTGCTCGGTATGTAAACGAACCGACGGCCGAAGATATGGGATTCGTTAATGGGTAAAAATTCGAGAGAAACTATCGTCATTTTTCATTCGTCCTCGCGATATCGAATACGGATAAAACGTTTTAATGCACCTTATTATAAAATAGAAAGCAGAAGTGGAATTTTTCTCTCAATTTCTCTATCGACTTATTCTACTTTTTTCCCTCTCCCTGTACTATCGAACTCGTCAATTAATTACGAAATACCTCCTCTACGTTGAGTCTCGCCATTCCGAGGAATTAAGCTTAACAACGTAAATACTCGGGCTCGCGAACGAAGGCGAACAAACGAGTCACGGTAAAAAGGCCGTCGCGCGAATGCAAATGCCGAGATTACTAGGATCTCGCGGAACGGTGATAATGATTTACGGTCCCTTCGATATTTCACCCTTTGTGGTGAAATGAATTTTTTTCACGATCATAGCAAACGCCAAAGATCCGTGCTTTCGTGCAATCGGGTCGTACGTCGAACAAACATGCCGTAACCTGCGTGTATTCTCATCGGAAGAAACTTGGAAAGTTTGCCCGGGTCGAATGTCGCGCATGAATCCGCGAACCTATGAACTACTCCGTGGAAAAGGAACCCGCGGGTGTCTACGTGCAGGGACGCGATGAGCCATTACCTCGCGTCTCCCCTAAATTATGTATACACTTTGCATCTAAACATCCGTGCCATTTTGTTTTTAGTCGCTTCTCTTATTCTTCGGATAAATATTTTTAAGAGCTCGGTTTCCCCGGCAAATCGTTCTCATCGTGCGATAGATCGAAACTTTGCTGATATTTCGATGCCGAAGAGTATGCCGCACGTTTAGATGCATCCTGTAGATGTACATTGACCTATTCAGCACCGGATTCGCAGCCGTGATTTAATGCTCGCGCTAAACAGCCTCGTGAATCTTCTATGAGAGACCGTGCAGGATGCACGTCGTTTCCAGTCACGTGAATATAATCCTAAACAGGCAAATCGCAGGGATTAAGTATACATCGCGTTGCGTCAGATCGGAAAATCGGAATGCCGTCTATAGATTTTCCACAATGTCAGTAACCACACAGTCTTCCCAGGATTTTCTCGAAATAGATTCGTCCTTCAGGAGATTTTTTTTTATTCGGATCGAGGACACGATACTGCGATAGGATTATGTAAGCAGATTCATCGATTTTCCTCGTCCCGTGCGATAACTACTCGTTCCAAAATTACTCCTACGTATGTAACAAAATAGATATTGGACCGTATAACCGCGTTACATAGAAATCCAATGTCTTTCATATTCCAATAGTTTTTCATTACCGCCATTACCGTGTAACTTGCCCATAAAGTTTTTCCGAATGTACGTATTATGTATTCGCTAATTTATCGCCAACTGCATGCGCGTGAAATTCAATTAAATATTTTATTCGATTGAAAACGTTGCGGTCAATGTTCTTTTTGTAGACATTCCACCGCGACGACGGATCCATCGATGACGATCCGGGAGAAATTCAGGCGTGTCAAGCTCACGGTTGCGCAATCGGTGTTTGAATTAAGAAGCATTATAGCAGTCGATCGAAATTACACGGCGAACGTATCATCGCCGACCGGTTTCTTTTTTTCTCCCGCGACACCTCCGCGACTGGCAGGTACTCTTTCGTTCTACTTGTACGTACACCCAGTTCTAGATAGGTGGCCTATGTCAGAATAAATACGTCCGGTCGTTTAGCACGATATATCACTTGGTTTTTTTGTACCATCTTACGTGCGCGGTGGTACACCGCCTTTTTATCGTTATTCTTTTACCGTAACACGAAAGCACACTTACCAGGATATATGGTCTATCTTTGAAGCGGTCCAGAGTAGTTACATAACTGTATCAAATGTGCATTGATTTTATATTGTATATTATAATAAAATACTGGTTGTAAAGGTACCACTTTTTTGAGCCTGGTTACATTCACAATATACGACAGATACCAGGGCAAATAACGTTAATTTATACCGCGAAACTTTCGAGGAAGCAATTTCGGGTAATCATTTTTATTAATTCACCTCGTTCTGTCGAACGACCTGACACATAAACACTGTCGTTCCGATATAGTACAGAACGGAGATTTCGAAATGTCCGTGGGACGGAGTAGATACGCTCGGTCTTGCGGGTACTCTCCTTCTATGACTAATTGTAAAGAAAGTCGTGTTTCGACATCTTTGTAGATTTACGTCTAACCAGATTGCCGTATCTCGACCATTTGTTACCGGAGAGCCGGTAAAGTTCGTCGCTGTTACGGATGAAAGTTGTGGCATCGGTGACCCGCGTCAACCGATTGCTCCGCGGTGAAAACCAATCGGCGGCCAGTGAAAGCATTATACACTGTATGTACTCATCTACGTTACACGGTGTAACAAGCGTAAACGACCGCTCGGGAAGTGACACTTTCCTCCCGCTTCGGGATGTATCGTTGACCGTAGGCGACGATCGTCAACACCGACCGGTTGCGCAACGTCGAAACGATCAATTGTGTAAAGTCAAAGCAAGATATTTCTAAGGTAGATCGTGTAATGTGTGTTATGCGATAGCTATTCTCGGTTTATTTCTTAATAGAGAACGCGTAGATGCATATATAATAATTTGCGAAATTCAGAAAGATTCTCTCGGAGTTATTGGCAGTTAGCGCTGACATCGTCGTCGTGATTCGCTGGAATTTATTTAGTGTTAGCGCTCGGTTTTACTGCCTCGAACAATCTTCTATCCGAGCAAAAGGCATCACGTGGAAGACGAACGCCACAACCGTCCGCGCGTCTCGTACGCAACAACTCTGCGATTGAGATGTGCCGGTGCACATCGATATTTCGCTTCACCAACGCTGCAGATGTCGTACTTTGTCGACAGGTAATCTCCGGGTGTTGAAATTTCCGCCCCTGAATCGCCATACAAGTTTGCCGTTACACGGAACTTTACAGTGGGATCGCGATCGCTCGAGGTCACAGTAGTTGTGGACGATCCATATTTCTCGACGGAAATTGTTGACGGGGCGGAGCCACAACGAGGCAACGGCAGATGCTTAGATTTGTGGGTATGTATGTATGTGATACACCCGTTGGCTGTGTCGTGGTTAACAAAGCATCGAGCGGCATTCTCATTCACCTTACGCGTCGGCAAGTCCAGGAGGAGCAAGAAATTACATAAGGTCATCCTCGAACAATGGAAAGATTGCGTAGGTAAAATCATTGTCGCACCAAATGAGAGATAAGTACGAGCGAGCACAAGACGCATTTGCGTTTCGTGCATCAACTCCGGAAATCATTACGTAAAAGGAAAGATCCGTCGACACCACCTTCGCGAGATTCACGAAATGTAATTGCATTAAACCAACCGGTCGGTTAAACGTATTTCTTTTTCGTACCGCAAGCCTGGAAAAAGCTGCAGAGAAAGTAACGTTATTTTTCTCGTTTTAAATGACACGTCATTACATAGCTTTCGCTGTATGGATAATTTTCATCTAGCGCTAAATAACGGTTGGCATAAACTATGGCTTTCCTGAGGTGGCAGTAAAATAGCAATTGTCATGACACGTCACGATACGTGTTCCACTGAAAGCGGTAAACAAAATATTTACGTCGATCGAATCGCAAAGAAAGTTGCGCAACAAAACGAAAAGTAGATACTTAAAAGTAATCTGACAAGTCCATCTCCAACGTAATTATATTTATCGGCATAGAGGCAGGGCTGGATGCCGGAGTGTGTTGATGTAAATTTGCGCGAGCGTCACGTGAATAAAATTGGGACAGGGTAATACGATTTAGTCATGGATTCGATACGTTCCTTGCTTTCCCCCTGCAAGATCGAGTATCTTTGCAATGCAAAGTGAATCGCGACAGATTAAATTCGTTTATTCGGCTCGCAACGTCTAGGAGGCTTAAGTTATCGTCCCGTCCGACGTGAAATTTCAAATTTTACCTTATAACCACCAGTCCGTCGTTACATGTCCGAAAAATTGTCCGTAAATCTTTCCAATTAGTTTTCACGTTCGCCTATTAACCGCGTTGTGCAAGGGTGTAAATTTCATGCCCCAATTTCGGAAGTTTCAAAATGTATTCCGACACGCGAGGAATATTCCCTGCGATTTCGCAAGGGATCAAGGTCACAGGCATTCTGTGATCGCCGTACGATACTGTCATTCTTACAGCCGGATTACCAGCGTAGAATCATAGTCAATTACACGCGCGGGGTGCTGTTTTGATAGACAGACGGATCGCGGCTGGAGATCGACAGGGAATCGAAACGGTAAATGGAAGGTCAAGCATTCCTAAACGTTTATTAAGTTCATCGCGAACTTATCAAAAGTAACTCCTCTCCGCCCCGATAGCGTCGTTGTTGCGCTTATAACGGTGAATGTTGTAACGTTCAAGGTTAAACGGTTAGTAATGGACAGTCGTAGATCGGAGCATTTGGAAATACTATTTCCGACTAATGATCTATGGCTCCGTAGATCGACCTTCACCGACAAAATCATTTGATCCGCAGGAACGATTCGTGCTCCGTATCGCGAATGTTGAGCAATTTAGTCGTTGAAATCAATTCCGCGATATTTATATATTTCGTGCCGATGGATGGCGTAGAACTTTCCTTTACGCCGTATTCATTTCACTTTCGCCATACCGAGATGTTTTTCTAGAGAATGTACGCGGACAGCTAAGTAGCTTCTTCGATTCTATACGTAATCCACTTACGGCTGTCGATCGACACACTTTGACCCGTCCGCGGTACGGAATCACGTTCACTTTTACCTGGTCTGTTTTGACAACACGCGGACGACATACAGGAAGCGACGGATACAAGGTTGCGGTAATTAAAAGCGAGGAAAGTCGCAGGCTTTCTAGTTCTTCGTCGCTTATTCATATACGTTTCTTTTATCGAGCATCGATTTGCATACCTAAGTCACGATTTTCCACTCGACGATGCGCGCCGTACGATGCCTGTCTCATTACGTATTCATCTGTGACTAAAACTTGATGCAAGGGACACGAATAATCGCGGCGTCGGATCGGTAGGCTCGTAATATCCCGTTAAGGAGGATGTCTCCATTATTTTCAATTTCTTGTTAATCCGATTACAGATAACAGAGATCGAGTGGAGCCCGATGTACACGGCGATCGTAAATAGCGAATTGCGACAGAGGTTCGCACAGGGTAAAAATGTAAATATCGGGTGAACCGTATCAGATATCACGATTGATAAACCGTAGAGTAAGGGATTAGGAATGTTTCCGTGATCAATGGAGAAACTTTCCCTTTTACTCTCTTGATTGAATAAAGCAATCTCCGGCAACATTAACGTCCGAAATTAGCCGTAATCACGTAAGCACGGAGGTAAATTATATGCAAATTATATATATATATATACGAGTATTTTCTCGTAACGTCGGGTACTTTATTCCACCTGCATCGTACAACTAATTAACACAATCGAACGAAATTGATTCGAAGACGACGACAACGACTTCCTTCTTCGACGTTTGCCAACACGTAGAACGAGAACATTTTTTTTATGCAGGTGGGTAATTAGTAGTCGCACGCAACGTATAATCAGTTTATAAGTAAAACCTTCGAACCCGAAGATACTTTACCGTCTCGAGCACCGATATTGTTATTACAAGGCACGTGTAATAAAACGGTTACTCAAACGACGCACCGTCTAACAAGGCTTACAATTAAAATAAGCAGTTGCAAGCGGGTCTATTCAACTTTGCTAAACTAACGACGTTACGACGCGAACGTTATGGCCGAACCATGGCGAAAGCCTACAGGTGAAACTGAACTTTATTACACAGTTTTTAGCAACTTGAATCATGGCGGGATTTCACCGAACTACTATATTTCATAGCTCTTATTATTCCACAGACGGGGAAAAAATATTTTAACGTCCGTCTCGCGGTACAGATTATTCACCGCTGTTCGGAGGTTGGTAAAAATCAGCGATTAATTCTTTTCAAACTAAATCGTATTTCACCTACAGACACAGCTGCAGCTCTAACAAAATGAAAAGATAGAGTAAATGTTGAATCAATGCAATCTCCAAGGAAGTGTCGGATGCTTTAGAATCTAAAGTTTAGATAGACCGTTAAAGATACATTTTATGATATACGAGGTCTGGATAATGAACGACACGTGAAACGACGTGATAATAATACAGTCCGGTAGTAAAACCATTAAATTACGCACCCAATGACATATAGGGTGTGCCCGCAATACTTCATCTCCGAATATAATCTCTTCGAATCGTAGAAATTTATTCTTACGTAATATTTATAATAATTGCGCATCTTGCACAAGAAGCCAACTTATCCTCCGTGCAAATAGGAAGCAATCAAAATCAATATTTTCCAGCATTTTCGCGGCAAAAATGCGAAATCGAAATATATATATACATATATATATGTATATCACTCACGGGGCATTAACGTGTAATAAATGTATATTTGCCGAGTGTGGAAAATCAAATTGTCGATCGTCCCGATTGTGCACCATGCCGGAGACCGTTAGCCGCGATCGTAAAAATTCGTCTTAGAAAGTCCGCCGCAAAGAAGATCGGACGATCGTTAAAAGGTTCGCGCGAAATCACGCGACGATAGAACTGTCATTGCAACAGTTCGGCATTCCCGCTCGCATTTGCGGGCTTACTTTTACTCTCGTTTTCGTGACTATAAGCACCGAGCGATGAAAGATCTGGGACACTGATACATCGAACGTCGATTGCATTGTTCGCGGGGATTCACTGCTCGCCTAATCCATTTAGCAATGAATTCCGTCGCGCTCGGGTAGGAAATCGAGGCACAAAAGATACTAAATCAAACGATCGGACACGAAAAATCCGCGAGGGAAATTAACAAACCGTCGCGTCATTGTTGAAAAGTTCGCGGAACGGTTGGGTTAATATTTTAAAAAACGGTTCGACACGTTCGTGCAGGTGTTTGATCATAAAAGGAATAGAAACTGTGTGTTACGCGGTCGCTACCTTTTCCGGACCATGGAAGAAATGATTACATGGTGATCCCGCGGATTTGTTCCGTGCAAACTTGTTCGCACAGTAGGCGACGAAGAAAGCTTTCGATGTAACGCGAGTAAAGGTTCGATAAAACTATTCGAACCGTTTTATCTACGTACAAAATGAAATTACACGATCGATTCGACCTGCGCGACGAACCGGTCGCAGCGAACTTCCGCTTTACGCTTGTGACCACTTATTGCTCACTTTATTATAGTAATTTTCAAGGCCCCAACGATTTTTTGTCCGAATTATCCGCACCGAAGCGCCAAAGCATTAAAGGACGCAAAACGATGGTGTCGCAACTTTGTCGGTCGGTAGATAGGGACTGTCAAAACGAGCTACATAATTTTCAATAACTTTCGCGATACTCGAGCGAAACTTGTTTGCCGCATGAGAATATTTCGAGTGGTTACCAATAAAATTGATTTGAACTTTGCTGACGCAACGGATCGAATATTCATCGTAAAGATTGGACGCACGTCATACTGCAAACGTAGCGGGCACTCGTTACGCTCGTGAATCGCGTATTCTAGTCAGATCGCATTTAGAGTTATTACAGTCCGGCATATGTAGTTAGAATAGTTGGCGGGCGTTTTTAACGAAACGATATATGGAACTCGCGTATCATGGGCCCAATATTATTTGAATGTTCTCGCGCGATCTACGAAATAGAAATTTCAACGATAGGATAGGAACGCAAGAAACCGACTAGTTAATATCGGTGGAACGGGGCCAGAATGAGCGGTGACTTTAAATCGGTCTCTCTGTGCGCCGTATCAAAATTCATTAGTGCGTTACGGTGACCGTTTCTCCCCTTCGGGAGAACGAAATCGGGACCTGCATCACACGGAGGATTAATAGGTGAAGTAATGATCGATCACGGTAGATCGAGCACGCGGAATGTCAGTCTTTGAGAACGGTAGAAATACGCCGGTGGTATATCGATCACAGATCAATCCGCGGGAGACAGCGGTACACAGGAATTGCGGTTACAATCGCGTACCGCACTGTATCGTAGCTGGGCCCATAAGGCCCCCTTCACACCATTCGATATCCAACACCCCCGCGTCAATTTTCCAGCCAGAAAAGTTGCGCGATCTAAATCCGTCTCCCGACGAAACAACGACGGATCGGTCATTCCCCCGACGATCGTGGATCGTTCGACGCTCCGTCGGTCGTCTTCGAAAGCAAGGCGAATCGTGTGCGAGATCCTTAAGAACTTGCCATTTGGTATATTTACGTGTTCTCGACAAGGTGTCGAGAGCACGGATCGTTATCGCTATACGTAGCAACGTGGATACGTTTTGAGGCCGATAGTAGATATTCTCGATTCGCCATTTGCGGCCGTGGCCGGAGGAGGACGCACGTAGAAATTTCGAAAGACTCGCGATTATCTTTCGGAGCCTTATTTTATCTACTAACGAGAGAGAGAGAGAGAGAGAGAGAGAGAGAGCCATCGGTACGTTTTCCAGAGTAATCGGTATTAATTGGCGTTCGTGCTCCACGTTTATAATACGGAGATCGAAAGCGAATCAAGGACGAGCTTGCTTACCGAAACCTCACGGACGTGCTAATTTGCAAGTATTCCTATCGATATTTCGTCCTGATAATTTCGAACTAAACGATGCTTGTTGATACTTATCGTTTGCAAATTACCCCGCATAAATTACTCGCTAACTAAATTAATCATAGTCATTATTTCTAATTGTCAGGTAGAATTGTTATAGGTACGTATCGTGTCTTTATTTTCACAAGTAACTGGCTGCAAAGCTTAGGAGCGGTCTCTATCGATACGCTAACGAAACGGAATGCTTCCGATGATACTTGTACGGCTGAATTATGCTTGTGGAAGTAAGGATACGGTGGCAAGGAATGCCGTTTAATCGTACATCGATAATCCGTCGACACTCGCGGCTCGTTATCCGCCTACACCCTAGGCGTCTATCGCCGCGTACCAGTTTATTGTGACCACTACAAAAGGGATAATTGCGTTCGATTCGAGGTGCGCGGCGGTGCTTTAATCGACTTTCTGAAACGCGGAATTCTCGAACTGATTTCAAGGAAAATTTAACAGTCACTCCGGACAACTTGATTTCACCCAAGTTTTCCTCGTCGTCGCGGTGACTCTGCGCAACGTGTCTTCTAGTTTTACATGTAAAGCGTCGACGGGACCGAGTGCCTAATTAAGTGAGCAACGTTTTATACTTTAATAGGCGACGCGAGAACGAGGAGAGGAGAATGTGCGAACGATTCGATCTCTCTGTTATTCGTATCGCGGTACCGCTATTAGTAGGACACGCAGAATGTGATTTCATTTATACATTCGCGGTATCTGGATGTATTATCGAACGATTATTTATTTCTCGATTATATCTGCAAAAAAAGTGCGAAAAGATATGTCCTTTTATCGATCGCACACGTGGTAGCGTACGTGTGCCATCTACCACACGTATGCGACTCGCGTTCGCCCCGTCGCGTACACACACGTACCCGTAAGTTATTATATATTAACAAACGATCCCATCGAGTCGATCGAACGATTACAAATATACCTTAGGTACGTTCTTATTAAGTACCACGCCGATATACATATTAACGGTATGCACATGTCCGAACGAGATAAACGATGCATATTTCGAGCCAGAATGCGCATTGCACACGTGATCGAGCAAGTCGCAAACGTAGAAGCGTTTCCGCGCAGAAATTTTAGCTCGTAGAGAGATCATCGCCGCGTTGAGTAAGCACGGACAGTTTCGTTCCATAGGTTTCTGGACCGAGGTAACAAGTACGAGAAACCAGGCGAAACATCAAGGAACTGGATGCGCCTCGTTCAACGTCGTCTTTTTTACGAGCTCGTCATCTCGTCAACGACCAATCGCTGTTACGATCTCGCTTGTTCTCCCGGGTAACGAGAAGTTTTTTCTCGCATGCAAATCAACAGCAAATGGAGCTGCTTTACGATTTCTACGTGCCCCCGTGTGGAGCTCGCCCCGATATCTTTCATCGACATGCAAATATCCCTGATCATTAAGTATGCGATGAGACCGAGTCCGATTCCCCTACTCGTATCAGCATATTTAACCGCTTCTCCGTATCTGTCGTGTACGCGTAACGTTCACGTTCGTGAACGAGATACTTGCAAAATTGTGATGAACACACGGTTCGCGGTGAAATGAGAAGCAATTGCTGTTAATAAAACGCGCAATTATACACATATAGACGCGCGTTAAAAACGAAAGAAACATAGGCGATGTTTCACCGTAGCCTCCTTTCGCTTTTATAATGTTCTAGAGAATTCGTGCACTCGTAAACATGATACTGTCGTATTAATCTCGGTTGGTGCAAACATCCTTATTAGCTGGCAGCGCCAAAGGAAGTTTCGAAATCCTGTTACATCCTCTCTCCGTGCCGCTGCTACTCTAGAGCTTTTCCTTTTAATTATGCTCTTGTCCGCGTCGTATCCTTTCGTAACGATCGGAGTGTCAAAGTACTTGACCCTGATCTTAATTAGCGTAGAAATCAGCGTGTGTGTTTTTTTCGAGGTAGCAGTTTTCTCTGCCGGTTTTCGTGTTTTACGGGGTACGCCGATATGCTCGGTATACGAGAACTTTCGACTCGAGAGATGCTCGATCGCTTGTTAACGAGGCGGATAGTTGCGCCTCTTGCTAGGAATCCGTCTCTCATTAATCAGACTGCTATAAAATTTTTCATCGGCAGTTAAAATTCTGGCGTAATTTAGGTTGCAACTCTGCCACGTGGCATTGGTTCTCGCGTTACACTTCTCTGGCTAGAAATCATCGCTTTCCAACACTCTAATTACAAATCGGAGAACGGCCGGCGATCGGATGCAGAATAGAAGAAACAGTTTATATATCGTTATACATACGTACATAATTAAGATGTGAATCGATGAACAGTTGCCGCAACGCTCCTCGCTACTATCTGCATTAATCAAAATCAAACTATTTTCGGAAAATGCAAGGCTTTCGCCATCGCGGATTTTTTCCCGTTCGCCACGGTACAATGGCAGCCCTCGTTAATAAGACGAGAGACCAATTTGTCATCGCTAATGGAGTCGGAGTTATTCAAATCGTTCCTGTTGCGACCGTGTATCGTCGCCGTTTATGGTCGTCCGATTCGCAACATCGTAAACGTATCTCGCGAGACGTGTGAAATTTCTCGAGGTGTATCGCCGGCGTTGTGGGAAGGAAAATTCTAAGACGTCCCAAAGACGTCCGGTCGTATGCCATAACAGTTTGGTATCACTGCGACGACCGTTTGGTCCGGTTGCGTGGAAAGTTTGCGGATATCATTAAGTTTCCTCGACTAAGAAATTCTACCGCAAAAATGATCGTTACGACAAATACCGATCCAAGGAAAGTACTTTCTATTCTCTGTCCTTTTACCTCGTACAAAGCAGCAGGTTTTCTTTGCTGCTCGCAAACGACGGCCATCGTTTACCCGAGTCATTATGCGACTTTCTTTGATCAAGGCATTCACTGTCGTACTCTTCGCCGTGTTACGATGACTATTTATAGTTATGAACGTATTACGCTGTTATCTCGCGGGAAAAGTTCACGGAAATTATGTGGCGACTTTTTTCCTCCTGCTGATGCTGGTGTTATTACTCTTCGATAGAAGAATCTATGAATATGTTCCGTCGATCGATAAAATGTACGTACGATTTAAAAGTCACGTTCGATCATTCTGTACCGCGAAGGATGTTACCGCGTGCTCGTCTCCGTCGCACGAACGATAGAAATTCAGAGAATGACTACGATATTTTCTCGTCGTAAACCTTCTTGTCAGATGTACGCGACACGGTACGCGGATCATTACTGGCAACAGAGGAGAACTCGTAGTAGAAATAATAATAATTTTCGTGCTGTCACAATCGTTTGGCAAGTCCGAACATTTTCATCGTAGCCCGTCGTTTCGTATCGGCCCGCCCGCAACGAATCGATTCGTATCGCCGAAGGGAAAAAAAGCAACGTTACGCATTGTCTCCCTTGTTCCGTTGATCATCGACCCGGAAGAATTTCATAGCAATGTAATCTAAAGGAGGCAACAGCGTCATTAATTATTCACGAGACCTTGCGCTGCTCGACAATACCACTGGTGATTTATGCAGACCGTTTTTTACAAGCGGTCGCTTCCGGATGCTCCTTGAAACGGCATCGATATCTCGCGTGGGTGAATTAGCGCGTCCGTGGGTGCGGTTCGCGATAGCGGTATCACGAATGAATTAACCGCGCGCGCACTGTCTCCCGCGTAATCGATCGTAATCGATCAGTTTCAAGGGCCGGCATTGAATCTATTAAAATCGAGGTAAAAATCTTGGACCTTGCGAAGCTGGACAGCTCTGTATCAACCATGGGTAGGTGTCTTAATACCGGGTAATCAGGTAGAACGCATTACCGATGCAACGTAATTTGCATCGAAGGCAGGATCCATAGATCTCGATCGAGCGAAAGATCACGATCTCGTGTCGTTGCATCAGGGATTATCCCAACACCTCGTCGTCGTGCCAGCAGTCTCTACTTCTCGTTTAGACGTACAAAAGATCTCCGTTTCCAGTTCTCACATCAATTTCATGGGATTTTTCTAATTGACAACGAGCAACACGAATTTGTTATCTGGCGTGCAACTGCATCGAGAGTCGACGCGATATTTATTCGGTTTTTACAGGACGGCGTATTCGTTTTTCGTGCCCGCTTAAATGTATAAAAGGAATCTTTGGTGGGACTGGAGAGTGATAAACTGTTCTGGAAACCACTTCCCTTATAATCGTTATACTGATCGCCATACAGTGGATGTACAAAAACCGGTCCGCTTAAATGATAAACAAGCTGCAATTATTTTATAAATCTTAACAGTCGTAGCCGCGAGTTAGCCCGTATCTCGGTGGAAAAATAGCTTTACAAATTCGTTTCCCAATGTTGTCAAAAAAGATCGAAATCTATTCCCGTTCGAGGTCTACGGTTCTGATAAAAACACGTCGTTACGTAAATATCCGATATTAATTGGAGCAGCAATTTTCCGCGAGTTATACAGTAAAATTTGATAAAGTCTTCAAGAATGCGTTTAACTTGGCTCGTAAATCTGTTGATTTAATTATACTAATAAAATCAGTTCTTTCCAAACGGATTCTTCGATAGGCCGACGGCGATATCGATAGCGAGAGAGAGGCAGCCAGGTTTGTAGGAATTTATCTGGGTTAATATTACGATCTATTTGTCGGCGTCACCGAAAAAGGAGTCCGATTTATCCCGTTTCGGGCAACGTGACCTGGCGACCCGGTCCCGAAACGGCAGAAACGTAGACGACGTTGATGCACGATCACGAAGCCGAGCACGAGAACGTTATGAGTTAGACCCCGTATCCGTTAGGCAATACGAAACGTACGGGAGGATCGCCGGGACTTTCGAAACGCGAAACAGCGAACGAATTATGTCCAACAAGCGAGGATAATAATCTCGGGCGCAATAATGTTTCATCTCGGACTCGCGAACGGTCGACAAGGTGCAGCGGACAATGATTCAAATTGCTGCGAGTCCGTTCCTCGGTGTAACTGTCAAATACGTGCCACCGCGAAGAAATATGCATCTCGTAACTTGGTTTTTTTAACACGTGTTGATACGAATTTATTGCTTTCGTAACAAACGATACGAGCATGCCCTCCAACAATAGACCAGTTTTTTTCCGCCGTTTGGTCTTTTGATATAAAATGTAATGAGATGCAATCTCGGCTTTATTAATGATAGATCATTTTCTTGGGGAGCAGTTGGAATAGAAATCAATTTTAACCGTGGCTCCGTGCCGTTTCGATATTTTATTGCTGTGCCAATCATTAAACCGAGCCTAAGCAACGATAACGAATGCTTTCCAAGATGCCGTGGGGCATATTAGAACAATAAATGCTAACCTACCAATTTTTCTAATCCCTCGTACAAATACCATTTGTCGCTTATCGCTTCTCTTTGCTGCTAATGAAAATATGGTCGTTAACGCTTGTATTTTCCTGGAAGTCGATACTTTGGTAAAAACCGTTGAATCGCTGGAAAGTACAGGACTTAAAGCAGCTTTTTACCCCGTGCAATACGTTACAGACTACCTAGCGGTACCGTTGCCGATCGATCGATACCGGGAAATGACAATATCGAAGATCAATTCCTGGTTTAACAGATAAATTTCGCCTTCTCCTTTAGCTCGGTCCGATGATCGGGCTCGCGATATCGCGAGTGTAACTGCTCGACATCAAATCTGGCCCTGGAACGTGGAACTTTAACTATAATTCATGACTAATGAAGCCTGGCACATCGATCAGCGAGGTGGAGGCTGGGCGACTGTGGGCAACGCGTAAAGGGACTTACACATTTCCAACATTTTTTCTCGATATTCAGAGAAAACGTACTTTAACGGGCGTTTCGATCGAGGAAATTATTGACGAATCTCTCAAGCGACGTGGCAAGTCATTTTCGTACGTTGATCGTCAGACCATAGGTTTAACGTTGTTTACAACGATCTGCTGTGAGAACGAGTAAAGTGTGAACGACGCTTAAAGCGATGATAAGTCGCGCAAGCGGCGCACCGTCAAACTGGTATAAATTGTTGACTGAACAAAACCGCCTCTATTGAACTGTCGACGCTTCGTTTGCCTGCCTTCTGTTATTTTACGTGGAATAAGCTCGCAGGTAGCTTATCGGCGAATCAGCGGGATCGCGACGAATAGATACGTCGGATCGGAAACGTATATGCTACTTTGAAAAGTCGCTCGTTGGATTTTTACAGCGAGACAGCCGTTAACTTTGCGCACGTAACGGGGTATGTGTACTTACCGTGCTAGGCTTCCGACGGAAAAATGTCCGTACAATGGATGGTGGTAAATAACTGATTTTCGTGGAAAAAATATATTTCGAGACAATATTCTTAATATAATTCGACCACGCCTTGGTTCGTGTGTGGAGCGGCCACGATCTATTTTTTCAATGGCCAACGCTGAGTTTGGACGATTAATATTGGGGAGTAGAACTACTCGACGTAAGCTTTAGCTTCATGGGGGAATAGAAAATTTTATTTTAGATTTGCTTGCATACTGCATGTTCGACATGCACTTTGTCGTATGTCAACCAGAAGTCTTCTCTCAGAGTTGTCCTACGTCGTGAAAGTATCAGGGAATTACACGAGGTAATACAACCCGTTCGTGGACTTAATTTGAATAACTCATTTTTGATTCGACCAATTGCAACGGACGTTGTAACTTAGCGTAAACGTAAAGGGTTGCTCCTGTACGTTCGTTACGATGGTAGAAATTAAATGGCTTTATTATGGTAAAAGGGATTAACGACTCGCATATCATCCTTATTACCTTGGATTCGTTTAACGTTTTACACAACGTTGAATACACTTGTATTTTACTTCAGAAAATATGCTAATCGTACATAATTTTTATTGTTTCGGCTTAATCTCCTGTCGATCGTGTTTGGCTGCGATCGGACATATATCCCTGCGTAACTTGCGATAACCCGACGTGCAACATTGTCCCGCCAGTCCTGAAAATATAAAGGAACCTCTTGTAAATAGTGTACAGTGACGTATCAAACGTAGGATCCCCCCTTCCAGAAGAAGTGCTTTCGCGCGCACGTATAAAACCAGTGAAAGCGCCTGCCGGCCCTCCAGACTATCGTACGGTCCGACAGCGACAGGAGCTCTGCCGAGTGCTGGCAGTCCTAGACTAATTTCACACGCTATCTATTATTTTTTTTTTCATTAACAATCGTTTCGAATCGGAAGTGACTTTTCCTTCGGATACCGCTTGTGATCAGGATAGCGTAGATCAGCTGTGACCATGAAGATTATCGCCGAAAGTCTCCTCCTCGTGATTTTAATAGGAACGGCGTTGGGATATCCACCGCAGGACAGATTAATGCCAGGTACGTGTCGTTGTTGTTCGTAATTGATAGTAAATAAATTATCGATAGAAAAAACGTTGCTTAAAAATTTAATCGGAACGTAAGCCGCGAGTAGAAAGAACCACCGCGTTGGTAGAAATTTATACAAACGAGATAGGCATTGTTCAGTGTCGGCAAATTAGAGGCATCGACTACAAGAAGGCGCGAAGGTAAATTCCGCGAAGTTTGCCGCTTGAAACGTTGCAATTAACTCGAGAGCGTCGGTGTTCGCCGCTCTTTTCTTCTTTCCCGGTCCCTTTCATTTCTTACCCCTTCGCGTTCCCCTTTATTCCGGTCTGTTATACCACTGTCCGCTCTCCATCCTCTCGTTTCTCTTTCGCTCTCACGAAAGTAGAACACTTCCTTCTACAGATGCTAATCACGATAATCTCGCGGTGTGCCGTCTCTTTCGGACGTGACAGCATTCAAAACTGTTGCAGTTGAACTCCTTCGCAGACACCGCCGTCACGTTCGCCATCCGTTTCCCTTTGTATGTATGTACACCGATCCTTGAACCTCTGCAGCGTCTTCCGAGACGAATCCGAGGACGTATCTTTTGTCGTCCGGTCTATTCGTATTCAAAATAGGGTTTGATCGATTAGACAAAAAAACTAATTTTCATTTCAAAGAACATCGTTACATCACTATCGCGAATTGGTTCGATAATTTATGCGAGTGTCTCGTTGGTTCATTGTACTCGTTTCTCTAACGGCCGGAGTTCTATGTTCGGTTTCGTTGTTTCGCCGATAGTCGAGTAAGAGACGTGTCGCGCAAAAATGAAGCAATCAATAGGGTGTGAAAAAATTGCTATATATTCGAAGAACGTAAGAGGCGAACGCGTTGATTACGTTTGTCCACTTAAGAGCTCTATAAACGGGGATACGTATTTTATCGAACACTCTTAACGCTAATAGTCGACGCCAAGCTCCCATTGATCGGAATGAATTTACTGTAATCAAAAGTGTTTCGGTGTTTGCGGCGCGGTTTTAATTGGCCCGGTTACCATGAGACCAAGGTTAAACGACCTTACGGAGCCGTTACTTTATTACACCGTAAAGCAGTCCTCTTTATCAAGTTGTCCCGTAATTCTCTTACAATTAGATTACACGCTTATAGGGATAGAGCGAAGTTTCGCAAACGGAATATATTACGGTGGAATCTCGATTATCCGTCCGCCCATTGGACGCTGATCCGTCTAATTAATCTGTATAGAACGAGTCGATAAGTCGGGATGCTCGAAAACAATGCGTATCAGGAAACGTGAGGGAATGTAGCGAGTCGAACAAATATTTGCTTATTCGATGATCGAAAAGAAACAATCGCGCAGCTAACAGGAAGACTATCGATAGCACGTTAATTCAACGAAACAAGAAATTTCACTCTCTTCGGATTAATCTCGACACGTTCGAAATTCGTATTCGTTATATCGGACGACGACACTAATGGATCGACAAAATACATATTTTACATTCGTAAACACCTTTCACGACACGTACTCGCATAGATTTCCGGTTCTTAATGTATTCGAATCGAATAAAAAGTCTCTTCGAGATATTATTGTCCGATAAGATATTCATGCATCTTCGATACCGGCGCCGTATACGTGTGCGCACAAGTATTCGAAATGCGTGATCGTTCGATCGCAAGTTGCGTCGCCCTAACCGACGGCTTTACGCGGTCTGCTAGACTGCAAGGACTGCGGGGGCATTTTTGCCAGGAAACGTCGATACAGGAGCAAGGGCATCCAAGCCGTACGTCTATATCTGTATACACGATAACGCTGGTGACTGGCGTCGGTGGAGAAATCGATGATGTGGGGCAGCGAAGGATAATAATAATTCCTTAGGCGGGAATCACGTGCCGCACGTGATTCCACGTGGGTCTGCACGTGCCGACCGTGTAGTCGATTTCGCGTCTCGATCGAACGACGGAGGGATCGAGGGAGACAGCGAGAGAATGAGAGAGAGAGAGAGAGTGAGAGTAAGAGTGAGAGAAAGAGTGAAAGACTGAAAGAGAGTGACGCCCGCACGGATTAATGGCATCGGGGGAAAAGTGTGACCGAGTCACGTGCGCGCGTCGGCCGAGTCCGGAATCTCGCGACTCGAATCACGCGACCGGTTGTTCTGTCAATTAGCGACGTCTTCGCGGGCACCCAGAAAGCAAGGCCAGAAAACCCGTTTCGCATCCCGTCTCTTCGAACAGGAATATATTCCCGCTCGGACTCCGAAACCGGACCACGTTTCGGGAACTCGGGCTTCAACCCTTTCGATCGGGTTAGATACAGCCCTGCACGAAAACAAAAAATAATATCGAACTTACGAAACTGTTGCGTTAAAAGTACTGTGATTTTAATGGTTAATTAGAAACGGCGATTTATTATTAGATTTGTTGATAATTTTTACGAGTCAGTCCTTAAGCTGCATATTACGGAATTATGCACCGTGTACAAAACCCATTTCATAAATTGCAATTCCAAGAGAGAGATACTTTCCACGTATAATAACGTTCGATGTACCACAATGATCCATAGCAATTTTTATTGAGGAAATCATAATACCCGTAACGGGATACGGTATCCAATTATCTTGGAAAACCTCTCCAGCTGTCCGGTATGCGGTATTTTCATTAGAATTTATCGGCCAGCTCCGATACGCGCGTATTGTAAATGCACGTTCAAAGATGATTCATTAAACTCACGAAACATCCGTAGCGTAGAAAGCTTACCTTTCGTTGCACAAACGTGTGATTGATTTATAATTAATTACCCGGCGTGGATTGTAATACGTTAAACGCAAACGTAAAGCGCATGTAATGGACCGAGCGACACCCGTTCGTCTGATGCAATCAATTATCGGAGAAATCAAAGCCGCTTGATTAAACACGCGGAAGCAGAATCGCGCACGGATCGAGTTTTCAACGCTCCGGATATGCAAATGCAACCTTATCAGCTGCCTACAAGAGCAGGATTTCAAGGTTACTGGAACGTGAACGTTATCTGACGGGATTAATTGCGCGTGCCTTACTTTCAAATCTGGATGTCAATCGATTATCCTAGCGTGCCACGCGCTCGCGATTTACTCGCAGCTAGCAAACCTGGGCGTAATTATTGGAAAAATTTCTCGGATCGGGTTTGCGGCGTATGTATTATACTATACGTATGTACGGGTATCTTTACCTCGCGGAGCACCTTTAACACCGCGAACGCCTATCACCGTCTGCGATTTTCCCCGAGTCGGTATCGTGCGAAAATAATCCTCGCGTTTTCAAGCCCGTTTAATTCTTATGAAATTAATACAGAGAGTCGTACGAGAAAGTTGCAGTATTCATGCGTATCTACTTTCCAAAGTGGCTCCGATCAAATAGACAACCGTAGAATGTATTTAACACTTTGTAAGTCACCCGCGCGGTCGAACCGAGTGAAATTTATATCTCACGCATTCGACTGTAAGTCCGCGAACGTTACGAGCCATCAAAGTTGTTTCCGTTTAATTATACATTCTATATCTGCAGCGATCAGGTACGTTCTTCCTGCTTGAGATTTTGTGATTCGAACGCGATATGTCCACGTACCCATGGGATTTTTCGATATCCCGGCCGGGTTTGCCGCGGGAGGCAGGCTGATTTAAACATCAACTTTCTACGACATAATAAACGTTATTAGTTCCGACGTGACTGGGGCACGCGGCTAGACAGATTTACGGAATCGACGAATATGTTGAATAACGCGTGCGGGACCAAAAAGGGCCCCCAAAGGACTACGCGAGTCGAATCCATTGGAGCAATTAACATTGTCGGGCTGTCAGAGTTACAGCTTTACGGTGATTTATAGGATTTGAGTGGGGGCCTAAGTATTGGCTCGGTTCGTTTACTAATATACTTTTTTCCCTATCCCGCAAGCACCGCGCATTCTTTCTTACCAATTATTAGATCGCGATTAGCCCGCTAGCTTCGATACCGCCGCGAGCTAGCTCTCTTTCTTCTCCTTTCTTTCGATTTTCGCTTGTGAAATCGCCGGCGAAAAACTTACCCTTAATTCCATCGAGGTATGAATTGCCGACGGAGTTGCGAAAAATCAGGCTTAACATAGGTTTATGGTGGGATTCGATCGTTCATATATCGCGGATCGAATTGCGTCAGGTGTAATTATACCGATCGGTTCGATAGACAAAATTTTACAAATTCTAACGCGAAAGAAGCGATATCGCTCCCCTACCTCGCAATTTTCTACAAAATCCAGTACAAATTACACGTATACGTACTGGCGCACATGGGTGATATTAAGTCCAAGTCATTTCATTTGCAAATAGTCAGCGTCATGCACGTAAGTACGTATTCCCGCCTGTAGTATTCGTGATAGGATCTCGTACGTGGATGTTTAACACTTGCAAGGATGAAAGACCCGACCAAGAGTACCGTCGACGATCTCGGCAAATGCCAGTTTAAACGTATCGTGTGGCGGATAAATGTTATAGAAAGGCGTAAAATACGATTTTGACGTTAATTATGTAAATTCATTTTACGAAATGCACATATCAGTCGTATTGTTCGCGTCTTTATATTTCGTTATCTTCAGGAAATTTGATCGTTAATTAGTTGTCGGAGAGCTC
The DNA here is from genome assembly GCA_917499265.3 of Mimumesa dahlbomi. NCBI lineage: Eukaryota > Metazoa > Arthropoda > Insecta > Hymenoptera > Crabronidae > Mimumesa > Mimumesa dahlbomi. The sequence continues at coordinate 410,994 of OU824113.1, read as the reverse complement.
TTTAGCAACTGTAATTTCAACGATACCCCATAGATATATCGTTGATACTATTGAATACTAAATTGTCTTAAGACATGGGATACTAATAGGGTAAATCGTGGATGAATAGATTCAACCGTGTGGTCCAGCGGCATTAATTCAATTGACATTATGCAGCGCACACGCTACGGAGATACAACGCGAATCATTATAATAGTAAGGTACGATTTCATCGTTTTAATTGGTAGTACTTTCTTCTTTACTCCAGTCTATCGGGTGGAATTTTTGCCGAAATTAGATCAGTTAACGGAAAAAATTGGCTATTGGATAAATGTTTGATTTCGCTGCTATACCGTAGGCGCCCGCGGTATCGCTTGCCAAATATCCCTGGCTTAATAGGACAGGTTCCTCCGGCTAGTGTTAGAATTCAGTTTCCGTCGTTCGATCAACCTCCATACCGATGTCAGCTCTTAATTGAATCGGTCATTTCGAGAAGGCCATGTACGTTCGAAACTTGATTCCACGGGAATCAAGACAAACTTCCCGTTGATTCGATGATAATCGACCGTACCGGATTCCGGGTTTCGCAAAGATGAGTGCCGCTAATTTAATTGACATTCGACCCTCGCTTATTCCGTACGAACGATTCGATTCTAGGTATCGAATGGCGTTTTTCGTTTCCCCCGAGAGACCCGATCGCAACCATAACCGCCGCTCGTGCACTTATGCAGGATTCACGTGCGCGAGAGCGTGGCGGCCGGTGCACTGTCCGGTGCACGTGAGCACGGTCACGTGCACCGCTCTCCTCCCTTTCCCTCCCTTTCCCTCTCTTTCTCTCTTCCTCTCTCGCTCTTTCGCCGGCGTAAAGCTGAAACGCGCGGATTTACGGCCGCAGTGAGATCTATGCGAGAAACGCGGACGGTTTTTTCAGAAAATCGGAAAAAATACCGCGGGAAAGATGCCGTCGCACGAAAGTAACGAAATCAAAATTTAGGCAATAGGGTGGAGAAGAAGAGACGAACGTGACACAGAATTATTCCGTTCGGAGGTTAGAATGCAGGAGCTCGCCAAGTTCGTTCACGTGAGCAAGGAAAGAAAATAAGCGGAGTACGATACGTTACGTACAATGGTTTCCATGCGTCAACCACGGCCATGAGTTTTATCCCGCGCACGCTCGAGAAAAACGGATACGTTACTCCCATTAAGCGAGTAGTTTCTTTTTATTCAGCGCGAAACTATGCGTGGTGGTAGATAGTCGAAACTGGAACAATCATAATATCTCGCATAAGTCAACGTCTTTGGAACACGCACGTACTATACGTATACGTGTACGTGTAACGTATATTCCATATACCAAACAATAACGCACGGCGCTATTAAACTCGGTTTTCGCATATACACCGTAGAAAAATATTGTAAATACGCTACCGGTGTATGTATCGGCGTAGAATTCCTTCACGTTTTATTCGCCGTTGTATTGGTTCTAACGTAATGGTATACATTTAGCCGTACCGCTACGGTCCATCGGGGTTCTAGAGCGGCCGATACCGTTTTCTAGGTCGGCCTTTACACTACGCCTAATAAGTAATTACGCTTATCGAGCGACGTTATAAACCCCACGACGATCGACACCCCGTCCAACGGAATGCGGTTCTATTTCTCAGCCACGAATTCTGGCGTTTGTGTTCGATGTTTACGGGCCGACAATTGATTTACGGGGAACAGGTGTCGATAGCAACTTTTACCCCGAACAGGGTTAACGTTTCTGCTTTTTGTCCGACGCCGTTAAACGGGGCACACTTGCGGACGGTCGGAATTAAATCGAAATACAGAATGGTTTTCAGCGAATTGAGAAATTTTGAAAGGAGTCGAGATTTTCCGTAGGTCGGTGGCCGCGCTGCGAGTCGAGGGTCTTGACCAATTTCAGAAATATCCGCGACTCGGCTCGATGCTCCTAAACGGATATAAATCTCATATCCATTTCGAGTGAATATTGAAACGTGACGCGAATGGGTGATCGCGCGGACATAGCGCTCGGTCGTATCGGAGTGTGTCGTAAGGTAAAATAGTAACAGTCGATCTCGATCGAGAGAGTCGACGAGTTTGGCCGGCGTTTGCCATTCCCGGTGACGAGAATGCGTTCCCCGTTACATGAAAAAAGCACTGTCGTAAGATTGCTCTTACGACGCTTGTCTCCGGGTGAAATTGAGAGATTACGTGCATCTCCTTGTTCGTCCTTGCACGCTTAAGTAAGTGCCATGCTCTCGCGAACTTCCTGCATTCGCGCGGTTTTCCTTAGCGCTCCTTAACCGCTACGCTTGTAAAACTCGCATTCCCAGCCTGTCCATAAAGAACCGATGACAAATTTTATGCCTCCGGTCTGATATATTTTACCCGGTCGTCGTCGATCATCGTTATTTCGCTCGAAACGGACGAGGCCTGTCGCCGACGATAATTTACGCGCTATTCCCCTCGATCGATGGACGCGGACTTTTACGAGATCGGTCGAAATCGTTCGTCCAGCAATTCGTCGAGGTAATCTACGATTAGCTATCGACATTTTATTGTTATCCGGTGGTGATCTTTAACCGTGTCCCCCCCCCCCCCCCCTTGGCATTTTCAATCGCCGCGCCGCGGAGAGTCCTTCGGCGCCATTCGGTATCGCTTTTAACTCGAGTTAAAGGCAACGAGAGGCTCCGGGTCGAACGACCACCGCTCGTGCATGTCGGGCTTCTATATTCCAGTCATCCTTGAACGTAAAGATGCAGTCATGCCTGGCTTGGTGGACGCATGTAGGCGAACAAAGAGAGAAAGACAGTGAGCAATCTCTCGGGCATTCGAAAAATCCACACCCACACTAGCCCTTATCGCCCCGTCACTGATTGTTTTCATTCGATGTTTGTTTAGGTAAATAAATGTATGCGTCGACGTGGTTGCGACACGCCGCCTGTCAACGGCTACAAAACTGCCGCTTTTAATAGTCCACCTTTGCATGTCGCTCTCCGAACGTGCTTACACGCGTATGTACGTACGCTTAACTCATTTCAACGCGACGAAATTAACGAATCGATTAAGCCGAACGTTTTATCGGACAGCTTGATTTTACGGGATCTCGAATATAAATGTAGCCGTGTGGTAAAACAATCGTGAAAAAGCAGAGTTTTTTTCTCAACGACGGTTACATGCCGCACCGACGAGGAAAGGATCGTATTTTACCAAATATGCCGCAAAATCTGATCCCGAATAGGTATAACGCGACGTATCGGTCATTGGATGCTCTGAGCTAATACTTTGTCGAGCACTAATTACACGTTTCTAAATGGTCTTGAAACGAATAGTACACAACGTAAATGGATAAGTACCTTGTTACCACACATTTCGTGTATTACACGTCTATATATTACGAGCGTCAAACTCGACGCTGTTGGCGTGTGGGAACACGTGTAATACGTTGTGGCACACGAAATTGAAGATTTACATATCAGCCAGCAATACGCGTTTAAGATTTACGAACTTGTTTTTAATACGCCGGATGGAATAACGGAGAGAATACCGTTCCGAAGAATGTCCGTTTTTATCGAGTCCGGAGGATATAAAGGAGAGGAAGAAAAAAAAGTTATGCTCTCCGGGCACGCGGGTAGAACGTACGGATCATACGCGTCATAATTCATACGTGCTCACACATACGTGACATATAGGAAAGATTTACGTCGTACGTAAGCATGCATTGTGTCACGCGGCCGAGTTAAAAACTAATTATTCAATTAATAAAAACGGCAGATCGAGTTCAAATGGCATGTACGTAACTGCGGGAACGATCAATTAAACGCTTCGAAACCGGCTGCCCTTTTTTTTTACGTAACAGCGCATTCTTCCTGCTGAACGAAGGTAAACGTTTGCGATTCCTTAACCGGCGGAAAATTGTCTCTTATTTCTCAATTAAAGGGGAGACAGTTTAAAGTGTACACGCCGTCGGATCGTTCTTTTTTGCCGGCGAAGGCATATCGCTCGGTGGGAGGAGGGGCGACGGAACCGGTGAGAGGTGATGAATGTGCAATAATCGATATTGGCGAGCCGCGAAAAAATTTGGCGTGTCGTTGACACGGCGTAAATTCGCGCGTCGGGACATTCTAATCACCGGCGGTCGCTTAATAACCCTTTCCTCATCAAGGTGAATGTAAACACTTTTTATGAAACTACGCGGTGGAGATTATTTCGTGGTTAGAGCGTTACGCGTGCAGGCCAACAGTCGCGGCGTGTAATTTATTAAGAATTCCTTGTCTGTATAAATTAGAAGAAATGCCCAGAGACTTATTCTTGCCGGCAGGGTTAATACCATAAACCGTGGACGACTAAAATAACCATATAGAGACTTCCTTGTATAATAGTTACATGTAAACTGGAATTATACGTAACTTATCCATTTAAACATTAAATATTACGTATCGATATAATTAAACAACCTGGTCTCGGGCGAAAGAAACTTTAATCAACGTTCGACAAACGAGAGTGGCATTTTCTTCGTTTATTCTTTTAACTGGTAACGTGGCACTTTTTCCCTGTCGGTAGACTATATTAAATCATTATTAACTTACTTGGAACTGCCCGCGTAAAACGCTTCCGAACTCCATTCACTCCGGCCACACAGGTACCAATTATGCCTTAATTCTGCTATTAAATTAATAGCTGGCTGAAAAACCAGTTCCGCGAATTAGTGGAATTTGTTTGCCTACGTCTGTCGATTCAGAAAATTGTCGTCCCCCGTATACGGTATCGAACACAGACTCATCCCGCGTGTAAATCCATTTGGGTTTCGCAAGAAATTATCCGGCGCATCGACGCCTCTACGTGCAAACGTAATTGTTCGGCATGCATAATAGCCGGTCGCCTATGGAACGTGACGATAGGAATCTAAGAATCCGTTTAAACGGGCCGGTCGTGATTAAGGGATAAGATCTACGGCAACGTTTCTACGCCGACTACAATGACTGGAGCCGTTCTCCGGACTCTTCGTCACGAGACGAAGCCGCGAACAGTGGTGCGCAAACTTGTTTGTCCGCAAAACGAGATAAAGACGAGGTAAAAACGAGCTATCGCCACTCTCGAAGCCGAAAATGTGAAAAGAAATGGAGATACAAAGAGCGGGTGATCGAACGGAACGTTTCGAATTCGTTTAAAAGATCTCGGGTTCGCGGAAGGGAGGAAACGGCCGCGGTTTGCGCATCCCTGTCGCGGAGACACGGTTTCATGCAAATGCGGGAGACCGTGTCCAGATAAGCGGCGAGTGCACTTGCAACTGCACCTACCACTACCGGACGGCAACTAGATTCCCTTGATCTTGCGCGCCGCGCGAAAGAAATAATTCGCGGCGCAAGCCGTGCGACATGTCGCCGGCGCGAAACTGCAAAAATAACATAGCCTCCCGTAAGTCGCCGTTACATTACTACCGGATGCCGTTCCACCCACGATTAGCACAGCTCGCCTCTCTCCATCCGTTCCGTTCCGTTCCTTTCGTTCTGTTACTATTTGTCACCGTTGCTTATCGACACGTGTCGACGCTGGAACGTGTTCGTCCGCCGCGTCGAAGGCCTCGCGGAAATTTATGGGAAATTCAGTGAAACCCACGCAGTTACGGTTAACGAGCACCAGAGGTGGAAAGACAACAAACGAGAAGACTTCGCCCCGCGCGGGAAGACGTTGCCGGGGTCGATCGATCTGATCCCACGACAACGGGTTAATAAATCGATACCGATGAATTGAATCGCGCATACCGGATTAATGGCGGATATTTTTCTTAGAGTCGGCGGCCTTTCAAACACATTAGAGAACGCATTAATTACCAGCGAGTTACACGCGCGCTTTGACGTTCGGTTTGTTTAACCGAACGGCGATTATGACAAGTCAAGAGAAACGTTTATGGGGCACATATTTAACCCAGTCTCCTAATGAGGTTTCATCGTTGCGTGGGCTTGTACTTTTTACCCGCTAATATAGTTGCGCGATATTGTTTTACTACTGGTAGTACGTATGTACAAAGGTACGAGCCGGTAGTCGACACAATGATTTACAATGTATTATAAGGCAGCGTTTAACAGCGTAGTAATTAAAATGCTAGAGTCCAATGTAGATCACGCCTTATTACACGCTTCTGTTACCATTCCATGTCCAATGAAATTACGCAGATAAATTATATTACCTACGGTTTCTGTAACTCGCTTTCCGAACCGTATTAACGCATTCCATATACGTGTATCGCATGAAATTTGAAATTGCCACGGCAACCCCTCGAAGAGATAATTACTCGAACGTCTCCTCTATCGATCACGTTCACCAATTTCCAAATCGACCTTCGGGATATCCGCGGTATCGTCGATCGGCGGAAAAAATGCCATCGGCGGTGACTTCAGCTCCGTCTTACGCGTATACGTTCGTACGCGTCTGACAGAATGCATTTACCCCTATTCCTCAGGTGCTTCTAATTGGCTCGAATAATAGCGACGACTCGTAACGAGTACACATCACGTGACGGGAGACGGCAACCTCGGCTTCGCGGCGGTTCATGCATCTCTGTATTTAGAATACCTGTATCGCGCCATAGTCCGTGCTACGGGATCGACGTGAACTTTAGCACAGTCCTTGAATCCACTCGGCACCGTGGCACGATTCATCGTGACCGGCGGAAAAATCGTGATGCACGATGCTACCTCTTCTTTTCATCCCGGCTGTATAAAACACGTCTCGTATAATCCTCTTCTCCCGGCGTGCTCCCACACGGCGACTCGAGTCCATTATATAACGGGGGAAAAAAATCTGTTCGCCGTTGACGGCATGCGACTTTACCCGGTCTTACCCGCGTCCTCGGGTTCTTCTAATTGGCTTCGAGTACCATTGTAATGGATACTTTGTATAAGGAAAGTCTCTACGGCTTATACTAGTAATTACTATTATTCTCGGTTTACGAGGGCAATGTGCTGTGAATTGCGGGGCACTCCTGCGTAGAACGTTCCGACTGGATTCTGTCGGTCATATGTGTTTTTCTACCCAGCCAAGTACGTTTACAAGCGATTAATAGGTTTTTATTGCTTACGCGAGATAGTTTATTACAATACATAAAATGGGGGGAAAATGGAATTTCGGTTAATGAGTTTCGACAGGACAATGACGATATTAGGTGGCGAATAGTCGACTGGTTGACGTACATACGTACGTAGACTCGGGTCACGAGACTTACGTAGGTCTTTTAAAAGTTCCATGCACTTTTGCGTGGTAGTCCTTGAGTCGAGTCCCTGGAATGCGATTCGCCATTGTTCGCGACTCGTGTACGTACTCGCGGAGACAAAAATCGTTAGGATTTATCGACTCTCCGCGTGCTTCCCCCTACACGCGGTTCCATCGATAATTATCGATCAACGATTTAACGGTGTCGCACGGAAACTATCTTAATCTGTGTCAACGTATTTCTCAATTTAACGTGCCGAGACTGCTCGGAAAGTTGCTACATACTTTTACAAGTTTGCGAGTACCCCGTTCATTCGGAACGCTATGACGAAAATACAATAATTCAACATCCGAACCTGTAAAACGGAGAACGTTTCGCAATATACCGGTCACGAACCGAAACAAGCAGCATCGTAGGACTATCTAAAAATTATCGAAGATCGAGAGTAAACTCTTCCCTCGCTCTTTCGCGATGAGAAACATTCGTTGCGCCATTTCGGGCGGGAAGTGCTGCAGACGCTCCTAGACAAAGGCAGGATTCGTCTCTGACGTAATATAATATAATATAAATCGATCTTTATCCAAGACTCGAGTGACTCGGATCACGGTAGGTTTCCGCGTCGAGGCTCCGGTAACGACAGTAGCGGGTACATACGTGTACATACGTGTCTCATGCGAGCAATGATAAATCTCATAGTTTGTCCGTTTTGAAAGGCATCATGGATTGTCGTAACGTCGAACCAGCTTTGTTGCTACGTGACATCGAATTAATGGCGTCGTAATGCCATAAGGCGTCGTCGATGGTACGGTATATTTGTAATTAACGTCAGCCTGTTGGCCGACTCGTGGCCGATACATACCGCGTTACGAACAATCGTACCACCGGCGTTTCATCGTCGGGTGAAAGAAGCGTGATACAGGTTTGCAGTTGCGAGAATTCTTTCCTGAACACCTGAAAATGTGGCACGAGTCCGTAGAATCCGCTAGTCACGTTTGATGTCACTGCTTGCGCTTGTTTTTTGGGGTTTAGCAACGTTCGAGTGTACTGCTTTTTATTCCTGAAACGCGTACCCATTATTTCGAAAGCGGCCGGAGTTTCTGTGTCGATAGGAACGACCCAACTTTTTCTTCTATACGAACATTCTTCCGTGCACAGGTTCGCGGGATTCGATGTAAAGTTCACGGAACACGCGGAACCGTCCCGCGAATGTGTTGGAACGGTGCGGCGCGGCGGTTGCGTTTGCGTCAGCGAGAAATATTCGGTAAACGAACGAGATGAAATCAGGTTTGCGAATCTAATCGCGACTCTAGCAACGAACCTCGGCACCGGATAACTCTGGCGTCTCGTGAAACCGACGAGTTTCGCTCGTGCCCCGCGAGTCTGCCGTTTCATAAATCCGACCACAGTTTGGCCAACAATTGAATTTCACCGCAAACTTCTTGCAGCGGTTCTCTAAAGTGTGCTGTGTTACGTGAGTCATCGTGTCGTGTAGACTTTTTAGAAGCATGTAAACTCCGGCAAGAGTTTCGAGTTTCGAGTAAAAAGATCGCACCTTCCACGTAGCTGGAAAAGTAAGTTCTCCTGTCTGGTATAAACCTTCGAGCGGATATCTTAATCGCCGAGTCGGACACTCGTGTACTTTCGAGATCTCTTAAATCGATCGACACGTGTCCGGCTGACGCGTGTAGCCCCCATAGTCGGCGAAGGGTTTCACCGACGAATAGACGTCCTAATGTTGAAAATTAAATCACTCGTCGACTAATGTAATTTCCACCGCACCCGGCAATGATTAGACCGCATAAAGTCCGTGTCGATTCGTCGATCTCGGCCGGCGGTGTAATTAGGTAGTCCGGTGCAGGGAACCGGAATAATCACGCTCGAAAATAATAGCCACGCACCTGATTTTATACGATCGTATCGGATGCCTTATTTACATAAATAGTCGCGTACCTGGTATCACTTTGCTTCTTGTTAGCGGAATAACGCGAGCCGCACGATCGCCAGGTTAACACGTGATATTCAAAAGGTGTTCAGATACGATCGATGATCGGCCCACGATAAAACGAGCTGCGCGTGCGACAATTTACACTGCTCTACCCAATAAATATGTCGAGCTACGAGTTTGGTCGCTGTATTTTATGCGAACGGACGACACCGTGTCTACTTTGTACGTCGTAAAGCGAATTAACCCGTAATATCTCAGCCGCGCGGTGTAATTTCGTCGCGCGTATGAAATATAACTCGAGGGTTGGCTTTAAACGAAAGATTACATATACGGAATTATGATATCACAGACGAAGACTCTATTACGTGCATTCGAGTCGAACGGACTCGTCAGTGTCTGGCTAGTCGATAGCATCGACGTTCGTCGGCCGGAAGACGTCCGACGTCTTCGTTCGTAAAGTACACTCGATTAATGGGGTAATTTTCTCACGCAACCTGTCCGGTAGTCTAGAGATCTACGAGCGCGGCCTAACGAGAGCCTTCGAGTCGCGACAGGAACGACAGGGCTCGCATTATGTGGAATATGTTCATGTCGAAGTCGGTCCGGTATTGTCCGTGCTGTTTATCTACGTCGATTAACGATTTTTCCCCGGCACTGTCTCTTATGAAAGACGAATGAAAATAAATCGTTAAGCTCGACGTACGTATACGTTCCGTTTCAATAAGACTACCGCGGCTGCGGGATTTGTCTCGCGTGTATAATGCTTTTCACTTTGCACGATCGGTTGACGCGATTACTCCTCGGGCAACGTTTAATTTACCTCCGATTTCGTTCGGGGCAATATTTTATCCTACGTACCCGGCGTATTCGTACGGTGAATACGTTCGAATCTGGATCGGCGATAATTTCCCGCGGCCACTTCTCTCGTGAGTGTCCGCCCGATTCGTGAAAAAGATTTTTGCATTCCTCCGCTCGAATTAGACGCGAATCTAGGAGGAGATTTACTGCCCGCTTCCGGGTACCTTGTGGCTGCTGTTTCGTTTAATCGACATTCCGGCGCGATGGAAAAAAAGAAACGCGACCTATGAAAAATGTCATTGAATTTCAGCCGCGTTTTCTCTATCGATGGAGCTTGAATCGATGGATAATTACCTCGGAAGGAACAGGTCGAGGAGACGTAACGTAAATTACAATTAAAAACGTAGGTACAACGATCTTCCGGCATACCTGATTTAGCCATTCGACGTTCGTTATCGGCAATAAAATTACAAGTCGCATAAATGATATTCCGACATTCCTTTCGAATAATGAGTCTCGTGAGAAGCCAGAGGTAATTAAACGTTGGAAATGGTGCCTCGCGGGAACAAGGAAGAACGAACATACTGAAAACCAAGCGATGCACGAAGAACTTTAATACCTCTGAAACGACAACAGTGCCCGGACGGTTCGCGGATGAAATTCGATTCGTTCGCTCGTTAACGACGATCGCGGAAGAAAGTGGAACCGATTCGATGAAAATGTGCGAAGAACCTTAGCCGCGGTCGTTGAAGTTTGCTATATTAAATGATTATGATTCGTGGAAAATTTCCGCGGTCGGGCAATTTCGACCCATGGTTGTTCGAGTGATTACAGTAAGCCCTCGGAATATCTGCCATTCTAAAGTGGTAGGTGTTAGGCAAGATCGGGCATGCGCTTTCCATTTCATATCGTCTCCGTGATTTAATTTCACGAACAGCACGGTTCTCACTTCTGCGATACGAAATCTTTTATGAGCGCGGAACGCTCGTAACGTAGATATCTACGTATTGTTTTATAATGGAAGAACAGATTCATGTGGCGTTACAGGTAACGTTACGTTGCGCGAGTCTCGCTCTCTCCCGCTCTATTTATAAAAGTTCATTAAAATTCAGTTCCGCTCCGGTACCGAGAGATCTCGTACGGACGATTCTGTCCTCGGACAAATACGGAATCGCACGTTTCGCGGATCTACGAAAGGTGAAACTATCCGGCAAAGTAGCTAGTATAAACGGACTGAGAGTCACTGAGTGAATCCTCGATTGCGGTAGATCCGCTCGGCTGAATGTACATACAATGCGTGGACAATTATCGGAATACGAAAGACAACGTCCCGCGCGAGCACGAACGCACACGAACACCGAGTTTCCTTTACGAGCAGACGAGAAAAGAGGATTCTTACCCGATAGAATAGGTATGTGCCAATGTCTTGTACGATAATTACATCGATTATCTCGCTACAGAGAGAAGAACCGAACGTACCAGAGTTTCACTTGGATTTCGAACACTTGATTAAACAAATTCAACCAATCGCGGGCTATTATTTCCGATCGTTGCTTAATTACTCTTGTGTGTGTTAGTTCTCTGGACGGATTACCCAATCAATCGCGAAAACCTACCGTCGTGTTTAATAACGTTTTAAAGCGTGCACCTTGATTAGAAATAATTTATTGTATCTAATTCGATAAATACATAACGTTCTGTATTACAGTCACGTGCGCTGACTAAAAGTTGCAATTTCTCCCCGGCGATTGTAGAAACGGAGAATTTCTTTGATCCAATTGCGAGGCTCCGCGGCAGAAAAAATGGTCGATCGCATCGTACTCACTAAATAACCTCTGTGCTTAATGATAGGCTCCGGTACCTGTAACTCCCTTGGTAATGGTGGTATTATTACGACATCCCAGTAACGCCGGGGTACAAAATTATTATCGATAGGCAACAATGGCTGGCGCAATTAGAAGCGAACACGAGCTACCCGGCAATCGAACGTTTCCACTTTGCGATCAGAAAGTTAATCTCGGAGCGGTAACGCAGCTAGAAATTTTCATTGAATACAAAATTACGAAAAATAATTGCGACGCCGGGCCGCCGCGTAATCGAGGAAACGAAAGAATGAACGGTTTTGATACGGTAATCGACGTGGTCCAGTGAGCGGAAATTTCTGATGTTTCTTTCGGCGTCGTGCTTGACCACCCGCGACGGTTCAAACATATTTTCCTGTTTCTCCTTTTTACCTCGGTCTAATTTAATTCCCATCGTCGCGCTTTAATATCGGAACAATTACTGAAACACGCAGGTGTAAAGTGTCTGTGTCATGCGCGTGCACGAAACAAACAAGAAATGCTAAACGAAGTCGAGCTAAATGTCAGCCGCTACTGATTTTAATTACAGATCAATACCGCCGCTTTATGAATTTAATTGAACGCTCATTTTTCCCTTATCGTTGATCGTATCTATCCTAATCACTCGGATCGTTGACAATCGAAGGCTGCCTCGACAATTCTACCTGCTGTATGGTATAGACTTTTCGGCGAACAAACTTATTTTTCTACCGTCGATGACCTAAAAATCGATGCCGCGTCCCTGCGCTGTCGTTCAATTTTCCAGTTTCACGTGTACGCAGTTGCGAAGGATTCGCTATTGCTAAACTGTTTGCTAGTGTCGTCACTGATCGGCCAAGTGGCTGATCGGCGATTGCGCGGGTGTACGGTCTGCTCGGTGTTTCTGGTGAAAGTGGCGAGCATTGTTTTTGCACCCTGAGAATCGAGACGGACGGTCGAAAAATAATTTCCAGACGGTATCGAGTTAAAAACTAATTGTAACAAACGATATCGTAAAGGAGAGCGGTTAATTCGCGTTTAAAGTTTGGTACGCCAGTGCATTATTTCGCCGCCGATACCCGAGGAAATGAAAGCAAACAATCGGCAATAATTTGCTTAATTTACTAATAGAATAAATTGACTGTTAACGGCGCGCATGTTATTACGCGGAGAATTTCGCCATTGCGGAATTGCACTCGCAGTTCCAACGTACTCCAGTTTCTAAAATGTTTCGTAGTGTCGTTATTGAACGACCATTCGTTGCGACTGATTTGTGATCGCATTTATATACGTATGTATATTCGCTCGATCGTGTTTCTGGTGAAAGCTAACTTTTTCGCGAATGGACCACAGCGCGCCAATTTAAGCGCTGAAGCGGTACTCGCGTAGAATTTGTAGCTTAAACGAAAATTACGTTTACACCCCGGTTCAGCGAGTAAACTTTCCAAGAAAACTGTCCACGTCTGTCGTGTTCGATTCGGCCGTCACCCTTGCACGGTGTTGACGTCATTTGATCTTTCAATCGCGATCGAAGCTTCTCGCTCGTTGACTGACAACGCTATATGTAATTACCCGCTCGTCGGGCCGCGTTATGCATTGCGCTCGCGTATCGGCGTGTTGTGTCGTCGCTGTATACGTGCCCGTTCGCGCTCGTAGACTTAACCCGATCGATGTGGAAGACAAATAAATCTTGATCGTAGCGTTCTCGCGATTTCGTGTTGATAAATCGAGCAGAAAAATCCGTTGACTTTCTCCGGTGGCTGCTAACCAGCAGGTTACGCGAATCGATTGATATTTTCCAGAGTGGTCGTGAATCCAATGGGAATTCGATCGGTTCGGCACAATTACCAGCGTTCCCCCGGTTATAAACGAACGATTCTCGAACGTGCAAAAAGAGGAACGATCGTCCCGCTGGCCAAGATTACTTTCTCCCGCATCTCGTAGCACAAAGATACGTAATAACTGGGAATCTAATCAGTTATCTCCGAGCGTATTGCTCGGTAATGGATTCAATTTTCTCTATTTGGTATCTTTACTTCTACCTTTCGAGATAATAAGCCGCATGCACGCCGCGGAATCGGTTCGCGAAATAATATGTTCCCCCGACTCGTCTATGGAAATTAATATAATCGCCACGTTATTATCGCGTAACTCTTCCTTTCTAATGTTCGCTTAATCTTCGCAAGCGTCCCACGCGCGTTGCATTTTATTCGGGCACGTTTTTACGTGTATTTGGAGCGGACGAAATCGGCTGAGTCTCCTCGTGCGAGAAACCCTATCGGAAAACCGAGGCATTGAAAGTTAGGCGGATATTTACGCGGAGTAAATATCATATCTTTGCGTTACATCGACTCCGTTGTCCGTTACGGTATCTACGCCGCTAATTCATTTTTCTCTTACATTGCGCTCTACGACAAACTCGACGTGCGCCGATGATCAATAAATTACGAAACGTTTGACATCCTTTTCGTACGAGTTTTGCATGCTATAAGTTACTCGTATCGCTCGCTCGATTACCATGAAACGAACGCAACGTCTGACGTCCGCATAGCGAGAACGCGCGCGTTGCGTTGTACGTTAATAATTTAATATCTTGGCGCGATTAATAATTGACCGTAACAGTATTTGAAAACTACGATTCTTCCACGTGGAGAATGCAACGATGCGTTGTTAAAGAGATTCCCGTCGTTCGACCGCCGTGGAACGTTTCCGCAATTAATATGCCGGTACGGGGAATCCGGTTCTTCGAATACTTTCTACTAATAACGATTCCGTTCCCATCGCGAATCGGACATACCCTGCCGGTGATGTCTATTTGTCGGATCGGTAGCTGCCGCGGAACGCACGCTGAATTTTGATCGTTCCACCTGGCAACCGTGACCTATCGCAAAACCATACGCACGTAACTTCTAATTTCGGCTGTTTTCCGAAAACCAAGGAAATTGGAATTCCGACATTGCATCGACTCGGAATTATGAGAAATGTGAAGACACGCGACGCAACGACAAGTGGGACACGAAAGATGGAATCTATTGCGAATCTCTATAGACTACGCGAAGGTCGTCTATATAGCGTTTCGCAATTAGAGAACCGTATGACTATCGTTTTATTTCTGAGCATCCACCGACTCAGCTGTGTCGATGCTTTCTTCGTGCTTACGGACACCATTCCTGAAATAAACGACGAAAACGATTGAGATTTTGCAACGGAGGTTATGTTTTACGTGTTTTGCATCGGCCTTCTCAGCGGTCTTCTACGGCCGAGGGAATAGTATAAAGTGTCTTATAAAGAGATAGCTACATCTTTTCATTAGAGGCTGTACTTTCTCATGGGTGGCCTCGTTTATCCAAATAATTGTTTAGCAACCAAATAAACGGACAAAGTCTTCGCGATTACGGCAACATTTCGCAACCCGTTAACTGCCTTATTGTTTCCTTGTGAATGACCTTTAAATCTTTGTTAGAACAGCCGCGTTGTACTTATTGCAATTGAAGCGTTTCATCCACGTCGCCCTAGGCGGGCTGGTACACCCGGTTCTCCGAAGCCTGCCGGTCTTTGTCTTTACCGCTGCACTTTGCCGTTTATTATATGAAATTGCAGTGAAATCTCGATTATGCAAAGGATCCAGGAGACACGCCGCGCGGCGGAATGAAACTTGGCGAATAATAGCAATCGTCTTTTCGGCGTGGTATACTAATTGCAAATCGTGAAAGGTATTAATTACTGCAATTGCGAAACGGGCTCTTCTGGCGTATTTGTACCGAAATTTCGCAATCCGTTATTACATTTAATTACACCGATTACAAAGGCTTGTCTCCATACGTTTCCATTTCGTCAAAGACGTGTCGTCTCTTATCGAGAAGCGACCCTCGGTTCGTCAAACCGGGAACTTGCGGCGATATTCCTGCGGTAGTGGTACGTAATTACAGAGATGCTCGAGCCCAGGTGCCGTTGCGACACGGTTCTCGGTTCCGATCAGCCGCGTTCGCGAAGAGCACCTATTGCACACGCCGTTGCAGTGAAACCCCGTCCACCGAACTGCTCGCTCGCTAACGGCCGTGGAAACGTTGCCGACATTGCCACTTGTATATGCAAATCGCGAGCAAATCTGACCGGCGAAACGAGCCGCAGGAACGCGCAGGTAACGGAGTCACCTGTCCGTCTCCCGTTGTACCTTGCACTCGGGAAACACGCTTGAGTTTCGTGTCAGTGGTTTTAGAACGTGCTTGTCGGAATTCCAACCGTTTTCAATCGACTAACGAACCTTTTCTCGTTTGTCGCTGTTAAGCACAAACGGAGTTTCGAGCGTTCGGAACAAGATGGTTAGAAAGTTTGGTACGACGATTAGATTTCATTTATTAATTGACATTTTTCCAAGACTCGTCGACGTCTTATGTAATTCGCTTTGGTATCTCGACTTAACGAGTGATCGCTATCATCGAAGTGATCGCTACCGTGGCACGCCGTACAGTTTTATTTCTTCATGCAAATCACTGGCCACTCGTACGTCTCGCCGCGTTTATTCGTCGTCGACAACCGTAGCCGACTAAAAACAGCCTCGTACCCCTTTCGACACGTGTCCACGCAGATACGGGGTAAGAATTCGCGCTCCTTACATAAAGTTACAAGTTTGATCGACAGCACGATAATTCGCTTGAACGCGTGCCGCTAAATGATTCCTCAAACTTTGAGAAGGGACAGCGAAACGGTGCCGATGCCCGTGAAGAGCGTATCACGCGGTAATTGCTCGGTCAATGCAAATTACGGGCTGCGATCCGCGAATCGACCGCTCGGCCGAGCGATGCCTCGCAAAAATGTTTGCGCAATTTCTACCCGATTACCGGCACCAACGAACCGAACCGCGCCGCACGCGACTACTCCGGAATTCCATTTCAATTCATTTAACGCGATTACGTATGTGTGCTCGTCGCTCTCTCCGAACGAGTTACACACCGCCACCGTGCTACCGATTGGTGCAACTGCTGGCCGGTTAAGCACGTCTCACACCGATTCTTTTCAACCGAGTCCGCAAAACGTAGACGGTACGCTGGAAATTCGAGACCCTGGAGCGCTCCGAAGTCGACCGGTATGAACGGACCTGTAGGAGATTATTGCACGATCGCACCTACGCGCGGGTTTATACGCTATAACGTTCTGCCGAAGACGAACCAATCAGAGTGTGACGTATGTACGTGTGAAACAACGAACGGTCGCTAAAAAATGGTCGCTCGATTCGATACCATACAGCGGCCCGAATATCCTTCGCAGCGCTGGTCGAGGGTCCTTGAGGAGAGCAAAAAAAATGTGTTATTACGGTGATGCGTATCGCACCGCGTCGAGAAGCCGAGAGTAATTTCCATATTTACAGGGCATAAAGAGTCTCGATTGGAAAAACGTAGCTTCTGGAGCGTTTATCCTCCTTCGCCGATGTACGGCCGTATGCGTAAAGAGGCAGCTAATTACCGGTGTCCAGGGGTTTGATTTACGTGATTATGCGCGTGAATATTTGCAACGAATCTTCCGCAACAGCCTTGCAAGAAACCTAATGGAAACAGGCTATACCGCGATTATTTATCGCGCATCGTTCGGTTTAAAGGGAATTAATACGATCGCGTTTCATATTGCGATCGTTTAAATTTTCCCAACGATCCGGTGAGAAAGGCGGATGGTAAATTATCGTTGTCGCGTAATTGGATGTCGTCGCGCAGATGTGTAAATATGCAAAACGCTGGGAAGGG
Source organism: Mimumesa dahlbomi (assembly GCA_917499265.3). NCBI lineage: Eukaryota > Metazoa > Arthropoda > Insecta > Hymenoptera > Crabronidae > Mimumesa > Mimumesa dahlbomi. The sequence continues at coordinate 393,495 of OU824113.1, read as the reverse complement.
CCAAGCTGAGAATAAAAAGGTGGTCATATGGAGCGAGGCTGTCGTATCGTAAATTCCAGTTCAGGTGATAGTTAATCGACAATGTCTACGAGCTAATAGCTAATTGAGAACGGTAAAATATATATGGCGAATATCACTTACTCTCTTTTTTTCCCGTCTGATTGCCCTCTAAAAGGTATCATCGTAATACAATTACGCGTAATCGTGCCATATCTTTGACCGGACGATACGGAACGTGAGACGTTCCGTTTTCTTTTTGGAAACACGGGCGTAACTAAGTAAGTACGTAGCTACGAGGCAAAAAAACGCGATTGCACGATCTCCGTGGTTATATAAAAGATCGTTCTTGCGATACGTTCCAACAAAAGATTATCCTGCTTTTACGTAGTCGGTATTCACGCAGCGCCAGGCACAGGAAAAGCCTAATGAAATTTCCGGTTTATCAATGTCAGCCTTGACGTACACTTTCATCAGTTTTTCCCTGCTTCTTTGTACCGGTATCCAGCAATTTAACGTAATTATGCGTAACAAGTGCGTACGGCGGTACACGTGATCGGATCGTTTGCTTCGCTTTATAATCGGCCGCCCAACGTTTTCATCGCGAGAATTTGCCTTGGCTACCGCCGTGAAGGTATTAATCATCCGCGCGTGTCGCAAGCAACGCCGTTATTGAAAATGCCCGCATAACGCTCCTAATAACAACAAACGTTGAAACACGCTCGAACGTGGAACGAAAGATACAACCGAGTAACTAGGATCTAATTTCGAGCCGCGACGATCGCCGTACACGCTCGACGATTAACGTTCGTTCGAGTCGGCGTAATTCGTTGGGAAAAAATTATTTTACGCTGCGCAGAGTTGCGTATGATAATACGACGCGGCCACCGTTCACCGGGGCACCCTTCCTGATCGTAAAAGGTGATCGAGCGTAAGCCGTGGTATACTCCCTAAGAACACCTCTCTTCCTTAACGAGGTATTTGCAAAATAATTCTCAAGTAAATACCAGAAATACTTTCAAGCCGCCGCGGCGGTTCCTTTCGTTTTTCCGGTTTTCCCTGTATTGGTTCACCCTGATCATAAAAGGAGAACGAGCGTAGCTAATGAAGAATTTCCTAATAATATAAACCTTCCTCGGTAAATCAGAAATTTTTCCCCACGGTTTCTAGGTTCGCGATGCGGAAAATTGGTTTTGCAACGTCTCGCCGGGTAAACCGCGAACACGGGATTTCGGGAGAGCGAGCGGTGACGGCCGATACAGTTCCTTTCGTTCCTTTCGAAAATGCAAAGATTTACGTTCGAGCCGTTTAAGAATTCAAAGCGCTTAATTAATTACGGCGCGTAGTTAAATGCAGTTGTTTCTGTTAATTTTTGCCGTACATGTAGATTCTGATTCGTAAAAGGAAACCGAAAACAGGTATTAGAAAATTTCGTCAGAACAGGCCTGTTTCGGTAACGTTGAATTTTTCGTCACCGGACCCTGTTCCTTTGACTGGTCAAATTTGTAAACGCGAAGCGTGAAGATCTCGACGACAAGCGCGAACGTGTCACTTTTTCCGGCAGATTAATTAGAAGCGTTTGCAAGATGCTCGGCAAGTAATTCGCAAGAATGTCTCCGGTATCTAGATAACAGAATTCCCGGAATCCCGATTCCCCGTGGTTTTCCGGTTCTCCCCGTATCCGTGCATACTTTCGAAAGGCACGACACCTCATAATTGCCCGGTAACACCAATTTCGCGACGGCGGCCGAATGCCAGGCTAACGAGCTTTAACGTGTCCCAATCGTGGGTGCGCTCGCCCGACACTCATTCGACGCACGTCCCAGTCGTTTTGCAAAATCGCCCGTGAGTCGATTCTGGACAGCCCCGTGGTATCCTTTCCCCCGTCACGCAAATCCGACGAAGCTGCTCGCCTCGCCCCACCGATTTCCGTCCAAACGACGAGCGGCGTTTTTGTCGAAACGATCCGTTATCGCGCGAGATATGTAATATGTATGTATATTGCGTTACGGAGAACTAATTTTCATTCGCCGTACGCCGCGGAGAAAAACGAGACGGCGAGAGGAACGCGTTAGAAAAAGAGAAAAGGGGTGTAAAGAATCGCGGGCGCCTTGGTTTCCATGGATGCCGGAGCCAGTTCCTCATATCTCGCGCCTTTTAAGCGCGCGGCGACTTGTGAAGTAACGTCGCCGGTGTCTCTTTCGCCGACCTCCTTGCACGGCTTATGTCAGGATCAGATGCACGTTTGCGAACTCGACTGCGAACTCGACGAAAATGGCAGGTGAGACATTCTCCCGCTGGTCAACTCACGTAAATATGGACGCGCTATTTGTAACGGGTACTTTGTCAAGTAACGCTCGCCTTTCCGATCGCTCCTCCGGGACACCACGGAACGAGAGAAATCGGAAATTGTTCGCTCGCTCGAACCACCGCTGTCCGCGGAAGCTTGGAAAATCGTGTTCACGGTGCGCTCTCGTTACGTTCGCGTTTTTTCCTGTTTCGCGCGCGATAACCGCGGTATTCCGCAAAAAAATGTTCGATCGAATCTCTCGTAAATAACTTTCGATCGAGTTTTCGCGAAACCGTTTCCGCGCAAGTGCGTCGCGTTACATCGTAATCCGCTACATCTTCCTGTACCTACGTGTAAGGCGTGCGCGACAGAATTAACCGCGTGGTTTCGCAGTCGCGATATCCGTATACTCGTCTACGGGATCGTAACGTCCGCGACGTAAATGGGAAACGTTCTCCAGCTGGCTGTCTGCGTAAGGACGCGTGATTTGTAACGGTCAGTATGTGAAGTATCACTCCACTTGCTCGATATGGCAGCAAAATGAGGAAATCTTTGCCCGGTCGCGGCAGGATTTAAGAAAATGATCGTTTTTTTGCCTCCCGCTTGATTTAAGCATAAAGAAAATGAGACCTCGGTGGCGAAATATTAATGAGAATTCGTTAGAGAAGAAACCGCGATAAAAATGCGACGGCTAATCTATCTAGAATGGAAGAAGCGTTGTGAAACGTACGCGCGAGTGATGGCCGTAGCGAATGGCAATTTGCCTCGGAAATTAGGAAGGCATAAACAGTCTAAAGATTCTATTGTAACAAGAGAAAGCGGAGCGCGAAGTTGGAGCGAATCAACGAAAGCGCGGACTTTAACTTCAATTCCTGCATTGCGTTGTACTTTTCTCACAAGGAATGCACCTTATAGACATGGAAGTATTATTAGGTAATTCCAGAAGAAAATGTTTTTGATCGAATAAGGCTGACTCACGGAGGAAACTGAGCGTCGAGGAAGGAAAAAGACGAGAGAATTAGTTTGCAAGGACGTTGAACTCGTTTCAGCTTTCCGCAATGCGAGCGACATATTTCTGCAGTTATCTTCACCTACGAAACGTGTTCGATATTACACGCTCGAGTCGTGCGCGGAACGTCTTGTTAGATCGCTACGCGTGATTGGAGATCTGATTTAGATTCGATCTCCCTCGGAATTGGTGAAATTAACATCTCACTGCTTCCTACGTACATACACTCGATTCTAGCGCCCGCCTATACCTAATTAAATCGCGGTTAATTTTCTTCTAATCTGTACAAAGTAATCGTGGAAACGATTAATCGATACTCGATCGACCGCTAAAACACCGATTCGATCGCCGCACGTTTCTTTTAATTCCGTTTACGTCAGCCTCTTCCGATCCCCGTTTACTTACTTCGGCGACCGTGTACGTAATATTCTAACGTGTTAACCTGCCAACTCGAGTATCGGTTACTTCCGATCGTTTTACCAACGAACATTTTGTTGCTCCGTTCGTATCGTAAATATCCGATGATGCAATAACGTTCTGACAAATGGACTGGCATATGCAGTTCCTTGATTATTCAGTCACGAACCACTCGGATGAGTTCGGAGAGAACAGGGAACACAAACCGCGGCCACTTTCTCCTCGAGCGAAACGGAGTATCTCTGGCTCTTTCCACCACGAGAGTATCCATCCGCGTGTACTCATCTTAAGGCTTCCGCGCACACCGCGCGCCGATGTCGGTAGTAAATTAAATCGTTTCGCCCACGCGTGTCGAGATATCGATCACGAAACTATCGTTTTCACCGGTTCGATCTGGCCGTATCTCCGAACGAAAATCTTGACGAGTGCGAAACTTTAGCATCGCAGCGGACGGGAGAGCAGAGGCCCAGCTTGATACCGGCCGTTGATTTCAGTGCCAAGATCGATCGAGGCCAAAACGGTCGTGGTCAAGATCCGCATAAATTTAACCGGCCTTTATCGCTCGATTTAAGTCGAACATTTTTTCCCGGCGTTCTCGGCTTTGCGACGTCCTTTCGTCCGGCGGAACGCTAATCTTCGATTTATCGCCGTTATTAGCGAGTTAGCGAGACGCCAGCCAAAGATATTACGCGTTAAACGAACGTGGGTAAACGGGAGTGTATTTCGACCGCAACGATTTCAAGGAAGTCGTTAAGACGATCGGCAAGAATCCCGGGCGAAAACAGTGTGTAGGAAAGTTATATCAGCAGGGAAGTACTCTTGCCACGAACTACGCGTGTGCCTCTTTCCTTCGCGATCGCTCGATTCCCCATGGCAGGTTTAGTATTATATAGAGACACTTCCACTTCTTCTACGCTTCGGCATCGTTCGATCGATACGTGAAAGTGATTTGCCGATGGGAACGGGAATATATATCTTCGCCAGGAAAGAATACGTCCGTACACCTGGCACGAGGTAGAACATTAGCCGAAACGGACGTGGTATGAAATTGATTCGCGCTGCGATCTAGACAGATGGAATTTGACGGAAAGACCTATGTTTCAATCGGTAATTCTCTACTCGCGAGCGATCGGAGACACGAATTCCGGGTCTGTCGGCCGGACGAGACCGTGAAGAGGAGAATCGTCCAGGTGACCGCGACACCGGCCACCTTGGCCGTGACGGATGCGCGGACAACGCTTCCAGGTCGTGGACCCCCTGGAATTTATTACGTCGCGACCAACGCTAACTCGTTCACCATAACGAACGTTAATCCATGACGTTTCCCGACCAACCTACCTACGGGCGACATTTGCCACGTTCCACCTGGAACGCACCCGATCATCGAGCTACTTTTACAACCACCTGTACCGAATCGACTTCACCCGACGTTTCTGTCCGCCCGCAGATAAATAGCAGATATCTCTGATATTGTTACGTGGATATTTCTCACCGGGGAAATCGTAATAACTTTAGAGTGAAACTCGACTAATAGGCGGCTAGAAGGAAACAGGCGAGTCGTCGGTAGTGAAAAGGTTCTCACGATAAGCCGGAACGAGGAAAATTCATGGCTGATAAGTACGAGCAGGGAATACAGCTTCTGATCGGGGCGGGGGACGCAAGTCGGGTTTAGAGAGCCGGCGAGATGTGCTAATAAGAACCGATTAAAATCGACTTCGTTATTTGCTGCCCTCGAGGAAGAAAGGAGGACACCCGTACGCACCCACGTTTACCGAGCGAAAGAAAGTGTTTTGCCGCGATCGGTATCTTTCGCGAGGTAACCGGATCGTTTTTCGTCCACTTTCTCCAGATTCTTTTCGTCGCTCGATTAGCCCACTGCATTTTGGGGTCCGGTCGCAAATGTATAAGTCGTCCGCGGAGGTTTTCTACGCTGCAAAAGGAAAGCCACGTGCAATACTTCCGTTGCTTCGAACCGACTCGGACGATCGCCAGGTTTTTAGGGTCCGGGGATCGTTTTCCGACCGTAACGATTGTTTCGACCGATTATTTACTTTCTCGTGCGCGCAGAAAGCTCGCACCGTGAACGCCGTGAAAGTGCATTAATTTGCGCCGCGCTCGCTGCACCGAGCGCACTATTTGTCTCGCGGCAAAAGGTTAAAACGAACCGCGCCAGTCTTTTGCCTATCGTCTAATTAGGTTACGTAAACGTGTATTATTTCTTTCTCTATACGCTGGAGCTTTAATTTTGGCCGTTCTAGCGCCGATCCCGAATAAGGCTCCCGTAAACTATTTGCCCGGTAAACGATGTACCCAAGGCTGCTACCTCCAGCGTCGCGTTACACCAATCATCGTGGAAAGTCGTTGCTCGACCTTTCAAAACTTTTGAAAGGTGGAAAATATACGACGGTTTGGAACGACGCGAAACGCCGGAAAATAACAGGGCACTTTTGCCGTTAATGGAGCATACAACCGAACGTTCTACGTAGCCATGACTCGGCGTAGAATGTAAAAAGGAAAAAAGACAGGCGTGCGAAAGGGATAAAGAACGGAGCTGACAAATACCTTTGTTATAGCTTTATTCCTTAAATAATGACAACCCTGGCGCGTCGTAAATTGCGACCGGTTTTCTGTAAATTTGCATACGCAGCGCTCGCGCGCGCGCGGCCAACAGAAAACGTGGCTCGCACGAAATTGTACGGCGCTGCTGCATACCGAAGGTATTACGGTGCGGCGTTTTGTTCGGATGGCAGAGTGATTGATGCCGAACGAACAAATTGCCCGGCGGAAGAAAGTACACCGATGTTCATAACTCTTCGAAGCCAATGTAAACGATCCCGAATTCGTGGTACGCGTTCTCGTTGCGGCTCGTTCTCTTCTGAAAGAATATCCGCGATAACATGCAGGAAGAATCGTGGCACTTAATAAATCGCATCGATCATGTTACTCGTGCCCGAGTCGGACGGTATCGTTCGCGCTACATCGTTGCAATCTGTCAACCACGGAGAAGTAGGCTCCGGTATTTTATTTATAGGCGACACACCGTTCGCGGTGGTGTGCGTGTGCGACGATACCGCGAGCGAGAGAAGTTACGCTATTGTTCGCATCGAAGAATCGGCAAGGACACCGGCAGCCGTGAAAGTCCACCTATCAGGGATGCGTGTGTATTATCGCGTCCCGGATTACACGTGGATGACACGCGGTGTCTGATTATTTTCGCAATCACGTGATCGTAAGGATCATGCGTGACTCGTGAGCCTTGGCACGCATATTACGTGCATTATCCTGCGCGCACAATCGATAGAAACGCTCACGCACTCTTATTCGCTGGCGCATTCCCTCGCGCCCACCTATACACCTATCGGGTAGCCACAGCCACCTACGTACGACCGATCGTTCAACTTCATCGGACAAACCGAACGTTGTCTGTCGGCTGCACCCACTCGTTGACACGGGACAGCGTGTCGCGTTTCATTTTGGTAATCGGACAATCGCGTTTTGCGGGAATTATACGCTCCACCGTAAACCTCCGTGGCAACGACGTCCCTGAGAAACGGCCGATCGAGATACATATACAAATTTACAGCAACAACGTCCGCCGAAATTGCTCCGGTAGGGTAGTTCCTTGGTGTTCGTTCTTTCGAAAATTGATCGGATTATACGGTGTCCCGTCGGTCTACTTGTTTGTGCATATTCCGTGGTTTGCCGTCTCGATACGTCTAGAAGAATGCGTCGTAATCCATCCTGCGTTAATAGCGATCGGTCTGCGATACCGCGCTGTCTGTTCGCACGTTTCCTCGTTACGGCAGGCTTTCGGGCGCGATGCTAATCGGCGTCGGTCGAGCGGCGTTTACGGGTCGACGCACGGTACGTAATCTCTCGCGTGGGATGTGTCCACGCCGTTTCAGGTTCGCGGCTGACCAAGGAATCGGTCCGCACGAATTCCGCCTAACGCTGTCCAATGCCCGCTGACCATTGAACTTCCAATCGGGAAACCAACCCAGCGACTGCCTTCGGCTTCTACGGTCGCGGTGGCGGTGCGGCGCGTTGGTACAGGTTGTTACAATAAAGCCGGCAGGCATGACAAATAACTAAATCGGTTTCGCTACCGTTAAACACGTGCGTTGCATTAAACGGCGAAACGGTTGCTTCGACAAAGATTGGACACCCGAGGCGAGCCATACAATCGGAATGGAATCTTTCTACGAAAGTTGCGCGAACGCACCCGAGACGACTTTAATTTATCTTCCGTTGCCTTGTAAAACATCGTTGCATGTTGTAAATCGGCTAAGCGATCATTTGTCGACATCTCGTTAATACGATGATGATCCGTTTTCAGTTTATTTTTTTCTCCGCGCTCGATATCGGTATGAAAATTTATTCCATTAGACGGGGAAAAACGGCTGCTGATCGAGATTTCTACGTCTCTGCCGTCGAATCCTGAACATTCGCTCGCAAACGAATATATGTATAGATCTCTCGCGGGCTTTCGCGTAACGGTTAACGTTAATTACTTTATTAGGCGCGAACTTCCTTTTGATATATGACAAGATAGTTGGGAACACGTGTACGACGAGCGACTTTCCCGAGAGATCGACGCATCGAACACGGGTCTCCCTCGGCAGGACTTTGATTAATAGGGTGTATACGCGGGATAAGTAGAAACACAGGCAGAAATCTAGCATCCGCGTCGCGTCTAATTGGCTGCTAGAGAACGTTAATGATCGATGCGTCCTTGCACGGATGATCGAGGTGTTCCAGATCCCAGCTGCTGCACCTATACAGGAAGAAAACGGTAACAAGGATGCTATGTCCTTGTCACGCGGCACTTTTTCTACCATTTTTCTTTTATACCTCCCATCGATACACATCCGACGAAGGTCTGCCACGCTGCAAAGTATAATTGATCTCGCAGTAGGTACGTGCATCAACGATAAACCATGACACGCTACGGCCGCGCGATATTTATTGCCAACTCGGCGGTATTTTTTACTGGATAGAGAAGTCTTAAATAATAACCACGACGGAGGTTCTCGTAATAAAAATCACGCGTCAAAATGTCCAAAGCGAAGAAATATACGTGCGTACGTATCTTTCGAAGTAACGACGATCGTGTCGCAACCCGCCTACTCCGAAGCCTATCGCGTACCGGTGTTACAGCAGGTGGTGTACGAATGGTTAATTATATTGTAACCGTAATTAATTTCGGTTGTAATTCGACGTATCTATCTAATTGATAAGTTACGCAAATCCGGGGATAAAACAAGGTGGAACTATGTATTCGGCTCAAGGGAAATCATTACGGGAACTTGTCTTTAAGTCGATAATTACCGCTTTTATAGTAATCGAGTAGAGAGCTCGGTTGCGATAGGAAAAAGAACCTGTTGCGCCCAAGAATAAATCGCGATCGGTTTACCCGGGGAAAATTCAATAGCACCTTTTCAGTGGTCCGCGCTCCTACGAAATGATCTTTAACGACCGTGCCCAACGGGAATCACGACACCCCGGGCTTTGCATTCCGGGCCATTTATCTCGCTTACCGATGCCGAACGAAAGCTTGGGAATCCTCGTGCTCGGTCCTGTCATAACCCTATCTTCCAGCACCAGGAAGTCGGGCCTCGCCGGGAGAAAGTCATACGTACGACCGACTCTCCGTAAGATTCCCCTGTTCCACCGAGAAAATTATACGGACGCTGTACAGCTTTGTAACCGTACCGATCCTTCGATCGACCGACTCGCCGCGAGACTCGTTTACCGATTCCTCTGAAATTACTCCGTTCTAAAAGTCTCCAGGAATCTTGCGCCGAAGTATAGATTTAAACTTGGTACTCCCGCGATTACTCCGAGATTTCATTGAACATAAACCAGCTCGCACGGCGAGCAAACGATTCCCAATAAAGGAGAAAGCATCGCGACGAACGAAACGCCGGTATTTTTAGACGTCGGAGGATGTATACAGCAATTTTGTCCGTCGAAAGAAGACCTTGAAATTGACCTTGAGAATCGCGAACGTTTCGCGACTCCTTCGAGATGAGTCGGGAGTTCGGCGAATATACATACGTACACATACATACATACGTACGTACATACGTATATTCGTGGCTTGGAACGTGTTCCGTAGAGAGGCTCTCAGCGGGATAATTATATAGTCCTGATCGTGAAAGTGGCATCGAACTCGAACCGCCGACGCTGAAACGCATTCTGAATCGGCTATAACGTCGACCCGACCACATTGCCAAGGCCAAATCTCCCTACGACAAGCAGGAACAACTGAAACGTTGCCGATAGGTGAACCTGATACCGTCGGGAACCGCTTTACCGCGCTACGATCGAATTCATACCGCTTTCGAGCACTTTCATGCTCGGCATATAACATAAATGTCTCTGGTAGCTCGTTTATCGAGGACAAATTTTCAAATCTCCTTCAAAGAATTCCTATGAAATTAGAAAATATGGCCTGTAAAGGAAATCGAAACGGTCTTATTATCGTATGAAATACAGCTGCAGTTTGCCGGAGATTATGCTATAAATGTCACGATACGATGCGTGTGTACGGTAACAAACGTGTTTTTCAACTTCATTAGCATTCAGCCGTGTTTTATCGTAGCTCTAATAATATCGAAAATCCTCAACACCGTGTTAACGTTTCGCGTTATCTACCGCACGTCTAATTCTTGCCTCGCAACGGCTGTACCGCCGCGGCCGTTCCCTGCTGAAAAGTGGATTACGTTTCGCAAACGACAATGGACGCTATTTTATTTCTACTGCGTATACAATCGACCCCCCTCGCGGTCTGTTCGCAGTGAAAGCGTTAATTAAGAATCGCGTGTTATCGCGTTATCGGCGGGATCGTGGCTTCGGGTATTCCTTCTACGTAGAACCGGCTTCCGCTGAGTTTTCGCTCGTTCGAGTCAGCGGGAAATCGATCGACGAAATCGTCGAATCTTGATCGCGAAACGCTGCAAGTCGTTTAGGTTATTTAGTGACGCGTCGACAGGTATCTCGCGATCGGCTTTCCCCGTCGGGGTGCATCCGATCGCAGATATCGGATGACGTATATCCCCTTGATCGTCGCGAGTTACGAGGGCACCGGTGCCGATGTAACTCGTCGACTTATCGGATTTCGACTCGATACGCATCGGGCTGTCGGAATGCCGCTAGAAAGTAGCCTGAATTTGGCGGGCTATCTTAAAAGCAAACTCACGCGTTTAACACGTTTTTTCCGATACGTATTGTTTTTCTTGGCTTTTTTTTTCTTCTTCTTCGGCGAAACGTAATCCATTACGGTATCGATGGAATTCGATCCGCCGCGAGATCGAAAGCGACCGATTAGCTGAAACTCCGAGAGTACCGTGTACTCGACCAAATTGTTGCGGCTCGCTTTGCATCGAGATATAGTACGAGAACGGTTTCGCGTCAACCTATGATAAACCTTTGCTCGACCGATGGAACCGCGCATGTCCGCGGGCCTGAATGTTCCCCCGCGTTCGATAATAATCGTTGATTATCCGGCGAATCTTATTATACAAATTGTTTCGCTCGAAGTACGGCATTGATATAGCTTCTGAATTATGCATATCCATGCCATAGCCGGGCAAAAGTACGAAATACAAATTTTGCCGTCTCTTATCCGGCCTGTCCGAACGCGGTTTCGAATCGAAAAACAACGCTCTCATTGTTACCGTTTTACTACATACAATTCGCGACCGACTTTTAATCCGGGCCGTACGATCGAGGCGAGAACTAATTAAAAGTCGCGATCGGCACTTTCGCCGAGCAGATTTTCCATGGAAATTCGCCAACTAGGTAGCTGCGGAACTGGCCGGATTAACCTGAATCAACCTGGCATATTCCTAGGCGTCCTTGCAACTTGGCAAGAATCCACTCGATTCGCGGCGAGGCAAACCGTTTCCGTTGTCTCGAGTATCACCCGCCGCGGAAGTACCCCGTTAGCGAAGTAAGTGCGCGCAGAATAAATGGAGAGTGAAAGAGGCAAAGTACCGGATTTTTCCCTTCGAGAGAAAGTTCCTGATTGGATCCTCGCGAGCCGTGTGATAAATTAAACGAAAGTTTAAGTCGTCACGATCCCTAAGAGACGATATCGTGCTACCTCGTATACATACATACATACATACACACATACGTGCAAACATACATCGGGGATACAGCGCCGGAGGTGCTTCGAGTGTATCGTATTATGCCGAGCCGGATGCTTTCACTCTCGGAGAAATATTTTCGAGGGATTCTCGCTCTCTCACTCTCTCTCTCTCTCTCTGTCTCTCAGCCGTTCCTGCGACTCTTCTCGCGGGACGTCCTTTTCAACGCGATCCTCCGACGAAGAAAAAGGTGCGGCTATGGACTCCCACGTTCCATACCAAGCGATTCCCATGATAGGGAGCTGGCCTATTAATTCCGCATATCGATGCCCCGTCCCCCTTTCGCGCCTAGATTGAAAATTACCTCGAGATTCAAGCCTAGGCTGAACTTGTCGCTCCGATAGGAAGAACCTGGAATCGCGAAACTCTGCATACGCTTCGAATAATAATTCGACAACATCGACAGCCGCGACACGGGGCATTCGTTTGTGTGAGGCGTTCCAGAAGTCGTGCCTGTAACTCTCGTTGAAAGGGCGAACAGATAGCGGGACCTAAAACGGCGAAACGCCGCGGCGAGCTTTAACGGGTCGTTCAATTAAATCTGACACGACGCCTGTGAATCGGCGAGTGCTCACGATTCGGCTGCTGCACGTAGATTATCACAGTCGTGCGCATCTTCGGCACGTCGGTCGGTGTACATACTTCCAATTATACTGAATTTCAGACGTGGATAGAGAATAGCGAGATTACCGCGAGAACGATTAACGAGCTAACCTAACGCCTTCTGGAACGTTAGTTCCTGGAATACGGATTCGTCGCGAAACGCGCGCGACTGGTATCACCTTTCGAATCCGTTCGCGTATTCGTGATATCGGACGATAAAGTGCTTGTCTCATTAGCGAATATTGATGGAACCTTTGGAATATTGATGGAATCTTTGCCCGAGAGCATCTTATTGTGCCTCGCGGTACGCGGACGCCACGCTAAAATAGAATACGAGAGAGGCAATTTACAATAACATTAGCTCTATTCTAATTTGCCCCGTTTCGAGGCGATATTGCGTAAAATCGGATTACCGTATCGAAGAAGCAACGTGGAACGTAGAATAATGCATGCCCGATCACCGTTTACTTCCTGGACTTGATTCATCGCGGCAAACGAGAACAGTTTACATCTAAATTATGTTTCGAAATCTTTAACGTATTCCTGATACTAGCCGGCAAAGTGACTGGCTCATTAACGATTATTGATGCAGCTATCTCTTCCTACGTTGTATGGAAAGTCTCGCCGATTCCAGGAATCCGTACTATCGGTCCGTTCGAATCTTGAACGAGGAGTTACGATCCTCGAGACGAAATAAATACGCGTCAACGAATAACGAGCTAAACGTCTTTTGTTACTTAATACGTTAAACCTCCGGTTATTAATTAATAGTCGCGAGTTGCTCGACTCGCGGTTGGTTGGCGAAGCTAAAAACCACCGTATCGCGTTAGAAGCTCTCGGAGCTGCGCGTCTCGTTACGCCGCCGGCTTTCCACGATTTTTTCCAAAAAAAGACAGCTGAAAGGAGGAAGTGCGAACGAATCCACGATTTCGATCGTTGGATCGCAAATTTTCTGGTTTAAAGGCGGATACGTAATAAACCCATAGAGACCCAGGGCGAAAAAAGGAACGAGAGAGGCTCGTACTTCGATGGTAATCACTTCCTCGTCGGTGGTACCCGGCCGGTCATAAGAATCCGGTCTGATTCGCGATTTGATTATGTCGTTCGCGTACGTATTACAATTTCAAAGTAGTCGCGACTATCTGGGAATGGAAAACGGTATGTGTCTGGGCGCGTAAACTCGCCATTTTTCCAGCTACTCCGCGAAATCCTGCGTCGAACTGCTTCGCGGAAGAGTGTACGCGACAGAAAATACCGTTAACACTTTAAACCGCGATTCTAGATAATGGAACTTTTATCGAAAATCGACCGGACAAAAAACTGGAGTCGTAATTGATCTAATTAAATTACGACCATTTAAATTGACATCCAATGCGTTACGATGTTTCGAACGCGAGTATACTCGAGCGATAGTTACGCAATAAGATCGGGTATAAATATTTATTACACATTTTCGTATGATTTACTATCCATTTATTGTACAACAGGAACGAAGCAAACGAACTCGTCGTGCTCGCGTATTTTACTTAAATACTAAGCTGAAATCGAAAGTTAATAAAATCGGGAAAGTTTGTCGTCGTATGCAGATATAATTTACAAACAGATGCAACTATTGTAAGCCTCCACGAGAAGTGGGAACAGCTCGATCGAATATTACCGCTATAAAGGTTAACGATTAAATCGTAAACGAAAACGAGAGTACCCTGGGCAGTTCCTGCTACGAAAATCCATTATTAAGCCCGGTATTAAGAGCATTAAAAATGAACTGCATCGCGTCGTCGACGTAACTCGACGAAAATGCCGTCGTCGGCGTGTTATTCAAAAATACACGAGGGCGGTGGCAAGACAACGAGATATCGGTCGTAATGCAAGCCACAGCTACGGTCCACCGTGTAAACATCGTTTGTCAGTTTTATGTTCCGGCGATAAAGTCGCGCCTCGAACTCGGGCTTTAACGACGCCCGGTTTCGAAAATATGACCCGCAAACTTACGTGTTAATCACCCTTACGTTTTTATTATCACGGACCCCGAATATCCGTCCGTAGTTTCTTACAACGAAGTTTCACGAGACTCCGGACAGTCGGTTCCGTCGATAATGTAATTTTAGAAGACTCGCCTATCGGGCAGGACGGTCTCGCGATGCGAATCTCTCGCGACGGTGATAATTATAAAACGTCGTTTCCGGTTGTTCCCGCGGCTGGGGGGACAATGGCCGAGACAACGTTGCGTGCGCGACACAAGCCTCGCTAGTTCCCGTCAGGTATCATCCTCATTGTTGTCGGATCCGGGGGGTATCATTGAAAAACGAGGTCACGTAAGAGGTAGATTAACATTTGATAATAAGACCTACCGACGCGCGGTTAAAAGAATATGTATGTATATGGAAGAGAAATGGCGAGTCACCGTTTTCACCGTTGTGTGCGTGTCGTTACCCAAGAATATTACGCCGCGGACCACATACATCTTTCGCCATCGACTTCGCCTGATTGTTCTCTCGCACAGAAGTCGTGCGTGTGTGTCGGAATGCGCATCTTTAGAAAGCAGAGTGCATCTTGTGTGTTTAAAAGACCGATCGCTATGTCATCATCTAACGCGTGGTGTAGAGCGCTGCATGCCCCGTGCGCATTTCAAACACCTTGGACAAGATAAATGCCCCGAACCGCAGGTATTATGCACGATTGTATGCAGAGTATTGCCGGTTAATTGATTCACTGTGCTAATTTGCTCTTGTATGAACAGTCGGAATGATTTATAAATAAACTGATTCATAACTATTGTATATTCGATTCGTATGTGCCACTCGATATTTCTTTCGCGATAACATTTCCACGTTTATACGTGTACACACGCGGGTCTATGGATATCGTTTGTACCTACGTACTTGTGTACACCTTTTTCCCCCCCGAAGGACGGACGATGTGCGGCGCGGAATTGTGACATTCAGAATGTTACTTTCTTTACGTAGAAGACTTTAATCAATATAAAATTGCGCGTCACGGGAACAGTGGCGCAATATCGTAATTCTATTACGTACACCGCTTAATCAACTTGCACGAAAGATTCGTATGGTTAAACGTGGATGATCATCGAAATAAATGTTAAAAGGATATAACAAAGAATACATACCTAATTCGAATGCCGTGGACGAAGCTGACGAGGGAAATAAATCGAACGACGTTTTAGTAGCTTACATTAGCGGTATGTACCACTCTCTCACCAATATAGACGTATACGCGCGCACGTAGAGTCAAGACGTCAAACCACCGACGCGTGGTGCGGCGTGAAAAAAGAAAAAATCGGTCCCACCTAGCTAAGCAAACACATATCGATAGCTCCCACCGAACCGGCTGACAAAGCGAAATCCTTTCGTCCGGAACCAATTGTAAGCCAATGACGGGCCACGCGTCTCGAGTGATCGAAGAAAACACGTAAAGACAAAGACCGAGTGCAACGATGATTTCTCTTCTTTGCATTCCATTAGCCTATCCACGAAAGTAGTATACACGAGTGTTTTCGAATAAATTTCGACAAGGTCGTCAAATGTTACAATGATGATCGATACGTATAAGATATGAAACCGTATCTGTCCGACAATTTTACGCAGAACTATAATTAAGAGCACGGTATCCAGTCGTGTGGCAACAGTATAATAAATAACCGTTTGAACGATGTTATTTCGTATAATTAAAGTAAATCGTGCGAGTTAATTACGCGCATGGCCTTTTCCACTGGCCGAAGGTCTCGAATGTCGATCGCACCTTACGAGGCGCGGGGATCGCGATCCATCCTTTATCGCGATCGACGATACACGCGGCGATAAATTACGAGAATCGCAGAGAATCGGGCCCAACAAATTGCCTGGCCGGTATGCCGCGCTACATCCCGGCGACCGTAATTGCCGTTGTGAGATACCGCTGACAGACCGCGATTTAACAAGTCCATTCGGCAGAGTTCTTTCCGAACGATGATTACCACCTTTGTTCACGTGAAAGAATACTCGAGTCAAACGGTAGAATTGGATCGATCGTCGAAACGAGTGGTACACTTTCTCGAGCGTGAGTCGATGAAAAATCGTCCGTTCGGATTTTCTGTTGCCGTCGCTCCCGGGATACTTTCATCGTTACATAAATATTATAACCAATTAAAGAGGAGGGTAAGTCGAGGTATGCAAACAGAACGGTCACACCGCACGGGATTCGCGTGGCGAAAAAACGGGTTCGGAAAGTCGGAAACGCGCGATCCGAGAGATACCTGTCTCTCAAAGTTTGACAAGTGGAGTCCAGGGACCGTTGGTTTTAACTTGGAACGTGGATCTCCGTGTACTATGTCGTCGCTAAACGTTCCTGGCTTGTCATCGCCGTAATTGACTTTCTCTCGTGACGCCGATCAAAGAAAACTGTCGTGGTCTCTTGGTCCGAAGTTAATTAGTCCTTTCTAAATCGTTCCTTTCGAAGATCCTGTCGATTTCTAGCCGATTCGCCGAACGATCTTATTTCGACCGTGTCGTATCGTATCTTTGACGGCTAGACCACGCGCGTAAACGAATCAGATTCTCTACGCGTTTTCTTAGGTTTTGCTGCTGCGCGACAGGCATTCAGTCGAGTCTACCGCGAGTTACGGGCATTAATATTTTCTCGTTAATTAATTACGATCTTAATTACCATGTTTTGCCTTGAGACACCGTGCGACCCTGTCTCGATAGATTTTTCTCGTTCGGGGCATCTTTTCTCCCGACGAAAGTTATCGTCGCCTTCGATACACGACGAGTGCAAATACATGTACCGCAATGTTTAAACGAGAGACCGAGGATAGGAAATATCGTCGAATTTATTTCGAGGATAACAAGGATAACAGCGATTTTATTCTCGCAACAGGTTTTCCTGACAAAACGATCGGGAATTTTGAATCGCATTCCGAAACACGTTCTTCCTTTTGCATTCGCGAGACGCAAACACCATCCTCGAGACACGATTGACCTCTACGGAGCGAAAGAGAATTTTTCACCGTTCGAGAGTGGAAAAAATTGTACGGTTATTACCGTCCGATCACTCGCAATCCCGGTGATTAATTCGCTAATAAGTATCATCGCGAAATTGGCCATCTAATGGGGGACAAATTGAATCTCGCTGATAAATGATCGGCCCTGTCGCGTTCAAGGTGTCCCGCTCCTTGAAATTTTCAATTCAGTAACGTTGGCTACGCGTCGGTGATAAATGCGACCGGTGCAACGATCTGCATAAGCGAACCAGCACGATTATTAACGTGTCGCGACGCACATTACAGGGTTTCGATATCAGTCGGCAAGATCGATGATCCTCGGCCGTTTTTTACGTCGGAAAGATTAAGATATTTCAATAGGATCTAATTGCAAATACACCACCCGTGTTCCATATTTCTCGACAAAGTTCGCGATCGTTTCTAATACGAGCTGCATGAACGTGATCCAATCTGACCAGGACTCGCTCTTTGTTTCAGACGGAGCGCCAGTTCCCGAGGACGTCATTGAACACGAGGTGAGGAAAAACGTCGTAAACGAGTGGATGAATAATAGCAGGACCATTTTGTATTTTTTTAACGATCCACAGAGAAAGTCGATGGCTCGATGAACATCGAAAAATGTGGTTGTACACGCTAAAGGACGACTCATAACTCATTCTTTAAGATTTTTAATAGCAAATCTGTGTTTACTCTTGCTCGATTTCCAGCATAAAGAGAAAGTAAGAACTCATCCGGGGGCATAAATTTGTCTTATCAAACAATTTAGTCTCTTATCTTAACAGAATTAACGCGAAACTTTAAACAAAATGCTTATTACTCGGATTTACGAAGCGTTTAATCCCCGAATGTTTCCATGCTCGTGGCCTAATAATAACGAGCGATATATGTATTAAGGCTAGTCACATCTCGAACGCTAATACGAAGATTTGCTTCACTGACTTCTCGGTATGGATACGACTATATCGTGAACTTCGTCGTGTACTATTTGCAGCGCGCGCGAAATAAATGCCATGATTTATGGACTTTGCCGTTTTACGCGAGTATCAGAGAATTTCACGTAGGTGGTTGAATCGCGAATAAAAATATGTCGTACGTAGATCGCGAACGGGCAAGTGTAATTAGAAGGACCTACGTGCTACGAACGTTTAATACACCTGCTTCCTTTTGTTGCTGCCTCTAAAGGTACGTCCGTTACGAAAGAAGATAATGACATCGATTAAAAACACTCTCATTAACTGTTTATGTAACTGCGCCGGACTACGTTAAGATTACTCTGTTGCGATACATCGCTCGGAGAGAGAAATAATGCATCGCTCGAACGCATACTTCCATTCGCATTACCGGATATCGATAAACGCACCGATAGAATCGGCCGGAGAAACATTCGCGCGGAGATATCAATGAATTTTATTAATAGATAACCGTAAACTAGAAATACGGTCGCGCGTACGTTAACGCGCGCTAACGAGGAAACAACGTACTTAGCGAGAGTAACGCCGAACACGTTTCCGTTAATTAATAACATTAGAAACTCGGCTGTATTAGCGCTAGTGGAAGGCAAGTTTTCGCGTTGCGTAAAAAAGAAGCGTATTAATGTACGCTGTGTAATTGAACGTTCGCATGGCACGCACTCGTAATCGCGATTCCCCGTTCACGGTAGTCTACTCGGTTGGTTTCTGTTTCTCGAAACGGAACCAACCCGTGCTAGGTACTTAATCAATCATTGTTGCAACGTACGCGAAAAAAAGATAGGTCGATATCCCACGATCGGTCGGGTCGACGACGCTGATTTCGCCTCGGGATCCGGGATCCGCGCGATACCGTACTTTCGCGTGTCACGAGTCGCAAACGCGTACACGCACGCGTTCCCTTGCAACGAAGCCTGCACGCTTCTTAGGCTCGTTTCACACCAGGATCGATGAGAATTCCGAAATGGAAAAGCATCGCACGTGCGGCAGGGCGCATCAAAGCCTGGGTCGCGCATTGTGAAACCGGTCTAAGCGATAGGACGACTTCTCTGCGATCTTAGGTGGATCGTCTATCTCGTAGCCTACGGCTCGGGTACTCGTTGATTGCCCTTAATTCACATATAATTCATACGGAACCGCGGACTCGAAGATGGAACGTTATGGCTAATTGGACGGTGCGCGCAAACGTTCGAGTTAATATAATAATCCACCGGCTGTGGAAACGAGCGGACTAATTTGCGTCTGGTAATCGAGTAATAATAATGTCCCGTCTTTCTTTTGCGGTCAGTCGGTGCACCGATCCATCTCGCGTCTGGCTACCGAGGATACGAGGACGTTCTGTCGTGATTTCGATCGCGTTCTGCCGTGTCCGAGCGGCTACCCTTTCACCCGTTACTTCTTTGCCTTTCCGCGACGTCTCGAGAAAGAAAAAAATGTAGCTATTCTCGCGGTAAGTGGCGCGAAAAAAGGCCACGCAGTTTATCTGGAAACGACGGTCGGGTCGGTGATTGGAAAATTTTCAAATCGATCATCGAGTGACTTCGGTTCCAGCAAAGTGGATCGTTGCGCGATGGGAGCCCGACGCGAGCAACGCGGGTGAACGTTGGGACCACCGCTCGATCGCATTAATTGGACTATCTAGGAAATTATATTCGAGTGATTTACCGCGACATTTTCTTCTATCGCGATCGCAGTCGGAATTGTTCGCGCGGAATCGTGCTCGTCCATCGCTCGTCTCTCGTACCAGCCGTAGCGACGCATCCATCATGCTCGTTCGCGAGGGTAAGAGGTATTTATTGTCTACGATACTCCGAGTAACGATCCCCCATAGGTCAGGCGTAACACGAACGCATAAGTTACACGCGAGTCGCACAGCGCGTATACGCGATATTCCTTTCGCAGACAAATTTTTGCAACTCGATTGATTTATACCCACTACCGCATCCGCGGTACACGCATCTGAGACTCGCCATAGTCGGTTATGGTCTTTCGTTTACCCACGCTTTATCGCTATGGGCTGGAAAATACCGACATCTTACTCTCGAGTATCTAAATTCCATATTTTTTCAGCGAGTCGAGTTTCTCTGGAACAAAGTACGTACTCTTACTCGGTCGAACCGTAAATTCCCAGCCAACAGATGTCCTGACAAATATTTCGATTCGGACCAAACCGATTTATCAATGCCCCGAACACGCATCTACGCAATCCGTCGAATTACCATACAATCGCAAAAACCGACCCGCCGTTTTGCCCGCCAGCAAATGACCGGTAATCGAATGGCCAATGTCGATTGCCGGTTAGATAGGTTCGAAAACGAACTCGTAGAAGTGATCGGAGGGGCAAAGAATTATGCACAACGCAAAGTAGGCAGGTACAGGATTATACGTATAGCGGACAGCTGACCCGACATATTCGTAACAATACTAGGCGTGTCGCCGGCGTGTTGCAACTGATTCCAACTATCCTCGGCATTAGCATCGACGCGTGAGCATACGCGTCTGCACGTGCACGTTCTTTAACCGCGTACCTATACGTACATACGAACGCGTGGTTATGCAGGCTGCCTCTGCATATGCAGAATCTTTCTGTAGTTTTTTCACAGATAAGGGGATGTACGACAAAAGACCCTCTTCTTCGATATACTCATCTTAATAACCAATTTCCCAACGTTCGAACGAAAACTTCGAATACGTTCGATAGATTCCGGGGAACGCGTTACACGTGCTTAGGTAGAACCTGTAGGTGCAGCGACACGGTACCACGCATATGACGTGTGCGCGACCAGTTTTGCAGGCGGTCGTCGGCACGAAGACGTTTTAAATGTCAAGGCGAGGACACGGCGAAGTTCTCCTCTCCTTTTGTGCTACGCGCTATCGGTCAATGAGCCCCGCGAAAGGTATCGGCATACTTTGCACCGAAAACCCGTATTAATAAGAAGTAATTGGTGCAACGGAATCACGGTTACGAAAGCATCGCCGAGGGGTGAATTTCTTGGCTACTGTTTAGGGACGCGTAATTAAGGGTGCGCTGTGAAAAATCAATTTAACAACTGCAACTTCCGTTTCAGCTTTACGGTTTACCGTGCCCGGGCATAGATAAATAACGTTGATGGATGCTTGCCTAGCGATACGCGTTACATGGTACAGATAGCTCGTCATATTTTTATGAACATTGCATTTTACGTAATCGTATGGAAACGTCCATCGGCAATGATCTTATCCGAGTGTTCCATTTTATAGTAATACCACGGCGAGCGAGTGACGTTTGCAAAGTAACGGCGAAAGTTCACGCTTTAAAAGTTATGCTTCGCGAATACCGCTCGTAAAATATTATTCTTTCGAACTGTAACCGCTTCGGACTTTCTCTCGGGTAGATTATTGTTCGAAACGGGCATTTAATTCTCGATATAACAGTGGAGAAACTTGTTGGTTTTCAGGACTCCGTAGCGGCCGCTTCCGAAGTCACCGACGAGTACGAGGACGACGACTCGGACATGTACATGGAGCCGGAGGTTCCCGAAGCTCCGGAAACGGTTCGCGCAGACTCTGAACAAGAAACTGGCACGAAACCGACCGCGGAACCGGTTCTCGAAAACGAACGGCTTCCCGTGACCACCGAGAGGCTCCCGTCGAAAGATCAGGACGCGGCGAACACGGAGGACAGAGGTCACGCCGAAACCTCCGAGGAGAAAAGCCTAGAGACGGAGAGCCAGAACTTTTTCCCATCGTTCGCGGAACTTTTCGCGAATCACAGACTTCCGTTTTCGGAACAGCAAAGGTACAGGCCCAACAGATTCCTCGGCTACTTCCAGCGCGATCGCAGCGCCTACCAGTCGGCAGCCACGACCACCAAGGACGTTCAGCATCCGATCCTAGGATCGGGAAACTTTGGGGTGATTCGCGGGGGAACTTACTACCCCGAGGAGAAGGAGAACGACGAGTACTCTATCGACGAGAGCGCCTACAATCCGTACTACCAGAATGGAAACCGTGCCAGATCGAATTACTATAGAAATCCGAAACCCCAGCCGATTCGCGGTGGCGACTTTTTCGCGAACTTCCGCGACTTCGCGGACATCACGGCCCCGCCGAAGTCCAGCTTCTCCCATCTGTCCGTCGTTTATGCCAACAAGAACGGCAGCTCTACGGGACGTATCACGGAGCCGAGGAACATAATCGAGACCCTCAGGATGCTGGAGGAAGAGGAGGCAGGTCCGCAGACGACGAGCACGACGGAGGCGCCCAGGAAGAAGCAGAGCAAGGGCAAGCAGAAGCTGCTGAAGATCAAGCAGTACGAGGAAGACAAGGCCAGACGATCCCGCATGTCCGTGGAACCGTTGCTGGCCCTCAGCTGAACACGCGAGCTCTATCGATCAAGCGTGTGAAGTGTACGGTAGTGCGGACGCGAACCTCGGGACTCTTCCCAAACGCGAAATCTGGCCACGAGATCAGAATCAAAGTCTGAAATGAATTGTCACCCTATCGGAGGAGTACTTCTACTAAAGAGAACGAAAACGAGAGATGGACCAAGAAGACGTTTTTGGGTAAACAAATTCTACGCTGCACGATTGGTTATTTGCACAATTCTATCCGGGTACTTTGAACGAAACCACGTAGCCTCTTTTTTCGGACAAAATTTGTTCGTCTTATAGGACTACTTCTACCCGCAGCGTAGGGTTCGATCAACGTACGAAACTTGGACTCCACGTTGGCGATTATCATCGCGTTGGTGTTGTTACGCTTCAGACTTCGGGATTTCTATGCGAAACGTGTGTAGAGCAAGCGCGTCGATTCGAGGTAATATCCGACGGTAATTTCCCTGGCGATCGAATTGATTACGCGCGCGAAAGGTAAATTCTAATAAGCGGTTACTGAAATCACTGGCTAAACGGCGCTCCGCTCTAACGTCTCGATCGTTCCGCGAGAAATAGATACAAATAACCGCATCAATCCTGGAACATGTTGTCAAACCAGATTTCTGACAACTCGCGGGCAAGTTCGAATCGATTGTGCGCAACCGACACGCTTATTTAAGTTTCTAGAGCAAAGCGGTGCTGCCTGAAATTGCTAATTCAATGTCAGATCGTCGTGTCGCGAACGTTTGAAAAGAGTGACGGAAACGAAAGAAAATTTGTGGATTCCGGCCCGCTTAATATCGAGGCGAAAACGCAAGCATTCGATTACGTCGAACTCGGTGCAATCGGCAATTCACGGACACCTTTGGAATTCATCGAATACACTTGCACGTGCACTTTCGTTCTGCTCGAGCGAATCTCGCAACATACCGACATTATTTTTCGTACGTGCGTGCACGCGATGTGTCCTATTACCATGATTATACCAAGTGCGAGAACATGAAATTCGCGACGTAACCTTATCATCGAGCGCAGACTTATTCGCGCGTAGAAAATGAATCGCGGAGCGTCGATTTCTGTACGCGCGATCGCCTGCTCCTTTTTCGTTTTTTTTTTGTAAATAAATTATATCACGTATTATCGCTCTGCCTCGCGTTTTCTTTAGTGTTTTAGCTAAAGCGGAACCGGAGTAACAAATCGCGCCTTCATATTCGAAGAACGTTTTAACGTATGTATTCGTCCGTGGACCTCGTTTCTGCGTGTAGTTTCTAGATAATCGTAAGGTAAATATTGTAGATAAGTAATTTTTAAGTGCAGAAGACTGTCCACAATGTTAATTAATATTGGCTTGATACAACGCTGTTTTATTATTTTTCTCCCTCGAGATTTTCTCCCTCGAGATTTTAGTCCGTTATTTACGAAAACTCTGCTTCTACCGAAGGGAGGACGATACAATTCAAAAGAACGGGATAAACGGTTGGTGCGGATCCTTCGCCACTGATCTCGGTGCATTGTTGTCGTATTTGTTGTTGACTATTTTAAGTGTACTTTCGTAGGATTACCGCCTAATCTTCGCTACATACTATTCGAAACTTGTGCCTCGCGGATCTTGATCGGCTGCGAGGCACGCGATTAAGGCTCGAAATAAAGTATATTTTTCATAAACCATGTACTTGAGCAAACCCTCTACGATTCGACGGTGCAACGCCTTGCAAGGTGAGTACGTGTCGTAACGAACAAAGAATCCGTACGTAAAGAATTTATTAATAAAACGTCGTACTCGAAAAGTCTATACCATTTACAAATACGTCCAGTAGACGGGCAATTGTCACGAGCGATTCATTTCTGATTCATACTTTTCTTCATCATATGGACGAGTTTCCCTATAGCGCAGTGCACCTCCAGGTAAGTCGCAGGCTTGTACATCCAGGCCGGTGTACTCAACACGTTAAACTTTTTGCACCGTGTCACGCCTCTTACGCCTTTCATCTCCAGTTTGGCACCCATTTTTTTCACCCTCTTTATAGCTTCGGCGTACGGCCAGTCCTCCTGCGGCGCTGTAAATCGCAGGAACATTACGTAGCTAACAAGGGAGGAAGCGACTCGCTGCGTCGTAGCTGACTTACATTCTTTTCCGAGCGTAACTTTCACACCTTTCAGCACCCTGGCAACGAGGGCACTCGCGATACAAAGGGTTCCGATTGGTTTCTTCTCGCAGTAGAAATCTGCTATGATTTTCTCCAACTCCGGGAGGACGGTGCAGTCGGCACCTTTTTCGGCAAAGTTGCTCCTTTGCAAAAAGGAAAGGAACGAATGTACTTAGATTCCTGGAATTACATTCTAAATACGGTTGACCATATTGAAATGCTAACAGGGTTTTTGCGGCTCCAAACCCTCCCGGTATAATTAGAGCGCTGTGTTTGCACGCTTCACACGCGCATAGAGGTTTTATAGAGGATCTGGCCAATCTCGCAGCTTCCGCCAGTGCGTTTCTCGGACCGCTGTTAGGACACACTTCCTTCGTGCAGTGGTCGACCACGCTGTGCAACTCTATATCGGGGGCGTAAAATCTTGGACGCATGTCTTTCTGGCAAACGTGTATCGTCGTTGAAATTGCTTCGGAAATTTCTGTGCCGTCCAGAGCACCGCAGCCGCACAGAATCTGACGGTAATCGACGTCGAACGAGTAAGAAACGGTACGACATAACGTGCAAATGAAATTGATCGGATGTCGTAGGCTTATATAAGGATAATGTAACGCGATAGAAAAAAGACATTAACGTTTCATTAGAGGAGACTGTGCGTAACGCGTCTAGCACTAAACGTGTACTGTATTTTGGCGGCATAAATTATCTTCCGCCAGGAATAATTAAATCCGCGTGGTTTTTCGTTGGGCCGATCCATAAACGGATATTCCTTATCGCCCGTGTAGGTATTAACGCTCTGGCTAGAAGTGATCCGGTCTACGTTCGCGATGAGTTTTTTGCTAGGGTCGATTTACGGAAAAACTGTGAACGGTCCTGGCTCCCAGCTTAAACCAAGCTTTGTAATTGCCGTGTAATTACGTAAAGACGTAACATCTGGTACGTGTATCCCCCGATTATCTAACATCTTTTTTATAACGTGAAAATACCGGAACAAAAATCGCGGCAATCGATGCAAAAGGACCCGTCGGAATTGATAAGCGTACGGTACTCACGATAGCTACGGGCATCGGTCTGTTGCATCGTTGCCGTTCCCTTCTGCATTTCGCGTCAACAATCGTTGTTGCGTGAAAGTCGGACGTAAACACGGTCGTAAGGATCGCCGAATCATTTCGCAGTTTGGCTAAAATTCGTGGTCGTAACATACTACGGGGGTAAAGATATACAAAGAATTTCAATTTAAAATTGGTCAAACGTTTGACAGTTAATTTTTAAGTATCACGCCATCCATTTTTTTAACGTACGGACTTCGTCTGTTTTATCAAAAATAAACGAGTTTCACGCTTATACGTTCGTGGGTAGGGCAGGTATCGATTTCGCGAACTCGAGTGCAAGTTCGGAAAGCCGAGGACAGAGGGCAGAAACATTCGGAATCGCGGCGAGAGACCTCGATGTGGGCCGAGGGAACTACGTTCGAATAGACCGTGCTCACCGGTTACGCGAAAGTCGTAGATTTCCAGTTGACCGATCCGGTTCGGAACCCGCCTAAAGTCAGCCAACAACGCCGAAGAGGAGCAGCGAACGGAGCGAAGGAACATCCGAGAGTTTCGGGGCATCTACCACGCTTAAATAAACATCGACAAGGTAGGCTGAACTTACTTTATGGCTCGTATAACCTTTATTGTGCTCTAGGAGCAATTTTCGCTCAGACTATGAATACGAAACGCATAATGGGGTGCGGCGGTGAGATTTAACAACACCATGAGGAAGACTACCGCGTGTTATAATAAATCCCACGATCTCATTGAAATATAAAACGGGCCACGAATCTTCCGCAGGAACCAGTTTTCGTTCATATTTACGGGCCCGATCGCGTAATTCATGTAAGAGGAACGTGCGTATGTGTATGTATGTAAATAATACGTTGACCAACGGTGAAAACAGATATTTTTGATAGTGGCGGTTGGCACGTACAAAATATTGGAAGATTCGTAATAAAATTTCAAGCGATATACGATTCGAGTAATTTGGAAGTACGATTACGTACGAATACTCGAGATCAAGCCGTAATCCCGAAATCACGAATCGCGGCTCGCTTTATTCTAATTATTGAGCAAAGACGAGCGCACCCTCGAGTACCGTTACGTTGCTGCGCCATCAGCTTCGTCCCTTTTCTACGAGGCATGCGAAGGCTTACGCATAATCTTATGCAAATTCCGGTCTACCCTTATGCCGTCACATACGCGTACAGGTCGTTACACGCGACACGTTCGATAGGTACGCGAGATATGGAGCGCGGGAAGTAATAAACATTTCCCTGTCTCGTTCCCGCGGATTCCGACGTTCGAGAACGGCTTATCCAGGGAAGGGAGTAGCTTATCCACGGGCGTTTCGCAGCCGTTACTTATTCTCGATCCGAGACATCGAAGCAGCCCTTGGAGTCTCGGACATGCGATTTCGTCGAGCCTGTACAGAGGTAGCAAGTTAGGCGGGTCGGATCTCGTGTTACACGAGAAACGGTGAAAGGGATGCTTAGGTTCGCCGGTGTTGCTCGGGCCAGAACGCGGCTAGGGGCTTATATGAATGTTAAAATAAGTTTGAAATTGTCGCGGACAAGTTCGGCCCCGTGGGAGGTTACCCGTCGAGTAATTCCAGTGTGCCGGCGCGCCGGTTTCGGCCCTTCGGCGAGTTTGCGACCAGCCGCGAATTCGTTCCGGTACGAACTTCCGTGCTTCTACGGGTCCACTTCTACGTCTTGTTCCCCCAGATCATTTACTTTAATGGTTCGGTAAACCGTTCGATTCCGCGCTACGACGGAGAGGCTACATTGTTGTCCGTTCGACGGAAGATTCGTCGTTGTTTCCGCGGTGGGAAGTTCCTCTCGCTGCACGAGAGACGCATAATCGTTCGCGGGACGCGTAGCCTCGCGAACCGCGAGCTCGTGATTTAAACTTTTCGGAGACGATCCCTTCCCCGCGATAGACGTAACGGGTGCGGCTGTCACGGGCCTGTCATTCGGCAAAACGGCGTTAGTTCGCTCGTCGTGTCGCCGGGGATATTGCCGCAACCGGGAACAACCGTCTCTCCCCGGTAACTTTGGCGAAGTTTGTTTCCACGTCTCCCGTCTCTCGGCGAGACTAAACTCCCGCGAAAAGACAGCGATGATTATTGTCGCGGCGTGCGACGCAACCTACTGGAATATTAAATTTCCCCGAGGCGATTGCCGTATACCTTGTGAAACCGCGTAAAGGTGCGTATCCATGGATGGTGAAAATTTCGCTCGATCGCTTCCCAGCCTCGTTCCCGTGAATTTCGAGGCAAAGACCCTTTCTCGAGCTTGGGAACTCGATTTACCTAGAGGCTGCTGCGAACTCGGAAGAATCGGCGCGGCTCGACGGGGCTCGACTCGTCGCGCTCGGTGTGAAAACAGCCGTACGGAGTGTTAGCGAGCAGGATAGAGAAAGAGAGGGACAGAGAGTTAACCGAGTGGGAGGTTGATGGGTAAATGCGATGTGATGCGAGTAACTGAGTGGCTAATTGAATGAGGTGCCTCCCAGGAGCGTCGATCCGTCGCGTGTCACACGTCAGAATTTCCGCACCGGGGGCCCCAAAATTACGACGATTGTCGGTTCTCTGCCAATTATCAAACGCGCGATATGATTGGCATCGCGCGGGGCGGAATTACGCGAGTCGTGCCCGCGACCCGCTGGAAATCGTTTCCCGATTGGCAACGCTGGAACCGAGAAAGTCAGAGAAAGAGGTACCTGTCAATCGTTAATAACGCGTCGAGGGTATCGATGGCTCGATTTCCATCGATTCGAGGGGGAGAAACGATCGTTTGTCAGCTCGCCAGAGCCCCGTTGATCGGCTCTTGAGCCGCGTCGAACCACCCGTTACTCCTCCTCGCGGAAAACTTTTCGAATTAACGAGCAAATACGTGCCACGCTTATTTCCCTCGCTTTTAATATCCAGCAAAGAGATTCGGGTACCTCCTCCTCCTGCTACGCGTTATCTCGGAGAAAATCAAGGCGCCTCGACGTTTCAGCGACGTTCCCAAGACACCGAGGCTGTCACCGGTGGCTCGGTGGCTCGGTGGCTCGGTGGCTCGGTGGCTCGGGCGGTTTGCGAATTGCCCGTTTTCGCGGCGTCCGCGAAACACCGAAACGCGGCGAGTAAGCGCAGGCAGAGCTCGAAGGTTTACAGCATTGCGGACCGGTAAAGGAAACCGGCTGCTTATGCATTCTCGGCGCGAAGGCAATCGCGGGGATGTTGGATGCCGGAACGCTGGCAGGGGCTGGATCCAGGCGAGAAAGGAGAAACGAGAAGCGAGAAGCGAGAAGCGAGAACCAGACAAGAGAACAATTACGCGCCGTCAGCCGCGTGACCGGCACGACGCTGCGAGGTGAATCAAAACTAGCGCCTGGCCCGTCTTCGAGCACGTTCGCCGAGTCCCGCTGGGGAAAGATCGAATCTCGATCGGTAAGCGAACTTGGCAGCCGAGACGAATACGTGGCTGGACCAATTTACGGGGCTCGTCTACCCAGAGGTTTCGCTATTTTTACGCTCCCTGCCTAACGGCGCGAGTAGACGGGCTTTTCGGAAAAAATAGTCGTCGTTCCGCGTAGAAATAAACTTTTTATACGGGACGCTCGACGGTGCCGCGAAACGTCGAAAGTAATATTGAAAACGGGGGGGTAGTCGTTCTTGTCGTTACTCCGTTTATTCCGGCAAGATTGTCAAGAGTAAATTTAAATTCCGTATTCTTTTCGAAGGGCGCGAGGCTTAATACCAAAGTGGCGGTGCAAACCGCTTTATGCTTCCACTTTATGCCGACCGACCCCTTTTTTCCGCCGCGAACGAGACCTCTTATTTATTCATTTATTCCGGCGAGATGAACTTTACGGAGATTTTAATGGCGCCCCTGACTTCCTTCGAATTCGTGCGCCAAGCATGCCATTTAAATTTAGGATACGCGTCCGTGCGGAGGAGGTGCGACGTAAATCCCGCGGAAAATGCTTCCCGGCGAACAGACACGCGTAAAGACATTCGCAGGGGAGGTACGTCCCAACGTATGTATGCATGTCGTGCGAACTCGTTTCGTAAAATTAATTACTCCGAGTCGAGAACAAGGCGTAGCTTGTAATTATGGTGCGAGCTTAACGGCACTACTAACATAGAAGACTAATTATCGACCGTCACGATTCCTCCTCTCGAATACTTGGAGCAGACCTTGCCCGTCGGTTACTCGTCGGTGATATAGAAACAGCCATTCGGCGAAATAACGAATAAACGACCTCTAAGGATTTTTTTCTCATTTCTTTTTATCGTTGGACCTGGATCGCAGACGACGTATGAAGTAGGCACGACATTCTGGGAAAATTTTCTGCCACGAAAAAGGTGGGAACGTTTGCTCAACTTAATTCGAATCGAAGCTTTAGCGTCGTTTCCTAGAATACCTAGTTTTAGAGCGGCTGCTCTCTCTCTCAACTGCAGACGATGCCATCGGTAGCCCCCGCTTTTGGCTTTGGTAAAACTAACGCACTAACACTAAACGATAACTTATTGTCCCGCCTACTCTTATGCCTTCCAGTGTGGGCGAGGACCACCGAAAGTTGAACGCGGGGTACGAAAGGAGAAGCAAGGGGAGAGGAAATTCGCGGGCAAAGTTATCCCGGGCGCAAAAGGAAAAACTTCCCAATATCGGTTAAACGAAAGTTCCATCGTAGCGGTAGAGCCGGCAGGAAATAATGTTTGATCGCGCTGAAAATTAGGGAAGCGATATTGGCGGAAACGAAAGGAAGAGCAGGGAGGAAAGTATCGCTGGACGAACGGACGGAAGATCCGAAGGGGAACTGATCGAAGCTTTCTCGACCGGCCTTTCCCGTTTCATTTCGTTTCGTTTTATTCGCGATACGGTTTTACCGGAATTATTTCGTCCAGGGCCGTCAAGGTATATCACGGCTCGCGTTGACGGAACTTTTGGCGTAAAAAATTTGGAAGGCTGACTGACGAGGGAAACCATGGGCCGTTCGGCACGATAATTTCGACTTGAAGATCGTACGGGGAAAGAAAAGACTCGGTCGTTGCAGAGCGCGAACACCTAGCGAGTCTCGACTCGAGAATTCGAGACGAGTTTCGTCGTGAGGGAGTTTTATTGTATTTTTTTCATTAACAAGTCCAGGGCCAGTCCCGGGAGGCCGGGCAAAGTTGGCGGCGAGTTTTAGCGAGACTTTTGTTAATGTTCGGAATTAACGGAGTAAGGAGACTTTAAGTCATAAGGCCCCACGGGAGCACCGGGGGTTCGACGCGAACTTTCACGATTCTTTATTTCTTTATCAACTCCGACCCCTGGTTTCCACCCCCGCCTCACGGAATGCTTGCCGGCCCGACGAACCGTTTCTTCTCGCTACGTCCGTACTCTATAATTACTTTGTTCGCCACGATTCTCTTACTTTCATTCCTCTCAGACCCCGTGCGACGGGGAACCATAGAATGCCGACGCTGAAAATTTCCTTCGTGCATTAATACTTCCCCTACGTACGGCTGGGTACTCCGTGCATGTCCTTAATATTCCGTTAATGTTGCGGCAGCGTAGCACGTGCACCGACGCTGGAAAAAATGCCGAGCATCTTCGGTTTTTTCCAGAGAAGCAGCCTGCGCGAAAACAATGTTTCGGACGATATCAACCCGTAACATGACGTTTCCAGAACTCGCGAGTCTTGTCGCGAACTTGGCCAGCGTGACAGGCAGACCGAGAGACGTCATGCATAATGTAACATGATTGCACCGTGTACGTTTTGATGTACCACCATTAGCATGGCGATCGAACCGACGACCCGACGACCCGACGACCCGACGACCCGACGGTGTGCGTCGCTCCCGACGGTGGCCTGCCGAACGTACGTATTCGCGGATCGTCGCATACGTCGAGAATAACGGTACTCGGTCTCGTGTAACTAATCAACCGGCTGTCGGGACCAAATCGACCCCTCCTGTAACACAGCGGTCCGTTCCAAGGGGGAAAATCCGACCATAATCGAAACACGAGCGGGAGACCTCTTTCGCTATCCCGACGTTTGTTGTTTCTTCCAAATTTGGTTTATCAGTTTTGGATTATCGGACAAAACGGTTCTTTGGAAAGTGTTCTTTTCCCATCGACGAGACGTACGTGCGTAGGTACATACATATATCGGACCCTGGTAGAACGTATAAATTACTCCGAGGTTTTTTAGTAGATTTTTCGCGCGTTCGCGACCCGCCCGTGTTGTAGGCGTAATTTGTCGAGAAACAATGAAACGCTGCACTCGGAACGAGAAGCACCGAAACGAGAGGACAATGAAAGCAGGAAGGGGAAACGGGCTGGGTCAAAGTGAGCAACCGGGCCGACGGAGAAAATACGCGAAAGGTAGAGAATTTTATAACTCGGTTCCTCGATGCGCCCGAGTACACGTAAATCGAATAAAAAAAATCTTCGTACGTATTTCGGTAATGAGGCGAAAATTGAGACAGCTTTATTAAGTCGAGGGAAGTTGCCCTGATTAAGTTACAACCCGACCCCTGCGGCGGTTACCGAAGTCACCCTCGCCGCTAATTTTATTTATTACGCAATTTAAAAATCGATGCCACGATAGGGAACCAATAAACGAACACTCGTGGAAAACTCTGTAACCGTTTCTCCAAAACTTTTTCGGCCCGAATGAAACTTTTCGAAATAGCGGTTTGATTTATTACTATTATCGGTAAAAATCATGCAAAGGTTCGAACGATAACGCACGGAAAAAGGTAAGACCGGAACGCGGATACGTATAAAGGATTCTCGGACGAGTCGATCGTAAACGTCGGTGGTCGAATTGTTTGGAGTTTCGTAATCGACGTCGCGG
Source organism: Mimumesa dahlbomi (assembly GCA_917499265.3). NCBI lineage: Eukaryota > Metazoa > Arthropoda > Insecta > Hymenoptera > Crabronidae > Mimumesa > Mimumesa dahlbomi. Next base: position 360,680 of record OU824113.1, on the reverse strand, counting down.
ACGGAGGCACGAGTTTCGCGGGCAGGTTCTCGACGGGGAGCTCGATTCCGTATAACAAGTCGCTAACTACGGGGGCACAAGCCGTCGTGCGCTAACCAAGTTAATCTAATCCGATTAACCGAAGACTAAGAGAGCTGACTTAGCTGCGAGGGTAACGGCTGCTAGCGGGTAAATAGCTGCTCCGTCAGTCTGTTCGTTTTTAATTAATTAACGATCAATTTGCACGCGAAACGCAGCCGCGGAAAGTTGAACGCGTGCTCGAGCACGGAGAAACAAGGACGCCGGATAATGCGAACAAATGAAGACAGATACATTTCCGGACGATCGTGGATGAATCGTTGAAATTGTGGAATGATAGATCGTCGTCCGATTCTTGCCCCGTTCCGTTAGGGCGATTTATTTTCATCTCTCTGCGAAATTACGCGGCCGAGAGACGAAACACGCGGGCAATCGCGTACGTTACTTTAATCGTTGACGTTACGGAGACTAGTGCTTAAAACGATCCTAAGCTTCGGCGAGATGGTTCGGGGTGACACACGAGCGCGGATAAAAGCGAAGGTGGCAGGGAAAATTGGATCCTCGATTTAGTGAGCAGTTACCGCGCACTGCGAGAGGCCGGATTGCAAAATTAGGCGAAAGACCAGGCGTCATCCGGCTGCACGTTCTGGGAGTACAAGGTCCCCTCGAGTGCCGCCGGCCTCGTATATCCCTCCAAGACCATGGTCCAAAGCAAAGGACTTTATCGGGCACTTGCCAGGTAATTAGCCATTTTGAATCTCAAAGGTTCCACCACGAATCCCCCAAGATTTCCATCTCGACGCTCTTCTATTTCCTGATTAATCCGAAGATCTATCGCGTCTACGTTCACCGGCGAGAAGTACCTGTCGCGATATCGAAACCTTCCGTAAGGTTCAAAGGGGAAAGACGGGGCGAAAGACACGGTTCGTTCTCTCGGCAGGCTCGAGTACGTGACGCGGGGCAGAAAGCATCCTCTCGAAAGCTATCGAAGCGCAGCCGTTCCTGCGTGCACCCACACATGTCCGGGCGCAGCATATTCTACGCGCACATTCTACTAGTCGGGGTAATAAAACATTTCGCGTGCGAGGGTATAATTGTCGGGGTCGGCCCGTGCGCGGTTTATACGGTGTTGGTACGACTCGGGGCGGCCAGGGGCGGCCAGGGGCGGCCAGGGGCGGCAAGGGGTGGCAAGGGACGGCAGGGGTGTGTAGTCTAGGTTTAGGGGCCCCGGGAGGGTACCGCGCCCCCTTTTTCATCCTGTAGTTATTTATCGCCCCGTTTCCCGGTCTCTCTCGCTCTCCCGCCGCTCCATATACCACCCTTCGCTTGACCGGTGGCAAAGGTGGTATAGCTACGCCGCTGGCCAGCCATCGGTTGATAGAACGTGATACGTTTTGTTCCCGCTGGTGTGTGGTAGTTTTGCTTCGACCTTCGTCAAGTCGTTTCACGAACCCTTCTCGAATCAAGAATTGCCGAGGCCCGCGCCTCACCCCTCCGAAACTCTCGCACAGTTTTCTACCCCTGCTGTTTCTTTCTCGTTGCCGGAGTTTAATGCGAGATTTAACGCAGTTTTGCGCCTCGACGGATCTTCGGTCCCTCGGTCTGCGCGCCGAATCTCTCGAGCAGTCCGTTAGGCATAAAAATTCATATTTCTATTCGAGACTCGTCTACTCGACTCCCCGACCCATTCGCGTCGATTACGCGAGGTTCGTTTGTCATCGCGGTTTTCGCAGGGGCTAAAGAGATTTGTCGTACGTAGGATAGACTCGTAAAAGGGTAACTCGCAAACCCGTGTTTATTAAAGTCTCGCTCGTGCTCGCCCGTTCTCGCCCGTTCTCGCCCGTTCTCGCCCGTTCTCGCTGGTTACCGTTTAATTTGGATAAACGCGACAAAGCGGGATAGACGCGTGTCTCCTTGGGACTTATTACGGGTCAAGAGGATCGCGAAGCATTTTGATATCCGTGAATAGAACATCCGGACAGCAGACTGACGGGACTCGCAATCGAGGGGAAACGCGTTCACCGGCAACTCTGTCCGGGAGGGTTCGGTATTCCGGCTACGTAAGTGACACATTGACGGGAGCTGACCACCGGTTGGCAGCCCTGACCGTCTCCCCAGGGTGGCTAGTTACCGCATGATTGGCCCTCCATTACCATATAACGTGCACACTAACGTGCATGCGGTCCTCCGCGATATCCACCTTTGAATCGGCCTCGATTCCCCGGATTTCGTTCCCGAGGAACTATCGAAGCTTCCACCCAATTTTTTCCACGCTCGGAACCGTCTTCGTTCGTCCCTTTTGTTCGCGTTCGACTCCGAGGAGAGGCGCGTCCACGGTAAATTGGTGCATACGTTATTTTGGAAACGAAATCCCGCAAAGTCGCGTTTCGTGCAACCCGGATCGTACGTTCCAGCCATAATCACTGCGAGAACAAAAGGAGGTGGGGACTCGGGGTTGAAAAAAAAAACAAAACGAAAGGCAAGGTAACTCTAGGCTGATGGAAGTGGGCACCGGTTCCCCCCCGGGGGCGTACACGTTTTTCGTGCGGGGGCGCATTTTTCGCGGCTCCGTTACGAGCGAACAAGATGTACGAACGAGGTCGTAGCGGGAGCTTTCAAAGGTTTTTGCTCGGCCTTATCTTCTCCGACCCTTCGGTATACGAAGGCACGGACGGTTCTCGCCGAGAAGAGAACAGAACCCTGCCACGGTTAGATGGATAGACACGACGCGAACGTACGTAGACATGTGAGGGTGCACTCGCTTAATTACACCGGAGGCCTCGTGGGATGCCGAGAGGTTGGAAGCGACCTAACCAGATCCCTCTCTCGCTCTCTCGCTCTCTCGCTCTCTCGCTCTCTCCCACGCGTGACGTCTGCAACCTACCCTCCAGACGTATCGCATCTCCGCGCCGAGATTTCCAAACTGGCGCGTAGGTAAGCCGGTGTTGCATCTCTCCAGGGGCACCGTGGCCGGTTGCAGTCGAATGCACCGTCTACATCGTCGAAGCCGCTCTCTGCAAACGAACCGCCCTCGCTCCTCTCCTCCTCCTCCCCCCCCCCCTCTGTAATGGCGTGGGAGTAATTCGCCGTATCGCGAAACACGCCACTCGTTTCGTTTATACGAATTCCCGACATGCCCGTCTTACACGAGTTTACTATCCGCGTGTTTCGATCTCTTATTTCATTTCCTACATCGGCGAATGTATTTCAAGGATACAACTGGACGGCCGTCCACGGAGGTATGCGTTTCGAGCGGAGGCGAGGGAACCCCGGAGCGATACCGCGTGGAAAGTGTCGTGGGTGGGGTTGGCTAATTAAACCGTGGTCGTAAAAAAGTGCCAGAAACTACGTCGAGTCACACGTGGTCAGGTGTCAGGAAGCAGCGATTAGGAGAAATACAGTCGAGAGTCACACGTAACGCGATCGTCCCCGATACTTTCGCGTAATAAAGCAGGCAGCTTGTTAGCGCGACACGGGATGTCATACGGCGAGGTCGCACGCCAACGACGTGACAATTACCTCGTAATCGGTATCCCGTATCAAGCCCCGCCGGCAATTCCGTACATTCTAATCTGCCCTTCGTCTCGGTGCGGCGTACGCGGTGCGCGGTGCGCGGCACTCTCGCTCACCGTGGGGTTGTCAGTATGCACTCGCTTAATTAGTTAATTAACGACGACCCGGTAAATGGACTTGGCCGGAGACTCGGTGACCGAGTCGAGTCTACTCGATTCCGGGGACATTCATCATTCCGACGCCTGTTAGTGGCGCGAACCGTTCCACCGCGCGGTCTAATCTCGTGCCCATAAATAAGATAACAATTTTTCATCCCCTTCCAAGGAGTAGACTCGACGCGAGGGGTCGCGCTCGCCAACGAGAAAAGAAGAAGGGAATGGGAAGAGAAACGGGCCGAGGGAAACCGAGAGAAACGGGGAGAAACGGGGAGAAACGGGGAGAAACGGGGTGAAACGGAGGGAGGGCCGAAGGCGAACGGAAAACGGAAAAGTTTGTAACCCTCGTTACCGGGTATCGAGTTCCAATTAGATGACGATCGCATTTCCAGTTGCCGAGCCCGGAAGACGTTTTTGCGTGTACCTGAGACGAACGGCCGACTTACCTTGCCCTCCCATGGGTAAATCAAACGGATACTAATTTGCGCCGTTCAGGGAGTATCCTTGATTCGAAGATCGTTACACGCTTAGGAGCTCGTAATCATCGTGATCGTTCTTTCCGCGCTCTCCAGCCCACTCGGCATTTTCCTTCGGTCTTACACCTGTGAACCTCGATTACCGCGATTAAACGCGTATCGCGGAGCCCCACCGTAACTCGCGAATCTCTCGATAATTAAATAGACGAGACGATTCTTTCGCCAACGTAATCTTATAGATCGCGGTGCATTAGTCTAATTATCGTGGTAACGCGTCTCTGCGGTTTCATGAATGAGAAAGCAAATACCTGTAAAACTGTTATCAGCGAATTTGAAAAACAGAGGCACGTTTCGTTTTGTCACGCACGATACCATGTGTCAACCGACATTTCACGCAAATGAAATTGATGGACTGTATGCGATAACTCGTACACGGCTAACATTTTAGTAACGAAACTCGCCGACCGTCCTACGGCTACGCGTAATTACCGTCGGTGTATTCCCGTTATATTATACATACATACGTATGTACGCACGTATGTATTTCGCGCACCAACTCGGCTCGTATCTCCTCTACTCCCCCGAATCAATTAATTTATCAAGGAAAAACTTTACGCGTAAATACAAAGCGATATTCCGTTAATAATTTAACGGTCGTGCTCGTCGTTCACGGTCCCGCACCTGCACACGGAACGAGCGTAACTCGATACGGAATATCGAAGTCAACGTACCCTCTCGAGAGGTTTCGAAAGCCACGATATGTAGCGACTCCGGAAGCCGGGAAGGAAGCTGGGGAGGATCGTGGATGCCACACGGGGGTGGATGCACTCCAATGGGCCCCGCGACAAAGAGCAAGATCAGTGTGACTCTCAGCTCTCCCTGGGGCTTCCGGCTCATGGTTCTCACCTTACGAACGCCGTGGTCGCGCGACTTTCAAACAACCTTGCATTCGAACCCGAAACGGACGAGCCGAGTTTTTCTCGTCTCGTTGAAAGTTACTTTTCCATCGAGCCAACGGAATACGATTAAACGAGTTAACGACCGCAACGATCGCAAGAATTGGTTAGGCACGCGAAAACGCGACGCGCAAAGGATGCCGTACGTTTCGGCCGGTCGATTTAACGCGTCGCGGTTGATGCGAATCCTATCGGATCGGGCGAATAACGAGATTTATTCGACCGGCTGATATGCTCGCGGAAACGCTACGGCTGGCTCCACACCAGGAGAGCGAAGCGAGATCGATCGGGTGAAAACCAAGGTGGAAATCTTTCGCGCAAAGTCGAGGGCAAACTCGAGAACGCCGACATATCCGAGCGCAGAAACGTCAAGGCACGAAAAGTTTCGACTACGTAGATTCGACTCGTCGGTACCGGTGTGAAATCAGCCTACGGAAGGCAGTATTGACAGTCACTGGGGGCTCGGAATAAGTGGTGCTCTCCGTGGCTGACTTCGGCCGACGGGGGTGCGACTGAGGAGAGTTTACGTCGACAGTGCACGGTAAACCCCCGGAATTGTGGCTCCCCTTCGCGCCCCCAGAGACCCCGGTCCCGGGTATTGAAAATTACATCTTACTCCGCCGTGAACCACCCACCCACCCTTTAGGGCGAATCGACTACGTACGTACCTGTAAACGCGGTCCCGAGATGCGTTTCTAACGTGCCAGAATCGGCCGTGAATCGTCTTAGGTACCGTCATCGTCGACGTCGAAACGATTCCGCAACGTTAAGCAAGCCTGGCTTAAAACGGACTCGAGGAAAGTTCGAAGCGCTCGGGTTCCAGCTTGGACGATTTCGGATAAAGGACGAGGCAGAGGTATTCATGGACGGGTGTCGCGGTTACGCGGGGGAACTCTAGTGAAAAGGAACACTTCTCGGCCCCTATGACAGCGAATCCCAACATGGGTATAAAATACTCGCGTTACCGCGGCGCGGAGCTCCGAGGTGACTCGCGGCCGCCTACGCGAAACGCGATACCACGATGTCACGTTAAAAGAGAACGATCGAAACTAGGAGTAGGGAGAAGAAAGCGAGAGAATCGGAAACACCGGAGGACCGTGGAGGAAAATATTGAAAGGCGTGTGGGCGAGAACGTCGTGTCGAAGACGCGTCGGGACGACGAGACGCCGGTGTTGGAGCGTACGGTCGAGGAGGAGTCGAGCCGGGTGTCGTGGAAATATCGAACCGAGGGAAAAGTATAAACATTTAGACAAGTTTAAACTTGAAACTTTCTTTCCCTACGACGAGGAGAGAGGTTTGGGGTGACGTTTCCAGGACTTCAATATTTGTTAAACTCACCTCCTCGTCCTTTTTACCTCTCCGACGTCCCCCCGTTTTCCACCTCGATCCTCTGTCCTCTATCCTCTATCCTCTATCCTCTATCCGCGTGCCATCGGCGACGACCCTCTTTTATAACGCATAAACTCCAGGATATAGAACCGTATACCGGTGACATATAGATTTTATATACGATTACCTCGGAAAATGCACCACCGCTTCTCTTCAGGTTCAATAAACCTAAGTGATTTTGCGACCGTATTTTCGTGGTTTCATTTCGATTGTGCTCTCGGCGGAACGCGACCGGGTTCCTGCCTCCTCGTACGTTCTCCCGGACGTTTATAGTTTTACACGGTTTCCATCTGAATCATTCCTTTTTATCTCGGATCCGAGGCCGGCAACTAACCTCGCGGAATACACCGGTACTGTAAATTCCGCGACGTCGATCTCTCCGGTTATTTTCGAGTCTCGCGAGACGCCGTCGTCTATTCGAGCTAAACGAGAAAGTCCGTTCAAAGGACTTTGGCGGTGGGCGCGTCCCTCTCCCGAAATAGTTTTAAGCGAACCAGAAGATACGTGTTATCGGGTTTTCGAAACTTTCCGGAACTTTCGATAGGTTAAAAAAAGTAAACAGTCCGCTGGCCCGTTCCGCCCGGCTGAAAGCTCGTTTCATTCGGCTTACCTCGAAACCGATCGGTGACGGCGTTAATCGTAGAATTCCGAGGATATACGTTTACCACGCGCGGGGTCGGCGAAGGACACCGAGAGTCGGCTCGGTAACTGGAGCAGCCTGGAAGTGGTCGGAATGATCCCGAAGTCCAAAGCGAGCGAAGAGCGAGAGGGTCGTGGAGTTGGTAATTGGCAATATGAGTGGCTGGATCCTGCAGGATGTCGGGTCAGTCGCACGCCCCTGGGAGCACCCCCTTTTCTGGGGTGGCGATGGTCCGCTACCCCCTTTCGACCCCCCTCGACCCACCCTCGACCCACCCTCGACCCACCTCCGCTTCCGACCGGGGTGGCGGTGGTCCGCTTCCGACCAGGGTGGAAGCAGGAATCAAATTGAGTTTCATACTCGCAGGGACTCTCACCCTGTATCGTTTCTACCGTAAGCCAGGGTATCGCCTCGCTTCTCTGATTTTAGCATCGACTCCTCCGTCCGTATGATTCTCGTCGAGCTTCGTTGACGGTTCGGTCTTTTAACCTTGGTAATTGTGCCCATCCTCCGGGATCCGGGAATCTCTCGTCTTACGACACCGGAGTTACGTAAATCGCGAATTGCTTTCCATATCTCTGATCTACGCAACCATCTCCTCCTCGTCTTTTTCCCTTTGCGACAAACGCGTCCCGACCGATGGAGAATTACGTCGAATCGCGAAATGCCAAACGATCAAAGTACGGGTTAAAATGTAATCTGGGATTTAATTTACTCGAATAATAACAGGCACGACTGTACGTCGAAGACATTGATACTCGGCGTATGCCCGTGCGCCCGAACCCGGAGATGAAGCGGTTGACGGGGGGTTGGCAAAGGGTGCGGGGGGTTTGTGCGGCGGCGTCTGGACCGCGGATAATAGGAAGCTGCCGGGGTATCTCTGCTAATCACGTTAAGTCCGGCAGACCGCTTTGTGCCCCGCGAACGAGCCAACGAAATTCCCAAGTCCGAAACTCGTGACCGACACGAACGCAATCCCGTCGGTCTCTCCTCTCCTCTCTTCTCCGCTCTTCTCCGCTCTTCTCCGCTCTTCTCCGCTCTTCGCCCCACACCCTCTGGGCCGGCAGAGCGAAACTGAAATTCAACCTCTTTCGCTTCGTTTTCATCGCACACGTAACGAAGACCGAGCTACTCGAAAACCAATCGTCGCGAACTCCTTTTTGTAAATTTCAATTATTTCACGCTTGTTTCCGCGATCGTTTGAACGCGCTTCGGCAAATTTCCACGTGCGGATAACTCGATCTCTAGGAGGATCTACGCTCGGATAGTTTCAAGACGATAGCCACAGTCTCCGAAGTATTCCCTCTGTCAGCCCTAAAAGTACGCCAGGGCGATACGAGAATTCCAACGTTACAACGTCCGACACCACGAGCGTGTCATCGCTTCAGATGGCTTTTCCGACTTGTGAATCTCATTAAAATCATTGGGGCGTGCTTTTCGGTTTCCGGGCTTCGCGCCGGGCGACCGACGACTCCATTAAGATGACCACGTCCCCGTGATATTGCTCAGACATCAAGCCCTCGCCACACCTTCGTCGGCGTGTTCACTGGCTCTCACGGCCAGCAAGTTTCTACCAGAGGCCGGATTATGCCGTGACTATTTACTTCTCCGTTACGGCTGCCAGAGATCGTTTCGTTTACAATCTTCCGAAGCTGGAAGAATCTCCCCGTTTCGTCGGATCTCGTCGGATCTCGTCGCACTAATGGGAAACGTCCTCTCGAGATATTCGTATCCGCAGTCGGTAGAAAACTTGTATCAACGGTCCGACAGATTTAACCGGCCTCGGAAAGCTGATAACGCGTTAGTTAACTGTGTCTTTTCGTCGCTTTCACCCCACCGGTCTCCACTTTATTCCAGCGGATTATACACGAGGCAAATTTGAATAATGTCTTTTATCGGTCTACACCCCTTGTTATCCGCTTGGCAGACGAGGAAGTATGTGTGCGTATTTATCGTAAATATTCCAAGTGGTTTCGCTCCCACGGGAGACCGTATCGTTGTCGAACTCCCGACGTTAAGAGGAGTATGTTTTACTCAAGATTTCGTTATGTTTCCAAGCAGGTGCGGTTAAAAAGTTTTCCTAACTGTCGCGATGGAAGGAACGTACGGACGCGTATACGAGGCAGACCCGAGGCAGACCCGAGGCAGAACGTCGTATCGATCAAAAGGCGGACTCGAGTCCCGATGTATGTATTCGGACAGGAGGACGCTCGCGAGGAAACGCTGCCCCGAAGAACGCCCGGTTGCCGGGGAACTAGTCCACGCTCGATCAAGGATAGGAACGCTTAGGTGCCCATCTTTTTTCCGCGAGGTCGATTAAACTCTTTCACGGTCGAGGCAGTAGCAGGATGTAGAGCGTAATTTGTAGAAGAAAGACCGACAAAAAGGGTTGCTACCCCTTGGGTGTGGGGATAATGCGACCCTTGAGATGCCAGACCGCAGAGTGATCTACGGTGGTCTATCCACATCCTCCGTGAACTTATCCCGTAGAGAAAGTCAGCTCGGTCGGGCCGATGTGTCATTCCGCGGAAGCGAAAATACAAAAAGCTGCGTTTCACCCGGAAATTAACCTACCGCGAAAAGTATGCAAATTCTCGACGAAAACCGAACCCTCCGCTTTCCCTTCCGGCCTCCCCTCTCCGCTTATAGCCGGTCTCCGCCCCCTTTGCCAACCTCGTTACGTCCCTGGCTCGGACCGGCAGACCGAAAACTCATTAACGAATGCAAACGAGCTAACGTTGTGGACAAATTTAATAAAATCGTGCACGCGCAATTAGTTTCACCGGGAGTAAACACGTTCTCCTCCTACCCACCTGCAGAAATCCGCAACTTCTCACCCTCCACCCCTTGGAACCGACGAGCTAGCTTACCGGCGAGCACGGGGTAGCTCTGTTTAGAATAATGTATGGGCCGTACACCGCCTGTCCCCCGGGACGTCTTCTTTCTCGCGGGACACTTCCCGACTACGTACTTATGGAATGCGAAAGGTTAATTCGTTAACGCGGTTCACCGACGCTTACCTGCTAAGATCTTGCGACGAAACGTCTTACGTCTTGTCCAACGAAAATTCCTCCGGGGTTCCCCGGAATCCGTGCTCCGGTCAATGTTATAGAAATTATAGTTTTTGCGACCCAGGTGGTAGGTAGTTGAGTACTCTAAACGTTGTATTTTCGACGAAAGACAACCGAACTAAAGGGTGAATCAGGTCGGTTCCAAGCATGGCGCACTGTTTTCGTCACGTTCAAGACCGTTTTTCTATAACGGTATTTTCCATGTTAGGCAAAATCGTGATATTTACCGCGCAGCAAAAGCCGTGTGTCTAGCGGTACCGCGTCCCATTGGGACTTTCACAATTTCCAAGGAGGACGGCCACTGTTTTTTCGATAGAAACTTACCGTACGTAGCGGTACGTGAGGAGTACTCATAGGCCATACATTTTATATGCTCTCTGGTCCTTGGCAACCCCTAAAATCGGCTCTTTTTATCTCCACTGCTGGCCAGAGGTAGCGTACACGGACGTTGATTTATATACGTGGGAAATCAAGTTTGCGAGTTCGTGGGTCCGCGGTCAACATTTGAATATTATGTTTGAATATTTTACGCGAATCGTTCGGTCTCTTACAGCACGGGGTAATGTCGCGAAATTCGTGATACTTTCGTTATTGAAAACTAGCGACGCTGATCCGAGTCCCGTGAATCGTATTAAACGTTGCAACGTCGTAAATAATGTAGCACCGTCGAAGAAGAAGAGAGAGACGACCTGCGGAGAGCTCTTGAATTAAAGACGGCCGAAAAACGTGTATGAGGCATCTTTCTCCCCTTAAAACTCTCCGGCAAAACGAAAGAGAAGAGAGGACAGGTAGATATTTTACCGGAGGTGAAGTAACTTTATCGCGCGTCTTCTTTTTCGCCGGAATATACCTTGGTTCATCCCATGCGTTGGTGCCGCAAATTGAATCTTCCCGGACGACAGGATGCTTCATTATTTAGCAGCGGCTTCCGTCGGCTATTTGCAAAATTATTGTTACGGAATTGGGACGAGGGTGGTGTTCGAGCCTGTCAGAGAAACGAGTTCACGTTCTTTTCCAGACCTCCATTTAGCTTCCCTCGTAAAGAACCGGAACGTATACTTGTACCAACATGCGATTCTTCCCTCGAACTTTACCGCACGGAATCGTTGCGTAAGAAAGGAACACGGTACGACGTAAAAGGCGATCGTCGCTTAAAACCGTACCCTCGGTGTCTCTCGAGCGAGGAAAATACTTTTCTTTGAAACTTATTCGAGGCGACGCGTCGCAACGCGGTGCGACGGACAGGCGGAACGCGTCGAATGTAAAATTCGACGTCGTTACCGATACGATCGCCGGTGATGTACGACGGTTTTCGAAATTCCGTAAAACGATCGGTCGGGGCGGCCATGCGGGAATATTTTCGCCCGGTCCGGATAAGCGGGGGCAATTGGTCAACGTTACCCTCGAAGACGACGCACCGGGCGCGACTCGATAGACAAAGACGAGAGAAACTAACCCGAGAGAACGGAAGAGAGAAGTCTTCGAATGTCTCGGCTGTCGACCGGCGGAGAATAAAACATTGCGGCGCGCTCCCCGCGAGACATCGGCGGATGATTTGTGAGTGGAAACAATAAGCGCCCCCTGCAATATTCATCACGGTAAACCCCTCTCACGACTGGCTCCTGGCACGTTCCGGCGAAAGAAGAAGAACAGCGTGAAGGAGAATCGGGTGGGGGTGTCCGGCTAAAAGTTTGATGGGTTACCGCGTGCCCTGGGGAGAATGGTCGCTGGGCGCATTGCTAGGCACCTCGCGTGAGCCCCCCCCCCCCCCCCCCCCCCCCCCCCGCCCCTCTGCCCTCTTCGCCGGGACCTGAAGGATTTTCGGATTCTATCAAACTGGACAATGCAATAATGCGCAACCCTCTGTTCGACCCTCGACGGTGAAAAATAGGTGCGCTAGGTGCTCGGCCCTTCGGGACCGTGTTTTCGAAAAAGCAACCGTAATGCGTTCAGTTTTACCGCTGATGGAAAGATTTCGAGGGATCGCGAAGATCGTCCCTTCTGTTCGATTAATTTCGGATAAACGCGTCGACACGATTCCAAGGATGTATCTGGAATCTGCAAGGTGCTCCCGAGGAGGAACAAAGATCCCGCGTGTCAAGTATCGTTAATTACTCGAGGAAATCTCGTTGCGGAACGTAACGTCACGGTCGAGACGCACGAAGACTCTCGATCGACTCTCCGATCGCGGGCCCATGGGGTTTGTCATCGTCGTAACCATCTCTCTTTTCTCTATTCCGTGTTCTCGGGGAACGAAGAGATGTCGTTCAAACACATCTCGGTCACGGGCAAACACGGATCTTAGATACTCCGGGACATTTTAAATTGGCCATTATACTATTTAACTTGAGGGACCGGCGGTGCGCACCGAGGAGAAGGTCGCAAGGTAGGACTTCAGTGACGGTACTCACCGCACACATGTGACTCCTATTCAAACCAGAGCAAACAGCGTTAACCGTATTTGCTTACGTCCTCGCCGATCTAATGTCTCCACCCGTTCTTCTCGGGACTCTGGGCTTTCGTTTCGCCTCCCCCCCCCCCCCCCCGGCAAAAGATCGGTATCTCGGTGAACCCGTCCCTCCCAATCGCGACGTTATCGATGAAATCTAACGTGGGAAGGCGCGATATTCGACGGTCGACCGAGGCTTCGATCGTACCTCTCACCGGACAAAACTTTCTGTTCCTCCGCAAGATCGGTGAACCTGGCTCAAGGGGTTGAATCGGTGTCGTCTTCTCATCCACTCCGTCAGACCTTGGGGATTTCGGTGTAATCGGAAAAGAGAATTGATAATCACTTTACCGTTTAGTTTTGGCGATTCGTGATTCGAGCGGCGCCACCGGTGCCGATGGAAAGACGTTCGGTACGGTTTTGACCAATCGCTGGCGGATATTCCCAGGAGGTGCGAGGGAAACGGATACAAAAGACGTCGATGGACTTGAATATTCAACGGTGGAGGTAAAGCGAGCGCGAAACGTCTAGCGGCCCGCTAACTAGATATATATTTTTATGAATTTTAATGAAAGACCGTTTCCGGCACCGTTCGAGAAAATTGGCCCGAGCCCGGTATGCACCCAGAGCAAACAGACGACAATGAGTCAAGATTTTTAATCAAGTCTCCAGTTCCCTGCAGCGGAATTAACTGAAATTACGCCGCACAGGCCCATACTCCCAGCATGGATTTAGAATTCATGCGGTCTTTTCAAAATCTCCATTGTCCCCCTACATAAGAGAAGCGCCTGATAACGAGCTGAACATGATCACGCGTCATACAAAGGCTGCTTCTTGTTTCTTCCTAATTATTCCCGTCACGAAACACTGAATACGACGAGCGTCCAACTTGCCGTGCATTCGATGAAAGTCCTTGCCACGACTTGCTGAAAGAATCATTAAATATCTTAAACGGGGAACGGGCGGACGTGGACCGACTCGACCGCGGCAAATTTTCTATTTACACGCCTCGGGAAAATACTAACGATTTCTACGAAAACGAGAAGACAAATTGTTGTTTAAAGGGACTGCCGATGGAATGGATCGATTAAGCTAAAGCACCAGAGAGCCGGGCTAGAATTTCAATATAGATATATTAAATACGTACGTATACATATACGTACGAATGTCGTAAAATCGCGACTGAAAAAGAAGAAAAGGAGAGCGGTGCCACGTCGGTTTCCATGGGAGTGAGAAATAAAAATGAGTCTGTCGCTTCCCATATTAAGTGTAGGCAGCTACCGTCCAGGACACCCATGGGGCGCGAGTGAGATCGCAGCGACGTATTTAAATAAAACATTGTATCGCGCTGCAATTCAGCCGCCCCCGTCGGACGCCTCCTACCACACGCTCTCCGCTTCTGCAAATAAACAAATTAAGCTGCAACGAATGTGCCGCACTGCAGGGGCAACTTCAACGCTTAACAAACTGCCCTACGTCTACGTTTCGTAGCGGGAGCGTTTATTCTTCGAGAGAGATGCTGCAACTTGTCGGACGATTTACGTCACGATACGTCTTATTCTTGCTCCGACGATCCCTGGGACATCGGAAACACCACTCGGTAATTGTTGTTTTTGTTCAATTAGAACGCACGAGGCTCGTTCTTAGAGTCGGAAGGTTACGACAAGGCGTTTCGAAGCAAAAGTGGTCCTAATTGCAAGAAACACACAGGGGGAGGAGTAGCGATCGTCCGTAGAACGGTCGGAAGCGGTCGAAGGTACTCGAACTCGGGTCGAACGTAGAGGGGGCGTGTTGCGAGAGACGTGCACGTTTCCGAAGACTCGGCGTTCCTTGTAACGGTACACGAAAAATCGTCGGGCAACGAAACGGCGTTCGCAACGACAAAGAAGCCGGTCGATGCGTCTCCCGTCGGTCTCCGGGGATGATCCAGGACGATTAATCAGCTGTTGGCGAGGCGGAGAACGCGTCCCAGAGGGCACGAAACTCGCACAATGTTTCTTTTCTTCCACAGCCGTGGCACACCGTACTACTCTACGACGAATACGCGTGAAAACCGCCACTCCTATGGAAAAGCGGTACGTGTGGCCCGCGATGACTCGACGCGATTCGTCCAAATATTTGACTTCCGAAAGTCCCAGAAGGAAAGCCGAGTTAGATTCCGATTCTCAGCTACCGTGGCAGCGTTCATTGAAATTCTCCGGAGAACGGGGATCATCGCGCGGCTTATATCCCGAACCTTTCGCCACCGGAATTGTTCCAGTTTAACCACAACATCCCTGAAGATCGGGAAACTATACGTGTCATCTATTATTTTTACATCGCCCCGATCTTCCGTGCCACGTTTCCTCTCGCAGAGATAGGCGTGATTTACCCAACGTCGAATCGCAGGGAAATTTCACGAGGACGCGAGCCTCGAGCAACAAGTAAAATCCGCGAACGTATAGTCGTTTGGATTATCGATATTCTCGGGAGAGGATCGATCGGTGTAAAATTAAAAGCGCGTTACAGTTTTTCCTATCGAAATTATTCGATGGTACGCGCGACCGGGCTCGATTCCACCGTTTCATTTCTGCGAAGCTGTCGAAATTCGCGGGTCGGATATTTCGACGTCGGTCCGCGGATAGCGTGCCAGCCGAAACACGTCACGCTTCATTAGTCGTGCTATCGCCAAACAAGATAAGGAAGCACGAAACTCGGCGGCTAGAGGAAAGTGCAAAGTACGGCAAGCCCGGTTCGTGTCGGGCCGCCAGCGGGAGGTCGAGATTTACGCGAGTTTTACATTCCACGGCACGACGAGGACGATCCATCATTTACTTGTGTCCGACTCACGAAAGTATCATTCCCTACCCGTCGGTAATCCCGCGGCTTCGCGTATCGCAGGCCCATCGGCAACAACTTTCTTCAAAAACAGCCAACTTTTTCATACCTCTCGAGCCCTCGGTTCTCGGTTCGCCCGCGCTACCGTAACCTTTTAAGAAAAGGAGACTCGCCGGTTCAAACTCGCAGCCACGAGCGACGAGCGACGAGCGACGTCGCGCTGCGGACGAAAAATGCTTTTCGTTAGGTTACAGCTTCCACGCGATTAATTCGTCCGCGGTCGTTTTGTTCGCGCTTCGACGGGAGAGCTCGGGAATGTTTCCGCATGTATCACGCTGTCCCGGGCATGTTCGAGGATGCGAAAAGCCGGGTGGCAGCGTAGCCCCTGGTGGCTTCCTAAGGCCGCGCGAACCAGCAGGAATTTCGTCAGAGAAACCGCCACGATGAATATTTCTCCGGGTCCGCGGATTATCATACGGAATGAGATTGCGCCTGAATCATTGATATCCCGTCGCTCGGCCGATACCGCGGCTTCGCCGGATACGCCGCGGCACGCCCGAGACGTGATTTTCTTTTTGCGCTAGAGCCAGGAATATCGATAGAAACGGACAAGGGTCTCGATTAATCCCGTTTCGCGAGGAAACGTTTAATTACCTTGGCCGGACCGGGGGCGTACGTTTGCCGACAATGGAATAGAACGATATCGAGGCAGCCTAAAATAGCCCGAGCATCGATCGTGCGGCTAGTTTACCGAGACGCTGCTCGAAAGATTACATAATCGATCGACGCGTACGTGGTCGTGGCGTGGTCGAGCTGGTATCGTCGAACCGTACCGTAGCGTGCGCAATTTTGTCGGGGTACGCGCGAGCAGGGATACACGATCGACAAAACGAGACGAATGCACAAACAGACGCACATCATTTGTTCGACGTCCCTCGTCGTTGTTTGCATCGTGCATCCTGCACCCCAAATAATCGGGCTCGGTCCTTTTCTCCTGCTCCTGTGCCTACCGACAAATTGCGCCCACGTTCTCCTGGGAATCCACGAAGTTATGACCTTGCCTGACGACTTTCCGACTCGCGTAATTACCGTTCTGGGCTCCCGTGCCCTCACGAACTCGTCCCAAAAGTATCGGAAGCCGTATGCAACCCCCGCGCGGACACGTGCGATCATTTTCGAGCTACGCTTACGTAACTATCCCGATACATTGCGAACGATCGAAACGACGAGCGGGACCATGCTTTCGATAGATTTCGCCGCAACCATTCCGTGCCCCTGGTCTTTCGCGAGATCTCGCAACCGATTGTCTTGAAATTCCGCATCGAAACGCGGTATAGCTGGCATTCTCGCCGCTAGCCCTCTTTTCAGATATATCCGCGTATCGAGCATCGAGAGGATTAATGGCGACGTACGGGTAGTTCCGTCGCGACGCGACAAAAGAGCGAAAGGGTGCGCCGTGTGCAGCGGAGAGGTTTCACCCCCATCTGCGCCGATCCGTTGCATCTACCCCCTGGCAGGCAACGGCGAAAGGGGTGGAGTACAGCCCGGGAATAGACGGACAGGGGTGTACTAGGTTTTCAGACGTATATAGCTGGAATATCGCAAGGAAAGGCGCACAGTGGTTGCGCGCACGGCCACCAGGGGCGTGTCCGGTGCCGCCTTCGCAACCCCCGTGAAATACACCAACCCCCAGGACCCCCACCCCGCTGGGGCCACCTATGCACCTTAACTCTTAATTTGCAGGGACCTCGCTCTTAATTGTGAACCACCTGCACCTGCGCGATCGGAACCAGCCACAGCCATCTGGAAACGCGGGCACGACTTGGACTAACCCCCGTCGAACGTCTTGATCGTTCAACGATCGCTACCTCGAACCAGCTGGAATTTGCGTTCCCACGATTTTAAGTCGATTCCTCGACCGATTTCTTCGACGTCTTCTTCGAGAATCGTCCGCTGCGGTAGGCAGCCTCTTTTCCGCAGACGACAGGCGAGCCGAACGGAGGCTCGACCGATGTCTCGAATTCCACCTCACCGATGCGATTTCATGATTCATCGCTTAACGCCCAAGCGTTACTACGAGTTCTTCATCTCGGTAGGCGATATTTATCTTCATACCGTTTTAATATCGCCGGCGCGAGGCGGCTGGGTGTTTACCGCTCCATCTCGTAAACGCGGCGGCCTTGTTCGCTTCCACCCTCGCTGGCACACGCTGGGTAGTTCATCCGCGAGAACTTTTTCTTCGAAATTACCGTGCTGCCCTGAACTTTGCTTGACATCGTGCGCGCCACTCTACAAGACGCGAGAAGAAAAAAGAACGAAAGGAAAGAGAAAAAAAAAGAGAGATCGTCGAGTTACCCGTGAAAAGAACGATTAAACTTGGCTAACTACTATTAAAACGCGCGACGCAATTTCTTCTGGTTAAACGTCGATGGCAATATATTCCGAATTTTAAATAAAACTCTTACGAGGGAAATGGTTTCGCGAGGACGAATCGTCGCGTCGCGCGATACGTTAGAGATATTGTGAAATATTTCGCGGCGGGTTGCTAACGCCGAGAATAAATTCGGATGGTGACAATCGCGCGTATTCGGTAGGTGCCAACGACACCGTGTTGTACGATAGAAAAATATGTTTGTGCATTATTTAGGGTCGCGACGCACAGCGTCTCCGGAGACCTAAAGGCGAGGCGGAACCGACGTCACCCAGCTTTCCATCTATCCATCTGCATATGCTTCGAGACGCCGAATGCGGAAAGACGTTGCTCTATACGTGGATCCGATCTATACTCTTTCGAGCAGGAAAATCGGGGTTCAAAGGGAAACGCGTTCCGCGTCGATATCGGATGCCACGCGGTAAGATGGATTCTCGTCAACGCGACAACGGTTGTTTTTCATCCTTGTTTCGCGCGACAGTCGGAGCTTATTAAAGTCGGGCGAAACGTCCACCTCTTTGTCGGTCGAAGCAACGATCCGATGTTACGCGAGAAAGGAAAACACCATAGGGGACGATATCTAGGACTAATAGGATTGCGAGACCAATCAAAGTCTGCCGGAAGTGAGAAGGCTGAGCGGTTAACCCCGCGTAATGGAGGTCAGCTCCTTCGGGGCTGAAACTCGGACTTTGGAAACTGGTCTACCCTCTTGGAAGAGTCCGAAGCCACTCTCAATCGTTTCGCTTCTGGATTGTCACTTTGATTTCAGCCGACTACAATCGAAACGTCTAATGGGAAAGTTAACAAGTCGCCAACTACCCCCCGATCTTTCTAAATGGAAAATCGAGACGCCGCGCCGCGGGCCCGACTAGATCGATCGTAAAAGGAATATCGTCCGGTATTCTTTCGCAATCGTCTAAACGACTTGGCCGAGGTCCGTCAATTTTCCGTCTTGTTCCTGACGGAGTTACGAAGTCATAAAGAAAGAAGCAGCGGCGAACTAACGACCGCTGTGTGCACCGTCAATTGGGAAACCGAGATACCGGCGTGTCTCTATCGATCCTCGGAAACTACGGCGAGCTCTCGCAACAACATTAATATCTCTCCAACATTTCATCGATAAAAATGATTGGATCGCTTTATCAACGTTTCGCCGGGAACCTGACATTCGGAATACATACTTGGGCGCAAACGGGGGGGGGGAAAGCTGGCACAATTTTATCCGCGGAGCGTGCTAAAAGGCTTTAATGATTTACGGAAAGTGTGATCAAACGAACGCGATCTCATGCGCGGAACCATCGGGAGCAGGCGATCCCGTGGGACAGTGAATTTCAGAGGAAAACCGAAAGGAACGACAGATCGAGGTGGCACGGTATACGTAGTATGTATGTACGTTAAGACGTGCCCGAATCGGCCGGTTCCCGTCGTTGCTTCGTTTACACGAAATTTCGCCGAACGATCTGGATCTAGCCCTGGATGGAAATCGATAGAGCGGCATCGGTCGGTCGGTTCGGACCCGCCTTTACGCGGTAGCTCGTCCAAAGGCGCAGTCACTGCCGCCGACTCTATTTATCAAATGTACGTTTAATTCTTTCGCGGGTACAATCATACATCATCCTCGAGGCGTGATCCGGTTAGGACTGGAGGGTCGGGCTCGCTTCCGTAGACGTGGCAGGATTACCAACCGAGAAATTCAGCGGAAAGTGGAACCCCGCAGTCGGGGTTTTCTCTCGGTACGCGAATAAACGGGTGTTGCAGGCCGGAATTGCCGCCTGATGGATCGACTCGACGAAACGGTACCCCGCGAACGTACGGGTCGGACAGTTTTTAGACGAATCGAAGGAACGGAGATATGAAAGGCGATATAAAGGAGAAGCTCGACGACATCTCGATCGACACTTGGTGTCGGCGGAAAGAAACTTTCCCAGTCCTTTCTATCCCGCTCGACGTCCCGCGTCACGATCTCTTTTCGTGCC
This sequence comes from Mimumesa dahlbomi, assembly GCA_917499265.3. NCBI lineage: Eukaryota > Metazoa > Arthropoda > Insecta > Hymenoptera > Crabronidae > Mimumesa > Mimumesa dahlbomi. Next base: position 340,789 of record OU824113.1, on the reverse strand, counting down.
ACGAAAGAATACGTGCCAACCGACAGACTTATCGGTTATCCCCACTGACGCGCATTGTCACCGAGATATCTATATTTCAAGCGGACACGTCTATTTCGGTTCGCTGTTGGCGCGCGTGTCACAGCGATAGAACAATCCACCGGCAAGTTCGTTAAACTTCTGGCCGTTTTAACGACGTTTACCGCGATCGTCGGGTCGACGTGATTCTGCGAGGAAACGAAGAAACGAAGAAACGTATCTCGCGACGATTTTAGCGACGCGTACATCTGAATTCTTCGACACGGCCGTACAACGTCATCTTCTATACAGCGAAGATCGTATCAAAAGCGAAAAGGAAGGTTGCGGCTGGCAGAAGCCACGGTGGCTGCGGCTCAGCCCCGAGAAATTATGGCTCTTGTCACGGCTGTTCATTTGTAGATGGAGTTTTTGCTCCCCGAGGAGGCTGCCCCAATCACGAGCCGCGGAAATTGCACCCCCCATCCCCTTCCCTTACTACTTCGCCTTCCCATCCTCTCCGAGACCCTACCCCTTCTCTCTTCCCTCCTTCTTCCACCTCCGGTTCCACCCTCGTCTCCCTCGCCATCCACCCTCGCCCTCACCCTCCCCCGCCCCCCGCGCCCTCAGCTTTTCGCAGAAGCCTTACACCCCCGATATGCCGCGGCGGATCTATTGACGCCCCCGCGCACTCGTCTCGAGATGATTTATCGAAAATTGGAAACCCGACGATTGTCGATCGTCACCCCTTCTGTGCACGCGCGAACTCCGCTTCGCGAGACACCTAAGGACGAAGACTTCTTTTACGACCCCATCCGCCCCGCGCAAAGATCGACGGATAAACCACGGTTTTTCTTTCGCGCGGCGAAACACGGCTGCCTTTGCGAATTATCGGCCGATCATCCGGAATACCCTCGACCGAGAGGATTTCACGTTCGTCAGGTGCGAAGCGACGGATATTAAATCGACGAACGCTTCCCGAGACTCGAGGGTAACGCTCGTCGATCGAACGTAACGTTGGTTGCATTTAACAATTAATTCGGGACGAGACAAAACTTTCTCGGTACGTGCAGAACCGTTCCGAGGGAAGAGAGAAAACCGTGCGCGGAATCGTTGCGGAAGCGGCAAACGGCAATCACTGCATCCGAGGCTTTTAACGCCGCGTAAGCTGAATTCAGAATGATTTAACGACCGCTGGATGAGTTTTCATCGCGCGCACCGCGCTCGTGGAATTTAAAAAGTATACCCTTTTAAATACTCCCCGGCAAGAGAGTTCCCACCGTACGTACCATCTACATCGTACGTACGTACACGCGGACGTTATCACGCAATATTTCCTCTCGAACCCCTGGATCCACCCGGTTCGTCGAAAATTCTCGTAATTTTAACGAAGTTACTTGCCAGACTAAAAAAGGATATTCATTTCAATCGGTTGACATCGATTTCCCATGTGTGATTACGTCGTATGGTAATTCGTGCAATTTCCTCCACCTTGTCTCCTTCTCCGGCCCTTGCCCCGCAGCCCTTGGTTCGCCGCGGAAGGCAAAGTAACATTCTCGTAATTAAAGTTGAAGTATAAGGACGGAGAGAACGGGAGGGTGAGGGGGAGGGAGAGGGAGAGAGATAGGAGAGAGCGGAGGCGAGGACACGAAGAGCCGTCAGAAGGCGCGAGACCGAGTAGGATCCATCACGATGCGGTAACGAAGGCATCAGCTGATGACACATTTTAATATCTTAAAAACAGGCAGGAAAGCGGGAACCCGGAGAATTTCTTTCTCCGTTCGTCGCGCGGCTGACTCTCTTTCTCTCTTTGCCCGCGACGACAAAAGACCGCGTCATGCATTATCCTTCTGGATTTCCAGCTTTCGTCGAAGCTCGCGGTAGGGAGAGGAATGGTAGAGAGGCCCTACGCGGCTCCGAGAGAGCCTGAGAGAGACTGAGAGAGGCGACAAACCCAAGTCCCCAGGTGCCGGCACAGACCGATGATTAAGCTCGCATTTTAATCAAAGACCCGAAGTGAAAAGTCTTGTAGTATGGAGATGATAGGATTTCCCGCTTGATAAATCAAATCGGTACTTCGAAAGCGCGGCTCGCTCCTAATACATTTTTTTATCCTTGGCCCACCCCCTCCGCAACCCTCTGTTTACCGATTTCATATCCGATATCGTGGTCGACGACTGTATTATTATTTTCTGCCAAAGCCCAGCTCCAGTCTCGATCGAAAGGCGGCCGGTTCTGTTAGTTTTCGTTTCGGACAATGGTAACAGCTACGCAGAATCGATCTGTACTCGAACGAAAGGTAACAGGGTGTCGTCCGAGATGAACTCTCGACGTCCGGATAAATCCGATCGATGTTCACGGGTGACGCGTTTCGGCCGGAATTTTATGAACTAAATTATTATAACGGGACGGAGGTGCTCGCGAGCTCGTGCTTTACGACTCCCAGCATTCTCGTATAGCACCCTTAGCTCTGAGCATCCTGTAGACAGGATAGACCGTAGGACACGTTGCCATCATCCATACATTATGTACGGACTAATGCTGTTTTTATTCAACCGTCCCCGCCAGAGTATACGCGCTCCGCCACCATCCGCGAGACGCTAAACCCCCGGGCATCGTTCTTTACGGCGATATAATTTAATTTTTCAGATTTAAGGACCGCCGCAGCTCCCCCAGTCGCGTCTTCGCCTCGCTACGCGAGATATCTTTGCCCGCGAACGCCCGCCGACCGGGCTTGACTTTATAGATTTTGGATCGCTCCGTATCGACGCTAGCGAAAATCTCACCGAGATTTCACGATCGTAGGTGGAAATTATTTTCGATTCTTTCGACGTGGGCGCTCGATACGCCGGCTGCCCTTTCACCCCCGCGTTCCGCAAACCGTCCGTCGAATTCCAAGGCACATCCCGTCTTAGAGGTCTGGCGTAAACTCCACGGCGTACCTTTGAGAATTTAGTATCACGGTTTCTAGTACATCCGGCGACGCGATTGCCAGCGTCAAAGAGATCGAAATTGAAAATTTGAATGACAACCATGCACTCTCGTCCGGACGTGCGTTCGTGGATAGCAGCGGTAGGTGAGAACCTTGGCGAGAGGGAGGGAGTGGAGAGAGAGAGAGAGAGAGAGAGAGTGGTTCTCGCAAAAAAGATAGATGGAAAGGGATGGTACGTTCTCAAAGGGGACATACCGTGGATGATATTTTATTCTTGGCCCTTTTGCTCCCCGCTCCGCTCCCTTTCCGACATCTTCCAGGTCTTCTCGGTCCCGTTTCAGCCGTTCTCGCCGCAGCGGCGTAAGTAGCGCTGGCAAAACGGGGCTCGAGGCCTGGTCTGATGGATTTCACGACTCCGCAGGGTCCCCTCAATCCACGCCCAACCCCTCGCCTCTGACCTCCGTGTCCTCCCGACCTCCGTGCGTTTCTTCACACACGTTTTCACACGTACGCGTAAGTACGCATCTCTGCCCTCGCATAGGCGACCGCCGAATTCTCTTTGCTCGCTTTCGAAACTGGACGCCTCGCGCTCCATGGGATATACGATCGTAACCGCCGATGGATCCAACCATCGAAAGGATTCCACGGAGAAGCAAATTTATTCCCTCGGCAGGTTTTTATTTCAATTTGTATCTCGAAGCTTGGCTATCGGATCGTCGAATTTGTTCGCTCTCGTAGAGACGCGCGGTCGCTTCCAGCGATCGGCGAAACGTTGTCGCGCGGCTGTCGATAAAACCGTGATACCACTGCCCGCGTGTCTACGATCTTTCTCACTTTTCGACGTTACGACTACGACCGCGAACGACGGGGGCGCGTCGTTGGACTCGCCGCGACGAGACTCGGGGAAACGGGGAAACGCTATGGGAAATTCAGGGGAGATGTAAAACCTTCCTTGGTGACAAATCCATCGGTCGTATTCCGTAGAATTTTCAATTATCGCCTAAATAAAATATCGCTCGAAAAAGGCGATGGAATGGAAAAGCGGGACGGCAGGATATGACGTAAAACTCGCCCTTACGGGTTCTCTAACTGAATTGTACATGCCTCGACGGTACCCTTATACGATCGCATCTTGGACGAGAAAAACGGGCACGCGGCTCGTAAAATTATCGAGCAGCGATAAACGCGCGGCGCGAGTGTACGAAATGACCGCGATAAACTCCGTCGGAATCGGTGATGGAATTCAATCGAGAATACTTGCCGTCGGAGACGCGAGTCTGCAACGCGATTTATTAATTATCTCGACGTCGCGTGTTCCTTCCACTTACTTTTTTTGCCCAGCGAAACCGGTCAGGCGAAAACGGAGGACGTTGAAGTTTTTAATATACCCCGTTAAACAGGCGGCATCTACCTTTGGGACGAAGTTTGAATTAGCAGAGACATATTCATACGAGGAGTTTGCATCGAGGGTCGTTCCTCGGAGGGCACTCCGTCATCTCGCTGCTTCTCGCTCACCTCGCGCCGCCCCCGCCATGTCCCACGGACGTCCTCGGGGAGAGGCTGGTCATTAATTAAGTCTTTTTGCAGACTGACCCGCACAAGTGCCGGCGAAGGCTTAAAAACCCACCCGACCCGGAGGTCCGTCTCGTACACGCGACCATCTTCGATAGCCCTCCCACGATTTATTCCCTTTTTCGGGAACCTCGTCTCTGCCGGCCGTAGCGGATCTTAAACGCGAGATATCAATTTCAAGCCGGTGCAGTGGGTAATCGAAGAGACGCGGATCGGGTAAAACCTGCGGGGCAAGCTGTGACTTTGTCCGTTTGTCGACGCGATTTGCATTCGTCACCGCACAGCCGTGGAACGTTTGAAACTTTGAGGAGGCCTATACGACCGTCCTGGCTCGGAGAACGGTCGCGAGTGAGTTTCCTCGGCGTGTTAGCGGCAAATTGTTAAGGGATAGGGAATACCGTGCACGCAAACATCACATCCGAGCCGTGCCGGAACTATGGGAGCGTACACACGTATTACCTTTGCTCGTCTATGCAAATAAGTTCGGGACCGGTCCGTGCCACCTGGAAGACGTTTAAACGCCACGGAAAATCAACGACCTCGCAACGCGAACTCGGTCTCCCGACGTTCTTATTTCGTTCGTAGCGTGTAATTTCCACCGTGTAGCTCGAAATCAGAGTGGAGGGTAATTTTTGCAAAGCAAGTTCCGACTTGGTGGCAATTGGCGAGGAGCGATCGAGGAGGGGAACGCTTTCGACCGCGAGATAGCCTTCACCCTCTTTCACTATCGCCGCGGCCCAAACGAAACAAACAATATGTTAGCAACCCTCGACGATATTTCGAATTTGAATTTAAATAACTTGGCAGGATCGGCTCTGGGACTCTGGGACCACACACGAGTGTTCCTTCTCTCGTTCCGAGTTCGCTAGTTCTCCCTCTCCCTCCCCCTCCCCCTCCCACTCCCCCTCACCCTCGCCCTCACCCTCACCCTCGCCCTCGCCCTCTCGCTCTGCCTCTCGCTCTGCCTCTCGCTCTCGTCCTCTCTCGTCCTTCCGCCTTTCGACTCTTTTTCTCGTTCCCTCGATCTCGCTTCCGTACGTGCCGCGATACGTGACTCCGACGCACACGCGTTCGTTCGGTAGGTACGTGTGTACGATTCCGACTTATAAAGTCGTTAGTTCCGCAGTCTCCGTCGTAGCCACGCGGATGAGTAAGTCCGCGGTGTACGGGGAAAGAGGACTTGGACAGTGGCCGTCCGTTAATTCTTAATCGATCTAATATTTATAATATCGTCCAGTCTCGGAGACCTGGCCAGATTTCCCCTGGTGACCGGAGTAACGGAGTAACGGCGCTGCGCGGCTCTATATTGAAAAATATCGAGCCGTCGAAATGTTTGCACGTCCTTTACTTTTTTGCTCTCGCGCAAACTCTTTCTCTCTGCAATTTTTTTTTCCTCCTCCCACCCGCCCTATCCGACTCAACCCGGAGCTTGATTAAAGTTTACTCTCCGCGGCGTCGACAAATATGTCGTTTAAAGTAATCTCGCTTTACGCGGACACGACAGCTTCCTCGGAATTTCTACGTTGTTTACAAAGTTAACGTTAAATAATAAGCAAACGTAGGTAGACGTGGAACGCGGTGAAATGACGCGATGAAAGTTCCATCGTTTCATCAGGGTTCTTGGTGAAAAAGCTCGGCAGCGGGTAACCGCGAAGGGACGCCAAGATTTTCCACTCGGCGGCATCCCCGGTAACAGTACGAGGTTCGTGTATTATTCCCGCAACGAGATGGATCCGTCTTTGGGCAAATGGTACGTGTGGTAAGGACGAGCCACGTCGCCTCGTCACACGGCTGCCGAGTGACAACGTTAATATTTGAGAATCCGCTTATCGCGTGCTTAATATGCAAGGGTTAATATGAAGGCGCCCCCCAGGAGTCGTAAGGTGGTAGCACACGTATGCCCGGGTACGTCCATGCCACCCTTTACCCGCGAGTAACCCAGGGCTAACACTCGCTGCATATTTCATATTTATATTAACCTGATTAAGACGTGTCGTCCCGCGGCTTAATGCAGATATGTGGAGTTTGTTTCTGAACTGGCATTCATTTTAATGGAATTTGTAATTAAATGAGCTATGCCGCGCCTCTTTCTGTCTCACTTGCATGCTCCTACCGCGACCACCCTACCCCCGTAATCCTTTCAATTTTCCATTTACTTGATATTTTTTCGCACCTCACGCCCGACCGGCTTCGGTTCGCCTACCACGCCGCGAAACGGGCTTCTTCTTTTCAACCGGCCAATCACCCCGTGTATATCACGCAAGTATGTGTACATACGTGCTCGCTCCATCCCCGCAGCGTCCAAGTTAATACCACTGTATCGGTTCGGTTGCATACGTTAACGAAGAGACTCCGGGGGAGACACGGCTCCGACAACTTCTTGGGTGACGATATTTAACGAGTGTCGTTGATAATGAATTCCGTTTGCTACGTGTACACCGAGCGGTTCATGAATATTGCAGGCTAGAGTGCGCAGTATTATTCGGTTACGAGGCGTGATTAGCGTCTCCGTCAACTCACATCAAACTTTCCCGATTAATCAACCTGGCCTGCCCCTACGGATGCTGCGCGCACGTTTCCATCCTTCTCCTCCCCATCCTCCTCCTCCTCCTCCTCCTCCTCCTCCGCTCGTCCGTTCCTCGCTCTCTCTCTCTCTCTCTCTCTCTTCCTCCCGCTGGTTCGTGGCCAACCCCTTCGCGGTGGTGACGATGCCACCGTAATGTAAACTAATTAAACTGGAGGCCGGGCACTAATGTGTCCATTATGTCGTCCTGCCCTCGGCCCAGCGCCGGACCCTCAAATCCCTCCTACGGCAGTTTCCTTCGTTACACTCTCGCGGTTCGCTTATTCTCTGACCCTGATCCAACCGCGAACGCTAAACATCGCCCCACGTACCGTCTTAACCCGCTACCTGAGCGACACGAGGAGCTACTCCGTGCCAAAGGGTTTCGAAACAACGAGAATCCACTCGCTTCTAGGTAACGAGTTTGACACTGATGGATCGTTACTAATCGACAGGCATTGTGACCGAATGGTCGAAGGGATTCGAAGCGGCAAGTCGGTTTGTCGCGATGAATCGTCGTCCGTGAAAGTACGTTTGTATCACGATAGGAAAAACGTAAACGTTCGACTCGCTTCTTCGACAGACTGTAGCACCATCGGAACCGAACAAAGGGCTTTCGTCAAAATAATTAAGTGCATCGTACGCGATTCCTCCTTCACCCTGAAAAAATATCCATCGACCCTTGGCAACGCAGCCCCAACTACCAACGAGGGGGCGCGACTATCAATTATTAACACCTCCATCTGTTAGTACATCTTTCTAGAGACCTTTCCGAGTAGAGGCTTACACAATGAGCCACTACGTCGTATCATATGCTACGATGGACGTGCTCGTGTGCGAGCGTGTCTCTCGTTCGCGTCCCGTTAAACGGAATTTCAAACAAGTCCGTTGGTAGAAAAAAAAATAATATCAAACTTGTTCAAATGGCAAGGATAGATCCTTCGGATATGCGTTTATTCCGGCCGGTTTCTTTTTTGACTCGTCACTCGAATTAGCCTCCGCGGGCCCATCCCCCCGGATCGTCGTTTAGGAGTGTTTTATGCGACGAAGAATGCACCATGGTGTTTTAATCAAGTGGCACAGCATATTGCGCCCCGAGCTAAATGCGACTCGGTGCCATCCGCCCCGCAGGGGTTCCTCTTACAAATTGCTACCTATCGTGCCCCCCCGGAGCTGTGTCAACGATACGTCACGACACTCGTACAGCCCTTGAATACGTTATTGCTGATTTTCGACATTAGAGCGCATTGTATGAGCGCGGTACCTGCATAGGCTCCTACGATACGCATACGTAGACGTACACGTACATGAATGTCGCGACGTGTGACAGTTGGCTGCGCAACGGGCACTAGTTTTTGCATTTCTAGGTGGAATTTGTAATTTTGAAAAAACATGTGGATACGGTAGAACGGCGAATACGCGCAACACGGGCCGGTTGTGAAAAACAACGTGGACAACTTGGGTTGATTGGTTCGATCGAGTCAAATCCGATTTTATACGTGTACCCGTGATATTGCAATTTCGTTTACAGGTGCAATTTCACGAATGTACATACATACATGCATACCTACATACGTACATACATACATACATACATACATACACCGAAATTCCAATTCGAATCGACCGGTTCGCTTTTCCTGCGCCTCTTTCGTATTCGTTTATTGCATCGTGATTAGAAATGATAAAAATATTATTTTTATGTGCATTTTTATAAACACGTCATAGCCCGCGGTTGCGAACGGCAGCCGATATTCGGTATATGTATCGCGATCGGTAAACGCAAACCCCCTTGACATCGTTCGTAGGAGCTAATCGTAACGAGGGACTGCGATCGAGCGTGTTTCAGCGACTTTCATCGATGAGCGAAAAAGAAGGTCGTCGGAATCGATACGCCCGCTCGTAAAGCCAGCCAGCGGTCATTACATTTTTACGCGCCAACTGTCGCTGCACAGCAGGTTCTGATTATAGGCGTAAAACAATTTTCAGCATAGAAAATCACGCGTTATAGTTTCGTATTATAGCATAACGGCGCACCATTCACCCGGGGGTTCATGGGGCTAGCGTGGCATTCGTTACGGGGTATTCATAAACCATCATAACTTTACTGGCGTGGGTTACGGGATGTCCGACCCATCCACCTCCATTCGGTTAGCCCACCGGCTAACCTTTCGTCGGAAATCAGTTTAATCGCGTTCTAAATTCGTCGCTCGCACAATTCTCTCGTTCACTTTTCCAACGATAACGTATTACATACGCACCTAGAACTTTCAGCGATGCGTTACAGCTGTCGTAAGTCGATTCGGCGGTACACCCGTATTCCCGTATTTTCTTCACGATGATGCAGCAGCCGCTTCAACATTTTCCGATTTCTTCGCACGAATTTAATTCGGCCCCAGCCGGGCTGGGGTGTACGTGTGCGGTATGGGTATAACTGTTATCCCGGCTGGTGTACACGTCCTGAACGATAGTTTGCCAGAGATACGGACCAGTCCTTCAGGGCTCGCAAACCCAACGGCCGGCCACGGCGCCCACGGGAGAAACCCCGGGAACTATCCACGAACGCAGGAACTTCCGAATCCCGCCAACTGCAACTACGCCAGTTAGCCACCGGTCGGTGTTTTTGATAAGGATATTAATAAAGTTTAACGCCCCTGCCGGTTACTGCCGCTAATACGAGCTGGGAGATGGAATTCACGAGTCCGCGGAGATTCACGAGCCTCCGCATCTCCAATTCGTATTTTTTACTCGACACGACCGGATTTCTACTCCAACTGCCGTCAAAGTTGGATTTTCATTAACGACGGCCAGAAACGATCGTTTTTCGAAAAGTTATACAACTTTTCGGAACGTTGAAAATTATTTGGCCGTTCGAGTATAATATACATATACATACACATTATACATACGTATACATGCGTGGACTTGTAACGGACGAAATAAAAAATCTGGCAGTTGGACGACGAAACGACGTATCGACGTTCAGGAGAAAAAGGCTCGATTAAAGTTGTCGATTTTTCGAAAGTTCACCGAAACATATCCCGGTCGGTTCGTTGGCACAACGAATTGCGGAGAGGTGACCGGTGTTCCCCGTCCCCGCTCGATCTTGGGTTGTACAGCTTTCAGCAGAGTCGGCAACAGGAGTTCCTGAAGTCGCGACGAAGGCACGAAGCCAGCTAGTGGCCCCCACAGGGGCTGTGCACTGACTTTCGCCCCTATCTACCCTAAACCACGCTCTAGAAGCTTCTCCGAGTCCTCCCACGAGTAGATCGCATCACCACCCGTACACTTCTGAACACGCTTTTCTCTCCTCTCTGCTCTTTCTATTCTCCTCGCTCCGCTCCCCGCTCGCGTTCCTCGTCTTTTCTCCCCTATGCTTCGGCGTAATATCGGTGACGATATGCCCGATGCCTCCCGGCTGTTTTTTAATTCTCGTTCGACGATACGGTGCCACGCGGAATACGTTCAAAACGAGAAGAGTTTCGAGCATAAGACGAGGCGTACATACATACATACATGCATGCATACCAGGCGTAGAATCCGAGGTCTCGATGCGAGAAACAAACGGTCGGAGAGGAGCGCGGAGCATTCCGAAAGATAAGTTTACTCGCCGATGTGAGATTTGCATTTTGAACGAGGTAAATTCAGCTCGAGTAGAACGAAACAAAGACACCGTTGGGAATGCAGACGAAGTGTGGGAGTAGCTGACTGGAGCTCGTAAAACGTCGCCGGGTACTTTAATTGGCGAAATATGCTAAAAGTCAAGATCACGATGAGATTTATTTGTTCGGTCTTCCCTCGATCATGCCAACGTGCTTGGAAATTTATCAAAACCCAGGAGGGTGCTCTCGTAAGCATCGCTGTTACCGTCCTCTTTGACGAGATTCCTAATGGCATTCGCGCGGCAGATTCGTCCCCAAGAACGTCGATAAAGATACGCTAAAGCGTTGTCCATCGATGCCCGGTCGGTCGACGGAACGGGACGTGGAACGCGAAAACGGATGCAAAGACTTAGGATCCGGGAAGATTAGACTGGTGCGTGTTCGGACGAATCTCCGGCAAGAGGCACGTCCGGAAAAGTAGGAGGGTTACGGAAACTAGCGCCCAACCGCGAAATTCGTTCCGGTCGTAAACGCTTTGCGGTCGTCGATTCTTCGGTGGTGCAAGTCGCGTTAGAAAACCACCAAGCGCGCGTATTGTAAGACTACTTGCACGGTCGTAAAGGTATTAGGAAGCATGATGTGCCGTCATTGTCCGTACAACGCGACATTACTTGGCTGTTTAGGCGGTCAGGAACCGAGTATACCGTTACCAGATTTATGATCGTCCTGCCGATCCTCGCGAGACTCCTTCGAAGGGTCCTTTAACCTCCTGGCAACCTGGCAGCCCACTCACTGTCCGTCGAAATTTGTTCGCTCGTCGGAAAACCGGGAATGGGCGGGCGGGCGGGCTCCCAGGACGTTCAACGAAGGATAATCCTCGGAATAGAGGATCATCCAATTACGGTGCAGGTGACCCGAGCGTCATTTGTATTCATTTCGCCTCCGTCTTACCTCCTTCTCGCCACTGCCTCCGAGCCGTGCCGTGCGGACATCCTTTTTCCTTCTTTGGGAATCTTCTCTCGCGCTATTTACCCTCCAGTCGGCTAACAGGCGAGAGATTATCCGTGCGAGTGTTAAACAAAGACTTAGCCGGGCGTTTCGAGTGGGATTTTCCCGGGGATTACTCGATCCGCGCCCGTTTTAAGGCAATTAATATCAACCGAGTCTGAGAGCTGCGACCACAACGACCATAATCCTATCGATACCGCGACGCTCGACGCTCGTAAATCCGTCGCTTTTCTCCTCGTCGCAGGACCGCGGACGGCTCGATTTCGGCTCGTTCTCTCGAGACGACCGAGACGCGTATTCGCATCGATCACGGACGTAACGAGAGACGCACATATGACGAGGTCTTCACGGCTCGTTGCCCGTCGAACGTAAAGCCTGGAGGCGCGTTTATAATGGAGAGAGCGTGCACTTGTCCTGCTGCGGTCGAAAATCTGACGCTCCCCTCGATTCGCCCGATGCTCCGCTTCCCCCTCCCCTCCGCCGCCCCTCCACCTCCCGGCCGTATCTCTGGGTTTAGCAAGTTTCAACGATAGCTCTAAAAAGACTCGACAGCAACGAGAGGGTGAGCGCCGGATAGGATGACCGCATCTGCTTGCAATTGAAACAAGTGGCACGATCCTTTCGGTGCTATCGACTCGCTGGTTAACGCTGATTCAACCTGAAATCTATTCACAATGCCACTCGACACGAGATTAATCCGATTACGGTTTCCACGTACTTATCGACGAAATCGTTCCGCGTTCCAGCGATTGTCGGCAATTAAAAGCAAACGAACTAAACGTAAATGTACTTATCTCCGAGGCAGGTTCGGGACGCGCTTAAAAAACAGCGAGGGTAGAGCGAGGTGGGGAAGGACGAACGTCGGGAAGACAGAAATCATCGTTGTATCGCGCGGAAACAAAGGATCGAGAACGGGTAATATCCTCGGGTGCTTCGGTTTATGGATAAATGTCGACAGTCGTTTTCATACGGGTAAGCAGAGATGATGTTTCAATAAGAGACGGCAGTTAGGCGGCTCTAACGTGCGTTTTGGCCGCCAGGCATTGTCATTCCCGTATCTGAACGACCGTTGTCTGGCTCGGTATCGCGGATACCTTACGTGCTACTTTCCCCTTTACGTACACGTATAGTATTCGAAATCGTACCGCTATACCTACTTTTGATTACGTCCCATGCGATAGGCCGTTGAACGCATCGTTACAATTCGGCGAATGTTCACGGATCCAGCGATAAAAGCGTTCGCCGTTTCAAGATTACGATATAGAAATCTGGTATTCGCCGCACCGTTCAACGGGGAGTTTTGAAAAAGTGGCAGGTGTTTCGAGGAGGCTCGTTACCGCGAGATAACTCGCGTAAACGATGAAGCGTTCCACCTCGTTCGATCGCCGGCCGTCGAGGTAATAGGGGTGTCATGGTGCACATGCAACGAAATGGGGTAAAGAGCCTTTGTCTCCCGTTATGGGGGTATAGACGCCGAGACGCCTCGTTGGCCACCAAAGGACGGTGCCTTTCTCTCAATCTGTCATAGCGGTCGCAAAAGCGTGCCTCTCTATACCACTCTCTTCGCCTCTCCTCTCCTCTCCTTCGCCTCTGTTTATAGACACCAACGCAGCTACGGGTCCATAATCCAAACAGAGGGTGCCGTATTCACTCACCGTAACCATCGACCATGTGTTCGTTTACCGATGGACCTAGGATATACGTTCCCTGCGTACCTTACCTACCTACCTACCTACCGATTGCCCAGCCACCGTTCGACCACGCGAATCGCAAGTTTTTTCCAAGTATTATTCTTAGTTTCGGAAATATCGTCAAACGGTCGGTGGACGCGTGGCGTCGCGCGACGAAGCGAACGTTAACCTTTGCCGACTTTTCTCATCCAGGAGAGAGAAACTTTTGTGGTAATCCAACGAGGCCTGATAATTAGCTGACAAATCCTATAGCCACATGCGAACTCGTCATATCTCGACGCAAATCCCCCGTAGAGCGTCTCAAGTTACCCCATGGTTGCCCGAACCTGAAGAGGATGATTCACGTATCGGTGGCGACGTACTCGCTCCGCACTGGTAATCGTAAACCAATGTCGGATCGTCGGGACATAAATCCTGGCGAGGCAGGAACCTTGAGCGAGCATGTGTGCCGGTAAACAGCATCTGTACCCGACCAGGCAAGAAGAATTCCTCTTTTCCGACCCCTTTCCAACCCTTTCTTCTGCCACCCTCCCACCCCTTCATCGTCATTAACCGCAACGCGGATTCATTGTCCGTGACACCTAGCTACCCTCGCAAAAGTCATAATTCGTCGAAGAAGAATCTTCAGCAGCTTCGTATCGCGGAAACGTGCGTGCCGGCTACAAGAAGGTGGACGGCCAACTTTTTACCATCTGTGTACACGGCGCGAAGAATTCCGCCTCCCCGTTTATCCCTTTCTTCAACCCTTCCTCCGTCCCTCGTACCCCCTACCCCCCATCGACCACGACCGCAACGCTAATTCACGGTCGGTGACATCTCGTTGCCTTCGTAACAAGTACCATTGTCCCGGCCAACTCGATCGGACGCCATTGTGCCACCCTCGAGGGCAATGCCGCAACGCGCGTCCGAAGTGGTACCTGGTGGAAGAAATGTTCAGTGAACAATTTTTCAAATTGATCACCGCGCGTGGTGTAATTGTTTGTTTGGAAACACCGGCGCTGCCCCGATTTCGACGAGCACTCGATTCGACGGGAAACTCGCAGATGTCGCGGACACCGTCGACTCGACCCTTTTATTCGTAAATTCGCGGTTTCGTTTTATTTTCGTAAAAACAATGTTTCCCCGTTTACCCGCTCCACGACGTTCATAGGAACGAAAGAATTTTCAATCGAGGTTAAACACGCTCTCTATCGACGGACCGCGACGTACCGACCAATTAGAGGGAGCGTTCGATATCCGGAAAAATACGGTCAGCGTCGGAACTGTATACTCGCAGTCAAGGTGCGAACAAACTGAGCGTTTGACAATAAACAGGCATAATTGGTTGCGTATCGGGTGAATAGATACGGGCAAACAGTATCGACGGACACCCCCGCGTAGCTATTGCCCGATGCATCCACGTGTTTGTAACTTGTTATGAAACGCGAGCACGTTTCTATACGCGTACAGTTTCGCACTCTCTACCGTAACCTCTCCCCCTCGTTATTCGCTGGCACTCTCCTCTTCCTGTATGCAAAGCAAATGTATCATATCACACGGGCCCCCAGGGTTGCATTACAAGCCCGATCATAGTATGTTTCCGGCCGTATTAATACGCCCGTAAAAATGCAACCTCTATTTCGCGACTCGACCGAACTAAACCGCTCGCTAATTCCATTTGCCACCCGGCCTCTGCGCAATTCTCGTTCTCGCCGCGCGGAAGCCGCGATTCGATTCTTCCAAAAGCGATCGCGGTCGTTTCTCCCTTGGAAATTGCCCCGGAATACTCGTGGGGAATTTTTCCAAAATTTTTGAAAGAACGCTCGCTAACGACGTGGCCGCGGTTAAAAAGCGAATACAGGCCGTCGATACGTCGTCGAAGACCCGTGTCGGAAAACGATTAACTTCCGGCTTTATTTTCCGTGGAGTCGTTTTCGTGACCACCGACGTATACGCGGGATGAACGAGTAGTCGGGGACCCAACGAGTGATAATAAAACCTGAACAATCAAGCGGCACGTGTAAGGAAACGGAATACAGGAGGAAGCGCGTCTGACACGGACCGAAGGATCCCGTTGGATGGCCGTGTAGGGTGGAGACGATAAAAAGCAACCTTTACGGCGTGACGGAATTACCACTATCCACCAGCTACCCACTATGTACCACTTTCAACCCCAGCCACCCGACCGACCCGATCTCACGCTGTTATTCCTGCGCGTATAATTGCGCCTCCGGCGAGATTCTCCGGTTACTGCTTCGTTAATGCCTACGAAACGAGCTTTCCGTTCTTATCCGTCTTTTCTGATCCCGTTCCGAGTTACCCGGTTCGTCGGTCCTTTCGCGAAAAATTTCCACCGCGGTCGGGGGACCGCCAACAGCGAGGGAGGAACGCTGGGAACGCTGAGAACGCGAAACACCGGAGACGTTTGCGAAACCGGTGTCTCGAAAGCCAACGGATAGCGTAATAATGGTTTACAGAGAAAACAAGGAGGACGCGGGGCGCGTCCGAATTAAGCCAGGCATGGAAGCGAAGAACACAGTGGATATTGCACGCAATGTGTCGCACGCTCGGGCCCAGAATCAGTCCTCTGCAAACACGTTAATGTGCGAAACACACACATCCCGGGCCGGCTAATATTGCGAGAACGTTGCCGGACGAGACCCTGTCGCATTGTCCTTTCGTATGTACGAACCCGGCACTTTGATTGCCACTGGGAGCCCGGCAAGATTATTGCTCCGCCCCCGTCTACCGATAGTTTCTACGGCAAATAATGCTCGGCCGCGATTAAACCTCGATTTACCCTGCCGGCGAAAGTAAAATTATCGCGGAAACGTCAACGAGAACGAGAGAATCGACCCGAACGAATAATTGATAAATATGTAATTTTATTTAATGGAAAAAGGTATTCGTTAACGTTGTACGTTTGCAAAAATATCGGAAATATTTCCCGTCCTGTTTGTTCGGGACTACGCGAATAAACGATAAAAGGTTAGCTTCGATTAGCGATCGGTGCGGGGTTGAAAAAAAATATCAGAATAATTATTTTAAACATCAGGACCGATTGGGTAGGAGCAGGCGAAACCGGCGAAACTCCACGGACGGGTGATCACATTCGTGGGATTTTGTTAGTGGGAGAGGGCACGCAGAGGGATCCGGGTGCGTTTACGCAATTACTCGATATTACTGCTCTGGGTATCGGTAACTCTACTAGCTCTCTACCAATAAACGCATAATCTCGTAATACCATTGATTTTCAATTCGTTATTTACCCGCCCTCGGCGGGGTTCTCAAATGGAAGAAGTGATTTTGCGCAGTTTAATCGGGTCGTCGATTCCGAACATCGACTAACCGACCATAAACTTGCGCTCGCTGGTTTAGATAGAGGAACTGTTTGCGCGGACCGTTTGACAAACTACACGTATACCGGGGATTCTTTTCGCGAAAAGCCGAGCCGCGCAGCCGGCGGCCACCGCCCGGGATACGTATCGCGTGCCGTTACGCGCCCCGACCGGACCGGGGGATGCTTCGAATGAATACGTGATAGGAATTATGGTAAAAATCGTTGGAATAATGTAAAGCTTTCGAATGAGAATCGCGGCGCGTTTACCACGACTGACTGCTTGGTAATTACAACAAAATACGTTAATATCACCCTCTCTGTATGAACCCCGGGTCAGGTGACCCTTCGCGGTGCATCGGTCCGTGTGCCGATGCAACAGACCGTTTCAAATAGGTAATGCATGCGATATTAACATTGGCAATTTTTCGTATTAATTAACCGGGAATATGCGGTGGCGCCCAATTAAAGCCGATAAAATGTGTATGCCATACGGCATACCGGTCAGAAAGAACCTTTTTACGCGTACCATTTAATAAATAAAATATTGTTTGTGCGCACTACGCGTACTCATACTTATCGCGGTTATTTTTCCCGGAGGTGTTATAAATATTTGTCTACATTATCGATGATAATGAGACTGTTTGTTTGTTCAAATATTATACCGTACAATCGTAATTGCATTATTGTTCCCGATATTGCTATTACACGTGTAAAGGAAAGTTGACCGAATCGCTCTAGTTTCTACATCGGTCCCATTTGGCATCGGCTGAAAAATAACCAGCCAGAGACTGTTCTACGTTGCTACGTTTCACGGATAACGTATGTCCCTGGAAGCTTCTCTCGAAAGATTTACAAGCAGCAGAAAAACAATACAATGATTCGCGCCCGGTGATTTACTATTATCACCTGCCCTATTCAAACGTTTACCTTTGCTCGCGGATATTCGCCGATTAAACATGGCGGCTTCCACTCTATTCGTTTAACCGCGTGAAATTTTTCTCCCCGTTCTTCGCTGACACTTTTGTGGCGCGGAGCCGTTCACTCCTCGCGTTTTCCCTCGTTCTGTCTTCGCGATAGAAATACCAAATCGATATCGCAACAAGAGTCGAACGCCTTTGTTGCCTGACGTCATCGTCCGTCCGTAAGTTTATGCAAAGGGGTGGCAGGACATCGGGTTGGCGGGCAGTGGATACCTACACAGGAGAACAAGATGGCGTCTTCCCAGGAGGATTCCCGAACGAGGCCGCAATCCAGCGGATACACGTCCCGTCGACAGTGTTGGAAACTTCCCTCTTATCCTCATCGCGTCTCCCTCCCTCCCCATCTGCTCGTCTCCCTCTCCCGCTATCTCCTCCGTGTCGTTCCTCGCAGTTCCACGCTTCTTTCCTACCGTCTTCGACTTTGTGCGTGGCTTAGCTGCGTTTCCCGAGGCCTGTCTCTCCGCCAGTTTTCCTCCACACGCGAACGCACGCACGCACGCACGCGAAAACTTGATGCGACACACGCGACACCGTGTCTAAGCGACGTTGCTCGGCCAACGGTACTCGAGGACTAATCCGGTCAAATCGTTGCGGCGAGATGAAATTTCCTTTCCACCCAGGAAAAATTAAGACAACTCGAGCAACCGAGATAGCGGCAGCTCGAAGAGAAGAAACCGTGGCGAGGGAAACCCCGGCGTCTCGCGGTACGTACGAGAACTCACCGTCTACCGGGATAAGTTAGGTTTTCGGTAATCCCGACGCAACGGCGAAAGGTCGTGCCGCGGCCCTACGGCCCTCGAGGGTGTCCTATCTTCGAGCGGCGCACCCTCCACCCCCGTAGCACCCTATCGCCTCCCACTGGAACGATTTCTCGAGCCGGATGCATCGTTACACTTTGGCTAACTGGCCGAAACCCACGTCCATTCCCAAAACGATCGGCTAACGACTCGGACGCGACCCTTCGCGTATCTAGAACGAAATGTACGGGGTCACTGGTAATTCGTACTTAGCGACGACGTTGATCATCGTTCCGTGGAGATCCTGGAACGCGGCGCACTATCCCCTCTGCTTGCCAAATTTCATCCTACACGACGGAACAAGTTTGAATCGATGCTTTGGAAATGATCAACGCGATCTGTTAAAAAAAAAATGATAAGTGAAAGAAAATGGAAAAAGCGCACCTGAGGGTCGCCAGGTTTTATCCACTTGTATGTCATAGGGATCGTGTAGACGGTCAGCAACGTATCGAGTGACCATCCCGGCTTATCATTAATTCACGGAAACGTAGATCCCTGGATATAAAAATAATTTGGTTTATGGAAACAGACGCGTCCTCGATGCTGGTAGGAGGAGCTTGCTTGTGGTTTTGCGGCGCTACGTTCCTGGGGTCCGTGTGGAATAAATCATGAAGTGCTTTCCCGAACTTTCTCGAAATGTATAGAAATTTCTTCTCCTACGAGATATTTCATCCTAACGTGGATCAATCGCTTTTTGCTTATTCCGATAATGGGAATCCTCTCCCCCTCTGCTAAAATACGCCTGCACCTAAACCCCGACTACCGATGCTTCCTGAACGACAGAATTTTCTAGGTATATAATCGTCATATTTTTCGCGTAATCTTGTCGCGAGTAGTGGGGGCTTCGATCGAGGGTGTCTTCGCGAAAGAAAATCACGCCTCGCGGTAATCTCTCGGAAGGAAGGATTAACGAGCAAGGTTTGCGGCTCTTATCGGACACAAAGGTAAACCCCAAAGGGCCGGGAACAAAAACGCAACGGCTAATGACGTTGACGCGGCAACCTGTTGTCCAGCCCTTTTGAATGGGAGCACGGAGGCTGGATAGCCCCGTCCTCCTAATAAATGGTCCCGTCCGGGGGCGCATCTGCGTAGGAAAAACTTTGCTCGAAAAACTTGAGCACCCCTCGGGGGGACCTGCTCACCCCCCTCGCCAAAACGCTGTATTATCATTATAATCGCGCACCGATGCGCTGATCAGCCGTATTGTCCCGCCAAATGCCGAACCGATGTACACAATGCGTGCTGCCGCCGTATCCGTCGAGGTTTTTCTCCGCGAGCTTTCCCCGGCGTATCGGCAAAAGATCGAATTTCGGTGCTTTAAAGTCGACGCTTAAATCGAAAAGAAATTGGGCAGCGTTTTACGCTCGAACTATAAAAACGATTAGAAATCAGCGACGCGTTTTGGCGGCGACGTGTTTGCGAGGTACGAGATCTATTCCCAGCAGGTAAATTTTTTACCCTACCAATCTCTCTGTTGAATTCTCCATGGGATTTACAGGTATTTCCGCTTTTTAACGCGCGCGCGGAATTAATGCAGCTCAATAATTAAATCTCCTCCGATCCCCAAAAGGTTTCAAGAATTCTGCATATTATTATGCGCGTTCGCGTACATAGGCGGCTGATATGGCCGTTCACGGTCCTCGTACTCTCGTATTTCTGGCCTCGAGTGACAGCTCGAGAAGGTACTTGCTTTGATAGCGGAAGATAAAAATAATCAGGCGACCACTTCACGAATCATGCGTGCAAGTGCAAACAAACTCCGTTCATAGAATTCGGAACACTCCTGCTCCACGCACATGTTCCGAATTCGTGAGTCCCCGGGGCTGCCACCCTACATAAGCATCACATATGTCAGGACATCTTCGGCAGGACCCTTCCTGCCGTACCACGATACACCAGCTACCACTATGCTGCCGGGGTTCATCTATGGATAGTATTACGCCAGGGTGAACGTGGTTCGGCACGAACACCCGCCTCTGTTACGTTTCAAACACCCGTCCCGAATCGGCCGCAACGATTCGCACCGTCATTCTACCACCGCGGACAAGTGCACGCGGCATACTTTCCGCCGGTGTGCCAACGATACGTGTAACTCGTTGGCGAGGAGGCGCATAGCTCCAATTACCATGATCCGAGCACGTCTGCCCGGGGATATTACTTTTATTTCAAGTCTCTTGCTCGTCGATCGTTGACATCCGAATCATGGATGCGGGAACGAAATTATTTCGACTCGGGATAAAAAATACACCTGATTATTCCACACGCAAACGAAAGTTACGCGGGGTGTCGCGACGAGTCAATGCTCTTTTCGTGCGGCATATTACACGACCGAAATCTCTATTGACACTTTTGTGCGTAGATCCCACCGCTTAAGTCGGCATATGCAGGAAAAAGCAACGACAGGCAGCGGGACAAACACGGAAACCAGGATCGAAATATTATCATAGCCGAATAATAGGCTTAGAGTGTTTCTATGCCATTGTCGTTGCAAGCCGTAGCAATGTTGAATCGGCCGACCCTTCCGATCGGTAATTGGATTTGGACAGCGCGGTGATGTTCATTTGACGTCATTGAGACATTTAGGCACGCCGACACCGTTCGCTATTGGATTAGCCGAATATTTAGAGAACGTTTATTCGATAGACTCGACAGACTCGGGCCCTGGAATCGTCTTTGGCCCGTCGTACGTTCGATCGTTAAGCGATGGGCGTCCGCCAACTTTTTCGCGATACAATTACCCACGCGGACGCGTCGGACGACGCGAGATACGAGAGCGCCTCGATCGAACGACAGCACGTGGTTATTAATGTTGTTTTTTTGTCAACGGACGAGAGAGGTTTTTTCCGACTTCTAAATGGGCTCTCGTACTCTATACTCGCGCCATTGCCATAAGGTGGCAATGTTACAGGCCGTTGGGCAGCCGAGAGGGATCTCATGAATCACGGCTCTGAAAGAGCGGGGCGAGCTTTAAAAGAAAGAGAGTGAAACCGGTTTGGCACGCGCGCATCTCGAACGCTTCGTAATGACGCCTGCAGACCCTCGTTAAACTTCATTATCCTACTATGCGATCAACATTAATCACGGATGATTTTCACGCTGTTCGCGAGCTGCACGTTCGACGGAGGATATCTGTCCCGCGACGCGTATCTTGACGCGATCCGCTCGCTCGACCCGCTAGGACTTTTATTTTCCATTATCTTTTACGTCGCTGCTCGACACGTGGTTCGTCCACTTTTACTATCGATCCTCGCGACATAGAGAAACGACGATCCACTCGTTTCGGCTGTTTGAAAATGCAAAACGGAGCGGAGAAGGGTATCCGAAGAGGCCGAAGAGGCCGATGAGGAAAAAAGGGAGAAGAACCAAATTACCCGGCACAGAACACATTATCTCTACTTGATAGACCCCGTGCTCTCGAAGCAGGGACTCTCAGCCGCGAGTCTTCTCGAGAAGAAACTCGAAAGCGGGAGCCTGCCGGTGTCGGCGACATTGAGAGGCGCTACGGATCTCGTTTTTCTTTCCCTCTTAAATTCACGATTTGCCAGGATCGCGCGCCCTTCTAACGCATAAATTTATTCAAACAAATTCTATAATTACTTTTTCGTTCGGGGCGCCGCGGCGAGCCCAAGATTTATGTACCGTTTCGGTGGCCTCGAAATTTTTATCGTCCCTGATTAATCGCCTTCGGAGTCGATTACCCGCCACGCGGCCGACGTTTTCGCGGATTTCGTTGGAATCGCGTCGATTAAAAGCCCGCGTAAAACGGGCCGCGATAAATCTTGGTAACGGCAACGTTCTTGTCGCGATAACGACACGTGGTAAGACCCGAGGTAACGACGCGCGTTACCTCGCGATGAAAACCTCCGTTTCATTGTTACGGACGCGGGTCAACGAACCACGAACGTTTAGCCGATAAACAAAAAGAATCTCCGACCGGAGGATGCACAACGATCGCGACGGTTCGATCGCTAATTAATGGCCTCGCGAGCGATAGATCTTCCGGTACACCGCGTAAGAAGCGACGAAAGCAAACATCTTCTTTGAACGCTTATTCCTTCGAAGACACGTGATAACCAGGTGTAGAAAATTACCGAGAACGCTAAACCGAACGGGACAAGGAGGAGACCGGGTATACCAGGTAGAAGGCGAGCTATACGTCCGGAAGGCACCGTACGTACTGCCTCCTGAGGGAGAGACCACGGATTTCCCCGTACTTGATTACGTCTCGATAAAAACTGGAGCAGGTTAGGTGCGAGTCCGAGACAGCTTCCACGGCAGAGTGAGGTGTTTCTTCGCAATACGTGACGCAGCTGCCATTAAACGTCCGCGAGTCGAGATAGCTTCCTTGCCAGACGTCAACGTCTAGCCGGAAAAGGGCAGGATGCGTTTCAGCATACCAATTTATCGCTGCAATTTTGTCCCAGTCACGGGGATTACTTTCTCTCGCGCGTACACCTGTTGTCAAATGTCTCGTAGACGACGCGAGCCGAATCCGAGCGATTCGACGGCAGGCTGGTATCGCCGAAGCGATCTCTCCGCGATCTCTCCGCGATCTCGGTTAAATCGATCTACGAACCGCGCGGCTGCGAGCTAAAATTCTGCCGTGTCCCAAAACACTGGCATATTTTCGTTTAATCGGAACTTTTACCATCCGGCCAAGAGGGGATCGTTGTCCATCGGTGCGGGAGCGAGAAAAATGCTTCGGCCGGTCTCGCCTCATCTTCCGAAGAATCCGCGAATCGGAGAGGCGTCGCGACGTCACCTCTCGGCGTCCGCGTCGCGCGGCGGAATGCCAGCCTCCCGGCGTCGCCGTCGCGGCGCCACCGTCCCCGGCGACGTCGAGGGGGCGTCGGCGACGTCTCGGGCGGCTCGGGCGATTGGTCGGTCGAGTGGCGGCGGATTGGACGTAAAGCGAGGCTGGCCTCGAGGACGGTTCGAGGCTGGTCGGTGCCCGACAGGCTCCGCCCCCGAATCGCCCCGCCCCGCTGGGACCCGCTGGCACGCCGCTCGTGCCGGCCCTGACACATTCGACAAGCGGCGCCGTAACGGGAAGCAACGCGCGGCTGGGGACCTCGAAGGACACCCTATCCCATCAGACACACGGTTCACGATATACGCACCGGACGCTGCTCAGATTACTATACTCTATCCGACATAAGTCTATCCCTGGTGGCCGTGGCGGGTATATCTCGAAGGACGAGGGGCGAAGATTCGGGCACGATTGGACGCACGATTGGACGCACGTTGGTGATCGACGCGGTGGCAACGCTGGCGGACGGCTCGATCGAAACCCGATCGAGAGAGCGACAGGTGCGGTTTCGCGGGACGAAAGAAAACCGCGAGCGAGTAAATAGACCGAGGGAAACAACACCGTAGCCGGAGTGTGGGAATCAGTGTCGAAAAGTGAGTACGCGAGGAGGTTTGGGATCGCACGCGGATCGTTCGCGGATCGGAGTTTGTTTTGTCGCGGACGCATGGTGCGCCGGCACGCGGTGCGGTAGACTCGATGGTGCGGTCGGCGGCGGTAAACGTAAACAAACGCGACTAGTTACTCGCGAGCCGATACACCCGGCGACTACTCCGGGAACATTGATGCGCATTGATTCGCCGGTGCGGTCGGACAGGTCGAGCCCTGTCTCTTGGCGAGAGTAGAGAGTGTTCGGTCAAAAGGGTGGCTATCGGGAAGGAAGACGTTGCCCCAGGAGAGTCCGTACGGCCTCACGACGCGGTCCGACGAGTGGAGCGGTCTCCTGCCCAGCTCCACGATCGTGGGTGCTGGGGGGTCGCCATGGCTCGGGCTTGGCGCCGGGGGTGGAACGGGGGCCAACACCGGGGCCGGGAGCCCCGTCGAACTCGAGGGACACTGGGGACGCAAGCTCTACGGGGCGAGCGTTGCCCCACCGCCCCCGCCGCCCCATCACCACCCAAGGGCGCCGCTGGTGTTCGCGCCGCAGGACATGAGGCAGATACTCAAGGAGGAACCGGTACCACGTGCCTGGCCACAGCCCGCGCTCGCCGATAACGGAACGTGAGTCCTTACTATCACTATTCTGCCCTTACTTTACCTTACCCCTGCCTTACCCACTGTTTACGCTTTTTACGTCTCTCGCAACTTTACCGCCTGTAACCCGCCAGATTGCATTTCGACGAACCTTTCGCCCGAGTATCGCTCGGCGGGCGACTTTTACACGCCCTCGCAGCTGAATTCTTTCGCCCCGGAATAAGGAAGAGACAAAATTTACTATATCTCTTGTGCAACGCACTTTCGGGAAATTGAAAAGTATTCTAACGCTCGGACGATAAACGGAAAACACCGATGCGATTTGTTAAAATAGACCTCCTCTCGCGCCCCGACGGCAAACAGTCGTCGCGTCCGTTCTCGGTATCTGTACTCGTCCACCTCTTTCAAATTCCATACAGCTACCGTGTCGTCGATAGCAAAAGTGTTTGTCGTCTCTCCGAATATCGAGAAACTATAATAATTTTCTGTCACCTCTGTGGAACCAAAGCTGCGGAAAAGGGATCGCAATTTTTCATACTTGTACATACGTTTCGTCCCTTTCGCCTACGTACATATTATCGAAAACACATTCGCTAGAACCGACGACTATCCTTTTTTCCAACGTAACATGTAAACAATTGTCGAAAACTCGAGCCAGCATTGTTCCGTCGCACGCCGTCGGATAGCGAAACGCGGCCCGGGTCCTCCTCTGACTCTCGCGAATTCGCCCGAAAAGTATTTTCCCGCTATCGGCCAACGAATCGAAATCTATAATCGAGATCGATGCCCGAAGAGCAGGTGTCTCGCGTGCGCCGTGTAAACCTGACGAAACGTCTTGTCGATAAGCGAGCCGTTACCATCGATATCTCGAATGCAGGATACGACGCTCCGTGGAAGAAGGTCGGCGGACGAGCGAGGGATAAAAAGAGTTAAAAATTTCCCTCCCCGCGTGATTAGTCTCGTCCGCACGTCCCTATTACGAGTAACACGGTCTAGCGAGTGGATGTCACAATACTTGCTCCTCGCAATGGTTTCGTGCCGCGAAAACAAATACCCGGTTTATCTTGGCGAGCTGGGTGGCGTTTCAAAGTGGTTCACACGTAGCTGCATTCGGCGAACGATAAACCGTGCTTTATTGCAGCCTCGCTTAAGGGATTTGTACGACGTGCAAACGACGAAGGTACAGATACGAGGACTCGAGAAGGTAAACCGGCCTTTGGGGTTGAAGGGGTAGGGGGCCAGGGCCAGGGGCAGGGGCAGAGGGGCCAGGGGGTGGGTTCGCTAATCCAATAGCGGTTCTCTTAACTAACCCCTTCCGAGTGACACGGGGACCGCCGACCGGAATCGAGTTAATGTAATTGAGAATTTTAGCGCCTTTTGCTCTCCTCTCGTTTCCTCTCTTCTCTTTCTTTCTCTTTCGCTCGATCGTTCATTCCCCGGGGCTGTTCGCCCCGTTCTCTCTTTGTACGCGCAGAAAAGACGACGAAAAAAACTGTTGCGGTTACGGGAAGCAACGGCCAAGGGCGGCACGGATTCGCAACGACGGATCGCGGTTCCGGGTAGCGAAACGACAACGGTCCAAAGATACGTTGGCGCGAATCGGGAGAGTTGCTCGTATTCGTTTTAAAGTCTACGATGCGTCGTTGCGTACGCCGCGCGTCCCATCCGCCAGCAAGTTTAACGCGGACGAAGATGCGAGCGGAAAATTTAGTTAGGGTTACAATCTTTCCTCGGGCAGCACTTAATTGAAACGATGCCAAGGCAGTTTGAACAAGTGGCTTAGACAAAATGTTAAACGTCGGGATCGTCTTTGCGGGAATTTACGGCGGAAAGTTTCGTTTCGTTCGCGGGGTAGAGGTTGTAAGGCGCGCGAACACCCGCGAACACCCGCGAACACCCGCGAACACCGGCGAACACACGGAAAGCCGCGCCAACACAGAGAAGGACGGGCGCGTAGAGACCGTGCTTCGTATCCCGAGCGTGGTTCGCACGGGGTGTGCCGGGGGTCTCGGCGAAACTGTTTTAAAACTCCGGGCAAACAGACATAAACTCTCACGCTTTTTAAAAACCCCTAAAAAAGTTAGCCACCTAATGAAGCAGTAAACCACCGTGCCTGGCGGAAGGGACGAGGTGTCGCCCGTGGAAAAACCATGACTTTCTCTCGCCGCCACGGGGTTGAAAGTAAGAGGAACGCGTTCGTACAGCGAGAACATTCGCGATCGGGTTTAAACGCAACTTTTACCCTTGCAAATCGGACAAGAATTTTATTCCCCGTCGCGTCGGGTATCGTCGATCGAACGTATGTACGATGATTTTTAGCCGACGTTATTAGGGGCCTTCGGCGAGCGGATTAATAATATTATTTTTAAATTCGCATCACGAAGTTTTATTCGCGGCTGGGTTGATTATTATTATTTGGAACTTTTTGTCATTTAATCGATAGGACGGTAATCCCTTTTGAATAAAGTTTCAATTATAGCCGATTTTGGTGTTCGTTCCCTCGACGCGAAGGTAGCGCGTCACCAAAGATTCCGAGTCTGTTAACAAATGATCGTTGGCCTTTTCATCGGCGCTCCAAGAGCGTTCTTTTCAAAGCGATCGCGCGCACGCTAACAAATACGTACGTACACGTATTTCTGGCATAAGAGGCACGATGAAATACGGCGTTAAATTGAACAACGTTCGCGGCAACGCGGCCTGGTTGCGAATTACATTCGGATATATTACAAATTGCTCATTATCTCCGCGCGCATTATGAATCACGCCGGGTGCGAGCGTAAATAGACTGCGCTTCGGCTAACTCGTAATAACTAACGCCCGGCGGTATGCATTAACTGCGGATTTATTGTAATTCTCCGCGATTGCTTTATCCACGAATTCGTAACCGTATCCGTGGGTTGGTATGTATTATCCGCATATTTCGCCCGTAATGCATTGTACGCAAATAGCATAGGCCGCGACCCCTCTGTAAAGTATAGACTACCCCGTGAACGGTTATTCGACAATCTGCATTCTCAAATTGCCACTGAGTCAATATTTAACCACGCAACGTCCGACAAAAAATCGCTCCGCACTTTACCGGACAAATTTCTGCCCGTGGAGAGAGATTTAATTACTACGGGAAAAATAAAGCACCTTTTCCATCGAACGTGTACCGTTACATTCGTAATGTTATTTTCCTTCGTTCTCGGCGAAATCTACCTAACCGGACATTTGTCCGGTGTCTTTCCTACGGAAGATCGATTTTTCTCATTGGATCGAGTCTGTCCGCGATTCCTAGGCGCGGCTCGATGAAAAACGGATATTGCGTCGGGGAAAAGAGCTATCGCGTCCTATATCTTCATTTGCGTATTTGGCGCGCGGCGCGTAGTTATCTTGCTCGGTCGATCGGAATCTGCAAATCGAATCGCAGCTTTGCCACTCTCGAAAGAAAAGTTTAGCGCGGTGCCCCAGGGTCGTAGGCAACCCAGCTGCGAGCGGTTATCTGCCGGGACCGTGGCGCCGGCCAAATTCTACCGAGTACGTAACGCGGCCGCGAATCGCCCTCGTAATTATCACCTCGGTGCCTGCGACTATCCGTTCACCCTCTATACTACGCCGCAGCGGCGTGCAGCTTCCGATCGAACCGGCACCCAGCACCAACTTACGACGAAGATGCCAAAGGGAACGACCAAACGAGCGTTGCGAACAATGTCGGCAAAACTTTTCGCTAGTGATCTCGACCGATGAAATATAATATACATATATCTTGGAATCCTCGGAGTTTATACGATAAGTAGACGACGCGTTTCTTTCGCGTTACCTCGATACGAACGGATACGGCAACGATACGAGCGTAATCTCTGGATGATAATTCGTCGGGGACCTGTTTTTTAAATTCCGTCGCCTGTGCCGAACGATGGCGAGCACGGTACGACAGAGCGAATGGAATAAACGGCGGACACGTGTAGCGGGCGACGAAAGTACGAAATGACGCGAAAAATAGCCGCTTAATAGAGGAATATTGGCGTGAAGCGCTCTCGCGCTGCGTGATTATAATTATACCGGGCTGCTAAATTGCCTCGGCCACCGGATCCCCTGTCCGCGGGCGCGTTCTACGCTCTTTTAAAATCTCTCTTTCTACTCGACGCTGCCAACCCTCCAGTTTCACTGGATACCGCTTTCGGGAAACTCGAAACAGCCAACGGAGCACTTTAAACGCTTTCGGGGAGAAGCTCTGTTCTTCGAACGCTTTATCCATGGAATAGCTAATTTCGTTGAACGTCTCTTTCGAATTTAATCGTATGATATTTCGAAACGATCGGCCGTGGAAATTTGCAGCGAACGCGAGCGAAAAGTTACCACGGCGCGGCGCGGCGCGGCGGTGCGGTAAATAAAATGCCGGTACGCACGGTGACGCATTATTGTTATTTTAACGAGCATCATCTTGAAACCGCGTTAAACGTGGTTCTCCGCAACCACCGCAATAGTTTCCCAAAAAGGTGCGGGGTGGCATTGCACCGCAGGTGATAATGTAACACGGTGCGGCCGTAGGACGTGCCTACACGTTATATAGGAATTGGTGCATGGCAAACGGGGCAAAATAATCGGACGTCGAGAGTTATGGGGCGCGAACCGGCGGCCGGTTAATCAGCCACCGATAATTATCGACACGGGCAGTACATCACTCCCCTCCTCCCGCTCTGCCACCCCAGTGCCCTCCTTCCACCCCCCTTTCCTCTGCACCCTCCAACGCACACCCGCTCTGCCAAACCCCTTCAAACCCCTTCAAACCCCTTCAACCCCCTTCTAACCCCTTCTAGCCTCTGGCTGCCTGTTCCACCGCCCGCCGTGACAAACGCACCGCCGATACCATCATTTATTTCGCAAATGTGCTGCAAAACTGCCGCTATTCATTTTCCGTCCAGTCGATTCAGTTTTCCGCTCCGAGAGTCCGCCCTGATGGCACTGCGCAACCGAACCACCCGCGCACCCAAGCCCACGATGCTTTTATCGTTTCGCGTTCGCGTTCGCGTTCGCATTCGCGTTCGTGTTCGCGTTCACGTTCACGTTCGCGGATCGCGGGACCACCACCACCACCGCCACCACCACCGCAACGGCTCTAGTGTTCGCCGATAATGCGATTTCTCGACGGCGGTTTTTAACCGTTCGCCGTGTTCCCCCCTGGTTTAAATGCAGACTTGAAAACCTTTTCGAGGGTGTCGTTCCGCCCGCGTGGATCCGATTTTTTGTCACCGATAGTTGTCCCTTTCGACTACGACAATGAGAATAGACGGATCGGTTTCTACGGAGCAACGTCTTCTCGTAAGCGCTCGATATTTATCCGAAACTCGGGTTGGGCCGCGTACAAATATCACGTCCCTGGTACAGCTTTCGTATCCTATAAATTTCGCCTTTTATTCTTCAACAAAGATAGACTAAGAACCGAAAAAGTTCTATAACAATTAAATCACGGCGTATCGCTGAACCAATACCCTAAACTTTGTCAGCAAACTGTTGAGGGCCTTCTCGATACAGTGACGCCAAATACGACAAAATTTGGATTATTTATCATCTACCACAAGCACGTAAAAAACGTCATTGCGTTTGTCTTCATTTTAATCGATTGACCCACGTCAAAATGTTCATAAACAATAATTCAATAATGGAAAAGCTTCATCGTTCTTATTGCTCCTATCTGGCGGATAAGAATGGTATTCGTTAGTTTGGAGGGTTCGCGGCACGTCCAAATATGCCGCTATCGTGTCATATTATGTATTCGCTTTCCCGGCTGAAAGGGGGAACCCCGCAACACTGTGGACAAAGGCGAGCGATCAACGTAGCCCCTTCGATCGGACGAAAATCGAGGTTTTACCGTGGCTACGTGTAATCGCGGATAAAAGAAAGCGCGGCGAAAGCGGCGTTTCCGGCAAGAGCGATGCGTGCGTAATCGTGAGCGTGGAAAAGACAGACCATGCGATGCGATGCGATGCACTCGAAAGGGGGACTTTCCGTGCCATTACTCAAAGATGGCATTGGAGTCCGGTGGCCTAATCTCGGCACATGAGACCTTAATGGGATTTTAAGGCGTCGAGGCCACCTGCGCGCTCCCCCACGGACGACCTCGTTTGTCTTTCCTCTCTACCAGTTTGGGCATTCTTATTGCATTCAAGGCCGAGTAGGACATACCTATCCGACCCTACGATAAAGAATCTCAACTCGCAGCGTCCGCATTTGGTAGCGAATACGTTTGCGGCATCCGATGGACGCGTACGTACCTCTGTACCGTTCACACCCGTGCAGCGGAGCAGCCAAGTACTTGTAATTCCTCCGCGTAGTACAAGCGAAAGCCAATTATATCGACGGCGGGTGATTCGGTCCTTCGTAGCGCGAGCACGTTAAGCGTAAACAAAAAGATGCTATGCGGTTTCATGACGGCAGAATTATTTCACGGTGTTTTTTATTTGATAATTACAGGGTCGGTGTCGGCAGAGCACATTTCGAGAAACAGCCGCCGAGCAACTTACGGAAGAGCAACTTTTTTCATTTCGTCATCGCCCTCTACGATCGACACGGCCAACCGATCGAGATAGAGAGGACTTCTTTCATGGGCTTTGTCGAGAAGGATCAGGTAACGTTCACATTCTTTACCCCCGCCATTTCCATTACTAATTTATTCGTATCCGAGCGATGCGTTCACGGAAGAGTGTTCGCGGATATGCTTGAATTCAAACACCGAAGCGTGACACGCGCACCATCGTGAGGCGGGA
Organism: Mimumesa dahlbomi; assembly: GCA_917499265.3. Taxonomy (NCBI): domain Eukaryota; kingdom Metazoa; phylum Arthropoda; class Insecta; order Hymenoptera; family Crabronidae; genus Mimumesa; species Mimumesa dahlbomi. The sequence goes on along the minus strand of OU824113.1, from coordinate 309,581 downwards.
CTGTTAAAAATAAGTGACGGTGTCGAGTGACAAGTTCGGAATTTCAATGCTCGCTGGTATTCCCGGTTTTCCCGGGAGAACAGGAGGAAAAAGGAGCGAGGTGGACCTTTATGACATCAGGGAATATCGTGCGAGCGTACGCTTATCTCGATAATTGCCGTTTCCATCGGGGGTGACGTCAAATATTAAACGGCTCCGCCTATGCGTACACGTATCGATAGTCGGACGGAGGATACACCTACGGCTTTTCCAGCAATTAGTCGGACAGGCGAAAATCCATTGACCGCGTGAGAAATGGACGAACGCGATCGTGCAAGAGCATCCCCGTGGTCCCGCGAGCCCGCGAATTATTATGCTTTTCCTTTTCTTTCATCCCCCTGTGTTTTTACCCAAGCCATTTCCACGAGCGTTCGCTCGCTTGACAAATTACGAGATTCTAAGCAAAACCGCAGATTTTCTCCTCGTAATTTCTCCGATACCGATAGCGCGACGGAAGCGCTACTTTAATTATCCGTCACGTATCGTTCGCTCGATTGAATTACGATCCCGGAATGCAATCTCGTTCCACCGATAGAAATAAATGCAGGAATTACGGTAAATGAAGTCATTATATCAGCTTCGCGTCTCTAACCTCCGGATTCTTCTCAGGTCTCAAAGGATGATCGATTTCTCCGTTTTCAAGGTTTCTTTGGAAGACAAAATCCATGATATCCGACCGATCGCGATCGTTCGATTAGTACGTATTCTTTTGATACCGGTCAAAATTCGAGTCGTGTGTAAACCTGCGGTGATCGAACGAGCACGTGCTCCTATTTGTATCGACGAAACGTTTACAGCGTTCATTGTCACCGGTCGGTGGCAAATGAAAAATCACAAACAGATACGATATCGAGCTGCCGATCGTATAGCTATCTCCCGAACGGGACGCGATTGTCAGCGCGGTCGTCGTTAGAGCTCCACTTTCTATTGGTCAATTAGTATAGCTGTTTAAGGAGAAGTTAACTGCCGCGCGGCTGCGTTGACTATTGCGCAAGAGAAATCGTTACATCGGGAAAAAGACCGTTCGAACGGACCACGCGGATTTGTACGAGTATAGTACATGCCAGCCATGTCGAACACGCGGCCTCGAAATTTTTACATTTTGGCAAATCGGATCGGGAATCGATCGCGAATCCCTCGATACGCGGGACACCCGACACATATCCCGATGCGCGGCGAGCTCCGCGCACGTAGAAATTATCGAAGCGTAATCCGTAGACTTTAACCTGCGGAATCCTCGATAGCCCTCTAGCTCTCTCGCGCGCGAAGCACATACACACACACACCCTGTCTTTCACTCGCTTGGTCTTGTTCTGTTTCCAGCGGTTCTTTTTCCTCCTTTCTGCCAGCGCTTTCTCTGCTCTCTTCTTTCGCGCCTCGGGGTAACGACGTACACCCCCTAATAAATCTATCCGCCATAAATCGTCGGCTAATTCGACAAGACGGTATAGTTAGCTTCCACCGAACGTAAGACCGTGGATTTGAAAGTATATCGTGATTTACATTCCGACCCCGTGTTCGCTGTCAATCAAAAAATCCGGCTTATTAAAATTGCGAGCAGCGCGCTTCGTTACCGTCCGAAGGAATTAATCGAAAAAAGAAGTCGCCGTCGTCGTCGTCGTCTTCGTCGTCGTCGGGAACGAGCGTAGCGTGAAATTTCTACGGGTTTGATATCATCTAGCCAGGTTGAAATTGCAGTGCACCTTCCTAGCCGTGAAACCGGTAACGAAGTTGGCCAGCTTTTTAAGATCCGTGCGTTTACTCGGTCGACAGATCGACGGCATCCTTCTTCGGTTTTTTCTCCCGGCAATCGTGCGCATTAAGCACTCCTCTTTCCTGTCGGCGACGTTCGTCGCGACCATTAATCTCTAAATTCGCCGGCGCACGATGGACGTTAATCAGGTATATACGCTGGTCGGTCGATCCGCTCTCTCGCCGTCCGACGACTACTTTTTAATTAAACACGAATAAAAAGCGGACGGAACGGGGAACGAACGGGCGTCGTAGACCCTGTATTTACGAAGGACACCCGTTTCCCTGAAACTGTACACACGGCCACGCTCTATTTACTGGCTTTTATGCCACGACCCGCGGCCCTGATAAGCGGTCAGTTTAGCGACGCTCATTTTTCTTTAGTCCACTCGCCTGGTATTCACGCGCACTCGACACGTCCGACGCGTCGCGTCGAGCCGGGCTTCTTTGTGATTATTCGGCAATAACCCAGCACAAAGGTAGACGACTCGAACACCGCGGGAAATATGTAAATGTTTGCCCGTGTCTCCGAGGATAAACGCCGCTGTAAACAGCCAAACGACCAAAGGTGCGTGGAGCCACGAACGGGCTACTCGGCACGGGTCTGATGTATGTCCGCGGTGCATGACCCTAATTAATACGGAGGCCATGCGATGCAACTGTCCCGACCACGTGAATTATATACACGCGCAGGATTAAGGGAGAGGAGTGGGGCGGAGGCCGGGCGGAGGCCGGGCGATATCGAGGAGATACGCGATGGAAATCGAACCGTGGCAATTGAAACTTGGCGATTATCGCGATTAGTTTTCTTCGAGTGTGTACGGCGTCGGGTGTGTACCGGCGTACACGGTGGGAGCGTTCTTATCCTTTGAAGCGCAACATCTCGACAAGGTATCGTTGTACCCATCGATTAATTTCACTAATTTGACGTAAAATCGATCGGGCTCGTCGTCCCGAAGAGGTCGTGTAAAAGTCATGGCCTTAGCATAGGGTGGTTCGGCCGTGGCTTGTCCAGGGGGCAGTTGAAAATGCATTACCGCGGTCGCGGCATATGGCGCGATGCACGCATGACTCGTCAACGGGGCAGCATGATAATTATGCATCGCACGCCATACGTAATGGCACGGCTCTTACCGGCGCATCAAGAAATTAATAATTAGCGTGAGGTGGAGCGCGAGAGAGTTACGTCACGGTGCACTTAATTAAAATAGAACGGGGCGCGAAGAACCCGGGGGCGAGCTTCGAAGGATAAACCGGCAAACCCTCCGCGCTTCTTCGTGTATCGTTCGTTTCGAAGCGATTTAACCGTGCACGACATTCAATCGGATTAAACCGAGCGATTCATCCGTGTCCAAACGGCCGACTTTTTCTATACTTATTACCCTCTAATGGATCTATGTAATTTACGTGTTGCAGGAGTCCGAAGGGCAGAAAACCAACAACGGCATCCAGTACAGTCTACATCTTCTTTACTCGAACGGTGAGTAATAAAAACTAATCGTTTCATTCGTCGGGTCGTCGAGCTCGAAAATCGTCGCGAACGAGCGTCGCGCGAAACTCGCCGCGGCCCGAGTATTCGAGGGCGATCGGTACCCGCGTATTCTTCGGCGAGTGTTTGCACGTAATAGCCCTGTCGAAAGCGACGATGACGGGCCATCAACATTCCTGCCAGACACCCGGTCTCTCAGGCGAGCTAAAAAGCTCAGGAACTTTCGAGGCCCGAACGCAACAGAGACATATTTTACGTCACTGCTCCCCGGGCCCGGCAAAAAGGGCTCAGCTTCCGTCCCGAAGAACCGACCGAAACGCATGCGAGCCAACCAAGGCAGACAGATAGATAGATGGATAGAGAAAGGAGGAAACAGAGGAACCGAGAGGAGAAAAGAGACGACGGATCCGAAGAAGATTCGAACGATCTAGAGGTGGTCCGGCCGCCAGCAGACCCCCCAAAAACGCGCTCGCATTATGAACATATTAAAAAGCGGCGAGCAAGGCGCTATCCGTGGGGCCCCATCCCACAAGTTTTTCACTCGGTGCACGCCAGGAGCAACGTCAACCTCCGTGGACCTCTCTTTATCTCCCTTTCTTGCTGCCTCTGCGCCTCTGTCCTTTCTTCGTTTCTTTTCCTGTTCCCCTTCCCGTTCCCGTCCACCTCCCAACCCCTCCCCGCCCCCCTCTCCGTCGTTCCCCTTGCCCTTTTCCGCGACTCACGGGTCGCGTACAGCCCGCACGGGCCTTCTTGCTGCCGCTGCTTGGGAGCCGATCAATCAATGCAGGATTTTTGCGGTTGGCAGGACTGACTGAAGGGCCGCCCAGCCATCTATGGGCACTAAAACGTGTTGCCAACATTGCAAACAAGAAACAACTAACCGTTGCAAACGAAGGAATACCTACGGGCACCTACGGGCACCTACGGGCACCTACGGGATCGCGGGCAGCCGGTCCCCCTTGCTCCCGCGCTTACGTTCTAGCCTAGCGGAGCCCATTTGCTCGCTCGCCCTCGTGCCAATTGGCTTCGTCTTGGTACGCGCGCTACGTCCAGTGGTTTACACGTCTCTCCGCGACCGTCGGTACGGCGGCACGGTCCTATTGTCAGGTAATTTCGTTCGAGTTTTCTCCGGGATGCCGTCAGACGGTTTTGCATATTGGAATTCCGGTTGGAACGAAAGATTTGTCCGATGACAAGAAAAGCTGTTAGGGAAGCACCTTTTCGCTGGCAATTTCGCAAATACGACTTACGCGACAGAGTCGTGGGCGTGTTAAAAAAGAAAATAAAAGAATAAAAGAAAAAGAGAAAAGAACTGAAACGAGCGAAGACCCTTCTCCGGCATGGACTACCGTCGATCGGAGCGTATAAATTAGCCGTTCGTATTGTCGACACATATCAATCGAGTGGTATAGAATTGACCGTGCAGCAGGAGCACCGAGAAAACGATGCTTTCCAGAAAAGTGACCGGTGTAGACGAACGCTGGTATAACGGAGCGTATACTTGTCGTGTACTCTGTCGTGTACGCGAGTACCGGTTATATGCCCTTTAGAGTCGATCGTTGGATCGTCGGATCGTCGGATCGTCGGCGCGGCGCGGCGTGGCGCGGCTCTGATTTATGCCTCGATCCGGAGATCGGTCTTCTGTTCGGGCCGTCGGGCCGACGAAGGGCCGCGCTTTATAAAAGTTTCATGCACGAAATCCTTTTACCGCGCGCGGCTCTTATATCCCGGCGAGACAAATTGGTACGCACTCGCGCGCACTCGCGCGCACTCGCGCGCACTCGCGCGCACGCCGCCCGTCTCCTCCCGACTTTCTGTCGATGTAATACAGACCGAATCTACGTCACCGGCGTGTGTCACCGTCGCGCATTGGCACGTCACCGATCACTCCCACCGGATAATAAATCTATAATTAAATAATAAATAAGGAGCGGAGCCCGTCGCCGTTCGAGTGACGCCGTAGTTTCTCCATATCGGGTTCTACTCGTTTTTGCCATCGTTCCCTCCTTTGGCTTGTCTTCCTCTTCATCCGATTTCTTTCGGCCTCGTTCTCTCTCCCTCTCGCTCCTCCTCTCGGTGTCCTTGCACGTATGCAACCGAGCAGGACACCGACACACGCGCAGAACCGATGCCCGCGAAGTGAGAGAGCAGAAATATGTTTGCGATGCAACGAAGAAAGACCTCGGGATAGAGACGGAGCGAACGGACCGCGGAATATAACGGCGCGTAATAAGAGCGCCGCTGATTAAGGATCATCCGAGCGAACGAATAAAATGACCGGTGACCGCTTCTTCTGGCCCGTTCTTGCGCGATTCGAACTCGATCGCCTAGTTATGCTAATAACAGCGGATCTAGACCTATCCGCCTCCTCGCAGCGGGGCTCGGCACGCGATTCGCTTTCTTACGTCGCTTCTTCTCCGTCTGTTGCCTTTATTGTCATCGTTCGAGCGGGGATCGCGAGCCGCCGCGACGTCTGCGATAAATGTACTACCTACATACGTATGTACGTACGTACGTACGTACAGACAGGCCGGGAGGAGTCCCGCCGATAGCCCCGGATTGGTGCGCGCGATTCCTTAAGATGCATCGACGTACTTGCATAAATGAATGTACTTATACGACGGTTGATTTTGTAGCTTCTTGTTTACATACCGAGGCACAGGAATGGAGGCAACGTCCGCTATCCGTACGTCGGACGTCGGACGTCTTGGAAATCGAGTCGCTCGAAGAATTTCGAGTATCCGCGTGTAAAACGGCCTAATGATTTCAATATTTTTTCCGACGGTACGTGATGTACTCTTTAAAACATCGACGTCCTCGTCCGCTCCGTTTCCGAATGAATTTCGATAGTCGAGCTTGCATCGTGGATAGTAATTCTGACATAGTCCGGAGCCGGATACGGTTAACCGTATAAACCGGCGGGGCGCGTAAGTAACTTCCGGGAAAGCCGCGACGGTTTCTCGAGGTAATTTGTGAGCTAGTTTCGGCCGGGGTATCGTAATCCACGGTAACGTTATGCGGCGCGAGTCCGGGGGCCGTAGTAGCCGCCGGCCCTGGGAGTCTTATGTCGGGATTACTTGGCTTACCGGACACGCGAGGCCGGAAGCCACGGGGGTGTCTGTCCAAAATACTCGCCGGGATTACCTGCCGTTCCCTCAGGAAACTGGAAACTGTTCCGAAAACTTGCCACGTCGAAATACGTACGAGAGTAGTTCGATAACCGATATCGCTCCTGCAACAACAATGTATCGCGTACCGGAGAGCTGATCAATGCGACAAAACTGCCCGTTCGGAATTTCGGTCGTAGGAAATTTCCACGGCAACGGCCCGACGCGACTCCGCCATACGATAATTCGTGCTATCGGTATTTCACTCGCGACGTATCGAACGAATTCTTCCAGGCTGCACCGAGGGGGGCGACGTTTGCGAAACTAAGGTCGCCGGTATAATAATTAACGCACTACACGTACGGGAGTTTGCCTTCGTAGCGAGGTTCGGTTGCACACCGCTCGGCTGCGGCCCGCTCGGTAAAGTCGGGTACTGGTCGGTTCAAAGTACGGGCTGGGCCCATGCAAAAACCGCGGAGATTGTGCATACGTCCCCGGGGGATGCGACCGGGGGCCGGCCGACTCGTCGTCCTCCTTAAATGCTCCTTAATATGTACGTTTTTCTGCGACAGAAGCCCTTTCTGCGGCGCCGAACTTGTCAGAATTTGGACACGTTTCCGTATTCGTCGTATTCCATGCACATCCGTCGCAAATGCCTGCGCGCAACGCTCTTAACTTAATGGGCCTTCTTTACGGAGACCGATGGAAAAACACGCGCGAGCTAAATTGAATAAGGAATCGCGTTGTCTTTATATTAAGAGTACAATCAACGTAGCATCGAACTCGACGGAACCTGCCGGGAACGTTCAAAGCGTGCTTTAATTAATCGCCCACCTATACCTACGAATATTTCCGTCTCAACGTCTGTATCGTTATGTTGAATATTTGTTTTCGTTTCAGGTGTCAGACAGGTTCAGGATATCTTTGTGAGGCTCATAGACTCCGCAACGAAACAGGTAAAGACCACCTTACTTCCTTACCCTTTAGTCCTTCTTCTCGATCGATCGACGCGCTCGAGCTGCAATTTTCCACAAGAATTTGTACGTTACGTTCACGGTAACTAACGCGACTAAGCGAACGCAATCAGTCCGGACGATTCCTTCCACTCGGAACTCTAACGAAATAGTCGCAGTGACACGCGGGCGTTATCATCCTCGCTACAAGCACTTAATTTTCCGGGGGGTTGGTTCCTGCCCCTCCGGGAAGGCAGCGCGTCTGTCCCGTCCTGTTATCTGCGCCACGTGGCGAACCCTGCGCATAACCACGTGTTGTGACCCCGGCACACAGGGCCGTAGATCCCGGCGCGGCGATAGGGCGCAAAGAAGGATCATAACCTTCGAGCAAACGCAAATACGCCGGCCCGATCCACGGTCCCGATAAGCGCCCTTCGTGCGCGAGAGGGTGCTTCGAACGGCCGCTTTCGAACACCGCGATTCGCACCTACCAACTGCCTCTGCTGTACAACTATCCATCTATACTTACGTACGTATACATATCGCGAAATGGATGTCGAACAGGTGGCCAACCTCGGGAGCGCAAAAATTCTCCGGTTCGATTACATTAGAGTGTTTTTCTTGGTTTCTCGGTCGGCAACTTTAAACGTTCAAGTTTTCTTTGCTCTTTAAATTTTTTCAACGAATCCACACCTACCGACGAAACGTACCTACCCGAAGACAGCCTTAATTCCGACGAACATGACCGGTAGAACGTACGCGTCGGGATAGATTTCGTAGTATGCAAGACGAGTGTATGTGTGTGTGTGTGTGTGTGGGGGTGGGTGTGTTGTGCGCGCGTGCGTTTGCCTCTATCGCGCAAGAGAGATACCTACTTTCTTGAATTATTTTGTTTCGTGTCGCGACCCCGGGCTCCTAAGTGCCTATAGGTACCTGCACCATTTTAGCAGATTAAATCATCTTGGGGTTGGTCGGTTACGGAGGTAAGAAGAGCGGTAGGGAGAAGAAAGAGGCGGTCGAGAGACGAAGGAGGGTCGGGGAAAGAGAGCTGATGTTAGTTTTAGCTGATTAAATTACTAAGCCGCGGTGGCCTTGCGCCGGCAGAGACCGTTCCTCGATTCGCGATCCATTCCTTTTATTAATCGGATCCAACTTGTCACGGGGTTGAATATCTCTACGAGCCGGAAGGTCGGATCTGTGCGTAACCGCGTTTCTATAAGGGCACTTTCAACGCTCGTACGCGTGATCGACGGGAAAAGAATATGTCGACTCCTTCCACCGCAAAAACTTTCGATCGAACGGAAACGGTGCATTGACTCGAAGCGGGTTCCAAAAGATCGTTTAGCCTCGCCACGGATAGACGGGAGGAAATATAAGTAACCACGTTCGATACCGTGCAGCGACGACGAGACGACGAGACGACGAGGAGACGACGAGGAGACGACGAGGAGACGACGATGGAAAAACAAAGCGACGGAGTCTCGAGCGATGTAAACGCCTCGATAGTTCTCTCGAACGAATGTCCGGCGTCGGGAGCGGTAGCGGGAGCGGCGGCGGAAGAGAAAAGAAAAGCGGAAGTGATAGATGCCGAGACACCCTGCTCGTCTCTATGGAGGAATCGTGTGCCGGTAAAGGGAGTAGAAAGTCGGATGGGGAGGTGGGATCGAAAACGGGAAAGCTGCAATTTATACATCAAAGCCTCGATTGAACGCGTCTCCTCCGCTGTGTGGCTCTGCCAAAGCGAGAGGAAGACGTACAGACAAGAGAGAATCGATGTATACATATACATATATGTATATATGTATATATATGTATATATTGTATATACATGTATGTATATCTATGTAATCTACTCCGTTCGTATATATCGAGTTTGTATGTATCGTGCAACAACTCGTACGAAGTGTTTAGCAAATCCAGGTTGACGTGTTCTTACCGCATATCGCGCTTTGCAAAATTGACAAGCACGCCGGAGCAGACGAGCTTCACGGGATTACGCCTCCAGAGAGAAAAATACCGCATTAGAGCTTAACGGTAAAATGGCTCGATACGAACGTCTGTTTTCAAAGGACTCGTGAAATTATACCGATTTCCGGCCGTCGCTGAATGTTTGTCAAATACGAACAGGAAAAAAAAACGAGGAGAGAAAACGAAAGTACACGCGAACCAATCGGAATTGCGACGAGCAACGAGAATCCGTCAAATTATCAGGACCATTTACCACTCGCGAGGAATATTCGCGGTGAAACTCGTTCCACTCGCGGAAAGAAATTCATAGAGGAACGGCGAGTTACGGGTTGCAAATTGCAATTCGGAAACGCGGGGCGAGCTCGCCGAGACCCCGAGACCGAATCAGGTGGTCGGTTATAAATCCGCAATAATTGGCTACACCGAGCCGGCCGGCGAGCTCTCGGTGAAACCCTCCTACCCTTAAGCTTTTCTTCAATTTCTTCGCTCCTGGCTCCTGGCTCCTGCCCCGGGTATCTATACGTATCTACTTTCTCCTCTCGGAGTGGAGCACTCTCGACGACGACGACGACGACGACGAACGACGACGAACGACAAACGGCGACGAAGACCACGAGGCTGACAAAAAGAAAAATAATACAGCACGTCGAGCACTGGCGTGCGCGTTTCCCGCTGAAATTTCCAGAAAAATACGAGCCACTTTCGAGAGAGAAAGAAAAGAGTGACGCACGTACCCTGGCTATGCCTGAATGGCGCTAACAACGTACGCTTGTAAGCGCCCGGAGAACGAACTTCCGGCCAGAAAAGAGGGAGAGTGAAAGAGAGCCAGGCAGAAAGGGGTGGGCCAGAATGCGCTTTTTCGCAGGATTAAAAATGCTAAATGGTAATTAGTTCCGGGGATAAAAAAGCATTTACAGAACGCGGGTATGGAGGAAGCAGCGAACCGCGTACCGCCGTTATTCTAAATGAATGAACAACAGGAAATTGTACCTAACCCTTTTAAGCTCCGACTTCCATCCGCCGGCTGGAGATGGTCAGCAGTCGGTACTCTCGTTTCATTTTTTTTCCTGTTTGGTAAAACATTGTCTCGTGGGAATTCGAGAAAGGAATCGAGCAAGGATTCCGGTGGAACGTCATTTTGATATTACTATCCGTACGTACGTTCCCCCCTAAATCGATCTTCGATATCGGGTTAATATCCTCGCTATCTTCGCCATCGTCCGTATGCCGAAAGAAAACGTATGTATACTATATACAGCGATGCGAAAAAATAACCGAAAGAAACGTTTGCCATCAAAACGGCCGGGGTGTAACTCGCGTAATCCTTAAAGATTACCAAGTCGAATCGTTCTATCGATGCGCCGTGTCTAATACTGAAATATGAGTATTTAACCATAGATTAAGGAAATAATAAGTTCGAGATAAGTTAATCCCCTGCTAGATAAGAGTCGAACGAGAGTGTGCCGCCTATCCCTACGGCGATGGACATTCTTCCCGGGGCGAGGGTAACATTGTATGCACGTTGTTCGGTGGTGTGTACGTCAGTGGGTCGGGAGCGGAGGGGTTGGCTTGCCGGTATACAGGGGGATTCCCAAGGGACTTTTGGAATCGATTCGGGATGGAAATCATTACGGCAGATTTGAATGACTATCTTCGAATTTATCTACGCCCTCCTGTACTTTCTTTCCTCCTCGTTTCTACCGCCATCTTCGAGGGCTCGTCGAGCACGGCGTTACGGTTTTATTGCCAAACGGAGCAAGTCGTCGTCTCGATTTGCATCGAGACTTTCCCTCCCGCGTTATTCGCACCGTGTTATTTTGTACAACGATTCGAGCAAATCTCCCTCGACTAGAGAGTGAAAAAGTACAGGGACAACGAAATGCCGACACGGGCGGACGATCGACAGATTCTCGGTTTCGTTTCAGATTCTAGAATCGGTTTCCTTTGGCGATCGTTTGTTTAAAAAAATCGCGGGGCAGCGATGCCGGGGCGTCTCGCTATTAGTCCTTCGTAAGTAATTCCCGTGGGAATTGGAGGCCCAAACGTTCACGGTGGGACCCGGAGGCTAAGGAAGAAAGGCCCCCGAGGGGCTGACGCTGACTGGTCGCACCCTCAGGACGTGCCTCGACGTCTAACCCTCTACCTACTTAACCACCCCCGTAGACGGTCCCGATATTTAAGGAGTTTCGAATCTCGCGCGGTCGCCACCCCCCGCCCCGTTCCGTACAGACGGATTCGATCGCAGCCTCGATCGTTTGAAAGACAGACGGGGTGCGTTTCAACGTTCGCGTTTCAACGTTCGCGTTCGGTTTAAAAATGTTGTCGAAAGCAACGTCGAGGAGCCTGGTTCCCCTTAAAGAACGAAACGAGAATTCATGGGAAAAGGGCTCGGGGTGTAACGTGCAAAAGTTTCGTGATAAAGTTGCCGTTCGAAGTATTACTCCTGTTGCAAATACTCGTGACACTTGCGTAGAGATCCAAGATACATAAGTACGAGCGACAATAGAGGAGGATAATGGTTGATCGATTTCGATATGTGGACGTACTTGGGCGATAAGCGATATTCCCTGTGGCGATGAAGACAAACAAGAAGTTAGCGGTTCACGAGAGTGAACAGCAGGGTAAAAAGTAATTGCTCGAAATTGTTCGTAAGTACGGTAGGTACGTAAAATCAACAAAACACGTCATAGCGCGGGTAATGGTCACCGAGTAAATAATATCGCATGTCGCATCATGAACGCTACATGACCTACCCGACGGTCGTTACGTGTTTAACCGATAATTATTACACACGCGGTACGTGTGCGTAGCGACCAAGACTATTACTCCGGACGAGTTTTTCAATTTCGTCGGAAGCAGCCGCGTTCGGTTCTGCGGACCGATACGACGCGTCGCTTCTACCACGAGGAAGCCGTCGAACGGAATTCGATAATAGCGGGGCCACCGTGGCAGGAAAATTGTCACGATTCCATCTCGCGTTGCAACTAATTGCGCGGTTAAATAAAGCATCGGTAGGAATTGATAAGTACACCCTGCTAGGAAATAATAAAGACGGTAGGAAAAGAAGCGAGCCGTCGAGTAAACGTAGCTGTTACCCCGGAACCACGAGGGTTAATGCGTACAGGGTAGACACTTATGTTAATTATTCTCGGTAGAAATAACCTCGCATGTTCCTTAACGATCTAGATCGGTAACGGCCAAAGGGCACGTAACGTTTTATGCCTGTTTCCGTTCTCCTTTTACCAGGAACACGTACTTTTCCTCTTTCGCCTCTCGATCGGTTTCCCCTTCCATTCGCGTTTAGTCTTGCCCCTTCGTTTTCCGACCCCGAGTTTCCATTTCCACGTGGGATCTTCCTCTGATTTAGCTTCGTGCACCGAAAGCGGTTCGTTTACGTTGCAATTCGGTTATTTTATTCGCATAAATATTTGATGCCGTTCCGAAAGTCGCATCTACTCCACCCGGGTGAAATGTATTTGATATCGTTACCGACATCCTCGCTATTCAGTTCCGCTTTTGCCACCGAGTTCGCCAAGTGCCACACCGTCGACTCGACGCAAATTCCCTGGGACGCTGTATTTCAAAGTATTTACATTTTATCGCTCCTTTGCGAACTCCGGCAATTTAGGTCGTCGCTATGCGCGGGGTGCGACGTAACCGGTATAGAAATCGCCGCTAACCTGTAACTGCGATACGATTAACGTGTCTCTGTCGCGGAAATATTACCGACCGGATCTCGCGATCCCTTTTTCAATTTACGAAGCTCGTTCATATTCCAAGATTTGTCCGCGATACGCCGGTTCTATCTATCGTTTGTAGGTTACTTTGTCTCTATGGAAGCGCGACGTTTTTTTTTCTGAGAATCACGCGAGCACAGTTTGCGAAGACGAGGTGAAAAATCGACTACACGATAAACGGGGCAGTGGTTTCTCGATATTCCGCTGACGTTGTTCGGCGAGATCAAAGGAGGGTTAGCTATCCGCACTTTATTATTCCGCGACTAATCCGCGGGTCGTTCCCCGAGCTGTAAGTGCACGAATACAGGGTAACGACGTGTTGTCATTAAATAAAAATCAATCAGGAGGTCGTGAAGGAGGCTTAACGGATTTGCTTGCACCGCCCATGGCTTAGTGCTTCTACGGGGAAAGTGGTCCCTCCTCGACCGTCGGGATCCTTCCGATGTTTTCTACCAGCGCCAGAATAGCCTAATAAAACACAGGCAATTACTTTATCCTTTTTAACGAAATACGCCCGATAGAGTTCCAGCTTTAAATATCCTCGACAAACGGCGAAACGGTGTTTCACGTAAAAAATGACAATATCACCGACTATATATATCTTAACGACGTTGTATTATTCGTTGCAGGCTATCATGTACGAGGGACAAGATAAGAATCCGGAAATGTGCAGGGTCCTGCTGACGCACGAGGTGATGTGCAGGTGAGATCGCTGAAGTTTCCATAAATTTACTGCTCCCCAAATTCCACCGAAACACCGCGTGTCCGTGTTTGGAAAATCGGAATTGCTTTGCACGAATCGGAGACATCGAATCGCGACACGCGTCTACTTGTACCGTATGCAAAGTATTCACGTGAAGCAAAGTGTATCCTTGCAGCAACCAGTCACCCCTGCGGTGGTAGACCATAAACGTAACGAGACACACGGGGGCGCAGTCATTCTCCGGGGGTGGCTGACTCATTGGCCCATGGGACTCTGCAAGTTCGGGGGTGGAGAGTAGTCAGCCCGAAATCCCAGGGGTTTCGGTAGTTTTTAGACAGCCTCGAAAGTTCTGACCCTTCTGGACCCGCCGCGATCGAAATCCAAGAAACCCTATACCCCCTCGCGAAACATTCGACAATTCTGCATACTGATTTTTCATCCTTTCCTCCATCTTGTTTCGTTACAGTCGATGCTGCGATAAGAAAAGCTGCGGCAACAGAAACGAAACTCCCAGCGACCCTGTGATCATCGATCGGTGAGTGACGTTCCTCCTATTCGTTAATATTTCTTGTTATACGGAAGTCGCGGACGCTCGCCCGAGAGAATTAAACGGCCACGGATGAAGCCGTGATTTCGCGGGATACAAAGTTTCTCGGAGCGGGACGGATGTGTACGTATGTATGTCGTAACGTTGGCGGCAAAGAAGTGGATGGAAATTCACGGCTACCCGTATAATCTAGTCCGTCCGTGTTCAACCGAAATTCTATTTCGAATTTTATACACGAACGTAACTTTGAATCAACTTACCCGTAAACTCGATTACGCGCCCTCGCGTCTCTTTGCGTCTACGTTTAGACACCCGGGTAGTTTTACAACTTTTACAGCAGCGCGATAAATTAGCGATCCAGCGACGCATCCGGGCGAAAGAAAACATTCGATAGGTGAATAGGATAGGTCCGAGAAGAAGCGTACGTCGAGAGTCGTACGTAGGCGGTATCACGATCTAGATTCGACATTGACGGGCGTAAAGACAGAGGCAGCGATTTCATAGAAACGTCAACGACTCTCGTATCAGACCTGCCACCCTTGCTATCATCCTTCCCAAACGATCTGCGAAATAAGGGTCCAGATAACTCGTTCTCGAAGGTCCTCCACCTGCGTAGATAGCGTCGCATACCCGTGGCGTCGCGACTGCCAGATATTTAGGCTTGCAAAATACGTTTCCTACGAGGTGCGGTGAAGCCTGCAAGCTAGAAGAGTACCCGAATACTCAGCCCGTACTTATACCTCCTCTACCACCTTCTGCATGGTTGCTGCCGGTCCTTGGAAATACGGACTCTCCTCTCTCTCTCTCTCTCTACTCTCTTCGTCTCCCTCTCTATCTATCTATCTATCTCTCACTCGCTCGCCCTTTCCCGCTCGTTCTCTCTCTCTCTCTCTCTCTCCCTCTCACCGGCAACCTATATACGTCTTCCTCTATCTCCGTTTCTCCCGTAGCCTGGCTAACGCGAGAGTGGTAGGGTGAGCCTGGTATCTGAATAGGCTATAGAGTGTCCTGAGATAGGAACGGTAGGAAGGAAGAGGTTTCCCGCGGGACCTGGGCCGAGATAGTCTTCAGGAGGACATCTTGTGCTCAGGGGTGCTCAACCCCCGCCCGGTTTTCGATACAACGATGTCTTCGGGGCTTTCGTCCTCATCCGGAGGATACGCGTCGGATGTAGGTGACAGGTAAAGCCCGGTAGGCTCGCGAGCGTAACTATTTTTCTGCGACCTGCACCCGTCTTCTCGTGTCTGCACCGACAGGATTTAAGCGGAACCTTCCGCCATGGACGTTATTTATTAGCTTTAAAAGCCGGGCTTCCGGGGTTTCTCGGCTACGTTTGTATCGTTAGGAATATTCTTAAACAAACCCCGTCGTTGTCAAAAGTTTACGTTTCGACGGCGACCTCGCGTCCCCTTGAGTTCAACGTGCGAACTCGTGCGACGAGTATTCGAGGATGCATCCGAAAAATTAATCTGGAAAAAGCTCGTTCGGCACACGACACGCCCGCGCGTAAAGTAGCATCGCGTCGACCGCGATATAATGTAAATGCAGCCACGTTGCGGTCGCGTGTCGCATTGAGCGCCACCCTAGACGTAGCGCCTCGGCCAGCCAGGTTTAGCGGAGTGCTAGATTCTGCCAGTCGGAGAGTATACGAACTATCGCTACAGGATTAGAATATTACGCGATCGGATTATATCGCCGATGCAAGCACGACGCGTGTATCTATAATCGATGTCGGGTCGCAAAAATGGGGAATTGAAATGATTTCTATGTACACAGAGAGAGAGAGAGAGAGAGAGAGAGAGAGAGAGAGAGAGAGAGAGAGAGAGAGAGAGAGAGGGGGGGGGAGGGAGAAAGGGCGATTTAAACTCGGAACTGGGACCGATCGCGCTATCTGTATTTCCTTCGGTGTATACGCGACGTGTGTGTTGCTTGTCGTGAAATATATGTATACGTATATTGGCAGGCTAATAGATTTTCGGTCTCGCACAAAACCACAATGGAGAGCGAGAGACCGGGCAAGGGTATCAATGCCAGTTTGATTGAGGCGGCCCTGGTCGATTGTGACATGCTCACTCAGCTGTGCGGAAAGTACAACGCGACCCCCTATCAGTCCCGTATATCTGCTCGAAAACACGCGAAAAAACAAAAGCGCGTTCTATGACTAAACGCGGCCATTTTTTCACCCCGTCCCTTTCGTCCCTCTCGAACCTCGAAGGGAACAATCTGCCAAGCACGAGGAACAAGAAAGGGGCGCGGTAAAACGCATAAAACAAATACGCGACGATAAAATACAATTTTGCCGTTTTTCTGTTAATATTATCCTGGATCGACAGCTGCGTACGTATAGACGCGTTGGGTAAATACCGACCGATCGACTTGCGAATCGACCTCGCGCAACGATCATCGACGTAACTGACGAGTAGCGTAGCCGACGTACCGCGAGAATAGTCCTAGAGAAGCTGGGTATTACGCCGGACTCGGAAACCAATTAACATGCATAATTAAAATGGCATTGTCGTGGCCGTGCGATGCCAGGGGGTTCTCCCGTCGACTGACGAATCCCCCGGGAACAACGCCGTTCCATAATTACGAAAATCCTCCTCCCCTGGCCGCGCACTTGCCCGATTCGCCTCCCTATCACTCTTTCTCGAATTGGTATCGGCGCTCTCGCCTCTCTCGGAAAACAAGGGACAGCGGGGAAAAATCGGGCATCGGGTCGTCGCGAGAACCGGAGGCAATTCGTCGACGCGATTGGTTAACTTTATTTCGGTGGACGGCCGAGCCCTTAATTTCGGGGCATCGATCATAGTCCTCGTACGTGCCCCTCTACGCTTTCAGGGCGCTGCAACTGCCGCCTCTTCGTCCGACTCGCGACCCTCGGAGGGCCGCCGGGACGAGCCTCTCCGTCGTCGATTTGACGGATTCCGTGTCGAGTCCCGCGCGACGATCGTTTCGCTTCCCCGGGAAACGTTTGCCACGTACCTGGGGGGCGAACGAGCAGAAATTTTTCATCGGAAAAGCACCAACCGGCCGACGATTAGGACCGCGATGAACGTTACTTCGTTTCGCGAAGTACGGATGCGTCGTGCTTCGAGATCGGAACGGATCGGTGAAACGGAGAGTGACCAACGTCGAAACGATTTCCTTTAACGAATTCGTCGTCGCGAGATTGATAAAAAAAAATACGTTACAAAACGATCGATTAAGCGTGCGGAAGATTTTTGAGCGAGTCCCTCGTCGATGTCGATATCGCGGTTTTCAATGGTACGTCCATCATCCATATAAATACCGGCTCACGATATTCCCTTCGTCGAGTCCAAACGCGTAACAATCAATCGTTACCTTAATTGATTGCGATTGGTGGAGGATGCTCGAGCGATTTGACTGACGTCACAATGACATACGGATTGTCAATCAGTCGCGCTTGTGGCGTTAATGCATGCAAATTTGGCCGAATCGTGCTACGTTGTCTCGCACCCTTGCCGGCGAATCTCCATCAATATGGATTCGATATCAAGGACGGTCAAATCGTTGCCAGTGTGGAAGCATTATTGCGGTCGCGTGAAAATTCTTTCGACCTACGAAGCGCGCCTCGAATCCCGTCGTTACGCTGCCGTGAATATTTTTTCTCGCTTCGCACCGATGCAGTCGTAAAAAGAAAAAGGCATTCGACTGCTCGCGCTTTCCCGATGTATCGCCGATGCGCGCCGATACGCGCCGCGCACAGTTTTAAACGTCCGATACGCGCATTCAATCTAAATTAATTACTACGATTGCAACGAATAGTCGAGCGACGCGTAATCGGCATAACGATCGCATTAAAGAACACCCCGCTCGAACGGTATCGGGGCATCGCAAAAGCCGGAAATAGTTCGACGTCCTGTTAAAAGTTAATCAGGTGAAAGTGCGTGCAATCAGCGACACATGTTAGACCACGCCGTATTAATAGTATTCCACGCAGACATGCTCGTGTATCGCGCAACCACCACCGGTACTTTGGATGAAAATGATCAAAACTATCGACCGAGATAGGGACGATAATGACGGGTCTCCGCTGCCCGCTCGTAGATGACACACATCGATAAGGCAAACTTATTAAGCGAACGACGGACGCGATGCATACTGAAATGGGTTCGCCATTCATTGGTCGAATCTAGCGATCCGGGGGGAAATCTCTCTCGGTATCTATTGTTAACCGACGTCACCTCTTACGTTTTCCTTTTCAATATTTCTTTGGCAATTTTTCCACGATCCGTGGCAATGCACCGTATCCCCCTCCTAATCGAGCATCGTGGTAGACGACTTTTTTTCCCCGCGTCGAGTCCCTCGGTGTAGAGTCGTCGGAAACGATGGAACGAACCGAGGCACGTACATACATATGTACATACATACGTACGTACGTTAGTCAGCGTTTTTCTGCTTCACCGAAGCTGGAAGTAGTATTTTCTAACACGACTATTAGGGAAATCAAAACACACTCAGTGGCGGAACGGGCTCTTGTGCGCGAAGCATATGGGACCCCGCTGCTGGGGTATCACACCCTCCATTCTGGATATGCCCCTAAAATAAATGGACGAACGTACGCGTGCACGCTGCCGTAGAGAACGCCGGGAACGACTGATCGTTCGACCGGCAAATCGTCGGATAAATATCGCTTTATTTGCACGACTAATTATTTTTCCTCTCGCCAATTAGAAAATCGAAACCAACCAACGGGGTCCGCGAAACCGTCGAACCCGACGGCCCCGTCGATCGATCGTACCAACGACGCCGCGTTCCAACGACTCGCGAATTTTAACCGGCCTTCGAATAACTTCTTTCCGAATCGTTCGATTTCTGGAAACCGAGAATCGGCGGAGAGCGTTTTTGGTCGATCGAATTTATCACGGTACGGTCAAAGTCTCGCTCGGTTGATTTAAACCACGGCGATGTTGCTTCTGCGGGCAGCGTTCTTCCATGGGAAATTTAGAAATTCCGAGGGGTTCCGGTAGCATCGTTGGGAGGCAACAGGAATCGCGGATATTTCGGGACCAAAAATGGTCTGGCTCTCCGTCGTAAATTCGCCCAATTAGCCGAATCACCAAAAAATTTGCGGAATATGCGATCCTCGCTGTCGACAAATATGCAGGGGGGGACTTGTGGCGAGGCCGGACAGGAGGCAGGCGCCTAAAATACTTGGTTCACTCGCGAAGTACGTCTGGAATCTATATTGGATATTATCGATATCTCGATCTATTCAGCCTGCTAATGGAAAACTTATGCTAAGCTAACCCCGCGCCGATCCATTATGTATCAGCGGAATCGGTCCTGGGATTGCCGGCAAGCAAACCATTTGCTACGTTTTTTCGCGCAACTCTGACAGAAATATACGCGTGCACCCTGTCAAGAAGGGTGTCGACGCGTCCCCGCCGGTATTAACGGCAAACGAAATCTCTTTTTTCCGTGAAACTCTTTTTTCACGGAATTCCGTCATCTCGGGGGGGGGGGGGGGGGGGGGGCGACGATAGACGATACTCCGTGCGAGACAATCGCGTCGTTTCGTCGCGGAAACGAAAGACTCGTACGAAGCGGTCGGGCGGGTGGACGCTGATTGGCCGAAACCCGGTGAACGGAGGAGCCTAGACAGATACCGAAACGTACCCAGGAGTCTCGTTCGCTGGCGGAATCTTAGCCGTACTCGAGACTTCGGCTCGATTCCCTTACGGTTATTCTACCTGCCGAGAATTACCTCGATACGGTATCCGTATTTTCGAAGAATATCTTAACAGCTTGCCGCACACTGCTTGTTTCGCATTCTCTTTCTATCTCGCCGAGAAAAGGGGTAGAACGAGCAAGAAAGAGGAGGGAACTCCTCTCGCAACCCTCGTTCGGACCGACTTCCTCTCTCGGTTGCTACTCTCCGTCTCGTTCGCTCGCCCTACGAGAGAGCAAGCCAATAGGGAGAACCGATCAGCTTAATGCATATTGATGCGCGCCGAGCTAAGTGAGTGAAAAATCGCCATCGATCTACCTTCCTGGAAGGTGGAAGCATTCTCTTCCTCTTGCCGTCGCTCGCCAGTTTTCCCTCCCATCCCATCCCATCCCATCCCATCCCATCCCATAGCTACCCAGCCGGAGCTACTCCGAGTTCTTCTTTCGCAGGCTTATCGCGACCGGGAAAGTTCCCTGTACACGCTAATTTCTGCAAGCGGTTCGTTCGACGTTTCGATGGTATTCTTTCTTAAGCACCGTTTAGCCGACGCTTTCGAGATCGATGCGATTCACCGGATCGTCTCGGGTACCGATTGGATTCGAGGACGTCGAATCGATTACGCAGCGATTCGGTTTCCATTCGATCGGCAGGCGAAATCGTTCGGAAAGCGGCTGGTAGCCGGTTCGTTCCGTAGCTCGTGACGCGTTGCCAGCGTAGGCTTTGCCGACGGGACCCTTGGCATTTCGTAGCGTTCTATGCTGCTTCGTTGGGGTCTCGGGCCGCAGAACAGATGCCAACCGTCACGGCTCGCCGATGGCTGGAAGGGTGCCTCTAGATTGAGACACGGTGGATGACTCTAAATGGCATTCGGTCCTCCGCGCTGCCTCCCTTTCGTTCCTCCTCTCGCTCTACGAAATCGATCTCTTACCACGCCACTGTGTCCGTCTTCCGTTGTTCCTATCGACGTTTTAAGACTTGGCTCGCGCGGCCGATTTTATCACGCTACACTTTCCCCCTCCAAACGGTGAGCGTTGCCATTACGCCGCACGAAACGACCGAATCGTATGCAAAGCGCCTAACCGATTCGACCAAGAATACAGGCAGACTCGACGTGTAAACAGAGAATCACGACAATCTCGTTAATGGAACCCGATTCAGAAGGAAAATCGCACGAGCGGACGGAAGGACTCGTTTATCCTGGCAAAGAAAACGAGCAAACAGATCACGGCTGGTAGCGTCCGTACATAGAAGTAGGCTTTGGTAGAATGACAACGAGCGGTGTTGGCGGTGGTGCATTATTTTGGGGGCTTCGAAAACGGTGCTGCCCATCGGCCGTATGTCAAACCCTTTGCACAATGGATCACGCGAATTTCGAGTGGCGAGGCAAGGGTGTGCCGGGCGTTTTCTCTATCGGCGTACGCCATAGAACGAGAGAACCAGCGAGGGTGAGAGGGAGAGAGAGCGGAGCAGCTGAAAACAGGTGGTTAGCAATGAGAAGAAGAGCCTGGAGGGAGCCCGCTGCGCCGCTTTGGTAGGGAGCCACTCGAAGAGTCGCGTGGCCAACTCGATTACTTTCTCTAGGACCTCTAAACACCGGCCACGCACTAATGCCTCGAGTGGTTCTCGGCTCGTGCGTAACGCGACGGGACAACCGTGTCATCTTATTGTCGAAATCCGGCCCTAGAGTGTTCGCCCGATTATCCACCGACAGACCTGCCCCGCGAGCGTATCATCGTCCACGCGTAGAACAGCGCGCTTTAAATCGAAAGATCGTTCGATACCGTCCAAACGCTGGAATTTCTAGGCGAAACCGTTGCAAATGGCAAACCGACCCGGCGATCGGATCGTTGAATTAATCGGACGGAAGAATGGTGCGTGTCGCGATAACCTCGGCATCGATCACGAGGCGACCTTCGTGTGGTCGAGGAAAGTGGTCGAGGTGGTACGCGATTACCGAGCGTTTCGGTCTCGAGCGGACCCCGCGACGACCAATCGTTGTCGCAAGACCGCTCGTCCTCGGTACGATCGCTTTCCCACAGGGCATCGAGCGTTTCTTCGTCTCTCGCCTCTGTTCCCGGAGCAGCGAGATATATTTCGAAGAAGCGAATCTTTAGCAGAAGAGGAGGTGCTGCTCACGACCTGCGAATCCTACTCGATCGCGGGAAAAAATTTGAAAAGTTCGCCACACGAGAGACGCATCGGAATCGTCGATTGACATCTTGGAATTCGCCTCGGTTTATCGGCAGCACGCAGAGAGAAGTAACACGCACACCGCGCGGCTACGCGTACACAGACTCTCACACGTACACGCGAGCCGTCGCGAGTCGGAGGCAGCATAAAATAAGAGCCGAATAGCTCGCATAGCTTGGCGCCTCCCGGCTGTCCATCAGCTCGAACGAACTGGCAAGACACCCTTCCCTTTTCTCGCCACCCTACGGACTCTTTCTATCTTCGAGACTCCCCCCTGCCCAGCCCCGCCGTACCTCCCGCCGTACCTCCCGCTCCCCTGCCCCATCCCTCTTGGTCCGTTCTTCATCATCGGCGACGTATATCGTTGTTCGGCTCCGCAGAAGGGTTTCGCCGTACCGAGAACTAAAAGGCGGGTTTAGGAAAAACGGGAAGTCTTTGCGCGCCTGTCAATCAGCCGTCCGCGGTTTTGCGGGCGTCCGGTTAATGATGATCCACTGCTCTATCTCGCCGTCCAAGATCGACCGGCTGTCCGGCTCTAACTCGCTGCCACGCACACTGGAAAATTCTTTATTCCAACGATACCGATACGTACGGCCAATAATTCGCATGGAAATTCTTCTCCGGATTCTTCCGATCGACCTCGAGCACGTTTTCTTTTCTCCTCGATCGGTATATGTAGTTTCCCGTCGATCCTTCGCGTACCGATGCCTCGCCGTTCCTCGGAATTTTAGCCCGACGAGGATGTCGACGAATTTGCCGTCCAACTATTCGACTCGCGAAAAATTACTCGAAACCGTTTGCAACGTTTCCAACGTTTCGTTTCTTTGTCGGCCGGATAGGTGGGACGAGCGAGTTTTTCGTAGGTGTCCGACCGGCGTTACCGAAACGTACTTGGATCGATGCGTCAAGATTTATGCGATTGATTCGAACGGAGGCGGAGTGACAGTACAAGGAAGCGCTCTTAGTCCCGGTGTCTTCCCTCCCGGGGGGATACATCTCCCTCCGAAGCGCCGGTGTCCGAAGGATCTCTATAAATTTGCATGTAGAATACCCGCGGAGGTTCTCACGACGCCGAGGATGGCCTGTCGCATCTGTCGTCACACCAAGTCACCCAGGCTCGGTCTGCCTCGCTCTCTCTCTCTCTCTCTCTCTCTCTCTATCTGTCTGTCTCTCTCTCCGCCGGGGACATCTATATCGCCTAATTTCATTTTGAGCATAGCCAGAAGCTTGTAAAGCTCCGTACGCGTGAAACTCGAGACGCCCGCGCCGGTCGCATCCCTCTTTCGTCGCAGTCATCGGTTCGAGTCGTTCACACGCGACACAGGCTAAGGTTTCTCGCTGGGGAAAGAAGGTGTCGGAAAAATTGGTCGATCGTTTTCCTCGAGCGATCGATATTATTCCTCGGGTTACTTTGCTCCAACAAGAATTCGATGAGTCGTAACGAATAAAACGTCGCTAGAATTTTCCACTAAATCGCGACTGGTCTTGGGATTTTGCATACAAAGAGTAGAAGGAAAAGAAACGCGATAAGAAAGCTACCTTAGAAAATAGAGAGGATTCGTAGTAGCTCGAAACAAAAGTCCCGAGAAAAAGAAGGAAATAAGGAAAGAACGAAAAATAAAGTAAAGAGAAAAGGTAATCCAAAGGTACGAGGGACAAAAGAGCTGCGTGGACAGTTTCGTAAACAACTGTTCATGAATACATTTGCCTCTATTGGATTTCTCTCGATAGAATCCGTGTAGGCTGCACGCGGGGTGGGTACCGGTCAGGTGTGTGTGTGTGTGCGTGCGTGTGTGCGGGCGCTTGTACGTGTAGAAAGATCGGAAGACGTATAGATCGGTACGGTTTGGCCCATCGAATCCGTAGCACAAATACAAGTCTAAACGGGAAAGGATCGTCGGTGAGAAAAATACAAGTGTACGTAACTGGTGTCCGGTGTCGGGTGTCAGGGTTTCGCGGGTGTCCCTAGCAGGTTCGCAGCAGCGGCCATCAGCACCGCACCCCCGGGTCCATTCGTCCGTTCGACCATTCGTCCATTCGTCCATTCGTTGGGCCGGCGGCCGGCTTTCCAGACTTTGGCCGTGTCGGGGGTGGACAAGCCGGCCTGACCGGTTGCCATGGCGACCATATGGATTGATCCGAGCAAATATCATCTCCGAAGACGCCCGAAAGAATCGCCGGATTTCAGAGAATAGCTTCGGCCGGCTCGTTGAATTTCTCTTCTTTCCTCTCTCCTTCTCGCTCTCGTTGTCTCTCCCCTTCTCTCTGTTGGTCCGCTCTCTCTCTCTCTCTCCCTCGCCCTCTCTATTACCGTTTCCTCCGCTGGTCGTGTTGTCGTCGTTGTACCTCGTGGTCGGAGGCTAGAAAGAGAGGAACCGTTGGGGCCGGTTCGCAGTGTTCATCGGTCGTTGGCTTCGTCCATCGATTCCATCGAACCGACTAATAGTCCTCTTACATAAGTAAGAGACACGCGGACGTAGCGTCGCGGAATACGAAAGGTCTCGAGGGAGGGGGTCGGTGGAATCCGCGATCGAAGAAGACGCACGTGTTAACACTCGCGTCCCGTAATTACGCGACCCGACCGAAAAGGTGGCTGGAAAAACGGTTTCCTTCTAAATCCGGGATGACGCCCGGTTCTCTCTTGGAGCGCGATAAAAAGACCTGACAGTAGCGATTAACGACGCTGGGATTCCGATCGTAACAATCTGTTCGGATCAAAGTAGAGACACAGAGCGGATGCTATCCGCCGTCTGCCGTCCCGATAATAACTTTACGTGGACAAGTAGCGGTGTAGTAAATAATGTAGCCTTGTAGAATGCTAGGAGGTACCAGTGCTCGTCGGGTTAATAGCTCGCCTCTGGAGGACTCTTCTCCGTCCGTCTACCAGCAGTCGACGACGACAACGACAACGACAACGACAACGACAACGACATGGACTAGCACGACAACTACCACATAGAGCACTCGCGACGACGGCAGGCCAGCTACACGATGAGTGATTCAGGGCGCGTCGCGGGCCGATCTCACTCTCCGTTCAGGTTGCTCTCGGGCCGGGTTCTCAACGCCGCGACGATCGCAGCGATCGGAGCGATCGCAACGATCGCTGCGATCGGTCCCGATGAATCCGGGATGACGCCTGGCAAGACGTCCTGCGGGGGACCACCCACGGGGACGACGCTCCATATAAAGCTCCCGGATCGTCGCACCGCATTGTCGAACCATTTGCCGTTTCCATCGGTGCAAGCGGCTGCCGGCGGCGTCGGCGTCGGCATTCCTTCCGTTTTAACTTCTTTCCAACGGCTTCTTCTTCTACGTCGAGGGGCGCGCACGATCTCTCTGTCTCGTTCTCCCGGCTCTTCTCCGCGCTGAAGAGAGCTCCGTTTTTCTTCGGCCACTCTGTTTCTCTCTTGACTCGCGCGCTTCTTTCGATTCTTCCCTTCGCGATTTCTTCTCGGCCATCTACCCGTCCACCTTTGTCCGAGATCGTTCTCCTTGTCTCTCGATCCGTCCCGTTCCCCATCCCCCGCCTCTGCCTACGCTCGTCTTTCTCCTTGCCTTTCACCAGGCGCATCTTCTTCTTCTTCTTGCGGCGAGAATTATAAATTAAGCTATTAAATGTGTGTTGAACGTTTCTTGCCCGGGCCCTGTGTCGGGCGTCCTACGGAGATTTCACGAGCGGTCGGTGAATCCAGATAAGGACCGCTTGGCGAGCGACGATCCTCGAGAGCACGCAACGTTTCCACAAACGATACGTTTTTCGATTTTTACGCTCAGGTCTACACCACCCGACGTTTCTCCCCCGACGATCCGTCTAGAACGCTCTTTGATCGCTCTACGCGTAATCGCAAAGATCGTTCGAGTGCCAGCGACGAATTAATTTCCGATCGTCCCGTGTCCAAAATTACCTTCGCCGAACAAAGGGACCAGCCAGTCTTCCGAAGGAATCACGACGGGCAGTCTTATTGGAATACTCGTCGCAACGGTCGCGGTCCCGGACCGAGTCCCATTCGGAACCTGCGCGATTCGACACCTGGATTTCCTTCGAAACAGTTTTTGCCGTTCGAGCGACGAAGGCGGATCGACATGGTGCTCGGGTTCTTCGCGCCTGTCGACGGCCGCCTGTCGACAGCCAGATCGTAATGCCGAGATGAGGCTTTGATCGTCTTCGTTGGTGGGCACCCGTCCGTCGTTGTAAATTCAAGTGACGCTTTAATTAATTGCCGATCGAACCGGCCGACATGCGTTTCTTACGCCCGGGGAACGACGCTGCCGATGGCGTAATTAATCAGCGCACTGACATGCTTTTTCGCGCAATTGTCCAAATGCGATTTTCGTTTTACCGCGCGCGCGCCTCTCTCTCTCCCTCTCTCTCTCTCTCGCTCTCTCCCTACGGTCCCCTCTTCTCCCCCCTTGGTCCCCCGCTCCAGCTTTCTCTTTTGCCTGGTGAATTTAGTAGCTACCTCCCAGCGGTGGTTTCGTGGCCTCGACGGTCCGCATTAGGTAAGAATGTCCAGCGGGATGAAAAAATGCCATTAAGGGATCATCGCGACCAAACCGAGCGGTTTTCGTCCGCATAGAATGAACATTAGTTACTTTTGCGAGATCGCGCGCGAGTAAAACATAAGCTTACGTCATCCATTTCAAGAGATTGTTCCGTGAAACTATAAAGAACGTATTTGCCAGTCGAGTACCACCGTCGTCGTTTCCACGAGCAACTTTTGTCAAACAAGAAACGTCCGTTTCGCACGTACCACGGGCTCGCTACGCGCCGTTCCGGACTCGTCCCGAAATTGAAAAAGTGGTTAACCGTATCCAAGCCCCGGCCTCGAATCTAGAAGTTTCTATAAAGCGCCGAAACAAGTTCGAAGACTTATTTTCTCGGTAACTCGTAATCCTTCGAGAGACTTAAACCCCTTGTTCGACTTTGTTCGGGAACGGGAGATGGTCGACCGGGTGGCGGTAACTTCCGGTTAAGTCAAACACGGCGTAAAGTCGCGGGAACTTCGGACTTGGCAAGTCCCAATGAGGCGTGTAATGCCATTAAAGGGAATCTTATTACGCTACGGCACCCTAACACGCTTTGCACGCCAGACGCCTTCGCTTCGTTGCAACAAGTACCCGCCTAACCTGGTAATTAAGTCGCGATTAATTCTCCGCTTACTTTGCCTGCCGAACGGGCCGAGAGCAAAGCTCGAGCCCCCCGCGAACGATTCGCTCGATCCACCATTTTTTCCCCGACGAGAATGAGAACCTGCCAAGACGTTAATCACGTTCGAATGGAATCGTCTGCCGTACGCGAATCACATACCTAACCAAGTCGTTCAGCCCTGCTGATATTCGCGTTCTACCGACGAGATTCTCCATTCGCACGCGGCATCGCCGGCGTGATTGCCGTCGCAGACGCGGCAACGAGTAAATTATCTCGTCGGATTTCGCCCGCGACGGATACCACGATCGAAGCGGGCTCGACTCGACTCGACTCGACTCGACTCGACGGAATCGCAGCTCGATATTCCGATGAAAAGACCTATCGCGATTTTTGCCAAAGAAAACAGAAGCCCACTGGCTGGATCGGGAAGTTTGTCGGTGGTCACCGCCGCAGGCTACACCGGTAAGCAACGTAATCTCCTTCGTGGACGAAACTTGCGAACCGAGGGCAACGGCTGATTCCATGATTAATGCTAGAAACAACGACGCAACAAACACGCTATCCAGAACCGTTCGTTCCCCGTTCACCCTACTCGACAAACTCTCCGTGTTGCTCGCGCAGGCTACCTCGGCGCAACTTTCAACCCAGCACGTGTACGATACGTCCGTAATCGCCGGGGTTCCTCTCCAATGACAGATCGGCCGTTTGTATTTTAGCGAAGAAAGACGCGGGTTATTTACGTAGAGCGGTTCGCGCGTCGATAGATACGGCGACGGGCGTTTCCCGCGTTTCGCGGTACACCGAAAAACGTAACCGTAATTTTCCTGCGAAATACTGACAACTCTTTCAACCGCCGTACACCTGTTTACCCACCTGTAACGACGATAAAGTGGCTGCGATGCCCCGAAAACCCGGCCGTAAATCAATACAAGCCAGAAAATAACTTGGCAATAATTCACCGGTGCACAGGGAATCCTCGGGAACGGGGCCTCGCGTTGCCGGTGAGAAATTAAAATAAATCAAACTTATCTGTTGCTCCGGCCACTTGCCGGTGATCTGGCACACGTACGGTTCCTCCCACACGTACGCGTATCGGTGTGCGAGACTAAAGAGCGCGCGATAGACCACGTACGAGTATAGATATTTCCGTTAGTATCTGTCATAGCTGTCCTACCGTTATTAAATAACGGCCAGGGTCT
Organism: Mimumesa dahlbomi; assembly: GCA_917499265.3. Classification (NCBI taxonomy): domain Eukaryota; kingdom Metazoa; phylum Arthropoda; class Insecta; order Hymenoptera; family Crabronidae; genus Mimumesa; species Mimumesa dahlbomi. The sequence goes on along the minus strand of OU824113.1, from coordinate 281,056 downwards.
ACGATTCCATATATTCGCTTGGCAATCGCATCCGTCCATCGTTAAAAGAAGAGCCGATATTACGCGCCGGAAAGTAACCTTGTCTCCGTTGGCGTCCAAAGTTCCTCCGGTTTGCTGGAAAGTTTTCCTTGTTTACCGAGCGAAAAATCTTTGGGGAAAAAACAACAAGACACAGAGAACGCGCCTGTTTCGCGGCGGCTGCAAGGTCAACGCGATTATCAGCCTCGTGAGAGGCTTCGTGGCGTTAAGACGCTCGAGGCAGGTCTTATCCTCCGGTGGCTCGGTAAATTCGAGCTACCCCCGTGAATAAATACGGTTAGTGGGCAGCCAAGACCCCTTGGATCCCTTTGACCGAAGGGGGCTTGGGAGGGGTAGCTGGTAAGTGCCCGGGGCGACCATCTGTGCCCTTCCGCGCCCACGCTGCCACGTGGATCGCGCGCGCGCTATCGTTTATGCAGCATTTGTTGCAGCTATGCGCATGCATTATCGTTAATGCGCCCCGTTGCTGCCGAGGCAAGGCGTCGCGTGTAACGAGCGACCGTACGGAAACCCCGCGTGTACGTGTCAATCCGGGAAACAGACGTTTCGAGTTTTGACCGACCGACATATGTAGATGATTATCATAGACTACTCGCCGCACGCATTTTTCCGGCTAATTATCGACGGCATATATCCGACGAATCCAATTTTCCAACGGACCGTCGCGTATACCCTCGTATGAATCATACTCGCTCGGTTTCAATCGTAACGGAGCCGCACCAAAGTATCTCTCGGCAGGCCGGAATTAGCCACGTGCCTATCCGTTCTTACGAAAACGGGCAGTCGCATCGCGACGACCCCTTGGAGAGGAAAAATAAAAAAAAAAAACGTCTGTGGACGCTATTCGCGATCTTTATCTCCGCGCCATCACGTCGTAAATTACGTGGACACCGATCGTGACTAATTAACCACCCTTCCCAAGCGATATCGATCGACTGGCCCTCGGTACACGGGGAAAACAATGGGCGCGTACGAAGAATCGCGAACGATCGCGTTCGCCGATAGAACCGTGCGTCGCCCGTTACGATAATTTCGCGACGCTCGTTACCGCGATAATCGGTTACGCTCGTCTCTTATTTTATTATCGGGAATGGCCTGTCCATGACTAATTCGTCGCTGTAGCGCTCTATTATACGTATAGTGTACACTGTACGACGAGGACGTTGTACAGGCTGGTGGCTCGTCTGCCACCGATAGCGGCGAACGACGTGTGCGAGAGGGGCGTATACCCCGTGTATCAAGTTACACCACTACAACTCGGTGACGCTACAATCGTCCACTCACCCCCTGTCCCTTTTCTACCGATCCCTCTAGCAACGTCGGGGCTGTCGGCTATCGTTATTAGAAGTACGCACTCGACAAAAAAAAAGCCATCCAAGGTCGATCGTACGTTGGAACGCGAAACTTCTCGATGAAATGACGTACGTGTAACGGCGACGTTTCGAACCACGTAGGTGCGTTTAACTCGATTTTTGGGAATTTTTTCGACCGTTCTACACGCTAGGTAGGCATAGAAGCCGAGCAACGAACAATCGTCTCGTAGCGCACCCCATCGCCGCGCCGAACCGTTTGCCACCCTCTACCTAGTCCAAATTGCCAATTTTATCGATAATACGGATCTGGTAATTCGATAGAGATATAATGCAAATTCGGTTAATTGTTCCTTCCGAAGGAGGAGACGAGGACGCGAAAAGGGACGGGGGAACGGCACGCTTTTTGCCCTTTTGTTAGCCGCACAGCGGTCGGGGGTAGCGGGTAGCGGGTACGCGGTGTTGGGTATCTCTCGTTGCAAGATTGAGTTTCCCTCGGCATGTGTCGCCGACGGACACGACTGACAAAACGAACCGGTCGTAGGTCTGTGGCAAACTCGGAGCAGATGGCACGGATTCGTCCTTTTCCCCGTTCATCGCGAATTCGTGTATCGTAGATAAAATCGCCCTTGTCCGGCTAATCCGTTTCGTACGACGTAGCAGAGCTTTAAAGAGATTCCCCGTCGTTTCGCCGCGCGGGAGAATCCTTTCGCGTTCGGGCACACGGGAGGAAACAGCTACGCGGCAGATTTTCAAATCGTACTCGATCGCGTCCCACGGACAAACGTTTCTAACGGTTGCAGAAGAACGCGTTTTATATGTATGTCATTGCAAACTCGATACGTCCACGGCGATCGAACGACGCGGTGCACGGTAATCGGAAAAAGCGAATAATCCGAATTCGTTTTACATAACGTACTCGTTCCTTTGAACGTTCGCTCGCCGTGGCCCACTTACGCCTCGGTCAAACGGTTCAAGTAACGTTCTATTAAAACATTCTAGTCGCGAAAAGATTTGCCACCCGAGGTATACGGGCAGCAGCGGCGATTACGTAATCGCACGAAAGCAAAAAAGGAAAGTTTCCACGCGGAACGATTTTTCGATAAAAAGAGCCTGTCGATTGGAATCACCGCGATAAAACCCGCTCCGCAGCGGGGCGTAAAATCGCGGCAGTCCGTCTTCCCTGAAGCAGAGAGCCGGGCGATCGTGTCCCCTAATTTTTCGAACGGTCGTTTAAAGGGTTGCCTCGGCAATTAGCATGCTAATCGGAAAACCGAGCGAACTTTCGTCCCGCTCGCCGGGCGCCTCCGCCGTCTCGAGAACCTCTGGGAAAATAGAACCGACGAAAACAGCTATTCGACGCGCGGTATATCCCGACCACATTCTACCCCACCCCGTTCGTTACTCGAAGCAATTTCTTCTTCTTTGTATATGTATTTTGCTTCGTAAAAGAATAGCCGACGGGTGTATCTACCGGCCGATATACGGTCGAATAATTCGATTATTTCGAACGATACGGGAGCCACGCACGTCCTCGAGCGAACAAGTCGAAGCGCGCATCGTCGTGCGTATCCCCGCTGCTGCTGGCTGCTGCTGCTTCGAGAGATAAGAGGGTAATTGCGGACACTCGTTCGCGCCACACCCGTGCAAACGAACGCGCGGCTCGCGTGACTTCGCGCAGCTCTCCTGCCCACCGTTCGTCCTATCGCCCCGACACACGTCCGTAGGTGTACGGACGAGCATAAAATTAGGATTAACAGGACGCTACCGCGCACGGCTAATATCGGGTTTGTCCGCCGATTGATTTGCTTATCTTTACGATCCCGTGCAACAGTCCTCTTCGCTTCCGATAGCGGAACGAACGAGGCCAGAGCTACGGCTACGACGAGAGCACGTACGTACGTATTTGCAGGACAGAGGCGTGTAACGAGTCGGCCCGACGATTAATTACCTTGTTTCGAGACGCGCGGCACGCAACTTTTATTCTTATTTTCCGCGAACCCTGACATTTTACAATTAACGGCGTTTCGAGCGAACCCATGGTTTCGTAGGTGGTAATTTTATATGATTTCCGCGATACACCGCGCTCCGTTCCGACGAAATTAATTCGGTACAATCCAATCGAATTTCATTACGCGGCCACTCGCGCGTGTACAAAATGTCGACATTCGAATCGCAAGTTCGCTCGGTGATACCGACGAGCGGCGGCGGCGGCGGCGGCGGCGGCGGCAGCGACGGCGGCGCGGCTCTACCTATCGAAAATCGTTTCGAGAGAACTCGGATCATTCGATTCCGTATCGCGTTAGCTACGGCGCAAATCTAATAGAGTGCCTGCAGCATCAAATGTCACTGCTAGTTGTGGAGGGGTCGCAGTATTGTAGTTTTTGATTGGCTAATCCACCCTAATCTAATCGAACGTTCCCCGGCGTTGTAGCCGGTGGAACTTTCCCGGGCTGCCGTTCGGACCAATCGGTATTCAATTACAAGGAACAATCTTACCCACGACAGGGTTACGAGATCGTTCAACGATGGGATTAGAAAATGGGAACAAATTACAATTTCGCCTGCCGAAAACTGGCGGCTTTTCCTCGGGAGGTTACGCGTCGACGCGTGGCGAGAATTTCAATAGTTTTCCACTCCGGATACGTTGACTCGAAGGACGCGCAGGACGACCAATCAGTCAGCCGGAGTGACGAGTGACGAGAGGAATCCATGATGCCGAGGGCAAAAAAATAATGCGCTACGCGAAACCGGTTTCCTATTGCGCCCGATACACTCGATCACTCCTCGTCCTCGGTTTCTGTGATAAGCCCAACTTGGACGATATCGAGTGGTCCGCGGCTACTCTCCGCATTAAATTATTCTCGATTCCGCTCACCGTTGACGAGTATCCGCGGGACGCCCTAGTCTCATGAATATTGCCGTTGCTCGCCAACAGCCAGTTCTTTTTCACGTCAAGCTTCGCAACCGTGGAAATATCTTATGCCTTCCGTCAATGAACCACCCACGGGCAGACCAAGATATGCGAGACACGTTGTTCCGCGATATAGTCGTATCATTAAATCACACGCAGTCAGGCAATTTACCCCCTGATTCCGGTTGCGGAAGGTGTCTCCCCAGAGTGTACACGAAGCTGTCCTGGTTTCGTCTTCCTAACGACGAACCACCGATCCGTTGATCCGCGCCCCGTGCCCCGCGACCCGTCCTCTAACCGTTCTTAAATCACCGCTCGAACAATCGCATCGGATGCACCTTGTTCGCGCTCCTCTCTACTTTCGCTGGAAATCCCTGCGATTCCGTGGGATCGCGCGATTAACGCTCGTAAAAAGTTTTCGGACAGAACGAACGGAGACGTTAAGCAGACGTTAACGACTAAACGAACTAGCTCCGAGACGCAAACGATACCGTCCCGGCGATAACGTTCCAAACATTTACCGTGTATACGTATCTGCCCGATGATAATTCCATTCTGGTCGTTTGCTTATGGAGAGAGAATAGGAGTAAGTTTATCGAACCGAGATGCTGTACGGGCGCGAATATAGACATCCGACACACCCTAAGACCGAGATATCTGAGCACGACGGTGCACGCGAGGGTGCATACATTGTGCGGGGCCACCCTTCTCTACATAGACGACCCGGTAACACCCCCCGGAGCCAATAACACTACGTACTACCAGGCTTATTATTTTCCTACGGCTCATCGAGCCCACTGTGCTCGCTATCAATTACAGGACATTCCACGCGAAGCCCCTCGCTCTCGGACTTGGACGGATCAGCCTAACCAGAATCCCATCTGCTAAACTTTCCCTAACCACCGAACGAAAGACGAACACCCCATCGAGTCGCCTCCGTCCTAAACGCAGAGCTTTCTTCCGGAAACTCCTCGATAGCTCGCAACCTGCCCCGGATACCTTTTTCATTTCGAATTTGCGAGGAACAGCCGTTTGGCGAATAAACATGAATTTGAGAAAAAGAGTCGGCAAAGCAGGGCCAAAACGTGCGCTCGGTATCGTCGGTCCGCCTAGCCAGGGACTACGTCGAAAGTAGTCGGAAGGAACGGATCGAAGCATATATGTAAATCGAAATAACATTATCCGTTGCTCTTGCGGCGATGTCGGGGGATAGAAGGATAGACAGACGCGCCCAAAGAGGAAGAGAGAAAGCGGAGACCAAAATTCAGGGGGGGTTTTATGGGAGCGGGAGGGGGGTACGGGGGAGATAGGGGGGAGGGTATAAAACGCATTTCGACCGACACCCTTGTCGCCCCGGGCGACTGCATGTCGCAACGTAAACGCGAGTTCCTCCGCAGCCGACATATGGCCGTGCTACCCGCTCTTACCTATATTTTTCTACCGCCATATGACCGATGCAAGCGTAAGCGTAGGAGAATTTTGACGATCGTCGGGCTTCGATCGCCTCCTAATCGCTCCTAACCGCTCCTAACCGCTCCTAACAGACGTACTTACATTGTATATCTGGCGAGACGACTGGTCCGGAGTATCTAAAAAAAACTGTGTACGTCGTTACGCGTTTCGTTTAGCCTAGTTTTTAGTCCTTCTTCCCGGGCATCAACGAGCGATACATTCGGTAAACAATGCTCCAACGACCGTAACAAGTGAAACCATAAAACGTCGGTTTTACAGGAGTCTTCCACGTCGAGTCTATAAATATCCCAGGAAGCAGATCTATTACACGCGCTGAGATCTATCGATCCCATTGTAACAAAACGATATCATTAAGCGCCTATAGTACTGTTTCGTCGTTCGCCGAAGCGGATCCTTCGCGGAAGGAATCGTACGTTAGTGGAAGTGGTGCGTGTCATAACGCGAGGACGGTCTGTGTGTGGTCAGGTTGGCGGACGGTGAGGTGAGCTCCGGCTCGCTAAGTTGTCACTCGCAGTCAGCGACTCCTTTTTGTCAGAGGAGGAGGAGGAGAAGGAGAAGAAGGAGGAGGAAGAGCAGGAGGAGGAGGAGGAGGAGGAGGTGGAGGAGGAGGAGGAGGAAGAGTACGGGGAGGATAGGAGGAGATGGGGGGCCCTTGGTCGCCCCCAGGGATCCCCCGGACAGGAGCCGCGGATTTCCAGTTTTTCTTCGAGCTGCACGCAACCAGCTCTCGATCTAATAGCTTGCTCGATCTCCCTCTATGCCTCCTCGTTCCCTCTACGCATCTCTGTCTTCTTTGATTCGTTGGCTCTTCTCTCTGTTTTCGCTGTTCTTTCGTCTTTCCTCGGTGTTCCGCTGCGCGACGTGCACGAGAACGAGAACGGGAACGAGAACGAGAACGAGAACGAGAACGACAACGAGAACGAGAACGCGAACGAGAAGCCGTCTGGTAGAGAACTCCGGTCCGAGGATCGACCTAATGAGGATAATTCCTGCATTGATTGCCGAGGCACATCGAATGGTACAAGCAGTGCCTGTCCGACTACCGGCCGGGTTGGTTCGCTTTGCTGGCTTGCTGACTGGCTGACTGACTGACTGCCGTCGGTAAATCATTCTTAATTAAACGATAGATATTTAATTAGGAAGCCCCAGATTGAGTTAGTTATGAGGCATTTAACCGTCGTCCGTTATCGCGGTGGGCGACTCGGATGGCATCTGGCGAAGAGATCTGGCCGCTTCCGACTGGCAGAGCTTTATCGTGGAACGGCCGGAGGGAGGGAACGGAAAAAGAGTTCACGTTCGAACGGATGATATCAACGGGAAAAACAATATTGCGCAACATGGATTTCTGTTTAATATAAATTCGTTCGGTAAATCATTCGTTGGCGTCGTTGGACGATACACCTTGAGATTCGCTTTTGGCGCGGTACCGCCCGGTGGAATTATGTATTGCCCCACATTATCGATGAAACGAGAGGCACTCGACGCTTCGCTCGAAAATCGTAGGCACACACTCGCACGTCACAAATCACCGGAACGACAGCCACGTGACGCCGCCCGGTTCCGTGCGTGTACGCTGCCGGATACATAAAACACTTAACGGCTAATTTCTCAGCGGGTCGCTAGGTTCGGCATAGAAACCGGTCGACCAGATTGCGGAGAAGATCCGAGTTCTCGGTTGTCAGGACGTTTTGACGGGTCCTGACAAATGTTCGATGAAGTAACCTACGTGAGGCGGGTCAACGGGTCAGGCAAACTTGACGCCAGGCGCCCCGCTCGTCCCGATCTGTTTCTCGTTCGTTCAAAAGACATTTCCTTTCGGGGGACGAAACGCTCGTTTCCTTTCGCAACCGATTCTTCTCTCTCTGTATCCCTCCTTTGTATCTCGCTGTCCTCCTCGTTGGGCCGAGCTTAACCGGGCTTCCGAAATTTTGGCCAGGATCGATCCACCTACGTTTGTTTGTTTCATTCTTTCGATGAAGAACCTTAGGATGCACGGTTGAACGAGCGGAAACGACCTTGACTGAATTTCGAGGAAAATTAGAGTCATGGTTTCACGTAGGACGAAAGCAATTGTATCCCTCTGTCCCAGCCTATCGGCGTCCTACTCGGTGGTTCTCCTATTTCGCTCTCTACCGTTCTGCCTCTCGAATTACAAATTATACCGGCAATTAACGACGAGCCCGAGGCTTGTACCGATCCTTCCTCGGCGAAGACGTATCCGCAGTTAATACCGGTATTCCCGTCTTGGTATATACAAGGAAACTTAGTGCACACGTTTTGAGGGGACACGATTTTTTCCGTGGCATCGCTACGTCTATGGCAGGCCGTGTCCTTAAGCGCACGAGGACGTAGTGGCGTAACTCTCCGGCAAGGTCCTTCGCGATGGTATATGCCGAGGGATCTCATGGAAAATGGAAATGCACGATTGTGTCTCTTGGAAATTACAAACCGTCTCCCGGACCAGGTAACCAAGAGATGCCGGGGATAAAATGCTGTAAGCGACTTGCCTGCGATTCCGACGATTCCGACGATTCCGACGATCGTACGACTACCGCGTGAGCGGATTGTAGAGTGCGCGTGTCCGCAGAAACCGCGATTCAACGGGGTAAAAGTATCGTACAGCTAATGGAAAGGACCGACGTATTCCAAGTACATACTTCCTAAACGTTCGCATACGAGAGCCAGAGACGTCGCGAACGGCGTATCGTGATAGACGGACGATTGGCGATCGCGTGGAATAATTCCACGTGGCGTAAAATGACAAAAACGGAAATTTACAGCGACGCCGGAAGAAAAATACCCGCGAGGTCCTCTTTACCTTCCGTCTTAGCCACGGTATCGAACTTGCTCCAACATTCAATTAACCGGCGAGTTTTATGGTGGCTGTAAATACGTCGATGTTTCGCCTCGTTCACGTTCAAAGATCACCACTCAGACCCTCGGATGTTGGACTTAAAGTATCAGAGAAACCGTTGCAAGGTAGTACGTACCAACGTTCGATAGATCCCACTGTCAACGAACCGTGCCGCTTCGATGTCGACCCGGGTAATTAATTTCAGGGAATTTCGGTGTCGCGATGTAATCCGTCGGGTCTGTCGTAAAAAAGAGTGTACTCGCGAAGCGTACTTGGCATCTGGGTCTACTTAAACAGAGCCGACTAAACCCGAGAGAAAAACAGCGCGAAAATTTGTTCGTCCGGCTTCGTATCGCTCGTGGCGTAGACAGACGTCTTCTAGAAGTCTCCTGTGCGGCTTTTCCCCATCGTCCGCGCATGAAACACGGACCGTGAGGGTTTTTTTTTCTCCAGAAATACTACACCGTTACTTTCACCGTGCAACGAGAATATTATAGTTTCCATATGCGAGGTACGTCGCGTCATACGCGGAGGCTTCTCGGCTACGGAGCTAAGTGGCATTTTACTGGACGTATTACATTTATTTAATATTATTTACGGCAGGTTTTACGACACCAATGATACGTATACGAAGTCTATCCAATATCAAATATAACGTCGTAACCCCGAGAAAGCGCGGGAGGGTGGTGGAGGCAATAAATGTACGGCAAACGGCGCTCCCGATAGGCATCCTTACATACAACTTCGCCCCTCGAATACACCGGTAGGTACCGATCGAACACCCGCTACACACCTTCTATGTCGCGGCTGAAAAAGAACCAAACCGAAACCATCCACTTTTCCTTTCTTCCCTCGCACATCTCATCACTTACATTTCCATGTTCTCTATGTTAAAAATAGAAGGAACGTTTCGTTACATTTGAATATCGAACGGTGGATATCGTTCTACTTGAAATTTAGATATTACTTTCTCGAATCTGTAAAATGCTTCCTCGGCATTAATCTTTGAAGCAGCAGTCGGCACTGAAGGAGCACTCGCCCGTAAAAGCGTCGTTCGCGTATCGTGCAAACAATAGTTTCTCCCTTTTCCATAGATTCCTCTACGCACGTATACAGAGGACGTATCCGGGCGAGGAGACTCCGCCGTTAAATTCAAATTTCGTAGCAGCCGGAATTGGCGAACATGGAAAATTTAGACCCTATTTTCCCCGATTCGGAGCGGCACGCGATACAAATTCAGATCCACGCTGGAATTTGTGCTCGCGTCTCTTCTATTGATCGATATCGATCGATATCCCAATCGATACCCCGATAACAACAAGAGCCCCGGCCGCGTCTTATGGAAGCCGAGTCCGGTGGTCGAGGATTGCGCGCATTCAGTATCCATGTAAATCCAACTACCCGTATCGTATGGAATTCAATTCGAGTCGCTCGTCTACCGGGACGATGCCGCCGGAGCGAAAGAAACCGACAGTCGAGAGAAACAGAGAAACGGAAAGCTCAAATGGCTAAATAGAAAACGCAAACGACACCCGAGTTTACGGCCACTCGCGCTCTTCCCATGATCCCTCGTTCTCCTTCTCTTGCTCCGTCTCCTTCTCTTTACCTCCTTCTCGCTGTTATTCGCTCGCTCTTCGCTTCTCTGTCGCAATTCGTCGGTCGAGTCGTAGATATACGTACGAGGGTGTGTGTGTGTACTTTGCCACTTTTCACGAACCGAACAACTCGAAACCTCGAAGCTCAAAGGTGAGAAACTGTTTTACGTTTCACGAGGACGCGCGCGATCGATAGAACAACAAGTCCATCATTTTGCCGAGTGTCTTGCGGAACCATTACCGCGACCGTCTATCTGGCGGCAACAGATTTCCGATTAAAGGGAAAACGTAGCGAACGTAGCAAACGGGCGGCAAAAGTTCCTCGAAAAAGTGTGGCGAGGCATCGAACGTTAGGTCCGGAATTTGTCTCTGTCTGGGTAAAATCGATCGTATCGGTGAAACGAGTGACTGCAAAAGGAAAAGAAATCGAGGGAGAACAAAACCCGGCCTCTCGGCACTTTCTGGAACGGATAACGGCTTCGGGTGTACGAAATATATACGCATCGCGTAGCCATCTTACCGGTCCCTCACCTTCCCTTTGAATATTTTATGCAGACAATTCGCCGGTGCAGTTATTTCATGTTGGCCCCACGAAAAAGATTCCGTACCCGTGGCACGTACCGCGAAAAGGCCCTGTACAACGAGCGCACCCTACATCGATCGTCGGTCGCGATCACTGGTAGAGCTGTACGCGTGTCAGGCATCCGTAGCAACAGATTTTCAAATTGTACTCGCTTCTCTTTGTTACTCGCGGACAATCGGATAATCATCCGGGAGGCGAAACCGATCGCGGCGATCGTTAAACGACCGCCAGTACGTAACATACATGTACGTATACGTATTCGATGATAACGATACGCGCTAAAGAGGCAGTAAAACGTTAAGTGGCTGCGCAGCCCGAGCCACTCCGCAGGCCGTATATGTATATTTCCGTTGTACGTATCCATTCGCAGCTCGGTACATGTGTCTCTGTAATATATTGGGCAAAATGTGACTGCGCAACGTGAGGTACGTGCGCCGTGTAAAGCGTCGCGGTGGCTAGGGTGCTTTCTACGGGGTGTACCAAGGAAACTTTCGGTCGCGAAATATCCGAGGTGGCAGCAATTCCCTAATGGACGGAACGTAAATAAAATACTATAGGTTAGATATCAGAAAACATTTCTACGCAACTATTTTCTTCGGAAGCATCGGCGTGAATTTCTTTGCTCCTGCGGAATCGCTTCTCGTCCGGGTACGATCGTTCGATACTTTCGCCTCTGCGATGGGTCGTCGCGATGACCGATCGATACTTCGGTCCATAGAGCGTTTCGCTGAATCTTTCAATAAGCCGTAAAGGTCTTTACCGGAATCGTCATGGCGAATTTGTTCGTGCCGCGTCGCGTTTAAGCGCCCTGCTACCTACCGTGTATAATGTCGCGGTGTATACGTGGCGTTATCGCTGTACCGGCGGCTACAGCTACATAGCTGTACGGGGGGATGTACGGACTGTATCGCAGCCACGCGGGAGCCAAGTAGCATTTGCATGAATTTGTTGGTCCGATATCCCGGCAAGGATCGTGCTTTAACCCGAAGAAACCCGAAGTTCGTGCTCGGCACTCGGGACACCGAGAAGACTACGGGAGAATCGAGCCTCGAGACGGGCTCCTTTAAGAACTGCCCTGAGGGGAAGGTGACTTTTTTCAATTTGTTAATTCAGGGTAATCCTGAGGGTGGCTAATTTCAGACCAACCCTCTTCCCGCTCCCCAACTGCCGATGCTCTTGCTCGACCTTTCTCGCCGCTCCACGACGTAGACTTTTCTCCCGCGCGACTTTTAATCTCTGCTATATTTCTTTTGCTCCTCTCTCCGGCGCGGCCGCGCTTTCTTTCGCTCTCTCCCTCTCCCCCTCTCTCTCCCCCTCTCTCTCCCCCTCTCTCTCCGTCTCGCTCGCTGGCCCGATCCCTCGCGTGCCGTCGCGTCGCCCCGTTTCGAAATTTCCCTCCATTTTCGTGGCACGCGAAATTACCGTACATAACAGTCACGGCGCGGCGTAACGTAGAATCGACCGAGCCGTCGAAGAAGATAGCTTTTCTTGTTCGCGGCAGAAGCGTAGCCGGGCTACTACGTTTCTCAGGGTTCTTCGAAATCCGATTGCCAGCGATGAATTCCGAGATTACCTAAAACGCTCTCGGGGGTAATAATGTAAATTTTCCCGACGTGCTTTTTTTACGGGGCTTTCTCCGCGATTGTACTTATCCGTGACTCGGAAACATAATCCCGCCGTTTCTTAGAAACAGAGAGAAACGTTTCTCGAGCATCGGCCGACCGTCTTACGCGGATCGTCGTTAGCCGATCCCTGTATACACACATGCATACGTATGTATGTATGTATGTATAATACATACGTACGTTCGACGTTGCGGCAACGCGATTAACGATTCCGTCGCAAGACCAAATAAAGTGGACGTTTCGACACGAATTCCCGGTTGAAACCACGTCGAAAGCCCATCGAAATCCCGCCGTAGTCTTTGAACGTTCTTGGGGTGGTCGAACGCGGGCCAGGGTACACATAGGGTCGGTAGTAGGATGACGGGCGTCGGCCATGTTGTCTTGACATTCTCCCCCGAGGGTTGTCGGGGGTGGATATATTTAGCCTGCCGCCTCCAGGGACCCTCGCCACCCCAACCGCCACCCGACCAACTCACCCAAACCACTCCCGACTTATGATGCCGTTGTCCGACCAGCCCCGAACTTCGTGCCACTCCTTGTACCAGAGCTTTACACACAAACCTCTCCGGTGAATAAAGAAAACACGCGTTCAAGCCTAAAGCGATCGAACCACCCGAATACCACGCGTCCACTTTCTTTCGCCGACCACCGGGCCCGTGGCCACCGTTTCCTACGACGTCGTCGTCGTAGGCGTTTTAATTCATCGGTAACTCCGAGTCATTTTTCTCGGTCGCGTCGTTTGCCCTGTGACAGGCACGTTCCACCAGGAATCCCGCTCTATATTGGACAGCAGCAGCGGCGAGGAGCTATATCAATTAAGCCGCGGAGATTGTTGCAAGTTGCATTTCGGGATCACCGATTCCGGATAATGACGACGTGTCTGCACGATAACCGTGAGTCGCCCCGCAGAGCCTATCGCCGCGAAGCATTACGGGGGTGGCATGCTATACAAGAACGTCCCTGTACTTCCTCCACCCCCTGCAGCCTCTCCTTTCTCGTTCTCGGTCTCGTTTCTTGCTTTCCTTCTTTCTCTTTCCCAAGCGCGCGGAAAGAAGTCATCAATATCGCGTGGCTTTTCGCTTCTAGCCCAACAACCAGCAAGGGGACAAAACTTTGCCCGTGAATGGGCGGAGTCACGCCTAATCCCCAGAGTCAAAATGGAAGTCTCTGGAGACCCCGTCCACCCCCTCCCCCTCCTCTGGACCCGCTGGCAAAGGTTTTGTCCCGCGTGAACGGAGCTAGACCGGACTCGGGGGTGACTGCGGACGATACTTCCGCGACCGCGTAACATATTACCGAACGGGGAGGACATTTTGCGAATTTCCGTGGTGCGGAGTACGGAGGGTAGGATAGGGTGGCCTACGGACCAACACGGCAGCCTACGCACCCTTCGAATCCTCCCTTGGAAATGCGGAAGAGGGTAGCTTTTCTCTTTCTTTCTCTCGTTCTCCCTTTCTCCCTTTCTCCCTTTCTCCCTTTCTCCCTTTCTCCCCTTCTCTCTTTCTTGCTTTCATTCTTTCTTTCTTCCGTTCTTTCGGCAGCCCCACGTTTACCTACGCGCCAATACCTCTGCGACCTTGCCACGCACGTGGAAACCATCTCGTGATGGCTTTCGATTTTTTTTTCTGGGACGCGAACTATCGTTCTCGAAAACAGCCCGGCGCACGATTTCACGAGAATTCGCCCCGTAATTTAGACGCTTTGAAATCGGTACTCGCTCGGAAATTCCTAGGTAATTGACAAATTGATATTTGACCTTGTTATCGTTAAAACTGATTCGTTTTACGACGCGCTGGGGATGCCGAACCACGCGATGCCATGGGATTCACTTTCATTTTCCACTTTGGTATACCGTGGAATCTTCGATGTATACCGGAGGGTGTGCAGAGTCTACAGGAGGCGGAAAAGATGGGGGTTGTAAGTTGCGCGGATAATTCTCGGTAGGCGGAGGCCAAAGCAGGCAACCTTTTGTACGACGAGGGTGGTAGGCTAAAAGAGGGTTGGCGATCGTAGGCAAGACGGGACGAGAGTCTGCGATACAAGCCATGGAATTTTCTACAATCTTGGGGAAACTTTACCTTCCCAAGACGTCTCGTTCCATCTAGACTCGTATTTACGCGATGCATTCTCTCGGCTATTTCGATTACTCCTCCGGTTCGTTATTATCGCGCGGGTACCTTTCGGTGCGATAAGACGGCAAGCTTGTTATCCCATGTACGCGCGTATACCTATGCCAGACTCGAACAAATTTCTGGTAATTTCAATTCGTTAAATCAAAGTTGGTATCGTTCGAAAATACTTGCTCCAAATGAAATCTTGCATCGTGTTGCATCTCGCTTTGCTCCTTGTTACTTTTCCTCTCGTCCTTGCTCTGTGACCCATCAGCGAGGAACGAAAGTGCGCGAGAGCGAGGACGACGGAGAGAGAGTAGAAGAGAAGGAAAGAGAGAGAACGCGAATCCCACGGGACTATCGACTGCCGAGTCCCGTGGGGCGAGTCGATACTCCAGGGACACCCCGTCCTCCTTCGGAGGTCCATCCTCCTTCTTCTCACCTCCTCGTCACCTCTTTCTACCAGTATTCGAGTTCTAAACAGTCGGCGCAGGCGCCAGGATCCTCGACATTGCCTCCACTCTTTATGTCGCGTCTTACTAGAACTGCGTCCGACTATTTCGCGGTCCAGAAAAATCGACCGTTTTCTTTGTCTACCCGCGACTCTGATCGGTCGCACGTTAATGCCACGACTCGTGATATCGCCCGCAAACACGACGAACATTATTCCCAAGGAATGTATCGAAAACTATCGTCGAACTGACGGGCTTCGAACAAAATCATGCAACGTTAAAGCTAGCCATCGTAACGGTACTAAGCTCTGTTCCCACAACGGTACAGGGACTTGGAGTTAAATGTGTGCGGTGCGACGAGCGGTAACAGTGTGCGGTCGGGTTGTCAGCACCGGTAAGTTATTTAGCGGTTGAGCCCGTAGCAGTTGGCAGCGCTGTCTAATTGTAACGACACCTTTGGGACTGGTATCACTCCCCGCATCCACCGAACCACCCACTTTCCACCCCCGTAATCGTTGGAGCGCTCAGGTATGCGTTCTCTCGCTCTCCCCGATCGCTTCCATCTTCGTCCGGGTTGTGCCTCCCATCCTTTCGCAGAAACTTCAGACGCTGTAAACCAAAAATACGACGACACTTTGTCGAAGCATCCGCGTCTCGTACGTCTTACGAGTCGAAAAAGGGCAAAGAGATCGGGGAAAGTTATTAGGTCGTATACCACCTTTCGCGAGCGGTCTCTAAATTACGAATGCGTGTGTGCCGTTTCGGAAATGGTACGGCCGACTTACCTCAAAGTCGGCATTCTAACCGAAAGGCACCTCGCCGTTACCCGGATTCGAACGTATCGTTTACTTTGCACCGGCGAAGGAAATTTAAATTGTTCGCATCTCCAGCGTTTATTTAATCCTTCGAAGGTCTCGCGTTACCGATCCGGGCTAACAGTTCGATTCGATTTGCCCGCAAGAGCAAAGGACAAAGAACAAAGTATCGCGCAGGTTGTCGGCTCGTAATCGCGCGCCTTGAAAACCGGGTCTCTCTCGTAAAGTTTCCGGACGCTGGGCATGGACGTTTGCTTTATTGCGGGAGCTTCTGATATCGCAGTGGTTGCTGGCATCCGTAGAAAGGCAAGGCAGAGTCAGGCAGACAGGCATGCAGGCATGCAGGCAGGCAGTGAGGCAGGCAGGCAGGCAGGCAGGCAGGCAGGCAGGCAAGCAGGCAGGCAGGCAGGCAGGCAGGCATTATCTTCTCTCCGGTGAGGGTGAGGGCGAATGCCCTCCC
The DNA here is from genome assembly GCA_917499265.3 of Mimumesa dahlbomi. Taxonomy (NCBI): domain Eukaryota; kingdom Metazoa; phylum Arthropoda; class Insecta; order Hymenoptera; family Crabronidae; genus Mimumesa; species Mimumesa dahlbomi. Next base: position 264,825 of record OU824113.1, on the reverse strand, counting down.
CATGAGATCACCATGGCAACCCCTGCACGGGCCGCCACGGCGTCCTGCGTGCTTCCATGTCCTGCCAGCATGGCGACTGCTAACCTCCCGAACGAGACACGATCAGAAGCTGTCTTTCTTCCCGATTTCTTCCAGAGTCTCATTTAGCAGGATACAGAATTCATTTTCCGACAGGTATGATAGCATTCTCCCGGCGACAAAGTACCAACGACGAATCGATCGGGCGTAATCGGGCCAATGGTATCGAATATTTGTCGAAATCGCATTGTCCGTCAAAATTGCGATAAACAATTAATATCGTCGAGGACTTTCCGCCGCGGAAAGAAGAAACGTATTTCGCACGGTGCACCCTCGTCGGCTCGGCAATTCTTCACGCCAGCCGTTCATCGGTGCGAAGGAGCGTCCATAGGGAGGAATTAAAAACGTAGCTCGGGGCCAAATTAAGACATATTTTTTAATAAAGCTTGATACCGATCGCATTTCCAAACTGCTCTTTTCCCACGTCGCTTCCGAGGGAGAGCAATTACAATAGCACGATTCGCTTGAAATCAAAGGGATTCCATTGCTCTTCGTTCGAACGATTATTAAGCGCGCCCTCTCTTTTAATCTCAATGACAAAAGTAACACCGACGCAGGCGTACATACATATGTTCGGCAAGTGTTTCGAAATAAAAGGAGAAAAACAACGACGCGGTCGAATGTCAAGAGAAGAGTGGGCGACGAGAGAGAGAGAGGGGGAGGGTGAGGGGAGAGGGTGAAGGTAAGTTCCCAAGCGACCCAGAGTTGCAGATTTTACCGAGTTTGAAACTAGGTGTGCTCGTCTCAAAGCGGCATGCCGTTCTCGCGGGAGGGAACGTAGGCAAGGTTCCCTCTTCGTAAGCCTGTTAAGGAAGACTCGCGAGTTTCCTCAAAGGGGCCGCGAATATTAAAATCACATTTTAGCCGTCCCCTCCTTACTCTGTTTCGACGACAAACTCCCATGACCGGGCAACGAGGTTAGCGAGGATTAAGCATGCTTCCGGCAAAGTTGCAGCTCGTCGTTACTGTGCGCGGACACGCGCCGCTGAATCGTTTGTCGGCAATGAATTTTAAAGTGTCGCGAAAGTCGATTGGCTATTTTTCACCCGCGTAATAATGCCACGTATATCTCTGCGGTGGTTATTATTGTTTTATATTCGCCACAGGTATTCCTGGACTTACCGCGAATTTCCCGCTAACGCGGCGTTAATTGAATTTTTATAAATTCATTAAAAATACCATTATTGGCCAAACAATAAAAGCTAATGAAAATCTATCGAATATATTTCTCCGGCCGAATACTTGATTTTCCATTTTAGCGGATTTTACAAAATACTTTGGAAGATAATTTGCGGGGAAAGCTTGGCCGCGGTTCGGGTGGGCTGGAAAAAGCGACGAAATGTCTGCGCGTGAAACGTTCCTACCGTCTAGCATACTTCGGGATGTTTTGATGCGGTGCGTAGCGTGTTGCCACTCGGTCTTCCGTTTGTGCGAGCACATGTGTGCGGGAGCATGCGCGACTCACGGCCGTTTTTGTCGATATTTGACAGCGGCAACTCGAGAGGGTCCTAACCGTCCCCGGCGAACCCTCGGGGGGCTCCGTATCTAAATGCAGGCATTAATAAATCGCGGGCACACTCGTCCGGGCACAACGACGATTCGTCGTCGGCGTTAAGTTAGTTTTGCACCAGCCAGGAGCTTCCGACGCGTTTATGGAAATGACTCGCGCACCTTGCCGCCTAAGGCGACCAGAGAGATAATTCGACAATTTTCGCGTAGTCGAAAATGCTCGGACATTTCGGCACGACGCCTATGAAAATCGTTTCGAGTCGACAGCCGGCTACCGAAATACATATAATACATACCTAGACGAGCGGCGCGTGTTTTCTCGATACGCCGACGTTGGAGTCGGCGCGATAAATTCCGGAACGGAAGCTTGTCGCGTAAATGGTGTCAGTGCTCCGTCTATTAGTTAGCAACTATATACGATCCGTGGTAAATCGTCGGTTGATGCTCGCCGTACGTGCAAAGCAAATCTAGTTAGCAGCAGCCGGCCTCTCAAGCTGTCTTGTAGCTAATGTGATAGACTGCCATTAGGGGTATCTCGCTGTCGTGACGAAGGGGACGGCGAAGCGCCGAAGGGGAGGAGAAGGGCTACACAACGCGGAGACAGGGTACGCGGGTTCGGGATATGCTAGCTAGTAAGACGTATTACTTAGCTATGAATTATGCAGCGCCTCGGTAGTGCCTGCCGAATAGCCTTACCTTCTCCCGTCTTAGGACTCGCGTAAACGGTACTCTCTACCGGCAGGAATGCGCTTAACTTACCCCCTTTGCGCCCGCTTGCCTGCCTGATTTCCTTTTCTAAACATCCGGACATGCCACTCGATACCAGCTCCCTGCGAAACGTCGGAAACACGAATGCTCGTTAACGCCTCTCGAGGCGAAAAGAACGCCTCGGAAGCGAGCGGCGAACCACGGATAACGGCCCCATTGATTTTTCCTCGGTTTCTGAAATCTTCCTACGGAAAAAAGGCCGCTGCAGAGAGCCGTCAGGACATTCATAACTTTCTCTCGGTTCGCGCATAAAGTTATTCTACTTGCACTCTCGGTCCTGTCTCCTATTTATGTCGACGTTCCGGTAAGAGGAGGTTAAACAGCGATATCACGAGCTCCGACCACCACCGTGCTTCGTACGTCACATTATTTTCTCAGCTCTCCCGGGATGTTGACTTTTATGGAAATTAACCTCGCGTTCGTTCAGTCGGGAAACACCCCTAATTCGTGTATCGCGTTTAACGGAACGTAATTTCGGTGATAATCAAATGATATTTCGATAGACCGTAGAATCTGTCCAGAAGGTTGCCAGAAGAAAAGTACGTCGTCGCAAGTAAACGAGATGCCGCACGATTTTGGTAAAGTAAGTACGTACCGGCTCTCTTGCGTATACGTATACGTATGTATGTACATACATACACACATCACGGAGCGTAGCGAGAAAGGGAATACGGACGTTCCGGGTCTGACTTAAGCTTGACATACGCAGCTTTAAATGAATTAGGAACGCGTATGGAAGGTAATGGTTTCCCGTCTACTCTCGCCGAATGTTAAATATAAATAATTCCCCCCCCCCCCCCCCTCCGTCTGGCCACGTAAAATAACGGAAGCAGCTAATAAATACGTGAACGTCGCGCAACGGTGTAACGGTGTAACGGTAACCGAGCGTCCGCGTCGCGTCGCCGGGAAATACCGTACCGCACGGGAGAAGATCGACGAAGCACTTTTGTCTAGGCTAAAGCTTTATCTCGAGAAAATGATTTCCTGAATTAGCCGATAGCTAGATGCGATCCTTCTTAGCCGTTTCCTATCTATAATACTTCCTGCGGAGGAGTTCTCAAGGAACGAGTCGGTGGATGACGGCGCAGGGTACAGGGGGCAGGAGGCCGGTTCGGGGGCCGTAATGGAGGCTAGTTAAACATTAAGCATCCCCTGATACCTCGCTAACCCCTTACTAACCCCAGTTAAGGTGTATGCAAGGTATACAGCTCTAGGTGGTTTCCTATACCTTACGGACCTCCGTATACATTCTTACTAATTGACGTCCTGCGCGTTTGCATTATGCACTTGCGATTACTCCCGGGCGTTTTCTTCCTAAAATAATATATCCGATCGCGAGCCGTGCCGGCTTGGATCCCTCGACGAAGAAACCCAACCCCGGATCCCTTTGCGTCGCAAGCCCTTCGTTATAGATTCGACGACGTCTATCGATAATTCGCAGAATTATTCTTTTCGTCCGAAGATTTATTCGTAATCGATCGATTGCGAATCGCATCCACGAGATGTCGTTAACAGAGAGCTTCGATCGGGGTAAGACCGTGAATTCCATTCGGCGTTTGATAACGACAGACGTAACGAACCCGTCCCCGAGGAGCACCCACCGAGATACATTGTTAATACGATTGCTGAGTAGGGGTTAGTCGTTTGGATAGGTGATTAGTACGCTATCGGACACGCCTTCGGTTCTACCGAACAGACAGAATTTCTTATTTACGGATGCCCCGTTGAGACTCGTCCTCCTCTAAGAAATGCCCTCTCGATAATCCTAGCCGGAAACTACAAATCTATGGGATGCTAAACTTACGCGGAGACCCCATCGAGTTTACAGATACAGACGTGAAAATTTTAATGCCATTCTCGCAAAGTTTCTTCAAAGAACGATTAACGATCTGGAAATCGTAGCAAGTTCTCGTCTATCGTTTTATACACGTTTCCGTGATTACGTCGACTCGGCAGTTTGACCAGTAGATTTTGCCAGGCGTAGCTCGGGCAGACACCAAAAGGAACGTAGCACTTAAAAAAAATCTCCTCGGTGAATTTACGCCACGTTATATCCGTTCCTCTACGGTGACAAAGAAGGGGACGTAGTTCGGGAGCCGAAAACATGATTAAAGATTCTCCGACGTGGGAGAAAATGGATTTCTGATACGCGTAATGCTACCCTATTTGGAACTATTACGCGAAAGTCCCCAAGTAAGCTCCCTATATCCATTCACCCCTGCTGGAAATATATTTACTAGATCAGAAGGTAGTTACTCGCGTCTTGGCACTCACGTATCGCGGGTGCTGATAACACCTAAGCAATTCGATAAAACAATACTTTATCACCTCGAAGCTTACGCACGCGCACTACAGAACATTTGTTTTACCGATAAAAAAGGTACGCGAACGGTAAACGTTTGATCAACGAATAACTCGCGGCTATTATCGCGAGAAAAAAGTGAACAAAATCGGCAACGCCGGCATCTGCATTCCCTCCTTGGAACGTTGAACTATGACACGCGATCGAGTTACAGAAACGTAATGAAATTCACCCAAGATTCGACTCGCGTAACATTTTCCCCTGCGATCGAGCAACCAGAAATACTATACGTTGTAAAACGCGGGCGTCCGAACCTTTGAACCGTAGAAATTCCCTGCCGCGAATTGCTTTCGCGAAGCGAAAGAAACATTCGGACCAACCGGGCGAGAAAAATCGCTAATTGGTACACGGAAAATATTAACAAACCGGCGGTGTGCGAGTGCCGATGATTTACTGCAAGGTTTGATTGAATTCATTCGACTCTGTTTATCCGGCTCGAGCCCGTACTACTAGCTCCCTTTCCTCTCCCCCCCCCCCTCCCGCACTCTCTCTCTCTCTCTCTCTCTCTCTCTCTCCCTTCGCAAGCCTCCAATATTTAGCTTTTTTTTTCATTCACGTCGTTTATTTTTTTCTGGCTCGTTCGCTCACCCATCCCGACGTTACGAAGTTGTATGCTGTAAAACTGGAAACAGCGAACGGTGCACGTTTCCCGCTACACGCCGTTGCTGCTGTTTCGCTTTCCCGCTCACCCGCACATTCTCCCAACCCTCCACTTTCCGCCGGCACACCGGTTCGTTTTATTTTCATTTTATCCGAGGCAACGGAAAGGTATGCTACTATCGGAAGGTAGGTTGGGAATGATTTCTCAATCGGTCGGCCTCTGTATATTTTATTCCGTGTCAATTCGTTAGTAGCCGAACAACGGGCGTTACGGTTGGAATCAAGCGGTCCGATGGATATACGCGTCTATAAGGCACCGTAATTATCTTTTCCCGTTGTCCTTACCAACACGCTGATGAGCACATGTCAAACCGATTTATCGAGACCGCGGCATTCACTTCGGAAGATAAATCGACAGTTTGAAATTTTCTGCCGATTGGTAATCCGTGCGTATGTATGTACATCGAAGCTTGCCTTCGAGACGCCGATGACCTTCGCTACCGAGACGGATGGCCTTTGACTCGACGCAGGGTTTCAGCAGCGCAAACTACGTCTACCGGCTGTCTCGAGCGACGATCCAGAATAGATTTTATCCGAGAAACTGGCGCGAGCTCGTGGAAAGCGCCGACGAAGGAGAAAAATCTAATAGATGATCAAAATCGAGTTTCAGCTCCTGCAAGAAACTAGCCCTTACCTACCCTTCTTGCTCGCGTTCGCGTAGCTACGTAGTCGATACTGTCGCCCCATCGAGCTCGGAATGAAATCCAGTTCGCATTTGAATCAGTCGGTAACGCAATCCATTAGCCCCTAACAGCCAATACTCGGAGGACGGGCTTGGAAGAAAACGAGTCAGTGAAAAAAAAGAACAGATAAGGGGGGGGGGGTGGGGGGGGATAGGGAACGAGACGGTACGAGGTGTCGCGAATGATTAGAGTCGTCTATGATCCGATCGCAGAAAAAAGGGGGCCCTTGCCCTTTGGTTAATCCGAGGACGATACCGCTGCGAAACGCTCTTGGAAATGTTCACTTGTGTTCGATAAAGTTCGCCCAGCTGGCGAGAGCATAATTCGTAGAATCGATCGATGTTAATCGCCGACAAAGATAAAAGGCGGCAGTTAAACGAAGCGTTCGCAGGCACGCGATGGATTTAAATCGCAGGAAAATAAAGCATCGGCGACGAAACGATCCCCGTTGTCGACGTTGTCGTTAAACACCGTCTTGGCGAGGTTGTCGCAATGGCGTGGGCAAAGGGTAGAGGTAACGGTCGATGGTGCTCGCATCCACGAAAGACCGGTGAAGGCGTCGCGGCGCCCAGCGCCCGACGCCCCGGGCTCGACAGAGACATCGTGTTTAGAGCCAGATCCACGACGGTGATACGCCAAGGTACAATGCTTTGAATACCCATCCAGCATCGCGATACGATCTTAACGTCCTCTAAGAGTAAACGAAATTAAATTCGCTCGACGGTCTAACAGAGCGGTCGACTGCAGCCGTTAACGCGAAACCTAGAATAGGTAGGTGTATAGTCCACTGGATAGATACGAAAACCATGTAGCCGGAGATCGATACGTTTCTTTCCCTTTCCCTTTCCCTTTTCCTTTCCCTTTCTCTTTCTTTTTCTTTTTCTCTTGCTCTTGCTATTTCTCTTGCTCTTTCGCTCTCCCCGCCTCCATGCCTCTTTACATCTACCCCGACGGTCCCTTCCCAGCCCTCTTGTCTTGTTCTATCCACACAGAAAAGGGGATACGGATCGCTTTTCGTTTTTACCTTTCGCTTTTCGTACTACGGTAGGTATGTACTTATTGTCTCGGTAAAGGATCCGCCAATCGTTCGCACAACCGAGGAAGTTGCGGCGCGGAGTCGGTCAAACGATTGATAAGACACGGTTGCGTCAACGAGCCACTGGAAGCAACAATAAACTACAGACTGTCGGGAAAATACAAAGTCCCCGTCGGTAAAGACGTATAGGTCTGGAATTTCGGTTGCAGCGCTCGGTAAAGGAACCAAAGCGATCGTCGACCAGCGAACCTTTCCCGGGACGATAGTGTGCATTCGCACGGATTCCGTGCCAAACGTCCGCCGGCTGACAAGTTTGCGCTCACGGATCGCAAGATAAAAGTATCGTTTAGATCAGTGATGTCAAGGTCGTGCACTTTTCGGCCGATTTTCGAGGCGCTCGCCCACTGCCCCACCACTTCCAAGGAAGGGCCACTGAGCGAGCGGCTAGACGTTTCGTGGGGGCTTCGGCTCAGGAGCGTAACGTGAATAGGTACGTAAAATTTTAAAAAGGTTGTACCTGGGTAGGGTAGAGCGTGCGTTTATGTTCACGGTACGCTCCTGAGCCGAAGCCCCCACGAAACGTCTAGCCGCTCGCTCAGTGGCCCTTCCTTGGAAGTGGTGGGGCAGTGGGCGAGCGCCTCGAAAATCGGCCGAAAAGTGCACGACCTTGACATCACTGGTTTAGATAGTCGAGCATCGTGTAATATACGGCGATACGTACGTTTTACCGTACCGGCACACGTGAACGGCAGCCTGGTGATATTATCGTGGACCGCGTGATATCGCGAAGTGAAATGGATCGACGGTTTCGGTCGTGCGATGAAGATACGCCGAACGGAAGCAAAGTTCGCTCGTTTGTCGTTTCTATTAATTACCCGCAACAGAGCTATCGCGACACTTATTGTGTTTACAGGAAAGATCGGCGAGAACGTTTCAGCGAATGGGAAATAACATTGCCTACAACGTTACTAATTTCACCGTAACATGCACGCGTACACGTGCATCCCTCCGTACGTATCGCGTACAAGGTATCAGCAACCGCGCCATCCTTTCGGTATTTTATTGCGAATAAAAAGCACGGCGACACGCGCGGACGATGACGCGCATCCCGGCAGATAAATCAGCGCTACGATAAGGACAATGGATCGCGCTTACAGAACGTAGGAGCTAAAACGGTTTTATTCCTGTCGCCTCGCTCCCATAAAATTAAACGAAAGACCATTTACTACGTATAACACGCCTACGATCACCTGTGTTTACTCCGCCCGACGAAACAACGTTACCCAGCAGAGAAACGCAGGAAAGACGTCGATACGAAAAAGGAACAAGGGGAATAACGTAGGAGGATTCGGGAGAGTTCCTCCCACGCTTCGACGATTCGCGCAAACGAGAAAGCGGAAAGAGAAAAGCGGCCGCCACTCGAAGGTATGCGTTTGATTTTTCGATGGAGTCCCGGATCGCATGGACGCACTCCGCTGGGGATGACAATGGCGTCCCACGGGAGGAGAGGCCTACCCAGAATACCACCCAGCATACCAAGCCCCCGTCGAAAACCTCCTCGTCTCGTCTCGTCTCGTCTCGGTCCTCCTGATTGTTTCCTACGCGTTTCCTCCGCTTCCGATCTAACCGGGTGCGTGGGGATATACAGGGTGATTCGCCGACTTTACCACTCGAAATGCCTTTCATTCTTCCGCCTCCGGGACGACGAAGACCGTTACACCGGCCGAACGTGTCGCGCGTCTCGTACATTCGCGACACCAAAGATTTTTTCCTATCGCTCCTGCCCTACCATTTGTCAGAGAATATCGCAATTTTTATTTATCACGCGAATCGGTGACTTCACCAAAGTCCCGAAGGATTATTAGCATTCATATCCTTACACCGCTACGTATCGCGTCACGACGCGAACGGATATTCCCACCGACGAATTTAACCGACTCACCCTGTACGGCTATTCGTTTCACCTCCTCCGCGTCCTTGTGTCTCCTCCCTGACGCGAACCCTTCCTCCCTTCGATTCTGTCAGCATGAACACGACTACCCTGCACCTCCAAAAATTTCCTCGAATTCAATATTCCCCGATATTCTACATAATTCATGAAAACTGAGCCGTCGGCTTTTTCGCTGAAACCCGTCCCTCGTTTTTCTCCTTTTCCTCGCTCGGTTTTTTCCCTCGTTTTTTAGCCTCTTTTCTACCTCGTTCGAGTCTACATACGGATCGACATTCCCGTGTTCTTCTTCTGTCTGATCGCGAGCTCTCTCCCTCTTTCCCTATTTCCCTCTCTCCCTCTCTCCCTCTCGCCGGCTTCGTCGAGACGCGGTTCACCCTTTTATCAACGTCAACGTTCTCCTACGTCGACGATGCGCGTGTGTTCTCGAGACTTTACGCTCACCGGTAACTCGGTGAAAGTGGTTTGTCGATATCTATATCGAATCACGATTCAGCTTGCTTTGTAATATGGGAGGAGAATGGTACCTCGATATATTTGTCAGCGGCACAGCCTCCCTTTGTAATAAATCGAAATTGCGATGTTCGCGTTTGCGAGCCCGCTAAGACTGTGAGACGAAAACGACTCGAATAATCGTGGCAGTAGGAATAACGCGCGGTACGGTGGTATTTTGAAGGGCTGACGCGGTAGCCACGTATTTCCCGCGGTACACGATGCCCGTCCGTACGGTCCTAAAGGTTAAAGAACGCGTGGTCGGGGGTTTAATCTAGAGAAATGCTGAATAATAGAGGCGAGTGGAACGGGGCCTGCGATTGGCTTATGCAATATTCAGCCTTACTTTCCGGCCAAGTTCGCGTTCTAATTAAGTTCTCGGCGTCGAAGAGCGTTAAGCACCTTGTCAACCGTTTAACTCCGGTCCCTTCTGCTTTCAGATTCTTCCTCAAGTTCTTCCTCAAGTGCAACCAGAACTGCCTTAAGAATGCCGGCAACCCACGCGATATGAGACGCTTTCAGGTGAGTCGAAACATTAATCTTTCCGAAACATTTCAGCGCCCCGTCACCTACCATACTTTTCCATTATTATCGTCTACTTGGCTCTATCGGTACGCAAAATCGAGCTACTTTACCCACTTCTTGCTTGCGAAACGCTGAATCCGAAAGCACGCTGCCAAAACCGGAGGGAGAACGGGCCCGACGAGATTCGGCTGTCATTCGAGTCACGATTCGTGAAATTATAGGGGCGAACGAACGGAGACGGGAACACCGAAAGTCCTTCGCAATTGCGTGCCGCGTACACCGGGGCTTGCTGGGATGCGTAGCCTCGACTCGCAGCCGTTCTTTTTTCATTTCCATCGGGGAGAGAGCGAAAGAGTGAACGAACAAGTTGCTCGAGGAGACAGCAATTTCTCGATGGTCGGCCATCGTCGAAAGTTGAGATCCCCATCGAGGAGACGTAATCCAAGGGGTTGGCAATTAGCTCGGCACGGCATCAGCCGGCCCACCTCCGCATCCTTTCACCCCTTCCGACTCTGTATTACGGTCTCTCCTACCCACCGACAGCCGTATCTCGCCACCCCGCCCGTGTCCATTTCCAGAGACAAAAGACGAAATTAAAAAATAAATTACCAAAAACCATTCCACCGCGGCCCCCTTGTTTTCCTCCGTTCGATCCGTTTCTTTCGCTGGATTTTTTAACGGCCGCCCGCTCCGTTCGCGACGCGACCCGTCTTCCACCGGCAGTAAACCCGCGACACCGCGACGTTAACGCGGTCATTCTTCTCTCCTTCTCGCCTTCTCGCCTTCTCGCCTTCTCGCCGGAATAGAAGCGCCGGCAATTCCTAACTTCCGTAGAACTAGAATTTCTTTTCTCCGTGACGGCGGGCGGGCAGCTGCCGGTAGCGGAGCCGAATTAAAATACTTATCGGTGTTCCGAATTTCTTCGGGAATTGCTTACTGCCCGAACTTGCGAATTAAAATTTCAGGACGGCGCGGGTTCTTCTCGCCCGAAAATTTCTCTGCCGAAGGGCCGGCGAGTTGGCACGACGTTACGCGCCCAGGTGGTAATACGAGCCACCAGCCAAGAGAAGAAACTTGCTAACTCGCGAAAGGACAAAACTTGGGGCATTTCCCAACCGCCCAGTCGATTTTATAAACGTCCGCCCCACCCCCCGCCGAAAATCATCTTTCCCTTGTTTGCGCTCGGAAAACTCCGGGTTAACCGGCAGCCGCGTTTCAATTTACCAAAGGTTTTTCCACGTGTACGCCGAAAGCGAGCTCGTGTCGCAAAGTATTTAACGTCGAAACCGTGAAATAATAGACCCAGTCCACGGGATCGCGACGTTCCGGATTAATTAAGCGGTGGCGGTGTGTCGCGAGCTTAATGTGATTATATTCGTACGTACGTACGTTCGTACGATAGAATCTATCGTGTACGTGCAAATAGATGGTCACGAGAGTCACGGAATGCACGCGGTATGCGCGTTACTCTGTGCAGCAAATCAGCCCGTATTTGCTCGTCCGGCATAGATACGATAAACATACATATGTGCGCGTATTATAAATCGGACAGATCGCGAAACCCGATACATCGTTGAACGTTTCGGCGCGTATCCCAGGACGGACCCTCGGCCGGGAAATTTATACCTCCGCTAACGAGAAAATCTTGCGAGGCGAATTTTCCTTCGAAACGAAGGTTATTTACCTTTCGCCATCGAACGCTGCAACAACATCTCACTAGGATGAATTTCAATCTTCTGTAACAGGTGGTCATTTCCACACAAGTAGGAGTAGAGGGACCACTACTGGCAGTCTCGGACAACATGTTCGTCCACAATAACAGCAAACACGGGCGCAGAGCGAAACGATTGGACGCCAGCGATCCCGGCGAGTATAACAGTAAGCATTACAACCCATATACACCAAATAAATTGCATGCCCTCGTTCCCATACCGCACATTCGTAATTAACAAGCGGTAGATTAAATTTACGGAAAAATGGCTTCGTAGTCGAAAGTTTCGTTTCGTTTCGTTTCGTTTCGTTTCGTTCCGTTCGGTTTGGATATCGTTTTCACGACGCGTAGGCCACGCTAGACGAGACGAGTTAAAAGTGACGGTGGCAGTAAAGCGGTATTAAATCAAGCTAACTTGGATAATCGAGTTTGAGCGGTGCTCTCGAAGAGATTCTACCTCGGCTATAGCTTAGCTATCATCAATTCCATTAGACACTTTATCCGTTCACGTTTATACGCTGATTCGAGATACTAATAGCTGGATTAAAATCTATCGGTCCATCTTTTCTCTCGCGTTACTTGGATGGCTCGGAATTAATAGAAAAGCTGTTCCATCGTGGAAAAGATCGACTCGCGTATAATTTCGGAGTGTTCTCGAATCGTTCGGTTCCGGTTAAGGTGTCCCTGCATCGTTGTTTCTGCCGAACGATGTCGGAAGGCAGGCAGCACGCGGATTGGGTGGTTTCTTCGAGATCGGTATAACGACTCGGGGAGTAGAGGGTGGAATCGTAAGAGGGCGAGAGAGGGCGAGAGAGGGCGTGCACGGAGGATAGGATATAAGGAGTCATAGGGCAATTCAGCAAAGTTTGGCGTCGGCCGCGCATACAAACGGCTGATATCGTGCGGCCACCCCTCGACTACGCGCTCGACTCCTAGCCTTCCTCGTCCGTTCCTCCGTTCCTCCTTGCCTCCTTGCGTCCTTTTCAACTTTCCCTTCCTCCTTTCCTTCTTTCTCGCCCTGTCGTCCGCCCCCCCCCTACCCCTCCCGCTTGCTTCTTTCCGCTTTGCTGCTTCTCTTCTTTCCTTCTTCGTTCCCATGCCAAGACAAGATGTAAATCAATGGGATGCGGGAAAACGAGGGATCCAACTCGTTCTTCCTTGCTCTTGTTTCCATCGTCGCACCTTTTCTCTCGCCCCGTTGCTCTCTCGGTACATAGCTTCGGAGATCTTCTGCTTTCCACCCCCGGCTCTTTTCGTTTCTCCCTTTTGTCTGGTTGGCTGCCGGCAGGAGTAAGAACGGAATGAGAACAAGAAGGTGAGAGCGAAAGAGAGAAAAGGAGAGGGCGGAATTGGCCTTCTTCCCTCTCTGGTCTTTTTTTTCTCGCGTCTTCCCCTCTCGCTCCACGCCGTGGTTGCCGCGGCGTGTTGGTTTGTGAATGCTAAGTTTAAGCTATCTCCGTGCCGTCCTCTCGCAACCCCTGTGACGCCACGCCACGCCACGCCACGCCACGCCACGCCATGCCCGGTACCGCTCTTTCCAAATCCCCACGCGAACTACCCCCGAAACGCTGAAACGAGCATACCAATGAGGGTGGGAGGGAGGAACACCGTGTCTCGTGGTTTTCGCTGGCACGGCAAACGAATTTTCTCACCTACGAGTGGAAATCAGAGTTCGAAAGTCGATGCTCGTTTCGCCGACGAATTTAAAAGGTTCACCGTTCCGATCGACCGCGCGATATAATACAATACGTACGTAAATACGTATAAACATCTTTCGACCAATCGATATAGAAATCGCGCCCGGTCGGTCGAGCCCAGAGAAATCAGCTTGATTAGAAAAACATCGATCGTACGATGCCGTTCGCGGTTAAAGCGAAAGCAACTTTTTTTGTCCTTTGGAGTTTCTCGAGTCTTTATACCGGGGTGAACGAAGTTATCGCGCGATCTCACAGTGATCAGAGAGAATCGGGCCGAACGTGTCGGAGTACAACGGTCCTCTTCTACTTCGACGACGGTTCATCGGAGAAAGAGGTGCGGAGGAATAGAGATGGGATGGAGGGACGCTGAGAGTAGCACCCCTTGCCACTCGGCGGCGCGGGGGATTTTATTTATTCCGGGTTGGTACGCTTGTTCCGGCCTCCTCCACTGAATCCCTCTTTTCAACCCTCCTCCACCTCTTTCCACTCCACTCCCCTTCCCACTTTTCCGTCCCCCCCCCCCTTCCCCGCCCCCACACCATCGAGCCCGACAATTCTCTCCTAGGGTGGTTGCCAACGTGGCCGACTCTGCTTAACGGCTTTCTTGTACATTGAACGCAATAAATACCTATGTCCCATTCAAGAATCCCCATTTACACGGAAATTGCAACTCTTTAGCGCTTTACTCGAATCCTGCAGTTAAACTTGCCGCTTGTCCCGTTAGAGATACCGAAAGCTGAAATATCGAAATTTCGCGAATTAATCGCGGGCTAATCGGCAGCCCGCGGCACCCGCGTTTCCGTCCATTCCGACGGATCGATTACTTTTTGCCGATTCGAAGAACGATCGATCGCGTGGCAAGCTTCGAGTCTGCTCGTAGTCGTGTATTATCTTAATCCATCGAGACTCGCGTCCGAACGCAGGCAAGGCATCGCTGAAATTTAATGTATACCGAGGATGTCCGTTGTCGAGATCTTTTAAGCCTTTGGAGATTTAATGGCGGATCCACGAGCAAGGTGGAAACAGTTTGAGGATCACTGGGAGCAATATACCATGATGTCAGCCACTCTGCCGTGGCTCCGCTCTGGCAGGGTCGGAGCCGGGGGTGGCTTGGCTTCGCCGGGGTACAAAATGATATCATTGGGTTATAAATTCCAAGCAGAGACACCGGCGGCCCGATCGCCCCCCTTCCTTCTTGTTACAACCCTTCTCCGGGTTCTCCCTCGGTCCTCTTCCCCCCTATCCGTTCTTCCACTCTTCCTCTCTGCCTACCCTCTTGCTCTCGCGTGTTCCAACCCTTGTCGTTCTCCTTCATAGTTTCTATTAGGCTGCCGTCACATCGAGAGGAAAGCAGCTCGGCTTTATTCGATTCAATTCGGTAGCAACGTCTAGTAGAAATATAAAAACACAGATACGTCGAAACTTGGAAAAGTTGAAGGAGAGAAATTTCAGAGCCCCGAATACTTTAAAGCTAACCAAGTGACACGGGTGTTGGGGTGAATGCAGCCTAACGTTCTCCCATCCCATCAAAGCCGAGAGCTTGCTTGCCACGCCGGAAAATATATCTGCCGCTCGGCCTCGACCGAATAAACAGAATATTCAGATAATTTTCCATAACCCGTCCCTACCCCTCCGATTCGCCTCCTCGCAGTTCGACTCGTACGGCCGTGAGATTTCCCTTTTGTTTCGGGGACTTTTAGCTTGCGACTTTGCCACCGTTTGCGTGATTCCGTTTTATTAGTCAGTTCTTACGGTGTGTACGGTAAGTCGATTACCGAGGCGCGACGCGTCAAGTATCTTGAACGACGAACGAACGCGACTTCCACGAGGAGGAATGATTTCGCCGATAGCGTGGCAACGGGTCGTATACATATTGCTGCGCTTCCTAAAGTTTATTTTAAAGTAAATCGAATCATTAATAGTTAGTATGTAAATGTGGTTTAGAACACGTATATAATGCAGATGGACGAATACGCTTGTGCATACGGCTAACATCGGTATAATATCGCCGTATGAATAGTGCGCGCAACGTTGGATAATTTAATAGAAAGGAGAGATACAAAGGGTGTAGTTGGGCCGCTTCGGTACCGTTCACCTTAAACCTCGACGGAGTCATCCTAATCCATTTCGAGTGACAAACTTTTCATCGTTATCTTTTTTGTTCGTCCGAATAGGTCTTTACACGCCAGTGCCGCTGCAAACGCCGTGTATAAAAGCGATATCACCGAACGAAGGCTGGACGTCCGGTGGATCCACCGTAATAATCATCGGCGAAAACTTTTTCGACGGTCTCCAAGTGGTCTTCGGGTCGATGTTAGTTTGGAGCGAGGTTAGTAGGTTACCCTCCGAGCGATCGAAACGGAATCGATACGCGATTTTTCATCGTGCAGGACGGCACGGTTTAATCTGTAAACTTTTCAGCTAATCACACCAAACGCCATCAGGGTGCAGACACCGCCACGGCAAATACCCGGGGTCGTCGAGGTGACGTTGTCCTACAAGAGCAAACAGTTTTGTAAAGGAGCACCCGGTAGATTCGTCTATGTCTGTAAGTAGATCGAAATAATCAACTTTTTTGCCCCGACGTGCCCGTGAACTCTGGACATACGTACCTCGAATGCGAACAGCAGACCTTTGTTCTTTAGTCGTTATTTAACATTCGCCCGGCGATAAATTTATATCCTAACGAATCTTTACGCGGCCGAATGCAGAATTATTCTGGTACATTATCGTTACGGCTGTACGCACGCGAGAGACCAGAATAAAGGGCACCGTCGGGATTCAGCGGAACGCATCTAACGAAAATAAAGATGTTTTATTCGTTGTCGGGTGTACCGTAACGATGGATACGCCGTAATGAAAGAACGTCCCGTTGACTTTTCAGCGTTAAACGAGCCGACGATCGACTACGGATTCCAGAGGTTGCAGAAGCTGATTCCCCGGCATCCGGGGGACCCCGAGAAGCTCCCGAAAGAAATCATCCTGAAGCGGGCGGCCGATCTCGCGGAGGCCCTCTACAGCATGCCCAGAAGCGGAAACACGGGCATCACGGGGCCCAGGAGCCCCGGAGCCGGTCACCCTCCCGCCCCACCCACCTCAACGTCGGCGGCCTTCAACTCGTACACCGGTCAACTTGCCGTCACGGTACAGGAGAACGGCAGCGCGAAATGGACCGACGGTAAGCCCCGACGCTAACGCCAACGCCAACGCCAACGCCAACGCCAACGCCAACGCCAACGTACATACATGTATTACTTATTATTCGATGTTTTACGCGACGCATAAACACATTACGTACCGAAACGAGCATATTGGGAGACATCGAGACGGGATAATCGAGAGTAATAGGAACGGTCGGAGATAGAGGCGTCCGCGGTCCGATATACGAGTACATAACGATATCACGCCGCTCGGGCAGCGTCGAATCGCGTCTCCGGTTTCGAGCCTCGGATCGCAGCTGTTTCCTCGACCTAGGCATCGCGCGCATCGCTCACAGACAAGATACTGACATCTTCGTCTGACGGGCAGGTTTTTATTTCTAGACGCTAACTCCGTGACGACAGGCGCCGCCGGAGGAGGCGGGGGCGCCGGTGGGAACGCCGGCAGCGTCGGCGGCAGCGCCGACGCCTACAGGCAGAGCAGCAGCGCGAGTCCGCGCGGCGTCGTTACCGGATACTGTGGAAGTTCGGCGAGCACCCCGCACAGCCACAGCACCAACGGCAGCTACTCCGTCGCCAATCCCTACACGGGCAGTCCTACCCTCTACACGTCGCGTAAGTCTCTTCGCTCGCTTCTTCCGTTCTCACTTTCTTTCTACGCCGGCGAAAAAGTGGTTTCGACGCACCGACGATTCGAGAAGCTTCTCTCGCTTCTCTCTACTCTTGTCACCGTCGTGACAACGGCACGCTCGAACAGGGGGCAACGAGGGCTCGCGTAAACGAAGCGTCGAAACCTCTTTTCTTCTTAGCCTTGTTCGATAACGCGGACCGTGTCGGCGATAACCTTCCAAAGCGGAGAGTCTTCTAACGAAGACAGACTTCACCGTTCGGATCGAACGATGCCGCGGACTTCGCTTCTTAGGAACGTGTATTCTATTTTTTTTCTCCGACACGGCTCGCGTTACCATATATCGAGCGTATACGTACACGTACACGTACACGTTCACGTACCTGTACTTACACACATACTACTCCCACGCATGCACGCGACGCTTTTTCCAGTACTTTGGTAACCAGTCCGATGCACGGCACTTATGATTTTCCCTTATGTGGAATTTTCGTTTTAGCGCACGAACAATATGGCATTTTCTATACGTCCGGGGACGGGAGTGCGTTCGCCCCCGTAGTACGACCACCGACCACCTCAGTCCCACCGCACTGGTCCACACAGCACCACCTCGCCACAGCCGCCCAGTAACCGCTAACCGTCCACCATCACAACCACCATCATCACCAACCACAACCAACCCTATGCACTGCGATTAAAGAGTTATGAGAGACACGCACGAGAGACGAGACAGGAAGATGTATGTACAGTTCATCTAGCAAGACTCTTCGATACACCCCCCCCCCCCTGCTCGATACGTTCGATATACATATATGTGTCTACCTACCTACGGGGCGATCCTCCGCTGGTTCCTAACCTAACCACGTTCCCGTGTCCTCGAAACTGTTAGAAATTTCTCGAGAATTCCCGAGTACGTTCCATCCAACTTTCGAGTCATTCGCGTGAATTACCTAACGAGAAATAAGTGTACGTATACAATGTACATCGTGCGTAGAGCCTCGGTATCGCTTCATCGGTTTATCGGCCAACGCGGGGCAACCAAATGAAAGCTACCCTTCCGAAAGGGGCTCCTGTAATATCGCTTATTACCGTCGATTGTTTACGCGAACCACTATGCCAAGGGGACCGTTAGCGTCGTTAGAGTGGCCGTTTTGTTGGCACGTGTCCGGGCGACGCGCGACGCTCGTAGCGCTTTCTTTATGCATTTACCGTGCACCAGAGACGGCACGATTCATCGATGTCTCCGCAGCTTCTCTCCAGCAGCAGCAGTCGAGCGGCGTTACGTGCTCGCGGTACCCGACGAATACCAATTAAATATTTACATCGGCGCGTGGAGTCGCGATAATCGCTGCCTTTCGAACCGACCGGACCGTTCGACCGAATTATTCGACAAAAAATCAAAAGCTCCGGAAGCTAGTCAACTTTCTCGCATGTTCCACTTGCTTATGAATCTTTGTTCTATCTCGATAGCATCGTTCGCAATAGACGCGTAGGAAATCCCATAGCCCGTCCGTCAAATTTTCGCTCCCCTTTCCATTCCTTGGGCTGGACTCACACCGACGACCGTTGACTTTGCTCCATTCGCCGAACTTCCCTACGTAAAAGGGTCCCGACTTTGAAATTTGTAGCAACTCGTAACAACTTGCAAGTTCCCCGCGAACAGTTTGAACGGTCGCTTCGGCGATCGGTGGGTGCTCAGTCTTCCCCGTCCACCGTATAGTCGCTAGCGATTATAGTTAAGTTGTAGCGGATTACTAACGGATAACGGACAGTGGGTATGTTGCAGGACTAGGCGAAGTGGTCGGCTCACCGTTCAACATGAATCCGTTTATGCTGCCAACCTGCAGCCAAGGATACTCCACTGCCGCCAGCCCGTTGCTCTCGTCGAACGGCAAATAGTGTTACGAGATGTAAGTTTCGACGAGAATATCGCAGGACCGTATCGATCGCGAAGGAGGAAGCGAAATCGCGGGCCAGCGTGCCGACGTTTGTCGCGCGGTCACGCCCGCGCCGGTTCGCCGGTTCGCCGGTTCGCCGGTTCGCCGGTTTCCATAGTTCGAATCGGTCCTGTCGATCCGCCTCGAGGATCGTCCGTTACTTTCGTCGGAGCTGAAACACGTAATTGTATTCATTGTCGAAACCAAGGCGGAGAAAGCAACGCGTAACGACGATCGCGTCCACGCGATCAACGACGATCGAATAGTTAAGGAATGATACATATCGAAGTACACGTGGGTGTCTCTTGTATCTATTGAAGTAGTAGTGGTTCGGTCGAAGCAACCTCGACGATTGTTAACGATTTTCAAATAATAAGACTTTTAAGGGATGTAGCTATTCATACGTTATCGTAAGTACGAGGAATTATTTTTAATAGAACTAACGAATAGAAGGCGAAACAAACGACTTCACGCGGAAATCGTAAATATCGTGTAACGAAAGTAAATGTTATTTATTTTAAGAAAAGAAAGTTTGTCGTTTATCGAGCATTGACAAGTGACGTAGCGCTTTTCCTCGTACACGAGAGATTCCATGACGGACGACCGAACGACTACAGTTTTTTCGCCGCTCCGAGACGGTTGTATCAGACGTGTCTCTCCCAGCACGAAAAGATCAGTTTTATCGATAGATTCGAGTACCTTCTTTCCCCGCGTCTCCTCTCGTATGTGAACATATTTTCCAAGTCCTTCCCTTCGATTACGACTACGATTACGATTACGATTACGATTACGATTACGATTACAATTACGATTACGAATACGATTACCATTACGATTACCATTACGATTACGTTTACGACTACCATTACGATTACGATTACGCATGCGATTGCGATTGCGATTGCGAATACGAATATGAAACGGGTTTGATCGTGTAACTCGGAGGCAGAAGCACAGACGTCGGAACGCATCGAATCGAAACAAAACGAAACGAAGCGACAAGAAGCGACAAGAAGCGACAAGAAGCGAAGCAAAGAGGCTGATGAGGGGTCGAAGGAATACGACACCACTAGACGGACATATCGCTTGTCAGTGAATAACAGACACACCATAGTTTTAGAGAGCATTTTCGACTTCGAAATTTGAACTTCCTACCCAGTAAAGTTTAAGCGAACTAACCAATTATCGGCTAGGTAGCGTGTAATGGCTAACTTGTAATTTGTAAATTTTCATGTAAATATTGTTGCGATGTACAAAAAGAACAGAACTATTTCACAGGAATCCAACGAAATGATATTAACGTGATTGTAGAGCGAACAAAATTATTATACATAGGTGTAAATAATCCGTAGAGCGTCCGTAGCTTATCCATATAATTATTACTGCGGCGATTCAATCTTTTAACGATTGCGTAACCACGTATACATACACATATGTATAGCTAGAGTTTTTTCTCTTGGTCATTTATCTAGCATACGTCGATAGCAGAATTGATTTCACCGGGGAACGAAATCCGGAAAGGAAGGGAACGTTAAAATGTTGAATCGCCCGCACCAACTGTATAAAACGTATAATTGATTTGAATCGTTTGATAAGCCGGCCCGAAACAAATCTTACGACGAAACGAGTTTCACGAAAGTATACGAAGCATGTACCAGAATTGAAAAATCTCCGAATAGTCCAGATTTTGCAGCAATTTACGAGCGTAGATCGTATCGTTTGTCAAAACAAGTGTCGTTAAAAGTTATTATTGTAAAGAGTTCCTTTTTGCATATCGACTCGGTCAGCACGTTTCCCATCGGGAAAGGTGCACCCCCTGTCCCGGAGCTGTACACGCTCCGTGATCTTGTGATCTTGATTATATAATATTGATTATCACTTTGGTTCGATCACGCGATATCATCTTTTTCATGGTGCGTCGAACTTGTACGCATGCGAGCGTTCATCGGCTCGCCTAACATACAACGTGCGTGCAAACACTCGTCGGTGTATATTAAAATAAATTAAACTTACATTTTTGAGAATTGAAAAGAAATCGATCGTCAAAACATCGCTGGATTCCCTTATTTCGCATGATCCTTGTACCCCTTTGTTTTCGTTTCGACCGTTAAACGTGTGAACGTGCGTGCGTGCGTGCGTGCGTACTTACATACGTACCACCTCGTAGGCCCACGTCAATCGATAGCGCAGAGGTAAGTACGCCGAAAAGTGCCGCGCAATATTTTATCGTTACAGTCTGAAAAGGCTCGTTTCTCTCGGGAGAACCCGTGTCGGGATAAACAAATAGCGAAACAAGATCTCGAGGACCACTTCGAAACGATTAGTTCACATGGTGTCCTATTACCTCGGGCCACCGAACGTTGCCGCGTACATACGATACACGTTATTGTAAGGCTGTTTGTGTTATTAGATTTAGATTGGCCGGCACGTGGCAGGGGCGGCAAGGCTGCCACGTGTCCTATTGCAAACGTTGCAACGTGGGTACAATAGAAAATCGTTTTCCTTTGCAACATTTGCCTTCCTCCGCGAAAACATGCCGTTTTATCGTAGATTTAGTAAACAACTATTATTCCTTAGATGAAAACGGTACGGCAAAGCTCTTTTATTTAACCAACGCGTGCCCGTCTTTCCTTCCTCTAGTCCGCACATGCTAAATCCCGCGAAAACTGGATCTTTGTAAATTACTCACGGAGCATTTAAATAATGTCAAATACGTGTAGAAGACTAAACGCAAACATGCTAGAGCATTCTCGATACCACGGGGCTAGTTACGCCGCGCATTCTACATACATATGTATGTACATATATGTATGTATTCGGGTACAGTAATAGGCTTTCGGGCAGTCGTTCCGACCCCTGGTATAAAGAGTACGGTCTACGCGCTGACCGCCGATCCACCGCGAACCTTCCAGCTTAGTTTTTTGACACGTGCGGTCCCATAAAGTTCTGCACGAGGCATGTCGCGCTCAATCTAATTGGAATCTCGAAAAAAAAACGTCGCGTCGGGATTGATACGGTTCCGATAATGAGCGTCGAATTTTTCAACAATTTCTCATGTAAATGTAAATAACGTCAGTCTTCCTGTTATACCGATGACATATACCGTTTCCGACTGTTTCATAGGGCAATATGTGATAACGCAGCCTGAAAAGCGCAGAAATATTCGCGTGGAAAAATATGGAAACAAAGTACGTAGAGCAACGATGCGGACAGCTTGAAACTTTGCCCCGTGTTGTTGTTTGTGCTGTATTCGTGCGACTTTGTTTCCATTCTGCAAATTACCCTCGATTTTCAAAGTACAGCTCGTATACTACTGTGATGTTTTTCATCGGGGTTACGAATTCGTATCGGGGGTAGGACCCGACGTCAGGGCGTCGCGTCGCATCGGAGCGTCAGGGCGTCAGGGCGTCAGGGCGTCAAAGGGGATGAAACAGGGCTGGGATAGGAGCAATCCGGTGATGCACCCTTGACAGTTCGCGATAAGATCTGCTCTCCCGACGAGTCGGCTCCATTTGAATTCTGTTTGTAAGCTCCCTTCGAATCCATTGTGCTTCTATCGATGCGAAAGAATATTACCATCTGCTGATTACCGGTAATCCTTATTCAACGATATTGCCTTTCCTGCGTCCACATTTCCGATAGACAACGTGATGTGACAGGGACAAGTAATCATTTCGCGTCCACCTACCAGAGACGCCGTGTAAATGACATTTATACGAGTAAGGCCATAGATTCCATGGCAGTGGCGCCAGATCGGCCCTAGAGTCGCTCGAACGTTTAGGCTACGAGGCGGAACAGTACATACAAAGTCATCGACTCCGCGAAGGACGTCGGGGTCATCGTTTATTGGATGAACCTCGACCCAGCAAGCCTAGAACTCGTTATCGCGTGCGATACGCGATCGTGTGTAAAATGGGCCAAAATATACCTGGACCATCTCAAGGGGTAGTGCGGCGAGGGGATTGATTTTGCCTCGCGCGATTCGTTTGTCGCGGCGCGCCAGTCAGTCCCCTCGCCGCACTAACCTCTGAGATGGTCGAGGTACTTTTTACACATACATATATTACGCGCCCGAACGATGGACTCTACCAGAACACGGACTACATACCAGAGAACACGGATATTTGCGGCATCCTCTCGATCCAATAACTGTGAACACAAATATATTCGACATTTCTTACATTTGGATAGCAGTGGAACGCGATTTACTACTTCATCCGGCAGCGAAACAATGAGAATAATTGCTCCGCAAAATTGGCAGCAGTCTATAAAAGACGAATGTTGATACATAACGTTTTATGCGCCGGCACAAATAGCGGACGTCATATTGTTGAATAATAAACAAGACCCACATAAATATGCCAACATATAGATCGTGAAACGTTGGAAACATACGTTAGAAATATTAATTTAAAAACAAAAACTCCTATGAAACGACATATTATGTATGTACACACATACATATATGTATAGATAACATTTCAATACAATTGTACGCCACAGTTGGTAGCGGGTTCTGCGAACTTGATAAACGTGCACCAGCGAAGTATATTTCTAATTTTACTATTTATGTTGCACATGCGTGAAAGTAACGAATCATAAGTATACACATGTATATTGAATCGAAGACACATTGCATTTAAATAAGTTTTCAGAAAAACTATCACCATGAAGCCAGGTTGGCCGAGCGGTCTAAGGCGCCAGATTTAAGCTCTGGTTCCCGTATGGGATCGTGGGTTCGAACCCCACACCTGGCAAATATTTTTTGCTTTCCCAAAAGTTATTTTTTTTAAATTACATTATGACCGAAGCATAAGTATTGCGATTTATTATAACATACTGTTTTGTACATTTATTAGTTAACGTTGTTCTAAACTATGTACGTCTAACATTGCATGTAACGCTACCTAGTCACTTTATCGTTTATAAACTGTAACATGACATTAATACTGAGCAGTTAGACTGTGCATTGTATTTTTTGTATATAATTGCACCGTTGGTTACTAAAATTAAAACGTTATCACGGTATGCACGTTGGAATGCATATATCAAATGCCTATGAGCGAGTCGGGAGAGACGCACACGTGAGGAAACTATTAGTGGCTCCCTCTGTGAACGTCGGGTGCAATCATACGGTAAAGCAGGTTTCTATCTTTATAGCAGCTGATAGACCGCTATTTCCATAACGACGTTTGAGCGGCATCTGTTTCTATATCCGCAGACGAGCGATGGCGTAGACCGCAGACGAGGTATTGGATATAAATGTTATTGTGTTTGGTATCATTTTAACCAGAAGAACGTCATGAATAAGTTAATAAAACTTTCGTGAATAAAAATACAGAAATGTAATATTTTCATAGGTGCATTAGTATCCAACGCACCGATGTACGGGCCTCAACCCAATTCTCATTGTTCATTAAATAGAAGCTCTTTATTACCCATTATAAAACAGCCGGTGCCCGGTTATACCTGCGATACCCCTTCAAAGACTCACACTTAGGATATACATTTCCTTTATTTCGGCCCCAAAGCATGAAAGTCGCATCCACGTCTAGGACCACGGTTGTTAGAATCATATTTTTTTCGCAACAAAATTTTGCTCTACGTTTCGGTTGTTCGTACCAAAAGAAATATTGTACATTTCGAGAATTCTTTCAAATGTTACAATTGATAATCTACTATGATTTTATTATGTATTATTTGAAAAGTGAGTAAAACTTACTCGTCAATAATTAATAATTTTCTACAATTTTTAAAATAATTCACAAAGTGTTCGATTCGTTTTATCCCGCCTTACGTAGGGAAACATATATTTTTGGACAAATTATTCTTCATTATTTCAGATGTTGCGCAAATCAGATTCACCAACCAACTTGAATGTTGATCGTTTTATATATGTATATTCAGGTTTGTTATGTGTAACAGTGTTTATGGGCTCCCGTCCATCGCACGATACTCGAAATTCATTTTCGACCCCGAGGACGGAATCTAGAAGTTGGTCCGACGTTGCCAAATACGCAGACCCTTTACATTTGGCAACAGCGGCAACATGTGGGCTTGTAACACCTGTCAAAAGGGCGATGGGCTGCGGTGCCCGTTTCGGAACCAACGATACTCTATTAGTTCAAAAAATTCTGCTCCTTCGTCAAGGCGGCGCTGCAAATCCTCTGAAATTTGAACGCGTCGGTAATTCAGTTTCGTGAACACCGAACCCTGTAAGGTGATAGGTCTATCCAATACCTCGTCTGTGGTGTCACGTCCCGGATCGTCGCGGCCTTTTTAAATAGGAGTTCGGAAGGAGCTCGGACGAAACGGAATAAAACCGCTGTTTTCGGGGCACTAATGCCGTTCCGGGGATAGCGCGGTTTCGCTACCACGGGTGATAGAAAGTACTTACCTCAATACTTACCTGTGGTCCAGGGATTATCTGCTGAGATCGTTCTGATTTCAGTGATTCTGGGAGTGGCGGTGCCAGTATTTGTCGGCTCGATGACGCCGAATTCGGTTTTGAGTATAAAAACGCGTTTGCTTAGATATATTTCGCGCCGCGGATCATTAAGGGGGAATTTATACGGTGGTATATTGAAGTGCGTAAATATAATAGGAGTCACCTTATATGATGTGTGCTCCGTCTCGACTCCCAGTAGTTCCTGGTACGGAGAATTAGTATCGTTTAACAAATTGCGCAAACGGCGTATTTGGTTTTTACGCCCTGCTCTACGGGCACGGGTCATGAGGAAGGATTTTGGGGAGACACTGGACCCTGTAGTTCGTTTCCAACGTGCGGATTGCCTCACTGAAGGAACGGTTTATAAATGCCTTGCGATGCACGAGTGCTAATGAGCGGATGTCCTCTCGAAAAGCTATGGTCTCTGAGCGGATGTCCTCTCTGAGAGACCAACGTGTAAGCAAGTGTATAAATTATTAATTGTCAAACAGCGTGCTGGTTTGGAGAAGGTGTGTTAGGATATTTGAATGAAAAACTCTTTGAATTAAAGTAAAATATAAGAAAAACGCTATATTGTTACAACTATATATGAATTAACAAAATTAAAAATAAGGATTTGAACTAAGACTAACTTATCGGTACTAGTACTCCGGGGAGTCTGAATTAAAGCTAGAGTTTGACGACCAAGGGAAGTCTGTTCCCTGACCGGATTGGACTTAGGACGAGAAATGATTAACGAATGCGAATATGAATGAATCTGAATGTCCGATTTGAATGCGAATGAATCTGAATCTCCGATTTGAATAGCGAATGAATCTGAATCTCCGATTTGAATTGCCCCGATTTGGTCCTGTGCATCGCCTTATATAGGCGTGAAATATTATTGTTACGCAGGCGCACTGCGTTTTGGCGATCCCCTGGTAGAGGGGTTGACGATGACTAATTTTTTATCTTATGTGATTCTTAAACAATTCTCTTGCTTGACGCTCGGCTAGGGTACGGGTTAAGGTATGCGCACAGCGCGCGTAGGTAGAGCGAGAAAGAGGGTAAGCAGCGAGAGTAGGGTATGAGTGCGAGTGAGCGAGCATGCGGGTGAGTTAGAGGGGGTATGGAGCGAGTGAGAAAGCATGATGAGTAAGTGAGAGGGGGTATGGAGCGAGTGAGAGAGCATGTGAGCGAGTAAGAGGGGGTACGGAGCGAGTGAGAGAGCATGATGACGCTTGGCGGGCTGCCGCGTGTCAGGGGCTGAGGTTTTAGAGAAGTCGAAAAGGTAGTATGAAATAAGGAGTGGTGAAAAATACAAGTGTAGGAAAGGCTTAGTATCTAAGGCGCATTATATATATAGCTAAATGGTGGGGTGGTCGAGTGGTGTACGTAACAGTGGCATGGATATCGCAGCCCGGTAGCCGATATTACAGAAACCGACATAAAGAGACGCTTGCTAACGCAGAGACAACGAAGTGTTCGTTCTTCTGTTTATTCATAGATGGTAGAAGCTTCTTTTTCCCGATCCTACGGGTGACGATTAACGTTAATTTTCTCTACAGAATTTCACAAGGTGGTTCACGGTTGGTTCATCGAAATATTTAGTCTTTGCAAGTATGAAAGTGTGATTTAAAGAAACTGCGATACTATTCCATTAGAAGCGCCCCTACGGTATCGGAGCAGCGCTTGTTGTAAGAGAAATAGTAGTAAAAAGTGGACAACTATATCATTACCTAAACTTAATGTTGTACGTACATCATAAATCACGAGATGCGTGCATAGGAGGGGAACAATGAAATTGCACCGCGCACCGATGTACGGCAAAGCTATAAAATTGTCTCCGACGAATGACACCATAGTGAAAATATTGGTCACGAAGAAAGGTCGGAATAGACAGCGAAACGACGCGGAATATAATTGCATTAGAAACAGCTCGATACGCCCTCGGAAAGAGAGGCGCAGTTTAATCGACGACCGGCCACTTTTATCTCTTTATCTCCGGCGCGTAAATCAAAAGGTCTGGTCGGTCAACGCAATATCCGGATGCCGTTCGCCAATGGTGCACCGTGCCCTGCTTTAGCGATTACAAGACATTAACGATATAATCGCAGCCCGACAAGAGCTTGGTCGCGAATGGATGGAGTGGTCCAGCGTTACACTGTACATAGTATTGCATAGTACCGTGTGTGTTATAAATAGCTTGCACTAGATCTAGAAATATCTTATTTTCTAAATATAGCCCTTCCCACGGTCTACCCGTCCGATCAACGCCGCGGCAGTGAATCACGCGGAAAGACTTTGTCGGGGGTTCTGCTAGGTATGTACATACATACTATATGTATAATGAAAACGTAAACCTCGCATCGAAGCTTTCAATGGAATCCATCGTACGGCTTAAGGATATTACTCTAAGTTACGAGCAGTAAACATCATTCTAAACGATCGTCATATATAATATTAATAAAGCATATTTACGTACTCGTGACCGCTCTATAAATAACAACGATATCGACCGAACGAAGAATCTTACAGTGTCGGTGTAATAAAGAAACATTATAAAAGTAATGCTATTACGTCACGAGAAACACCGAAACTCTTGAGGTATTATTAACCAGTCGTAAAACCTGTGCCCTACGAGATATACCGGGAGCCCGACCGGTCGCGGGTCCCCTCGGCCCGGTTTGTCCGCGGGATCGGTAACAGAAATATGACAGAAATGATAAAATAATAACGAGAGGAGCTCGGCCGCGTCGTAAACAGGTCCGGACGTGTAAAACGAATCCAAAAGTTGTCGCGATAGCCGTGCGACAGGCGAATGAGTGGCCAGAATCCGCGCTAATTTGGTTTTACGTTACAGAGTGATTATACGTATACATACATACCTGCGTGCCTCCGTCGTCCAGGATCCAGCGTCTCAGCGTAACGCAATACGGATTCGGCCGGTTCTTTAATCCGAAAGAAAGCGCCTATTTTTCGGTGAACCCCACCGCGTGGGTGTGCAAGAGAAGACCTCACACATCGTTTCACTCTTTTCCTGCCTCGCCTGACGCGAATCCGAATACGAATGGGAACGCCTGTTCCCCAGATTGGGGAGGATACGGTATAATTATGTCCAGCCACCGACGGAAATCGATTCCATGAACGATCGAAAAACTTGCTCGGACCGCGTGGCGTAGCTCCGAGTTTTCTACTTACGTCAGAGTCTAATCCACTCGTCCGAGTAGCACCGACGGCGCAGCAGCTCTGATTTTCCCGGAACGTAAATCGTGAGTGCCGCGTAAATTCATTTGATCAACAACGCCCGCCGGTCCCTTGGAATGCGAAGCAGCTCTTCCTTTCGGCACGTACGAAAGAAATGGTAATTACACAAAGGTTCAACGAGCGCCGCGCGTCTTTCCCCTCGGGATTCCTCGTCGAGGGTTCGCCAACGATCCGCGGCGGCGTTCGTTCCACGCGTGCCGAGGATTTACTCGTACGTGAATTCTGCCCGTAGCACGCACGTGTCTAATAGTACGTTCAAACACAACGGTAAATTAGCGCCGCCTCGAATCAGCCTCGACTCCGAGGCCCGCAAGTTTTTCTTATTGTTAGTAATCGGTAAAGCAAACGATACGTATCGTAGTCGGAAATTCTTGGTCGCGATAAAACGTCGTTGCGAAACAGATCCGAGTAACGCTGCGTTCTAATGCCTAATCTTTAAGGTCATGGGTAAAGAAATGCCTTTCGGTCGGATAACGGGCCATCGATAAGCACCTCGCGGTACACGAGAATGTCGCGGACTACATGGAAATCTCCAACGACAGCGAGAGAGAGAGCGGGAGCGGGGGGAGGAAAGTGCGTATGGACGATTACGTTTCTCGTATGTCCTCGCGATACGTTCGGGCTGACGAATAAACAACGTAGGAATATACCAGGTGTTGTTTGCCGTAAAATAACGCGACGCGATAAAAGAGACGAAACGGGCAACCTGTGTACGCTACTATACTAGTCGTACACGTATGTACATACATACGTAGCTACTTACGCACACGCGCACGCACGTGTACGACGTGGTCGACGATACGTCGCGCGCGTGGGAAGGTGGCGTCGCAGGTAGGACGATCGGATCGGTACGTATCGATAGGCCGAGATTCGAGACAAGATCGTGGCCAAGATATGCCCGGATATACCGCGGCGGCGGAGAGGGCCATTAATACCGTGCGGTACCGTCTCATAAATACGCCGTGCGCGGTGGCCGATACGAGAAATCACGAGAGTGGAAGAGAGAGCCGGTCCACGCCGAGACGCGGAGACGCGAGCCGGTAAATCAATCCCTTTTTCGGCCTCCGGTCACAACGGCCAGATACAAATAGCGAGCATTTGTCAGGTTTCTCGCCTATCCAGAAGGAAACGTTTCACCTTGCCACTTTCGGAAAGCGATCGTGCAACCCTAGCTTCTCGGCGATCGTTTGCATACATTTGCATACATCCGGGGCATTCGTATCTAGAAGTCGTCCGACAATGAACCGTACGATTCGAGTCGTTCGGCGTTTCGATAATAATTGTTGTTCGCAGTTGCTCGTTTCGCTCGCGAGGAGCAACGGCGCACCGAGGTGTCCTCGATATTCCACGTAGGTATTCCATACCTACCGTTCGTTTCTATGTCGCGCGTTACATTGTTTCGGTACGGTGGCCCGATACGCACCGATCGAAAGATATTTTTATCGGCACGATCGCCGGGTGAACGCGGTGTGGCGCGCTCTGTTCTCCTCGGAGGGACACCCGAGCCACGTGGGTAGGAGGGAACAAGCAAAATAATTGGACGGCAGGATTGATTCGGCGGACACGCGTCCGAGACGGATGCAATTTCCCTCGCCTTTGTCTCCGAAGATTTCACCGTAGCCGTTGGAAACATAACTTTGTCCCGAAATGTGCCCGAACCGGGGCCACACTGCCGTCGAACGAAAAGTTCTCGACGGTGGAAATGGAAAATACGACCTGCCCTTTTATGGCGAGATGCCGCGAACACGCGTATGTATGTATGTAGTACATACATATTACGGGGGCCGAAAGTCGCCGCGGAGGGTGAACTTGGCAGAAAAACGGAAAGACTCGTTCGATCGATATTCCTGTGATTACGATGCTCGCGTGACGGAAAAGTATAACCACGGTAACAAATTGTTACGTTTAACGTTTTACGTGTCGTTACAGGCGGAAATTTTTCGACGACTCAGCTTAGCAACCTCCGGCCACGCGCGATTATCAATTTTTTCGCGGTGGCTACGAACTCTTCCTGGATAACACGCATATCTTAGGGTTTATTACAGCGCGGACCATTACCGCTGCCGTTGCGAGCCACGTGCAGCGAGACGCTGTCTTTATTAACGGACCAGCGGCGCGGCTATACTCTCGTAGTCGGGCCGTTTTTACAGGTACCTGTAAAACAATTAGGGAAATATATGGAGTGGAAGACGGTCCTCTTTCGAGACGCTTTAATCGTCCAAGTTCGTCAGCGAACGAAACGTTATCGTCCATCGAACGATACACACCAGTGGATACATTCGTATTCATATTCGTGTCACGGATACGTTCTACGTAAAAGGAGTATGTATTGCGTAATTTTATTTTCCTGCGCATACGTTCGTATTTGTGAATTTATTTGCATGTATTCATTTATTCATATATCTCTGGGAAACAAATAAGTCAGGAAATAGAAATAGTACCCCATAAAAATTAGAAAGTCAAATGTATTCGGTGCTTTGCCTACTCTTAACGCGAAGGAGATAACTCTTCTTTTACGCGTGGCACGTACGATAAGATTATGGCTTTATTATTCATATTCCTCCGTGAAACTGAACCGTGTCTTCCCGGAGATTTTTCGGCTCATTAACGCCCTGACTCATCGAATACAAAAATCTCTTGTTTTCGACCCGATGGATCTCCCGTATGTTGTCGTGGCTACGGAATCTCGCAGTCGAAGCATTGAACAGAGACGCGCATAGATTCGAATAGGTTCTCCAAAGACTAGAAAGAGTTTGCGCCCTGTCCGGCCAAACGAACCGGCGAACCAGATCCAATGATTTGTAATTACCTTCGCTAATATGATACTCTCGGATCCAGTGACGCACATTCGAAACCGTCGGATAATTCTAGCCAAGACAAAGAGTCGAACGGTAGCGAAACGTTGAGAGCCGCGTTCACGCGAATGGGCTCGTGATGGGCCTTACGGCTTTACGATCCGCCGCGGGTTATAATCGTTTGCCTCCATTCCGGGCCGTGCTTTCTTTCTGTGTCTGCGTCTGCTTCTGCATCTGCTGCTGCTGCTGCTGCTGCTGCTTCTGCTTCTGCTTCTGCTTCTGCTTCTGCTTCTGCTTTTGCTTCTGCTGTTACCGCCGCCCCTGCCGATGACGATGACGATGACGGCTGCTTCGTCCCGGATCCGCTTCCTCGGTCGGACCGAGGTGAGTTTAAATTCCAGAAGCCCCAGGACCTACCTCCTACGGTCTCGATATCGTCTGGCTTAAATCACGCGGGTAAGAAGTAATTATCAAACGTCTTGGAACGGCTTTAGCTGTCGCCACGTGACGCTGCGGACCAACGTCGAAAGACGTTCCGTTTCGGCGTCCGAGAAAGAGGCGGGATACATTTCGATCTTCTAATTTTCGTCGGGCGGGCGTTCGTCGACGTCGGACACCCGTCTAGAATTCCTCAGATTAATTTCGCCGCGACGGCAGACGGTTCGTCCGACAGTCGTCGATTTCAATCTTGCGAGGAAAGGACGTGCAAATTGATTTGCGGTTCGTCGTGCGCCGATATACGGTCCTGGCGCCACAACGCCATTCCGGCATTTCCGGAATGGCATAACTGCCTCGCCTCCCTGTTCGACTCATCCCGACCCATTGACATTAACAGGAGAGGCGAATCGAGTACGTACATACGAGGCTGCGCGTACGCCTTCGTTTTTTTCCACCGGCCGCGATAAAAGTCGAACGAAGTAGCGCGGTCGATCCGGCGGCTTTTTAATCAGTCGTCGATACACGTAAAAAGAACGTTGCTTATTAAATTCGAATAAACCGAACATGCGAGTCGAGGCATTTTTTTCCATCGAAGAATCAGCAAGAAATTGTGTAACGCGCGTTGAGTTACTATCTGGCAATGTATTTTAATCGTGATTCTTTTTCCTCTGACATCCGATCGAGATATCGTAATCAGTTTCTATAAAGATATTATTATTATTATTATTATTACTACTACTACTACTACTACTACTACTACTACTACTACTACTACTATTATTATTATTATTATTATTATTATTATGTTTATACATCGTGTTCTTTAAGCATCGAGCTTCGATTAGATCGAATCGCGGAATCTTGTTAAAAAATCTATTAACAAGTTGATAAAGAAACGACGAAAGTACTATCGTTTCGTTCACATTTCATTGGAAAGAAACGACGCGCCGTTTAATACCACGATTTTAATATCCCTCGAACGCGAGGTTGCAAGGTGCGAAGACTTTGTTAAGGATCAAGCTTGTTTTCGTAGGTATCGCACCATCGAAACTTGGTACTCTCTCTCTCTCTCTTTCTGTCTCTCTCCCTCCCTCTGTGTCTCTCTGGAAAGGTAAGAGAGTCTCGCGTGTCCGTCGTATCTCCGCCTTCCGGAGTGTTCCATAAAGCAACCGTTTATAAATTAACCGTCACTTACGCGCTAATTCCCGTAGCCCTTTAGGGTCGGCCGTAATCGTACGGAAAACCGGCAAACGAGAGGTTTCTGGCTCGTCGTAAAGTTCCGCGACAATCTAACTAACTTCCGCGGGCGCATAAAACCGCATAAAACCGCGGGTGGCTACGCCGCACCGTAAAGTTCCGTTTACACCCGAAACGCGAATGGTCTTGTAAGCCAGGGCCGAAATAATCTGTGGGAACCAGGGGGAACCAGTGGGAACCAGTGGGAACCTGGACCGCGCGCGGCACAATGGCGGGCTTATTAAAATTCCTGACTGTATTTTATGCCCCGCGAGATGCCGACCAACGTCGCGGGAGAACGGAGAAGACCCGAGAAGACTGAACGGCCACGATACGAGTGGACCACGGAACCGAAGAAAAAGAAACGAAACGAGAGAGAACGCGAAACACCGAAACACCGAAACACCGAAAGACAGAGGTGGCCGGAGGAGCGGGCGGAGTGGGATATTGAGTAAGGGGAAACGAACAAGGTAAAAGAGAAGACCGAGGGAGCGAGGTTTACGGGGGGCAGGGAGGGAGGGAGGGCCACGCGACTCAGAGTCAGAGTCCAAGCGCAATCTCGCCACATCTACGCCCACGCTTACTAACCGACGTACTAGGTATGTTTGTATAGCGCGGACGGTTCCGGACGGCTCCGGACGCCACCGGACTGTTTCCATCGTTCGGTCCCGCTCGTTTCTCCTCGACTGCCACTTTCCTCTCTCGCTCCTCGCAACATCGTGCTTCCGATTCACCGCGTACCCTTGCGGTCTCGATTCAAGAGTCCTTCGATCGGCAAAATCTTTCGCGGGCCTGGGAAAATAATTACCTTCGAATTACTCGACGATTACGTTACCGGAGAACGCGAGATAAGCGTAGAAAATATAACGAGATAAGCTCGCCAGCTCGCGCCAGATATCGCGCGAATCGTGGAAATCCCCCTTTCGGTCGTTTATCGCTCGCGTATCCGGCGAATACCTTCGTACGGCACGTTGCGCTCGCGTGAAACTTTCCCGCCCGTAGCTGAAACGTCCTGTAGTTTCGCGAGTGCGTTACCCTCGCGTGTATCGCTGTTATCGCGCGACAGCTTATCAAGCGCCAGTCTGGCAGACTCCCTCCGCAGGTGAATACAGGTGAATACATACAGCGTCTACATCTGGCTACGATTCGCGGGCTATCTCCGGCTTGGACCGTCTTCACACCGACGCCGTCTCTACGTTTCGAGTTTGCGCTTTTCCACGCTTTTCCACGCTTTTCCACGCTTTTCCACGCTTTTCCACGCTTTCGGATATTTCTGCGAACGTTCGAGTTTCCACGGCTACGAAGGTTCGCCGCTTGTCTTGGACCGATCGTTGATGAAACCGAGGAACCTTCGAAGTCGTTGGACCGTTTACCGCTGTCGCGTCGGTGTGAAAGCAGCCTTACAGGGAGAGGAAAAGGGAGAGAGAGAAGGAGAGAGAGAGAACGGCTCTTTTTGTAGCCGCTCCGTTATCGCGAATTCCGGAGCGTCGAGCTTCCATTCGCCACGTCCTAAACGGTAATTGAATTCTCGGTACTAGCTGATACGATTGCGTATAGGACGTAGCCGTACAAAAGAGCAGACTCCATTACGGCGATGTACCAGGCCCGGGCGAAATTTCCGTCTTCCTCTACCTTTTCCGAGGCAAAGCGTGACGTTTAATTCAATTTGCGACAGACTCGATCAAATGGAAGTCGCAATAAAATATTGTTCGAACGGTGTATGGAATCCGGAAATATACGGCGCAACAGCGTCTCCTTTTACGATGTAAAAATAACCGAGAAGGCAGGCAACGTCGGAAGACACGACAGAGGAAGCGAATCCTCTCCGGCTTTGAAAAGAATAAGAGGTCAAGAGCACGGGAGAGGAATTGAATTCCTTTATTCGAAAGCGAGTTCTTAATTCGAGAGGACCTTCGGAGGAATTCTCCCGGTGGAAGGACTCTTGTCCGGTTGGCCTCGTGCCAAAAGCAAATTAACTTAACGAGGAAAAGAGGGGCAGTTTTCACCGGAAATCACGCGGCGCGGCAGCAGAAGACAGAGGGAGAGAGAGAGAAAGAGAGAGACGGAGAGAGAGGGAGGGAGGAGGTAGGCGGGGGGGGGGGGCGGGAGAGGGAGAGGAAGAGACGGTGAGAGAGAGTAAAGATTTCTCTCGTGGAAAGGAATTCGCTGGCAATGGTGCGCTTTCGGGGAACTCACACCCACGACAGCCGAACGGACAAGCTGGTCCCAAAGTAACCCGGAGTAACGGGGGGATCGAATTCAATGGGACACCATTGTTATTTATTCTCCTAGGCGTGACTGGCCCCGGTCCAACGGCCCACGTGGATGCGATTATTTATAAAATCGGTACCGAATAGGCCGACATGGTGCGCGTTAACGAGGCTCCGTTTCCCGTCACGCACCGTGTCGTCGTTGCGCAACCCGGAACGGACGGGAACGGACGGGAACGGACGGGAACGGACGGAAACGGAAAGGCTACTCTTCGAAAACTGAGAGAGGAGAAAATATCGATATTGTCGCGCGCGGACCGGCGCCACCTCGGTGATATCGTTCGACGATACCGAGGCTACCCCTAATATCGATTCTGGTCTTTTATGTCGTTCGAAAAACTGTCGTTTCTACCGCCGTGTTACGCTCCGCGTAATTGGACAAGTCCTTTAAGGGTAACGCGATAGGAAGATGCACCGGATTTAACGAGGACGTCATCAAAATAAATTTTAGATAGATTTATTACCGGTGCTCTTGACTACTTGATTTACGAGTCTCGTTAAATTTAATAATGCTACGATAAACGTTCGATTCTCAGTCTCTTCGTGTCCCGCTCGTAATTTCTTCGACGAGTGTCTTACGTTCTGGGTCAATCTTGATTTTACAAATTTACGTTTGGTAGAACCAGTTCTAATAATCGATAACTGCTATATTTCTCCTGCAATGTACCTGCGCCTATACCTGCCTACGTATCTGATGAAAATCTGATAGGGAGGCATGGCAATATTTTAATATTAACTCGCTTATCATTGGCATATTTATCACTTTCGACGCAAATTATATTCTCGATGTTTAATCCCGTGGGATATATCGAGCGTACGTGATATGTCTTGACCACGTATTTACTCGATATTCAAATATGGAGTACGCATTAATTTTATCGGCGTGCAATCAAATTTAACTCGAAACCCTTTCGCATTCCTCTCTTATCCGTTCGCGGAATCTGTATCGGTAAAAATGTAAACTCGAATTGTTCGGAAGTGCAAACAGCGGCTAAGCGATCTTCTAGCATACCTTGACGGCCTGCGCACGACGAGATAAGGCGGGGAACGCGAAGGTGCAACGAGTGACGAAGCGCCGGAATAGAACAAAACAAACGGAGGGAAAAGGGGCGAAAGGGGGCGAAAGGGGGCGAAAGGGGAGCGAAAAGAGAAAAGAGAAAAGCGAAAGGAGAAAATCTGCTTGGGAGAAATAAAGAAAAAGAGGGGGGGAAAGAATAAAAGGGGAGTGAGATTGAAGTCCGCTAGCCGGGTGCTTGAATTATTCATCGAAAAAATATGCGCTTAAAAGGTACAGGCCGGAGATAAGCGGTAGGCCTCCGCCGTTGCCCGCGAAATGCATTAAAGCCGCCAATAAACTTCGCGCTCGCGCGGAATGCTAATAAATTATCCGCCGGCAATCCCCTTCCTAGCAGATATTGCCGAACGAAAACGAATGCACCGTGGACGTGGACGTGGAACGTGGAACGTGGAACGTGGAACGTGGAGCCTGGCAACGTGGCAGAAACGACGACTCTGTATGTACAGGCTAACAGGCTAACGAGTTTACGTCTTAATCAACCGATCGATCGATCTTAATCGGTGTCTCCTTCCCTCTCGTAAATCTCTCGGGGTCGTCGGGCTCCTCCACGATCCTGGAGGTCTTTTATACGTATTCAGGTACGTTCTCGTGCCTCGTGGCTGCTGCCACCGCGGAACGCCAAGTATTTCCCCGGTATTCGTGAAATTTCGTTACGAATACTTCTTTTCAACGATATTTAACGATCGTTCGAACGACGTCGAGGATTTTCACCTCCATGCGTGCACGTTCTTCAACGAGATACCTACGTGGCATACGTAAATCCGATACTCGAGATATACATACTTTTCGACCCTTTCCAGAACGAAGAGAAACACACCGTGCGTGGAATAATTACCGTAGCGTCACGTTATACTTTTCCTTTAGTACACGAGGTACACGCGGAAAGGGGTGTCGTCGTAACAAATAAAGAGGCCTACGATCCCATCGTAAGGGGATCGAATGACATTCCCTCAAACTCTCGGCTGCCAGTATCCCTCCCGTGTGTGTATGTATGTATGTACGTCGAGGGTGTCTCCCAGTCCCCTCGGAGAGCGAGTACCTTTCGAACAGATTCGAAAGAAACGGAACGAAACGGAACGAAACGGAGAGAATCCGTTCCCGTCGGCCGATTCCGTGTATCGCGTTCACAGAAATTATGGAAGGGTAAATGTAACGAGAGAAATGAATATTTATGCTATCCGAATCGCTTCACCCGCGATGGGAGCGTGCACGTGCTGCATGCCCGACCCGTGCGTGTGAATGCGATCCGAGAAGATGAAAAATAACGCGGAGAGGCGAATATTCAACAGCTTCTCCGCCGCCAAGTATAATATAATACTTTGGTGTCAACGTCAGAAATTTACGTTCTTTCTGCGCTACCGGCGTGTAAATCGTTACGTTTATTCGACTGCATCGCGTCCTACTTTTCGCTCGCATTAAAAACCGCTGGAACGTTTGTTCGAATCCCATCGAGTAGCTGCTACACCGTCAACGAAAAACGAGCGTACCAACGAGACGAACGGTTGGCACTTTCGTAGCACGCGTGGTACACTTTGCTCCGTTCGTAATCGTAACGGGGGTGATCGTGGTACTCTTTTTTTGTGTTCGAGCCTGCTGACGATAGAAACGAAGCGATATCTTCGAGAAAGGCCGTCGCGAAACATTTTTCCTCGAAGAAAAGAACAGAGAAATCCAACGGACCAGATAGGAATCGCGAATCGCTTGGGTATTCGTTTCGGGGGAGAATACGATTTTGTACGTTGAATGGGGCGACTTGCAAAAATATCGAAGAAATCGAGCGAGGCTAGCAGGAAATTTCATCGGACTCATTGAATTTCCTAGTCTGCTACGGTTCCGCCTTTGCCGCCCCCCTCGTAAAACTTAACTGGTTCTTCCGAGAGCCGACTTCGTATTTCAATAATAACAATTCGATCGGAGACGACCACCGGCATTGGCGCACCGTTTACAAGCCGAGAGTTACGAAATAGGACGTTTCTCGTGGATATTTAAAGATGCCTCGATACCTCGATCTCTATCGACCCGATGCGCTTTCGTTTCTCGTTGTTCAACCGTTCGGTCGGTCTCTCGTTGGTCGAATCAGACGAATGTCACAGAAAATATATCGCTGAAAAAAGAACTATACACGTGCGGTACGATCTAAATTCGATCACGTACGCCGCTGGTATAGCTCGAGTCAACGTTCTCGTGTCTTATCCGTTTAATACCGTATCAGGAATTAACATTAGATTCTCGTGTAAGCGCCCGAAGAGTCGCATCGATACGCATACCTTTGCGCGCGGCACTGTGCGCGAGAGCGGCACAGGTATAAAACGAACGAACGCATATATCATGCAGATGTAATGCAATATTGCCTGATATCTTTCATAGCATTTGCAACAAATATTTATTATACGAGTACGAGCGTATCGGGGTATAGAGTTCGGATAATACGGCAAGGAATGTTTCTGCATAAATACCACGCTAACACGCGTTGCCGCTCATTTACGAAACAATATGCGATGCGTATTACAAAAAGATGTTAGCTTCATGCCGAACCCTCCGACTCTGTTTTCAAATAGCAGAATTTCTATCCGCTTTATACACTAACAAACTATCGACTTAAGTCGCCGTAATAGCAGAAACCCGCGAACGTATCTATGACCGCGTGAGGGCAGCGCGTTACTAAATTTGCATATTGTAAATTGAAATCGTACCGTTCGTTTTCTACCGAGTTATCCGTTCGAGCGGTGAAAGTTCTCCGTTATATTTTTACGTACGACGCATCTCTACATTTTCCTTTCCCACTGGTAATCGCGATAAGCCCGAACAGGGTGCGCGCGCGCTCACGTACACCGCTACTCCACTCCAGCCGTGGCCGTCGGTGTACGCGCGAATGCGCGTGGTAGCCAGAGGTGTAAAACGGGCGAATGCATATATCATGCAGGCGTAATGCAATATCGGCCAGGGCCTTCTTGGCCCAGGGGCCTGACACCGTGCCCGTCTGCCCGTGTAAGTATAAGTAATGCCTGTTATTTGCCGGGTATTAGTTTTTGCGCGGGGCTAACTTATCGTCCTCGTAAACTGCCGCACAATTACCTGTCTCTACTGTGCGCGTACACCGAGTATACACCCGAAGAGGATTCCACCGTGTCACTTCCGAGAGACTACCCTCTCCTCCGTGAAATTGCATTTACGTTTCCACTGACGATAAAACGACGACAAGACGAATGGCCGAATCAGCCGCGAGCGTCGCGTCGCGTCGCGTCGCATCCCGTCTGCCTGCTTCCACCGTGACGATTGTATTAATCAAGGTACCTATGTATGTAGTACATACGCACGAGAAAAATACCATGGTCGAGACGAGGCCCATGCGCTCCCTACCGTATTTTTTCGGTCGAATATATTCCGATCGAAGCACTCGGACCACCGTTGAGGCGGTCTCTCGACTACGCGAGTCTACGCGAGTCTACGCGAGTCTACGCTACATCGTGTATCCCTCGCGTTATCCGATTTAATCGACAGACCTTTACCGGGAATCGACGCCCCTTTGGTGGGCTTTGTTCGAAATTAACAGAATCTTTCCCCCTCCCTCTCCCCCTGACTCGCCCGTTCCATTCTGTCACCGTGTACGATCGAGAACGTTTCCGGTTACGGAGTAGCAGCCGTTACGAATAATGGCCCGATAAGGACGATCGCCGAAAGGGCACAGCTTACGTATACCTATGTAAACGAACCTACGTATACATATATCTACGCTTCGTATATCTATACATATCCACGTATGTATGTATGTACGTACACGCGTGTTCACGGGTATGCGTGCTCACGGTTGGTCCAATTAAGACGAGCCGGTAGCACAAGATCCCAAACGATTTCCGAAGATTTATCCCGTACCCGTCCGACGACCACACGCAAAATCAATAAGCGTCCTATGGGGTGCCTGTTCGATTTAGGCCAACTTTTTCCATTCGAAAAAAGTGGGCGGGTCGAAGGCTGATGAGAACTAACTACGAATTCACGCAAACCTTTCGCGAGAGTATAGTGGAACGAGAACCAGTTAAATATAGAATACGACGCAGAGTTGGGATGCAAATAATCGTTCCTCCGAACTGACAGCGATGCAACCTACATATGTACATGTATGTATTCGTTCGATCGAGATTCTAAAGAGTCGCCCTTGAATCGCATCGCATTGTCGATCAAGAGACTAACGAGCCGGGGACTAGTGGTAGTGGTAGGAACGCTGTACGTAACTACGTCCTCGTACATACATGCATATGTCGCACGTACGGGTAGAAGCCGCGGGAAAAGTCTCACGCGGACGTAACGTAACCGACTAACGACCGTTTTCGAAGGCCGCTCGTACGGGTGAGAACGAGAGACGATCTCGAGGGTGAAAACCGAGTGAAAGTGCACCTGGCGCATCCGTTACTTTTCACGCAGAAGCCCGGGGGCTTGCAGGGCGGGGTAACGCGCGAAAAATCGACGGAAAATTCCCCCGGATATTTTCCAACTGTTACGTCGGTCGTGTGGCCACCCAGAAAGTCCGCACATAAATTCGACCCATGACGGAATTCGTACGGAATTAAAGGCGAGGGCGACAATGCTGCGGGCTGGACGTCGGGATATTTACCGAGGTCAGTCTCATTGTCACGCTGGAAACCGCATCGGTGGTAGCGCGTTCGTTCGTTGTTTGTTAAACACCTTTCAGAAGGAACCGCCAACTTCCTGTTAGATAGCGTTTCAGAAATCGTGCAACGTCTGGCGAAAGATAAATGCCGCGGCTGTCGTAATTTTTATTCGTCGCCCGACCGAGGAGAGGTTCTTACGTGCATCGCTCCGAGGAAGGATAAGTAAGCCGTTTCCACGTCGTTCGACAATACCCCTCTGTTAGTTCGATCTTTTAGAATAGAGACGTCAAACACGAGGGAAACGGAAACAAGGACGCGTCGCGAAACGAGCGAAAGAGTGCCGGCGATATACGCGCGTTGCGAATAGGGGCCCCGATATACCATATGTATTATACATATATGTATATTATATCCATTGTTTTCTCGTCATCGGCAACGATACGTGACAACTGTGCGACTCGAATTTGCTCGAGGCAGACGATCGGCCGATATAAATTTCTTTCGGACGTTTCTCATTTCTTTCTTTCACGGCGATTCTTTTTAAATCCGGCTAGAGAAGAATATTTTCTCAACGGAGCAGTCGTTCGGCCGAGACATTCTCTGAATAGTCGAGGCTAAACCGTGTCTAATTCGGCGACAAATGGTCGCATTGTGACTGCCCGCATTATCTCATGGGAGAGCAGCGAAAACTAGATTTTAAAGGTCCGTAAATGGAGAAGACCGCACGATCCTTGCCCCGTCGTTCGACTCGATGGCGATTACTTGACTCGAATCCAGAATGGAATACCTACCTGCCTGTGCGGGAACACTCGATCGAAGAAGATCCGAGCTGACGAATACTTTCGTTAGGAAGTAAGTACATACGTGCGTGCCACCTGCGACAGGCAGCAAAATACCGCGAGACGAACGAGAGTATCCGGACAGGCAGGAAATCGAGTCTAATGATCGGTGACTTAATATTCCGGGGCTGTCGATGGAGAATTTAACGAGGGCGGCACTTGAACCGGCACAAAGCACGCGGCCGAACCAACCAACCAACCAACCAACCAACCAACCACCGAGAAATAGAGAACGCTGAAACGAACGCGAACGAACCTGTCCCGGACAGACCGGCAGATAAGCAACCGCGAGATAAGATACGCTAATTGAGAGAACTTAATTGGAGGCTGCGCGCGGACCATCTCGGGCCTTTTTCACGTCCGCTGCCCTTTTATTTTTCTCCCACCGTTCGGCCTTGCTCGTCGAGGGCCAGGCAATCGGGAGCTGAAATTCGAAAGGCGTATCATGCAACGGGAACACCTTCCGTCGACCGCTACCGCGATAAATAATATGAAAATAATATTCGGCGCGCGATGGAATCTTCTCTACGAGAGAATCGGCCGATCGCGAGGAGTGTTATTCACGCGACACGGTAATCTATTTCCAGGCTCGATACCATCTGTCCCATGGTACGTACATATAAGTTTCACGTGGGCCCCTAGCCGCGGTGCCGCAGAGCCGCTAGAGCCGCTGGGGCCAGGACGTTGCGCCTCGAACGAAAGCGGATCGCAGGTATTATCCCGTAAGATAAAGTTTCCGGTGGCGGAGCACGGGACGTGGAATAAGAAGGTAATCTCGGGATCTCGATGCGTTCGGTGGTCGGCGCACGACTCGAGACCACTCTGCCATGCCCATGCCGGCCCGGTGGCGCGTGAATCTATACGGGAGACGGCAGGACAAGGAAATCAAGCCAACACGACGAAAAGGGGTAGAACGGTGAGAGAAGGGTGAACCTTAACGGCTTCGTCCCACTTCCCAGACGCGTGATTTCTAGATCAAACACTCGAGAGCGTTAAGAAGGAAGCTGGTAGCCCCTACCCTGCTTACGACTAAAGTAGACTCCGGGGCCGGTGCGTGCGAGAAAAGGGGGTGTCAACGAGGTGGTGTTAGAGGGATTCGAAATTGGGGGACCCGTTTCTTTATCGCTTTCTCTCGTTCTCTTCTTCGCTCGTTCTACCGCTCCGTCGTTCTCTCCTCGTTCCTTCCTCTGCCTCATAGGTCGCGGCTACCTCGGCAAAGGATTTTTTCACATTATTTGGGGAGCCCTTCAGAACCCACTCTCTTTAGAGGAAATCAACGGTCGGCATTGGAGTGCCGACGGCGGGAGTGAACGGCTCGTATCTACGCCTTCCGGCCTTTCTTATATGTATACAACAAGTATAGAAGAACCTAATACCTCCTGAAGCATCGTGACAAATAGGGAACACCGGTGTACCCGGCCGATCCGATCGCAGCGAATTGTTTGATTTTGGCTTTTCGAAACGATTTCGCCGGATTTGCGCTTCGCCGGGCACACGAGTGCTCCTTACGCTCCGCTCCGAAAAGTTTCTTTCACACGGAGACTCTTGTTTAATTTATAACCTTTCTGTCACTCGCGTAGACTTTGACGACTCGGGAGGGACTGTTCGTTTAGATTCCACAACGCCTGTGTGGCTCGTAGGACCCGAGATTAATATGTAAAAAAAACTAACAGAAAAAAAACGAATAAACAAAAACTGTGAAATACTCGTGTGGTTCTATTATACGTTACGTATCTAGGGACCGTTCTACGCTGATTTTTTCCTTTTTTCCAATAGAGACGTTTAAGCTAGAACGGTTGTTTAATTGCTGGTATTAAATTACCGGAGAAATAAATCCTTCAAAGACATTATTTTCTAATGAATTTCTTCGCTTTGCATACTCGTTCGAATAAATCACGCGATAACAACTTTATCACTTTAGACTGGTTTAACGACCGTTTCTTCGTATTATCTTTTTATAGAGTTCTCTATACGATATCATAATCTGTACAAAGTTATCCCTGCGTACGATAAAACATTCGTTCGTTCGAACCAAGAATAAAATATGCATCTCTCTTGACGGATTTACATGGATAAGAATAAGGGTAGGGAATGAACGAAGCAAGTACCCAACGAACGTAGCAGTGTATGAGCGTGTATTTGACAGTGTTTTTTCTCTCTCGTACGGCGGCACACATTATTAGAATTCGCAGTACGTATTGCGATTTAAGTTGGAATGTTATATTATTGCTAGTTGCTGCCGGACGTGCCGCGCTCGT
Organism: Mimumesa dahlbomi; assembly: GCA_917499265.3. Lineage (NCBI taxonomy): Eukaryota > Metazoa > Arthropoda > Insecta > Hymenoptera > Crabronidae > Mimumesa > Mimumesa dahlbomi. The sequence goes on along the minus strand of OU824113.1, from coordinate 220,415 downwards.
TATTGTCGCGGTAAACGGGCCTGCGGTGGTTTACCGTGCAAGGTAAGTCGATGTAACGCACGCGTGATTAACCGACGTTTGCGTTTCCATCGAAAACGCTCCGAGATCTGGTTTGGTCCAGATGCGGGGGGTTCGTTGAACGCCAGCCAGTAAGAAAGTGGTTTCCGACGGTGGTCTTTCCTCTAGAAAAATCGGACTTTTCGCTCGTTGGCCGACGCCCAGCGATCCCCACGCGTGGAAAACTCAATTTTTAATCCGGCTTCGTTGCGACGCGTATGCATGCACAATACATATGTATACGTTATACCAGCGTAGCACGTCCGGGATACATCGACACATCGATTTAGTGGGTAACGGGTGGGCCTCTATGTTACAACGCGAATTATAATGGTAGAATATCATCATCGACATCGGCATCGGCATCGGCATCGGCATCGGCATCGGCATCGGCATCGACATCATCGTCAACATCATAATCATCATCGTTCTCATCGTAATAATCATCATCATCATCATTTTCATCGTCACCAACATCATCGTCATTAGCATTATCGTTACCATTATCATTACCATTATCATTATCATTATCATTATCATTAGCATTAACATTATCGTCATCGTCATCGTTCGTTATGCAACAATCGATCGTAATAATTATTATTATCATTGTTTCATCGTTTTTTCAATCGATCCTCATCGAGGTGTGCCTAAGACAAGTCGGTATTAAATATCTTACAATACACATCATCTTCCATATATTTATTTTTAATATATTTATACTTTACCTTTCATCTTTTATTTTTTTATTATGTATACTATCTATCTATATGGTAGTCAGATTCATCTCTTGTCGTTCCGTTCGATTCCTTATTATTATCCGCTGTTTTCCGATTCGTCGATAGGGAGAGAACGTATAAAAAAAAGAGTTTTCCGGATGAAGGCGAGAAGGGCGAAGGATGTAATGTTCATTCGATGCTCGGAGTCGAGTCACGCGTCGACGATAGGGAAATTTATGAAATACGTATTTTGTGCTGTTTTCGCCATACGGCATCCTATACATACATATACTATCGTACATACGTTACATACGTACGTACGTACGATACGCTCGAACACGGTTCACGGTTAATATAATCGTCCCGCGAAACGCGGACCGCGACTAGCCGTACACGTTTAAGTACGTGCGCGACGTTTTGGAAATATCGAACGTTCGTTAGGAAAAAGTTTGGGGCAATTATAAAAAACTAAACGCAAAACGACTCGATCCCGAGCAGACTCGATGAATTCGCGTTTGTGAGGAAATCGCGCTTGTCGGGAATCGCTGCGCTTTTTTTTTCTGCAACGTTCGCTAACACGTGTACCATTCCCTTTCGTTTACATATTCGTTTGCTTCTTGTTTTCGCTTCGGAAGATCCGTCGCGTCGAAATGCCCGACTCCGTGTCGAAAATTCGGTTCGTTCATACGGTCCGTGTCATCGTTCGCAAACGCCGCGGTGATTCTCGACGTGCCGCTACGTCACGCTATGCTTACACACATACAAAAACGAGTAGGTTAATTTTTCTTCTTTAGAGGTGGAGTTACAATACCATGTTACAATACAGTACGTTACACGTTTATATTAGTCGTCTGGTTATTAAATCATAAGCGTCGGATTTTTACGTTTTTTATTTTCCGCAATGGTCAGCTGCTGGCATCGTATGTTCTGCTAAGCGTGCGCTTAGCTTGCACTCGCCACGTACCGATAGACGAAGTTGCAAGAGAATACGGAACGCAAGAAAAAAAAATGTCATTAAATAACGTCTCGCGTGACTCGAAACCGTCTGCAGAAAACGAGTATCGCTGTGTAGAGAAGTTTATTTCTCACATGCACGGTCAACTTTCCGGTGGAAAACGTGTTTAACAGTCAAAGAAAGAGAAATATCAACGATCATTCGACGTTTGACGCGATACGCTGGCACTTGACGTAAATACATACATACATACATACATACATACATACATACATACATACATACATACATATACGTATACATGTAATACATTGTATAATCGACGAACGATTCGTCGAACGGAACGTGGCACTTCTACGCACAATTGGCAGTCTACTGTTCCTTTTTTTTGGTATTTTTGTTTTCTTTTTTAGCGACACGTACAAACACCGTCCGGTTGAGAATAGGGCTTCCACGCACTGCCACTCGTAGAAAAACGAAATTAACTAATCAGGTATTGAGTATTTTCAGAATCGCGATCTAACGCGCGAGAATCGAGGACGAATGGGTGGGGGGAGGGGGCACGAGTACGGGCGCGAGTAACTTGACAACCAAGTCGGATAAAAATGAACGTTAATCCTCGAAATTGACCACCACTTGCTCGTACCGATCGGCAAGTGAACAGTTTCGTTTGATTCTTCGTTCGCGTTTTAACGAAACGAACGACGTATACCGCTCTAAATACCGCGACAGCAAAATTGGCCGATATTAATAGTGATGCGCGGGGGCAACTAAGTACGATGGTCATGAGTAAAAAGTGGGTGGGTCGGCATGAAAACGAGAGATAAAGCCCCGAATAGTATAAACGATGAGAGGATGCGGGAAGGGGAGCGGGAGGAGCGGGAGGAGCGGGAGGACTGGGAGGACCGGGAGAGAGGGGGGGGGGTAGAAACGAATACGTAGTCGGTAGAACGAATAAAGTAAAAGAGAGCAGCGCATATTTCCATACACGTACGAGGAAAACGGAAGGTTTCTTCTCGGGCGGTTTGGCTTTCGTTCTAGTACCTAAACATGATTTCAATAAATAAGCTACCTAGGGAGCGATTTCTTTTTGGGAGAAAAGGGGCAGGCGCTCCTTACGTGGCGAGTCTGCGAAAAGGAATATTTCCGAGGGGTGGTTCGCCGCTCCAGATTTCGGGTTCGTTCCACCCGCGTCAACGTAAGATCGGAAAGAAGATAAATGAAAAATATCTCTAGGCGAAAGGAGCACGAGTTCCCGTCCGAAGGCGCGGAACCTGGTCGCTAACCCCTTTTCGTCGATTCGCCACCGCGTCGTATTATATATTCGTGTACCTAACCTAGTAATACAGTCTGCGATAGCGTCCTAAGGATTAAATTCATTAACGACTAATGTAATATATTACACGCACTCACTCGCGTCCGGGAGGCAAATACGTACGCACGCATATAACGCACACACAAAAAATTTAAGCTCGTACACGAACACGCAGTTTAAGCCGATTCTCTCATTGTCAGTGCTTTGTCTCACTCTCATTCCTATCAGAAAATAGACCATTTTTTATGTTTGGATTTACAACGTACAACGCGATGTGAAACCCGCGTAGAAAGTAATCGTATTTCTTCGTTTCAAGTATATCTCGTATAAAATATTTTAGAAATCCCGTAATTTTCCTCTCGTCTTCTTTGTCCTAAACACGTTGCTCTGAATATAAGTTTTACTAAAAATATATATGTGCTATGATAATATCTTGCTCTTTCTGAAAATTTATACCGATTCGTGGCTTTACTTTACCTTTTCACTTGTTTCACTTTACTTCTCGCGTGTGTGTGTGTGTGTATTTTCGCGAAAGATCCGTTTCGCAATTCGGTACACACTTTTTCCTTCGTTTATGTATAATGTAATAATACGTATTAATAAATAAGGTCGATCGAGAGAACAAGAGGGGTATAAAGTTATTCGTTACTATCGGTCGTTTGGAAAAGCCGTTTCTTTTAAAAAAATAGCGATTCGAATGGCCGACGGGCACCGCGAGGCTTCGAGCATCGACGCGACGGTGAGAACTGCGTGTACGTCGCGAGCACGCACGCACGCACGCACGCACACACTATCTTTTTTTTTTTCCTTCATACACGCAGGCACGCCCGCAGGCACGCACGCACGCACGCACGCACGCACGCACGCGCGCACGCTGCGTTAGGCGGCGTAATTAGCACAGCGAGCGAGAGAGTCTTTTTTTTTGCGCGGCGTGAGCTCTACTGCGCGAACGCGCCGGGGAGAAGTCGCTTTTGTTCCAGCGCAGCCCGTTCCACCTTCCTTTCCCGTTTGCCAGAGAAATTCCCTCTTCCCGGACAAATTTTTACGTAACAGCAATATGTAATAATAGTAATATCATCGCGTTCGATCGGGCAGAAGAGCCGCGAACTTTTCTATTCAACCGGGTGAATGTAAAGGGATGCAAAGGGATGGAAAAGTTTGATTAATGTACAGGTGAGATCGTTTCGACTCCATCCGGGGCGAGCAATTCCCTCTGGCGAACGTATCGGCGGGCTATTTCTCCGCGCTTCCGTTTTACGGGGGTTTCTTCGAAGACGCCCGAAGCACGGCAGCTCTGTTCGTTCGTGCAACGATTGTTAAACCGATCGCGGACGACGGAATTCATCTCGATCCCGGCGCGACGGACAAACACCAGCTCCGTATACATACGTGGACGCGAAGAGAGCAGAGAGTTCTCTCCGACGAGGAAAGTTAAAGCGACAAAAGGAAGAGGAGCAAAGAGGGAGGAAAGAAAAGGATGGAACGGGACGACCGATCGTAATAATCGACGGCGGAGCGACGAGGCAGAGGCGGAGGCGGAGGCGGTGGCGGTGGGGCGGAGGCGGAGGCGGTGGCGAAGGCGGTGGTGGCGGTGGCGACGACGGCGACGACGGCGACGACGGCGGCGACGACGGCGACGCTGCCAAGCCGAATCGCGCGTAAAGATTCAGCGATGGCACCGAAAAAGGGAACTTATCGTCGTACGTATACTTGCCTGAAGGATTCAGTCGGGGCAAGTGTTCGAAATAGAATTTACCAACGCCATAATCGAAAAGCTCTAGCTTCAGCGAGACCGCGTCCACCTGCTATCGCCCGCTTTGCCAAATCTTTTCGCCCTTCTCGGGACGTACATATACATACGTATAGGAATAGATCCATGCATGCGTATCTCGGGGGAGACTCGAAAAGAGATGCAAGCTCGCGGTAGACGTTCAAGTTGAAACCATAGGAGACGTAGGAAGGGCAGCTTGTTCGTTGCGACGAATCGAGGCGCGTGCTTCGAGCCGCGTTTCAGGGGGTTCCTGACATCTTGTCCACCTGTGCCACCTGTTTCACCTGTTCCCAGCCGTTCCAGCGTGTTCGGCAGTTGGATCTCGTCGTTAGGTTCTCACGTGGTGCGGGGGAGGCAGTCTTGATCTTGATCCGGGAGCCGGGAGCCGGAAGCCGGGAGCCGGGTCAGGCTCAATACTTGCTGGCCTCGACCAGTAAACGACTCTCGTGTCGTCTCCGCGGCACCGGATCCTCGTCTCGACGAGGATGCTCGCGCATCTTCCAGCGATTCGAGTGCCGGTGACGATGATGCGTCGTCGTGTGAACTTCCCTCGCGCTGTCCGCCTGCAACAGAGAGTTCTTCGTGGCCCTCATCGCGGGGGACGGCTTCCTAGAGACCACGTAGGGCTCCCGGTTGTCCATCCCGCCCATGTCGGCGTTCACCAGGCTGTTGTGATGGTTTATGTCCGCGTGCGGATTGTACTTGATGAAGTTGAAGCACTCCTGTCGGCCGTGCGGGTTCTTCATCGGTTTGCCGAACTTGTTGAAGCCTAGGTACCGCGTGCCGTCCGCCACGCTTCGATACCTCAGGTACGAGCCGTTGTAGACCTCGTAAAACTGACACATGGGGCCTTTCTGCTTCTTCGGCTGAAAGCAGAAAATTCGCATTTTCGAAATTCACATTTTCTGATTTTACCGTCTCTTACTAGGTTCGCCTCGGTTGCCGCCCGACTGGGCTCGGGCCAATTACCGATCGGACACCGTCGACGAGTCGGTTCGTCGTGATCTAGGAATCCCGTTGGAACGATACGTAGCTCTGGACCGGGGGCGTTTCACAGCCACCCGCTTGCCAGTAAACGCGTTAAAGCGACCGATCAACGAATACAAGGAGACGCCCGAGCCGACGATCCGGCTTCGTATACCGGTCGCGTATAAATCTATCCGGCCGGCAACGGTGGTGAAATATGTCTACTAATTGGTGGGCAAGTAATTACCAAGCCGACGAGCTTCCACCGCTTGTTGAAGCAGATGTATCGTTGGCTCTTCTCCGCGAAGATGTACAACTTCCTACTGAAATCCTCGGACTGCGTGGTAAGTTTTTCTGCAACATCAACGGAAAAATCATCGATTATTAGCCTGATTACGTACGTGTGCGCGGTCAGCGTATGGCGCGACCGCGTCGACGATCACGGGGACGACGAAGTGATTTGTAACGCGGGACTCGTCGAGGGAAAGCGCGCGTAACGCCCGCCGCGATCCGTAATTTCGGACGCGCTGGAAAACGACTGTTAGTCGTCCGGGACGTAGAACGTAGAACGTAGGACGTAGGACGTAGGACGGAGCGAGCGGCGTTCGGTATGCGCGCTGGCATATTTCTCAGAAGAGACCTCGTCGGGCTTTATGGCGCGAGTTGTACCCATACTACACACGGTCTGACTGTGGCCACCGGTGCCTCGGGATCCCTGTTCGGCACTGGGAAAGGAAGAAAAGGCCTAAGCCAGCCGCCTTGGGCTAGTTGGTGCTAATGAAGGAGGCACAGACCGACCGGTGTGTACTTTGCCACTTAGCGGGTCCTGTCGTGCCTCGACCCCGTACTGCACGCTGCACCAAGTGTCTCCCTTTTTCTCTCTTTCTCTCTTTCTCTCTTTCTCTCACTCTATCTCTCGCCTGCTCTCTCGCCCTCTCTCTCTTTCTCGTTTTCCTTCTCCCTCCGCCGTCGCCTCCCCCCCCCCGCCCCTACCCGCCTACTCCTTCTCCCTCTCTGTTTCGACTTTGCTCTCGCGGCGGCTGTTACGAAATTCTGCCGACCGAGAAGCAGGCGCCCTTTGTTCCGGTAAACGACGAAAAAAGGGCTGCCGTACAGGTGCACGATCTTACGAACAGCCTCCACGGGTGTTTACCACTGGCGACCGTCGGGACGTGAAACGTTCGTAGCGACGAATAACTTTGTAACAACTTTGCACAGACTTGAATAAAACGCCGCGTTACGTGTAAATACATACAATTCTTATAGTCGGGCATCTCTATCGTCAGCCTTGCGCCGGTGTATACACATACGGATCGGCTTCCTCGAATGTTTCTCAAAACGATAGGAATTTACCGAGGTAAAAGGAGTAATACGGTAGAATCGAGTTCCACCCGCATGACGAGACGAGGTTTCTTAATTGATAGAAGCTGGAAGGTGGAAAGCACAAGACGCGGTGTCACGAGCGTGACTTTTTCTGCCTGTTTGTTTGCGGGCCACACGAAGAGAGCGTGTGTAAGCATCGTGCGTAGCGAGAAGGAAGGAGGTAAGTCTGCAGGGTGGCCCATTTGCTGGAGCCTCGTTAAATTCAAGTGGTTCTCGTCGGGTGCCTTCCCAACATCGAAATCAAGAATGTCCCCGAACTGCCTCGTAAAGTCTCTCCTTCCCTTTCTCTCTCTCTCTCTCTCTCTCTCTCCCTCGCTTTCGCTCCCACTCCTGGTATGCCTCTTTTTCCCTCCTCCGTTTCTCTTTTACCTTTCTTTTCCTCTCGCCGCCTCCCGCTCCTCCCGCTCTTCCCCCTCTTGTCGCTCCACCAGCCACCGGGAACGGGAGAAAAGCGGGAGAGGACTTAATCTCAAACTGCTCTCTCGCGAGAATCAACCAAACGGTCTATATAGTCCGCGCCAATTAATCGCGCCACTTTCCTTAATTAAATGAATTCACCTTTCAGCGGATGTCTATCGCCGGAGGCATACCTATCGGTTCCACCAACAATTTCTTTTCTTGTCCATCCATTCCATTATCGGACCACGAGCGAGCAAAAGAAAACCGATCCAACGACTCGAATTCGACGATAAGGGAGTATCGGGGACCGACAAAACGACGCGTTTCACTTTCCTCCGAGATAACGTCTGTATAAACTTTCAGCTATTACGAAATGATGGCGCGATATTTCGCAGAAAGTTCGAGCGGTAAACGAATGCAGACGTACACCGAGCATTATCACCAACGAACTTCCGCTGACAAGGCCCGCGAGCAACTTTTCAAACTGTTCAAACGAGGATCCTCGTTCTTCCGCTCCGAGACGCCCGAGAATGGTTTCTACGTTTTCAAGCATGCCGTACCTGCGAGACAGTCGCGGCGGAGACCGCGCGACGATAACAAAATGACACCGACACCGTCCCGTCGTGGAAATTGATACGTTCGCGCCGTGTTTGCCTCGTTCCAGTTACCCATTATCAAACTTCCATGCTTCCGGTATCTACAGCCCAGTAGATACCGGAAGCTGCCGCCACCGGCCAGCGATCGCGGTCGAAACTTGGACGGTTCGTTCACGAGAGGACGGTTATCGTTGTCAAAGGGAGAAACGCGAGATCGATCTGGTCAGGTAACTTGTTAGACGCGGCCGACGCGACGCATGCGACAGGTATGGCTCCCTTCCACTCGTGGCTCGAGTTTTCCAAATATCGGACCGATTCGTCGTCTCGATTAAAAACAGAGGTTCCACGGTGGAATTTATTCGTACACCAGCATATTCGGTTCGCGGGAGCGAGAGGCGGGGGGGGGGGGGGGGAGGCGACGGGAAGAAGAAGAAGAAGAAGAAGCGGCAACTAAAATTTTCGAACCTCCGTCTTCCGTTCTCGTTCCCTCTGATCGGAGCCGCCGCGAGATTAGAGGCTGCCAAATGAATTAAAAGCCAATTTTAATCAAAAGCGGGCACCGGCTTTTAGGCACGATTACCCCCGATAATAACTGGTAGGATGGGCCTGTGCCCGGTAAGTGGGAAAGAACGGGACAGAGCGAGAGAAGAATGGATCCCATATATTACTTCTACGTGCTCCTCGCGATACGGGAACCGATTCTCCGTTCGCCGTAGGTTCGCAACTAATAGCTTTTTCCCGGGCTAAACGATCGCCCGTTGAAACCCGACTCGTTTGAAAAATACATCGACCCTCCCTACGGAGGTCGGACGAAAATTAACTCGACCGAGCGGTGGACGACGAACGCGAATGGAAGGTGATCGCGGGCCACGAGTAATTCGACGGTCGGCTCGATTTTCCACCGTTTTTCGTCCGGTGAAAAAATAGCGTGAGAACCACTGAAGCGCCACAACAATTTCGCGGCGTCGGCGTTATGAAAGCTATAATACGACGCGAGAGAGCGAGTAGGCCGGTACCGACCGCGTAAGCAACCGGAACAAGAGAAAAACAAAATCGAAAGACCAAGAACGGAACGCGTATAGCCGCGCAGCTCTCGTTAGAAACCATAAGGCATAAGACGTGCACGTATAACAGCGACCCTGCCGTTAACACCTAAGCGCACGATTCGCCGAAACGGCGCGGGATTCTCTTGTCCAGAAGCAGCCACGCAAACCCGCGCTCGAATACGAATCGCGTTCGAACCCTTAACAAACCTACCGTGGGCAAAATCGAGGCTCGATCGAAATGTCACAGTGGGTTACGCAGCCGGTGGGTGCGCCGCGTCGCGGGTATGTGAACGAAGCTTAAACATGCAACGAAACGCGGACGAGAGGAATGTATGTATGTATGTACCTGCCGTCCCGGTACGGATCAAACGTACGACACGTGAAGCCCTGATTTACCGAGCTGACGCGATAATCACAGCTCCCTGTGACTAGAATAATTAAATTCCAGACCGAACGCAAAACGCAGCGGTTATTATCCGTCTCGTTTTCTTTCTCCTTCACCTTCTCCCTTTCTCTCTCGCTCCCCCTCGCTCCCCCTCGCTCCCCCTCGCTCGCCCTCCCATCGCAGCGCTTTCTCGGTTTCTCCTTTAGCGCTTTAAAGGGACGGGTGTCACTTTGGGAAGCATGTCGTCGCACGAGGTAATACAGGCGGTAAAACAGGAGGTAAAACCGATCGCTGTTTGTACGATTTACATTGAGATACTTCGCGGAACGATTAAGGTCGTTTAGCGCGATAAAAATGGCACGTCGACGGGAGTAATTACAACTATCGTCCGTCCCGATAGGCATTTCGCAGCAGGCCAATGATACGCGCGTGATTACCACTTGCCTCGAACATCGATAATAGTAATTATCTTGTTTCGCCCGACTCGTGCGAATATCATCGAGCTCTATTTTTCACCGTACGATCCGTTACTTCTTCTGCGATAATTATTTTCAAGGTTTCATCGTCGACCGGGCGTCGACGTACAACGTGCTCCGTAGGTGGTCGTTAGTAAATCGAAAAAAATGAATCGGCAAGCTGCGCTAACGCCGTGATACCCGCTATTACGTCGTGCGAAACGATCGAGGAAATTGATACTCGAAAAACCGCAGTCGTTTATTCGCTTTCCAATTGACGACCACGCCGAGAGACTGTCCACTCGTTAGATCGAACGATCTAGATAGAAATTTATACCAAAGGTTTTCGACCTTACGAAGGAAATTCCGCTCCCTCTATCGAATCTAATGTCGAAAGTTTAAATCCGGTATACGGTGGTGGATTCTGAAGAATGTAAGTACTCCGGCAACTTGACCGAATTATTTCGCTGAATCGACAGGATAAAAGCGCACGTAACTGTCTCCTTTGGCGGAAGTTCGTATCGACCTATGGATACATCGGAGCCTGTTCTTCTCTACTTTAGTGCCTTGTTTAATCGCCGAAGACACTGCCAAACCGTTTCGAACTTGCTGCGATATTTCTAATTCCTTATCGTGACAAAGCGTTTCGAGCAAACGAACGTGTTGTTGCGATATTGGGGAGGGGGATGGGGATGGGGATGGGGGGGGGGGGTAAGGCCGATAAAAATTATTGCACCGCCTACGACGAAAGCTTTCCGAAACAGTCTCGCTATATGCATTCCGGTACCCGAATCCAGCTTGAGCGGCGGCTCCGTGGATTACATGTACATATTACTTCGATTCTACGTGTGTTCGCACAACCACGTCCGTGAGTACGTAATTCCAGAAAGGCTAACGTCACGAGTTAGTCATCGCGGTCGTGCAACGTGGAAAACAAACGTTCGTTGAACGAACGCCACCGATTACTCGTTGAAGCAAGGAGAAGCGTACGAGTAAACGATCTTCGTCGGCGCTTGGATCGAGTTCCGCGGCTCTGGAATTCGCTCTCGGCTAAAATCTAAATACATAACAAAAATCACGAAAAACTTGACTGCTTTTTGAAATCCCGAGCCCGCTTCCCCCTCGCACGCCGCTCATCGTCCAAGGCCGGTCGCACGGTGTCTGAAAGGGCCGCTTCGCGGGCCGTGCTTGAGTAATCGCCGCGCCGTTCAGGACGGCCTGTTGGGAGTAGCGGACGAAGAGAAAGAGAGAGAGAAAAAGAGAGAGAAAAAGAGAGAGAGAGTGAGAGAGAGAGAGAGAGAGAGAGAGAGAGAGAGAGAGAGAGAGAGAGAGAGAGAGAGAGCAAAAGAGTTAAAGGTGGAGCAGAGAAACTGCGGGAGAAGGTGATGGATCTCGGGGAGGCGCGGACGGCGTGTACGGCGCGAAAACTGGCTCCTCTGTTTGCACAAGCCTCCCCCTCCCCCCATTCAGCTCGCTCGCGCTCTCTCTTTCTCTCTTTCTTTCTCTCCCCGTACCCCAGCCCCCGATGCTGCATCTTTCTTTCCCCCGCTCCTTAAGAGAAAGAGTCGCGGGGCGGACAGCTCGTTGCCGCCACGGAAGATCCACCTTCGGAAATTCGGGGTTAACGCGAAATCATCGGAGAGAACCGGCGTGAATGTGGAAGATACCCGAAGCATTCCAAACAAACGCGGACAAGGTTGTTATTAGGACCCACGAGCTATTGCGATTGTAACACAAAGTGGGAAAAAACGGTTTCGCGTACGTCGACCCGATAATTACCGCTAAAGTAATGTTAAAGTAAAATATAGCCGTAGGGGCGTGGTCGAAACGATTCACAGCGTTTGATTAGGCTACGAATTAACCCTTTAACGCGTCTCGATAACAGCCACACGATAAGCGAAATGGCATCGGACAAGCACAAAGATTTCGACGCAAGGTTTCCATCGATATCTACGAAGGGGAACGACCGTGTTACCCGACTTCCAATAAATAAGGGCGGAAACGATGAAACCAACGGCGAGATAAACTCTGTCTAGTCTAGTCTGCTTTGGTCGAAAACAATCGAAACGAGGCAACGGAACGCAGCGATACGTCCAGCGTAGCAGGAGGGTCCATCCTTCCTTCGTTATTTTCTTGCGTCGAGCAGTGGCCGATCCCGTCGAAAGGGCGGACGCTTCAACAGCGTCCGATTAACATTACGCGGTATCGGTGCGGTTTGTAATTCCCGAGAAACGCCGTTCGGTAACAGCGCAGCCATCCTTCAAAGTCACGTCTCTCAGTCAACGAGTACCTAATTGTTTCAATCGAACCATAATTCGTAAAGATAAAAGCTGGGGTCGTGACCCCATCGGTGGCGCTACTACCTACGAGATAGGGCCCCGACCCTGGGTCGATCGATAGGAATCGCCGTAAATTAAGACGTTGGACCGTTTTACTCCGTTCCGTGGAACCCTTTCACACGGTGGTAATCCTTTTTGGTCGAAGCTATCGATCGTACGGATAACGTGTCACGGTCGAGTGGTCCTTGTCGGCCAACTCGATTGGATTCAATTAACCGATCTATCGCGCGGGATCACCGCACACGTGGACACCCTCCGACCGGTGAAAACGCGTTCGTGTCGCGTGGCGCTGACCTCGTTTCGTCTTGACGATGATAAATTGCCGATCAACGATACGCGCACCGCATTAATACATATTTCGATTAAGTAACTTTGTCTGAAAAGTAGACAGGTACCCGAGACACGGTTACTTTGTCCGCGATCAAATCGGAGAGAAACGCGTTGGGATAAATAACACCTAATAATTGGAACGATTAATCCGAACGGTCGAAAGGCAGGAAAACTGGAATAACGTATCCGAGTGTAAATCAAGCGACGTACATACATACATAGAACAACCATCCATCTATACGTAGGTACGTGGGTACGTGGGTACAAGATAAAAGAATGCGTTACTTACGGTAGGGTGCATAGTAATCGTCGCGTTCTATGGCCTTGATCGAGCGGTCAATTACGGTAACGTTGCCGCTGCTGCAAGTCGAGTAAAGACTCACGGAGCGCACCATTGCCGGCACCGCCCCGCACATCACCACCTGAAATTCCAACAAGCTTGCGTTAGTCGAATTTATACTCGAGTCCGTGCGATCGTTTAATTTTTTGTTGCGAAAAATATACGTCTATGGAGAACGGAACCGTAAACCCGAACGACTTTTTTTGCCGCACCGTACGACCGAAAATTTATGTAACAATAGAGAATACTCTGACCGTCCTACGGCATCCTTTTTACATTCGCGTACACTTGGCGCAAACCGCGACCGTATTTCTTGTCCCGAAACGATTCGCAAATTTTCATCCTAAACGTAATATTCGAAATAATTGCAGAGATCCCGTGGTTAAGGAATAGAAAGGTGGAACAGACTCTCGTTTCTCCTGGGAAGGGTAAAAAGTGCCAACAAGAATTTGCGTCTCGTGTTTCCAGTTCGACGACCGAACGCGAAATCGTTAAGCAGCGCGACGAAATTCTTCGAGCAAGGACATTTTTACGGTCGACGCGCATATCACGGCGTCGAATCATTCCTTTCCCGCGGATCCTTTTTTGCGGTTTATTCGCGAGAGTAAAAATCCACGGTATCGTAGAAAGACAGAGAGGAACGTCATTTCGAGGCAGCCACAAAGGATGTACGCTGATGGCAAGATTTGTTAACGAGCGAACACGAGCGAACACGAGCTGTCCATTAATGGTCGGCGAATCTGGCACTTGGTTTATTCCAAAAGTGGCGCCGTAACAATGTTATGACGGCCAGACGGCACCCTTTATCCCGCCGAGCAAACCAGATGATCGGGTTTCTTGGGCAAGCGGGAAAAATACTGTATTCTTTTATTATGCCCACTCTACATTCGCCTCGTTTTCAAAAAACCCTTTCGCTTCGTTTTCTTTGTTTTGTTTCGTTTCGTTTCGTTTCGTTTCGTTTCATTTCGTTTCGTTTCGTTTCCTTACGTTCCCCGATAACAAGTTTTTCAAAACTGGCGTTCCGAACGAGTACCTTTGCTTTGAATTGTCCGTACATCGAGTACGTTATACGCCCGGAAATTGGAACGTTCTAACGATTTATTTGAAAAAAGATATCCAATCATGGGTCGACTTGTGGTAAAACAGACCGCTAAGAACTTCCAGCTTTCCTATCGTTTAAATGCTAAACATACGCCTGCGGTCGTAACTTTTTCTAGCAACGAGACTATTGCACGCGACACATTTCTACGTAGCCACGCTGCAATGCCGTATTTATGGCGATCGAAATCTCAGCCTGTTAATTAAAATACACCGAAATATACGCGGGATCGTAATCACGGTACAAGGATAATAAGAATCTCTCTGGCAAACAGACAATCGACAGAGTGACAAAGAACAATGGCGGTAGTGGAAAAATTGCTTTGTGATTTTACGTCTCGACCCTCCATTAATTTTCTGACTTGTCTCTTCGAGGTGGGCGAATCTCCCTCGTTCGCGGTGGCCGCGATTCGCTGGACATCGATGAGAAACGTCTAAAATTACCAGCGGCTTGTCGGCCACCCGTTTAATTATTTATCGGACCGGCGGAACCGTTTATCGCGCGGCTCGCGACCGGTATCGACGATGCAAGGATGCATAAATCTCATTTATATACGATTCGAATCTACCTGTCGCACGAATCGCCCGTTGTCGCCTCGGATAAATCGATCGTAGATCACAGTCGTTCGCGAAACCAAATAAACGAGACGCAGATGTTTTCGAGATATCGTAGATCGTGCTCTAGATCGCTTCGATCCGTAACACTTTAAAGATATGTATTCGCGAAAGCTAGCGAGATCTATATCTTGGAAAACTGTGTAAACGGTAGTCCGAAAACTGGGAATAATATTCAGCTCCGGGCTTGCGCAACCGATTGTTAAGTTCGGCCCGCGCTCGTTCGCGTCACCGCGGACGAATAGTTTTCTTCGTTCACCGTTACATTTCGATAAATTATTTGCAATCCGGGGGACGTATGCCTCGGCGAACCGATACTTACGATGTTACATAAATCAAACGGCCCGGGTTCGTGTAAAATTTTCGCCCGGAAAAACCCAGTGCAACGAATAGGCAAATTTGTCAAAGTTTTCAGAGGCTGTTACACGTACGACCAACTACGAACGCTACTTTATAACTTTCCAATATTATTCAGTCGATTGCACAAGATCGACGCTTATGCGCTGTTACGAGCAGCTACTTATGTACGCGATGTTCAAGTTAATGAAAGTTAGCAAAGTTTAGCCAGAAAAGTTTGCCCCGTTCGGAGGTTAAACAGAAGTTTATTTAACGACGAGTCACGGGCCCTCGGCTATGGTAGATTCGTTGAAATCAGTATCCGATGCTCTTGAAACTTTGCCGCGTCGATATTTCATGAATATCACGCAACAGAGTTGCAACCTAGTGGGTCGCTTTACGCTCGATTTCGAAATACCGCATCGACGCGAGATAGTAGGTAATATCGATTCGTTTCGCGAAAATCAGAGTGAAAAATTCACGCACGTCGAACCGTGCAATTCCTCGTCCCGTATATGCACACAGGTATACGTATGTGCGCGTATCGTATGTATGTACATACAGACATACATACATACATGCATACGTTCCAACGTAGCGGCGAGGAAAGGCGGAGTGAAACGTACGATAGAATAAACGACAACGAGTAAGGGAGCTCAAAGGCGGCAGCGGTATAAATCGTCGACGCTGTAAACGCGTAGGAGTGGAAGCACCGATCATTAATCTATGACAGGCAAGGTGCGCGCCGACGTAATCGCCGATTTACCAAGTCCTGGCATGACTTTCAGCACGCGATCTCTGCTTCTCTTCTCCTCGTGCAACGAGTATCGCTGCGATCTGACCCAGTCACTCTTCGTACAGTGGCCCACAAAACTCTCTGTATTTACTTACTCCGGTTTACACGATCGTCTTTCTACTTTTCCACCACTGTTACAAACATACGGCTTACGCGTTACGCAACGCGAGTTATTCGACTTCTCGATGTCGTATGAAATTCTTTTAGCAAGGAATTACAGGTACCGCAAGTACGATGCTACAAATGCCCGTTTCTGACCCATGGTTGAAAAGTATCGTCCAACGAGCAAAACGCGGTACAAAAAAGTTGAATAATTTTGATGCCGCTGCAGCGAGACTTTTGTGGGCCACTGTATAGCGGACTGGCTTATGCATGTATCACACAATACATACGATGCAACGTGTAATACGTATGTACACCTATAATACGTATGCAAGTTTACGGATTCCGCACGAACGCGGCCAAAGCTCTCGTTCAAATTTTACACGGCTCGTTAACGGTAACGTAAAAGTAGGCCAGCGATATTTTTCCTAAGCTACGGACGTAACGTGGAAAAACTCTGTCTAGCTGTGTCGATTATTCTTTTCCAGAGTTCCGCCGTTTTACCATATTTGCAGCTTGCTCCGTTCGATTCGTGGACTGTTCCAAACCCAGGAAGACTCGAAAGGTAGGATCTTTACTATAAATCGCGTAACGCCTCGTTCAACGGTATACGACGCAACGTAGGTGCGTAATTTCGATCGATCACTCACCATCAGGAGGCACAAAATCTTCGCTAAAACGGCAAGCTGTGGTAACCTGCAACATATGAGAAAAGAAAACACGTTAACATGGTGTTTTCGAAATCTGACGACAAGGGTAGGAAAACGACCGAGGGTTCGATTTGAATCGCAAAGAACAGGAGACATTCGGGGTCGCATCCGCAAGATTTCAATTTGTCGGCCGCAAAGCGACGCTCGCGATCTCGTCATGATTTATCGTATGCAAATGGATTTCGCCCGATTATGCAGTAAGGTTTCACGCGACGGAGGTTACCATTAGCAGCGGTACAAATTGAAAGCACGGGTTGCGGTGGATCGCTACTGACAGATAAGGAAAACATATACGAGATAATTAGTAGTGGAAACAAATTACGGCGAACAGATTCCAACGTGTAGCGAACTCACGATTCTATCTCACGAGTCGGGACGTTAATAATATTTCTTTAACCGACGGAATATCAAGGCCCCGTTTTACCTCGTACGTCGGACGTTTCTCCGTCCGTCGCGTTCATACGATAACGAAACGGGGCATTTCCGGGTTCGATCGTTTGCTCTATCGGTTTATTAGCAACGTTATTAATACGAGTCCGTGTCTCTCGTACGAGCATCGGAGATGGAGTGAAAAGACGGAAATGGGGGGACAAACAAGGCATGGAAATTAAGAGTAGCTCGAGTCGTAAATAATAAGCCAGTTGCATAGAGGCCGCGTGCGGTTCACCGCCGTTGCAGCGGGTGTTACGTAACGCGAACGCGAACGCGAACGAGGCTCTTGTTACATCTGTTGGAGTACAGGTGAAGTCGAACGCGACAGATTGCAGCAGCAATGGCAGTAACGGCAGCGACGTTAGCCGTTCGGGTTAATTCGACTGGGTTATTGGCTCGCAGGCCGGACCAAACGTGCCGTTCTTTTCGCCTCATCCCGCCTACCTCGTATTAAATGCACCCGATATGCACCGTCCGTCGCGGCATGGAATGCCGTTGGGCGTTGCCGATACTCTTAAAACATTCACTTTATTTCGCCCGCGTCAACGGAGTCCTCGTAGGAAACGACGCTAAACTTTCCTATCGAACTGCCGGCGAGATTGCTATTCCCGAGGTAGCGTAGGCTAGAACGTAATTTCATTTTCTACGAAAGATACTTTTCTCGCGTAATCGCGGTGTCGGCAATTCGAAACGACGAGTGTCACTGCCTCTGGGATCACGGTCCGATGCGCGGTCGTAGACATTTTTTAGATCGGAACGTGTAAACATCGCTACTAACTTGTCTCATGCCCCGTTCCTACGTTTACTCTATCCGTGGGATAAACAGAAAATTACAACCAACTAAACTTTATTTCTTTGCCGTCCCCTCGCCGTTTTAATACCATCGATTAATCTTGACGTTACACCCGCCTGGCCAACTTCTCGACCTACTCTCTACCGACGTTTGCCCGCTACTGGACACATAAGTTCAACGGTTGAAAACAATATCGACGCGATCCTGCCAAATGGCTATATTCTTGTATCGTATTCTTCCATCTACTACCGCTGCGCTACTTCTGACAGCCCAACGATCTCGTACATACAGCGTATACCGTGTATGTATGTATGTACATGTATTGGCAACAAATGAAACGTTCCGTTCGTTGCAGCGACTCGCCGATTCTTTTAGCCGTTCCAGGTTCGTACGTGGTGCGACCTATGCCGCTCGTCAGAGGCGTCCAAGTCTAATTACGTCTAATCGCGTCTTGGACCGTTTCGCGAACGGCGAACTAATCGGATGTTCGGTCGACGAGGAATGCGTACGTTGCAGTTATCGTCCCGTGGTCCTGTGGAACTCGTAACGCGCGACACGCCGGAATCAGGTTTCGCGGTTTAATCGCGTCGCCGCGTTTCACCAGGGCACCCGGTTAAACGCGAAACTACCGACTCCTCTAGCACGTGCTCCTCACTGTTCCGTCTACGTTATCGTGTCGCAGAAGACTCGACGATTCCACACGGCTGGTGACTTCGGACGATAAACGAATCGTGGCTGCCTTCTCGCTGTACGGTCATCGCGCATCGTTCGCTAGAACACCGTCCGCTCTTCGATTTGTCTTCTCGCTCAGAGCGGTGTAAGTAACGTATAATAATTGCAAAGTCGGTCGCCGCGCCGTTGAACCCAACGTTTCGTTGTCAGGTGTCGGCGGCCATCCCGTCAACGATCGTGCATCGACGCGATACAGGAGAATACGCGACAAAGGTATCCGTGTCAGAAAGCCGCGACGAAAGGCGTGGGACGCGTTAACGTTCGAAAACACGCGGGGATTACGTAACGAGGAAAATGTTAAAGGGGGAGGGGGAGTATTTCACCGTGCGAGAAGGAAGATACGCGCGCTGACGAGGAACATATCTAGCGGCGTAGACTACGTGGCACCGGTCGCGAAAAATCCAGTATTTCCAGTATTTCTAGTATCGGCGAGAAGAGTTCTCGAGGCCGAACCGCGAAGGTGGGTCCGGACGGGTGGAACGCAGGGCCGCGAGCATTTCCATCGGGCGAATTCGTGCCGCGTCCCGTAAAACGCTATTGGTTAGAGAATCTTCGAGCGGTGCTACCTGTCTCCGATCGCGCCACGGATTTTTCACGACCAAAATGTTTCCCGTGCTTCCCGTGCTTCCAGTGCCACGTTTAAACACATTTAAACGCTTCGAATCCGCGCCGCTATCGAACCGCTCAGTTCGGGACACGCGAATATATCTATTGTAGCGCCATTTTCGAAATTCATGGAATGTTTAACCTACGCAAGACTTCGACTCGAGAATCTCCTCCGCCATCGGATTTGGCCGCAACCAACGTGGCAAACGGCTAAACCGACGAACCAATTGGAGCGCGTCGTTACAGGTTTCGTCTCGTGCTCGAGAAATTTGGAAGGAAAGTACCCGTTGCTTCAACGCCGTCTTGACGTTTCAACTCACCGTATAGTCGAAGACATCTGCGTATCACCACATTCGAGTATCATCTCACTCCACGCATCGTAACTCAGCGGAATCGTGACACTGATCCGACATAAAGATTCGACTACTTTATACGATTCAAATCCCAACGAATCGACTGACTTTCTAGCGGAATCGCAAAGGATAAGATTGAATTTATCCTCGATACGCGTCACGCGGTGACACTCATCCTCCGCACGACACAGTTTTCAATTTGGAACGATTCGATCGCCGTTGAGTAAATTCGATTGAAACGTTACGTCGATTGGCGAAATTTTCTTCTACGCGTGGCGGTATCGTGCCCCGGCTTGGCTGATTCGAATAAGCTCGTCGGGCCTATACGTATACCGTTTCAGCGCTACTCAAACGAATTCCTTGGCAGTTGCGCACGTTTAGACACATTCGCCGGGATTACTCTGGATTAGCTTGGATTACGGCGTATCGCTGTCAAACGCTGACGTAACGACCATCGATCGACCGCACCGTTCGGTGCCAACTGGATCTTGCTACCGACGGATCGATCGTTCGATCGATCGAGAAGGTGCCAAAACCGACAACCAGGGCGGAGTATTTTAATATTAATTCATCTACGATACCTCGTTCCCTCGTTAACGGTGATCTATACTTTCACTATACAAACAACTAAACGTTTACACTTTGGAAACCACCGTCGCACTGGCCAGAATGTCGACGACCGACAAATATCTGGCCGCGAAAACGCAGAGCGCGACGAGCGAGCCGTCTAATTACACCCGCTTAAAGCCGTGAAATTTAATCGCAGGATTACTTTGGCAACGGCCGAACGCTCGTTTGATAACCGAAACGGGCGACGACCGTCGGTCGGGAGTAGAAAACGAAAAGGAAAAAAAAACGACGAGCACGAAGAAGCTTGTTGTCACCGGCGCGGGATCAAAACAGTAAATGCCGGCTCCGGTACGATCCGGCGTGACATCCCCGGCCACGTGGGGGGACTCATCCAAAGGGAATTTTAGTGGGGATATTTGTCGCCTGCCGCGTGAAAAACTGCCAACACTTGAATAGGCCCCGGCAGGCCGATGAAAAACGCGGCTACCGACCCGACGCCGCTGCCGACGCCGCTACCGACGCCGCTGCCGACGCCGATGCCGATGCCGTTGCCGATGCCGATGCCGATGCCCCCCAGCTGGACATCCGCCTCGATCCTGTCTCGACCTCGCGACTAATACTTTCATCGTCCGCTTCTTCTACGTTGAGTACTCTCGCAATTTCCGCGTCAGTGTTCCACCGGTGATAATTTTCCGCTAATAATAAGTTTTGCAACGAGCGACCGTAAGAATCGACTACGTCTGCACGCGGCGCGTTTATACGAGTATGTAACTCGAATACCGTAACGCGAATAAATAACGCCGCTGTTTCCCCGGTGCGAGAAACCGGTCGCAACGAAAGCCACCCCGTCGCGCCGTTCACAGTCCCCGTAAACTCGGGGAAAAGCAGTTACATCTCCATTGACGAAACCACGATACTTCCTAGGCTTCCAGTGAGCGGGGCACGAGCCGCACGAATGGCCTGGCAAACATCCGACCCACGAAGAAGTCACCTGGTGTTGCGTCGACAATATCGGGCCCTGAAATGTTTCCCAAATAGGCGTACCGAATCGCGACAAATCACGCGTGTCACGTCGAATGGGTCGGTACCGGGCATAGCAAATCGTCGGGACTAATTTTTACGGACGAACAATCTATGTAGGGACGATAGGGAGATCCGGCTCTGACAAATTAGACCGCCAAAAGGTCGCAACGAATCGCGCTGCGAACTTAATTTGCGATCGTGGAGATCGTCTTTCTCAATTTACTCGCACATCTGGATAGTTTTAGTGCGTTGATATACCACGGGTATACGAGCCTCGAGCGAATTAACGTGGATGTTTCTATTATTCGTTAGAAAGATTACGATGTTTCACGGGAGTCGAGGTTCCCAAGGTGTAAAGGCAGTTTTCGGTTAACAGAGGGGCGTATTATCGCGGCAACTTGTCGTGTCAGTCGTAAAAGCCTAATCTTCCGTGGCTTAAAGGGGTCTTAAGATCTTCCGAGCTTAAATATGCCCTTTCTCCGTTCCCGTGGCACGCTTTATCGCTTCCCAAACAAGTCAAACGTTAGCAGCTCGCGGTACTCGAGATTCGTCCCAGCATCAAATTCCAATGAAAAAATGATTATCGTAACGGCTCTTGCACCCGAAACATCGCTCGGTCGATGCAAAAATACCTAACTCTAGGAATGTCGACGGAACGACGTCCGTTCGTTTCACCCACGCTACACCTTCCACGGAGATCCAAAGGATTCCTCTACATTTGCCAGATCATCGTCCCGTTTACGGAAGTTACCGAGAACACGGTCGCTAATTGCGCCGGTTAACCGAATCGCTACTTCGTTCCACGAAATTAATCACCAGCGCTACCGAGCAATTTTTTTGTACCAACAGTCCAATCGTTGACGGAGTAGGTTCTTGGTAGGTTTGCTACCCGTATGCAACTACAATTTCGCCAGCTGGAACCATAATTTCCCAGTGACGCCGTGTAACCGCGTCACGGCTGCTTTTTTTTTCTTCGCGGCATGCAAATTATCTCGTTGATCGAGCCCGGCATTTTTTCCCGTTGCGCGACGAGTACACACTCGTGACACTCGGAGAGCTGGTGCCACGTGAAGTGGCGGATAGTCGTCGGCAGAGGAGAAACAGCTAAGGCAGCATCCACACCGACGCCGACGCCGACGCCGACGCCGACGCCGACGGCGAGCCGTCCGATCGAGTCGAGTCCGATACAGTCGCGTCAATTTCCCATCTTTAACGTTTACAGTTCGCGAGATGTCCGCGCTGTCAAATGTTCTTGCCAAGTGGTGGAATCTAGCGGGAAAACTCGCACGACTGCGAGTCTGCGCGAGTCTGCGCAAGTCTGCGCAATCTGAAATTCTTACGCGTTCTTTACACGTAAGGAGTCACGGACATCCCGAACCGGAGGTCCGTCGAGTGTTCTATGGACGAGAGGAGGAGCACGAGTACGAGATTGGAAAGAAGAAGAAGAAGAAGAAGAAGCCACGAGGCAAGAGAGGAACGCGACGTGGTTTTTGTCGGGAAGCCGCGACGTTCCGCCGGCGTCGTTTCGACACGCTGCTCGTCATCCCCAGACAGGAAAAACGATCGAGTAAATCGGGACGGAGGTGCGTCACTTTCGACATCGATCGGCAACACGATTCATCGAGAAGCCAATATTTTCGTTTTAACGTTTTACCTAGTTTTAATAAAACTCCGGCGAATAGCGTGTCCCCGAGTCATCCGAATTCGAAGAATCAAGCAATTAAGTAGATATCATAGATTTTGTGCTCGAGAAGGAAGTCACGGAATCTCTGGTGACACGAGTAATCCTGGACGTAGACATTTCTCGGCGATTAAACGTTTAAGCGTAACGCGATTTTATCGCCTGACGTAATTCGCAGTGGTTCTTACAGATTTCTCGTGCGGTGTCACCGAAAGAAAGCCGACGATGAATCATCGTGAATCGGATCTTCCGGCAATCGAGTGGCATCGAGTGGCATCGAGCGCCATCGAGTTGTCCCCCCGCATTCCTAGCGTTTTACTTAGGTCTAAAAGGGTTGGATGGCTCTTAGGGCGGATATCGGGTTCGGGTCGAGAGTCCTCGGATGAGGAAAGAAACTGTCGTACTAAACGTCCTGCGGGACCATTCATTACGCGCCTCGTTCGTTAACCTGGAAGAAGGCCACGGTTAATTGAGTTTTAGGAATTCATTTCCACGATAACCTCGAAGGTGGCCACCTTCGTCCCCACCAAAGTCTCGGAATTTCGAACGTGACACGAAACCTTGTCTTCTCTTCTTTTTCCATCCGAGAGATATTTCTGAAAGAGAAAAGACGCGTCGTCGAGGCTAGTCGATAGAGCCTCGACGAAATTCGAACCTCCCAGCCGTAGCGCAACGACGTAAACTAGTCGTTTAAGCGCGCAAAAGCGTGGCAGTTTTTATTGCCGTTTACGAGTTCACGGTAAGGCATAACGACACAGTCAGCGTTACGTCTGTCTAATCGTTGCCGGAAAAAGCGGAGCGACTCCTGCAACGACGACTCGTTACCGTGAATATGATTCATCCACGATCGCGACAAAAGGGCGTGAAACGTTATTAGAGTGACGTCAACGAGTCGGCCTCGCGAGTCTACACACCTATACGGTGCGAGCCATGTGCGTTCAGTGGCTTTAATCAGCGCGATTCTTTCGCGCGTTTTCGTCTCTAACATACACATTTTTCAATCGTTCCGGTCACCGTGCTCGTCGTCCAACGAGCAACCCTGCTCCTTTCTCTCTCTCTCTCTCTCTCTCTCTCTCTCTGGAAGAGCCGAAATTACCATTAAAATAGATCGCAAAAAGATTAGAGAGGTATTATTCGAAAATAAAGCACGCGTACCGAAAGGATTAATGTCAACAGATATCAGAAGCACTTCTTCGCAGAGATATGTTTTTCTTTCTCGATGTTAAGCCCCTTCTCTTTATACCGAAGCACCAGCCCTCCCTCCCGCCCCCGTCCCGACTATTTACAGAGAGAAAGGTCTAAAATTATACGAAAATCGTTCGCGAGCTAAGTGGTTCACTGATTTATTCTCGCGAATGCCGAATGAAACGAAAAGGAATACATCTCGAGGCAGAAACGATTCATCTCCTGCGTCGACCCCATCATTGTTTGTTCAGAAAATCGCGCAGGGTAATTCTCAAAGCATTCGTTAGTAGGCTGTCCCTTTTTATCCCGAAGAAACTAGACGCGTTTTCGAGCGAATTGGTCCGGGCGAACGCCGTGACATGCAGCAAACGTGAAAAAACACGTGGCGCCGCGAGAAACCTCGTACGTACCTTTATTCCGACGTAAGTATTATTACACGTAGATGCGAAACTAGCAGCGTCCCTCAACACTTTTATTATTATTTATCGCGCCTTATTGTTGACAAAAAGGAAACGCGACTCGTCCAGAGACAAGCGAGTAATAACGCTATCTAGATGGTCGTTACGTTGTTCATACGTCAAGACAAAAAGTTTCCCCGTAACCCACGTGGAAGGTAGAAAGTGTGTATTTTGAAAAGTATCGCCGTTCGTTCCGGCTCGTCCACGCGGACATTTGTTGTTCGACCTGTAATCTCTAATGGATTCTATGGGCATTTAAATAACCATCTCGCCCACCCACCATCACTTAACTCTCTCCTTCTCTCTCCTTCTTTTCCCCGAACCCTCTTGGCTATCTGAGCGAAGCGTGCTCTGACGACACGAAGACAACTGCTCCTCTCCCGGCCTTTCCATTTTTTTACCGTTACGAGCGGACCCTGGAGATGCGTGGTTACCATTATTTGCCTTCGTCCTACGAGCCTTCACGAGCTGCCTCCACAAAAGGTTGGAGCAATCGTTCTGACGCGGGGAAATTCCTCAAAAAACAATGAAAAGTAAATAAAAAAAAAGCCATAACAAAATACGACGAAGAAAGACAGATGAAGAAAGACGATCTTGCAATTCGAAACGGGCACCGACGATCAAATTCGCGCCCTCCACGCTACTTCCGCAAGCGTGCGGGCGTGCGCGTGTACCAGCCCTCCGCCCGACGATGTATGTATCAGCGTACCTAACACAGATCCAATATGTAGCTCGATCCGAAGGTTTAGGGCGTCGACGAGTATATCTTGCGAACTGGCTCGTTTTCTACGAACCGTGGTTTAAGAAGGCACGCGTGCCCTTGGCGTGTCAGGTCCGATCAAACGACACCGCGAGACTCCTCGAGAAAATCGAACCCGAGAAACGTTCCGATTCCTTTTCGTACACGTCCGATGAGTCAGCGGGGTTAGTCATACGAAACTGGGAGCCGGCGAATCCGCACAAAAGCCCGGCGCACTTTTAGGGCGCTTTCCTGGCAACCCGAGCCAACGAAGCATCCTCGCCGTTCGATCGATGAAACTGACGATCGTGTCGATTACCCGATGTCGACCGAGAGTACAGAGAACTACTCGATAGACCGATAAGGGAGCGTTACGAAATCCCCCCCACCCCCGACCGTTCTCATTTCCACGGGGATGGATTCGGTCGGACGCGACGTAGACCGAAGCGCGTCCGATCAGCGTTAAGTAACTTCGCCGCGGTGTAAAATTCGAGATCCACGAGGATTACTTAACGATAGGACGTTTACTCGGCCGTTTACTCGGCCGTCGAGGGCGTCAAATCCGAGTTCGTGCCAGCTAACGAACATTCCCGAATTGCCGATAGCCGAAGCGTGGGAGTACGGAAAGATAAGGCTCGCAAAGTGGACGATGGAATTTGTGTAATCGTTGTTTGGAATTTCGTCGAGTAAATGGTAGAGGAAGATGTCCGAAAAAAAGCAACTTACGACAATGGCTGAACGTGCATCGTCGAGATATCCAAGGTTGACACGTTGGTCAACGTGACCCGTGTGCGTGGATGATCGAATGTTTACTTACCCCAGAAAAGGGTTACGATACGGCATCGTTATCGAGCACTCGTCAGAATTCTTCTCGACCGTTCACGATTACGGATGGTACATACGTGCTACCTTTGTCTGGTAATTCGCCCGCTTTCCACGTACAACTATGCATTTCACGTTGTCGGTGTTACGTAATTAATGCGCGGTATCTCGTAGCATCTCCGCTGATCCCCTCGGAAAGGAACGCTTGAAAACAAGACGATCGGTTAATATGTATATATCTATCTCGACTAATTGATATATTTATCTGCATTCCAGTTCCAACGCGCGCTTATCTATCGAATTCCGATCGCACGTAACAACCGACGCGAGAAACGTTCCGACGCGAGATCCTCGTTGGTCGATACGAGATCCGGACATCGGCACAGTGGCAACAAAAGGTTCTTGAAATCGCACGCTGAGAAGATTTACCGAGGCCCGCGAATAGGAGGCACGAAACAGATACCGTCCGAGAGATCGATTTAAAACCACCGTGAAATGAAAGACCGAAGCCGCTCACGTTTTAACCCTCCCCTGCATCGTGTACCGTATATGGGGCAATTAATTACCGATTCCCTTTCGCTTATTGTCAGTAGTATACGTCCCACGCGCTACTACCGCGTCTAATTGGTCATCTTTAAAGAACGAACGTTACAAGGTTCACGATCGCTGCTCGGAATTTGTTGAATTCGAGACGAAACGAAGCAATCGTTCGCCCTAGGAATAATAGGCTCGACGTAAGCGGTGCCGATAATCCAGAAATGCGCCACTTGTCTGGCTTTACTCGAGTCTTCACCGTTTGTCGACCTAATTAAAATACTCCTCGTACGTGTAACATGTGTACGCGTGCGTGTGTGCGTGCGTGTGTGCGTGCGCGCGCGCGCGCGCGCTCGAACGTCGACGAGAGTCTCTCCGATAACGAGCAAACGCGGTTCGGTACAATTAGCGTTGAAATCAATCGTTGCACCGGCCCGCTGCCCATCAATATGCATAATCGCACGAGCGCCATTAGCCACGGTCTCTGCTTATGTATGTATGTACGTATGTGTGCGTGTATGCATGTGTATAGGTATGTATACGCACGTACGTGTACGTGTACGTGTACGTACGCCCACACACTTACGGACTCTGTGCGAGGCCTTCCACCACTGCGCACGGCCGTTCGCGGTCTGCCCGAGTCGTTTTAGATGTAATTAGCGAGTGATTCGCCGGCTGAGTAATGATAGCGGCCGAAGAGAAAGGGCCGAGTGAAACGGAGACGGAACGTATCGATCTTCCAGTACGTGGCAACGATTCGGAAGCGGTCACGTTCCGACCGAAGAACGAATCGACGCGAAATCTGCCCGAAAACCTTCGAGAGTGATCGTTAATCGTGCAACTCGGGTACACGTATGTGTCGATGCTGGAAACATTCGGTTAAATAGTTTTCAGGTTCTCGTCCGTGTCGTGGCTATCGATAGGCTGCGCTATTTTCAGGCCAACCGAGTAGAACGTTCGCCGCTCTCCGTAAGCGGGAGGGACTTCGTCATGGCCGAGTGATATCCAATCGGAGCTACAGACACGGGGAACGCGTTATCCAATCGCGGATACGTATTGCTGGCTAATTAGCCTCGATACGCGTTCCCGACGTTCCGACCAGGTGGTCCCGCACGACCAAATTTTCCTACCGTAAATGACATAGCATCGGAGAGCACCGTTTTAAGAGTTCTTTCTTTATACTTCGATTACAAGTCTGCCGATACGATATATCTTTGGGAGAAATTTTTAACCGACGTACGATCCACATGCCTTAGGATATCGATTAGTAAACGACGTGGGTGGTCCAAGTTACTTCTTAATTAGCTTTGCTAGCCCGAGGACGCGTTGGCCGACCGAACGGGGCAACAATTCGTGCGCTTCTTTTTTATCGATTCGTAAGCACACCTCTATTTCTTAAGAGAATCTCAGCGAGCCCTTCCTCTTTGGCTAACAAGGGAACAAGCCTACCAAATTGGTAACCAAATTATGTCCGTTCGCGTCACTTTCTTGTCTTTTTCTTTCTTTTCTCTCGATTCCCCGTCCTATAAATAGCCGAGGCGGCACCGAGCGATTGTTTATTTACTCTGGAATCGTGAAAAAAAAAGTGCTAAAACGTTCGACGCCTTCTCTACGTGGTTAAATCGCTAGGTGGATACCGTGTTAAAAGCGTCGACGGAAAGCGTTCCGGAAGAAGCCCGGGTGCATGCTAATTGCGACGCACCGTCGGCCGTCGTCGAAAGTTGTGAATCCCAGCGGAATCCCAGCGGAATCCCAGCGGAGATTCCAGCGGAGAGACAACGACAACCGATAACGACGTACTCATTTTCATCGGCGGCGTTCGAACGTTCCCTTTTCTGGCTTGCGTACGTACCCGGCGAACCTAACCAACCTAATCGAACGCAGAGTTTCCGGTTCGCGTATAAAATCTGTGACGCGGCGTTTCACCTAGCTGCCGGCCGGGTTCGAAAGACGAGTGCAAGTAGATAACGGCTGCACTGGTCAGACGCGGTGGGAGAACGCGTTCGTTTCGCCCAGCGAAGGAACGCGCGTCGACAGCAATACAGCAATTCGGAAGGATGGCCGATAGTTTCGCGGTCCGAGAAAAATAATCGATAACGCATCTCCCGATCCAAATGGAACGCTACCGACGAGTGACCATATGCGACCACGCCAAGCTCGCGACAAGGACGCGAAGACTGTGGAGCGCTTTAAAACGTATCCTCGAGGAACACCGGTGCTAGTCGGTACTAGCCGAACGTGTACTCGTGTGTCCGCTCCGAACACCGTGTGTCAAACGTACCGTGAAATATATCCGGCAGTGTGTTGTATCCGTGAACGGGCCAGAATACCAGACGCATCGATTTTACGTAAACGAAATTTTATCGTCGCGTCTCGAAAAGTTCCGTCCGTCGAGCAAAGTGTCCGCCCAAGTCCATTCACGAAATGGACATAGCCAGACGTATCGTCCGTCAACGCGTCTTTACAGCGACCGTTCTCCACCGCTTTTCGACCAAACTTTTCGAGTTTGTAACAGATCGAAATTATAAAGCGGACGCATCGGAAGATAAAACATTACGATCGAGAATAACCCCACCCGTCGGAATTCGAGACGCGCGCTTTTCCCCGCGGAATCGCGCCTGCGTTTTTCCACGCGTACGCTCGCGACGGCAGTGTGTCCGTTGCAGCCATCCACACGAATGATCCCGGGAGCCGTTCGATCGGGATACTTTTGTTTTTACGACTTTACGTGCCGTATCGCCGATTGCTCCGTTTGTTCAGGTTCAACGGTCGGCAGCCAGTGGCGGCTCCTCGTCGTTCCCGAACAGTCGTCTCCTTCACCTCCCTTTCTTTCCCTTCCCCTCCCATTCGCTCTCCACCCCTCCCCTCCCTTCCCTTCCCTTCCCTTCCCTGCAATTTCCTTTCCCTTGGATTCTCATTTCTTCTATTCGGAAGCTCCTACCGTGCACGAGCAAACTTCGGCCGTTACAGTTTGCCGATTCCGCTGCGAAAGTCCCTCCACACTCGACGCATTTACGAATACGATTACCACGGAGGAAAGGGGGAATCGTGAGATCGGACCAGCCATTAGATGGGTATCGGGGAAATCGTGTATTCCGGCTGATTTACTTGTCCCAGCGATTTCTCGTTTTATCATTCCGATCCATCGTGTCGAAACGATGGTACGTATGTATGTACAGCAGTTTTCGACGTGACTCGGAACGTTGAAACCCACGAGGCGCGTTGCTCGTACGTACACGCTTAAAGCTTTGTCCAGCTCCCCCGTGTTACGTTGTCGGCACACACGCGAACGGTTCCACAGGCATAGCGGCGCACACCCTTCTGGAACCGCAAACATTGTGTCATTGTCACGAGAGCACGCGTAGTATCGCGTGTAGGCAGACGCCGACGAGTCCAAGCGATGAATTATACATCGTGAATGTTTTCGGGCTCGAGTTTGCATCGGCCGAACGGCTACCGCCTGCTATTCTTAGCCACGGGACACCCTTAGGCCGTTTTCACACCAGCCATATCGCTCGAGACAGCCGAAAGCTCGTCGAAACGACAAGGCGCGCGATTTTCTGCCGCGAACGTCCGGTTTGGGCATCGGGGCCCGAAAACCGCCAAGCGAAACGTCGTAGAAACGTCGTAGAAACGTCTGGTCTGCGAAAGTTGCAAACGCTTAAAAATTTCACGCCGCAGGCCTCGACGCGTTGGTTCGGTGTGAAAGCAGCTTTCCTCGTCGCGGTGTGTTTCTCCGCAGTCGGACTGTCTGCTGTCGCAAAAGGAACAAGACGATCCTCCCTAGCACGCTTTCCCCTCTACGCTTTCGAGGAGGAAGGGGCAAGATCTACGACCTTAGGACCGGGCATCGTTTCTAGCTGTATGTACGCGGCCGGGCGGCGCTACGTCCTACGGGCCCGATGCGATCTCGCTGAAACTAGAAATTAATTATCGCGCGGTCGCGTGTCCAACAGCCTGAATTAACGAGCCGAATTTCCAGGGGGCCTAGCCCAAGGACGGTCGACGTCCCTGCACGCCGCCGCACGAACACGGTATAATTAGAAATTCGAAATTCGGATGCCAGCGGACGGCCTGACGAAACGGAGAATTATGGAAACCGGTAAAGGACGAACGGTGATTTACGCCGTGCACCGGCCGCTCACGAGTCGTCCGGCTCTACCCCGAAGCGGTATCTGGAATTTTTGTCGAAATCTGCAGCTGCTTTTCCAGCCAGTTTCGATCGTTGTCGCCCGCGCTATCCCTTTATCCCAAGCTATCGAAACGCCGCGCCCTGCGAACGCTGCCGCCTCCATAATTACGTTTCCCCCGTTTTTTATCCGGACGCTCGAGCTTTTCGCGTTCGCGGCCCACCGGCTCGATTACGCGACGCCTCTTGTCACGTTCGAGACTCTATTGTCGAGCCAGTTTACGCTGTTATCCTCGGTATCGTAGACGGTTTGCAACAGCGATACCTACGTTTATGCCGCGGGCATTGTCGGAGACGCAGCGAGCGATAAAGGGGTACGCACGCGCGCAAGCGGAAGTCTTCGCGTCAGAAACGGAGCTGCTTGTTCCGGCGTCTAGAGCGCAGAGGGGTTGTCCGGTGGAAAGGGGTGGCGGTCGAAGAAGAAGCAGCGTCGAGAAGAGAACGCTTATCGCGGGACACGCGCGATAATAAACATCCGGTTTACGAGCCGGGAAAGTAGATACGACGTAGCAAACTCGAGCGAGCACGCGAAAGGGACCGAAGCGATGGGGAAAAGGATATGTACGACAAAGGGTACGAGAAGAGGACGGACGCGGGTCGCGAGTCGCGGAGAGAGAAGCGCCGTCGCCGTTTGTTTGTTTTGCACGCGCAGCGCCGCGCCGCGCCGGCGGAAACGAATAGCTATCCCCGATTTATCGATAAAAGGCGGAGTTACGATCGTGTTTTAAGTCGGACTGGGAAAGAGATTGCCAGAAGGTAATGGCAACGCGAGCCACATCGGGTGTAACGCGATTCGGATCGATATCGCATTAATTGCATGCCTTACCGATTGTGCATTCGCGGTTTCGGTATGAATGTCGTTGATGACGCAACGAATCGTGGCCAGCTTTCCACGAGGTTCCATCAGCCAACTGAGCCAAGTAGACGGATACCAGGAGATTCGATCGAAGGAACTGCATTTTTAGCCAGCGCGCAGCGTAACGTCGAAAGGATCACGGACGTACGTATACGTAGGTAGAAATAAATTCTGACGACCGTTCGCCGGCATTCCGTACGCCGCGCTACAGTAGGCGCGGTGACACCGGTGAACGCGACCAAAAACAAATACCAGCCAGAGGCGGAGGAAGGCCCGAGGAAGGCCCGAGGAAGGCCCGAGAAAGAGAAAAGAATGAGAAAAAAATGCTAGCAAGAAGACGGGAAGAAGACGCGCATCAGACATGCAATAGCGACGCCCCCGTTGTAAATTACCTCGCGGGAGGCGAGCGGTAACGGACAGAGGTAACTCATACGACATGGACAAAGCGGAGGGAAAAAAGAAAACAAAAGTTCGCTGGCCGGGCAGAGAGGGGCAGGTGGCGGTAAGGGGAAGGAAAGGAAAGAAGATCAGAAGAAAGAAACCGCGACCACCGGAGCGAAATGTAATTGTACGTGCGTCGTCCAAAGTCGGAGAACACGGTGAACACGGTGAACACGGTGAACACGGAGAACGCTGGCCGAGGGGGTCCTCCCGAGCCGGCTAATTAAGAGCTCAGGCTAATTCAATTATAATTTATACCTCGAGGGTGAACCTCTAGAACAGGGTCTTCGCTCCTAGCTACGAGCAATCAATTATCCAACGTTAAACGCTACATGTCCAGCAGGCAATAATTTACTGCGATTCCGACCTTTCGTCGAACTCGCTCGCTCCTCGGACGCTGACAGGCAAACGCTCGCCTCGAAACAATGCCGAGCGCGTGTTTTCCCAACGTTTTCTCAAACACCTTCCCCTTCTCCAAAGGATCCCACTGGCAGGGACTGCCAACGGGACCCCGCCGCGGTCGGTTCCAGCGCGGAAGGTGAGAGACGGATAGCTGTGGAAGGTGGGGGCTACTTCGCGAGATCGGGACACGTCTCGGAGGATTCGTTTCGATGATTTGCCTCGAGACGCGAGGGCCACGCGTTTCGTCTCGTTCCCCCGTCCTTCCGGTGGAAACGCGTTATTGTCGGGACGCTGGATAGAAGGGTGTCCGCGCGTGGCACCGATACGCATCGGTCCTTGGGATTTTCGCCTTGGACGCGGCGGAAACTCTTCTCCGTGCGGGATTGCTCATCGACGAACGCTATCTCAAGGTAGTCGGTCGCGAGGCGAGGCGAGGCGAGGCGAAAAGATGTCCGTCGTCGAGTGAAGCTCGAATATGTAAAGAGCCAGCCCTACCACTAATAAACGTAGAACACTTTGGACGTGTTACGTTCGAAACGTTACGCGCACCCAGCGATAAATTTCCCCGACGTACCGCAAGAATTCGAATCTTTCGTAACGTTTCGATTAAAATTCCACGTTAAAACCGTTTACTACGAAATGTATCACGCGTGTCACCCGCATAACCGTTTCGGTAGGTCTCGGCTCCCGCTGTCTTTTATCGCCTTGGCCCGCTAATATAAGAAATAGCCGCGGCGCAACGACCCGATCAACGTCTTCCTCGAATACCTTCCAAAGGAAAAACAAGCAAACGATTGCCCGAGCTCTAATCGTCGCGGCAAATATCGCCACCGGCGTCGAAATGCAAATTAGGAGAAAGCTGACTGGCTGCACCAAAGGATTCCCTGAAATCCTCGAATCCTCCTTCTCGCGTGACTCGCCCGAGTCGCCCGAGTCGCCCGAGTCGCCCGACTCGCCCGACTCGCGTGACTCGTGACACTCGCGTGACTCGCGTGCCGTTACCATCGATTTCGTCCTTCCAGATGCTCTCGGATACGTCAACATCTAGATTTCCGACGCAAACTAACCGTGCCTCTGTTTCCTGCTAATTAAGCACCTTCGAGTTGTACCTGGCATCGACCAACGACGATGTAAACGGGCAGGTTTGTCATCGCTGCAACGGGAATAAACAACGCCTTGGCTTAATCGCATCGATTCGACGGAGGAATTAAGTGATTACGTAATTCCAGTCGCCGAGTTGCAAACTAAGTGGTTCTTACGATGTTTAAATGTTTCGCGGAACGACGAGGACGTTGAAACGTAGCTCTATTGCGTCGTGGACTAACAGCTCGACGAGTACCCTGCTTTTCCCGATTCGGCGCGCGGTTCGCTCCACAGAAATTATGCAACGCGCGCGAGTATTACGCGGCAATTCTCGTGAGAATGTTTACCGATGGAATGGAACATCAGGATCGGTCCGACATGCTGGGAAATAAGCTCTCCCACTCACTCTCTCTCTCTCTCTCTCTCTGTCTCATTCTCGAACGAATCTCTTCCGCGCAAAGTGGCATAGAACGGGGCCGGCACGTTGCGACGCGCGATATTTGCCGTTGTCGAGTTATACCGGGTTATGCCGGGTTATGCCGGGTTATGCCAGGTTATGCCGGGTTATGCCGGATTATGCCGGAAATGCGACGACCCGAGCGAGGACTGAGATCGCTGGTCTAGACGTTGACGAGAGGAGAAGCAAAGAGAACGGAAAAGACGAGCTCCGCGTTCCCTCTATAAATATTATACATTCAGCTTGTTTGCGGAGCACTCGTAGTTGGCGGCTTGTATTCGTGGAATACGGCTCTCCTCGTGTTTCGATCGGTTTTCTCCGAGGTGGACGTACGATGACGTTTGGTCGGAAGAAAAGTCAAGCGGTTCGGGTCGTCCAAAACTTTTTATGCCCGCGAGATGTTTCGCGCCGCGGCAACGACATAACTATCTTTGTTAGGCGTCTTATTGTTAGGCGACGTGCCCGTGTATCTTACCCTTATCTTTATCGGCCATGAAGAAAGTAGATTAGATCGACTACGAATGCATATTAGAAAAGTTACCAATATTATTGTTTACACTATCTTGTAATATTTCCCGGTCGACCATGTGGTACGCCGTCTCTAAATATAAGATAACGATAATTATCTCTTTAATTATTAACGTAATCGTAGCCGCTGAGCAGACGATTCGATAACGATGCTCGATAAAGGTCTCTCGATGTGTCGTTCAACGCAACGGCAAGATCCGTACCGTCGATTTTTCTCTGGACTAACGACAATCGAAATCGGTACTACCTACTCGAACGAGAAACGGCCATGGAACGGTATTAATTACCACCGATCGATTATAGGAACCGCGCGCGATCAATTTTATCAACGTGCCTATCGAACCACTATACGCCAGTCATTCCTCCGTTTATTATCTTTATGGTCCGTAGTCGATCCGTAGTCGATCCGTAGTCGATCCGTAGTCGATCCGTAGTCGGCATGTCCGGTTAACGCTGAACGATACGCAGATCACGCGTTATACGTAACGAAACAGTCGCGATCACTGCTTCTGTCGACCAACGGTCGTTCGCGACAGCTAATCGAATATAATATGTATACCATCTCGATTTATCGACTCGATTGTTCGTAAAGCAACCGAAAGACGGGCGTTTCTTGGTTCTCTTGCGACTATCCGGCAAACCTCCGACGTTTTCCTTAATCGTTTCCACCTGCGATTCGATGGAAAGCTCGACGACGAACAAGAAAATAGAAACTTTATACGCGAATCGACGTAATCTAGAGCTTGGTCGGCGCTACCGCTTTCTATTTTTTATAGCCATAAAATCGTATTATTATTTTCGGACAACGGCTTCGTACGCGGCGAGCAGGCAAGGAGGCAGGGGGGATAGAAAGGACGATGCAATCGAGGGTCGGCACGCGATAAAACGATAAAACGACCGGAGGACGGGTCAGCTCTTCTCCGCGCGATGTAATCAAGAAGCATCCTCTCGGAGGTATCCCGCGCGATATCCTCCTCGATTCGGCCATAAAGTCATATTATTATTGGTGTAACTATTGTTATTTTCTTGGTGGAGAGGTCACGCGTGGCTCCCTGCGATAAAAGGATTCGTCGACGGTGTCAAGCGCGATAAGGATCATTTCTGGAACGGAACCAAAGAGAACGCAACGAACAGTTTTTATCCTGAAGGATGGGAAGATCGGTCTGGGCCACACAGGTTGCCCGCGGAGGCTGGTGGGTCGACCATATTGCGTCCTCGAATTCGGCCCGGGCCTACTCGATATCCCCTGGAACGCCTCGTCGCGTCCATTTTAATCGTATATCGGTGTCGGGGCCCGTTTCGTGCGAACGAATGTCGAATAACAAACAATCGGTGCTTCGATACTTCGGCGGTTATCCATCGTTATAGGAAACGCGACTTTCTACGCCGGCGGAACGTTTGGAGAACTCGATGCGAATCGGTTAAAACGCTCTCTCGGGACGCAGCGAGAAATCAGTTACGCCCTTTTGTATTGCTCGCTCGGATATACTCGGTACGGTCGTACGTATGTGTGCTCGGCTGGCGATAATGCCTTCGGTCAATAATCGCGAAGCTCTCGGCGGCACGCACGTAGACGCACGTAGACGCACGTAGACGCACGTAGACGCACGTAGACGAACGTAGACGAACGTAGATGAACGTAGCCGTACGTATGCACTCGGCACGGCATACGAGGCCCATGCTAACAGGCCTTTGCGGAAAAAGTTGGCGCCAAAAATATTTACCGTCCGACGGCCACTATGCGTGAGAGCACTCCATCGCGAGTCATCGAAAGCACGGATACGTTTGGTCCTTTTCCTTTTTTCAGCCCGACGCGGAGCAAAATATTTAAGTACCCCGTACGTGTGTCGCACACGCACGGACGTCCGTTCTCTTTTCGTCTTCTCTTATAATTCACGGTAATTTGGAGTGGAACGTTTTACACGTGTGCCTGGTTCAACAACCACTTCCTCAAAGGCAATCTATACATACGTGTAACGTATCGGGAGCCCTCCGACGAGATGAGATATTTCTACGGCAAGAAAACGTCCGAATCGCGACGTGTCGCATCAGCCGATTCGCGATCCGGAAATTCGATTCAACGCCGCTTCATAGACCGAGTTCCATAGACCGAGGAAGGCAAATTGCACCGTGTGTAAACGACTTTGGACACCTGTCGTATTTTCGTTCCATGCACGACGCGTAGGCGCCATTGTACACGGTGCCGATAATCTAATCTCGCGATAATACGTTGCCGCGTGCTTTCGTGTGGCTGTAAACGATATGTATATCGAACGAAGGAATAAAAGAACGAACGAAAGTGCCATCGGACACGAGGAACACCTACCGATTTACCAAACCATGCTTTCCATCGCGACCGTTTTTGAAAAGACGAGTTTCCAGTGGAAAGTAGACCGTTCAGAGGAACACGATATTTGGTCGCACGAAACACGTATATTCGGGGAATCGTGCGGTCATCGATCGTCGGTCTTACGTAAGCGCAACACGATTGTACTACTTGCTATTCGTATCCATTTACAGCTTTATCGAGAGCGCGGGCTTAGCTGGCACGGGATAACGTTTATTTTTTGCCCGATGTATCGATTGCGTCTCGATAACCGATCGAATTCATTCACTTTAAAATTACTCGGCGATACCAAAAATGTATATGTATACATATGGATACAGATATCGACTGTAATCTTCCCGTTGGTATTTCGTTATAAGCCCCTCCGTCCTGCGTCGTCGCCGCTTCGTACGCGTTCCTTTTTCATCCCAACTGTATCTCTTTTTACGAAGCTGAACACTCGGAATCGAAGTGCGCGCGGTTTCGAATTAATCGACGGTATTAATACGACAGCCATTATCAAGTTCAGCCGTCCGGCGATACAAGCACACGCATCGAGATGTCGTATAGCTTCCCTGCACACGAGGTCCGTTAAATTTACGCTCGAAATCAATAATCCATGAGTGACAGGAGAAACTCGAAAACGAGACGGATCGATCGCAAGTAATTCCCGGATATTTGGAATCCAATCGGCCGTACGCCCATTACCACTCTATCTTGAACAGCAATTATTGTCAATCGCTGTTGCCTCTCTCTCTCTCTCTGTCATCCGTGCAGATGAATCTACTTGGGCGTTATCGGGCACGGGTCACACGCGTACACGCAATGACGTACGTACGTACGTACGTACCGGTACAACGGGACCAGGGAACATCGTCTCGTTTTATCGCGGTCATTAACGAGGCATCGAGGGAACGGCGCGCTATGAAATCTCAAAGAAATTGATTGCTTTTTCCCTTTAATTCTCCGTTTCGACGGGCCGACCGTTTCTAAAAAAAGGAAAGACACGAAATACCCTGGCGGTACGGTATCGCCTCGTCAAAGGATCGCTCTGACGCGACGTTTTGATCAAGGATCGCGGAACATCCCCACCACGGTAGAGGGTTCCCCCTCGGAATCGGTCAAACGATCGATAAATATAGAGGTTCGGGAAAATACAAAGTCTCGCGATCGAGCTCGGTCGTAATTTCTGGCTCCGATAATTCGCTTTCAGCGGTCGGTACAGGAAGCAAAGCGGTCCTCCCAGCGAGCGAGCATTTGCTGCGACGATATTTTAACCTCGTCGAGATCACGGTATGCATCCGTTACGTCAACGATACGACTCGGAACGCGTGACACGGAGGAAACTATTTTTTTCGGCAACGTTTATCTTATCGTTATCGGTATCCCGGGTATCGTATAAATATCAAAAGATTCCCGTGTTTCTGCGGTGTATGTATGTATTAATAACAACACTTTATTCCGATTTCGATCGGATACGTGGCGTCGCATCGGTTACGTTCAGTTCGGTTGTACCTAAAGAGAAAAAGATTCGTCAAACGATTTGTCCGGAAAGTTGGCATTTAAGAAGGGCCATGCCACCGCTTACCGGCGTCACCGAACCGAAGACGGAGGACGGCAGAGCGGAGAGGTACATTAACATTCCGAACATAATTCCGACATAAATATCGGCTCGTAAGATATGCAAAGTGTGATCAGCAGAAAATATCCAGCAATTACATTCACTTTGAACGCCGCCTGCCCCCGGGCCGGTTGATATACTGCCTATCGATCCAAGCCCTTCCGTTAAACGGATCGTTACGAACGTGTTACGAACACGTCACTCGCGAAACTCTCGCCGCGCTATGATATCGACTTTGTCGCAAAAATAGCACCAGAATCACGCTCACGCGAGAGTAGAGAGCGGGGCATCGACGCGTCCTCGGAAGCACGATTCCCAGAAAAAGAACACTCTTTTCCCCCGATAAAAAACGGTTTTGCCCGTCGGCGGGTCGGCGGATCGGCGGGTCGTCGGTTAAATCTCCCCGTTTACGTGATCCCATTGATTTAAACTCCCCGGTCAGTTAAATACGAGCTAATCCGAACGCGTGACCGAACGCGTGACCGACCGCGATAATTCGTAGCGGTGACCCGACCCGTGTCCAAACGCTAGCGGTCCGTGCCGCGTGGTCACTATTCCAGATCGCTTTCCTTTTCAAAATCAACCTCGAGGCCGCGCCGCTGCGCAGCTTGCGAACGTCGTGGAAATCGAACGATTGTAGATTAAAAGAAATTTCGGTAAGTCGTCCGCGTCGGGCCGACGTTCCTAAGGGTCTCGTAGGTACGTATGTACATACATGCGTGCATATAATATGTATATCGAGAGATTAATCGGTAACCGAGTGTCGCTGTTTGACCCAGATTATGGCTATAATCACTAAAGTCGTAACTCGGCTGCAGCCACTGCAAAGCACGAGTTTACGCTACGCGCACCCTACCCACACCGAGCGCCGTCGTTATGTAGACAATAAACGAGCGTTGCTAGTTTTTCATCGTATAGAAACTATGTTGGCACGCATCGGGTCCAACAGTAAAACGAGATAGCACGTCACGGAAGTGGTTCGAGTAGATATCCGTTATGTTATTAACATACCTAATTACCGTTCGACTGTCTCTTGCTCGTTTGAAACGAACAGCCTCCTCTCCGTGGAGAATGACGCTCGACCAGGTTGGATTCGTTCCGTGACATCCGATTCTGTCGGTCTTCCATAGAGATCCCATCGAAATATCCCACCGTCCGTCCGATAATTATCCTATCTATTCCCCGACCGCTTCCACCGGCATAAATAACGCGCGAAATATCACGCGGGCGGATCGTCCCGGTGGACGAACCACCGGTAAAACAATTTCCACCGATACGAGTCTGTGATTATCGGTTACGGTACTGATATATCGTCGCGGGAGTGATTATTCTCCGATTGAATATATAATTGCACCCTGGCCGGCACGAAATAACAGCCTATCGCAGCTTCGATCCAGAGATCTTCCTCGACGGTTCTTAACCAATAGCCGCGATTAAATCTGACAAACGATTAATCTACGAAACGGTTCCGTTCGCTCTTTCGATTTCCACTCTGCGAGAAAGCGGTTCGTTGATTCGAACGCGACTCGACAACGTTCATCGCGAACAGGTACGTTTCGATAAGCAAAGGCCCTTCCAGCGTTTCGTTGTTCCGATCTGGTGCGTGCGATCTCGGGAGCAACGGTGGCAAAAGCCGGGACGGTGGCTTTCGATCGATGCGCCCGATTACCGTGGGAACGATACTCGGTGTAACGATTTTTCACAACGACGGTAACATTTTCATCGCACCAGTTACGGCACAAATACGTATACGCGCACCGTCGTTGGGATTATTATTCTCCGACCGAGGGTGTAGTTGCGTGTGCCGTGCCCGGCACGAAATAACAGCCCATTAGGCGGCTTTCACACCAACGGCATCGAGTCTAATCGATCGGGCTATCAAGCCCGTCGAACGGCAAAGTACCCTCGAAACGTAACCCCGAATTTGCGAAGCGCGTTGGTGTGGAGACGCGAACACGGGACACACCGTCGTAGGTGGTCTTGATAACGACACACGCATCGCGTTGGAAAATCCTCTTAAACGATCCCACGATACATATTATGCACTATCTATGTACGCGGACAGGACTTTTCTAGTCCACGGCGTAGTCTTCTCTTTTTCTTCCTCTGCCTTCCGCATTATATGTACGTACGTAAGTATTTATCAATTAACGCGACAATCGTCCCCTCTT
Source organism: Mimumesa dahlbomi (assembly GCA_917499265.3). Classification (NCBI taxonomy): domain Eukaryota; kingdom Metazoa; phylum Arthropoda; class Insecta; order Hymenoptera; family Crabronidae; genus Mimumesa; species Mimumesa dahlbomi. The sequence continues at coordinate 179,700 of OU824113.1, read as the reverse complement.
ACTCTCTCCCTGGCTTTAACCTTTTCACCTTATTAACCTGGCTCGTATTAACCGTGGTAAATGGATGCCCTCGTAAAAATCTCTACAATCGTTCACCAGCGAGATCGCATCGGACCTCTGTCGTCTAGCTTATTCGGATTTCGTCGGCGGCTCCGTGTATAGCAAAGTATGTATTTACGTATAGCGAGCGATACGCGATGGCTACTCGTTATACCTCGTCACGCAACCGGGCCGCCCGCGTCGCGAACTCGAGATGTTTGTTTGATTTTCCCACGAAGAATGTCGTGAAGCACTCTCGAAACCGTTCGCGGCTCGAGTGGCCCACGCTTTCCGAGACCCGACACGCTTCGATCGTCATCGTCTTCGCGGTCGCGGTCGTCCTCGTCCTCGTCCTCGTCCTCGTCCTCGTCCTCGTCCTCGTCGTTGGCATCGTCGGCGACGTTGGAAGCCACCGTGCGGAAAAGAGTGCCGTTACCAAAGGGTCGCGTCGCGTCGCGTCGCTTCCACGAATCGATCTTCCGTGCAGCTGGATTAAACGTCGTGTGAAATAATTCTGCGATTAATCACGTTGACGCCGGAATCGTCGGAAAAGTTCTAGTCAGGCTGTCTGGTAGTATTGCATTCCGTTATCTATCCACGTGATATTTGTCCCGCTGCTATCTTCCAAACAACAGTTATGCGAAAACAAACGTTCACTCGCGAGGCTTTCACCTCGTTACGATACTTCGTATCGGGAAGCTTGGCAATTACATCGTATTCTATTGCATGTATGTATGTACATACATACAATACGAAAATAGACACGTTCCACGTAGTGGCAGGGTTCGCTCCATAACCGATAGACAATCATGCGATGCAGAAGCCAATCCAATAGACGTAAGCTCATGAATTTTCTAAAACTCTGTAGGGGGTCGACGTCACTGTAAGTCGATATCTGCGGCTGCAACGCCACGGTTGGGGTCTACGCTTCGAGCCGCTCTCCGCGTCAAACATTATGTTGCCATTGTTGTTGCACCTGCGATTCGATCTTCGAATCCTATCGTCGTTTCTTCTTCTCGTATCGTTTTCAACGCGAATCTCTCGCGAAATTGCCCTATCGAATGGTGCTTGCTAAACTTGCTCGATTAAAGAAAAGGTAGGTCGATCAGCCTGCGGGATGGTATCGCAAGCTCGCAAGGGTTATCGACTTTCCCAAGAAAGTCGAGTCACGCTGCGATCGTTGTCCCGAGAAGTTTGTTTAGCCAACGATCGATATCGACGCAAGTGCAGCGGCCGAAAGGCTACGGATCGTCCTCCGAACAATTGTCACGCCGTGTATGTACATACGTACGATACGTTACTACGTATGTAGAAAGGAAGCAGCAGATTCGCTGTTTAAGATTTCCTGCCGAAAGATAATTCGAGGTCGAGCGTCGCGGTGCCAATGCACCAGTCCCGATAATGCCGATAGGCATTCCGACATCGATCTCCGCCTCTAAATATTTAGCTTCCCGATCACTGACCCGTCTCAACCAGATTGCCGTTGCGAACGAAGCGGCTCCGTTCGATCACGTGGGTCGGTTGCAGCAGCAAGGGCAACGCCAGGCGAACCGGTGCAGCAACGATAACGCATTCGGCTCGTTATCGGACGTATCGTGTTCCCCGCCGAGACGATTCCTGATACGTCTCTCTCCACCGCGATACTCTTCACCCTTCCTTCCCTTTTTACGCAACGGCCATCTCGATGTTTCAATTTATCCGACTCGATGCACGGGAAATGCTAAATATATGAGAATAATATTCTAATTACGTAACAACCAGTTTCCCCCCCGTAACGATCGCTTAACCGAACAAACATATTTCATTTATACGCAACGTCTAATCTCCGCTTAATTGCCGTCTCACGGTGAAAAACTGTGTGAAACACGTTTATCGATCGATCGGGGATTTACATTTTGTATTTCGTTCGCGTGATTCGCGTTTACATAAGAGCATTCGGTAGAAAACATATGCCCGGGAACCTGGCAACGTCCACGGGGGAAAACCACGAAAGAAGAACGCCGCGAATAGACGAGGAGAATCGAAAAACGTGCTACCGCTCTTTTCGAGAGAAAAATATCTCGCGAAACGCGCATTTACATGCACGGATAAAACTGTCCAAGCGTAAGATCCGTCTGCAGACAGTTTTCCTTGCATTTCTCTGGCTGGAAGCGATAGATGTGGCGGTAGCAACAGCACCGGGCAACTAGCGTCTCTACCCTCCAGCACCATTCTTCCTAGAGTTACGTGACAGGGTCTCTGGGTTCGACGCCCGTGGCCGGGCCGCGCGGAGACAGAAACGCGGACAAAACAAGACGCGAGCAGCTCACGACAAGTCAGCGGAATAAACTTTTCTTCCCAGCGGCGGCGAAGGCGGCGGCGAAGGCGGAGGCGGCGGAGAGGGTGGTGGCGGTGCTGGTGGGGGTGGTGGTGACGGCGGCGGCGGCGGCGGTGGCGCCCGAAAACTTGCACAAACTGGAAGTATCCCCTGAACTGCTCAGGTTGACGGGGTCTCTGGGGTGGGTACTGGGAAAGAGGTAAAGGGGGCAGAGGAGACGCGAGAGAGGAAGAAAGACGGAGAAAGAGGGAGAGAAATGACAGAGATGGGGTCGAGGGAGGCGGACGGCAAAGGCAATACTCTAAACTAAAGTCGATGGCCGCTGGATTCGGGATGAGAACTCGAAGCGGTGGAATGGGACGCGATCGACTCGCCGAGTTCAATTTGTAAACAGGACTCTCAATAATGGAGGATTGTTACACCCCAGGGAACAACCCTTTTGCGGGGGGGGGGGGGGGGAGGGTGGAACGAAGACGAGAACGAGGACGAGAACGAGAACAATGAATACCCAAAGTTTAACGCGGAACCGATGCCGTCAAGTAGATATCTGACTACGAAGTGTCGTTTCGGTGGAGCGCTTTCCGAAGCTGTTACGCGTGTTAAAAGCTGCCCGTTTCACCGGCTACGAAATAAAGGTAAGAACTTTATCGCTGCTCCTAGAAACGGGACTATCGCGGACTTGTGACATGTTTTTCGGCGCGTCGAAGTTTATACTCACGCCGGGTTAACTACGATTCCACTCCGTACCGCCAACGTCGTTACGATACCGCGATCGGTATTTCGACATAGATTTTCAAAGTAAACCGGTGCGAGTCGTTTTCGAAGAAGCTGCGACGTAACTTTTTCATATAATCACATCGAGGGTGCCGATAAAAAGGCACTTTGACCCCGACGTAACAACGATCTAAATAACAAACGATTTGCTTTACTTTGATGGAATATTAAAATGATAAAAAGTCGAACGCGCTGAAACCGGAACGGAGAATAATTTCATGACACCGTATATTAATAAATTAACCACTAATCTCGACATTGCTTGTTCGTCTTATTTCATGTTCGACGTGGCTGTCGTCGACTCCCGGCATCCCATTAAGCTTCCACGATATAAAAATTAATTGGCAGTGGTTTCTGCAGGAGGAGACACTCGTTAGAGGGTTCTCGCCGAAATAGTGGGAGGGTGAGAGATAAATAGAGAGAGAGAGAGAGAGAGAGAGAGAGAGAGAGAGAGAGAGGGAGAGGGAGTGAGAGCGTGGCGGGGGGGGGGGCGAGGAAGAGTGACGTCAGGCATAGTAACGAGGACATGGGGGCCGACTTTCATTGGTTCCGTTCTCCACCCTTATAGGAGACTGGTGTTGCACGGCATACATGGTGGCGGTCGATTATAGTCCTGGATGAATCCCGTTCCCGGTCGTGCTACTTGACCGTTCATTGTGATTTACACGGTCATTAACGATACCGACCACCGGAGAAAGAGAGATTTACGCCGTTTCGGAGGGAACAGCTGTCTCTGTAGGGTTATATCGGCCGGCGCGGCGCGTCATGGAAGAAACAGGGCTTCAGGAATATCCACCGAAGGAATCCTTTTACGAGTGGTCTAGCTCGTTATTCTCTCCGACCGAAACCAAACCAAGTTTTTCAGGGCTCGTCGCCGGATATTTCGACCCAGCTTTATCATCGCCGTTTCGTACAGCAGTAAACTATTTATGACGAGTCCTACAAAATTTTACTCCTAGGCGTAAATCTATCTTTTTACTACCATCTTTCCTTTACCCTTAATTGAGATATCTTTACCGCGCCCGTCGTTAGAGGAACAAACCCATTAATGGTCAGCCAGCAATTTGTAAGCGGTTAAAAAACCGTGTATCAAGCGAGAGAACACGCCCGTCCAAATTCTACGGATCCGTTAAAACGGAGCAACGGCTTCTCCAGACACTAGGTGATCGAAACTGTTAACGTTATCATCCGAATATGTAATTACGACGAATCGTTGGAAATTCTGGCGATCGAAAGTGACGAGTCAAGAGTGCCGGCGAAAGGTGTATCGTGTCACCGTAATACATACGTATGTACGTACTCTCTCGATGTCTCCCCACTCCCGTTCGCGGATCCCCTTTCCTCTTTTTCCTGCCTGTCCTCCGCGTATCACTCTCGGATCGTCCGGTCCGGGCTGATTGACTTTTTAATCGAACCACCGCGCCTGGCAATTACCCTCACCCTTCGGCCGGTCGCTTGGTCGCTGGGCCGCCGTTCACGTGTTTTACGAATATGTATCGCGCGTCTTCCGTTCCAGCCATTATTCACGATTTTTTTGCTAACTATGTAGGTTTTTGAGAACGCGTTACACGGCAAGCAGCGGCATGGACGTGAAGCGAAATTTGTTTGGCTGGGAGAAGAAGGAGTTGCCGAATACCATTATATTTCCCGAAAGGATGTATCGGCATTAATCCGAGTCGATGATGAAAAATGAACTCGCGTGCATCGCATATTCCAGGCATCGGCGAAACGGCCTGACAAAGGGCAGCGGCCAACGAAACTTGGGTGAATCAGTGGTATGTCCCTTCCTGGAATGGACGTGGCGCTCCGACCGGCTATTAACGATTCGAGGCGCGCTCGTGGATCATGATACACTGCCAAGGAGATCATTTATTAGGGCGGGCAAGTAATACTAATTATACGCCCCCCTCCTCTTGATTTTATGCCGCGATCCTTTTGGTATACGGCATATTATACGGTATACCAACATAATTTGTAATTTGGATACAATGTAATTTGGATTTTTGCAGAAAATTATCACGCGTCAACGATTATCTTTAAAACGGGGCGTAATTATGCCGAGCGGGTAGAGGAATGTTTATGGGAATGCGATAGAACGTGAGCAATTTCTCCTAAATGCGTCGCGATCGCTTCGATATACCGTTAAGAAGCTAATTTATTAACACCTCGAAACGGATCTCAGCGAATCCGTTCGTCTCGTCGACAGATCCAATCTGTCTTAGCCTTCACCCCCCCCCCTTTCCGCAAAAACGTCCGCGACTCTGCCACGCTTCCGTTTCTCCTTCAACTTTTGGACACGGTGTAATCTAATAGACGGTTGTTTAAATAAATCGTCCTTGCAAAAGCTGAAATAACCGATTTCGTTTAACGGCACCAGACACATCCCACACACACGCGTGTACAAGGTTCGAGTTCCATATACAGGGGTGGTAGACGGGTGGTTCCACGACACGTGGAAAGGCAAGGGTGCCGCATAATCGATCGCGAGAAGAGCTTTTTACATATTTCACTATCGAAGAACAATGAGTCCTGCCACGCGAGCGCGTAGGCAGAAAAGGCGAACGAGCGAAAAGGACCCCATTATTTCGCGAGGGTGGGAACGCACGAACGCACGAACGCACGAACGCACGAACGCAGGAACGCGCGAGCGTGCGAACGTACCACGGGCTGACGATCCGTCTCGACGAATCGTTTCTGGGAAACATGCGCCTGGGATAGAGAGATACATACTCGCCGTATGGCTCCTTGCGGCGAAGTCTTGGATATTTCCCAGGGAGGCGACATTAAAAGTGCAATAGCCCGATCCCGATGCGGCCTGGTCGTTCGGTTAACGACCGTCAGAAATGGCCGCGTCTTGGCTCGCGACGGCTCTTTCTCCGGGGTTAATAATAAAAAAGACGCGAAATAGGCGCGGCAATCGTACGCGCGTCGTTCCTACGTGTGGTTCGTTCGTTTCCGGCCACTTCCTGGGATCCATCAGCATAGATCAAGTATCTCCGTCGTTCAACCCGAAAATCATATCGCGAGCTTTGTACACCCCGACGGCTTTATCCGCCTCCCTTTTGTCCCTTGGTGGATCGATCGTTCCGAGACTTTTACGTTCGTCGCCCTCAGCCGCGATTTATTTCCTCGTTCGATAACGGGCGCTTCGCGACAAATCGGGCCGCGGTTTCCTAAAACGCGTGCCGCTTCTATGCTGTTTGGTTACTCGTCTCGCTTGGGAAACGATTTATGTGAAAAACCGTCGTTAGATTCCCTTACGTACCGAATATACGGGACCGAGCTGAACGACGCTAAACTCCTTCGGTCGGCGGGTATGTACATACGTCGAGCAACGTTTAGACGTGTCTCCGTTCGAGCATCGACCACGAGGACCACGGCGGAGAAAGAAGACATCCGTTTCAACGATGATTACGTGTTACGCACCGAAAGGCTCGGAACGTAATACGAGGGTGAAAGGCATACGCGGCAGGCCTCCCAGGTAGTTGACGGAGAAAAAATCGGAAGGCCGTGCCGCTGGATTTATTTCCTTCCGCGGCAGCAAAAGTCATGGACAACTCCGTGGTAGATTCAAGGAATTAGCAGTCACCTAACACCGATTCGACTTACGTCTAACGAACACCGGACGTGGCAAAACGCTGAGCCGAAGCATTACCTCGTACCAGGTGTTGGCTGGTAGCCCTGGTAGCCCTGGTAGCCCTGGTAGCCCTGGTAGCACTGCTAGCGAACGGAAGCATCGCAGGGGCTCCTCCGCGTTCGCCTCGAGGTGAAAACTCGACAGCCGAGAATCGGCACGCGTTCCGAGCCGATGGCCGAGCGGATGGCCGAGCCGATGGACGAACGCAAGGCGACGCAAGCCTCCTAGAACAGTCGTAACGTTCTTTCGGTTCGACACGGTGATCTTGACCCAAAGGTGTCGCGCGTGTTGTCGCTCGCGGTACCGAGCACTAGAATCCGAGCCGCCTCGCGGCTCCCCCGTACACCTGCACCGTCTGGAAACAGGGGCTTACGAGCCTACCGGGGAATGCAAGCCCGTGCGCGATACGCACGGCATTGTGTTACTCCGTCGCCGTGTTTACCGTGTTCGTCGCATGACCGTACTCCCCTCTCCGTACGGTCCACGGTTACGAGAAACGTTCCTACTATCGTCTCTGCGACGCGACAATCGGGACAGGAGCGAACAGTTTCGAACGTCTTTGCGCAACCAGCACCTCGACCAAGTCATCTGAAAACGATAGATCAAACGTTTCGTTCTCGTCCCGCGGTCGGACGAATTCGACTCAAGGAAACCCCTAGCCTGCCGAAGTCGAAAGATCGAACGTCGTAAATACTAGATCGACGAAGGACCGACCGGTCGGGGGAAACGAGCTCGTTATCTAGCCATACGTTGGTCGGACGACCGTTTCTACACGTTTAATGTCCCAAAGCCGATAAACCAGCTAAAGGCCCTGCTCGGTCGTACACCTGCTGCTGCCGCGGGGAATAGCCATTGCTCGTAAACGACTGCCTCTACTTAGCACGTTATCGAGCCTAGTAATTGACCAAATTACCGATAAGAAATTGTCGGCTGATTTCTGAGAAAATCAATTCTGTGCACTCGTATCGTAACCGAGCAGAAAGCGACAAAGTGCTCGACTCTGACTGTGACTTCAAGGACGGGGACGAGGAGGTAAACGAGTACGGGAAAGAGAAAGAGAAAGAGAAAGAGAACGAGAACCAGAACGAGAACGACAACGAGAACGACAACGAGAACGACAACGAGCGATAAAGGTAATGGATCTTCCGTTGGAAAAGCAACGCGACCGGCTAGCATCTTCTACACGGCACTTCACGTTTCTAATCGAAACTTCCGAGAAGGTACCTTCCCGATACAACTTCCAGTTAAGTGACACCTAAGCGAATTAACAATTTATTAAATAGGGGAGATACGGATTTCGAAACCGCGTTAACAGAGTCGAAACGAAATTGGTCGTAGAGTAGATCTTCGAACGGACTAGAAACGGACAGGCGGAAACATTAAATCGTAGAAAACCGATACTCTACCGTTTCAAGGGGAAATAAGAGGATTCGGTACGTTCGAATCGACTCCTTCCAAATATGCTGACTCGAGAAATTCGCGGCGAACGTTTGTACGCTATGTGCTCGGAAATGTTCCGAGTCGTTCGGCGAAGCCTTACTGCCATAGTATTCGATATCAATCCGTGACAGAAGACGGATAATATCGTTACCACGACCTTGTTTTCCCTGATTGGATTGCCCTCGTGCACGTATCGATACCACCTACTACCCGATATACTCTCTCGGGAAGGATATAGCAACGTTAACGATTCGATTCGTCGACTTGTCGCTTTGCAACACAGTCGCATCTCAACCCTCTTTGCGAACGTTCCGGATGTAGAACGTATGTATACGCGTCTATCTGTAATCGGCCGAAGAAACAACGACAGACTCGTTGACAGCAAATATTCACATTTCCGGGGAAAATCTAAAATCTTCCGGGACAAACCCGTTAGGGCGGTTCTCCGAGAAATATCTGTGAAATTTGTTCGACCGATCTTTCGGACTAAAATCGTTATTTTCTGCGAGCGACCAAGTGGTTTACGAGAAAAACGTCACGCATTCCTTGGACCAACGTCAACAACAACGGATCGAAGTGCATGATCGATCGGTGCAGCCGGATCCGAGCCCGCTAAAATCTTTCTTCTGTTCGCTTGTTATTCATATTAGCACATGTGCCGGCAGAGTTTACAATGTTTGCGCGTTCGTAGCGTAGGTCGAGCTTCATCGAGTCCATCGCGTCATACACGAAGAACACTGTCGCCATCCAGGCCAGGTACGAGGAAAATTTTGCAAGGATTCTTTGGAAATCGTCGACTCGAACCCAGGCTTAACTCGATTTCCCGCGAACCGGGGGCATTCGCTGAAAACGCCACCGTTTAATTTTAACCGCGCTAGGCAGTCGCAGTCACCGGCACGCTGAAAGCGCTACTTATCGCAAACAACCATTAAAATGTAACGAAGGGTAATTGGAGGGAAATTTAATTCACCGGTTTCTTTGCCTTTGACGTGCATAACTTTCAGGCTTATTACGTTATCGGGACATGTGTCCGACACGCGCGGAAATAACAGTTGACCACCCATTACTAGAAATTACGACGGAACCCAGTCAGACGTGAAAGGTGGTCTGCAGTTGGCGATACCCTACCGCGGTGTACTTACGTATGATCGCGCGCGCACACGACGTACGTACGTACGTACATACATACGTACATACGTGCAAGGTACGTAAAGGACAACGCTATCGCGAGAAACAAACTGGGGGGATAATTCCATCCGATTCGGACAGATTTCCATGCGTCGTATAAAATCGAGGGGTCGCTACGTCACGCGTACGCTGCATCCTGCATACCTCTCGATGAAAATCGAGATTGCCACGATTGCCACGCTCTTTCGCAAACGTAACGCAGAAGCACAGAGATCGCGTCGACGACGAGCAATAATCGCGACCCGATCAACAACACGGCCCATACACGTAGATAAAAAAGGAAAAAACCAGCGCGTCGAAAGATTAGACGTACCTGCACGGTTAAAGGAGTCTCGCGATACTCCTTCAAACGATTCCAATCGAAGCGAGCGAATGAAATCGACCCGCGGATAGTACATAAACAGTGAAAAACCAGATCGGCATCGAACGATGGAACACGTAAAACTGGCATTCGTACGAGTGAAACGCGTAAAAATGGACCGTGTACGTAGAAAGATAGAAAGATAGAAAGATAGAAAGATAGCAAGATAGAACGATAGGATGATAACGGTAGAAAAGAAACTTGCGTGGGAGCGAGGTGGACTCTCCGATCGTTGCCTAATCGAGCTGGGCTCATCCAGAAAGCATTTTAATTGCGCGTTTCGCTTATCTAAAATATGCCGCCTTATCGTCTGATTTTCCGGCTGACAACCCACCGCTCACGATAATCACCGAAGTGGCGGAATTCCACCCAGAAAGTTTGCCGGATCGAAATCGTTCGTACTCCACCTGGAGTCGCGTTCGCGAGCACCTCTCGAAATCTGCCCTTCCCAGGGTGGATGTACCCATTGACCGCGATACGTCGTCGCAGGGAAACTTATTCCTCCACGTGTCACATAGATAATTCAACGATAAATATCCAATCGAAGGAACATCGTATCAAAGATTCGAAAGTCCATCGATATTTTTTGCCGACGCTGACGTCTCGATACCACCGGGAACACACGACGGATCGCGAATAAATATTACACCGACGCGAGATTCTCACGCGATGCGATCGATACGCAACTTTGACGTTCGGCTAACGTTGCGGACACAAAGAGTAGGGTTGCAAAGGATAATCCTCTCGGAATTGAAAGTGACAACGATCAGTTTCACCTCTCGAACGCGTGTTCGAGAAGCCGTTGAACAATATCACCCTTGTCTAACGCGTCGCTTCTCCGACGGAGCAAGTCCCGTTACATGCATGTACATTGTACGTACATACGAACGCATCTTTCGACAGATCCTACTTTCGCGACCTGCGCCCGCGATTTCCCAACGATTCGAGTCGCGATGCTTTAAACTCCGAGGCTCGACGGTTCCTTTCTCACTGACAACGCCCTTTGGGTACATCGTCGTCGATATCGGCGGCGACTTACGCTTCGACGAGTCCGATCGCACGACCGATGGGGACTCGACAATCGGACGCAGAGTTCTACCTTTCTTCTAGGAAAATTGCGGTTGCTTCCGTGATGGACGCCGCGCATCGACGAGATCGCGTACAAGTCGCGTAATCCGAACCGGACGTCGTTCCAGCAATCGTGTACGTACGACATACGAGAATCTTTGTCAACCTCTGGAACCGGAATAGTTAATCGTTCGTTGTTCGTCGTTGCCACCAACGACACGGCTATCACGCACGGACGGAAGCGCGAACGCCCGATCAGAGTGATTCGTTGAGAATTCAAGCGTCTATGGGTATAACACCGGACAGAGATGCCGACGTCGTTCTTTCACTAGGACCCCCTCGGAGTCGTTTTAGCCCGATCGACGCTGGCAGCGAGTCGATCGAGAAATCAACCCCGGGATGAATCTTCGGGCTGCTTTATCTTTCAACGCTCTTTAAATCAAAGTAAAACACTCACGTGCTTAAAGTGAGACGCATCCAGGCGCGTTGCGTCAGCAGCGTCGACGCATTGCGTCGGGCTGGCCTTCGGGAGCTACTTTCAAAATCCTTGCATCTAGCGACTCCTCTCTTCCTTGTCCGCGTAAATGTTTCTTCTTCTTCCTCGATACGTATACATATATATATACACATATATATGTACATATATATGTGCGGGCGTTTGTGTGTGGGTTGGTGTGTGCGCGTGTCGTGTGTGTGTGCGTGTGTGCGTGTGTGCGTGTGTCGGCACGCGCGCGTATATTTCCGCGTATTCGGCACTCACTGATACTCCTCTCACTGCCTAATTCCAATCGCACTACACATACGAGTGCCGTTTCTGTGGAACGATCGAAACCAATGTACCAGGTCGCGCGATAACAAACAACCACCGAGGACGAGAGATATTCACAAAGCACGTCACACGTCGCACAGCTTCATACCAGACACATTCGAGTAAAGCCAAAGAGACGATCGACGGGCCACGTTCGTGGATCGATGTCGCACACCGCTCGGTAGAATCGTCGGTTTCGACCGCCAGCGATCGAGCGAACTGGCGCTAGAATAAAAAACCTCGGTCGCATCGGTAATCCATCGTTCGCTCGATTCGCGATTCGAAACCGTTTGGTATCCGTCGACGCGCGCACTCACAACTCGCACGTGTTCGAATCGGGAATAACGGGACGGCGCAGGTAGCACGGGGTGGAAACCACTGGGCGCAGTTGGATTCGCGCCAGCATCGTCGGTGACGAGTAGAGTGTCTCTCACCGTCACGCGGTGCGTCCCGCTTTGGCACCCCGCCAATCTGCCGTGTCGAGGGTGCACACCGAGGACCTGGGAAAAAGGGGTGAAAAACCGCCGGAAACAAATTCCCCGAGGTGAGGAACCCTCCAACAGCCAACCTCCTCCTCACCATAAAAACACCACGCTGCGTACGTAGATTTGGATTTCCTATATCGCCGGTTATCGGCTATATCCCCGCGTACCGGTAACGTTGTCACGCACGAGACTGAGCCACTGGCAGCGACACGCGTAGCGCGTAGCGCGATATACAGCCGCTTCCGAGAGTCCCGGAGTCAGCCCCACTAGTGCCCGCTTACCTGCCCGCTGCCCTGCCCGAGCCGCCACTCGCCTAGAGCCTCTACCCCCTCCCCACTGACAGACACCCCTCCTCCTCCTCCGACTCTTAGGCCTTCCCCTCCATTCCCTCTGCCGCTCTCACTCTCTCTCTTACTCCCCCCGTCGGCGCTGCCGCTCTCACGCTCTCTCACACACTCTCTCTCTCTCTCTCTCTCTCTCTCTCTCTCTCTCTCTCTCTCTCTCATCGCGCACTCCTCCCTCTATTTTCGAATCTTACCGATATCGCTGGGAAGGTTTGAAAACTCTACCCCCTCGAGGGCGAGGGTGAGGCCAGCTTGATTCGAAGACAACGAACCGTATAGCCGAGATTACGGCAGGGAGAACGACTCGATAGGAACCCTTGCGAAAGTCCGCTTGAACGTTTGAGATGGTAACCCTTCACGGGAACAGAGGCCAACGGTACACGTGTCGCAGCCTTCTTCCTACAAATTTGTTTGCAAGCGTTCCTTAGAAACTGTTATTCTTGTATACCATACCACGGCAAACAGATATCGTTATCGTTATTTTAAACGATCGAATAGATAGGCTACATGTATTTCGATGTTGTTGAAAACGTTCGCACAACGTGGACGTTTCCCTCGATCGACGCGGCGAAAGAGCAGCAATGCGTTCGGGCGTATTTCGTAGAGTTCGCCCCAACTTTTCGAGGATGTAACCACGGATGTTCCGCGAACTATTTTCTCGAGTCGTTTGGTGGCAACGTCAAAGCGACACGTTTCTCCGCGTGTACTTTCGCAGACCGTTCGTTCGCCCGTCACGGAGCAACGTTTCTCGTTTTCGCTTTCCGCGTTCGATTCTTCCGTGCCCTTTCTCTTCTCCCGCGACAGCTTAAAGGTCATTATTTAATAGAGGAGCCGGCGCGAGGCAAAGAAAGGATCCACGCGCGCCATCATCTTCCTCGTAGGTGGCGTAAACACGAGGGACATTACCGCATCGCGATTCGCGAATCCTGGGTTTTCATTCCATCGTTTTTTATTATTTTTATGGTCCGTAACGAGGATGCACGTCGACGGTCAGGCGAAATAAATTACGGTACGCACCTATAGAGACCGTCCTCCTCTGCGCTTCGACTCGACCATGCCGAAGGATGACGCGGTGATTGTTACGCAATATTCCAGACTGGTCGAGGTTTGTGTTTCTTACAGAGTCAACGGCACGGTTTTTTTAATATATTTCAACGAACGTTCACGTTGCACCATTCTCACGGTAAACTCTCGTAAGACGGGCTTCGTCGATTCGAATTCTTCGAATCGAAACGAAAATAGAAGGAAAAAGAGAAATCGCGGGTGCCGCTCATCTCGCGTGAGCGAGAACGAGACACTGAAAGACAAAACGTTCCGCCGACACGGACGAGCGGCTGCCCAACGAGATAATTAATTATCAATCGAGCCGAGATTACGAGTGACGCGCGCGCGCGCGCGCGAGCGCCTCCGGTTGGATTACGTTCGCTCCGAGTTTCGTGTTTCGCGTTGACCGAGTGCAGTCTGCCAGTGGTTAGGAATTACATTGCGCCAGCACTTGGTACCGCTTCGAAGCGGCTTTCGTAGCGGCTTTCGTAGCGGCTTTCGTAGCTCCGTAGACGCGACTCTCGTTCTTGTCTCTACTGCTTGGCTGCTCAACCCCGCGACCGTCCTCGTTAAATCGTCGATTCGATGAAACGACGGGCCATCGTTGCGGCATACCGAACGATACCTACACCGGAATTTATCACCGCGCATGTTTGCACGTTACGCATTCCTGGCTAATGCGGTTTCGCTTCTGGGCGACACCTACGCGGTCGACTGCATTCTACTGATGCATGAGAAACGCGATACGCGTAATTGCGAACCGATGAAACGATCCGAATGGAAAGGAAGTACCGTACGAACGTACGCGTTCGACGCAAACACCGAGCTTCCGCCGCTTCGCGGAAAATTACGAAAATCGACTTGGACAATTTCCCGAAAATTACCATTCGGTTAAAGCTAGACGGGATCCGCGAGAATTCCCCGATAAATCGTTCCTTCGCTGGACACATCTTTCGAGAGACGAACGATATAAGCGTATTCTTGGAAAATCAATGTTCGCGTCGGGTATGCTCAACTAATTTTCCCTGGTATCTCGTAACCGACTGCGCAGGGAAAGGGACTCCCATCGCAGTTTCTATTCACCGAATTTCCACGGTCGTCGAAAGGTTCCCTCGTTCGGCTCCCGTTAAACTTCCGTCTACTTGTCGCCAAGTCTCGTTGTCGGTCCGACTGCCCTAATTCCGACTTGAACGGAATACCGTCGCGCGAGAGAATTTGGCACCTCGCAGGGCCGTATCTCCTTGGCACGAGTCCCTCGATGTTTCCACGTTAAGATTCGTATTTGGGTAAATACCACGTCGACTCCGTTACCCATCGCGATCAACCGGCCTCCGCGTTACACGTATAACCACAGCCTCCCTGTCAATCGTCCTGGTCGAAACGACAGAGCAAATCTCGTTCCCCTCTCTTTAAACGACTTTCGCTCGTGGATCTCGAACAAATTGCTTGCCAATCCTTTGCACGGACGAGACATCGGTATTTTCGGCAGGCAGGACTCGCTCGGACCACGAAGATCGGTACGTTTGATCATTAGAAGACACGATTCTTTATCTGGACTGATCTAGCCCGTTGGTGTCGAGCTTCCCAAGTTACATGTTACACCGTTCTCGACTCGACCCGGAAGGAGCAGGACAAGCAGTTAGCTTACCGACGAGAGGAAGGGACGAGAAACGAGCGAGATACGCCATTGCGGAGTCGCCAACGAGCCTCGCTTTGGACGCACGCTTAATTACCAGAGGCGACAAGTGCCCGTGATGCCCGTGATGCCCGTGATGCCCGTGGTACAGGTGAAATTTACGAAAGTACCTGGCCGGAGAGTACCTGAAACCTGCAACGGATGTAAATCATCGAACAATGCGTCGGAACCTCAGGTCTTATTTACCGGCTGCCAAGACGAACGAAGCTACCTTTTTCTCTCCCCCTCCCTCCCGCCCGCCCGCCCGTCCGCCCCCTCCCGCCCTTCCCCACTACCCCTCTTTCCCTCTCTCCCTCTCTCCCTTCCTTCCTCCCTTCCTCCCTTCGGTTGCACGGAAAAACTCTCTCGATCGAACGAAACGCTGGGTCAAAGACCTGGCCAACTATGGATCGCTTATTGGCACTGGTGTACCGTGACAACTCGAAAACAACTTGCTCGAGATTGGAATGCCGAAGTTCGGATCTAAATTCGTGGAAATAAAATAACAGTGGCGCATTCGAATTGCAAATCTGTAAATAGAAAGAAATTGCTCCGTCGATCGTGTCACGCTTCGGAAAGGAAACGGTCCCAACTTTTACCCCACGACTATTTTTTCCAATTTCTCGTCAATGTTCTTGGAAAAGCACGACGCTAACGACGGTGGCGCGCGTATTATCGTGGATTTCTCCGCGATATCGGAGGTGTCGTTCGAATCGCGAAGACAGACCAAGAATGCTCGGTCATTGTCGAACGGGGCACGGCAAAGCCCGAATCGTCGCGGAAGAGCGTCGATCAAGCGTGCCGCGTCCAAGGAACGACTGGTGATTTTTAAATAGACCGAAGGCCGCGAACGAAGCAGATTGATAGTCACGGTGGTGCGGACTGACGAATGACGAATCGTTCACAGGATCTGCCCACATCCTCCGACTGTTCCACGGTGAGTAACCGACGACACGGTTGCCGATTCGTCGATCCATTTATTTCTTTGTCGTCTTCTAAATAGCTGACTATAACCAGGCCCGAGTAATACTCTCGCGGAAATCGAAGACATACCTCCGACCTTCGATTTACCATCCCTTTTACTCTTCGAACAGCGACCAAGCGACCGAACACAAGAAACGGATAACCCCCGTTTAAATTCGTATCTCTGATATCATCGTTTCGTATTACGTATAATTTTTACGTTTAATTATTACGTATATATATATTATACGTAATTCGAATTACGAGGATAAACTGTTCTCCATATTTTTCTTATCCGTGACTCGGAGCCCGCTAATTGCACGAATGACTAATTAAAACGATACGTCTTGCTCGGGACGGAAACGTTAGCAGCTTTTTTGGCATTTGTTTCGTGCGGTGCACGTTTCTACCCCTATTTGTCACAAAGTTAACAGGTCAGAGATTGCCGTCCGTGCGTCAATTAGTCATTCTCGTCGCAACTTGTTACCTGCCCGAAACTCTCACGACCCTCTGGTACGTCGAGCATCCCAACGGATTCCGTTGCGAACGGTGGCTCTTTTAAGAGAAAAATTGCAGGTTCTCGACCAAATTGCAGATAATCATTTAAACGGTACAAAGGCGCGTGTTAAACGGCTTCACAGAAACTCTCGGCTTAAACGAAACGATTTGCAAATCGTAGTTATCAAAGTGCAAGCAAACGATTATTATATCATCCAGTTTTTTAGCCGCGTCTTCCGAATACGTATCTGCCAAACCAAAACACGATTTATCAGGCAAATTTTGCGACGGTCCGTCAAACACTGCGCCGATTGGGGGCCAGCGATTACAGACGACGTTCCAATTAAATGGTTTGTCAGCAGCGTGTCGTAATCGTTTCTTTTTTCAACGAGCGGACCAAGCCGACACGACGCGACGCGACGCGACGCGACGGAACGATGCCAGACAAATATTTCGGGTTTTCAAAAACCTAATTAGAATTCGATCGTAAATACATATGTACATACGTACATACGTACATACGTATGTATGTACATAAAAGAGAAGATACTTTGCCGGTGCAAGATATCGTCCGGACGTAGCGAATCGTAACGTTCGCGGACAATTTGAACACGCGGTTACTCTCCGACAAAACCAAAACCACAGTCACCTCGCGCGTAAACCGCTGCTCTCCGTAGCAACGAACCGTATCCTCCAGCCACTCGTTCGGAATCGACAAATTTACGAAACTCGAACCACTGCGACAAAATTGACTCACGACCGACTCCGATCCACGCACGATATGTAGTCATACGTTAGACGCGACCAAGATAATTCTAAAAGACAAAGTACGGCCGGTCGACGTGTAGCGTCCGAAGCATAGCGTACGTTGTAGGTGCATACATACGTCATACGGGGTCTCCTTTGACTCGTGTACGTTACACTCGGCCGGCGCGTATACCTCGGACAGACCGCATTTAATCAGTTTGCGGTCGCGGTCCGCTCTCTTATGCCCTTTTAATACGTTTTCTCATCTCCCTTCCGCCCTCCCCTCGCCCTCCCCTCGCCATCCCCTCGCCCTCCCCCCGTCTCTCCTCTCTCGCGCGACACCGCGACGTAACTCAACTCCCGCGTACATACGTTGTATATGCTGCGCAATACCGGCGCGTTCTTTCCTTTCTCTGGATGCCGAGGTTACCTACATATAAAGGATCGTCCCTGATCCTTTTGTACTCGTCGGAGTCTTCGCAACGTCCGACGACGCGGTACGGCGCGGTACGGCGCGGTAAAGCGCGGCGCTGCGTCGGGAAGAACGCGCCTTTCCTACGGGATCAAACTATCCGTTCCTTCAAGTTTCTTGCGATACCAGCCTCACCTTGTCAGGGATTAAGAGCAAACGATGATTCGCTGACCTACATATATCTATCGATTAGTTTATCACACGGAGCACGATCGTAAGATTACGTCGGGGCGATCATGCGGTGTTTCTTATCGTAATACGGCTGGCGAAAAATCTGACGCCAATTACAATAGCGCGTTAATCGAGAGCCTCGGGAACGCCGTGATCGCGATTTCTCCCATTGCAACGTCTGCCCCGTGTTTCGTGCATCGGATTTCCTTTCCGTAGAACTCTGGCGGTAGGAGTAGTCCCGCGGCGATTTTTAAGAGGTTTTACGCCCGTTTCGGGTGCCGGCTGGCAATTTGGTGGAATTAAATAATAGTCTGTCCCATTAACGTAACGATGTCCCGCAGGATGCTTCGTCAGAGATACAGGAAAGACGGAGGGAGGGAGAGGGAGGGAGAGGGAGGGAGAGGGAGGGAGAGGGAGGGAGAGGGAGGGAGAGAGAATGCGAGAAAAATTTCGAGGTGGATGGAGGCACGCCAGGTACGTTCACGTTTTATTTCATCGTAACGTGCCACGAGGTATACGTATACCTTCGTCTCAGGAGTCAGACCCACCGAGGATACATCCTCGATCCTGTGTGGTCCGCCACGGCTCCTCGAATTATTACCAACGATTTCAGGGATTCCTACGTCAATCTTCAAATTTGTCAAGAACTCCTAACCCCGCTATCTTTCAGCCGCGTTCACGCACGAACGAGCCAACGAACGAGCCAACGAACGAGCCAACGAACGAGCCAGCGAACGAGCCAGCGAACGTGGCCGCGAATATTTCGCAGACGCTACGCTAATATTCCCCTCTATCCAAACGTTTCGTACAGTCAAAATGTTGTGTTGGACGCGGTGCTGGAGATTGCGCAACACGACCGGTACACGTGCCTTCGGGTACGTACGAAATAAAATATAAAACTCATCGATCGAGTCGGTAGAAGAGTTCTTGCGGAAACAAATCGTTCCGATAGCAACGTGTATGTACATGGATTTGGAAACTGTGCTGCACGCGATACGTCGATTCGTCGGTAGAGAAGTGATTTCGTTACCGTTAAACTCGCTCCGCGGCATGACTCGTTCCGCCCCGTAAAGTTACTCGTCCGACGTGACAAGCCATCAGCCTTCCATTCGAGAATGGAAATACCACGAATTTGCTATGTTGTAAAAAAACACCGTCGTTCCTCGCTGCCATGTTCGGTCCTCTCTGCGTGTATCCAAACAGACAACGACGACTAATCGGTAGACATGAAAAAAACGTCGGTAGCGCAACGTCGGTCTTGATACTTTGGTAACGACACCGTCACGACCTTCCGCGAAACCCACGAATCCGGTAAAGGCGTCCGAGTTCCCGGCGCTATACGGGCAGGAAACGAAGACCGTCGCGTCGCGTTGCTACAGTTTACGTGAACGCCAACGAAACTGACAAAAATCGCGGTTACGATGAAATTAGTATTTCGCGGTACGATAGGCGAAGATACCATGCGTAGACGCGTCGTCGAGATTGGTTTTTGCGAAGCAGCGCGAAAAACTAGCGGCAGTTTTTAAACAGGCGGAATGCCGCGGGACCCACCGCAGCTTTGCGACACCACAACTTTCCGCTGCAATAACATTCGCGCCTTTACAACAACAGCAGCTCGTCTTCCCGGACGAGAGATCCACTCTGCAACAATAATACTGCATGTGTGGCCTTCCCAGTGGTACTCAAACTTTTCGCCTGGTTCAGGCATCGTTTGCAGATGCAACGCCCGATTGTATGGAAAACTGACAGGACCGTAGGTAGATCGCGGTCGCGGATTCTTATCGTTACAAAGCGTAGCGAACTCGGCCCTCGATGGATGGAAATGCTCGAGATTTACATCGCTGTGTTTCCAGAGCTATCGGACCGAGGGCATCTATGACGCGTGAAAAAGTCGCGACAGATCTCGCGGTATGCAAGCAATAGAACGCCGAAGGAAACGTTCGAAACTACGAAGATAATATTAGCAACCAGCTAATAGACGCGTTAGGACTATTCCCTTGTCGTGCGAACGAACGGACACCTACGAATGGATTTCCATCGACGACGCGTCTGTTCTTCGCGACGGGTTTCCTCGGCATCGATCGTCGATCCGCCGGATCAAAGGTGTACATGCATACGTACACACGTATACACGGGCGCACGTACGTACCAGGGAAATTGAGAGACGACCGAAAAATTCCACTCGGTCGCGCTGGTAGGTTCACGTGACGTAGGAAGATCCGGGCCAGCCATCGCGAGACCCGTGAATCGGGTTGGTAAAAATAAACGTCGTTCGGGGAATACGATATGGACACGCCGGAAGCGACGACGAGGATAATTGGCGAATCGTACGTTCCGAGCAGATAAACATCAGACACCGAGAGTGATAAAAATGAAACGAGACGGTCGGAATGCATCTCGATAAACGGGGAAACACGATTTCACAAGGACGAAACGATGAATCGCTATCCATCGATAAGAATTACGGTTAACCGCGTCGTATTTTCACATTTCCGAGCGTTCCGCTAGCTGCGAGGCAGGAGAGATAGGTATATCGGATGTACGGACCGCGGGTGAAAACAATCGGAATTATCGAACGAACGGCAACGAACGGCAACGAACGGCAACGATCGGTCCGCGGGATACCGAGTACGTACCGGGAAACGTACGTGCTCGCCGCGACCGTCGTGTATCTGCTCTCTGTGCTTTCCTCGCTTTGCCAGCAGGCAGATTCGATCCTCGATCACGTGGTCCGACAAAAAACACTACGTCCACGTGTTTCGAAGCCGCGGGAACGCGTGCGCGCGCGCACACCGTTAATAGCGTCAACGTGGCCCGCACGGCCACGAAACTCCTCGGACCAGGTTCGAACACCCCGGCCGGACACATTTCCGATCGGCCTAATCTTCTCTCTTGGTCGTAAAGGTACGCGATTAATTCGCGTACGTCTCGTCAGGAGTAAAAGCGGGCGAGGTGGTATCGATTAAGGTGTCAGGAACGCAATGATCCGGCCGGCGCGGCGCGGCGCGGCGCGGCGCGTGGACCGACCGACGACAGTCGGCGAACGTTCGCTGCTCGCGAGCTAATGGAAATCCGTGCCGGCTGCGTGCGCGTGAGAACCAAAGCGGGCATGTCCCGAGATTTGTCACTGTCGCGATCCGTTCGGTCGTGATAATGCCCGCAAGACGGATCGGTGCCCTCGACTGCGTCTTCTACCCTCTATGTATGAACGTACGTTATGTATGCGCATACACACATAGACGCGTATGCCTCGACGGACTTTGGATAAATTGGATGCGTACCCTCTTGCACGGTTTTCCGAGCACCCACGGACCACCCGGTACCGTTCGTCGCCAACCTGCGAAACCAATTTCCTTGGACGAACGATTAATCGACGATTATTCCACGGATTATTATCTTCCAAAGTCGATAAACGTTTGTTTACACGCCGATCGAGTTATTTTTACCGCGACAGGTATGCACGTTACTTATTGTTAGACTTCCCGCAGCGATACGATCGATTTTTTCGACTACGTAGCACGCAGATTTGCAAAGAATTTCCAAAGCGCGCGCGTCGTTGGTTAGCATATTGCGACATTCCCTGCATAAAGCCGACATTCTATCACGGCGAGGAAACGTTGACACAACTCAACGCCGGGGATTAATTCGGAATAACATCGATGATAAGACGTTTAATCTTAGCCATGGCCGATATTATCCGAGCGTCGGTTTTATCGTCGATTTGAAACGGTCGGGTGGCGTTTCAAGTAATCACTCGAATCGTCCAAGTACGAAACGGTAAAAATAATTCAATCACTCGACAACTAAGTTTATCTGTAAATAGCGGAGAACATTAATTATAGAACAACAGCCGAGTGATCGATCAAATTTTTTAGGCGTGTGCGACAACCCACTCGACATGCGTTTTCACTTGCCACGCGGAATCAGTGCCGTATGTATTCGTTTTGCATTCGTTGCGCCGCATTTGCCAAAGTCTCGTTCGTGATTCGAATAAAAACAGAAATTAGTCGATATCTTTGAGATATCGGGAATTCGTTCGGTTGGACGTTAAAGAGCAAAGACTATAGCTATACTCGGAAACGAACGACAACGGGGTTCGACGGAACCGAACGGTTCTCGATGCATAAAAGAAAGCATCTGCCGCGAGTTATCTAGGCCCGCTACCAACGATAATTCCGTATCGACGCGAGAAACGCGATATTTTTTCCACGCTTCGCAGAAAATTCTCGTAGTCGATTAATCGTGAGCGACGTTATTGGAACGTCGTCGGTGCCGACGGCCTTGATTTTCTGCAAAACGGAAGTAGACTCTTTCCACTCGATTCCACTCGATCGAGCAAGTTTTAACGAATTCCTGGAATTTGACACCTAACCAACGATAATGTGCGATAATCGGCGATAATCGTGTTAATCGCCTAGATCAGTTTCTAATCTAGCCTGAGTCTTGGTCGTCGATCGTTCTCCAAGAAAGGCTTGCAACGATTCGGTGAAATTAACGCGCGACCACGCTGCCTAGCGCCACGATAGCGAACGTATGGCGCCTAGCGAACGTGCACGCGCAGCAAGCTTTCATCTTCTATTCCAAGTACATACATCGCGTATCGGGTATGTATTTCTTTATTACGCCCGGTGTGGAAACAGCCTAAAGCCGACGGCGCGCGGCGCGCGGCATTGCAACGCGAGCGATCGTGGAATGCGTCGGGCAAATACGAGCGTAGACAAACACGAGGAGGCTACAACGGCAGGCAAGAGGTCGAGAGAAAAGTTCTGCTCGACGCGACTGGTCCCAGAATGTCCGGTTAAAAGTGTTTGCACAAGGGTCCCGTCCGACTTGTTCGCGATAGCTGCCGTCCCTTGGTACCAGAAATCTCCGCGAGAAATAATCCTCGCCAGTTACCGTTCTTCTCCTTCTTCTTCTTCTTCTTCTTCTTCTTCTTCTTCTTCTTCTTCTTCTCCTTCTTCTTCTTCTTCTTCTTCTTCTTCGCAATTACATCCAATTTGCGCGACGATACAACGCATACGTCACTCTATAGCGTGGATTTCACCCTTTGCTATCGAAGAAAACAGATAAGAAAACAACCCCCTCGGTTGGTTTCGCGAACGCACGTAGTAACGGGCCATCGAGAGTGTCCGAATGTCGTTCGCTCGACACTCTCGACTCTTTACCGGCTTCCGGTGGGGTTGCATCCTTCGACATTCCATTCTTTCGTCTTCACGGATAAAGAGAGCGCATCGCTGTTTGCCGATCACAGATAACCGTTTGCAATCGTCGTGCCAATAAAACATTAATCCCCCAGCTATTCGATAAACTCGCTTTACCCGTTACCCATGCGACGAATCTCTTCGGTTCGAGCGTAGCCTTACGCCACCACCGACGCGCGTTATCTACGGATTACGTGCGTATGTATGCACGTAGGTACGTGCAAAGCGACGACCGGACGCGTGGTCGTTACGAAAAGAATAATCGGGCCGACCGTTTGAGTCGCGGCAGCGGTCCTTCGAGACCGACGAGCCTCTACGGACATAACATACACGTATGTTTTTGATCGCTGTCGTTAACCAACCGCGGAGAAGCTACGTATCGAGGAGATTCAATATTTGAGCCAGGAAAACGTAGCGCTTCGCACGTCGGCTATAGCCGGACTACGTGAAATTCTCACCTCTGCCTCGGCAAGTGGCATCTCCTCGTTTACGTACGCGATCGGTTAGGTGCGATTGTTAGAAATCGCCTTAGCCTTAGCTCGGGCCTATTCGGAAATCGGCCGTTGCGGGATTCGAAAATATTCTCTCGCACGGAAGTATTCCAAGAATTTGTTTGCAGCTCTACGCTGCGTTCGCGACGCTCGTTCGAGTACGACGCGGATATCAGGACGGATGAATATTCGGTAGATAGCTCCGTACTTCTCGTGGCTAGATTACTTCTAGCGTGCCTTTGTTTCCGAGCAAGAGCCCTTTTACGTACCTTCCCTAGGTAAATCGCATTTGCTCTGCGTACCGAAACTGGCGACGCAGCCACCGTCTTTGGACCAAGATTCGCGGATCATCGATCCAGGACGGTGAGAAAAAGACGAGATCGATCGATCGAACGATCGGTAGGTGTGCGTGTGTGTGTGTGTGTGTGTGTGTGTGTGTGCGTATGCGAGTTCGTTCGTTGGTCGCAAAGGTGGCCGCATTCTCGCTGCTTGGCGCCGCGTGGCCGGTAAACACGGACGAGAGTCAATAAGTCATAAAATCCAACACCTAGCCACATCGGCCATTCGCGTATCTACGCGAAACCGAGCAGAGCCGAGCCGAGCCGAATCGATTTCAGTTCCTCCGGAATAAACGCGTCTTCGGTACACAGAGGTATGCGCGTATCTTGACATTTTTCTAACAAACGTCAACTTTCATCCGAGCTACGAACGCCTCGAACGTCTTAACGTGCCTACCTATCCAGCTACCGCTTCCTCCAGATCCTGCCGGATATTCTTGAACGTATGGACAGGCACGATCAACGGGTCACGATTTGCCAAAGGTCGTACTTTCGCCGAATCCTTTCGGATTTCTATCCCATCGAGCCACACTTCTGCTCGAATAGATATGCGAAACCTTTTGACGTTTCAAAATACAAAATTGTTTTCATGAAGCGGAAAGACCGACGCGACCCGATCCCCGGCTGAATATGTTTCAAGTTTTTCAACCAACGTGACCTAATTATTCAAAACGCACGCGGAGCTGTTTAAGACGAGTCTGCGTGTTTGCCGAAGTAATTGGGACGTGATCGAGAAATCTTTGACAAGGGAACGATTAGTCACGATGTTTAATTTTTGAGAAAACGCTCGTGATCCGACGAAACGTGGACCACCCGTAAAATGGACACGTCAAATTGGCTGATATCTTGCCGCGGAGAAATATTTGGCTTTCCTTTCATCCTGTATATTATTTCAGCTAAATCCTCTCGAACGGTGGTCCTAGAGAAAAAAAGCAGAGTCACTTCTCACCTGGTACTTTCCCAATCGTTTCCACGAATTCGTGTCGTTGTTTCTGAACGGTCAAACGGAAGGTTAAACTTTAGTCGCTGAAACGTTTGTTTGATTCGGCAAACGCTAGCGTACGTGGGTATTAAATAACAAATAAACATCTTTAACGACGATGGAAATGTCTCCCTCCCTCGCTCTTTCTCGCATTCCACTGTGCATTCGTTTGAAAGAATTCTAGAGGGTGGATGTCACCTCTCGATCGATATACGAACCACCACAGTCAGCGTCCCGAGTCTCGATGATTCAAAAGCGGGGAGCCGGCAAGAAGACACATACAAAGTAGGAAAAACGAAGAACGAGGAAAGCATCGAGCCCGGAGTCCGGAGTGCAATTCGCTCGTCGTAAAACGAGCTACTTTCTTCGGAGATGTTAATCTCCGTTAGTACATACGAATCGAAACTCGAAACGACGCAACGGCATCATCCTCTCGAGCGAAAAGCCGACGTTGAGTAGAGGAAACGACCGGTGTGGGGTACGTTATAAAATTCGTCGAATGTGGAGTACATGAGCCGTGTCGGGGGATGAACAACACATTAGTCAAAGGCAGTTTACGTGGTCGACGAGTACGAGTACCAGCACGCGATGGTATTTGTGAGCTGTCTACCAATTTGTTTCACCGTTTGACAAATGCATTCGGGGCCAGGATGGGCAAGTAGTTCGGCAAACTCGTCTGACGGAACGAAACGGCGCGGCGGCGGCGGCGGCGGCGGCGGTGGCGGTGGCGGCGGTGGCGGCGGTGGCGGTGGTGGCAATGGTGATGGTGGTGGTGGTGGTGGTGGTGGTGGTGGTGGTGGTAGTAGTAGCGGCGGCGGCAGCGCCGATGGTGGAGCAAGAGAAAGAGGCGGCGGTAGGTATGGGAGGGAAAAAGCGGGGAAAAATAAAGTGAAAAGAGTATCCAACCGATGCCGTGGCGATGATGGTAGTGGTACGCTTGTATTCCTCCGCTATACCGCCTTGGATAGCGGGATTGACGTTGGTATTGGTCGTTGGCGGTGTCTGTGACACTCGTGATCCGCGATGATGTTGGTACCGATAGGAGTGGCGGTTTGCGAAAGAGAGGGTGGGGATGCCGAGAGAACCGAGAGGGTGGTGGGCTGGCTGATTTGGGTTACTAAACTGTAAACAAATTCCAACTTTTTGTTCCATCGATTATCGATCGGCACCGGGAGCAGGGACCTCCGTGTACCCGAGTTACCAGAGTTACCGGCTACCCAATAATACGCTCCCCGATGCTAACGGCTCGCTCTGGAAGGCACTACCCCGTAGTAATAGCCGACAAACGTCGTAAAAAGATCATGTCGGAGACGTTTCACTTGCTTCACTGGAATCGCATACATTCCCGTCTATGCGCGGGTCCGAATTGAGCAAGCGATACCGCCCGACGCCATCGATCGCGTCCCACGTCACCGATCAACCGGCGAAAACTGAAACATCTTACGTAACGTTTAGTTACGTAACTGCGACCTATCGACGAATACGTACATACATACATACGTACGATGCATCCCGTAAAACGTCTAGCTCCGACGTTCGATCGGACATAGATTATCGGAAGCCGAAACGCGGCTACGTATACGTACGTATGTATACCTACATACATATTTTCGGTATTTGGCGATACAGATTGGCCACGGAATCGGCCCTCGTCCCGAAAACATCGAGTTCGCTCCATACGAGCGTACGCATACGTCGAGAAATTGTATAAAATTGAATTTCCAACGAAATATCTTTCGAATAAAACGACGTCGTCGTTACATACGTCAAAGCTGAAAATGGACCAGTACCGTACCTGAACGTCCGGCCGCAAAATACGAGGAATAGAACGTTCCAACGGCGCGGCGGAGAGGCGAAAAATACATATACTCGTATGTAACATACGTGTACGTTTAATAAAACTAATAGCCGTGTCCGTGCTGGAAGTATCGAATTTAAACGAATAACTCGTGGCCCGTTTGCTAGGGTCGCAGGGGCTCGGGAATGAAGAGTTATCGGTGGGAAAGGTTCGCCGGCGACGATCGGGAAAGAAGGGCGCGTTCGCGACAAGTACGTAGAAAACGGGAAATCCGAACGGAGGCCGTTGCTCGTAAAGCGGCGCGGCTTGGCGGCCGCGCGACGATTGTAACGCGAACAAACGATAATACGACTCGAGGAAATGCAACGCGAAAGACACGGCTGCTGGCGAGCTACCAGCGTAATCGAACTTGAAACCGGATTGCACGAGCAAACCGCGCCACTAGCGTGGACCCCACGCGGAGACGGATACAAGCGTCGTCGTCCGGCGTGTCTTAATTCAAGAGTCGGATTCGAACGTGCGACTCGAACACACCAGCTTCTCTTCTCACCGAGACGATAAACCTATCAAAGTGAATAGGCCGTTCGGAACGTATTTCCATATATTTCTTTTCAACGTTACTCTTTCGCTAAAGCGAACCCGAGTTTTGACAGAAGAACATTACGCATCCGCAGAGATTGCGGTACACGTTGCACAACGAGGATACAATGGCGAGAAAGAAACGGGGAATAAAGCTCCCTGCACACTCGTCGCATCCTTTAGCCCAGCATGAGGTACATTGTGATGCATTCGAGGTTCCATCGGTCACTTTCGCTCTCTTTCAGGGTTAACCCATTCTCGCGGAGACCGGCTCCGCTCCTCTCTCACTCTCAATAGACCGATGTCTAAATGACTATTCAAATGAGCCCGGGGTCCTGACGTTTGTTTTCTATCCGGCTTAGATCCGAATGGGTCGTGCAAGCCGGATTAACCGCGGCTCTTTTTCCAAACCGTCCGCAACGAACGTACGGAGGAGAATACGTCGTCGAGTTGTTTCCCGCCTACGTAGCGCCCTACCAAACGACGTAGGGGCCAACGGATAATTGCTCGTCGTCTCAGCAAACTTTCGCATTTTTTCACCATTCCTTTCGAGCGAATCCAACGGATTCGGGCGTTTTCGAGGCCGCGGCTCGAAACCGAAACGCAGCGTGTCAACGAATAAAATCGCTCGGGTGAATACCGCTGGAGGTCCGAGCCTCGAATTCACGGCTAGCCCAGTCGCATACCGAATCCCCGACAAACGGTCATTGTCGCGAGTGTCAGCGGTCTTCCAGACGCACAATCGCCCGAGGATCGAGTGCAACGAGAAACGAAAAAACCGAGAAGAAAGGGAAAGAGAGGGAGAGAGAGAGAGAGAGAGAGAGAGAGAAAGAGAGAAAGAGAGAAAGAGAGAAAGAGAGCGAGAGCGAGAGCGAGAGATTTCGTTGAGTTAAGCTGATTAAGTCGACCGGCGTTTAGCAGCCGGTGATCGAGACTCGTGGATATTTATGCTATAAAGGACCCGGTTTTGTCCGGTTTGCTCAGCTGTGAGCGTCGTCGCGACCTTAAGGTCGCAACACCGTTCCGGCATTCTGCGTTTCGACTAAACACGCTATTTGCCCCCGCTCCGTTTTACCCGTTTCGCTTTCAAGCGTTGCAGAAAAAACATAACATCGATATCGTCGTGCGAAGCTGCACGAGCCTTCTGGGAACTATTTTCTTAAAGATAATAACTATTTTCTTAAAGATGCTTTCGCGAATAATGCGAAGCTCGAGAACGATAGGTAAAACGCGACGAACCTTTCACTAAGCCGTGGACGGTGTTTCCCGGTGCGTAAAATAACTCACGCGCTTCCGGAACCATACCAGCGATGGTCGAGATGAAATATTTGCCGCGTTTCTACGCGAATCCACCGTTACGTCGTCAACGAGCAGACCCGGCGGAAATCTGTAACGCGACGATGCCCAAGAACGCGACTCAACGAAGATTGCCTGCGAAAGTCGAACTCTGATTTCCGTGAGAAACAACTGCTTCCACGCCTACGTATACGCCTTAAGTAAATTCTAGCGGTATCGTGCCCGGTCGATAATAATTATCCCGTTGCCAAGAAATTGCAAATAAATTCCAGCGAGGAATTATAATTACCTCTGAAAAAGTCTCTCAACGCCCCCGTCGGCTGAGAAAAATATCAGTTTTGTCAAGGAGTCGCGGGACGGGGGAAGGCGGAAGGGGGAGGCGAAAGGGGCAAGGGGTTAGGTTAGGTTAGGGGGAAGGGGGAAGGGGGAATGGGGAAGGGGGAGGGGGGAAGGGGCGCTGAAAGATATTAGCAAAGCATACGCCGCCCCATTTCGCTTAATATACGGAGGGCTGCGAAGACTACGGCGAATATAAAAGCCGGCGGCTGCGGTCGTTTCTTCTTTCGGCCGGCACGACTAATGGTTTTGCAAGGGAAAGGAGCAGCTTACAATTAGAAGCCGGCCACCGTCGGGTCGCGTAAATTGGCTAATTTAGGCGCGAGGCCAGACGGGTCACCGTTTCTCAGGGGGCACGATCGAGAGGTATGCCGGTACTGCCGGTACTGCCGGTACTGCCGGTACTGCCGGGCACTGCCGGGCACGTTTGCCCGCGGCTCGTTAGGACGCGTATTCGCGCGAACATGACGGAGCACCAACCCCTCGAGTAACGCACGAAATGCGAAATCGAAACCACCGGGACGTCTCGGACAGTTTCACTCTTGTCTCCTTTCGTGGGAATCGGTATCGCGTCGGGAGGGAGTGTCACGTTCGTCGCGAGCCGCAAGAAATCGTGCTCGAGGGTCTCTCCAGCGTGCATCGTAGGAGCTGTATCGTACGTAGACGTGCGCGAAATAATGCGTCGCGACCGCGTCGCGCCTCGAGGCAAAAGGGAAGAAATCCACAATAACCAGACACTTTGATGCATTGCCGGCTGAAATGTATGTGTTGCGCTCTCTTTCCATAATCGCAACGCTGACGCGACGAAAGGTTCGTAGTCGACGATAAATCAGTTTTCAGCTTACAGGACGGGATTTACTTACAATGAGATAGAATGCATGATATAGAGAATAAGAAAATTCGAGTTCCTACGAAGAAATCTATTAACTAGATAGAAATCGCAAATGCCGAACAAAAGGAGAACGGTAAAAGAGGTTTTTTGTATTCTTTAACACATGACTTTGCGTCTCAAGCCGTCTGCATCGTAAAGAGAAAGAAAGAGAGGAAGAAAGAGAGAGAGCACGAAAGAAAGAAACCGTAGTCTCGCCAGAAAAGAGCCAAGCTCTAACGGCACTGGAACAAAGACGTTGTTTTCCGCGAAAGAAAATCGGGTGTACGGGTGGAGGAACGAAGGGATAGGAAGAAAAAGAAACGGCGAAGGAAACGCGGATCGTAGGCAGTAAATTACTTGGCCCGAAAGAAAATCGCGTTTCTGTTATTACAGCGGCGCGCCGCGAGTAGCGAGTAGCGAGTAGCGAGTGGCGAGTAGCGAGTAGCGGTAGCAGCGGCCGAGGCAGCGACGCCTGCGCAGCCGTGTAAACCCGATGTATTGCTACGTCGCTACGTTCGAAAGGCAAGCGAGTAAATAAGTAAGCGTGCGAATGCCTCGCTGTACCCACTGAACCTCGACGAGAAGCAATTTGCGGCACGCGAGGTTCGTATCGTGCCCCGGGCCCTCGCCACGCGCCACGAGCCACGAGCCACGAGCCACGACTCTCGACTCCCGACTCCAGACTCCCGACTCCCGACTCCCGACTCCCGACTCCCTACTGCAGCCTCTAGGCTCTCGGCATACGACCGATACACCTACATACCATGTGCATGCATATGGAGCACAGCTCGGTACCCACGTACTTGCATACATACATACGTACACGACTCGTCGAATCCTCCGTTCATCCTTCGATCCCGAGTCTGTCGAGCCCAGCGGTTAAAAGAACGTAGACCGCGAAACTCGCGATACCCGATTATTAATTTCACCTCGGATCTCCGTTTACATCGAGAGTCAGGTTTTAGATACTTTCTACCGGCAGGCAATTTTTCTCGACTATTTCTCATCGAGATAATTATAGTCCGACATCGGTCCTCGATTCGGCTGCTCATCTCCGAAACGGTAATTAAGAGGCAAATTTAAGGTCTTATCCCTGGAATATCAATACGTGGCTAGAGTCGATCCGCTCCTTTAATCTCTCGGACGGTTTATGATCGAATGTCGCCCAGGCCGGCCCAAGAACATCTAATCCGTGACGAAGGGATCGCGAGGGCGTTGACGCATGAACGCACGAAAGGCTTCCGTGGGCAAACAATTTGACAGGATGCCATGGGATTTCTACCAAGATCCCGGCCGGACCAAAAACTCTTATAAATATGTATGTATGTATGTATGTATGTACGAACGGCACGTCCACGTATATCATCGTTCAAAGGGTTAAAAGGCTTTGTCGGCTTCCTCGGGAAAACCGTTGTATAGCAAGTACATCGATCAATGTGAAATCTGAAAATACCGCTCTATTCTCACGCGCGTTTCTTGCTCGGCCAGTAAACAACCCTATTATTCTTAAGCTCGTGCGATCGATGCTTTCGCGAACCGAATTTCGGGTCGTCGAATCAACGATAAATATTCCTTTGTTAAATTTAATAGAGAGCGGTACATAGAGAGAGCCAGATGTGTGTGCGTGCATTTGTGTGTGCGAGAGAGAGAGAAACGTGGCCTTCGATCAAACAGGTCGGACGTATTCCTCTTACGTTCCCGATGCAAAAGCTTGCAATTCACGACGCGCGGATAGCGGCTAGCGGATAGCGAACAGCGAGGTGAGAACCCCTGCGGCTGGACCCGCCGCGTGGCCACGGAAGATAACCGAGAGCTTAATTGTTTCTGGTCTGGCAACTCTCTATGCAGTCTGCGATACGTGGCAAGCGAAGGTGCGCCTTTGTTCATCGAATCGAACGCAAAATTTGCATGCACCGTCGGACGCGAACCGCCCTCTGAACTTTCTACCACTTCGGAGGTGAAAAACAATGACCACACCTCCTCTCGAAACGCGATACACTCATGCCCCAGCGTCCGATCGTCCCTCGCTGCAGTTTCTTCAATTTTTCTAATCAACGTCTTTGTCGGACGGCAAACTATCCGCATCGATGATTATTAAGCGTAAAAGTAAAACGCGATACGTATTCCGTAGCATCGTCGCGTTATACCTGTAAAAAATGGAATCTATTATAGCCGACTATTATACCTGTATGCCGTGTCGAGTAAAACCGTAGCGATTTCGAAGCTAACATCGTGATTATCCCGAGTTAATCTTCCGTCGTGATAAAGACGTTCGAGGGTGTGTTATTTCGCCGTGGCGAGAGCCGCGAGTTCGGGCCTAATTGCTATAAGCATGAAACGACCGCGACGGTACGCGGCTGCTATGCCCTTACGCGGGAATGAAAAAGTGAGAAAACGAAGACCGGAGAGACCGGAGAGACCGGCGGGACCGGCGGGACCGGCGAGACTGGCCGAAACGTCGAACGCTCCTGCCGCGTCTGCCGACCGCACGGTATCCTTTTACGCTCGTTCCTCCGGCTTCCGACTAACGATAAGCCGTCGCGATAAGTGTGTCTGTACAAGCGAAGCATGCGTCGAATTTCAAAGAAATCCTTGCCCATCTTTCGCAGCCGAAGCACGAAAAGGTTGCCGAATAACCGCGTTACTCGCGGATTCGAGTACTCGTATGTACATATGTATGTACCACGAGGGTCGGCCAACGTCCGAGGATCCGTACGTTAAGAATATATTACGCTTGATACGTTCTCCATAAACATAGGCAGAGTATGATATACGATGCGACGCTTTACGGTTCTTTCGGCGGGAGTGTGTCCGCTTGCGCGAAGAGATGTGTGCGTGCGTGGCGCTTATTTAGTGGCGCGTCGGCGCCCTTTTTCCCCCGAGGGCCGGGCCCGGGTCGCGAGGTCAGTTGGGCGGGCAAGTCCTGCCCTTCTAGGGCCCCGAATCGCGTGTCCTTACGTTCCGACTCACCGTGCAAAACGGATTCGAAAATCGTTTACCTGCGTACATACATATACTCGTATGTACATACGTATACGTACGAATCTACGCGTCTAGTCTCTTCGAGAATCCGGTAAATGGCAGGGTACAGGCAACGCGACGCCTGTCACGCTCGTAACTAGCCGCGTTAGTGCGGTCGATGAGAAAAAATCCACTTTTCCAATTATGTACTCTTCCACAGGCGTGTTCCTTTCTCGTCGCCTGGCTCTGCACTTGTCTTGTCCCGTGTCCCCGGTGGTACCCGTACGTTCAGCGCGCGCAGCCTGTAAACATTTTGGCACCGCGATACAAGAACAATAATTTAGAGTTTCCAAGGGGTCCGTCGAGCACCGCAGCAGCGGCGGGGCCCTCTCTGGCCGAACCGAAAGTTTAGGCTGCTTCCACAGGAGATCCGAGCAGAAGTATCTCAAGGTCCGTAGGCTCGACGCTTCGACGGCGCAGAAATAGCGCGATAGCTCGTCGGAACATTTGCCATGCCGCTTCGAAAGTTTAACGCTGGCAGAGCGAGTCCACTCGGTCGGGCTTCGATTCGAGCTACACCGGTCTCGCGTCCGCGTCCGCGTCCGCGTCGCGACGCCTCGGTGAGAAGGGAGCCTTAGAGTGGCCGTAACGCGGGGGACGGGCGCGCCGCACGACGTCGAGTTGTCGATTTCTGTGAAACGACGCCGCGCACTCGTGTCGGGGGTCGTTGACTTGTCGATTCTCACCGGGACGGAATAAGCCGAATTCGCCGCGGACGATAATTAGCAGTAAATCACGACGAGGGGCGATATACGAAGCTCGGGCTCGTACTACGTAAGGCAAGCGGGTGGTGAAATTATAATAATCGCGTTGCCGAACGAGAAGAGAAATGACAAAACGACCTAGCGAAATCGCTGTAACTTTGAATACCTTGACGCGCGTTCCCCTGGCAATTGTATATCTTTTTTACCTCGCGGCCTCCTTCGACCACTCGTAAATGATAATCGTTGACGTTAATCGCCCCGGGAAATGCTAATTTCGCCAGTCATCGACGATTCGACGAGTCAACGAATAAATAAATTCCGCCACGGCTGTGCGCGAACTACGCGCTGGAAATGGGTGAAACGATCGACAGACGTGACGGTAAAGTCGTCGCGCGAGCAAACCTCGCGACAATGGAATCGGCTGTTAATTGCACCGGCGTGGATCTAAACGCGATTCTCGGCCACAAACGACTAGAAGGAAGAAGAAGAAGAGAAGAAGAGAAGAAGAGAAGAAGAAGAAGAAGAAGAAGAAGAAGAAGAAGAAGAAGAAGAAGAAGAAGGCGAGGAAAAAGAAGAAGAAGAGGAAGAAGAAGAAGAACGAGGTTGGTAAGAACCGCAGAACGCAGGTATGCACGCGCGTCTCTACGTATACGTCCGCACGTTACGTTATGGGATCCCTAGCGCCGCGTTATTATTTTTAAGTCCGGTTGAATTGAATTTTTATAGGTCCGTTGGCGTACGCTCAGCCGTGCCAGCGGCGCTCAAACCGGCCGCGTGGCCCAGCGACTTTGACCAGATTCGTCCGGTGTATCGTTAACGAGGCTCGAGCACCGTCGGTGCGGTAACAAGGCCCGCGGACAACCCCACGAGCCGCGTTAGCATATGAATGCCAGGGTGCCGAGGCCACGAGGAACGAAATACAGCTAATAAAAGGAACAAGTTTTAAAAGGGGCGCCGCGGTGGATCGGTTTCGTATAATAAGCCCCTTCTGCGAGGTATGTACCGGAGGGTGTTAACGTCCGCGCAAAAAAAAGGGTTGGATTCACCCTTTCCGAACCCCAGTATTCCATTGTTGAAAATACAAACGACTTTGGAACTCATAATTCTCGATCGACCTACGGAGCACGGGGAAATATTTTATGCGCC
The DNA here is from genome assembly GCA_917499265.3 of Mimumesa dahlbomi. Taxonomy (NCBI): domain Eukaryota; kingdom Metazoa; phylum Arthropoda; class Insecta; order Hymenoptera; family Crabronidae; genus Mimumesa; species Mimumesa dahlbomi. Next base: position 144,906 of record OU824113.1, on the reverse strand, counting down.
CGAGGAAATCCTAGCATTGTGTTTCCTTCGTGAAACTAATGAGAGCAAAGGCTTTGGCAAATCCTCAAGACAATCACGAACCCAAACCTTTGCGGACGAAACGAATTTGTCAGGAATATCTGGTAAATGCGTTCCTCCTGCCGAGTTGAATTCTATTCGGAAAGATAGTCGTTATCGTGAAAGCAATCCGGCAGATACATGGGTCGTTCAACTCGCAGGAAAACACGCCGTGGCTGAAAATTTTCTTTCTTTCCCGCGCTCGGTAGATTGTCCGGCTGATTGTCCGCTTGCTATACGCGTTGTAGCGAGCGAACCTTCCAACGACCAGTATCTCGAGTGATCTGGTAACGAGTGTCTTTACAACATTCGGAATGCCGTTAATCGATTTGTTCGTATTTCGAGCTCGTCGTCTAATCTGACCGTTGAAAAGAATTCACTCGGACGATGAGTCAGAGAATAGGCTCCTCGTTCAGCCGCGCCGACCGCCGCGGGTCAAAGTTCGCCTGGGTCACGGCCGCCTTAATTGACACATTTAGATACCGACTATCCGTGTTATTTTTCTGTTTTCTCCTCCGGCAGTCGCGGCTGCCGTGCCCACTGTCGCTCCGTCCGCGTCCGTTCGGCTATCATAAAAAAAAGACAAGGACAAAGACAAAGGCAAACAACAGGAAAAAGGATGAATCGAATCGTCGCTCCGGTGTACCATAATAAAATAAATTCTCCAGCGATCAGGCGTCAATGAAATCTTCGTGAAATCTTTATCGGTCCGTTCCCGTCGTAAATTCTACGTACGCTAGCGTCAGCTGTGTTACGAAACACGGTGCTTCTCGGCCGTGAATCGTTTCTCAGGAATTCCTGATTGATTTAAACCATGAAAGGGTTGGCCAGCGAGAAAAATAGGTACAAGTAAAAAAAGAAAGAAAAAGAAAGAAAAAGAAAGAAAAAGAAAGAGAGGGGGTGAGGAGCGGGGAGAGGAGCGGGCGGGTGGTTCACGGGGAATTTCGAGGCCTCTTTTCGGCAAAAAGAAAGGGAGTTTGTTGTTCGACGTGGTTGTCGGCCGTGGTCTGTCTACCCGACGAAATATACAGCAGGTACCGAGGGCGCGTTCTAGGACGAGAGGAAGGACGAGAGGAAGGACGAGAGGAAGGACGAGAGGAAAGGAAGCAAAAGGTAGAGCAAGCGAACTGGAAGAAAGAGATGAAAAATTATGGAGAGCGAGTCCAGGCAGTAATAACATCAGCAGGTCGTAATGGAGGCATCAGCCGATACTTGTGGCACAATTTCATGGGGTTTACGATGGCGTATATCAGGGGTCCCGCCGAGCGGATCAGCCCCCGGGGTACCCGAGGTACCCACCTATGCCCCACCGAGGCATTCGTACCGTTCGTTCTGTTACGTTCACACTTTCTCCCCCATCCCCTCTGCCGCTTCTTCCTCTTCCTTTTCCTCTTCCTCTTCCTCTTCCTCTTCCTCTTCCTCTTCCTCTTCCTCTCCCTCCTCTAGCTGAATTTTCTCCGTCCTCCACAGCGCGCTTTCGTTCTCCTCCTTTCTCCAACGGGGATCGACGCTAAAAAGGTGTTTTCGCTATCGCCATCGAAATTCCGTTTACGACGCGCGGCCACGAGTTAGGTCCGGTTAGGTCTCGACGTATCCCGTCCGATCGTGTCTGTCGCGAGCTTCGATAACTTCAGTTTGCTACATTTTTCTTCGAAATAATCAACGTACGAGCCAATCAGTTCCGACGGGTTATGCCCTCCGATTAAAAGCGACTATTCGGGCGTTGCCAAGTTTCGAAAGAAAGAATCGCGCGAGACCGCCGGGAGATTCGCAGCGACGTGTCGACGGTTCGCGGTTTCCACCTGTCGAGCTCGCCGCCGCTGCCGTCCGCCGTGTAGTCACCCTCGAGTTTTACGACCGCACTGACAAATACTTTACGCTTCCGTCCGCTAGCCTCTTTGCCCGGTCCATTCGCGGCCACTGCTTCGAGACGAGTCGACCGTGCCGTTTGACACGTTGATCGTCGTTGAAAATCGTCCGAGCTCGAAACGCACCCTCGCGAATATCGCGATTACGACGAGGCGGGACAGCTGCGGGCGCGATCCATCGAAACGCACCGTTCGCTACGTTTTACGCGTCTTCGTTGCGGCGCAAAACAGAGAAAATTGTCGCGCGTTTCTCGGGAGCGCGATACACTAACCACTAACGCTAACGTCGTACTCCTTGCGTGTGTATACGTACATACATGCACACGCGTCTCTAGTCAGATTCGAGAAAACATCGAGAACGACGATAAAGGGCAACGTACACTGGCATATCGAAATACTTAAGTCAACACAGGCCGATCAACGATCCGATAAGCGGGCAAACCCTCGCGTTGCCGAACCCGGTGATGTGTTGATCGTTGCCTCGAGTCACTCCGCGCTTCGGCCCGAGCGGCAGCTTGGATTTCTTTCGAGATCTCCGATAACGCCGATCAAGATCGATACACGCCCGCTGACAGCTTCACCCGGGCCACGGGGCGGCGCGGTAAGGTCGAATTGAGGGAGGTCAAGATCTCCTGGACAAATGCCACGAGGTTTCGTGACGAAGAGTCGGAGGACGTTCAACCCGTCGCGTCGCTCGGCACCGATTCGCCATAGAGCCAAGTTCAAGGTAACCGTTTCCGACCTACCAACGATCTTTGTCACCCGTAAGTAAAGTATCGTTTAACCACGCCGATAGAGTTAACGAGACAAAGACCGACGAACGTTGTACCGCCAGACCGTATCGTGGAAAGCCCGGCGATTCTGTCGCGTCACCGTCCGGAGGGTATACATAATCCGTTCAACGTTGCCAGCGATACACTTAGAACGGATAGCATTGATCGGAGATCGGAATCTGAACGTGCCCGGCATACTTTCAATGATCGATGCCTCGCGATCCAGCGATCCTAGGGTGGTTCGAAGATGTCAGGTGCTTATGGACCGCTATACATGTATGTATGTACATACATATATACATATATACATATATATGTATATGTAGACAGCTACGTCTATAGACGACTGCACGTCGTATGTAGTACGTACGTATACATGCATACTCGCATACGACCGGTAAGTTTGACTACAGGAGAAACGCTGGTATCGCGTCAAGTTTAAGGCTAACCTAGCATCAAGAGCATCCAGTCGACTCACAGACCACCGATTTCAATAGATATCGGACGAACCTTGACGTTCACAGCCGTCCAGGGGCCGACATTTTCAATTTCCTCTTGGAATCCGTCGATCGAAACGAAACGTACTCGGAACGAAGAAGGAAACGAGACTCCGCAGTTGTTGGTGCGAACGGAGCCTAAAGGCAGCCCTCTATTAATCACCGGTCGATGACGGGTTCCCGATCGGTTTCTCACGCATTCAAATTCATCGAACTGAACTCTCGTGTCGTAGCGAGCCCATCAGGCTTTCTCGGCTGTTATCGCCAAGTGCGTACCACCTGAAGGCCCCCTTTGACCGTCCGGCGCTACCGCCGCGCCGCCAACATTTCTCACGACTACGAGAGCACGGAGACGAGTTACAGCCGTCCCCCCGACGATCCCCGTTAACCGATACCGATATGTCATAACTCGACGGATCGTTCGGATAGAGAGTCGTATGGTTTTAACGACGATTTCGACGCTCCCCGATTAAACGTCATCAATTATGTATTAGCGCTGCTGCGTCTTACCGATACGTCACCCACCGTGTCGCAAGCGGATCTACTCGTTCGACTTCTTCCTCTCGCTCGCGGGACCAAGAATTATTATAGAATTATCCTGCCCTCGGGGGCGATTACTTTTAAACAAAGCCGCCCGCGAAATATTACACGTCCATCCTTGAATCGTCCGTTAGCACGATTCAACCGGCAACGGACGGAGATACGTAACAAATCCGGCGAGCTCTTTGTCTCGTTCCGCCTCCATGGGAAAGAATACCGATACGAGGAAAAAAGAGTTACACGTACGAAATTTAATTTAAAATTTCGGAAGTGCCGTACGAAGAACCGTCAGTCAGCCCGGCCCATCGAGCAGCCCCGATAACGCGCGTCCCATACGGGACAGCCACGTGTCCGTGGACCCATGTTCCACGGGCTGGCATGGGAGACTTTCAACGGATCCGAATTAAATTTCACAGCTCGCGAACGAACGTCGGACGAACGACGAATTAGCGGCGACGACGTCTTTCTCGTTCTGCACCTTGATAGCCAACCACGGAAAGTCCGCCCGAAATCGCGTACAACGAGTCCGAAGTGTACGTATGTGTCGGAGTATACATACTCGTATACGTTGTACATACTGGTGTACGTACGTGTACAGGACATACTCGGTACCGCGATGCACGGCAACCATAGAATCCGAAAGTAAACGCGTCGATTGGAAATCCTTGTGGTTCCGCGACCGTAGATCCACGTAGCAACGTACCAACGTAGCATCATCCACGACCCTCGTTACCGAATCGTAAATACGAAATTACGAAACGTGCGAGTAACGAGCGTTTTCGCGTTGCCGACTCGTACGTACCCAGGTTAAATTGAATACCGGCGAATCACGCGACTGCGTAGGTAGCGAAGGTAGCGAAGGTAGCGAAGGTAGCGAAGGTAGCGAAGGTCGCGAAGGTAGCGAAGGTAGTAAAGGAGATGACCTCGCGCGAACCCCGAGGATCGCAGGACCTTTTCGGCGAGCGGCTCATTACATTGTCTTAAGTTTCAAGTTCCAGCGGGATACGAGGTGGATCGGACAGGAGGTGGGGCCCGCGGATGAATATGACGAAGGCGAGGGTGAGGGAAGAGGGTATGGAAAAAATGGACGAGCATCGAGGAACGAGGGGCCCCGAGTGTCGTATTATTTCAGGTTTGCATACGTTTCGTGTTTCACTCGGTTACGTTCGCTGGAGAGAGAACGGCGAGCCAAACGTGCCCTGATCGGTGGGCGAAAGGGTCGCGGCGATGCGATGGAACGACCAAGCGAAAAGGAGGAAGACGACGCGACGCGTCGAAGCGATTCGAGCGTCACGGATATCTATCTCGAATCGTAATATCCTGTTATTATCGCGTGACAGCTATCACCGCGAAACGTGCTACGACTGTTATCGACAAAGCGAGCACCGTGCCATGGCTCGGTGAACGAACGGCAGGTACGCCCACGCGAACAGTCAAAACTATGGTGAAAAAGTGTCGCTCGGTTTTCTCGAAGAAAGGAATTAAAGGCAAGCGATCGAAAAGATCGCGAAGGATGTCGTACGAACCGCTCGTCGCCAAAGTGTGCGACCAGTTTGGCTACATCTATCGTATGTACATACATACATTCCAATCGACGGAATATCCGACGGACAAATGCGCGAAACAACTCCGTAAACGTTCTCTCTTCTCTCTCGCAACGATTCTTTGCCCCCCCCCCCTCCCCCACCCCCCATCCCGCTATGTGCCAGTTTCCTTCGCGATTTTTCTCCTCCTCCGTTATATTTCGTGTCGACCAGGGACACTCGACATTTTCCAGCAGCAGTGGTCCGCTCCGGCAGAAAATTAATATTCTCTTGCGATTCCTTCTTTTCTCCTGGCACGTTTCTTCGCAAGGATAACGGGCCGGCGAGACGACGCTGTATTTTCTTCGCGAGAAAGAAACAAGTTTTACGAGCGTGCTTTAAATAGTAACGAAGGTCGCGCACCGGAGAACCTTTTCCTTGGTGTTTTCGGAAAATATTCCCGCGTATCATCCTCGCGATCACGGAGCGTATCTCGAACGAGCGGTACGACTATGTACCTACCGCGCTTCGGCTGATTAGAAAATATCGTTTAGCGGAGAGTGTTTCGGACGATTACGTAGGTGGATCGACGATGGTCGCGCAGACCGTTCACGGACTCGTGCAACGATAGAAGGGACGTGAATGGGGTGGCACCGTTACACGCTAACACGATTACCGGCGGACCTGCTCCTCTACGACATACCGCTCCACGAGCTCGTGTCCGAGCCGAGGAATGACATAGGGTTATTGCCATACCACACAGGGCTACTATCTGCTCTCGGCGATCGGCTCGTAATTGTTACAAATCGTCCGGCGTCCTCGCAAACATCGATCCGCTGCGTCGCACGCGATTATCGCAGGCTAAGTACCGCGAACCCGCTACGTGCACCACGTACGTGCTGCACATACATACATATACTACGTATGGACGAGCTGTAAACGATGCTCGCCCATCAGCGGTAAATATACCCTTGTCACCGTGGCGCCGAAAATTTTTTATTATTAATTCCTTATTACGGGAACGCTACACTCGACAAGAGACCGAGAGAGATACGTACTGTGGGCCAAAACATACCTGGACCATCTCAGGGGGTAGTGCGGCGAGGGGACTGGTTTATTATCCGTTGTGCGGCGTTTACATACGTCCGTCGTCCGTGCGATTGCGTTTTGCACGCGCGAATAACTTCCGTCCGCGGAATCCGGTTGGTCGCGTAATCGGTACACCGCGGGCAACCACCGGTAATTATGTCAGACTTATTAAAACGGCCGCGAGAAGAGAAACGAATGGCGCCCCCAAGCTATTACCGTGACATAGTAATAAAGAGTTGTCGTCGTGTCGTCGTGTCGTCGTGTCGTCGTGTCGCCTTGTCGTCCTGTCGCCCTATCCTCTTGTCGTCTTGTCTTGTCGTCTTGTCGTCTTGTCGTCTTGTCGTCGTTGTCGTCGTTGGCGTTATTACTCGGTAACACGGTAGAACCTGGCGAAAGCGGACAAACACGTGCGAAACGGGAGAGACGAAGAGCCGAGTAAACAGGCAGAAATATACAATAAGAGAATCAAGGACCTGATTCCATTACCGCAGAGTCGTTATAAAGATGCGTCGCTGTTATTATAATAAACATTACGGCCAACTGGCAATAAACATGCGTTATTGTTATTATCGTTGCTCCCGCCGTTCAAAGTCTCGGCCCGAGACACGCAGACGCGTGCACGCGGACACGTTCCTACATTCGCGCGTAATATCGTCGACGCAGTTCTCAAAGCGCGAACTTTATTCGATCGCGTTATCCGCGTGGATACGATCGACGTACGAATGCTCCGCGTCTGGACCGACTCCAACGTTTACTTTGTCGAGCACGTTAATAGATCGATTAATACGTCCCATCGATCGTTTTACGGTTGGGACAAACTAAATTTTCGTGTAATAAGTACATAGCATCGCGTATGCGGAGAATCTGCCCCGAAAGTACCGCGTCACAAATTCTGCTCGCCATATATGTAGCACGTATGTCTTACACATACATATATGTATATTTGATTTGGTTCGACTCCGTTTCGGAAACTGAATGGAAGGTTCGCGCTTGAACGAAACAAGTGTCAAGGATCTTTCTTGCTACGATAATACGTTTGTACGTATACCACGAAAGAGTTGGCACGTACGTAGGTATCTAGGTATGTATGAATGTTTGTATGTACATGTATACCTACCAGTCTGTCGCGCAGGTTCAAACTTTCGGGCCAGACGGTAACGCCGGAAGTCTGGAAAGATTCTTTGGAAGGACATATTTGTTAAAGTAACGTGCTTGTCGACTGCGACGAGCATTAAGCTCGGGTCGAAGCAGACTTTTAACGAGACCAAGTGATAAACTTTCTTAACGTTCCGCTCTAATCGAAATTAACTAATAACTGACGGCGACTAAAACGTACGGACGAGTCCTCTAGTAAATCAGCTAAACCAATCGCGCGAGAATTGATTTATACACCAGATATTTCCATTAAACGATCCCTTCCTGCCGATAGCTGTACGTATATGTATACCAGTACATACATATTTCACTGCGTCCCGCGACAGAAACGATCTTTCGAACGACACTCGAAACTCCGATTGCATCGAGCACATTTCCTTTGGGAAGCTGCAAAAGCACGGTGATACCGGTTCCCGTCTTGCAGATGTTATCGACTGCCACAGCGCGTCTGCCTTCGCGATGTTCTAAGGCGAACGTTTGCCCTGCTCGTGTCCTCCCGGTCTTGGGTTTTGCCGGAACCGGAACCGGAACCGGAACCGGAACCGTACGACGCGACGTGTTCCTCGAACTTGGAGGATTCGATCTTGGCCTCTCTAATGTTCTACGGAACTCTGCGGACCAGGATCGAACGGAAAGTTCTATGGACGAATTAACAAATAAAGCAAAGTCGTTTCTACCTTTAAGTCGATTTTACCTTGTCTCCTCGTTTCTCGTATCGACACGAATTTATCAAACTTTTCACCCCGTAGAAGCTCGGCGCGATAGCGCCGCGAAGTCAAGTACACGGCGCTTAAGAGAGGAATCGACGGAGAGAAGAGTACAGAGAGCACGCGAGAGAAGGGGAAAGAGTATAAAAGAGGAAAAGCGGGAAAAGGAGAGAGGGAGCCGCAATCTCTTGGTCGTCGAAGCGGAGAGAGGGAGGGAGAGAGAGAGTACCGGCTCGAACGGGAGATCACGGGACGATAATGATGATGACGGCGATTACGAGATGACGAGAGAACGATGAGGGCGCGAAGCATGGCAAAACGGCTCGTAAAACAAATCGACTCGGACTCGTTCTCAGTTGGCCAAGTTACAAAGGTGCGTCTCGGCCGTTTACGAGCTTCGGCCGCGATCGTATCTCGACAGCCCGTTGACAGACAGGCTTGATATCGTTAGACCGTTTCATTTGGGATCCGTTTATACACGGTTACACGGTTACACGGTTACACGGTTACACGTGCTCCCGCGAGCAACTCGCTGCAAATAACGTCCGAAGAGGATCTGTAGAGAAGCTGAATGCAACCGGGATAGCGTCCGCGACGGAAACTACCACGTGGTTTTCGTCCGTTGCCCTCGGGAATCTACGATCCGAGCTCGTCCGTGACGTTCCGACGGATATCCATGTCGATGATCTTACCATTTCACCGTACTCGATTAGAACCCGAACGCACCGTTCCGGTAGCGCCTCGACGCCGACGGGACGCCGCTCGCACTCTCGCAATCAGTCCTTTCTTGTAAATAGCTTTCTGCCTTTCCTGTCGACGCGACACGTCGATACTTTTCAACGGTAGAATTTGTCTGACATCGCTCGGCCCCTGTAGGCAGCGTGGTCGACACACGTCCTCGTTGCGTCGCTTGCCGCGATCGATTAACCATGAAAGAAATTCCAACACTTCCGAGGGCTCGTGATAGCCCGCTTTCGCTCGTTAATGCAGTCACTTGTCGAACTAACGCGACTTTAATTAGGAAAATATATGTCAACGCACGGCTGACAACGGTATCGAACCGATGGTGGTTAATCGATCGCCATCGTTGAGAATCGTTCGCAGCTATGTACATACATACATTTCACGATATCATCGATATACACGTGTGCGAAATTGACAGTAGGTTGCCAGTCCGTAAACGAATCTGTTATGAAAACTTTGACGAGGTTCGCGATGATATACATACGCACGGTTGTATGTACATACTACACGGAGCATTTTTTGCCCAGACAGTGAGAACCACTGAGAAAGCGTCGCAAGCTACGCCCACGTTTCTTCGGTGTGCTTGTTTTACTTTTTCTCATCTTTTTTTCTCCGTTGCGACTCGTTTCTCGATTTCGTCATCGTTTCGTACCGCGGCCGGCTTCTTCGTACAACCGAAAAAACATCGCGCCAACCAACCCCTAATCGCTGTATCGTCTCTTACCAAACGTTTCCAAGCAACGACGATGATTATCTTTGTTCCGTAGTAGCGCGAACTTTCATCGGCAAAAAACGATTTGCGGTACGTTCGCCGATGAAAAATTAACGGCCACGCGATGTTCGTGGCCCGGTTCTTTCGGCAACGATTAACTAAAAATTAAACCAAAGCGAAATCATTTATACCGGAGCATGTCGACACGCATAACCTGAGAATCTTTAATCCGTTATAAGGAGGGTACGCGTGAATTTCATGTCCCTGATATTCGTTGTCCACTTTGTCCGTACACGCGTGTATCCGTATCGAGACACGAGTCAACTCGTACGGTGTTGATAAAAATAAAATACGAAGGGGAAAGAAGAAGGAGAAGAAGACGGAGCAAAGAGGAGCAAAGAGGAGCAAAGAGGAGCAAAGGAAAAGGAACGAAGCAAAGGGTGGATCGTGGTCGAAAGTTTCGAAACGCGTGTACGTGTAATGGCACGCGTAAAGGGTGGAGGAAAGGTGAGGAAAGGTGAGGAAAGGTGAGGAAAGGTGAGGAAAGGTGAGGAAAGGTGAGAACGGAATGCGAGGACGTTGCTCATTAGCCATCGAGAGACTTCAATCAGATTATAGAAGCTGCCCTGGCAAGGCTGGTGGCAGCCTGTTTCGTTCCGGCTGGTCTGATTGGCCGTCCGCGATACTCGTTGAGAAGACCGGCCCTCTAAGTATTTTATCCGAGACCACGCTCGCCGGGGCAGATGATTTTATTATTTAAACGTTTAATATTCGCGACGACGTTATGCAACGCGTGTCAGGCGAAAACTGCTTCTATACGAGTACAACGAATAGTACACCATAGGTGCGTACATACATACATACATACATACATACATAGGTATGTCAGCTACACGTGCATAGGTATGCCGGTGACTTTAGCTGTTTCGTGATATTAATGTAGGCTATTTAATCTACCGATTACATCTTAACCAGTTTGCGATCGCAAGTCGGACAACTACACGCGTTTTCATCTGCCGTAGAATCGATCCTACCGGCTAATGGATTTCATCGGTCATTAAGAATCGCTTCGATCACGGGATGAGTGGCTACGAATCCGTTACAGACGGATCGTCTGCGAGGCAGTGCGAGGAGTCGATGCCGTAGTTAGCACGTTAGGCGATCGTGTCTCGACTAGATTCCACAGCTTCCAAACGTATCGACTCGCTGACTCGCGAATCACCATCGCGTGGATTATTCGAGGCCCGGTTACCCTACCGCAAAGTGGTTCTCTTCGCGGCAACTTTACGACTCCGTCCGTCTTGACGATGCTAACACGCCGTAACATCCGATAATCTCGACTCGTCCGCGTCGTCGCAAACTACGCTCGTACGCGATACAAAAGCACGGAATAGCCGTGTACGAACCACCGCACCGCCACCGATCGGATGCGTTACGCAGGTGTTTACCCGTGGTACGTGGAACGGGAGCCCGACACCGTTCGAGAATCAACGCTATTGTGTACGGCGATTACGTTGGACGTAACGATGTTTTACGGAGTGGTAAATCCGAACGTTCGAAACAGGCTCTTCCGAAACATTTACCTATGGAAGTACGTATCGCGTAAACACAGATTCATTCTGCCATGTTTACCGTTTACGAAATCGAACGGTATCTCCGACTTGTCGAAATTGCAACGCGTTCAAAGAGTGCCACGAGAGCGTGTACGTATGTACAATCATTCTTTGAAGGAAGATCGTCAAGCGAAAGCATTTCGTCACTCTTCCGACCAACGCGACACGTCAGGACCGTTAGGCCCTCGCGTTAGTCTCAGGTTCGAAAGACGTTCCAAGCACGTGTATGTACGTACGTAAATACGTAGGTATATGTATAAGCGGCGGTTGCTTTGGTCGAGTCGATCCCGATGGTCTCTCAAGCTGTTCCCTTCTCGATATGAAATTAGTGAGGGGATGGACCGGCCGGTACGAGGAGCGCATACGCGTGTAAGCGAAACGGCGATAAAGGAGACACCGATGAGGACGCGTAGAATGGATTCTTACGAGAGATAGCAGCGCGAAAGAGAGGGCCAGAGAGAGAGAGAGAATAAGAGAACAAGAGAGAGAGAAAGAGAGAGAACGAGCAGGAGAGCAAAGAGACGAGGAGAAGCGATCAATCGAGGCCGAGTGACAGGCGGCCGGTGGTATCGCGATCATCGACACGACGACAAGTGCCGGGCACACCGTTCCGTGTTACGGGCCCTTCCAAGTATGCTACGTCTTCCCCTGTCTTCCTCCGGTCCCAACGGCTACGCTTACCAACCGTTCTACACACCGCCCTCTATATCGATTTTCACGAAATCGCTGCGCGGTCGAGTAACTCTCCCGAGTGCCCGCGGACGGTCGATGCAACCATTAGCCTCTTACTGCATCACCGTCATGTTTCATATTGTCGCGGCTAAATCGAGACGGGAATTTTTAGTGCCGGGAACACCGGGAACACCGGGAACAGCGCAAAGGGGCTGACACTTTCGTCGACTCGTGCGCGGTCCCGTGCAAAGGAGGTGCGGTTACGAGAAAGACCGCGAGTAGATGGATTAATGTACAGGCGCACGATCTTAACAAGCGAATTATCTCCGAGATATATCGTGCCGCTTCACGGGTGGTTAACTCTCAGAGAGGGAGAAGCTTCGGCGGAGCGCTAGCCAAGTAGGAGGAACAATAAAACGAGGGAGGAGAGACGTAAAGGCGAGATCGGAACCCGCACCGCTATTCTTCCCGTTCCGATCGATACGTTCGATATAATTGTAACGAAAGAATTCAGAAATCATCTCCACGTCGTTTCACGGTGAACCACTGCGGAACCCGTTACCGTGCGATCTTGAGGAAACGGAGGTTGTCGTTGTTGGGACGCCACGAGACGCCACGAGACGCCACGAGACGCCACGAGACCCGACGGTGCTCCGATCCTGCCTCCTCCCGTCAAGCCCCGTAATGCCTGGTAAGCTCTGCTCTAATCTCCTTACCGTTTCGGTCGTCTCTCCTGATTTACCGAGATGTTTTCATTGTCTCTGCTGACTTTAGCAGCCGACTACAAAGATCCACGGCAACCGCTCTTTTCCGCTAGCACAGACCATATCTTTGTGTAACGTCGATGGAACACGTTTCCTGCTACCGAACGATCGATTTCCTTCCTTGGCCGTGTCCTACGCTCTCCACGCTAATGCAATCCACTCGTAAACACTCTCTCCCTTTATCTCTCTCTCTCTCTCTCTCGATCCCGTAAAAGAGTTCTTTCGAAACAACTTTGGAAAGACATGGCCGCGTGCGATGAGTAGATTGTTATACTCCGGAAGAAACGTCGATGCCCTTACGTGTGTTTGTACACCGTACGTACGTACGTATACGAATACCGGGACAGCCATCAGTCACAAGAGTTGCAGCGAGAAACTTCGATGGGGCAATTATCGCGGCGAATACCTCGAGAAGAAAGGGTTTAACGAGTCTTCTTCCTCGCAGAAGACGGAGCGAAAAAGCCATCGCTGGTCGAATCTATGGAAGCGTGGAATATTTCGTTTCGTGGCGTACCGACTTTTTCTTGGAAGAATAATATTTTCTTTTGACGAGCCGCGGCGAAGCAAAGAGAGGAAGGACTCAAAACAACTCTCTTTCTACGTGTCTCGCAACCCACCCAACCCTCCCAACCTTCCCAACCTACCGCCGCCGATCAATGGGGGAACCGAATCCGCCTCGGCGTCTCCACGATGAATTTTTCCGCGGCACGCACCGACGAGCACAGGATTTAATGGCGGTACATTGCACCCCGAGCATAAATTCTGCGATCAAAGTGCATCGCGTCGTAGCAGGGCAAACTTTAAGGATTTTATGTGATTAACTTCTCCCGCAACCCTGCTTCCCCTCTTCCTCCACCTCCTCCTCCTCCCTATATCTTTCCTCGATACGTCTTTCTCGCTCTTTCTACTTTGATCCTCCATCCAAGTTCTTCGTACTTCGCTATTCGTTCTTCTCTCTTCGTTCTTGAGTCTCCTTTCTACTTCGTTTCACGAACGATGCACCGTATAGTCTCTCATTCCGGCGGTTCTTCTGCCAGTTACTCCACCCAACTGTATCGACCGACCATTCTCGTTTTCTTCGTCGCGCGATCCTTTTCCAAGTCGGTACCGCAAATCCGATGCGATGGATACTACCGCTTTATCGAGTTCGTCTCGAGAACGGACGAAAAATCGTCCAAGTTGGAAGTATTTTCAAAAAGAATCCATCCCGCGAAAATATCCTCGTTGTGCAGACGCGCTTCCATTCATCGGGATATATCGGTGATGCGGGTGGTAGTGGCGGTGGTGGCGGTGGTGGCGGTGGTGGCGGTGGTGGCGGTGGAGGCGGTGGTGGCGGCGGAGGCGGTGGCGTCGGCGGCTGTGGCGTAGAATCCGGAAGAACGAAAAGTGCGAGGGAGAGCCGAGCATAAAATACGCGTGCATGGATGCATTTACGGACTCGCAGGGCCAGGGTAACCGGGTCGGATTTCGTCTACGAGGGCGAGGGTGAGAGAAAGAGAAGCAAAGTCGCCGTCAGTTGTTTTCCCGCGAGAGAAATTTACAAGTTTGACACGGTCGGCGAGTTCGACGAGGCCGGACACCGAATGTCGCAGTATCGCGCGGTTTATTGGTTTTTCCACCGACGAATCTTACCGCGTACCCCGGTTCGTTCAATTAGCACCAACCGGATGGATACTCTTTGTCTCGACCTACTTTCCACCAAGATCTTGACCAAGTTTCACACATCCGGAATTTCGAGGACTTCCCAGCAAACGAAGACGAGGCGATTCTCATGCCGGGCGTTGATGAAAGAACGTTTCGAAAGAATTTTTTTGTAAATTCCTTCTATGGATAGAGTTTGATATTCATTTTTACCGATAACGGGAAAAACTACAGCCGATCACGGTCATATTTTCCGTACGCATCTAAAAATCGATATCCCTCAGATTTCTAAACTTTTCATGGTTTGAAAATTTATAAGCGAAACGATTCTCCGGTTTTAAGCTATAGCGAGACAGGCACGGACGAGTTTCACTGACATCAAAGATAATACATAGCAGCTGTCGGTAAAGTTCCAAATTTATCTCTGGTGATCGCCAAGAGTTACGGTTGTTTTAATTCCATTCGGGTGATTTATTCGAGTCCACACGGAGCACAAGTCGATAACGCGAGCACGAAAAGATACGTCTAAAACTCTAAACGATAGAAAAAACCGCGGGCGACAATTTCAACCGTTGTCCGGTACTAAATATTCAAGCCTGTCACCAACGCAACCTTCTTGAAGGAAGATGTTATGCAAATACTTAAAGGCTGGCAACGCGGACCGACGACGCTACCACGGACGACTCCAACGTCGATCTCTTTCGACATCTATGATTCGTTTGAAAGCTTTTGTTCAAAGGCACCAGCATCCGCTCGCCGATGGAAATTCGAACGGAAAAAACATGTTCCATCTTCTACGGCGGCAAGGGTACTCGAAGAGAAAAATTCCGAGAAATAAGAATTAATACGTCATCTGCCGTTCGGCAAAACGTTCTCGCTGGACTATATCATCCGAGATTTTCTCGAAGCGTAGCCAGCCCTGTAATTTTCTCACGTTGGAACCGTGACGCGTCAGTAATTTTCGGTCTACGAGTGGCTAGGCTGCCACGAGAAGTCCACAGTCGAAAATTGTGCTAATCCCTTTAAAGTGACCCACGTCCCCGGTCGGCGAGGCGTAAGTAACACAACAGGTAGAAGGGCCACCGGGACGCTAAAGAGCAACAGAGGCGACAGATTTCAACGGAGAAAGAAAAAGAGACGCGGAGGTACGAAGAACAAAAGCGACTCCCGGACTCCACAGGTGCTCCGAGCGCGTTTGGATTCCGTTTGGATTCCGTTTGGATTCCGTTTGGACAACCGCGCGCACAGTCGCCGACGAGGCGTTCTAGCAAACAGCGGGATGAACTTTCTAACGCCCGATGACCGCGCTTCGTACGGCCCCTTATTCGTGCGCGTCGTCCTGATTCTCCTGCTTCGGTTCTCTCTTCCTCTTGCTCTTGCTCTTCCTCTTCCTCTTCCTCTTCCTCTTCCTCTTCCTCTTCCTCTTCCTCTTTCTTTCCTCTTTCCCTTTCTCCTCTTCTACTTCGTCGCGTGTTCCCTCTTCTTGTTCATCTACAACGTGTACCTATCTTTGAGCGTTAAGATTTTAGCCGTCAAACTCTGGAGCGTAAAGTACCTGTTCGTTACAGAATGTACAACTACCTTGCACGGTCTTGCAAGAAGATAGGGCGATCGGTTAGAATAGTTTAACCAATCTTTCGCCGGTCTATTCTATCCGAATAATGGATAGTTGTGACCACGAGTTTGCAAAATGTATTGAAAATGTCCGGTAAAGCCAGTAATTCGAAAATCGTTAGCGGTTTGCGGGTTAGAAGCAAAGGTATCATTACGCACCCATAAATTGGCTGATTTACACCTCGGTAAGTAACGCAAGATTGCAGGATTTTCTAGTACCGACGCATCGTATTTTCCAGCGTAGGAAACGTTGCGTTGCCACGAATCGTGTAGCTGCGCGCGTATATCGTTGTAAAAACGTTCGAGTATGCCAGTTAATTCAGCCTATCGATGCCGCAGCGTTACGTGTCGGACTCTGCTTACCGTTCCGCAAGCAACCGCTCTAAAAATAATTACACGTAGAACGTCAGGCTCGTACCTATGATACACGTTACGTTCGTCTAGTCGCGCGTTTCACCCTGAACTAAAGGGAAGACGAGTCGTTCTCGTTACGTCGATGCTGGGTGAAACGGCTAAGCGTTCGTTGAATTCGGTACAGAGAAAAGTTGTAAGACGCAGAGTACGCGGACCGGTGTGTGTACGTATCGGTGGGCCGATGGTGCGGCGGACGTGGGTGTTGATCGCGCATCGGCGGCAGGTTATTGGCTGTTCACGGAAGGAGCGTGGGGACCGTTCGAGGACCTTTTTACGATCACCGATGAACACGGCGGATCAACAATCGGCGGAAGGCGATAGCCGTCTCAATGAGCCGCAGTAAACCGACTTTATTGTGGGATCTAAAGTAAGGGGTGTCCCGAAGCGCGAACGCGCCTCCTAACGGCACCTGCCCCGCTCCTACCGTAACCGGGCGAAATACAGCTGCTACCTTAGGCGGCGACAACCTCCGACCTTCGAACTCGCCTCTGAACCCGCCTGCGAGTTGCCATACATACGTGCCTCGAGGTCCTTCGAGTTGTAAACCGCCTTTCGCCGAATCGACCAACGTTGCGACACTCTTGGCTCTGAACGCCGCCTTAAACGTCGAACAATGCCCGGCCCCGTGCGACACCCGAATTTGATTTACAACGCGATTCCTTCGGCTCGGTAAAACAGGTACAGCGGACCCACCGTCGAATTGTAAATCTTGAATCGTCGCGAGTTTTCCAACGACAACGCTACGCCGAACTGCAACGCAACCGGGATGTTTCGTTGTTACCCGCGAGAGCGAAAACGATCGCGAGAACGATCGCGAGAACGATCGCGAAAATGACGGGGATCCCTACTATAAACGATAACACGTTTATAGAGAATTACTTCGGGAAATATTTAAATTATCGTTAATCGCAAGCGTCACGCTGGTGAACGAATCGCGGCTGCGTATCGGTTAAAGCGTCGGACAGAAAGAAAAAGAACACGCCGCTCGACGGAAGGAATAAAATAAAGTGAGAGATAGCACGATAAACCGATACCGCGGAACATCATCGCGTAAAAAACGAGAGATCGATCGATGTCCCTTATCGCGCAGCGAGGACAATAATCTTAAAGATTAATCCTCCTACGTGCGTTTAACGAAGACCGGAGGTGAATCGCGAGCTTTAAATTCGGTTAACTTACTACCGTCAACGACGCGGGCTGTACAGCCAGGTACCTCCTCTCAGGCGCAAAAGGTGAACGTCGCGTTACTTAAAATTCCTTGCCGATTTTTACGACGAGGCTGCACGTTGTAAAAATCAATAAAGACGGTTCGTACATGGTAGGGAAGCATCGAACCGAGTGGTTTCGTATTCGTATTCGTATTCGTATTCGTCTGTATTCGTATTGGTATTCGCGTATTCGTGCGATGGCAGCTCGCACTGGGAACCAGGAACCGGGAACCAGCAAAACTACCATTGTCTTTTCTATTACTCCATTTTCCTCTGCCATCGCGTCCATCACCGCCAAATTCTTTAGATTAGCGTAAAACTTTTATGTCTTCTTAACATCATTCTCCTGTTTATCTCGGAATCAATTTCACGAAAGCTGCATGAAACTACTTCCAGTTGGGGAAGATACAGATCCGACAGCGTAAACTGCTTATCCGCTTTTACACTTATTTACCTACGGTACGGACGGATTTATTCAAACTTGCTACGTCATCGAGAATATTGGGCAAAGAAGGCGGTGGTCCAATAATAACCGTTACCGATCGTAAATAACGCCGCGGATATTACGGCGGTATACGAGATAGACTGTCCGAGCGTTCGGTAAGCCACGCCAGTCAGGGTGTCGCTACCTTAAACGTTCGAGAAACGGTTTGGCAGGGTTGCAGATAAACAACGCAAGCCCTGTCGCGTAAACGTCAATCTCCGTAAAAAGGAAAAATATAAGCTGCACGGCGCGGCGACGCGAACGAGGAATATTTTGGCGGGCCCCTTAGCCGGCGCGGCGGCGCGCTTCGCACGTCGATTACTCGCAACGGTATTTACGGCTGTAGCTACAGGTCCACCGACGATGCAACCTGCCTCGTTTTCGCCAACCCAGACCCGATTCCGAACTTTTCCAGCTTCCACCCGGTACTTGTCCGCGAAAGTGGTATCGGATCCGCGATTCGGATTTGACAAACGCATCGGTTCCTAAAGAGTCGTATCGTATGCGAAGGCACGTACGCTCGTTGACACTCGAAGCTTCAGGGTGATCGAGTCAAGGCCCCTGCCGCTTCCGCCGCTTCCGTCGGTTCCGTCGGTTCCGTCGGTTCCGTCGGTTCCGTCGGTTCTGCTGCCTCCGCCGCTTCGACCCCTTTCCTCTCCATCTCGTTCGCCCTACGGCTCACGGCGACCCACTTTCCTTCATCCCCGAACTACGGTCAGGAGTGAAGAGGAGAAGGGGCGAGCAGAGAAATATACCGACGGTGGAGATGGAGGCGAAAAAAAGAAAGAGCAAGATCCAGGAAACAGAGGGAGTGCGAGCAGGTAAGCGTGGAATCGCGATTGGAACGATGCCAATTCCTCCCGGGGGATACGCCGATTTGAAATTCAACGCGATGAAAGGTTTGCTCCTCTTCTCTCCTCCTCCTCCTCCTCCTCCTCCTCCTCCTCCTCCTCCTCCCACTCCCACTTCTCCTCCTCGTCCTCTTCCTCCTGCTAGCGCGCGCTTTCGGCCGCGTCCAACTCGCTAAACTAGTTCGACCCTGTAATATACGCCAAGTCTAAAGTCTAAACTATATATCCCCCAGTTCGCTAACCCAGAGTCCGGAAGTACTGGCAGCCTTTCAAGTTTGGCAGGTTCGGAATCCTCTTAATTCAGACTCGACTTTTAATCGGGAGAAGAATTTCATTTTTTGCCTAATTTCATTAACTCCACCCCCGTGTCGCGAAATGGTAAATGGGTATCCCGTCGAACCGAGCATCGCCGCGGCATCATTTTTCCTGGGTGTTATCACGGATAAGGGGCGAAATCGAATCGTTACTCGTTTCACCTACGTTTTCGTGATTTTACCTGGCAAACGGTGATTCTTCTAGCGGAAGCATACTTTCTACGTAACAGCGTGTAAGCGTCTTCCTATATGCGTGACGTACGTTGTCGTGTAACAGGTATGCGAAACAAGATGCTGCACGACACAAGAAATTGATCGATGCACGGCGAGTATTCGTTAACGTGCGCCTCGCTTTACGTAGGCTGCCTCGGATCCCGGCGAGAAATCGGCCAACGGAAGCAGATCGATCCTAGGCACGTTACCGGGCTGTTACTAGTTGGTGCGTCACGTCGAAAATGTCGTAGAACGAACTCGATAGAAAAGACAGGTGGAAAAAACCGCATAAACATCCTCACATTTCCGTGATGAGGGGATCGAGGGGTAAACGATCGCGTCGACTACTTTCGCTCCGTTGAAAGGATAGCTGGTGTTTGGCGAGGATACGTTCATCGCGTTAATGCATCCATAGGTTGGACGCGCGACATACAGAGAAGGACCGTCTAGCATAGTTATGCGTTGAATTTAATTTCGGTGCACTTTGCTCGCGAAATCGTCAACAGTCACTAGACAGCGAGTCGCGCGCGTTCGGCAAAGAGATTACCACCGAGAGATAGGGCAAAGTGGCCGTAAATGAAAATAGGAGAACGAAACGGGTCTATCTCTTTAATCCAGCTTTGGAACGAGCGGCAGCCGTCTCGCCACGAGCAAATTCTCCTTTCTTTCCACTCCTCTTCCGGACAGAGATACGGTCACCCCTGCGATTATCTAAGATTTCATCGCCGCTCCCCGGAGAATTTCAACGAAACAGCCCGCGCTATCGGCTTACGTTCACCGAATCGGTCACGTTTCCCTCTCATCGGGAAACGCACGAGTTACGTTCAGCGTGTAAAAATCTTTTAGCAAGGATTCTACTAGTGGGAAACGGTTAAATAGGACCGCGTGTTCGACGGATACGAACCGACGATCGAATAGAAAAGCGGACATTCGTGTGAACCGCACCGTTAACATATCGTCGCGTTTCAAAGCGGATCTTTCGCTTATCTTCGCTGGCGAAGCATGGGCAAACGGATGAGTGGTAGCGGAGAACGAGACGAGCAAGTGGAAGCCGCGGTGCGAAACGCGGACTCCGTAGGAAGGCACCGGTGGTGTATCGTTGTATCGTTCGTATGTATGTACCATGGTATCGTGGTATCGTGGTATCGTGCACTGACCTTATAACGAACATGTGTCTCCCGTGGTCCCTGGATGGACAGTCATTGGGTCTCACACGGGGTGGTTCTAGATATCGGGACGATGCTGCTTCGGGTATGTGTCCACGCACGCACGCACCGCGCCGGCACGACCTTGACGTGACGGCTAATTCGACACGCGTGCACGTAACGCACGTCACGCACGCCACGCACGCCACGCACGCGCCGCGCCGCCGTGCGATCCTCGTGGCGCGTTTCGATCGAAATCGATATCAAAGTCCACCTACGCGGTCGCGTAACCGACCGATCTCGCACCGAATCTCGTACCGAACGATCGCGTTTAATATTAATATCTTCGGTTTCACTTTTGACAACTCTGCGTCTTTATCCACGAAACAGTAGAGTAAATCACCAGGATGGACCACGCAGCGAGGAAGACGAACAAAACGATGACGATGACGATGACGAAGACGACGACGACGACGACGACGACGACGACGACAACGACGACGACGGCGACGACGACGGCGGCGGCGGCGACGACGACGACGACGACGACGACGACAACGACGACGACAACGACGAGGACGAGGACGAGGACGAGGACGAGGACGAGGACGAGAACGAGAACGACGACGGTATCTCGTGGCGGTGGTCGATAGCGCGGCGCTCTACTGACGTCGCGACGCCTCGTCGTGTCGTGTCGTGGCCCGCGGCTCCTACTCGTCCTCCCCGCAAAGCCCCACGACGCCCTCAACTCACTCCGGAACAACCCGGAAACTGACGAACCTCCACCCCCGCAAACTACCCTTATTTCGTGCCCCCACCAATCAGCCACTACTGCCGCCGCCGCCGCCGCCGCCGCCACCGCCGCCACCGCCGCCGCCAGCATCACACACCAACACCATCACCACGCATCCACCGACGCATCCACCGACGCACGTCCACCGACCAATTCACAAAGACGCTAGCCCGATACGTCGAGAATGATTTTTCGTTCGCTCGACGACAAGGATCGTCTCCTTTTCCAAACGCCCTTATTACAGCTCTTCGACAGACTCTACGACAGACCGACGAAACTTAATTCCGATCACGGGATTTCTGCTATACCGGGTCCGTCACGTCCACCCATTTTCTACGTGCAACAAGCAAACCCCAGGACACTCCGACCGGATCCTCCGTAGAATGATATTCTGTCCTTTTCTCCGGCAAAGAACCGAACGCGACAAGTTGAAATTCGTTTCGGTCGGTTCGATAAAACTCGCGTGACGTTTGCGGTAACGAGGATAGTAACGGTATTTCTGGACCACGAGATGTGTGACATTTGAAATTTCATTGTCGGAGTAAGCGTCGCGCCGGATAGGAGACGCCAAAATTTCATTGAGTGGGTTTCTACGACGTATAAATCTCGAAGCCATAGTCCTCGACCCGTTTACTCTACGAGTATATAAAGATTCCGGGTAGTAAGCGAAAGTCGGAACAGCGTGCACTGGAATTTCCGCGAATTCCCGAGAACTATGAAAGATTTTACTCTTAAGCCTTGTTACGTCGGAGATTTGGGGAACTTTCGGCTCTTCGTCTAAGCGATCGACGGCCACCGATCGTCGTCAACGTCCGCCGATAAACAATTTCATTTTTCACACGTTGAAATTTTCGTTCACGTTTCATCCGCTCTTTCGTCCATTTATCTCCAAAATTCTCGAATGATTTCAACTCGGCTTCGCTAGCGAAAGGAGGATGCGTGACGCAATCGGAGAGACTTCCTGCAACGATATCCTAGATTTACTGGATTTGTAAAATCACTGACGATTTAGATTTCGTTGCACCGGATGAGAATCGCGAGATTTCCAAGGAAAGAGTTTCAACGATGTATAAATCAGCGAAATGCAGTCCTCGACCCATTTACTTTTCGGAGCTACACGGGTTTCAGACAATAAGAGAAAATCGAAGAATTACGCCGAAAGAAAGAACGCCTTCCAGTGATACCTTAATTACGTTATATCGACGACATCTTACTTTCTTACGCGATAATTATTTCTACGACGGAAACACGTAACGTCCAGCGCCGTGACATTCGCGCGAATACGAGTACGTGTCGTCGCAATAGCCTGCGTTCGTGAGACACGCGAGGCAACACGACCAGTACAGGGAGGGAAGGAAAAACACGCACCAACGAGGGGGGGAGGGAGGGCGAGGGGAAGAGAGAGACTGTCCCGCGGGCAGTCGGCCGACCACGTGGGAGCCGCCCCCAATGCCCCCATCGTCCCTATCGTGGCCACGTGCCAAATAACTCACTTGGCACGCGTAAACAATTACTCCGAAACCCGTGTTATCGCGCTACATTACGCGTATACATACATGCATGCATGCACGTATGCGTCAGGCTGTCGGTCCGCAAGGAGTTCGTTTCGCTTACTTCTTACGGATAGCGGTGACTCGGTATCCTCGCGAATCGCTGCTCGCCGCATCGAGTCCCGCGCGGCAAAGTTTCATCCTCGAGAGCGTTAGAAACGACTCGCCGTTCGATCCGAATCTTTCAAACGGAGCAAAAGTTTTCTAGCTCAACGATTACGTCCGACAATGAGAATCAGAGAACGCGAGTAGCCGGTAAAAGTCAAAGAAGCCGGTCTACCGAATCCTGCGCGGTTAGGTAGGTGGTTTTTCTACTTGCGATATAAAACGCGTGATTAATTAAGTTTGGCCGGGAGCTGGCCCGGTATAGCCCGGTATCGGTATAGGCGGTGCACACGTACCGGGTCTCGGGTACGGTATTATGATACTCAATCAGGCCTATAGAAGGGATTCGACGTTTCTCGGGCAGCTTCCTTGTTCCGAGAGTTCTGCATCCGCAGATCGTTTTGGGCACCGGCCAAACTATCGAGTTTATCCCGATATCGAGGGTCAAGACCCGGTGGTTACATGCCTGCTCGACGTTCGGAATTCGATACGTTAAACATTTTCTACTACAAGAATGGCCTGAATCGGGAGAACTCGATGCCGCCGCGGCGTTCACGCGTTCGACCAGCAACCGTTGCTCTTCTCGTCGGAGACGGGACTATTTCGTCCGTCTATTCCGTCCGTCTATTCCGTCCGTCTATTCCGTCCGTCTATTCCGTCCGTCTATTTCGTCCGTCTATTTCGTCTGGCGTGGTTTCGCCACGAAAGGATGGAGCGGACAACGAGATCTCCCGCGGGCCGACCAAACGGTAGACTAACAATCGTAGACAGTCCGCTTCCGTCACGGCGATTACGCCGAGGAAATATATTCGGATCGCGTAATAAACGGCAGCTCGGTTGCCCGTAAGTTATGCTAATCGACGCGCGCGAATGATTTAGACGCTCGGGCCTGAAACTGGATCGGACCACACGCGTCGCCTGGTCGCACCTCCGCGACGCGAGATTCCACGTTTCACGGGGCGGATCGTTCGCCGAAGGAAAGGAGCTCCTCGGGTCTTCGGTCGAACGAAACGACTCTTATTCCAATAGCTACCGAAACGGGAATAGTCGAAAGAACCGTCGGGTGGCAGTAAATTACACGGGTAGTACCGGAGATAGAGAAAAATCTAGTTACGAGACACACGGTACAGAAACAAGCGTCGTAAAGGAATAAACACGATGTTGCGCGACTAACGCGGCCGCTGCATGGCCAGTCTCAAATAAAACGTCCCGCCGACGAGTTTCGTCCGCTCGTTAGTGCCACCACGACTTTCCGATTCTGCTTTACGAGACGGGAACGTTGCCCTCGAGGACTTTCAGGTAAAAAGAAGGGTAAAGGGTGGAGGGGCTCTGGAAGACATATCAGGGAGGGTCATCCCCTCTGGTAACGCGGCCTCGACTACCTGGAATATCGTTTCACGCAATTCCGTCGCGAGACTCGCTGCGCAACGTGGTCGCTTCCCCGATTCGACGTGACGATCCTCGATTCGCGGTTCCAATTTACCGTGCGAACCGCGACGGGTGCCGATCGAACGAGAAAAGAAACGCGTGGGCAGCTCGGACGTTCGTTACCAAGCAAAGCGGCCGGGGCGCGCGCACGGCTCGCGACTAAACCGGCTTTTCGCCTTCTTCGAATTTCGCGTGGTTGAACGCTGATTTGTTGAGATGTCGCGCGTTTAGGCGCCGCGCCACGCCGCGCCACGCCGCGCCACGCAGCGCCGGTGCGTCCAAATTCCAAACGGCGCGGCGCCATCGCGATATTTATTCGGTGAAATTCCTCGGCTTAAGATACGTATTCCGAAAATATTCGAAAGATATTCTTTACGCTTCACCGAGACTGCATCGTCAAGGTGCAGCCATTCGCTCGTCGAGCGTTTTATAAATAATACACCTCTCCTCCCTCGGCGATGTTTCTCGACGACTCCTCCACCGATTTCTATTTACGAGCGCGTACGTATACAACACGCAACGGTCAGACAGTTCCGTTTTCCCTCGGAACCCCCGACACGATTATTGCGTCGTTTGCGTTTCCGTTAACCACGAGCCTGACCTTTTCCGCGACGACCTTCTCGAGTTCCGTCCGATTTCGCGAAACTCGACGACGACCGACGACGACCGACGACGACCGACGACGGACGACGGGATGCCGCTAGCAACCCGCGGATGGCATTCCTATCTCGCTACTCCCATCATCGGGTCGACGATGCAAAGGTTATCGACAATGGCAAGCAGCCAGAAATAGCAGACGGTGCATCGTGTTTAGCGGTGTATAGGATATCCGGATGGATGGATGGAGGACGTTCCCGAGTGCCCCGGGCGAAACGGAGGAAAGGGAGAGAAGCGCTACCAGTTCCGGATCCACCGCCACGGAACAGTCTCCACTCGCGTACATTCCGTGGTTCCAACCCAGAAATTTCTGGCTGATGCAACTGCTAATTGCGATCGGAAACTGGGACTCGCGTTGATCCCACGCTACGCCGCTCGCCGCGAAATTTTGCTAAATCGTCCCTCGACTTCCACGGATGAAATCTTCCACCGAAACAGTAACGCGATACGTACAGTTCGTGTCAAGCTCGTCTTCGAGCCGGTCGAACGATATCGTCGAAACGCAAAACAGATCGGTCGACTTTTCGCTGGACTTTCCCATGGGAGCGATATACATATGTAAATACATACATACTTACCTCGGACCGCGCTCCCGTTATTTATGTCCTCCTATAACCCTCCTTGTGGATAATCGTACCTCGCCTCGTCAGAGTCCTCGTGTTGATCTAGCAATTTCAGGATGTCCTTTGCCGATTCGTAACGTAATTTCTGCAGCTTATGCTACGTGACGCGTCAGTCGTCGCACGTCGAATAGAAAATCAGCCAAGCGATCGACGGCGAAAGCGTAAAAAAAGGTATCGCTAGGCTTTTGGTTTTCCAAACGCATCGTTCGGAGGATCGGAGGGTCGGAGGGTCGGAGGGTCGGAGGGTCGGAGGGTCGGAGGAAATGCAAAGAAAACGGTGCCTGGCCTGGGCGCCCTCCCTTACGCTCGTCGTACGCCCACTCGCATGAATCAGTGGATGAATGAATCGACTTTGCCCCACTTTTCCGTGCGTGGGAGTATCGTATCTGACATTTTCGCGCCGCAGCCACCCCGGCAGCGTCGCGGCGACGTCGTGGGCGTTGCTGGCTCTATACGGTATACGCCGATCTACCCACGTACTAGACACGACCACGCAAAAATCCATCTCCCGAGGGAAAAACAAAATTCTCAGGCCGAACGGCTGCCAAACCGCCGTTCCAGTGGCATTCCCTAAACGCTACCGATCTACGTATCCACGGATATTCTCGATATTTCTCTGTATTTTCGCGTTGCCAACGTAACCTACGGTAAGCGTCGCGAGAATTAAATTACTCCGCACGCATCCGTTCCGAAGGCCAATCCGATCGACGTAAGCGGTAGTCTCCCTTTACCGAAAAACCGCCGGTCCACGCCAGCACTCGCACGACCGCATTTACGCTGCCGAAACGTTGAACGTACTATGGGCCAAAAAATACCTGGACCATCTCAGGGGGTAGTGCGGCGAGGGGACTGACTGTCGCGCCGCGACAAACGAATCGCGCGAGGCAAAATCAATCCCCTCGCCGCACTACCCCCTGAGATGGTCGAGGTATATTTTGGCCCATTTTACACGACGCGGTACCAAACCAATCGCTCTTCGCTAGGGAATAAACGTACTCGACGTTTATTTCGGCGACCTCTGGACATACGATCGATCGTGTTTTCCGGCGCGTTACGCGGAGACGGAGGACAGCGATACCGAAGTCTCGTTAAAAATCGCAATGTAACCACGACCGCGACCGAGCGGATCGGCCGTTCGTTATACGTATTTACTCGTATGTATGTAAATACGTAGGAACGTGCGAACGGAAGCAAAATCTAACGGAGAAAGTGGCGTCCGAGCAGGCTCGTGACCGTGGTAAGCGTAGAATAAACTCGGACTCATGGGGTTCTACGTATGCCTCGTACTTGCACCGATGTCACACGAACCGCAAATAAGTATGTATAATACTAACGACCGAGTATTCGCCCGCCATCGAAACTCCGATCGAAATTCCGATCGAAACTCCGATCCAAACTCCGATCGAAACTCCATCTCGTATACATACATATGTATGTATACACGTGTGTACCGCTCTATGCAACTGTGCACGTACATACGTGCAGACATTCGTAGGTATAGCTATCGTTACCACTTTCCCGATTCGTCTTTTCGTCCGACCGATACACGTATATAATATTATCTATGTACTCTGTACGATACGCAAGAGAGAAACGGTGTATCGCGAGCTTTTCATTTTTATTTATTATTTCGAACGCATTCACGGTCTGAGAAAAAATTGGCAATAACGCGATATTTACGACATAGCCGGGCTACGAGAAATAATATTCGTAGAGACGCAAACTCTGTTTAATGCCACGTCCAAATACATTACTGGCACACAATAGGAAAACATAGGATAATGTTTCCTACGATATACGCATCGCGATACGCTACGCAATTTCTTTCATGCAGTCTATACAGAATTTAATCTATCGATACCGTGGATCAAACCGTGACAAGGATATTCAGCGAAATACCAGCGGTTGGGTAGAAACGTTCCTTTACCTCTTGCAATTCGATGGTATCGAGAATCACCCGAGTCTCGTTTCGCCTTTGGACTTATTAAGAACCTCGCGATAAAAGGAATGGGCCAAAACGTCACGAGGAAAGGGTTTCAGCAATAATACCGCCATTGATACATTCTCAGTGATTTACTAATATCCCAAGTTCGGTCGAGACGAGAGACAAAGAAGCTGGAAAAAGGGGATCCCGTGTCGTCGATCAAACTTATCTCGATGTCTACGGACGCTACGGACGCTACGGACGCTACGGACGCTACGGACGATAAACCGTGTATCGTGTTCGATCGATCGTCGCTCGGGCGAATATACGTAATATTTATCGCAGAACGAGACTCGAAAATCGAGGGTGACGTTACCAGAAAGGAGGAAACGTAGGCGGTACGTCGTTGAGAGACTACGACTGACATTCATTCGGCAACCGTGTACAGGCTGTAATACATAAACGAGTGGAACGCGGGAACGGAGTTGTCCATTGAAAATTAAGCGAATGGCTTTATAAGGTGCGTTACCCACTGCGTATCCCACAGATTTGTCCGGCAAATCGAGCTTTCCGATCGTAGTCGGGAAAACGTTTCTTTCGGCGTTATTTCTCTCGCGAAAATACCTCGTACATGTTTAGACGCCTAGCACTCTCCATCACGCTAATTATCGGCCGAGGCCTCGACACGCTGGACGCGGTCCCATTTCGAACGGACCTTCTTCGGCGTCGAGTTCGTCGGTGGAAAAACGAACGATCCCATCGAATTCGAGCATGGGGAAACGATCGGACCGGACGCAGCGACGCGACGTGGACGTCCTCCCACCGGAACCGTAGAGCACGTAACCACGTTGGACGAACGCCGTTATCGAACGTTTTATAATATCGAGAGACAGTCTCCACTCGGATTCTACTCGTTGGTATAGTCGTTCGGCAGTTATTCAATTCGGTTTGTCGACAGGTCCTACACGGGGAAGACTAATGTACTCCGTTTCAAGCACGTAGCACGGTAATTTACTGCTGCGTGGCTTTCGACTGGATCAGGAGACGCTGTGGTTGGGCCAGCGATTATTTTTAGCCTACTGCCGACGAGTAGAAACAAACCGAGCTACATATTGTCTTCCGAACAAACCTACGTAAAACTCGTCAGCGACAAGCTAACGCACAGGACAAGGGACACGAGTCGCGTCTAAAACACGGAAATAAAACATCTAATCGAAAAGGTCGAAAACTCGTCTCCGAAGAAACGGAATTAATTTCCTGTACGTACTATGTACGGGGGAGATGTACGATACAAGGGGATACGTTCGAGTCGGGCAACGAAAGCTGCATTTATCTGCGAATACGTTCCACCTTCTTTGGATCCATTGTTTCGCTGGGATTCCTAGTACCGTCACGTCGTCCCTCGCGAGGGGACACGAAACGGACGGAATGGACAGCAGGACGAACGAGAAGGTACGAACGAACTTGGTAATTTTCATCGAGTTGCATGTTGCAGGATATTCATCGTCGAGGATATTCAGCTGAAATGACAGCTAGACTCGTTCGTGTCGTGTCCTACGCGCATCATGCTCCGTCGTAGTTAGCATAAAAGATCGCACACCTTTCTCCGAAAAGACAAGAGTACGACGAATCGTTCGCGCGAACCACGGTACGCGTCTTTCTATCCGTTCGAGGTGGAACATCGAGCGATCGCAGATAGCGCGGTTCGACCAATCGTCGCTACGCCTCCTCGATTTTCGAGTCCTTTCAGACCGGTTTCTGCAATTTACCGCGTAAACTTGATCGTTTCTTTGCGGTACGATCTCTTTCTCAATTAAACAAACTTATCCGCGTTCGGTAGGAGAGGACGGCGTAAACTAACGAGCCAGAAACCAGCTGGAATTAACAACGACGTTTCGATGCGAGGCTGCTGAACGTCGGAAACATCGGCAGGGACGGCTCCTGAAAACTATCGCCACGATCGTTTACCATTGTTATTTATTTCTTACATAGGCATAGATCGTTCCGAATCAAGCCGAATCGTCACGAATCCGTGATATTTCTTACATAGGCATAGATCGTTCCGAATCAAGCCGAATCGTCACGAATCCGTCTCGAATATGGTCTCGCGGTCGTTCTTTTAAGGAGCGGCTCTTATTTCCCGTTTTCTTCCTCGTCGTTGCGCCTCTCCTTGGTGACTTTTCTCGTCTCCTTTGTAACGAGTTCCTCGTGCTTCGACCTCGCCGATCCGAGGATACCGGACAAAGCCTGCAGTTTTCCACAGACTATTTATCGTCTCGATCACGACCGTGATTCCTCGAAATCGAGTACGGTAAATTCAACGATTTCTATGCGACGCACCCAACGTTTCTCACGATCAGTTATGGAGTTTGCTAAGGGAGCATTGTTTCGCGAACAATTACGAATCGGCGCGGCAGAGTTTGCGACAATGAATTTCCATTCAGCCGCGCGAGACCAGATAGGAGACTCGTCGTCGCGTCCCATCGGCAGTGACTGGCTAACTTTCAACACCGTTTCATTGAGTATGCATTAATTAATCTACGCGTTGGTCGAGAAATTGTTAGGCACCGGCCGAGTTGAGACTAAAGAGGGGCGCGTACGAACGGAAAAAACCGGTTCGCGAGGAAACTAACGATAACAGCGAAACAACTAGAGACCGATGGCTCGTCAACCAGCCACTCTGACAGTGGATGCCCGTGGATGTCGGTGGATGACAGTGGATGACAGTGGATGACAGTGGATGACAGTGGATGACAGTGGATGACAGTGGATGACAGTGGATGACAGTGGATGACAGTGGATGACAGTGGATGACAGTGGATGACAGTGGATGACAGTGGATGAGAGTGGATGACAGTGGATGACAGCGGACGACAGTGGATGACAGTAGACGACAACCGCGTCGGACCACACACAAGAGGCGCGCTAGTGTTTGTGCGTGCGCGTGCGCGCGCGCGTCGCGTACGCCACGACCGCTCCTTTTCACGGTGCCCACCAATTCATATGGTAATCGCGGGCCTGGCACGTTACTCTGCCTTTATTAAGTGCACCGCGTCTGACCCATTTCGCCTGTCAGTCCGGCTCCGAGAATCTCTGAGTCACCCGCACCACGCATCTTCTCCGTTTCTCCCTCGAGCCCAGTGTCTTTCACCTTTCCGAACGGTACGCGCGTTTTTCATACGCGAAACAAGACCTACCGTCCAACACGTCGCGGAACGACTTCGTTATACCGCTTCTTGCTCTCTCGGAATATCTTAAAGTTCGTTCTAATTGTAAGACTCGCGTTACCATTACGATCACGATTACGATCGAGATTAGTCGTTCCGCGAAACTGACCTTTCTTTCCTCGCTGATACTAATTAGGAGGGCTCTCGGCGCGGTCTAAAAAACGGCCAATTCTCGAATAGCTAATCGGCGAGCTCGTTCCGAGGGTTCGTTGGCTGAAAACCGGGAACGAATAGCCGTGGTTATTCGAATGGAACCCGAACGGGCCCGATGGGAGAAACGTGGACGGTGCGGCGGCACGGTGGAGGCCGGACTGTCATAAATTTAAACAACAATTAACATTCGAAGTCGGTCCGTTCCCACGTACGTATGTACGACGTACATATGTATCTGTATCGCCGTGAGCGTACAACGTCAGTTTCGGCTTTCGGCGATGCGCCTCCGTGAAAAAGATACATGCGCGCCGGTACGCGAAGAAAGGTGCGCTGCTCGATGGAGAGGTGGAAAAGAAGGAAGAAACGGCACGATGCATCGTCCACGGGTCACGGGTTAAACTGTTCTCTCAGCGCCGCTTTTGATTTATTAATCATCCGTAGGGCCGCAGACTACCTATATTATTACACCTTTTCGTCCAGCACTCGATTCCCCTTTTCGAAGCGGAACACCGCCGAACGCTCGAACCGCGTACAAGCATTCTATTCGCGGTAGACCCGGAATCGACGTCGTCGATTCCATCGGACCGATGCTGCCGCGACAAATCTATCCGTTTATCGACACGCCGCGGCTCTCCTACCGTCGCCGATCCAAGTTTATTCGTTTCGTGCAATTTTATTCTATCGCGAGTAATATCCCACGACATACCTATCACGAGCACCGAAATCTCATTCGAAACTCGAAAATCCATTTTCCGCCTGCACTTACGAACGATATATCAAGGTATGTAAAGCATGACTGCAATCGATAACAGTTTTATTAGTGGCTGCTATTCACATTAGTTGACCGTAGCGCTATCACGGTCGACTATAATAAACATCTCACTCGTTCTCTCGACCTTTTTGTTGGCCGGCCGATAGGATCGCCGCCATGTATCACGGCTTTGTGTAATGCAACACCATCCACGTTTCTCCACCCGGGCCCGCGCGATAAGATCGCACCGTTATCGATATCCGTTGGTATCGATCAAAGGGCTCGAGGATAATAAGAACGTTCGACGATGTCGTAGGAGGACCGAGGACACCGCTCTCGGTTTCCCACAACGCGGATCACACCTTCCTTCTTCTCGTCGAAATCTACCCCCCGCCTTCAAGACTTCCTTCCCCTCTCTCTCTCTCTCTCTCTCTCTCTCTCTCTCTCTCTCTCTCTCTCTCTCTCTCTCTCTCTCTCTCTCTCTCTCTCTCTCTCTCTCCCTCTGTCTGTCCCTCTTTCTCTACCCTACGGTCTTACCTGGCCTTAGTTAAACAGAGCTTCGAGTCGGCCGTCGATAGAAATATTATACGGTCTAAAAAATCGCAGGTTGCAAAAACGCCGATAGCCGATCCATATGGCGCGCACCTTCGCCAGCGGCCGACTCTATCTGCAGTTAATAACGCGCGCTAATCGTTGATTGTACTGCGTCTTAATTATCGATTCATTGTTCCAACGGTCCGTAATAAGAAATTAGCTACGCGGAAAGGCGCTCCAACCATCGATGCCTTCGGGCAGTCGTGATACGTGCGCCACAGCGTTACGAAAGGGTTCTCCGTACAAAGAAAGGAAGAAGGAAGAAAGATAAAAGGATAAAATCCTCCTATCCGTCTGCGAACAAGTCGGAGAAGGCGGGTATCGTTTATTCGCCGACTACGAAATCGGATAAGCAAACGACACGATAAGGAATGTAAACGCGATCTCGAGCCCGCGACACCGCGAATGCCCGGCAACGGAATTCTAAAACCCACTAAAAATTCAGATCTATTCTTACGCCAGTAGGATACACACATTTTAGCGACGCCAAAAAACGGAAACGCAACACGTAAAGGGGATGTAGACGCGAGCCAACAGCTACACGCCTGGTTATCTGCAACGCGAGTTATCAGGTAAGCTTCGACTCTGCAAAGCTGTAAGAGTTAGGTTAGATTAGGTTAGGTTGATAGACCTAACCTAAGTGTCACACGAGGCCCATATAACGAGGGTATAACGTATCCTTGATGACTTATACGCCGAATGTCTTAAATAATTCGTCGCGTAAACTAGAATCACCGCACTTGTTGATCGTTTCTCCAGGCGACGCGGTCGAACGTGGTTAGAGAGACGGTTTATGGTCCGCACGGGGGGTCGACTCGACAAGCTTGACCAAGCTCTAGCCTCAGATTTTGCCCGGGAGAAGGTGAACGAGATCGACCGCCTTTAACCAAATCCGTGTCGCGTGTCGACCAGCGATACCACTGCGATACACGTCACCGGAATGCCGCACGAATACCGACGTCTCATCATCCGGAATGTAAGTAAAACAATCCCGACACGTACACGATGTATGTCGACGAACGATCGTTGCGGTCAACGACAAACATCAGCCGCGGAATAGAATTTCGCGAAATTTTCACGTTTCTCGAAAACTACCAAACCAGACCGCTTAATCGCGCACCCCAGCAACAAGAAGCGAGAAACCGAGAAGTAGTTACGCGATCGCAATGATAGAAACTGCAGGGGTACGAGCAAAAACGGACAAGATTCGGCTGACGAATAAAAGGTGCAAATAGAAGTGGAAGAAGAAAAAGGATTGGCAGGAAGGGTAAAGAGGAGAAGGCGAATTCGCAAAATCGGCGTGGCGAGGGCTCCGAGGACGCGGACGGCAATAAATATCGTGCGATTAGATCTTCGAAAGCCGCTGTTGGGTTTACTCGCGACTATTAATCACTCCGCGTTAATCAAGCCGGCCGCTAAGTAGGCCGTGCCACGATATTAAACTGCACCAGCACGTACTTGTGTGCTACGTAGCGGCAAGTACGTAGAGACGAACGCGCAGGCATGTCCAGATCAAAAGACAAGCTCTCGTCCCGGGCCTAGTGCAACAGTCCCCGGCTGGTATAGAGTCTATACGTCTATACTATACAGTAGAGTATAGACGAATAGGGTTGATGGACCCATTACAGGAAAAGGCTGTACAAACGGCATTGAGACTGCAAATTTTACAGACGGTACCGTGGTGTTCGGAACGAGGCGGCCTCGACACGAGTAATTTCAGACTAATTACAAATAAATCGGGACAGCCAATTGCGAGATATTTTCTCTTAAAAGTAGTGGTTTTTGCTAACAATAAGCAACGTTGCCTTCTTCTTCTTCTCCTCCATCTCCTTCGGCGCAACTTTCTTGTCACGCAGCCCATCGTAGCCGCCGGACTGGTGAGCGATAAATAACTGAATTTTCAGGATATATAATAGGTACAATTTGGAATGACTAAATAAGAAACATTTAATTGTCATCTAATTGTCGTTCTATTTCCATTCGTTTAAAATTCTGCGACGCTGTGGAATCAAAAGATCAAATTAAATGTTACTTGGCCGGTACAATAGTTACCAATGTCCCGAATGAAATGAAGGATTAATCGCGGACAGCGAATACATACATACGAGTACGTACCTGTTCTCACAATCAGCCGTTTTCCGGCCGTTTTCCGGCCGTTTTCCGGCCGTGTTCCGTGATCGGAGTGCGAGCGTGACGGACAGAGAGACAAAAAAGGAGGCTCTTATGCGAGAAAAATTCGGCATCGATACATCTTCCTCCATCCTCGAAAGTGCTCCCACACATGCTTGCCTGAGTCACGCCCACGTGTCTCTGGATAGTGCGACACAGAGACAGAGACAAGGGATTATACAAAAGAGAGAGAAAGAGAGACACGTACACGCGAATCAGACATCAGTAGATATGTATTTCGGAAAATTGTAGACTTTCACAAGAGATTTATATATTTTTATTAAAATAAAACTTTGAATTTCTCCACCTGTTTGTTCATCTTTGTTCACTTCTGTAGCGAGAGCCGTACAATACACACGCGTGATTTCTAGAAAAAAAAGAGGTAATACAAGAAAAAGCTGTTCCGTCCCGACTATGCGTTCCACCCCGAGGTTTCGGAAATAGTGCACTTTCGGCTTGTTTCGTGATCGTCCCTGAGTTGTCCCTTTACGAGCCAATGGTCGGACCAATTTACTCGCGACTGGGATGAGTCGTATTACCGTCCGAGCTGGTGATCGAGGTGAAGTCGGGTTTATTGATAGTTGACACTGGATATGCTGTTCTTTAGTTTTAAATTTAAACTTCGGGATACAGGCATGTTGCGTGGATTCGCGCCAAAGGTAAACCGAGTCCAAACAAGATTTAGTCGAGTGCGTACCCACTCTCGATTACTTTCTACGGACCGTTTGGATCGAAGCCGTGTTATTAACAGGCAGGAACCCGACGAACCTGGGCTACTCGCAGATACAACGTATTTCGTGGAGTATTCGCACGTTCTCGATTACTCTCGCGATCTGACTTTTCTTTGGATGTATGAAAGGGAAGGGTTGTGGATGGATAGTATTTACCGTCCAAGGGTGAGGGATCTGGAGCGGGCACTTTCCGCTCAGTTTTCCGTTTGACGGTCCAAGTATGGAAAGTTTAAATATTTCGGCCGACCTTAAATTTTCAAGTGCAGAATTCACTTTTTCTAAGTCGGGTTATCGAGTATCGTCCGCTGTCAGCCTCGTCCTGAAACATAGACGGCATACGAGATTCGAGACTCGCGTTGAAATTCGGAGGTAAAATAGCAGAATGCATATCAGAATTCTAAACCTGTACCCACTCCGTCAGTTTGTAACAATATTGTTCGGGACTAACAATAAGCAACGAAGGGACCTCGTCTGGCAACCAAACGCGTTTCGCGAGGATGCACTTCAAAAACGGATATCTGGCAAATCTCCGCGATATTGCTCGCCGTGTTCATCCCGTTCGAGTGTTCCTAGGCGAGGACGGTGTTTGCTGCCAGATTTTTTCAATTCCACGTGGACCAGATGTCCATTGTATTCGGGAAAACTCGATGTCTGAAAGTTTGAATTTTCAAGGATATGCGGACCACCGAATGCATTTAATAGATAGAGTACGATAAACAGATTTTTTAATTAATCGCCGGGGAATAATTTGTTAGAAAATTTCGTTAATTCGATATATTTTATTAGGGATACATTAACGTCCAAGCCGTACAACAATTTGTACTTGCATACGTTTGTTTTATTCCAAATATTTCGGATAACGAAGTTTCTGTGAACGAGCAACCGATTCCAAAGCATCGCATCCCCTTCTACTCGGCACGCACGTCTTTGCATTTTTAATGGTTTTTTCAGGACCACATATTCCGCATAGAATAGACCGGACGGATAAATCACGAAAAACGAAGCTGTCGTCGACCCCAATGGTTGGCCTTCTATTATTCACGCGCGCTACTTACCGCAGACCGCGAAAATTCTTCTTAATCCGAAGCGAATCGATTGCCGCTAATTGCTAATGGCTAATCGCTAATCCCAACGAGAGGGTCTAGCAGTCTTACCCGGCGGGCAATGGCTCGCGGAACGCTACTGGACAGACGTGCGAAGACCTAATTTTACGGATCTCGCGTAAAATCGCTGGAGAGTGGGTAAAAGTTCACACGGAAACCAATTTGTCCGACGCGTTCTAAAACTCTTACTTGTTAGTAACTATCTCGAAATATTTTCCAGAAACGCAGACCCGCGTCTATCGAGCGTGCGGGCTCGAGTTACGCTTGTTAGATCCGCGCGCGTTTCGGATGCATCGCACCTCGGTGGAATGTAAAACTTCCGTCGAAGGGATGCTCGAAAGGATGAAACTCGAAACGAAGAAAGAGAGAGGGAGCGAGCTCTTTATGGGCTTGTTTGTCGCTCCGCGGGTTTTTACGAATTATTCGAAAAGTTCGAACCCGCGTCGGAACGCATCCGCAAGATCGTTTTAGACGATCGCACGACGGTTAGTCGAGACGATTTCCTCTTTCGTAGCAATCGAGTATCGATTACGAGGATAACGATAGAAAAGTCTTCGAGACCGAGTCTACTTGATAGTCCTCTTGGTAATAAGTTGCCGCGTTAAACCGACAGCACTCTCGCATGGTAAATACCGCTCAACAGGAACTGGGTATACTTCATTTTGTTGGAAAATAGAAAACTGTGACCGACAGCGGAACAAACTTCCGACCTTACCTTTTCTCGTAAATTTCCGCGTGAGTTTGCTAAACGTTTGCCAATACGTACGCGTGTAAGTGTACTTACACACGTGTATCGCAGCAACACAGCGTAGGCAGTTTTCTATTCTTCCCGATAACCGTTGGCGATCGAGATATCGCACGGCATCCGCTAAAGTCGAAACACCGCGGAGCGAAGAATAGAAATTTTGGAGGGGAAGCTCGGCGGACACGGCGAATGTCGTTGTAGAAAAGTAAATAAACTCTCTGAAAAGACTGAGAAAATATGTCGATAAATCTAATGTCTAGCTGAGATAGGTGGCTCGGCGGACGCGGGAGGAAAACAATTGTCTCGCAGCAGCGCGCTCCTCCGTTGAACAAGTCGGACTATTGTTTTCCGTTATTGGAGCAGAAGTTACTCCCGGATTGTCTCCATGCGGGATTCTGGGATCCAACGATCCAGCGATCCAATGGAGAGCGACGATCTTTCCACCTCGAGAAAGTTTTCAAATTCGACTATCACCGCCGACGACCGCCTTTCCCTCTTCCCTCATCCCTCATCCCTCATCCCTCATCCCTCTTCCCTCTACCCTTTACCCCGTTTCCTCTTACCTCTTTTCACCATCTTTCTCTCGCACACGTTCAACTGCAATTGCCTCCGGGGTCTATGTACCCCCGGCTTCACTGCCACTCCTGACAAATTATACGCTTCTAAGTATTCGTGCGATCTACTTCCATCGTGACGCGATGATATTTACAGACCCTTTGCACGGGAAATCGAATCCGCTTCCGATTCCGATTCCGATTCCGATTCCGATTTCGATCGACGTTTCGCGAACAGACTTTTACTTATTGTTGCAAGGGAAAGGGTCATTTATACGGATTTCCGCCGCGAGAGTCGCTGAAAACTTATTACAAACTTTGTCGTTTATCACCTTTAGCTGGACGGAAATACCTACTTTGTCTGCACGGATATTAAAATCTGTTTACTTTCGAGCCCGTTGTTATTCCTGCTGCTGGCATTTCGACCGTTTTCCAGTTCTTGGGAGACATTCGAAGTGAAACGGAAACGTAAAAAACACTTTCGACTTGGTACGAGAGCAGCCTAACGCTTCCACTTGTTCGATCCGCGATACTAATTCTTCCACTCCTCGGGCACACACGGCACATACGTGTAAGTACGTATGTACGTATAGTATATGTATATGATTTATCATATACCGTTCCCCGTTTCAAGTCAGGGCGTTACTCGCGCGGTATGACCCGTGCAATTTCTCGTGGAATTATTCCACACACGCCAACGGCAGTTCGTGATATATGGCCCTCCTACACGCGTGACCTGTGACCGAGGCCGAATATTGAATCACTTTAATACCTCGGAACGAGACACGAGACACGAGTCACGACACGCGAGACCGGTCGGTGCCGTGCCACCTTACTATCCTATCTTAGGGACACGGGCGATACCTAAGCAAACTGGAAATCTATCGAACGAACGTTCGATATGCTTCGGATGTCCCCGAATCTTGGGAACGCAAAGGCTCGTTCGCCTACGAACGTTAAAAGGTTCGGTTCGCTCCTGCAGATCACTGCCACGTCTACTGGCACGTGTACAGCTAACTTTAATATCGATCGATTAATAGGTCAACTGAGAACAAGTTGAAAGAAAGGAAAATCTTCTCATTTCCGTTTCTCTTTGAATTACTACGTACGAGCCAACAACCTTTCCTCCTCCGTACGCTCTATCTCTGGTCCTTTCGATCGCGCACGCCGTTTTCTCGAATACCACGTGGAAAATTAACATCGAGTTTATCTTTCTCTCACAGCCGCACGCGCTCTCGGGCACAGACTCAGACTCAGACTGAGACACAGACACAGACATACACGCATACACAAGCCTGCGATTGTGGAATTTCAATCCTGCAGAAGGGTAAAGTAATATTTGATATCTCACATGGTATTACTAGTTAACGTATTCGGATTACGTACGATACAAGGTTATTCAACAAAGAAATACGCACGACAGAGGCCCAGAGGTGAACGAGCGTATAAAATATACTCGTACAATATCGTTTCAGCGTTACGTGCGCGATTAAATACTCAACGATCGATGTCGATAGTAAACGGATAAGCTGCATAGAGAATACAAGAAATGACGTAGTCGGGTATTAAATATAATTCGTGTACATTGGGTGCGTGTAAATGGAAGAATAAGATCGGCAATAGATTGGAGCGTCACGAGGTAACCGACAAAGTGTATTTTATTTATCAATGACGAAAGTTGTCTTGAAGATAAGTGTCCATTAAAATGTACTGAAAAGGAAAAAAGGACGCGAAGGATGCGGAGGATAGGCGCCGATTGAATGACAATTAACGAGCTACAAGGTTTCAGATTGATCAAGAGTCGGATAAATTGTTCGTCCGGTTCCTCCGTTACCCGAGTCAAAGGAAACATTTCGATGTCGAATCGACTCGGTACGAGTGAATAATCATCGAGTTTCGTCGACGCGGTGGGTACCCGATGGCGTCGTTACGTAGCATTAACGTATCGTACTCCGAAGTGTCGTTAAGTATCAACTTGTCCTCTAGAGAGCAGCACGTAGTCACTTGTTCTAATGAAATTTGCGTTTCGTCGAACGTCTATGCTGATGACTCGCCACCGCTAATAAATTCTCCTCGTACGTGTCCACCGTGAAGTCCTGTTCGGTCTGCATTTTCCGCGGCCGTTTGGAGGACACGGTGTCGTTCCGGCCCATATTAACGGGATTTCT
This sequence comes from Mimumesa dahlbomi, assembly GCA_917499265.3. Lineage (NCBI taxonomy): Eukaryota > Metazoa > Arthropoda > Insecta > Hymenoptera > Crabronidae > Mimumesa > Mimumesa dahlbomi. Next base: position 105,033 of record OU824113.1, on the reverse strand, counting down.
CCGCATCGCGGTTCCGTTTCGCACGTGCTTCTTCTTGGTCTGCAGCTGCTTCAGGACATGAACGTCCGGCCTCGCGGTCGCCGATGCTGCGGGCGAAGCTGGCGGCGGCGGCAGCGGCGGCAGCGGCGGTGCCGGCGGTGGTACGTTCGGCGGCGGGAACAGGGGAGGCGGGATGGCCCGAGGACACGGTGACCGGGGTGGGAACCTGGGCAAGGGGAAGCCCTGTCCCGGAGGCATGGCTGGTCGTATCGGTGGGCCGTACCTGAAGGATCGCGGGCCGAACGGTGGTGGCGGTCCCGAGGGTGAAGGCAGGCCGGGCGGAACGGGACAGAAACCAGAGCCGCGGAAGGTCTGTCGCGGATACGGGCCGTCGAAGCGACGGGGTACGAAGACCGGTGGTCCCATGCGGTAAGAATGATGCCGATGCGAGTGTTTCGACGTGAAGCGGGCTGCCCTCTCGGCAGGTATCACGGGCGTCGGACGCTCCGGGGCCAGGCTCACTTTGCTAAGATCGATCTTCTCGCGAGGCGTCTCCTTCAGAGCGTTTACGTATATGCTGCGCTCGATCGGGTAGCCTCGGGCCGCCTCGAACGCTGAAACAGCCGTACAACACCTTCCCGTTTAAATCCCGTTTCTCCGTGCGGAACGTTCGTAACCTTCGTTCGTAACCTGTTCGAATCCGCACCCTACGTTCGCGTTGACAAACGCGTGTACCTTTCGAACGTAACTTCCTCCGAAAACAGACCGATTACCGTACCATTCGAGCAACTCGGTTACGCGTTACGTGCAACAGTCGAAAGGAATTATTTCACCTCGAGTCACCGGCATTGATCCCGACGGAAATCGAACCCTCGTAACGTTGCGGCTGCGACTTCTAAGCTTCGCCAAGGTTATTTTATGCACGACGGAAAAATAGACTCGAGATACGCGCGACCATGGCCTGCTACGTTTCGGCCTAATCTTCCGGCAGGTATATCGCTATACTCGCTTCCGCCGGTAAAACAGTATAAAACGATTTCTCTGTTTTTACAAATCCTGTTTAATTCCAGCCGGATACCTACCTTTCAAGGAATCTTCAACGTCCCAACCCAACTGCTGAACTAGATACCTGCGATAGAATAAAACGTATTTAGCACTCGATCGATTCCTTTTCTCAAGCTACTCGTTCACCGTGTTTGACGTTACGGGATACGATACCCACCTACAAATTAGATACCCGGTGCGATTCACACCGTGCGTGCAGTGAACACCTACGATCTCATCTGAAACAAAAAATTGCGAATATCGGTATCTCGTTTAGCCCAAAAGATCAGCGAAATTTAAATACGGACCGGACAGTTGTTCGCAACGGGTAACGATTTGCCCAGGGAATTATTTGAACGACGCGTTCTTCGCTGATCGTTTGCGAGTTACACAGAATTCGGACGTGGTCGGACGTCAGCGTTTCAAGGTATCTCGCTGGCGTTTCCGTTACATTAGCGTGTGAATCAAGTCCGATACGAAAGTCCGGGCGTACGATTCCACGGGTCATTAATTTAGCCCGGACGGACCAGTTTTTAGCCCAGCGAGGGGCAGATATTACTGATATTACCACATATTACCGTCCTAAAGCTGCGACGAATTCGCCACTCGTGAAGCAACGGTTCGTGAATCGAGCCACGCCGCCGTTTTCGTAAGGCTTCGTCCACACCGGGCTCGTACGAGTAAACGGTATTTACAAGCTTACGAAAACAAAGCTGCCACCGAGCCGCGAGCGAACATTTCTTTGCCCTCGCAGCGGCTCTCTTTTCTATGGCTGACGGACCACGCACAGGTCGAGCTATTTGTTTTCCACTCGGTAAACTCGGCCGGATCCGACGATAAGTCGCTACCCCGCCCGCGCGTCTTGCGCGAAAACCCTCGTAGCCACTATTCTCGTTCGTTTTCGTTCTCGTTCTCTCCCGCGCTTACCCCCTCGCTCACTAGTTTTGCCGCGCGAACGGAGCATAAGTATCGAGTATGTTAGAGGCATTTCGTACCTCTTTACCTTGCAGGCTTTGCTTGTGAATTAAGTGGCCATCGGAGGTCATGCGATATACCGTTTGACCTTCGCGAGCCTCCCAAGAGGATCGTTCGCGGAAAGATGACGCGATTTATAGGCAGAAGCGAGCTTAACGTTTAGCACTTCCACACAATAATACGAAAATATATACATATGTATGTATATATATATACTGTTTATATATATATATAATGAATGAAATGGTCCCCTTGAAAAGAACGAGAAAACCTCGGAATGACGGATAAATCTGCGTGAAAACGACGAGCAACAACGGCGGCTACGATCTCACAGAATCGAGTAGATAACATCCGTACGATGGTGTCGCAGTGACTGTAAACCGTTTACCGGGTATCGGCAACCGGTAACCGAAAATCGAAAAGCGTGATGCAAAAAGCGAAAAGCGAAAACGGATTCGACGTAGGTCGCGAATTCTTCGGGCGAATCGAACGTATCTAGGCTAACAATAAGTCCGATCAACGCTCAAGAACCCGACTCGAAACCGATGTACTTGTATGTATGTATCTGGAAAAATTGCGCGAGTGATTCGAGAGGCTCTTGCTTGCAATTACGGACGAGTCTGGGTAGGTTAGCTAGTTCCACGTTCCTATCTATCACAGGGTCATCTCTCGTTTGCATACGGGGAAACATACGTCCCGTAGAAGACGAGAACCTTCTTGGAACACGTAGGCATCTAATGCGAATCTGGATCGAGCACCCCCGCGGAGCACCGACATGCTATGGCTGGCAAATAAGCCGGTCTTCGGGGAGATTACAAACGACCTACGACACATGACCTCTGCGATCAAGTACCCGCATCAGTTTTCGGACCCGCTTAAACGTCGAACGATTCGTCTTCGTTCGTTGGATTGCCCCGGGCGTATTACGATTACAGGATTTCATCGATCTTTTGACCAACAGATTTTTAGCGGAATAAATCTCTATACGTAGATACGTAGATATATACGATATATGGGTGCGCATCGTCGCAACGTTCCCCGAAACGACAGAGTAAATGTATGTCCGTGCAGAGGCACATGCTCGGATATCAGATTTAATACGAAGGTATCCGTAAAGACCCCTTGCTGCGCGACGGACAAAATCAAACATAGCTCTACAGGAGCCGAATCGCAGCGGAGACGCGTACAACGTTCTTTCGTTCACAAATTAGCCTTCGATAAGGTCGACACACCGACACGGATCGACGTTTCACACGCCCCTGCGATTCGATCCGATAACGTAGCGAATGCAAATTCCATGATTCCAACGTATGCAGCAAAGATATCTTTTAGAATTTCTCCGGTGAAATTTGTAAAAACTAGGAAACTACACGGCTCCTGCGAACGCAGTTTTCGTCCGTACGCCGCGAAGCATGGAGAAGGGGAAGAGATAGGTCGAATAGCCCTTGGTGGAACGGATATGATCGTGCCCTTATATCCCAGCTCCTAGCAACTGCGTAAACGCCTCTTCGGACGTATGTATACGTGCGGAACAGCCTGCTGAAACGGGGGAAGAACGTTAACGTCCAGTGGTGCGCGTACATAAACAGGAAAATATCGCGATGCCTTTTCGACCGACCGATTACTGCCGCCTTAAATCAATCCAACGATCGAACCTCGGGCCCCACCTCGGCCCTCGCCTCGGATCTCACTAGAGGTATCGTACCTCTGCGTTCCGTACGTGCCTACCCTGCATATTATATCTATAATCCATCGACAGGGTGAGTCTCGTCGAGTGTCGCCCACGGTCCCGAACTGCGAACCTTTCGACGCTGAAGCTGGGTAAACAAGGGTTATTCGATCGTTTCCAGCGTTCTACATATGTGTACATACATACATACGTGCCTACATACGACATATGCATGTATATGTATACATACATACATATAGCCATGCACACGACAGTCTCTTACGTACAGACAGACGTGCAGGTATACGCTTAGATATTGCGAACAACGACATCTTACGGTCCGTGCACAATGAATCTCCTACCGGCAGATACTTTTACATAGACTACGGTGTGCAAGTCGCTGCGCATAATCGATCGTGCGACCGGAAGATAACCCTCGGGGGTATGAATCGATGGCGCTCGCACCCACAGGGCTGCTTACTCGATACTACAGCACACAGCACAGTTTCGAGATGCCCGAAAAGTCTGGTTTAAGCAATTGGAGAGTTCGCGGTAAAGCAAGAACCTGTAAATACTTGTACAAGGGGTATCTTCCACGCGTAACTAAGGATGCCGTCGGCCACATACCACGATAATGCTCGTTGGACGCAACGTATCGTTAAACGCCAAGCGGCGGCCAAACGAAGCGACTTTGAACGGCACCTGAACGGTATGGATCGCGTTTCGACTCGTCTTCCGGCAACCAGTACCCTCCCCTATGTCGACACTTGACTCCTTCGATTCGCGGGTTTCGTGAGTTTTTCAAGTTTCCTGAGTTTCGCCCGTTTCGGCGAACTTTCCCCGCAGCCCGTAGCTTCCGAGCGCCATAAGTAACACGAGCAAACGCGTTCCTCGTGCAAGTTCTCGATCGCACGACGACTCGAAAAATCGCTCGGAAACCCTTCTATCGTCCTCCGAAAATTTTCAAATGCTAACTTCTCCGAAACCACGTGGCACACGGAGCGGAATGGAATCTTTTCTATGACAAGCGACTAAAGTTTCAAACATTTAATCCAAATAAGCCAGTCGAAATGTTTCCATTATTACTTGCCTGCCGTTGGTGTACGTATTTGGCAATTCCTTGCAATACTGTACAGCGTTTAAAATGATTTTTTTATGGAGCTTAAATTACATTCAATTTTCCCGTGTCTTTCGATCTAACCTCCTAGGTACCGGGCACGTCCGGCGATACTCCGAGTCGAGAAAAGAAGGCAACGAAGCAGAATAAAAAATCGAAAAGAAATAGAAAAACAAGAGGAAATGGAGGTGGAGTGCTCAAGGGAACTTTCTTTTCTACCGGTTGATAAACGGCGGCAGATAATTAACAACGGGCTGGTATAGATGGTATGGCATGGCTATGCGTGGGCGATCCTTCGCTTCTCGCTTCTCGCTTCTCGCTTCTCGCTTCTCGCTTCTCCCTTCTCGCTTCTCGCTTCTCGCTTCACGCTTCTCGCCTCCTGCTCTCGTTTCCCGAACCCTGCGCGGATTCGTTACCGTTCGTCGTTATCCAACAGGCAATCTTTCTCTATCCCCTCTCGCGAACCACGGAAGCTGCGTTTTAAACGCGGCTAAAATGATCGGCTATTCCATCTTCCGCTTACCGCGTAATCGACTACATCGACCAGCACTATCTGCAGGCTTGATAAATTTAATAGCCGCAATGAAGTATTCATTTATTTTATCTAGAAAATGTGTAGATATGCGTAAACGTAGAGAAATTGTTCACGTATGCGACCATCTTTTTAACGTTGTTCCGCTATTTACTAAAATCTAAATAGCTATGAAACCCGATGAAAATTTGTGAATAGAAAAATAAATTGTTTGTAACGTGTAAAATTCAAGGCGTGGTGGAAGATATTAACGGCGACTCACCTTCACCGCAAGTTGAAGTAAATGTATCCATCGCTTTGAAGAATCTGAAAGGAAAGAGAAAAAATATATATGTATACAATATCTTGCCTTGTTAAGGAGACGTAGATACCGTGGGGACGAATATAGTATATACAATTTCGCTTTCGTGTCGATACGACCGTATACATTACGCACGTCCAAGTTGTTCGATTCATTTATGACTAATTATAACGTAAGAACGATATAAATAGAGAAGAATTGTTCCCCGCGGCTGTACGCTTACGCGTCCCATAAGAAGAGGCAACACCTAACAAGAGTAGAAGGGTGCGAGCAAAAGCGGCATGGTCCCCTTTATTTTCACCCTGTTGATAATTTCATGGGATGACCGGAGATAGCGATCGAGTTTCCATAAGGCCGATAAAAAAATGATCAGCTAAATAAATATTCAAATATGGTAACCGGTCGGGCGAAGTGACAGTGTAATATCTGCGTAACAGGCATGCAGGGACTCCGCCTGCAAACGAACGAATATGGTAATACGAATCTTAAGAGGTTGCCAACGTTGCACGTTACGTATTACGCGTTACATGTTAAACGTTAAACGTTACACACCCGAAATCGCGGCAACCGGGCAAACGTTGTCAAGCAACTATCAAGCACAACCAATCGGTAATTCTAGCTTTCGAATACACCGTGGCATATTATGTACTCGAACGTGCACGATACTCGTCGTAAACCGAGGACAGATATCGAATCTGTCGTTGGACAAATAACTCGAATCCATTTCTTCACCGACCAAGGTTGCTGTACGTTGAAACGTTTTTATTTTCGATGCATGTCATTTTCTTAATTCGTTTTAGCGACGTTTCTGATCTCCACGATATACACCTTGTACGGACTCTGTTATTTCTGTATAAACGGTGGATAGAAATATGTATTTACTCTTAATCTCTGTGAAAAGTAGTCTTTTCGCAGCCGCGGCAACACTATACCTATAACGCGTAACGAAAGGAACAGTAGAAGCTGAGAAGATGATATCGAAACAAGGAAGAGATGTTTAAAGCTTCGCAGATTCAAAGATAAGGTACCATTTGTAATAATTCAGACGGGGGGACCGTGCATCATCGCTCCCTTTTTTCCTTTTATCCTTTCCCCTCTGTCGAACCGAAGACAAAAGAGGAGCGCCAACGGACGGACAGACTGACGGCGAGACTGTGCGCGCGCGACTGTGTGTGTGACAGAGAGCGAGCGAGCGAGCGAGAGAGAGAGAGAGAGAGAGAGAGAGAGAGAGAGAGAGAGAGAGAGAGAGAGAGGGAGAGAGAGAGATTATTAACGGATTAAGCCTACTTCGACTACTCGATAAATTATCGCAAGGTGTTTATCCCCCTTTCGCATACCAACGGGATTCCAGAGGCATTCCAGACGCGCCGAACAAGGTAGAACCGACTTCGCTTTGTTCCTGTACCAACCACCCTAATGCCAATATCACTTAAGTTCCCCAACGGCAATTGCATACGTTATATTGACGTTTCATTCGAGACATTAGCGTTCAAATGTTTGGTCGTTTAATTAAAAAGTGCTTTTCCTTTACCCGACTCGCTCCGTTGAGCGGGGATATATTCCATAAAATCATTTGAATCGTTAAGGATAATAAAACGCAGATGAACAAAATTAATTGTGTAACTGTAGGCGACACGTAAACACAGATGTTATGCTATTCGCATCATAACTTTGAAACAAAATTTCCGAAAGAAAATGAGTCGTTTAGTTTTGTTTCGACGATACCTATAATATCGACGCTAAGACCGATTGTTCTATATTAAGCTAGATTGATATGTATGTACGTATGTATGTATGTATGCATGTATGTATAACACATACAATACGTAGTATTATAGGATTGAATATCTTTATCGATAAATTTAGTTGACCAAGAAACGAGAACCGAATCGCTAAGCGTGAAATCGTTTCGAACCCGCCCCACCGATCTTCACAAGAGCTCCGATCGACTTGGTTCCTCGAAAAGTTGCCACTCGTCATTGTACGGGAATAGGGTAGCCCAATTGTGCCGGTCTATAGAGGCTTAATAGGACCGTTTTAGTGCCTCTGGACCCTTTCAAGTTCGAGGTAGACTCCCTACAGTACCGATTAGTCTAACACGATTAGGAGCACTAACTCACCTACCGAGCTCCAGCATCGTCCGATATCGATGGATTCGGAAAACATACGTACATATTACATATATCCTGCTCGAGCCGATCTCAAGGGCGACGATTGTTACAAACGCGGGTGTTCCCTTTCCATCGCTAGATTGTCTTTTTCAATCCATCCCGAAGTAAACCCAAGCCTTTGATAATAGATTTGTTGTACGCTATTTATTATGATACGAGGCGTTCAGAAACGTTAAGAAGCTAACCTCCTTCACGGACAGTTTCTGTGGGAAACAGGCTTAAAGAGCAATAAAGAACGTGCTCTATCCATCCCCGAATTAGTCTATAATATTTCATAGACACGCTGCCCGTCGCCGTGTGAAAGGGGCGACGGTCGAATCACGAGAAGACACATCTATCAGCCGGCAGAGATATAGCACCTACCAGGAATGAAATATCGGAAGATCCTTCCGCGGCGCCGTCTGAACGTGAAAAATGACGAGCGTTAAATTAATTTCACTTCGAATTTGAATTACAGATTCGACGCGGACAGGGCCAGAGGTAGAGGCACGGACGCAGAGAGGTGTCGGCGGACAGCGCGCGCTCAGGAATTTCGTCCGGAGAGCTCCTCTGAACAGCCTAATCGACCGAACGGACGGCGACGGCGACGGCGACGGAGACGGAGACCAGGACGGAGACCGGGACGTCGTCATCTCGTTTCCTTACCCCCGAAAAACCAAAATCAAACCAGCGTTCGCCCCAACGTAACACTCGGGACGTCAATATTTATACTATTGCCCATTCGTCAGGGTGCTGCGGTGAATTAATTGTTAGTTCTTTTCATAACAAGAGCAACGTCCTTTGCCATCGCAAGAGCGGCTATAAAAAAAATTTACTTACACGATGTTACTTACAGCTTGGTTTCGATAAAGAAAAACATGTATGCTGAGAAGCTACTGACCATCAAACCGCGATATTCGATCGGCGTAAATTCCAAATGTGTACGTCACGGAGTTGAACCGAAATAAGAATATGCTCGTGAACTCGGCAAAAGACATTTATGGCGGAACGACAGTCCGGCGTTAAGCAGGCTTCATTTGAATATCACACGGTGTGTGGTCCACGTGCACGCGTCCATCGTACGCCCCGAATACGTACATACAATATATTATACGTCGAACGACACTACGTGCAACTTGGACTCTGCGGAAATCGCGCGGTACTAATCGAGCGATATGTACCTAGCGCGGAAAGACCGTTCGCTAGTTAATCAAGACTGTGAGAAACGAATTCCCGAACGATACTGCCAACTATGTAACCGTCCGCATGTTTGTCCATCTTTTGAAACAACCGTCGATGCGATAACGAAGAAATCGAGTGACGGAACGTAACGGCTGGTAAAACATTTGATAGTCGTGCAACGACGCACCGCTTTCAATGATTTTCACGATGTAACCGTGCGCACTTTCTTGCACGCGGTATCTCGTTTCGGCAGAAACATTCAAAATTAACAACCGTCTAGTTCTTTACCTTACCTACGTATACCGAACCGATAGACCATGTGCTCGTGTGACCGTGACACCAGCCCTACCGAGGAATATTTCACTGCAACTTCGGAACCCGATCCGTACGTAACCTAATCGAATCGATGAAAGGACTAGAGCGTATAACTCAACTTTCAGCCGCGGCAATTTCTTCGATTTCACATTTTTAAGCCTACATACTGAAAATACGTTAAAGATGGATATCCCGAAGTGCAACGTGGCGAACACCCGTCGACCGAAGCGGCCGGAGTCGCGATGAAAGCGAATTCTGCACTCCCGAGTGTCTTTCGGAAACACCTAGACGGTCGTTCCAACGTGGTATTGCGCCAGCGGCACCTCTAAGAGTCCTGGCAGCCCGTCCGGACTTAACCGCCGGAGTAGCCATTGTTCGCAGACACATGGATTGTATGTTGATTCGATCATCTCCATATTTACGCTCGATCGTTCTCAACTCTTTACTCTGGACTCTGTATTCCGTAGCCGTTATTCTCGGCGCTTTACTCATCTCCATCTGTGCCGCACGAGGACAAAATCCGTCCGCCTCGGACAGCCAGTTTTCCTCCGAGAGACATCTATTTTTCTTGTTTTTCTTTTTGCTTCTTTGTAACCGCTTTCCATTGTCGAATATTTATACTTCCGGCAAAACCGGTGGATTCGCGGCATTGCCACCGAATTTTATTGTAAATCTTATCGACGCATCGTCGACGCACTCTTTGGAAAAGCAAAGTCCCAAGGTCATCGTTATTACCCCAATTTGCATAATACAATCTCTTCCGTCGGATCTTATTGTGGCCCCTAAACCTTCCTCCTTCGTCATTGTAAACTACAATTTTTTGCTGGCAAGTTTCTTTCGAAGCCGATTCCGACTTTATCGGCATACACGTTTACATAATTATACGTCGTTTGTACATACAAATAGTTGACGCTGTATCGGATCTCGAAGATGACGATGACGACGATGACGACAGCGACATCGACTACCGATTTTTTCGTAAGTTCTCCTATATTTTCCCGTGACGTTCCAATAGCAAACAAAGTATTTAAAATATTCGTACGTCCAGTGGAGGAATTAAGAAAAAGATCTTCTGCCCGCGTCCCGCCTCCCGCACCGAACGTTACCAACAGGTTCAAACTGCGACGTGTGGGACAACCACAATTTTCTTCGACACCCACGAGGCCGGTGTACCTGCCTAGAATGACCAGGGCTACTGCCTGTGGAAAGTGCTTAAGAGTAAGCGTTTCATTCAATACCCGTACAACGACCCATACAACGAATTCTCACGCATACATATTTCGACAGATATGAACGCTGGGACGCTCTGCAAACCGCGTTGCGCAAACGGAATACAGTTTCGCGACAGCGTGTACTTGGGATACGCGTGGCATTTCCTGCCGACGTAAAACTTTTAAATAAAATTCATACCAAGTCAAGCGTCAGGGATTCTTCCGCGATTCAAAGGTTAATCGCTTCGAGCCATCCGAATGGGAACTCTAATGGTGCGTACGGAAGAGACGAAATAAAAGGAAATAAAAGGAAATAAAAAAAGAAAAAAGAAAAATGAGAAAAAAATGAAAAACGACGAAGAAACTGAACGGACGGAGCATGCCTTAAATTCTTCGCAGCGCCGAACGTTCGTTCGGATAAGAAAGGTAGGAGCCTGTACGAACGTAGAATCCTCCGTGTTTGAGAATGTTCAACGCACGGGGGTTATGATCGTAGCTACGCGAATGGTTGCTTGATGCGTCGATAGGTAACTTATCGTTCATTGGCTTCAAAATAAACGAAATACGATACAATCGTTCGTGGTGAAAGCAACCTTACCGTGCAACCTATTCTCCTGGTCGTTTCCGTGTCCTCCAAATATCAGCCAGATATCTCTCTCTGCACCGATAGAATATATGGGCATTGTTTCGCTATACAAGACACGGAACACGTGGAAACCTATGTTCGATGTCTCTGCGAATAAAGACGTCGCTGGTGAAGCATCAACACCCACGTGAGTTGTACGTGTCCCGTACATTGCGCCGCAGAGTCGCCGACTCCGACCTCGAGTCCACCAGCATCCACGAGGAACACGATTCGGACGAGTTTCGAGAACACGTGAATTGTCAAGATGGTAGTGAATGTTGTGGAACTTGATCCTCGTTCGAGTGTATCTCGTTACCGCGGCGCGAAACAAATTTTTCACTAAATCTAGCCGCGCTCAATCGAACCGAACCAAGTTGCACTTTTCTCGTTTGCAACGCGTGCAACGCGATTCGAGTTATCTCGATGAACGTTTCGATACCGCTCGAAAGACATTTTCATTGCAACGCATAGACGAGGTCTGAAGAGCACGAAAATATCAACAAGCACGATGGCACGCTAATGGGATATACATACATACATACATACATATACATGTGTATATCAAGCATGCCGCCAGGGGTAGGTAGGTAGGAACGCCGGTAGAACCTGACGTCAGACTTGGGATTCTCCAGACACGCGCTCCACACGTTCATGTTTCAATTAACATCGCGTTCCACGTGAAATTACTTAATCCCTGGCCGTGGGACTAACGGCCGGCTATCATCGAGATTATCACCGGCAATTATCTTGCAAGGGACAAAAACCGCCGGGTGGGTACGAGAAAGGAGGCGCCCATGCACACACCGTCCCAAATCGTTCAAAACAACCAACTCGGTTTCGTTTTTCTTAAACTTGCGAAATCTTTGTTTCTCCTTAACATACGTATCGCCCGGCAAAACAATGAAACGAAACATTTCGAATAAAGAATACGTGACGGGTTTTAACGATTTACGTTTAGACAATATAATAGCTTTGTAATGCGTATCATCGTTTGAAAACTTTACCAACGTCCCGATGCGTGTTATCGTCATAGAAATATCGCTGACAAGAGGATACGACGAACGACAATGATGAAGTGGACTTTGACGGAATTTCATCTCGTTCCCAGGAAATTTCAACGATGCACGAGTTTGTTTGCCACGCGCGAACGAACAAGACAAGATGTCAAATCATGTTGCGTTTAACATATCATTTGCATGTGGAATTCAGACGACAGTCGGGCGGTGATTCGATTAGAGGTAAAACCATGGAGGATAATGGGAACTCGTTAACCAAGACACGTTCGTAATTGGGACCAGAAGTCTCGTTTTGCCTAACTAAAATTCAAACGGATCGTTGAACCGCATTAAGATCAATACTCTCGTTTTTGCAAACCCGTCCCAACCGATCCATGGTAAGCAACAGTTCAAGGATACTTTGAACGTCGAGTAGCGTCTAGATTTCACCTTTGACTTTAGCTCATCGTATATTGGACGATATCGAAGCGCAACAGAACGAATACCAAGGCTGCAGTTAATTACACATCGCGGCAAACAAGCGAGAGATACGAAGCTGTTAGAACAACTGGCGAATACGGTGTTCGTTCCCCTAATACACGTTCCGTGAGAATTAATTAACCAATCGCTTAATCGTCGGACCATCTTCGCCATAGCGAATAATTACATAGAGGTCTACGATCTTGAATGAAATTTTCCATAGATCGGTATATCCGTCGCTGAGGTACGTAAACAACCACATGGGATGCAAATTCTTCGGTAAATTATCAGACGTTTATTGCGGCTAATTAGCCGACCGAACGGTCGGTCCGTCGATCTGTCTTGCATCCCGCACACAGCTCGTCGTTGTTCGTTAGCACGTAACGCTGTATCGCTATCAACGCGAACCGCTACATTCGCCGCACACCTTCCGGCAACTTATCCACAATCGCATTCGTTACGCTGACTCCGTAAAGTTCTTCGACGATAATCAATAAAAAAAAGTCTTCCGCCGTTTGTTCCTTTTTCAATGCCGCATTCCCTGTGGTCGCTGTACTCGCAAAGAAGAGATCACGTTACGGCGAAGAACGATTAGCCAAACACCTGTCACCTGTGACGCGTAAATCGGGTGCCGATCGATCGGCGATCAACGATCACCCGGGGGGCAGTAAATGTGAAATACGACTGGCGTTAAGCTAGATAGGTGGTTAACACGGCTCCTACAAGGCTCCTACGACCTCGCGTCCTGCACGCAGCGCCCACGCCAACGAACGATAACCTACCCCGAATGTCTCAGCCACCACTCGCGCGGCAGCCTCTTAAATCACTCCGCTCCGATGGATACAGGGTATCGGATAGGGTATCACCCTTTAATTAAAACATTGGATCGGTCGGTACGTTGGTCGAAATAAATAAATTAAGCAACAAAGACGTACGTAGACGTTTGCCGCGTGTCCCCCGGTTCCCGGTGTACATCGGGAAAATGACGAAGAAATTTTATTAAAAGGTCCATCGATGTACTTACTTTTTCACAGCGGCAATCGGAGGCACCTGCCGGCCAGGAATCATGATTTTTTCATACCTAATCCCGGCGCCTGTGAACTCCTGCAACAGAACGATGTCGAGTATCGGTATCCGAACACCTACCATGTATACATATACCTCGAAGCTAGGACGAAATATAATATGTACTTGTCTGCATTCAACGCAGACACGTCCTTCCAAATAATGTAAATACGCCCTATGGATCGTCGATCGACCGTTCGCCGTCCATTTTAGGCTCGAGCCGTCGGGACGGTCATTATCACCACTAATTATAACATCGAGACACGGCCACGATTATACTCGCATATTAATCTGTACATTACTTAGTCATTATGCGGCTCGGAATAGATACTTTGTCCGACGCGAAGGTGAACATACGTTTAACGTGTAACGTTCGAGGCTCCGTAAACGTACAGTTGAAAAGCAGTCGGTAACTATCGTCCAGGAAAACTCGCTAGATCCGATACGTTCGATGCACGGGTAACACGTGTTATCTAATCGTAGAGACAATTCTATCGCCGGTATTTAATAACGATGAAAAATAAGAGCGTAACGTGAGCAACGATATACCGAAAGGTACCGCCAGAGAAAGATACTGTACAAGAAAGGGCCAGTCCGGGTTTCGAGACAGGCTACTCGATAAAGATATCAAGTGGCAGGATAAAATCTCTGCCAGTCGTACCAGACCCTTTGTCTCGTTGGACGGATCTTCCCATGACAACGTCCAAGTGCCGAGAAACGAAGGGGCTGACTTAAGAACGTCATTATGTATAATGCGCTCTAATTAGACGTGGGCGACACCGGCAGATCTCCGTGTTAATTACCGATGCCCCGCGGCACCATTGATGCTCATGGAGGCGTAGTGTTTTTCAAATATTCCCCCTCGGACTGCTCTCGCGTGGCAAATGGCTGCCAAGAAAGGAAAAAAGAGTCGAAAGAAAAAGGTGAAGAACGCCTGGAGTCCGGACTCCGGGACTTATTAATATAATTGATCGGTCCGTGGTCGTGACAGGCCTGACCCAGAAACCACTCTCACTCGGAGCGAACGCAACCGAAATCGGACGATCGAGTGGTTGACGGTGGACCGTTCGAAATATCTAATAATAAGTTCATTAGCTCCCGCGGTCCTTCTACAACACGCGCTAGAAATCAGTCGGATCTGCTTTTGGCATAGCCCAAGCCTGCCGGTACCACGTAATTTACCACAGACCGCTACGAATTTATTACGAATTACACGTATAATTAGTGAAATTGAGTTTTCTACCTTCGGTAAGGCAGGCGAGGTTTAAATACCGTCGTTCGATGAATCGGTTATTAGACACGCGGAGAAGAAAGTACGCATATGGAATGTAATCGTTTATTCTCTTCGGTGGAAAGAAACCGCCGAGAAACGCAGAGAAGAGTGTCGGAAGGTAGAGCTACAAATAAAGATGGATAACGAGAGAAGAATCCAAAGATGAGACAGCCATACCCTCCTGCATACGACTCTGGAGACGGCCCTGGACACGGCTCTCGACGCGGCCCTCGACGCGGCCCTCGACGCGACCCTCGACGCGGTACTGGACGCGGCCCTGGACACGACAGGTATCTGCCCGATCAAGGAATGCAACTGGCGACGGCTTCGGTGAGAGAGGACGAACGAACGTCTCGACGACGGAATTTGTAAACGGTAAGGAAACGCAACGTTACGCGTAACAACTTACTTTCAGATCGGCAGATCGGCAGATCGGACGACCTATCTGCGCACGCGTTAACGCGATTCACCGTATGAAAGACAACCACGCGTTAGCTACGGCTCACCTTTTTGTCGTAATATCGACCTGTGTTTGTCAGATCGATGATACACTTGAGTCGTGGAAACGCTTGCAGCAAAATCGTTCTCGTGAATCTGTAACAGCGGACATGGTCTGATTATAATGTGCGCGTTATGTCGATTTACCGATCAATCAATGGCTCGTAAAAGATGCGCTGCTCGCATCGTAAAACTGGAATCCCGTTCGTTCGATAGAGAAGGGAGAAAGGTATATCTTTCCCGAAGAGAACCGAAAAATGGAATGCGAGCAAATAAAGCCCGAGCGTAAGAACTGCTATACAAACCAGGCTATGCATATTAGACGAAGGAGGAACGGATCAACGGACGGATAGGAGGGTGGTGTTGACGAACGCAGAAACTTTTCAAACAACTCCAACGGTTCGTGCTGCGATTTTGTTATTTTTCACATACATACTAATCGATTTAAAAACCATTGTAGCCTGACGAACGCGAGCCGTCAGGCTAATCGTTTTTGCAGCAAGAATTAAACGAGCCGTATAAATTCCACGATTTAATTAGATATTAAACAAAGATAAGCCAAGCGACGGCTTTCTAATCGTTTCGCTACTCAACAATGTAAGCATTTGCCGAGGTACTCACCGCTGGCCTGGCTCGAGATTGTTATTCACGTCCTGAAACAAAGAAGAAGAACAGGAATCGGTAAACTGACGAAACGATACAGGATATAATTAATAACGTTTTAGTACCACTAGCACGAACGGTCTCTAAAATGAGACATTGAGCGGGTGGCTTTGTCTCTTACGTTTACACTGGCGTGTGTACGTATGTATTTACATACATGTATATCGATGCGTGACGGATCGCACGAAAAGCGAGTCAACGCCTACTTTTGGTAATTAATAGCGTGAACCTAAACGAGGCAAATAAGCCGGGAGGATCTGGTGCCAGCGTGCACAAATCGCATCTAACTGGAATGATCGATTGGCTGGAATCTCACCAAGGTAAGGTACGGGAAGCGAAGGAAAAGGCGAACGAAGGTAATGCCTGCGAAGGGCGAGGAAGGTCAAGGAAACGCAAGGAAACGCAAGAAAAAGCAAAACTGAACAAGGGAACCAAGACACGCTTCGAGCCGACGGAACGATGACTGGTGATATTCGTGCCGATACTACTCGATACGATACTTTTATTCTCCTCCTCCTCCTATTATCCTCTCTTCCCTTCTCTTTTACTTTACGAAAACTGGAATCTACTCTTTTTCTGCCATTCATAGAAAATATTAAATGAAAAATTACTAAAATTAAAATGTGTAAAATAAAGGTCAGAAAACATGTCCGACCGCAACACTTGCGAAAAAACTTGTGTAAGATCAATAACGGAAGGAAACGCGAAGAAACGCGAAGAGAGGCGAAGAGAGGCGAAGAGAGGCGAAGAGAGGCGAAGAGAGGCGAAGAGAGGCGAAGGGAGGCGAAGGGAGGCGAAGGGAGGCGAAGGGAGGCGAAGGGAGGCGATGGGAGGCGAAGGGAGGCGAAAAATTTAGCCAAGGGAAAAATAGTAAAAGGAAAGAGAAGTTTACCAGTTCGGCACGCACCCATTTCCGTCGGCTACTTGCATAGCTCGGTTTCGAATAGCGCGTAAATCGAAAGATTCGTTCGTTCGCCTGTACCATCGCACCCGCTATGGGTGGGCTAATGGTAATTACGGGTTTAGACTCCGCGATCCGATTGGCTGGGCGGAGAGATCGTATCTACGGATGAGTACGGAATGAGTATCGGTCGCATTAATAACGGGCTCGTGGTATAGCTATCGTATCCGAGCTGTACGAGCTATAATACGACGTTGACTAGGCGTGGGATTTTTTCCTCCATCTTCGTGATAGGACTTTTCTACCTAGACGTTATAAACATGTAATCGCATCATAGTTTCACGACTGACAACCGTGACTACCAATGAAATTGGGTGCTTCGAACCGTCCGTCAATTTCGATGCGCACGATGGGTACATTTTAATAATCTAACGTCAGATGATTTAGCTGATAGATTTCTATGGCACTCTCCTGAAATACTACATTGTTTGTCGGAAACGTCTAAAGACTCTTATAAAGTAGCGACTTTTCGCGACTTATGCGAAACGACCCCAGGAAACTGCGAATGCGTGGTTGAATAGCATGTAAACCGTAGATTCCAAAGAGAACGGAGAAGACATCGGGAGAAAATAGAATGGGAAGAACGGCCACCTGTGAAATCGAGTAAACCTGACCGCAGCGGGGGCAGTTTATTTTTCGCACACTCTCGCGGATGAAAGCAGAATCGGACTCTCTACTGATTCCACCATTCAATTTCACGATCCTTAGTCTAATGTACGACCGCGTCTAAATCAGGATTATCGACGACGAGCTGCGCCTTCGGCTGCATTTTCAGCCTTCGCGGCGGTCCGCACGAGCGAATACGTGCTTCTTTTCACCACCGCGTCCCTTAATTTTCTTTTTCGGTCTCATTCGTTACGCTTCCCAGACGAAAAGGCCGCTATTGCATTCTTTCCGCCGTCTGCGTAACGTAACTGAGACCTGTTACCGTGATTCGACGGTACGTCAACAGTCGATTCCTGCTAATTAGCCTGACACGCGTTCGAGACGATTAGCTCGATACTTGGTCCGTGAATCGGTCGAAGAACGGTGGGCGCGGCCGAAACAAGAATTTCGTCGCGGACAAATTTGGTCGGACGAAAACACAACGGTGGGTCGGGCGTTAAATCATATCTCTTTTCACGGCAGTCTAATGTCTCGTGTCTCGCACGCGCACCGCGGTATAAAGAGGCGCGCGCAAACTCGCGCGCGTTTTCATCGCGAGCGAAGGATTCGATCCGGCGACGAAACTCTTCCAGTTTCACCAAAAGAATACAGACGCAACTACGACGCACGTAGATCTATAGTTTACTCGTATGATACCCTTTGGCATACCAGTTGTCAAATAAACGAACAGCGACTAGTCCGATAGCGTGTGCGTTGCGATAATAATGGAAAGCTATACATATAAGCTTGATCGCACGCGAGCGTTGCGTACAGCCACTGGTACCTGGCGAGTAACGTAGGCGTGAACCAACGGTAGGTATCGACGGTATTTATTGGGAATATTTATGAGGGGTGCGCTTTCATGGTTTCATGGTTTCGCGGCGAGTGGGCCGTAATACTTGGAAGGTCCTCGTTCCTCGGCCGTCGGCCGTCGAACGTCGAACGTCGAACGTCGAACGTCGAACGTCGGACGTCGGCCCTCTGCCCTCGGCCCTCGACTCTCGGTCCTCGATCCTCTGGCTGGCGGCGAAATTTCGCCGGAACTGCCGTGAGAAATATCGGCGAAAACCGTCTAAGGATTCAACCGTAAGCAAGCTCCGTGTACGCAAGCTACATTCCGTATCGACGGAGAGCCGCAGAAACATAATTACCAGAGGGGAAAGAATATGCTGCCACAGCTTTCTGCAAAGGTCTAGCGATGCCATAGCTCTATGGTTTGCCTGATGCGGAAAACGGATAACTGGAGACACTCAATGTATGAAAAGTAATGTACATACAAAGTCGACGCCTAATGGAGACAGGCTCGCGTCCATTAATGTGTCACACACCCTGTTCGTTGAAAATTCATCGGCCGATGCAAATCAATGTCAGGCATTACTTTTCATCGGGTCTATTTATACATATGTCGCTCAATTTTATCCGCATTTGTGTTTATATCACGATTGCGGAACAGCAATCGATACCACTAAGACTTCTCTTACTTTATTTTTCAGCGTTATGAATAATGCAATAGATTTATGATCTATCCTCTAAAGACGTTTCTTTCTACCAATTAGACTCCGTAAAACGGTCTCCTGAATGCAGTTACGGCAGTAAAGTCAACGAATGCCACCCTCAAGGGTAAATTACAGTACGTTGAGATTTTCCATGAAAATAACTTCCGTCACTGCTTCCCGAAGAAAAGAAAACAAGCTTGGTACGGGGGCGGCGAGATCGAGGTCCGTTACCTCTAAAGTCGTCGTAACAGGTCTCGTCGGTCGAATGCAATCCGGAGTAAGACCAGTAACGTATCGAACGTAAAAAAGCTCAAACCGCGCGTTAGACACTGTACGGACGAATAACCAAAGACTCCACGCGTCACTGGGTTCTCTGGACCGTAATCCCTTTGCCCATACCGTAATCTCCGAAGACATCGACAGCCGCGAAAACTATATACAATTTATCGTAAAATCGCCGAAGACTCCCGATTCCCCGTGTAGAAATCCGTTTGCACGAATATCTTTCGACCAAAAGATACCGATTAAAATCGTAAAAAAAGTGATACGGTAATACAACAACGACCAACGATCTGTTCGTTCGCATGGCGTAGGATCTTGGTACGTACCGTGCGTGTCGTTAAAAAAAAATCGATCGTAAATAGGCCACTACGACGAGTGAAGGCACTCGAGCATACTTGAATCGACCGTATCCAATACAAATACGCTCGTTCGATAATATACCTCCTCTTCCCCTTGACACGTTGCGGAGAGAGTATCGTATGATCGCATTCAACGAAAGTTTTGAAACTGAGTACCTATCACGGTGGTACTAAAGAGGGTCATTGCCGCGTGTGGATACGCTAACCGCGTCTAATGCGAATATTTTTCTCCGATGCCGCGCAACATGTTCACCTTACACGTACCGAGATCGCGTAACACACGTCACAGAAGTATAGTTCGTTCAATGTCTCGCAGTATTATTTTCGTAATCGACACACGTGTATTACGTATACGATACTTGACATCTCCCGCGTAGAAGGGAAAGCGCGAGAAAGTAGAATCGAACGAAGAAACTGTCGTCGAAACGATGCGTGCTACAGGTTGGTCTCACCCAAACGATTCCCTAGCCGTGGCGTTGATACGAGAGTAGTCTGACGCGTAGGCTCTCTTATTGCACGACACCATGTTCGCCGGAGCATCGTCCACGAACGGTACCGATATCTTTAACGATAAACATTGCTCGAGTCGCCGCACAGAGCCGCGGAGCGGCGCGGCGCGCTACGGGACGATTTCCCGTGAAATTCGCATGCGAACAAGAATGGTCAAGCTACGAGAGCATTCTAACGTTTCGCCGCGTGAGCGCGGTTATACGCGGTTATACGCGGTTATACGCGGTTATACGCGGTTATGCGCGGTTATGCGCGGTTATGCGCAACGGTTATACGTGCCTCGTCGTACAAAATCGTGCTGGGACGCCATATAGACTGCTATATGACCGCCGCCAGCTGATATATGCGCGACGTTATCCGTATCCACTTACTTCCTCGTTTGGCAGAGGACTCGAAGCGATTTAAAATGGGTCACCTCGAAGCCGAAGGCTGCCTTCACACCAGCCGAATCAAGTTCAATCTATTTACGCCAATTTCCTGCCCATTCGATGGTATAGCTCGACAAATTTCCGATATTCGAAGCCGCGAATCATTAAATTCGTCTCAGTCATCTTTGAAATGTCGTTCCGTGATAATCTTTGACAAATGTCCGTATAAACGCCACGAGCTTGGTGCATTCGATCTAACCTAACTCTGGTGGAACTTATACAGGATGAAGAAAAAAAAATGAAACGGGTGTTCATCAATCTCTTCCATCGCGGGCACAGTAGGTGTAATATCTTCCAAAAGAAATAGTTTTACGGGGGTCCGCTGTAAATTGATTCACCGGCTGCGCAGCGTGCCTAATTATCACACGTGATTCGACATACCGTTACGCGATTTTCGGATTATTCGAAAGACTCGAAAACACAATCGATGCCTGGTCGATTAGTGACCACTTGTTGGGATCTATTGTGCTTGATAATGGCCCGTTACGTGAATGATAGATTGCCGAGCAACGTATAGTTATCGATAAAGTCTACAGTTTATGAGAAATACACCATTACGGTGGACCGATATCGAGGACTATTCTTCGCGGTCCTTCGGTCAGCGCTTACCAACGAATGCGTGTGCTCAGTTGTCTACAATCCGACAATCCCGCTGCGACGAATACGATGACCGAGTAGGCAAAACTCTGGAAAAGGACAAGCTTAGTCTTCGAGATACCGAGGTTTGAAAATTCAATAATGTCGGCAGTAGTAGTGACTGGGGGCTAGCGGCTAGCGGCTAGCGGCTGGCGGCTAGCGGCTGGCGGTTGGCGGTTGGCGGTTGGCGGCTGACGGCTGACGGCTAGCGACTAGCGACTGTTCATGCAACGATGGTACCGGCAGCCATGGGGGACCACTTAAAAGGCACCGTGTCCTTCTCCGCCCTTTCGCCTTTTATGTTCTTCTTCACTGATCCCGCTTAGCTGATAGCGGGCAATTAAAGCGCGCTATTCTTTTCGGTAAAATCGCCTAAAACGAAAACAACGGACCCATTTGGGATCCAGGTGGGATTTCCCCTTGGCAACGAAACGCCTCTCCGCTTTTGTACTAAAATTCATTATGTCACGGTCACAGGCGCAGCAAGTCGAATATAATTTTTATTGGCTCCCCATCGACGAGGACATTTTTACTTGGTCGTAAAAAAGATAGAAGACAAGCGTTTAAGAATTAATTATAGGCCTTGTACCGTTCGATATGGCGGCATACGTCTTCGCCATTCTGTGTAGATAACGTATTAGTATCGACTCGACATCCAAGTTTTATAGACTGGCATTGGGCGCCGTGTGTTTCCTATCACCGGGTACCGCGAAGCCTCGCCGGACAGCGGCTAGGAACGTGTTTCACAGTGGACATAAATAATAGGGCCGCGTCAGCAGTCGCTATAATTCAATTCACACCTGATAACTGCGACCATAGAATTTCCATATTACAGGCAGTAATAAAATTAAAAATATTTTCGGGGCGGTCCGCGCACTTCGGGGGGTCCCGCCGCCTGATCTCAGGACGAACGAGCCGGGTCCTTTGCCTCTGCTGTCCTACGAATTTCTTCCCCGAATTTCTTTCTGGCTGTCCCCGATGGTCCACGCGACTCTACGACTGTACGACTGTACGACTGTACGATTATGCTTCAAACGCAAACCCGCCGATACGTGGAAACCGAAAGGGAAATCGTTTTCAATCACCATCGACAGTCGGCGATTTCCACTGTTCGCTCGCCATTTTGCTCTGTCTTCGGGACCGCCACAACATTCCTATCGCGGGAAACAAAGTTTCTCTCCATGTTTCTTTCGTAAACCTTTCAAAAAACGAACAGCGATATATGTACGATACATGAAATATAAACCAACCAAATAATAGAATTTTGCTTCCTTTAACAACGTTGAATACTTTTAAAATTGATTTTTTCGTTACAACTGGCTGAAGTAGACAACCGTAACCCGAGCACGTGAATAGAGTGATTACTCGCTTAAAATTCTGGAAAATGCGCTGGTAATAGCGAAGAGATCGTGCCATGTTCTGGCCAACGAGAGGGGGACGCGAAAATTTCGGGAATTCTTATTCAGTTGCTGGAGAACGAAAGAATAATCGTCGTGTGATAGACGAACAGCTGTACATAATTCATTCCGTTTCCAAGTTCCTACGAATAATCTATTAATTACTATACACTGTACGGTCCTGCAGCGCTCGCTCTCACGCAAAAGCGCACGTAGCGATTTAAAAAGGAAACACCAGAGTCGAGGGTGGAAAGTTTCATCGATCTTCGAGGAGAAGGGATGCACGAGTTCTCGTTTTACAAATGGAATCTATGTATGTACATACAAAATATACGGTTGATATGTATTCAAACGTATCGTGGACCGATATTACGGAAAACCAGTCATAAAGATTTCGTGCGGGTTGCGGCAAAAATAATTTCCAGAGAAGGCATATTCGTACGCAACATTACCCAATATCGATTTGCCAGCGTCTATTCCCGAACGTTTACATTCAACACCAAGAATCACACGATTCATCCTATTTACGGTCGCAGCGGACATTTAAGTTATTCCACAATCTTGCGAGAAAAATCGTACGTTATGCACTAAGGTTCTGGGGTGTACCGTATCATAATTTTGCACCGCGACACGGTCCTTCACCCGACGCGTTCAGAATTTCCACTTAAACCGTTACGTGTAACGAAATCTATTAATTCCATGCAACTGAAGGTATCGCTGATCAGCTACGGCTGCACAGTTATAAATTTAAAAGGCAACCCGGGCTGACCAAAAAATCAATTTTGCCGACAATGAACGAGGCGAACTGTAGTAACCTGTAATCTGTAGACCCGGTCCCCGACCCCCTATCAACACTCGAAGGCGTTATTTCTCCAAGGTACCTCTCACCAAACCGATTCCCGATTCCCGACGTCCTTTCTTCGACGAGTTGATTGTTTTAGCTACAGGGGTGAGAATACATAATACATTAACGAACGAGCGGCACGACAGAAAACAAGATTAACGACTCGCAGGTATTTACGACCGTGACTTGTCGGGATCGTTTAAACAAATGTTAGTTTCCTAGCCCGATGACTCCGCCTAGACGACCCCTAGTCGAAGGAGCGCAAGCGTTCTTAAAGATCTTCGGGTTTGCCGTTAGCGCTCGTGGCGGCTAAAACAGACGCCCATTCTTTCGTCCTGTTGGTTACCTTACGCCAGCTTGCATTCGTCAATATTATATCTACTACACCCGAAGCGAAGCAAACCGAGCCGAACGATCTACGGACGTGCGTACTCCGAGATAACTCCACGACATAAAATGTCCTAAAATGTTCTCCGGTAATCGCAATCCGTTCCCAAACGCCAATTTCCTGAGTATCGCAACGAGATTTACGATATACGCCTCACCATCGGTCGCCGTTCCTTTCGTCCGTAACGACGCGACGGTGGGACTGAAACTAATCGAGAAACGATGCTAAAACAGCGATAGACAGCGAGAGGGAAAGCAGCCAACACCGGCTATAAATTCAACAAATTCTCTGCCCTCCACACTTTCGTTCGGCATGTCGCTAGCGATGGCTATTGATCGCGATCGATCGCTATTGATCGCTATTGATCGCTATTGATCGCTATTGATCGCTATTGATCGCTATTGATCTATTAAAGGAGAAAAGTGTAGGCGAGGATCGGGATAACGACAAGAATAAGCGAGCGGGAGAGTAGGGGGTAAAAGTTTGCGTCACGGAGGTGATGGCAAGTAGGAGAGAAGAAAAACGCAACACGGTGGACGCCGGCACGTATGTACATAGTCGCGCCGTTTAAACGAAATATACATACATACATACATACATACAAACGTACGAGAACAGTCTAAACCACTAAATCCACACGTCTTCCTTCTTAGTCGCTCCCTTTTCTTGCGCTCACCCCTCTGTGATATTTACCCTCTTACTTGCAACACTAACACGGTTCAAACGGATACGCCAGTCACGAACGACACAAGAATACAAGTAAAGTTCGGTATGAGCGTGGAGGTTGACGAATAAGAGAAAACGGGTAAATGCGAGATAGCGAGAGGAGGCGGGCGGAAACGATAAAAGAAAAGTAATACCATTGCCTCTCGACGATCGTCGTCGGTCGGGGAGAGATTCCTTAAGAACGTTTGTAAGCCATTATTTCTTACGCTTGTACGGTGGAGTACGGTGGAGTACGGTGGAGTACGGTGGAGTACGGTAGAGTACGGTCAAGTACGGTGGAGTACGATGGAGGGCCTTCAGGATACGGAATAACAGAAATATGTACACGCAGAAATGGTTGGGCCGGTCTATATCGACATATAGTATACATATACACATATACATGACACGCACGTTTTCCGTGTACGGAAAATAACGTTCTCGCAGAGAATGGTCGCAAGGTGGTTCTGTATTGTTTAAACTTTAGCCGGGTACCATTTATGTTATCGCTATCGCTATCGTTATCGGGTCAACTGACTGTACGTTTATTCTTCCATGTAAAATGTAATAACGAATATAACATCGAGCGATGGTTGAGATAGACGACAGAGTTATTTTCTATATCACCATTTATCTGACCATTTATCCGACGAATCACGATGTTATCGGTAACCGTAATCTTGTTAAACTAACGAGAATGTTAAATCAGAATCCAGCAGGACATTAGGTACACGAATATTTGGCTCCGAGAATACGCAGATGGAATCACTTGATATTTGGAATGGCACGAACGTCTGTTCACCTCGTCTTCCCCGGCTGCATGAAATACGGGACAACTATACTTTTCGTGGACACATTCTCGCCGGTTGGCTTACGAACTCGCATTAACCACGACCTGGACAAATTACAAACCACTGGAACCGACGCGACCTAATTGACGACCGTCAAAGAACGGAATTCTAAAACGAAGCGTGCGCCAGATTGGAGTGAACGATAAATGCGCGGTCGCTGCTCGCGTATAGAAACGTGACCGCCACGACGACCACACGAGTAGCGTCCTCGTTTACTTCAGGGTTCGGTCAGTGAAAAATTGAAAACCTTTTCAATAATGCCTAATCACCCGCTGTTATTCCAAATTAATAGTTAACGGTATAATAAATTAAACGACGACAACGACGAGGCAGTGTATGTTAACGATACTCCTTTCGCGTGCACCGTTCTAGTGAATTCGCGAAAGTTAACCGATTCGAAGGGAGAGGGATTTGGTTAAACTGGTTTCCCAAACATGTACGGAACATGTTAGTAGTAAGTAGATAGAACCAAGCTGGTTGTAACCAAGTACGCACCGCGCAAAACTCCAGAAACGGCGAAAAAGAAAACACTGCGCGATCGGGCTTGCTGATAGGACTGGCTACTGCGAGATCTTTACACGACGGGGTTCCCGAGGGACACTCGCCATCTCATCTAGCGAAGATAGGCCGTGGCCCAGCTAGCATATCTGATGAAACGCGATGGATGGGACGTCGCGACACTAAAGTACGAGACAAAACACAAAAGTGTCCTCCGCTATCCTTTCCCCCTTGCCTTTTGACCACCCCCTTTGGCTACCCACACCTGGAAACTTTTCCTACTTTCACGACTATTCGTTACCTACTCTCGTTCGTTTGACGTTCGCCGGTCGAAAGCATCGGGTGCTACGCCGTGGTTGTACCGCACGCGGATTCGAGTTTGAAACAAAGTAAGTGCTAGGAGCTAGATAAAACCAAGTTTCAGCAACAAACGACATGTTTATACATGCCCGGGTGTCGGACCTCGGTGTCGATCCGCGAAAGTCGGAGTGTGGTGAGGCGTGGCGCGGTGCGGTGCGGTGGGTCCCGACGTGATGCAATACTCCCTTACAGGCGCCATCCGGCTAAAACACGAGAGGGAGCAACGAAACGAGGAACAAGCAGAAGCAGAAGCAAAAGAAGAGAGCGGGCGGAGAGACTGTGCTGGAGCCAGATAAGATCTCCGAAACGGGGATCCGTAATATTTTACAAAGTCATCGAAGTTGCTCGCTAACTTCGGCATAAATTACAATTCGCTGTCCGACCGTGTTCTCTTTCTTTCCCATCCGTTACACTCGTCTATTTCGTTCGCTCTTCATCACAGAATCGCACGATGGATCCCCCCTAGCACCGCCACCGAGTGCTAAACAAACATTTGCTACTGCTACTATCATGGGACACGTACCTGGCGGTTACCACGAGAACCGCGAAATAGTAGATTCGTCTGCCGAGATGCGCCGAGATATGCCGAGACGTGCCGAGACGTGCCGAGACGTGCAACAACGAAGACCTCCTAAGAATCGACATTTGGCAATATCGATGCATACACGAACATACAGACATATGTATGTACATACATATACAAAATTATGTACATACACACATATGTGTGCTTATGTACGTACTTGCCACGATTTCACCTGTCGATACGGCAGCTTCAGAGAACGACGCCAACACAGCCGATACGTACGAACAGCCTGTGCGAACCAGTCGGTGCAGATAAAATAGACGAAAGCGATGGAAAAACTTGTATCTTTCGTCTCCAAAGGATTTCGTAAGCTTTTCTCAAGTTTTTACGTGAAACTTGTACGGAGCCGTAACACATCCACAGTGAAATCAAGTGTTTACCCGCGAGATTAGCGTCTGCGACAAGACACAATGCCGCCGTTTATTACTTCCGACAGTGAACAAACCGATTACCATCGCCGACGGCCGTTACTTAACATTTTACCGAAAAAAACGAAAAAGAAACGAAAACTAAAAACCCAGAGGAACACAAGGTTCGGACCGTGACACGAATACATGCCTCTCGCTACGAAGTTTGCGAGGGACTTGTTCATAAATCATATCCGAAAAAATGTTTGCAGATAGTCCTGTGCGACATCTGCTAGCAAAATGTCGCGTGTGGCTCCGATGAATGATGGTCCTGCTGTACCTGACAAATTAATTCGATGTCCTCAAGCCGACAAGTAGTTTCCGACTTTTTAACGTCTCCCAATTTCTACGATGAACTTATCAAATAAATCGACGAATACATCGACGCTGGAATTTACAGAAAAGTCGTTGAAGATAAAAGCAAAGAGGCAAAAGAGCGATTGTTTTTATTAGTCGTTATTCGACACAAATCAGCGAACTGTAATTACGATTTATGTAAATCTTGTTAAAACAAAATCCAAGTCCATTCCGGAGTCCTACCGAGAACGGTACACTCGTGTCTCTACGCGTGACGACTCGATGACCCGATTACGATTTTCAACGACGGTCCTGCCTCGATACACGAACTTGATCGCAACGTACAGAAATCCTCCATTCATCTTCTTTTCGTGGATACGGTTGCTTCTACCTCCGTGGAAACAACGAGGGTGGTTAGTCGAGTGTAACCGAGAAGTTAACGCGATAGTCATCTGAATGCTAAGGATTCTCAGGGGTTGAAATACAGATATCACCCACGAAGACGGACTATCCATTCTCCAGCGGACTCTGACCTGAACGAAAGGCATAATATGTCGTTTCTACGTGCAGAATTCGCCCGCCGTGCTGCGAGTATCTCTAGGGAAAAGGCAGGTGCATTCGACCGAACTGCACTCTATGCCAACTATATTAAGTTTCCCTGGGACTCTGTTCTCTTCCCCCCATGATTGGCGTTTGCGCGTACAGATTTCAAAACCAAGACAAGGTCCTGCATATTGGTATGGCTTTTGTGTGTACACCTACGTAACTGACACATGAAACCAAGAAATAAGTGGACCATACTGCGCGTAACGATACCAAGGTTTTATCATCAAGACCTTGACTCGATATCCACGGAACAACTTTCGATGAAACGATCGTATAAACGTGATTGTTATCTACCTCATCGCTAGCATATTATTCCCCGCTTATTCTTCACTGCAATATTATACGACGACCCGTCCGATGAAAGCAGATACATGTAATAAGCACCTACACGCGGTTTATGAAATACAGGCGAGGGAAAAATTTGTTGACCGATAAGCATCTGCAAAAGCGATGAAAACATCGCGGTACTTCTTTTCACCGACACACTGCAAGTAGCCCGTATACGGACAAGACTATCATTTCATCTTCCGAGTAATCTATCTCTCGCGGAAGATCTTTTCTCACAATAAATAAGCTCGTACTTGCAAGACGCAAGAAAAGCGGGGCTGGAAAATAGACGTCCAGTCGCAGGGGGTAATTAAAACAACGCTGCACGCCACGGCACGCAACCCCATGGCACGTTTATTGTAATCCTCGGTCGTAATATTTGTTACTTGATTTACGTGCCTGTACTAGTAACGGGACTGCCGTATAGCGCACAGCCTCTTACGCATATTTATAACGAGTGGACTTTGACTTCGAGCAAGAATACATGCGTATATCTTACGACAACAGAACCCGTCACGTGACGTGTTACGCATATCAAGAATTGCAACCGAACGAACAATATTATAATCCCGACCAAAAGCTGCAGCTGTTAATTGGAAACTTATTAGATCGGTAGCCACACTCACGACTAAACGCCCCAATGGTGAACGCGTTTAAGCATCCAAGATTGACTCTCGAACGACGGTAGCGCATAGGCTTTCGAAACTCAATTCCGAAATAAAATCATCTTCGACACGCATCATTTACCGTGTAGGTGACAAGAGGGTACTGCCTTAAAATCATCAACGCCGCTTATGTCCAAATGACAAAGAAGAACGACAAAAAAATAGTTAACGAACCGTAAAGAAAACCAGGACAACGAAGAACGAATATGAGAGAGAGAGAGAGAGAGGGGGGGGGGGAGAGGGAGAGGGAGAGGGAGAGGGAGAGGGAGAGGGAGAGGAAAAGAGGAAGGTAGAAAATGTACGTGTCGACGAAGACTGTATCGCGTTTCGTGTGAGCCGATATTTGTTACACGTTGTTATAGAAGAAGATGAAGAGGCGTAGAGAAATGGTGGGGCATCTGAGGGCCCTATTAACGAGCGGCCCCCCGTGGCCTGCTTGCAGCGGCAACGGGCCCCAATCAACCCGAGTCCAATTCAGGACCCACGAGCTTCGACTTGTACTTTATGTAATGCCCGCGACGCCAGAATCAATTAGTCGGGGCAACCTCCTATTTTGCGTATGCATGCGTAATATACGCAACGCCGTATGTGTATACATATGCATAGCCGCTATATGGCCAACCCGATCCGACCAAAAAGGTTCCGAACTTATTTGCAACTGTCCGAACGGTAGACGAGAAAAACCGGTTCGCTGATTGTGAGAGAGTCGGACGGAAATTAAATGACTCGGGACAAACGGGAATATCGAATACCGAATATCACCCGCCTCCAACGGCGCAACAAATTGCCCGCATCGATTTTCACAATTTATAGATTCGAATCTACGAATTGTCGATGCGACGCTCCCACGTCTCTAAATCGATGCTTTAGTATTACATTAACTAGGTGTACTCGACCTACGTATGGGCTTTCATGGATTGGAAAGTCACATGCCTCTCGGACGTGCCAAATGACGGCCATGCACTCAATTAGTGGCGGTCATCGTTTCGTATTTTAACGAGGCCTCGATGCAAAACCGAACGTATAAAGATGGTTTATGTTCTGCGAAACTCGACACCGCGGTCTACCGTCAATTAGGAGGCCGCGTACGACGCCGTGTATGACGATGCGTACGGCACCGCCTGTAACCACTACATTATACATATATTCCCTAGCGGGGAATCAAATAGCGTTCAAAACCAAAACCAAACAAACACAGATTTCGAACTTTTCGCAGATGACTGATATGTATGTACATATATGTTTTGTATGACAAAAGCTAACCGCGATCGAATCAGCAACAACAAAGATATCGCCGGAATAACACAAGAATGAAAATAAATGTTACGTGACCGTCTATGACCAGTCGGTCACGTTTTCAACGTTGTTACATCCGTGGCTTTGAATCACAGCACGACCACGATACATCACACCGCTACAGCCAGCATGAGAGTCAACGTACTAGGCAAACTATCGAAAAATATCCGTGGAAGGAGTACTCATACATCACGCTTGCTTATATCTGCCTACGTGGGGGTCGGTCCGCGTAACAATGCCGCAATTTGGCTTCTACCGATACGAGATCTCAACGTACCCTCACTCTTTTGCCACTCACCTTTCGCCTTCAACCTTTCCCACCTTGTCGTTACCGAACGAACACGCACGAACCCCCGATTGCTCGTGCTCCAGCACTCTGGTAGAAATCACGTTCTCTTATGCGTGACAAAAACCTTTTTCATCTAACAGCTTGACATTTTCAGAACAACTCCATAGAACGATAAAGAAAGTCCTTCCCAGAATGAACGTTCCTAATAATCTAAAGGGTCTTCCAACCGATCTCTACAAATTTCGTTTTATTGATAGGGAAAAATTCAAGCTGTAAAACGATGCACGTTACATATCGATTGATGGCTCGTGTCCGTGTATAACGAATCTAGGTAAACGGCGCCTGAAACCCAATTTCTGGAATTTAACGCGATCTTGTCGCGATCCCCGCGAAGAAGGTAACGCGGAGTTAATCGCTAACCTGACCCACTAAATTTTTTTACGTCACACAAAACAAAAGGTGGGGAGAGGGGATTACAGGCTAAGGTAATACGATACCGCGATACATGTTTTATGCGAATATAAAACATTGATAAAATGTAGGAAATTGGAAATTATCTATATCTTTAACGGCACTCTACTGTTTCGCTTTGACTCGCAATTCGTGTAATAACTTTCGACTGTTACTTCGTCAAATGGATTGCAGTCTAAAAAATATGCCACGACTAATTGGACATCACGGTGGGGAAACATTCATATTTCGGGTCGAATCAAAAATTCTTAAATCAGAACTCGGTTGATCGTGACAAGTTTAATGCATTCGTTGAAATTTACGATTCGCCGAAACGACGACGGGTACCCCGCAGGGGTTACGAATGAGAAAAGAGAAACACAACCGTCTAGAAATGATACACTAATGCGGCAAATGGGCGCATTAGCGCTACGTATTAATTTCTGAATCCACCAACCTCTTTCAACGGCACCTTGAACGCCAGGATTTTTGTACCCTCAATGACATCGCCGTAGGCCTTATATTCCAACCACCTGAAAGTAATACGTGTCTGCTCAAAAACGCATCCAAAAATAACAACATACGGGTTTATACGTAATTTTTATCGCTTTCTACTAAACCTAAACACCTAAAATAAACTGGCAATGCATTTCAAATTAATACTCTACACATTCCGCAACAACTTTGATACGTTAGAAAGGAAGCTACAAGAAAGACACGCAGCGCGCGCGCAACAGGTTGATGCTCGTTGAAAACAACTAGAAATTCTATGATATTTCTGAAGATGACTCGCGGTTCGTCGTTGACATTTTGACAGTCTCTCAAACCAAAGTACAGTAAACCCCCGCTTAACGCGGTACTGTTACAACGCGTTTTCATATAACGCGATTTCATGTCCCTCGTATAACACGTGTTTTCCCCCATATAACGCGGGGATTATTTTAGGTTATATTTCTGTACTGTGAAATTTATAATCAATTTCGCGTACGTTTGCACATTGTGTCAATGGCGTTCTTATAAAATTTGTGACAATGCAGATTTTTAAGAAATTAAAAATTACAAAACAGTTAAATAATGTTAAATTTTTAGCGAATAAACATGTAACATAACTATTTTTGGAATTATGTAATTTTTTTGAAATTAACTGTTTTTAGTTACATATGTATGAGTTTTTTATTTAAAATATTCTTAGTTTGATTTTAATAAAATGCCCATATTTAGTTTTTCCTTAATATTCGATTTACTTGAATCATTTGTACATAACGCGTTATACGGGGTCATAAAGCGCGTTATACGAGAATACTCATACAACGCGTTTTCCTATAACGCGGAACGGACCTACCGCGTTAAGCGGGGGTTTACTGTATGCGAAAATCAGATCATCAAATTTTCCAGTGTTCATCTTTTAATTGGCGTTTCGCATAGGATTAGAATTCAATAAGTTCAAAAAAGATTGTAAGGATTACGTATAAACACACACATTTGCATATACAATATGGCGTTATGTTAATGTAAACTGTGGGGTAACGCCAACTGTTACTCTCCAACAGTAAATTCCCTAGCTACTAGCACCACACGCGTGGCGGCTAGTGCGGAAGACTGCTTGCGCAGTTAACGCTCAAACCTCCTTTCGTAAGGATGTATCATTCTTGTACTAAGAATTAAAGATTAAAGTTTAAATTAACGTGTTTATTAATTACACTCTCTTTCCCCATTCTGGGCGAGTGGAAGTGTAACCGAAGGGTTGCACACACCACATTGGTGACCCCGACGTGATTTTTAAATCACGTTAAGTAATTGACGTCGCACGACGTCCTTATCTCACGACGCATGCCGATACCGGGCTCGGTCGTGACGAAATTTCAAATGGAAATGCTGTAAGCCGATTGCTGCCCGTTTCTTCGCTGCTTTCGACCCATTCCTCGTGGAGGGTCGCATGACATCCTGGTGGGCGTACGGACCCTTCTTCTGGTCTTCCTGCCTCCGGTGCCTTCCTGCGTGCATGGTCTGCACGCGCATTCAACGTGGACATCGCCGTCCTTAACGGACACCGCTGCCCTGCCGTTCTCCACCCTCGAAGGATGCCTTCTTCGAGACGTTCACCGAGAGGACGAGCATTGCGTTGCTGAGACGTATCTGCGACCACCCCCTGCCCCTGAAGGATGCTTTCTTCAGGACGTTCACCGAGAGAACGAGCATTGCGTTGCTGTGAGGTACCTGCAACCGGCATATTATTTATTTTCCCGTGGCGATGCGCATAATTTTTCTTATTACGACGCATAATTTTCCGGCCCGCGATTCGCCATTTTGAATCGCATCCTTGCCGATTGCATTTGTTTTTCCCGCGAGAATCGTCGCGTGATCAGCCATGTTGAATCGCATCTTTGCGATAGCATTTGTTTATACCATTGTCTGCGTGAACCTTCTACGTTCTTATTTGTTTTGCGCGCGTTTCCCCGCGTATTAATAATACGCCGATTGTGTCTATAGTTAGACACTAAATTTTTTTTACGCTCATGTTCGCTAATTCTATATTTAGTCCTTAAGCCTTGCGGTTTTTCGTAATTTTAGGAATTACAGTCTTTTTGTACCTTTGCGTCGGTAAATTAGATTAACATTATTACCAATTATAAATTATGTCGGACCCAAGGATTAAAGAGCTCGAGGAGCAGTTGCGCGAGGCTAATGCAAGCGTGCGTGCCTTTCAGGCAGCGTCTGCGACCCGGCAGGTCGAGGCCAATAATTCAAGTCAAGTTGCAGCCTTATATAGGCAACCGAAAATTCCAATGTTCTGTAGGGATAACCCTAGTATTTGGTTCCTTCAGGCTGAAATTACATTGCGTAATGCGGGAATTCGTAATCCCACAACTATGGCGGATTTTATCGCCGAAAAACTTGATCTTGAAGCTCTGTCCTCTATCAAAGGAATTATGTCGGCTAGTCCGCCCCCTGAAGATATGTATGCCGCAATTAAAAAACGAATTATTGCGACATTTGGCACTTCCTCCGAGGAATGTTTGCGCAAGCTGATTAAGGGTAAAATTGACTCTGGTGGTAAGCCCTCCTTAATTCTTAATAGATTACGGGCTTTGGATGTTGACTGCGGCGATAGCATTCTGAAGATGGTGTTTCTCGAGCAGTTGCCTGCTAATTGCCGCGGGGCATTATCGGTCTCTGGTGAAGAAGACCTTGATAAACTAGCCGTAATGGCCGATAAATATTTAGAATCTCTTGAACCCGGCCTGTATTCCGTCAATGCTGTCCACGGGCAACAATCCCCCATCAAGCGACTTACCGCGGATTTGTTAAAGCTTACCGCTGAGATGAACGAGTTTAAGAAAGCGTTCAATAGAGGTAAACCGCGCGCTCGTTCGAGTACAAATCATACTAAGTCTGGCAGTAGGTCGAAACCTGCTGACAATAAGAATAATAGGCCTGTAGCTTCCTCGGTTGTTCCCCAGGATAAATTGTGTCGTCTACACCAAAAATACGGTGTTAATGCTAAACGTTGTTACAGTCCCTGCTCATGGACAGGTCCACAGCAGGAAAACTAAATCGTCCTCTCTACGCCGGAGCTGTAGGTGAGGTACGTAAATCAAAGAGGCTCCATATTCGTGACCACTTGTCAAGGTTAGTTTTTCTTATAGACACTGGCTCGGAGGTCTCTGTAGTTCCCAGAAGCGTCGTTGAGACTTTTTCTCCAGCGTCTTGGTATTTGACTGCGGCTAACAATACCAATATTAAAGTTTATGGTGAAACTAATTTGGTCTTAAATTTTGGTCTTCCAGAACCTATTGTTTGGAGGTTCTGCGTGGCAGACATTCCATGCCCTATCATTGGTGCGGATTTCCTGGATCACCATGGATTTTTGGTAGATCTTCAGCGACATTGTCTGGTACACCCCACTTCTGACGTGTCCTCGTCGGGCTTCGTTAAGCTCGTTGGCGAATTTTCTCTAGGTGCTATTTCCTCTAGTGAGGTCACCTCGCTCTTGTCAGAGTTTCCAGAGATCACCGGTCAGAAGCCTTCCCGAAAGATTGACTCTCCGGAGGTGTTCCACCACATCGTCACGACTGGTCCTCCTGTATTTGAAAGTGCACGCCGCTTGAACCCGGAGAAGTATCTGGTGGTTAAAAAAGAGTTTGAAAAACTCGTTCGCGAAGGTTATTGCCGCCATTCTACCAGCCCTTGGGCCAGTCCACTCCATCTTACTAAAAAGAAGGACGGATCTTGGCGGGTTTGTGGCGATTTTCGCCGGCTTAACAGCGTTACTGAGCCGGATAGGTATCCTTTGCCACATCTTCACGACTTCTCCATTGCTTTACATAGTAAAAGTTTTTTCACAACCCTCGATTTGTATCGAGCGTACCATCAGATCCCCGTAACTCCGGAGGATATCCAGAAGACTGCTGTATCTACTCCTACTGGCCTTTACGAATATCTTGGCATGCCTTTCGGCTTACGGAATGCTTGCCAGACGTTTCAGAGATATATTAATCGTGCCTTAACTGGTTTAGATTTTGTTTTCGCGTATTTGGATGACATCCTGATTTTCTCCTCTAGCCGTGAGGAACACATCCAGCATTTACGTGTTGTCTTTGATAAACTCAAACAGTTTGGGTTACGTCTTAACCTGAACAAATGTAAGTTCATGAAATCAGAGATTGGTTTTTTAGGTTACACTATTAATAAGGATGGTTCGAGACCATCCAGGGATAGCGTTCAGGCAGTTTTGAATTTCCCTGAACCTGTCACCATTGTTCAGCTCCGTCGTTTTCTTGGGTTGGTTAACACTTATCGTAGAGGTATTCCTCATGCGGCTGAAAATTACGCGCCGCTTCATAAGTACATTTGTGGTTCTTCGAAGAACGACCAACGTGAAATTGAGTGGACTTCTCAGGCGAGAGCTGCCTTTGCTAAAGCAAAGAGTGATGTGGCCGATATAGTTTTGTTGGCTCATCCTTCCCCGATTGCTGAGACCCGCCTTGTGACGGATGCCTCTGATTTTGCAATGGGTGCTGTTATTGAGCAATTGCTGAACGGTGAATGGAAACCATTAGGATTTTTCTCCCGTAAGTTTTCTCCTGCTCAATGTAAATATAGTACATATGATCGTGAATTGACGGCTATTTTTGAGTCTATTAAATACTTTAAATACTTCTTAGAGGGTAGAGAATTTTATGTTCTGACGGATCAGAAACCTCTAATTCATGCTTTCAAGCAACGTGCTGATAAAGCTTCCCCTCGACAGTGTAGGCAGTTGACTTACATTTCTCAATTCACGACACAAATTAGACATATTTCTGGTTTGGATAATGCCGTAGCTGACGCTCTTTCTCGCGTAGATTTAATTCGTCTTCCAGTGGAATTCGACCTACTTGAATTAGCTGAGCTACAGAAGACAGACTCCGAATTAGCAGAACTTCTCGCTGATCGCGATAAACACTCGTTGTCCCTCAAGAGCATTGAGTGGGGTCAGGACCACCATAGGATTTTCTGTGATGTCTCCGGGAATATTCTCCGTCCATATATCCCCCAGCCACTTCGCAGACGTGTTTATGATTTATTTCATAACCCTGCGCATCCCGGTGCTAAGGTTACCATTGATATGGTTCGCCAGAGGTATGTTTGGCCCAAAATGCATATTGACATCAGAGCTTGGTGTAAGTCTTGTCTAGATTGTCAAGCTTCTAAGGTATCGCGTCACGTTAAAAATGAACCTGGTAATTTTGTCGTTCCTGACAATCGTTTTGTGCATATCCACATGGATATTGTTGGTCCATTACCGGTTTGCGATGGTTATAGTTATCTGCTGACTATAATTGACCGTTTCTCTCGTTGGCCGGAAGCTATTCCAATTAAGGATACTTCCGCCCTGAGTGTCTCACGCGCATTCTTTGATCACTGGATTTCGCGTTTCGGAACCCCTCGCACGTTAACCACGGACCAAGGAGCACAGTTTGAATCCCAACTTTTTAAGGCGCTCCTTAATACGCTTGGTGTACAACGCATTCGTACTGCGGCGTATCATCCCGCTGCGAATGGTATGGTGGAAAGATGGCATCGTGACTTAAAGAGAGCTTTAATGTGTCACAATAACCAAAACTGGCTTCGCCAATTATCGACCGTTATGCTTGGTCTTAGAACAGCAGTGCGTTCAGACGCTGGAGGTTCTCCTGCTGATTTCTTGTATGGTACTGCATTACGCATACCTGGTGAGTTCTGCCTTCCTGATGATTTCGCTCCGAATCCTCATTATTTTTTGGAGGAGTTTCGCGAACATATGCGAAATGTTAAGCCTATTCCTGTTGTCCATCGGCATAAGCCACGTGCATTCTTTTTTAAGGATCTGCACACGTGTTCACATGTTTTTCTTAGATCCCCTCCAGTTAAGAAATCTTTGGAAAGACCGTACTCTGGTCCTTATAAGATTCTTGAGCGAATTTCCGATAAGGATTTTAAAATAGAAATCAATGGTTTAGCTAAGGTAGTGTCTACCGAACTAATTAAACCAGCACATTTTATCCTAGAGGATACGTGCATTCCGGCCGAACCTGAGCTTGCTCCTGCTCCGTCGCCTGAGCAACATCCAAAGCCGCGTTCTGTTCTTAAAACATATTTTAATAAAAATAGAGCTCCTGCCGTCCCGACTAATAAAGTCACTATCGACAAGTAAAAATACTGTTCTCTTTATAGAGAGAAGAGCTCGTTATAAGAATAAAAATAGTTTATACTAACCACAGTTCCTACAATTTTTGTATTGCCGTTGCAATCTATTGTAATACACTAGTACATAAGATATTATATTTAATCTAGTAGGGTTAAGTATGATTTGTGAATCTTGTGATTTGTATCCAAAGATTATTGTAATACCCAAAGTTTTTTGCATACTCCTTGCGCTGTGCTAATTCTTAAGCAGTATCTTAAGTTACAAGTATAGTTTTAAGTTATCGTCATAACTTGGGGGGAGTAGTGTGGGGTAACGCCAACTGTTACTCTCCAACAGTAAATTCCCTAGCTACTAGCACCACACGCGTGGCGGCTAGTGCGGAAGACTGCTTGCGCAGTTAACGCTCAAACCTCCTTTCGTAAGGATGTATCATTCTTGTACTAAGAATTAAAGATTAAAGTTTAAATTAACGTGTTTATTAATTACACTCTCTTTCCCCATTCTGGGCGAGTGGAAGTGTAACCGAAGGGTTGCACACACCACAAAACAAATAAAACTAGCACCCTCTACTCTAATTGCAAACATTAAAAGAAACGTGCACGTAGATACGCGTGGTGCTACTCGACCGATAACCTAGTCCCCGTATAAACCACACCAAGGTATATGTACAATGGTGAAAATCTGTTATTCAATGCATTCACGAATTGAATGAATTTTACTTGCCGCCAGAACAGTTCCGTTAAATTTCATTATACTCTTAATCTGTGATGTAGTAAAGTAAAAAAGCAGCGAACTCGCTGGAAAAACGCGGCACAACATAACCTCTCTACAATATGACCTCTGTGCGAAGCATGCAAACACGAGAGTCTAAAGGTCAAAGGGCATGGACCGCAGTTCGCATAATTAAGATATTATTAAAACTCACCTGTCAGGTATGAGCTTTGCCATATTCGTCGCTCGTTCAGGTACTTTGTTGCAAAATTAAAAGCACGACGCTACACACTACAGACACACGAAGCACCCAGCATAGTCGATAATGGTTGTCACGTAGCGATCGATCGATCTCTCGATTTTCTTAAATACCGACCAACCATGAAATTCAATTAGTCCTATTGCATGCATATTGGTAATTATCTGGATCGTATATTAGTCGTTTCATCAGAAATGTTGCTTAACTAATGAACGGCGTATACCAAAACGATTTATATGGATCATGAACAGAAGTATCATTCGTCGATCATTTGCCCCAAAATATTTGTTATATATGTATAACTGGTCTTCTGATGTATACATTCCTA
Organism: Mimumesa dahlbomi; assembly: GCA_917499265.3. NCBI lineage: Eukaryota > Metazoa > Arthropoda > Insecta > Hymenoptera > Crabronidae > Mimumesa > Mimumesa dahlbomi. Next base: position 65,708 of record OU824113.1, on the reverse strand, counting down.
AAGACCAATAGATCGTAAGCGTACGCTTTTTCGCAAGTATTTTAACTATAAAGTATCAAACGTAACTTACGTTACACAATGCTTTCAAATATTATACGGGTTAATGAAAACCGGTCCTATCATTCGATAAACTTGGTGCCCTAGAAAAAATATTTTTCTGGTAGCCACCAGCGTACATTGAACCGTTCAAATGTATATGTTGCGTCTAACATGCAAAAATTGTACGATGTACGTCGTTTTTGCAAATATAAATTTTGGATGGAAGTTTCAAGGATAGTAATGCTCGGATAAATTAGGATTTTTATTAACTCGTCGGGCATTGTACGTCGCCGTCTTTCCTTGCCTTTAACTGCATAATTTCATTCAGAACCGCTTTTTCCAATTCCAAAACTGCAGGTGGCTTCTTATACTATAAGAAAAGTAAACGTCAGTGTCACACCAAACCGTTGTAAGAGTAATCAACTGTGTCACATACTGTTATAATTAAAGCATTATGTTGATGCGTGAATGATATTCTGTCCTGTTCTGGCTTCAATCCTGTACGTTCCAAGTCCGGGATTTTAATTTTTTTAAAGTACTTTTTGTTACTCGTGCGAACAGTTATTGTACCATCGTCGTCTGCAGATACAGAGTACACATTTTCTGGATAAGGTAAATTTCTTACACGCCACTCAAGGGTGGTTTTTGTGACTCTTCTCGTGATAAATGGCTGTAATATAAATGTAAGATAGGCAACAGTATAGGACCAATGTACATAAAATATTGCTACTAAACCAAATAAATTTTACGTACCGCACTTGGACTTTCCTGGATTCCACAGACTTCGATATTACTCTGTCTAGGTTCGGGATCACCAATTTCTACCCTCCAGCCTACATCCTGCCCAAGTTTACCTTTTTCCTTCCATGCTCTGCGCACCAGCACATTTGTTTCCATATGATATTCTTCCACCATTTCCCTCCCGTCTTCCATCAAGAAATGGATCTTTCTTTTTCCTTCAAATGTGATAGTACTGACATTACGGTTAGGATCGAAAAGGCGCAACAATAAATTGACATGGGTAATTTTGTTGAGAATATGTAAATTACTACATTGAAACTGTATAATCAATGTTTCATATTACAAATTCCAAACATCGGATTTAACTTTAATGAGAGTGTTTATGGAACAACAATATTGGACAACAGTCGGCTATCGATCGAACATGTTAGAGGTTAAAAGTATACGCATCAGAAAAAATAATTTCCATGTGCTACGTTTCTTGCAGAATCAACTAGAAATATCATATACCGAAGCAGATTAATAATATATAAATGTTGTACAATTGCCAACACTTTCTTACCATCCTGGATGATCGCTGTTTTATGAGCATTTCGTATAAGGCTTAGCCACGATTCCGATGCCATCGCATGCCATCGGTAAATAATTATGCGTAATCTGTCTGTTTTTGCGTTCCCTAGCAACTGATAGCAACCGGTAATACCTTGGTTGCCACTGCGTAGGTCCCAAGATCATATCTTTCCGTTTGCCAAGTATTGCATGCGTTAGATTTTATAACAGACGACGGATATATGTATGTATATGCCGCGTATCTCAACGTATATGTCGTCTTGTGTTTTCCACTCGTGCACTTATGTCGCGAAACATACGATATGTAGGAACATGCCTGAATACGCAAAGCTATTCATGTAGCATACACATATGTATGTGTGTACATAATTGTTTCGATAGGTCTAGTAACTAGACTCTAGTTGGATCCCATCGGCATACGTGAGCGATAGGCATCAGTAGGTACCAAACATCGTAGTGGTGGTAACCCTGGCACATCGTAGCATCGCGTAGTGTGCTGTAAAACAGTAAACTGCAATAAGCGCAGTAAACGTACCTGCTACGAAATTGTATGAAATTCGAAGAAAACGCAATATTTTAAACAGGTGATTTGTGTGGATGCGTTCCGTTATACATTTCAATTTGTACGTGAAGAAGAAACGTTTTGTAGATTGGAAAAAATTGTTTACTTTCCATCTCAGTTTTTGCAAATCCTGTCGACTTAGAGTCACAGCCTAACCATGGCGGACGCAGCCGCGAGGCAGTTGCAGTATGAATATAAGGCGGTTAGTATTCATCTTTTATACTATCAGAAACGCTTCTACATTATTTGGTCTCCTATACTAGTTAGCTATAATTCCATTTAACTCGAACGTTCTCTTGTACTCGTTTGTTAGCCTACCGCATAGGTTAGGTTCAGCGTACTAAGATTTTATAGTTTTTGATGCACAACGGAGAATTTTTCATTGTTTCGACCGTACTCTTCTAGAATTCCAATCTTGTATTACAAGCCGATGTGCGATTAATAGAGAGACGTAGCAGGGATGAAGCTACTGGGGAAGTTATGTCCCTTGTGGGAAAGTTGGATGGTACTCGTATGGGTGATAGGGCTCAGCGTACTAAACCGGGTAAGGCAGAGGAACGAAAAGTAAAGTAAGTTGAAAATTCATAGAAGTTTCTAATGATTCAAGCGTGACTTCATTAACACTGTATTTGTTTGGCAGGCGTCAAAAGCGAGACGAAGCACAATATGATTTTGCACGAATGAAAGGTGCTACGTTACTTTCGGAAGGCGTGGATGAAATGGTTGGCATTGTGTATCGTCCTAAAACGCAAGAAACAAGACAAACTTATGAAGTACTATTAAGTTTCATACAAGAGGCCCTGGGGGACCAGCCACGTGATATTCTCTGCGGAGCTGCTGATGAGGTGCTAGCTGTTTTGAAAAATGACCGTCTTAAAGAGAAAGAAAAGAAAAAGGAAACAGAATTATTATTGGGTTCATTGGCAGAAGAAAGATTTGCTCTGTTGGTAAACCTTGGAAAAAAAATAACAGACTTTGGCAGTGATGAAAAAAGTACTGCCAATGAGGAGAACATCGACGAAACGTATGGAATTAATGTACAGTTCGAAGAAAGCAGCGAAGAAGATGACGAAGATGTTTACGGAGAAGTTCGAGAGAATGACGACGAAGGTGACGAGGGTGAAGAAGCTAATGACGATAGGGCTATTCACGCTGAAAACGTACGTGCCTGACTGATATTTAATATCTTCAAGTTCCAATTTTCAATACGCATTAATACATAGAAAGTTTAAAAAACGTATCGTTCGCGTGAAACGTAAAAGTAAAGTTCGTTGTTCGTTCGTTTTTAGTTGGGAGGAGCGGAAGAAATGAAGAAGGAGAAACCATTGCATCCCCTTGACATAGATGCGTATTGGTTGCAAAGAAGGTTAAGCAGAATTTATGACGATGCTATGGTTTCACAAGCAAGGGCTGCCGAAGTACTGGCCGTATTAAAGGACGCCGGAGACGATCGTGACTGCGAGAATCAACTCGTACTTCTGTTGGGCTACGATTGCTTTGATTTTATCAAACAGTTGAAGAAATACCGACATACAAGTAAGCTTCATAACGGTACACCGTCCAGATCTAATGTCTAAATCGTTAACGATTCATTTCAGTTGCCTACTGCACGATGTTGGCATCCTCTCAGTCCGAATCCGAGAGACAAAAGATTCGTAATAGGATGAACGATGATCCTGTTCTGGCGAAAATTTTACGACAGTTGGATACGGGGAAGGGTGAAGACGATGCAGATGAAACTATGGAAGCGAGAGCACAGCGTAAGAGAAGAGAAGAAAACGAGGACACGGGGGGTCCCGGAGGTCAAGTGCAGGGAACCAGGAATTTGATAGATCTAGAGGATTTGGTATTTGCCCAGGGAAGCCATTTCATGGCAAATAAACGGTGTCAGTTACCCGATGGTAGTTTCAGGAAACAACGGAAGGGGTAAGTGTTGTTGTTGTTGCGTCTTTTCCTCGCCTGTGTTTACTCTGTACGTAAACCCCGCCTAACGGATCCTGAACGCACTTTCCGCCGAGATGGTTCAGGATCCGTTAGGCGGGGTTTACGTTTACGTTCAGCGTGGACAATGGCATAGTCATTGATATCATTAATAATTAATTAACTTTTTCCAGTTACGAAGAAGTACACGTTCCGGCATTGAAGCCGAAGCCTTTCGCGGAAAACGAGAAGCTTCACCCGATCGATCAGCTACCGAAATACGTACAGCCCGCTTTCGATGGTTTCAAAACTTTAAATCGAATCCAGAGTCGCTTGTATCAAACCGCGTTAGAAAGCGACGAGAATTTGTTATTATGCGCTCCAACGGGCGCCGGTAAAACGAACGTAGCCCTTCTTTGCATGATGCGCGAAATTGGAAAGCACATAAACGCAGACGGCACCATTAACGCCGATGAGTTTAAAATCATTTACGTCGCGCCGATGCGCTCGTTGGTCCAAGAAATGGTCGGTAACTTTGGGAAAAGATTAGCCACGTACAATTTAACCGTGTCGGAATTGACTGGCGATCATCAGCTAACTAGGGAGCAGATAGCTGCCACTCAAGTGATAGTCTGCACTCCCGAGAAATGGGATATCATAACTAGAAAAGGTGGTGAGAAAACGTTCACCTCGTTAGTCCGATTGATAATTATTGACGAGATTCATTTGCTACACGATGAAAGAGGACCGGTGTTAGAAGCGTTGGTTGCTAGAACTATTCGCAATATCGAAACAACGCAGGAAGACGTTCGTTTGGTCGGTCTATCAGCTACGTTGCCAAATTATCAGGACGTTGCGGCATTTTTACGTATCAAACCCGAAACAGGATTATTCTACTTCGATAATAGTTTTCGACCCGTCGCTTTGGAGCAACAGTACATCGGCGTGACGGAGAAGAAAGCACTAAAGCGGTTCCAAGTGATGAACGAAATCGTGTACGAGAAAACGATGGAACACGCGGGTAGAAACCAAGTGCTCGTTTTTGTCCATTCGCGAAAAGAAACGGGGAAAACTGCGCGTGCAATACGCGACATGTGTTTAGAGAAAGACACTTTGGGTCAGTTCCTTCGCGAGGGATCCGCTTCCATGGAGGTTTTGAGAACGGAAGCGGAACAGGTGAAAAATCAGGAACTGAAAGATTTGCTACCATACGGATTCGCAATACATCACGCCGGCATGACCAGGGTAGATCGAACTTTAGTCGAAGATCTTTTCGCCGATAGACATATCCAAGTGTTGGTGTCGACTGCAACGCTAGCATGGGGTGTAAATTTACCGGCGCATACAGTTATAATAAAAGGGACGCAAGTGTACAACCCGGAGAAAGGAAGATGGGTCGAATTAGGCGCGTTAGACGTATTACAAATGTTAGGCAGAGCCGGACGGCCGCAATATGACACAAAAGGCGAGGGTATTCTTATTACGAATCACAGCGAACTTCAGTACTACTTGTCACTGTTGAATCAGCAATTGCCAATCGAGTCTCAGCTTATCAGCAAAATGTCGGACATGTTAAACGCAGAAATAGTGCTGGGAACGATACAGAATATCAGGGACGCGGTCACCTGGCTCGGCTACACTTATCTCTATATTCGAATGCTTCGTTGCTCGACTCTGTACGGTATCAGTCACGACAAGTTGAAAGAAGACCCGTTACTAGAATTACATCGGGCCGATTTAATTCACTCCTCCGCCGTCGGACTAGATCGCAGCGGTCTAATTAAATACGACCGTAAATCGGGAAACTTTCAGGCTACGGAGCTCGGCCGAATAGCTTCCCATTACTATTGCACCCACGAGACCATGTCCACGTATAATCAATTGTTAAAACGTACCTTAAGCGAGATCGAATTGTTCCGCGTGTTCTCCCTCTCGAGCGAATTTAAGAACATCAATGTCAGGGAGGAGGAGAAGTTGGAGTTACAAAAGCTGATGGAGAGGGTCCCGATTCCCGTGAAAGAAAGCATCGAAGAACCGAGCGCAAAGGTGAACGTACTTTTGCAAGCGTACATCTCTCAGTTGAAACTCGAAGGTTTCGCCCTTATGTCCGACATGGTGTTCGTTACGCAATCCGCTTCGCGATTAATGAGGGCGATCTTCGAGATCGTGCTGTTCCGCGGTTGGGCGCAGTTGGCGGACAAATGTCTATCGCTGTGCAAAATGATCGATCGCAGAATGTGGCAATCAATGTCCCCACTCCGACAGTTCCGTAAAATGCCAGAAGAGATCGTAAAGAAGATAGAGAAGAAGAATTTCCCCTGGGAGAGGTTGTACGATCTAGGACCAAACGAAATCGGAGAATTGATTCGTGTCCCGAAACTGGGGAAAACCATTCACAAGTACATCCATCAGTTTCCGAAGCTCGAACTCTCGACGCACATTCAACCGATCACGCGATCTACGCTCAGGGTAGAGTTAACGATTACGCCCGATTTTCAGTGGGACGAGAAAGTCCACGGCGCTTCCGAAGCATTCTGGATATTGGTCGAGGACGTTGACTCCGAGGTGATACTTCACCACGAGTATTTCTTGCTAAAAGCGAAATACGCGACCGACGAGCATTTGATCAAATTCTTTGTCCCGGTGTTCGAGCCTTTGCCACCTCAATACTTTTTGCGCGTAGTCTCCGACAGATGGATCGGCGCTGAGACACAGTTACCCGTCAGTTTTCGACATTTGATTCTACCGGAGAAAAACGTACCTCCCACGGAGTTACTCGATCTGCAGCCTCTACCTATAACAGCCCTACGGAATTCAAAATTCGAGACCGTATACGCGGACAAATTCCCCCAGTTCAATCCGATTCAGACGCAGGTCTTCAATGCCGTTTACAACTCGGACGACAACGTGTTCGTCGGCGCGCCGACCGGCTCGGGGAAAACTACGATCGCAGAATTCGCGGTGTTAAGATTGCTCACGCAAAATCCGGACGGCAGATGCGTTTACATGGTCAGCAAAGAAGCCTTGGCAGAGTTAGTTTACAGCGACTGGGCTGTAAAATTCGGCCAGCAATTGGGCAGAAAAGTCGTTCTGCTAACCGGAGAGACGGGAACGGATCTGAAACTGCTCGCGAAGGGCCAGATCATTATTACAACCGCCGACAAGTGGGACGTGCTGTCGCGTAGATGGAAGCAACGGAAAAATGTGCAGAATATTCAGTTGTTTATCGTCGACGAGCTCGAACTGATCGGCGGTGAGGAAGGGCCCGTATTGGAAGTAGCTTGCTCCCGGGCGCGATACATTTCCTCCCAACTGGACAAGCCGACGAGAATTATAGCGCTCTCGGCTTCTTTGGCGGATGCCAAAGACGCCGCGCAGTGGCTGGGTGCGCCCGCCGCCGCCACCTTCAACTTTCATCCGTCCGTTAGGCCCGTTCCGTTGGAACTGCACGTCCAGGGGATAAATATCACGCACAACGCGTCGCGATTGGCAGCAATGGCGAAACCTGTTTACAACGCTATCTTAAGGCACGCGTCCCACAAGCCGGTGATCGTTTTCGTACCGACTCGTCGCCAGGCGAGATTGACCGCGATCGATCTGTTGACGTTCACAGCGGCCGAGGGGCAACCCTCGCGATTCTTTCACGCGGAGGAGGCCGATATAAAACCGTTCCTCGACAGAATGGCCGATAAAACGCTGAAAGAGACCCTCTCCCAGGGCGTAGCTTACCTTCACGAAGGCCTCTCGGCCGACGATCGTCGCCTCGTCGAACAGCTATTCGACAGCGGAGCTATTCAGGTCGCGGTTGCCACGAGGGATCTCTGCTGGGGCCTCTCTATCAGCTCCCATCTCGTCGTTGTTATGGACACGCAGTGCTACAACGGGAAAACGCACGCGTACGAGGACTATCCTATTACGGACGTTCTACAAATGGTAGCCCGCGCGAACAGGCCGTTGGAAGACGACGATGCGAAATGCGTGTTACTCTGTCAGAGCTCTAAGAAGGATTTCTTCAAGAAATTCTTAAACGAACCTCTCCCCGTCGAGAGCCATCTTGATCACAGATTGCACGATCATTTCAACGCCGAGATCGTTACGAAAACGATCGAGAACAAGCAGGACGCCGTCGACTACCTCACCTGGACGTTCCTCTACCGGAGGCTTACGCAGAACCCAAATTATTATGGATTGCAAGGCGTTACCCACAGACATCTGTCCGATCATTTGTCGGAATTGGTGGAAAGTACTCTGACAGATTTGGAACAGGCGAAGTGCGTCGCCGTCGAGGACGAAATGGACACGTTACCGCTGAATCTAGGAATGATCGCTGCCTACTACTACATCAACTATGCCACCATCGAGCTATTCAGCCTCTCTCTAAATAACAAAACGAAGATAAGGGGCCTTCTGGAAATCATTTCTGCCGCGGCCGAATACGAGACCGTTCCCGTCCGGCAGCGTGAGGAGAATCTGTTGAGAAGCTTGGCCGCCAGGCTACCCCACGCGCCGCAGGCCGCGAGAATGGCCGATCCGCACGTGAAGGCACAGCTTCTATTGCAGGCCCACCTGTCGAGGATACAACTGGGACCCGAGCTTCAAAAGGACACAGAGCTCGTGCTTGGAAAGGCTGTAAGGTTGATTCAAGCCTGCGTAGATGTGCTCAGTTCCTCCGGATGGTTGGCACCTGCGGTCGCAGCCATGGAACTCGCCCAAATGGTTACGCAAGCGATGTGGTCGAAGGACTCTTACTTGAAACAACTGCCACACTTTACCGGCGATACTATAAAACGCTGTACGGACAAAGGCGTCGAGACGGTCTTCGACGTAATGGAGCTCGAGGACGACGACAGAAATCGTCTTCTGCAACTTTCCGATACCCAGATGGCTGACGTCGCCAAGTTCTGTAATCGCTACCCCAACATAGAAATGTCTTACGAGGTTCAGGACAAAGACAGATTACACAGTGGTGGAACTGTCAACGTTACCGTTCAACTGGAAAGGGAGGACGAGGTGACAGGACCCGTGGTAGCACCGTTTTTCCCCCAGAAACGCGAGGAGGGTTGGTGGGTGGTGATAGGAGACCCGAAAAGCAATTCGCTGTTATCTATCAAGAGGCTCACCTTACAGCAAAAGGCGAAGGTGAAATTAGATTTCGTCGCCCCCGCGCCAGGCCAACATTCCTATACATTGTATTTCATGAGCGACGCGTACCTTGGCTGCGATCAGGAGTATAAGTTTGCGATCAACGTCGGAGAATACGAGTCCGACGCCAGCTCGGGATCCGAATCAGATTGAAACTGTCATACTAGGTAGCGATTAAATAAAAAGTTAGCCAGGGCCGGTCAATAGACGATCGATGCAGATGCCACTCGAGCGTGCTACGTACCTACTACCCCGGTCGAAAAGTCGCGCCGTTGGCCTCGGATCGATGCAAAGGTACACGAAACTGCCAATCAATATTGGCTTGGAAGAAACAGACGCATACACGTACGGAACACCGACGGTGACGGAGCGGGTGTAATAAATACTATTATTCGAACGAGCGAACGAACGATCGAACCGGAATTTTCCTGTCATTCACCCGTTCCACTCGTATTTTATTCGCATTTCATTGGCCACTCGATCCCCTTGGCAACGGCGTGGATAAAATTTCTATGAATGTAATAATACTTAATGTTATCGTTTACGTACAATCGATTCGCGTCGCGACGACTTTTCCATCAGTCGTAGCTTCGACGTTCAACAGTTGGACGTCCTCCGGTCGGCGGACGAAACGAATCTTCTGTATTTTATTAGGACTGGTACTCGTCCGTACCGATGCTGTGTCTAGACGGTAGAGAGCTACCTAATAGACAACGCGACATTGTGACATGCGCGAATGCAACGTTCGGAAGAAAAGTTGAATTCAGAGAAAAAGCGCACGACATTGTTTCCAATTGCGCATTCGATTTCCATGCATGCCATACTCGTGTATATCGTGGGACGAAACACGGTTCTCTGACCGTGATTCACCTTTTCACGTCTTGTTATTACACGTATTTAGAAACGTCGAGTACACATCTCGCAGGTCTGTAGAAAACTGATGTCACGCGTTCTATAGATTTCACAAAATTGTGCTACTTGGATCGAGGAAACTTTTCTGCAATTTTAACGAGAGAGATTCTTCTCACGATCGATTATCGTATTACAGCCCGTAAATACATAGGCGTACACGCACGTGTGCATCGGCGATCGATTATCGGTCGAGGACTAGTCAGGAATGAAGTACAAAAGTAAGTTTGAAAGATGTACAGCACACCATTTATACTAAACAGTTAAGGCTCTGATAGGAACGGCATTGCGCGTTACGCATTACGCATTACGCATTACGCATTACGCATTACAGAACGAAACATTGGTACGCTTTACGGTAAACCTAACAAAAAAAAACCATTAGCTCCAACGCGTATAAAGATAGACGATGCTAGAAGCGAAATCCTTCTCCTGAAACGGTTACCCCATGGTTAGCATCGATCTGCATTTACTATGTGTACGTCGTATACATACGTATTTACACGTAACGCATTCCGGTACACGTATAAGACACCTATGAATGATAAGATCAAAGTGTATAACGCATGGCGTACAGTATTTTCTTTATACCTGCATCGTTAACAGTACGAGAACGATGACGGTGGCACCGTCGCTCATGTGTCTCCCTCTTCCATACGGATCAAACGGAATCCACGAAATATCTTTATTCGATCAAGGTACTTCAGGGGGCGTACCAAACGTTAGCTTATCGTTTGAAGACAAGTTTTATCATTGTCGGTCACTACGTTTCTAATAAATCACTTTTTCCACCAAGCAGTTTGTGTAAACGGTTTTTCATCCATTTGCCCCTTATGACAGATCCGGACGTACATTCAAACAAGTCGATTCGCACGTTCGAAGAGATCTTGGATTCTATGAAAATTTCAGATACGTCAGGTACGACACGTTTTACGATCGCGGTGTATCCTGTTAACAAGGTAATGGTCATATCTTTTATTATTATTACAATCACGTCGTGGGGAACTTATTTGCTACCGGACGATCATACCTTGTTTAGTATTTTCGCAGAAACAACGATGTCGGAACAGTCCTTGATTTACAAGTGATTTCATGATGGTAATATAAGGAAATATAACGACAAAGATCCAATCATTCATGCGGGCAGCAATACAATCGTGTAAACGAAGAACCGGTCACCGTTGCCGTAATTTATCCACAGGCAAAAGGAAAGTTTTTGATAACAAAACTTGGTTGTGCATCGCTCGATATTGTCATTGCATAGCGGTATAATATGCATAAGTTTGACGTCGTGAAAGACTGAGCATCAAGAAACTCGAAGGAATATCGATTTGGCGCGAATTCGCGTTTCATGCGATTCGACCGCGGCTTGACTCCCGGGCTGGATTACAAGATTGAACGGCTGACGAATTGACACTGCATTCGCGTCTTCGGATCTGTGCGCGCGTGTACATACATACATATGGTACATGTGCTCGATAACGACTGGTAAAATGACCTTTCGCTTGGATATGCTCGCCGTTGATGTAACGACACCGTACGAATGTGTCGTCGTACAAGATGGGACGGATCTCTCTCGGTGTTTCACGAGGAAGTTCGTTTTTCGATTTCCGTATTACGATTACGAGTGATTACTGTTCTTTTCAGATTTCACTTTCTCTCTCGTTTACTTTAATGCCGCAGCGAATATTTGTATCGTTTAGCATCATTCCCGTATTTATCAATAGTTCTCGTTGTACGTAATGGTTCGGTATGAAAAACAAATGCAAAAGCAAACGATAGGATAGGCACCCAGTGTTAAATTTAAAGCATCCTCTGAGAACGGAAGCTCGGAAATCATTTGCTATTTAACCCTTTCGTTTCGAGAGTCGCATACGTGAATATCGTACGTATGTAGAATATACATAAGTATGAGTATGTAAGGAACGAGAATACGCGAGGGAAAAGAAAGAAATCCCACTTTAAACCGTATCCGTGTTACTCACGATCGGACGAGTCAACACGAATCACCGCAGACGCGTTAGCTATCGCTATTCAGCGACTAGGTTGTCGGATCAATCCGTACACAGAAATTCATTCGAGCTTGATCGGGTAGACATCCGTCTAGCTACAGACGGATCCGCTAAATTCGGGAGCCCGTACAAAGTAAACATTCGAATGTAAAAATTCGCTCGTAGAAAAGTGAGACTGAGCGAAAAGGTTAAATAACACGATCGATCGCTGTTGTACGTGTCCGATTTATTCGACGCTGTCGACGACAGCGGTGTCATCGAGGGTGTGGAGCCAGTTGAAGATCATCATGTTCCTCTCGTACTTGGAGAGCTGGTTGCCCCGTTCTCTCTCCACGTCTTTCACGGTCAACGCGTGATTACGTTCCTTTCGCCCCAGCAAAGACGAGCCGGCAATGGCGGTAGTGGCGCCGGGTACAAGCAGAGTGGTCCCTGGACCCGTTTGTGCCGCGCTGGCCGCCGCCTCCAATTGGTCCAGATTGAACTCGCTTTGGGACAGTCGTTCCAAAGCACGGTAGGTCGTCAACAATCTATCGATTAGAATGGAATTGTTCTACCTTAGACGATCCAGGGCTTGGGTGGAAAGTGAACGGGATTAATATTCTATGCATACTAGTTTCCTTATACACCGACCTTCGTCTGATATAATTTTGTCGAACTTTCTTATTCACACTCCTCACCAGATCCGCCCCCGTGAAAGGTGGCGGCGGCGCTGGTGGCGGCGGAGGCGGTGGCTGAGGATTAGGATTCTGCGAATTGCTTTGGTCCTGGGCAGCACCTCCATGAGGACTGGGAAGTTGCGAAGTGCTGACGGGCTCCCCCACCGCCACCCATGTGCTGCACGATCTCGACGCGTGGTCCAGCCGCGCGTGTTCTAAAAGCAACGTATTCCTCTGGGCCGTGTCTAAGGCTAAAGCGGACACGGCGGAACGTACACCTCCGACACCAGCCGCGTCCGGGCTCGGCAACTGGGACACGTCGCTGGTGCTGAAGCTCTTACGAAGACCCAGGGCCGAGGAAAGGACTCCGCAGCTACGGATTAGTTCGTTCTCTTCCTCGAACCAGAGGATCTCGGGGATGTCTGCCGGTCTGACGGAGCAGAGACACAGACATACAGAGGCCGAGGAAGCGTTTCGAGACGACGCGACGTAGCGGTATTTGCCCGTCCGACTCGATTGCCAAAGAAAACGGCCGCGGCGATAAGATGGCACCGCCCGCGTGAACCCTTAAGCGGGCAACGTTCGAGTTTCGCTTAATGAAATCGTAATGAAATTGTAACGGACCTTTCGTTAGAAGTAACCGCGTGGATCACGTCCGTGTTTCGCATCCGGTTTGCCAAAGTGGCCAACATCGAGCTACGCGTAAAGTTTTTTTAGACCGCTACGTGCGTAAACTCGTAGGCAAAGCTGACCGAGATGGCGTGCCGCGGGCCGACGATAATGGTAACCATACAAACCTGTTGACTTGTATCTGCCTGGAGTCAGGTTTCGGCGAGGGTCCGCGGGCGGCAAGCTGCGCCTCGCTGTACGACTTGAAGGTAACCAACCTGTTGCCTCCGCGCAGCTCACTGGCTATCGAGGAGACGCTGAACAGGGACAAATCGGTCGTGACGCTCTCGTGGCTCGGCGAACGCAACATCCGAGAACTCACTTGGAGCATCGGAGTGAGTGTGTTGCATTGCGTACACGTGGCCGGTGCCGCTGCTGTCAACGTCGTTAGGGGCATAGACGGCACCGGGGACGCTGGTTTTCCCTCCTTTTCCGACATGTCTCACTCTTGCCAAAACGTTCACTCAGGTACATCGGATATCTTCGCCTTGTGCATATCGTTGCTCTCTTCCTACCTCCCGTCCTTCGGCGCGGTGAATGCTCTACGATCGGAGAATCAAAAACCGCAGATATTACCATTTATTTTGAATACATCCAGATATCAACTATACATATACTATACATATGTATATGTATGTTAAGTGGCTACACTGACATTACGATCCTCTGTCGCACGTGGGGAACGACTGCGTGTGCGCACGGTAGAATCGTTAGCTATATCGCGATCCACATTGCAGGTGTCGAACCGCGGCGCTCACTCTCCGGTCTGTTTACGGCCTCGCGACACACTCGGTTACATCACTCGAAACTCGTCCTGCCTTGTCTCGATTCGTTGAAACTTGGAAGGATATTCCCGGTGACATTCACCTTAAAGCTGCGGTTTATCTTCTCCGCATTTTCAACCAATTCACCTAACAATCGGTTAGGTCGAACTTTTCAATTCCTCGATACACGATTTACACGTATGTACATACATGTATTCTTGCCGGAGCGAGAAGAGGTCAGCTTTGATTTGTAATTATTTCTAGCACGTTGTCGAGAGCGATCGAAACGACGCTGCTTACCGGAAGATCTTGACGCGTGAAAGGTACGTGAATTCGTTTATCTCGACACTTTTGTGAAGCGCGATATATGTATGTATGTATATGTAGTATTATACCATATATGTATACATGCTGGATCGCGCGACACTTTACTCACTGGATTTAACCAAATGTCAAGAACGTTTCGCCGTAGGTCCGGTTAGGTCTCCTTATCGTTCTTACGACGGGTTCGACGGACGGACGTTGCGTCGGAACGTTTTACGTCGAAAAAACAGGGAATAAGAATACATATTTCTTTAGAATTTAACGGACCGATCGAATGGAATGGCAAGCGACTCTATGCGATGCGGCTCCACGCATCTGCACCGATGTTATAACAGAGTATGTAGTACTTTTCTATTTCCTCCATTGCGCGCGCAATACACAAAACTGCCCCCTTTCTCACTCCTTCTTTCCGTTATTGGCTGTCGCAATCATACCTACGTACATGGCTTTTCATTGTTCCATTGCCGTCAAGGTACGCATCCATAGATATTTCGAGCCAGTTCCGGACCGGTAACTCGACAATTCGGTAGTTCCGTGTTTCTTAAACGCTCGTAGAACCTGAAACATCTCGTTCGTTTAATGAAACGGTAATATTTGAACAGTCTACAATGCTAGGGACCACTCTATTTGCTAGACTTTTGCATGCCGGGGAATGAAACATTGCGCTACGTTCGGTTTGCAGAATCTTTGCATTCACCTCTCCACGTCCTAAAAACGACTAAAGAAACTAAAGTGTCAGAGAAGAACAATACGCGTCGTTCCTTTGTGCCAAAACGTTGTTTCCTCCTCTGTTCGTTTTCAGCGTCAAGGCTGTGCAAAGACGTAATCTAACTGCCAAGTCATTTTATATTTCACGCTACAGCATCCCTATCGGTTCGATCTTTGGTTTCACATACGTACTACCGATTCCTTCTGTGCGTTCCACTAGAGCGTAGATACCTGCCCGATCTCTAGTACGCCTAACGTTTAATCTTTCAGCTAGATGTGCTTCCCTCGCGCGCAGTTGTCTACGGATTGAGAGTAGCGTTACAAGTATTATCTAATCCAGCCGCGAATACCGATTTAATTACGCCCGTTAGATTTCCAATTTGAACGTTTCGCCCGTAATCTCGGTCATAATCTCCGTCTAAATGTGGTCGATTTAACTCGATTCAACTCGACCCGTTCAGGTATCGGAAAATGATAACCAAAACATCAACACTAACCTCCGGTAGAAACAAAAGAAACGAAAAACAAAACGAAATGCCTCGGAGAAAGCACGCACCGTGAAATCGATTGGTCTTACACGAGCCAACTTTCAAACATCCGTACGAGTCCGCACGATGCGGAATTATGAAACTGTCCGAATGATACCTAACGTTATCTATATTATATTATTTTTGCCAATGGATAAAATTCAAATAAAATTTCCGTACTTGAGAACCTTGCGATTCATATTTTGGTCCCCCGAATGATTCGGTCGTGATGAATGTTTCGACAGAGTTGGTCGTTCCACATTTTCACCAGGGTCAAGGCTCAGAAACTTTTCCTTGAATTGATATTTCGATCGTAGCGGTTCGACTTCAACTGCCCGGCTTTCTCGACCGGTCGCGATCTGAATGATTTACGCGAGAGAACTTGCGTTCGATTTTCAACTACCCCGAGAAAGTATGGAATCGATTCACCTATACGTATAAACTCCATGTTCTAAGAATAACTTTTCATACGACATGCACGTACGCACAGGAAAACGTACACACACGCGCGCGCGCACACACACGAATGCATACGATATCATATATCTACGCAGAAGTATATTATTTATAAGGAATTCTATGATTCTCCGATAAATTGCAAACATGCCAATCGACAATCGCATACCTGTATACATATATGTATATACGTACGTACGTATGTACGTGTTTCAAATATACCGGCGCCAACGTCTAGAAGATGTTGGCATACTATTACAGCATTGAATTGAGATGAAATCGATGGAGTCCCAAAATAAAGTAAAGGAACAAAAAGGAGCGGTTTTTACTTAATGGATCGAATGAAATGTTTCAGAAATATGGTGAAAATATGTAACGCGTTCCGAAATAAGCAACGAAGATCTCTTTCATCCCGTAGAGAGGAAAAATGCCTGCTTACAAGAATCGGATTACGATGAAGGCAGTCGGTTTAAGAGTTTCCCATATAGTCTTTTGTATCGATGGCGAGCTATGTTTTACGCTATTCCTTCTCTCTAACCTAACCAATTTTCCTCGGTGGCAAAGGAGAGACGGGAAGTCTGACGAAACGAAGACTCTAAGAATCCGAATGTTCACCAGGCCATCGTTGCAACAGACTGTACCAGTCTTGAAGATATAACGCTTCTTTTCTTACTGACACATGTCTGGGCAATTGAGATTCAAAGTCACTTCAACCAACATTCACCGTTTGACGTGACTGCGTACGTAAATGGTTGGAAAATGGCACGATTATCTTGAACTCGGATGCTGTTGTCGTTCGGATGTCAGCGTTGTAACCGGTAGCGGTGTTCTTGCCGGTGGGGCCTGTTTTCTTTCCTTAAAATCCTTCCGTTCCCGAATTTTTCTTCCGTGTAGAGAAACACGACACTTGTGACGGTAATACTGTAGTACGTCGGCACGGAGGCGCGGAAACACGCGTTATAGAAAACGCCGTAAACCGTGCAGTTTCCAAGAATCAAACGGTTCGTCTGGGTCTTGTTGACTCGGTCGACGCTCGGACGCTCGGACGTTCGGACGCTCGAACGTTCGAACGCTCGAACGCTCGTCGCTCGTCGCTCGTCGCTCGTCACTCGTCGCTTGGCGCTCGGCGCTCGGCGCTCGGCGTCGGGGTCGCTCACTGCACAGGCGTCGATCGATAGGAACGAGAAAAGACACCCTTCCAACTCACCCCTAACCTACACCCACGAGTTACCGTCCTGCTTCTTCTCCTGCTTCTAATTCTCTCCTTTCCCATCCCTCTATATGTAGTCCTAGTTTTATCGCTTCCCACTGCTCCCTTCAGCGAACAAGAATTTCACTCTCGCCGATGTGTGTTATTCCACCGACAAATTACGCAAATGCTCTTCCACCGGAGTCTGAATCGACTTCGATATCGCATCGACGCGGTGTCTCGTTTTCAGACACACGAATGCGTAATATCTACATTTAATTATCGTTGTCTTCAGAATTGCCGTGCCTACAGCGTACGGAAACTTCTGAACGCACATGGTTCGAATGTGCAGAATTTACTTGAAATGCAAGCGAAATACGGGTCAAGAAGCGTACGAACAGAAATACCTGTAGCAATGGCACGATTTCGGCTACCTTTTCGCATAGTCAACGTCCCCATGGTTTTCCGCGCGCCAAGGCCATTTTCCTCTTTCTCCGTAATACCATCCACTCCAACCGCCTACCTACATCGGTGCCGTTTGTCGGATATTCGTTAGCAACGCGGTAAACAGTATCAGCTGCGTCTTAAACGCCTTCGTTGGTCGTTACAGGTGGCTGTATTATCGCGTGTCACGACACCGTAGAGTTTCGGGCGCAACCATCGGCAACGGGTCCACCCCGATGTCTTGAACATTATGTAAATCATGAACAGCAAAAGTTCGTTGTTCGTCACTAACATAATTTCAAAACTATCACAATTTCATGAGGCACTCTCGTTCGATATTCATGCGATTATCGAAAAATTTGCGGTAATGGCTAGCCCGGTGTTTTCATCGGAACATTTAGTTGAATACCTCGCAGCGCATACACTTTCGACCGATGTACATACATACATATGTACATACATAGATACACGCATGTATATACGCAGCCTCGTGGATCAACGTACGTAGCGCTTTCGCCAACGGGCGCATAGAATGCAACAACAGAAACATGGGGACATCGTTGCAAGTTGTTGGTCTTAAATGCTGCTAGACGAGCGTCATGCGACGATCGACGGCGATCGACGGCGATCGACGGCAATCGGCGACACTCGAAGGGAGTTCGTGGGTTGGGTTGCGTGGTTACCCGAACGACGGACCGAGACGGTGCGGGGTCATGCGGAGAGGATGCTAAATAGAGAAGCGGCGATGTAGCGGGTCGGACGAACAGAGGTACCAAGGTTTTATGTAGTTAGTGACGGTGTCTCTCACGAGGAGGATCCGCTGCCGGGAAAGCGAAATCTATTAATAAGCACTTCGCGTCTCCGACAGTTCGACCTTACGTATCGTCCTTACGAAAACGGTAACGCGTGATTTATTACTATGCCTCTTTATCACACGGTCGTCGATGCAAATCTATTCGATCATTCATATTTGTTCCACCTCTAACGACGAATCAAACCTTCGGGCTGAACAGCCTGCTCGCATTACCGGTTCAACCGAGTCGTGGTACTACATATTTGGATACGTAACAAAGCACGCCGTTCAATAATTTACGGAGGTGAACCGATGAGTGAGTCGGTCGTTCGGTTACTCGAATAGCTGTTTAGAACTATCTATCTGTATCTTGTTCCCGGAATCATCTCGTATATTCTGCACGATCGAAACGAAAATGCCACGCGTCAACGGGGACCTAGATGTATTTATAGACGAGAAACAAATTCCTTTCGCTATCGTGAGTCCGAGTGGGTATATGTATATGTACAAACGGAGGTTCATCATCCGTTATCCCGATAAACGGGTAAACGAGAGCTCCGCTCGTCCGTTCGCGGAGTTTGTCGATCGACGTGATCGTTGGCGTTCTAATTTTTCGGCGATGCTGAAAGCTCGTGCGCGCGATCTACGAAAATGTAGCGTATTCCGTTTGAAACGAGCAAGTTCGTCGATTTTCATCTCGAACCACGGTTGACGTTCTGCCGCGGAGCATGCGAGATAATACGCTCACGTATACGTGCTTACACGTATAGACAGATGTAATACTTGTAATCAGAGTACACGGTGGCTGGCAAAAATTGTTCGTTAGCCATGAATTTGGACGATTTTACGACAGATGGCCGGAATAAAAGCAAATCTTTCGGTCATTCACGTCCGTACGCGTATGCACGTAATTGTCGCCTACGTATGTTTGTATGTATGTATGTATGTATGTATGTATGTATGTATGTATGTATATATGTATATACATATATATACATATAAGTACATACATACGTACACAGCCTTCAATGTTCCGTGCGCGTATAACGCAAAGTTCCATATCCACGCGATTCGCGAGAGGTACATACTCGTACATACATACGCGTCGTTCGCTATCCGCGCTATCCTTTTGTCTTACCATCGAAATAACATTGAGTGCGTTGTATGCAAAACCCGCCGATCGCGTGAATTTCTGTATTTACGCGTATCTCACGAATTATTTTAAGAACATTTCGCGTGGTTCGGTATAGAACACGACGACTCACGTAGGTGGCTCATTCTCACGGGAAATTATATCTCGCCGTAAAGTAACATCAAGTTTTACCGGGGCGAGTTCTACCGATTTATACGCACGAAGGACCCGACAACACCGCGGCCAACAGCGTTTGACTCTATTGAAATTTCAGACAAGACGATGAACCTCTCAGCGGGAGACACCGTCAATTCAACGAAATCGAAGGTTACGACGATCGGGGAATCGTTCGCGATGGAAAAAGGGTCGGATCCTCGTGTGGCAAGCACGAGGAAGAGACGACGATTGGACCCTTGGACGACGAACACAGAGATCCCCGAGAAAGCCCAACGAAGGGAACAAGAGGTTCGCGACGATGCGCACAATCTCTCCTCCGATTCGAATTCTAATCACCAGAGAAGTTCGCATCTCGGGCGCAAATCGAGCCACGTCGATCCTTCGAACGTTCCCTTTCACCCGAAGACGGCAGCGAAAGCTAGAACGAAGACGATCGAACACGAAGGAGAAACGAGGTGGGAAAGCGTTGGTACAAAGCGTCGTGAGTTTAGCTTATTTATCTAAAGCAATCGATGTAGGCCTAGGCTGCAGGCTCGATTAGAAAAGGTGCAAGGACGGGACGAAGCGCGGCTTCGTAAGACGATTCAATGGCTGGAAGACGGTGCGCGAAGGCTTCGAGAGGAGTTGGCTAACGCACGAACGGAGCTGCACGAGGAACGAAGGGCCGCGAAGATCACCCGAAGACTAACGGACGCTGCCATCAGGGAAGCGAGGGCCGCCGAAGCGACCAAGTACCAGGCGATCATCGCCGAAATCAAAGCTTCTCGGTATCTTGCAATATCACATTTTCTCGCTAGTTTTGTCGTTCTTATTGTTAAATGTTTGTCGCTTTCCCATTATCTTCGACGCAACGTTTCCTGATAAACGGCGATCCCTGTTTAATTTGTTTTACTCGGCAGAGGAGCGCGCGGTAGCCAGTCAGAGGGCATGTCCCCGTCCTGCGCGGGGTGCATGCATGCATGTGTGCAACTAAGTTCGTGTCCCGGATCAAATTCGACTTCCTTCCGGCCGGAATCGCTGAAGGATGAGCAGCACAGGCGACAAGTATCGGCTGTGAAAAAACGGCTGACCGAATCCGAAGAAACGATACGCAAGCTCAAGTGGGAAGCGTTGAATACGCAACCAAAAGTTTCGTGCAAAGCTGGAACGTCGTGCGGCGAAGTACGACGATTGGAAAATGAACTGCAAATCCTTCGTACGAACAACGAAAAGCTCGAAGAAAAGCTGCGCGTAAGTCGGTCAACGAAATTCATTCGGTAAACTTGAATTACACGTAGGCATGTGTATATCGATACGTAAGTACGTGTACAACGTAGCGTACCGACACGTTGTATCATAATTCCTTCTCGTTGTATCAGATCGCCTTGGAAGCTGAGAAAGCTCGAACCACCGAACTGAGAATTCAACACGAAAACCACGAGGCAGAACTTTCCTCGTTACGAAAATCTCTTCGAACCGAAACTATAAAAATGGTAAGTATAATACATTGAACATGAATGTATCGTGTACGCGCCTTGTATCGGCAGAGGATACTTATTTAATCGGAACACTAACCGCCTAAGAATTTCTTAACGAAATTATCGTAATGGCCGTGTGACTTGGCACGAAGGTGTAGTAATTTTCGCAGGGTTTTTGTTAGGGACGATCGCAAATGGATATACATCCGTTCCGCGCAACACGCGAAAATTCCTCCCGAAGCTAGAGCACCGGAGCACACGATCGGGACGCTCAGCGAGACTGCTTATTAAACAAATTCTGCCCCGAAGCCTTTGTCTGCGCTCCGTTGAAAAATTTCTGTTCAAATTCCGCCCATAAATCTATCCAGGGACGCGGACGAACGTTTTACCGACGTATCGAATACTCACCACGCATTCTCGGATCACCGTACCACAGCGCCATACCCTAACGTACGATCAGCCTCTACCAAGCAAATCCCCTTCCCACGCTATTGTAACAACTTCGAAAATACATTTTCCTTCAGTTTTTTTAACTCGAGCACGCGGACGCCGGGTATCCTCGATGATACTCCTTGCGCTGCACGCATGCATGCGTAGTACATACATACATGAGTATGTATGCGTGCAAACGTACCGTTCGAGTATTTACAGAAATTTCAAAGTTAAAGCCGTTTACGAACCAAATTTCTTGTATTTCGAAAAGAAAAGGAAGTTAGCGTCGTACAACGAATCTTTGCCGATACTCATTTGGTTTCTGTTAACATCGGTGCGTAGGGTTTATGGAACGGACGGAATTGGCGTATTTGCTACGATTTCAGTAATGCCTGTCACTGGGAAAAAAAACGTTGAGCAAAGGCTTTCCGTTCGCCCGTTCCTGCTTCCCGACGTATCTTTTTATCGGCCGTATGTATGTACAATGTACATCAGCCTATGTAATGTACATCAGGTTACACCATGTACATACATACATACATACATACATACATACATACGTACCTACGGAGACTTCATCCATGCCGATCAGCCATTCGTGTTAGCTGAACAATGTTCTCAGCTACTGTAAGCTCAAGAGGCGACTACGGTGGGGGTAGAACACCAGTGTCCATACGATCACCGAGGTTAAGCAGCGCACTCGCTGTGGACACCCCAGTCGGATGGGTGACGGTTCGAATGCGCCCGCTCTCCCCCACACACCCTCTCTTACTCTCACAAAGAGATAAAAAAACTACGCCCAGGACGTGGAAAGGATGTGAGCGATTGATTTAAAACTCACTCCTGAAACTCTGACTGGTAGAGATCCGCGGATCTACACCTGCCCTTATTCAAGCAGAAAAAACTCAACCCGTAAAAAACGGAAATATGTACTTATATTACCACAAGTATAAATGCTAAAACACATTCTCTCACTACAGGAAAGAATGACTAATGAAAAACTGGCAAACTTTTGTTGTGTTCGTGCCCAGGACGTTTTAAAAACGTAGCTGCACTGCAAGGCTTGTCAACCCGTTGAGAAGCTCACTCCTGTATTGTTAACGGTCCTTGCAAATTAGTTCGTACCTAACCTAACCTCGGTCGCGAATTAGAAGGGGGGGGGGCACCAGGTTCAGCAATGGGCGGTGGGGAGTGGGGGGGGCATCACTTACTTTCTTAAGTCTGTGCATTAGAAGTCTGAACACGATTTCGAGTCTAATAGGTAGAGAGTCTCGCTTAATGGGGATGATAAGAAAAGGGGAAGCGGACGCTTCTCAGTGTCCACTCCCTGAATAGAACAAACAGGATCAAAGTGGGCTCTCTTCGGTTCCCCGTCAACACCACGCGGTTACACCTTGACCATTCTATCACCACCAACTCGCCCGACGTAAACCACAGCCGACGGCCACTAGCTAACAAAGTAGTAAGGGAGCATGGCAGTTGGATGAATAGGTCCAGAGTACAGTCCCCCGTCGGAAGATGAACACAGAGGTTCGAATTCGCGCTATGTGCCTCCTGGAGTAACCGGATGTCTTAGAGCAACAACAACTTATGGGCGAGCAAAACCTCTAGTGGGTATGAACTTACCTAAGGCCTCGTTGAGGGGAACCGTCCACTCACCCCGCCCCACAAAATAACCTACACCTACAACCTACTGTAAGCTCAACAGCTACACTCGAGAAAGCGCCTAAAAGAAAGGGAGGGGATGTTTTAAAAGCAAACGTGTTAGGAGCCAAATCGGACCTTACTTCCAGTTTCGTTCATATCGATCGGTAGACTAGTGCAAGACTAGCTCGTCGATATGCGTACATATATATGTATTTTTTTTTCATTGAAAGTATAAGACTGACAAGTTGTGAGAGAGTGAGTAACGGAATAAGAGAATAAGAGAGTGAGAGAGTGAGAGAGTGAGAGAGTGAGAGAGTGCGAAAGCGAGAGAGACAAGGTGAAGGTAATAGCCCTCGGGCTGTCGGGGCGTCGAGCTCTCTCGGTGAGAGCTTCTCGAAAGCGGTGCGAAAGGAACCAGCGGCCTCTCCCCTTCACCAAAGCGTTTCATTCTTCCTTCGCGATCTTCATTTTTCTTGCTTCTTGACTTTCGCTACCAACACATACCTATACGAGGGCCGATTCGTTCCTTTACCTTTTTCTTTTCTCCAGATGGACGAACTGCGTGGAAAGAGCCGGGAGATCGAGAAGCTTTCGAAACTCGGGCGGGTCGATGCCTCCCGGAAACGCAGAAGAACGACTCCAAAACACGACCTTACGGTGAGTTCGTTCGCAATCTTCCCTCGCCACTCACCTTCCAGTGACTTTCATCTCTGTTACATGTAAAGACAGTCTTCCTACGATAGGAATCGTACCGTGTTTCTGGAAAGACGGAAACGCTCGCACATCCTGACACGTCAAACTCGTTAGTTCCCAATGGATGTGTGCTGCACGTGTGCATGGATGTACGCATACATATGTACTACATACATACATACATACATCTATGTACATGTACATTGTCGGAGCGCGAGCGTCTGGGGAATCCCTGTTAGTTAAAAATACGTCGAATCTTCCATCATCGAATCGATTTTGCGTCGTTTCTATCGCTTTACAACGTTTCTCATTCGCAATAGGACACAGCCCGGGAATACGGTTTAGATCTTTCGACGCGAGAAGGGAAGCAGTGTCATAGACTAATTAATTGCTCAAAGACTGCCGGAATGGGTTAATGGGTTCCCCCAATCGTATTCTCCTGCCTTGAGAACGGTGCAGGATGTTGTTGATCCGCGGAACGGTACCGTTACACACCTTACATGCATGTGCATACATATTCATACATATAGCGAGAACTCGCGCGCGATCTACGAGCAAATGAACTTTGTCCCAGCTACTGCTGTTTCTTCGTAAGTTCTTGCGTGGCTTCCTTAAGGTTAACCTTATGTTCGCAGCGTCTTGACTGCCGCGCGTCGTGTGCCGTGTGCCGTGTGCCGTGTGCCCGTGCCGACCCGACCTCTACTCGTGCTATAATACCGGCTTACATGCAAAAACAATGCTTACGGACAGACGATCGTTTCGGCCCCGCGATACTACAACACCACGCACGGCATTAAGTGAGAATACGGAAACTAATAAATACAAAATTGGCCAACTACGTATCGGAAGACATAGGAATCTCTTTACCGAAAGATCAATGATCTCTACGCGACGATCTCCACGTATCGTGCGGTCTAGTATGCGTTCGTCATTGCAAAGGAACTCGGCGCACGCATACCTAATACGAATACGTAGGCATACTTTAGACTTTCGAACTTAAAGGATCGGCGGGTGGCGTTGTCCGATAGTTCGCCCGGGTCTTCATGGAGTAGCTATTATAAAGAGCGGCAAGTTGAAAGTACCAAAGTATAGTATAGTATACATATATGTATGTATACTTACCAACGATATGGAAATTTGAGTTTCCGATAAGTGTTGCAATAGCAATCAAAGTACAATTTGGCAATGTTTCGACGTTGACGCAGGAATATCAAACTACGAAAAACAAGGGGCAAGAGGGCAGGGTGGATACGTGAGTGGGCGGTTTTGATCGGAGTGTAGGTGGTTCGCATACGCTACGCTGCTGTCGCGTAGAATCGTGCAATGGAATGGTGGTGCAGTCGTACCGAATGTGGCATTGACAGTAATACAAAAATGGAATGCCCGACAGAAAATATGCCCGGGATGGACGGAGTGGAAGGACTGAACATTAGGAAAGGAGTATTACGGGGTATAAGGAGTATGAATACGACTGTTCAAACACGTTTTTCTACAATCTACAACGTACACAAGACAAAGTCTAAAAAACCAGTACAGTAACTGTAAATCATACCAAATTTCACGCCCGAGTAAGATATTTTCTCGACGATGGTTTTTCACGTGCCCAAAGAGTATACGCCGACTGAAAGAAACAAAGATGCCCTGTAGCTAGCGTGGAAGGTCAGCTAGTCGCATTCGCAATGCTGGTTGCGTTGACACCAACAAGCATAACGGATAAGTTCATGCAAAGGAAACGATCGTTGTTGCTGCCGATACAATGATTCTATTGTCGATTTAAACGTATTTAGACAAAAGACCGAGTGAATTTTTATGATCGAACTTTATCCGATTGGGTCTTGCCGATATCCGTATACATACAGTATAGTATATTACAGGCAAGAGGGGTACAAAGTTAACATACTGTCGGGGTCTTAATAAGAGTTATGTAGGTAAGAGAAACAGTACGGCGCGGCAGTGAGCGCGATAATCCTTCTCTGGGAGCAACATTCCTACTCGCGGAACAATAATGTTTAGCGACCGATTCGAACAGATACTTCTTCGAACGAATAGATATATGTAATGGTAACCGTTCGAGCATTTCGTCGTGAATGGTGAAAAGCTGCTCAACATTGTCACCACTTTCGCGCCCGTCGATATCGGTACGGAACAGAACCATCCCGAAGAATTTTAAATCGCAGTGAGTTGGAAAATTGCTGGTGAAATGAAAATGTGATTGTCGCATGGCGCGTTAGTCTCGGAATGGATCTTGCATGCCAGATTCCTTATAGGATAGGAGTACGGGTACAGGTAGAAGGCCAGCAATGCCCGTAGCAGTACCACTTCCAGGCGCTCTTAGCGTCCGGAGAGAGACTCGCTTCAGTCTTGCCTAGACCTTCGCGGAGTGTAGTCTCACCTGTGCTTACGGTGTTTCGTATATTCGTATATTTGTATGTTCGTATTCGCACCGCCACTCGGACTCTGTTATTTCAAGTAATCTTCATGCCTTCTTATCACTTTCTTGCTCGCATTCGGTGTTTGAAAAGATAGTATCCGGGCGCGTCACGCTCCAATTCTCTTCGTTATATGAGTTCTCAAGGACAACGCGCGCCTCATGGGGTTCGCGTGGAAGGAGGTAAGGATCATATTAGTCTTTGTCCTGCTCTTTGCTACCTTCTGCTTCTTTGCCTACCTATCCTCCCGGCTAGACAATTTTCCATGCCGCGCAATCCCATACGAGGCGAGGTAATATATACTTTCTTCCGAAACGAATCGAAGAACGCTTGAGTTGCATGACGCGAGATCGTTTCAAACACTTGGTACGTTGTCTTGCATCGTCCACGCGGGCCGGGTGAAATCGTGTATGTATGCCATTGGAATGACGTATGCGTAGGGCGGTCTTCGAAAGGTCATTCCGTGCAAAATAATAGATTCAACATTCAACATTCAGTTCATTTTAATAGCGTGCAAATCACGACTCCCGAAAAATTAATGTTGCAACCGCAACGAATTCTATGATCGCGGCTTCCTTTCATAGAGTGTTCGTTATTACTTCATTTACATGACGAATGTATCGTTTGGATCTTTTACGAATTCGCTCGGTCACTCTTTCCACTTTCAAACGAAACCCGTGAAACTTGGTCGAAGCAAGCGGCTAGATATTATAAATCGTTTCGTCCTTTTTAAAACTGTACCGCAATTGCTGTAAAGTGGCAATCTGCCTGGGAAAAGTTCTCGAGTCAGCGTTTCTCCCGCATCTATCAACTACATACTACATGCATACGTACATGCGTATGTGTGCAAGCACGTGAGTACGGTAAAGATACTTACATACCTATATCGTGAGACGTGCAATTTCGAACCACGCGGAACTTTCATTCAATATTTCGTTTCGTTCTTTACCCTCTGTATTCCATGGGAAGCTTAAATCGTGACAAACTACCTTTCCAGATAACAATTATCCCTTGGAGCATACATCGTTCTTGGAGAAATTATTAAATACTATAAAGCCTTTTATTCTTCCGCACTTTATTAGATTTCGCGGCGCAATCAGTTCCGTTGAAAATTAAATTTCTGTATTCTCGTTTCTCGTCGAACTCCACCATATCTACAAAAAAAGCGTAGAAGTAATCGGAAACGTTTATAAGGACCTACTTGAAAAGTTTCAACAAAAGCATGATAAAAAGTCAAGGTCGTCTTACTGACATACTAATCGTCGACAAACTGGTTGAACGTCGCATAACGCGATCTCTCGAATGTATCGCTGAACGAGCTGCGCTGAAGAAGTTGGTCAACTCTATAGCCAGATTCATCGAAAATCCTACAGACCTGTTACAACATTTCGACACAAATTGAAACTGATACCTGCGTGAGTGGCGATAATCGGTAGTTGGTGGTTCAAGTCGAATTGAAAGCGGACAAGATTAGCTACAGGTATATTACAAAGGTAAAGGCAAAGGCAAAGGCATAGGCAACGGCGACGTCGAGACGAGTTTTCTTGACCTAAAAAGCACTGCGCCGCACTGCGTTCAAATGCTATTCCCCTGCTATCCGCAATCTGTTATCGAGATACAGTTTTCTTTCGATAACGAACAGACCCAAGTGCCACTTTCGCGAATCGCACGCTAAACGCAATTCTCTCCACCATTCTCGTCACATAACCTATTTCCACAAAATCATACAACGTATCGTGATTTGTTTTGTATTTGTTGCTTACCACCGTTTGAAGTACAGATTAAATTCGTCAGCATTTCTTCTCGTAACCGCAGGCATATTCGTAAAAGTACAATATTTCAGGTGGACGCGGAGAAAATAAAGTATATCTAACAAGCACGTTACTCCTGTTAATTTCCTTAATGAAACAGGTCGAATAGGCCAGTACTTTTGTGAAACAAGTACACCATGTAATTGTGGACATATCACGGGGCACAAGCTTCCAAGCCCAGGGTCCAAAGAGAGATAGCGGACATAGGAACGCTGAAACCCGACAATATTCTTGTTAGTTATCCTATCGGTAAATACGCAATGTGCAATGTGCAATGCGCGACAAGTGTTTCGTCTGCTACAGTTGCGAACAGAGACCTTCTCTTGTCCCTGAAACATGTTCACTGCTCCTTGTTTACGGTTCCCAGGGAAATCGGTATGCATCTCTTGATCTGTCTATCCAAAGGCCTCCGACTGCGCTATACTGTCACCGACTTACTTTCCCACGACACTGGAAAGCCTTTAAGCCTTCGAGCCTTCAAACCGTTGATCGCCAATGCGAAACGGAACTCACGCAACGTAGAAACGTGTACGTGTTTGCGTTTGTCCTGCCATGCGAAAAACGACTCGAAAAACGACTCGAAAAACTTGGATGATTCCTTTGTAAAATGTAAGGACTCGAATGTCGATTAATGTCTAACATCGTCCCGAGTATTTCTCGCAGCGCATAATCTTCCTTAAATTCGATGAAATTTCCAAAAACTCTTAAACGATAAATGGAAATCGACGGGCGTGATGCGGATGATAATAACATATCGTTCACCTTTCTTTCTATCCACGGATACCATACATACCTTACCGGAATATCTAAAAAGAATGCCAAGAGAGAAAGCCGATTAACAAAAGTAGGAACTGCATTACGTAGATATCGTCGGTATCGTGTTTGCTACAGAAACTCTCTTTCTACCTTTCTTTCCATTTCGTACAGTTTCCGTCGTTTCAAGTCAAACATAATTGAGAATCAGGTTTTCCACCGAAAGCCGGTAGGGAGGATATTTGAAATTTTAATGTCAATCTAATCGCAGCCGAGAATAACTTGAAAAGCGGTTACACGCACACGTTGCAGCAGCATGTCTATGCGTTCGAGCACGGTATCACTGTGTGCCCTGTACCAGTGCCTGACGGATTCAACTATCCTCCATTGTCCCCGTTCGCAGGAATACGCACAGCGAATAGCAATGAGTAGGTAGATGAAAATGGTAGGAACATCCGGAGAAACGTCGTCATCGATAGACACCCGTATCGCGATGACCCGTCGACAGAAAAAACCATCGGGTGCATATCATTGTACATACGTGTATGCATGTGCTCTGCGCTCTAACATCATACACAATTTAATCCGCGCATACGTTGTATGTACTATTCAGTAACGTTATTCGACACGCACCGTGCTAGAACGTATCGTGCAAACGAGGTACATATGTATATCGAATTGTCCGCTACGCCCTACGTATACGAAAGAACACGTTAGATAAAAACCATTATTCGAAATTAATAGATTATTCGAAACAACGTCGGGAAAAAATGGTAGCTGCAATCGAGCGGTCGTACAAATGATTGCATCGACTCTCGGCATACGCTCAACGTATGCCAGGATGAGCCACTTTTCGAAAGAAAGTTTCCAATCCCTGCAGGCATATTTCGTACGTATTACACGTATACGTATACAGACATTTCTGCGGTAAGTGTTTTGTATCATACTTTGCACATTCGTGTGCACGGTCGCGCGCGCGCGCGCGCACGTGCCAGAGAAATACGCCTATGTAAGGACAATGTATGTATGTACATACATACATACGGTTAGCGGTGGGTGTAACGCACGCATATGTACATCGATACCTGTAGATTAGCGATCAATTTAATCCGGAATTTACGTTTAGAAGAAAACGTAATATTATTTCGATAAAACTTATCGACACATCGAAGAATGCGTAACCTTATAATGCAAAGTAGCCTGCGGCTATGAGACGGCGAGGCATACGCTGCTGGTTGAGAGCCGCTTCGGAACATTCTGTTTCATCTTCAACCTGATTTCACTCTGATCCACGCTACGCATGCTGCATTGCCTGAAAAGAAAAAGCCATTAGCAGGTACAAGGAGCATTTCCTAGGGATAGGATAGTAATCAGTACGCACGTAGAAGCAGATTCGACCAACAGCCAGAACGCTTTAAAATACTATGTGGCGCAAAATACTCTGGAATCTAGACACCTGTGTCACGTCTATCAAACGCCTCGCGTTCCTCGCCTCTTTCGAGTCCCACTTCCGCGACGCTAACGGAAACACGATGATTCATAGATGGGAATAAACGGAGCCTATTCGGAAGCAATGAATTATTTAAAGAATGCACGATCCAACAGTCTAACGAGCGTAGATCGATTTTATCGGTAACAAAGCCGTTTAAGCGATCTGTTGCTCGCAGAGAGCGTGTTTGGTTCTGTTTAAAAGTAGGCTGGGTGACTACGCGAGTTTCTAATTAAAGATGAACCACTTTGAATAAAGCCGTGAAAATCCTACGCAGGCAAGCGAATGGAAATACCAGAACGCAAGAAAAGAACGCAGTCCGACATTATATGATAACTGAACGTAACAGGCACGGCTAAGTAATCTACATAAAGGGGACAAGGCTCAAGTTTACCATTGATCTTGACAATTTCTACATATAAATCGCATGCTAAAGAGAACAGCTGGTTGGAATAAGTCGATTTAAGAGGATAGAAGAACGAAGATACGTACCGAGAGGATAGTTGGGAGAGTTTGCGGTGTGGGAGAGACTGCGCATAGGCAGCCCCACGCCTCTGCAGGATGTAATTCCAATCCGTCGTTGCGGTTCAGTTATTAATAATGCCTGGCCAGAGACGCACCTTTTTAGACCAATTCTAATTAACATCCCAGCGTACGTTTCTCATTTGTTTCTTACATATTTTCCCCGTAGTAGTATATTATGATATATATCGTAGAAGAATAATTTCCGAATTCGCACGATTAAATGCAAACGAATGTGTGCGCCTCAAACTCGTAACGTAAGAACTTGCGCGTGATACGTACTGGAACGATCATCGACCCCGATGATCCACATTGGTTATTGCTAATTTATTGACCGCGACGGATTGATATTACTTAAGACTACTGCATTGCGACAATATCCTACCTCCGACACTTTTCGCTTCTATCGCTTCCATCAGTAATACAAACGGTCAGCGGAACGTTGAGCCGCGAAAGGGCAGAATCAGAGTCAGAACTATCCGAGTAGGAATCAAAATCGGAATCGAAATCGGGATCAAAATCGGAAGCCCAGAGAGAAGGTAGGATGGAATCGCGCTGAAAGTACGTAGGACATTACACGCTTCGAAAACTAATACGTTCGCATTCGTTTCCTACGACTGTAATATCGATATGTAGAAAAATTCAATCCATAGTGCTCACGTAAAGAAAAGTTGCCCATCTTTTCTCACAACCAAGTAGGAACTAGACGATCGAACGAATATGTATTCGTAACGCTAGTTTATCCGTTCGCATTTAGTCGGTTGATCGTTACGTAGAAATTTCCATGCACCTCCGTGATATCGTCCTTATTCGTACCTCGGACCGTACGATTGTCATACGAGACCTGAGGCGTTGTAATTGCGATATCCGGAGACGCGTAAAACCGTTAGCGAGAGAATTCACAGGCGATCGGTGAAAGTGAGCACGGTCGCAGCTCCGGGCAAAACATGCTTCTCCACCTACCATATTTCCTTACTTTTATACATACACGATCCTTAGTATCAAATATCTGCACGGCCTGCGCACCTGTACACACGCCAAGTATGATATCGCCAAATCGACGCCCGAATATAAGTACTCTCCTTATCTAACTGTACTCGTATAACGAGTAACATCTATTATTTCGAATCAGAACCTGTCCATAGAAAATAACAATACGTAAATTACATCAAACTTTCATACAAGTAGATACACATCGATTCACAGTGGAACTCTATCGCGTTTTTCTAATTCCGATCTATTTATAGAACGACCATATGTGCAACGATCTAATTGCATTTACCTGTCAATCATTAGTTACAACACTGCAACGCGCGCTTACGGAGACGTAGAGTCGTGTCTGTGGACGAGCGATCACCGCCTCGAACATGTCGACCGAGAAGACATTAACTAAGTAGCTACATCGAAACATGTACGCTGTCTACTGTTACGCAACAAACTAATAGAAAAACTTGTACGTTTGGTCCTCTGCCAAGGTATATTCGATTTGTCGCGATAGAAAGGAACCGACTCCTAAACATGGATCCTGAATACCTCCGGGTAATTGTCAGTGCGAACGTTAACGAGGCCAACGACAGTTGTGTTTGGTGCGTGCGTTCCACTAGTTATTTCTATGGTATATCTCACGTATACTCGCATCCGGTTCGACATGCCCGTAGTCGTATAATTAGCCGTTCGAGTATGCGAGACAATGAGCCAAGTACACGGGCTTGGGCCTCGAACCTTCAGCGCTAACACTAAACGATGTCGCCTAGAAGAAGTACTTTGTACGCTTCGTGCTTTACCCAGCAGAGTTTTTTTAGATACGGATAACAATTGCCTTTATTTATTCGTAATCGCTACATATATTTTGTGTGCTTTCAATCTACCGATAGGCGAAAAGATTAATATTACGGAAACAGTATCTTTGCGCGAGCGTATAAATTTCAATTCTAACCTAACCAAACATTTGTATGCGTCGAGACTTTTGCATCGTTTTGAGTTCTCTATGAAATTTACGAGTGTAAATATGTAATCAGCTGAATCGGTAGAGTGCAAAAATGACGTTGCGATCAGATGAGACCAGATGAGACCAGATGAGACGGAACAAGACGGAACGAGACGGAACAAGACGGAACAAGACGGGACGAGTGGGGAGAGTCAGAAATAACGGGAACATGGCACGCACTCGTTTCACCTGTCCCAATCTGCTTACACGAGATACGCGAGAAACAGACCAATCAATTTCATCCTCGCGTCACCCAGTGATACTTTCTTCCCGTTTCTTAATGATTACCACCAATATTACTTCGGTATCGAAACGGCACAAATTATGCAATACATTTATCCTGCATATTATACTCTATGTACTCTATGTTGATTCATAGGGAAATATTGTAAATTTGACAAAATTGGCATAAATTCCATACCCACAGATTTCAATTCGAAAAAATATATTTCAGCCTAAAGAATTCAACGATTATAGCACATGTTCCTTGGAAGAATTAGTAAATAGTCTCGACATGATTTTCAAATCGCTAGCGGCTATGATTTAGCCACACACTGGGATGTATTACCGCTTCATGGGTAACCAGTGGAATCTGCTAGTCAGTGAAAGTCGGTTAACTTTTTCTTCGTTCTCTTACGCTTGCTCCAACGATTTGTCTTAATTATTATTATTTACCACGTAACCGTTATACATCATCGATCTACTCGTTTACTAGACTAATTCGCCAATTCCCGACCGAGTTACATGTATTTTCGAATTCCAAGCAGCGTATTGTGAACCGTACGTCTACAATTCCATGCTGGATGAGCGACTGAAATTTTTCAATCGACACATTGCCCAAGCTTTGGTAGAATAATTTACACGAGCAGGTACTTTGATAACAGTGAGGTCGGCGTTAATTGGCTCGTATGTATGTATACATACGTCTGTAAATTTGGAATGCTGAAACCGAGATGGTAGAGCAGCTAGCCCTACTACATACATGTATTTGCATGTACATACTACATACAATACATGCGTACTATGTAGTACGCAAGGTGGAACAGCTCGTCGTCGGTGCAGCTTGGTAAATTGATAGAAGCAATTGACAATAGAGGATCAGAAAGGAAACGGGAAACGGAACGGAAGAGTGTCGGCTGTGTCGATTGTATAGCAGTGATGTTTGTGTTAGTCATGTCGGGCTGGCTGTATGTCAGGGGGCCAAGCTAACGGTCCGTCTGTACAGATCCTCGCAGCATCTCTCTTTAACGTAATGTACCATACCTTTCCTTACCTTACCTTACCTTACCTTACCTTACCTTATCTTACCTTACCTTACCAATCAGCATTGTCTTAAATACAAAATTGATGGTGGCATTAATTATTATACATGTAATATTATACCCACATCACTAATGATTACTTGTATCAGACTTCCAACCATACGTTGAGTAGAAAAATTCTCCGAGCCTTCTAATACATACGTATGTATGTAGGCCAATGACTGATTCACGATCACGGAGAAAGCACGGCGAGAGGTGAAGAAAATACGCAAACATACACTACTTTGACAAATTTCATCGTTCGTGTGACCTTTATGATTCTCATTATCAGTCTATGCATATATGATTGAAATGAAAAATTAACGACTGCGAGAATATTAGGTAGTACAACGAAGCGATAGTGTATGTAGTAGTCGGTCGACCGAATGCTAGAATACACGATACGTGACACACGATACGCAATACTATGTATAGGTGTATTGATACATAGATCACTTTCGCCAATCAAAGTGTGGCATTGCCAGTTGGTCGAATCTACCATGTCCGTCGTTGAATTTTTCACGTACGAGTCTTGTTCGAAAGAAAATTTCAGGAACAGAGAGTAGGGGGAAGCGGAGATTCAGCCATCGGCAGCCGGAAATGTTACTTTCCCCTGTTGCCACTTTCCCTTGTTTTGTTGCGGTCCACCGCCCCATAGCCCAGCGACCCAACGGCAGAGCGGCCCGATAGTTTTTCGATTACATTACTTTACCTTTCCACTCACTCATATACCTCTGTCAATGGTTGTCTTTTTACTCAACTGCCACCTATAACTGGACACAGACTGATATCGAAACATTATTTATCGCCCCTGAATGTATAATACCACAGACGAGCGATGGCATAGACCTTGCACCTTATGGGGGTTCGTGCCACGAAACTGAGTTACCGAGGCGTTGAAATTTCAGTGGATTTACCACGCCGCCTTGACGTAAAATAAAACTTTTTGGGACTAAGGGTGTATCGATAATTCAGAAGGAGGCAACGCACCCCTCTCTAATCCTGAAGTTAGTTTAAAAGCCCACATATTGACAATGTTGCCAAGTGTAAAGGGTTTTCGCACTTGGCAACAGTGGTTGGAATTCTAGATTCTGTCCTCGGGGCCGAAGATGGATTTCGAGTATCGCGCGATGAACGGGAGCTCATAAGCACTGTCGCACAGACATACATAACAAACCTGAACAGTACATACATACATACACATAAAACGAACAACGTCAAGTTGGTTGGTGAATCTGATTTGCACAACATCCTTTGGTGGGCTCTTAGAAGAGCGGGAGGAAGAGACCTGGGGGCCACAATCAGAGCAGGGGCGCAACGTCCGTTCAAATCATGAAAACAACCGACGGGGATTGGGTCCCACTCCAATTTCGAGTGAGTCCCAACCCCCGGGCCGGGCGGCCTAACCGCCCCCCGACTCGGTGGGGTGGTGATAGCCACCTTCGGAGTCGAGGATCCGGGTGCTTCCGGAGGAGTCCCTACGACCCTCCGGAAGCCCCCGGGCCCCCGGCCCCAAAGGACTCCGGTGATGGCTCTCGCCACCCCCGCGTAGAGCGGTATGCATACTTTCTAAAATACAACGAATGCGTACACGTCCTCAAGAACGAATATACCACAAAGAGGAGAAAATAACATTTCTATAGTGTAAAAGTATTGCAGGGTCAGGGAACACAACACGAAAACAAAACACAGATATACAAGTTATTAGTCGTAGTCCGTTTTCGTTTCGCGCTGGCCCTCGACTGCCCGCGTCCGCTAATGCGACGAAAACGGCTCGTCGCTGAAAAACACGTGCCGATCCCACGATATCTCGCACACCACAGTATAGTATGCTTTTTGTATCTTTCTCTTTTTCTCTCGGGCTATCCGTCCTTTATTCTGACACTCATATTATTATTATTCTGACACTCATATTATTATTATCGTGAGGCTCATATTATGATTATTGTGACGCGATGCTTTAATCTGAAGATTTTTCACGATTTCGTATTTTACTCGTTATTGTTAGCAATCGAAGAATAAGAGTGTATCGAATTCATGCTTGTATATCATTTCTTCTCCCGCCGAAAGGAATAAAATATAATTAGTACTCACAGAATATATACATATATGTATATATGTGTATACACCGTGTATGTGCTATTAAATTCGGATTGCAGTGAAAAGCCGGTAACGTTGGGGGTGACACTAAAATGGTAAATTCAAACTCGGCGACACCGAAAAGCATGAGGCTGCATGGTCTATTACTCTATTGAATAGATTCTATTCAATACCTCGTCTGTGATAATACTATGAAATAAATATGAGTCGAACTAACATAAGCCTGTTTATTTTCTCTTTGTCGCAATAGATGCGAAAGCTACGGGTAAACGAGAGGGTGGAGGCAATTCAAACGACAGCTCGATCAGAGAAGAAATTATTGTTAGAAAATGGCCGTACGGTATGTTATCGAGTTGATTCTGCATGACGTGAAAAGATGGTAATTGTATTGCGTCTGCAACAGGTAGAAGCAGAGTACTCTCGAGCTATAAGGGAGGTCGAGGTCGAGCGCCTCCGTGAGCTTGCACTTGAACAACAGGAAGTCATCGAGATACTCCGCCAGGCTGTCAAGGTACCTTTTATTTTTAACCGGCATCAAAAAAAGGACGTAGTACATACATACATACATACATACATATACATGTATACATAGTACGATTGTATTCCCATGGTTTTCTCGGGAACAATCGATCCGACGACGATCAAACTATCGCCATGTGTCTGTTAACGTTTGGACGGAGGTTTTAGGTGCATCCGTGTCAGGGTGAATGCAGTCTCTTTGAGTAAAAATAACGTAGACCCGTTATTTTTAATTTTATCAAATGAATTGTATCGACAAAGTAACGAAGCAATACTGTTACGATATAGAAGGGTATTAAAGCGAGCGCTGATCTGTGCCAGGAAAAGGAAAGGAAGCTCGAGCAGCTCTCCAACAGACGCCGCAAGGAGGAGTTCTACAGGCAGTGGCTGGAATTAGAACCCGTGGCGGAGGAGGAGGAGGTGGAGGAGGAAGAGGAGGAGGAACACGACAGTGCAGTGTCCAGCGGTCCTTCATCCCTTTCGCCCCAACCCGGTGGATATCAGTGGCAGGCAAATGTCACCAGGGAGGCTTACGAATCTGTCCTGGTAGAACTCGAAGATCTCCAGACAAAGCTGTTCAACGAAAGGCATGAGCTATCCACGGCGGGCGCAAAGATCAGGGATTTGGAGGAGGCCATCCTGCAACAGGTATGGAAGTATCTTTTCTATTCTTCTGTTACCTCTATCGATTATAATCCGACGTATTATGTGTACACATACGTTTACGTATAACACTTTGTAATCGGGTGTCGTTGTTGCGTAGACTTGCGATAATCGCAAAATGCAGGCAAACACGTTATCCGATTTGTCGGAAAAATTGCGAGCGGCCGAAGAACGGGAAGCCACCCTTCTCGTCGAGATGTCGGAGCTGCGTGAACAAAATGAATTGCTCGAATTTCGACTCCTCGAACTCGAAGAAACGCCTGGACGCAGAAGCAGTCCGGACGCGGCGGACAGCGGAATCGTTTCGCCGGAACCGATGCACAAGGTAAGCTTCGTCTTGCCTGCGCCGCGGTCTCGCGATTTCGCGAGCAATTATTTAAAAGAGAAAAGAAAAAGAATATTGTTACCTTGATTCAGGAACAGTCGAACAACCAGAGGAATCGGGCCGTGGCGACCGTGATACCATACACGAGCCATACTATCCAACACTCTGACTCGCCTCCCGTTTCGCCTCTACCGCGTAAAGCACCACTGTCTCTACAGGAAAGTGGCATTTTCGAGCAAGACGATACCGACGATGTGGACTATGTCGACGAAGTGGACGATGTAGAGGTCGAATGTGACCAAGACAACCTAAACGTCATAGAAAGTGTGCAACTGACGAATAAGGAGACCCAGACCGAAGTACCAGCAGGTGAACTGTTGCAAGAGGTGCAACGTCTACAGGAACTCCGAGCCAGAATTCAAGAACGTGCAACGAAAGTTCCACTCCCTTCGCCAGCATTCGTTTGCTCGGTAGATCAGAATAGAATCTGCTCGAGCCTGGAAGCCGTAAGCGACACGGTGGATTCTATAGTTCAGCTTTCCACCTGCCAGGAACGAATTCGGGATCTGGAAGAAAGGCTAGGAAAGTACGAAAGACAGGAAGAAATACAGACAATGGAGAAGCAAGTGAATAAACAAAGGGAGGAGGAGCTCCTGGATGAAAACTATAGACTAACGGAGAAAGTGTACTGGCTGGAAAATGAATTGAAAGGTATAAAAGGGACGGACGCGAGTTCGAAACAAAATACTATGGAAACCAAAAGAATAGATGCTGGCGCAAGTGACGCAAGGGAGATGATCAACAAAGACGAACAGTTCGACATCGATTTCGATTTAGAGACGCGAAATGAGACACAAATGAAAAATTGCTTGAACGAAGAAGAAAATGCTTCGTCTGGAATTGTCTTGAATTCTACGATGGCTGTGCAGACGTCGATGAACGACCCATCGACCGCCCGCCTAGTTCCTCACGATAAAACGGTAGACCAACCAGATGAGAAACATTCTGTAAGGCGGTCTTCGTCAGAAACGCATCGTTCTATTTTGGTAAGCGCATCGGAACGTCATTTCTTACGTTTTTAGCAAATTTCCACTAACTCTCTACAACATGCGAGATGCACAATTTCTTTTTCTTTCAACTATTTTTCAGGGAGTAGATCAAGTCGTCAAAGAAACGAAAGAAATGGAGATAACGGAAGTAGAAGAGTATTTAATCGAAGGGGTTTCCCCCGCATCCGGAGCGTCCGTTGTTTCGTTTACAGAGTCCGATCCCGGTTCCAATTCAGATTCCGACATGAAGGTTAGACAAAAAAAGAACGTATTTAGAGAGAAAGAGTGTTGGCCGATGAACGCATGGAATTCGACCAAATTGAATAACATTAGGCGCGAAGTTTACCACGCGGAAAAGCACACTGTTCGTCGTTTAATTTTGTATCAGGAGATTTGCGTGTAGACCATATCTACTTAGCTGATTTAAATACAAGCCCCATTATACGACAAGATTCGTTTTAGGGACTGAAAGCTCTAAAGACACGTCGATTCTACTTGGATAATATAATTCAAGTGTAAAATATTATATTTCATTATTAACTCGATTACCCTTGACTTGACTATAGAGGCAAACAGTTAAAAAATATAATAAGTACTGCGATTGGTTAGAAGAAAGACGGAATTCTGTTATATGTGGTTACGATCCGGAGAAAGCTAGAGAGAATGAGAATGAGAATGAGAAAGAGAAAGAGAAAGAGAAAGAGAAAGAGAAAGAGAAAGAGAAAGAGAAAGAGAAAGAGAAAGAGAAAGAGAAAGAAAAAGAGAAAGAGAAAGAGAAAGAGAAACAGAAATAGAAATAGAAAGAAAACGAGATAGGGAAAGGGAAAGGGAATGGGAAAGAGGATAGCAATAAAAGCCGATGGAAGAGCAAGAGGAAAAACGAGAAAGAAGCTAAACTCATCTACCTATCAACCTTATCCATTTACCTTCTCTATGCGTGTAATGTTTATAATGGAGCGTGGCGACCAACGCGATACATACTCGTCGAACAACGTGATCCCGGAGGACACCGTAGTACGAGTATAGTGTCCATTCATCTTATCGAAGACTATATAACGAGTCACTTCCCGGCTGCCGCGAGATCCGAACTGGCCCAAGGTCAGTCCTCTCGAAGTCCCTATCAAAACTTTATCTTTATCTTTAACTACTCTCTTCCTGTTCTATAATACGCCTCATCAATTACGCGAGACGGGGACCTCAGCAACATTGACAAATATTAAACAGATTACGTCTGCGTAACATTGGTCGCTCGATATCGTAGATCCATTCGCGATGATGTAACATACGTAAGATACATTTCGAATTCGCCGAATGTTGAATTTAATTACACTATTTTTACCAAGAGGTGTCAAAAGACACCTTTCAAATTTTAACTTAAAATCATTCGTTAAGTTGAATCATTTCTCCACAATTAATTTGTTGACTTTTTACACAATAGTTGTTAAATTATCTACATTTAACTGGTAATTTGAAATCCCAACAGTTTTGACAAACATTTGCATTCAAACGAAAATGTTTCAAAAGACACCTTTTGGTCGAAATAAGTATACACGCAATCGTGGTAGAAATAGTGTTAATCGATTTGGAGTATTTCATAAACTGCTAGTCGTTCAAATACGTGACACGCGTATCATTATTTTTGTTATTGCCGTACAAGTTATTCTCACTACACGATAGATTTCCCTTCGGTGCTACCAATTCCAAAAGCAATAAAAACAGTTATTTCGGCAAACGAAATAAACATACAAATTGCCAGTAAGGTGCAGCATGAGAACAAAAATTTACAAACATGATAAATGCTTGTATGTATGTGTGTAGTAGCTGGATCCCGATGGTGGTGGTGATGGTGGTGGGGGTAACGCAGCTTCTCCTCTCCTCTCTTCTCTTCTCTTCTCTTCTCTTCTCTTCTCTTTACTACTCTTCAGTTGTCGCAATTACCGTTTATTCGTGTGCCAAAACCTAATATGTATTTTAGCCCATCTGATAAAATGCGCAGTATAGATGTAGCAAGATGGAAATAATTGGCTATCATTACGGTTTATGTATATTTTTTCTGCACGCAGATAAGTTGTATCAAGTAATAACGTGCGCTCGACTAAATATTGTATAATAGCATTATGTATATGGATATTTGGAATATTAATTGTTACTAAATTTAAACTTTACGTTCAACGCCTATAGTATTGCCATCGTTTGATACGATTTTTTGGTAGGTAATCTACTTTCGGTGGAGATAAGATGCAAACATCCGAGCGCCTTTGTCCGTCCATCGATTTCACAGAGACGAGTTAGTTTCGAGCCACGACTATTCTGAGGTATGATTTAAAAAACGATGTTATCATACACTGGTATGTACGCGTATGTATGTATATGTATATCAAGTCGAGATCTTTTGGCTAGGAATAATGTACATACTGGGTATACTGTATACGTATATTTTACATAGGGAACAATTATTTCACGGGTAGCTGCATGCTGTACACGCACTATAAGAAGTTAGCTACAGGATAAAAAGATATTGTTGTGTTACAGGACAATACACGGCTGGCGCTGCTTGGTGTGTCCAAGTGACGATCAGAAATGATACCTCCTCAGGATGAACGAAGGCGCCGATTATACGATTATACGACTTAATCGAATCAGACCTAATCAGATTTAACTAGTGGTGGAATTGTTTACGTGATAACCTAACACGATACTTAGAATCAAATGATTCTGTATCGTCGAAGGACATTAATTATTGTTATTCGTTTTACATGAACGATTCCAAATTACAGCAACTCGAAATCGTGCGGGAAAATTCAAAAGATTTCTATAGGATAATCAAATGAAACTTTGAGAACGCGTCGATGTTGTCTTCATTTACATTTGCAGCTCGTAGGCTTGGAACGATTACTGGTAAGACGTAGAGATGCCTCAAACGACTATCCGACAGAGAATTTGATAAGGACCGATAACCTTTATAGTAGAAAGTTTATACGATGATTCGTTCGTCGCAGAGGCTACACCCCGCTATTTGCATATACGACGACCTGCAGCTGCAAAATAATTTGAACGCAAAAGATTAATCAGAACTGTGATTGAATTTAACGAGAGATATGGGTAATAGTAACTAGTCTGACACATTGCTCTTCATTATGCCGTTTAAATCTTCAACCCGAAATGTTTTAAACGAATAATGAGACCATTCATACGCATCTATCAAGAAATTTGAGTTTACATACACGAAAACCTCGCGACTGTACTCAGATTTGTAACACTTCATTTTCTTACTCATATCGTTCGGTGTAAATAAATGTTTAATATGCGTGGGTACTGCATTTGAAATTTTTCGTAGAGGAGTCGTTTAAGTAGTCCTCTATGTCGGTGTTTCCGAGAGTATGTAGACTGTTTTTAAAAGAGCCCCGACTTGAAACGGGACCACTACCATCCGAACGATGCTAATAAATTCGGAATACATAAAACGATAAAATGTGTATTCCGTGTGCGGGCGTTCGTTCATGTGTGCTTGTATGTGTTTGTCTGTATATTCGAAAATGCTTGTGTCTATTCGCCTTAATTTTCGCTGTACGAATGAAATGTTTTACGATTGAGACAAAATGCCTCTAGTCCACGTACTATTCGATTGTTTATCGCCACGCGCATTACCGTTTCCTTCTTCGATGACAGTAGAATCAATATCATAGTGTGTATACGTAAGCTTAATTAGTTTGGAGACAGTTTGAAACTTACATTTTTCAATCGCTAATCACACAACTCATTCAAAAAGTCGCCGAAACGATCATTTCTGTTCCCTATAAACACAGAAATTGTATTACACGCTATACATAACACTATAGCCATGATTTTGTTTTGCGTGTAGCTCTAAGAAACGTAACCTCGAATAAAATTATTAATTATTATTGTCTTCGCTCCACTCTGTTATCCACTCACGCGTTTAAACGTATGTACTTACTATATCGTACTACGCGAACCGAATTAATGGATGTCAAAACAACTCGCTCGTATGTATCAACTCTTTATGGAAAACTTACAAAGTATTTTACTTGAGGGCAACTTGCAATCATCGACCGTATTCGAACGACGCCACGCACATTCTTTCTCCTTTTCCATTCTTTTTGTCCGGGGTAGAGAAACACTCGCAATGGATCTGTTAGCAATACATACGTATCGTATCGTAACGCTTTATTTTGCACTATTTCATTACACGCATTGTACAAAAGAGATGGTACCCGCGTTAACGTCACACTTCAACACGACTGTGAACCTTTGATCCAATTTTACCTCTAGGACCCTGTTCCGACACTTTTTCCCTTGGTATTTCCAAGAGCGGATGCAGCCATTAACAACGACGGCAAAGCACACTCCATGAACTGTACTCTTTCGACTAAAGCATCGCGGCGCTTTTCCAAACAAGCGTTCCTCCTTTCGTAATTTTCGATAATACGTCTCCAATAACCGTTGCGTTCTTTCTTCGTTCCCGCGCTCCCCTTGTCGTTCGTTCGCTCGACAGATGCGTTCGCACAGCTCAAATCCTTCTCCATCCTATCCGTTTGTTCGGAACAAACATGATAAACTGACC
The DNA here is from genome assembly GCA_917499265.3 of Mimumesa dahlbomi. NCBI lineage: Eukaryota > Metazoa > Arthropoda > Insecta > Hymenoptera > Crabronidae > Mimumesa > Mimumesa dahlbomi. The sequence goes on along the minus strand of OU824113.1, from coordinate 22,215 downwards.
ATCGACTTGTTCCACCAGAAATTTTCAATACTCGAATTAATTATGAAAGTTTATATCGGAAGCTATGCTATTTATGCTTAGACAAGATCATCCAACATAAGGGAACAAAACAAAAAGTAAAAAACATACGAGCATCGTGTCACTGACGTTTTTCACTGCTTTCAGCTCCACATCAATTTCGATCAATCGTAATATACATACATAATCCATGGCCAAAAGTCGGTCGATGGCACGAGTATGTCGGGCACGATGATGCATCGATATGCATACTTGTTTTAATAATATTCATAACAATAATAATAATAACCACAACAACGACAACAACAACAACAACAACAACAATAACAATAATAGTAACATATATTTTTGAACTTTGATTCGAACATCGATTGTTCAGTCGGTCCAGCAGTAGCGTCAAGCATGTACGGAAATCTTAAGTAATAACGCAACGTTTCACTGACGTGCGATTTTCGGAATTAACCTAATTTTTTTGCCACGAACCCGCAACGGAAATGTACAAGAAGTCTCCAGGAATCGTTGAATATAGTCAGGATGTAGCTGGCCATTTGTCTTCGAGGCACCAACGTCAAATCGGAACAATGCCAGAGAATCTAGATGTAACTTCGGAAATTAATGCGTCTGGTGCGATTTGGTCATGTTCATTTTTCTTCAACCCCCAATCCCCGTAAAAAGATATTTATAGAAAACAAGCGTAATCGTTAGAACACTCGAACATTCTTGCTATTCTAAATTCAATTCTCAAGATCGTTTCGGTAGAAAACTTCATTTGGAAGAATGTACATAATAGTGACGTGTTTCCTGCAGCATCGGGGCCAACTGCTTCTTACGGACAAGCGAGTCAGAGCGTAAGCGATGATAACCTCTCAAATGTTGCTCGATCAAACCAAGACGAGTCGAGTATGTTTATAGCACCACATGGAATACAGAACAACACCGCGAATCATTTACTCTTTGCGATTCCGCAAGCCGTTCGATCCGGACCGTTTCGCGGACCTCGCATCCAGACGAAGCGTTCGCATTATTCTAAGCGATGCGTTTGCCCTGTACCTCGAAAACGCTGCGGAATGACTGGTGACGTAGAGGGTGGAGCCTTAGACTCCTCACGAATTCAAGTTTCCTCTACTCGTGGCACTGGCTTGCCAACAAACTCGATTTCTCGCATATTCCGAGCACGAAAATGTTCAAAGACGAACATTTTCCCCACGTTAAGCAAGTACAAACAAAATTATCAGGTTTCTAAAAGGCCTTCGTCTCGACGATCCCTGAGACCTATCGGATGTCCTCATCACCCGCCACAAGTAATTCATTTCAAGCGATTATTCTAGTAAATGTCGTTGAAACTTTTGTGCATGATTTTCTATCACAGATTACAAGGCTCCGGTACTTGGCGGATCAAATTAAGAGAACCGCCCAGAAACTGCGACAATTACGCCTAATGAAACAAAACAACTCTGACCCTTATAATCGTCGGTTATGTTGCTGCCAATCAGAATCTATAATTTGGAAAGTTCGTAAAATCCAATGAATGATTAAAAGTATTTTCGCGTGTTAAAAACGCCGCGTATACTTGTAACGACTGTCATTAGCAGGATAGTGCATTGGAAAAGAAGTCGAAGGAACCAGGTAATACGCCACGAAAAGGGAGAGCACATTGGATTTGCGAAGATTGCGGGGTGAAGTTCGAAGGTGTGTTCAATTTTCACAATCAGTTCGGTCGAAATAGTTCGGATAAATTGGCCTGTGCTTCATCGCAAAGTGAATACAAATATCAATGCGTTCAAGACAGTAGCTGTAATAGTAACGGTAACATTACTCCAAAGAGATGTGTCTCGCATTATTTTGAACTATGTTTTATATAATCGCGAAAAAGAAGTGTACACTTTGACTATAGGCAAGAACACGGTACCACGTTTTAACGACACAATTTGCCTTACGACCAAGCAAAATTTGAAACGAACGCTCGACTCGTCGGCGAAGATGCCGGACAATTGTAACTGCAGCAGCAGCAATATCGGAGTTAGACATACGGACTGTGTACTTAGCTGTGGAGAGGTTAGCAAAATTGGTCGTTTTAATTGACGATTATTAGCATATTGATTGCAAAAGAGACGGATCCCATCTAATTCTGTGGCGTGCAATTAATAAGTGTTCGTCGCTGCCGGATGTAATTCGGTCGGAAATTCGAGGAACTGGAAGAACAATCGTCAAAACTATGCCAACGGAATCGTGCATTAATAACATGAAAGGTGATACATTTGTCGTAGAATCGGAGGTTTTTATTTTATGCCTCCACCGACTCAATCATTCATCGATATGATCGATCGTCGCGATTACATGATTCGAATCGTGTCTGTTAAGCAGTTCCAGACTGCGAAAGATGCCCTGGTTGTTTAATTAACGAATACAGAGAAGACTGCGACGTAATAACGCAAACGCCCGAGTTTCCTTACGTGGAAAGGCAAATGCGATCGGCCGAATCACCTTCACCGTCACCCTCGCTTTTTCCGTCTCCTTTCACGTGGGTCAAACAACAACTGATCTCATCGCAAATCTTATTGTTAAACCAGGCCGCGAACGAGCGGTTGCCTGACACTGTTGGTAGAATGGGAAATACTTTCGGACAAACTACGGACAGCAAAGTTTCTTTCACGTGGTACTACGTGCAAGACGCTACGACATCCAACACTCGTCCACTTTCGAACCGTCCGTCAGAGGATACCGATAATAAGCAACGGAAACAAGATCTACTGTCGGACGATAACATTTCAAAAGTAAATGAAACAGCGTCGATATCACTTTCGGACAAACGTCTGGCAGAGGTAGAAACGATTAATATGACCATGAGAATATGTCACGGTGAATATCAAAACATTTTAATGTTATTACACGTTCATTGTATACAACACAGCTTTGTTCGTGTGGCTGCGGATATTACGTCGGCAGCGAGAGCGAAGGCTGTTCGTGCGGATGCGGAATTTCCTTCGATTTATTATCCACGTATTATATAATTATTAATTCATTCCCTTTTACTACAATATTACTCGTAACATCCTAATGTTCAGATAGGAACAGTATATACAACTAATTTACGCGAAATTTGGTGCGAACGAATTAAAGACTATAACGATTTCTTTCAGATCCGCTGATTGCGAAAGCAACGTGAGATCCATTTGCAATTGCCCCGCATCGGACAAAGTGTTAAGAGCTATCGAAGACAGTACGGACAACTCAGCAGCGATGACGGAAATTCTAGTAAAACAGAGAGCATCTTGGCGAAACGGTAATTACAACCGCGGGACGAAAAACGCGATAGAATCTATAGCAGTTAAAAGACATTGCATCAACGAAATCCATCAAACATCGGGCGTAGAACAATTTTGGTCCATCAATGAAATCGCAAATACGATAAGTTGTACCGGAGGGAGAAACAACACGCACGAACGTGAGCGTGACATAAAAATGGATTGTACGATTGGAAATCACCGATCAGAAGAAGATGGGGGAACGGAAGAATTTGACCTGGACAAACAAGCTAGAAGATTACAGAGAAACATTGAAATGTTTAAGAATGAGAACGAATGCCTTCGTAGACTGATAGAAAATTGTCCCTGTTCTAGTAAGAAAATTGACACGTTATCGAAGTTACCGCCGATCCGAGCGACACATTCCGGTATGCGAATTTTGAAAAGTTGCAATAATTTACCGAAACTGACAGGTTTTTTCTTCCGTCTTGCTAATGCTATGATGTGACACTTACCATATTAGGCCTGATGGCTGCACTGACCATTTTACAAGAAAAATGTCGAAGTAAAGATGGTATGATAACGGCACTGGCCGAGGGTCTGAAAGAACTTGGAGATTTAAAGGATATGGAGCAAATTGCTAAAAACTTGATCGCACCTTGTCTTCGATACACGTGCTGGGATTTTGATCAATCGACGTTATACATATATTTGCGTAAACTCTTACTAACGTTTACCTCGGTACGTACAATGTTTTGAATTATCTTCGGAACATTTTTCGTAATTGTCTGATAATTTTTCTTTCCAAAGAAAGCTACATATTGTACGTATACATCGACGGGAACATATGAAAGCCGGATAGATTTGCTGTCGTACTCGGAAACGAAATCATCTGAAATCATTCCGTCGCCGAAAAATTTTCAAGTTGTACAAGAGATCTGCGGATGTCTGTTACTTTGCTGGAAGATACCGGATAATATTTCCGTGATCGCTGGATACGAAATCACAATCGATGAGTCCGTTCACTACGCTTTACTCGCTTTGTTTCTCCTAACTGATGCTTCTAACTCTCTTTTTAGCAGAGTGATGTCACGCGTTCGGTCGGCCACAAGGACGGAAACTGTTTTAGGGGGTGTGAATCTTAGTCATTCGGTCGAAATAAAATTATACGCTGTCGGAAAAGGTGGAGGATATTCTAAACCCGTGACGATCACTCATCAAAATTTTATAAATGAGAATTAAGAATAAACCGATTGCTGTTTACCGTATCCAATGAAATGTTCCCAAATACATAGATAAGCGTCGAACCTGTTACGCGTATGCATGGGACATGCTGTCTACCTAGCGTCATAGGTACGAATACGCATCTGTACATACATACGTGTACGTATGTACATGCATTTCTTCGACCCTATACGCAAGTGGATTCGCTGCTTTCCTCGACTAGCTCGTATCACCGCACCTCTGCGATTGGCGCGCGCAGTTGCACGAACACGTAAATCGCTAGACGCCACGCGTGCCGATTCGATCGAGAAAGAATAGTAAAAAATCATGAATGAGATTTAATTCGAGGTATATAGAACAACTTCCTTCGATCGAGTAGATCTTCCAAGGTGTTCAAGTCCGGCAAAACCGCTGGAATCTCGAAGGCGATCGCATGACGAGTCCCGTACGTCCCGTGTGCCCACTGTGTCCAGGGCGTTCGAGTGGAAGTCTGAAAACGTTTCTCATTGGCCGGCGTGTAATAGGGCTCCGTAGAAGTTGGCAAATTTGGATAGTAAGGATCGTATTCCAATTCGTTCGGCACTAACGGTTTCAACGACAAAGTAAGTGCGTGTACGGGTATCTCCGTGCTTTCGGTATTCCAACTCTTCGGAACGGTAGTATTACGCGAAGATTTTCCATTCGCTTGTATAGACCTCAACGTCTCCAGATAAGGATAGTCTCTGTTGTTTGAATTCGACGATTGCAAAAAATTACGAGTGCTGGACAGAATCGTAGCGGTAGTTCGGAAATCGCTTCGCGATTCTTTTTCTCCACTCTTCGCAGCGCCCTTAGCGACATAATCCGATCCCGCTAGATCCTCGTTTCGATCCGAGTGTTGTTCATGTTTCTCGCGAAGGTATCGGTTTTCGGACAGCCGCATCGTAAATGGAGCTTGCGCACGAACGTTTGGGAAACGATTAAAAATGCTCGTTGTAAAATCGCTGCGACTCGGCATCGGACGAAGAGTCGAAGTCGCAGAAATAACGTCGTCCCCAACGTTTTCTTTCTCCCTATGAGCATCGCAGAAATCTTCATTTCGATCGGTCGTCTTCACCAAAATGGTGCTATGTTCGTTTCTTGTGATTTCTTGCGATTTCTTCCTCGAATTTGTAGCAACGGATTCCGGGCCGTTGAAACTTCGTAGAAACACACTGGAACTGAAGACGAAACCGGGCTGTTTACGCGTCGACTCGCTGGGCTGCTGGATCACTTGAAACGATCGAGAATACGACCTAGGGCTGTTGACTGATACAGCTCGCATCTCCGGCGCTGCGTTCTCTCGTTTCTCAACGTCCTCGTTCTGTAGTTTCGACGAAACCGTAGTTCCAATTATATTTTGACAGTCGACAAGATGAGCATGGTCGCATATTAAAGCATCCTGACGAAAGGCCGTCTCTTCTGGACAACGGTAGCTAAATGTATTTCCATAATCGTCGCAAGTGTGGTATACTTTGCAATTCGCGTCGACGTCCGCGTAAAAGCCTGCGGGTCTACCGTAACAAGAAAAGTTCGTTTTCACAGGCGGCGGTGTCGTGTTCTACAAAATGCATTGTATCGTATTACATCATGGACCGTACACGGATGTGACAATAATAGATCAGATACTTACGAAAACCTCCTCAGACCGGACAATCACGAACAAGCTACAGTGGAATACGATTCGATAGGTCCATTCTAACGACATTGTCATTCGAAATCAATCGTCGACTGTCAACGAGACGACACCGTTACACTACACACTGTTCGACAGAATCCTGCTTCTAGCCGACGGTACTTACTGCGATACAAAGCTAAAGTGAAAGTAAAGAGGACTAGGATGAACTAGTGTAGCCGGCTTATTCTTTCTCCCTCTCTTCCTTTCTCTTGGTCTTCCTCTCTAGTACCGTATTTCGCACATCCTGCCTTTATTTTCCTCTATCGCGTGATCGGTTACGAGCGATCGATTTCTTAGCTAACGCGAAATTAGGCTGACAATGAAACGGGAATGGAAACCTTCGCGATAAATCGGTGTGAATAGAACAAATAATCATAAATGCGAAACACTCCGTTATTTTCTCTTGTTCACTGTACGCCATAAATACCGCCATACTTCTATTACATACGCAAATGCACAATTAAAAGTACGTTCCGCTGGCTGCGTACCAGCCTATTTAGATTCCAGTGACAAATGATAATATCAGAGTGTGAATAAACTGTTAGCTAATCGTACTGTTCAATGACACTGAAAGCATCCTTGGCATTCTGACATTCTGTCGCTCCACACCATACTAGTGTTCTATCAACAAGAATTGCGAAAGGTCATCTACCTACATTCTTCTCGTATACCGCGCTTGACTTCGCTGAAACAGGCTTAGAACTGAGTTTCCGTCAGTCTCGCAAATGCGTATTACTCTGTAGATTATTGTATACGTATGTATTTACATGTATGGATTACGACGATAACTCTTGACAAAACGATCGTTTCAGTTCCCAATTAGCCGCCGCTGTCTTAGCCATTATCTTTGCCGTTGTATTAAACGCAACTAAACGTAACTAAGAAAACGTAAGGTAATAGCATTTTATGCTTGAATAACTTAAAAAATCATTCGTTGTCAGCGTTCCACTCACTCTCAGCCGCAAAACGTGTAGACAGCTTTAACACGCTTTTCCAATGGTGTCTTCAAACGGTGTGGTACGAAGGTCATGACTTGTCGCGGTTTCCGCCATCTTCCCGCATTTTTTGCAATTTTTTCGATGTCGATTTCTTTAAAACTGCCAACGACATATTTTTAAATACACTTCAAATTTCACGTTGGTTTTCCCGCGGGCGACGATTATGCTCGCCAGATAAAAATACGTTTAGAGTCGTAAAAATGCTGGTTGAAAGGAACAGAACTTACAATTTTTTACCCACCCCATTTATGCAATTTTATTACTATCCGATTTAGAACATGGAAAACATATTTCGCATAGTTTTTCGCATAGTATTTTACGACAAAAACATGTCTGATAGTTCATGGATACCACCTCCATTCACAAAATTACAATGACAAGTCCTTAGGGCATTAAAAACTGCAGCTACATAGAAATTCGGCAGTAATACCTGTAGAAAATACATACAAACAGGAAGAGCCGAAAAGGAATCGAATCCGTGATATAGTCGAAGATCATTTTTTAACGAAACGGGACTGAAAAGTGTTGTCGTTGGCATCGGATTGGTATTTTCATTCGGTGTCAGTTTCATTAGGTTACGCATGTCATTCGCGATCGAATCGGCGTATGGTAAATTCATTCGGTATTGAAGTTTTGGTGCTCCGCAATAAATTTAAAAAAAAAGAAAAAAAAACAATTGCAAAATGAACGTGTTACCAGGGACGGCGTCTCTTCTGAACGAACTCGACAGTACGTGACCGTGTGTCCGTGTTCTATCAGAAAGCTAACGTTAACATTAGATTCCATAGGTTCTATAGGTTATGTCCATGCCGGTTCGTTCTTAGCTCTATCACGTACTATCGCATTCTGATTTAGAGAAGCTGATGGTTTGGCTGAGAGACGGTAGAACCCTAATCGGATATCTTAGAAGCGTTGACCAGTTCGCTAACATAGTGCTTCATCGTACCATAGAGAGAATACACGTTGGTAAAGAATACGGCGACATACCGAGGGGCATTTTTATCGTCAGAGGAGAAAACGTTGTACTCCTAGGAGAAATAGTAAGATTTATCTGTAGTCGTGTCACAACGATTGTAAATTGTACAACTGTTCTTACGTATTTTCTTCAGTTTGGATTAAAGCGAACAAAACTATGCAGAAACCTGCCGACCCTCAGATGTGTGACAATCGCTTTATTAAGCTAACTCTAAGACTTAGTTACAGAATATGCGATATCTATGGGTCGATAGGTAGCAGGGCAATGCCATCCATTAATGTTTCTGCTTTGCTATAGGATAAGGAAAAAGAGAAAGATCTACCATTGACAGAAGTATCCGTGGATGACATTCTGGACGCACAAAGGCGAGAACAAGAACTGAAGCAAGACCGAAAACGACTGATCAATAAAGCTCTGAAGGAGAGAGGTCTATCGTCCAATCCTGATATGGGTCAGGACGATATGTTTTAACACGTTTTCATCTATACCTGTATCCTTAAATTAACAATGTCTAATATTCTAAAGTGCTCGAGCATGGTCAACTTTGCATTACTTGCATTACTTGCATTCTACGGATAGATAGACTCATAGTTCGACATTGTGATTTCCTTGTATCATTTTAAACATTTCGTTCAACTTTCAATTAAACAGAGATAAATTTGAGAAGAAAGTGAAAGTGATGCAAGCACCTGTACAACAAATATTTCCACTACACATCGGTCTACACTTTGAAGAATGTAGAAACAGTATGGTGTCATATGAATAGCATGTTTCGATGGAGATTTAGTTACATAATATTTTACAGTTTGTATTAAACATACCAGTGAACGTGTCATCTGCAGAAATTTTTTATAATTATATATTTTACTACAAACAAATTCGCATATTCAATATCCAATAGCAACTACTCCTGAGTCAACCACTTTCCACGTTTCAAATTACCGTAACACTTTGCTGGGTATCGCACATCGATGTGCTATTTGGTCAAATGAAATTACCATAGACGGGATCGAATATATTAGATTGCAACCCCAAGTTATTCGATCGCTTTGACAGATCAATGACGATGATCGATACGATTGCTTGTATAAACGAATTTATTTCCGAGTAAATAATTTAACAAGAAACAATATATCAATTTCCCACAGATGGGTATAATTCACCTTTCCTACAGATGGGTGTAGATACTAGAAAATAGAATAACCGCTTTTACGTTTGATACTTCGGTAGAACGTAGCATGGACACTGCATTACATAGAAGTTCAAACCTTAAACGTTAGAAGTATGAAGATAAAAATGCGAATAGTAATGTACGTAAATGGAAACAAATACATCGTCTCTTCCAACGTCCTCCAAAATATTATTGACAAGTAAACCTATTCGAATCGTCGTAGGTTTCCGGAAATCAATTATCAAGTATAAATTTCAGTCGCACAAGAAAACGATCTTCCTATAATGCCATAATAATATTACACGAGCGATTGAAATTTTCTCGTAATATCACCACTGCAGTATATTAAAATACATATATGTATCGTAAATATATTATACTGTATTATACAGTTGAATATCAAAATGATGTATCAAAAGGAAGTTTCCTGAAAGGTATCTTTGACTTTGACGGAGTTCAAGGTTGATTCGCTGAGTTGCTTACAGTTGAAACCTTGTCGGTTCTTCGGCATTTTGCTCTCCTTTACCGAACGCTTCGAATCATTACGCTGCAAGCTTGTTGCCCGTTTTCTAGGTGAGCTAGTTTCTTCAATCTTTTCCGACGAATTATTAGACGTGTTAGACGCGTTAGCGTTAGGACTGTTACCGCTTGCAGACGCAATGCCAGAGGTGTCAGATTCCGGATGATTTCCATCCAAAAAGCAAAGCAAACTCTCCGAAAGTCCGTCCTCGTTAAAAACATTAAACGATTCTTCGACCGACTGTTCGAAATCACCTGTACGCGAGGTGAAACTTAAATCAACGGGACTAGCCGTTAAGACGCTTCTAGAGAGTAGATATTCTCGAAACGTGCTGGTTATCGATGTGCTTTGAGTTAGCGCGTCGAAACTGCGTTTTTCTTTCAAATTCTCTTTATCTTCGTCCATACCGACGCTACCATAGATTTCGCTATCACTTCCATTGGCTTTCAGTAAACTTTCCGATGTTTTGGATTCCTCCGAAATCGAAGTACAGTCAATGGACGCGAGCACGTCCAGATTCGAACCGCGTACGTTGCTGGAAATGCTGTGTTGGTTCCAACTGTTATTCACGGTGACGAGATTACAGAGATTCGAACCGGAAACCATCATTACCGGTTTCCTCGATCGTGGTGTCATCATTGTCTCCTGTAAGCGATTTATATTTTGTAACATATCATAGGCAAGCGTAAAAAACATACGCGCAGAGGGAAAGACATTTCTTTGAATTAGAAAAATTAATTAGAAACAATGGTATAACGTATACCTGCATCGCTTTGGTCATTTTAGTTGCACTTTGCGTTATCGGGCTCATGCTCTTGTCATTGTTAGCGATAGGAGTTATAATGTAGTCGTTAGTAACCAGGCTCCGACGTAGTAAATTCGATGGAGTAGACGTATGCGCGGCATACACGTTCCACAACCGATTCTTTAGAATCGGAGATAAAGGACATGCGTTTTCATGCTGCGTCGCACAATGTTCTCCCGAGCTCCCAGGACGTATAGGATATTTAGGACACTTGGGATATCGCGAAGCTACGACACTTGGTTTTTCTCCTACGGGTTCCTCCTCGATGATTTCGGTTAGACTCTCGAATAAGAATGTGGATGAACGGTCAGCGGGTTTCACCTTATCTTCACTAGTAGAACACTCTTCCCTCGTAGTACATAGTATACTGTCGTCGCCTATGTTCGTGTTTGTATTCATGTTCATGTTGGTGTTCGCACTCGATGTAATCGAATCTAGGTACGATCCATCGAGTCTCGTCAGCGATTTATTACCGCTACCGTCAAGAGTTTCATTCGTGCCTTCCCCTTCCTCCTTCACATTCATAAATCTCATCAGCATGGTTTTTCTTTTGTCTTTGTAACTTCTTAGAGCGGCGGTGTTAAGGCTACCAGTGCTATTGCTGATATGTTTAGTACGAACGAGGCTGTCGTTGTTTATATCGTAATTTTCAACGCTTAACTCGTCGTCCGATTTACTAAACAATGCCTTCGTCGGAAAGAATGATTTTTCGAGATTCTGTAGAACACATACATACATTCAAGCAAGTGTATTAGATAAGAGATTAGAACACGTCTACACAATCTACGTATCGTTAAGAATCAAGAAATCTAGCGAAAGTGCGAAAACAGTTCTGCTCGGCAATATCAGAAACCTTAGAGATAGTGAACAACAGTCGTAAAAGAAGAAACAAGAAAGCATATGTATAAGGCAAACAGTCGTATGACCACCTTACCGACGATAATATATTTTCTTCACTGCTCGATCTAGTGATATTGCAGCCTATGTTAATGTCAATAAATTTCTTTTGTCCCAAAATCTTTTTCTGGAATATGTGCTTCTTAATCGAGTCCCCGATGCTCTTAGTTCGGCAATGTTTCACTTGCCTTGGCGTGCCTTGACCATTTTCCTTGTTAAATTGTTTCACAAGCCTTCGTTTTTTCGCAGATTCGGGCATGGCTTGTATATGAGCGTAAAGCTGAGCCAAAGCAGCCTGAGTGTCTTGCGTTGAATTTGCTTTCGCTGTTAATTTGTGATCTACGAAACTAAATACCGTGTGCGCCGTACCCGTTGTATCCGGTATTGACTCGTTCAGCTGTAACGAGTAATACGAATAATCATTAGATTTCGATACAAATGTTAAGAATTGTTTTGCAACGATTGAAACTCACGTCGGTATTCTTAGGACTTAGTAATTTTCTCTCCTGTTCAACCCAGTAAGCTCTAATGTCTGTAGCCAGTTTTGGTGGAATTTCAAACAATTCCGCTCCTTTCCTAATCATAAATGCCACTAAACATGACAAAGTTTGAGAATTAATATGTAGGGCCTCGGGAGACAGTCGTCTCGGACACATTAAATGCGGAGTAAAGAGCGTAGCTAGGGTATCACAATTCATTTTATTCTTATGTTCGAAGCTGGCAGTCTTTCCAAGAAGAATCAAAACAGACTTGAGTAGAACTCTGTTCACAGACGGTAGAAGGAGCAAGAGCAATTGCAGAGACCTTAATAATCTGGCGTCATTTGCGATCACATCCGAATTGCACAACTCTGTAATAGCAAATATCTTTCGTTAACATACAGTTTTAAAACGTATCTGTTAAAATATAAACCACGTTGTACCCTTTAGCAAAATTCCTTATGTATACCTGCTATTTGACAATGGGCCGGATAATGCAAATCGGACAAAAGTGGTTCCGATAATTCTGCCAGAAAACCTTTCAATACAGAAGCACAATCATGCACGCTAAAAGGCCCATTTTCTAGACATAACGAACTACCTTGATACAGCGCAGTCTTTAAATCCTGTTGTCTAGTTAATTTTCCAGTGCGCCGAAATATTCCTTCTTGCACAATATCTTTAAAAGTATATCCATAAAAATCAATAAGTACGGTAATCAACGACACAAAGCAATTCTACAGGTGACACAATTGGATAAAGAAAGTAACTTATACCGATAACAAGGTTTACCAATACACAGACGTACTTTGTTCTTTGGATAAATACTCTATTAACTGTTTGACCCGATTTATACCATCTTCGGACAAGCTAGCACCTTCTACTCCTTTCTGTAAATTTATGGTAGACTTTGGTTTCTTTGTAAAATTCAGAAGGCTCCACTTCTTCAATTTTGCCTTTTCGTTGACACAATCGTTACTGCGCGAAAGATAAACAAATTAGTAAAGCATGGACAGTTGTGCAAATTGTTAAAAAAACTACAGTACTGCAAGGGAAGAATAGTTGAGAAAACTCACTCTTCTGTGTTGAGATCTAGTTCAAAAGACAGATGCATTTTCACGAGAATGTGAAATTGTTCCGGATTGACTTTCCGCATTCTGAAAGCCAATTTACCATCCACGCCTTCGTTGAAATCTTCCATTGTCAGTTTGGTTATGAAATTTGTATACCGGGAGTCTTATAATTTAAACTCGTTTCGATATCTTTCGATATTTAAACCTTCTTGATTTCTACACGCACATTCGTTGCTATCCTTTATCGTTTCGTTCAGCTTCAATTTTCAACGTATCAACCTTTCTACTGGGCAACGCCAGTCAACGGCGGTTACTTTCATTTTCATTCCCGGTTCAGGCAATTTACCTGAATGTACTACGTAATATCGTCTGCTCCTTTAATCACAGTATTTTCATAGACCCACGGTCATAATACATATTCCGTTTTAGCGAGAAAATGTGATGTAACAAATAATAAAACAAACGGCAAAGGATACTGTTATTTAGCAGACTGTTATTAACTTTTATCGGTATGATTTAAGCAAATAATTGTGTAACTTTTGGGAAATGGAGTTTGTATATGTATACGTTGCAATATATTTAGCGCAATTTTAATCGTATTTTTGCTTCTAACTTCAGATTAAATTATACAAAGAGAAATTAATTTCCCACCGAGCAGTTCTTTCGGGAGGGAGGCGGTGGGGGTAGAGCAGGTATCCATCCCCAAGGCCTGTTGGCGTAAGAATCATTTTTCTCGCGGGACGTGTGAGAACATGTGGACGCCTCGTTACCTGCCCCCCCCCCCCCCCCTAGCCTTGCCGAATTACCGAGTTTAATTGGTTTGCTAAGTACAACGGAATGCATCAGTCTTCGATGAGCTTCCGAGATATCAAGACGTACCTTATAGACGTTCGGCTGCTGCTCTCCCAAGTATGTATGACAAATTCTTTATATTTTATGAATTTAATTCAGTTAATCTTAAAAATAATAATAATTTTTTAATAATTTAAAAATTTAAGGAATATGAATTTAAAGATTTTATTATTTTATATAAATAAATATATTTTATTAAATTCTAAATTTAATGCATTATATAATGCACTTAAATTCACGTGTCTCGTATTTATATTCTATCTATTATGTATCATACGTTCTTCAAGGCGACATACTTTATATCAATATATAATATTTTTGTTCTTATTTTTTTGCGTGAATTGATATTTTTACTTGTTTGCGTTGAAATATTTGGAACGTAGTTCTAATGGTATTTTTGTTTTTAATTTCAGATCCAAATGTACAACGAGAAAGACCGTTCACGCCGGAGCGGTGATTTGTCTTGGGAGCAGCAGATAATCACGTCAAGACCATCTCAGCCACCAAAACCGACTCGTTACAATATTTCTACAAAGTTTTTCGTCGGTTAATTAAAATCTATACAGGGTGTCCTAGCTAACGTGCACGTCCCTGAACCAGGTGATAGCTGAGGTAATTCTAATATAGGGAAGTGTCATTCGTAATGCCGTATCTTAATTTATGGCCGAGTTATTAACGAAAAACGGTAGCCAATCGGAGGGCTTCGTTGGATCCGGCGGCGCTAGGATCGCATACACGGGCAAACCGTTCCTAATTACTATTAATAAATTTCCATTTTGATTCGGATTAGCCGTATCAGGCTTGTCGGTAGCGGTCGGACCGATAAGTCTTATTCGACTAAATCTGTGTAGAGTTCGTCTTATTATCTGTAGTTTCGCGTTTTATTTATTTCATGTTTGAAGTGATCTTGGGCCGAATTTCGTTGAGGTTTCTTTCCTGTAAATCATCCCTAGGTGAATCTCTTTGTATCGGTGGACCATGATTCAGGGAAAGTCGTGTGAAATGGGTATTTCTCAAGATCGTTGTACGAGCCACCGCGTAAGTGTGTAAATTGTTTTGCCGTCGTGTTATGGACAACGTTTAGAATCACCCGCGTTCAGATTTTGATTATGGAGTTGCTTTTCTCGTTGAATCGTTCCTTCTATAATTCTCTTTTTGTTTCCTTTTTTTATATCGCGAATAATTAGCGCGTGATGGTGATGGTTCGCGAGGGAAAAACGAATAGAGTAGAAATTCCTGGCTCAGAGTAAGGGAATAGGTCAGTACTACGGCACTATTAGGCTTTGGAGCGGGGAGGGTGGCTGTTGCGTCGTCCTACGCAATACGCGTCGGTTCGTTGCTCGGCGGTGCGTGTCGTTCTAACCTATAACGTGTGAGGTGATGGTTGCGACTTGAATTTGTTGATTTCGTTAGTCGGATGGCTTGGAATTTAGTTGGAGGAGGAGGAGGATGACGAGGAGGATAACGAGTCGATTTAGTTCGTCGGAAGCAGTAAAACAGTGTCTGGAGAGAAAAACAGTGTACGTGTTCGAGAATGACGTTTGCAGCAGGAAAGGAGGAAGAACGCGGGTTTAGGAATAACATTGGGAAGAACGGGATCACGCACGTCGGGATGGAAGTAATTCGAAGGCTGCTGCGTTGAAAAGAGTGGAGGAAGATGCGGCGAGAAAGCACGGAAGGAAGCAGCAGGATGCTTGTAAGAACGTTGACAGGTTAGGCGCCTTACATTAGATATAAGATTTCTGTTGGATGTACACAATTTTCAGTGGAAACATATAGTTTGTAGGTAATGTACGGGCAAGTACGAAGACTGAAAATCATAGAACGTGAGGCTAGGTTATGCGAGTCTGGCAAAGGATACGTAGAAGCAGAAGTGTAAGCAGAACCGGAACCAGAACCAGAAGTGGAAGTGGAAGCATGTAAGTGGTATACCGTAAGAGCGAGGAGGGAGACACGTAAGAGGGAAGTAGGAGGGAGGGGAAAGGTATCTGTAGACTGCAGAGGCACAGCATCGGTTATATCGTTGGTGTACTTAATTGCAGAGGTAGCAGAAAGTGGGGAGATAAACGGAGGTGCATTACTGGAAGCAGATGAGAAAGTAACGGCATTGAAGTTTGGAAGAAGACGTCATACCCATGGCTGGGTTGAAGGAGCTTAAGTAGTTTAAGGAACAGCATGGAAATGGTACGAACATAAATATTTTTGTAGGATATAGAAAAGTAGGCGGTAAGAAGGTTGGGAACAAACAGAGACGACACTGTTGTTTGTTTCAGGTGAAAGGGGTGGTGGAAACAGGGGCTTTGATAATCTATCAAAGCACACTGTGGGAGAAATGCAGAGGGAAAGGTGTTGTACGAAGGATACAGTGTTGGTTAAATCGACAGGAGTTTATCAATTCGTTGGAGAACAAAGAGAAGTGGGTATGGACAACAGTTTTAAATGGATCGCGTCTGCATGAGCAATAGAACGGAATATGGATGATTTCTTTTAAATCGTAGGTGTTGGTACTATACTCCTGCATCAAGAAGGAAGAGTAAGGAAGGGAAGGATGGGGTATAGCGAGTACGAAGGGTCCATGCTTGAATACTTAATCATAGGGAATGCAGTGTATCGTATAGGATATTTGGAAAGAGTAGCGGACGCTGATTTGGAAAGGTAGAATAACTCGTGTTACTAGTCAATGAAAAAGTGTTGGTTCGAAACTAATATTTGCATATTAGTACATTGTGCAGTTTGCTGGAGCAGAATGGAATGGTACAAAGGAAAGTATAGCCCAGGAAAGCAGAGGAAAGTAGATTGGAGCAAAGGAGAGCAAATTTAAGTAAAAGGAAGCACAGGAAAGGAAAAGGAAAGAAAGAGGAAGGAAGATGTGGGTTATAGAGGAATAATTTGGCAAGCTGTAGAAAGACGAAGGTATATCTATGTTTGTAGAGTAAGTTGTAAGATTTGCAAGGAAAGCTGAGTGGAAAGAATGATTTCAGAGGCGAGAGAATAATCTGTCGGAGAGGAGGAAGATACGAAGAAGGGTATTTAGGGTGGAAGAATGAAATATATCAGTTGAGGAGTAAAAGAATTGCAGCAGGGTGTCGGTAAGGCAGAGTCCCGTTAATTTGCAACGTTAATTTCGGAATAAGGTGCAACTTGATGTTTTCAGGTGGGAAATGTATGAGCGCAGACGGATTGGAAAGGTGTATAGAAGAAAGGAGAGGATATTGAGAGAACATATAAGTGTTATAAACCAAGGTTTTTTTTCTTTTATATCTTCTATTGCTACAGTTTTATAACTGTAGCACATTTTATTTCTAGCAATTGGATGCCTTTGAAGGATAATCTAATTTTGTATTTTTTGCGCTTGTGAAAGCGTTGTAATAGTTGTTTTTCCATGCATACTTTGTATTTATTAAAAGCTTCTTTATGTATTTATTTTGTATTTATTTCGCACATAAAAATGTTGTTGTTTATGCTCAATTAAGAGATGCGAATCTTGTTAATAAAGTGTTGCGTTGGTCCATGGACCCCGGTGCTCTGCCCCCACCGTGGGTCACTTTTAAACGTTAGAGTGATTATTCGTCTTATGTTTTACCATTGAGCGGAACTTTGTTGGTGCTTTATGGCATAAAAAGGGGTAGTAGGGATGGGTGCCCTTGTGCAGTATTGGGATAGGGTGGAGTGCCGTTTCCGTCGTGATTCGTTCCGTCTGGTTCTGTTTCTGTTTGTGTTTATTTCGTTTATCAATTTATGTAATTGATTATCAATCGTGTATGTCTTTTGTTGGGATGCCTTTTATGAATTAGTATTTGTTGGGAAACAATTCCTGTATCTTATGGGTGTAACTGGGATGAATAATATTTTAGTGTTTTTGTTTGTCCGTTGCTGATACGCTATGTCTTAATTTTCCGATGATTTCGCGGGTTGTTCTAGGAGTGGGCGGTTCGTCTGCGTCACGTAGTTGGGTCTGTTTGTCGTTATTGTTTGTTCATTGGTTTGCATTCTTTCTTTTTTTTCTGTTTTTTGATTGTGTCCTGGGCGTCGCAGTTCGGTGAAAATGTAGTTTAAATTTCTGGTTGTCAACGTAGTGTGCCTGTTATCGGCAGTTTTGCTATCGTTATCTTGGTGCCCTGCCAGGTATCTTTGTTAGTTTTGATGTTACTCACTAGACGGCTATCTCGCGGAGGCGCGGAATCGCGAGATCGCAGTCATAAAGTTCGTGGGGCCATATATCAGCTGCGGGACCGCGAGCAGTCGTCAGAGGGGTTTGGCGGCGGGAGGGTGGGAGCTGCTTTACCCCTTTACCACCCTCGTTATCAGATTTCTTTTTCCTGAAACGAGGGTGGGCCCTATCACCGTGCCTGCAACCCAGAGGCGAGCACCTTACATTTTTTTGATAATATATCAAGCATAATTCTCTCCTAGCTTTTGCCTGTGAAGTTCATACATGTCGGAGTCTGTTGGAATGTTATGTGTTCCCGTGCTTGCAACCTAAGGCGAGCACTTTAGTTTACATTTTTTCATAATATAACAAGCATAATTTTTTCCTAGGTTTTGCCTGTGAAGTTCATACATTTCGGTGTTTGTTGGAATATTATGTGTTCATTATCGTTGTCGTTTCGATGAGACGCATACGATATTAGCGGTTTTATTTTGATTAATACGCGTGGTATGCGTTATTAACAAATAACCGTAATCGGTGATGAATTCGTTGGTTCCTACTCGCGTGATGTCGTCTTTCTATGTGCACCTGCAATCCGCGTCGCGATTGGCTCGTTCGGTCGTATACGCGGCAGTCGCGAGTTGACCTACTTTCCAGCCATATGACGTGGGTTACGGTGACGCGCGTACGGCGCTCGCGAGCGGTGATTTTCTGTCGTATTTGTTTATTTTATTGAGTATACCATTGTGCGAGGTGTGACAGGCTTTCTGTATTAATTAATTGTATGTTTGTTGCAAGTGAGTGCGGGCCTCGCTTTGAGGTTAACCGTGCCGGCAGCCGCGGACCCGGTGATTATTCGAGGGGCCATAGAGTGTCAGATCGAGGAGCTTCTCCTTGATCGGATGTCCTGAGAGATACAGGCTGCAGGCTACAGGTAAGCGTTAATTCGATGAATTTTTGTCATCGTTAGGAAAGTTAAAATATGTTCTGAGAAATTTTCTGTATTTTGTTAGAAGGGGATCGTTGTAGCTGTCGCAAGGCTTCTGGTGTAAAAGAAGGTATACGTTAATGTTTGTAGGTGTTTTGATGTTATTTCGTGTGGCTGGCTTGATTCTAATTATATTTTTGTTTTCTAGGAGATGGCTGTGGACGCGAACCTTATGATTTTGTTCGTACTCTGTGGCTGAAGGGGAAATCTGTTCGTCATAGTCTTACTAGGAGCTTTGGGTTGTATTTAGAGTTGGCGACGTGTTCATGTGTTTACAACGCTTCTGGCAAGTTAACGTTGTTGGAGGTCATGATGTCTTAGACGTTCTTTGTACGATAGGTTAGAGTGTGACACTTGTGGGTGTATGTGCGTTACTTGAATTGTGTGGGGTTTCATAATTGGTTCGTTGATTAAGGTTGTTTAAATTTTAGGTGTTCGCATAACATATGAAACTTGTAGATTACATCAGGCCTAATTTCGAGTATATCATAGCGGTCGGTGATTGATTTCGTGTAATATTCAAAGTGGTTTTGGCGTTGTTTGCCTGTGAAAGTGTATCGACGGGTGAGGTTAGGTCGAGCACGCGTGTACAAGAGCCGGGCATGCGGCAAGTTGGCGGGAGATTTGAAACTGGTGAAGCGCACGTGGTCGGCTAAGATGAAGGTTCGTGGATCGAGTCTCGGTTAGGCATTTTTAATTTTTTTTTTTTTTTTTTTTTTTTTTTTTTTTTTTTTTTTTTTTATTTTTTTTTTTTTTTTTTTTTTTTTTTTTTTTTTTAACACGTTCCCGCCGGCGGTCTTATTTGTAGTTCTCGCCATCGGACGGCTCTCTAATTCATAGTTTGTCCCATCGGGCGGCGCGGAACAAAACATATAGAATTGAATGCTTCATTTGTACAACTAGTGGTACATGACGCCCGATGGGACATTTGTGTATGTACCACCAGTGGTATATGCCGTCCCATGGGACAACCCTCTATGTACCACTGGTGGTACATGCCGGCGGGAACATGTTAAATATACGTACATGCTCACTTAACGCGTGGAATGCCGCGTCAGTCACTGGTATTTGACACTGAAGTGTCACAACACTCTTCACACAACTGTCGCAAAACGTTTTCACTCGCACTTTATTCCATTCGACCGACTCTGTTGGCTGTCCGACTGGGACTGATCCCTACTTGGGGCCGTAGCGGTTATTAACGAATTTTGCAGGAACACAGGTACCGAATATATAACGGGCCTTTTTTGTGGGAGTAGGGACAGTCTTGGTTCAGCGCTCGTCGGGGAAGGTTGTCTTTCCACGCTCCGGCTTCAGGCCAGAACTCTAACCGGGTACCCGTGTACCCGGTTAGGCTTGGCCCCTAACCGGGCTAGCTGGTTAGGGGCTGGGGGGCGGGGTAGATAGGTTGCCCTGACCGGGCAACCGGTTGGCAACCTAACTTAACCTGGTTAGGTTCAACTCCTGCCAGGTTAACCTGGCCAGGACCAAACCTAACCCAGGTTAGTTTAGGCGGCCGACTTCGCAGCCCGGTCAGGTTCAGGTTAGGTACCTTAACCGGGCAACCGGTTGGCAACCTAACCTAACCCGGGTTAGGTTTGGCCCCTGACCGGTCTAGCCGGCCAGGAGTTGAACCTAACCCTGGTTAGGTTAGGAGGCCGACCTTGTAACCCGGTTAGGTTAGGTTAGGTTAGGTTAGGTTAGGTTAGGTTAGGTTAGGTTAGGTTAGGTTAGGTTAGGTTAGGTTAGGTTAGGTTAGGTTAGGTTAGGTTAGGTTAGGTTAGGTTAGGTTAGGTTAGGTTAGGTTAGGTTAGGTTAGGTTAGGTTAGGTTAGGTTAGGTTAGGTTAGGTTAGGTTAGGTTAGGTTAGGTTAGGTTAGGTTAGGTTAGGTTAGGTTAGGTTAGGTTAGGTTAGGTTAGGTTAGGTTAGGTTAGGTTAGGTTAGGTTAGGTTAGGTTAGGTTAGGTTAGGTTAGGTTAGGTTAGGTTAGGTTAGGTTAGGTTAGGTTAGGTTAGGTTAGGTTAGGTTAGGTTAGGTTAGGTTAGGTTAGGTTAGGTTAGGTTAGGTTAGGTTAGGTTAGGTTAGGTTAGGTTAGGTTAGGTTAGGTTAGGTTAGGTTAGGTTAGGTTAGGTTAGGTTAGGTTAGGTTAGGTTAGGTTAGGTTAGGTTAGGTTAGGTTAGGTTAGGTTAGGTTAGGTTAGGTTAGGTTAGGTTAGGTTAGGTTAGGTTAGGTTAGGTTAGGTTAGGTTAGGTTAGGTTAGGTTAGGTTAGGTTAGGTTAGGTTAGGTTAGGTTAGGTTAGGTTAGGTTAGGTTAGGTTAGGTTAGGTTAGGTTAGGTTAGGTTAGGTTAGGTTAGGTTAGGTTAGGTTAGGTTAGGTTAGGTTAGGTTAGGTTAGGTTAGGTTAGGTTAGGTTAGGTTAGGTTAGGTTAGGTTAGGTTAGGTTAGGTTAGGTTAGGTTAGGTTAGGTTAGGTTAGGTTAGGTTAGGTTAGGTTAGGTTAGGTTAGGTTAGGTTAGGTTAGGTTAGGTTAGGTTAGGTTAGGTTAGGTTAGGTTAGGTTAGGTTAGGTTAGGTTAGGTTAGGTTAGGTTAGGTTAGGTTAGGTTAGGTTAGGTTAGGTTAGGTTAGGTTAGGTTAGGTTAGGTTAGGTTAGGTTAGGTTAGGTTAGGTTAGGTTAGGTTAGGTTAGGTTAGGTTAGGTTAGGTTAGGTTAGGTTAGGTTAGGTTAGGTTAGGTTAGGTTAGGTTAGGTTAGGTTAGGTTAGGTTAGGTTAGGTTAGGTTAGGTTAGGTTAGGTTAGGTTAGGTTAGGTTAGGTTAGGTTAGGTTAGGTTAGGTTAGGTTAGGTTAGGTTAGGTTAGGTTAGGTTAGGTTAGGTTAGGTTAGGTTAGGTTAGGTTAGGTTAGGTTAGGTTAGGTTAGGTTAGGTTAGGTTAGGTTAGGTTAGGTTAGGTTAGGTTAGGTTAGGTTAGGTTAGGTTAGGTTAGGTTAGGTTAGGTTAGGTTAGGTTAGGTTAGGTAGGTTAGGTTAGGTTAGGTTAGGTTAGGTTAGGTTAGGTTAGGTTAGGTTAGGTTAGGTTAGGTTAGGTTAGGTTAGGTTAGGTTAGGTTAGGTTAGGTTAGGTTAGTTAGG